>JAWHQI010000137.1:0-5382500 GCA_033032865.1 Dactylorhiza incarnata | reverse complement strand
CTGTAGAAATAACTAAACTTCTTTATGTTAAAACAAAATTTAGAAATCAGTTTAACTTATACTTTAATGAAATAAAAAGGCCAACATATCTATCTATAAGGCAATTTTGTTTTAACTGTTTAATATTTTTACTTAAATTATAGTTAAATTAAACAGCAGTTAAATGATTCTCTTGAATTTTTCTATCTTAAAACAAAGTCAGATAGACTTCACATTCTTCCAGATTTTCTCCAAAATTATGTTGAGCATTCTACTCAAATTGCATAGATCAGAAATGATCAAAGCACTAAGTGTGAGTCTCTTCTGATTAAGGGGATTCTATAGAAAGAAGCTATCAGACATTGTCTTTTTTATTTTAAAATTCCTAGAATCTAATAACAGCTAGCAATTCACATATTAAAATTCCTATTTAAATCACAATCTAGGAATCAGTATTGCCCAAATGTATTTCAAAAGAAGAAGAAAACAATATAATTTATGATTAAATGTTTTCAAACAGAACAATAAATTTTCTATAATCTCTGACCCTTAAGCCTTAAGGTATTCAAAGACTTTTTATGCTTAGGAATCCTAAACCAAATAGGGGGAGATTGTTAGAACCTAGTCTTAATTTGGATTAGAATCTCAACTCAAATAGGGGGAGATTGTTGGAACCTTAGTTTTGATTTGAGTTAGGATCCACCTTTAATGTCTAAGCTTCTATCATAACACATCTTATATAACTTAGACCAAATCCATTAAGACAGAAGACAAGAAAAAATAATATATATATAATATAAATAATATACAGAGAAAAATAGATATAATTAATAGGCTGAAAATAAGAGAAGAATAAAAATAACATAAGTTCTCTGTGTTCGACGAACGACGATCTGCGTTCGACGAACGGCGCTCTGCGGTCGACGAAAAGGTTCAAAGCTGCGTTCGACGAAATCCAAGCAGCGCTCGACGATCCCGCCTCAGCTCAGCGGCCGACGAACAGATTGGTTCAGTGACGAACAGATTATCTCAGCGGTCGACGAACAGACCCCGTCTCAGCGGTCGACGAAATCCTGCGTTCGACGAACTCAAGTCTGCGTTCGACGAACAGCTCAATATTCAGTGGTCGACGATCCAGCCCGTCTCAGCGGTCGACGAATCGTTCCGTTCGACGAACTCCGGTCTGCGTTCGACGAATATTCAGCAGATGTTCAGAACGGTGAATCAAATGTTCAGGTCGACGAATCAAATGATGAGGTCGACGAACTTGAAGCTCAGCTCGACGAAATATCTTCAGTATTATTTTATATTATTCTCAGCTCGACTAATATGCTGACAGATTTTATAAAGCAATATTTATTATTTCTATTTATATATTTCTATATATATTGCTGATTTAACATTACAGCCGTTGAAGCATTAAATGATATAGCCGTTGGCAGAAACAATAAATGTTGTAGCCGTTGCAGCAAGCTAAAGACGGCAAGTTATGTTCTCGAGGATCTGGGAAAAAGAAAGAAATATTATTTCTTTCCTTGTCGGGCAGGAAATCAAATCAGCCCAGGAAAGAAGACAACAACTTTACACTATAGCAGGAGACATCTCTTCATTACAGCAGATTATTACAGCAGAATATATACAGTTGTTTTCTCTCTATATATACATATCATATTGCTGTATAGTATATACAGACAGAATATATTACAATTGATGTACAGCTCAGGAAGACAGAACATATTCTATTTGTTGTACAGGAAAAGAAAGAGGAAGAAAAATAGAGGAGCAAAAAGAAGCAGATCATATATATTTATATCTTCTTTTTGCCTAACTCTTCCTTGCAGATCATCTATATCCTGAGACACCAATCAATATTATTTGCTCAGGATCAAAACTGCAAGAAGAAGAAAAGAGGATTTGCAATCTAAAGAAGGAGCTCCATTCACAAGCTGTCATCAAACTAAATCAGACAGGGGGAGCTCTCTTCAACATCTTCATCAAGTGTCTTCTCAGCAAAGAGAAGAACAGCATAACATTTTCTGTTTTCTTTATTTCTCCCATCTTGTACAGTGTTAAAACTCCCTTCAAAAGTTTACTCCCGGTGACAGGCCACCTTAGCAAAAACCCGCATCTTGGTTTTGAGCACCTGATCAAAAGCTCTATGGTGTGTGGACACCTTATCAAAATCACCTTGGTGTGAGGGCACCTGATCAACAACCTCCAGTGGATTCCTACCAGTGGGTAGAAGAGTATATGTACCCAGGTTTTGGGGAACTACTATATTCCTTGTGCCATCTGGATGCTTGTTGGTTTGCTTGTTTGTTTTATGTTCTTATTTGTGCTGTGTTTACTTATGCACTCTAACTGTTTGATTTTATTACTCAGCAAACACTTATATATATCATTATTTTGAAGTAAAACTTAAACAAGACCTTTAATTAATTAAGAACTAATCTCCTTTCATGTTTGTGTGTGTGTTGATGTGTAGTTGAGTGTGTGTATTTATGTGTATGTGTAGTTGAGTATGTGATTGTCTATGTGTAGTTGAGTATGTGATTGTGTATGTGAATGTGTGTGAGTATGTGTTGATTTATTATATGTAGGCTTATGAGTATATGAGTATGTGTTTTTGTATGTGTGTGTATAGTTGAGTGTATATGTGTGTATGTGATTGTGTATGTGAATGTGTGTGAGTATGTTGTGTGTGTGCGCGAGTATGTTGTGTGTGCGCAAGTATGTTGTGTGTGCGTGAGTATGTTATGTGTGTGCGCGAGTATGTGTGTGTGTGCGCGAGTATGTGTGTGTGTGCGCGAGTATGGGTGTGCACGCGAGTGTGTGTGTGTGTGTGTGTGTGCGCGTGAGTGTGTGTGTGTGCGCGCGAGTGTGTGTGTGTGTGTGCGCGGGTGTGTGTTTTTGTATGTGTGTGTATAGTTGAGTGTATATGTGTGTATGTGATTGTGTATGTGATTGTGTATGTGATTGTGTATGTGAATGTGTGTGAGTATGTTGTGTGTGTGCGCGAGTATGTTGTCTGTGTGCGCGAGTATGTTGTGTGTGTGCGAGAGTATGTGTGTGTGCGTGCGAGTATGTGTGCGCGAGCGCGTTGTGTGTGTGCGCGAGTATGAGTGTGTGAGTGTGTGTGCACGAGTATGTTGTGTGTGTGCACGAGTATGTGTGCGGGCGCACGAGTGTGCGGGCGTGCGAGTGTGCGGGCGCACGAGTGTGCGGGCGCGCGAGTGAGCGGGCGCGCGAGTGAGCGGGAGCGCGAGTGTGCGTGCGCGCGAGTGTGTGGGCGCGCGAGTGTGCGGGTCTGCGAGTCAGCGGGCACGCGAGTGTGCGGGTGCGCGAGTGTGCGGGCGCGCGAGTGTGCGGTGTGTGGGTGCGGTGTGTGGGTGTGTCGTGTGTGTGTGTACCGTGTGTGTGTGCCGTGTGTGTGTGTGTTGTGTGTGTGTGCGGCGTGTGTGTGCGCGGCGTGTGTGTGTGTGGCCTGGGTGTGTGCGGCCTGTGTGTGTGCGGCCTGCGTGCGTGCGGGCGTGCGGGCGGGTGGGAGGGCGGGCGGGCGGGCTTGCATGCGTGCGTGCATGAGTGCGTGCGTGCGTGCATGTGTGTGTGGGCATGTGTGGGCGTGTGGGCGTGTGTGGGTGTGCGCGTGCGTGTGTGTGTGTGTGTGTGTGTGTGCGCGCGTGTGCGCGTGCACGTGTGCGTGTGTGCACGTGCGTGTGTGCGCGCGCGCGTGTGTGTGTGTGTGCGTATTAAGTGTTGTTTTATTGTGTGTGTGTGTGTGTTAAGTGTTGTTTTATTGTGTGTGTGTGTGTGTGTGTGTGTGTGTTAAGTGTTGTTTTATTGCGTGTGTGTGTGTGTGTTAAGTGTTATTTTATTGGGTGTGTGTTAAGTGTTGTTTTATTGCGTGTCTTGTGTGTGTGTGTGTGTGTGTGTGTGTGTGTGTGTGTGTGTGTGTGTGTGTGTGTGTGTGTGTGTGTGTGTGTATATGTGGTGTATGTGTGTTGTGTTTTTGTATGTGTGTGATGTGGTTGTGTATGTATTGTATGGATGGTGTGTTTGTATGTTATGTGTTGTGCGGTATGTGTGTGTGTGGTATATGTGTTGTGTGTGTTTGTGTGTTAGGATGGTGTGTGTGTGTGTAAAGTGTTGTTGTATTGTGTCTTGTTTATGTGTGTGTGTGGTAAAGTTTTGTATGTATGGTGTTTTGTATGAATGGTGTTTGTATGTATGGTGCTTGTATTAATAGTTTTTCTATTGTTCTTTCATCCAGTTGAGTAAGTATGGGTAAACATCGAGAAGGCGGTGTTTGTACAAATTGGGAGGTCAATGATGTTATGATATTTTGTGATCTTTGTCTGAAAAAATAGAGTTGGGTAATCACCCTACAACACACTTTAGCAGGGATGGGTGGATCAACCTGACAAATAATTTCCTTGCATGCACGGGGAAGTCATATGATCGAACTCAAATGAAGAATAAGTGTGATCAGTTAAAGAAAGAGTGGAAGTTATGGCGAGAGCTAAAGGGACGTGAGACAGGCTTGAGCTGGGATCCGATTCGCAAAACTATTGCTGCTTCTGAAGAATGGTGGAAAAAACGACTCAATGTAATTTTATATATTTATTTATTTATCTTTCATTCGTATAGTATACAATCATTGTGGATAATTAATCAAATACATATTTATATTAGGTATTTTCAGGTGCACGAAAGTTTCAGTATGCTGGTATATCCCCCGAATTAGAAGAGAAGCTATATGATGTTTAGTCATAGCAACTGAGAACTTGCATGGGCACCAAATTCTAGAATTGTTGGGAACGAATCCATTGATGAACATGACTTATATCATGAAGTTGGCACGCAGAACGTAGAAGAGTTACCAAATCTGCAGAAGGAAGCAAAAAAGAAAGGATAAAGGAAAAAATAAGGCGACAACCAAGAAGCCAATGAGTTCAACTATGGATGAGATAGCAGAAACATCGCGCATAATTGGGCGTTGCATGATGGATCCTCCTAGCATCAAGATAACTTCGTCCTTATACACAATCCCTGACGCTATTGCAGAACTCGAAACATAGACAGAGGTTATGGAGGAGTCCAACTTTGACTTCTATGACTATTGCACCATATTTCTAAGAGAGAAACATAACAGAGAAACTTTCATGAGTATTCGAGCGGATCGGAGACTTAAATGGCTACAGATTCGTTATGAAAAAAATCGAAGTAGTTATACTTTACGTTTTCTTCTATGATGCACTATATTATTGGACAATATGTTGGACTTTATGTTTCTTCTTTAGTAGTTGTACTTTATGTTTCTTCCGTTGTACTTTTTGTTTCTAAGTTGGACAATATGTTTTCATTCTCATAGACTATATATATAATTCATAGTATGTGTAATATTTTGTAATGTTGGGCAATGTAATGTTTTATTAATATGTGCAATGTTGGGCAGTGTAATGCTTTATTAATATGTGCAGATTTACCATGTCTTCATCGAATCGCACTGTCAGTTCTAATGAGGAGACTCAACAGATAGTAGTTGGCTGGGTTAATCGTAATAGAGCAATCTGTGGCAACAATATTTAACATCAGTTGGTTATCAATTATTCGAGGCATTATCGTCCACAAATAGACCTTGCATGACATCAACACAAACAGGGGCTAGATGGGTTGGTGAACTTCTCAATGGGCACCCTAGTAGATTTTTCAGTTCTTTTGGAATGTCGAAGCTCATATATGGAGATTTGTTATTACTCCTCACACAACAATATGGATTGCAAGGATCCAGGAGAACTCTACCAAGAGAAGTGATTGCAATGACATTGCACATTTTAGGTCATAACGTATCTATGTAACTTGCAAGCGAACGATTTCAACACTCTACAAAAACTATAAGTAGATATTTTGCAAAGGGTATCACTGCTATTAAGAGATTATCTTCTGATGTCATCATGCCTGTAGATCTTCTTTTCAGTGATATTCCCCCACAAATTCTAAATGATACTCGATACATGTCGTTCTTTAAAGACTGTATAGGAGCAATTGATGGAACACATGTGGATGCTCGAGTTCCAGCTGATCAACAAGTTTCCTACATTGGTCGGCATGATACAACAACGCAGAATGTTATGGCGGTTTGTGATTTCAATGTGTTTAACATTTGTAATAGCTAGTTGGGATGGTTGTACTCATGACAGTCGTATATTTCAACGTGCTCTTATGAATCCGAGTTATAATTTTTCGTATCCACCACCAAGTAAGACTTTAATATTTTGAGATTTCATTAATTTTTAATCATACTATTTAGTTACTGTCATTACTCACTTATTAAATAATTGTGTAGGTAAATATTATTTGGTTGATGCCAGATATCCACTGCAGCGTGGTTTTTTAAAATCATATTCAGGTACACGGTATTATTTACCAGATTTCAGAAGGGGCAGTATGCCTATACAAGGACGACGTGAAGTATTCAACCAAGCTCACTCTTCCTTGCGTGGTATTATAGAACGGTCATTTGGAGTATGGAAAAAGAAGTGGAAGATACTTAGGGATATGTCGTCATATACTTTAGCAAAACAACGGGACATTGTGATTGCAACAATAACTTTGCATAATTATATCCGTATACATCCATCCCGCTCAGACGCTCATTGTCGACCTTGTGATGAAGACGAGCATTTCATTTACCTTGCGGGCTTCAAAGAAGAACAAGCTCAAGTGGAGATCATGTTAGAGGGATTCGAGTAGGTGTTGATGAGATGTCAGCGTTGCATGACTCTATTGTCGAACAACTATACAGAGCTTGAACGTATTTGGAGTTTTTGCATACATTGATGTATGTGTTTTTCTACGTATTTCAAGTGTATGCAACGTTGATGTAAATATATTTTTCTATTTTATGTATGTTTGTGTTTTTCGAGCTGATAAATTCTGTATTGGTAGCATAAACAAAAATTAATAACAAGATTATCACACCGCTGTTTTGTCAAATGGTTCTCCGTTCTGAACAACTCTGCAAACACAGACTACCCAAACAGATCTCCATTTCCAGCAACAAGTTTCTAACAGCTACATTTACAAACCTTCATGTACAACAACTCTTTTTACAACCGCAGTCGCTCTCCCAAGTGAAGCCATAGTTTCCATTTCAAGTAGCCTATTTTATTTCCAACTTTGGTTTGCAAAGTTTCTCGATTGCATAAATCATAACGGAAACGGTGAAAATGAATATAATAATATTTTTGGTTTGTTCATTTGGACAAAATTTGAGACAGAATTAGAATTAGAATTAAAAGCCATTTTTAATAAAAGGTCATCTCCATTTGAAGATAAATGGATAGTATCCATTTTATGGTCTAATTAATTTCTTTTTTTATTATTTTCCATAAAAATAATATATTTTGCACCATTGGATATAAGATTGAATCTGAACCGTGAAATAGTCCCCTTTATTTTGTCCCAAATAGAAAGGATCTCCATCCACCGGGCATAAGAACGGTTTTATTTTTATTTTTTATGTTTACACTGATGGAAGGACACATGTATTATTGATGCTCTAATTAGCTTTTATTCAAGTATATAGATAAAGCCAATGAGGTTTGGCCCAATTGGGTAAATTGAGGCCTCGTGACAGAGGTCATGGGTTTGATTCTCACAATGTGTGAGCTGTCTATTTATTTAGTAGTTTGTTATTTGGTTGATTGTTATATATATATATATATATATAGAGAGAGAGAGAGAGAGAGAAAGAAATTCATATTCATCCCACATTGTAATAAGAAAATCATAGACCTTTGTTATCAAAAAACAATTATTCATATTCTTTTAATTGAAGTAAAATGCTCTCAAATTTTCCGCTGCCACTCTTAGATTTCACGGTCACGTCTCCTCAAAATCTAATCGCAAACTCTAGAGGTCGAATCCATGACCTCCTCTCAAGCGCCGAAATCCAGTGTCCCCGCTGCCGCTCCATCGCAACCCTGAAGCACCGCCGACTTCTTTGAGACTGCCATCTGAAAACACATTGTGTGTATGCATGTAGCATATTTGATTGGTCCTCTTGGCCCCTCCAGTAGATTTAATTTCTTTAACATCTACATTATCTTTTTATTTATTTATTACACGCACGTGACACTACATGTCACCCGATACATGTTAGGACGCTTAAATGGCGATAGAATAATTAACATCAAAATGATTTTTGTAGTTACTCTCTTTATTTTCAATTTTATTTGTTAATGTTTATTGTTCTAGGAACTCATAGGCTGGACGGGAGTGCATATTTGAGGTTCTGTTTGATTTTATTCTCACCAGCACCACAATTTTCAGGCGTTTGATTTTCCAACGGTGGGAAAAACAATTGTCAAAAATGCATTTTTGGGTCTTCTTAGGCTTCGTTTGGTTCGGCTTATTTGCTCCGGTGAGTTTGGACAAAAACGTCATTGTCATACCAAACATTTTATGCTTATAACTAATTTCTTTTCTTGGTAATGATAGTAACATTTGTCATACCAAACATACATTCTATGACAATGACGATTTTGTCCAAACTCACCGGAGCAAATAAGCCGGGCCAAACGAACCTTTAGACAGTAGTGAATCGGCTTTCAGAAAAGCTAAAATAAATTGTGTTTTCATGCATCTCTTCAAGTAGCTCTGCATCTCCATTCTGCTCTTACTTTTCCTACGACTGCTTTTCTCACAGCTCTAGGATTTGTTTGAGGCATTGATGACGGTCAAAAAAACCTATTCCTACCACCACTACCCATTTTAGGTTATTTGGATGAGGAGCTTTATCAAAAAAATTTTTACAAGAAAAATATTTTGAGGACTTTTGAGCAGCAAATACAATAGAGCCTTCTAAAAATCATTTTCTCGACTTTCAACTTTTCCTCTATTATTGTAATGTTTTCTTCTCTTGTTCACAATTCTGCGCTCATTCCCGGTCTTTGCTTCTCACCACTACTCTTTCATAATCAGCTTATTTAGGCTTTTATAATATTTAATCATCTATGTAATAAATAATCACCATAAAATACCATTTTATTATTAAAAAGTTAAACTATTGTTAAAAAATTCTTCCAAACTATAAGAAAAACATTTTTTTTGAAAAGCACTTAAGAGAAATTTGTCAAACATACTACAGCTCTTTCAAAACAGCTTTCTCAACAATTATAATATCACCACTGATTTCACACTACTTTTCCCACCGCCACCTCAAACAAAGCCGTAATCTCACCACTATTTTCTAACCATTACTTTTCTTACAGCAATAACCGTCTCAAACGGGGCCTCATGAATTTTCATTACATCAAAGATATTTGATTTCTGTAACGCTCAAGCACATGAACATAATAAAAAAAACTTATGCATCACACATTTATGCCAGCATACAAGGATTCACATATAAGTGTGTGTATATATATATAATCTTTAGGACAGCAATATATATAGAATATGTAAATCAGCATAACAACACCAAATTCGGCAAATCACAAGCAAATATGAGAAATTCAACGAGTTGAAACTGGCTGAAGAAAATAATAATAAAAAATTAAAAAATAAATCATAAGCAGATTGATCCGACACCAATACACCCCCCTCACAGAAAACCTTCACTAAAATATAAAGCTATAAGGTCGGCGCGATCATTTGGGAAAATAAGATATTAATTTATAGCATATATATAGATATATTAATATCTTACACATTTCTAAGGCACTGCTGTCGTCATCAGGATTGAGCGGGGGTTGACTTTAAGCAGCAAAACCATTTTTTCTGCAGGTAAAACATAATTATTAGGATATAAACCATCTACATACATACAGCTCAATTAGTTTTATTTTATTTTATATTTTAAGGGAAGTAACTCAATTTATGCAGTTTAACAGAACGCTTTAAACTTTTATTTCACCCATTTTTAACAAAATACAATTAATTTATTATATAAATTTGGACTCCTATCTTTCAATTCGCTATAAAAATAGATTTTTGTTAGTTAAAAGATAATAAAGCAAGTCATTAGGAGCATCTCCAACGGAGATCTCTATATTTAGAGATCCTCATTGTACTAGGTTCTTCAAATATGGAGAACTTGGTTGTTCAACTCCAACCATGGCTCTGTTTGGGGGAACTTATTTTCATCGGTCAAGCGGTCACATGATATTTTCCAACCATGACCGCTTGACCGGTGAAAATAAGTCCCCCCAAACATAGCCCATGTTCCCCATATTTGGATAACATGATATTTTTTATTGATATACTACTATATTATATGTTTAAGAAAATATATTATATGTTAAATAATAATTGACTATTAGTAAGAAAAAATATTAGTATTCATATGATAAAAAAATGTTAGTCTCCATTAGTAAAAAAATATTATATACCCAATAAAATAATAATTTAATAATAATATAATAAATAATAATTAAAAAGTATTCAATATTAATATCGTTTTATAGGTCTCGATAAGACGATTTTATTGATATATTATATGTTGTAATTGGAAAAGTATATTGGAGGTTATACGAGTTATAAATTAATATAAAAATTTGATACTAAACAATTAAATAATTAAAATAAAATAAAAATTAAAAGAAAACAAATGGAGGGGCGGCATTTTCTGCATCCCTAGAGTATGCCGGATCAGTTGGAGTTGCTCTAAGGGGGGGGTCAGCATATGTTTTTGATGAATTTTAAGGGTGTTAAGTGTAGGGTGGCAAGTATAAATTAATTTAAGGCTTAAATCTTCTTTTTATGCTGCTCATTAAGCAAGGGCTCAACCGTCTGTTCGTGTACACGCCTGACCTCGCCTAAGGAACTTCATTCACTTTTATGTTCAAAGTAGTTTTCTTTTCTTGGTGGCAGTCATAGCCGCTGTCATGCCAAACATACATTCTACAATGGTGGCGTTTTTTGTCCAGACTCATCCGAGCAAAAACGCCGCACCAAACGGAGCCTTAAATTCCAATTTTATGTTTATGATTTTGGCCCAAGCGTATTGTCATTCACTTTATGAAATTGAATTAATATTTATATATTGCAATTTATCCTTTCAAGTATGCATCTACATGATCTCAGCATTATAGATACTGAAATATACCATGATGAGACATGCTATCGGTTATAAATATGCTTTAAGCCTATGAGTGGGAGTGAGTTGATATAAATTGAGATTGTTGTCATTCATGTCATTAAGGGAGATAAATAGAGATTGATGAAACATGCAAAGCTAGAATTTATTACCCCTCAAACTACAAAGGGGGGCAGCCCGGTGAACAAAGCATCCCTGCGCAGCAAAGGTTCGGGGAAGGGTCTCACCATAAGAGTGAAATGTAGGGAAACTTTACCCTGCATTTTTGCAAGAGGCTGTTTCCAGGACTCGAACCCGTGACCTCAAGATCACACGGCAACACCTCAACCGGTGCGCCAAGACTAGAACCCCTCAAACTACAAATAAAGAAAGAAAAAAGAGCAAACAAATAAGGCTAGCATTCCTCTCCGAACGTATTAGGATCAAAAATTGAGAGTTTCCCTGAAGAAAGGAGCGTCTCTGAACTGTATGGGCTTTGGCGAAGAAATTAGCAGTCTGCAACTAAGACGATATGCTTGTCAATGTAATGTTACTGCAAAGGTACTGTTGGCGAACATAGTAATAGTCAATCTCTAGGCGTTTAGAAAATTCATGAGCGACATGATTAGATGCAATCTGGATAATGCTGATGTTGTCGAAATATAACATAGTAGAGCAGCTAGAGCTAACCTTAGCAGTAGCCATCATACTTATATACTCGACTTCAACATAGGAAAGGAAGATCACATCTCATCTCTTTGATTTCTAAGAAACTAAAGAATCCTCAAGGAACACGCAATACCAAGTAGTAAATCTTTGATCATTAGGATTTCATGCCCAATCAACATCAAAATAGACACGAAACTCAAGCTATGAAGTTGACAAGAAAAATTAAGATCTAGCCCAATATGTCCAAAATGATCCTCAGCAAAGCAACATGAGGAGTAGTACATGGCGCAGAGACAAACTAACAATGGAGATGTCAAGGTGGCTGATAGTGAGATAAATAAGAGTTGAAATTAGATTTATTTTGGTGTATTTACTTTTTGATATATATATATTTGTGTATGCCCTAACCGGGCACTCATGTATTCTACCATCAGCCGTTCTACTTGGTATCAGAGGACAGGAACCGCTCGCGCTCGACCTCGTCCTCTCGCCGCTCGCACTCGCTCGCCGCTCGTCCTCCGCCGCTCGCTCGCCCGCTCGGTCGCTGCCGCCCGCTCGCCCGCTCGGCCGCTGCCGCCCGCTCGCCCGCTCGGCTGCTTTGCCGCTCTCCTGTCGGCTGGATCTCGGCCGCCTGATGCGTTAGCCGATCTTCTCTCCTTCGGCTGACGCATCCTCTCATGGGGGCTGCCTGATGCTCCGCCGTCTCATGGATCTCGGCCGCCTGATGCTCCGCCGTCCCTTTCGGCTTGCCGATTTGTCCTCCATGGGGGCTGCCGGCGACGCCCCTCTTCCATCATCGGGTGCTCTCTTCGTCCTTCAGATTTAGCTTGCGCCCGGTGGATGTTCCTTCTTCCCTCTTGAGATCTTCAGTTTTTTTTTCCTTCTCTATGGGAGATCATTCCACCCCGGATCCGTCCACACATTCTCCCTCGTCTCAATCCGGTACTCTTCCCGGATCTACGGCCCCTCCGGTTGATGCTTCGCATCGTTTCTCGGGTGATCCTCCTCGGAGTCATGGCCAGTCTTTGAAGATTACTACAGTCGCCTTGGATGGGACCAATTACCTGGAATGGTCTAGGGCGGCACAACATGCGATTCGCAGCCACCAGTTGTATGGTCTTATTGATGGTTCCATTGTTGAGCCGTCACGTTCCGATCCCGCATGGCGCGAATGGGATGCGGACAACTCTTTGGTCGTCTCGTGGCTGCTTCATTCGATGTCCCCTCAGGTGTATCGCAGCTACATGCTGTTGGACTCCGCATATGATATTTGGACGAGAGCCCGTGATACTTACTCCCAGGCAAGCAGTTCGATGCAGGTCTATGAGCTCACTCGCCGCGTTCTGGAATTGCGACAGGGGTCTTTAACTGTTGCCGCCTACTACTCTGAGTTTGAGCGCCTTTATCAGGAGTTGGACTTCTTTAGTACCTTTACTGCCGCTTGTACGGTTGATGCGGTGGCCCTTCAGAAGGATAAAGACCGTTTCCGTGTTCATGTCTTCCTTATGGGCCTTAGCATGGAGTTTGATGCTGTTCGTCTGCACATCCTCCATCGTGAGCCCCTTCCCTCCCTTCGGGAGGCATTCAGCATGCTCCTCAGCGACGAGAATCGCCGTCGCACTCTTGGTTCTGCTACCCTTGGTTCTGCTACCGATCACTCTGCTCTGGCAAGCATGACTCGTGGTCCCTCCCCTGTTTGTAGTCATTGCGGGAAGACTGGACATGTCAAAAGCTCCTGCTTTCGTTTGCACCCGCACCTTGCTCCAAGTGGTCGGGGCTCTAGTACCCGTGGTCGAGGAGGGTACCGTGGTGGTGGTGGTGGTCGCTCTTCTGATGGCCGCTCTCAGTCTTCTGCTCACTCTACTGCTGTTCTGGATGATACTTCTGGAAGCCTGTCTACTGCTGAGTTAGAGGCCTTCCGACGCCTGTTGCGCTCTCACACAGACTCTACTCCTACCTCTCATGCTGCTGTTGCCACTTCAGGTCTGTCCAGTGCTCATGCCGTGTCTTCCACACCCTCTGACTGGATAATCGACTCAGGTGCGACCGACCACATGACTGGCTCTGCCTCAGGTTTTACCTCCTATACTCCCCTCTCTGGTCGTGATAAGGTTATTGCTGCCAATGGCTCCCTCTCTGCCATTGCCGGTAAAGGGACAGTTTCATGTTCTCCTGACCTATCACTTTTCTCTGTTTTACATGTCCCTTCCTTTCCCCGAAATTTACTCTCTATTAGTCACTTGACTAATTCCTTACACTGTTCTGTGACATTCTTTCCTGATGTTTGTGTTTTTCAGGATCTGGCTACGAGGCGGACACTTGGCAGTGGTAGGAATGTCGGCGGCCTGTACTTGCTGAACCAGTCTTCTCCCAGTGCCCTATCTTCCACCAGATCTCCGACCCTTGACGATCTTCGACGATGGCATCAGCGCCTTGGCCACCCTTCACCTTTATATCTTGCTAAATTGTTTCCTGTTTTTTCTCCTTTACTTCCGTCTTTTTCTTGTGATGCTTGTGAGCAGTCTAAACATGTTCGGTGTCGTTCTACTCATTTGTCTGTCCCTAGTCTGTATCCATTTGATGTTATTCACTCTGATGTTTGGGGTCCATCCCCCGTTATCTCTTTATCTGGATTTCGTTGGTTTGTGACGTTTATTGATTGCTACTCTCGCACTACTTGGCTTTATATGCTTAAAAAGAAAAGTGATGTTCTTTCTTGTTTTCAAAATTTTCATAAGATGGTGGTCCAACAATTCGGAGGCACAATACGTGTGTTACGTAGTGATAATGGTGGGGAATATGACGATCGCGGTGTCTTTGGGGCTTATCTTGCGGACCATGGTATAATTCATCAAACTACATGTGTCCATACCTCCACTCAAAATGGGGTGGCCGAACGGAAGAATCGACAGTTGCTGGAGGTGGCCCGGTGCTTACTTCTATCTATGCACCTCCCTAAATCCTATTGGGGGGATGCTGTTCTTACCGCCGCGCATCTCATTAACCGCCTTCCGTCCCGTGCTCTCTCGTTTGCTACGCCTCTCTCTCGTCTAGAGCAAAAACACATTGTCCACACCTCTCACCTTCACCCTCGTATCTTCGGCTCCGTGTGTTTTGTCCACGTCCATACCCCGCATCGTGATAAACTTGATGCGCGGTCCCTTCGCTGTGTTTTTGTTGGGTATTCCTCTACCACCAAGGGGTATAGATGTTATCACCCCCCGACACGTCGGTATTATTGTACCGTTGATGTCACCTTTCGTGAGGGGGAGTCGTACTTTGGTCCTCGTCAGGGGGAGATGATTTGTACAGATGCCGAGATAACCGACTCCCCGCTTCCGATTTGTGCTCATCCACATCCTGTTCCTACTCCTCCACCTGACCCTACACCGCCTCTTGCTCCTGTTCCTCCTACCTCCGCTCCTCCGATCATATATACATACTCCCGTCGTCCCCCGACTGTTGAGCATGTGCAGGCTGAAGATGTCCCGCCAGTACCGATGAATGCCTCCAACCCAGATTCTGAGGACGATCTCCATATTCCTCTTGCTCGCCTTATAGGTAAGAAGGGTAGCACTAAACATCTCATTGCCAACTACATTCGTTATGATCACCTTTCTCAGGCACATCAAGCCTTTGTTTCTTCCCTCTCATCTATTGTTATTCCTAAGACATGGCAGGAGGCTGCTCAGATACCTGAATGGAAAGCGGCAATGGAGGAGGAATTGCATGCCCTGGACAAGAATAAAACATGGCAGCTGGTGAGCCTTCCTCCAGGGAAGCGAACGGTCGGATCCCGTTGGGTGTTCACAGTTAAACAAAACCAAGATGGTGTTGTGGAGCGGTATAAAGCTCGTTTGGTGGCTCGGGGATATACCCAGGCCCAGGGCATTGACTACCAGGAGACCTTTGCTCCGGTTGCTAAGATGAATTCGATCCGTGTCCTTTTTTCTATTGCTGCAAGTCGTGGATGGGAACTACTTCAGCTAGATGTCAAGAATGCTTTCTTGAATGGTGATCTGGAGGAGGAGGTATACATGGATACCCCACCGGGCTCTGTTATCAAGGGGTCCAAGGGCAAGGTGTGCCGAGTTCTAAAATCTCTGTACGGCTTGAAACAGTCTCCGAGAGCATGGTTTGGGCGTTTTTACAAGTTCATGCTTCAACTTGGGTACACTCAAAGTCATGCTGATCACACACTCTTTATTAAGAGGAAAGATGCCCTGGTCTCTATTCTGATTGTGTATGTGGACGACATCATCATTACCGGGGATCACATGGAGGAGATCACTTACTTGAAGGAACAACTGGGCAAGGAGTTTGAAGTTAAAGACCTGGGAAAGTTGAAATATTTCTTGGGAATTGAAGTGGCTAGGTCTCAACAAGGGATCTTCATCTCCCAAAGGAAGTATACTCTAGATCTTCTTAAAGAGACTGGGATGCTTGGGTGCGCACCCGTGGACACCCCCATTGAGGCTAATCACAAAATTGATGCAGATGCTAATGGAGAAAAGGTAGATGTCTCAAAATACCAACGTTTGGTTGGACGTCTCATATACCTGTCCCATACTCGCCCCGACATTACGTATGCGGTGGGGGTCCTCAGTAGGTATATGCATTCTCCTTCCATTCGTCATCAGCAGGCGGCTTTTAGAGTGCTACGATATCTCAAAAAGGCACCCGGCCGTGGGATCCTTTTCAGGAACGGCAAATCTTTAGAAGTTGAAGTGTTTACCGATGCTGATTGGGCTGGTAGCCAAGATGACAGAAAATCAACTACTGGGTATTGCACTTTTGTGGGTGGCAACCTCGTTTCGTGGAGGAGCAAGAAGCAAAATGTGGTAGCTCGATCAAGTGCAGAGGCAGAGTATAGGGCAATGGCACAAGGTGTTTGTGAAGGATTGTGGTTGAGGACTCTCCTTCGGGACATTGGCTTTCAGGGGAACAATCCTATCATGATTTACTGCGACAACAAAGCCGCCATCAGTATTGCGCACAATCCAGTGCAACATGATAGAACTAAACATGTGGAAGTTGATAGACATTTCATCAAGGATCATCTAGACAAAGGGGATATCTGCACACCGTTTGTGAACTCATCCGATCAGCTTGCGGACGTCTTCACCAAGGGTTTATATAGCGACAACTTCAAGGACAACACAAACAAGTTGGGAATGATCAATATATATTCCCAACTTGAGGGGGAGAGTTGAAATTAGATTTATTTTGGTGTATTTACTTTTTGATATATATATATTTGTGTATGCCCTAACCGGGCACTCATGTATTCTACCATCAGCCGTTCTACTATAAGCACACGAACAAGCTGTCGATATCTAGAGGTGTCTGGAAGGTTGTCTCCATCCTGTGAGCGCATCTTGAGTTTCAACTCAAAAGTGTAGCCCCTATGCGAGTGCCCATCTAGCTCTTCCGCAAGCTCACAAAACTACTGCAATTTCACCCCATCTACCTTTGATTCCCAATCCCCTAGGTCACCAAGTTATTTCAAGGTCTGGGCTCCCTCTCTTCTCCTTGTTTTCTTCCTTCCAGTTCTTGGATTTCAGGATTTTAATGCACTTTATAGGATTACTCCTTGGTTTATTGATTCAGCTTTGCACTTTCCAGTTATCCACTTCCCCGTTTATTGATCTTTTATATGGATCCAGATTTTTTCGCTTCTATGCTTATTTTCTCTCCAAAATAACACTATATTCCACTATGATTGAGGTACCGAAGAAAGGATATTGTTAAAAGAGCCAACATTTTTTTTTCTTTTTGATTGAGTGTTTAAGTGAGGAAATAAAATTGTTCATCAATTCTTGATGGGGAGCTGAGAGAAAAGAAAGGAATTGCCAATCATTCGTCAATTCCTTATGTGTTCATTTTATTATATAACTTAAATTTTAATTCCTGTCACCAAAATCCTGGCTGCAAATGAATAAACGCCGAAACAACATAATTACAGCATTTAATATAAACTAAATGATATTTCTACACCAACACATATTTCACCAAAGTGATATAAGACAAAACCATGCCCTAGTGTGTCTCAACAATCCCCTCTCATGTGATCACTTTCCCTCAAACGAGCAAGACGGACTCAAACAATTCCAATCTAAGGGCCTGTTTGGGAGGGCTTTTCAGAAAGGAGGAGTGGTGACAAAAGGATGGTAGGAAAATGTGTTTTTCGAAAATATCTGTTGCAAAAGGAGATCTGTTTGGGTGAATTCCTTTTGCAAAGATTTTCAAAAATGAGAAGCACTTTATAAACTGTTTGGCAAATCTCCGTTCCGGTGACTTTTTTATTAAAAATGCAAGCCCGAGTAGAAAAATGCGCATTCGGGGGAAAATGAGCGCCCGGGCGCGAATTTTTTACCCGGACGGGCAATTTTCGCCCGGGCGAGCAATTTTCTCCGGGGTACACATTTTTTGTCCCGGGCGCGCACTTTTCGCCCCGGGCGCGCATTTTTCGACCGTGCTCTCACTTTTCGCCGGTGCGCGCATTTTTCGCTCGGGCGCGCATTTTTCAACCAAACACCCATTTTTCGCCCGTGTTCGCATTTTTTGGCCCGAGGGCGTATTTTTTCGTCCCGGGCGCGCATTTTCGCCCCGGGCGCGCATTTTTCGACCGTGCTCTCACTTTTCGCAGGTGCGCGCATTTTTCGCTCGGGCGCGCATTTTTCAACCAAACGCCCATTTTTCGCCCGTGTTCGCATTTTTTGGCCCGGGCGCGTATTTTTTCGTCCATGCGCGCATTTTTCGCCCGGGCGCGCATTTTTCGCCCGGGCGCGCATTTTTCGCCCGGGCGTGAATTTTTCGCCCGGGTGCGCATTTTCGCCCGAACGCGCTTTTTTAGCCCGGGAGAAAAAAGAGCGTCCGGGCAAAAACTTATCGCCTAGAAGAAAAGTGCGCGCCCGTGCGAAAAATGCGCGTCCTGGAAAAAAATACGCGCCCGGACGAAAAAATAGGCGCCCGGGCGAAAAATGCAATTTCCAAAACGGAATAATAAAACACACTATAAGAATACTCGCAAGCAATGGAGATCCGACGTCGGCAATGGTAAGAGGTCCATGAACTGTGGTTGCAGGTCGGAAGCGGCCCAGGGATACAGGAAGCCGGGGGTGGAGATGAGGTTGTCGACTGGAATGAAGATGGATGGTATGGGCTTGCGGTGGAAACAGGGGAAAGGCGGTAATTTGTTGTGAAGAGGGGAGCCGGTTGTGGCAGGGTGGTTTACAGTAGTAGATGGAGACGTGTCGTGTGGTTGGGTTGTTGGATCAGGCGGTAGTAGTAGATGTAAAGAAGGGGGCTTGTTGTGGAAGACAGACAACTGGGAAGAAGTTTACAGGTGGAGATGATGAATAGGTAAATCGGCTAGCGGTTTTGACGTTGTCGGCGGGAGCGGAATTAGAAGAACAAAAGGTGTTGACCGTGGTTGCTAAAATCCGAGCGTTTACAGATAAAAACGGGAGGGGGTAGCTTGCGGTGTGGGTTCACGGGAGGTGGATCTGCGATGGACAGTGAAGGATAATGCGGCCTGGAATGTGATGTCGAACGACTTGCTTCCAATTTTCGTAAAGAGGGAGAAGACGATGACAGGGAGCGGGCGGTTTCTGCAATCGAGCGGCTCAGGAGGGAAAGTTGCGTGGAAACCAAATAGTGTGTGGCTGGAATTGAGGGATCGTGGGATAAGCAATGGGCCTACATGAAACTAAAGAAAACAGAACAATAATGTAGGAAATAAACTGGGGAATCGCGCCCCGGGGTCTCGTGACGTCGCACCACGAATGATTGTTGATTCTGAATTCACTCACAAAAATAAACAATGACTGAAAATGAAAGCATTCGCCTTATTTATAACAAGAGGAGTGGTTGGGCACCCGGTGTGAACGACTATGATTGGTCGTTACGCCCAGTGTACTAAAACACTAAATACAAATACAAAATAAAAAAACAAGATACATAGTAATGCTAAAACGACACTCCGGACGCACTCATGGTCTCAGATCGTCGATCCGATCAACGTCTCCTGCGTGAATACACGAATGTGGGCCCCGCCGAATAGTGACCCATACTCGAACGTTGATCCCCATCAGTCATGATGGCAATATGCCCTTGAACCTTACTCAACCATAGTATAAGCAATCAATCCATGAGTCATAAATTGTTGGAACATAGTTTTGCGCATCTCTTTGGTTTGAGAATAATAAATCTCATATTGTATTTGATTAAACTTGTTTTGTGTTTATAGCCTGCAGGAACTCACAGATATGATACTAGAATGTTACAAGCTAGATGAGAAACTGATCAAGGACAAAGATGCAAAATGACCACTAACGCGTGCATTATTGTCATGGCGTCGCCTAGGCGTCCAGGCGCCCAATTGAAAACAAGGCGACGGGCGCCTTATTTAAAAAAAAATAGAACTATCGACAGCGGTTATTATAATAACCGCTGTCTATAGTGACTGTCAGGGGACTATAGACAACGGTTATTATAATAACCGTTGTCTATAGTGACTGCCTATGTTGCACCGACACTTCAAAATGCCCAGCGTGTCGGTGTCGGACTCTCCGACACACATCGGACTCTCTGACACTCTCCGACACTTCATAACACTATAAAGGCAACTATGTGATGTTTTATTTTTAAAATTTAGGTACTATAGTGAACAATGGCTCAATGAAGATTTTTCTAGAAGGATAGTGAAATCATTCAAGAAACAAAAAAATGCTTTAGGAAGTACTTTCCTAACATTAAGGATCGCACCAAGGTGAATTTAGGGTACGCAAATTTTACTTATATAAATGGAGAATTTAGAGAATTTGATTCAGTTCACAGTCGATTTTCGATGGATCCTAAGGCTTGGTGGGTTATTCCTGGTGCAAGTGCACCTATGCTACAAAGTTTAGCCATAAAGCTTAGTTCTTGCACAACCAACTTCTTCATCATGTGCCGAGAGGAATTGGAGTACGTACTCCTTCATAATTATAAAAGAAATATTTAATATGCGTGTCCCAGCGTGTCGCAATATGATATTTTTTTAGAATTGACGAGTCGCGTGTCGTGTCGTGTCGTATCGCGTGTTGTGTGTCGGTGTCGGTGCAACATAGGTGACTGCCATGGGACTATAGACAGCGGTTATTATAATAACCGCTGTCTATAGTCCCCTGGCAGTCACTATAGCTTAGTTATTATAATAACCGTTATCTATAGTTTTCATTTATTTTTAAAAAATAATTTAATTGTCGCCTGGCATTTGCTCGCCTTATTGTCGTCTAGGCGTCCGCCTTGTCGCCTAGCATTTGCTAGCCTGTGTTGTGTTGTCAAACTTTCTCCTGGTATGACTTTGCAATTCTTACAAATCTTTCTATTCATTTTGTGAGTCAAAAAATAGTCAATTTGTGACTTATTTGGTCTTCTCTTAAACGTAATTAAATGTTCTTACCTCTTCATGAAGAGCGTATTTGTCACAATTCGTTCATGTGCTATGACAAGTCTAAAATGGTTCTTCCTTCTTCATTTCTTTCTCCATACCCAAATCCTCCATGAACGTATGTATAATCCGTATTTTCCTTCCATATATGTTCATTTAAGTCTCATCCCATGAAAATTTCTTCATTTTGTGGGATTCCTCTTACCAAATCATCTAAGTCTTCCCAAAATTACACTTTAATAGTTGCATTTAATCCTACTTATGATGCATAAACACTAATCACATTAATAGTTTCCTTTTCTACGACCAATTTAAGAACTAAGATTGTATCATCTTTTCTACTTACACAACAACTTCATCTCTTCAAGTAGTATCCATAATAAAACCTACTTCATTATTTGTTTTATTTTTTCTATGTACCATAATTTAAAACTTGAATTGTATAGAAATTTAGCTTTCTCCATACCCAAATCCTCCATGAACGTATGTATAATCCGTATTTTCCTTCCATATATGTTCATTTAAGTCTCATCCCATGAAAATTTCTTCATTTTGTGGGATTCCTCTTACCAAATCATCTAAGTATTCCCAAAATTACACTTTAATAGTTGCATTTAATCCTACTTATGATGCATAAACACTAATCACATTAATAGTTTCCTTTCTTACGACCAATTTAAGAACTAAGATTGTATCATCTTTTCTACTTACACAACAACTTCATCTCTTCAAGTAGTATCTATAATAATACCTACTTCATTGTTTGTTTTATTTTTTCTGTGTACCATAATTTAAACTTGAATTGTATAGAAATTTAGCTTTCTCACCCACCCATTTAGTCTATTGCAGACATAAAATATTTATCCTTCGCATAATCATCGTATCCATTACTTTCATCGTTTTTCCCGTTAGCGTAGCTATATTCCAACTTCCAAACTTAATTCGATCATAAATCCTACAATCAACTTTCCTAGGACGCCTAATATGTAAAGACGCTTGCATATTTAACACTACACTCAAGTCCTTTTGGAGGTGCAGCGATCATTGCCAAGACATCACATTAGGACCATACGACGAGGACTCTTGCATATTTAACACTATACTTAAGTCCTAGAGAAGCAGCGGTCCTTGCCGAGACGACGCATTTGAACCATGGGATGTGTTCCTTACGGGGAACAATCTAGCTTTTGCACAATTTCTCAAACGATTCATATTCATAAGAGTGACTAAATTTTACGTTGGTTGTCTACCTAACACAGTCCTCGCCATTTTTCATTCGGGCTTGGGACCGACATAGGCTATCTAATTGAATATAATCTATTTTGTTTCTTTTTTCACTTTATTTTTAGTTCATTCCTAATTCATTCTTAGTTTATTCTTGATTCAACATTATTTCATTCTTGATTCAACAGTATTTCATTCTTAGAAAGAACTTGGGGCCTATTTGGGGCAACGACACAAGTGCAGCTGAATGTAGTTTCCATAAAATTCATGCCAAACATCAATTATGGTTGAGTGATGGCAAAATAGATTTCTTAAAATAATCACAATTTCGCCCATTTTCACATCGTGTGTCACAGACCGCGTTCCGCTTCCAGAAATCAATTTCATTGAAGGCGGAGCACGCAATTCCTCTCCTCGTTCGCCTCTCGTCATTAGGTTTATGAAAATTGCGGTCCCCTGCAGAGCGGAGCTCGCGATTCCTCTCCACGTTCGCCTCTCATCGCTAAATCTCCTCCTGTTCGCCTCTCGTCGCTCTTGAAGGACACATCTCCCGTCCAGTAAACCACGTTGAAGCAAGGTTCCCCTGGGCTGCTTCTTCTGTTCGCTGAAGCATTCTCTTGATTTACTTCTCCCATTTTTTAGATCTGAACATGCTTGCATCTCCTCTTCCCTATTTTCTTCCAAATCTCCATTTCTATGCGATGAACAAGATTTTTTGCTTAGGTAAATATCTGGAATCAGTTAAATGGTCATTATTTAACTTATTTTGAATTCTTTTATGATCATTAATTAATTTTGAATTTGACGCTCTTGAATTCGTTTTTTGAAATCAATGAAATCAGTGAAGTTACGGATAACAAGGAACACTATAAACATTTGGATGATGCTTTATCAGATTATGCTTTGAAGATGCTCGTAGAGAATATTACTTAAATTTTCTCCACAGGGGAGTAAAATTCAAAACTTATCAGATGACGCTTTGAAGATGATCCTTTATCATTTTACCCCCAGGAACAACAAGGCTAAAAGCATGGATTGCATGCACTACATAACAGTATCATATTACCTCAGCTCTAATGCAAATCCACTTTTACAAATCCACATAAAAGGAAGGACGAATTTCTGCCACCTGGAAATCATCTCAGGTGTTGATTTATTGTGAGTCGTGCATATGAGAAATGGAGTTAAGTAATAAACCGACAACCACTTCAGCAAAGAGGAGTGGAAGAATTTGATAGTACATTTCAAAGAGAGTTATGGGTTATTATATGATCGTACTTAGCTGAAAAATAAATAGGACCAATTAAAGCATGAGTGGAAGTTATGGAGGGAACTAAAAAAAAGAGACAGCTTAGGTTGGGATCCAATCAAAAGAACAATTGACGCTTCTGATGAGTGGTGGCAAAAAAGAACTAATGTTATATTTCATCAAGTACTTAAAATAACTTATCTTTTTCCTGTAGAGTGAAATAATTTGATAGTACATTTCAAAGAGAGTAATGGGTTATTATATGATCGTACTTAGCTGAAAAATAAATAGGACCAATTAAAGCATGAGTGGAAGTTATGGAGGGAACTAAAAAAAAGAGACAGCTTGGTTGGGATCCAATCAAAAGAACAATTGACGCTTCTGATGAGTGGTGGCAAAAGAGAACTAATGTTATATTTCATCAAGTACTTAAAATAACTTATCTTTTTCCTGTAGAGTGAAATAATTTTGGCCTTAATCTTGATGAAATAATTCATCAAGTACTTAAATTAATTTACATCAAAAAAGTTTCTCTGCACGGGAATTTGTTCCAAGTTAGAGAACAAGATGTTCAGTCAAATTGTTGCATCAGGAGATAATGTTTGGATCCCCTGCAACTGAGACTATGCCACATATTTTTACTCAACAAGAAGTTGTGTTCAAGGATGAAGACAATATCATGGAAAATATTTCGACACCACCGCATACTTGTGATTCAATGGTTCAAGTGGACCAAAAGAGAGTGCAACAACTTCACAAGGTCCTAAGTGATCACGTATAGGTAAGAAGAAAGGTGGAGGCGCAAAGCATGTGTTATTATCACGCGTGGATGAGCTAGTAGAACCATCATGCTCTGTTGGAAATAGTATCTCAGCACCTATCATTCCCCTAGTGTGTACCTACGGGAAGAAGCGATTGAAAGCTTGAAAAACATCTGGAGATTTGTGATGATCCGGAGATGTATGATTTCACGATTGTGTTACTTTTGACAACTATTAGCAATGCTAGGTTTCTGAAACTTACACGACATAGAAGGATTGCTTGGCTGAAGATAGCTACAATCATAGCATGTAGTGATGTCTTTATTTTCTATTACTTTATGTAGTGTTTGGTCGTAGAATTTGCTATCATGTGTGTTAGAAAAGACCATGTAAAGGCCCATGATTGTGGCCCATTTAGTCTCTTATTTTATCTTTATACATTAGTCTCACACCTTGTATAGGGGACTATTCTCTCTTTCTCCCTCTTATATATATGTATTCATACATTGTATTTGATAATTGAAGAAGTGTATACAAGGTCCAGTTTTTCTCTACATAGTATCAGAGACAGGTTACCGGTCCTAAAAAAAAAATCGCGCGTTACCTGCATTTGTGCGATCTCAATTTCGTGAGACCCCCCCCCCCCCCCCCCCCCTCTATTTGTGTGACCGCATCCCGTGCGGTCTCAATTTCATGAGACCGCCTCCCGTTCTATTCTTTCCCCCTCCTCCGTTTATACTCCTCTCTCTCTCTGACAGCTGGGTCCCACAGCTGGTCAGCTGTTCAGACCGCAGTTCAAACCGTTGCCTGCAGCTCAGACCGCAGCCTGCGAGCTCTCCAATCCGCAGTTCAAACCGCCGCCGCGAGCTCTCCAGACCGCTCTCTCCCGGTCTTCTCGCCGCGGTCTCCCCTTGCTCGCACGATCTTGCAGTCTCACCTTGCTCGCGAGGTCTCGTTGCGGTCCTCCCTTGCTCGCACGATCCTGCCGACAACTCTAGTCACACGGTCTTGGCGACTCCTGCTCCTGTTCGTGCGACCTGTGTCTGTCCGCCTCTCCTGCTTTGCCTCTGCGACCTTGCCCCTTATCTAGTCGTCGCTGAGCCTTCTCTAGTCGTTATAACTCCATGGGGTCCTCGATTGATTCTTCAGAGCAGCCCGTGGCCTCTCCTACAGTCTGTTTGGTTCCTACTCCTGAGGTGCGTGATTAGTTGAGGATCGCCACCATCTCTCTTACTGGGAAGAAGAACTTTGTTGAATGAGCGCATTCTGTCAGAAGGGTACTTCAGTCTAAGGAACTTCTGCATCATCTCACTAAGGATCCTCCTTCTGCACCTACGGATGACTGGCTAAGTGACAATGGTTGTGTTCAGACTTGACTTCTCAACTCCCTTGATGGCGAACCTTACCGCATGGCCATGTATCACGAGACGGCCAAGGCGATGTGGGACGAGCTCCATTCCCTATACTCCGTCAAGAACAGTCTTCAGCACCTATATGGCATCATCACAAATCTTCAGACTCTTGACACTGGCGGTGCTGCCGACTTAACCTCATTTGTTGCTCAGGCTAAGACACTGGTTGAAGCTGGATCCAACATCAGCTCTCTACTACGGATCTCGCTGCCCAGCGTGCTCAAAAGAAAGCAGTCTGTATTGCCATGATGATGGCTCGTGTCCCGCCTCATCTTCAGAGCATTCGGGCTCAGATCCTCTCATCTGCTGCTATTCCCTCAATCTCTGATGTGTGCTCCATGTTGTTAAAGGTATCACCGCCTCCTGATACTAATGGACCTCCCTCACCGGCCCTCCTTCAGCAATCTTCTGCACCATTATTAAATTTCCCTCCTCGTGCTCGTGGAAAACGTTCAGGCTCTCGGGGAAGGGGGCGTGATGGCCGACCACGTCCTAAGTGTTCCTTCTGCGATAGGGATGGACACCTTGAAGCGACCTGCTACCACAAACATGGTTTTCCTCCTCGTCTGGCTGCTTCTGTTGCTGCCGACAGTCCTTCTGCCACTCGTGCTGATCTTGAAGAAGTCCGCCTCCAGCTCCAGAAACTCCACGGCATGCTCAGCCGCCCGCTTGCCTCTGCTGCTTCCATCTCCAATGAAGGTATCGCTTGTCTCTCCACTAGTCCGCGCTGGATAGTGGATTCAGGTGCTACTCACCATATCACCTCGTTGAAGCCACATCAATACTTGGATTCTCCGCATCCTAAGTGTAACACAGTAGCCAATGACGACACCGTTCCTGTCTCCGGCTCTGTTGATATCCTCCTCAATTCCTCTCTCTCTCTCTCCGCTCGGCTCTTCATGTCCCGGGCTCCCCGTTTAATTTACTCTCTGTCAGTCGCCTCACTACCGATTTGAATTGCTCTGTCACATTCACCTCTTCTTCTTTTCTGATGCAGGATCGACGGACGCACAGTATCATTGGTAAAGGATGACTGCAAAATGGGTTCTATCTTCTTGATGTTTCTCCTACCATATCACCTCGTTGAAGCCACATAAATACTTGGATTCTCCGCATCCTAAGTGTATCACAGTGGCCAATGACGACACCGTTCTTGTCTCCGACTCTGCTGATATCCACCTCAATTCCTCTCTCTCTCTCTCCGCTCAGCTCTTCATGTCCCGGGCTCCCCGTTTAATTTACTCTCTGTCAGTCGCCTCACTACCGATTTGAATTGCTCTGTCACATTCACCTCTTCTTCTTTTCTGATGCAGGATCGACGGACGCACAGTATCATTGGTAAAGGATGAATACAAAATGGCTCTACCTTCTTGATGTTTCTCCTACCATCCTCTCTCCTCAGTCTCCTCCGTCGATTGGCATCGGCGTCTTAGACATGCTCCTCTTCCAGTCATCCAGAAGGCTCTTACAAAGATCTCTCTTCCTGCTTTTAATTGTGATTCATGTATTTTGGGCAAACAACACCGTTCTTCTTTTCCTCCTCATTGTACTCGGAGCTCTGCTCCTTTTCTTTTAGTACATTCTGATGTTTGGGGCCCATACAAAATTACTAGTGTGCCTGGTTATCGCTATTTTATCACTTTTATTGACGATTATTCTCGAACGACATGGTTGTACTTACTTCGTGATCGCTCCGAGCGTCCCCGTGTGTTTCGGGCGTTCATTCTTGAAACTCGCACACAGTTTTCCGAACCAATAAAAACTCTCCGGACAGATAATGCTCGCGAATACACTAGCCATGAATTTGCTAACCTCTGCTCTGAATTTGGAATTATTCATCAGACGTCATGTGCCTATACCCCCAACAAAATGACGTTGTTGAACGTAAAATAGACATCTTCTCGATATTGCTCGCTCCCTCATGATTCAAATGCAGGTACCCAAGGCTTATTGGAACTTTGCGCTTTCGATGGCATGTTATCTCATTAACCGTCTCCCTTCCTCCGTCCTTCAAAATGCTACTCCGTTTAGTCTCCTCTTCCCCTCTACTCCGCCATTCTCTCTCACCCCTCACATATTTGGTTGTACCTGCTACGTTCACTTACTTGGTCCGTCCACGAACAAGTTGGAGCTTCGGGCAGCCAAACACATGTTTGTCGGTTACTCCCGTACTCAGAATGGGTATGTCTGCTACTCGCATACTACCCGCAAGGTGACGGTTTCCGTTGATGTTACCTTCCGGGAAGAACAACCGTTCTTCTCCGCCCCAAACCCCCTTCTCCCACCACAATCCTTACCCAGACTTGTCATCACAGTTACCTCTCCACCATCTCTCCTCCCTGACCCGACTTCCGTTCCCAACAAGCCTCCTCTTCTTCGTGTCTACACTCGTCGCCCTCCTCACTCCACCGCCCCAATGCAGTCGGCTTCAACCTCTGACACTCTGCGACCTGCTGATCTGGTACCGGCCTTCACCGTTCATCCCATGGCAAACTATGTATCTTTACATCGCCTTTCCCATCCACTTCACACCTTTGCTACCTCTTTATCCTCTATTTTTGTCCCTAACTCTGTGCAGGAGGCTCTCCAACATCTGGGTTGGCGGGCAGCCATGGACGAAGAAATGACAGCCCTTTGGGCTAACCAGACATGGGATCTGGTTCCTCTCCCTCCTGGCCAGACTACTGTTGGTTGCAAATGGGTCTTTGTCATCAAACATGCTCCTGATGGGACAATTAACCGTCTTAAGGCCCGACTGGTGGCTCGTGGTTTTACTCAATAACAAGGTCTCGATTATGAGGAAACGTTCTCTCCAGTGGTCAAGCTCAACACAGTTCGCGTCCTTCTATCGGTGGTTGTGCATCGCCAATGGCCATTACATCAACTGGATATCAAGAATGTGTTTATAAATGGTGACCTACAAGAAACAGTCTACATGCAACAGCCGCCCGGGTTTGAAACCACGGGGGAGTCCCGAGTTTGTCACCTTAAGAAGTCTATTTATGGTCTCAAACAATCCCCTCAGGCATGGTTTGATAAGTTCAGTAAGGCTGTTCGGGAGGTTGGCTTTACTCGGAGCTCGGCAGACTTCTCTCTGTTCACTCGACATCGAACTACAGGAACGGTTTTTCTTTTGGTGTATGTTGATGCCTAATCACAGGAGATGATACAAAGGAAATACAAGCGATCAAATAGCATCTTAGTTCTGTTTTTCAAACAAAAGATCTGGGGAACCTTCGATACTTCCTTGGTCTGGAGATCGTAAGACGTCCTGATGGACTTGTCCTCTCTCAATTGAAGTACTGTCTCGACCTTCTTCAAGATGCTGGCTATTCTGGATGCAAGCTGATTAACACCCTGATGGATGTCCATCACAAGCTGTGTTGCTTCTGATGCAGATCTTCTTCTTCCAAATCCAGAATACTATCGACGATTCGTTGGAAAACTTATCTACCTAACTATCATGAGATCAGACATATCCTTCGCAGTTGGGGTGGTCAGACAGTTTATGCATTCTCCTCAGATATCTCATCTACAGGCCGTCGAGCGAATCCTGAGATATCTAAAAACAGCCCCTGGTCAAGGCTTGGTATACAAAACCTCTTCTTCTACTCCAACATTGGTTGCTTATTCAGATGCAGATTATGCTGGTTCCCTGGACGATCGGCGGTCTACCGTAGTTTTCTTACCTACTTTGGAGGTCACCATGTGACCTGGCGCAGTAAGAAGCAAGTTATGGTTGCTCGATCATCAGCTGAAGATGAATACCGGTCGATGGCGTCAGTTGTCTCTAAGCTTACACGGCTTGAAAGTCTCCTCGCTGATCTTGGAGTAAAACTTCCCTCACCAGCTATCTTACTATGTGACAGTCAGGCTGCTATACACAGCTAAGAATTCAGTCTTCCACGAAAGAACGAAACACATTGAAGTGGACTGTCATTTCATTAGGGAAAAAGTTCAAATGAAGAAGTTAGAATTGAAGCATGTTCCGGGCACTGACCAAGTTGCTGATCTTCTCACTAAAGCCCTACCGAGTACCATATTTTATCAATTCCTGTCCAAGCTGAGTGCCTACGACTTGTACGCTCCAGTTTGCGGGGGAGTGTTAGAAAAGACCATGTAAAGGCCCATGATTGTGGCTCATTTAGTCTCTTATTTTATTTTTATACATTAGTCCCACGCCTTGTATAGGGGACTCTTCTCTCTTTCTCCCTCCTATACATATGTATTCATACATTGTATTTGATCATTGAAGAAGTATATACAAGGCCCAGTTTTTCTCTACAATGTGGACCTTTGTTTGGTGTGGAATTTTTTTTGGTATGTTTGTTTCATGTTTTCATGAACTCTAGTGAATGCTTTAAATGTCTGTTTGTTAACAGAGCCATGTCTATTCAATGTTTTTAATGTTTGTTTCATGTTGTACTTAAGTTGGTTGGTCTCTAGTCAATGCTTTATTCATATTTTGTTGTACTTTATCCCATGCTTTATAATGACTGAGGAAACTTAGAAACACTTAACAGATGATGCCGAATTTGCTTTAATGGTAACACATCATTTTCTGTTGTACTTTATCCCATGCTTTATAATGACTGAGGAAACTTAGAAACACTTTACAAATGATGCAGAATTTGCTTTAATAGTAACCCATAAATTGAATCGTCAACATGGTTATGATCATTATTGCAATTTAGTTGCTTCGACATTTTGCATAGTATATGACTTTCATTATACTGTGAGCAAAACAAGATGTTTTGAATGTCAAAAGAGATATTTTTAGACCTGCTTAATTCACTGGAACAATCTCGTGGGTTAAAAGGCTCACATCGAACAACTACAAGGGAGGTGTTCGCAATACCCAATAATTTTGGCACACAACGAATCAATGCGAGCTGCAAGTGAACGCTTCCAGCATTCCACTTAAACTATAAGCAGGTAATTCATGATATGTCTTGAAACACTTACTCATTTATCATTGGAAACATAACTCCAACAGACAAATAGTTTAGGGAGATTCCATCGGATATTTAACATGATGAAAGATATATGCCGGTTTTCCACGACTGCATTAGAGCGATTGATAGAACACATGTAAATGTATGTGTTCTTATAAAAGTGCAGGTGTCGGGACGTCATGGCACACCGACTCAAAATGTAATGGCTATATATGATTTCAATATGTGTTTCACATATATTGTGCCTGGATGGGAGGATTCCGCTCGTGATAGACACATATTTTCATCGCTCTTTCATGGATGCATGGTGTAAGTTTTCATATCCTCCTCAAGATGATTCTTCAATTTTTTTCATATTTGCAAGCAATCCATTATTATGAATCTTTACATACAATCTTAATTATTCCCTTGTTGTAGAAAATAATTATCAAGTGGATGATAGATATCCATTACAACAAGGGTTACTGAAACTTTATCCTGAAACTAAATATCATTTACCAGATTTTGCTCGGGGTGCACGACCAATTGAAGGACGTCGTGAAATGTTCGATAAAGCACACTCCTTGCTTCGAAGCGTTATTGAAAGAACATTTAAAGTGTGGAAAAAGAAATGAGGAATCCCTCGAGACATGCCACAATACATATTCTCAAAACAATATGTAATTACGGTCGCTACAACGGCTCTACACAATTACATTTGGAGACATCCTATGCATGTTGATCTAGAGTTTAATGCATGTGATGATAACGAGACTTTTGCATACCCAGAAGCTTACGACCATAGCGCGGGACATAAACTGAGTAATACGGATCCTAACATAGATTTTGTTGCATCTGAAGAGCTTAGGTCAACTAAAAGGGTTGCATTAAAAGATTTCATAGTCGAGCAAATACAAAACGCATACAGGTACTGTGAATTAATCTTAGTAAAAAAAATGTTCCGAATTTTCATTAATTTTCATATTTGATGCAACCTAGGTCGCATCCGGCAAAATATTAATTTTCATTAATTTTCATATTATGTATTTTTTTTATTCGCACGTAAATGTTTATTGTTTGAAGATGGCTTACTAAATTGACCGACTAGTAAGACCATAAATAAAGAGGTCCAGTAATTTAGGATAATTTATGGGAGAAAGAGAAAGGAAAGCTCATATTATCTAAGTAACGAATAAAAATTAAAAAGGAAGTCAATTATTTCTTACAAATTAGGATATCTTGATTAAGGAAGGGAATCCACCTTTACATGAAAGGATATTTCAAAAATCAAAAATTGGAAAGAGATTAAACAGAGGAAGTATTTTGAAAGATTATTAAGAAGAAAGCAATATTACCTCTATTTATAACCCTACCGGAAGAGCGGAAAGGAGGAACCCGGGCGCGTAGAAGAACGACTCATCGCTCCTCTACATTTGTCGGTCGACGATTTCATCGTGTTTCCCAACGACGCTCTAGTTCTCGCAGCGTACCCCCCAGCCGACGCCTCCATCGAGCTTCCGTCGACGCCTCCAGATCGCGGAACATCCCCGTCAATTTTGTGCCAAAGGCTCGCGTCAACGAGCCCCTGTCGACGCCAACAAAACTGTTCCAGGGAACCCTCTTCAGATGCGTATTCCTGGGCCACTGTCGACCACGACCTACCATTCCAGTGGCCCTCTCGACGCCCCCTTGCTCTTGATTTATTCACGGCGGGCGTGAACCGGTCTTCCTCTTGTGCAGCCGGTTCGTGTTCGGTAAAATTACTTGATCACAACTCTAAAATTATTCTCAGCATTTTTATCCATTCTCTTAAATACTTATGAGCTTGCCCTAATCTCCGTAATTATTCGCGATTATCGTTATTCTCCATAAATTATTTTATGCACTGAATTATTTGTTGAATACTTGAACCGTGTTAAGATTCACCTCGCAAGCGCAAAGAGAATTTCATTCCCAAAGTTTTATTAATAGTTTAACAACGTTCCGTTGTTCTGAGAGCGAGCGCCTAAGGAACTCTGAGTCGGCACTCCCTTAATTTCCCTGAATTTATTTATTTAAATTGATTCGAGAGTCTGGTCTACATCAGTATTGATCCCATTTTTCATTTTGCAGTTGAATTTTCACAGGTTTCAGCGATGATTTGGTGAAAAAGTTCTAAGATGTTAGAAGAAGCCGCATATCATCTTTACTTGTTGTCTGAAAATTATTGGATAATGTTTGTATTTCAATATATATTATTTTGGTGCAAACTGGTTTCTGATTTAACAATAATTGTTATATTAAAAATCTTCTGCCTCCACAAAGTTCTTCCAAACAAGTCAAACAATTTTGAATTTCTAAACATCACTGCAAACGATAATCCAAACAGTTTCAGTGATTTTTCCACCACTCTGCAAAACAACAGATTTTTTCACCACTTCTTCTCACAGTGCTACAACTGAGTCAAATGGAGCCTTAGTTCAATTTTACTTCATTCTTAGTGCATGTGTACAAACCAAAGAATTTAGGTTGAAAATTGAAGATTGAACAAAAAATCAACTAGAGTTTTTTTTCCCTCAAATCAATCTAAACAAGGAACCAAATCTTGAACGGGCAAAGCCAGCTCCCAATTAAGTCAAAATTTATACTTTGTTCATATATATACGTTGAATATATTTGTATTATGTCAAGAATGCATTGCAAATTTTTGAAACAAAATCCCCAACAGGCCAAAACGAATTTAGAAATTATGATTAAAAGAATAGAAGGGTGAAATTATTTATGGAGAACTTACAGAGACAGGCTTTGAAGAGGCATCTGGAGTTCCCTGCTTGTGAGAAGAGAAGACCTTTGAAGGTGAGGATCCTTGGCCATTATTACTACTGCCAGTTTTCTTCTCATCTCTAGCTTTGTTGAAGATTACTGTGAAACTCTCAGCTGAAGTAGGATCGTTAACATCCCATTCTCCAAACTTTGGCAGTGGACGGCCATGGTTCTGCACCAAAACCAAGTCCAATCCATGTTTATGAATTAATTCAATGGGGGCGATTACAACTAAAGCCGACAAGAATGAACCAGGAGTACGAGAAAAAGTATGACGGTCTCAGCCATAACAATCATGGGCATATATAGTAAAATTGATGGTTTTTACATTGAAATTTGGGGAAAAAATCATGTTATGTGCAAGTAGTTCCCTATTTGAGAATATAAATAGGGAAATTACCCTCCTACAACTAAATAGCTTTTGGTTGGATGTATATGTTCTAATATGGTATCAGAGTAGAATAGGTTGAGCAGCCCACTCCCATGTCATCACAATAAAAATGTTTGTGTTAGAGCAAAAAAAATCTGCATGTAAGGGAGCGTGTCGAGAATATAATCTCAGCTATGTGCACTTAAGCAAAAAAAATCTGCATGTAAGGGAGCGTGTCGAGAATATAATCTCAACTATGTGCACTTAATATAGATCATGAACCAACCACGGGTCACCAACAACCAATTAGTTTTAGGTTGAATGAATTTATTTCATCCAATTTAAAGATCTTTTTGTTGATCTCTTGTGTGCGTTGCTTAATTCCATACAAGTATCTGTAAGTCTTGAGAGCGAGAGAGCAAACCTTAGGGTTTTTTCCTTCTTGTTGTCCGCCCCCCAGGGCCCGATTCTTTAACTCATTTAGTCACCTCCTTGGATACACTCACCACCCGGTGAGGGGGTATTAGTTTGTATTTTAACACCCCCCCCCCCCCCTCAAGCTAATATCATAAGCATCCATCATCCCAAGCCTGAGAGAGTATGAATGAAGTGATTTGCCAGAAACAGCTTTGGTGAACATGTCTGCAAGTTGATCTTCAGAAGGCACAAACACCATCGAAATAGACTGATCCTGGATTTTGTCCTGCACAAAGTGGCAATCAATCTCAATGTGTTTTGTCCTCTCATGGAAGACCGGATTGTTGGCAATATGAATCGCAGCTTGATTATCACAGTGAAGATGCATGGCTTCAAGAACAGGGAAGCCCATTTCTCCCAAGATAGATTTAACCCAGCTGAGTTCACAGGTAGTGACAGCAATGGCACGATACTCGGCTTCAGTGGAGGAACGAGCAACGACATTTTGTTTTTTACTTCTCCAGGAGATGAGGTTGCCACCAACAAAGATAGAGTAACCACTCGTAGATCTTCTGTCCAGAGAAGAACCAGCCCAATCGGCATCGTAGTATCCATGGACCTTAAGGTGGCCATGATCCTGAAATAGAATACCTTTGTCGGGTTCCTTTTTTAAGTATTTGAGGATTCGAAGGACAGCTTGATGATGATGAACTTTAGGACTGTGCATGAATTGACTGACCAGGCTAACGGCAAAGGAGATATCAGGTCGGGTGATTGTCAAATAAATCAACTTTCCCACAATACATTGAAATTCTAACTTCCTCTCAAGATCTGGAGATGTCTCCTTGTGAATATCATAATTAGGATCCACTGGACTATCCACAGGTATGACTCCCAAATATCCAACTTCACTGAGAAGGTCGAGGACATATTTACGCTGAGAGATCATAATCTTCTCGGCAGATCGAGCAATCTCAATTCCAAGAAAGTATCGAAGGAGGCCCAAATCCTTGATTTCAAATGCAGACGCTAGTTCCCGTTTCACTTGAGTAATGTGGCAATCATCATTTCCAGTAATTATGATATCATCCACATAAACTATGAGAGTAGTGATACATTCCCCCTTTTTGTAGACAAAGACTGAATGATCAGAGATACAACGAGCGAAGTTTAACTCCAAGAGTTTGTTACTTAGCTTGGGAAATCAGGCACGAGGAGACTGCTTGAGGCCATACAAGGCTTTCTTGAGGCGACACCCATAGCCTTTAGGAACATCCATGCCAGGAGGAGGCATCATATAGATTTCCTCCTCCAATTCACCGTGGAGGAAGGCATTTTTTACATCGAGTTGGTGCAGAGTCCAGGACTTATGAGCTGCAATTGACAACAAGATTCTCACAGAGTTCAGTTTAGCAACAGGAGCAAATGTCTCTTGGAAATCAACTCCCTCGATCTGAGTGAAGCCTTTCGCCACCAGTCTCGCTTTATATCTATCAAGAGTTCCATCCTGAAGAAATTTAGTAGTATATATCCATTTGCATCCAACGAGGTGACGCCCGTGAGGGATAGGAACAATTTCCCAAGTCTTTTGACGTTGGAGGGCATCCATCTCCTCCTCCATAGCTTTCAGCCAATGAGGGTTCAAGCTAGCTTCTAAAAAACTGTTAGGAATAGAAATAGAGGAAACAGATGCAAGATAAGGTTTCAAGGAGAGAGAGAGAGAGTGATACCCAACATACTTATCAATAGGGTATCTGGTATGACCACTATGAATTTGAAGGGCTGGAGTGGTCTCCTGAGTGGTGTTATGTTACGATACTGCTTCCGCCAACGCACATCAGACCGCAGGAGGAGCGCATATGGAAACCACCTTAATTAATTAATATAATTAATTGGTATTAATTAATTAATTCGTATTAATTAATTAATATTAATTAAGTATTGTTTTAATTGTTTATTGTCATGTGAGCCCCCTCCTCCCTATATAAGGAGGAGGTATGGGAGTGTTAGGATCATCTTTGAGATCTTAAGGTTTTGGCTCTCATTTGAGAGAGGGGTTTTAGGAGGAACCAGCCTCCTAGATCTTGGTCGGCGTCCGCGCCGGATTGTATCCATCTTTCCGTTTATTGCAAGCATGTCTCGTTCTTCGTTCAATAGTCTATCAATGGTCCGACCTGCCGCCCCCCCCCCCCCCCCCCCCCGTCCGCTCCTTCGAAGCCGCCGGGGCTCATGCCACAATGGACAGCCGCCTCAACCCCATCGGCCGCCATCTCGCCTCCATCGAACGCCGCTGCGACATCCATGACAACCTCCTCGCTTCACTGTCTGCATCCGTGCAGACCTTGCTCCAACGCCGTGCCGACCAACCTTCCCCAGCAGCAGCACACACCAACAACAGATACAAGCCGTTGTCTCCAGCAGCAGATACGGCGTGCCGTCTCCAGCAGCCGATACGCCGTGACGTCTCCAGCAGCGCACCCCAACAACAGATACGGCGTCAACCGCCGCCGTCTCCAGCAGCAGATCTCAGCGTCGACCACCGCCCGACCATACCAGCCGCTCCTTCAGCGCCGATTCCGGCTGTGGAAGCTGAAGCCCGCACCTCCAGCACAGTTTCTGGCGTCGATCCCTCTTCTGCCGTCGTCGTCCAACTCCAGCCCGGGCCGCTGCCTGCACAGGCAGACAGCATCTCTATCGAGCGCCTTCTGTCGTCGTCAACCCGTAACCATTCCGCAAATCTTCCGGCACACCGCTTCTTTCCACGATTGTCGTCCGCCCGCAACCCTGCCGCAGATCTCCCAGCGCACTGCATAAAGCAGCCCCCTCCCATTTCTTATCCCGTTTTGCACGCCAGCAAATCTCGTCCTGTTCTCGAGCCCCCCATAAAGCAGCCCCCCATAAAGCAGCCCCCCATAAAGCAGCCCCCTCCCACTTATGGTTTGGTCTCTTCCTCTTTTGTCCTTTTGCCCTTGCCCCATCACATCCCAGTGATCCCACATCAACTCTCCTCTTTCTTCCTGGAAACCCACACTAGCTGCCACCAATTTTCCCTCTTAAGCTCTCAGATTTTTATCTCCGCACCTCACCTCACCCCCTCTTTCGATGACAAAAACAATCGGTCGTCGTTCCTTTCAATTATAATCGTTGCCGACATTTTGAAGGACCCCGACAAATTTTTTTGTCTTGACCTTGGGGACAAGGTCAATTTTCAAGAGCGGGCTATTGTTACGATACTGCTTCCGCCAACGCCCATCAGACCGCAGGAGGAGCGCATATGGAAACCACCTTAATTAATTAATATAATTAATTGGTATTAATTAATTAATTCGTATTAATTAATTAATATTAATTAAGTATTGTTTTAATTGTTTATTGTCATGTGAGCCCCCTCCTCCATATATAAGGAGGAGGTATGGGAGTGTTAGGATCATCTTTGAGACCTTAGGGTTTTGGCTCTCATTTGAGAGAGGGGTCTTAGGAGGAACCAGCCTCCTAGATCTTGGTCGGCGTCCGCGCCGAATTGTATCCATCTTTCTGTTTATTGCAAGCATGTCTCGTTCTTCGTTCAATAGTCTATCATGTTAGTTCTTGGATCTGGCGGAGTGGTGGTGGGTGGTGGAGCATGAGTGTGACCTTCTTGCCCAGTATTTTTTAGTCTTCTTTTGTAGACTTGAAGATCCTTCCTCCTCCTGTACACCCGAAGATCATTGGTGGTTCCTTCCTTCCTGGCAGGAATATCCATACTGCCAAGAGCAATCACATCAACCAGCACAGGTAAGGGAGGGATCGAATCACCCTCTTATTTACTCTTTTCCTGAATAGTAACAATTTTGCCCTCATCGGAGTAATAAGGGGTATTTTCAAAAAAGGTGACATCTTTTGATATAAACTTCCTTCGAAGAGTAGGAGAATAACACTTATACCCCTTTTGATTAGCAGCATATCCCACAAAGATATATTTTATCGCTTGAGGGCCTAGTTTATCTCTATGAGGACCCACAAGGTGGACAAAGGCAACACATCCAAATATTTTAGGAGGAAGATTGAACAGAGGCATATCTGGGCAAAGAAGCTGTAGAGGATACTTTCCCTCCAAAGCGTCAGTGGCCATCCGATTAATTAGATAAACAGATGTAAGAACACCTTCATCCCATAGACCCTTAGGGATGTGCATCTCTTGTAATAGGCAACGAGTAGTCTCCATGATATGCCGATTTTTCCTCTCGGCAATCCCATTCTGTTGAGGGGTCCCCGGACAGGAAGATTGGAAAGTAATGTCATGGTCTCCCAGGAATCTCTGAAGATCACCACTTATATATTCACCTCCATTGTCACTTCTAAGGACTTTAATTTTAGTTTCAAACTGGGTCAGCACATGATGATAAAATAACTGAAAATTTTCTGAAACCTCATTTTTTCTCTTCATAAGATACACCTAAATAAAGCGAGAATGATCATCAATAAAAGAGACAATATTGAAATCCATTCACAGAGCAAATAGGAGATGTCCAGACATCTGAATGTATCAAATCAAAACATTTCACACTTCGACTCCGGCAAGGAGCATAGATGGTTCTACAGTGCTTAGCTAATTCACAAGACTGACAATTAAGAGGAGTTTTTTTAACATCAACAAAATGCGGAAAGATAGCCTTTAGAGTCTTCAAACTAGCATGTCCAAATCTCTTGTGCTACAGCATCAACTGATCATGATTGGTTGGCAACTGTGCACCAAAAGCTTGGCGGTTGTCCATGACATACACACCACCTGACTCATGTCCACCACCAATCGTCTTCCCACTCGCCAGATCCTGAAAAACACAATGAGAAGAGAAGAAGGTAATAGAACAGTTGAGTTGTTTGGTTAAACTACTCACGGATAACAGATTTGTAGGAAATAAGGGGACAATAACCACAGATTTGAGAGACACGGAGGGGGAGAGATGAATAACCCCTTTACCAGTCACAGAAGTTGAGGATCCATCAGCGAGTTTCACGCTGCCAGATGCAGGAGAAATAGAAGAAACCCCCAGAGAAGACCCAGTCATATGGTCGGAGGCCCCCGAGTCAATGATCCAAGGAGTAGAGGGTCCTTTTGAGGACACGGACCTAGTGTGAACATGGGCAGCAGTGCCGGCTAAATCAAAAGAAAAAGGTCTTCCAGAAACAGTTCTTCCAGTAGTATTGGCTTTTAGGGCCTTGAGTTCCCTCGTCAAATTCTCATTTTCTGCCAGGAGATATCATGTATTCTCCAAGTTGCTATACATAGCTGTTTGAGGTCTCACATATTTCCCATCAGAACCACGGGTCCATCCTGAAGGAACAAAGTGAGGATGAAGATCTCAGCATTTCTCTTTCTCATGTCCTTTGTTTCCACAGTGAGGACACTTCATTCGACTCTTATCATCTTGTCTCATATTCCTTGACTGTCACTTCTTCTGCTCAGCGACAAGGGCAGATTTCTCATGGCCAATATGAACATCTGAACGAGTGGAGTTTATGCGGCTTGTCTCCCCTCGAATATAGTGGGCCACGGTTTCCAGATCAGGCACAGAATATCTTCCTAGCATCTGAACTCTCTGAAATTCAAGTTCAGGGGGGAGACCAGAAAACATTTTGAACACCCTCTGTTGCATAAGTTCCATCTTGTAATCTTCTACAGTCTGGATAGTAGAATATTGATCAAGTTCTGCCCACTTATGGGTCAGTTTGCTATAATATTCCTCAAAATCACTCATCCCTGCCATGTGGATCTGCTCAGTCTGGAGTTGATATATTCTAGCCAAGTCCTTCTTTTTTGAGTAATTTCGCTCGATTAACTCCCACATTTCTTTTGCAGTTTGACAGAACAGGAAGTGACTTGCAATCTTGGGTTCCATAGAATTGACAAGCCAGTTTATCACAGTAAGATTGTCACCTTCCCAGTCCTCATATAGAGGATCAGTCTTGCTTGGGGCCGGCTTGGATCCGATGATAAATCCAAGTCTTCGACGACTCCCAATGAATATCCGCATAGATTGAGCCCATAGGAGATAGTTTCTCCCATTGAGCTTGATGTGAGTGACCCCTTGATTGAAGTCCATGTTAGAGTTCCCTCCACTGTAGTGTTTGGGTTGGTTAACGGCCCCTTCAGAGGCACTTGCACTTTTCAAGTTGTCCATACGGGCACACAAGATGGCTGGACCTTAGGGAACCCACAGGAAACAACAGCAGCAGCTGGAGGCAGCGGCAGAGAAGGACCTTCAGGTCGGGATTGGTCACTGGCAGCAGCAGCAGGACCTTCAGGTCGAGATTGGCCACTGGCAGCAGCAGCAGGACCTTCAGGTCGGGATTGGCCACTGGCAGCAGCAGCAGGACCACGGCAGCAGGACCATGGCAGCAGCAGCAGGACCGCAGCAGGATCACGCGAGCGGCAGGGACGGAGCTTCAGGACGACGACAGATCACGGCGCTCCAGTACGACGGCGGGAGCAAGACGCGGCGGCAGGGACGGAGCTTCAGGACGACGACAGATCACGGCGTCGGAAGCAGGCTCCAATCGATCAACGGTGGGATCGGCTCGAGACGATGACGGGATCGGCAGCAGGCACCGAACGACGGGATTGGCTCGTGCCGACGAACAGATCTTCAGAACGACAACAGAGGATGACGAGAACGCACACAGACGAAGAGGATAGGAGGAACGCACGTCGAGCCTTCAGGTCGACGGGAAGAAGCTCCCCTCTGATACCATGTTGAGAGCGAGAGAGCAAACCTTAGGGTTTTTTCCTTCTTGTTGTCCGCCCCCCAGGGCCCGATTCTTAAACTCATTTAGTCACCTCCTTGGATACACTCACCACCCGGTGAGGGGGCATTAGTTTGTATTTTAACAGTAAGCACAACTCCACCTCTCTTACAACAAGAACAAAGGCTGTTACATTTTGATGCTCTAGTTGAGACCACGTGGTGGAGACCAGCCCCGATTAGGTCGACACAAAAGTGTCTGACGTCGCAACCGTCTGGATCCTTACCGGCCCTAAATTATGGCAGTTTCATTTCGCCATCTTTTTGCAATTTTGCAAGTTTTATGAAACTTTATTTGTGTAAAGGTATATATAAAAATATATATATATAATTACATATGAATATGTATATATGTATTTAGCTTTAGTAAAAAGGTAGCAGGCGCTTGCTTCTTCAAACCGACCCAGCCCGTCTTCTCCCGCAGGCCAACACCATTTCAGCCCCCCCCCCCCCCACCCCCGACCAGAGCTGCCGCCACTTGTCCCGATTTCGTCGGCCAGCACGAGAGGGCAAACTGTCGACGACGTGTGGTGCGGGCTTCACGAGCAACTGCCGACAGGTTTCCGCGTCTCCCCACATCGACCGCGATCGAGCCGCAATGACCGGTCTTCCAGCAACCGTCGGCGTCGTGTACAGTTTCCTGGTTCTTTCGAAACCCTATAAAATGGGATTTGCTGTGTGATTTCTGAGAGAGAGAAGAGGAATAGTCCGGTGAGATGTGATTGTGTTTTCCGTTTCTTTTTTGTCTGAATCTGTGTTTCCCTGTAGCTAGCGTTTATGAACATTTCAATGGAATGTTGATGTTTGCTTCCGTTGAATCCTGTGGATGTTACTGTGAAATAAAAATTTCCAATCTTGTGTGCTGGTGTGAATGCTGAAGATTGGATAGAAGAATTAATGTCTGTACTTGTGGCCCGTGAGAGAGCTTTAGAAGAAGATGAACAGTAACATTAAAATTACTGTTCATAATTAATTTACTATTGTTGTAGGAGTTGTTGATGGAGATGTTTTCTATGTAGCTATTGGCTTCCTAATTCCCTTTAAAAGGCCGTGTAGTGTTTCTTTGCTACTTCGATTAAGAGTAGAAAGGTGGTCTTCTTGTTTGAATTTATTTCGTTAAAGATTTCGTGGATCCACCTTGAGTGATTGAGATTTCGTGGATCCACCTTGAGTGATTGAGATTTCGTGGATCCACCTTGGGTGTGAGAGTGAGTGAGAAATTAAGTTGTGTAGTGTGTGGCTTCCTTAATAGTTGAGTGAAGAGATTTCGTGGAATCACATAGTGTGAGAGTGAGTGAATTATTTCCGTGGTGCCCTTGTGCGATAGCGGCCGACCTCGGAGCGGGAGATCGAAGGTGACGAGGAATTCCTCGCGGGATCGTCGTAGACTTCGATTGTGGAAAGACGCCTCTTTCCGTGGGTAACTTGTTCATTTCTCTTCCTTTGTGTGCATCTAAATTTTATCTTTAGGATATTAGATTCATTGTGGATTTTCGCCCGGGATTTTGTCAGCGAACGCTACGTCGAAAACTCCAAACGGAAACGTATTTGGAGTTCATGATTTCCGTTTGCTACAACAAGGGGAACGGAACGAAAGTTGCGAACTTCCTTCCCCGGATTTAGAATTGAACCATATTTCAAGAAAATTCATTTTAAACATAAAATAGTAATTTTATGCTTTACAAAATTTAGTTGCTTAATTTCTTAAAGTTCGTGCACGTCCGCTCAAATCTCAAATTTTAATTTGCATGTACTTAGGGATTCCTAGAATAGCCGACAGGCGCGCAAAAACCTACGCGCCGTCCTGCATCAATTTGGTATCAGAGCCAGGTTCAGAAATTTTCTAAGTTTCGAAATCCGTCCTGCGTAGAATAGGAACCCGCATAGCATTTTAATTTTTCAAAAAAAAAATATTTTATTTTTAGCATAATCATCATCTTAATTGTGTGTTTGCATGCATCTGCGTAGTGGTAGGTTAGTGAGCATGAGTTCACCACATCACACTCCACCTGAACACCCTCAAGAGGTAAATTCTAAGATGCGTCGAGTTGAACGTGGCCAAGCGAGTCGTGTGAACGAAGAGACGGAACCACCCCAATGGTTTCTACCTTTCGCCCACCAAATGGCAGCGTTAACCGAGAGTGTCTATCAAGTGAGAGAAGGGTTTGAAAACCTTAGTGTTAGGATGAACAGCTTAGAAGTACCTCCTCGAGTTTCAATGCCACCTCCAATTCAAGATGAGCATTCTGTTCGTCCACAGTACGAAGCCCTTCCACACTATGGAGAGAGGTCTACACTTAGGAGAAATCCTCTATTTGAGGAAGAGGGTCGGAATCCCATAGATAGGCTCGAGTTTGCGCATGATCGGGGTGGGAATTTTCCAAGGAATCTTCCTGAACCCCAACGGGGGCCTATATTAGGCGTGCGAGATAATTATCAGGAGAGGCCACATTATGACGTAGCGAGAGAGGAGCGTCCTCGAGACCATCATCGGCCTATACCGGCCATGCATCGTGATGATCGCCCTAGAGATTGGCATCGACCACCGCCCCCATGGCGTCGAGACTATCGTGATCCTTACGATGATGATTACGACTATCCTCCCCGGGATAGGCGATCGGATCTCACACGAGTGGTGAAACTTGATCCACCACTTTATGATGGATCTATGGATCCCAAAATCTTTTCAGATTGGGTTATTGACATAGAGACTTATTTTGAGTGGTATCGTATGACGGAGGACCAAAAGGTTCAGTTCGCCAAAATGAGATTGACTGGCGAGCGAAGATCTTTTGGATAGGTGAAGAGCGTAGTCTAGAGAGGAATGGACGCCATCCCATTACACTTTGGCCCCACATGAAAGCCATATTAGAGGAGCAGTACATTCCCCAGCATTACCAGTCCCGTCTACGAGACGAGCTGACGTCTCTACGCCAAGGGTCCAAATCAGTTTCTGATTACTTAGCTGAGATGAAGGATCTTATGATTAGGTACAACGTAGTAGAACACCCACGTGACACCTTATCAAAATTTAAGTGTGGACTACGATCTGAGATCCGAGATGAGTTGATTCGATATGACCATTATTCTCTCCCTGAGATTATATCTATTGTCATCGATATCGAAGAGCACCAGAAGAGAACCTCCCGGTTCAAATCTCAACCTAAAACGAATACTTCTTACAAAAAAGAAGAACAGAAAGGTAAGGAGAGTGCGTCGAAGCCTACCTCGACCTACACCAGAGACCCGAACAGGAAGTCCCCCATGGGAACTGTGACCCCTTCACAGATCCGATGTTATGAGTGCCAGCAGATGGGCCATATTTCGAGGGATTGTCCCAAGAGGAAAGGCACGTTAGTTATTCATGAGGTGACTGAGGAGGATGAGCATGTAGAGGAAGCTGGAGTCGAGATGGACTCATACGTTTTGAAAGACAAAGTGTACGGTACGCCTAGTGATGAGGAGATAGATCCCGACGTTCTAGTGGTGAGGTGCATGTTATTTACACCGCAAGAATCAGCCGATTATTGGAGGACGAACATCTTCCAGGCCTACTTTAAGGATGGGGAGAAAGTGTGTCGTTTAGTAGTGGATAGCGGGAGTTGTATGAATGTGATAGCTGAGACAGCTCTAGCCCGCATGGGACTCACTGCTGAGCCGCACCCATCCCCATTTCAGGTAGCTTGGATTACCAAGACTACATTATCGGTGACTAGGAGATGTTTAGTGCCCATCACTATCGGTGCGTATTCCGATAAGATCTGGTGTGACGTTATGCTTATAGATGTGTGTCACGTATTACTTGGGCGACCCTGGTTATACGACCGGGATGTCATCGTACATGGCAGGTCCAACACTTGCTCCTTTCTACAGGACGGAAAGAGAGTAGTGTTGACCCCGGTGCGACCCAAAGCACCGCCATTCCGCGCGAGTAGTAGTGCGAAAGAATCTCTTCCTCCCACAGAAAGGAAGAAGACTCTTAGCATTCTACGAGGTACTGAGTTTCATCGAGAGAGTTTTGACGGTGGATTTATGTATGCCTTAGTGGTTTTACAGGCATCTGATTTATCAGAGGTATATGAGTCGACTCTTATACCTGCTAGGAGACTCTTAGAGTTCCAGGACCTACACCCTGATGAGCTTCCGGCTGAGTTACCTCCCATGAGGTGTATTCAGCATGCGATAGACCTTGTTCCTGGAGCTTCCCTCCCTCATCTACCGCATTACCGATTGAATCCTGCCGCCCACGAGGAGCTGCAAAAGCAGATTGGAGAGTTATTAGATAGGGGTTTTATTCGTCATAGCCTTAGCCCTTGTGCGGTGCCTGCCCTCCTTGCCCCGAAAAAGGATGGTACTTGGCGTATGTGCGTTGACAGTCGTGCTGTCAACAAGATCACAGTGAAATATCGATTCCCAATACCCCGACTGAATGACATGTTGGACATGTTGACTGGGGCCACGATCTTCTCTAAGATCGACCTTCGTAGTGGTTATCATCAGATCCGTATACGCGAAGGAGACGAGTGGAAGACTGCCTTCAAGTCGAAGGATGGACTTTATGAGTGGCTTGTGATGCCCTTTGGGTTGTCCAATGCCCCTAGTACTTTCGCTCGGATGATGACCCATGTCTTCAGACCTTACATTGGGAAGTTCGTAGTAGTTTATTTCGACAACATTTTGATCTATAGTCAGACTGAGAGTGAGCATTTGACTCACCTGCGTACAATTTTCGAGCTCCTGCGAGCAGAGCGACTATACATCAATTTGAAGAAATGCATTTTTATGGCTGAGTCTGTTATCTTTCTGGGATATATAGTGAGCTCCGCTGGCATCACTATGGATCCCGAGAAAGTCCGAGCGATTCGTGAGTGGCCTACACCCCAGAACATTCATGATGTTCGTAGTTTTCATGGGCTAGCCACCTTTTATCGTCGTTTCATTAAGAACTTCAGAGTACTATTATGGCGCCCGTCACTGAGTGTACGAAGAAGGGAAACTTTCAGTGGACGTCATCGGCAGCTAGAGCCTTTGAGATCATCAAAGATAAGATGTTCACTGCACCTATTTTGAGACTCCCCGATTTTAGTCACGTATTTGAGGTATCATGTGATGCCTCTGGGGTTGGGATAGGAGGTGTACTTAGTCAAGAGGGTCACCCCGTTGGATTTTTTTAGTGAAAAGCTTTCAGGCCCGAAGCTGAATTACTCCAACTACGAGCGTGAATTCTATGCGATTGTGCAAACGTTGCGTCACTGGAGGCTATATCTATTGCCCAAGGAGTTTGTCCTCCACTCCGATCATCAGGGGTTACGATACATCAATTCGCAGCAAAAGTTGAACCCTCGACAGGTTAAGTGGGTATCATATTTGCAGGAGTACACCTATGTTCTCAAGCACTGTAAGGGAACGGAGAATCAGGTTGCCGACGCCCTTAGTCGAGTTACCCTCGTATTATCACAAATGCGTACTCAGGTGATAGGATTTGAGCGTATCAAAGATGACAATCCTAGTTGTCCCGATTTTAGCGGAATTTATGATGTGATACGCTCTGATCCCTTTCACGATAAGACAAATTACCTCATTCGAGACGGATATTTGTTTCGTGGAACCCGTCTGTGTATTCCCCGCACCTCGTTGCGAAACTTCATTGTATGGGAATTACATGGCGGAGGCTTAGGTGGACACTTTGGACGAGATAAGACGGTAGCCTTAGTAGAGGAGCGATTCTATTGGCCCGGGATGAAGCGGGTTATCGCACAGATTGTCAGTAGTTGCCGCACTTGTCAGGTAGCGAAGGGCAATAAACAGCCCGCTGGATTATACACACTGGTGCCCAGTATTCCGTGGGATGATGTTAGCATGGATTTTGTGCTTGGATTGCCGCGCACATTTAGGAAGCACGATTCCATTCTCGTAGTGGTCGATCAGTTTTCTAAAATGGCGTATTTCATCCCCTGCAACAAAACCGACGACGCCTCTCATATTGCCCGAATTTATTATAAAGAGGTTGTCGCCCACCGAAGGATACCTAAGACTATCGTTACCGATCGAGATGTCAAGTTCACCAGCTATTTTTGGAAGTCACTCTGGAGACTATTAGGAACTAAACTTCTATTTTCGACCGCCTATCATCCACAGATCGACGGTCAAACTAAGGTTGTTAATAGGAGTTTAGGAAATTTACAGCGCTGTTTGGTAGGAGATCACCAGGGGAATTGGGATCTAATTATTCCACACGCTCAATTGGCCTATAATAATTCGAAGAATGGATCTACGGGTTTATCTCCCAATGAGGTTGTTCATGGTCACACTGCACGAGTGCCGCTAGATTTAGCCTCACTGCCACCCACTTTTAGGACTAGTCAGTTTGCACATGACTATGCATTGCATTTGCATGACTTGCATAAAGAAATTGAGCAGAAATTGCATAGTACTTATGATTTATACGCAACTCAAGCTAACAAGCATAAAAGAGCTACTTGTTTCAAAGTGGATGACTTGGTGATGGTTCGGCTAAATCCGGAACGGTTACCTTCGGGTACCGTAAAGAAGTTAGTTGACTGTAGAACTGGACCCTTTAGAGTGGTCAAGCGGATTGGGCAAAATGCGTATGAACTTGAGATGCCTTCCGTTTGGGGAGCAAATCTGGTTTTTAACGTAGCCGATCTGACCTTATTCCACGATTATCCACATGAGTCGTTAGATTTTCCATTGCCTTCTCCTCCATTTGATTCTTCTGGGTTGGGGAGTGCTAGTAAGGAGCCACATCAGGACACATTGACACTCAGTTATTGACACACCATCTGCAGTTCTACCATTTTCCACTGACATTTTCAGGCTGAGCATGAGACACCAGGTGACTTTCATACCAGTTCCCAGAGCCACTGACAGACTTCCGCGACAGATCTTGGTTCCCGAGCAGATATTTGATGACGAGACAGTGACCACTACTGATGGTGGTTTTCAGAGATATTTGGTTCGTTGGCATGGCAGACCAGAGACCGAGACCAGCTGGGTCTTGGTTGAGCAGTTACAGCGCATAGATGCTGATCTTCTACAACACTATCGCTCGGAGCACTCACCAGTGATGAGTGATTTCGAGAGGGGGAGAGTTGGTGGAGACCAGCCCCGATTAGGTTGACGCAAAAGTGTCCGACGTCGCAACCGTCCGGATCCTTACCGGCCCTAAATTATGGCAGTTTCATTTCGTCGTCTTTTTGCAATTTTGCAAGTTTTATGAAACTTTATTTGTGTAAAGGTATATATAAATAAATATATATATATATAATTACATATGAATATATATATGTATTTAGCTTTAGTAAAAAGGTAGCAGGCGTTTGCTTCTTCAAACCGACCCAGCCCGTCTTCTCTCGCGGGCCAACGCCATTTCCGCCCCCCGACCAGAGCTGCCGCCACTTGTCCCGATTTCGTCGGCCAGCACAAGAGGGCAAACTGTCAACGACGTGTGGTGCAGGCTTCACGAGCAACTGCCGACAGGTTTCCGCGTCTCCCCACATCGACCGCGATCGAGCCACCATGACCGGTCTTCCAGCAACCGTCGGCGTCGTGTACAGTTTCCTGGTTCTTTCGAAACCCTATAAAATGGGATTTGCTGTGTGATTTCTGAGAGAGAGAAGAGGAATAGTCCGGTGAGAAGTGATTGTGTTTTCCGTTTCTTTTTTGTCTAAATCTGTGTTTCCCTGTAGCTGGCGTTTATGAACATTTCAATGGAATGTTGCTGTTTGCTTCCGTTGAATCCTGTGGATGTTACTGTGAAATAGAAATTTCCATTCTTGTTGCTGGTGTGAATGCTGAAGATTGGATAGAAGAATTAATGTCTGTACTTGTGGCCCGTGAGAGAGCTTTAGAAGAAGATGAAGAGTAACATTAAAATTACTGTTCATAATTAATTTACTATTGTTGTAGGAGTTGTTGATGGAGATGTTTTCTATGTAGCTATTGGCTTCCTAATTCCCTTTAAAAGGTCGTGTAGTGTTTCTTTGCTACTTCGATTAAGAGTAGAAAGGTGGTCTTCTTGTTTGAATTTATTTCGTTAAAGATTTCGTGGATCCACCTTGAGTGATTGAGATTTCGTGGATCCACCTTGGGTGTGAGAGTGCGTGAGAAATTAAGTTGTGTAGTTTGTGGCTTCCTTAATAGTTGAGTGAAGAGATTTCGTGGAACCACATAGTGTGAGAGTGAGTGAATTATTTCCGTGGTGCCCTTGTGTGATAGCGGCCGACCTCGGAGCGGGAGATCGAAGGTGACGAGGAATTCCTCGCGGGATCGCCGTCGACTTCGATTGCGGAAAGACGCCTCTTTCCGTGGGTAACTTGTTCCTTTCTCTTCCTTTGTGCGCATCTAAATTTTCTCTTTAGGATATTAGATTCATTGTGGATTTTCGCCCAGGATTTTGTCAGCGAACGCTACGTCGAAAACTCCAAACGGAAACGTATTTGGAGTTCACGATTTCCGTTTGCTACAACAAGGGGAACGGAACGAAAGTTGCGAACTTCCTTCCCCGGATTTAGAATTGAACCATATTTCAAGAAAATTCATTTTAAACATAAAATAGTAATTTTATGCTTTACAAAATCTAGTTGCTTAATTTCTTAAAGTTCGTGCACGCCCGCTCAAATCTCAATTTTTTATTTGCATATACTTAGGGATTCCTAGAATAGCCGACAGGCGCGCAAAAACCTACGCGCCGTCCTGCATCACCACGGCTGGTAAAAGGAAAGGTGTGGAAGATCGAAACAAATAATATGCAGGAAACTTCCAGTATGGAGAGAATATTGATATTCCTGATGATGTGGAAAATGTCATGCTGAGTCAGTTGATGAACAATTTGTTGCTAATGAAGGTACTTATTGGCCAAGGCAGAGAAATACATGAATTCAGGAAGATGTTAAAGCAAATGCTTACAAAATTGAGTCGGTGCAATTTAATCATAGAGAAGGTAAAAGGAAGGATGAAGGTTGGTCAAGGGATCGAGACGACGGAGTGAGTCCACAGAGAATTTCCCATCTCAAACCCACCTTTATGTCCGAGGTACAGATATTTATTAAAGAAAGCTATCCCCATTGTTGATTAATAAAGTTGTCAACAGTCATGGTTGTCATTCTAGAATCTAATACATAGTTCTTTAAAATAATCATTATATGTGAGACAACTGGGCCTTCGTGGATGAATTGTTCAAAGAGATGCATTAACTTGTTCCAAGATGAAACGAAGGAGCACATAGGATTCAACACAAGGAGGGGTGCGTGCTATTACGGCGGTGATCACCGCTACAGGAGCGGACTATGCCACTGCCAGATAAATGTGTACATAGCATCTTGATTATTCCAAGGTAAACTATGTTAGAACGTACTCTTACCAAAGTTTTAATGATTCTGAACTCCTTTTAAATAATTTGGAGGTGTCTAACTCCTTAAAAAGCATTCAAAAGTTGAGTAAATGTTTGTTCTAGCAGGATGGAGGCAAAAGATTTGAAGAAGGTTTCAAAGGCTTCCATAAAGAAGAGTAACAAAGGAGTGTGTCAATAAAAGAAATTACTAAAATATACTTTGATGCACTTTTTGATAGGGATCACTGATCGAAGGCGGACTGACACTTACCAGAGCGACAGAGCCCGCACGAATCTACATACGAGGGAGGAGAAGATAGGATCGTCATATAGACGATCCAAGTAGGTAATCGCATTAAGGATGATGATGGCATATTTCTATATATTTTTATTGTATTTTTGCAATTTTATTTACACATTATATGTATTATTGTATCAGACGATCGTAGCCGTCCATAGTGAGATCTTACGGAGTCTAAGGGCTGATTTTAAGATTGTCTCAAAGTTTGAACAAAAATTCTGCACTCTCACAGTCGTAGCACGGTGCCGAATGCTGATTATGTGGATCTTTGGTACTCATCACATTTGCGCGAATTTTATTATAACCCTCCCGGTGAGTCACCTGAAGAGTTTTCCCCTCATAAAGGTATTCGATACATCATAGAGTGCTATCTTAGTGTCCATATCCAAGAGACATTCTTCCGGGTGATCATATTTTCATGACGAATTTTTCTAGACCGCTTGGTGAGCGTCCTGACAAGTCACATCTCTTGAGAGACATTTGGTATGTCATGGGCATACTTCCCCGATGACGTGTATCTTCTTTTTGGATTGTATCTTTACTTTTCCGCATTGTTATCTTTTCGCACATTTGTAATTACTCACATATCATGTAGCCTGGGTGAGGGAAAGTTTGTAATTCTGTAGTACTTCACCCTCTCACCATATATATCTGAGGAGGGTGGGCTTAGATGGTATGAAGAATAAACCCTAATTCCTTTTCTTTTAGTTTCTCATCTCTCCCTCTCATCTTCGCCAAATTAGAGCTAGGTTTAAGCAAGGCTCCCCTCTTCCTCTTCTCCTCGTGATCGAGCTCGGCTCCCGTTGTATCCTTCATCATTGGGAAGGATAGGTCAAGGAAGGGATGAGACGATCCTCTCCAAGACTTCTCCCACTTCGAACCACAAACCCGCGCTCAATCGAAGGACCATAACAAATTGGTATCAGATTCTCCTTCCTCATCCGAGTGATGCATCCAAATCGATTTATCGGGTGATGTAGAACATCGGCAAATAGAAAAATCATCTCTAACGATTTCACCGTCCAACAGCGCTCGACCATGTGGGCGAACCCTGAACGCACCCATCAGCCGCATCACCCTCCTGTTGCACCCTCAACACCGCTCGTCTTAGTTGACGACACCCAGTGATCAAAACTAGTGATCCCGAGCGACCTAACTCTTCCTACGATGACTCAACGACCAACGACCGCGAGCGTACCTCGACAGCTCGCGACAACTCCAGCAGCCCGACGACTTCTGCGCATGTAGACTCCACCTCGGCAGTGACAATTCTGCCAACCGATCGGGCGACGACCCTAACGGCGCCTAACTGCTCGACTCCAACGCTATTTCTCCTACTCCCGCCAACCGACTAGTCCACACCTATTTTTGAAGAGCCTTCCAACCGTCCCACATTGCAGCTCTGCTGCTCCATGGCCGCCAGACGTCCCATCCCTCTACAACCACTTTTGCCACCTCCGAAAACCCCCTGAGCGCGTTCTACAACCATGGAGGAGGGCGATCTTACTCTCACGCAGATTATGGTGGCCATCAAATGTTGATAGTTGTTCAAGCTCAGCAACAAACCTCATTCGCCGCTCTGGCTGCCCGCATCGATGTCTTGCATCCATCTTGCCCCCCAAACCATCACACCACCCCACGGCGAGTTATAATCAAGGCGAGCCGTCGTTTGTCATGCCCTTTGATTCCCATGTGACTCGGTCTACAAGAGGCAGTGTTCTGCAACGTGAATTGAACTTCCCCCCATTTGACAACAAGAGCGATCTCTGGCCTGGCTCACACACTGTGAGCATTTCTTTGCCAACCAACTCACGCCATTTGAGGATTGAATAGTGTTGGCTTCCTTCCATACCTCTTGGGTTCGGCATAGTTGTGCTACGGCCAACTGGCGCGGGAGACACCTAATTTAAATTGGTTGTCCTTCAAGCATTCCTACAATCTACGCTTCGGCCCACCCCTCCACAGCAAGCCCTTGGCCGGCCTCGTCAATCTCAAATAATCACGGCCCAACGATGATCACTTGGAGAGTTTTCAAATGTTACTTGCATATGTCCCATCTATATTACCAAAACATTAGGTACATATCTTCACTGTCAGCTTGTAAGATCGGCTACACCTCGATGTCGAATTTCAAGCCCCAAAGCACCTCAACACAACCATGAGCCTAGCCCGTATATATGAGAAATGTCTCATCATAGACAACCCATATTGAGGCCGCCAAGGCAGGAACAAGGGCAGTCGGCGAGAGGACACCCGCACTTATCATCACAGTAGTCTTTCCACACCACTCAGGAGTAAGGAAGTCAGCGGAAACCGAACCATCAAGCGCATATCACGAGCAGAGATAGCAAAACGACATGTACAATAGCTTTACTTCAACTGCGACGACCCACATTCTGTCAGACACAGGTGCGAGCGTCGTTTTGGCTAGAGGAGGACGATCTCCCGAATGACGACGATGGCGAGGATGCCAGGACGGCAAGAACCTCGTACCTCAAGCTTGAGAACAAACTTGATCGGAGGAGGTGATGTTATGGGCCCACGTAGGGGGTGACGACGTGTATCTTCGTTTTGGATTGTTTCTTTACTTTTCTGCAGTGTTATCTTTTTGCGCATTTCTAATGTAGCCTGGGTGATGCCATTTTGTAATTTTGTAGTACTTCTCCCTCTCAATATATATATGTGAGGAGGGTGGGCTTAGATGGTATGAAGAATGAAACCTTGATTACTCTCCTCTTAGTTTCTCCTCTATCCCTCTCCCTCTCATCTTCTCAAGCTAGAGCTAGGGTTGAGCAAGGCTCCCCTCTTCCTCTTCTCCTCGTTGTCAAGCTTGGATCCCGTTGTATCCTTCATCATTGAAAGTGCGAGACAATCTTCATATGAGACTTCTCCCTCTCTGAACCATAAACCCGCTCAATCGAAGGACCAAAACATTATTATAGATAAATAATAACTATGTTGAACCCTGATTATGTCTTATGCCTCCTCTTGATTATGGTAAGATGACGTAATCAATAATGATGATAGAACACATGCAAATGGTACCTATGAAGCATGAATGGGTTTGAGGCTAAGTTATGAATCATGAATTTAAGGTGATGGGGATCAATGAGTCCATGGAGCATGAGTTGGGCCTGTTCAGGGTTGTTTTGTCACTTGTCATATTTGGCGTCACCCAATGGATAATTTGAGTCCACAGTTGCGTCTACAGCGCTTTTGGGAATTTTTATGTGGTTTCTTTTTTTTGATGTATTACTTTGTGTGATCGAAAACTTATCGTGTATAGTCAATCATAGCAGTCTACAATGGGCGCCTTTTATTATAAATAAGAGGGTAGGGACAAGTAACTGGACAACCATCATGAGTATTGCAGATTTTGGAGACTTTTTTCCGGAATCCGGCAATCTCTCGTGATGCCGATTCCACGAATGGTGCTGACTCCTTGGTACGCTCATCATTGTTTCCTTGTATTTCCTTGCCTGGACGCCCCCCATAACCCTAATCCCTACAGCCAGCCACCTTCACAAGCAGCTGCCCCCTCTATTTCTTCATCTACCAAGACACCAACCTTATTAAAGAGCTCATACCCAACAGCCACCCCCACCCCTAACCTCGCCCTCCCTGGTTGAGTACCCCACGGCCTCCCTGCACCCATCAGTAACCCTTCTTGAACATCCCCAAGGCTAGCTGATCTCTATTCCATCCCTCCTGCTCCAGGTTGTGCCCGATTCCATCCATTCTAGGCTTGGACGACTCCACCCCAGCCCCTTATCACCTGGACAAACATCCCTCACAGAGTCACAGCCCCCTAACCCAAAACACTAGAGGATACTCACAATGTTTTGAGAGCCTGCCTTATGGACCCACGCACACTTGATGAGTTCTTGATCATGCCGCATGCTGACCCACTGGGTCAATTATTACTTATTGGAGACACGCGTCACACTCTAGAGTAGCATCCTATTGTTGGTGTCTCGGGTATTCATGCGGGTGATCGTCGCACTCGCGACGAATTGTCATACATGTCGTTTGCTGAGCCTCCCGACGAGTCACATCTTTGGAGAGGCCTTTGGCACGTCATGGACTCGTACATTAGTGTCGAAGAAACACAGTCATTGTGTTGTTCGTTGCACACTTGAAGAATACTTTTACACCTTGTTGGGAAAATGATTTGTCTTAACCCCCAAAATGAGTTGAATATGAATTCTAAGAAAGAAAAATCAAAGTTAAGTAAATATGCGTCGAATAGTATTCGACGCAACGTCGAAGTGTTGTCGACGTTTCTTTCAGAATGAGTCGAAGTAACTTTAAGAAGAATTCGACGTATCCTATGTCGACGTAGCTCTGACTTCTAGTCGACGCATCTTGAGAAGTCGACGCACCTTAGTCGACGCACCTTCCTTATTCTCCTCTCGACGTCCAGCCAGGATAAATTCGACGCTTACGTCGAATTGTAATCGACGTACGTCGATTACTATGTTAAATTCAAATAACACCAGATCTCTTTCCTTCTTTCTATAGATCTGATTTATATGGAATAATATTATTCTTTTATAGCCGTTATGAATCATTGTTTCCCTCTAATTGATTCTTGGCTAAATTGATTAAGTTGATTATGGATATTATTTGAAATCAAAATGAATTCTTTCCTTCTATAGATATAATAGTTATGGAAATATTTCTCTCTTTCTAATACTCTGTCTACTAAATGATTTCTCTCATATAGTGTTATCTTAATACACAAAGCTATAAATAAGGAGAAGGTCGACAGAGAACAAGGAGAGGTGATCCACTCCATACATTTTAAATAGAGGGTTCGGAACCAAGGAGCCTCCACAACTAAACCAGACAGGGGGAGCTCTCGTCACCATCTTCATCAAGATCCAACTCAACATCCAATCAGGATTTTCAAGTGTCTTCTCAGCTAAAAGAGAAGAACAATATATCTTTTCCCTTTCTCCTTCCCATCTTGTAAAGGGTTAAAACACCCTTCAAAAGTTTACTCCCAGTGACAGGGCACCTTAGCAAAAACTTGCAGCTTGATTTGTAAGCACCTTATCAAAAGCTTATAGGTGAATTGGGCACCTGATCAAAACTCTCATTGGTGTGTGGACACCTTATCAAAATCACCTTGGTGTGTGGACACCTCATCAAAATCACCTTGGTGTGTGGACACCTTATCAAAATCACCTTGGTGAGAGGGCACCTTATCAACAACCTCCTAGTGGATTCCTACCAGTGGGTAGAAGAGTAGATGTACCCAGGTTTTCGGGAAATACTATATATCTTGTGTCATCTGGTTATGTGCTTGTTTATTTATGTTTTACTTTCTCAATCAGCACTCATATATATTTATATATATATATATATCACTTAATTTGAAACAAAGTTAAATAAAACTTTTAATAATAAGAATGAGAACTAAAACTCATCTTTCAATTGGTATCAGAGGGAGGTTGATTTTTCACACAGGCTAACACCTGAAATCACAAAGATCACTTAGTTCTCTATTCTCCCCTTATTCTCTGAAAATGATTTTTCTGATTTCCTAATATATCTCTTTCGATAAAGTATGTTTTGATGTGTTGATTAAATGTTGATTCAATTTTTCTCTGAATAGGGTTAAGACAAATAGGGGGAGATTGTTGGGAAAATGATTTGTCTTAACCCCCAAAATGAGTTGAATATGAATTCTAAAAAAGAAAAATCAAGGTTAAGTAAATATGCGTCGAATAGTATTCGACGCAACGTCGAAGTGTTGTCGACGTTTCTTTCAGAATGAGTCGAAGTAACTTTAAGAAGAATTCGACGTATCCTATGTCGACGTAGCTCTGACTTCTAGTCGACGCATCTTGAGAAGTCGACGCACCTTAGTCGACGCACCTTCCTTATTCTCCTCTCCACGTCCAGCCAGGATGAATTCGACGCTTACGTCGAATTGTAATCGACGTACGTCGATTACTATGTTAAATTCAAATAACACCAGATCTCTTTCCTTCTTTCTATAGATCTGATTTATATGGAATAATATTATTCTTTTATAGCCGTTATGAATCATTGTTTCCCTCTAATTGATTCTTGGCTAAATTGATTAAATTGATTATGGATATTATTTGAAATCAAAATGAATTCTTTCCTTCTATAGATATAATAGTTATGGAAATATTTCTCTCTTTCTAATACTCTGTCTACTAATTGATTTCTCTCCTATAGTGTTATCTTAATACACAGAGCTATAAATAAAGAGAAGGTCGACAGAGAACAAGGAGAGGTGATCCACTCCATACATTTTAAATAGAGGGTTCGGAACCAAGGAGCCTCCACAACTAAACCAGACAGGGGGAGCTCTCTTCACCATCTTCATCAAGATCCAACTCAACATCCAATCAGGATTTTCAAGTGTCTTCTCAGCTAAAAGAGAAGAACAATATATATTTTCCCTTTCTCCTTCCCATCTTGTAAAGGGTTAAAACTCCCTTCAAAAGTTTACTCCCGGTGACAGGGCACCTTAGCAAAAACCTGCAGCTTGGTTTATAAGCACCTTATCAAAAGCTTATAGGTGAATTGGGCACCTGATCAAAACTCCCATTGGTGTGTGGACACCTTATCAAAATCACCTTGGTGTGTGGACACCTTATCAAAATCACCTTGGTGTGTGGACACCTTATCAAAATCACCTTGGTGAGAGGGCACCTTATCAACAACCTCCTAGTGGATTCCTACCAGTGGGTAGAAGAGTAGATGTACCCAGGTTTTGGGGAACTACTATATATCTTGTGTCATCTGGTTATGTGCTTGTTTATTTATGTTTTACTTTCTCAATCAGCACTCATATATATTTATATATATATCACTTAATTTGAAACAAAGTTAAATAAGACTTTTAATAATAAGAATGAGAACTAAAACTCCTCTTTCACACCTCACTCAAAGAACCTCCTGATCTAAGTTGTCAAGGCGCGCGCCTAGGCGCGCCTGAAGCGCCGGGCGCACCAAGCGCACTCACAGACGCCTCAAGAGGCCAAAGGCGGGAGAGCCGAGCTAGGCGCGCCTAGGCGAGCGCCTAGTGCTCCTATAAGGCGTAGCCTAGGCGCGCCTCACCCCCTGAACCCGGTTTAAGTTCAATGTAGGGTTTAAATTGAGCGGTTTAAAGGGGGAGCAGCGTATTCAGTAGCACGCAGCGCTCGGTTTAGGGTTTTCTCCCTCACGTCTTTCTCCCGCATGTCGATCCTCTCGTATTCAATCCTCTCGTTTTCTCCCTCACGTCTTTCTCCCGCATGTCGATCCTCTCGTATTCGATCCTCTCGTTTTCTCCCTCGCGTCTTTCTCCCGCAGCGCTCAGTTCACTGTATTCGCACGCTCTCTCGTTCCTCCCGTGCTCAAGTCGATCCTCTCGTACTCAATCGGCAATCTCGTGCTCAAGCGGCAATCTCCCTCACGTATCTCCTTATCTCTGCTCAAGCGGCAATCTCCCTCACGCATCTTGTTTCAAGTTCCCAAGTTCACCAGAAAACAGTGAACTAGAAGCAGTTCACCAAAAAATAGTGAACTGGAAGCCCAGTTCATTGTTTTCTCCTTGATGTGGATGTCTAATTCAATGTTTCGCCCAGTTCACTGTTATTTTTATTTTATTTATGTGCAGTTGTGCACTCATTATTTATGTTGTAAATATGGTTTAATAGGCTTAAATGGATGCAACTCATGCGAGTGGTTTTGGTTCATCCAGTGTACAATTACGTATTGATCCAAGGTGGAAGTATGTTCGTCAGATTTCCACGTTCAATAAAAATGATTTAATTTGCAATTTTTGTGAGGTCACAAAGGGTGGCATTTATCGTGCTAAACAACACATTGTTGGGAGATTTAGGAATACTAAAGCTTGTCTCAAATGCCCACCACATGTACGCACCGAAATACAATAATTTATGAAAAAGAAAATGAGTGCAAGCAACACAGAAAAAGAAGCATTCCCTGACTTTGCAGACATAGATACTTTTGGAAGTGATGAAGAGATGGATGACAATGGAATGAAGATTTGTTGAAGCGGTCCAAGCAGTGTCTCTAAAAAACCCCGAACCAAAAGACCAATGGATGTTTTTTTGCACCAAACATCGAGAAGATGCAAAAAAAGGCCAACAAAAACAAATGAAACAAAGTACTATTAACGAAGCGTGAAAGAAGGAAATTAGAGGGAGGGCTTGCAAGAACATAGCTCAATGGATGTATGATGCAGCTATCCCATTTAATGCGGTTAAATATCCTAGTTTTTCAATGATGATTGAGTCCATTAGACAGTTTGGGGTCGGAATGAAACCACCTAGTTATCATGAAGTTTGTGTGCCCTTGTTGAATAATGAAGTAACTGAAGTGAAAAGTATGATGAAGAGTTATGAGAATGAGTGGAGGTTGTATGGATGTTCTATCATGGCCGACGGATGGACAGATAAAAAACAAAGAACTTTGATAAATTTTTTGGTCAATTCCCCTAAAGGAGCTTTTTTTCTCGAATCTGTTGATGCATCTGATTACGCAAAGACTGGAGAAAAGATGTTTGAATTGCTGGATAGAGTGGTGGACCGTGTTGGAGAGGCCAATGTTATTCAAGTTGTTACTGATAGTGCAAGCAACAATGTACTAGCAGGTAAAAATTTTAATATTCATTATTTACATAATTTTAAACATTAGTATTTATTTGCATTTTCACTTTGTTTGTTTAATTGATGTTAAATAGTATAATTATTGGAAGCAAAACGACCGCATTTATATTGGACGTCATGTGTTGCTCATTGCATCGACTTAATGTTGGAGGATATTGGGAAGATGCCTACTATTAATAGAACAATAAAGAGGGCAATGACTATCAATAGTTATATTTATGTTCGCCCTGGACTTGTCAACATGCTTAGGAGCTTTACAGATCAAGTGGAGCTTGTTAGACCTACGGTGACGAGGTTTGCCACTTCTTTCCTGACACTTCAACGCATTCACAAGCAGAGGACCAATCTTAGAAAGATGTTCACCTCACCTGAGTGGGCATCAAGCAAGTGGGCAAAGGAAACAGGAAGTAAGCAGGTACATGACATTATACTAATGGTCTCTTTCTGGAGTACTATTGTGTATGTTTTAAAGATTTTTGGGCCTTTAGTTCGAGTTCTAAGATTGGTAGATGGTGAGAAAAGACCTGCCATGGGTTATATCTATGAAGCTATGGATAGAGCAAAAGAGATTATCATTAAGTCTTTTAATTAAAAAGAGAAAAAATACAAGGATATCTTGGAAATTGTGGATAGGAGATGGGAAAATCAGCTTCATAGACCACTGCACGCAGCGGGTCATTTTTTAAATCTAGAATTCTTTTATTCAAACCCTGAAATTGCATTACATGGACAAGTTATGAGAGGTTTGTACGACACACTGCAAAGGATCATTCCAAGTCATGGCGATCAAGATAAAATTTTGGATGAACTGAGTCTATATAGAAAGGTTGAAGGACTATTTGGAATGCAATTTGCAATTCGGCATAGGAAAACAAAGTCCCCAGGTAAATAATTTACACATTATTAAAACAAATATTTATTTATTAATAATGAATTATTAATTTGTAGATATTCATTATATTTGGCAGCTGAATGGTGGCAATCTTATGGAGCCGATACTCCTAATCTAATTAAATTTGTTATAAAGGTTCTAAGTCTTACTTGTAGTTCATCAGGATGTGAACGTAATTGGAGTTTTTTTGATCATGTAAGTCCTTAAATTTTATTTTCGGAGATCAATATCATTATATGATTAATTGTTTTATTGTTTATTTGTTGATGTGGAGGGTTCATAGCAAGAAAAGAAATAGACTAGCTCAACAACGCCTAAATGATTTGGTATTTGTCAAATACAATCGAGCGTTGCGTCGACAATATGATTCACGTGATCGTATTGATCCAATCTCGTTGAAAGATATTGACGACAACAACGAATGGTTGATGGGAAGAATGGAGGAAGACGATGAGGTTGGGCATGATGAAGAATTGGTTTATGATGATTTATTGACTTGGGGTGCAGTTGCTAGGGCCACTGGAGTAGAAGAGGACATCTATCAAACACGCTTATCCAAAGGCAAGAATGTGACCCAAGCAAGTACAAGGATAGTTGAAAAGGGGAGCACATCTAGGAGGAGGGCTCCTACTCAAATAAACCTTACAGATGATGTCGATGAAGACGAGGTTGAGTACAATGAAGAAGAAGAAGATTATAGTGAAGAAAATGAAGACATAATTTATTCAGAAGAGGAGTAGATAGTGACTTCTTTGATTTCATTATGGTTTTGGATGATGTTAGATTGTGATAACTTATTGTTTTGGATGATGTTCATGACTTTTTTTTTATTTCATTATGATTTTGATTTCATTATGGTTTTTGATGATGTTTGATTTCATTATGGTCTAATCTCCAGAAATTCATTTCTAATTATTTTGCAGGATCAGTAGATAATACTTTTGTTAAGGCAACGACAGTGTTATCTAGACACACATATGCAACATATGAGGTATCAGGTATGCATAATTTAATATTCTTTTTTTTGCTGTGAGCTGCACTTATTCTTAATGAGTTAAATAGCCGTTAATTTCCTTATAATATAAGTATATAAGTAATATAACATGGTTAGACTTAAACATGCATATGAAGTGATGTGTCTGCAAATATGCACAATTTGGTCTTTTGGTTCAAAAGGACCAAATATCTCCTTTTACCTAGAAAGTAAGTATATGTTTGCTTGATGTTTTTGTTAATCTTAGGGATGATTTTCTTAACTTTTTTGGGACTCACATGCGTCAGGCGCGCGCCTGCGCCTAGGCTCCAGGACCCCTTTGCGTCTCGGTGCGCCTTGCTCCTTTGATAACTTAGCTCCCGATAGACCACCTCATTTTAGAGATATTCAGTTCGTTGTCAGACCTTCAGACCTTTGAATTCTACAAGAAGCAGCTTCGAAATCTTCCTCAGCTTTGAATTGAACTTTGTTATCGACATTGTGTCAATTCATTATTGACGTATTCATCGAGATAAAGAACGTAGACTTCAAATTCTGACTTCTGCGTTAAATATTATTCGATGTTGCATCGACTTCCAATGAAGCGTCAAAAGCCAGTCTGAGTTATCTTTACTTCTATTTGAAGTTACTAAAAGTCAGTCTGAGTTATTTTTACTTCTATTCGAAGTTACTTCGACTTTCAATCGAAGCTGCGTCGACATCTTTTTGACGCAGATTTAACTCTGTCGTACGACCACCCGCATACAGGGGCAGTTTTGCTCCATCATCATAGATAGTGGTAGTATGGAGAACTTTATTTCTCAATGCATGGTGAACAAGTTGAAATTGAGGTCACAACTCTTAGGAAAACCCTACAGTCTGTCATGGGTCACTAGTAGCACGGTCATTTCCATCGCACACCAGTGTCTCATTGAGTTTTCCTTAGGTAGTACGTATCAGGATGCAGTCTAGTGTCACGTTGCCACTATCGAGGTTTGTCATATCCTATTAGGATGACCTTGGCAGTACGATAGACATGTTATTCACGATGGTGTGAAAAACACTCATTCCTTCGAGCGCAACGGGCGCAAGATTGTTCTTCTTCCCCAGAAGAATAGTCTCATTCCTAGAGCCCCAGAGAGGCCTTCACACCCTCCTACCACTGTCTCCGCGATATCCTTCCCCTACGCCACCATGTTACTGACTGAATCTCAATTCCAGGAGGAGATAAAGGATAGTGATGTCGTTTATATGTTAACTGGTATTGACACCACCCCCTCTATTGTAGACATCCATAGCACAGTGCGACCTCTCATCGATGAGTACTATGAGATTATGTCGGAGGAGTTGCCCGACCAGCTTCCCCCGATGAGAGATATTCGGGACTGTATTGACCTTATGCCACGAGTTAGCTTACCTCATTTACCCCATTATCGTATGAGTCCGAAAGAGCATGAGAAGTTACATAGACAGGTGACCGAGCTGATTTCGAAGGGTCGCGTTAGAGAGAGCAAGAGTCTATGCGTCGTTCCTTCACTTTTAGTCCCCAAGAAAGATGGAACTTGACGTATGTGTGTAGACAGTCGAGCGATTAATAAGATCATCGTCAAATATCGCTTTCCGATTCCCCGATTGGATGATATGCTTGATATGCTTAGTGGATCCCACGTGCTTTCAAAGATTGACTTGAAGAGTGGATACCACAAGATTAGGATTCGACCTGGAGATGAATGGAAGACTGCTTTCAAAACTAAAGAGGGTTTATACGAGTGGCTGGTAATGACTTTTGGTTTCTACAATGCTCCCAGCACCTTTATGTGAGTGATGAATCAGGTGCTTAGACCACTCATAGGAGTCTGTGTAGTGGTATATTTTGACGATATATTGATTTATAGTTTGGATCCTAATCAGCACCTGACTCATCTGAGACAAGTATTATAAATCTTGCGCACAAATAAATTATATATAAATTTGAAGTACACTTTTATGACTGATAGTCTGACCTTCCTAGGATATATCGTTTCTTCTGAGGGCATTAGAGTTGATAGAGAGAAGGTCAAGGCGATAGAATCATGACCTAGCCCTAGGACGATTACTGAAGCTCGGGGATTTCAGGGGCTAGCATCATTTTATCGGCGATTTATCCAGAATTTTAGTACCCTAATTGCACCTGTTACTGATTGTCTGAAAAAGGGATTATTTGTTTGGACTGAGAAAGCCGAACGCGCAATTATATTAGTTAAGGATAAACTCACCAGTTCACATGTGTTAACGCTGCCTAATTTTGACAAGATTTTTACGGTTGATTGTGAAGCGTCTATTATAGGCATTGGCGCAGTTTTGAATCAAGAGGGTCGACCTATAGCATTCTTTAGCGAGAAGTTGAATGATGCGAAGACTAGATATTTCACATATGACATAGAGTTTTACGCTATCGTTCAGGCTCTCCGTCATTGGAGACACTACCTGATTCAGCGCGAGTTTGTGCTGAATACCGATCACGAGGCATTGAAGCATCTAAACTCCCAGAAGGAGATCAAACAGCATGCCAAATGGGCTGCTTACCTGCAGGAGTTCACTTTTCATTTGAAGCACAAACCCGGCGACACAAATCGACTGGCCGACGCACTTAGTCGTCGATCCCACTTACTAGTCACATTGCAACCTTGCATTACGGACTTAGATTTACAGCATGACTTATATGCCACCGATCCTTTTTTCGCGACATTTGGATCTCATGTCAACATAGTGTGACTGATCCTACTACCGAGTACGTAGCGAGTGAGGGATATCTGTTTACGGGCACCCGCCTTTGCATTTGCAAAGGACCACTTCGAGAGACTACTTCGGGAGCTTCACTCATCCGGGTTAGATGGGCACATCGGTCAATCTAAGTTGTTAGATCTCACTAGTGCACGCTACTATTGGCCTAGGATGAAGCACGATGTTATCGAATTTGTTAGGCACTATGACTTGTCAACTGTATAAAGTGCACGCACAAAACGCTGGATTATACACACCCTTACCGATACCTGAGAGGCCGTGGGATGATATTTCGATGGATTTCATAGTAGGACTTCCACGCAGAGGAAAGTCGACTCTATTTTTGTGGTCGTAGATCGTTTTTCAAAAATGGCGCATTTTATACCATGTAGGAAAACCTCTAGTGTTGTACACGTCGCTGAATATTTTTTTAAAGAAATTATCCGGTTACACGGTATTCCTAGATCGATCACCTCTGATAGAGATACTCATTTTATGGGGTATTTTTTGAAAACATTGTGGGCCTGATTAGGAACCAAACTCGAGTTTAGCAGCGCATATCACCCTCAGACCGATGGGCAAACTGAGGTCGTTAATAGGAGTTTGGGAGATCTTCTTAGGTGTTTGACAGGGGAGAATCCGAAATGATGGCATCTTATGCTCCACAAGCCGAATTTGCATTTAATAACTCTACTAATCGCTCTACCAATAAATCTTCTTTCGAGATCGTTTAAGGGGTCTCTATCCCGCATCTACTTGACCGTCATTCACTTCCGTCTCATGAACGTATTTCTTTCGATGTGCAAGCTCATATAGACTATTTAAAGAAGTTACATAAAATTATAGCTAATAAATTGCGAGCAACTTCGAAAAAATATAAATTCATGGTCGATCGTCATCGTCGGGAATTATACTTTTCAGAAGGAGATTGAGTTTTTGCTTATTTCAAGAAGCAGAGATTCAATCTGGGTACTTATCATAAGCTACAGCAGAGGAAGTTTGACCCTTTTCAAATCAGAAAACGCATAGGTGAGAATGCATATCTCCTCGATTTGCCCGTTGAATTCGGTACTTCACCGTATTCAACGTTGCTGATCTGACGCCATTCCATGGAGATCCAACAAGTTCAAGCCCCAGTCCACCCGTCACAGCACCAGAGATACCACCTGAATTAACACCAGTGTCGACACCTACTACTGAGGAGATTGATCAGGTTCTAGATGTATGAGAGTTTCGCACTCGCCACGGAACATACCAACGCTATTTGGTTTCATGGCGAGGACGGGACATTACAGACAGCTCCTGGATCAGCACCAACGAGTTACAACGTCGCCGCCCAAATCTCTGAGTTGCTACTCTTCGCGAATCCTCGTCGGGGTCGAGCTATCTCAACCCCGGGGGAATTGATGCATCCCGCGACGCATCCTAATTTCGTTTACTTCGCATTTATTTTAATTGCATGTATTTTCTTTCACGCAATCGTTTTTATTTTACAGCTTATCGAGTTGACCGTCCGATGAGACTTTGAATAAAAAGGGTCCAGTAATTTAGGTAGTAGGACAGAAAGGGCAAGTCTAAGATTATTTTATGGAGCCATAAATCTAAATAAAAAAATTCCCTCTCAGCAATTAGGTTATCAATCAAGTAGTTATGCAAAATGGCAAGTATTTGAAATATTTGAGAAGGGGGGATTTGGAAATATTTCATTTGGAATGTGCAACTTTGGAAAGAGCCTCAATTGACAGTTATTAAACCCCTCCATCGTATGAGAAAAAGGGAGGATCGGGTATACAGGAGAATGTGATTTATTCTCTCTGTAGAAACCGGAGAAGCCATCAACCCTAGCGTACTTTCCCCGCCGACTGCCGCCAGAATACCGAGCTCTGCCACACACGCCCAGGCCGACGAAGGGACGTCTCCTCTTCCGTGTCGGAGCCACTCTCCGGACACCATCGACTTCATCGAACAACTCCGGTGCCGGCTCATCTAATAGTGTGAAGAGTGTCGTCGACTCCGACCTCCAGTTTCGGCCCTCTTCTGCGATTGCTCCTTCAGCTACTGTTCGCTGCCGCTTGGAGAGTCTGAAGACCAGAACTGTCATTCTTGCTGCGCCTGCGATTTGATTTGGGGCAACCTTGCTCAGCTGCCGCTTGGGCATTCTCTGCCGCAATTCCTTTAACTTAATTGTTATGTGCTCCAAATAAATGTTCTTAGCTTGCCTCGGACGTTCAACTATTTCTATTACCGTTTATCATAAATATTATGTGCATTTTGGCTTGTGAATGTGTTGATTTCGTAGAGGAGCGATCCGCTTAACACATAAGACTTCGATCCGGACAAAGTTAACGAATCTCTTAAAGTTCAATACGACGAGTTTGAATACACGCGTAAAATTTGTTTGACCCGCTCGGACTCTTGTTTTTTCTTCAAAATACTTTAGGCCGCATTGAAAAAAATAAATTAACATAATTTTAAAAAACCCTAACAACGACATCATTAACCTGCAAAGAACACCAAATAGACATGTTATACCCTTCTCAAGCAAATCACAATCAATGCATGCTTTGACAAATATGAGTGCCCAGAAACAACCATAAGTGCAACGCTCATCCTAGGTTGTGAGCAATGGATTATGCTGATACCAATCACCCTAGTGCTCTCTTTGGTAGTTCATTTTTACTCCGGCGACATTTTCGATTCACCTTACAGAAGAAATAGATATGTTTGTGTAACATCCATTTCGGAGCTCCGGTGCACTGAGAAATGTCAAAAACTTCTTTTTGAGCTAAATTTCTCACCGGAGCTTCATTTCCCACCAAAGCGACTGGCACCGCTCTCCCAAACAGAGCCCAAAGCAGCTACAAGTTGCTTCAACTTATCATAAATAAACTCAGTTGTTTGGAAAAATCTCTGCTCAAAACCTTTGAGCTAAATTTTGACAGCGACGAGAAACTAACCACGAAGCGGGATTGACAAGGGTTGTAAGTGAATGGGTCGTGCAAAACAGAAGATCAACAATGGCCAGAACTATATTTAAGGGAACATAGGAGGATCTCCAATGGCTATTCCAACAAATTTTCAAGTGGGTGTGTAGGTGGAGGGAGATTCTTTAAGAGGCCAAGTCAAATCTCATCTTGTGAACAAGGAACATGCGCAAAGATGCAAGATGCTGCCAGATATCGAGCAAAAACATTATATCATGTAAGGAAATACGACTACAAAATGTTACTAACTGCTCAATTTTGCTTCAGAACCAACTGGATGAGCAGATGAATACTCCATTCCCTTCCACTATACTATTTCTAATGACTTCTCAGAGAAAGCTTGTCTGAGGGAAACCAACCTATGAACTGGCAAGCCATTTTAATACTCTAGAATTTGAGTAATCATAGTCTAAAAACTATTCTCAACAATCACTGCACAGCATTTCCGGTTTCCATATAATGCTTTGTTTGTTTTGCTGTTTTTTCTGCACTGCAAGTCAGAAAAAAGGCAGGTTTGGATAACCTCTTTTCAAACCCGGAATCCCCCTAAACGTGATTTTATGCCCTACTCCAGTCGTTGGGAGGGGCAACTTTCAGGAACTTCGTTCCATCTTCGTCTCAAACACCCACCGCCCTCCCAAACAAGCCCTTACAGTAAAACTAAGTCTAACCCAAGCACATTTAAAAACTCCATTGAGTCTTGGAAATTTCCCAAGTGGATTATAGAAGCCTAATGAAATGAGGATGAGAAAGTCTCAAAAATCAAACTGTTTCCCCTCTCCAGCATTCTTATACCCCTCCATGCCAAGGGATGGTTTGGTTCTTGACTTATATATTATCTAAAAGCAGATTAGACTATCATGTACTGCGTTTAAACTGAGAATCAAACAGCCCCTTAATCAATAACCCCTTCTAACATGCCAAAAACTCACCATCTATGCGAATAAATTGACAAAGAAACACGAACAACAAAGGGCGAAACAAAAATGACAAACACGAACGGATCTTGGAATCGACAAGCACAAAAGCGAAAAAGCAGAACAGCAGGGTATATGAGAATGAGATCGATCCGAAACGATAAATGATGGAAGAAACATGTCGAATCTTACCGACATGACTTGCTCCTCGGTGGATTCAGATGGGAGAGAAGGGAGGCGTATGTATTTGGAGAAGATAATGGAATCTCCTATTAACGTTGATGTAATCTGTTCTCAGAGTGCGAAGCCTTGATGCCCGTTAAAGTTCACGGCGACGTCTGCGACGTGCCGTCAAATGTGGGATCCGGCAGGTGAAGAGGAGTGGACATGTTCGGCGGAGTTGGTCAACAGACGCGGCTAGCTGGGTAGCTGTCCGCGGGTCCCGCTTTGTGCAGCATGGTCTATTTCTGCTCATCTCAGATTGGATTTGAAAAGAGTTCCGGTTGGAAATTGCACGTTTATATTTAAAAGTAAATGTACAAATAATATTATATTTAGAATATTAAAATCAAAAGTTACATATCACCTCCATATAGTCGTGTGCTTTAAAACCGATCCGAACCGGTCCGGGCGAGACCGGACCAGGTCGGACCGGTTCGAGACCGGTCGTCTCTAGGACCGGTCCGGTCCCGGACCGGTCCTAGAGGTCTCGACGGTCCCGTTTTCTTGGAGCTAGACCGGTCCAACACCGGGACCGATAAAAGACCGGTCCTTGGGACCGGTCTAGCTCCAACGGTCCAACCAAAGAGCCGTTATTAACAACGGCTCTTAAAGAGCCGTTGTATTCAAGCAGGCCGGCAGCAATGCTGTCGGCCTGCTTGAATGGACAGCCTAGGGCCTAGGCTGTCCAGCCTAGGCCCTAGGCTGTCATTTCTTTTTCTTTTTTTTTTTAAATTTTTATTTAAAACCCCTCACCCGCCCACTTTTCCCCCCCTCTCTCTCTCTCCTCCACTCTCTCCCCTCCACTCTCTCCCCTCCACTCTCTCTCATTCTCTCTCACACTCTCTCTCACTCACTCACTCTCATCAAATGGCCTCCTCCTCATCCGCGTCGGCGTCCTCGTCTGCGTATGTCGCGCACGAAATTTTGGAGCACCACCACAAAGCGCCAATATGAGAGAAGTTTGACAAAGTGCGGGTCGACGGCGAAATAAAGGCGAAGTGCAAATCTTGCGGGAAGCTAATGGCCGCTGCCAGCAGCAACACCACCCTCGCGCGACATTCGAAATCATGTCTTGCCAAACAAGCTCCGGAGTCCACTCAAGCTCAATTTTCGTCGACCGGGCACATTTGGACGTACGATCAAGGTCGCCAACGGCAGCGACAAATGCAAACTGTCGTCAAAAAAGGTCTCACATTCAACTTCTACGACGACAGCGAAATGACGTCGTACTTTCACGAAGAACTCCAACCCAAATATCAACAAGTAAGTCGCACTACCACTAGACGCGATGCTTTAGCCGCGTACCTGCAAGCAAAACAAGATTTAATAAATTTTTTTGAAACATTCGACGATCGTGTTAGCTTAACGAGCGACGTTTGGACTAGCGGTTTAGTAGACGGTCATTCTTATATTTGCATTACGTGTCATTGGATCGACCCAGATAATTGGGAGTTAAATAAACGTATAATTTGTTTCCAAGGGTTTGAATATCCGCACACCGGTAAAGCAATTTATCAGGTTGTTAGTAATACAATTAGGAAATTCAAAATTAAAGAAAAAATTATGAATATAGCTTTCGATAACGCGTCAAATAATGGGATGACCGTCAAATATTTAATTTCGGATTTGCATCCTATGTTAGAAGGAATTTTTTTTCATACGCGCTGCGTTGTCACGTACTAAATTTAATTGTGCAAGATAGTTTAGATTTTATGAAAGATTATGTTAGTAAAATCAAGACGATGTTACGAGTTATTTATAGTTCCAAAAAGAAAAAACAAGATTTCAAAAAATTTGTAATTTCGCAAGGTAAAAAATTTTTAGGTCCATCGTATGATATGCCCATACGATGGAACTCCACATATAAAATGCTAAAACGGGCTTTGTCACAAAAAACTTTACTAATTGAATTTTATAATAGTGTAGAAACACATGATTTATGTGAGTTGGACTGGGCCGTACTCGAAGATTACGTTAATTTATTAGAAAGTTTTTATCGGGCAACAAATATTTTATCTGGAGTTTACTATCCTACCAGCTCACTAGTTATTGAAAACATATTATTAATTTCAGAAATCTTTAAAAATTACAAAACAAACGAAATGTGGCGGCCGTTAATATTAATAATGGAGGAAAATTTTTTGAAATATTACAAAGATATGCCTTCTATGTTTTCTTGTGCCGCGGCTTTGAACCCTTTAATGGGTGTAGACGGGGTAGAAAATTTTATAGAAGAAATTAATCGTAATTTAGATTTAGACGAATCCTGCAGTTTTTCTATTAATATTAGCGTTGCGAAATTTAATTCTGATTTTACTCGTCTTTATAATTTTTATGATCATATGTATGGAGCGCGTCCTCGCGAAGAAACAACCCAGCCAAAAACAAAAGACGCTTTAAAAAATAAAATGTTAGAATTAGCATCTAGGAAAAAACAACGAACGTCAAGCACTTTAAATGAATTAGGTTTATATAGCAAAACACAGTTTCAAGATTATATGACCGCACACGAAATTGAAAACTTTGACATTTTGAAATGGTGGAAATCTAAAACAAACGTTTATCTTATTTTGGCCTTAATGGCCCGTGATTTACTAACAGTCCAAGCTAGTACAGTAGCTTCGGAGTCTGTGTTTTCTTTGAGTGGCAGGATTCTGAACGAGCGGAGAAACCGGTTGACCGAGACGTCTTTGCAAATTTGCATTTGCTACAAGGATCATTTGGATGCTCTAAGGAGGAGACAACATGTTTCGTCAATCAAAAATAGCGAGGAGGAACTTGAAGACGAAATAAGCAACTTAAGCCTGAGCAGTACTACCGAGGAATAAACGAGCAAAATGTAATTTCATTTTCTTATTTAGTTATTAAATGTATTTTTTTTAATGAAATGCAATTAGATAAAATTTTATTTTGTTTCTTTGTAAATTGCAATTTTTTTAATTTGTAAATTGAAATTTCAATTTGTATTTTTGTATTTTTAATTAATTGTAATATTTTTGTTTAAATTTTTAATAAAATATGCAGTTTTTTTATTTGTTCTTTTTTTTTCAAATAACAATTTTTTAATTAAAAAACAAATTTTTTTTCCTATCTTTTAAAACCGGTCCGGGACCGGTTAGGACCGGCTCGGACCGGTCAACCGGTCCCGGACGGTCCTCCTCAAAAGGAGGAAAATCGGTCCCGGACCGGGACCGATTTCGGTTAAACCGGTCCGGGACCGGTAGCCAAAAAGACCGGTCCCCCCTGGGACCGGTTCAGGACCGGACCGACGGTCCTTTTGCGTAGGACTGCCTCCATATCATAAATTTAAAAATAACAATAATAAATATCTATACTTCTTATATAAATAATAATAAACAAATTTTTTTATATAACTGCGTTATCAAGCACAAAAATTTATAATAACTATTATATTTAACATTTCAATATCACTAATGATTAATAGAAATCGAGGATCGGAGATAATGAAACATTTTTAAACTAAATTAATAAACATAAATTAAAATCACTTATACAAAAAAAGATAAAATTATAATTGTTGTGGGGTTGCTCGACGCTCTTGTAGACTAGTCGAATTGAATCTTCTCAGCTCGAGAGTGAGCCGCAAACAGACAAAGAAGACTAACAGCTTGTAAGAAAACCTTTTAACGTGAAAAATTCGGAAATAGCGAAAACCACTAGGGCCGGTTCGATGCCGATCAAATTTCACTATATTTTTGGGTGTAACAAGTAGTAAAAGTCAATAGCGTGACAAACCACCACTCGGTGCAAGTGCTTCAAAGAAGAAATGAGAAATAAAGAATCTCAAAGAGAAGAGAGATCTTCCAAAGTCGAAGGGAGATTGAGAATGAGATCTTCAAAAAATTCTTCAAACGTCAAAGGAGAACTCTAAAGGATCTTCGAATGAGCTCTCTCGGACGCTGAAGGTCAAGTCATTTCAAATGAGGGTTTTGGACTCCTTTTATAGCTTTAGACAGGGTAGTCCGATAATTTTGTCATTGTAACCACCATAGCCACATGACGAGCGAATCACGTTCGTCGATTTGGGGCACACGGACCGCCATTTTTTTGGATATAATGATTTTGCCTCTCGGGAAGTTCTGATGGCGGCTATGACGGCAATGAAAGAATCCTCCAATCTGAGAAGTAAATAAAATTAATTTGTGTGCGTGCTGCGAACGCGGAGGCATTCAACCCGCGTCGTGAACGCGGAGGCGTTCGGCGCTCGTCGCGAATGCGAAGGCGTAGGGAGCGTGTCGTGAACGTAGAGGCGTTCTGAGCGAGGCCCGTATTCGGTCGTTTTGTGGCGGACATGTCAGTCGAGGGGTGGGATAGGAGGTGTGCACGAGGTGATGCGGCAGGATCCGTATGGCTGAGGACGTGCAGCGGCCGCACAACGGCCATGCGTTAAGTGTCGTGCGGCCGCACCGTTAAAGGGGGTGGGAACTGCGCTGTACCAAGGTAGTGCGTCTGGCGCCGCACCGAGGAGATGCGGTCTTGGCTGCACAAAGGAGGTGCAGCTAGGGTCATGTTTGATCTTTAGGCGCCCTTAAAGGTGGTGAATAATGGCTTTATGGAATTTAAATCTTATTTAAAAATATCAGAGTTTGTGACCGAAGTTTCGGAATATTTTATAGGAAAATAAGTTATAATACTTCAGACAAGATTATATTGAGGATTACTTTTAAAAGAGATCGGATTTCAATATTTCTTCGCTATTGCCAGCGGTAATGCTAATGTCCGGCGTTAGCTACAGAGATTGAATTCTAAGAGTGGATTCAAAAAAGTAATTTACAATATATTTTACTTTAATGCTTTTGACATAAAATATAATTTAAAAATTGTTGAAAATAAAATAAAATCAATTGAATGAAACAATAAAAGACATGATTTTATTTCAAATGAAATTGATTATACAAATGTTTGATTTCTATAACGTTAGAAATCAAGGCGTTATAAAATCATTTTTTGTTGTTTCACCTGTCCTCTCAAGGACTAGTTGGCTATAGCCTATCTTACCCCAGATAAGGCCTATAGTCACCCCCTAGATCTAACCTAGACTTAGTCGCCACACACACAGCGGTGAATTCCCTCTAAGCCTCGCGAGGCCTAGTCGCCACACACAAGGCGGCAAAATACCCACGGAATCCTTCCCAGAATTCGACGTTCTTCTCGAACGATTTCTTCACACCCGTTACGAAAGGATAGAATAAAAGAGATTACAAAATAGAAATAATGTAAGAGAAACTCCCCAAGAAATTCAAAAGGTGAAGACGAAGGTGATGTGGAAATCGGCGTTCTTGATGTGTTCGCCATTTGTGTTGAATATGCGTTGTAAACCTTTTCCTTCAAAATCTTCTTTTGATCTTCATTTTAGCCCAAGGGAGTTCTCTCAATGTCTGAAGGTGACCTCTCTCAAAAGAATCGGAGTTGCAGCTTTGATGGATGTGAGAGCTCTATTAAAAGAAGAAGAGATCCAATCTTTAAATAAACTCCGGAAGTTACCACCAGTGATAGCATTACCGCGTCGCGCAAGCGTATCGTGTCCTTATATGACCGACATCGTGGCGAACATGCTAGCCGCAAAATGGATCGTGCACCTACTACGCCGCGGTAAGATCTAATGCTCTGTGTTAGCTTCCGTCACTTCTTCGCTGAGGAACCGTCTGTCGCCAGTCTTCTATTGTCGTCCCATCTACCGCCAACGGTAGTTGTTACCGCTCCGCGGTAGCTCTAAATTCAGAGCTCCAACATGTCTTCCATCATTTATTCTCGTTTAATGTATGATTATACCTGTATGACATACACACTATAAATACATAAAATTCAAGATCAAATACAATACGGTATTTGTTATTCTCAAACCAAAAGATGTGAAACATAAACTCCAACAATCTCCTTATTTTGATAATAACAAATACCTGAATGAGAAATTAGTGAGTTTAAGACTATTCATGTTTATAGATAAGTTTGGTAATAAGATATGCATGAATAACAGGTATATAGCGTGATAGGTTTGAAAGCAATAATGCCTACTTTTCCTATATGAGGTCCTCCCCTACATAAGTGTTCTCTTATAATTTACTCTCTCTAAATTTCTATTTTATTAGATTTTTTAATTTATTCTCCCTCTTTTGTTATTAGCAAAAGTGGGTAGAGATGAGTGTATATCTATTAAAATTGATTAGGGATAACTTATTGGAAGGATACTCATGATCGAGCAAAGAATAAAGTATGCACCTCCTATATAATTACTCTCCCTACATAGATGCTTCCTATGAAATTTTTAATGTACTCCCCCTAAAAATTATATTTATGCAATTTATGCTTCCCTTCTGGTAGTATCAAAAGAAGGTTCAGGTGAGTGTATGCAATAAAAATTTATATGTTCTATGTAGAGAATAAAAATATGATGCAATATAAAGTTTGTTAAATACTACTAGTTGGAAAAATAAGCATGATAGAGCATAAAGTAGTAAGTAACACAACATAAACTTATAAAGTAAGCATTTTTATTTTAAGATACCACTTGTTTTTAAAAAAATAGTCATGAATGAGCTCAAGTAGTAATCATAGCGGAAGAATATAACAAGCACTCTTAAAAATAAACATCATTTTAGAAGGTAAAAGCGTATAAAAGATAATGAGTTTTAAATTTGAAAAGTAGATGTTTGAAGTAAAGTTTCAAGAGATGTTATTTTGAAATAAAATTGCAAGCATAATTTGAGAGTATCAAGAAAAGATAGAAACTATAATGTAAGTTAATTTGCATTTTAAGTAGAAATAAACATTGTAGCGGTCATGCTTTGCTATCTAGTGCATTTACTTAAGTTTGTAGAGAATTGTGTAGATGTGTATTAGGATCCAATTCTCATGAGTAGGAGTTTTATGAAGGATAATGATGTGTACAAAATTGTATTTTGATAAAGCATATAAGTGAATCAATCAAAACACATGACATATATAATGAAATAACACAACATTAAAATACACAAATAATATTACTTCCATAATATTTCAATGCACATGAATAAATAGTACAACTACCAAGGTGTTCTGCACACACAATGCTAATTAAGAGTTATCAGGGTGCAAAGTAGTGATTGGGGGATCACTTTTATACTTTTTAGCATTATTTTCATTTTTTGTGATCTGGTGTACTAAGAGAAATTGTGTAATATTTGTTTGCTACAAGACACTTTGCAATTCTTTCCAAGGTGCTCAACCTCACAATGCTCATTAAGACTTATCAGGAGGGTGAGTAATGCTTAGATGAGTTTTCCTTATCATTTTTTTATTTAGTGACTAAGGACTCCGAATTCATTTGTTTTGCAAACATAGCATTTTAATTTTAAACCATATTTCTCTAAAGAATAAGTGAATGAAAGAAAAAGAATTGTAATAACCAATTCAATATTGTGTGGGTAATCTATTTATGCATTTTAATTATTTATGTTATTACACTACACAATCATGCAAGTATAAGATTGTAAACAGATGTTGATTATCAAAAATAAGTGATTGAATAAATCATTATCAAATATAATACATTACTCATACTTAAAAGCATGCTAAGCGTTCATACACATGTTTTCTACAATCCATTTTATTTCACATAACAAGATGATTTTCAAGGCATGATAAATACAAAACAATGTTTGTAAGAAACATGAAAATTAAATTAAATATTGTATATAATCTTTAATTGATATAATTTATCATCCTAGACAATGACAGTAAATAATAAATAGTTTTTATGAATTTTTGAAGTTTTACACAAATACAAAACAATAAGCACACATAAAGGAAAACATATTTTTGTTCTTTGAAATATGTTTGTAATTTTGTATTTAATTTTTAAGTATTCAAATTTAAATATTTTTCTGGAAAACATAGAAGTCTGTAACAAGTCTATTAGTAAATGATATTCTATGCCAGAGAAAATGCAAAAAGAAAAGAATTATCGATTTTATGCTACCTCTAGCGCTAGTACTACCGCAAAGAATTTTGAATACTAATAAAAAATTGTAGATCAAGATTTTTGGCTTAAGGTGTCAAAATAGTCCTTAAAAACACTTATGTTTTTCAAAATCTTGAAGGCCCAAAGAGTATATTGTATGAAAACACAAGATAACATGTTTGCATAAAAATATGCATGATTGAAATGATCATAAAGAGTGAAATAATGTTCATACAATGTAAATAATATAAGTATGTCTATGATCAAGATACCCTAACTGTATGTCTATACTCTAGCCCCATACTAAGTGACGGATGGGCATGAGAAGCTGCACACATGCCGTGTAACATCCCTATTCCTTCTAGACCCCCTTCTGTTAGGGTTATGACTTTGGTAGTGACTAGGGGTCATGAGATGACCCTATGCTAGGTTGAACCTAGGCAAATTGACATGAGCACCCCAAAGGGTCATGAGAACTCTGAAGGTCAAGTCATTTCAAATGAGGGCTCTGGGCTCCTTTTATAGCTTTGGACAGGGTAGTCTGATAATTTTGTCATTGTAACCACCATAGCCACATGACGAGCGAATCACGTTCGTCGATCTGGGGCACACAGACCGTCATTTTTTGGATATGACAATTTTGCTTTCCGGGCAGTTCTGATGGCGCCTATGATGGCAATGAATGAATCCTGCAATTTGAGAAGTAAAGAAAATTAATTGTCGCACGCGCTGCGAATGCGGAGGCATTCAACCCATGCCGTGAACACAGAGGCGTTCGGCACACGTCGCGAACATGGAGGCTTAGGGAGCGCGTCATGAATGTAGAGGCGTTCTGAGCGAGGCCCGTATTCAGTTGTTTTATGGCGGACGTTCCGGTCGAGGGGTGCGATAGGAGGTGCGCACGAGGTGATGTGGCAGGATCTGTATGGCTGAGGACGTGCAGCGGCCGCACAACAGCCATGCGTTAAGTGTCATGCGGCCACACCGTGTAAAGGGGTGGGAACTGCGCCGCACTAAGGTGGTGCAGCTGGCGCTACACTGAGGAGACGCGGTCTGGGCCGCACCAAGGAGGTGTAGTTAGGGCCATGTTTGATCTTTAGGCACCCTTAAAGGGGGGTGAATAAAGGCTTTATGGAATTTAAATCTTATTTTAAAATATCAGAGTTTGTGACCGAAGTTTCGAAATATTTTATAGAAAAATAAGTTATAATATCTCAGACAAGATTATATTGAAGATTACTTTTAAAAGAGATCAGATTTCAATATTTCTTCGCTATCGCCAGCGATAATGCTAATGCCCTGTGTTAGCTACAAAGATTGAATTCTAAGAGTGGATTTGAAAATGTAATTTACAATATATTTTACTTTAATGCTTTTGACATAAAATATAATTTAAAACATTGTTGAAAATAAAATAAAATCAATTGAATGAAACAATAAAAGACATGATTTTATTTCATAAGAAATTGATTACACAAATGTTTAATTTTTATTACGCTAGAAATCAAGGCGTTATAAGAATCCCTTTTTATTGTTTCACCGGTCCTTCTCCCAAGGACCGGTTGGTTATAACTTATCTTACCCCAGTTAAGGCCTCTGGCCACCCCTAGATCTAACCTAGACCTAGTCACCACACAAACTACAGCGAATTCCCCCTAAGCCTCGCAAGGCCTAGTCGCCGCACATAAGGCAGCAAAATACCCCACGGAATCCTTCCCAGAATCCGACGTTCTACCCAAACGATTTCTTCACACCCGTTACAAAAGGATAAAATAAAAGAGATTACAAAATAGAAATAATGTGAGAAACTCCCCAAGAAATTCCGAAGGTGAAGATGAATGTGATGTGGAAATCGATGTTCTTGATGTTTTCGCCCTTTGTGTTGAATATGCGTTGTAAACATTTTCCTTCAAAATCTTCTTTTGATCTTCATGTTAGCCCAAGGGAGTTCTCTCAATGTCTAGAGATGAGCCTCTCTCAAAAGAATCAGAGTTGCATCTTTGATGGATGTGAGAGCTCTATTAAAAGAAGGAGAGATCCAACCTTTAAATAAACTCCAGAAGTTACCTCCAACGATATCATTACCACGCAGTGCACTTGTATCGTGTCGTTACATGACCGACGTCGTGGTGAACATGCTAACCGCAATGGATCGTGCACCTACCGTGCCACGGTAAGATCTAACACTCTGTGTTAGCTCCCGTCACTTCTTCGCTGAGGAACCGTCTGCCATCAGTCTTCTGTTGTCATCCCATCTACACCAGCGGTAGTTGTTACCGCTCTGCGGTAGCTCTAAATTCAGAGCTCCAACATGTCTTCTGTCATTTATTCTCGTTTAATGTATGAATATACCTGTATAACCTACACACTATAAACACATAAAATTCAAGATCAAATACAACACGGTATTTGTTATTCATAAACCAAGAGATGTGAAACATAAACTCCAACAATCTCCTTCTTTTGATAATAACAAATACCTGGATGAGAAATTAGAGAGTGTAAGACTATTCGTGTTTATAGATAAGTGCGGTAATAAGATATGCATGAATAACAAGTTTATAACTTGATTGGTTTGAAAGCTATAATGCATACTCTTTCTATATGAGGTCCCCCCCCCCCTACATAAGTGTTCTCTTATAATTTATTCCCCCTAAATATCTATTTTACTAGATTTCTCAATTTATTCTCTCTCTTTTGTTATTAGCAAAACTGGGTAGAGATGCGTGTATATCTATTAAAATTGATTAGGGATAACTTATTGGAAGGATAGTCATGATCGAGTAAAGAATAAAGTATGCACCTCCTATATAATTACTCTCCCTACATAGATGCTTCCTATGAAATTTTTAATGTACTCCCTCTAAAAATTAGATTTATACAATTTATGCTCCCCTTTTAGTAGTATCAAAAGAAGGTTTAGGTGAATGTATGCAATAAAATTTATATGTTGTATGTAGAGAATAAAAATAAGAATCGATATAAAGTTTGTTAAATACTACTAGTTGAAAAATAAGCATGATAGAGCATAAAGTAGTAAGTAATACAAAAACAACTTATAAAGTAAGCATTCTTATTTTAAGATACCACTTGTTTTCAAAAAATAGTCATGAATGAGCTCAAGTAGTAATCATAGCGGAAGAATATAACAAGCACTCTTAAAAATAAACATCATTTTAGAAGGTAAAAACATATAAAAGATAATGAGTTTTAAATTTGAAAAGTAGATGTTTGAATTATAAATTTCAAGAGATGTTATTTGAAATAAAATTGCAAGCATAATTTGAGAGTATCAATAAAACATAGAAACTACAATATAAGTTAATTTGCATTTCAAGTAAAAATAAACATTATAGCGGTCATGCTTTGTTATCTAGTGCATTTACTTAAGTTTGTAGAGAATTGAGTAAATGTGCATTAGGATCCAATTCTCATGAGTAGAAGTTTTATGAAGGATAATGATGTGTACAAAATAGTATTTTGATAAAGCATAGAAGTGAATCAATCAAAACACATGACATATATAATGAAATAACACAACATTAAAATACACAAATAATATTACTTTCATAATATTTCAATGCACATGAATAAAGAGTACAACTACCAAGGTGCCCTGCATATACAATGCTAATTAAGAGTTATCAGGGTGCAAAGTAGTGCTTGAGGGATCACTTTTATACTTTTTAGCATTATTTTCATTTTTTGAGATCCGCTGTACTAAAAGAAGTGGTGTAATATTTGTTTTCTACAAGACACTTTACAATTCTTTCCAAGGTGCTCAACGTCATAATGCTCATTAAGACTTATCAGGAGGGTGAGTAGTGCTTAGAGGAGTTTTCCTTATCATTTTTTATTTTTTTTTGTTTAGTGACTAAGGACTCTTAATTCACTTGTTTTACAAACATAACATTTTAATTTTTAAACCACATTTCTGTAAAGAATATGTGCATGAAAGACAAAATTGTAATAACCAATTAAATATTGTGTAGGTAATCAATTTATGCATTTTAGTTATTTATGTTATTACACTATACAATCATGCAAGTATAAGATTGTAAACACATGTAGATTATCAAAAATAAGTGAGTGAATAAATCATTATCAAACATAATGCATTGCTCATACTTAGAGGCATGTTAAGCGTTCATACACATGTTTTCTACAATCAATTTTATTTCACATAACAAGATGATTTTCAAGGCATGATAAATACAAAACAATGTTTGTAAGAAACATAAAAATTAAATTAAACATTGTATTTAATCTTTAATTGATATAATTTATCATCTTTGACAATGACAATAAATAATAATCAGTTTGTATAAATTTTTGAAGTTGTACACAAATACAAAACAATAAGCACACATAAAGGAAAAAACATATTTTTGTTCTTTGAAATTGGTTTGTAATTTTGTATTTAATTTTTAAGTATTCAAATTTAAATATTTTTCTAGAAAACATAGAAGTCTTTAACAAGCGTATCAGTTAATGATATTCTATGCCAGAGAAAATGCAAAAAGAAAAGAATTATCCATTTTATGCTGCCTTCGGCGCTAGCAGCAGAGAATTTTTCTTTTGCTTAGAAAACACGTGTTTTGATACTTTTTCATTTTGATTTTTCTTGGTTTATGTTCTCAAAGATAAGTGACACCTAGTACCGCAAAGAGTTTTGAATACAAATAAAAAAATTGCAGATCAAGATTTTTGGCTTAAGGTGTCAAAATAATTTTTCAATGATAAATACTTATGTTTTTCAAAATCATGAAGGCCCAAAGAGTATACAGTATGAAAAACACAAGATAACATGTTTGCATAAAAATATGCATGATTGAAATGATCATAAAGAGTAAAATAATATTCATGCAATGTAAATAATATAAGTATGTCTAAGATTAAGATATCCTAACTACATGTCTATACTCTAGCCTTATACTAAGTGACGGATAGGCATGAGGAGCTGCTCACATGCCGTAGGTTGGGGTGTTAATCTCATATGCATACAAAATACGGTGCTCAACCTAGCACTCTTTCCCCCAGTGCCTCGCAAGGCCCCACTGGAACCCTCCCCGGTTAATGACAAAGACATGACAAAGAGGTTATGTCTCTAATGCACACAATCATATGCCCTCGCTATTGTGAGACAAATAATGTGGGTGAATGATTATGAACATACTAAGCATTTTAGCCTAAGGATTGATTCATAAAACATGAGTTTGTTTGAGTTTTAGAATAATTGTAAAATTTAAAGCTGCACGATTATTGTGAATTTTAACTTTCAATTTTCTACTTTTAATTTAGCATGTTATTATATTGATAAACCTAACATGGACACTAAATTGAGTATATACTAAGAAGTGATGCTAGGATGATGAATTTGGATGCAATATTATGCTAAGTATGATAAATATATATGTTGGGAAAGACCCCTTGTGATATAACTTAACAAATTACTTATAAGTGATTTTACTCTCTAGGCTTATTACCCACATTGTATAGTAAGGGTATTCTGGTCATTATGTGTTTTAGGACGTCACACTCAACTTAGAGTGTCAAGACTAGGTTAGAGCAAACGCAATCTGAGTTGAATCAATACAAACGTCGAATATAATTCGACGCAACTTCAACTTGCTGTCGACTCAACTCAGACTAGAAGTCCAAGCAACTCAAACCCTTTGTCAAAGTATATCAAGTCGATGCTACGTCGAATAGGAGTCGACGTAGATAAAGGAGGATGTCGAAGTTATCTTAGAAGTCGACGCAACATCGACTTTAACCCAACGCAGAAGGAAATGCCTGTCGAAGCCATCTGAAGTCGACGCAACGTCGACTATAATTCGATACAGCTAATGAAGTTCAGATTGAAGTCTTCAACTCGATGGTTATGTCGATAAGTAATCGACGTAACGTAGACATCAGAGTTCAACCAGAGCTTGAAGGAATTCAAAGCTGCTTTTACAAGAACTCGAAGGTGCGTCGATATGAAGGAGAATGAAGTCGACGCAGCGTCGAATATAGTCTGAAAAGGAAACCTTTCAGTTGTTTCTTTTGCACTCTCTCTGAGGGCCCGCAACACTAAAGACCATTCTACAACGACTTATTTATTGCCTAGAATGAAGAAGAGCATTCAAGAAGATAGAAAAAGCTTTCTTGGAAAGGATTCAAACAGTTGACAGACGGGTCGTGAACAAAAGAAGGAAGAGAGATTAATTGTCCAAGCCAATACCTTTTCAGGACAACCCAAAAGAGAAAAGAAATTCAAATTAAATCATGGACAATAAATAAGAATAGTAGTGAGAAAAACAGTAGGGTATTTATCACAATTGTCTGTATCTTGTCGATTAGGGCTTCCTTCTTCTTCTTCTTCCTCCTGGAACCCTAAAAGATAGAAAACAAGAACTGCTCTCTCTCTCTCAGAACAGAACAACATAAGGCTGCTCTTCATTAATATCTCATAACAACCAAATTTCAATCAGAAGAAAGTAGAAAGGATCTTAAGCTTGTAACCCTTGCAAATCATCACAATCATAAGCAAGGGTTCATCATTAGCAGATCCAACAAAAGAAAAGAAGCTGAAGGATTCAATAGAATTTTGAGAACAGAATTCTTCTTCTTACTTCTTCCTCTTCCTTCTCTCTTCAACTCAACTGTAAAGAGTTTTAAGAATCCCTCTTTCAAAGGATTTAGTGGTTCAAGATGTCCTTATCAAAAGATCTGTGGTTCAAGATCTCCTTATCAAAAGACTCAGACACAAGTTGTGCTTTCCTTCCCGGTGGTATAAGAGGGTTGTACCCACATTTTGGGGAACCTCTATAAAAATCTGTGTGTCTTTGCTGTGATATTCTGTTCTGTCCCACTTCCCTTTTTCAGCATTTATTTTCAGCATTTATTTTGAGCAATATTTATCTTGTTTATTCTGCCTTTGATTTTGTTTGTGTGCATAATGCCTTAGTAAGTTTTATTGTTTGCACAATTAGGATAGAAAAATCTTTAAATCTCTATTCACCCCCCTCTAGAGGATTCTTAGAGGCACACTGTGCACTTTCAATTGGTATCAGAGGGAGGTTGATCATTACAAGTTTAACACTTTAATCAAAAAGACCTTCTACTCTTATTTCTTTATTACAAAAATATTTTATAAAAAAATGAGTTCTAAGGATTATGCCTCAACAAGAACTCCAGTGTGTAACCTAAATAAGTTTACACTCTGGAAGACCAGAATAAAGTTATACATGAACTCCATTGATGAAGACATCTATGATGTTATTCTTACAGGTCCTCCAGCTCTAGTCAGACAAAAGGAAGGAGAGTCCTCAACAACAGAGGTTGTCCTAAGAAGTGAGTGGACAGAGGCTGAAAAGAAGCAAAAGGCATGTAATGGCAAGGCTATGAACATTCTGGTTTCAACAATGTCAGATGACATCTTCCAGAAAGTTGCTGACTGGCAATCCACAAAAGAAATCTGGGATTCTCTCACCAGAATGGTGGAAGGAAGCTCTGATGAAAGAAAGGATAGGAAGTCCCTCCTCATATCCCTGTATGAGAACTTTCAGAAGAAAGCTGAAGAAATAATTGTTGATGTGTATGATAAATTCAGCATTATCGTTAATGAGCTCAGAGACTTGGATAAGGAGATATCCTTGACTGAAATTAATGATAAAATTCTCATGTGCTTCCCTAGCTCATGGTATTCAAGAATCTGGGCAATCAGAGAGTCCAGATGCCATAGAGAAATCTCTACCGAGGCTTTGCTAGGAAAACTTAAGTCATATGAGATGCTTTTGAAGAACAGGGCTGAATCAGAGGAAAGGGAGACAACTCCAACTCCTATCCAAAGGATCCTTGCTCTGAAAGCTACTGAAGGAGAGCCCTCCACTCCTGGAGTTGAAATGTTCAGTCTCCTAGCAAGGAGATTCAGAAAATGGGTCAAGACAGAAGGCTCAAGAAGAAGAGAGAGGAGCTCAAAGCCCAGATATGATAAGTATCCAAGGAAGAAGATTATCTACTTCACCTGCAATAAACCAGGGCACATAGCTCCTGAGCGCCCACAAGAACAAAGGGACAAGAGCAACAACAAGGATGAAAAGAATAAGAAGAAGTCTTTCAAAGGGAAGGACAAGAAGAAAGCCAAGGGTTTCATTGCTAAAACCTGGAGTGAGTCTGAAGCAGTGTTAACCTCCTCATCATCTGAAAGTGATGATGAAGCAGAAGCAGAAGCAGCTTGCATGATGACACTGGGGATGTCATCAGACGATGAAGAAGAATAGGTATCCCTGTTTGATGATTTTGATTTTGTTATGATGATTTTAAAACCTGCTTCAAAGAATTCTGTAATGACTTTATTAAAATTCAAAAAGAATTAGAAGCAAATAAGGAAGAATTAGAAAACTTACAGAAAGATGAACTCTATTCAATAAATAAGAACTTAAGAAATGAAATTCAGGACAAAGAATCAGAGCTAATAGAAATATCAAATGAAAATATAAAGTTAAAAGAAGAGCTAGCAAATGCAAAAGCCTTTGAGGATTCTCTCAATGGGAGGAGTCAAAACTCAAAGACATCACAGAAAATCTCTCCATGAGATTTAATCACCTAGGGTTAGGAGCAGAGCCATCCACCAGCACAGAAATCCCTAGGAAACCTGCCTGGAAAAATCCAGTTAGCTTCATTAGACCTAGTAACTATGAATCATGCGAGGACAGTGCAAATAAGGATCAGGAAGCTAATAAACCAAAGAAAATAACTAGAGGTAATTAAACAAATCTTAACAAAGAAAAGAAATCTCAAGGGAAGAGCAATGCAGAGAAACTAAGCAATCAAAATGCTAAAGCCAAACCTAGGGTAATAAAACACTCTGCTGATCTCTTATATTTAGATACATTCTATACTCATTTTAAGTATCAAAATAATAAACATAGGTTTGGGAAACCCATTCCTTATCACCCAAAAGGGTATCATGAAAGACCCTTCTATTCTTTTATTGAACCCCACAATGTTAAAAGCAAAGGGCCCAAGGTAACATGGGTTCCTTCTAATGTTTGAATTATTTGTGCATGATTATGTAAGATCCCACCTAAGAGAGGATGGAATGGGAAGAAAGATGCAGGTCATGAAGAAGGAACTAAATTCAACAAAGGGAGTGATCTCTTCTTTAAAAATTTCTTGTTGTCCTTATAGTTCATAAAATTAATATCATAAACACTATTTTCAATGAACATAATTGTTGGGAAAAACAACAAGAATTTTCTAAGAAAATAGATCTGTTCATTCAGAGGTGCGTCGAATAGAATTCGACGTACCATTGACTCCTACTCGACGCCAGTGTCAAGAAGCACTGAGAGTGGATAATTCGAATAGAATTCGAAGCAGCGTCAAGTTCATATCGATACATGCCTCGACTTAATGGTCGCTGATCAAAGTCGAGGTCGCGATGATTGGAATTCGACGTAACGTCAACAGGACTACGTCGACTTAAGGCTTGCTGAACAATCTTGACATAATCTCTAATCGACGCAACGTCGATGTAATAGTGCGCGCAGAGTTGCTTCTAGAAGCAGTCTTGACATATTTTTGCGCGCCAAATACTAATTTTTATCGACGGTCCATCGACCTAAACCCTAAGTTGCGACGAATCGTATTCTTTTAAGCAACTTCAGCGTCGAATTCATTACGCTTTTGAATTTTCCTCTCCTTGCTCTCTTGTTCTCCAGTTCTCTTGTGCTTTTCACTCTCTCTTTTCCTTGTGTTTGCAGGTATTTACAATCCAATGGTTCCACCCAAGATCAACTCTGGTTTTGATGTGGATATGGATTCCTTCAATGTTGCCGCCGAAAGTTTCAAGGCCATTCTAGGACTTTTTCAGTTTGCTGGCCTGACCACGCCTATCTCTACCAGGTGTAAGATTATAGATGTAGAACTTACATAATTCAAGGACAGTGTTCATGTAGCAGATGATGGGTCCCTTCAAGAGACAATTTCTGGATAGGATATCTATGTATCTGAAGAAATACTCTCTCAAGCATTTGATCTACCCACTGGGAGTGACCCAGATGAATTGACAGGAGAAGAGACAAAGAATGTCTTGGAGATCATGCAGTTCAAGAAGGATAAATCTATCAATCTTAAGAAGATTGATCTCGGAGAGGACTACAGGTTTCTGGCTGATATTGTAGGGAAGGTGCTTCTTTGCAAAATCTCAACTCATGATGCTATTCCCAAGCAGCAGCTGCAGATTATGGTCATTCTGGTCCTTCAGAAGAAGATAAATTGGGGGAGATGCCTCCTAAGAATGATTGAGCACAAATATACCCATAAATAAAATGCCTATATGAGAATCATGAGTCAGGTGCTTCTACATCACTACCCAATGGTCTGCAAATCTAAGGGAGTGCCCATTCCTCCTGGAAAAAGGATCAACATAGATATATTCTCCAAGTGGACCAGGCAAATTCTGATGCCTGGTCAGTCTGCACCTTCTCCCCCTCCCTCTCCAACTCCACAGAACACTGTACCAGATCCCCCAAGGGATGACATTCCTGGATAGGAACTACTGCAGCACCACAAGAAACTATTCCAGATGATACTACAGTCATAGAGCCATCACCTCAATCTCCCATCCACCAACATACTCAGCAACAACCATCCATCCTACTCCCAGACAGTCAATCTGCTCCTCCACCACCACCATCATATTATATCTCTCCAGAAACCTACCAATCCCTTTACCCTACCTTCAAGGATCCTCCTAATCTAAATGAGAACCTCACACCTCCACCTCCACCTGTCTCTACCTCCCTTCCTACACACTCCTTTAATATTGAGCAAGCAATATCTAAAGTAGTAGGGATGGCTTCAAGCACTTTTGCTAACCTACTGGCCAGCCAAGCCAGAAAATTTGAAAAGAAGTATTCACGGATGGAGTCTGAACTCTTAGACTCAAGGAGGTCTCTTCAAGATCTCATAGAGTTCATGTCTTCCTCCTTGGCAACAAAGGAATTCTTAACCTATCTTGCCAGCAAGGTTAAGAAGGGGGAGAAAATTCAGGAGGAGGAAGGACCCACTCTAGAGATGAGTATCCATGACAAGGGGAATGATGTTGAAGCCCCTGATAAAATTACAATTTTCCAACATGTTCAGCCTGCTAATCAGGGGGAGCTGGTTGAAAAAGATATGGAAGGGGTACATCAATACCTAACAAATGTCCATGGGGAGTCTTAAGTAGAATCTCCAAAGAATCAAGGGGAACTAGCTGCAGAAAATTAGGGGGAGCTCCCATCAAGTCAAGTGGAGCTTCCTAGAACACCTCAAGAACCAACCCAAGAGCCAGATGGAGCATTGATTGATGTAGGTACATTAGTGGTCCAGGGGTAGCTCCATGATGATCATTTGTTGAATGATGTGGCCAAGATTGCCAAGGTAGCTGTTCATAGTGCTGAGCTGATTGCACAGATTCAGGAGGAGCTTCCCAAGGACATTGTTGCTGAAGAAGATGATGAGCCTCTGAACTTTGCTCAAAGGAGAGTAATTTCAAAGGTGTTTTCAAGAAAATGGAAAACACCTAAGAAGGAACAATGAAATTCAGGTATCTCTGTTTATACCCTCTAAGAAAAATCAAACAGAATTTGGTGTGGTGAACAATATAGCTTATTTGACAATGTATGAAATAGTCTATGATTTCATTCTATCATACTTTTATTGTCTATGCTGTCTTGTATGTAATTCTGCTTATATAAAAGAATGTGTAAAATCACTTTAACAAAATATTTAAATTTTGTTAAGATAAATATGGGGAGATTGTTGGGAAAGACCCCTTATGATTTAACTTAACAAATTACTTATAAGTGATTTTACTCTCTAGGCTTATTACCCACATTGTATAGTAAGGGTAATCTGGTCATTAGGTGTCTTAGGATGTCATACTCAACTTAGAGTGTCTAGAGTAGGTCAGAGAAAGCACAATCTGAGTTGAATCAATACTTGCGTCGAATATAATTTGATGCAACTTTGACTTACTGTCAACGCAACTCAAACTAGAAGTCCAAGCAACTCAAACCCTCTATCAAAGTATATCAAGTCGACGCTACGTCGAATAGGAGTCGACGTAGATAAAGGAGGATGTCGAAGTTATCTTAAAAGTCAATGCAACATTGACTTCAACCCAACACAGAAGGAAATGCCTGTCGAAGCCATCTGAAGTCGACTACAATTCGACGCAGCTAATGAAGTTCAGAATGAAGTCTTCAACTCGACCGTTACGTCGAAAAGTAATCGGCATAATGTCGACATCAGAGTTCAACCAGAGCTTGAAGGAATTCGAAGCTGCTCTTACAAGAACTCGAAGGTGCGTCGATAAGAAGGAGAATGAAGTCGACGCAGCGTCGAATACAGTCTGAAACGGAAACCTTTTTAGTTGTTTCTTTTGCACTCTCTCTGAGGGCCTACAACACTAAAGACCATTATACAATGGCTTGTTTATTGCCTAGAATGGAGAGGAGCATTCAAAAAGATAGAAAAAGCTTTCTTGGAAAGGATTCAAACAGATGGCAGATGGGTCGTGAACAAAAGAAGGAAGAGAGATTAATTGTCCAAGCCAATACCTTTTCAGGACAATCCAAAAGAGGAAAGGAATTCAAATTATATCATGGACAATAAATAAGAAGAGTAGTGAGAAAAACAACAGGGTATTCATCACAATTGTCTGTATCTTGTCGATTAGGGCTTCCTCCTTCTTCTTCTTCCTCCTGGAACCCTAAAAGACAGAAAAACAAGAACTGCTCTCTCTCTCTCTCAGAACAGAACAATTGAAGGCTGCTCTTCATCAATATTTCATAGCAACCAAATTTCAATCAGAAGAAAGTAGAAAGGATCTGAAGCTTATAACCCTTGCAAATCATCACAATCATAAGCAAGGGTTCATCATTAGCAGATCCAGCAAAAGAAAAGAAGCTGAAGGCTTCAATAAAATTCTGAGAACAGAATTCTTCTTCTTCCTTCTTCCTGTTCCTTCTCTCTTCAACTCAACTGTAAAGAGTTTTAAGAATCCCTCTTTCAAAGGATTCAGTGGTTCAAGATCTCCTTATCAAAAGATCTGTGGTTCAAGATCTCCTTATTAAAAGATTCATGGTTCAAGATCTCCTTATTAAAAGATATGTGGTTCAAGATCTCCTTATCAAAAGATCTTTGGTTTTAAGAGTCTCCTTATCAAAAGACTCAGGCACAGGTTGTGCTTTCCCACCAGATGGTAGAAGAGGGGAGTACCCACATTTTAGGGAACCTTTATAAAAATTTGTGTGTCTTTGCTATGATTTCTTGTGCTGTCCCACTTCCCTTTTTCAGCATTTATTTCCAGCAATATTTATCTTGTTTATTTTGCCTTTGGTTTTGTTTATGTGCATAATGTCTTAGTAAGTTTTATTGTTTGCACAGTTAGGATAGAAAAATCTTTAAATCTCTATTCACTCCCCCTTTAGAGGATTCTCAAAGGCACGCTGTGCACTTTCAATATATAATTGGTTTGCATGTATTCAATTATAGAGTTTTGATCTATAGACCTGGAATGAAGTGTCAATTCTATTTGATTTCATCTTTGTTGATACTAAATTGATTCTAAGGTCGAAATATAATGAGATGCATGCAATCATAAAATGAATGTATTTATAAAATGATTTTGAAATCGAAAGAACTTATTCCATTTGATTTCATTAATTTGTTGTTCTTTGATTTCAAATGCCAATTTTATGTGATTATTTGAAACTTTATCTATAATAGAAATGAATTATCTTTTACTTTATCACAAAACAAATTTATTAAATATGATTAGAGTTTGAAAAGTATGAGAAATTAAGTATTCATAATCATGTGAAGAATAATAATGCATGGTGGTGTATGTGTGAAGTTCATAAATAACCTTTTTAAATTATTTTTAGTTAAGGCTTATAAGGTGAATATGATTTATTATGTGAAAAAAAATATTTAGTGATTTTGAATTGTTTTGTAAATTTTCTTTTTTATTTTGATTTGTAGAAATTAGACAAAACAAATACAAAATATCTGAAAGTAGAAAATAATGATACTTAACATAGTAAAATAATTTTTCCGAAAATAATAATTAGAGAAATTAGAATTTTTAGGAAAATAGGCTACCGCCGACATTAGTGATAACGTCTGGCATTAGCAATAGAGTTACAATTTTTTATTTAAAACACATGGTTTTTGTGATTTTAATTCCGATTTTTCTTGATTATGGTTTTTTATTATATGTGCTATCATATGCAGCAAAGAAAAATAGACAAATAAATAATAAGTTGCGCATTTTAACATTTTAGCCTAAGACCCCTAATAACCTATTTTAATCCACTTTTGAAAACGATTTCATTAATCTTGATAATTTCACATAACAAATTTAGTATTTAATTTATATTGATAATATAAGAGATTTGTAGGTAATAAATTTAAAAGATAATTACAAAAAAGATAGATAGGTCAATTAAAAAATGACTTTAAATTCAATTTTACTCAATTTGATTTGTTAAATATCGGGCTTAATATGTGTAAGTCATATCCCTTGATATATAAAGTGACCATAACGTGTTGGCTCAAAAATAAAAACAAACAAAACAAAAGAAAAAGAAATTAAGCATATCATGAAGTAGAGTATGGATATTTCATTTTTAATTGTTTCTACTTTATGCAAATGATTGGATACTAATGAATGAGAGATTTAAGTATCCAAAGGGGACCAAGTGGGATGGTTCCTTTGGGAACCGAAATACATCGTGTTGGCTTTTGGGGAGATAGTGATGAATGAGCCCTTACAAGTGGAGTTAGTGTGTCATTTTTAATTTTGGGCCTCCATTCATACTATGGTTGATTGTCTTTCAAATTTATATAATGATTATATGACATCTTCTTGGGTGTTAGTTGGTTGAAAAACAATTCGTTTGGGGATTATGTTTATTGATATTATTTTTCAAAATAGATTGATGTTGATAATCATAAAGAGTTTTAGAATAATCATTCTTAGAAAGTTTGGTCTTTCTTAAGAATTGAATGTTGAAAAAGTGAGTGAATATGGGCATTAGATAAAAAGTTCTTATTTATTTGTTGATTTTCATTTCCACTCTTTCTTATTGACCTACTCTTATAATATGAAGTTAAACTTTTGGACTTTTGATGATTTGATAAACTAGAAATAAGAGATTTTTTAATACTCGAAAACTTTGGAATAATCATTTTTAATGATTCTAGATTATCCATTAAAGCATCATTTTCTTTAATCAAATTTTCATTATGCTCTTTTGAAGTTAAAAGATTTTTTTCCAAAATCTTGAGTTCTTCTTTAAAAGTATTACAATCAAAACATGGTTTATCATTTTCAATTAAAGAGCGTGAAATAGAATTTAACACATCAATACTTGATTCTACTTTAGCATTTGTTTTTAATGTTTTGTTTTCTAAACGTTGTTAAAATTAGCATTTTTCAAAATTTTAATTTTATGTTTAATAATTTCAAGCATATGTAGTGTAGAAATAGAATTTGCTACAAAAAGAGAAGATTTGATTTTCTTACATTGCTATGGGATGATGCAAAATTTGAACCTAAGGTTCCTTTGACATTTTTTGGCATTCCTCTTCCATAGTTGAGTTTCCATCTTCTCTTTTGCTTGATGTGTTGCCATTATTTGAGTTCAATATTGTGATGTTGTATTCTTCTCTCTTAGATAAATCTTCCTCCAAGCATGTGTCCTCATCGGTTTTTTCTCTTGGATCCATAAGAAATTGCTCTTGTTCATTATCTGTGGTAAGAAGACTATAAGAATTCTCAAAAAAATTCCAAACTTCATATGCAGTAGGAAGTTTATAAATAAGTTTGAAAATATTTTGATCTAGTGCACAATATATAATATTCATAGATTTGGCATTTAAAAACATTTCATTTTTACTTAGAATACTTGGTGGCATTTTAATTATAATATTCTAAACTTCAATATCCAAAGATTTAAGAAATTTTTTCATAAGAGTTTTTCACCCAATATAATTTTCACCCATAAATAAAGGTGGTGATAATGATCTTTCATTTTCATAAAAATTTTCCCTTCTAGAAGATACGAGATCATGAAGCGCCATTATTCCCGCTTGTGAAGTCGTATTGGAATAACCTACCCTCTGATATCACGTGTTTAATCTTTAGGCACCCTTAGAGGGGGGGGGGGGATTAGGGCTTTATAGAATTTAAGTCTTATTTAAAAATATCAGAGTTTGTGACCGAAGTTTTGGAATATTTTATAGGAATATAAGTTTTAATATCTCAGACTTGATTATATTGAAGATTACTTTTAATAGAGATCGGATTTCAATATTTCTTCGCTATCGCTAGTGGTAGTGATAATGCCCGACATTTTCTACAGAGATTGAATTCTAAGAGTGGATTAGAAAAAGTAATTTGCAATATATTTTGCTTTAATGCTTTTGACAGAAAATATAATTTAAAACATTGTTGAAAATAAAATAAAATCAATTGAATGAAACAATAAAAGACATGATTTTATTTCCTAAGAAATTGATTACACAAATATTTGATTTCTATACCGCTAGAAATCAAGGCGAATATAAAAATCCCTCTTTGTTGTTTCACCGGTCCTTCTCCCAAGGACCGGTTAGCTATAACCTATCTTACCCCAGATAAGGCATCTAGCCACCCCCTAGATCTAACCTAGACCTAGTCGCCACACACACCACGACAACTTCTCCCTAAGCCTCGCAAGGCCTAGTCGCTACACACAAGGCGACGAAATACCCACAGAATCCTTCCTGGAATCCGACGTTCTCCCTGAATGATTTCTTCACACCCGTTACAAAAGGATAAAATAAAAGAGATTATAAAATAGAAATAATGTAAGAGAAAATCCACAAGAAATTCTGAAGGTGAAGACGAAGGCGATGTGGAAATCGGCGTTCTTGATGCGTTTGCCCTTCGTGTTGAATATGCGTTGTAAACCTTTTCCTTCAAAATCTTCTTTTGATCTTCATGTTAGCCTAAGGGAGTTCTCTCAATGTATGGAGACGAGCCTCTCTCAAAAGAATCAGAGTTGTAGCTTTGATGGAAATGAGAGCTCTACTAAAATAAGGAGAGACACAATCTTTAAATAGAATCTGAAAGTTACCGCCAACGGTAGTATTACCGCACTATGCTAGCGTATCATGTTGTAACATGACTGACATCTTGCTAAGATCTAACGCTCCGCGTTAGCTCCCATCACATCTTCATTGAGGAACCATTTGTCGTCAGTCTTCTATCGTCATCCCATCTACCGCCAGCGGTAGTTGTTACCACTCCGCGGTAGCTCTAAATTTAGATCTCCAACATGTCTTCTGTCTTTTATTCTCGTTCAATATATGTTTGTACCTGTATGACCTGCACACTATAAACAGACAAAATACAAGATCAAATACAACACGGTATTTGTTATTCTCAAACCAAGAGATGCGGAACATAGACTCCAACTGTAAAATGTTGAAACCGTCAACCGGTCTCTGAGTTCGGGCCCACTGGGGGGTGTAGCCTGCGCTTACTTCTCCCTCACTAAACTCTCTTGACTGTGGATGGAAAATCTAGAATAGACCCAAGGCTGTAGCGTGGAGGTCCCGCCACACACCCGGAAGATCTTAGAGAGCTTCCCCTCCCAAACCAATGCTCAGCCGGGCACCTTGGAGGGCACTAGCAGCCAACTCCGAAAATTGTCTGGAGGAGAGAGCTCAAAAAAGGTCTGATCTCCTCCAAGGTGCCCTTAAGGGTCTATTTATAGATTTTCTAGTCTTGGACTGCAAATAACGTAAATCCGCCTTTTGGTTTTGCTAACCGCACCCCAAACTGGTCTGCTAACAGCCTAACTCCGCTGTCCTGAGGAGCTATTGGCAACCCACAAGGGGTATCTGGGTCATTTTGCCTCCAGATCCCCTTGTGCGAGTGGTCCCTGAGGTCACCACTCGCCTCCCTGAGCGAGTGGTCCATGAAGGCGCCATTCGCTTATGATGGGCGAGTGGTCCGCGGGGGATCCACTCGCCTCTTCCGGATCCCTCAAGCGAGCGGGGCTTCGACCCTCACTCACCCGTCTATCCGCACTCCAGAGCCTTCTCGCCAGCGAGTGCTTCCTCATGCTCTTCGGGCGAAAGCCCCTTTCAGCTCATGCGAATGCTGACTTGTACCACCCATTTCTCCTTTTGGTGACCTTGAATCTGGGATGGGACCACTCGGCGAATACGAGGTTATACACCAACATGCCACACCTCGGTGGAGCGGCTAAGGCCGCATTAGGGAGGTGTTGTTGGATCATACGTTCCGCATCTCTTGGTTTGAGAATAACAAATACCATGATGTATTTGATCTACTCTTTTGTTTGTTAATAGTGTGCATGTCATACATGTACAAACATATATTAAACAAGGAGATAAGGTGGAGGACATAACTCATCTCGGCGGGCTACCGCGGAGCGATATCTTCTACTGCTGGCAGTAGCGCCTAAATATATTCAGACATATGGCTAGGTGTTTTGATCGCACTGAATTGTGGGAGAAATCCATCTTTAACAAGCCTTAACGCGGCATGGTAACACTACCGCCCGGCGGTAACATAAGGAATGGCCATCAATCAACCAGCTAATCTAGGAGACAAAAGGAGAATGAGATCAATGATGGATCATTATCAATGTTAACACTGCTCACAAAAGCCCTATAAGGGCGCCAAAAGATCCAACAAATGGTATCAGAGCTAGGTTATTCACTGGTTGGTAATCAATGATAACTTCTAGAAGTTGGGAATATTATCATTAAAAGCCCCCAAGCGTACTAAATAGAAACGAAATGATTTTAAATGCGAAATCATTAAATAGTTTATTTTGTGTGCTTTATCAAAACATTTTTAAACTCATTTATATTTTTCTACTGGTTATGAAATTTGGAGTTTTCTTGAATAAACTTATGATTCTCCATCTACAGGTATGAAACAAGTACAAGAATTGGAGAATATACAAGCGTGCATATGTATTCAAGAAAACTCATCCTTTGATGAATTCATGGAGTGCACATATAGCGGAAGAGAAGATGAAAACTCATCTATGGAATAGGGATGCCAAGAAGATGTCAAAAGAACTTTATGTTCAAATCTTGCCTTATCCAATAGCAATGTAAGGAAATCAAATTCTTCTCTTTTTATAACAAATTCAATTTCTACATTTATATGCATGAAATTGCTAAAGGTAGAATTAAGAAATTGAAAATTGTTAATTCTAAATTACGTTGAGAAAATAAAAGTTTAAAAACAAAATTTAATGTAGAAACAAAATATGATGTGTTTGATTATTTTCACTCTTGCTCTTTACTTAAAAATGATATACCTTATTTTGATTGCAATTTACTTACAGAAAAACTCAAGGTATTTGAAAAGGAGCTTTCTACTACAAAAGAACAACAACAACAACACTCAAGCATTTATCCCACCATAGTGGGGTCGGCAATATGGATCCTTTGTCTCCATTGCGCCATATCATTAATAATAACATCATTAAAATCTAAGTACAACATATCTTTCCATATAGTTTCATTCCAAGTCTTTTTTGGTCTACCCCTCCCCTGTTTAACATGTCTAGTGACTAAGCTCTCACAACGCCTAACATGTGCCTCTAATGGTCTCCTATGTATATGTCTGAACCATCTTAAACGAGCTTCTCACATATTCTCTACAATTGGCGCCACTCCTGTCTTATCCCTGATACATTCATTCCTAATTTTATCCAGTCTCGTGTGACCACGCTATTGGGTTTTCTCTAAACAGCACATCACATGCGCGTAGCGGAATAAAGAAACAAGAACAACCCAAAATAGTTATAGGATCTTGCAATTTCATGAATCTAGAAATAAAAGAGCAACACAATGCAATATACCTGAAAGGGATTGAGTCAACACTCAACCAAGATGCTCCAAAAGCAGATCCAAAACTGCGTGGCTGAGTTCCAAGAACAGAAAGTGTATTCGTGTCTCTATAGTAGTCCATACGAGCGAAGGAGAACCCCAAGCCTCCTGTCGAACAAGATCTGGGTCGGAGAAGGAGTGCCATCAACATTCCCCATGTATTGCTAGGTGTCGCTCATTGTTTGTGAGACTTCTGTTGATACTTTATGATCAAGTGGGAGATTGTTGGTATTTCCAAGGTGGTCTCAAAGCAATCAACCAGTTAGTCTCACTGCCAACGCAATATGAGCCAATAAGGTCACACATAAGAGTGTTTGGAAAATTTGGAGGAAGGATTGTGTGGGTCTTAGTCATATTGGATATGAGTGAAGGACCAATCCTATGACTCATTAGAGTTAGGTCGAGTCGGCTAAATGTTTCACATATATTATGAATATTGTATGGAGCATGTTGGCATGTGTTTACGACGATATATGTAGTGTCGTCTTAAACACATGCCAACATGCTCTATACAATATTCATAATATCTGTGGAATATTTAGCCGACTCGAATTAACCCCAATGAGTCATAAGATTGGTCCTTCACTCATATCCAATATGAGTAAGGCCAACACAATCCATACTCCAACTTCTCCAAACACTCTTATGTGCGACCCTATAGGCTCATATTGCATTGTCAGTGAGACTAACTGCTTGATTGCTTTGAGATCACCTTGGAAATACCAACAATCTCTCACTTGATCACAAAGTATCAACAGAAGCCTCACAAACAATGAGTGACATCTAGCAATACATCATTGCTACCCAAGCAATACGCGTTCATAACTCAATAAGCTTGTCTTGACCAATGTACTAGTGTTGTCATGTCCCTTTGTCCCTTACATCCGGATAGAACTAGAGGCATGGACCGTGTCACCCTCATAGTTGTTCAATCCTAATTTCTTGATCTAGAATAGACTGTCTGAAATTGGTGAGCTTAATATCATATATTGACTCAACCAAGCATGTTCATGCATTTCTCAGTCTCATTCCATCAAGGGGCCCATAGATGTAACTCCTGTTATATAGGAGGACAAATCCCATATCTATCCACACACAAACACCCAAATGAATCGTTACATACCAAATAACCACCATTATCATCAACCTTCTTCAAGGATGACTTTTGATGGCATCAAAGTACGCTCTTCCTCACTTGATGAATGCTGTGACTTCAGGTCAAATAACCACAAGCACCATTGTCATATGAGATCTACTCGTGAAACGTCCATATAACAATCCGAAAATTAGTCTCATAGTGGGTCTGTCCAGTACAACTTGTTCACTAACAAGTACCCATATGATGACTTGATATCATAATATCATGACCTATGAGAACCAGTCACCAATCAACACACATGCTAGTCTAAATATACCATCATTGCCCTTAGCTTCTTAGGTGATACACTGACTAGGGACTATTTAAGAATGAAGCTTTTTATAAGCATAGGCCCTCACATTCAAGTCCCGTACTTGAATTACTATGGAAGCGAACATTCTAAGGGCATTTATTATGCTAATTAATCTATCATATAGAAATAGTTGACATAATAAAAGAACTTGCCATAAATGTAAAAAGAAATATAAAGTACTTTATTCATCACATGAAAACAACTGACACAAATGCAATCCATAGGACTCCCACTAGAGATGATCATTCAGGTATCTAATACCCATTGATCTAGTATGCCAATCATGCTTTCTCTGTGCAAGGGGATTCGTTAGTGGATCAGAAGTATTCTCTTCAGTCGGTACTCTGCATATGCTCATATTTCCTCAGTCGATAATCTCTCGAATAAGATGGAACCGCTGAAGTATGTGCTTGGAGCGCTGATGAGATCTAGGTTCCTTAGCTTATGCAATAGCACCATTGTTGTCACAGTAGAGAACTACCAGATGAACAATGCTAGGAACTACACCAAGCTCACCGATGAATTTCCTAATCCACACAGCCTCTTTCGCCGCATTTGCAGCATTGATATACTCGGCCTCAGTCGTAGAATCAGCAACTGTCTCTTGCTTGGAACTCTTCCAGTTCACAGCTCCTCCATTTAGGCAAAATACAAAACCTTATTGAGACTTTGAGTCATCTCTATCAGTCTGGAAGCTAACATCTGTGTAACCCTTTACAATGAGCTCTTCCTCTCCACCAAATACCAAGAATACATCGTTTGTCCTTCTCAAGTGAAAGTGCACAGTGTTCCTCTGAGAATTCTCTAGAGGGGTGCGGGGGGTTAATAGAGATTTAAATTATCTTTACCCTAACTATGCATACAATAAAAATAACTAAGGTATTATGTACACAACAATCCATAGGCAGAATAAATAAAATAAAGTCTGCTAAAAATACACACAAAAAAATCAAAGGGGACAACACAAAAATTCACAGCAAAGACACAAGTATTTTTATAGAGGTTCCCCAAAATTTGGGTAGTCCTCTCTTCTACCTCCCTGGTAGGATTGCACAACCTGTGTCTGAGTCTTTTGCTAAGGAGACTCTTAGAACCAAAGATATTTTGATATGGAGATCTTGAACCACTCAGATCTTTTGATAAGGAGATCTTGAACCATTCAGATCTTTTGATAAGGAGATCTTGAACCACTGAATCCTTTGGTAGAGGGATTCTTAAAACTCTATACAAGTGAAGGAAATAAGAAGGAGAAAGAGAGAGAGAGAGAGAGAGAGAGAGAGAGAGAGAGAGAGAGAGAGAGAGAGAGGGATAAGAAGAGAATTCTGTTTTCAGAATTCTTCAGAAGCTTTGTTGATGCTTCTCTCTTGCTTTCACTGGATCTGAAATAATGAACCCTTGCTTATGATAGTGATGGTTTGCAAGGGTTGTTCTGCTTGATCCTTTTCTCTCAGCACTTGTAGTAGTTTTACTGCTGTATAATGTTGAATAAGAAGTAGTAATGTATATTCCTGTGAAGAGAGGGTTCTTCTGTTAATCTGTCTTTTAGTGTTTGAGGAGGAAGAAGATGACGACCCTAATCGACAGCCAGAAGAATGTTATAATTCTTCTTTCTCTTCTGCCCTTTTTTGCATACTTATTGTGTATGATTGTATTTTCAAAAGCCTTTCTCCTTTTGGCTTGTCCTGAAAAGGAATTCACTTAATTTCCTTTCTTCTTTTGTTCTCGACCCGTCAATCCATTTTGAATAGCTTCCAAAAGTGATTTGTTGTGTCCTAGAATGCTTCATTCAATTCTTGGCAACAAACGAGCCGTTGGAGAACTGTCTCTAGCCTGGTGGTCCTTCTAAAAAGGTCCCAAAAGGACAGTTGGAAAGGCTTCCTTTTTCTGACTGTATTTGATGTTGCATCGACTTCATCAACCTTCATGTCGACGCACCTCTGAGTTCTTATCGACGTGGCTTCGAATTTTTTCTTATCTTTGGATGAACTTAGATGTCAACGTTATGTCGATACCTTATCGACATACCCGTCGAGTTGAAGCATTTTTACTTGATCTCTTAACTTCTGCGTCGAATTGTAGTCGACGTTGCGTCGACTTGTTAGATGGCTTCAACAAGCTATATCTTCTGCGTCGAGTTCCTTTCGACGTTCCGTCGACTTGACTTATACTTCAACATGCTGAATGATCTGCTTCGACATCAACTCAGAGTTGCGTCGAATACAAGTCGAAGTTGCGTCGACTTGTATTCGACGCAATTCTTAACATAACTAAATTTAAGCTTGTCTTGACTTGGTCTTGACATTCTAAGTTGAATGTGACATCCTAAGACATCTAATGACCAGATTACCCTTACTATATAATATGGGTAATAATCTTAAGAAGTAAAATCAATTATTGTTAACTTGTTAAGTTAAATCAAAATAGGTTTTTTCCAACAATATCCCTCATATTTATCTTATAAGCATCTTTGTCGACTCGGGACGAATTCCCGGTCGACACTTCAGGGAGATCCTCTTCCAAGACATAGAGCTTGCGCTATTGCCTGAGAACAATTCTCAGGTTTCTGTTATATTCTAGGAAGTTAGTCCCGTTGAGCTTATCCTTCTCAAGGATGGATCTCAGGGACAAGGTGGAGTGAGATCCACTTGCCATGGAATTTCTACAAGAATTATGCAAAATAAGTTTTAGTACTATATTTCAAAATACATTTTATTTAATAAGGAATTTTATTAAATACTCTCACTATTTCATTCAAATTGATAACCCTTTATATCAATTTGGAGAATTTATGCGAGCTACTCTCTAGTGGACAAGATCTATTTTTTCACCCCATCATAAGTCAGCTTTGGTTGATCACCCATAATGTGGCTATTTAGGTAGGCAACTGTTGCCAATTGCATCTTCATGCAACTCTTGTATGGTTGGTGAATAACTCTTTATTCGCATCCATCATATGGTGCATGCCAACCTTATGCCTATAGGCACTCAACCTTTGAGGCCACCTAGTTAAGTTGGACCCGATGTCGATAGTGGGATATCACAATTATCCGCTCGCACCCTTACCAAGATAGATTAATGCACCTTGCTTTGGCAAACCCACACTTCATTGATCGAGGTAGGAAAAGTGTCATCCATCGGAAGGCATTCGTATACTTAATATTTGAAAAGGGATTTTATGATAATTGATTAACATTTAATCATTGTGCACATTCACAAAATAGAAATATGATGCGATGATTCGGCAAGTGCACCGGTCGCGCAAGTAATAATAATGGGGAAAATCCCCGAGTGTCGGTCTCTTGAGGAACACAGTAAGGTGGAGTTAGGTTTCGAGGAAGGACTTGAGATTGAAGTCCTTAAATCAGATGGAATGCAGGGGAGTTGGGTTGGCTTTTGGAAAATAAAATAAGAGCTATCAACTACTCCTATGCAATGCCGCTATGCAATGCTTCGCTTGACGGGATGGAGACTAGGCAGGCCTTGAGTGCGCTGCGTCGAAAGGGCGGATGGACGAGTAGGCAAGCGGAATCGAACTGTGCAGGCCTTGAGCGCACTGCTTCGTTAGGCGGGATGGAATACGGGCCGCGATGCCACGCTTCGATAGGCGGATGGACGAGAAGGCTAGCGGAGTGAGGGTCGCAAGCACCTCTTAGACAAGCACGCCACTAGCAATTGCTAGTGCGGCACACGAACGTGACGGCGGAATGGAAATGGACGGCGGCGCACCTCAAGCAACTCAAATAGATAAATTACACAAACACATAGACATGAAATATATATGTAAATATAACTAATTCAAGTGCCACTTCATCAACATGATTAGATCTAGCAATACACACATCAATAAGAAAAGAACAAGGCAAGAAATCGACCGAATCCGAAGTTTCGTTGTAGATTCACGGTTGGAATCGCCGGGTTGTCAATCCGCGTCCAAGCTCGGTCCGCAACAACGTCCGGGGTAGAGAGAGCTGTCACGACTCTCCAATGGACCCGTCTTCTTCGTGTCACGATCCGGTAGAGGTTGCAAACTTCCTCTTGCTTGATGGCGATGGCGGCTAGATCTCTCCTTGAAGCTCTTGGATGAAGGAGGAGGCCGAGAGGAAACTCCGGCTCAAGATTGGCGTGAAGAGCAAGCCCGGAGCACCTCCATATGGTGGGCGACGGTGGAGGGGCGAATCTGGGCGAACTGGAGCAGAAAACGGCGGAATACGGCGGGCCCTCCGACCTAAATCGCGAGCAGGTCATTTTATAGGCGCTGGAATAAACAGTGCGCACGGTCAGTGGCGCACGACCAGTGGTCGTGCGCACTAGAATCCTGTGATCGTGCGCTCTGCCTGGACGAAACCTGCAAAGACAGAAATTATGAAATAACATGTTCGCACGACCAGTGGCGCACGACCGGTGGTCGTGCGCACTAGCGCTGATGGTCGTGCGCAATACAACAAACAGAACTCATAATTTTAATGATAAGTGCGCACGAGCAGTGGCGCACGACCGGTGGTCGTGCGCACTGGCGTTGGTGGTTGTGCGCACTGCACCAAACAGAACTCGTGAAAAAGGGTTAAGTGCACACGATCAGTGGCGCACGACCAGTGGTCGTGCGCAATAGAACCGGTGATCGTGCGCAGTGTTCCTGTACAGAATTGCACCGGGAACACCTGCACGACTCCTATTCCAGCACAACCACGAATCTAGCCACTGAAAGTGGCACCTAACGGAGCATGAAAACTACTAATGAAGAAAAGCATGAAATCACACCAAAATGGGCCTAGAAGTGCACATAGCAAGTGATAACAAATATAAGCTAAAACACGGCTAAAGTGCAGTGGAATGACTAGATAAATGGCCCAGATGAGTCCATATATGTGTATATAATCGGGACTCATCACACCCCCAGACTTACCTGTTTGCGCGTCCCGAGCAAACAAATTCCAAGCGAACGGGGAAAGAAAAGTAGATGGCTTAAAACTACAATACAGAGTACCATGCGAAGTTGCATGCTCGCATGCATAAGAAGAATAGTAGAGAAGATTTCTGATTATATAAACAGTCTATATATTTCTAAAAGAGTAAAAGCATATTACAACTACTCAAAATGGTGAACTACAGTGAATCGTTCGGTCATGCATATGGAGAAAGTAAACTAAATGCTGAGACGAGCATTGCTCAAGATCGGGATGCGGGAAAAACTCCACTGAAATCCATCAGTGTCGGTGACCATAAGCTTGCCCGTGACATTCTCTCCACGGCACTGGTTTGACTCAAATGCGTGAATCAATTGGACTTTAGGTTTTAAATGGGGCTTGGGTTTAGGTGAGGTATACAATGATAAAGACGATGGTTCAAAAACTAAACCCAAATGAGCTAATGCAGGAAACTATCCTCATTCAACACACAAACACGCGGGTACACAACACCCCCAGACTTGGACTTAACAGCATGGGTGCGTGCACCGCCTACTCCCAAACATAAATCTAAACATAAAGATTTTCAATTAAACACTCCTTCTCTTTCCTTTCTTTTTAACTTCTTTTCTTTTTCTCATTTTTTTTTCTTTTCTTATCATTTTCAGCAAATAAACAAAAGGACACATCCACATCTTCACAAACATATTACCACATCAACAACCCAACTCATGAAAATAATAAACAGCTAAAGCTCAGATTTGGGTGTGCGACTAGGATTGGCTTTTGGGCTTTGGTGAAATAAAAGTGGGGCTGAATCAAAGAACGGGTAGGCACAACTGGGCTAGCGAGGATATAGCGGTAGGGATAGGCACAAAGGCTCAACCGGGCCAAAATGATGGCCTATATCACATTCACACAATTGACTAACCGTATACCCATGCTTCAAGAATCGCTTGGGGCAGGTTCTAGCCACCGAGAAAGATTCTCCTTTCTCCAGACTCAAGCAATACGAGTCTAGCGATCGTTTACACACATCCCTACGCTACCGTTTGATTCACACCGGATTCACCATTTGAGTAGAGTAAACAACATTTACACTAATAGAGAAAAATATAAAACCATAGTATAAAAAGAGATCTAACCTACACAAATTCCTATGCAACTGAGCACTCGACTAGGAGCACTACGGGAGTCAACATTTTACTCTGCTACATAGTCCTAAGCCATCACCTAGACTTTCCCAAATAAGCAGAAGAATTAAATTCACAACAGAGCTTGCATACAGATGAGTACGCGCTCAAGTGGGTGCTGTGGTGTGCAATGAAAATGAACAACAATTTAAATGAAAATCTTCTAGCATGCAGTGCAATAGTGCACGTGAGCGGGTAAACAAAACTACTCTCCCCCAGACTTAAACTAAACAATCCACAAAATATATGACATGAAAATCGGAAAAGGCTAGGGAAAGAGAGTACCCAGTGCTCAGAGATGAGCATACCAGAAGATTGGCGTGTAAGCTAAGACAAAACTGTAGCATCCACCATCCAGAAGAAGTACCTGCAGGGGTCAGCTCCGCAAAACAAAAGAAACAGAAAAAAATAAACTACAATACTACAGCTAACTAAACAGGATTGAATAAAATAAAATGCAGAAAAGAAAGATAACTACTGGGGTTATTGTCATCCCAGCACGACTTATTCTAAATTAAAACGGTTCTAGCTAATGGGCCTATGGAAGGAGAAGTGGACAAGTAACTGGCCTAATATCCGCGTCGGTAGCGGGTACCGATACGGTGATAGAACAGTCACCCCTCTACCTAAATATAGATACCTGCTCCTCACAGGTAGAGGGTAGAGAATGTAAGAAAAGAAGGAGGCCTGGTCCTCACTCATCTCACAAAACACATCCTTGCCTAGCAAGGTATCGTCAACAGGGAGGTAGCAGGAGGAAAAGGCAATGATGGGTGGAGCTTCCTCAACGGAGGGGGAATAAACCTCCTCACATGAGAGGATACTCTCATCATTGACTTGAACAAAAAGCTCCAAGTCCTCCTGGGGCACCTGTAAAGACTCAACCTGCACAGGCTCGGAAGAAGAAGGGGGGTCCAAAAAGAAACGAGAAGAAAAACGTAAATCATCAACAATCTGGGGAGTGATCCCGGTTTCACTCCCAGCAAGATCCAAGGGTAGATCGCTATCATCATCGTAAATATCATAGCGAGGGGGACTTGAGAACTCAGGAGCCTCAGTGGTGATTTGGACCTCCTCGTCCCATGAAGAAGGGCAAACCTCCTCATCAGAGAGAGTATCCTCCTCATCCCACCGAGGTGCATCATTGTGTTCAAAGTATTCATTCTCCCCCTCAGGGAAAATGACATCCTCATCCCACTTTGGAGCACCCTCTGAGTCAGAAGCATCACCCAGCTCCTTTACTTCGATAGGATCATAAAGAATATGTGTAGAAAAATCTTGCAAAGAAACTGGAGGGACAAAAATATTCGGTTCCTCCGCAAAAAGATCTGCTAAAGCCTCCCCGATGGAAAGAATACTTTCCACATCAGACTCAGGTGCATCTAGGAGCTCCCATTCCTCTCCTTGTTGGCTAACAGATGAGTGATCATCATCACTAGGAGTGAAGCCATACACAGGGAGTGAGGAATCCATGCACAAAACAGGCTCAGGGATAGAGGGCACAATTGCCTCCATGGGTAAAGAAGGAGTGATAGGGACAATGTCGCCCTGAGTGGAGGAGCGGCGGTCAGGCTTGAAAAGACTGGGACAGTCCTTCAATTCATGACCCTCTCCTCGACACAATAAGCAAACAATGTTCCTACACTGCCTAGCATTTAACTCATTCATTTGGTCCAAATAATAAACCATCTTGTCATTAAAGCTAGGTGAAATATCCCATGACGACATTATCAATAAAAGAGCAGATACAATGAAACTGAAATTCTTTGCAAGGGAATCTACATAACTAAAAAAAAAACTCCTTGAATAAAACTTGCCTAAAACTTCAAAATAGGGGGGAAAGAAATAAAAACAAACAACAGAAGATTAAAAGGCAAACAAAAAAATAATAATGCGGCTATTCACAAAGAAAGAACCTCTATCTCTTGTCTCCCTCTCAAGAAAACTCACACGACTGTGTTCCCCGGCAACGGCGCCAAAAACTTGATGCGATGATTCGGCAAGTGCACCGGTCGCGCAAGTAATAATAATGGGGAAAATCCCCGAGTGTCGGTCTCTTGAGGAACACAGTAAGGTGGAGTTAGGTTTCGAGGAAGGACTTGAGATTGAAGTCCTTAAATCAGATGGAATGCAGGGGAGTTGGGTTGGCTTTTGGAAAATAAAATAAGAGCTATCAACTACTCCTATGCAATGCCGCTATGCAATGCTTCGCTTGGCGGGATGGAGACTAGGCAGGCCTTGAGTGCGCTGCGTCGAAAGGGCGGATGGACGAGTAGGCAAGCGGAATCGAACTGTGCAGGCCTTGAGCGCACTGCTTCGTTAGGCGGGATGGAATACGGGCCGCGATGCCACGCTTCGATAGGCGGATGGACGAGAAGGCTAGCGGAGTGAGGGTCGCAAGCACCTCTTAGACAAGCACGCCACTAGCAATTGCTAGTGCGGCACACGAACGTGACGGCGGAATGGAAATGGACGGCGGCGCACCTCAAGCAACTCAAATAGATAAATTACACAAACACATAGACATGAAATATATATGTAAATATAACTAATTCAAGTGCCACTTCATCAACATGATTAGATCTAGCAATACACACATCAATAAGAAAAGAACAAGGCAAGAAATCGACCGAATCCGAAGTTTCGTTGTAGATTCACGGTTGGAATCGCCGGGTTGTCAATCCGCGTCCAAGCTCGGTCCGCAACAACGTCCGGGGTAGAGAGAGCTGTCACGACTCTCCAATGGACCCGTCTTCTTCGTGTCACGATCCGGTAGAGGTTGCAAACTTCCTCTTGCTTGATGGAGATGGCGGCTAGATCTCTCCTTGAAGCTCTTGGATGAAGGAGGAGGCCGAGAGGAAACTCCGGCTCAAGATTGGCGTGAAGAGCAAGCCCGGAGCACCTCCATATGGTGGGCGACGGTGGAGGGGCGAATCTGGGCGAACTGGAGCAGAAAACGGCGGAATACGGCGGGCCCTCCGACCTAAATCGCGAGCAGGTCATTTTATAGGCGCTGGAATAAACAGTGCGCACGGTCAGTGGCGCACGACCAGTGGTCGTGCGCACTAGAATCCTGTGATCGTGCGCTCTGCCTGGACGGAACCTGCAAAGACAGAAATTATGAAATAACATGTTCGCACGACCAGTGGCGCACGACCGGTGGTCGTGCGCACTAGCGTTGATGGTCGTGCGCAATACAACAAACAGAACTCATAATTTTAATGATAAGTGCGCACGAGCAGTGGCGCACGACCGGTGGTCGTGCGCACTGGCGTTGGTGGTTGTGCGCACTGCACCAAACAGAACTCGTGAAAAAGGGTTAAGTGCACACGATCAGTGGCGCACGACCAGTGGTCGTGCGCAATAGAACCGGTGATCGTGCGCAGTGTTCCTGTACAGAATTGCACCGGGAACACCTGCACGACTCCTATTCCAGCACAACCACGAATCTAGCCACTGAAAGTGGCACCTAACGGAGCATGAAAACTACTAATGAAGAAAAGCATGAAATCACACCAAAATGGGCCTAGAAGTGCACATAGCAAGTGATAACAAATATAAGCTAAAACACGGCTAAAGTGCAGTGGAATTACTAGATAAATGGCCCAGATGAGTCCATATATGTGTATATAATCGGGACTCATCAAAATACAACATTCATAATCCGGTAGTGCGCACGATCAGGGTCGTGCGCCCGATCGTGCGTTAATTCACAAGGGTTGAAGGTCGGCTGATCGTGTAGTGCGCACGATCAGGGGTTGTTGGCCGCGCATGATCACTGACCGTGCGCTGCTGCTCGTGCGCACTGTTTATTCTGCTCCGCGAAAAGTGACGTGGAAGATGATCCGGCCGTCCAAAAATGTTGGGATTTGATCCAACGGCTGCGATGGATGGATGGGGGGTTATAAGGCTTGGTAGAGGAGTTAAACCCTCATTATTTCCAAGACTTTCTCTCTCTTAGGTTGGAGAAAGGAGAAGGAGGCAAGGAGGAAGAAGAAGGCGAATCCGCCATTGCCGGAGCTTCGGAGCTCCGTTCGCCGATCCGAGACCGGCAACGCGTAGAGGGCATCGAGGCGCTTCTTCTCCACCGTTTGTTTGCAAGCTTCTCATGGCTAGGAGGAGATCTCGAAAGGTAACGACATTTCTCCTCCCGGTCTTTAGGATGCGTGCATGGCATCCCTTTAATTTCTGCATTTTGGCACCGGATCCGTCGAGTGAGAGGGATCTGGGTCGCCTTGGTTCAAAAGGAACCATCGGGTTGATTGAGTCCGTCCCCAACATGATTTGCACTAGAGATCCGCTCCGTTAGCGGATTAGGCATTGTGGGTGAAGCCGGATTTGCGACCGTTGGTCCGATTCAGTGATGTTGTTTGACGCGCATTTTAGGGATTTTGCTAGAAATCCGATTACGACAAAAACGTCGTTCTGATGCCCTTGTATTTTCGTATGAGAACGAATGTTGGTTTGTAGGCGGTGAAATATTGTGCGTGAGTTATGGCCGTGATGCCCGTTTGTATTGTGAAGGCGCGGAATTGTCTCGATGTCGGCTGGCCAGCCCGTGATATTGCAAGTCATGTGTGGAGGGTGTCCGGCGAGACAAATCCCCCCTTCTGTATTGATTATAGTGACATTTATGAGAATGGTTGTGATTGATGGTGGCAAGAATAGGTGGAGTTCTTGGCCATGGGCTACGATGCCCTTTGGGGGAACTGATGAGAACCCTTTGTTGGTGGCAAGAACATGTGGAGTTCTTGGCCATGGGCCCGGTGGTGCCCGTTGGGGTAGTGATGAATACCCTGTGGTTGATGTTTGTGGTGGCAAGAACATGTGGAGTTCTTGGCCATGGGCCCGGTGGTGCCCGTTGGGGTAGTGTTGAATACCCTGTGGTTGATGTTTGTTGTGGCAAGAACAGGTGAGGTTCTTGGCCATGGGCCCGGTGGTGCCCGTTGGGGTAGTGATGAATACCCTATTGGTTTGGATGGTATGGATGATGTATGATGATGTGCTAGATTCATACGCTTTATGGTGCCTTGGGTGAAACCCGGGTTTGCATTCATTTTGCATTGGTAGGCCCCTTTATTATCTGCTCAACATAGAAACGTGGATGATGTTTGTGACACTCATGCCTGTATTTATGTTGCCTTTCTTTATGTACATTTGCATACGAAATGCTGACTTGCAAGGTGAAGTAGTTCCCCGGGGTCCGCTAGGACGGCCGGGAGGAGGGATGTTGTTACACCGTTTGTGGTCAGCCATAGCTGACCCTCGTTTACCGCTCTTTGTGATTTGGATGCAGGGCAAGAATCGCAGGCTGGACCCAGCGCGCCAGCCAAAAAGGCCTAAAGCCTCATGAAGTGCTTATCTTTATTTCCATGCACTTTTATTATTGCATTGTGTTTTGACCGGCTTGCATGCCGAGGTAGTTTAGGTAAAACTACTATTTTCCCCCTTTTGTTGGGATGTCCTGTCATGTTGAATGTTTGGTTTTGGACTGTGATTTTGTAAGGCCTTAAGGCCAATTGGACTCCTATGTAGTGTGGACAATCTCTGTGTTTTATGTTTGTTTCCGCTGCGTGTTATCTGAGCTTTGAGCTGGGTAGTTAATATCATCTTTTAGTACTAAAGCTGTGGCGGTTATATGCTGTGGGGTCCCGGCCGGACCCATATTATATGGTCATTACATGGGAGGTGTTACAATTTGGTATCTGAGGGAGGTTAGAGTATTCTTGCAAGGTCTAGTGTATTTGGATCGCGTAAGAGATTGTCCACATAGGAGTATTGTGTAGGATTATGAGTATCCCTGTGTTCGAGTTTTGCGAATAGAACTTGATTAGTGTGTTTCCTTGCTTATGCTAGGATGTTGGCGACAATGCAGGGATGTCGAGGAGGCAGGAGGAGCCTTCGGGGAGCAGTGCTACTGCTCCGGGCATCATGATTATGGGCATATCCCCGGCTGATTTCTGTCGTATGCTAGCAGAAGCTTTGGTGTCAGCTCTAGCGGTGAGAGTTCCGTCGGGTGCGACGCCTGTCACACTAGATGGAGCTCAAGAGTTGACAGTTCCTAGAGCGTTGGAGAGATATTCTGACCAAGTCCAGAGTTAAAAGGACGTTGGAGAAGGGCGAGGTAAAGGGAAACCTCCCATTTCACAGTGGAAATCGGAGGGGAGCCGAGGAAGGAAAAGATCTCGTTCTGGTAAGCTTAGTGAGAGAAGCGGTGCAGCTTCTGGGGAGATCCGCTCCAAGGGACCCATGTCGTGCTTTAGGTGTGGCAAGGTGGGCCACATCGCTCGGTTCTGTTCCGAGGGTAGAGCTGAGTCGGAGCAGGGGCTGGAACAGTCGGTGCATTCCAGTCTTAGTTATGCGGAAAAGGGAAAATCGGTGGAGTCGAGCGCTTCACTCTTTCCTCCAGTGCAACCTGGTGAATCTGCCCTTGGGCAGCAAGAGACGTCTCGTCAACCCGATGTGATGGCAGGTACGAAAAGTTTAGATTTTCGTTTATTAGTTTAAAGCTGGTTTCGACCTTTCGTATTTGTTATGCGCGTATCAAGGTTTCGTGTTGGTTTTGGTTACCCCTCTCGAGTGATGTTTGACATGGGAGCGTCACACTCTTTTCTTGCAGAAAGGTTTATCCGGAAGATTGGTGCTGAGTCCGTAGAGGCAGAAGTGGAGCTGAGTGTGCGTATGCCGAATGGGTCTTTCATGACTTCCATGACGAAGGGACGCATTGTGATGCAAATTGGCGATTGTGATTTCGTGTTGGTAGCAGCGATTCTGCCACTAGCCGAATTCGACGTTATCTTGGGGATGGACTGGCTTGCTGCGCAGCGAGCTAGTATCGACTGCCAGTTGAGTGTGGTAACCCAGAGAGGTGAGGGTAGAGCAGAGGTCAAGTTCGAAGGCCTAAGCGGAGTGTCTTGCTCCCTGATTTCCGCTATGCAGATGAGGCGTGCGGTAAACCAAGGAGGCAAGGCATTTTTTAGCTTTGTTGGAGACTCACTCCTCAAAGTTGGCTATTGGAGAAGTTCCGGTGGTGGAAGAATTTGAGGACGTATTCCCTGAGGAGCTTCCGGGAGCACCCCCTCAGCGTGAGATCGATTTTTCGATCGAGTTGGTACCGGGTGCGAGGCCGGTGTCGCGTCCTCCATTTAGGATGGCACCGAAGGAACTGGCCGAACTAAAGGTTCAGTTGCAAGAGTTGTTGGAGCAAGGGTACATTAGGCCCAGCTCTTCGTCGTGGAGCGCGCCGGTATTGTTTGTGAAGAAGAAAGACGGAAGTATGCGGTTGTGTATCGACTACCGTGAATTGAATAAATTAACCGTTAAGAATAAATATCCGATTCCGCGAATCGATGATTTATTCGACCAGTTAGTAGGGTCGGTGGTGTACTCCAAGTTAGACTTGAAGTCGGGGTACTACCAGCTGAAGATTCGAGAAGAGGACATCGCTAAGACAGCGTTTGGGACTCGGTACGACCATTATGAGTTTTCGGTGATGCCGTTCGGACTGACGAACGCGCCATCTGTGTTCATGAATTTGATGAACAAGGTTTTCCGCCCGTTCTTAGATTCGTTCGTGGTGGTGTTTATTGATGACATTTTGGTGTACTCAAAAACAGAGGCAGAGCATGAGTCTCACTTGAGGCTGGTATTGCAAACTCTAAGGGAGAATCCGCTTTATGCTAAGTTCTCAAAATGCGAGTTTTGGATCGAGAAGGTGGCTTTCTTGGGTCACGTAATTAGTGGAGATGGGGTGGCAGTAGATCCAACGAAGATTGAAGCCATTAGGGATTGGCCTGTATTGAGAACCGTGGCGGAAGTCCGGAGTTTCCTTGGACTAGCCGGTTATTATAGAAGGTTCGTGGAGAACTTTTCGCGGATGGCGTTGCCCCTCACCACTCTCACTCGCAAGGACCAAAGGTTCGTATGGACACCGGAGTGTGCCCATGCATTTGAGAATTTGAAGGAAAGGTTGATGTCTGCTCCAATTCTTAGTCTTCCTAGTGGGACAGAAGGATTTCAGATCTTTAGCGGCGCGTCAGGTTGCGGGTTGGGTTGCATGCTGGTGCAGCACGGCAAGGTGATAGCGTATGGGTCAAGGCAGTTAAAGACCCATGAGAGGAATTATCCCGTCCACGATCTGGAGTTGGCGGCGGTAATTTTTTGCGCTAAAATTGTGGCGGCACTACGTTTATGGTGCGAAGGTGGAGATCTTCACGGATCACAAAAGCCTGAGGTTTCTCCTGGACCAGAAGGATTTGAATATTCGCCAGCGTAGGTGGGTCGAGTTCCTTGGGGATTACGACGTGGAGATTCAGTATACGCCAGGTAAAGCCAACGTGGTGGCGGATGCCTTGAGTAGGAAGTACTCCGGGCAAGGTAATTGGATGGAGGTGCATGACAAGCGTTTGATTCGAGACTTGGAGTCTCTTGACATTTCTTGTGCGGCTAGAGGTGAGTCTAGCGCGGCTCGTTTTAACTGGATTGAAATGCAGTGTGATATAACAGATCGAATCCGAAAGGCGATCAGTGCGGACGAGGAGTGCCAACAGTTGGTGTTGGAGGCTCAGCAAAGCGAAGGCAATGCTTTGGAGATGGTTGGTGAGATCGTGAAAAGAGACGGAAGGGTTTGTGTTCCGCATTTTGGCAAGCTCCGTGAGGAGTTGATGTTGGGGCTCACTTTATGAAGTACTCCGTTCATCCAGGAAGTACAAAGATGTACGCGGATTTGAAGAAATCATTTTGGTGGCCTGGGATGAAGCGGGATGTAGCTGAGTATGTAAGTCAGTGTAAGACGTGTGCCTTAGTAAAGGCTGAATGCCAAAGGCCGGGCGGGTTCTTGAAGCCTCTTCCTATCCCCGGGTGGAAATTTGACGATATCGCCATGGACTTTGTACATGGTTTGCCTCGATCGCAGCAGGGTAACAATGCGATTTGGGTGATAGTGGATCGCCTGACGAAGGTGGCTCACTTCATTTCCGAGTCGGAAGGGTGATGGCGTGGAGGAGCTCGTGGAGCTTTATGTTCGAAACATTGTGCGGTTGCACGGGATTCCGAAGAGCATCATTAGTGATCGCGATGGGCGTTTCACTTCGAAGGACTGGAGGCTAGTTCAGAAGAGCTTAGGCATAAAAGCTCAAGTTTAGTACCGCGTTCCATCAGCAGACCGATGGTCAGACGGAGCGAATGAACCGTACGATGGAGGACATGTTGAGAATGTGTGCTCTCGACTTTGGTAAAGGTTGGGAAGACCACCTCTTCATGGTGGAGTTTGCCTATAACAATAGCTTCCAGGCAAGTAACAAAATGGCGCCCTATGAATCTTTGTATGGCAGGAAGTGTCGAACGCCGATGTCTTGGGCAGAGGTGGGAGACACTAAGCTGTTGGGAAAGCAAGTGGTGGAAGATGCTTGCGAGTTTGTGCAGACGATTCAGGAGCGCATGAAGGTTGCTCAGGATCGCCAAGCGAAGTATTTCAACGCGCGCCACAGAAATGTGGAGTTTGCAGTGGGTGACATGGTCTACCTGAAGATCAGGCCGTTCAAGGGTGTTTCGCAGGTGCAGCGACTCAAGAAGTTGAGTCTGCGGTATCTGGGTCCGTTCGAGGTTACGGAACGTATAGGCGAAGCAGCCTATCGTTTGGCGTTATCCGCAGAGCTGAGTGGATTACATGATGTCTTCCACGTCTCTGTGTTGAGGAAAGCTCTGGTGGAGCCGAGCGTCGTAGTCGAAGCGGCGACGGTGCCAGTGATGGAGGATTTGGGGACGAGGGTTCGTCCAGTTGGCTTGGAGTATTCGGAAGTCCGGTAGTTGCGCAACAAGGAAGTCAAACTTGTAAAGGTGCGATGGGACAACTGCGGGCGAGATGAATTCTCTTGGGAGCGTGAGCAAGCGATGCGGGAGGATTTCCCGGAACTTTTTTCTCCAGGAATGCTTTATGAATTTCCTGTTTAAATTCTGAAATTTCGAGGACGAAATTCTTTTAAGGGGGGTGGAGTTGTAACACCCCAAAAATCATAGTCCAGCGAGGTAGGCGGAGTGGTAGCATCGCGCTCGGAATAGGCTGAAAATTCCATAGCAGGTTCTTCGCGCACGCTCACTGGCCTCCTTCGCGCACGACCAGTGGTCGTGCGCCTGATCGTGCGTTAATTCACAAGGGTTGAAGGTCGGCTGATCGTGTAGTGCGCACGATCAGGGGTTCTTGGCCGCGCACGATCACTGACCTTGCGCCGCTGCTCGTGCGCACTGTTTATTCTGCTCCGCGAAAAGTGACGTGGAAGATGATCCGGCCGTCCAAAAATGTTGGGATTTGATCCAACGGCTACGATGGATGGCTGGGGGGTTTTAAGGCTTGGTAGAGGAGTTAAACCCTCATTATTTCCAAGACTTTCTCTCTCTTAGGTTGGAGAAAGGAGGAGGAGGCAAGGAGGAAGAAGAAGGGGAATCCGCCATTGCCGGAGCTTCGAAGCTCCGTTCGCCGATCCGAGACCGGCAACGCGTAGAGGGCATCGAGGCGCTTCTTCTCCACCGTTTGTTTGCAAGCTTCTCATGGCTAGGAGGAGATCTCGAAAGGTAACGACATTTCTCCTCCCGGTCTTTAGGATGCGTGCATGACATCCCTTTAATTTCTGCATTTTGGCACCGGATCCGTCGAGTGAGAGGGATCTGGGTCGCCTTAGTTCAAAAGGAACCATCGGGTTGATTGAGTCCGTCCCCAACATGATTTGCACTAGAGATCCGCTCCGTTAGCGGATTAGGCATTGTGGGTGAAGCCGGATTTGCGACCGTTGGTCCGATTCGGTGATGTTGTTTGATGCGCATTTTAGGGATTTTGCTAGAAATCCGATTACGACGAAAACGTCGTTCTGATGCCCTTGTATTTTCGTATGAGAACGAATGTTGGTTTGTAGGCGGGGAAATATTGTGGGTGAGTTATGGTCGTGATGCCCGTTTGTATTGTGAAGGCGCGGAATTGTCTCGATGTCGGCTGGCCAGCCCGTGATATTGCAAGTCATGTGTGGAGGGTGTCCCGGCGAGACAAATCCCCCCTTCTGTATTGATTATAGTGACATTTATGAGAATGGTTGTGATTGATGGTGGCAAGAATAGGTGGAGTTCTTGGCCATGGGCTACGATGCCCTTTGGGGGAACTGATGAGTACCCTATGATGGTGGCAAGAACATGTGGAGTTCTTGGCCATGGGCCCGGTGGTGCCCGTTGGGGTAGTGATGAATACCCTGTGGTTGATGTTTGTGGTGGCAAGAACATGTGGAGTTCTTGGCCATGGGCCCGGTGGTGCCCGTTGGGGTAGTGTTGAATACCCTGTGGTTGATGTTTGTTGTGGCAAGAACAGGTGAGGTTCTTGGCCATGGGCCCGGTGGTGCCCGTTGGGGTAGTGATGAATACCCTATTGGTTTGGATGGTATGGATGATGTATGATGATGTGCTAGATCCATACGCTTTATGGTGCCTTGGGTGAAACCTAGGTTTGCATTCATTTTGCATTGGTAGGCCCCTTTTATTATCTGCTCAACATAGAATCGTGGATGATGTTTGTGACACTCATGCCTGTATTTATGTTGCTTTTCTTTATGCACATTTGCATACGAAGTGCTGACTTGCAAGGTGAAGTAGTTCCCCGGGGTCCGCTAGGACGGCCGGGAGGAGGGATGTTGTTACACCGTTTGTGGTCAGCCATAGCTGACCCTCGTTTACCGCTCTTTGTGATTTGGATGCAGGGCAAGAATCGCAGGCTGGACCCAGCGCGCCAGCCAAAAATGCCTAAAGCCTCATGAAGTGCTTATCTTTATTTCCATGCACTTTTATTATTGCATTTTGTTTTGACCGGCTTGCATGCCGAGGTAGTTTAGGTAAAACTACTATTTTCCCCCTTTTGTTGGGATGTCCTGTCGTGTTGAATGTTTGGTTTTGGAATGTGATTTTGTAAGGCCTTAAGGCCAATTGGACTCCTATGTAGTGTGGACAATCTCTGTGTTTTATGTTTGTTTCCGCTGCTTGTTATCTGAGTTTTGAGTTGGGTAGTTAATATCATCTTTTAATACTAAAGCTGTGGCGGTTATATGATGTGGGGTCCCGGCCGGACCCATATTATATGGTCATTACAGGGGAGGTGTTACATAAGGGGCCGCGCCCCTGGCGGGGTCTTAGGGGCAGAACCCTGACCATTTTTTTTGAAAAAGCACCACCAGAAACCATTCAGAAAGTACATCAAAAATGATGTTCCAGGAGGAAATCCAGACATTTTAAGCACTTCAAAATTTCTGATTTACACGCATTGGATTGCCAACCTCTCTATGATACCACTACTGGGTTTTCTCTAAACAGCACATCACATGCGCGCAGCAGAATGAAGAAAAAAGAACAACCCAAAACAGTTATAGGATCTTGCGATTTCATGAATCTAGAAATAATGGAGCAATACAATGCAATATACCTGAAAGAGATTGAGTTAACACTCAACCAAGATGCTTCAAAAGTAGATCCAAAACTGCGTGGCTGAGTTCCAAGCACAAAAAGTGTATCCGCACCTCTATAGCAGTCCACACGAGCGAAGGAGAACCCCAAGCGTCTTGTCGAACAAGATCTGGGTCGGAGAAGTAGTGCCCTCAGCGTCTCCCATGGATTGCTAGATCCGACAAAGGGAGAGGCGGTGACGGCGGACGAGATCTCACGGAAAACCCTCGCGGAACAGTTCTGCCTCTATCTCAGATAAAAACCTTAGGGAAAACCTAATCAGTTCCATATTTATACCAGAGGCATAAAATTGGATATCCGCAGACCCCAGTCATTAATATGAGTATTCAATGTGTATAATCGTGACCACTGAATATCGTTGAGATGATCTCGACGATATCTTTATGAAGATCTGTATCGTCGAGACGATCTCGACGATACCGTCTTGATGCCTAAAATATTGTCTTGACCATCAAGACAATATCCCTCAGCACTTAACGATACATCATAGGTGACAATCGGTCATATCGGTGTTACCACTTGATGATATTCATAATATCGTCTTGATGATATCGACGATATATGCAATGTCGTCTTAAACACATGCTAACATGCTCCATACTATATTCATAATATCTGTGGAACATTTAGCCGACTTGACCTAACACCAATGAGTCATAGGATTGGTCCTTGACTCATATCCAATATGAGTAAGGCTAGCACAATCCTTCCTCCAACTTATCCAAACACTCTTATGTGCACCCTATAGGCTCATATTGCGTTGGCAGTGATACTTGTTGGATCGGTAGGCGCCCATAGAGGGGGGGGGGGGGGGGTGAATAAGGGTTTTTAAAACTTATGTTATATATTCAATATCTTTGAAGTAATGCGTGATTAAGAAGATGAGAAATCAAGTAAAACAATTGAAATAAAGTAGAGACATGTTTTATTAATATGAAATAAGGTTTTACAAAAGTTGATTTCTATAACGCTAGAAATCTGTGGCGAATAATAGTAAACTCTTTTTGTTTTCTATCCCAACTCGCATCCCCACGAACCGGTGGCCCTAGCCTATCCTTCCCGGATTCGGCCTCAAGCCGCTCTAGCCAATCCAACCCCGAATATGGCCTTGAGCACCCCCTAGACCTAACCTAGATCTAGTCGCCAACACGAGGCGAATTTCTGCCCTAAGTCCTACCCAGACCTAGTCGCCAACACGAGGCGAATTCTCTAACCGTTTATGAAAGTGCACAGTTAACCTTACTAGAATTCTCTAGAGGGGGGGGGGGGGGGGGGGGTGAATAGAGATTTAAAAATACTTTGTGCAAAGTTAACAAATATATATATATATATATATATATGTAATAATCACAGATTTAAGCTTCCCACACACCAACAAGAATTAAGCAAAATAAATAGCAAAAAGAAAATCACAGCACAACACAAAGAAATATAGTGGTTCCCCAAACTTTGGGTAGTCCACTCTTCTACCCCCTTGGTAGGAATTCACTATCTTGTACTGAGTCTTTTGATAAGGAGACTCTTAGAACCAGCCTGAGTCTTTTGATAAGGAGACTCTTAGATCCAGTACAACTGAATTTTTTGAAGAGAGATTCTAAAAACTCTTTTACACTGTTTGAAAATGAAATGAAGATAAAAAGAAGAAGTAGAAGAAGTAATTGAAACAAGAAAGAATCTTCTTCTTAGCAAGAAGATTAGAAGCACAAGAAATAGTGAATGAAATCTCTCTTCTATAGTGAGAAGGAGATTGTAGGCTTTTTTCTCTTTCAATGAGAGCTATCAGAGATTGCAGCAGTATGGCTTCAGAGAGAGAAGAAGAAGAAGGCTTGTTGTTTGCTTCAGCACACTATCACTTCTCTCAGCTTTTCTCACTATTCTCTTGGGAGCTTTTCCTCTATTTCAAATGTATGGAGTGGATCACTTGTCTCTCTTCTCTGCCGACTTTCCTCTTATTTATAGCTCTGTTTATTCAAAGAATACTATAGGAGAATAATCAATTAGCAGTCAGAGAAATAGTAAGAGAGGAAAGATTCCATAATCAATATTTCTGTAGAAGGAAAGAGATCATTCTGATTTCAAATAATATCCATAATAAACTTAATCAATTTAGCCAAGAATCAATTAGAAGGAAAGACTGATTCAGAACGGCTATAAAAGAATAATATAATTTCATAAGAATCAGATCTACAGAAAGAAGGAAAGAGATCTGGCGTGTTTTGAATTTGACAATGAAATCGACATTCGTCCATTACTATTTGACGGAAGCGTCGATTTCAGACTGGCTGGGCGTCGAGAGGAGAATATGGAAGGTGCGTCGACTAAGGTACGTCGACTTCACTAGATACGTTGACTAGAAGTCAGAGTTATGTCGACATAGGTTACGTCGAATTTTGTTTAGAGCTACTTCGACTCATTCTGAGTGGAACGTCGACTACACTTCAACGTTGCGTCGAATGCTATTCGACGCATATTTACTTAGACTAATTTTTCATTCTTAGAATTTATATTCTACTCATTTTAAGGGTTAAGATAAATCATTTCCCCAACAATCTCCCCCTATTTGTCTTAACCCTTTTCAGGGAGAAATTGTACCAGCTTTTAATCAACAAAGCAAGGCATTTATATAGAGAAGAAATATGTTAAGTAATCAGAAGAAAGTAAAGAAAGAAATCATATAACATGTAAGTATCTTTCACAAGATTTAAACTAAGAACTTATTATTATACATGAAGTTGACAAAGGCAGAGTAAAGTTTCTTAGATAAATTTTCAATAGCTTCAAAAATGTAGGCTCTGGCTTTATCAGGATGCTCCTGAACATTTCTAATAATTGTGTGCAGCTTTGCTAGGATCTTTTCAGCATCAGGAAGGGTGTCATTTATGGAATAACCCTTGCTAATGATAATTGCTGACTTTTCATCAATCATTTCAATTGTAATGCTTTGAGGTTTCTTTTGTGTAGATTTGGGCTCAGATGGTCTCTTGTTGTCAACCTTGAGCCTATATTTTCTCTTCTTCTCTGATTCTTGTTTCTCAGGGATCTCAGACACTTTTCCTTTCCCTTTCCAGGGTAAACTATGCCATTTGTCTAATCCTTCTGGTCTTTTAGGCTTCTTATAGGGAATGTAGTCATCTTTTGAACACCCTACACCCCTTTGTGCTTTTGTCCTTTGTCTAGGATAAGCCCTGCCTGAGGATTTTTCTTCTGATATGCTTCAACATCAAACAATTTCTTTGGAATTTTGATGGAAGATTCAGCAAGAATTTGTTCTTTGGTCATCCCCTTCTTGATCTTTTCCATCCAGATATTCCTCTTATCCTCTGTCTCTTTCATTGCTGCTTCAAATTCATACAACTCTCTTTCTCTCATTTCTTCATGCCTCTTTTCCATGTCAGGGTCATGGTACTCCTTTACAGGACTGTTGGGAGTGATATTAGGCATTCTTTCAAACCTTTTTATCTCCTCAACAGCTTTTCTGTATTTCTTTTCCTTTGCATAGTCTTTCCTTTCTTCTTTGGAGAATTTTTGCCAATGAGGGATGACTTCTCTTCTTCTTTTCATTTGTCCTCTTGGTCTTTCCCTAGGTAGCATTTGTGGAGGTAAAGGTAGTAGAGGAGGTAGAGAAGGAGGTTGAAGTGGTGGTAGAGGCAGAGGTGGAGATGTAGTTTTCTCTTTAGAAGGAGGAGGAGAAGGAACTTTTGTAAGAGAGGGAATTTGTTCTATAACAGGAGGCAGAATGTCCTTTGGTAGAGTAGACTGTACTGAGGAATGTTTTTCTCCTTCAAACTCTTCTGAAGGAATATCCTCAAGTAGGGTTGTCTTGAGTTTGATATAGCTAGCAGAGAAGCCAGGAGAGGGATGCTGATATTCTTCCACACAAAGGGGTATATCAATCCAGACTTGCCCTTTCAGGTCATCAGAAGTAGCTGCTTCTTCCTCCCCCTGGACTTCTGTATTTTGTACTACAACAATCTCCCCCTGAACATATGGGGCATCTACTCTGAAAGCTGAATCCACAACATGGTCTCCTTCTGTATGGTAGGAGGAGGATTCACCAAAGTGTTTGTTGAAGGTGTAATCAGAGTGATTGGAGAAGATTTGAGCCTATGGTAAAAGAAAAATTGAAGTTGGTTTAATACTTAGAGATACTTAGAGAAGTTGGTTTAATACTTAGAGATTGGAGAAGAGTTAGCCCTGAGCTTTAAGAGAATATTGAACCTGAATAGGGGGGTTTCTGGAGCAACTCTCCCCCTGGTTTATATCCTGCAGAAAGGATGTAAACCTTTTTGGCGACAGATGTTGTTCGTGAAGAAGAACATGAAGCTCAGGAAGAGAAGCTGAGAGGTTGGCCAGTTTGGCTTCACAGGTAGTTAGCATGGCGGCACACTCGTTTGAGAAGTTGTTCAGTCGTGTCTGAAATTCATTCACGAGTTGTTTCAGGGCATCATCGATTGCTTTGATGATGGCAGTTTGAGCAGGAGTCGGCGCCATTGATGCAGGTAGAAAGGTAGAAGACGAAGTTTTTGGCAGTTTGGGAGAGTAGGAGTTATGAAATATGAGGTATTATTTAAAGGAGGTGAGACGTCAAAAATGAAACAGAAATCGAGGTATATTAGGTAATCCAATCGTCAAAAGAGGGAGGAAAGATTTGTTTCCAGTTTTATTATGAAGTCAACGCATGCGTCGATATGGAGTCGACGCTCCGTCGAGTTTTTGTCAGCCTAGCGACCTGTCGACGTGTTCGCAGATGTGCATCGATATCAAGTCGACGGTACGTCGAGAAGGGATCGACGTATCTTTGTCTGTAAGAAATCAATGCCAGCGTTGAGTTCTTTTCGACGGTGCGTCAATAGGTAATCGACGTATCTTCAAGTGCTCTCTTAGTTTTTCTGACCTCTTTTAGATTTGCCCAACAATGATGTTTACAAGCTTCCATCAAGCATTCCTAAGGTGTTGATGAAGTAAGTATGCTTAGTACATCCAAGGGTTTGGTGAAAATGTCTGCTCTTTGGCTATCAGTAGGAATATATTCTAAGGTTATCTTGCCTTTTTCCACATTGTCTCTAAGAAAGTGAGTCTGATTTCTATATGTTTGGTTCTACTATGAAGGACTGGGTTGGATGCTATGGATATAGCACTAGAACTATCACAATAAATTTTAGAGTTATTGACTTCCAATTTATAGTCAAGAAGCTGATTTTGCATCCATAGGATTTGTGAACAACAGCTCCCAGCAGCTATATATTCAGCTTCAACTGTTGAGGTTGAGACTGAGGTTTGTTTCTTACTGAACCATGATATTAATCTGTCACCTAGGAATTGGCAAGTACCAGATGTGCTTTTTCTATCAACCCTACAACCAGCATAGTCTGCATCTGAGAAACCTGTTAATTCAAAGTTGGTTTCTGCTGAGTACCATAGACCTAGTTCAGGTGTTCCCTTTAGATATCTAAGAATTCTTTTTACAGAGGAGAGATGGGATTCTTTTGGATCAACCTGAAATCTAGCACATATGCAGGTGGCAAACATAATGTCAGGTCTGCTAGCTGTTAGATAGAGAAGGGATCCTATGATTTCCCTATAGGTCTTTTGATCTACTGATTTTCCCTTATCATCCTTTTCTATGATGGCATTAGTTGCCATAGGTGTCTTCATGGTAGATGCTGATTCCATACCAAACTTTTTGATTAGCTCTTTAGTGTATTTAGAATGTGAGATAAAGATCCCCTCACTGCTTTGTTTTACTTGTAGTCCTAAGAAATAAGAGAGTTCTCCTATATTACTCATTTCAAATTTAGATTGCATTAGATTAGTAAATCTTTTACAGAGTTTGGGATGAGTTGAGCCAAAGATGATGTCATCTACATAGATTTGAACAAGCAGGAGTTTATTCTTGTGGGTTCTAGTAAAAAGTGTTTTATCTACTTTACCTCTTTCAAAAGAATTTTCTATCAGGAAGTTGGAGAGAGTTTCATACCAAGCTCTAGGTGCTCTACATACACCTCTTCTTGAAGGTCACCATTCAGATAGGCACTCTTGACATCCATCTGGTAGACTTTCATCTTCATGAAAGCTGCATAGGCAAGAAAGAGTCTGATTGCTTCCAATCTGGCTACTGGAGCAAAGGTTTGATTGTAGTCTATTCCTTCTTCTTGTCTGTATCCTTGTGCTACAAGTCTTGCCTTGTTCCTGACAATTACTCCAGTGGAATCTAGTTTGTTTCTGTATACCCACTTTGTACCAATAACTGGGTAGTTTCTTGGTCTCTCAACTAAGTTCCACACTTTGTTTCTCTCAAATTGGCTTAGTTCTTCTTGCATGGCTATAATCCAGTGAGGATCACAATTTGCTTCCTCAAACTTCTTTGGTTCAACTTGTTATAAGAAGCATTGGAGCATCATCCCATTGGAGAGTTGGTGCCTTGTTCTTACTCCAGTATTGGGGTCTCCAATTACTTGGGATTGTGGATGATTTTTCATATTGATCCATGTCCTGCTTGGATTTGTCAGATGCTCTTCTTCCTCATAAACAATGTGATCATTGTCCAACTGTTCCTCCTAAACCATGTTCTCTTGTAGGAGTTGGTTTTGATTGCTCTTTTCTGAACCTGCTTCAGGTTCTTGTTCAGACTCATCACTTGGTTCCTGTAGCTAGTTTTCTTTCCCAGTGTCTGTGTTCTTTAGAGTCAGATGTTCAAGCTGAGTCTCTATGCTGCTGTTTTCCTGTGGAAAAGGACTGGTGGAAGTCCCCCCCCCCTTAAACAGAATGTTAGTTTCATCAAATATAATGTGCATGGATTCTTCAATTCTGAGAGTTCTCCTGTTATAGCACATATAAGCTTTACTAGATGATGAGTACCCCAGAAATATTCCATCATCAGACTTCTTGTCAAACTTGGCAAGATGATCTTTCCCATTATTTAGGATAAAGCAAGCACATCCAAAAATTTTAAAGTATTTAACAATGGGTGTTTTTCCCTTCAGGAGCTCATATGGAGTTTTTGACTTAGTTTTATGTATGAGGCTTCTATTTAGAACATAGTTTGCAGTGTTGACTGCTTCAGCCCAGAAGGTTTTTGGTAATCCTGATTCTGCAAGCAAGGTCCTTCCTGATTCAATTAAGGTTCTATTCTTTCTTTCAGCAACTCCATTTTGTTGAGGAGTTTTGGGTGCTGAGAAGCTTTGTTTGATACTTACATCCTCACAGAAACTACATATTAACTTATTTTCAAATTTAGTCCCATGATCACTTCTGATTATGGAAACATGAGTATTAAATTCAGATTGAATATGTCTTATGAATCTTGAGAGAATCTTGTGGGTTTCAGACTTAGCCCTTAGAAAGAATACCCAGCTAAATCTAGAATAGTCATCCACAATGACTAGGGTATAAGACATTCCACCTAAGCTCTGAGTGGATATGGGACCAAGGAGATCCATGTGCAGTAGGTAGAGAATCCGGGGGGAGTCATCCTTACCAATTGGTTTGAAGGATGATTTTGTCTGTTTTCCTAGTTGGCAAGGTCTACATGGAGAATCCTTAGAGTACCTACCCTTTGGTAGGCCTCTGACTAGGTTATTCTTTACTAGTTTACTAATGGATTTGTAGTTTAGATGACCCAGTCTCCTATGCCATAATTCACTTTTATCAATAATATTGTTGAAAAAACAAACTTCTGTGGGTGTGGAGCTAAAATCTACTATATATACTTTCCCTTTTCTAATTCCACTGAGTACTATGGCACCAGTCTTGACATCAATAATATGGCAAAATAGTGTGGTGAATTTTACCTCATACTTACCACTGTCACATATCTGACATATACTTATCAGATTGTGCTTCAGTCCTTTGACTACTGCCACATTCTTGAAGGTAACTTTCCCTTCTTTGAAATCTCCAAAGCCCCTGGTTTGCCCACAACTAGAGCCTCCAAAAGTCACTGATGGTCCATGTCTATCTTCAAAGTTGGTTAATAGATTGTTGTACCCTGTCATGTGCATGGAGCATCCACTATCCAAGTACCACACCAGCCTGAATGTGTGATACATCTGCACATAAGATGTTAAACATTAGTTTGGACCCTGCTAAGCTGGGGTCCCTTCCTCCCAACAGAAAAAGGTTCAATGAAAGAGTAAGTTGGTTTTTCAGAGTACCCTTTCTTCTTTTGGAGTGTTGGCTTATCATACCAACAGTCTTTAGTAATATTGCAGAAATAGTATTCATAATAAAAAGAAATGGATTGAGAAGACTTTTTGGAAAAGGAGATATTTCTGTTAGATTGGTTGCGTCGATATGAATTCGACGTATGTTTAAGGTTGCGTCGAGTCAAAGTCGACGCTTCCTTCATTCTGTGTTCTCTTTTAGTCGAAGCATAGGAGAGGTTGCGTTGATTGGGAGTCGACGTATTTCGGTGTATGCGTTGATTAGAAATCGATGTATTATTTGAGTTGCGTTGAGTAGAATTCGACGCACGTCGATACTGATTCGACGCAAGTTTGTTTCTTTTCATAGGATATTTACCTAGGATTCCTTCATACATAGTGAAATTATCTTTATTAAAAACAGTAGTTGTTTCTCGATTGTCTTGTGATTCTTCTCCTATGAGATTATTCTTCCTAGTGAAGTGGATAGGATGTCTCCAGACAAGTTTGCTGGGTGACTGAGGTCTGGGTTCTAAATCAGTATTAAACTCTAGTTGTCTAAATCTATTAGTGAGATTTTCAGAGATTTTCTTGAGTTTGTGACTTCTGCCATTTAGAGAATCTTCAAAGGCTTTTGTCTTTGCTAGCTCATTTTTCAGTGTTTGATTTTCAGTATTTATTTTATCTAGTTGCTCCTCTAATCTAGAGAGTTCTTGACTGAGCTCATAGTTTTTATATTGTGTATCCATTTGTTTGAGATTGTTCAATTCATTTCTTAGTTTTTTTATTTCCTTTTCAGATTTGACTTGATCTAAACAACATTGTTTGAAATTATTTTTGAAATCAGTAGAAGAGAAATCTATATCATCAAATATATTTACCAGAGAGTTATCTTCAGGCTTCTCAGTAGCCATCAAACATGTTTCCTCTTGCTTAGCCTCTTCTTGATCATTTTCAGATGATATACTTCCTTCAAATTCTGAATCACTCCATGATTGAGCAATGAATCCTTTCTCTTTCTTCTTCTTCTTCTTCTTTAGATCTGTTCTTTTCAGATCTTTCTTGTTGCTGATCTCTTTAGGACATTCAGGTGCAATGTATCTAGGTTTCCTGCAAGAGTAACATATAATCTCTTTAGTAGGAGTTTTATCATACCTGGTTTTTGAATCTCTCCTTCTGGATCCTTCTGTTTTGATCCACTTCTTGAACCTTCTGGCCAGTAGACTGATCAGCTCCTCATCACTTGTAGAGGGTTCACCTGTAGTAGCTTTTAAAGCAATACTCTTTTCCTTTGAGAGTGAAGGAGTCTTTTCTTTCTCTTCTTTCTCAGCTCTTGTTTTCAACAACTGTTCATAGGATCTTAATTTACCCAACAGAACATCTGTTGAGATTTCATTTTGGCTTCTGGAGTCTCTAATTGGCCAAATTCTTAAGTCCCAAGAGCTAGGGAAGCAAGTTAGCAATTTGTCATTTATCTCAGTGAGAGATATGTCCTTCTCAAGTGTTCTTAACTCATTTATTATGAGGCTGAATCTGGCATACATGTCAGCAACACTTTCACTATCTTTCTTCTGGAAGTTTTCATATTGAGAGATGAGTAATGCCTTTCTATCTTTTCTCTCATCAACACTCCCTTCTACCATTTTAGTGAGAGCTTCCCATATTTCCTTAGTTGACTCACATTCAGCAATCTTTTGGAAGATTTCATCTGAGAGGGTTGAGACTAAGATATTCATAGCCTTGACATCACATGCATGAGCTTTCTTTCCTTCATCTGTCCATTCAGCCTTTGGAGCAAGTGTTTGTGTGAACTTTCCACTTGAGTCCTTCCTATAGGGCTTTGGAGGACCTGTCAAAATAACATTAAACAAATCTTCATCAATAGAATTCATATAGATCCTAATTCTTGTTTTCCAAAGTGCAAACTTTTCAAGGTTGTAAATTGGTGGTCTGGTGGAAGCATAATCTTTGATTTGTGCCATGTGAGAAATAGTTTTTAGAAATATATATATATATATGAGGTAGGATCTTTTTTATCAAGGAGTTACCCTTTTTAGATCAACCTCCCTCTGATACCAATTGAAAGTGCACAGTTAACCTTACTAGAATTCTCTAGAGGGGGGGGGGGGGGGGTGAATAGAGATTTAAAAATACTTTGTGCAAAGTTAACAAATATATATATATGTGTGTGTAATTATCACATATTTAAGCTTCCCACACACCAACAAGAATTAAGCAAAAGAAATAACAAAAAGAAAATCACAGCACAACACAAAGAAATATAGTGGTTCCCCAAACTTTGGGTAGTCCACTCTTCTACCCCCTTGGTAGGAATTCACTATCTTGTACTAAGTCTTTTGATAAGGAGACTCTTAGAACCAGCCTGAGTCTTTTGATAAGGAGACTCTTAGAAGCAGTACAACTGAATTTTTTGAAGAGAGATTCTAAAAACTCTTTTATACTGTTTGAAAATGAAATGAAGATAAGAAGAAGAAGTAGAAGAAGTAATTGAAACAAGAAAGAATCTTCTTCTTAGCAAGAAGATTAGAAGCATAAGAAATAGTGAATGAAATATCTCTTCTATAGTGAGAAGGAGATTGTAGGCCTTTTTCTCTTTCAATGAGAGATATCAGAGATTGCAGCAGTATGGCTTTAGAGAGAGAAGAAGAAGAAGGCTTGTTGTTTGCTTCAGCACACTATCACTTCTCTCAGCTTTTCTCATTATTCTCTTGGGAGCTTTTCCTCTATTTCAAATGTATGGAGTGGATCACTTGTCTCTCTTCTCTGCCGACTTTCCTCTTATTTATAGCTCTGTTTATTCAAAGAATACTATAGGAGAATAATCAATTAGCAGTCAGAGAAATAGTAAGGGAGGAAAGATTCCATAATCAATATTTCTGTAGAAGGAAAGAGATCATTCTGATTTCAAATAATATCCATAATAAACTTAATCAATTTAGCCAAGAATCAATTAGAAGGAAAGACTGATTCAGAACGGCTATAAAAGAATAATATAATTCCATAAGAATCAGATCTACAGAAAGAAGGAAAGAGATCTGGCGTGTTTTGAGTTTGACAATGAAATCGACGTACATCGATTACTATTCGACGGAAGCGTCGATTTCAGACTGGCTGGGCGTCGAGAGGAGAATATGGAAGGTGCGTCGACTAAGGTACGTCGACTTCACTAGATACGTCGACTAGAAGTCAGAGTTACGTCGACATAGGTTACGTCGGATTTTGTTTAGAGCTACTTCGACTCATTCTGAGAGGAACGTCGACTACATTTCGACGTTGCGTCGAATGCTATTCGACGCATATTTACTTAGACTAATTTTTCATTCTTAGAATTTATATTCTACTCATTTTAGGGGTTAAGATAAATCATTTCCCCAACAATCTCCCCCTATTTGTCTTAACCCTTTTCAGGGAGAAATTGTACCAGCTTTTAATCAACACAGCAAGGCATTTATATAGAAAAGAAATATGTTAAGTAATCAGAAGAAAGTAAAGAAAGAAATCATATAACATGTAAGTATCTTTCACAAGATTTAAACTAAGAACTTCTTGTTATACATGAAGTTGACAAAGGCAGAGTAAAGTTTCTTAGATAAATTTTCAATAGCTTCAAAAATGTAGGCACTGGCTTTATCAGGATGCTCCTGAACATTTCTGATAATTGTGTGCAACTTTGCCAGGATCTTTTCAGCATCAGGAAGGGTGTCATTTATGGATGAAAGAGAGACTACTACAATGTTATTCTAATTCATAAAGTCAAAACACACCAAACATTGTAGAAAGCATGTTAGGTTATCTAGTGCATTTATATAGAAAGAATATTATAGAATTTTAGCATTAGGATCCAATACTCATGAGAAGAAGTGTTATGGAAGATAATAATGTGCACAAAAGTGTATTTTGAAGAGAGTAAACAAATGATTTAATCAAAAATACAAGACATGTATAAAGTAAAGTGCACAAAAAAACACAAATAATTTTACTTCCACACACTTTTAAGCATAAAGAAAAATGTACAACTACCAAGGTGCTTTGCACACACAATGCTCATTAAGACTTATCAGGGTGCAAAGTAGTGTTTGGGGGATCACACAATTTTATTCTTCAATATTGATTTTTTTTTGTGATCCAGTGTACTTAAGAATAAGTGGTTTTATTTTAAAAATGAAAAGTTTGCACAAGTCACTTTACTAATCTTTCCAAGGTGCTCAACCTCACAATGTTTATTAAGACTTATCAGGAGGTTCAAGTAGTGCTTGGTAGAGTTATCTTTGTCAATTTATTTCATGATTTTTTTTGTACAAAGTTCTCCGATTACACTTGCTTTGCAAACTATTTAAATTATGAAATTACAACCACTTTTCTTAATGTTTAATAGTGCAAATAAGTGTAGTGTAGGTAAGATACTTGTGTAACTTTAATTTATTGTACAATTACAATACACTAGCAAGCATCTGTAGATTAAGAACATAAGTAGACTTAGCCAAAGAGTGAGTGAAGAAATATCATTATTAGCCATAAAACATTTACTCATACTTAGAGGCATGCTAAGCTTAGGTTCTACACTACCTTTACAATATAATTGATGCACATATTAATAGATATATCAAAGCATGATGAAAAATGTTCAAAGTAGTTTGACAAGATAAATTGGAACATTATTGTTGAAGTTCTAAAGATAGTTTAAAAACATGTTTGATTATCACAATAAATTCCACACAGTTTTTTTGTTAGTTTTTGTATTTTATATTTTTGTATCTAGAAATAGAATTTAAACAAATGACAAAAACAAAAAGGCAAAACATATTTTTTTTGTAATTTGGCTTTTGTATTTGATTTTTTAAAAATAAAATAACATCATAAATGCAAAAATAAATAGTACATATAGATTAATATATTTTTAAGAATTTTTCAAAAATTTAAAAATACAGAAAAACAAATAGGTCCGCTAGCGCCGGCATTAGCGCTAGCGCGGGAAACAATACACGATTTTTGATGATTTTGAAATTTTTAATTGTTGATCTTGATTAAGTGTCCACATAGTAGTTTCATGCAGAAATTTCAGATTTTTAGGAGATGTTTTAGATGGTTAAAAATTGCAAAATTGAGTTTATGAATGTGTTTTAACTCGAAAGATCTAGGACACCTAACTCAAGTCGTAATAATCGAAATCTTGCATCGGGAAGAGGTTTAGTAAATATGTCAGCGAGTTGAGAGTCCGTGCCAATGAAACTTACTTTTACATGCTCTTTCTTAATGTGATCCCTAATGAAATGATGACGAACATCGATGTGTTTGGATCTAGAGTGGTGTACGGGATTATATGTGAGGTCTATTGCACTTTTGTTGTCACATTTAAGATCAATGTTTTTGAGATGAAATCCAAAATCCTCTAGAGTTTGGCTCATCCATAACGCTTATGCACAACAACTACCAAGTGCGATGTATTCGGCCTCCGTGGTGGAGAGTGCAACCGAAGATTGTTTCCTATTAGACCAAGCAACTAATGAGGGTCCTAAAAAGTGACAAGTACCGCTGGTGCTTTTTCGATCTAGTGAACAACCGGCGTAATTCGAATCAGAATAGTCGTGGAGTGTGAATGAATCATTGTGTGGGTACCATAATCCTAATTTAGATGACCCTAATAGATAACGAAAAATACATTTTACCGCTTTTAAATGAGATTCTTTTGGATTGGCTTGAAAGCAAGCACATAAACATACGACAAACATTATATCTAGTCTAGATGCACTTAAGTAAAGAAGAGATCCTATCATTCCTCTATATAACGTTTGATCAATGGAAATTCCAGATTCATCTTTTCCTAGTTTTAAAGAAGCACTCATAGGAGTACTAGAAGCTTGTTTAAGGTTTTCAAATCCAAAATGTTTAAGCATATCGTGAACATATTTTGTTTGGCAAATAAAGATACCATCAGTTCGTTGTGAGATTTGAAAACCAAGAAAATATGATAGTTCTCCTACAAGACTCATTTCAAATTCATTTTTCATTACTAAGACTACTTCATTACACAACTCTTCATTAGTGGCTCCAAAAATGATATCATCGGCATATATTTGTAAAATAATTAGATCGTTATTATTATGCTTAATGAAGAGTGTGTTGTCGGCACTTCCCATAACATGACCATGCTTTAACAAAAACGATGTAAGTCTATCATACCATGTACGGGGCGCTTGTTTTAAACCATAAAGCGCTTTTTCTAATTTGTCACATGATTAGGAAATTTTTTATTTATAAAACCGGGGGGTTGTTCAACATAAACTTCTTCTTTTATAAACCCGTTTAAAAAGGCACTTTTAACATCCATTTGAAATAATTTTATTCTTTTAAAACTCGCAAATGCCAAAAATATTCGTATAGATTCTAAGCGAGCAACGGGTGCAAAAGTTTCTTCAAAATCTACCACCTCGATTTGAGAATAACCTTGAGCAACTAAGCGTGCTTTATTTCTTATAATCCTAGATTCACCATCTAATTTATTTTTAAAGATCCATTTTACGCCGATAATTGGATGATTAGATGGTCTATATATCTACTAGATTCCAACCTTTATTTCTTTCAAATTGATCTGACTCTTCATTCATAGACAAAAACCAAAATTCGTCTTTTAAAGCGGTGGAAACGTTTTTAGGTTCGATTTCGGAAAAAAGCAAATATTTGAAAATGTTTCATGAAGAGAAGATCGAGTTCTTACCCCGGTAGAAGGTTCCCCAATGACTAGCTCTTTTGGATGATTTTTTGAGAAGTTCAAAATGCTTGGAGGTACATATTCATCTTCCTTGGACTTCTCCTCCTCTTCTTTGGAAGGTTCCTCTTCGTCGTGCTCCAAAGATGGCAAAGGTTCATCATTTGTACCTGTAGGAAGCCTTTCTGCGCACGGAATAAATTCATCAAATTTAACATTAATAGACTCTTCAACCTTGCTCGGTCTTTTGTTAAATATTCTACAGGCTTTACTGGTTGAAGAATATCCAAGAAATATTCCTTCATCACATTTTCACCAAATTTTCCTAAAGAATCTTTTGTATTAAGAATAAAACATTTACAACCAAATACTTTAAAATATGATACGTTAGGTTTCTTTTGATAATATAGTTCATACGGTGTGAGATTTAGTGATGGGCGAAGCATGACTCTATTCATTACATAGCATGATGTGCTTACGGCTTCGACACAAAAAGACTTAGGTAATTTATATTCAGATAACATGGTGCGTGCTAGTTCTTGGATTGTCCTATTTTTCCTTTCTACAACACTATTTTGTTGAGGTGTGCGTGGAGCGGAGAACTCATGATTAATACCTAACATTTCACAAAAAGATTTAAAATTTTCATTTTCAAATTCACCTCCATGATCTAAGCGAATGCATTTTATTTTTAAATCTAGTTCATTTTGAATACGAGTACATAATTTTGAGAATTCGCAAAACGCATCAGATTTGGAAGAGAGAAATAAAGTCCAACAATATCTTGAGAAATCATCTATTAGAACGAAAGTATATATTCTACCACCAAGACTTGCGGTGTTAACGGGACCAAAGAGATCCATATGAATTAATTGTAATGGTTTTGAAGTAGAAATTTTGTTTTTGCTTTTAAAAGATGATTTTGTAAATTTTCCTTTTTGGCATGGAGAACATAGTGAAGATAAATTTCCATTCAATTTAGGCAATCCTCTAATCAATTCCTTTTTTGCTAGTTTTAAAATGTGCTTTGTACTAGCGTGACCTAAACGTCTATGCCATAGTTCTAATTCATCATTTTTGGTTATAAAACATTTTATAGATGATTTGGAAAGATCATGAAACGAAACTATGTAAACATTGTGAATTCTATGTGCAGTTAGTAACACATCTTTTGTTTTAGGATTAAATATTTTGCAAAGATTAGTGGATGATTCAAATAATACATTTAATCATTTATCACACAGTTGACTTATAAATATTAAGTTATGTTTTAATCCTTTTACATAAATAACATTTGAGATAAGAAAGGATTCGTTACCCACTGTACCTACTCCCATGATCCTTCCTTTACCGTTATCACCAAACATTATGATCCCTCCTTTCTTATTTTCTAGGCTAAGGAATTTTGCTTTGTTGCCCGTCATGTGCTTGGAGCAGCCTGAGTCCAAGAACCACATGTCCTCCGTTTTCTTATCCTTCCTGCAAATCTAGAGAGAAGATGAGAGTAAAGATCAAGATACCCAAGAGGTACCACCCATAGAGTAAGTGAATTTCTTAGGTACCCCGATTTGTTTTAACGATCATTGTTTTATATTCCTGCAAGAGCTAGACGTGTGTCCAAACTTAAGACAATTTGCACACGAAATAAAGGGGGTTGAGACTCTTTTTTGAATTTCTACATTGCTCTTGCTGGATGATGTTTGAAATTTAGAAAAAATAGGAGATTTTCTTAACTTTTGAGCTACCACCAGCGTTGGTGGCTAGCGCCGGGCGGTAGGGCTCACTTTGATATCCGACCCCAAATTTTCCAGAACCATAACATTGGTTTCCCAAAATCATATCCAAGGATTTTTGACCAATCCCGAATTTTTTTATGGATATATTGAGGTCATGATTTTGTTTTTTAAGAAATGTATTTTCTTGTACAATCATAACACATTTATTTTCAAAGCCCTTTTTGTTTTTTTCAATTTGTAAAAGAGAGGTTTTTAGTTTTCTCTCTAAGTCCCCCTTTTCTTTTGCAATAGTTTTGTTTTGTGAGAGGGCCTTAGAAAGAGAAACTTCAAGTTCTTTTGTCTTACATAAAGAGTGCTCACACTCATGGCATGAAACCTTTCTCTTTTCAAGGGAAATCAATTTTTTTGTGAGCTTATGATTTTCTTTGATAATAGATTCATTTTCACGATTTAATATAATATTATCTTTTATACTTTGATCATAGGATTTGCAAGTTTGAACAAATTCATCATAGAGTTCTTTGAAGGTAGGAGGAGTTACCTCAATGTCGCTAAGAACACTGGTGTCGTCATCGTTACTTTTTGCCATTAAGCATAAGTTTGCTTCCTCCTCGCTACTTGACTCAGACTCGTTTGAATCTTCAGAGGAAGAATCATCCCAAGTTGCGGCTTTCAATACTTTCTTTTTCTCTTTTGCTTCGTATTGTTCTTTTTGCTCCTTTTGATACTTTGGGCACTGGCTCCAAATGTGCCCGGTCTTTCTGCAGTGGTAGCACTCTGGTGGTGGTCTTTCTTCTTCATCTTCGCTTCCTTTTCCTTTCCTTGATGAAGAGGAAGATCCCTTTCGTCGAGCATCCTTTTGGAAGTATTTCCGGAATGTGTTCCTTCTTTCCGGATTCCTAATGAACTTCCTGAAGTTCTTCACCAGGAGACCTTCTTCATCTTCATCATCATCTTCGATGCTCTCCTTCTTTGATTTTAGTGCTAGCGCCTTTTTCTTTGGCTCTTTGTTGTATTCATCATGTTGAATCTGGAGTTCTACCTCATGGGTTTTGAGATTCCCAAGAAGGTTCTGGATCTGGAGCGTTCTTAAGTTGTGCGACTCCGAGATGGCTGTCACCTTTGGATTTAACCTTGGAGGTAAAGAGCGAAGAATTTTCCTCACCAAGTCCCCGTCTGAGTAGATCTTTCCAAGTGCCTTTGAAGCGTTGACGATCTTGGTGAAGCGAGTGTACATCGAGTTGATGTCCTCTTCGGTATCCATCCTGAATTTTTCATATTCAGATTCCAGTTGGAATAACTTTGCATCTTTCACCTGCGATTTACCTTCATGAGTAACTTCCAATTGATTCCAAATATCATAAGCAGTTATGCATGCAGAAATTCTATTAAACTCAGTCCTATTTAAGGCGCAATATAAAGCATTCATTGCTTTAGCATTATTTTTTCACCTTAGTTTATCGTTATCATCCCATTTATCTTTAGGTTTTGCTAATGTCGCCTCTCCCACTACAGTTGTAGGAGGAGAGTACCGAACTTCTACCATGTTCCATACTTCTACATCCATGGTCATAAGAAAACACATCATTCAATTTTTCCAGTAGTTGAAATTTGACCCAGAAAAGAGTGGTGGTTGACTAACTTCTTGACCCTCTGGAAAAGTGAGATCATGAGACGCCATTATTCCGGTTGTTAAGCCGATTGGAATAAAACCTCCCTCTGATACCACTTGTTGGATTGGTAGACGCCCTTAGAGGGGGGGGGGGTGAATAAGGGTTTTTAAAACTTATGTTATATGTTGATTATCGTTGAAGTAATGCGTGATTAAGAAGATGAGAAATCAAGTAAAATAATTGAAATAAAGTAGAGACGTGTTTTATTAATATGAAATAAGGTTTTACAAAAGTTGATTTCTATAACGCTAGAAATCTGTGGCGAATAATAGTAAACTCTTTTTATTTTCTATCCCGACTCGCATTCTCATGAACCGGTGGCCCTAGCCTATCCTTCCCGGATTCGGCTCAAGCCGCTCTAGACAATCCAACCCCGGATATGGCCTTGAGCACCCCCTAGACCTAACCTAGATCTAGTCGCCAACACGAGGCGAATTTCTGCCCTAAGTCTTACCCAGACCTAGTCGCCAACACGAGTCGAATTCTCTAACTGTTTACAAGAAATATGAAATGATAATAATAAAAACTCCCTCTTGAAGAACTTCTGAAGTTGGAGACGAAGATCCGCTGTAGAATAAGTGTTGTAGAAGCGGACGTCGTTTGGATCCGGCGTGAAGAGATTCTCCTTCAGAAATTCGCAGAACTTTGGTAGGACATCAACTTTCGGCCAAGGCAGCCTCTGGAATTCTAGCACTCAATCTCTCTCTCTGATGTCTGTCTGAAACGAGAGAAGAGGGGTCCTATTTATATCCTCAGCGCTAGCGCCTGCGCTAGTGCTACCGCCGGCGCTATCCCATATTAGGACATATTCTGCGCGGCAGAATCTTCAATCCGAGGAAACATTTCTCTCTTGCCTTCTGTGCTCCGCGCTACCGCATGGGCTATCGGCTACCGCCAGGCGCTAGCTCCTTCTATATGTGCTCCTGGAATTACGCTAATCATCGCTAGCGCCGTGCGCTAGGTGCTACCGCCGGCGCTAGTGGGAATGTTGGATTTGATGGCTCAAATTTGGGGGCAACCTTCTTATGTAATCCTTGAGTCATATGGACTTTGTTTTCCTGCACACTTAAACACACAAGATCAAATACACATAGGATTTGTTATTCTCAAACCTAGGAGATGCGGAAGACCATGTTCCAACAAGACTAATTGCTTGATTGCTTTGAGATCGCCTTGGAAATACTAACACACGCATCCACCTAAGCATTCTCATCTCCACAACTCCCATTTTTTGCTCATGTACACCATTCACTGCCCAACACTCAGAACTGCAGAGAATTGCTGGCCTAATTGCAGTACGGTAAAACTTGCCTTTATGTATTAATGGTACTTTACAATCACATAAGATCCCATACGCGCCTCTCCACTTCAACCAACCTGCTTGGATTCTATGTATCACATCTTTATCAACACATCCATCTTTTTGAATTATCGATCCGATATATTTAAAGCACTCACTGCGGGAAATATCTTGGTCACCCAATTTAATGACAGAGTCATCCGACCTTCTTGCACTACTAAATTTAAGCTCTGCATACTCCATCTTTGTCCTGCTCAACATAAAACCCTTCTTTTCTAAAGTGTCTCACCAATATTCAAGTTTCGCGTTTACACCCTCGCGCATCTCATAGACCAAAACAATATCATTTGCAAATAATAAACACCAAGGTAGTGCTTGTTGGATATGTGCGGTGAGCTCATCTAAGATAAGGGTAAAGAGATAAGGGCTTAAAGCAGACCCTTGATGTAAGCCAACGACGATAGGGAATTCATGTATTAATCCTCCAGATGTCCTCACCTTGGTCATTGAATTTGTATACATATATTTGATTATGTCAATGTATGATACATTTACACCTTTCTTTTCTAAGACTTTCCACAAGGCCTCTCTTGGAACCCTATCATAAGCCTTCTCCAGATCAATAAACAACATATGCAAATGTTTTTGTCTTTCCTGATAAATGTCAATGAGTCTCCTCAAGAGATGTATAACTTCCATGGTTGACCTCCCTGACATGAATCCAAATTGATTCTCTGAGATGCTAGTCTCTCGTCTAACTCCTCTCTATTACGCGTTCCCATAGTTTCATAGTATGACTCATTAATTTAATTCCCCAATAATTGACAAAATTTTGTATATCTCCTTTATTCTTATACAAAGGTACCAAAATACTTTCTCTCCTTTGGTTTGGCATCCTCTTTGTCTTCAGTATCTTATTGAAGAAACTTGTAAGCCATAAAATTTCTTCCCTCCCTAAGCATTTCCACATTTCAATAAGTATATTGTCTGACCCAACTCTTGGGAACAGTGCCCAGCAGTGTTCCTGATTTGAAGAAGTGCTCAGCTCAATGATAAGTACAAGTTGTATTTAATGCCATATCTAGTTCATTCTTGCAGAGATCAGACAATATGTCCAGTACTTCAATAACTTGTCGAAGTATAATATCGTCGAAAATGGCTGGACATATCGTCGACAAGTATTGGCACATCGTTGAAATGATGAGCAAAGCAAAGAAGAATGACTATGTCTAATGTCATCGAAAATAAGCCTTGACGTCAATAAGGCTAAGTCAGAATGATTGTCGCTTAAAAGACAAAGGAAAATTCTGTGTCGAAGATATCGTTGAAAAGAAGTTGTGTCGTCGAGAAGACTAAAGAAGGTCATATGAAGATGGGCAGTTTCAAGGAGAATAGTTTGTCGGCATGATATCAATCATGTCGTCGACAAGATAAGGTGGTTACAGTGATATCGAGCATACAAGGAGATCTCACCGACATCAGTTTGATGGCTTCGTGTCGTCTTAAGCTCGAGTGCAGAAGAGATGTCCCGTATCGTCGAGAAATCACTATCTGATGAAGAATTGAAGAAGAAACCAGTTCAAGACATCGACAAGTCCTATCGTCGAGATATTGTCCATGTCGTCATAAAAATGTAAATATCATCGAGAAAAAATTCAAAAGTAGCTAGACGCGCTGTCAGCATTTAATGTCGCCGACTGATTGTCCAATCAGCGCGTGTTCTCAAGGGATGGGTGTTTGTCAGTAAAGGCATCATAAGTGACCATTATGCGGCTCATCCGTCCTATAAAAGGGAGCAGTGATGCCCTAGAAAAAGAGATGACAAGATAAAAATGAAAAAGCATCCCGCCGAGCAATACAACAGTACAAGCGGCGGTAAAGAAGAAAGAAAAAGAAGGTGTACAACCCCAATATTCTCCAGGTGAGGAAGCACGGTGCGAGAAAGCAACATGATGAAGTAACAAGAGAGGGAGGCCTTAGGGCCGAAGATCTCGCGAAAAGGATCTGAGAGAAATCTCTCACGGAGGGCTCGCTAAGAGGCGAGCGAGAAGGGTTAGCGAGATAGACACTCGCAGGCAATTTAAAGAGGTTTCCTGAGTTCGACGAAAGGGATGTTGCGTTCGACGAACTCTTTCGAGTTCGTCGAGCCCACCAGTGGTCGTCGAGCTCGCCCCTGTTCGGCGAAACCATCAGCAGTCGACGAGATGTTCTATGCTCATTAAATCCAAAGGGGCGGTCTCACAAGAGGAGCTGCGAGATCCGGACCTCGGCAGATATCTTCAAAGGACTGGGCCAGGCGAGGGCGGGCAAGTCAATACCTCGTAGGCCACTGGCGAAAGAGAGCCTCTGTTCGGTAAAGAGGTGTCCGGCGAAACGCGTTCAGTGTGCGCCAAAGTTAGTAGGCGATCTCGCAGGAAGGCTCGCGAGCTGAGAGCCTCATCTTCCAGCGAGCTCAATTCTACGCTCGACAAATGTCGAACGGAGCTAAGCGTTCGTCGGATGGCGCCCGACGAACAAGATATATTCTATGGCAGCGCTCGGCAAGTTGCGGCAGGGAAGCAGTGGTCGGCGAACCGCCCGTCTCAGCGGACAGCGAACAACTTAATGTTCTGTATCCGTCGACCTCGTCTGTGATCGGCGAAGTGACCTGCGTTCGGCGAAAGGCGTGTTGAGCCCGATGAAGTCCAGAGGCGGTCTCGCAGGAAGGCTCGCGAGACCGGACCTTGGCAGATACCGCCAGAAGTGGCCGGCGAGGTCCTCGCAGGGCGATCGCCTAGGAGAGGCATCGCGAGCAGGACTCGCGAGAGCTTCAGCAGCCGAGTTCTCGCAGTTCCTTGCCCATAGGTTGGTAAGGCCAAATTGCCCTTTTACCCTTGGTGGCCTGCCTTTAGCCTCTCCAAACAGCGGAGTTTGGAGGTTAGCAAACCCATTTGGGGTGCAGATAGTAAAATCAGAAGGCGGGATCCTGCTATTTGCAGGCCAGGTCAGAAAACCTATAAATAAGACCTCAAGGGCACCTTTGGAGAGGACTTCACTTCAGCTTCTCTCTCCTCAGGCCTTCTTTGGTTAGCTTTTCCAGAGCTCTCCAAGGTGCTCAAGTCTCAGCTTTAGCTTGGGAGGGGAAGCGCTCAACGATCTTCCGGGTTAGTGGAGGGACCTCCTCGCTGTGACTAAGATCTTAGTCATTTTTCTAGTCTCCGGTCTACCTTCTCCGAGGGGTCAGTAAGGGCTAGCTGCCCCTCATTTCGGTGAGGTCCCCGAGCTCCACAAGAGGCCGAGAAATCAATTTCAACATTTTGGTGCGGTGAGCGTGGAGTGTGGCCGGTCCAAGAAAGTTCCAAGGAGCAGATATGACCGGAGGCGAGGATCAATGCGAAGAGTTCGACGAGTCACCGCAGGTAGTGACGCCGAGGATGTTCACAGATTTTAGGAGGGAGGTGCTTGACACTTTCGGGCTCACGGTCGCGGCGCTGCGGAGTGAGTTTGCGACCCCAGCACCTTAGGTGACCCTTCCCCCTGCAGCGGTTGGCGAGAACGCCCCGGGGGAGGGCCGAAAAGGAAATCGCCGAAAGTTCGGTTCAAGACTTGGAGGGGCGGGTGTTGTTCGCCGGCCCGACGAGCTCTGTGCCGGCGAGTGCTGTGTCGGCGAGTGCTGTGCCGGCGAGCGCGGCGCAGGGGAGCGCGTGCCCGGAGGACGTAGCGACCGTGGGAGTGGTCCAGGCGAATACCGTTCTCACGAGCGCAGTCCTCGCGAGCCTGAGTCTGGCGAGAGATCTCGGGGGTCGTGTAGAGCGAGAAAGGGTGGCCAAAGGGGGAAGTCCCTTCTGCGAGTTGGTACTTTCTGCACCTGTCCCGGCAGGGTTCGGAGAGTGGGACAGGGTATACTACAACGACAGGGATGACCCTGTCCAACACCTCCAGTCTTTTGAGGACTCGGTCTCCATCAGGCCGATGTCGGATGCTTTCAAGTGTCGGCTCTTCGCCGTCACTCTTAAAGAAAAGGCCAGGGACTGGTTCCATCAACTCCCTACAGGGTCGATCTACGCCTTCGAGGATTTGCGCCGGAGCTTCTTACTGCGATTCTCAACTTCAAAGAAGAGGAAGAAGGACGCCGAGTCCCTCTTCAAAGTGAAGCAGGAGCCAAAGGAGTCATTGGCTCGCTACGCAGATCAGTTCCAGGAAGAAGTGTTGCTCACTCAGGAGATGCCTGGGTTTGCACTCCAGCTCGCATTCACGGTCGGGCTGAGGGAAAGTTTCTTTAAGATGGCTTTGAAGAGGAAAGCCCCCGTCTCCTACGAGGAGTTGATGGAGAGGGTGGCGGAGGAGATTGAGAGTGAGGAGGCCAACCTGGAGCTCACCAAGAGGCTAGAAAAGCTCAGTGAACCGGAGGTCAGGCAGCAGGAGGTAAGGAGAAGGGAAGAGCCCAGGGCCCCGGAGGGGGAGTGGATGCAGCGTGTCGAAGGAATGCAAGGTCAGGGAAGGGGTTACAGCCCGGGAAGGGGTAACTTCTATGGAGGACAAGGAAGACCCCACCAGTTGGGGTGGAGGCAGGGTCCGAGGCAGTTGCCTCCCCCACCTCAGCAAGCCATGGCGATCAGGTGGGGAAGAGGAGGAAGAGGAGGAAGGGAAGAGGCTAGAGAGGAAGCAGGGGCAGGGAGAAGGAGGAGGAATAGGATGGCGGAAGGCGAATCAGGGGAGGTGACGTTGCCGTATTGTGACTTCCACGATGAGGAAGGTCACGCCACGGCCGCCTGCCCAGAGTTCCTAGAGACAAAGAGGGCCCGAGTGCCCGTACCGAGGCAACAGCAACAGGTGAGAATCGAGGAGGTCGAGCCTCGAGAAGAAGAGGAAGAAAGGTGTAAAGATAGAGTTGACGTGGGGAGTAGAGGGGGGATCGGGGTGATCCATGGGGGGGGGGGGGGGGGGGGGGTAGGGGGGAGGCAACCCGCAAGGCTAGCCTCCATACCATCTATCGGTGGAGCGTGGCCTCAACATCCACTGCTCCACCCCCCAGCGGAGAAGATTACCTTCTCCCAGAAGGACATACCAGGACATGAAGATCCATTCTGCGATGCACTGGTCATCCAGACCGACATCGAGAACTTCACCGTCTCACGGATTTTAGTAGATAACGGGAGTTCGGTCAACGTAGTTTTCAAGAAGGCATTTGACGAAATGAAGGTGGAGGCTCGAAGGGTGTTGGCCTCGGATGGTCCCCTATTTGGTTTTTCGGGATAAAGGAAGGAGGTAGAGGGTGGAGTGGGGCTCCATGTGACCCTCGGAGGACAGTCCCGGAACTGCCGCTTCGTGATAGTGGATGCCCCGAGCAGCTACAACGCCATCTTCGGACGGCCTCTCATCAGGGCATTTCGATGCGTCCCTTCCACTTTCCACCAGTGCCTCAAGTTCAGCACGGGTGGAATCCAGGTCCGGGTCCGGGGAGACCCCAAAGTTGCGAGACAGTGCTATGTGACGGCTGTCAACACCATAGCATGGATGGGAGAAGCAGAGGAGTGGGACAAAGTGATGGAGGAAGCGGCAGAGGCCAGAGGCGAGGAAGAAGAAGAGGAGAGGATGGAGGAAGAGGAAATTCGTGCCCAGAAAGGGGTCGCTGAAGGACCCAGGGCGGAGAGAGGAGGAGAAGAGGAGAAAGAAGAGGGTGCCCAGGAAGGAGGGGTGGAGGAGTTGATGATGGTAGGGGAGGAAGAGACGGAGGAAGGAGCCCAAGCGCTCGCTTGCAGCGGAGAGAAGGAAAGTGCTTGGGGAGAGCAATCTAGGCTGAAGGCCGTGGATGAGGTCGTGGAGATTGAGGTCACCACTCGGCTTGGGGTGGTGGAGAAGGTCTGAGTCAGCAGGGAGCTCAGTTCGGAGGAGCATGCTGAGATCCTAGCCTGCATGCAGAAGAATGTGGATGTCTTCGCTTGGAGCGCCGCAGAGATGCCCGGGATCGATGCGGATGTGGCTTGCCACCGCCTCAACCTCGACCCCGGCACCCGCCCCATCCGCCAAAATAAGAGGGCCACGATGGACAAGCTTGAGGGACCAATCCGCGAGGAGGTGAAAAAGCTTATACAAGCATGTTTTGTGTCAGAGATCCAGTATCCAGGCTGGGTCTCCAATGTAGTCATGGTAAAGAAAGGAGGAGGTAAGTGGCGCATGTGTATCGACTTTTCACTACTTAATAAATCATTCCCGAAAGATTGCTACCCCCTGCCTAGAATCGACGCGCTGGTTGACTCAGCCGTTGGTTTCTCTGTAATGTCTTTCTTAGATGCTTTTTCAGGTTATCATCAAATCTGCATGCACCCCCCAGACATCAAAGAAGTCTCCTTCATCATGGGGGATGGATGCTACTGTTATAAGATGATGCCCTTCGGGCTCAAGAATGTAGGTGCCACATATCAAAGGATGATGGATCGGGTCTTTCGCGAACAAAGGGGAAGAAACTTGGAGGTCTATGTTGATGATCTCATGGTAAAGAGCCGGGACCTTGGGTCTCACCTCCGAGACCTTGAGGAGACGTTTGGGACCCTACAGAAGTATAAGATGAAACTCAACCCCTTGAAGTGTGTCTTCGGGGCTAGCCGAGGGAAGTTCCTAGGCCACTTGCTCACCCCGGTGGGGGTGGAACCTAACCCAGACAAGGTAAAGGCAATAATGGAGTTGGGGTTGCTGGGAAGCCCGAAGGAGGTTCAGAGCCTCACGGGGAAGCTGGCCGGACTTAGCAGGTTCCTCTCTAAGGCGGGAGAGAAGTGTGCGCCCTTCTTCAAGGTGCTGAGGGGCAGTAAAAAATTCGAATGGACCCCGGAATGTGAGGAAGCCTTTCAGGCCCTGAAAGGGCAACTCACCCAAACCCCCCTACTTCAAGGGCCGAGACCAGGAGAAGACCTATCCCTGTACCTGGGAGTAGGATCTGAGGAGGTAAGTTCAGTACTAATCCGGGAGGAGGGAAGAAAACAGTTCCCTATCTACTATGTCAGCCGGGTATTGAAGAAGGCAGAGCTCCGGTACCCAATTTTGGAGAAGTTGGCCTCCGCATTGGTGGTGGCGCCTCGGAAGCTCCGGCCCTACTTGCAGGCACATTCCATCAAAGTGGTAACACATCACCCGCTTCGTAAAATCATGGAAGGGGTGGAACACTCAGGAAGATTGGCAAAGTGGTCCGTGGAGCTGAGCGAGTTCAATATTACGTTCGTCCCTAGGGCGTCAATCAGGGCCCAAGCAGTGGCAGACTTCATGGCTGACTACACATCCGAAGTGGGGGAACATGAACCGCCTCCCCCAGTGGCGTGGAAGATGTTGGTGGATGGTGCGTCAGGAAGGCACTCCTATGGAGGGGGAATCATCCTGGTAAGCCCTCAAGGTACAAAGATCGAACAAGCGCTGAACATCCACTTCCCGATTACCAATAACCAAGTTGAGTACGAGGCGGTGATAGCGGGCCTCCGGCTGGCCCAGGAACTGGGAGTGCAAGATGTGGATGTCTCGACGGACTCCATGGTGGTGGCATGCCAATTCCGGGGGGAGTTCGAAGCGAAGGATCCGACTCTCCAGCAGTACCTGGAGAAGGTCAAGGGAGTCATCGGGCGATTTCGCACTTTCTCCATCAGACACGTGCCGAGGGAGGAGAGCACCCCCGCGGACCTCCTAGCCAAGTTTGGTCCCCGAGCATGCGGAACAGTTTCAGAACTCTTCCGACCCACCATCGATGAAGGAGAACTGATGGAGGTAGATCAGCGGACCTCGTGGATGGATCCTTTCATCACCTTCCTATCATCAGGGAAGCTCCCTGAAGGAGACATAGACGGGCGACGCTTCAGGTATAAGTCAGCTTATTATTCCTTGTATGCAGGAGGGCTATATAGGAAAACTCTCTCGGGACTCCTGGCCCGTTGTGTTTCCGAGGAGGAGATCCCGAAGGTCCTGGAGGAGATTCACTCCGGGGAGTGTGGCAGTCATTCCGGGAGTCGAACCCTGGAGGGGAGAGTGTTGAGGCAAGGCTATTTCTGGCCCACCCTCAGCAAAGATGCGACCGAGTTCGCTAGGATGTGTTCAAAGTGCCAACTCTATGCTCCACTCCAACTCCTCCCAGCCCAGAGGCTTCGGACCATCACAGCTCCCTGGCCTTTTGCCATATGGGGGTTGGATCTAGTTGGCCCTTTCCCTCAAGCTAGCGGCCAGAGAAAGTTCTTGATGGTCATGATCGATTATTTTTCCAAGTGGGTAGAAGTGAAGGCGCTCGCCAAGGTAACATCTCAAGTTGTAAGGAATTTTGTGTGGGGGGGGGGAGATAATTTGCAGGCACGGGCTCCCTCTGGCAATAGTGACGGACAATGGGCCACAGTTTGCTAGCGAGGAATTTGTTGGCTTATGCACCCAACTCGGCATCGACCTCAGGTTCGCATCAGTTCACCATCCGAGAAGCAACATCCAGGTGGAGGCGGCAAACAAGATAATCGTCAACCTGCTAAAGAAGAAGGTGGAGAACCTCCGGGGAAACTGGGTAGAGCAGCTACCATCCGTTCTCTGGGCCCTGAGGACTACCCCTAACACCGCCACCGGAGAGACCCCGTTCAAACTTTCTCATGGGTCCAAAGCAGTCTTTCCCATAGAATTCGAAGTAAAGACCCCCAGGGTGGTCGTCGCAGGTAAAGGGAAGGAAGAGTGGCTAGTGGCCAATGACGAGGAACAAAGGCTATCCTTGGACCTAGAGGAGGAACTCTGGGACCAGGCCACCATCAGGCAGGAAGAAATCAAGCGGCGAATGGCCCGATATTTTGACAAGCACATCCGAGTAAAGCATTTTCAAAAAGGAGATCTGGTCTTGAAGAAGGTCGACGCGGCCGGAAGAGGGGCCGCGGTAGGTAAGCTCAACCCCAATTGGGAGGGTCCATACATGGTAAGCGAAGTGCTCAAGTCAGGGGGGTATCACCTCCAAGATGTGGAAGGGGTACCTCTCGGCCGAGCCAGAAGTGGAGACGATTTGATGCGATTCTACCCTTGAATGTTTTCATTATAATATTTGTTGAATATTTTACTTCTTCACTTAATAGTTATAATTGTTATGCGAAGGCTGGCAAGGTGACAAGTATTGGTGCTGGAATGCCCCAGATCGATTCCGCTCCCGGGCTCTCACTAGACGGTGGGTTTCAGGTTGATCTCTGGAGAGGCTGGCAAGGTAACAAGTATTGGTGCTGGAATGCCCCAGATCGATTCCTCTCCTGGACTCTCACTAGACGGGGGGTTTCAGGTTGATCTCTGGAGAGGCTGGCAAGATAACAAGTATTGGTGCTGGAATGCCCCAGATCGGTTCCGCTCCCAAGCTCTCACTAGACGGGGGGTTTCAGGTTGATCTCTGGAGAGACTGGCAAGAAAACAAGTATTGGTGCTGGAATGCCCCAGATCGATTCCGCTCCCGGGATCGCACTAGACGGGGGGTTTCAGGTTGATCTCTGGAGAGGCTGGCAAGGTGACAAGTATTGGTCTTGGAATGCCCCAGATCGATTCCGCTCCCGGGCTCTCACTAGACGGGGGGTTTCAGGTTGATCTCTGGAGAGGCTGGCAAGGTAACAAGTATTGGTGCTAGAATGCCCCAGATCGATTCCGCTCCCGGGCTCTCACTAGACGGGGGGTTTCAGGTTGATCTCTGGAGAGGCTGATAACAAGTATTGGTGCTGGAATGCCCCAGATCGATTCCGCTCCCGGGCTCTCACTAGACGGGGGGGTTTCAGGTTGATCTCTGGAGAGGCTTGCAAGATAACAAGTATTGGTGCTGGAATGCCCCAGATTGATTCCGCTCCCGGGCTCTCACTAGACGGGGGGTTTCAGGTTGATCTCTGGAGAGGCTGGCAAGGTGACAAATATCGGTGCTGGAATGAAACAGGTCCATTCCGCTCCCTGACCCTCACTAGACGGGCGATACAAGTCGATCACTGGGGAAGTTGGCAAGGAAATGAGCTCTTCATAAGGTCAGGACGATATGCCTCAGGTTGGCGAGCCTTCGGCGCTGACCCGTGCCTTCTCGCTCGGCGAGCCTGCTCGCCCAGCAAGAAGAAAGATTTCGCACGATAGTATATGAGCGGCGAGAATCAACCCTAAGCATTCCAGGGTATTCGGTGCTCGGCGGACAAGTCGCCAGCACATGGCGGGAGGCGAGCTCTCGCCGAGAAGGAAAGTACCTCGCAAAACCTAGAGAAACACGCATACCTAAAAGGTAATAATCCTAAGGCAAATAACGAAAGGCCAGAGCAGCCAAAAATGTCCTATGCCTATCTATTCGATAACGTAAGATGCGAGAACAACCCTCGCGAGAATATCCTACGTAAAAATGAACATCGAGGCAAGCGAGAACGAGATACCATCATAAAAGACAAAATAGCAGAAAGGGCGAACACAGTACAAGGCCAAAAATATGCATCCATGCATTTCACAGTTTGAATTACAGAAGGCGGCGATCTCGCCAGCCCAAAACAAAACAGAAAATGAAATCAAAAAGTATTAAGCATCATGGATCGCTCGCGGACCCTTCCTCGTCGTCGCTGCTCTTCACTGGCGGAAGCGGGATAAAGAGCTCCGGGACGATGTCCTCCAGAGTCATGTCGGCCGCGTCGGCAGCTAGGAGGCCGTCCGCCTTCATCGTCTGGAAGATGTAGCGAGCTGACTCAGTAGACTCCAAGCGGATTTCCTCGTCTCGCGCTCGCCTCTCTTCCTTCAGACGGCGGGGAGAAGGAGGAACGACGGCGCGGGTGAGGTCGCAGTTTAGGGATTTCAGCCCGGCCACCTCACTCTCCAATTCCTGAACGCGAGCGTCGGCTCTTCCGTTGCCCTCGGCATCCTGCAAGTAAAATAAGTTAAGCGGAACGAAATGGTCGAAGGAGAGGAGGGTGGCGAGGTCTAGGTAACTTACCACACTACCCTCTACGGCGAACAGCTTTTCCGTCAGCTGCGCGTTCTCGGCAAGAAGCCCCTGATAGGCCCTCGCGAGCTCCACGTTTTGGAGCTCCAGTTGTAAGCAGCGCCTCCCCGTCATATGGGCGAGCTCGGCAGAGCGCAACTGAGATCTCGCGCTCTCGAAAGCGAGAGTTCTCGTAGTCTCGTCTTTATAAGACCCCGCGTCCTCGCACCCATAGAGGACAAACGAGATATCAAAGGCGTGGCCGCTGATAGTCTCCTTCTCCACCCAGGAAGGAAGGATGGTGGAGACGTCCACCCAGTTCATCTCCGGCTTCCAGTTTACCAAGAGCTCACCGGTCTCATCCCGACGCCTCTGGCCGAGGCCAAAATTGTAATGGTTGACGGGGATGGGCGGGACGGAGGTTCTGGAAGCCTCTTGGTAGGGCTCATCGTCCTCGCCTCCCGCGGAAAGGACGGTGAGGTCGAACTCATCAAGAGCGGTCTCGCGAGGCTCCTTCCCCTTCGAGGAGCCAAGCGAGACCCCGCTCTTCTTACTCTTTTTCTTCGGCGGAGATTTTGGGGGAATGGCATAGCCACCAAGAGCCCCCGGTCTCTTGCGAGAGGAGGTCTCACCTGGTGTGACGGCGCCTCGGCAAGCATCTGCCCCCATGGTCGCGAGAGCTAAGGTAGCGTCGGTCTTCTGATTGCTCGCGTAGGGGGGATGGATGGGAAGATCCCGCTCGCCTAAAAAAATAGGGGGTTGAAATTTCAATAAACACGAGATTAATAGGAAAAAAGTTGTAGTGATAGGGCGAGATCCTCACCTTCTCCAGCGAGCACTGCAAGCAGCTTGTCGAGGTTGCGGCGAAGGTGAATAACCTCGAAGTTCTTCTTACAGAAGAACTGATAGAGGAGGGCGTCGTGTCCTCTGAGGGAAGCGGGCCGGTAGGTGGTCTCGCCGTGCTGGACAGGCGAGATCGGGATGTTACCGAAGTTCCCCTTGACGAAAAGGAACTTTTGGGCCCAGAAGTGGGCTTTGTTGACGGTCTCGTCAACCTTAGGACCTGAGCCCACGAAGTAGGCGGTCCCGTCCCTGTAGGCGCGGAACGAGAACAGTTTCCGAAAAATCGGGAGGCTAAACTCGATGCGCTCCTCGCGAAGGTAGCAGGCGAAGGCGGTGACCACCGCCATGGCATTGGGGGTAAACTAGCCCGGAACAACGCCGTAGTGCTTGAGCACCTGGCGAGCAGTGAGAAAACAAGGATTAATTCACATAATGAGCGAGACTTAGCCTGCAGAGAATGAAAAGCGAGCGAAAGCGATTATTACCTGGCGAACTTCTGGCCACAGAGGAAGACGCAAGCCGACCGCAAAATGAGAGGTGGGGATGGTCAGCTCATCGACAAGTGGCGCGTTGATCACATCGTTATCATTAGGACGACGCGCCGCGAATAGAGGGGTGATGTAGTCGGCGACCGCGCTAAAGTATTCCTCATCTGTCGGGTTGCAATGGGAGAAGCTGTGCTCGGCGAAAGCCTTAGCAATCTTTCGCCGACCCTCCGACTCGTTAGCATCGCCGCCCATCTCGAAAAACCTACGAGAAAGGAAGTAGAGCAAGAACGGGAAGAAGCAGGAGCTCTGAAGCAGAGGAGGAAGAAGGGCGACAGTAAATGCGGTGGTTGACTCAGCTAGGACAACCTATTTATAGAAAAAATAAAAGGGTTGGAAGAAGTCCAAGGGCCGGCGAGCACAGTTAGCCAAAAACATCACATCACGACCGCGGGCGAGAAGAGCCCGCGAGGTTAGTACAAGCAATACCCCTGCGAGAACAGCGCAAGCAAACATAATGGCGTAAGAAGTGGGGCGGGGATCCGCCACGAGATACATTCAGTGAGAACGGAGACCCCCGCGAACACAACATAGCATGAAAATATAACGGACATATTAGCAGCGAGCGAGAACTAATAAAAAACTAGTAATTATTATCAGACGAGATAAAACAAGTATATAAGTTGCAAACCATTGCGAAATTGTCCAGAATAGCGGCACTCAATAACAAGTAATAAGAGTTCGCGGCAACATAAAAGTTTGCGAGAGTCATGGGGCAACCATTTCCACCTACTCCCACCTCGCGACCCGGAACGCGGCGGTACCCTGGAATTATAATAATCCTCGACCGCGCTGCCCTCCCGGTCAATGAGGAAGGCGTAATCCCTCATTCTCGCTATATGCGCCTCCGGCATTGTGACATTCTCATCGTGATCGCGTTGTCTCGCGGCCCGGAGCCTCGCACATTCTTCCATCAAAACGACATGCCTATCCTCGGCGGCTTCTCTGTCCCGTCTCGCCTGCATGCTAAGGTCCATCAGCATCCGACCATGTTTTCTCAGCAACTCTGCGGATCGTTGCTTCATCATCTCCGGATCTCGCAGATCACCTAAGAAGTCTTTCACTTGGTCAGGAAGGGGGGACATCTCGTCGTCGCCCAACTCGGAATCGGTAGGAGGAATTTCATTATTCTCTGCGAAGTGTTACAGAAAGGTTAGATAACGCGCTTGAGCTCGTGCAGGGCAAGGGGCCGTCGGAACGCTTACCCAGAGGGGGGCGAGAAGTCTCGGGGCGGCCCTGGAAGAGGTTACCGTAATGGGGGTAGAGAGATTTACCCAGACTAGGAGGGTAGGCTGCGCTATTGGTCGGAGGGATCTTTGGCGGTACAGACCCGCCGGTCTTCTCGCTCGCCAGGAGTCGGAACCCTGGCTTGTCTATAGTTTTGTCAGGAGGAGGCGGAGACAGAGGCCGCGATGCCCGGCGAGCCGGGGACTTTCGGGGTGAGACTGTAAGAAGCAGGGAATGAGGGTCAGATAGTTGACAAAAGGAGGGCTGGCATGCGAGATTAAGGGCGTACCTACGACATTTTTCCCAGCAAGATTTGTATCCACCGGCGGGCTTTTGCGAGACCCACCAGCAGGTTCGCCAACGTCCTCGTTCGGCAAAGCATCCTGCGAGCAGGCATGAATCATGGGCAAACTTATTGACAAGCTAGAGGGGTAGCTCATACCTTCTCGTGGGGACAGTTATCCGGGGAGGAGTCCAGCAACACGGAGCCCTCCCCGGTTTGGCAAACCGCCTTCGCCTTCTTGGTCTTCGGCGACTGAGCGGGAGGCGGCCTGTTCATCTAGGCGGGGACCTTGGTTGTAGAAGGTAGTTCGTTGGCTCTTACAACCCTCAGGCAAGCCTCAGCTTCTTCGAAAAGCGGCATCCCCTGGCAGCTACAGTACGGAGCAAAAGGAAAGAAAAGGAAGTGGCGGCATACGCCACAAAGGACTCGGGACGATATTTATATCCCTCAGGGTGGGCCCTACCGAAGATTCCTGACAGATCATCAAGGGGCTGGCGAATACCAGGGGTTGTATGTTTCTTCGCGAGCCTAAATAGCCTCGCGAAGAGCGGGGATTGTGTTCAACCCCGATATTCGCCAGGTGAGGAAGCGCGGTGCGAGAAAGCAACAGGATGAAGTAACAAGAGAGGGAGGCCTTAGGGCCGAAGATCTCGCGAAAAGGATCTGAGAGAAATCTCTCATGGAGGGCTCGCTAAGAGGCGAGCGAGAAGGGTTAGCGAGATAGACACTCGCAGGCAATTTAAAGAGGTTTCCTGAGTTCGACAAAAGGGATGCTGCGTTCGACGAACTCTTCCGAGTTTGTCGAGCCCACCAGTGGTCATCGAGCTCGCCCCTGTTCGGCGAAACCATCAGCAGTCGACGAGATGTTTTATGCACATTAAATCCAAAGGGGCGGTCTCAAAAGAGGAGCCGCGAGATCCGGACCTCGGCAGATATCTTCAAAGGACTGGGCCAGGCGAGGGCGGGCAAGTCAATACCTCGCAGGCCGCTGGGGGAAGAGACCCTCTATTCGGTAAAGAGGTGTCCGGTGAAACGTGTTCAGTGTGCGCCAAAGTTAGTAGGCGATCTCGCAGGAAGGCTCGCGAGCTGAGAGCCTCATCTTCCAGCGAGCTCAATTCTACGCTCGACAAATGTAGAACGGAGCTCAGCATTCGTCGGACGGCGCCCGACGAACAAGATATATTCTATGGCAGCGCTCGACAAGTTGTGGCAGGGAAGCAGTGGTCGGCGAACCGCCCGTCTCAGCGGACAGCGAACAACTTAACGTTCGGCATCCGTCGACCTCGTCTGTGATCTGCGAAGTGACCTACGTTCGGCGAAAGGCGTGTTGAGCCCGACAAAGTCCAGAGGCGGTCTCGCAGGAAGGCTCGCGAGTCGTCAGATACCGCCAGAAGTGCCCGACGAGGTCCTCGCAGGGCGATCGCCTAGGAGAGGCATCGCGAGCAGGACTCGCGAGAGGGCCCGCGAGAGCTTCAGCAGTCGAGTTCTCGCAGTTCCTTGCCCATAGGTTGGTAAGGCCAAATTGCCCTTGTACCCTTGGTGTCCTGCCTTTAGCCTCTCCAAACAGCGGAGTTTGTCTGTTAGCAGACCCATTTGGGGTGCAGATAGTAAAATCAGAAGGCGGGATCCTGCTATTTGCAGGCCAGATCAGAAAACCTATAAATAAGACCTCAAAGGCACCTTTGGAGAAGACTTCACTTTAGCTTCTCTCTCCTCAGGCCTTCTTTGGTTAGCTTTTCCAGAGCTCTCCAAGGTGCCCGAGTCTCAGCTTTGGCTTGGGAGGGGAAGCGCTCAACGATCTTCCAGGTTAGTGGAGGGACCTCCTCGCTGTGACTAAGGTCTTAGTCATTTTTCTAGTCTCCGGTCTACCTTCTCTGAGGGATCAGTAAGGGCTAGCTGCCCCTCATTTTGGTGAGGGCCCCGAGCTCCACAAGAGGCCGAGAAATCGGTTTCAACAGAAGGGAAGAACAAAACGATCATCCTGTGTTCTTCAAGTGGCAGTCAAGTCTCATCGACTGTACAGAATCGTTCAAGGAAGAAAGCCAATCAACATCCGGCAGTGCAAGAAGCTTGAAGAAGATTTGCACTATCAAGTTTCAAATCAAAAGCATCTTCTTCAAGAAAAGAAGCATATCTCCATCAGACAGAAGATCAATATTGTAAATCTTTCTTTGTAGGGCTTGCGGACCACATTTGTAAGATCTGTTTTCCAATCTGTGTGTCAAGCTTGAGAACTTGAGATCTGTGAGGCTTGAGGGCTAGGGAAGAGGGACTTGCGGGTCCGAACTTGTCGGGCTTGCGGGCTTGGGTGCAGCGAATGGGCTTGTGGGCCTAGGCTGCAGGCAAGACTTATGGGTCTGTACTGTGTAGGGATTGAGGGCCTGAGTGTCGAGCTTGCGGGCTCGGGTGCAGTGAAGGGGCTTGCGGGCCTAGGTTGCTGGGACTTACGGGTCCGAGTTGTAAGGCTTGCGGGCCGGAGACATTGGCGGAGTTTGCCAAGCCTGACACACTGCTAGGTAGGCGCAGAGGGAAAGAGGACTACTCAAGACACCCTGTCTTGAAGAACCTCTATAAGACTTTGTGTATTTTTTGTGCCGTGCCTTTCAATCTCTAGATCTATTAACCAGAAAACAAGATCACCAAAAAGGGGAATTGAAATAATTTGAAAAACCTATTCACCCCCACCCCTCTAGGTGATAAGTCGACACCCAATAACTAACACCAACCGCCTTTCCATTTCTCATCTTCTTTAGAGCGCCATCTATCTCTGATGCTTGAATTTTATGATGAAAAGTTATGTTTCTATACTCCTCCGATTTATATAACTCTTCCAAGTTTAGTTCATTGTCTTTTCCTTCATTATATAGTTGATAAAAGTAACTTTTCCATCGCTCTTTAATAGCCACATCATCTGTCAAAACCGTATATGATTCATCTTTTATGCATTTAACTTGGCCTAAATCTCTTGTCTTCCTCTCTCTAGCTAGAGCAATTATATATATATATATATCACACTCTCCATCTTTAGTATCTAGTCGTTTGTAAAATTCTTCATAAGCTTGACTTCTTGCTTTACTTTCTGCATTTTTAGCTACTTTTTTGGCGACTTTATACTTTGTCAAGTTTTCATCATTCCTACATGCATATAATGTTTTGTAGCTGACCCTCTTTGCCCTCACTTTGTCTTGCACTTCCTTTTTCCACCACCAAGATTCTTTTAGTGGGGGCGCACAATCTTTTGACTCTCCAAGTACGTTCTTTCCACTTAACCTTAAGTGAGAAGACATAACTTCCCATGTGACACTAGGATCAACATAAGGATCATAAATTAATTCTAAAACCGCTGCCTTGAAAGCAACCTGTTTTTCCTTCTTCAATTTCCACCACCAAATTTTTGGCAACACTTTTGTCTTTCTCTTAAAGTTACTATATATAATTTGCACATCCAACACCACTAGCCTATGTTGCGTTGTCAAACTTTCTCCTGGTATGACTTTGCAATTCTTACAAATTTTCTTATCAATTTTGTGAGTCATAAAATAGTTAATTTGTGACTTATTTTGTCCGCTCTTGATCGTAATTAAGTGTTCTTCCCTCTTCATGTAGAACGTATTTGTCATAATTAGCTCACGTGCTATGACAAAGTCTAGAATGGTTCCTTCTTTATTTCTTTCTCCATTCCCAAATCCTCCATGAACATCTGTGTAATCCGTATTTTTCTTCCCTATATGTCCATTTAAGTCTCCTCTAATAAAAAATTTCTCTCTTTGTGGGATTGCTTTTACCAGATCATCCAAGTCTTCCCAAAATTGTACTTTAATAACTTCACTTAATCCTACTTGTGGCGCATAAGCACTAATTACATTAATAGTTTCCTTTCCTACGATTAATTTATGAGCTAAAATTCTATCACCTTTTCTGCTTACCCCAACAACTTCATCCCTCCAAGTAGTATCTACAATAATACCTACTCCATTGCTTGTTTTTTTTCCTGTGTACCATAATTTAAAACTTGAATTATCTAGAGATTTAGCTTTCTCACCCACCCATTTAGTCTTTTGCAGACGTAAAATTTTTATCCTTCTTCTTCTACAAAAGAACATAATGAAAAATTATGTTTAGAAAATTCATCTTTTAAAAATGACTGTGCGATGTGCAAAATTTATAAATTGAAATTAAAGAGATGGATGAAATATTTGAGAAATTAAGAAATAATTATAAAACTTATATTGATTCCATAGTCACCACTCTTGAAAATAGAACAATTGCTTATACAAAAGGTAGACAACATCTCAATATAAAAAAATAATGAATTGGAAACAAAAATCAACTTGCTTACAGAAATCATAAATAAAAACTCTCGAAACATAAATGATTCATTTCTAGCAAAATCCAAAAGTAAGTTGAATATGAATTTTCATACCATAACAAAGAAAAATTAGGAGAGTGAAAAACACAAAATTGTTGTAAATCAAATTCCAAATCACTATCACCATAATTTACAAAGTCAATTCTCTCCCAAGATAAATAAAAATGTTCAAAAATTTCTTATGAAAAATGATTTCAAGAATCATCATCATCCTAAGCCTCAAGATAAAAATAATTACAATGCAAATTTGATTCATAAAAATAATATTAAACCAAAGTATGAATGGAGGCCCAAAATTAAAAATGAAATATTGACTTCACTTGAAAGGGCTCATTCATCCTTGTCTCCCCACAAATCATCATGCTATATTTGGGTACCCAAAGGAACCGTCACTCTTGGTCCTCTTTGGATATCTAAATCTCTCATTTATTAGTATCCATTAAAATGTGTGAAGTAGAACAAATCTAAATGAAAAGTTCAAATAAAATTTGGACTTCACAACATACTAAAATCATAAGAACTAACAACAAATTTTTTTCTTTTATTTGAGCCTGCACGTTTTTATCATCACTTTATATATTGTGATATGACTTACACACATTAAGCTTAAATTTTTTTATAAATCAAATTGAATGAAATTGAATAGAAAAGTCGTATCATTTTCAAGTGGCCTATCTATCCTCTTTCTAGTTTCTATCCTTTTAAATCTATTTCATTTAATTATCTTATATTATCATTATAAATTGAATACAAAATTTTTAAGTGATATTATCAAGATTAATGAAATCATTTTCAAAAATGAATTTAAATGGGCTATTAGGGGTCTTAGGCTAAAATATTTCATGCGCAATTTTGGACTATTTCTTTAATTTCTTTGCCACATGCGATAGCTCAGATCATGAAAAATCATAATCAAGAATAATCGGAATAAAAAAATCATGAAAAAATATGTTTTAAAGTGAAAAATCCAAACTATATTACTAGCACCCGGCGATAAGTCTTACTGTCGGCGTTAGCCTTATTTTATAAAAAAATCTGATTTCTCTAATTATTAATTTCTGAAAAATTATTTTATTGCGTTAATTATCACTATCTTTGCTTTCAGAAAAAACTTAATATATATATTTTTTGTGATTTTGTTGCTTCATTTTAAAAATAAAAAAATAAGGAGAAAATTTACAAAACTTTTCAAAATAACCAAAAATATTTTCTCATTATATTCATTATTCACCTCACAAGCTTTCACTTTAATTATTTGAAAAAGATGAATATGAATTTTCACATAATACTTCACTTACATCATCATGAAAAAATTATGAATACTTAATTTCTATGTGATAAATTAAAAGATCATTTATAATAATCATGCAAAATCAAAAGATTTATTAATTCAAATATTAAACATAGTTGGAAAAGACCCTATTGATTTCAAAATATTTGTTGTGATCATGATCATTATATGAATGTATTATGTATTTTGTTTGCATGTATCTCATTTTATTTAGACCTTAGAATCAACTTGGTACCAATAAGATCAAATCAAATAGAATTATCATTTCATTCTTGGTCCTTATATTGAAACTATATTTTTGAATACTTGCAACATTATTATCATTATAGCATCATCACCTAATAAATATTATTATCCATGCTAGTTATCTCATATTTCCATGATGAATTAATTTAAAAGTAGAAAGATTAAAAGTTAAAATTCATAATAACTATATGGCTTTAAATTCTACTATAATTTTAAAAATCAAACAAATTGATTGTTTAAGAATCAGTCCATAGACTTAAGCGCTTAGGATGCCCATGATCATTCACCCATGATTACATGTCTCACAATATTGGGGGCGTAAGATTGTTTACATTACAAGTCCTAACCTCTATGTTATGTCTTGTCCTTAATTGAGGAGGGTTCTAGTAGGGCCTTGCGATGCACTGAGGGGAAAGAATGCTAGGTTGAGCGTTCTCTTGTGTGTGCATATGGGATTAACACCCCAACCTACTACATGTGTGCATCTTCTCATGCACATCTGTCTCTTAGTACGCGGCTAGGGTGCAGACATATAGTCACATTATTTTTTTAATCTTAGGACATACTTATATTCATTGCATGAACAACATTTTACACTTTATGATTATTTATGTCATGCATTATTTTTTGTTTGAACATGCTATCTTGTGTTTTGCTTATTATATATTTTTGAGCCTTCATGAATTTTGAAAAACACAAGTTCCTTGAGAAATAACTTATCTTTGACACCTTAGGCTAAAAATCTAAAATTCGCAACTTTTTCAATATTTTTTAAAACTCTTTGCGGTAGTTGGTGTCCCTTATCTTAGAAAACATTAATAATGAAAAATCAGAATGAAAAATTATCAAAAACCATGTTTTCTAAGCGAACAAACAAATCACTGACGCTAGCACTGCGTGTTAATACTACCGCCGACGGTACCATTAAAAATGATTTTTTAGGTTTTTTGTATTCTTTCTAGCATAGAAGATCATTATACTTATGTGCTCTTTAATATACTTCTGTGTTTTCAAAAAAACTATTTATTTTAAAATATTTAAAAATTAAATACAAAATTACAAAACAATTTCAAAGAATAAAAAAATGTTTTCTTAGTATTTCTTTATGTGTGTTTATTGTTTTGTATTTTTATAAAAAAAATCAAAATTTATAAAAATGATTGTTATTCATTGCCATTGTCAAGGATGATTAATTATATTAATTAAAGATTAAATACAATGTTTAATTAAATTTTTAAGTTTCTTACAAACATTGTTTTGTTTTTGTCATGCCTTGAAAATTATCTTGTTATGTGCAATGAAATCGATTGTAGATGAAAGTGCACTATAAGTCCTCAGAGTATTCTCTAGGGGTGAATAGAATTTTAAAACTTTTACTATTTGTTATGCACACGCAATAAAAATATTTCTAATAACTATGCATTCAACTATCCAACACAGAATAAAATAAACACAGATTGCAAAAATTAAATAAAGGGACAACACAAGAAATCACAGCCAAATGAGATAAGAGCTATAGTGGTTCCCTAAAACTTATGGGTATATTCACTCTTCTACCACCTTGGTAGGAATACACTATCCAGTGCCTGAGTCTTTTGATAAGGAGGCTCTTAGAACCTCTTAGTCTTTTGGTTAGGAGACTCTTAGAACCACTTAGTCTTTTGGTTAGGAGACTCTTAGAACCAACTACTGAGTCTTTTGACAAGGTGACTCTTAGAACCACTGAGTCTTTTCGTAAGGAGACTCTTAGAACCACACTAGATATTTTGGTAAGGAGATCTTGAACCAACTAAATCCTTTGGAGAGGGATTCCTAAGAATCTTTATTCAGATTACAATAAGAAAAGAAAGAGTAAAAGAGAAAAGAAGAAATGAAAAAGATCTTCTTCTGGTTGAATCCTCCTTCAGCAATCACTGAGGATTCATGCACTTAGTGTTGTTGACAGATCTATATTCCAGTAGATGAGTCATTGCTGAGAGAGAGAGATGCAAGGACTGTTCTAGCTTTGATTCATAAAATCTTTGTCTTTCTGTTGGCTTCTTGCTGTAAGAAAAGAAGAAGATGAAGAAGCCTTGAATGTACTCTGTAAAGAGAATTGTTCTTCTATCTGAGAGAATGGGCTGCAGAAAGAAGGAGATGAAAGAATAATAGAATTGTTGTTGTTGTTGTCAATCTTCCTGAATCCCTTTATTCTTCTGTCAAAATAGAATTTTTATTCTTTTTCTCTTCTTCTGTATCAATAATAGGAATGTCCAAGGGGTAATAATATTCTCCTTCTAATTTTGTTAACTACACGTCAATCTCTTTGAATATCTTCCAGAAAAAGCTTTATTGTATCTCTGGAGACTTCCTTTCTATTCTTGGATATACTCGACCTGTTAGAGATACAATCAATTCCATGTATAACCTCTGAATCATCTTTAGAAAAGAATAATGAAGATATTCTACTTATGTCTATATTTGACGTAGCGTCGAATACATTTGCCTTCTTATCGACGCACCTCTGAGTTCTATTAGAAGATGCATTGAAATCCTCCTTAGTTTAGAAATGGACTATGTAGTCGACGTTATGTCGTATACTTATCGACGTATCCGTCGAGATGAAATCGTGAAATCAGAGCTCTTCCTTCTGCGTCGAATGTAAGTCCAAGTTGCGTTGACTTCAAATACTACTTCGACTAACTTTGTCTTCTATGTCAAGTACATTTTGACTTTGCGTCGACTTCAACTTGTACATCGACTTCAGTCTGAGTTATTCTTACTTATATTCAAAGTTACTTCGACTTGCAGTCGAAGATGCATCGACTTCTATTCGATGCAGATTTAACTCAACTGAATTTTGGATTCTTTTTGGACTATTCTTTGACACCCTAATTAGAGTGTAACATTCTAAGACATCTAATGACCAAATTACCTTCTCTATACCACATGGTAATAAATCCTAGATAATGAAATTACTTGTATATAATTTGTAAGATAAATCAAAAGGTGTTTTTCCCAACAATCTCCCCTATTTATCTTAACAAATTTTATAAATAGTTTAAGTGATTTCAATCATACTGAGAAATAAAATTGAGTGCAAACAAATATACAATAAACCAAAATGATATTATTGCATAGAAGCATAGACCACATGATAAACTTCCAATTGATCAGATTATTTCCCATAACTGTATCCACATGATGTTATAATAGAAATTGTTCATTTACTGATTACATGTATTGTATTATTCTTTTGGAATGGTTTTCCTCTTCCTTGAGAAAACCTCTGGTGTCACTTTTATAGGTGGAAACACCATGGGCTTATCCTCCTCTTCAGCAACCTTGTCATCTTCTTTATCATCTTCTTTGTGATCCCCCCTGAATTAGAGCAGCATCTTGAGCTATCTAGGCAGCCTCTTTAGCAATGTTTGTGACATCTTCTAATAGTTGTTCATCTTTTAAGAGTTGTTCATTGATGAGGGCCCCCTTGGGTTAATGACGTATGTTTAGTATTGAGAACAACTTCATGAGCAATTGTAAGAGACTCTCCCTGAGTTAGTGCAAGCACTTCTGGAACAGGAACTGAAACATCTAGAATTCCTTTTTGGAATACAATGATCTAATTAGGGTCACTAGAATCTAAGTTATTATTATCTTCTAGGGTAGGAATGTCCTCTTCTTGAATAGTCTCCCCCTTCTGAATGTTACTTGCAAGTGAGGTTAAGAAAGATCTTCTTACTCTGGAGGAAGATATCACTGCCTTGATTGACTGGATAAATTCATGTGAATCCTTCAGTTTTTCTCTATCTGGGAGTATTTTTTGTTGAACTTTCTTGCTTGTGTCAGTAACAGATCAGCAAAGGTCCTAGTGGCCAGCCCCATGATAACTTCTCAAATAGAAGTTATTTTCATCCATTATTTTGACCAAATTATTCATTATGATTGATAAATATAAGTTTAAATGGGTTAAATCTAAACTATTTTCTATTTTGGTCAAACTTGAATATTATCGCTATTTTCACATGATTTTACTGTAGAAATTCCAAAGAAATAATCTTGATGAGTCGAAGGCAAAGTGCTAAGGAAGTTAAAGTCAGATTGGAGCAGCTTCACAGGTCTTAAAGTCATGCCACAACAATTCGTCAACAACTTTAATGCTGATTTCGAGCAAGAAATGGTAGTAGGAAAATAAGTCATGACTTTCAGAAAATAAGTCATGACTTACTGGCAAAAATCTGAGTTTTTAAATTTCGAATTTCACGCAAATCGGCGATTACAGATGGGAAAGGAGGCATCTATTCGGCCATTGGAGTTTCCTAAGAGGGAAGCACGACTGTATAGAGGAATATGGAGAGAGAAAAACAATCTTTTGTTAATTTGAAAAGAGAAGGAGGAGATCTTGGGTTTGGGCAATTTTGAAGAGGAAGAAGGGATCCGGAATTCCGACATCATGTTTTGTAAGATCATTCTTATTTGTTTGTTCTCCTCTGTTGTGTCATGAACTAATTTTCATTGATCTTATATGGTGAAAGTACTACGGTTGTTTTGATGAAGTTTTCTGCTTAACTTTTATGAATGTTTGATGAGTGTTCTTTATTGAGTTATGTATGTATTGTTGAAATCTTGGGCAATGTATTTTATGTACTATTGCGCTTCGAGAGTCGAGAGAGGAGGGGCGTAGTGCTAGGAAAAATTCTATCTTGTTACACCATGAGAGTCGAGAGAGGAGCGTTGTAAATCTTTAATCCAAATTTCTTTATTTTACGCATCACTTCGAGAGTCGAGAGAGGAGAGGTCTATGCGTTTCATAATCTCATTCTAATGGAGGAGAATGAAAGAGATTTCCTTTTCTGGCTTGCGACTACGGTTGTTATTTTGCATAATATTCTTCACCTCTCTTATGTTAGAGATAACTAAGGGAATCTAGGATATTGAGATCTCCGATATCGAGAGATACGGTTGTCTCCGTTTAATCTGTTGAAAGAAACTCGTAAAGCATTCAAATAAAGTATTAGGGATTCGAATATTCATCATAATCATCGTAGGAAATCATTATACAAGATTATTTTCTCCGACATTTATTTAAAAAGTTATTTTGAATAGTTTCCTTAGTTTATATCTTTGATTATGAAATTTTATATTTCAACAAAATCACCTAATTTGGTTCACTTGAATTTCAAGGAAACGGTGTAGCTAGTATTTGCAAACCTTAGATTAGTCACTTCTCCGTGGGAACAATCTCTATTCACTCTCTATTACTTGATCGACACGTGCAATTGCGTATAAAACCATTTTCCGCGTATCAAGTTTTTGGCGCCGTTGCCAGGGAAGGGCAACTAATCTTTGTGTTTTTCTTGCAATATTAGCGAACCTTAGTATTGAGAGGTCAAGTTTTATTTTTTTACTTTGCTCATTGTATTTGTCTTTACTGTTTTTGGGAGTTTGTTAGTGTATGTCCAGGTATCGGTCGGTTGAATTGTTTCCACTAAACGTTGAGATTGAACGAACCTGTAGAAGAAATGGGAAATCAAATAGGTTGGAGCAAGATAATCAACCCACAATGAATCTAAATAATGAAGATGAAATTCACCAAGAAGGTCAAGATTTAGGAGGACAAGTAGAACATAATGGACATCAAGCTGAGAATAGAAGAACATGTCGCGACTATAATATACCTTTTAGGGGAGGGGTCCAATTTAGTATTGTTAGGCCCGTTGTCGAAGCAAATAACTTTAAAATTGACTATGCTATGCAACTTGTTCAGAATAATAAGTTTAGTGGCCATAATCATGAAGACCCTAATTCTCATTTATGAATGTTCATAGAAATCTGCGACACGTTCAAAATTAATGGCGCATCGGAGGAAGCCATCAAATTGCGTCTGTTTCCTTTTTCTTTAGAAGGAAAAGCAAAAGATTGGTTGAATTCCTTACCTAATGGGTCCATTACCACTTGGGCCATCTTGATGAAAAAAATTCTAGCTAAATATTTCCCCCCATCCAAGAATGCTAAATTAATGAGAGATATTTCTACGTTCATGTAAGTAAATGGAGAAACTCTTTATGATGCATGGGAACATTTTAAGGAGTTATTGCGGAAGTGTCCTCATCATGGCTTAGCCATCCACCAACAGGTGTGGACCTTCTACAATGGCCTCCAGATATCTACCATGATCCAAGTAGATGGAGCTACGGGAGGTTCCCTCATGAACAAGTACCCAGAAGATGCATATGGAATCTTAGAAGACCTATCTTCTAACAATTATCATTCTATTGAACGTCAAGGACATCCTTCTACTACGGCGGGGATGTATCAAGTAGATCAATTAACGTCATTTGCAACCCAAATGACGTCTCAATTTAATTCAATCAATAAGAGGTTAGATGCTTTAACTTTATACCTAAATCAAATGACTCCACAAGTCAATAGCATAGTCACTCCTACGGTTACATCTAACCCCACTTTAACAATTAAACAACTTGTAGATAACAATGAAGAAGTAAATTATATTGGAGGGCAATTCAAACAAAATCATAATTCCTATCCAAATAATTATAATTCTGAATGGAGGAACCACACTAATTTCTCTTGGAAGAATAATTCCGGTTCAACTCCATCACATCTATTTAATTTTAATCCCATCCCTCAACATCAAAATCATAATCCTAATCAAGCGGGACCTTCAAGAAAATTAACCGACGATTTCATTATAGAATCCATGCAAAAGAATGAAACACGTTTCTCTAGTTTAGAAGGTTCAATGCGATTAATTGAATCACAACTAGGACAAATATCATCCGCTTTGAGCATTCGTCCGCAAGGTACACTTCCGACAGACACCACACCAAATCCTAAGGGAGATAATCATCAATGTAAGGCAATCACCTTACGGAGTGGGCGAGAGTTAATAGGTGGTCATGGCAATAATCCACTTGAAAAAGATATGATCTTAAGCAAGGGGATAATAATGAAAAAGGAAGTAAGGAGTGTAATAACAATGAATGGGAGGAACTAGAAATAATAGGAGGAAGTAAGAATGGAAATGAAGTAGAGATGACGGGTAAGAAGGGAAACACAATAATTTACCCCCCTCCACCTTTTCCTCAAAGGCTACGAAAGAGCAAACTAGATCCTTAGAAATTGCCTAGTCAATGTCAAAGGTGTGGGTATGATGGGATGTAGACGGTGTATCAACATGGGTTGTTGATATGTTAATATGAGGTATTTTTGTTGAAGCAACATTGAGGTCTGTGAGATCTTGGTTGGTAGGAGATTGTCTTTGAGCATCTTCTGGTATTATGGTATATCGTGGTTGCTATTGAGGAGAGATCCTTGCTGCAGGTTCTTCTATTATGTCTGGTAGTACTGTTGTAGGGTCTTAAGCTGGAGCATCACCTAGGAGGTCTGTTATGGTTGTCTCATGATCTTGAGGAGCTAGAGAAGGAGGAGGAGAGGGTGCAACTTAACCAAGCTTCAAAATTTGCCTGGTTCATTTGGAGAAAATACATATATTAATTCTTTTTCCAGGAGGAATGAGCACCCCTTTTGATTTGCATACCATTGGGTAATGATTGAGCAGGATTTGGCTCATTATTCTCATGTATGAATTTTCCTTATGTGCATACTTATGGCCAATCATTTTCAGGAGGCACCTCCCCCAATGGATTCTTTTAATGAGGACCAGCATTCCCATAATTTGTAGTTGTTGTTTGGGAATCACATCATGTGTAGGAATATTATATAGTAAGACTTTCCCTACAATGTCAGCTAGGAACCTATATTCCTCTGAGAGATCATTCTTCTTCAAATTGATTGTCTTCTCTCTGTTGAACTTCATTATCTGTAGTGCACTGCTGATCTCTACTGCTGTCATTTTATCCGAGACCTCACCTTCTGGTAGATCAAATATGAGTCTCAACATCTCCTCTGTGATGTCAATGTTGTTGCCTGTGATTCTTCCATGGAGGGATCCATCATCTCCAATATGGATGTTATCTTTTAGTTCTGTTAGTTCCTTATAATATATTTTGCATCATGTTGAAATTAATTTCATTATCCCGGTGGTTTGAAATAACCCGAAAATTCTCTTGAAATTGTCAAAAGCAGCATTGAAGGATTCAATATCCACATCAAATCCAGAATTAACCTTAGGAGGAGCCATTAATTCTATAGTACCTACAGAAAAAAAAAACAGGAAAGAGAGAGAGAAACAAGAGCAAGACCACGACAATATTTTGTCTTACTTGAAATGCGAATTTGTTTACATTGTAGTTCATATCTCTTTTTGATATTTTGAAATCATGCTTGCAATTCTACTTCTAAAATCTCAATGAAATAACATCTCTTTGACTTCAATTGAAAACATCTTCGTATAAGGCTTAAAACTCATTATCTTATATATATGCTTTTATTTTCTAAAAAGATGTTTATTTTTAAGAGTGCTTACCACATATTTTATGCATAATCATATCCGTCATATGAATATGTATCACCACAAAACTATACAAACAAGTGACATAAACTTGTTATGGTGTGTGGGTAGCCGCATAACCATCATAACCAACGTAACCACCCATTATGGGTGGGTGTTAATATCTGAAATTATATCGGTCTGTGCATAGTAAATTATTATGATATATGCATAATAATCTATATTAATTCGGTCTATAAATAGTAAAAAAGGTGGTTATGGCCTGCTGATAACTGTGTAGCCACCATAATCACCCAAGGGGCCTATAAATAGGACTCAAGACCCTCTTTCATTTCCATCTTTTCTCTCCTCCCTCCTTTCCTCCTACGCGCAAGGGAGATTCTTGAGGACTCCGAAGATCTTCTTCGGCTCCTTCGAAGATCTTTGAGCGCCTTGAAGATCCTACGAAGGCGCTAATCCTCCTTCGAGCAAGCGTTTCACTCCAAGGGCGCCTCCGTGCGCTCCGCTCTCAAGACTGCTCCAAGTGCGCCTCCGTGCGCTCCGCTCTCAAGACCGCTCCAAGCACGCCTCCATGCGCTTCGCTCTCAAGACCGCAACAAGATTAATGTATAATTCACAAGTCCATCATTCTCAATTACTAATTAAATTAAAATTGATCATGTCTAGGCATGTATAATCTGTCCCCAGCTGGAAGCAAATGCATGCGTACGTAATTTGTCCACGTTATCTATCAGTTCACGCTGTTCTCGTGACGTGCATATATCATAGTGCAAGTTAAGCAATTCATTCGTATATTAAAATATATATGGGAATAATGAGGCTTGACTTGACCTTCACTAAAATATAAATATATGTATATATACCAGCATGTTTATATTGGAAGCCGCCACAGCGCCACTACATATATTATATATAATAGTAAATATAAAATATGCGACAAATATAAGATTAAACGTGCATGTATATATACATATTTGTGTGCGCGTGCGCTTGCGTGTGACGCAAATATACATAAATTGGTAAATTTGATTAGATATGAATATATATGCATTTATATACAATATAATCTTTTGATTTGAACAGAAATTACAATTAAATAAATGACTTATGCTTATTTTAGTATTGAGCAAAAGGTTGCATCTATAGGTTCTATATTAGAGGTCAATTCAATTTCATTAGTACCAATAGATAGCATCGGTAAAATTATAAATAATATACAATTGGATCATTGATGATATTTTCAATCTGAGATAGTAAATGGAGGTGGACTATGTTGAACGCGAAGGTTTTTAAACATTAAGAATCATCAAGACAATAACATACCGTATTTTTCTTAAATTAACTTAGACCCTCGAACAATTAAAATAACATGAATAATTATTAATTTAGTAATAATTCTACTCGAACAACCCGAGTGCATGGACCTAGTCATTGTGATTACTGAAATCTTATGAATTTCTAGGACTTTATAATTATAAGTTAATTACTATTGCAATGGGACACTATAATGTTTTAGAGGACTTAGTGAATATGTACTGTTAGTTATTATGATAATGTGAGATGACTGGATTGAGGTTTGATGAATTACAATTAATAATTATTGGTGATATGACTTGATGAATTCAAATAATATGAACTTGTGGATGAGTACTCAGTGACTTCTGAATCCACCTAAGGACCTTATCTTCGTGATAATTACTATACTTAAACACTCAGAACACATAGATTAGATCATTGCACCTTATAAACTATAATTACTACTAAGTTATAAGATCATAATAATATAACCTTTAATATGATAATATTATTCAATAATGAATAAGAGAAAGACAGAGAGACACCCAGAGATCGAGAGACTGAGAGACATAGAAAGACACATAGAGACAAAGAGACGCAAAGAGACACGGAGAGATCACTCAAAAAGAGACAGAGAGTCATAGAGCGACGCAGAAAGTCACAGAGAGAGACAAATAGACACAAAGAGACGAAGAGATAAAGAGATACAAAGACACATAGTGACACGGAGAGGATGCATTAAAAGAGTGCGACCTCCTGAGTTGTATGGGCTGAGGTTAACTCATAAATAAATTATATGCAATCTTTCGATTCATATGGGCTGGAGTTAACTCGTAAATAAAATATATGCAACCCTTCGAGCTGTATGAGTTGGGATTTGACTTGAAGATACTCACGCGCAATCCTTCGAGTCATGGGGACAAGGGTTGTCGTATGAAAATGAGATGTGTAATGATATATGATTGAATGATGTGTAATAATTTGGTGGCGGGTGAGCCGGCTCTATCAAATTCACACTAATGGAGAATTTGGAGGCGCGCTCTGATGGCTAGCTGTCTAGGTCTAAATTAGTAGGAGCCCTAGTTGGGATCTGCTTTCTAGGTGTTAACTACCACAAAATCTAGACTAGAATCATGATCCTGGGTGATGAGAGGTTATATATACAGCTCAAACAGACACAGAGCATATCGTACGTGTTTTGTGTCGTATGTCGGGCATAGGTTTGCCTGTGTGATAACTTGCCTAGAAGTGGAGATGCACTAATCCACTGCCACCTCCTAGCCACGACGTGTGGGGCCTGTGAGGTTCGCCACCCACGAAATGCGGTGAACTATCATTCTATGTCGATATGGAGTGTTTAATATATGTAATAATTGTGATTGGTGGTGGGTTGTGCGGCTCTACCAGATTCATATTGACAGAGAGCTTAGAGACCAACCCTGAGTTATGAGATGTTATATATACAATTCTGAGAGAGTATGTTAGGCCTTGGTTTGCTTGTGTGAAAGCTTACCTAGAAGTGGAGATGCACTGATCCACTACCACCGTCTAGCCACAATGTGTGGGCCCCGTGAGGTTTGCTTCCCACGAAATGCAGTGAACTGCCATCCTATGTCGACATAGAGCATTTATGATGTGTGTAATAACCAATGACTGACATATTAATGATCCTTCTTATAAACCTTACACTATAATATATTAGTATTAGTTATAAACCCGCGAGGCGAGTCTAACATATGATTTGATATGACACCGTTAGGGTAGTGCACATAGAGTATTTTATAGCTTTTATTAATCTGCATTTAAACTTACTTTACTTCTAGCACTTCGTACTAATTACCATTGCTTATATTGTACATATACTTGTGCCATCCTAATACTTATTGCAGGAATATTGACTCATCCCTCCTCGAGCGCATAGAGTCCAGGAGAGGGGTGGAGTCACTTAGTCATTATTATGACTAATTCCGTCAGTGGACGTCCCTCTTTTAGGTGTAGAGGGCAGAGCATGACAAAGACACTCAGATGAGGATGCGCTAAGAAGCCGAAGAGTAGAGTAGTGTTGCCGTAGCATTACTTTTCTATTTACCTGGTCAGCGTGTGTTGTTAGACGTCGGGCCTCACTTTTATACATATTCATGTACCTCGACTATTGGGCCTTGCCCGGACTCTATGTTTATACTTACTGCTTACTGCTTTAATTACTATAATATTTTGTGATAATACTACTTTGTTTATTACTTCCGCAACTCTTTTGATACACGAGTTGATTGTGATGTGATGGTTATTTGTTGAACACCAACGCTGCTTCGTAGCATTGGTAGTGGCTGGCGGAAGAGAGGTGAGACTTTCATACCCCGGCTCCTCCGTTAGTCACGTAACGGCCTGAGGTCCGCCATTATTTAAATCTTTATTCAGATGCGGTTTTTCACAATTAAATAACACATCAATTCTAATATGTAAAGTACATCAGTGGTACCACAAAAACATAAAACAACTTTTATCCATTTAAAAATAATTTACATCATGTTCATCTAGAGTACAATGGAAAAATGACTACAAAGTCCAATTAAGGCATAAGTACAATGTACAAATTGCAGCGACTCTAAAACAAACTGAAACAAATTCTAACCCGTGCTCGAGTCGCGTCTTCCTTTTGTTTCCTTTCTTCCTGCGTAGGTATCCTTCTAGCGGAGCCTAGCATGCTGGCGGTCTAATCCAAAAAAAAAGAGATCGACAACTATTTAGTTTAGAAAACTAAGTGATTTCCTTACCTATTCAACCGTACTACAAGCAAACACGAAGAGTCAGCATCAATATGTTGTTATATATTTATATATGAACATGTGTAGTAGAACAGGAAGTATAACAAGCAAGTACAGTGAGCTAGTATAACAGAAATAAACTATTTCTGGTATCAAAATTCTGTTTCTTTTTTTCTTATTCATTTCTGTACTCAATTCAGGATTTTCATCATTTTTCATTCTCTTGAAATATTGAGGGTCATTCTCAATCAAGCATCTGGGCTCGTCACTTTAATATCCGTTATATGGTGCTCAAATACGCAGCAGGATTCCACGCCTCCTAGATTAGACGATTTTGTATCAAAATTTGAAGAGTTCGACCCCCCTACAAGGTGTAGGAGTTTGACCCCCTATAAGGTTTAGGAGTTCTGTCCCCCTACAAGGTTGACCCTTACCAAGGGCTGACACTAGCAGTCCAAGATCTTATAATAGGAGATAACAGGGGCCTCTTATGCCAGCTATTAGGGGCATCCAAGAGCATACAACAAGAGCTCACACAGCAGCCCGCTAGCACAAGCAAAAGCAGCAAGCAAGTACTTCAATAACAACCCACATAAACCAACAACTACTGTTGGGAACATATTGCCCAAAATGTTGCTGATTTGAAGAAGTCTTCAAGTCAAGGATAAACACACACTACACCATATCACGCATATGGTAGCGCTCAAAAACCGCTACTGTAGGTGAAAAAAACCGCTACTGTATGTCTACGGTAGCGGTTGCGCGCGCTACATCCGCTGCCGTGGTCGTAGGGTATGGTAGCGGTTACCCAATGTATTGTGACATTTTTCTAACCGCTACTATATGTACATCTATTGTAGCGTTTATGATATCCAATGGTAGCGATTATTTCATTTTACAACAATGGTTACGATACTCTATTGTAGCGTTTATGCTTATATTTGACAACATTTATGATACTTTATGGTAACATTTATGCTTATATTTGACAACATTTAAGATACTTTATGGTAGCGTTTATGCTTGCATTTGGCAACATATATGATTTTCTATGGCATCATTTATGTTTGTATTTGGCAACATTTATGATCTTCTATGCATGATATCGTTTATGCTTGTATTTGATCACAAAATAAATTTTAATAAATTTATTTATTTGCCATTAAATTGAATAAATAATATAGACAATAATAGATATAAAATCTATTTTGTGAAAAAAATATTTTTATTAATAATAAAAAGGTGGGAGATAGCCCAAACCCCTCAATACAAATCAATGGTGCACTTATCTTTATTAAACTCAATATATACATGAAAAAAATTTCATAATAAACAATCTGTTCATGAAAATTAATCTCTTTCTTCTTCACGGGATCGTCCTTGTATTCTTCCTTCTTCGGTGACTCCTTTAATGCCTCCTTCACAGTGCCAGCTCCATACACTTGCTCTCCTGAAGCATCTTTGCGGGTGAGAAACAAATTTGGAGGGCTAAGAGATCGTTCAATTCAAGTGCCTACATGAATGAGAAACAAATCATAATCACGCAGTATCATACAAATTTACTACTCTAGCATAGAAATACATAATCAACAATAATTAATTATCAAGAAAAAAATAACTACAAAATTAAATAGGCGTACACAAGAATAGAACGAAATTAGACATGGGTATAAGAATAGAAAAATAAAATAAGACATGCGGCTTGCTACCCTTTGAGTATCTGCTACAGTGGCAAACTTCACATGCCCAAAACCACGAAAACTACAATCTTCTTTTGCAGCAAGTTGCACCTCTCCAGCTTTTTTGAAGAACTCAACCCAACATCCATAATGATTTTTATTAAACATGCAAAATATATAGTGAATGGGAAAAAAGATAAAAAGAAAGATTGGGTAACGTGTGAAAATTGGTGGTAGTATATATATATGGTCATTTCCTAGAACCTCTCATCCAACTTTGCGCAAGCAAACTGCTGCTGGTAGCAGTTTGCTGCTGCAGTTTGCTTGCGCAAAATGCTGCTGGCAGCAGTTTGCTGCTGCTGCAGTTTGCTTGCGCAAACTGCTGCTGGCAGCAGTTTGTTGCTGCTGCAGTTTGCGCAATGCAATGCTTGCGCAAACTGCTGGCTGCATTTTGCGCAAGCAAACTGCAGCAGCAGTTTGCTGCTGCAGTTCCGGTGATAAATTGTGTGTGTGCGTGTGCAAGAGACAAAAATCATACAAATCATCCTTCGTTAACGGCATGTTTTGTTTGAACCCTAGAGAATGTAAAGGCAATTTAATTCAAAATTCATATTTTGTGATTGGTTACAATATATAATTAATAAACATTTAAATTTACGTCAGAAATGTGTGCAAGTGTATTTCCTCATAATAATAACTAACATAAAGGGCAAGGGTCTTCTGACTTCTATGCACAATATTTCCTTCAAATCAAATAGAGGAAAGGGCGCGCGTTTGGGTTTGAAGGTTTAAGCGTGGTGTTTGATTCGAATGTAAATAACTGTTTACATTCAACTTCTCATCAATCAAACTAGCACGTGAAAACCAAATTTTCTTCACTACTCTAATTTTGATTACCTTTACATTTACTCACTTTCAATCCTTCCTAACAAAAAGAGCCCAAATCTTTAGTAGAACTAATTAGGAACGATAGGCATTAATAAGCATACCATGCTTCTTTTTCGTAATCTCTTATCTTGAGTCGAACGGCTCCCATCGCCCCCGGAGGCGCGCCTAAGTTTGCCCCCAAGAATTCCGCTCTCCAGAGAAGAAATTGGCTACGGGAAACACGAGTTTCAGAATTGGCGAGGATAGGTTAATAAAATGATACATTACAGTGGGAGAAAATGAACCTCATGCTTGCTGATGGGAGTGGTGGCTGGCTCTGGCACTTTCTCGGTGGCCACCTGCCCGCTGCGAATTGACATACACAAACTAACACATACATATACATTCAAACATACACAAACTAGCACATACATACATACAAACATACGCACAAACAAACAAATATATACATACACACACAAACACATATCTATTCAAACACACACACACACACACACATACGCATACATACATACACATTCAAACACACACAAACACATTTATACATGCACACACAACCACATATATGCATACAAACACACACACACACAAACACATATATACATACACACAAACACATACATAAACACAAAAACACATATCTATTCAAACACACACACACACACATACAAACACACACACACACACAAACACATATATACATACACACACACACACACACAAACACATATATATACATACAAACACATTTATACATACACACACAAACACATTTATACATACACACACAAACACATTTATGCATACAAACATACACACAAACAAACAAATATATAAATACACACACAAACACATATCTATTCAAACACACACACACATACACATATCTATTCAAACACACACACACATACACATACATACATACACATTCAAACAGACACACATATATATATACAATCACACATATATACCCCCACACATAAACATATACATACAATAGCTGAAAAAATCCACATATACATTCAAACCTCCACATATAGCTGAAAACATACACATTCAAACCTCCACAAATAGCTAAAAAAATCCAGAAAAAAAAACCTAAATCCAACCATGGGCCCTAGCTGCCATTACAAGAAGAAAGGAGGAGGAGAAGAAGATGCTTACAGTGAGAAGGAGGAGAAGAAGATGCTCTCGTGCAGATCTCCAGTCGCGGCTAGGGCCTCCAAGCAGATTGGACCTCCAAGTCGCAGCTAGGGCCTCCAGCTAGGACCTCCAAGTAGATCTGGAGATCTGGAGAAATAGATCTGGAGATCTCCAGTCGAAATCGCGCCTCTCTGCCTCTACCCTAATTCATCTCTTCTGGGCAGGATCGGGATCGACGGAGGGAGGACACTCGGGCTCGCCGAAGGGAGATATGTAGAGACCGGCCACGACGGGGGCGACCTCGCCGGAGGAGGAAGGAGCACCGGACTTTCGCCGGAGGAGGAAGAGGCACCGGACTGGTCGCGCGGTATCGGGACGGGAACGGGAGGAGGGGCGGGATCCGGAGGGAAGCGATTCGTGAACCATCATATTAGTAAGGCAGAAATTTAAGGCAATTGTTATTAGCACACCAGTTTTGGTATGATACTCTATGGTAGCGTTTATTTATTTAGAGTTGCGCTTAAAAACGGTACCATAAATAACTTTTGGTAGCGTGTACTAAACCGCTACAAATTAAGCGTTACCAAACGCATGATATGGTGTAGTGACACCTTCTATTTGATGCATGTGTTTAGTTGTGTTGATTTCAGGTATTATATAGTGCAAGCCTAACATATGGCTAAACTTAATGTTATCATACATAATTTAGCCAATATAATCCCTCATTGTGCAAAACACCATGTTTATCTAAGATCTAGACTATGTTAGACTTGTCATCACTCACTCATAAACATCGGGAAGAAAGATTTAGAAATTTGGATAGAGCAAATGATCAAAATTCAGTAAGATCAGAATTTGTCTAAGTCAAATATTGTCTTGATGAGTTAGATATATTATCGTGAAAACCTTAAGCTTCAAGGAATATCGTCTTGAAGATACACAACTAAAGTCACAAATTGTCTTGATAAGAAGGATTAGTTCATTCATCAGAATGTCGTCTTGATGAAGCTCAGACAGACAAATATCATCTTGAAGAGGTTCAGCTAATTCAATAACACAAGTAGGAGCTCTCAAGTACTAAGTATAAATCGTGTTGAAGTTGTGGTATCGTTCTGAAGGCTTGGGTGAAGGTAAAATTACTTAAGTCAATTATCGTCGATACCAGCTACAATATCGTCGAGAAGTCTAGACGATATTTTAAGAAGCATATTTAAATGACGAATGCTTGAGTTCATATCGTTTAGATGTGACCTCCTCTTAATAGTCCAAGAGTCAGATCTAAAGTATAAGTCTTATTGAAAGTGCACAGTTAACCTCACTAGAATTATCTATAGGGGGGTGAATAGAGATTTAAAATATTTTGTGCAGTTATATATATATTTATATGTGGTGATCACAGATTAAGGCTTCCCACACACCAACAAGAATTAAGTAAGTAAAGAAAGTAAATGCAAGAAAAGAAATCACAGCACAACACAAGGAAATATAGTGGTTCCCCAAACTTTGGGTAGTCCACTCTTCTACCCCCTTGGTAGGAAATTCACTATCTTGCACTGAGTCTTTTGATAAGGAGACTCTTAGAACCACCCTGAGTCTTTTGATAAGGAGACTCTTAGAACCAACTGAGTCTTTTGAAAAGGAGACTCTTAGAACCAGTACAACTGAATTTTTTGAAGAGAGATTCTAAAAACTCTTTTACAGTATATGAAAGTGAAATAAATGTAGAGAAGAAAGAGAAATAATATAAAGACAAGAAGGAATCTTCTTCCTAGCAAGAAGATTGGAAGCACAAGAAGTAGTGAATGAAATCTCTCTTCTATAGTGAGAAGGAGATTGTAGGCCTTTTCTCTCTTTTGTGAGAGCTATCAGAGTATGCAGCAGAGTGGCTTCAGAAGCAGGAGAAGATGGAAGCTTGATCTTTGTTGCAGCACTATTTCTCAATTCTCTCTCTTTTTCTCTTAGGAGCTTTTCCTCTTTTTCAAATGTAAAATGGTGGATCACTTCTCTTGTGTTCTCTGCCGACCTCCTTGTTATTTTATAGCTCTGTCCATTCAAATAATACTATAGGAGGATAATTGATTAGTAGACAGAGAAATAGAAAGATAGAAATATTTCCATAATAATTATATCAATAGAAGGAAAGAATTCATTCTGATTTCAAATAATGTCCATAATGGTTTTAATCAAATTAGCCAAGAATCTATTAGAGGAAAAGAATGATTCAGAACGGCTATAAAGAATAAATTGATTCCATATAAATCAGATCTATAAAATAAGGAAAGGGATCTGGCAATTTTTGAATTAGACATAGAAATCGACGTGCGTCGATTACTATTCGACGTAAGCGTCGAATTCATCCTGGCTGGACGTCGAGAGAAGAATAAGGAAGGTGCGTCGACTAAGGTGCGTCGACTTCTCAAGATGCGTCGACTAGAAGTCAGAGCTACGTCGATATAGGATACGTCGAATTCTTCTTAAAGTTACTTCGACTCATTCTGAAAGGAACGTCGATACCACTTCGACGTTGCGTCGAATACTATTCGACGCATATTTACTTAACCTTGATTTTTCTTTCTTAGAATTCATATTCAACTCATTTTCAGGGGTTAAGAGAAATCATTTTCCCAACAATCTCCCCCTATTTGTCTTAACCCTATTTAGAGAGAAATTGTATCAGCATATTGATCAATCACAACAAAGCATTTAAGCAAGTAGAAGAAAAATTAGAAAAGGAAATCTTATAAACAAACTCCATGTTCAGATCAATCAGTATTCAACCATAAATATATCAGTCATTGTTTTTAAGGCATTTCAGGAGGGGTAGGAGGAGTCTTCCTTTTTCTAGTGAATACAACTGTTTTAAGAGAGAGGGGTTGCTCCTTCTCAGCACCAGGTAGTTCACTCAGCTTCCCCTGAGTTACATCAGTTTGCTCCCACTGGGATGGAGCTTCTACTTCTACCTCTTCAGTTCCTTTTTCAGTTTCAGCTTCAGCCATAGCAGTACCTGGCTCCTAAGCTCCTATTTTAACTATCACAGTACCTAGCTCCCCCTGAGTTTCAACTTCTTTATCTTTATCTTTCTCACCATCTGCCACATCTTCCTTTTCAGCTTCATTTTCTGCCCTGCTTGCCTCCCCTTGTAATAGTACCACTTGACTTGCAGCCTCTCTTACTATATTGAGTACCTCTATTATTTGTTCTTCAATATGTAGCTCAGGTACTATCTCATTTCCAATTGTCTTGAGCAGTGCAGGATTATTAGTTTTTGAGGTAGGAGGTGACTTGTAGGAGAGAGATTTAGGAGTGGAGGGCTGCTCTTCATCTAGCTTCTCCTCCTTCTTGACCTTCTTGGCCAAGGAGGTTAAGAAAGACCTGGTTACTCTAGAGGAAGAGAGAGAGGTCTTTAGACTTTGCACAGAGGCACTGGCCCCATCTATTTGGGTGTGCATGTGAAGGATGGAGGAGTGAATCTGGGAGCAGTGCTCATCCAGCATTACTTGGAATGTTTGAGCTGCTGATGCAATGCACTGAGTGAGGAGAGCTTCAGTGGATGCAGATGGTTCATGTTGTTGTTGGTGATGAGGAGAGAGTGGTGGAGGTGGTGATGAAGCTGGAGAGAAGTTAGTTGATACATGAGGTATGGGTGATAAAGGAGGTGGGGAGGATGAGAAAGTATGAGGAGGAAGAGATGGAGAAACTGCTGTTTGAGCAGGTGTTTGAGAAGAGGTAGGTAGAGAAGGGGTTGTGAGAGTGGTAGAGATTAGTGGAGTAGATGATGGTGGTAGAGAAGGATTGTCTCTTTGAGGAGGAGACTCTTAGAACCAGTACAACTGAATTTTTTGAAGAGAGATTCTAAAAACTCTTTTACAGTATATGAAAGTGAAATAAATGTAGAGAAGAAAGAGAAATAATATAAAGACAAGAAGGAATCTTCTTCCTAGCAAGAAGATTGGAAGCACAAGAAGTAATGAATGAAATCTCTCTTCTATAGTGAGAAGGAGATTGTAGGTCTTTTCTCTCTTTTGTGAGAGCTATCAGAGTATGCAGCAGAGTGGCTTCAGAAGCAGGAGAAGATGGAAGCTTGATCTTTGCTGCAGCACTATTTCTCAATTCTCTCTCTTTTTCTCTTGGGAGCTTTTCCTCTTTTTCAAATGTAAAATGGTGGATCACTTCTCTTGTGTTCTCTGCCGACCTCCTTGTTATTTTATAGCTCTGTCCATTCAAATAATACTATATGAGGATAATTGATTAGTAGACAGAGAAATAGAAAGATAGAAATATTTCTATAATAATTATATCAATAGAAGGAAAGAATTCATTCTGATTTCAAATAATGTCCATAATGGTTTTAATCAAATTAGCCAAGAATCTATTAGAGGAAAAGAATGATTCAGAACGGCTATAAAGAATAAATTGATTCCATATAAATCAGATCTATAAAAGAAGGAAAGGGATCTGACGATTTTTGAATTAGACATAGAAATCGACGTGCGTCGATTACTATTCGACGTAAGCGTCGAATTCGTCCTGGCTGGACGTCGAGAGAAGAATATGGAAGGTGCGTCGACTAAGGTGCGTCGACTTCTTAAGATGCGTCGACTAGAAGTCAGAGCTACGTCGACATAGGATACGTCGAATTCTTCTTAAAGTTACTTCGACTCATTCTGAAAGGGACGTCGATACCACTTCGACGTTGTGTCGAATACTATTCGACGCATATTTACTTAACCTTGATTTTTCTTTCTTAGAATTCATATTCAACTCATTTTCAGGGGTTATGAGAAATCATTTTCCCAACACTTATTGTACAACCCATATCTCGCCGAGGGTAGGACATGTTCATTCCACGTGGGCTGAAGTTAAAGTCAAAGGTCAAGGCAAGATCAATCAGCAGGAGTAGTTAAAGATCACAAGTGAATGTGCGAGATCCTTCCATGCTCGCTGGTAAGCGATATCGGTAGCATCTTAACCAAGAAGGCGAGATCCTTCTAATACTCGCTAAAAGCACCTCTTAAGAACCTCTTTTAGCACTACTCTAGGAAGACAGCGAGTGTTCTCTCAAGATCTTGACCCCCACCCTCCTATAAGTGAGATATTCGCAAAGAGGTGGTTTCCTCGTACCAAACTCAGTCATTTATGGTTGTGGAGGGGAAGTTTTCCTAAATCTTCTAGGTATGGGGCGGGACCTCCATGCTGAAGCATCATGGGGTCTATTTATGATCTTTTCTCTATCTTCTTAACTCTAGCCATCGAATCCGAGTAGCCGGACCGCGGGATAAGTGACGCGTCGTCCAGCCGGACCGCAACAGGCGGGAGCGAGACTGCAGTCCGAACGACAGTGAACTGGTCGTTGCCAAGTAATAAATTTGAGGAAGTAAATCCCCGGATATCGAATCTCTCGAGGAACACGGTAAGGTGGGGCAATCTATTGAGGCGAGACTTGAGATAGAAGTCTTTGTATGTCGGTGTTTTATGGGGGGTTTTGATCGTAGACTAACAACTAATTGCAATAAAATAAAACTATCTAACTATGCGGGTCGCCGGCACTGCTTCTCTCTTCCGCGGGTCGCCGACCTCCACATCGCACCTATGTTGGTCGCTTTCCTCCGCTTCGCTCGTTGTCGTAGAAACACTCAACACAATCACAAACACTTCACCACCCCACCACCTCCAAGCCAAGACTCATGAACATAACAATAATGATTTTCAATAAAGATTAAACACATATGAATAAATATTAGTGCATGTTATGTTCATACAAACTCAACCATCACCATATATGAAGAAATCCAAAAGAGAAAACAAAACTAAATAGGATGAGAAATAGGAAAGCAATACAAACGCTGCCCGAGTCTCTTCCTCAGAAGTGAATGTCACAACCCACATTTTCTCAATCATTAATATATTATAAGAGCAAGAGAAAATGCGCGTCGTGATGCCACGATGTGCAGGGGACAACTACAGACGCTCAGGCAAGAACCTTCAACTGTTACATTTCATGAAAATCATATATTGTTGTGATGAAAACATAGTTTAAGCTAAGGTTTTGATAACCGTGTCTCTCGGTTCAGTGGATAGACAAGTCCACGAGTAAAAATATACATGTATGCAGCGAAAAATATTTTGTTTTGAACATTTATCGACCTATGTGAGTATGAAGACTCAACAAGCAAGCTTAATGATATGCACATTCTAGATTTAGTATAAGTATATGGAGCTTTTATAATCCTTTAAAATATGGTGATATTTGATTAAAAAGATGTTATGAGTATGAAATGAAAACGTTGCTCTTTTTATACTTGAAAATGTTGGAGCCTATGTTCCGCATCTCTTGGTTTGAGAATAACAAATACCGTGTTGTATTTGATCTAGTCTTTGTGTGTTTATAGTGTCTAGGTTGTACAGGTTCAATGAGGAGACAAGTCCTCGTTCATGGGCATGATCCAAGAGTGTGTACACATTAGAAAAAGCAAAAGGATAAGTTTTGTGTGCTGATCTTAAAATGGCCATAACTTTCAATCCAGGAAGAGTTACAGAACGGTCCACCCCATTTCGGAGATGAGAACGACTCAATCTACAGTATGGAGAAGTTTTGGATGGCAAAAATGAAGAGGAGCTGTCGGACTTCTGAGAACGATGTCGTCCAGGCGACAGCGCAGAAGTTACAGTAACTGCCTGCACGACAGCACGACGAGCAGCAGTTTGGGGCTGTCAGAATTCCGACAGCGATGTCGCCCAGGCGACAGAGAAAATCTATAAATGGGTTCGTTTTGTTTGTGCATTCAGAGTTTTGAGAATTCCAAGTCCTTTCCTGAGTGCATACGAACCAGAGAGCTCCAGAACCTCAAGAACTCCCATTTGTGCTGAGAAGGTTTGAAATTGAAGACGAGATCGGACGTGCTTCTACATCAACGATCATCTCGAGACTTCAACCTTCCTTTCAGAGATCTGAATTTCTAGGGAGTTCTTCATTTTATTTTGTATTTTCATTTATATACATTTCACTTTGTATTGGTAGGGAAATCGTCTCCTTGTGCGTGACGTCTAAGTCCTTGCGTGGCTTAGGGGAAAATCGCTTCCTTGTGCGGAGCGTCCAAGTCCTTGCGTGGCTTGGTGGGAAATCGTGGTCTTGTGTGCTACGTCTAGATCTTGGGAAGATCTAGAGGATAGGCTTGAGCTTGGTCTAGGGAAAGACAAGTGATATCCTTCCGATCCTTGGGAGAAGGATTGGTAAACATAAATTGTCAAAAGTTTATTATCTTATTTATGCCTTGATCTTAAGCATTGTTAAAATCATTTTTATTGTATGAGAATTTCATGATTAAAATATTATGCCTTTTCTTTAATTGCAAATTTGGTTACTTAATCTTTAATTTAGAAATTTTGTGTTTGATCTAATTTAAAAATATCATAGTTTGTAAATTTTTATAAGTGATTTTTAAAAAAGCAAAATTTGTTTTGAAAATTCTTAAGTAAAAAATTATAATTCAAAAAGGCCCTTATTCACCACCCCCCCCCCCCCCTCTAAGGGCGCCACAAGATCCAACAGAAAATACCTAACATGCAACTTAACATAAAACTTCCCCAGAGAGCAAGTAGGTAAAACAAATCAGCAAGAAAATTACATAGCAACCAGCAATTAGTCTAACATCTACCACAAAACACTGTGGGCATCAACATCCTGACACGAACCCACAGAAACAACATGTATGTCTAAACAAAAGAAAACATCGAAACTACTTCACCAACTCTGGCTACTAACTCCAACCCTGAAAACACCAACTCTAGTTGCTCAGACCGCTATTACTCTGAGCCTGAGGCATTCAAAAGAAAAGAATGCCTCAGAATAATGCACAAGTTGTTGGTACAAAACATGTACCTCCAAGACTCACACTAAAAAGGAGAAGAGGGAAGGGACTGCGGAGTGCAGGTTACTTAGGACGAAGGGTGACAGAAAAGAGACTTCTGAGGAAAACTTCTTTGATTGATCTCAAAAAAGGATTACAGAGGGGGGGATAAAACAGTCCATGGTGAGAGGTAGAAAAGTGACAGAATTAGAGACCGCTTACACAGGTTGTAAGTTGGAGGCTCGAAGAAAAAGTCCCTTTTCAGGTACCCCTACCCCTCTATTTATAGATGCGGAGGCTGCCCAAACGGACAGATCCAAAAATTACGGGCTGCCAGAGGTATAGGAGAACCGGGGCAGAGCAAAGGGGGTGCTAATAACAAAAAGGAAAGAAGGGGCCAGACCGCGCGGTCTGGCGATCTGGCAGAGGCTTGACCGCTGGAGGAAGAACAGGCGATCTGGGCGGTCCTCAATTCTGAGACCGCGGGAGGGATCCTTTCTGACTGGAAAAGAGGTTACGGGAATTCCGGACAAACATTATCCCCGCACATTTTCAAGTTTCATTGGAACTTCGGAAATGTTCTCTTTAACCGCTGAGACCGCGACCGTCATAAATGCACTGGGCTCAATAAATATGGCATCAGAGCTTTAGAATTCATAACCTTCAGAAAGGAGCAGCGAGCTTGAACCTCAAGCGATCACCTGAAATCACACAAAAAATGATCTTCACAATGGTGTCTGTGTTATCTCAATTAAATAAGCGATCGGCAGGGTCGGCTTCCCCAAAGAAAAAGGAGACCACCAGCCAGAAGAAGAAGAAGACGGATAAGGCTCCTCAGATTCTTGTCGAGTCGGGCTCATCAAAAGAGACCGCTCAATCTCCAAAGAAAATGCCTGACTGGCCGGAGAGCACGGTTTTGCCGGTCTCTACCGTTGTCGATTTGTCTAGTAGTTTTTCGGGTCCTCCCGTGCTGAACTTTCCTGATCTGTCTATTTCTTTTGATTGCCAGAAAATCGTTGAGGTCCTTAATCAGACCGTTGTTGATAGTGCATTATTTATAGTTATTTTTATATAGTATTTTAGTTGTAATTAATTAGTTTTTATATACTTTTAGTTTAATTTATATCTAATTTACCTTATTTTGTGTTTTCAGGTAATCTGGGGCTGCTAATAGCAAATTCAAGACCACAGCCGTATTCAGGGGAAATTCCAGAGCAATTCTACAAAAATCTTCAGTACACGCCCCAGGTCACGGGCGTGACCTGGGGGCGTGACCATGGTCACGGCCGTGCTCCGTTTTCCGCTCCCAGAAATCAGTGCCACGTCGGTTTATGATTACACGCCCCAGGTCACGGGCGTGACCTGGGTCGTGACCTTCAGGTCACGCGCGTGACTCGCCCGACAAGCATTCAATTCAAGCAGTTTCCGCCGCCGAGCCGTTCCAGCTTACACGCCCTTGGTCACGGGTGTGACCAAGGGGCGTGACTTCTCCCACAACTGCCAGATTAACTCCAGATCGCGCTGTTTCCCGCCGTTTCCTGACTCGGTCAAGACACGCCTTAGGTCACGAGCGTGACCTAGGCCGTGACCCGTCGAGATGATCAATTTTGGCAGTTTTTCTTACCCAATGTTCCCTGGCTTTCAAGACGTAGTTACGCAGCTTACACACCCTTGGTCACGGGCATGACAAGGGGCGTGACTCACCAATTTTCTGCCTATAAAAGCCAGTTGCTGCTTGAAAGACTTAATTTAAGGGTAGCTAATCACCTAGAGGGGGGGGGGGGGTGAATAGGTTATTTAAATTTATTGCAGTTCTTGAATATAACCTAGATAAATCTGATCAGAGCTTTCAAGAAAATAACACCACAGAAAAGAACACACAGATTTTTATAGTGGTTCCCCTTATCTTGGGTAAACCACTTTTCCCCTTCTACCCTTCTAGTAGTGTACTAGATAGGGTTTATAACTCCTCCAGATCTCAGACCACAAACAGGTCTTACAGCTCAGATCGCCAAAGGATCTTACAATCTCAGATCACACAGATCCTACCTCAGCCTTTATAACTAGGCTTACAACTCAGATTCACCCCTGAATCCTACAACTCAGATCACACCTGATCTTACAACTCAGATCCTTGACAGATCCTACACTCAGATCTGACAACTCAGATCCTACAGAAATTTAGAAAGAAAGTAACAAATACTTAGACTCAGGTTTGCAATTGTTGAGCCTTCTTGATCTACCTGAATGATCAGTCAGAAACCTTCAATAGAACAGCAGCAGCAAATGATCTTCTTGATTCGACAGGCTGTGATGACTGTTCTTCTTCTTAGGAAGACAGATTCTTCCTTCTTGACCTCCTGCTTTCAGAAAAAGATATCAGCACCAGATTGCTGAATGAATTCTTCAAATCAGATTGGTTCTGAAAGGGAAGACGACTTCACAGAAATCTTTCTCAAACTTTTACTCGAAAACGATAATGGCTTTTAAAGCTTTTCTTCACTGCTTTAATACTTAGCTACATAACCCATAGGTCATGCCTTCTATTTATAGCCCGCCATTTGCAATTACAGTTACGATCCTCCACGTCAGCATGACGTTATGTTTTCAATGGTCTTTATCAGAAACAAAAGCTCAGCCAGCTGTAGAAGAAATTCCTCAGTTCAGACTATCTGTAGAAGAGGCGTTGAGCGCTTACTGTCTTTGTCAACACTTTCTCAATTAGGCGTCGAGCAATATTTAAACACTCGACGCATACTCCTTAGACTGAAGCTCTCGGCTCCTCCTTCTCAGGCGTTGAGTAATCATCACTCAGTCGACGCCTTTTAACTCTGACTTCATATCTCTACACTTCTGGATGGCGCTGGGCTGATAAGAGTTAAGTCAACACTTCTCATTCCAAGGCGTCGAGCAATATAACTTGGCTCGACGTTTTCCAACTTGAACTCAGAACTTCTAGTTGGCGCTGAGCTGATAGGAGTTAAGTCAACACTTCTGGGTCACAGGCGTCGAGCGATGTATGATGTCTCAACGCTTCTGAACTTGAATGAATTCCATGAACATTTTGCCTGACCTGATCTCCTGCACATTGATTCTAGAGAGTATATCAAATACATTCTGAGATATATCTTTGACTTACAAATGGACTTCTCCAAATCTAGAACATTGTGAGCAATGATCCCAACAATCTCCCCCTATTTGAAGAAGTCATAACCTCAATCAATGATATATTTCTCTTTTTTGTAAAAAACAATGTGTACAAATTTCTATATAGATAATCAGAAGAAGGAGTATCATACTATATAGAATCAAATTACTAACACATTCTATCCACAGACATTCTCTCAGACATAATATCTCATATAAGCATAAAAACATAAGCAATTCAGAATAAGATATGTCATGAAGAGAACCATAATCACATCACAGGCATATATCATGAAAAATAGATCACACCAGAAATTCACCAGGATTGTTCAAAAGTATATTAATTACATTCATCAGAAAGAGAAAGTAAAGATTAAAGTTCTAAGAATGCCCAGGATCCTTGAATTCAATTCCTCTTTTGGCTCTTTTGGCGAGTGCTGCAGCAACTTCCTTTCTCCTTTCGAAATAACCAAATGGCTTTGGGAAGTACCTGATTTGCTCCATTTCTCCTGCCTGGACTTTCCCAGCCATTTTGTCAGCCTTGAATTTGATCTTTAGATCTTCTTGAGCCCTATGCTTTAACCATTCAGCTTCAGAGTACCACTTTTCTCGTTGATCTAGGTTATTTTTCACAATTTCCCATGCTGATAGAAACAATTCTCTGGAATATGGAGACCAACGTTCAAAATCAGCTCTTGATTGAACCTTTTCTCTGTACTTTCTTTTGCTTGATTCTTCTTGCTCACTAGTAAAATGTTCTCTTGTGCCTTTATCCTGAGGACTATACATTTGAGCAATCTTCTTTTGAACCTCAGTAAGAGAGATTGGCCCTGTCCCAGAGACTTGATCATTCCCATAGTCTATGGTAGGATATCCAAGAGTTTCTCTTATAGAGTTTGAGGTCCACATAGCATGTTCAGAACTAGCTTGAATCATTGACCTCTCCCCCTTTAGGACTTCTTCAACAATATGATCTCTTATAATATTTTTCTGAAATCTGACTTGACCTTCCAAATGAAGAACTCCACTGTCAATATTTTTCTTTACTTTAAGAAGATGATCATCTAAAGTGTCTACATGCATCTTTACTTGGTCTTTTAAAACTGTGGAGCTCTCACCAATTTTAGCCAAAATATCAGCATTATGCTGTTGTAATCTTGCTTCAATCTTATTTGTACCTGTGAGAATTTGTGCTACTTGTTCTTTATACAAAACTTGCATGTTGCTACTCAGTATTCCTTGGTTTGTCTGAACATCATCCACTGTTTTAGTAATTCCGGCTTGTGATTCTTTAATAGTCTTGGATGCTTCTTTGATGGCATCAAGCTGTTCAGTTGAATAATCGACTGAAGCACCAGCTCTCTTAAAGAACTTTACCATCTCCTTCCTTAAAGCAGACATCTGATGATTGACTTCAAATCTAACCAACTTCATTTGAAAATCCACTTCCTTTTTCATTTTATCATTATTTTCCTCAATATATTGTTCTAACATTCTCCTTTGATTATTCAGTAACACCTCTAGCTGAGGTAGAACAGGACTAAGGTCCACATGGATTTCCCTTTCCATGTCAACACCTTTGCTACTTTCTTCCCTGAGAAAAGAATCATTTCTTTGGCTCATATGAGAGCTAGAGGATTCTATCTTAATAACTTTCTCAGCAGATTTCTTTGTTGCTTCCGGCTCTGCTTCCACCTCCATTGCCTCAATGACAGAATTTACTTTATCAGGGATCTCAGCCTGAGACTCCCCCTCAATTTCTGCGATGATCAAATCAATTTTATCCTGAGCAGGGATCTCATCCTGAGACTCCCCCTCAATTTCTGCTTTGCTTAGTTCGGAATCGTGTTGAACAAGAATCTCATCTTGAGTCTCTTTTTCATTTGGCAGAACCCCTTCAGATCTAGCTGGGGATATATGAAGACTTCCTCTTTCTTCTTCCCCTTTTTCATTTGCATCCTTAGAAGTATCAGGAGAACTATCCCTTGCATTGTTCTTTTCTACATCTTCAGATGTTGTAAGATTTGGATCATGAATTGGAGAAGATGTAGATTTTCTCTTGGAGGAGGATGTACTAGAAGAACTTGAAGAAACCTTAGTCTTCTTTTGCTTCTTTGCTTTCTTCTGCTTGGGAGAAGAATCTGCTGGAGGAGGGTTAAATAAGATTCTGTCCCATATCTCTATCATTCTCATATCCATTTTCTTCATATGATTTATCTTTGATCCAAGTTTATTATTCAAAATGTCAGGGGACACTTTTACTAAATACAGAGATAGTATCCTACCCATGTTGGGTACCTGGATACACTCAACTATTCTGTCAAACACAACTCTTCCCCAATCTGTTCTTAGAGAATGAATGATCCTTGTCAGAAGAATAAATATTTTTCTGGATATTTTGTCATGCGATCCAGTCTTGCATAACAATCCCTTTCCTATCACATCTGTTATCAGTTTGCCTTTCGGATTCATTCCTTTTCTTAGAATACTTCCAGGGATTTCTCTTAACGTGTCAATTCCGCACCAGATTTGTGCTAGTCTAATCTGCTCAGAGGACACCTCTTCCTCTTCTTCGTCCATTTTTAACCTAGGCAGTTTCAGTGCCTTAGCGAGTCTAGATGGAGTTATCTTAATTTTCTTGCCATTCACACTAGTCTTAATCTTTGAATTTACGGAGTCAATTACTATGTTAGAATATAGCTCTAATACCTCTCGTTTCCAAATGAGAGTTGATTCAGACAATACGAACTCCAGTCCTGCATTGTAGATTAATTCGATTGTTGATTTGATCTCCACAGAAGATGATTGGAATCCATTTCGAACAAGCTCACTTCCTTCATAAAGATACTCACTGCTTTTGGGAGGCATTGTTTTTGATGATTGAGGAGAGAAGGAATTGATGAAGAGATTTTCTAGGGCAGCTAATTTCGAACTTAGAGAACTATAGCATATACGCTAACGAAGTGACTTCCTTATTTATAGGAGTTCTAATTCAAGAAGATGAGAAGCCGCGGGCTGAACTTGTTTGACAAGATTGATCTAATGGTTCAATTTTACCCTGTCGAGACGGCCTAGCTATGTTCGCATAGGCGTTGAGATCGCTTGACGTCATGTATCTTCAGTCGACGCCATGTGTCTTCTCGACGCCAAATATCTTCTCGACGCTAAATAATTTCTCTCGACGCCAAGAATAGTCTGTCGACGCCAGATGGCTTCTCCACTCACCTTATATGGCTTAATCAATATTTTCATTTATTTAATTCAAAATAACTTTAATCCATTTTTAACATACCTAATTCAATTTTAAAATTATTGAATTTGGTTTCATCCAAGGGTTTAGTAAATATGTCAGCAACTTGTTTGTCAGTGGGAACATATTCAATTGAGATGTCTCCATTTTCTACATGTTCTCTAATGAAATGATATCTTATTTCTATGTGTTTAGTTCTACTATGAGATACATGATTGTTAGATATAGCAATAGCACTAGTTGAATCACAAAATAGAGGAGATTTACTTAGCTGAACTTTATAGTCTTGGAGTTGATGTTTAATCCATAGTAGCTGAGCACAGCAGTTTCCAGCTGAGATGTACTCAGATTCTGCTGTAGAAATAGCCACACTGGTCTGCTTCCTGCTACTCCAAGATATTAATCTTTTGCCAAGAAATTGACAGGTCCCAGATGTACTTTTTCTATCCTCCTTGCATCCTGCAAAATCTGCATCTGAGAAACCAATTAGTTCAAAATCATTGCTTCTAGGATACCAAAGGCCAAGATTAAGAGTTCCCTTCAGATATCTCAGGATTCTTTTGACAGCAGTGTAGTGAGATTCTTTAGGGTTCACTTGATATCTAGCACACACACATGTTGAGAACATAATGTCTGGCCTGCTAGCAGTTAGGTATAGCAATGATCCAATGATGCCTCTGTACAAGGTTTCATCAATAGGTTTCCCTTTTTCATCCTTGTCCAGTGACATATTTGCTGCCATTGGTGTCTTCATGACAGAGGAATTTTCCATTCCAAACTTCTTAAGAATTTCTTTTGTGTACTTGGTCTGAGAAATGAAAATTCCTTCCTCAGACTGTTTCACTTGGAGTCCTAAGAAGTATTTAAGCTCACCCATGCTGCTCATTTCAAATTTTCCTTGCATAAGGTTTGCAAACCTCTTGCAAAGATTATTATCAGTAGAGCCAAATATTATATCATCTACATATATTTGTACTAGAATAATGTGACCTTTAACTATCCTAAGAAACAATGTCTTATCTATCTTTCCTCTTGAGAATTTGTTCTCAATAAGAAATCTAGATAATGTCTCATACCAGGCTCTAGGTGCCTGTTTCAGACCAATATTGTTCCATTAAGAAATGCTGACTTCACATCCATTTGATAGACTATGAAACCAGTGTGAGCTGCAAATGCCAGGAATAACCTGATTGCCTCCAACCTTGCCACAGGAGCAAACACTTGATCAAAATCTATGCCTTCCTCCTGTCTGTATCCTTGAGCAACCAACCTAGCTTTGTTTTTGATGATCACACCATTCTCATCTAGCTTATTCCTGAATACCCATTTGGTTCCTATGACTTTATGTCTCTTTGGTCTTGGGACCAATATCCAGACTTTGCACCTATCAAATTGATTTAACTCTTCCTGCATAGCTGATATCCATGAAGAGTCTTTATTGGCTTCATCAAACTTCTTAGGTTCTATTTTGGAAATAAAACTGTGATGCAAGGCCTCATGTATTGAGTTTCCTCTTCTGGTTTGCACACCATCATTTGGTTTTCCTATGATCTGTTCCTTTGGATGATCCTTCAGATGTTTGGTTGCAATCCTCCACTTTTCATTTCTCCTTTGAGAATCTGGTGCATCTGTTTGAGTAGGTTCTTCTAGAGGTTCTGGATGAGGTGGTTCTTCAGCAGCAGTAGGTTCTTCATAATTGTCTTCTGCTTGAGGTTCATCCTCTCTAAATACAATTGTATTCTCAATTGATTCTTCATTATCCTCATTTTGTTGTTCATTGATATTCAGCTCCTTTAATTTCTGTGTTGAACCTGCACAACTAGATAGACTTCCCAAATCCTTATGAATAAGACTGGTTTCATCAAATACAACATGTATAGATTCTTCTATCCTATTAGACTTTTTATTGAAAATTCTATAAGCTCTGCTTTGAGAGCTATACCCAACAAAGATTGCCTCATGTGCTTTTTCAGCAAACTTAGTGAGATGATGCTTTCCATTATTTAATACAAAGCATTTACTACCAAATATTTTAAAATAAGCTAAAGTAGGTTTTCTACCTTTCAACACCTCATATGGAGTCTTATCCAATCTTTTGTTTATAAGAGCCCTATTCTGAACATGACAAGCTGTGTTTACAGATTCAGCCCAAAAATACTCAGGAAGAGAAGAATCACTCAGTATACTCCTGCTAGCTTCAATGAGGGTTCTATTTCTTCTCTCAGCAACCCCATTTTGTTGGGGAGTTCTAGGAGATGAGAACTCTTGAGAGATTCCTAGATTCTCACAGAATTTGGTCATTGCACCTGACTGAAATTCAGTCTCATGATCACTTCTAATTTTGGCTACAGAATTTCCTATTTCATTTGTGATTTGCCTTACAAAACTTGTAAATATTTCTAAGGTGTCTGACTTATGTTTGAGGAAGAATACCCAAGTGAATCTGGAATAATCATCAATTATTACAAAAGTGTATGATTTTCCTCCTAAGCTATGGATTGACATTGGTCCAAATAGATCCATGTGGAGTAGATATAGACATCTAATGGAATCCTTCTCAGCAATTGGTTTGAATGAAAATTTGGTATGCTTACCCATTTGACAAGCATGGCATGGACCCTCCTGCTCACACTTCCAATTAGGTCCACCTCTCACTAGGTCTTTTGAGATGAGCTTATTTATAGTCTTATAATTTATGTGAGCTAATCTTTTATGCCATTGAACACTACTAGAAATCTTATTTTCTGCTACTAAGCATATAGAATTAGTTAGATCAGAACATATGAAATTTAAGCAGTAAATATTGCCACTCCTAGTGCCTGAGAGAATTATCTCATTCTCTTTCTTAATCAAGCACTTATCCTTGTGGAATGAAATGTCATACCCAATATCACATAATTGGCTTATGTTGATGAGATTGTGTTGCAATCCATCAACATGAGCAAGATTGGTGATGATGACAATTCCATTTGAGATATTGCCATAACCTTTAGTTTTACCTCTTTCAGATCCTCCAAAGATAACCTTTGGTCCATTCCTTATGGGAGAGTAATCATTCAGCAGACTTTTTGTTCCTGTCATGTGCATAGAGCACCCACTGTCCAAGTACCAGATTGGAAGCTGATTGGTCTTTGGACAATCCTGCAAAAAGAATTACTTTTTCTTAGGAGCCCACACCAAGTTGGGTCCTAGAACCTTGTTAGTATGAGCTGGAACATTTAGTTGTTGAATAATCCTTGGTGCTGTGAGATTTGCCATAGGTCTGAATACTGATCTCCCAGAGTTGAATCTTGGAGCAGTTGGATTGAACCAACAGTCAAGAGCAAAATGTCCAATCCTACCGCAGCACCAGCATTCATATCTATTATATCTCCTTGAAGGTCTTCTTATTTCTTTATGTTGATTCATATTTTGCCTACTTTCCTTATTCACAGGAGCTATGTAATTTGTCTTAGTGAATTTTACTGGTTCAGTTTTCTTTCTATTAGTGATTCTTACTTCAGGTCTTAGATTCTTTCTTTTGAATTTAGTATTTGCTTTGAATTCAAATAGAGGTTTGGCATTATTATTACTGGGCTGAATTAAATCATCTTTGCTATTAGAACATTCACCCTTATAAAACTTATGCACACCTTTTTGATCACGCTTGTTTGTGATGGGCATGATTCTATTAAGCTTTAAAGGTTCTATAGATGCTTTGTCATTAATTTTGGGATTTTTATCTGCATCCCTATCATATCCTATGCCACATCTGTATTGAGCAGAGAATGTGTCTATTATAGGAAAAATAGTTTGAGGTTGTGAGAACTTTGCCACAAGTTTCCTTTCTGCTAGGAGTTTTGCTTCAAGTTCTCTTATTAATTTTTCTTTGGTGCACAGAGTTTGTATGTGAATAATTGACTTGACTTTTAATTTGCTAAGTTCTTTACTTGTCTGATTCATCCTCTCAGCGGTCTCAGAGTTTTGAACATTGGTTTGCTTTAATTCAGATAATTCTTTTTGCAACCTTTTGTTATGCCTTTTGCTCTTCTTGAGTGCTTTGAGAATTAATTGATATTTTTCAATAATCTCATCTACTTGAAGTTTAGATTGTGAGTCATTTTCATCTGAAGGGAATGAGTCTGTTTCAGATTCAGAATTAGAATCAGATAAAGGAGTTTTATTAAGTACCTTTATATCAGCAGTTTCCTCCTGATTCTCTTGATCACTCAATGCCATGAGTCTTGCGTTTTCTTCTTCATCTTCTTCACTATCAGACATTGATAGTGGGGCTTTTATCATAGGTCTATCATTTAGAATGTCTTCATTTTCATTGGCAGCCATCAGAGCTATGAGTGCCTCCTCACTATCTGAGTCAGATGATTGAGATTCACTATTACTCAGAGTGACCTTGCCCTTTTTGGCCATTAGACTCTTTTCATGTCTTTTGTCAGATCTATGCTTTCTTTCATCAGAGTTCTTGTTGTGCTTTCTCTTCGAAGGACAGTCAGCAATCATGTGTCTTCCTGCAACCAAAACACACGATTTCTTCTGAATTATTTTTATTGTGTTTAGAATTGTACCTGTCCTTCTTGAAGTCTTGTTTGAATCCTTCTGAAGAATTTGAATGCTTCTTAGATCTGGAAAACTGAGATGGTCTAGTTTTCCAGTGTTGTTTTCTTCTCAATATCCCTTTTAGTTGTTTGGTAAAGAATGCCAATTCACCATCTGATATTTCAGAATCAGTATTATTGGTTTCTGATTCTTCTGATTCAGATGGAATTCTGGGAGATAATGACAGCCTTTCTTTGTTTTTCTTGGAGCTCTCTGCTTTCAGAGCAATGGGGTTTTCCCTGCTATGTCCTTCCTCAGCTTTTCTGGTATTCAGATGAAGTTCATGGGACAAGAGTTTCCCATATAAATTCTGTGGCTGAATGATTCCCAGATTTCCCATTTCTCTGATTGCACAGATCTTGATATCCCATTCTTTGTTCAGTGATCTTAAGAATTTATCATTCAGCTCATAATCTGAGAGTTCTTCCATAAGTTTTTAGACCATTTACAATCTTGAAGAATTTTTCATAGCAGACTGCAATTGAATCTTTCTTGTCTTGTCTGAAGGCTTCATATTGCTGATTGAGAAGTGACTTCCTGTCATCTCTGACTTCTTCAGTCCCTTCCATATAAATGATAAGAGATTCCCACATTTCTTTGGCAGTTTTACAATGGATTAAATTTTGGAAGGTTGAATCTTCAATAGCACTAACAATAATGTTCTGAGCTCTCTTATCCAAGGAGGCCAGAATCACTTCATCTTTGGTCATCTCTGAATAGGCTTTAGGAGTCTTTATATTTCCGTCTGTAAATGAAACTTTCATAGGAACAAAAGGTCCCTCCAGAACAGTTATGTAAATCCGAGGATCAGATGCTTCCATAAAAAGTCTGACCCTTTCTTTCCAAATTCCGAAGTTTTCCTTTCTGCAGATTGGAAGCTTCGAGGATGTAAATTCTTTGCTTCCCTCCGAATTAGCCATCACGACTTCAGAAATTTACCCTTAGAAGATCTTGTTCAGGTTGTTAAACCTTTTCTTGAACAACCTCCCTCTGATACCACTTGAAAGACTTAATTTAAGGGTAGCTAATCACCTAGAGGGGGGGGGGGGGGGTGAATAGGTTATTTAAATTTATTGCAGTTCTTGAATATAACCTAGATAAATCTGATCAGAGCTTTCAAGAAAAATAACACCACAGAAAAGAACACACAGATTTTTATAGTGGTTCCCCTTATCTTGGGTAATCCACTTTCCCCCTTCTACCCTTCTAGTAGTGTACTAGATAGGGTTTATAACTCCTCCAGATCTCAGACCACAAACAGGTCTTACAGCTCAGATCGCCAAAGGATCTTACAATCTCAGATCACACAGATCCTACCTCAGCCTTTATAACTAGGCTTACAACTCAGATTCACCCCTGAATCCTACAACTCAGATCACACCTGATCTTATAACTCAGATCCTTGACAGATCCTACACTCAGATCTGACAACTCAGATCCTACAGAAATTTAGAAAGAAAGTAACAAATACTTAGACTCAGGTTTGCAATTGTTGAGCCTTCTTGATCTGCCTGAATGATCAGTCAGAAACCTTCAATAGAACAGCAGCAGCAAATGATCTTCTTGATTCGACAGGCTGTGATGTCTGTTCTTCTTCTTAGGAAGACAGATTCTTCCTTCTTGACCTCCTGCTTTCAGAAAAAGATATCAGCACCAGATTGCTGAATGAATTCTTCAAATCAGATTGGTTCTGAAAGGGAAGACGACTTCACAGAAATCTTTCTCAAACTTTTACTCGAAAACGATAATGGCTTTTAAAGCTTTTCTTCACTGCTTTAATACTTAGCTACATAACCCATAGGTCATGCCTTCTATTTATAGCCCGCCATTTGCAATTACAGTTACGATCCTCCACGTCATCATGACGTTATGTTTTCAATGGTCTTTATCAGAAACAAAAGCTCAGCCAGCTGTAGAAGAAATTCCTCAGTTCAGACTATCTATAGAAGAGGCGTTGAGCGCTTACTGTCTTTGTCAACACTTTCTCAATTAGGCGTCGAGCAATATTTAAACACTCGACGCATACTCCTTAGACTGAAGCTCTCGGCTCCTCCTTCTCAGGCGTTGAGTAATCATCACTCAGTCGACGCCTTTTAACTCTGTCTTCATATCTCTACACTTCTGGATGGCGCTGGGCTGATAAGAGTTAAGTCAACACTTCTCATTCCAAGGCGTCGAGCAATATAACTTGGCTCGACGCTTTCCAACTTGAACTCAGAACTTCTAGTTGGCGCTGAGCTGATAGGAGTTAAGTCAACACTTCTGGGTCACAGGCGTCGAGCGATGTATGATGTCTCAACGCTTCTGAACTTGAATGAATTCCATGAACATTTTGCCTGACCTGATCTCCTGCACATTGATTCTAGAGAGTATATCAAATACATTCTGAGATATATCTTTGACTTACAAATGGACTTCTCCAAATCTAGAACATTGTGAGCAATGATCCCAACACTACCAATGTGAACGGAATCCGATCCTAACTTAGATTGGGTCATTTTTAGATTAGTTTTTCAGCATTTTCATATTGTATTTTCTTTATGCAGATTTACTTTATGTTTTGCAAATTTCAATTCATAGTTTAGATTTCCAATTCCTGCAATTGTAATTCCCTTTACTTAGTTATAAAATTGTCTTTTCTTTAATCATGAGTAGCTAATTTTATTACATTTGATCGGATGAATTCGTAAGTAGTTTTATTTTGTAATCTCTTTTTCATTGTTTGGATTTGGAAACTAAGATTTACCGTTGATTTTCAATTATTGGTTTCATATTTCTAGGGTATGATAATCAAGTTTGATTCATATTTTAGTGTATCGAGAGATCCATAAATGCGGGTAGATCGCTCATCGGTAAAAAGAGTTGTATGCTTTCCTCGAGAGAGGGTGACACAAATCTTCTGGATTGGAGTCAAATCCAATAGTGGGGCTCACCGCATAAAGCAAGCTTAGGGGTTTCGACTGGCTGAGGGGTCTTAATCGATCAACCTAAGGTTAGGTGGTAGTTCTCTCGAGAGAGGCTCTATCATATTTTGGGAACCTCCACGGTCAAGTTTGTCTAAATCAATTTCTTATGAATTTTAGTTTTCCGAAGTATTTTACTTAAGAAGGATTCTCGATCAAATGTTTCATTTCTTTAATTATTTCTTTTATAAAAACCTTTTAAATATTTTTCCGATAAAATAATATTAATTTGCGTGAGTAGAAGTACTCGACAGCCCCGAGTTTTAATACGACCTTGATATTTTTAATATCCTATGCTATATTTCGATAGGTACACTTGCCTTAATCGAGTATAGATTGGAGAATACAAATTCTATTCATCAAGTTTTTGGCGCCGTTGCCGGGGAAATATTTTTGTTGATATTTTGAAAGCGTGAATTTTATTACTTTTATCAATCTCTTTCTCCGCCCCCATTTCTCTTTTTGATTTATTTTCAAATTTCATTCTATTAAGTAACGGTTGTTCAATTTTCTTTCTTCAAAAATGTTATCTCATTTGGCCGCCAAAGTTGTCGAGCTTCAAAACAAAGTCAATCTTTTGGAAGCCGCACGAAAGCGCCAAGTTAATGGTATTTTTTGTGGAGCACCGCATCGAAGTGAGGATTGTTATACTAATTTTTACCCTCAAGATTTTTCTTATGGAAATAATTTTGAGTTTATTTATGAAAATAATTATTCAAACTTTGATGAAAATAATTCATCTCGTTTTCATGCGAATGATTTTCCGATTCTAATAATATTTCTTCTTACTCTGATATTAATTATTCATGGTGGCAAGATCACCCGGATAGTTTTTGGTGTGATAGATGAAGGAAATTCAGTCAATCAAGATTTTCATTCCTCCTCTTTTACCCCACAATTTTTTTTTTCTTCTACTCTTGGGTATTCTCTAAATTCTATTTGTCAAAATTTAAATATTTATACCCAAGCTCAAGAAAAACTTCTTTACCACGAATTTAAAAGAGTCATGGAGACATCGGACAAAATAGACGAAGAACGTGTTTCTTCTCCTCCTCCACCCGAATCTCCTCCTATTTTTCATGAATTTTCTCTCTCGCCAATTATTCACTTTGAAAGTGAAATTCATGAAGAAATTGTGTCCCGTGAATTTACTCCCCTTGGTATTAATTTTTCAGATAATAATTTTATTTTTGAAAATAAATAACCAGAGCTTAATCATGAATTTTCACAAGAAACTCCTCCTTGTGAAAAATTTTTTGACTCGCTAATTTTTGATTCTTTTGATTCTAACGATTTTCATGTAGAGGATGAGTCGTTGCCACCAAACGTCTTCACCGATCCATTTGCCGCTCATCTCAAACATTCCAAATTACATAAGGTATGTATAGGTAATTTGGATTCACAATTTCACGCTAACAGACAACGAAGGAATCAAGAGTATAGCGGAGGAGTCGTCGGGCAACGGATTTCGGTATGCTCACCTGAGCGTGAATTAAGGGAGTTGCCTGTGCATTTTCAATTTTATTTTCCTTTTTCCTAACAATAACCGTCTAGCTTAAAGACGGGAAAAAGAAAGCGCTCTTGGGAGGTACCCCTTGCTTATCTTTATTTTTCTTGCAATTTACTTTTTATGCATTTTATTTACTTTTCCCTCCTACTTGGCTTATAAACATTGGGGACAATGTTTATTTTTAAGTATGAGGGTGTATTCTCTTATTTTCAGTTTTTATTAAAAATCCCAAAAAAATTAGAAAATCTTTTTCAAAATTATAAAAAAAATGATTTTCAATTTTGTTATAAAAAATTACAAAATAAAAAAAATGTTTTCTTTTAAAAATTTTATGTTTTTGTGTGTTATTTTCTTTTTATGCAAATTAAAAATTCCAAAAAAATTAAAAAAAATAAAAATTTAATTTCTTGCAAAAGGGCCATGTGGCTTTTCATCCCACAAAACCTCCTAGTACCTTGCGAGCCCGTCATTGGGTAGCCCTTGGGAAGTCCGAGAATATTAAAAAAAATCATTTTTTTTAATATAAAAAAATCCAAAAATCTAATAAAATAAATTTTGTATTATTAAACTTCTCCAAACTTCATTTATGCAAAATTAATTTTAATTATGAGTTGTCTTTTTAGGCATTTTTAAAGAGTTTTCTTTTTATGAATTTTTAAATCATATATTTCTCTTCAAAATATATTAGATTTAATTTTTAGATGAATTTGATTTAATGAGTTTTTCATTATCTTGATTTGTTTAGAATATTTCTTAGTTTTACTTTCTCTCTTTAAAATATCATAATTCAATTTTGTAGTAATTGTGTTAAATATCTCTAGATTTTACTTATATTAACTTTAACTCATGGTTTCTTAAAGATTGTTCAAATTATTTTCTATGCTCTTAAAATGTATCTTTGGAATTTGTTTAGCCTTTAAACCCTAGCCCTTTCCCTACCTTTTTGTTAAACCCGTTGTTTGGCATTAAATTTTTTTTTGAAAAGATCATATGTCATGGAATGAGAGGATAAAATTCATCATTCCTAAACATATGCACCCAAATTAGTAAAAGATTATATGGCATGGAGTTGAGAGGATAAAATTCATCACTCCTAAACATATACATTTGGGATATAAAAAGAAGAAGAAATTTAAAAAAGATGAAAATGAGAGGATAAAATTCATCATTTCTCATATACAAAGTAACTTCTTCAATGCCAATTTTACCCCCATTTAGCCAAGTTCACTTGTTTATCCAAGATATTATTGAAAGAGCATAGTTAATATTTTGTAGTTTTCTAAAAAGTTTCTCATGATTGTAAAGTTTCTATAATTTTAATCTTGGAATATTTTGCTTAATTCAATGCAATTTTGTTTATGAAGATTTAGTTAGAGAATTTCAAAACTAAAATTTATTCTACTCATTTCAATTTATGAATTATTAATTATTTCTTATAAATCTGAATTTTAATTTCTTAACTTATTTTGACATGAGTTTTATAAGATTTGAAGTACATAATTAGAAGTAAATCTTTTTGAAAATGTCCTATAAATTCTTCTCATACTTATAAATTAGTTTTTGCTCTGGAATAGCAAAAGCTTAAGTATGGGGGTATTTGATAGTGCATTATTTATAGTTATTTTTATATAGTATTTTAGTAGTAATTAATTAGTTTTTATATACTTTTAGTTTAATTTATATCTAATTTACATTATTTTGTGTTTTCAGGTAATCTGGGGCTGTTAATAGCAAATTCAAGCCCACAGTCGTGTTCAGGGGAAATTCCAGAGCAATTCTGCAAAAATCTTCAGTACACGCCCCAGGTCACGGGCGTGACCTGGGGGCGTGACCATGGTCACGGCCGTGCTCCATTTTCCGCTCCTAGAAATCAGTGCCACGTCAGTTTATGATTACACGCCCCAGGTCACGGGCGTCACCTGGGGCGTGACCTTTAGGTCATGGGCGTGACTCGCCCGACAAGCATTCAATTCAAGCAGTTTCCGCCGCCGAGTTGTTCCAGCTTACACGCCTTTGGTCACGGGCGTGACCAAGGGGCGTGACTTCTCGTGCAACTGCCAGATTAACTCCAGATCACGCTGTTTCCCGTCATTTCCTGACTCGATAGAGACACGCCCTAGGTCACGGGCGTGACCTAGGCCGTGACCCGTCGAGATGATCAATTTTGGCGGTTTTTCTTCCCCAACGTTCCCGGGCTTTCAAGAAGCAGTTACTCAGCTTACACGCCCTTGGTCACGGGCATGACCAAGGGCGTGACTCACCAATTTTCTGCCTATAAAAGCCAGCTACTGCCAATGTGAAGGGAATCCGATCCTAGCTTAGATTGGGTCATTTTTAGATTAGTTTTTCAGCATTTTCTTATTGTATTTTCTTTATGCATATTTACTTTATGTTTTGCAATTTTCAATTCATAGTTTAGATTTCCAATTTCTGCAATTGTAATTCCCTTTACTTAGTTATAAAATTGTCTTTTCTTTAATCATGAGTGGCTAATTTTATTACATTTGATCGGATGAATTCTTAAGTAGTTTTATTTTGTAATCTCTTTTTCATAGTTGGATTTGGAAACTAAGATTTACCGTTGATTTCCAATTATTGGTTTCATATTTCTAGGGTATGATAATCAAGTTTGATCCGTATTTTAGTGTATCGAGAGATCCATAAATACGGGTAGATCGCTCATCGGTAAAAAGAGTTGTATGCATTCCTCGAGAGAGGGTGATGCAAATCTTCCGGATTGGAGTCAAATCCAATAGTGGGGCTCACCGCATAAAGCAAGCTTAGGGGTTTCGACTGGCCGAGGGGTCTTAATCGATCAACCTAAGGTTAGGTGGTAGTTTTCTCTAGAGAGGCTCTATCATATTTTGGGAACCTCCACGGTTATGTTTGTCAAAATCCATTTCTTATGAATTTTAGTTTTACTAAGTATTTTACTTAAGAAGGATTCTCGATCAAATGTTTCATTTCTTTAATTATTTCTTTTATAAAAACCTTTTAAATATTTTTCCGATAAAATAATATTAATTTGCGTGAGTAGAAGTACTCGACAGCCCTGAGTTTTAATACGACCTTGATATTTTTAATATCCTATGCTATATTTCGATAGGTACACTTGCCTTAATCGAGTATAGATTGGAGAATACAAATTCTATTCATCAGCTGTCCCATCTGGCGAGACTGCTCAACCGAAGCTATTCTGGCTGGCATGCGTGAGAAGAAGATTGAGGCTAAGAAAATTAAGCAGAAGATCGTTGATTCTGAAGATGATGCGAAGACAAAAAAGAGAAAGAACTCAAGTTCTGCTAAACCTGCCAAGAAAAAGAAAAATGAAGGAAGTAAAGATGTGATCGCTCCAGAAGCGATCACTCTTCCTGAGAGCAGCGGTCTTAAACATCCTGAGGATACTCCTGAGAAGACTAGTAGTGAGGTCGGTCTCTATCTCCCTTCTGCGGTCTCAGCTTTTTTAAGAGAAGCAGACTCCGAGATGATTGCCTATCTTGATGAAGATTCTTCTAATGATTTCTCTTGTTCGATCTTGCAGGTGCTGGACCCTTTTGAATCTAAACCCAGAACCCGCGGTCACAAAAGATATCGAAAGTACCTTGCATAACTGTGGTCTTGATTTCTTTCCAAGTATTCTCTTTACGCGAACTCTTCTATTTTTGAACTGTTTGTAGTTCAGCTAACTATCAAATTTTTCTGATTGCAGGTGATGAGATCGCGGCGATTTCCGAGGAAGGAGAGCTCCTTCCGCAAGAGATGATGGTTCCAGCTCAGCTCGCTGACATTCTTAAACAAATGTTTGAGTATGTTCGCTCCATGCTGATTCGGGAGCGATCGCAAAATGATCAACTCCGTGCTCGAGATGATCAGCTTCGGGTACAGACCGCCGATTTTGAAGAAAGACTGCGAGCTAATGAAAAACGAGTCCGCGAGGAGTGCGAACAAAAGAATGCTGAGCTCATTTGGGCGCTTCAGAAAGCAGAGAAGGATGCTAAATACTACAAAGGAAAAGATGCAGCATTTTTCGCTGAGGTCGCCATCCTGAGAGGTGGTCCTGCAAAAATGTCAATGAGATCGGGGACTTCTGGCAATCTCGCGAAGGAGAGACCGGCTTCGGAAATTATGGTCATTCCCATGGAGCAGGTGGACAGAGAGATGTCAAAAATTCACCGAGCTGCAATGTATGCCAATCATAGTCTTGCGTCCGTTCTGACCGTCGTGAATGAAATGCAAGATGTTGCAGCTTTTGTAGGGAGAAAGCGTCCAAATAGGAGATAGATTATTTCTTCATGCGGTCTTGAACTTTCGAAAACCTGAACAATTTGAACGTGTTGTAATATATATGCTGACAATAATTTTTATTTGTGCGATCTCTGTGATGTCGTGATGCCGATTTTTTATTATTGCGTGCTGCTTGTTTCACATTATTTTTATACTTATCATGCTTTGGGACTCTGCGTTCTCTCTTCAATTGAGACCAAAAATATGGCGATATTTCTGACCTTATGCAGGTATACCATCGGTCTGAGCAATTTTACTGGGCGGTCTCCAAATAAATCATCATTACGAAAATATCCTTGAACTCCTATAAATAGCTGGCCTTTGATTTTTCATTTCATACTTTTCGAAAGCTCCCTAAGCACCGATCTCAGCGAACTGTAATTATGGTGTCCGCGAGAGCTTCCTCTACCGAGGTCTTCTTGGAGGTTGTTCACAAACCCAGCCGTCTTTCCAAGGATGAATACCTGTCTTTTATAGCAAAGCACATGGTCCAAAACCAGATCGTGGTGAGACTGCCTAAAAAGGAAGAAGGAATAAATTTTGGAGAGGAGAACAAATTTTTCATTCCCATCGATCACTTCGATTATGGGCTGAAACTTCCCCTTCCTTTGGAAATTCTCGAAGTGATGGAGTATTACGGATTCGTGCTCGCTCAGCTGCCTCCGAACTCGATCGGTCTCATCAATGCCTTTATTAATTACTTGCGGTCAGAAAGAATTATGTTTACGATGGCGCTCTTTCGTGCGACCTTCACTGCAAAGGTATTAAAAGAAGGACAAAAAAAGAGGAATTTAAAGTGTTAGTTTATTTTTCATGTGAAGGAGTAAAAATTCTGAATCTTCCAAATAAGGCTCCTTTCTGGACGTAAATGTTCCTCATTTTCGAAGGCGACCTCGGCGGTCTCAGCAGCCGACCATCTCCGAGAGTAGAAGAAGTCTTCAGAAAGAGCAAGACGATCTCAAGAGAGGAGCTGAACATTCTAGCCTTTCTAGCGGGCAAACGACTGGACCTCTTCCACTATCTAGCGATCTGTCCTAAGATCACTGAGATTCCTCCGGAAGAAAGTGAGTATTTCCTCTGCGGTCTCATGTGTCCTTTCCATAAATTCTTGATTTTTCTAACTCTTTCCTTTTTCAGCGACCTTTGTGATCCCTAAAGCCGACCCGGTGGCACCAGCTGAAGAGGTGCTCACTCAAAGGGAAAAAATAAAGAGAAGGGAAGAAGAGCGCGAGCCCGCTGGGGTTGGTGATGTGTTTGAGACCGCCAGCGATCAGTTCCCCTTGGCCGATTTCATGAAAAAACAAAAAGATATCAAGGGAAAACCCCTTCTTAGATGGAGTGCAAAAGGGAAGGTCGTGAAGGTGTCCACCGATCTCCCTCTTTGGAGCGGAAAATTATCGCGCCATGCTTTTGCGGTCACCTCGGCCTTTATGGGAAGAAAAATATTCAAGAAGCATATAATTTTGAGACCGAATTGCTTCTTGATGTCTACGCTCAAGTGACCATTAGGAGCACGGTCTTAAATCATCACATGGGGAGGTCTCTGCAAAGAGCCCTAAAAGAGATCGAGATCCTGCACGAGGAACGAAGAGTAAGAACTTTTACTTGAGATATCTAGCTTCTTTTATGTGACCGCGCGGTCTAATAATTTTCTTTTGCAGCAATCAAAAGAAGCAGCGTATGATTCAGACAATCCTGAATTCCAAAGCGCTTTAATGCATCATATAAAGGAGACCGCAATGCAGGTGATTTCAGAGCTTCACGGCCGCGGCAGTCTTACTAAAGAGTTCAAAGATATCAAATTTTGTCGATCTTTTCCTTGACGCAGCGAGAATAGTAGATGAACAGTCGATCACGACTGGTGAGGTCGCCGCTGAGGGAGAAGAAGAGGAAGCAGATATTGATATTGAAGGAAATACCGACGAAGCGAGTGGAAGCCAGTATGTTGATGGTAATGATACAAGTTCTGTCGTGGACTCAAGCTCGGGATCTAAAGTTCCTGCCCGAGATTCAGAAGAATCCTCATATGAGACCGGCTCTTCTTCAGATGACGAGCGGTCTCCCAAAAGATCAAGAAGCAAATAGATCCACTTGTAATTTTAATTTTTGCGTCTACGGATTTTGTGACCACGCGACCTGATGTAACGAACATTAAAAATAGAAAATTTTGAAGTTTGGTATACCTTTGTCTCCTCTGCAAATGAATGTCTTTTTTGTACCTTTCTTTTAAATGTCGATTATACTATTCACAATCTCGTTGTAATAATATAGATCTATCATTCGATCTCAATGCCCCAGATGTTACCTAGCTCGGGATAATTACCTTGTACATTTCATATTGAGTGATTCAATAACGGCGATCTCATATCTTTCAGATCGCATTACCGGAAGGTGAAGTATCAGTTCTAATTAAGCAAGAACAAAATCGCGAGAGCTAAAGAGGGGTGGGATCTCTTAATACTGGCGGTCTCTGGATATAATATACTTATATGAGACCGCTTATCATATTTGTGATCTACGGCTCTTAAGATCTGATAAGATGATGTCAATTCATAGTTAATGATCCCTAATAACTTCGAACAAGAACATAAGATATGATCTTCCATGATTGAGACCGCTCCTTGAAAAATACAGTCCTTTAATAGATAGTCTGCGATCTTTAATTCTTCAGGCCATTCCTTAGATATTTGAAAAGAATCTTTTATGATAACCAGCGATCTCTCATATTTATAAGATAAACAAGTTGAATCCACGATCTTAATTTTTCCAAACCGGTTGACGTGAAGGTTGATAACAATTAGTCAAACAAGAATGACATAATAAGATCGATGAGGATAAACAAGATTGCTTATGACTGGCGATCTCTGGCTATAACATATCTTCACGAGGCCGCTTGTCACTTTTGCGATCTCTGACTTTGAATACTCGTCAAGATAAAGAGTGAAAATTCGTTGATGCTGATTCTCAAATAAATAATCATAGAATGTGATCTTCAATATTTCACAGACTGCCTTTAAAACTGGCGATCTTGAATCTGCAAGATCTTTAGAGATAAAAAGTCATAATCCGCGTGATTCCTGAATAGCCTTTAATGAGAGCCAGAATGGTGATCTTCCAATGATTCAGACCGTCTCTTCCTTAGCTTGGAAACATAAACATGTTGTCAAGCTCGACCATTTGAAAGTTAAGGCCTTGAAGACTTTTAGGCGGCGGTCTCAATTACTTCAGACCGCCCTATGCTCAACATGATCCAATACTAAAAACCGGCGGTCTTCAAAAACTTCAGACCGCCCCTTTATAATAAGAGCTTGATGGATATAATTTGTAATGATCTAAAGGGCAGGTGCGGTCATGCCATTATTGCTTTCCTCAAGAGACCATCATAATTCCAGCACTTTCAAAGAGAGATATAGAGAATAATATCTCAGAATGATCAAAAGAGGCAGGTTTGGTTATGTCGCAGAGGCTATACCGACATTGCTTTCCTCAAAAAATCATTTAAATTTATACCATACAACCAATATCCTCTTGGCTATCATCACACCAATGAGCATTCGAGGGTCCCAGAACAAGACGATCCATAGGGCAGGTGTGGTCATACCACGGAGGTTACACCGACATTGCTTTCCCCGGAAAGATCATCAAGACTGCAACGATGTCCTATAATCCATGACAGAGCTGAACATTTACCTAGACTTCCCTTGATGCATAGGTGTGTCAGATATCAGCAAGGACACGACATTCTAAAGCTCCTCCACACGAGCTTGGCGAGCTACTGCTACACAGATGCAAAATCTCCCCGCTACATGTGTTCCTGGCAAATTTACATCTCAAGCTTCAAGTCGAGGGGGAATGAAGTAGGATCCGTCGATACCTCTCTTGGAAGGATCTTAGCCTTCAAAAGTTAACCAATACATCTCAGGTCTTTCTTTCTAATATGCATACAGCAGGAGTTTACATCCACATCATCATAACACTTGCAAAAAGAAAGAAATAAAAATAGAGACAGAAAAATACAAGTGTTTAGGAAAAGAAACGCTTGAGATCATCTCCACTCCAAGTGTGAGATAATCTTCCCCTTCATAAGATTGGAGACGATACACTCCATTTTTGAGTGCTTCCTTAACAATGAATGCCCTGCCCAATTTGGATTAAGTTTTCCAACTGAGCCAGATCTTGCTGCTGAGTCAACTTTCTTGAGTACCAGGTCTCCAACCGCAAATTCTTTAACTCTAACATTTTTATCGAAAAAACTGGTCATTCTCCTTTTCACTTCTTCTTGCCTGATAGTTGTTGTATCCCTTAGTTCTTCAATGAGATCGCGGCTACATTTTAACTCCTCATCATTTTCTTCCATCCAGCTATCTTGACGCTGTTGAGATAATAATACTCTTGGGCTCTTTACTTCAAATTCAACAGGAATAAGAGCTTCTGAGCCATGAGATAATGTGAAAGGAGTCTCTCCAGTAGCTGAAGTTGGAGTTGTCCTCAAAGCCCATAATACTGAAGGTAATTGATCCGCCCAATTACCTCTGAGATTCTCCACTTTCTTCTTTAGGAGGTTGATTACAAGTTTATTGGCGGCTTCTACCTGGCCATTACTCTGAGGGTGATGTACAGAAGCAAATCGCAACTCAGTGCCGATTTGATCACAGAAATTTATAAGACTTGAATTGTTGAATTGTGGACCATTATCTGTGATGATTGCCATGGGAATTCCGTGTCTGCAAACTATCTCCCCCCAGATGAAATTTCTCACTATCTGAGTTGTAGTCTTAGCTAATGCATTTGCTTCAATCCACTTACTGAAATAATCAATCATTCCAAGAATGAATCTACGCTGCCCACTTTCTAAAGGAAAAGGTCCAATCAAGTTCATTCCCCAAACCGCAAACGACCATGGGGTGGCTATTGACCTAAGCTGTTGAGCCGTCTGATGTTGAAGGGGGGAAAACTTCTGGCATTGGACACATTTCTTTGCGAATTTGTCTGCATCCTTCCTCTTTGTGGCCAGAAATATCATTGTATTAGAATCATTTTTCCAAGGTTCTAGCTCCCGAATGACTATCACATTCTCCTAAATGAACCTCTTGAAGGATAATTGGAATTTCTGCTTCGGAAATGCGTTGTGCCAACGGTGAAAGAAAAGTTTTCCTGTAAAGAATTCCTGGAACAAGATAATAGTGGGTTGCTTTAAGCTTAAACCTTTTTCTATCTTTTATCGTTGAGTGAAAATCTTCAGTCGAGAGGTTGAGTATGAAAGGGTCCATCCAAGATGGACGTTGATCTATTTGCATAACTTCTCCCTCCTCGATAGCTGGATGAAATAATTCAGAGGTAGTTCCTCCCAAAAGAAGACCAAATTTTGCTATCCCATCTGCTTCTTTATTTCCCTCTCTCAGGATATGTTGGATTGTAAAGCTCTTGAACCTGCTTATCTCAATTTTCACTAGGACTTGATATTGCTTCAAAGTGAGATCTCTAATCTCGAAGTTTCCATTTATTTGAGACGTCATTACCAGAGAGTCTGTTTTAACTTGAACAACTTCGATTCCCAACTCTCTTGAGAATCTAAGACCGGCGAGCAAAGCTTCATATTATGCTTGATTATTTGTCGTTGGAAAGTAAGACTTCAAAGCTTGGTCCAACATAACTCCATTTGGGTTTATCAAGATAACTCCAGCCCCGGAAGAATTCCTTCCAGAGGCTCCATCAACGAAAATTGTCCAGGCAAGAGGTGTCTCAACATCTCTTTCAGAGCTACCCTCTTTTGCATCGATTATGAAGTCTTCTAATACCTGAGCTTTGATAGTTACTCTGGGAATGTAACAGATATCAAATTCGTTGAGTTCTATTGCCCATTTTGCCAATCTTCCTGAATGCTCCGGCTTTTCTAAAACATTTTTTAATGGGAGATCGGTGACAACTTGAATTGTATGGGCTTGGAAATAAGGTCTCAATCTTCGTGCTGAATTCACGAGCATTAGAGCCAACTTCTCAAGAATTGGATATCGAGTTTCCGCACTCTTCAAAATTTTGCTTACATAATAAACTGGAAACTGCTTCTTCTTTTCTTCCCTGACCAAGACCGAACTGATGGCATCAGAACCAACTCCGAGATACAGAAAAAGGTCTTCTCCCTCCCTAGGGCTTTGGAGCAAGGGAGTTGATGTTAACTACTTCTTGAGCTGATTGAATGCATCATCACACTCTTTTGTCCATTCAAACTTGTCCCCTCCATGGAGAGTTTTAACGAAGGGAGCACTCTTATCTCTAGAGCGGGAAATCAAACGGCTCAAACCTGCCAACCTCCCACCCAGCTGCTAAACTTCATTAGGGGTCTTGGGAGGTGACATTTCTAAGATAGCCTTCACCTTATCGGGATTTGGCTCCAACCCTTCTGGAGTAAGGAGATGGCCAAGAAACTTTCCCTTGCTAGCCCCAAAAATGCATTTCAATGGTTTCAACCTCATATTAAAGGTTCGGAGGGTTGCAAATGTTTCATTTAGATCATTGAGGTGAGCTGATAAAATCTTTCTTTTGATTAAGAGATCATTGACGTAGACTTCTAAATTCCTCCCTTTTGGGTTTTAAAAATGGTGTCCATCATTTTCTGATAGGTTGCACCAGCGTTCTTTAGCCCAAAAGGCATCACGAGATAGCAAAACATCTGTCATTTGTGATGAATGAAGTATGAGGAATATCTGGCTTATGCATTCTTATTTGATGATAACCGAAAAATGCATCCAGAAAACTTATGCAAGAAAACCCCACTGCCGAATCAACTAAAGAATCTATTCGAGGCAAGGGTGTTGAAACCAGTTTCCCGGCTTCAGCGTTCGAAAATAGGGGTAGGCAACTTGCCCTTACTTATCTCAGGTAAAGTCAAACGGCTAGTCACTTAGAGCCTAAGAACCTCTCTACTGGTGGATTCAGGTGAAAACAGACCCTGCGAGCTGCAGCGAGGAGGTCCCGCCACTAACCCGAAAGACCCGAAGATCTTCCCCTCCCAAGCCAATGCTGAGCCTGGGCACCTCGGAGAGCACTCGCAACACTTGACCGTTGGCCTGAAAGACTTGGCGAATGGAAGGCAGGGTCACTAGCTAACCGAACACACTAAGGGGGGTGGGGGTAAGGAGATGTCAACCCTCCCCAAGGTGCCCATGGGGGTCTATTTATAGATTTCCTGAAAATGGGCTGCGGATAGCGTGATAGGTCTGTTAATAGCCAGGTTCCGCTGTTTGAAAATACCATCCGCACCCCACCTGGAACTTGACCGCGCACCGGATGGACGAACCAGGGCCGACTCGCCCCAAGACGTCGGACGCGAGGTCCGACCGGGCGAGGGGACCGCGCTCACCCTTCTCGGGCGAGCAGGCCCCTTGCCCCTCCTGGGCGAGTGGGCCATTCGCCCCTCGGGCGAGTGGTCGACTCGCCCCTCGGGCGAGTGGGCCACTCGCCCCTCGGGCGAGTGGCCGACTCGCCCCTCGGGCGAGTGGGCCACTCGCTCTTTGGGCGAGTGGACTCCACTCGCCCCTTCTTGGGCGAGTGGAGCCCCATTTGTCCTCCCCTTCCCCTTGGGTGCCGGGCGGGTGGACTCGTCCATTTGGCTCGGGCATCGCTTCTCCGCTTTCGTTGGTCTCGGTCGCCTTTACTTACAATTTGGACTTGACGAAATATGGGTAATACACACCCCCACTCGCCCGCGAAGGGCCAAGTGGGTGTTCCCCTACTGGTCTTGCCGCTCTCTTTTACTCTCGTCCGGAGTTATTTCTGCCTTGACTGATTTCGGGCGCTCCCGAGCGGGCACTTTCCTCGTTCACCTTGATCTGCCTGAGTCCGGGCTGATCAGACCAGCTCGGCGAATATGGGGGTTGTACACAATCCCCGCTCTTTTCGAGCTTGCCTCAAGCTCGGAAAGAAAGTCCAACCCACGTATTTGATGAGCAGGTGAACCTTCCCGAGGGTCTCCGAGGGGCTTTACAAGAGAACTTGGAAACAAAGAACCCCTTAAAGGGGGGAGGGGAGCACCTTCTTTGAGAGCTTTTCCCCTTCTTACCTCTTGAACAAAACAACCCCTCCTTAGGGTTTCTAGATCTGCTTTAAGGCTCTCTTTGGGAGGAGTCGGGGTGACCTGGCGGAGCCACTTGCTCTGGCCAGGAAACATCCCCCCCCCTTTCTCGCGTGTGTCGCGTGACTATTGTAAAAGATACATTGCCTTAAGTTATACACAAGAATGAAAACTCTTTTTTCGCTCAACGTCTCTCTTGGGTCGAAGGCGAATCCCTTGGCGACACCGCGTGCGACCTTACCTTCGGCTCATACGACCGTAAGGATCCGACTTCCTTTTAAGAGGACTGCCACGCACGATCATGCCTGCATAAGTTCGCATGCTTTGCTCCTGCGCAACCAACCTCTCACATATGGCTGCTCATCGAGGTCTTAGTCTCTCGAATACACTTGAGCGAGTCGATGTGGTGAGATAGGTTGCGGGGCCGAGGACTGCTAATCTTGCTGCGCGCTCGGGAAGTGATGCGAGTAGTCGGAGCATGGGGTGGAGGAACTCAACACTTTCCAAGGAGCCGAGCTCAACTGGATGTGGAAACAACCTAACACCTTCAAGGTAGCTGAGCTCACCTGGAAGTGGAAATAACTTAACATCTTCTAGGGAGCCGAGCTCACCAGGAAGTGGATACAAATCAACACCTTCCAGGGAGCCGAGCTCAGCTGGAGGTGGAAACAAATCAACACCTTCCAGGGAGCCGAGCTGTAACATCCCCCAAACTGCTAGACCCCTAAGTTGGTTTTGTCATGACTAGGTCATGACAAAACCATAGGAAGAGCCATTTGACCTTGAGAGCTTAGGAAAGGAGGAGGAAACCACTTTGGTCTGCAAATAGCAATTTCCAGTTACCAAGCTTAGGGTCAGACCTTAGGGCCTCAACTTGATCAATTGACCCTATTATAGTATCCCTAACCCTTTAGAGGCTCCCTTAGGGCACCAAGGGCCCATTGGGGTCAACCTAAGAGACCAATTTGACCAAAGTCAACCTAAAACCCCAAATTGGTCAAAGTAGCCTATTTTGGTCAAATCAACTTAGATTGGGTCAAGTAAGACTCATATGACCAAATTGATCCCACCAATAGTTTCTAAACTTAATTTGGAACCCAATGGACCCAAAAGCCCCATCCTAGGGTCACCCAATTGGCCAATTTGACCAAAAGTCAAAATTGCCCAATTTAGGTCAAATCTCTCAAACCTAACCCAATCCCTTTGGGCTAACTCAATTGGATGGTCAACCAGCCCATGTAGACTAACATTAAACTCAGGAGAGAGTGTAGAAACCGGCCATGGTGATTAGGAGAGAGAAAATGGGGGTTTTCCCATTTTTGAAGTGAGAGAAGGAGGCCATTCATGGCCATTAAGGAGTTCCACCCCTTGGCCTCCCAAATTAACTCTCCCATTCAACTCCTCAGCCGATTAGGAGGAGTTTTCAGCAGTTACCAAGAAGGATTAAAGCAGGGGAGATGAATGGGGGCCGGCATTGGAGGAATTCGAAGAGGCCATTAATGGCAATGGGGGTTAAAGCCACCATCACCCTCATTCGAACCCCCCCATCACCTCCAGAATCCAGAGAGGAGTGAAACCCCCAACCTTTCAGAGGATTTCGTGTGCTGTAGGCGTGAATCGGCATGGCATCGCAAGCAACCCAAGCTCCCATGGTGTACTCCAGGATAACTCGCCGGCAAGCTCTACAGCAGGTCCGATTCTCTTCCCTGACCCCTAAGGATTAGATCCCAATCACCGGCGGCTCGTTTCGTGGCCAATTGGCCGAGAATCAAGCCAGCCATGCCTCCCGTCGATCGGGCTGGGCTTCCTCTTCTAGATCGTGATTCCGGCCACCTCCGGCCGAGCAAACACCGCTCATCATCGGCCCCCACCTCAACGGAGGTGGTGGTGGCGTTGGTCGGCCGGGGCGGCGCTCAGGTGGCCGGGAAATCCAAGCTCTTTCGGCTCAGGCGCGATAGATCTCGGTCGCTGTTTATCGGGGACGATGAACAGGCGTCGTTAGATTTGCGCCAAGATTCGTGCGGCCCTTAGTTCAAATCCTTATTTTCTGTGATTAAAATGCAGTGTTTAGTTAATTCTAGTAAAAATACTTAGAGGCCTCTAGGGAATTTTTGCCCAACATCAAAGTTGGAGCCCTTGAGGTCTAGTTTAATCCAAAATTAGGATCACTCGATTTGGATTCCTGGTTAGGGCACAGCACTCATTTTAGTGGGGACTGTCCATAAGGCTATCCAGAAATTATTTTTGATGCCCCCACCAATCTAGAACTCCAAATGACTTGATATTTGGGGTGTAGGCTAGTCTTAGGCATATATAGGTCATGTCCAAAGACCAGATTGATTGGAGAAGTTTTCCCCATAATTTTTGGGAAAGTTCAATAATCCTGGTGTAACCTAATTAGGTGCCCTAAATACCTCAAAACCCTTCCAAACTTGGATGGGTGGTCCTAGGGATTAAGTATAGGCCCTGGTTAAAGTTTCATAATTTTTGGAGTTGATTTGGTGGGGTAATTCACCAAGACAACCTTAGGCTCCCTAGGTTTAGGCAAAACTTTGGGTGAGTGCCCCCACACTTCCACAAAGCCAATTGGCTTCATATTTGGGGTTCACATCACCCTCCCCCATGCCAACCTCTGGTCCAAATTTGGTGGCCATTGGAGGAGGTTTGCCCTAGTAAATAAAAAAGGGGCTAAATTGCTATTAGCACTCCAAATAGGTACCCAATAGAACCCCACTCCTCACCAAGTGTTGGTAGGATCATGGGTGGTCATTCACTGACCCCTGGCCAGTATAGTGAGTAGGTTGGACTTGGGCAAGTAGGGAGTTCCCCTTGGCCTTGTGTTTGCTTAAGGGTTTGTTTAGGGCAAAAAAGTGATCTTAAGCAAATTTTGGGGTGTGGAGGGGTTTCCTCCCACTGATTGATGGGGTGACCTTGGTCACTAACTTGGGAGGTATGAGACACCCCCAAGGAGCAACTTTAGATGAGTTAGGGCCTAGTGTGCCCTTAAACCCTAGTGGTTAAGTGTATGGTGCCCTTTAGGGTTTGTGAAGGACATAGGAGTATATGTCCATGGAGAGAAGTGCAATAGCCCTCTCTGAGTTCTAAGAGTGTTATAATACCCTCACAAGAGGTTTGGATGGATTTGGAAAAGTTTAGACCCTAACCCTAGGCTAAACCCTAATGGGGTACAATTAGAGGCTAATGAAGGAAGAGGAGTCAAACCTTAATGGTTTGACTTGAAATTTTGGGGAGATGATCTTAGTGACCAGAGATTGCTACTGTGAGGAATTGGATGGATTTGGAGTTGCCAATCCTAGGTAATAAAACCTTGGGTAGATTTGCAAATAATTAGGGTTTTGGAGTTTAGGATGAAATAGCACTTAATTTTTAACCATCTTCTGCCACAAACTTAGTTTTAATGTTATTAATCCATGGAAGATTCTGTTAGACCATGAGAAAACTTTTGGAGGTCCAAATTGTAATATTTCATATTGTTGGCAATTTTTGGGATGATTAATTTTAGGGTGCTAATTTTCTGTAATGGCATGAAACTTTGCTGGAAGCCTTTTTATACCAACTTGTACCCACTGTATTTTTCTAATAATTTATGGATTAATATTTTTGGTACCTCTAGTTCAATTTGGAATTAATTACAAATATATCTTCTGTGGAAATTACAAATTTATCCTCTGTGGAGCATGGTCAAACTTTGTAGGACTGAATATTTTATTATGAAGCACCTCTGTATTAATTTTTATAAGGTTTAAAGATCCTATGAGGGCGCCTCCTTTGGAATTTATAGGAAATGAATGAGTTTTGGAATTTTTAAAAATAGTAAATCTTGCTGGTTTTTCCTAAAAATTTATATCCACTGATTATTAGCTACCCTTGATTTATGGACAAATTAGGGAAGGCATTGGAAGTCAGAAAAGTAACCTTGTAGTTCAAACCTTAGGATTTTGCCCTTTGGAAAAATTGTTTTAATTATTAATATTGTTGGAGAAATTATGAAACTCTGGGTTTGATCTTAAATATGTAGCATGGACCCCCAATAAATCCATTGAGTCACAGAACTGATTATTTGAGGTACCTCCCTTCATGAGCATCAAATCGTTAAGGGTGGTCTGCGTTTAGCAACTTTAGCAAATTTAGGATTAAGGGTCTAACTGGTGGTCCCTGATTTAGAGTTGTGAGGGTTGAGTGGTAATCTTGTAGTTATGAGAGGATCCCTGGAGTAGTTAGGGTCTGGTGAGTCCTGCAGTGGTGGATTGCCACCCTTGGAATAAGTCGTCCCGGATTGACGAAAGATCGTCTTTTCCTGTTAGCGTCTTAGAGCACCTAGGTTTGAGATAAGTAAGTTATTATGGGGGTTTCCTTATAGATTTCTGGTTGGTTTAGTCCGGTGATCTTTGTTTCTGAGGTGGTTATTGGTGACGGGCGGGTTAGCCCGGGGAGCTTGCAGCTCGGTGTTATTGGAAGATATGTTGCATGTGCATAAGGTGGTGGGTCCTTCGTGTTGGCGATCGTTGCACCGACGTTAACACTTGGGCTCGGCAAGTGTAGTATTTACACTTAGCCATAAAAGTCTGGCGGTCCAGTCAGTAAGAGTACGCAGGCGCTCCGCGGGTTTTGTGGAGGCGTACGATAGGTCTAGGTTAGGTAGTGCAAATACCAACCTAGAGGTGGGCGAGGCCCAACCCACCGCTTCCGTTTGCCACTACGGGAGTATCCTGGGAGTCTAGCTCGCTCCAAAAAGGGGGAACTAAAGGTCTATGCGCATAGAGTCGTAGTGTGTGAGTTGCACTTGCATGTACATAGCATAACAACATACTTTGCATGACGTAGCATAAACATAGCATTCAACCCCTGACACCTATCGTATAAATTGGTATGGGACTTTTTATACGATAGGCCTTGCTAAACGACCCCTTGGTCTATAGGTTTGTTTGGGCATTCCTATAAATCAATGGTTACTTTTATAATGCTTACTTGTCTCTATTCTTACTGCTTACTGTTATTTATGCACTTTACCCTGCTGTTTCTATTTCATGTTTCATTTATATATATATAACACCTGTGTAGAGTAGAACTCACCTTGTCATCTGCTTTTGTATTACCCCTTATTTGTCCTCCGCTTCCTCCTCCCCATACGGTGCATAGGAGCCTTGGGGGGAGGGGTGGGGAATTGGCTGAGTCATTTTGACTGACGGTCGGTGGACCTTATCATTTTAGGAGACCGCGGCGACGGGGCAGCACCAGAGGCCGGTGCAAATGGAGGCGGGGCAGTCTAGCTCAGGAGCTCAGATGACAGGATCCGTGAGTGTTTGTCCTAGTTGATTTGCTTCCGCGAGTGACCTTTGTAGTGAGGCTATTGTTGTATCGGGCAGAAGCCCTCGTTCTCTTATCTTCTATTTCGTTTATGTATGTGGACATCTTTTGTTGGTTATTTATATGTGATGTGGACTTGGTTGTTTATTCAGTTAAGCTTACCTCTCTTTGTGATCGAATTGGCCGGCAGGATCGGCGTTTTGCAGTGGCGACCTTCCCGAGTGAGGGTGTCACCGCAAAATGGCGGTTCTGGGCCTAAGACCCGGTGGTTTTTGCAAAAAAAAAATGGGGTCTTACAAGTGGTATCAGAGCAAACCTCAATCCAAATAAAAGAAGTCCACAAACCCTGGGCCACACCGCGCGAGCTTAGTTTGCGGACAAACTAGCAGCGGAAGCAATGGTGTGCCCATAAGAGAAATCACATGAAAGAGTCCACTTATAACTGAATTTTTCTTCCCTTAGCTAAGTCCCTTACAAGTGCAATCTTTCTTATGTAGCCGGCAACGGAACCTTCGCCGCAGCATGGAGTCCCGCCGGCTCCGAACGTCGTTCCACCACCACCGGCTCCTACCCCGTTCCAGCAGACGGAGTTGGGGCAGACTCTGACTGCCATTTTGGAGACGTTCAGGGCACAGCAGGCACCGGCTCCTCAGCAAAACCCCGGGGCCAACTGGCTGAGCATCTTTCGGGGTCTCTCCCCACCAGCTTACATCGGGACGGAGACGGCTGTAAGAACTGAGGAGTGGGTGGATATTATGCAAGAGATGCTGACGGGAATCCAGTGCCCGGTGGAGATGGAGGTGCCACTGGTGGTTTCATGCCTGGAATCCCATGCTAAAAGATGGTGGAAGAGGTTCCTGACTACAGCTTATCCGGGATGGGAGGCAGCAGATGTTGCTTGGGACGATTTCAAGGCGGCACTGCTGGAGCATTTTGTGCCGCAGTCGACAAGAGATGATCTGGAGGATAGGTTTCTACAGTTAAGGCAGGGGAGTAGGTCAGTGTTGGAGTATCACCAGGAGTTCACCCACCTGTCCCGGTTTGCGGTATCTTACCAGCTGGATGATGCGGGATATGCAAAGAGGTTCTATAAGGGCCTCCGTGATGAGTTGAGGCAGGCCCTCCTTTTCGTCTCCGATGGTAGCATGACAAAGATCCTGGAGATGGCCAAGAAGCTGGAAGGAGGCCAGCAAGTTGTTCGTGGGAGAAAGAGACCCATGGAGGATCAGGGAAGAGGTGGCAGAAGAGATCAGCCGAGAGGCCGAGACGCTGGAGAAGGAAGGACGGAGGTCCGACCCCGTCAGGAGGAGAGGCAGGTGCAAAGGGAGCCGGTAGTGTTGGCTCCTCAGCCTCTGCAGATGAGGGAGATGCCAAGGATTGGAGGAGGTGGGTAACCTCCGGAATGCTTTCACTGCCATCAGGTCGGCCACATCAAGAGGAACTGCCCCCAGAGGAATGCTCCTCCAGCACCTCAGGCAGCACCACGGGGTCAGCATTTCGGGGGCAGTACAGGGAGAAGGCTTATGCCCTAGACTTGGCCAGGCCCCGAGACCCAGCAAGGATCATCGCAGGTACTTTGTTGTATTTTCTTTTAAAATTGTTAATGACTTATAAGTTTTAGCTTTACCTTAGCATTGAACCAAACATCAAAACCTTCAGGTTTAGTATCCATTTTTGGCAAACCTGCGTTTACCTTGTTTGATACGGGTGCCTCGCACTCGTTCATCTCGGCTAAGTTTATCGAAGACCTAGACCAAGTCAAGCACTTCAAAAGCGACTATAGGAGGGTGCGATTTCCGGACGGATCGGAGGTTCTAACAAATTCAACGTGCATAATGAATCTGGAGATTGGAAGAAGACTGTTTGAGGCCCCGACAACTGTGCTGAAGATGAGAGATTACGACCTAATCCTGGGCATGAGTTGGTTGTATGATAACCAGGCAAGGATTGACTGCCCGGCAAGGCGAATCGTGCTAAAGCACAGAGATGGCGATGTGATATTCGAAGGTACTCAGCCCACCTCTCGTCTCTTCTTATCGTCTCTTCAGGCCGTCAAGGCCCACCTGCAGGGAGACGAGGTTTATCAGGTGCTCTTTGAGGCGACTGAAGTAGAGGACTCAGTGCCAAGTATCCCGGTGGTGCGAGATTTTGCTGATGTTTTTCCGGAGAAGCTTCCTGGGCTGCCACCGCACCGCGAGAAGGATTTTCAGATTCAGCTGGTGCCAAGGGCAAAGTCGGTGTCCAAAGCTCCTTATCGGATGGCCCCGAAGGAGTTGGTGGAGTTTCGGAGCCAGCTGCAGGAGCTGGTGGAAGCAGGGTTCGTTAGGCCGAGTTCCTCACCTTGGGGAGCTCCGGTGTTATTCGTAAAGAAGAAGGATGGGACGCTCAGATTGTGCATCGACTACAGAGCACTGAATAGGCTGACGGTGCGGAACACGTACCCTCTGCCAAGGATAGACGAGCTCTTCGACCAGCTAGAGGGAGCCCACTGCTTCTCGAAGCTGGATTTGAGGTCAGGATATTATCAGCTGAGGATCCAGGAGGAGGACATCCCGAAGACGGCTTTCAGCAGCCGATATGGATTGTTCGAGTTCACTGTGATGCCGTTCGGGCTCACAAATGCACCATCAACATTTATGAGCTTGATGAACTGGGTGTTTGAGCCTTACCTTGACATCTTTGTTATTGTGTTCATCGACGACATTCTCATCTACTCGAGGACGGAGGAGGAGCATGCTCGGCATTTGGCACTCACCTTAGAGAAGCTTCGGGAGCATCGGTTGTATGCAAAGTTCAGCAAATGTCAGTTCTGGTTGAAGGAGGTGGCCTTCCTGGGCCACATCATCAGTGGAGCAGGCATAGCAGTGGATCCAGCAAAGATTCAGGCAGTACGGGATTGGCCGCCGCTGAAGACGGCCACCGACGTGAGGAGTTTCTTGGGACTTGCCGGCTACTACTGGAAGTTCGTTCAAGGGTTTTCTCAGATAGCCCTCCCGCTTACTTCCCTGACAAGGAAGGATGTTGTTTTCACTTGGACGCCGCAGTGTGAGACAGCTTTCCAGGAGCTGAAGGGTCGGCTTACTTCGGCTCCCATCCTTGTCCTTCCATCAGGGAAGGAAGGATTTCAAGTGTATATGGATGCGTCTTATCAGGGGATGGTTGCCGTTCTGATGCAGAACGGGCATGTGATAGCTTATACCTCCCGCCAGTTAAAGATTCACGAGCGGAATTACCCAGTGCATGACTTGGAGATGGGAGCAGTCATATTCGCTCTCAAGATCTGGCGACACTACCTTTATGGTGTCCACTGCGACATATTCTCAGATCACAAAAATCTGAAGTATGTAGATACGCAGAAGGAGTTGAATATCCGACAGAGGCGATGGGTGGAGTTCTTATCAGACTACCAGTATACGATGCATTACCACCCAGGGAAGGCGAACATAGTAGCAGACGCGTTGAGCAGGAGATCTACCACGTCAGGAGCGGAGCCTAAGCTGATGGCCATGGAGTTAGTACAGATGTTCGAAGATATGCAGATTTCCCTAGTATCTGAGGGTGATCCGGAGCTATACGAGGAGTACCTAGCAACGACTGGTGCCACTTATGACATTCGAGAACGCATCAGGGAAGGGCAGAGGCAGGATGCCAAGCTGGAGCCGATATTCAGAGCCTTGGAGGCAGGCTCAGCCGGAGATTTTTCGCTGAAGGACGACCTGTTGAGTTTTAGAGGTCGAGTGTATATACCGGCAGGAGATCAGATTCGGGAGGATATCATGACAGAGGCTCACTGCAGTAAGTATTCAGTGCACCCGGGTATTAACAAGATGACGGCGGACTTAAAGAAGACCATGTACTGGCCGGGTATGAAGAGAGACATCGTTTACTTTGTGGCCCACTGCGAGACCTGTCAGCTTGTGAAGGCGGAGTGCCGAAACCCCGCGGGATTATTACAGCCACTCCCGGTGCCGGAATGGAAGTTCGGCGATATAGCGATGGATTTTATTCATGGTCTTCCCCGATCTCGTGCGGGGAATGACTCGATTTGGGTGATCGTCGATAGGTTGACGAAGGTGGCCAGGTTCATTCCGATCAGGAAGGATGATTCAGTCAGAATTTTGGTACGGAAGTTCGTGGAGCAGTTCGTTCGCTATCATGGTGTGCCAAGGACGATCGTGTCTGACCGAGATGGACGTCTTACGTCAAAGGAGTGGAGAGCGGTACAGGCCTACCTAGGCACCCAGTTGACCTTCAGTATAGCATTTCACCCCCAGACAGACGGACAAACGGAGCGCACCAATCGGACCCTGGAGGATCTTTTGCGCCTTTGCATTCTAGACCTCGGGGAGCCCTGGGAGAGACTGTTGCCGTTAGTCGAGTTCTCAAATAACAACAGTCACCAGGCTAGCATAGGCAGAGCGTCTTACGAGGCATTATATGGACGGAGGTGCAGGACGCCATTATCTTGGATTCAGGATGAGGATCCCAAGGCTCTTGGCTCAGAGTTCGTAGAGAACACGGAGGCCCAAGTGAGGTTGATACAAGATAGGATGCTGGAGGCCCAGAGCAGGCAGGCCAAGTATTACGATGCGCGTCATCGTATGGTGGAGTTCCAAGTGGGAGATCGGGTTTTCTTGAAGATACGTCCGATGCACGGAGTCTCGAGGGTTCGCGGGCGGAAGAAGCTCAGTCCGAGGTTTATGGGGCCCTATAGGATCCTGGAGCGGATCGGCCCCTTGGCTTACAGACTGGAGATACTGCCGGATTTGGAGGGACTGCATGACGTATTCCACGTCTCCTCACTAAGGAAGGCTTTACTTCGGCCTGAGCAGCAGGTGTCTACTTCGGAGGGGCCAGTAGCTACAGATCGATCGATTCACTTGGAGCCGGTTCGGATAGACGACACAGAGCTACGAGTCTTGCTGCGCAAGAAGGTTCCGCTGGTCAAGGTCCTGTGGAGGAATCATGGACAGGAAGAACATACTTGGGAGCCACTGGACTTGATGCAGCAGAAATATCCGCAGCTTTTTACGACAGGTACAATTTACTTTTTTCTGGGATGTTACAGTTTTCCTCTAGTAGAAACCCCATAGGCTTGTCTGAATTTCGAGGACGAAATTTTTTTTTTATGTATTGGGATTTGTAACATCCCCCAAACTGCTAGACCCCTAAGTTGGTTTTGTCATGACTAGGTCATGACAAAACCATAGGAAGAGCCATTTGACCTTGAGAGCTTAGGAAAGGAGGAGGAAACCACTTTGGTCTGCAAATAGAAATTTCCAGTTACCAAGCTTAGGGTCAGACCTTAGGGCCTCAACTTGATCAATTGACCCTATCATAGTATCCCTAACCCTTTAGAGTCTCCCTTAGGGCACCAAGGGCTCATTGGGGTCAACCTAAGAGACCAATTTGACCAAAGTCAACCTAAAACCCCAAATTGGTCAAAGTAGCCTATTTTGGTCAAATCAATTTAGATTGGGTCAACTAAGACTCATATGACCAAATTGATCCCACCAATAGTTTCTAAACTTAATTTGGAACCCAATGGACCCAAAAGCCCCATCCTAGGGTCACCCAATTGGCCAATTTGACCAAAAGTCAAAATTGCCCAATTTAGGTCAAATCTCTCAAACCTAACCCAATCCCTTTGGGCTAACTCAATTGGATGGTCAACCAGCCCATGTAGACTAACATTAAACTCAGGAGAGAGTGTAGAAACCGGCCATGGTGATTAGGAGAGAGAAAATGGGGGTTTTCCCATTTTTGAAGTGAGAGAAGGAGGCCATTCATGGCCATTAAGGAGTTCCACCACTTGGCCTCCCAAATTAACTCTCTCATTCAACTCCTCAGCCGATTAGGAGGAGTTTTCAGCAGTTACCAAGAAGGATTAAAGCAGGGGAGATGAATGGGGGCCGACATTGGAGGAATTCGAAGAGGCCATTAATGGCAATGGGGGTTAAAGCCACCATCACCCTCATTCGAACCCCCCATCACCTCCAGAAGCCAGAGAGGAGTGAGACCCCCAACCTTTCAGAGGATTTCGTGTGCTGTAGGCGTGAATCGGCATGGCATCGCAACCAACCCAAGCTCCCATGGTGTACTCCAGGATAACTCGCCGGCAAGCTCTACAGCAGGTCCGATTCTCTTCCCTGACCCCTAAGGATTAGATCCCAATCACCGGCGGCTCGTTTCGTGGCCAATTGGTTGGGAATCAAGCCAGGCATGCCTCCCGTCGATCGGGCTGGGCTTCCTCTTCCAGGTCGTGATTCCGGCCACCTCCGGCCGAGCAAACACCGCTCATCGCCGGCCCCCACCTCAACGGAGGTGGTGGTGGCGTTGGTCGGCCGGGGCGGCGCTCAGGTGGCCGGGAAATCCAAGCTCTTTCGGCTCAGGCGCGATAGATCTCGGCCGCTGTTTATCGGGGACGATGAACAGGCGCCGTTAGATTTGCGCCAAGATTCGTGCGGCCCTTAGTTCAAATCCTTATTTTCTATGATTAAAATGCAGTGTTTAGTTAATTCTAGTAAAAATACTTAAAGGCCTCTAGGGAATTTTTGCCCAACATCAAAGTTGGAGCCCTTGAGGTCTAGTTTAATCCAAAATTGAGATCACTCGATTTGGAGTCCTGGTTAGGGCACATCACTCATTTTAGTGGGGACTGTCCATAAGGCTATCCAGAACTTATTTTTGATGCCCCCACCAATCTAGAACTCCAAATGACTTGATATTTGGGGTGTAGGCTAGTCTTAGGCATATATAGGTCATGTCCAAAGACCAGATTGATTGGAGAAGTTTTCACCATAATTTTTGGGAAAGTTCAATAATCCTGGTGTACCTAATTAGGTGCCCAAAACACCTCAAAACCCTTCCAAACTTGGATGGGTGGTCCTAGGGAGTAAGTATAGGCCCTGGTTAAAGTTTCATAATTTTTGGAGTTGATTTGGTGGGGTAATTCACCAAGACAACCTTAGGCTCCCTAGGTTTAGGCAAAACTTTGGGTGAGTGCCCCCACACTTCCACAAAGCCAATTGGCTTCATATTTGGGGTGTACATCACCCTCCCCCATGCCAACCTCTGGTCCAAATTTGGTGGCCATTGGAGAAGGTTTGCCCTAGTAAATAAAAAAGGGGCTAAATTGCTATTAGCACTCCAAATAGGTACCCAATAGAACCCCACTCCTCACCAAGTGTTGGTAGGATCATGGGTGGTCATTCACTGACCCCTGGCCAGTATAGTGAGTAGGTTGGACTTGGGCAAGTAGGGAGTTCCCCTTGGCCTTGTGTTTGCTTAAGGGTTTGTTTAGGGCAAAAAAGTGATCTTAAGCAAATTTTGGGGTGTGGAGGGGTGTCCTCCCACTGATTGATGGGGTGACCTTGGTCACTAACTTGGGAGGTATGAGACACCCCCAAGGAGCAACTTTAGATGAGTTAGGGCCTAGTGTGCCCTTAAACCCTAGTGGTTAAGTGTATGGTGCCCTTTAGGGTTTGTGAAGGACATATGTGTATATGTCCATGGAGAGAAGTGCAATAGCCCTCTCTGAGTTCTAATAGTGTTATAATACCCTCACAAGAGGTTTGGGTGGATTTGGAAAAGTTTAGACCCTAACCCTAGGCTAAACCCTAATGGGGTACAATTAGAGGCTAATGAAGGAAGAGGGGTCAAACCTTAATGGTTTGACTTGAAATTTTGGGGAGATGATATTAGTGACCAGAGATTGCTACTGTGAGGAATTGGAGGGATTTGGAGTTGCCAATCCTAGGTAATAAACCCTTGGGTAGATTTGCAAATAATTAGGGTTTTGGAGTTTAGGATGAAATATCACTTAATGTTTACCCATCTTCTGTCACAAACTTAGTTTTAATGTTATTAATCCCTGGAAGATTCTGTTAGACCATGAGAAAACTTTTGGAGGTCCAAATTGTAATATTTCATATTGTTGGCAATTTTTGGGATGATTAATTTTAGGGTGCTAATTTTCTGTAATGGCATGAAACTTTGCTGGAAGCCTTTTTATACCAACTTGTACCCACTGTATTTTTCTAATAATTTATGGTTTTTTATTTTTGGTACCTCTAGTTCAATTTGGAATTAATTACAAATATATCCTCTGTGGAAATTACAAATGTACCCTCTGTGGATCATGGTCAAACTTTGTAGGACTGAATATTTTATTATGAAGCACCTCTGTATTAATTTTCATAAGGTTTAAAGATCCTATGAGGGCGCCTCCTTTGGAATTTATAGGAAATTAATGAGTTTTGGAATTTTTAAAAATAGTAAATCTTGCTGGTTTTTCCTAAAAATTTATATCCACTGATTATTAGCTACCCTTGATTTATGTACAAATTAGGGAAGGCATTGGAAGTCATAAAAGTAACCTTGTAGTTCAAACCTTAGGATTTTGCCCTTTGGAAAAATTGTTTTAATTATTAATATTGTTGGAGAAATTATGAAACTCTGGGTTTGATCTTAAATATGTAGCATGGACCCCCAATAAATCCATTGAGTCACAGAACTGATTATTTGAGGTACCTCCCTTCATGAGCATCAAATCGTTAAGGGTGGTCTGCGTTTAGCAACTTTAGCAAATTTAGGATTAAGGGTCTAACTGGTGGTCCCTGATTTAGAGTTGTGAGGGTTGAGTGGTAATCTTGTAGTTATGAGAGGATCCCTGGAGTAGTTAGGGTCTGGTGAGTCCTGCAGTGGTGGATTGCCACCCTTGGAATAAGTCGTCCCGGATTGACGAAAGATCGTCTTTTCCTGTTAGCGTCTTAGAGCACCTAGGTTTGAGATAAGTAAGTTATTATGGGGGTTTCCTTATAGATTTCTGGCCGGTTTAGTCCGGTGATCTTTGTTTCTGAGGTGGTTATTGGTGACGGGCGGGTTAGCCCGGGGAGCTTGCAGCTCGGTGTTATTGGAAGATATGTTGCATGTGCATAAGGTGGTGGGTCCTTCGTGTTGGCGATCGTTGCACCGACGTTAACACTTGGGCTCGGCAAGTGTAGTATTTACACTTAGCCATAAAAGTCTGGCGGTCCAGTCAGTAAGAGTACGCAGGCGCTCTGCGGGTTTTGTGGAGGCGTACGATAGGTCTAGGTTAGGTAGTGCAAATACCAACCTAGAGGTGGGCGAGGCCCAACCCACCGCTTCCGTTTGCCACTACGGGAGTATCCTGGGAGTCTAGCTCGCTCCAAAAAGGGGGAACTAAAGGTCTATGCGCATAGAGTCGTAGTGTGTGAGTTGCACCTGCATGTACATAGCATAACAACATACTTTGCATGACGTAGCATAAACATAGCATTCAACCCCTGACACCTATCGTATAAATTGGTATGGGACTTTTTATACGATAGGCCTTGCTAAACGACCCCTTGGTCTATAGGTTTGTTTGGGCATTCCTATAAATCAATGGTTACTTTTATAATGCTTACTTGTCTCTATTCTTACTGCTTACTGTTATTTATGCACTTTACCCTGCTGTTTCTATTTCATGTTTCATTTATATATATATAACACCTGTGTAGAGTAGAACTCACCTTGTCATCTGCTTTTGTATTACCCCTTGTTTGTCCTCCGCTTCCTCCTCCCCATACGGTGCCTAGGAGCCTTGGGGGGAGGGGTGGGGAATTAGCTGAGTCATTTTGACTGACGGTCGGTGGACCTTATCATTTTAGGAGACCGCGGCGACGGGGCAGCACCAGAGGCCGGTGCAAATGGAGGCGGGGCAGTCTAGCTCAGGAGCTCAGATGACAGGATCCGTGAGTGTTTGTCCTAGTTGATTTGCTTCCACGAGTGACCTTTGTAGTGAGGCTATTGTTGTATCGGGCAGAAGCCCTCGTTCTCTTATCTTCTATTTCGTTTATGTATGTGGACATCTTTTGTTGGTTATTTATATGTGATGTGGACTTGGTTGTTTATTCAGTTAAGCTTACCTCTCTTTGTGATCGAATTGGCCGGCAGGATCGGCGTTTTGCAGTGGCGACCTTCCCGAGTGAGGGTGTCACCGCAAAACGGTGGTTCTGGGCCTAAGACCCGGTGGTTTTTGCAAAAAAAAATGGGGTCTTACAAGTGGTATCAAAGCAAACCTCGATCCAAAGAAAAGAAGTCCACAAACCCTGGGCCACCCCGCGCGAGCTTAGTTTGCGGACAAACTAGCAGCGGAAGCAATGGTGTGCCCATAAGAGAAATCACATGAAAGAGTCCACTTATAACTGAATTTTTCTTCCCTTAGCTAAGTCCCTTACAAGTGCAATCTTTCTTATGTAGCCGGCAACGGAACCTTCGCCGCAGCATGGAGTCCCGCCGGCTCCGAACGTCGTTCCACCACCACCGGCTCCTACCCCGTTCCAGCAGACGGAGTTGGGGCAGACTCTGACTGCCATTTTGGAGACGTTTAGGGCACAGCAGGCACCGGCTCCTCAGCAAAACCCCGGGGCCAACTGGCTGAGCATCTTTCGGGGTCTCTCCCCACCAGCTTACATCGGGACGGAGACGGCTGTAAGAACTGAGGAGTGGGTGGATATTATGCAAGAGATGCTGACGAGAACCCAGTGCCCGGTGGAGATGGAGGTGCCACTGGTGGTTTCATGCCTGGAATCCCATGCTAAAAGATGGTGGAAGAGGTTCCTGACTACAGCTTATCCGGGATGGGAGGCAGCAGATGTTGCTTGGGACGATTTCAAGGCGGCACTGCTGGAGCATTTTGTGCCGCAGTCGACAAGAGATGATCTGGAGGATAGGTTTCTACAGTTAAGGCAGGGGAGTAGGTCAGTGTTGGAGTATCACCAGGAGTTCACCCACCTGTCCCGGTTTGCGGTATCTTACCAGCTGGATGATGCGGGATATGCAAAGAGGTTCTATAAGGGCCTCCGTGATGAGTTGAGGCAGGCCCTCCTTTTCGTCTCCGATGGTAGCTGACAAAGATCCTGGAGATGGCCAAGAAGCTGGAAGGAGACCAGCAAGTTGTTCGTGGGAGAAAGAGACCCATGGAGGATCAGGGAAGAGGTGGCAGAAGAGATCAGCCGAGAGGCCGAGACGCTGGAGAAGGAAGGACGGAGGTCCGACCCCGTCAGGAGGAGAGGCAGGTGCAAAGGGAGCCGGTAGTGTTGGCTCCTCAGCCTCTGCAGATGAGGGAGATGCCAAGGATTGGAGGAGGTGGGCAACCTCCGGAATGCTTTCACTGCCATCAGGTCGGCCACATCAAGAGGAACTGTCCCCAGAGGAATGCTCCTCCAGCACCTCAGGCAGCACCACGGGGTCAGCATTTCGGGGGCCGAGGACGTGGTCGAGGTCGTGGATTTCAGGGTGACGATCGGAGGCAGTACAGGGAGAAGGCTTATGCCCTAGACTTGGCCAGGCCCCGAGACCCAGCAAGGGTCATCGCAGGTACTTTGTTGTATTTTCTTTTAAAATTGTTAATGGCTTATAAGTTTTAGCTTTACCTTAGCATTGAACCAAACATCAAAACCTTCAGGTTTAGTATCCATTTTTGGCAAACCTGCGTTTACCTTGTTCGATACGGGTGCCTCGCACTCGTTCGTCTCGGCTAAGTTTATCGAAGACCTAGACCAAGTCAAGCACTTCAAAAGCGATTATAGGAGGGTGCGATTTCCGGACGGATCGGAGGTTCTAACAAATTCAACGTGCATAATGAATCTGGAGATTGGAGGAAGACTGTTCGAGGCCCCGGCAACTGTGCTGAAGATGAGAGATTACGACCTAATCCTGGGCATGAGTTGGTTGTATGATAACCAGGCAAGGATTGACTGCCCGGCAAGGTGAATCGTGCTAAAGCACAGAGACGGCGATGTGATATTCGAAGGTTATCAGCCCACCTCTCGTCTCTTCTTATCGTCTCTTCAGGCCGTCAAGGCCCACCTGCAGGGAGACGGGGTTTATCAGGTGCTCTTTGAGGCGACTGAAGTAGAGGAATCAGTGCCAAGTATCCCGGTGGTGCGAGATTTTGCTAATGTTTTTCCGGAGAAGCTTCCTGGGCTGCCACCGCACCGCGAGAAGGATTTTCAGATTCAGCTGGTGCCAAGGGCAAAGTCGGTGTCCAAAGCTCCTTATCGGATGGCCCCGAAGGAGTTGGTGGAGTTTCGGAGCCAGCTGCAGGAGCTGGTGGATGCAGGGTTCGTTAGGCCGAGTTCCTCACCTTGGGGAGCTCCGGTGTTATTCGTAAAGAAGAAGGATGGGACGCTCAGATTGTGCATCGACTACAGAGCACTGAATAGGCTGACGGTGCGGAACATGTACCCTCTGCCAAGGATAGACGAGCTCTTCGACCAGCTAGAGGGAGCCCACTGCTTCTCGAAGCTGGATTTGAGGTCAGGATATTATCAGCTGAGGATCCAGGAGGAGGACATCCCGAAGACGGCTTTCAGCAGCCGATATGGATTGTTCGAGTTCACTGTGATGCCGTTCGGGCTCACAAATGCACCATCAGCATTTATGAGCTTGATGAACCGGGTGTTTGAGCCTTACCATGACATCTTTGTTATTGTGTTCATCGACGACATCCTCATCTACTCGAGGACGGAGGAGGAGCATGCTCGGCATTTGGCACTCACCTTAGAGAAGCTTCGGGAGCATCGGTTGTATGCAAAGTTCAGCAAATGTCAGTTCTGGTTGAAGGAGGTGGCCTTCCTGGGCCACATCATCAGTGGAGCAGGCATAGCAGTGGATCCAGCAAAGATTCAGGCAGTACGGGATTGGCCGCCGCTGAAGACGGCCACCGACGTGAGGAGTTTCTTGGGACTTGTCGGCTACTACCGGAAGTTTGTTCAAGGGTTTTCTCAGATAGCCCTCCCGCTTACTTCCCTGACAAGGAAGGATGCTGTTTTCACTTGGACGCCGCAGTGTGAGACAGCTTTCCAGGAGCTGAAGGGTCGGCTTACTTCGGCTCCCATCCTTGTCCTTCCGTCGGGGAAGGAAGGATTTCAAGTGTATACGGATGCGTCTTATCAGGGGATGGGTGTCGTTCTGATGCAGAACGGGCATGTGATAGCTTATGCCTCCCGCCAGTTAAAGATTCACGAGCGGAATTACCCAGTGCATGACTTGGAGATGGGAGCAGTCATATTCGCTCTCAAGATCTGGCGACACTACCTTTATGGTGTCCACTGCGACATATTCCCAGATCACAAAAATTTGAAGTATGTAGATACACAGAAGGAGTTGAATATCCAACAGAGGCGATGGGTGGAGTTCTTATCAGACTACCAGTATACGATGCATTACCACCCAGGGAAGGCGAACATAGTAGCAGACGCGTTGAGCAGGAGAGCTACCACGTCAGGAGCGGAGCCTAAGCTGATGGCCATGGAGTTAGTACAGATGTTCGAAGATATGCAGATTTCCCTAGTATCTGAGGGTGATCCGGAGCTATACGAGGAGTACCTAGCGGCGACTGGTGCCACTTATGACATTCGAGACCGCATCAGGGAAGGGCAGAGGCAGGATGCCAAGCTGGAGCCGATATTCAGAGCCTTGGAGGCAGGCTCAGCCGGAGATTTTTCGCTGAAGGACGACCTGTTGAGTTTTAGAGGTCGAGTGTATATACCGGCAGGAGATCAGATTCGGGAGGATATCATGACAGAGGCTCACTGCAGTAAGTATTCAGTGCACCCGGGTATTACCAAGATGACGGCGGACTTAAAGAAGACCATGTACTGGCCGGGTATGAAGAGAGACATCGTTTACTTTGTGACCCACTGCGAGACCTGTCAGCTTGTGAAGGCGGAGTACCGGAACCCCGTGGGATTATTACAGCCACTCCCGGTGCCGGAATGGAAGTTCGACGATATAGCGATGGATTTTATTCATGGTCTTCCCCGATCTCGTGCGGGGAATGACTCGATTTGGGTGATCGTCGATAGGTTGACGAAGGTGGCCAGGTTCATTCCGATCAGGAAGGATGATTCAGTCAGAATTTTGGTACGGAAGTTCGTGGAGCAGTTCGTTCGCTATCATGGTGTGCCAAGGACGATCGTGTCTGACCGAGATGGACGTCTTACGTCAAAGGAGTGGAGAGCGGTACAGGCCTACCTAGGCACCCAGTTGACTTTCAGTACAGCATTTCACCCCCAGACAGACGGACAAACGGAGCGCACCAATCGGACCCTGGAGGATCTTTTGCGCCTTTGCATTCTAGACCGCGGGGAGCCCTGGGAGAGACTGTTGCCGTTAGTCGAGTTCTCATATAACAACAGTCACCAGGCTAGCATAGGCAGAGCATCTTACGAGGCATTATATGGACGGAGGTGCAGGACGCCATTATCTTGGATTCAGGATGAGGATCCCAAGGCTCTTGGCTCAGAGTTCGTAGAGAACACGGAGGCCCAGGTGAGGTTGATACGAGATAGGATGCTGGAGGCCCAGAGCAGGCAGGCCAAGTATTACGATGCGCGTCATCGTATGGTGGAGTTCCAAGTGGGATATCGGGTTTTCTTGAAGATACGTCCGATGCACGGAGTCTCGAGGGTTCGCGGGCGGAAGAAGCTCAGTCCGAGGTTTATGGGGCCCTATAGGATCCTGGAGCGGATCGGCCCCTTGGCTTACAGACTGGAGCTACCGCCGGATTTGGAGGGACTGCATGACGTATTCCATGTCTCCTCACTAAGGAAGGCTTTACTTCGGCCTGAGCAGCAGGTGTCTACCTCGGAGGGGCCAGTAGCTACAGATCGATCGATTCACTTGGAGCCGGTTCGGATAGACGACACAGAGCTACGAGTCTTACGGCGCAAGAAGGTTCCGCTGGTCAAGGTCCTGTGGAGGAATCATGGACAGGAAGAACATACTTGGGAGCCACTGGACTTGATGCAGCAGAAATATCTGCAGCTTTTTACGACAGGTACAATTTACTTTTTTCTGGGATGTTACAGTTTTCCTCTAGTAGAAACCCCATAGGCTTGTCTGAATTTCGAGGACGAAATTTTTTTTTTATGTATTGGGATTTGTAACATCCCCCAAACTGCTAGACCCATAAGTTGGTTTTGTCATGACTAGGTCATGACAAAACCATAGGAAGAGCCATTTGACCTTGAGAGCTTAGGAAAGGAGGAGGAAACCACTTTGGTCTGCAAATAGCAATTTCCAGTTACCAAGCTTAGGGTCAGACCTTAGGGCCTCAACTTGATCAATTGACCCTATCATAGTATCCCTAACCCTTTAGAGGCTCCCTTAGGGCACCAAGGGCCCATTGGGGTCAACCTAAGAGACCAATTTGACCAAAGTCAACCTAAAACCCCAAATTGGTCAAAGTAGCCTATTTTGGTCAAATCAATTTAGATTGGGTCAACTAAGACTCATATGACCAAATTGATCCCACCAATAGTTTCTAAACTTAATTTGGAACCCAATGGGTCCAAATTTGGTGGCCATTGGAGGAGGTTTGCCCTAGTAAATCAAAAAGGGGCTAAATTGCTATTAGCACTCCAAATAGGTACCCAATAGAACCCCACTCCTCACCAAGTGTTGGTAGGATCATGGGTGGTCATTCACTGACCCCTGGCCAGTATAGTGAGTAGGTTGTACTTGGGCAAGTAGGGAGTTCCCCTTGGCCTTGTGTTTGCTTAAGGGTTTGTTTAGGGCAAAAAAGTGATCTTAAGCAAATTTTGGGGTGTGGAGGGGTTTCCTCCCACTGATTGATGGGGTGACCTTGGTCACTAACTTGGGAGGTATGAGACACCCCCAAGGAGCAACTTTAGATGAGTTAGGGCCTAGTGTGCCCTTAAACCCTAGTGGTTAAGTGTATGGTGCCCTTTAGGGTTTGTGAAGGACATAGGAGTATATGTCCATGGAGAGAAGTGCAATAGCCCTCTCTGAGTTCTAAGAGTGTTATAATACCCTCACAAGAGGTTTGGGTGGATTTGGAAAAGTTTAGACCCTAACCCTAGGCTAAACCCTAATGGGGTACAATTAGAGGCTAATGAAGGAAGAGGGGTCAAACCTTAATGGTTTGACTTGAACTTTTGGGGAGATGATCTTAGTGACCAGAGATTGCTACTGTGAGGAATGGGAGGGATTTGGAGTTGCCAATCCTAGGTAATAAACCCTTGGGTAGATTTGCAAATAATTAGGGTTTTGGAGTTTAGGATGAAATATCACTTAATGTTTAACCATCTTCTGTCACAAACTTAGTTTTAATGTTATTAATCCCTGGAAGATTCTGTTAGACCATGAGAAAACTTTTGGAGGTCCAAATTGTAATATTTCATATTGTTGGCAATTTTTGGGATAATTAATTTTAGGGTGCTAATTTTCTGTAATGGAATGGAACTTTGCTGGAAGACTTTTTATACCAACTTGTACCCACTGTATTTTTCTCATAATTTATGGATTAATATTTTTGGTACCTCTAGTTCAATTTGGAATCAATTACAAATATATCCTCTGTGGAAATTACAAATGTACCCTCTGTGGAGCATGGTCAAACTTTGTAGGAATAAATATTTTTTTATGAAGCACCTCTGTATTAATTTTCATAAGGTTTAGAGATCATATGAGGGCACCTCCTTTGGAATTTATAGGAAATGAATGAGTTTTGGAATTTTTAAAAATAGTAAATCTTGCTGGTTTTTCCTAAAACTTTATATTCACTGATTATTAGCTACCCTTGATTTATGTACAAATTAGGGAAGGCATTGGAAGTCAGAAAAGTAACCTTGTAGTTCAAACCTTAGGATTTTGCCCTTTGGAAAAATTGTTTTAATTATTAATATTGTTGGAGAAATTATGAAACTCTGTGTTTGATCTTAAATATGTAGCATGGACCCCCAATAAATCCATTGAGTCACAGAACTGATTATTTGAGGTACCTCCCTTCATGAGCATCAAATCGTTAAGGGTGGTCTGCGTTTAGCAACTTTAGCAAATTTAGGATTAAGGGTCTAACTGGTGGTCCCTGATTTAGAGTTGTGAGCGTTGAGTGGTAATCTTGTAGTTATGAGAGGATCCCTGGAGTAGTTAGGGTCTGGTGAGTCCTGCAGTGGTGGATTGCCACCCTTGGAATAAGTCGTCCCGGATTGACGAAAGATCGTCTTTTCCTGTTAGCGTCTTAGAGCACCTAGGTTTGAGATAAGTAAGTTATTATGGGGGTTTTCTTATAGATTTCTGGCCGGTTTAGTCCGGTGATCTTTGTTTCTGAGGTGGTTATTGGTGACGGGCGGGTTAGCCCGGGGAGCTTGCAGCTCGGTGTTATTGGAAGATATGTTGCATGTGCATAAGGTGGTGGGTCCTTCGTGTTGGCGATCGTTGCACCGACGTTAACACTTGGGCTCGGCAAGTGTAGTATTTACACTTAGCCATAAAAGTCTGGCGGTCCAGTCAGTAAGAGTACGCAGGCGCTCCGCGGGTTTTGTGGAGGCGTACGATAGGTCTAGGTTAGGTAGTGCAAATACCAACCTAGAGGTGGGCGAGGCCCAACCCACCGCTTCCGTTTGCCACTACGGGAGTATCCTGGGAGTCTAGCTCGCTCCAAAAAGGGGGAACTAAAGGTCTATGCGCATAGAGTCGTAGTGTGTGAGTTGCACTTGCATGTACATAGCATAACAACATACTTTGCATGACGTAGCATAAACATAGCATTCAACCCCTGACACCTATCGTATAAATTGGTATGGGACTTTTTATACGATAGGCCTTGCTAAACAACCCCTTGGTCTATAGGTTTGTATGAGCATTCCTATAAATCAATGGTTACTTTTATAATGCTTACTTGTCTCTATTCTTACTGCTTACTGTTATTTATGCACTTTACCCTGCTGTTTCTATTTCATGTTTCATTTATATATATATAACACCTGTGTAGAGTAGAACTCACCTTGTCATCTGCTTTTGTATTACCCCTTGTTTGTCCTCCGCTTCCTCCTCCCCATACGGTGCCTAGGAGCCTTGGGGGGAGGGGTGGGGAATTGGCTGAGTCATTTTGACTGACGGTCGGTGGACCTTATCATTTTAGGAGACCGCGGCGACGGGGCAGCACCAGAGGCCGGTGCAAATGGAGGCGGGGCAGTCTAGCTCAGGAGCTCAGATGACAGGATCCTTGAGTGTTTGTCCTAGTTGATTTGCTTCCGCGAGTGACCTTTGTAGTGAGGCTATTATTGTATCGGGCAGAAGCCCTCGTTCTCTTATCTTCTATTTCGTTTATGTATGTGGACATCTTTTGTTGGTTATTTATATGTGATGTGGACTTGGTTGTTTATTCAATTAAGCTTACCTCTCTTTGTGATCGAATTGGCCGGCAGGATCGGCGTTTTGCAGTGGCGACCTTCCCGAGTGAGGGTGTCACCGCAAAACGGCGGTTCTGGGCCTAAGACCCGGTGGTTTTTGCAAAAAAAAATGGGGTCTTACACGAGCTCACCTGGAAGTGGAAATAACTTCTTAACATCTTCCAGGGAGCCGAGCTCACCAGGAAATGGAAATAACTTAACACCTTCCAGGGAGCCGAGCTCACCTGGAAGTGGAAATAACTTAACATCTTCTAGGGAGCCGAGATCACCAGGAAGTGGAAATAACTTAACACCTTCCAGGGAGCCGAGTTCACCTGGAAGTGGAAATATCTTAACACCTTCCAGGGAGCCGAGCTCACCTGGAAGTGGATACAAATCAACACCTTCCAGGGAGCCGAGCTCAGCTGGAGGTGGATACAAATCAGCACCTTCCAGGGAGCCGAGCTCAGCTGGAGGTGGATACAAATCAACACCTTCCAGGGAGCCGAGCTCAGCTGGGGGTGGATATAAATCAACACCTTCCAGGGAGCCGAGCTCAGCTGGAGGTGGATACAAATCAACACCTTCCAAGGAGCCGAGCTCAGCTGGAGGTGGATACAAATCAACACCTTCCAGGGAGTCGAGCTCAGATGGAGGTGGATACAAATCAACAGCTTCCAGGGAGTCGAGCTCAGCTGGAGGTGGATACAAATCAACACCTTCCAGGGAGCCGAGCTCAGCTGGAGGTGGATACAAATCAACACCTTCCAGGGAGCCGAGCTCAGCTGGAGGTGGATACAAATCAACACCTTCCAGGGAGCCGAGCTCAGCTGGAGGTGGATACAAATCAACACCTTCCAGGGAGTCTAGCTCAGCTGGAGGTGGATACAAATCAACACCTTCCAGGGAGTCGAGCTCAGCTGGAGGTGGATACAAATCAACACCTTCCAGGGAGCCGAGCTCAGCTGGAGGTGGATACAAATCAACACCTTCCAGGGAGCCGAGCTCAGCTGGAGGTGGAAACAAATCAACACCTCCCAGGGAGCTGAGCTCAGCTGGAGGTGGATACAAATCAACACCTTCCAGGGAGCCGAGCTCAACTGGAGGTGGAAACAAATCAACACCTTCCAGGGAGTCGAGCTCAGCTGGAGGTGGATACAAATCAACACCTTCCAGGGAGCCGAGCTCAGTTGGAGGTGGAAACAAATCAACACCTTCCAGGGAGTCGAGCTCAGCTGGAGGTGGATACAAATCAACACCTTCCAGGGAGCCGAGCTCAGCTGGAGGTGGATACAAATCAACACCTTCCAGAGAGCAGATCTCAGCTGGAGGTGGATACAAATCAACACCTTCCAGGGAGTCGAGCTCAGCTGGAGGTGGAGGCAAATCAACACCTTCCAGGGAGCCGAGCTCAGCTAGAGGTGGAAACAAATCAAAACCTTCCAGGGAGCCGAGCTCAGCTGGAGGTGGATACAAATCAACACCTTCCAGGGAGTCGAGCTCAGCTGGAGGTGGAGGCAAGTCAACACCTTCCAGGGAGCCGAGCTCAGCTGGAGGTGGAAACAAATCAACACCTTCCAGGGAGCCGAGCTCAGCTGGAGGTTGATACAAATCAACACCTTCCAGGGAGCCGAGCTCAGCTGGAGGTGGATACAAATCAACACCTTCTAGGGAGCCGAGCTCAGCTGGAGGTGGAAACAAATCAACACCTTCCAGGGAGCCGAGCTCAGCTGGAGGTGGATACAAATCAACACCTTCCAGGGAGCCGAGCTCAGCTGGAGGTGGATACAAATCAACACCTTCCAGGGAGTCGAGCTCAGCTGGAGGTGGATACAAATCAACACCTTCCAGGGAGTCGAGCTCAGTTGGAGGTGGAGGCCTTAACCGTCTTTCCGACTTTTCGACTTTTCGACTTTATGCCTCTCCGAGTGAATTCTCCTGCCCTGCCGGCATCAACTAGCTCGGTCAGCGGAACCATCCTAGAGAAGAAATTACTTACCCCCTCCAAGAGGGCAACCTGCCCTGCCAGCTAGTGAGAGCCCGGTCAGCGGTCTCTTCTCGGGGCCTTAACCGAAATTCCATCTACCTCTCCGAGTGAGTTCTCCTGTCCTGCCAGCTTCAACTAGCCTGGTCAGCGGTCTCTTCTCGGGGCCTTAATCAAATTTCCATCCGCCTCTCCGAGTGAGTTCTCCTGTCCTGCCAGCTTCAACTAGCCTGGTCAGCGGTCTCTTCTCGGGGCCTTAACCAAATTTCCATCCGCCTCTCCGAGTGAGTTCTCCTGCCCTGCCAGCTTTAACTAGCCTGGTCAGCGGTCTCTTCTCGGGGCCTTAACCAATATGAGCATCTGCCTCACCGAGTGAGTTCTCCTGCCCTGCCGGCATGAACAAGCCCGGTCAGCGGTCTCTTCTCGGGGCCTTAACCAACATGAATCACCTCGCCTCGCCGAGTGAGTTCTCCTGCCCTGCCGGCATGAACAAGCCCGGTCAGCGGTCTCTTCTCGGGGCCTTAATCAATATGAACATCTGCCTCACCGAGTGAGTTCTCCTGCCCTGCCGGCATGAACAAGCTCGGTCAACGGTCTCTTCTCGGGGCCTTAACCAACATGAATCACCTCGCCTCGCCAAGTGAGTTCTCCTGCCCTGCCGTCATGAACAAGCCCGGTCAGCGGTCTCTTCTCGGGGCCTTAACCAGCATGAATCACCTCGCCTCACCAAGTGAGTTCTCCTGCCCTGCCGGCATGAACAAGCCCAGTCAGCGGTCTCTTCTCGGGGCCTTAATCAATATGAAAATCTGCCTCACCGAGTGAGTTCTCCTGCCCTGCCGGCATGAACAAGCCCGGTCAGCGGTCTCTTCTCGGGGCCTTAACCAACATGAATCACCTCGCCTCGCCGAGTGAGTTCTCCTGCCCTGCCGGCATGAACAAGCCCGGTCAGCGGTCTCTTCTCGGGGCCTTAACCAACATGAATCACCTCGCCTCGCCGAGTGAGTTCTCCTGCCCTGCCGGCATGAACAAGCCCGGTCAGCGGTCTCTTCTCGGGGCCTTAATCAATATGAACATCTGCCTCACCGAGTGAGTTCTCCTGCCCTGCCGGCATGAACAAGCTCGGTCAGCGGTCTCTTCTCGGGGCCTTAACCAACATGAATCACCTTGCCTCGCCGAGTGAGTTCTCCTGCCCTGCCGGCATGAACAAGCCCGGTCAGCGGTCTCTTCTCGGGGCCTTAATCAATATGAACATCTCGCCTCACCGAGTGAGTTCTCCTGCCCTGCCAGCATGAACAAGCCCGGTCAGCGGTCTCTTCTCGGGGCCTTAACCAACATGAATCACCTCGCCTCGCCGAGTGAGTTCTCCTGCCCTGCCGGCATGAACAAGCCCGGTCAGCGGTCTCTTCTCGGGGCCTTAACCAATATGAATCACCTCGCCTCGCCGAGTGAGTTCTCCTGCCCTGCCGGCATGAACAAGCCCGGTCAGCGGTCTCTTCTCGGGGCCTTAATCAATATGAACATCTGCCTCACCGATTTAGTTCTCCTACCCTGCCGGCATGAACAAGCCCGGTCAGCGGTCTCTTCTCGGGGCCTTAACCAACATGAATCACCTTGCCTCGCCGAGTGAGTTCTCCTGCCCTGCCGGCATGAACAAGCCCGGTCAGCGGTCTCTTCTCGGGGCCTTAATCAATATGAACCTCTCGCCTCACCGAGTGAGTTCTCCTGCCCTGCCGGCATGAACAAGCCCGGTCAACGGTCTCTTCTCGGGGACTTAGTCAATATGAACATCTCGCCTCACCGAGTGAGTTCTCCTGCCGGCCTCCACTTCGATGTCCCGTCCTGCCCGCTCCATCAACTCCTCGTAAGACAGAGGAGGGTCCCGGGACAAGCCCATGCGAGACAACCCCTGCTGCAACCCGAGGGTAAGCGCAAGTTCCAAAGTGTGTCCAGGGACCTCATTGACGAGAATGACCTCTTCTTGGAACCGATCCACGTAGCTTCCTAGCGACTCTTCCGACCTCTGCTTGATCAGGAAGAGGGCCTCCGCCCCCTTCCTCCTCTTTTTGGACGTAGAGAACCTTAACAGGAAACTCTGTTTCAAGTCCTCGAAACTATAGATGGATCCGGGAGGAAGTTGATGGAACCAATCTCTAGCTTTCTCCTGAAAGGAGATGGCGAACAACCTACACTTGAAGGCATCGGTCACCTGCCTGATGGACATGGCATCCTCAAACCACTGGAGGTGCTCCTGAGGGTCATCTTTGCCTGTGTAGTGGGACATGACCGGCTCCCTAAACCCTTCCGGAACCGGGGCGGTCAGGATCAAATCGCAGAAAGGGCTTCCCTTTCCCACGTGGCGGATGGGCATCACTCGTCGTGCCTCCTCCCCTAGGTGCAGAGCACTCGCCGGGCTAGGAAACAGCACCCTCGCCTGAAGAGTTCTATCCTCCTCCACCCACGCTTCCTTATCAAGTCGCCCTGCTGGTGCCATCTCACCTAGAGTAGGTGAGGTGAGGATAGGTACCGGCGGAGTCGAGCACTCGCCTGTGGGGGTGAGTGCAGAGCGCAAGGTCTCCATGATCGTCTTCTTTAACTCATCGAAGTCTCTTTTCCTTACGTAGTCGCCGGGAGGGGGTGGGTTCTCTAGCTCTTCACTTCCAGCCATTCGACCTACTTGGGGTTTTTTCGAACAAGCTGCGTTCCACGCTCACCGCACCAGAATGTTGAAACCAGTTTCCCGGCTTCAGCGTTCGAAAATAGGGGTAGGCAACTTGCCCTTACTTATCTCAGGTAAAGTTGAACGGCTAGTCACTTAGAGCCTAAGAACCTCTCTACTGGTGGATTCAGGTGAAAACAGACCCCGCGAGCTGCAGCGAGGAGGTCCCGCCACTAACCCGAAAGACCCGAAGATCTTCCCCTCCCAAGCCAATGCTGAGCCTAGGCACCTCGAAGAGCACTCGCAACACCTGACCGTTGGCCTGAAAGACTTGGCAAACGGAAGGCAGGGTCACTAGCTAACCGAACACACTAAAGGGGGTGGGGGTAAGGAGATGCCAACCCTCCCCAAGGTGCCCATGGGGGTCTATTTATAGATTTCCTGAAAATGGGCCGCGGATAGCGTGATAGGTCTGTTAATAGCCAGGTTCCGCTGTTTGAAAATACCATCCGCACCCCACCTGGAACTTGACCGCGCACCGGATGGATTTACCAGGGCCGACTCGCCCCAAGACGTCGGATGCGAGGTCCGACCGGGCGAGGGGACCGCGCTCACCCTTCTCGGGCGAGCAGGCCCCTTGCCCCTCCTGGGCGAGTGGGCCATTCGCCCCTCGGGCGAGTGGCCGACTCGTCCCTCGGGCGAGTGGGCCACTCGCCCCTCGGGCGAGTGGCCGACTCGCCCCTCGGGCGAGTGGGCCACTCGCTCTTTGGGCGAGTGGACTCCACTCGCCCCTTGGGCGAACTCGCCCCTTGGGCGAGTGGAGCCCCATTTGTCCTCCCCTTCCCCTTGGGTGCCGGGCGGGTGGACTCGCCATTTGGCTCGGGCATCGCTTCTCCGCTTTCGTTGGTCTCGGTCGCCTTTACTTACAATTTGGACTTGACGAAATATGGGTAATACACACCCCCCACTCGCTCACGAAGGTCCGAGTGGGTGTTCCCCTGCTGGTCCTGCCGCTCTCTTTTACTCTCGTCCGGAGTTATTTCTGCCTTGACTGATTTCGGGCGCTCCCGAGCGGGCACTTTCCTCGTTCACCTTGATCTGCCTGAGTCCGGGCTGATCAGACCAACTCGGCGAATATGGGGGTTGTACAAAGGGGTTGCAATCTTTGGGCAAGGTTTCTTGAGTTTGGTGAAGTCTACACACATACGCCACTTCCCACTGGCCTTTTTGACCATCACAACATTCGACACCAAATCAGGGTATTGAATCTCCTTAACAAATTTAGCTTTCATCAATTTCTCTACCTCCTCCCGAATTGGCTGAGCGAGAGTTTCTGCCACTGCTCTTTTCTTTTGCTTGATTGGGATGAATTTAGGGTCAATGAGGTGGTGACATGCAACATTTGGATCAACTCCTGGCATGTCATCTGCTGACCAAGCAAAGACATCCAGGTTCTTCAGGAGGCAGGAGATGAGCTGATCCTTATCATCTTCGGGCAATTCAGTGTTGATCGAAAGCTTCTTACTTTCACCCTCTTTGCTGATGGGCACGACTTGAACTGCTTGGGTAGGTTCCAAGCGAGCTCCATCTCTTGCATCTTCTTCTATCTCTTTTGCTACATTGACCTGATCAAGGGATTGAGATGCTGAGGAGATCCCAATTAATCGGAGAGGAGATGATTCGATCACATTGACGGTCTTAAAGGGAGAAGGCTTCTTTGCTTCAACAACGTCAAAAGGAGCAGGAAAGTCAACAACGGGGGCTGGAAGATAAGCACAATCCTCCTGGAAATTCAGGGCCTGAGCAGGAGGTCCCTGGGCTGCTTCTCTGAAGAAATCCCGGCGAGCTGCGAACTCCTCAACTTGAGGTCGCACAGAAGCTGTGGGCTGGGAGGTCCCCTGATCGAAAGGGTGACCACCAGCCAAGCGGCCAGGGGTGGCGACTTGACCTAATTGAGAAAGAAGCCTCTAAGATATCGCAGCTAAGGTTTGACTCAAAACTTCAAACTGCCTGGCAGACTCTTGCTGAGCTCGGGCGATCTCTTGGCGAGCTAGTGCGGTCTCTCGAAGAGCTTGCTCGATGCGAAGCTCAAAACAATGCTCCAAATCTTCTATGGAGGTCTGATTGTTTGAGGGGCGACCGCTGGGAGACTGGCGAGAACGATGCATGCGATCTGACTTCTTGAAGGTCCGTTTATTTCACCTAAACACTCTGATCTGATGGCCGTATGTTCGTTCTGTTGGTACAAAAAATGTACCTCCAAGACTCACACTAAAAAGGAGAAGAGGGAAGGGACTGCGGAGTGCATGTTACTTAGGACGAAGGGTGTCAGAAAAGAGACCTCTGAGGAAAACTTCTTTGATTGATCTAAAAAAAGGATAACAGAGGGGGGTCTAAAACAGGCCAGGGTGAGAGGTAGAAAAGTGACAGAATTCGAGACCGCTTACACATGCTGCAAGCTGGAGGCTCGAAGCAAAAGTCCCTTTTCAGGTACCCCTACCCCTCTATTTATATACGCGGAGGCTTCCCGAATGGGTAGATCCAAAAATTACGGGCTGCCTGGGGTACAGCAGAACCCGGGCAGAGCAAAGGGGGTGCTAATAACAAAATGGAAAGAAGGGGGCCAGACCGCGCAGTTCAGTGATCTGGCAGAGGCTTTACCGCTGGAGGAAAAGCAGGCGATCTGGGCAGTCTCTGAATTCTGAGACCGCGGGAGGGATCCTTTCTGACTGGAAAAGAGGTTGGCGGAATTTCGGTCAAACACAAGTGGTAGAAAAAGACCAAAATCAAATAATCAATGAGTTAAGAGGGTTACCAACCCAAAACAAGTTAGCTGAAAGAAAATCTCAGCATCCCAATCACAATACAAAAAGTAAGAAGGAAACCACAAGAGGTTAGATGTCTAAAACTTGCACTATGTGCAATAAAGTTCTACACTTTATTAATATTATGCATATAAGTTTATAAGCAAATAAAAGTGACTGATCAGCTCAAACACATGAATCATTAACCCAGATTAAAAAAAGGCGCTACTGAGATGGTGGACACTTTGTCCATCTCAACCATCAGACCAAACATCTCAAGGAGGTACTATGGTGGTGGCCACATTGTCCAACACAACCCAACAATTCATAAAAAAACACCAGGCGTAATGATTCACAAATAGGCACGAAGATGGTGGTCCTTTATCCACTGCCAACCAACAGGCCAAAAAGTATTAACACCAATATAATGATAACCTGGAAAAAATACCCAAGAGTTAACGAGGGAAGAAAAGTCTAGAAGTTTCTAAGTGAAAGCAGTCCCACTCGACGAATTCGGCCTTAAGCTCACTCGACAAATTTCACTAAACTTCATGAGAGGTCTCGACGAATTAAACTTGACTTCACAAGAAGTCTCGACGAATTTACTTGAATTCACTGAAATGATGCTAGATCACTCGACAAATTCACTTGAATTCACTGAAATGACGCGAGATCACTCGACGAATTTACTTAATTCACTGAACTGACGCGAGATCACTCAACGAATTTACTTGAATTCACAGAAATGACACGAGATCAGTCAACGAATTTACTTCAATTCACTGAAATGACACGAGATTACTCGACGAATTTACTTCAATTCACTGAAATGACGCGAGATCATTCGATGAATTTACTTGAATTCACTGAAATGACACGAAATCACTCGATGAATTTACTTGAATTTACTGAAATGGCGCGATACCACTCGACGAATTTACTCGAATTCACTGAAATGACACGAGATCACTCGACGAATTTACTTCAATTCATTGAAATGACGCGAGATCACTGGACGAATTTACTTCAATTCACTGAAATGACGCGAGATCACTCGATGAAGTTACTTGAATTCACTGAAATGACACGAGATCACTTAAAGAATTTACTTCTATTTTGACAACAATTTCTTGACACCATTACTAACCTAAACTTTGACACAATGAAGGAATTACTTCATTCAAAAGAGAATAAAAGTAACATGCAAGGTGGGAAGAAGGCAAACCGCCACTTGCCTCAAAATCACCCAATTTCTGACCTCTAAAGCACTCCACGTCAAGGATCGGTCGATAAAAACCCTCGACAACAAATTTCTGAAAGTTTTTGGATGAAAATGAGGGTTATGGTCACTACTCCAACACCAAAAATCCACGAAAATCGAAATACTCACCGCCAAAGTGTAGATCTCATCGAGAGCTTTCCGGATCTATGCTCAGACGAAGATTTCGTGAACCGAAACTCCTGCGGTGGCGATGGGAAGGCTCATGATCAAAAACTCTCCGCTCTCCCTCCCGTGCTGGTTCGACTCTTCTTGGTGAGGAAGATAAGGTATATTTATACTTATAATAATAATAATAGTAATAGTAATAATAATATAAATATTATATTATTACAAAGGGCTAAACGCACACAGATTCTGATGAAAATTGCACCGAAGGCGAATGCCGGCGCTACGAATCCAACGACGAAGTCGAAATCAAAATCTGACGGGCCGTTCCCGAGATATAAATTTCCAAAATTACGGCGAAAGATAAATCTACAAATCTTTGACCATTCATTCAGGCTCTAATATCGCTCGGATCGCAATGAAACTTTGACGGGTCTTTCTAAAATTAATTAATTTATTTTTATAACTTAAAATTTTCCAATTTCTGGTAGTTTCAGAACTTGGTTGACTCGACCAAACAGACGCGGAAACGCACAAACGATGGCGCACCGTTAACTCTGTGTTAACGTAACGCCCTTCGTCATTATGACGTTATCAAGAGGTTTAAAATAATTGCCGAAAATTCATTGGCGTTACAGCCACTCCCCTTAAAAAGAAGTTTCATCCGGAAACTTGACGAAGAACTTGAATACAAATGATAGAAGCGAGTAACCAAAAATAATCGGATGAAAACACTCACCAAGGAGAACTAGGAGAAAAGATGAGGATGAGATTCCCTCAAAGCAGATTCAAGTTCCCAAGTCACGCTCTCGACGTCTTGGTTTCACCAAAGGACTTTGACCACAGGAATCGTCTTCTTCCGCAACACTCGATCATGAGTTTCCAGAATACGAATAGGCTCTTCGATATAAGACAGATTAGGTTGCAACTGGGGCTCCAGGTCAAGGACATGAAGATCACTAAACACACACTTTCACAACTGGCTCACATGAAACACATCATGAACACCTGGAAAAGTAGTAGGCAAATCCAGCTTATAAGCTGACACACCGATGCGCTCAACAACTTGGAAAGGTCCCACATACCGGGGATCCAACTTGTGGTTCCTTCCAAATCTCTTTACACCTGACATCGGAGAAACCTTCAGAAAAACCATGTCCCCAACTGTGAACTCCAGGTCAACCCTTCGCTGATTCGCATACTTGTTGTAATGCTCTTGTGTCACATGAAGCTTTTCACGGATATGCGTTAAAGAAATACTCATTTCTTCCAAGGCTTCTTGACCTGACAACGGTCTCTCGCCAACCTCGGCCCAAAATAAGAGAGTTCGACAATGACTCGCGTATAATAACTCAAAGGGGGTCATCTGTAAACTCTCTTGATAAATATTATTATACACAAACTCCATAAGCCTAAGACGTTGGTCTCATGCTCCACCATGGTCTAGGATATAGCATCTAAGCATAACCTCCACAATCTGGTTAACTCTCTCTGTCTGACCATTGGTCTGAGGGTGATAAGCAGTTGAATATCTAAGGTCAGTGCCCAAAGCTCCATGTAAGCTCCGCCAGAAAGGACACATATACCTAGAGTCCCGATCTAACACAATACTCACTGGCACACCATGCAATCTAATGACCTCATCTAAGTAAAGCTCTGCTATTTTCTCCATAGAATAGCAAATCTTAAAAGGCATAAAGTGAGCACACTTAGTCAATCGGTCAACAATTACCCACACTGAATCATGTCCTTTAGGATACCTCGACAATCCTGTAATAAAATCCATAAAAATACTTTCCTATTTCCAGCTCGGGATATCCAAAGGGGTCAACTTACCTCCAGGCCTCTTAAGATCTGCCTTAACTTGCTGGTAAGTATAGCACTCAGAAACATACTTAGCGATATCATTTTTCATACCTAACCACCAAACAATCCTTTTCAGATCTCTATACATCTTGGTGGAACCTGGGTGATAGGAAACACTTGATCCATGAGCTCCGCTACAAATCCTTGCTCGAATATCCGCAATCGCCGGAATACAATACATACCTCGATACGTCAGGGTACCGACTTCATCTAAAGAGAAATCTGGCAATTCTCCCATCTCCGCCCTTCCTCGGATATGCTGAAGATCTGGGTCATCCTTCTGATGCAATCTTGTAAGGGTAATCTAAGAAGGCTCTTCAGCTTCTAAGCTAGATGGTGCGATACTACTTCCAACTGAGATATCCATCAGTGAAAAATCTTCCACCAAAGACTGCACGGAAAGGTTGAAGACTTGCGTGGTCCTTCTACTCAGGGCATCAACCACCACGTTAACTTTGCCTGGCTGGTAAAGAATATCGACTTAATTGTCTGCAACATACTCTAACCATCTACGCTGGCGCAAATTCAACTCCTTCTGAGTGAATACGTACTTTAAACTTTTATGGTCTGTATAAATCTTGCACAACGCGCCATACAATAAATGTCTCCAAAGTTTTTAAGGCATAGATTATGGCCGCAAATTCCAAATCATGCGTAGGATAATTCTTTTCATGAATCTTCAGTCGCCTTGAGCCATATGCAATTACCTTTCATTCTTGCATCAAAATACACCCAAGCCTGACGTGCGATGTGTCCACATGAACAGTATACTCCACCCCTTCGGTAGGTAAAGTCAAAACAGGAGCGGTGCACAACCTCCTTTTCACTTCCTGAAAAGCTTCTTCTCACTTATCGCTCCATACAAACACTGCATTTTTCTGTGTAAGCTTAGTCAGTGGCACAGACAACACAGAATATCCTTTCACAAATCTCTTATAATATTCTGCCAACCCTAAGAAGCTCCTTATCTCCTTAGGCCTAGTTGGTCTTTTCCAATCCATAACTGCAACTATCTTTTCTGGGTCCATAGAAATTCCATCTTTACTCACTATGTGACCCAAGAAGGATACTTGAGAGAGCCAAAACTAAAACTTACTCAGCTTCGCATACAACTTATGCTCTCTCAGAGTAGATAGAACCAAACGCAAGTGCTGAGCATGCTCCTCAGTGCTCCGAGAATATACTAGGACATCATCGATAAAAATAACCACAAAGTGGTCTAGAAAATCCTTGAATACCCTATTCATCATATCCATAAAAGCATAGGGTGCATTCGTCAATCCAAAAGTCATTGCCAAGAACTCGAAATGTCCATAACGGGAACAAAAAGCAGCCCGCGTAACATCTGACTCACGGATCCTCAACTGATGGTAGCATGAACGAAGGTCGATCTTCAAAAACACAGAACTACCATGTAACTGATCATACAAATCATCAATTCACGGCAACGGATATCTATTCTTGATGGTTACCATATTCAACTCTCTATAATCTATACACAATCTCATTGAACCATCTTTTTTCTTTACAAAAAGAATTGGAGCACACCAGGGCGAAGAACTTGTCCTAATAAATCCACACTGCATCAATTCATCTAGCCGGGTATGCAACTCTTCCAGTTCGCGCGGGGTCATACGGTACAGTGCCTTAGCAATAGGACGAGTACCCGGCTCAAAGTCAATAACAAACTCCACATCTCTGTCAGGCGGAAGATCAGGGAGACTAACAGGGAAAACATCAGGGAACTCTTGCACCAGAGGAATATCCTCGACACACGACAAACTACTAACAGTTTCTAACATAGAAACAAGGTAAGCAAAATAACCGGAATCTAAAAGTTTCTGAGCACATACCGCAGAAATAATCGGGGAATCCTGGCGTGGAAAGCCATAGCCACTCATAGGTTGACCATTGTCCATCTTGAAGTCCAAACGCTTTACCTTGCATTGGATAACAGCATCATATCTGGACAACCATTCCATGCCTAAAATCGCATCGAACTATTCCAGGTCTAGCACCTTTAGATCAGCAAAAGCTAAGAAATCTCCTAAGAGGATAGTACATCTCTGGATACCCTGGTTCGACACCATGGAGTTGCTAGAGGGAAACTAAATACAAAATGGATCGCCAATTTGATTGAGGGTCAAACGATGACACTCTACAAAGTCCTAGCCACGAGCGAGTGGGTAGCACCAGAGTCGAAAAGGACGCGTGTCCAACGGTTCTTTACCATAAATTCTCCTATAAAATCGGATATGTAACTAGCCGAACAGAAATCGAAAACTAAAGATGAAGGCTAAGAGTTAAATTAGGGTTTAACCAGAAATCACCTAGGTGGAAATCTGCACTTCTTCCCTGGTCACTAGATATAACTTGCCCCTTCCTTTATCCAGTTGCTACATCTACGGCGGTGACAAGGCCTGAAGTGGCACTGACTGCAAAGGAGGCTGGGATCACAGGTATTTAGGCTTAATATGTCCCTTCTGCCCACATTAGAAACAGACCTTGTTCTTTGACCAACAATTGGCAACAACATGCCCCTTCTGCTTACAAGAAGCACATGTTAGATCTCCTTTGGGAGCGCTCTGAATTGTTAGCACTTGCTGCTGCTTCTTAGCTCCCAATCTCTTGAAACATTTCTCATAGGGATGGCCAGGGCGACCACAGAAGCTACAAAATTCGCTACCTCTCTTCTTCGGAGCAGGGCCAGATACCTTGGGGCTTCCATCGTCATAGGCCTTTCTCTTTTCCTTCCTTATCATTGCACCTCTATTCTTGGCATTGTCGATAGCCTCAACTTTCAACGTAGCTTCTACTGCTTTAGCATAGCTTTCTGACCTATACACACTAGCCAACTGCTATACGTCGCTACGAAGTCCTCCCAAAAACCACTTCACTCATCCTGCCTCAGAGGCTACTAAGTCTGGAGCAAATCCGCTCAACTTACTAAATTCTATCTCATACTCGCTAACCAGAGTTACCTCTTCTTCAGGTGCAGAAAATTGTTCTTCAGACGGTCATGCTCGACCGACGGCACGAACATCTTCAGTAACATCGCCTTAAATGACTCCCACGAATATTCGCCTGCGAGTCTCTCTCTCCCTGATCCACCAGCTCTTAGCAAGACCCTTCAGCTGGTAACCGGCGACCATCACCTTCTGGCCCGCAGAGATTCCGGAATATGAAAGCATCTCTTTGATGGAAATTAGCCAATCATCCAAATCCATGAAATCGGCTCTTCCGTCATACGTAGGGGGTCCTAATCGCTGAAAATGCGATATGAAATTCATCTCTTGTGGCAGCAGAACTGGAGGCACCAGAGGAGCAGGAGGAACAAGTACAGTCTAACCCACTCAGGGTCTTGCACCACAGGCTGCTTCCCTAAGGCGACAATCAACAACGTCTGAATTTACGATTGCATCACAACCAACTACCTTGACAGAGCCTCATTACTTTGTCGCAGAACCTCAATCACGGCCTCACTCTGCGCACTCGAAGAGTCACCCTCAGATTGGGGAGTTGACCTTGTCGCAACACGCTTCGGCGTCATATCAATAAATATGAATCAACAGCTCATCAAAACCCTAACTTAGAACTAGAACTACTCAACTTAGTTCAGACCATACATGCATAGACACTTGCTCTTGCTGTTACCTTGCTCTGGGATTTTCATAAATGATGTCATGCTTTAACTTTGGGATGATACTCCATCATCCCCCTTGACTCTTGTGCGTATAATATGAATGCATGAATTCTTATATCTTTGTTTTAAAACCATATGTGTATGTGCGTCATCATGTAGATCTTAACTTGGCATGTGTTCTAATGCTATGTTATGTCATGCATGCCGTGTTATGTATTCTAACAAAGTCCTTAATGTGTTTTATGAGCGAAGTACACATGGAATATTATGCATCCCATACTACATAATATCGCATGTAACAAAAAATTAAAATCTAATGGGCATCCATGTGATGATTGTTATGCATCCCATACTACATGACAGTCACATGTTGCATCCAATAAGGATCCATATACAACCACATGTTATGCATCTCATACTACATAATATACCTTGTATACTTCTTATCATGCTTATGAGTGTAGTGTTCATACTTTAGCCAAGACGTACTGATGACACATCGGTGTGTGTATGCAATGAAACAAGACGACTAACACCTTATCAGAAATAGTCATTCGACCAATTTGTCAAACAACCTAGCTCTGATACCAACTATCACAACCCGCATTTTCTCAACCTTTAATATATTATCAGAGCAAGAGAAAATACACGCTGTGATGTCACGCCGAATAGGGGAAAATTATATACGCTCAGGAAAGAAGCTTCATCTGTTATATTTCATGAAAATCATATATTGTTGTGATGAAAATATAGTTTAAGCTAAGATTTTGATAACAGTGTCCCTCGGTTCAGTGGATCAACTAGTCCACGAGTAAAAATATACATGTACGCATCGGAAAATATTTGGTTTTGAACATTTATCCACCTATGTGAGTATGAAGACTCAACAAGCAAGCATAATGATATGCACATTCTAAATTTAGTACAAGTATAAGGAGCTTTTATAATCTTTTAAAATAGGGTGATATTTGATTAAAAAAGATGTTATGAGTATCAGATGAAAACGTTGCTCTTTCAATATGTTGGGAAAATGACCCTCAATGTTCCTTTGATTTGAAGAGGCCTCACACTCAATGTTAAGTACAAGTTGTATTTGATAAACCCTACTTCTATCTTATGAAAATGCAGGACTAGGACATACCAAGGTGTAATGAATGATCAGTTGGTTTACTGTTAAAACTGCTGAGTCAAACTCTAAGTCTCAGCTGAACCGCTGAGACAAGGCCAGGAGCCGCTGAGAAGGTGTCTGGGCCAGCTGAGCTGCAGATAGAAGAAAACTGCTGAGACAATTGTCTGTCTCAGCGGATCCGCTGGGACGGGATAGATGCAACCGCTGAGACGGCTGGCCATCTCAGCCCAACCGCTGAGACCAATTCAAAAGTGATCTGGCGGGTTCTGCTTTTGGCGCAAGTTGCAGAAAGGCTTCCTGGGGTCCACCAATCACTCCCATATCTATCAGAAGGATGGTTGAGAGTCGTTGAAGATCAGTGGAGTATTAAAGGAATAAGTTATGGTTGAGCAAACAACTTTTGCCATTGTTCTTACTCTCCAGCACACAAGCAAAAAGAAATATATTGTTTCATTGTCGGCAGCCAAGAACTGAGCTTACACAAGACTGCAAGGAGAGAAGAGATTGCTTATCTTGATTCATCTCAAGAAAGAGCAAGTAGATCCAGTCCATCATCTGAAGGGCTGATCACGAAGAATTAAGATTGGAGCTGCACTTTTCCTCCCTGGTTCAAGTCTGCAACAACAGCAGTTAAGAAGAAGAAGACCAAGGCTTGACCTCTTCTTTCTTCTATTTGTAATCCTCTATTATATCATCTGTAGGAATTTGTGTGTTCTGAGACTTTATGGCTTTATTGCCTGAGTGTGTAAGGCTGATTGGCCTGAGCTGTAAAGCTGAGAGGTCAGCTTGAGGTTGGATCATAGCGTGATCTGAGGTAGGGCTATGTGCCTGAGGTAGGGCTATTGTGCCTGAGGTAGGGTTGTTGTGCCTTAGGTAGGGTTTGGGAAAACCTGAGAGATCCAGTGGGATCTGTGGTGTAGGCTCTTGGAGCTAAGTTTGGAGAAGTTTGCCTTGTCTAACTCATTGTTAGAAAGGTGAAGGGGGAAAGAGGACAACTCAAGACACACTGTCTTGAGGAACCTCTATAAATCTCTTTGTGTTTTCTGTGCTTTATATCTTACTAACTTAAATTCAGAAAACACTTAGCTTAAAATAAAAGAAACCTATTCACCCCCCCCCCCCCTCTAGGTGACTAAGACTATAACCTAAATAAACTATCAAGTGGTATCAGAGGTAGGTTGGTCAAGAAGGACATAACTGTCTGACCAGATCCTATAAAGGAATAGTCTTTTCAATCCAATGGCTTCCTCTGGATTGCAGAAGGAGATGGGATCCATGAATTTGCCCATATGCAACAAAGAAAACATTGGCATATGGAAGCAAAGGGTTATATTGTTTATGGAGACATCTGATCCAAGGATCTACATAACTGTAAAGCAAGGGCCTTTCACCTTTCAAACTGCATCCACCATAGATCCAACAAGAAGAGTGGACAAGGCATTCAATTACTTGACCAAGGATGAACTTGCACTGTTCACTATGGATAAAAGAGCCCAGAACATCATAGTTAATGTTATTGATGATTCCACATTTCAAAACTTAGTATATTGCACTATTGCCAAGGAAATGTGGGACACATTAGTAGTATATATGGAAGGGACAACAGAAGTGAGGGATGATAGAAAGTCACTCCTCAACCAAGAGTATGAAGCCTTCGGGCAGTTCAGCCAGGAGAGCATCTCTGTGTGCTATGAGAGGTTCTTCAGAATTGTCAATGAGTTGAGAACCTTTGAGAGAGTTTTCAGTGATTATGAGTTGAATGACAAGTTCCTTAGATCTCTAACTAGAGATTGGGACACAATGATTTGTGCCATAAGGGAGGTGGCCAAACTAGGCAAAACTCCCACTCACACACTGTTTGGTAAGCTGCTCTCTTATGAGATGCAGTTGTCTGCAAGAAAGGAAGAGGACACCTCAACAAGGGCTCATGCAAGGGAGAAATCTGTAGCTCTCAATGCTGACAGCTCAAAGAAAAGCAAGGGCAGGATGGTGTCTCCTCCAAGGAGAAGTGCTGAATCTGAAAAATCTGAAATCAGCACCTCAGAAAGCTCCTCTTCTGATGAAGAGTTTGTTGCCTTTTCAAGGCAGTTCAAGAAGATGATGAGGAGGAAGCAATGGAAGAACAAGCCCTCCTCCTTATCACACTCCAAGAAAGACCATAGGAAATCTGAAAGACAGCACCCAAAGGGTTACAGGTATGATTCCAAATCTAGTAAACATGTTTCAAATAACATTATTTGCTATTGCTGCAGTAAACCTGGACATGTCATAGCTGACTGTCCAGCCAAAAGAAAGGAGAAGGGTGATAAGAAGCATCATCAAAAGGATAGGAAGGGTGAAAAATCCTTCCTAGCAAAGAAAGGAAAAAGCTGGAGTGAATCTGAATCCTCAACTTCAGATTCAGAGAATGAAGAAGAGGCCTACATAGGGATGTTTGCAACAGAAGAGGATGAAGATTATCCTGCTGCCAAGGTTGGAGTCAGGGCCCCTCTATCACACTCTGACAGTGATATAGAGGAGGATGAAGAGGACAATGTTCAGCTAGGCCTCATGGCCATCACTGATGAGGAGGACGGACAGAACATCTCTGAAAATGAACAGGATAGTTTAAGTACCAGCCTCAACCAAATTTTGTACTTGGACAGTGGGTGCTCAAGGCACATGACAGGAATAAGAAATCTTCTATAGGACTACAAGGCTGTGAAGAATGGACCCAAAGTTATCTTTGGGGGATCTGAAAGAGGAATCACAAAGGGATATGGTATGATCTCCAATGGCATAGTCTCAATACAAAGGGTAGCTTATGTTGAAGGGTTGCAACACAACCTAGTAAGCATAAGTCAACTATGTGATCTAGGCTATGCCATTGAATTCCATAATGACAAGTGCTTGATCAAAAAGTATAATGACTTAGAGACCATTCTCTCATGTACTAGGAGTGGGAATGTTTATTGCTTAGACTTTATATGTAGTAATTCTCTTACATCTGTTTGTCTTGTAGCTAATGAGAATGAGTCCCTTTGTGTTCAATGGCACAAGAGACTTGCTCACATTAACTACAAGACAATGTATAGACTATTCTCTAAAAACCTTGTTAGGAATAGTCCTAATTTAAAATGTATTAAAAGTGGTCCCTGTCATGCTTGCCAAATGGGTAAGCAAACAAGTGCCACCTTTAAAAGTATTGGCTCTAAAGACACTGAAAGATGTCTTTATCTCTTGCATATGGACTTGTTTGGTCCTTTGCCAATTCAGAGCCTAGGTGAGAAGTTATATACTTTGGTGATTGTTGATGATCACTCAAAATATACATGGGTATTCTTCCTTAAGAAGAAGTCTGATACTTTGAATGTCTTTATAACTCATGTCAAAGCAATTCAGAATGACTTGCAATGTGCTGTGGTCAGGACTAGAACTGACCATGGCACAAAATTTCAATCTGAAGCTATGACAAGGTTTTGTCAAGAATATGGTATCACCCAAGAGTTCTCCTCCCCAAGGACTCCACAACAAAATGGGGTGGCTGGGAGGAGGAATAAGCCCTTAATAGAAGCTGGGAGAACACTGCTTAGTGCTCCTCATTCCCAGAATACTTCTGGGCTGAGGCAGTCAATACTGCATGTCATGTTCTCAATAGAGCTTCCATCAATAAGGTTCATGGAATAACTCCCTATGAGATTCTGAAAGGCAAACCATGGCTCCAAATGCTACATTTTAAACAATGGAAAATCTCAATTAATAAAGTTTGCAGAGAAATGCAATGTGGGTGTTCTTGTTGGCCATAGCTCACATAGTAGAGCTTATAGAGTGTACAATAAGAAACTCATGTTGTAGAGGAGTCTATGCATGTAGTATTTGATGAGACCAGCCTAATATATAAGGGCTGGTCTAGTTCTTCTATCTTGACAGGAAATGAAAAGGATTTGAAAAGGATGTCTATACAAGACACACCCAGCTGCAGCAAAGCATATTCTGATGCTGCCATCCCTGAAGAGGAAGAAGTCCATGCTGATGAAGACACTGCTGAACCAGCAGAAACAACACAGCAAGCTGAGAACAGACTGCCTACAGCTGTAAGACATCTAAGGGATCATCCAAGAGAACAAATAATTGGAGATCAGAATCAAGGTGTATTAACCAGAAGCAGGGCTCATAATGAGGCCCTATTCTTGAGCTTCCTATCACAAATGGAGCCCGAGAAGTTTGAAGAAGCCAACCAAGACACTTTTTGGATTCAAGCTATGCAAGAAGATCTTCTACAATTCAAGAGATGCAAGGTATGGAAATTGGTGCCCAAACCTCAAGGACACAATATCATAGGTACCAAATGGATTTACAGGAACAAGTTAGATGAAAATGACACAATCATAAAGAACAAGGCAAGGGTGGTTGTCAAGGGGTATAGATAGGAAGAAGGGATAGACTTTGATCAAACCTTTGCCCCTATTGCAAGGTTAGAAGCAATTAGGCTATTCCTTGCCTATGCTGCCCACAAGGGGCTCAAAGTATATCAAATGGATGTCAAATCATCCTTCCTTAATGATGATTTGAAGGAAGAGGTATATGTTGAACAACCATCAGGTTTTGTGCATCCAACCCTTTCAAATCATCTATACTTACTTAGGAAAGCTCTTTATGGTTTAAAGCAAGCCCCCGGGGCTTGGTATGAGACCTTGTCTAGCTTTCTCATCAAGAACAAGTTCTTGAGGGGAAAGATAGATAGTACATTATTTCTTAGGGAAACAAGGGGCAAGTGTCTCCTAGTCCAAATATATGTTGATGACATAATATTTGGGTCTACTGATGACAACATGTAACATCACAAGGCCCTGGACTTACCATCGGGACAACGTCCACCGACTGTCTCGCCTGGCGACCGTTACCAGGCTGCAGCCCAAGAACCCCAACCCCTCTCCAGCCCACATGCGGGTTGTTGGTGGCCACAACCTCCCTTTGGTGAGAAGTGATCCAAAGCGTGCTCGGGCTGGAGTAGTTCTGGGATGGGTGACCTCCTGTGAAGGCCTCGTTGAGGCGCTTAACTGGATCACTTCTCACCAAAGGGAGGATATGGCCACCAACAACCCGCCTGTGGGCTGGAGAGGGGTTGGGGTGCTTGGGCTGCAGCCTGGTAACGGTCGCCAGGCAAGGCAGTCGGTGGACGTTGTCCCGATGGTAAGTACAGGTCTTTGGGACGTTACAATAAAAAGTGCAGCTCAATTGGTGATGAGAAGTGAATGAACTATATAGTTAAGCGTGCTCGGGCTGGAGTAGTACTAGGATAGGTGACCTCCTGGGAAGGCCTCGTAGAGGCGCTTAACTAGATCACTTCTCACCAAAGGGAGGCTGTGGACACCAACAACCCGCTTGTGGCCTGGAGAGGGGTTGGGGTGCTTGGGCTGCAGCCCGGTAACGGTCGCCAGACGAGGTTGTCGGTGGACGTTGTCCCGATGGTAAGTCTAGCGCATCAGGATAACGTCCACCGACAGCCTCGTCTGGTGACGTTACTGGGTTGCAGCCCAAGCACCCCAACCCCTCTCCAGCCCACAGGCGGGTTGTTGGTGGTCACAGCCTCCCTTTGGTGAGAAGTGATCCAGTTAAGCGCCTCTATGGGGCCTTCCCAGGAGGTCACCCATCCCAGTACTACTCTAGCCCGAGCACGCTTAACTATATAGTTCTTTCACTTCTCATCACCAATTGAGCTGCAGATCAATTGGTGATGAGAAGTGAAAGAACTATATAGTTAAGCGTACTCAGACTGGAGTAGTACTGGGATGGGTGACCTCCTGGGAAGTCCCCGTATAGGCGCTTAACTGGATCACTTCTCACCAAAGGGAGATTGTGGCCACCAACAACCCTCCTGTGGGCTGGAGAGGGGTTGGGGTGCTTGGGCTGCAGCCTAGTAACGGTTGCTAGGTGAGGCTGTCGGTGGACGTTGTCCCGATGGTAAGTCCAGGGCCTTGGGACGTTACACAACCTCTGCAAAAGGTTTTCCATCCTAATGCAGGGGGAGTTTGAGATGAGCAGTATGGGAGAGCTCAAGTACTTTTTAGGCCTCCAAGTAAAACAGTCTGATGAAGGTATATTCATCTCTCAGACCAAGTACACTAGGGAGCTTATCAAGAAGTTTGGGATGGAATCAGCTTCCACCATGAAAACTCACATGGGGTCCAACATTTCCCTGAACAAGGATGAGAAGGGCGAGGCCTTTGATGAATCCATGTACAGGTGCATCATTGGATCCCTGTTATATTTAACTGCTAGTAGACCAGATATTATGTATGCTACATGAGTGTGTGCTAGGTACCAGATATGTCCTAAGGAATCTCACTACTCAGATGCAAAGAGGATTCTGAGATACCTTAAAGGCAGCCTACATCTTGGCCTTTGGTACCCTAAGAACAATGATTTTGAACTAACATGATTTTTAGATGCAGATTTTGCAGGCTGCAAAGAAGACAGGAAAAGCACAAGTGGCACTTGTCAGTTCCTAGGAAGAAGGTTGATATCATGGAGCAGCAAAAAGCAGACAAGTGTGGTTATTTCGACTGCTGAGTCTGAATACATTGCTACGGGGAGCTGTTGTGCACAACTATTATGGATTCAACACCAGCTAGAGGACTACAACCTCTAGGTAAGCAACTCTCCTCTTTATTGTGACTCATCTAGTGCTATCTCTATTGCTAAGAATCCTGTCTCTCACAACATGACTAAGCATATAGAGATAAAGTATCATTTTATAAGAGAATATGTAGAATCTCAAGATATCTGCCTTGAATTTGTTCCCACTCACAATCAAGTGGCTGATATCTTCACTAAGCCATTGGATGAGGCCAAGTTTAATGCTTTCAAAATTGAACTAGGGATGTTAAATGTTGAATAGTGTAACACACTTCATTCTTTCGATCATGTATGATATACTGCTTGACTTGTTATAACTTAAAGTGTTGACACATCAACCCTATTAGTGACATGATTATGCCTTCAAACAATCATAGCTCAATTATGGTTAGGTAGTAAGACTAGCTACAACAGAACTGTCTATTTCAGCTGAGCCGCTGAGACAGCTAGGAAAAGTCTCAGCTGAACCGCTGAGACGATTAAATCTGTCCCAGCGGCTGATAGTGTTCTGTCCCAGCGGATAGGTCACCGTCCTAGCTGTTCCGCTGAGACGGGTTGGAATCATTATAAATTGTCTAAGTGCAACCCCAGTTGACCCACTTACACTCACAATTATTAGAGCAATTAAATCTAATTACTAGATTTAATTTTACCTAAGTCTTAAGCCATATAAATAGCAAATATGCTTAGTGAAAGGCGCACGACCCTTCTCTTCCAGCCGCCGAGATGAATCACATTCTCTTCCGTACCAACGCACTCGTCTACAATAGCAATGGCTCCCAAAAGCTCTAAAGATCTTCTTGAAGGCTATGAGATTGTCAGAAATGGCTTTGCCCATGCTTTTGAAGATATCAAGGGAGTGATTCAACTCCTTGAAGACCAAGGATTAGAATTCCTTCTCTCTGAACCAAGCCCCATTCTCAGAACTGAAGTTCTGGAATGGTTTAGTCATGTCAAGTTATCCTCCTCCAAGTCATCCATCAAATCCAAGATAGGAGAAGAGAGGATAAAAGTCACCTCAACCAAGATAGAGAAAGCCCTTCATCTTCCTTCCTGCAGCTCAAGTGAGGAAGAAGAAATCTCTGAGAAGGACAAGAAGAAAGCATTGAAATGAACTGAATATAATGATGCAAAGACTGGCTCATTAAAGAGGAAATTCTTCAATCAGAGGGGGAAGTTATTGTCAGACATTGTGGGAAAAGCTATCCTCTGCAAACCTGGTTCACCTGGTACTATATCCTAGTACATGTTTGACCTCATGACTAGGATAATTCTGAAAAAAACAAACCTCCTGGGGAGTTGTGATCTTTCAAAGGCTGAAGGAATGTTTACAAGCTCCCAATTTGGGAAGAATCTTGTCCCTGTATCTCATCCAATCTTACCAAGACAAATTCAACAACTCCAAAGGATCAAGCCTTCACCATCTTAAAAGAATGGATATCAAGACCTTGGACAGATTCACCAGGGTCCTTCCAATGAGTCAACCCACTGTGGCTAAAGGAAAGGATAAAATAACTACAAAATCTTCTAAGAAAACTAGGCTGATCATGTCTAGTTCTGAGTCTGCTCACTCAGATAAAGATGAAGATGCTGATGCTGACATTGGGCACACAACATTCTTAACAAGGAGGCTACACTAAATGACTTGCCAACTGAACCTGTCTATCCATAACAGCTGGACAAAGACATAACCTCTGGTAACTAATTCAACTCCTCACAACTTATTTAAATCATTAATCATAACTAATCACCATAGTTAGTCAAAGCTGACATTTAAAAAATGTGGACTCCAGATCCTCCAAAACTAGAGTGTGCTCCATCTGAGGGGGGAGCATCAACAAGAACCATCCCCCATTGATATTACAAAAATCAATGATGCTGATACGGACACAAGACCATCACCTCAGAATTTACAAGGTCAGATTGACACACTTATCTTCAATCTTGAAGAAAGAATAAGAAACATTCTTGATACTGAACCAGCCCTGTGGTCATTACCTTCACAAGAAACATCCAGTGCACCATCTGAGGGGGAGAAGCACCAAGGGACAAATGCTGAAAAAGATGAAGTTATAGGTAAATCTAACACTCTTATCATAAGAATCTCTAGGTAATTCAATCTAACTCCAACTATTTGTCTCAGCCTTCCTGGACTCATCTGACAAAGATGATATCTCTGAGGGGGAGGAGCAAGGCAATAATGATAATGATGATATGGATGATGATCAGCTCCCCCTGATCACATTGATGCAATGACATCAGGTGCTGAGCTGGTGGATGCCCCTGCTGCAGTCCTGCATGAACCTCCAGTTCATCTAGGGATCAATATTATCAATCCTCCAAGCTCACCAAGACCCCCAACCCCAGGGATAAACATTCAGCAAGCCTCCACCTCCAACTTATCTAATGAGAATCTTCTCAATGTTATCTCCCTGCTGCTACAATCTCACTTAACTTCTATGAAGACACAAGTAGATCAACCAATTACATCAGTCAGGGGATACATTGATCAGTCCATCTTAAATGTGAAAGCTGAGGTCATGACTGAGGTCAAGGAAATAAAGAAAAACACTGACATGCTCACCAAATAGATGACCAAGTGGTTTGAACTTGCTGAGAGGACAGTGATCAGTCAAAATACAATTCTAAGGTCCATGGACAAACATCTAAGACTATCTGAAGAGGATATGTCTTATGTCAAAAACTATGTCAGCAAAACAGATAAGGTGATAGAGAAATCAACAAACTATCTTCATGATTATATCTATTTCACTGCCATGCAGTTGGATCAAGAAGTTGATAGGTACAAGGATGAGCTGAAAGCTGACATTGCCAATGTCTCTCAATCCATTGCAGCCTCAGTCACTGTCTCTCACTTCAACTCAGAAATGGGCAAAATGCAAGAGGTGCTTCACTCTGATGTTGAGAATGCCTTCCAAACCATGTCTGACATAATAACAACAACCAAGCAAGACCTCCATCAAAAGATATATGAAGAATCCAGAAAGGGGGAGGACACAAATGCTATCATAAATTCTGACCTTACTCTGAAAGGTCTCCAAGGTACAAGGATAACCTTTAATCTTCCTATATTAGATGTCAATAGGGCAGAAGACTGAGATTTCACTCATCAAGAGGCAATTGCCCAAGATAAGAGTCTGAAAAAGAGGAGGGAAAGGGAAAGGGCACTGCTGGCTGAAGAATTCATGGCCAAGCAAAGAGAGGTGCATGATAGAGACCCTGACTATGAGCATTGGAGGGATGACTCCAAGGACATAATTTTGAATACCTGGATAAGCCATTGTCAGGTTTGGAAGGATATTGACAAGCTCTATCCATCTGAAGAATGGATAAAGTGTAACATCCCGACTTTTATTGGGCCACTAAAACCCAGTGAGCCCAATAAAAGTAGGCCCGAGCAATAGAAAACTACCTTTTTAAGTGGTGTTGCGCGCCGCAACTAAGTCGTTGGGGTACAGTGACCAAATGAACCCCGAATTGACTTATGTCAGTTCTGTTAGACTCGTATGAACAATACGAGCGCAACGGAATTCGTTGCACTTCGATCCGAGGTCGTTTGGAGAAAACGACCATTTCGGGTGTCGTAGCGCGCCACTACCTCATTGTTATGAATAGTGACCGTACGAACCCCGAATTGACTCATGTCAGTTCCGTTAGACTCGTATGAACAATACGAGCGCAACGGAATTCGTTGCACTTCGATCCGAAGTCGTTTGGAGAAAACGACCATTTTGAGTGTCGTCGCGCGCCACTACCTCATTATTATGAATAGTGACCGTACAAACCCCGAATTGACTTCTGTCAGTTCCGTTAGACTCGTATGAACAATACGAGCGTAACGGAATTCATTGCACTTCGATCCGAAGTCGTTTGGAGAAAACGACCATTTCGGGTATCGTAGCGCGCCACTACCTCATTATTATGAATAGTGACCGTACAAACCCCGAATTGACTTCTGTCAGTTCCGTTAGACTCGTATGAACAATACGAGCGCAACGGAATTCGTTGCACTTCGATCCGAAGTCGTTTGGAGAAAAACAACCATTTCGGGTATCGTAGCGCGCCACTACCTCATTATTATGAATAGTGACCGTACAAACCCCGAATTGACTTCGGTCAGTTCCATTAGACTCGTATGAACAATACAAGCGCAACGGAATTCATTGCGCCTCGATTCGAGGTCGTATGGAGGGTATGCCATTTTAGGACTATGCAGACCACCTCAGTGCAACCCACGAAATGTAAAGCGCACGAACCCGGCATCGGCCCCGGCAAATCTTAATGGACCCCGGAACCCTGGAGGACCCCGCCCTAAGTTGACCTTGGTCAACCCCCCCCCCCCCCCCCCCAAGCTCGAATTTGTTGAATAAAGGGGGGGAGGAGAGAGAAGCCCCTCCCCCAAGGGAAGGGGGCTGCCCATGAATAGGCAGCCCCCTATTGGGGCAAAGTGGGCAGGAGAGAGAGAAGGGAGGTGAGGGGGAGAAAATATCTTCCCCCCCCCCCCCCACTCACTCTCCCTTATCCCCACGTGGGGAAAGAAGGAGAGGGGGGGGGGGGGGAGGTCTCCCCCTTCCCTATATAAGGGGGGGGGGGGGGGGGGGGGGGCTCGGCCCCTCCCTGAAGCTCACCCCCCCCCCCCCCCCAACTCCTCTTCCTTCTCCCCTGCCAGCAGACCAGCCACCTCCTCGCCGGAACCCTACCCAACCAAGCCGCCACCTCTTCTCCATGCCCGGCCACCGCCCCTCCACTTCTCGAGCTCCACCTCCACCACAGGTAAAACCTCCCCCCTCCTCCTTCCTACCTCCCAGTAACGGCCAAGCCCCCCCCCCCCCCCCCGTCGCTGGAGCGCCGCCAGCGACCGCCCTGAGCCTTGCAAGGCTCGGGGAGGAGGCTCGGTCGTGGAAGCCCCTCCCCCAGCGCCGGTGGTGGCGCTGGTGGTGGGGGGGGGGGGAGTAGGTCCCCTCCCGAGGACCTCGGCGCCGGCGTAGGGGAGGCGGTCGGGCTGCCGGAGGACGCAGCCCCGGCGGCACCCGTGGCCTCCCCCTCTTCCCTTTTCCTGTAGGGGTTAAAACCGCTCCCGCGGCGGCGGCCGGCGGAGCCAGGCCGACGGAGGTCTGCCCCCTCCCCGGCTCCCCGACCAGGGGCGGCAGGGAGGGCTCGAAATGAAAAATGTGCCCCACCCTAAGGGGCACCTCCTGTAATTTTTTTGGGATTTTTAGGAGAAGATTTACTATTTTTAAAACCCTTAATAAAGTTTATTTTAAGGAATAAAAAGCCCAAACGAGTTCGTAAAAATCCCCAAAAATTATGGACTCTAATTAAAGGTATTTTTCAACTACTATTAAAGTTGGGAGTTATGACATCTTATTTTGGTCCTCCAAAGCATTTTACAAGCAAAATAAACGCCCGTAAAGGAGCGAAATCCATCGGAAAAAGTCGGCGTCCGTGCGACGTAAAATTCTTAAACGTTTAATAAAGATTACGCGTATCGATCTAAGGAATCGACTAAGTTAAGAATATCGGTGCAAAACTCGGGACGAAATCGCGGTGCGATGCCGCAACCCAATAACGTCGGGATAATTATAAAAGAATAAATCCACGACAAAGGGGGAATTACTAAAAATACCATGAAATGTAAATAAACTCCCGAGACGGAGTAGAACCCCTATGAACGGGGAGAAAGCAGAACCTCCTCCTACAAACGGAGTCGACATTAAAGCCTCCTCTTATGGAGTGATTGGACTACTAACCATTTACTTATTTACTGCTTTCTGTATTTCTTTAAATCCAGTCTCGCACTGGTCCCCCGCATTTACTTTCTGTACTATTCTTTAAATCCAGTTTCGTGCTGGTCCCCCACATTTACTTTCTGTACTTTTCTTTAAATCCAGTCTCGCACTGGTCCCCTGCCTTTACTTTCGGTACTTTCGATTCTCCAGTCCCGCACTGGTCTTAATATGGCCTCTGCTTTCGGCCTACTTTTCTGCTTAATATGACATCTGCTTTCGGCCTACTTTTCTGCTTAATATGGCCTCTGCTTTCGGCCTAATTTCCTGCTTAATATTATGGCCTCTGCTTTCGGCCTACTTTTCTGCTTAATATGGCCTCTGCTTTCGGCCTAATTTCCTGCTTAATATTATGGCCTCTGCTTTTCAGCCTACTTTTCTGCTAAATATGGCCTCTGCTTTCGGCTTAATTTCCTGCTTGATGTTATGGCATCTGCTTTCGGCCTATTTTGCTGCCGCACTTATTCGTATTGGGGTACTAACTGCAGCCCTGCGCTGGCAAGCGGTGCTTATCCTCCGTCTTGCGAGGCCTTAGTTGGGGGAAACCCGGAGTTGAGTTTCTGCTCCTAAGTTAGCCCCAAATAAGGAGCCCTCATACCACCCAGCCCCCCCCCCCCCCCCCCGGTCAGAAGTTGCGTGACCGGTCGAGTAAGAGTGTCGCGTCAAGTTTTTAAAGCTCTTGCACTAAGCTTTGAAGATTGTTTGAAAGTAGCGGGTCGGTCACCCTCACAGACCATTCGTACCAGTGTGGGAGGGTTGACGACTCATGGCGACAGGGAGATATGCGCAGCAGGTTATCTTCACTCTGAACCCGCAATCTTGCCTCCGCTGGTCGGCCAAATAATCGGTTCGCCGGATGTCGCTCACATCAAAATAGTACACCAAGTTGTACAGGAGGGCCTGAGTGATACGGTACGACTACACTCAGAAGTGGCAAGACTGGTCATTGTCACCGACGGCCACATCGGTGAGGCCCGCGGGGTTAGCTCCCCTGCTTGAACTAAAGCAGTCTAAACTGTGTCGACATAGGGTTTTTGTGTGTGTACAGGTTTGAATACCTGGGTGCGTATACGCACGAGATAATGTTGTGTATTTACTATTCGGTGCGGTTATGGATAATAGGGCGGAGCCCTTGTATATATATATATGCATACCGGTTGCTAACTCTCTTCCTTGTTTCGGCTATTTATTTCTGTCCTTTAGCCACCCCCTGGATATGGATCCGGGGAGGGGATGTATTTTCTACTTAGCTCTGTGACTAACGGTTATTTCGTATAACCAATCACAGGAGATGGGACAGCGCGAAGCCCTCGCACCACAGGATGAGATACCAGCCTTGGAGATGGACCGCTCGATTACCCCAGCCTCACCCCTATCTTCCGCGACGTGAGTCCTAGAGTATAGGACTAGACTAGGATCTTTTGTTTCGTCGATGTAGCCCCCGAGGCAGTAGTGTAAACATTAGGCTTCGGCCCTGTTTAATTACGTAAATTTAAGCTGTGTGCTTGACTTTCTGTCTTTCGAATTCTTCTGCTATGCGTTCTGATGTGATGTTGTGATTCTTGTGCCTGACAAGGAGACCGCTTGGTGCTTATGAGGGTGGGACGTTGTCACCCAGGAAGCGCGAAGTGGTCATCCTTGGGCAGTAAGATCCCCCCTCCCTGAACCCGATTCAGTTTGGGGAGGGGTGGGGTCTAACAAATGGATCAGAGCCACCACGATCCGACCACATGGGGCAGTCTTTCGATCCTCCCGTTCTCGGTTCCATTTCTTGGTTCGGGACGAAGCACGCAGCGGAAGCCTGGTAGACCCTTTAGGTTTAAGGTTAAGGATTCGAGACTGCACGGTAGTACACCCGCACGCTTTCCGCTTTCGTTTCGTTTCAGTCCTGCAAAATTCCCTTATTTTTGCAAGTACTGATGTTCGTTTTGTTACTTCTCGAGATACCCGAGTCGAGTAACGGGAGATCCTCCTCTAGGGATCAGTACCACCCTACCACTCCACCACCAGCCTCGACCACTCCATGTAACATCCCGAGGGTCTTACACTCCAGCCGCAATTCCGTTTGGGGATACAGAGCTAGGACGGACCCTGATAGCATTGTTAGCCGCTTTCCAGATAGCCACCCTACGACCATCCTAGCAGGCCACCGTACCCATCGATCTTCTGATGACATTCCGTGGGCTAAGGCCCCCAAGCTTCCGAGGTACCGAGTCAGCCATTCAGGGCGTAGAGTGGGTGGAGAGGGTAGATGAACTCTTAGTCGGGATGATGTGCCCCGCCATAGCCGCAGTGTCCTTGGTGGTGACCATGCTAGAGGGCTATGCCCGAGATTGGTGGAGGGCCGCCAGCCGCTCTACATTCAGAGGGTGACCACTCAGCACGATCCTCTGGGGGGAGTTCTCAGAGGCCTTTTTAGAGCACTTCATTTCAGATGCGGACCAGATGGCACTCCAGAAGCGGTTCCTACAGATCCGGCAGGGAGATAGGATGGTTCCAGACTACCAGAGAGAGTTTATCCATTTGGCCCGCTTCGCCGGGACCTTAGCAGGTACGGATAGAGACAGGGCGGCCAGATTTTACCGGGGATTACGAGACGATCTCCGTCAGGCCCTGATCATGATTTCCCAGGCATCCTTCCACACGATTGCCTCACATGCCACCGCTCTAGAGATGGATCAGTGGATGGTGGCCCAGCAGCGGAGGGGACACGTGGGTGTCCCCCGGACTCAGGGCCGAGAGAGAGGAGTAGGCCCACGCAGACAGGACCGGGCCAGGAGACAGCGTCAGCGTCACCAGCCGTATAGGAAGGCACCCCCGCCTCGACCAGCACCTCCATTACTAGCACCACCAGCCCCAGCACATCAGCCCGCCCCAGCTGCACGTCGAGATGTTCCCTTTGCAGGGAACTGCTACCTCTGCCAGCAGCCCGGGCACATACGAGCCTTTTGCCCTCAGGCAGTAGGTAGGCCCGGCCTAGGAGCCGTGCATGGAGCCACAGAGAGAGGACGAGGACGAGGTAGACGCAGAGGACAACCTGCAGGCAGGAGAGGCCAGGCCAGGCAGGGCAGAGCAGCACCCCTCGAGGCGTGCGCTTTAGACCTCCAGCACGGTCCTGCACCCGATGTAGTGATAGGTATCTACTTTCAGTAGTTACGATATCCTAGGAAGATGTGATATATATATGTGATGTGACCTTTTGTGTAGCATGCATAATCTCGACTCTTGTATATTTGTAAAAAACTCATAATCATGGTATATATATATTATCAGGTTTACTTTTGGTAGAAGGTCATCCCGCTAAAACGATATTCGATACCGGTGCCACACATTCATTCGTCGCACAGAACTTCATCGCTGACAAGGGAAACACTGTACGATCATCCGGTGTCAATACGAATACGACTCCCGGATGGATCAGATATGACGTCCACAGAAAAGTGTTCCTTCCAAGCAATGCTAGGAGGAATGGAATTCGAAGTCAACGCGACTGTTTTGGCGATAACCGGATTCGACATCATTCTTGGGATGGACTGGTTGGCCGAGCACAGCGCCCAAATTAACTGTTCGACTCGGGAGATCCACCTCCAGAACCCAAATGGGATGTCCGTCACACTAACAGGTATACCTTCTGTCACTCGCATTATCTTAACATCCGCACAGACAGTGAAAGCAGTCCGACGGAAGGACGAGGTATACCTAATATACTTCGAGATGGAGGACAAGACACAGGTGCTCTCTAGAGTACCAATAATTCGGGACTTCCCGGACATCTTTCCAGAATCCCTTCTCGGGTTGCCCCCGCAACGGGAAGTGGACTTCCAAATTGAACTTACACATGGGGCCCGACCCGTGTCCCGAGCTCCATACCGAATGGCCCCGAGAGAACTGGCCGAGCTCAAGATTCAACTACAAGAGCTAGTTGACGCCGGTTTCGTTCGCCCAAGTACCTCGCCCTGGGGAGCCCCAGTGCTATTTGTTAAAAAGAAAGATGGATCCCTGTGTCTCTGTGTGGATTACAGGGAACTGAATAAGCTCACTGTCCGGAATACTTATCCCCTGCCCCGAATAGATGAATTGTTCGACCAATTACAAGGCGCGTTCGTCTTTTCTAAGATGGATTTAAGATCTGGCTACTATCAACTTAGAGTACGAGAAGAAGACATCCCCAAGACCGCTTTCAGCTCCCGCTATGGACTGTACGAATTCATGGTAATGCCGTTTGGATTGACCAATGCTCCATCAGCCTTCATGGCTTTAATGAATACGGTGTTTAAACCCTTCTTAGATCACTTCGTGATAGTCTTTATAGATGACATACTCATCTACTCGAAGAGCAAAGCCGACCATTCCAGGCATCTCCAAATGGTACTGATCAAGCTAAGGGAGCACTCACTCTTTGCAAAGTTCAGCAAATGTGAGTTCTGGATGGAAGAAGTCGGCTTCCTTGGACACACAGTTAACAAGAACGGGGTAGCGGTGGACCAAGCTAAGGTACGAGCAGTACGAGACTGGCCGGCACTTAAGTCGGCAGCAGACATCAGGAGTTTCCTTGGCCTCACCGGCTACTACCGTAAAATTGTTGAAGGATTCTCTAAGATTGCGCTACCACTTACCGCCCTGACCAAAAAGGACGTGACGTTCCAGTGGTCTCCTGAATGCGAAGCAGCGTTCATAGAGCTAAAGAGCCGACTGATATCAGCCCCGATTCTGACACTCCCCTCAGGTACAGAGGGATTCCAGATCTACGCCGACGCATCGCTGAAGGGACTGGGAGCCGTGCTAATGCAACACGGCAAAGTAATCGCATACGCCTCTCGGCAGCTGAAGCCTCACGAACTAAACTACGCCACCCATGATCTAGAACTGGGTGCGGTAGTTTTCCGCATTAAAAGTTTGGAGGCACTACCTCTACGGAGTGCGATGTGAAATCTTCTCCGATCATAAAAGCCTCAAATACATCTTCACCCAGAAAGAAGCTAAATCTTCGATAGCGCCGGTGGCTGGAGTTCTTATGCGATTATGACTTCGCTCTCCAATATCATCTCGGCAAGGCCAATAAGGTTGCAGATGCCTTAAGTAGGCAAACATCGATGGCCAGCAGCTGGCTAGAGATGATACCAGATGAATTGATCAAGTCCTTGGCAGACTCGGATATCATCCTCGTTACCCGCAGGAACCCGATGGAATACCAGGCCCATCTTTACTGGATGGAGATACAGTGTGACATCAGGGACAGAATACGAGAGGCCCAAAAGATCGATGTTGAAGCAGCCCCGATCATTCAGGCCTTGCAACACGGTACGCAAGAAGACTACAACTTGTATGATGACATCCTACAGTACAGACACCGCATATTCATCCCCGCTGCAGAGGGAATCCGGGAGGAGATACTCCGTGAAGCACACCAAACGAGGTATTCAATACACCCGGGGGTAGTAAAAATGTATACGGACCTGCGAAGGACATTATACTGGCCAGGAATGAAGAAGGACGTCACCGATTATGTAGCCCACTGCCAGACCTGTCAAATGGTCAAGCCAGAGTGTCGTAGCCCAGGAGGTTTGCTACAACCCCTGCCAATACCAGAATGGAAATTCAAGGATATCTCCATGGACTTCGTCCATGGCTTACCCCGATCTCGTGCAGGGAACGACTCAATATGGCTCGTAGTAGATCGCCTCACCAAAGTGGCTGGCTTCATCCCGAACAGACAAGGCGACGATGTCGACATATTAGCCTGCCTATTTATAGAGCAGGTGGTCCGATTTCATGGGATGCCCAAGTCAATCGTGTCTGACCGCGATGGACGCTTTACATCAAAGGAATGGAGGAGAGTGCAAGCTTATATGGGAACCAGATTAGCTTTTAGCACCGCCTTCCATCCCCAGACCGACGGGCAAACAGAAAGGACGAACCAGACGATGGAAGACCTCCTCCAATTATGCATAGTGGAACACAATGAGCCTTCGGAACAGTTACTGCCCTTAGTGGAGTTCTCATACAATAACAGCTTCCAGGCGAGCATCAAAATGACACCTTACGAAGCCCTTTACGGAAGACGTTGTCGAACACCACTATCTTGGACACAAGACGAGGACCCCGAAGCTTTAGGAGTCACCTATATAGATGATACCACGGCAGCTATAAGGTTGATTCAAGAACGTATGTTGGAGGCACAGAGTCGACAAGCCAAATATTATGATGCGCGTCATCGGATGGTAGAATTCAACGTGGGAGACATGGTGTTCTTAAAAATTAAACCGATGCACGGGGTATCTCGAATAAAGAAGCAGAAAAAGCTAGATCCACGCTATCTAGGCCCATATCAAGTCACTGAAAGGATTGGCCCCGTCGCATATAGATTAGCCCTGCCAGCTGAACTGGGAAACCTCGACGACGTATTTCATGTCTCCTCGCTAAGACGTGTTCTACACCAACCGGAGCAGCATCTACCCACACCACCAACATCAGTACAATCCGACCGATCCGTCCGACTCGAACCATTGAAGATAGTGGACTCCAAGATCAAAGAACTGCGAAACAAAACCATCACGATGGTCAAGATCTTGTGGTCAAACTGTGGGCGCGAAGAGTTTACTTGGGAACCAGAGACGCTCGTTCGAGAAAAATACCCGGCACTCTTTCCCCAGGTATATCCTTTAAAACCCCCTACTTTAGCCAATCTTCGGGGACGAAAATCTCTTTATTTTTATTGGATTGTAACATCCCGACTTTTATTGGGCCACTAAACCCTAGTGAGCCCATTAAAAGTAGGCCCGAGCAATAGAAAACTACTTTTTTAAGTGGTGTTGCGCGCCGCAACTAAGTCGTTGGGGTACAGTGACCAAATGAACCCCGAATTGACTTCTGTCAGTTCCTTTAGACTCGTATGAACAATACGAGCGCAACGGAATTCGTTGCACTTCGATCCGAGGTCGTTTGGAGAAAACAACCATTTCGGGTGTCGTAGCGCGCCACTACCTCATTGTTATGAATAGTGACCGTACGAACCCCGAATTGACTCCTGTCAGTTCCGTTAGACTCGTATGAACAATATGAGCGCAACGGAATTCGTTGCACTTCGATCCGAATTCGTTTGGAGAAAACGTCCATTTCGGGTGTCGTAGCGCGCCACTACCTCATTATTATGAATAGTGACCGTACAAATCCCGAATTGACTTCTGTCAGTTCCGTTAGACTCGTGTGAACAATACGAGCGCAACGGAATTCGTTGCACTTCGATCCGAAGTGGTTTGGAGAAAACGACCATTTCGGGTATCGTAGCGCGCCACTACCTCATTATTATGAATAGTGATCGTACAAACCCCGAATTGACTTCTGTCAGTTCCGTTAGACTCGTATGAATAATACGAGCGCAACGGAATTCGTTGCACTTTGATCCGAAGTCGTTTGGAGAAAAACGACCATTTCAGGTATCGTAGCGCGCCACTACCTCATTATTATGAATAGTGACTGTACAAACCCCGAATTGACTTTGGTCAGTTCCATTAGACTCGTATGAACAATACAAGCGCAATGGAGTTTGTTGCGCCTCGATTCGAGGTCGTATGGAGGGTATGCCATTTTAGGACTATGCAGACCACCTCAGTGCAACCCACGAAATGTAAAGCGCACGAACCCGACATCGGCCCTGACAAATCTTAATGGACCTCGGGACCCTGGAGGACCCCGCCCTAAGTTGACCTTGGTCAACCCCCCCCCCCCCCCCCCCAAGCTCGAATTTGTTGAATAAAGGGGGGAGGAGAGAGAAGCCCCTCCCCCAAGGGAAGGGGGCTGCCCATGAATAGGCAGCCCCCTATTGGGGCAAAGTGGGCAGGAGAGAGAGAGAAGGGAGGGGAGGGGGAGAAAATATCTTCCCCCCCCCCCCACTCACTCTCCCTTATCCCCACGTGGGGAAAGAAGGAGAGGGGGGGGGGGGGGGGGGGGAGGTCTCCCCCTTCCCTATATAAGGGGGGCTCAAACCCTCCCTGAAGGTCAACCCCCCCCCCCCCCCCCCCCCCCCCCCCCCCCCCAACTCCTCTTCCTTCTCCCCTGCCAGCAGACCAGCCACCTCCTCGCCGGAACCCTACCCAACCAAGCCGCCACCTCTTCTCCATGGCAGGCCACCGCCCCTCCACTTCTCGAGCCCCACCTCCACCACAGGTAGAACCTCCCCCTCCTCCTTCCTACCTCCCAGTAACGGCCAACCCCCTCCCCGTCGTCGGAGCGCCGCCAGCCGCCGCCCCGAGCCTTGCAAGGCTCGGGGAGGAGGCTCAGTCGTGGAAGCCCCTCCCCCAGCGCCGGTGGTGGCGTTGGGGGGGGGGGAGTAGGTCCCCTCCCGGGGACCTCGGCTCCGGCGTAGGGGAGGCGGTCGGGCCGCCGGAGGACGCAGCCCCGGCGGCACCCGTGGCCTCCCCCTCTTCCCTTTTCCTGTAGGGGTTAAAACCCCTCCCCCGGCGGCGGCCGGCGGCGCCAGGCCGCCGAACCCCCGCCGGAGGTTTGCCCCTCCCCGGCGCCCCGACCAGGGGCAACAAGGAGGGCCCTAGCCGAGGTGGCGGCGGTGCAGCGAGCCTGCATGGCCCATGCAGGCTGCGTCGCGCCACCCCGTCACCTCCTGCTCCTTTTCCCGGTGGAGTCCGGCGGCGCCAGACTGTCGGAAAACCACCGGAGTGGTCGCCAGCCCCTGGCGTACCAACTGGGAGCAGCACCGGTCCCCTCCCAGCGGAGGCGGCGGCGCAGCGAGCCTGCGTGGTCCATGCAGGCCGCGCCACCACCTCCCGCCTCCTTCTTTGCCCTCTCCCGGGGGTGTCCGGCGGCGCCAGGCCGCCGGACCACCACGGGAGGAGTCGCCGGTCCCCGACGCACCGACCGGGGTCGGCGCCGGCCCAGCCGGCCGCTGCCCGGCGGTGGCAGCGACCGCCTCCCGTTAGGGTTAACGGGAGCCGCCCGATCTCCCCCAGGAAATCGGGCAGCTCCCCTAATCTTAACTCCCGCCTCCCGCCTCCAACTGTGTGCCCCCACAGCGGATCCGCTGTGGATCCGCTGTGGGGACCCAAGGAGGGCGCCCGGTGCGGCGCCCGCAGGTTCCTCCCTGCTATTTGCACCCTAAAAACAACCCCTTCCTTATTTTATTTTTCTAAGGGAAATTAGGGCATTTTCAGAAGAAACTTCTTAAATGAAAAATGTGCCCCACCTTAAGGGGCACCTCCTGTAATTTTTTTGGATTCTTAGGAGAAGATTTACTATTTTTAATACCCTTAATAAAATTTATTTTAAGGAATAAAAAGCCCAAACGAGTTCGTAAAAATCCCCAAAAATTATGGACTCTAATTAAAGGTATTTTTCAACTACTATTAAAGTTGGGAGGTGTGACATCTTATTTTGGTCCTCCAAAAGAATTTTACAAGCAAAATAAACGCCCGAAAAGGAGCGAAATCCATCGGAAAAAGTCGGCGTCCGTGCGACGTAAAATTCTTAAACGTTTAATAAAGATTACGCGTATCGATCTAAGGAATCGACTAAGTTAAGAATATCGGTGCAAAACTCGGGACGAAATCGCGGTGTGACGCCGCAACCCAATAACGCCGGGATAATTATAAAAGAATAAATCCACGACAAAGGGGGAATTACTAAAAATACCATGAAATGTAAATAAACTCCCGAGACGGAGTAGAACCCCTATGAACGGGGAGAAAGCAGAACCTCCTCCTATAAACGGAGTCGACGTTAAAGCCTCCTCTTATGGAGTGATTGGACTACTAACCATTTACTTATTTACTGCTTTTTGTATTTCTGTAAATCCAGTCTCGCACTGGTCCCCCGCATTTATTTTCTGTACTTTTCTTTAAATCCAGTTTCGTGCTGGTCCCCCGCATTTACTTTCTGTACTTTTCTTTAAATCCAGTCTCGCACTGGTCCCCTGCCTTTACTTTCGGTACTTTCAATTCTCCAGTCTCGCACTGGTCTTAATATGGCCTCTGCTTTCGGCCTACTTTTCTGCTTAATATGGCCTCTGCTTTCGGCCAACTTTTCTGCTTAATATGACATCTGCTTTCGGCCTAATTTCCTGCTTAATATTATGGCCTCTGCTTTCGGTCTACTTTTCTGCTTAATATGGCCACTGCTTTCGGCCTAATTTTCTGCTTAATATTATGGCCTCTGCTTTCGGCCTACTTTTCTGCTTAATATGACCTCTGCTTTCGGCCTAATTTCCTGCTTGATATTATGGCCTCTGCTTTCGGCCTATTTTGCTGCCGCACTTATTCGTATTGGGGTACTAACTGCAGCCCTGCGCTGGCAAGCGGTGCTTATCCTCCCTCCTGCGAGGCCTTAGTTGGGGGAAACCCGGAGTCGAGTTTCTCCTCCTAAGTTAGCCCTAAATAAGGAGCCCTCATACCGCCCAGCCCCCCCGGTCAGAAGTTGCGTGACCGGTCGAGTAAGAGTGTTGCGTCAAGTTTTTAAAGCTCTTGCACTAAGCTTTGAAGATTGTTTGAAAGTGGCGGGTCGGTCACGCCCACAGACCGTTCGTACCGGTGTGGGAGGGTTGATGACTCATGGCGACAGGGAGATATGCGCAGCAGGTTATCTTCACTCAGAACCCGCAATCTTGCCTCTGCTGGTCGGCCAAAAAATCGATTCGCCGGATATCGCTCACATCCAAATAGTACACCAAGTTGTACATGAGGGCCTGAGTGATACGGTACGACTACACTCAGAAGTGGCAAGACTGGCCACTGTCACCGACGGCCACATCGGTGAGGCCCGCGGGGTTAGCTCCCCTGCTTGAACTAAAGCGGTCTAAACTGTGTCGACACAGGGTTTTTGTGTGTGTACATGTTTGAATACCTGGGTGCGTATACGCGCGAGATAATGTTGTGTATTTACTATTCGGTGCGGTTATGGATAATAGGGCGGAGCCCTTGTGTATATATATGCATACCGGTTGCTAACTCTCTTCCTTGCTTCGGCTATTTATTTATGTCCTTTAGCCGCCCCCTGGATATGGATCCGGGGAGGGGATGTATTTTCTACTTAGCTCTGTGACTAACGGTTATTTCGTATAACCAATCACAGGAGATGGGACAGCGCGGAGCCCTCGCACCACAGGATGAGATACCAGCCTTGGAGATGGCCCGCTCGATTACCCCAGCCTCGCTCCCTATCTTCCGCGACGTGAGTCCTAGAATATAGGACTAGACTAGGATCTTTTGTTTCGTCGATGTAGCCCCCGAGGCAGTAGTGTAAACATTAGGCTTCGGCCCTGTTTAATTACGTAAATATAAGCTGTGTGCTTGACTTTCTGTCTTTCGATTGCTTCCGCTATGCGTTCTGATGTGATGTTATGATTCTTGTGCCTGACAAGGAGACCGCTCGGTGCTTATGAGGGTGGGACGTTGTCACCCAGGAAGCGCTAAGTGGTCATCCTTGGGCAGTAAGATCCCCCCTCCCTGAACCTGTGCCAGTTTGGGGAGGGGGGGGGGGGGGGGGGGGGTCTTACATAAAGCACCTTGAGAGAAATTCAAAAAGAGAAAAAATGTTCAAAGCCAATCAGGTGAGGAAAGAAAATCATAAGAGAATGCCTCCTAAATATATTCCTAAGCCATTCATGTATTTCCAAAGGCAAGAGAACAAGAGAAGAATTGTTAATATCAAGGCTACCAATGCTAAAAAGAAGAAGCTTCGAGGTCAAGATAATACTGTTGCTGATGCCATGGATGATGATGCTTCAGTCAAAGGGAAAGAAGCAGCTGTTGATTCTCCTGAATGTTCTTCTTACAAGAAAAGAAAACTTTGAATGAATGTAGATACAATTTATGTATATAATTGATATTGAACTATAATGACTTATGACTGTGTGAATGCAAACTTAATTACACTTTGTCTAAAATAGTTTATGAATATATGAATGCAAACTGAGCTTTGATTTACTATTCTATCTGGATTGCAATTGATGTATTATTAATGTAATCAGCTTGTATCATAGCTTAATCTGAGTTATAACTAAACCTTTTACCGACTCTCCATGCTTTTAAGTGAAACTTAATGTTTTTTTAAACAGATTTAAATAAGTTGTAAAAAGGTGGCTATGGGTGCGTGTGGGAGAGCCACACCATTTTTTAAAAATAAATTATAAATATTTTAAAATAGATTTTTTTAAATAATAAATAAATTTTGAAATTCGGATCGTTGATTCGCGATAGGAGCGAATCAAATCCCTCTGATACCAAACTGATGTAGACTCAAATTAGGCTTTTAAAATTAATTATTTTTTAAGCGAACGATTTTATTTATTATAAAATAAAATTAGGATTTGAAAACATAAGTTGATTTTATTTTTAAAGTTGAAAAATAGGCCGAGCGGCCAAATCGAATTTGACGCGCGCAAATCACTTTCTGACGTTGATGTTTGCAAATTCGTTAATCGTTATTTGAAAGAAATGCTCTTGAGCGTTTAACAATTTGAATCGTCGCGAGATCCTTGCTACCACAAGCAAAATACAAATAATAATTTATGAAAATAACGGTAGTTGAAATAGGTAGAACGTTCGGGGCAAACTCTTAATTATTTAAATGATTGCATAAATTTAAACTAAGTAAAGCGAGCAAGAACGGGAGAAAGATACCACATGAAGGCAATCCGCCCCAAAATCGCCGGCAACGGCGTAGAGAAGGGCCTACCGGCCGATTGTTGGAATTGTTAGTTGGAGTCGACAGCAATCGGCTAGGCGCAGGACTGGAGGTACAATGCCAGGAGGGGCGAGGTTGTCGCCGGCGTTGAGAGCGGAAGACGGGCCGCCTGGATTGGCGACATGGGGGTCGGCGAGACGCGTCCACTGGTGGAAGCTGAATGGCGTCGGGAACTCTGCGTCCGGATCTAGACAGGAAGACGCACACGATCGGCGACGCTGAATGTCAGGCGATGGAAGTCTGCCATCGGGCTGGCTGGAGCGGCGAAACGCCAGGGGAAAGGCGGGACTGGGGAAGGGACAATGAGATAGAGAATCAAATATTTTCTTTTTGATTCTCTATTTCCGTCTCTACAATTCTGTGCACTCCCAATAGTTTAAATAAGAGTTTTTCTCTCTTTAATTGTTCTCTTAAATCTTTGACTTAATTTCTTTGTTTCCTTCCCAAGAAATTCTTTCCAAATCTTTATACATTTAAATTAATACCAAACTTAACAACTTCTATTTCTTCTCCTCTTTTGAATTTTAAATTTATACGTTTAAATAATCTTAAGCTTGTCCGTTACGTCCTAACGATTAAAATTACCGGACCTATTTATTCAAGGTCTCATCGGTCCGTCAAGCAAACGAGCCAACCATTTTAAAAATAAAAGCAGGTTCCCGAAAAGAAAATACATGATCATAAATAAATGCATAGTAAAAAGAACTCTGCGACGCATGATGACGTCACGATAATTTGAATGCGACGGAGGATGCATCAGAGGAGAATTTACTTCGAATTGCTATTTGTAGTCCAACGTGGGATTAAATTTTGAAATAGAGTGAATTTGTTTGATGATTTTAAAAAGCATGGAATTAAGAAATTTCTATATAGACAGTGCAGCCGAAGAAGAAGAAAAAAAGTAAAATTTTCTTTTCTTCCCGAAGACCCAAGCCGGAAGATTCGAACTCACTTCACGCTGGCAACGGATTTACTCCGGGAAGAAAGGCGGAGACGGGAGACCTCGTCATCTCGGAGATGCACGGCGGCCCATCTGGCTTTCGTATCTCCTCATCTTAATCTCTCTCGATCGAAATTTCAGACAATTTTAGCTCCTCTGAAGTAAAAATAAATAAAAATTATATAAATAGACTATTTACTTTGCTCCTATTTTGCAGAGAATGCTCCGGTTACACGGACGTTCGTCATTGCCACCGCTCTCCTTACGATTCTACTCGGGATTAAAGGCCGATCTGTCAAGCTCGGGCTATCGTATGAGGTAGCTCTATTCGCTCTCATTTCTCTTTCAGAAAGCCATGGTTCTCTAGGTTTCTGTTTTCTGATGGATCGATCTCGGAAACCTTCCTTTTTTACTTACTTGTCTTGCATGAAATGTTTGATGGTACTTTTGTTTGATACATTCTTGTTCTGGGAGCAGAAATTTCCGTCCAGAATTCTTAAATTATAATTGAAGAATAGTTTCCCAGGCCATTGCTGCTGCTAGAGTTTTCCACTGAGGGCCTGTTATTGTCCGTTCGGATCGCGGGTTTTGGTTTTGAAGAATTGGAATTCAGTAAAACAAAAAACCAGTAGGTTTTGGTTTTCCTGAATTCCAATTATGTTGTTCGGCTGCAGGAAGTTTTTGAGCTACATGAATTGAAATTGGGCAATTTAGATGTTCGGTTGCAAGATAGAATTCATCTACAGGAATTGAATGAAGCTAAAAATTCTATTTAGAAATATAAAACTGCACGAAGATTGAATCATACATTGGTGAGCAAATCATGCATTGACATGATTCATGAATGAGCATGCTGGGTAATGAAAATAGAGAATGAATGAACACCATTAATTAGCCCAAAATAAATAAAACCAACTGGATGGCACTATAGGATAGATCGGAAAATGCCTAATGCAACCAAATTCAAAACCTACATCGCAGAAAAACAAAAACACCTCAGGAAGAGGGTTCCGGAGGAAGAGGCGCTCAAGTTGAAGGAGAAATGTCCACCGGAGAAGGATCGGAGTCGATGGATGAGGAAGTTGAAGTAGAAATGTCCACCGGAGAAAAACTGCATGGCAGATTTACGAGGAGGAAGATGAATGCGATGAAGAAGAAGATGAACAGGAAAACGGAAAAGAAAAGAGGAAAAAGGAAGGCTTACCTCACCGTCGGCGAAATTGAAAGGAAGGCTCACCTCACCGTCGGCAAAATCGAAAGAAGAAAAGATGAAAACGAAAGGAAAAGAGGAAGGCTCATCTCACCGCCGGCAAAATCGATCGCAAGTTGCGACGCGACGGGAGGATGGCTGCGGGTCGTGAGGGCTGCGTGCACGATTCCGTGAAAAAAACGGGGGTTTGGTATAGGTTTTGGGGTTAGGCGTTAAAGAAAAGCCGTGGTTTTCACTAATTCCGAGTCCCACGGTATTTCCTACCAACCGAACGCCTGAAAGGTTTTATTTATCCCGAAAACCAAAAACCGGAACCCAAGAGCCACGAACCGAACGGACCCTTAGGGTTTGTGGTGGCGTGTGCGAGTCTCACCTGATACTTGTTCATGTTTGAGAAGTTGTCAATGAAAGTAGTTGGAAATCAACTGACCGAGGGCTTGCTTGGGTGGGTGTTGGCATTTAAAGATAGAATAAGGTTTTTGAACGTAGCTCTCTTACTGCGGTTGGAATCAAACATAAAACGACATTTTGAGGGATTAGTGGTTTCAAATGGGGGCTATTCAAACGAGTAAAAATAGCGTCAAACAAATAAATGAAGCCCAAACAAATGGAGCCATGATGCGGCAATGAAATTATTAGTGATTGCCCGAAATATCATTACAAAACACTATATGAATAATGAATATGATTAATAAATGCTAATATATTGAATAGAATTGTCTTGAAAATGTATTTTTATTCTGAGCAAATGTAATAAACAGATGGTGGCGGGCAGAAGGCGATGGTGATGTTCCCACATGCTTTTATGTTTGGTTCCAATTTAGTGTTATCTTCTTCGACCTCGTGCTACCGCTTCTTCCACCCTTAACCTCAAAATTTCATTGTAACAAAGAGACAAGGAAATATAAAGCTAGAAAGCAGAGATACTTGCAATGACCTTTTATATCATATTCGAAACGTTTCGGAGTCGAGGAACTCTCGGAAGCATCAATCTGAATCCCTTTCCTTAACAAGACCCAATGTTGACTCGTAGGGTGAGAGGGGTTCGGATGGGTGCTTCTATAGCACTCTCCCTCCCTTTCCCTTTCCCTCTCCCTCTCTCTTTCTCTCTATCTTACTCTCTTCCCCCTCGGTCTATCTTTCCTTCTCTCCCCTTTATTTCCTTCTCTCATTCTCTATTTATCTCTCTATATTGCATGATTCAACATTCTATTTCAATTGCTGATATATTTAATCGAATAATGAATATGATTAAGAAATGCCAATATATTTTATAGAATTGTCTTGAAAATGTATTTTTATTCTGAGCAAATGTAATAAACAGATGGTGGCGGGCAGAAGGCGATGGTGATGTTCCCACATGCTTTTATGTTTGGTTCCAATTTAGTGTTATCTTCTTCGACCTCGTGCTACCGCTTCTTTAACCTCAAAATTGCTTTGTAACAAAGAGACAAGGAAATATAAAGCTAGAAAGCAGAGATACTTGCAATGACCTTTTATATCATATTCGAAACGTTTCGGAGTCGAGAAACACTCGGAAGCACCAATCTGAATCCCTTTCCTTAACAAGACCCAATGTTGACTCGTAGGGTGAGAGGGGTTCGGATTGGTGCTTCCATAGCACTCTCCCTCCTTTTCCCTCTCTCTATCTCACTCTCTCTTTATCTCTATCTTTCTCTCTCTCCCCCTCAATCTATCTTTCCTTCTCTCCCCTTTATTTCCCTCTCCCATTCTCTATTTATCTCTCTATATTGCATGCTTCAACATTCTATTTCAATTGCTGATACTGATCAGTTTTTTTATTTGGCAGAAAATTTTCCAAAAATTTCATATGTGGAGGCTCATTGCTTCATTATTTACATTTTCATCAACCCCAGAGCTAATGTTTGGATTATATTTGCTTGGATACTTCAGGGTGTTTGAGAGACAGATTGGATCAAATAAATACTCAGTAAGCAATTTTTTCCTTGTTGGTGCATCATTTCCAATACAACAAATTTAATCACTGTTTAGTGTACAAATTTATTTTTACATACATGCATATAAGAATACTAATCTATTCAGAAGAAAAACGTCAATTCTCCTTATGGTTATATTTTATATTAAATTCAAATAAAAATCATAATTATTGATGTTGAGAACAACTTGACGATCTAATTAGCCTTTATGAAATTTTAACAGTTGAACACATCTAATGAAATAGTGTTAAAATTTTAAGATGATTGGTCATGAATCAAGCATGCAAAAAACACCATGATGAAGTGTGTTATGATCTTACTAGGGCAAAGAGAGAAGAAGGGGGATCTACGGGAGAAATTAGCGAGAAGAAGAAGATTAGGGTTTGAGAGGAGAAGGAGGGAGAATACCTTTAGGAAATAACTTGCATAGCCGTCTTTAGGAGACCCCGGGCCTATTAATACCCGGGGTCTAGGGGGCTGGCCGGCCCCCCCATATAGGGGCTGAACCGGGGTGGTTCAGCCCCTATTCTTCTATTTTACTGGATGGGGGCTGAACCGGATGGTTTAGCCCCGTTGTTTTGAAACTGCTCCTTGCGCCGCTGTGCGTACTGATGCCCTGCGAACCGTAATGGTTGCGGGGGCATAACATTCCCTTCCCCATCAAGAGCCACCTTGTCCTCAAGGTGGAAATCTGGAAAGCGCTCCCGGAATTCCAACAAGTCAACCCAAGAATTGTGTGCCTCCGTCATCTGCTTCCACTTGATGAGTACCTCTGGTCGGTACTCCGTGTCTCGTTGCTTCCACTTGGTTAGTAAGATAGCCTCCGGTGAAGGCCTCAATTCGCCGCTGCTGGTGGCTTCAGGCAGGATGAGACTGGCTTGAACTGAATCCCCAAGTTTTCTTTTTAACAGAGATACATGAAATGTTGGATGAATGCGGGACCCCTCCGGGAGTGCCAGAGTATAAGCGACTGGACCCACACGCCGGATGATTCTGTACGGACCATAGTACCGCGTGGCAAGTTTCTGATTGGCCCGCTGAGAAACTGATAGCTGGCGATACGGCTGGAGCCTGAGGAAAACCTCGTCACCCACCGCGAACTCCCGCTCAGTGCGGTGTTTGTCTGCCTGGACCTTCATACGCTCTTGAGCCGCCCGTAAGTTGTCCCGAAGTAGTGCTAATGTCTTATCCCACTCTTGAAGTGTCCGATCTACTGCTGGAAGAGCGGTGCTGGCCGGCTCATAGGAACTCAACGTGGGGGGTGGTCGACCGTACACCGCCTCAAAAGGAGTGAGCTTGCTGGCCGTGTGGAATGATGTGTTGTAGCAGTACTCTGCCCAGTGTAACCACCGGGTCCACATGCGCGTCTCATCCATCACAAAGCACCGTAAATAGGTCTCGACCCCTCGGTTGAGCACCTCCGTCTGTCTGTCGGTCTGGGGGTGATTGGCCGAGCTCATGCGTAGTGTGGTCCCCTGATGACGAAAGAGCTCCCTTCAAAAATTGCTCACGAATACCGGATCTCTGTCTGAGATGATGGACCGAGGGATCCCGTGGAGTCGTACTATCTCCCGGGCGAAAAGCTCTGCAACTTTCTCCCCTGTGTATGGGTGGCTCAACGCAAGAAAATGGCCGTACTTGGAGAGTTTGTCGACCACCACTAGGATGACCGTCTTGCTCTGCGATTTGGGTAAGCCATCTATGAAATCCATGGATATGGTATCCCAGATCTGATGTGTGATCTCTAACGGTGTAAGAAGTCCTGCTGGCGATGTCGTCTCGTACTTCTGCCGCTGGCAGATGTCGCACTCCCGGATGAACTGCTGAACATCCTGCCTCATCCCCTTCCAAAACACATTTTCCCTGACCCGCTGTAGGGTCCGAAGAATACCGGCGTGACCACCGGTCGGGGAAGCATGGAACTCCTGTATCATGATGGTACGCCATGGTGACGTGGCGGGAATAACTAGCCGACCCTAGTAGTACAGCCGCGCTCCCTGTAGGTGATAGTCGGCCTCCGTGGGCCGACCCTGCTGCAATGCCTCGACAATAGTACGGAGTGCTGGGTCCTGGTGAACTTCCGCCTGTATCTCGTCCAAGGATTCGATCACCGGTCCCGAAACGTGGGACAAGGAACTCTCCGGTAGGCGGGATAAAGCATCGGCCACCACATTCTCCTTCCCCTGCTTGTAGACGATCTCGTAGTCGTACCCCAGTAGTTTCGTCAGCCATTTCTGCTGTAGGGGGGATGCCAATCGCTGCTCTAGGAAGTGCTTCAAGCTTTGATGGTCCGTGCAGACCTGGAGGCGCCGCCCCAGAAGATAAGGTCGCCACATGGCGACCGCGTGGAGGATGGCGAACATCTCCTTCTCGTATGTAGACAGCCCCAAGGTCCTGGGTGCTAATGCCTTGCTGAAATAAGCTAACGGACGGCCCTCTTGCATCAAGACCGCGCCGATCCCGACTCCTGATGCATCAGTCTCCACAACAAAATCCTTGGAGAAATCTGGAAGTGCCAACATTGGCGTGGTCGTCATGGCCCGTTTCAGGGCCTGGAACGCTTCTTCCACCTCTGCATGCCACTGAAAGGCGTCCTTCTGCAACAGCTGGATAAGAGGTCGGGCTATCTTCCCGTAGTCCTTCACGAATCAGCGATAATAGCCGGTCAGTCTGAGAAAGCCTCGTAAGGCCCGGATCGTCGTGGGTTGCGGCCAGGTCACCATGCTCTCTATCTTCCTCGGGTCAGCCTGGACCCCTTGAGCCGAAACCAGGTGCCCCAAGTACTCGATCTCCGCCTGCCCAAAGGAGCATTTGGTTCGCTTGGCGTACAACTGGTGCTCCCGCAAGATGGTAAGTACATGTCGAACGTGCTCCAGATGCTCGTCCCAACTCCTGCTATAGATCAATATGTCATCAAAGAAAACTAAAACATACCGGCGAAAAAGTGGCCGGAATATCTCGTTCATCACTGCCTGGAAGGTAGATGGAGCGTTGGCCAACCCGAACGGCATCACCAAGAACTCGTAGTGGCCGTCGTGGGTTCGGAACGCCGTCTTGTGGATGTCATCCTCTTTCATCCGGATCTGATGGTAGCCAGATCGGAGATCCAGCTTGGTAAATAAGCTCGCTCCATGCAGCTCGTCAAGTAGCTCCTCGATCATCGAATTGGAAACTTGTCTTTAATAGTGGAGCTATTCAGGCCCCGATAATCGACGCAAAACCTCCAAGAGCCATCCTTCTTCTTCACCAATATGATCGGCGAGGAGAAGGCACTGGTGCTGGGTCGTATGATGCCGGTGGACAACATCTCTCGAACGCTGCGCTCCATCTCCGTCTTCTGTATATGAGGATAGCGGTAGGGCCAGATATTGGTCGGATCCGCCCCGGCCTTCAACTGTATCTGGTGATCCCGGAACCTCGAGGGAGGCAGAGAATGCGGCTCCTGGAAGACGTCCTCAAACTGAACCAGTAAATCATGTATCTGATCTGGTTCCGGCGCTGTGCCTTGCCCGATGGTCTCCACTCCCAAAACCATGACCACCGTGTTGCCCTCTTCCTCCATCCGCTGTAAGCTCCTGAGGGAGATCTCCTTGAGCGGAGACGATTGTATACCGTGCAGACAGTGCTCGGTCCCCTGGTGAGTAAACTCCAATGTCATCCGATCCCAATCAGTGGTCACTCGCCTAAGCTGGCGAAGCCACTGCACTCCCAGTACCATGTCCGACCCCCGAATCGGCAAGAGGTATACATCTGTCTGGCACACATATCCCTGCATCCGTAACTCCACCCCTTTTAGAACCCCCTCGCACCGCAACTTGCTGTCGTCGGCCACCATAACCTGAAAAACGGTCTCTCTGTCAACTGCATGTCCCGCCTTCAGCGCCACCGCGGGGTTGATGAAATTGTGGGTACTCCCACTATCTATCAAAATGGTCACCCGCTCTTGGCCAAGCCTCCCCACGATCCGCAACGTGAAAGGTGCCGAGCACCCCTCCATAGCCTGTATGGCACTCCAAACTCTGCGAGGTCCAATCCATCCTCCTCCTCGCAGCTAATAGGATCCTCCTCATCGTCCTCCTCCCTCAACATGAAGACCTGGACCTTCTGGCAGCGGTGTCCAGGTGCATACTTCTCGTCACAATTGAAACATAACCATTTTTCCTTCCTGGCCTGCAACTCTGGCCAAGTAAGCCTCGTCATCGTCGGTCGGCCTGCCGGCGGCGGCTCTCTCCGACCTGCCACTGGTGCTGCTGGTGCCCGTGCCGCGCCTCGGTTTCGCTGACGGTTGAAGCGCTCCTCCTGTATCCGGGCCAGACTGATGCCGTGGCTCAAACTGTGAGGCATGTAGGCATGGACCTCATCTCGCAGGTAGTCCTTCAGCCCCGATATGAAACAGCTGAGAAGGGTCTTTTCCCCCAACTGACCCGGTTGGCCAGCTTCTCAAACTCCGTACGATATTCCATCACCGTCCCCTTCTGACGGAGCTTCTGTAGCGTGGCTTTAACGTCCTCATACTCCAAAGGCCCAAAACGGGCCGAGAATCCCTCCACAAAGTACGCCCATGGCGCGTATCCCTGGTTGCGTATGAACCACTGCGCCCACTGATATGCGTCGTCATCCAGATGGAACGCCGCTAACTGCACCCACTGATCTTCGAGGATTTCCTGATATGTAAAAAATAATTCCGCCTTCTGTACCCACTCCAGCGCGTCACCGCCTCGAAATTTCGGGAAATTCATTCGGGTTCTTTTCGGGGCCATGTATGCCCGCTGGTGTACATCTCCGTTTCTTCCTTGCTTCGGACCCTGCATCGCCGGTCTGTACGGCTCCGCCATCTAATTTGGTCGCCCATAGGGCTCTGGATAATGCCCTCCTCCATATCCTCCTCCTACTTGCGGTCCTCCTCCAACAAAAGCGTTCCTGGGAGGTTACTCATGCCATTGCTCCCCTTGTTCCAACCTCGTCGGAGCCCCAAATGGTTGCGGCGTTGGAAGAATTCCGACGCGGCCTTCGTTTGGCGTCGTTTGTGCTGTTGGCGGCCGAAAGTACCTTCCTGAAGCCTCATATGTCCGGCCGGCAGCAACTCCGGCGGCCCCCATGCCGGCGGCCACCATGCCTGGGCCGGACCACCCCCCGACGGCCGGTTGGTGGTGGTTTGGCCCGGGAAGAAACCCTGCTGGAGGCGCAGCACCGTCCGCCCCTCTTAAGTGTCCTTGTGTGCCGATCGGTCCCATTAGGGCCGTCTGGGTTACATCAGTCCCGTGGCCGGCCATTCGGCCTAGATCTGGACCCATACCCCCGTAGGGAGTTAAGCCCGAGCCTCCCGGAGTTCCGCTCGTCATCGTCGGCGTCGGTTGAGATGTTTCCGCTACGGATTCCCCGTTCGCCGTCGTTTTTCCCTTCATGGATTGCGTTAACAACGCCTTGAGTTCTTCCATACGTCCTTCCAAACGATCCTCGAGATTCTTCGTGGAGATCTTGACTTGTTCTTCGATTACCGCCACCGAATCCACCAAGGCGACGTAGTTTTCTTTGATGGAAGCTAAGCGCACGTTTTCGGCCTCGTTACGTGTCACCATGGTCGCAGGATTGATGCTCTGATACCAAATGTTATGATCTTACTAGGGCAAAGAGAGAAGAAAGGGGATCTACGGGAGAAATTAGCGAGAAGAAGAAGATTAGGGTTTGGAGGAGGAGGGAGAATACCTTTAGGAAATAACTTGCATAGCCGTCTTTAGGAGACCCCATGCCTATTAATACCCGGGGTCTAGGGGGCTGGCCGGCCCCCCCATGTAGGGGCTGAACCGGGGTGGTTCAGCCCCTATTCTTCTATTTTGCTGGATGGTGGTTCATCCCCGTTGTTTTGAAACTGCTCCTTGCGCCGCCGTGCGTACTGATGCCCTGCGAACCGTAATGGTTGCGGGGGCATAACAAAGTGACGCAGAACGAATCTATTGGTGGACACGATCGAGCGATTCTCTAACCCTAGATGTCATGTAAACAATGCCAACTAACTGCAAAAGACCCAACAACAATCCTAAAATGCTAGAGAAATGCAAACACACACAATCCTACCACGTAAACCTTAAACCTAATGCAAATGTGAATGAATCAATCATACAATGAGTTCCGCCGTGCAATTAATTATACAATATTAAATTTATAATTCTAGCGCTTTTAATCTCAATTAAACACAAACAATCACGTTTAGTAATTAGATGACTATTGCAAAATAAATTGAGAGTGCACTGATATTGAAATGCGAACTGAATAAATACTGCACGTCTATAAAGAGATACAACAATCAAATCAATCTAAGCCAAATATTGCTAGCAATGAATAATTATTCGCACAATATAGAGGAATGAAAACTGAAATATAAAAGCTCACCTAGTAATTGATGTCGGTGAGAAGACCTTGTGGTGGTAGTGGTTGTCCGGAAGTGTAGACGCTGTAGTTTGGGGCTGATTTAAGACTATTAAAGGAGATTGGAGGCTGTTTTAGAGGGTCCAGACAGGTTTAGGGAGGTGATAGCGGCAGGACAGGTCTGGTAGGGGGTGTTTGGGGTGTGGATTTCAGTGGGGGAGGGGCTGTGGAGGGCAGGGAAGGAGTTACAGCTGCAGGGAGGGCTTGTGGAGGTACTGGGAGGGAAAATCGTGGGGAAATGGTTATTTGGAGGGGTTTTAGGGTGGAGTAAGGCTGCTGGAGAATGGAGGAGGCTGGTAGGTGGTGTTGGAGGCGGCGGCGGAAGGTTGGGGAAGTGGAGAAAGGCGTGGAAATGAAGGAGGAGGACTGCCAACGGTTGTAGGAGGGTTGTCAGTGACTGCAGGAAGAAGGTGCAGTGGTGGGTGAGGGCTGAGGGAAGGCTGGCTACAGTAGAGGGGTCTTGATGACGAGGAGGATGGTCGGAGTTGGATCCAAAGAGGGATACGACGAGTGAATGGCTTCCCGTAGACGGGAATAGCGACTGGCAACGTTGAAGAGGATGGAGAAGACGGTGGGAGGCTCGAACCAAGGCACTGGACACAGGGAAGGTGGCGGGAGGTTGCGTCGCACCCTTTGGAGGCTGATCCGGTGGCATCACACCGCGCGGGGGACTGGCGTCGCACAAACAAGACTGACGCTACTGACGGTTGCTGTTTCCAAACCGTAACCTTCGATGCTTTCAACCGACTGCTACAAGAGATATAAAAAGGGGGGGATTAGGTTAAATTATCCGATGACCACGATTGCCTGACGAATAATTTGGCCTAACTCTCAAAATAATGGGGGGGGGGGGGGGGGGGGAGCCCGGTGCACAAAGCATCCCCGCGCAGCGAGGGTCGGGGAAGGGCCCCACCACATGGGTGAAATGTAGGCAAACTCTACCCTGTATTTCAAAAGAAAATACTTAAAAATAGGAAAATTCGAGCCGATCGAGATCACGGGCTCCGATCGTACATCAGTTGATCCAAAATATGCCGACTCAATAATTTCTCACACGACGCACGAACGATCCCCATCAATCTCCCCGGCTCAGAAGTATTCATCTCCAGTGAATGGAGACTACATGCTCTCGAAGCAAGCCAGACAAGACTCTGTGTCGCTTGAGGTTAAGGACTGTCTCCGCATAAACCCATCATGCCGCTGAAGTTGCCAAGGGTCCCACGTACCAAGTAAGCCGCCATAAGGGATGAAGGGTAGGGAGATAATAGTGACGGGTAGAGCTGTAGTGGAGGTTGGGGGAATAGGAGAGGCTATAGTGATGGTGGAAACTGAAGCGTAAATGGAAGGCTAAAAGTCCAAAATTAGTTGGCTCCACATATAGAGTCAAATCTTCTACATTGAATACAAGATAACTGTCCATATTCCTACGAATATCAAGCTCATAAAAATTTGACTCGAATTCTCTCTTGGCAGTGTATGAACCTATTCTCCTAGCACAAAAATTCGTAGCTTCCCCTAATGGGAACCTCCCAAATAATATGCAAATCATCACTGTTCGATTCAAAAGTGCGCCTTCGAAGGAAATCGAGGGTTGCGGATTATTAGTTACTATTTGGTTAGAGAATTCAGACCGCTAGTTGCGGTCGAGGCCAGACTTCGCCCGCCGCGGCAAATGCCACTTCCTGCGACGGGCTTTCCTTTGATTAAAAAGAAGCGGTTACAGCGGGTTACAAGTGCAGGAAAGTAGAAGCCGGCCGGCCAGACTAGTCGCAAGACCGAAAACTCGAGGCCGCAACTCAAACAAGCGAGCTTTTGGATTCGAGTGAGTGTCCCTTGTGAACAGTGCCGCCCCCTATTTATAGGCTTGGGGGCCTGCCCGAATGGGCAGGGATAGAATAACCACCTGCCCGGGTACAGGAGAAACGGCATGCGGTGACGGGATGCACAAAGAAGAAAGAAAGAAGCCGCGCGGCTTGGCGGCTTGCCCTTCCGACCCGTCTGACCTGAGGCTGAAGATGCCGTGACCAAGTCAATGATGCAGAACGAGCGGCCTCCGGCTTGAGACCGCGGTCTGCCTTCTGGACGTGACTTTGGCTGATCTTCACGATGTAACCCGGGTGGTCTCCGATCTGAGACCGCGGCTTGCTCTCCGGGCTTGAACCTTGAGTCTCTATGGCACAACCCGGGCGGTCTCCTACTTGAGACCGCGGATAGCCTTCTTGTCTTGGCTTTTGACAATCTTCAATCTTGGGGGCGGTCCGAAATGACATCAGACCACCTGACCTGGTTTACCCTGAACTGAGAGCCACTGATCCTGGAACCAGCGGCCTGACCTAGCAGTTCGCCCGGTCCGAGAATGATCCAACCCGAGAAGCGGTTTTCCGGGTAAACATAATCCCCGCATATTTTCAAATCTCAAGGGAATTTCGAAAATATTAGCTTTAGCCGGGAGACCGCATCCGACTTGTCCTGAATTCTATAAGAGAGCCAGAGAATTCATTCTGCAGAGTTTTTTCTGAAATCACGGGATATTACTCGCCATTTGCGGTTAGAGTTTTTAAGATCGGTAATTCTTCAACGATGGACTTCCTAGACACCATGTTAGACCGCGTGGTTCCTGCCGGTGATCAAAAGAAGGAGGAAGGCAAAAGGCGCGAATCAACGGAGAAGTCGAAGAAGGAAAAGGAAAAGCAGAACCGGAAAGACCGAAAAAAGAGGGAGCGGTCTGAGGAAACCGCGACAGATAATTCCAAGTCCGATGTGGACTCAACAATCCCCAAGACTTCTACAGAGCCCGCAGCGGACAATTCGGGGCCTCCTCCTAGCGACTCGCTGATTCCTCTCAGAGACCTCGGCCAACATGCCGTCAGCCCGCTGAACAAAGGGGAGGCCGCCCCTTCTAGAAAAGTTGACGTCCGGCAGCCCTTCAAAGAAAGTCGGCGGGTCCGACTCGTTTGGCATGGAAATCACCCCATCCGGGAATCCTCACTTGTTAGTCAAAGATTTGGGGGAGGAGGCGGTTAGCTCTCCGAGGCCGGGCGACCTGAGTACCCCTCTATCCGTGGACGACTATCCCAGCCCCTCCAAAGAAGTTAGTCCAGCTTCGGGTAAAAAAGAGAAGAAGAGAAAGAAGACCGGGTCAGTGACCGAACCGAATAACCAAGAAGGTTAAGAGGCTAGCCTCCAAGGAAAGGGCGGCTTTTAAGAAACCGGCCGAGTCCCGCCTCCAGACCAATCCGCGACTAAAAGAGGAGCTCGGCCTAGCGACTCCCCCATTTGCTAAGGTGAATGACTCGCCGGCTACCCCTGAAGTGAAACCGGGCGGCCTGCTTCCGGACTCGGCGAGTAGTTTATCACTTAATGGGATCTTTCAGGATATGGATGAGCTGGTGAGCCGAGATAAGCTTCTTGACAGCCCGATGGCTTCAAAGCGAACTGTCCCTACTACAGATAACACAGCCCGGCCTGAGGAGATCGCTCAGAAGGAGGTCGAAGAGCGAGAAGCTGCTACCCGGGCCGCCCTGGAGGTTGAGCAGAAAGCGAAGGAACTCGGGGAGGTGCTGAAAGCGCGGGAGGAGGTTCCCCTGGCGATGACCGGGAAGGAGATAATGATGGTGAAGAAGGAGGGGGGCGAAACGAGCTTTAAACAAGCCGCTGCGGCCTGATCCTTTTGCGCCAGGTAAGCGCCCCGCGGATTATAAAGCTGTCCGTTTCTTCATTCCGCGGCCCTCGTCGAAATAAATTACTGAACCCGCCGCCGAGCTTTTCCCCTTAGCGGCCTGGTCCTCTTCCGCTAGGCAGAGTAAGGAGAGACTCTGGCGTGAGCAACAACGGAGGATGGACCCGGAACGGTCCTAAGCGGCCTGTGCGCCCAGGCATTGATCTTATATTTATGTCCATTTTTGTATATATATAGCGCTGCATGCTCTTGCTTTTCATAACCGCGCGGCTTCTTGCAGATAGCGATGATCAAATTGTGAAGCCGGGCGACCTTGAGGCCAGCCTGCCTCCATTAGTTCCCCTGGTATCGACCTGTGCAACGACTTCGCGAGAAGGGCCGCAACTGTTTGAGCATCTCGAGGAAAACGTGGCAAACCTGAGGGTCCGCTTGAAGGAGGTGGAAGATCGAGAGGCCGCCACTCCGACCGCTCTGGAGGCCGAGCGAATGGCAAGGAAGAAGGCTGAAGAGGCGCTGAAGGCGCAGATGGAGACCGACAGGAAGTCCAGGACAGAGAGGGAGAACGGCCTGGAGATTCAGCTTGAGGCCGCGCGAGCTGCAGTGGAGACCGAGAAGAAAGCAGTTCGAGAAGGAGAAGAGAGCGTCTGCCAAGTTCGAGGATGACTCGAGATATTATCAGGATAAATTCCTGCGGTTAACTAGGGAAGTCGCTGCGGGCCGGCGAAGTATGAATGATGGGATGCAGGTTGCTAAGCCGCCCGACTGTTGGGGCGGGCTCAAATCCTCCCCCGGTTCGAGCGGCTGATCCAATGATTGATGAGGCCACCGCAACCCCCCGCATGATTACTGCTACGCGGGTTGAAAGGGATGCCCGGGCGGCTTCATAGCACAATCAACCACATCCATTATCATACCAGCCAGATTTACTCCCTTCTGAACACCACCAGCGACCAGGTCGCGCGACTTCATAGAGAGGATGTCTCCCCAGAACACCGCCAGCCGTGAACGGCTTTTTAGAACAATTTGTATTATGAATGCGGCTTGTTGATTCGGCCTCTGTTAGACAATGCTTTTTTCTATTTATGTCTTTTATTTGAATAACCCGTGCGGGTTCTTGTTAAACCGCTGTATTTTGTGTTCTGTTTAGATCTTCTGTGTTTTATCCGAACTGATTACAGGTCGCACGATCTGTGATGTATGCTTGCTCCTGATTTCCTGAATGCCTTTGGTTCTTTTGTTTTTCTGGTAAATCTGACCATTCAGGCTGTTAACCGCGCGAATAGAATGTATAGCCGCGATATATTTTACTATTTGCAGATCGTAAAAATCTATAAGTAGGGACTCTTCGAAGTCATTTTTACGATTTCCAAATGGCGCGATCGAAGAACAAGTCGCGGCGGCCTGTTAAGGTTAAAGCCGTCCGAGCAGATGCGGCCTTGGCCTTTCACTCGGCGGACCACCCAGAGTGCCGTCTCACCCAGAGCGAACTAGATTAATTTATGACGAAACACATGGCAGGGAGTAATCTGCTCGCGCGGCTTCCTTTGCGCGACGAGCGGATTAACTCTTCCAATCCGCACCAGATAGCCGTTCCCGTCGACCACTTTGAATATGGCTTCAAATTTTCCGCTGCCACTTGAAGTCATAGCCATTTTCGACCATTACGGGGGTGTACCCGGACCAGCTTCCACCGAACTCCATCGCCTCCATATACAGCTTTATTTCATACCTGCGGTTCGAGCGAACCAGATTTTCCCTTGATCTTTTCAGGAAATTCTTCTCGTGCGGGCTGTCTCCGACGCGGGGACTTCAACTTTCAGGGGGCACCTCTACTTTGGCTGCCACGGACTAAAGATCGTTAACTTGGCGAACAAGGTCTCGGACTGGTCGGAGCGGTTTGTAATGCTCGAAGGCCACTTCGGACTGTTGCAAACGACCCGCAAGTTCGGGGGGAAGAGGCTTTCCAAATCCCCCAGGTTGGAAAGATCGAGATGGACACCTTCACGTTTCTTGAGAACGAGCGGTTGGACATCAATCACTACATCCCGCTGTTCTCAGAGCTAGAGGACGTCCTCCCCCGAGCATAGTAAGTTCCTCTAGACCGCCTGCATATGACCGCGCGGACTGCTTTATTTAGACTTCTGATTTTACCTTGCAGCTGCCCACATTGTCCCTGCGAACAAGCCGGTCACTCCGGCCGGCCCGGTTTTGACCCAAAGAGAAAAGAGGCAGCGACGAAACAGGTCGCCATCATCAGAGGAAGAGGACCCGGCCTCTCCTGACGAATACGAACTTCTTCGTTCCTGCGGAAACCCGCCCGACCTGCAGGGCAACCCGACTGTCCTCTGGCACAGGGATGGAAGCCGCATCCGGGTATCCACTGCATTTCCTTCATGGGGAGTGAAAAAATTAACCGCCATGCCCTAGCCGCCGGGGCCGCTATGTATGCTCGAAAGACCTTAAAGAAGTTGAAAAAAGTTCCTGAAGAAGAGCTTTCCCGGCTAGCAGCACAAGCCGGTGCATGGGGTTTTGCGGCAATCACTTTATGGCCTTGTCGTACAGGCGGCTAATTTCCGTTCAGAAACATCTGGAAAAGAAGTATGAGGAGCAGGTCGCTGAGAATGCGCGGCTTCAAGAAGAGAATGCGCGGCTTCAAGAAGTTGTGGCGGTGAGTTTGACAAATGATGACGCGGTTTCTTTTGTTCAGCCCGAGCGACCTAATTTATTTTTCCTTTTTTGCAGAAACAATATGAGATGACCAACCCGGCCTTCCAAGATGAGGTGTTACCTCATGTGGCCCAAGGGACCAACAAAGCTTTGGGTCTTATGGAAGACCGGGGCGGTCTGTGCGAAGGATTCGGGGCACTACTTTCTCCGACCTCTTCCCTGCTTTGAAGGTCCAACTTGATGAGATCAGCCGAAGGCAGAAAGGAAAAACCAAGGTGGGCGAGGAGGCTGAAGCCGATGCGGGCAGGGAGATTGTACTTCATCAAGGGGGCGATGGAAGTGGTGGAGCCGCTGAGGAGGCCGACGCGGATGATGATGCTGATGACGACGATGAGGACGATGAGGATGATTTGTCCTCTGGAACAACCGGCTCCGCAAGCAAGACCGGGCGGTCCAGTGACAGTGATTCATCGGATTCTTCTACGTCAAGTGAAGGCTATTCGCCCGACGTTGACGTTGATGGTGCGGACTCGAGTTCCCCTGTCAAGAAGAAGAAGAAGTCGGCAGACTAGTGCCTTTATTTTAATTTTATTTTTGTGTAATCGCCCGTCTTTTTTTTTGTTAGCCGGGCGGTTAATATTTTGTTAACACATATTCTGAAAGATGAATGGAAATTTTACCTATCTAATTGTCCATCTATTGTTACTTACTTGTGGTTGCTATCTTGTCTCTCTTTTTTCTTTTTTTACCTCTTGTCCTTCATGATCGAGCCGTGCGGCTGTCCTGATCCGAGTATAAGTGATGATTGATGATCTCGGACGGTCTATACTCAGCCCGTGCGATTACTCATTTAGATCTCAGGGTATCTGATTTCTGATAGTATAAACCATAATGGACAGACTCGTGTGACTGTAATTCAGACCGGGCGGCTTCTTATCATTCAGAGATATCTTATCCTTGCTGATATAAATAACGAATAATAACTTTGCGCGGTTTGAATTCAATCCTGGCGAGTAATCCATTGCATCTAGAGATAACTTTTGCTAAGAAATAGATCAACCTGATCGGTTAGAGCATAATCCGGGCGATCATATATTTAGATCTAGAAATATCCAACTTAATTAATTATAAAAGATAGATAGTACCCGCCCGGTTAGAATACAACCCGGACAATATTTTCAGATCCAGCAATATCCAATTTAATAGAATGGAGAGATAGATAAACCCGCCCGGTTAGAATGCAACCCGGGCAATCATATAATTAGCTCCAGAAATATCCAACTTATAAATGATGGATAAACCCGCCCGGTTAGAATATAACTCGGGCAACCATATAATTATCCAGAAATATCTTAACTTATATACAATCAGACCGTTCGGCTTGAAAATTCAGACCGCCCGATCTTAATATCACAACCCTTTATTAGGGTAGACGAACACCTGCACCAGTTTTAATAATATCTTCCTCGAATGGTTTATACAAGAAACCACAAGAGGTGAATGCCTTCCTGTAGGGAAGAAGGATAATCTACAGGCTCAGATGACCAAGTGGGCAGGTGGGCCTCGGCGGCGAACATTGCTTTCCTCAAGTGGTCATAAGAGCTGTAGGAAAAAGAAAAAACATGTACAGACTCAGATGACCAAGTGGGCAGGTGGGCCTCGCGGCGAACATTGCTTTCCTCAAGTGGTCATAAGAGCTGTAAGCGACTCATCTGCTCTCTTGCCTAGGGTTACAAGCCGAGTTGATCAATTGGGCAGGTGGGCCTCGGCGGCGAACATTGCTTTCCTCAGAGAGATCAACTCAGTTGTGGGCCCAACTACGCTCCGTTTCGAGAGTACCTAAGAGTATTCGATGGTCACAGGCTATAATGATCAGTTGGGCAGGTGGGCCTCGACGGCGAACATTGCTTTCCTCAGAAAGATCATCAAAGCTGTAACTATATCCCTTTGGGGCATGATAGAGCTGACAATCACCTAGACCTCCCTTGATGCAGGGGTGTGTCAGATACCGGCCGGGATCCAAAGCTCTGAAGACCACCGCAGCGGAATTGGCAAGCTACCACTACATGTGTGCGAAAACTCCCCGCATCACATGGTCTTGGTGGGTTTTACGCTATGACTACAATCCGAGGGGGTTCGAGCAGAATTTGGCGATATCTCAGAGGTTCAGGGAGTGAGATACGTCTATATATATTCATAATGTAGAGCACCATTGGACAAGGAGAAGTGTCAGTAAAGGGCTTTTTATTTAATATCAAGAAACGTAAAGAATGAAAGAGGTATTTTAAGGATAGAATCGTTTAAGATCGTCACCGCTCCAGGTGCGTGAGATGTCTTCTCCTTCGCTGGTTTGGAGACGGTAGGCCCCATGCTTTAATACCTCTTTGATAATAAAAGGCCCTGCCCAGTTGGGATTCAGCTTTCTAACATTGCCAGACCTGGCCGCAGCATCTACCTTCTTTAATACCAAATCCCCAACTGCAAACTGCTTTACCCTGATATTTTTGTCAAAATATTTTGCCATCCTCCTCTTAACTTCTTCCTGCCTGATCGTTGCCTCGTCCTGAAGCTCTTCGATCAGATCCAGACTATACTTGATGGCCTCATCATTGTCTTCTACCCATGCTTCTCCTCCCTCTTTTGCATACACAACTCTTGGAGTGACCACCTCAAACTCTACAGGAACAACAGCCTCCGAGCCATGAGATAATTTGAATGGTGTCTCCCCTGTAGCTGAAGATGGGGTAGTACGAAGAGTCCAAAGGATGGAGGGAAGTTGGTCTGCCCAATTTCCTTTCTGATTCAAAACTCTTTTCATCAGGAGCTGCTGGATTCGCCTGTTTGCTGCTTCTACTTGACCATTGGTCCTTGGATGATGTACCGAGGAAAACCGAAGATCAATTCCAACCTGATCGCAAAAGTTTATCATCTCGGGATTATTGAACTGTGGACCATTATCAGTGACAATTGCCAGCGGAATTCCGTGTCGGCAGACTATTTCTCCCCAGATGAAGTTTCTGATAATCTGGGTAGTAGTTTTTGCCAATGCTTTTGCCTCAATCCACTTACTGAAGTAGTCGATCATTACTATGATAAAGCGACGCTGACCGCTAGCCATTGGAAAGGGTCCGACAAGATCCATCCCCCAAACCGCGAAGGGCCAGGGTGCAGTTATTGACCTAAGCGATTGAGCGGGCAGATGTTGAAGAGGAGCAAATTTCTGACATTGTACACAACGCTTGGCAAATGCTTCAGCATCCTTTCTCATAGTCGGCCAAAAATATCCTTGCCGCAGAATCCTTTTCTCTAAGGTTTTTGCCCCTGAATGGCTACCGCATTCCCCAGAATGAACTTCCTGAAGTATGATTGGGATCTCTTCTTCTGAAACACACCGTGCTGAGGGAGAAATCAAAGTTTTCCTATACAAGACTCCTGCTATTAAGTAGTAGTAGGCCGCCTTTCTTCTGAATCTATTTCTGTCCTTGATTGATTGATGAAACTCCCCTTTTGACAGAAATAATTCATAAGGGTCCTTCCAGGAAGGATTCTGATCGATCTGCATGAGCTCCTCTTTCTATGTGGCCGGATGAAAAAGTTCCGAGGTCACCCCTCCTGATGGAAGACCAAACTTTGACAACTCGTCTGCCTCTTCATTTTGTGTCCTTGGAATGTGCTCGATGATGAAGGATTTGAATTTCCCGATCTCTTCCTTAGCTAGCAATAGATACTTTCTCAGCATCGGTTCTCTTGTTTCGTAGTTCCCTAGAACTTGTGAAGCCATTAAAAGAGAATCAGTTTTTACATGAACATGCTCTATCCCAAGCTCTTTTGCGAGTCTTAGGCCGGCCAAGAGTGCTTCATATTCGGCCTGGTTGTTCGTTACTGGGAAAAAGAATATGATTGCCTGCTCAAGTTTGATGCCGTTTGGACTGAGAAGAACTACTCCGGCTCCCACGGAGTTTCTCCCTGAAGCTCCATCTACATAGATGACCCAGGCATAAGGAGATTCCTCCACCTGTTCAGGATTAGACTCCATCGTGTCTACCAAGAAGTCCGCCAGTACTTGTGCCTTAATTGCTGTTCTGGGAATGCACAATATTTCAAACTCGCTCAGCTCGATTGCCCATTTGGCCAATCTTCCTGAATGATCTGGCTTCTCCAGGATACTTCTTAGTGGATGATCCGAAACCACCTGAATAGGGTGAGCCTGAAATAGGGGCGGAGCCTTCGTGATGACATCACTAAGGCCAAGGCTAACTTTTCCAGAATTGAATATCTAGTTTCCGCATCTTTGAGGACATGACTGATATAATATATTGGGAATTGCTTCTTCTTCTCCTCCCAGACAAGGACAGAGCTTATGGCATCTGGACCCACCCCCAAGTACAAGAATAATGTTTCCCCTTCGCGAGGGCTTTGAAGAAGAGGGGTTGAGGTTAACTGCTTTTTCAACTGTTCGAAAGCATTATCGCACTCTTCATTCCATTCAAACTTAGATCCTCCCCTAAGTGTCTTGAAGAATGGAGCGCTTTTATCTCCTGATTTGGAAATGAATCGGCTCAATCCTGCCAGCCTCCCCCAAGTTGTTGCACCTCTTTCTGATTACGAGGAGGGGTCATACCTAGGATGGCCTTTACTTTATCTGGATTTGGTGCGAGGCCATCAGGGGTGAGAAGATGTCCAAGAAATTTTCCTTTGTTTGCCTCGAACACGCATTTCAGTGGATTTAGTTTTAATTTGAACCTCCGTAGAGTAGTGAACGTCTCTACGAGGTCTTTCAGATGGATTGAAAAAGTTTTACTTTTCAGAAGAAGATCATCAACGTATACTTCAAGATTTCTTCCTTTCTGCTTTTCGAAAACCGTGTCCATCATTCTTTGATATGTCGCACCCGCGTTTTTGAGTCCGAAAGGCATGACAAGATAACAATAACACCCGTCATTGGTAATGAAGGATGTATGCGGGATATCAGGTTTATGCATCTTAATCTGGTGGTAACCAGAAAATGCATCTAGAAAGCTCATGAAATTATATCCCACCGCAGAATCTACTAAAACATCTATCCTAGGCAAGAGATAACAATCTTTGGGGCACGCTTTATTGAGTTTTGTGAAATCTACACACATGCGCCATTTCCCCCCAGATTTTTTCACCATTACTACATTTGACATCCAAGTGGGGTATTGGATTTCAAAAATGAAATTGGCTTTAAGAAGCTTTGCAACTTCTTCTTTGATGGGTACCGCCAGCTTGGTTGCCACCTCCCTCTTCTTTTGTTGGATCGGCTTAAATTCAGGGGAGATGTTGAGGTGATGGCACACAACATCTGGATCTACTCCAGGCATATCTTCCGCCGACCAGGCGAAGATGTCTAGATTCTCCAACAGGCAGGAGATCAACTGAACCTTCTCCTCTTCTGATAGCTCGGCGTTGATGATCAGCTTCTTCCATTCCCCTTCAGCAATGGGGATCTCTTGGGTCTCCTGGGCAGGTTCCAGGTAAGTCCCTTTCCGCTCTGCGCTTTCCTCGGTCTCCTCAGGGAGTTTGGACACCTCATGGATGTCATTCTGAACCTTGGGAAGTGGTGCCTCAGTGATCACATTAACTGTTTTTACATAACATTCACGAGCAACCTTTGGATCGCTTCGGATCCGATATTGACGCCCCTCGGCAGCGAACTTTAAGGCCAAATGGAAAGTGGACACTATCGCTTTGTAAGCGTTCAGGATTGGTCTTCCGAAGATTGCACAGTAGCTGCTCGGGGCTTCCACCACTACGAAGTTTATCAGCTTCGTTATGCCCCCCAGCGACACCAAAAGCTTCACGCACCCCTCCACTTCTTTCTTTTCTCCCGAGAAGCCGTAGAGGGGCCCTTCCGTGGAGAGCAGAGACTTTCCAGTCTTAAGGGCTTCAAATGTTTGGCGGAAAATGAGATTAACCGAGCTACCGGTATCAATCAGAATTTTATGTACGGTGTAGTTCTCGATGACTGCCTTTATCACTACTGCATCATCGAAAGGGTTTGCATTTGGGGGAAGATCTTCTTGGCCGAAAGTAACGACCGACCTTTCTGGAGCAGAAGTGGAGGCGGCTGCCACTTCCTGCTTGGAGACTCTCCCCATGCTGGATTTCCGAGAGGATTCTGGCCCTGCTCCTCCATGGATACAATAGATGTTGCCAAGGGGGCCAACATCATTTACTTCTATACATTCAGTGGAAGGATGTATATCCCCATAACAACCTGCCTCTTCTACGTCAGCACATTCCCAGGTCACTTCGACCGCTTCCTTCTTCTTCTCGGGTAGTGGTTCAACCGGGGTTTCTTGCCGGATCAATCCTCGGAGCTTCCCTTCTTTCAGGAGTTTTTCTATCACCCACCGGAGGGCCCGACAATCTTCAGTCTGATGCCCCTCCTCTTTGTGATACTCACAATAGAAGTTCGGATTTCGATTGCGAACTTCCGATTTCAAAGGTGGGGGCCTGTTGAAGTCAGGCCTCTTTTGAAGAATCTGAACAACCTCGTTCATGCTGACGTTAAGAGGGGTGAATGACTCCTGTGATTCATCATATCGAATGGACGGAATAGTTGGGGATGGCTGTGCGATGTATTGTGGTAGATATGCCGGCATTATTTGTGGAACCCCAAGGGGTTGAGCGGGTGCGATGGCCAACGGCGGTTTCTGATCTTGAAACCGTTGATGGCCAAGAAATGGTTGCTTAGGCTTAAGATTTCTTCCCCTCTGAGCCCGAGGTTCGAAGTCAGGCCGAGATGGATGATTGTAATGTGGCTGATGGGTTGATGCGGAATTAAACTGATCATTGTCGCTGAGCAACTTGGCAACATAACCAGGATTAGTCTTTTCTCCTCTGATAAACTTATTAGCCAGACTAATCATCTCTTGATAGGTCTTTGGTTCCCTGATTTGAGCTTCAAATTTCAACGGCCCCTCCCTAAGGCCATGCATCAAAGCGACCCTGTATAATTCCGGATCGACGTTCTGCACCTCCATTATCTCCCTTTGGAAACGGTCGACGAAGCGGGCCCACGTTTCGTTTTCTTGCTGCCGTATCTCAAATAGGGCTGCCGGACCATTCTTCCTCTTTTTAGAGGTAGAGAATCGAAGCAGGAATTCTCTACGCAATTCCGCAAAACATCTGATGGATCGAGGATGCAATCCATAAAACCATTCTCGGCTTGTCCATCAAAGGACGTCACCAGGAGCTTACACTTAGTTGCATCGGTGATGGTCCTCAGAGCAACAGCCGATTCAAACGCTTGGAGATGAATTGCCGGATCGGACTCCCCATTATATGTTGACAGGCGTGGTTCTCGAAAGTTATTTGGGGCCGGCTCTCCTCGGATTTCGTCCGTGAAGGGAGAACTCTCCTCGGTATCCTCGTACAGAGGGAAAGCAGGGTGGTAAGTCATCTCTGCTGCGGTCATTTGCGGACAGGCCGCCTGATAGGAGCGGGCAGGGGCTCCAACCGGGTAGGATTGGTAAGCGGCGACCTCAGGCGGGTAGGAAAAGTGAGCAGCCTGAGAAGCCGCCCCTTGGAAGTCGAGGACTCGAGCCGGCATACAGTGCGCGGCCTCTTGGTAGAAGTTCTGCCGAGCCGCAGAACCTTCTTGTGGTGGCTGGGAATGAGCGACTTGTGGTAGTGGGAATGGAGGTGGAGGAGGTAGAACAGGAGTTACTGCCTGGTTAACCGCGGCCTGCTGGGGGACTAACCGCTCGGTTAACAGAGTTAAAGCCTGACTGATCGCGTCCAGACGCTGATCAGTTGCTTTCTGAGCCCGGTCGGCTTCTCTTTTTGATTGCTCCAGAGCTTCCCATAAAGAATCTTCGCTATGGCCGGAGCGGTCTCTTAGAGGGAACTGGTGGTCTGACATTCTGAACCAAAGATTTCGCTGACAGTCCGCGATCTGAAGGTCGCGTGTTTCTGTTCGATTCAAAAGTGCGCCTTCGAAGGAAATCGAAGGTTGCGGATTATTAGTTACTATTTGGTTAGAGAATTCAGACCGCTAGTTGCGGTCGAGGCCAGACTTCGCCCGCCGCGGCAAATGCCACTCCTGCGACGGGCTTTCCTTTGATTAAAAAGAAGCGGTTACAGCGGGTTACAAGTGCAGGAAAGTAGAAGCCGGCCGGCCAGACTAGTCGCAAGACCGAAAACTCGAGGCCGCAGCTCAAACAAGCGAGCTTTTGGATTCGAGTGAGTGTCCCTTGTGAACAGTGCCGCCCCCTATTTATAGGCTTGGGGGCCTGCCCGAATGGGCAGGGATAGAATAACCACCTGCCCGGGTACAGGAGAAACGGGCAGGCGGTGCCGGGATGCACAAAGAAGAAAAGAAAGAAGCCGCGCGGCTTGGCGGCTTGCCCTTCCGACCCGTCTGACCTGAGGCTGAAGATGCCGTGACCAAGTCAATGATGCAGAACGAGCGGCCTCCGGCTTGAGACCGCGGTCTGCCTTCTGGACGTGACTTTGGCTGATCTTCACGATGTAACCCGGGTGATCTCCGATCTGAGACCGCGGCTTGCTCTCCGGGCTTGAACCTTGAGTCTCTATGGCACAACCCGGGCGGTCTCCTACTTGAGACCGCGGATAGCCTTCTTGTCTTGGCTTTTGACAATCTTCAATCTTGGGGGCGGTCCGAAATGACATCAGACCACCTGGCCTGGTTTACCCTGAACTGAGAGCCACTGATCCTGGAACCCAGCGGCCTGACCTAGCAGTTCGCCCGGTCCGAGAATGATCCAACCCGAGAAGCGGTTTTCCGGGTAAACAATCACCCAACCACTTTCTTTGAATATTTGTTTTCTCATGTGATTATCGACGCAAGTTTGAAGATGTTCATTATTTAATATAACTTTACGTCAGAATATGACATGCAAATCATACAACAGATGCAAATAAATGACAAATAAATGACGACCGACGCAACAGACTGGTCAAATGCATATGCTAAATAGCGGTGGAAGTCCTTAAAGAGGGGTGATTTATCTGGAGGTTCTTTGGGCGGAGTGTAGAAAAATTTATCGAGTGTACGGAGACCACCCAACTGACTAACTGAGACATCGGCAGTGAGTTGCGGAATCATGACATTCCCGTTGTCTCCTAAGGGATGCAAATCATCAGGAGGCTCACCGTGTATCGATAGAAAAATTCATCATGGAGGCAATCAACCGAAGGAATGTCGAAGATAGTGATATGAAGATGAAAATTATGTGGTTCACCTGGTGGTACGTATGTAAATTCATCGTGAACGTGATGATCTAAAAGGACGTGTCACGTGTGAGACAAGGACACTATAACATCGGGGTGGGTTGATTGTCTCCTAAAAAGAAGAATTCGTCAAGTGGATCTCCATGAATCTCAACGGGGGGCTCATCAAAGAATTTAGTCGTAGCAGGATGATCCCTGATATTTGTGTCATCGATAATAGTAGTGTCCCCGAGAGGAGGAGAGACAGTTACTACAAAATCAATACTATGTTCTCGACCCTCACTCGGGATATGACTCGCCATGACAATATAGGGAAGCTCATGTGAACATGCTCGCAAGGGCGAGTCTATGATCGGAGTAATAACGAAGTCACTGCAGGGGATAAGGTAAGTGCACATCACCATAGGATCACTAGGTCGCTCAGGCTCGCTCTCAGTCGGGATCACAAGAAATGAATCAGGATCAAAGGATGGACTACTCATCAGACTCAGTACCTCACTGGTATGAGAGAAATCAGTCTCAGGTATCACTTTTATCATGTCCGACGGGGCAAGAGTACTTAAAGTGGTGGCCTCAGAATGGGAGGGGTTCGTAGTGGGGAGGTCAAGGTACAAATCCACTCAGCTAATTCTAGCGAATCTCAAGGACTGCTCATAATGATGGGTGAGCTGGTATGTCTGTTTGAGGGATGCTGAGCAGTGATAGGTCAATTCAGTACGTATCTCAGATCGAAGTCCAAATTGAAATCGGGAAGTGGTCATAGCTGGCTCCTCTTGGATGTCGCTCCTCACCACTAGCTCATCAAATGATCAATGCACTCAGGAATGGATAGGGATCCTTGCCGAAGGGTAAATAATCGATCGAGCAAGCGACTCCGATACGATGTAGGCAAATCCCTCTGAGACTACCTACGCTTTATCTCCACCAAACTAGTGATGCGGTGGAGATGATCTCTCTTGCGGGTCTTCTAAATGCTAAACCAATATGCCCTCACATGATCTAGCTGTCTAAGTTTCGTAAATTTTACACTTCGCTCACCGAATAACTCAAAATGGTCGAGATAATATTCCATGTCCACGAGCCAATAACTGATGGTCTCGGGGCTCGACGAGCCTCAAAAGATGGGGTAACATCACGAAACCGATACTCGAAATCTCTCTCAAAATGGCGATCCTCGTAACAATTGTCCCTAGGATAATCGAGTCGTGTTGATGGATCAACACGATCCGCTCGCCTGCAGGGATATGGACGATGATAACCCTCGTAGTGATCGTCTATAGAATAGAGGGATCACGTCGAGGGGTTGACCCAATCTCTAGAAGTGGTATGCTGCGATCGAGGATAATCATCGTAGTAACATGAGGATCTATCTGAAAGGGCTCTATGGGATCAGGTGTAAATGAACTCGTGATTCCCAAATAGAGGAGAGGAATAACGACAATACCTAGTCATAAATGAACCTATATACTCTACTACTGCGTATTAAACTAAAATCCGAACTTGGGCTCTAATACCAATTTGATGCAGGACGAGTCTATAGGTGGACGCGATCTAGCGATTCCCTAACCCTAGATGTTATGCAAACAATACAACTAAATGCAAAAGACTCAACAACAATCCTAAAATGCGAGAGAAATGCAAACACACAATCCTACGACATAAACCTTAAAACCGAATGCGAATGTGAATGAATGAATCATACGATGAGTTCCGATGTGCAATTAATTAAACAATATTAATTTTAAAAATCTCACGCTTTTAATCTCAATTAAGCACAAACAATCAAGTTTACTAATTAGGCGAGCATTGCAAAATAAATTATGAGTGCACTGAAATTAAAATGCGAAGCAAATAAATACTGCACGTCTATAAAGCGATACAACAATCAAATCAATCTAAGTCAAATATTGCTAGCAATGAATAATTATACGCACAACATAGAGAATGAAAACTGAAATATAAAAACTCTCCTAGTAATTGCTGCCAGTGGTGGTGGGAAGACCCGATGGTGGTGGCTGTCCGGAAGTGTAGACGCTGCAGTTTGGGGCTGATTTGGGACTGTTAAAGGAGATTGGAGGCTGTTTTAGAGGGGCCGGGTAGGTTTAGAGAGGTGATAGCGGCTTCCCAGGGCTGGTAGGGGGTGTTTGAGGGTGGATTTCAGCTGGGGAGGGGCTGTGGAGGGCAGGGAAGGAGTGGCAGCTGCATGGAGGGCTTGTGGAGGTGCTGCTAGAGGGAAAACCGTTGGGAAATGGTTATTCAGAAGGGTTTTAGGGTGGATGAAGGCTGCTGGAGAATGTAGGAGTCTGGTAGGGGGTGTTGGAGGCGACCGCAGAAGGTTGGGGGAGTGGAGAAAGTTGTGGAAATGAAGGGGGAGGGCTGCTGGCAGTTGTAGGAGGGATGCCGCCGGCTGTAGGTGCTGCAGGAAGAAGGTGCGGTGGTGGGTGAGGGATGCGGGAAGGCTGGCTGCAGCAGGGATGGGTCTTGATGACGAGGAAGATGGTCGGAGGTGGATCCAAAGAGGGAAACTGCGGGTGAATGGATTCCCGTAGACGGGAATGGCGGTGGTCAACGTCGAAGAGGATGGAGATGATGGCGGAAGGCTCGAACCAAGGCACTAGAGGCACGGAAGGTGGCGGGAGGGAACGTCGCACCCCTTGGAGGCGGATCCGGTGGCGTCGCACCCCTTGGAGGCGGATCCGTCGGCGTCGCACCCCGCGGGGGGCAGGCGTCGCACCAACAGGACCAACAGTTCTTGTTTCCAAACCGTAACCTTCGATGCTTTCAACTGGCTGCTACAAGAGATATAAAAAAGGGGGGGGGGTAGGTTAAATTATCTGATGACCACGATTCCCCGACCGATAATTTGACCTAACTCTCAAAATAAAACTCCAAAAAGTAAAAGAAAATACATAAAATAGGAAAATTCTAGCTGGTCGAGATCACGGGCTCCGATCATCCATTAGACGATCCAAAATGCGTCGACTCAATAAATGACGATCTCCACCATGAACTTTCTGGATTATGCAATAAATGATTTATTTATTTCATCATGTAAGAGTACTAAATGAAAATACAGTAGTACTTATATTAATGAAAATACAGTAGAATAATTTCAGTTGATTGGATTTAAAGAATATACAGTAGTACTTTTATTAATGACATTATATGCCATCCATTTATTTATTATATTTGCTCATAGTCAAATTTTATAAAAAATGAAATTAGATCACCAAGTTCTTAGGTTGTAGATCAACTTCACTAACTTTAATCTTTTGTTTAAAGGTTGTAGCATAGAAAATTACACGGTACTACTCTTATGTAAATAAATAAATACATAAATTTATATAAATATTCATAACAAGAAATATAAAAGTGAAGATTTATACAATTCTCTAATGCAATATTGAATTTTAAAATTTGGTTTACACCTCTTCCAAGTTCTATGATTCAATTAATCTTGAGATATTGGAATTATGTATAAGTAGAGGCATACTGAGAGTCACTACCAGCAGTGCGCAAAGCCACCCATGCACAAGTCTACAACGGCAATACCCAACCATCACTCGAGCGATGACTGCTGCCGCATGCTGCGCATGAGGGGCCCTGCGCTAGTATCTATAAACAACTGAGATACTCTATTACGATAAATAATTTGCATTGACTATAATAATCAAATCGTTTTACATTTATATATGGGAAGTTATTGAAAATCTAAATAACGAAGGTGATTTAAATTTAGAACAGTTTTATCAAATCCAAAAGCTTAGATGTATTAGAGAATGTAATTTTCGATAAAAATAACTATTCAATGTAATAATTGTCATTTCCAATTGAAGAAGCTTAAATATTGACAAGGCAAAATTTGATTAACTGTGTTCCATTATATCAGAGAAATTACAATCGATGGACTCATATTCATTTGATGTTTCTATTTCAGGAACATGACCAACCCAAATTTCCCCTTCTGAGATAGAGAGTGTGTATAATATACATACATCTCTCTCTCTCTGTACATATAGACACACACACACATTTATATATACATGTATATATATACATAATTACATATACGTGTATATATATACATATACGTATATATATATACATACATATACATATACGTATATATATATATATCTATATTCTATAAAGGAAAACATTCAGGACCGTTTTGAGGCTGAATTACAACCAAAAATTGAATCTCAGCCGTTCTATCACGACGATCTGGGCTGCAAATAGCCATATCCGGATTTAGGGTGGCTGCGAATAGTCAAAATAAAAAAAAAACTCTTGTGCCTAAACCCGATGCAGCCCCGATTCCCGCCGACTTTCCTCCCGTTTCCGTACGCCGCCGCCGGCCTGACCAGAGACCACCGGCGAGGTCGCCGGGGTCCGGCGACCTCGCCGGTGGTCTCCGGTCAGGCCGGCGGCGGCTCCAGCGGCAACGGCGTACGGAAACGGGAGGGAGGCCGGCGGACGTCGGGGCGTTAAAAAAAATAAAAATAAAAATAAATATATATATTATATATAATATAATGTATATATAGTATTATTATATATAATATAACGTAATAACGTATATATATTATTATATATTATATATATTATAATGTATATATATATTATTATATATTAATATAATGTTATAAATATATATATATATAGATATAGCTATAAAATACAGAATTTTTAATTTTTTAAAAATTTCTAACAAAAAAGGAAAAATAAATTATATATAACTGCTGCGTGCGTGCCAGGGGCGGGCGAAGCCTGCCGGGGGCGTGCAGGGTATTGTCGCGCGGGGCACGGGGGGTGGGCGAAGCCCGGGCGTGCAGGGTACTGTCGCGCGGGGCACTGGGGGCGGGCGAAGCCCGCCGGGGGCGGGGCAGGGTACTGTCGCGCGGGGCACGGGGGGCCCCCCCGTGCACTGTCACTCGTATATATATATATATATACATACATATACGTACACACATACATATACATGGATCCACTCGTGCGACTAATTTGAAAAAGAAAAGAAAACTACTTTGCAACATTATTTTAGAGATAAAAAAGTGATGAATAAAAAGCTTAAAAAAATAAAATAATAAGCACCCCCTCTCTCACCTGGTCCCCCCTCTCTCCCCTAGGACCTAGCTATTTGAGTAGGTTTAAGAGGTCCTAAGAAAAGTTTCCTCTCACATTCTCTTTCTTCCTCCACTCTCTCATGTAAAGATTAGATGATCCGTATGCTTTTGATGGTCTTATATGAGGATGATGAACCCTTTTAAAGAACTTTCCTTTAATGTAGTTTAGATATATATGTTGCATGGATGGACTGGTATGTGTATGTAATTATTAATTTCTTATGGTCTTGAATGTAGATGCATGTGATTTTTCTGGTGAATATGTAGCATTATGCAGAAAAGGCTTTGTTGTTGACAATGATGTATTTACTGGCAATATTTCTCTAAATAGATGGGATTTAGTAATAGACTTTTGCCTGCTCACAAAACTGTGCAGGTCTTCATCTTATTCTCTATATTAGCATCACTATTATTTCAGCTCCTATCTTTGGCTTAACTTGAAAGGTACGTTAGTAAAGAAACTCTTCAGTTTTACTTCTTAGTACTTCTTTGAAAATTTGATGTTAGAGAATGAAATAGGTTATTTTAATGCATAAACTTCTACAGGTTTCCTTTGTTCCTTGAGCTGCTAATTTTTTCATTGTCGTTTTTTTCCGGCCCTATCTTCTCAAATTTCAAATATTTGAAAATGGTAAAGATGCGGCTCAAAGTTTAGTTGAAGGAATTTAGGAAGAGCTTTGGAGACTCAATATTTGGTTTTGAAGGAATTAAAGGATAACCTATATATCTTCATTTATAAACTTGACATTTCCTGTCACATAAATGACTATCAATAGTTGTTAGTAGGAGCATGTTGTTGAGGTCCAAGAGGCTGGCCTCGAAGTTTGGACTTGGGTACAGGAAAAAGTTACTGGCCCCACCGAGGTGGAGACCACGGACGGAGAAGAAAGAGTGAACAAGAGAGGAAAATGGCCACAACTTGGAGGTCCCGCCTCACCTAGCTCTGGCGACGAACACCAATTGTTGTTTGCAGCATCTCGCTCGAGTTCCTCGGACGCTCTTCCAGTGGCGATGGAGGCCACTCTCCTCCGCCGAGTGCTGAATGCTCGCCCGCGCGAGGTGTCGACGCTCCCTGAAGATTTGCTGGGTGAGGATATCGGCGCGTCTCCACTCAGTGGCCCGAGCCGGCTGAGCCATCTTCCAAGAAACGGAAAACGGCTGGCGATCAGGCGTGGGGACAAAGGATGGAGAATCGCGAGGAAGAGAGGATGCCGACGGGAGCTCCGGGTCTCCTTCCTTTGCACCCGAATTTTGGCCAAGGGGTGGACGGGCTGGATTCGCTTTGGCCGTCCGCTAATTCTCCTGAGCCGAGGGCGAGAATGAGGTTCAACCTGAGCTCGAACCTGTCGGTCTGGTCTGAAGACTGGGAAGACGAGTGGCGAGGCTTTCGATGTCGCCTTTGCTTCTCTACAGCCGGAAGACGCGACAGTGTTGCAGGAGGCCCACACCCTCCTTACTGCGCATCAGACCTCGCGCTCGTTGTTGTGCTCGGCGAACTCGCCCATCAGACGACGAGGAACCTGCTAGCCGCCGAGGCGAGGATTAAAGAGAAGGATGAGCTTAATGCCAAGCTCAAAGAGTCGCTGACCGACGCTGTGAGAGAAGCCGCCAGTTGCAAGGGATTTGCGATGACTTTGGTTAGCAGAAAAAACTCTTTTTTCTTTCCACGTACGACACTCGCAGGTCACCTTACTAACGACTGCTTGCTTGATACTCGCAGGAAGCTGCTTCTAGTCGCCGCCAACGCCATCTCGAAGCTGGGAGATGGAGCTGGAGCTAAAAGAGAGCCAAGCCGCGCTGGAGGCGGCTCAAGTCAAGATTGTCGAGCCTCAGAAACTCGCGAGCCGGCGAGGGCTCCTTCTGAGGCGTGGTCCTTCCTCGGCAGGCGAGAACGTGCAGATGCTTTCTCTGGAGATGTCCTCGGTGCACCGCGAGATTGCCAAAGTCACCGAGGATCTGCTTCTTAGCAAGTTGAAGTTTGATGACCCGCTCTTGCAGGAGGCCGAGAATCTGACGACGGTGGACCTCATCCCGATCTCCTCGTTGAAGAGGCCGATTTCATGGAATCTTCGTGGTCGGAGGAGGATGCCGATGATGAAGACGACGATGAGGATGAAGATTAGTCGCCCAGGCGAGGGTGTTAGATCGCCGCGCATTTTAATCACCCTGTTGAAAACTTGTACGCTTTGTTTTTTTACATTTATACAGGGTGATGCATCGCAGTATTTTAAATGTAATATACTCGCCGATCAAGTGAACGAAAGAAAGACATAAAATCTTTTGACTCTGCTTTTCCCTTACCCGCGCGAGTCGATACTCGCTAGGCTCGTAGGCTCGATTGCGATGAGTGCTCGCTAGGCTCTTAGACTCGAATGCGTTGAGTGCTCCCTAGACTCCTAGGCCCGAGCGAGATTGAGTACTCCTAGGCTCATGGGCCCCGACGACATTCTTGGATGTTCGCCGCCATGTCGAACGAGTAAGACGGTTACTCGCCTATTGATACTCACATTTCTCGCATAGTCTCCTTTCGGGCCAGGTGTAGGTGCGTGGGAAGGGGGAAGTGCCACTCGGGGGGTCCTGCTTGACACACACGCTCGAGGCCTCAATCCTACTTCCTCCTGCTTCTCCCATTTACCAGAGGGTCCTTTCGCCTGCCACTGGGGAGAGAAATGGCACCTCGGGGGGATCCTGCTGGACGCAACACACTCGAGGCTTCCATTCACATCACTTTGTCTACTCTATTTACAGAGTTCATTTTCCATGTCACTTGATAGTCAAAGAGAGGTAACCGCATCAAGTATCTTGACAGAAATGACATTAAGTAAAAACTTAAGAAGATTTTTGATCCCTCCTCCGGCTTCAAGCCCTTTCGAGGTTGATGACGTCTTTGATGACGAAGGATCCTTCCTCGAGGGAAAATGATCCTCTCTTCATTGAGTTGGGAGGTGGGCTCTAGACTCTCTCCTGATAACATCTCCAGCCAGATGAGAGGTGTGATAAGAGGGTCATCGGCCAACATGCAAGGAGGGAGTTGATCTCGGCCGTTAGTGCAGAGGGTTTGGACTTAAGAGGACCGTCTTAAAAAATCCTACATACCGTCCCATCACCCGCTCTGGGTTTTACGAGAGTCAAGTCGGAGGCTCGTTTCCCAACTCGATCGTGGAGATCGGTTTCGCTTACTTGCGCATGCTTGGGATATTCCTCTTGAAAAGATTCATAAGACCCCTTCTTTCAGGGTGAGGAAAATAGACCTCTTCGTCGGGCTGGGAGATGGGCTCCAGACTCCCTCCTGATAACCTCTCCAGTCTGATGAGAAGCGCGATAGGGGGTCATCGACCAACATGCAAGGGGGGAGATGATCTTGGTCGTCAGTGCAACCACCATCAAATCGGTGAAGGCCGTGAGATCTTGGATCCCTAATTCCTTGGCTAGGCGCAACCCTGTCACTATAGACTCATACTCGGCTTGATTATTTGTGACGGGAAAGAGGATCTCAACCGCCTGCTCAATCCTTGTCCCATGTGGGTTCACCAAGACTATGCCCACTCCCACAGATCTTTTGCCCGAAGCTCCATCGACTAAATATGCTAGGAAACCAAGCCCGACGGGCCTTCACATTTATTCGTCTCTACCGAGAAGTTATCTAGGAAATCTGCCACTGCATGTGCCTTGATTGCCACCCTTGGTGAGAAAGAAATGTCAAACTCACTGAGTTCCACCGACCATTTTGCCAACCGCCCTGAATGCTCCACCCCACTCATAATGCTTCAAAGAGGATGGTCCGTCACCACCAGGATGAAGTGTGCTTGAAAATAAGGCCTTAGCTTCCGCGCCAACACCACTAAGGCGAAAGTCAACTTCTCCAGAATGGGGTACCTTGTCTCTGCCTTTCGGAGCACTCGGCTTACATAATAAATGAGGAGCTGTCCTTTCCCTTCTTCTCTGACTAGCACCGAACTCACCGCCTCCGCCCCCACTCATAAATAAAGGAATATGCCTGTCTCCTTCCTTCGGGCCTTGAAGCAAGGAGGTTTGCGTCAGCTGCTGCTTGAGCTTCTCAAAAGCCCTCTTGCACTCCTCCGTCCACACGAACTGCTGGCCATTTTGAATAGTCTTGAAGAATGGAGAGCACTTCTCCCCGGCTTTTGACAGGAAGCGACTGAGGCCCGCCAGCCTTCCTGTTAGCCTCTGGACTTCTTTAGTGTTCCTTGGCGACGCCATTTCTAGGATTGCTTTTGTTGATACAAAAATTATACCTCCAAAACTCACACTAAAAAGAGATTGGGGAGACTGCGGAGTGCAGGTTACTTGAGACGGAAGATGCTAGAGGAGAGACCTCTGAAGGAAAAAAAACTGTTTCAGTTAATCTCAAGAGAGGTTACAGGATGGAGGTCTAGAACCAGCCAGAGGGAGAGGTAGAAAAGTGACAGAATTCGAGACCGCTTACACATGTTGTAAGCTGGAGCCTCGAAGCAAAAGTTCCTTTTTAGATACACTTCTAACTTCCCCCACCAGCCAACTTATTCCATATAACTGCCTCACCCATTAATAACCTCCCTCTATTATTGGTTGGAACTACCTAAAATTTAGGTCCCAAGCAGTAACCGTCCACTTCCTCCTTCCAAAACCAGTAATTTTCAGTCCCAATCTGGAAGTCACGCCTCCAACCTGGAATCCCATCCCCAGGCCATCATACATGCCACCATCCCCTTGATCTCCCCTGAGATTTCACCTTACAGGATCGTCTGCAGGCCAAATCCACAATAATTCCACCCCATGACTTCCTAAAACACCTTACAGCCACCTAGCCCCACCATACAACCTTCCCTTCCACATCCCAGGCCCGATAATCCACATCCCCCCAGCTGATCGACATTTCCCTTTCAGATTTGATGTAATCTTGATTCTCGATGCGTTTTAAAATAATCTAAATTTGATTTCGTTAAATAAATATGGTGGCGCTATCGTGATATCTTTGAACAAATACGAAGTTCTTTTTCAAAATATAAGGTAGGCCGAGCGACCAAACGAATTTTATGCGCGAGAGCCTCTTTACTTTGAGTTTAACAAGATTCGTTAATTTCGTTCGAGTCGAACTCTCGAGTGCTCGTAAGATTTGAATCTTCTCCAACTAGATAAATACCACCACAAGCAGTTTGCAAATAATAACTTATGAAATTGACAGTAAATTCAGCAAAGAGAACGCACGGCAAGCTCAAGATTATTTTAGGTGAACACAAAAATATATTAACTCAAAGGAGCGGGATACGAAAGTTACCGAGGGGAAGGAGGGCCCCTCCCATAACCATGCGACACACAAGCAGGACTGCATGCGATCAACGGTGATTTTGTTGAAGTCGACGTTGATCGCTTTCAGGGGCGGCGCCGGCACTAGAGGTCGCGGTCGACGGCTCCGCCTGGACGGACAGTGACGAACGGGCGGAAGGGAAGTTGAACGATGTCGTCGCCGAGGATGGGGCACACCGGCAGCGGCGCGTCGGGGAACTGTGGAGCGGCGGAGAACTGTGGAGCGGCGGAGGACCACATCGGAAATGGCCGACGATCAGCGTCTGGACTGTAAACGGCGGAGGAATGAGAGATGGAGGGTGCGGCCGGAAACTGTTGGAGAGACGGGGTCTCGTTCTCTACAGCCGGTCTGCCTTTTTTACTTTCCACAGGGATTTTAATAGAGGTATTTTTTCATATGCCATGTGAGGATATTCTAAATGTGGACATTCATTTTTGGAATTCTCATAATCAATTCCAAGACTGGATTTCTAAATAAGGGCAAACATTATTTGGAAATTATAGAAGATTTTGGGTCTCAAAGGGATTTTGAATTTATCCTCTTAATTAACTATTTTATGGATTTCCTGCATAATTTGAGCTTGCCGTAATCGTCCTAACTCCTAAATTTACTGGACCATTTATTTAAGGTCTTATCCGGTGGTCAGTTCGATAAGCCGCAAATCATATATTGGGCGCGTGAATAAGGGATACAATAAATAGAATGCATAGAAATAAAAATAAATAGCATGCATAAAAATAAAAATACAACTGATGCGACGCAGGATGCATCGAGATTACTAGAAGTGCTCGCAATAGACGCCAAAGCACCCACTTTTATCAATTCCTACACGTCTATAACCCACTATTCCCAGGAAATTCCTTTTCCAGTTTGTCCTATGCCCGTCCTCACTCCATTTGCCTCACCCTACCACCCGATTAGGGGTGCAAGTTGAGTTAAGTCGGCTCGTAAGCTCGATGAGCCGGCTTGAAAGAAGATCGACTCGAGCTCGAGTCTGTGGAGCTCGATTACGAGTTTAGCTCGAGCTCACATATTGTTATTCATCAGCTCGCGAGCCGGCTCGTGAGCTTTTTATTTGTGCATTTTAATTTTTTTTTAAAATATAAGAAAATAAGGCTCATAAGCTGAAAAGCTCGTGAGCAGCGCGAACTCGAAACTCGAGCTCAAGCTCAATAAGTAGTCCTTGAGCTTGAGCTCGAGCCGGGCAAAATGAGCTCGTCGAGCTCGAGCTTGGATATTTTGCCAAGCTCGACTCGTTTGCGCCCCTACACCCGATCACTCTCTAATTTGTAGGAAATTACTCCCAAAAGTCGGAATCTTGTGCAGAACTTGAAGTAATTTCACTTGCCTCCAAATCAGCCCCGTACCACCTCCTCAGACTCCTATTACTTGTGTTAGTTCTTGCACGAAGTCATTGCTACTTATTGTTGAATGTTTGAGTGATCTCTTTGTTTTACTTGAAGGGCGTATTCGCCGAGTGTTTAATTAATGCACTCTAACATTAATTTTAATTTCATCTTATTTGTTTTATCTAAAGCCTACTCTTAATTGTGCATGTTCGTGAATTCTTCTTGTAATTTCAGAATTATTGCAATCGAATATTTGATTATTGTATGTCATCACATTCATTCTAGATTCCTACGACACTCCATGAACACCCACTTATTAGAGTTCCATTAGGGCACACATACACCACACTCATTACATTCGTCCCGCGTCAGCTGGAGCATCAATCTACCATAGTTGTAATTCTCTTTCACTAAAAAATAAATCCCTCTCCTTTTGATATTGTTGGCACCTCACATTTTTATTACTATTTTGGTCCAGATTTTGTTTCAGTAGAGAAAAAAATCCACTTGAAAACCTCGTTATATCACAATACTCATCCTAAACCACTCACTTGTCTCATCCGCTGCCCACTACTCGAGCTTGCAGGTGATTTTGGATCATAATGATCACTTAAAATCTAAGGAGAGTATGAGTTTGTCTTTCAATTTCTAGCCAAGTGGTTAGCTTGATTGCGTTATATTATAACCAAGGATGAGCCTTCATTTGCCAAGGTCAGCTACAAAATAGGCTCCTTTATGAGCTTTCCCCTCGGTCTATTGTGGTCGCATTGGATGAAGCAACCAAAAGTTACTGGCTTGGCTTCTCCTATTAAGGTGGGTTGATTTCTATCTTAAGACTAAATCGACCATAGTCCATGCAGAACTTTGCCAACATAAGGGGGAACCATTGGATTTTGATCATCAAGTTTCACATTGCTCCCTTCTCCCTTTGTAGCCAGCACCTATATCTTCCCCCCACCATTTCATCGCAACGGTCAGAGTGCAACAAAGCCATTGCAGCAAGCTCTCATTGTTAAAATGACCAGCCTCAGTCAAAGGTTCTCTCTAGCAAAGAGAGTTTTAACAGGAAAGTGAATTCTTCATAAGATGATGAAATCTCTTGTGGTGCTTCATCTACTAATTAATCTGCTTCCTGAAACTAGCTTTTTTCCTGGTTCGCACGAACCAGCGGCAAGCTTTCAGTGCCCACGACCATCTTGATGAATTCTGACTTCTAATTCTATATCAGTATAATACATATCATGATGTGTTTATTCTTAATCATTTACATTTTTCTGTTGGGCATTTCGCTAACTTGGTTCTTGCATTCTTATTCTTTTTACAGACCCCTCTTTGAGTAGACTGGCTCCTGGACCTTATGGACTTATATTTGCTTCTTTTATTCCCTTCTATTTTGATATCCCAGTTTCATCTCGGTTCCGCATATGCGGTATTCGTTTGACTGATAAGTCATTTATATATTTTGCTGGTCTCCAGGTCAACATTGATTTAGAACCTGAATAGTAAATTTCATTCTTTAACCTTTCACAATCTAATTGCAGTTTCTTTTATTTGTTTGTGTTATTAGCTCCTCTTTTCATTCTGGAAGAGGTCTCTGGTGCCTGGCTTGTGTGGCCTGCTTTCAGGGTCATTATATCGGCTGAATCTATTTCGCATACGCAAAATTAAGGTCAGTGCTTGTTCTTTAAAATGTGATGGATATATTACCCCATGCAATGAGGTGTTCTCTTTCGATGAATTATAAGCATTAGTTAGGAAACAATGGTTGCAGGTTTTTCGTACAAGTTTGATATTGAATCTCAATATTGTAGCGTCTTTTTAGTTTGTCTCGGATTACTTCACAGGAACAAACTATGTGCAACAGCTGTATAATAATTGTTCTGCAACATATACTTGATAGAAAGTGGCATGTTCTATATTCAAAAAAATGCTTTAGAAGACTAAACTATATTGCCTTATAACTAATAAGTTTAGCAAATGAAGTATTTGCACCTTGGCATCGTTGGTGCTTAGAAGAAGTGAGGAGCCACGTTTTTTCTTTATGCCAGTGCAGACAAATATCAAGCCATCAGTTTATTATGTTGTTAATATCTTTCCTATGCATTTTCTTAATGTTTTCTGTCATGCCTCTAGATGATTCTTTGATAGAGGATATGTGCTATAGTTCTTATAACAAGTACGGTGACTCTTAGTATTGGGCAGGACAAGATTATCCCATAGAGCCTCACAGTCCTTCTAGACGAGTTCCATTTGTAAGGTGTATTAGCAGAGTACCTTTTCTTAAGGCACCAAGCTGTGATGTGAGTGTGTCTTGCTTAAATATATTGGTTCTATAATTCAAAGTTAAAGATGAGTTGGCTTTGTTTGATGATTGTTTTATGTTAGAGTTATTAATATTTGAGTATTTATTAATGTCTGTGTTTAGTCCCACACCGGCTATCAGTGTTGTGTGTCTCCTTGTAATGCTATATAATAGCCCCTTTGTGAAAGAATAAAAGCACACCAAGTATTTCCTTTTCTTTCTTTCTACATGGTATCAGAGCACGTGTGATCCGCTTCGCCTAAGCTCCTGTCGGTATCGTTTATACCGCCACTGTAACTTTTTTTTTCTCTTCCGTCCTCTTGCTCAAGCAGCTGCTTATCCTGACGAGGAGTTCATCATCCGCTCCCGTCGACGGGGCCAACATCTGATTCCGTCGACGGGAGGCCCTGCTTTCTTCACCCACGATCTCGTGGAGTTTTTTCTCTGCTACTCCCGTTGCCATGGCTTGCTGCTGCTCGTCGTGCTCGTTGCTTTTGACGGATCTTTCTCCCATCTTCCGTCGAGCTTCCAGTCCCCGTTCCCGTTGACGAAGGAGAACGGTCTTCATCCTGCTTCGTTCCCGTTCCCAACCGTTGTTGACGATCTCGTCGACGGTTTCGATCGACGATCCCATCGAGCTCCACTGTTGCGCCTGAGAAGTTCTTTCCATACTGATCACGTCGAGCCCATGTTCCCCCGCGATCCCGTCGATGCTCTCGCGCTCTATATCGTAGATCCCACTTCCCTCTTTGTAGACGACTCAGTCTCGTGATCCCGTCGACAGGTGCGTCTACCGCAGCTTCTCCTCTGCCGTTCCCTTGGATCTTCTCCTCTGTCGATCCCATGGGGATGCCTCTCTGCCATTTCCAATGGAGCCTATTCTCAAGATGGTCGATCCCACTGCTGCTCTCATGGAAGATCCGCTATTGCTCTTGTGGACGATGCTTCTCTTTGTGCCGAGCTCCTCTCTTTCTTGCTGGGCTCCCTCTCGCCGCCGCTTGAGCACTCTGCTCGCCGCCGCTTGAGCACTCTGCTCGCCGCCGCTTGAGCACTCTGCTCGCCGCCGCTTGAGCACTCTGCTCGCCGCCGCTTGAGCACTCTGCTCGCAGCTGCTTGAGCCTTCTGCTCGCCGCTGGCTTGTGCCTGTGGGTCATGTTCTCGCCGGTAACCGTTCTCCATTGTTGTTTTTAGTAGTTTTTTTATGTGTATTGTCTAAGCTTTTTTAATATTGCGATCTATGCCTTCATGCCCGTGTTCTACGTGAGGGGGAGTGTTCGTCACGGCCTCCAGGTGTAGTCTATGCCTTCATGCACGTATTCCACGTGAGGGGGAGTGCTTGTGATGACGGCGACTCAGATGCCTCTTTCCCGACTCCTGTCTTAGTCACACATGGCCTCCAGGTGTAGTCTATGCCTTCATTCATGTATTCACGTGAGGGGGAGTGTTTGTGATGACGGCGACTCAGATGCCTCTTTCCCGACTCCTGCCTTAGTCACACACGGCCTCCAGACATATTCCGTGTTGTTTTGTGTGTTCCCCCAGTTTTCGTTGCTTGGGTGTGTGTGGCATGGTCTTTTGTGGTGGTCTTTCTCCTTTTCTCTGTTATCCCCGCGGTCTCGTGGATTCGTGTGTGTGGTTTCTTTCCTATGAGTTGTACTGTGTGTGGGAGTATCCCCGGACACCCGTCTTGTCCCACCTCTGCCTACCACATTTACGTTTTCTTTTGGTGTTGTCCAAGCTGGAGGTTTCCCCTCCAGCTTGAGTGGGAGTGTTAGAGTTATTAATATTTGAGTATTTATTAATGTCTGTGTTTAGTCCCACATTGGCTATCGGTGTTGTGTGTCTCCTTGTAATGTTATATAATAGCCCATTTGTGGAAGAATAAAACACACCAAGTATTTCCTTTTCTTTCTTTCTACACTTTACATCAATACTTTTCCCTTTCTTGGACTAGTGGTTGCTAATAATTCAAAAGCCGACGATTGATAACATCAGAATAAATGCAAGAAATCTCATCACGTCATTTATAACATCAGAATAAATGCAAATCTAGGAAGAGAGTAAGAGACCTGGCGTCGGCAGCTAGGAAGGAAGGGATCGTCGGCGAGTCTCGGCGTGTGCGTCGGCAGAGAGAAAGGAAGAGCGTCGACTGAGAGACTGGAAGAGATCGTCGACGGCGAGGAAAGAGGACTGGAAGAGAGACTTCAAGAGGGCGTCGACGGCGAGGAAGGAGGACTGGAAGAGATCGTCGTCGTGTGCGTCGGCAGAGAGAAAGGAGAATCGGCGTGTGCGTCGGGCAGAGAGAATAGGGTTTATCGATTTTAGAAGCTCATTTTATAATAAGAATGGGATCGATAGGATCGTGATCGGATTGCGATCCTACCGATCCTACGATCCTACGCGCGCTCCCAGCGGAATGAGCCGGATTTCGATCCTGTTTGCGATCCGGATCGAAAACCAGAATCCGGATCGTAGGATCGTACGATCCTACGATCCGGATCGCGATCCTGACAAGCTTGCCTGTACCCCCTTCCGCAGAGCAACGAGAACATCCTATTCCATGCCTGCTAAGGTTAAGGAATCTTCTGAAGAGGAGAGAGTTGTCCTGTGGGTAGGCGTCAGGGATTTTGGAGTGGAACTATAGGAGTGTGAGTAGCAAGACGTTGATGATAATGATAAGGAAAAGGTAAGAGAGGAGGAGGTATTTGCCTAGTAGGTGGTCCGGTATATGTGAGATCAGGTTGAGGAGCATGAATGATAGGAAATAAGGTAGGGGTGGAGATGTGGCATAAAGAGAAAGGATCTCTAGAGTAAGAGACCCATTGTCCTTGAAAAAATAAAGGGGTAGACTCAAAAAAGGTGGCATCAACAGAGACATATTGACGTTTGGAAATAGTGTCGAAGCATCGATATCCTATTTAAGTGGGAGAGTATCCTACGAAAATACACTTGGTGGTGCTGGGCAACGTTCATTTGACATAGGTGTGTTCAAAGACATTGAGTTTGTCCCAACTAGACGCGAGAGTGTAGACGAAGGCAGTAAAACACACGAGGAGTGGGAAAAAAAGAGTACTATCCGGATAAAGAAGAGAAAAATGTGTCTTATCTTGAAGAGTAGAAGAATGCATACAGTTTATAAGAAAACATGAAATGAGAATCGCATGATCCTAGTAGGAGTGAGGAACATTCATTTGACATAGGTGTGTTCTGGGCAACGTCACGACGATGACAATTTTTCTTTTTCGTCATCTCATTTTGTGGGGATGTATGCACATAACTGATCTGATGAATGATGTCATTAAAGTTACAAAAGGAGGAGAATCGTTGACTCATATATTCCTTTGCATTATCTATCCATATAATTTTTAGGGTATGGACAAATTGTGTGTGAATTTCATTATAAAATTTATAGAAAACAAAGAAGAGTTTAGTTCGTTCTTTTAAAAGATACGCACAAGTACATCTGGAGTAATCCTAAAAAAGAAGTAAAAAAATACAGACTGTCTCCACCAACAGACTTGATGGGAGTAGGGCCCTAAACGCCCGTATGAAAAAGGTGAAAATGGCGTGCAAAAGTTTTACTGAAAAGTTAGTACGATGATGCTGGTCATATTGGTAGACTTCACTTTCTAAAGTAGACTCGATCCGGAATGACAAAAAGAGTTGGTGGAGGAGACGAAATGGAGGATGACCAAGATGGTGATACCACTGTAGTAGAGAAGTCGAGACAGGAGATACTGACAAAGTAGGAAGATCGTCTAGGAAGTAGAGGCCCCCCAATCCCAGTTGCAATCGTCCTCTTCGATTGAATGTCCTACAAATAAAAAGTAGTGGGAGCGAATGAGATAGAGCAGTGCAATTGTTTGGAAAATGCATTGACAGTTAACTAGTTGCAAAGAAAATTTGGAAAATATAGTGTCGTCCAATTGGAGAAAGAAGGTGGTAATAACAACTCTAGTTTTACAAATTGGAGCAGGAGAGCCATCAACCACAAACATTAGTGGTAACCGATTATGCTTCTCGAGGTGAGAGAAGACAAGAGTGTTCCCAATCATATGATTGGAGGCACCAGAGTTGAGTCACTTACCCTACGTAGAAAAATGCGCGTTATCTGATGAGTTGCAATGGATGCAAATTGCTTTGAATCACTAATGAGCAAGGTTGCAGATGTCGGATGTCGGTGACACGTCAGTTTGAGTTTTCATGTCGATTTTTTATAAATCGGGGGGATATACCGGGGATATTCATATATTGGGTTTTAATATTTAATTTATTAAATATATATAATTATATGTTATTTTTTTTTATACATTACAATGTTAACTATTTTATAATCTATTGAACTTCTAAATATTAAAAGTTATATGAAACATTTAACATACAATACGTTAATGATAGAAAATTTATAAAACTAGTAGTTTTAAGAAGTTTGCAACTATATATATTTTCTATAACATCAAAATTTTAAAAAATAAATTTCAAATATACTTTATTCTTCAATCTTCATCGTTTATATGCTCATCAATAGTCGGCATAGTAGATAGAATATACTCATCAATAGTCGACATAGTAGATAGAATATGGTCATCATCTGATGAACCCTCTAGATCTGCCTCGTCCATCTCAGATATTTTTCTCTTTCCCTTTCGTTGATAACTAATCGCCACGTCTTTGCTCTTTGCTATTCTAGAAGCCCTCCTTACATCATGATCAACGTCGACAATATCTCCAAGTTGCGCCCACGTCAACCCTTCTCCAGGAAAGACTTCATCATCACCGTCATCATTATCATCCTCCTCATCATCAACATTCACCATCCACTCTTGTAACTTCTCAGAATCTAAGCTCTTAGCTGCCAATGGATCTCGAGATGTGTTAGAATATTTCGACTTCAACAAATCATTGAACTTTACAAAAACAAGATCGTTCAATCTGTTGTTGCCGAGTTTAGTCCTCTTCTTAAAATGTATCTATAAAATTTAAAAAAATATAAATAATGCATACAATCATATAATAAAATATTTATGTTAGGCTAAATCACTAAATCAATGCATATCATCTCTTAGAGAATCCATGGTATAAATTAAGCATACCATCTATAAATAATGCTACAATTTATCATTATCAATTAATTTATCATTCAAATTAGAGAATTCAAGGCATCATTTCATTTACCAACATTCAAATTATCAAACCATCATTTCATTTCTCAAAAGGAACAAGACATCTAAGTATCCAACATTTTATTTATCAAAAGAAACAAGACATCCAACATTCATTCACCATGGCCATGCATCATCGATTGCAAATTGAAGTTGGATAAATAACTAATAATTGGGGTATTTTAAATCATCTGTTGTCTAACAAAATAAATAAATTAATTTATTGTTAAACAAGACATTAAAAATGGGTCTATATATCGCAGTAACAAGGCACAAAGCCACTAAGCAGAAAAATAGCAACCAGAAAAATAACAACTAGAAAAATAACAAAAAAAAAAAAGCAACCAGAGTACCAGACACAGGCACCAAGCAACCAAACACAACCGCCAGCACAAAGGCACCAAAGAAACCAGCAATCCACGGCCACCAAGCAACCATGCACATCCACCAACAAGGCAGCAAGACAAAGAGAAGAATGCAACAAATAAAAGAATGCACAGCGGTAGATTGAGAGGGAGAGGCAGCAAATAGAAGAATGCAGAGCGAGAGATTGAGAAAGAGAGAGGTAGAGAGAAGCACCAACGAGAGATTGAGAGGGAGAGGCAGGGAGAAGAACCAGCGAGAGAGGGAGAAGCAGGGAGAAGAATGCACTTACAATGCTTTTGCAGAGAGGGAGAGGCAGGGAGAAGTACAATGAGAGAGTCGAGGGAGAGAACCAACGAGAGAGTCGTAAACATCATAGAGAAGAACCAACGAGGTCGCAACAACCAGGGAGAAGAACCAGCGAGAGAGTCCAGGGAGAGCACCAGTGAGAGAGTCGTAAACACCAAAGAGAAGAACCAGCGAGGACGCAACAACCAGAGAGAAGAACCAGTCGAGTGCGCGAGAGAGTCAAGGGAGAGCACCAACGAGAGAGTCCAGGGAGAACACCAACGATAAAGTTGTAAACACCAGAGAGAAGAACCAGCGAGGTCGCAACAACCAGAGAGAAAAAATAGTCGAGAGCGCGAGAGAGTCGAGGGAGAGCTAGGGCACGAGAATGAGAAAGAAGCGAGAGCTCGATTTATTAAATAGCGGCAATTATAAATCTAAATCTAAACGGGGGGAATTAAACGGGATTACAGGAGTTCAAAACAAACAACAACACTCAAGCCTTTATCCCACGATAGTGGGGTCGGCTATATGGATCCTTTGTCGCCATTGTGCCCTATATTTAGTCATAATCTCACTAATGCCCAAGTACATCATTTCTTTCCTTATAGTTTCATTCCAAGTCTTTATTGGTCTATGGTTATAGCAATCCATGGCAGAGCTTGATGAGGGCTTTGCTGAAGTTGTTGTCGGATATGGTTGCAAGCGACGAGCTTGTTGGAAGGGGAAGTCGCGAATGTGTCGTGAGTTCAGTCAGGGTGAGAAGAATCTTGCGAGTTCGCATAGGGAGTTTGCTACCTCTCGTGTAAGGCCGGGAGGTTCACGCGAAACCGGATAGGTTCAACCGAGACCAGGAGAAATTACATGAGAGGAGTAACTGTGAGAGCAACGAAAAAATCTGTCCTGCTCTGATATCATGTGAGAATTTAATATATAAAATAATTATTAGTCCAAAATTACTAACAATCTCTCTCTTTATATAGAGTATAGGAGGAAAAATATATATTTGGACATGCAGGACTAAATACAAGAAAGAAGAAAATATACAATAGGCTCCCTTTTGGGCTTTTTATTGATGGGCTTTAACAATCTCAAAGGGTATGATATAGATATTCTAATACTTTATGAAATGCTAAATTTCTACTTGTTCATGAACCTAGCCATTTTCCTCCATTTTGATGATGTCCTAAGCCTACACAAGTTACTCAGAAAAATGCTTGACAGGACGCATACCCCACTTTCTAAAACTATTATACAAAAGATTGTAAATATTATCAAGCATGATGTAAATACAAACTTAAATTTGCGGCTATGCTACTTTGTGTAGCTCATTTAATTCCAACCATAGTATTTCCTCCCTTATCTATTCTAGTCGTTAGTTTCTTATCTATTCTAGTAAATAGTTTCTCTTATGTAGCAAGCACATAACAGTGAACATAACTTGTTTCTTATTCAATGTGTTGCAATATTACATCATGTTTTGTGCAGTTTCCAGATTTCGTTACTTCATTCTTCCTGCGGTTATCATCTCCCTCATCAAGAATTTTACCAAACGTAGTGTCAAATGTGAATTCCACCCAAATCATACCTTCTCATTTGGTTCATCAAACCGAGGCAAGTTTATTTACTCCTTCAATTATTAAAATTTGTTTATCTGAATGAAATAAATTGCATGTGCGACTGCCCATTTTTTGGTATCAGGATTTTTTATGACTTGCCATTTCTTATTTGATCTAATTTTTAGAATAGTGCAATTGAAGTTGGTTACTTAAGAATTGTGGTTGTGTATGGTTTTGAATTGAAGTTTGATTTTGATTCAGTAAAAAATATACACGATCGTAATATTCCATCTTCATTTTTAGAGTCATGAATTGCCTGTAAATGCCTTTGTTATAATTCATTTACAATGTTTTATTAGTTTAAAATATTCTTACAGTTACATAAAATTTATTCATAATATTTCCTAACCGCGTTCTTCTTCTTCTTTTTCTTTACTTTTCTAAGAAAAGTATTTTTCGTGCTCTTTTCGTTAAAATGCTTATAGAATTAATGTGTAAAAGCCCATTGTAAAGGTCCACCTCCACGGCCCATTAGGAGACTCATCTCTTGTATAGATTAGCCCTAAATTGTGGTTTGGAGTTAAGGTGTCACTCCTCCCACCTATATATTGGTGTACATGTACTTGTATTTTCTCTTAAAAGTGAAGTAATAAAAATTATACGTCGTATTGCTCGATATTTTACATGGTATCAGAGCTCTATAATTCCTGAATTAAAACTCTCGCCGATTGAGCTCCCGCTCTCGCCGATTGAGCTCCCGCTTCCACTGCCAATAAAATTAGCCCGCCACCTGGACTTCTGGCTTGAGCCCATTTTCGGAACTCGTGGTTTCTAATTCTCCAGCTCGCCAATTCCTCCCACCTAACTCTGGGCCCTGCGATGTCCAAAATAACCCCCGCCCTCCCCACCTTTTATTGATTCTCGACCCGCTCGCCTCCTCAGCACAGAACTCTCCGACGCTTGCCCTCCGACCGCAGAACTTGTTGTCTCCTTCAATACTACAGCTCACCAACTCCTCATGCCGCAGAACTCGCCGCCTTCTCCAATCTCGATCTGGTCGTTACCTGTGCACGTTTTATCGCCGACTCCATCAATACTGCAGCTTGCCTACTCCTCCAACCCAAGAGCTCGCCGACTCCTTAAGTGCAGAACTCACCGACTCCTCCAACCCAACAGCTTGCCGACTCCTTCATCCCAGATTCAACCCAAGAGCTAGCCCACTCCTTCATCCAGATCTAACCACGGAGCCCGCTATTACGTGTCCACCATCAGTTATCCTATTATATTTGTTGGTAATGTCGCAATGTTGGTCTAGTTGTGTTGATGTTATTGGATTGAGTCTTTATGTGTGTATATGGGTTTTGTCCCACATTGTAGTTTTAGGTTTGTGAGTCCTAATGTAATGTTATAAATAGCCCCTACGTGGATGAATGAATTAAACACTTCTATTTTCTATTTCCCTCTTTCAACATGGTATCAGAGCATTGCGATCTGAAAACCTAAGAGAATTTTTCCGCTCCTGCTCATCCCGCGACCTAGCCCCCGACCCTTCTTTCCGCTTCCACGTGCGCTGCTAGGTCTCCGGCGGCTCCTCCTCCCCTTCGCTCCCGTCGATGGGATCGTTCCTTGATTCCAAGGACGGGAGCGGGGCTGTTTCCCGTCGGCTGCGTGCGGACCTCTCTTCCGCTACTTCTTCATCGACGGCTCCGTTTGCGACTTCTTCTCCGTCCTGCTACTTCTTCTCCGTCCTGCTACTTCTTTCTCCCTCTTGTTGTTGCTGCTTCGTCTTCGGCCCGACAACCCTCTTGCTGCTGCTGCTTCTTCTTCTCCGGCCCGACAACCCTCTTCTTGCCGCTGCCCTTCTTCTTTCGGTGTTGCCGGCTGCTCTCGTCTTGCCACTGAAGCTTCTTATCCCGACTGCCGTGCCGCACCTCTTCCTGATCTGCGTGCCGCATGTTGTTGTTCCGCTGCTTCTCCGCATGTTGTTGTTCCGCCTTTTTTTATGTTCTGTTGTGTTGTTGTGCTCGCCTTAGTTTGCGTATCTTTACGATTTTTGCCTTTATGCACGTGGTATCCACGTGAGGGGGAGTGTTGGGATGAAGCGATCCGGATGATCTTTTTTGATTTTTCGCTTTCATTCCACACGGCCTCTAGGCTTATGTCGTATGTGTCTCCCCATTTTCTTCCTTTCTATTGGTCATGTGTTGGGGAGGCGTATGATGTTGGTGTTTTAGTCTCATCGGGTTGTGTCGCGTGAGACCGTGTCGTGCGGGACTGTGTCATGTGGGACCCCCCTTTGTGCGGATTATCCCCGACAGATTATCCCTGACGGATTATCTCCTATCACTCGTTTGATGATTTGCTCCACATCTTTCGTTCTCTTCGCATGTTGTGTGTGTAGGTGATGTTGACTGACCGGTTTCCAGTGAGTCCGCATCGTGTGTGGGTCCTGCTTCGTGTGCGGGTCAGTGTCATGTGTGGCTATATCCCCGACTTGATTCCCGGTTTGGAATTTCCCCCAGTGGCTCATCTGATGTTTTGTCCCGCATCATCTACCTCCATTGCCGTTATTTGTGGTGTCCAAGCTGAAGGGTCCCCCCTTCAGCTTGAGGGGGAGTGTTGGCAATGTCGCAATGTTGGTCTAACTGTGTTGATGTTATTTGATTGAGTCTTTATGTGTGTATGTGGGGTTTTGTCCCACATTGTAGTTTTAGGTTTTGTGAGTCTTATTGTAATGTTATAAATAACCCCTATATGGATGAATGAATTAAGCACTTCTATTTTCTATTTCCCTCTTTCAACAATATTAATATGATTGTATCAAGTCTTTATTATGTTGTATTGAGTTTGTATTAGGAATCAAGTCTTTATTAAGTCGTATTGAGTCAAGTCTTATTATATTAGTATTTATGTATTTTATGCGTTTTGATGTAATTACAGGTTTGCCACCCGAGGGACCTATAAATAAGCCCTTAGAGTCATGTAGCAGGAATCAATCAATGAATGAGAACTTTCTTTAAGTCTCCCTTCTTGGGCTTCCTCTCTTCCTCTCCTAAAGCTCTTCTCTCCTTCCTCCATCCTCTAGGGTTTCATCTTCTCTCATCTCCTCCGCCATTTCTAGGGTTAACTTCCCTTGTATCCTCCACCTAGCTTCTCCCCGACAATCCATGAAAGGAGGCCCATTACACCCGCCCCCTCCTTCAATCCGGATCTTGACGACTCCTTCATTCCAGAGCTCGCAGACTCGTCCAACGCAAGAGCTCCCAGACTCCTTCAATGCATAGCTCGCCAACTCCGACATTCTAGAGCTCACCGAACTCATGGCTTTAGCTTGCCCTTGTTGCTACTTCCCCCAAGGTCTACTGTCCGCAGCTTGAGCTAGCCCTTATCGCCAAGCTCGCTGTTTGAACTTGACACCTACCACCTAGACCACTTCCTAAGCAAAATCTATATAATGGGGACAAATGTTGTGTCCGCCTCGTCAACCATTCCAGCCACATGCGCTCCGGCTCTCATCTATGAAGTCCGAGACGAACTAAAAATTATCAATATCTCCCTCAGTGGGAAGAGAAATTTTGTTGAGTGAGTCCACTCAGTGTGCCGAGTATTTCAGACCAAGGGTCATCTTCATAATTTGACTCGCAACCCACTAGTTGAGCCTATCGAACAATGGTTCTGGGATGATGTCCTAGACTCCTAGTTCAGTCCTGAATTTTGAATTCCACAGACAGTGAGCCATATCGCATGACTATGCACCACGAAACTGCAAAGATCATCTCGGATGAATTGAAGTCTCTCCACTCTGGGAAAAATAACCTTCAACATCTGTTCGATCTTTTTAGGGACCTCCAAATAGTTGAACATGGTTTGAACGGTTATCTAACGTTGTTCGTGGGGCATTATAAGACCGTTGCCGAGGCTTTGATTCAACACCAACCTCCGATTTAGATTTTGCTACCCAAAGGGCTCAGAAGGAAGCTGTTGGCATAACACTTATGATGACACAAATACCACCTCATCTATATAGTGTCTGTGCCATCATCTTATCCTCTCTAACTATTCCCCCTTTATCAGATGTTTGCTCCATGCTTCTTAAGGTGACTCCACCCACTGGTGTCTGCATGACACCCTCTCGTGCACTCCAATAGTCTACTAAAGCTTGCCCCCACTACTGGGCACCGTGGAGGTTGCAATGGGTCTCGAGGCGGTGGGTGTGATGGTTGAAATTTTTCCAAGGGTCTAAGCACTTGCATGCGTACTCACTATAGTCGGACAAACCATACTGATGCTACATGTTACAGAAAACATGGGTTCCGGCAGTAGCCCCCTAACCTCCTCACCACACCTCTTCAACGGTGGATGCTCCTAGTACGTCCCTCTCTAAAATTGATGCCTTGCGAGAGGAACTCTAGCATTTGCAGGGGTTGGTACGTGTACGTCTGGGTTGGTACGCGCACCTTTCCCATAACTCCTCCTTGATATTGGACTATGGGGCCACAATTTGTATTACTCCTCAAAAATCATCTCGGTACACATGCACTGCTAGTCCCAACTTTATCACGGTTGTCAATGGAGAAACCACCCCGGTTTGCAGAGTTGGACATGTGCCTCTTACTCCCTTATTTCTCTACGATCTGTACGTCATGGGAACATACTCCCTTTCAAATTGTATATGGGTAAACACCTCCCACAATACAACCGTAATTGGTACAAGAATCACGAGCAACCATTTGGCTGAACATCTCCAGCATCGGGATGCGATTGCCGCCAACTTAAAGCACATCTCCAACGAGCACAACAATATATGACTCAACAGGCCAACAAACATTGGCGTATTATCCAATTCTCAGTTGTTGATTTAGTTTTTTCAAATTCTGACCACATCAACAACATTCCACAAACATATCGACACATCACAAGCTTTAAGATCGTTACTATGGACCTTTTTCAATTCTTAAATGCGTTGAATTGGCTTTGTAAAATTACAACTCTCCGAACTCAACCACATCCGTCCAGTTTTAATACTTGACAACTTAAATGCACAATCTACTCCGATCCAGTGGTTGGAGAGCTCAAGATATACTTAAATGCATCAAGTGGCTAGTCTCAATTGTTGATTCGATGGGTTTGCATAGTAGCCCCATTTTTTTAAGAGATTAAAGGTATACTTCCCATTGTTTCTGTTAGAATAGATGAAAAATGGAAATAGAAGGTGCATTTTACTCATCCTCAAAGGGGAAATATATAGCATTACAACAAGACACCAAACACCGATAAGCGGTGTGAGACTAAACCTCAAATACTTAAATACTTAAATATAAATACTTCCAACACTCTCCCTCAAGCTGAAGGGGAACCCTTCAGCTTGAACACAACATAAAAGAAAGGTAAATGGTGGTTGGCAACGTGAGACAAAACAACAGCCACCGAGGCCCAACCGCGTGTCATCGGGGATACTTCAACTGAGCAAAGACCACACGACGTTGGTCCACAAACCGACCATGAGCACACTGGATGCTCCAGGAGTTGAAACCAGGTCAACCAACAAAGGTCAAACCACACCTACCTAATCATAGAAGAAAAAGATGGGGAGACACACACAACATACGAAATATGCCTGGAGGCCGTGTGTGACTAAGGCAGGAGTTGGGAAAGAGGCATCCGAGTCGCCGTTATCACAAACACTCCCCCTCATGTGGAACACGTGCATGAAGGCATAGACTCGCATGGAGACACAGACAAAGACAATCAGAACAACACATAAAAAACAACTATGGATAACGGTTGCCGGCAAGACCACGATCCGAGATGCAGCGAGCAAAGCACAAGCAAGCTGTGAGCAAAAGGCTCAAGCGGCTGCGAGCAGAGTGCTCAAGCAGCGGTGAGCAAAAAAAGGCTCAAGCAGCGGCGAGTGAGAAGGGAGGAAGAGAAGATCTCGACACCCAAAGAGCAGCAACACGGAAACCATCGTCCATAGAACACGACTAGAAGACACTACCAACACAATAACTAAGACAACAACACAACACAAAAACTTCAGCGACACTTCAAAAAAAATTGGAGAGGGCACGACATAGTAGCAGCGACACAACAGCCCAGCAAAAGAGGGGCACGACACTGCAGATCTAGAGTAGAAAAGAAGCGTCGGAGAAGAAGAGCAGCGGTAGGACATCAGCGACACAGGGCGGCAGGGCCGAAGAAGTAGCCGGAGAAGAAGAGCAGCGACACAGGGCGGCAGGGCCGGAGAAGTAGGCAGATAAGAAGAGCAGCATCAGCAGATGGCTCGACGGAATCGATATCGTCGATGGAGCAGAGATCGACTGGATCGTCGGGGTCGAAGACGGAGGGCGATCGGCGGGCTGGTTTCATCGAAGAAGTAGCAGGATGAGAGTCCGCACGCAGACGACCGGAAACAACCCCGCTCCCGTTGTCATTGGAATCAAGGAACGATCCCATCGACGTGAGCGAGGGGGGGGGGGGGGGGGAAGAGCCGCAGGAGACCTAACAGCGGGTGCAGAAGCGGAAAGAAGGGTCGGGGGCTTGGTCGCGGGATGAGCCCGAGCGGAAAATTTTTTTGGTTTTCAGATCGCAGGGCTCTGATACCATGTTAGAATAGATGAAAAATGGAAATAGAAGGTGCATTTTACTCATCCTCAAAGGGGAAATATATAGCATTACAACAAGACACCAAACACCGATAAGCGGTGTGGGACTAAACCTCAAATACTTAAATACTTAAATATAAATACTTCCAACAGTTTCTAATAATGGTACTTAAGCTAAGTGGGACCCGCATTAATGTGTGTGTAGAGCAAAAGGTGAACATTGAATTACATAAAAAAAGTTGCGGCTCTGTGAGGCCGTGAAGCATGACATGATCTTTCGATCAGGTATCCCCTCAATTTTCTACTTCTACTCCCTTGAGATATACAAATTCTACTATCTATTCTCAATACGTAAATACCCCCAAAAATATCTTAATAGACCAAAGTCCTTTCCCAGTTCTTTTACCAGACGAATCTTTAAGAGTGTCATCTCCTCTTTGTCATTCCAATTAATAATTGTGTCATCACCATAAACAATCGAGAAAGCCACTTCTTTCCCTTATGTTTAAGATTCCAACCTTTGTTAGCCACACAAGATTGTGAAACTCAAATGGTATTCATCTTTGCAACGTATTTTGATGATCAACTCCATATGTTTGAGCATATCCCTTCGTGAACAATCTAGCTTTGAACCTCTTAATAATTCCCTTATGATTTTGCTTGACTTGAAAGACTTACAACCCATAACTTTATTTCCTTTCGGAAGAACAACCATCTCTCATGTCCGATTCTTCCCATGAGTGTTCATTTCCTCAATCATTGCTCTTGTCTATTTTGGTGCGTGTGAAGCTTCCTGCTATTAAGTAGGCATAGTGTCAGAAGATAGGGGTGCCATAAAAGTTTGATAAGAAGGTGAAGGAGAGGTGTAGTAAGTGAAGTTGAAAATTTGGTATTGAGTACAAGAGTATTTACCTTTATAAGGGTTGATAAGGAAATCATTAGGTTCTGAGCTTGAAACGAGTGTAAAGCTCTATGGTAGGGCCAAATTTCCTTCCTTTTGGAGTAGACAAATAAATCTTTTTGTACAATTTCTCTCAAAATATTTTCAAACATGAGGGAGGGCCCTCTTAGGTGGGGAAAAGATATTAATCGGAGTAGAAAGGGAATGACCCACTTCAATTATTCCTCTCCCCTTGGGCTGAGGTGGGGAAGCAAGACTCAGGCTCTCTAAATGTCTAAATGTGACATCCATAAAGATGTAAGTTTTAGGATATGTTGGGTGGTAACATGTGTATCCTTTTCAAATGGGATTGTATCATATGGGCGACATTTTGATTCTCGGGGATCTAATTCCTCGTGAACATATCTGTGGATATGAAAAACCAAGATGTTTGCATTGTGGCGGAGGAGATAAGATGACGAGATTGAGAATATTAAAGGGCCAAAAATCCCGAGGTGCACTTGTGGTGAAGAGAGTCACCGATTAACTCGAAGAGAGAAAGGGATCAATGGCGGAGTAAGGGAAGGAGTACCGACATCATGGAATTTGATGATTAAAGACGATGATAAGTAAAAAAAAATCATTTCATGATTTATACAATAAACATGGTAATACAAAATGTGAAACGGTAAGATATATAAAATAGCAAAGACAAGAGATAAGATTGTAGGATCAAGTGCATACTCAACGGGTCTCTAAGCTCGAACTTATGAAAAGGACTCAACCATGTCACCTTAAACAAATGACAGCGCAAAGCTCCGTATTAAGCGTCGGGTGGATATGAGGTGCTACTCAAGTCAAAGGGTGACAATAAACCCAACAAAGATCAAGAGATTCCGATCAAGATAAATGCATTAAAAATGAAGATAATATGATTTTAATTACAAATGAAGATCAAGGAGAGATGAAAATGCTATTTTTACAAGTTATTAAATAAGAAAAACTAAAAATGGAAGTATTTTGGTTGAGCATAGTTAGCACAATAATGAGAGATAGATATTATAAACTGATTCAAAAAAATAAAGTGTAATTACCTTTGAAGAAGAGATACCTACGATGGAATAAGAGTAAGATAATGCCAAATGATTGAAGAACAAACATATTTGTGGCAATATTAAAGAATAAATATATGTTCGAAATGATGCTAATTGTAGATGAATCAAACTTATGGTCTAATAATCGAGTTATTTGTAAATAGTTATGGAGCATATTGTCACGCCTGGGGTTAATGCCCAGGAGGATTCTAGAGAAATCTAGGTCGTTGGAGAAACATGTACATAGAGAACTCTGGAAGAATGTGGAAGCTCTCTAGAATGATCTCTTGGGAACATTCTAGAGAACTCGGGAAGATTGTATATTCATGAGGGTTGTAGAATAGTCTAGAAAATTAGGCATTCTAGATCCTTCCATCTTTTGGAGGGAAATTCTTTTGGGGCCTATAAAAGGGGAAGGCCCCCTCATTTGTAAGCATCCAAGTTTTGGAGAAGCAATAGAGTTCTTTGAGTTTCCTTTGCAATTGTGAGTTCTCTTGAGTTCTACTTAGCATTCGTTCTTCATCACCACCTAGTTCTTGCAGGAGAGGCTGACTTAGCTTGGCTACGCGGAGTGGCAAGGAGGAGCTAAGGCCGCACGGGAGCTTGTAAGAAGACAAGTCCGTGACAGTTGGTATCAGAGCCAGGTTGCTCAAGTTCGTGGTTGGTGTCGGAGAAGACTAGATGGCTGCTGAAGGGAACAACAACTCAAGCGTGGTGGATGAGCGCGGAAGGGAGATGCTTCCCCAGTCCGAGAAGAAGAGGCGGAGCCATAGCAAATCTCGGGACGAAGCGCACGTGGAACGCATACTGGCCGAATGGGAGGAGCGCATGACGGCGGTGGAGGAAGACCACTCATATGTTCGCGGAGAACTAGAAGCTGTCAAACAAGCGCTACCGGCTCGCGGAGAGCTGAAACTTTTGAAGGCCCAAGTCCAAGCATGCCTTGGTGCAAATGCGGAGCTTACTCAAAGGTGTGATCAACTTGAGGATGACTATGAGGAGCGAATCGCCAAATTGGAGGAGGAATTGGCCTTGTGCAGAAAGGCCATTGCTAACGGAGGAAATGGGGCTGTGGCAAACCAGAGGATCGATGTGCCTAAGCCAAAACCCTTCTCAGGGAATAGGGATGCCAAGGAAGTTGAACACTTCCTTTATCAAATGGAGGTCTACTTCGAGGGATGTAACCTCACCGAGGAAGTACTCAAGGTAAAGACGGCTAGCTACTATCTTTCAGATATTGCGTCTCTTTGGTGGCAACGGAAGCTTGCGGATATCAAGAAGGGAACATGTAACTTGGACACATGGGATGAGTTCAAGATCGAGCTTAAGCGGCACTTCTACCCGGAGAACGTCGCAAATGAGGCAAGGAAGAAGCTAAAGGAACTCAAGCAGAAGGGGTCAATCACGGAGTACGTGAAGGAGTTCCAAACCTTAATGCTGATGGTGCCAGGTATGTCCGAAGATGATCAATTGTTCAACTTTAAGGACGGTCTTCAGAATTGGGTGAAGCAAGAGGTTCATCGGAGGGATGCCAAGACGCTTGATGAAGCTATTGCGGCAGCTGAGGCGATGACAAAATTCCAAAGGCCAATAGATACTGCTACAAAGAAAGGCTACAAAAATGACGACACAAAAGGTGGGGGAGAAGGACCAGGGTCGCGGAGACCACCTAGGGGAGATCGGAACCACAACTATGAAAGGGACACGGATGGGGCAAACAAGAGATTTACGCCAAAAGGAGGATGCTACTTATGCAAGGGACCGCACATGATGAGCAACTGCCCAAAGCTTGGTTCACTCGCAGCACTACAGGAGGATGATGCCGGTGGACCCGAAGGTGAAAAAGGGACAAACCAAATGTGTTCTTTACAACTTCTTAATGCTTTGAAGGTAAAGCCTGCAAAGAAAGTGGCAAGCAAAGGGCTTATGTTCGTGGAAGCGGTGATCAACAATAAGGCTACCAAAGCCTTGGTAGACACAGGTGCCACCCACAATTTCATTACGGAAGAGGAAGCTATGAGGCTTGGATTGCAAGTAACCAAAAGCGAGGGTTGGATCAAGACGGTGAACGGGAAGGCGAGACCACTAATAGGAGTGGCTCGCGACGTGGTTCTTCGCTTGGGAACATGGAATGGACATGTGAACTTCTCGGTCGCAACAATGGATGATCACAAGGTGGTGTTGGGCATGGACTTCTTTGACACGGTATGTGCAATTGTCATGCCAACTTGTCGCTCGATGTGCATCATGGAGCAAGGCGCAACGTGCATGGTCCCTACGGTGGAAGGGTCACTTATTGATGCAACAAAACAATTATCAGCCATGCAAATAGCCAAGGGCATAAAGGAGTGTGAGCCTACTTCCTTAGTGACTTTGAAGGAGAAAGCAGATGGGTCTGAGGAGGTACCTCCACTTGTTGCAGAAGTAATTAAGGAGAACAAGGGTGTCATGTCCACGGAGCTACCAGAAAGATTGCCTCCCCAAGGGGAAGAAAACCAGACGATCGAGTTGAAGGTTAAAACAAAACAGGACAAGGGGGAGAACAAGCAACTAGCAGGACCCATGGAACCACTACCTGTGCAAGAGTTTCCCTGGGAGACGGTGACACTTGACTACATCAACGTGCTGCCCGAGTCTGAAGGTTGCGGATCTATCTTGGTGGTGGTAGATCGCTTTTCCAAGTATGGAACATTCATACCAAGCGTGGAGGATACTACCGCAGAAGAGACGGCGCGGCTCTTATTCAAACATGTGGTGAAGTATTGGGGGTTGCCAAAGAACATTGTGAGTGACCGGGACCCTCGCTTCACAAGGAAGCTGTGGATGGAGCTATTCAAGTTACTTGGATCGGAGTTGAAATTTTCCACCAGCTTCAACCATCAGTCTGACGGTCTGACAGAGAGGGTAAACGCTCTATTGGAGTGCTACTTGCGGCACTTTGTGAGCGCCAATCCAAAGGATTGGGCGAAGCTTATGGATGTGGCACAGTTTTCCTATAACTTACAACGGAGTGAAGCTACGGGTTGGAGTCCGTTCGAGCTTGCCACGGGAAGGCAACCACTCACTCCGCATAAGTTGGCAACCACGGCAGATGACGGAAGAAGCCCTGGAGCTTGGAGGATGGCCAAGTCTTGGGAAAAGCAAGTAGACCTAGCCAGAGCGTGCTTAGAGAAGGCACGCAAGCGGACGAAGAAATGGGCAGATTCAAAGCAAAGGATGGCGGAATACACAGTTGGGGATAAGGTAATGGTAAGACTTCTCCCTCAACAGCTCAAGGCTTTGGGCAGCTTGCACGAGGACTCGGTTTGTGGATACGAAGGCCCAATTCTGGTGATTGAAAGAGTGGGCAAGGTAGCCTATCGCCTTGACCTACCCGACTCTTTGAAGATTCATCCAGTCTTTCATGTCAGCATGTTGAAGCCATATCGTGAAGACAATGAAGACCTTCAAAGGAGGACATTGCATAGAGCACCACCAGTGATGACCAAGTCTTTTGATCGAGATGTGGACGAGGTGCTCACCAAGAGGACAGTGCGGAGAAGAGGTGTGCAACCTAGCACACAATATTTGATTAAGTGGAAAGGAAGACCAGAGTCTGAAGCTACTTGGGAGACACTTGAGGATCCCTGGCAATTCAAGGAAATCATCCTACAGTACGAGGCGACGAGGGCGTCGCCAGGCTAGGTGGGGGAGGATGTCACGCCTGGGGTTAATGCCCAGGAGGATTCTGGAGAAATCTAGGTCGTTGGAGAAACATGTACATAGAGAACTCTGGAAGAATGTGGAAGCTCTCTAGAATGATCTCTTGGGAACATTCTAGAGAACTCGGGAAGATTGTATATTCATGAGGGTTGTAGAATAGTCTAGAAAATTAGGCATTCTAGATCCTTCCATCTTTTGGAGGGAAATTCTTTTGGGGCCTATAAAAGGGGAAGGCCCCCTCATTTGTAAGCATCCAAGTTTTGGAGAAGCAATAGAGTTCTTTGAGTTTCCTTTGCAATTGTGAGTTCTCTTGAGTTCTACTTAGCATTCGTTCTTCATCACCACCTAGTTCTTGCAGGAGAGGCTGACTTAGCTTGGCTACGCGGAGTGGCAAGGAGGAGCTAAGGCCGCACGGGAGCTTGTAAGAAGACAAGTCCGTGACAATATGCTTAAAAATTTACATAAATTCAGGGAATCAATTTGATTTCTTGCCAATGAAAATCTATTTTTGTGTTAAAGCAATTGATGAAAATATAAAGGGCATAAAGATTTTAATATTATTTTTATTAATCTAGAAAAGACATGATCAAGTAATATAAAAATTATTTTGGTGCACTTTGTGGAAGAAACATGTTGGATTTGATGGACAATCTTATAAGGGGAGGTGAATAAGGATTGCGCTAAAGATACATAATTTAAAAGTTACTTATTGAGTTTGCACAATAAAAACACAAAGGACAATTGTAGCAGAAAGAATGATTGACTTATAAATGAGCTAAAACATAATTTAGTTATAGCAGTAGATTTTCGCAATAAGCTTCTTTCCTTGTTCCACTGAATGGAGTGGACGCGCTAGTAAGCACAAGGAATTTGTCACTAAGTCACCCTCAACCTCGATATCCCAACACGGTTACGATTTCTCCCTAGCCACCAAGACTAGGTACCCCCACAAAGAAATGATTTCTCTGCCTTGTAACCAAGACTGGACGCCTCATGAAGATGCAATTTTTTCCAGTCACGTCACCAAGTCTAGATGTCTCACAAAAAAGTGATTTCTCCCTAGTCATCATGACTAGCCGTCTAACCTAGGACAAGTTACACCACAATGGGATTCAATACTGTTAGAAAGGCCCATATGAGAGGCCCATTTGTTGTGGCCCAATATTGTATTCCTCCTTCTCCTTTAGTCCCACATTGTGTATAGGTTTTCTCCCTTCTTTCTCTCTCCTATAAATATATATTCTCTCCTTGGATTATATACGGAAATATATACAAGCCTCAACATTTTCAACATGGTATCAGAGCAAAATGGTCTCCGTTTTCTTTGACCGCAGACCGCAGACCCTTTCTTTTTTCGGCGGTCTCCTGTTTATCCTGCGGTCTTTCCCGGGTCTAACCGCAAAATCATCGCTCCCTTTTTTCTTCTCCCGCGAGATCCTCTTCAACTTCGTTCTTATAGCTTCTCAGCCCGACAAGTGGGCCCCGCCACTTTCGACCTCTCCGCTTGCCAGCGAGCTCCCTCGCAGGCCGCCCTTCGTCAAGCTCCTATAGTCGCGCCCTCCTGCGGCTGTCTAACCGCAGCTCCTCTAGCCGCGCCCTTCGTCAAGCTCTGTCTAACCGCAGCTCCTCTAGCCGCGCCTTCCTGCGGCCTCTTGTCGCGCCCTCGTGAGGGCCTCTCCCTTAGTCGCAACGCCCTCTGCCTCTGCCTCTGCCGACCTCTCCCTAAGTCACAACGCCCTTTGTCGACCTCTGCCCTTTGCCGACCTCTTCTGTAAGTCGCACCGCCCTCTAGCGCCCTCTGCCGACCTCTCCCTAAGTCACAACGGCCTCCTGCGATTTGTTCCGGCCTCCATCGTGCGACCTCCTGCGATCTACTCGTGCGGCCTCCAGCAGTCTGCCAACAGCGGCTTCTCCCAGCGGTTTTCTTTTTTTCCATCGGCCTTATCCCTCGGCTTCTCCCAGCGGCCTCTTTTTTTTTTCCCGGTCTGCTCTCACGCCTTCCTCGGTTGACTCAACTGGGCTGCCTGGCCCCTCTCCTGCCGCCCGTCCGGACTCCTCGTCTGATCTTCGAGACGAGCTGCGCATCACCACTATCTTCCTCTCCGGGAAGAAATATTTCATTCAGTGGGTGCACTCGGTCCGACGGGTTCTTCAGTCCAAGGGCTTTCTGCAACATCTCACTCAGGCACCTCCATCACCTCCTATGGAGGACTGGCTCCGGAATGACGACCGAGTTCAGACTTGGCTTCTCAACTCTCTGGATGACGAGCCATATCAAATGACCATGTATCACGAGACTGCCAAAGCTATGTGGGATGAGCTTCATTCATTGTACTCAGGCAAGGACAACCTCCAACATCTCTACGATATCATTACAGATCTCCAGGCTTTAGACGCGTCCGGGGCTGCCGACATGACCTCCTTTGTTGCTCGGGCCAAGACTCTGGCTGAAGCATGGATCCAACATCAGCCTTCTACTACTGATCACGCTGCTCAACGGGCTCAGAAGGAAGCAGTCTGCATCGCCATGATCATGGATCGTGTTCCACCACACCTGCAAAGCATTCAGGCTCAAGTTCTCGCCTCAGCCACTACTCCTTCTCTCTCAGATGTATGCTCCATGCTCCTCCGTGTCTCCGCACCTCCAGATCCTCCTCCACCCTCCCCAGCCCTTCTCCAGCGGACAAATGCCCCCTTAATTCCCCTACCTCCATCTGCTCGTGGTGGACGCTCGGGCTCTCGGGGAAGGGGGCGCGGCGGTCGGTCTTGACCAAAATGTACCTTCTGTGGGCGAGACGGCCATTTTGAGGCAACCTGCTACCAGAAAAATGGCCATCCTCCTCGTCCGACTGCAGCTGTTGCAGATGACAGCTCCTCATCCTCCCGCACTGATCTTGATGCACTCCGTCTACAGTTCCACCAGCTTCAAGAGCGAATGTCCTCCTCTGCCTCCGTCGCCTCCGTCTCCAATACAGGTATCGCCTGTCTCTCCACCAGTCCAAGTTGGATAGTGGACTCTGGTGCCACTCATCACATCACCTCGCTACGCCCACCCATGTACTCGGCTACTCCTCATCCGAAGTGTATCACCGTGGCTAATGGGGCGACTGTCCCTATCTCCGGCTCGGCTGACTTATCTCTTAACTCCTCCATCTCTCTCTGCTCGGCTCTTCATGTCCCGGGCTCCTCGTTCAACTTGCTTTCTGTTAGCCGTCTTACTACTGATCTCGATTGCTCCGTCATATTTACAGCCTCTTCTTTTCTGATACAGGATCAGCGGACGCGGACTACCATTGGTAAAGGGCAACTGCGTAACGGGCTCTACCTTCTCGACGACTATCCCATTGTCCTCTCCTCTGTCTCCTCTACCGATTGGCATCGACGTCTTGGACATGCCCCGCTTCCAGTCCTCCAGAAGGCCCTTCCTGATGTATCTCTTCCTGCTTTCCAGTGTGATTCGTGTATTTTTGGCAAACAGCCGCTTTCTTCTTTTTCAGCACATTGTACTTGGAGCTCTGCTCTTTTTGTATTACTGCATTCTGATGTGTGGGGTCCATATAAAGTCACTAGTATCTCTGGTTATCGACAATTTATTACATTTATTGATGATTATTCTCGAACAACATGAATATACTTACCACGCGATCGCTCCGAGCTTCCTCGTGTATTTAGGGACTTTATCCTTGAAACCCGCACACAATTCTCCACTACAATCAAAACGCTACGCACAGATAATGCTCGGGAATACACCAGCAATGACTTTACAAATTTATGCTCTGAATTCGGGATTGTTCACCAGACTTCATGTCCTTACACCCCACAACAGAATGGTGCAACTCCAACACTAGTGTTACTCAGATGCTGATTATGCTGGGTTCATAAATGATCGACGATCAATCAGTAGTTTTTGCACGTACTTCGGAGGACACTTGATCACCCGGCGAAGCAAGAAACAATCGGTAGTTGCGCGCTCCTCAGCTGAAGCAGAATATCGGGCAATGGAATCTGTGGTTTCAGAACTCACATGGCTGGAAAGCTTCCTTACGGATCTTGGTATAAGGCTTCCCTCACCTGCTCTCCTCTTCTGTGATAGTCGTGCTGCTATACATATTGCCAAAAACCTGGTCTTCCACGAGAGAACAAAGCATATTGAGGTAGACTGCCATTTCATTAGGGAGAAAGTTCAAATGAAGAAGCTCGAACTGAAGCATGCTCCTGGTGCTGAACAGGTTGCGGATGTCCTCACAAAGGCCCTGTCTAGTACTCTCTTCCATCAATGCCTATCCAAGCTAGGCGCCTACGATTTGTACGCTCCAGCTTGCAGGAGAGTGTTAGAAAGACCCATATGAGAGGCCCATTTGTTGTGGCCCAATATTGTATTCCTCCTTCTCCTTTAATCCCACATTGTGTATTGGTTTTCTCCCTTCTTTCTCTCTCCTATAATATGTATTCTCTCCTTGGATTATATACGGAAATATATACAAGCCTCAGCATTTTCAATAAATACAAAGATTGAAAATAAAATAATGTGATAATGGTTCTATGGAAACTCCCATATGATTGATCCTTAATGTGAGTAAACATTGATTTTAGGCGGAGGATGTGCTTTGATCTTTGTGAGATGAGGAAGAGGAGGAAATGCTTGAATCTCCTCTCTTGAATCCCTTTTCTCCTCTATGGCATGGCCTCAAACTCCCCTTGAATATGTGAGGATGATAGCTAGAGAACTTGGATGAGTTAGGGCACTCATGGCTCCGATAATAGGAAACTATTTATAAGAACCAAATTTTTTGCATCGGCATGCCTATGCAACATATTGATGAGCCCGGTTTATATAGTGATTTCCGGATTCATCTGGGCCGTTTTCCATGTCGTTGCACTACACTTTAGGTCCATTATTGCTTCTATTCGATTACATTGCCTATTTCACTCTTAGTGCATGTTTTCAGCCCGGTCTGGTGTGATTTCTTACGTTTCATCTTTTCTATGATGCTACTGTTTCTGTTGATCTTGTGGAATGCCTCGGCTAGTGGCCTGGACTATTTTTTTGCAGGTACAGGGATTGTGTGGACACTCGGAGTGGTATGGGCCATTTTTAGCCTAAAAAGCCTCTGGTCGTGCGTTTTTGTTCTGGCACGATCAGTGGTCGTGCGCATTCCCCCATTTTTCACCCGAGCGGTTCGCACGATCACTGGATTCCTTCTCGCATAACCACTGGTCGTGCGCCACTGCCCGTGCGCTAATTTGGCATGATGGATTTTGCTACAGGGCGTTCTCGCACGATCAGTGACATTGTGGTCGTGCGCCACTGATCGTGCGCTATGTTTATTCTGCTCCGTATTTAAATGCAGATCCGCGATTTTAGGGCAATCAGACAATTTGCCGCCAGTCTCTCCCGCACACATGCGCCGTTTTTGCTCTCCATCCACCCTCCTCACATCTCCTTCCATTGGGAAGCCTCCTCCGGTGAATCCAAGCTACATCAAAGGTTCCGGAAGACTTACCGGCCATCCACGACGAGCATCTCAAGGGATTTGGGCATTTCCACTTGGAGAGGAAGAAGATACCGCTGCAAGTTGAAGAAGACGGACAAAGGTCAGAGGTAGTGACAGCCTCGAGATCCCGGAAGCAACCAAGGACTGAGCACGGAGACGGCTTGACAATCCGCCATTCCGACCACGATCCGCGGCGAGACTTCACTTCTATCGGTTCACTCTACCCCTCTTTCATTTGAGAAATGTATGATTAAATGCTTGTGATGAACATGAATTGCTATTATTTGTCTATGAATGAAAGCTTCCTTTGTTATTTTAATCCTTGAGTTTGAATGTTGTGAATGTGCCTCGCCTCCGCTCACATCCACCCACACACGCACTTGTTAATCCACTCTAGCAAAAGCTAGAGGTGAGACTATGAAGAGGTGCCTGCGACCCTCATTTTCGCACTTGAGATCACTCCATCCATCTACCTACTGTCCACCGCTTACCGAAGCACGACATTGCGGCCTGCGCTAGTCATCTCGCCAAGCGAAGCGGTGTTCTCGACCCGCATTTTACTTTTCTTGTTAGTAGATTAGAAAACCAAAAACCAAGCCTGTTATTTACTTTTGCTCGCTGTAGCAATCTTTCCACGACACGATCACTTCACCCACTCTGCATTCCTTGAGAGAACGATACTCGGGGATCATATTCCCAAAATTTATTACTTGACAACGACCGGTACACTGCCGTTTGGACTGCATTTTGCTCTCACTATTAGCGGTGTAGAATTAACGCGTCAAGTTTTTGGTGCCGTTGCCGGGGAATGCAGTCGTGATGTGATTTTTGTTGTTGACAAAATTGTTGCATGGGTCGTTGTTTTTGATTTTTTTTTGTATTCTTCTTTTGTGTATGCAGGGGCGAGTTCCATGTGACCTAATCCCTTTCGACCCAGAGATAGAGAGGACTGCCCGTGCACGGCGGCGTGCTGCAGTTGCTCTTGCTGAATTGAGAGATAATCTGAATCAAGGAGAAGGACACATGGGCCGAGGAGTGCCCGAGGTTGGGCAGAATGTTATAGTGGATGAACCTGAAGTGAACCGACCGAGGCCTCGCACCATGAGGGACTACACCACTCCGACTGTAGGGAGTGTGTATCCGGGGTTCGAGTCGGCCATCGCAAATGCTCAGTTTGAAATCAAACCAACTATTCTGAATATCATTCGGAATAACGCCCAGTTTTCTGGATTGCCTTCTGAAGACCCCCATCTTCACCTGGCTGAGTTTTCTGATATCTGCGCCACTTTCCGCTATGCAGGTATATCTGATGATATGGTCAAGCTGAGGCTTTTCCCATTTTCATTGAGAGATAAAGCCAAGGCGTGGCTTCACACCATTCAGCCGGGAACCGCTGCTACTTGGGACTCTTTGTCGTCCAAATTCTTGGGGAAGTTCCATCCGGTGGATAGGACCGTGAACCTGCGCCGAGAACTAGCTTCATTCCGCCAACAAGATCAGGAAACATTAGCAGAAGTATGGGAGAGGTTCAATGACCTCCTGCGGAAATGCCCTAACCACGAGCTCCAGCCTTGGAACCTCGTGGACAATTTCTACTTTGCCATCGACCCCAACTACAGGGCGATGATTGATGCTGCGGCAGGAGGGACTCTTATGAACCATACCCCGGAAGAAGCCTTGCGTATACTTCGAGATACTGCCTCGAACAACACATACTGGACAGCAGGGAGGAACACGCAGAAAAACACCAGAGGTATCTTCGCCTTGGGATCAGTTACCCCTACCGCTGCGCCTGCAGCCGTCATATCCTGTCAAGGGTGTGGAGCAACAGGACATCATTCATATGAGTGCCCAGGAGAGGATTCCTCAGGTGATTTCGCAAACCTTAATATTACTGAATCTGTTAATTTTATGGCTAATCAGAATTGGGGAATGTCGTACGGGAATGCTTATAACCCGAGAGTGAGAAATCACCCCAATTTTGCTTGGAATCAAAATACTGCTGGCCAAAGATGGCAGTCGGGGCAGCATCAGTTTGATGCTTCTGCTTCCGGAAGTCAACCGCGGCCGCCCCATGCGGGTTATAATCAAACACCTCCGACACCGAAAAAGAATAGCTTGGAAGAGACGCTAGAAAAATTAATTGAAGTTACCCAAGCTAACATGGCTAACCAGACGACATCGATGAGAAGCCTGGAAGTGCAAATGGGCCAATTGGCCCAAGCAGTTTCCGAGCGCGTTCAGGGCACCTTCCTAGTACCACTGAGAAGAATCCGAGCGAAAATGGGAAGAGGGTTGCTGATGCTGACGCCGTTAGCCATGGTGATTGGGTACTCCCATGCTGTATTAATAATGTGAACACTACGACGTTGTGCGACTCCGGTTCATCACGCAACATTCTTGCTTTGCAAGATGTTGAGAAGTTGAATCTCCATATGAATGTGGATGACCGGACGTCTCTTACTCTAGCTAATGGAGTAGTGGTGGAAACTGAGGGGGAAGTAAGAAAAGTCAAGGTTGTGGTTGAAGGAACTGAGGTGGTGACCGATTTCGAGGTTCTGGGACACCGTGACAACAACTCGATTCCTATTCTGGGTGTCCCATTCCTGAAGGAAAGCGGTATGAAAATAGATTTTTCTAATGGGTGCGTCACTCTACCTCTTAGAGTGACAACCTCTATCGTGACCATAACCACAACTTCTGACTTTGATTCTTCCCCGATATTGATTATTGATAAGTTTGTAAGTGTTGAAGAAAACAGGAAAGAAGAAGAGAAGAAGGCCGAGAAGGAAGATGAAGTGGTCGATGGGATAGAGAAGATGGGATCCCTACACTTTGAAAACTCTATTTTTGAAATCGGCGAACCTAGTTTTATTCGGGAGCAGCTCCCTAGTTCTTTTTGTAGTAAAGTTAATAATGAACTTGTTAAGCGTTCCGTAGCTTGGGGTGATCCGGTCGCCACTTCGGTGCCGGACATGATGTCGTCCACCACTAAGGTGGGCAACACTGAGGACTATATGAGATGCGTTCTCCTACTGTGGAGAAAATGAAACAGGAAAAATTCAAACGCGCAGCGCGTCTTGCGGCTCTCCGTGGTGAGAAAGAGGGGGCTAGGGGGAAGTTGGGTAAAACCAACTTTGGCCCTAAAGCTTCCACCCCCGGTCATCTCAATCCACGGGAGAGATGCATCATAAATCTGCTATTAGTTGATCGCGCTCTTTCAGTTTTCGATTTCAGGATTTTGGCTGCTTGTGATACTGAGACTTCTTATTTCTTATACTTGTTTGGTGAACTTTTCTATTACAAACTGCTATAATACAGGTATTTGGTCCACCTGAAGGACGTTAAACAAAAGGGCTTCTGGGAGACAACCCAGTGAGACCACTTGGTTCCGTTCTGTTTCTTTTTCAACTCTATTTATTTGTTTATTTCTGTTTTGTCTGGGAGAATACTTTAATCGCAGGTCCAAATCTTTAGAGCATGCAGGACTGCCGCAATTGGACAAAAATCACTGATCTTCTGGTAGGCTCATTTATGAGCCTAGGTACCCTCTACCCTTAGCTCTTTTTATTATGCAAATGTTCTATTCTGATCTGGATGACTTTAAGTCTGGGGAAGTGCCGTGCCTAGTGCTCATTACACGTGCACTTGTTCTATCTTACCAGTAGTACTTTTTCATTTTTTATTATAATTTCATATTTGCATCACACCGTTTAACCTACACGAGTGCGCATTCACTTGTTTGTATACCCCCGTATATTCAATTCTTGGTTGTGATGTAGGAATTGCTGTATTAGCCTAAAAATTGCAAGATAGAGTGACATGTTGACTCCTGTAGTGCTCTAGTTGAGTACTCGTGTCTTGCTTAGGATTTGAGTAGAATTAGTTTTTATTTATGCTTCTAATTTACAATTAGTTGATTTGCGTAGATTTTAATTTATTTTACTCAAAATGGTGAATGTGGTTTAATCTAGTGGTAGTGGTGTATTGTGTATAGGCGAGCACGAGGTTCGTGTTGCTCGAGTCGGGAGGAAGGATTACCTTTCTCGGGGGCTAAGAACTTGCCCCAAGCGACTCTCGAAGCATCGGTGCGAACAATTTGCAAGTTGAGCGTGACGTAGGCCATCTATTTGGCAAGCTTGAGCTTTGTTCTACCATTCCTATACGCTAACCGTTGCTAGCCTATTTTGTGCCTACCCGACCTTTTGGTTCAGCTCCACCATACTTCACCAAGGCCTAAAAGCTAATCCCATTATCGCAACCAAAAATAAGCCAAAAGCATTAATGAATTATAATTTTCCAAGCGGTGCGGTGATGTGAAATTTTAGTGTTGATGTGGATATCTTAAAATTTTCTATATGCTGAGATTTTTGCCAATAGATTTGGGGATAAAAAAGAAAGAAAAAGAAAAGCAAAGAAAATGTATCCCTAGCGTTTTAATTGAAACATCTAGTTCTATCGATTGGATTAGGCCGTCTGCACACCCGGTTTCAAAGTCAAGTCTGGGGGTGTGTTACACGTGTATTATTGGGGCTGCTATGATTTAGCACTTTTGTGAGCTCTTTTGGGTTGCGATTAGCCATCACGTTTATCTTTGCATTCCAAACCTTAACCTAAGCCTCGTGTAAACCCAAAGTCCTATTGATTCATCTTGTGAGTTCACTAGCGCCGTGGAGAGAGTGTGACAGGGCGAGCTCATGGCTCTCGACGTTCATGGATTTCAATGGAGATAATTTCGAGTTCCGGTCTTGGGTAACACTCCCCTTCACGATTTGCTTACTTTCGTACTACGCGTGATCACGAAATTCACCAACATTCCATTTTTGAGTAAAAATAAATTCCTTTTTACGCATTTACACTTTTATAAATTAGCTATAGCATATTTAGAAACTTCTTCTAATGAATTTCTACGCACACAAGTATGCAACTTCGCATACTACTCCATGTCGCAATTTTTTGGCTAGCTATGCTTTTCCCACTCCGCCGGATTTGTTTGCTCGGGACGTGCAAACAGGTAAGTCTGGGGGTGTGATGAGCCCGATTTATATAGTGATTTCCGGATTCATCTGGGCGATTTTCCATGACGTTGCACTACACTTTAGGCCCATTATTGCTTCTATTCGATTACATTGCCTATTTCACTCTTAGTGCACGTTTTTAGCCCGGTCCGGTGTGATTTCTTATGTTTCATCTTTTCTATGATGCTACTGTTTCTGTTGATCATGTGGAATGCCTCGGCTAGTGTCCTGGACTGTTTTTCTGCAGGTACAGGGATTGTGTGGACACTCGGAGTGGGATGGGCCATTTTTAGCCTAAAAAGCCTCCGGTCGTGCGTTTTTGTTCTCGCACGATTAGGGGCACGACCACTGGTCGTGCGCATTCCCCCATTTTTCACCCGAGCGGTTCGCACGATCACTCGATTTCTTCTCGCACAACCACTGGCCGTGCGCCACTGCTCGTGCGCTAATTTGGATTGCTACAGGGCGTTCTCGCACGATCAGTGGCATTTCTTCGCGCACGACCACTGGTCGTGCGCCACTGATCGTGCACTCTGTTTATTCTGCTCCGTATTTAAATGCAGATCCACGATTTTAGGGCAATCAGACACCATTTGCCGCCAGTCTCTCCTGTGCACCTGCGCCGTTTTTGCTCTCCATCCACGCTCCTTCCATCTCCTTCCATTGGGAAGCCTCCTCCGGTGAATCCAACCTACATCAAAGGTTCTGGAAGACTTCCCGGCCATCCACGACGAGCATCTCAAGGGATTTGGGCATTTCCACTTGGAGAGGAAGAAGATACCGCTGCAAGTCGAAGAAGACGGACAAAGGTCAGAGGTAGTGACAGCCTCGAGATCCCGGAAGCAACCAAGGATTGAGCACGAAGACGGCTTGACAACCCGCCATTCCGACCACGATCCGCGGCGAGACTTCACTTCTATCGGTTTACTCTACCCCTCTTTCATTTGAGAAATGTATGATTAAATGCTTGTGATGAACATGGATTGCTATTATTTGTCTATGAATGAAAGCTTCCTTTGTTATTTTAATCCTTGAGTTTGAATGTTGTGAATGCGCCTCGCCTCTGCTCACATCCACCCACACACACTTGTTAATCCACTCTAGCAACAGCTAGAGGTGAGACTCCGAAGAGGTGCTTGCGACCCTCATTTCCGCACTTGAGATCACTCCATCCATCTACCTACCGTCCATCCGCTTACCGAAGCACGGCGTTGCGGTCTGCGCTAGTCATCTCGCCAAGCGAAGCGGTGTTCTCGACCCGCATTTTACTTTTCTTGTTAGTAGATTAGAAAACCAAAGACCAAGCCCGTTATTTACTTTCGCTCGCTGTAGCAATCTTTCCACGACACGATCACTTCACCCACTCTGCATTCCTTGAGAGAACGATACTCGGGGATCATATTTCCAAAATTTATTACTTGACAACGACCGGTACACTGCCGTTCAGACCGCATTTTGCTCTCGCTATTAGCGGTGTAGAATCAGCGTGTCACATATCGCCATTGGTGTGTTATAAGGTTAGTGAACATTTTTTATACCTTACTGATGAATTATTATATGGTGACATTCATGAATATGATAAGAAAATTTATTTACATGCCACAAAAACTAATTTCAATCACATTATGCAAAAATAAGACTCGAGATTCATGAATAACACAACTAGAGCAATAAACACACATACCAAAGTACTCGCACTTCACAATACCTCACAGTCTTATCAAGGAGTGAATTAGTACTCAGGGAGAAACTAGTTAATTATTTGAAATAAAGATTTAGGCTTCGTTTGGCGCCGCTTATTTGCTCCGGTGAGTTTGGTCAAAAACGCAATTATCATAGAATTTATGTTTGGCATGACAAAGATCATGACCGCTACCCAGAAAACAAACCAGTTTTGAGCATAAAATGCATGGAATTTTTTAGGTGAGGTCGGGCGTTCACAAACGATGGTTCATGACCACCACTTTCACGACCGCCGCCACCGCGCCAAACGAAGCTTTATTCTAGTGCTGTGTATATAGAGAAATATTCAATGAAGTGTAGTGATTCATCAAGCTAGAAAATTCTATTACCAAGAAGCTCATACAACACGTACTTATAAAAAAGTAGAGTTGAGTTTGGGGGAAAGCTGGATAATGATAGAATTTTTTTATATTCTGGTTCCCATAGCTCTTGATATACCGACCAAATTTAATACCTCATTCGAAACGGGAAAATCTGAAAATAAATCACACACAAATACATGAGTAATCAATTTTATTAAGTGTTCAAGTCAAACATACTAAGTTTCTTGACTTATTAAAGTAATAGGATTGAAACAGAATCATTGTGGAAGATATGATTATTCTCATCACATAAAACATGCATGGCATTGTGTAGATTGAGCAATAGAGAACAAAACTATCAAAGCTAGATATATAGAGGATCATATTTGACATTGAATTATGTATATAAATTTTTTTTCTTCTCAAGATAAAACAGATTTTCCTTAAATGAGAGTATCTATACCCTGCTAAATACCATGAAGATTAATAACACGTCAAAAAGTATACTCATGCAATGATGATGACATACACAGTGGTATTCATTTACTAGAATAAGCTTATGAAAATAATAAAGTGAATGATTCATGAAGATCAATAAAGAAAAAATGTTTTTTTTAATTTTAAATATTTTATAATCAAAGAAGCAAAAAAAAACACAAAAAGATGAACAAACGACAATTACAAATGAACAAGGGATAGACACCACTTAACCTCCGCTTGTTTGTGTTTTTTATCCGTTGTGATTTAAAAAAAAACATGCTATTTTTTTATCTCATTTGGGTAACCTCTGTCTGGAACACAAATCTCCAAAAACTCCATTTTATAACTAATTCTAGCCACAATGAGGAGACCGCATTTAGAAACGTCATTCCATCTTCATCTCCAACTGCTACCGCCCTCCTAAACGGACCCTTATTGTCCTAGAACAACATAAACATAATATTAAATTAGGACAAAACATGAAAAAGGACTATTTTGAGTGCATCTACCGATGCAAGGTAAACAATATCTAAAAATAAGAATCACTAATTTGAGTGCATACAAGTTCTATTTATTGAGTACAACAAGTACACACATATACAAAGCAAAAAACCAAGCTCAAGTGAGGTCACAAACACACATGCACAATAAGAATCACTTATAAATCTAGTCAGGAGCAATGATTTAAGTAGGAAGTGGAATTGGATCAAGGATTCGTTGTCCTTTTCATGAAACCGCGATGCTTGTTGATGCTGGAAAGGAGGATCTGTTGGAGATTATAAGTTTATTATTATATTAATATTTACATGTGAGTGAGTTTAGTCCCACATCATGTGTCATGCTTGTGTCCTGTTGTAATGTTATATATTAGCTCCTATATGGATGAATAAGATCGCACCAGTTATTATCTCATTCTTTCTTTCCAACATGGTATCAGAGGCAAGATTATTTTCTCCTGATCTGTTCGCCCCATTCCGCTCCTGTGCACGTTAGGGCGTCACGCTCTGGCTCGCTAGATCTCGTCGAGCAATCCTATCTATTCAACGAATCCTGTCGAGCCTCCGTCTTCGACGATCAGCGCCTGACTAGGATCCCGTCTAGAGCACGAGAGCCTTCGACGACACCGCTTCTCCATTACTCCACGACACGTCATCGTTCTCCCGATTTTGGATCGACGAAGGCCAACGACACTCTTTTGTTGTTCCAGTCGATCCCGCCGCATCGAGCCTCCGATTCTGCGATGGCGTCTCCTTTTGATGTCGTTCTCAGTCGACGATGCTTCTAATCGACACTGCAAGGTTTCTTCTCCCCTCTGGAGTATTCGCTGCGTCTTCTTTGCCGACATCGACAAAAATCTGCGTCCTTCATCACCGACGATGCTAACGTTCGCCTTCTTTCCATCGATCTTGGTCTCCTTTCCCGCTAACGACCTTGGCATCGTTCTCCTGTGCTGACTCTGTTGCTTCATCGACGAAGTTTTGTCGATCCTTCCGCCGGCTGGATGGTGGCTCCAGATCTCGTCAGCCTTGCCTGTTGTTTCTCCAGTCGGCCTCTGTGCGCAAGGTGCTCTGTCGATCTTCATCCCTCTTCCATCATTGATTGATCCCGTGATGGCTTCCCCTCTTTGCCGCTCTCGTCTGCGCTCTTAGACGAGATCCTTCCGGCTGTTGTTTCTCTTATCATGGACATCATCGATTACTTCCTCTACCACTCCAGTCCCTTTCCACGGCTTCAGATCTGGATGGCGATTCTGTCGGATGCCTCTGTATGGTTCCTCTTCCCGTCGCTGTGTTTCTTTAGTATTGTTGTTGTTCTGGTACTTCCAGTTGACTCCCTCCACTTGTCGTTGCTCATCGACGAAGAACCAGCCGCGATACCTCTCCCGGGGCGCTAATCTCCCGCCGAAGATGAAGTTGTGTGCTGTTTTTTTACTGTCGTATGTGTTTTTTAATTGTCCGTTGTCCTAATGTTTGTTTAGGTCTTGTTCTGCCTATATGTACGTGTTATCCAGGTGAGGAGGGGGGGGGGGGGGGGGGGGGGAGTGTTGGATGAAGGCGACTCAGATGATCTTTCCCGACTTTTCGCCTTCGTTCCACACGTCCTCAAGGCTTATGTCATATGTGTCTCCCCATATTTCTTTCGATTGGTCATGTGTTAGGACACGACTGATGTTGATGTTCTAATCTCGGCGGGTTGTGTTGTGTGGGACCGTGTCGTGCGGGACCTCCCTTTGTGTAGATTATCCCCGACGGATTATTCCCGGTTGCCGGTTTGAGGGTTTGCTCCACATCTTTCGTTCTCTTTCGCATGTTCTGTGTGTAGGTGATGTTGGTTGAACGGTTTCCAGCGAGTCCACGTCGTGTGTGGGTCCTGCGTTATGTGTGGGTCTGCGTCGTGTGTGGATATGTCCCCGACTTGATTCCCCGGTTTGGAATTTCCCTCGGTGGCTCGTCTGATGTTTTGTCCCACATCGCCTACCTCCATTGCTGTTTTTTAATGTGTCCAAGATGGAGGTTTCCCCTCCAACTTGAGGGGGAGTGTTGGAGATTATGGGTTTATTATTATATTAATATTTGTATGTGAATGGGTTTAGTCCCTACATCATGTGTCATGTTGTAATGCTATATATTAGCTCTTATATGGGTGAATAAAATCGCACCAGTTATTATCTCATTCATTCTTTCCAACAGGATCCTTTACGTAGGTTGGCGAGAGGTGCTCGATGGTAGTGTGGAAGATATGAAATGGAATGGAGGGACGAACGACTGAGATATCCATTCGGCCGCTCGCTGCCCTATTCGGAACCACCAGAGAGGAGAGGGAGATAGAGTCGGTAGCAAGAGCCGCACAAAATAAAAAACTGAAGTAATCCATTTTTTCTCTGGACCAAACCGGCCCCAACTTAAATAGTTCAAGAGTTGAACCGTCCAAATTACAACAATGGACATAAACACTAAAAACTGAATTTAAAAACAACCCAACATGCAAAAACTGAAATAAAAGTATACTAAAAACTAAAATTAACTTTTGTGTTCTATGTTCGTCAATTTTCCCTCTGATTGACACTACCTTTAATAAGTCTTGCCCCAAGTGCGGCTATAACAGACTAATTATAGATAAATACATTGGTTAGACAATTAGATGAAGTTAATGTCAAAGGGATTCGGTAGGAGCAGTTCTAGACCCAAGATAACATGAATGAAAGTTATTAACTATAACACCCAAATCCAAATAAGCTATATACCAATGATCGCACAACATAAATAATAAAGCCTCATGAGTTCCAAAGACCACAATGTCGTTCATAAGAATGCAACTGTCCAATCGTTAATACAGTTCATATACAATGTTCAATTGTAAGAACGATAAAGTACATGGTCGATATTATGTTATGGGCTTCACACCTGGTTATCGAGTTGTTTTTATTAATTGTCTTTTAATTATTGTCGAGTCATTCAATGTTATCTTTTATTTAATTATCCTTTATTAAATGTAGTTGGTTGTTGGGGAGGAGTCATTAAGAGTGGAGTTATGTAAAATCTATTTAGAGACATGTAAGGTTGGAATGAAAGCATAAGAGAATTAGTTTATTCCTTGTCCTCCTTGAATGAGATCTTGGTAGTTCTCTCTCTCTCTCTCCCTCTCTCTCCTGAGCACACTCCGCTTAGGCAATCGTGGTTTCGACCCATAGTATCTTCCTCCTCCATCATCTGCACCTCCGGCCACCTCTTCGGCGATGCTACCGACATTCTACGGGTCTGATCGTAAAATATTATTACATGATTACGGCGTTAGACCTTGGATTAGCATTGCACAACCTGCATCCACAAGTCATTATAAAATGGGGGTCAACCAATGCTGACGGTGCAACGCTTCCACTCTCCCAAGCTCTATCACAAGGGTCCTACAAAAAGAGTACCCCACATGCCTACACATCCCACATTTAGTACAGCAAAATATACAAGTACAAGAATGTAGAGACAAGTGAAGTTGTAGTGTTAAGTAAGAGCAACAATTTATAATTATGCAGATACATTTTGAATGACGCAGTTATACTATTACAAGCGAGATCTTTATCAACACCTCAAGTAATAGTAAAAGCATCATCCTCAACTATCGTGTCTTCAGGCTACCTAAGAACTGAAGGTTCTAAGGTTCCACACCTCAAGATCGATTCACCGGCCTAAGAATTTCTATGAAATCTTAGTACCAACATTTCATCAAACACTAAGGATTAGGTCCACTCGAAGAGTGACCGCTCATCTATCAAGTATATTATAGGCTCTCATGGACTACTCCAAGCAATGAGTTCATTGTGACCCAACCACAACATTGTTTCTCAAAGCCTACAACGCACACCACAGAGTCTACTAAGGATAGCAATCAAGCATACTCACCACAAGAGTATTAAGTCACACACAAAGTTCGTACACCAACCTAAAAGCTTTCACAGCAATATTGAAGTATCAAGCTTAGCAACCAATGGTGCACGATCACGACACAAGCATACCATATCATCATAGATACGACGCATTCCCGCATCCTAAACATAAAGGCTACAAGTCTCACACAAATGGAACATTCATGCATGTCCCATGACATTGGACATCCTGTCCTTGGTACGGTGGTGTGCAGATCATACCCTTAAGAATGTCTCTAGCAATGGATATCAATATAGGTACTCACCTATTCCGTGACAAAATGTTACAGTTAGGCATCCGCCTGAGCGGACTCCCTCGCAAGAGTTACAAGAGCGCATATGGAAGTCGCCTTGAGTACTCATATGCAATGATATATTCTTGTAATTACTTGGTATTAATTAGTTAATATTAATAACTATTTATTAATATTGATTTAATTAACTGTATTAATTAAAGTATTTTGTAATTCCTTATTAAATGTGCCCTCTCACATCTATATAAGGGGAGGGATACGAGGGTTTAGGCATCTTGGATCATTTTGAAATTTGGGCTCTCTTTAGAGAGTAGGTAGGATCTTGTCTCTCGAGTGAATATCATCTCTCTCTCCTTGGGTTCGTGTCTATCCCTTTCACTCATCTTAAGTGTTCGTCTCTCGCAAGTTCCTTGAGTGTATGCTCACGATCGTGCAATTATTCTGTTGTATGCGTATGATCGTGGAATTATTCCGTTGATGTCAATGCAGTTTCATTCGCTTTGAATTATCTCCCTCTCTTTTGCTTTGAGTTTTTTGCTCCGCATTGACGATTCACTCTTGCTCCCAACCTTCGTACATTTCACTGCCTAACAATGGTCTGACCTTCTGTGCCACTCGCCATATAACTTGGTTGTCGGCCGCAGTCCGCTCCAAGCACCTCTTCCTCTGCAGCCGGAGAAACTACCCGACCTGCTGTATTCTTCTCCTGGCATGACGATCATTGTAGCATCAGTGAACAAGTGCTTCGATTTGTGGACGCTATCCAAACAAACATACTCGCCAAGGTGCACAATATCCATGCCAAACTCGACCGACTGGGAGAAGTCACCCCGGCGCCGCAGTCGCTAGTGCAGGAGCACCGCCTCCAGGTTGTCACCACCTAATGCACACCTTCTATCGCTGCTGGCCCTAGACTCGGTCAACCGGAGGAGGTCGGTGTGCTGACAACACAACCAGGGCAGATACCGATCCCCCAAGCCTTCATAACAACACCTGCCCTCAGTAGGGAAACAAGACGCTCGCTATGTCCTGTTCACTGTTTTCACGGAGGATACGACGTCGGCATACCCTGAACCCTAAACCTTAAATTCTAAAACCCTAAACCCTAATACCACTACCTCGTCGAGCTTTTTCCCCTATCACTTTTGAGATAGTGGCGCCGATTCCCCAACAATCGAGGACAAGCTCTTCCCCATCCGAGTACACTGTTGATTGCATCCTACCCACCCAACTAACAGAGCCACTTCCGATCCCTCGGAAACCGTCCTTTCTGAGTACGCTACAACAGCCTTGCTGTTAGGTTGACCATGCACCGCTTTACACCATGTCGCTTGCTCCGACCCCCACTGACCAGTTCCAAATCGCATCCTGGCCTGAGCCCGCACACGCCCTTCTCCCATTTCTAAGCTTGTATAAGCCACTGTCCTGGCCTGAGCTCGCACACGCTCGTCTGACGCTCCACCGATTACCGTTGTCACCTCCTATCGTCCCCATCTCCTCCTTTCTCGACCACGTGCCTCGAGACGCCATCCACATTAGACACGATAATTCCCATGTCAACTCCCTCGATGACCCCACGTCACACTACTTGGCGAAATCTAGCACAACCTTTTTTCTTCCTCCTTCCACCGTGGACCCCACTGCACCCAAAATATCACATTTTCATGCAGCTGCATCCACCCGTCGGCAAACCAAACCACACTTTAGCGCATGGCCGTTCCCTACCCTTTGTCAACACATCTCCTTTAATTATCTCATTCTCTCGGGCCCCACAACAATCTCCCAACACATCCTTGTATTTTCCCTCTTTTAGTCCCCACACCACATGTGATTCCCTATGTTTACCTGCACTCTTTCTTCCTTGCACATCTCACCCATCGTTGTTCCAACACACTCTCCATAACTCCACCCATATTTTCCCCCGAAACACCACCTAACCCGTCATTTTCCTCCACCTCTTATACACATACTTTGCACCCTCCATTTCCTCGAAGTACAAAATCCCATTTTCTCCAATCCTCTGACCCCACTAGTTTACAATTATATTTCCATACTTCCAGATTTACCAATCAACATCAGTCAACATCAGTCCTATGGCATGACAAAGACCGTTGCCTCTCAACCAAATCATGTATATCGCCGCCATCATTAAAGATCCCGAGAAATATTAGATGCTCGACCTTGAGGGCAAGGTCGATTTTTAAGGGTTGAATAATGTTATGGTTAGACATCTGCTCGAGCGGACCCCCTCGCAGGAGCCACGAGAGCGCATACGGAAGCATCCTTTAATGCTCATATGCAAAGATATATTCTTGTAATTAAGTGGTATTAATCAATTAGTTAGAACATTGATGCTTTATGGTTCTGAGTGTTGGGTAGTGAATTGTGTACATGAGCAAAAAATGGGAGTTGCGGAGATGAGAATGCTTAGGTGGATGTGTGGACACACGAGACTAGATAAAATTAGTAATGAATGTATCAGGGATAAGACAGGAGTGACACCAATTGCAGAGAATATGCGAGAAGCTCGACTAAGATGGTTTGAACACGTACAAAGGAGACCATTAGAGGCACCTGTTAGGCATTCTGAGAGTTTAGTCACCAGACATGTTAAACGAGGGAGGGGTAGACCAATAAAGACTTGGAATGAAACTATAAGGAAAGAAATGATGTACTTAGGCATTAGTGAGATTATGACTAAAGATAGGGTACAATGGTAACAAAGGATCCATATAGCCGACCCCACTATAGTGGGATAAAGGCTTGAGTGTTGTTGTTTTAATCAAGTAGTTAATATTACTTATTATTAATTAATAATGATTTAATTAATTGTATTAATTAAATTATTTTGTAATTTCTTATTAAGTGTGCTCGTCCTCATCTATATATGGGGAGGGGTAGGAGGGTTTAGGCATCTTGGATCATTTTGAAATTTGGGTTCTCTTTGGAGAGTAGGCAGGATTTTGTTTCTCAAGTGAATATCGTCTCTTTCTCCTCTGGAGTTCGTCTTTCTCCCTCTCACTCATCTTGAGTGTTTGTCTCTCGTGATTGCCTCGAGCATACACTCACGATCGTGGAATTATTCAGCTTGCTCACGATCGATGAATTATTTGTTGTTTGCTTACGATCATGGAATTATTCTATTAATGTCAATGCTATCATGTCAATGCAATTTCATTCGCTTTAAATTCTACCTCCCTCTTTCTCTTTGAGTTTTTCGCTCCGCATTGAGGTTTCACTCTCACCCTGGACCTCCGTATAAGCCACCACCTAACACAAAACACAAGCACAATGGAGACCCAAAGGGCTGCCACTCCGGGCCACTAATGGTCGATCGCATATCATATCAAGCATCGCAATATAACATAGAATATCTCATTGAGGTTGCCCGGCTATACCCGCAGGCCCTAATACCAATTCGAAACAGGAATAAAAAACGATACGGAAGTCAACACACTAGGATGGTTCAAACATTGTGCAAGTCAATAAACCATCAGCTTCCAACGTATTGCCTAGATAGTAGTCTACCTCATTCACAAACATGAATGCACTCGCTACCGGACTCGTTCTCTGTCTCTAATGATTTCCCAACAAGGCAACAATCATGACCCTTAAGTTTTCTATCAAAACTATATATTTTGTCATTGTACGTCAGACAGTACAATGGTGTCTACCTACCCAAACACGTGGTAACTTCACTAATCGCAGTTGTCAATTACGTTCATCCAGTCTTAGACGCACAATCAACTAGATCGACATTCCCCAGAACCATGTAATCCTAGATTCATACTGTATCACATCTCTGACGTCTATCCATGAACTAGATCACCAAACTATGCCCAAATGCTCCATCCTAATTTCCCAAACTAGGGTACCCGTGTAGGCCGACGAACAACCCAAAGAATATGCAAGCATGGTTTCAAGACATTGCACAGCATACAAATCTTTATTTATGATGATCTCATCAATATATGAAGTCAAACAAACACTGTTGATCTAGCCCAACTTAGGTACTCGGCTTCATCACAATATACCTAAACTCGAGGCTTCATCGCCGAGTACCGCCAATCATGCAATGTGCAAACGGGGCCACACGTGCCCTTGGAAGTTAAAGAAAATTACGCCAGATCTCGCCTAAGAGCTCGATCCGGCCATGCCATTGAAAATAGAATTTGATAACATAAAAACTGAAGCATCGCAATACTCAAATGAGTAAGAGTAGTTTCCTTAAGGAACTAGACGATCCAATCCGTGGTTGTTTCTACGATCTCTGCAAGTGAACTCAGACAACGACGAACCATCCAACAATGAGCTGTCCAAAATCCAGTGTCCTCAAAGATCTCAACGAGTATCTACAAACCTAATCAAGAATGAAAGATTCATCCATACAAATGAAAAACAGCAACGGAAAGATCAACGGAAAACTCACCGGACAAGTCAAAGCGCTAAAATGTTTTCGTAGGGCTGCAACCTGTAATTTTGAAAGATAGTGGGGTGCAACCTGTAATCAATGCATATATTATTATCCCTAAAATTCTAATGTTTTTGTTGGCAGGAACACAATCCTTCAACCCTGGCTTCATCTGCAGAGCCATCTGAAGCATTTATTTCTCAGCTGATTACGATGGGATTCGATCGCAGCTCGGCGAGACAGGCCCTCGTTCAAGCTCGAAATGACATCAGTCTGGCCTCGAACATCCTTCTCGAGGCACAATCTCATTGACCTCTATTCGCCTCCTTCGACTTAGAGCTTAGATAATCCATACAAGATGACTTCGACATATTTTGGATTATGTAATTTGTACTTACATGCATTATACACTTATAATACACGAATTTATTAACAAAGGCGGCCTTATGTAAAATCCGAAGTGTCGCCACATATTTCTTAAATTATTGACCGGGTCGTGGTCGGGGTCGGGGTCGTGAGTATATTATCTTTAATTCTTCCCCTTGATGGTAATTTAAAATCCCTCAATATGCATAGGAGGAGCCATGAGAAATTGATTTATGCGAAATTATTATATTGATTTCTCAATATGCATGGAGCCATGAAAAGTTGATCTAGGTAAAATTATTATATTGGTTTATCAACTTTCTCCCAATAATTTTAAAAGAAGTCTCTCATTTTGTTTTATTTTGGGATATGCCTGAAAAGTTCATAATTTGTTTAAAACAGATTTATTTCACCCATGCCACAACATTTACATTACTATAGGGGAGTATGTGCCTAGTTTTATTTTACTTTTTATGCAGCATTAATTATAATGTATTTATGTTTGATATATAAATTAATTATAATTGTATACATCATTAAAGCTTTGTTTGGAAAAAAATGTCATCCTAGTAGAATGTATGTTTGACATGACAATGATTATGACCACCACTAAGAAAACAAAACTAGTTTTAAACATAAAAATAGATGAAGTTTTTTAGGTGAGGTCGTATGTTCAAGGACGACGGTTCATAACCATTGTGTTTACGACCGCCATCATCTTGCCAAACGGAGCTAAAGTAGTGTCATCAAAAATATTAAAAGAGTGCACAGAGCGTAAGGCTCTTTTTTGGGACAGCTTATGCTCTTTTTTGGGACAGCTTATGTTGATGAGAAAGTTGTTGATCGAATATAGCTTTGAGAATAGAGCTGTTTGAAAAGCGTTGATAAGAAAGTTGACTGTTTGGAGAATTTGTTCTAAGGTGATTATCGAATATAGTTTTTTCATTTAAACTATTTGGTAGAACAGCTTGAAAAATGCTTTTTTAAATAAAAATATTGAAATATAATGTTGTTGAAAATGCGCGCCCGTTGAAAAACGGCCGCCTGGGCGAAAAATGCCCCCCCCCCCCCCCCCCCCCCCGAGCGATAAACGGCCGCCCCGGGGAAAAAGTGCGTCCGGGTGAAAAACACGTGATCAGACGAAAAATGCGCGCCCAAGCGAAAAATAGCCGTCCGGGCAAAAAACATGCGCCCGGTAGAAAAACACGTGGTCAGGCGAAAAACGCGCGACCGGGCGAAAAACGGAGGCCCGTGCGAAAAACGCCCCCCCCCCCCCCCCCCCGGCGAAAAACGGTCGTCCGGGCAAAAAATGTCTGCCCGGGCGAAAAAACGGCCGCCCGTGCGAAAAACACTTTTTTGAAAATGCTCGATTGGTATGTAGCGAAATTGAATTAATAAAAGAAAAAGTTAAGTAGAAAAAACAGTTTTTAGAAAGCTATGTTGGACTGACTTCTAAAAAAGTCTCTAAAACAACTTTTTTGAAGAAGCTTTTTGAAAAAATTGTTCATTCAAACAACCCAAAAACAAATTTTGCTGTTGGAAGACATTTTTTTAATAGAAAAAGCTGCTCCAAACAGTGTCTTAATCATTCGTTCAATCAGCTTTAAGGAGTATTTGGTTATAATACATAGACGTGCAAATTTGGACCGGGCCCGGTTGTTCGGCCCGGGTCTGAGCCCGATTAAGCCTGGGCCCAGTTAGGCCCGGGCCAGGGCCAAACTAGGTCTAAGGGGGCTCAATAGGCCCCCTTTTTTGGGCAGGGCCTTGCCTGGTGCCCGGCCCGGGCCAGGCCCTCCCGGGCATTAAAGCCCGCTGAGCAGCCAACAATTTAATGCTGGCCGCCTAGCATAATGTTGGCGCCCAACAAAATGCTGGTTGCCAGCCATCATTTAATGCTTGCATCCAGCATTAAATGTTGGGCTACCAATGTGGGTGGCCCAACAGAAATACTGGGTTGCCAGCATTTGGGGCCTGATTGGGCCCGGTCTAAAGGGCTCCATCAGGCCCCCTTTTTATATGGATGCATGGGCCCGGTTTGAGCAGGGCCCTGACAGCAAAAAAGCCCGGGCCCAGGGGGCCCGAGGCCGGCCTGGGCCCGCATGGCTTTTAATTAACTAGGGATGATTGATTTCAGAAAAACTATAAGGGTCCGTTCGTTTGAACGGAATTGGCTTTTCGACGAAAATCAATATCTACATGAAGTAGCTTTGTACAGAATTCCAATTTTGTTGTTCGGCTATAAGATTGAATTCAGTCAACAAAATTAGAATTGAGGCACAAAAGTTGTTCGGCTGAATGATGGAATTGGTATTGAATTGACATTATATAATAATTTTATAAAATTCAAAATAGGCGTCAGCGACGAACGCATTAAATTGCATAATATGTTTTAAGACGCGCGTTTTTCGCCCAAGCGTAATTTTTTCGCCCAGGTGCGCATTTTTTTCCCGGACGCGCATTTTTCTCTCGGACGCGTGTATTTCACCAAGGTGTGTGTTTTTTGGCCCATGAACGCATTTTTCGCCCGATCGCGAGTTCTTCGAATGGGAGAGCATTTTTTGGCACGTAAGCACAATTTTAGTCTAGACGCGCATTTGTTGCCCGTGTGCGCATTTTTTTCATTTGCGCACATTTTCGACCGAGCTGGTGTTTTTCGGCCCAGGTGAGCGTTTTGCGGCCCGGGCAAAAAATGCGCGGTTGGGAGAAAAATGCGCGCCCGAGCAAAAAACAAGCGGCCGGGCCGAAAAAAATTTGGTTTGGCGAAAAATTTGCGCCCAGGCAAAAAACATGTTCACGGAAAACGTGTTTCAGGACGAAAATTGTGCGCCCCACACAAAACGCGCGCCCGAGTGAAAAACGCGCGCCCGGGCGAAAAACGCGCTCCCGGGCGAAAAACGCGCGCTCGGCCGAAAAATGCGCGGCCGGCCGAAAAACGCGCGGCCGGCCGAAAAACGCGCGGCCGGCCGAAAAACGCGCGGCCGGCCGAAAAAACGCGCGGCCGGCCGAAAAACGCGCGACCGGCCGAAAAACGCGCGCCCAGGTGAAAAACGCGCGCCCGGGCGAAAAACGCGCGCCCGGGCGAAAAATGCGTGGTTGGGCGAAAAACGTGCGCCCTGATGGAAAAATTCACGCCCTGGCAGAAAAACGTGCGCCCGAACGAAAAAAAATTTCGCGCTGGTCAAAAATGTGTGTCCGGGTCGAAAAACGCGTAGCCGACAGAAAAACACGCTCTTGGGCGAAAAACGCGCGCCCGAGCGAAAAAAGTGCGCTTGGTCGAAAAATGCCCGGCGGGCCGAAAAACACCCGGTCGGCCGAAAAAACGCCCGCCCGGGAGAAAAATATGCACCGAGGTGAAAAACGCGCTCTCGAGGGAAAAATCGCACTCCCGGGCGAAAAATGCCCGCCTGGGAGAAAAATGAACGTCCGGTCGAAAGTATGCGTCCGACTGAAAAACTCGTGCCCGGCCAAAAAACACACCAACTACTGCATATATATTTATTTATATAAATAAATATAATATCTTATATAGAATATTGAGCACAATGGGATTGAATATGATAGGTCGATGTTCATGTTTGGCTGATTAAATAAGGTATTTTGTAATAAAAAGTAAAACTCAAGTCAATTATTGAGCTTTTATGGAGGAATTTTTAACAACCCACTTAAACAAATTTGGGTATGAGAACGGGGATGATCATTATCTTCGTCAACATTAGCATCATGTCTGTCTATTTTTCTTGATCTCCATATGCACTGATTGCAAAGTATTTTTGTGAGTATATACAGAGTAAAGTTTAGTTGGCATGACTGTGTATTTTTCTTCTAATTTTAAGAAAACATATATTTTTATTTGTTCTTGTAGATATTGAGGTGTTATACCTAGGTTATGCAATCATACTTTCAAAATTAATTAGGTGTCCTAATGCAGTAGTAGGCTGTATTCAATGCTGATATAGGCTGTTGATATCAATGTTTTGAGAACCGGACCGAAGAACGAACTGGTGAGATCAAAGGTTCAAGGCCGGACTGGTAGGACCGGGGTTGAGCCGTGATGTTAGATAATATAATAAATATTAGGATTTAGAATTAAGAAGAATAAATTCGGTATATCCTATATATACGTTAAGAAGAATAATATCATTGGATGGGAGAATTAGTAATTATTTAAATAAAATCCTAATATTTAACTTAATTAAGTAATATAATGAAGGTGATACAAATATTTTAGAGAAATCTAGAAAACAAATCTTTGGATGGGAGATATTTGAAGGAAGAGGATTGAAACTAATATTTAAAAAATAATATCATTATAACGAAAACATAGAATAAAATATTATTGTTATATTTTATTAAAATCTACTAATGTTTATGGTTGCTTCAATCAATGTTCTCCTCAAATTAAATGTCATTTAAAGTCCATCTACTTGTATTATGAATAATGTTTATATGCTACTAGTGAGAATTTATTTTATAACATGATTATACTTTTTTACTTATTTGAGTTCACTTTTTATAACATCAAGTGCTTAACTTGAGAATATATCTATACTAATATATAAAGAAATCTTTTTATCGGTGTAATGCCCAGCCAATTAATATCGATCGTTCGATAAGGAGAGAGAAAGAGAAAGGGAGAGAGGGGAGAGAGAGAGTGGGGCCCACAATTAAGAGAGAGGGAGGAGAAAGTGGGCATCATCTTTGAATTGGAGAGAGAAAGAGAGAAATAAATAAGGAGAGAGGAAGAGAGAGGGAGAGAGGGGAGAGAGGGAGTGGGGCCCACAATTAAGAGAGAGAGAGAGAGAGGGAGGAGAAAGAGGGTGACGGAATTGGAGAGAAATAGAGAGAGAGAGAAATGAAAAAAATACAAAATATTGTATAAAATCTAAATATTTTAAAAATAAAATACATAATATTTTATTTTTTAAAATTTATAAAAATAAATGAAAAAAGAAAAAAAATATAACTGGGTGTGTGTCGGGGGCGGACAGGGTACTGTCGCGCGGGGTATGTGTAACATCCCCAAAACAACTAGACCCCTAAGATGCATTTTGTTATGACAAGGTCATGACATTGCTCTAAGAGGACAAAATGACCTTAAGAACCAAGGTGAATAGGTAAAAATCACTTTGGTGTGCAAATAACCAAATTGAGCCCATGACATAGGGATTGATAATTGAGCTTCAAAATGACAAATGGGCCTCACTAACACTCCCTAAACCCCTTAGAGAGTCCCTTGGGTCATTTAGGACCCATAAGGGTCACCCAATTGATCAATTGGCTAAAGTCAACTCTATGCCCAAATAAGTCAAACCACTCAATTAAGGGTCAATTAGGATTCAAATGATCACATTAACCCCACCAATATATTACAAACCCTAGTATGGGTGCAAAGGACTCAAAAGCCCAATCATGGGGTCACCAATTGGCCCAAATTGACCAAAGTCCCTAAAGGTCAACATAGGTCAAACCTTCACCAATATGTCAAATTGACCCCCCAAAAATATGAAATTGACTTCACCCCTAGTCCTATAACATTAAAAGAGACACAATGGGCCCAAAAGCACCATCTATTGGCCATTAATTGGTCCAAATTGATCAAAGTCAACCTTCCCCCAATTTTGGTCAAAATCACACATATTGGCTAAATTGACCCAATTGGGGCATCACCAAGACCCAATCAATATTATATGGTTTCAAGGGACTCAAGAACAACACATTGGACCAGTCAACCCATCAAATTTACCAAGTTAACCCCAAAGGCAATCTTGATCAAAGTTGAGACTTAAAGAAGAAATTAGAAGCCCAAGCCTATTCCAATGGGCTAAGGCCTCAATAGGAAGCCCATCCTGTAGCCCAATAGCACATGACCATGCATGCCCTCAAATTTGAGGAGGGATTGACATGCAAGGGGGTAGAATTGGGATTTCCCCCAATTTTGAATGAGACAAGGAGGGATTTATGGAGTTGATGCCACATGGCATGTGTCTCCTCTCCCCAAAGCCTCCTCTCAGCTCCCCCATGAGATTTCCTGCAAAATTTGAGTGAGGTGGCAGTTGGGTAGAGGGGGAAATTTAGGTGGGGGAAGGTGTTGGCCGGTCACTTTAATGGCAACCCATGGGGTGAGCTGCCATTGGGTCCAATCTTCTTCCCCTCAACATGGATTCGAGCTGAGGAGTGGAATCTGGGTGAGCTGGAGCACTGTTAGTGGCTGGGGAGGGAGGTGCCAACTTAGCCGAAATCGCCCATTAATGACAACCCATCTAATACCCTCCCTCTCTCTCAATTGAGCTAACGATCCCCTTCAGAAGCTTGAGAGAAGGAGAAGCCCCATCTTTCAGAGAGGAATCGTGCACTGGTGGTGGAGGTTGGCAAGGTGCCGAGCAAGGTGGCCGGAAATGGCATCCCAGAGAAATAGCCACCATCAAGACCAATACAGGTACGGTTTCTCCTCCCCTCCCCTGGTGCTAGTCTTTCCCCTATCTTCCCGTGCATTCGATGAAGAATTTGATAGTTTTCCCCTTCCGCCATTTCCTTGTTCCTACTCGCAAAACGAAAACAAGGGGAGAATAATCCCGTCCACCACCGACCAAACGGCCCCCGCCATTCGATAACCCCGAGTCGGCCGGAGGTGGTGGCAGAAGGGATTGGCCGGAGAAGGCCGGAGTTCGCCAGAATCGGGGGCCAAAATCGGCCCAGGCGCGGTCAATCTGGACCTTAGGCTGGAGGAAGGAGACGATCTCCTGGCCGTCCGATCTGGACAAGATGGCTAGCCGCAAACCCGTATATAATCAGAAATGCATACATTAAATGTCACATGTTTTACAACCTTCTTAGATAATTATTTAAAAATAATTCCTCACATTTCCTGAGAAAACTCTGAATATCAATATTGTATCCCTTGGGCTCTAGTATTTTTAGAAATTTAGATCACCCCAATCAGAGCTCTGTAGCTCTCTCAGGACCATTTTTAGTAGGGTTGGTCTTAAGGTAAATCAGAAATTAATATGACAATATTTCTCGAATAGTAACTCCAATGAGGCTGAAATTTGGACCATGCATGTATGTCCCCTAGGACTACCTTGTGTCAAACATTCATATTTTTAGGAGAAGATTTTCCTATAGTTTTGCCCATTATTCGATTTATCAAATTGATGTGATATAGGGAGCTAGACACCTCAAGATGACCCCAAATTTTGGTGTGGGCTTCTTTAGGTCATGTATGGACACTGGTTAAAATTTCATCACATATGCATGAGTATATTTTTCTGAACTTCAAAAATGAAGTTTGTGTCTTAAGAAGAAATTGGGTTGCCAATAGCCATTTGGGGCTAGTCGAGGTTTTAGATGTGTTTGAAGATGAGAATCATCTTGTATGTCACTAAAACTTTGACCATGCATGTATGATGACCTAACCATCCAAACCCTAGAGTTTGGAGGTCATTAGAGCTAGAATCATTAAGTTTTTCTAATTAATTTAAATTGTCACACCTATTAAATTAATGGAAATTTTGGGGTAAAATCAACATGGAATATTCTGAAGTTTAGGACTTGGTATTTTTAGGCCAATATTATGCTCTACAAATTCTACCAGATTTTATTGAGGTCATAATCAAGTACTTAATGTATAAGTCCTTATTGGCACACCACTTGTATTAAATAAAAATTATGGATAAATACTCCCTGGTAAATTATGGAACCTTGGATTTGGTGTTTTTAGATGATTATTGTGCTAGGTTAATTTTCTCAGAATTTATAGAGACCTGTAAATGGTAGTTGTAGTGTAATCCCTTATTGGCGCACCATTTGTATTAAATAGTAATTATGGATAAATACTCCCTGGTAAATTATGAAACCTTGGATTTGGTGTTTTTAGATGATTATTGTGCTAGGTTAATTTTCTCAGAATTTATAGAGACCTGTAGATGGTAGTTGTAGTGTAATCCCTTATTGACACACCATTTGTATTAAATAGTAATTATGGATAAATACTCCCTGGTAAATTATGAAACCTTGGATTTGGTGCTTTTAGATGATTATTGTGCTAGGTTAATTTTCTCAGAATTTTTATAGATCTATGGATGATACTTGTAGTGTAAATCCTTATTTGCACCCCATTTTTGTTAAATAGAAATCATGGTTAAATAATCCCTGGAAAAATGTGAAACTTGGGGTTTGAGGTTCTTAGACCAATACTATGCTAGTGTGAATTCATCAGAATTTATAGAGATCCGTAGATGATACTTGTTGCGTAAAACTTTACTTTCATCCCATCTATTTGAATAGAAACTATGATTAAGAATTTCCTGGAAGAGTGTGAAATGTAGGATTTGAGGTTGTTAGATCATTACAAAATGTGAACCTATGGTAAGAACTTGGAACTCATTAGGACTTGATAGGACCAAGGTTGCATCTTAAGAGTCAAACCTAGTTCAATTCCACCTTGGTCTGCGAACAGTAGAAACTGAAAACATAAATTCGAACCCCTTCCTTATGGTCACCACCCCTATAGTTACTAAATCTAAGAGAATTGTAGATGCCCAATTAGGTTGAATGATTAGTCACCAAGGGCAGTCATCGGAAATAAAGACGGCTGCGTTTAGTAAAACATCAATTCAGGAATTTGACAAGGACCTATAGGGGAGGTGAAGGATGACTTAGCAAGAAGTGAACATTGTGATTGAGAGATAACACAGGGAAATAGTCGGTCACTAGGAATGACATGGTTCGGTGTTCAATAGAACACCTACACATGTCTGCCCGAGTCAAAAGGTAATCTACCATAGGATTTTAGAGCAATCGGAGAGCAAATGGGCATACAAGAATGGGTAGCAACTAAATAAAATAAATATCCTGAAAAGGGGGATTTGGGCTTCAGTCACCATCACATTCCCTAGTACCGTTGCGAGCCCTTCACCGGGTAATCCACGGGAAGTCCAGGATTCACCCCAAGCTGCTAAGATCAAATAACAATAGATAAGAATAGTAAGTAGGAGAACTTGAAACATAATCTCCCTCCCAAATTTGGGAAGGAATGAAGGAAGGACTGTGATAGTCCTACGAGCGGTAGGCTCGGGCTATAAGGAAGGACTGGGATAGTCCTGCGAGCGGTAGGCTCGGGTTATAAGGAAGGACTGTGATAGTCCTGCAAGCAGTATGCTCAGGTTATAAGGAAGGACTGGGATAGTCCTGCGAGCGGTAGGCTCTGGTTATAAGGAAGGACTGTGATAGTTGTAAGATCCCCCCTCCCAAATCGAAGGTCCGACCGGGGGATCTTATCGCACACCACCCTTTCGGCACGACGCCGAAGCGATCCCGAAGGGTGGAGGTACTAGCTTCTCCAACCCCCCTTCCTTGAACACTCTGACGTCATGCTTAGGGGTGGTGTTAAGCGAAACTCACTACACATCAACAGAGTAGGGAAACAATATTCTAGCGGAAGACATCATCAGAGAGTGCACTTTATAACACTTTAGCGGAAGACATCATCAAAGAGTGCTCTTTATAGAACTTAGCGGGAGACGTAGTATTGTAGCAGAAGATTAACTATCACAGAAACCTTAAACTCAATACCTGTATGAATAATTTCCATACCTCCGCCACATTAAATCATGTCCATCAAGGATTCATTGCCAATATCTAGATGTCGTGAGGTGGGGCACAACAAAAGGGATGCGGCTTAACAACTTGTACCTGACGTAGCCTGCTCTGTGGATTCATCCACACACAGATGTTGTCACTCATCCGCACCTGTCACCTTTGCCAAAGACAAGTTATTAAAACCACGAACAGAATCCAACCCCTACTAACAAACAGACATAATATAACATTTATAAGGGAGGGGATATCTGGACTCTTATTGGGCCGAGGTAGCCTTTTCACGACCACCGCCTACGTACTCCGTATCATCCTGCATACGGTCTCAGACCCACGTAGTTCTATTAGTTTCGCACGGGTTGCCCTCCCAGACCTTCCGTCGTGCGGGTTGCCTTAGAGTAAAACTCATCGGCCATCCGACATTTCCCCCAGGCACATTTAATTCCCGCAGGAAATATTTCTCGAAGGCAACATTTCCTTCCCGTAGGAAATATTTCTCGAAGGCAACATTTCCTCCCCATAGGAAATATTTCTCGAAGGCAACATTTCATTCCCGTAGGAATTATTTCTCGAAGGCAACATTTCCTCCCCGTAGGAAATATTTCTCGAAGGCAACATTTCATTCCCGTAGGACATATTTCTCGAAGGCAACATTTCATTCCCGTGGGAATTATTTCTCGAAGGCAACATTTCATTCCCGTGGGAATTATTTCTCGAAGGCAACATTTCATTCCCGTGGGTGTACCACTATTTTAACCCGCCTGTCAATCAATCCAAGCTGCCCACATAAGGCACAAGAAGTAGTAGGTAATATGAGAGCATGGAATTAAGACAAATACAAACAGTGTATATTATAATAAACTAGGGGTGATCAACTCCCATAGTTATTCCATTCCTTCACTACTTTACGAATTCTTTCAGTGGGATCAATAATATTTGATCATATCTTGCAAGACACATTTCTGTTTCGAAATTTGAGCAGAAATCTAACTTCAGGATTCCTTTGCTGATTTCGGCAAAATTGAACCAATTGCACCATGGAGTTTCAACCCTTAACTCTATCTCCATATAAGATCAATGAATGATAATATAGACATATTTGATCTTGACAACATGGGAGGGAAAGGAGGCATAACAGCTATCCGAAGTAAACTTCCCAACCTCTCAAGTGAAGCCCCAAGATAGACCCTCTTATGTGTAAGCATACATATAAGTGTATGTATTGGAACTTGTATAAATAGGGGAAGAGAGGGAGAGAGAGATGGGGAGAGAGAGAAAGAGGGTATTGAGGAGCAATTCCTTGATACCCATTTTAATTCAAAAGTAAATAAGGAACCTTTTGAAAGAACTGTACCTTGGTCTCATGCTCATATATTTCCTCAGGTGAAGCCCCAAGAGTTGGTATTGTGGCAGCAATCTCATCTCTCAACTAAGCATATTCATGTTAGCATGTTAAGAAAAGATCTCAACTTCTCAACAATTCATGTTCTTGTTAGCATAATAAGGAGGCAATTTTTAGCAACTTCATAAAGATTTGGTGACATCTCAAAAATTCCTCTACCACAAAATTAATGATGGTGGCACCAACTCCACCTTTAATAGTAAGGAACCAAAATTTAAGGGAAGGGGAAAATCTTACCTGGATAAGAGAGAGAGAGAGATATGATCTTCGTTTCCTTCCCAATTTATTTCAATTCAAACTTATATATAAAGCTCTTAACAGGAGAGTAAGAGCACATGAAGCATACAGAAGCTGTACCCGAGCCTTATGCTCATCCGCCTTCTTCTGTGAAGCCTCCTCGCACGGGCATATATATGTATGAATATATGTAACTATTTATATACATATTAAAGTTTGCACAGACAGAGAAAGGAGAGTGAGGGAGAGGGATGGGGTTAGAGCAGACCATTGCTTGAATCTCATGTAGAGCTGAAAATAGGAGTGCAGAGGAAAGAAAATACATTCCAACCTATTTCAGGTGATCGTTCCTCATCACCACCCACAGAAGAAATAACAAGATTCTTTACATATAGCCTGCATAATTAAACCCATGTACTCTAAAATCTTCTTATCAAACTCCTCCAAATTCTACAAGTGAAACCCCAAAACAGGCCCACTCTAAACCAACTAATTATGTGTGAAAACATATAAGAACTTGCATAGCTAGAGGAAGAGAGCGAGAAAGAGATGATCTTTATTTCCTTTCCAAAGACCAAGAGAGGGAGGGAGATGGAGAGAGAAAGAAGTGTGTGTATAGCATTTTGAAATGAATACAGCCACCAAAATCATCATGTGCTCGTTTTTCATTGCTACCTACAGAAGGAATAACAAAATTATGTGCATATAGCCTGCATAATTAAACCCATGTAGAAGAAGTCACTTATTAAGCACCCCAACCCTCTCAAGTGAAGCCTAAGATAGGCCCTCTCTTGAGCCAGCTTACAACTCCTATATATAAATATACAAGAGCTTGCATAGACATAGAAAGAGAGAGGTTAACTTCAAGCCAGCTCATGGTGATTTGGCCATTCAAATCTCCTCAATTAGAGAGGAGAATCTGATATGATCCAACCTCCTATCCTCCATCCATCCCTAACCCGATTTCCCTTAGCACGATTTCCCATGGCAGAACACCTCACCAACTCAGCATCAGGTTATCAAGACATGAATGAATTTGAAGACGATGCCCCTGTGCGGATAGTGTTTTAAAAGAGGGTGAGAATTATATATTTCCTTTCTAGATTGCCGCCTCACCCAATTTCTTTCTCGATTTGCTGTGAACAAGAGATAGAAAGGGAGAGAGGGCAATACCCCCTCCCAGCCATCGTCCAGATTTAGCTAATTAAATAATGTCCAGGATTTAGCAAACCACCCCGATTTTATGCTAATACCCGAACCCAACCATCCAGGTTTAGCCAATGAAACATGACCCAAGGAAATCCCTAACATGAAAACCATACAGCTGATAGCCTTAACCCCCAACAAAATTCTAGCATATAGTCCAGAAATAATACGAGCATCAGGGAGGGCGAGCATATTCCATAAAAAGGGCTAAATGCGGTTAAGCAAGCGAAAAGAGGTGCAGGAGAAGAGGGAGAGGAGAGGGAGAGTTAACCATCTTCTTGCCATATACAGAGAGGGAGAGCTAACCAGCTTACCGTGAGCTGGGAAGAGCAACCCCCCCCATTCTTAACCTACATCTTAGAAACAAAACCCCTCAAAGTCTTAATCGGCGGCAACATTAGGTAGCACATCAAGCTTGGTTAGCAAAATAAAAGAAGAAGAAGAAGAAGCGCCTCTGATGTCGTCGGCTCAGGAAATCAAGAGAGAGAGGGAGAGAGAGATTTAGACTCCCCTGCTTGGAGTTGTTCAACTCCATTTTCTCGCCTTGCCGTGAAACCCTTGCCATGACAGAGCTTCGAGGAGGGGGAGAGGTGAGGGAGAGGTTACCATAACTGAGAAGAGGAAGATAAGGAGAAGGGGAGAGCTTGAATCTTCCAGAACGTGCAGCGGAAGCCCTTGCCATCAAACCTTATTCTGACAGAGTTTCGAAGAGGAGGATTCCAACTCTTGTTGTGTGCCCTCCTGGAGAGAATGCTGACCCAGCCCCCCATTTGTAGCCATGGGTGGTGTTGAGTCCGAAATCGCACCTCCGAAGGAAATCAGAGGCTGCGGGATGCCGGTTACTTTTTAGGTGGAGAAAACGAGACCGCTAGCAGCGATCAGGCCAGACTTCGCCCGTCACGGCGAATGCCACTCCTGTGACAGGCTTTCCTTTGATTAAGAAGGAGCGGTTACAGCAGGTTACAAGTGCAGGAAAGCAGAAGCCGGCCGGTCAGACAGTTCGCAAGACGGGAAACTCGAGACCGCAGCTCAAACAAGCGAGCTCCTGGATTCGAGAGTGCGTGTCTTGGGAGTGTTGCCGCCCCCTATTTATAGGCTTGGGGGCCTGCCCGAACTGGCAGGGATAAAATAACCGCCTGCCCGGGTACAGGAGAAACGGGCAGGCGGTGACGAGATACAGAAGGGAGAAAAGAAGGAAGCCGCGCGACTTGTGCTCCCGGTCTGCCTTTGGCCTGAGTTGAAGATGCTGCGACCGAGGCGATGGTACAACTCGGGCGGTCTTTGACTTGAGACCGCGACTTGCCCTTGGGACTCGGCCCTTGCTGACTTTGATGGCGCAACCCGGGCGGTCTGAGACTTGAGACCGCGGCATGCTTCTGGAGGCCTGGCCTAGATGATCTTCAGAAAACGGGGGTGGTCTGAATCATATCAGACCGCCCGGTTGTGTGTTGGTCGGTTCTGAATGACCTTTGTTGAAACTGAACCAGGCGACCTTAGCCTTTAGACCACCCAGTCTGGGAGAAGTACCACTCGGAAGCGGTCTTTTGGGTAAACATAATCCCGCATATTTTTAAACTCCGAGGAGATTTCGAAAATATCAGTTCTACCGGCAAGACCGCACCCGACTTACACTCATGTCTATAAAATTGCCTGAGAGCTCTTTCTTTTGCATAATTCTCTGGAGATCACGGGTCGCTACTCGCCGATTGCGGTTAGGATTTTCCAGATCGGCACCCCTTTGATTAGAATGGATTTCCTTGATTCTTTTCAAACCCGTGTTGATAAGGGGGGGGGGGGGGGGGGGGTGACCGGAAGAAGGTCGAAGAGCGGAAAGATAAGGATGCCCGGAGAAAAAAGAGTCATCGGCCGGACAAGGCCGGGCGGTCTCCCAAGGTAGAACCTTCCGGACCCCAGAAGAATACTGGGGAAAAAACTGCAGAGGAGAGGAAAGCCGTCGAAGAATCGTTGGCCAAGAAAAAGGCTATAGAGAAGGAGGCGGCCAAAGTCAAAGCCGCAAGAGAAGCAGTGGCAAAGGCCGAAGCCGCCGAAAAAGAGGCGGCCAAAGCTAAAGCCGCCGAGGAAGAGGCGGCCAAAGCTAAAGCCGCCGAGGAAGAGGCGGCCAAGGCCAAAGTTGCTGAAGAAGAAGCGGCCAAGGCCAAAGCAGCTGAAGAAGAAGCGGCCAATGCCAAAGCAGCTGCGGAGGAGGCGGCCAAGGCCAAAGCTGCCGAGGAGGAAGCGATCGAGGCCTAAGCAGCCGCGGAGGAGGCGTCCAAGGCCAAAGCTACCGAGGAGGAAGCAATCAAGACCAAAGCTGCGGAGATCTCGCTATCTGAGTAGAGAGCCTCAGGAAAGAAGTCGATAGAGTCCGGGGCAGACCATTCTACACCTTCCTTCGATATTGATTTGACTCCGTCAGGGACTCCTCTCATGAAACTGAGTGTTGGAGAGGAAGGAGAAGTTGTTTCTTCCAGGCCGGACGGGTCACCTACCTCGCCGGTTCTAATTTTTGACGATTCCAGCCCTACAAGGCAGACCAACCCGCAATCGGGGAAGAAGAAGAAGAGAAAAGGGGGCTATTCGTCAGCCGAGCGAATTGCTAAGAAGCTCCAAAAATTGAAGGCTAAGAATAGAGCCTTTAAGAAGCCGACGGCGGCCTGTCTCCAAAGTAACCCGCGTGTGAAGGAGGAAATCGATCCCCCAATACCCCTTTTGCCAAGTCGGGCGATCTTGTTCCAGATTCTGCGAACAGTGTGTCGATCGGGGGCATCCTTAGGGGAATGGATGATTTTCTGAACAAGGATACGCTACTTGATAGCCCCGCGACCTTGAGCCGAACGGTTTCCCCTGACGAAAATACCGGTGACTCTGAGAAGGCCGTACGAGAAGAGGAAGACCAGACACTAGCCGGTCTGCGCTTAATGGGCATAAAGGCGGAGAAGATAAGTGCGCTGGGCAAGCCGCAGCTGCCCGACCCATTTGCCCCAGGTAAGCCCGATGCGGGTTATGAAACTATCCGCTTCTTCATTCCAAGTCCTCGGAAAAAGCAAAACAAGCTGTTACTGAATCCGCCGCCGAGCTTCTTTCCGCCTATGACTCAAACCTTGGCCACTAGACGAAAGAACAACGAAAGGATCTGTCGAGAACAATGCCGGAGAATGGACTCGGAACAGTTGAAGCGGCCTGTTCATTCAGGCATTCTAACCTTATAATCCTTTAATTATTCTATCCGCCTTTGGCTGTGCTAATTACAATTTTTTCCTTGTAGACAAACCAGAGGACATAATAAGGCCGGGCGACCTGATATCTAGCCTTCCGCCTCTGCCTCAGATGCCGAACCTTGTGCCGAGATTAAATTCCGGACAGGAGGAGCTGGCCGACTTCCAGCTTCTTCTGAATAATCTAGAAGTGAAAGTAAGAGAGATGGAGAAGAAAGAGGAGGCCGCTCGGGTTGCGCTAGAAGCCAAGAGGAAAGAATGACGAGAGGAGCATCTGATGATTAGGGCCCAGTTAGAGACTGCGCGGGCTGACCTGGAGGCCGAGAAGAAAAGGCGGCCGGAGAGAGAGAAAGAGTTGGAGGCCCAACTGGAGTCTGAGAAGAAAGCGCGACTTGATAAGGAGAGAATGCTGATAGACCAGATTGCCACAATAACCGCGCGCTTTGACCGAGAGAAGAGGATGTCCTCGAAGTTCGAGGAGGACTGTAAATATTCAGAATAAATATCTTCGTATAACCAGGGAAGTTGGCGAAAACCGACGTTCGTCCGGTGATGAAAGATCCAGGATGTTGAACCGCCCGGCTATTGGGGCGAGCTCTAATCCCCCTCCCGTTAGGGCGTCCGACCCTGCTGCGAATGAGCCCGCCGGGGCCCCTTCTGCTCGTACGATTCTTGCTGCACGGGTAGAACGGGACGCCGCGCGGCTTCACAACACGCTCAATCACATCCACTATCATTCGAGTCAGATCTATGGCCTTCTTATTCAGACTGGCGACCAGGTCGCGCGACTTCATAGTGAGGATAACCCCCAAGAGCCGCATCAGCCGTGAGCGGCTTTGAACTTTCATGAACTATGTTTGTAATATTTTCTTATTCGCTTCTTGGGATGATCTGACGATTTGGTTTACTTTGGATACTATTTTACTTTAGCACCTTCTGATGTGCTTATAACCTGTATAATTTATGCCGAAATGTCTTATGCCGAATTGATGTGCAGGTCGCGCGACTAGCGCTAAATGCTTGAGGTTTTTGTTGAACTTCATTAACATGCTGACTGTAGGTTTCTGTTTAATCGGCCTGACTTGCCTATGCGCAAGCCATTGTTTATTCTTGTTATCTGTGCTGCTTGTGTGATATAATCCGCGCGGTTTAATGTCATATCCGCGCCATAGTTTTGTTATTTGCAGATCATTATCTCTATAAGTAGTAACCATTACGGTGATCCATTCATACTTTCTGAAATAACGCGTGCTAAGCAAAAGTCGTCGCGGTCTGAGAAAGTTCACGCGGTCCGAACTGACGCAGCTTCCGCTTTCCGATCGGCCAATCATAAGGAGTGCCGCTTAACTCAGAGCGAGTTGAATGATTTTATTGAAGAATATATGGTTGATAGCAACATACCCGTTCGACTTCCTTTTCGAGACGAGCGGATAAACTCCTCGTCTTCCACTAAAATTGCCATTCCTATTGACCATTTCAAGTATGGCTTCAGATTTCCTCCTCCCCTTGAAGTCATCGCTATTTTCGATCACTACGGGGTTGTGCCCGGACAACTCCCTCCGAATTCCATTGCCTCTATTTATAGCTTTATCTCGTATCTGCGATCAGAGCGAGTTAGATTTTCGATTTCTCTATTTCGAAACTTCTTTTCCGTGCGGTCTACTCCGGACGCCGGGACCTCCGTTTTCCGAGGTCATATTTATTTTGGATGTCGGGGGATGAAAGTTATCAACCTTGTGAACAAGGTTGCGAGTTGGTCCGAGCGGTATGCTATGTTTGAAGGCTCCCTAGGGCTATTGCAGGTCAACCCGCAGACGAAGAGTGCGGCGGATTTCAAGTCGGTTAAGCTTGGAGAAGCTGAGCAAAAGATCTTCGAATCCCTGGAGAATGAGCGACTCGATGTGAATCATTATATTCCATTGTTCGCGGAGCTGGCGGATGTCCGCCCTGAGGATAGTAAGTTTCTCCTTAACTCGTCATTTTATGACCGTGCGGGCTGTTCTTCTAAGTTTCAAGTTTCTGCAGCTGCCACAGTCGTTCCTTTAAACAAGCCGGTTACTCCGGCCGCTCCAGTTCCGACCCAGAGGGAGAAACGACAAAGGAAATCTGATCCGCAGTGGTCTGAAGAGGAGAGCCCGGGTTCTTCAAGCGAGTTCGAGTTTCTTCGCTCTTGCAGCAACCCGCGCGATCTTAAGGGTAAGCCGACAGTCCTCTGGCATAAGGATGGTGAATGCGTGCAATTATCCACTGCTCTCCCATTCTGGGGGAGTGAGAAGATTAGCCGGCATGTGTTAGCCGCCGGGGCTGCCATGTATGGTCGAAAAACTTTGAAGAGACTGAAGAGAGTTCCAGAAGAGGAAACTTTCCAGAGTAGCCGCGCAGGCTGGCGCATGGGGCTTTGCGGCCAATCATTTTATGGCACTTTCATATAAACAGCTGGTATCAGCCCGTACTTACCTGGAGAAAAAGTTCGCCGACCAGGCTGATGATAATGCCAGACTTAAGGAGATTATTGCGGTAAGTTTCCGACAAACACTTCGGGCTTCGAGGACACAACCTTCCCGGATCTCTATCCCGGTCTGAAGGACAAATTAAATAAAGTAACCCGCCGAGCCAAGGGGAAGGACAAGGTTGAATCCAGTAGCACTGAGGAAGAGAGCAATGGAGATGAAGTCGAGAAAGTACCCGCCGCGGTTGAAAAGGAAGATGGCTCGGATACTGGATCCAGCGATTCCGATGAAACCGGGCGGTCTAGGTCTCACAAATCGGGCGGCTCAGGTAGTTCGAGTAGATCAGACAGCAGCTCCTCGGGCTCCTCCGTTTCCAGTAAAGGATATTCGCCTGAAGTGGACATTTCTGGTGATGAAGACTCAAGCTATCCTGCGACCAAGAAACTCAAGCCGGACGAATAGCTCCTTTTGTAATTTTTGAATTTTGTTTTTTATTTTTGCATGACCGACGACTTGATTTTGTTAGCTGGCCGGTCATGAATCAATGTAAAAATATTTTGGAAATGAAATGGAAAGCTCTTACCTGTCCAGTTGTTTGTTTTTACTTACTTGTGTCCATTGCGGTCTCCTTTTTCCCTTAATTAAGTCGTGCGGTTTGCATCTTCAATCTGGACTAAGCATGCTATAATATGTTCCGAAGAAATATCAGTTATGACATTCTGATGTGTAGTCGGCACGATTTGCATATATAATCCGAGCGGTTAGATATTGAAACCCTTCAACCTATTGCAAGTGCTTCATAGTAACCAAGAATAGATTCAGGCCGCTAAGACATCATATCCGTGTGGCTTTGAACATGCCTTGCTTGATTCGATGACTCCTCATATTTGATTGTAAGATGCGCGGCCATTACCCGGCCTGACATAATCTCTTTCACGAAACATACCAAGTCATAAAGAAGCAGTCGACCGGTTTGAGCGGTCAGTACTTTGATTCAGATGACTTATAATTCGAAAAACATTGCTTGTGAATACAATCAACAATAGATATACCCGTGTGATTTATATATATATAATTCGGGCGGATAGAAAACCAATTGGAAAGCTGAATGTAACCAAAGCACGCGATTATAACCTGGCTTTTCATAAGTGTTCCACCAGATTGAGAATGCCAAATAATAAGTAAATAATTGACAGGCCGAGCGATTAGCATCTAATCCGGATGGTTCACGTGACTCAGATTTCCCCATAATTAGTTAACTGTTATATTCGTATGGTATATATATAACTCGGGCGAACAGAAATTCGGACAAGAAATTGACATCACCAAATCGTGCGATCATAACTTGGCCCTTTCGAAAATTATTCCACAATATGGAATATCAAGCCATAAGAAAACAGTCGGTAGGTCGCGCAATTAATATCATCGGCGGATAAACCCGAGCGATCTGTATATACTCTGAGCGGATTCTTTCGCTTGATTATAAAGAGCCTCACATTATCTTACCAAATTCGATCGGTCTCACAACCAGGCTACCTGACAATTTTGATACCTGTTTATTTTAAACCACAAGGCTCAAATGCAAACCGCCCGGTCTGCGATATGCTTGTTGAAAAGCTGTTTCCTCCTCATATGGTCAAAAAGACCCTATGAGATGGGATAATTCCCTGTAATGTGGTAAGAGAGCAGCTACAAACTCAGATGATCAAATGGGCAGGTGGGCCTAGGCGGCAGCCATTGCTTTCCTCGGATGGTCATAGGAGTTGTAGAGGAAAAGAAAAAAGACAAGTACAGACCTAGTTGACCAAGTGGGCAGGTGGGCCTAGGCGGCAACCATTGCTTTCCTCAAGTGGTCATGAAGGCTGTAAGCGACTCAGCTGCTCTCTTGCCTAGGGCTACAAGCCGAGTTGATCAATTGGGCAGGTGTGGTTATGCCGCGGAGGCTATACCGACATTGCTTTACTCAGAAAGATCAACCCAGTTGTGGGTCCCACTTAGGCGTCGCTTGAGAGTACCTAAGAGTATTCGATGGTCACAGACTAAGATGATCAGTTGGGCAGGTGTGGTAATGCCGCGAAGGCTATACCGATATTGCTTTCCTCAGAGAGATCATCAAAGCTGTAACTATATCCCTCTCGGGGCATGACAGAGCCAACATTCACTCGGACCTCCCTTGATGCAGGGGTGTGTCAGATATCAGCTGGGATCCAAGGTTCCGAAGACCACCGCACGGAAATTGGCAAGCTACCACTACACGTGTGCGAAAACTCCCCGCTACACATGATCTTCATGGTTTTACGCTAATGACTACAATCCGAGGGGATTCAAGCAGAACTTGGCGATGTCTCCGCGGTTCAGTGAGGTTGATATATAAGAAAGTGTAAAAAGGAAACATCAGCCATGGAGAAGTGTCAGTATGGGGCTTCTCATTAAAATATCCAAAAAATGCAAGAAAGTAAAGAGGACAATTTAGGGATAGAACCGTTTGAGATCGTCACCGCTCCAGGTGCGTGAGATGTCTTCTCCTTCACTCGTCTGGAGGCGGTAAGCCCCACTTTTTAGTACTTCCTTGATGATGAAAGGTCCAGCCCAATTAGGATTCAACTTCCCAACGTTGCCTGCTCTGGCTGCTGCATCAACTTTCTTTAACACAACGTCTCCGACTGCAAAATGTTTTACCCTAACATTCTTGTCAAAGTGCTTCGCCATTCTCCTTTTAACTTCTTCTTGTCTGATGGTTGCCTCGTCCTGAAGCTCTTCGATTACATCCAGACTATACTTGACAGCCTCGCCATTTTCATCTATCTATGCTCCTCCTCCCTCCTTTGCATATACAACTCTTGGAGTGAACACCTCAAATTCTACAGGAACAACAGCTTCCGAGCCATGGGATAATTTGAATGGTGTCTCCCCCGTAGCTGAAGATGGAGTGGTACGAAGAGTCCAAAGGCTGGAAGGAAGTTGGTCTGCCCAATTTCCTCTTTGATTCAAGACCCTCTTCATCAGAAGTTGCTGGATCTGTCGATTTGCTGCTTCTACCTGACCATTTGTCCTTGGATGATGCACCGAAGCAAACCGAAGATCAATTCCCACCTGATCGCAAAAGTTTATCATCTCTGGATTGTTAAATTGCGGACCATTGTCAGTGACGATTGCTAGCGGAATTCCATGCCGACAGACTATCTCTACCCATATGAAGTTCCTGATAATTTGAGTTGTAGTTCTTGCTAATGCCTTCGCCTCGATCCATTTGCTGAAGTAATCAATCATCACGATAATAAAGCGACGCTGGCCGCTGGCTATTGGGAATGGTCCGATAAGATCCATCCCCCACACTGCGAAGGGCCATGACGCAGTTATTGATCTGAGTGACTGAGCTGGCAAATGTTGGAGAGGGACAAACTTTTGGCACTGAACACATCGTTTTGCAAATGCTTCTGCATCCTTTCTCAAGGTCGGCCAAAAATATCCCTGCCTTAAGATTCTCTTCTCCAGAGTCTTTGCTCCTGAATGGCTACCACACTCCCCGGAATGAACTTCTTGAAGTATGGATGAGATTTCTTCCTCGAAAACACATCGTGCCGAGGGAGAGATCAAAGTCTTCCTGTAGAGAATTCCTGCTATCAGATAATAGTATGCCGCTTTCCTTCTGAATCTTCTTCTATCTTTGATGGAATGATGGAACTCCCCTTTTGACAGAAATAGCTCGTAAGGATCCTTCCATGAAGGATTATGATCAATTTGCATGAGTTCCGCTTCATCTGTTGCTGGATGAAAAAGTTCAGAGGTCACTCCCACGGATGGAAGACCGAACTTTGACAATTCATCTGCTTCCTCATTTTGCGTTCTTGGAATATGCTCGATGATGAATGACTTGAATCTTCCGATTTCCTTTTTGGCTAACAACAGATATTTCCTCAGAATTGGCTCCCTTGTCTCATAATTCCCCAAGACCTGAGAGGCCATTACCAATGAATCGGTTCTAACATGCGCGTGTTCTATCCCCAGCTCTTTTGCAAGTCTCAGCCCAGCCAAAAGTGCTTCATATTCTGCCTGGTTATTTGTAACTGGAAAGAAGAATTTGATAGCTTGTTCCATCCTGATGCCATTTGGACTGATTAAAACTACTCCAGCTCCCACAGAGTTTTTGCTAGAAGCCCCATCCACATAGATGACCCAAGCTAAAGGAGATTGCACCACTTGCTCGGAACTAGGTTCTGCTGTATCCACCAAAAAGTCTGCCAAGATTTGTGCTTTGATTGCTGTTCGGGGATGTATAATATTTTAAATTCACTTAGTTCGATAGCCCATTTAGCCAACCTCCCTGAATGGTCTGGCATTTCAAAAATATTTCTTAAAGGATGATCTGTAACCACTTGGACGGGATGAGCTTGGAAATAAGGACGAAGCCTTCGTGAAGACATAACCAAGGCCAAGGCCAATTTCTCCAAGATTGAATATCTGGTTTCCGCATCTTTGAGAATAAGGCTAACATAATATATTGGAAACTGCCTCTTCCTTTCCTCCCGAACGAGGACAGAGCTTACCGCATCTGGGCCGACTCCCAAATATAAGAATAATATTTCCCCCTCACGGGGACTTTGGAGTAGCGGAGTTGAAGTCAACTGTACTTTTAGCTGCTCGAAAGCCCTGTTGCACTCCTCGCTCCATTCAAACTTCGATCCTCCCCGCATTATTTTAAAGAATGGGGCACTTTTATCCCCGGATTTGGAGATAAACCTGCTTAATCCTGCCAATCTTCCTCCAAGCTGCTGAACTTCCTTGGTATTTCGAGGAGGGGTCATATCAAGAATGGCCTTCAACTTATCTGGATTCGGTGCAAGGCCATCAGGAGTTAAGAGATGCCCGAGAAACTTTCCTTTGTTTGCCCCAAACACACATTTCAAAGGGTTTAATTTTAACTTGAACCTCCGTAGAGTAGCGAACGTCTCTACGAGGTCTTTCAAGTGTAATGAAAATGTTTTACTTTTCAGAAGGAGATCATCAACGTAAATTTCGAGGTTCCTGCCTTTTTGATGCTTAAAGACGGTATCCATCATTCTTTGATATGCTGCGGATATCAGGTTTGTGCATTTTTAAGAACGAAGGGCATTACGAGATAGCAGTAACACCCATCGTTTGTGATAAATGAGATGTGCAGGATATCAGGTTTGTGCATTTTAATTTGATGATACCCAGAGAAAGCATCGAGAAAACTTATAAAATCATACCCAACCGCGGAATCAACTAAGACATCTATCCGATGCAGAGGGTAGCAATCTCTGGGATACACTTTATTAAGTTTGGTGAAGTTTACGCACATGCGCCACTTCCCACCAGATTTCTTAACCATTACAATATTCGACATCCACGTGGGATATTGAATTTCAGAAATAAAGCCTGCTTTTAGGAGTTTGGCAACCTCCTCTCTGATGGGCAACGCCAGCTTGGTTGCCACTTCTCTCTTCTTTTGCTAGACGGGCTTGAACTCAGGAGATACGTTCAGATGATGACAAGCCACGTCCGGATCCACTCCTGACATGTCCTCCGCTGACCAGGCGAAGACATCCAGGTTCTCCAAAAGGCAGGAGATCAACTCCACTTTTTCCTCCTCTAGTAACTCAGCATTGATGACCAACTTCTTTTCTTCCCCTTCAGCAATAGGGACTTCTTGGGTCGCCTGGGCAGGTTCCAGGTGAGCCCCTTCTCGATCTTTTCCTTCCTCAGCAGCCCTTGAGGATTCAGCAATTTCCAGAATTTCAGCTGTGGCCTTGGGAAGTGAAACGTCGGTGATTATGTTGACAGTTCGGACGTAGCACTCCCGAGCCACCTTTGGGTTACTTCTAACCCGATACTGCCTTCCCTCAGCGGCAAACTTAAGAGCGAGGTGGAAAGTAGACACCACTGCCCGGTATGCATTAAGAATCGGCCTCCCGAAGATGGCGCAGTAGTTACTTGGGGCATCCACCACCACGAAGTTGATCAGCTTTATCACTCCTCCAAGAGAGACCGGGAGCTTTACTGAACCCTCCACTTCTTTCTTCTCCCCGGAAAAACCGTAGAGGGGCCCGTCGGTTAAAAGTAGAAGCTTTCCAGTTTTCAAGGCTTCGAAAGTTGGGCGGAAAAGGAGATTGACGGAGCTGCCTGTATCAATCAAAATCTTGTGGACTGTATAATTTTTGATGACGGCTTTGATGACCACCACATCGTCGAAAGGATTGGCATCGGGGGGAAGGTCATCCTGACCAAAGGTGACAATAGTGCTTTCGGGGGGAGAACTTGTAGTGGCCGCTACTTCCTGCTTCAGAACTTTCGCGATGCTGGATTTGCGAGATGACTCTGCTCCAGCCCCTCCATGTATACAATAGATGTCCCCCAAGGGGCCCACATCATTGACTTTGATGCATTCGGCGGAAGGATGGATGTCTCCATAGCAGCCGGCGTCTTCGACGTTGGCGCATTCCCAGGTTACTTCCACTGTCTCTTTCTCTTTTTTCTTCTCAGCTGCTGGCTCAGCAGTTGACTCTTTCCGAACTAGGCCCCGGAGCTTTCCTTCTCCCAGAAGCTTCTCTATCAGAAAGTTGAGGGCTCGACAATTTTCAGTCAGATGCCCTCCCTCCTTGTGATATTCACAGAAGAAGTTCGGGTTCCGATTTTGAACATCCGATCTCAGAGGAGCCGGTCTTCTGAAATCTGGCTTTTTCTGCAAGATCTGGACTACTTCGTCCATGGTGACATTTAAGGGAGTGAACGACTCTTGCGAGTCATCATATTGAATGGATGGGATGACTGGAGGTGGCTGCGCGGTATATTGTGGCAAATATACCAGCATGATTTGCGGAATAGGAGCGGATGGAGCCGGGGCGATGGCCAATGGCGGTTTCTGATCCTGAAACCGTTGATGGCCAATAAAGGGTTGTTTGTTTTTGTAGTTTCTCCCCCTCTGGGAACGAGGTTCAAAGTGGGACTGATTTGATGGCGGATGATGGAAGGACGGATTGGACTGCTCCTTGTCGCTTACCAGCTTTGCGGCATAGCCTGGATTGCTCTTTTCTCCTCTAATAAACATATTTGCCAAACTTATCATTTCCTGATAAGTCCTGGGCTCCCTTATATTTGCTTCAAATTTTAGGGGGCCCTCTCTTAAGCCATGGATGAGGGCAACCCTATACAGCTCTGGATCCACATTTTGGACTTCCATGATCTCCTTCTGGAAGCGGTCTACGAAACGGGCCTACGTTTCGTCTTCCCGATGCTTTATATCGAAAAGGGCCGCCGGGCCATTTTTCCTCTTCCTTGAGGTGGAGAACCTCAGCAAAAACTCCCTTCGCATCTCAGCAAAATAACCGATCGATCTGGGGTGCAGCCCATAAAACTACTCCCTTGCTTGCCCTTCAAAAGAGGTCACAAGGAGTTTGCACTTAGTCGCATCAGTTAAGGTCCTAAGAGCGATGGCTGACTCGAAGGCTTGTAGATGAACAATGGGATCAGTTTCTCCACTGAAAGCTGGCAGACGAGGCTCTCTGAAATTATTAGGGGCTGACTCCCCCCGAACTTCGTCCACAAAGGGAGAAGTTTCTTCCATATCTTCATATAGAGGAGCAGGGTAGTAAGCCGCTGAAGCCGTGGCTACTCGCGTACAAGCCTCCTGTAAGAGGACCGGGCAGCAGCTTCTGGCGGGTAGAAAGGGTGAGCAGCGGTCTCAGGCGGATATGACAAGCGGGCTGCTCCTTCTGGCGAATAGGACAGGCGGGCTGCATGAGAAGCCGCCCCCTGGAAATCGAGGACTCGAGCCGGCATGCCGTGCGCGGCTTCCTGGTAGAAGTTTTGCCTGGCTGCAAAACCTTCTTGCTGGGGTTGCAGGTTGGCGGCTTGTGGTAGCAGGTAAGGTGGAGGCGGAGGAGGAACTGGAGTCACCGCCTGATTAACTGCGGTTTGCTGTAGAACTTACCGCTCGGTTAATAGGGCCAAAGTCTGACTGATTGCGTCCAACCGCTGATCAGTCGCCCTCTGAGCCCGCTCGGCTTCTCTTATGGATTGCTCCAAGGCTTCCCATAAAGAGTCCTCACTGTGATCGGAGCGGTCTCTAAGGGGGAACTGACGGTCTGACATCGTAGCAAGGATTTCACCGACAATCTGCGATCTGAAGGTCGTGTGTTTCTGTTGAGTCCGAAATCGCACCTCCGAAGGAAATCGGAGGCTGCGGGATGCTGGTTACTTTTTAGGTGGAGAAAACGAGACCGCCAGCAGTGGTCAAGGCCAGACTTCGCCCGTCACGGCGAATGCCACTCCTGTGATGGGATTTCCTTTGATTAAGAAGGAGCGGTTACAGCGGGTTACAAGTGCAGGAAAGCAGAAGCCGGTCTGTCAGACAGCTCGCAAGACGGGAAACTCGAGACCGCAGCTCAAACAAGCGAGCTCCTGGATTCGAGAGTGCGTGTCTTGGGAGTATTGCCGCCCCCTATTTATAGGCTTGGGGGCCTGCCCGAACGGGCAGGGATAAAATATCCGCCTGCCCGGGTACAGGAGAAACGGGCAGGGTGACGAGATACAGAAGGGAGAAAAGAAGGAAGCAGCGCGACTTGTGCTCCCGGTCTGCCTTTGGCCTGAGTTGAAGATGCTGCGACCGAGGCGATGGTACAACTAGGGCGGTCTTTGACTTGAGTCCGCGGCTTGCCCTTGGGACTCGGCCCTTGCTGACTTTCATGGCGCAACCCGGGCGGTCAGAGACTTGAGACCGCGACATGCTTCTGGAGGCCTGGCCTAGATGGTCTTCAGAAAACGGGGGCGGTCTGAATCATATCAGACCGCCTGGTTGTGTGTTGGTCGGTTCTGAATGACCTTTGCTGAAACTGAACCGGGCGACCTTAGCCTTTAGACCGCCCAGTCTGGGAGAAATACCACTCGGAAGCGGTCTTTTGGGTAAACAAGTGGCCAATCCGGAGCTGCCATGAGGCTGGAGACGTGGCTCTCCTCCCTTGGAGAGTCTCCTCACCAATGGATTTCCCCCCAAATTTCGTCCAGGGACGAGATCGGTTGCCCCCGGTGAGCTCCTTCTCCCGCCCGTGGTTTTCTGCCCATGGAATTTTGCCTCCCCTTTACCCGGCTGGTTTCCTATATGTTTTCATTATATATATATATATATATATATATATATATATATATAGACACACACACATATCTTTATATATATATATGTTTACCCAAGAAACCGCTTCCGAGTGGTACTACTCCCAGACTGGGCGGTCTAAAGCTCAAGATCGCCCGGACCAGTCTCAGTAAAGGACATCCAACACCAACCAACGCAGACCGGGCGGTCTGAGCCCTCAAGTCGTCTCCAAAGAATGAAGATCAGCCAAGGACAAGTCCGAAAGGCAAATCGCGGTCTCTGGTATGAGACCACCCAGGTTGGAACGTCTCCTTGGTCACTACACCTCCAGGCCAAGCCAAAGGAAGACCGGGAGCCCAAGCTGCTAAGCCGCGCGGCTTCTCTTCTCTTTCCCTTCTGAATCCCGTCACCGCCTGCCCGTTTCTCCTATACCCGGGCAGGCGGTTATTTTATCTCTGCCCGTTTGGGCAGGCCCCCGAGCCTATAAATAGGGGGCGGCAACGTTCCCAAGGGACGGACACTCGAATCTAGGAGCTCGCTTGTTTGAGCTGCGGACTCGAGTTCCCTGTCTTGCGACCTGCTTGACCGGCCGGCTTGCACTTGTAACCCGCTGTAACCCTCTTACTTTAATCAAAGGAAAGCCCGTCACAGGAGTGGCATTTGCCGTGACGGGCGAAGTCCGGCCTCGACCGCTGCTAGCGGTCTCATTCTCTTCTTTCAAAGTAACCAGCAATCCGCAACCTCCGTTTTTCTAGTCGCAAACCGCGGGGGTACATCTTTGGTTTCAACAGAAACACGCGACCTTCAGATCGCAGGTTATTGGTGAAAACTTTGAAGAAATGTCAAACCGCCATTTCCCTCCTAGAGATCGCTCTGACCATAGTGAGGATTCACTATGGGAGGCTCTGGAAGAAAGCAAGCGTGAGGCCGAGCGAGCTCAAAAGGCGACTGACCAGCGCCTGGAGGCGATCAGCCAAGCCTTGGCCGTGTTAACCGAACGGCTAGTTCCCCAGGTCACGGATAACCAAGCGGTCACTCCGATCCTTCCTCCTCCCCCTCCATACCCGCTTCCACAAGCCGCAGCTTGCCAGTCGGCTCAGGGCGACTTTGCCTCACGACAGAGTTATTACCAGGAAGCCGCCCAGAACACACCGGCCCGGATTTTGGATTTCCAGGAGGCGACTTTTCAGCCAGAAGCCGCCGCCAGATCTTATCAGGCGGCTTATCCACAAACCACCGCAGGTCGGGCGGCTTATCCCCAGGCCACCATGAGTCAGATGGCTTATTACAATGTTCCTCCTCTGTACGAAGATATGGAAGAGACTTCCCCATTCATGGATTATATCCGGAGCGAGGCAGCTCCGAATGGCTTCAGAGAGCCACGCCTGGCAGCCTATAATGGAGAAGCTGATCCAGCCCTCCATCTTCAAGCTTTTGAGTCAGCCATAACACTAAGAACCCTGACCGATGCTATCAAATGCAAACTTCTTGTGACGTCCTTTGAGGGGCAAGCAAGAGAATGGTTTTATGGGTTGAATCCAAGGTCAATCAGCTGCTTTGCCGAGCTGCGTAGAGAATTTTTGCTTAGATTCTCTACCTCAAAAAAGAGAAAGAGTGGTCCGGCGGCCCTCTTTGATATTAAGCAGCGGGAGGACGAGACCTGGGCCAGGTTCATCGACCGTTTCCAAAAAGAGATAATGGAGATCCAAAATGTGGATCCAGAGCTATACAGGGTAGCTCTGATGAATGGGCTGAGGGAAGGCCCCCTAAAATTCGAAGCCAGCATAAGAGAACCTCGAACTTATCAGGAATTGATAAGTATGGCCAATATGTTTATAAGGGGTGAAAAGACTAACCCTGGGTATGTGGCTAGGCTTCTAAATGATCAAGGTCAACCTTACTCACTCCCTAATAATCAATCATCCGCTCATTATTTTGAACCCCGAGCTCAAAGGGGGAGGAACTACAAGCACAAGCAACCATTCATTGGCCACCAGCGGTTTCAAGATCAGAAACCACCGTTGGCCATCACACCCGCTCCATCCATGGCCATTTCACAGGCCATGCCGGTATATCTGCAACAATATACCACGCAGCCATCCTCGACTGCCCCATCCATCCAATATGATGATTCGCAAGAATCATTCACTTCTCTGAATATATCCATGGACGAAGTAGTCCAAATTTTGCAAAAGAGACCTGACTTTAAGAAACCTGCTCCTATGAGATCGGATGTTCACAGCCAAAATCCGAATCTTTATTGTGAATATCACAAAGAAGCAGGTCATCTGACGGAAGATTGCCGAGCCCTCCGCTTCCTGGTAGAAAAGCTTCTAAGGGAAGGGAAGCTCCGAGGACTAGTCCACAAAGACACACCTGCTGATCCCCGAACCGAAAAGAAGAAGGAAGCGGTCGAAGTGACCTGGGAATGTGCTGACGTGGAAGAGGCAGGTTGTTATGGGGATATACATCCTGTCACCGAATGCGTAGAAGTAAATGACGTTGGTCCCCTCGGCAACGTCTACTGTATCCATGGTGGAACAGGGGCAGAATCCTCTCGAAAATCCAGCATTGGAAGAATCTCCAAGCAAGAAGTGGCGGCCGCTCCACTTCCGCCCCAGAAAGGTCGGTCGTTACTTTCGGCCAAGAAGATCTTCCCCCGAATGCAAACCCTTTCGATGATGCTGTAGTTATAAAGACAGTTATCGAGAACTACACTGTGCACAAAATTCTGATCGATACCGGTAGTTCAGTTAACCTCATTTTCCGTCAAACATTCGAAGCCCTTAAGACTGGGAAGCCTCTGCTCTCCACGGAAGGGCCCCTCTACGGCTTCTCAGGAGAAAAGAAAGAAGTGGAAGGGTGTGTAAAGCTTTTGGTGTCATTGAGAGGCATAACAAAGCTGATAAGCTTCGTAGTGGTGGAATCCCAGAGCAGTTATTGTGCAATCTTTGGAAGGCCAATCCTGAACGCTTACAAGGCAATAGTATCCACTTTTCACTTGGCTTTAAAGTTCGCTGCCGAAGGACGTCAATATCGGATCCGAAGTGATCCAAGAGTCGCTCGGGAATGCTATGTAAAAATAGTCAATGTGATCACCGAGACGCCATTTCCCGAACTTCAGAATGACGTTCACAAAGTGTCCAGGCCCCTGAAAGAGGTAAAGTGGAGCACAGAGCGAGAAATAGCTCACCTGGAACCTGTCCAGGAGACCCAAGAGATCCCCATTGCTGAAGGGGAAGAAAAGAAACTAATCATCAATGCCGAACTACCAGAAGAGGAGAAGATTCAACTGATCTCCTGTCTATTGAAGAATCTGTACATCTTCGCTTGGTCGGCGGAAGATATGCCTGGAGTAGATCCAGATATTTCCTGCCACCACCTCAATGTCTCCCCTGAATTCAAACTGATCCAACAAAAGAAGAGAGAGGTGGCATCCAAGTTGGCGGTACCCATCAAAGAAGAAGTTGCAAAACTTCTTAAAACAAATTTCATTTCTGAAATCCAATACCCCACTTGGATGTCAAATGTTGTAATGGTGAAAAAATCTGGGGGAAAATGGCGCATGTGTGTAGATTTCACAAAACTCAATAAAGCATGCCCCAAAGATTGTTACCCTTTGCCTCGGATAGATGTTTTAGTAGATTCCACGGTGGGGTATAACTTTATGAGCTTTCTCGATGCATTTTCTGGTTATCACCAAATCAAAATGCATAAACCTGATATCCCGCATACATCTTTCATCAGGAACGATGGCTGTTACTGTTACCTCGTAATGCCCTTTGGGCTTAAGAATGCAGGGACAACATACCAAAGGATGATGGACACCGTCTTTAAGCAACAGAAAGGAAGGAACCTCGAGGTTTATGTTGATGACCTCCTCCTAAAAAGTAAAACCTTCTCAATTCACTTGGCAGACCTCGTAGAGACGTTCGCTACTCTACGGAGGTTCAAGTTAAAATTAAACCCTTTGAAATGTGTGTTTGGGGCAAATAAGGGAAAGTTTCTTGGACACCTCCTCACGCCCGATGGCCTGGCACCAAATCCGGATAAGTTAAAAGCCATACTAGAAATGACCCCTCCTCGTAATACGAAAGAAGTACAACAACTTGGAGGAAGATTGGCAGGACTGAGCAGGTTTATCTCTAAATCAGGAGATAAAAGTGCTCCCTTCTTCAAAACACTCCGAGGAGGGTCGAAGTTTGAGTGGGACAAGAAGTGCGATGATGCATTTAATCAACTGAAGAAACAATTAACATCGACTCCTCTTCTCTAGAGCCCTCATGAAGGGGAAACTCTATTCTTATATTTGGGGGTTGGACCCGATGCTGTCAGCTCTGTTCTCGTTCGAGAAGAAAAGAAGAGGCAGTTTCCTATATACTATGTTAGCCATATACTTAAAGATGCAGAAACGAGATATTCGATCCTGGAAAAGCTGGCTCTGGCTCTGGTTCAATCCTCAAGAAGGCTCCGACCTTATTTCCAAGCACATCCAATCCAAGTAATCACAGACCATCCATTAAGGAACATCCTGGAAAAGCCTGACCATTCCGGAAGATTAGCCAAGTGGGCCATCGAGCTAAGCGAGTTTGAAATAACTTATATCCCCAGAACCGCAATCAAGGCCCAAGTCTTGGCAGATTTCATGGTCGATATACCAGAATCAGATTCCGAGCAAGTAGGGAAGTCCCCTTGGGCCTGGACTATCTTCGTTGATGGTGCTTCGGGGAAGAACTCGGCAGGAGCAGGAGTAATCTTGCTCAGTCCTAATGGTCTTAAGCTCGAACAGGCAATCAAGTTCTTTTTTCCGGTAACGAATAATCAAGCCGAATATGAGGCGCTTCTAGCCGGGCTAAGGCTTGCGAAAGAACTGGGCATAGAGCATGTACATGTAAAAACTGATTCTCTGGTAATGGCTTCGCAGATTTTGGGAAACTATGAAACACGTGAGCCAACATTACGGAAATATCTACTGCTAGCAAAAGAAGAGATTGGAAGATTTAAATCTTTCGTCATCGAACATATCCCGAGGACGCAGAATGGAGAAGCCGATGAGTTATCAAAGTTCGGTCTTCCATCAGGAGGAGTGACCTCTGAGCTTTTTCATCCAGCTATAGAGGAGGGGGAACTAATGCAAATCGATCAACATCCTTCCTGGATGGATCCTTATGAATTATACCTGACAAAATGAGAGTTCCACGAATCTATCAAAGACAGAAGGAGATTCAGGAGAAAAGCGGCTTATTATTGCTTGGTGGCTGGAATCTTGTATCGAAAAACTTTCATCTCTCCTTTGGCTCGATGCGTATCGGAAGAAGAGATCCCCACTATACTACAAGAAGTCCATTCTGGGGAGTGCGGCAGTCAATCGGGAGCAAAGACATTGGAAAAGAGGATTTTGAGGCAAGGATATTTTTGGCCAACCATGAGAAAGGACGCTGAAGCATTTGCCAAGCGGTGTGTTCAGTGTCAAAAGTTCGCTCCTCTTCAGCATTTGCCTGCTCAGTCACTCAGATCAATAACTGCGCCGTGGCCCTTCACAGTATGGGGGATGGATCTTATCGGACCCTTCCCAGTAGCCAGTGGCCAGCGTTGTTTTATCATTGTAATGATCGACTACTTCAGCAAATGGATTGAGGCAAAAGCATTGGCAAAAACTACAACTCAAATTATCCGGAACTTCATCTGGGGAGAGATAGTCTGCCGGCATGGAATTTCGCTAGCAATTGTCACCGACAATGGTCCACAATTTAACAATCCATAGATGATAAACTTTTGCGATCAGGTGGGGATTGATCTTCGGTTTGCTTCAGTGCATCATCCAAGAACAAATGGTCAGGTAGAAGCAGCGAATCGACAGATTCAGCGACTCTTGATGAAGAGGGTCTTGAATCAAAGAGGAAATTGGGCAGACCAACTCCCTTCTATCCTTTGGACTCTTCGTACCACCCCATCTTCCGCTACGGGAGAAACACCATTCAAACTATCCCATGGCTCGGAGGCTGTTGTTCCTATAGAGTTTGAGGTGGTCACTCCAAGAGTAGTGTATGCAAAGGAGGGAGGAGAAGCATGGATAGATGAAAATGACGAGGCTATCAAGTATAGTTTGGATCTGATCAAAGAACTTCAGGACGAAGCAACAATCAGACAGGCAGAAGTCAAAAGGAGGATGGCAAAATACTTCGACAAGAATGTCAGGGTAAAACAGTTTGCAGTCGGGGATTTGGTACTAAAGAAGGTAGATGCTGCAGCCAGATCTGACAATGTTGGAAAGCTGAATCCCAACTGGGCAGGGCCATTCATCATCAAAGAGGCCTTGAAAAATGGGGCCTACCGCCTCCAAACAAGCGACGGAGAAGACATCTCACGCACTTGGAGCGGTGACGATCTCAAACGTTTTTATCCTTAAAAAATGTTTTCTTCATTTTAAGCATTTTTTGGATATTCAATGAAAAGCCTCGTACTGACACTTCTCCTTGTCTAAATTTTTCTTACTTTCGTTATATATCAAACTCACTAAACCGCGGAGACATCGCTGAATTCTGCTTGAACCCCCTCAGATTGTAGTCATTAGTGTAAGCCCACGTCGACCACATGTAGCGGGGAGTTTTCGCACATGTGTAGTGGTAGCTTGCCAATTCCCGTGCGGTGGTCTTCAGAATCTCAGATCTCGGTTGATATCTAACGCACCAAGTCCGGGTGATTGTTAGCTCTATCATACTCCGAAAGGGATATAGTTATAACTTTGATGATCTTTCTGAGGAAAGCAATGTCGGTAGAGCCCCCGCGGCATAACCACACCTGCCCAACTGGTCATCTTAGTCTATAATCATCGAATACTCCAAGGTACTCTCAAGCAAACGCCTGGGCGGAACCCACAACTGAGTTGATCCCTCTGAGGAAAGCAATGTCGGTAGAGCCCCCGCGGCATAACCACACCTGCCCAATTGATCAACTCGGCTTGTAACCCCAGGCGGGAGAGCAGTCGAGTCGTTTACAACCCACAACTGAGTTGATCCCTTTGAGGAAAGCAATGTCGGTAGAGCCCCTGCGGCATAACCATACCTGCCCAATTGATCAACTCAGCTTGTGACCCCCAAGCAGGAGAGCAGTCGAGTCACTTACAGCCCTTATGACCACTTGAGGAAAGCAATGTTCGCCGCCTAGGCACACCTGCTCACTTGGTCATCTGGGTCTGTAGTCATCTTTTTACATTACAGGGAATTATCTCATCGTATATGGTCATTCTAGACCATTTGAAGAAAAAAGCAGGATTCATATGTGCATCACAAACCGGCCAACTTTATACTCAAACCGGGCGGTTTGAAATAAGTATTTATCAGGATGTCTGGTTATCAAACCGGGCGGTTTAGAATGAACAGGTCCCAAAGATGCCATGCGGTGTGATTTTCAGACCGGACGGTTTGAAATAAATAGGACAATAAAAAGTCACAAGACAAATATTGGGGGATCGAGAATAATCATGATCGGTCGACCTCGCCATTCGGGTCATGGATCTATATTTATGGGTTTCAATTCGATTCGTTCGGCTAATGACTGGCTCTTCTCGATCAAGCAATTATGATTCTCATTGCAAGTATCAAAGCTGCTAACCGCGCAAATTATGTGCAGTCCGTGCGAGTTATAAGCTGACGTTATGTAAAGCTGTCATATAAATCATTCTGGTTAAATGTTAATCGCGTGGTCTGTCAACTATTTTTCTTATGATTTCGTATTCTGCCTTACAAAGCCAGGATATGGTCGCACGGCTTGGTTTTGTCAATTCCCTGATCGGTTATAGCTATATTCACGGAGATGGGGCTTGCAGCAATCTCAATTGCAAGTCGTTTGAGTTAAAATACTGGCCGCTCGGTCTGTGGGTTGTCCTTATGACTTGGCATTCTTTATCCTGAAAAACAAGTATGCATAATCTAGTAACAACCGCGCGGCTTGGTTATGTCCGGCTCCCTGGATATCATAATATATTCATAATAAGTTAACACCTTCTCGAGATGAATCAAGTCAGCTCGATCCGGATTGAAGAAGCAAGCTATGAGATTGGGTTTTTTGCTAACGATTACTTTACCGGAATCCTATGAAGATCATTATCCTAACCGGGTGAGTTAAATATTAAGTCGCACGACTTGGTTAGAAGGGTCAATTATCTAACACATAAGGAGATCGCAGTGAACACAAGTAAGTAAAGACAAACCGCTGAACAGGTAAAAGTTTCCATTTCGTTTTCAAAATATCTTTACATTGATTCATGACTGACCGGTTAACAAAACCAAACCGTCGGTCGTGCAAAAGTAAAAAACGAAACTCAAAAGGAAATTACAAAAGGAACTACTCGTCCGGCTTGAGTTTCTTGGTTGCAGGAGAACTCGAATCTTCATCGCCAGAAATGTTTACGTCAGGCGAATATCCTCTGCTGGGAGTGGAGGAACCCGAGGAGCTACTACTCGAGCTTTCCGAAGTACCTGAGCCGCCCGACTTGCGAGTTCGAGACCGTCCGGTCTTTTCAGAATCACTGGATTCTACATCAGAGCCATCTTTTTCTCCTTCGACATCCGTGGCGGGCTCTTTTTCGGCTTCTTCATCACTACTTCCTCGCTACCGCTGGATTCGACCTTGTTTTTCCCTTTAGCTCGAAGGGTGATCTCGTCTAACTTATCCTTCAGGCCAGGGTAGAGATCCGGAAAGGTCGTATCTTCGAAACCCGCGGCTAAGCCGTCCCGATCTCGTAAACGATTCAGAGCACCATCAATCCCTTCGGCTACATGAGGGAAGACCTTGTCTTGGAAATACGGGTTGTCCATGTCATATTGATGCTACAAAAAGAGGATAGATATCAGGTCGCGCGGTCTGAAAATGATAAGCCCGAAGTGTTTGTCGAAAACTTACCGCAATAATCTCCTTAAGCTTAGCATTCTCATCGGCCTGGTCGGCGAACTTCTTCCCTAGATAAGCATAGGCCGATACCAGTTGTTTATACGAAAGGGCCATAAAATGGTTGGCCGCAAAACCCCAGGCGCCGGCCTGTGCGGCTACTCTGGAAAGTTCCTCTTCTGGAACTCTCTTCAATCTCTTCAAAGTTTTTCGGCCATACATGGCAGCCCCGGCGGCTAACGCATGCCGGCTAATTTTCTCACTCCCCCAAAATGGGAGAGCAGTGGATAACTGCACGCATTCACCATCCTTATGCCAAAGGACCGCCGGCTTTCCCTTCAGATCGCGCGGATTACTGCAAGAACGAAGAAACTCGAACTCGCCCGAAGAGGCCGGGCTCTCATCTTCAGACCACTGCGGGTCGGATTTCTTTTGTCTTTTCTCCCTTTGGGTCAGAACTGGAGCGGCCGGAGTAACCGGCTTGTTCAAAGGAACGACTGTGGCAGCTGCAGGAATTTAAGGCTTAAGAAAACAGTCCCCGCGGTTATAAAATGACGAGTTGAGGAGAAGCTTACTGTCCTCCGGGCGAACATCCGCCAGCTCCGTGAACAATGGAATGTAATAGTTCACATCAAGTCGCTCATTCTCCAAGGATTCAAAGATCTTCTGCTCCGCTTCTCCGAGCTTAACCGACTTGAAGTCCGCCGCACTCCTCGCTTGCGGGTTGACCTGCAGCAGCCCTAGGGGGCCTTCAAACGTAACATAGCATACCGCTCGGACCAGCTCGCAACCTTGTTCGCAAGGTTCACAACTTTCATTCCTCGTCATCCAAAATAGATATGACCTCTAAAAATAGAAGTTCCGGCGTCCGGAGTAGACCGCACGGAAAAGAAGTTTCGAAACAAAGAAATCGAAAAAGTAACTCGCTCTGACCGCAGATACGAGATAAAACTATAAATAGAGGCGATGGAATTCGGCGGAAGCTGTCCGGGCATGACCCCGTAGTGATCGAGAATAGTGATGACTTCAAGAGGAGGGTGAAATCTGAAGCCATACTTAAAGTGATCAACCGGAATGGCGATCTTAGTAGAAGACGAAGAATTTATCCGCTCATCACGTAACGGAAGCCGGGCGGTTACATTGCTTCCAACCATATATTCTGCAATAAAATCATCTAACTCGCTTTGAGTTAAGCGACATTCCTTATGATTGGCCGATCGAAAAGCAGAAGCCGCGTCAGTTCGGACCGCGTGAGCTTTCTCAGACCGCGACGACTGCTGCTTAGCTCGCGCCATTTTAGAAAGTATGGAATGAATCGCCGTAATTCTTACTACTTATAGAGATAGTGATCTGCAAATGACCAAATTATAGCGCGGATATGACGTCAAGCCGCGCGGATTATAACGCAAAGCGGCACAGATAAAAGGAAAGAGCAATAGCTTGCGCATAGGCAAGTCAGACCGACTAAGCAAAAACCTGTAATAAGCATGAAAATAAAAGTTCGACAAGAAATCACAAGCATCCAGCGCTAGTCGCGCGACCTGCACATCAATTCGGCATAAACTATTCATATTATAAGCGCAACAGAAGGCGCTAAAGGAAAATATTACCCGAAGTAGACCAGATCATCAGTTCATCCCAGGAAGTAAACAAGAGGAAAAATTATTACAAGCATAATTCATGAAAGTTAAAAGCCGCTTATGGCTGATGCGGCTCTTGGGGATTATCCTCACGATGAAGCCGCGCGACCTGGTCTCCGGTCTGAATAAGAAGGCTATAAATTTGACTCGAGTGATAGTGGATATGATTGAGGGTGCTATGAAGCCGCGCGACGTCCCTTTCTACCCGCGCAGCGAGGATCGTACGAGTAAAAGGGGCCCCGGCAGGATCATTCGCGGCAGGATCAGACGCCCTAATAAGTAAGGGATTAGAGCTCGCTCCAACAGCCGGCGGTTCAGCATCCGAGCTCTTTCATCAGTAGACGAGCGCCGGCTCTCGCCAATCTCTCTGGTCATACGAAGATATTTGTTTTGATAATATTTACAGTCATCCTCAAGCTTCGAGGACATCCTTTTCTCTCTATCAAGACGAGCGGTTATTGTAGCGATTTGGTCTATCAGCATCTGTTCCTTTTCAAGTCGCGCCTTCTTCTCAAATTCCAGTCGAGCCTCCAACGCTCTCTCGCTCTCCGACCTCCTTTTCTTCTCGGCCTCCAGCTCAGCCCGCGCAGTCTCTAGGTCAGCCCGCGCCGCCTATAAATGGGCCTCGATCGTCAGATGCTCCTCTTGTCTTTCTTTCCTTTCAACCTCTAGCGCAACCAGGGCGGCTTCTTCCTTCTTCTCCATCTCTCTTATCTTCACTTCCAGGTTACTCAGAAGAAACTGAAGGTTGGCCAGCTCCTCCTGTCCGGAATTTAATATTGGCATAAGATTCGGCATCTGGGGAAGAGGTGGAAGGCTAGAGGTCAGGTCGCTCGGTCTCATCATGTCCTCCGGTTTGTCTACAAGAGAAAATTGTAATCAGCACAGCCAAAGACGGATGGAATAGTTAAGGAATTATAAAAATTGAAATGCCTGAATAAACAGGCCGCTTCAACTGTTCCGTATCCATTCTCCGGCGTTGTTCTCGCCATGTCCGTTCAGTGTTCCTTCGTCTGGCGGCCAGCGTTTGAGTAAGAAGAGGGAAGAAGCTCGGCGGCGGATTCAACAACAATTTGTTTTGCTTTTTCCGAGGTCGCGGAATGAAGAAGCGGATAGTTTCATAACCCGCACCGGGCTTACCTGGAGCAAATCGGTCGGACAGCTGCGACCTGCCTTGCGACCGTATCTTCTCCACCTTTGCACCTATTAAGCGCAGACCAGCTAGGGTCCGGTCTTTCTCTTCTCGAGCGGTCTTCTCAGAATCACCAGTATTTTCGTCAAGAGAAACAATTCGGCTCGAGGTCACGGGATTATCAAATAACATATCTTTATTCAGGAAATCGTCCATCCCTCTGAGGACGCCCCCGATTGACATACTGGTCGCAGAATCTGGGGCAAGATCGCCCGGCTTGGCAAGAGGGGTGTTGGGCAGGTCGATTTCCTCTTTCACGCGCGGATTATGTTGAAGACAGTCCGCCGTCGGTTTCTTAAAGGCTTTATTTCCAGCCTTCAACTTTTGAAGTTTCTTGGCAATTCGCTCGGTTGACGAATGACCCCTCTTTCTCTTCTTCTTCTTCTTCCCCGACTATGGGATGGTCTGCCTTGTAGGGCTGGAATCGTCAATAATCAAGACCGGTGAGATAGACGACCCATCCGGCCTGGAGGAGACAACTTATCCTTCTTCTCCAACATTTAGCTTCATGAGAGGAGTTCCTGATGAAGTAAAATCTATGTCAAAGGAAGGCGTGGGATGGTCCACTTCGGGTTCTACCGACTTCTTTCCTAAGGTTTTCTCCTCAGATGGCAAGATCTCTGCGGCTTTAACCCTAGCCGCCTCCTCCACCGCTGCTTTGGCCTTAATCGCTTCCTCTTCAACGGCTTTTGCTTTAGTCACTTCTTCTTCAGCGGCTTTAGCTTTAGCCGCTTCTTCTTCAGCGGCTTTAGTTTTAGCCGCTTCTTCTTCAGCGGCTTTAGCTTTAGCCGCTTCTTCTTCAGTAGCTTTAGCTTTGGCCGCTTCCTCTTCAGCTTCAGCCTTGGCCACTATTTCTCTTGCGGCTTTTATCTTCGCCGCCTCCTTCTCAATATCTCTTTCCTTAGTCGACAATTCCTCGGCGGCTTTCCTTTCCTCTGCAGTTCTTTCCCCAGTTTTCTTCTTGGACCCGGAAGGTTCTGTCTTCGGAGATCGCCCGGCCTTGTCAGACCGATGACTCTTCTTCTTCCGAGCATCTTTATCTTTCCTTTCTTCGGTTTTCTTCCGGTCTCCCCCCTTATCAACGCTGGTCTGAAGGGAATCAAGGAAGTTCATTCTAATTGAAGGGGTGCCGATCTGAAAAATTCTAACCGCAATCAGCGAATAGCGACCCGTGATCTCTGGAGAATTATGAAAGGGAAGAGCTCTCAGGCAATTTTATAGCTGAAAGCGCAAGTCGGGTGCGGTCTTTCGGATAGAACTGATATTTTTGAAATCTCCTCGGAGTTTAAAAATATGCGGGGATTATGTTTACCCAAGAGACCGCTTCCGAGTGGTACTACTCCCAGACTGGGCGGTCTAAAGCTCAAGATCGCCCGGACCAGTCTCAGTAAAGGACATCCAGCACCAACCAACGCAGACCGGGCGGTCTGAGCCCTCAAGTCGTCTCCAAAGAATGAAGATCAGCCAAGGACAAGTCCCAAAGGCAAATCGCGGTCTCTGGTATGAGACCGCCCGGGTTGGAACGTCGCCTTGGTCACTACACCTCCAGGCCAAGCCAAAGGAAGACCGGGAGCCCAAGTCGCTAAGCCGCGCGACTTCTCTTCTCTTTCCCTTCTGAATCCCGTCACCGCCTGCCCGTTTCTCCTATACCCGGGCAGGCAGTTATTTTATCCCTGCCCGTTCGGGCAGGCCCCCGAGCCTATAAATAGGGGGCGACAACGTTCCCAAGGGACGGACACTCGAATCTAGGAGCTCGTTTGTTTGAGTTGCGGACTCGAGTTCCCTGTCTTGCGACCTGCTTGACCGGCCGGCTTGCACTTGTAACCCGCAGTAACCCTCTTACTTTAATCAAAGGAAAGCCCGTCACAGGAGTGGCATTTGCCGTGACGGGCGAAGTCTGGCCTCGACCGCTGCTAGCGGTCTCATTCTCTTCTTTCAAAGTAACCAGCAATCCGCAACCTCCGTTTTTCTAGTCGCAAACCGCGGGGGTACATCTTTGGTTTCAACAATATATATATTATATATGCTAATAACTCTCAAGATACACGCACGAAAAATGCGCAGAGGGTGTCGTTGTGTTTGTGTCAACCATACAAAGCTAACAAAAGTATCCGAAGTTGGTTCCGAGTCCGTTCGCTCAATATTTTAAAATGCGTTGTTGTGGCGCTCGAGGTTACTCAAAATAGTGATTTTCTTCCAACGGTCTCGGATTGACATGAAATGAGCTCCGTTGCGCTCGTATCAACCATACGAGTCTAATGCATCTGACGGAGGTTGATTCGGAGCACGTATGCTCCATATTTTAAAACTGCGTCGTCGTGACGCGCTACGGTACTCAAAACGGTCAATTTCACCAAATGACCTCGAATTGGAACGAAACGAATTCCGTTGCACTCGTATCGACCATACGAGTCTAACGCAACTGACAGAAGTCGATTCAGAGCACGTATGCTCAATATTCTAAAACTGCGTCGTCGTGACGCGCTGCGGTACTCAAAACGGTTAATTTCACCAAATGACCTCGGATTGGAACGAAATAAATTCCGTTGCACTCTTATTGACCATACGAGTCTAACGCAACTGACAAAAGTCGATTCGGAGCACGTATGCTCAATGGACAACTTTGACGTTGTGGCGGAGCATGATGCTACCCAAAACAGTCATTTTTCTAAGTGACCACCACTCTGTGGCGAAGGTCGGGTCGTGGTTGCCATATGACCCGGCCTAAGTTCCTCCAAGGGTTTAACTGAACCGGCTAGACCCCCTTTTCAAAGTTGGGATGTTACAAACCAATAAAACAAAGAAGATTTTCGTCCCCGAAAATACGAGTGGGTCATGGAGATTCAAAACAGGACCTACTATAGACCATTACACGTGTCGAACGATCCCAAAATTTAATGGTCTACAAGTTTAGTTTTACCTAAATGAGCTGTATCGATTGCTTCTATCGTGCAACATAATAAGCAACTTAAGTGGAACAAAGGTAGTTTTCCCGTAGCCATGCCCATTCTGCCGTAACTTGGATATATATTGTTCGTAAGAATATTTTGTGCAGCAAATTGTTCGCTAGATGAATTGCCAGCTTAATTAGTGATTCTGAGTAAATATTTCTAGCATAATTGAATACCCCAATGTTTGCACATCCGACACGCAGAAATTTGTGTTGTGCCCTAAAGGTACATAATAAAAACCCATTAACATATAACCGACTTTCATACAAAGGTTATACATTAGTGGAACAGATAACAAGAAATGTAAGTAAGCAGGGTAAATCCATGAACATATAACCAACTCCCATACGAAGGTTATATGTTGATGGTACATGTAAAAATTGCAAGTAAGCAGTGAAAAATCCACGAACATATAACCAACTCCCATACGAAGGTTATATGTTGATGGTACATGTAAATATGTATGTTATGATGCAAATGATGCATATGCAATCCATGCACGACAAGTACTCATCACTCATCACAATCCCCTACGTTGTTACAGTCTGACCGCTTTTCTTCCAGCAGGGTAGCGAACCCCGCGGGCCTCACCGATGTGGCCGTCGGTGACAGTGGCCGGTCCTGCCACTTCTGGGTGTGGACGTACCGCACTACCCAGGCCCCAACGTACAACTCTGTGTACTCTTAGATGTGAGCGACATCCGACGATTCTAAAATTCGGCCATCCAGCGGAGGGACCTTCCAGGGAACTAATAAATGACTTCACGAGGTTCACACACTCCCTAGTGCCTCATGAGTCGTCAACCTTCCCATTCCTGTATGAACGGTCCTTGGGCATGACTGACCCGCCACGATAATCACATACAATTATTTCACCAGTTTGCACCTTATGTTGCCATATTTTGACCGCTTTTCTTCCAGCAGGGTAGCGAACCCCGCGGGCCTCACCGATGTGGCCGTCAGTGATAGTGGCCGGTCCTGCCACTTCTGAGTGTGGATGTACCGCACTACCCAGGCCCTAACATACAACCCCGTGTACTCTCGGACGTAGGAGACATCCGGCAATAACTGAATTTGGCCAACCAGCGGAGGGACCCAGCGGGGCATATAAGATACAACCGAGCTCCCGGGGTGCACATCTCCCTGTCGCCTAGAGTCTTCAACCCTCCCGTACCGGTACGTACGGTCTACGGGCATGACCGACCCGCCACTTTTCCACCGCAAGCAATTTATAGTAAAAGCAATGAATAAAATAGGCAACCAGCATATTCGGGTCTACGGTGACTTACCCTTTGTAACGAGGCTTTTCGGCTGGCCGAGTATGCAATATTGCAAGTTCCATGAATGCTAACAATGTACTTCTGGGATGGGATGCATACAAGCTTTTCTAAATTTGCCACTATTTTATTTCAATCCAGCACATTGCCTTAGTAATTATTTCCTGAAATATTGATGTTATTGAAAAGACTAACATTTCATCATAGCTCTTTTACGATTACACAGCTTTATTTTAAACAGATCGTCACATTGACAAACGTTATATCAAGTCAAAGCATACTTCATATTTGCAATTGCCGGAGCAATTCTCCATATACCCACAAAATTTCATTTGATTAGCTTACCTCAAATGAAATTTTGGAAAACGAGAATTTTAATCCCAATAAAACAAAGAGGCTTAAACCTGGGATTGAAATTAGTAATAGAATCCTTATATTGTACACAAAATTTCATTTGATTAGTTTATCTCGAATGGAATTTTGAAAATGAAAATTTAATCCCAACAAAACAAAGAGGCTTAAACCCGGGGTTCAAAATTTGAAGTGGTCATTTGCAGGGTTTAATGAAAGTGTTTTTTGGGGACAAGGTAAATCATCAGTTGAGAGCAGATGTGGTAAAAGCATTTAAGTGTTGATCCACATATATATGCCAAGTTTGTTTTCAACTTTTACCTTTAAGGTCCACCACCGCTTCCGCAGAAGGTCCGACCGGGGGATCTTACTGCACACCACCCTTTCGGCACGACGCCGAAGCGATCCCAAAGGGTGGAGGTACTAGCTTCTCCAACCCCCCTTCCTTGAACACTCTGACGTCACGCCTAGGGGTGGTGTTAAGCAAAAGTCACTACACATCAACAGAGTAGGGAAATAGTATTCTAGCAGAAGACATCATCAGAGAGTGCACTTTATAGCACTTTAGCGGAAGACATCATCAAAGAGTGCTCTTTATAGCACTTAGCGGGAGACGTAGTATTGTAGCGGAAGATTAACTATCACAGAAACCTTAAACTCAATACCTGTATGAATAATTTCCATACCTCCGCCGCATTAAATCATGTCCATCAAGGATTTATTGCCAATATCTAGATGCCGTGAGGTGGGGCACAACAAAAGGGATGCGGCTTAACAACTTGTACCTGACGTAGCCTGCTCTGTGGCTTCATCAACACACAGATGTTGTCACTCATCTGCACCTGTCATCTGTGCCAAAGACAAGTTATTAGAACCACGAACAGAATCCAACCCCTACTAACAAACAGACATAATATAACATTTATAAGGGAGGGGATATCTGGACTCTTATTGGGCCGAGGTAGCCTTTTCACGACCACCGCCTACGTACTCTATATCATCCTGCATACAGTCTCAGACCCACGTAGTTCTATTAGTTTCGCACGGGTTGCCCTCCCAGACCTTCCGTCGTGCGGGTTGCCTTAGAGTAAAACTCATCGGCCATCTGACATTTCCCCCAGGCACATTTAATTCCCGTAGGAAATATTTCTCGAAGGCAACATTTCCTTCCCGTAGGAAATATTTCTCGAAGGCAACATTTCCTCCCCGTAGGAAATATTTCTCGAAGGCAACATTTCATTCCCGTAGGAATTATTTCTCGAAGGCAACATTTCATTCCCGTAGGACATATTTCTCGAAGGCAACATTTCATTCCCATGGGAATTATTTCTCGAAGGCAACATTTCATTCCCGTGGGATTTATTTCTCGAAGGCAACATTTCATTCCGGTGGGTGTACCACTATTTTAACCCGGCTGACAATCAACCCAAGCTGCCCACATAAAGCACAAGAAGTAGTAGGTAATATGAGAGCATGGAATTAAGACAAATACAGACAATGTATATTATAATAAACTATGGGTGATCAACTCCCATAGTTATTCCATTCCTTCACTACTTTACGAATTCTTTCAGTGGGATCAATAGTATTTGATCATATCTTGCAAGACAAATTTTTGTTTCGAAATTTGAGCAGAAATCTAACTTCAGGATTCCTTTGCTGATTTCGGCAAAATTGAACCAATTGCACCATGGAGTTTCAACCCTTAACTCTATCTCCATATAAGATCAATGAATGATAATATAGACAGATTTGATCTTGACAACATGGGAGGGAAAGGAGGCATAACAGCTATCCGAAGTAAACTTCCCAACCTCTCAAGTGAAGCCCCAAGATAGACCCTCTTATGTGTAAACATACATATAAGTGTATGTATTGGAACTTGTATAAACAGGGGAAGAGAGGGAGAGAGAGATGGGGAGAGAGAGAAAGAGGGTATTGAGGAGCAATTCATTGATACCCATTTTAATTCAAAAGTAAATAAGGAACCTTTTGAAAGAACTGTTCCTTGGTCTCATGCTCATATATTTCCTCAGGTGAAGCCCCAAGAGTTGGTATTGTGGCAGCAATCTCATCTCTCAACTAAGCGTATTCATGTTAGCATGATAAGAAAAGATCTCAACTTCTCAACAATTCATGTTCTTGTTAGCATAATAAGGAGGCAATTTTTAGCAACTTCATAAAGATTTGGTGACATCTCAAAAATTCCTCTACCACAAAATTAGTGATGGTGGCACCAACTCCACCTTTAATAGTAAGGAACCAAAATTTAAGGGAAGGGGAAAATCTTTCCTGGATAAGAGAGAGAGAGAGAGAGAGAGAGAGAGAGAGAGAGAGAGAGAGAGAAAGAGAGAGAGAGAGAGATACGATCTTCGTTTCCTTCCCAATTTATTTCAATTCAAACTTATATATAAAGCTCTTAGCGGGAGAGTAAGAGCACATGAAGCATACAGAAGCTGTACCAGAGCCTTATGCTCATCCGCCTTCTTCTGTGAAGCCTCCTCGCACGGCATATATATGTATGGATATATGTAACTATTTATATACATATTAAAGTTTGCACAGACAGAGAAAGGAGAGTGAGGGAGAGGGATGGGGTTAGAGCAGACTATTGCTTGAATCTCATGTAGAGCTGAAAATAGGAGTGCAGAGGAAAGAAAATACATTCCAACCTATTTCAGGTGATCGTTCCTCATCACCACCCACAGAAGAAATAACAAGATTCTTTACATATAGCCTGCATAATTAAACCCATGTACTCTAAAAGCTTCTTATCAAACTCCTCCAAATTCTACAAGTGAAACCCCAAAACAGGCCCACTCTAAACCAACTAATTATGTGCGAAAACATATAAGAACTTGCATAGCCAGAGGAAGAGAGCGAGAGAGAGATGATCTTTATTTCCTTTCCAAAGACCAAGAGAGGAAGGGAGATGGAGAGAGAAAGAAGTGTGTGTATAGCATTTTGAAATGAATACAGCCACCAAAATCATCATGTGCTCGTTTTTCATTGCTACCTACAGAAGGAATAACAAAATTCGGTGCATATAGCCTGCATAATTAAACCCATGTAGAAGAAGTCACTTATTAAGCACCCCAACCCTCTCAAGTGAAGCCCAAGATAGGCCCTCTCTTGAGCCAGCTTACAACTCCTATATATAAATATACAAGAGCTTGCATAGTCTTACAAAGAGAGAGAGAGAGAGAGAGGTTAACTTCAAGCCAGCTCATGGTGGTTTGGCCATTCAAACCTCCTCAATTAGAGAGGAGAAGCTGATATGATCCAACCTCCTATCCTCCATCCATCCCTAACCCGATTTCCCTTAGCACGATTTCCCATGGCAGAACACCTCACCAACTCAGCATCAGGTTATCAAGACATGAATGAATTTGAAGACGATGCCCCTGTGCGGATAGTGTTTTAAAAGAGGGAGAGAATTATATATTTCCTTTCTAGATTTCCGCCTCACCCAATTTCTTTCTCGAATTGCTGTGAACAAGAGATAGAAAGGGAGAGAGGGCAATACCCCCACCCAGCCATCGTCCAGATTTAGCTAATTAAATAATGTCCAGGATTTAGCAAACCACCCCGATTTTATGCTAATACCCGAACCCAACCATCCAGGTTTAGCCAATGAAACATGACCCATGGAAATCCCTAACATGAAAACCATACAGCTGATAGCCTTAACCCCCAACAAAATTTTAGCATATAGTCCAGAAATAATACGAGCATCAGGGAGGGCGAGCATACTCCTTAAACAGGGCTAAATGTGGTTAAGCAAGCGAAAAGAGGTGCAGGAGAAGAGGGAGAGGAGAGAGAGTTAACCATCTTCTTGCCATATACAGAGAGGGAGAGCTAACCAGCTTACCGTGAGCTGGGAAGAGCAACCCCCCCCATTCTTAACCTGCAGCTTAGAAACAAAACCCCTCAAAGTCTTAATCGGCGGCACATTATGTAGCACATCAAGCTTGGTTAGCAAAATAAAAGAATAAGAAGAAGAAGCGCCTCTGATGTCGCCGGCTCAAAAAATCAAGAGAGAGAGGGAGAGAGAGATTTAGACTCCCCTGCTTCGAGTTGTTCAACTCCATTTTCTCGCCTTGCCGTGAAACCCTTGCCATGACAGAGCTTCGAGGAGGGGGAGAGGTGAGGGAGAGGTTACCAAAACTGAGAAGAGGAAGATAAGGAGAAGGGGAGAGCTTGAATCTTCCAGAACGTGCAGCGGAAGCCCTTGCCATCAAACCTTATTCCGACAGAGTTTCGAAGAGGAGGACTCCAACTCTTGTTGTGTGCCCTCCTGGAGAGAATGCTGACCCAACCCCCCATTTGTAGCCATGGGCGGCCAATCCGGAGCTGCCATGAGGCTGGAGACGTGGCTCTCCTCCCTTGGAGAGTCTCCTCACCAATGGATTTCCCCCCAAATTCCGTCCAGGGACGAGATCGGCTGCCCCCGGTGAGCTCCTTCTCCCGCCCGTGGTTTTCCGCCCATGGAATTTTGCCTCCCCTTTTCCCGGCTGGTTTCCTGTATGTTTTCATTATATATATATATATATACACACACACACACACATATCTTTATATACACACATATATATATATTATATGCTAATAACTCTCAAGATACGCGCAGGAAAAATGCGCAGAGTGTGTCGTTGTGTTTGTGTCAACCATACAAAGCTAACGAAAGTATCCGAAGTTGGTTCCGAGTCCGTTCGCTCAATATTTTAAAATGCGTTGTTGTGGTGCTCGAGATTACTCAAAATAGTGATTTTCTTCCAACGGTCTCGGATTGACATGAAACGAGCTCCGTTGCGCTCGTATCGACCATACGAGTCTAATGCATCTGACGAAGGTTGATTCGGAGCATGTATGCTCCATATTTTAAAACTGTGTCGTCGTGACGCGCTACGGTACTCAAAACGGTCAATTTCACCAAATGACCTCGGATTGGAACGAAACGAATTCCGTTGCACTCGTATCGACCATACGAGTCTAACGCAACTGGCAGAAGTCGATTCGAAGCACGTATGCTCAATATTCTAAAACTGCGTCGTCGTGACGCGTTGTGGTACTCAAAACGGTTAATTTCACCAAACGACCTCAGATTGGAACGAAACAAATTCCGGTGCACTCGTATTGACCATACGAGTGTAACGCAACTGACAGAAGTCGATTCGGAGCACGTATGCTCAATGGACAACTTTGACGTTGTGGCGGAGCATAAGGCTACCCAAAACAGTAATTTTTGTAAGTGACCACCACTCTGTGGCGAAGGTCGGGTCGTGGTTGTCGTATGACCCCGCCTAAGTTCCTCCAAGGGTTCAACTAAACCAGCTAGACTCCCTTTTCAAAGTTGGGATGTTACAATAGTCCTGCGAGCGGTAGGCTTGGGTCATAAGGAAAGACTGAGATAGTCCTGCGAGCGGTAGGCTCGGGTCATATGGAAGAACTTGGATAGTCCTGTGAGCGGTAGGCTCGGGTTATAAGGAAGGACTGTGATAGTCCTGCGAGCAGTTGGCTCAGGTTAAAAGGAATAAGGACTGGGATAGTCTAGCGAGCGGTAGGCTTGTAGTTTAAATATAAGACTAGTGTAGTCTAGCGAGCGGTAGGCTCGTAGTTTAAATATAAGACTGGTGTAGTCTAGCGAGCGGTAGACTCATAGTTTAAATATAAGACTGGTGTAGTCTAGTGAGCGGTAGACTCGTAGTTTAAATATAAGACTGGTGTAGTCTAGCGAGCGGTAGGCTCGTAGTCTAAATAGAAGACTGGTGTAGTCTAGCGAGCGGTAGGCTCGTAGTTTAATTATAAGACTGGTGTAGTCTAGCGAGCGGTAGAGTCGTAGTTTAATTATAAGACTAGTGTAGTCTAACGAGCGGTAGGCTCATAGTTTAAATATAAGACTGGTGTAGTCTAGCGAGCAGTAGACTCGTAGTTTAAATATAAAACTGGTGTAGTTTAGCGAGCGGTAGGCTCGTAGTTTAAATATAAGACTGGTGTAGTCTAGCGAGCGGTAGGCTCGTAGTTAAATATAAGACTGGTGTAGTCTAGCGAGCGGTAGGCTCGTAGTTTAAATATAAGACTGGTGTAGTCTAGCGAGCGGTAGGCTCGTAGTTTAAATATAGGACTGGTGTAGTCTAGCGAGTGGTAAGCTCGTAGTTTAAATATAAGACTGATGTAGTCTGGCGAGCGGTAGGCTCTACTTTATAAATGTTGATTTAGAATTGCGAGTTGGAGGCTCAGTAGTAAGGGTTAATACATATTTGAATATGCATAAGATGTGGTGGGTCTTCGGTTCTGGCTTGGTCGTCACACCGACAGTAGTTCGTTAACTCAGCAGTGCTAGTGGTTTGATTAGGGGCCAGGTTGTTTTACTGCGCGTCCGACGGGATGAATTCCCTAAACCCTGCCTGGCCAATTCAGTTTAGTACGTAGGAGCTCGTGAGTACCGGGTACCGATATCACAGTGTACGTTTGGGCCTAGGTCTGGTAGTGTGACTTACCCACCTAGGTGAGGTGATGCCCGCTCCTCTGCCACCGTTTGACCACGACGGGAGGTGCCCGAGAGGTTAGCTACCTTCGAAAAGTGGGAACTAAAGGTCTGTACGTACATAGTCGAGTGTGTGTGTTGCACCATTGCATTGCATTGCATATCATAACATAGCATTCTTGCATAAATCAGAGACCTCATCGTATAAATTAGTATGGACACTTTTATACGATGAGTTTACTTCTTGCCAGATCCCTTAGCTTATGTGTTTGTGTGTGTATACACATAAGTTAAGGTTACTTTCATAGCTGCTTTAGTTGTTTCTTTATTTGCTCTAGTTTTCTTTATAACTACTCTGGTGTACTTTTTCTAGCTGCTTAGTCTATTTTATAACTGCGTGTGTATACTCACTTTGACGCTCATTTATATACTACTCGGTTTCTTTGTGGCCCCTTGATAGATTTGCTAGAAAGGTGCTTGATGTATATATATATACATGTTGTTAGTTATTGATATAATTGCTATATATAAATGCTTTTATATACATGCTGTTAGCTATTGATATATTTGATAGGTTAGTAATACCCGCTTGTCACCTGCTTTTGATTTACCCTTTGATGTCCTCCGTTTCCTCCTCCCGCACGGTGCCTAGGAGTCGCGGGGGGAGGCGAGGACAAAACTGTCTTAGTCTTTATGACTAACGGTCGGTTGTGACCGTAGGTTTCTAAGGAACTGGAGCAGCAGAACGACCGACAGTACTTGATGACAAGACTTAAAGAGCAATTTCCTTGCATATAATTAGAATGAGAGTTCGATAGCTTCCGCATATAATTAGAATGAGAGAGATTTTGTACTTTATTTTGGACATTGTAATCATGTAATTTATAAATTTAATGTGATTTGTGGACTTGTATCTTTTATTGCTTCAATAACTGCGACTATGGTTGCCCTGGATGATGATGAATAGTCGGCAGGATCGGCGTATTGTGGCGGCGACCATTGAGTGTAATGGTGTCGCCGCAAGACGACGGTTCTGGGCGGTAAGACCCGGTAAAGAATGCAAAAAAAAGAGGGTCTTACAAACTGGTATCAGCTTAGCCGACTTTCGATCCTGGTAAAAGAAGTTCACTCACCCTGGGCAACCCCCGCTCGAGTTAGTTTGAGGACAAACTAGCAGCGGAAACAGTGGTGTGCCCATACGGGAAATCACATAACTTTGTCCACTTAGCGATGAGATTAGGCCAACCTGACTAGTACACCGTATTGGTTTGACTTAACAAGACATCTCATAAGGTATCCTAGTCTGACATCAACCTCGAAAATATTTTGACCAAGTAGTAGGATACCCCCAAAGTGACTAAAAGAAGGAGTTGAAAGCGTGTGTAAGTGTTCGGGGCTTACTCTCCGATATACCCACGTCACTTCCTAAGTGATATTAACACCCCTCACACAAACAAATAGGACAATCTTAAGTGGATTTGGTGCTTGTGATTGTACTATCGGATTAGTATGAGACTCATAAGGCTTAACTTATGTGCTTAGAAGCTAATACTCCACACTTCCACCCTCGGAAAACCATCACAAATAAAGGATGTCAAATGTGGAATGAGAATTCCAACTTAGAGAAGACCACTTAATTGGCACACGATCCTTGGAAAAGTTACGGTAAATGGCATTTTAAGGGTAGAGAACCTTACCATATACACAAATCTCAAGGACTGTATACCCATAAGGATTATGTAAATACGAGAAATGTCCAAATTGTCGGATATAAGAAACTCAGCACAAGATTTACGGGAGGCTAATCTTGTTTCTTCGTTTATTGGGCTGCTATAATATTAACTTGGGTTATTTTAGAAACATAAAAGTCTCTGCAATACAACTCCCTGGGCACCCATTTTGGTGCAGGGTATATAAAGTGAACCCTAGAACCAAATTTGTGTGCCCCCATCATCTGACTTATCCAAATAATCTGAATTTTTCATCGTACATGTAATTTAGTACGATACATATGTGGTCCAAAAATAAAAATTTTGGAGATAAAGTTCTGTAGATTTGGAAATGATTTCATTACATACGATTGTGGTAGATCTAAGGCTTAATGGAAACCAATCCACTCAAACCTTTTATGGATGGTAGGTCTCGGAAAGAAAAGTCCTTGGATAAATTTGAGGCCATTTGGAACCCTACATATTGGTGGTTCCCACATGCAAGACCAAGGTAGCTTAGGATAATACTCATGTTATTACACACATAGAGTATTATGAATAATAATCAATTCCTGGGTCAATTCTCTTGAAATTTGAAGCATGCACTTATGATCAAGAGATCTTTCATCTTTGAAGGAATCAAAAGCTTTGAGGATTGAGTTCCGTAGGAAATCGGGGTTTGTGAACCCTTGTTACATTAAGCCTTATTGAGAATTCCAAGGTCAAGTTCCCCTAGATCAGTATTAAAAGCAGGAATATTATAGAAATGAGTAGATAGACTCGTGGTCTCCATTAAACTTCTGAAAATTTTATTGATTAGTTATCATACTTCCTTCATGAAATGGGTTTTGCACCCTTAGCCACATAATTAATCTTCTGGAATTATTTTAAGAAGGAAAACTATGAACTTCTGCCGAACACTGTCTTGGATCATGATTAGTCTCTGAAAATTCTGTTAAACCTATTGGCTCATGATAATTGATACTTGGTGTACAGACTGGGGACCCCCATAGTTATGAAGGAAATAAGAATGAGGCCAAAAACAAGTATGACATTATGAAGGGTTGAAATCTGTAAATTATCACATACAAGACTCGGGGAATGATTTAGAGAGCAACTCACGACATATTCATGATAGTTGTTTCATGGGTGATAGGTCTGGTGCAAAATTTCAGCTTGGTTTGCGTTTAACAAAAATGAGGACTATAGATTTGACCATTAATAACACGTGATTTAGGATAAAAATCAGGAATGAGGTTTGAGGACGTTAATATGATTGTGTGCACTTCAAGAATTAATCTTGGAGGATTTACAATATATGAATTTCATGAGCATTGGAATTGATGACTCACATGAATTTAAGTACCAGAACTGAGCTTGATTATTACTAGAGTATCCTTTTAGTTTAGTAAATGACATGACATATTTACATTTACTAAATATCATTTCGGATCTTAGAAGCATGATTAAACTTTGACATAAAGTATTAAAAGAATGACGACGTCATGAAAATTAGGAGAATCAATATTGCCCAAGCCATAAGCATATCATGATCTTGGAAGACAAGTCTAAATTCTAATTGCAAACACCTAACAAATAAGAGTACTGACATCACATTACAATGATTGTGAACCACCGGAAAGTTAGATCCAAAGTGTTGGTAAGGATAGTATTGAAACTATTGACGGTGAACATGACGATATACTCTCCGGGTCGAGAATTGTATACTTACAAAGACATCATACTATAGATTATAAGACTCGATAGATTTCTACACTCTCCATGTGAATGTGTAGAGTTACTTCAACCTATGTCCTCCCTCCACTATGTATATCTTCATCAAACTGATGAATATTTAAGGACCCTCGGGAAGAAGATCTTGATTACGAACATAGTAAAGATTTAACGAAAGTGCACTTGGGTGAAAACTTAGGATGAGGCGATGTGAACTAGACCTAACCATTTTCAATATTAGCTGGGATTCATGCTGCACTAAAACTACTAAATCATCCAGGTATATTCAGAACTCTAACTCCCGTGGACCTAACCTAAATTTCGGGGATGAAATTATTTCTTCGTTTATTGGGATTTGTAACATCCCAAAAACAACTAGACCCCTAAGATGCATTTTGTCATGACAAGGTCATGACATTGCTCTAAGAGGACAAAATGGCCTTAAGAACCAAGGTGAATAGGTAAAAATCATTTTGGTGTGCAAATAGCCAAATTGAGCCCATGGCTTAGGGCTTGATAATTGAGCTTCAAAATGACAAATGGGCCTCACTAACACTCACTAAACCCCTTAGGGAGTCCCTTGGGTCATTTAGGACCCATTAGGGTCAACCCAATTGATCAATTGGCTAAAATCAACTATATGCCCAAATAAGTCAAACCACTCAATTAAGGGTCAATTAGGATTTAAATGATCAAATTAACCCCACCAATATATTACAAACCCTAGTATGGGTGCAAAGGACTCAAAAGCCCAATCATGGGGGTCACTAATTGGCCCAAATTGACCAAAGTGCCCTAAAGGTCAACATAGGTCAAACCTTCACAAATAGGTCAAATTGACCCCCCCCCCCCCCCCCCCCCCCACAAAAAAAATATGAAATTGACTTCACCCCTAGTCCTATAACATTAAAAGAGACACAATGGGCCCAAAAGCACCATCTATTGGCCATTAATTGGTCCAAATTGACCAAAGTCAACCTTCCCCCAATTTTGGTCAAAATCACACATATTGGCTAAATTGACCCAATTGGGGCATCACCAAGACCCAATCAATATTATATGGTTTCAAGGGACTCAAGACCAACACATTGGACCAGTCAACCAATCAAATTTACCAAGTCAACCCCAAAGGCAACCTTGGTCAAAGTTGAGCCCTAAAGAAGAAATTAGAAGCCCAAGCCTATTCCAATGGGCTAAGGCCTCAATAGGAAGCCCATCCTGCAGCCCAATAGCACATGACCATGCATGCCCTCAAATTTGAGGAGGGATTGACATGCAAGGGGGTAGAATTGGGATTTCCCCCAATTTTGAATGAGACAAGGAGGGATTTATGGAGTTGATGCCACATGGCATGTGTCTCCTCTCCCCAAAGCCTCCTCTCAGCTCCCCCATGAGATTTCCTGCAAAATTTGAGTGAGGTGGCAGCTGGGTAGAGGGGGAAATTTAGGTGGGGGAAGGTGTTGGCCGGCCACTTTAATGGCAACCCATGGGGTGAGCTGCCATTAGGTCCAATCTTCTTCCCCTCAGCATGGATTCGAGCTGAGGAGTGGAATCTGGGTGAGCTGGAGCACTGTTAGTGGCTGGGGAGGGAGGTGCCAACTTAGCCGAAATCGCCCATTAATGACAACCCATCTAATACCCTCCCTCTCTCTCAATTGAGCTAACGATCCCCTTCAGAAGCTTGAGAGAAGGAGAAGCCCCATCTTTCAGAGAGGAATCATGCACTGGTGGTGGAGATTGGCAAGGAGCCCATTATTTGATTTATCAAATTGATGTGATATAGGGAGCTAAACACCTCAAGATGACCCCAAATTTTGGTGTGGGCTTCTTTAGGTCATGTATGGACACTGGTTAAAATTTCATCACATATGCATGAGTATATTTTTTGAACTTCAAAAATGAAGTTTGTGTCTTAAGAGGAAATTCGGTTGCCAATAGCCATTTCGGGCTAGTTGAGGTTTTAGATGTGTTTGAAGATGAGAATCACCTTGCATGTCACTAAAACTTTGACCATGCATGTATGATGACCTAACCATCCAAACCCTAGAGTTTGGAGGTCATTAGAGCTAGAATCATTAAGTTTTTCTAATTAATTTAAATTGTCACACCTATTAAATTAATGGAATTTTTGGGGTAAAATGAACATGGAATATTCTGAAGTTTAGGACTTGGTATTTTTAGGCCAATATTATGCTCTACAGATTTTACCAGATTTTATTGCGGTCATAATCAAGTACTTAATGTATAAGTCCTTATTGGCACACCACTTGTATTAAATGAAAATTATGGATAAATACTCCCTGGTAAATTATGAAACCTTGAATTTGGTGTTTTTAGATGATTATTGTGCTAGGTTAATTTTCTCAGAATTTATAGAGACATGTAGATGGTAGTTGTAGTGTAATCCCTTATTGGCGCACCATTTGTATTAAATAGTAATTATGGATAAATACTCCCTGGTAAATTATGAAACCTTGGATTTGGTGTTTCTAGATGATTATTGTGCTAGGTTAATTTTCTCAGAATTTATAGAGACCTGTAGATGGTAGTTGTAGTGTAATCCCTCATTGGCACACTATTTGTATTAAATAGTAATTATGGATAAATACTCCCTGGTAAATTATGAAACCTTGGATTTGGTGTTTTTAGATGATTATTGTGCTAGGTTAATTTTCTCAGAATTTATAGAGACCTGTAGATGGTAGTTGTAGTGTAATCCCTTATTGGCACACCATTTGTATTAAATAGTAATTATGGATAAATACTCCCTGGTAAATTATGAAACCTTGGATTTGGTGTTTTTAGATAATTATTGTGCTAGGTTAATTTTCTCAGAATTTATAGAGACATGTAGATGGTAGTTGTAGTGTAATCCCTTATTGGCACACCATTTGTATTAAATAGTAATTATGGATAAATACTCCCTGGTAAATTATGAAACCTTGGATTTTGTGTTTTTAGATGATTATTGTGCTAGGTTAATTTTCTCAGAATTTATAGAGTCCTGTAGATGGTAGTTGTAGTGTAATCCCTTATTGGCACACCATTTGTATTAAATAGTAATTATGGATAAATACTCTTTGGTAAATTATGAAACCTTGGATTTGGTGTTTTTAGATGATTATTGTGCTAGGTTAATTTTCTCAGAATTTTTATAGATCTATAGATGATACTTGTAGTGTAAATCCTTATTTGCACCCCATTTTTGTTAAATAGAAATCATGGTTAAATAATCCCTGGAAAAATGTGAAACTTGGGGTTTGAGGTTTTTAGACCAATACTATGCTAGTGTGAATTCATCAGAATTTATAGAGATCCGTAGATTATACTTGTTGCGTAAAACTTTACTTTCATCCCATCTATTTGAATAGAAACTATGATTAAGAATTTCCTGGAAGAGTATGAACTGTAGGATTTGAGGTTGTTAGATCATTACAAAATGTGAACCTATGGTAATAACTTGGAACTCATTAGGACTTGATCGGACCAAGGTTGCATCTTAAGAGTCAAACCTAGTTCAATTCCACCTTGGTCTGCGAACAGTAGAAACTGAAAACATAAATTCGAACCCCTTCCTTATGGTCACCACCCCTAGAGTTACTAACTCTAAGAGAATTGCAGATGCCCAATTAGGTTGAATGATTAGTCACCAAGGGCAGTCATCGGAAATAAAGACGGGTGCGTTTAGTAAAACATCAATTCAGAAATTTGACAAGGACCTATTAGGGGAGGTGAAGGATGACTTAGCAAGAAGTGAAAAATTGTGATTGAGAGATAACACAAGGAAATAGTCGGTCACTAGGAATGATATGGTTCGGTGTTCAATAGAACACTGACACATGTCTGCCTGAGTTAAAAGGTAATCCACCATAGGATTTTAGAGCAATCAGAGAGCAAATGGGCATACAAGAATGGGTAGCAACTAAATAAAATAAATATCCTGGAAAGGGGGATTTGGGCTTCAGTCACCATCACCTTCCCTAGTACCGTTGCGAGCCCTTCACCGGGTAATCCACGGGAAGTCCAGGATTCACCCCAAGCTACTAAGATCAAATAACAATAGACAAGAATAGTAAGTAGGAGAACTTGAAACATAATCTCCCTCCCAAATTTGGGAAGGAATGAAGGAAGGACTGTGATAGTCCTGCGAGCGGTAGGCTTGGGTTATAAGGAAGGACTGGGATAGTCCTGCGAGCGGTAGGCTCGGGTTATAAGGAAGGACTGTGATAGTCTTGCGAGCAGTAGGCTCAGGTTATAAGGAAGGACTGAGATAGTCCTGCGAGCGGTAGGCTCGGGTTATAAGGAAGGACTGTGATAGTCCTGCGAGCGGTAGGCTTGGGTCATAAGAAAAGACTGAGATAGTCCTGCGAGCGCTAGGCTCGGGTCATAAGGAAGGACTGGGATAGTCCTCCGAGAGGTAGGCTCGGGTTATAAGGAAGGACTGTGATAGTACTGCGAGCAGTAGGCTCAGGTTAAAAGGAATAAGGACTGGGATAGTCTAGTGAGCGGTAGGCTCGTAGTTTAAATATAAGACTGGTGTAGTCTAGCGAGCGGTAGGCTCGTAGTTTAAATATAAGACTGGTGTAGTCTAGCGAGCGGTAGACTCGTAGTTTAAATATAAGACTGGTGTAGTCTAGCGAGTGGTAGACTCGTAGTTTAAATATAAGACTGATGTAGTCTAGCGAGCGGTATGCTCGTAGTTTAAATATAAGACTGGTGTAGTCTAGCGAGCGGTAGACTCGTAGTTTAAATATAAGTCTGGTGTAGTCTAGCGAGTGGTAGGCTCGTAGTTTAATTATAAGACTGGTGTAGTCTAGCGAGCGGTAGGCTCGTAATTTAAATATAAGACTGGTTTAGTCTAGCGAGCAGTAGGCTCGTAGTTTAAATATTAGACAGGTGTAGTCTAGCGTGCGATAGGCTCGTAGTTTAAATATAATACTAGTGTAGTCTAGCGAGCGGTAGGCTCGCAGTTTAAATATAAGACTGTGTAGTCTAGCGAGCGGTAGGCTCGTAGTTTAAATATAAGACTGGTTTAGTCTAGCGAGTGGTAGGCTCGTAGTTTAAATATCAGACTGGTGTAGTCTAGCGAGCGGTTGGCTCGTAGTTTAAATATAAGACTGATGTAGTCTGGCGAGCGGTAGACTCTACTTTATAAATGTTGATTTAGAATTGCGAGCTGGAGGCTCAGTAGTAAGGGTTAATACATATTTGAATATGCATAAGATGTGGTGGGTCTTCGGTTCTAGCTTGGTCGTCACACCGACAGCAGTTTGTTGACTCGGCAGTGCTAGTGGTTTGATTAGGGGCCAGGTTGTTTTACCGCGCGTCCGACGGGACGAATTCCCTAAACCCTGCCTGGCCAATTCAGTTTAGTACGCAGGAGCTCGTAAGTACCGGGTACCGGTATCACAATGTACGTTTGGGCCTAGGTCTGGTAGTGTGACTTACCCACCTAGGTGAGGAGACGCTCGCTCCTCTGCCACCGTTTGACCACGACGGGAGGTGCCCGAAAGGTTAGCTACCTCCGAAAAATGGGAACTAAACGTCTGTACGTACAGAGTCGCGTGTGTGAGTTGCACCATTGCATTGCATTGCATATCATAGCATAACATTCTTGCATAAATCAGAGACCTCATCGTATAAATTAGTATGGGCTGTTTTATACGATGAGTTTACTTCTTGCCAGATCCCTTAGCTTATGTGTTTGTGTGTGTATACACATAAGTTAAGGTTACTTTCATAGCTGCTCTAGTTGTTTCTTTATTTGCTCTAGTTTTCTTTATAACTACTCTGGTGTACTTTTTCTAGCTGCTGAGTCTATTTTATAACTGCGTGTGTATACTCACTTTGACGCTCATTTATATTCTACTTGGTTTCTTTGTGGCCCCTTGATTTATTATGATAGATTTCATAGAAAGGTACTGCTTGATGTATATATATACATGTTGTTAGTTATTGATATAATTGCTAGATGTAAATGCTTTTATATACATGCTGTTAGCTATTGATATAATTGCTAGGTTAGTAATATCCGCTTGTCACCTGCTTTTGATTTACCCTTCGATGTCCTCCGCTTCCTCCTCCCGCACGGTGCCTAGGAGTCGCGGGGGGAGGCGAGGACAAAACTGTCTTAGTCTTTATGACTAACGGTCGGTTGTGACAGTATGTTTCTAAGGAACTGGAGCAGCAGAACGACCGACAGTACTTGATGACAAGACTTAAAGAGCGGTTTCCTTGCAACAACACTACTTGATGGCAGATCGATAAGAGTTCGATAGCTTCCGCATATAATTAGAATGAGAGAGATTTTGTACTTTATTTTGGACATTGTAATCATGTAATTTATATATTTAATATGATTTGTGGACTTGTATCTTCTATTGCTTCAATTACTGCGACTATGGTTGGCCTGAATGATGATGAATAGCCGGCAGGATCAGCGTATTGTGGCGGCGACCATTGAGTGTAATGGTGTCGCCGCAAGACGGCGGTTCTGGGCGGTAAGACCCGGGAAAGAATGCAAAAAAGAGGTTCTTACAACATGGGGGGCTCCTCGTGCACTGTCACTCGTATATATATATATATATATATATATATATATATATATATATATATTCGCACGGGCGTACGATGCTCTTGGGTGGGCTTCGCTCGCATCCAGACGTGTTCCGCCCGCCTGAAACCCATGTCACGCCTATGCTCACTGCTTTCGAGTGCACGAGCTTCCCCCATGCTCGATGCTCTCAGGCGGGCTTCACCCGCATCTATGCGGGCTTCACCCGCATCTATGCGGGCTTCACCCGCATCTATGCAGGCTTCACCCGCATTTATGCGGGCTTCACCCGCATCTATGCGGGCTGCGACCGCATGTAGCACGTGCTCGCCGCTCGCACCTCACTGTCATGACATATTTCATATGTTGCTCGATCATTTTGACAATGGGTTGCGAGCGGCGAGCACGTGCTTTATGTGGGTGAAGCCCGCCTGAGATCATCGAGCATGGGCGAAGCCCATGCACCCGAGAGCAGTGAGCATAGTCGTGACACGAGTTTCAGGAGGGCGGAGCCCGCCTGGATGCGGGTGAAGCCCGCCCGAGAGCTTCGAGCACGGGCATAGCCTGTAAGACCCCCCTCCCGGAACACAAAACACAGCCGAGGGGGGTCTTATGCCCAGGACAGCCGCCTTGCGGAAGCGCCAGCTCACGGGCTAGCCACCTCCACAAGACGCCTATCCCGCCGGCTAAACCAACTCAACAGCGCCAACCAATCAATAAACTAAAACAAGAAGCCACATATAAATATATAAAATTCGCATAAGTAGAGTCCATAATTATACAAAAAGGTAGCTCCACGAGCTCCTGCAAAATATATCAGAGTATCACACAAGATGCCCAAAGGGGCTACATCTCAAAACTACTACTCACGACTGTCACTGCCGGTACTGTAGGTATCGCTGTCTCCGGCCCTGTCGCCCTGACCCGACTGTCCTCCTCCTGCGCCGTGCGCTGCGGCTCCAGGGTGCACTCCTAAAAAGAGGGACGTAGCAACCGTTAGTCATAAAGACTAAGTGGCTTCACATCCGCTCCCCCGGCGACTCCAAGGCACCGGGCGGTAGAATTGAAAGAAAGCTGCAATATTAGCAATAGTATACAAAACAGGTGACAGGAAGGGTTGTTCATATGTGTCGGTTGTATAAGTACCCAAGTACTTGCAATGTTCCTAACTAGCATGTTCATAGTTATATATATAGCAGCAGTGACTATCCAAGCAAGTGTAAGCACAACAAACATAAGCTGAGTATTGAAGAGCTGAATTGAACTTAACTTATAAGGATGCTCATACAAGCTTATAAGTTAAGGGTCTGCATATAAAGGTAACTCATCATATAAAGATGCCCATACAAGTTTATATGATGAGTATCCATTGCTGTGCAATGTAATGATTATGATATGAATGCGGTGCAATGATTATGATATGAATGCGGTGCAATGATTATGATATGATGACTTCTCCAAGCGCATTTGCTATGTCGACACAGACCTTTAGTTCCCACTTTTCGAGGGTAGCTAACCACTCAGGCGCCCCCCGTCGTTGCCAGACGGTGGCAGTGGCACGGGCCTCGCCACTACTAGGAAGGTATGCACACTACCAGTCCTAGGCCTCTGTACGCCTCAACGCTCTTTGTTCATAGCGGAGCCCTGCGTACTGCTCGCATTTCTGCAGAGTCTTCAGGAGTGGAAGGGGGCTTTGGGAGATGAGCACCAAGAAGACGAGCCCTTCCAGTCCGAGTCTGACTGCCAGCTCCCGTTGGTGTGATGATCGGCGAGCCCGTAGACCCGCCACCAACTATCCTCTACCGAGGATCACTACACCACCATGTGTGAAAACCTGCACATTCATACTGTCACGCCCTGCCCGTAGGCCCATTCACGACCGGTGCTCACAAGCAATCATCATATTTACTCGTTCTGCCCGTAGGCTCATTCACAACTTGTGCTCTCTAGCACCCATCATATTAACACGTTCTGCCCGTAGGCTCCGTTCGCCACAAGTTCAACCTAGTTGAACTATTCCCATTCTTGAGAGTTTACTACCAATACGTATCATCCCGTTGTTTATCTAGCGAGGTGATGATTAATAGAAACACATCTTCCAAACATGCGCCAAGAGTCCCCAATATAACGTTCGTGATTTCCAAGCACATCTCACATGTCATCGACATTCACTTCTCGTACTCAATTTACAGCTCACTCTATTACGATGAGATCTTTATCGCATTTGAGGGGTTGTCACAAAACCACACTCTTCGCTGGGTGATCGATCGATGTGCGCATTATTATAAACATGTCGTCAAAGTCTTTATTCGATTATTCATCGCAATGCCTCATTCCATACATCATGCCATTCGCCCATGCTTCGCCCAATTGACACGTAAATCTGGGCACTCATTTCCTCATTAAATTGGAGAATATAGATTTCTCTCCAAACAATAGCCACGTCGGCATTCCTAGTTATTATTCCCGGAGCGAAGCGAGAACGAACTACGGTTGGCGAAATCACAACAAGTACCCTCCCACAACTCATGAAATTCAACAAGGGTCAGCACAATATCATCAATTCGATTTCTACCACTATTAAGAGCGTCGGACAAGTATTATAAAAGATATCCCCAAAGATTATCGCAATTCAAACTACAACGACGCTGATTAACAAAACTGAGATTCTGGGAGTTCTACTCCACCCTAATTTATGTGCCACCCCATTTTGGAAAGCCCTCACCAAAGGCTACAACATTCATGTTGAGTCCTAAACCCAGATCCAAGTGGCTCCTACCTAAAATCTGCTCCAAAGTCAGCTGCAGAAATCCTGGACAGCAAAAACAGCACGCAATAGACCCAAACCAGCTTTCTGGACAGTCCACTCGACTGGACCTTTAGAGAGCTACAGGTCACTTCAGGAAACGGGTAACCTATCGTTGGAAACTCTTTCCGAGGGCTACAACTTCCTTGTTGAGCCCGAAGTCTAATTCCAGTGGGGTCAAGCCTAAAAATTGGCTCGAACCAGCTGCGCACAATTTCCTTAATAACCGAGTGCAAGTTATGAATTGAATCTGATTTAACGGGGAGCTTTCATCACATCTATCCACAATTATATAATTAGCAACCCTAATTAATCAGAGCGTTATTCCTCATCTTTCCCAAACAATTATTATATAATTAAAACTATGTTTAACAGAGCTTCCTTTATTCTCTTCCCCAAAACATGAACTAAATGTATATAAATATTTACCATTGAAATTCATTCAACAGGGAGCTTATTTCTCAAATCCAAATCAACAGGGAACTTATTTCTATTATCATCCCAAATGCCTAATGAACATATATATATATATATATATATAATTTCCATCTAACAGGGAGCAAATTCCCAAGCAGCTACAAGACATATATATATGTATATATATAATTGAAATCCCAATTACAGGTAACTAATTAATGGAAACCCATATGAAAGTTTAGGGCAGCCACCTTCTCTCCTCTCATGCTCCCTCATGAGGCCACCACATTTCACGGGATCAACATCCTTGCATTCGTATTGAAGCGGGGAGTCGAATGAGGGCGTTTTCGCGGCGATCGGCGCCCTACGGCGAAAAACCCTAATGCGGCCTCAACCTACGGAACTTCATTTCGCTCCCAAATCGACTCAATTGAGTTCGATGTCTTGCCTAGGGGGTCTAAGATACTAGCACCAAGGGAGAGGGGTCGGAAGCCACCTGATTTTATGGCCAAGGTCGGAGCTCATCTTGATGGAAGCATGGGTGGTGGTCGGCCAAGCTCCAAATGCCTCTCCAAGCTTTGCTCCTCCAAAGCTCCATGAATAAAACCTTAAGTTAAAACCATCAGGTGAGAGGGAAGGAGATGAAGAAGAAGGAGAGGGAGAAGATGAAGATAAAAAGAAGGAGATCTGTCGGGTAATCAGACCAGCAGCTCTTGTGTTAAGAGAGAAGAGAGTAAGCCTTGGAACTCCAAATATAGGTGTCGGCTTCTTATTGGACAAGGTATCCACTTCTGGTCTAAAATAATCATAAAAAAATTAAGCATTTAAGCTTTATTGGGCGACGGGAAGAAAGAGCCCAGAATCGTCGAACGGGAACAGTAACTTCGTCGAGCGCTGGGATTTTCGTCGAACGCTGTTCGACGATTTTCGTCGAACGGCGGCTAAGTTCTTCTACCGCTGGAGGACGCTGTTCGTTGAACGCCGTTCGACGGTTTTCGTCGAGCTCCGTTCGACGAATTTCGTCGAACACAGGCAGACTTCTTTGATCACTTCGTCGAACACTGCCTGACGCTATTTCGTCGACCGCTGAAGGAATAACATTTCGTCGAGCGCAACCCTCCTATACTTCGTCGATCGCAGCTATTATAATATAGTCGAACGATGAGCAGCACAATTAGTCGAACGAAAGCAGCTAGCCAAAGCTTCCTGTTCGACGTTCGTCGAACGGTAGCAAATAGCCGAACGCTCCCCGTTCCACGTTCATCGAACGGAAGCTGCTAGTCGCAAAAACAATAAATAAATAATAAAATAACAGAGCTCCTTTTTCAAATTATTTTATTAGTTCTAAATTGCTGATATTTTAGAATATTACCAAAACAATTGTGCTGACAGCACACCATAGCTATCAGCACACCAAGCTCATATTTATTCCAATAGGAATTAGATAGCAGCACCCCCAAATAGGAAATAGCTAGCAGCACACCTATCCACAAGTGCTATCAGCACACCCCTTTTTTTTGTATTAGCAGTCCACATATAGTTTCCAAAGCTTCTTCTTTTAGCTATAAACAATTCCTTATTTTAACACCACATGACGAGGAGGCAACCATTCATTTCACTGTTTTAAATTTCATCATAGGGGCCTAGAGCGAAATGGGATGTTACAAATCCAATAAACGAAGAAACAATTTCGTCCCCGAAATTTAAGTTGGGCTTATGGGGACCGAAGATCGGATTACGAAAATTGTTCTTCCGAGCACTCACCGAATCTTACCCGTCTCAGGTGAGGGCCACAACTCGTCCTTCCTACCTCACCTCAATTTCTCCCCGGTGTGCTCTCGTCATACTCCACGCACTTGGTATCCCAAGTTTTCTCAACCACAACGAATCAACTTTGCTATACCTTTGTCAAAAGCCGTCAGGTCAGAGAGCCTAACACGCACGATGTTATCACTCGTCCTCTCAACCTTAACCGATCAACATTCTTCGCACCTTGGATCTGAATCATTCTAGGTTCAGTGAACCTGTTACCCACGAGTTTACCACTCGTGCTCCCGCACCAAATCCAAATTCCTCCTCTCAAGGAGTCATGTGTTTTAGATTTGCAAGAGTAAGTTGATTCTTCCAATCTCAGGCATCGTTATCCAAATAACGTGCAGCACCCTTATCGTCATCACTTGAATGTATTCAACAATTTAGCTTTCAAAGAAATCGGCCTCAAAGTCAGGCGGGTAGTCTACCAGGTAAGGTATGGGGTCACGCACATGCTTGACACATCCTAGGTGGCGGCTTCGGGAATGAACACCAAAGAATAGCCTGGATGGCGGCGTTGGGAATTAACACCAAGGGCCCGGACCATCCAGTTGAACAAACTACATTAGCCCGGATGGCGGCTTTGGGAATTAACACCAAAGGGCCCGGACCATCCAGTCGAACGAACTACATTAGCCCGGATGGCGGCTTTGGGAATTAACACCAAAGGGCCCGGACCATCCAGTTGAACGAATTAAACTAGCCCGGATGACGGCTTTGGGAATTAACACCAAAGGGCCCGGACCATCCAGTTGAACGAATTAAACTAGCCCGGATGGCGGCTTTGGAAATTAACACCAAAGGGCCCGGACCATCCAGTTGAATGAATTAAACTAGCCCGGATGGCGGCTTTGGGAATTAACACCAAAGGGCCCGGACCATCCAGTTGGTCATCTAGCGATGCGAGCAGTAATATAACAAAGCTCCCAACATCTTCATTTAACCACCACGTTGCAAAACCTTAGCACTATGAGTGCTACGATTTAAACTAACTATCCTAAATATGTCACTTAAGCACAACTCTTTGATCAACAATCGAATACGACTCCACTCAACAAATTTCAAGGCGTCCCCCAAAATTTATTGCCCAGTCGTCTGACCAACCATTGATCATTGAGAGGCACTACAACACTATCGAGAGAGTTCAAGTTTCCACTTATTAATCCCCATGAGGTTCTAATGATGGAACTCATGCTATGAGGACCTAAGGACTACCACCGAGTCATTATGTCATCCAAACGCTTGCCAGGATCTGACTAGTGCATAGCCGCACTCAAGGACTGCCAGTCTCAAGTCCTTACCATCACATCAGGATGTATTCATATCTTCCAAAAACATACGTCAAGAGTTCCCAATATAGTGTTCATGATTTCAACCATCTTGCTTACGGCGAGTTAATTATTCAGAGATCACAAGCTTCCGAGGTTAAAATTACAAGGATTTAAAATCCTTAAAGAATTCCAAGACGGTACCTCTCGCCCTCAATATTCAATTCATATGTTCAAATCACAGCGCGTCTCAACACCCTTGACGCTCTCACCCGTATTGAGAGGTTAACACGAATCCAACCCTCATCGTTCACGTACTATAAAAATAAACAGGATCTAAGGGAAAGCGAAGTCGGAACATAAATAAGCCAATAAACGAAGGGACAAGCCCCCGTACGTTTTTGGACTAAATTTCTTCCACCGCCCATATGGTATATTCATCTCACGTATGGACACAACCCTTAAGGACATATCTTCCTCGACTTAGAGTTCTTACCCTATAGATCCCCGTATCGACGCACTCATATACCAGCCGTGATGTAGAAATTTAAAATTTTACGGCGACGACCAAGCTACAATGAGAGCAGGTGCAAATAACATCCAATCACCCGGTACATTTATATAAGTTTGAACTCAACATGAACCAAGGTGCAAGGCTCGGGATTATTTCCTTTCGACACGGGTTATGTAGACTACCAAAAGTAGGGCATACTTCACAATGCGATAAACTAAATCAAATCCATTACAAGCGCCCTACCATTCCTGCCAACGATCATCCATGGCATGCATGTTTATTTTATAAAACCTTTTAGAATTTTAGAACATCAATCAAGTCGTACTAATCTTGTTGACTCCACCGCCAACTCTTATTAATTTCCCAATGTCAAGTAATTACAACACTAAGAGAATGTTCACCACGAGGGGAAGTGTATCATCATACCCGCAATGCATGCACAAAATTTCATTAATTCCCCAGTTATAATGTTATCACAACATCGCTGCATATCCCCAAAGTGTAAATTTTCTACTCCCCTCGTAACTTATCCACATAATTTTGGGACAATACAGAGAAAATGATCATCTTCAAAAATGCTTTTCCTCTCTTATTCCGCTAATAAAATTTCTATCAACCCAAATACGGCCTTAGCAGTCTGCTTTGCTTAAGGTGAATTAACTCTCAAGGATCAAAACTTCCAATGTCAAAAATTACAAAGATTCTAACTCCTCAAGGGATCCAAGACGGTACATAACTAGCCCAATAAACGAAGAGATAAGCCCCCATATCTCTTCGACTGAGTTTCCTATGCCACCAATATAACACATTCGTCCCAAAATGAGCCTTCTCTGGATCCGAATTCTTATTGTAACTTCTCCATATGAAGCCTTCTACCTAAATAGAAGTGAGAGGTATATACATAGAGTATAAAAGTCAAGCTTGGTGGCCTCTTACTAAGATGACAATAGATTACAGGCACCAATCTCATTGAGATTGTCCTAATATTTTGGGTAAGGTGATAATATTACTCCATATCTGAGATAGAAATCTCAGGGTGTGAGTCTCTAGCATCTACGCTCACGTTAAACTCTTCCCTTAGTCAATCAAGGTCACTTATTGCTTGGTCCAATCATCCCCAAGATCAGTATAAGGTTAGGGTATGTCACGACATATCCTGTTAAGTCGACTAAGGCGATATCCTAATTAGGTTGGCATCAATCCTATGCCAAACCAACTCCAATTGTTGGAATGGGAATACCAATTACTGTCTCGGAATGAGCCAACATCTATACGTAAGGGTACGAGTTTGGCTTAGGTTGACACTTTCTATAAGCAAAAGCGGACATACTTATAGCGAATTACACATGGGCACACCACCGCTTCCGCTGCATCAGTTTGTCCGCAAACTGATCTAGCTAGCAGGGGTGGCCTAGTGGTCTAATGGACTTCTTTATCTCAGGATCGTTGCAAGCTGATACCATTTGTAAGACCCCCCTCCCGGAACACAAAACACGGCCGAGGGGAGTCTTATGCCCAGGACAGCCGCCTTGCGGAAGCGCCAGCTCACGGGCTAGCCACCTCCACAAGACGCCTATCCCGCCGGCTAAACCAACTCAACAGCGCCAACCCATCAATAAACTAAAACAAGAAGCCACATATAGATATATAAAATTCGCATAAGTAGAGTCCATAATTATACAAAAAGGTAGCTCCACGAGCTCCTGCAAAATATATCAGAGTATCACACAAGATGCCCAAAGGGGCTACATCTCAAAACTACTACTCACGACTGTCACTGCCGGTACTGTAGGTATCGCTGTCTCCGGCCCTGTCGCCCTGACCTGACTGTCCTCCTCCTGCGCCGTGCGCTGCGGCTCCAGGGCGCACTCCTAAAAAGAGGGACATAGCAACCGTTAGTCATAAAGACTAAGTGGCTTCACATCCGCTCCCCCGGCGACTCCAAGGCACCGGGCAGTAGAATTGAAAGAAAGCTGCAATATTAGCAATAGTATACAAAACAGGTGACAGGAAGGGTTGTTTATATGTGTCGGTTGTATAAGTACCCAAGTACTTGCAATGTTCCTAACTAGCATGTTCATAGTTATATATATAGCAGCAGTGACTATCCAAGCAAGTGTAAGCACAACAAACATAAGCTGAGTATTGAAGAGCTGAATTGAACTTAACTTATAAGGATGCCCATACAAGCTTATAAGTTAAGGGTCTGCATATAAAGGTAACTCATCATATAAAGATGCCCATACAAGTTTATATGATGAGTATCCATTGCTGTGCAATGCAATGATTATGATATGAATGCGGTGCAATGATTATGATATGAATGCGGTGCAATGATTATGATATGATGACTTCTCCAAGCGCATTTGCTATGTCGACACAGACCTTTAGTTCCCACTTTTCGAGGGTAGCTAACCACTCAGGCGCCCCCCGTCGTGGCCAGACGGTGGCAGTGGCACGAGCCTCGCCACTACTAGGAAGGTATGCACACTACCAGTCCTAGGCCTCTGTACGCCTCAACGCTTTTTGTTCATAGCGGAGCCCTGCGTACTGCTCGCATTTCTGCAGAGTCTTCAGGAGTGGAAGGGGGCTTTGGGAGATGAGCACCAAGAAGACGAGCCCTTCCAGTCCGAGTCTGACTGCCAGCTCCCATCGGTGTGACGATCGGCAATCCCGTAGACCCGCCACCAACTATCCTCTACCGAGGATCACTACACCACCATGTGTGAAAACCTGCACATTCATACTGTCACGCCCTGCCCGTAGGCCCATTCACGACCGGTGCTCACAAGCAATCATCATATTTACTCGTTCTGCCCGTAGGCTCATTCACAACTTGTGCTCTCTAGCACCCATCATATTAACACGTTCTGCCCGTAGGCTCCGTTCGCCACAAGTTCAACCTAGTTGAACTATTCCCATTCTTGAGAGTTTACTACCAATACGTATCATCCCGTTGTTTATCTAGCGAGGTGATGATTAATAGAAACACATCTTCCAAACATGCGCCAAGAGTCCCCAATATAACGTTCGTGATTTCCAAGCACATCTCACATGTCATCGACATTCACTTCTCGTACTCAATTTACAGCTCACTCTATTACGATGAGATCTTTATCGCATTTGAGGGGTTGTCACCAAACCACACTCTTCGCTGGGTGATCGATCGATGTGCGCATTATTATAAACATGTCGTCAAAGTCTTTATTCGATTATTCATCGCAATGCCTCATTCCATACATCATGCCATTCGCCCATGCTCCGCCCAATTGACACGTAAATCTGGGCACTCATTTCCTCATTAAATTGGAGAATATAGATTTCTCTCCAAACAATAGCCACGTCGGCATTCCTAGTTATTATTCCCGGAGCGAAGCGAGAACGAACTACGGTTGGCGAAATCACAACAAGTACCCTCCCACAACTCATGAAATTCAACAAGGGTCAGCACAATATCATCAATTCGATTTCTACCACTATTAAGAGCGTCGGACAAGTATTATAAAAGATATCCCCAAAGATTATCGCAATTCAAACTACAACGACGCTGATTAACAAAACTGAGATTCTGGGAGTTTTACTCCACCCCAAATTATGTGCCACCCCATTTTGGAAAGCCCTCACCAAAGGCTACAACATTCATGTTGAGTCCTAAACCCAGATCCAAGTGGCTCCTACCTAAAATCTGCTCCAAAGTCAGCTGCAGAAATCCTGGACAGCAAAAACAGCACGCAATAGACCCAAACCAGCTTTCTGGACAGTCCACTCGACTGGACCTTTAGAGAGCTACAGGTCACTTCAGGAAACGGGTAACCTATCGTTGGAAAGCTCTTTCCGAGGGCTACAACTTCCTTGTTGAGCCCGAAGTCTAATTCCAGTGGGGTCAAACCTAAAAATTGGCTCGAACCAGCTGCGCACAATTTCCTTAATAACCGAGTGCAAGTTATGAATTGAATCTGATTTAACGGGGAGCTTTCATCACATCTATCCACAATTATATAATTAGCAACCCTAATTAATCAGAGCGTTATTCCTCATCTTTCCCAAACAATTATTATATAATTAAAACTATGTTTAACAGAGCTTCCTTTATTCTCTTCCCCAAACATGAACTAAATGTATATAAATATTTACCATTGAAATTCATTCAACAGGGAGAGCTTATTTCTCAAATCCAAATCAACAGGGAACTTATTTCTATTATCATCCCAAATGCCTAATGAACATATATATATATATATATATATATATATATATATAATTTCCATCTAACAGGGAGCAAATTCCCAAGCAGCTACAAGACATATATATGTATATATATAATTGAAATCCCAATTACAGGTAACTAATTAATGGAAACCCATATGAAAGTTTAGGGCAGCCACCTTCTCTCCTCTCATGCTCCCTCATGAGGCCACCACATTTCACGGGATCAACATCCTTGCATTCGTATTGAAGCGGGGAGTCGAATGAGGGCGTTTTCGCGGCGATCGGCGCCCTACGGCGAAAAACCCTAATGCGGCCTCAACCTACGGAACTTCATTTCGCTCCCAAATCGACTCAATTGAGTTCGATGTCTTGCCTAGGGGGTCTAAGATACTAGCACCAAGGGAGAGGGGTCGGAAGTCACCTGATTTTATGGCCAAGGTCGGAGCTCATCTTGATGGAAGCATGGGTAGTGGTCGGCCAAGCTCCAAATGCCTCTCCAAGCTTTGCTCCTCCAAAGCTCCATGAATAAAACCTCAAGTTAAAACCATCAGGTGAGAGGGAAGGAGATGAAGAAGAAGGAGAGGGAGAAGATGAAGATAAGAAGAAGGAGATCTGTCGGGTAATCAGACCAGCAGCTCTTGTGTTAAGAGAGAAGAGAGTAAGCCTTGGAACTCCAAATATAGGTGTCGGCTTCTTATTGGACAAGGTATCCACTTCTGGTCTAAAATAATCATAAAAAAATTAAGCATTTAAGCTTTATTAGGCGACGGGAAGAAAGAGCCCATAATCATCGAACGGGAACAGTAACTTCGTCGAGCGCTGGGATTTTCGTCGAACGCTGTTCGACGATTTTCGTCGAACGGCGGCTAAGTTCTTCTATCGCTGGAGGACGCTGTTCGTCGAACGCCGTTCGACGGTTTTCGTCGAGCTCCGTTCGACGGTTTTCGTCGAGCTCCATTCGACGGTTTTCGTCGAGCTCCGTTCGACGGTTTTCGTCGAACGCCGTTCGACGAATTTCGTCGAACGCAGGCAGACTTCTTTGATCACTTCGTCGAACACTACCTGACGCTATTTCGTCGACCACTGAAGGAATAACATTTCGTCGAGCGCAACCCTCCTATACTTCGTCGATCGCAGCTATTATAATATAGTCGAACGATGAGCAGCACAATTAGTCGAACGAAAGCAGCTAGCCAAAGCTTCCCGTTCGACGTTCGTCGAACGCTAGCAAATAGCCGAACGCTCCCCGTTCCACGTTCATCGAACGGAAGCTGCTAGTCGCAAAAACAATAAATAAATAATAAAATAACAGAGCTCCTTTTTTCTAATTATTTTATTAGTTCTAAATTGCTGATATTTTAGAATATTACCAAAACAATTGTGCTGACAGCACACCATAGCTATCAGCACACCAAGCTCATATTTATTCCAATAGGAATTAGATAGCAGCACCCCCAAATAGGAAATAGCTAGCAACACACCTATCCACAAGTGCTATCAGCACACCCCTTTTTTTTGTATTAGCAGCCCACATATAGTTTCCAAAGCTTCTTCTTTTAGCTATAAACAATTCCTTATTTTAACACCACATGACGAGGAGGCAACCATTCATTTCACTGTTTTAAATTTCATCATAGGGGCCTAGAGCGAAATGGGATGTTACATAGCCCGTGCGAAGATGCTCGTATTCTAGAGAGACAATGCAGTCCGAATATGTCTGAGAGCAGTGAGCACGGTTGTCTCATTCGTACGGTCTTCGCACGTGCTCGATGTCGGGTGGTCTTCGCACGTGCTCGATGCCGGGCGGGCTCCGCCCGCTGCCCCGCCTCTTGCCGCCTCCCGTCGCCCCGCCGCCCGCCGCCCCGACGAGTGTATAATAGAACATCGTTATTTACAGTGCCAGGAATATTTCATCCGCAGGCAACGAACAGGGCGGTCAGGGGGGTGCAGTTTCAAATAAAATAATACTTACAATTGCGAGCGGCGTGAGTGACGTCATGTCGGGGCAGATGAGCACAGTTGAGGGTACCGTCGTGGAGTTGGTATTGTCATGCGACTCATGGGATGACCCCCGTAAATTTTTTAATAGTTAATTTAATTTAATTTAAAAAAAATTATAATTTTGAATTTTAAAAGTTTTTTATAATTATTTTAATAAACTAATTATAAAAAATAACTATTAGATATAGTTGTATGTATATATATTTATATATATATACATATATATATATTTATATACGTATATATATATATATATATATATATATATGTATATATATATTAAGTATATATATATATACACATATATATATATATATAAAAGTATATATATATACATATATTATTATTATTAGATAAAGTTTAGGTTTTATTTAAATATAAATTTATATGTATTATTTCATATATAAGTATAGATATCTCATTTTATATATTATTTTATAGCCCCTCCCTCTCTCCGCCCTCCCTCTCTCTCTCTTTATTTATTTGCGACACAAACTCAGTTACTGTTGAAACATGAAATATCTCTCCCCCTCTCTCTTAATCTTTGTTTGCGACGTAAATTTTTTTTACTGTTAAAGTAAAGAATATCTTTATATATATACGAGCCCGTGCATCTTTGTTTGCGACGTAAATTTTTTTTACTGTTAAAGTAAAGAATATCTTTATATACATACGAGCATCTTCGCACGGGCTACGCCCGTGCTCGATGCTCTTCGCTTCGACAGTACTCTAGCAGTGGCAGTACCTCCGCCCAAACCGCCCGTGCTCGATGCTCTCCCCTTCGATAGTACCCCAGCAGCGACGGTACCTCCACACAAACTCGCCCACACTAGGACGCTCGATCAATTGACAGTTCATAGGTAGCCCCACGGCCCGCACGACAGTACCCCGCCTCGACGGTGTCCCGGCGCGACAACGCTCCTGCCACTCGCGAACCCACGCGCGCACGACAAAATCGGGGACCTGCTCAAGCATTGAAGAACATTTAGTTTCATACTTCGTAACAGAGAAGGTAATGTGAATGTAATTGAGAAAGTTGCTCCTTCAGCCTCAGTCGTGTTGACCCAGTCCAATAGCACTGGTCGCATCCATTTACGAATTCACTTCAATCGATGTCATCAGCCTTCCTTCCCGTAAAATGGATGTGTTTGCTCTCTCACATCTCGATTTTGTCGTGCGCACGTGGGTTCGCGAGTGGCAGGAGCGTTGTCGCGCCGGGACACCGTCGAGGCGGGGTACTGTCGTGCGGGCCGTGGGGCTACCTATGAACTGTCAATTGACCGAGCGTCCTAGCGTGGGCGAGTTTGTGTGGAGGTACCGTCACTGCTGGGGTACTATCGAAGGGGAGAGCATCGAGCACAGGCGGTTTGGGCGGAGGTACTGCCACTGCTAGAGTACTGTCGAAGCGAAGAGCATCGAGCACGGGCGTAGCCCGTGCGAAGATGCTCTTATTCTAAGGAAGATGCATATTTTGAAAAAAAAATAGTAACATGGCTAAGGAGAACATAAATGGAGTACAAAGTTTCAGCAAAGGAGGAATGAAGTTCGAAACCATCATGAGCATGAATAGAACAAAAACATTGGGAGCCTCAATAGAATGAACTTTAAGATTACTCTTCATTCATGTAAGCACCCTCTGGAAAGTAGGAAGAGCAAAAGTGTCACCCAATGCAGCAATTATATATGCTCTTGTAGGATCCATTACACTACCCAATTTTTGGAAAAAGAAAGCAATTCATTTTCCTATGAAAGAGTACATACAGCCAACAGAACAATAGCACTGAAGTAAATACTCCCATTTGATTCAACAATCAGTTATTTGTGCAAGAGGAGTAATACATTTTTATGGTCATCTGTACATTATTGCTACACATCAAATATGAAGATTCTTGAGGATGGCATGTCAATAATTGGTTATCTCACATGAATACAATATATAAAATTATGATTTCTATAGCATGCTCTTTATCTGCAAGTATATTAATCACAACAAAATATGATTGAATACCCGGTCATAATTAAGCAGCATTTAAATTAATGAAGTCTAGCTAATTGAAGGGTTGAGCTTTGGCAAGAATCACTACAAATTAATGTGTTGATCACTTAATCACGCATGCTTCCGACAGGCTCTTTACAATATATTCTATCATGGCCGCCATTGGCTGCTATGAGTACCGAGTTCAGTTTGTAAAGTACCGAATTCAGTTTTAGCCTAAACCCATTTATACATAAAGCATCATCTATCATAACACAACATCAATGAACAATGAGATATATAAAATTCTTGAATTAATTAACATTGTGAATTTATAAGAATAACCATTTAGGCAAATCAAAGGGAAGCTTTCTTGACCAAAATATAGAATTTTAGGTGCTTCAAATAAAAACTTATGAGCAGATCACAGTTACAATAATGATGCAAGAGTAGATTTTTAAATACCTTCAATCATGCTCAGCATGTGAGAGAAGTGGAAGCTTGTAAACACAGTTCAGGTGCACTTTATTTTGCTGCTCTCTAAATGTTTATATCCTTTTGTCCTGAGCTTTTAATGTTTTAACTCCAACTCTCCCAGCAGCTCTGCTTCCAACTTGCACAATATTTTCAGGAACAAATGCCTCTCCGTAGAGATGGTGTCAAAAGCCAGAATAAATAGTACACAACGCAGTTTAGGATATGTAAGAAAATAAAATTGTAACAAAAAGGAGCCAAAGAAACTGAACATATGATTGTTCTCATAAAACCTCTATATTTGTTGTTTCATTAAAATAAGCATCGTAACAAAACAGCGCCATTAAATGAGAAATGAAGAGTATATCATTTTAAAACTCATATACCATCAAAGCCATTGTTATCCTTAATGTAAACATTGCCTTATAAAAATTACTATAAGAACTACCAAATAGTATTAAACCTGCTAAATTGCCAAATGTTATAAATTGCTGTTCAAAAACACAAAAACAGGACACTCAAACATATTCTGCAGCAAACTGAGAACACAACAAACATATTCCGAAACAGGACACTCAAACAACAAAATGAACCATATGATTTTCCATAAGGTTAACTGGAAGAAATAACCTTAGCCGGGAACAACAAAATGAAAATCTGTTAGGAACAACAAAATGAAACAGGACAACAAAATGAAACAGGACACTCAAAATGAAAATCTGTTAGCTGGGAACAACAAAATGAAACAGGAGGAGAGCAGGAACGGTGACCAAGTTGAGCGGCAATAGGAAAAGTGAGAATTCAACAGGAAAGCTCGAATCCATCCTACTGTTAGAAATACTCGGCTGAATGAAAATTCAATCTGTAACAGAGGCATCGAAGCTATGAATCGTGCCAGTAAATTAAAGAGGGATATGATGAGGGTCAAACAAATCCAATAACCATGCAGTACACTGCTTAATGTAGAACCAACAACCATATGAAAGCTGTAATTCATGCCAAAAACAAAAGAGAGAGGTAAGATAGATAGCATACTGCAGATGCAGATATTGTAGTTTAAAAGAAAGTAACATAAGTCCCATGCATATGCATGTTTCAAAAAATAGACTCCCGTGTTTCACAATCAAGCCACATTCCCCATAATTTGAAGCTTGTTGAATATCATAAATGGCAATGGATGCATCTAATGCCACCAGATAGTAAATATCGGTCCTCTGTCAAATCAACCTGATCATGCAGTCAAATAATGTGGTCAAAAAAGATATTCAATCCCCACGGCACTTTAAAAGAGTCTTCATATATCATGAACAACACATTTGTTTCAACGACGGTAAAAGGAACGACGATGCAAGCATGCATACGTAGGAGCTACCAATATGCCAATACAAAAGATCTGCCAATAATAAAATAATCCATATTTATAAAAAAAAATCAGTACGCCCCTACAAAAGGTCAGCACATAGCTATTAGTGGTGTACTCATGACACGCGTAAATAAAACTTGTATTTGACCTTCTCGAGAATGTATGCAGAGTATGAAATTTTTTCTATTTCGGTGGAACATTTTGAGTGGAAGTATATGAAATATCTAGGCTGAGTGAGACAATGAAAGTAAATATCTCTAAGTTAACATTACCGCAGTGGAAAAATATAATGAAGAGTAGTTGAAATGAACATAGTACCTCAGAATTGAAGATATCTTGGCCGCGACCTAGTGCGTGCAAGGAAATGAAGAGTACCTCTGTTATAAGAGTGGTGTTTTGTTAAGAATGTTAAATTAGAAAGAAATACTCCAAATGAATACTGCAAACAGGTAGAAATATCGTGTAAAATTGAAATTAATTAGAAAGAATTAGTCCAAACAAATATTAAATAAACCAATGTGCTGAAATGTTTAGTTTGATTGGGTAATGGGAGGAAAAGACAATAAGGTGAACGGGTAATCAGAAACTTAGGATGAAGATACCATTCATCGTCATAGTAGTTTGACATTTTTTTACAGGTAATAGGATTGCATACATTACATGTAGCAGATCGCATAGTATCTGCATATGAAATCAAACAATGAACTACATAGTTGCATCTCTCCTGCAATCGACCATTCGAGCGAGAGGGTGAACACCAACGAAACATATTTTAAAATGGGAGGCTGTGGAAGATTGGAAATGGGCATAGTTTTCATATCTGGGTTGCTGCAATTGAATGAAGATGGACACGGGTTATAGAGTAGATAAATAGAGTTAGTAGTGCGCCGATGATTGAAGTGAGCAGATGTTTCATACCTGGATGGCTGCAACTGAATGAAGTTCGAGATGGTAAGGGGTTAGCAGTACGGCCATGTTTGAGTAAGATATTGGCGATCTGCAAAACTTTATTATGATTCAATGAGTTTTAAAGGAAACTGGGAGAACATGAGAGAGAGAGAGAGAGAGAGAGAGAGAGAGAGAGAGAGAGAGAGAGAGAGAGAGAGAGAGAGAGAGAGAGAGAGAGAGAGAGAGAGAGAGAGAGAGAGAAAGAGAGAGAGAGAGAGAGAGAGAGAGAGAGAGAGAGAGAGAGAGAGAGAGAGGAGGGAATGAAGATATTCTTACCCTGGCAAGGAAGACCTGCAAGGAAATAAGAAACGGTGAGGAAAAAGAAAGGAGTATGTAGAGATGCAGTGGGAGGAGGAGATATTGTGAAGAGAGTGAGATGAAGGAGTAGAGTATTACCATCCAACGATGCCGTAGACTCCAGCAGCTGAAACCGAAGATCAAGAGTCCTGCTCGCCAAACCCTCCTTTTCAACGGGAGATGGAGAAACAGAGGCGGAGAGTAGCCATGGAGATGGAGAAACAGAGGCGGAGAAACAGCGATGGCGATCGAGAGTCAGAGACCTCAACGAAAAGAAGAAGAGAAACAAAAAGAAAGGCCTAGAGTTGCGTACCTGGCGCGGGTGGGAGGAGGCGAGAGTGGAGAGGCGGACGAAAAGGAGCGGCGAAGAAGTGAGGGCATTGAGAAATGCGAGATGCCCCCGACGGAGTAATCAAGAGTGCAGTCGGCGCGCGAAGAAGAGCGGTGAGAAGGGTGCTGTCGCCGTATTTCGTTGCCAGCGCATGGAGGAGTGACGGAGGAGACTGCAGCGAAGAAGCGGCGGATTGCCGAAGAGCGGCGGAAGGGCGAAATCGGAAAAGAAATCTGCGAATGATGTTTTGCCGCCCTGTGTCAGAAGCCGCGCGGAAGGGGCATTTCGGGGATAGCCTTTCTTTTTCTGCGACGGAACTAAATATCTTTATAATAGTATAAGATATATATATATAATTCTTAACACTACAAAAAAATTGACATTTAGTGACGAAAATTTTGGTCACTAAATATTGAGATTTGGTCACTAAAGGCATGTAGTGACCAAATTTAATCCGTCACAAGGTGGTTGCAAAAGGCCCGTCACAAAATGTATTTAGTGACCAAATTAAGTTTCGTCACTAAATATATGTTTTTTGTAACAACTATTTTTTGTCACTAAATGTACACTTTAGTGACCATTAATTTTCGTCACAAAACAGATTTTTAGCTACACCATTTTTCGTCACTAAAAGTACATTATTTGTGACCACATTTTTCGTCACTAAATGTCTAATATTAGTGACAAAATATTTGGTCGCTAATATTTTTATAATTGGTTGCAAAATATATTTTAAAATTGGAATTTGATATTAAAATTCGATATTTGGATTCGATATTCAGAATTGGAATTGGTCTAATTCTAATTCCAGCATTAACCTAATAAACAAAATTTATGAATATTGTAAAATTAATCAATTATTTTGTTCGTTTGTTAAATAAAATTAAATCTAAGAATTAGAAAATATTACGAAGAACTTAACATTTTATCACATATATTATGAAAAATGTAACATTCTATCACATATACTAACATTAATTAACGCATTATTTAAGAATCTAGCATTAATTTCCTACATGCATAAATGTAAGGACCAGTTGTGGATAAAAAACAAATTTAACATAAATGTAATAACGTTGAGAATAAAAACTAAAAAGATATATAATGTAATCATTTATGAAGAAAAGTGCGCTCTCGGACAAAAAATGAGCGTCTATGCTAAAAACATGAGCCCGGGCAAAATACGCTCGCCCGGGCGAAAAAAAGCGTTGTGGCGAAAAACGCGCGCTCGGGGGAAAAAAGTTCGCACGAGCAAAAAATGAGCCCAATGCAAAAAACGTGCTCCCGGGCGAATTGGAATTGAAGGTCTAATCTTAAATTTGTTATTTGTTTGCACGCTTAACGTTGGAATTGCAATTTTAATGAATTCTGTAGAATTCATTTGAACTATAGACAACTCTTTCCAATCTATATAAGAATTGGATATTTTCGGTAGAGTTCGTATTTTTTTTGCAAAGTGCGTTTATTTTCGCCATGGGCGTCCATATTTTGCCTGGGCGCGCACTTTTTTCTGGGCGCGCAATTTTTTTCTAAGAAATGAAGAAAATGTCGTCAACATCAACTTCATCTTATTAATTTGAAAGAAGATAATTTAAAACCTTTTGTAGAAAAAAATCTGAAACCTTCTATAAGAAAAAAATGATTGTTTGCCTAAAAAATGATTGCACTTATAGCATGCATCGGAGAAATAAAAGACTCAGAAAGCCATGAAAATTAAGGACAACAATTATATGACTCAAAAAGCCGTCAGAGAAATAAAAGACTCCTAATGCATAGTCCTGAACATAAAGCCCGATTGGGCCGGCTTGGACCGGGCCCGATCGGGCTTTTTCCTGTATCGGGCCGAGCGGCCCGGTCCTCCCCTGGAATCGGGCCGGCCCGGGCCGGGCAGGCAGCACATAAGTGCTGCCTGCTCCGATCCTTCAGGCCGGGCCGGGCAGGACCGGGCCGGCCCGGTTTTATTATTTTTTTAAATATAAAAATAAATTTTTTAATTTTAATTTTTATAAATTTTTAAATATTGAACAAATGAAACATTTGGAATAAAAAATTTTATTAATATTGAAAATTTGGAACAAAATACAAAATTGAAAATACAAAGTTACAAACGCGTCCATTTCGTACAAATTTGAAAATACAAAATTGAAAATACAAAATTGAAAATAAAAAATTTAAGTCGTACAAAATACAAAATTGAAAATACAATTGCTTGATTTAATCATCTTGTACTTGTAGATTCAACGCGTCCATTTCGTCTTCTATCTCCTCCGAGCTATCCTCCAATGTTGTTATGTGTTGCTTCCTCTTTACACTGTCCAAGTAGTCCTTGTAGCATATGCAAACCTCCAGCGAATCTTCGTTATGCCGGCTCCTCCGCTCGTTCAAAACCCTGCCACTAAGAGAAAAAGCGGACTCCGAAGCTACTGTACTAGCTTGGACAGTTAATAAATCACGGGTCATATAGGCCAAAACAGGATAGGTATTAGCTTTACCTTTCCACCAATTTAAGATATCGAAGTTTTCGATCTCTTCCGAACTCATAAAATCGCTAAATTGAGTTTTTGTGTATAATCCTAATTCATCTAAACTACTAGATGTGCGCGCTTTTTTCCTAGAAGCTAAATCTAAAATTTTATTTTTAAGACTATCCTTCATTTTGGGTTGCGTTATTTCTTCGCGGGGTCGTGACCCGTATAAGTTATTGTAATAATTATAACTTTGCGTAAAAAAATTAGTAAAACTTGAAGCACTAACGGGGTCATCCGCATCATCATAATTTATATTTAAGGTTAGATTAGTATTGATTTCGTCGATCAAATTTTCTACGCCTTCTACGTTAAGTAGCAGATTTAAAGCGGCGGCGCACGAAAATATAGGCGGTATTTCTCTATAATATTTTAAAATTTTTTCTTCCATTACTTTAATTAAAGGAGCCCAACCTTGGTGTTTCCTATAATAACTAAATTTTTCTGTGATATGTACGAAATGTTCAATTACTAATGCGCTCGTTGGATAATATACTCCAGATAAAGAAACGACGGCCCTATAAAAATACTTTAGTAAATCTACATAATATTCTATTATGGTCCAATCAGTTTCACCTAAACCGTGTTCAATATTAAGCAAACTATAATATTCCATTAGAAGTGCTTTTTGTTGAAGGGCTCTTTTTAACATTTTATAGGTTGAGTTCCATCTAATAGGCATATCGAATTGAGGTTTCAAATATTTTTGATTTTGTGCTTTACAAAATTTTCTAAAATCTTGAGCTCCTTGTTTAGTACAATAAATTGTTTTTAACATGTCGCGAATTTTATTAATATATGTTGACATTGCCCTTAAACTATCCTGTACCACTAAATTTAGAACGTGACAAACACATCTAGTATGAAAAAATGCGCCGTTGAGAAATGATTTTAAATCTCGTTTTAACAATTCAATTGCGGCGCCATTATTGGAGGCATTATCAAGAGAAAAACTAAGTATTTTATCGTTAATTTTAAATTCCCGCGCACATTTCATAATAACCTTATATAAAGCTATAGCCGTGTGCGGGAATTCAAAACCCGTAAAACATATTACGCATTTATTTAGCTCCCACAAAATGGGATCAATCCAATGACAAGTGATGCAAAGATAAGCTAATCCTAAATTTAAATTACTCGTCCAAAAGTCGCTCGTTAGACTCACACGTCCTTCGAAATTTTCAAAATACGTAATTAATTCTTGTTTTGCTTCTAAATATAACCTAATCGTGTCGCGTCTTAAAGTAATTCTACTAACTTTTTGGTATTTGGGCTGAAGCCCCCCATGTATGTACTCTGTGCCCTTGTCATTGTCGAAGACGCTGAATGGCAGCCCACGTTTGATGACGAACTTCGCCTGCATCTCTCGCTGTCGCATTTGATCGTACGTCCAAATCTGTCCTGCTCAAGAAATTTGAGCTTGACTTGACTCGGGAGGAGCTTGTTTCGACTCGCAAGATTTTTGGTGTCTAACGAGAGTCGAGTTGCCGCTGATGGATAGCAACTTCGAGCACATCTTGCAGCGCGCTTTTTTTTCGGAGCCGACTTGGACCATGTCGAAATGCTTCCAAATACCCGCTCTACGGTTGTGCTCCACCACCGAAGCCGCACTTTGAGAAGACGACGCTGGAGTTGTGGAGGACGACGCCATTGGGAGAGCTAAGAGAGAGAGAGAGAGAGAGAGAGAGAGAGAGAGAGAGAGAGAGAGAGAGAGAGAGAGAGAGAGAGAGAGAGAGAGAGAAAGAGAGAGGGAAGGGGGGGGGGGGGTATTTATAGGTTTTTTGGTTTTTTTTTTTAATTAAAAAAATAATAAAAATAAAAATAATAATAATAATAATAATAATATATTATATATAATAATAAAAGTAAAAGGCAGCCAACGGCTCTAATAAGAGCCGTTGGCTGCCTCTCATGGCAGCATGGCTGCCACATGGCAGCCATGCTGCCATGATGAGCCTAACGGCTCTAATAAGAGCCGTTAGGCTCAATCGGGCCTAGCCCGAGACCGGATCGGGCTTTGCCCGGCCCGGTCTCGGGCTAGCCCGATTATCGGGCTCTACCCGGCCCGGACCGAGCCGGGTAGTGCGGCCAAACCGGGGCCCTTTCAGGGCCCCGGGTAAGGGCTCGGCCCGGTTCGGGCCTGAACCGGGCCGGGCTCGGGCCGGCCCGTCAGGCCCGGTTTTTTTTGTTCAGGACTGCTAATGCATAACAAAGCACTAGAGATGAATGATTTCAAATAAACTATAAATGTTTAGCTTTTAAAATTAAATTGTTTTTAATTAAACAAATAGTTAAAGGGAATTAAATTATTTTAAAATTAAATGATTTTTCAGATTACATTAACAAATATTAGGGTTTAGAATTAAGAAGAATAAATTCGGTATATCCTATATATATAAGTTAAGAAGAATATATTTATTACATTAACAAATATGAATAATATTATGGGCGTGAAATAAAAACGAGAGGATTTGACCAAATTGATGACTTTTTAATACGTGCTGGAGTGAAATATTACTTTAATTTATCATAACCGCCGCGTTCATGACCGTCACGTTCTTGCCAAACGAAGCCTAATTTTATCTAAAAGAATTTAACAATTTAGTCAACTTTTGATAGAATTTTGCAATTAAATTATTTACTAAATTTAGAATGAGTTTTAAAAAATAATAATTACTCAAACAATAAATATGTAATGTTTTAAATCAATTAGTAATTATTTAAATAAAATTCTAATATTTAACTTAATTAAGTAATATAATGAAGGTGATACAAATATTTTAGGGAAATCTAGAAAACAAATCTTTGCATTGGAGATATTTGAAGGAAGAGGATTGAAACTAATATTTAAAGAATAATATCATTATAACGAAAACATAGAGTAAAATATTATTGTTATATTTTATTAAAATCTACTAATGTTTATGGTTGCTTCAATCAATGTTCTCCTCAAATTAAATGTCATTTAAAGTCCATCTACTTGTATTATGAATAATGTTTATATGCTACTAGTGAAAATTTATTTTATAACAAGATTATAAGCTTTTTATTTATTTGAGTTCACTTTTTATATATACGAGTGATAGGCACGGGCCTCCGGCCCGATCTAGGGCGACATTTGTCATGGGGGCGACATTTGTCGTGGGTGCAATATTTATCGTGGGGGCGACATTTGTCGTGGGGGCGACATTTGTCGTGGGGGCGACATTTATCGTGGGGGCGACATTTGTCATGGGGGCGACATTTGTCGTGGGGGCGACATTTATCGTGGGGGCGACATTTGTCGTGGGGGCGACATTTGTCGTGGGGGCGACATTTATCGTTAGGGCGACATTTGTCGTGGGCGCAATATTTATCGTGGGGGCGACATTTATTGTGGGGGCGACATTTGTCGTTGGGGAAACATTTGTCGTGGGGGCGATATTTATCGTGGGGGCGATATTTGTCGTTGGGCGACATTTGTGTTCTTAACATTAAGTTTTGTAAGTTTAGGTGGAGATCAATAATGTAACATCCTTAGAACTTCTAGACCCCTTAGCTTCAATTAGGGTGAGACAAGTGATGTGTGTTGTGAGTTTGTGCTAGGTTGCAACCTTAGAACACATAGGGTTAGGTGAACTCACATGTGATCTCCTGTAGGACTCAAGTCAACCTAAGTCAAACTAGCTCAACATGAACTCACACCTACAAATTGATTCCACCAATAGATGATAAACACCCAAGGAATGCTATGGACCCAAAAGCCCCATCATGAGGTCGTCAATTTGACCAATTGACCAAGTCAACCCAAAAATCAACATTTAGTCAAATATGCCTAAAATTGGCTTATATGAAATCAAACCAAATCCCTATGGGCTAAGGCCTCAATAGGAGGCCCAACATGCAGCCCAATGGCAATTGACCATCCATGCCCTCAGATTTGAAGAAGGATTGACATGCAAGGGGGCAAAATTGGATTTTTTCCCCCAGTTTTGAATGTGACAAAGGAGGGGTTAATGAAGTTGATGCCACATGGCATGCCTCCCCTCTCCCCAAAGCCTCCTCTCAGCTTTCCCAAGAGAATCCCAGCAGTTTTGGTGAGGTGGCAACCAAGTGGAGGAGAGAGAAAGGAGTCCCTTTGAAGTGGTCGGCCACCTTAATGGAAATTCTTGGGGAAGCCCTCAATAGGAGTTAATTCACCTCTCCATACCATTAGCCAAGCTCAGAGATCAGAATCCTACAGTTTTCATGCCCACCTGGAGCCCTGTGGGTGGCTGGATTGGGAGGCTCAACCTTGTTGAAATCGCCCTCTTCAATGGCTGTTAACAAAAGGAGCATCCTTAGCCGAAATGGACCCCTCCATCAGCTCCAAAGCACTCCTGGAAGTCGAAACCAAACTTTACTTCACCCTTTTTGCTGGAGAAACGAGATTGGGAGGTGGAACTCAAGCAAGCTCGATGGCCATGGCAAGCTCGGGATCCCTTCAACCTCAAGCCGAATTCAGGTCCGGTTTCTCCCCCTCTCCCTTTGTGCTAGAATCTAGATCTATTTAGGAGTGATATCGGGCTCAAACGAGCTCGATTCCATGTGAGATTGAGGGAGAAATCCGAGCCTTTTCTTCTTGCTCCGGATCGTCGGAGAGGCCATCTTCGGTGGCTGTGTCGCCGTCAAACGCTAGCCACCACCTCAACGGAGGTGGTGGAGGCAGTGGCCGGCCGTGAGGTGCTGCAGGTTGCCGGGAAATGGCCGGAGAAGATGGCCCAGGCGGGATCGATCTAGACCGTCGACTGGCTGGGGAAGATGACCAGATGCCGTCGATCTTGCGCTGTGATTTGTGCTGGATCAAATATAATCTTATATATATGTATTATTATTAATTGTATTAAACTGTCACGTTTTATATCCGACTTTGTAAGCTTAATTTGAGGCCTTTAGAGGCCATATTTCGAAAAATCCCCAGAGATAGGAATTGTAGATCTGAGTGTCTACTTTCAAATGAAAGTAGAATCAGTCCATTTGGTTAAATCTAGGGCCCACATCACTCATTCTCGTGAGGCTGGTCAAAATACAAATCAGATCTTTGAACTAGTGTAACTTCTTAATGCCAAGTCTTATGGACTTGAGATTTTAGCCAAGCATGCATGTGCCTAATACCTAGCTTAAGTTTAAATATCAGATTTTTTGGAGATAATTTTTCTATAGTTTTGTTCAAAACTTAGAAAAATAAATAAATGGAATATTTGGAGTTATATAACTCCTAATGATCCCAATTTTTGGTGAGGGTTTCTTTAGGTCATGTATGGGATCTGGTTAAAATTTCATCACATGTGCATGAGTGGACTTCTCTGAGCTTCAAATTGAAGTTTTGGGACTTAAGAGTTAAATTGGGGTGCTAATAGTCAATTTGGGCTCTTGAACTTTTTGATGGGATTGAAGGTGGGAACCACCTTGCATGCCTCTGAAACCTTGGGGTTTTTGTATGTCACGAGGATATACATCTTTGGCATAAGTCTCATGACTTTTGGAAATTATTTTCTTGAAGTTTCTAAGTAAATTCAAATTATCACACTTGTAAATTAATGAAATTTATGAGATTAAAACAACTAGCAAAAATCTCACCTTCTAGGCATAGTCTTTTTATGACATTAAATATCCTTAGAAACAATATCATGTGGTTTAGATGAAAATTTAGGGTAGCTCATTTACAAATTATGAAATGCCCTCCATGGGCAACTTAATTAATTATTGAGAAATTTATATATAGAAAATATTGATTCTCTGGAATGTGTAGCTTTATGATGAGGCACATCAGTAGGAGTAATCTCATGTGGCCTAGATAAAAAAAATTTAGCTTAGTTCCTTTACAAGTTTTGAAATGTCTTCCATGGATAAATTATTCGATTATTGAGAAATTATGACCAAATAATCCTTGGAAAATTATGAAACTTAGGCATTGCTATTTTTAGGTCAATAATATACTGTGATTTTCTCAGAATTTATAGAGACATATAAATGGTAGCTGTAGTGTAATCCCTTATTGGCACACCATTTGTACTAAATAGTAATCATGGATAAATACTCCCTGGTAAATTATGAAACCTTGGATTTGGTGTTTTTAGATGATTATTGTGCTAGGTTAATTTTCTCAGAATTTATAGAGACATATGAATGGTAGTTGTAGTGTAATCCCTTATTGGCACACCATTTGTATTAAATAGTAATCATGGATAAATACTCCCTGGTAAATTATGAAACCTTGGATTTAATGTTTTTAGATGATTATTGTGCTAGGTTAATTTTCTCAGAATTTATAGAGACATATAAATGGTAGTTGTAGTGTAATTCCTTATTGGCACACCATTGGTATTAAATAGTAATCATGGATAAATACTCCCTGGTAAATTATGAAACCTTGGATTTGGTGTTTTTAGATGATTATTATGCTGGGTTAATTTTCTCAGAATTTATAGAGACATATAAATGGTAGCTGTAGTGTAATCCCTTATTGGCACACCATTTGTATTAAATAGTAATCATGGATAAATACTCCCTGGTAAATTATAAAACCTTGGATTTGGTGTTTTTAGATGATTATTGTGCTAGGTTAATTTTCTCAGAATTTATAGAGACATATAAATGGTAGCTGTAGTGTAATCCCTTATTGGCACACCATTGTATTAAATAGTAATTATGGATAAATACTTCTTGGAATATTATGAAACTTAGGCACTGAAGTCTTAAGGTCAATATGGTACTACAGTAATTTTATCAGAATTTATTGTTGTTGGAGCATGCGTTCCGCACTCGTCCGGTTTGAGAATAACAAATCCTGAATGTATTTGATTCTATTTTTATTAATGGTGTGCAGGTAACAGGTATGAGATGTTCACATTTCTGCTGGAGCTAAATTTGAATGTGGGAAAATTGCACTGTCGGAAAATTCCGACAGCCGCTGTCGCCCAGGCGACAGCAGAGAAGTTACAACTACTTCCCTCCACGGCAGCTCGACGAAAGTCAGTTTTGAGCTGTCGGAATTCCGACAACGATGTCGCCCAGGCGACAGCTCGGAGGTTACAACAACTGCCCATGACACCACCCACGATCGGGAGTTTTGCACTGTCGGAAATCCGACATCGATGTCGCCCAGGCGACAGCTCAACGGTTACAGCAACTGCCCGCACGACGCCACTCCAGCGGCAGTTTAACGCTGTCGGAAAATTCCGACAGTCACTGTCGCCCAGGCGACAGCGATTTTCTATAAATTGCCTCCTTGTGTTCGTGCATTCAGAGCTTTGAAGATTCTAAGTCCCTTCCTGAGTGCATTCCATCCAGAGAGCTCCAGAACCTCATGAACTCCCATTTATGCTGAGAAGGTTTGAAATTGAAGACGAGATCGGACGCGCTTCTACATCAACGATCATCTCGAGGCTTCAACCTTCCTTTCAGAGATCTGAATTTCTAGGGAGTTCTTATTTTATCTTGTATTTTCATTTATATACATTTTACTTTGTATTGGTAGGGAAAATCGCTTCCTTGTGCGGAGCGTCTAAGTCCTTGCGTGGCTTAGGGGAAAATCGCTTCCTTGTGCGGAGCGTCCAAGTCCTTGCGTGGCTTGGTGGGAAATCGTGGCCTTGTGTGCTACGTCTAGATCTTGGGAAGATCTAGAGGATAGGCTTGGGCTTGGTCTAGGGAGAGACAAGTGATAGCCTTCCGATCCTTGGGAGAAGGATTGGTAAACAAAAAGAAATTTACATTTGTACGCCTCCGATTTCTAGCGATATAGAAATCAAATTTATGTAAACACTTTTTCATATAATATAATCATGTCTCTTTTGTGTTTACTTGATTTCTATCATTTGGCGTAATCTCTATTATATTGTGTTCTAAGTTTTCAATTCTAAATCTAAATTGTTTATGTCAATCTCCTTCATTATAAAACAATTTAGTAATTATCTTGAAAATTATAGAAAGAATTTTATTCCCTTATTCACCCCCCCCCCTCTAAGGGCGCCGTAAGATCCAACAATTGGTATCAGAGCGAGGTTATTCCAAATCGGTTTAACAGCCGGGAATTATGGCGTCTCATGATCTCGCGTCTACTAGTAAGGGAAATTTTCTTATAAATGAAAAATCTTTAGCACCACCTTTATTTGAAGGCAAAAATTATAATGGGTGAAAATTTCTTATGGAAAAATTTCTTAAGTCTTTGGATATGGAATTATGGAATATTACTATTAAAATACCCCCAAGTACTTTAAATAAAAATGAAATGTTTTTAAATGCCAAATCAATGAATAGTCTATATTGTGCATTGCATCAAAATATTTTCAAACTAATTTATACACTTCCTACTGCTTATGAAGTTTGGAAATTTCTTGAGAATACTTATAGTTTTCCTTCTACAGATGATGAACAAGAGGAATTCCTTATGGATCCAAGAGAAGAAATCGACGAGGAATTCCTTATGGATCCAAGAGAAGAAATCGATGAGGACTCATGCTTGGAGGAAGAAGAATACAACGTCACAATATTGGACTCATTTGTTGGCAACACATCAAGCGAAAGAGAAGACGAAAACTATTGCAAGGTAAGAAAATCTAAATCTTCTCTTTTTGTAAAAAATTCTATTTCTACATCTCGTATGCTTAAAATTGCTAAACGTAAAATTTTAAAGTTAAAAATTGCTAATTCAAAATTACGTTTAGAAAATAAATCTTTAAAAGCAAACGGTAACGTAGAATCAAATATTGATGTGTTAAATTCTCTTTCACGCTCTTTAGTTAAAATTCATATTCCTTGTCTTAATTGCAATTTATTAAAAGAAAAATTCAAGGAAATTGAAAAAGGGCTCTTAATTTCTAAAAGGCATAATGAAAAATTGATAATTGAAAATGATTCTTTATCTTGTAAGTTAATACAATTAAAATCTTTTGTTGAAAAATTTCAAATGTCATGTAATGAATTTCATCATAAGATTTTGAATAACAAGGATAAATTATCTTACAAAATCATTTCTAAAAAGGATCATTTTCATACTTTAAATCAAAAGGAGTTTAGTTTCAAAAAGAATTATGATCCTCAGATAATTCTTAAGAGTCATTATTATAAGTCTCAATATATTTTCAATCATGACTCAAATTTAAAAACTCCTTTTCATGAAAATCAAACTATAAAATATAATCCTTCATATTATAAGAGTATGTCAATAAGAAAGAGTGGAAATGAAAATCATCAAAATAAGAATCAATCTTTTAAAACATATTGTAACCCACTCTTTCAACAATCACTTCTAAAGAAAGACAATCACTCTTATAAACTTTCAAAGAATCCATATAATAAAATTCATTATGATTATCATCATCAATCTATTTTGAAAAATAATTTGAATAAACATAAATCACAAATGAATTATTTTTCAAACAAATATAATCATAATATGAATTTAAAAGAAAAACAACCAAAGTATGAATGGAGGCCCAAAATTAAAAATGAAACACTAACTCCACTTGTAAAGGCCCATTCATCACTTTCTCTCCAAAACCCTACTCGATGTATTTGGGTACCCAAAGGAACCATCCCACTTGGTCCCCTTTGGATACCTAAATCTCTTATTCATTAGAATCATCGTATTGCATGAAGTAGAAATAAATTAAATATGAAATATCATTACTCTACTTCATGATATGCTTAATTGTTTTTTCTTTTATTTGCTTTTCTTATTTTTGAGCCAACAATCTAAGGTCACTTAGATATATTATGAAATATGACTTTTACATTTTAAGCCTAATGTTTATCAAATCAAATTGAATTAAAATTGAACATTAAGTCATATGATTTTAAAAAAAAAAAGAGACCTACCTCTCATTTTTTATATATATATCCTTTTAAATCCTTTACCCATGAATGTCTTGAATTAACATTATAATTAGAATATTGAAACTATTTTTCAAGACTAATGAAATTAATTTTAAAAATGGATTTAATTGGTTTATTAAAAGGGCTTAAGCTAAAAATTAAAATGCGCAACAGTTTGATTACTTTCTATGTTATTTGCTGCATTTGATAGCCCTTATTATGAAAAATATTATCAAATAAAATCGAAAACAAAAATTCATCTAAACGCATGCTTAATCTTTCAAAAAGCAAGTTTTTGATCAAAACTTCAAATAACCATATCTTTTGATCCGCTCGTCCGTTTTTCGCGTTTAATATCTTTTCAGAAAGAGCACAGAAATCTCCATCTATCGGCAAACTAAACTTGCCCATTTAAGTTTGTTTGGTTCTGTCAATTTGCCCAATTTCAACTCTGTTTTTAAATGCTATCTTAGTTCGCTTGATTCGGAAATTTCTGTGTTTAAGGATTTTTTCATCACATGATATCCTATGTATAATTGTTTCATATATTAATTTAGATAGTATGTGTGATGTGTGTCACCATTGTTTGCATGTAATTTAGACCTTAGAATCATCTTATATCATTAAGATCAAATCAAAAGTTTATCATTTCATTATAGGTCTAAAGAAAATTAATTTGTAAACATCTCATATTACATGCAACATTATCTCCATTAATTCTATGTAATAACATTGCATTCAAATGTATCATTCTAGCATCACTTCTTAATTTGTGCTTAAATTTATGTGCTAGGTATAACATTTACAATGTTATTAAAATATCATGATAACTATGTGATTTGAAATTATATAGAATACTAAAATTCCAACAAACACATAGTTTATGAACTAATCATTAGAATATTTATGAATATTGTTTCATGAATCATATATTATCATGCAAAACCAAAGATCAATAAATTCAATTATTGAATGGCATTTTATTTCAAAACTATATATTTGTGATCTTTGTCTTTGATATGATAGCTTGATCATCATTTTCTAGACTTACAATTCAAACGTGCTCATTCAAACGAAAATCACCAATTCATATTGTCATAAGTCTAGAAGAATTAGAATTTACACACATCATGATGATCTAACATATATTCTATTCCAAAATTCTCTGTAATCATAAATCATAATTCATGTTCTATCAAGACATATCTCAAATCGATAATAGGAATTATGAATCATGATAAAAATTATGAATAATGTTTTCTTTACATTATTTGATGTATTGATCTGCTTTGCTAGTGATTGCATGTATCTCTCATATTTGTAGACTCTAGAATCAACTTTGTAATGAAAGTATAAATCAAACTAAATCATCACTCCATTCTAGATCTATAATTTGAAATTCTATTTTGGAATACATGCAATATTAATATTAATCTTATGACATGACTTTAAACCCAAAACTCATCATAGTAGCTTTATCACTTATTAAATATTAGTAATTGTGCTAGTTATCTCATATCGTCATCTCACAAAAGTAGATAAACTATGCGGCTTTATATAACTCATCACATTAAACAAAACTCATAGTTTATGTATCAACCCTTAGATTTAAAAGCATAGGTTTTCCAAAAGATTATTTCACCTATGACTTCATATCTCACAATAGCGGGGGCGTAGGGTTGTATGCATTAGAGACCTAACTTATAAGACATGTCTTGTCCTTAACCGGGGAGGGTTCCAGTGGGGCCTTGCGAGGCACTGGGGGGAAAGAGTGCTAGGTTGAGTGTTCTCTAGTGTGTGCATATGGGACTAACACCCCAACCTACGGCATGCGTGCAGCTCCTCATGCCCATCCGTCACTTAGTACGGGGCTAGGGTGTAGACATTTAGTCGGGGTAATCTTTAATCTTAGGACGTACTTATATTACTCTTTGCATGATCATTTTATTTACTTATCACTTAAATCATGCATATTTTGGGTTATTTAATAAAAAATGTCCTCTCGTGTCTTCATAGTTTATATCTTCATGTTTAAATGGTTTTGTAAAACACAAGAATTTGAAAAGCCAAAGTTTCATGCAAATTTGATCCACCTAGAGATCTCCAAAAATTCTGAAATTTCAGCATGGAACTACTTTAAGGACACTTAATCAATATCAATAATAAAAAATCCACAAAAATATGTTAGTTTATGTGTACAAATATAATTTTGTGTTTCTGTTTATTTTATTTTCATTTTCTTTATATTATGAAAAATTTACTACAAAAATTCAAAATTCAAAAATTACAAAAATATGTTTTGTGATTTTCTGTTTTTATTTGATTTAAAAAATGATAAAACAAAAAAACTATATGATCTTTATTGTCAAATATCAAGCATGTATGAATTCTATTATTTAGAATTATTTACAATGTTAAACCTTATTTCTTCAAATTACTATGAACATTGTTTTGCTTATCATGCTTTGATATATCTATTTAAGTGCATCAATTGTATTGAAAAATGTGTAGATACAAGCTTAGCATGCCTCTAAGTATGAGTAAATGTTTTATGATTGATAATGATACATTTCACTCACTTATTTTGGTAATCAACATGTGTGTCTAAATCTAAAAATGCTTGCTTGTGTATTGTATTTGTACAATAAATTAAAACTTGCATAAGTTTATTGCCTACACTACATTTGAATTGCACTTATGAAATTTAGAAAAGTGGTTAAGTTAAAAATTTTGGTTTGCAAAACAAGTGTATTCGGAGAATGTTGTCTCACAAATGTGAACAAAAATTATATATGTAGACAAATATACCTCCACCAAGCACTACTTGAACCTCCTGATAAGTCTTCATAAGCATTGTGAGGTTGAGCACCTTGGAAAGAATAGTAAAGTGTCTTGTGCAAACTTTGTTTATTACACCACTTTGTTAAAAATTATGTGCATTAAAAGTGTGTGAAAGTAATTTACTTGTGTTTTATTGTGCACTTTACTTTACATATGTCTTGTATTTTGATGATTTAAATCAATTGTTAACATTGCCCAAAATACACTTATGTGCACATCATTATCTTTCATAACACTTCTTCTCATGAGTATTGGATTCTAATGCTTTATCTATACTACTCTTTATAGAAAAATGCACTAGATAACCTAGCATGATCTCTACAATGTTTTGGTATCTCTTGAACTTTAAATTAAGTAACATTGTAGTATAATATCTCTTTGATATGTTCATTTCATGCTTGGTATTTTTATGAAAAAAATTTGAGATTTCAACAAGGTTTAAACATCTTTCAATTTTGAACTAAAACTCATATTTTTACTTATGCTTTTCATGCTTACAAAAATACGTTTATTATAATCTTCCGCTTGCTTACAACTCTTATCTTTTTATTTGAAATCTCTTATATATGTTATGCTTAAACTCTTTATCATTTATAAGAAATGCCTCCTTACTACCCTCACCTAAACCCTCTTTTGATTCTACCAAAAGGGGATATTAAATTGCATAAATCTAAGATTTAGGGGGAGTGCATTATAATGATATTAAACTAAAAATAATGGGTAAATTTGTAGGGGGAGTAATCATATAGGAGGTGCATACATTAACATATGCTCGATCATGAAAATCCTTCAATAAATGGTTCCTTACCTATCTTAAAAGATATACACTCATCCCTATATTCATTACTTTTGATAATATCAAAGGGGGAGAAGATACTAAGAAATCACTTAAATCACTTAAATTACTTAATTACTTAAGTGAGCTTTCATGTAGGGGGAGTTTATAAGTCGGGGGAGAATAATTTTAGAAGGAGCTAATATTAAGGGGGAGATCATATTAAGGGGGAGATCATATTAAGGGGGAGAACATGAAGATCATAAGTTCACACTTGTGCATACATAATGTACTTGTCACTATCTATATAGGATTTATTCGATTTCCTAGTATAAGGATTTGTTATTATCAAAAGGGGGAGATTGTTGGAGCATGCGTTCCGCACTCGTCCGGTTTGAGAATAACAAATCCTGAATGTATTTGATTCTATTTTTATTAATGGTGTGCAGGTAACAGGTATGAGATGTTCACATTTCTGCTGGAGCTAAATTTGAATGTGGGAAAATTGCACTGTCGGAAAATTCCGACAGCCGCTGTCGCCCAGGCGACAGCAGAGAAGTTACAACTACTTCCCTCCACGGCAGCTCGACGAAAGTCAGTTTTGAGCTGTCGGAATTCCGACAACGATGTCGCCCAGGCGACAGCTCAGAGGTTACAACAACTGCCCACGACACCACCCACGATCGGCAGTTTTGCACTGTCAGAAATCCAACATCGATGTCGCTCAGGCGACAGCTCGACGGTTACAGCAACTGCCCGCACGACGCCACTCCAGCGGCAGTTTAACGCTGTCGGAAAATTCCGACAGTCACTGTCGCCCAGGCGACAGCGATTTTCTATAAATTGCCTCCTTGTGTTCGTGCATTCAGAGCTTTGAAGATTCTAAGTCCCTTCCTGAGTGCATTCCATCCAGAGAGCTCCAGAACCTCATGAACTCCCATTTATGCTGAGAAGGTTTGAAATTGAAGACGAGATCGGACGCGCTTCTACATCAACGATCATCTCGAGGCTTCAACCTTCCTTTCAGAGATCTGAATTTCTAGGGAGTTCTTATTTTATCTTGTATTTTCATTTATATACATTTTACTTTGTATTGGTAGGGAAAATCGCTTCCTTGTGCGGAGCGTCTAAGTCCTTGCATGGCTTAGGGGAAAATCGCTTCCTTGTGCGGAGCGTCCAAGTCCTTGCGTGGCTTGGTGGGAAATCGTGGCCTTGTGTGCTACGTCTAGATCTTGGGAAGATCTAGAGGATAGGCTTGGGCTTGGTCTAGGGAGAGACAAGTGATAGCCTTCCGATCCTTGGGAGAAGGATTGGTAAACAAAAAGAAATTTACATTTGTACGCCTCCGATTTCTAGCGATATAGAAATCAAATTTATGTAAACACTTTTTCATATAATATAATCATGTCTCTTTTGTGTTTACTTGATTTCTATCACTTGGCGTAATCTCTATTATATTGTGTTCTAAGTTTTCAATTCTAAATCTAAATTGTTTATGTCAATCTCCTTCATTATAAAACAATTTAGTAATTATCTTGAAAATTATAGAAAGAATTTTCTTCCCTTATTCACCCCCCCTCTAAGGGCGTCGTAAGATCCAACAATTGTGACCTGTAGATGGTAGATGTAGTGCAAACCCTTATTGGCACACCACTTGTATTAAATGATTATTATGGACAAATACTACTTGGAAAATTATGAAATTATTCTAGTAGATTCCCTTGGTGATCCTATATCTCCGTAAATTTTCCTAGAATTTTTAGATGAATCTCTGTAGTAACTATCAATTTATTTAGGAAACCCCCCCCCCCCCCCCCCCCCCCTTTTTGTAATTAATTAAATTAATGGGGTAAAGTAGTTTGTAAAATTCCAAATCTCTAGATATAGTGATATTTTCAAGTTATGGATCTCTAGAAATTAATTCAAATCATGTTGATGAATTTATACAGCAGTCACTTCACAAACCAAGTGAAAACCCTTGTTTTCAATTAATTCTGAAAATAGGGTAATATAGCTCATAAAATGTTGATCCTCTGGCAATTGTGGTTTTATATTGAGTTACATCAGTAGAAACAATCTCACATGGTTAGATAAAAATTTAGAGTACTCCCTTTGTAATTTGGACTAAGACAATTGGATAAGGGGTCTTAAATGGAAGCCAAATTTAATAGAGATATGTTAAACTCTGGTCAACCCCTAAATTACTCATTACGAACCTATGGTAATAATTGGAACTCATTTGGATATGATATGTTCAAGATTGCACCATTGGAGTCAAATCTAGCTCAATCTTGTTTTGGTCTGCGAATAGTAAAACTGATTTATATGATTTAGACCACCACTGACCTTCACGCATAGAACTGTTAAATCTTTGATTATTATGAAGGCTCAGATTATTTGGAAGAGCATCTCTAAGGGCATCGTGAGAAATTAGGGTTGGGGTGCGTTTAGCAAAGCTATAAGTGTAGGAATTTACAATGATAAGAAAAGGAAGTTAGACCTCGTCAAGGGCCCCACAAACAACTCATCGGTGCTAAACGATTATATGGAAGAAAACCTACCCTTAGCCGGGTGAGCCACCCTAAGGTAAATACTCAAGGGCGAAGTCGAGAAGTATCTAAGGCAAACCCTGGATTAAGGATGACGAAGAATATGAGTGTGGGTCCAAGTAAGGTTGAGAATGCTAAATGAATGTGTGCAGTTCCTCGGTGAAGAAGGGAACTCGAGCTTAGAATGTGACGACGGGAGAGTCAGCACCCGGTCACAATTGGTGGTGTTGGAGTTCAAAAGAACTCCCCCACTCCTAAGAGCCAAGTTCAACTCATCTTAGAGATTTAATGTAATTGGAGAGGATAATGGGGATCAAGTAAAAAGGGGTAGACACCAACAAGATTAAGTGCCTTGGGAAGAGGAAGTTCGGGGTGTCATCCCGCCACACTTCCTAGTACCGCTGCGAGCCCCTCACCGGGTAACCCTCCGGAAGTCCAAGGCTAACCCTAAAACTTCTAAGATCAACTAAATTATAAACAAGACTAGTTAAGTAGGAGAACTTGACAAGTTAACTTTCATCCCAAATAGGCTCGAGATGTAAGGAAGGACTGGGATAGTCCTGCGAGCGGTAGGCTCGAGATATAGGGAAGGACTGGGATAGTCCTGCGAGCGGTAGGCTCGGGTTATATGAGAAGGACTGGGATAGTCCTGCGAGCGGTAGGCCCGGGTTATATAAGGAAGGACTGGGATAGTCCTGCGAGCGGTAGGCTCGGGTTATATGAGAAGGACTGGGATAGTCCTGCGAGCGGTAGGCTCGGGTTATATGAGAAGGACTGGGATAGTCCTGCGAGCGGTAGGCTCGAGATATAGGGAAGGACTGGGATAGTCCTGCGAGCGGTAGGCTCGGGTTATATGAGAAGGACTGGGATAGTCCTGCGAGCGGTAGGCTCAAGTTATATAAGGAAGGACTGGGATAGTCCTGCAAGCGGTAGGCTTGGGTTATATGAGAAGGACTGGGATAGTCCTGCGAGCGGTAGGCTCGGGTTATATAAGGAAGGACTGGGATAGTCCTGCGAGCGGTAGGCTCGGGTTATGTGAGAAGGACTGGGATAGTCCTGCGAGCGGTAGGCTCGAGATATAGGGAAGGACTGAGATAGTCCTGTGAGCGGTAGGCTCGGGTTATATGAGAAGGACTGGGATAGTCCTGCGAGCGGTAGGCTCGGGTTATATAAGGAATGACTGGGATAGTCCTGCGAGCGGTAGGCTCGGGTTATATGAGAAGGACTGGGATAGGATAGTCCTGCGAGCGGTAGACTCGGGTTATATAAGGAAGGACTGGGATAGTCCTGCGAGCGGTAGGCTCGGGTTATATGAGAAGGACTGGGATAGTCTAGCGAGCGGTAGACTCGTAGTTTAAATATAAGACTAGTGTAGTCTAGCGAGCGGTAGACTTGTAGTTTTATAAATATAAGACTAGTGTAGTCTAGCGAGCGGTAGGATCGTAGTTTAAATATAAGACTAGTGTAGTCTAGCGAGCGGTAGACTCGTAGTTTAAATATAAGACTAGTGTTGTCTAGCGAGCGGTAGGCTCGTAGTTTAAATATAAGACTAATGTAGTCTAGCGAGCGGTAGGCTTGTAGTTTAAATATAAGACTAGTGTAGTCTAGCGAGCGGTAGGCTCGTAGTTTAAATGTAAGACTGGTATAGTCTGGCGAGCGGAAGGCTCTACTTTATAAATGTTGATGTAGAATTGCGAGCTGGAGGCTCGGTAGTAAATGGCTAATACATGTTGCTTGTGTATAAGATGTGGTGGGTCTTCGGTTCTGTCTTAGTCGTCACACCGACAGCAGTTCATTGACTCGGCAGTGCTAGTGGTTTTATGGGGGCCAGGTTGTCTTCTGTGCGTCCGACAGGACGGATTCCCTAAACCCTGCCTGGCCAATTCAGTTTAGTACGCAGGAGCTCGTGAGTACTGGGTACCGGTATAACAACGTACGTTAGGGCCTAGGTCTGGTAGTGTGACTTACCCACCTAAGTGAGGAGACGCCCGCTCCTCTGCCACCATTTGACCACGACGGGAGGTGCCCGAGAGGTTAGCTACCTCCGAAAAGTGGGAACTAAAGGTATGTATGTACAGAGTCGTGTGGGTGAGTTGCATGTGTATGAAATAATAATACAAACATTGCATCATTGCATTGCACATCATAGCATAGCATTTCTACACAAACAGAGACCTCATCGTATAAATCTGTATGAGCTCTTTTATACGATGAGTTTACTTCTTGCCAGATCCCTTAGCTTATATGCTTTTGTGTGTGCATATAGGTTAAGGTTACTTTCGTAGCTGCTCTTATTTCTTGTATCTGTTTCTTTATATTGCATTGTCTTTTACTATTTGCTGTCATACTTACTCTGGTTAGTATAGAATTGTTACTTTTACTTGCTTAGTATTTATATACCCTGCTAGTGTAGACATTTGTCACCTGCCTTGTTTCTATTACCCCTTGTTTTTCCTCCGCTTCGTCCTCCCGCACGGTGCCTAGGAGTCGCGGGGGGGGGGGGGGGGGGGGGGGAGCGGGGACAAAATCGGCTTAGTCTTTATGACTAACGGTCGGTGGTGACCGTAGGTACCCGAGGTGATGGAGCCCCAGCTAGAAGAGGAGACAGGACCCGAGGAGCTTATGCCGCGCATTACTTCTACTACAAGACAGGAGTTCGAGAGTTGAGAGTTTGTTTAGCTTCCGCATAGATGTAGAGTGAGAGAGTTTTTGTACTTTACTTGGATATGTACCAGGCTTAAGCCCTTTCTCTCCTTTACTTGTTGTACTCATTGATGGACTTTTATATTTTGTTGTATAAATGTGTGATTGTGGACTTGGTTTTGTTTATTTTCCTTCTTAACTCTTGTTGGCCCGTCGATCGTTCTTGCCGGCAGGATCGGCGTCTTGCGGAGGTAGCTAACTCAGGTGTTAGTGTCACCGAAAGACGGCGGTTCTGGGCATAAGATCCGGAAGCTCTCCTGGTGCGGGAGAGGGATCTTACAAATAATCAAGTAAAAACTCGATAGAATCATAACAAATCATAAGCAAACAAAGGTTGTATTAATGCTATTGCGGTGAACCAATATATATGAAAAAGTGGCTTTGTAGGTAGTACTAAGATTAACCAAGTTCAAGGATTCTAATGACAGTCCCTTGTTGAGAGGGGAGGAAGTAAACCTGTTAAGTAGGAAGTAAACCTGTTAAGTAGAAATGGTGGATAAATCCTATGGAAAGATCATTTCATTTACCTCCCTTTAGGTGAGAAAAGATGCACAAATTCATGCATAGATTGCCGGTCAATATTCATCTCGATATATATAAGTACAAATGCAGGATCTCAAAAACATATAATCAATTGTATTTGTGGAAGTGAGATGCCCCCCTTGGCTCCACGAATCAATTCATGGATGTGGAAAGATCACACAAAAATTTGAATTTCATGCGACCTAACAAAAAATTTTGCTGGAAGAAAAGACATTTATCGATAGGATAGTCAATGATCTATCAAACAGTAGTACTACACTATAACAAAGATCTCAAGTCATCAGAGCTAAGATTAGCAATAACTAATAAAAAACTCATGAGAAAAATAACCTGTTCCAAGAGGAGGTTTATGAGGTTTTGAGTAGGAAAACTCCAACCCTAAGCAAAAGTTACAAGATTTGTCCTTAGCACAATTACAAATTTAGTGTAGGAATTAAATGCTTGAGTAATTTATATGATGATAGATGCCTCATTTGAAATATTCAGCACTTGACATGGTCAATTCTTGAAATAGCCATCACTCTCATTTGGGTGAAATGATCTAGTAAAAGCATTGGTGTTTTCTTCAATTCATTAAGGGTCCGTTCGTTTGGACGGAATTGACTTTCTGGAATTGGCATTGGAGATTAGAAATCCAATTCTAGTGTTCGGCGCAACGAAATTTAAGCGGATATTGGCTTTCATGTGAAAACCCATGACTTTTACTATGAACTAAGAAAATCAAATAACAATTCTTACCTCCGCCCATAAGTTTTCCGCATAATCAAATGTTTACACTAGAGTTTTTCAACCTACGCGCAAGATTTTCGCCCGAGCGTACGTTTTCCTGCAGGGTGTTTTTCGTCCGGGCGCGTTTATTTCACCCGGGCGCATATTTTGGCTCGGGCGCGATTTTTTCGCCCGGGCACGTTTATTTCGCCCGGGTGCGCTTTATTTCGGTCGTGCACGTTTATTTCGGCCCGGCGCGATTTTTTTTGCCCGGGCGCGATTTTTTTCGCTCGGGCGCGATTTTTTCGCCCGGGCGCGATTTCGGCCGTGCACGTTTTATTTCGGCCGGGCGCGATTTTATTTTTTCGCCCGGGCGCGATTTTTTCGCCCGGGCGCGATTTTTTCGGTCGTGCACGTTTTATTTCGGCCGTGCACGTTTATTTCGGTCGTGCACGTTTATTTCGGCCCGGCGCAATTTTTTTGCCCGGGCGCGATTTTTTTCGCCCGGGCGCGATTTTTCCGCCCGGGCGCGATTTTTTCGCCCGGGCGCGATTTTTTCGCCCGGGGCGCGATTTTTTTCGCCCGGGCGCGATTTTTTTCGCCCGGTCGCGATTTTTTCGCCCGGGCGCGATTTTTCGCCCGGGCGCGATTTTTTCGTCCGGGGCGCGATTTTTTCGCCCGGGCGTGATTTTTTCGTCCGGGCGCGTTTATTTCGCCCGGGCGCGATTTTTTTCTCCCGGGCGCGTTTTTTTCCCCCGGGCGCATTTTATTTCTCCCGGGCACGTTTATTTCGGTCGGGCGCAATTTTCTTGCCTGGGCACGATTTTTTCGCCTGGGCGCGTTTTTTTTCGCACGGGCGTGATTTTTTCGCCCGGGCTCGATTTTTTCGCCCGGGCGCGATTTTTTTCGCCCGGGCGCGATTTTTTTCGCCCGGGCGCGATTTTTTCGCCCGTGCGCGATTTTTTCGTCCGGGCGCGTTTATTTCGCCCGGGCGCATATTTTTGCCCGGGCGCTATTTTTTCGCCCAGGCGCGTTTAATTCGCCCGGGCGCGTTTTATTTCTCCCGGGCACGTTTATTTCGGCCGGGCGCGATTTTTTCGCCCGGGCGCATATTTTTGACCCGGCGCGATTTTTTTTGCCCGGGCGCGATTTTTCACCCGGGCACGTTTATTTCGCCCGGGCGCGTTTTATTTCTCCCGGGCACGTTTATTTCGGCCGGGCGCGATTTTTTCGCCCGGGCGCGATTTTTTCGCTCGGGCGCGATTTTTTTGCCTAGGGCTCGATTTTTTTGCCCGGGCGTGATTTTTTCGCCATGGCGCGATTTTTTCGCCCGGGCGCAATTTTTTCGCCCGGGCGCAATTTTTTCGCCCGGGCGCGATTTTTTTGCCCGGGCGCGATTTTTTCGCCCGGGCGCGATTTTTTCGTCCGGGGCGTGATTTTTTCGCCCGGGCTCGATTTTTTCTTCCGGGCGCGTTTATTTCGCCCGGGCGCATATTTTCGCCCTGGCGCGATTTTTTCGCCCGGGCGCGTTTATTTCGCCTGGGCCCGTTTTATTTCTCCCGGGCACGTTTATTTCGGTCGGGCGCGATTTTTTTGCCCAGGCGCGATTTTTTCGCCCGGGCGCGATTTTTTCGCCAGCCGCGATTTTTTCGCCCTAGCGCGATATTTTAGCCCGGGCGCGCGTTTTTTGCCCGAGCGCGCGCTTTTCACACGGGCGCGCGCTTTTCGCCTGGGCGCGCGCTTTTCGCCCGTGCACGCGCTTTTAGAAATTTGAATTTTAAAAATTTCAATTCCAGAAAGTCAATTCAATCGTGCAGCCGAACAACTTACAAATATCAATTCCAATTCTGTTCACTGAATTCCATCCTGGAACCGAACAGCAGAATTGGTTTTATGCACAAAATCAATTCATGCAGATATTGGTTTTCTAGCCAAAGCCAATTCCAGAAAGCCATTACCTGCTCGCCGAACAGACCCTAAGAGATTCTATTTTCTGTATAATTTAAATATTCGAGAACTGCACATTGTTGAAACCTTCAGTCTTCCCTTGCTGCACACTACAAATTGTGAATGCTCACTTTAGCCTCTCCCACCAAGCTGATATATAATAAGTTCTGCTGAGAAGAGGTGCAATGTTACTGTGTTAGAGAAGGAACAGAGATGAGGTGCTGAGAAGAGGTGAAGCTGATAACAAACCACTACCCAACAGAAATCAGGCAAAGTACACGCATCCATGAGCTCAACAAACTCATTATCACAATTTAAATTGGGTGCTGTTATTAGCAAACCCCTTTTGGCTGTTAGCAAACCATAATAAACCGGTTCAGTCATTTTCTTGTGTATTTTTCTATCCCGGAATCTAGTTGCTAGTAAACCACTCTTAAAACCCGTATTCTGCCCTAGCCGCTCACTGTTTTCTCTCTCGCGATTCCGTGTTCCGCTTCCGCTCGCTGGTTTCTCCTCGCGATCCCATATTCTGCCCTCGTCGCCGGTGATTTCCCTCCACCAAATCTCGCCGCCATCATTTCATTTGTAGTGCAGTGCTTCTTCTTCGTTGCCGATACCTGCTCGCGAGCCAGCGCCGTCGCCGATACCTGCTCGGGATTCACTATTCTTCTTCCTCGCCGGCTGTCATCAGTCCAGGTTCCTTTTTATGCTCGATTCTGAAACATGTATGATATTCTTGGTCATTTTTTTACATGTAAACCATCCCTTTCTTGGTGTGGGGGAGTTCCGTTCATATCCATTTCTTAGATAGATCTTTCTATGTTTTTTTCCTTCTCTCTGTTTTTTTTCATTCATATCCATTTCTTGCTTTGCTCTGAAAGAGATATATGTGAGTTGCTGCATCTTCTGCTCACATTAGGAAGAAAAAAAACTTTATTCCATTTGGTATTAACCTGAGTTTGTAATTTCTGCAGATTAACTGGAGTTTAGGAAGAATCTAAGAAACTGCATTTGGTGTTGAATCCTCCATGGAGGTTGCTATCTATAATCCATCAACTGAAAGGTACCCTATGCAACATTTTATAGTGTAATGTTGAGATTGCGTCGATATGGTTTTATTGACTGCGATATTTTGTTCATTTCATTGTTGAGTAGTGGTTCGGATGTGAAAGTTGATGTTGGTAGTCATTTTGAAACAAAAATTCAGTTTCCATCTCGGGAGGTGTTGATTGATTGGGCTCATAATATTGGCAAATCTTGTAGTTTTGCTGTCACAGTTAAAGGTTCAGATAAATTAGAAGGTGGTAGAGCACGGCCACGTGTATTTCTTGGGTGTGATAGAAGTGGATTTTACCGCGAGAAACAATGTAAAAAAGGTTGGACTAAACAAAATTTAAGAAAATCTACTAGTAAGCGTTGCGGTTGCCCCTTTAATGTGATTGGGATAAAAAATGCCTTCTCAGATGAATGGACTGTGGAAGTAAAATGTGGGACACATAATCATGAAATGGTACATTTAGAAGCCCATGCCACCGTTGGAAGGTTGGATTGTGTTGAGAAGAAGATAGTTCACGACATGTATGCATCAAATGTTAAGCCCAGATGTATATTATCAACCTTAAAAAAGAGGAATGCAGAGAATCACACGGTGATGCGGACTATTTACAATGAGAGGTATAAGTTGCAGAAAAAAGAACTGAATGGAGCCACACCTATACAATACCTATACAAATGTTTAAATGATAGTGGGTATTTGAGTTTTAATCGTGTCATGGAAGGGAACAAAAATCTGATTAGCTTATTCTTTGCTCATCCGGTATCTATTCAACTAAGTAAAATATTTTCAACAGTGTTTTTAATGGATTGTACCTACAAGACAAATAGGTATCGTTTGCCATTACTTTCCATAGTCGGCGTTACATCAACTCAACTCACATTTTTCTCGGCTTTTGCTTTTCTATCTGATGAATCCGAGTCAAGTTATAGATGGGGTTTAGAGCACTTCAAGGCTATTTTGGATGAGACCTCCTTGCCTAATGTGATCGTCACAGATAGAGACTTGGCGTTGATGAATGCCATAAAAAATACTTTTCCAAATGTCAAGCATATTTTATGTCAAGTTCATGTGCATAGAAATATTTTATCCAATTGCAAGAAATATTTCAAAGATGGGAAAGAGTTTGAAATTTTTCTTGGTGTTTGGCAACGTCTAGTAGATGCAAGAAATGAAAATGAATTCAATATGAGATACAATAGTATTTTGAATGTTTATTCCACTGCATACCCAGAAGTTATCTCTTACATATGTACAACATGGCTCGAACCTTTGAAGGAGTCTTTTGTTTGTGCTTGGATTGATAATTATATGCACCTAGGCAACTCAACAACAAACCGTGTTGAAGGGGGGCATAGCAAGTTGAAGAAATTTTTAGAAGTTTCAATTGGAAACTTGTCAACCATATGGAAAGCTTTCGATCAAATGTTAAGTCTCCAACATACAGAAATAAAAAGGTCGTTTGGGCATAGCTCCATTCAAGTTAGTAATGATTTTAAGGGGACTTTATACTCAGACCTGGTTGGCCGTGTGTCGATACAAGCTTTGCAGTTGATTAAACTAGAAGAGGATAAGTACAAGAAATCAAAGTTAGTTGTTGGTGAGCAATGTCCGCATACAACTCGTTCAACACTTGGGTTACCATGTAGTCATGAATTGGCACCGTATATCTCACAAAATAAAGCATGTCCGATATGGTTACTACACAAACATTGGAAGCAATTATCTTTTCCCTTGGAAAGTGATGCAATACCACAAACACAAGAATCTATGAACACCGGAGACATAGATATAGCCATTGAGTTGGAAGGGATCATAACAAGGTATGCAAACACAAATGAGCATCAACAAAAGGAGATTAGAAATAAATTGCGTGAAATAATGGATCCAACATCAACCCGAACGAAAGAGCCAATGTTGCCAACAAGTTTAAAGGAAGACCAAAAGGGAGCACAAAAAGATTCAAAAATGACTACAAATCTACAAAGCGCAATCCGTCACTTTTCGAGCACATCTTGAAAGAAGGCATAACTACACAAAGAAAACTATCAAAGTCATCAAGGGAACAAAGTATGCGAAGCAATAGATTATATGATAGCGTTCGCTGACAACTACCGTCTTGTATTTCAGATCACTTGGTTGATGTGTTCAATGTCGCCGCGGATGGCCATTGTGGATTTCGTGTGATTAGTGAATTGCTAGGCATGGGCGAAAATTGGCAACAAGTTAGAGCCGATTTAATGAATGAGTTGGGGCGAAGAAATATTTTGTATGATGCAATTTATGGAAGCACAAAAAGAAAAGAATTAATCAACAATCTAGATTGCAAAAGCTCACCGGCACCATACGATAAGTGGATGTCCATACCGGATATGGGGTTAGTGATTTCAACTTGCTACAATATTGGCGTTGCTCATATTTCAAGAAATCAAAGTTTAACATTTTTACCATTGGATTCACCGCTTCCTATTGAGCCGAAAGTCATCTTCATCGGCTTAATTAATGGCAATCATTTCGTGGGATTATATATGAAAGAAGGGAGACCAATACCTCCACTCTACTCTCCATGGAGGCGATATCATACAAAATTGGCACTTTCATGGGAGAACATACTCAATTTAAAGGGATGAAATGTAAGATTGTTTACTAATTATTTTCAAATTTTTAATTTTATTCTTTAAAAAACATTGCTTACTAATATCAATCTTTTTTTGTTTGTAGGATATGGTCATACAAATTTTGGGACGCTTAAAGATATATTTTGTTGCATTTACAGACTTTTTGATAAGCTAAAGAAAGATTTGGAGGGGATCATCAAATTTTGGGGCATCTAAAAATCTTTTGGAGCACTAAAGAAAGCTTTGGAACAGTTTTTGTTTACATAAATTATATGTAATGCTAACAAACAATGTTTACTATAATGTTTATTTGAAAATGCTTTAATGCCACATATAATATGATTGATTTTTTTTTTAAATTTATCGGTGGTTTGCTAATAACAAAAAGGTTTACAAATAGCCATTTTCAAAAGTGCCGGTTTGCTAGTAGTAATGGTTTGCTAGCAACCAAAGTAGGTTTGCTAATAACAGCACCCTTTAAATTTTGTGCTCCACCATGGTTGATCATTAAAAAAAATTAAAATAAACAACCCATAACCTGAACATTTGGAGTATATTTAGATTTATTGTTTACATTTGTTTTCTCGGTGTTGAGAGAAAGTGGAGTGTGCTTTCAATGTCAAACAATTCATGGATTTGCAAAATAAAACAAAAATATCAATGGAAACTCAATTCCATGGACCAACCACAAACCAAGCAATTTTTTCATTAAGCATACAACTTTACGGAGGTTTTCAATTCATGTGAAAATCAGTTGGACATAATTATCTATTCCTGTGAACATAATTATTATCAATGCTCCTATTGATAATAAATGGAACTATCTGCATATTTCCAGTTCAGGTCAAAGCTCAGTTTTCTACAGCCCTTAGTTCCTTCTATGGAATTAAAAAAATTGGATCTGCTAAGTTCGGGTAGAAGATAAAGAAACTACAATAAAAAGCGGTTCAAAACAGCTTAATTACCAATCATTTCTGCTTCAGGAGAAGTTGCGACCATCACCTCTAATTCCGTTGAAGCACTTCATCGAACATATGACCTGCAACTTTTTCCGGCTGTCACAGCTTTGACAGCAAGTGAAGGGATCCTACATTTAATTTCTTGCACCCATTATACATTAACCATTCATATGAAGGGATCCTGCAATCACATCTGGAGTAAGATATCCAACAGTAATGCGAAGATATAACTAAATGAAGTTGGCATTGTATACGACGATGTTCTGTTCCCGCTGCATTATCAAGGGCTGCCGTTATACTCCGAAAAATAACCAACGAAGAAGAAGATAACTTACACTGCCCTCTAAAACAATTGACCGCCATATCTGATACCTTGAATCTGCTTTGAATTACCTAATAAATCTTTGCTTTCATCATAGGAATAAGCCACTTAGTATATGCAGTAACTTCAGGTCCATCATGTATATGTCTACCAAAAACAACCAATACAGATTCAAGCTCATTATATCACAAAATATAGGAAATTCTAAGAAACATAAAAAGCAGAGAATGAGAATAAGTAAATGAAGTTAGCATCCTTCAAATCCCATACAACATTTAACATTTGGCTTAAGCACATTGGTATAATAAAATAAATGATGTTTCACAGAGTTTCAAGAAAAAAGATAATAAGAACAACCCAAATCAAATCGAAATCTACAAAAGAAATGGAGCAAAATTTACCTAGTGGAACGATTATTTCACAGTGCTCTTCGCCTGGAGCAAAGGGAAGAAATCAAAATAAAGGGAAGAACGAATGATTTCTATATCAGAGAAGCAACCATAAATCAAAACATGTAACTTTGCATACCTTCAGACCAAGGCAACGAACGATGTCAGACGGAGAGCCAATCAACAAAAACTATGACTTATAATACCTAAATCCACTTGAAATTGCAGCCAAGGGAAGTAGAATGGCTGGCGAACTGGAGGCCGGAGGAATCTTCAGTCGGCCGACTGCTGGAGACGGGGACGAACTCGACGGAGGGGGTGGCCAAGAGGGGATTTCGATCCAGAACACGCGTCAAGGTGGATATCCAGCGGTGGCGGTGACGGACATTCTCCTGCGATCGGGGGTGCCATGCTTATCTCGTATGTGGAGAAGGAAGCCCAATCTTGCCAACCGCTCCCGTGACGAGGGGCTCCCGGTTGCATATTGGAAGGCAGAGAGGACCACTATTTCTGCCCCAGAGAAGGAGAGGCGATGCCCTAGCCGTCTGTGGAGAAGGAATCGAGCGGTGTGGTGCGAGAGAGCGGCGTGGAGCGAGAGAGCGGCGTTCAAAATGGCAAGATCGGGAATGAGGAGGGAGAAGTTTTGAATTTTAACGGGGCTGTGTTTTTGATCGGACGACAAGGTGAAGAGTGGATGGCCAGGATTTTTTGAATTGTTTTAAAATGCATGGCTTTTAAAAGTCATTCATATTTCTTTTTAGAATAGTATAGATATATATATATATATATAATCATTAAGGGTCCGTTCGTTTGGACAAAATTGGAATTTGATATTAAAATTCAATATTTGGATTCGATATTCAGAATTGGAATTGGTCTAATTCCAATTCTAGCGTTCGCCTTAAAATTAATCAATTCTTTTGTTCATTTGTTAAATAAAATTAAATCTAAGAATTAGAAAATATTACGAAGAACCTAACATTTTATCACATATATTATGAAAAACGTAACATTCTATCACATATGCTGACATTAATTAACGCATTATTTAAGAATCTAGCATTAATTTCCTGCATGCATAAATGTAAAGATCAATTGTGGATAAAAAATAAGTTTGACATAAATGTAATAACGTTGAGAATAAAAATTAAAAAGATATATAAAGTAATCATTTATGAAGAAAAATGCGCTCTCGGGCGAAAAATGAGAGTCCATGCTAAAAACGCGCGTTCGGGTAAAATACGCTCGCCCGGGCAAAAAAAATCGTTGTGGCGAAAAACGCGCGCTCGGGCAAAAAATGAGCCCAATGCGAAAAACGTGCTCCCGGGCGAATTGGAATTGAAGGTCTAATCTTAATTTTGTCATTTGTTTGCACGCTTAACGTTGGAATTGGAATTTTAATGAATTCCGTGGAATTCATTTGAACTATAGACAATTCTTTCCAATCTATATAAGAATTAGATATTTTCGGCAGAGTCGCGTATTTTTTTTGCAAAGTGCGTTTATTTTTGCCATGGGCGCGCATTTTTCGCCCGGGCGCCCATATTTCGCCTGGGTACGCACTTTTTTTCTCGGGCGCGCAATTTTTTTCCCAGTCGCGTGTTTTTTGCCCGGGCACACATTTTTTGCCCAAGCACGTGTTATTCGTCTGGGCACATGTTTTTCTACAGGGCGCACACTTTTTTCCTGTCGTGTGTTTTTTACCCGGACGCACATTTTCCAGTAGGGCGAGCATTTTTTTCCCGGGCGCGTATTTTTTCTCAAGGGAGGGTGTTTCGCCCGGGCGCACATTTTTTACCAGGGTGCACAGATTTTAACCCGGACGCGCAAATTTTCGCTCGTGCGCTCACTTTTCTCCTGGGCGCTCACTATTTTGCCCGGGCGCACTTTTTTACCCTAGAGCGCAATTTTTCGCTCGGGCACACATTTTTTGCCCAGCAACGCTTTTTTCGCCCGACTGCGAGTTATTCGGATGGGCGCGCCTATATCACCCGGGGCACGATTTTCGCACGAGCACATGTTTTTTTCGCCCTGGCACGCATTTTTTTGCATAGGCGCGTGTTTTTTGCACGACCGCGTATTTTTTGCCGCGGGCGCATTTTTCACCCTTGCGCACTTTTTTCGCCCGAGAACTCGTTTTTCGCCACAACGCCCATTTTTCGCTCAGGCGCGCATTTTTCGCTCGGTCGCGAATTTTCGCGCGGGCGAGGACTTTTCGACCGGACAAACATTTTTTGGTCGGGTGCACACTTTTTCGTCTGGGTGGGCTTTTGTCATACAGACACGCTTTTTTCGCACGGGCGCAATTTTTTCGCCTGAGTGCGTGTTTTTCGTCACATTGCTCATTTTTCGCGTGTTCGCGCGTTTTACGCACCGGCGCTATTTTTTCGCCCAAGTGCGTTTTTTCGCCACAACGCTCATTTCTTGCCCGGGAGCGCACTTTTTCTCACGGGCGCACATTTTTCACCCAGGTGGGTGTTTTTTGCTCGGGACGCGTTTTTCACCCGGACGCGCATTTTTTTCTCCCAAGGCGCATTAGACGCCCGGGCGAGCATTTTTCGCCCTAGCGCGCGTTCTTCGCCCGAGAGCACGTTTTTTCGCCCGAGAGCACGTTTTTCGCCCTGACTCATTTTTCGCCCGGGCGCACTTTTTCACCCGAGCGCGAGTTTTTCGCCACATCGCTTTTTCGCCCTGACGAACATTTACATTACGCTGTCGTCGTCGTCCTCCTTAAATTTTGTTTCGCTGAATACAAAGTACTTGGTGATGATCAACTGTGCAAGCACAACAACTATAGGGGACTATGTGCCTAGTTTTATTTTACTTTTTATGCATTATTAATTATAATGTATTTATGTTTGATATATACTAATTATAATTATATACATCATTAAAGCTCTATTTGGCGCGGTGTTTTTGCTGCGGTGAGTTTTTGCGCGGTGTTTGACATGACAATGATTATGACCACTAAGAAAACAAAACTAGTTTTAAACATAAAAATAGATAAAGTTTTTTAGGTGAGGTCGTACGTTCAAGGACGACGGTTCGTAACCATTGCGTTCACGACCGCCATCATCTTGCCAAACGGAGCTAAAGTAGTATCATCAAAAATATTAAAAGAGTGTCTGGGACAGCTTATGTTGATGAGAAAGTTGTTGATCGAATATAACTTTGAGAATAGAGCTGTTTGAAAAGCGTTGATAAGAAAGTTGTAGACTGTTTGGAGAGTTTGTTCTTAAGTGATTATCGAGTATAACTTTTTCTTTTAAACTATTTGGTAGAACAACTTAAAAACTGATTTTTTAAATAAAAATATTGAAATATGATGTTGCTGAAAATGCGCGCCCGGGTGAAAAACGACCGCCTGAGAGAAAAATGCCCCCGAGCGATAAACGGCCGCCCCGGGGAAAAAGTGCGTTCCGGTGAAAAACATGTGATCAGACGAAAAATGCGCGCCCAGGCGAAAAATGGCCGTCAGGGCAAAAAACACGTGCCCGGTAGAAAAACACGTGGTCAGGCGAAAAACGCGCGACCGGGCGAAAAATGGAGGCCCGTGCGAAAACGGCCCCCCGGGCGAAAAATGGTTGTCCGGGCAAAAAATGTCCGCCCGGGCGAAAAACGGCCGCCCGTGCGAAAAATACTTTTTTGAAAATGCTCGATCGGTATGTAGCGAAATTGTATTAATAAAAGAAAAAGCTAAAGTAGAAAAAATAGTTTTTAGAAAACTATGTTGAACTGGCTTCTAAAAAGTCTCTAAAACAACTTTTTTGAAGAAGCTCTTTTGAAAAAACTGTTCACTCAAACAACCAAAAACAAATTTTGCTGTAGGAATATACATTTTTTGAATAGAAAAAGCTGCTCCAAACAGAGCCTTAATCATTCGTTCAACCAACTTTAATGTGTATTTGGTTATAATGCATAGGCGTGCAAATTTGGACCGGGCCCGGTTGTTTGGCCCGGGTCTGAGCCCGATTAAGTCTTGGCCCGGTTAGGCCCGGGTCAGGCCCAGACCAGGTCTAAGGGGGCTCAATATGCCACCTTCTTTGGGCAGGGCCTTGCCTGGTGCCCAGCCCGGGCCAGGCCCTCCCAGGCATTAAAGCCCGCTGAGCAGCCAACAATTTTATGATGGCCACCCAGCATAATGCTGGCGCCCAGCAAAATGCTGGTTGTCAGCCATCATTTAATGCTGGCATCCAGCATTAAATGCTGGGCTGTCAATGCGGGTGGCCCAACAGAAATACTGGGTTGTCAACATTTGGGGTCTGATTGGGCCTGATCTAAAGGGCTCAATCAGGGCACCTTTTTTATATGGATGCATGTGCCCGGTTTGAGCAAGGCCCCGACAGCAAAAAAAGCCTGGGCCCAGGGGGCCGGAGGCCGGCCTTTGCCCGCATGGCTTTTTATTAACTAGAGATGATTGATTTCAAAAAATCTATAAATGTTTAGCTTCCATTAAAAAAAGTTGAAATTATAACTTTTTAAAATTAAATTGTTTTTAATTAAAAAAATAGTTAAAGGAAATTAAATTATTTTAAAACTAAATGATTATTCATAGGACATTTGCTTTAAAGCCCTAAATCTATCTATTACAAAATAAATCCCTAAATTTATTAGACTGGGCTAGTTCGCGCTTGAGCCGGCATTCAATGTGTAACGCCTGAAAAATTACCAAAATTATTTAATGTGTACGTGGTGTGCGATTAGCAGCTTTAGGGGTGCGGTTAGCAGCCTTGGTCTGCGGTTAGCAAATCTAACCTAACCCTTAAAACCCCCTCTCCCGATCTCTCCCCTCCGGATCCCCTCTCTTTCTCGTTTCGCGTAGGCCGCCACACAGGAAGCCGATCCCCTTCCTCTCCCGATCTCCTTCTCGCCCTTTCATCTAGGGCTGCCGCAGAACTCCCCCTTTCTCTCCCGATCTCCCTCTCACTCTCTCGGGTGCGATTGGAAAGAGGAGAACTCGTACGCCGACCCATCGTCGCCTGGAGGAGTCGAAGCCGAGCGCCGTTTTCTCTCGGGTGCGACTGGAAGAAGGAGGAGGACCCCGAATTCCTCTCTCTCTCGATCTCACTCTCTCCATTTGCGGAGAGCTGCAAAATGTCCTGCTCACGCCTGGTGTCCTGCTCGCGCCGACTGGAGCGTCGCCGAGGGTTCCCATCACAGGAAGCTGCAAGCCGTCGGAACCCCTTTCTGCCATCTACAACTTTTGAGGAGTAGGAGGTTGTGTATACCCTTCTTCATCTACGGCTTGCTATTTTGGCACTTGACTGTGGCTCTAGAGGAGATCTCTTGCGAGAACCGTGTGTGGAGCCGAGTCGAGGCTAGATCCGTGGTAGGGCAGTGGTTACCGTCTCCGTGATGCCTACGCGACGCTCTACAAGGGTAACGATTTCTTCCCCCGGTCTTAGGACCGTATGTGCTGTAGTTCTGTGTGCTTATGTTTATGTTTCGTGTAATGAGAGTCCCCTCACGCCGTCTCGGTTGAGGACGGGGACTCCGCCAGGGCGTGGGATTGTGACCCCGGCGTATGTTGGTGTGAACTGCATGTAGAGTCCCTCTCCCACTACGCGGTGGAGAGCGGGGACTTCGCCAGGGCGTGGGATTGCGACCCCGGTGTAGTTTTTCTGCTTTTGCTTTGCTTAGGAGGGCCACCCGCCTCCAATTGGACGCGGTGTGTGTTTCCCTCGGTTCATTGCGAACCCCCGGGTCGATTGTGTCCGTCCCCGGCATAAATGTGCATTAGTGATCCGACGCGCGAGTCTGGATTTAGGCATGCTGTGTGAAGCCTACCCGTGGCGGCAAGTCCAGATCGGTGATGTTTCTGTGATGCGCATTGCGATTAGCCCTTGGTACGTGAACGGGAATGTCCCGTGTTATTCGTCGTAGTATTGTAGGAATTCGTGGGCTTTATTCGTGAATGCCCCGTTCCTAGGCGGGCCTGTGTTGGGCCCGGTAGAACGACATTTTTGTGGGGTTTTGTTGGACGGGTGGATCGCCGTTAGTGCGTAGATTGCGCTTCCTTTGATCAGTCCTCTGTCACGTCAAAGGCAGTTGTAGGTCGTATGTCTTATGACCAGCCCTCTGTCACGTCAAAGGCAGTTGTAGGTCGTATGTCTTCTGACCAGCCCTCTGTCACGTCAAAGGCAGTTGTAGGTCGTATGTCTTCTGACCAGCCCTCTGCCACGTCAAAGGCAGTTGTAGGTCGTATATTTTCTGACCAGTCCTCTGCCACCTCACAAAGGGGCAGTTGTAGGCAGTTTATCCCAAACCGGTCCTCTGTCCATTCTCTAGGACAGTTGTAGGTTTGGTCCCTTCTGTCACTACGATTGACCGAGTCGCGGTCGTACTGTTTTACTGGGCGTTGAAGTTTAGATCGTACGCTTTCAGTGTGTTCATAGCACGTGCGTGGTAGTTTGAAGGGTGACGCTTAGTGTGTCCCCTGACTCTTGGTCCTTTGTTCCTTGTTTGCATATTTTGGTGTGTGTGCGTACTTGCAGGAGAGCGATATACTCACCCCGGAGTCCGCTAGGATGGCCGGGGGGAGGAGTCGGTATGTTGTGTAGGTCAGCCCCATGCTGACCTTCGTTGCACCGCCTGTTTGTTCTTGGTTTCAGGTGGCGGAGCTCGTAGTGGTGTGTAGTGGGCCGGAGCCCATGAGTTGCTGAGGAGCTGGCTAGGGTCCTCTCTCTATTTTTGGGGTTTTTCATGTAGCCCTTTGGTTTGTCTGTACCTCTTTTGAAAGCCATGTAAGGCCTTAAGGCCGTGTCGCTTCAGTACTGTTTTCCTTGTTGATGTGGACATTCTGGCCCCTTTGTTTTGGGCTTGTGGTTAGCTTCCTTTTCTGTTTACTCTGAGTCTTATTAGCATGTTTTCTTGTATCAATTATTAACGTTCTAGATTTTGTGGATATTATATGTCGTGGGGTCCCGGCCGGACCCATGTTATATTCTATTTGCAGATCAGGGATGTTACAATTGGTATCAGACTTTAGGTTTCGTGATCCGCTAGTCTTTAGGTTTCGGGACGAACCCTTTTTAATGGGTGGTGAGCACATACCGTGCAAGAGCCTAAATAACTAAATTTACGCAGAATGTCCACTTAGGAATGACCAAAATCATGGTTTTCGTGCACTTTTGGGAATTTAAGCGTCTCATGCTTGGTGATTTCCCCTACTTATGACTGCTAGACCATGTGCCTCACATGTGTGAGCATTATTAATGACCGGCTGAAGGGATTTTGGCCTTCATTTCCCCAAGGATTACGTTATTGGAAAATAGAACGAGCAGTTAAATGTAAAGGAATGCGAATGTTAGGAGAATCGCCGCTATAATTTGGGTGTTTCCATAACTTAGCTGTTGACCACCTTAGTATGTTGATAAATGTTGTGAGTCCTTTTGGCTACCCTTATGCGAACATGACTAGTGGAATGAAAAGTCATGGTCTTTAAGATGAGATTTGTTGTAGTGATTCACCCGATACGGTATTAGATAACTATAGATGGCGTCAAACCTTTGGCGACCTATTATTTGGAATCATTGGATTACATTTATGTCGTGTGAAGTTAAGTGTGATGTATTGAAAGAGGCATCCAATCATTTGTGTTACCATACGCTTGATGGTGTGACCACAATGTGTGCAAGCGAGCGCACAAATTCACACTTAAGATTGATGATTAAGTAGTGACACGCTATGTTAATGGCGGTGATGAATTTTGATTCATGAGCAAGGAAGTGTATTGAAAGGATGGGTGGATTCCAGTCACGCTCTTTTTGGACAGTTGCGGGATGCTCCCCTCTGTCGCGCTCTTTTAGTTAAATATGAAATCTATTCTTTTGTGCAGAAACATGAGATAGTTCTTGAGTCTGACTTGAGAGTTCGGACCGATAAGAAGTTCAGTGAAATTAGGAGTTGTGCACTGCTAATTTTAGTTTGGGTGCTTTGTATGCACTATGCTTGTATTTGGGAGCCATAGTTTGGCCTTGGGTTTGTAAACTCTATGACTTGGGTCCCCGAGAGTCTGGTATGGTTGTCCGGATAAGTAAATGCCCAGGTATGTTTGCAGGGTTTTGTATACCCTATATTGTGAGTGCCATGAGAGCACTAGGTTTGACTCAAGTCTAATATTCGACTTGATGATCTTATGCTGCTGTATATTCCGTATGATGGATTGCGTGTGTGGTGACTACTTTTGGCATCGTTTTAGTAGGGTGTATTGAACCCTGTTGTCGCTAAGTCACTTGTAAAGTCTTATCCTAAGACCGTTGTAGCAGTCATGCACTGGATGTTGTGACTAAGGACCTGAGTGTTCTTTGCGTGTTGATTAGTTGTTTGTATTATATAATGTCGCGTGTGTTGCCGAGTTCTTCCCGTCTTTCTACTAGGTGATTGGTGAAGAGGTTGGTCTCGCTCCCTTGCAGGAGACAACTACAACTAGTGAAGCTGTAATAGGAGTGACGGAAGATCAGTGTGCCGGTGCGACTGCTAGTGGGACACCCATCCCCGTGGCATCTGCGCCTATGTCTGCTATTGGAGAAGCAACATACGAGACTCGTGATTGGGTGACGTACTTCTTGAGTTGCCATCCACCTTTGTTCAACGGTGTCGAGTCGCCCGCTTATGCTAAAGACTGGTTGGAATAGATTAAAGATCTCATTTTGGCCCTAAGAGTCCCGTCGGAGCTGAGGGTCACTTTGATCTCCTTTGCACTTTTTGGGGTGGCTAAGAGATGATGGCAAGAGGAGTGTCGTGTACGTTTCGCTCGACGGCCTTGGTCCCAAATCCCCGTAGAGGAGTTTGCGTTGGCGTTCTGGGAACATTTTATTCCGACGACTACCCACCTTACTACGAGAAGATTTTGTGATGTTGAGGCAAAAGGAGATGTCTTTGGAGACTTATCTCCAAGAGTTTTTGCGATTGGGCCGTTATGCTGAGCATGTCCTGGTGACTGATAAGGACAAAGCACGTTATTTATTTAAAGGCTTGCGTGAGGATTGGAAGATCAAATTGCGTGCAGCAGCGTCTGTCAGTTTCACCATTTTGATTCAAGCTGCCCGCAACTTGGAGCTGGTTTTTCGCTTAGGGCAGAGTGAGTCGGAAGAGGAGTTTGAAAGAATTAGACTGCTGGCTGCTGAATCAAAAAGAGCACATGCCTTTGAAGAACCCAAAGCTGAAAGTTCAAGAGAATCAAGGAAAAGCAAAAGTCACCTATTGTCTGCTTTCTTTGTGGTCGTCAAGGTCACGTTGCGCGTGGGTGCCGAGCTTAGTCCTGAAGAAGCAGTGGTGATGACATCTTTTGTCCCCTCCTTTCGTGAAAGGTAGCATGCGTTGGAGTTTTGTGTGCGCGTGTAGTCGCACTTATGAGCAATGTTTTGTTATATGTGTCAAGCGCATACCCTCTTTATTTTGGACTGTTGGAGGTTTATCTTTCTCTTGTATGACTTGGAGAGTCAAGCTCATTTTTGTTGATATGGTAGTTTTGTACATGATGCTCGTGAAGCATTAACATGAATGGTGATCATAGTGGACGAGTTGAAATTTAATTGTTGCGTAACGATGTAGTTGTGACCGCATGCGAGTCGGACCTCGTAACGTATGGGCATGAAAATTGTTATCTGTGTTACTTGATAAGTAGCACGCTCGTGAAGAGTTTTTAGTCTACCACAAAATAGATTTAAAGTGATTCCTTCAAAGTTGAGTTGTTGGCACAATACAATAATAATTATTTGTCGTGAGTTTAGAGATTGTTAATTTGGTAACCTGATCTTTGGACGTGTGTCCAACTTAGTTGGAATCATGAGTATGTTCACAAGCAGTGGAGTTCGTAGTTTTCTTGGTAGGATTCGTACGGAGGTTCGTACATGTTTAAACCCAAGTAAACGCCTCATCGAGATTGAAATATCTCGGATAAGGTTTTCTCTTTTGTGTATGATTTACACAAATTTTGGGTAGTAGTTAATGACCGTGGAATGTGTATGAGCTTTGTCACTCGTGAAATGTGTATGTGGTGGCACTAGAAAGAGTGCAACATGTACGTGCTACTTATAGTTTACTAGCATGGGTTAAGGCCCGTGTTAGGTTGATGATTTGCTTATGTATGATATGAATTGGTTGTAATAAATTGTGATGAATACGACTCGATGGAAGTTATTGGTTTGATCTGTAAAAGAGCCATGACGAAATATTGACATCTTTCATTTGAGGTTGTGAGTTGATAAGCGAGAATTGAAAGTGTTGGTAACAAAATGCGTGTTTATCATGTGCAATGTTTGGATTCGTGCAAAAATCGTGGGCTTAGCATGAAAGATGATTATAGCGATTTAATCGTGTTTTCTTATTGCGTGGCTATGTAATGATGATCCTTTATGAGGTTGATTTCCTAACATGTTGATGAATGGAAATTGTTATTGGTGTCACTTGGTAAATAACACTCGTGAAGCGTTGCTAGTCTTATCCTATAATGAGTTGAAGGTAATTCAGTCGAAACCGAATTGTTGGCGCGATAATATGAGAATTTATGTGTCGTGAGTTGGAGATTTATGGTTTGAGGACATGATCCTCGAAATCATTGTATAGGTGAATCTTTATGATTGTGAAGACATATGAAGTGAAACCACTGGAAAGGTTTAATCGATTGAGCTTGTTATTTGCGTTGAATGAAAGTGTAGAGAAAATCCAAATAAAAGTGCCCTGTTGAGATTGTGATATCTCAGGCGTTAGTTTCTCTTTTGTGTGTGGCTTACACAAAATGTGAATGGTAGTGGTGTTGTTGGTGTTGGTATGTGTTGAATAGATGTGATGTTCTAGTATGATTATCGCCAATGATAGACTTCCAAAACTATCAGAGTCTTGATGTGTTTGGAGTGTAAGTGAACTCGCAAAGAATTGGAATCAATGTAATGAATTGATTCTCCTATGAGAGGTCGAAGTTCCTCATTTTGGGAAGAGTGTGACTCTTCTCGACGTAATGGAATGACCGTGGAGTGACGGAATGAGAGTTCGTAAGGCCTTGTGATTATAACCAATATGACGGTGAATCCTTGTGATATTGTGTGTAAAGATTCACCGAAGTTTATAAGTCAGAATCTAGGATGATTCCCCGGGCATTGAAAAGCCGTACGAATGTTATCCGTGACCTCCTAGGGTGGTATCTCACCGCATTTTAAGATCGTTTGGTTTTCCTCATGATTGTGTAAATCAGTGTGGTGCAGCGGAAGCGGGGTGGGTCCACAACCCATAGGTCGTTTTGTAATTTGACTTATGTATCCCTTGCGGCAGAGGCTAAGAATAAATTTCGGGACGAAATTTCATTAATGGGGAGAGAATTGTAACGCCTGAAAAATTACCAAAATTATTTAATGTGTACGTGGTGTGCGATTAGCAGCTTTAGGGGTGCGGTTAGCAGCCTTGGTCTGCGGTTAGCAAATCTAACCTAACCCTTAAAACCCCCTCTCCCGATCTCTCCCCTCCGGATCCCCTCTCTTTCTCGTTTCGCGTAGGCCGCCACACAGGAAGCCGATCCCCTTCCTCTCCCGATCTCCTTCTCGCCCTTTCATCTAGGGCTGCCGCAAAACTCCCCCTTCCTCTCCTGATCTCCCTCTCACTCTCTCGGGTGCGATTGGAAAGAGGAGAACTCGTACGCCGACCCATCGTCGCCTGGAGGAGTCGAAGCTGAGCGCCGTTTTCTCTCGGGTGCGACTGGAAGAAGGAGGAGGACCCCGACTCCCTCTCTCTCTCGATCTCACTCTCTCCATTTGCGGAGAGCTGCAAAATGTCCTGCTCACGCCTGGTGTCCTGCTCGCGCCGACTGGAGCGTCGCCGAGGGTTCCCATCGCAGGAAGCTGCAAGCCGTCGGAACCCCTTTCTGCCACCTACAACTTTTGAGGAGTAGGAGGTTGTGTCTACCCTTCTTCGTCTACGACTTGCTATTTTGGCGCTTAACTGTGGCTCTAGAGGAGATCTCTTGCGAGAACCGTGTGTGGAGCCGAGTCGAGGCTAGATCCGTGGTAGGGCAGCGGTTACCGTCTCCGTGATGCCTACGCGACGCTCTACAAGGGTAACGATTTCTTCCCCCGGTCTTAGGACCGTATGTGCTGTAGTTCTGTGTGCTTATGTTTATGTTTCGTGCAATGAGAGTCCCCTCACGCCGTCTCGGTTGAGGACGGGGACTCCGCCAGGGCGTGGGATTGCGACCCCGGCGTATGTTGGTGTGAACTGCATGTAGAGTCCCTCTCCCACTACGCGGTGGAGAGTGGGGACTTCGCCAGGGCGTGGGATTGCGACCCCGGTGTAGTTTTTCTGCGTTTGCTTTGCTTAGGAGGGCCACCCGCCTCCAATTGGACGCGGTGTGTGTTTCCCTCGGTTCATTGCGAACCCCCGGGTCGATTGTGTCCGTCCCCGGCATAAATGTGCATTAGTGATTCGACGCGCGAGTCTGGATTTAGGCATGCTGTGTGAAGCCTACCCGTGGCGGCAAGCCCGGATCGGTGATGTTTCTGTGATGCGCATTGCGATTAGCCCTTGGTACGTGAACGGGAATGTCCCGTGTTATTCGTCGTAGTTTTGTAGGAATTCGTGGGCTTTATTCGTGAATGCCCCGTTCCTAGGCGGGCCTGTGTTGGGCCCGGTAGAATGACATTTTTGTGGGGTTTTGTTGGACGGGTGGATCCCCGTTAGTGCGTAGATTGCGCTTCCTTTGATCAGTCCTCTGTCACGTCAAAGGCAGTTGTAGGTCGTATGTCTTCTGACCAGCCCTCTGTCACGTCAAAGACAGTTGTAGGTCGTATGTCTTCTGACCAGCCCTCTGTCACGTCAAAGGCAGTTGTAGGTCGTATGTCTTCTGACCAGCCCTTTGCGACGTCAAAGGTAGTTGTAGGTCGTATATTTTCTGACCAGTCCTCTGCCACCTCACAAAGGGGCAGTTGTAGGCCGTTTATCCCAAACCGGTCCTCTGTCCATTCTCTAGGACAGTTGTAGGTTTGGTCCCTTCTGTCACTACGATTGACCGAGTCGCGGTCGTACTGTTTTACTGGGCGTTGAAGTTTAGATCGTACGCTTTCAGTGTGTTCATAGCACGTGCGTGGTAATTTGAAGGGTGACGCTTAGTGTGTCCCCTGACTCTTGGTCCTTTGTTCCTTGTTTTCATATTTTGGTGTGCGTGCGTACTTGCAGGAGAGCGATATACTCACCCCGGAGTCCGCTAGGATGGCCGGGGGGAGGAGTCGTTACGTTGTGTTGGTCAGCCCCATGCTGACCTTCGTTGCACCGCCTGTTTGTTCTTGGTTTCAGGTGGCGGAGCTCGTAGTGGTGTGTAGTGGGCCAGAGTCCATGGGTTGCTGAGGAGCTGGCTAGGGTCCTCTCTCTATTTTTGGGGTTTTTCATGTAGCCCTTTGGTTTGTCTGTACCTCTTTTGAAAGCCATGTAAGGCCTTAAGGCCATGTCGCTTCAGTACTGTTTTCCTTGTTGATGTGGACATTCTGGCCCCTTTGTTTTGGGCTTGTGGTTAGCTTCCGTTTCTGTTTACTCTGAGTTTTATTAGCATGTTTTCTTGTATCAATTATTAACGTTCTAGATTTTGTGGATATTATATGTCGTGGGGTCCCGGCCGGACCCATGTTATATTCTATTTGCAGATCAGGGATGTTACACAACGCTTGGCCGGGCTTCGTTGTTCGGGATCTTAAGTGTGTTTGACTCGATCCGTTACGTGATGGAACTCAAATCTTTTATTTATTGAGACGAATAATCAACATTAGAGTTCTTATATAATTTGAATCATGCATGCTTAAAAATACACCAACTACTGCTTATATATTTATTTATATAAATAAATATAATATCTTATATAGAATATTGAGCACAATGGGATTGAATATGATAGGTCGATGTTCATGTTTGGCTGATTAAATAAGGTATTTTGTAATAAAAAGTAAAACTCAAGTCAATTATTGAGCTTTTATGGAGGAATTTTTAACAACCCACTTAAACTAATCTGGGTATGAAAAGGGGGATGATCATTATCTTCATCAACATTAGCATCATGTCTGTCTATTTTTCTTGATCTCCATATGCACTGATTGCAAAGTATTTTTGTGAGTATATACAAAGTAAAGTTTAGTTGGCATGACTGTGTATTTTTCTTCTAATTTTAAGAAAACATATTTTTTTATTTGTTCTTGTAGATATTGAGGTGTTATACCTAGATTATGCAATCATACTTTCAAAATTAATTAGGTGTCCTAATGCAGTAGGCTGTATTCAATGCTGATATAGACTGTTGATATGGACTATTCATGCATATTAAATTTGAATATCCATAAGTTTTAAAAAGTTGTTATAGAGTTAAGAATATTTACGCTCCGTTTAACACGACTTTTTTGAAAAGATGAGTTTTGATAATAACACCACCGTCGTAGAACACATGTTTTGCAAAATAATGGTTATGCCACTACCAAGAAAAGAAAACTAGTTTTGAACATAAAAGTGGATGAAGTTCCTTTGGTGCGGTTGGGCGTTCACGAATGACGGTTCATAACCGCCGCGTTCACCACCGCCACCTTCTTGCCAAACGAAGCCTAAATTTATTTAAAAGAATTTAACAATTTAGTGAGCTTTTGATAGAATTTGGCAATTAAATTATTTACTAAATGTAGAGCGAGTTATTAAAAAAAAATTAATTTGTTCAAATAATAAATATGTAAAGTTTTACATTAATTGGTAATTATTTAAATAAAATCCTAATATTTAACTTAATTAAGTAACATAATGAAGGTGATACAAATATTTTAGAGAAATCTAGATAACAAATCTTTGCATGGGAGATATTTGAAGGAAGTGGATTGAAACTAATATTTAAAGAATAATATCATTATAACGAAAATATAGAGTAAAATATTATTATTATATTTTATTAAAATCTAATAATGTTTATGGTTGCATCAATCAATGTTCTCTTCAAATTAAATGTCATTTAAAGTCCATCTACTTGATTATGAATAATGTTTATATGCTACTAATGAGAATTTATTTTATAACAAGATTATAAGCTTTTTATTTATTTGAGTTCACTTTTTATAACATCAAGTGCTTAACTTGAGAATATATCTATACTAATATATAAAGAAATTCTTTTATCGGTGTAATGCCCAACCAATTAATATCGACCATTCGATAAGGAGAGAGAAAGAGAAATGGAGAGAGGGGAGAGAGAGAGTGGGGCCCACAATTAAGAGAGAGGGAGGAGAAAGTGGGCAGCATTTTTGAATTGGAGAGAGAAAGAGAGAAATAAATAAGGAGAGAGGAAGAGAGAGGGAGAGAGGGGAGAGAGGGAGTGGGGCCCACAATTAAGAGAGAGAGAGAGAGGGAGGAGAAAGAGGGTGGCGGAATTGGAGAGAAATAAAGAGAGAGAGAGAAATGAAAAAAATACAAAATATTGTATAAAATCTAAATATTTTAAAAATAAAATACATAATATTTTATTTTTTAAAATTTATAAAAATAAATGAAAAAAGAAAAAAAAAATATAACTGGGTGCGTGTCGGGGGCGGACTGGGTACTGTCGCGCGGGGTATGTGTAACATCCCCAAAACAACTAGACTCCTAAGATGCATTTTGTCATGACAAGGTCATGACATTGCTCTAAGAGGACAAAATGACCTTAAGAACCAAGGTGAATAGGTAAAAATCACTTTGGTGTGCAAATAACCAAATTGAGCCCATGGCATAGGGATTGATAATTGAGCTTCAAAATGACAAATGGGCCTCACTAACACTCCCTAAACCCCTTAGGGAGTCCCTTGGGTCATTTAGGACCCATAAGGGTCACCCAATTGATCAATTGGCTAAAGTCAACTCTATGCCCAAATAAGTCAAACCACTCAATTAAGGGTCAATTAGGATTCAAATGATCAAATTAACCCCACCAATATATTACAAACCCTAGTATGGGTGCAAAGGACTCAAATGCCCAATCATGGGGTCACCAATTGGCCCAAATTGACCAAAGTCCCTAAAGGTCAACATAGGTCAAACCTTCACCAATAGGTCAAATTGACCCCCCAAAAATATGAAATTGACTTCACCCCTAGTCCTATAACATTAAAAGAGACACAATGGGCCCAAAAGCACCATCTATTGGCCATTAATTGGTCCAAATTGATCAAAGTCAACCTTCCCCCAATTTTGGTCAAAATCACACATATTGGCTAAATTGACCCAATTGGGGCATCACCAAGACCCAATCAATATTATATGGTTTCAAGGGACTCAAGACCAACACATTGGACCAGTCAACCCATCAAATTTACCAAGTTAACCCCAAAGGCAACCTTGATCAAAGTTGAGCCCTAAAGAAGAAATTAGAAGCCCAAGCCTATTCCAATGGGCTAAGGCCTCAATAGGAAGCCCATCCTGTAGCCCAATAGCACATGACCATGCATGCCCTCAAATTTGAGGATGGATTGACATGCAAGGGGGTAGAATTGGGATTTCCCCCAATTTTGAATGAGACAAGGAGGGATTTATGAAGTTGATGCCACATGGCATGTGTCTCCTCTCCCCAAAGCCTCCTCTCAGCTCCCCCACGAGATTTCCTGCAAAATTTGAGTGAGGTGGCAGCTGGGTAGAGGGGGAAATTTAGGTGGGGGAAGGTGTTGGCCGGCCACTTTAATGGCAACCCATGTGGTGAGCTACCATTGGGTCCAATCTTCTTCCCCTCAGCATGGATTCGAGCTGAGGAGTGGAATCTGGGTGAGCTGGAGCACTGTTAGTGGCTGGGGAGGGAGGTGCCAACTTAGCCGAAATCGCCCATTAATGACAACCCATCTAATACCCTCCCTCTCTCTCAATTGAGCAAAAGATCCCCTTCAGAAGCTTGAGAGAAGGAGAAGCCCCATCTTTCAGAGAGGAATCGTGCACTGGTGGTGGAGGTTGGCAAGGAGCCGAGCAAGGTGGCCGGAAATGGCATCCCAGAGAAATAGCCACCATCAAGACCAATACAGGTACGGTTTCTCCTCCCCTCCCCTGGTGCTAGTCTTTCCCCTATCTTCCCGTGCATTCGATGAAGAATTTGATAGTTTTCCCCTTCCGCCATTTCCTTGTTCCTACTCGCAAAACGAAAACAATGGGTGAATAATCCGGTCCACCACAAACCAAACGGCCACCGCCATTCGATAACCCCGAGTCGGCCGGAGGTGGTGGCAGAAGGGATTGGCCGGAGAAGGCTGGAGTTCGCCAGAATCGGGGGCCAAAATCGGCCCAGGCGCGGTCAATCTGGACCTTAGGCTGGAGGAAGGAGACGATCTCCTGGCCGTTCGATCTGGACAAGATGGCTAGCCGCAAACCCGTATATAATCAGAAATGCATACATTAAATGTCACATGTTTTACAGCCTTCTTAGATAATTATTTAAAAATACTTCCTCACATTTCCTGAGAAAACTCTGAATATCAATATTGTAGCCCTTGGGCTCTTGTATTTTTAGAAATTTAGATCACCCCAATCAGAGCTCCGTAGCTCTCTCAGGACCATTTTTAGTAGGGTTGGTCTTAAGGTAAATCAGAAATTAATATGGCAATATCTCTCGAATAGTAACTCCAATGAGGCTGAAATTTGGACCATGCATGTATGTCCCCTAGGACTACCTTGTGTCAAACATTCATATTTTTAGGAGAAGATTTTCCTTTAGTTTTGCCCATTATTCGATTTATCAAATTGATGTGATATAGGGAGCTAGACACCTCAAGATGACCCCAAATTTTGGCGTGGGCTTCTTTAGGTCATGTATGGACACTGGTTAAAATTTCATCACATATGCATGAGTATATTTTTCTGAACTTCAAAAACGAAGTTTGTGTCTTAAGAGGAAATTGGGTTGCCAATAGCCATTTGGTGCTGGTCGAGGTTTTAGATGTGTTTGAAGATGAGAATCATCTTGTATGTCACTAAAACTTTGACCATGCATGTATGATGACCTAACCATCCAAACCCTAGAGTTTGGAGGTCATTAGAGCTAGAATCATTAAGTTTTTCTAATTAATTTAAATTGTCACACCTATTAAATTAATGGAATTTTTGGGGTAAAATCAACATGGAATATTCTGAAGTTTAGGACTTGGTATTTTTAGGCCAATATTACGCTCTACAAATTTACCAGATTTTATTGAGGTCATAATAAAGTACTTAATGTATAAGTCCTTATTGGCACACCACTTGTATTAAATAAAAATTATGGATAAATACTCCCTGGTAAATTATGAAACCTTGGATTTGGTGTTTTTAGATGATTATTGTGCTAGGTTAATTTTCTCAGAATTTATAGAGACCTGTAGATGGTAGTTGTAGTGTAATCCCTTATTGGCGCACCATTTGTATTAAATAGTAATTATGGATAAATACTCCCTGGGAAATTATGAAACCTTGTATTTGGTGTTTCTAGATGATTATTGTGCTGGGTTAATTTTCTCAGAATTTATAGAGACCTGTAGATGGTAATTGTAGTGTAATCCCTTATTGGCACACCATTTGTATTAAATAATAATTATGGATGAATACTCTCTGGTAAATTATGAAACCTTGGATTTGGTGTTTTTAGATGATTATTGTGCTAGGTTAATTTTCTCAGAATTTATAGAGACCTGTAGATGGTAGTTGTAGTGTAATCCCTTATTTGCACACCATTTGTATTAAATAGTAATTATGGATAAATACTCCCTGGTAAATTATGAAACCTTGGATTTGGTGTTTTTAGATGATTATTGTGCTAGGTTAATTTTCTCAGAATTTATAGAGACCTGTAGATGGTAGTTGTAGTGTAATCCCTAATTGGCACACCATTTGTATTAAATAGTAATTATGGATAAATACTCCCTGGTAAATTATGAAACCTTGGATTTGGTGTTTTTAGATGATTATTGTGCTAGGTTAATTTTCTCAGAATTTATAGAGACATGTAGATGGTAGTTGTAGTGTAATCCCTTATTGGCACACCATTTGTATTAAATAGTAATTATGGATAAATACTCCCTGGTAAATTATGAAACCTTGGATTTGGTGCTTTTAGATGATTATTGTGCTAGGTTAATTTTCTCAGAATTTTTATAGATCTATAGATGATACTTGTAGTGTAAATCCTTATTTGCACCCCATTTTTGTTAAATAGAAATCATGGTTAAATAATCCCTAGAAAAATGTGAAACTTGGTGTTTGAGGTTTTTAGACCAATACTATGCTAGTGTGAATTCATCAGAATTTATAGAGATCCGTAGATGATACTTGTTGCGTAAAACTTTACTTTCATCCCATCTATTTGAATAGAAACTATGATTAAGAATTTCCTGGAAGAGTGTGAAATGTAGGATTTGAGGTTGTTAGATCATTACAAAATGTGAACCTATGGTAAGAACTTGGAACTCATTAGGACTTGATAGGACCAAGGTTGCATCTTAAGAGTCAAACCTAGTTCAATTCCACCTTGGTCTGCAAACAGTAGAAACTGAAAACATAAATTCGAACCCCTTCCTTATGGTCACCACCCCTAGAGTTACTAAATCTAAGAGAATTATAGATGCCCAATTAGGTTGAATGATTAGTCACCAAGGGCAGTCATCGGAAATAAAGACGGCTGCGTTTAGTAAAACATAAATTCAGGAATTTGACAAGGACCTATTAGGGGAGGTGAAGGATGACTTAGCAAGAAGTGAAAATTGTGATTGAGAGATAACACAAGGAAATAGTCGGTCACTAGGAATGACATGGTTCGGTGTTCAATAGAACACCTACACATGTCTGCCCGAGTCAAAAGGTAATCCACCATAGGATTTTAGAGCAATCGGAGAGCAAATGGGCATACAAGAATGGGTAGCAACTAAATAAAATAAATATCCTGAAAAGGGGGATTTGGGCTTCAGTCACCATCACATTCCCTAGTACCATTGCGAGCCCTTCACCGGGTAATCCACGGGAAGTCCAGGATTCACCCCAAGCTGATAAGATCAAATAACAATAGACAAGAATAGTAAGTAGGAGAACTTGAAACATAATCTCCCTCCCAAATTTGGGAAGGAATGAAGGAAGGACTGTGATAGTCCTACAAGCGGTAGGCTCGGGCTATAAGGAAGGACTGGGATAGTCCTGCGAGCGGTAGGCTCGGGTTATAAGGAAGGACTGTGATAGTCCTGCAAGCAGTAGGCTCAGGTTATAAGGAAGGACTGGGATAGTCCTGCGAGCGGTAGGCTCGGGTTATAAGGAAGGACTGTGATAGTTGTAAGATCCCCCCTCCCAAATCGAAGGTCCGACCGGGGGATCTTATCGCACACCACCCTTTCGGCATGACGCCGAAGCGATCCCGAAGGGTGGAGGTACTAGCTTATCCAACCCCCCTTCCTTGAACACTCTGACGTCATGCCTAGGGGTGGTGTTAAGCGAAAGTCACTACACATCAACAGAGTAGGGAAACAATATTCTAGCGGAAGACATCATCAGAGAGTGCACTTTATAACACTTTAGCGGAAGACATCATCAAAGAGTGCTCTTTATAGCACTTAGCGGTAGACGTTGTATTGTAGCAGAAGATTAACTATCACAGAAACCTTAAACTCAATACCTGTATGAATAATTTCCATACCTCCGCCGCATTAAATCATGTCCATCAAGGATTCATTGCCAATATCTAGATGTCGTGAGGTGGGGCACAACAAAAGGGATGCGGCTTAACAACTTGTACCTGACGTAGCCTGCTCTGTGGCTTCATCCACACACAGATGTTGTCACTCATCCGCACCTGTCACCTGTGCCAAAGACAAGTTATTAGAACCACGAACAGAATCCAACCCCTACTAACAAATAAACATAATATAAGATTTATAAGGGAGGGGATATCTGGACTCTTATTGGGCCGAGGTAGCCTTTTCACGACCACCGCCTACGTACTCCGTATCATCCTGCATACGGTCTCAGACCCACGTAGTTCTATTAGTTTCGCACGGGTTGCCCTCCCAGACCTTCCGTCGTGTGGGTTGCCTTAGAGTAAAACTCATCGGCCATCCGACATTTCCCCCAGGCACATTTAATTCCCGTAGGAAATATTTCTCGAAGGCAACATTTCCTTCCCGTAGCAAATATTTCTCGAAGGAAACATTTCCTCCCCGTAGGAAATATTTCTCGAAGGCAACATTTCATTCCCGTAGGAATTATTTCTCGAAGGCAACATTTCATTCCCGTAGGAAATATTTCTCGAAGGCAACATTTCATTCCCGTAGGACATATTTCTCGAAGGCAACATTTCATTCCCGTGCCCACATAAGGCACAAGAAGTAGTAGGTAATATGAGAGCATGGAATTAAGACAAATACAGACAGTGTATATTATAATAAACTATGGGTGATCAACTCCCATAGTTATTCCATTCCTTCACTACTTTACGAATTCTTTCAGTGGGATCAATAGTATTTGATCATATCTTGCATGACACATTTCTGTTTTGAAATTTGAGCATAAATCTAACTTCAGGATTCCTTTGCTGATTTCGGCAAAATTGAACCAATTGCACCATGGAGTTTCAACCCTTAGCTCTATCTCCATATAAGATCAATGAATGATAATATAGACAGATTTGATCTTGACAACATGGGAGGGAAAGGAGGCATAGCATCTATCCGAAGTAAACTTCCCAACCTCTCAAGTGAAGCCCCAAGATAGACCCTCTTATGTGTAAACATACATATAAGTGTATGTATTGGAACTTGTATAAACTTGGGAAGAGAGGGAGAGAGAGATGGGGAGAGAGAGAAAGAGGGAATTGAGGAGCAATTCCTTGATACCCATTTTAATTCGAAAGTAAATAAGGAAACTTTTGAAAGAACTGTACCTTGGTCTCATGCTCATATATTTCCTCAGGTGAAGCCCCAAGAGTTGGTATTGTGGCAGCAATCTCATCTCTCAACTAAGCATATTCATGTTAGCATGATAAGAAAAGATCTCAACTTCTCAACAATTCATGTTCTTGTTAGCATAATAAGGAGGCAATTTTTAGCAACTTCATAAAGATTTGGTGACATCTCAAAAATTCCTCTACCACAAAATTAGTGATGGTGGCACCAACTCCACCTTTAATAGTAAGGAACCAAAATTTAAGGGAAGGGGAAAATCTTACCTGGATAAGAGAGAGAGAGAGAGGGAGAGAGAGAGAGAGACGATCTTCGTTTCCTTCCCAATTTATTTCAATTCAATCTTATATATAAAGCTCTTAGCGGGAGAGTAAGAGCACATGAAGCATACAGAAGCTGTACCAGAGCCTTATGCTCATCCTTCTTCTTCTGTGAAGCCTCCTCGCACGGGCATATATATGTATGAATATATGTAACTATTTATATACATATTAAAGTTTGCACAGACAGAGAAAGGAGAGTGAGGGAGAGGGATGGGGTTTGAGCAGACCATTGCTTGAATCTCACGTAGAGCTGAAAATAGGAGTGCAGAGGAAAGAAAATACATTCCAACCTATTTCAGGTAATCGTTCCTCATCACCACCCACAGAAGAAATAACAAGATACTTTACATATAGCCTGCATAATTAAACCCATGTACTCTAAAAGCTTCTTATCAAACTTCTCCAAATTCTACAAGTGAAACCCCAAAACAGGCCCACTCTAAAGCAACTAATTATGTGTGAAAACATATAAGAACTTGCATGGCCAGAGGAAGAGAGCGAGAGAGAGAGAGATGATCTTTATTTCCTTTCCAAAGACCAAGAGAGGGAGGGAGATGGAGAGAGAAAGAAGTGTGTGTATAGCATTTTGAAATGAATATAGCCACCAAAATCATCATGTGCTCGTTTTTCATTGCTACCTACAGAAGGAATAACAAAATTCTGTGCATATAACCTGTATAATTAAACCCATGTAGAAGAAGTCACTTATTAAGCACCCCAACCCTCTCAAGTGAAGCCCAAGATAGGCCCTCTCTTGAGCCAGCTTACAACTCCTATATATAAATATACAAGAGCTTGCATAGACATAGAAAGAGAGAGGGAGAGAGAGAGAGGTTAACTTCAAGCCAGCTCATGGTGATTTGGCCATTCAAATCTCCTCAATTAGAGAGGAGAATCTGATATGATCCAACCTCCTATTCTCCATCCATCCCTAACCCAATTTCCCTTAACACGATTTCCCATTGCAGAACACCTCACCAACTCAGCATCAGGTTATCAAGACATGAATGAATTTGAAGACGATGCCCCTGTGCGGATAGTGTTTTAAAAGAGGGAGAGAATTATATATTTCCTTTCTAGATTGCCGCCCCACCCAATTTCTTTCTCGATTTGCTGTGAATAAGAGATAGAAAGGGAGAGAGGGCAATACCCCCTCCTAGCCATCGTCCAGATTTAGCTAATTAAATAATGTCCATGATTTAGCAAACCACCCCGATTTTATGCTAATACCCGAACCCAACCATCCAGGTTTAGCCAATGAAACATGACCCAAGGAAATCCCTAACATGAAAACCATACAGCTGATAGCCTTAACCCCCCAAAAAATTCTAGCATATAGTCCAGAAATAATACGAGCATCATGGAGGGCGAGCATATTCCATAAACAGGGCTAAATGCGGTTAAGCACGCGAAAAGAGGTGCAGGAGAAGAGGGAGAGGAGAGGGAGAGTTAACCATCTTCTTGCCATATACAGAGAGGGAGAGCTAACCAGCTTACCGTGAGATGGGAAGAGCAACCCCCCCCCCCCCCCCCCCATTCTTAACCTGCAGCTTAGAAACAAAACCCCTCAAAGTCTTAATCGGCGGCAACATTAGGTAGCACATCAAGCTTGGTTAGCAAAATAAAAGAAGAAGAAGAAGAAGCGCCTCTGATGTCGCCGGCTCAGGAAATCAAGAGAGAGAGGGAACACTAGACGAAAGAACAACGAAAGGATCTGTCGAGAACAATGCCGGAGAATGGACTCGGAACAGTTGAAGCGGCCTGTTCATTCAGGCATTCTAACCTTATAATCCTTTAATTATTCTATCCTCCTTTGGCTGTGCTAATTACAATTTTTTCCTTGTAGACAAACCGGAGGACATAATAAGGTCGGGCGACCGGATATCTAGCATTCCGCCTCTGCCTCAGATGCCGAACCTTGTGCTGAGATTAAATTCCGGACAGGAGGAGCTGGCCGACTTCCAGCTTCTTCTGAATAATCTGGAAGTGAAAGTAAGAGAGATGGAGAAGAAAGAGGAGGCCGCTCGGGTTGCGCTAGAAGCCAAGAGGAAAGAACGACGAGAGGAGCATTTGATGATTAGGGCCCAGTTAGAGACTGCGCGGGCTGACCTGGAGGCCGAGAAGAAAAGGCGGTCGGAGAGAGAGAAAGAGTTGGAGGCCCAATTGGAGTCTGAGAAGAAAGCGTGACTTGATAAGTAGAGAATGCTGATAGACCAGATTGCCACAATAACCACGCGCTTTGACTGGGAGAAGAGAATGTCCTCGAAGTTCGAGGAGGACTGTAAATATTATCAGAATAAATATCTTCGTATAACCAGGGAAGGTGGCGACAACCGACGTTCGTCCGGTGATGAAAGATCCAGGATGTTGAACCGCCCGGCTATTGGGGCGAGCTCTAATCCCCCTCCCATTAGGGCGTCCGACCCTGCTGCAAATGAGCCCGCCGGGGCCCCTTCTGCTCGTACGATTCTTGCCGCACGGGTAGAACGGGACGCCGCGCGGCTTCACATCACGCTAAATCACATCCACTATCATTCGAGTCAGATCTATGGCCTTCTTATTCAGACTGGCGACCAGGTCACGCGACTTCATCGTGAGGATAACCCCCAAGAGCCGCATCAGCCGTGAGCGGCTTTGAACTTTCATGAACTATGTTTGTAATCTTTTCTTATTCGCTTCTTGGGATGATCTAACGATTTGGTTTACTTTGGATAATATTTTACTTTAGCACCTTCTGATGTGCTTATAACCCGTATAATTTATGCCGAAATGTCTTATGCCGAATTGATGTGCAGGTCGCGCGACTAGCGCTAAATGCTTGAGGTTTTTGTTGAACTTCATTAACATGCTGACTGTAGGTCTCTGTTTAATCGGCCTGGCTTGCCTATGCGCAAGCCATTGTTTATTCTTGTTATCTGTGCTGCTTGTGTGATATAATCCGCGCGGTTTAATGTCATATCCGCGCCATAGTTTTGTTATTTGCAGATCATTATCTCTATAAGTAGTAACCATTACGGTGATCCATTCATACTTTCTGAAATAGCGCGAGCTAAGCAAAAGTCGTCGCGGTCTGAGAAAGTTCACGCGGTCCGAACTGACGCAGCTTCCGCTTTCCGATCGGCCAATCATAAGGAGTGCCGCTTAACTCAGTGCGAGTTGAATGATTTTATTGAAGAATATATGGTTGATAACAACATACCCGTTCGGCTTCCTTTTCGAGACGAGCGGATAAACTCCTCGTCTTCCACTAAAATTGCCATTCCTATTGACCATTTCAAGTATGGCTTCAGATTTCCTCCTCCCCTTGAAGTCATCACTATTTTCGATCACTACGGGGTTGTGCCCGGACAACTCCCTCCGAATTCCATTGCCTCTATTTATAGCTTTATCTCGTATCTGCGATCAGAGCGAGTTAGATTTTCGATTTCTATTTCGAAACTTCTTTTCCGTGCGGTCTACTCCGGACGCCGGGACCTCCGTTTTCCGAGGTCATATTTATTTTGGATGTCCGGGGATGAAAGTTATCAACCTTGTGAACAAGGTTGCGAGTTGGTCCGAGCGGTATGCTATGTTTGAAGGCTCCCTAGGGCTATTGCAGGTCAACCCGCAGACGAAGAGTGCGGCGGATTTCAAGTCGGTTAAGCTTGGAGAAGCTGAGCAAAAGATCTTCGAATCCCTAGAGAATGAGCGACTCGATGTGAATCATTATATTCCATTGTTCGCAGAGCTGGCGGATGTCCGCCCTGAGGATAGTAAGTTTTTCCTTAACTCGTCATTTTATGACCGTGTGGACTGTTCTTCTAAGTTTCAAGTTTCTGCAGCTACCACAGTCGTTCCTTTAAACAAGCTGGTTACTCCGGCCACTCCAGTTCTGACCCAGAGGGAGAAACGACAAAGGAAATCTGACCCGCAGTGGTCTGAAGTGGAAAGCCCGACTTCTTCAAGCGAGTTCGAGTTTCTTCGCTCTTGCAGCAACCCGCGCGATCTTAAGGGTAAGCCGACAGTCCTCTGGCATAAGGATGGTGAATGCGTGCAATTATCCACTGCTCTCCCATTCTGGGGGAGTGAGAAGATTAGCCGGCATGCGTTAGCCGCCGGGGCTGCCATGTATGGTCGAAAAACTTTGAAGAGACTGAAGAGAGTTCCAGAAGAGGAACTTTCCAGAGTAGCCGCGCAGGCTGGCGCATGGGGCTTTGCGGCCAATCATTTTATGGCACTTTCATATAAACAGCTGGTATCAACCCATACTTACCTGGAGAAAAAGTTCGCCGACCAGGCTGATGAGAATGCCAGAGTTAAGGAGATTATTGCGGTAAGTTTCCGACAAACACTTCGGGCTTATCACTTTCAGACAGCGCGACCTGACATTTACCTTCTTTTTATAGCATCAATATGATATGGATAACCCGAATTTTCAAGACGAGGTCTTCCCACATATAGCCAAAGGGATTGATGGTGCTCTGAATCGCCTGCGAGATCGGGACGGCCTGGCCGCCGGCTTTGAGGACACAACCTTCCCGGATCTCTATCCCGGTCTGAAGGACAAATTAAATGAAATAACCCGCCGAGCCAAGGGGAAGGACAAGGTTGAATCCAGTAGCACTGAGAAAGAGAGCAATGGAGATGAAGTCGAGAAAGAACCCGCCGCGGTTGAAAAAGAAGATGGCTCGGATACGTGATCCAGCGATTCCGATGAAACCGGGCGGTCTAGGTCTCACAAATCGGGCGGCTCAGGTAGTTCGAGTAGCTCGGACAGCAGCTCCTCGGGCTCCTCCGTTTCCAGTAAAGGATATTCGCCTGAAGTGGACATTTCTGGTGATGAAGGCTCAAGCTATCCTGCGACCAAGAAACTCAAGCCGGACGAATAGCTCCTTTTGTAATTTTTGAATTTTGTTTTTTATTTTTGCATGACCGACGACTTGATTTTGTTAGCTGGCCGGTCATGAATCAATGTAAAGATATTTTGGAAATGAAATGGAAAGCTCTTACCTGTCCAGTTGTTTGTTTTTACTTACTTGTGTCCATTGCGGTCTCCTTTTTCCCTTAATTAAGTCGTGCGGTTTGCATCTTCAATCTGGACTAAGCATGCTATAATATGTTCCGAAGAAATATCAGTTATGACATTCTGATGTGTAGTCGGCACGATTTGCATATATAATCCGATCGGTTAGATATTGAAACCCTTCAACCTATTGCAAGTGCTTCATAGTAACCAAGAATAGATTCAGGCCGCTAAGACATCATATCCGTGTGGCTTTGAACATGCCATGCTTTATTCGATGACTCCTCATATTTGATTGTAAGCTGCGCGGCCATTACCCGGCCTGACATAATCTCTTTCACGAAACATACCAAGTCATAAAGAAGCAGTCGACCGGTTTGAGCGGTCAGTACTTTGATTCAGATGACTTATAATTCGAAAGACATTGCTTGCGAATACAATCAACAACAGATATACCCGTGTGATTTATATATGTATAATTCGGGCGGATAGAAAACCAATTGGAAAGCTGAATGTAACCAAAGCGCGCGATTATAACCTGGCTTTTCATAAGTGTTCCACCAGATTGAGAATGCCAAATAATAAGTAAATAATTGACAGGTCGAGCGATTAGCATCTAATCCGGATGGTTCACGTGACTCAGATTTCCCTATAATTAGTTAACTGTTATATCCGTATGGTATATATATAACTCGGGCGAACAGAAATTCGGACAAGAAATTGACATCACCAAATCGTGCGATCATAACTTGGCCCTTTCGAAAATTATTCCACAATATGGAATATGAAGCCATAAGAAAACAGCCGGTAGGTCGTGCAATTAATATCATCGGCGGATAAACCCGAGCGATCTGTATATACTCTGAGCGGATTCTTTCGCTTGATTATGAAGAGCCTCACATTATCTTACCAAATTCGATCGGTCTCACAACCAGGCTACCTTACAATTTTGATACCTGTTTATTTTAAACCGCAAGGCTCAAACGCAAACCGCCCGGTCTGCGCTATGCTTGTTGAAAAGCTGTTTCCTCCTCATATGGTCAAAAAGACCCTATGAGATGGGATAATTCCCTGTAATGTGGTAAAAGAGCAGCTACAAACTCAGATGACCAAATGGGCAGGTGGGCCTAGGCGGCAACCATTGCTTTCCTCAGATGGTCATAGGAGTTGTAGAGGAAAAGAAAAAAGACAAGTACAGACCTAGATGACCAAGTGGGCAGGTGGGCCTAGGCGGCGACCATTGCTTTCCTCAAGTGGTCATGAAGGCTGTAAGCGAATCAGCTGCTCTCTTGCCTAGGGCTACAAGCCGAGTTGATCAATTGGGCAGGTGTGGTTATGCCGCGGAGGCTATACCGACATTGCTTTCCTCAGAAAGATCAACCCAGTTGTGGGTCCCACTTAGGCGTCGCTTGAGAGTACCTAAGAGTATTCGATGGTCACAGACTAAGATGATCAGTTGGGTAGGTGTGGTAATGCCGCGAAGGCTATACCGACATTGCTTTCCTCAGAGAGATCATCAAAGCTGTAACTATATCACTCTCGGGGCATGACAGAGCCAACATTCACCCGGACCTCCCTTGATGTAGGGGTGTGTCAGATATCAGCCGGGATCCAAGGTTCCGAAGACCACCACACGGGAATTGGCAAGCTACCACTACACGTGTGCGAAAACTCCCCACTGCACATGATCTTCATGGTTTTACGCTAATGACTACAATCCGAGGGGATTCAAGCAGAACTTGGTGATGTCTTCGCGGTTCAGTGAGGTTGATATATAAGAAAGTGTAAAAAGGAAACATCAGACATGGAGAAGTGTCAGTATGGGGCTTCTCATTAAAATATCCAAAAATGCAAGAAAGTAAAGAGGACATTTTAGGGATAGAACCGTTTGAGATCGTCACCGCTCCAGGTGCATGAGATGTCTTCTCCTTCACTCGTCTGGAGGCGGTAAGCCCCACTTTGTAGTACTTCCTTGATGATGAAAGGTCCAGCCCAATTAGGATTCAACTTCCCAACGTCGCCTGCTCTGGCTGCTGCATCAACTTTCTTTAGCACAACGTCTCCGACTGCAAAATGTTTTACCCTAACATTCTTGTCAAAGTGCTTTGCCATTCTCCTTTTAACTTCTTCTTGTCTGATGGTTGTCTCGTCCTGAAGCTCTTCGATTAGATCCAGAATATACTTGACAGCCTCGCCATTTTCATATATCCATGCTCCTCCTCCCTCCTTTGCATATACAACTCTTGGAGTGAACACCTCAAATTCTACAGGAACAGTAGCTTCCGAGCCATGGGATAATTTGAATGGTGTCTCCCCCGTACCTGAAGATGGAGTGGTACGAAGAGTCCAAAGGATGGAAGGAATTTGGTCTGCCCAATTTCCTCTTTGATTCAAGACCCTCTTCATCAGAAGTTGTTGGAGCTGCCGATTTGCTGCTTCTACCTGACCATTTGTCCTTGGATGATGCACCGAAGCAAACCGAAGATCAATTCCCACCTGATCGCAAAAGTTTATCATCTCTGGATTGTTAAATTGCGGACCATTGTCAGTGACGATTGCTAGCGGAATTCCATGCCGACAGACTATCTCTCCCCATATGAAGTTCCTGATAATTTGAGTTGTAGTTCTTGCTAATGCCTTCGCCTCGATCCATTTGCTGAAGTAATCAATCATCACGATAATAAAGCGACGCTGGCCGCTGGCTATTGGGAATGGTCCGATAACATCCATCCCCCACACTGCGAAGGGCCATGGCGCAGTTATTGATCTGAGTGACTGAGCTGGCAAATGTTGGAGAGGGGCAAACTTTTGGCACTGAACACATCGTTTTGCAAATGCTTCGGCATCCTTTCTCAAGGTCGGCCAAAAATATCCCTGCCTTAAGATTCTCTTCTCCAGAGTCTTTTCTCCTGAATCGCTACCACACTCCCCGGAATGAACTTCTTGAAGTATGGATGGGATTTCTTCCTCGGAAACACATCGTGCCGAGGGAGAGATCAAAGTCTTCCTGTAGAGAATTCCTACTATCAGATAATAGTATGCCGCTTTCCTTCTGAATCTTCTTCTATCTTTGATGGAATGATGGAACTCCCCTTTTGACAGAAACAGCTCGTAAGGATCCTTCCATGAAGGATTATGATCAATTTGTATGAGTTCCGCTTCATCTGTTGCTGGATGAAAAAGTTCAGAGGTCACTCTCCCGGATGGAAGACCGAACTTTGACAATTCATCTGCTTCCTCGTTTTGCGTTCTTGGAATATGCTCGATGATGAATGACTTGAATCTTCCGATTTCCTTTTTGGCTAACAGCAGATATTTCCTCAGAATTGGCTCCCTTGTCTCATAATTCCCCTAGACCTGAGAGGCCATTACCAATGAATCGGTTCTAACATGCGCGTGTTATATCCCTAGCTCTTTTGCAAGTCTCAGCCCAGCCAAAAGTGCTTCATATTCTGCCTAGTTATTTGTAACTGGAAAGAAGAATTTGATAGCTTGTTCCAGCCTGATGCCATTTGGACTGATTAAAACTACTCCGGCTCCCACGGAGTTTTTGCCAGAAGCCCCATCCACATAGATGACCCAAGCTAAAGGAGATTGCAGCACTTGTTCGGAACTAGGTTCTGTTGTATCCACCAAAAAGTCTGCCAAGATTTGTGCTTTGATTGCTGTTCGGGGGATGTATAATATTTCAAATTCACTTAGTTCGATAGCCCATTTAGCCAACCTCCCTGAATGGTCTGGCTTTTCAAGAATATTTCTTAAAGGATGATCTGTAACCACTTGGACGGGATGAGCTTGGAAATAAGGACGAAGCCTTCGTGAAGACATAACCAAGGCCAAGGCCAATTTCTCCAAGATTGAATGTCTGGTTTCCGCATCTTTGAGAATGTTGCTAACATAATATATTGGAAACTGCCTCTTCCTTTCCTCCCGAACGAGGACAGAGCTTACCGCTTCTGGCCCGACTCCCAAATATAAGAATAATATTTCCCCCTCACGGGGACTTTGGAGTAGCGGAGTTGAAGTCAACTGTACTTTTAGCTGCTCGAAAGCCCTGTTGCACTCCTCGCTCCATTCAAACTTCGATCCTCCCCGCATTATTTTAAAGAATGGGGCACTTTTATCCCCAGATTTGGAGATAAACCTGCTTAATCCTGCCAATCTTCCTCCAAGCTGCTGAACTTCCTTGGTATTTCGAGGAGGGGTCATATCAAGAATGGCCTTCACCTTATCTGGATTCAGTGCAAGGCCATCGGGAGTTAAGAGATGCCCGAGAAACTTTCCTTTGTTTGCCCCAAACACACATTTCAAAGGGTTTAATTTTAACTTGAACCGCCGTAGAGTAGCGAACGTCTCTACGAGGTCTTTCAAGTGTAATGAAAATGTTTTACTTTTCAGAAGGAGATCATCAACGTAAACTTCGAGGTTCCTGCCTTTTTTATGCTTAAAGACGGTATCCATCATTCTTTGATATGTTGCGCCCGCATTTTTAAGACCGAAGGGCATTACGAGATAGCAGTAACACCCATCGTTTGTGATAAATGAGGTGTGCAGGATATCAGATTTGTGCATTTTTATTTGATGATACCCAGAGAAAGCATCGAGAAAACTCATAAAATCATACCCAACCGCGGAATCAACTAAGACATCTATCCGATGCAGAGGGTAGCAATCTCTGGGACACGCTTTATTAAGTTTGGTGAAGTCTACGCACATGCGCCACTTCACACCAGATTTCTTAACCATTACAATATTCGACATCCACGTGGGATATTGAATTTCAGAAATAAAGCCTGCTTTTAGGAGTTTGGCAACCTCCTCTCTGATGGGCAACGCCAGCTTGGTTGCCACTTCTCTCTTCTTTTGCTAGACGGGCTTGAACTCAGGAGACACGTTCAGATGATGACAAGCCACGTCCGGATCCACTCCTGGCATGTCCTCCACTGACCAGGCGAAGACATCCAGGTTCTCCAAAAGGCAGGAGATCAGCTCCACTTTTTCCTCCTCCAGTAACTCAGCATTGATGACCAGCTTCTTTTCTTCCCCTTCAGTAATAGGGACTTCTTGGGTCGCCTGGGCAGGTTCCAGGTGAGCCCCTTCTCGACCTTTTCCCTCCTCAGCAGCCCTTGAGGATTCAGCAATTTCCAGAATTTCAGCTGTGGCCTTGGGAAGTGAAACGTCGGTGATCATGTTGACAGTACGGACGTAGCACTCCCGAGCCACCTTTGGGTTACTTCTAGCCCGATACTGCCTTCCCTCAGCGGCAAACTTAAGAGCGAGGTGGAAAGTAGACACCACTGCCCGGTATGCATTAAGAATCGGCCTCCCGAAGATGGTGCAGTAGTTACTTGGGGCATCCACCACCACGAAGTTGATCAACTTTATCACTCCTCCAAGAGAGACCAGGAGCTTTACTGAACCCTCCACTTCTTTCTTCTCCCCGGAAAAACCGTAAAGGGGCCCGTCGGTTGAAAGTAGAGGCTTTCCAGTTTTCAAGGCTTCGAAAGTTGGGCGGAAAAGGAGATTGACGGAGCTTCCTGTATCAATCAAAATCTTGTGGACTGTATAATTTTCGATGACGACTTTGATGACCACCACATCGTCGAAAGGATTGGCATTGGGGGGAAGGTCATCCTGACCAAAGGTGACAATAGTGCTTTCGGGGGGAGAACTTGTAGTGGCCGCTACTTCCTGCTTCAGAACTTTCGCGATGCTGGATTTTGCGAGATGACTCTGCTCCAGCCCCTCCATGTATACAATAGATGTCCCCCAAGGGGCCCACATCATTGACTTAGATGCATTCGGCGGAAGGATGGATGTCTCCATAGCAGCCGGTGTCTTCGACGTCGGCGCATTCCCAGGTTACTTCCACTGTCTCTTTCTCTTTTTTCTTCTCAGCTGCTGGCTCAGCAGTTGACTCTTTCCGAACTAGGCCCCGAAGCTTTCCTTCTCCCAGGAGCTTCTCTATCAGAAAGCGGAGGGCTCGACAATTTTCAGTCAGATGCCCTCCCTCCTTGAGATATTCACAGAAGTAGTTCGTGTTCCGATTTTGAACATCCGATCTCAGAGGAGCCGGTCTTCTGAAATCTGGCTTTTTCTGCAAGATCTGGACTACTTCGTCCATGGTGACATTTAAGGGAGTGAACGACTCTTGCGAGTCATCATATTGAATGGATGGGATGACTGGAGGTGGCTGCGCGGTATATTGTGGCAAATATACCAACATGATTTGCGGAAGAGGAGTGGATGGAGCGGGGGCGATGGCCAACGACGGTTTCTGATCCTAAACCGTTGATGGATAATAAAGGGTTGTTTGTTTTTGTAGTTTCTCCCCCTCTAGGAACGAGGTTCAAAGTGGGACTGATTTGATGGCGGATGATGGAAGGACGGATTGGACTGCTCCTTGTCGCTTACCAGCTTTGCGACATAGCCTGGATTGCTCTTTTCTCCTCTAATGAACATATTTGCCAAACTTATCATTTCCTGATAAGTCCTGGGCTCCCTTATATTTGCTTCAAATTTTAGGGGGCCCTCTCTTAAGCCATGGATGAGGGCAACCCTATACAGCTCTGGATCCACATTTTGGACTTCCATGATCTCCTTCTGGAAGTGGTCTACGAAACGGGCCCACGTTTCGTCTTCCCGCTGCTTTATATCGAAAATGGCCGCCGGGCCATTTTTCCTCTTCCTTGAGGTGGAGAACCTCAGCAAAAACTCCCTTCGCAGCTCAGCAAAATAACTGATCGATCTGGGGTGTAGCCCATAAAACCACTCCCTTGCTTTCCCTTCAAAAGAGGTCACAAGGAGTTTGCACTTAGTCGCATCAGTTAAGGTCCTAAGAGCGATAGCTGACTCGAAGGCTTGTAGATGAACAGTGGGATCAGTTTCTCCACTGAAAGCTGGCAGACAAGGCTCTCTGAAATTATTAGGGGCTGGCTCCCCCCGGACTTCGTCCACGAAGGGAGAAGTTTCTTCCATATCTTCATATAGAGGAGCAGGGTAGTAAGCCGCCGAAGCCATGGCTACTCGCGGACAAGCCTCCTGGTAAGAGGACCGGGCAGCAGCTTCTGGCGGGTAGATAGGGTGAGCAGCGGTCTCAGGCGGATATGACAAGCGGGCTGCTCCTTCTGGCGAATAGGACAGGCGGGCTGCATGAGAAGCCGCCCCCTGGAAATCGAGGACTCGAGCCGGCATGCCGTGCGCAACTTCCTGGTAGAAGTTTTGCCTGGCTTCAAAACCTTCTTGCTGGGGTTGGAGGTTGGCGGCTTGTGGTAGCGGGTAAGGTGGAGGCAGAGGAGGAACTGGAGTCACCGCCTGATTAATCGCGGTTTGCTGTAGAACTAACCGCTCGGTTAATAGGGCCAAAGTCTGACTGATTGCGTCCAACCGCTGATCAGTCACCCTCTGAGCCCGCTCGGCTTCTCTTCTGGATTGCTCCAAGGCTTCCCATAAAGAGTCCTCACTGTGATCGGAGCGGTCTCTAAGGGGGAACTGATGGTCTGACATCGTAGCAAGTATTTCACCGACAATCCGCGATCTGAAGGTCGCGTGTTTCTGTTGAGTCCGAAATCGCACCTCCGAAGGAAATCGGAGGCTGCGGGCTGCCGGTTACTTTTTAGGTGGAGAAAACGAGACCGCTAGCAGCGGTCAAGGCCAGACTTCGCCCGTCACGGCGAATGCCACTCCTGTGATGGGCTTTCCTTTGATTATGAAGGAGCGGTTACAGCGGGTTACAAGTGCAGGAAAGTAGAAGCTGGCCGGTCAGACAGTTTGCAAGACGGGAAACTCGAGACCGCAGCTCAAACAAGCGAGCTCCTGGATTCGAGAGTGCGTGTCTTGGGAGTGTTGCCGCACCCTATTTATAGGCTTGGGGGCCTGCCCGAACGGGCAGGGATAAAATAACCGCCTGCTCGGGTACAGGAGAAATGGGCAGGGTGACGAGATACAGAAGGGAGAAAAGAAGGAAGCAACGCGGCTTGTGCTCCCGGTCTGCCTTTGGCCTGAGTTGAAGATGCTGCGACCGAGGCGATGGTATAACTCGGGCGGTCTTTGACTTGAGACCGCGGCTTGCCCTTGGGACTCGGCCCTTGCTGACTTTCATGGCGCAACCTGGGCGGTCTGAGACTTGAGACCGCGGCATGCTTCTGGAGGCCTGGCCTTGATGATCTTCAGAAAACGGGGGCGGTCTGAATCATATCAGACCGCTCGGTTGTGTGTTGGTCGGTTCTGAATGACCTTTGCTGAAACTGAACCGGGCAACCTTAGCCTTTAGACCGCCCAGTCTGGGAGAAATACCACTCAGAAGCGGTCTTTTGGGTAAACAGGTGGCCAATCCGGAGCTGCCATGAGGCTGGAGACGTGGCTCTCCTCCCTTGGAGAGTCTCCTCACCAATGGATTTTCCCCCAAATTCCATCCAGGGATGAGATCGGTTGCCCCCGGTGAGCTCCTTCTCCCGCCCGTGGTTTTCCTCCCATGGAATTTTGCCTCCCCTTTTCCCGGCTGGTTTCCTGTATGTTTTCATTATATATATATATATATACACACACACACACACACACACACACACACACACATATCTTTATATACATATATATATATTATATGCTAATAACTCTCAAGATACGAACAGGAAAAATGCGCAGAGGGTGTTGTTGTGTTTGTGCCAACCATACAAAGCTAACGAAAGTATCCGAAGTTGGTTCCGAGTCCGTTCGCTCAATATTTTAAAATGCGTTGTTGTGGCGCTCGAGGTTACTCAAAATAGTGATTTTCTTCCAACGGTCTCGGATTGACATGAAACGAGCTCCGTTGCGCTCGTATCGACCATACGAGTCTAATGCATCTGACTGAGGTTGATTCGGAGCACGTATGCTCCATATTTTAAAACTGCGTCTTCGTGACGCGCTACGGTACTCAAAATGGTCAATTTCACCAAATGACCTCGAATTGGAACGAAACAAACTCCATTGCACTCGTATCGACCATACGAGTCTAACGCAACTGATAGAAGTCGATTCGGAGCATGTATGCTCAATATTCTAAAACTGCGTCGTCGTGACGCGCTGCGGTACTCAAAACGATTAATTTCACCAAATGACCTCGGATTGGAACGAAATGAATTCCGTTGCACTCGTATTGACCATACGAGTCTAACGCAACTGACAGAAGTCGATTCAGAGCACGTATGCTCAATGGACAACTTTGACGTTGTGGCGGAGCACGATGCTGTTGGATCGGTCGGCGCCCTTAGAGGGGGGGGGGGTGAATAAGGGTTTTCAAAAACTTTAGATTATATTTATAAAAACTTAGGAATATTGCAAGATTAATAAAGAGACATCAAATAAAACAATAATAAAGAGATATGCTTTATTAATATCAAATTATGTTTTACAAAACTTGATTTCTATGACGCTAGAAATCGGGGGCGACTAATAAAAATTCTTTTTCGTTTTCTATACTGACTCGTATCCCCACGAACCGGTTGGCTTTAGCCGATCTCTCCCCAGATACGGCCTCAAGCCGCTCTAGCCAATCTATCCCCAGAAAGGCCTCAAGCACCCCCTAGACCTAGCCTAGATCTAGTCGCCAACACGAGGCGAATTTCAGCCCTAAGTCCTACCCCAGACCTAGTCGCCAACACGAGGCGATTTCACTACCGTTTACAAAGAAAGATAAATAAAATAATAAAAACTTCCCTTAAGATGGACTTCTGAATATAGAGGCGAAGATCCGCTGTAGAATCAACGTTTGTCGAAGCGGACTTCGTTTGGCTTTGGCGTGATGGAATCCTCCTTCAGAAGTTGGCAGAGCTTCGCCGGGACCTCAAATTTCGGCCAAGATAGGCCTCTGGAATTCTAGTACTCTCTCTCTGAGGTGTATGCAATTGGTGTACGAAAACAAGAGGAGAGGGGGTCCTTTTATAGCCCAAGCGCTACCGCCGGTGCTAGCGCTACCGCCGGCGCTAGCCCGGATTAAGAAACAATTTGCGCGGCAGAATCTCCCATCCGCGGCAACATATTGCTCCATGCCTCTTGTGCTCCATGCTACCGCCAGCGCTAGTAGCTACCGCCGGCGCTATCCCTGATTAAGAAACTTCTTGCGCGGCAAGATCTCCAATCTGCGGCAACGAGGCTTTCATTCCTTCTGTGTTCACCGATACCGCCGGCGTTATCCGCTACCGCCAGGCGTTAGCGCCTTCCATAACAGCTCCCGGAAACGCGCTCATCATCGCTAGCGCCCGGCGCTAGTTGCTACCACCGGCGCTAGTGAGGCTCTTCGAATTTTGGCCTCAATTTTGGGGGCAGTCATCATGTGTACTCCTTGAGTCATGTGGACAACGCTAACCTGCACACTTGAACACACAAGATCAAATACACATAGGATTTGTTATTCTCAAACCTAGGAGATGCGGAAGACCGTGTTCCAACAAACTCCCCATTTTGATAATAACAAATCCATTAATGATAAATCAAAGCATTAATAAATAAGCATGATGAAAATCTATTTGTGTGTGTGTGAGAGTGATGACTTAGGATAATTATTGATTTTAGCATTTAGAATTGCTCCCCTAAATATATGCTCCCCCTATGTGAATGCTCCCCTAATATGTATGCTATCAACTTAATCAATCATGTTGGGTTTGCATTTTGATAGCGGATTATATATTTATCATGTTAGTTCTCCCCCTTTGTTATTAGCAAAAGTGGGTAGGGAAACAAAGCACAAAATTGTGTAAATAAAAGAGAAGGCATGATCGAGCATTTTAAGTAAATGATAAGGAGTTTTGGACTTGTCTTTCATTGAAAATGATCAGAGTTATGATTTATTTTATCCCGTTTGTTTGTAGTTCTCCCCTTTTTATATATCAGAGTTTAAGCAAAAAATAATGATTTCCCCTTTAAATAAGAGTTTTAAGCCTAAAAACAATCATGATTTCCAAGTAGCCAATCTACCCAGACAATATGTCAACACCCTAGCCCCGTACTAAGTGACGGATGGGCATGAGGAGCTGCAAACATGCCGTAGGTTGGGGTGTGAATCCCATATGCAAACACTAGACAAAAAACTTAACCTATCACTCTTTCCCCCCAGTGCCTCGCAAGGCCCCACTGGAACCCTCCCCGGTTAAGGACAAGACATGACTAGAGATAAGGTTATCTAATGTCTACAACCCTACGCCCCCGCTATGGTGAGAAATGAAGTCATGGATAACAATTATTGGAAAACATTAAGCATTTAAATCTAATGGGAAATATCATAGCATATGGGTTTATATTTTTATTTGAATTTTTTGAAATAAAACTCACATAGCTATATTGAAATTCATGAATGAATCAGAGTTTGAGTATTGCGGAAGATTTCGAAAAAGAAACATCATAATACTAAATAAGAGTTTAAGTTAAAAAGAGATGTTTTATAAGCAATATTTCACTTGTTGGAGGAGTGTTTAGAATAGAAATAGATCAGAGTTATAAGCAAAAAAAATTTAACCAATATAAAATTTACCAAGCAAGTCTACCACTTGTTGCAAGAAAGGAATTTTAAGATTCAAGTGATGATGCACACAAGTTGAAAGATTTTAAATAAGTATTAAAGTACAAGCTAAAACAATTATATGGTTATGATGCGGAAGACATATAGAAGTACAAAAAACATCTTATGGTAATCAATGATGGTTCATAAAAAGATATATGAGTTCAATTTCAAAAAGAAGATGTTTTTGTAAATCATTTTGCATTTAAAATTTTTGTTTTGACAATACAGTAACCAAGCATGAAATAATCTTATCAAAAAGAGATTACTACAATGTTACTTTAATTCACAATTTCAAAACATACCAAACATTGTAGAAAGCATGCTGGGTTATCTAGTGCATTTCATAAATAAAGAGTAGTATAGAATTAGCATTAGGATCCAATACTCATGAGAAAAAGTGTTATGGAAGATAATGATGTGCATAAAATTGTATTTTGAATAGAGTAAACAAATATTTTAATCAAAAATATAAGTAATATGTAAAGTAAAGAGAACAATAAAACACAAATAATTTTACTTCCACTCACTTCAATGCACAAAAAAATGTACAACTACCAAGGTGCTTTGCACACACAACGCTCATTAAGACTTATCAGGGTGCAAAGTAGTGCTTGGGGGGATCACATAATTTTATTCTTCAATATTGATTATTATTTATTTTTATTTATTATTTTTTTTATTGTGATCCGGTGTACTTAAGAATAAGTGGTTTTTATTTTGAAAGAAAGTTATGGTTTGCATAAGATACTTTATTATTCTTTCCAAGGTGCTCAACCTCACAACGCTTATTAAGACTTATCCGGAGGTTCAAGTAGTGCTTGGTGGAGTTATTTTTGTCACTTTATTTTATGATTTTGTTTTGTACAAAGTTCTCCGAATACACTAGTTTTGCAAACCAATATAATTTATGAAAAAGATAACCACTTTTCTTAACTTTTAAAAGTGCAAATAAAGGTTGTGTAGGTAAGATATTTGTGCAATTTTAATTCATTGTACTATTACAAAACATACACAACCATTCTTAGATTAAACACATAAGTAGACAATGCCAAAATAAGTGAGTGAATTGCGATCATTATCAAACATAAAACATTACTCATACTTAGAGGCATGCTACGCATAGTTCTACACAACTTTTTCAATATAAATTATGCACATATTAATAGATGTATCAAAGCATGATGAAGGCAATGCTCAAAGTAGTTTGAAAAGATAAATTGCAACATTATAGAAGTTCTAAATAATAGATTAAATCATGCTTGATTTTCAATGAAGTCCATACAATATTTTTTGATATTTTTAAGGAATAATTTTTATTTAAAGCTTGAACTCATAAAAATTGATCTTGGACTTCCCGAGGACTACCTTGTGAAAGGTTCGCCCGGTACTAGGTGATATGATGGGATGATAGCCCAAATCACCCTTTCGCAAGATACAAGTAAAAAGTTAAGTTCAAAAACTAACAATTTTTGATAATTTCTTTGTTTCATATTTTTGTATTTGATTTTTGCTTTAAGAAATAGAATTTAAACAAATGACAAACCACAAAGGCAAAATATATAATATTTTTGTAATTTGGCTTTTGTATTTTTGTATTTGATTTTTCAGAAAATAAATAAAAACAGAAGTGCAAAAACTAAATAGAAAATATAGATTTATATATTTTTATGGAATTTTCGAATTTTAAAAAATACAGAAAATCGAACATGGACGCTAGCGCCTGCGGTAGCGCTAGCGCGGGAGACAGTAAGTGATTTTTGAGGATATTGGAAATTTTGATTCTTGATCTTGATATAGTCGTAGTAATTGAAGCAATAAAAGATACAAGTCCACAAATCACATTAAATATATAAATTACATGATTACAATGTCCAAAAGAAAGTACAAAATCTCTCTCATTCTAATTATATGTGGAAGCTATCGAACCCTTATCGATCTGCCATCAAGTAGTGTTGTTGCAAGGAAATCGCTCTTTAAGTCTTGTCATCAAGTACTGCCGGTCGTTCTGCTGCTCCAGTTCCTTAGAAACCTACGGTCACAACCGACCGTTAGTCATAAAGACTAAGACAGTTTTGTCCTCGCCTCCCCCCGCGACTCCTAGGCACCGTGCGGGAGGAGGAAGCGGAGGACATCAAAGGGTAAATCAAAAGCAGGTGACAAGCGGGTATTACTAACCTAGCAATTATATTAATAGCTAACAACATGTATATAAAAGCATTTACATCTAGCAATTATATCAATAACTAACAACATGTATATATATACATCAAGCACCTTTCTAGCAAATCTATCATAATAAATCAAGGGTCCACAAAGAAACCGAGTAGTATATAAATGAGCGTCAAAGTGAGTATACACACGCAGTTATAAAATAGACTAAGCAGCTAGAAAAAGTGCACCAGAGTAGTTATAAAGAAAACTAGAGCAAATAAAGAAACAACTAGAGCAACTATGAAAGTAACCTTAACTTATGTGTTTACACACACAAACACATAAGCTAAGGGATCTGGCAAGAAGTACTCATCGTATAAAAGTGCCCATACTAATTTATACGATAAGGTCTCTGATTTATGCAAGAATGCTATGCTATGATATGCAATGCAATGCAATGGTGCAACTCACACACGCGACTATGTACGTACAAACCTTTAGTTCCCACTTTTCGAAGGTAGCTAATCTCTCGGGCACCTCCCGTCGTGGTCAAACGGTGGCAGAGGAGCGGGCGTCTCCTCACCTAGGTGGGTAAGTCACACTACCAAACCTAGGCCAAAACATACACTGTGATATCAGTACCCGGTACCACGAGCTCCTGCGTACTAAACTGAATTGGCCAGGCAGGGTTTAGGGAATTCATCCCGTCGGACGCGCAGTAAAACAACCTGGCCCCTAATCAAACCACTAGCACTACCGAGTCAACGAAATGCTGTCGGTGTGACGACCAAGCCAGAACCGAAGACCCACCACATCTTATGCATATTCAAATATGTATTAACCCTTACTACTGAGCCTCCAGCTCGCAATTCTAAATCAACATTTATAAAGTAGAGCCTACCGCTCGCCAGACTACATCAGTCTTATATTTAAACTACGAGCCTACCACTCGCTAGACTACACCAGTCTTATATTTAAACTACGAGCCTACCGCTCGCTAGACTACACCAGTCTTATATTTAAACTACGAGCCTACCGTTCGCTAGACTACACCAGTCTTATATTTAAACTACGAGCCTACCGCTCACTAGACTACACCAGTCTTATATTTAAACTACGAGCCCACCGCTCGCTAGACTACACCAGTCTTATATTTAAACTACGAGCCTACCGCTCGCTAGACTACACCAGTCTTATATTTAAACTACGAGCCTACCGCTCGATAGACTACACCAGTCTTATATTTAAACTACGAGCCTACCGCTCGCTAGACTACACCAGTCTTATTATTAAACTATGAGTCTACCGCTCGCTAGACTACACCAGTCTTATAATTAAACTACGAGCCTACCGCTCGCTAGACTACACCAGTCTTATATTTAAACTACGAGCCTACCGCTCGCTACACTACACCAGTCTTATATTTAAACTACGAGTCTACCGCTCGCTAGACTACACCAGTCTTATATTTAAACTATGAGTCTACCGCTCGCTAGACTACACCAGTCTTATATTTAAACTACGAGCCTACCGCTCGCTAGACTACACTAGTCTTATATTTAAACTACGAGCCTACCGCTCGCTAGACTATCCCAGTCCTTATTCCTTTTAACCTGAGCCAACTGCTCGCAGGACTATCACAGTCCTTCCTTATAACCCGAGCCTACCGCTCGCAGGACTATCCCAGTCCTTCCTTATGACCCGAGCCTACTGCTCGCAGGACTATCTCAGTCTTTCCTTATGACCCAAGCCTACCGCTCGCAGGACTATTGTAACATCCCAACTTTGAAAAGGGGGTCTAGCCAGTTCAGTTGAACCCTTGGAGGAACTTAGGCCGGGTCATAGGGCAACCACGACCCGACCTTCGCCACAGAGTGGTGGTCACTTAAAAAAGTGACTATTTTGGGTAGCATCATGCTCCGCCACAACGTCAAAGTTGTCCATTGAGCATACGTGCTCTGAATCGACTTCTGTCAGTTGCGTTAGACTCGTATGGTCAATACGAGTGCACCGGAATTCGTTTCGTTCCAATCCGAGATCATTTGGTGAAATTAACCGTTTTGAGTACCACAGCGCGTCACGACGACGCAGTTTTAGAATATTGAGCATACATGCTCTGAATCAACTTCTGTCAGTTGCGTTAGACTCGAATGGTCGATACGAGTGCAACGGAATTCGTTTCGTTCCAATCCGAGGTCATTTGGTGAAATTGACCGTTCTGAGTACCGTAGCGCGTCACGACGACGCAGTTTTAAAATATGGAGCATACATGCTCCGAATCAACCTTCGTCAGATGCATTAGACTCGTATGGTCGATACGAGCGCAACGGAGCTCATTTCATGTCAATACGAGACCGTTGGAAGAAAATCACTATTTTGAGTAACCTCGAGCGCCACAACAACGCATTTTAAAATATTGAGGGAACGGACTCGGAACCAACTTCGGATACTTTCGTTAGCTTTGTATGGTTGACACAAACACAACGACACCCTCTGCGCATTTTTCCTGCGCGTATCTTGAGAGTTATTAGCATATAATATATATATATGTGTATATAAAGATATGTGTGTGTGTGTATATATATATATATATATAATGAAACATACAGGAAACCAGCCGGGAAAAGGGGAGGCAAAATTCCATGGGCGAAAAACCACGGGCAGGAGAAGGAGCTCACCGGGGGCAGCCGATCTCGTCCCTGGACGGAATTTGGGGGGAAATCCATTGGTGAGGATACTCTCCAAGGGAGGAGAGCCACGTCTCCAGCCTCATGGCAGCTCTGAATTGGCCACACACGGCTACAAATGGGGGGCTGGGTCAGCATTCTCTCCAGGAGGGCACACAGCAAGAGTTGGAGTCCTCCTCTTCGAAACTCTGTCGGAATAAGCTTTGATGGCAAGGGCTTCCGCTGCACGTTCTGGAAGATTCAAGCTCTCCCCTTCTCCTTATCTTCCTCTTCTCAATTTTGGTAACCTCTCCTTCACCTCTCCCCCTTCTCGAAGCTCTGTCATGGCAAGGGTTTCACGGCAAGGCGAGAAAATGGAGTTGAACAACTCCAAGCAGGGGAGTCTAAATCTCTCTCTCCCTCTCTCTCTTGATTTTTTGAGCCGGCGACATCAGAGGCGCTTCTTCTTCTTATTCTTTTATTTTGCTAACCAAGCTTGATGTGCTACCTAATGTTGCCGCCGATTAAGACTTTGAGGTGTTTTGTTTCTAAGCTGCAGGTTAAGAATGGGGGGGGGGGGTTGCTCTTCCCAGCTCACGGTAAGCTGGTTAGCTCTCCCTCTCTGTATATGGCAAAAAGATGGTTAACTCTCTCTCTCTCTCCTCTCCCTCTTCTCCTGCACCTCTTTTTGCTTGCTTAACCGCATTTAGCCCTGTTTAAGGAGTATGCTCGCCCTCCCTGATGCTCGTATTATTTCTGGACTATATGCTAGAATTTTGTTGGGGGTTAAGGCTATCAGCTGTATGGTTTTCATGTTAGGGATTTCCTTGGGTCATGTTTCATTGGCTAAACCTGGATGGTTGGGTTCGGGTATTAGCATAAAATCGGGGTGGTTTGCTAAATCCTGGACACTATTTAATTAGCTAAATCTGGACGATGGCTGGGAGGGGGTATTGCCCTCTCTCCCTTTCTATCTCTTGTTCACAGCAAATCGAGAAAGAAATTGGGTGAGGCGGAAATCTAGAAAGGAAATATATAATTCTCTCCCTCTTTTAAAACACTATCCGCACAGGGGCATCGTCTTCAAATTCATTCATGTCTTTATAACCTGATGCTGAGTTGGTGAGGTGTTCTGCCATGGGAAATCGTGCTAAGGGAAATCGGGTTAGGGATGGATGGAGGATAGGAGGTTGGATCATATCAGCTTCTCCTCTCTAATTGAGGAGGTTTGAATGGCCAAATCACCATGAGCTGGCTTAAAGTTAACCTCTCTCTCTCTCTCTCTCTCTCTCTTTGTATGTCTATGCAAGCTCTTGTATATTTATATATAGGAGTTGTAAGCTGGCTCAAGAGAGGGCCTATCTTGGGCTTCACTTGAGAGGGTTGGGGTGCTTAATAAGTGACTTCTTCTACATGGGTTTAATTATGCAGGCTATATGCACTGAATTTTGTTATTCCTTCTGTAGGTAGCAATGAAAAACGAGCACATGATGATTTTGGTGGCTGTATTCATTTCAAAATGCTATACACACACTTCTTTCTCTCTCCATCTCCCTCCCTCTCTTGGTCTTTGGAAAGGAAATAAAGATCATCTCTCTCTCGCTCTCTTCCTCTGGCTATGCAAGTTCTTATATGTTTTCGCACATAATTAGTTGGTTTAGAGTGGGCCTGTTTTGGGGTTTCACTTGTAGAATTTGGAGTTTGATAAAATGCTTTTAGAGTACATGGGTTTAATTATGCAGGCTATATGTAAAGAATCTTGTTATTTCTTCTGTGGGTGGTGATGAGGAACGATCACCTGAAATAGGTAGGAATGTATTTTCTTTCCTCTGCACTCCTATTTTCAGCTCTACATGAGATTCAAGCAATAGTTTGCTCTAACCCCATCCCTCTCCCTCACTCTCCTTTCTCTGTCTGTGCAAACTTTAATATGTATATAAATAGTTACATATATTCATACATATATATGCCCGTGCGAGGAGGCTTCACAGAAGAAGGCGGATGAGCATAAGGATCTGGTACAGCTTCTGTATGCTTCATGTGCTCTTACTCTCCCGCTAAGAGCTTTATATATAAGTTTGAATTGAAATAAATTGGGAAGGAAACGAAGATCGTCTCTCTCTCTCTCTCTCTCTCTCTCTCTCTCTCTCTCTCTCTCTCTCTCTCTCTCTCTCTCTCTTATCCAGGAAAGATTTTCCCCTTCCCTTAAATTTTGGTTCCTTACTATTAAAGGTGGAGTTGGTGCCACCATCACTAATTTTGTGGTAGAGGAATTTTTGAGATGTCACCAAATCTTTATGAAGTTGCTAAAAATTGCCTCCTTATTATGCTAACAAGAACATGAATTGTTGAGAAGTTGAGATCTTTTCTTATCATGCTAACATGAATACGCTTAGTTGAGAGATGAGATTGCTGCCACAATACCAACTCTTGGGGCTTCACCTGAGGAAATATATGAGCATGAGACCAAGGTACAGTTCTTTCAAAAGGTTCCTTATTTTCTTTTGAATTAAAATGGGTATCAATGAATTGCTCCTCAATACCCTCTTTCTCTCTCTCCCCATCTCTCTCTCCCTCTCTTCCCCTGTTTATACAAGTTCCAATACATACACTTATATGTATGTTTACACATAAGAGGGTCTATCTTAGGGCTTCACTTGAGAGGTTGGGAAGTTTACTTCGGATAGCTGCTATGCCTCCTTTCCCTCCCATGTTGTCAAGATCAAATCTGTCTATATTATCATTCATTGATCTTATATGGAGATAGAGTTAAGGGTTGAAACTCCATGGTGCAATTGGTTCAATTTTGCCGAAATCAGCAAAGGAATCCTGAAGTTAGATTTCTGCTCAAATTTCGAAACAAAAATGTGTCTTGCAAGATATGATCAAATACTATTGATCCCACTGAAAGAATTCGTAAAGTAGTGAAGGAATGGACTAACTATGTGAGTTGATCACCCATAGTTTATTATAATATACACTGTCTGTATTTGTCTTAATTCCATGCTCTCATATTCCTACTACTTCTTGTGCCTTATGTGGGCAGCTTGGGTTGATTGCTAGCCGGGTTAAAATAGTGGTACACCCACGGGAATGAAATGTTGCCTTCGAGAAATAATTCCCACGGGAATGAAATGTTGCCTTCGAGAAATAATTCCCATGGGAATGAAATGTTGCCTTCGAGAAATATGTCCTACGGGAATGAAATGTTGCCTTCGATAAATAATTCCTACGGGAATGAAATGTTGCCTTCGAGAAATATTTCCTACGGGGAGGAAATGTTGCCTTCGAGAAATATTTCCTACGGGAAGGAAATGTTGCCTTAGAGAAATATTTCCTACGGGAATTAAATGTGCCTGGGGGAAATGTCGGATGGCCGATGAGTTTTACTCTAAGGCAACCCGCACGACGGAAGGTCTGGGAGGGCAACCCGTGCGAAACTAATAGAACTACGTGGGTCTGAGACCGTATGCAGGATGATACAGAGTACGTGGGCGGTGGTCGTGAAAAGGTTACCTCGGCCCAATAAGAGTCCAAATATCCCCTCCCTTATAAATGTTATCTTATGTCTGTTTGTTAGTAGGGGTTGGATTCTGTTCGTGGTTCTAATAACTTGTCTTTGGCACAGGTGACAGGTGCAGATGAGTGACAACATCTGTGTGTGGATGAAGCCACAGAGCAGGCTACATCAGGTACAAGTTGTTAAGCCGCATCCCTTTTATTGTGCCCTGCCTCACGGCATCTAGATATTGGCAATAAATCCTTGATGGACATGATTTAATGCGGCGGAGGTATGGAAATTATTCATACAGGTATTGAGTTTAAGGTTTCTATGATAGTTAATCTCCCGCTACAATACTACGTCTCCCGCTAAGTGCTATAAAGAGCACTCTTTGATGATGTCTTCCGCTAAAGTGCTATAAAGTGCACTCTCTGATGATGTCTTCCGCTAGAATACTGTTTCCCTACTCTGTTGATGTGTAGTGACTTTCGCTTAACACCACCCCTAGGCGTGACGTCAGAGTGTTCAAGGAAGGGGGGTTGGAGAAGCTAGTACCTCCACCCTTTGGGATCGCTTCGACGTCGTGCCGAAAGGGTGGTGTGCGGTAAGATCCTCCGGTCGGACCTTTTGCGGAAGCGGTGGTGGACCTTAAAGGTAAAAGTTGAAAACAAACTTGGCATATATCTGTGGATCAACACTTAAATGCTTTTACCACATCTGCTCTCAACTGATGATTTACCTTGTCCCCATAAAACACTTTCATTAAACCCTGCAAATGACGACTTCAAATTTTGAACCCCGGGTTTAAGCCTCTTTGTTTTGTTGGGATTAAATTTTCATTTTCAAAATTCCATTCGAGATAAACTAATCAAATGAAATTTTGTGTACAATATAAGGATTCTATTACTAATTTCAATCCCAGGTTTAAGCCTCTTTGTTTTATTGGGATTAAAATTCTCGTTTTCCAAAATGTCATTTGAGGTAAGCTAATCAAATGAAATTTTGTGGGTATATGGAGAATTGCTCCAGCAATTGCAAATATGAAGTATGCTTTGACTTGATATAACGTTTGTTAATGTGACGATCTGTTTAAAATAAAGCTGTGCAATCGTAGAAGAGCTATGATGAAATGTTAGTCTTTTCAAAAACATCAATATTTTAGGAAATAATTACTAAGGCAATGCGCTGGATTGAAATAAAATAGTGGCAAATTTAGAAAAGCTTGTATGCATCCCATCCCAGAAGTACATTGTTAGCATTCATGGGACTTGCAATATTGCATACACGGCCAGCCGGAAAGCCTCGTTACAAAGGGTAAGTCACCGTAGACCCGAATATGATGGTTGCCTATTTTATTCATTGCTTTTACTATAAATTGCTTGCGGTGGAAAAGTGGCGGGTCGGTCATGCCCGTAGACCGTACGTACCGGTGCGGGAGGGTTGAAGACTCTAGGCGACAGGGAGATGTGCACCCCGGGAGCTCGGTTGTATCTTATATGCCCCGCTGGGTCCCTCCGCTGGTTGGCCAAATTCAGTTATTGCCGGATGTCTCCTGCGTCCGAGAGTACACGGGGTTGTACGTTAGGGCCTGGGTAGTGCGGTATATCCACACCCAGAAGTGGCAGGACCGGCCACTGTCACCGACGGCCACATCGGTGAGGCCTACGGGGTTCGCTACCCTGCTGGAAGAAAAGCGATCAAAATATGGCAACATAAAGTGCAAACTGGTGAAATAATTGTATGTGATTATCGTGGCGGGCCAGTCATGCCCAGGGACCGTTCATACAGGAATGGGAAGGTTGACGACTCATGAGGCACTAGGGAGTGTGTGAACCTCGGGAAGTCATTTATTAGTTCCCTGGAAGGTCCCTCCGCTGGATGGCTGAATTTCAGAATCGCCGGATGTCGCTCACATCTAAGAGTACACGGAGTTGTACGTTGGGGCCTGGGTAGTGCGGTACGTCCACACCCAGAAGTGGCAGGACCGGCCACTGTCACCGACTGTCACAACCCGCATTTTCTCAATATTTAAAACATATCAGAGTGAGAGAAAATACGCGCCGTGATGCCACGCCGTGCAGGGAACAACTGCAAACGCTCAGGCAAACTCTTAAATCTAATGCTCTTTTATGAAAATACATGTTATTATGATAAAACAATATTTAAGTTTAAGTTGAGAACCGTGTCCCTCGGTTCAGTGGATCAACTAGTCCACGAGTAAAGTATATGTGGTCGCAGCGGAGAAATACTTGATTCAATTCTTTTATGGTCCTATATGTGCCCGAAGACCTAACATACAACTAATGTTATGCATGACTCTAGATTTATTATAAGAAATAAAAAGGTTTTATAACGTTCAAAGTATGGTGGCTTTCAGTTAAAGATATGCGATGAATCTAAGTTAAATGCATCTTTTTATATTCAAAGTAACTAACATGCATCCTAACATAAATCCTTCCCAGAGAGCAAGTGTAAGAACTAACAGTAGGTAACAACAGTAAACACTAGCAAGCAGTCTAACATCCAAGACAAAACACTATGGGCGTCCACAAACAGACACAAACCCATAGGAGCAAATCTAGTCAGAAAGGACAAAACTACCTCACCGAAGGAGGTGAAACAAACGCTGCCGCTACCTGCAGCACAGAAACCTCGAGCTCTACCAGACGAACCTGCTACTGCTCTGAACCTGAGACATTCAAAAGAAGAACACCTCAGAAACAGGTTGCAAGTGGTGCAAGAGAGCAAAAAAGAGCTAAACAAACCTCCAACTAAACGGGAGGTAAACCAACAGCCTGCAACAGACGTCAGTACCAGAGTGCAGAAACAGGGAAGAGAAACCAGCTAAATAGCTAAAATCAAGAGAGTTCACTAACAGAAGCAAAAGAAATGCATAACTATATATATATTTATATTTACCAGATTCTAAATTCATATTCGTATTCATATTCATAAGAGACTAATCAGCTCATCCAAAAGAAGAGCACCGTACCGGGGGCAAAAACCACATCGTGTACGGCCTCCCAATCAAAAGCTTAAGAGAACACCGCAACGGGGGCAAAAACCACACCGCGTACGGCCTCCCAATCAAAGCTTAAAAGAACACCGCACCGGGGGCAAAAACCACACCGTGTACGGCCTCCAACACAAAAGCTTACAAGAACACCGCACCGGGGACAAAAACCACACCGCGTACGACCTCCATCACATTTAGGTTACGGTTAGGAAGCATCATGCCCAGGGTAAAAACCACACAGCGCACAACCCTCAATATAGCATTTTATTAGGACGGTTCTGAACTACGAAGTAAACGAAGAACTTAGGCCAAACTGAATATACGGTCGACGTAACTACACAGACCATCCATGTACAAGTCCAAGGCCCTAACAACACATACCTCCTGAATAAACGGGGAAAAACTAGCCATCTGACGGTATTCCGATACCGAGACAATCCAGTTAATTCATTTCGCCTAACGAGGCGACGATCCAAAAGACACGACGATCAAGTTATCACGACAACTAGAAGCACACTATTCAAAGTTCAGCACTCAGACCAACACTCTACTTATAAGCGAGTTGAGGATTCTAGCAAGACGACGCCTTACAAGACTTGGCGTCGAAACACTACAAAGAGAAGACACAAGAAGGCAAAAGCCGAAAATACTCAAACGTTGAATATTCCTAAAAGGATAGGACCAATGCAAACGCTACCGAAGAATAAGCAAACAATCGATAGCCGGTACCGTCCCGACCGATAAGCATCCGACAAAGGCTTTAGATTAAACAAAAGGGCAAGGATCAGGACCCAACAGTCGATGAAAGAAGTACAAATGGAGCTTTGCAATCAAAAATCTTACGCGTGCAATTACCAGAGCACTAGCTGTTCGGGACCCTCATGCAGTCATCACGGAACAAAACATCTTCATACAGGCAGTCGACCCCAAAGAAACTTACTTTGCACATACAGTCGACACGACATTTGTCAATCAAGCAATACAGTCAAATTTTAGGGATAGGTCATTCGGACGACATGAAACTTCAAGTTATGCAGTTCGTATATAAAATGCAAGTAGCAAACATAAAACCATACAAAGGTGATCAAGCGACTTGATAAAAGGACTCGGACAAGTTTATGAAGCACACGTTCATACGGTCGATGAAGGAGAATACAGTCGGCAAAGGACTATGCGGAGTAGATGCAGTCAACATGAACTTTAAAACTACCAGGTGCAAAGATCCACAAAAACAGGCACTGCTACGACGGTATGATCCGCTAACCCTCGCAGTCCAAAATTTATTTTTCCTAATATTTATCATTAAGATCTCCAAAATTATTCAAAACCCGATAGGATTCACCAAAACCATACCAAGGGAACTCTTAAGTCCACCAGGACTGGACTTTAGGCAAACCAGCCCAACACTGGAAACGAGAGCTACCGCCGGCGGTAGCTAGCTAGCGCCGGGCAGTATCGTCTCGACGCATCCTTCCCCTATTCGACGCAGCACATCCTATCGACGCACCTCTTGTCGACGCAACCTCCACCACTCGACGTGAGCTATCGCCGGGCGGTAGCTAACTAGCGCCGGCGTTAGCTATCGACGCTTCCCTCCCCCTATTCGACGCATCACCTCCTATCGACGCAACTCCTTGTCGACGCAAGTCCGGGTTCTCGGCGCAATGGCTACCGCCGGCGTTAGCTAGCTAGCGCCGGGCGGTAGTGACTAGACGCGATTACTTCCTTTCTCGACGCATCTCTCAACCCACAGCAGATCCAAGGGTTCCAGGAAAGGGAAAAACGCAGAAATACTCACCAGACAAACATCTTGCAACTAATGAATCATCATACTACCAAAATGAGGAAGAAAAACAAGATTTTTCACAGATTTTTAAGAGATCAAGCAAGAGCGCAAAACCACCACTTGCCTCGTTTTCTTCCGCGATTCGTCCTCCGAAACTCTTCATGTCGTAGATCGGGGCAAGAGAAGGCACGGCGAGAGAGGATCTACAAGAAGAACGGCCAAACGGCGGTCAAGACCAAAAACCCTAACGTCAAACGTTCACGAAACGAGAAATACTTACCGCACACGCGTAGATCTCGGTGAGAGCGTTCCAAATCCACTCTCGGATGACGATTTCGAGCACCGGAGCTCTGTCAGCGGCCACCGGAAGTCTCACGAAAATCTCATGCCGCCATGGTCGCTCACTGGTTCGATCTTGACGGAGGAGAAGAAGTTGGGATTTGGCTCTAGGTCAGAATATAATACATATATATATATATTTATAATAAAAAATAACTTAATTATTTATAGAAAGTTTAAGTTAAAACTCAGGGGGGGGGGGGGGGGGGGAGACCCGCCGGCCGAGCACAGGAAACATTATACGGTCTGGCTCTCGAGGAGGAGCTCGAGAGGGGTGGGAGGGTGAATACGAACCGGCCCATTACCGTTCAAACTTTAGTTTTAAATGAAATTACTATTCATTTATTAACTCTTAATTAATAATTACAATAATTATAATTAATATCCTTTTATATACATAAGGATTTTACACACCACAAACGGAGGGCTAAACGCACACCGAAACTGACGAAACTCGCACCGTAGGAGAATGTCGACGCTACGAACCCAACGGCGAAGTCGGAATCAAAATCCGACGAGCGGATCCCGAGATATCCTAGTCCAAAGATAACGTAAACGATAATCCTAACAAAACTTCGGAATTTCGCCGAGGCTCCAAAATAGCTCGGATCGTGACCAAAATTGACCGATGAGTTTGTAATAAGATAACTTAACTTCCTAGCACAAAATTTCTTGATTTCGATACGAACTACAAGATCTGGTCAGCTCGACATAACAGGCAAGGAAATGCACTACCGTAACGCCCTTACGTCAAAATGACGTCATCACGGATTTAAATAAATCCCAAAAATTCAGGGGCGTTACACCGACGGCCACATCGGTGAGGCCCGCGGGGTTCGCTACCCTACTGGAAGAAAAGCGGTCAGACTGTAACAACATAGGGGATTGTGATGAGTCATGAGTACTTGTCGTGCATGGATTGCATATGCATCATTTGCATCATAACATACATATTTACATGTACCATCAACATATAACCTTCGTATGGGAGTTGGTTATATGTTCGTGGATTTTTCACTGCTTACTTGCAATTTTTACATGTACCATCAACATATAACCTTCGTATGGGAGTTGGTTATATGTTCATGGATTTACCCTGCTTACTTACATTTCTTGTTATCTGTTCCACTAACGTATAACCTTTGTATGAAAGTCGGTTATATGTTAATGGGTTTTTATTATGTACCTTTAGGGCACAACACATAAATTTCTGCGTGTCGGATGTGCAAACATTGGGGTATTCAATTATGCTAGAACTATTTGCTCAGAATCACTAATCAAGCTGGCAATTCATCTAGCTAACAATTTGCTGCACAAAATATTCTTACGAACAATATATATCCAAGTTACGGCAGAATGGGCATGGCTACGGGAAAACTACCTTTGTTCCACTTAAGTTGCTTATTATGTTGCACGATAGAAGCAATCGATACAGCTCATTTAGGTAAAACTAAACCTGTAGACCATTAAATTTTGGGATCGTTCGACACGTGTAATGGTCTATAGTAGGTCCCGTTTAGAATCTCCATGACCCACTCGTATTTTCGGGGATGAAAATATTCTTTGTTTTATTAGTTTGTAACATCCCAACTTTGAAAAGGGGGTCTAGCCAGTTCAGTTGAACCCTTGGAGGAACTTAGGCCGGGTCATATGGCAACCACGACCCGACCTTCGCCACAGAGTGGTGGTCACTTAGAAAAATGACTGTTTTGGGTAGCATCTGTTGGAACACGGTCTTCCGCATCTCCTAGGTTTGAGAATAACAAATCCTATATGTATTTGATCTTGTGTGTTCAAGTGTGCAGGTTAGCATAGTCCACATGACTCAAGGAGTACACATGATGACTGCCCCCAAAATTGAGGCCAAAATTCGAAGAGCCTCACTAGCGCCGACGGTAGCAACTAGCGCCTGGCGCTAGCGATGATGAGCGCGTTTCCGGGAGCTGTTATGGAAGGCGCTAACGCCTGGCGGTAGCGGATAACGCCGACGGTATCGGTGAACACAGAAGGAATGAAAGCCTCGTTGCCGCGGATTGGAGATCCTGCCGCGCAAGAAGTTTCTTAATCAGGGATAGCGCCGGCGGTAGCTACTAGCTCTGGCGGTAGCATGAGCACAAGAGGCATGGAGCAATATGTTGCCGCGGATGGGAGATTCTGCCGCGCAAATTGTTTCTTAATCCGGGCTAGCGCCGGCGGTAGCGCTTGGGCTATAAAAGGACCCCCTCTCCTCTTGTTTTCGTACACCAATTGCATACACCTCAGAGAGAGTACTAGAATTCCAGAGGCCTATCTTGGCCGAAATTTGAGGTCCCGGCGAAGCTCTGCCAACTTCTGAAGGAGGATTCCATCACGCCAAAGCCAAACGAAGTCCGCTTCGACAAACGTTGATTCTACAGCGGATCTTCGCCTCTATATTCAGAAGTCCATCTTAAGGGAAGTTTTTATTATTTTATTTATCTTTCTTTGTAAACGGTAGTGAAATCGCCTCGTGTTGGCGACTAGGTCTGGTGTAGGACTTAGGGCTGAAATTCGCCTCGTGTTGGCGACTAGATCTAGGCTAGGTCTAGGGGGTGCTTGAGGCCTTTCTGGGGATAGATTGGCTAGAGCGGCTTGAGGCCGTATCTGGGGAGAGATCGGCTAAAGCCAACCGGTTCGTGGGGATACGAGTCAGTATAGAAAACGAAAAAGAATTTTTATTAGTCGCCCCCGATTTCTAGCGTCATAGAAATCAAGTTTTGTAAAACATAATTTGATATTAATAAAGCATATCTCTTTATTATTGTTTTATTTGATGTCTCTTTATTAATCTTGCAATATTCCAAAGTTTTTATAAATATAATCTAAAGTTTTTGAAAACCCTTATTCACCCCCCCCCCCCTCTAAGGGCGCCGACCGATCCAACAGCATCGTGCTCCGCCACAACGTCAAAGTTGTCCATTGAGCATACGTGCTCTGAATCGACTTCTGTCAGTTGCGTTAGACTCGTATGGTCAATACGAGTGCAACGGAATTCATTTCGTTCCAATCCGAGGTCATTTGGTGAAATTAATCGTTTTGAGTACCGCAGCGCGTCACGACGACGCAGTTTTAGAATATTGAGCATACGTGCTCCGAATCGACTTCTGTCAGTTGCGTTAGACTCGTATGGTCGATACGAGTGCAATGGAGTTTGTTTCGTTCCAATTCGAGGTCATTTGGTGAAATTGACCATTTTGAGTACCGTAGCGCGTCACGACGACGCAGTTTTAAAATATGGAGCATACGTGCTCCGAATCAACCTCAGTCAGATGTTCTTAACATTAAGTTTTGTAAGTTTAGGTGGAGATCAATAATGTAACATCCTCAGAACTTCTAGACCCCCTTAGCTTCAATTAGGGTGAGACAAGTGGTGTGTGTTGTGAGTTTGTGCTAGGTTGCAACCTTAGAACACATAGGGTTAGGTGAACTCACATGTGATCTCCTGTAGGACTCAAGCCAACCTAAGTCAAACTAGCTCAACATGAACTCACACCTACAAATTGATTCCACCAATAGATGATAAACACCCCAAGGAATGCTATGGACCCAAAAGCCCCATCATGAGGTCGTCAATTTGACCAATTGACCAAGTCAACCCAAAAGTCAACATTTAGTCAAATATGCCTAAAATTGGCTTATATGAAATCAAACCAAATCCCTATGGGCTAAGGCCTCAATAGGAGGCCCAACATGCAGCCCAATGGCAATTGACCATCCATGCCCTCAGATTTGAAGAAGGATTGACATGCAAGGGGGCAAAATTGGATTTTCCCCCAATTTTGAATGAGACAAAGGAGGGGTTAATGAAGTTGATGCCACATGGCATGCCTCCCCTCTCCCCAAAGCCTCCTCTCATCTTTCCCAAGAGAATCCCAGCAGTTTTGGTGAGGTGGCAGCCAAGTGGAGGAGAGAGAAAGGAGTCCCTTTGAAGTGGTCGGCCACCTTAATGGCAATTCTTGGGGAAGCCCTCAATAGGAGTTAATTCACCTCTCCATACCATTAGCCAAGCTCAGAGATCAGAATCCTACAGTTTTCATGCCCACCTGGAGCCCTGTGGGTGGCTGGATTGGGAGGCTCAACCATGTTGAAATCACCCTCTTCAATGGCTGTTAACAAAAGGAGCATCCTTAGCCGAAATGGACCACTCCATCAGCTCCAAAGCACTCCTGGAAGTCGAAACCAAACTTTACTTCACCCTTTTTGCTGGAGAAACGAGATTGGGAGGTGGAACTCAAGCAAGCTCGACGGCCATGGCAAGCTCGGGATCCCTTCAACCTCAAGCCGAATTCAGGTCCGGTTTCTCCCCCTCTCCCTTTGTGCTAGAATCTAGATCTATTTAGGAGTGATATTGGGCTCAAACGAGCTCGATTCCATGTGAGATTGAGGGAGAAATCCGAGCCTTTTCTTCTTGCTCGGGATCGCCAGAGAGGCCATCTCCGGTGGTTGTGTCGCCGTCAAATGCTAGCCACCACCTCAACGGAGGTGGTGGAGGCGGTGGCCGGCCGTGAGGTGATGCAGGTTGCCGAGAAATGGCCGGAGAAGATGGCCCAGGCGGGATCGATCTAGACTGTCGGCTGGCTGGGGAAGATGACCAGATGCCGTCGATCTTGCGCTGTGATTCGTGTTGGATCAAATATAATCTTATATATATGTATTATTATTAATTGTATTAAACTGTCACGTTTTATATCCGACTTTGTAAGCTTAATTTGAGGCCTTTAGAGGCCATATTTCGAAAAATCCCCAGAGATAGGAATTGTAGATCTGAGTGTCTACTTTCAAATGAAAGTAGAATCAATCCATTTGGTTAAATCTAGGGCCCACATCACTCATTCTCGTGAGGCTGGTCAAAATACAAATCAGATCTTTGAACTAGTGTAACTTTTTAATGCCAAGTCTTATGGACTTGAGATTTTAGCCATGCATGCATGTGCCTAATACCTAGCTTAGGTTTAAATATCAGATTTTTTGGAGATAATTTTTCTATAGTTTTGTTCAAAACTTAGAAAATTAAATAAATGGAATATTTGGACTTTTATAACTCCTAATGATCCCAAATTTTGGTGAGGGTTTCTTTAGGTCATGTATGGGATCTGGTTAAAATTTCATCACATGTGCATGAGTGGACTTCTCTGAGCTTCAAATTGAAGTTTTGGGACTTAAGAGTTAAATTGGGGTGCTAATAGTCAATTTGGGCTCTTGAACTTTTTGATGGGATTGAAGGTGGGAACCACCTTGCATGCCTCTGAAACCTTGGGGTTTTTGTATGTCATGAGGATATACATCTTTGGCATAAGTCTCATGACTTTTGGAAATTATTTTCTTGAAGTTTCTAAGTAAATTCAAATTGTCACACTTGTAAATTAATGAAATTTATGAGATTAAAACAACTAGCAAAAATCTCACCTTCTAGGCATAGTCTTTTTATGACATTAAATATCCTTAAAAACAATATCATGTGGTTTAGATGAAAATTTAGGGTAGCTCATTTACAAATTATGAAATGCCCTCCATGGGCAACTTAATTAATTATTGAGAAATTTATATATAGAAAATGTTGATTCTCTGGAATGTGTAGCTTTATGATGAGGCACATCAGTAGGAGTAATCTCATGTGGCCTAGATAAGAAAATTTAGCTTAGTTCCTTTACAAGTTTTGAAATGTCTTCCATGGATAAATTATTCGATTATTGAGAAATTATGACCAAATAATCCTTGGAAAATTATGAAACTTAGGCATTGCTATTTTTAGGTCAATAATATACTGTGATTTTCTCAGAATTTATAGAGACTTATAAATGGTAGCTGTAGTGTAATCCCTTATTGGCACACCATTTGTACTAAATAGTAATCATGGATAAATACTCCCTGGTAAATTATGAAACCTTGGATTTGGTGTTTTTAGATGATTATTGTGCTAGGTTAATTTTATCAGAATTTATAGAGACATATAAATGGTAGCTGTAGTGTAATCCCTTATTGGCACACCATTTGTATTAAATAGTAATTATGGATAAATACTCCTTGGAATATTATGAAACTTAGGCACTGAAGTTTTTAGGTCAATATGGTACTACAGTAATTTTATCAGAATTTATTGTGACCTGTAGATGGTAGATGTAGTGCAAACCCTTATTGGCACACCACTTGTATTAAATGATTATTATGGACAAATACTACTTGGAAAATTATGAAATTATTCTAGTAGATTCCCTTGGTGATCCTATATCTCTGTAAATTTTTCTAGAATTTTTAGATGAATCTCTGTAGTAACTATCAATTTATTGAGGAAAACCCCCCTTTTTGTAATTAATTAAATTAATGGGGTAAAGTAGTTTGTAAAATTCCAAATCTCTGGATATAGTGATATTTTCAAGTTATGGATCTCTAGAAATTAATTCAAATCATGTTGATGAATTTATACAGCAGTCACTTCACAAACCAAGTGAAAACCCTTGTTTTCAATTAATTCTGAAAATAGGGTAATATAGCTCATACAATGTTGATCCTCTGGAAATTGTGGCTTTATATTGAGTTACATCAGTAGAAACAATCTCACATGGTTAGATAAAAATTTAGAGTACTCCCTTTGTAATTTGGACTAAGACAATTGGATAAGGGGTCTTAAATGGAAGCCAAATTTAATAGAGATATGTTAAACTCTGGTCAACCCCTAAATTACTCATTACGAACCTATGGTAATAATTGGAACTCATTTGGATATGATATGATCAAGATTGCACCATAGGAGTCAAATCTAGCTCAATCTTGTTTTGGTCTGCGAATAGTAAAACTGATTTATATGATTTAGACCACCACTGACCTTCACGCATAGAATTGTTAAATCTTTGATTATTATGAAGGCTCAGATTATTTGGAAGAGCATCTCTAAGGGCATCGTGGGAAATTAGGGTTGGGGTGCGTTTAGCAAAGCTATAAGTGTAGGAATTTACAATGATAAGAAAAAGAAGTTAGACCTCGTCAAGGGCCCCACAAACAACTCATCGGTGTTAAACGATTATATGGAAGAAAACCTACCCTTAGCCGGGTGAGCCACCCTAAGGTAAATACTCAAGGGCGAAGTCGAGAAGTATCTAAGGCAAACCCTGGATTAAGGATGACGAAGAATAGGAGTGTGGGTCCAAGTAAGGTTGAGAATGCTAAATGAATGTGTGCAGTTCCTCGGTGAAGAAGGGAACTCGAGCTTAAAATGTGACGACGGGAGAGTCAGCACCCGGTCACAATTGGTGGTGTTGGAGTTCAAAAGAACTCCCCCACTCCTAAGAGCCAAGTTCAACTCATCTTAGAGATTTAATGTAATTGGAGAGGATAATGGGGATCAAGTAAAAAGGGGTAGACACCAACAAGATTAAGTGCCTTGGGAAGAGGAAGTTCGGGGTGTCAGCCCGCCACACTTCCTAGTACCGCTGTGAGCCCCTCATCGGGTAACCCTTCGGAAGTCCAAGGCTAACCCTAAAACTTCTAAGATCAACTAAATTATAAACAAGACTAGTTAAGTAGGAGAACTTGACAAGTTAACTTTCATCCCAAATAGGCTCGAGATGTAAGGAAGGACTGGGATAGTCCTGCGAGCGGTAGGCTCGAGATATAGGGAAGGACTGGGATAGTCCTGCGAGCGGTAGGCTCGGGTTATATAAGAAGGACTGGGATAGTCCTGCGAGCGGTAGGCTCGGGTTTTATAAGGAAGGACTGGGATAGTCCTACGAGCGGTAGGCTCGGGTTATATGAGAAGGACTGAGATAGTCCTGCGAGCGGTAGGCTCGGGTTATATGAGAAGGACTGAGATAGTCCTGCGAGCGGTAGGCTCGGGTTATATGAGAAGGACTGGGATAGTCCTGCGAGCGGTAGGCTCGAGATATAGGGAAGGACTGGGATAGTCCTGCGAGCGGTAGGCTCGGGTTATATGAGAAGGACTGGGATAGTCCTGCGAGCGGTAGGCTCAAGTTATATAAGGAAGGACTGGGATAGTCCTGCGAGCGGTAGGCTTGGGTTATATGAGAAGGACTGGGATAGTCCTGCGTGTAACACCCTCCCTGTTATATAGCATATAATAGTAGGTCCGGCCGGGACCCCACGCCATATGAAATGAACAGAAGAGCGCGTTACTAAAATTAGTGTCTAAACAGTTACAACTATAACTATCTCAGCATCAGAGTAGCATAACGGAAGCATATTTATTTTTATTTAAAACCAGTTCATAACAAGTCTACTTTACAACTAGGAATGAAATAAAACAAGAGTTGTTTACATGAGTTTGTTTACATCATCTAAGTGGCTTCCAAACATCGGCACGCAGGCCGGCCACACATGAACAAAAGTAAACAAAAGCTTTGGCCTTCAAGGGCCAGCACCGCATAGCAGCAGGGGCTTCAGCCCGCTATCTCCCGCTAGTCTCACCGGGACCTGCATAAGCAAATCCATCAATTGGTGGGAAAACAAGCAACCAGTCAGCTTTAGCTGACCAAGATTTATAACGACCCCACCCCACACTCGGGGCGGTGGTGCTCCTTCCTTGCAAGTAAGAGTTAGCAGCATATATATATATCCACAAACAACACCCACGGAGGCAAACCAAGCCACCCGCTTCGTGCTCTCAAGGCACACTTTGGCATACTCCCTGAGTTACGCCCTTACGCTAAGTCCTATTTCAACTTAGACAAGCAAATTGAGCTAGGCCGTACACACGAAGTTTCGGCACTCTTCCATAGTCCGGTGCACCGAGGTGCGACCTCTTCACCATTACTATGGGCGGTTCGGATCAGCTAGGCCCGTGCTCAATTATCGCGATTCAACTCTGCACGATACGGGTAAGCGTCACCTTGTGCCCGACACTTAAAGCTGGTCTTTGCAAATTCCACAGCTTTATCTGCTATATATCCAGTCCCCAGGACATTGGGTAACACTGAATCACACAAAATGCGTGCTGGGCGCTAACGCCGGCGCTAGTACTAGCGCCCGACGCTAGCAACAGAACTTAGTTCTGCCCAGCACTGGTAACAGAAATCTGTACTGCCACCTCTGGGAAACCACCTCCAGACATCAACACTGATAGCTCACCTGGAGCTACCGCCGACGCTAACGCTAGCGCCTGGCGCTAGTGACAGAACTCAGTTCTGCCACCAAATTTTGGGTACAGCCTGGGAAACACCTCCAGGTCCTATTTTCTGTACAACAACAGTCACATGTCCCGAATCACAGCACGTACACGGAATTGTTTCCGGCACTTTACACGCACTAATCATCACCAAACCGGCTCGACCTGTCCGGATGGGCTTCACACAGCATGCATATGTCCGTAATACCATTTCGGACTCGATATGCAATTTGTGGGGAAATCACTTCAACCCACCGGAATAGCCGATCTACTAATTAGTAGAAGTATTCCAAAACGCATGCAAATCAAAGGACGTACATGTCCAAGGATTAGGGAGGAGATTCGTTACCCTTGTAGTCCATTTCGGTGCCATAGAAGTGAGAGGGAACTGGATTGGTTGGAATCTGCGGTGGCTCAAGCACGCAGATGCTATCTCCCTCCTGGCACGACGAAAGCACAACGCCAACGGATCTCCCTCCTTGCTCCCAGCCCTCTGCCGTCAGCTCTCCCCTCAGCTCTCAGATCAGAAATGGCAGAAAATGAGAATGGAATCGGATTTTGGGGACTTTATGTTTTTCCCGCTACCGCCGGCGCTAGCCACTAACGCTGGCACTATCCCTAGAGTCGGTACCGCTAAGAGCCGCTACCGCCGGCGCTATCACTAGCGCCTGACGCTATCAACAGCTCGACGTCTCGACGCCTCGACGTCTCAACGGGTGCGCTACCGCCGGCGCTAGCACTAGCGCCTGGCGCTAGCTCCCTTAATTCAGCTCATGTTCATTTTTATTATTTTGGGTGCACATGCTATTTGGGGTCTTACAATTCTTCCCCCCTTCAAAGAATTTCGTCCCGAAATTCTAACAGTGCAAATAATCACAAAAATACGAAATATGATTTGTACCTCAACGGAAAAGCTCGGGAAACGCCTCACGCATGGTTTGCTCGCGCTCCCATGTAAGCTCCTCACGACCGCAGTTGTTCCAGCGGACTTTGACCATCTTGATCAATTTATTCCGCAGCTGTTTGACCTCAGTGTCTTCGATGTTAATAGGTATGACCTTTGTCTTCAACCCATCATCGACCGGCACCTGATTAGCCACAAGCACTTGGCTAGGCTCTGGTACAGCTTTCCTCAATACTGATATGTGGAACACATCGTGCAGACTACTCAACTCTGTCGAAAGAGCGAGTCGATAGGCAGCTTCGCCAACACGTTCTAGTATCTCAAACGGTCCAAGGTACCTTGGACTCAGCTTTTTCAAGCGCCGAATCCGGGACACACCCTTGAAAGGTTTGATTTTGAGATAAACCCAGTCGCCCACGGCGAACTCGACGTTTCTGTGCTTGGCATTGTAGTATTTCGCCTGCCTATCTTGCGCAATTAACAATCTCTCACAGATTGTTTGAATAGCTGAATTTGCCTCTTTGATTTCCTTTCGCTTAAACAGCTTCGTTTCACCTGTCTCCGCCCAAGATAAGGGAGTGCGGCAAGCTCTACGATAGAGGGCCTCGAAGGGGGCCATCTTTATACTTGCCTGATAGCTGTTATTATAAGCGAATTCGATCATGAAAAGATGATCTTCCCACTTTTTACCGAAGTCCAGGACGCACATTCGGAGCATATCCTCCATAGTTATGTTCGTACGTTCAGTCTGTCCATCCGTATGAGGGTGGAAGGCAGTGCTAAACTTCAGCTTTGTACCTAACAACTGGTGGATTAGCCTCCAATCTTTTGAAGTGAAGCGCCCATCTCGGTCACTGGCGATGCTATGGGGCACACCGTGCAATCGTACAATTCTATCAACATAAAGTTTTGCTAACTTTTCAACTGAATCGTCCTTCCGGTTTGGAATAAAGTGGGCTACCTTTGTCAAGCGATCCACGATCACCCATACGGCATCATTCCCACTCTGTGATCTCGGCAAACCGTGCACGAAATCCATCGAAATGTCATCAAATTTCCATTCCGGTATAGGCAACGACTTCAGAAAACCTCCAGGTTTCTGACATTCCGCCTTCACCAGTGCGCAAGTTTTGCATTTTGCCACGTACAAGGCGATGTCTTTCTTTAATCCTGGCCACCAAAACAGCTTTTTCATGTCTTGGTACATTTTTGTGCTCCCTGGGTGAATTGAGTATTTGGTAAAATGGGCTTCGTACATCACTTCCTCCCGCAACTTACCCACATTTGGGACGCACAACCGACCGTCTTTCCACATCAGACCGTCGTCTACCACAAACTCTGCAGCAGTCCCTTCCCCAGACTCTGCTAAATAGCGTTGCATGCTTGAATCAAGCTCCAAGGCCTGTCGTATTCTGTCGGCGAGGTCATACTGCACCTCCGTCCAGTTTAAGCACGCATTCGCACTAGAACTCCTCTCTACACAGGAGATCTCCAAGGCTTCCAAGTCCCTGATCAGACGTGGATCATACATCTGAATCCAGTTGGCCTGTGCATAAGCCCTTCGGCTCAAAGCATCTGCGACTACATTTCCCTTCCCGGGAGTATAATGTATATCAAAAGTGTAGTCCCCCAGGAACTCCATCCACCTTCGCTGTCGCATGTTGAGCTCCTTCTGATTTAGCAGATACTTAAGGCTCTTATGGTCTGTAAAGATGTCAACCTTCACACCATATAAGTAGTGCCGCCACAGCTTTAGAGCGAAAATCACGGCCGCTAACTCCAAGTCGTGGACCGGATAATTCCGCTCATGCACTTTCAACTGACGAGAGCCATAATCTATTACTTGACCATGCTGAAGAAGTACGCAGCCTAAGCCGCTCCCTGACGCATCACTCTAAATTTCATAACCCTCTGCACCAGATGGTAAACACAAAATTGGTGCTGTGGTCAGACGCCTCTTTAATTCCTCAAAAGCCCGTGCACACTCCGGTGACCAAACGAACTTCTGATCCTTCCTCGTCAAGGTGGTGAGAGGTAGAGCGATCCGCAAAAAGTTCTCCACGAAGCGCCGATAGTAGCCGGCAAGTCCAAGGAAACTCCTGACTTCCGCTACTGTCGCCAAAATGGGCCACTTCTGGATTGCATCAATCTTTGTCGGATCTACTGCGATACCCTCGCCACTAACAACATGACCAAGGAACGCCACTGAGGCTAGCCAGAACTCGCACTTAGATAACTTGGCATATAGTTGACTACGTCGCAGGGTTTCCAAAACTTCACGTAAATGAATCGCGTGCTCTTCTTCAGACTGAGAGTACACCAAGATATCGTCAATGAAGACAATGACAAACCGATCAAGGCACTCTCGAAAGGTCCTATTCATCAGATCCATAAATACTGACGGTGCATTCATCAATCCAAACGGCATCACTGTAAACTCGTAATGTCCGTAGCGAGTACTGAATGCTGTCTTAGGGATATCACAATTCCGAATTCGTAACTGGTAATAGCCGGACTTGAGATCCAACTTTGAATATACCGTTGACCCAACTAGCTGATCGAATAAGTCATCGATTCGAGGAATCAGATATTTGTTCTTCTCGGTCAGCTTGTTCAATTCTCGGTAGTCAATGCATAGACGCAGGCTTCCGTCCTTCTTCTTCACAAAAAGGACAGGAGCACCCCAAGGGGAGGTACTTGGACGTATATAACCCTGCTCTAGCAACTCCTGTAATTGAACTTTCAATTCCGCCATCTCCTTTGGCGCAATTCGGTACGGAGAGCGTGAAACAGGTTTGGCACCTGGCACCAGCTCTATAGTGAAGTCAATCTCTCGCTGAGGTGGAGCCCCAGGAAGATCTTTCGGAAACACATCTGGATACTCTGAAATCACAGGAACATCACTCAGACTGGGTTGAGGCTTTGCAGTCCCCACTAGCACAACACATAACTCTGCGCCTTGCCGAACCGCCTTGACCACTTGGACAACAGACATCAGTGTCTTGCTCGATCCATGCAAACCAGCAAACGTAGTCGCACATTCGGTATTCCGCCCCAGAGTGACTTCCTTAGACGTGCAATCAATGTAGGCCTGCTGCGCTGACAGCCAGTCCATACCAAAGATTACATCGAACTCTGTGAGCGGGAGTATCAGTGCTTCCAAGTCAAAGTCTTGACTCCCTATTCGTACCATTATCACACAACCTCGATCTGCGCGCATCGAACACCCATTAGGTAGCAACACATCTAATCGTTCCTGTCTAAACGATGAAGGCACTCCAAGTTGCTGTATGAAGGCCTCCGATAGAAAGGAATGTGAGGCACCCGTGTCAAATAGTGCTCTCGTCGGATAGTTAAAGATCAGGACAAAGCCTAGTACATATATGATTAACAAGCAATGTATAAGGTATGAAGTATAAAAAGCAACAAAAGCTATATACTATCGCATACCTGTCACCACATCGTTCTGTTTGATGGCCTCCTGCTGGCCAAGGTTGTAAACTCTAGGCTGGGCTGGAGCAGCGTGGGATGTGGTTGACTCCGCCGCCTTCCCTTTCTCTGCCGCATAGGCCGCAACTAGCTTCTTCCCACTACGACAGTCACGTGCTATATGTCCCGGCTTGCCACAGTTGTAACAGATGATTGGGCCTCGCCCAGTCACTCCCGATGCTGAAGATTGAGCTGACCCAGACGGTCGCGCTCCTTTCTGCCATTTGCCTTGCCCCGACTTTGCCGAGCTCGATACTTTGAACTCTGGCTTTACAACTGTTAGCTCCTTCCTGGTTTGGGACCGCTTCATATCCTTTTCTAAGGAACGAGCTGTATTAACCAGGGTCATAAACCCCTGCGTCATTGCCCCCGACAGAAGGAACCGCAACTCTTCTCTCAGACCTTCATAGAACCGATTTGTCTTCTGTGCTTCATTGGCAAAGGTCGCTCCTGCATATCTCCCCAATCGTGTAAACTCATGGAGGTAATCATCGATCATGCGATCACCTTGAGTCAGGCGGTTGAACTGATTTTCCATTTCTATCTGTTGGGCCTGTGGAAGATATCGCGCCAAGAATAGTCTGAAAAACTCATCAAAAGAGATATCGGTCAGTTGCCTTCCCGCTAGCTGATGTATCTCCATCTTATCCCACCACAGCTGCGCCTCCCCATCTAGTAGGAAGGTTGCCAAAGTCATTTTTTGTCCTTCCTCCGTGTCCGTGGCCTTTGAGGTTTTGCGCACCTTTGACAGCCAATCCTCTGCTTGCGTCGGGGTTCCTGCCCCCGTGAACGTGGGAGGGTGGAAACTCAAAAAGTATTGCAGCTGTTGATCTGGAGCTCTTCGTGCCCTCAACGGCACTGGCCTTTCTACCGCAGGTTCGGCTGCTGGAGCCTGCACCGGAACCGCTCCCGGAGGAGGAGGCTGTCCAGGGACATGCCCTCCTGGCTGCGCCGTGAACATCGCAAATACCGCCTCAGCGATCATCCTTATGGTTTCAGCCGAAGGAGGAGTCGGCACCGGAGTTGGTGCACTACTTGCAGTCGAACGAGGGGGTCGAGAAGGCCCCGCTCCACTCCCAGTCGCCTATATATGTAGCCAAAACATAATTAGCGACTAAGAGATAGCATAACGCAATAAATGAACCCAGAAGTTCTATCTGAATGCTACACAAATACATGTAATTCATTCCTAAAGTGGACAAAACTGGTTATTTATATGAGTTAAAGGCGACGCACACACGTGCTCACCACCCCTTAAAAGAATTCGACCACGAATTTAGACGGAAAGGGATCGAGACCCGTAGCTGATACCAATTTGTAACACCCTCCCTGTTACATAGCATATAACAGTAGGTCCGGCCGGGACCCCACGCCATATGAAATGAACAGAAGAGCGCGTTACTAAAATTAGTGTCTAAACAGTTACAACTATAACTATCTCAGCATCAGAGTCGCATAACGGAAGCATATTTATTTTTATTTAAAACCAGTTCATAACAAGTCCACTTTACAAATAGGAATGAAATAAAACAAGAGTTATTTACATGAGTTTGTTTACATCATCTAAGTGGCTTCCAAACATCGGCACGCAGGCCGGCCACACATGAACAAAAGTAAACAAAAGCTTTGGCCTTCAAGGGCCAGCACAGCATAGCAGCAGGGGCTTCAGCCCGCTATCTCCCGCTAGTCTCACCGGGACCTGCATAAGAAAATCCACCAATTGGTGGGAAAACAAGCAACCGGTCAGCTTTAGCTGACCAAGATTTATAACGACCCCGCCCCACACTCGGGGCGACGGTGCTCCTTCCCTGCAAGTAAGAGTCAGCCGCATATATATATATATATATCCGCAAACAACACCAACGGAAGCAAACCAAGCCATCCGCTTCGTGCTCTCAAGGCACACTTTGGCATACTCACTGAGTTACGCTCTTACGCTAAGTCCTATTTCAACTTAGACAAGCAAATTGAGCTAGGCCGTACACATGAAGTTCCGGCACTCTTCCATAGTCCGGTGCACCGAGGTGCGACCTCTTCACCACTACTATGGGCGGGTTCGGATCAGCTAGGCCCGTACTCAATTATCGCGATTCAACTCTGCACGATACGGGTAAGCGTCACCTTGTGCCCGACACTTAAACTGGGCTTTGCAAATTCCACAGCTTTATCTGCTATATATCCAGTCCCCAGGACATTGGGTAACACTGAATCACACAAAATGCGCGCTGGGCGCTACCGCCGGCGCTAGCACTAGCGCCCGGCGCTAGCAACAGAACTTAGTTCTTCCCGGCACTGGCAACAGAAATCTGTACTGCCACCTCTGGGAAACCACCTCCAGACATCAACACTGATAGCTCACCTGGAGCTACCGCCGGCGCTAACGCTAGCGCCTGGCTCTAGTGACAGAACTCAGTTCTGCCACCAAATTTTGGGTACAGCCTGGGAAACACCTCCAGGTCCTATTTTCTGTACAATAACAGTCACATGACCCGAATCACAGCACGTACACGGAATTGTTTCCGGCACTTTACACGCACTAATCATCACCAATCCGGCTCGACCTATCCGGATGGGCTTCACACAGCATGCCTATGTCCGTAATACCGTTTCGGACTCTATATGCAATTTGTGGGGAAATCACTTCAACCCACCAGAATAGCCGATCTACTAATTAGTAGAAGTATTCCAAAACGCATGCAAATCAAAAGAACGTACATGTCCAAGGATTAGGGAGGAGATTCGTTACCCTTGTAGTCCATTTCGGTGCCATAGAAGTGAGAGGGAACTGGATTGGTTGGAATCTGCGGTGGCTCAAGCACGCAGATGCTATCTCCCTCCTGGCACGACGAAAGCACAACGCCAACAGATCTCCCTCCTTGCTCCCAACCCTCTGCCCTCAGCTCTCCCCTCAGCTCTCAGATCAAAAATGGCAGAAAATGAGAATGGAATCGGATTTTGGGGACTTTATGTTTTTCCCGCTACCGTCGGCGCTAGCCACTAGCGCTGGCACTAACCCTAGAGTCGGTACCGCTAAGAGCCGCTACCTCCTGCGCTATCGCTAGCGCCTGGCGCTATCGACAGCTCGACGTCTCGACGTCTCGACGCCTCGACGTCTCAACAGGTGCGCTACCGCCGGCGCTAGCTCCCTTAATTCAGCTCATGTTCATTTTTGGTATTTTGGGTGCACATACTATTTGGGGTCTTACACTGCGAGCGGTAGGCTCGGGTTATATAAGGAAGGACTGGGATAGTCCTGCGAGCGGTAGGATCGGGTTATGTGAGAAGGACTGGGATAGTCCTGTGAGCGGTAGGCTCGAGATATAGGGAAGGACTGAGATAGTCCTGCGAGCGGTATGCTCGGGTTATATGAGAAGGACTGGGATAGTCCTACGAGCGGTAGGCTCGGGTTATATAAGGAAGGACTGGGATAGTCCTGCGAGCGGTAGGCTCGGGTTATATGAGAAGGACTGGGATAGGATAGTCCTGCGAGCGGTAGGCTCGGGTTATATAAGGAAGGACTGGGATAGTCCTGCGAGCGGTAGGCTCGGGTTATATGAGAAGGACTGGGATAGTCTAGCGAGCGGTAGACTCATAGTTTAAATATAAGACTAGTGTAGTCTAGCGAGCGGTAGGCTCGTAGTTTTATAAATATAAGACTAGTGTAGTCTAGCGAGCGGTAGGATCATTGTTTTAATATAAGACTAGTGTAGTCTAGCGAGCGGTAGACTCGTAGTTTAAATATAAGACTAGTGTTGTCTAGCGAGCGGTAGGCTCGTAGTTTAAATATAAGACTAGTGTAGTCTAGCGAGCGGTAGGCTCGTAGTTTAAATATAAGACTAGTATAGTCTAGCGAGCGGTAGGCTCGTAATTTAAATGTAAGACTGGTATAGTCTGGCGAGCGGTAGGCTCTACTTTATAAATGTTGATATAGAATTGCGAGCTGGAGGCTCGGTAGTAAATGGCTAATACATGTTGCTTGTGTATAAGATGTGGTGGGTCTTCGGTTCTGTCTTAGTCGTCACACCGACAGCAGTTCATTGACTCGGCAGTGCTAGTGGTTTTATGGGGGCCAAGTTGTCTTCTGTGCGTCCGACGGGATGGATTCCCTAAACCCTGCCTGGCCAATTCAGTTTAGTACGCAGGAGCTCGTGAGTACCGGGTACTGGTATCACAACGTACGTTAGGGCCTAGGTCTGGTAGTGTTACTTACCCACCTAGGTGAGGAGACGCCCGCTCCTCTGCCACCATTTGACCACGATGGGAGGTGCCCGAGAGGTTAGCTACCTCCTGAAAGTGGGAACTAAAGGTATGTATGTACAGAGTCGTGTGGGTGAGTTGCATGTTTATGAAATAATAATACAAACATTACATCATTTCATTGCACAGAGATCTCATCGTATAAATCTGTATGGGCTTTTTTATACGATGAGTTTACTTCTTGCCAGATCCCTTAGCTTATATGCTTTTGTGTGTGCATATAAGTTAAGGTTACTTTCGTAGCTGCTCTTATTTCTTGTACCTGTTTCTTTATATTGCATTGTCTTTTACTATTTGCTGTCATACTTACTCTGGTTAGTATAGAATTGTTACCTTTACTTGCTAAGTATTTATATACCCTGCTAGTCTAGACATTTATCACCTGCCTTGTTTCTATTACCCCTTGTTTTTCCTCCGCTTCGTCCTCCCGCACGGTGCCTAGGAGTCGCGGGGGGAGGCGGGGACAAAATCGGCTTAGTCTTTATGACTAACGGTCGGTGGTGACCGTAGGTACCCGAGGTGATGGAGCCCTAGCTAGAAGAGGAGACAGGACCCGAGGAGCTTATGTCGCGCATTACTTCTACTACAAGACAGGAGTTCGAGAGTTGAGAGTTTGTTTAGCTTCCGCACAGATGTAGAGTGAGAGAGTTTTTATACTTTACTTGGATATGTACCAGGCTTAAGCCCTTTCTCTCCTTTACTTGTTGTACTCATTGATGGACTTTTATATTTTGTTGTATAAATGTGTGATTGTGGACTTGGTTTTGTTTATTTTCCTTCTTAACTCTTGTTGGCCCGTCGATCATTCTTGCCGGCAGGATCAGCGTCTTGCGGAGGTAGCTAACTCAGGTGTTAGTGTCACCGAAAGACGGCGGTTCTGGGCATAAGATCCGGAAGCTCTCCTGGTGCGGGAGAGGGATCTTACAAATAATCAAGTAAAAACTCGATAGAATCATAACAAATCATAAGCAAACAAAGGTTGTATTTATGCTATTGGGGTGAACCAATATATATGAAAAAGTGGCTTTGTAGGTAGTACTAAGATTAACCAAGTTCAAGGATTCTAATGACAGTCCCTTGTTGAGAGGGGAGGAAGTAAACCTGTTAAGTAGGAAGTAAACCTATTAAGTAGAAATGGTGGATAAATCCTATGGAAAGATCATTTCATTTACCTCCCTTTAGGTGAGAAAAGATGCACAAATTCATGCATAGATTGCCGGTCAATATTCATCTCGATATATATAAGTACAAATGCAGGATCTCAAAAACATATAATCAATTGTATTTGTGGAAGTGAGATGCCCCCCTTGGCTCCACGAATCAATTCATGGATGTGGAAAGATCACACAAAAATTTGAATTTCATGCGACCTAACAAAAAATTTTGCTGGAAGAAAAGACATTTATCGATAGGATAGTCAATGATCTATCAAACAGTAGTACTACACTATAACAAAGATCTCAAGTCATCAGAACTAAGATTAGCAATAACTAATAAAAAACTCATGAGAAAAATAACCTGTTCCAAGAGGAGGTTATGAGGTTTGAGTAGGAAAACTCCAACCCTTAGGCTTCGTTTGGTTCGGCTTATTTGCTCCGGTGAGGTTGGACAAAAACGTCATTGTCATACCAAACATTTTATGCTTATAACTAGTGTCTTTTCTTGGTAATGATAGTAACATTTATCATACCAAACATACATTCTATGACAATGACGATTTTGTCCAAACTCACCGGAGCAAATAAGCTGAGCGAAACGAACCCTTACTCTTCAAGAAATCACTCCAGCATCTTGTTGACCTTCTTCAAAACAAAATCCTTGCTCTAGCATCTTGTTGACGATGTCGAGGGCCACTCCAGCATCCCGTTGACCTTCCTAAAGATGAAATTATACGCAAAAACATAGAGTTGGTGGTGTTTGGCGGTAGAAGTTGATCAATTCCTGCAAGGAATTATAATCACACCACAACATTTGGTTTTTTTTAATAGGATACAAATTTAGTGTAGGAATTAAATTTTGCCCCAACACAATTACAAGATTTGTCCTTAGCACAATTACAAATTTATTGTAGGGATTAAATGCTTGAGTAATTTATATGATGATAGATGCCTCATTTGAAATATTCAGCACTTGACATGGTCAATTCTTGAAATAGCCAGCACTCTCATTTGGGTGAAATGATCTAGTAAAAGCATTGGTGTTTTCTTCAATTCATTAAGAGATTCTATTTTCTGTATAATTTAAATATTCGAGAACTGCACATTGTTGAAACCTTCAGTCTTCCCTTGCTGCACACTACAAATTGTGAATGCTCACTTTAGCCTCTCCCACCAAGCTGATATATAATAAGTTCTGCTGAGAAGAGGTGCAATGTTACTGTGTTAGAGAAGGAACAGAGATGAGGTGCTGAGAAGAGGTGAAGTGTTATACATGTATTTGCTAATACACTAAGCAAAACATGATTGCTAATAGACTAATAGGAAAAATCAAACATATTTTGTCCCATTTTCTTTGGAAGGAATCAAGAAAAGCCTACGATTGCAATTTGATTTAAATTCATCATTTTAAATCTAAAATAACAAAAATAGCTCACTGATTTGTTGAACACAAATCCAAAACAATAACAGTGAAATGAAGTATGACAACTGCAGATTTGCTAAACCCAAACCCGCATAGAATCTGACCCATCAATAAATCATTATTGAACATGAATCAATTAATAATGAACCTGAACCAATGGTAATAAAAGTGTTTTCGAGAAATTCATCCGAAGATGATAACAGACCACTACCCAACAGAAATCAGGCAAAGTACACGCATACATGAGCACAACAAACTCATTATCACAATTTAAATTTTGTGCTAGCTCCACCATGGTTGATCATTAAAAAAAATTAAAATAAACAACCCATAACCTGAACATTTGGAGTATATTTAGATTTGTTGTTTACATTTGTTTTCTCGGTGTTGAGAGAAAGTGGAGTGTGCTTTCAATGTCAAACAATTCATGGATTTGCAAAATAAAACAAAAATATCAATGGAACTCAATTCCATGGACCAACCACAAACCAAGCAATTTTTTCATTAAGCATACAACTTTACGGAGGTTTTCAATTCATGTGAAAATCAGTTGGACATAATTATCAATTCCTATGAACATAATTATTATCAATGCTCCTATTGATAATAAATGGAACTATCTGCATATTTCCAGTTCAGGTCAAAGCTCAGTTTTCTACAGCCCTTAGTCCTTAGTTCCTTCTATGGAATTAAAAAAATTGGATCTGCTAAGTTCGGGTAGAAGATAAAGAAACTACAATAAAAAGCGGCTCAAAACAGCTTAATTACCAATCGTTTCTGCTTCAGAAGAAGTTGCGACCATCACCTCTAATTCCGTTGAAGCATTTCATCGAACATATGACCTGCAACTTTTTCCGGCTGTCACAGCTTTGACAGCAAGTGAAGGGATCCTACATTTAATTTCTTGCACCCATTATACATTAACCATTCATATGAAGGGATCCTGCAATCACATCTGGAGGAAGATATCCAACAGTAATGCGAAGATATAACTAAATGAAGTTGGCATTGTATACGACGATGTTCTGTTCCCGCTGCATTATCAAGGGCTGTCGTTATACTCCAAAAAATAACCAACGAAGAAGAAGTTAACTTACACTGCCCTCTAAAACAATTGACCGCCATATCTGATACCTTGAATCTGCTTTGAATTACCTAATAAATCTTTGTTTTCATCATAGGAATAAGCCACTTAGTATATGCAGTAACTTCAGGTCCATCATGTATATGTCTACCAAAAACAACCAATACAGATTCAAGCTCATTATATCACAAAATATAGGAAATTCCAAGAAACATAAAAAGCAGAGAATGAGAATAAGTAAATGAAGTTAGCATCCTTCAAATCCCATACAACATTTAACATTTGGCTTAAGCACATTGGTATAATAAAATAAATGATGTTTCACAGAGTTTCAAGAAAAAAGATAATAAGAACAGCCCAAATCAAATCGAAATCTACAAAAGAAATGGAGCAAAATTTACCTAGTGGAACGATTATTTCACAGTGCTCTTCGCCTGGAGCAAAGGGAAGAAATCAAAATAAAGGGAAGAACGAATGATTTCTATATCAGAGAAGCAACCATAAATCGAAACATGTAACTTTGCATACCTTCAGACCAAGGCAACGAACGATGTCAGACGGAGAGCCAATCAACAAAAACTATGACTTATAATACCTAAATCCACTTGAAATTGCAGCCAAGGGAAGTAGAATGGCTGGCGAACTGGAGGCCGGAGGAATCTTCAGTCGGCCGACTGCTGGAGACGGGGACGAACTCGACGGAGGGGGTGGCCAAGAGGGGATTTCGATCCAGAACACGAGTCAAGGTGGATATCCAGCGGTGGCGGTGACGGACATTCTCCTGCGATCGGGGGTGCCATGCTTATCTCGTATGTGGAGGAGGAAGCCCAATCTTGCCAACCGCTCCCGTGACGAGGGGCTCCCGGTTGCATATAGGAAGGCAGAGAGGACCACTATTTCCGCCCCAGAGAAGGAGAGGCGATGCCCTAGCCGTCTATGGAGAAGGAATCGAGCGGTGTGGTGCGAGAGAGCGGTGTGGAGCGAGAGAGCGGCGTTCAAAATGGCAAGATCGGGAATGAGGAGGGAGAAGTTTTGATTTTTAACGGGGCTGTGTTTTTGATCGGACGACAAGGTGAAGAGTGGATGGCCAGGATTTTTTGAATTGTTTTAAAATGCATGGATTTTAAAAGTCATTCATATTTCTTTTTAGAATAGTATATATATATATATATAATCATTAAGGGTCCGTTCATTTGGACAAAATTGGAATTTGATATTAAAATTCAATATTTGGATTCGATATTCAGAATTGGAATTTGTCTAATTCCAATTCTAGCGTTCCCCTTAAAATTAATCAATTCTTTTGTTCATTTGTTAAATAAAATTAAATCTAAGAATTAGAAAATATTACGAAGAACCTAACATTTTATCACATATGAAAGTGCACAGTTAACCTCACTAGAATTCTCTAGAGGGGGGGGGTGAATAGAGATTTAAAATATTTTGTGCAAAGTAAATATATATATATATATATGTGTATGATCACAGATTAGAGCTTCTCACACACACCAACAAGAATTAAACAAATAAAGAAAGTAAATGCAAGAAAAGAAATCACAGCACAACACAAGAAAATATAGTGGTTCCCCAAACTTTGGGTAGTCCACTCTTCTACCCCCTTGGTACGAATTCACTATCTTGCACTGAGTCTTTTGATAAGGAGACTCTTAGAACCACCCTGAGTCTTTTGATAAGGAGACTCTTAGAACCAACTGAGTCTTTTGACAAGGAGACTCTTAGAACCAGTACAACTGAATTTTTTGAAGAGTGATTCTAAAAACTCTTTTACAATATGTGAGAATGAAAATAAGAAAAAGGAAAAGAAGTATTTAAAACAAGAATGAATCTTCTTCCTAGCAAGAAGATTGGAAGCAAAAAGAAGTAGTGAATTAAATCTTTCTTCTATAGAGAGAAGAAGATTTGTAGCTTTTCCCTCTTATGTGAGAGCTATCAGAATTTGCAGCAGAGTGATTTCAGAAGCAGGAGAAGAAGAATGCTTGAATATTGCTGCAGGGCTATTTCTCAATTCTCTCTTTATCACTTGGGAGCTTTTCCTCTTTTTCAAATGTAAAATGGTGAATCACATGGTCCACTTTCTCTACCGACCTCCTTGGTTATTTATAGCTCTGTTCATTAAAATAACACTATAGGAGAGTAATCAATTAGCAGACAGAGTATTAGAAAGAAAGAGAAATTTACATAACAATTATATCCATAGAAGGAAAGTATTCAATCTGATTTCAAATAATGTCCATAAAGGATTTAATCAATTTAGCCAAGAATCTAATAGAGGAAAAGAAAGATTCAGAACGGCTATAAGACATAAATTGATTCCATATAAATCAGACCTATAAGATAAGGAAAGAGATCTGGCGATTTTGAATTCTGTCATAAAGATCGACGTGCGTCGATTACTATTCGACGCAAGCGTCGAATACATCCTGTCTGGATGTCGAGAGGAGAATAAGGAAGGTGCGTCGACTAAGGTGCGTCGACTTCTCAAGATACGTCGACTAGAAGTCAGAGCTACGTCGACATAGGATACGTCGACTTCTGCTTGGAGCTACTTCGACTCATTCTGATAGAAACGTCAACTTTATCTCGACGTTGCGTCGAATACTATTCGACGCATATTTACTTAGCCTTATTTTTCATTCTTAGAATTCTTCTTTAACTCATTTCTAGGGGTTAAGAGAAATCATTTCCCCAACAATCTCCCCCTATTTATCTTAACCCTATTTAGAGAGAAATTGTATTTAGCATATAATTAACATAGCAAAGCATATAATTAATACTTCACAGCATTTGTAAAAATAAGAAATATATTAAACAATCAGAAGAGAAATTGGAATAAGAAAGCATATGACAAGCATTTGTACAGATAATGAAGATTTCACACAGTCAGAAGCAAACTTCATGTTCAGACCAATCATAAAGTATATGAAGCATTGTTTTCAAGTATTATTCAGGAGGGGTAGGAGGAATCTTTCTTTTTCTCTTGAATACTATTGTGGATTGCTCTTTCCCAGTAGCAGGTGACTCCCTCAGCCCCCCTGTATCTCAGCCATTTGATCCCCCTGAGTCTCAGCTCCCCCTGCCCCTGACTTCTGAGCCCCTTCTTCAGCCATCACAGCATCTAGCTCTTTCTCTTTCCCAGCATCAGCTTCATTTCCTTTTTCAGTATTCAGCTCTTTCTCACCTTCTTCCTTTTCAACCTCATTTTCTGCTCTGCTTCCCTCCCCTTGTAGTAATGCCACTTGATTTGCAGCATCTCTTGCTATGTTGAGTACCTCTATTGTTTGTTCATCATTGTGTAGCTCAAGTACTATCTCATTCCCAATTGTCTTGAGCAGTGTAAGACTATCAGATTTTGAAGAAGGAGGGGATTTGTGTGAGGGAGATTTAAGATTGGAGGGCTGCTCTTCATCAAGCTTCTCCCCCTTCTTGACCTTCTTGGCCAAGGAGGTTAAGAAAGACTTGGTAACTCTTGAGGAAGAGAGAGAGTTCTTCAGACTTTGCACAGAGGCACTGACCCCATCTATTTGGGTGTGCATGTGTAGGATTTAGGAATGAATTTGGGAGCAGTGCTCATCCAGCATTACTTGGAATGTTTAAGTTGTTGATGCAATGCCTGGGAAACCTTATCCTTAAGGAACTGATTTTCTATTTTAGCCTTTTCTATCTCCTTTTCTATGATGTTAGCCCTTAATTCATAATCTTTAGAGCAATTAACTTCTGTATTTCTCTGGTTTTTAGCTATATTGATTTGTTCTTTTAGATCTTTAATTTCTTGTGTTGCTTTTAGTTGATCTAGACACATTCCCATAAAATCATTTCTGAAGTTATCACTTTGAAAATCTATTTCATCAAACATGCTTACCTCATCCTTATCCTCAGATTCCTCTATGAATAAGGCTATCTTCTTTTTCATCTTCAGAAGATATGCTTTCTTCTGATCCTGTCTCACTCCAAGATTTAACATTATCATTATTTTTTGATCCTTCAAGGGCCATCAAGCATAGATCTTCTTGCTTAGGTTCTTCATTGTCACTCTTGGAAGAGGAGCTGTCCTCAGAGTCTGTATCACTCCAGTCTTCTGCTATAAAGCATCTTTCTTTCTTCTTCCCCTTTTTATTGAGATCTTTCTTTGTCTCAGCATTTTCTGGACATTCTGGGGCAATATGTCCAGGTTTCCTGCAAGAATAACAAATAATTTCTTTAGTAGGAGTTTTGTCATACCTTGGTTTTGACTCTCTCCTTCTTGATCCATCTGTCCTGACCCATTTCTTGAATTTCCTGGCCAGGAAACTGAATAGTTCTTCTTCAGTGATAGAGCCTCCTTCCTCTGTTGCTTTTAATGCAATGTTCCTGTCTTTTGAGAAGATTGGAGTGTTTTCTCTTCTCTTCTTCTCTTCTCTAGTTTTCAGCAGTTGCTCATATGATTTGAGTTTTCCTAAGAGAGCATCTGTTGAGATTTCCTTTTGTCCTCTTGTGTCTCTTATGGCCCATGTTCTTGAGTCCCATGAACTAGGGAGACTCATTAGCAATTTGTCATTAATCTCAGTGAGAGAGATCTCTCTATCCAAGTTTTTCAATTGATTGATGATTAGACTGAATCTGGCATACATCTCAGAGATACTCTCTTCATTTTTCTTTTGGAAGTTCTCATATTGTGAGATCAATAGAGCCTTCTTATCTTTCTTTTCATCAGCACTTCCTTCCACCATCTTTGAAGAGCATCCCAAATTTCCTTGGCTGATTCACAGTCAACAACCCTTTGAAAGATGTCATCTGAGAGGGTTGAGACAAGAATGTTCATGGCCTTTAGATCACATGTTCTTGCCTTCTTCTCATCTTTTGTCCATTCAGATCTTGGAACAAGTGTTTGTGTGACATTGCCATTTGCATCCTTTCTATAAGGCTTTGGGGGACCTGTCACAGTAATATTAAACAAGTTATCATCAATAGAATTCATATAAATTCTAATTCTTGTTTTCCAAACTGTAAACTTTTCAAGATTGCACATTGGTGGTCTGGTGGAAGCATAATCTTTGATTTGTGCCATGTGAAAAATAATTGTTAGAAAAATATATATTTATAAATAAGAGGTAGGATCTTTTTGATCAAGGAGTTAACCTTTTTAGATCAACCTGGCTCTGATACCAATTGAAAGTGCACAGTTAACCTCACTAGAATTCTCTAGAGGGGGGGGGGTGAATAGAGATTTAAAATATTTTGTGCAAAGTAAATATATATATATATATATATATATGTGTATGATCACAGATTAGAGCTTCCCACACACACCAACAAGAATTAAACAAATAAAGAAAGTAAATGCAAGAAAAGAAATCACAGCACAACACAAGAAAATATAGTGGTTCCCCAAACTTTGGGTAGTCCACTCTTCTACCCCCTTGGTAGGAATTCACTATCCTGCACTGAGTCTTTTGATAAGGAGACTCTTAGAACCACCCTGAGTCTTTTGATAAGGAGACTCTTAGAACCAACTGAGTCTTTTGACAAGGAGACTCTTAGAACCAGTACAACTGAATTTTTTGAAGAGTGATTCTAAAAACTCTTTTACAATATGTGAGAATGAAAATAAGAAAAAGGAAAAGAAGTATTTAAAACAAGAATGAATCTTCTTCCTAGCAAGAAGATTGGAAGCACAAGAAGTAGTGAATTAAATCTTTCTTCTATAGAGAGAAGAAGATTTATAGCTTTTCCCTCTTATGTGAGAGCTATCAGAATTTGCAGCAGAGTGATTTCAGAAGCAGGAGAAGAAGAATGCTTGAATATTGCTGCAGGGCTATTTCTCAATTCTCTCTTTATCACTTGGGAGCTTTTCCTCTTTTTCAAATGTAAAATGGTGAATCACATGGTCCACTTTCTCTGCCGACCTCCTTGGTTATTTATAGCTCTGTTCATTAAAATAACACTATAGGAGAGTAATCAATTAGCAGACAGAGTATTAGAAAGAAAGAGAAATTTACATAACAGTGATATCCATAGAAGGAAAGTATTCAATCTGATTTCAAATAATGTCCATAAAGGATTTAATCAATTTAGCCAAGAATCTAATAGAGGAAAAGAAAGATTCAGAACGGCTATAAGACATAAATTAATTCCATATAAATCAGATCTATAAGATAAGGAAAGAGATCTGGCGATTTTGAATTCTGTCATAAAGATCGACGTGCGTCGATTACTATTCGACGCAAGCGTCGAATACATCCTGTCTGGACGTCGAGAGGAGAATAAGGAAGGTGCGTCGACTAGGGTGCGTCGACTTCTCAAGATACGTCGACTAGAAGTCAGAGCTACGTCGACATAGGATACGTCGACTTCTGCTTGGAGCTACTTCGACTCATTCTGATAGAAACGTCGACTTTATCTCGAAGTTGCGTCGAATACTATTCGACGCATATTTACTTAGCCTTATTTTTCATTCTTAGAATTCTTCTTTAACTCATTTCTAGAGGTTAAGAGAAATCATTTCCCCAATAATATATATTATGAAAAACGTAACATTCTATCACATAAGCTGACATTAATTAACGCATTATTTAGGAATCTAGCATTAATTTCCTGCATGAATAAATGTAAAGATCAATTGTGGATAAAAAATTAGTTTGACATAAATGTAATAACGTTGAGAATAAAAATTAAAAAGATATATAAAGTAACCATTTATGAAGAAAAATGCGCTCTCGGGCGAAAAATGAGAGTTCATGCTAAAAACACGCGTCCGGGTAAAATACGCTCGCCCGGGCAAAAAAAATCATTGTGGCGAAAAACGCGCGCTCGGGCAAAAAATGAGCCCAATGCGAAAAACGTGCTCCCGGGCGAATTGGAATTGAAGGTCTAATCTTAATTTTGTCATTTGTTTGCACGCTTAACGTTGGAATTGGAATTTTAATGAATTCCGTGGAATTCATTTGAACTATAGACAACTCTTTCCAATCTATATAAGAATTAGATATTTTCGGCAGAGTCGCGTATTTTTTTTGCAAAGTGCGTTTATTTTTGCCATGGGCGCGCATTTTTCGCCCGGGCGCCCATATTTCGCCTGGGTACGCACTTTTTTCTCGGGCGCGCAATTTTTTTCCCTGTCACGTGTTTTTTGCCCGGGCGCACATTTTTTGCCCAAGCACGTGTTATTCGTCTGGGCATATGTTTTTCTACAGGGTGCACACTTTTTCCTGTCGTGTGTTTTTTACCCGGACGCACATTTTCCAGTAGGGCGAGCATTTTTTGCCCGGGCGCGTATTTTTTCTCCAGGGAGGGTGTTTCGCCCAGGCGCACATTTTTTACCAGGGTGCACAGATTTTAACCCGGACGCGCAAATTTTTGCTCGTGCGCTCACTTTTCTCCTGGGCGCTCATTTTTCGCCCTGGCGCTCACTATTTTGTCCGGGCGCACTTTTTTACCATAGAGCGCAATTTTTTGCTCGGGCACACATTTTTTGCCCGACAACGCTTTTTTCGCCCGACTGCGAGTTATTCGGACGGGCGCGCCTATATCACCTGGGGCACGATTTTCGCACGAGCACGTGTTTTTTTTTGCCCTGGCACGCATTTTTTTGCATAGGCACATGTTTTTTGCACGACAGCGTATTTTTTGCCGCGGGCGCATTTTTCACCCTTGCGCACTTTTTTCGCCCGAGAACGCGTTTTTCGCCACAACGCCCTTTTTTCGCTCAGGCGCGCATTTTTCGCTCGGTCGCTAATTTTCGCGCGGGCGAGGACTTTTCGACCGGACAAACATTTTTCGGTCGGGTGCACACTTTTTCGTCTGGGTGGGCTTTTGTCACACAGACACGCTTTTTTTCGCACGGGCGCAATTTCTTCACCTGAGTGCGTGTTTTTCGTCACATTGCTCATTTTTCGCGTGTTCGCACGTTTTACGCACCGGCGCTATTTTTTCGCCCAAGTGCGTTTTTTTCGCCACAGCGCTCATTTCTTGCCCGGGAGCGCACTTTTTCTCACGGGCGCACATTTTTCACCCAGGCTGGTGTTTTTTGCTCGGGACGCATTTTTCACCCGGACGCGCGTTTTTTTCTCCCAAGGCGCATTAGATGCCCGGGCGCGCATTTTTCGCCCTAGCGCGCGTTCTTCGCCCGAGAGCACGTTTTTCGCCCTCGCTCATTTTTCGCCCGGGCGCACTTTTTCACCCGAGCGCGAGTTTTTCGCCACATCGCTTTTTCGCCCTGTCGAACATTTACATTATTCTGTCGTCGTCGTCCTCCTTAAATTTTGTTTCGCTGAATACAAAGTACTTGGTGATGATCAGCTGTGCAAGCACAACAACTATAGGGGACTATGTGCCTAGTTTTATTTTACTTTTTATGCATTATTAATTATAATGTATTTATGTTTGATATATAATTAATTATAATTATATACATCATTAAAGCTCTATTTGGCGCGGTGTTTTTGCTGCAGTGTTTTTGCACGGTGTTTGACATGACAATGATTATGACCAGCACTAAGAAAACAAAACTAGTTTTAAACATAAAAATAGATGAAGTTTTTTAGGTGAGGTCGTATGTTCAAGGACGACGGTTCGTAACCATTGCGTTCACGACCGCCATCATCCTGCCAAACGGAGCTAAAGTAGTATCATCAAAAATATTAAAAGAGTGTCTGGGATAGCTTATGTTGATGAGAAAGTTATTGATCGAATATAACTTTGAGAATAGTGCTGTTTGAAAAGCGTTGATAAGAAAGTTGTAGACTGTTTGGAGAGTTTGTTCTTAAGTGATTATCGAATATAACTTTTTCATTTAAACTATTTGGTAGAACAGCTTAAAAACTGATTTTTTAAATAAAAAAATTGAAATATAATGTTGCTGAAAATACGCGCCCGGGTGAAAAACACGTGATCAGACGAAAAATGCGCGCCCAGGCGAAAAATGGCCGTCCGGTAGAAAAACACGTGGTCAGGCGAAAAACGCGCGACCGGGCGAAAAATGGAGGCCCGTGCGAAAACAGCCCCCCGGGCGAAAAATGGTTGTCTGGGCAAAAAATGTCCGCCCGGGCGAAAAAACGGCCGCACGTGCGAAAAATACTTTTTTGAAAATGCTCGATTGGTATGTAGCGAATTGTATTAATAAAAGAAAAAGCTAAAGTAGAAAAAATAGTTTTTAGAAAACTATGTTGGACTGGCTTCTAAAAAGTCTCTAAAACAACTTTTTTGAAGAAGCTCTTTTGAAAAAACAATTCACTCAAACAACCAAAAAACAAATTTTGCTGTAGGAATAGACATTTTTTGAATAGAAAAAGCTGCTCCAAACATAGCCTTAATCATTCGTTCAACCAGCTTTAATGTGTATTTGGTTATAATGCATAGGCGTGCAAATTTGGACCGGGCCCGGTTGTTTGGCCCGGGTCTGAGCCTGATTAACTCTGGGCCCGGGTCAGGCCCAGACCAGGTCTAAGGGGGCTCAATATGCCACCTTCTTTGGGCAGGGCCTTGCCTGGTGCCCGGCCCGGGCCAGGCCCTCCCAGGCATTAAAGCCCGCTGAGCAGCCAACAATTTTATGCTGGCCACCCAGCATAATGCTGGCGCCCAGCAAAATGCTGGTTGCCAGCCATCATTTAATGCTGGCATCCAGCGTTAAATGTTGGGTTGTGAATGCGGGTGGCCCAACAAAAATACTGGGTTGTCAACATTTGGGGTTTGATTGGGCCTGATATAAAGGGCTCAATCAGGCCACCTTTTTTATATGGATGCATGTGCCTGGTTTGAGCAAGGCCCCGACAGCAAAAAAAGCCTGGGCCCAGGGGGCCGGAGGCCGACCTTTGCCCGCATGGCTTTTTATTAACTAGAGATTATTGATTTCAAAAAATCTATAAATGTTTAGCTTCCATTAAAAAAAGTTGAAATTATAACTTGTTAAAATTAAATTGTTTTTAATTAAAAAAAATAGTTAAAGGAAATTAATTATTTTAAAACTAAATGATTATTCATATGACATTTGCTTTAAAGCCCTAAATCTATCTATTATAAAATAAATCCCTAAATTTATTAGACTGGGCTAGTTCGTGCTTGAGCCGGCATTCAACGCTTGGCCGGGCTTCGTTGTTCGGGATCTTAAGTGTGTTTGACTCGATCCGTTACGTGATGGAACTCAAATCTTTTATTTATTGAGACGAATAATCAACATTAGAGTTCTTATATAATTTGAATCATGCATGCTTAAGAATACACCAACTACTGCTTATATATTTATTTATATAAATAAATATAATATCTTATATAGAATATTGAGCACAATGGGATTGAATATGATAGGTCGATGTTCATGTTTGGCTGATTAAATAAGGTATTTTGTAATAAAAAGTAAAACTCAAGTCAATTATTGAGCTTTTATGGAGGAATTTTTAACAACCCACTTAAACTAATCTGGGTATGAAAAGGGGGATGATCATTATCTTCATCAACATTAGCATCATGTCTGTCTATTTTTCTTGATCTCCATATGCACTGATTGCAAAGTATTTTTGTGAGTATATACAGAGTAAAGTTTAGTTGGCATGTATTTTTCTTCTAATTTAAGAAAACATATTTTTTTATTTGTTCTTGTAGATATTGAGGTGTTATACCTAGATTATGCAATCATACTTTCAAAATTAATTAGGTGTCCTAATGCAGTAGGCTGTATTCAATGCTGATATAGATTGTTGATATGGACTATTCATGCATATTAAATTTGAATATCCATAAGTTTTAAAAAGTTGTTATAGAGTTAAGAATATTTACGCTCCGTTTAACACGACTTTTTTGAAAAGATGAGTTTTGATAATAACACCACCATCGTAGAACACATGTTTTGCAAAATAATGGTTATGCCACTACCAAGAAAAGAAAACTAGTTTTGAACATAAAAGTGGATGAAGTTCCTTTGGTGCGGTTGGGCGTTCACGAATGACGGTTCATAACCGCCGCGTTCACCACCGCCACCTTCTTGCCAAACGAAGCCTAAATTTATTTAAAAGAATTTAACAATTTAGTGAGCTTTTGATAGAATTTGGCAATTAAATTATTTACTAAATGTAGAGCGAGTTATTAAAAAAAATTAATTTGTTCAAATAATAAATATGTAAAGTCTTACATTAATTGGTAACTATTTAAATAAAATCCTAATATTTAACTTAATTAAGTAACATACTGAAGGTGATACAAATATTTTAGAGAAATCTAGAAAACAAATCTTGGCAAAGGAGATATTTGAAGGAAGAGGATTGAAACTAATATTTAAAGAATAATATCATTATAACGAAAACATAGAGTAAAATATTATTGTAATATTTTATTAAAATCTACTAATGTTTATGGTTGCATCAATCAATGTTCTCCTCAAATTAAATGTCATTTAAAGTCCATCTACTAAGGAGATATTTGAATAATGTTTATATGCTACAAGTGAGAATTTATTTTATAACAAGATTATAAGCTTTTTATTTATTTGAGTTCACTTTTTATAACATCAAGAGCTTAACTCTTGAATATATATATATATATAATCCTTTAGGGCCTGTTCGTTTGGACAAAATTGAAATTTGATATTAAAATTCAATATTTGGATTCGATATTCAAAATTGGAATTGGTCTAATTCCAATTCCAGCGTTCGCCTAATAAACAATATTTGTGAATATTGTGAAATTAATTAATTCTTTTGTTCATTTGTTAAATAAAATTAAATCTAAGAATTAGAAAATATTACGAAGAACCTAACATTTTATCACATATATTATGAAAAACGTAACATTCTCTCACATATGCTGACATTAATTAACGCATTATTTAAGAATCTAGCATTAATTTCTTGCATGCATAAATGTAAAGACCAATTGTGGATAAAATACAAGTTTGACAAAAATGTAATAACGTTGAGAATAAAAACTACAGAGATATATAAAGTAATCATTTATGAAGAAAAATGCGCTCTCGGGCGAAAAATGAGCGTCAATGCTAAAAACACGCACCTGGGTAAAATACGTTCGCTCGGGCGAAAAAAATCGCTATAACAAAAAACGTGTGCTCGGGCAAAAAATGAGCCCAATGCAAAAAACGTGCTCCCGGGCGAATTTGAATTGAAGGCCTAATCTTAATTTTGTCATTCGTTTGCACGCTTAATGTTGGAATTGGAATTTTAATGAATTCCGTGGAATTCATTTGAACTATAGACAACTCTTTCCAACCTATATAAGAATTGGATATTTTCGGCAGAGTCACGTATTTTTTTGCAAAGTGCATTTATTTTCGCCATGGGAGCGCATTTTTAGCCCGAGCGCCCATAATTTGCCTGGGTGCGCACTTTTTTCCCCTGACGAGCAATTTTTTTCCCGGTCCCGTGTTTTTTGCCCGGGCGCGCATTTTTTGCCCGAGCGCGTGTTATTCGTCTGGGCGCATATTTTTCTACAGGGCGCGCACTTTTTGCCCGTCGCGTGTTTTTTACCCGGACGCACATTTTTCAGTAGGGCGAGCATTTTTCGCCCGGGCGCGTATTTTTTCTCCAGGACGGGTGTTTCGCCCGGGCGCATATTTTTTACCAGGGTGTGCAGATTTTCACCCGGACGCGCAAATTTTCGCTCGTGTGGTCACTTTTCACCCGGGCGCTCATTTTTCGCCCGGGCGCTCACTATTTTGCCCAGGCGAACTTTTTTGCCCTAGAGCGCAATTTTTCACTCGAGCACACATTTTTTGCTCGGGAGCGCACTTTTCGCCCGACTGTGAGTTCTTCGCACCGGCGCGCGTATATCACCCGGGGCACAATTTTCGCACGGTCGCGTGTTTTTTCGCCCAAGCACGCATTTTTTTGCCTAGGCGCGTGTTTTTTGCGCGGGCGCGTATTTTTCGCCGAAGGCACGTTTTTCACCCTTGCGCACTTTTTTCGCACGAGAATGCATTTTTCGCAACAACGCTCATTTTTCGCCTAAGCGCGCATTTTTCGCTCGGTCGCTAATTTTCACGCGGGCGAGCACTTTTCGACCGGACAAACATTTTTCGGCTGGACGCACACTTTTTCGTCTGGGTGGGCTTTTGTCACACAGACGCACTTTTTTTCGCACGGGCGCAATTTTTTTGCCCGAGTGCGTGTTTTTCGTCACATTGCTCATTTTTCGCGTGTTCGCGCGTTTTACGCCCCGGCGCAATTTTTTTGCCCAAGTGCGTGTTTTTCGCCACAACGCTCATTTTTCGCCCGGGAGCGCACTTTTTCTCACGGGCGCACATTTTTCACCCAGGCGGGTGTTTTTTGCTCGGGATGCATTTTTCACCCGGACCCGCGTTTATTTCGCCCAAGGCGCATTAGATGCCCGAGAGCACGTTTTTCGCCCTGGGCCCATTTTTCGCCCGTGCGCAATTTTTTCATCCGAGCGCGCGTTTTTCGCCACATCGCTTTTTTCGCCCTGGCGAACATATTTTGCCAGTGCCCGTGTTTTTAGCATGGGAGCTCATTTTCACACGAGTGCACACTTTTCTTCATAAATGATTACTTTATATATATCTTCTTAGTTCTTATTCTCAACGTTCTTAATTTATGTCAAACTTGTTTTTTATCCACAAACAGTTCTTCAATTTATGCATGCAAGAAATTATTGTTAGGTTCTTAAATAATGTGTTAATTCATGTCGATATATGTGATATAATGTTAGGTTTTTTTATAATATATGTGATAGAATGTTAGGTTATTCATAATATTTTCTATTTCTTAGATTGAATTTTATTTAACAAATGAACAAAAGAATTGATCAATTCTACAACATTCACTAATATTGTTAATTAGACGAACGCTGGAATTGGAATTAGACCAATCCCAATTCTGAATATCGTATCATAATATCGAATTCTAATATCAAATTTCATTTCTGTCCAAACGAATGGGCCCTAAGAAGATTTTAAAGTGGTATTCAAACAAGAGCTCACCTACGAGCTTAACTCTCAACATTTGGCTTGCCATTGGGTGTATATCTATACTATATATAAAGAAATCCCCTTATCGGTGTAATGCCCAGCCAACTAATATCCACCGTTCGATAAGGAGAGAGAAAGAGAGAGGGAGAGAGGGGAGAGAGGGAGTGGGGCCCACAATTAAGAGAGAGAGGGGGGGAGGAGAGTGGGCAGCATTTTGGAATTGGAGAGAGAAAGATAGAGAAATAGATAAGGAGAGAGAAAGAGAGAGGGAGAGAGGGGATCGAGAGAGGGAGTAAGGCCCACAATTAAGAGAGAGAGAGGGAGGAGAAAGAGGGCGACATCTTTAAGTTGGAGAGAGAATGAGAGAGAATGAGAGAGAAATAGAGAGAGAGAGAAATGAATAAATACATAATAATTTATAAAATACAGAAATTTTAAATATTTTAAAATAAAATTCACAATATTTTATTTTTTAAAATTTAAGAAATGAAAAAATGAAAAAAAAAACTGGGTGCGTGTCGGGGGCGGGCGAGCGCGCCGGAACCGAGCAGGGTACTGTCACGCAGGGCACAGGGGGAGGGGGCGTGCATTGTCACTCGTATATATATAAAGACTAACTTATGTTTGAATACCGCTTTGAAACCTTCCCGAGGAATATATATATTATCCTCGAGAAGGTTTCAAAGTGGTATTTCAAACACAAGTTAGTCTTTAGGACTCACCTATCAACTAATTTACTAAAAAAATCTTTCTTTTTTTTAAACGGAAGATAGATCTCACATAGAGGAATGTTTGTCTTTATATCTTCGTTTATGAGTGTATAGGCAAAAATATAAAATAAGTCTCTTAACTTTAATATTTCAAAATTAGTCCCACAATTATTTTTTTGCATGATTTTAATCATTCAACTTTGTAAGTCTAGGGAGAGACTAAAAATAATAATTAATTTCATTGATTTTGTAAAGTTGAGTGATCAAAATCATGCAAACAGAGCTTTCCCGGGATTGATTTCAAAAATTGTTACAATGGAGGAACACATCTTTGCCCGAGTTTACTTTTAAGTAATTATTAAATTCAAAGATGTTAATAAGAGAGAAAATATTATTGGGTTGGTTAGAACTTACAAATTGAATCAGTTTCAAAATTAGTTTATGTATATATTCTACCCTTTGCCTTAAAACCTTACGACTGCAATAGTCGAACATCGGACAGTTGTAAATCCCTCCTCTCTATCTCACCGCCAGTGGTAGATCAGGCAAGTACTTCTGTAGGCGTAGCGGTAGGTTGAGCTAAGTTGCTTACTAGAGATTTGGCAGGTCACATCTGTTCATCACAACTGAGAGAAGTTGTCTGTCATAGATTGGCGTCGCTCGCTGGAATAGGCGAGCTATTGTTGGACTAAGTGTAGAGCTAGGTGGTCATTGGTACCCACGAAGTCAGCCAAGTTCTTGGAGGCTTGTGCAGAGGGTTGTGTTTGGTTGGTGACAAGTGGGTTGCGTAGCTAAGACTTCATGATGCTCGTAGGTGGATTGTCTCGTGATGGCTTTAAGGGGAATAGAACGAAAGCAAGCTTGGACTCGGGAGGTATATTTGAGAGTAGGAGATCAAACAGGTGGAAATGATTTTTTTGTAAATTGGACGGGTGTATGATTGAAAGTATGGTGTGACTTTGAAGAAATGTATTTTCATTTATATAAAACTTTCACATATCATTATGTGTAAGATTTCACATAATTATGATAAATTATGTGATAAATTCACAGGCCTTCACAGAACTTTCATAGAATGATACATGTGTAAGGATTTTGTAGGACTTGACCAGAATGATAAAAAAATTTAAATGCAAAAAAGCACATAACATTTTGATAAGAAATTATAGGCTTACATCCAATAAATTTTGCTGTCCTGTTAGCTGTATAGAGCTAAAATGCTCGCAAAAACATCCCTAGAAATTTTATCCGATTAATTTTAATAGAGTTACCTCTTAGTTGATTCGCATAAAAAATCTCTTCGCATTGGGCAAGCATTGTAGTTGTGCTTGCTCTACTGCAGAAAACCCAAAAAAAAGAGTGAAGGATTAATAATTTCACTCAAAGTTATGAATTCTCCTAAACAAATTCGTCCTCAATAGAATAACTCACTTCTAGGCATGAACAGAATGAAAACATCGTGAGCATGAACAGAACGAAAACATTGCGAGCTTGAATGGAACGAAAATGAATAGTAGTCATAAAATTACCTTACCTTCACGATTATTCTTCATCCGAGTAAGGACCCTCGGGAAAGCAGAAAAAACAGAAGTTTCGCCCAGTGCAACAATTAGATCTGCTTTACTGGGATCCATTAGAGCGCCAAATATTAAGCCAACCACAATTGATGCTCGTTGCCATCCTTTTGAACGGAATTCCCTTTTCAATCAACATTTTGAGAACTTCAACTGCAATTTTTAGGCTTCCTGACCTATAAAGCCCATGAATTAAAGCATTAGGAGTTACAATATTAGGGGAAAACCTGATTGCAGAACCAACTCTAGAATTTGACCTCAAAATCCAGGAAATGAAAAAATTAAAATCACCCGCATTGCTCGGCGGAGGAGACGATTGTCTTTTGGAAAGGATCAAAATTTTAGATCTCAAAGAAAACAAAATCAATTGTAAATAATTCCGCCAGAGAGCAATGGTTCTGGAAGAACCCATCCAACCCTTATATTCATGACCTTTTCAATGCTAGATTTGCATTGTTTGTTTTAATCTGAACACAAATTGCATGCTGAATTTGAGTTAACAACCCTACTCCAAAAGGTCCTACATCATCTAAGAATACCAATCTGACACTAACCTTAGTTTACCAAAATATTATCATGAAATTAACATTTGTTGGCATATGTAACAAAAATTTGTTAACACATGCATCAGATGAGAAAGGACCCTCAATCAATTCCTTTCTCATCTCATGAATTTTCCAACTAAAAGGATAATTCAATTGAACACAAACTGCATGTTGGATACGCATCTACAAAAAATTTGTTGACACCTTCATATGTTTTAGAAAGGTAACTCTCTCCATAACTTAGTGGTCATAACTTTTGTTCAATATTTGACCTCAAACAATATGCTAAACAATAAAAACACAACAACTTCATAAAATAGTGAAGTTCGATCAATAAAGAAAACATCGCCAACATCAACTTCGTCTTATTTATTTGAAAAAAGATATTTTGAATCCTTCTGTAGAAAAAAATTTGAAACCTTCTATAAGGAAAAAACAATTGTTTGCCTAAAACATGATTGCACTTATAGCATGCATCAGAGAAATAAAAGACTCAGAAAGCCATGATAATTAAGGACAACAATTATATGACTCAGAAAGCCATCGGAGAAATAAAAAAAAATCAAAAAGCATAACAAAGCACTAGAGATGAATGATTTCAAATAAACTATAAATGTTTAGCTTTTAAAATTAATTTGTTTTTAATTAAACAAATAGTTAAAGGGAATTAAATTATTTTAAAATTAAATGATTTTTCATATTATATTTGCTTTAAGCACTACATCTATTTGTTATAAAATAAATCCCTAAATTTACCAGACTGGGCCAGTTCACGCTTGGGCCGACCTTCATTGTTCGGGATCTTAAGTGTCTTAGATCACTCCATCATTTAAGTGATGGAGCTCAAATCTTTTATTTATTTTTATTTATTGAGACGAATAATTAACATTAGAGCTCTTATATAATTTGATTCATGCATGCATAAAATACATCAACTACTGCTTATATATTTATTTATATAAATAAATCTAATATCTTATATAGAAAATTGAGCACATATTGAATATGATAAGTCAATGTTCATGTTTGGCTCATTAAATTAGGTATTTTGTAATAAAAAGTAAAACTCAAGTTATTTATTGAGCTTGTATGGAAGGATTTTTAACAACCCACTTAAACAAATTTAGGTGTGAGGACGAGGATGATCATTATCTTAATCAACATTAGGATCATGTCTGTCTATTTTTCTTGATCTCCATATGCACTGATTGCAAAGTATTTTTGTGCGTATATACAGAGTAAAGTTCACTTGGCGTGACGACGTATTTTTTCTTCTAATTTTAGAAAACACATTTGTTTATTTGTTCTTGTAGATATTGAGGTGTTATACCTAGATTATGCAATCATACTTTCAAAATTAATTAGGTGTCCTAATGTAGTAGGCTGTATTCAACGCTGATATAGACTGTTGATATTAAGGTCTTGAGAACCGAACCGAAGAACGAACCAGTGAGATCAAAGGTTCAAGGTCAGACCGGTCGAACCGGTTGGACCGGTTGGACCGGTAGGACTGGGGTTGACCGTGATGCTAGATAATATAATAAATATTAGGGTTTAGGACAGAAGAATAAATTTGGTATATCCTATATATATAAGTTAAGAAGAATAAATTTATTACATTAACAAATAAGAATAATATTATGGGCGTGAAATAAAAATGAGAGGATTTGACCCAATTGATGACTTTTTAATATGTGCTGGAGTGAAATATTACTTTAATTTATCATAACCGCCGCGTTCATGACCGCCACCTTCTTGCCAAACGAAGCCTAAATTTATCTAAAAGAATTTAACAATTTAGTGAGCTTTTGATAGAATTTTGCAATTTAATTATTTACTAAATGCAGAGCGAGTTATTAAAAAAAATAATTTGTTCAAATAATAAATATGTATGTTTTACATTAATTGGTAATTATTTAAATAAAATCCTAATATTTAACTTAATTAAGTAACATAATGAAGGTGAAACAAATATTTTAGAGAAATCTAGAAAACAAATCTTGGCATAGGAGATATTTGAAGGAAGAGGATTGAAACTAATATTTAAAGAATAATATCATTATAACGAAAACATAGAGTAAAATATTACTGTAATATTTTATTAAAATCTACTAATGTTTATGGTTGCATCAATCAATGTTCTCCTCAAATTAAATGTCATTTAAAGTCCATCTACTTGTATTATGAATAATGTTTATATGCTACTAGTGAGAATTTATTTTATAACAAGAGTATAAGCTTAGAATTTATTTGAGTTTACTTTTTATAACAAGATTTCTTTATTTATTCTATTTTCCCCTCTCAGGAAAAAATTTTTCTTGAGTATTTGACTCTTGCATGAAATCTGCTCGTGCTTAAGCTCTTAAGTTAATTATTTCTGCTACAGTGAATTTCTTCTTGTTGGAGTAAAATGTTCTAAAAAAATTTGAGTGTTAGACCCCCTTTCTAGGAAATCTGTAGTTTTTTTTACTTTGCTTGTAGCTGTAAAATTCCCTCAAATTTTCTGCCTAAGTCTTTATCGACGGGTATTCCTGTCGATCGACGGGACGACGAGACTGTCCCGTCGATCGACGGCTTTAGCTGGGGAAATGCTTCCCTTTTGTCGCTAAGTATTTATCGACGGCTATTCCCGTCGATCGACGGGACGACGAGACCGTCCCGTCGATCGACGGCTTTAGCTGGGGAAGATGCTTCCCCGGGGCATTTAAGTTAAAATCGATGGCGCTTCCCATCGACCGATGGGACCACCCGTCGATCAGCGGGAGCACCCGCCGATCGGCGGGAGCACCCGCCTATTGTTTTTCCTTAGCGCAGTTTCTGCCTAAATTGCTCATTTTTGAGTTCTTTTGGTTGTATAGTGGGATGAAATTCCTTTTGATTCCACTTGAATCACTTGAATCCTCTTATACTATTGTAAACTCTTTCAGGATTGTACCGACTTGTCCAACTGTTTGAAAGTATTAGTTTTTGTTTATCCTACGGTAAGGTTATAAATTGTAGTGATTTGTAGACTGGAGAGTGGGTGGATATGGTAGGCTCCCACCACAGTAGTTTTGTAGACTGGAGAGTGGGTGGATATGGTAGGCCCCCACCACAGTAGTTTTGTAGGCTGGAAAGTGGGTGGATATGATAGGCCCCCACCACAGTAGCTTTGTAAACTTGAGAGTGGGTGGATATGGTAGGCCCCCCACCACAGTGATTAGTAGACTGGATAGTGGGTGGATATGATAGGCCTCCACCATAGTGGATTTTATACTGGAGGGTGGATGGGTATAATAGACCTCCACCACAGTTCTTCCTTTTAGCTTATCATATAAGCAACTTGGTATGGTTTTGGCCACTTCTTGGATACCCTTGTTTCTCGGGTTACCTTTTTTTATCATGTATGAACTTTGTTCTTTGACTTTACTACTTCCGTGCCTTACTCCTGATTGCACATTGCTTCTGTTATTTAATACTGTTCTTATTATTACTATTTCTTGCTCCCTTTTGGGCTGAGACATTCTTTTCTTTTGAGTGCCCCAGGTTAAGGTTCAGGTCAGTAGCTTGCGCGAGTGGTAGAGCTGTGCTGTCAGGTTCCCGGTAGAGAATCTTCCCTTCCGTCTTGGTGAGGAGAAGTCTTTGAAAGGAGTGTTTTAGTTCTTAATTAATATTAAAAGGCTCTTGTTTAAGTTTTACTTCAAAGTAATTATATATATTTAAATATAAGTGAGTGTGCTGAGTGAGTAATAAAATCAAACACCTAGTAGGCACAGCAATACAACACAAATAAGAAATAAAACAAACAAGCAAAGCAAACATCCAGATGACACAAGGTATATAGTAGTTCCCCAATCATCCTGGGTACATCTACTCTTCTACCCACTGGTAGGAATCCACTGGAGGTTGTTGATAAGGTGCCCTCACACCAAGGGTTTTTTGATAAGGTGTCCACACACCAATGGATGTTTGATCAGGTGCCCAAATCACCAATAAGCTTTTGATAAGGTGCTTAAAAACCAAGGGAGCTTTTGATCAGGTGCTCTAACCAAGATGCAAGTTTTTGCTAAGGTGGCCTATCACCGGGAGTTAACTTTTGAAGGGAGTTATAACCCTTAACAAGATGAGAAGAATAAAAGAAAACAGAAAATGTTATTGTGTTCTTCTCTTTTGCTGAGAAGACTCTTGAAGATCATGTTGAAGAAAGCTCCCCCTGTCTGATTTAGATTGATGACAGCTTATGGAGGCTTCTTCTCTTGATTGCAAATACTCTTCTTCTTCTTCTTGCAGTTTTGATCCTGAGCAAATAATGGTGATTGGTGTCTCAGGATGTATATGATCTGCAAAGAAAGAGTTAGCAAAAAGAAGATAATATATATTAGATCTGTTCTTCTTTTTGCTCCTCTGCTTTTCTCTTTTCTTGTAGCTTCCTATTTCTGCTGCTAGCTGTTCTATATTATCTGCTATTCTTCTCTGCTCTTTTCTTTGAATATATAATCTGGAGATCTTGTGGCTGATTTCAATTCTTGCCGACAAGATAGGAAAGAGATAATATCTCTTTTATTTCTCAGATCCTCGAGCAGACAAATTGTCATTTGTAGCTTGCTGTAACGGCTATATTATTTAATACTGCAACGACTGGATTGATAAGTCAGCAATATATATATATATAGAGAGAGAAATAATAAATATTACTTTAATAAAATCTGACAGCATATATATATAATATAATATTTTAGACGAGCTGAGAATATCAATATATAAAGCTGGGAGAAATTCGTCAAGCTCAGCTTCACGTTCGTCGACCTCATCATTTGATTCGTCGACCTGATCATTTGATTCACTGTTCTGAACATCTGCTTAATATTCGTCGAACGCAGACTTGAGTTCGTTGAACGCAGGATTTCGTCGACCGCTGAGCCTGGATAAATGCGTCGACCGCTGAGCTTGAGTAAAAGCGTCGACCGCTGAGCTTGAGGCGGGATCGTCGAGCGCTGAGATAGGAGATCTTCATCGACCGCTGAGATGACTTGATTTCGTCGAGCGCAGAATGAATACCATTCGTCGAGCGCAGAGCGCCGTTCGTCGAACGCAGGTAGCCGTTCGTCGAACGCAGAGAACATATGTAAATTTTATTCTCTCTTATTTTCTGCCTATTAATATATATATATCTTAGTATATTATTTATATATATATTCTTTTCAGCCTATTAATTATATATATTTTCAGCCTTCTTTCTTAATGGGATTTGTTCTAAGTTATAAGATATGTTATGATAGAAACTTAGACATTAAAGGTGGATCCTAACTCAAATCAAAACTAAGGTTCCAACAATCTCCCCCTATTTGAGTTGGGATCCTAATCCAAATTAAGACTAGGTTCTAACAATCTCCCCCTATTTGGTTTAGGATACCTAAGCATAAAAAGTCTTTTAATAACTTAAGGCTTAAGGGTCGGAGATTATTTCTTTTTAAAACCAAGCAATTTCTGATTTCCTAGATTGTGAATTAAATAGGAATTTAATGAAATGAATTGCTAGTTGTTATTAGATTCTAGAAATTTTAAAATCAAAAAGACAATGTCTGATAGCTTCTTTCTATAGAATCCCCTTAATCAGAAGAGACTCCCACTCAGAGCTCTAATCATTTCCGATCTATGCTATTTGAGTAGAATGCTCAAACTGATTTTGAAGAAAATCTGGAAGAATATGAAGTTTATCTGACTTTGTTTTAAGATAGAAAAATTCAATAGAATCATTTAACTGCTGTTTAATTTAATTTGAGTAAAAATAATGTTAAACAGTTTTAAAAATTGCCTTATAGATAGATATGTTGGCCTTTTTATTTCATTAAAATATAAATTTGAAAATTTAAACTGATTTTGCTGAACATAAAATTTGTCTTTTTCTGTAAAAGATTGTTTAAAGTTTATCAGCTTTAATGAACCTATTTTTTAAATAAATAATTTGTTCTGCTGATATTTTAAAATTTTCTTTAGGTTTGTTATATTCAGAAATCAAATTATTTATTTTTGTTAACTCTTTTCTGATTTTATTTTTAGAATTTATTAAATATGTACATGTTATTTTAAAATCGGATTTGAAATCTTCAGAGGTAGAGTTGGGATTTGATATTACCTCTTTTACCTTTTCTGATTCAGCTTTTGCATCTGAGTAGTAGTTTGAGCCATATATGGCCATCATGCAGAAAGCTTTGGCTTTTTGTTGTTGTTGTTCTTCTTCTTCAGTTAGACTGAATGATGGTTCTGCATCAAACAAACAGTTAGTGGAAGAAGTAAAGGTGGATTCAGTTACCATCCTTGAGAGGGAGTTCCAGATGCTCCTTGCTGAAGTGCAATCAGCCACTTTTTGAAGAATGTCTTTTGACATTGATTTAGCCAATATGTTCATGGCCAAGACATCAGCACTTTTCAGCTTTTCTTGATCATCAGATGAAGGGATTGAAGATGAAAGTCCTGTCAAAACAGATTTGTAAATATTTTCATCTATGACATTCATATATAACTTAATTCTAGCTTGCCATAAAGTAAATCTATCCAAATTACAAATAGGTGGATCTGAAATTGAAAAATCTGCTAGTGCCATTTAGAAAAACCCTTTTAAAAAAAATAAGAACTAAGTGATCTTTGTGATTTCAGGTGTTAGCCTGTGTGAAAAATCAACCTCCTCTTATACCAATTGAAAGTGAGTTCAATTGAGTATCAGTTGCAAGAAAATGAAGTAATAAAATCAACCTCCTCTGATACCAATTGAAAGGAGTGTTTTAGTTCTTAATTAATATTAAAAGGCTCTTGTTTAAGTTTTACTTCAAAGTAATGTTATATATATAAATATAAGTGAGTGTGCTGAGTGAGTAATAAAATCAAACACTTAGTAGACACAGCAATACAACGCAAATAAGAAATAAAACAAACAAGCAAAGCAAACATCCAGATGACACAAGGTATATAGTAGTTCCCCAATCAACCTGGGTACATCTACTCTTCTACCCACTGGTAGGAATCCACTGGAGGTTGTTGATAAGGTGCCCTCACACCAAGGGGTTTTTGATAAGGTGTCCACACACCAATGGAGGTTTGATCAGGTGCCCAAATCACCAATAAGCTTTTGATAAGGTGCTTAAAAACTAAGGGAGCTTTTGATCAGGTGCTCTAATCAAGATGCAGGTTTTTGCTAAGGTGGCCTGTCACCGGGAGTTAACTTTTGAAGAGAGTTATAACCCTTTACAAGATAGGAGGAATAAAAGAAAATAGAAAATGTTATGGTGTTCTTCTCTTTTGCTGAGAAGACTCTTGAAGATGATATTGAAGAAAGCTCCCCTTGTCTGATTTAGATTGATGACAGCTTGTGGGGGCTTCTTCTCTTGATTGCAAATACTCTTCTTCTTCTTCTTCTTGCAGTTTTGATCCTGAGCAAATAATGGTGATTGGTGTCTCAGGATGTATATGATCTGCAAAGAAAGAGTTAGCAAAAAGAAGATAATATATATTAGATCTGTTATTCTTTTTGCTCATCTGCTTTTCTCTTTTCCTGTAGCTTCCTGTTTCTGCTGCTAGCTGTTCTATATTATCTGCTATTCTTCTCTGCTCTTTTCTTTGAATATATAATCTGGAGATCTTGTGGCTGATTTGAATTCTTGCCGACAAGATATGAAAGAGATAATATCTCTTTTATTTCCCAGATCCTCGAGCAGACAAATTGCAGTCTTTAGCTTGCTGTAACGGCTATATTATTTAATGCTGCAATGGCTGGATTGATAAGTCAGCAATATATATATAGAAATAATAAATATTACTTTAATAAAATCTGACAGCATATATATATAATATAATATTTTAGACGAGCTGAGAATATCAATATATAAAGCTGGGAGAAATTCGTCGAGATCAGCTTCACGTTCGTCGACCTCATCATTTGATTCGTCGACCTGATCATTTGATTCACTGTTCTGAACATCTGCTGAATATTCGTCGAACGCAGACTTGAGTTCGTTGAACGGAATGATTCGTCGACCGCTGAATATTGATCTGTTCATCGAACGTAGACTTGAGTTCATCGAACGCAGGATTTTGTCGACCGCTGAGCTTGGATAAATGCGTCGACCGTTGAGCTTGAGTAAAAGCATCGACCGCTGAGCTTGAGGCCGGATCGTCGAGCGCTGAGATAGGAGATCTTCGTCGACCGCTGAGATGACTTGATTTCGTCGAGCGCATAATGAATACCATTCGTCGAGCGCAGAGCGCCGTTCGTCGAATGCAGGTAGCCGTTCGTCGAACGCAGAGAACATATGTAAATTTTATTCTTTCTCTTATTTTCTGCCTATTAATATATATATATATATTTCTTAGTATATAATATATATATATTCTTTTCAGCCTATTAATTATATCTATTTTCAGCCTTCTTTCTTAATGTGATTTGTTCTAAGTTATAAGATATGTTATGATAGAAACTTAGACATTAAAGGTGGATCCTAACTCAAATCAAAACTAAGGTTCCAACGGTCTTGAATGTTGCCTCCCTGTTGTTGCCTTGTGGGCTTTTGTCACTTATAGGAGCCCGTAAGGTTGTTATTTTTAGTGTACTTGCAGTTTGTTACTACTAGAACTACTTTTGGTGTAGATATATGTTACTCGCTGGGAAAAGCTGTACTTTACTATGTTATGTGAAATATTTTGTGTAAAGCATTGCATAACATAACTTTTCTTATTATATACCACTTATTTTGAAATCGTACTAAGTATTTTCATCTCTATCTCTATATATAGTAAATCTAGACATGTGCTAGCCTTGATTACCTGTTTGGTCTTCCTGCTTGTGTAGGATAGATGAATCTATATTTTCCGCCGCGTACGTATTTTTTTCCTATTTGTGGACCAAGTATTCCACAGGACCGAGGGACACGGTCCCAACTTAAAAGAAGCCAAAGTTTTCTTTGATTTAATAATATCATTATTTTGTATAAAAGTTCATAAAGAGTGCTTGCCTGAGCTTCTGCAGTTGTCTCCTGCATGATGTGACATCATGACACATATTTTCCCCTTACTCTGATAATACTTAAAATATTTTGGGAAAAATGCGGGTTGTGACACGTAACTAAGACTTCATGATGCTCGTAGGTAGATTGTCTCATGATGGATTTAAGGGGAATAGAACGAAAGCAAGCTTGGACTCGGGGGGGGGGTATATTTGAGGGTAGGAGATCGAACAGGTGGAAATGATTTTTTTGTAAATTCAAAGGCTGTGATTGAAAGTATGGTGTGACTTTGAAGAAATGTATGTTCGTTTATATAAAACTTTCACATAGCATTATGTGTAAGGTTTCACATAATGATAAATTATGTGATAAATTCAGAGGCCTTCACAGAACTTTCATAGAATGATACATGTGTAAGGATTTCGTAGAACTTGACCAGAATGATAAAAAAATTTAAATGCAAAAAAGGCACATAACATTTTGATAAGAAATCATAGGCTTACATCCAATAAATTTTGTTGACCTCTTTGTCGTATAGAGCTAAAATGCTCGCAAAAATATCCATAGAAATTTTATCCGGCTAGTTTTAATAGAGTTACCTCTTAGTAGATTCCCATCAAAATCTCTTCGCATTGGGCAAGCATTGCATTTCGGCTTGATCTACTTCAGAAAACCCAAAAAAGTGTGAAGGATTAATAACTTCACTCAAAGTTACGAATTCTCCTAAACAAATTCGTCCTCAATAGAATAACTCACTTCTAGGCATGAACAGAATGAAAACATCGTGAGCATGAACAGAACGAAAACATTGCGAGCTTGAATAGAACGAAAATGAATAGTAGTCATAAAATTACTCTACCTTCACAATTATTCTTCATCCGAGTAAGCACCCTCTGGAAAGCAGAAAAAACAGAAGTTTCACCTAGTGCAACAATTAGATCTGCTCTACTGGGATCCATTAGAGCGCCAAATGCTAAGTCAGCAACAATTGCTGCTCGTTGCCATCCTTTTGAACGGAATTCCTTTTTCAATCATCATTTTGAGAACTTCAACTGCAATTTTCAAGCTTCCTGACCTACAAAGCCCGTGAATTAAAGCATTAGGAGTTACAATATTAGGGGGAAACCTGATTGCAGAACCAAGTTTAGAATTTGACCTCAAAATCCAGGAAATGAAAAAAATTAAAATCACCCGCATTGCTCAGCGGAGGAGACGATTGTCTTTTGGAAAGGATCAAAATTTTAGATCTCAAAGCAAACAAAATCAATTGTAAATAATTCCGCCAGAGAGCAATGGTTCTGCAAGAACCCATCCAACCCCTAGATTCATGACCTTTTCAATGCTAGATTTGCATTGTTTGTTTTAATCTGAACACAAATTGCATGTTGAATTTGAGTTAACAACCCTACTCCAAAAGGTCCTACGTCATTTATGAATACCAATCTGACACTAACCTTAGTTTACCAAAATATTATGATGAAATTAACATTTGCTGGCATACGCAAAAAAAAGTGTTAACACCTGCATCATCAGATGAGAAAGGACCCTCAATCAATTCCTTTCTCATCTCATGAATTTTCCAACTAAAAGGATAAGTCAATTAATCACAAACTGCATGTTGGATACGCATCTTAAAAAAAATTGTTGACACCTTCAGATGTTTTAGAAAGATAACTCTCCATAACTTAGAGGTCATAACTTTTGTTCAATATTTGACCTCAAACAATATGCTAAACAATAAAAACACAACCACTTCATAAGTTAGTGAAGTTCGATCAGTGAAGAAAACGTCGTCAACATCAACATTTGAAACCTTCTGTAGAAACAAATCTGAAACCTTCTATAAGAAAAAATGATTGTTCGCCTAAAAAATGATTGCACTTATAGCATGCATCAGAGAAACAAAAGACTCAGAAAGCCATGAAAATTACGTGCAACAATTAAATGACTCGGAAAGCAATTGGAGAAATAAAAGACTCGTAATGCATAACAAAGCATTAGAGCTGAATGATTTCAAATAAACTATAAATGTTTAGCTTCAATTAAAAAAACTGAAAATTATAACTTTTTAAAATTACATTATTTTAATTAAAAAATAGTTAAATGGAAATTAAATTATTTTAAAATTAAATGATTTTTCATATTACATCTGCTATAAAGCCCTAAATCTGTTTATAACAAAATAAATCCCTAAATTTACCAAACTTGGCTAGTTCGTGCTTGATCCGGCCTTCATTCGCTTGGCCAGGCTTCATTGTTCAGGATCTTAAGTGTGTTTGACTCGTTCCTTTAAGTGATGGAGCTCAAATCTTTTATTTATTGAGACGAATAATCAACATTAGAGCTCTTATATAATTTGAATCATGCATGCATAAAAATACACCAACTACTGCTTATATATTTATTTATATAAATAAATATAATATCTTATATCTATGGGATTGAATATGATAGGTCAATGTTCATGTTTGGCTGATTAAATAAGGTATTTTGTAATAAAAAGTAAAACTCAAGTTAATTATTGAGCTTTTATGGAGGAATTTTTAACAACATACTTAAACAAAAAATGATTGTTTCCCTAAAAATGACTGCATTTATAGCATGCATTGGAGAAATAAAAGATTGTGGGCTGCGCCCACATGTGAAAGAAGATTCATCCACACACTAAGGCTTTGTTTGGAGGGGTGGATTTCCCACGGAGGAAATGCGTGCGCCTCCGAGCGATGGAAATTCGTGGATTTCCCTAGCGGGCGAATCCCCGCGGCCCGTCCGCGGCCCCGCCAAACGACGAGCGGTTGCGGCCGGGCGGTGCCGTCCGTGCGACCGACACGGATCCGCCCCGCCAAACAGAGCCTAAAGCTCAAGGTTGGAGAAGAAAAAAACTTGTAGAACCCAAGATATATATAAGTTAAAAATAAATAAATAAATAAATAATTTAAAAAAGGTAAGTTTACAATGATTCAAATGCTCTGATGGGCAATTTAAGATTCTCTAGTGTTAGTTCCAAAATCCATCATCGACATGCCTACGGAGATGACTTCTTTTGATTTAAAATTATGATTGGAACAAAAAGAGTGTGTTTCTCATTATTAGAACTACACATGCAAAAGAGCTACACATACATAATGGATGAATGCTAAAGAGCTACACATACATAATGGATGAATGCTAAAGAGCTACACATACATAATGAAGATCAATCACTTGAGAAGAATCTCTAATTTGAAGAAAAAAATCATGTAGATGAGTGAGTTCACTTGGAGAAACGCATGAAATAATCATCCCTTTAATCAAAACTAAATTAAACATATTGATAAGTAATTAATTTTCAATAACAGAAAAGCCAACATCGTAGCCATCACCAAGCCCATTTGATATGAACTAAGCTAATAATTGAAATGTAAAATTGAGAGCATTTCGGAGACATGAATGAAAAAACACACATTGAAAGTGCACAATGTTCCTCTGAGTATTCTCTCTAGAGGGGGTGAATAGAGTTTTAAAACTTTTATACCCTAATTATGCACACACACTAAAACTACTAAGTATTATGCAATCATCAATACAAAAACAGAATAAAGTAAGCACAGAAAATATGAAACATAAAAACAGTAAACTGGACAACACAGAAAAGCAATGCAGAAGACACATAAATTTTATAGTGGTTCCCCAAAATGTGGGTACTCCACTCTTCTACCTCCCTGGTAGGATTGCACTAACAGTGTCTGAGTCTTTTGATAAGGAGAATCTCAGAACCACTGAGTCTTTAGATAAGGAGACTCTTAGAACCACTGAGTCTTTTGCTAAGGAGACTCTTAGAACCACTGAATCCTTTAAAAGAAGGATTCTTAAAACTCTTTTACAGTTGAAGAATAAGAACATTAGTAGAAGAAGAAGAGAATATGATTCTTCAGTTAGAATCCTTCAACAACTATTTCTATGGATGTTGTTGCGCCGCTAATGCTATTTGTACTATTTTGGCGGTGTTTTTAAACTTAAAACGTCGCAATTATATAAAATAAACAACGACATTTTAAAAAGCGCCGCATAAAAAATGACGTCGTAGATCTTATATGTTGTAGTGTGCTTCAATATATTTCAGGATCTGAATATGATGAAACCTTGCTTAAGATAGTGATGATTAATCGTAAGGGAAATAAGCTTTGGTCCTGATCCTCTCTGCACTTCTGTTGGCTTGTTGCTATATGATGTATAATAAGAAGCAACAGTCTTGTTGTGATCTTTTCATGTGCAGAGAAGTTGTTCTTCTATTCTGTCTTAGAGTTGGAGGAGGAGGAAGAAGCAGTCATGTTCGATAGAGAATAATGAGTTATCTTTTCTTTCTTACTCAGCATACTTATTTTCTATGGATTTGAGTTTGATTTTCTTTCCTCTTATGGACTATCCTTAGAAGGAATGTCCATTGAAAAATTAATGTTTCCTTCTATTTTTGTTCCCGACTCGTCCATCTAATTTGAATAACTTCCAAGAATGTCCTTCCTGTATTTCTGAAATACTCCATTCCATTATTGGCAATAAACAAGTCGTTAGAGAACAAATTTCAACCTTTTAGATCATCTGGAAAAGCACCAGAAAGGACAACAGAAAACCTTCCATTTCTATCTGTATTCGACGCTGCGCCGAATTCATTATTCTTCATATCGACACACCTCTGAGTTCTTATAGAAGCAGCTTCGAATTCCTTCATAGCTTTGACTGAACTCAGTTGTCGACATTGCGTTGAGTACTTATCGACGCATCCGTTGAGTTGAAGACTTGGACTTGAACTTCATCTTCTGCGTCAAATTGAAGTCGAAGTTGTGTCGACTTCTAAGATGGTTTCGACAGGCTCTTCCTTCTGCGTCGAGTTCCTTTCGACGTTGCGTCGACTTGACTTGATACTTCGACAGGCAGTTTGAGTTACTTCGACTTTCAGTCAGAGTTGCATCAACATCTAATCGAAGTTGCGTCGACTTCTATTCGACGCAAGATTTAACTCAACTGAATTTGTGCTTTTCTTAGGCCTTGTCTTGACACACTAAGGTAAGTGCGACATCCTACCATTTTACCATTTCTATACAATGTGGGTAATACAACCTAATATGATGAAATCACTTTACAATAATTTGTTAGATAAATTATGAGGGTTTTTCCAAACAATCTCCCCCTATTTATCTCAACAAATTTTACAATTTTATTAAGTGATTTCAAGCATACTTTGACATAAAATTAAATATAAACATATATACATAGGTCAATAATAACATTATAAACACATAGACAATATGATGAGCTTTCAAGAAATCATATTGATCTTCATAATCATGATAATTGTAACCACCAGATGATATAATATAAATTGTTTACCTGTTCAATACTATACTTTTTCTGGAGCTTTCCTCTTCTTTGAGAACACATGTGGTATTACATTTCTTGGTGCAAACTTCAGTGGCTCATCTTCTTCTTCAGTGGCCTTGACAACATCTTGATGAGTTTCATTTTCTTTGGGAGGTTCCCCTTGAGATTGTGCATCTTATTCAATAGTTAGAGCAGCCACCTTAGCAATCTTTGAAACCGCATCCAGAAGCAGATCATTTTCTATGGGCTCCCCCTGAGTTGAAGCAATCATCTCCCCCTAGTTTACTGCAGAAGGCTCCCCTTGGACTATTCCTGTTTGAAAGACAGTGAGTTTGTTGGGATCAGGAACATCAACATCTGGGGCATTCTGGGCAATCTCTTCTTGTACACTCTTTTCCTTCTCCTGGCCACTCATATTTTCTTGACCAATTACTTCCTCCTCATGAAAGTTCTCCCCCTTTCCTTGATTAAGCATCTCCTCCTCCTGGATCTTCTCCCCCTTCTGAACCTTACTTACAAGGGAGGTTAAGAATTTTTTTGTTATCATGGATGTCACAACCCGCATTTTCACAATACGCATCGTGATGCCACGCCTTGCAGGGGACAACTGCAAACGCTTAGGAAAGAACCTTCATCTGTTACATTTCATGAAAATCATATATTTTTTGTGATGAAAACATAGTTAAGTTAAGGTTTTGATAATCGTGTCCCTCGATTCAGTGGATCAACTAGTCCACGAGTAAAAATATACATGTACGCAGCGGAAAATATTTTTGTTTTGATCATTTATCGACCTATGTGAGTATGAAGACTCAACAAGCAAGCTGAACGTCTGCACATTCTAGATTTAGTATAAGTATATAAGGAACTTTTATAATCTTTTAAAATATGGTGATATTTGATCAAAAAGATGTTATGAGTATGAAATGAAAATGTTGCTCTTTCTATACTTGAAAATGCCTAACATGCAACCTAACATAAAACTTTCCCAGAGAGCAAGTAAGTAAAACAAATCAGCAAGAAAATAGTATATCAACCAACAATTAGTCTAACATTTATGACAAAATACTGTGGGCGTCAACATCCCGACAAGAATCCACGGAACAACATGTATGTCTGAACAAGGAAAACAACAAACTATCTCTCCAACTCTAGCTACTAACTCCAAGCCTGAAAACACCAACTCTAGCTGCTCAGACCGCTACTGCTTCGAGCCTGAGGCATTCAAAAGAAAGGAACGTCTCAGCAAGAATATACAAGTGGTAGAAAAAGACCAAAATCAAATAATCAACGAGTTAAAGGGTTACCAACCCAAAGCAGGTTAGCTGAAAGAAAAATCTCAGCCTCCCAATCACAATACAAAAGGTGAGAAAGAAACCACATGAGATTAGATGTCTAAAACTTGCTCTATTAGTAATATTATGCATATAAGTTTATAAGCAAATAAAAGAGACTGATCAGCTCAAACACGTGAATCATTAACCCTGGTTAGAAAAATGCGGTACTTAGGTGGTGACCACTTTGTCCATCTCAACCATAAGACCAAACGTCTCAAAAAGGCACTGTGGTGGTGGCCAACACAACTCAACAGTCCATACAAAAACACCAGGGGTAGTGATCCACAACAGGCACGAAGGTGGTGATCATTTATCCATTGCCACCCAACAGGCCAAAAAGTAATGATAACCTAAAAATACCCAAAACTTAACAAGGGAAGAAAAAAGTCTAGGAACTTTTAAGTGAAAATAGTCCTACTCGACGAATTCGGCCTTAAGCTCACTCGACGAATTTTATTTAACTTCAAGAGTGGTCTCGACGAATTTTACTTAACTTCACGAGTGGTCTCGGCGAATTTTACTTAACTTCACGAGTGGTTTCGACGAATTTTACTTAACTTCACAAGTGGTCTCGACAAATTTTACTTTACTTCATGAGTGGTCTCGACTAATTTACTTAACTTCACGAGTGGTCTCGACGAATTTTACTTAACATCACGAGTGGTCTCGATGAATTTTACTTAACTTCATGAGTGGTCTCGACGAATTTACTTAACTTTCACGAGTGGTCTCGACGAATTTTCTTAACTTCACGAGTGGTCTCGACGAATTTTACTTTAACTTCACGAGTGGTCTCGAGAAATTTTACTTATCTTCACGAGTGGTCTCGACGAATTTTACTTAAACTAAAAACGAATTCTACTAGAGAAAAATAACCAGAATTTCCCGACGGCTCTACTATTTATTTCCTTGCCTAAACAGATTAAAAGAAGAGGAAACAAAAGATAGAAAATGAACCTGGCAAGGGAAACAAATCCATCACTTGTCTCAAACCTTCCGTTCCCCGACCTCTCGAACCTCCTTCCAAGGATCAGCCAAAAGAACACAATCTCAACAAGCTTTTCCTGAAGGATTTGGACAAAATTATGCTTATGGTCAAATACTCCAACGCCAAAAATCCATGAAATCAAAAATACTCACCGCCGAAGTGTAGATCTCGGCGAGAACTTTTCGGATCTATGCTTCGACGAAGATTTCGTGAACCGGAGCTCTAGCGGCGGCGATCTGAATGCTCACGATCAAAAAGCTCTTCGCTCTCTCTCTCTTCCGCCTGGTTCGGATCTCTTATTTTTTGTGAGGAAGATAAGGGTGTATTTATATAATAATAATAATGATAATAATAATTATAGTAGTAATAATAATAATAACATAGATATTATATTATTACGAAGGGCTAAACGCACATCAGTTTCGACGAAAATCACATCGAAGGTGAATGATGGCGCTACGAATCCAACGGCGAAGTCGAAATCAAAATTCGACGGGCCGTTCCCGAGATATAATTTCCAAAGTTTACTGCGAACGATAAATCTACAAATCTTTGAAAATTCATCGAGGCTCTAATATCACTCGGATCGCAATGAAACTTTGAAAATTAATTAATTTAATTTTCTAACGTAAAATTTTTCAATTCCGGTACGTTTCAAAACTTGGTTGACTCGACCAAACGGACATGAAAACGTGCAAACGGCGGCGCACCGTTAACTCCACGTTAACGTAACGCCCTTCGTCATTAAGACATCATCAAGAGGTTTAAAATAATTGTCGAAAATTCAGGGTCGTTACAGTCATTCCCCCTAAAAAGAAGTTTCGTCCCGAAACAATAACTCGAATACAAAAGATAGAAGCGAGTAACTAAAAGTTATCAGATGAAAACAGTCACCAATGAGAACTAGGAGAAAAGATGAGGTTGAGATTCCCTCATAGCAGATTCCAGTTCCCAAGTCGTGCTCTCGACGTCTTGGTTTTTCCAAAGGACTTTGATCATAGGAATCGTTTTCTTCTACAACACTCGATCCTGAGTCTCTAGAATATGAATAGGCTCTTCATCATAAGACATATTAGGTTGCAACTGGGGTTCCGAGTCAAGGACATGACGATCACTAAGCACGCACTTTCTCAACTGGCTCATATGAAACATATCATGAACACCTGAGAAAGTAGCAGGCAAATTCATCCTATAACCTGACACTCTGATGCACTCAACAAACTGGAAAGGTCCCACATATCGGGGATCCAACTTTTGGTTCCTTCCAAATCTCTTTACACCTGACATCGGAGAAACCTTCAGAAAAACCATGTCCCCAACTGTGAACTCCATGTCAACCCTTCGCTGATTCACATACTTTTCTTAACGCTCTTGTGCCACACGAAGCTTCTCATGGATATGCGTTACATAAATACTCATTTCTTCCAAGGCTTCTGGACCCAACAACGATCTCTCACCAACCTCGGCCTAAAACAAGGGAGTTCGACAATGCCTCCCATATAAAGCCTCAAAGGGGGCCATCTGCAAACTCTCTTGATAACTATTATTATACACAAACTCCATAAGTCTAAGACGCTAGTCCCATGCTCCACCATGGTTTACGATATATCATCTAATCATATCCTCTACAATATGGTTAACTCTCTCCGTTTGACCATTGGTCTGCGGATGATAAGCGGTTGAAAACCTGAAGTCAATGCCCAACGCCCCTTGCAAGCTCTGCCAGAAACATGACATAAACCTTGAGTCTCGATCTGACACATTACTTACAAGCACTCCTTGTAATCTGATGACCTCATCCAAATACAACTCTGCTATCTTCTGCATGGAATAACCAATCTTGAAGGGTACGAAGTGGGCACATTTCGTCAATCTATCAATTATGACCCACACAGAATCATGCCCTCAGTGAGACCTTGGAAGCCCAGTAATGAAGTCCACACAGAATCATTCCTGAAAGGCTTCTTCACACATATCGCTCCATACGAACGCTGCATTCTTCTGTGTAAGCTATATGAACACAGAAAATCCTTTCACAAATCTCCAATAATATCCTGCCAACCCTAAGAAGCTCCTTATCTCCTTAGGCGTAGTAGGTCTTTTCCAATCCACGACTGCAGCTATCTTTTTTGGGTCCACAGAAATTCCGTCTTTACTCACTATATGACTCAAGAAGGATACTTGAGAGAGCTAAAACTCACACTTACTCAGCTTCACATACAACTTATGCTCTCTCAGAGTAGATAGAACCAAACGCAAGTGGCGAGCATGCTCCTCAGCACTCCAGGAATACACCAGAACGTCGTCAATGAAAATGACCATGAAGTGATCTATGAAATTCTTGAACACTCTATTCGTCATATCCATGAAAGTAGATGGTGCATAAGTCAATCCAAAGGACATTTCCAAGAACTTAAAATGTCCATGCTGAGAACAGAAAACAGTCCGCGGAACATCTGACTCGCGGATCCTCAACTGATGGTAGCCTGAACGAAGATCAATCTTCAAAAACACTGAACTACCATGCATCTGATCAAACTAATCATCGATTCATGACAATGGATATCTTTTCTTGATGGCTAACTTATTCAACTCTCTATAGTCTATGCACAACCTCATAAAACCATCATTTTTCTTTACAAAATGGACAGAGCACCCCAAGGAGAAGAACTTGGCCTAATAAATCCACACTGCAGCAATTCATCTAGCTGGGTATGCAACTCTTCCATCTTGCGTGGGGCCATGGCCATACGGTACGGTGCCTTAGCAATAGGAAGAGTACCCGACTCAAGGTCAATAACAAACTCCACATCTCTCTTCGGCGGAAGACCATGAAGATTAACTGGAAAAACATCAGGGAACTCTCGCACTACATGAATATCCTCGATACACGACAAACTACTAATAGTTTCTAACATAGAAACAAGGTAAGGAAGAAGAAGAAATCGTAAGGGAGGAAGAGGAGGAGTCCGGGTGGAGTTACCTTACTGTGACTTCCATGATGTGGAGGGTCACGCGACATCCACCTGCCCCGAGTTCTTGGAAATGAGGGAGGCAAGGCGTTCGAAGTCGCAAAGTCAGCAACCAGAGGAGGTCGAGGAGGACCATGCCTGGGAGTAGAAGTCCAAGTCCTGGTATCCGTGCTTAGCTCTTTCTTTAAATCTGTGTAGTATGATGGTTTATTTCCTTAGTTAGTTTTTCTTGCATGTAACCGGATGACTAATGTAATAAAAGCTTTTCTAAGTGTTTTCCCCTCGGATAGTTCCGCTGACTGGGCTCTCACTAGCCAGCAGGGCAGGTTGACCTCCCAGGGAGGCTATGTTCTTTTCCCCTCGGATGGTTCCGCTGACCGGGCTCTCACTAGCCGGCAAGGTAGGTTGACCTCCCAGGGAGGCAAATTTTCAACACCCCTCGGACGGTTCCGCTGACCGGGCTCTCACTAGCCGGCAGGGCAGGTTGACCTCCCAGGGAGGCTATGTTCTTCACCCCTTGGATGGTTCCGCTGACCGGGCTCTCACTAGCCGGCAGGGCAGGTTGACCTCCCAGGGAGGCTATGTTCTTCACCCCTCGGACGGTTCCGCTGACCGGGCTCTCACTAGCCGGCAGGGCAGGTTGATCTCCCAGGGAGGCTATATTCTTTTCCCCTCTGATAGTTCCGCTGACTGGGATCTCACTAGGCGACAGGGAAGGTTGACCTCTCAGGGAGGCAAAGTTTTCAACACCCCTCAGACGGTTCCACTGACCGGGCTCTCACTAGCCGGCAGGGCAGGTTCACCTCCCAGGGAGGCTATGTTCTTCACCCCTCGGACGGTTCCGCTGACCGGGCTCTCACTAGCCGGCAGGGCAGGTTGACCTCCCAGGGAGGCTATGTTCTTCACCCCTCGGATGGTTCCGCTGACCGGTCTATCACTAGCTGGTAGGGCAGGTTGACCTCCCAGGGAGGCTATGTTCTTTTCCCCTCTGATGGTTCCACTGACCGGGCTCTCACTAGCCGGCAAGGCAGGTTGACCTCCCAGGGAGGCAAAGTTTTCTACACCCCTAGGACGGTTCTGCTGACCGGGCTCTCATTAGCCGGCAGGGCAGGTTGACCTCCCAGGGAGGCTATGTTCTTTTCCCCTCAGATGGTTCTGCTGACCGGGCTCTCACTAGCTGGCATTGCAGGTTGACCTCCTAAGGAGGCAAAGTTTTCAACACCCCTCGGATGGTTCCGCTGACCGGGATCTCACTACTCGGCAGGGCAGGTTGACCTCCTAGGCAGGCAAAGTTTTCTACACCCCTCGGACGGTTCCGCTGACCGGGATCTCACTAGACGGCAGGGCAGGTTGACCTCCCAGGGAGGCTATGTTCTTTTCCCCTCGGATGGTTCCGCTAACCGGGCTCTCACTAGCCGGCAGGGCAGGTTGACCTCCAAGGGAGGCACAATTTTCAACACCCCTCGAACGGTTCCGCTGACCGGGCTCTCACTAGCCGGCAGGGCAGGTTGACCTCCCAGGGAGGCTATGTTCTTTTCCCCTCTGATGGTTTCGCTGACTGGGCTCTCACTAGCCGGCAGGGCAGGTTGACCTCCCAGGGAGGCAAAGTTTTCAACACCCCTCGGACGGTTCTGCTGAACGGGCTCTCTCTAGCCGGCAGGGCAGGTTGACCTCCTAGGGAGGTTAAATGTTTTCGCCCAACATGGCCCCGCTATCCAGGCTCTCACTAGTCGGCAGGGTGGCCCCCCAGTAAAGCCTTAATAAATTTTCACCAATACAAAGGGAGTCTTCTCAATTTCTTTCAACGCCACTCGCCGAATGTGCAGGGTTGGACTTTTCTTTCCGAGCGTGTACCCCGCTCGAAAAGAGTGGGGATTGTGTACAACTCTGTATTCGCCGAGTGGGCCCCCAGATCTCATGAGGTATTTTTGACATCATTTTTTAGTATGATCCAGGGCAGGGAGAGAGGAGGGCGAGCGGTGGAGGTAGAGACCTCCCGCTCACCCAGCTCATGTAGGAGGCGAGCAAGAGGGGGAGAGCTACTCTCGCCCCGCTCCCAGCAAGCGGGGTGTGCTCCTCTCGCCCCCCCCCCCCCCCCCCCCCCCCCCCCCGCCCCCAGCAAGGGGGCGAGAGCCCAGCAGGGGGGGGGGGGGGGGGGCGAGCTCCTCTCGCCCCCGCCCCCAGCAGGGGGGCGAGCTCCTCTCGCCCCCCCCCCCCCCCCCCCCCCCCCGCCACCAGCAAGGGGGGCGAGAGCCCAGTAGGGGGAGAGCTCCTCTCACCCCCCCCCCCCCCGCCCCCAGCAAGGGGGTCAAGAGCCCAGCAGGGGGGAGCTCCTCTCGCCCCCGTCCCCAGCAGAGGGGCGATCTCCTCTCACCCCCCCCCCCCCCCCCCCCAGCTAGGGGGGCGAGAGCCCAGCAGGGGGGGCGAGCTCCTCTCCCCCCCCCCCCCCCCCAACAAGGGGAGCGAGATCCCAACAGGGGGGAGACAGGGAAAAAGTCAGCCCCCTCTCGCCCGACCCCAGGATTTGGCTATTCGCAGGCCAAATCCGGGGTATTTTGGTAATCTCGTAGGCCAGATTGTGGTTATTGGCAGACCAAGTTCAAAATCCTATAAATATGACCAATGGGGCACCATTTGGAGGGATCTCTCTTTTGGCCATCTCTCTCCCCAAATCTCTCTAGTGGGTGAGGAGAGCCTCCAAAGGGTGCCCAAGCTTAGCATTGGCTTGGGAGGGGAAGCGCTCTAAGATCTTCTGGGTGTGTGGTGGGACCTCCGCGTTAAGCCCTTGGCCTTGTTCCTAGTTCCTTAGCCTCTTAGACTAGAGCTCTCCCATGGGAGGAGTAATTGTGAGGTCACCCCTTAACTTGTTGAGGGCCCGAACTCCACAGAGACTAAGTCTTGTTCTCAAGTCTTGGTTTCAACAACATTGGTGGTTGGATTTGAGATAGAGGCATTTGGATTTGTTGTTGTTTAAGGATTTTAGTCCAATGCAAGCAGAATTATAATTTAGAACACAGAGCAATGTATTAGAGAAGAGGAAATGGAGAAGAAGAAGTAGAGCAAGCTGATGAAGGAGAGGTTTATGAATACATGGTGGGATTTGCCGATGAAAGTATTAGCCATTTAATAGACGGAAGGCTTTTGGGGCTACTATAGCATTGAAACGAAAACGCGTATATGATTTTGGGAGAAAATACTATGTTTTGGGGCATGCTTTAATTCTTAGATGGATTATTTACTTAAATCCATCAGAGGTAATTATTATCTGGAAAATTAATTGTGGTTGATTCATTCTCCTCTATATTTTTTGTTCTTTTTCTTCTTCTTCCGGAAGAGTAGAATTTCTCATTTTGTGTTTTTGGTTTTTGGGCTGGTTTCCTATAATATCACGATAATAATTAACGTCAAAAAACTCTTTTTATGTGTACCCGAGCAATTAACTACCTCCATATCCATTATTCCAATTTCTTCGGGGTGGTTTGCACATAACAATCACCTAATAAAAGTAGTCTTTTATATTTGTTTTTTCAAATTTTGTTTATGAATCATAATGCTCAAAATCAAAATTGTTCTTAAGTTTGTGAGCAGGTTATCAAAAATCAAAATTATTTACTTGGTGCCCGGGTTTGACGAAAATCTTGGGTCCGCCACTGCACGTAGCCATCAATTATATATATATATATATATATATATATTAAGGAAGTAGTTTGGAGTTGTAGAATTAATCTTAGCCATCCAATATGTGACAAACTTTTGATCTCAACCATCCAATGAAAGAGAAAAAGAAAGAGAGAAGAGAGGGGGGAGATGGAGAGTGAATCTTTATAGCCCTCCTATACCTACATTTAGGGATAGCAGGGAGAGAAGAGAGAGTGAGGGAGAAATTGTATTTTATGTTAAAATTACATTTTTACAAAATAAAACTAAGAATATTGATTCATATTTTTTTACGGTCATTTTAAGTACTCATATGAATATGTTTTGAATAAAAGTATGTGCGCGCGCAGCTCGCTCATATGCAGGTGCAGTCTGCTCGAATGCAGGTGCAGCCCGCTAAGAGAGAGAAGAGAGAGGAGGAGAGAGGGCGATGAATCTTTATAGGCCTCATATACCTACATTTAGGGATATGAGGGAGAGGGGGAGAGAGAAAGGGAGAGGGAAACTGATTTTTAATTAGGTAAAAATTTACATTTTGTTACAAAATAAAAATAGGAATATTAATTCATATTTTCTTGCGGTGATTTTAAGTGCTCATTTGTATATGTTTTGAATAAAAAGTAAATGCTCATATGTTGGCGCAAACCGCTTATAGGCGAGCGCATCCCACTCGAATGTGGGCACAACCAGCTCGAATGCGGGCGCAGCCCGCTAAGAGTCAGTGAGCACGAGCCGAATCTTTATATATATATATATATATATCTTTAAGTACTCATTTATATATATCTGTAACTATATTAAAGAAGTAGTTTGGAGTTGTAGAATTAATCTTAGCCCTTCAATATGTGACAAGCTTTTGATCTCAGTCATCCAATGAAGAGAGAGAAAGAGAGAAGAGAGGGGGAGAGAGAATCTTTATAACCCTCCTATAACTACATGTAGGGATAGTAGGGAGAGAGCGAGTGAAGAGAAATGGAGAGAGAAATTGATTTTTTAGGTAAAATTTTACATTTTTTCACAAAATAAAAATAACAATATTGATTCATATATTTTTACGGCCATTTTAAGTACTCATATGTATATGTTTTGAACAAAAGATAAGTGCTCATATGCGGGCGCGACCCGCTTATAGGCGGGCGTAGCCCGCTCGAATGCGGGCAAAGCCCGCTAAGAGTCAGCGACACTACAATAAAATCGTTATACAGTGATATTTTTTTGTCTTTAGTGACATTTTTTAAGCGTCGCGATAGTTTTCATGACGTTTATAAAAACGTCACAAAATCATCATGATTGTGGCCGTCGTTATAGTTCCTTGCGACACTTTCACGAAAAACTGTCATAGTTGATAGTTACTCTATCGTGACATTTTTTCAGAAACGTCATTATTGACAGTTGCTCTATCGTGACACTTTTTCAAAAAAAAATGTCATAATTGACAGTTGTTCTATCGTGACATTTTTCCAAAACTGTCATGATTGACAGTTGCTCTACTGTGACACTTTTTCAGAAAACATCATGATAGATAATTGATCTATCGTGACACTTTCAAAAAAAATGTCGGGAAAAATATTAACTCTACGACGATATTTTTTTTTGCAAAATGTCATTGTAATTAATGCTCTACAATAACGCTTTAAAAAAATGGTGTAACCTGTTGCATTTTAAGAAAGAAATTTAAAATAAATATAAATTTATCATAATCTAAACTCTAAAAAATAATTGTGCATCTAAAATCTTAATTAAAAATATTAATATTATTTTTTTATAAAAATAATTTTCATATTTCAAATATTTTTGAGAGTAATATTAAGATATGTTGAGTGATTTTTTGCGACTTGTTGTCCAAATAATATATCTCTGATTATAGCAAAAGGAATGAAATATTAATTAGAATACCCACATAATACATCATCATTAAGATTGAAGAGAATAAACTTACAAAAGATCACATTAATGATAAACAAAACTTGTTTCAAGTAATATAAGCTTGCAAGAAAACTTTTAATCATTCAATATATACATTATTTTCAATACAAAAAACTCATGAAACAAAACAAGCACCATACAACGTCAAGAAATTCTTCTTTAACCATTGGATTCATTGGCATTGTATAGAAACATGCATGATGAGAATTCAACTTTGTTCATATACCATCTACCACATCATCTTCTCAAACTTCAAGCATAACAAACATAATTGATCAATTGCCTGCATAACAAACAAAATTGAAACACATGATGAATATTCATTCTTAAAGCATCTAAGGTTAAAATAATAACAACTTGAAAAAAAAGCACCATAACGTACAATGTGGAGAACAAAAAATAAAGTGGCCACATGTATCCACGGGAACGAATAAAAAAAAGACATAAATCAGGCAATCCAATATTGACTCGAACTCAAAATGAAATGAACAGGTGGGGTACTTACAATTTTAAACTTTCCACATAATATAATGTAATGAGCAGGTGCATATAATGAATGTTTGACATTACAAACTGTATGAGATGCTTTTAATTGCAAACTGCTAGCAGCAACTTTGCATGTTTTGCGGAATTGCTGGCAGCAGTTTTACATAACTGCTGACAGCTAGCAGTCTATGGAAAACTGCTAGCAACAGTCTATGGAAAACTGCTGGCAGTAGTTTGGCTAGTTTGCCAAATTGATGGCACCAGTTTGGCCAGTTTGCCAAACTGTTGCCAACAGTTTTCAAAAACTTCTGCCAACAGTTTTTCGCCCCAGTCCTCGGTCTTTGCATCCTTCACTGATGGTTGCGGCGGGGGAGGCGACGGACCTCATCGGCAGATGTGTTGGATCTGTAGGCGCCCTTAGAGGAGGGTGAATAAGAGTTTTAAAACTTTTTATTATATCTTGAAATACTTGAAAAGCTAAGAGATCAAAATAGTGATTTTGAATAAAGATCTAAATTATTTTATAATGAGAGAGAAAGAAATAAACAATTTCGAGAAATGAAAAATAAACCAATTTCATTACACAAAAATAGACATGATTACTGTTGATAAAGTTGATTACAAAACTAGATTTCTATGACGCTAGAAATCGAAGGCGAAGAAGAAAAATCCCTTTTTGTTTTCTATCTCGACTCGTATCCACACGAACTGGTGTATTTAGCATTTCCACCCCCGGATATGGCCTCAAGATGCTCTAGCCAATCCTCCCCCGGATACGGCCTCGGGCACCCCGTAGATCTACACCCTATACCTAGTCGCCAACACGAGGCGAATTTCTGCCCTAAGTCCTGCCCAGACCTAGTCGCCAACACGAGGCGAATTCACTAAACGATTACAAGAATAATGATGTGAATAAATAACAACAATATGAAAAACTCACTATGTGTATCTCTTGAAGAAGTAGACGAAGTCTGCAGAGTATGATCGTAGTCTATGCGGTCTTTCGAAATGATGATGAAGCATATTGAAATCTTCTCCATGGATCTCCTTGAGCCTTCATGGATTTGTGAGAGTATCTCTCTAAAACTTCCTCTATATGATGTGGCACGAAGCTCTGGAATTTAGGAGTGTGAGAGTATGAAGAAGACGGAGCCAAGGGGTCCTTTTTATAGCCTTGGAGCTAGCGCATGCGCTATCGCTACCGCTGACGCTATCCCGATTTAGGAAATATCTTGTGTGTTTGTATCTTTCATTCCAAGGAAACCTTGCCGAAATTTCTCTTGTGCGTTGCACTACCTCCTACGCTAGTCACTACCGTCGGTGCTAGCGCCTTCTATAACTGCCTCCTGAAATTGCTCTAATCAGGGCTAGCGCCTGCGCTAGTGGCTACCGCCGGCGCTAGTGGGCATGCTGGAATTTTGGCTTCAAACTTTGGGGCAACCTTCTTATGTTATCCTTGAGTCATATGACATTTTTTCTTGCACACTTAAACACACAAGATCAAATACACATATGATTTGTTATTTTCAAACCTAGGAGATGCGAAAGACCATGTTCCAACAAGATGGACACCATCGAAATCCAGTCCCATAACTGCGGCGCTGCCGGTAAGCTCGAGTGCCCCTCTCCAAAGGTAAGAAGAAACATATTTAGAATTATCATCCTCTTCAAAACATTACGTACCCTTCTATTTCTTTCTTCATAATTCTGCCGATCTATAGCTAGAATCCTGGAACCTTTCAATTTTCTTCAAAAAACACTAATCTGGGCGAGTAAGAGATGTGTGCAAATGTTTTTAGCAAGATCTTGAAGCTACTGATGCAAGTGATTGATTTAAGTACATTCTTTATGTGATAAGACCAACCATTGATTCTGCTTAACTTATTATCTGCATAGCTTTCACTCTAGAATAGATTAATTCCATTTTATAGGCTATCATCATCAATGATTTCTTCTTCTTTCTTTATTTCTTTCTATGGAGGACATTGTCAGCTCCCAATTCACGACAAAGTTTGGAATGAAAGGAATGAGCTCACTTCAAAGACTTAGTTTTTATGGTGATGGCCTGACCTTTACATTCCATAATATTGGATGTACGAAATTTTTTGGTCCGATTCCTGGACCCAAATCAAGGCCTGGGACTCACCGATGTGTGATACATGTGAAGAGGGTTTTGGTTATTTGAAAATGTAAAACTACATGGGGAATAGTGACATTGAATTTTAAAAAGTTGATGCAAACATCTTGCAAAAAATTGTTGCTGCTAGTAGGCGCAAGGGTGCTCTGCTATCAAGAGGAATGGAGGATTGAGCACGATACAGGAAAATGGAAATCCATGGCCTGACGAGGGGATGGGAAATTTTAGTGCTTGTGAGTTTTGAAAATATATTTTGAGTTCAAGCAACCTAAGTAAACTCTAGTACTACCTTTTAAATAGTACTCTCTACGTGCGGTATCAAAATGAAAACTGATCATGCATGACTCAATCGAATCAGAATGAAAGAGAAATTAAGATCCATGAATCAAACACTCAATAGTTTTCATAAGGATATAGATTCTATTATTCTTTAATCAGAATGCAAGATGGTTTGCATAAATGAGATTCAAAAAACATGTTTTACATATGCTATGGGAAAAAATGAAAAAAGATTGATTCGTAGGTCAAATGCCAAAGGTCCGTTTAGCATGATGCTTATGCTCCGTTTTGTTTGTACAAAAATGTTAACACCATAAAAGCATGTTTGGTACCACTCAAGGCCAAGAGAAGTTCATAAGCATAGCTCGGGAAGGCAACGTGGGAGAAAATAATGAGGAAAGAAAGCGGTAATCCTTAAGAGCCCATTTATATCGGCCAATCCTGAATACCAAAACATCCACTCTTAATTATTAATGATGTGCTTTTAAAGGTGTGCTTTTAACACCACTCTTAAATATATTACTTTATTTCATAAGATTACTCAGTTGACCATTTTATAATACAGTGTTCATATAAATTCAATTGAATCTCAAAAATAAATAGAAGAGAGAAACCAAACCTTGATTCGGCTTGGAATTTGTAGTAGGATATGGTGTTGTTAGGGGTAGACACATTTGTATTTGATCTTTGAATAGAAGTAATCATTCTCAAGAACTGCATACATAATAAATATTTATTAAACTATTGTAATTAAATTAAGCATTATTAACTAGATTTAAACACAAAATTATTACTTGGTCTGCTGATAAATGTATCCCTTGTCCCACTGATGTTCCAAATGAATCTTCCCTAGAATCTTGTTGCAACCTGGCATCCACAAGATGATCTATGGTCTTTTGCATGATAGACATTTGTAATTTCAATTGTTCAATCTCCTTCAGCTCTTTTGGATTTGTATGTTTCAAGCCAGTTGTTCTTGAGCGACTTTATAAATCAAGGTATATTTGAATCGCTGTGACACCCAATCCTATACCACGACATCGACCATAGTATTCCGGTCCAAAGATCTAAAGAAGAAATAAAAATATATTGTGCAATACTCTAAGTTGAAATAAAGTGTTATAAATTTTTTTTGCCTAAAAGCACCTTCATGAAATTCATTTATTGGTGTGTCAGGAGGATGCTGAGATATTTGTGCCTCTATAGCCTTGTCCAATGCAACCTAGTAAAAAGTACACAAATGAAATATTCAATAAACAATTTGGAAATTATTTGAAAGTTTAAATAATTTAGCTAAAGATTGAAACACTTACTTTTTTTATATTGCATCATCATTCACCAAAGTTTTCTCATTTTTTTTGCTTGTGCGGCTATCTAAGAATAATTCAATGCGAGTTGGCTCTCTGCCCAATTCAATTTCCTTATAAAAAATAATTTATTTAGCGTTTTGTAATAATGTAAGAAATAATAAAGAATATATATGTATACCAAGTCTTTTTTTATTAGCAAGGCTCATCCGTCCAAGAGTATGTGCACCAATATTTTTTATGCGACACACTTTATTTCTTTCACTTACATTCCGCGACATCAAAAAAGTCATACTCTCAAACTTTTAATATATTGGAAATTTTAGCAAAAAAGTTGGAAGAATAAACAAATAAAGATACAATACCCTTCCTTTTGTAGAATACCAATATGTCACAATGTCAACAAATTGGCTCTCTGGCATATCTGTAGGACCACCTCGTGCAATAAGTGCTTTCGGAATCCCCAATGGGTCATAAGATTTTTTTTAAAGTTGACTTCCAATTCCTACAACTTTCTCTTATAATTTCCATGATAAGCTTTCTGTCGATCTCAAATATGAGAAATCTTTGTTGCATGAATAAAATATAAAGCTTATAAAATTATTGTTATATTCAATGAAATCATGATTTTTCTTATGTGCACTCACCTTAACCATACTCCATGCAGTTTCCTTGCTATATCAGGACACATGCGTCCAAGATAGAGGATCATTGGAAATAATGATGTATTTCGTGCAAGTGTCCCTAAGAATGATGAAAGTTGAAGTGCGCCACTTCCAACAAATTGCCCATGTTTGTTTCGCTCCAATAAGATAACTTTATCTGATGGCATAAGATGAATATCCTTACATGTAGTTGCTCCTCGTAACTTTTTACTTTTATTTGTACCTATATAGACAAAAACTTTGATTATTCTACTTGCATTTACAACACTGATCATATACAGAAAAACATGCACTATTTACCTGACGTCTCTAGGACTTCCTTACTAAGATTGACAACTTCTTGATCACTACGTTGATACTCATCAAAGCTTTTATCTGTTGAAAAATGATGCGTATTTGTTGGATCATGTATTGTTTTCTTGTGGGCATTTGAAGTGCTCACATGAGGGCCAACGCTAACACCTTTGTGTTGATCTTTAGATAGAGAGTTATCCCTTGAAACAAATAATTTTCTTGGAGCAAATGTTCTCTTAGGAGCCATCAAATATCTGCATGATAACAAAATCAAACATCTGCATGATAACAAGATCCAATATATGCAAGATATTAATAATTTTCTCTTAGGTGCGCGAGCATATAATACAAGCATGCACGAGGACATGTGGTACATATTTCTTAGAGAAATATGTGCAGATTTATCTAAGAAAGTGCAAATTTCTCTAATGTTTGTGGTCTTAACTATTATATTTGGGACAATGAAGCCCGAACAAACAACAACTCTTGATGAACTTATAGGATGATACATTTGAAGCTTTAAAGCCTAATCATATTCGTGATTTTACAAAATTTTGGAACATTTGAACTTGTTGTAATTACTGTAGTGGATATTTAACCAGAATTTCATTTTTATGCTATTTAATCTTTTCATTAGTAGTTTGACAGCCATAGTCAATTTATGTTAATTTTGTGATGCCTTAAAACCTAATTGATATTCTATAGTAAGATGTATTCATAAATTAGCTTCTATGCTTGTCAAATAGTTGAAAGTTGATCTGCTTTAAGTTTAACAAGTTCCAGTTATTTTAATTTCTCTTTATTTTTTATCGGGGGGGGGGGATATCTTTAAATTTTCAGCTAAACCTGCTCATGTTGAGGTATCCCAGGTAGGGACCTCCGACTTCTCCAGGAGGGCAAATTGTGACGAATCAAGGCACCATTTTCCAAAAAAGTCCACTGATAGTAACCACCATAGACAATTATCCGCATGTCTATTTTCTTGGTGAACTCCTTATTTTAACAGATTTTATGGCAGATAGTCAATCTTGGCCAGTAATAGATTACAGCTGCCTTGAGAATATCATCGATCCTTTGGAGTACTCTAAGAAAGTAATTCTGTGTAGATTTCTCTAAGAAATTTGTATTTCTCTATGAAATCTATACATCTTAGAGATTTCTTAGAGATTTCTCTAATAAATCTGTAGAGATTTCTTAGAGATTTCTCTAAGAAATCTGTAGAGATTTCTTAGAGAATTCTCTAAGAAATCTGTACAGATTTTCTTAGAGATTTCTCTAATACAAATTCAATGCCAAGGCTCCCCTTCATAAAGGAAAACAATATTTGTCATTCATTATCATTTAGAAGAGAGAAAATTGTTATAATCAATAGAAGATATTACTTGCATGCACTGATAACCATGAGAGCAACTTAAGACGATCAAAATATAAGGACCAAGACCAACACCCTTAGTACTTCTATACAACATAGTTGCCAAGCAGAACTATCAACAAATGCCTCAAGAACCCTCTGCCATCTTAATAAAATTAAATAATTTACACAAGATTGTCTCACTCTTATCGATATTTTATTTACAACTCATCTAACCATGCTTACCACCCCCCCCCCCCCCCCCCCCAAAAGCATTACCAAGATAACCAATTCACCAAGTAAAAAATCAAGACTTTCATGACAAACAGATAACACAATTGAAGATTGAATAAATGGCAAGGTTTCATCCGCAGCAAAATTAAAATAAATAAACTTCTAAACAGTGTACCGAAATTTATAGTTTCGACAAAATCAAAGGTTTTGTTAAATTAAAATTAAATTAACCAAATGGATAATCGCATTTTGTAAAACTACATTGTTACAACTAAACATGAGCGATAAAGTTAATGTGTAATGATCTGCAGTAATATATGATTCAGATGCTAAATTAATATCTCCAATCATAAAGATTTCCATAAAACATAATAGTGAAAGATTGAGGATAAAAAAAGTGTAGTAGCATAAGAAACCAAAACTTTATAGTTAAGCAAATTTGATAGCATTGTGCAGGTAAGAGCAACATATTTAAAGAAAAATTTCCTAAATGGTGTACCCAAATTGATAGTTACAGCAATATCAAATGTTCTGTTAAATTTGAATTAAATAAACTAAATGGGTAATGGAAGTATGCATAACCACATTGTTACAACTGACACTTGATGTTACCTTCAGGTAGTCAGTCACCAAAGAAAATTAAAATTAAAAGAAATTTGTGTCAAAATCTTTGAATTTCTTAATTCAATCCTCAAACTTAATAACAAAAGATCCAAAACGCAAATAAAAATAAAACACACAGCGATATAAACAAAAATCAGTAATTCCAAATATAGATTAACACAAGCATCTCAACAGGCGATGAATATTCAAATCTTGAATGATCTGCCTTCAAAGGAGAAATTGAGCTTCTTTATCATCCACCCTTATGGACCAACTTACAATAATGGTCTCCTAGAAGACAAAATTTTGAGTTATGTGAAAAAATGCTCAAAGACTGCAGTGAAGTGAATTTACAATCCTCAATACAAAATTGTGAGTTAAAATTTTATTACTGCATTGAAGCGAATTTCTTCAGTTATTGAATTGTAATTCTCGATACAAGCATAGTACAGATAGTTAATGGTTTGATTATTGTAAACCTAGATGATTAGTATGCATAGGATACAAAACCATGATGTTATTTCCAAGTCCTATTAAAACAGAAACCAACTATTGCAATATGAAAATATCAAAATTTAAATGATTTATAAACCCTAAACATTGCCTCTAAAAATATAGGTTAGTTAAAGTAACATAATGTAATGAGGTGCATCAATGGCCAGATGATGCCATGCGCAAATCAACAGTCCTGCATTCAAATCATTCTGTAATCACGAAGAGAATCAACAGTAGGGATTAAGCAGCAAAGAATCAACGACCATGTTGATTCAATCAATTTAAGCAGTAGAAAGGAATCGATTTGATGATGTCACGTGCCCCCAACACTATTCTCCTGCTATGGATAGATTCCAGATAATGTCCAAAGTTTCCATGTTCAATTTGGGAGGCTTCCTCTGTAGGTTTTGACCGTAGTACCTTTCAATTGAATTGTGCTTAAAGTTATAATAGGAGAATCTTCTTTCAATTCTGAACTGCCCATTCAAGATTGATGATGTGTTGAGCTACTAACATTTTGTTGAAGTTTAGCTACATCTATTGTTAATTGTATTATTGTCTCTAAGTAGAAAAGGCATGCTAGCCTATGGTGAAAACTTTTGATGTGTAACATAATTGGGAAAGATAGCATAAGAAATTATCATATTAGAGCGATGTCAAAAGTAATATCTATAGAAGATAATGTTTGCCCGGAAATCCGCGACCTCTCCTCTCCAGCCAGAATGACCCTTCCCAGCGGTCTCAGTTTTCGGAGACCGCCCAGATTGCCAGCCTCCACTGGTTTTCTCGCCTAAGGCCCATGCGGTCAGGATATGTTGAGACTGGCAAACATGGCGGTCTGGTCCTTTTTTCTCCTTTTTGCTATTAGCACCCCTTACCACTGCCCCGACTCTCCTATATTCTAGGCAGCACGTAATCTTTGGATCTTCCCATTTGGGCAGCTTCCGCATCTATAAATAGAGGGGTAGGGGTACCTGAAAAGGTACTTTTGGCTTTGAGGCTCCAGCTTACAACTTGTGTAAGCGGTCTCGAATTCTGTCACTTTTCTACCTCTTCCTCTGGCATGTTCTAGATTTCCATCCTGTAACCTCTCTTGAGATTAACCAAAATAGTTTTTCCCATCAGAAGTCTCTCCTCTGGCATCTTTCGTCTCAAGTAACCTGCACTTCACAGTTTTCCCTATCCTTTTCTAGTGCGAGTTTTGGAAGTACAATTTTTGTATAAACGGAACGAACACGCGACCTTCAGATCTGAAGTGTCCAAGTGAAATCAGTAGACTTTTGGAGATGTCAGACCATGATGGTCAGACCGGTTAGTTCGTCGGCGGTCTCCCTTCTTCAGCGAGTGCGACCTCTTTAGAAGCTCTTGAGCTTTGAATGGAGCTCCACCTCTCTCAAGCCCGTCGGGCGGCCGCTCAAGCCCGCCAAGAGACCACACGACATATTGAGTCGATGAATCAATTGCTGTCCAAGCTCTCCGAGAGATTGTTGCCTCAAGTCGATCAGGTCGCGACCCCTAATCGGTTGGCTGTCGTTCAGCCTCTAGACCGCGCAACCCCTCAGCCTGATGCTCCCTTGCGGTCTCAAGGTGAGGAGTTCGCTGCCTATTAAGCTTTTTTCAGGGGAGGAGCCCAGGGGTTTCCATCTCGAGCCCTAAATTTTCAGGAGGATTATGTTTATCCTCAGCTCTCATTGCTGCCCCTCTTGTCCCTTCAGGTGTTTATAAGGCAGAAGAGCCCTCTCCTTTTTCTGATAGGATCCGTTGGGAGCCAACTCCCCATGGCTTTAGAGAACCAAGGATGCCAATGTTTACTGGAGAAAGTGATCCCAGTTCCCATCTTCAAGCCTTTGAATCTGCAGTCGCTCTGAGAACTCTCTCAGATGCGATGAGGTGCAAGTTGTTGATCACCTCTCTTGATGGGAAGGAAAGGGAATGGTTTTATAATTTACCTTCCCAGTCCATCTCTTGCTTCACAGTTCTGAAGCAAGAGCTTCTTCCGAGGATTGCCGCCTCAAAGAAGAGGAAGAGTTGTCCTGCGTGTTAAAACCAGAACCTGGTTCCTTGTGGAGCTCGGGGCCCCCAACAGGTTGGGGGGCGACTAGCACTTACTTATCCCGCGGAAAAAGTACGTCGGGGTCTCAGAACTTAACACAGACCCTTAACTCAGCAGGGAGGTCCCACCACACACCCGGAAGATCTTTAGATTGCTTCCCCTCCAGAGCCAAAGCTGAGGCCCGGGCACCTTGGAGAGCTCAGGGGAGTCTCGGCAAGGATAGCCTAAGGAGAGAGAAGCCAAAAACTGGACCCTCTCCAAAGGTGCCCTTTGGGTCTTATTTATAGTTTTTCTGAACTGGTCTACGAATAGTGGAATTCCGCCTTTTGGTTTTGCTATTTGCACCCCAATTTGGTCTGCTAACAGCCAAACTCCGCTGTTCGGGGTGGCTATTTGCAGGCCTCCAGGGGCAAGAGGGTAATTCTAACTTCCTTTCCCCTGGAAGAGGGGTCTGCGAGACCAGGAATGCTTCTTGGTCTCGCCATACTGTATGCGAGGGTTCCTGTCGCCTCTGCGACCTCTGGAGTCTCGCAGAACCCATGGCATGACACATCTCGCCGAGCACTTCGGCGAGATCGGTTCTTATCCTTCTAGCTCTCGCCCTACACCAACTGCCGAGACCACGCCCCAGCGCTCTCGCCTATGCTTTCTGGGAATGCCGCTCTGCGAGGTCTAGGGGGTGGAGCCAGGCGAACCCCGGTTTGTACACAATCCCCGCTCTTTGCGAGTTTATCTTGAGCTCGCAAAGAATCATCCAACCCTAGGGTGTTCGCTTGGCGACAGCTGTCTTGTCAGGAATCTTTCTGTGGGTCCCACCGCCTGGCTATAAATACCATTCGGGCTGAAGGGTGCCCTCATTTTCTTTTACTCCTCACTCTTCTCTTTACTGTAGCTATCCTCTGATGCCTCTCTCCAAAGAGATGGAAGCTCGCCTGAAAGCCTCGAAGGCTCGCGAGACAGCGATGATGTTGAAGCCCCCGGCCTGGATGGACCGTGCGTCCGCCTCCCCTGCGCCACAACTGAAGAAGGCGAAGGCTGTTTGCCGACTGGGGGATGACACAGTTGTCCTCGGCTCCTCCCCCGGCGAGAAACCCGTTGAGGAGGTATGGATTATTTCCTTCGGGCGAGAATACCTAACTGCCATTTTCTAAACTTCGCTCTCGCAGGTCACTAAAGCTGACAAGGATATCGGCGGGCCCTCGAACGAACCTCTCACCACCCCTCGGGAAAATGCGAATACTGCCGGCGAGAATCCTCCTGGTACGCTGCCTGATCTCGCTGTGTCTCGTTTTAAATCTCTCCTTGATGATGCTTATTGTTCCTTCACTTTCTTTTTGTAGTTTCGCGCCATGCGACTCCGGGGGAGCGGGGTCAGCGAACTCCCTCACCCAAACACCAGGACGCGAACCTCTCGGCGCCAAACTTTAGGCTTCTTGCCAACGAGGATTCGGGTGGCTCGCGTCCGCCGGACGCCCCCTTCACCGGTACTGTGAAATACCCCCCTGGAAAGGGGAAAACTCAGCCCCCTCATTATGGCACCACCTTCGATCCTCCGCCTAACATTTTTCGCCCTCGCACGGGTAAGCCTTCTCGCCTCTGATATTCACTCCGAATTATCTTCCCTAACCTCGCGTGTGACCCTTTTTTGTCAGATGGCGAGACCCAGCTCACCGACTCCGAATTCGGAGATGACGAAACGTCCCCATTTCCAGAGCGGGTGGAAGATTTCCTGGGTGATACGCGAGACCCTGAAGTGATGAAGAAGAGAACAGCGGAGTTATTCCAAAAGCAAAACCAGATGTTGCAAGATCTTAACATCCAGGCGAGAGTGGATAGACAGGCCGCCGAGAAGAGATACGCATCCCTGATGGATGAGTGCGACAAACTTCGTGCGGCGATACCCCTGGATCCTAGCGAATGCGAGACCTCTCAAGAGACACTCATAGCGAGGATGAGAGACCACGCCCAACTGATCGAACGCGATGGTCGTGCTGCTGCTGAATTCCACAACCCCCGGAGGCCGCCGAGGAGGGGGCCGCGAGGTGGCGGTAGATGGCAGTGGCTGCCTTACTGATCTCGCGACCTTGTGTTCTCTATTTTATGAACAATTCGCTTTTGTTGTTTTTTTTATTGCAACAATCTCGCCAGACCATGGCCCTTAGTGATTCTCGCTCGCCACGAGTATCGGACAATTTATTAACTACGGTTATCGCACGCGGATTTATAACGCCGCTTTTTCCTTTACCTTGTTCTCGCATGCCTGTGACATTTTCGCTTGCAAATTATTTTATTCTAACCTATCCTGCAGATTGATCTCGCTCGCCAATGATTGGCGAAATAACTTCGTTTGGTGCGTCCCAATGATGTGACATTTTGTCTGACTGCACCCTGGCGCTTGGGCTTCTTCCCGCCAGTTTCATTTTTCTATAAATAGCATCCCCATTAATATCATCTACCTACCGCCTTCCTTTGCCCCTTCATTTTTCCGAGTTGCAGAGCTCTCGCCAGATTCGCTCTCGCCTTCCTCTACTATTATTCTCGCAGGTTTCGAGATGGCGAAGACTTCGAAAGAGCTTCCCGAGGCGGAAGGCCGGTTGAAGTGTGCCTGGGCCTATTGCGAGCACGACTTCTTCCACTGTAATATGAGCGAGGAAGAGTATCTCTCCTCCATCGTCGATTACGTCCCCTCCGATTTCACCGCCTGCCGGCCTGAGAAGGGCGAGGTGATTAACACATTACGGGCCGACGAGATTGCCATCCCCATCGCGCACTTCGCGGTGGGCCTGCGACTTCCCCTCTGGCCCGAGGTTCGCCAGGTATATTTCCTTCCCACCTTCATCATTCTCGCGAGATTGATCTCGCTCGCTTCTATTTTCTTTACTTGCGGTTTTTCAGGTTCTCCGGCACTATGGAGTTGTTCTCGGCCAGCTCACCCCCAACGCGATGGCGATAATCGTGGGGTTTGCTTGCTTCCTCCGCAAGGAGCGAATAGAGTTCAGCCTTCCAGTTTTCCGGAAGCTGTTCTCCTTCCGTGCCTATTCTGAGGGTACGGTCTACTTCGTAGGGTCGGGCTTCAAGGTCGTCGAGACCGTAAACAAAGCTCATTTCTGGGCCCGAAAGTTCCTCCTGGTAAAGGGGAACTTCGGCAACATCCCGACCTCGCCAATCCAGTACAACGACACCGTCTACCGTCCTCCCCCTCTTGGCGGTCACGATGCCGACCTCTGCCAGTTTTTCCAGAAGAAGAACTTCGAGGTAGGCCAACTCCGCCGGAACGTCGACATTCTTCTACCGGTGCTCCCTGGGGAAGGTAAAGATCTCGCCTCCATTACCCGCTTTATATTTGTTCTCGCTATTCTCCCTAACATAATTCTTAAACAGGTGAGCGAGACATTCCCCTCCACCCACCTTACGCGAGCAACATCAAACCCTCCGCTGACCTCGCTCTCGCCACGATGGGGGTGGCGGCCTGCCGAGAAGGTTCTCCCCCTCCTGCGGCTGCCTCCAAGAAAAGGACGGAGGCCTCGGGAAGCAAGCCTTCCCGCCAACCCACTTCAAAGAAGCCGAAGATAGGCGCGAGCCCGCGCGCCTCTGTGAAGGGAAAGCGCCCTGCCGAGTCCTCGACTCCCGGGGTCGGTGCTTCCTCGCTCCCCGAGGATCGGGAAGTCGAACCAACCGAGGTTGCTACCAGGACCTCGGCATTGCCTATTCCGACGAAGCACCTACACTTCGGCCTTGGGGTGCGAGCCAAGGATGAAACCGGCGAGCGCTTAGTGCGCTGGAGGGAGGAGGCCAACCGGGTCGACGTCTCCTCTGTTCTTCCCACTTGGGTGGAGATGGACGCGGTGACCTCCCATGCCTTCAATCTATCCTATGTCTTATATGGCCGCGAGGACGCCGCGGCCTATACAGAAGCGACCGCACGGGGTCTCGCTTATGAGAGCGCGAGGTCCCAGTTGCGGTCAGTGGAACTCGCCCACATGTCGGGCCGCAAGTGCCTGGAGCTGGAGAACGAGTGCGCCGAGCTCGCCGAGGCCCTCAAGGTCTCGCAGGCGAAAGTGGGTGATCTCACGGACAAGTTAGCCTCCGCCGAGACCGGAGTGGTGAGTCATTCATCAACCCTGCTTCTCCCTTTTTTCCTACTTTTTCCTTACGCATTTTTTGCTTCCAGGATGCCGAGATGGCTAGGTTGTCGGATGCTCGGGTCCTGAGCTTGGAGGGTGAGGTTGCCGCGTTGAAAGTTCTCAATCGCGATCTCACTCGGGCTGCCCTTCCCCCTTCTCCTCGCCGGTTAAAGGAAGAGAGGCGCGATCGCGACGAAGCGCTTCAAGTGGAGTCGACGAATGCGGCACGCTTCGTCTTTCAGGCCATGAAAGGTGCTGGGTTGCTGGTTGCCGAGGCCGAGAGCTTGACGGTCGAGGATATCGTGCCGGAGCTCTTCCGGCCGCTTCCGCCAGTGAAGAATGACGATGACGACGAGGAGCTTTTTGGCGAGGACTAGAGAGCGAAACTCCTTCTGTTTTTATTTGTCGTAAATTTTGGGGCTGGCGAGATCGCCGCCCATTGTAACTAAACTCTTCTCTTGAATGGAAATTTTGTGCATCGCTTTCTTTTTCACTTAGCCTTCCTTAGATTTTATTTTCATACTAGTTTATTTTATATCTGCCGAGAACCTTTTCTCTCACCCCGCGAAAGGTCGTCCCCTCATTTTCTAAACATTTCGGAGACCAAACATTTTCTCTTTGTTAACTTGTGCCGAGGACCTTCCTTCTCGTCCAGCGAGAGGTCGTCCCCTTATTTTCAAAACATTTCGGAGACCAAAACATTTTCTCTTTGTTAACTTGTGCCGAGGACCTTCCTTCTCGCCCAGCGAGAGGTCGTCCCCTTATTTTCAAAACATTTCGGAGACCAAAACATTTCTCTTTGTTAACTTGTGCCGAGGACCTTCCTTCTCGCCCAGCGAGAGGTCATCCTCTTATTTTCAAAACATTCAGGGACCCAAACACTTTCTTTTTGTTAATTACTGCCGAGGACCACCCTTCTCGCCCAGCGAGAGGTCGTCCTCTTATTTTCAAAACCTCTCTGAGACCCGATAATTTTCTGTGTTGTCTCATGCCGAGGACCTTCCTTCTCGCCAGCCTCTCCGTGAGTTCAACCGGCCCCACCAGCTAGCGAGAGCCTGGCAGCGGGATCATCCGGGGCAATCCAGCACAAAGAGCTTATCACCTCGCCAGCCTCTCCGTGAGTTCAACCGGCCCCACCAGCTAGCGAGAGCCTGGCAGCGGGATCATCCGGGGCAATCCAGCACAAAGAGCTTATCACCTCGCCAGCCTCTCCGCGAGTTCAACCGGCCCCACCAGCTAGCGAGAGCCTGGCAGCGGGATCATCCGGGGCAATCCAGCACAAAGAGCTTATCACCTCGCCAGCCTCTCCGTGAGTTCAACCGGCCCCACCAGCTAGCGAGAGCCTGGCAGCGGGATCGTCCGGGGCAATCCAGCACAAAGAGCTTATCACCTCGCCAGCCTCTCCGCGAGTTCAACCGGCCCCACCAGCTAGCGAGAGCCTGGCAGCGGGATCATCCGGGGCAATCCAGCACAAAGAGCTTATCACCTCGCCAGCCTCTCCGCGAGTTCAACCGGCCCCACCAGCTAGCGAGAGCCTGGCAGCGGGATCATCCGGGGAAATCCAGCACAAAGAGCTTATCACCTCGCCAGCCTCTCCGCGAGTTCAACCGGCCCCACCAGCTAGCGAGAGCCTGGCAGCGGGATCGTCCGGGGCAATCCAGCACAAAGAGCTTATCACCTCGCCAGCCTATCCGTAAAGGCCAGCTGGAGTGTGTGCCCAGGTACCTCTTGAATGAGGAGGACCTCTTCCCTGAATCGCTCCAGATACTGGGCTAGAGACTCTCCTTGTTTTTGCTTGATACTGAAGAGAGACTCCGGGTCTTTCTTCCTCTTCTTCAAGGTGGAGAAACGCAGCAGGAACCCCCTACGCAAATCCTCAAAAGCATAAATCGAACCCGAGGGTAACTGGTAGAACCAGTCCCTCGCCTTCTCTTTCAGGGTGGTGGCGAAGAGTCGGCACTTGAAGGCGTCCGACATGGGTCTGATCGAGACCATATCTTCGAACCATTGCAGGTGGGGAACGGGATCGCTGTTCCCAACATACAAGGTCATGGCTGGTTCCCTGAACCCCTCGGGGAGTGGTGCCGAGAGCACCAACTCACAAAAGGGACTCCCCCCATTCACCTTCTGAACTGGCTCTATTCTTCCTGCAGAACCTCCAGCTGAGGCTCCCTCTGCCACCCCTGGGTTTGCCGAGAACACCGTTGCCGAGACCCCTCCTGCCGAGACCACTCTGGTCGGGATCTCGCTCGCACCTACTGGACTGGGGAAGAGCTCGCGACCCGCGAGATCTCGGCCTGCCTCCTGGGCCGCTGCTTCCTTTCCCGCTCGCTGGCCTGGGGCGTTCTCGCAGCCCCCGGATGGAGGAGCCATCTGAGGGGCCGGGGTAGCGAAACCACCCAGCGCCGAGGCTATGGCGCTCTGAAAGGCTCCAATCATATCCCTCTTGAGCTCGGCCAGCATATCCATCGTCACTGGCGACCCTGCGGGTGGCGAACCTCTGAACCCTGCATCTCGCTCATCCTCGCCCGCCATGCTTTCTCCTAGAGACTTTCCTGTACTAGCCACACTCCACGCTCACCGCACCAAGAATGTTAAAACCAGAAACTGGTTCCTTGTGGAGCTCGGGGCCCCCAACAGGTTGGGGGGCGACTAGCACTTACTTATCCCGCGGAAAAAGTACGCCGGGGTCTCAGAACTTAACACAGACCCTTAACTCAGCAGGGAGGTCCCACCACACACCCGGAAGATCTTTAGATTGCTTCCCCTCCAGAGCCAAAGCTGAGGCCCGGGCACCTTGGAGAGCTCAGGGGAGTCTCGGCAAGGATAGCCTAAGGAGAGAGAAGCCAAAAACTGGACCTTCTCCAAAGGTGCCCTTTGGGTCTTATTTATAGTTTTTCTGAACTGGTCTACGAATAGCGGAATTCCGCCTTTTGGTTTTGCTATTTGCACCCCAATTTGGTCTGCTAACAGCCAAACTCCGCTGTTCGGGGTGGCTATTTGCAGGCCTCCAGGGGCAAGAGGGTAATTCTTACTTCCTTTCCCCTGGAAGAGGGGTCTGCGAGACCAGGAATGCTTCTTGGTCTCGCCATACTGTATGCGAGGGTTCCTGTCGCCTCTGCGACCTCTGGAGTCTCGCAGAACCCATGGCATGACACATCTCGCCGAGCACTTCGGCGAGATCGGTTCTTATCCTTCTAGCTCTCGCCCTACACCAACTGCCGAGACCACGCCCCAGCGCTCTTGCCTATGCTTTCTGGGAATGCCGCTCTGCGAGGTCTAGGGGGTGGAGCCAGGCGAACCCCGGTTTGTACACTGCGGCCCTCTTCAAGATCAAGCAGAATGAAGGCGAGACTATAACTTGCTTCATTGACCGCTCCCAGAGTGATGTTCTGGGAATAAGGGATGTTGATCCCTCATTATATCTGGTTGCCTTGATAAATAGTTTGCAGGAGGGACCTCTCAAGTTTGAGGTCACAACCAGAGAGTTTAGCTCTTATCAGGAACTAATCAGCATCACGAATAGGTTCATAGAAGGGGAAGTAAACAACCCCATCTGTGTTTCCAATTTAACATGCAAGGCAGTTCAGAAAGGCTCTGCAGGTTTTCCTCCAGCCCCTCCGTCATCAAAGCCATCGCGTCAAGAATTCCAACCTCCAGCTCAAAGAGGAAGGAATTTTCATCACCATCGTCCTTTCCAGGGACATCAACAGTTTCATCCCCAAGTGCCCTTATTACCAGCTCCAGTCACCCCAACTCCCCAGCAAGTTCCAATTCATCAAATTCACTTTGTTCAGCCTCCTCACCCACTCCCTCGGCATTCTTTTAATGATTCTCAAGAATTATTTACCAAGCTCAATATTCTAATGAGTGAGGTAGTCCAAACCCTCCAGAAGCAACCTTTTTACAAAAGGCCAGCTCCCATGCAATCCGACTCCAAATTCAGGAATCCCTCTCTACTGTGAACATCATAGAGAGAAAGGTCATCTAACAGAGAATTAGAAAGCTCTCTGCATGTTGGTGGAGAAGCTCGCGAAGGAGGGTAAGTTGCGGGGGTTAGTTCAAAAAGCGGATCTTTCCAAGGCCTCCACTTCCAAGAATAAGGAAGTGGTTGAAGTTCATTGGGAATGTGAAGAGGTTGACGACGTTGGCCATCTCGGCAATGTCAGTTATCCTAGTGGATGCAAATGATGAAGGAACTTTAGGTTACCTTTTTTGCATTCATGGAGGAGCAGGATTAGAATCTTCAAAGAAGGCTAATATGGCAAGAGTCTTCAGATCAGAGGTCGCAACTACCTCTTCCTTTGCTCTGATCCGAGGAACGGTCACTTTCGGGCAAGAAGATCTGTCTCCTACCGCCAATACTTTCAACGACGCAGTTGTTATAAAGGCGGTCATTGAAAATTATATAGTGGAAAATATTTTGATCGACAATGGGAGCTAAGTAAATCTTCTCTTCAAACCGACTTTCGAGGCCCTGAAGACCGGGAAGACTCTTCTTTCCACTGAAGGGCCGCTCTATTGATTCTCCGGAGAGAAGAAGGAAGTGGAAGGAAACGTCACTCTCTCAGTGACGCTTGGAGGCATTACAAAGCTAGTCAAATTCATAGTCGTTGAAGCTCCGAGTAGCTACAACGCAATTTTTGGGAGGCCAATCCTGAATGAGTATCAAGCGGTGGTTTCCACTTACCACCTCGCAGTCAAGTTTGCGTTGAATGGCAAACAATACCATATCAAGAGCAATCCGAGAAAAGGTCGGGAATGCTATGTTAAATCAGTTAATATGACTGAATCTTTTCCCCCTCAGGCAGCTGCGACCTCTTCAGCTCATCAAGTCCCCAATCCTGATAAAGCTGAAGAAAAGGTTGTAGAAGAAGCAACAAGAGATGGAGTTCGCTTGGAACCTGCCCAAGCAACTCAAGTTGTGCCTGTCAGCAATGAAGATAAGAGTAGAGCACTCTCAATCAATGCAGATTTGCCTGAAGCTGAGAAGGATCAACTCATCTCCTGCCTCCTGCAAAATCTGGATATATTCGCTTGGTCAGCGGATGATATGCCAGGAGTTGATCCGGACGTTGCTTGCCACCATCTCTATATTAATCCAGCTTTTACCCCTGTCAAGCATAAGAAAAGAGCAGTTGCAATGACCCGAGTGGGTATCAAATGTTGTAATGATTAAAAAATCTAGTGGGAAGTGGCGAATGTGTGTGGACTTTACCAAACTTAATAAAGCTTGCCCTAAAGATTGCTACCCCTTGCCTCAGATAGATTTTTTAGTTGATTCTGCGGTAGGGTACTCTTGCATGAGTTTTTTAGATGCATTCTCTGGTTATCACCAAATAAGAATGCATAAGCCCGATATCCCTCACACCTCATTCATCATGAATGATGATTTTTTTTGCTATCTCATAATACCATTCGGGCTAAAGAATGTTGGTGCCACTTATCAGAAAATGATGGACACCATTTTTAAAACTCAAAAAGGAAGGAATTTAGAAGTTTATGTTGATGATCTTCTAATAAAAAGCAATCTTTTCTCAGCTCATCTTAACGACTTGAATGAAATATTCACAACTCTCCGAACCTTCAACATGAGGTTGAACCCTTTGAAATGCATTTTTGGAGCTAGCAAAGGAAAGTTTCTTGGCCATCTCCTTACTCCGAAAGGGTTAGAGCCAAATCCCGATAAGGTGAATGCTATCCTAGAAATGTCACCTCCCAAGACCCCTAAGGAAGTTCAGCAACTAGGTGGGAGGATGGCAGGCTTGAACCATTTCATCTCTCGCTCAGGGATAAGAGTGCTCCATTCTTTAAAACTCTCCGTGGAGGAGCTAAGTTTGAATGGACAAAGGAGTGTGATGATGCGTTTGATCTGCTCAAAAAGCAGCTAACGTCCACCCCTTTACTTCAAAGCCCGAGAGAGGGAGAAGATCTCTTTTTGTATCTTGGAGTCAGTTTTGATGCTATCAGCTCTATGCTGGTAAGAGAAGAAAAGAAAAAACAATATCCAGTTTACTATGAGAATAAAATCTTGAAGGATGCGGAAGCTCGGTACCCGGTCCTTGAAAAGTTGGCTTTAATGCTTGTGGTCTCAGCGCGAGCGTTAAGGCCTTATTTTCAAGCTCATTCTATTCAGGTTGTCACTGATCCCATTGAAGTGCGTGTTGGAAAAACCGGAGCATTCAGGTAGATTGGCAAAGTGGGCGATAGAGCTTAGCGAGTTCGATATCTCCTATATTCCTAAAGTGGCGATCAAAGCTCAAGTGTTAGCAGATTTTATGATCGATACAAAGGAAGTTAGCTTAGAAAAAGAGGTTGGAAAACCTTTGGCATGGACAATCTATGTGGATGGAGCTTCCAGGAAAAATTCATCAGGAGCTGGAGTTGTGTTAATTAATCCCAATGGGGCTAGAATAGATCAAGCTCTCAAGTTCTATTTTCCAACAACGAAAAATCAGGCGGAGTATAAAGCCTTGCTCGTCGGCCTTAGATTTGCAAGAGAGCTAGGGATCGAGGATGTCCAAGTTAAAACTGATTCTCTGGTGATGTCGTCTCAAGTGAATGGAACCTGTGAAACCAGAGATTCAATTTTAAAGCAATATCAAATGTTGGTGAAGATTGAGATAGGAAAGTTCAAAAGCTTCACTATTCAGCACATTCCAAGGGAAGAGAACATGGAAGCTGACGAGTTAGCCAAATTCTATCTCCTCTCAGAAGGAACTACTTCAAATTTATTTCATCCAACTTTTGAATAAGGAGACCTCATGTTGATTGATCAACGGACATCTTGGATGGATCCTCTTATTCTCTCTCTCAAGTGGAGAATTTCACCCGACGATAAAAGATAAAAAACGATTTAAGCTAAAGGCAGCTTATTATTATCTTATTGCAGGAATCCTCTACAGGAAAACGTTCTCTCGCCTTTGGCAAGATGTGTCTCTGAAGAGGAAATTCCTATTATTCTTCGAGAAGTTTATTCGGGAGAGTGTGACAGTCACTCTGGATCTAGAACATTAGAAAAGAGGATTCTAAGGTAAGGTTAATTCTAGCCCCAAATGAGGAAAGATGTAGAGAAATTCGCAAAAAAGTGTGTTCAATGCCAGAAGTTCGCTCTTCTTTAGCATCTACCAGCTCAACAACTTAAGTCAATAGCAACCTCATGGCCATTTGCGGTTTGGGGAATGGATTTGATCGGACCTTTTCCCTTAGCTAGTGGCTAGCGAAAGTTCATTCTAGTGATGATCGATTATTTCAGCAAATGGATCGGGGCAAAGGCGCTAGCTAAAACTACTACTCAAGTTATGAAGAATTTTATCTGGGGGGAAATAGTATGTAGGCATGGAATTCTCATGGCAATTATCACAGATAATGGTCCACAATTCAACAACTCAAATCTTATAAATTTTTGTGATCAAATCGGCACTGAGTTGCGATTTGCTTCCATGCATCATCCTCGAAGTAATGGTCAGGTAGAAGCCGCCAATAAACTCATAATCAATCTTTTGAAGAAGGAAGTTGAAAATCTCAGAGGCAATTGGATAGAGCAATTACCTTCGGTGTTGTGGGCTCTAAGGACGACTCCAACCTCAGCTACCGGAGAAACTCCCTTCAAGCAATCTCATGGCTCGGAAGCTCTCATTCCCGTCAAGTTTGAAGTTAATAGTCCAAGGGTATTACTATCTCAACAACATCAAGATAGCTGGATGGAAGGAAATGTTGAAGAGTTGAGATGCAGCCTTAATCTCATTGAGGAGCTAAGGGATACAGCAACCATCAGACAAGAAGAAGTAAAAAGGAGAATGGCCAAATATTTTGACAAAAATGTTTGAGTTAAAGAGTTTATTGTTGGTGATCTCGTCCACAAGAAGGTTGATACAGCAGCAAGATCTGGCTCGGTTGGAAAGCTAAACCCAAATTGGACATGGTCATTTATTGTCAAAGAAGCGCTTAAGAATGGAGCTTATAGTCTCCAAACTTATGAAGGGGAAGATCTATCTCACACTTGGAGTGGAGATGATCTCAAGCATTTCTTTTCTTAAAAACTCTTATTCTTTCCCGTCTTTCTCTTTCCTTCATTTTTGCAAGTACTATGATGTAGTTGTAACCTCTTGTATTACGTATATCGGAAAGGAAGTATGAAAGATATATTGACTGACTATCAAAGGCTAAAGATCCTACCAAATGAGATATCGACGGATCCTACTTGTTGCCCCCCTTGACTTGAAGCTTGAGATGTAAATCTACCATGACCATATGTAGCGGGGAGAATTCGCACTTGTGTAGTAGTAGGTCGCCAAGCTCACGCGGAGGAACTTTAGGATGTCGGTTCCTTGCTAACATCTGACACACCTCTGCATCAAGGGAGGTCCGGGTGAATGTTTAGCTATGTTATGCATTTCAGGATATCGTTACAACCTTGATGATCTTTCGGGGAAAGCAATGTTGGTATGGCCTCCAAGGCATAACCACACCTGCCATGTGGATCATCGTGCCCTGTAACCTTTGAATACTCATTGGTGTAAGGATAGCCAAGATGAGGTTGGTTGCATCTATGGTCGTTCTCAGAGCCCTTGAGTGGCTAGGGTGTTACAACCATAATGATCTCTTGAGGAAAGCGATGTCGGTAAAGCCTCTGCGGCATAACCACACCTGCCCTTTTGATCACTTAGAGTTGTTCGCCTCTCTTCTCTCCCTCTCTATTTATGGTGATTACAACCTTAGTGATCTCTTGAGGAAAGCAATGTTGGCATAGCCACACCTGCCCTTTTGATCATTTGGAGTTGTCCACCTCTCTCTCTCTCTCTCTCTCTCTCTCTCTCTCTCTCTCTCTCTTTTGAAAAGTACTAGAATTATAATGATCTTTTGAGGAAAGCAATGATGGCGTAGCCGCACCTGCCCTTTAGATCATTAAAGATTCAACCTTTCAAGCCTTTTATTTTGAAAGGGCGGTCTGAGGTTTGTGGAGACCGCCGATTTCAAAGTGTTGGATTATGTTGGGAATGGGGCGGTCTAAAGCAATTGAGACCGCCACCTAAAGTTCTTCAAAACCTTGTAAAAATCTCAAGTGATCTAAAACATTATGGTATGTTTATGATTCCAATCTATGGAAAGACGGTCTGGGAAATTTGAGATCGCCGCAAGTTTTTCTCTAAATTCTTGTCTTAAGAAAGCAGGATCATTTATAACTTTTCTAATATCAGCTCATATTAATCGTCTGGCAATATGAAGACCACAGATATACCTTCTATGGCGACCAAAAAGCGATGAGATCGCTGGTTATCTACCACGAAAGGGTTGTTTCTTCTAAATATCATTCAAGGAAGGAGCGGTCTATATTATTGAAGATCACATCTCTTATTCTTGCCAGAGGTTGTTCGGAATCGGTATTTGTGGATTATAATCTTTTATCTCTACAGATCTTGAAAGCTGAAATCGCCATATGACAAGCGATCTAATATAGTTGTGTTATACTGGAACTCGCACAATTTCTCATCGTCCCTTAAGTGGTTTAATAGATATGAGACCGTTATTATTGATTATCATATTCTCTTAACCATTATGCAACATTTCCCTTACATTGTTGTTTATTCGAACTCAATAAAGACCTAAAGCATTGAGATGTGTGAGACCGCAAATGATGAAAATCAGTCCGATCGCAAAAAGAAAGTGATCGACATAAACACGGGTAAATAATATAAGCATTCATCCACAAAAGAGAAAGGTATGTCAAATTTTTATTTATATATCATAGTTTGGTTACATTGATCGACCGGTCTCAATACCGGTGACCGCATAAGAAAAAAGAACAGTTACAAAATCTATTTGCTTTTTTATCTCTTCGGAGACCGCTCGTCTGATGAAGAAAAGATAATTCCTCTGAAGATTCTTCTGAACTCCTGGGAGAGATTTTAGAGCTAGAACTTGAGCCCGCAGCAGAGCTTATATCATCGCCTTCAACGTACTGGCTTCCGCTCGCTTCATCCCCCTTAATATCAGCATCTTCTTCTCCTTCTTCTCCTTCTTCAGCAGTGATCTCACCTGAAGTGATCGATTGTTCTTCTATAACTCTTGCTGCGTCAGGGAAGAGATCGGCGAATTTAACATCTTTAAACACATCGGTAAGAGCGCTGCGAGCACGAAACTCTGAGATCATCTGCTCCGCGGTCTCTTTCACATGATGCATTAATGCATTCTGGAAATCTTGATTTTTTGCATCATATGCAACTCTTTTTGATTGCTGCAAGAGAAAAAATGGTCAGATCGCGTGGTCACGTGAAAGGAAAAATGAAAACATCAGGTAAAATGGCTTTACATTTAACTCTTCCTGCAAACGTTCGATATCTCTATGGGCACCTCGCAGAGATCGCCCCATATGGTGGTTTAAGACAGCGCTCCTAGTGGTCGCTTGCGCGCAGACATCAGGGAGCAAGTCGGTCTCAATGCTACAGGCCTCCCTGGCGTTGCTTTTTCCATAATGAGCGACAGTAACCACGAAGGCATGTCGCATCAGCTTTCCACCCCAGGGAGGGAGATCGGTTGAAACTTTTACATTTTTTTCTTTTGCACCCCACTTGTGAAGGGGCTTTCCTTTGGTATCTTTCATCTTCTTTGAAAAGCCGAGCAAAGGAAATGGATTGCTGGCGGTCTCAGATTCACCACTGAACCCCGCAATCTCACGTTCGCGGTCTCCATTATTCCTTTGCTCCCTTTGGGTAAGTACTTCAGCTGGCGCAACAGGGTCAACCGTGGGAACGATGAGGGCCGCTGAAAAAGAAATCAATTAGAAAAAGAAATTATGCTGACATCGCAGGAGACCACAAGTGAAACTGCTTACTCTCTTTTGGAGAGACCGCAGCGATCTGAGGCCAGATCGCCAAATAATGAATAAGATCGAGGCGCTTGCTCGCCAGGAAGGCCAAGATATCAAGCTCGCCTTCTGAGAAAAACTTCAATTTTCTGAAAACCTTTTCTGCCCGCGGAGATGGTTGGCTGTTGAGACCGTCAAGATCGCCTTCAAAAACTAAATATCTCTCAGTCCAAAAGGGGACCTTGTTAGGGAGATTCAAAACTTTTATTCCATTACATGAAAAATACACTAATCCTTTAAATTATTCTTTTTTCTGCCCTTCTTTCAGCGACTTCACGGTGAAGGTCGCGCGGAAGAGAGCCATGAAAATTTTGATTCTCTCCGATCTCAAGTAATTTACAAAAATGTTCATGAGACCGATGGAGTTGGGAGGTAACTGGGCGAGCACAAAACCATAGTATTCCCTCACTTCCAGAATTTCCCAAGGAAGAGGGAACTTCAGACCATATTCAAAGTGATCGATAGGGATAATATACTTATTATCTTCCCCAAAACTTAATCCTTCATCCTCCGTTGGCGGTCTCACCACGATTTGATTTTGTAACATATACTTCGCTAGAAAAGCCAAGTATTCATCTTTTAAAAGCCTAGAAGGCTTGTGATCTGCAGTTAGGAGAATTCAGCAGAAGAAGCTCGGACGGACACCATTATCAGAGTTCACTGAGATCGGTGTTTCGGGCGCATTCAAAAAAGCATAGAATGAAGAAATTAAAGTCTAATATTTATAGGGCAGGAAGGGTGATATCGTAATCATTACTTTTTATGAGATCGCCCAGGAATCGCGCCAGACCGCTGAACCTGCTTGAGAATTAAAATGCAATATGCAATAACTTCGATCTCAAAAAGAAGAGGTCACAATAATCATCTAATAAGCAACACAGAAATCACAGAAATAAGCAAGTAAAGAGATCGGCATCACAGCAATTAAAGAGATCACATAAAACGAAAGTCAAATTGTCGCAATATATATATTACAAAGCTAAATTGTTCATAATTATTGTCTCAAAGACCGCTTGAAATTCAGAATAAAATTTATCTCCTCGGCTGACATTTTCTTCCTATGAAGGTCGCGACATCTTGCATTTTGTTAACATCGGACAGAGCGGTTGCCAAGCTTTGATTTGTTGACTTTGCAGCGCGATGAATTTTAGCGACCTCCCTGTCTACCTGCTCCATAGGGATAACCATGATTTTTGAGGTCGGCCTTTCTTCTGGGTGACTGCTAGAAGTCCCTGGCTTTATCAACATGGGAGCAGAGCCAACTCTAAGAGAAGCGACCTCAGCGGCCAGCGCAGCGGACTTCCCTTTGTAATAATCAGCATCTCGTTCTGCTCGCCGAAGCGCCTTGGTAAGGTCGGCAACCTTCAGTTTGCTTTCCTCACGGACTTGCTTTTCCTTGGCTCGCAACCTTTCTTCAAAATCAGCGGTCAACACTCGGAGCTGATCCTCGAGAGCCCTCTCCCGAGCTCGCATTATTCTGACATCCTCAAACATTGGTTTGAGGACATCAGTGAGCTGAGGAGGAAAAATTAGCGTTTGTTGCTGGATTTCTCCCTCTTCGGGAGCTGCGTCTGTTGGAACAACCCTATTACTGATTTGGGCTAGGATCACTATTTGTTTATTAGGACTAAGTTGACCCCAATGTATAGTCTAAGGGTCAAGGTTTTAGGCTGTTAGAACTTAAGGAAAAGATAAGTTTCTGCGTTCGACGAACTCCATACTGCGTTCGACAAACTGCATTCTGTGTTCGACGAACGACATGCTCCAGTTCAATGAACTTGCCAAAGTTCTGCGTTCGACGAACTCATTCTGCGTTCGACGAACTTCTCTCTGCGTTCGACAAACTTGCTCTCCAGCTCGACGCACTCAGTTTTCCAGCCAGTCCAGCAGTCTATTCTTTAGTTCGACGAACTGCAACTTGAGATCGACGAACTCAGCTCTGCGTTTGAAGAATAAGTATCAAGATGTTCAGATCGACGAAAGTTCTTCTCAGCTCGACGAATTCAATATTCCAGCTAGCTTATCAGATTTTATCTCTCAGTTCGACAACCTCCAACTTGAGATCGACGAACTCCAGATTGTGTTCGACGAATTTATTCAGATCGACGAAATTTCTATTCAGTTCAGTATTTCAGACAGATTATTTTTATTCCATTCTCTGAACTCAGATCGTCTATCAGCAACGGATCTATTTCTTCCAGATAAGTCAAGGATATTATATTTCCTTTTATTATTCTCTTATTTCGAAAAAGTGGTCGTTGACACATTTTGAAAAAGGACACTTTCATGGAAAAGAAAAAGAATTAATGGATACAGTTCCAAGAAAATCTATTCAGAATATTTTATTCCTTAATTAAAGGATTTGATTTCAAATCAGTCAGAACATTTCAAAAGGAATAAGTAAGAAAAAGATTTACAGGAATATAGTATTATTACAGCAAGGAAGAAAAAGAGAAGAAGAATACTGTCGAGAGAAAAATACAGAAAGGAAGAAAGAAAAAGTTTTCAGATCATCATCTTCCTCAAGCAGCAATTTCATTTCTCTGAGAACAATAACACAGATCTTATCTCAAATTTCTGCTGCAAGTTTCTAGATCTTCAAGAGCATCAAACAATCTGAGAAACCTTTGTCTCTCAGATTCATCAGCTATCAAGGAAGATCTACATTCAAGAGAAAGCTTCATCCTCAACTGTCAACTAATTTCTATCAGACAGGGGGAGCTTTACAACAACAAATCCACTAGTCTTCTCTAAGATTATTGACAGAGAAGAACTTCATAACCCTCTTTACCCCCTCTTGTACAGGGTTCTAACTCCCTTCAAAATTTAACCCCTTGGTGGCAGGGCACCTGAACAAAAACCTGTAGTTTGGTTTGAGCACCTGATCAAAAGCTCAAGTGGTGTTTGGGCACCTGATCAAAAACACATTGGTGAGAGGGCACCTGATCAAAAACCTAGTGGATTCCTACCAAGGGTGGTAGAAGAGTAGATGTACCTAGGTTTATTGGGGAACTACTATAGATCCTTGTGTCCTCTGTGTTCTTGTTTATTTTTCTGTGTTGTGCTGTGTTTTCTATAGTTGTTTTTATAAATCACTCAGTACACATATATATATATCACTATTTTAATTCCGCTATAAAAATAAGTGAAAAACTTTTTAATACTCTATTCACCCCCCCCCCCTCTAGAGTAACTTTAAGATCTAACCTCACTTTCAATTGGTATCAGAGGTTGGTTGATTCTTTATAGGCTAACACCTGAATCAAAAGATCAATTAGATCTTAATTTTCTTTTAGAGTTTCTTTTGCTAAAAATCCATGGCACAGAACAAAGAATACTCAAGCACAAGACCTCCTATGTGCAATCTAAATAAGTTTGCATTATTGAAGGCAAGGATCAGATTATATATGAATTCTATTGATGAGGATATCTTTAATGTTATTTTGACAGGACCTCCTACTCCTGCAGCAACAACAAGTGCTGAAGCAACAACAAATAATGTTGGTCCACCTCCTGAGTGGACAGAAGCTCAAAAGAAGCAGAGAAGTGCTAATGCCAAAGTAATGAATATATTGGCACAGGCAATGTCAGATGACAATTTCCAAAATGTTGTAGAATGCACTTCAGCTAGGGAAATCTGGACCTCCCTCAACAACATGGTTGAAGGATCTGCAGATGAAAGAAAAGATAGAAGATCTCACCTTATCTCTCAATATGAGAATTTCAAAAAGGGAGAAACTGAAAGTGTTGCAGATATGTACAACAGACTCAGCCTCATAATCAATGAGCTGAAAACTTTGGACAAAGTGATCTCAATCACTGAAGTCAATGATAAGATCCTAATGTACTTCCCCAGCACATGGGACTCTAGGATCTGGCCAATCAAGGAAGACAGAAGCCTTAATGAGATCTCCACCGAGACCTTGTTAGGCAAGCTTAAATCCTATGAGCAGCTTATCAAGTCCAGAGAAGCTGAACAATCTGCTTCCTCACCAGCATCCAAGAAGGAAAGGAGTATTGCTTTCCAAGCAACTGAAGAGGAAGATAAAGACCCAGGAGAAGTGGAGTTTATGAGCTTACTAGCCAAAAGATTCTACAAGATGGCTAGAAAAGACTTCAGAAAGAAGGATTCAAGATCCAGAGAAAAGCCAAGGTATGACAAATCTAATTCTAAAGAAAAAATTTGTTTTGGCTGCAGGAAACCTGGACACATTCTACCTGAGTGTCCAGAGAACCAAAAGAAGGAGAAGAGAAAAGAGAAAGAAGAGAAAAGGCACTCCAACAAGCCTTCCTCTGACAAACACAAGCATAAGGGAAGAGGCTTTGTAGCTGAATCTTTGAGTGAAACAGAATCAGAATCTTCATCCAGCTCTTCTGAAGATGAAGAAAATACAAATGAGAAGGATCAATGCTTGATGGCTATATATGACTCAAGCAGTGAGTCAGAATATGCATCATCATCCAGCTCCAGTGATGATGAAGAACAAAGAAATTTCTGCATGATGGTTATCAATGCCTCAGGAAACAACTCTGAAGAATCAGATCTGAAACTGACAGTGATCAGGTAATATCTAACTTTGATTTTAATTCAATTGAATTCAAAGATGAATTCAAAACTCTTTGTATAGATTTAATTAAATCTGAGAAAGAGATAATCTCTCTCAGAGGCAAGTTGGCTGAAATGAACCAACTAAGTGAAGAAAATGTCAATCTTAAGAAAGATTTGGTTGCCTCTAGAGAACGCATTGTTCTCATTGAGAACAAGTTATCTGAAGCTAAGAAGTTTGAAGAATCCCTCAATGGGAGAAGTATCAAACTGATGGACATCACAAGCACAGTGAATGCCAGACTAAGTGCCATCTGGGCTTGGGTGCATCATAAAGTGAGCCACATCTTATTAAGAAAAACATATTATCTACACCAGTAAAATTCATTTCTGCTAAGAACAAATAGGCAGTAGAAGTAGATAAGAACATTTCAAGCAAGAATATTAAGAATAAAGGAATTCAACAGAATTCGTCGAACGGGGCTCGACGAAATCACACGAATTCGTCGAACGGAGATCGATGAACTCTGAAGACAGATTCTCTGTACAGTTATTATTCGAACAGCGCTCGACGAAAGCACGTCACTTCATCGAACGGCGATCGGCGAACTCACCTGAATTCGTCGAGCGAAAAATGTACTAAATTTCAGAAGAATTCATATTCTCAATATACTAAGAATCCTTTTACTGAGTGGATAATTCCTCCAAGGAGATATCATCCACAAGGTTATAAGGATCGGACTGAGATATCTTATATTTCAGAATTTTGTGGAAAAACAAAAGGACCCAAGGTAGTCTGGGTCAAGAACAACTAGAATGTTTTCTATTTTGCAGGTACTGAGCTATCCAAAAATAAAAGAACAATGGTATTTGGATAGTGGTTGCTCAAAGCATATGACAGGAAACAAGTCCAACCTAAGCAACTACAAGGCAAGGCTTGGACCCAAAGTGATCTTTGGAGACTCCAACTGTTGACAAACCAAAGGTTATGGTCAGATCAAAGTTGGTGCAGTCACCTTCAAAGAGGTAGCTTATGTCAAGGGTCTGAAGCACAACCTCATCATCATAAGTCAGTTATGTGATGAAGGTTATCAGGTAACTTTTAACCACTCCTTATGTCTTATTACCAATAATAATAACATAAATGTATTATCTGGTATTAGACATGGAAACATTTATTTAGTCAATTTTGACTCTGCCAATTCAGATATTTGTTTATTTAATTCAATAAGTAAAACAAATGAATTATGGCATAAAAGGCTAGGACACATTAACCTTTGAACTATATCTAAGCTTTCTAAGGATAATCTTGTTAGAGGACTGCCTTCTGGTTCATACAAGAAGGAAGGACTCTGCAGGGCTTGTCAATTAGGTAAGCAGACCAAAGGTAGTTTTAAATCTTTATCCAAGATTGATTCACCTAGGATCTTGTATTTACTGCATTTGGACCTTTTTGGACCCACAACAATACAAAGTCTAGGAGGGAAGCATTATTCTCTAGTTATTGTAGATGACTTCTCAAGATTCACTTGAGTGTTCTTACTTAGGAACAAGTCTGACACCTTCAATGTTCTGACAGACTTTCTCAGGTCCATCAAGATTGAGTACTCTACTCTAGTTGCATTGATCAGAAGTGATCATGACACTAAGTTTGAATCTTTTCTGATGAGAGAATTCTGTGGAAAAGAAGGGATCAGGCAATGTTTCTCTGCTCCTAGAACTCCTCAACAAAATGGGGTAACTGAAAGGAAAAATAGAACCTTAATTGAATCAGCAAATACATTGCTTGTTGATGCTCACTTGCCAATCTCTTTTTGGGCAGGGGCAGTGAACACTGGAAATTATGTGTTGAACAGAAGCCTAATACATAAGCTTAAGGGTAAAACTCCCTATGAATTACTCAAGAATAAAAAGCCTAAGGTTAGCTATTGTAAGATATTTGGATGTAAATGCAATGTGCATAACAATGATAAGAAGTATCTCAGAAAATTTGAAGCAAAATCTACTGAAGGTATATTCCTTGAATATTCTCTTTCTAGTAAAGGTATATTCTCTTTCTAGTAAATATCAAATCAAATGACAGCTGAACAAGTCCCTCAAGAAGAAATTATTGCTGAACCAACTCCAACTGTTGATCACATCACAGTTAGAGATCATCCAATATCTCAAATCATTGGAGATATTTCAGCAGGTGTTCAAACAAGGCAACAACTACACCAAAATCAGATGCACACTTGTTTCCTATCACAAGTTGAACCTTAAACCATAAAAGATACAGAACAAGATCCAAACTGGATTCTTGCAATGCAAGAGGAGCTCAACCAATTTGAAAGCAACAAGGTTTGGGATTTGGTTCCAAGACCAAAAGGCCATCCAGTCATTGGCACCAAGTGGGTCTTCAGGAACAAGCTAGATGATCAAGGCATCATAGTCAGAAATAAAGCAAGAATAGTAGCCCAAGGATATTCTCAGGAAGATGGAATTGATTATGATCAAACCTTTGCTCCTATTGCTAGACTTGAAGCTATAAGGATATTCCTTACTTTTGTTGCATTCAAGAAATTCAAAGTCTATCAAATGGATGTGAAGAGTGCTTTTCTTAATGGAGACATCAAAGAAGAAGTCTATGTGGAACAACCACTAGGTTTTATCTCTCCAACTCACTCCTCTTATATACTTAAGCTTAATAAAGCTCTCTATGGTCTCAAGCAAGCTCCCAGAGTGTGGAATGAGACCTTAGCTAATTTTCTTTTGGAGAACAAATTCTGTAGAGGCATTGTTGATAAAACCCTATTTTTCAGGATACATAAAAATCAAACATTACTAGTTCAAATATATGTAGATAATATCATATTTGGCTCTACTGATTCAAATCTATGCAAAAGGTTCTCTAACCTAATGCAATCTAAATTTGAAATGAGTAGTATGGGTGAGTTATCTTACTTCCTTGATCTTCAAGTGAAGCAAACTCCAAATGGCATATTCATATCACAATCTAAGTATGCTATGGAATTAGTGAAAAGATTTGGTATGTCTGATGCTTCCACTATGAAAACACCCATGCCCTCCAATGTTGTTATTGACACTGATGAATCAGGGAAACCTGTTGATCATAAAGTATATAGAGCAATTGTTGGCTCATTACTTTACTTAACAGCTAGTAGGCCTGACATAATGTTTGTTGTTGAAGCCATGCGGTCTCAAAGGGTTGAAGCCGAGCGCTCTCGTGCCAGCGGTCTGTGCGGTCTCCCAGCACCAGACTGCGCCTTCTCCTCCGAAGTACGAGATTGCGTTATATGAAGATGTGCGGTCTCCAGCTCCATCGAGTAATGGTCTGATAACCTCGGTCTATGCGGTCTCCCAGCACCAGATCGCGCCTTCTCCTCAGAAGTGCGAGATCGCATTGTGTGCAGATCTGCGGTCCCCAACTCAATCAAATAACTGTTGGATAACTGCGGTCTGTGCGGTCTCCCAGAATCAGACCGTCGTCTCTCCTTAGGAATACCAGATCGCTTCATATGAAGAGAAGTGGTCTGGTACCCCCCCCCCCCCGACCTCTCCTTTACGGGGGAGTGTTCGCCAGAGCGGTCTCACGATCTGTTGGCCTTCTCTGTCACACGACCTTCCTCCTATCGTGTGACCGCCAGTCTTCTCTCCAGACCGCGGAGGTCTTTGCAGTCTCGTTCTCCCTGACCGCCTGACCGCCCAGCTCTCTTTGTGTATTGTATTTGTATTTAGTCCCACATTGTGTATTTGGTTTTCCTCTTTCCCTCCTAGTTTATATAAAGGAGGCAATACTCTTGTAATACTTAGATTTTTGGAAATAAAAATTCTGTTATTTTCAAATTCTCACATGGTATCAGAGATATGTATGATCCTTGTGTTGTGAACTCTCTCTCTCTCTCTCTCTTTGGTCGTTCTCTCTTCCTCCAGACCGCGCGATCTCCCTTGTTTTTCGGCCTTCTAGCCATGAGAACACGTGATCTGCCTTTCCTCATGTCGATCTCTTCTCATGGGTACTCCTTCTGAGACTATTCTCACCTCCACTCTTGTGGCTACTCCAGCCTCTACCTCTACTACCTTTCTCTCTACTTCTGGCAATCTTGGCACCTCCTCCAAGCTCACTGGATCTAATTATCCTGATTGGAGCGTCTCTTTCACCTTATGCTCTCAACGCAAACGACACCATCTCACCGATGATCCTCCTCTCAAAGGGTCTGCTACCTTTGATGATTGGGATGCTAGTGATGCTCTGGTCCGCACCTGGCTTTCTAACAGTCTCTCTGATGAGTGTCTTCCTATCATTCGACATGATGAGACCGTCAAAGCAGCTTGGAATCATCTTGCTGCCCTTTACTCCAAAGGTGCCAAAACCTCTCGCATCTACACCTTGTATGCTGATCTCTTTGCCCGCCCAACCATGGATCCCACCACAGCATATCAAGAGGTTCAGGCCCTTGGGGCTGAACTCCTTCAGAATCATCCCTTCTCCGCTGATCTTACAGAGCAGCATAAACACTTCCAGGAGCTCCTCGTTGTGTGTTACCTTCTCCGTCTTCCTGAGTCCTATGATATGATCTGACAACAAATTCTTGGGGAAGTTAACTCTCCTACCCTTGATGCAACCACTGCTCGGGTCTCTGTCGTTACCTCCCTTCTCCAACGACCCTTGTTATCTTCTCCTCCTCCAGAGAGCTTTGCTCACCGGGCTGAACGTGGTCACCCCGGTGGCCGTGGTGGTTCTATTGGTGGTCGCGGACCTCCTCGGTACATCTGTTCTTTTTGTGGTCGGAAGGGTCACTCTATTGACCGCTGCTTTCTCAAGCATCCTCACCTTCGCCCTGCTGCTGCGACTTCTCATCCTGGTACTACACAACCGTCTGCTTCTGTTGCAACCTCCTTAGGTAGCGTGCACATGGTTACTGAAGGTAAGTGGCTTATCGATTCTGGAGCAACAAATCATATGACAGGGAACCCTCACCTTTTCTCACAGTTACTAGAACACAAGAATTTGCCCCTAGTTCTAACAACAGATGGTTCTCCCTCACATGTGTGTGGGACTGGAATAGTTCAAGTCACTCCAACGATTTCTCTTAAGAACACTCTTTATGTGCCTACATTTCCTTGCAACTTACAATCTGTCAAGGCTCTATCTCAACAGTTACAATGTTCTATTATATTTACTCCGACTAACTGTTATTTTCAGGATCTGCACGCGAAGGAGATAATTGCTACTGGGACTGAGAGTGGAGGCCTCTACTTCCTTGACGTTCTTGCTGCTCATTATGCTTCCACAGCCTCCGATTCTCTCCATCAATGGCACCTCCATCTTGGTCACCCTCCACCTCAGCTGCTGTATCAACTTCTACCTCACCTCGCCAACGATATCTCTCCTCTCAACTGTGAAACTTGTCAACTTGGAAAGCACCATCGGGATTCTTATCCTGCCAAGCATGTTCATAGCTCGACTCATCCCTTTGATCTAGTTCACTCCGGTATCTGGGGTCCATCTCCTACCAAGACTGTGGGTGGGAGTAGTTTGTATTTTGTTACTTTTATTGATGATTTTTCTCGATGTACTTGGGTGTATCTTTTAAAAGAACGCTCTGAACTGTTTACTGTTTTCTCAACCTTCTATAATGAAATTTCCACTCAATTTGGAGTGTCCATCAAATCTATTCACACTGATAATGCTAAAGAATATATCTCTCGTCATTTTTCTGAGTTTTGCATGAATCATGGCATTATACATCAAACTAGTTGTCCTTATACTTCTCAACAAAACGGGATCGCGGAACGTAAGAATCGTCATCTCCTTGACATGACTCGCACCTTGCTCTTCCAGATGAATATGCCCAAAAACTATTGGGGTCATGCCATCCTCGTCTCCTGCTATCTCATTAACCGCATTCCCTCTGCTCTTCTCCAAGGCTCCACACCTTTTTCTCTTTTATATCCTACCTTGGAACCTTTCACGTTACCTCTCAAATTCTTCGGTTGTACTGCGTTTGTCCACACTCCTTCACCAGGTCGGGACAAACTCTCCCCTCGGGCAGTCAAGTGTGTCTTTGTTGGTTACTCTCCCACTTAAAAAGGTTACCGATGCTATGATCCTCTTCTTCGCAAATAATATGTTTCTGCTGATGTCACCTTCTTTGAAAATATACCATACTTTTCTCACTCTTCCACCTCTGTGCCTCCTACAACCCATCCACCACCTCCTCTCATTCACTCCCCACCAACAACACCTCCTCTCCCAACTCTACCACCTCCTCCTCTCACTCCACCATCTACAGACTCTCCTACCATTTGTCCTCCTACTCCGGGGCCTCCTCTCCCAACTCTTGGGCCAGCACTATCTTCTTCCGATGATGACTCTCCTGCTAATACAGTTACTACTGCATACCTCCCTATTTCCCTTCGAAAGGGAGTTCGCTCTTGTACGCAACATTCTATTCATGATGTTGTGACCTATGCTCAACTCACCCCCTCTGCTAGGGCGTTTGTTATTGCTATTTCAGATACGGTCATTCCAGCTAATTATCAGGATGCTCTTGCTATCCCACAGTGGAAGGCCGCCATGGATGAAGAAATAACCACTCTTCAAGACCGTGGCACGTGGACCCTTGTTCCTCCACCTCTTGGGGTAGATTTTGTTGGATGTAGATGGGTCTTTGTGATCAAATATCATGTCGATGGCTCTATCGACCGATACAAGGCTCGCTTGGTTGCCAAAGGTTTTACTCAGACATATGGCGTTGACTTCATTGACACCTTCTCCCATGTTGCTCATCTTACAACCATCAGGGTCCTCTTCTCTGTGGCTGTCAACAAAGGGTGACAACTCTCTCAATTGGATGTCAAGAATGCATTTCTTTATGGTGATCTTCAAAAGGTATTTTCTTGGAGCAACCTCCAGGGTATGTTGCTCCGGGGGAGACTCGTGTATGTAAGCTCAAGAAGGCTATCTATGGTCTACAGCAAAGTCCTCGTGCCTGGTTTGAAAAGTTTAACGAAGTAATCAAGGTTATTAGGTTTGCTCGCAGCTCTGTAGATCACTCTCTCTTCATTCGCAAGACCTCTCATGGAATGGTTTTTCTGGCTGTCTACATTGATGTCATCCTTCTCACTGGCAATGATATTGAAGGTATCGCCCTTACAAAGAAACATCTCCTTCAACACTTTGTAACCAAAGACATGGGGACTCCAAAGTATTTTTTGAGTATTGAGATCTCAAGAAAGCAGAATTATGTTGTCCTCTCACAGCGTAAGTATGCTATTGACCTTCTGAAGGAAACAGGTCTTCTTGGTGCTAAACCTGCTAAGTATCCAATGGCAATAGGAGATGACAAACTCTGGAATGACAACTCTCCACCTCTACCTGATAGCACTAGATACCGTCGTCTTGTAGGCAAGCTCATCTACCTAACTATAACAAGAGTTGATATTTGTTATGCCGTTGGGAAGGTTAGCCAATTCATGCAAGCCCCAATGGAATGTCATCTTCAGGCTGCTCTAAAGATATTGGAATACGTTAAGGGATCTCCAGGAAAGGGACTTTTGTTTCAAAGAAACAACCATCTCAAGATAGAGCCTACTCAGATGCTAGCTACGCTGATGATAAAGGAGACAGAAAATCCATGTCTGGGTTATGTACATTCGTGGGAGGAAATCTTGTGAGCTGGAAGAGCAAGAAACAATCAGTTGTGTCCAGATCGAGTGCTGAGGCCGAGTACAGGAGCAAGTCCCAAACTACATGTGAATTGAAGTGGTTACGAACTCTCCTTCTAGATTTTAGAGAAGTTTATAACCATCCCTTGCTAATGTTCTGTGACAATAAAGCTACAATCTATATATCTCAAAATCCAGTATTTCATGAGAGAACCAAACACATTGAAGTGGACTGTCATTTTATCAGGGAAGAAATCTTGAAAAAACAAATCAGCACTCCATTCGTAACCTCGGATAAAGTGCTAGTTGATATCTTCACCAAACCCATATATTCATCCTTCTCTGATGTGTGCAACAAGCTAGGCATGATTGATATATATGCTCTAACTTGCGGGGGAGTGTTGAAGCCATGCGGTCTCAAAGGGTTGAAGCCGAGCGGTCTCGTGCCAGCGGTCTGTGCGGTCTCCCAGCACCAGACCGCGCCTTCTCCTCAGAAGTACGAGATCACATTATATAAAGATGTGCGGTCTCCAGCTCCATCGAGTAATGGTATGATAACCGCGGTCTGTGTGGTCTCCCAGCACCAGACCGCGCCTTCTCCTCAGAAGTGCGAGATCGTGTTGTGTGCAGATCTGCAGTCCCCAAACTCAATCAAATAACTGTTGGATAACCGCGATCTGTGCGGTCTCCCAGAATCAGGCCGTCGTCTCTCCTCAGGAATACCAGATCGCTTTATATGAAGAGAAGCGGTCTGGTACCCCCGACCTCTCCTTTACGGGGGAGTGTTCGCCAGAGCGGTCTCACGATCGTTGGCCATCTCTGTCACACGACCTTCCTCCTGTCGTGTGACCGTCAGTCTTCTCTCCAGACCGCGGAGGTCGCTGCGGTCTCGTTCTCCCTAACCGCCTGACCACCCAGCTCTCTTTGTGTATTGTATTTGTATTTAGTCCACATTGTGTATTTGGTCTTTCCTCTTTCCCTACTAGTCTATATAAAGGAGGCAATACTCTTGTAATACTTAGATTTTTTGGAAATAAAAATTCTGTTATTTTCTAATTCTCACATTTGCTACATGTATTTGTGCTAGGTTACAAGTTAACCCCAAGGAATCTCACCTAATTTTACTAAAAAGAATTTTGAGATATATAAAGGGTTGTCCAAATCTAGGACTCTGGTGTCCAACAGCTTCAGAATTTGAATTAACTGGATTCTCAGATTCTGATTCTGCTGGATGCAGAGTAGACAGGAAAAGCACATCAGGAACTTGTCAGTTTCTTAGTGATAGGATTGTGTCTTGGTTTTGTAAGAAACAGACATTTGTGTCTACATCAACAGCTGAAGCAGAATATATTATTACAGGCAGTTGCTGCTCACAGATACTGTGGATACAAAATCAACTTCTAGACTATGGTATCAACTTAAATAATTCAATTATATTTTGTGACAATACTAGTGCAATATCTATAACACAAAATCCAGTACTCCATAGTAGGACTAAACACATAGAAATTAGGCACCACTTTATAGAGATAATGTGGATAAAAATAAAATTTGTCTACAATTCATTTCTACTGATTTGCAAAGGGCTGATATTTCACCAAACAATTGGATGAAAAGAAACATATTTTCTTTATAAATCAGCTAGGAATGATAGATGGAGATTCAATTAATTAAAAAAATTTATATCTTTTATTTAGCCCTCCTATTTTGAAATTAAGTTCAGTTGGTTTGCTGTCTAAGCAGCTGAGACAAGCTCTCATTCTCAACAAAACAATTGAGACAACCTCTTAATCTCAGCTGAACCGCTGAGACAAGGCCTTAGGCCGCTGAGAAGCTGCCTGGATCCGCTGAGACCAAACCGCTGAGATAATATCAATTAGATCCATGGATCGACGAAGACAAGCTCACTCGTCGAACTGAGATCGACAAAAATTAAATTTTCGTCGAACCCAGTCTGACGAAAGCTAAGTCTTTTCGACTTCTAATATCTTTCATTATAATCAAATCTTTTATTTCATTTTAAATGTATGCCTACAGAAATTGCTTCTCTTTCCAATTCCTTTGCACTTGATCTCTATTTTCTTTTGCAGGAACAATAGCAATATTTCTTCAAAAAGTGCATCCTTCCCTACCTCCTATACAATTGTCCCTTCTTCTAGGGGCCTAGATCCAGGTCTTCCTGAAACTAGGCAGGGGGAGATGTTTTGAAGAAGCTCCTTCTTTGCTAGGGGAGATGTTTTGAAGAAACTCCTTTTTGATAGGGGGAGATGCTTTATGTAGAAGCTCAAGTTTCAAGGGGAGATGCTGTATGAAGAAGCAAAAATCATTCAGTTGATGAAGAAGCCCCTTTATGTTAGGTTTCAGTTATTTGAAGAAGCTCACAGCAGTTTTTATTTTAGTTTGAGATATGACAAATACAGATGCATATTCAAAAATAATTCAGATATGATAGATTCAACAAAGCAATTCAGTTATGGCTACAATTCAGATCAATAAAAACAAAAGCTGAAAAAATGCAGTATGAGATATGACAGATACAGTTCAGATAAACAAATTCAGAAAGCTGAAGGCAAGGAATTCAGAATTCAGAAAGCAAGAATTTGAAAGGCAAATCACATTCAAGACTCCTTCAGAGACAGTCAAAAGGTTCTGATTATTTGTTTTCATTTCTGTTTTCAATGTAAAAATTTCAAAACTCAGAGTATCATATTTTATATCTGCTGAAATATTTAAAATCTGTCAGATATATATGCTCTGTTGTTTTGTTGTTTGTTTTATTATTCAATTTTGTCAAATTGTGTCCTAACCTAAATAGGGGGAGATTGTTGGAACAACCCTATTACTGATTTAGGCTAGGATCACTATCTGTTTATTAGGACTAAGCTGACCTCAATGTATAGTCTAAGGGTCAAGGTTTTAAGTTGTTAGAACTTAAGGAAAAGACAAGTTTCTGCGTTCGACGAACTCCATACTGCGTTCGACGAACTCCATTCTGCGTTCGACGAACGACATGCTCTAGTTCGATGAACTTGCCAAGGTTCCGCGTTCGACGAACTCATTCTGCGTTCGACGAACTTCTCTCTGTGTTCGACGAACTTGCTCTCCAGCTCGACACACTCAGTTTTCCAGCCAGTCCAGCAGTTTATTCTTCAGTTCGACGAACTCCAACTTGAGATCGATGAACTCAGCTCTGCGCTCGAAGAATAAGTATCAAGATGTTCAAATCGACGAAAGTTCTTCTCAGCTCGACGAATTCAATATTCCAGCTAGCTTATCAGATTTTATCTCTCAGTTCGACGACCTCCAGCTTGAGATCGACCAACTCCAGATTGTGTTCGACGAATTTATTCAGATCGACGAAATTTTTATTCAGTTCAGTATTTCAGACAAATTATTTTTATTTCATTCTCTGAACTTAGATCGTCTATCAGCAATGGATCTATTTCTTCCAGATAAGTCAAGGATATTATATTTCATTTTATTATTCTCTTATTTCGAAAAAGTGGTCGTTGACACATTTTGAAAAAGGACACTTTCATGGAAAAGGAAAAGAATTAATGGATACAGTTCCAAGAAAATCTATTCAGAATATTTTATTCCTTAATTAAAGGATTTGATTTCAAATCAGTCAGAACATTTCAAAAGGAATAAGCAAGAAGAAGATTTACAGGAATACAGTATTATTACAACAAGGAAGAAAAAGAGAAGAAGAATACTGTCGAGAGAAAAATACAGAAAGGAAGAAAGAAAAAGTTTTCTGATCATCATCTTCCTCAAACAGCAATTTCATTTCTCTGAGAACAACAACACAGATCTTATCTCAGATTTCTGCTGCAAGTTTCTAGATCTTCAAGAGCAACAAACAATCTGAGAAACCTTTGTCTCTCAGATTCATCAGCTATCAAGGAAGATCTACATTCAAGAGAAAGCTCCATCCTCAACTGTCAACTAATTTCTATCAGACATGGGGAGCTTTACAACAACAAATCCACTAGTCTTCTCTAAGATTATTGACAGAGAAGAACTTCATAACCCTCTGTATCCCCTCTTGTACAGGGTTCTAACTCCCTTCAAAAGTTAACCCCTTGGTGGCAGGGCACCTGAAAAAAAACCCTGCGAGCACCTGATCAAAAGCTCAAGCGGTGTTTGGCCACCTGATCAAAACCCATTAGTGATAGGGCACCTGATCAAAAACCTAGTGGATTCCTACCAAGGGTGGTAGAAGAGAAGATGTACCCAGGTTTATTGGGGAACTACTATTGATCCTTATGTCCTCTGTGTTCTTGTTTATTTTTTTGTGTTGTGCTGTGTTTTCTATAGTTGTTTTTATAAATCACTCAGTACACATATATTTATCACTATTTTAATTCCGCTATAAAAAAGTGAAAATCTTTTTAATACTCTATTCACCCCCCCCCCCTCTAGAGTAACTTTAAGATCTATTCTCACTTTCAGCGTCGGTCTCATCAACATCTACGGTCAGAAACGAAGAACAATTAGTCAATCCTCAAACAAATCAAAAAAGAAAGAGCTCGCGCAAGGAGAAATACTCGAAAAGTAATCAAGACCGTTGTTGCGTAAGTTATTTTCAATATCTTTTATAACCGCAGGGTCCGCGGTCAGCAAAAGGCGGTCTGACCCCCTAAAGCGCTCAAGGTTCATCCTTTCCAATTCCCTCTTCTACGACCTCTCTCCCTCGTTTCACCTTCTTTTTAATTCGACATTGCTAACGAGGATGTCATTTATTTCAATAATGACGAACTCACGCTGCTCTTTCAGAGACCTAGGTCGAGGAGCAGGTAATGGAAAGAATTCAATCGGTCTCAAGGTTGGCTCCGCCTTACCAGTTCGTAGGGCGGTGACCACTGTGGCGCGGTCTGCCACTGCTTTATCCAGCTGAGCCTCCAGGCCGTCAGAGGTATTCGTCAGACCGCTGGTTAGTGCGGTCTTCTCCTTTTTAATCCGAGGGACCCTTTCTGTCCCCTCTCCTTCCCCCTCTGGGGCCTTCTTCTTTTTCTTCTTATTCTTCTTCTCCTATTCTTTTTCTGTATTGACCTGCGTCGCCTTTTCTTCTTCTCTTTTCTTATCAGCAGCGATCTGTGATGCTTACACCTCTTCTTTTTTTTTCTCGGTAGCAATTTGCGCTGCCTTCAACTCTTCCTCCTTTCGCTTCTCGGTAGCGACCTGTGCTGCCCTCTTTTCCTCCTCCTTCTGTTCAACAGCGATCTACATCGCTTTATCCTCCTCCTCTTTCTTTTCCTTCTCTTCCCTCACTTTCCTCTCCGCCTCAGTTCTTTTCCTGATCGTCTCTTCCGTGATCTTCTTGTTTTTCTCCTCGACGGCCTCTTGAAGGCTCTCTCAGAAGCCTTTTCAGGAAGTGACAAATTCACATCTTCAGAAAGTGAGACTGCCCCTTTTACAGTCACAGCTTTACTCTCCCCATTTTTTTCTTTTCTTGGTAACTTTGCCGGAAGGACTTGTGTTTTTTCTTTTTGTTCCAGTCGCAGCTTCATGCTTGTCTGTGATCTGCTGCCTTAATTTTCCAGTCGAGGTCGCCTGTTCTTGCAGTCGGGTTTTTATAATTTCAGTAGACGCGGTCTCTCCGGCCTGTCCAGCGGCCTGCCTGAGAGCTTCCTCAGATTTATGGCAATCAAAAGTAATACACACATCTGGAAGTTCAAGCACAGGGGGTCCAGAAGAAGTGGACGGCAAGTCTGCACTTTTTGAGGCCGTCAAGACCACGTCCCCTGACAGTACAGTTGACTATTTTTCAGGAGCGCTGGCGATCCCCTTCGCCGCTTCCACCTTTACAATCTCTCTGGAAGTTTTGACCGCTAACGTCTTCTTTGAGCTGTCGGTCTCCTTATTCTTCGCTTTTGGCGAAGACGCCTTGTGAGATCGCTTAGAGATTCGGTCCAAAACGCTCACCATCTCAGCTTTTGTTTCGGACCCAAAAGTGGTGACCGCTTAAAAAGCTAGCTCGCAATTATTTCCAAAAGCTTCTGGACCCTGGAGCCCTCAAGCCTTATTTATAGATTCCCTCGCATTTATGGAGGTCACGGTCTCAGCAGTCAAAATTAATATTTCCGAAGTTCCAGTGAAACTTGAAAATGTGTGGGGATCATGTTTGCCCGAAAATCCGCGACCTCTCCTCTCCAGCCAGAATGACTGTAAGATCCCTCTCCCGCACCAGGAGAGCTCCCGGATCTTATGCACAGAACCACGGTCTTACGGTGACACTAACACACGAGCTAGTCGCCTCCGCAAGACGCTGGTCCTGCCCGCAAGAACGATCAACCAGGCCAACAAGAGGTAAGAAGTAAAACTAGTAAAATAAAACTAAGTCCACAATCACACATTTTATATATGAGTCAAAACAGTATATAAGTCCATCAATGAGTACAAAAGAAAGAGTAAGGGCTTATGCCCAGTACATGTCTGAATGAAAAGACAACAAAATAAACTCTCTCTCTCACTACATATACATGCGGAAGCTAAACACTCTCATCATCTGGCTGTCTCATGGTAGAAGTAATGCGCGACATCTGCTCTTCAAATCTTTCCATCATGTCTTGACTGGTCGTGCAGGTGCTCCAGCTCCTCGAACTCCTACGGTTACAACCGACCGTTAGTCATAAAGACTAAGCCGATTTTGTCCCCGCCTCCCCCTGCGACTCCTAGGCACCGGGCAGGAGGAAGAAGCGAAAGACAACAAGGGGTAATAACAAATGCAGGTGACAAAGGGAATCTATGCTAGCAAGTATATATATAGCAAGGTAAACTATTCTAGCAGATAAATATGAGCAGTAAGTAAAGTAGTATGTAAGCAGTAAGTAAGTAAAGTAGTGCACGCAAGTATAGTAAACAAGTAAAGTATACTACCATCACACGAGTATCTTAACTTATATGAATGCCCATACAAACTTATAAGTTAAGATTTCCGGAATTATAACTTATCATATAAAAGAGCCCATACTAATTTATATGATAAGGGTCTGCAAATTATGTTCTAGGTTTACGCATGATCTGATATGCATGCGATGATATGATTCATACAAGTGCAAGTCACCCACACGACTCTGTGATCACAGCCCTTTAGTTCCCAATTTTTGGAGCTAGCTTCACTCTCTGGTACCACCGTTGTGGCTACGGTAGCTGTGGAGCGGGCAACTCCACTTCCTATGCGGGTATACACACTACCAGGCCTAGACCCTTTGTACGCCTCTGTACACGTCCTAGGTGCACTCTAGAGTCTTGCATAATCTTTGCTGGTATCCACCAGTCTTTGAGGTCAAGTGTGCATTTTCGGGGATCGTCCTCCAGACCGCGGTATAAATAACCTACTGGCCCCTCAAACCCTCACACCCACCTAAGTCAACGTACTGCCGTCGGTGTGATGACCAGTCCAGTACTGAAAACCCGCCACTAATTTGTTCTTATGCACATGCAAGTTATCACCACCCGAGCCTTCAACTCGCAGGACCAACCCATCCTGATATACAACTTCCCGAGCCTCCAGCTCGCAGGACCAACCCATCCTGATATACAACCTCTCGATCCTCCAGCTCGCAGGACTAACCCGTCCTGATATATAACTTCCCATCCCTTAACTCGGGATGAAGTTTACCATAACTCGTATTCATTTAGTTAGACTAATCTTGTCTAATTATTGTATACTTAGAAGTTTACGGTGAATCCTGGACTTCCTGAGGTTTACCCGGTGAAGGGCTCGCAGCGGTACTAGGGAATGCGATGAGTTGAAGCTCAAATCCCCCTTTCCAAGACAATTACTTTTATTGGTGGCTACCCCTTTCTAAAGGCCCACTCTACTTATTACTTATTATTACTTGATGCTTTATAAATTATCTCCAACTCTACCCTTAAGCTAATGTTCTCTTGAACGATGCTTAACACTTAAGATTTCCAATAATCTAAGTGGTGTAGATCTTAAATGATTCTCAAATGTCTCTAATCACATCCTAGTGATACATCATGGACACTTTATCATGCTGAATAATCTTCATGATCTCCTAAGGTGATAATTGCCCCTTTTATGTATAGTGCGACATGATCTTAATTATTCCCTAAACCATAGTATGAATGCACTCCAAAGATCCCATAACCTCTAGGGGCTGATATAAATGATATGCTACTATTATAATCCAAATCGTACTGATTTTCTATGTGATCTTGTTGGTCAAATCATCATATGAGGTTTTACTATTTGCAGACCAACAATGAGATTGAACTAGGTTTGATCCTTATGATTCAAGTTTAACCATAACATGTACATATGGGTTCTAATTTTTTTTACTAAAGATTCATAATGGATATTGATATTCATATGGGTTCTAATTTTTTTTACTAAAGATTCATAACTTAGGGTTTGTTCAAAATATTGGTACATTTCATATTGATTTGACCTTTAGTTAAAATTCCTAAATCAACTGGCATCTTCTAAAATGTGAAGGAGGTGCCAAGTCAATATGTTCAATCTTGCTATATAATTTTACAGAGGTAACTTATGACATAAAAATATGGATTCCAAAATACCATAATTTTCTAGTACTTTATAATCATAATTTCTATTTATCATAAAAATGGTGATAAGATAACTTTACACATTAAGTACTAAGTTTTGCTTCCAAAAATTCTGAGAAAATTACAGTGACACAATAATGGCATAAAAACATCAATTCCAAAATTTCATAATTTTCCAGGAATTCTATGATCATAATTTCTATTTAACATGAAAGGTGTACGATTAGGGTTTTACAAATCAAGTACTAGTTAAAGACTCCCAAAAATTCTGAGAAAATTACAGTGGCACTATAAAGGCATAAAAACATCAATTCCAGAATTTCATAATTTTCTACGGATTCTATGATCATAATTTCTATTTAACATGAAAGGTGTACGATTAGAGTTTTACACATCAAGTACTAGTTAAAGGCTCCCAAAAATTCTGAGAAAATTATAGTGGCACTATAATGGCATAAAAACATCAATTCCATAATTCCATAATTTTCCAGGGATTGTATGGTCATAATTTATATTTAGCATCAAAGGGTTGAAAACATAACTTTACACATCATGTACTATACCATGACTTTCAAAAATTCTGGGAAAATTACTATAACACTATAGTGCACAGAAAGCATCAAATCCAAAATATCATAATTTTCCAGGAAATTTTGGTCATAATTTCTATTTAACATGAAAGGGTTGAAAACATAACTTTACACATCAAGTACTATACCATGACTTCCAAAAATTCTGGAAAAATTACTATAACACTATAGTGCACAGAAAGAATCAAATTCAAAATATCATAATTTTCCAGGAAATTTGTATCATAGATATTGCACAAATTAAGAAGGGTGAAAAACTGAATTAACTGTAATTTTACCATAAATAATATCTCCAAAAATTCTACCAAAATTTACAGAGGCTCATAATTATATCCCTAACCATTTTCCAGAGTTTCAACCATTAATCAGACATTTTGCCTAGTGCATTCTCACTTATTCATAATTGTGACATAGGGAAAATTTGCTAAAACCTAGAGGAAGTGATCTCTGCATTTTCTACTAAAATTTACAGGGGTTCTAAATGGTATAACACAGGATTATCCAGAGTTTCACAATTTTCCTCCATGTATTAACCATAAATATTTCAAAAATATAAAAGTGTGACATGGATCACATTGATCATATTCCTAAGGTTCTTGAACCTAGATATCCTAAGTTTTTCTGAGGTGGTGTATTATATCATAAGGAGAGTGTGTGCAAAATTTCAGAAGTTAACTCCAAACCCTTTGGGCTAAATACACAAAATATAAGTTTTTTACTATTGGCACACATATTCCCTTTTAGGTAGAGACATGCAATTGGAATTTACCATACATGCAGAGATCCATTTGGTCTCAAATTTTAACCATGGTCTACTATTGGCTAAATAAGGGTGACACCCAAATTTGGGGTCAGTAGGAGCTATATTCTTCCAAAAATGACACTTATTTGACTTTACATATTTTAGATAAAACCTTAGAAAAATCATCACCTAAAAATCTGATTTTTGGGTGCAAGCTAGATACAGGTCACATGCATGCATGGCCAAAATTTTAAGTCCATCAGACTTATATTTTAGAATATATACACTAAATAATTTCTGGCCTCTATTTGGACCAGCCTCACTAAAATGGAAGCTGAGGCTTCTACATTGCCCCCAAATGGGCTGATTTTAGTCCCTAATAAAAGTAGACATCAAGACCTACAACAGTTATCTCAGGTAACATTTCCTAAAAAGGCCTCTAAAGACCTCAAATTCCAGCATGAACATTCATATGAAAGTGTGACAAAATCATTTAATTGAAATAATATGATCTGCATATAGCAGATCTGTCCAAATCTGATGTCTCTCCTTCATCTTCTACCTCTAGCCAACGGCCTGGATTTGCCCGACCTGGACCATCTTCCACCTTGATTTCCCGGCCATCCACAGCCCACCACTGTCGGCCACCAACGGAGGTGGTGGCTACCGCCAGGCGGCGACACGGCCGCCGGAGACGACTCCTCCGGCGATCCCAAGCAGAAGAGAAAGCTCAGAAATTCAACCTCAAGCTCACATGGGATCGGGCTCAATTGAGCCCGATTTCTCTCCTAAATGGACCTAGATACTAGCACAGAGGGAGGTGAGAAACTGACCTGTGTGGGTGCTTGACGGCGAGTATTGTAGCGGTGCGGCATGGTGACGGCAATCTCCGACGAGCTTGCTCAAAACTCCAATTCTCCAGCAAAAGCTTCACTCCAGGTGTCTATTCCGACTCCTCTCCTCCTTCTGAAGCTGGTGGAAAGGTTCAAATGGGCTGAGGAGGGCTGGCTATATGGTTTTGAGATTTGGGGTGGTCGGCCAAGCCTTGTTTGTTCCTCCCAGCTTCCAAATGGCAGCAATGCAGCTCAATTCCAGATGGGAATTTACTGAGGGGGGCAGTGGAGGCTTTGGGAAGAGGAATGGAGAGCCAAGTGGCCTCCATTCCTCAAAATCCTCTTTTGTCTTAATGGATTTTGGGGAAATCTCAAGTTTACCCCCTTGCATGTCCTTGCATGTTAGAACCAGGGGGCATGGCAGGTAATTAGGCACTTGGGCTTCAGAATGGGCTTCTATGAAGGGCCTTAACCCATGGGGATTTGATTTAATTTCATTTAAGCTCAATTTAGGCCTATTTGACCAAATGTTGACTTTTGATGTTGACTTGGTCAATTAGGTGGGTTGACTGGTCCAATGTGTTGGTCTTGAGTCCCTTAACATCCCTAAATGTTAATTGGGTCATGGTGGTGCCCCAATTGGGCCAATTTAACCAATAAGTGTGATTTTGACCAAAATTGGGGAAAACTTGACTTTCTTCAATTTGGTCAAATTGATGATCCCATGATGGGGCTTTTGAGTCAATTGCATCCCCCTTGATATCCCAAGACTAGGGGTGAGGTCAATTTCATGTGTTGGGGATCAATTGAGCCTATTGGGGAAGGATTGGCTTATGTTGACCCAAGTTTGACTTTGGTCAAATTGGACTAATTGAAGACCCCATGATGGGGATTTTGGGTCCAAAGCACTCCTTTAGATGTTTACCAACTAGTTGTGGGGTCAATTTGGCCATTTGAGTCTGAATTGAACCCTATTGAGTTGAATTGGGCTATTTTGACCTAGATTTGACTTTGGTCCACTTGGCTACATTGGTTGACCAATTGATGAGACTTTTGGTCAATTATACCTCCAGTAGGGTTAGGGATATGGTAGTGGGGTTAATTCACAAGTGTAGGTTCAATTTGAGCTAATTTGACCTAAGTTGACCTGCCTCCTATAGTGGATCACATGTGAGTTCACTCAACTCAGTGCATCCCAAGGTCACCACCAAGTTCAAACTCTCCTCAGTCACCACATGTTCTACCCTAATTGAAGTTAAGGGGTCTAGTAGGAAATGGGATGTTACAATGACCCTTCCCAGCGGTCTTAGTTTTTGGAGACCGCCCAGATCGCCAACCTCCACTGGTTTTCTCGCCTAAGGCTCGTGCGGTCAGGATATGTTGAGACCGACAAACCGGGCGGTCTTATCCTTTTTTTTTCTTGTTTGCTATTATCACCCCTTACCACTGACCTGACTCTCCTGTATCCCGGGCAGCCCGTAATTTTTGGATATGCCTGTTTGGGCAACTTTCGCGTCTATAAATGAAGGGGTAGGGGTACCTGAAAATGGGACTTTTGGCTTCGAGGCTCCAGTTTACAACCTGTGTAAGCGGTCTCGAATTCTATCACCTTTCTACCTCTTCCTCTGGCATGTTCTAGATTTCCATCTTGTAACCTCTCTTGAGATTAACCAAAACCATTTTTCCCGTCAAAGGTCTCTCCTCTGGCATCTTTCGTCTCAAGTAACATGCACTTCACAGTTTTCCCTATCCTTTTCTAGTGTGAGTTTTGGAGGTACAATTTTTGTATCAACAGATAATGTATTGTAAATTAATAATAGATGGTTTGAGCACCTACAATGAAGGTAAAAATACACCAATAAAATTTGTAGGTAGAAAATATTAATAAAATTTTAGGAAACAAATGGTATGATATAATTAAAGTATATGGAAAAGGAAAAAATGATTAATCAAGATGACACCAATTATTTGAGATAAAGTTGATGATTAAGGTGATGATTAAATAAATAAGAAGATTATAGAGTATATGGAGCATTTATTTAGAACTCACTGTACAATGTGAAACAACTAATTGTGTGGGATATGATATGGTGAAGATAATCAATTACAAGATAGATTTAACCGTAAGCTTAGAAAATTGACAATTTTGTAGGTAGATGATGAGTTTGAATAAACAAACATTACAAGTTTATGAAAGATCACATCATATTGATACATGGGAGGGGCTTGAAACAAGGGTAGTCTTGACTTGCGGATAAATGCACATGTGAATGCTGCATTCGCAACCCGGCATGTGAATTTATAATTCTCTTTGCACAACTGTAGGCTCAACATATGTTCTAACCATCTCGGTGCCTTCATCATCATCTTGATATAAATTTTGAATATTGTGTATGTCATCACTAACACATTGAATGAAGTTTCCATGATCATCAACACTTGCAGCTTCAATTTCTCCCATTTCGTACTCATCTCGGGGTACCATCCTCATGACCAATTCCCAATTTGATTGTTTAGTATCACGAATATAATATACCATTCTAGCTTGAGAATGAAAAATAAATGGGTCATGTTCAAGTGCTGCTCCTGTATGTATTAAATTTGTGAAATTAACCAATGTTAACCCACATATATCTTTCTTCACACCCACATTCTTTGCAGGATTCACCCAATTACATTTAAAAAGCATCACTTTAGCAAAGTCAAAGTAATCCAACTCTACGATCTCAATTATTCTACCAAAATAACTGATATCCTCTTGAAGCCCAACATGATTAGACATCACTTCAACTTCACTATTCTGCGTCCTCTTATGAATCTCACTGCCTACAATTCGAAATGACAGCCCATTTATGTTGAATCCTTTGTAACTATGAACAATAGAGTTTGGTCGGAGGGCCACCTGTCGTAATTGAGGGTCATCAACAATTGCACCATCACGATTAATCTATTATGATAAAATGGAAACATAATTCATTTCATTGTCATTCTTCATTTTGTAGATCTAGGTGCGAGCACAAATGTGCACAGATTAATGTAGATGCATATGATGATTCTTACTCTTTGCTTAAACCATTCTGAGAATTCCTTATGAAGTAGATTTTCCAAGCGGTCCACATCAATACATTGGGGTTGGTAACGATTCTTCAATTCTTCTCGGAGTTCACTATTAAAAAATAGTAATTAATGTACATTTCAAGAATAGATAACCTTTGAAATAGTTTTAAAGTTTATTAAAACTCACCTTCGAAAAATTTCAAGCTCATCACAGTTGAATAAAATATATCAATGTGCTTGCATAAGTCTAATTGGGTCTAGTGCCTTCAAGACAGTGCCCCTTGTTGCACTCCCAACTTGTGGAAGCATCATAAATGCTGGAGTTATAGACGTGGAATTTGTGCTATTACGACTTGATCGATTAAATCGAGTCTCTATCCCTTCTAAGAATCGAGAACAAAATGTTAAAGTATCCTCTGCTGTATAACCCTCTGATATAGATCCTTCTGGTTTTGCTTTATTTCGTACATATTTTTTATAATGTCCAAGTTCCCTCTCGATGGGATACATCCATCTAAATTGTACAGGGCCACCCAAAATAGCTTCTTAGGAAAGATGAACCATGAGATGAATCATTATAGTGAAGAATAAAGGGGGGGGGATTATTTCGAGTTGACATAAATCCAATATAATGTGATCTTCAATCTTTAACAAATCAGAGACATTTAGTTTTTTTGAACATAATTCTCTAAAGAACATGGAAACCTCCATCAATGGTGTCACTATATGCCTTGATAACACTGGTCGTAAGCCAATCAACAATAATTGTTGCATTATAATGTGATTATCATGGCTCTTTAAGACTTGTATTCTGCATGTTGAAAAACTTGAGGTCCGGAGATGAAGTAAAATGCGGAACACTTCACAAAACTTTCCACAAGTATAACAACACAATGACAATGGGAAGACCGAATAGTGCTTTGGTATTAAGTATCTCTTTACAATTCGAGGTATACATGGCGAGACATGATTCATAAGAATCACAGAGGAGAGAAGCACAAATACAAAAGTAAACAAGTTGCTGATGACCTGACGACTTGAGACCGCTAGACTGCACGAACAGACAAGCCAGACGGGAAGCCCCTGAGACCGCGCGAACAGAGCACAAGCCGCACCTGCCAGACCGCAACCATAGATCGCCCGACCTGCTGCTTTATTCAATTGCTGAAAAATAACCAGTTCGCACTCCTTGATTGCCCAGACCGCACGATCTTGATCACAGAAGAACCCGCGAACACTTGCCAACAAAAACTGCTTCCTGATGCAGACCGCAACTCAAGATCGCCTAGCCACTTAAGACCGCCTGGCCACTTAAGACCGCCTGATCAACTGAGTTCGCTGCACAGTCCAAGAACACCTAAACATAGTCCGCCCGGACAGGTTTATTTAAAGCTGGAAGAAAGGAGAAAGCTGGTCGCGAGCTGCTAGTCGCTAACCTGCGAACAAACGAACCGGTCAGTCAAAATCTCAGAACCCGCGACCACAAATTGAGACCGGCACAATCAAGCCAACTTTGGTTCAGTTCTTCGTTATTGATGACGGGCCCTGCACTCCTATTTATAGGCAAGCAGACGGATGTCGTCACCGCACAAATCAGGATACAATAATCGCCCATCAGATCGCCAACGGTCTCACAAGACAGACCGCCTGAGCTCAGCATGGCTAAACAGCTCCCTTATTTAAATAAACCGCCCGGTTACCGCGGTCTCCGAAAACAGACCGCCCAGTCTTATTGCCAAAGCAAAGAACTTCTTCAGTAACCCAGACCGACTTGAAAAAAACGTTAGACCGCCCGGTCACTGTAAGAAGGCAGACCTACTTGAACATCTGGCCGACTAGAACAAGTCGCCAGAACAACCCGCGCGAGCTGCTTAGATAAACATGCGATCTCTCAGATCAGACCGCACAGATCAGATCGACTGAGACATAACTGGCCAGAGAAATAGCGCAGACTGTACGGTCTCTGTGGTCTCCAATCTGCAGACCGCCCAGCACCATTCCACTTCCACTTCAAAAATTTAACACTCTCCCTTGAAGTGGGAAGTGAAAGTCAGCCCAAGCAAACTCCGCAACCCACCAAATGGTTCCTTCGAGAGCGACTTAGTAAATATGTCAGCAACATTCTCCTTGCTCTGCACATGCTCCACAGTCAGAGATCCCTCCAACACTTTCTCACGAATGAAATGGTGATGAATCTCTATGTGCTTCGTACGCGCGTGACAAACTGAATTGTTCACCAGTTTGAGAGCACTCTCATTGTCACCACGTAGTAGAGTAGGACCTCGCACCTCCCTATGAATGTCCTCCACAAACCTCCTAAGCCAGATGGCTTCCTGAGCCGCCAAAGCTGAAGCTTTGTACTCTGCTTCTGTGGTAGAGACAGACACAGAATCCTGCTTCTTGCTGCACCATGATATAGTTGTAGAGCATTTCATAAAGACATATCCAGACGTCAATCTCCGATCATCCGAATCTCCTCCATAATCAGCATCCATGTACCTATGCAAACAAAAGCCTGAATCTCTCCTGTAGAAGAGACCCAAATCCAAGGTGGATTTGACATATTTCAAGATACTCCTAGCCGCCACAAGATGAGGTTTCCGAGGCTCTGCCATAAACCGACTCACCCTGCCAACTGCATAAGCAATATCTGGCCTCGTGATCGTCAAGTATATCAGACTTCCAACCAAAGCCCGGAACACCAAAGGATCAGTAAGAACCTTCCATTTATCTCTTCGAAGATGAACTCCAACCTCTAGTGGAGTAGAGCTGCTCTTCCGCCCTTCCATGCCAAACCTCTTCACGATTTGATCCGCATAGCCCTTTTGGGAAACTAGCATACTGCTCTCTTTCCTCTCCACTTCAAGCCCAAGGAAATGGTGGAGCTCACCCAAATCCTTCATCTCAAATCTGATAGCTAGTTCAGCACGAAGACTAGCTACCTCCACTTCAGAATTGCCCATGACGATCATATCGTCAACGTACAGCAGCTCCAAGACCTGAAGCTCCCCAGTCTTCTTTACGAATAATCTTGAATCTGAATCAGATGCAAAGTATCCGCATAACTGGGGGTATTCTGCGATCTTCCTGTACCACGCCTGAGGCGCTTGCTTCAAGCTGTAAAGAGCCTTCTTGAGCTTGCAAACATATCTTGGGTGCTCTTCGGATATATAACCGGTGGTTGATCCATGAAGATATCCTTGTCAATCTCGCCATATAAGAAAGTGTTCTTCACGTCGAGTTGCCATATCTTCCACCCTTGGCACGCTGCCAATGCGATCACCACCCGGACCGAAGTCATCTTGGCAACGGGGCTAAACATTTCTTCATAATCCTCCCCATACTTCTGAGAGAAACCTCGAGCTACAAGGAGAGCCTTGTATCGCTTAATACTTCCATCAGCCTTCTTTTTCAGTTTGAAAACCCACTTGCAAGTCACCGGAGTAACTCCCTCAACCTTAGGCACCAAGTCCCAAGTTTCATTTTTCCTGAGGCCAGCCATCTCTTCATCCATGGATCCTTCCCACTCCTTGACTCCAACGGCATTTTCATAACAAGATGGCTTTCTCTCATCCAAGGACCTGCGAAGAAACATGAGACAAAGCTCACCAAATTTCCGCCCGTATACCGATCAGGTGGAATAATGGTCCTTTTGGACCTCCTCAGAGCTTGACTCTGAACCACCTCTTCAACTACAGCTTCTGGTCTAGATATCCTTTCAGGTAGAAATGGAGCATCGCTCCCCCTGCTTCTGGAACCTGAAGCACCTGACCCAGATCCAGAAACACCTGGAGCACCTGGAGAAACAAGCAACTCCACCAGAACTTCCTTTGCAGCTTCCTCTGGTCCACCATCTACCATGCTTCCTTGCAACTCTACAGAAGAGCTGTTGGACATGTGTGTCACATCCCTTTGTTTAAGAATAACAAACCCCAAATTGTATTTGATCTTGCTTGTCGTGTGTTTATAGTGTGCAGGAACTATAAGTGCAATACTCCACAGGTAGAAAGCAGCTGAATTCAAACATTTGGAAGAATGCACTTCCGCCACCGTTAGGGGTTAACGCAGTGGCTAGCGCTACCGCCAGAGCTACCGCTACCGCCAGGCGCTAGCTCAAGTTCGTGCACAGTGCTACGCCGCCGACGATTTCGCAACCGCTCCATCCGAACGTTACCACGGGCGCTAGGAGCTACTGCAGGCGCTAGGAGCTACCGCAGGCGCTATCTTCAAGTTCTATAAATTGATGGACTCTCTCTCGTTTTTGTAAGAGCTTCTAGAGAGATTACTTGTGCCAAATTTCTAGAGCTGCTACTCTGCCGAAAGCTCATCTCCCACTCAAAGCCAAAGAGGATTTATGGAGAAGGAAGCCACCACGTTGCATCCGAAGAACGATCGCTTCAACCTCGCTTATGCTACAGCGATCCTTCATCCTCAACTTCAGAAATCTCATAAAGGGAGTTCTTGTTATTTGCTTTATTTCATTATTGTAATTTTTGTAGTAGAATTCGCCTTGTGTTGGCGACTAGGTTCTTGCGCGGCTTAGGGGGTAACTCGTCGCGTGAGTTGGCGACTAGGTCTAGGAGATTAGATCTAGGGGTGCTCGAGGCTATATCCGGGGAAGGATTGGCTAGAGCGGCTTGAGGCCATATCCGGGGAAGGATTGGCTAAAGCCAACCGGTTTGTGGGGATACAAGTCGGTATAGAAAAGGTAAATTTGTTTTACTTTGTACGCCTCCGATTTCTAGTGATATTGAAATCAAATTTATGTAAACACCTTTTAATATAATATAATCATGTCTCCATTTGTGTTTACTTAATTTCTTTCATTTGGCATAAACTATAAAATTGCAAATTACAATTGTTTCTTCTTTTAAGCTAAATTGTTATCTCAGTCTAAATTACTTTAAACAATTTAGTAAATCGTCTAAAAATTTAAAAAGAAAAGTTATTCAGTTATTCACCCCCCCCCCCCCCCCCTCTAAGGGCGCCAATCAATCCAACAAGTGGTATCAGAGGACAGGTTATTCCAAACGGTTTAAAAACCAGGAATAATGACGTCTTATGATCTCGCTTTTTCCGAGGGTCAGGGAATTAGTAGACCTCCACTCTTTACCGGGTTAGATTATAATTATTGGAAAAATAGGATGCGTTGTTTTCTTATGACCTTAGATATTGAGGTTTGGAATATGGTTGAAGAGGAATACTCTCCTCCTACATCTGTAGTTGGAGAGATAACTTTAGATAAACCAAAAGATAAATGGGATGATAGGGATAAGCTAAAATGCAAAAATAACGTCAAGGTTATGAATGCTTTATTTTGTGCATTAGATAGAAACGAATTTAATAGAATTTCTGCATGTACAACTGCATATGAAATTTTGAATCATTTGGAAGTTGCTAATGAAGGTACATCGCAGGTTAAAGATTCAAAGCTTTTCCAACTTGAGTCGGAATATGAAAAATTCCGGATGGATGAAAGTGAAGATGTTGATGCCATGTACATGCGCTTCACCAAGATCGTCAATGCCTCCAAAGCTCTTGGAAAGACCTTCTCCAACGGCGACTTAGTCCGAAAGATCCTTCGTTCCCTTCCACCAAAATTCAACCCAAAGGTGACGGGCATTTCAGGATCGCACAATCTAAGGACGCTCCAAGTTGAGAGCCTCATTGGGAATCTCAAAACCCATGAGGTAGAACTCAAAATCCAACATGATGAATACAACAAGGAGCCAAAGAAGAAGGCGTTGGCATTAAAATCAAAGAAGGAGTGCCAGGAGGATGAGGATGAAGATGAAGAAAGCCTTTTGGTGAAGAACTTCCGAAAGTTCATGCAAAATCCGGAAAGGCGAAACACTTTTCGGAAATTTATCCAAAAGGATGCAAGATCGAAAGGGTCATCCTCAAAGAAGGAAAAGGAGAGCGACGATGAAGAAGAAAGACCTCCACCAGAATGCTTTCATTGTTGGAAGACCGGGCACATTCGGATCCAGTGCCCAAAGTTCAAGAAGGAGAAGAAAGAAAAGCGGCACAAAGGGAAGGAGAAGAAGAAGGTGCTAAAAGCTAGAACATGGGATGACTCCTCCTCCTCCTCCGAAGAATCAAGCGGGTCTTCATCAAGCGAAGATGAGGAAGCAAACATGTGCCTCATGGGACATGGAAACGACAGCGACGACACCTGTGTTCTTAGCGACACTGAGGTAACTCCTCCCACTTATGATGAACTCTTTAATGAATTCCTTGAAACTTGCAAAGTTTTTGATAAAAATATGAAAGATAATATTTTATTGAATCGTGAAAATGAATCTCTTATTAAAGAAAATCAAAAGCTTGCCAAAAAGGTAATTGTTTTAGAAAAGAGAAAGGTTTCTTGCCAAGAGTGTGATCACTCCACTAAATTGGCAAAAGATATTGAAGAGTCACTTTCTAAAGCCCTCTCTCATACCAAAACTCTTACAAAAGAGAAGGGGGAATTAGAAAGGAAATTAGAAGCCTCTCTTTTGCAAATCAGAAATAATAAAAAAGGTTTTGAAAATTGGTGTGTCATGCTTGTGAAAGAAAATTTTTCACTTAAAGCACAAGTTCATGATCTCACCATGGCCATTGAAAAATTTGGAATAAGCCAAAAATCACTGGAAATGATTTTAGGGAACCAGTGCCATGGTTCTGGAAAATTTGGGCTCAGATATTGAGGTGAGAGATACCGCCCGACGCTAGCCACTAACGCCGGCGCTAGCACCTCTTACAAGAAGCCTGAATTTTCTTTCTCAAAATGTTTTTCTTCTGTAAATTCAATTTCTTCCAGCAAGAAAATATTCCATAAAAGGGTCTCAACCCCCTTTATTTCGTGTGCAAACTGTTATAGGTTAGGTCACACATCTAGTTCTTGCAGGAAAATAAAACAAAATACTTTAAAGCAAATCTGGGTACCTAAGGCTTCCACTTATTCTATGGGTGGTTCCACTTGGGTATCCGGATCTTTACTCTCATCTTCTTTCTAGATGTGCAGGCAGGCTAAGGATAATGAAGACGTGTCGTACTTGGATTCAGGATGCTCCGAGCACATGATGGGCAATAAAGCAAAGTTCCTTAGCCTAGAAAAGAAGAAGGGAGGGATCATGACGTTTGGTGATAATGGAAAAGAAAGGATCATAGGAATTGGTACAGTTGGTAACAAATCATTTACTATATCTAATGTTCTCTATGCGAAAGGATTAAAACACAACTTAATTTCTATTAGCCAATTATGTGATAAAGGATTAGATGTGTTATTTGAATCTTCCACTAATCTATGCAAAATATCTAATCCAACTACAAAAGATATTTTACTAACTGCACCAAGAATACATAATGTTTATATAGTTTCTTTTCATGATCTTTCTAAATCATCTATAAAATGCTTTATCACTAAAAATGATGAATTAGAACTTTGGCATAGAAGACTAGGGCATGCTAGCCCAAAGCTCATTATAAAACTTGCCAAAAGTAATTTAATTAGAGGATTGTCTATGTTAAATGAAACTTTACCTTCACTTTGTTCATCATGTCAAAAAGGTAAATTTCTAGATCCTCTTTCAAAAGTAAAAATTTCATTTCTACTACAAGACCTTTGCAAATAATTCATATGGATCTTTTGGTCCCGTTAGCACTCCAAGTCTTGGTAGTAGATTATATACATATGTTTTAATAGATGATTTTTCAAGATATTGTTGGACATTATTTCTCTCTTCCAAATTCGATGCGTTTTGTGAATTTGCAAAATTATGTACTTGTATTCAAAATGAAAGTGATTTAAAAATTAAATGCATTCGCTCGGATCATGGAGGAGAATTTGAAAATGAAAAATTTACATCCTTTTGTGATATGTTAGGCATTAAACATGAGCTTTCTGCACCACGCACACCACAACAAAATGGTGTTGTAGAAAGAAAGAATAGGACACTTCAAGAACTAGCACGCACTATGATATGTGAATATAAATTACCTAAGTCCTTTTGGGCCGAAGCCGTAAATACATCATGTTATGTTATGAATAGAATCATGCTTCGCCCATCTCTTAATCTCACGCCATATGAACTCTATTTTCAAAAGAAGCCTAATGTATCTTATTTCAAAGTTTTTGGTTGTAAATGTTTTATTTTAAATACAAAAGATAGCTTGGGAAAGTTTGATGAAAAATGTGATGATGGAATTTTTCGTGGGTACTCTACAACTAGTAAAGCTTATAGAATTTTTAATAAAAGAACTAGTAGAGTTGAAGAGTCAATAAATGTAAAATTTGATGAGTTTGTTCCTTGTGTAGAAAAACTTTTCGCAGGCAACGAGGATGATCTATTACCACCTTTGGAGCATGGTGACAAAGAACCTTCCAAAGAAGAAGAAGAGGAGGCCAAGGAATATGAATATGTACCTCCAAGTACCTTAAAATTCACAAAGGATCATCCACAGGAATTGATAATTGGTGAACCATCCATCGGGGTAAGAACTCGCTCTTCTCTTCATGAATCTTTTTCAAATATTTGTTTTGTTTCCGAAATAGAACCAAAAATTGTTTCTACTGCTTTAAATGATGAATTTTGGTTTTTGGCTATGAATGAAGAGTTAGAACAATTTGAGCGACATAATGTTTGGAAATTAGTTGAAAGATCATCTAATCACCCAGTTGTAGGTGTAAAATGGATTTTTAAAAATAAATTAGATGGTGAGTCAAGAATCTCTAGAAATAAAGCACGATTAGTAGCACAAGGATATTCTCAAATCGAGGGGATAGATTTTGATGAATCTTTTGCACCCGTTGCTAGATTAGAGTCTATAAGAATTTTCTAGCATTTGCAAGCTTTAAAAGAATAAAACTATTTCAAATGGATGTGAAAAGTGCTTTTCTAAATGGGTTTGTAAAATAAGAAGTTTATGTTGAACAACCCCCCCCCCCCCCCTCCCCCCGGTTTTATTAGTGAAAATTTTCCAAATCATGTTTATAAACTAGAGAAAGCACTTTATGGTTTAAAACAAGCGCCCCGTGCATGGTATGAAAGACTTACATCATTTTTATTAAAGCACGATTATGTTATGGGAAGTGCGGATAATACTCTCTTCATTAAGCACAACAATGATGATATGATTATTTTACAAATATATGTTGATGATATTATTTTTGGATCTACTAATGAAGAGATGTGTAAAGAAGTTATTTTAGTGATGAAAAATGAATTTGAAATGAGTCTTGTAGGAGAACTTTCTTATTTCCTTGGTTTTCAAATATCACAAATAATTGATGGTATCTTTGTATGTCAAACTAAATATGTCCATGATATGCATAAACGTTTTGGATTTGAAAACCTTAAACATGCTTCCACACCAATGAGTGCATCACTAAAATTAGGAAAAGATGAATCAGGAATTTCTATAGATCAAACTTTATATAGAGGTATGATAGGATCTCTACTTTATCTAAGTGCAACTAGACCCGATATTATGTTTGTCGTATGCTTATGTGCTCGATTTCAAGCCAATCCAAAAGAATCTCATTTAAAAGCGGTAAAACGAATTTTTAGATATCTCATTGGGTCATCTAGATTAGGATTATGGTACCCGCACAATAATTCATTTACACTTCACGGCTACTCCGATTCGGACTACGTCGGTTGTTCACTTGATAGAAAAAGCACTAGTGGTACTTGTCATTTTATAGGACCTTCATTAGTTGCATGGTCTAGTAGGAAACAAAATTTGGTTGCACTCTCCACCACGGAGGCCGAATACATTGCATTAGGGAGTTATTGTGCACAAGCACTATGGATGAGCCAAACTTTAGAGGACTTTGGTTTTCATCTAAAACTTATTGAACTAAAATGTGACAACAAAAGTGTCAGTGATCTCACAAATAATCTGGTACACCATTCTAGATCCAAACATATAGATGTACGTCATCATTTCATAAGGGATCACATTAAGAAGGAAAATTTTAGAATAAGTTTCATTGGCACGCACTCTCAACTTGCTGATATATTCACTAAACCTCTTGCCGATGCAAGGTTTCAAATGTTAAGGTTGGAATTAGGAGTCTTAGACATCTTAGGATGAATAGCATGTAAAACGCTAATATTTTATGCAATTTGAGCAATCAAGACATCTCTAAAAATTACAAATTTCTGCATAAGACTACTCTTAAGACCCCTAATCAATATCAAAAATCAGATTTTTAAAATTCTCAAATAATCGTGTACTGTTTCCAGCGCAAGCGTTAGCGCCGGCGCTAGCGTGAATGTTTGAATTTTGTGATTTTTAAAATTTCTAAAAATCCTTACAAATATGTTAGTTTATATGTACTAATTTGTTTTTGTGTTTCTGACTATTTTATTTTTGTTTTATTTATATTATGAAAAATCAACTACAAATATTCAAAATTCAAAAATACAAAAATATATTTTCTTGTGATTTTTCTATTTTTATTTCATTAAAATTTTACAAAACAACAAAAAAACTGTATGATCTTTATTGCTAATATCAAGCATGAATGAATTCTATTATTTAGAATTATTTATAATGTTAAAATTTATTCCTTCAAATTACTATGAACATTGTTTTGTTTTTCATGCTTTGATATATCTATTTAAAGTGCATCAATTGTATTGAAAAATATGTGTAGAACCAAGCTTATCATGCCTCTAAGTATGGGTAAATGTATTATGATTGATAATGATACCTTTCACTCACTTATTTTGGTAATCAACATGTGTGTTTAAATCTAAAAATGCTTGCTTGTGTATAGTATTTGTACAATGAATTAAAACTTGCATAAGTTTATTACCTACACTACATTTGAATTGCACTTGTGATATTTAGAAAAGTGCGTAAGTTTAAAATTTTTGGGTTTGCAAAATAAGTGTATTCGGAGAATGTTGTCTCACAAATATGAACAAAAAAATTATATATATGGAGAAATATAACTCCACCAAGCACTACTTGAACCTCCTGATAAGTCTTCATAAGCTTTGTGAGGTTGAGCATCTTGGATAGAATAGTAAAGTGTCTTGTGCAACCCTTGATTAATACACCACTTTGTATGAAATAGTGTGCATTAAAGTGTGTGAAAGTTAATTCACTTGTGTTTTATTGTGCACTTTACTCAACATATGTCTTGTATTTTGTGATTTAAATCAATTGTTAACATTGCCCAAAATACACTTTTGTGTACATCATTATCTTTCATAACACTTCTTCTCATGAGTATTGGATTCTAATGCTTTATCTATACTACTCTTTATATAAAAAATGCAATAGATAACCTAGCATGATCTCTACAATGTTTTGGTATCTCTTGAACTTAAATTTAAATAACATTGTAGTATATTCCATTTTTAATATGTTCATCTCATGCTTGGTACCTTTATGTAAAACTATGAGATTTCCAAAAGGTTACAACATCTTTACATTTTTGAACTTAAACTCCAAAATTTATACTTATGATTTTTTTTTCTTACAAAAAGATGTTTCTTGTAATTTTCCGCTTGCTTAAAACTCTAATCTATTTATTTGAAATCTCTTCAATATTATGCTTAAACTCTTTATCATTTCATATATTACAAAAGCTCGATCATGATTTATAACTAGCCTCCTTATTACCCTCACCCTACCTTTTTTGATAATACCAAAAGGGGGAGATTGATTGAAGAAATCTATATAGGAGAAATATATAAGATTACGGGGAGAATAATTCATGTAATCTATCATTTAGGGGGAGTAAAACATAAATTGCATTTATGTAGGGGGGCATTAAAATAGGGGGAGTATGCACATTTCTCATGCTTATCATATTCTATAGTTGCACTATTCATCATGCTTATCATATACTATAAACACTAATGTTGATTTTTTGCTAAGAGGATTTGTTATTATCAAAAGGGGAAGATTGTTGGACATGTGTGTCACATCCCTTTGTTTGAGAATAACAAACCCCAAATTGTATTTGATCTTGCTTGTCGTGTGTTTATAGTGTGTAGGAACTATAGGTGCAATACTCCACAGGTAGAAAGCAGCTGAATTCAAACATCTGGAAGAATGCACTACCGCCGGCGTTAGGGGTTAACGCAGGCGCTAGCGCTACCGCCAGCGCTAGCTCAAGTTCGTGCACAGCGCCACGCCGCCGACGGTTTCACAACCGCTCCACACGAACACTACCACAGGTGCTAGGAGCTACCGCAGGCGCTAGGAGCTACCGCAGGCGCTATCTTCAAGTTCTATAAATTGATGGGCTCTCTCTCGTTTCTATAAGAGCTTCTAGAGAGATTACTTGTGCCAAATTTCCAGAGCTGCTACTCTGCCGAAAGTTCATCTCCCACTCAAAGCCAAAGAGGATTTCTGAAGAAGGAAGCCACCACATTGCATCCAAAGAATGATCGCTTCAACCTCGCTTATGCTACAGCGATCCTTCATCCTCAACTTCAGAAATCTCATTAAGGGAGTTCTTGTTATTTGTTTTATTTCATTATTGTAATTTTTGTAGTAGAATTCGCCTTGTGTTGGCGACTAGGTCCTTGCGCGGCTTAGGGGGTAATTCGCCGCGTGAGTTGGCGACTAGGTCTAGGAGATTAGATCTAGGGGGTGCTCGAGGCTATATCCGGGGAAGGATTGGCTAGAGCGGCTTGAGGTCATATCCGGGGAAGGATTGGCTAAAGCCAACCGGTTTGTGGGGATACAAGTCGGTATAGAAAAGGAAAATTTATTTTACTTTGTACGCCTCCGATTTCTAGCGATATTGAAATCAAATTTATGTAGACACCTTTTAATATAATATAATCATGTCTCCATTTGTGTTTACTTGATTTCTTTCATTTGGCATAAACTATAAAATTGCAAATTACGATTGTTTCTTCTTTTAAGCTAAATTGTTATCTCGTTCTAATTTACTTAAAACAATTTAGTAAATCGTCTAAAAATTTAAAAAGAAAAGTTATTCCCTTATTCACCCCCCCCCCCCCCCTCTAAGGGTGCCAATCGATCCAACAAGAGCTACCTTGGTATGACGTCAGCTCGTCAAATACCACATCCCTAGAGACCACATCTCCGTGTCTCGGGATCCATGCATCTCCACCTTTTCTTCTGGTCATCATAACCGATGAAGACTAGTTTCCTTGCCTTTGCATCTAGCTTCGTTCGAAGGGTATCCGGAACATGCAACTCGAAAGTGTTCCACGCTTGGCCTCTCCTTGAACATCAACTCATGAGGGGTTTTCATGTTGATGGGGCTGAGAGGCATCCGGTTGATAACATAGGTCGCACAAGACATTCCCTCTGCCCAGAAGGACTTTGGGATACTCTTGGCATGAAGCCAACATTTGCAGGTCTCCGTCAGATGACGGATCTTCCTCTCTGCAACTCCGTTCTATTGTGGAGTGTGAGCACAAGAAATCTTCCTTTGAATGCCATGCTTCCTGCAGAAGTTAAAGAATGCATTGGAGGTGAACTCCCCTCCGTTGTCAGTTCTGGACCTCTTGACCCGCAGGTTAAGCTGACCTTCCACCAGCTCCTTAAAATCCACAAACCTCTCAAACGCCTCCGACTTCTCCTTCAGAAAATATACCCAAGTATTCCTGGTGAAGTCATCAACCAAAATCAGCATATACCTGCTACCTCCAAGACTGACAGTGTGGGTAGGTCCAAACAGATCACCATGTATACACTCCAATGGTCTTTTATATCTGCCTTGTGATTTGTCAAATGGAAGACGTTGAGCCTTACCAAATTTACAACCTGCACAAACGTGACCATCTCCGAAAGATGACAAGCTAGGCAAACCTTTCACCATGCCTCTTCCCGCCATAGATTTCAACTTATCCATCCCAACATGCCCAAGTCTTTCATGCCAGATAGCAGCGCTATCGTTAGCCCTCATCTTATCAATATAAGAACTTGTTGAAAGAACAAACAAGTTCTTCACCCGTCTCCCTATATGAGTGACCTCAGCTTTCACAGCTGAAACATTTTAGAGAAATTTCACTTCTGTTGGACTGAACAGAACGTGATAGCCAGCATCCACCGCATTGGTCACCGAGAAGAAGTTCTTCTTCATCCCCGGAACATGATAGACACTCTTCAATGTAAGAGTACCTCTATCATCATTCAAAGAAACCACACCCTCCTTCTCTACTGCATGTATAGTATCATCAGCTGTAATGATAACATCATACCTGTATATGCCTGCAATGAGGAGCACTTCGACTCATCCCCGGTGAGGTGATGACCACACCCAAAGTCCACTATCCAATCATCCTGATAGTTGATGGAAGTCATAGCCCGAACACACGTGCCCGTCATAAATGCACCTCCACCACCCCAACTACCTTCAGAATTGGAACCAGCCTCCTCCTTTCCTGCAGCATGCCTTGGCTGAAGATTAACTTGGCAGTCTCTCTTGAAGTGACCAAGCTTGTTGCACCTGAAGCATCTAGGTCCTTCCTTCTTCTTCCCATCACGCTTAGGAGCATAACTCCTTTCCTGCTGATATGAAGTAGACGGACCATCATCTCCAGATTTCTTCTTCTTCTTGTCCCATCTCTTCTTCTTGCCAGAAAAGAGAACCTCACCTTCTCCCCCAGAGACAGACATCCCAGCCATTTGCTTAGCCAAACTTTCTTGTGAAGCAAGTAAGTTCTCCAGCTCCAGCAATGAAGGCTGATTGACCCAGCCTTGAACAGAAGTAACAAAGGCCACATACTCCCTCCGCAAGCCGCGGATTATGTGCCTCTTCAGCTTAGCTTCTGAGATAGGCTCATCCAGGTCCAAAGCTGATATCTCAGCGCAAAGGTTCTTCATCTTCATGAAGAACGTTGAGATAGACAAATCTCCCTGAGTTGCTTTCGCCAACTCATTCTCCAAGAACTGTAGCCTAGCTACATTCTTCATATTGAATAAGCCATCCAAGGCTGTCCAAATTTCAGCAGTTGATCTACATCCGATGATGTGATCAAACAGCTCTGGAATGATAGCTCTCTTGAGAGTGAACTCCGCCTTAGCATTAGTTCTCTTCCAAGCCTTCACGAGCTTAGCATTCCCTTCAGCAGGAATAACAGCTTGTCTTGTTTCTCCTCCTACAACCTCCCACAAATCCTCGCCAAGAAGATAGCTCTCCATGCAAGACTTCCACTTTTGAAGTTAGTCTGCGTAAGGAGCTCAATACCAAGACCTCTAGCATATCCTCCTTCCATTGCTATCCCACTGGTTGTTAACCAACTTGAGGAACCTGAGAGAAGTATCAGCAACTACTGCTCAGCAACCTGGCTTTGATACCATGTTGAAAAACTTGAGGTCCGGAGATGAAGTAAAATGCGGAACACTTCACAAAACTCTCCATAAGTATAACAACACAATGACAATGGAAAGACCGAATAGTGCCTTGGTATTAACTATCTCTTTATAATTCGAGGTATACATGGCTAGACATGATTCATAAGAATCACGAAGGAGAGAAGCACAAACACAAAAGTAAACAAGCTGCTGACGACCTGACAACTTAAGACCGCCAGACCGCGTGAACGGATAAGCCAGACGGGAAGCCCCTGAGACCGCGCAAATAGAGCACAAGCCGCACCTGCCAGACTGCAACCACAGACCACCTGACCTGCTGCTTTATTCAACTGCTGAAAAACAACCAGTTCGCACTCCTTGATTGCCCAGACCGCACAGTCTTGATCACAGAAGAACCCGCGAACACTTGCCAATGCAAACTGCTTCCTGATGCAGACTGCAACTCAAGATCGCCTGGACACTTAAGACCGCCTGATCAACTGAGTTCATTGCACAGTCCAAGAACACCTAAACACAGTCCGCCCGGACTGATTATTCAAAGCTGGAAGAAAGGAGAAAGCTGACCGCGAGCTGCTAGTCGCTAACCTGCGAACAAACAAACCGGTCAGTCAAAATCTCAGACCGCGCGACCTCAAATTGAGACCAGCACAATCAAGCCAACTTTGGTTCTTACAGTTCTTCGTTATTAATGACGGGCTCTCCACCCCTATTTATAGGTGAGTAGACGGATGTCGTCACCGCACAAACTGGGATACACTAACCGCCCATCAGATCGCCAGCGGTCTCACAAGACAGACTACCCGAGCTCAGCAAGGCTAAACAGCTTCCTTATTTAAACCATACGGTTATGTACAAACCGCACGGTTACCGCGGTCTCCGAAAACAGACCGCCCGGTCTTATTGCCAAAAGCAAAGAACTTCTTCAGTAACCCAAACCGACTAGAACAAAATGTCAGACCGCCCGGTCACTGCAAGAAGGCAGACCTACTTGAACATCTGGCCGACTAGAACAAGTCGCCAGAACAACCGGCACGAGTTGCTTGGATAAACATGCGATCTCTCAGATCAGACCGCCCAGATCAGATCGATTGAGATAGAACCGGCTAGAGCACCAGCGCAGACCGTGCGGTCTCTGCGGTCTCCAATCTGCAGACCGCCCAGCACCATTCCACTTCCACTTCAAAAATTTAACATTGCATTGCTTCAGTTTAACACAACGTGATAAGTTGGAAGCATATCCATCAGGAACTTGTAATGACTTTATCATTCCTAAAAAAATATCTTTCTCCGTCTTACTCATGGTGAAACAAGTTGGAGGAATAAACTCAGTGCCAACATATCTTTCTTGGATCCATAGATGTCTTAGAATCCCGATATCCTTGCAATCCCTTCTAGCACGCACATCATCCTTGGATTTTATCGGGTCACCCAATATAGTGTTCAAAATATTATCACACACATTTTTTTCTATATGCATTGTATCAAGACAATGGCGGAGTAAATTTGTTTTCCAATAAGGAAGATAAAAAATATACTTCTTTTTTTTCAATATTTAGTAGGTCCTCCCGACTGATTTTTACCAAATGCAACGTGAAGATTTTATGTTTCCTCTGATACTCTTCGTCCATTAAGAGGTTTCTTACTACAAATATGCATTTCATGTCGACCAAACTTTCTTGCTTTCCGATATGGATGATCAATTGGCAGGAATCGACGGTGAGCCTGATAAACTGTTTTTCGACTATTCTTTAGCCAACATGATTGAGTGTCCAACCTGCATGATGGGCATCCAAGTTTGGAATGTGTGTTCCAACCTAATAGATTACCAAGCACTGGAAGATCATTAATAGTCCATAATAGTGCTGCGTGTAGTGCAATTTTTTTCCCATCTAAAGCATCAAGCACTTCTACCCCCACTTCTCATAACTCATTCAACTCTTTTATTAATGGTTATAGATACACATCGATGTTATTTCCTGACATCTTTGGCCCAGGCATCAAACCCGACATGATGATAGATCTTTTCTTCATGCACTCCGAAGATGGCACATTGTATATCACTAGCATAATTGGCCACGTGCTATGTGTGTTGTTAAGATCACCAAAGGGATTGAATCCATCAGTAGCAAGTCCTAAACGAATATTTTGAGGATCACTTGAGAACTCTTTGTGGCATTGATCAAATTCTTTCCATGCCAAGCCATCTCTAGGGTGATGCATTAAACTGTCGTGATTAAAATCTTTGGCATGCCACAACATCATCTCGGCAGTTTGCTTGCAAAGAAATAGTCACTCCAAACGTTCTTTCAATGAAAAATACCAAAAAACTTTTTTGGGTTTCTTCCTCATAATGATCACATCTTCTTGCTTACGTTTTCTCGATCGGAGAGTCAATTGATCATCTTGTACATCAACCCATCGTGATTGCCCGCATATATGACAAGCATTATCATTTTTGTGTATGTCCCAAAATAATGAACAATCATTTTCACATGCATCAATCTTAATATATTTGTGGCCCAATTTAGATGTGATTTTCTTGGCCTCACGATAGTTAGCCGACACTGATTCATATCCTCCTGACACTGCACCTTGTAGAACTTTCAACAACATATCAAAATGTACATTACTCAAATTTCCAAGTGTCTTAATATGAAGGAGATTCAACAAGTGTCTTAACATATCAAAATGTACATTACTCCAATTTCCAAGTGTCTTAATATGAAGAAGATTCAATAAGAAAGATAGTTTTGTGTACTTTTGACATCCTTCCCGCAATGGCTTATTTTTCTCTAAGAGAGACGTGTATAGATTATCCGCATCTACATTAATGGGAGCTCGAGGATTCTCAAAATGTGTGTTTACACCAATATCATCATAAAGTAATTCTTGTTCATACAAGCTCTCATTGCTTGTTAAATTAAGAATAGCAGCATGCAGAAGTTCATTCATCGGATCATTAGAGTTGTTAGTATGGTTCAGAGGGCCTGTAATTAAAGGACAATTATTATTTTGTAAGACCCCATTATTAGTTAGACGTCCATCATGGTAAATCCATTCTATGTAGTTCTCCATAATACTATTTCATACAAGATGCCCCTCTACCTCATCTCTATCCCACTTCTTTAGATTTACACACTTTTTACAAAGACATGGGCACTTCTCACCAATTGGAGTATATGAATAGTATGAATCTAGCAAATATTTCATGCCATCTAAATAGGTCTTCGAATGACGTAACTCTCTCATCCATCTTCTGTCCATTGTTAATAATAAATCTGATTGGTACCTATATAAGAGAACAAAATTAGTAAAGATTACCCTTCAATTTTCAAAATCTATATCAGTTCCCTTCAATACTAAAGATGTGCGAGAAGAGATATGTGGCAAAAAAAATAACATGAAACAAAAAAAATCATGACATCTCATGTGGGCAAAAACTATGCTGAAGCAAATTAAAGTCAATCTTGACATCATGACATTTGCCAACCATTGTACACTTGCCATGATCTTGAAACTCAATAAACAAAGCATAAATTACTATCATGTGTTGATATCATGTGTTGATATCATGTGTTGATATTCCCTATCATGGATCATGATTGTCCTTCATTACATTCCATCCCAGCAACCTTTAAAATATTTGAACATTGAAAAAAAGGCTGCAAGAACCATTCCTGAGAGGAAAAAAACTCTAAACCCGAAACGAACGACGACTATTCATAACCATAGCGCTTACGACCACCCCCGCCATGCCAAACATATCCAAATTTATTAGGTACTTATGAAGACTTTGTATCCTACACTATGATCAATATTTACATGATTGTGATATCCTAAAGTGTAAAATCAGATGTAAATGAGGTGGAGCCTTCTCCCCACATTTACTATGGTGCCCAACCACATATTATCAAACTAAAATTATTAAAAATTCCAACACATTGTGCATAAGAGACCCTTGCATTAAAAGTGTCCCAGATTTATCCCTTGATAATAAAAAAATAGTAAAGACACAAATGATTAATTATCAGCTTAATAATTTGTCAAAAGAGATTTCATTAAAAGAGACAAATTTCCTCCACTATTAATCAGGCGGCTGTGATTAACTTCGTCCTATCATCATCAAACATCAAAGTAAATTTCTAAAGCCAGTGACTTCCTATCCAGTAACCAGAAATTGCAAGGTGGAAATAAAATCAGATATTTACCCTAAAAATTTTCAAATCCCAATTTGTTTTCTCCTGGGCAATGATTTACAGAGCACGGAACTAAGAGAGGAGCAGCCGTTCAACGGTTCACAGAGTAAAAACAACCACAAGCGGGCACAAAATGACCGTCGATGGGGCATCATATAATGATCAGTTGCAGCCTAAATATGGGAGGAGATTGCAAAGAAGGCTGCAATAACCATTCCTAGGAGGGAAAAATTCATAAACCTGAAGCAAGAAAAGAATGGGGGCAGGCGGGAAGAAGGTACCTCGACTGTGAATGGGTGAGTGTTTTTGGTAAGGATGAAAGGAACCTGACGCCAAGAATACGAGTGTGATTCCTGGTGTGTAGTAGCTGAGCGAGGGGAGGAGGCTGACAGGAGGAGCCAGGCAGGAAGAAGGAGACGGGAGTAGCAAGAGGCGATGGGAGAAGCACGATGCGATGGGAGCAGTACGACGACACCAAGAACGCGATCGAGTAGCTAGCTAGGTTATGTGAGCAGCAGAATGAAGAGACGGACTCAATTAGGAATAAATGAAATAAATTGGGGGGGGGGGGGGGGGGGGGGGGGGGGGGGGGGGGGTTAATTTCCCTCCACAATTTTCAGATTTTTTATTAATAATTTTTTTTGGCATGATTATAAATGATGAGTTAATATATAAAAAAAATTGGTCGGAGACGCAGCCCCCTTTACCCCCATCCGCTGACCGAGCAATGGAACCCCCGAAAACTTTACGTTTGGGCATTTGATACGAGGTTGGGTAATGGAAACCTCAAAAACTCTATGTATGGGCCGCATCTGTTACGAAGTTGGGATCTCTCATCTTAGACTATTCACCTGCTAATTGGCTCATCGACGTAGACAACTTCGTCGCTATTGCGAGTCATACTCTTATCTTGGAACATTTTCCTAGTGTGTCTTATCTACGTAGCTTCTTCTCCCTACAGAAAGAAATGTTCGATGTGGTCATAGGGTATTCAATAGTAATAATTTGATGAGATCATTGGGGGTGGGGGATCGGAGTGAAGAGTCGGCTGGCTTGAGGGAATAAATGAAATAAATTTGGGTTGGGGGGCATTTTTAATTTCCCTCCATAATTTTCAGATTTTTTTATTAGTAATTTTTTTGGCATGATCATAAATGATGAGTTAGTATACAAAAAGAAATCGGTCGGGGACGCTGCCCCCTTGACTCTCATTCGCTGATCACTGGGCAGTGGAACCCCTGAAAACTTTGCATATGGGCATTTGATACGAGGTTGGGTAGTGTAAACCTCGAAAACTCTATGTATATATGGGGCATCTGATATGATGTTGGTATCTCTCATCTTAGACTATATATTCACCTAATCGGCTCATCGACGTACGTAGGTAGACAACTTCGTCGTTATCACGAGTAGTCATGCTCTTATCTTGTAACATTTATTTGCCTAGTGTGCCTTATCTACGTAGCTTCTTCTCCCTATGAAAAGAAATGTTTGATATGATCATAAGGTCGGTATTCCATAATAACAATTTGATGAGATCATTAAGTTGCAACCCGAAGAATGATTACATGATGTATGTGTACCAACACTAACATCATAGTTATCCGTATCAAGGGCGTCACGATCGATATCGTCATTATCACCAATAGCTTCACTACCATCAATAAAATCACTATAAAAATATTGATATCATCAACTTAATTGAAATTAAACTTGTTATATCTAAGAACTTGTTCAGAAAACTGTAATGAACTGAACATAAGAGTTTATTGTTAATTAGGTATATTATTTGACCAAATTATAGGATCGCCTGGTTGCTATAGAACATACACTAAAAGACATTTATAATTTAGAACGAGAGATATGGCTAATTAATTAGCAGAGAAAAAAGTGTTTCCAAGAGATGGGAAATGAAAACTCTTAGCCCCACATGCATGAGTTTGTGAATACGTGATTGTATGATAATAAGTAAGGAATATTATTCTTTCTGCTAAACATGTTGTATTGAATTAAAATAAATTGAGAACTTTTATCTGATTGTAAACATGATGTCATGTACTTCATGTACTTCAATTCGTGTTCAGTAAATACATGACATGATTATCAAAAAATTTAGTTGTTCAATATTTAATAAATAATCACTATGCCACTCATATCGTTTTCGACGGAATATCTTCTAATTAAACTCTTTGATGACAAGCCTTGATTGAAGATCTTATGTTTTGATGACGTTTTTAAAATAATCGTCACAAAAGATAAACATGTATGTTGAAGTTTTTATGAAAAAACGTGGGCAATGCTAAATTTTTATTGTATTGGCGTCGTTTTTGAAAAAAAACATCACTAAATAGAAAACAAACGGCGGCGCTTTCAAAAACGTCGCAAAAAACGGCATTGTAAAATGAGTTTGTTGTAGTGCAAGCACGGGCGAAGTGTAAGACCCCCCTCCCGGTACACAAAACACGGCCGAGGGGAGTCTTATGCCCAGGACAGCCGCCTTGCGGAGGCGTCAGCTCACGGGCTAGCCACCTCCACATGACGCCTATCCTGCCGGCTAAACCAACTCAACAGCGCCAACCCATCAATAAACTAAAACCAGAAGCCACATATAGCTATAAATAATTCGCATAAGTAAGAGTCCATAATTATACAAAAGGTAGCTTCATGAGCTCCTGCAAAAGTACATCAGAGTATCACAAAAGATGCCCAAAGGGCTACAACTCAACACTACTACTCACGTCTGTCACTGCTGGTACTGTAGGTATCGCTGTCTCCGGCCCTGTCGTCCTGACCTGACTGTCCTTCTCCTGCGCCGTGCGCTGCGTCTCCAAGGCGCACTCCTAAAAAGAGGGACGTAGCAACCGTTAGTCATAAAGACTAAGTGGCTTCACATCCGCTCCCCCGGCGACTCCAAGGCACCGGGCGGTAGAATTGAAAGAAAGCTGCAATATTAGCAATAGTATACAAAACAGGTGACAGGAAGGGTTGTTCATATGTGTCGGTTGTATAAGTACCCAAGTACTTGCAATGGCACTAACAAAGCTGTTCATAAGTATATATAAGTAGCCGCAGTTATAAATGCAAGTACTGGAAACAGATAGCATAAGCAGAGTATCAAAATCGTACCAGTAACAGGACATAGATAAAGTATCACAGAGCTGAATTGAACTTAACTTATAAGGATGCCCATACAAGCTTATAAGTTAAGGGTCTGCATATAAAGGTAACTCATCGTATAAAGATGCCCATACAAGTTTATATGATGTGTATCCATTGTTGTGCAATGCGATGATTATGATATGAATGCGGTGCAATGATTATGATATGAATGCGGTGCAATGATTATGATATGATGACTTCTCCAAGCGCATTTGCTATGTCGACACAGACCTTTAGTTCCCACTTTTCGAGGGTAGCTAACCACTCAGGCGCCCCCCGTCGTGGCCAGACGGTGGCAGTGGCACGGGCTTCGCCACTACTAGGAGGGTATGAACACTACCGGTCCTAGGCCTATGTACGCCTCGACGCTCAGAACACACAGCGGAGACCCTGCGTACTACCCGCACTCATGCGGGGTCTTCAAGACGCGGAGGGGATCTATTGGGTAGATGAACACCAAGACATTCCAACCCAACCGGTCTGAGTCTAACTGCCGGCTCCTGTCGGTGTCACGACTAGCGAGCCCGTAGACCCACCACAACCTATCCTCCCACGAGGATCTATACCACCATGCGCAATTATGTTTACCTACGTAGTTTGAACACACCGAGCGTGCTATCGAGCACCAAGGACTCGCTCCACGAGCCTTACCACCTTCCGCCTCGCGCGGCAATAATCGATGCTAATTCGCATCCAAGTCCCCCAACAACTGGGTCCTTTCCTTTTTACCTCCGGCTATAACTATAACTTGTGACCCGCACTAAGTTAACCGTGCCGCCCGATCCGAGTTGATTACTCGTTCTGCCCGTAGGCTCATTCACAACTTGTGCTCTCTAGCACCCATCATATTAACGCGTTCTGCCCGTAGGCTCCGTTCGCCACAAGTTCAACCTAGTTGAACTATTCACACTCTTGAGAGTTTACTACCACTATTAAGAGCGTCGGACAAGTATTATAAAAGATATCCCCAAAGATTATCGCAATTCAAACTACAACGACGCTGATTAACAAAACTGAGATTCTGGGAGTTCTACTCCACCCCAAATTATGTGCCACCCCATTTTGGAAAGCTCTCTCCAAGGGCTACAACATTCATGTTGAGTCCTAAACCCAGATCCAAGTGGATCCTACCTAAAATCTTCTCCAAATTCAGCTGCAGAAATCCTGGACAGCAAAAACAGCACGCAATAGACCCAAACCAGCTTTCTGGACAGTCCACTCGACTGGACGTTTAGAGAGCTACATGTCACTTCAGGAAACGGGTAACCTATCGTTGGAAATCTCTTTCCGAGGGCTATAACTTTCATCTTGAGCCCTAAGCTTTATTACAGTGGGATCAAGCCTAAAAATTGGCTCGAACCCAACTGCGCACAATTTCACCCCTTATTTGTTTGCGTATAGCAATTCCGACAAAACCCTTTTTTTTAACTCTAAATGAAAGAACATTTAATTGAAATCCTTCTAATCATATATAATAAAACTCCTTCTAGCAGGAAACTTCTCATTATCTTCCCCAACAAGAGCTAAAGGTATATATATAATTGAAATCCCAATTACAGGTAACTAATTAATGAAATCTCATATGAAAGTTTAGGGCAGCCACCTTTCTCTCCTCCCATGCTCAAGCATCATTTACATATATGATATATATATATATATATTATTCCATAACAGGGAACTAATGTTGAATTCCCCTAATCCATAACAGGGATCATATGTATATGTGTATATATATTGAATTTATAATTGAGATCCATTCGACATGGACTTATTTCTCAAATCCAAATTAGCAGCAACAGAACCTATATATATATATATATATATATATATATATAACGAAATCCCATTTACAGGGAACTATTCATTTTCATCCTAAACGAAATTTAGGGCAACCACCTTCTCTCCTCCCATGCTCCCTCATCAGGCCACCACATTTCACGGGATCAACATCCTTGCATTCGTATTGAAGCGGGGAGTTGAATGAGGGCGTTTTCGCGGCGATCGGCGCCCTACGGCGAAAAACCCTAACGCGGCCTCAACCTACGGAACTTCATTTTGCTCCCAAATCGACTCAATTGAGTTCGATATCTCGCCTAGGGGATCTAAGATACTAGCACCAAGGGAGAGGGGTCGGAAGTCACCTGATTTTATGGCCAGGTCGGAGCTCATCTTGATGGAAGCATGGGTGGTGGTCGGCCAAGCTCCAAATGCCTCTCCAAGCTTTGCTCCTCCAAAGCTCCATGAATAAAACCTTAAGTTAAAACCATCAGGTGGGAGGGAAGGAGATGAAGAAGAAGGAGATCTGTCGGGTAATCAGACCAGCAGCTCTTGTGTTAAGAGAGAAGAGAGTAAGCCTTGGAACTCCAAATATAGGTGTCGGCTTCTTATTGGACAAGGTATCCACTTCTGGTCTAAAATAATCATAAAAATTAAGCATTTAAGCTTTATTGGGCGACGGGAAGAAAGAGCCCAGAATCATCGAACGGGAACAGTAACTCCGTCGAGCGCTGGGATTTTCGTCAAACGCTGTTCGACGATTTTCGTCGAACGGCGGCTAAGTTCTTCTACCGCTGAAGGACGCTGCTCGTCGAACGCCGTTCGACGATTTTCGTCGAACGCCGTTCGACGAATTTCGTCGAACGCAGGCAGGCTTCTTTGATCGCGGTTGCAGCAATTATTTCGTCGAGCGCAACTACAAGTTATTCGTCGAACGGCGCTTACAGCTGATCTGTCGAACGCAATATTTCTTCGATCTGCGGCTAAACCATAATTCATCGAACGCTGGGATTTTCAATATCGTCGAGCGCTGGCTATTATAATTTAGTCGAACGGCGGCAAACTTTCTGCGGCTGTATTTCTGCGATCGACGAATTTAGAGGATTTCGTCGAACGGAAGGAGATTTCTAATAATGCATAAATTAACATACCTATTATATCCATACAGAAATTTGCTAATGGAATGCACAGAATAATCATACACATATATATATATATATATATATATATATTTATAAATAATTCATCCATCAAGATCTCTGCTCATAAATTTCCGCTATCCGCACCCAATGTGCAATTCCAAAATAAATATACCCCAGCAACATAAATGTACCCCATTCAAAATGTAAGCTATATTTTCATCATAGGGGCCTAGCGCGCACAGGGATGTTACACGAAGCCCGTGTGGAGCTGTGTGTGTGTGTGTATGTGTGTGTGCGCGCGCGTGCGCGCGCCTAACATGTGGGCGTACGGGCAAGCATTTTTGGGAGTCCAGATGAGTCTAAATCGAAAAGTGGTCAACACAAAAGTTGTAGATCTCGCCGAGACGAACAACCTTCATGTTGACCGCCTTTTGATTTGGAGCTGTTTTGACCCTCGATTTGGGGCCCGAAAATCTGATTTTCGGGCGTGTACTGTAGCAGTCTCGCCGCCCCAGATTTGCGAGCCCCAAATTGAGGGTCAAACGACTCTTAATCAAAAGGTGATCAACATGAAAGTTGTTCGTCTCGACGATATCTACAACTTTCATGTTGATCACTTTTCGATTTAAAGCCTCCATGTCTCTTGCCCGTACGCCCGCATAGTAGAAATACCATATATAAAGAAATACTGTGGCCTGCAAATAGCATGAGTTCAAAATTCCAGGAAATAACATCAGCCGTCGGATCTGTCTTAATAATTCAACCACCGTCGGATCTAGCTCAATAAATCAGCTCCCTTTCTCTCCACATTTTTATAGGTATCCTAAACCTAGAACCAGTGTCCTAAACCTATAAACTTAAATAAACCGGTAGAGAATAGCCCGTCAGCACTGCTTAAATTTCGCTCAGTCTAAACATAACCCAAGCCTACTTACAACATTATTATTCAATCTAAGGAGCACTCACCTATTATTTAAACCCAAAAATACAATCTAATTTCATGATGTGGGACTAAAATTTTTTAATAGAGTTAAGAAAGGGTGGCATTGGGGATCGAACTCAAAGCCTTTTATACGACTACATGAAACCTCACCACATGACTGAATGGTAACTATTGTTCATTTTGAAACTATTTAATATAAATTATGGGATCCGCGGAATATTTTTATATGCATTACATTAATTTTAAATATATATTAAATGAAACCTCACCCATAATGTATATTAAATAGTTTCAAAATAAACAACAGTTACCATTCAGTCATGTGGTGAGGTTTCATGTAGTCGTATAAAAGGCTTTGGGTTCGATCCCCAGCGCCACCCTTTTTTAACTCTATTAAAAAATTTTAGTCTCACATCATGGAATTAGATTGTATTTTTGGGTTTAAATAATAGGTGTGTGCTCCTTAGATTGAATAATAAGGTTGTGGGCAGGCTTGGGTTAGGTTTAGGCTGAGCGAAATTTAAGCAGAGCTGATGGGCTATTCTCTGCCGGTTTATTTTTTTCAAAATTTGAAATGTAAATTAGTAATTTCCCATCTGTAGGATATTTTCCCTATTAAGTTTATAGGTTTAGGACACTGGTTCTAGGTTTAGGACACTGGTTCTAGGTTTAGGATACCTATAAAAATGTGGAGAGAGAGAGAGCTGATTTATTGAGCTAGATCCGACGGTGGTTGAATTATTAAGACAGATCTGACGGCTGATGTTATTTCCTGGAATTTTGAACTCATGTTATTTGCAGACCACGGTATTTCTTAATATATGGTAAAGAAATATATATATATATATATATATCTTTACCATATATATAAAGAAATATAGAAGACTAAGAGATTGCCTAGGTAAATAAGATATTAGAAAGATCATGGCCGTCAAATCTGGCATGATATTTCACCAGCCGTCGGATCAATCCGCTCCCTCCCTCTCCACTTTTTTTTAGGTCTCCTAAATCTACTAGGGGGCGACTTAAAAATGTCTCCTAAACCTACTAGGGAGTGATCTAAAAAAAGCTGAATCTGACGGTCAGTTTAATAGGCAAAATAAAGAGGCGTTGAGTTTCGAACTCAGTTAAGTTATCACTATGACAAATGACACAACCAACTGAACCAATACAATTTGATGAAATTTTGCATTCTAATTTTTAGTTAATCCTATCCGGAATAAAAATAAACATAGTATTTAATATTTGATATAAAAAATAATATTTATTATTTTTTTCTTAACATTATTAGAATAAATGTCATTACTATTTATATTATATATATAAGTGTGTAATATGTATATATATTCCAAAGCATATCGAGACATCAATAGTTTAGTCACCGGTGTATATATTCCAAAGCATGTCGTCGTATGGGCGGGCGAAGCCTGCCGATTGCACACGCAGGGGTCGGAGGCCTGTACAGTTGCACTCACGTAGGGCCGGAGATCCGTGCCCGTAGTACTGTTGCAGCGACGATACTGTCGCGACGGGTGCAACGGCCGGCGGGCCGTGCCGTTCGACTCGTTATATTATGAAAAAGTATCACTTTTGGCCATGGCAAGATAAATAGACTAGGTAATAGAGACATTGGGACAATCTCCACTGTTTGATCTCAAATAAAACCATCACGATGGCCTGCGAATATCCAATTTGGCTCAACCATCATCCATCCATTCCCCAAAATCCCGATACCCCATTTCTAAAATGGAAGAGAGAGAGAGAGAGAGAGAGGGAGAGAGAGAAAAAGAGGAGAGAGGGCGGCGAAAAGAGAGAGAGGAAGAGAGAGAGAGAGAGAAGAGAGAGAGGGAGAGAGAGAGAGAAAATAATCTTTTTAAGTATATACGTGCATTTTTTTACAAAATAAATATTGTAATATTGATGTATATTTTCTTATGGTTATTTGGAGTACTCATATGTATATGTTGCGGGCGCAGCCTGTAGACGCATCAAGCACGGGCGCAGCTCGCAGAATCATCGAGCACGGGCGAAGCCCGTGCGGAAGCGGGTGAAGCCCTCCTGGATGCGGTCGAAGGCCGGCTGGATACGGCCGAATCCCGTTCGACCGCATCGAGCCGGAGACGGGCAAAGCCCGCCTTTGCCGTCCGGGTACTGTCGCGCCTGGCCGTAGGGGCGGAGCCCCGTGTCGGGCACTCGTGTATATATATATATATATATATATATATATATATATATATATATATATTACTACTATGCGGGCGTACGGGCAAGGGGCAAGGATGCTTCAAATCGAAAAATGGTCAACACAAAAGTTGTAAATCTCGCCGAGCCGAACAATTTTTATGTTGACCACTTTTTGATTTGGAGTTTTTTTGACCCTAGATTGGGGGCTCGCAAATCTGGGGCGGCGAGATTGCTACAGTACATGCTCGAAAATCAGATTTTCGAGCCCAAATCGAGGGTCAAAACAGCTCCAAATCAGAAAGTGGTCAACATGAAAGTTGTTCGGCTCGGCGAGATCTACAACTTTCGCGTTGACCATTTTTTGATTTAGACTCATATTGACCCCCCAAATTGACTGCCCGTACGCCCGCATATGAGGTCTCGTCTATATATATATATATACACACGAATGACAGTGCACGGGGGGCCCCGCGTGGGCCTCACGGTCAGGGCCACCGGCGGCGGTGGCCCAGCCGGAGCGCCGCCGGACCAACCCCGCCGAGTTCGTCGGAGTCCGGCGACCTCGCCGGTGACCTCCGGCCAGGCCGGCAGTGGCTCCGGCGGCGGTGGCGAGGAAGGGCAACGGGAGGGGGGCAATCGGGGCTGCAGGGAGTTCCTCGCGTTGGTTTTTTTTTGGCTATTCGCAGCCAAAAGAAATGATCTTTTGGCTATTTGCAGCGCAGATCGTCATGATCCGACGGCTGAGATTCAAGCTATGGTTCTATTTTTGTTTCACTATGGGCCTAAATATTTTTCTTTATATAATTTAGATGTGTGTGTGTGTGTGTCTTTAACTACATTGAAGAAGTAGTTTGGAGTTGTACAATTAATCTTAGTCATCTAATATGTGACAAGCTTTTGATCTAAACCATCCAATGAAGAGAGAGAGAAAGAAAGAGAGAAGAGAGAGGGGGAGAGGGGGGGGGGGGGGGGGGGGGGGGGGGGGGAGAAAATCTGTATAGCCCTACTATACCTACATTATTTAGTGATACGAGGAGATGGAGAGAGAAGAGAAAGGAAGAGAGAAATTGATTTTGTAGATAAAAATTTACATTTTCTTACAAAATAAAAATAGGAATATTGATTCATATTTTTTTACCGTCATTTTAAGTACTCATATATATATGTTTTGAATAAAAGGTAAGTGATCATATGCGGGCGCAACCCGCTCAAACGCGGGCACAACCCGCTCGAATGCGGGCGAAGCCCGTGCGAAGCTGCTCGTCTCGCTCGTCTCTCTCTCTCTCTCTCTCTCTCTCTCTCTCTCTCTCTCCTCTCTCTCTCTCTCTCTCTCTCTCTCCTCTCTCTCTCTCTCTCTCTCTCTCTCTCTCTCTCTCTCTCTCTCACACACACACACACACACACAACACACACCAAGAGTCGGTATAATGATTCATCATAGTTAAAAAGTTAGGCTCTGTTTGGCACGGCGGTGGCGATTATGAACCATCGTTCGTGAACGTTCGATCTTACCTAAAAAACTTCATCCACTTTTATGTTCAAACTAGTTTTATTTTCTTGGTGGTGGTCGTAAGCATTGTAATGCCAAACATCATTCTATGACGGTGGGGTTTTTATCCAAACTCACCGGAGCAAAAACGTCGCGTCAAACAAAGCCTTAATCAGACACACAACTAGTTAATGTTTAAAGCCGTCGTTTAAGTTTATTGTGAATCCAAGGTAGGGAGTTGATGAGCAAAATGCGTCTCTGTCCCGAGGCGGCCGGGAGTTGAGCTTCTTGAAGTTAAGTTCTCAAATGACAAGCAGTGGAGGCCTAGAGCTGTGTTGAATTTGACCCAGTCCCAAAGAGAGGAGCTAGGCGTAATTCAATTTGCTAAGTCTGAGAGGAGATGGATTTGGCTAAGTAAAGTTGAATTTGGCTAAGTACCTGGACATTAGGTTGAATTTAGAAAAAATTCTAGTGTTAAGGGGACTCAATCAGATCAAATCTTAGTAATTCTGTTATTATTTTAAAATTTTGTATTATATTTGAGTAGAAATTTGTCAGAAACAAAAAGATGTCAAATATTACATTTCTTCTGTTTTTTTTTTCAAAATGTAAATGTATTTTTCATTACATAAAGGAAGAAATCATTGAACCTCTCTTTTTGATCCACTTGATAATCGATCTGATTCTGAAAGGCTCTGTTTGGCGTGACTTTTTTCTGCACCGACGAGTTTGGACAAAAATGCCACGTCATAGAATGTACGTTTGGCATGACGGGTGTTATGACCGCCACTAATAGAACAAAACTGGTTAGGAGCATAAAAATGGATGAAGTTTCTTAGGCGAGGTTTGACGTTCACGATCGACAGTTCATAACCACCGTGTTCACAATCGCCACCCCTAAGCCAAACGGAGTCAAAATGATATCCACCGTGCATAACAGTGACGGGGAGATATTCTACACGTTTACTTTGATGCCGCCGACAGATGGTTCCAATTTCTTGGTATCAAAAGTCAACATTTTGAAAAAATATATATATAACTTTAACTACAATTTCAGTTACTACTCGGCAGAACATACATCTTTTTTCATTTTGTGCGTAATATGCGGCGACGATAATATTCTCGACTGTTGTTCAGAATTCAATGTGCATTGGAGATCGTGCATGATTTGTCGGTATATTAATAATCTAGCTATGTCCTATGTAATACTATAAATTAAAATGAATGAGATCGTGAAATCATTCTCAATCTCTATGAGGGAACGGGGGAGATCGAGGGAGGGGTGTCGTCGGGGCAATGTCTGGGAGTCGCGAACGGGAAAGGGAGGGGAGTAGCGAATGGGAGTAACGAAGGGGCGGAAATGAATTAGAGCGTGGGTTTGCTAGTAGCGGAATTGAACCTTTCAAAATAACGAAAAAAATAAGTTATGGGGGATTTTGGGTTTGCTAGAAGGCAAATTAAATTTGCTAGTAACAACACCCTTATTTAATCTCTATGATTCGAAACTAGCGCTAACATAAATATAAATTATAGGTTGTACTTCTTTATTTCTTGAAATTCAAAAATATTTCTGTTGTTAGTTTACATTTCATGGCATCATGCACAAAAATACTAGGAGGGAAGCCCTAGGACGTGATATTTTTATGCATGCATGTTATGAAATGTAAACTTAAATTTCAAAAGATAGAGGGGTGCAACCTTAATATAATAACTATTTATGTAATTACACTATATGTCTATAATAAAAATAACAGTGAAAATTCATAAAAACCAAAAGCTTTTTAGTATACCTCATACGCCTACTATGCTAAGTAAACATTAGACCTCCTAAACCTACTTTAAAATGATTTTTTTTAATATAAATAGTTTTGAAAAAAACAATTATAAAATATTAATTAAAATTTTTATGCGGTCATTTTGAGTACTCATATGTATAAGTTGTGGGCGCAACTGACTTGAAGCGGGCGCAGCCCGGAGTGTCATGGGCGTAGCCCGTCGGGGCGGGCAAAGCTTGCCATCGCGGGCCAGGTACTATCGCGATTGGTTAGGGGCGGACGAAGCCCGTCATCGCCGACCGGGTAATGTCGCACTTGGCAGTAGGGGCGGAGCCCCATGCCTCTCACTCGTGTGTGTGTGTGTGTGTGCGCGCGCGCGCATACGAGTGACAAGCACGGGGCTCTGCCCCTACTACCAAGCGCACCAGTACCCGGCCGGCGACGACGGGCTTCGCCCGCACTTGCGCCCACCACATATATATATGAGTACTCAAAATGACCGCACAAAAATTTTAATTAATATTTTACATTTTTTTTTCCAAAAACATTTATATTTTAACAAAAAATCATTTTAAGGTATGTTTAGGAGGTCTAATGATTACCTAACCATAGTAAGTGTAAGTGGTTTACTAAAAAGTTGTTGGATTTTATGAATTTCCATCATTATTTTTATTATAGGGGTATAGTGTAATTAGACAATTAGTCATTATATTTTATGAATTTTCATTTTTTGCATAATATATGTTAAGTCATTAGAGTAAAAGAATGAGGGTATATTTGACAATTTTGAATGTTGCACCAACGACAACTTCTTGTATATAGTAGTCAAAGATATGCGAGTGAGAGGGTAAGGGGGGCCCCCCGTGCGGGTGACGACATTCTGCGGGGGGCGGCGATATTCGGCGGGGACAACGACATTCTGCGGGGGCGTCGATATTCGGCGGGGACGGCGAGATTCAGCGAGGGAGACATTCAGCAGGGGTGACATTCTGTAGGGGCGGCGACTTTTGGCGGGGGAGGTTTATATTTATATACGTATATATAAAACCTAATTCAATGTTGTTCAACAAAAACATATGGTTTGATGGTTGTCATCTTTGTTTGACATAGTGAAAACCTGATGTTGCGGGTCGCTTGGGTGCTCTTGGTAGACCGGTCGACTTGAACCGTCTTAGCTCTGAAGCGAGACAAGCGCGCTAACAGTCAATTAGAGATTCGTTGAGTACACTGAGACTTTTTAAACGTGGAAAACCCGGAAAGGGTGAAAAACCACGCGGTCGGAGCTGTGCCGACCAAACTTCACTATCCTCTGAGGGGTTACAGTCGGGTACTTAGAATTCGAGCGTGACAGACCGCCGCTCGTTATAATAATAGAGAGAAAGAGAGAGAGTTCCGGAGGTGACGGGCCACCTCCCGAAAAACTAAGTCTTTTTCCTTCTGAGAACGGTGGAGAGCAAAATTGAGAATGCTCGGGAGAACAAAAGTGAGAATGCTGAGTCGCCTTTCGGGAGAAAGGAAATCTTCAAGTCCACGAAGGAGATCTTCAAGCGCCGAAGGAGAATTCCGAGGAAATCTTCAAAGGAGCTCTCCCGGGTGCAGAAGGCAAGGTCCCTCCAAATGAAGGTTCTGGGCTCCTTTTATAGCTTTGGCCGGGGGTAGCCCGGTAATTTTGCCGTCGTAACCACCTGACGGGCGAATCACGCTGGACGATTTGGAGCACACGGATCGCCATTTTTCGTAAATGACTGTCTCGCCCTTTGGGCAGTTCGGGCAGCTTTGTTGAAGGTGAAAAAGGCAACAAGCTGTTCCTGCAATCTGAGAAATTAGAAAGACAAAAAGTGAACGTGCCCGGAATGTGGAAGTTTTCTTAGCGCGCAACGAACACGGAAGTATTCTGGGTGCACTGCGAGCACGGAGCGTTCCGAGCGAACGGTAAAATGAGGAGTCGCGCCCCCAAAGGGGAAATGGGCTCCGGTCGCACCCGACGAGGGGCGCGACTTCGGTCGAGCCCTCTACGAGCCCCCGTGGGAAGAAAAAAAGGGGGAGGGGGCTTGGTCGCACCCCAAGGGGGGTGCGGCTTGGCCGCTCCCCACATGGGGTGCGGTTAGGCCGGACCCCACGTGGGGTGCGGTTAGGCTGCACCCCACGACGGGGGTGTTGCATGCGCGTTACAGCGCGCGCTACCGCGTGGTAGCGTCGCGCGGTAGTACTACCGCGCGCGATAGCGCGTGTGGTTGCGGGCGTCATGGCTGCGCACGGTCCGCTCCGCGCGTACTCTTGCACTTGCGGTTGTCGCGGAAATGGAGGGTTCAGTTTGCTCCACCACCCACCCCCCACTACCTTAGTGGGGGAGTGGGTTGTGTAAGTAACCGCCACCCGGTCATCTTTTTTAAAGATGAAAGCCTATGTATGAATTCCTATCACAAGCCCCCCAAACCTTCAGAGTCCGAACTTCCATGCGGAGGAGTGCGAAGGTTTTGTCTTGCCTGCAGCGGCTCTGATCATCGTCGTCTCTGCGCGGTGTGTCGAACCATGGTGGAGGTAAGTTCTTTTTCCACTTTTCATGAAAAAGGAGAGAAGAAAGTGAGAAGCGTGTGTGCGGGCCGCGCCCTCGCTCTCGCGCGTGTGGCCGGTGCCGAGCCCATGCGCGCGGTTGGTGCCGGCCGGGGGAGCGCGCGGACGTAGCCAACGCGCCTGGGAGAGCGCGCGGCCGTATCCCGCGCGCCCGGTCGTGCGGCCGGTGCCGTCCGGGAGAGCGGCCGGTCGGGCGGCGCGTATTGCGGCCGGCGCCCGCGCTCCCGTGCGCGCGGTTGATGCCGGCTGGGAGAGCGTGCGGCCGTAGCCCACGCGCCCGGGTGCGCGGCCGGCGCCGGCCGAGAGAGTGGCCGACCGGGCCGCGCGTTTTGCGGCCAGCGCCCGCGCGCCCGTGCGCGCGATTGGTGCCGGACGGGAGAGCGCGACGGCCGCCCGGGTGCGCGGCCGGTGCCGGCCGGGCCGCGCGGCTTGCGGGGGCGGCCTGCGCCCGCGCGCCCGTGCGCGCGGTTGGTGTCGGCCGGGAGAGCGCATGGCCGGCCGGGTCGCGCGGCTTGCTGGGGCGGCTGGCGTGCGCGTGGCTGCGGTCGGTGTCCGTTGCGGAGGCGCTTGGCCTGCGAGTGCTCTGACTGACAGAGTTTGTTTCACGCGTGCCTTTTTGGGCTTTTATTTCTTCGATGCATGCGCTTACGTACGCATATTTTACTTTTAGGCCTCGAAACGGGGTGGCCAGTCGAGGCCGATGCGCCTGCGCTCTACTCTTGATGTTGTGTGGATTGATATATGGCGTTAGCGGTTTGGGTTGCCTTCTAATGTCGAGGTGAAGATTCCGCGGGTGGAGGAGCGCGCTCAAAATCCGCCGACCGGTTTTATGACCCTTTATGAGAGCTGCCTGAAATCCGGGTTTCGCCTTTCTCCATCTGAGGAGATTGTTGAGATACTCCGATTCTGTGGTGTTCCGATTACCCAGTTTACTTCTGCTAGAATGACGAAAATTATGGGGATGGTGGTGTTTTTTCGGGAACATAGCACGCGCTTTTCCCTCGAGGTTTTCAAGGATTGGTGTGAGGTTTCTACCGACTCAGATGGACGTATTGAAGTGCGAAGCAACAAGAGTTGGTTTCACTTCGGGGAGAAGACTGATTACCGCCAAGGGAATACTCTTTATGGGTACGTTCGAAATCGATGGGAGCTGCCGGAGCTATGAAGAGCACTTCCCAGACGTTGCCGCCGGCAGACAGGATGTGAGGATGAGTTCATTCCTATCCCTGGTTTTCCTGGTCGATAAGGGCTGTCGAAGGCCTTGTTCTGTATTTCCGGTAGCGTGGAGGAAAGTCGACTGCTCTCGGTGGGGCTTTCCTGGGATGCCGAGCGCGCGGCCGCTGTTCCCCTGGACCGTGGGAAGAAGAGGAAGATTATTAGGAATGGAGCCTCTAGTTTGGGCTCTATCCCACCGACACCCAGGAGTCACGATCACGAGGCCGGCCCAAGCCGCCGCAGGGTGGAGCCGAGCCCGTCCGATCCGGAGATTGAGATTTTAGCATCTCCTATTATCGACCGAGTCCCGCGGGGAGATTTGCCGCCGCCTCCTCCTTTATCGCCGACGAGGCGAGTTTCCTCTTCTCTTCAGGCGATGACTTCTGCGGTAAGTAAAGTTTTCCTTCGCTAGTTTTAGGTACTTCTTCTCCATTGTTGCTTTTGTATTCTGATTGTTTACCTTTTGTCTGCAGGCCGATGTTCTGACCAGTGTCGCTCTCACATTGAATGATTGTTACTTGGGACTCAAGGATAGCTACTTCACTCTTCAGGAGGAGCTCGGGTGGCGAGAAGTGACTTTTCCGGCTTCCAGAAGAAGAGGGATCGCGACCTGGCCCGCATTGGGCAGTTGGAGGCCGACATCTCCTCTTCCCGATCGGAGGTCGAGAAGCTGCGAGCAAAGTATGGTGGTGATAAGTCCCTTGCCCAGGATGCTCTCCGTCGGCTGTCGGAGGCTCAGGGGGAGATGTTCCGCCTAGAGGGGGAGCTGGGCTTTCTGAGGAGAGAGGTGGACCGGTTGTCATCGGTCGGACGCAGCGTCGAAGAGGACAAGGCAATGGGAGTGGCCGAGTACAGAGATTCTCTGGCTTTCGTAGAGGAGCGGTTCCAGATGTCGGAGGAGATTCGTGTCGAGGTTATGAAGAAGGAGGTCGAGCCGATGTTAGCGGATGAGTTCGAGGTTGCTTTCCAGAAAGGCATTCAGAAGACTCTCTGTATGATGGAGAGGAAGTTCGGATGTGGCGTTGCGGGTCTTGGAGCTGGGGACCTTTCCGAGGATGATCACTCGGATGCAGCGGAGGACTGACGCTCGTACCTATTACCTTTCATCTTCCTGTCTTTTGTGTTGCTGTTTGTTATTGTTTTTGCTTGTGTGCAGCGTTGAGCTGATGTGGTTGTATTCCTTCATCGTATACATTGCACTCGTTTCCTTGTGTCATTTGAAACTTTGTCATTTTGGTTGTTGTTGATTGGGCGACATGCTTCAAGATGGTCGGTGAAGGGTGTTCGCACTTTGGAAATCGTGGCGAACTTGCCATTTAGCGTTGGCATCTGAGTAGCTTTTTTCATAAAATAATGGGTGAGTCAGCGCGAGTCTGAGCTTGCGGCTTTTTCATAAATTTGCGCGAGTCGGGGCTCGCGGCTTTTACATAATGGCAAATAGTTTGCGTGAGTCTAAGCTCACGGCCTTTTATAGTAAAAGGTTAGTTTGCGCGAGTCTGAGCTCGCGGCTTTTATATAATAGAAAATTAGTTTGGCCGGTGAATAGTGTTGGAGTTTCTGAGGTGATCTCAAAGCAATCAACAGTTAATCTTACTGCCAACGCAATATGAGCCTATAGAGTTGTAACATCCCGACTTTTATTGGGTCACTAGGCCCTAGTGAGCCCAATAAAAGTAGGTCCGAACGGTAGACATAACCCAATAAGGGGTTATGTGCTACGAACCCCGAATTGACTTCTGTCAGATCCGCTAGACTCGTATGACCAATACGAGTGCAACGGGATTTGTTGCACCTCGATCCGAGGTCGTTTAGAGAAAACGACCATTTTGAGTATCGTTGTGCGCCGCTACCACACTATAGTGGGATAGTGGCCAAACATACTCCGAATTAACTTCTGTCAGTTCCATTAGAATCGTATGAACGATACAAGCGCAACGGAATTCGTTGCGCCTCGATCCGAGGTCATTTAGAGAAAACGACCATTTTGAGTATCGTTGTGCACCGCTGCCACACTATAGTGGGATAGTGGCCAAACATACTCTGAATTGACTTCTGTCAGTTCCATTAGACTCGTATGAACGATACAAGCGCAACAGAATTCGTTGCGCCTCGATCCGAGGTCGTTTAGAGAAAACGACTATTTTGAGTATCGTTGTGCGCCGCTACCACACTATAGTGGGATAGTGGCCAAACATACTCTGAATTGACTTCTGTCAGTTCCATTAGACTCGTATGAACGATACAAGCGCAACGGAATTTGTTGCACCTCGATCCGAGGTCGTTTAGAGAAAATGACCATTTTGAGTATCGTTGTGCGTCGCTACCACACTATAGTGGGAAAGTGGCCAAACATACTCCAAATTGACTTCTGTCAGTTCCATTAGACTCGTATGAACGATACAAGGGCAGTGGAATTCGTTGCGCCTCGATCCGAGGTCGTTTAGAGAAAACGACCATTTTGAGTATCGTTGTGTGCCGCTACCACACTATAATGGGATAGCGGCCAAACATACTCCGAATTGACTTCTGTCAGTTCCATTAGACTCGTATGAATGATACAAGCGCAACGGAATTCGTTGCGCCTCGATCCGAGGTCGTTCAGAGAAAACGACCATTTTGAGCATCGTTGCGCGCCGCTACCACACTATAGTGGGATAGTGGCCAAACATACTCCGAATTGACTTCTGTCAGTTCCATTAGACTCGTATGAACGATACAAGCGCAACCGAATTCGTTGCACCTCGATCCGAGGTCGTTTAGAGAAAACGACCATTTTGAGTATCGTTGTGCGCCGCTACCACACTATAGTGGGATAGTGGCCAAACATACTCCGATCTGACTTCCGTCAGTCCCATTAGACTCGTATGAACGATACAAGCGCAACGGAATTGTTGCGCCTCGATCCGAGGTCGTATGGAGAGTATGCCATTTTAGGACTATGTAGACCACCTCAGTGCAACGCACGAAATGTGAAGCACACAAACTCGGCATCGGCCCCGGTAAATCTTGATGGACCCCGGGACCATGAAGGACCCCGCCCTAAGTTGACCTCGGTCAAACCCCCCAAGCTTGAAATCTATTGAGAAAAGAAAAGAAAAGGGGGGAGAGAGAGAAGCCCCTCCCCAAAGGGAGGGGGCTGCCCATGGATGGGCAGCCCCCTATTAGGGCAAAGGGGTAGGAGAGGGAAGGGGGGGGGGGGAGAAAATATCTCCCCCCACCCCACCCATCCCTTCCTTTTAGCCCACGTGGGCTAAAAGGAAGGAGAGGGGAGGCCTCCCCCTCCCCTACATAAGGAGGGGTTCAGACCATCCCTGAGTGCCAACCCCCCCCCCCCCCCCTCTCAGCCTCCTCCTCCTCCTTCTCCCCTGCCGGCTAGCCAGCCAGCCCCCTGCCGGAGCCCTGCCCAACCAAACCGCCACTCTCCTTCATCTCCATGGAGAGCCACCACCGCCCCTCAACCTCCGAGCCCCTCCACCTCAGGTAGACACCCTCCCCTCCTCCTTCCTACTCCCCTGAGCCAGGCCGACCCCCTCCCCGTCGCCGGAGCGCCGCCAGCACCACCCCGAGCCTTGCAAGGCTCAGGTGGAGGCATGGCCGTGGAAGCCACCCCCCCCCCCCCCCCCCCCCCCCCCAGCGCCGGTGGCGGCGCTGGGGAAATAGGTCCCCTCTTGGGGACCACGGCGCCGACGAAGGGAGGCGGCCGGGCCGCAGGAGGACGCAGCCCCAGCGGCACCCGTGGCCTAGGCCCCCCCTTGGCTCGTTATTCCTGTACGGGGTAAAACCCCGCCCCCGGCGGCGGCCGGCGGCGCCAGTCCATCGGAACCCCGCCGGATGACTGCCCTCTCCCCGGCGCACCAGCCAGGGGCGGCAGGGAGAGCCCTCCCAGCGGAGGCGGCGGCGCAGCGAGCCTGCATGGCGCATGCAGGTCGCGCCACCGCCTCCCTCCCCTTTCTGTTCTTTTTCCCGGTGGTAGCCGGCGGCGCCAGGCCGCCGGACTACCACCGGAGGAGTCGCCGGCCCCCGACGCACCGACCGAGGGCGGCGCCGTCCCCAGCCGGCCGCTGCCCTGCGGCGGCAGCGGCCGCCTCCCGTTGATTAAACGGGAGCCGCACGATCTCCCCCAGGAGATCAGGCGGCTCCTGTAACCTATTTTCCCACCCCCTGCCTCCAAATGTGCGCCCCCACAGCGGATCCACTGTAGGGACCCAAGGAGGGCGCCCGGTGCGGCGCCGCCCCCCCCCCCCCCCCCCCCCCCCCCCCCCCCCCCCTCCCCAGCCCCTTCCCTTTTGCTATTAGCACACCAACAACCCTTGCCTATTTTATTTTCCTGAGGGCAATTGGGGGCATTTTCAGAAAAACCTTCCTGAATGAAAAATATGCCCCACTCTAAGGGGCACCTACTGTAATTTTTTGGGATTTTCAGGAGTAATTTTACTATTTTTAAACTCCTTTATAAAGTTCATTTTAAGAAATAAAAAGCCCAAATGAATTCGTAAAAATCCCCAAAAATTATAGGCTCTAATTAAGGGTGTTTTACAACTACTATTAGAGTTGGGGAGTGTGACATATTATTTTGGTCCTCTAAAAGCTTTTACAAGCAAAATAAACGCCCGAAAGGGGAGCGAAATTAATTGGAATAAATCGGCGTCCTCGCGACGCGTATTTTAGCGGTATAATAAAATTACGCGTATTGATCTAAGGAATCGATTAGGTTTAAAATATCGACGCAAAAAATTGGGACGAAATCGCGGAGCGACGCCGCAATGCATAAATGACGAGATAATAAAAAAAGAACGAATCCACGGCAAAGGGAAAATACTAAAACTCATGGAACATAAATAAACTCCTGGGAACGGAGTAGAACCCCTATGAACGGGGAGAAAGCAGAACCTCCTCCTACAAACAGAGTCGACGTTGAAGCCTCCTCTTATGGAGTGATTGGACTACTAACCCTTTATTTATTTACTGCTTTCTGTACTTTCATTCCTCCAATCTCGCACTGGTCCGTATTTATTGCTTTATGTACTTTCATTCCTCCAGTCTCGCAATGGTCCTTATTTACTGCTTTCAGTACTTTCATTTCTCCAGTCTCGCACTGGTCCTATTTACAGCATTCAGTACTTTCATTTTTCCAGTCTCGCACTGGTCCTTATTTACTGCTTTCAGTACTTTCATTTCTCCAGTCTCGCACTGGTCCTGATATTATGGCCCCCTGCTTCCGACCTATTTTACTGCTTATATTGCACTTTCTAATTCAGCTCTAACTTCGGTCCTACGCTAGCAAGCGATGCTTATCCTCCCTTCTACGAGGCCTTAGTTGGGGAAAACCCAGAGTTGAGCCCCTCCTCCCAGGTTAGCCCCAATTAAGGAGCCCTCATACCGCTGAGCCTCCCGGTCAGAGGTCGTATGACCGGTTGAGTAATTTGTCGCACGTCTTAAGCGCTTATTCTGTATTTAAATCAGTTGAAGATTGTTTGGAAGTGGCGGGTCGGTCACGCCCGCAGACCGTTCATACCGGTGCGGGTGGGTTGACGTCTCATGGCGACAAGGAGATGTGCACAGCAGGCTATCACCACTCCGAACCTGCAGTTTTGCCTCCGCTGGTCGACCTAAAAATCGGTTCGCTGGATGTAGCTTGTAACACCCTGCCAGTACGAAAAGTATAACAGCAGGTCCGGCCGGGACCCCACGCCATACAAACCACACTAGCTAGGAGTTAAAAGGTGATAACCAGAAAGGTAACTACAAAACGAGAGTACAAAACGTAAGCGGAAGCATTAATTAAACCATTCAAAAAGACATGTCCACTATCATAGGAATGAGTCCAGAAGTAAGAGTTACGGCCTTAGGGCCTTGCATCAAATCAATGTACAAAACTCCAAAAAAAGCATACATCGGCACGCAGGCCGGCAACACGTGAGAAAACAGGAAAAAGGCTGGCCTTCGAGGGCCAACACAGCAAAAGGGTCAACGCCCGCTACTTCCCGCTAGGCTCACCTGCACCTGCATAAGAACATTCCACCAAGCGGTGGCAAACAAGGTAACGGTCAGCATAGCTGACCAAATTATAACGACCCCACCCCTTTCCCGGGGTGGCGGAAATTCTACCCTGCAAGTAAGCCATACTAGCACAAGTACTAATCTAAAGAAAGTGCAACTACACAAGGTGAGGTTTCAAGCACAATCAATCTTCTAGGTTGAGCATCAAAAGAAGGGAACCTAGGTATGCACATGATGTTGGTTGGGTTCACCCGAAGGTTTCCCACAACCGCCTAAGCAATCGCATGAGGCTAAACATAACATCAAATTCACAACACTCCACCCTAAGGGTCACAACCTTAGGTGGGAAACAAGAGCTTTTGGTCGGTCTAGGTATGACACCTTCCACGACCTCTCCCATGATCACACGGCCTTCATGAGGAAGGGACCTCTCGCCGATCTGCATGGAAACGGGTTCGGTTCAGCTTTGCCCGTGCTCTAATCGTCGCGATCTATCGCACGACGCGGGTACAGCTTCACCTCGGCCCGTAAGGGTTTAGCACTTTCAAGTGCTGCACAAAATATACGCTACGCACCTAACCCCTTCACAAGGATCTAGGCTTCGCGAATTCTCAACAAGGGAGGTACACACGCTCCGCATCAATAACGTGGTGAAGGTTTGCCTTCAACCAAAACTCGAAGCATGGGGCTTTCGTAGGGATCTTCACAAGACGCCTACACTTAACTCCCGCAATACTATAGGTGAGTTCACGGAGTCATTCTCCGGCACGCATTCTAGGTCTAACCTAAATGCAACGTCGCAAATCAAGCATCACCGATTCGGGCTCACGGCCACGAATAGGCTTCACACAAAATGCCTAAATCCGCACGACTACCGGATTTTCTACATGCAATATGCCGGGGACGGACACAATCTACCCGGAGTCCCGAAGGACTTGAGGAAATCCTACACTTCACCCATTTGGTGAAAGAGATACCTCATGCAAGCAAAGAAAGAGGAATAAATGGACAAATACAAGTCCAAAGTTCGGGAGGAAGAATCGTTACCCTAGACGTGTTCCTCTTCGCCATGGATCCGAGATTCTACGCGGAGGGAAAGAACCGCACCGGGCTGCACTCTCCGGATCTGGAAACGGCTCGCGAAACGGAGCTCCGGAGCTCCGTCAATGGCGAAATCTCCTCTTCTTCTTCCTTGCCCCCTTCTTCTTCCTCTAGCCTAGGAGAGAGAAACACTATGAAATAATGAGGGTTTAATCCCTCTCCAAAGCCCTAAGACCCCCCAGCATTAAATCCCAGCCGTTGGATCGAATTCCAAGAGATTTGATCGGTCGGATCTTCTTCTCCGCTCAAAATCGCGGAACAGAATAAACAGGGCGCACGATCACAGGCGCACGGTCAGTGGTCGTGCGCGACGAGGGCAATGGTCGTGCGCACTATCCGGGACAGAACTCTGAATTCTTGCGAATAAGCGCATGATCGCTGGCGCACGATCACTGGTCGTGCGCGAAGAGGGAAATGGTCGTGCGCACTGTCCGAGACAGAACTCGATTCTCTTCTGAATTAACGCACGATCGCTGGCACACGATCACTGGTCGTGCGCGATGAGGCCACTGATCGTGCGCTAAGAGCAGACAGGGAAAATTCTAGCCTGCTTCACGTGCCGCACTACCACTCCGCCTACTTCGCGGAACTACCAGACTTGGGGTGTTACAACTCCACCCTCCTTAAAAGAATTTCGTCCCGAAATCCAGGAAACAGTAATAGCATAAATTACAGTTATACTTTACCTGAGGGAAATAGCTCGGGATACTCCGCAAGCATCGTTTTCTCTCTCTCCCAAGAGAGCTCCTCTCGGCCGCAGTTATCCCACCGGACTTTTACCATCCGAATGGACTTGTTCCGCAGCTGCTTTACTTCGGTATCTTCGATGTGTAAAGGCTTGACTTTCGTCGACAACCCACTATCAACCGGAACTTTGCCGACCGCAACGATATGAGTAGGCTCTTGCACTGCCTTCCTCAACACTGAAATGTGGAACACGTCGTGCAGACCGCTCAGCTCTGCAGATAGTGCAAGCCGATAAGCCGCATCACCAACACGCTCCACGATCTCGAACGGTCCTAAGTACCTCGGACTGAGCTTTTTCAAGCGTCGAATCCTTGATACCCCTTTGAACGGTTTGATTTTCAAGTAAACCCGGTCACCGACGGCAAACTCTAAGTTCCTATGCTTGGCGTTGAAATACTTTGCTTGCCTATCCTGGGCAACCAATAGCCTTTCGCGTATAGACCGGATCGTCGAAGTTGCTTCTTCAACATCCCTTCGCTTCAATAGCTTAGTATCGCCCGTTTCCGCCCAAGACAACGGCGTACGACACTTCTTACCATAGAGGGCCTCGAAAGGAGCCATCTTTATGCTGGCTTGGTAGCTATTATTGTAGGCGAATTCGATCATATAGAGGTGATCCTCCCACCTCTTTCCAAAGTCTAGAGCGCACATTCGGAGCATATCCTCCATAGTCCTGTTGGTTCTCTCGGTCTGTCCATCCGTTTGCGGGTGGAAGGCCGTGCTGAACTTCAATTTTGTGCCCAACAGTTCATGGATAAGCCTCCAATCTTTCGATGTGAAACGCCCGTCACGATCGCTGACGATGCTACGAGGGACACCGTGCAGTCTCACGATACTATCCACATAGAGCTTTGCTAGCTTCTCTACAGAATCATCCTTCCGGTTCGGAATGAAGTGTGATACCTTTGTCAAACGGTCCACGATCACCCATATGGCGTCGTTTCCATGTTGCGATCTCGGCAATCCGTGCACGAAATCCATCGAAATATCATCAGACTTCCACTCCGGAATCGGCAAGGACTTCAGAAACCCACCGGGACGTTGACATTCCGCTTTCACCAATGCGCAAGTATGACACTTGGCCACGTAAAGGGCAATGTCTTTCTTCATGCCCGGCCACCAGAACAATTTCTTCATATCCATAAACATTTTAGTGCTCCCCGGGTGGATCGAGTACTTGGTATGATGAGCCTCGTACATCAACCCCGCCCGTAGAGTACCAACGTTTGGGATGCATAACCTTTCCTGCTTCCACATAAGGTCGTCTTCGAAGGAGAAATCAGCGTTTAACCCTTCAACGGTTTCCGCTTTGTATCGTTTCAAGCTCTCGTCCAACTCCAATGCTTGTCGAACTCGGTCGGCAAGGTCGTAGTGAACTTCCGTCCAGTTCAAGCATGCTGAAGTAGACGTTCTCCTATCAATGCATATGATCTCCATTTCTTCTAGCTCACGGATTAGATGCTCATCGTGCATCAAAATCCAATTTGCTTGTGCGGGAGCCCGACGACTCAACGCGTCTGCAACTACGTTTCCTTTACCGGGAGTATATTTGATATCGAAGGTGTAGTCCCCAAGGAACTCCATCCACCTCCTTTGGCGCATGTTCAACTCCCTTTGATCTAGTAAGTACTTGAGGCTCTTATGGTCGGTAAAGATATCGATCTTCACGCAATATAGATAGTGTCTCCAAAGTTTGAGGGCAAAAACCACGGCCGCTAGCTCCAAATCATGGACCGGGTAATTCCTCTCGTGAACCTTCAGTTGCCGGGAGCCGTAGGCAATTACCTTCCCGAACTGCACTAGGACACAACCCAAACCACTTCCTGAGGCGTCGCTATATATTTCGTAGCCTTCCGTACCCTGTGGCGAGCATAGAATGGGCGCCGTGGTCAGACGGCTCTTTAGCTCTTCAAAAGCTCGTGCGCACTCGGGTGACCAAACGAACTTATGATCCTTCCTAGTCAGTTTTGTGAGAGGAAGTGCGATCCTCGAGAAGTTTTCCACAAAGCGCCTATAATAGCCGGCAAGTCCTAAGAAACTTCGGACTTCCGCTACGTTTTTCAACAAAGGCCACGCTTGGATCGCTTCTATCTTCGACGGATCAACTGCAATTCCTTCGCCACTAACAACATGACCAAGGAATGCCACTGACGGTAGCCAAAATTCGCACTTGGAGAACTTGGCATATAGCTGACTCCTCCTCAAGGTGCTCAGGACTGCGTGCAGATGCCCTACATGCTCCTCTTCCGACTGAGAGTATACCAAAATGTCGTCGATGAAGACGATCACAAATTGATCTAAATACTCTCGGAATGTCCTATTCATCAAGTCCATGAATACCGACGGTGCGTTGGATAGACCGAACGGCATTACCGTGAACTCAAAGTGCCCAAAGCGGGTACTGAACGCTGTCTTTGGAATGTCGCATTCCCTTATTCGCAGTTGATAGTAGCCGGACCTTAGGTCTAGCTTGGAGTAAACCGTCGACCCCATCAGTTGGTCGAATAGATCATCGATTCTAGGAATCGGATATCGGTTTTTCTCGGTCAACTTGTTTAGCTCTCTATAATCGATAGATAGACGCAAGCTCCCATCCTTCTTTTTCACAAAGAGGACCGGTGCACTCCAAGGCGAAGAACTTGGACGTACGTAGCCTTGCTCTAGCAGCTCTTGCAATTGGACCTTCAACTCTGCCAATTCCTTTGGCGCTATTCGGTATGGTGAGCGGGCCACAGGTTTGGCACCTGGCACCAACTCGATACAGAAATCAATCTCCCGATGAGGCGGAGCCCCAGGGAGTTCGTTAGGAAACACGTCGGCGTATTCCGCTACAACTGGGACATCACACAACCTGGGCTTTGGCTCCGAAGCCTCCAACAAGGTGAAGAACAACTCGGCGCCTTTTCTCACCGCCTTAACCACCTGGAGAGCAGACATCAGCGTCTTGCTCGCTCCTCGCATACCGGCGAATGTGGTTTCATCGTCGGTGTTCGTTCCCAGAGTGATCTCCTTTGTATTGCAATCTATGCATGCTCGCTGCTCCGAGAGCCAGTCCAAGCCGAAGATCACATCGAATTCAGCTAACGGTAGTAACGACGCTTCCAAGTCGAAATCTTGACTTCCGATTCGCACCTTCACACGGCTCTTCCTATCCGCACTCATTCAAGATCCATTGGGTAGCACTACTTCCAATCTATCCTCTACAAAGGTAGACGACACTCCGATTCGCACCACGAAGTCCTCAGACAGAAAAGAGTGTGATGCACCCGTATCGAATAGAGCTCTCGCCGGATAGTTGAAAATTAGGACGAAACCTAATTGTACACAAATAACACATAGTCGTACAACAGTAAGAATCATATACATAGCTGTAAAAGCTAACTTCTAATTCGTACCTGTGACGACATCGGTTTGTCGTATAGCTTCTTGTTGGCCAAGCGAATAGACTCTCGGCTGAGTCGGAATGTGTTGGGAGGCCGAAGACTCTGCCGCTTTGCCCTTTTCCGCAGCCCGAGCATAATCCACCGCTCGATTTGCCGCCTTTGGGGGACCACTTCGACACACCGCAGCTTTGTGTCCCACCTTCCCGCAGGTGAAACACGTAATAGGAGTCCGCGCGGTCGTGGCTCCCGAAACATTCGAAGAAGCTGGTTCCGCCTGCTTGAACTTCCGCTTGTTCCTTCTGAAGTCCGGCTTGGACTGAGAGGCCGGCGCATGAAACTCGGGTTTCTTTACAACACTCTTTGCTTGTACCCTCTACATGTCCAACTCCAAAGATCTGGCGGTTTGCACCATCACTTGGAAGCCAAACGTCATAGGGCCTGCAAGGAGCAGCCTCAACTCGTCCCGAAGCCCTTCATAGAATTTATTCGTCTTCGTCTCCTCATCCTCCACCAATGCCCCCGCATAACGACTCAGTCTGGTAAACTCATGTAAGTAATCGTCAACGGAGCGATCACCTTGAGTTAACCTCAGGAACTGGTTTTGTAACGCAATGCGTTGGGCAGAGGGGATAAACCGCTGGAGGAACGACTTTGAAAACTCAGCCATTGTTATTTCAGTAATGTCTCTATCGCCGAATTTGTGCAGTTCCTGCTCTTCCCACCACAGCACAGCCTCTCCGTCAAGAAGGAAAGTGGCTAAGGTGACCATCATGGCTTCGTCCGTCGCCGTCGCCCTCAGAGTTCTTCTAACTCTTGACAACCAGTCTTCTGCCACCGTTGGGGACTCAGATCCCGAGAAGGTGGGAGGATTAAAGCTCAGGAAGTGCTTTAATTGCTGGTCACGCGCTCGCCCCGCAACTACTTGCGCAACTTGACGCTCCACCCTCGGTGCTAACGCCGGTTCCACTGCAGCTACTGGCACAGGGGCATCAACCCTTGGTGCTACCGCAGGTTCCACTGCAGGTTCAACTACCGGGGTTGCATCAGTAGTAGGCGTAGCAGGTTGTGCAATCCTTTGCGGTTGAGCATTGATCATCGCGAAGACTGCTTCTGCGACCATTCTGATCATCTCAGCCGAAGGAGTGGTCGCTGGCACCTCAGCCGACCCACTACTTTCAGCGGTGTTACGGGGTTGAGACCGCCCCGCAGCACTTCTAGTCACCTATAATCATGCAAGGCACAATTTAGTGACCCTAAACATATCAAACATCAATCATGGAACGCTCAGGTTCCGCAAACAAGTATGTTTTTTTTTTTCATTCCTAAGTGGACATTCTTATTAGTTTTTGTCGTTTTAGGTGAATGCACAGCCCGTGCGCACCACCCCTTAAAAGGAATTCGTCCCGAATTCGCTAAACTACGGATCGACGCCTTAAGTCCGATACCAAATTGTAACACCCTGCCAGTACGAAAAGTATAACAGCAGGTCCGGCCGGGACCCCACGCCATACAAACCACACTAGCTAGGAGTTAAAAGGTGATAACCAGAAAGGTAACTACAAAACGAGAGTACAAAACGTAAGCGGAAGCATTAATTAAACCATTCAAAAAGACATGTCCACTATCATAGGAATGAGTCCAGAAGTAAGAGTTACGGCCTTAGGGCCTTGCATCAAATCAATGTACAAAACTCCAAAAAAAGCATACATCGGCACGCAGGCCGGCAACACGTGAGAAAACAGGAAAAAGGCTGGCCTTCGAGGGCCAACACAGCAAAAGGGTCAACGCCCGCTACTTCCCGCTAGGCTCACCTGCACCTGCATAAGAACATTCCACCAAGCGGTGGCAAACAAGGTAACGGTCAGCATAGCTGACCAAATTATAACGACCCCACCCCTTTCCCGGGGTGGCGGAAATTCTACCCTGCAAGTAAGCCATACTAGCACAAGTACTAATCTAAAGAAAGTGCAACTACACAAGGTGAGGTTTCAAGCACAATCAATCTTCTAGGTTGAGCATCAAAAGAAGGGAACCTAGGTATGCACATGATGTTGGTTGGGTTCACCCGAAGGTTTCCCACAACCGCCTAAGCAATCGCATGAGGCTAAACATAACATCAAATTCACAACACTCCACCCTAAGGGTCACAACCTTAGGTGGGAAACAAGAGCTTTTGGTCGGTCTAGGTATGACACCTTCCACGACCTCTCCCATGATCACACGGCCTTCATGAGGAAGGGACCTCTCGCCGATCTGCATGGAAACGGGTTCGGTTCAGCTTTGCCCGTGCTCTAATCGTCGCGATCTATCGCACGACGCGGGTATAGCTTCACCTCGGCCCGTAAGGGTTTAGCACTTTCAAGTGCTGCACAAAATATACGCTACGCACCTAACCCCTTCACAAGGATCTAGGCTTCGCGAATTCTCAACAAGGGAGTACACATGCTCCGCATCAATAACGTGGTGAAGGTTTGCCTTCAACCAAAACTCGAAGCATGGGGCTTTCGTAGGGATCTTCACAAGACGCCTACACTTAACTCCCGCAATACTATAGGTGAGTTCACGGAGTCATTCTCCGGCACGCATTCTAGGTCTAACCTAAATGCAACGTCGCAAATCAAGCATCACCGATTCGGGCTCACGGCCACGAATAGGCTTCACACAAAATGCCTAAATCCGCACGACTACCGGATTTTCTACATGCAATATGCCGGGGACGGACACAATCTACCCGGAGTCCCGAAGGACTTGAGGAAATCCTACACTTCACCCATTTGGTGAAAGAGATACCTCATGCAAGCAAAGAAAGAGGAATAAATGGACAAATACAAGTCCAAAGTTCGGGAGGAAGAATCGTTACCCTAGACGTGTTCCTCTTCGCCATGGATCTGAGATTCTACGTGGAGGGAAAGAACCGCACCGGGCTGCACTCTCCGGATCTGGAAACGGCTCGCGAAACGGAGCTCCGGAGCTCCGTCAATGGCGAAATCTCCTCTTCTTCTTCCTTGCCCCCTTCTTCTTCCTCTAGCCTAGGAGAGAGAAACACTATGAAATAATGAGGGTTTAATCCCTCTCCAAAGCCCTAAGACCCCCCAGCATTAAATCCCAGCCGTTGGATCGAATTCCAAGAGATTTGATCGGTCGGATCTTCTTCTCCGCTCAAAATCGCGGAACAGAATAAACAGGGCGCACGATCACAGGCGCACGGTCAGTGGTCGTGCGCGACGAGGGCAATGGTCGTGCGCACTATCCGGGACAGAACTCTGAATTCTTGCGAATAAGCGCACGATCGCTGGCGCACGATCACTGGTCGTGCGCGAAGAGGGAAATGGTCGTGCGCACTGTCCGAGACAGAACTCGATTCTCTTCTGAATTAACGCACGATCGCTGGCACACGATCACTGGTCGTGCGCGATGAGGCCACTGATCGTGCGCTAAGAGCAGACAGGGAAAATTCTAGCCTGCTTCACGTGCCGCACTACCACTCCGCCTACTTCGCGGAACTACCAGACTTGGGGTGTTACATAGCTCACATCCAGTTAGCACACCAAGTTGTACAGGAGGGCCTGAGTGATACGATACGACTACACTCAGAAGTGGCAAGACTGGCCACTGTCACCGACAGCCACATCGGTGAGGCCCGCCGGGTTAGCTCCCCTGCTTGAAATAAAGCGGTCTAAACTGTGTATACACAGGGTCTTTTGCGTGTGTGCAGGTTTGAATACCTGGGTGCGAGTATGTGCGAGATAGTGTTGTGTATTTACTATACTGCGCGATTATGGATAGTAGGGCGGGAGGCCCTATTTATAGATATATATGTGTATATATATATATATATGATTACCTGCTGCTAACCCTCTTCTTTGCTTCGGCTATTTATTTATGTCCTTTAGCCCGCCCCCCGGATATGTATCCGGGGAGGGGATGTGTTTTCTACTTAGCTCTGTGACTAACGGTTATTTCTTATAACCAATCACAGGAGATGGGACAGCGCATAGCCCCCGCACCGCAGGATGAGTTACGAGCCTTAGAGATGGCTCGATCGGACACTCCAGCCTCTCCCCCTATCTTCCGAGACGTGAGTCCTAGAGTATAGGTCTAGCCTAGGGTCTTTGTTATAGTCTATGTAGCCCCCGAGGCACTGGTTGTAAATAATAGGTTTCGGCCTGCTTTAAATATGTAAATACAAGCTGTATGTTGGTTTTGTTCATTTTGATTGCTTCAGTTGTGCATTCTGATGTGATGTTGTGATTCTCGTGCCTGACAAGGAGACCACTCAGTGCTTGAGAGGGTGGGTCGTTGCCATCCGGGAAGAACTAGTGGCCATCATTCGGCAGTAAGATTCCCCCTCCCTGAACCCGGTTCAGGTCTGGGGAGGGGGGGTCTTACAAATGGATCAGAGCTACCACGATCCGACCACATGGGGCAGTCTTTCGATCCTCCCTTCCCCGGTTCCGTTTCTTGGTTCGGGACGAACCAGGCAGCGGAAGCCTGGTGGACCCTTTAGGTTAAGGTTAAGGATTCGAGACAGCACGGTAGTACACCCGCACGCTTTCCGCTTTCTTTTCGTTTCAGTCCTGCAAAATTCCCTTATTTTTGCAAGTATTGATGTTCGTTTGTTACTTCTCCAGATACCGGAGTCGAGTAACGGAAGGTCCTCCTCTAGGGATCAGTACCACCCTACCACTCCACCACCAGCCCCGGCCACTCCAGCCGCAGTTCCGTTTGGGGATACAGAGCTAGGACGGACCTTGATAGCTTTGTTAGCCGCTTTCCACACGGCCACCCTACGGCCACCCCAGCAGGCCGCCGTACCCACCGATCTTCTGACGACATTCCGGGGGCTAAGGCCCCCCACCTTCCGAGGTACCGAGTCAGCCATTCAGGCCGAAGAGTGGGTGGAGAGGGTAGAGGAGCTCTTAGTCGGGATGATGTGCCCCTCCATAGCCGCAGTGTCCTTGGTGGTGACCATTCTAGAGGGCTATGCCCGAGATTGGTGGAGAGCAGCCAGCCGCTCCACGTTTAGAGGGCGACCACTCAGCACAATCCTCTGGGGGAATTCTCAGAGGCCTTCCTAAATCACTTCATCTCGGACGCAGACAGGATTGCACTTCAGGAGCGTTTCTTACAGATCCGGCAAGGGGAGAGGACGGTACCAGAGTACCAACAAGAGTTCATTCATTTGGCCCGCTTCGCCGGGACTTTAGTAGTTACGGACAGGGATAGAGCGACTAGATTTTACCGAGGACTACGCGACGATCTCCGTCAGGCTCTGATCATGATTTCTCAGGCATCCTTCCACACGATTGCCTCGCACGCCGCATCTTTAGAGTTAGATCAGAGGATGGTGGCCCAGCAGCGGAGGGGACACGTGGGTGTTCCCCGGACTCAGGGCCGAGAGAGAGGAGTAGGTCCTCGCAGACAGGACCGGGGTAGGAGACAGCTTCAGCGCCACTAGCCATATGGGCAGGCAGCCCAGCCCCGACCAACACCCCCCATCCCCAGCACCTCAGGCCGTCCCAGCCGCACGACGAGACGTCCCATTTATAGGGAACTACTAACTATGTCAGCAGCCCGGGCACATACGAGCTTTTTGCCCTCAGGCTACAGGGAGACCCAGTTTAGGAGCAGTACAGAGAGCTGCGGAGAGAGGACGAGGTGGACGCAGAGGACGTCCCGCAGGCAGGAGGGAGCCAACTAGGCAGGGCAGAGCAGCACCGCTCGAGGCATACACATTAGATCTCCAGCACGGTCCTGCACCAGATGTAGTGATAGGTATCTACTTTCAGTAGTTACGATATCCTAGGAGGATGTTATAGTCATATATATATATGTTGTGACCTTTTGTATAGCATGTATAGTCTCTACTCCTGTATATCTGTAAAAAGCTTATGATCATAGTATATACATATTATCAGGTTTACTTTTGGTAGAAGGTCATCCCGCTAAAACGCTGTTCGATACCGGTGCCACGCATTTCTTCGTCGCACAGAACTTCATCGCTGACAAGGGAAACACGGTACGATCATCCGGGATTTCAATACGAATACGACTCAGATATGACGTCCACAGAAAAGTGTTCCTTCCAAACAATGCTAGGAGGCATAGAATTCGAAGTCAACGCAACCGTTTTGGCGATAACCGGATTCGACATCATTTTAGGGATGGATTGGTTGGTCGAGCACAGCGCCCAAATTAATTGTTCAACTCGAGAAATCCACCTCCAGAACCCGAATGGGCAATTTATCACACTAATAGGTATACCCTCTGTCACCCGCATTATCTTAACGTCCGCGCAAACAGTCAAAACAGTCCGGCGAAAGGACGAGGTGTACCTAATCTACTTCGAGATGGAGGACAAGACGGAAGTACTCGCTAGAGTGCCCGTAATTAGGGACTTCCCAGACATCTTTCCAGAATCCCTTCTCGGGTTGCCCCCGCAACGGGAAGTGGACTTCCAAATTGAACTTACTCATGGAGACCGACCCGTATCCCGAACTCCATACCGAATGGCCCTGAGGGAACTAGCCGAGCTCAAGATTCAACTACAAGAGCTAGTTGACGCAGGTTTCGTTCGCCCAAGTACCTCACCCTGGGGAGTCCCAGTGCTATTCGTTAAATAGAAGGATGGATCCCTGCGTCTCTGTATTGACTACAGGGAACTGAATAAACTCATTGTCCGGAATACCTATCCCCTGCCCCGAATAGATGAATTGTTCGATCAATTACAAGGTGCGTCCGTCTTTTCCAAGATGGATTTAAGATCCGGCTATTATCAGCTCAGAGTACGAGAAGAAGACATTCCCAAGACCGCTTTCAGCTCCCGCTATGGACTTTACGAATTCATGGTAATGCCGTTTGGATTGACCAATGCCCCATCCGCCTTCATGGCTTTAATGAATACGGTGTTTAAACCCTTCCTAGATCACTTCGTGATAGTCTTTATAGATGATATACTCATCTACTCGAAGAACAAAACTGATCATTCCAGGCATCTCCAAATGGTTCTGCTCAAGCTAAGGGAGCACTCGCTCTTCGCGAAGTTTAGCAAATGTGAGTTCTGGATGGAAGAAGTCGGCTTCCTTGGACACACAGTTAACAAGAACGGGGTAGCGGTGGACCAAGACAAGGTACAAACAGTACGAGACTGGCCGCCACTTAAGTCAGCAGCAGACATCAGGAGTTTCCTTGGCCTCGTCGGCTACTACCGTAAGTTCGTAGAAGGATTCTCTAAGATTGCGTTACCACTTACCTCCCTCACCAAAAAGGACGTGACGTTTCAGTGGTCTCCCGAATGCGAAGCAGCGTTCATAGAGCTGAAGAACCGACTGATATCGGCCCCGATTCTGACACTCCCCTCAGGTACTGAGGGCTTCCAGATCTACGTCGATGCCTCACTAAAGGGATTGGGAGCCGTGCTAATGCAACACGGCAAGGTGATCGCCTACGCCTCACGTCAACTAAAGCCTCACGAACTAAACTACGCCACCCATGATCTAGAACTGGGTGCGGTAGTTTTCGCATTAAAAGTATGGAGGCACTACCTCTACGGAGTGCGATGCGAGATCTTCTCCGATCATAAAAGCCTCAAATACGTCTTCACAAAGAAAGAGCTAAATCTCCGACAGCGCCGATGGTTGGAATTTCTGTGCGATTACGACTTTGCCCTTCAGTACCACCCCGGCAAAGCCAATAAGGTTGCAGATGTGTTGGGAAAATGATTTCTCTTAACCCCTGAACATAAGTTGAATATGAATTCCAAGAAAAGAAAATCAAGGTTAAGTAAACATGCGTAGAATAGTATTCGACGCAACGTCGAGATAAAGTCGACGTTTCTATCAGAATGAGTCGAAGTAGCTCCAAGCAGAATTTGACGTATCCTATGTCGACGTAGCTCTGACTTCTAGTCGACGTATCTTGAGAAGTCGACGCACCCTAGTCGACGCACCTTCCTTATTCTCCTCCCGACGCTCTGCCAGGATGAATTCGACGCTTACGTCGAATAGTAATCGACGCACGTCGATTACTATGATTAATTCAAAAATCGCCAGATCTCTTTCCTTCTTTTATAGATCTGATTTATATGGAATCAATTTATTCTTTATAGCCATTCTGAATCATTCTTTCCTCTAATAGATTCTTGGCTAAATTGATTAAATCCTTTATGGATATTATTTGAAATCAGATTGAATACTTTCCTTCTATGGATATAACTGTTATGGAAATTTCTCTTTCTTTCTAACACTCTGCCTGTTAATTGATTACTCTCCTATAATGTTATTTTAATAAATAGAGCTATAAATAACCAAGGAGGTCGGCAGAGAAAAACAAGAAGTGATCCACCATATACACATTGAAAAAGAGGAAAAGCTCCCAAGTAAAAAGAAAGAGAGTTGAGAAAGATTCCTGCAGCAAGCATCAAGCATTCTTCTTCTTCTGCTTCTAAAGCCATACTGCTGCAAAATTCTGAAAAGCTTACAATCTCCTTCTCACTATAGAAGGGAGATTTAATTCACTACTTCTTGTGCTTCCAATCTTCTTGCTAGAAAGAAGATTCATTCTTGTCTTAAATACTTCTTTTCCTTTTTCTTATTTTCATTCTCACATATTGTAAAAGAGTTTTTAGAATCACTCTTCAAAAAATTCAGTTGTACTGGTTCTAAGAGTCTCCTTTTCAAAAGACTCAGTTGGTTCTAAGAGTCTCCTTGTCAAAAGACTCAGGGTGGTTCTAAGAGTCTCCTTATCAAAAGACTCAGTGCAAGATAGTGAATTTCCTACCAAGGGGGTAGAAGAGTGGACTACCCAAAGTTTGGGGAACCACTATATCTCTTTGTGTTGTGCTGTTATTTTTCTTATTGCATTTATTTTTCTTTACTTATTTAATTCTGGTTGGTGTGTGGGAAGCTCTAATCTGTGATCACTACACACATATATATATAATTATTAACTTTGCACAAAAATATTTTAAATCTCTATTCACCCTCCCTCTAGAGAATTCTAGTGAGGTTAACTGTGCACTTTCAATTGGTATCAAAGCTAGGTTGATCTAAAAAGGTTAACTCCTTGATCAAAAAGATCCTACCCCTTATTTATATATATATATATATATATATTTCTCTAACAATTATTTTTCACATGGCACAAATCAAAGATTATGCTTCCACCAGACCACCAATGTGCAATCTTGAAAAGTTTGCAGTTTGGAAAACAAGAATTAGGATTTATATGAACTCAATTGATGAAGATTTATTTAATGTTATCTTGACAGGTCCTCCCAAGCCTTATAGAAAAGACTCAAGTGGTGAAGTGACTCAAACACTTGTCCCAAAGGCTGAGTGGACAGTTGAAGAGAAAAAGGCAGGAACATGTGATGCAAAGGCTGTAAATATTCTGGTCTCAACCCTTTCTGATGAAATCTTTCAAAGGGTGGTTGATTGTGAATCAGCCAAAGAAATTTGGGAGGCTCTCATAAAGATGGTAGAAGGAAGTGCTGATGAAAGAAAAGATAGGAAGGCTCTATTGATCTCTCAATATGAGAACTTCCAAAAGAAGAATGAAGAAAGCATCTCTGAGATGTATGACAGATTTAGTCTGATCATCAATCAACTAAGGGACTTGGATAGAGAAATCTCTCTTACAGAAATTAATGACAAATTGCTGATGAGACTCCCAAGCTCATGGGATTCAAGGATATTGGCAATAAGAGACACAAAAGGACAAAGGGAAATTTCAACAGATGCTCTTTTAGGAAAACTCAGATCCTATGAGCAACTGCTGAAAACCAGAGAAGAGAAGAAGAGAACAGAAAACACCCCAACTTCTTCAAAAGACAGGAACATTGCATTAAAAGCAACAGAAGAAGGAAGCACTATCACTGAAGAAGAACTATTCAGTTTCCTGGCCAGAAAATTCAAGAAATAGGTCAGGACAGATGGATCAAGAAGGAGAGAGTCAAAACCAAGGTATGACAAAACTCCTACTAAAGAAATTATTTGTTATTCTTGTAGGAAACCTGGACATATTGCCCCAGAATGTCCAGAAAATGCTGAGACAAAGAAAGATCTGAAAAAGAAAGATCTCAAGAAAAAGGGGAAGAAGAAAGAAAGAGGCTTTATAGCAGAAGCCTGGAGTGATACAAACTATGAGGACAGCTCCTCTTCTAAGAGTGACAATGAAGAGCCTAAGCAAGAAGATCTGTGCTTGATGGCCCTTGAAGTACCAAAGAATGATGATGGTGCTAAATCATGGAGTGAGACAGGATCAGAAGAAAGCATATCTTCTGAAGATGAAAAAGAAGATAACCTTATTCTCATAGAGGAATCTGAGGATAAGGATGAGGTAAGCATTTTTGATGAAATAGATTTTCAAAGTGATAATTTCAGAAATGATTTTATGAGAATGTGTCTAGATCAACTAAAAGCTACACAAGAAATTAAAGATCTAAAGGAACAAATTAATGTGGCTAAAAACCAGAGAAATAGAGAGGATAAATGCTCTAAAAATTTTGAAGTAAACATCATAGAAAAGGAAGTAGAAAGGGCTAGAATAGAAAACCAGCTCCTTAAGGATAAGGTATCCCAGGCAAAGGCCTTTGAAGAATCAATAAACATGAGAAGCCAAACTCTCAAGGAAATCACTGAACAACAAACAAGGAGACATAAAAATCTTGGTCTAGGGGTTGATCCCTCAACCAGCCAAGTTCCATCCAACAAACCTGCTTGGATGATCCCTGTAAAATTCACAAAACCCATCAAATCAAACCAAGAAAAAGACTCACTAAATAAGGAAGAAGATTCCCTCAAGGAAATAAATAATTTGATGAAACATCATATTATTCAGCTGATGACTCTCAAACTTCATCTGAAGAAGCAACTAAGCCAAAAGAAATAATACATAAAAGAACAAAATCAGAAAAAAGGAAGAAGAAAATGTGTCAAGATACAGTTGCGTCGACTTTATATCGACGCATGAATGATAGTGCGTCGACTTTTACTCAACGCAACCTCTCAGATGCCTCGACCTCTACTCGATGCTTGAATAAAAGTACGTCGACTTCCAATTGACGCAACTTTTTCCATGCGTCGATATCAGATCAACGTTATCGGGAGAAAGCGTCGAATATAAATCGAAGCAACTATCAACATGCGTCGAATAGATATCGACGCACAAAAATTCAGAGCAACTTAAATGCCTATTCTCCAAAAACCTTCTATAATTCCCATTCAGGATCCATTCATCCTAACCATGATTTCCATCCTAATCAACACCTCTATCCTAACCAAAATTTCTACCCTAAACCTGGTAACCAAAATTCCCATCTTAATCAAACCTTCTATTCTAATCAACCCTTCTATCCTTCTCTAAACTCAAATTACCATAAGAATAAGATAATCAAGTGCCATATATGTAACAAAACTGGCCACCTTGCCAAACAATGTTGGCACAACCAATCAAACTATTTGTAAAAATTAGTCCAAGACTGACTTAGAACTAGGAAGAGATAAAAAGAAATATACACCTAAAATTCTTCAGGAAAATCAAAAGTCACGTCGACTTCTAATCGACGCACCGTCGATGTCTCAACTCAATAAGTAAAATCGACGCATACGTCGATTACAATCGACGCATACGTCGATACGAAACCCTAAACATCTTAACGCAGGCTGTATCGACGCTTACGTCGAATTCCACTCGACGTAACGCCGACTTCATAAAAACGAGCGGGAATGCTAAAATATTTTCGGTCACATCCACTGAAGTACCGAATAAGCCTCGAATTGAGTCCCGTTTCGACGCTTCACCTGACTTAAAAAGACTCTTCAGTTAGAAACCTTCACTACTCTGCATTCTTCATCCTTCTTGCTTCTTAGTCCAGCCAGTTCCTCCTCTCTTTCACTGACCTAAAAATGGCTCCCAAGATAAACTCTGGTTTCGACATTGACCTCGACTCCTTCCAAGCCGCTGCAGAAAATTATAAGAACATCATAGCTCTCTTCACTGAAGCTGGATTGGACAAACTCATCTCCACAAGATGCAAGCTCCTGAAAACAGAGCTCACAGAGCTGATGACTCGTGTTCAGATATCTAAACAAGGAGAAATCCAAGGAACAATCTATGAGACACCAGTCTCAATCTCTGCAGAACATATTAGGACCACCTTTGATCTTCCTTCAGGTATATCCTAATATTATCTTTGTTCAAATAAATAGGGAAAGGAAATCAATTTCTAAAGAGTAACCTTATAAGTCTTTATCATTCTCCTATTAGGTGATGAATCTATAGACCTCACACCTGATGAAATCAAGCATCTGCTAACCACCATGAAGTTTTCAAGGGATAAACCAATCCATCTAAAGAAAATAGATTTTTTTTAAGGAGTATAGACTGCTAGCAAATATAGTAGGAAAGATACTACTATGCAAAATTTCAGCCCATGATGCAGTTCCCAAGCAGCAACTGAACATCATGGGGGCCCTTGTGCTGAATAAGAAGGTGGACTGGGCCACATGGTTGCTCAAAATAATAGGCTCCAAATACTCACACAAAGAAAATGCATATATGAGGATTATGAGTCAAGTACTCTTCCACTCCTTCCCTGACCTCTGTAGGTCAAAAGGAATCCCCATTCCTCCAGGGAAAAGAATGTCAATAGCCCTATTCTCCAAGTGGACCAGGCAAATCCCTAAGCTTGGTTCCATTCCTGAAAGGACTCCCTCTCCTCCTAACTCTCCTGCTCATCCATCTCCTCCTCCTTCTCCTCAAAGAGACAATTCTTCTCTACCACCATCATCCACTCAAATAGTCTCTACCACCCTCACAACTCCTACTCTACCTACCTCTTCTCAAACACCTGCTCCTCAAACAGCAGTTTCTCCATCTCCTCCTCCTCCTACTTTCTCATCCTCTCCACCTCCTTTATCACCCATACCTCATGTATCAACTAACTTCTCTCCAGCTTCATCACCACCTCCACCACTCTCTCCTCATCACCAACCACAACATGAACCATCTGCATCCACTGAAGCTCTCCTCACTCAGTGCATTGCATCAGTAGCTAAAACATTCCAAGCAATGCTGGATGAGCACTGCTCCCAGATTCATTCCTCCATCCTACACATTCACACCCAAATAGATGGGGTCAGTGCCTCTGTGCAAAGTCTGAAGAACTCTCTCTCTTCCTCAAGAGTTACCAAGTCTTTCTTAACCTCCTTGGCCAAGAAGGTCAAGAAGGGGGAGAAGCTAGATGAAGAGCATCCCTCCAATCTTAAATCTCCCTCACACAAATCCCCTCCTTCTTCAAAATCTGACAGTCTTGCACTGCTCAAGACAATTGGAAATGAGAAAGTACCTGAGCTACATATTAAAGAAGAAATAATAGAGGTACTCAATATAGCAAGAGAGGCTGCAAATCAAGTGGTACTATTACATGGGGAGGCAAGCAGGGCAGAAAATGAAGCTGAAAAGGAAGATGTGGCAGATGGTGAGAAAGACAAAGAAACTGAAACTCAAGGGGAGCTGGATACTGCTATGAATGAAGCTGAAAATGAAAAAGGACAGCCGGATGCTGTGTTGGCTGAAGTTGAAGCTCAGGTGGAGCCAGATGCTGTTTTAACTAATGCTGAAATAGAAATAGAAGGCTTTGAAGTTCCATTCTAGGGGGAGCACACCACTATGACTCAGGGGGAGCTGAGGGTACAATCTGCTACTGAGAAAGAGCAACCCACCAAAGTATTCAAAAGAAAAAGAAAGACTCCTCCTACCCCTCCTGAACAGTGATTGAAAATAATGCTGATATACTTTACCTTATAATTGAATACTAAACATGAAGTCTATTTATATAATTCTGGGAAGCTTGTTTATATGATCTATCTTTCCAATTTCTCTTTTGATTGTTTGACATATTTCTGTTCTATATAATTGCCCTGCTGAGTTGATTAAATGCTAGTACAATTTCCCTCTAAATAGGGTTAAGACAAATAGGGGGAGATTGTTGGGAAAATGATTTCTCTTAACCCCTGAACATAAGTTGAATATGAATTCCAAGAAAAGAAAATCAAGGTTAAGTAAATATGTGTCGAATAGTATTCGACGCAACGTCGAGATAAAGTCGACGTTTCTATCAGAATGAGTCGAAGTAGCTCCAAGCAGAATTCGACGTATCCTATGTCGACGTAGCTCTGACTTCTAGTCGACGTATATATCTTGAGAAGTTGACGCACCTTCCTTATTCTCCTCTCGACGCTCTGCCAGGATGAATTCGACGCTTACGTCGAATAGTAATCGACGCACATCGATTACTATGATTAATTCAAAAATCGCCAGATCTCTTTCATTCTTTTATAGATCTGATTTATATGGAATCAATTTATTCTTTATAGCCGTTCTGAATCATTCTTTCCTCTAATAGATTCTTGGCTAAATTGATTAAATCCTTTATGGACATTATTTGAAATCAGATTGAATAATTTCCTTCTATGGATATAACTGTTATGGAAATTTCTCTTTCTTTCTAACACTCTGCCTGCTAATTGATTACTCTCCTATAGTGTTATTTTAATAAACAGAGCTATAAATAACCAAGGAGGTCGACAGAGAAAAACAAGAAGTGATCCACCATATACACATTGAAAAAGAGGAAAAGCTCCCAAGTAAAAAGAAAGAGAGTTGAGAAAGATTCCTGCAGCAAGCATCAAGCATTCTTCTTCTTCTGCTTCTAAAGCCATACTGCTGCAAAATTCTGAAAAGCTTACAATCTCCTTCTCACTATAGAAGGGAGATTTAATTCACTACTTCTTGTGCTTCCAATCTTCTTGCTAGAAAGAAGATTCATTCTTGTCTTAAATACTTCTTTTCCTTTTTCTTATTTTCATTCTCACATATTGTAAAAGAGTTTTTAGAATCACTCTTCAAAAAATTCAGTTGTACTGGTTCTAAGAGTCTCCTTTTCAAAAGACTCAGTTGGTTCTAAGAGTCTCCTTGTCAAAAGACTCAGGGTGGTTCTAAGAGTCTCCTTATCAAAATACTCAGTGCAAGATAGTGAATTTCCTACCAAGGGGGTAGAAGAGTGGACTACCCAAAGTTTGGGGAACCACTATATCTCTTTGTGTTGTGCTGTGATTTTTCTTATTGCATTTATTTTTCTTTACTTGTTTAATTCTTGTTGGTGTGTGGGAAGCTCTAATCTGTGATCACTACACATATATATATAATTATTAACTTTGCACAAAAATATTTTAAATCTCTATTCACCCCCCCCCCCCCTCTAGAGAATTCTAGTGAGGTTAACTATGCACTTTCAAGATGCCCTAAGTCGGCAACCTCCAAGGACCGGGAGTTGGCTAGAGATGATACCGGAGGAATTAGTCAAATCCTTGGCAGAATTGGATGTTATCCTCATCGCCCAAAGAAACCCGATGGAATACCAGGCCCAGCTTTACTGGATGGAGATACAGTGCGACATCAGGGACATAATACGAGAGGCACAGAAGATCGAGGTAGAAGCAGTCCCGATCATTCAGGCCTTGCAACACGGTGCACAAGAAGACTACAATTTGTATGATGGCATCCTGCAGTACAGACACCGCATATTCATCCCCGCTGCAGAGGGAATCCGGGAAGAGATACTCCGCGAGGCACACCAAACGAGGTATTCAATACACCCGGGGTAGTAAAAATGTATACAGACCTGCGAAGGACATTATACTGGCCAGGAATGAAGAAGGACGTCACCAATTATATAGCGCACTGTCAGACCTGTCAAATGGTCAAGGCAGAGTGTCGTAGCCCAGGAGGTTTACTATAACCCCTGCCCATACTAGAATGGAAGTTCGAGGATATTTCCATGGACTTTGTCCATGGCTTACCCCGATCTCGTGCAGGGAACGACTCCATATGGGTCGTAGTAGATCGCCTCACCAAGGTAGACCGTTTTATCCCGAACCAACAAGGCGACGGTGTCGACACATTAGCCCGACTATTTATTGAACAAGTGGTCCGATTTCATGGGGTACCCAAATCAATCGTCTCTGACCGTGACGGGCGCTTTACATCAAATGAATGGAGGAGAGTGCAAGTTTATCTGGGAAACAGATTAGCTTTTAGCACCGCCTTCCACCCCCAGACCGACGGGCAAACAGAAAGGACGAACCGGACGATGGAAGACCTCCTCCGGTTGTGCATAGTAGAACACAATGAGCCTTGGGAACAATTACTACCTTTAGTAGAATTCTCGTACAATAACAGCTTCCAGGCGAGCATCAAGATGGCACCGTACGAAGCCCTCTACGGAAGACGCTGTCGAACACCACTATCATGGGCACAAGATGAAGACCCCTGAAGCTTTAGGAGTCACCTACATAGATGATACCACCGCCGCAATAAGGTTAATTCGAGAACGTATGCTGGAGGCACAGAGCCGACAAGCCAAATATTACGATGCGCGTCATCACCTCGTGGAGTTCAAAGTAGGAGACATGGGTTTCTTAAAAATTAAGCCTATGCATGGGATATCCCGAATAATGAAGCAGAAAAAGCTAGATCCCCGCTATCTGGGCCCATATCAAGTCATAGAAAGAGTTGGCCTGGTGGCTTATAGGCTAGCTCTGCCAGTTGAACTGGGAAACCTCCACGACGTATTTCACGTCTCTTCACTAAGGCGTATACTTCGCCAACCAGAGCAACATCTTCCCGTGCCGCCAGCGTCAGTGCAATCTGACCGATCTGTTCAACTTGAATAAGTGAAGATAGTAGATTCCAAGCTCAAGGAATTACGGAACAAAACCATCACGATGGTCAAGATATTATGGTCAAACGGGGGAAGCGAGGAATTCACCTGGGAACCAGAAGCTCTCGTCCGAGAAAGATACCCGGCACTGTTTCCCCAGGTATGCCTTTCTAACCCCTACTTTAAGTAATTTTCGGGGAAAAAAATCTCTTTATTTTTATTAGATTGTAACATCCCGACTTTTATTGGGTCACTAGGCCCTAGTGAGCCCAATAAAGTAGGCCCGAACGGTAGACATAACCCGATAAGGGGTTATGTGCTACGAACCCCGAATTGACTTTTGTCAGATCCGCTAGACTCGTATGACCAATATGAGTGCAACGGAATTCGTTACACCTCGATCCGAGGTCGTTTAGAGAAAACAACCATTTTGAGTATCGTTCTGCGCCGCTACCACGCTATAGTGGGATAGTGGCCAAACATACTCTGAATTGACTTCTGTCAGTTCCATTAGACTCGTATGAACGATACAAGCGCAACGAAATTCGTTGCGCCTCGATCCGAGGTCGTTTAGAGAAAACGACCATTTTGAGTATCGTTGTGCGCCGCTACCACACTATAGTGGGATAGTGGCCAAACATACTCCAAATTGACTTCTGTCCATTCCATTAGACTCGTATAACGATACAAGCGCAATGGAATTCGTTGCGCCTCGATCCGAGGTCATTTAGAGAAAACGACCATTTTGAGTATCGTTGTGCGCCGCTACCACACTATAGTGGGATAGTGGCCAAACATACTCCGAATTGACATTTGTCAGTTCCATTAGACTCGTATGAACGTTACAAGCGCAACGGAATTCGTTGCACCTCGATCCGAGGTCGTTTAGAGAAAACGACCATTTTGAGTATCGTTGTGCGCCGCTACCACACCATAGTGGGATAGTGGCCAAACATACTCTGAATTGACTTCTGTCAGTTCCATTAGACTCGTATGAACGATACAAGCGCAACGGAATTCGTTGCGCCTCGATCCGAGGTCGTTTAGAGAAAACGACTATTTTGAGTATCGTTGTGCGCCGCTACCACACTATAGTGGGATAGTGGCCAAACATACTCCGAATTGACTTCTGTCAGTTCCATTAGACTCGTATGAACGATACAAGCGCAACGGAATTCGTTGCGCCTCGATCCGAGGTCATTTAGAGAAAACGACCATTTTGAGTATCGTTGTGCGCCGCAACCACACTATAGTGGGATAGTGGCCAAACATACTCCGAATTGACTTCTGTCAGTTCCATTAGACTCGTATGAATGATAAAAGCGCAATGGAATTTGTTGTGCCTCGATCCAAGGTCGTTTAGAGAAAATGGCTATTTTGAGTATCGTTGTGCGCCGCTACCACACTATAGTGGGATAGTGGCCAAACATACTCCGATCTGACTTCCGTCAGTCCCATTAGACTCGTATGAACGATACAAGCGCACCGGAATTTGTTGCGCCTCGATCCGAGGTCGTATTTAGAGTATGACATTTTAGGACTATGCAGACCACCTCAGTGCAACGCACGAAATGTGAAGCACACAAACTCGGCATCGGCCCCGGCAAATCTTGATGGACCACGGGATCATGAAGGACCCCGCCCTAAGTTTACCTCGGTCACCCCCCCCCCCCCCCCCCCCAAGCTTGAAATCTGTTGAGAAAAGAAAATAAAGGGGGGGGGGGAGAGAAGCCCCTCCCCCAAGGGAGGGGGCTGCCCATGGATGGACATCCCCCTATTGGGGCAAAGGGGCCGGAGAGAGAAGGGGGGGGGGGGGGAGAAAATATCTCCCCCCACCCATCCCTTCCTTTTAGCCCACGTGGGCTAAAAGGAAGGAGTGGGGAGGCCTCCCCCTCCCCAATATAAGGAGGGGCTCAGCCCCTCCCTGAGTGCCAACCCCCCCCCCCCCCCCCCCCCCCCTCTCAGCCTCCTCGTCCTCCTTCTCCCCTGCCGGCTAGCCCAGCCAGCCCCCCTGCCGAAGCCCAGCCCAACCAAACCGCCACTCTCCTTCCTCTCCATGGCGAGCCACCACCGCCCCTCAACCTCCCGAGCCCCTCCACCTCAGGTAGACGCCCTCCCCTCCTCCTTCCTACTCCCTTGAGCCAGGCTGACCCCCTCCCCGTCGCCGGAGCCCCGCCAGCCCCACCCCGAGCCTTGCAAGGCTCGGGTGGAGGCATGGTCGTGGAAGCCCCCCCCCCCCCCCAGCGCCGGTGGTGGCGCTGGGGAAACAGGTCCCCTCTCGGGGACCACGGCGCCGGCGAAGGGAGTTGGTCGGCCGCCGGAGGATGCAGCCCCGGCGGCACCCGTGGCCCAGGCCCCCCCCTCGGCTCGTTATTCCTGTACGGGTAAAACCCCGCCCCCCGGCGACGGCCGGCGGTGCCAGGCCGTCGGAACCCCGCCGGATGACTGCCCTCTCCCCGGCGCCCCAGCCAGGGGCGGCAGGGAGAGCCCTCTCAGCGGAGGCGGCGGCGTAGCGAGCCTGCATGGCGCATGCAGGCCGCGCCACCGCCTCCCTCCCCTCTTTGTTCTTTTTCCTGGTGGTAGCCGGCGGCGCCAGGCCGCCGGACTACCACCGGAGGAGTCGCCGGCCCCCGGCGCACCGACCGGGGGCGGCGCCGGCCCCAGCCGGCCGCTGCCCGGCGGCGGTAGCGGCCGCCTCCCGTTGATTAAACGGGGGCAGCACGATCTCCCCCAGGAGATCGGGCGGCTCCTGTAACCTATTTTCCCGCCCCCTGCCTCCAAATGTGCGCCCCCCCACAGCGGATCCGCTGTGGGGCCCCAAGGAGAGCGCCCGGTGTGGCGCCCCCCCCCCCCCCCCCCCCCCCCCACAGCCCCTTCCCTTTTGCTATTAGCACACCAACAACCCCTTGCCTAGTTTATTTTCCTGAGGGCAATTGGGGGCATTTTCAGAGAAACCTTCCTGAATGAAAAATGTGCCCTACTCTAAGGGGCACCTACTGTAATATTTTGGGATTTTCAGGAGTAATTTTACTATTTTAAACTCCTTTATAAAGTTTATTTTAAGAAATAAAAAGCCCAAATGAATTCGTAAAAATCCCCAAAAATCATAGGCTCTAATTAAGGGTGTTTTACAACTACTATTAGAGTTGGGGAGTGTGACATATTATTTTGGTCCTCTAAAAGCTTTTACAAGCAAAATAAACGCCCGAAAGGGGAGCGAAATTAATTGGAATAAATCGGCGTCCTCGCGACGCGTATTTTAGCGGTATAATAAAATTACGTGTATCGATCTAAGGAATCGATTAGGTTTAAAATATCGACGCGAAAAATTGGGACGAAATCGCGGAGCGACACCGCAATGCAGAAATGACGAGATAATAAAAAAAGAACGAATCCACGGCAAAGGGAAAATACTAAAACTCATGGAACATAAATAAACTTTTGGGAACGGAGTAGAACCCCTACGAACGGGGAGAAAACAGAACCTCCTCCTACGAACGGAGTCGACGTTGAAGCTGTAATATCTAGTTGCCAACCAAAATCACCTAGAGGGGGGGGGGGGGGGGGGGGTGAATAGGTGATAATTGCGTCTTTTGCGGAATTGAAAATCTTGAAAATAAAGAACGCACAGAATGCAAATCACAACCACAGACGACACAAGAAATTTATAGTGGTTCCCCGTTCTTGGGTACTCCACTTGCCGGCCTCGCCAATCTAGCACCACAGCTAGACTTGACAACTTCACTAAATCTCGGATCAAGAACGATCCTACAATCCTCAGAGTCAAAACTCTTACAACTCGGAGATCAAACTCCTACAAACTCAGAGATAACCTTCTCTTACAACTCGGAGAATACCTCTCATACAACTCGGAGAACAATCTCTCCTACAATCAAATGTAAATTTAGATTGAAACAATACTTAACGAATCACGATCAGATCTGAGAAATTTGAAGATGATCTTCTTCCTTCTTGCAACAGAAATGGCTTCGGCTTGATGTTGAAGAAGAAGAATCGAATCGGCACAAATCAGATCTTCTAAGGTCTTGATCGATCCAATGAAAACAGGATGAGTGAGACGATGATCGATTGACCTTTTTCTTCCACTTGGAGACGAAATCAGATAACTCACGATCGAACTCCAACGATGGCGATGCACGGCACTAGACGACGATCTTGGATCAGATTAGGGTTTTAGAGAAAATGAACGAACTCTGATCTTCTGATTCTCATTAAAACGTCTCATTCTTAAGGAGCAATCATTATATAGATGAAGATCTAACGATTAAACCTTAAAATGAGGAAAGACGTCACGTCAAATTGTCGGAAAAGACTTGACGTCAAAACGAAAAAACAGGGCTTACGAGAAAAGATAGAACCAGACTTCTCGAGAGATCCACGACTTCTCGAGAGAAACTGGCTAGATCTCGAAAAACAGCTTTAGAAGAGAGGTTCAAGGAATTATGACAGAACTTCTCGAAAGATACAAGACTTCTCGAGAACAAAGGAAACTTCTCGAAAACTTCAGAACAATTTCGAGAACAACCTTTAGAGAGAAAGCTTTTCGAAAGAACCAATGATTTCTCGAAAACAAAAATACTTCTCGAGAGAGAAAAAGACTTCTCGAAAGCTGAGCTGAGACAGACTTCTCGAAAACAACTGGAAAAGAACTTTTCTCGAAAACTAAGAAGACTTTTCGAGATCACAAAGAATTCTCGAGAAGTGCAAATAACTACTCGGAAAATTCAACTATTTCTCGAGAGACATCTGAAACAACCCTTCTCGAAAATAATCAAGGACTTCTCGAGAGCATAGAAGGACTTCTCGAAAAGTACCCATACTTCTCGAAAAATTTACTTAGAAAACTTTCTTCCTTTGTCTTCAGACCAATGCTGCACACCTAAGCTTTGAATCTTTAATGTCTTGATCATAAAGTGTATCCCAATTGAGAGATCACACATGAGTCAACCCCATACCCCACACAATGAAGAATTACATTGCATGAGACTGTGCTTATTGACCCATTGTGACCTGACATTGGTCTACACTTAGCAAAGTGATCCTGCAAGAACAATACTAGAAAAATATATCAAATACACAAACAATTCAATCTTGGTTCAAAGTTGACTATCTACAAATCAAGGTTATTGTGGATACAAAACCCAACAATCTCCCCTTATTTGTAGAAGTCAGAACCCTATTTACCAAGATGAATTGTAACAAAATAAAAATATAAAAAGATATACTGGAAAGAACATTTACAATAATATCTAAATATAAGAACATGATTGTCACATCAAAATCAAAAACTATATTTAGAATTAAGATTGTCTAATGAATTAAAGTTCACACAGGCATATAGAAATAAAGTTTTAAAGATCTTCAAAGAAAACTTGACTTCAAATATCTGCCTTTTGCTTTCTCAACATTTCTTGCCTTTCAAAATAAACATATGGCTTTGGATGATACTTAGGAGGAGCTTCTGGAGCTGTTGGATTGTTGTACCCATAGTTCTTGAAATGGATTCTTCTCTTGATTTGGCTTGTCTCATACTTTTTCCATTCAGAAGTGCTGTACAGATCAGAAGGTTTCATATTTCCTTCTTCTACAAGCTTGAGAGAGTCAAGAATGATAATCTTTGAAACTGGACTCCAAATTTCTGGATAAACCTTTTCTTCATCTACCACTGCTTTGCCAGAACCTGCTGAGCTGGAGCCAGGAATAGATCTGTTTGCAGAAGGTCCATCACCATATTTCCTTTTTCTAGAATAATGCATGGAGGAGTGAGTTTCTACTGAAGGAATAGCATCAAACTGCTCTGCTGGCCTTGGAGAAAATTGAGGAATTGAAGGAGCATCAGATTGAACTTGATCAAAATGAGGAGGAGGTTGAGCAGGGTTAATACCCAAGTCAGGAAAGATTTCATGGTGGAGCCAAACAGCAGTATTAGAGGTGAAATCTTTTAACTCATTGACCTGCTTTTGGACACCTTGGGACAACTGCTCAAACCTATTAATCAAATGTTTATGAAAATCAAAAAGAGTTTGATCCAGTAACCCAGTCATCTTCTCAGTTAAACTGTCCTCCCCCTTTCTGACTTCTACAGATAGGGTTTGGAGAATAGAATCTTTAAATTGTCCAACCTCATCAATAACTTTGAAAGTATTTTCCTCAGCCCTTGAAGCCATGTTTTCTTGAGTTTTTCTCACTTGAATAACTTCTGCTAGAACTGTGGCTACACCCTCTATGGTGTGATCAATGGCCTTTCCTCCCTGAATAACAACCTCTTTCAATTGATCTGAACTAGTTTTGAACTCTTTCAACTCCTTGGCCATTTCCTTTTCAATATCAGACAATCTTGCATGGACTTCTTTGAAGGAGTAATCTATTTTGGCACTTTGTCTTTGAAGCATTAACTCAACTTTACCAAGAATTGTACTTTCATCATAAAGAGAAGGAGGAATAGGAGCTGGCAGAACTTCTTCTGGGATATCTTCAAGAATGACTGAACTTTGGAGCTTGACAGAAGATATGTTGATTCTCTCATTTTCTTCATCAACAGATTTGTCCTGATCCTCCTTGTTTGTTTCTAAACAAGGCTCTTGCTCCCCCTCAATATGTACTGGGGGAGGAGATGAACCATGAACTGAAGCATCATCTACTTCTATATTAAAATCATAATCAGCACCTGACCCAGCCATGTGGTCACTAGTGCTAAGCACATCATCAGCACCCTTAAGAATTTCACTTACCACATCTGCTATGGTGGAATCAACTCTATCTTCATTAATAGCTGGAGGAGGTGAGACATGAACAACCTGTTCTTGAGAAATAAAAGTGTCTTCCATATGAGTATCTGATAATACTTGAGTATCTGGGATGGATGGAGTTTTGGAAGGAGCTTGATCTGAAGGAACTTGTTCTGATGGATCCTGAGCTGATGGAGAAAGAACTGTGTTTGTTGAAGAAGGGAGACTTGGCTCTGCTGAGGGAATGGTGTCTTGTGGAGCTGGAGATGGAGATGGATCTGGAACTGAGCTGTGTTGCTGAGCTGGAGGTGGAGCTGGAGCTTCATACTCTGGAACTGATTGAGCTGAAGAAATGGGCTCCCCCTGGAGACCTGCATCTGCAGTTGGCTTAGTTATTCTGATGTTCCACCTCTTCATTGTGACAACATCTACCTTCTTCAAATGATGTATAATAGCTCCTTTGGACATGTCAAACACAACTGGATCAAGCTGATTTAAATAGAGTGACAGAATCCTTGCAAAATTTGGACTTGTAATGCTTTCTTTAATCTTATTGAATAGAAAACCTGCCCAACTGAATCTTTTTCCACAAATCACTATTGCTATCAGGCTGAAAACATCTGAAGAGACATGACCTAGGCTGCCAGTATGACATAGTAATACTTTTGAAATTATGTCCACCAGTAATTTTCCAACATCATTCATCTTTTGTCTACGAATAGTTGATGTTCCTTTATCTAATCCACAAAAGATTAGGGCATGAGCCCAATCCTCATTACTTAGAGTATCCTCATTTTCTTCCAATGGAACTTTCAAATACTTGGAAAGAGATTTTGGATTCAACTTGATTTTGAAATTTTCAACCAATGATTTCATCCTATTTCCATTTTTGTGCACTTTTATGTTGATAAACAAATCCTCTACTTCTTTAAACAGAATTCTACACTGATATTCTAATAAGAAGGACAGACCAGCTACGTCTAGGAGATAAAATAGGTTTTGAAACTCATCTGAAATTGATTGAAGACCTTCTCGCACAAGTTCACTGTCGACACCGATCTTAGGTTTTCCTGAAGGAGCCATTGATCGAGAGGAGAACTTGAAATGTGGGCTGGAGCGAGAGAAAATCTGTCTGAAGGCGAACTGGAATGACGATTTTGCGAAACAAGAAGATGAAACGTCGGCATTTTTCGAGAGGAGATGGAAGAACCTCGCGTGAACTTTTAATTCATTTCGAGACTCTATATAGTTTGGTTTGATGTGACAATTAATTTGGTTTTAATTAATTTAAAGAAAATGAAATACACGCGTACCTGGCTCTTCATATTCTCGAATATTGAAATTAAAGTTTACGAAAAGTATAAGACATTTCTCGAGAGGTTGTGAAAGTTCTCGAGAAGTCTCAGAACTCTGCCGATTTTCTTCCGAAAGATAATTAAAGTTCTCGAGGGATTACCCATTTCTCGAGAAGTGTGAATTCATTTTTTGAGAGATGATGTCAATTTTCCGAAAACTTTTATCTTCATCCAAAAGCAAGTCATTTCTCGAGATATTAACTTCATTTCTCGAGAAGTTTAATGACGACTTGGATTTTTCTTCTTAGATTTTTCTTCTTTGCAAATGATGAACCTGTACTTCATTTTAGAACATAAAACAAGATAATTTTTTAAGAAAATTCACTTATCTTCTTCTCTTCTCCTTTGCTTGACCATTATTCCATGTTCAGCATTCCAAGTTCTGTCTTGAAGAAAGAGAACTTAGTCTCATCCAGTGGCTTCGTGAAGATATCTGCAATTTGCTTATCCGTAGGGACATAGCTTAAGTTAATATCCCCATTCTCCACATGTTCTCGGATGAAATGATATCTTAACTCGATATGCTTTGTTCGACTGTGTGAGACTGGATTATTTGTTATAGCTATTGCACTGGAGGAATCACAAAACATTGGAATATTCTTTATCTTCAAATTATAATCTTGAAGCTGATTTCTTATCCAAAGAAGTTGTGCGCAACAACTGCCTGCAAAAATATATTCTGATTCGGCTGTTGAGATTGCAACACAATTTTGCTTCTTGCTGCTCCAGGAGATAAGCCTTCTTCCAAGAAAATGACATGTTCCGGAAGTGCTTTTCCTGTCGTCTCTACTTCCTGCAAAATCTGCATCTGAATAACCAATTAGCTCGCTATCATTACTTCTTGGGTACCATAAGCCAAGATTTGGTGTACCTTTAAGATATCTCAAAATTCGTTTTGCAGCGGTATAGTGAGATTCCTTAGAGTTCACTTGAAATCTGGCACAAACACATGTAGAAAACATTATGTCAGGCCTACTAGCAGTAAGGTAGAGCAGAGAGCCAATTATGCTTCTGTATTTGGTTTCATCAAAAGGTTTCCCTTTCTCATCCTTGTCCAGAGACATAGCTGAGCTCACTGGAGTCCTCATAGAGGTTGCACTCTCCAATCCAAATTTCTTAATTAACTCCTTGGTGAATTTTGTCTGTGAGATGAAAATTCCATCTTCAGATTGTTTCACTTGAAGTCCTAAGAAATATTTTAGCTCTCCCATACTGCTCATTTCAAACTTTCCTTGCATAAGTTTTGAAAACTTTTTGCAAAGATTGTCGTCCGTAGAGCCAAAAATGATGTCATCGACATAGATTTGCACTAGCAAAATCTTGCCTTTTACTTCCCAAAGAAATAATGTTTTATCTATCTTTCCTCTTGTGAACTTGTTCTCAAGAAGAAAATTAGACAGTGTCTCATACCAAGCTCGAGGAGCTTGTCTTAACCCATACAAAGCTTTTTGTAATAAGTAAACATAATTAGGATGTTCAGAATCTACAAAACTTGGAGGTTGTTCAACGTATACTTCTTCTTTTATGTTACCATTCAGAAAAGCTGACTTAACATCCATTTGGTATACGGTGAAACTTTTGAATGCAGCATAGGCTAAGAACATTCTGATTGCTTCAAGTCTTGCTACCGGAGCATAAGTTTGATCGAAGTCGATCCCTTCTTCCTGTCTATAACCTTTTGCTACAAGTCTGGCTTTGTTCTTTATTATCGTTCCATTCTCATCCAACTTGTTCCTGTAAACCCACTTTGTTCCAATAATATTTTTATCCTTTGGTTTTGGAACTAGTGTCCACACCTTGCAACGCTTGAATTGATTTAATTCTTCTTCCATTGCAATTATCCAGTGGGGGTCTTCATTTGCTTCTTGAAACTTCTTCGGTTCAACCTGTGAAAGAAAACTTAAATGCATATTTTCGTTAGTAGTACCTCTTCTTGTTCTAATTCCGACTTGAGGATCTCCTATGATTTGATCAATAGGATGATCTCTCATGTGTCTGAACTCAAGGTTCCTTGCATCGGTTTGAACATTTGGAGCATCATTTGCTACTTGAATGTCTTCCTCCACTTGTACTGGTTCTTCATCAAACTGATCTTCTTCTTCATTTGTGATTGGGGAAGAGATCTTGACGAAGGTTTGAGCATCAACCTTGACTGGCTCATCCAAGCTTATATCTTGTGTCTTTGAACCTGTACCTTCCATAGAAACACTAGAAGAGCTGCTAGGTAGCATGCTCGTTTCATCAAATACAACATTAATAGACTCTTCTACAAGCAGGGTTTTCTTATTAAATATTCTATAAGCTCTACTATGGCTGCTATAGCCTACAAAAATACCTTCAAAACTCTTTTCGCTAAACTTGGTTTTGTAATGCTTTCCATTATTAAGTACAAAGCATTTGCAACCAAAGATTCTAAAATAAGAGATGGTTGGTCTCTTCCCTTTTAGTAGTTCATAAGGAGTCTTTTCATGGTTTTTGTTTATGAGTGCTCTGTTTTGCACATGGAATGCAGTGTTGACTGCTTCAGCCCAAAGATATTCGGGTAGAGAAGTGTCACTCAACATCGTTCTGCAAGCCTCAATGAGTGTTCTATTTCTTCTCTCAGCTACCCCATTTTGTTGTGGAGTTCGAGGAGAGGAAAACTCATGAAAGATACCTAGACTTTCACAAAAATCTGTCATAGCTCCAGATTCAAATTCTGTTCCATGGTCACTTCTGATTTTGACTACCGAACATTCAAATTCGTTCTGGATTTGCTTGACAAACTTGGTGAAAATGTCAAACATATCTGACTTGTGTTTTAGAAAGAATACCCATGCAAAACGTGAGTAATCATCTACAATAACAAATGTGTAAGACTTACCTCCTAAACTCCTAACTTGCAAAGGACCAAATAAGTCCATATGAAGTAGGTATAAACACCTAGTAGAATCTTTGCCTAAGATGCTCTTAAAGGTAGCTCTTGTTTGCTTGCCTTTTACACAAGCATGACAAGGTCTATCTTTAATACACTTAATATTTGGCGCATCACGTACTAAGTTCTGAGAAAATAATTTATTTATAGTTTTGAAATTTATATGTGCTAATCTCTTATGTCATTGGTCAGCAAGAGATGCACTATTTTTTGCTAAAAGACACACTGGTGTAGAAGATGATAAACAAAGAAAGTTTAAACAAAACATATTTCTACAACGAGTGCCTGATAAAATCGTTTCTAGATTTTCTGCCGATTTTATCAAACATTTATCTCTACGAAAATCAACTATGTATCCTTTGTCACAAAGTTGACTTATGCTTATCAGATTATGTTCTAATCCTTCCACATAAGCTACATCTGAAAAGGATACATTACCGTTAGAAATCATACCATAGCCTTTTGTTATCCCTCTGTCAGATCCGCCAAATATAACTTTTGGACCATTTTCAATTGGAATGTAATTTTGCAAAAGACTTCTTGTTCCGGTCATATGCCGAGAACAACCACTGTCCAAATACCAGATAGGATTATTGTTGGCCTTTGGACATGCCTGCAAAAACAAATTATTTTGCCTTAGGAGCCCAAACAACTTTGGGTCCTTGGTCCCTTGTTAGTTGAGCACCATGAGGAACATTAACATTTCGAGCGGTCTTTCTTGCATTGTTAACTTGTGGTCTTTTGGAATATGTAGAATTGAACCAACAATCTACGGCAAAGTGACCTATTTTGCCGCAACACCAACAGTTAAATCGGTTGTACCTTAGTTTTGTGTTTTCCTGCTTTACTTTTTGAATGATAGCTTTGGCAGGAACATTACTCTTGGAAGAGGATGCTTCAAGGGTACAACATACACAAGGTGTGAATGTCTCATTATGCTTAGGTGCAACAGTTTTCACTATTGGTGCTCTCTTAGCACTTGGACCATGAACATAAGGACCATAATATTTCAGATTGATCTCTTCATAAGGTGCTTTGAATACACTTGCGCCAAAGTTTCTAGGACGAGTCCACCCCTTGTAGTCAATGACAGGTCCAAAGTTAACTGGTCTTGTCAAATGACCATAGGAGCATTCCAGATCATAATTATTTGTAGGAAAGATAACTTTCCTAAATGTCACTTGATCTTGATGGGCTTTCCCTTTCTCTTTGGCGGTGGCTTTCATAGCAACCTTATTATTCTTTTTGGCATGGATGCCCTTAGAAGAATTACTAGGTCCAGCCACATGACCTATTCCACTTGCTTTAGCGGTGAATCTATCAATGATTGGAAGAATGGTTTTTGGTTGTGAAAACTTTTCAACTAGCTTCTTCTCAGCGGCTAGCTGTTCTTCCAAAACTTTGATGGAGTTCTCTCTCCGATCAAGGAGCTCATCTGAACTTTTGATCTTGTCTTTCAAGACTTGGTTTTCCTCTTTGAAGGAAGAAAGTTGTTCAACTTCCTTTCTCAAATTAGATTCCACTTCTTTTAGAGACATGATCTCCTTGGCCTGTATTTTGACTACCTTACGGCATTTGTCAAAACTTTTAAGCATTTCAGTGTATTGGGTCATGAGGTCAGAATCATCATCTGAGAGATAATCCTTTTGCTCATCTGGAGCTTGATCAGAATCAGATAAGGCGGTGTGAGAATTTACCTTCCCAGTATATGGAGGTTCTTCTTCTTCATCAGTCATAGCCATTAGCCCGAAGTAGGCTTCTTCTTCACTACTTGATTTCTCCAAGTCACTGTCGCTTAAAGTTTTATTCTTTTTAGCGACTAGACTCTTTTCAGTCTTCCTTTTCCCGTGGGTGGATTTCATTTCTTCTTTTCTTCCACCCTCTTTCTTTTTATAAGGGCATTCAGCAATCATGTGCCCTGGCTTATTGCAACAATAGCAAACTATATCAGAAGAAATATGTTTACCAGTTTTAGATTTATACCTGTCATGATTGCTAGAGCTCTTTTTGTGATAATCACCATCACGTCGAGAATGTCTATTGTCAGAGGAAAACTTATTCTTCATGTGTCTTCTTTTGTTTAACAATTTCTTAAACTGACGAGAGATTAGAGAAAACTCTCCATCAGACATTTCAGAACTGGAGGAGCCGGCTTCAGATTCTTTTTCATCATCAGATTCTTGTGTTCTAACTGGAGACAAAGCTCTGCTTTTTCTGGAGCTTTCGGCTTTCATAGCCAAGGTCCTTTCCTTGTTAGAAGCTCTATTCCCATCTTCTTTTGTTTTCCGAATGTTCATTTGTAGCTCGTGGGATAATAGTTTCCCAAACAGATTCTGAGGGTCTAGATTTGGTAACTTCCCAAATTCTCTGATTGCAACTATCTTGCTATCCCAGTCTTTCGTTATGGATCGCAGGAATTTGTCATGTAGTTCACCATTAGTAAATTCCCGACCATAATTCCTTAGGCCGTTTACTATCTTGAAGAATCTTTCATAAGCATCGGCAATGCACTCCTTTTTATTCTGCTTGAAAGCCTCGTACTCTTGATTCAAAAGAGATCTTCTATCATCTCTTACTTCTTCAGTACCTTCCATAAGGACTATTAAAGACGTCCACATTTCTTTGGCAGAATTACAGTGAATTAAGTTTTGCAACATTGAATCATCCACTGCACTGGCAATTATGTTCTTTGCCTTTTTGTCCAAAGCAACGAGTACAATCTCATCCTTTGTTAAGTCCATCATTTTCTTTGGTACTTTTAAGGTTGGATCAATAGTAGAAGCGGTCATAGGCACATGAGGTCCTTCTTCCACGACTTGGAAAATTCTCGGGTCTGCGGCTTCCATATAAAATCTGACTCTTTCTTTCCACATAGGAAAATTAGCCTTAGTGCATATTGGCAATTTTAATGAAGACGATTCCTTGCACTTTTCCATGATTTGCAGGTAACTAGAATGGATAGATCTTGTTCAAGGTGTTAACCTAAATATGAACAACCTCCCTCTGATACCAATTGTAATATCCAGTTGCCAACCAAAATCACCTAGAGGGGGGGGGGGGGGGGTGGGTGAATAGGTGATAATTGCTTCTTTTGCGGAATTGAAAATCTTGAAAATAATGAACGCACAGAATGCAAATCACAACCACAGACGACACAAGAAATTTATAGTGGTTCCCCGTTCTTGGGTACTCCACTTGCCGGCCTCGCCAATCTAGCACCACAGCTAGACTTGACTACTTCACTAAATCTCGGATCAAGAACGATCCTACAATCCTCAGAGTCAAAACTCTTACAACTCGGAGATCAAACTCCTACAAACTCAGAGATAACCTTCTCTTACAACTCGGAGAATACCTCTCCTACAACTCGGAGAACAATCTCTCCTACAATCAAATGTAAATTTAGATTGAAACAATACTTAACGAATCACGATCAGATCTGAGAAATTTGAAGATGATCTTCTTCCTTCTTGCAACAGAAATGGCTTCAGCTTGATGTTGAAGATGAAGAATCGAATCGGCACAAATCAGATCTTCTAAGGTCTTGATCGATCCAATGAAAATAGGACGAGTGAGGCGATGATCGATTGACCTTTTTCTTCCACTTGGAGACGAAATCTGATAACTCACGATCGAACTCCAACGATGGCGATGCACGGCACTAGACGACGATCTTGGATCAGATTAGGGTTTTAGAGAAAATGAACGAACTCTGATCTTCTGATTCTCATTAAAACGTCTCATTCTTAAGGAGCAATCATTATATAGATGAAGATCTAACGATTAAACCTTAAAACGAGGAAAGACATCACGTCAAATTGTCGGAAAAGACTTGACGTCAAAACAAAAAAACAGGGCTTACGAGAAAAGATAGAACCAGACTTCTCGAGAGATCCACGACTTCTCAAGAGATCCACGACTTCTCGAGAGAAACTGGCTAGATCTCAAAAAACAGCTTTAGAAGAGAGGTTCAAGGAATTATGACAGAACTTCTCGAAAGATACAAGACTTCTCGAGAACAAAGGAAACTTCTCGAAAACTTCAGAACAATTTCGAGAACAACCTTTAGAGAGAAAACTTTTCGAAAGAACCAATGATTTCTCGAAAACAAAAATACTTCTCGAGAGAGAAAAAGACTTCTCGAAAGCTGAGCTGAGACAGACTTCTCGAAAACAACTGGAAAAGAACTTTTCTCGAAAACTAAGAAGACTTTTCGAGATCACAAAGAATTCTCGAGAAGTGCAAATAACTACTCGGAAAATTCAACTATTTCTCGAGAGACATCTGAAACAACCCTTCTCGAAAATAATCAAGGACTTCTCGAGAGCATAGAAGGACTACTCGAAAAGTACCCATACTTCTCGAAAAATTTACTTAGAAAACTTTCTTCCTTTGTCTTCAGACCAATGTTGCACACCTAAGCTTTGAATCTTTAATGTCTTGATCATAAAGTGTATCCCAATTGAGAGATCACACATGAGTCAACCCCATACCCCACACAATGAAGAATTACATTGCATGAGACTGTGCTTATTGACCCATTGTGACCTGACATTAGTCTACACTTAGCAAAGTGATCCTGCAAGAACAATACTAGAAAAATATATCAAATACACAAACAATTCAATCTTGGTTCAAAGTTGACTATCTACAAATCAAGGTTATTGTGGATACAAAACCCAACAGAATCCTCCTCTTATGGAGTGATTGGACTACTAACCCTTTATTTATTTACTGCTTTCTGTACTTTCATTCCTCCAATCTCGCATTGGTCCTTATTTACTGCTTTCTGTACTTTCATTCCTCCAGTCTCGCACTGGTCCTTATTTACTGCTTTCAGTACTTTCATTTCTCCAGTCTCGCACTGGTCCTATTTACTGCATTCAGTACTTTCATTTTTCCAGTCTCTCACTAGTCCTTATTTACTGCTTTCAGTACTTTCATTTCTCTAGTCTCGCACTGGTCCTGATATTATGCCCCCTGCTTCTGGGCTATTTTACTGCTTATATTGCACTTTCTAATTCAGCGCTAACTTCGGTCCTACGCTAGCAAGTGGTGCTTATCCTCCCTTCTGCGAGGCCTTAGTTGGGGAAAACCCGGAGTTGAGCCCCTCCTCCCAGGTTAGCTCCATGTAAGGAGCCCTCATACCGCTGAGCCTCCCTGTCAGAGGTCGTATGACCAGTTGAGTAAATTGTCGCGCGTCTTAAGCGCTTATTCTGTATTTAAAGCAGTTGAAGATTGTTTGGAAGTGGCGGGTCGGTCACGCTCACAGACCGTTCATACCGGTGCGTGTGGGTTGACGACTCATGGAGACAGGGAGATGTGCACAGCAGGTTATCACCACTCCGAACCTGCAGTTTTGCCTCCGCTGGTCGACCTAAAAATTGGTTCGCCGGATGTCGCTCACATCCAGTTAATACACCAAGTTGTACAGGAGGGCCAGAGTGATACGGTACGACTACACTCAGAAGTGGCAAGACTAGCCACTGTCACCGACGCTCTCATCCAGTTAGGTCCCCTGCTTGAAATAAAGCGGTCTAAACTGTGTATACACAGGGTCTTTTGTGTGTGTGCAGGTTTGAATACCTGGGTGCGAGTATGCGCGAGATAGTGTTGTGTATTTACTATACTGCGCTATTATGGATAGTAGGGCGGGAGGCCCTATTTATAGATATCTGTGTGTGTGTGTATATATATATGATTACCTGCTGCTAACCCTCTTCTTTGCTTCGGCTATTTATTTCTGTCCTTTAGCCCGCCCCTGGATAAGGATCCGGGGAGGGGATGTGTTTTCTACTTAGCTCTGTGACTAACGGTTATTTCTTATAACCAATCATAGGAGATGGGACAGCGCGTAGCCCCCGCACCGCAGGATGAGTTACCAGCCTTAGAGATGGCTCGATTGGACACTCCAGCCTCTCCCCTATCTTCCGAGACGTGAGTCCTAGAGTATAGGTCTATCCTAAGGTCTTTGTTATTGTCTATGTAGCCCCCAAGGCAGTGGTTGTAAACAATAGGCTTCGGCCTGCTTTAAATATGTAAATACAAGCAGTATGCTGGTTTTGTTCATTTCGATTGCTTCCGCTGTGCGTTCTGATGTGATGTTGTGATTCTCGTGCATGACAAGGAAACCACTCAGTGCTTGAGAGGGTGGGTCGTTGCCATCCGGGAAGAACTAGTGGCCATCATTCGGTATTAAGATCCCCCCTCCCTGAACCCGGTTCAGGTCTGGGGAGGGGGGGTCTTACAAGGGTCGCACATAAAAGCGTTTGGAGAAGTTGGAGAAAGGATTGTGTTGGCCTTACTCATATTGGAAATGACTGGAGGACCAATCCTGTGACTGCTTGGCATTAACTTGAGAATGTCTCAACGGGAAATCGTTTAAAGGGTTTAAACGAATGGATTTATGCTAGACAAATTCGGCTAAAGGGTTTAACCGAACTGTGTCAAATTCGGCTAAAGGGTTTAACCGAATTATGTTGATTCGACTAATGGAATTCGGCGATATTGATTCGGCTAAAGTGTTTAGTCGAACTGTAACAAATTCGACTAAAGGGTTTAGCCGAAATATGTTAGTTCGACGAAATGGTTTCAACGAAATCATATAACCGAATTAATATAGTCGAATCGGCTATAGTATATAGACGAATTTGGTTATTGTATATAGTCGAATTTGGTTATATTGTTTAGTCGAATTGTTGAATTCGGTGAATGCGTAAATCTAGACAGAAATGTTCTGTTTTTCCTCTGGTCTGCGGATAGCCTGTTTTATACCTTGCGTATAAAAGGAACGCGATTAGGTCTTCGAAGGATACGGAAAGACCGAACCTTTATTCGCGATTGTTGAAGAGAACAGCCGTCCGGAAAAGTTCCGCAAGAGGGCTTATCGTTCTTCCCGTCCGCCGAGTTCCGTCGCCGACGGTCGCCGCCTCCCCTGTCTCGGACCTAGCAGTCCGTGGGGACGCTGAGAGCTTCCTACTCCTACATATTCCTTGTTCGACGAGGCTTTGGGGTTCTCCATCGTGCGTGTGGATCGTTGTAAAGGAGCCGATACATTTCGGTTCTTAGAACTCAGATTTAGTCTACCTGATTCCTTCTTGGAGCATCTTGGTTGAGTATTGACTCAATCCCGCGAAGGTATATTGCATTTTGCTTTCCTAATCTTTTGATTCATGAGATCCGCAAGATCCTTACTCTTTGGGTTGTTCTAATTTTCTTCCGCTGCGCACATTTGATGTGTTCATATCATTTTGAATGCTATTTAGAAAAACCCAACAGTGGTACCACCGCCAGGGGCGCTGCCCCTTGGAACCCCGCCAGGAACGCATGTGATTGCGTTGCGATTTCATTGTTTCAGAGATCGTTTCTCCTTTGCAGTAACCGTCCCTCGATATGGTTTGTGAAACCAAATGTCGTGGATTTAGAATCTGACATTGAGAGACGAGCATGTCTACTGCATAAGTGGAGTTGCTTTGCTTGTGTTCAATGCATGTAAATCTGAAGATTTAGAAGTGTTCTAAGTATTCAGATTTAGCCCATTTTATCAAAATGTTGATAATCTTTTTTGTGCACATAGGGGATGCATTTGTTTTGTGTATGTGCATGGTGATTAAATGTTAATCACGATGAAATGTTCATCAATTGAAAAATAAAAGCTCTTATCTAATATTAAGTATATGGATGCCTTCCGATGGGTGACACTCTTCCTGCCTCGATCGATGAAGTGTGGGCTTGCCAAAGCAAGGTGCATTAATCTATCTTGGTAAGGGTGCGAGCGGATAATTGTGATATCCCACTGTCGACATCGGGTCTAACTTAACTAGGTGAACTCAAAGGTTGAGTGCCTAGAGGCATAGGGTTGGCATGCTCCATATGATGGATGCGAATATAGAGTTATTCACCAACCATACAAGAGTTGCATAGTGATGCAATTAATAAACGTTGTCTACCTAAATAACCGCATTATGAGAGGAACGCCAAAGCGGACTCGTTGTGTTGGTGAAATACGGATCTTGTCCACTAAGAGAGTAGCTCGCATAAACTCTCCGAATCGAAAATAAGGGTTGTTGATTTGATTAAAAATAGTGGGAGCTTTTAATAAAAGTCCTTATTAATATAAAATGTATTTCGAAATACAGTACTAAAAGTTTTGCGAATTCATTGTAGAATTTCCATGGCAAGTGGATCTCACTCCACCTTGTCCCTGAGAGCTATTCTTGAGAAGGACAAGCTCAACGGGACGAACTTCCTTGACTGGTACAGAAACCTGAGAATTGTTCTCAGGCAAGAGCGCAAACTCTATGTCTTGGAAGGTGAAGCCCCCACAGAGCCGACCGGAAATGTTCCGCGAGCAGATAAAGATGCTTACAAGAAGTATCAGGATGATACCTTGGATGTGGAATGCCTCATGCTTGCTACCATGTCCTCTGAGCTTCAGAAGCAACACGAGAGCATGTGTGGTTATGAGATAATCAGGCACCTCAATAAAATGTTCGAGGGGCAAGCCCGGCAAGAGAGGTTTGACATATCCAAGGCATTATTCCAGTGCAAAATGGGAGCTCGAGACTCAGTAGGGACTCACGTACTCAAAATGATTGGGTATATAGAGAACCTTGAAAGACTGGGTTTTCCCTTGGGCCAAGAGTTGGCCACAGATCTGATCTTGCAATCGTTCCCGGACAGTTATGAGCAGTTCGTCTTGAACTATGACATGAATGAAATAGACAAGACACTGCCCGAGCTCCTAGGCATGTTGCGAACTGCTGAAAATAATATGAAGAAGTTCAAGCGTGTTAGCCCCATACTGATGGTGCATAAAGAAAGGGCATGACTAAGGGATTCAAGAAGACGAAGGTAGGATCTAAGTCTCATCTTGATCCCAAATCTTCTGCACTGAAAAAGAAAGGTCTGGCGAAGGAAGGAAAGTGCCACCACTGCGGTAAAGCTGGGCATTGGAGGCGGAACTGTCCCCTCTATATTGAGGATCTGCAAAAGAAGAAGGGAAGTGTGACTTCCACTTCAGGTATTTATGTTATAGAGATAAATCTTTCTGCTCCTTCATCTTGGGTATTGGATACCGGATGCGATTCTCACATTTGTACAAATGTGCAGGAACTGAGAAGGAGAAGAATGCTGAGTAAAGGGGAGGTAGACCTGCGCGTCGGGAATGGAGCAAGAGTTGCTGCCGTTGCCGTTGGTGTATATTGTCTTTCTTTGCCCACTGGGCTTGTAATGGAATTAGATAACTGTTATTTTGTTTCAGCCATAACTAGAAACATTATATTCATATCATGTTTTGACATGAAAGGCTTTTCGTTTATAATTAAGAACAATTGTTGTTCGATTTTTATGAATGATGTTTGTTATGGTGTAGCCCAATTCTTTAATGGTTTATATGTTTTGAACTTAGACCATCCGATCTATAATATAGAAAATACTAAAAGACTAAAAACAAATTATTCGAATCCTACGTACCTTTGGCATTGTCGTTTAGGCCATATAAACGAGAAACACATATCCAAGCTCCATAAAGATGGACTACTGGACTCATTTGATTATGAATCATTTGAGAGACGCGAGTCATGTTTGTTGGGCAAGATGACGAAAGCTCCTTTCACTAGTTGTAATGAGAGGGCTAATGATCTCTTGGGTATAATACATAGTGATGTATACGGACCCATGAGTTCTATGGCTAGAGGTGGGTTCTACTACTTTGTTACATTTACTGATGATTTTAGTAAATACGGATACGTGTTTCTCATGAAGAACAAATCCGAGACCTTTGAAAAGTTCAAAGTGTTTAAGAATGAAGTAGAAAACCAACTGGGATAAAGGATAAAAGAACTCCGATCTGATCGAGGTGGTGAATATCTGATTCATGAGTTTCGTGATCATCTGAAATAGTGTGGTATTGTATCAAAGCTCACTCCGCCTGGAACACCTCAACATAATGGTGTTTCTGAGAGGAGGAATCGTACCTTGTTAGACATGGTGCGATCGATGATGAGTCATGCAGATTTGCTCATTTCCTTTTGGGGTTTTGCTTTAGAGACTGCTGCTTTCACACTAAATCGAGTTCCAACAAAAACAGTTCTAAGGAAATCATATGAGATATAGACTGGGAAATGTCCTAGTATGTCGTTCATCAAGATTTGGGGCTGTGAGGCATACGTGCGACGTCAAATGCCTGACAAGCTGGAACCCAAATCAGATAAATGTTATCTAGTAGGGTATCCTAGGGAAACCAAATGATACTACTTCTACTTGCCGTCTGAGGGCAAAGTGTTTGTCGCAAGGACGGGTGTCTTTTTGGAGAAAGAGTTCTTATCCAGAAAGACTACAAAGGTAGAACTTGAAGAAATTCAAGAGCCACAAATAATGAACGAACCAGAATTAGAACCTGAGCAAGGACTACAAGAAGTTGTAGCTGGAGAGCCTACTCAAGAAACACAAGTCCTATGTAGATCTGGTAGACCAAGATTTGAGCCTGAGAGATATGGATTTCTCATGACTCAAGTAGGTAATGTGTTGCTTATGGATCATGATGATGAGTCTGCAACCTACCAAGAGGCTATGAATGGACCAGACTTCGAGAAGTGGCTTGAGGCCATGAAATCTGAAATGGACTCTATGTACACAAACCAAGTTTGGACCTTGGTGGAACCACCTGAAGGGGTACGACCCATAGGGTGTAAGTGGGTCTTCAAGAAGAAGACCGACATGGATGGGAATGTACAGACATTCAAAGGCCGGCTGGTGGCTAAAGGTTTCAGGCAAATTCATGGTATAGACTATGATAAGACCTTTTCCCCGGTGGCCATGGTCAAGTCCATCAGAATTCCACTTGCTATTGCTGCGTATTATGACTACGAGATCTGGCAAATGGATATCAAAACAGCTTTCCTTAATGGAGACCTCCTTGAGGAAGTGTACATGACACAACCCGAGGGTTTTGAATCTCCAAGTGAAGCCACTAAAATATGCAAGTTGAATCGATCCATATATGGATTGAAACAAGCTTCTCGAAGTTGGAATCTTCATTTTGATGAGAAAATCAAAGAGTTTGGTTTCATCAAGAACGACGATGAGCCTTGTGTTTACAAGAGGATTAGTGGGAGCATTGTCGTTTTCCTGATATTGTATGTAGATGACATACTACTGATCGGGAATGACATTCCAACCCTGCAAGTTGTTAAGAACAACCTAGGGAACTGCTTTTCTATGAAGGACTTGGGTGAAGCGACTTACATACTTGGTATTAAGATCTATAGAGAAAGATCGAAGAAGTTGCTGGGTTTGACCCAGAGTACATACATTGACAAGGTGTTGAAACGGTTCAACATGCTTGAGTCTAAGAAAGGATTCTTACCCATGTCACATGGTGTAAGTCTCTCTAAGGACCAGTGTCCTAAATCTTTGGAAGATAAGGACCGCATGAAGTTGATTCCATATGCTTCGTCAATTGGATCAATCATGTATGCAATATTGTGTACTCGACCCGATGTCTCTTATGCTTTAAGCATGACGAGCAGGTATCAATCTGATCCTGGTGATGGTCACTGGATAGCTGTCAAGAATATTCTAAAGTACTTGAGAAGGACTAAGGATATGTTCTTGGTGTATGGTGGAGAGGAAGAGCTCGTTGTAAATGGTTACACGGATGCTAGCTTCCAAACTAATAGGGACGATTCAAAGTCTCAAGCAGGTTTTGTATTTTGCCTTAATGGAGGAGCTGTAAGCTGGAAGAGTTCCAAGCAGGAGACAGTTGCCGATTCTACGACAGAAGCCGAGTATATTGCTGCCGCAAATGCGGCAAAGGAGGCTGTGTGGATTAGGAAATTCATCGGCGAGCTAGATGTAGTTCCTAGCATTGTTGGTCTCGTAGTTCTCTATTGTGACAACAACGGTGCAATTGCCCAAGCTAAGGAACCTAGATCTCATCAGCGCTCCAAGCACATACTTCGACGGTTCCATCTTATTCGAGAGATTATCGATCGAGGAGATGTAAGCATTTGCAGAGTACCGACTGAAGATAACATAGCGGATCCACTAACAAAGCCTCTTGCGCAAAAGAAGCATGATGGTCATGTTAGATCAATGTGTATTAGATACCTGAATGATCGTCTTTAGTGGGAACCTTGTGGATTGCATGTTTGTTGGTTGTTTATTCATGTGATGAATTGTAATGTATACTCTGTGTTTTTCTTTTTACATTTATGGCAAGTTCTTAATATTATGTCAATAGTATTTATTTGATAAATTAATTAACATAATAAATGCCCTTAGTCTGTTTGCTTCCATAGGAATTCAAGTACGTGACTTGAATGTGAGGGCCTATGTATAACCAGAAGCTTCATTCTTAAATGGTCCCTAGTCCGAGTATCATCATAGAAGTTGAAGGGCAATGATGATACGTTAAGACTAGCATGTGTGTTGACTGATGACCGGTTCTCACAGGTCATGATATTGTGATATCAAGTCATCACATGGGTGCTTGTTAGTGAACAAGTTGTACTGGACAGACACACCATGAGACTACTTTGTGGATTGTTATATGAACGTGTCACAAGTAGGTCTCATCTGACAATGGTGTTTGTAGTTCTTTGACCTGAAGTCACAGCATTCATCAAGTGAGGAAGAGCGTACTTTGATGCCATCTAAAGTCTTCCTTGAGAAAGGTTGATGATAAGGGTGGTTATTGGGTATGTTATGATTCATTTGGGTGTTTATGTGTGGACAGATATGAGATTTGTCCTCCTTTATGACAGGAGTTATATCCATGGGCCCCCTTGATGGAATGAGACCAAGAAATGCATGACCATGCTGGGTTGAGCCAATATATGATATTGAGCTTACCACTTTCATAAGGTCTATTCTAGATCAGAAAACTAGGATTGAACAATTATGAGGGTGACACGGTCCATGCCTCTAGTTCTATCCGGATGTAAGGGACAAAGGAACAAGACAATGCTGATACATTGGTTAAGACAGGCTTATTGAGTTATGAACTCTTATTGCTTGGGTAGCAATGATGTATTGCTAGATGTCGCTCATTGTTTGTGAGACTTTTGTTGATACTTTGTGATCAAGTGGGAGACTGTTGGAGTTTCTGAGGTGATCTCAAAGCAATCAACAGTTAGTCTTACTGCCAACGCAATATGAGCCTATAGGGTCGCACATAAAAGCGTTTGGAGAAGTTGGAGAAAGGATTGTGTTGGCCTTACTCATATTGGATATGAGTGGAGGACCAATCCTGTGACTGCTTGGCATTAACTTGAGAATGTCTCAACGGGAAATCGTTTAAAGGGTTTAAACGAATGGATTTATGCTAGACAAATTCGGCTAAAGGGTTTAACCGAACTGTGTCAAATTCGGCTAAAGGGTTTAACCGAATTATGTTGATTCGACTAATGGAATTCGGCGATATTGATTTGGCTAAAGTGTTTAGGCGAACTGTAACAAATTCGACTAAAGGGTTTAGCAGAAATGTGTTAGTTCGACGAAATGGTTTCGACGAAATCATATAATCGAATTTATATAGTCGAATCGGCTATAGTATATAGACGAATTCGGTTATTGTATATAGTCGAATTCGGTTATATTGTTTAGTCGAATTGTCGAATTCAGCGAATGCGTAAATCTAAACAGAAATGTTCTGTTTTTCCTCTGGTCTGCGGATAGCCTGTTTTATACCTTGCGTATAAAAGGAACGCGATTAGGTCTTCGAAGGATACGGAAAGACCGAACCTTTCTTCGCGATTGTTGAAGAGAACATCCATCCGGAAAAGTACCGCAAGAGGGTTTATCGTTCTTCCCGTCCGCCGAGTTCCGCCGCCGACAGTCGCCGCCTCCCCTGTCTCGGACCTAGCAGTCCGTGGGGACGCTGAGAGCTTCCTACTCCGACCCATTCCTTGTTCGATAAGGCTTTGGGGTTCTCCATCATTCATGTGGATCGCTGTAGAGGAGCTGATACATTTCGGTTCTTAGAACTCAGATTTAGTTTACCGGATTCCTTCTTGGAGCACCTTGGTTGAGTATTGACTCAATCCCGCGAAGGTATATTGCATTTTGCTTTCCTAATCTTTTGATTCATAAGATCCGCAAGATCCTTACTCTTTGGGTTGTTCTAGTTTTCTTCCGCTGCGCACATTTGATGTGTTCATATCATTTTGAATGGTATTTAGAAAAACCCAACAAATAGCGGGCGTATTCAAACCGTGGATGAACATAAGAGGGGCAGGCCCTTATGACGTCGGGACCCGACTGCGGAGGAGAAGGGCGAACCTTCAATCGACGGCAGCGTGAAGTCTCCGGGGCAGGGCCCCGAAGTGGCCAGTGAATAGCGGGTGTATTCAAACCATGGACGAACGTAAGAGGGGAAGGCCCTTACGATGTCGGGACTCGACGACGGAGGAGAAGGGCGAACCATCAATCGACGGCAGTGCAAAGTCCCCGGGGCAGGGCCTCGAAATGGCCGGTGAATAGCGGGTGTATTCAAACCGTGGGGGAACTTAAGAGGGGCATGTTGGATCGGTCGGCGCCCTTAGAGGGGGGGTGAATAAGGGTTTTCAAAAACTTAAGATTATATTCAGAAAACTTTGTAATAATGCAATATTAAAACAATAAGAAGTTTAGTAAAACCAAAAGAAGAGACATGCTTTATTAATAACTAAGGTTTTACAAAACTTGATTTCTATGACGCTAGAAATCGGTGGCGACGAATAGTAAACTCTTTCTGTTTTCTATCCCGACTCGCATCCCCGCGAACCGGTGGCCCTAGCCTATCCTTCCCGGATTCGGCCTCAAGTCGCTCTAGCCAACCCTTCCCCGGATGTGGCCTCGAGCACCCCCTAGACCTAGTCCCTAGACCTAGTCGCCAACACGAGGCGAATTTCAGCCCTAAGTCCTACCCCAGACCTAGTCGCCAACACGAGGCGATTTCACTACCGTTTACAAATAACAAAGAGAAATAAAATAATAAAAACTCACTTAAGATGAACTTCTGAAAGTGGAGGCGAAGATCCGCTGTAGAATCAGCGTTTGTAGAAGCGAACTTCGTTTGGATCCGGCTCGACGTAATCCTCCTTCAGAAGTTTGCAGAGCTTCGCTAGGACTTCAAGTTTCGGCCAAGATGGCCTCTGGAGTTGTAGCATTGCCTCTCTCTCCCTGATGTCTGTGAGAAACGAGAGGTGAGGGGTCCTTTATATAGCCCAAGCGCTACCGCCGGTGCTAGCGCTACCGCCGGCGCTAGCCCAGATTAGGCAATGTTTTGCGCGGCAGAATCTCCCATCCGCGGCAACCTCTTGCTCTATGCCTTATGTGCGTCACGCTACCACCGACACTATCCGCTACTGCCAGGCGCTAACATCCTTCTTAAATTGCTTCCGAAATGGCGCTAATCAATGCTATCGCCGGGCGTTATTGTACCGCCGGTGATAGTGAGCTTGTTCGAATTTTGGCCTCAATTTTGGGGGCAGTCATCATGTGTAATCCTTGAGTCATGTGGACCTAGTAAACCTACACACTTGAACACACAAGATCATAGGATTTGTTATTCTCAAACCTAGGAGATGCGGAAGACTATGTTCCAACAAACTCCCCCTTTTGATAATAACAAATCCATTAATGATAAAATAGAGCATTAATATATAAGCATGATGAAATCCTACTTGTGTGTGTGTGATAGTGATGACTTATGATAATTATTGATTTTAGTATTTAGAATTGCTCCCCCTAAATATATGCTCCCCCTATGTGAATGCTCCCCTAATATGTATGCTATCACCTTAATCAATCATGTTGGGTTTTTATTTTGATAGTGGATTATATTTTTATTTTCATAGCGGATTATATTTATCATGTTAGTTCATGTTAGTTCTCCCCCTTTTGCATTTTATCATGTTAGTTCTCCCCCTTTGTTATTAGCAAAAGTGGGTAGGGATGCACCACAGAAAAGTTGGATAATAAGATAAAACATGATCGAGCTTTTGAGTGAGAAGGAAATGATAAGGAGTTTTTAGAGCCATTTGTTAGAATAATTTTTGTATAAATATATCAGAGTTTTTAGTTTGAGCAAAAGTATTGATTTCCCCTTTATATAAGAGTTTTAAGCATAAAAATAGTGATTTCCAAGTAACCCATCTACCCAGACAATACGTCTACACCCTAGCCCTGTACTAAGTGACGGATGGGCATGAGGAGCTGCAAACATGTCGTAGGTTGGGGTTTTAGTCCCATATGCAAACACTAGACAAAACTTAACCTAGCACTCTTTCCCCCCAGTGCCTCGCAAGGCCCCACTAGAACCCTCCATGGTTAAGGACAAGACATGACTAGAGATAAGGTTATCTAATGTCTATAACCCTACTCCCCCGCTATGGTGAGAAATGAAGTCATGGATAACAATTATTGGAAATATTAAGCATTTAAATCTAATGGGAAATTTCATAGCATATGGGTTTATATTTTTATTTGAATTGTTTTGAAATAAAACTCACATAGCTATATTGAAATGAATGAATCAGAGTTTGAGTATTGGGGAAGATTTAAAAAAAAAACATCATAATACTAAATAAGAGTTCAAGCTAAAAAAGAAGATGTTTTGGAATTTCAAAAAAAAAAGCTAACTTTATAAAGATAAGAGTTAAAGCATTTTGGAATAAAGAAACAACATCCTTATAGCAATTAGAGAAGAAAATATTGATTTGAAATTCAATAAAAAGAGGATGTTTTTATAGGCGATATTTTACTTGTTGGAGGAGTGTTTAGCATGAAAGTTTTCATAGAAATAAATCAGAGTTTTTAGCATAAGAAATGATATGCGTGTTGGAATAACCAATATAATTTCACCAAGCAAGTCTACCATTTGTTTTTTTTGGAAAATTGAGATTTTAGACTTGATATAAGCATGAAAGCGCAAGGTAAAAATTATATGGTGATGATGCGGAAGACTTGTAGAAATACATGAAACATCTTATTGTAATCAAGGATAATCCATAAAAAGATATATAGGTTTAATTTCAAAAAGAAGATGTTTATGTAAATCATGTTTCAATGAAAATCTTTTATGGTTGACAAAAAATAATAAATAACCAAGCATGAAATAATATTATCATAAAGAGATTACTACAATGTAATTTCAATTCATAATTTCAAGTCATACCAAACATTGTAGAAATCATGCTAGGTTATCTAGTGCATTTCATAAATAAAGAGTAGCATAGAATTAGCGTTAGGATCCAATACTCATGAGAAGAAGTGTTATGGAAGATAATGATGTGCACATAAGTGTATTTTTGAGTAGAGTATACGAGTGTTTTAATCAAAAATACAAGAGATATGTAAAGTAGAAGCACAATAAAAACACAAATAATTTTACTTCCACACACTTTAATGCACAAAAATGTACAACTACCAAGGTGCTTTGCACACACAATGCTCATTAAGACTTATCAGGGTGCAAAGTAGTGCTTGGGGGATCACAGATTTTATTTTTACTGTTTGAGACTAGTGATCCGGTGTACTTAAGAGTAAGTGGTTTTTCTTATTTTGAAGGAAAGATATGGTTTGCACAAGACACTTTACAATTCTATCCAAGGTGCTCAACCTCACAATGCTTATTAAGACTTATCAGGAGGTTCAAGTAGTGCTTGGTGGAGTTATCTTTGTTATTTATTTTATGATTTTTGTTTAGTACAAAGTTCTCCGAATACACTTGTTTTGCAAACCAATGGATTTATGAAAAACATAACCACTTTTCTTAACTTTTACAAGTGCAAATAAAGGAGTGTAGGTAAGATACTTGTGCAATTTTAGTTCATTGTACTAATACATAAACATACACAAGCATTCTTAAATTAAACCATATGTAGACAATGCCAAAAAGTGAGTGAATATCTATCATTATCCAACATAAAACATTTCTCATACTTAGAGGCATGCGAAGCTTGATCCTACACAACCTTTAACATATAATTGATGCACATATTAATAGATATATCTAAGCATGATGAAAACAATGTTCAAAGTAGTTTGAGATGATAAATCGCAACATTATAGAAGTACTAAACAATATATTAAATCATGCTTGATTTTTAAAATAAGGTCCCATACAGTATTTTTTGATATTTTTGAAAAATAATTTTTATTTAAAGTTTGAACTTATAAAATTGATCTTGGACTTCCCGAGGACTACCTTGTGAGAGGTTCACCCGGTACTAGGTGATATGATGGGATGATAGCCCAAATCACCCTTTCGCAAGATACAAGTAAAAAGTTAAGTTCAAAAATAACAATATTTTTTTTTATAATTTTTTTTGTTTTATATTTTTGTATTTGATTTTTAAGAAAAAATAGACTTTAAGCAAATGACAAAAAAAAGAAAGCAAAACATATTTTTTGTAATTTGGATTTTCTATTTTTGTATTTGATTTTTCAAAAATATAATAAAAGCAAAAATGCAAAAATGAATAGTACCCATAGATTAATATATTTTTAGGGATTTTTCAAAATTTTAAAATTACAGAAAAACGAACCTCGACGCTAGCGCCGGCGCTAGCGCTAGCGCTGGAAACAGTAAGTGATTTTTTAGGGTTTTGAAAATTTTGATGCTTGAACTTGATTAGGTGTCCCATTAGTAGTTTCATGCTGAATTTGCAGAATTTTTGGAAATGTTTTTGATGGTTAAAAATGAAGATAATTGCATTTGTAAGCATGTTTTAACATGAAAGATCTAGGACACCTATCTCAAGTCATAACAAACGAGATCTTGCATGAGCTAAAAGATAGATTATCATAATGTATGTGAATTCAAATTTTTCTAGACTTTTATCAATCTAATGTAGTTTGAAGAATGATAGGAAATGTAAGCACGAGAAGACATGAAGGAACAAATATGCATAAGTTTAGTGATTTAGACAATAATGTTCATGCAAAAGAATATCATGCACATTCATAAGCATTTTAGTCTAATGGAAACAATTTAAAGTTACATAGTTATTTTATCGTTCAATTTTATTTTATTTTACTTCATAATTAATTCATTATGGTAATATGAGATAACTAGCAGGAATAATATCTATTAGTTGATAATTCTAGAATAATGAGTTTGATTGCAATTGTTATACCACAAGATTAATTGAGATAATGTTGCATGTATTCAAGAACGTGATTTAATATTTTTACATGGAATGAATTTATGATTTCATTTGATTTATTAATATAAAGTTGATTCTATGGTTTATAATCAAATGAGATACATGCAAGTCATACTTCATTAATTCATTCATTTACTTATTATGATCACCAATCAAATGGTAGAACTAAGTGGATCTTTTGTAATGTTTGAATTTAAAGATCTTTTGATATTATATAATTATGATGGTGAAGCATGTAGCACAAGTCATATTCAACATTTTTCAGAATATTTTAAAGAAAGATTGTGAGGTGAATAGTGAATATGAAAGAAGTGAAAAGCTATTTTTGGTTAGTTTGAAGAGTTATTGTAAATTTTCTCAAATATAAGGGCTATCATATTCATCACACAAGAGAGATAATAATCAACACATTGTGCATTTTAATTTTTTGTTTGCCTAAGCCCTTTATTATTTAAATCCATTTAAAATAATTTCATTAGTCTTGATAATAGTTTCAATATTTAATAATGATAGTTCAAGACATTTAAGGGTAATGGATTTAAAAGGTAAAATGGATAAGTAGATCACTAAACAAAATGATATGACTTTTCAAGATAAATAGAGTGATCATAGCATGATAGTTTAAGAAGAAACACAAGAGAATAAACAAAAAGAAATTTAAGCAAATCATGAAGTAGGGAAATGATATTTTATTTTAATTAATTTTTACTTCATGCAAATGATGGGATACTAATGAATAAGAGATTTAGGTATCCAAAGAGAACCGGGAATAACGGTTCCTTTGGGTACCCAAATATATCGTATTTTCTTTTGGGGAGATATGATTGAATGGGCCCTTTTGATTTGAGTTTGTGTTTCATCTTTAACTTTTGGCCGCCATTCAAACATCGGTTTAATATTATTCTTATTTATCAAATTTCCATGATGATTTTCTTTCCTTTGAAGATTATAATTGAAATTATCATTTATAGGAAATTTGTGTAATTTCAAGTTTAAGTTGGGAGAAACATGATTTTGTAAATAATGATGATTTGGTTTTTGATATGCAAAAACATTTTGTTTCTTATTTCCATTATTAGGTTTAGTAAAGATATTTATATTTGTATTCAACTTGCTTTTAAATATTGCTTGATATTCTAAATTGGTATGGTTTGAATTTGTATTTATAATTTTCATAAGCAAGTTGATTTTTGATTTTAATTCATCATTCTTTATCTTTAGATTATGCCTAGCTTTATTATAAGCTATTGTGTTATTTTTAAGAGTGGTGACGATAGAGACAATATGATTTTGATACTCATTTCTAAATTCATCAAATGTTTCATCCATCTCTTTGATTTCAATTTTATAATTTTGGCAAGTAGCACAATTACCTTTTAAAGATGAATTTTCTAGAGATAAATTTTCATTATGTTCTTTTACAAAAATAAATTCTTTTTGAAGTTCCTTGTATTTTACTTTAATATCATTACAATCAAAATAAGGTTTTGAGATTTCAATTTGAGAGCAAGATGGAGAAGCTACATCACTTTTTGATTTTGAATTAGCTTTTAATCTTTTATTTTCTAAACGTAAATTCTTATTTTCAATCTTTAATTTCTTCATTTTTCTTTTTGCAATATTTTGTAAATGGAAATAAGAAGAAGGGTTAGACATTCTTACAGTGCTATTGGAAGTGGTAGATTGTGAACATGAAGTTCCTTCGTCATCTTTTAGTTCTTCCTCCATTATAGATGGATCTATATCTCCTTTTTCTCTTGGTGTATTGTTCTCCTTTTCTATGTTAGATTTCATGTTCTCCATGGCTTTGCTACGAGAGAGATCTTCTTGAAGAGTAGTGGATGCTTGTATGTCCTTCTCCTTCTGTGTCTGTTCCATACCTGCGAGAGGAAGATCATACAATTCTTCAAGAAAGTGCCATATTTTGTATGCACTAGAAAAGCAATATATTAATTTGAAGACTTCATTAGATAGACCGCAAAATAAATAATGTTTAGCTTTTGCATTTAATTGAAGTTCCTTTTTATTTGATTTATTTGCAGGTCTTGCTATTGCTAAATTCCAAACTTCGATGTCTAAAGTTTTAATAAAATTTTCAATTAAGATTTTCCATCCTTTATAATTTGTCCCTTCAAATAAAGGTGGTGTAGGTGATTTTTCTTCTTCACAAAAATTTCCCCCACTAGTAGAAGCGAGATCATGAGACGCCATTATTCCCTGCTGTTAAGCCGATTTGGAATAACCTGGCTCTGATACCACTTGTTGGATCGGTCGGCGCCCTTAGAGGGGGGGGGGGTGAATAAGGGTTTTCAAAAACTTAAGATTATATTCAGAAAACTTTGTAATAATGCAATATTAAAACAATAAGAAGTTTAGTAAAACCAAAAGAAGAGACATGCTTTATTAATAACTAAGGTTTTACAAAATTTGATTTCTATGACGCTAGAAATCGGTGGCGACGAATAGTAAACTCTTTTTGTTTTCTATCCCGACTCGCATCCCCGCGAACCGGTGGCCCTAGCCTATCCTTCCCGGATTCGGCCTCAAGCCGCTCTAGCCAACCCTTCCCCGGATGTGGCCTCAAGCACCCCCTAGACCTAGTCCCTAAACCTAGTCGCCAACACGAGGCGAATTTCAGCCATAATTCCAACCCCAGACCTAGTCGCCAACACGAGGCGATTTCACTACCGTTTATAAATAACAAAGAGAAATAAAATAATAAAAACTCCCTTAAGATGAACTTCTGAAAGTGGAGGCGAAGATCCGCTGTAGAATCAGCGTTTGTAGAAGCGGACTTCGTTTGGATCCGGCGTGACGTAATCCTCCTTCAGAAGTTTGCAGAGCTTCGCTAGGACTTCAAGTTTCGGCCAAGATGGCCTCTGGAGTTGTAGCACTGCCTCTCTCTCCCTGATGTCTATGAGAAACGAGAGGTGAGGGGTCCTTTATATAGCCCAAGCGCTACCCGCCGGCGCTAATGCTACCGCCGGCGCTAGCCCGGATTAGGCACCGTTTTGCGCGGCAGAATCTCCCATCCGCGGCAACCTCTTGCTCTATGCCTTATGTGCGTCACGCTACCTCCGGCGCTATCCGCTACCGCCAGGCGCTAACATCCTTCTTAAATTGCTTCCAAAATGGCGCTAATCAATGCTATCGCCGGGCGTTATCGCTACCGCCGGCGATAGTGAGCTTGTTCAAATTTTGGCCTCAATTTTGGGGGAAGTCATCATGTGTAATCCTTGAGTCATGTGGACCTAGTAAACCTGCACACTTGAACACACAAGATCATAGGATTTGTTATTCTCAAACCTAAGAGATGCGGAAGACCATGTTCCAATAGGGCAGGCCCTTATGACGCCGGGACTCGACGACGGAGGAGAAGGGCGAACCTTCAATCGACCGCGGAGCAAAGTCCCCGGGGCAGGGCCCCGAAGTGGCCGGTGAATAGCGGGTGTATTCAAACCGTGGGCGAACGTAAGAGGGGCAGACCCTTACGACGCCGGGACTCGACGACGGAGGAGAAGGGAGAACCTTCAATCGACGGCGGTGCAAAGTCCCCGGGGCCGGGCACCGTGGTGCTCCTGTAGTAGAATAGTTTAGAACAGTTTAAACATAATTAGAAAATGAACATTGATACATGCGCAAGTGCAATCTTGTGTCTTCTGAGCTAGTAAGTTTTTGATACAAATTTGACGAGAGAGAAGGTGACGTCGAGCTCCGTTTGCATTATGCCTGCTCGAGCTCTTCCTGTCGTTAGCGTGGTAGGCAGTAGTGATCCGGGTGTTGATAATCCCGGCGACTGACCCTTGGTTACCTCCTTTTGTGCTTCTTTGCGGAAAGCCTCAAGGTGTCCTAACTGGACAAGGCGTTCAATTTCTTCTTTCAATCTGGCACAGTGCTCTGTACGGTGTCCTCGACCTTTATGGAAATTGCAAAACTGTGATTGATCTCCCCTACGTTGGGGGAGCGGTCTGGGCTAGTTGATGATCTTTCTGTTGTAGACTACTGACAGGATATGCTCGCGGGGGGCATTTAACGGGGTGTAGACCCGGGAGCTTTGATTCGCTAGCCCTTGGGAGCGAGCTGCTTAGTTCTGAATGTGCGGTATGGCCTTCTAGAACTGTTGTTGTTGTCCCTTTCTCTTTCGACATGCATCTTTAAGTTGTAGCGGGTCTGCTGGTATCGGAAGATTAGCTTTTTCTGCCAATGCAGGGGTTGCGCGGCCCTCCTATGTGCCTTGCTTCTCAAAGTTCGGATTTGGCGATGGGTCGTAGTTGATCCAAGGGAGCTCGGCTGCGGCCGTGTCGAGACCACAAATTGAATCCCTGAGGATTCTCCCTTTGTTGTCCATGCGTCCAGACATGGAAATGTCGTGGTTCAGGGCGTCGAGTAGGAGGCTCCCAAATATTGCGTTGTACGGGGGAGTCTGCCTCTGCGATGACGAACTGAACGTCATACTGGACTGGTTCCGAGCACGTCCCTACTTGAATGAGGAGGGTGACGACTCTTATGGTGGGTACCATAGTTCCGTCTAGGAGCTCTGCGTCGCTGGCCCTGAGCTTGAGGTTCCCTCTTAGGAGTTTGAGCCGCACCACGACTGTCACGAACAGGATATTGAACGAGATGCGATGGGTTATCAACGCCCTCCTTAGTTCACATGCTGGATCTCCTATGCTTGCGTCTAAGGCGAAGTCCAACCATCCACGGGGACACTCCTGGTGAAAACTTGTGCAGATCATTTTTTGCTGTTTGCTCCGCTCCGCTTCCCCTGGGTGGGGCGACTCGTCCGTCTCGGGCTCTTCTCGCTCTTATTCTTGGATCCTCGTCGTGCGCGCTTCGTGCCATTCAACAAACAGTTGGGACAACTCGGTGAAGTTGTGAATCACTCCATTTGGCAGAGTTCGATACCAGCGGAGGGCATCTCCGCACAGTGTTTTGGTGAAAATTTTGCATCTAATGTGGTTGGGAAGTCCGAACGTCCGCATCGTTGTCAAGAAGTGATTAACGTGCCCGTACGGGTCCTCTGCTCCATGAAACTTCTTATAGTGCGGGAGCTTTAGCCATGACGGAACTGGATATGCCAAGATTGAGTTTGATAGTGGGGATCGCCTTTGCTGGTACGTGACATTGTTCGAATCCTGTCCCATCGCGAGAGGGGCCGGCTTGCTAGTTGATCCAAGCCACTGGGGCAGGATGGGTGCAGCGATGAGCACTCTTTTCGCTGGGCTTTCAGGGATTGAGGAACTACATGCGTCGGATAGCTCGGGGGAGGTGTCTACTCTCGCTGGTTCTGTGAACTCAAGCGAAGTGGGCACTGCATTCAGAAATCCTTTGCTCGGTATTTGGGAATCCATTCCCACAGACGGCATCAAACTGTTGTCGTCGCTTGGGTGCTCTTGGTAGACCGGTCGACTTGAACCGTCTTAGCTCTGAAGCGAGTCAAGCGCGCTAACAGTCAATTAGAGATTCGTTGAGTACACTAAGACTTTTTAACGTGGAAAACCCGGAAAAGGTGAAAAATCACGCGGCCGGAGCTGTGCCGACCAAATTTCACTATCTTCTGAGGGGTTACAGTCGGGTACTTAGAATTCGAGCGTGACAGGCCGCCGCTCGTTATAATAATAGAGAGAGAGAGTTTAGGAGGTGACATACCACCTCCCAGAATACTAAGTCATTTTTCTTCTGAGAACGGTGGAGAACAAAAGTGAGAATGCTCGGGAGAACAAAAGTGAGAATGCTGAGTCGCCTTTCGGGAGAAAGGAAATCTTCAAGTCCACGAAGGAGATCTTCAAGCGCCGAAGGAGAATTCCGAGGAAATCTTCAAAGGAGCTCTCCCGGGTGCAGAAGGCAAGGTCCCCCAAAATGAAGGTTCTGGGATCCTTTTATACCTTTGGTCGGGGGTAGCCCAGTAATTTTGTCGTCGTAACCACTGTAACCACCTGACGGGCGAATCACGCTGGCCGATTTGGAGCACACAGATCGCCATTTTTCGTAAATGACCGTCTCGCCCTTCGGGCAGTTCGGGCAGCTTTGTTGAAAGTGAAAAAGGCGACAAGCCGTTCCTGCAATCTGAGAAATTAGAAAGAAAAAAAGTGAGTGTGCCCGGAATGTGAAAGTGTTCTGAGCGCGCAATGAACACAGAAGTGTTCTGGGTGCGCTGCGAGCGCAGAGCGTTCCGAGCGAACGATAAAATGAGGAGTCGTGCCCCAAAGGGGAAATGGGCTCCGGTCGCACCCGACGAGGGGCGCGACTTCGGCCGAGCCCTCTACGAGCCCCCCTGCGAAGAAAAAAAGGGAGAGGGGGCTTGGCCGCACCCCATTGCGGAGAGGGGTGCGGCTTGGCCACACCCCACGTGGGGTGCGGTTAGGCCGCACCCCACGTGGGGTGCGGTTAGGCCGCACCCCACGTAGGGTGCGGTTAGGCTGCACCCCGCGACGAGGGTGCTGCCTGCGCGTTACCGTGCGGGCTACCGCATGGTAGCGCCGTGCGGTAGTACAACCCCGCGCGATAGCGCGTGTGGTTGCGGGCGTCATGGCTGCGCGCGGTCCGCTCCACGCGTACTCTTGCACTGGCGGTTGGCGGCGGAAATGGCGGGTTCGGTTTGCTCCACCACTCACCCCCCACTACCTTAGTGGGGGAGTGGGTTGTGTGAGTAACCGCCACCCGGTCATCTTTTTTAAAGATGAAAGCCTATGTATGAATTCACCTGAGTTCAATTCTCACAATTAACAATTTTTGTGAGATTAAAAAAATAGATCATATGACCCTCCTTTTTTAAATAAATTTAGGGGTAAAATTGCAGTTTGATGTTGTAGGGTACCATACACATTCATAATTCTAGGTCGCCCTCTATTAATTTTAGGAGACCTATGAAAAAGTGGAGAGAGAGGGAGCGGTTTGATCCGACGGCTAATGAAATATCATGCCAGATTCGACGTCCATAATCATTTCAACGACTTTAAAATTCATGGGTTTGATATTTCTTTATATATGGTAGATATTCATACGTTTAATGTGTATACACACTGCGCGTTTTTAACACATATACGCGCAAATTAAAAATACGCCTAAACCATGCATTTTTAGAAAAAATGTTCAACACGAACACTTTTCTTAAAAATACACAATTTAGGTGTATTTTTAATTTGCGCGAATCTGGGCGTAACAATTGCGAATTCGTAACTATTGCGAATTCGCAATAGTTACGCCCAAGTTATTTTCGGGCCCAAAATACGTTTATTCGTGCATTTTCAGAAAAAAATGTTCAACATGAAAGTTGTAGATCTCGACGAGATCTACTACTCACGTGTGTGTGTGTATATATGTATATATGTATATATATGCATATATATATGTATATATGCATATATATGTATATATGCATATATATGTATATATGCATATATATGTATATATGCATATATATGTATATATGCATATATATGTATAGATATGTATATATATGTATAGATATGTCTATATATGTATATAGATATATATGTATATATGTATATAGATATACATATATACATATACACACACACATATATATATATAAACACATATATATATACATACACATACACACATATATATATACATATATGGACATATGTATATATACACACATATGTATATATACACACATCTGTGTATATATATATACACGAGTGACAGGCACGGGGCTCCGCCCCTAGTGCCAAGCGCGACAGTACCCGGAAGGCGACGTCGGGCTTCACCCATCCCCGACGGGCTTCGCGGGGGAGGGCTTCGCCCCCCCCCCCCCCCCCCCCCCCCCCCCCCCTCCGGCCAAGCGCGAACGTACCCGGCCCGCGAAGGCGGGCTTCACCCACCCCCGGCGGGCTACGCGCATGACGCTCCGTGTTGTGCCCGCATTAAGCTAGTTGCGCCCACAACACATACATATGACTACTCAAAATAACTGCACAAAAAATTTTAATTAATATTTTATAATTGTTTTTTTTGTCAAAATCATTTATATTTTAACAAAAATCCTTTTTAAGTAGGTTTAGGAGGTCTAATGATTACCTACCATAATAGGTGTATGAAGTCTACTAGCTAAAAAGCTTTTGAATTTTATGAATTTCCACCGTTATTTTTATTATAGGGATATAACGTAATTACACAAATAGCCATTATATTTTATGAATTTTTATTTTTTTCATAATATATGTTAAGTCATTGGAGTAAAAGAATGAGGCTATATTTGACAATTTTGAATGTTGCACCAAAGACAACTTCTTGTATATAGTAGTTAAAGTTATATATATATATATATATATATCTTTAACTACTATATAGAAGAAGTTGTCTTTGGTGCAACATTCAAAATTGCCAAATATATCCTCATTCTTTTACTCCATTGACTTAATATATATTATAAAAAAATGAAAATTCATAAAATGTAATAGTTATTATGATAATTAAATCATATCCTTATAATAAAAATATTGATATAAATTCATAAAATCCAAAAGTTTTTAGTAGAACTCCTGAACCTATTTATGGTGGTTTATCATTAAGCCTACACAAACTAATTTCGAAATAAAATAACTTACTTAAAAATAATTTTTTTGTTAAAATATTTTTGACAAAAATAATTATAAAATATTGATGTATATTTTTTTACGATCATTTTGAGTACTCATATGTATATGTTGCGGGCAAAGTACGTCGTCGCCGGTCAAGTACTGTCGAATGCGGGCGCAGCTCGCTAAGAGTCGGCGAGCACGGGCGAAGACCGTGCGGAGCTGCTCATATATATAAATATATATATATATATATACATATATATACACATAAAGGTGCAACATTCAAAAATGCCAAATATATCCTCATTCATTTACTCCAATGACTTAATATATATTATAATAAAATAGAAATTCATAAAATGTAATAGCTATTATTATTATTATTATTATTATTATCATTAATAATACAAATATGAATGCGATATATGTATATATATGTATAAGCGTATAAGAATTGGGGATACTTTGGGCCTTACGTTCGTGCGGGTGGTTCTATGTAGGATCAACTAAATAATATGTATATGGTTAAGTGTGACACTTATATGCATATATATAAATTATTATTATTATTATTATTATTATCATTAAAAGCCTTTATATGTTTGGGATTATCTCCCCTGCTGGCAATCCAGTCCGACCCCCTCTCCCTTTTCCCGATATCGTCTTTCACCGACGGCTGCGATGGAGGGCTGTTCTTAGGGCTGTCGGCAGAGGCGGTTCTGTCGCCGGAGCGGTTGGAGGAGGTCGGGTCGCCGTGTGAAAGCAAGGCAAGAAGACTTCCTCCTCTTCCCCTCCACCCCCTTCTTCTCGCTTAATTTATCCATGGCCGATTAGGGTATTTTCGTCCAGGTTTTCTTTTCTGGTTTTGCATCAAGATCCGGGCTCATCCTTTGGTTTAAAGCGGTTATTTCCTGATAAATCTCGTGGCTATTATTACGAAATTCACTCTAGATTCATATGCGTGGTTCGGATCGGGTAGAACTGGTATTGATACTTGATGTTTTTCCTAAGATCTTGATCTTGATACTTGATTGTTTTGCTAAAGTCTGGATTTGCATGCTGGAGCCCTTACCAAAAAGAAACCTGGACTCATGGGGGTTTGATGTCTTTGCTAAAACTTGGATTCATGTGTTTGGTCTTTTACAAAAATCTGGATGTTTTTGCTAAACCTGAATTCACTTGATCTTTTACAAAAATCTGGAATTTTGTGCTTGGTTCTTACAAATAAAGGGCTGGATTTATAGGTTGGGTTCTATGCTAAAATCTGGATTCAATTAGCCGACTAGTTCTCGATTTAATTCGTGGGGAAGTCTGGAATTCTTTTAGGCTTGATTTAAATTGTTGGTTCTGATTATGTCTCAGCTAAATCATGCACTGTCATACTCTGCTCTTATAGCATTTTGTTTGGGGTTGCTTTATAATTGATTATGTTGGGGGGCTGCTGTTATACCATTTCCTTTGGGCTACTTCTCATGTAAAATGCCTTTGTTTATTTGGGGCTGTCGTGGCTTGTGTTAATTAAGGCTGCCCTTTGTTTCTCTTAATAAGGGGGGATGATGCTGTTTGCATTTAACTGGGGTTGCCCCTTTGTTTTCTTTCTTTTGGGGCTGCTTCTTATCTTGGGTATTTGGGGGCTGCTTCTTGTGCTTCTTATTTGGGGGCTGCCTCTTGTGCTTCTTATTGGTGGCTGCCTCTCATCTTTGTTAATTTGGGGGGCTGTTTTCTTATGTTAGGGGTTGCACCTTATTCTTGTCTAAGTAGGGGCTGATGCTATGTTCTTTTCTTTTGGGCTGTCTTGCACCACTCTTGTTGGGTTTCATTACTTGCAAAATAATTCTGCGCGCTTCGATTACAAGTAGCTAGAAATGGTCAATATTATGGTAGTCCCTTTTGCTAACTCCTCGGCACACTTAATTGGTCTTGTTTTATTATATGCTAGCTGCTATGGTTGGGTGAACCCTTCTATCCCTCTTTTATATGCTAGCTGCTATATGTTTAGCTTTGTTCCGATCCTGGGCTAATCCTTGATGGTTTATTCTGGTTGATTTTGTTCTGGATCATGTTTTACTTGGCTACTTCTGCATATTTACTTGGCTAAATATTGATGGACTTGTTTGCACTGGAAGGATGGGTACAGGGAACACTGGGTTCCCCCATCACAGATCTTTTGATAGTGGTTGGTAGGGCGATGAGACCACCACCACGGCGCCTTTTTATTTGGGGTGAACATCCCCTTTATGTGCGTGGTTAGTGACATTGTTTGGGTCCGCCACCACTGGTTCTTTTTGAACATCCCCTTTATGTGAGTGGTTAGTGACATTGTTTGGGTCCGCCACCACTGGTCCATTTTTTTGCATTATATGCCAAGTTTAGTCATGCTCTTGCTTATCGGGCTGGTTCTATGCGGGATCTTCTTAACCTGTTATTACTGAAATCTTTATATAAGCGTATATATATATAGTTATATATATGTGTATATGTATATATATATATATGTATTTATATACCCCTTTCAGCTTGGATATGTCACTTGTTACTTCTCCTGCTCTTACTTTTACCCATGCTGTTTTCTTGCACCCTTTGGGCTGAGGCATTCTTTTCTTATGGATGCCTCAGATTCAGGTTTGTAGCTGCCGCCGGAGTTTGAGCGGGGTCGATCAGTTCCCTGTCGAGGCCTTCCTCTCTTGTAGGTAAGGATTCAGTTTCTCTTGTAGTAGCGTTTCTTTTGGCTGTTGACTCTTTTCCTGCGGGTTCGTGTCAGTTGTTGACGCCCGTATGGCTTTTGTTTGGTTTACTTGCTGCTGCTGCTAGCTTCCTTTACTGCTGCTTAGTTATTTTGTACTCGTACACTCTGGGAAAAGCCTATTTTTGCTGAATTTTAATGCAGTTCTTTTAGCAGATAAAAATTTGTTCTTTTAACTGTTTGTCGCATTTATTATTAAGTATCACCTATTTGCAAAGCGTAAAACAGAATATAATGATACTTCTTTATTATATACTAAATTTAGACCGGCGATCGCCCTGGAGACGTCTCTGGTCTTCAGCGCCGTTAGGGATAAAATGAACTTATTTTCTTCCGTTGTGTACGCATATTTTTGGTAAAGAGCGGCTATGTAAACCGCAGGGCCGAGGGGCACGGCTTCCTAACCTAATGAAAATAATCTTAAAAGATAATGCTTTTATTAATTCATATCTTTTCTCGTAAAAATGTTCGTTTGAGTGCTCGCCTGAACGTCTGTAGTTGTCCCCTACAGGACGTGGCATCATGACGCGTGTTTTCCCCCTTTACTCTGATATTATAATTTATTTCGGAAAAATACGGGTTGTGACAATGACCGTAAAAAACAAAGATTTAAGAACCGAGCCGGAGATCGAACCGGTGTGACCAATGGTTCAAGGTCTGACCGGTTGGACCGGTCGGACCGAGGTTGAACCGTAATATTATAATAAATAATAAAACATATAAAAATTATGTATAACTATATAATAATACTAACATGTATAATTTTATACATATTTTTATAATTTTATAGTTGTATACATATTTTCATGAGTATTTAGTTTTATAGTTGTATATATTTAGTTTTATAGTTGTATAAATTTAATTTTATACATATAAGTACAATATAAAATTATACCACAAATAAATATAATAGACATAATATGTTATATGTATTATACATATATTTATATAATTATTTTTTATAAAAATACATAAGAAATCATAAATCACAACTATTATGTATAAGTAAAAACTATTTGACATGATATCATAAATGATGTCTTGGTAGGTTAGGTTGTGCTCTTCCTCTTATCTTTGAGGTCACAGGTTTGAAACTAGCCGGCCATATCTTACAAAAAATAAATTTTAAACATTCTTATTTTTATTTTGTAAGAAAATATAAAATTTTACCTACAAAATCAATTTCTCTCTCTCTCTCTTTCTCTTCTCTCCCCCTCTCCCTCTCTCCCTCTCTCCCTCCTATCCCTAAATGTAGGTATAGGAGGGTTATAAAGATTCTCTCTCAATCTCTCCCACTCTCTCTTCTCTTTTTCTTTCTCTCTCTTCATTGGATGACTGAGATCAAAATCTTATCACATATTAGATGGCTAAGATAAATTGTACAACTCCAAACTACTTCTTTAATGTAGTTAAATAAATAAAGGCAACATACTCAAAAATCAAAATGGTCCCTTAACTTTGGGCGTCATTTCAAATAGGACATTTAATTTTCATTTGATTTCAAATAAGTCCATTAATTTTCATTTGCTTCAAATTAGTCACTTAACTTTGAGTCTAGTTTTAAATAGGTCTTTTAATTTTTCATTTATTTTAAATTGCTCTCTTAATTTTATACTTTATTTCATTTAAGTTTTTAAACCACCATTATTTAGAGTACTTGGTACTAACGAGGCATTTAGCTAGCGTTAATGAATCTCTTATGTAGTAATAAAATAATTTTTTGTAATTATTTAATAAAAATAAAAAAATCTAATTTATAATTTTTCAGATAATTTTTCTCAATAAAATATAAATTTATATTCATTTATTAAAAATAAATATTAAAAAATTAAGGATTATAAAAGACATCACACCATTGAAATATAAAAAATAATAAAAGAAATTTAAAACGTAGCATTCTCACAGACTTTTATAATCCATAATTTCATGTTATTAGTTCTAATAAATTGATAAATTTATAGTGTGTTTTGAAAAATTAATTAGAAAAAATAGTAATTATTTTTAGTAGATAATTACAAAAAAAAAATTATCAGCACATAAACGATTCATCAATCCTCGTCAATGCTTAGTAATCCGAATAACGATGGTGTATGAACTTATTTATAATAAAGTATAAAGTTAAAGGATCATTTTGAAGCAAATAAAAAATAAAGGACATATTTGAAACTATGTCCAAAATTAAGGGATTAATTTGAAGTAAATGAAAATTAAAGGACCTATTTGAAACTAGGCCACAAGTTAAAGTACCTATTTGAATCAAATGAAATTTAAATGACCTATTTGAAACTAGGCCCAAAGTTGAGGGACTAATTTGGGTATTTTGCCTCTCTATATAATTATTATAAAGATAATCCTTTAGGACCATTTTGAGATCAAATTAGAAACATTCAATATATCTTAACCGTTGGATCAAGGCGATATGGGCTGCAAATAGCAATTTTCATACAGTCCGATACGTCCATTGTTCACCTCCGGCCAGGTCGGTGGCGTCTCTGCCGGCAGCGGCGGAGGGAGTCGTGGGAACTGCGTTTTAAAAAAAATCTATAAAAATTAATATAATTTAATATATATAATATATATAATATATAATATTATATATTTATTATATTATATATAATATATAAATTATATTATATACAATATATAATATAATTTACATTTTAAAAAGTTTATTAATAAAATACATAAATTTTAATTTTTTTTAAAATTTATAAAAAAATGTTGAAATAATTTACAAAAAAAGGAAAAAAAAATTAAAAATAATTTGGTACAAGCGAAGCCCGCTGGGGGCGGGCGAAGTCCGCCGGGGACAAGCAGGGTACTGTCGCGCGGGGTACGGGGGTCCCCGTGCAGTGTCACTCATATGCATATATTTATATATATATATATAATATAATTTTTAAAATATTAGAATATTTTTTATTTTTATTTTGCACAGATAATAGAAGTAGATTAAAGCCCTCTCGGTGAGAGCGGCCACGGTTGTATTAACGTAGTTATGAAAAAAATGTGATAGCTTATGGGTAGCAGGGTAGGTGTGGTTATGAATGCTGGGGCCAAGTCCTTATCCATTGATAGCATTTCAAAAAAAAATGAAGATGCAATTAGAAGAAATGCTAGATAGTAGTAAAGACATAAATGTGAAATTAGTGCTACACTTATGCTGTTGGCGGGGCGTTTTTGTCACCTTCGTAGGATGTATGTTTGGCATGACAATGGTTATGACCGCAACTAAGCAAAGAAAACTAATTTTAAACGTAAAAGTGAATGGTGTTCTTTAGGTAAGGTCGGGGGTTCTCGAACGACGGTTCATAACCACAGCGTTCACGACCGTTACCCCAAACCACAGCGTTCACGACCGTTACCCCCATGCCAAACAGTGCCTAAAGTGTGTGAGCTAAGCCTAAGAGTTTGAAACACACGATCAATAGGCCCAAAACTTTTTTCGTGATATTGGCCATTATCGGAGCGAATAGTCTCAATCTTATGGTATCTATTCACATCTGAGTGCATACGCTATGATGTAAACGTATACACTCAAATGTGAAGTCAGAAGTGGATGTTTACACGTCATAGGCTTCGTTTGGTTCGGCTTATTTGCTCCGGTGAGTTTGGACAAAAACGTCATTGTCATACCAAATATTTTATGTTTATAACTAGTTTTTTTTTTATAATGGTAGTAACATTTGTCATATCAAACATACATTCTATGACAATGACGATTTTGTCCAAACTCACCAGAGCAAATAAGCCGAACCAAACGAAGCCATAGTGTATACGCTCATATGTGAAACTATAGTTTGATGTGCGGTTGCACTGTAAGTTTGCGGATATTTGCTCAAATCAGGACTCAACAGATGCAACTCTTAGCATGACCATTAATTCTTTAAGAGAAGAAGAAATGCAACATTGACGGGTCATTTGTTTGTACGACTAAGGTTTTGTTTGGCACAGTGGTGGCAGTCGTGAATGGGATGGTTATGAACTGTCGTTCGTGAACGCCCAACCTTACCTAAAGAACTTCATTCACTTTTATGTTCAAAACTAGTTTTCTTTTCTTGATAGCAAACATACATTCTATGACGATTACGTTTTTGTCCAAACTCACCGCAGCAAAAATGTTGTGTCAAACGGAGCCTAATTCCATAAAGGAGCGAATCATAAAGACCCGTCTTCCCATGAGTAAAAAAATGTTGAAAACAAATTGAAGCCGGACTTGTCTAGTGATAGAATCAAAAACAATGAAATACGATAAAATATTCATGGTGTGTGGTGGCCAGTATGCATATTTTTCTCCTTCTATATGTGAATATGATTAAACAAGAATTGGTTGAAATGAGAGGTGTTGAAACCTGCAACAGGTCTCTTGAGTTCGGACCCACTGGGGGTGTAGCCGATGCTTATTTCTCCCTCACTAGACTCTCTTGATGGTGGATGTGAGAATAGGGATAGACCCAAGGCTGAAGCGAGGAGGTCCCGCCACACACCCGGAAGATCTTAGAGAGCTTCCCCTCCCAAACCAAAGCTCAACCGGGCACCTTGGAGGGCACTGGCTGCCAACCAAAACTTGCCTAGAGGAGAGGATTCTCTAAAATCGGATCTCCTCCAAGGTGCCCTTAAGGGTCTATTTATAGATTTTTCTAGGCTGGTCTGCAAATAGCATGAATCCGCCTTTTAGTTTTACTAACCGCACCCCAAATCGGTCTGCTAATAGTCTAACTCCGCTGCTCTGAGGGGCTATTTGTAGCCCATAAGGGGTATGGTGGTCATTTCCTCCTCAATTCATCTTGGGCGAGTGGTCCGTGAGGGCACCACTCGCTGGGCACCCGCTTAGCTGGGCGAATGCCCACCCTTCCGGGCGAGTGGTCCGTGAGGGCACCACTCGCCTGGGTCCCTCTCTTCCGCAGCTTATCCCCACCAACCCGGGGGTACTTCCACCTCCTAGCCGGGGCGAATGATCTGACTGACCCAGGTCTCGCCAGTTGGCTTGAGGGGCCCACTCGGCGAATACGGGTTGTACACAATCCCCGCTCTTTGCGAGTGGTTACTACGCTCGGAAAGAACAGTCCAACCCTGTATTCGGTGAGTGCTTGCTGACTGGACCCACAAGATTCTGTGGGTCCCACCGTTGCCCTATATATATCTCTTCATGTCAGATTTTCCTGGAGCGCTGTCAGCCCTTGAGTCGGAGCTCCTTCCTTCCCTTAATCCTTCACCGATATCGATGTCTTCTCACAAGCCTTCCGCGAGACCCCTCTCGCGGGAGATGATTGAACGTCTGGCCGCGGCCCAAGCTGTAACTGCCCCCAAGGCAGCCAGATTTGCCCCCTGGCTTTTGTCTAAGCGGGATCCTAGTGCCCCCTACGTCTCGCGTCGAGCCAAGGCGATTCGACTGAATCGTCAGAGAGGCGAGACTGCCTCGGAATCTCCTGCGGGCACTCCACCGGCGAACACTCCGCCGGCGGATACTCTTCCGGCGAGGAATCCTCCGGACCCTGGGATGCAGGTATGAGGATTCCTCTCGTTCCTCTGTTTAGTTCCTTCCCTTACCCTGCCTTTGCTCTGTCCATTCGCAGGGGATTTCGATGCCCGAGACCGGTCACGGGGCCGTCTCAAGCAGTGTCGTGGTGCCACCTCCCCCGGACGAGGGGCCTCCAGATCTGGACCTTGCTCCTCCACCCCCTCCGGGCGAGACCTCATTGCAGTCCGGTAAGTTGTAAACCCTTTTGAATTCACCCTTCATGCTGCTCGTTGCTGACCACTGTTTTTTGCAGCCCTCGACCCCAACCTTCCGTTGCGGAACCCCTCCGTTCTTGCGGATGAGTCGAGGGTATCTCCCCAGAAGGGATCCGGTCAGCAAGGCCGCGCGGATGATCCTGCGGATGCTCCAACTCCTACCTCACAGCCCTACCGTCCTGGAAAGGGGAAGGTCTTACCTCCCGCCTGGCTATTTGGGACGCACCCCCATTCGTCTCGTCCTTCAGGTCATAAGGACCCCACCCCAGGTCAGTTCACTCACCTGCCCCTATCGTACTCGCATATTTTACCGCTACTGACCTAGTTGTGCTTTCGCAGGCTATCGGGAAGCCTCCCCCTTTGATTCCTACAACGAGGGGGAAGAGGGGATGCTCTCGCCTCTCCCTTCCCCTGGGGATCTCGCTGACTTTCTGGGCGACTCCTCAGATCACGCGACCCTGAAGGAGCGGATCACGGAGGTCTTGGGGAAGCTCATCCACATCCAGCGGAACGTCGCCGGCCAGGTGGACGACGTGCGGCTGAGAGTCGCGCGTGAGTTAAAGGACCTCCAGCGGGACTACTCGCGCCTTCTCGCAACGGTGGAGCGCCTGGGGGGTGAAGGAGGGGAGTTGTCTCCCGAAAGATACGCCGCGCGAGCCCGGGACCAACTCCAACTGGCTTCCCATGAGATCACCAACATACTCGCATATTACCGCCCGCGAATGCCCCTGGAAGCTGGGTCGCGAAAGCGAGGTCGGTGGGTCTGGGAGGAGTATTGAGCTAGTCTTCATCCGCCCTTCTTGTAATTCTTCTGTTTTCTGTACCGCGGATGCTGAACTTTTATTTCTGTTTGTAATAATCTTATGCCCTGTGTTCTGCGAATGCTCTATTCCTTGTCCCTTATTTCTTATATCTTGCTTGGGTATTTGCCGAATGCTTTTCTATTGCCGAATGCTTTCTTAACCTCTTTCGCGTAGTCGATGAGCGAATAGTCACAGGGCATTTGTCATTAATGGGCGAGAGGGGTCGGCCCGGGTTCCGAGGCATCGGGAAGGCGCGACTGCTATCCGCACACCCATTACCTCGAAAGCCCAAACGTCGTTTAGCCCCTCTATAAATAGGCCTTTCAACCACCGTATTAAATACCTTACCATCCGCTCCCTCTCTTTCCTCGCGTTAGCACTCGCGCTTATCTCTTCTCTGCTGCTCCCTTATCATTCGTTATTCGCGAAATGGGTGGTGATGCGGAAGGCAGGGCCAGGTGTGCCAGCGCGTTCGTCAACCACACTTTCGATTCATGCGACCTCTCCGACGAGGCTTATTTGACTGCGGTCGCGGATTACATCCCGCCTGGGTTCGAGGCGCGAAAGCCCAGGCTGGACGAGCGCCTAAACTCCATCTCGCCCTGTGCTCTCGCGATCCCGCTAGAGCACTTCGAGGTGGGGTTTCGCCTTCCCATCTGGTCGGAACTTCGCCAGACCTTCAGATACTATGGAGTTGTACCCGGCCAGCTCAACCCCAACTCCATCGCCATGCTGGTCGGGTACGCGAGCTACCTGCGATAAGAGAGGATCGAGTTCTCGCTGTCTGTCTTCCGCAAACTCTACACCTTCCGCTGCACCAATGGCATCTCATTCTTCTCGGGTCTAAACCCGCTCAAGCACTACGGGCTCCCGAATAAGAACCACGACTGGGTTCGGCGCTTCCTCTTCGTCAACGGGAACCTGGGAAACACACTTCTCGCCCTAGTGCAGGAGGAGGAGTCAACCTTCCGCCCCCCCGACCCTAGGGGGCACGAGGCCAAACTCCACCAATACATCTTGGAGCACGGGATGGACCTCGTCTATCTCCGGCGAAACGTCAACTCGCTCCCGCTCATTCCGCAGGGCGAGGGCAAGTTTTTGGGACTTCGTTCGTTTCGGTCTTGTGACTCTTATACCATTCGCTAAATTATTCGCAATATTGTGCAGGCGTGCGTAGCTTCCCCCTTCATCCGCCGCGTCCCTCTGGGGCTTCCGTGTCCTTCGCACAGGCCGCAGCGGATGCCTGTCGGGAGGAACCCTCCTCCTCCAAGCCTAGCGGAAAGAAGCGGAAACCTGGGGCGCTGACCTCTTCTTCTTCCAAGAAATCAAAGAATCCCCCCTCCGCCAAGGGGAAGGGGGTCTTGGACGAGACCCTAGGGGCGAGTGCTCAGACTCAAACCCCGGGGGTGGGTGCGCTAGGCGAGACCACCCTTCGTGTGGGATCGTCGTTGCCGCCGCCTCCATTGCCCAGGGACCACCGGGACTTCCCAAGCGGCGAGAAGTACGTGGACCCCTCAGGGGCTCCCCTGGTAAAGTGGGACAGGAACGTCAACAGGGTCTCGCTCTCCACCCTTCACCCATCGTGGATAGAGAGCGACCTCGCCAGTGGTGAGGCCTATGCCATCGCGTATGCCCTCTACGGCCGGGAGGATGCTGAAGTCTATGATGCCGAGACGACTCAGGTTCTCGCCCATGAGAGCGCCAGGGCCATGCTGCGGGCGCTCGAGCTCGCGCATATGTCTTCGCGCCGGAGCCTCAAACTGGCGCGGAGCTTAGCGTAGGTTGAGGAGTCCAGGACCGTCGTTTCTGCCGAGGCGTAGGAACTCAGGACGAAGTTGGCAGCTGCGGAAGCCCTTCTCGCCAGCCGCCCCATTGCAGAGGTATATATTTTCTCCCTTCCCGCGAGTGACCCGTTGCCGATTGATGCACCTTTTTCTTACCGCCCTTATTATTATTTTTAGGATACCACAGTTGCCGCGATGCTTCGTGCTCGGGTGGCCGGCCTTGAGGACGAAGTCAGGCTGGTTAAGGCCGAGGCCCAGCGGTCGCGAGAAGCCGAGGTCTCGGCACTCGCTTTGGGTAGTGGGGGCATTTCTATCCCCACCACGAACTGGAGCAATTGATGCAGGAGAATGCCCAGAGCGCCGTGAAGCACGCGCTGCAGGTGTTGCGGCAGGCTGGGTACCTGAAGGACGAGGACGAATGCCTCTCTGCCCGACAGGTCGTCCCCGAGCTCTTCATTCCGATCCCCTTCCCGGAAGATGAGGATGGCGAGCCGCGAGAAGACGCCCTCCTACCGGATTCGGGCGAGAGTGACGGATCTTCTGGCGAGAAGCCTGCCGACCCATGAGATGGGCCCTGTGTTTTTGCTGTCTTTCACTTTTACCTTTTGAATGTAATCACGAACGGGGCGAGTGCCCTCGAAAGATATGTATATTGATCACAATTTTTGTGCTATCTCCATTTTTGTGTTATCTCCACTTTTTTCTCATTTGCTGCTATGTCTCGCTAGGCTCGCTAGGACGTTAATTCTTTCTCATTCGCCGCTATATCTCGCTAGGCTCATTAGGACGTTAATCCTTTCTCATTCGCCGCTATATCTCGCTAGGCTCATTAGGACGTTAATTCTTTCTCATTCGCCGCTATATCTCGCTAGGCTCATTAGGACGTTAAGTCGTAGCGCGACTGTCTCGGCCATCCAGCGAATGCTTGAAGATGACCTAGGCGTGTCACCCCTCTTCGCCTTCCCGCTGCCTGCCCCACTCGCACCTCCTTACCATTCGCCCAAACCTGGGATTTGCTTAGGTAGTCGTGAAAGTGAAGTGAGGTCACCTCTCGGCGCGTGGTCTATGCGAGTGCTCTTGAGGTCACCCTTTGAGAAATTTGAACCTGCCACCGAGTGAGCCTTCGGACCTGCCGCTAGATGAGAGCCTGGACAGCGGGTCTGCTCGGGGCCACTTTCTCAACACCTTAGAACCTGCCACAGAGTGAGCCTTCGGACCTGCCAGCTAGATGAGAGCCTGGACAGCGGGTCTGCTCGGGGCATTCTTTTCTTTCACATAGAACCTACCTCCGAGTGAGCCTTCGGACCTGCCAGCTAGATGAGAGCCTGGACAGCGGGTCTGCTCGGGGCCTTCTTTTCTTTCACATAGAACCTGCCTCCGAGTGAGCCTTCGGACCTGCCAGCTAGATGAGAGCCTGGGCAGTGGGTCTGCTCGTGGCCACTTTCTCAACACCTTGGAACCTGCCACCGAGTGAGCCTTCAGACCTGCCAGCTAGATGAGAGCCTGGACAGCGGGTCTGCTCGGGGCCTTCTTTTCTTTCACATAGAACCTGCCTCCGAGTGAGCCTTCAGACCTGCCAGCTAGATGAGAGCCTGGACAGCGGGTCTGCTCGGGGCCTTCTTTTCTTTCACATAGAACCTGCCTCCGAGTGAGCCTTCGGACCTACCAGCTAGATGAGAGCCTGGGCAGCGGGTCTGCTCAGGGACACTTTCTCACCACCTTGGAACCTGCCACCGAGTGAGCCTTCGGACCTGCCAGCTAGATGAGAGCCTGGACAGCGGGTTTGCTCGGGGCCTTCTTTTCTTTCACATAGAACCTGCCTCCGAGTGAGCCTTCGGACCTGCCAGCTAGATGAGAGCCTGGACAGCGGGTCTGCTCGGGGCCTTCTTTTATTTCACATAGAACCTGCCTCCGAGTGAGCCTTCGGACCTGCCAGCTAGATGAGAGCCTGGACAGCGGGTCTGCTCGGGGCCACTTTCTCACCACCTTGGAACCTGCCACCGAGTGAGCCTTCGGACCTGCCAGCTAGATGAGAGCCTGGACAGCGGGTCTGCTCGGGGCCTTCTTTTCTTTCACATAGAACCTGCCTCCGAGTGAGCCTTCGGACCTGCCAGCTAGATGAGAGCCTGGACAGCGGGTCTGCTCGGGGCCTTCTTTTCTTTCACATAGAACCTGCCTCCGAGTGAGCCTTCGGACCTGCCATCTAGATGAGAGCCTGGACAGCGGGTCTGCTCGGGGCCTTCTTTTCTTTCACATAGAACCTGCCTCCGAGTGAGCCTTCGGACCTGCCAGCTAGATGAGAGCCTGGACAGCGGGTCTGCTCGGGGCCATTTTGGAGCGTTCAGGGTTTTTTCTACAAACTGCAGTATCAATCTCAAACACATATGTTAAACGAAATATTCTTATTTCAAAACATTTTTATTACAAAGTTTCAGGGATAGAAACGTTTAAGATCGTCACCACTCCATGTGTGGCTGAGGGTTGGCCCTCCACATTCTGGAGGCGATACCCCTCAGACTTTAGTGCCTCTTCCACGACATAGGGGCCTTCCCAGTTGGGGTTAAGTTTTCCCACCGCGGCGGACCTTCCGACCGCGTCGACCTTCTTGAGCACCAGATCTTCCTTCTCGAACTACTTGACCCTGACGTGCTTATCGAAATACTTGGCCATCCGCCGCTTGACCTCTTCCTGGCGAATGGCTGCCAGGTCTCGAGCTTCTTCGATGAGGTCGAGGGAGAGCCGCAACTCCACCTCGTTTTCGGCTCTCCAATCTTCCTCTCCGCTTGCGGCGGCCTTTACCCGTGGTGTCATAACTTCGAACTCTATGGGGATGACGGCCTCGCAGCCGTGAGAGAGCTTGAAAGGGGTTTCTCCTGTGGCGGTGTTGGGGGTAGTTCTTAGGGCCCACAAGACCGATGGAAGCTGTTCCACCCAATTTCCCTTCAGATTTTCCACCTTCTTCTTGAGCAGGTTCACGATGACCTTGTTTGCCGCCTCCACCTGCCCGTTGCTCCTGGGATGGTGAACGGATGCAAACCTGAGGTCTATCCCCAGCTGGCCACAGAAGCTGATGAATTCCTCGCTTGCGAACTGCGGACCATTATCCGTGACTATGGCCAGTGGAAGCCCATGTCGACAAATGATCTCCCCCCATATGAAGTTGCGAATTACCTGGGAGGTGACCTTAGCCAACGCCTTGACCTCCAACCATTTTGAGAAGTAGTCAATCATTACTAGGAGAAACCTCCTCTGCCCACTAGCCTGGGGGAAGGGTCCTACCAGATCCATCCCCCATATGGCGAATGGCCAGGGCGCCGTGATACTCTTTAGCCTCTGAGCTGGCATGAGCTGAAGCGGGGCGAACATTTGACATTTCTGGCACTTCTTGGCGAAGGCTGCCGCGTCTTTACTTAGGGTTGGACAGAAGTACCCCTGCCTCATTATTCTTGCCTCCAACATCCTGCTCCCCGAGTGGCTGCCGCACTCGCCGGAGTGGACTTCTTCCAAGATCCTTGGGACCTCCTCCTCTGAAACGCATCGGGCCAGGAGGCCCGAGAGGGTCTTCCGATACAAGTCCCCCTCGTGGAGCACGTAGTAGGCGGACTTATATCGGAAGTGCCTCTGGTCCGGAACCTTCTCCGGAAACTTTCCTGTTGCAAGGAAGGTGATGAAGGGATCCTTCCAGGAGGGCCGCTTCTCTACTTCCATGAGTTCTCCCTCCTCAATCGAAGGGCGGAATAGGTCCGTCAGGGTCCCACCGACTCGAGGACCGGATTTGGCCAACCGATCCGCCGAGGTGCTCTCCTCCCGAGGGACGTGCCGGATGGAGAAAGTTTTGAACGTTCCCACGAGACCTCTCACTTTGGCTAAGTACCTTATGAGCGCAGGCTCCCTCGTCTCGAACTCTCCCCTGATCTGAGAGGCTATTACCATGGAGTCGGTGAGGACCTCCACGTCATGGACTCCGAGCTCCTGGGCCAACCGCAGACCGGCGATCACCGCCTCATACTCCGCCTGATTGTTGGTGATTGGGAAGTGTATCACTAGTGTCTGCTCGATCTTTACTCCTTGGGGACTCTCCAGCACCACCCCTCCTCCGAGGGAATTCTTGCCCGAAGCCCCGTCCACTAGTAGCTTCCACGGAACGTGACGAGGGGCTTCATCTTCATTCATCTCGGCCACATAATCTACCACGAAATCAGCCACCACCTGCGCCTTCATGGATAGTCGGGGGACGAAGGTAATGTTGAATTCACTTAGCTCTATCGACCATTTTGCGAGCCTTCCCGAGCGTTCCACTCCTTCGAAGATCTGGCGGAGAGGGTGGTCCGTCACTACTTGAATTGAATGGGCCTGGAAGTATGGCCTGAGCTTCCTTGCTGCTACGACCAGAGCAAAGGCCAACTTCTCCAAAATCGGGTATCTGAGCTCTGCTTCCCTCAGGACCCTGCTCACGTAGTCGACGGGCAGCTGCTTCTTGCCTTCCTCCCGAACCAGGACGGAGCTTACGGCCTCTGTCCCGACCCCGAGATATAGATATAGATTCTCCCCCTCTTTGGGACCTTGGAGCAGTGGAGCCTTGGTGAGTTGGCTCTTCAAGGCCTGAAAGGCCTCCTCGCATTCTTTTGTCCATTCAAACTTCTGGTTACCTCGTAATGTTTTGAAAAAGGGGGAGCATTTCTCCCCGGCTCGGGAGAGAAACCTGCTCAGCCCCGCGAGTCTTCCGGTCAAGCGCTGAACTTCCTTGGCGTTCCGCGGCGACCCCAGCTCCATTATGGCCTTAACCTTGTCCGGGTTAGGTTCTACCCCCCGAGGGGTGAGAAGATGCCCCAGGAATTTCCCATTACTGGCCCCGAACACACACTTCAGGGGGTTCAGGCGCATCTTGTATTTGCGTAGGGTGGTGAAGGTCTCCTCGAGGTCCTGGATGTGAGAGTTCACGCACTTGCTCTTCACCATAAGGTCATCCACGTAGACCTCCAGGTTCCTTCCCCTTTGCTCCCTAAATACCTGGTCCATCATCTTATGGTAGGTTGCTCCTGCATTTTTCAGCCCGAAGGGCATCATCTTATAGCAGTAGCATCCCTCCCTGGTGATGAACGAGACGTCTTTGACGTCCGGGGGATGCATCCTGATCTGGTGATAACCTGAAAAAGCATCCAAAAAACTCATCACAGAAAAACCGACGGCTGAATCAACCAGCGCGTCGATCCGAGGCAGGGGATAACAATCCTTAGGGCAGGCCTTATTTAACAATGAAAAATCCACGCACATACGCCAGCGGCCATCAGCCTTTTTTACCATTACGACGTTGGAGACCCAGCCTGGGTACTGGATCTCCGATACAAAACCTGCTTCGAGGAGTTTTGCCACCTCCTCGCGGATGGGTCCTTCGATCTTGCTGGCGAAGGTCCTTCTCTTCTGCCGGATGGGACGGGCCTCCGGATCGAGGTTGAGACGATGGCAAGCCACGTCCGCCTCGATGCCTGGCATATCAGCTGCGCTCCATGCGAATACATCCACGTTCTTCTGGATGCACTCCAGCATCTTCATCCTGTCCTCCGGGCCGAGACCCCCGCTGATCCGCACCTCTTTCACCCTCCCCTCCTGGGTGAGGACCTCCATCTCCACCACCTCTTCTGCTGCCTCGAGCCGGGCTGGCTCTTCCCATTGGCCCTTTGCTTTTCACCTTTCTATCCGGGCCTCTTCCTCTGCAACTCCTTCCGCCTCCACTGGCTCGACTTCCTGCTCCTCACGAGCGACCTCCATCAACTCGACCTCCTGCTCCTCATGAGCGACCTCCATATTCTCCTCTCGGGCATCGCCCTCTCCCCCTACTTCTCTCTTCTCCACTTCCTCTCCTGGCCCATCCGGCATCGCCATCTCCTCATCCATCTTCTCAGCGTCTGCCATCCAAGAAATGGTGTTGACGGCAGTCACATAGCACTGTCTCGCCACCTTAGCATCTCCTCGGACGTGGACCTGGACTCCTCCACTATGGAGCTTTAAGCACTGATGGTACGATGAGGGCACGCACCGGAAGGCGCTGATGAGGGGGCGTCCGAAAATGGCGTTATAGCTGCTCGGAGCGTCCACAATGACGAACCGGCAGTTTCTTGGGACTCCTCCTAGCGTCACCTGGAGACCAACACCTCCCTCGACCTCCTTCCGCTCTCCCGAGAAACCAAACAACGGTCCATCGGAGTCCTGCACCCTCTTCTTTTCCACCTCCATTGCGCCGAAGGCCTTCTTGAAGATCACGTTCACTGAGCTCCCGTTATCCACCAGGATCCGGGAGACCGTGAAATTTTCAATCGCCGTCTGAATCACCAGGGCGTCGCAGAATGGATCCTCATAATCTGGCATGTCTTCTGAGGAGAAGGTGAGCTTCTCCGAGAGGGGTGGGGTCTGGGAAGTCGACGCGACGTCCCTACGGAACATCGCCTAGAAGCTCCTCTTGCGAGAGGCCTCTATCCCAACCCCTCCATGAATCACCCCGATTCTACCCCTGGTTCCTGTATCCGCCCTGTCCTCGCATCGGTCTTCTTCCGCCTCCGAGAGAATTTCCTCGATCCCGACCTGCTGCCGCCGTGGCTGACCTCTCTCTCTCATCTCCAAGAATTCCGGGCAGGTGGCGGTCGCGTGACCTTCTTCCTGGTGAAAGTCACAATAAGGCAAAGCCACCCTGCCCCCCCTTCCTGCTCTTCCTCTTCCTCCTCTTGCTCCTCTGCCTCCTCTTCCTCGGCCTACGGCCATAGCTTGATCCCTTGGGGGGTGAGGGGGTCTGGGACCCTGCCTCCACCCCGGATGCATTCCTCCCGCCTGTCTTCCTTGGCCTACCGTCATAGCTTGCTCCCTTGGGGGGTGAGGGGGTCTGGGACCCTGCCTCCACCCCGGATGCATTCCTCCCGCCTCTCTTCCTTGGTATCCTTCTTCCCGACCTCTCGCCGGTCCTTCCTGGTGCCTCCAGCCCAACCTGTTGTTGGGCTCTTGATTCCTCCAATTCCGAGGCGGTCTTTCGAACCCCTGACCCTTGGGTTCATCTCGCCTTCTTCCTTCTTGCTGCCTCACCTCGGGCTCGCTCATCTTCGCCAACCTCCTGTAGAACTCCGGGTTGGCCGCCTCCCCATCAATCTCCTCTGCTGCTCGCTCCATCAATTCCTCAAAGGATGAAGGAGGCCTTCTTTTCAGGTCCATCTTGAAGAACCCGTCTCGCAACCCTACGATGAACGCCATCTTGAGGGCGAATCCCGGCACCTCCTGCACAAGGTGTATCTCCTCCTGAAATCTATCCACGTAATGTCCCAGGGACTCTCCCTCCCTCTGCCTGATCTTGAAGAGAGCCTCCGCATCCTTCTTCCTCTTTTTTGACGTCGAGAAGCATAGCTGAAAGCCTCGGCGCAGATCATCGAACGTGTAGATGGAACCTGCGGAAAGCTGGTGGAATCAGTCCCTTGCTTTCTCCTTCAGGGTGGTTGCGAAGGGTCGGCATTGAAAAGCATCCGACATGGGAAGGATTGATGTTATGTCCTCAAACCACTGCAGGTGCACGACTGGATCCTCCTTGCCGGTGTAGTAGGACATCTCCGGCCCACGAAACCCCTCTGGCACTAGGGCCGAGAGGATCATCTCGCAAAAGGGGCTCCCTTCCCCTGCTCGGCGAATGGACTTCTCGCGCAGACCCAACTCGCACACCTCAGCACTCGCCGGACTGCTGAACAGCTGCCGCCCTGGGAGATCTCGCGCACTTCCTTCTGCTGGCACCTCCTTCCCCGACCGCTGCCCCGGTGCGTTCTCGCCGATCTGCGGGGGTGGGACCACGGGGACTGCCGGGGTCTCGCACTCGCTCCTTGCTGCGAGAACTGTCTGCAGGACCTCTCGCTTGAACTTCTCAAACATTTCCAGCCACTCCCCTGTCGCGGGTGGCTGCGAGTGACCTGAGTCAGAACCATTCCCCTCATCTCCTGTCATCGAACCTAATTCAAGATTTTCCTTCACCGGCTACGGTCCACGCTCACCGCACCAAAAATGTTGAAACCTGCAACAGGTCTCTTGAGTTCGGACCCACTGGGGGTGTAGCCGATGCTTATTTCTCCCTCACTAGACTCTCTTGATGGTGGATGTGAGAATAGGGATAGACCCAAGGCTGAAACGAGGAGGTCCCGCCACACACCCGGAAGATCTTAGAGAGCTTCCCCTCCCAAACCAAAGCTCAACCGGGCACCTTGGAGGGCACTGGCTGCCAACCAAAACTTGCCTAGAGGAGAGGATTCTCTAAAATCGGATCTCCTCCAAGGTGCCCTTAAGGGTCTATTTATAGATTTTTCTAGGCTAGTCTGCAAATAGCATGAATCCTCCTTTTAGTTTTACTAACCGCACCCCAAATTGGTCTGCTAATAGCCTAACTCCGCTGCTCCGAGAGGCTATTTGCAGCCCACAAGGGGTATGGTGGTCATTTCCTCCTCAATTCATCTTGGGCGAGTGGTCCGTGAGGGCACCACTCGCTGGGCACCCGCTTAGCTGGGCGAATGCCCACCCTTCCGGGCGAGTGGTCCGTGAGGGCACCACTCGCCTGGGTCCCTCTCTTCCGCAGCTTATCCCCACCAACCCGGGGGTACTTCCACCTCCTAGCCGGGGCGAATGATCTGACTGACCCAGGTCTCGCCAGTTGGCTTGAGGGGCCCACTCGGCGAATACGGGTTGTACAAGAGGGATAATATAAGAAAAAGATCGCTTAAGTTTAATATAATCTATAAAAACACCTTTTTGTCAAACATTTATCTTTTCAATTTTATTCTTTATTCATTACAATTTTACAGTATTTTAAAAATAAGCTTAATTTGTATTTTATTTTAATTTATTTTAAAAAATGTGTCAACATTCAAGCATTTTCTATTAAATAAAAAACATATCTACATGGAAATTAGGGGCAAAAACAAATTTCAATCATGCTCTGTTAGGCCGCCAAGTGTCCAGCAGCTTTTTGCTCTCTAATAAGTCTCAAGTTCTCAACTACCATTATTATATAGTATTATTTTATAAATACTCTACTGCTATAAATAAAGAACGATGTTAAACGCAGGTTGGTTTTGGCTATATGCAGAATATAATTTTTTAAAAAGAGTGATGTTAAACGCAGGCCGGAACTTGATCGCGTTCTGGAACTTGTGCGTGCTCTGAAACTCGGCGCGCTCTGGAACTTGGCGTTCTCGAGCTTGGGAGCTCTGGAACTTGGTCGCTCTTCTGAATGCTTGAAGAGGGACGGAAGTCTTCTTCTGCCTTCGAGGTGCTCGGAGATTCCTTAAAGCACGACCTTGAAGAGGAGGGAGATCTTCAAGAGAGAAAGATCTCTCTTGAACTTATGAATAAGGAGGAAGAGAATAGAATGGAGAAAAGAGAAGCCTTGAGGTTCTATTTATAGGCCCCCGAGGTGGTTACGGTAGTTATACGGTTATTCGCAGGCCGTAACCACCGTAATTGTTATTTGCAGTCTGATTTCATATAAATTAATACGCATATTTTTCTAATAATTTACTATGCGCAGGCCGATATGATTTCGGATGTTCGCTCCCGCCCACTACGGGTGGTTACGTCGGCGGTTGTGTGAGTGGTTACTCGCCAATTGGAAGGTGGAGAACGCAAGCGGGCGATCAGACGGCGGCGGACTCCGACCGGCGAGGAGGTCGGACGGCGAGGGGAGACGACCAGCCGCCGAGACGACCGGGTTAGCCGACCGAGGAGGCGGTCGGCCTCGTGGGGACGACCGCATGGCCGCAAGGCCCTTGCGACCTTGCGGCCGCGCGGCCAAACCGGACGACCACTCGGTCGGCTAGATCGAGAGGCGGTCGGCGGCCGCTCGCCAAGGGAGCGCGACCTTGACCGTGCGCCCTTTGCTGAACAGGGGGTGGCTCACCCGCTCGTGGCGCGCGGGTGCTTGCCCGTACACGTGGCGTGCGGGTGCTCGCCTGCGCAGGGTGTGCGCGGGTGCTTGCTCCCGGGCCACGCGCATGCGAGTGCTCGCCCGCGTGCTGTGTCATAACCCGCAATTTCTCAATATTTGCATAATATCAGAGTAAGAGAAAGTACGTGTCTGATGCCACGTCGTGTAGGGGGCAACTGCAGGCATTCAGGCAGAACCAACCCTTCACTTATTTTTGTAGAAAAACATATATTTTATGTTTGAAAACTTAATTTAGATTTAGAGCTTAAGAAACTTTGTCCCTCGATTTCAGTGGATCAACTAGTCCACCAGTCAGAAAATATATATGCAGCGGATAAATAATTAATTCACTTCTTTTCATCCTACATGAGCATGAGGACCCAACAATGCATGCTAATGATATGCAAGTTTCTAAATTTAGTGTAAGTAAAAAAGAAGTTGTATAAGCCTTAAAATAGAATGACATTCAATTGAAAGAGATGTTGTGAGTCTAAGCTAGAATGCAGTTTTTATATTTAAAATATCTAACATGCATCATATCATAAAATGTTCCCAGAGAGCAAGCATATAAATATGAAATTTTCCGTAGATCTAAGAGTGAGCAGGAATTGTACAACTCAAAGTTACAGCCAATAACCAGAAGCACATGAAGCAAAGCAATCTTTATTGATAACAGCAGAAATCTTCATTACAGAGCGGGGTATACATGACGAGACATGATTTCGCCAGTACACAAAACCAAAAGGAAAAATACAATGCTGAAGAAAGATAACTGGCGGTCTGAACACAGAAGCCGCCAAACCGCGCGGCATGGGTGTTCGCGCAACTAGAAAAGGAGACCGCGCGAACAAACTGCCGGCAACTTGAACAACACCACTGAAGCTCCGCGACCTCCCGAACTCCATTGATTCTCCCGAACTCCAGCAAACCGCACTGCAAGCCGCAAGACCGCTCGGACACTTTAGAAGAAGACGTGACCGCTGCTGTCCGCACTATCCGCGGAAGCTGCACAAGGAAAGTTCAATCAGCAAACCGGACGGTCACAAAAAACAGAGACCGCAAGCTCTAGGCTTGAGTTCAACTTACACTTGGTGCGATTGATATTGCTGCTACAGTGACGCCTATTTATAGGCGTAGGACCAGATCCAGTCACCACCATATGAGATAGAGTCATATGAGATAGAGTCACCGCCCTGACCCGCGACCAAGATCGGTCAACCCGCGCAGTCAGCAGAAGATCGCTTTGCGCTTAGTGAGACTCGGAACTAGACACAGACCCTTGGTCGCAGCGAGTAGGTCCCACCACACACCCGGAAGGTCTTTTGAGCGCTTCCCCTCCCAAGCCAAAGCTGAGACTGAGCATCTTGGAGAGCTTGAGAGCCAAACCAAGATAACCTAGGGAGGAAGAAGCTCGGAGAACTGAGATTGGAATCCTCTCCAAATGTGTCCTTCAAGGTCTATTTATAGTTTTTCGAGTCTGGTCTGCTAATAACGGGATTCCGCCTTACATTTTTACTATACGCAGTACTAGATGGTCTGCCAACAGCCAAACTCTGCTGTTTGGAGGAGCTAATTGCAAACCACCAGAGGCTTTTAGGTAAAAACACCCCTGGACCCTTACTGGGCGAGCAACACTTAAGGGTCCTTCTCGCGAACCGTAACGCCCGACTCGCTCGCCTTCACGCGAGCGGCTTGGCGAGGGCCCGGCTCGCCTATTTCCTGCGAGCTTTTATCGAGGGCCCTGCTCGCACGCTTCTTGCGAGCGGCCTCCGAAGGCCTTGCTCGCCCGCTTCTTGCGAGCGGGCCTTTGCCCCTAGCTCGCACTCCCTATTACCCCTCTCGCATGTTGATTCCTTAGTCTCTGCTCACACTCCGGCGAATACCGGGGTTGTACATTATATATATATTCTTTATCTATTATAAAGATGTAGTTTTGATTGCATCTAGACCGTTCAAGAGAGCCTAAAAGCCCAAACTTTTCATCTAGATCATTCATTATTTTTGGATTAAACAATGAAAAATAATAGCCTCCTAAACCTAGACCTAATGATACTCACCATGAAGGACAAGAGAGAGGGAGAGAGGGAGAGAGAGAGAAAGAGAGAGAGGGCTGCGGAGAGGGGGCTGCCGAAAGAGAGAGAAGGGGAGAGAAACTTTTGGGAGAGAGAGAAAGAGAGAGAGGGCTGCGGAGAGGGGTGCTGCGAAAGAGAGAGAAGGAGTGAGAAATAATAGCCCTCTCGCCTGTTGATTAATATTTTTTTACGATCATTTTAAGTACTCATATGTATATGTTTTGAATAACAGATAAGCGCTTATGTACGGGCGCAACCCGCTCGAATGCACTCACATAGAGCCGGAGGCCTCACGTAGGGCCGGAGGCCCGTGCCGTTCGACTTATAGTAGATTAAAGCCCTCTCGAGTGGTGACGGTTGCATTAACGTGGTTATGAAAAAATGTGATAACTTTTGGGTAGGTGTGGTTATGAAATGCTAGATAGTTCTTTAGGTGAGGTCGGGGGTTCACGAACGACAGTTCATCATAACCACAGCGCTCACGACCGCTACCCCCATGCCAAACAGAGCCTAAAGTGTGTGAGCTAAGCCTAAGAGTTTGAAACGCACGGTCAATATGCCCAAAACTTTTTTCATGATATTGGCCATTATCGGAGCGAATAGTCTCAATCTTATGGTATCTATTCACATCTGAGTGCATACGCTATGATGTAAACGAATACACTCATATATGAAGTCAGAAGTGTATGTTTACATGTCATAGTGTATACGCTCATATGTGAAACTATAGTTTGATGTGTGGTTGTTCTGTAAGTTTGCGGATATTTGCTCAAATCAGGACTCAACAGATGCAACTCTTAACATGACCATTAATTCTTTAAGAGAAGAAGAAATGTGACATTGACGGGTCATTTTTATGTTCAAAACTAGTTTTCTTTTCTTGATAGCAAACATATATTCTATAACGATTTACGTTTTTGCCTAAACTCACCGCATAAAAAATGTTGTGCCAAACGGAGCCTAATTCCGCGAATCATAATTAAAGACCCGTCTTCCCATGAGTAAAAAAATGTTGAAAACAAATTGGAGGCGGACTTGTCTAGTGATAGAATCAAAAACAATGAAATACGATAAAATATTCATGATGTGTGGTGGCCAGTATGCAAATTTTTCTCCTTCTATATGCGAATATGATTAAACAAGAATTTGTTGAAATGAGAGGGATAATATAAGAAAAAGATCGCTTAAGTTTAATATAATCTATAAAAATACCTTTTTGTCAAACATTTATCTTTTCAATTTTATTCTTTATTCATTACAATTTTACAGTATTTTAAAAATAAGCTTAATTTGTATTTTATTTTAATTTATTTTACAAAATGTGTCAACATTCATGCATTTTCTATTAAATAAAAAACATATCTACATGGAAATTAGGGGAAAAACAAATTTCAATCATGCTCTGTTAGGCCGCCAAGTGTCCAGCAGCTTTTTTGCTCTCTAATAAGTCTCAACTACCGTTATTATATAATATTATTTTATAAATACTCTACTGCTATAAATAAAGAGCGATGTTAAACGCAGGTTGGTTTTGGCTATATGCAGATTATAATTTTTTAAAAAGTGTGATGTTAAATGCAGGCCGGTTTTGGCTATATGCATGCCACAATTTAAAAAAAAAAGATATCATTTTTCATTTTCAACCTTCATGTCATATAACTAGACTTATACGCACCGCCATCGCCCACGACCCGTGCAGTCGCCAGATGAGATCGAGCTTCCTCTCTGGTCTCCTCTCCCTCCTCCGACGACTCTGGTCGGTGATCCTCTCCGGCCGACCACCTCCTTCCCTTCTCCGGCCGGCAATCTCCTCTCTCTTCATCTATAACTTATTTTTCTATTTCCGAAAAGGCTCCATTTATCCAAAATGATGTAATCGTGCTATGCATCTTGTTGCGGTCTACTCAAGGCTCCTAAAGCCGGTTCAGAACGAACCGTCCTAGCCCGGGAGCGGTCGAGCGCGCAATCAGTTACTAAGAGACGAGATGAATGATAAAGAGTCTTTTTAGCGTGGAAAACCCCGGAAAGGGATAAAAAATCGCATGGTCGGGAAGGTGCCGACCAAACTTCACAATTTGCTGCTTCTTTACAGGGCTTTCTTGAGAGACAGAGGGCGACAAGCCGCTCCTCGTTACAACTTTGGGAGAGAGAGAGGCGTTCGGACGGTAACAGACCACCACTCTCGAAGCGTTTCTTCTTCTTTGCAGCATTGAGGAGCACCGTGCTTTGGGACTTGTGCGCGTTTTGGAACTTGTGCGCGCTCTGGAAGTCGGCGCGCTCTGGAACTTGGCGTTCTGGAGCTTGGGCGCTCTGGAACTTGGACGCTCTTCTGAATGCTTGAAGAGGGACGGAAGTCGTCTTCTGCCTTCGAGGTGCTCGGAGATTCCTTCAAGCACGACCTTGAAGAGAAGGGAGATCTTCAAGAGAGCTCCCTCTCACTCTCACACTCTATCTCTCTCTCTCTCTCTTGAACTTATGAATAAGGAGAAAGAGAATAGAATTGAGAAAAGAGAAGCCTTGGGGTTCTATTTATAGGCCCCAGAGGTGGTTACGGTAGTTATACGGTTATTCGCAGGCCGTAACCACCGTAATTGTTATTTGCAGTCCGATTTCATATAAATTAATACGCATATTTTTTCTAATAATTTACTATGCGCAGACCGATATGATTTCGGATGTTCGCTCCCGCCCACTACGGGTGGTTACGTTGGCGGTTGTGCGGGTGGTTACCCGCCAATCGGAAGGTGGAGAACGCAAGCGGGCGATCAGACGGCGATGGACTCCGGCCGGCGAGGAGGTCAGACGGCGAGGGGAGACGACCAGCCGCCAAGGGGGAAGGCCGGCCGGCGGGGGGGGAGACGACCAGGTTGGCCGACCGAGGTGGCGGTCGGCCTTGTGTGGCCGACCGCATGGCCCTTGCGCCCTTGCGGCCGCGCGGCCAAACCGGCCGACTACTCGGTCGGCTGGATCGGGAGGCGGTCGACGACCGCTCGCCAAGGGCGAGCGGTCGGGAGGCCGGCCTCGTGGGGCCGCGCGCCCTTTGCTGACCGGGGGGCGGCTCACCCTCTCGTGGCGCGCGGGTGCTCGCCCGCACAGGGTGTGCACGGGTGCTTGCCCGCGGGCCACGCGCATGCGAGTGCTCGCCCGCGTGCTGTGTCATAACCCGCAATTTCTCAATATTTGCATAATATCAGAGTAAGAGAAACTACGTACATGATGCCACGTCGTGTAGGGGACAACTGCAGACGTTCAGGCAGAACCAACCCTTCACTTATTTTTGTAGAAAAACATATATTTTATGTTTGAAAACTTAATTTAGATTTAGAGCTTAAGAAACCGTGTCCCTCGATTTCAGTGGATCAACTAGTCCACCAGCAAGAAAATATATATGCAGCAGATAAATACTTAATTCACTTCTTTTCATTCATCCTACATGAGCATGAGGACCCAACAATGCATGCTAATGATATGCAAGTTTCTAAATTTAGTATAAGTGAAGAAAGAAGTTTTATAAGCCTTAAAATAGAATGACATTTAATTGAATGAGATGTTGTGAGTCTAAGCTAGAATGAATCTTTTATATTTAAAATATCTAACATGCATCTTATCATAAAATATTCCCAGAGAGCAAGCATATAAATGGCTAGCAAATATCAGCAGAAAAAGCATCAAGTAGTCTAACACAAGCTATGTGCGTCAACAAACTGACACGAACCCATAGAAACAAAATACAAGCCTAACTGAGACATCACAGCAGCTACCTCACATGCTGCAACAACCACAACCTGGAGACACCAGCCCAAGCTCTCTAATTGCTGCTACTCAAAGCCTGAGGCATTCAAAAGAAAAGAATGCCTCGGCAAGAGGATGCGCAAGAGGAAGCTAAAACAAAAAAGAAACATATACACCACATGTATATTTGATCGAGAATGACAATAAGGAGAAACCTTACACCGAGTGCGATAAAAATCTATCTCAAAGTCATTGATTTGGCAAAGAAAATCAACAATAATAATAATAATAATAAAAGAGATTGATCAGCTCAAAAAGAGTGCATCATTAACACCGGGCACAAAGCAGTACTGGGGCGGTGACTCTCTTTCCAACACAAACCATCAGACTATAAAAGAGCCACCGGATATAATGATTCACAAACAGCCACTGTGGTGGCGACTCTTTCTACTAAAACCCACAGTCCAACAATCATAAATAGGCATTAGCCTTATAATAGGATATATAAATAGCCTACTCTCATCATGCCAGACTACTTGATATTAGGACATCTTGATGACAGGATAAGGAGAAAAAGGGGGAAACAAAAAAATTGCTATCAGCATGCCACACGACGACATTTAACCCACACTCTGTTGAATTTTGAAGTGTGAGTGGAGGTCGGGCAGTGTGAGCATCAGATCGGGCGGTCTGGCAAAACCGCGGAGGTTGGGCGGTCATATATGGAGACTGCGCGGGTTGTCTTCCCGCTATGAACTGGCGGTTAGCCAGTGGCAGGTGGACTTGGTTCTCAAACCACCTGGGGTCAGCTCCATTTGTAACCGGGCGGGAGAGGCCTTGTGACTTGGACATGTTGGGATGGACAGATTGAAAGTTATGGCAAGGAGAGGCCTTTTGAGAGGTCTGCCTAGTTTGTCATCCTTCGGCGAAGGTCACGTTTGCGCGAGATGTTAAAATGGCAAGGCTCATCGCCTTCCATTCGACAAGTCACAAAGCAGAAGCAAGGTGCCATTGGAGTGTATGCATGGTGATCTGTGCGGACCTACTGAGAATGCCAGTCTTGGAGGCAACAGACATATGCTGGTTTTGATTGATGACTTCTCTAGATATACTTGGGTATATTTTTTGAAGGAGAAGTAAGAAGCATTCGGGAAGTTTGTGGAGTTCAAGGAGTTCGTGGAGGGTTGGCTTAATCTGCGGATCAAGAAGTTTAGAACCGACAATGGAGGCGAGTTTACTTCCAATGCGTTCTTTAACTTCTGCAGGAAGCGTGACATCTGGAGAGAGCTCTCTTGTGCTCATACTCCACAACAGGACGAAGTTGCAGAGCGGAAGATCCGTCATCTAACGGATACCTGCAAGTGTTGGCTTCATGCCAAGAGCATTCTGAAGTCCATTTGGGTAGAGACAATGTCTTGTGCAACTTATGTCATCAATCAGATGCCTCTTAGTCCAATCAACATGAAGACCCCACATGAATTGATGTTCAAGATAAAGCCTACGGTGGAACACCTTCGTGTGTTCGGATCTACCTGCTATGTGCATGTTCATGATGCCCTCAGAATGAAGCTAGATGTGAAAGCAAGGAAACTAGTCTTCGTCGGTTATGATAACCGGAAGAAGGGGTGGAGATGGATGGATCCAGAGACACGGAGAGATGTGGTCTCAAGGGATGTGGTATTTGTCGAGCTGACATCATACCAGGGTAGCTCTTCTGTTGAGCTACAAGAAAGTAGGGTAGATAGTGGACCAGGAGAAGCTGCAAGGCAAGTTCTGGTGGAGTTGCCTGTTTCACCAGGTGCTCCAGTTGCTTCTAGCTCTGGGTCAGGTGCTTCAAGTTCTTGAAGCAGGGGGAGCGATGCTCCAAGTGTGCCCAGTAAATGAGCTAGTCCAGAAGTTGCAGTGGAAGAGGTGGATCAGGGTAAAGCCTTGAGGAGGTCAAAGAGGACTATTATTCCACCATCTCGGTATACAGGGGGAAACCAGGTGAGCTTCGTCTCATGTTTCTTTGCTGGTCACTTGGATGAGCGAGAGTCGTCATGGTTTGAAGACGCCACTGGAGTCAAGTAGTGGAAGATGCCATGAATGAGGAGATGGCTACCCTCAAGAAGAATGAGACTTGGGATCTTGTACCCAAGGTCGATGGCATTACTCCTGTGACATGCAAGTGGGTCTACAAGCTGAAGAAGAAAGCTGACGGGAGTATTGAGCGATACAAGTCTCGCCTTGTAGCTCGAGGGTTCTCTCAACAGTATGGAGAAGACTATGAAGAGACGTTCAGTCTGGTAGCCAATATGACTTCGGTATGGGTGGTGATTGCATTGGCAGCTAGCCAAGGATGGAAGATTTGGCAACTCGATGTAAATAATGCTTTCTTGTGCGGCGAGATTGACAAGGATATATTCATGGTTCAGCCACCAGGATATGTATCGGAAGTTCATCCAGGACACGTCTGCAAGCTCAAGAAGGCTCTTTACGGGTTGAAGCAAGCGTCTCACGCGTGGTATGGGAAGATCACATAATACCTTCAGTTCTGCGGATACTTTGCTTCAGATTCAGACTCGAGTCTGTTCATAAAGAAGATCGGGGAGCTGCAAGTTTTGGTGTTGTTGTATGTTGATGACATGATCATCACAGGGAACTCGGAGGCTGAGGTAGCTAAGCTTCGGGCTGAATTAGCAATCAGATTCAAGATTTAAGGATCTGGGGGAGCTTCACCATTTCCTTGGACTCGAGGTGGAGAGGAAAGAGAGTAGTGTGCTTGTTTCTCAGAAAGGTTATGCGGAGCGGATCGTTAACCGATTTGGCATGCAGGATGGGAAGAGCAGCTCTACTCCACTAGATGTTGGTCTAAAACTTCGGCGGGATGAGGGGAGGATTCTTCCTGATCCGTTGGTGTTCCGGGCTCTTGTTGGGAGTCTGATATATCTGACGATTACCAGACTGGATATTGCATATGCAGTTGGCAGGGTAAGTCGGTATATGGTGGAACCCCAGAAACCTCATTTAGTAGCGGCAAGAAGTATTCTGAAGTACGTGAAGTCAACCTCAAACATGGGTCTCCTTTATGGGATAGAAACGTGCTTTTGTTTGCATGGATACATGGATGCCGATTATGGGGGAGATTCAGATGATCGAAAGTCGATGTCTGGTTATGTTTTCTTATGCGGGTCAGCAGCTATTTCATGGTGCAGCAAGAAGCAGGATTCTGTGTCCATCTCTACCACTGAAGCGGAGTACAAGGCTTCTGCCTTGGCAGCTCAGGAAGCCATCTGGCTTAGAAGATTGGTGGAGGATGTCCATAAGGAGGTTCGAGGTCCTACTCTGCTGCGCGGTGACAACGAGAGTGCTCTCAAACTGGTTAATAATCCAGTCTATCACGCACGGACCAAGCACATCGAGATCGAGCATCATTTCATTCGGGAGAAGGTGCTGGAGGGATCTTTGATGGTTGAGCATGTGCGGAGTGAGGACAATGTCGTTGACATCTTCACGAAGCCGCTGGCGAAGGGACCATTTAATCGTTTACGAGGTTTGCTTGGGCTGACTTCCACTTCCCACTTCAAGGGGGAGTGTTGAATTTTAAAGTGTGAGTGGAGGTCGGGCGATCTGAGCATCAGATCGGGCGGCCTGGCAAAACCGCGGAGGTCGGGTAGTCTTATAAGGAGACCGCGCGGGTTGTACATCTTCCCGCTATGAACTGGCGGTTAGCCAGTGGAAGGAGGACTTGGTTCTCAAACCACCTGGGGTTAGCTCCATTTGTAACCGGGTGGTTAGCATTCGCGGTTACATCTGGTGTTAGTTCTCTGGCTGGTTATTTGCTCGCGGGCTGGCAGGTGTCTGCTGGTTTTGCTGGAATTTTGCGAGTAGTCTGCGCGGCTTGTTTTCAATTCGGCAAACTGATCTGCAAGGTTAACTCAGCAAGCCGCGCGAGTTGTTTGCTACCTGTTACCTATATGGGCGGTTATCCTATCGCGTAGGCGGTGTCCACACTCCTCACCACAACTATATATAGGCCCCCCTGGCTCGTCATAAGTAACGTGAACAGTTAGTGAGAGCTCGCGAGTTTGTGGTGCAGATAGACTTTTCTGTTTGTGCTGTTTGAGGCTTACCTTTGTTGTGTTTGCAGGTTGTGCGGCTTGCTTGTGGTTCTGATTTGATCAGTGGAGACCGCAGCGGATAAGCCGGTTGCAGTCTGTGGCGGGTAGCAGTAGGAGGTCGCGGTTAGCGACAAGGCAGGTTCTCTTCAGCTCGTTTCCAGCTTTCAATAAGGTTCAGACCACGGCGGTTAGGCGGTTTGCCTTTGCCGGTCTGTTACTTCTATTCAGTTCTTCAGCAGCTTGTTCGCGGTTAGGAGCGGCCAAGTGACTGTGGTTAGGCGGCCTTGCTTGGGCGAACAGAGTGAGCATTGGAATAACGGGCAGTCTGCGTGTTGAGTTGCGGGTTGGTGATTTCGCGGTTAGCCGCACGGTCAGCTTGGTGACTTGGCGGTTTGAGCGGACAGCTTTGTTAGCCGGGCAGTTTGGCCGGTTGTTCTTTGTAACCGCCAACTTCTTGTGGTTGTTTCTTTTCTCCTCATCTGGCGTTCTGATAAATCATGTCTCGCCATGTATGTCGACGCAACCTAATTCCTAGGGTCAAAAAGGGACAAAACCTAATTCCTAGCAAGAATGAAATTTGGTCGACTTGACCAAACAGACAAGAAAACGCACTAACGACGAGGCACCATTAACTCCGCGTTAATGTAACGCCCTTACGCCATTAATACGCCAATAAGAAAGTTTACAAAAAATTATCGGGAAAACAGGGGCTTTACATGCTGCGCACGCGTGGGTGCTCGCGCGCGTGGGTGCTCGCCCACGCAGGTGCCCGCGCGCATGCTGTGCACGCGCGGGTGTTCGCACGTGAGGGTGCTCTTGCGTATGGGTGTTGCGCACGTGGGTGCTGCATGCGTCGTATGCGTGCGCGATGATTGCCGTGTGTGTTGTGAGAGCGCGGGGTGCGTCTATATGCGAGTTGCTTTGGTTTGAAATTGTAAATGCTTACTTAATTTTTTTCTTTCAGTCTATGAGGCGGTGCGCGCAAGGTAGGCTGATGCGATTGCGCTCTTCTTTGTCCGTCGAACATATTGGTGTCTGGAAGAAGCGGTTCGGCTAGCCTAACTTAGAGGTAAAGATCCCGCAAATTGAGGAACGTGCTCAGAATTCTCCGCGGGGGTGGATGACTTTGTGCGAGTCATCGTTGCGGTCTGGGTTTCGCTTGCCCCCATGTGAGGAGCTTGTCGAAATCTTGAAGCATTGTGGCGTGCCGGTGTCCCAATTTATTCCTGCTGGGATGACGCAAATTGTGGGCCTGATAGCCTTCTTTAGAGAGCATGGATCGAGATTCACCCTAGATCTCTTCAGGCAGTGGTGTGACTTGCGCTCAGATGGAGGTGGGCGGATCGAAGTCTTCAGCAACAAGCAATGGCTTGAGTTTGAGAACCGAGTGGACCATCGCCACAGAAATACTTTATTTGGCTATATCAGGAATCCTTGGGGCTTGCCGGAGCTTTGGAGGTCACTTCCGGACCGCTGCAGCCGTTTGAAGGGTCATGAGCGAGGGTTTACCCCGGTGTTGGGGTTTGTCGAGCCTCATGCGTTGGCGAACCCTCTATTTGCCATGTCGATGTTTGTTGAGAAGAAGCATCTCTTACTGTGCGGTCTTTCTACCGATGCTTAGCGCTCTGCAGCCGTTCCATTAGATTGAGGTCGGAAGAGGAGGTTGGTATTTATGAATGATAGTTCGGATTCAGCGCCTCGACGCTTTTGTCAGGTGGAGGGGCGTATTGACGAGGCGACCCCGTGTAGCTCGAGAGTTGATGACGTTCCCATCGATTTTGATGTTGAAGTCCTAGACTCTATTGCCCCCTAGGTTCCTTCTGCCCCTCAGGTTCCCGAGAATGCTTCCGTTCTGCCGTTGATCAGGGGGAGGCGAGTTTCTTCTTCTCTTGAGGCCATGAATGTTGCGGTAAGATTTGTGACTTTATCTATGTTCATTGTTTTGCCTTGTGATTAGCCTAATTTTCCTTTCTTTCTTCAGATTGGAGTTCACACCAGCATTTCTCTTATGTGGAATGACTGCTACGTTGGCCTGAAAGATAGTTATATCATCCTTCAAGAGGAGCTTCGTGATATGCGGAGTTCCTTTTTCTGACTTGAAAGGCAGACGAGATTGTGATGTGTCCCACTTTCGACAGATCGAGGCTGGGTCGCGGGCAGAGCTGGAGGAGCCCCGTGCTGAAGGCCGTGCGGAGAAGGCCCTTGTGGAGTGTTGAAACTGGCAACCGGTCTCTTGAGTTCAGACCCACAGGGGGGTGTAGCCCGCACTTACTTCTCCCTCACTAAACTCTCTTGACTGTGGATGGAAAATCTGGAACAGACCCAAGGCTGTAGCGAGGAGGTCCCGCCACACACCCGAAAGATCTTAGAGAGCTTCCCCTCCCAAACCAATGCTTAGTCGGGCACCTTGGAGGGCACTAGAAGACAACCCCGAAACTGGCCTGGAGGAGAGAGCTCCAAAGGTCTGATCTCCTCCAAGATGCCCTTAAGGGTCTATTTATAGATTTTCTAGTCTTGGACTGCAAATAGCATAAATTCGCCTTTTGGTTTTACTGATCGCACCCCAAATTGGTCTGCTAACAGCCTAACTCTGCTTTTCTGAAGGGCTATTGGCAGCCCACAAGGCATGTCTAGGTATTTTCCCCCCAAAGCCTTCTGGGCGAGTGGTCCGTGAAGGCACCACTCGCCAGATTCCTTGTCCGCCCTATTCCACCGGGCGAGTGGTCCGCGAGGACACCACTCGCCAGGCACTCGGCTCACTCGGCGGGTGAAGTCTTAAATACCAACTCTCGCCTGTCCGCTTTGACTCCACGCGAGTGCCCCGCGAGTGGGGCCTCACTCGACCGGACCTCTCAGACCCATATTCTGCCTCTTGACCCATGGGGCCTTGGGGACCCACTCGGCGAATACGGGGTTGTACATGGAGGTTTCGGCTCATTTGTTGGAGGATTCACGAGCTATAACGGCTCGTTTGGAGGCCGATTTAGCGTCTTTGAAGGCGGAGGTGGAGCGCCTTTCTTCGGAGTAGCGGGCTGCTGAGTTGAAGGTTGCTGGGCTTGCTGAGTATAAAGCCTCCATAGATTATATGAGGGACTTCTCTCTGATCTCGGAGGAGATTCGCTAGGAAATATGGAGCAAGGAAATAGAGCCCCAGCTTGAGGATGAGCGTGAGGTGGATTTCTTGCACGAGATGGGAAAGGCCCTCCGCTTGGTTGTGAGGACACGAGGCTGCGATGTGTCCGGATTGGGTGTTAGAGATCTCTCCGAAGATGAGCATTCTGCTTCTGATGCTGAGGAGTAGCTTCACCTTTATTTGTTGGCTTTCCTTTTTTATTGTATTCTGTATCTGAGATGATATATTTGTATCTGAAGTATCTAGTTGCTAACCTAAATCACCTAGAGGGGGGTGAATAGGTGATAACTGCGTCTTTTGCGGAATAAAAATTACTGTAACGAAATAAGCACACAACATGCAAATCATAAACACAGATGGCACAAAGATTTATAGTGGTTCCCCGTTCTTGGGTACTCCACTTGCCGGCCTCGCCAATCTAGCACCACAGCTAGACTTGACTACTTCACTAAATCTCGGATCAAGAAAGACCCTACAACCTCGGAGTCAAAACTCCTACAATCTCGGAGACAAATCTCCTACAATCTCGGAGAGAAAACCTCTCTTACACCTCGGAGAACAAACTCTCCTACAACTCGGAGAAAGCCTTCTCCTACTATTCAAAATAATAAGATAAAGATACAAAATAACAACAAAACTTCAGATCTGATTGACTTCCATGAAACCTTCTTCCTTCTTGATATTTGAAGAACCTTGCCTTGAGAAAATTGTGGAAGAACGAAAAGATATCAGATCTGACCTTCCTTTGATCGTATGATCCAATTGAACTTGTTGACGAGAAGATATTGATTAATCGATCCTTCAACTTAGTCGGAGATGAACGATTACGAACACCAAAATTGATCTCCGACACTTGCAGGAGGCGGCACGACAAAATCACGATTCTTGAAGCAACGATTAGGTTTGATCGCGATTAGAAAGATGAGCAGTCCTATTAATCATTAGGAGCAGGGCCTTATATAGGAAGAGGTTAAACACCCATGAAAAGACAAGAATAACCTTAAAAGAATCGAACCAAGTCGTCAAACGGAAACAGCGACCCGTCAGAATGGTTAACGGAAAAATCAGAATAAGACCGATTTCTCGAGAAATAGAAGATGACATCTCGAGAAATGAAATTCAGACAAACATAGCACTTCTCGAGATAAATGACTCTTCTCAAGAAATGATCTGGAACAACCGAGAAAAGAGATTTCTGAAATAGCAGAGAGACTTCTCGAGAAATAATCATTTCTCGAGAAATGACTTCTCGAGAAAAGGTGACTTCTCGAGAGATTGATTTTCCGAGACAAAGAGTTTCCGAGACAAAGACTTAGAACAGAAAGTCTTGGAGATAAGAGAAAATCAAATGGATTTCTCGAGATATAGAAGGAAGTTCTCGAGAAACTGACTTAACCTCTCGAGAGAGAACTTGGACCTCTCGAGACAAACTTCATAGCTCTCGAGAACTGAAGTTGACTTCTCGAGAAAAGGACTTAGGCTCTCGAAAAATTCCTAGAACACTTGGAGAAATTCTTTTCTTCAACTCATCCAACAACATCAGCTTCCTCCTAGCTATTCCTTAGTGCTTGAATCAAAAGTACATCCCAATAGAGAGATTTCACATGAGTCAACACCTTGAACCATACAATGAGGAATTACATTGCATGGGCCTGTGTTTGGTGACCCATTGAAACCTGACACTGGTTTGTACTTACTCATTTGAAAACCTGCAAGCACCATACTAGAAAGCAATATCAAATATAAACTCAATTCAACTTAGTTTAAAGGGGACTTCTTCAAATCAAGGTAATTGAGGACACAATTCCCAACAATCTCTCCCTATTTGTAGAAGTCAGAACCCTAAAGACTAAGATGAATTGTAACATGATAAACCAGATATGCTACAACATATAAAAGAAAGAGAAGAGAAACAAAATGAGCAATAAAATCAAAAACTATATTAAGATTTATATTGTTCAAGGATGACTTAATATCCATACAATCTGAGTTATCAAAATAAGATGATTCAAAAAAAACTTGCTTCAAAAATTGTCTCTTTTCTTCTGCTCTTGTCTAGTGAAATAGGCATAAGGCTTTGGGTGATACTTAAGAGGAGCTTCTGGGGCTGATGGATTGTTAATACCATGGGTCCTGAAATGAATCCTTCTCTTGGTACAACTAGTCACATATTTCTTCCACTCAGTTGCACTGTAAATCTCAGACACTGGCACACCACCATCTTCAACAAGTTTGAGGGAGTCAAGAATAATAACCTTAGAAGTTGGACTCCACAGCTCATGAAGTACTTCTTCTGTAACAGCTTTGCCAGAAGCAGCAGAGCTGGATGCTGGAGTGGATCTTCTAGCTGAGGGACCCTCTCCATACTTCCTCTTCCTGGAAGTCTTCTGTGCAGAGGGACCTTCTGAATGATCAGAAGCATGTTGAAGCTGGTCATCTGGCCTTGGAGAAAACTGAGGAGGAAACTGAGAAGGAAACTGAGAAGGAGACTGAGAAGGAGGCTGATTATCTTCAAGGTCTATTCCTGGTAAGATCTCATGATGCAGCCATACTGCAGTCTTGAAAGTGTAAGAATTCACATCTGCAATCTGCCTTTGAACACAGTCATTTAACTGTTCAAGCTGATCACCAACTGCCTTTTGAAGCTGATAAGCTTGAGAATCCAAAAGCTCTGTCACTTTATCCTCCCCCTTTCTAACTTCTACAGATAGGGTTTGGATGACAGATTCTTTAAACTGACCAACTTCATCAATGATTTTGAAAGCAATCTCTTCAGCTTTTTCATCCTGAGCAGCCTGCTTCTTTCTAACTTGAACTACTTCATCCAAAACAGTAACTACACCCTTAATGGTGTGTTCCATTGCCTTTCCACCCTGAATCATCTCTTCTCTGAGCTTATCAGAACTTGACTTAAGCTCAACAAACTTTCTGTTGACGTCCTTTTCAACATCAGTTATTCTGGCATGAACTTCCCTGAAGGAATAATCTATCTTAGCACTCTGCTGAAAAATTAATCTTTCAATCTTTCCCAGAAGAGTGTCATCTGAATACTGAGGAGGAGGAGGAGGCTGAGGTTCCTCAGGAAGTTCTTCAAGAATGACAGAACTTACCTTCACAGGAGAAAATACTTGAGGCTGAATATGAATATCACCAACTAGCTCCGGTTGAGCATCCTTGTCAGTGTCCATTAAGCCTTGCTCCCCCTCAATATTTGCAGGGGAAGGAGATGAACCATGAACAGAGATGTCATCTTCTTCATTGCAGAAGTCAAAATCTGCTCCAGACTCACCTCCTTGCCCACTAGGGCTGAGTCTTTCACCATCTTGATGCTGTAAATCAGTGAGGACATCATCAATTGCCTTGCTAACATCTTCAGAAGGAGGAGGAGGAACTGCATCCTCTTGATGAGGGGAACTTGCTGAAGGAGGAGGAGATGGAATTGCACATTTTGAGGATTTTGACTGGGGTCTTCTTGTATAAAATCTCTTTAAAGAAGGAATAGAATCTGCCTGAGTGGCTGGATCAACATGAGAAGAAGGAGGAGATGGAATGGCATCACCTGGAGGAACTGAAGCAACTGGAGGAACTGAGCTAACTGGAGGAGGAGGAGGTGTAACAACATCATCTTGAGGGTGTGCATCAGAGGGAGGAGCTGGAGGTGAAGTCCTTCTTGGAGAGGGAACAACCCTGGAGTGCACATCAGCATGAAGTTGAGGCTCCCCCTGGCCACTTGAACTTTCCTGACCTGGCTTCACAATTCTGATATTCCATCTCTGAATTGTGACAACATTAAGCTTCTTCAAATGATGAAGCACAGCTCCGTTAGACATGACAAAAACTTGAGGGTTCAGCTGATTCAGAAATAAAGACAACATCCTTGCATAGTTGGGAGCAATAATACTAGCTTTGATGGACAAGAAGAGTCGATTTCCCCAATCACACTTCTTTCCACAGACTATTGAGGTGATCAAACAGATGATATCCTCAGACACATGGCCATGGCTGCCTGTCTTGCACAGAATTACCTTAGACACAATGTCTACAAGTAATTTCCCAACTAAGTTCATTTTCTGCCTTCTGATAGCACGGCCACCCTTTTCCAAACCACAGAATACCTTTGCTCTGTCCCAGTCCACATCTTCTAATTCATCCTCAGAACCAATCACTGGAAGTCTAAGGAACTTGGTTAAAGATTTAGGAGAAATCTTTACCTTCACATTTTCCACAAACGAGACGAGCATCCCCCCTTCCTTGATAGCCTTGACATTTATAAATAGTTCTTCCACTTCCTTGAACAAAATTCTACAAGGGTGCTCAAGAAGGAATGACAACCCTGCGGCATCTAGTAAGTAAAACATATTCTGAACATCATCTGAAATCTCAATTAACCCAGACCTTTCGACTTCACAGCCAATGCCGATCTTGGCTCTAGGGCAAGGAGCCATTGATGCTTTGTAGAAACGAGCTGCGATAGCTAGAGGTGAATGTGATTAATCCTGTGCTTGACGAGATTGCGAGAACTGATGGACAAAATCGCATGAGCTGTCGTGCGAGTGACGAAGGTCGCGAGAGGGAGATGAACAGTGAGAAGGGGTTTCGAGAGGGAGGAGGGTTTTCGCGTGGATTTTAAGTCATCCTCGAGGCTGATATATATAGTTTTTCAATTTTATTAAAAGAAATAACAGTAAAATAAGTACCTGGCGGTTCGACTACTCGAAGAAGGAATTTTAAGAAATTTAAGAAGACAGACCGACTTTTCGAGAAGTTCTTGATTTCTCGAGAGGTCCTCGATTTCTCGAGAAGTCTGATGACTCGCCAAGAACTTCAATTTTTCGATAAGTTCTTCTGATTTCTCGAGGGATTTCCCATTTCTCGAGAAGTAGAGTTCAGTCTGATTTCCCGAGAAGTGGTATTCTGACTTAGAAAATTTTTCTGAATTCTTCATTTCTTCAAGCCTTCATCTATTATGACTTAGAAATTTGTTTGCCTCCTTTAACATCTGTAGATGAATTCTTCTTCTCTTCATGACTTTATTTCTGACTAGATTCTTACTCCATATTTAGCATACCCAGTTCTGTCTTGAAGAAAGAGAACTTGGTCTCATCCAGCGGTTTTGTGAAAATATCCGCTATTTGCTTATCCGTTGGAACATAACTGAGGTTGATGTCCCTATTCTCCACATGCTCCCGGATGAAATGATATCGTAATTCGATATGCTTTGTCCGGCTGTGCGAAACTGGATTATTAGCAATAGCAATTGCACTGGAGGAGTCGCAAATCATCGGAATTTCTTTGAATTTAAGGTTGTAATCTTCTAGCTGGTTCTTTATCCACAGCAATTGTGCACAACAACTGCCTGCAGAGATATACTCTGATTCCGCAGTTGATATTGCTACACAATTCTGTTTCTTGCTGCTCCAAGAAATTAGTCTTCTTCCTAGGAACTGACACGTCCCGGAAGTGCTTTTCCTGTCGTCTTTGCTACCTGCAAAGTCAGCATCTGAAAAACCTATTAATTCGCTATCATTATTCCTTGGGTACCATAAGCCAAGATTTGATGTACCTTTAAGATATCTCAAAATTCGCTTTGCAGCGGTATAATGAGATTCCTTAGAGTTCACTTGATATCTAGCACATACACATGTAGAAAACATTATATCAGGTCTACTAGCAGTAAGGTAGAGCAAAGAACCAATTATGCTTCTGTACTTGGTTTCATCGAAAGGTTTCCCTCTCTCATCCTTGTCCAGAGACATAGCTGAGCTCATTGGAGTCCTCATAGAGGTTGCACTCTCCATTCCAAATTTCTTAATTAACTCTTTAGTGAACTTCGTCTGTGAGATGAAAATTCCATCTTCAGATTGTTTCACTTGAAGTCCTAGGAAATATTTCAGCTCGCCCATACTGCTCATTTCAAACTTCTCTTGCATAAGTTTCGAAAACTTCTTGCAAAGGTTGTCATCAGTAGATCCAAAAATAATGTCATCGACATAGATTTGCACTAGCAAAATCTTGCCTTTAACTTCCCTAAGAAATAATTTCTTATCTATCTTTCCTCTTGTGAACTTGTTCTCAAGAAGAAAGTTAGACAATGTCTCATACCAAGCTCGAGGAGCTTGTTTTAAACCATATAAAGCTTTTTGCAGTAAGTAGACATGATTAGGGAGTTCAGAATCTACAAAACCTGGAGGTTGTTCAACGTATACTTCTTCTTTTATATTACCGTTAAGAAAAGCTGACTTGACGTCCATTTGGTATACGGTGAAACCTTTGAATGCAGCAAATGCCAAAAATAGCCTGATCGCTTCGAGTCTTGCTACCGGAGCATAAGTTTGATCGAAGTCGATTCCTTCTTCTTGTCTGTACCCTTTTGCTACAAGTCTGGCTTTGTTCTTTATTATCGTTCCATCTTCATCCAACTTGTTTCTGTAGACCCACTTTGTTCCAATAATGTTCTTGTCCTTGGGTTTTGGAACAAGTGTCCACACCTTGCAACGCTTGAATTGATTAAGTTCTTCTTCCATTGCAATTATCCAATGGGGATCTTCATTTGCCTCTTGGAATTTCTTTGGTTCAACCTGCGAGAGAAAGCTTAGGTACAAATTTTCATTGGTAGTACCTCTTCTCGTTCTTATTCCTTCATGAGGATCTCCTATGATTTGATCAATAGGATGATCTCTCAATTGTCTGAGTCCAAGATTCCTAGTATTGATGGGTGCATCAGGGGCTTCTTCTATAACTGGAATGTCTTCTTCCACTTGGGTTTGTTCTTCATCAAGATTTTCTTCTTCAGTTAAGGTTGGGAGAGGAATCTTGACGAAGGTCTGTACATCTTCTTCAACTGGCTTCTCCAAATCCAATTCTTGGAGTCTTGAACCCGTCTCTTCAACAGAAGTACTAGAGGAGATGCTATTTAGCACGCTTGTTTCATCAAATACTACATTTATAGATTCCTCTACAATCCGGGTTTTCTTATTAAGAACTCTGTAGGCTCTACTATGGCTACTGTAGCCTACGAAAATTCCTTCAAAGCTCTTTTCACTAAACTTGGTTTTGTAATGCTTTCCATTATTAAGTACAAAGCATTTACTACCAAAGATTCTAAAATAAGAGATGGTTGGTCTCTTGCCTTTTAAGAGCTCATAGGGAGTCTTTTCATGGTTTTTGTTTATGAGTGCTCTGTTTTGCACGTGGCAAGCAGTGTTGGCGGCTTCATCCCAAAGATATTCGGGAAGTGAAGTGTCACTCAACATAGTTCTGCAAGCCTCAATGAGTGTTCTATTCCTTCTCTCAGCTACTCCATTTTGTTGTGGAGTTCGAGGAGAGGAAAACTCATGAAAGATACCAAGACTTTCACAGAAATTTGTCATCGCTCCAGATTCAAATTCTGTTCCATGATCACTTCTGATTTTGACCACCGAACAATGGAATTCATTCTGAATTTGCTTAACGAAGTTAGTGAAAATATCAAACGTATCTAACTTGTGTTTTAGAAAGAATACCAATGCAAAACGTGAGTAATCATCTACAATTACTAGTGTATAAGATTTACCTCCTAAGCTTCTAATTTGCAAAGGACCAAACAAGTCCATATGAAGTAGATATAAGCATCTACTTGAATCTTTGCCAATTATGCTCTTAAAAGTAGCCCGTGTTTGCTTGCCTTTTACACATGCATGATAGGGTCTATCTTTAATGCACTTAACTTTTGGCGCATCACGCACTAAGTTTTGAGAAAACAATTTGTTTATTATTTTGAAATTTATATGTGCTAATCTCTTATGCCATTGTTCAGCAAGAGATGCACTGTCTTTTGCTAAAAGACACACCGGAGTAGAAGATGATAAACAAATAAAATTTAAACAGAAAATATTCCTATACCGAGTGCCTGATAAAATTGTTTCGGAATTTTCTGCCGACTTTATCAAACACTTGTCTTTACGAAAATCAACTATGTACCCTTTATCACAAAGCTGGCTTATGCTTATCAGATTATGTTCTAATCCTTCCACATAAGCAACATACGAAAAGGATACATTACCATTAGATATCATACCGTAGCCTTTTGTAATTCCTCTGTCGGATCCGCCAAAAATAACTTTTGGTCCGTTTACAACTGGAATGAAGTTTTGTAAAAGGCTTCTCGTCCCGGTCATATGCCGAGAGCATCCACTGTCCAAATACCAGATAGGATTTTTGTTGGCCTTTGGACATTCCTGCAAAAACAAATTATTTTGCCTTAGGAGCCCAAACTAATTTGGGTCCTTGGTCCCTTGTTAGTTGAGCACCACGAAGAGCATTAACATTGCGAGCGGTCTTTCTTGCATTGTTAATTTGTGGTCTCTTGGAATATGTAGTATTGAACCAACAATCTACGGCAAAGTGACCTATTTTGCCGCAACACCAACAGTTAAATCGGTTGTACCTTAGTTTTGTGTTTTCCTGCTTTACTTTTTGAATGATAGCTTTGGCAGGAGCATTACTCTTGAAAGAGGATGCTTCATGGGTACAACACACACAAGGTGTGAATGTCTCCTTAGGCTTAGGTGCAACATTTTTCACTATTGGTGCTCTCTTAGCACTTGGACCATGAACATAAGGACCATAATCTTTCAGATTGATCTCTTCATAAGGTGCTTTGAATGCACTTGCGCCAAAGTTTCTAGGATGAGTCCACCCCTTGTAGTCAATGACAGGTCCAAAGTTAACTGGTCTTGTCAAATGACCATAAGAGCTTTCCAGATCATAAGCATTTGTAGGAAAGATAACTTTCCTAAATGCCACTTGATCTTGATGGGCTTTCCCTTTCTCTTCGGCGGTGGCTTTCATAGCAACCTTATTATTCTTCTTGGCATGGATGCCCTTAGAAGAATCACTAGGTCCAGCCACATGACCTATTCCACTTGCTTTAGCGGAGAATCTATCAATGATTGGAAGAATGGTTTTCGGTTGTGAAAACTTTTCAACTAGCTTCTTCTCAGCGGCTAGCTGTTCATCCAAAACTTTGATGGAGTTCTTTCTCCGATCAAGGAGCTCATCTGAACTTTTGATCTTGTCTTTCAAGACTTGGTTTTCCTCTTTGAAGGAAGAAAGTTGTTCAACTTCCTTTCTCAAATTAGATTCCACTTCTTTGAGAGACATGATCTCCTTGGCCTGTATTTTGACTACCTTTCGGCATTTGTCAAAACTTTTAAGCATTTCAGTGTATTGGATCATGAGATCAGAATCATCATCTGAGAGATAATCCTTTTGCTCATCTGGTGCTTGATCAGAATCAGATAAGGCGGTGTGAGAATTTACCTTCCCAGTATATGGAGGTTATTCTTCTTCATCAGTCATAGCCATTAGCCCGAAGTAGGCTTCTTCTTCACTACTTGATTTCTCTGAGTCACTGTCGCTTAAAGTTTTGTTCTTTTTAGCGACTAGACTCTTTTCAGTCTTCCTTTTCCCGTGGGTGGATTTCTTTTCTTCTTTTCTTCCACCCTCTTTCTTTTTATAAGGGCATTCAGCAATCATGTGCCCTGGCTTATTGCAGCAATAGCAAACTATGTCAGAAGAAATATGTTTACCAGTTTTAGATTTATACCTTTCATGATTGCTAGAGCTCTTTTTGTGATGATCACCATCACGTCGAGAATGTCTATTTTCAGAGGAAAACTTATTCTTCATGTGTCTTCTTTTGTTTAGCAGTTTCTTAAACTGACGGGAGATAAGAGAGAATTCCCCATCAGACATTTTTGAGCTGGAGGAGCCGGCCTTAGATTCTTCTTCATCAGTAGATTCTTGTATTCTGATTGGAGACAAGGTTCTGCCTTTTCTAGAACTCTCAGCCTTCATAGCCAACGCTCTTTCCTTGCTTGAAGCTCTATTCCTATCTTCTTCTGTTTTCCGGATGTTCATTTGTAGCTCGTGGGATAATAGTTTCCCAAACAGTTTCTGAGGGTCTAGATTTGGTAACTTCCCAAATTCTCTGATTGCAACAATCTTGCTATCCCAATCTTTCGTTAGGGAACGCAGGAATTTGTCATTCAGTTCACCATTTGAGAATTCCCGACCATAGTTTCTTAGGCCGTTTACAATTTTGAAGAATCTTTCATAGGCATCGGCAATGCACTCCTTTTTATTCTGCTTGAAAGCCTCATACTCTTGATTCAAAAGAGATCTTCTATCATCTCTTACTTCTTCAGTACCTTCTATAAGAACTATCAAAGATGTCCACATTTCTTTGGCAGAATTACAGTGAATCAAGTTTTGCAACATCGAATCATCCACTGCACTTGCAATTATGTTCTTTGCCTTTTTGTCTAAAGCAACGAGAGCGATCTCATCCTTTGTTAAATCCATCATTTTCTTTGGCACTTGAACTGTGGGATTGATTGTTGAGGCAGTCATTGGCACATGAGGTCCTTCTTCCACGACTTGGAAGATTCTCGGGTCTGCGGCTTCCATATAAAATCTGACTCTTTCTTTCCACATAGGAAAATTAGCCTTAGTGCATATTGGCAATTTCAACGAAGACGATTCCTTGCACTTTTCCATGATTTGCAGGCAACCAGAATGGATAGATCTTGTTCAAGGTGTTAACCTAGATACGGACAGCGACCCTCTGATACCAATTGAAGTATCTAGTTGCTAACCTAAATCACCTAGAGGGGGGTGAATAGGTGATAACTGCGTCTTTTGCGGAATAAAAATTACTGTAACGAAATAAGCACACAGCATGCAAATCATAAACACAGATGGCACAAAGATTTATAGTGGTTCCCCGTTCTTGGGTACTCCACTTGCTGGCCTCGCCAATCTAGCACCACAGCTAGACTTGACTACTTCACTAAATCTCGGATCAAGAAAGACCCTACAACCTCGGAGTCAAAACTCCTACAATCTCGGAGACAAATCTCCTACAATCTCGGAGAGAAAACCTCTCTTACACCTCGGAGAACAAACTCTCCTACAACTCGGAGAAAGCCTTCTCCTACTATTCAAAATAATAAGATAAAGATACAAAATAACAACAAAACTTCAGATCTGATTGACTTCCATGAAACCTTCTTCCTTCTTGATATTTGAAGAACCTTGCCTTGAGAAAATTGAGGAAGAACGAAAAGATATCAGATCTGACCTTCCTTTGATCGTATGATCCAATTGAACTTGTTGACGAGAAGATATTGATCAATCGATCCTTCAACTTAGTCGGAGATGAACGATTACGAACACCAAAATTGATCTTCGACACTTGCAGGAGGCGGCACGGCAAAATCACGATTCTTGAAGCAACGATTAGGTTTGATCGCGATTAGAAAGATGAGCAGACCTATTAATCATTAGGAGCAGGGCCTTATATAGGAAGAGGTTAAACGCCCATGAAAAGACAAGAATAACCTTAAAAGAATCGAACCAAGTCGTCAAACGGAAACAACGACCCGTTAGAATGGTTAACGAAAAAATCAGAATAAGACCGATTTCTCGAGAAATAGAAGATGACATCTCGAGAAATGAAATTCAGACAAACATAGCACTTCTCGAGATAAATGACTCTTCTCGAGAAATGATCTGGAACAACCGAGAAAAGAGATTTCTGAAATAGCAGAGAGACTTCTCGAGAAATAATCATTTCTCGAGAAATGACTTCTCGAGAAAAGGTGACTTCTCGAGAGATTGATTTTTCGAGACAAAGAGCTTCCGAGACAAAGACTTAGAACAGAAAGTCTTGGAGATAAGAGAAAATCAAATGGATTTCTCGAGATATAGAAGGAAGTTCTCGAGAAACTGAGTTAACCTCTCGAGAGAGAACTTGGACCTCTCAAGACAAACTTCATAGCTCTCGAGAACTGAAGTTGACTTCTCGAGAAAAGGACTTAGGCTCTCGAAAAATTCCTAGAACACTTGGAAAAATTCTTTTCTTCAACTCATCCAACAACATCAGCTTCCTCCTAGCTCTTCCTTAGTGCTTGAATCAAAAGTACATCCCAATAGAGAGATTTCACATGAGTCAACACCTTGAACCATACAATGAGGAATTACATTGCATGGGCCTGTGTTTGGTGACCCATTGAAACATGACACTGGTTTGTACTTACTCATTTGAAAACCTGCAAGCACCATACTAGAAAGCAATATCAAATACAAACTCAATTCAACTTAGTTTAAAGGGGACTTCTTCAAATCAAGGTAATTGAGGACACAATTCCCAACAGTATCTCCGTATTTGTGTAGTATCATTTGCTGACTGTATTGTTGTTGATGGATTTGTGTCGCTTGTGTAGCTGTTCTAGCTTTTAGCTCTTGTAGTAGTAGAGTTTCTGTGGTGTTTGAGCCAACATTTTGCTCGACAAATTATGTTCTGCTTTTACGGAGTTGGCGTTTAGAGGACAAGATCCAGATGGTGTTGGAACCTACTACGTGGGCGAATGACGAGCGATTCGAGCCGGGTAGTGGGAGGTTCGCGTTACCGACCCGGGGGATGTCGTTGATAGCAGCGGTGATGGGCAAACACTTCGAAACATTTTCTGAGCGCGAGGGAGGCAGTCCCTGGTGACGCGGTTTAGAGGGCGAGACCCGGATGGTGTTGGAACCTACTACATTGGCGAATGGCGAGCGATTCAAGCCGGGTAGTGGGAGGTTCGCATTACCGACCTGGGGGATGTCTTGATGGTGGCGGTGAAGGGAAAACGCTTCGAACCATTTTGCGAGCGTGAGGGGGGCATGATCCTGGCGACGCGGTTTAGAGGACGAGACCCAGATGGTGTTGGAACCTACTACGTGGGCGAATGGAGAGCGATCAAGCCGGGTAGTGGGAGGTTCGCGTTACCGACCTGGGGGATGTCGTTGATAGTAGTGGTGAAGGGCAAATGCTTCGAACCATTTTGCGAGCGCGAGGGGGGCAGGCCCTGGCGATGCGGTTTAGAGGACGAGACCCAGATGGTGTTAGAACCTACTACGTGGGCGAATGGCTAGCGATCCGATCCGGGTAGTGGGAGGTTCGGGTTACCGACCTGAGGGATGTCATTAATAGTAGCGGTGAAGGTCAAATGCTTCGAACTATTTTGCGAGCGCGAGGGGGGCAGGCCCTGACATCGCGGTTTAGAGGACGAGACCCAGATGGTGTTGGAACCTACTACGTGGGCGAATCACGAGCGATTCGAACGGGTATTGGGAGGTTCGCGTTACCGACCTGAGTTATGTCGTTAATAGTAGCGGAGAAGAACAAACACTTTGAACCATTTTGCGAGCGCGCGACACGGTTTAGAGGACGAGACCCAGATGGTGTTGGAACCTTCTACGGGGGAGAATGGCGAGCGATTCGAGACGGGTAGTGGGAGGTTCACGTTACCGACCTGGGGAATGTTGTTGATAGTAGCGGTGAAGGGAAAATGCTTCAAACCATTTTGCGAGCACGAGGGGGGAAGGCCTTGGCGACGAAGTTTAGAGGATGAGACCCAGATGGTGTTTGAACATACTACGTGGGCGAATGACGAGCGATTTGAGCCGGATAGTGGGAGGTTGGCGTTACCAACCCGGGGGATGTCATTGATAGTAGCGGTGAAGGGGAAACGCTTCGAACCATTTTGCGAGCGTGAGGAGGGCATGCCCTTCAGTACGATGACCTACTACGGGAGCGAAGGGCAAAGCTTCGAGCTATAGCAATGAGGTCGTTGTGTTGTGGGCTTCCCATGACCGGAAAGGTCGCTCCTCGGGATATTCCTGAGATAGTAGAGTTAGCGCGCACGGGTCGACTATGTTAGTTTGGCGCTTGAAGGACAGTAAGCGCGACGGGCGGCTGATGAGGCATATTAGCGTGAAGTTGACACCTTTGACATTTTTGAACGAACTTTGCCGCATCTTTCTTCATGGTTGGCCAGTAGAATCCTTGACGGGGGATTTTTCGCCCTAATACCTTTCCTCCCAAATGCTCGTCGCAGACTCCCCCATGTACTTCACGCAAGGTGTACTCCGCTTCTACTCCGGGTAAACATTTTAAGTATGGTCCGGAGAAGGATCGCTTGTACAACTCTCCATCGATAATGGCAAAAGTTCTCGCCCGAATCTGAAGTCGTCGTGCTTCTAAGCGATCCTCAGGAAGTTGCCCATACTCGAGGTAAGCTCGGAGGGGGGCCATTCAAGAGGATTCTTCGCTGCTGATTGCTGCGATCTCCCATTGTCCTTGAATGCTTGGGACCATGATGCCTTCGACCCTCCGTCTTTTGGACTAGTAGGCGGTAAGTGAAGTAGCGAGTTTGGAGAGCGCATAGGCTCTAACATTTTGCTCTCGGAGAATGTGGAGAATTTGATATGATATGGTCTTCTGCAGCAGGGTCTTGGCAAGCCCGAGATATTGCGCCAACTGATCGCTTCTTGCTTCATAATCTCCCTCGATTTGTGAGACTACCAGCTGAGAATCGATATAGATTGTCAGGGCTTCAACCTTGCAGTCGATAGCGAGCCAGATGCCAGCGATTAGAGTCTCATACTCTGCTATGTTGTTGGTGGTTGGGAACTTTAATCGGAGGCAGTACTCCAGGGTGACTTCTTCTGGACTTATCATGAGTAGTCCTGCTCCGGCGCTTTCTGCTCCTGAAGCACCATCGACATACAAGCTCCAGCGTGCGGACAATAATTCTTCTGAAAGAGACGGGTCCGGAGGGATAGTGTTCTCGACGATGAAGTCGGCGAGAACCTGGGACTTTATGTCTGGTCGTGGGTGGAATTGGAGGTCAAATTCTCCGAGCTCGACTGCCCACTTTACTAGACTTCCTGATACATTTGGTTTTTGGAGTATGGCCCGCAGTTGAAAGTGCGTTAATACTTTTATTATATGCGCTTGGAAGTATGGACGAAGCTTTCTCGCAGAGAAGACGAGGACTAAGGCCGTTTTGTCTGCTGTTGTGTATCGAGTTTCAGTGTCAGTGAGTATTTTGCTGACATAATAGATTGGTCGTTGAACTCCTCCTTCGTCCCTCACGAGCACCACACTAAAGGCTGCGAGGGATATTGCCAAGTATAGGAACAGGACTTCCCAGGGAATTGGCTTTGATAGGAGAGGGGGTGTGGCCAGGTATTGCTTGAGGTCTTGGAAGGCTTCCTGACATTCATCCGTCCACTGGATGCCTGAGTTACGGGCCCCTCGAAGGATCTTGAAGAAGGGGAAGAACTTGTCTCCTGCTCGAGCTAGGAAATGCGAGAGTGTGGCGATTCTGCCGTTTAAATGCTGCACTTCTTTGATAGAACGTGGAGGTGCTATATCCTCTAGAGCTTTTATCTTTTTAGGATTTGCTTCGATTCCTAGGTGAGTTACTAGGAAATTGAGGAATTTTCCCGTCGTAACACCGAATGCACACTTGCTAGGATTGAGATGCATTTTGTACTAGCGGAGAAGTTGGAAGCATTGCTCTAAGTCCTCCAAGTGGCTGCTTCGTCGGGTGCTCTTCACCAGCATGTCGTCGACATAAACCTCCATCGCTTTCCCGATAGTATTCTTGAATACTTTGTTCATCAATCTTTGGTAAGTTGCCCTGACATTTTTGAGGCCAAAGGACATCACCTTGTAGCAGTAGACTCCTTTATCTGTTCTAAAGGTCGTGTGATCTTCATCGATTGGATTCATCCGAATCTGATTGTACCCGGAGTAAGCATCCATGAAGCTGAGGAGTTCATGTCCGGCTGTAGCGTCTACAAGTTGGTCGATCCTTGGAAGCGGGAAGCTGGACTTTGGGCACGCCTGGTTGAGGTTGCTGTAATCGACGCACATCCTCCATTTCCCTGATGTTTTCTTTACGCTGACCACGTTTGCTAGCCAAGTTGGGTATCTGGCTTCGCGGATGAACTTTGCCTCGAGAAGTTTGGCCACGTCCTCTTCGATGGCTTGCAGTCATTCAGGGGCGAAGTTTCTTTTCTTCTGGATGACTGGTCAATGGGAAGGATTGATATTTAAAGAGTGAAAAATCACTCCGGGGTCTACTCCTAGAATGTTCTCTGGATTCCAAGCGAAGATGTCTCTGTTTGCATGTAGCAGAACCATGTACTGCTCAACTTCTTCTGGGGAAAGGAGAGGTCCGACCCTAACCGTTCGGAAAGGGTCTTGGGGAGAGAGGGCTATATCCACCAATCCTTCAATGGGGGCTCTGAAAGATTATGGGTTGTCTATAAACTACACCTAGAGGGGGGGGGGGGGGGGGGGGGGGGGGGGGGGGGGGGGTTAGGTGTTTTCAATTTCTTTGCTACTTTAATGGTTTATCAATCACAGCACACAAGCATCACAGAAAACACACCATGATTTATAGTGGTTCCCAACTAGACAATGTGTCTAGAGGTAGTCCACTGTCCCTCCCACCTATCTACCAGTGTGCTAGACTAGGCAACTTCTCCAACTTAGATCTTTTCACTATAATCAGATCTTACAACTCAGGTTCACACAAAACCCTACAAAGCTCAGACTTTACAAGTCCTACAAACTCAGATCTTCAACAAGATCCTACCACAACTCAAGTTCACCAAGAACCCTACCAACTCAGATCTATCACCAGATCCTACCAGCTCAGACTCACAAAGAGACCTACAAAGTAATACAAAGATGTTGTTGTAGAAGAGAAGACTTCAGAAATTGAAAACTTGAATTACAGATCTTCTTCTTCTTCTTGTAGCAATAGGCCCAAAGATCTTGTGGATCAATTAGGCTTTCTTTAGAATCTCTTGTAGATCTTCACAGCACAACAACAATGAAAACTTCTTTTTTTGCTGATTATTTTCTTTCTCTCGTTAGGAATATGTGTGAGAATAATACTTGAGAGAATACTGAAAAAGTGTGTTCTGTAGATAAAATTATCTCATTTTATATGTTATGCAATTTAGCATAAAACCCCCTTATTTGTTATTCCATAATCAATTTCCCGTTTGAAAACGTGTTGAAGAATTTGGCAATTCTTTATCATAATTACTGGCCTTTCTTGGAACTTGCAGACTATAGAAATAATAAATTTCTTTCTTAATCACTGTGTAACAGTTATATTCGGTAGTGAATATATCATTTACCGATCCTTGATTTGTGCGCAAGATAGGCGACGTGCACATTCCCTGAATATCAATTTCCAAGATAGTCTGCGCATTAAATGCTGCTTTGCACTCTGTCAAGACGATGTTAATCCTTCAAGGCGATATCGTCTTGATCAGTGTATACGGTATATATACTTCACGACGATATCGTCGATATACTTCCTCCTTCATGACTCTACTTAATATCAGAATGATATTACTTCTTCTAGACGACATCGTTGAGATGTTACTTTCATTTGGACTTAGACTTATTCTTCAGGCTGACTGTCTTTCTTTAAGACGATATCGTCTTGATCTTCTAGACGACATGAGGTGTTCAAGTCGATCTTTGTCCAAGTGAACCTTTCTTTATGAATCAAGTAGATATATCTTTTAGCCTTAAAGGTTGAACTTCTTCTTCAAGACGATATCGTAGAGACATCTTAGCTTTATCTGTGATAAGCTTTCTTCAAGACGATGTCGTCGATAACTGGACATAACTTTATCCACGACAAGCTTTCTACAACCTTCAAGACGATGTGTCTTCATCAAGACGATATCGTCGAAACTATTTCGACGATACGATACTTCTCTTAACGATTCTTCTGCTGAGTCCTGAGACGATATTTTACTTAGTTAATTTTTATTATTTTTATCGTCTATATACTGATGATGTAGCTTTGATGCATCTGTCATAACATGACTTAAACACAACATCAAAGAAAACTTAGCTTATCTATACTTGTGTTCCTTCTTCAAATCTAGAGACATTGTAGGCACAATACCCAAAAGACTCCTCTCTGCAATGTGGTTTGATCTCGCAGATCGAAGTTGTCGATGTTGAGAGCGGTGACCCGCCCTTGCTGATTTTGTTCCAAGTGGTACGCCCTTCTTTTCTCTTAATTACCCCGAGCAACCCCTGTCCCGCAGCGATTGGGAATTTCAGAGCTAAGTGCGGAATGGATGAGATTGCTCCGAAGGTAGATTGGAGTGGCCTCCCAAACACGACATTGTAGGATGAATTTGAATCTATGACCAGAAACTGAACTTGGTGCGTGGCTTGCCTTGGGAGGTCACCCAACGTTACCTGGAGAGAGATCGATCCCAAGACCGGTATGGGGTGATTACCCACGCCATAGACTGGCCCTCCCGCAGGAACGAGATGCTCCTTGGTGAGTTTGATGCCACGCAATGCGGAGAGAGATAAGATATTGGTCGAGCTTCCGCTATCAACAGGATCCTTTTAACGAGGTAGCAAGGATCACCGATCTTGGCACTTTTCACCAGCGGATCTTGATGCGGAGTTTGCACTCCCTGCAGGTCTTCTGGTCCAAAGGTGATGGTTGTATCTTTCCTGAACCTTTTGTTGTTATGCAATCCTTCGGGTTTACCGATGATCCCCACTTTCTCTGTCATGGTCTCTAGTCACGAGTATCACTGTGCATAGGATACCATCTTCCGAATCTTTAGAGCATTGGAAAACTCTTTCCCACAGACGGTGCCAAACTGTTGCGGTCTACTCAAGGCTCCTAAAACCGGTTCAGAACGAACCGTCTTAAATAGGGAGCGGCCGAGCGCGCAATCAGTTACTGAGAGACAAGATGGATGGCAAAGAGTCTTTTTAGCGTGGAAATCCCTGGAAAGGGATAAAAAATCATGTGGCCGGGACGGTGCCGATTAAACTTCACTATTTACTGCTTCTTTACAGGGCTTTTTTGAGAGACCTAGGGCGACAGGCCACTCCTCGTTACAACTTTGGGAGAGAGAGAGAGAGAAAGGCGTTCGGAGGGTGACAGGCCACCACTCCCGAAGTTTTTCTTCTTCTTTGCAACGGTGGGGAGCACCGTGCTTTGGGACTTGTGCGCATTATAGAACTTGTGCGCGCTCTGGAACTCGGCGCGCTCTGGAACTTAGCATTATGGAGATTGAGCGCTCTGGAACTTGGACGCTCTTCCGGATGCATGAAGAGGGACGGAAGTCTTCTTCTGCCTTCGAGGTGCTCGGAGATTCCTTCAAGCACGGCCTTGAAGAGGAGGGAGATCTTCAAGAGAGCTCTCTCTCATGAACTTAGGAGGAAGGAGGAATATAATAGAATGGAGAAAAGAGAAGACTTGAGGTTCTATTTATAGGCTCCATAGGTGGTTACGATAGTTATGCGGTTATTCGCAGGCCGTAACCACCGTAATTGTTATTTGCAGTCTGGTTTCATATAAATTAATATGCATATTTCCTAATAATTTACTACGTGCAGGTCGATATGATTTCGGATGTTCGCACCCGCCCACTACGGGTGGTTACGTCGGCAATTGCGCAGGTGGTTACCCGCCAATCGGAAGGTGGAGAATGCAAGCGGGTGATCGGACGGCGGCGAACTCCGGTCGGTGAGGAGGTCGGACAGCGAGGGGAGACGACCGACCGACGAGGGGGAAGGCCGGCCGGCGGGGGGAGACAGCTGGGTTGGCCGGCCGAGGAGGCGACCGGCCTCGCGTGGCCGGCCGCACGGCCGCAAGGCGGCCGCGCGACCAAACCGGCCGACCACTCGGTCGGCCAAATCGGGAGGCGGCTGGCGGCCACTCGCCAAGGGCGCGAGGCCGGGAGGCCAGCCTCGCTGCCTTGGCCGCGCGCCTGCGGGCGTGCGGCCTTGGCCGACCGGGAGGCCGGCCGAGAGGCTGTCCTCGCGGCCTTGGCCGACCGGGAGACCGACCGGGAGGCCGGCCTCGCGGCCTTAGCCACGCGCCTGCGTGCACGCGCCCTTTGCCGGGTGGGAGGCGCGGCCGGGAGGCCGTCCCCGAGGCCTTGGCCGGCCGGTTGGCCGGCCCCAAGGTCCTCATGACCTTACGGCCGCGCGGTCAAGGCCGGTCGACTGGGCGTTCGGCCTGGCGGAGCGGCGGTCGCGCGCCGCCGGCGCCCGTTCTGAGGCAGTCGGTCGAGGAGGGGCGCCGGTGACGGGATGCCGGAGGAGGCCGGTCCATGCCGGCGGTTAGGATTGCGGATTGCGCGGGGATCGCTTGTGGTGATCGGGCGTGCGGTGGTTTTCTCGTAACTCCCCACTAAGGGAGTGAGGGTTATGGGATTCCGGCTATTTGCAACCATGAATTTCTATAAAATGGGTGTGACCCCATTAGATCTAATTTAATTAAAGGATACTGTTTTGTGCATAAATAAAGCTTGATATTTTTGTGATTTTACACGTCTTTTATTGATTGAAGCCTTGAAAGGGGTGACCACAAACATAATTTTTGTGATATATGGAATCAAAATGATTATAATGTATTTTGTTGGACTATTATTGTGGGTCAAATAGACTGCAAAAATATATTTATTTGGCTTTTATGAATGCTATATTTTGCTTGGTGATTTATTTAAGAAAATATTAATTTAATTTTTTAATAGGGTTTGTAAATATAAAATTTGGCTTTCATGAATAATTTTTTGAACTGTATATATCCACGGCCTGCATGCAAAAAACGGACTACATGTACCATTGCTCTAAATAAAAACCCAACATAATGTGTAATTATACGCTATGACGGGTAGGGCATTGCCGTGCTCGGCCAATGGAAATGTGTCATTTTTTGTAATTATACGCTAACGCAATGCCTTATTTTGTGTAAAAGAATATATTTTACACCGGACAAGTAAGAATTTAATTGGCTGCCATCAAATAAATTCTCAACATAAATACTCCCTGCTTCAACTTTCCATGTGCTTTTCTTTGATGTATGCATCACGACCGTCGATCAAGTTGTGCTTTTCTTTGATGTATATTAAGAATTTTTTTTGGTGAACATTCAAATTTGTCAAATATAACCTATTGTTTACTTTAACCTAATTATAATATATTAAAAAAATACAATATTCATTTAAGTGCATTAATCTCAAATTAAAATTAATGACGAAAATTCATAAAATTGAAAAGTTTTTAGTAGAATCTCATATATCTATTATAGTAGGCAATCATTAGGCATGTCATCTTTATTAAAGTTGATTTCAAAATTAATGAGGGAAACAAATTAATTTAATTTATGAAAATTATGATGCAAAATTAATAGTATATGAATACTGATTATTTTTTAACAAAAAATAAAAAAATAGTGTATAACTATTTTCGGCATAATTAATAATCTGTTGATCTTAAACTGCATTAATTAAGTGATATGGGAGGAGCCCCGTAACTGTGGCGATCGGGGTACTGTCACAGTCGGGATACTATCGTGATTGGTCATAGAGGTGGAGTCATGTGTCTGTCACTCATATATATATGTATATATGTATAGTTGACGGGGTTCCCTTAAAATTATTTCGGGTCAGGCCGGCCTTGTCAAAATCATGACCCCGACCAGATCGTCGAAATGGATCGCCTCGACCAAGTGAAAATGCTTGAGAGACAGACGCGTGGCGAACCCGAACTAGGAATAACGAGCACGCTCGAGGGGGTCGCGCGCTCGTGCACGACAAGCACGCACACACACATGCACAACGCGCACGCGGCACTAAACAACGGATGTATGCACGTGCACACACGCGCGTGACACGCCTAACGCGCTTGGACATCACGCCGAACGCCTCGCGCGTGCACGCACTGTGCGCTCCCCCGCCGCGCGCCTCGTGTCAAACGCGCTCGTGCATCATGCTGAACGTGCATCACACACATCCCCCGTGTGTGCGCGGAGCATAGTGTGCAACCCCGTGCGCAGCGTGACGTGTCTACCCATGCACGTTCGCGCGCCCACGTGTGGGCTCACCGCGCAGAATGTGTGCAAGCCGATCGCGACCATGCACGCCACAACCTCCCATCGTCGTCGACGACGCAGCCACGTCAGTCCTCCCCGGCTAGCATGCCCGAATCACTTGGGGGGCATCAACGTTATTTTTAGAAAAATAGTGATTCAGGCCGCGTAGGAAGAAGTCAAAGTCAAGACCAAGGTCAAAGACAAAGTCTCCTTTATTCACAAGAACCAGCAACATCTCGCCCCGCACGGACGAGATCCCATTGTAACTCATCGTAGTCGTCTTGTCGCCAAGATTGTTCCTCAAGTCACCAGCAGATATCTCGCAGGGTCTAGGCATTCTTGCATACATCCCCCCCCCCCCCCCCCCCCCCCCCCCCTCCCCCCCCCCCCCCTCCCCCCCCCCCCCCCCCCCCCCCCAGGATTTGTCTATAAATAGGACCTCATGGGTACCAGAAATGACACCTGAAACCATAACCCTCCCCCACTCATAAGTTTACTACTCTTCAAGTAGTGCCTTCCTCGTACCTCGCTCAACCTTTTTGTTGTGGAGGGGAAGTTTTTCACAACTTCTGGGTACGTGGTAGGACCTCCCTACTATAGCACCTGGGGTGTGCTTACAAACATCTCTTTCTTTTGATCTGGCCATCAGTTCCGTGATGTTCGATCGCCGGATCAGTAACCTTAGGCTACACATAAGTCTGAACATTTGGAGCAAGGATTTTCTTGGCTTCAACACTTTGGTGCGAAGAGTGTGGACTATAGTCGAAAGAGGAAACTCTAGCGAGTAGGTGTAACATCCCTGATCTGCAAATAGAATATAACATGGGTCCGGCCGGGACCCCACGACATATAATATCCACAAAATCTAGAATGTTAATAATTGATACAAGAAAACATGCTAATAAAACTCAGAGTAAACAGAAACGGAAGCTAACCACAAGCTCAAAACAAAGGGGCCAAAATGTCCACATCAACAAGGAAAACAGTACTGAAGTGACACGGCCTTAATGCCTTACATGGCTTTCAAAAGAGGTACAGACAAACCAAAGGGGCTACATGAAAAACCCCAAAACAGAGAGAGGACCCTAGCCAGCTCCTCAGCAACCCATGGGCTCCGGCCCACTACACACCACTGCGAGCTCTGCCACCTGAATCCAAGAACAAACAGGCGATGCAACGAAGGTCAGCATGGGGCTGACCAACACAACGTAACGACTCCTCCCCCCGGCCATCCTAGCGGACTCCGGGGCGAGTATATCGCTCTCCTGCAAGTACGCACGCACACCAAAATATGCAAACAAGAAACAAAGGACCAAGAGTCAGGGGACACACTAAGCGCCACCTTTCAAACTGCCACGCACGTGCTATGAACACACTGAAAGCGTACGATCTAAACTTCAACGCCCAGTAAAATAGTACGACCGCGACTCGGTCAATCGTCGTGACAGAAGGGACCAAACCTACAACTGCTCCGTAGCATGGACAGAGGACTGGTTTGGGATGAACGACCTACAACTACCCCGTTTTAGGTGGCAGAGGACTGGTCAAAAAATATACGACCTACAACTGCCTTTGACGTGGTAGAGGGCTGGTCAGAAGATATACGACATACAACTGCCTTTTTGACGCGGCAGAGGGCTGGTCAAAAATATATGACCTACAACTGCCTTTGGCATGGCAGAGGGCTGGTCAGAAAACATATGACCTACAACTGCCTTTTTGACGTGACAGAGGGTTGGTCAGAAGACAACCTACAACTGCCCTTTTTAAAGTGACAGAGGACCGGTTCGGAAGGATACAACCTACAACTGCCATTTCGAGATGGCAGAGGATTGATCAAAGGAAGTGCAATCTACACACTGACGGGGATCCACCCGTCCAACAAAACCACACAAAAACATCGTTCTACCGGGCCCAACACAGGCCCTCCGAGGAACGGGGCATTCACGAATAAAGCCCACGAATTCCTACAATACTACGACGAATAACACGGGACATTCCCGTTCGCGTACCAAGGGCTAATCGCAATGCGCATCACAGAAACATCACCGATCCGGGCTTGCCGCCACGGGTAGGCTTCACACAGCATGCCTAAATCCAGACTCGCGCGTCGGATCACTAATGCACATTTATGCCGGGGACTGACACAATCGACTCGGGGGTTCGCAATGAACCGAGGGAAACACACCGCGTCCAAATGGAGGCGGGTGGCCCTACTAAGCAAAGTAAAAGTAGAAAAAAACTACACCGGGGTCGCAATCCCACGCCCTGGCGGAGTCCCCGCTCTCCACCGCACAACGGGAGAGGGACTCTACGTGCAGCTCACACAAACATACGTCGGGGTCGCAATCCCACGCCCTGACGGAGTCCCCGTCCTCAACCGAAATGGCGTGAGGGGACTCTCATTGCACGGAACATATTCACAAGCACAAAATACAGAAAATACGGTCCTAAGACCGGGGGAAGAAATTGTTACCCTTGACGTGCATTGTGGATCCATTGGAACTTTCACGAACTTGGCCTCCACTCGATGATTTGAGCTTTGCATAGACTTTCTGCAGCGGTTCTCGGAAAGTCATGATCAACTTTCCCACGACAAAGCCTTGGCATCATCCTCTTCACGACAAGGGGTCGGCAAAGGCTCTTCTTCCTTAGCCACTCACACAGAGCTTTCCCTCCTCTCAGTTTGGACAAAGACGATGGCTGGGAGTCACGAGCCCTAGAGGTCGGGGATGGAAAGACACGGTAGCAAGCGGTTTCCCTCTGTCTCTCTTACGTCCGACAACAGGGAAGTAGGGGGCGACGAGCTTCTCGGCGCCGACGGGCGATCTAGGGGTCGGGAGCGGCGAGCAGGGAGGACTAGGGCGGCTCCACCTCTTTCTCCTTCCTCGATGGCACACGCACGGAGAGGGGGAAGCCCCGACGGAGGCTCGCGGCTAGGGATCCGCAACATCCCTAGGCGAAAGAGTGAAAGGGAGAGATCAGGAGGGGAGAGATCGACTTCCCTGTGCGGCGGCCTGAGCGAAAACGAGAGAGAGGGAGCGATCGGGAGAGAGGGGGCTTTGGGGTTTTTATTAAAACCCTAAATTGAAATTGATATCCGCACACCACTTGGCTATTCGCACACCAAGCTCTCTACTTGCACCCCCAAAGCTCCTAATCGCAGACCACGCCCCAAATTTGCTAAACGTCGAAATATTGGGGGCATTACAGTAGGCGACATGATGCAAGAAGGTGAGCAATAGGCGATACTCGACAACTTGCTTGCAGAGTGCGAGTATGTGATGAAGGCGGACTTCAATGACTTCGCTCTAAGGATGGAAGAGAAATTGCGAGCAGTTCTTATTCAGCGCATCAAGGTGACAGCGACCTCGCCTGTCGTGTCACCCCTTCGAAAGATGATGAGTCGTCTAGGCAAGTAAGTAAGGAAGTCGTGGCGGAAGAGCCAGAACAACTCATGATATCACAGTATCTCCCGGAGAGCTAACAGGGAATCCGATTATGAGAAATGGAGAATCTGGCGAGTTACCAGGAAACTCGTATGTGCGAGTTGGCCGCATCTATCCAACTCAATGCTTGCCAACAGGGTGGGATGAGCCCGTTCTGCGATGAAGTCTTGTCAGCCCCAGTCCCGAAAGGGTTCAGGGAACCCACCCTGAGTAATTATTCAGGGAAGGACGATCCGATCCAGCACCTGCAATGATTCGAGGATGTAGTCTCGATCTGTAACATGTCTGATGCGTTTAAGTGCAAGTTCTTCATCATCACCTTCCAAGAGAAGACAAAAGATTGGTTTCATCAGCTGCCAGAAATCTCCATCTACTGCTTCGAGGGCTTGCATTAAGGCTAACTTTGTTGTTTGCCATGTCATAGAAGAAGAAGAGAGAGGCATCTGCTCTCTTCCACATGACGTAAGAAGTCCACGAGACCCTAGGGCATTATATCGATCGTTTCCAAGAAGAAGTCTTCAGCATCCAAGAGGTGGATGGTTACACTATGCAGCAGCACTTACGTTCAGACTTAGGGAAGGTCTCTTCAAGCTGGAGATCAGTCGAGATCCCTCGATGTCCTACAAGGAGCTGATCGATAGGGCGAACGAGTTCAACCAGGTTGAGGCGACAAACATTAGCTTCTTGTCCAAGCTAACCAGGATGACCAGGGATGAGGAATAGGAGCCCTTGGAGCAGGGCAAGAAGATAGAGCTGAGGAGACAAGAAGAAAGCATGCTGGGAAGAAGGGGACATGAAGAGCTAAGACAGCGTGAATAATCTAGGAGGCAGCCATCACCTTCTAGGGGAAGAAGAGAGATTGGTTTCATCAGTTGCCAGAAAGGTCCATCTACAGCTTTGAGGACTTGCATTGAGGGCTGACTTTGTTGTTTTCCACGTCGTAGAAAAGGAAGAGAGAGGCATATGTTCTCTTCCACCTGATATAAGAAGTCCACGAGACCCTGTGGCATTATATCAATCGTTTCCAATAAGATGTCTTCAGCATCTAGGAGGTGGATGGTTACACTTTGCAGCATCACTTACATTCAGACTTAGGGAAGGTCTCTTCAAGCTGGAGATCAGTCGAGATCCTTCGATGTCCTACGAGGAGTTTCTCGATAGGGCGAATGAGTTCGTCCAGGGTGAGGCGATGAACATCAGCTTCTTGGCCAAGCTAACCAGGCTGACTAGGGATAAGGAATAGGAGCCCCCGAAGCAGGGCAAGAAGATAGAGCCGAAGAGACAAGAAGAAATGATGCAGGGAAGAAGGGGACATGAAGAGCCAAGATGGCGTGAACAACCTACGAGGCAAGATGAGCCTAAGAGGCGGGAGGAGCCGAGATGACAGGAGATGAAGAGACTCTATGTGGCTCCGGAGAATCGAGGGCAGTAATAAAGGTTTCAGGCCCCCTTGAATAAGCCGACATGGAGGCCTGCAGGAAGACCCCAGCAAATGGGTCTCGGAAGAAGGTTCTCTCCCGAGAGGAGAAACATTTACAACCGACCAGAAGGGCACCCAAGAGGACATAGAGAGGCAATGCTGATTTTTAAATTGGGTAACCGTCAGAGAAGACATCGTCATAGGAGGAATCAACCGAGGTTGATCCCCTTGTATTGTAAGTTGCATCAGGAAGAAGGGCATGCCACCGTGACTTGCCCAAAGTTCCTAGAAGCCAGACGGAGGGCTGGAGAAGGAGGAGCAGGAGGAGGAGAAGACCAAAGGCAGGTGGCTCCTGACGAGGCGAAGCAAGTTCAATCTCTGGTCCGAAGAAGAAATGAAGACATGATCGATCTAAGAGGCCGCGGGGGAGTGTGCGTCATCCATGGAGGAGCGGGACTACGAGATTCCCGCAAGTGAAGTCACCACACTATCTATCGCAGGAGCATCGCTTCAACCTCCAAGGCACATCCCCCGCTGGAAGAGATTACCTTCTCGGAGGAATATATGTTGGGATATGAGAAACCCTTCCACGACGCCTTGGTTATCCAGGTAGCGATCGATGACTTCATAGTCGCTCGGATCCTGATGGACAATGGAAGCCCGGTCAATGTCATCTTCAAGAAGACGTTCGATGGATTGGAAGTGGAATCATGTAAGGTGATAGCTTTGGATGGGCCCCTTTTTATCTTCTCAGGGGAGAGGAAGGAGGTGGAAGGAGGAGTAGAGCTATTAGTCACTCTCAGTGGGACTTCAAAAAATTATAGATTTTTCATCGTCGACGTGTCAAGTTTCTACTGTGACATCTTCGAGAGGCCGCTCATCAATTTCTTCAGGGTCGTCCCTTCTTCATTCCACTTGTGTCTGAAGTATTGTCAAGGGGATCTTCAGATTAGTATCAGGAGCGATCCTAAGATAACACGAGAATGCTATCTAAGCGCAATGAGCACCATTAGGTCGATGAAATAAGCAGAGGAGGTGAGCAAGGCGATGGAAGGAATGGCTCGGTTAGAGGCTATAGAGGAGGTGGAGGAGGTGAAAGTGGCGACTAAGGGCGGGAGACTCGGGACACTGAGGATCAGCGGAGCACTGAAGACAGAGAAAAAGATGAAGATGGTGGCATGCGTAGATGAGAACATCGACATTTTTGTTTGGACTGCGGCAGAGATGATGGGGATTAATGTGGAAGTTGCATGCCACCGGCTCAATCTCGATTGAGAGATCCACCCCATCCGCCAAAAGAAGAGGGCTCAATCTTCACTCAGAGATCCAATATTCAGGCTGAGTTTTCAACGTTGTAATGGTAGAAAAGACAAGAGGGGTTGGGGGATGTGTGTAAACTTTTCTTTACTCAATTGAGCTTATCTGAATGATTGTTATTTCTTGCCTCAAATTGAAGCACTAATTCATTCGGTCGTTGTTTTTTTGTCATGAGTTTTCTTGATGTCGTTTCAGGGTACCACCAGATTCAGATGCATCCCCCCCCCCCCCCCCCCCCCCCCCCCCCCCCGCTATAGTTACAAGATGATTCCATTTGAGTAGAAAAATGTAGGGGATATGTACCAACAGATGATGGATCGCGTGTTCAAGGAGCAAAAAGGGAAGAACCAGAAGGTGTATGTTGATGATCTCAGGATAAAAAACAAGCGCGTTCGGGAGCATATCGCTGGCCTGGTGGAGACCTTCACGACACTTCAGAAGTTCAAGATTTAGGCTCAACCCATCGAAATGTGTGTTCGAAGCACGAAGAAGGAAGTTCTTGGGGCATCTCCTCGCCCCAAGAGGGTGTTGAGCCCAACCTAGACAAAGTTAAAGCAATCTTTAAGTTGACGTCACCAAAGAGTACTAAGGAAGTGCAACATCTAACTGGAAGATTGGCTGGCCTCAGCCACTTCTTGCCAAAGGCAGGAGAAAAATGCTCCCAGTTCCTTAAAACTCTCTGATGTAACCAACAATTTTCTTGGACAGAGGAGTGTGAGAGAGCCTTCGAGATTCTAAAGCGACAACTGGCCCAGGCGCCACTACTTCAAGACCCGAAGGAGGGATATGGTCTATTCTTTTATCTAGGAGTAGAGGCGGAAGCAGTGAGTTCGGTACTAGTAAGAGAAGAAGGGAATGGGCAGCTTCCCATGTACTATGTGAGTAGGATACTTCATAAAGCGGAAACACGATATGAGTAGGGGCAGCTTCCCATGCTATAGAGTAGTACGGACATAAATGTGAAATTAGTGCTACACTAGCGCACCATTTGGCGGGGCTATTTTGCAACCATCGTAGAATGTATGTTTGGCATGACAATGATTATGACCGCTACGTACCAAGAAAAGAAAACTAATTTTAAACGTAAAAGTGAATGGAGTTCTTTAGGTGAGGTCGCGGGTTCTCGAACGACGGTTCATAACCATAGCGTTCACGACCACTACCCCCATGCCAAACAGAGTCCAAAGTGTGCAAGCTAAGTCTAAGAGTTTGAAACGTACAATCAATAGGCCCAAAACTTTTTTCGTGATATTGACCATTATCGGAGCGAATAGTCTCAATCTTATGGTATCTATTCACATCTGAGTGCATATGCTATGATGTAAACGTATGCACTCATATGTGAAGTCAGAAGTGTATGTTTACACGTCATAGTGTCTACGCTCATATGTGAAACTATGGTTTGATGTGTTGTTGTTCTGTAAGTTTGCAGATATTTCTCAAATCAGGACTCAACAGATGCAACTCTTAGCATGACCATTAATTCTTTAAGAGAAGAAGAAATGCGACATTGACGGGTTTTTTTTTGTACGACTAAGGTTCTGTTTGGCACAGTGATGATAGTCGTGAATGAGATGGTTATGAACCGTCGTTCGTGAACGCCCGACCTTACCTAAAGAACTCCATTCACTTTTATGTTCAAAACTAGTTTTCTTTTCTCGATGGCAAACATAAATTCTATGACGATAGCGTTTTTGTCCAAACTCACCGCAGCAAAAATACTGTGTCAAACGGAGCCTAATTCCATAAGGGAGAGAATCACAAAGACCCGTCTTCCCATGAGCAAAAAATGTTGAAAACAAATTGGAGCCGGACTTGTCTAGTGATAGAATCAAAAACAATGAAATACGACAAATTATTCATGGTGTGTGGTGGCCAGCTATGGTATGCATATTTTTCTCCTATATGTGAATATGATCAAACAAGAATTTGTTGGAATGAGAGGGATAATATAAGAAAAAGATGTCTTAAGTTTAATATAATCTATAAAAACATCTTTCGTCAAACATTTACCTTTTCAATTTTATTTTTTATTCATTACAATATAAAAACATCTTTTGCCAAACATTTATCTTTTTGTTGCGGGTCACTCGATGCTCTGATAGACCGGTCGAATTGAATCACATTAGCTCACGAGAGAGCCGAGTGCGCAAACAGTCAATGAAAGAGTTAATAAATAACACGAACACTTTTTATCGTGGAAAACCAGGAAATGTTATAAAACCACGCGGTCGGAGCTGTGCCGACCAAATTCCACTATCTTTTGGTTCGTTATAATTGAAAGCTAAGAACTCGAGCGCGGCAGGCTGCTGCTCGTTACAATTGTAAAAAGAGTAAACTTCGAGGGTGACAGGCCACCTCTCGAGAGACTAAGTATTTTCCCAGGAACGAAAATGAGATTCTTGAATCGCCTTTCATAACCTTCGAAGGCTCGAAGGAGATCTTCGAAGATCCGAAGAAGATTTTCGAAGATCGAAGGAGATCTTCAAGCGCCGAAGGAGAATTCCAAGGGATTCTTCAAAGGAGCTCTCTCAGGCGTGGAAGCAAGGTATCTTGAAATGAATGCTCTGGGCTCCTTTTATAGCCTTGGACATGGGTAACCCGGTAATTTTGCCGTCGTAACCACCTCACAGACGAATCATGCTGGTCGATTTGGAGCACACAGATCGCCACTTTTTGGATATTCTTGTCTTGCCCCACGGGCAGTTCGGGCAGCTTGGGCAGTTTAGGCAGCATCATTGACGGCGTTGAGCGAAGTGAATTGGACCTGCAATCTAGGAAATTGGGAAAGGTTAACTGTTATGCGCGTCGTGAATGTGGAAGCATTCTGAGCGCACAACGAATCACGAAAGCGTTCTGGGCGTGCAACAAACATGGAAGCGTTCTGGGCGTGCAACGAACACAAGAGCGTTCAGAGTGCGCAACGAATACGGAAGCGTTCTGAGCACGCAACGAACATAGAGGCATTCTGAGCGCGCAACGAACGTGGAAGTATTCTGAGCGTTTTGAGGGCGCAACGAACGTGGAATCGTTCTGAACGGGCGGTGAGCGCGGAGGCGTTCTGAGCGCGCAGTGAGCACGGAGGCGTTCTGAGCGCGTAGTGAACACGGAAGCGTTCTGGGCGCGCGGTGAGCGCGGAGGCATTCTGTGCGCGTCATGAACTTGAACTCAAACAGAACAGCCGACCAATGCTGGGGAGGTGCAACCTAAAGAGGGAGAGCGCACCCGACTAACGAGGGTGCTCCCTTGGTCGCACCCCGTAAAGCGGGTGGCCGCACCCCCAAGGGGGTTACGTTTTGGCCGCACCCCCAATGGGGGGTGCGGGTTTGGCCGCACCCCCCAAAGGGGGGTGCGGGTTTGGCCGCACCCCCAAAGGGGCGGTGCGGCCTGGCCGCACCCCCCAAGGGAGGTGCGGCCGGCCGCGGCCGGCCATGCCCGCACTCCCTAAGGGGGGTGCGGTCGGCCTTGGCCGCACCCCGTGAGGGGGAGGTGCGTGCTTGGGCACGGTCGGTGCTGTGCCGGGTAAGTGCGATGGGGGGTCGGCGAGGTGCGCGGCGAGGTCGGCGACGAGGCTTTGTGGCAGTGAAGAGAGATATATAGGGAGAGAGTAGGGGTTGCAGTTGCCCCCATGATGTGGTATGTTTACCCCCACGGGAGTGCTGTTAGTGTGTACACGTGTGTGCGCTCCGTTGGAATCGTATCAGCGAGTCGGTCGAGGTCGCGACAAAAAATCACAGGTTCGACCGGGTCCATTTTGGGAAACCCCATCAAATGCCCCCGAATTTTCAGAGATCGCTTTTATAGAAAATGAGTTCGAAATTTTTTCTGATGAACATATATTTGCGAGTGTGCGAGATCATTTAGGCAAGTTATTTTAGCTTGCGCGATTATGAGCTTGTCATTATGCGAACGTGCCAGAGATTACCGCTCGGTGTAAGTGTTGGAGGTTGTCGTTTGGTTGGTTGAAGCTCATTGCTTAGCACAAGTACTAAAGTTGTCAATTGGCGTTAGTGTCGAAGATCGCAACGAGCTTGGTGTTTAGTGTTAGCGTTGGAGTCCGTGATGAGCCTACCGTTTGGCGTGGTGGGTTCGTCCTCCCTCACAGGGGGTTGCTGAGTTTGTTCGCTCGGAGATTTGTTTTTGGTAGAAGTGGCGTTGTGGCGGGAGGCTCGGACAGCGTGATGACGAGATTCCCAAGCGATTCAGTGGTGAGATGCCCTAGCAGCGCGATGGCGAGATGCCCAAGCAGGGCACTGGCGAGAAGTCCAAGCAGCGCGGTGGCGAGATGCCCAAGCAGCGTGGTGGAGAGTTCCCCAAGCAACGCGGTGTCGAGTTGCCCAAGCAGCGCGGTGGTGAGTTCGCCAAGCAGCGCGGCGAGTTGCCCAAGCAGCGCGGTGGTGAGTTGCCCAAGCAGCATGGTGGCGAGTTGCCCAAGCAGCGCGGTGGCGAGATGCCTAAGCAACGCGGTGGCGAGATGCCTATGCAGCGCAGTGGCGAGTTGCATAAGCAGCGCGATGGCGAGTTGCCCAAGCAGCATGGTGGCGAGTTGCCCAAGCAGCGCATTGGCGAGTTGCCCAAGCATCGCGGTGGCGAGATACCCAAGAAACGTGGTGGCGAGATGCCCAAGAAGCGCGGTGGCGAGATTCTCTTTTGGGCGGACTTAGTTAAGATTGTCGTCCATGACGCATATCCTCCACTCGCATGAGGCCTTTCCTCATCACTACGTTAGCGGGCTTGCTGCTTGGTATTAGTATCGAAGGTCGTGGCCCTAACTTTCGTAGCCACACTTCAGGTGATCCGTATTGGTAGAGCCAAAAAGTAGCTATAGTAATTTTAAATATGCAATAGATACGTGCGCACAAGTACAATCTTGCGACTTACTGTTTAAAGGCAAAAAATTGGAACAAGAAAAAAAAATGAAAATTGATGATAGATGAAATGCGGGTTGTATGTGCTCTTCTAGGGGGAAAGTTCCCCTGCCCGGTGCATGTGGCTTATCCGCGTCGGGGTACGGTGCTGCACTCTACTGGATTGTCAGCCTGAGGTTCGTGCTGTTGAAAATGTTGAAGTGGAAGTTGGCGGTCTGGGAGGTGACCGCACGGTCTGGTCTAACCGCGCGATCTCGCGGTCTCCTTCTGCGGTCTGACCTATTCGGTCTAGCCGCTGGCTTATTCGGTCTGACCGCCGTTCTTTGTCCAAGGTTGCTGAGGTGAGGCCGCGCGGTCTGGTTTGTGTGACCGCGTGGCGAGCTGGTGTTGTGCGGGTTAAGCTGTTGACCGCACAGGGTTGGTGTTTTGGTATCGGGTAGTCCGGTCTGGTGGTTGTCCGGGTTCTTGGTGGTGCGTGCGGACTAAGGTCTTCTTAGTCGCGCGGTCTCCCTTTTTTGTGTTCGCATAAGCTGGTCCCTTGGCGATCTGCTGGTATATGCGGTCACTGGTGTTGGTCGACTTGGCGGGTTCTTGCCTTGGTCGACTTGGCTGTGTTCGCGGTCTCTGGAGGAGGTCGTATGTTGCGAACACAGGTGGTGGGCGTCATGATCGTGCGAGTTGTCATGGTCGCGCGTCTTCTTGGAGGAGTGGCGTTCTCCTGGTCCAGGTTGAAGTCGACGAGCTCACAAAGGCGCAGAGCGATCTTCTGCTGATCTCGCGGGTTGACCGGGCTTGGTCGCGCGATCAGGGCGGTGACTCTATCTCATAGGGTGGTGACTGGATCAGGGCGCGGAGCAATCTTCTGCTGATCGAGCGGGTTGACCGGGCTTGGTCGCGCGATCAGGGCGGTGAATCTATCTCATAGGGTGGTGACTGGATCAGGTCGCTCGCCTATAAATAGGAGTCACTGTTGCAGCATAAAAAAATCGCACCAAGTGTAAGCTGAGTTCGCGCCTAGTTATTGCGGTCTCTTTTTGTGACCGGCCGGTTTGCTGATTGAACTTGTCTTGTGCAGCTTCTGCGGATTGTGCGAGCAGCAGCGGTCACCTCTTCTTCTAAGGTGTTCGGGCGGTCTCGTGGCTTGCAGTGTGGGTTGCTGGAGTTTGGGAGAATAAGTGGAGTTCGGGAGGTCGCGGAGTTCTCGGTTGGTGTTGTTCAAGTCGTCGACTGTGTGTGTTCGTGCGGTCTCGTTTTCTAGTTGCGCGAACAGCCAGGTCGTGCGGTCAGGCGGTCTCAGAGTTCAGACCGTTGGTTATCTTTTCTTCAGCATTGTATTTCTCTCTTTGGTTTGTGTACTGGAGAAAACATGTCTCATCATGTATACCTCGCTCTGTAATGAAGATTTCTGCTATTATCAATAAAGATTGCTTTGCTTCATGTGCTTCTGGTTGTTGGCTATAACTTTGAGTTGTACGATTTCTGCTCACTCCTAGATCTTCGGAAAATTTCACATGGTATCAGAGCCAGGTTGGAGTGGATAGAGCAGTGAACAACTCAAAGTTGCCATCGCCTTTGTGAAGAAGGAACCAGTGGTAGAGCCATGGAAACAGGTTTTGCAAGAGGACTTGGAATTGAGATGCTCACGTCGACTAACTTCAAGAAGTGGAAGTCGTGCATGCAGAGTTATCTTCTAGGCGAGGATCTCTGGGAGGTCGTTGGAGGAGATAGTACGGAGGAAGTTGTCCCAGTTGGGGATAATGGTCATGAGGTGAGGAATTGGAGGAGGATTAATGCGAAAGCAGAATTCACTCTAAAGAGGGCAATATCACCTGACCTATTCGATCACATCGTAGGGTGTGGATCAGCTGCCGAAATCTGGAGAGCCCTGGACGGGCTGTTTAACAAGAAGAATGTAGCGAGGCTACATTTTCTGGAAAATGAGCTAGCTAGGTCGGCTTAGGGAGATCTGTCAATCTCTACGTTCTTCCTGAAGATGAAGAACTTGTGCGCTGAGATTTCAGCACTGGATCATGATGAGCCAATTTCTGAGGTGAAGCTGAAGAGGCACATCATCCGCGGCTTGCGGAAGGAGTATGTGGCCTTTGTGATGTCGGTGCAGGGTTGGGCAAATCATCCGTCTCTGCTGGAGCTGGAGAATTTGCTTGCGTCGCAGGAGAGTTGGCAAAGGCAGATGTCGGGGGTGTCGGTGTCTGGGGGAGAAGGCGAGGTTCTCTTCACAGGGAAGAAGAAGAAATGGGATAAGAAGAAGAAGACCGCTGGAGGCAATGTGCCATCAACTTCTGGACAGCAGGAGAGGGGCTATGCTCCCAAGGCTGAAGGGAAGAAGAAGGGAGAAGGACCCAAATGCTTTAGATGCGGAAAGCTTGGTCACATCGGGAAGGACTGCAGGGTGAATCTTCAGCCAGGGCATGCTGCTGCAGGGAAGGAGGAAGCTGAGGCCAGGCAAAATGATGGAGGATGGGGAGGAGCCTTCTCGGCTTCTGTTGGAGTTGCGGCTCCTATCAACTATCAGGAGGACTGGATCGTGGACTCGGGGTGTTGTCATCACCTCACCGGGGACGAGTCGAAGCTTTCTTCAGCGCAGCCTTACTCAGGTTATGATGCCATCATAACTGTTGATAACACTGTGCATTCTATCGAGAAGGTGGGGGTTGTTTCCTTGGGCAGTGATAGGGGGCCACTAACTTTGAAGAGTGTCTATCATGTGCCCGGAATGAGTAAAAACCTCTTCTCCGTGACCAATGCTGTAGACGCTGGGTATCACGTTCTGTTCGGCCCAACAGAAGTGAGGTTTCTTCGAAATGTTGAGGTTGTTAAGGCCGATGTCGTTCATGTTGGGAGAAGGGCAAAAGACTTGTTCGTTTTATCGACAAGTTCTTATGTTCACAAGATGAGGACAAATGATAGTGCTGTTATATGGCACGAGTGGTTGGGGCACGTAGGGATGGATAAGCTGAAAGCTATGTCGATAAAAGGTCTGGTCAAGGGACTGCCTAGTCTATCTTCCTACGGTGACGGTCATGTTTGCGCGGGATGTCAGTTCGGCAAGTCCCATCGACTGCCATTTGATAAGTCGCAGACAAGGAGTAGTGTGCCGTTGGAGTGCATCCATGGTGACTTAATGGGATCGACTGCTACCCCAAGCCTCGGAGGCAGCAGGTATATGCTGGTGTTGATCGACGATTATACCAGATATGTCTGGGTCTACTTTCTGAAGGAGAAGGCGGAGGTGTTTGCCAAGTTTGTGGAGTTTAAGGAGCTTGTGGAGGGTCGGCTAGGTCTGCGGATAAAGACGCTGAGAACTGACAACGGGGGGGGGGGGGGGAAGTTCACCTCTGGTGAGTTCTCTAGTTTTTGCAGGAAGGCGGGCATCCAGAGGGAGCTTACTTATGCGCATACTCCACAACAAAACGGAGTTGCAGAGCGGAAGATCCGTCATCTGACGGAGACCTACAAGTGTTGGCTGCATGCCAAGAGTATCCCAAGGTCCTTCTGGGCGGAGGGAATGTCTTGTGCTGCCTACGTCATCAACAGGATGCCTCTTAGTCCCATCAACATGTTGACCCCGCATGAGATGATGTTCAAGGAAAGACAAGCATGGCACACCTTCGGGTGTTTGGTTCCACCTGCTATGTGCACGTTCCAGATGCACTTCAAACGAAGCTAGATGCAAAAGCAAGGAAGCTAGTCTTCGTGGGATATGATGATCGGAAGAAGGGCTGGAAGTGCATGGACCCGGAGATGCAGAGATTTATTGTATCTCGTGACGTCGTGTTTGACGAGGTGACGTCTTACAAGGGAAGTTCTGGTGTTGTGTTACCAGAAAGCAGGATGGAGGAGCCGGAGTGAGCTGTGGAAAATATTCAGGTGGAGCTGCCTTTGTCACCAGGTGGTCCAGCCATTTCTAGTTCTGAGATGGAGGCTTCTGGATCAGGAAGCAGGGGAAGCGATGCTCCTTCGATCTTCTCAACGCCTTCTCCTGACTCGCATTATCCTCAGCTGCTTCTTCCCTAGCTCCCCTTCCAGGCGAACGATCATTGCCCCTGATCGCTACACAGGAGGAAACATGGTGAGCTTTGTCTCATGTTTCTTTGCTGGCCCCCTGGATGAGCGGAAGCTGTCGAGCTTTGAGAAGGCCAAAGGTGTGAAGCAGTGGGACATTGCCATGGAGGAAGAGATGGCAGTTCTTGAGAAGAATGAGACTTGGTCTCCGGTGCCCAGGCCCAAGGGCATTACCCCAGTGACATGCAAGTGGGTCTATAAGCTCAAGAGAAAAGCAGACGGCAGTATCAAGCGATACATGGCTCGCCTTGTGGCTCGTGGATTCTCGCAGCAATACAGCGAAGATTATGAAGAGACATTTAGTCCGGTAGCGAAGATGACTTCAGTACGGTTCGTTATTTCCTTGGCGGCATTCAGTGGGTGGGAGATTTGGAAACTCGATGTAAAGAATGCCTTCTTGTACGGCGAGATTGACAAGGATATCTTCATGGTCCAGCCGCTAGGTTTCGTATCTGAAGATTTTCCAGACTATGTATGTAAGTTGAAGAAGGCCCTGTATGGGTTGAAGCAAGCGCCGAGGGCGTGGTACGGGAAGATTGCAGAATATCTCCTATTCTGTGGATTCGTTGCATCAGACTCTGACTCAAGCTTGTTTGTCAAGAAGATCGGGGAGCTTCAAGTCATCGTGCTGCTTTACGTCGACGATATGATCGTGACGGGGAATTCGAAGGAGGAAGTAGCAAAGCTTCGGGTTGAGCTATCTATCAGGTTTGAGATGAAGGACTTGGGTGAACTTCACCATTTCCTTGGACTCGAAGTGCAGAGGAAGGAAAGTGGAGTGCTGGTGTCCCAGGCTGGATATGCGGAGTGAATTGTGGAGCAATTCGGCATGAAGGAAGAGAAGTGCATTTATACACCTCTGGAGAAGGCCATGAAACTTCAGAAGGATGAGGGGAGGATTCTGGAAGATCCGATTGTGTTCCGAGCTCTGGTTGGGAGCTTGATTTATCTGACGATCACTTAGCCGGATATTGCGTATGCAGTTGGAAGGGTGAGTCGTTATATGGCGGAACCATGGATGCCTCATCTACTAGCGGCCAAGAATATTTTGAAGTATGTCAAGGCGACTTCGGATATGGGTCTCATATACAGGAGGGATGCGGGATTCGAGGTGCATGGGTACATGGTTGCTGATTACGGGGGAGATTCGGATGATCGGAAGTCGACGTCTGGATTCGTCTTCATGGCGGGCCCTACGGCTATATCATGGTGCAGCAAGAAGCAGGATTCCGTGTCTGTCTCTACCACAGAAGCGGAATACAAGGCTTCGGCCTTGGCATCTCAAGAAGCCATCTGGCTTAGGAGGTTGGTGGGAGACGTCCATAAGGAAGTTAGGGGTCCAACTCTGCTCCACGGCGACAATGAGAGTGCTCTCAAACTGGTTACTAATCCAGTTTGTCACGCGAGGACCAAGCATATCGAGATCGAGCATCATTTCATTCATGAGAAGGTGCTGGAGGGGTCTCTTTCGGTCGAGCATGTTCGGAGTCAGGACAACGTTGTTGACATATTCACAAAGGCGCTGGCGAAGGGGCCGTTCACTCGGCTGAGGAGTTTACTTGGGCTGTTTTGAACTTCCCACTTCAAGGGGGAGTGTTGAAAATGTTGAAGTGGAAGTTGGCGGTCTGGGAGGTGACCGCGCGGTCTGGTCTAACCGCGCGATCTCGCGGTCTCCTTGTGGTCTGACCTATTCGGTCTAGCTGCTGGCTTATTCGGTCTGACCTCCGTTCCTTGTCCAAGGCTGCTGGGGTGAGTCTGCGCGGTCTGGTTTGTGTGACCGCGTGGCGAGCTGGTACTATGTGGGTTAAGCTGTTGACCGCACAGGGTTGGTGTTTTGGTATCGGGCAGTCCGGTCTGGTGGCTGTCCGGGTTCTTGGTGGTGCGCGCGGACTAAGGTCTTCTTAGTCGTGCGGTCTCCCTTTTTTGTGTTCGCATAAGCTGGTCCCTAGGCGATCTGCTGGTATATGTGGTCACTGGTGTTGGTCGACTTGGCGGGTTCTTTCCTTGGTCGACTTGGCTGTGTTCGCGGTCTCTGGAGGAGGTCGTATGTTGCGAACACAGGTGGTGGGCGTCATGACCGTGCGAGTTGTCATGGTCGCGCGGCTTCTTGGAGGAGTGGCGTTCTCCTGGTCCAGGTTGAAGTCGGCGAGCTCACAAAGGTGCAGACCGATCTTCTGCTGATCGCGCGGGTTGACCGGGCTTGGTCGCGCGATCATGGCGGTGACTCTATCTCATAGGGTGGTGACTGGATCAGGTCGCTCGCCTATAAATATGAGTCACTGTTGCAGCATAAAAAAATCACACCAAGTGTAAGCTGAGTTCACGCCTAGTTCTTGTGGTCTCTATTTGTGACCGGCCGGTTTGCTGATTGAACTTGTCTTGTGCAGCTTCTGCGGATTGTGCGAGCAGCAGCGGTCACCTCTTCTTCTAAGGTGTTCGGGCGGTCTCGTGGCTTGCTGTGCGGGTTGCTGGAGTTCGGGAGAATCAGTGGAGTTCGGGAGGTCGCGGAGTTCTCGGTTGGTGTTGTTCAAGTCGCTGGCAGTGTGTGTTCGTGCGGTCTCATTTTCTAGTCGCGCGAACAGCCAGGTCGTGCGGTCAGGCGGTCTCAGAGTTCAGACCGCTAGTTATCTTTTCTTCAGCATTGTATTTCTCTCTTTGGTTTGTGTACTGGCAAAATCATGTCTCGCCATGTATACCTCGCTCTGTAATGAAGATTTCTGTTATTATCAATAAAGATTGCTTTGCTTCATGTGCTTCTGGTTATTGGCTATAACTTTGAGTTGTACGATTCCTGCTCACTCCTAGATCTTCAGAAAATTTCACATGTGCTGGTTCGGGACTTGGTTTAGTAAAAACCTTCCGAGGAGGCCTTGTCGGACAAGACGCTCGATTTCCTCCTTCAACCAGTTGCATCCTTCAGTACTGTGTCCATGCCCGTGCTGGAAGTCGCAATATTGCGACTGGTTTCCTCTGTTCATCGCAAGCGGCTCGGTCCTTCGAAGCGCATTGCTATCTCGAATGGCAAGGAGAATGCTAGCTCTGGTAGTGTTCAGGGGAGTATAGTCCTGATGCTGTCGAGATCCTCGGTCTCGGCTGGGGTTATCGTGATGCTTATTGTTCTTATTGGGGAGCGACTGCGGCGACAGCTCATCCTTCTTCCTCTTCGAGCTTCCCTTGAACTGCTAGTGGCGTGCTTCAATTACCTTATCAGCTGCAATCTGGGCCTCGACTCGATGAACGACGTCTGGGTAACTGGGCACAATTGTTGGGTATTATGCCCTCAATGTTTCTAGATTTGAAGAAGAAACACAAGTGCAGATAAGCCAAGTTGTCTTTGATGATATGTTTAAGTTTATGTTGTGACAGATGCATCAAAGCTACATCACTAGTACCAAGACTATAAAAGTAATAAAAATTACTAAGTAAAAATAATCTCAAGACTCAACAGATAAATCATTGAGAAAGGAAACATATCGTCGAGACAGTCTCGACGATATCGTCTGAAGAAAGTTTATCGTTGAGTTCAGATATCTCGACGATACCGTCTTGAAGAAGACATATCGTCTTGAAGATTGAAGACATATCGTCGAGATAACTCATTAAGTCTTGAAGAAAGGACCATTTAGACACCATCATCTTGAAGACTTTATAGAGTCTAGAAGATCAAGACGATATCGTCTTGAAAAATATTATCAACTTGAAGAATAAGTAGTCCTATAAAAAGAAACATCTCGACGATATCGTCTAGAAGAAGCAATATCGTTGAGATATCAAGTAAGGTATTGTAGAAAGATGTATGTCGACGATATCGTCGTGAAGATTACATATGGTTGAGATGATCAAGACGATACCAGCTAGAAAAAAGTTATCATCGTAACAGATGTTGAGGTGCATTTAATGCGCCAACTTTTTTGGAAATTGAAATTCAGGGAATGTGCACGTCGCTCATCTTGTGCATTAATCAAGGAGTAATAAATGATATATTCTCTACAGAATATAGTCGTTGCACAGTATTTAATGAAGAATATTATTACTTCAATATTCTGCAAGTTCCAAGAACGGCAAGACATTTATGATAAAATGTTATGATAATTCTGTCAACATTTTCAAACTGGCAAATTGATTATGGAATAATCAATAAGGGTTTATATGCAAAATTACAGAGGAGTATAAAAGAGAGACTTTTTCGATCACAGAACCACTTGTTTTTCAGTATTCTCTTTCACGGTTATTCTCAGACATACTAACAGAAAAGAGAGAAAAGAATCAACAAGAAGAAGATTTCATTGCTGGGTTGTGAAGGTCAAGAGAAGATTCTATAGAAAGGTTCGGTGATTCACAAGATCTTTGGGCTTACATTTGCAAGAAGAGGAAGAAGTCTGATCAGTCAAAGCTTTTATCATGAAGCCTTCTCTTTTACAATAACAAACTCATCTGTATTATTCTGTAGGGTCCTTTATGAGCCTGAGTTTGTAGGATCTTATAACAGATCTGAGTTGGTAGGGTTTTGTGTGAGCCTGAGTTCTGTAGGGTTCATTGTGAGCCTGAGTTTGGTAGGATCTTAGTGAAGATCTGAGTTGTTGTAAGACTTGTAAAGTCTGAGTTGTTGGTAGGGTTCTCTGTGAGCCTGAGTTGTAAGATCTGCTTATTGAGAATAGATCTGAGAAGTTACCTAGTCTAGCTCATTGCTAGATAGGTGGGAGGGGCAATGGACTACCTCTAGACAAATTGTCTTGTATGAAACCACTATAAATCCTGTGTCTTTTCTGTGTTGCTTATGTGTTCTGCTAGCTAGCTGTTAAATATGTTAAAGTAGCAATTATCTTTGAAAACACCTAATCACCCCCCCTCCCTCTAGGTGTAGTTTAATCAAACTCATTTCTTTCAATTGGTATCAGAGGAAGGTTGAGTTCAAAGGCTTAACCGTTTAGAACAAGATCTACAAGTTTAGTGGGTTGTGATAAAACAATGGTTGGTGAGCGTCATAAGGAAATGAGCTCAATGAAGCTGCCCATCTGCACCAAAGAGAGCTTTGCTATCTGGAAGTAGATAATCAGGTTATACATGGAAGCTTCAGACCCTAAAGTCTATTTGGCAGTTGAAGAGGGACCCTATGTTCCCATGAATATCCATGTGGACCCAACAACATCTCCTACACCTAAAACCCTTTCCCAGTTCACCAAGGATGAAGTAGCCTTGATCATCATGGACAAAAGGGCTAAGAACATCATTGTAAATGATGATTCAACATTTCAGAATCTGATTCATTATAAAACAACAAAGGAAATATGGGATTCCTTGGTTGTATACATGGAAGGAACAAAAGAGGCCAGGGATGACAAAAAATCCCTTCTAAATCAGGAGTATGAATCCTTCAGGCAAGACAAGAAGGATACCATAGTTGTCTGCTATGAAAAGTTTTTCAGGATTGTTAATGGGCTCAGAACCTATGAGAGAGAGTTCACCAATTATGAGCTAAATGACAAGTTCCTGAGATCTTTGAATAAAGAATGGGATATGAAGCTGTGTGTCATCAAAGAAGTTGGCAATCTGGGAGCAATGGAGCCTCGACAGCTATATGGCAAGCTCCTATCATATGAGCTGCATCTGAATACTAGAAAAGCTGAAGTGGAAAGCTCCAAAGCTCACAATAGAGAAAAGACAGTGGCTTTTAAAGCTGAAGCTTCCAAAAAGCAGAAGACAGTGAAGCCTGTCTTTCTCTCATAGGAAGAGACCTCAAGCAACTACATCTCAGAACTCTTTTATAAGATCTCTCACTGTTCACCAAGCAGTTTAAGAAACTGCTGAGAAACAGAAAAAGAGGGAACAGAAAATATGAAGCTTCACCCTCTAGTTCTAGGAGAGAAGACAAGTTTGGGAGGAAACACAGATCAGACAAGTATAACTCCAAATCTAGCAAACATATTTCTTCTAACATTGTTTGTTACAGCTGCAAAAAGCCTGGATATGGCATTGATGAATGTCTATTCAAGAGACAAGAGAAGAGTGAAGAAAGAAATCACTCAAAAATCAGGAAGTCGGAGAAAAGCTTTGTGGCAAAGATGAAAGTGCATAGTGTGCCTCTGAGTATTCTCTAGAGGGGGGTGAATAGAGATTTAAAATATTTTCTATTCTATTTATGCACACATAATAAAACACTAGTTATTATGCAATCAACAATCCAAAGACAGAATATAGTAAATGCAGATGGCTAGAAATATAAACACAGAAAATAAAAATATGGACAGCACAAAAATGCACACACAGAAGACACAGGAATTTTTATAGAGGTTACCCAAAATGTGGGTAGTCCTCTCTTCTACTTCCCTGGTAGGATTGCACAACCTGTGTCTGAGTCTTTTGATAAGGAGACTCTAAGAACCACTGAGACTTTTGATAAGGACACTCTCAAAACCACTGAGTCTTTTGATAAGGAGACTCTTAGAACCACTGAATCCTTTGGAAGAGGGATTAATAAAACTCTTTTACAGTTGAAGGAAAAGTGAGAAGAAAGGAAGAAGAATAAGAATAGAATTCTGTTTTTCAGAATCCTTCAGAAGCAATTCTAATGACCAATTTACCCTTACTATACAACGAGGGTAATATAACCTAACTGATGAAATCACTTTAAATAATTTGTTAGATAAATCACAAAGGTTTTTCCCAACAAAAGAAAGTGAGAACACTCAGTGACAGTGACACTGAATGCTCCTCATCAGAATCAGATAGCCATATAACAGCTATGGCCTGGTCAAATGAAGAATGTTGTGATGAAATTCATCACAACTAGGTAATTCCTAAATCCTCTCCTCCCATATCTGACACAGATTCGGATGCCAGCTCCTCTTCAACTATAAGAGAAGATGACATTGATTATATTGAGAAATTTGGTGTCTTACTTGATGCTCTTAAGAAAGCAAAAGCTCTCTGTAAAGCACAAGCAGCAGAGATCATCTCCTTGAGGGACAAGAGAGATGAATTGCTTGAGAAACTAACTGAGTTAACTCAAGATAAGACCAAATTATCAATTTCTCCACTGAGCACTAGCACTTTGACTGAAGTTATTAAGCATAAGAATATTAGAATCAAAGAGTTAGAGGATAAACTCTTAGAGAAAAGGAGAATTGTGGCTAGTTATTCCAAGCCACAAGTTGTTCTTCCTTTGATAGATGGCTTTTCACAAACAAATAAGAAAGGTTTGGCTACTCTTAAAGTGAAAATAGTGGGAAATCTGCTCTCAAAGAAAGACAGTCTTTAGAAAAGTGATCATACCCACAAATTCATATGATCACAGTAGCATCTATGGAAGCAAAGAGAGCAAGGAGACAGAAAGTGGTCTTAAACTTCCTTCCACTTGGCTCAACAAAAGATAAACTTTCCTTGAGAAGTGTGCACTATTTGCATCCCAAGAGAATCCTCTTATGAAGGCTTTCAGAAACACTCACGCGTGGAAAAGTTCCTCAATTTCCAAAACGGGAGGGTCAGCTGCCAAGCAACAGCTTAACCCAATCAGACCAAGCTCCACATGAAAATCTTGATACAATAGATTTGAATATTGGTGCTGAGGTAAAGTAGGGCATTTTGCCTTAGATTGTTGGTTTAATCCAACTGTTCAGAATTCTCCCCATATGAGAATTAGTAAGAAAGCAGCTAGTCTTCCATTTAATTCCCTTCCAAACAAGCACCTAGGATCCAAGAAAGCACGGGTTCCTAAGGAAGTGTAGTTATCGTGCAGGTATGCCCAAAATCCACCAAGACTCCTGTGTGGTATTTGGACAGTAGGTGCTCCATGCACATTGTAAGACCCCCCTCCCGGAACACAAAACACAGCCGAGGGAAGTCTTATGCCCAGAACAGCCGCCTTTCGGTAGCGTCAGCACACGGGCTAACCTGTACCACAAGACGCCTATTCTGCCGGCTATTACCAATATCATTTGCCAACCCATCAATAAATTTAATATTTTCAAGAGTCCATAATTCACAAAGTAAAAATGTCCACAAGATGTATAAATGACAGGAAGCAAAAGGAGCTCCCAAATATACAATAACAAGGTATAGCGAAAGTCTACAACAAGAACTACAATCCCTCACAACTGTATCAGAAGGTGTTGTTGCAAAAGCTGCAACAAGTCTCCAAGTCCTATCACTCTGATCTGTCCGGTACTGCTCCAGCTGGGTGTGCTCCTAAAAATAGTGGTGTAACAACCGTTAGTCATAAAGACTAAGTGGCTTCACATTCTCTCACCCCGGCGACTCTTAGGCACCGTATGGAAGGAAAGAAAGAAAAGCTGCAATATAACAGTAAGTACAATATGCGGGTGACAAGGAGGTACTACTAACCTAGCAGTTATATATCAACAACTAACAACATATATATATATATACATCAAGCACCTTTCTAGCAAATCTATTATCATAATTCAAGGGGCTACTATGAAGCCGAGCAGTATATATATAAACGAGCGTCAAAGTGAGTATACACACGCGGTTATAAAAGAGTCTAAGCAGCTGGGAGAGTAAACTAGAGTAGTTATAAAGTGAACTAGATCAAGTAAAGAAACAACTAGAGCAGCTATGGAAGTAACCTCAACTTATGTGCATACACACAAACACATAAGCTAAGGGATCTGGCAAGAAGTAAACTCATCGTATAAAAGATCCCATACTAATTTATACGATGAGGTCTCTGTTTTATGCAAGTATGCTATGTCATGATGTGCAATGCAATGATGCAACTCACGCACACGACTCTGTACGTACAGACCTTTTGTAGTTCCCTCTGTTCGAGTGTGTCAACTCAGGTACCCAGTTGAGGCAAACAGGGCAGTGGACCGGGCTGTCCACTTCTAGGCTTGTGTAACACCACCCAACCTAGACCTTTGTACGGCCCTAAGAATACACAGGGTATCCGCGTACTATCTGGTAGGCACCACCTCTAGCCCTCTATTCGAGTCTCCGCTCAGGTACCCAAGTGAGGCAACAGGGCAGTGGACCGGGCTGTCCACTTCTAGGCTTGTGTAACACCATACAACCTAGACCTTTGTATGCCCCTAAGAACACAGAGGGTATCCGCGTACTATCTGGTACAACAATGCCTCTAAGTGAAACACCAAACTCTTGGCTCGGAGGACTCGACCAGTCCTCCTTATATAACATGGAACCTACCTTTTGCAGGACAACCCCAGTCCTCCCAATAGGATCTCGAGTCTACCGCTCGCAGGACTAACTCATGCTCTTAAGCAAGCAAGGACTCCAAACCGAGTCCCTTCCCACATTAACTTAGGATGTCGACCCATCCCAATCACTAAACCAAGCCCTCAATGCTACCCGTAGGGAGTTAGCATACTCTTAGCAGTGAGACACACAAGTCCTGAGATTTCACTTCCTACGAACCTAACCTAAGGACAACTTGAGCACAATATCATGTCCTCAAACTAAAGATTAATGGCTAAGCTTGACTTTTAGTCAAGGGTTATTTCTCATCCAACTCTGTTAGATTCAACATATAGATTTAAATGTTAATTCATTCTACGCCATCAATCGTTCATCACATCCGAACACTTGGGTAAAAAGAGTGGTTTTATAATGTAGTTATTCATCTAACGACACATCACGAACAGTATGATCCCCAGGTGCATATCCCGACATCGTATAAATATATTCCTCTACATTAGTGGCAACTCGTATGTCTTATAAGTCAGCATTAGTTGACTGGTATGAGTGTATAAAAAGCTGATCATAACATTGATATTTACAAGTCCCAAATCATGGAAGAATCAACCATGAAGTAGACGGTTAAGTATTCTATTTCTACGAGTACAGTCAAGTCGTGTCTTACCATCATGAGAACATGTACAAACGACCTCCAATTAGCCAATTTTAGGTTCATTACATAATTTGCCCCAACATTTAGGTCATTCACCTCCAATGTTATATTAGAATCATAATAATAACATTTACATATAATGTAATTATGAGCATTATTCAAATCACAATTTGCCTAAGGTTTCATGCACACATTTACTGTCCTAGAGCGTCATCAAACAAGTGATTAATCGAGTGGCTATATCAAACCCAAGACTTCTAAAATTTCTACTATATGTCATGGTTAGCATCTTGAGCGTTTACACCAAATCTCAGTTTATTCGGAATAATCATGATAACTTTTTACGGCACAATAATTTTATAACATAATATTGACAAATCACAGCAAGCCCATATCCGAAGATTATGAAATTTAAGAGGGGTGTTCACATTGTCATCAAACATTTAACTACCAATTCCAAACAGCTTTCGATAAACAAAACAAGGTAAATCACCAAAATACTAAGGATCTGTACGCCTACCTCGCCACGCACTAAACAGATTATTTACCAATAACTAATAAAAACTACCCGGATCTAAGTGTTGATCGGACAACGTCCGGTCATCTTCTTCCACCAGCCTGGGGATGTTATTTGCCCGACCTAGAGTCTAATAAAACTCCCACATCAGCCACCTTATTTCCCATCCGACTAACCAACACCTCCGCCCCTTTCTCGTATATGAAGTGCATCGACGGGCGGCGAATCGGTGACCGGAGGTGACCGGAATAAATAATCAAAACACAGATTTCAGTCATCCCTCCATGACTTGCTCTCAAATCAACTCAATTGAGTTCGACATCTCGCCTAATTTGATCTAAGAAAACTAGCACCAAGGGAGAGGGGAGGAAGCTCACCGAGTATCCATGCATGCAACCCAATAGCCGCGTTTGCGACATTTGCGCGTCGCTCCCGGTCATGGTCGGATCTCGCCGATCCGGACCTCGTCGAACGTTGCTGAAGGCCTTGTTGAGTGGCTGTTTTGGCTTTCGGACGTGAAGCTCGCCAGTTTGCCGGATCTGAAATGGAGAAGCTCGGCAAGGTGGTTTCGGCCTTTGTTTGGTCTCCGGAAAATTGGGAGGAAGGAGTTTCGGCCTCCTGGATTTACAACTCGCCGGAGAAGAAGTGATTGCCGAGAAGGAGGTGTTCAGTTGGCGGTCAACCTTGCTGGAGGAAGTTGCTGGCCAAGGGCCGGAGATGGTGGTCGAGCTTGAGGTGGTCGGCCATGGAGAAAAGCTTGTCGGAGGAGTGATAGAATAAGGACCTTGCCGGAGCTTGGAGAGAAGGAGGTCTCGGCCATGGAGATGGGTCTTGGAGCTGATGTAGAGGGGCGGTCGGGCTTGAGGTGGTCGGCCATGGAGCTTGTCGAAGGAGGGGTTGCAGGCGGCCAAATCTTGGGAGGGAGAGATGTCGCCGGAGAGGGAGGAGATTGATGGAGAGAAAGCTCGCCAGAGTTGAGAGCTTGGAGGGGATCTGGATCGGCAAGGGGGGAGGTGTTCACGACGCAGGAAGAGATCGGGTAATTGCTGTAAGTTTTCTAACCTACATTTTAGTATATATACATATTTATATTTATATAAATATCATAATAATAATGATAATAATAATAATAATAATTGAAATGTTATTATAACATCGTATAAACACATGTACAACGACCTAGAGGACTCGGAATTTATCTCAGAAAGGCTCGTTACGACCGTCTCGCTGACACGCACCCACTGAAACAATCTGAGATCAATTTCGAGTTCATTTGCTCATTTTACGCTCTCCGGAGCGTTTACGGCCTAATTTACGTAAATGCCAAAAACCTTTCAAACAACGTCAGAATTGCAAACGGATAAATCCGTTGAACTCGTACTATTGTGACGAGTCTAACAAGACTGATTGTAGTCGTTTGCGAGATCGTTTGGTCAATTTCACCATTTTGGATAAATATGTTATTCGCAGACCACATTATAATTTCGCCGATTCTCATCCGAATCGAGCGCGGGCAGTTTCGTAAAACTCGTATAGGCTTCACGAGTCTAGCAAAACTGACTAAGTCCGATTATAAGGTCATTTGCACAATAATCATATTTGAGGCGTCGCGTAGCTAGAGGCGACTGATTTTGGCCAACTTCATATATACGCTATTTGAACACCATGTCATTTGAGCTAACTTACGCACTATAATTCCTTCAAGGCGGCGCGCTTCCTTTGAGTTCTATTGCTCAAATTATGCTCTCTGGATGGCTCAGATCCCGATACAGCAAGCATCGGGACAAAGAAAAGTAATGGTACTCGCCGCATTCGTCGAGTGCACTTCACCGGCTCAGGTGCAAGCCTGACCCTCAGTACACCCCGAGCCCGAGTCAACTCGCTTGACTCAAAAACGCGCACAAGGGGTCTAGCTCGAATCAGGATGTTACAAATCCAATAAACGAAGAAACAATTTCGTCCCCGAAATATTAGGTTGAGGCTATGGGGATTTTCTGGATGAGAGTAAAATATACTCATCATATTCATTCATGGGCATTTCATCCGTAATAATTTCAAGCTTATATATGCATTCTCAATTGTTGCGATTTATACATAGAAACTAGATTGCATGCACACTCTTGCCTTATGAAGTCATACGAACTAAAAAAAATGACACATTATTTCAAAAATCACTACATCAGTTTAACTGATTATGTTGTGATTTAATCTCAAACACACAACATACAAGGGAACATTTAGCAAGGACTTGGTGTGAACGACATCAAGCAGGCTATTTATTTATAAAACCATGATGCAACAGGCTACCACTAGCAACATCTATCGCTGTACAGGTTCTATGAACCAACAAGACTGCCGAGCCACCAGCTCGTTTACACCTTGCAGGACTAGATCTCAAAACACTATATCTCTATAGCAAGTGTCATCAACAGTTGTCTTGCATCAATATCATATCTGCCTTCCATGAGTCGCCAACACACATCCTCGGTAATTTTATTTAATTTACAATATCATCACATTATGTACGCAAATCAGTGCATAGACACCATTGTTGTGAATTTGTTAACTTAACAACCACGTTGTAAAACCTTGGCACTATGAGTGCTACGATTTAAACCAATTATCCTAAATATGTCACTTTTAAATACACATCTTTGATCAACAATCAAATACAACTCCAAACCAACAAATTTCAAGGCGTCCCCCAAAATTTGTCGTGCGGTCGTCTGACCGACCATTGATCACTGAGAGGCACTACAACACTATCAAGAGGGTTCGAGTTTTCACTTAACAACACCCATGAGGTTCTAATGATGGAACTCATGCTATCAGAACCTAAGGACTACCACCAAGTCCTTAAGTCATCCAAGCACTTGCCAAGATTCGACTAGTGCATAGCAGCACTCGAGGACTGCCAACTCAAGTCATTACCATCACATCAGGATATCATCGCATCCTTCACATAGTATTGACATCCAACTAAAACCATGCTCAATTTTACTCAATGTTACCCACAAAGGTCCTAATTGGCACACAGCGGGATGTATTCATATCCTAAATTACCTAGCCATATGATTTATCCAGGAGTTCATGTATGAAAACCCGACAACCTCGGTGTATATCCCAAAACGTTTTAGATAACCATTTCTCCTTGGTCTACTTCTCCGCATAACCTTCGATCAGAGCGAAGATATAACCAACCTTTAGGTACTCACCTCTGTTATTCTGGTAGGGGACACAACGTAATCCAAAACTTGGTGTTTAACCATCCATCTTGCTTAAAATGCTCATTCAACAAGGAGTACCTAATTCTAACCGCGATACTAGTCACGAGTTGCTCTCACTATAAGGGGGGTCTTAACATTTATCATGTGATTTCACTATATCTACTGTTGATAATTAAAATTTATTTCCCAAATCGTGAATTTTTCTAAAGGCGATCATGATATTTTCGATTTGTGTTCTGACTCTCTATATAATCATATTTCTAGTAAAAAGATTCATACATATAATATACATCTTCCAAATTTAGCAAGTGATCGGCTACCTTTTAACTTTTGGGGGGTAAGGGTACTTCCAATGTCATGTCATGGCGAAATATTCATGTGTTTAATCATCAAGAATTTCCACCATTTATCTTTTGGTTCATAAAACAATCAAGTTCGCATTCACCTCATTTCACTTGCCACGACGATATCCTATCTCAATCCACAAATTCCCAACATGATGTTATTGCCTCAAGAATTTAAGCTTGAACAAATTTATATTTTCAATGATTCCCAAAAATCAACATTTGTTCGACCTGTGATGTTTAACAATTTGTCTTAGTGATATTACGAACCACCGTTGCGGGCTTAGAGGGAGGTATATCTATCGCTTCCTTCTAAGAGCACAAGAACCCGAGTCAGGTATTACTTTGGTCCAACCAAGATCATAGTTAGACTTGCACCGAATTCAGAATTCGTGCCGAATTTCTTTTAGGATCCAGATAGTTTCATTTAAAGGGCCTCTTATCGTGAACTTAAACCTTGTCTCATTGTAGGGTTATGATATCGAGCCTCTAGAAATCTACCTTGCCGAGGCAATAATATCACACATAACCCTTACTTGTTCGTATATAGCATATAAATTCCAAAGTTGCCCACAATCGCCGCTAGAGATTGCTAATGACATGTTTATTCCATGATAATGAGATTTTTTTTAAATCACTCAACAAGTCATACTATCCTTGTCATCTTCATAAATCAAACGTAGACGAATCAATGAAGCCACATTTATTTTTGGCCTTTTACTAGTCGATTTGGATCTATTAATTTTCCCTAACATCCCTTTAACATACAGGTCATTGCAAATTTCCTAACTTCTTGGGATGGTTGATCATTAAACCACTCGTACATATACAAACTTCATTATATCATCATGAGGGTACATAATTTCATCAAGTACCAAGCTATAATGTCATCAAAAGTTAAGTATAGATCGATACGGATATTTACCAAAAGGGTTAACTTACTACTTTCCTCGTTTTCTTATTCACATAGTCTTAAAATAGTGCAGTGAGTAACTACTCATCCTTGAAGTACTATCATTTGTTATTCTGCTAGTAAAATTTCATCGATCCAAACTTGACATTAGTAGTCCACCTTGCCAAAGATGAACTACTTCATCAAGTACCATCAATATCAATTGTTGAAAATTTGTGAAGATTCTCAAATCCCAAAGAAACCGCAGTTGGTAACACTGGCCTAATAAACGAAGAGATAAGCCCATCGTAATTCTTGGGCAGAGTCTCTTCGATCACTAACGTGGTACATCCATCCCCCATAAGCACACATCCTTAGGGCATATAATCCTCGACATGGAGTTTCACCTCGACGATTACTGATACAGTCTTTTCTTTAGGCCTTTAGATCTACCATTTATAACAACTTTTTAGGGTCAACATGTGACGAAGTCAAAAGAGATGAGCCTCTTCTAAGATTTAGATTCTTATTCAACCTCTAGTATTTATCATGGTAATAGCTTCGCTATGATCAAGATGGAGAGTATTAAGTTATCAATTAGACTTACGAATCTCTTACTACTCTAGTTAGTAGATTATAGGCACAATTTCTCCTCTGGATGGTTCTATTAGTTTGGGTAAGATGATGGTATCACTTAATGAATGTAGTAGGAATATCAAAGTATAAGCCTTGAGCACATACTCTTGCAATAAACTCTTCCCTGAATCACTTGGGTATTCACATACCTCAACCAAGTATATACCTGAGGTCGACTCTTAGACTAGGATGCGCCACAAAATATGTTGGTAGGTCAAAATAAGGTGGTGTCCTAGTTAGGTTGGCACTCATTCTAAGGATTAGTGGACATACTTAGAGTGAATCCCATATGGGCACACCACAGCTTCCGCTGCCTCAGTTTGTCCTCAAACTGAATGACCGAGCACGGGTGGTGTCATGGGTTAATGGACTTCTTTATCTCAGGATCGTTGCGCTTTGATACCATTTGTAAGACCCCCCTCCCGGAACACAAAACACGGCTGAGGGAAGTCTTATGCCCAGAACAGCCGCCTTGCGGTAGCGTCAGCACACGGGCTAACCTGTACCACAAGACGCCTATTCTGCCGGCTATTACCAATATCATTTGCCAACCCATCAATAAATTTAATATTTTCAAGAGTCCATAATTCACAAAGTAAAAATGTCCACAAGATGTATAAATGACAGGAAGCAAAAGGAGCTCCCAAATATACAATAACAAGGTATAGCGGAAGTCTACAACAAGAACTACAATCCCTCACAACCATATCAGAAGGTGTTGTTGCAAAAGCTGCAACAAGTCTCCAAGTCCTATCACTCTGATCTGTCCGATACTGCTCCAGCTGGGTGTGCTCCTAAAAATAGTGGTGTAACAACCGTTAGTCATAAAGACTAAGTGGCTTCACATTCTCTCACCCCGGCGACTCGTACCGTGTGGAAGGAAACAAAGAAAAGCTGCAATATAACAGTAAGTACAATATGCGGGTGACAAGGAGGTACTACTAACCTAGCAGATATATATCAACAACTAACAACATGTATATATATACATCAAGCACCTTTCTAGCAAATCTATTATCATAATTCAAGGGGCTACTATGAAGCCGAGCAGTATATATATAAACGAGCATCAAAGTGAGTATACACACGCGGTTATAAAAGAGTCTAAGAAGGTGGGAGAGTAAACCAGAGTAGTTATAAAGTGAACTAGATCAAGTAAAGAAACAACTAGAGCAGCTATGGAAGTAACCTCAACTTATGTGTGTACACACAAACACATAAGCTAAGGGATCTGACAAGAAGTAAACTCATCGTATAAAAGAGCCCATACTAATTTATACGATGAGGTCTTTGTTTTATGCAAGTTTGCTATGCCATGATGTGCAATGCAATGATGCAACTCACGCACACGACTCTGTACGTACAGACCTTTTGTAGTTCCCTCTGTTCGAGTGTGTCAACTCAGGTACCCAGTTGAGGCAAATAGGGCAGTGGACCGGGCTGTCCACTTCTAGGCTTGTGTAACACCACCCAACCTAGACCTTTGTACGCCCCTAAGAACACACAGGGTATCCGCGTACTATCTGGTAGGCACCACCTCTAGCCCTCTATTCGAGTCTCCGCTCAGGTACCCAGTTGAGGCAACAGGGCAGTGGACCGGGCTGTCCACTTTTAGGCTTGTGTAACACCACCTAACCTAGACCTTTGTACGCCCCTAAGAACACACAGGGTATCCGCGTACTATCTGGTACAACAATGCCTCTAAGTGAAACACCAAACTCTTGGCTCGGAGGATTCGACCAGTCCTCCTTATATAACATGGAACCTACCTTTTGCAGGACAACCCCAGTCCTCCCAATAGGATCTCGAGTCTACCGCTCGCAGGACTAACTCATGCTCTTAAGCAAGCAAGGGCTCCAAACCGAGTCCCTTCCCATATTAACTTAGGATGTCGACCCATCCCAATCACTAAACCAAGCCCTTAATGCTACCCGTAGGAAGTTAGCATACTCTTAGCAGTGAGACACACAAGTCCTGAGATTTCACTTCCTACGAACCTAACCTGAGGACTACTTGAGCACAATATCATGTCCTCAAACTAAAGATCAATGACTAAGCTCGAATTTTAGTCAGGGGTTATTTCTCATCCAACTCTGTTAGATTCAACATATAGATTTAAATGTTAATTCATTCTACGCCATCAATCGTTCATCACATCCGAACACTTGGGTAAAAAGAGTGGTTTTATAATGTAGTTATTCATCTAACGACACATCACGAACAATATGATCCCCAGGTGCATATCCCGACATTGTATAAATATATTCCTCTACATTATTGGCAACTCGTATGTCTTATAAGTCAGCATTAGTTGACTGGTATGAGTGTATAAAAAGCTGATCATAACATTGATATTTACAAGTCCCAAATCATGGAAGAATCAACCATGAAGTAGACGGTTAAGTATTCTATTTCTACGAGTACAGTCAAGTCGTGTCTTACCATCACGATAACATGTACAAACGACCTCCAATTAGCCTATTTTAGGTTCATTACATAATTTGCCCAAATATTTAGGTCATTCACCTCCAATGTTATATTAGAATCATAATAATAACTTTTACATATAATGTAATTAGGAGCATTATTCAAATCACAACTTGCCTAAGGTTTCATGCACACATTTACTGTCCTAGAGCGTCATCAAACAAGTGATTAATCGAGTGGCTATATCAAACCCAAGACTTCTAAAATTTCTACTATATGTCATGGTTAGCATCTTGAGCGTTTACACCAAATCTCAGTTCATTCGGAATAATCATGATAACTTTTTACGGCACAATAATTTTATAACATAATATTGACAAATCACAGCAAGCCCATATCCGAAGATTATGAAATTTAAGAGGGGTATCCACATTGTCATCAAACATTTAACTACCAATTCCAAACAGCTTCCGATAAACAAAACAAGGTAAATCACCAAAATACTAAGGATCTGTACGCCTACCTCGCCACGCACTAAACAGATTATTTACCAATAACTAATAAAAACTACCCGGATCTAAGTGTTGATCGGACAACGTCCGGTCATCTTCTTCCACAAGCCTGGGGCTATTATTTGCCCGACCTGGAGTCTAATAAAACTCCCACATCAGCCACCTTATTTCTCATCTGACCAACCAACACCTCCGTCCCTTTCTCGTATATGAGGTGCATCGACGGCCGGCGAATCGGTGACGGGAGGTGACCGGAATAAATAATCAAAACACAGATTTCAGTCATCCCTCCATGACTTGCTCTCAAATCAACTCAATTGAGTTCGACATCTCGCCTAATTTGATCTAAGAAAACTAGCACCAAGGGAGAGGGGAGGAAGCTCACCGAGTGTCCATGCATGCAACCCAATAGCCGCGTATGCGACATTTGCGCGTCGCTCCCAGTCGTGGTCGGATCTCGCCGATCCGGACCTCGTCGAACGTTGCTGAAGGCCTCGTTGAGTGGCTGTTTTGGCTTTCGGACGTGAAGCTCGCCAGTTTGCCGGATCTGAAATGGAGAAGCTCGGCAAGGTGGTTTCGGCCTTTGTTTGGTCTCCGGAAAAATGGGAGGAAGGAGTTTCGGCCTCCTGGATTTACAACTCGCCGGAGAAGAAGTGATTGCCGGGAAGGAGGTGTTCAGTTGGCGGTCAGCCTTGCTGGAGGAAGTTGCTGGCCAAGGGTCGGAGATGGTGGTCGAGCTTGAGGTGGTCGGCCATGGAGAAAAGCTTGTCGGAGGAGTGATAGAATAAGGACCTTGCCGGAGCTTGGAGAGAAGGAGATCTCGGCCATGGAGATGGGTCTTGGAGCTGATGTAGAGGGGCGGTCGGGCTTGAGGTGGTCGGCCATGGAGTTTGTCGAAGGAGGGGCTGCATACGGCCAAATCTTGGGAGGGAGAGATGTCGCCGGAGAGGGAGGAGATTGATGGAGAGAAAGCTCGCCTTAGTTGAGAGCTTGGAGGGGATCTGGATCGGCAAGGGGGGAGGTGTTGACGGCGCAGGAAGAGATCGGGTAATTGCTGTAAGTTTTCTAACCTAGATTTTAGTATATATACATATTTATATTTATATAAATATCATAATAATAATGATAATAATAATAATAATTGAAATGTTATTATTAACATCGTATAAGCACATGTACAACGACCTAGAGGACTCGGAATTTATCTCAGAAAGGCTCGTTACGACCGTCTCGCTGACACGCACCCACTGAAACAATCTGAGATCAATTTCGAGTTCGTTTGCTAATTTTACGCTCTCCGGAGCATTTACGGCCTAATTTACGTAAATGTCAAAAACCTTTCAAACAACGTCGGAATCGCAAACGGATAAATCCGTTGAACTCGTACTATTGTGACGAGTCTAACAAGACTGATTGTGGTCGCTTGCGAGGTCGTTTGGTCAATTTCACCATTTTGGATAAATATGCTATTCGCAGACCACATTATAATTTCGCCGATTCTCATCCGAATCGAGCGCGGGCAGTTTCGTTGAACTCGTATAGGCTTCACGAGTCTAACAAAACTGACTAAGTCTGATTATAAGGTCATTTGCACAATAATCATATTTGAAGCGTCGCGTAGCTAGAGGCGACTGATTTTGGCCAACTTCATACATACGCTATTTGAACACCATGTCATTTGAGCTAACGTACGCACTATAATTCCTGCAAGGCGGCACGCTTCCTTCGAGTTCTATTGCTCAAATTATGCTCTCCGGATGACTCGGATCCCAATACAGCAAGCATCTGGACAAAGAAAAGTAATGGTACTTGCCGCATTCGTCGAGTGCACTTCACTGGCTCAGGTGCAAGCCTGGCCCTCAGTACACCCCGAGCCCGAGTCAACTCGCTTGACTCAAAAACGCGCACAAGGGGTCTAGCTCGAATCAGGATGTTACACACATGACTGGAACTAGAAGCCTCTTGAAGGAGTTTACACCTGTAGAAGATGGACCCAAAGTCAAATTTGGAGGATCTGATAGAGGTGTAGTCAAAGTCTATGGTAAGATTACTAATGGTATTATCAATATCACAAGGGTGGCTTATATTGAAGGGTTACAACATAACCTCATTAGCATAAGTCAACTATGAGACTTGGGATATAATGTTGCTTTCCACAAGGATGAGTGCCTGATCAAGGATTCTCATAATTCTGAATCTATTTTAGCATGCACTAGGAGTGGCAATATTTATTGCTTGAATTTCATTTGCATTAGAAAAAATGAACCTATATGTCTTGTGGCAAATGATGGAATGTATGCTTTTGTAAAGTGGCACAAGTGGCTAGCACATATTAATTTCAATTCTCTTAAGAAATTAATGACAGAAAAATTGGTAAGGGATGTTCCTAAGTTGAATTGTTTAGAAACAAATCCTTGTCATGCATGCAAAATGGGCAAGCAAACAAGAACCTCATTCAAAAGCATACAGGACAAACAATCAACTAGGTGCTTATACCTCCTGCACATGGATTTATTTGGTCATATGACAGTGCACAGCTTAGGAGGAATGGCTTATACATTAGTTATTGTTGATGATCACTCTAAGTTTGCCTGGGTGTTCTTTTTAAAACACAAGTCTAGTACCCTAAGTACATTTAAGAATTTTGTCAAACAAATTCAGAATGAAATAAACAGTTCTGCGGTCAAAATCAGAAGTGACCATGGAAGTGAATTTTAGTCAGGTTTAATGACTAAATTTTGTGAAGAAGAAGGTATCCTACAAGAGTTTTCTTCTCCCAGAACTCCCTAGCAGAATGAGGTGGCTGAGAGGAAAAATAGAACACTTATTGAATCTAGTTGGACCATGCAAAGTGACTCCTCACTTCCAGAATATCTTTGGGCTGAGGTAGTCAATATTGCATGTCATGTACAAAATAGAGCACTCATCAATAAGACTCCTTATGAGCTGATTCAAGGTAAGAAGCCAACACTAGCTTACTTCAAAATCTTTGGAAGTAAATGTTATGTGCTGAAAAATAATGAGCATTACCTTACCAAGTTCTCTACAAAGAGCTATGAAGGTATCTTTGTAGGATATATCAAAGGCTATACGGTCTTCAATAAGAATGCTCTAACAATTGAGGAATCTGTACATATTGTTTTTGATGAGAGCATCATGCTGCATAATCCTTCTTCTAGTTCATCCAGTGCAGGAATTGAAGCAAGATTAGAGACCCTCAAAATCAGAGAAGAAGAAATAATTGAGAAGAATGAGTCTTCCACACTGGAATCTATTCCAGAAACAGTAGAAGAGACTATTGAAGAACCAAATATCCAAAATGAAAATCATGAAGTAGGAGCTGAAGAAGTTACTGAAATAGAAGAACCATCAAGAGTGATGCCTACAACTGTGAGACATCTTAGAAGTCATCCAGCAAATCAGATAATTGGTGAGTTTAATCATGGAGTTAGAACTAGAAGAAATGCTCTAAATGAGAACTTGCACCTCAGTTTTCAATCACAGCTGGAGCCAAAGAAATTTGATGAGGCCAACCAAGATATATTCTGGATTATGGCCATGCAAGAAGAGCTCAATCAATTCAAGAGATGAAAAGTTTGGAAGCTCGTTCCAAAGACACAAGGGCATAATGTCATTGGAACAAAGTGGATCTACAGAAATAAAATAGATGAAGCTGGAGTGATTGTCAAGAATAAAGCAAGATTGGTGGCCCAAGGCTACAAACAAGAGGAAGGGATAGACTTTGATCAGACATTTGCTCATCTAGGTAGACTAAAGGCAATCAGACTCTTCCTAGCTTATGTTGCATACAAGGGATTCAAAGTCTATCAGATGGATGTAAAATTAGCATTTTTAAATGGAGACTTGAAAGAAGAAGTCTATGTAGCTCAACCACCAGGTTTTATCTCTCCTACCTTTCCTGACCATGTTTACCTTTCTCCTTGAAAACAAGTTCTCAAGGGGGAAAAATAGATTAGACTCTTTTCTTGAGAGAGTTGAAGGGCCAGATCTTATTGGTTCAAATATATGTTGATGACATCATATTTGGATCAACAGATGGGAGACTTTGCAAGAAGTTTGCTAAACTCATGCAAAGTAAGTTTGAGATGAGCAGTATGAGAGAGCACAAGTATTTCTTAGGTCTCCAAGTAAAGCAATCTGCTAAAGGAATTTTCATTTCTCAGACCAAATTTTTAACGCCCCAAAATTTAATAAATCGAATTTTGGTGTGCGTCTAGTGGGTCTGGTGTGCGTCTAGTGGGTTTGGTGTGCATTTAGAGGGGTGGTCTGCGGATAGCCTTGGGCTAGGGTTTTATTAAAACCCCAATTTTCCCCTCTCCCTCATACCCGATCCCCTTCCATCTTCCTCTCGGTTCGCATGAGTAGAACGCGACCACTCCCCCCTCCCGTCGCTCTCTCTCTCTCTCTCTCTCTCTCTCTCTCTCTCTCTCTCTCTCTCTCTCTCTCTCTCTCTCTCTCTCTCGTGCGCGCCGCCTGGAGCAAGGAGGACCTGATCCTCCATCTCCCTTCCTCTCCTTCTCCTCCTCTCTTTGTCCCGGCCGCCGCCGGCTAGGAGGAAATCGATCCTCGACCTAGGGGTAGGGCTTGTGCACTTGTTGGAGGAGGCTGACCAGAAGCATTGGTGGGGAGTAGCAAGGGTTTCCACCTTCATCGTTCATGTCTAAGCCAAGCCTCCAAAGCGCACGTCAAGGGTCACGACTTTTCTTCTTGGGCAAGTGAAGCACTTATTTTAGCATATTTGCATGGAAACCCCTCTCCACCGGCAGGTGGGGGAAGGGTGCCCTCCGACGGGTCAATGTTTACATCCCCGCAATTAATTGCATTAGTATCCGGAAGTGCGAGTACGGATTAGACATGATGTGTGAAGCCCATCCGGACATGTTGGTCTGGATTGGTGATGTTCTGGGGTTCCCGGAGAAGACTTTGTGGATTGTGTATGTTTGGAACTTTTGTTGTGTTTGTGCAAAGCCCGTCTCTCGGAGACCGTTGGGCTAGCGTGTAGAGTTGTGCACCTAGGGTGCCCAACTTAGGTGGCCGCGAGTGCCACCCTTGTTACATAACAAATGGTTATATAGGCGTTAATATGTAAGGGGAGGCTGACCTGCGTCGTGCGTGTTGGGTACGATGACTTGAGCAACGGGCTTGGCTGAACTGTACCTGCCTTGTGTGGTGTAGTTCGACTACCAAAGGTATCTGGCGTGTCGTTATAGACATAGGAGAGAGCCGAGGATCTTGGGTCTCAATTAGCAAATGCTCAATTTTTGGGTCATCCAGTTTAGGACTGAGGATGGTGGTGGGACCGGGGAAATATGGTACACCGTTAAGGTGCCCTGAGTGCACGAGACGTTGGGCCGGTCGAGCCAATGTTTGTGATGTTTGGTGCTTTTATGGCGCACTATGTCTCTATGTGATTATGCTAACATGCTTGCAGGGAAGAAACACCGCCACCCCGAGAAAGGGGCGGGGTCGTTATAATTTGGTCAGTTGTGCTGACCGTTGCTTTGTTTGCCACCGCTTGGTGGAATGTTCTTATGCAGGAGCAGGTGAGCCGGGCGGGAAGTAGCGGGCTAAAGCCCTTGTGCTGAGCTAGACCTCGAAGGCCCGAATGTTTTGTTTAGCTTTTCATGTGTTGTCAGCCTGCGTGCGGAAGTATGCAAAACACTTCCTTTTGATTAAACAGTTTTATTGTAAAGCCTTAAGGCCAAACTTTGGTTGTACGTCTTTTCATTCCTGGTTTCCTTTATTTAGTGGACATTCCTTGTTGGGTAATTATTTCATCTCTTTAAAAAGCTTCCGTTAGAATGCAACTCTATGTTAGGGTGCGTTTTGAAAATAAAAGAATTGTATGGTCTCATTTAGTAATGTGTTCGTCAGTCCGTATAATATAGCAAGGGGCCCCATCCGGACCTTTTGTTATATTATTTGTGACGGATGGGGGTGTCACAGTTTGGTATCAGATTTTGGTGTCGTTTCCTTCTTTAAATTCGTGGTCGAATTCTTTTAAGGGATGGTGAACACACTTGTGCGTTGTTGGTATAACGTGAAAAGAACCCATGAATGTCCACGTAGGAATGAAAAGCACACATGAAACATGCTAAAAACAGTGTTTGCGAAACCTGAGTGTTCCCTTGTTTGTTTTTTTCTATGTTTATTAGTCGCTAATTTGTGTGTTACACAACCATAGGTGACAAGGAGTGGTGCAGAGCAGTCTCAAGCTCAGCAATCTGCGGAGAGTAATGCTCCTGATGATGTGCCTACACCTCCTCCTTCCGCGGAAACTATTCGCTTGGTTGCGGAAGCAGTGTTCGCTATGATCAACGCGCAGCCACGAAGGCAAGTGCACCCTATGGTGGCCCCCGTGCAGGCGAGCATAGTGGAGCCGGTGGCGTTGAGGCAAGTACCTAACGAGCCTGTAGCGGCAATGTGAGCAGCAGAGAAGCAGTTGAAGCATGTGATGAGCTTCCATCCTCCTACATTTTCTAGAGTGGAATCACCGACTCAGGTCGAAGACTGGCTCTCGCGCATAAAGAGAACCATGACGACAACAGAGACGGAAGAAGGGCAGAAGGTGACCATAGCCACTTTCCTACTGTATGGAGAGGCAAGACTATGGTGGGACGAGGTGGAGTTGCACCAGCTTACTGGCAGGCAGCTATCTAATGTTTCAATGGAAGAGTTCTTGAGATTGTTTCTGGACAGGTTCCTCCCTTCCACGCAGAAAATTGCGCTGGAAAACCAGTTTCAACGCTTGCCCTAAGGGGAAGGTTCCGTTGATGATTATTTGCACGAGTTCACAAGGTTGGGGCGGTACGCGGGCTTCACGTTTGCAGACGAGGAGCGAAATACCAATATATTCTATGAAGGACTGCGGGATGACCTGAGGTTGCTTCTCTCAGGCCCGATGACGCGGGGCTTTTAAGTTTTGGTAAACACTGCCCGATCTTTTGATCAGGATATGAGGAAAGTGCAAAGTAAGAAGGACTTGATGATGAAGAAGCCAAGTATAAGGTGTCTACCTCTTTAAGGTCGGAGCACCGTAATCGGTGGAAGAAGGCTAGGTCTTCCAGACCAGCTCCTACTATTTCTATAGCTACTACGGGTCGAGGTCCGCTTACATGCTACACATGTGGCAAGGTGGGGCACTTCTCCTGAGAGTGTCGCAGTGGCCCACTAAGGACGGAGAAGAAGACAGGAGCACCTTATGCTGAAAAGGGGAAAGCGGCAGAGTCATCGGCTTCCTACTATACTCCTGCATAGCCTCGAGTCTACAACCTTGGCCAACATGAGGCAATAAAACAAAATAATGTGGTGACAGGTACGACATGGTATACAGCTTTTACTGCATTATATACTTGCTATGTTGTGCTTTTCTTAACTTGCTATAATCAGGTTTTATCCTAATATTGGACCATCCGGCGAGAGCACTGTTCGATACATGCGCTTCTCATTCCTTTCTATCCAAAGACTTCGTGTTGCGTATTGGAGTACATACATTTTATCAACTAATAGATTGGATATTTTGCTGCCTAATAGATGCTTGATGCGTGCGGATAGGACCTGCTGTGTTCGGGTGCAAATAGGAAATCGTGAATTTAGGTTGGAAGCATTTGTACTACCCATATCCGAGTTCGACGCGATCTTTGGCATGGACTGGCTCTCGGAGCAGCGTGCTTGTATTGACTGCAACTCGAAGGAAATCACTCTGGGATAGGGTACTGGATGTGAGACCAAATTTGTTGGTATGCGAGGATCAAGCAAGATGCTGATGTCTGCTCTCCAAGTGGTCAAAGCGGTTCAGAAGGGCGCGGAGCTGTTCTTCACGCTATTGGAGGTTGTAGAGCCGAAGTCCCATTTGAGTGACATTCCTAACGTGTCAGAGTCAACGGATGTGTTCCCTAAGGATCTCCCTGGGTTTCCACCCCAGCGAGAGATCGACTTCCCTATTGATCTGGTGCCAGGTGCAAAACCTGTGGCCCATGTACCGTACAGAGTGGCGCCAAAGGATATGGCAAAACTGAAGGTTCAGTTATAGGAATTACTAGAGCAGGGCTACATACGTCCAAGTGGTTCCCCTTGGAGTGCGCCCGTCCTCTTCGTGAAAAAGAAGGACGGGAGCCTGCGTCTGTGCATTGACTATCGAGAGCTGAACAAGCTGACAGAGAAGAACAAGTATCTGATTCCAAGAATCGATGATTTGTTTGATCAGTTGGCTGGATCAACTATCTACTTGAAGCTGGATTTGAAGTCCAATTACTATCAGTTGTGTATAAGGGAGAGTGATATTCCCAAGACAGCGTTTGGTACACGCTATGGTCAGTATGAGTTCATCGTGATGCCATTCAGGTTGACAAATGCACCATCGGTATTCATGGATTCGATGAACAGAACCTTTCGGGGGTATCTGGACCGATTTGTGATCGTCTTCATAGATGACATATTGGTATACTCGCAGTCGGAAGAGGATCATGCGAACTATTTGAGGTTGGTTTTGCACACCTTGAGGAGGAATCGATTGTATGCCAAATTCTCTAAATGCGAGTTTTGGCTATCGTCTATGACGTTTCTCGGTCGTGTCATTAGTGGAGAGGGTATTGCTGTGGATCCGGAGAAGATAGAGGCGATACGGGAGTGGCCCGTGTTGACTACAGTGGCAGAAATCCAGAGTTTTCTGGGAGTTGTGGCTACTATAGGCGGTTCGTGGAGAACTTCTCGCGGTTAGCTTTACCTCTCACCACCTTGACGAGAAATGATCAGAAGTTTGTGTGGTCGCCGGAGTGCGCACAAGCTTTTGAGGAACTGAAGAGTCGTCTGACTACGGCGCCTATTTTGTGTTTGCCATTTGGTACGGACGACTATGAGATCTATAATGATGCCTCAGGGAGCGGCTTAGGTTGCGTCCTCCTGCAGTTTGGAAAGGTTATAGCGTATGGCTCACGCCAGCTGAAGGTGCATGAAAGAAACTATCCAGTCCATGACTTGGAGTTGGCGGCAGTGATATTCGCCCTGAAGCTATGGCAACATTATTTATACGGCGTGAAGGTTGACATCTTTACGGATCATAAGAGCCTTAAGTACCTATTGAACCAGATGGAGTTGAACATGCGGCAAAGAAGGTGGATGGAATTCCTCAGGAATTACACCTTCGAGATACACTACACACCCGGGAAGGGAACGTGGTCGCTGATGCTTTGAGTCGCAGAACACCAGCACGAGCAAACTGGTTGCATATTCTTGATGAACGTTTAGTCCAGGAGTTGGAAGCCTTGGGTATTACTTGTGTCGATATGAGTGCTAGTGCAAATGCATGCCTGAACTGGACGGAGGTGCAGTGTGACCTCGCAGACAGAGTTCGGAGAGCGTTGGAGCTTGATGAGAGCATGAAGCACTATGCAACAGAAGGGCCAAAGTTCTCGGTTGAAGACGGTCTTCTGCAGAAAGGTGATCATCTGTGCGTCCCAAAGTCTGGTACTTTACGGGAGGAGTTGATGTATGAGGCTCACAATACCAAGTACTCAATCCACTCGGGAGCACGAAGATGTACAAGGACATGCAGACACTATTCTGGTAGCCAGGTATGAAGAAGGACATAGCCCTTTACATGGCGAAATGTCAAGCGTGCGCGCTAGTGTAGGCCGAGTGTCAACGGCCAGGAGGTTTTTTGAAATCGTTGCCAATCCCGGAGTGGAAATTTGATAATATTTTCATGGATTTTGTACACGGTTTGCCAAAGTCACTGCAGAAAAATGACTCGATCTGCGTGATTGTGGATCGGTTGACTAAAGTTGTGCACTTTATCCCGAATCAGAAAAGTGATCCAGTGAAGAAGCTAGCAAAGACGTATGTGGAGAACATCGTTCGATTACATGGCATCCCTCGCAACATAGTTAGCGACCGTGATGGGCGGTTTACGTCCGGTGATTGGAGGCATGTTCATCGATTATTGGGCACAAAGCTCAAATATAGCACAACCTTCCATCCGCAAATAAATGGGCAGACCAAAAGGACAAATCAGACGATGGAGGATATGCTGCGAATATGCGTTTTGGACTTCGGGCAACGTTGGGAGGATCACCTTCACATGGTAGAGTTTGACTACAACAACAGTTACTAGACGAGTATTCAGATGGCCCCGTACGAGGCGTTATACGACAGGATTGTTCACCAGTTTGGGAGCACTCTCATTGTCACCACGTAGCATAGTAGGACCTCGTACCTCCCAATGAATGTCCTCCACAAGCCTCCTAAGCCAGATGACTTCCTGAGCTACCAAAAATGAAGCTTTGTATTCCACTTCCGTGGTAGAGACAAACACAGAATCCTGCTTCTTGCTGCACCAAGATATAGTTGTAGAGCCTGTCATAAAGACATATCCAGAAGTCGATCTCCGATCATCTGAATCTCCTCAATAATCAGCATCCATGTATCCGTGCAAGTAAAAGCCCGAATCTCTCCCATAAAAGAGACCCAAATCCGAGGTGGATTTGATATACTTCAAGATACTCCTAGCCGCCATAAGATGAGGTTTCCGAGGCTCTGCCATAAATCGAATCACCCTGCCAACTGCATAAGCAATATCTGGCCTCGTGATCATTAGGTATATCAAACTTCCGACCAAAGCCCGGAATACCAAGGGATCAGAAAGAATCTTCCCCCCATCTCATCGAAGATGAACTCCAACCTCCAGTGGAGTAGAGCTTCTCTTCCCCCCTTCCATGCCGAATCGCTTCACAATTCGCTCTGCATAGCCTTTCTGGGAAACAAGCATACCGCTCACCTTCCTCTCCACTTCGATTCCAAGGAAATGGTGGAGCTCACCCAAGTCCCTAACTCAGCACGAAGCCTTGCTACCTCCATCTCAGAATTTCCCGTGACGATCATGTCGTCAACATACAACAACACCAAGACCTGAAGCTCCCCCGCCTTCTTTACAAACAAGCTTGAATTTGAATCAGAAGTAAAGTATCCGCAGAACTAGAGGTATTCTGCAATCTTGCCATACCACGCCCAAGGCGTCTGCTTCAAGCCATAAAGGGCCTTCTTGAGCTTGAAAACATGTCTTGGGTGTTCTTCGGAGGCATAACCAGGTGGCTGATCCATGAAGATATCCTTGTCAATCTCGTCGTATAAGAAAGCATTCTTCACGTCGAGTTGCCAAATCTTCCACCCTTGGCAGGCTGCCAACGCGATCACCACCCAGACCGAAGTCATCTTGGCAACAGGGCTGAACGTTTCTTCATAATCCTCCGCATGCTTCTGAGAGAAACCTCGAGCTACAAGGCGAGCCTTGTACCGCTCAATGCTACCATCAGCCTTCTTCTTCAGCTTGAAAACCCACTTGCAAGTCACTGGAGTAATATCCTCAACTTTAGGTACCAAGTCTCAAGTCTCATTCTTCCTGAGGGCAGCCATCTCTTCATCCATGGATCCTTCCCACTCCTTGACTCGAACGTCATTTTCAAAACAAGACGGCTCTCTCTCATCCAGGGGACCTGCGAAGAAACATGAGACGAAGCTCACAAAGTTTCCCCCTGTATACCGATCTGGTGGAATGATAGCCCTCTTGGACCTCCTCAGAGCTTGACTCTGAACCACCTCTTCAGCTACACCTTCTAGACTATATATTTTCTCAGGCATACTTAGAGCATTTCTCCCCCTGCTTCCAGAACCTGAAGCACCTAATCCAGAGTTAGAAGCACCTGGAGCACCTGGAGAAACAGGTAACTCCACTAGAACCTCCCTTGCAGCTTCTCCAAGTCCATCATCTGACCTGCCTTCTTGTAACTCAATAGTGGAGCTACCTTGGTATGACGTCAGTTCGTCAAATACCACATCCCTTGGGACCACATATCTCCATTTCTTAGGATCCATGCATCTCCAGCCCTTCTTCCGGGCATCATAACCGACGAACACTAGCTTCCTAGCTTTCACATCTAGTTTCGTTCTGAGAGCATCACGGACATGCACATAGCAGGTAGATCCGAACACTCGAAAGTTGTTGGGAATCTTGCCCACATGATTCCTGATTTGAAGAAGTCACCAAGTCAAGAAAACTTCACTTTGTATTTGATTACTTCTCTAGCTTATAATCTCAGGAAGTTAAAGAAATGTCGTCGAGAAGAATAGGAGATATCGTCGACAAAGTATGCTTGTCGTCATGATGATGAGCAAAGCAAATGCTGAAGTGTGACGTGTTCGTCGAACGCAGGAAGCAGTTTGTTGAACACAGAATGATGTTCGTCGAACGCAGAAGGAAGATCGTCGACCGCTGAGACTCGGCAAGATCGTCGAACGTAGAATGATGTTCGTCGAGCACAGAAGGAAGATCGTCGACCGCTGAGACTCAGCAAGATCGTCGAACACAGAAAAAAGATCATCGAACGCAGAGAAGACGCAGTATCATCGACTTCATCAAAGTGGCCTTTCGTCGAGAAGAACAGACATCGTCGTGAAGAAGCCTTGTCGCTTAAAAGGCTAGGTATGACTGATGGCGTAGGACGTCGTCGTAAAGAAGGCATGTCGTCGAGAAGACTAAAGAAGAACAGCTGAAGATGAGCAGTTACTAGAGTATGATCTGTCGACATGCTATCACTCATGTCGTCGAGAGAACAACATGATTACGACGATAGACAGCAAGACAGAAGATCTCAACGACGCAGTCAAAGATATCATATTGTCGTATATGCAGAAACACCAGAATGTCTCCTATCGTCGAGACACCTGCATCAGTGGCAGAAGCAAGAAGAATTTGCAGTCTACCTAAGTTAAAGGCATAGACAAGGGCATGTCGTCGAGACGTTGATCCTATCGACGAGATGTTGTCTGTATCGGCATGAAGATGGAAATATCGTCGAAACAGAATTCAAATATTGCAGACGTGCTGTCAGCAATTAATGTCGCCGTCTGTTTGCCTGTCAGCATTTAATGTCGCCGCCTGATTGTTTAATCAGCGCATGTTCTTAAGGAAAGGAGCGTCTGACACTTAAGGAACTTTTTCAGAAGACCGTTGGGGACCTCACAGTCTTATAAAAGAGATAAAAGGTTGCCCTAATACGGCATCAGTCGATCAATTGAAAAGAACTTGCGCATACAGAAAACAACATAGAAAAAGCGGCGCAAGAAAGAAAAGCGAAGAAGAAGAAGCAGTCATCTCCATCGACTGATAAGAAGCCAATCCTCATCAGGCTAAGAGAAGATTGAAGAAGATCTGTGCGCTCAAGATCTGATCCAGAAGCATCTTCTTCAACGTAAAAAAGCCAATCTTCATCAGGCTAAAGTTGTCGATCTTCATCCGGCAGAAGAAACAGTTCTTTTTCTGTAATCTCTTGTAAAGGCTTGCGGGCTTATTTGTCTAGCTTGAGGGCTAGAGAGCTGTGAGGCTTGAGGGCCAGGGCAGTGGACTTGCGGGTCCGACACCGTCTAGCTTGAGGGCTGGAGAGCTGTGAGGCTTGAGGGACAAGGCAGTGCACTTGCGGGTGCCATTTGTCGAGCTTGCGGGCTCTGGGGCAGTAGGAGCTTGCGGGCCTAGGCGGTTGGGACTTGCGGGTCCGTGTTGTAGGGCTTGAGGGCCTGAGTGTCGAGCTTGCAGGCTCGGGGGCAGTAGGGGTTTGCGGGCCTAGGCTGTTGGGACTTGGGGGTCCGTGTTGTAAGGCTTGAGGGCCTGAAGTTTTTGGCGGCGTTTGCTGATCCTAGCACACTGCTGGGTAGGCGTAGAGGGACAGATGACTACTCAAGACACCCGGTCTTGAGGAACCTCTATAGATCTTGTGTCGTCTGGTGTGCCCTTTTGTGTGTGATATTTTACTGCTGTGCTTAAATTCTCATAACTCACACTAATAAATCAAAAAGAACCAAGATCACCTAACACCCCCCCACCCCCTCTAGGTGAACGTTCCATTACTAACAAAAGTGTTCTACGCTTGGTTTCTCCTTGAACATCAACTCAGGAGGAGTCTTCATGTTGATAGGACTGAGAGGCATCTGATTGATGACATAGGCTGCACAAGACATTCCCTCTGCCCAGAAGCACTTTGGGATACTCTTGGCATGAAGCCAACATTTGCAGGTCTCCGTCAGATGATGGATCTTCCACTCTGCAACTCCGTTCTGTTGTGGAGTGTGAGCACAAGAGAGCTCTCTCCGGATGTCATGTTTCCTGCAGAAGTTAAAGAACACATTGGAGGTGAACTCCCCTCCGTTGTCGGTTCTGAACTTCTTTATCCGCAGGTTAAGCCGACCTTCCAACATCTCCTTGAACTCCACAAACATTTCAAACGCCTCTGACTTCTCCTTCAGAAAATATACCCAAGTATATCTGGTGAAGTCATCAATCAAGATCTGCGTATACCTGCTACCTCCAAGACTAGCAGTTGCGGTAGGTCCAAACATATCACCATGAATACATTCTAATGGTGCTTTGCATCTGCTTTGTGATTTGTCAAATGGAAGGCGTTGAGCCTTACCAAACTGACAACCTGCACAAACATGACCATCACCGAAAGATGATAGACTAGGCAGACCTTTCACAAGGCCTCTTCCCGCCATAGCCTTTAACATGCCCTAGTCTTTCATGCCAGATAGCAGCGCTATCGTTAGCCCTCATCTTATCAACATAGGAACTTGTTGATAGAACAAACAAGTCCTTCACCCGTCTCCCTACATGAATGACCTCAGCCTTCACCGCTGAAACATTCTAGAGAAATTTCACTTATGTTGGACCAAACAGAACGTGATAACCAGCGTCAACAACATTCGTCACTGAGAAGAGGTTCTTCTTCATTCCCGACACATGATAAACACTCCTCAAAGTGAGTGGACCCCTATCACTGCCTAAAGAAACAACACCCTCCTTCTCTACTGCATGAACCGTATCATCAGCTGTAATGATAACATCATTACAAGAGTATGCTTGCGATGAGGAGAACTTCGACTCATCCCCGGTGAGGTGATGAACACACCCAGAGTCCACTATCCAATCATCTTGATAGTTAATGGAAGCCAATGCCCAAACACAAGTGTCGGTCATGAACGCACCTCCACCACCCCAACTACCTTCAGAACTGGAACCAGCCTCCTCCTTTCCTGCAGCATGCCCTGGCTGAAGATTCACCTTGCAGTCTCTTTTGAAGTGACCAATCGTGTTACACCTGTAACACCTCAGCCCTTCCTTTTTCTTTCCATTAGACTTAGGAGTATAACTCCTCTCTTGCTGATATGAAGTAGAAGGACCATCTCCAACAGGCGACTTCTTCTTCTTGTCTCATCTCTTCTTCTTGCCAGAAAAGAGAGCCGATATCTCTGCGCAAAGGTTCTTCATCTTCAAGAAGAACGTTTAAATGGACAAGTCACCTTGAGTTGCCTTAGCCAACTAATTCTCCAAGAATTGTAGCCGAGCTACATTCTTCTTATTGAACAATCCATCCAAGGTTGTCCAAATTTCAGCAGCTGACCTACATCCAATGATGTGGTCAAACAACTCTGGAATGATAGCTCGCTTGAGAGTGAACTCAGCCTTTGCATTTGTTCTCTTCCAATCCTTCACGAGCTCAGCATTCCCCTCAGCAGGAACAACAACTTGTCTTGCTTCTCCTCCTACCCTTCTTATTAATCCCTCGATGCGAAATTCTTTATCGAACGACGATTCTTGCTTTCACTTAGAATCCGCGTTCGAGGATGAGTGTTCTTCGCTTTATGAATTACTCGCTTTAAATATAGACGAACCGGATTTGGCGGACCTCGCCCCTTTGGACGAGCTACCGCCAGATTCGCCTTTCGAATCTTTTAATTCTAAAAGTTTAAAAATAACAACCTCTTACGAAGAACCCCCGGTCTTGGAGCTTAAGCCACTCCCCGACCATTTAAAATATGCTTTTCTCGCCGCGGACTTAAAACTCCCGGTTATTATTTCGTCTTCCTTATCTGATTCGGAAACTTCCGAATTAGTTAAAGTTTTGTCCACGCATCGCCATGCAATTGCATGGCAGATTTCCGATATTAGGGGGATAAATCCCTCTTTTTGCACGCACAAAATATTATTAGAAGATAATTCCCGCAAAACCATCCAGCCTCAGCGACGATTAAACCCAAATATGCGGGAAGTCGTTAAGGCTGAAGTAATAAAATTACTGGATGCGGGGATTATCTACCCTATTTCTGACAGCACGTGGGTTAGTCCCATTCATGTCGTGCCTAAAAAGGGCGGTATAACGGTCGTGGCAAACGAACATAACGAATTAATTCCAACTCGTACTGTTACGGGTTGGAGGGTGTGCATCGATTACCGAAAATTAAATGATGCCACCCGCAAAGACCACTTTCCGTTACCGTTTATCGATCAAATTTTGGAGCGGCTATCGGGCCATCCTTATTATTGTTTTCTCGATGGTCTATCGGGATTTTTACAAATTCCTATCTCCCCCGAAGACCAGGAGAAAACAACCTTTACGTGCCCCTTCGGTACCTTTGCGTATCGAAGGATGCCATTCGGCCTCTGCAACGCGCCAGCTACATTTCAACGATGTATGCTAGCGATATTTGGAGAGCTCGTAGAGGATATTATGGAAGTCTTTATGGATGACTTCTCGGTTTTTGGAAGCTCCTTCCAAAACTGCCTCCAAAATTTAGATCGAGTCCTCCAACGATGCGAAGACACGAACCTGGTTTTAAACTGGGAAAAGTGTAATTTTATGGTTCGAGAAGGCTTAGTTCTCGGCCACAAAATTTCTGAAAGAGGGATGGAGGTCGACAAGGCCAAGGTCGAAATAATTGAAAAACTCCCCGCGCCCTCAAATATTAAATCAATCCGTAGTTTTCTTGGCCACGCGGGTTTTTATAGGCGGTTCATCCAAAACTTTTCTAAAATAACAAAACCGCTAACCCACCTCCTGGAGAAGGAATCTCCATTTATTTTTGATAACGCGTGCGTAGAGGCATTCAATGCCATAAAAAATAAACTTATCCATTCTCCCATTCTGGTGGCGCCCGATTGGACCCTTCCGTTTGAGATAATGTGCGACGCGAGCGATATAGCGGTAGGGGCTGTATTAGGCCAACGCGTAAATAAATATTTTCATCCTATCTACTACGCGTCCCGCACGCTCACGGCCGCACAGGCTAATTACACGACAACGGAAAAGGAACTCCTTGCCGTCGTCTTCGCCATAGATAAGTTTAGGCCCTACGTCACGCTTTCAAAAATTATTATATTTACCGACCACTCCGCCCTAAAATATTTATTAGAAAAAATGGACGCTAAGCCCCGCCTTCTTCGATGGATCCTCCTATTACAAGAATTTGATTTAGAGATCCGCGATAAGAAGGGGGCCGAAAATTTAGCGGCCGACCACCTTTCTCGTTTAGAGCACCCAACCGCGGAAGCGCTCTTCGAACCGGAAATCGATGATCGATTTCCCGAGGAGCGTCTTTTAGCTTTAAATAATTTACAAACTTCTCCCTCGCCTTGGTTCGCAGACTATGCCAACTATTTAGTTGCGCGGGTGCTCCCGAAAGACTTTTCAAAACAGCAAAAGAAGAAATTCTTTTCTGATTTGAAAAATTACTTTTGGGAGGACCCTTTCTTATTTCGCGTCTGCGCGGACCAGGTCGTGCGGAGATGCGTTTCGAGCGAGGAGGGTGCGCAAATTTTGCGGCACTGCCACGAAGGGCCGGCCGGGGGGCATTATCAAGCCAACCGGACCGCGCAGAAAGCGCTAGAGGCGGGCTTTTATTGGCCCGCTCTCTTCAAAGACGCTCACACTTTTGTGAGCACATGCGATAGCTGTCAACGGTCGGGTAACATCTCTCGTCGCGACGAGATGCCCCAAAATTTTTATTTAGAATGCGAGATTTTCGATTTATGGGGCATAGATTTCATAGGCCCCCTACCTCCTTCATATACAAATCGCTACATTTTAGTGGCGGTCGACTACGTATCTAGGTGGGCGGAAGCGCAAGCTCTCCCCACCAACGATGCGAGAGTCGTCGTCAAATTTCTTAAAAAATTATTTTCTCGCTTCGGTACGCCCCGTGCGATAGTTAGTGATAGGGGTACGCACTTTTGCAATGCCCAGTTTGCAAAAATATTAACCAAATATGGCGTCACGCATAAGCTCGCCACCGCCTATCACCCCCAAACGAGCGGCCAAGTGGAGGTAGTAAATCGGGAAATCAAACGCATATTAGAAAAAACCGTTTCAACTAATAGGAAGGATTGGGCACTTAAATTAGACGACGCGCTGTGGGCTTATCGTACGGCGTACAAGACCGCAATCGGTTGTACGCCTTATCGATTAGTCTACGGCAAGGCATGCCATTTGCCCGTAGAATTAGAGCACCGCGCTTTTTGGGCGTTAAAACTTTTAAATCTCGATCATAATTTAACCGCCGAAAATCGGAAATTCCAATTAAATGAACTCGATGAATGGCGTGCGAACGCTTACGAGAGTAATAAATTTTATAAGGAACGCTCGAAATTTTACCACGACCGGAAAATAAAATTTCCAAAATCATTTGCGCCGGGCGATCTCGTCCTCCTATATAACTCACGTCTTCGTCTTTTTCCGGGGAAACTAAAATCCCGTTGGTCCGGCCCCTTTCAAGTGAAAGAGGTTTGGCCATACGGGACCGTCCTTATCACCCACCCGGAAAAAGGCGACTTAAAAGTTAACGGTCACCGACTAAAACTCTACCACGCGGGGGATCAACTGGGAGGGAAGTTAAATTCCATACCCCTCCCCCACCTCTAAAAAGATCGTACCCCGCCAACGCGTCAAGCTACGAGACGGTAAACAAAGCGCTCGTGGGAGGCACCCCCATATTTATCCAATTACGCTCTTTTTTTTATAAAACCAAAAAAAAAATTATGAAATAAATTTTCATTTCAAAAAAATAAAAACTTAAACAAAATAATAATAATAAATAATAATAATAATAATAAATAATAATAATAATAATAAATAAATAAATAATAATAATAAAATGAAAAAAAAAATAATAAATATTAATAATTATGCATATTTTAAATTATCATTCTTTTTTTTCAAAGAAAAACATAAAACAAAATAAAATAATGCAAAAACTTTAAAACGAAAATCAAAAAGAATTTTGGAAAATTTTCAGATAAGACAATAGGAAGTTTCTCAAAGTAGGATTACTCGACAGACCCGAGAGGGGATTTTTGTCGATATTTCGAAACAAGAAAACCCCGTTGCTTTTACCTTTCTATTTCTCTTATTTCTTCCTTGGTTTTTATCTTAAAGTTTTCTCTTTATTTTCTTTATTTTATCCTTCTTAAAATTTAGATATATTTTAAAACATGCATTTTCAAATTAAAACCAAAACAACAAAAAAAAAATATTTACAATATAAATCATAACATAAAAAGATGATAAAAATTTATTTTTATCATACCCAAAAAATATATGATCACATATATACTTTTAACTTCTTCTATACGTATTTTATTCGTGTTTTGTACATTTCGGAAAACTAAAACAAACCAAAAAAACAATTTTGTATATATTCGTGGAGTCCCTTTTTTTTTATTTTGTAACTATTCTTGTAATTTTTTTTTTCTTTTAATTAAAATCTTCGTCTTTTTTGTAAATATTTTCGTTCCTCACACTTACCTTCAACATTGAGGACAATGTTGGTTTTAAGTATGGGGGCGTGTTTTCCCTCTTTTTTTGTAATTATTTTTGCCCCTTCCTTATCAAATGAAAAATCCAAAAAAAAATTTTACTTGTTTTATATTTATGTCTTTATTTGTATATAAATAAACCTTATTTATAAAATCAAAATCCAAAACAAAAAAAAAAAGATGAAAAGTTTTACAAAAAAATTTGTTACAACAAAATTCACAAAAATTTTGTCATAACATTCAAAAAAAAAATGTCTTTCTTTTTCCTTTTTTAGTATTAATGTAAATATATATGTATTTACTTATGTTTTTTTTTGTTATAAATCAAAAAAAAAAATGATGAAAAATTAAAAGTACTTAAAAATTTGTTATAACAAAATTAATTTTGTCATAACACCAAAATATTTATGTTCTTTTCTTTCTTTTCTTTCTTTCTTTTTTTTCCTTTTTTTATATATGTACATATTTTTAACAAAATTAAAACAATCAAAAAAAAATATGATGAAAAAAAAAAATATCTTAGAAAAATCAAAAATATTTTGTATTTATATATGCATTTTGTTATAAAGAAAATCAAAAATCCAAAAAAAATCATATCTTAAAAACAAAAACAAAAATATTTGAAAAACTTATCAAAAAAAAAAAAAAAAAAAAAACCCAAAAATAAAATAAAACCCCTACTTAGCTTTTTGTTATTCCCAAGGCGAGGTTAGTTTTATCTCTAAGCGCTTTTCATTATTTATGATTTGCTAAATCAATTTTATTTATTTCATAGTTTGAAAAATTTAAATCGAGGAATTTTTAGTAGTAAAGAAAATCTTACGATCTTAATTTAATTTGAGAACAGAACTTTTAGCACTACCTCGAGTTTACCCTAAATAGATTCATTTTTGTATTATATTGGCAAACCATCTTTAGATTCAATTATTCTAACTCTAAACTTGTGAAACTTTAGGAATGTTTTTAATCTACTAAACTTGCTCTCAAAATCTTTCTTTATTAATCTAGAATTTCTCTTGAAACCCCCCCTTATAAACACCCCTTTAGCTTGGCATAAAAAAGTAAAAGAAGGAGTTTTAAAAGAAATCCTGTGTCAATGGGAATAAAAAGATTCCGTAAATACAGGCACCCAATATTGTTAAAAGAAATCCCGTGTCAATGGGAATTTAATTCCGTAAACACGGGCATTGGGTTAAGTTTAGAAAAGATTTCAATTATCCCGCGTAAACCAACGCTGGGAACCAAAGCAAAACCACCAAAAAGGTGGGGTGAGAGGATAAAATCCGTCACCCCTATATCCAAGCACTCTTCTTTTTGCCAAGGCTACCTTTTTTCCCTACCCCTTAGCCAATAAAATTGTACCTAGATTTTAATTTAAAAAAGTTTGAGAGAGCATAATTAGTAGGCTTTATTTATTCTTAAAAACTTTCTTAAAAAAGGTTATAGTTTTATATAATTCTATTCTAATTAAAAGGTACCAAAGACTGCAATAATCGATGCTATTTAGCTAACTTTAGAAGTCTCGCTAAAATTTTTTCGCTCTTTTTAAATTACTTTCATAGTTTTGGACTTACCTCTTTAAATACCCTAAATTTATTTCGATCTTACTTTTGATTTAATAAAAACTTTAGTAAATTAGAAATTTTATTAAACGTCTTATAGGTATCCCTTACTTTTGCTCTGGAATAGCAAAAGCTTAAGTATGGGGGTGTTTGATGAATAGTAAATATACGCATTTTTCTTTATAATTTTTAGTATAATTTTAATTAGATTTCTAAATAATATATGTAAATTAATGAATAAAATGTTTGTTTTTGTTATTTTTGTTTTTAACTTAGTTTTATTTTAATTTTTGTAAAGTTTTTGTAATTTTGTTAAGTCACGCCCTTGGTCACGCCCGTGTCCAAGGGCGTGTTCACTAATCCCTAACATTTTCTTTTCCCTGTTCTTTTTCCAACTCAAACATCAAGTCACGCCCTCGGTCACGCCCGTGACCGAGGCCGTGTACATCAGTCACGCGCGTGTTGAATGACCAAGCCCAGATTCGAGCCAAGATGTCAATGTCACGCCCACTGTCACGGCCGTGATCGGGTCACGCCCGTGACCGAGGCCGTGACCCCTCAATTTCTTTCGGAAGAACAAAGGACACGCCGCCCGTCACGCCCAGCAGCCGACAACACAATGCCGACATCGAACACGCCCGTGTTACTTGGAACACGCCCGTGTACTTCCGAAGTCGCCGGTCAAGCCTTCCAGATGCCTGCCTGGATCCAGCTGTTCTGGCTATTCGCACCCCAAGCCGTGTCACGCCCTCAGACACGCCCGTGTCCGAGGGCGTGTAATCCAAAAAAATTTTCTATAAATAGCCAGTTTCAGCTGAGTCCAAGGGTTCAAAATTTTGGGAGCTTCTCTTAAGGTTTTGTTCCATTTTGCTGATTTTTGGTGTTTTGTAGTTTTTGTAATTTTGTGCTCTTTTTCTCTCTTGTTTTTTGTAATCTTTTTATTATGGAAATGAAATAGTTGGCTTGTTTTGTCACTCTCTCTCTCTTTGTTTTGTTGGAAGTGTGTGTGTGTTCTCTTTTTCTTTTTCTTTTTATTTTTAGTTTTTTGTAATTTAGTAATTTAGTAATTTTAATTAGTTTTCATCTTTTTAATTTGTGTGTGTGAGTGTATGAGAGTAATTATCTTGTTTTTAGTTTTGTTATAATTTTTAGATGTTTTGTTATTAGTGTGTGTGAGTGTAGGTGGTTAATTAAATTGTTTTGTTTTGTTTTATTTTGTTGTTTTCACTTTCTTTGTCTCTTTTTGTAAGTGTGTGTGTGTATGAGAGTAATTTGTATTTATTTTAGTTTTGTTTTGTTGTTAGTGTGGGTGAGTGTATGAGTATAGCTTTTCTTTTCTTTTAACTTAGTTTTCATTATTGTTGTGTGTGTGAGTGTATGAGATTAGTTTTGTTTTATTTTTAATTAGATTTCATTAAAGAAGAGTGTGTGTGTTTATGAGCATAGATTTTATTTTCTTTTAACTTAGATTTCAATTTCAAGTAGAGTGCGTGTGTGTAGGTGAATAAATTTTGCGCCTTTTTTGTAACCGAATAGTTTCCATTTCTGTCACGCATTTATTTCCCGCCTATCCGTTTGGATAGGACTTGCTCACGCATTTATTTCCCGCCTATCCGTTTGGATAGGACTTGCTCACGCATTTATTTCCCCTCTACCTATTTGGGTAGGGATCGCATTTCTTCAATTTCTGCAATTTACCGCTTTAATTTTAATTCCGTCGAGTGCGTGAGTTTTCAATTAGTGCGTCTTTTATCTTTTATATATTTGCTTTTTGCTTAATCACGCGCCCCGCTCAATCGCTAATTATCCCCGTAGTTATCATTATAGTTTCATAAAACCCTAAAAATTTCTAAGCAAAACTACTTTTCAAATTAACGTTTTCGTTCTTTTTCTTTTCATCGCTTTTCTTGGTTTTTGCTAAACGCACACCAAGCCCGCGATAGTTATCATTTTCGTCACTAACTTTTCTATAAAATCATAAAAATCTTCAAACTCTTCTCGATAAGATAATAGCGCGTTCCTAACAAGTAGAAATAATCGATACGACCTTGGAAAAATACGACCTTGATATTTCAAAAGAAATATCCTATACTACTATCGATAAGGTCCACTTGCCTTTATTGATTTTAGTCCGGATAATTACATAAACCCAAAAGCTTTCTCTCTAAAGCACTCTTTAAAACTCTTTTAAAAACACTAAAAAATTGTTGCAACGCCTCTTTGGTTGTTGCAACTAGCTCAAGGTAAAAGAAGTTTTAAAACGCTCTTAAAGAATTGTTGCAACTACTTAAAAAATTGTTGCAACAATATTTTCAAAAAGCTTTCAATCTTAATTTTACATAAAAAGAAGCCCCCTTTCATTCTTTTCATTCAGCCTTCAAAGGACGCGGCCGAGGAGGAATCCTCGATATTTCGAAAGAGAAAGAGTTCGTTACTTCTATCCTTCGATAGGATAACGGATAATTCCTCGAAGTAGGATTACTCGCGGGGCTCTTCGAAAACGTCCGCCCAAGGTTGAATCGAAAAGGAAGAAAGAGCTTTTCCTTTTCTTTCTCTCTTTCTAACAAAGAAAAGAGAGAAACAAACCAATTAAAAAACGTATCAGAAACCCCTCTCCACTGGCAGGTGGGGGAAAGGGTGCCCTCCGACGGGTCGATGTTTACATCCCCGCGATTAATTGCATTAGTATCCGGAAGTGCGAGTACGGATTAGGCATGTTGTGTGAAGCTCATCCGAACATGTTGGTCTGGATTGGTGATGTTTTAGGGTTCCCAGAGAATACCTCATGGAATGTGTATGTTCCGAACTTTTGTTGTTTTTGTGCAAAGCCCGTCTCTCGGAGACCGTTGGGCTAGCGTGTAGAGTTTTGCGCCTAGGGTGCCCAACTTAGGTGGTCGCGAGTGACACCCTTATTACATAATAAACAGTTATGTAGGCGGTAACAGGCAAGGGGAGGCTGACCCGCGTCATGCGTGTTGGGTACGACGACTTGAGCAAAGGGCTTAGCTGAACTGTACCTGCCTTGTGTGGTGTAGTTCGACTACCTAAGGTATATGGCGTGACGCTACAGAAATAGGAGAGAGTCGAGGACCTTGGGTCTCGGTTAGCAAATGCTCAATTTTTGGTCCATCAAGTTTAGGACTGAGGATGGTGGTGGGACCGGGGAAATCAGGTACACCATTAAGGTGCCCTGAGTGCATGAGATGTTGGGCCGGTCGAGCCAACGTTTGTGATGATTTGTGATTTTATGGCACACTCTATCTCTATGTGATTTTGCTAACGTGCTTGCATGGAAGAAACACCGCCACCCCGAGAAAGGGGTGGGGTCGTTATAATTTGGTCAGCAGTGCTGACCGTTGCTTTGTTTGCCACCGCTTGGTGGAATGTTCTTATGCAGGAGCAGGTGAGCCGGGCGGGAAGTAGCGGGCTGAAGCCCTTGTGCTGAGCTGGCCCTCGAAGGCCCGAATTTTCTTTTTAGCTTTTCATGTGTTGCCGGACTGCGTGCCGAAGTATGCAAAACACTTCCTTTTGATTAAACAGTTTTGTTGTAAAGCCTTAAGGCCAAACTTTGGTTGTATGCCTTTTCATTCCTGGTTTCCTATATTTAGTGGACATTCCTTGTTGGGTAATTATTTCATCTCTTTAAAAAGCTTCTGTTAGAATGCAACTCTGTGTTAGGGTGCGTTTTGAAAATAAAAGAATTGTATGGTCTCATTTAGTAATGCGTTCGTCTATTTGTATAATATAGCATGGGGCCCCGACCGGACCTTCTGTTATATTATTTGTGACAGATGGGGGTGTAACAAAATTTACTCTGGACATCATAAAGAAATTTTGAATGGAGAACCCTACCCCTATGAGAACTCATATGGGTACAAATATGTCTCTAGACAAGGATGAAAAGGGGAAACCCTATAATGAGTCCATGTATAGAAGCAAAATTGGCCCATTGCTCTACTTTACTGCTAGTAGGCCAGACATCATATTTGTCACATGTGTCTGTGCAAGGTATCAAGTTAACCCCAAAGAATCTCATTACTCAGCTGTGAAAAGAATTTTGAGATATCTGAAGGGTACTCCAAATATAGGGCTCTGGTATCCTAAGTCGGATGACTTTGAGTTGTGTGGATATTCTGATGCAGACTTTGTTGGGTGCAAAGAGGACAGGAAAAGTACTTCAGGAACATGTCTGTTCTTGGGGAGAAGGTTTGTGTCCTAGAGTAGCAAAAAGCAAAATAGCATTGCTATCTTCACAGATGAGTCAGAATATATTTCTGTTGGTAGTTGTTGTGCACAACTTCTTTGGATTCAACACAATTAGATGATTACAATCTGCAGATAAAGAGAACACCTCTCTTCTGTGATTCTGAAGTGTCATTTCTATTGCTAAGAATCAGGTGGCATATAGTAGAACAAAGCATATTGAAATTAAATATCATTTTATTATGGAGCATGTAGAAAAGAAGGGCATCTGCCTCGAGTATGTCAATACAGAAAGGCAGATAGCGGACATTTTTACTAAGCCTCTTGATGAGTCAAAGTTTAATCAATTCAAAATTGAATTGGGGATGTTAAGTACTTAAATTGGGCATGTTGAATTCCTTATATCCTTTATCAAAAGATGTAAAATATTTTGATAATGGGTTGGATCTCACACAAAGTCCACCCTAAAGTAGTCTGACAACTTTAGTTTTGAAGATAAGAACACCAGAAAGCTTGAATAAGGCATAACTGAAAGTCGTCTAGAGGAAAATAGCTTACACAAAGAATATCGTCTTGATGGTCAAGACGACATTGATGGAGTCTCGATGACAAAGTTGAAATGATTTCGACGACAAGGATAAAGAAATCTTGACCACACTCTTGACGACAAAACTCAATTAGGCCGACAAAATGACATCACATGACACGTCTGCGTCATTATTGCGCCGCTATTCCGTGTTGGGAAAAACCCTTGTGATTTATCTAACAAATTACTTAAAGTGATTTCATCAGTTAATTTATATTACCCACATTGTATAGAAAGGGTAAAATGGTCATTAGATGTCCTAGGATGTCACACTCACCTTAGAGTCTCAAGGCCAGGTCAAGATAATCACAAAATCAATTAAGTTAAGACTTGTGTCAAATGGAAGTCGACGCAACTTCGACTTGGTGTCGACGAAACTCTGACTATGAGTCGAAGCAATTCAATCTATCTGTCGAAGTATCAAGTCAAGTCGACGCAACGTCGAAAGGAACTCGATGCAAAAGGAAGAGCCTGTCGAAGCCATCTTAGATGTTGACGCAACTCTGACTGAAAGTCAAAGTAATTCAATCTGCCAGTCGAAGTATCAAGTCAAATCGACGCAACGTCGAAAGGAGCTCGACGCAAAAGGAAGAGCATGTCGAAGCCATCTTAGAAGTCGACGCAACTTCGATTTCAATTTAACGCAGAAGATAAAGTTCAAGTCCAAGTCTTCAACTCGACGGATACGTCGATATGGACTCGACGCAACGTCAACATCTCAGTTCAGCCAGAGCTAAGAAAGAATTTGAAGCTACTTCGATAAGAACTCACAGGTGCGTCGATATGACGAATGATGAAGTCGACATAGCGTCGAATACAGACAGAAATAGAAGTTTCTCTGTTGTCCTTTCTAATACCTTTTCAGAAGGTTTACAAAGCTGAAGGCTGTTCTCCAACGACTCATTTTTTGCCAAGAATGGAATGGAGTATTCTAGTAATGCAGCAAAGACATTCTTAGAAGTTTATTTAAAATAGATGGACGGGTCGGGAACAAAAATAGAAGGCAACATCAATTGTCCAATGGACATTCCTTCTAAGGACAACCAAGAAGAAGAAAGAAATTCAAATGCAAATGATATAGAATAAGTATGCTGAGAGGAGAAGAAAAAGCTAACAAACTTATTATTATTCTATCTGTCGAAATAGGGCTTCTCCTTCTTCCTCCTTCAACCCTAAGACAAAAAAGAAGAACATCTCTCTCTGCATAGAAAACTAACAACACAGCTGCTTCATATTCCTCATCACATAGCAGCAAGACAACAAAATGGCTGACAATCAGGATCAAGCTCATAACCTTTACAATCATCACAATCATAAGCAAGGGTTCATTATATTCAGATCCTGTGATAAACATAAGCTACAACATTCAAGAAACAATTTCTGAAGAATTCTGAAAGCAGCATTCTATTCTCCTCTTTCTTTCTTCTTCTTCATTCACTTACTGTAAAAGAGTTTTAAGAATCCATCTTTCAAAGGATTCAGTGGTTCTAAGAGTCTCCTTATCAAAAGACTCATTGGTTTTAAGAGTCTCCTTATCAAAAGACTCAGTGGTTCTGAGAGTCTCTTTGTCAAAAGACTCGGTGGTTCTGAGAGTCTCCTTATCAAAAGACGCATGCACAGTTATTGCAATCCTACCAGGGTGGTAGAAAAGTGGACTACCCACATTTTGGAGAACCACTATAAAAATCCCGTGTCTTCCGGATTGATTTTCTGTGCTGTCCATTTTACTGTTTTCTGTATTTATATTTCATACATTTACTTTATTCTGTTTTTGTAGTGTTGATTACATAATTCTTAGCAGTTTTATTGTGTGCACATTTAGGGTATAAAAGATTTTAAATCTCTATTCACCCCCCCCCCCCCTCTAGAGAATACTCAGAGGCACATTGTGCACTTTCAATTGGTATCATAGGGAGGTTGATCATTAAAAGGTTAACGCATTGATAAAAAAAATCTCACTCTCATTTCTTTATTTTAAATTAACTAAAACTATTTTCTAAAGAAAATGAGTTCTAAGGACTATGCATCAACAAGACCACTAGTGTGTAACTTAAATAAGTTTACACTCTAGAAGGCCAGAATAAAGCTTTATATGAACTCCATTGATGATGACATTTGCAATGTCTTTATTTCAGGTTCCCCTGTTCCATTCAGGAAAGTTGCAAGTGTGACTGTTATACAGGAACTGGTCCCTAGGGCTGAATGGACAGATGTGGAAAAGAATGCAAGAGCCTGTGATGCTAAGGCTATGAATATACTAGTATCCACCATGTCAGATGACATATTTCAGGAAGTGGCTGAATGTCGGTCTGCAAAAGAAATATGGGATACAATGATCAGTTTAGTTGAAGAAAGTTCTGATGAAAGGAAGGAACAGAAGAATGGAAGAGGCCTCATAACTGAAACTTGGAGTGACTCAGAATCTGAGTCATGTTCCTTATCTGCAAGTGAGCAAGAAGGTGTTGTTGAAGAAGCATGTCTGATGGCTTTGGAGGCCTCCTCAGATAATGAAGAAGACCAGGTATCATATTTTGATAATTTTGATTACTCTTCCAATGAATTTAAAACTTGTTTTAAAGCTTTCTGCCAAGATCAATTAGAGGCAGCAAATCAAATAACAATACTTAGGAAAGAGTTACAAGAACTAAAAAGTAAAAGAATATATGAAAATCATCACTATGATAATCAACTCGGGATTGAGGTAGGAGAGTTAAGAAAACAAATAGATGAACTAAGTGCTGAAAATCTAACCCTAAAGGAAGAGCTTACAAAGGCAAAAGACTTTGAAGACTCACTCAATGAGAGGAGCCTTAGAGTCTCATCCACATCTATCATGAGACTCACTCAATGGGAGGAGACTCACTCAATGGGAGCAGACCCATCCACTAGCACAGAAGTCCCTAGGAGACCTGCTTGGAAAAATCCAGTAATTTTTGTTGGATCTAGTGAGAATCAAGTAAAAGAAAAAAGTAAAATTTGTGAAGAATTACAAGATCATCGTGATAAAGTTACAATATTAAATAGGGTGAAAATTAATAATCAACAAGAAATACTAAACAAACATCTTGTAGAAAAATCCATAAACAACAATCATCCTGATAAAATCACTACATTTAATAAAGTGAATCCAACTAATGAAAAGAAAACTCTAGAGAAAAACAATTTAGGAAAACCAATGAATCTCAATCAAAGAACTAAAACAAAAAGAAAAATCATTAGGCGCACTACAGATCTACTATATCAAGATGTAGTTTATGCAAATTTCAAATATCAAGACAATAAACACTGGTTAGATAGATCTACTTTCTGTCATCCAAAAGGGTATCATAAAAGACCCTCCTACTCATTCATAACATCATATAATGGTAAAATCAAAGGGCCTAAGGTAACCTGGGTACCTTCTAATGTTTGAGTTACATGTGCAGGAAACTTAGAGTTCTTTTCCCATAGAGAGTGAAGGGAAAAGAAAGAAGTAGATGAGCAATAATAAACTGCACATATGCAAAGGGAGTAATCTCTACTCTAAAATCCTTTATCGAGTTTATAGTTCATGAAAATGATAGTATAAATACTATTTTCAATAAAAATCATTGCTGGAAAAAATAGCAAGAACTTTCGAGGAAAATAGATCTGTTTATTCTAAGTTGCATCGAATAGGATTAGACGTACCGTCTAATTCTACTTGACACCTGCCTCGAGAGCAATCTGCAGTATATAATTTGAATAGAATTCGACATGACGTACGTCGACTTCATATCGACAAATCCGTCGATTTAATAGTTGCACATCAAATTTGGAGGTGCGTCGAGTTTTACACAAAGCAACGTCGACATGACAACCGCGCGCAGTTTCACTTCTAGAAGCTGCTCTGACACATTTTAGTGCTCTGACTATTAATCTCTGTCGACGGTGCTTTGAATAAAACCCTAAGTTGCGATGAATCGTCTACTTTTAAGCAACATAGGCGTCGAATTCATTACGCTTTCGAATTCTCTCTTTCTTGCTCTTGTGTTGTCCTCCTCTCCAACTCTCTCTCGTATTCTTGTTTTCTTTCTCTCTCTCTCTCTCTCTCTCTCTCTCTCTCTCTCTCTCTCTCTCTCTCTCTCTCTCTTCTCTTTGTAGGTACATCACTATAGGATCAATGGCTCCTCCTAAGATCAACTCTGGTTTTGACGTTGATGCGGACTACTTTAATACATCATCTGATAATTTCAAAGACATTCTCGGCTTATATTATAATGCTGGATTGACAAAGCTGATCTCAACAAGGTGCAAGATCCTTGATGTTGAATTGACAGAGCTGAAGGACAACTTCCATATAGGATATGATGGCTCCATCAATGGAGGAATATATGAAAATGGCATCAACATTACAAAGGAGATGCTAACTCAAACTTTTAATCTACCAGCTGGTAATGACTCTGATGAATTATCAGGGGAAGAGACAAGGCGGGCCTTACAAATAATGCAGTTCAGGAAGGAGAAGGCCATCAACCTGAAGAAGATTGATCTATCTGAAGAATACAGATTCCTGGCAGATATAGTGGGAAAGGTACTACTATGCAAGATATCAGCACATTATGTAATCCCAAAGCAGCAGCTCCAGATCATATGTGTCCTAGTTCTTAATAAGCAGATAAATTGGGGAAGATTTCTTTTGAAGTTAATTGGCCATAAGTACTCTCATAAGGAGAATGCCTATATAAGAATCATGAGCCAGGTACTGTTCCACCATTATCCAACAGTATGCAAATTAAAAGTAGTGCCCATTCCTCCTGGTAAGAGAATCAATATAGGGATATTTTCCCAGTGGACCAGGCAGATCCTAAAGCCTGGTCAAGCTGCACCTTCTCCTCCTCCTTCTCCAACTCCACTGGATATAGAGACAAATCTACCAGATCCTCCAGGGGATAACAATCCAGCACAGGACACTCCAGCAGCCCAACACACTATTACTCCAGATGCTGATCCAGCTCAGTTCATCCAGTCCATTCTATCCATTCAACACCCAGAACTTGCACCTCATATTCCTCTACAACCACAGCAACAACCATCCACCATAACTACAGATAACCAGTCTACTCCCCTACCACAATTCCACATCACTTTAGAAGATAATCAATCCCACTCCCCTATCCACCAAGATCTTCCAGACTTCAATGAGAACTTCACAACAATCCCTCCAGTCATCCTATCCACACCTCCTATCTCTACCACACATCCTACTTCTTGCTTTGACTTTGAGCAAGTGAATTCAAAATTAGTAGGATTGGCTACTAGCACATTTGCTGATCTACTGGCCACTCAAGCCAGGAAGTTCACTAAGAAGTATTCCCAGATGGAGACAGAACTGCAAAGATCACATGAGTCCCTCCTAGCACTAAAATCAACTGTATCCTCCTCCATGGTAACTAAAGAGTTCTTAACCTCCCTTGTAAGTAAGGTTCAGAAGGGGGAGAAGATCCAGGAGGAGGAGAGGCTTAATCAAGGAATTGAAAGTGACCAGGAGAAGGACAAGAGTGCACAAGATGAGATTTCCCCCAAGTGTCCCAATCGCTGAGGTTCATGACCCAAACAAACTCATAGTTTTTCAAATAGGAATAGTCCAAGTGGAGCCTCTTGTTAATCCTCCAGAAAAGCTTGCTTCAATCCAAGGGGAGACAGCTGCAGAAATCCCCGAAGTAACCCAGGGGGAGCTTACATCAACTCAGGGTGGCTCCTAGAAGATAATCTGCTCTTGGATGAGATTGCACAGATTGCCAAGGAGGTTGCTCTGATGTTGAACAAGATGCACAATCTCAGGGGGAGCCTCCCAAAGAAAATGAAACTCATCAAAATTTTGGAATGGCTGCAGAAGAAGAAGAAGATGAGGCACTGAAGTTTGCACCAAGAAATGTAGAACCACAAGTCTTCTCAAGGAAGAGTGTTGAAACCAGCAACTGGTCTCTTGAGTTCGGACCCACTGGGGGTGTAGTCGATGCTTATTTCTCCCTCACTAGACCCTCCTGACGGTGGATGCTGGAAATGGAATAGACCCAAGGCTGAAGCGAGGAGGTCCCGCCACACACCCGGAAGATCTAAGAGAACTTCCCCTCCCAAACCAAAGCTCAACCGGGCACCTTGGAGGGCACTGGCTGCCCACCAAAACTAGCCTAGAGGAGAGGATTCTCTCAAAATCGGATCTCCTCCAAGGTGCCCTTAAGGGTCTATTTATAGTTTTCCTAGGCTGGTCTGTAAATAGCCTGAATCCGCCTTCTAATTTTATTAACCGCACCCCAAATTGGTCTGCTAACAGCCTAACTCCGCTGTTCCGAAGGGCTATTTGCAGCCCACCAGGGGTATCCTGGTCATTTTCCTCTCACACCCATCTGGGTGAATGGTCCGTGAGGGCACCATTCGCTGGGCACCCGCCTGGCTGGGCGAATGCCCACGCTTCTGGGCGAGTGGTCCCCTGACTGGGTGAATGCCCTCACTTCTGGGCGAGTGGTCCGTGAGGGCACCACTCGCCTAGCGTCTTCTCTCCTATAGCTTACCTGCACCATCTTTTGGGCATTTTTACCTCACTTAGCCTGGGCGAGTGACCCGGCGAATGATCCGGACGACCCAGGTTTCGCCAGTTGGCTGGGGGCCCACTCGGCGAATACGGGTTGTACACAATCCCCGCTCTTTACGAGCGGTTCCTACGATCGTAAAGAACAGTCCAACCCTGTATTCGGTGAGTGCCTGCTGACTGGATCCATAAGATTCCGTGGGTCCCACCGCCACCTTATATATATATCCTCATGTCAGGTTTTCCTGGACCACTCTCTCATCTCGGCTCAGAGTTCCCCCACTTCCCAATGTCTTTCCACAAACCTTCTGCGAAACCCCTCTCGCGAGAGATGATCGACCGCCTAGCTGCGGCCCAAGCTGCGACTGCCCCCAGAGCATCCAAATTTGCTCCCTGGCTAATGTCTAAACGGGATCCGAGCGCCCCCTATGTCTCGCGTCGAGCCAAGACGATTCGGCTGAATCGTCAGAGAGGCGAGACTGCTTCGGAGTCTCCGGCGGATACTCCACCGGCGGATACGCTGGCGGATGCCCTTCCGGACCCCGCGGTGCTGGTATGAGGATTCTTCTTGTCTCCATTTGGTTCCCGTCCCTTACCCTGCACTTATTCCGACCATTCGCAGGGGGCTTTGGTACCTGAGGACGGCCATGGGGCCGTTCTGAGCAGTGTGGTGGTGCCACCTCCCGCGGACGAGATACCTCCTCCCGATTCGGATCTTGCTCCTCCGCCTCCTCCTGGGGAGACTGTACCCCAATCTCGTGAGTTGTGAACCTTCTCGCTACTCCCTTTTATGTTGTCGGCTACTAACCACTATCTTTTCGTAGCCCTCATCACTAGCGTCCCGCTGCGGGACTCCATTCCTCCCAGTCCCCCTGCTCAGGTGAACCTTTCTGCCACCGCGAATGAACGGAGGGTCTCCCCTGAGCGAGAGCTGGATCAGCATCTCTGTGCTGATGACCGTGCGGAGGCTCCGGCCCCTTCTTCACAACCTTACCATCCAGGAAAGGGAAAGGTCTTACCCCCCGCCTGGCTGTTTGGGACGCACCCGTATTCGTCTCGTCCTTCGGGTCACCCGGATCCCATCCCATGTCAGTTCACTCACCCGCCTCTATTGCACTCGCATACTTTATCACCGCTAATCCTAGTTGTGATTCCGCAGGCTATCGAGAAGCCTCCCCCTTCGATTCCTACTACGAGGGGGGAGAGGGAATGCTCTCGCCTCTCCCTTCCCCTGGGGATCTCGCTGACTTCCTGGGTGATTCCTCGGATCACGCGACCCTGAAGGATCGGATCTCGGAGGTCCTGGGGAAGCTTATCCATATCCAGCGAAACGTCGCCGGTCAGGTGGATGAGGTGCGGCTGGGAGTCACACGGGAGCTGAAGGACCTTCGACGAAGTCACTCGCATCTTCTCGCGGCGGTGGAGCGGCTGGGGGGTGAAGGAGGGGAGTTGTCTCCCGCAAGGCATGCCGCGCGAGCTCGGGACCAACTCCACCTTGCTTCCCAGGAAATCACCAGTATGCTCGCGCACTACCGCCCGCGAGTGCCCACGGAAGCTGGGTCGCGAAAGCGAGGTCGGTGGATCTGGGAGGAGATCTGATCTACCCAACGTCCATCCTTCTTGTTGTTTTCTTTTCTTACCTTGTGCTGCGAATGTTGAACGTTGTTTTTATCTGTAATAATTTTTCTATGCTTTGCGAATGCTTCTTTATTCATTTTTCGTATCTCATAATTCTGCTTGGGTTTTGCCGAGTGATAACTTATAGCCGGATGCTCTTCCAACTTCGTTGCGTAGCCGCGGAATGAATAGACATAGGGCATTTGCCATTAATGGGCGAGAGGGACCGGCTCGGGCTTCGAGGCGTCGGGAGGGTGCGATGGCTATCCGCACACCCGAGGTCTCGAAAGTCAAAACGCCGTTTAGTCCCTCTATAAATAGGTCTCTCAACCGCCGTATTAAATACCTAACCATCCGCTTTCCTTCCCTGCGCTAGCACTCGCGCTTCTTCCTCGTCTGCTGCTCCTTTTCTTCTTCATTCGCAAAAATGGGCGGCGATGCGGAAGGCAGAGCCAAGTGCGCCAGCGCATTCGCCAACCACGTCTTCGATTCCTGCGACCTCTCTGAGGAGGCTTACCTGTCTGCCGTCGCCGACTACGTCCCGCCGGGTTTCGAGGCGCGAAAGCCCAGACCGGATGAGCGCCTGAATTCACTCTCGCCCTGTGCTCTCGCGATCCCGCTAGAGCACTTCGAGGTGGGGTTTCGCCTCCCGATCTGGCCAGAACTCCGCCAGACCTTCAGATACTATGGGGTCGTGCCCGGCCAGCTCAACCCCAACTCCATCGCTATGCTGGTCGGGTACGCGAGCTACCTGCAAGAAGAGGGGATCGAGTTCTCGCTGCCCGTCTTCCGCAAGCTCTATACCTTCCGCTGCACCCATGGTATCTCGTTCTTCTCGGGACAGAGCCCCCTAAAGCACTACGGGCTCCCGAACAAGAACCATGACTGGGTTCGCCGCTTTATTTTCGTAAGCGGGAACCTAGGGAACACCCTCCTCGCGCCGGTGCAGGAGGAGGAGTCAACCTTCCGCCCCCCCGACCCTAGGGGGGCACGAGGCCAAACTTCACCAATACATCCTGGAGCACGGGATGGATCTCGTCCATCTCCGGCGGAATGTCAACTCGCTTCCACCTATTCCGCAGGGCGAGGGTAAGTGTTCGAGACTTCATTCGCTTTCGCTTTGTAATTTTTACATCATTCGCTAGAACCGTTCGTTATATTGTACAGGTGTGCGCCATTTCCCTCTCCATCCGCCGCGTCCTTCCGGATCTACCCTCTCTCTCGCACAGGCCGCCGCGGATGCCTGCCGGGGGGAACCTTCTTCCTCCAAGCCTGGCGGGAAGAAGCGCAAGCCAGCGGCGCCGACCCCTTCCACCTCCAAGAAATCTAAAAACCCCCCTTCCGCCAAGGGGAAGGGGGTCCTGGGAGAGACCCTCGCGGCGAGTGCTCAGATCCAAGCGCTGGGGACGAGTGCACCAGGAGAGACCACCCCTCGCGCGGGACCGTCGTTGCCGCCGCCCCCACTTCCCAGGGACCATCGAAACTTCCCCAGCGGCGAGAAGTACATGGACCCCTCGGGGGATCCCTTGGTCAAGTGGGACAGGAATGCGAACCGGGTCTCGCTCTCTACCCTCCATCCGTCGTGGATAGAGAGCGATCTTGCTAGCGGGGAGGCTTACGCCATCGCGTATGCCCTCTATGGCCGAGAAGACGCCGAAGTATATGATGCCGAGACGACCCAGATTCTCGCCCACGAGAGTGCCAGGGCCATGCTGCGGGCGCTCGAGCTCGCGCACATGTCTTCGCGCCGGAGCATCAAACTGGCGCGGGACCTGGCGGCGGTGGAGGAGTCCCGGTCCGTTGCTTCTACTGAGGCGATGGAGCTTAGGACCAAGCTAACGGCTGCGGAGACCCTTCTCGCCAACCGCCCTGTCGCAGAGGTATGTATGCTTTCGCCTTTCTCGCGAATGACTTATTGCCGATTGACGACCTTATTCTTACTACCCTTGTTATTAATTTCAGGATACCACGGTTGCCGAGATGCTCCGTGCTCGGGTGGCCGGCCTTGAGGATGAAATCTGTCTTGCCAAAGCCGAGGTCCAGCGATTGCGAGAGGCTGGTGCGTCAGCACTCGACCCGGGGAGCGGGGGCCATTTTTATCCCCATCACGAGTTGGAGCAGCTGATGCAAGAGAACGCGCAGAATGCCGTCAAGCATGCGCTGCAGGTGCTGAGGCGAGCGGGATACCTGAAGGCGGAGGCCGAACGCCTTTCCACTCGTCAAGTCGTCCCCGAGCTTTACATCCCGATTCCCTTTCCTGAGGATGACCACGTCGAGCCGCGAGAAGATGCCCTCATCCCAGAATCTGGCGGGAGCGGCGGATCTTCAAGCGAGAAGTCTGTTGATCCTTGAGAAGGGCCTCCTGTATTTTCTCATTTTGCCTTTACCATTTTGGCTGTAATCTTGAACGGGCGAGTGCTTTTGAAAGATGTATATATTGACTACAATTTGTTATTCTAAGCTTTCCCCTCATTCGCCGCTATACCTCGTTAGGCTCATTAGGACGCCGATTCTTCTTATTCGCTGCCACATCTCGCTAGGCTCATTAGGACATCGATTCTTCTTATTCGCTGCCACATCTTGCTAGGCTCATTAGGACGTCGATTCTTCTTATTCGCTGCCACATCTCGCTAGGCTCATTAGGACGTCGATTCTTCTTATTCGCTGCCACATCTCGCTAGGCTCATTAGGACGCCGGGTCGTGACGCGACTGTCTTTGCCACCCCGCGAATGTTCGAAGATGACTTAGGTCGGTCGCTCCCCTTCGATCTCTCGCTACCAAGTGAACCTTACCATTCGCGTATCACGGAGTTTCGCTTAAGTAGTCAAGAGAGTGGGGTGTGATCCTCTCTCCGGCGCGTGGTCTATGCGAATGCTCTTGAGATCATCTCTTGAGAACTGAGAAACAGCCACCGAGTGAGCCTTCGGATCTGCCAGCTAGATGAGAGCCTGGACAGCGGGTCTGCTCGGGGCCATTCTCTGGAACATAGAACCTGCCACCGAGTGAGCCTTCGGACCTGCCAGCTAGATGAGAGCCTGGACAGCGGGTCTGCTCGGGGGCCAACCTCTGGAACATAGAACCTGCCACCGAGTGAGCCTTCGGACCTGCCAGCTAGATGAGAGCCTGGACAGCGGGTCTGCTCGGGGCCAACTTCTGGAACATAGAACCTGCCACCGAGTGAGCCTTCGGACCTGCCAGCTAGATGAGAGCCTGGACAGCGGGTCTGCTCGGGGCCAATCTCTGGAACATAGAACCTGCCACCGAGTGAGCCTTCAGACCTGCCAGCTAGATGAGAGCCTGGACAGCGGGTCTGCTCGGGGCCAACCTCTGGAACATAGAACCTGCCACCGAGTGAGCCTTCGGACCTGCCAGCTAGATGAGAGCCTGGACAGCGGGTCTGCTCGGGGCCAACCTCTGGAACATAGAACCTGCCACCGAGTGAGCCTTCGGACCTGCCAGCTAGATGAGAGCCTGGACAGCGGGTCTGCTCGGGGCCAACCTCTGGAACATAGAACCTGCCACCGAGTGAGCCTTCGGACCTGCCAGCTAGATGAGAGCCTGGACAGCGGGTCTGCTCGGGGCCAACCTCTGGAACATAGAACCTGCCACCGAGTGAGCCTTCGGACCTGCCAGCTAGGTGAGAGCCTGGACAGCAGGTCTGCTCGGGGCCAACCTCTGGAACATAGAACCTGCCACCGAGTGAGCCTTCGGACCTGCCAGCTAGATGAGAGCCTGGACAGCGGGTCTGCTCGGGGCCAACCTCTGGAACATAGAACCTGCCACCGAGTGAGCCTTCGGACCTGCCAGCTAGATGAGAGCCTGGACAGCGGGTCTGCTCGGGGCCAACCTTTGGAACATAGAACCTGCCACCGAGTGAGCCTTCGGACCTGCCAGCTAGGTGAGAGCCTGGACAGCGGGTCTGCTCGGGGCCAACCTCTGGAACATAGAACCTGCCACCGAGTGAGCCTTCGGACCTGCCAGCTAGATGAGAGCCTGGACAGCGGGTCTGCTCGGGGCCAACCTCCTGAACATCCAGGGTCTCTCCTGCAAGCTGTAGCATCATTTTCATATACATAGTTTAAACAAAATGCTTTCATTCAAAAAACATCATTATTACATGGTACTAAGGATAAAAGCGTTTAAGGTCGTCGCCACTCCATGTGTGGCTGAGGAGTTGGCCCTCCACATTCTGAAGGCGATACCCCCCAGACTTTAGTGCTTCTTCCACGACATAGGGGCCTTCCCAGTTGGGGTTAAGTTTTCCCACCGCGGCGGATCTCCCAGCCGCGTCGACCTTCTTGAGTACCAGATCTCCCTTCTCGAACTGCTTGATCCTGACGTGCCTGTCAAAATACTTGGCCATCCGCCGCTTGACCTCTTCTTGATGGATGGCTGCTCGATCCCGAGCTTCTTCGATGAGGTCGAGGGAGAGCCGCAACTCCTCCTCGTTCTCGGCTCACCAATCTTCCTCTCCATTTGCGGCGACCGTTGCCCGTGGTGTCGTAATCTCGAACTCTATGGGGATGACCGCCTCGCAGCCGTGAGAGAGCCTGAAAGGGGTCTCTCCCGTGGCGGTGTTGGGGGTGGTTCTTAAAGCCCATAGGACCGAGGGGAGCTGTTCCACCCAATTGCCTTTGAGATTTTCCACCTTCTTCTTGAGCAGGTTCACGATGACCTTGTTCGCTGCCTCTACCTGCCCGTTGCTCCTGGGATGGTGGACGGACGCAAACCTAAGGTATATCCCCAGCTGGCCACAGAAGCTGATGAATTCCTCACTTGCGAACTGCGGTCCATTATCCGTGACTATGGCCTGCGGAAGCCCATGTCGACAAATGATCTCCCCCCATACGAAGTTGCGGATTACTTGGGAGGTGACCTTAGCCAACGCCTTGACCTCCAGCCACTTTGTGAAGTAGTCAATCATGACTAGGAGAAATCTCCTCTGCCCACTAGCCTGGGGAAAGGGTCCTACCAGATCCATTCCCCATATGGCGAATGGACAGGGCGCCGTGATACTCTTCAGCCTCTGAGCTGGCATGAGCTGAAGCGGGGCGAACATTTGGGACTTCTGGCATCTCTTGGCGAAGGCTGCCGCGTCTTTACTTAGGGTTGGCCAGAAGTACCCCTGCCTCACTATTCTTGCCTCCAACATCCTGCTCCCCGAGTGGCTGCCGCACTCGCCGGAGTGGACTTCTTCCAAGATCCTTGGGACCTCTTCCTCCGAGATGCATCGGGCCAGGAGGCCCGAGAGGGTCTCCCGATACAAGTCACCCTCATGGAGCACGTAGTAGGCAGACTTATACCGGAAGCGCCTCTGGTCCGGAACTTCTTCCGGAAATTTTCCCGTTGCAAGGAAGGTGACGAAGGGATCCTTCCAGGAGGGCCGCTGTTCTACTTCCATGAGCTCTCCCTCTTCAATCGAAGGACGGAATAGGTCCGTCAGGGTCCCTCCGGCTCGAGGACCAGATTTTGCCAACCGATCTGCCGGGGTGCTCTCCTCTCGAGAGACATGCCGGATGGAGAAAGTTTTGAACATCCCCACGAGACCTTTGACTTTTGCTAAGTACTTCATGAGCACAGGTTCCCTTGTTTCGAACTCTCCCCTTACCTGAGAAGCTATTATCATGGAATCAGTGAGGACCTCCACGTCATGGACCCCGAGCTCCCGGGCCAACCGTAAGCCGGCGATTACAGCCTCATACTCCGCCTGGTTGTTGGTGATTGGGAAGTGTATCACTAGCGTCTGCTCTATCTTTACTCTGTGGGGACTCTCCAGCACCACCCCTCCTCCGAGAGAATTCTTGCCCGAAGCCCCGTCCACCAGCAGCTTCCATGGAACGTGACGAGGGGCTCCGTCTTCTCTCATCTCGGCCACGAAATCTGTCATGAAATCGGCCACCGCCTGCGCCTTCATAGATAATCGAGGGACAAAGGTAATGTTGAATTCACTTAGCTCAATCGACCATTTTGCGAGTCTTCCCGAGTGCTCCACTCCTTCGAAGATCTGGCGGAGTGGATGGTCCGTCACTACTTGGATCGAATGGGCCTGGAAGTATGGCCTGAGCTTCCTCGCTGCGATGACCAGGGCAAAGGCCAACTTCTCTAAAATTGGGTACCTGAGCTCCGCTTCCCTCAGGACCCTGCTTACGTAGTAGACTGGCAGCTGCTTCTTGCCTTCCTCCCGAACCAGGACGGAGCTTACGGCCTCCGCCCCGACCCCAAGATATAGGTGTAGATCCTCCCCCTCTTTGGGACTTTGCAGTAGCGGAGCCTTGGTGAGTTGGCTCTTCAAGGCCTGAAAGGCCTCCTCGCATTCTCTCGTCCACTCAAACTTCCGATTGCCTCGTAGCGCTTTGAAGAAGGGGGAGCATTTTTCCCCTGCCCGGAGAGAAACCTGTTCAGCCCGGCGAGTCTTCCGGTCAAGCGCTGAACTTCCTTGGCGTTCCGTGGCGACCCCAGCTCCATTATAGCCCTAACCTTGTCCGGGTTAGGTTCTACCTCCCAGGGGGTGAGAAGGTGCCCGAGGAACTTCCCTTTGCTGGCCCCGAACACACACTTCAGGGGGTTCAGGCGCATCTTGTACTTGCGTAGGGTGGCGAAGGTCTCCTCGAGGTCCCAGATGTGAGAGCTCACACACTTGCTCTTTATCATAAGGTCATCCACGTAGACCTCCAGGTTCCTTCCCCTTTGCTTCTTAAATACCCGATCCATCATCTTCTGGTAGGTTGCTCCTGCATTTTTCAGCCCGAAGGGCATCATCTTATAGCAGTAGCATCCCTCCCTGGTGATGAACGAGACATCTTTGACGTCCGGGGGGTGCATTCTTATTTGGTGATAACCTGAAAAAGCATCCAAAAAACTCATCACAGAAAAACCGACGGTTGAGTCAACCAGCGCGTCGATCCGAGGCAAGGGATAACAATCCTTAGGGCAGGCCTTATTTAACAATGAAAAGTCCATACACATACGCCAGCGGCCATCGGCCTTTTTTACCATTACGACATTGGAGACCCAGCCTGGGTACTGGATCTCCGTTACAAAACCTGCTTCGAGGAGTTTTGCCACCTCCTCGCGGATTGGTCCTTCGAGCTTGTCAGCTATAGTCCTTCTCTTCTGCCGGATGGGGCGGGCTTCTGGATCGAGGTTAAGATGATGGCAAGCCATGTCCGCCTCAATGCCCGGCATGTCTGCTGCGCTCCATGCGAAGATGTCCACGTTCTTCTGGATGCACTCCAGCATCCTTCTCTGGTCCTCCGGGCCGAGGCCCCCGCTGATCCGTACCTTCTCCACCTTTCCTGCCTGGGTGGTAACCTCCATCTCTATCGCCTCTTCTGCCGCCTCGAGCCGGGCTGGCTCTTCCCACTGGCCCTTTGCTTCTCTCCCCTCCTCCCGGGCCTTTTTTACCGCAGCTCCTTCCGCCTTCCTCGGCTCGACCTCCTGCTCCTCATGAGCGACCTCCAACACCTCGACCTCCTGCTCCTCACGAGCAACCTCCATCAACTCCTCTCGGGCATCGCCCTCTCCCCCTACTTCTCCCTTCTCCACTTCCTCTCCTGGCCCCTCCGGCCTCACCATCTCTTCATCCATCTTTTCGGCATCCGCCATCCATGAAATGGTGTTGACGGCAGTCACGTAGCACTGCCTCGCCACCTTAGCATCTCCTCGGACGAGGATCTGGACTCCTCCACTATGGAGCTTTAAGCACTGATGGTACGATGAGGGCACGCACCGGAAGGCGCTGATGAGGGGTCGGCCGAAGATGGCGTTATAGCTGCTCGGAGCGTCCACGATGACGAACCGGCAGTTTCTTGGGACTCCTCCTAGCGTCACCTGGAGACCTACGCCTCCCTCGACCTCCTTCCGCTCTCCCGAGAAACCAAACAGTGGTCCGTCGGAGGCCTGCACTCTCTTCTTCTCTACCTCCATCGCGTCGAAAGCTTTTTTGAAGATCACATTCACCGAGCTTCCGTTGTCCACCAGGATCCGAGAGACCGTGAAGTTTTCTATCGCCGTCTGGATCACCAGGGCGTCGCAGAATGGGTCTTCGTAGTCTGGCATATCTTCTGAGGAGAAGGTGAGCTTCTCGGAGGGGGGTGGGGTCTGGGAAGCCGATGCGACGTCCCTTCGGAACATGGCCGGGAAGCTTCTCTTACGAGAGGCCTCTATCCCAACCCCACCGTGAATCACCCCGATTCCCCCCTGGTTCCCGTATCTGCCCTATCCTCACACCGGTCCTCTTCTGCATCTGGGAGCACTTCCTCAATTCTGGCCTGCTGCCGCCGTGGCTGTCCTCTTTCCCTCATTTCCAAGAACTCTGGGCAGGTGGCGATCGCGTGACCTTCTTCCTGATGAAAGTCACAGTAAGGCAACGCCACCCTGTCCTCTCTTCCAGCTCTTCCTCTTCCTCCTCTCGCTCCTCTACCTCTTCTCCCTCGGCCTACCGCCATGGCTTGCTCCCTCGGGGGGTGAGGGGGTCTGGGACCCTGCCTCCACCCCTGATTCACTCCTCCTGCCTCCCTTCCTTGGTACCTTTCATCCTGACCTCGCGCGGGTCCTTCCTGGTTCCTCCAGCCCAACCTGTTGTTGGGTTCTTGGTTCCTCCAAACCCGAGGTGGTCTTTCGAACCCCTGGCCCCTGGGCTCCTCTCGCCTTCTTCCCTCTGGCTGCCTCGCCTCGGGCTCGCTCATCTTTGCCAACCTTTTGTAGAATTCGGGGTTGGCTGCCTCTCCTTCAATCTCCTCCGCGGCTCTCTCCATCAACTCCTCGAAGGATACAGGAGGTCTTCTCTTCAGGTCCATCTTGAAGAACCCCTCTAGCAGCCCTACGATGAATGCCATCTGGAGAGCGAATCCTGGCACCTCCTGCACTAGGTGTATCTCCTCCTGGAACCTGTCCACGTACTTAGCCAGGGATTCCCCCTCCCTCTGTCTGATCTTGAAGAGAGCCTCCGCATCCTTCTTCCTCTTTTTTGACGTCGAGAAACGCAGTCGGAAGCTTCGGCTCAGATCATCGAACGCATAGATGGAACCTGTGGGAAGTTGGTGGAACCAGTCCCTTGCTTTCTCCTTCAGGGTGGTCGCGAAGAGTCGGCATTGGAAAGAATCCGACATGGGAAGGATTGAAGTCATGTCCTCGAACCACTGCAGGTGCACAACTGGATCCTCCTTGCCGGTGTAGTAGGACATCTCTGGCCCACGAAACCCTTCTGGCACTGGGGCCGAGAGGATCATCTCGCAAAAGGGGCTCCCTTCCCCTGCTCAGCGAGTGGTCCTCTCGCGCGGGACCAACTCACGCACCTCAGCACTCGCCGGACTGCTGAATAGCTGCCGTCTGGGGAGATCTCGCGCGCTTCCTTATTCTGGCACCTCCTTCCCCGGCCGCTGTCCCGGTGCGTTGTCGCCAATCTGCAAAGGCGGGACCACTGGGACCGCCGGGGTCTCGCACTCGCTCCTTGCCGCGAGAACTGTCTGCAGGACCTCTCGCTTGAACTTCTCAAACATCTCCAGCCACTCCCCTGCCGCTGGCGGCTGCGAGCGACCTGAGTCAGAACCATTTCCTCCATCTCCCGTCATCGAAACTAGCTTGGGATTTTCTTTCACCGGCTACGGTCCACGCTCACCGCACCAAAAATGTTGAAACCAGCAACTGGTCTCTTGAGTTCGGACCCACTGGGGGTGTAGTCGATGCTTATTTCTCCCTCACTAGACCCTCCTGACGGTGGATGCTGGAAATGGAATAGACCCAAGGCTGAAGCGAGGAGGTCCCGCCACACACCCGGAAGATCTAAGAGAACTTCCCCTCCCAAACCAAAGCTCAACCGGGCACCTTGGAGGGCACTGGCTGCCCACCAAAACTAGCCTAGAGGAGAGGATTCTCTCAAAATCGGATCTCCTCCAAGGTGCCCTTAAGGGTCTATTTATAGTTTTCCTAGGCTGGTCTGTAAATAGCCTGAATCCGCCTTCTAATTTTACTAACCGCACCCCAAATTGGTCTGCTAACAGCCTAACTCCGCTGTTCCGAAGGGCTATTTGCAGCCCACCAGGGGTATCCTGGTCATTTTCCCCTCACACCCATCTGGGCGAATGGTCCGTGAGGGCACCATTCGCTGGGCACCCGCCTGGCTGGGCGAATGCCCACGCTTCTGGGCGAGTGGTCCCCTGACTGGGCGAATGCCCTCACTTCTGGGCGAGTGGTCCGTGAGGGCACCACTCGCCTAGCGTCTTCTCTCCTATAGCTTACCTCCACCATCTTGAGGGCATTTTTACCTCACTTAGCCTGGGCGAGTGACCCGGCGAATGATCCGGACGACCCAGGTTTCGCCAATTGGCTGGGGGGGCCCACTCGGCGAATACGGGTTGTACAAAGAGGAAAACTCCTGACAAAGAATAGTGAAGTCCAGGTATTCAGTAATTGTGAATATCTTACATTATATCATCAGGAGGACACAGATGTTAAGGACAATTTGATCACTTGAAAATTTTTTATATGGTCTGTGATCCCATTCAATAATGTCTTTATTGTCTTTGTATAGTTGTTTGTATTTAATGTTATGTCAAAGCAGGTTTTAAATCACTTATTTTATTTTGTAAAATTTGTTGAGATAAATATGGTGAGATTGTTGGGAAAAACCCTAGTGATTTATCTAACATTACTTGAAGTGATTTCATCAGTTAGGTTATATTACCCATATTGTATAGAAAGGGTAGAATGTTCATTAGATGTCCTAGGATGCCACACTCGCCTTAGAGTGTCAAGGCCAGGTCAAGATAATCACAAAATCAGTTAAGTTAAGACTTGCGTCGAATGGAAGTCGACACAACTTCGACTTGATGTCGACGCAACTCTGACTAGAAGTCAAAGCAATTCAATCTGTCCATCGAAGTATCAAGTCAAGTCAACGCAACGTCAAAAGGAACTCGGCGCAGAAGGAAGAGCATGTTGAAGTCATCTTAGATGTCGACGCAACTCTGACTGAATGTCGAAACAATTCAATCTGCTTATCGAAGTATCAAGTCAAGTCGACGTAACGTCGAAAGGAACTCGTCGCAGAAGGAAGATCATGTTGAAGCCATCTTAGAAGTCGACGCAACTTCGACTTCAATTCGACGCAGAAGATAAAGTTCAAGTCCAAGTCTTCAACTCGACGGATACGTCGATAAGGACTCGACGCAACGTCGACATCTGAGTTCAACTAGAGCTAAAAAGGAATTCGAAGCTACTTCGATAATAACTCACAAGTGCGTCGATATGACAAATGATGAAGTCGATGCATGACAAATGATGAAGTCGACGCAACGTCTAATACAGATAGAAATAGAAGTTTCTCTACTGTCCTTTCTAATACCTTTTCAGAAGGTCTAGAAAGTTGAAGACTGTTCTCCAACGGCTCGTTTATTGCCAAGAATGGAATGGAGTATTCCAGTAATGCAGCAAAGACATTCTTGGAAGTTTATTTAAAACAGATGGACGGGTCGTGAACAAAAATAGAAGGTAATATCAATTATCCAAAGGACATTCCTTCTAAGGACAGCCCAGAAGAAGAAAGAAATTCAAATGCAAATGATAGAGAATTAGTATGCTGAGAGGAGAAGAAAAAGATAACGAACTGATAATTATTCTATCTATCGAAATAGGGCTTCTCGTTCTTCCTCCTTCAACCCTAAGACAGAAAAGAAGAACATCTCTCTCTGCACAGAACCCTTACAATTATCACAATCATAAGCAAGGGTTCATCATATTTAGATCTCGTGATAAATAGAAGCTACAACATTCAAGAAACAAATTCTGAAGAATTCTGAAAGTTGAATTCTATTCTCCTCTTTCTTTCTTCTTCTTCATTCACCTACTGTAAAAGAGTTTTAAGAATCTCTCTTTCAATGGATTCAGTGGTTCTACGAGTCTCCTTATCAAAAGACTCAGTTGTTCTAAGAGTCTCCTTATCAAAAGACTCCGTGGTTCTGAGAGTCTCCTTGTTAAAAGACTCAGTGGTTCTGAGAGTCTCCTTATCAAAAGACTCAGGCACAGTTAGTGCAATCCTACCAGGGTGGTAGAAGAGTGGACTACCCACATTTTGGGGAACCACTATAAAAATCCTGTGACTTCTGGATTGATTTTCTGTGCTGTCCATTTTACTGTTTTCTGTATTTATATTTCCTACATTTACTTTATTCTTTTTTGGTAGTGTTGATTGCCTAATTCTTAGCAGTTTTATTGTGTACACATTTAGGGTATAAAAGATTTTAAATCTCTATTCACGCCCCTCTAGAGAATACTTAGAGGCACACTGTGCACTTTCATTTTGGGATTCTCAAAACGATGCGGGAGGATTTAAAAAGGTATGCGCCTCTTTGCCTTCCCAATGCATAATTGTATATATTAGACATTGTGTAAGCATAGAAATTATGCACACACACAAAAACCTAGAATCCCTCTTTCATCTTCTTCCTTCCGACGACTCTGCTAAGGAAATGGCGCCAAAGAAGACTGAAGAGAAAATTCCATCTGGTGGAGAACTTTTCAAGGATGGTTTTGAAAAGACTGAATCGGATTTGGATATGGTAATCACCTTTCTGTATGCTTCTGAGTTAGAGTACATCCTAACTGAGCCAACCCATCTCTACAACTTTGCCGACTCTGCGTTTTATGAGAACGCCGACTTAAGTAAATCTGAAAGAGCTATTCACACTATTGTGACTGGACAACATATTAAAGTAACTGCAGTAAGTTTATCCAAAGCCCTACAACTCACTGAGTTTAATAAGGATGATGAAGAAGAAGAAGAAGTCACTGATGCAGATATATCTGAAGGGCTGAGTTGGTGTGGTTTTGAAAACAAACCTTATGGAAGCTTACAGAGATTGTATATGAACAGACAAGGAAAATTACTCACATACATTATTGGGAAAGTGTTGCTGTGTAAAACAGGCTCACATGATAGAGTATCCAAATGGATGTTTGAAGTAATGGTCAGAGTGATCCTGAACAAGAGAACTGACTGGGGGAACATTATGTTTGAAAAGATTAAAGAACACATAAGATCTCCAAACCTTGGCAGAATCTTATCTCTTTATCTCAAAAATTGCATCCCTCATCACCTCAAAGATTCAGAATCTACCCCTCTCCACTATCTCAAAAAGATAGATGTAAAGACAGTAAGTAGGTGGGAGAAGAAGTTTATCAAGAAGGAAGTAGGTGAGTCTTCACTTCAAAGTGCTGAAGTTTTAAAAAAAACATGCCCCAGTCCCTATAGCTGCTCAGGAACCCCTGACTCTTATTGAGGGGGAGCCTCTGAGAGAAGATACAACTGTGATGGATAGTGCTTTAGCACCTCAAGAGGAGGTGAATCCAGAACATGTACTGAAACATGATCAAGAAGCTATTTTGAATGTGGAATTTGAAAAATATGAGAAAAGTCCAAGTGGTGGACATACAGTTATTGGAGAATTAGAAGAGTCTAACAGATCGCTGAATGAATTTCTCAATGATGACATGCATCTTAATTCAGAAGAAGAAGAATATAAGCACCCCTCTGAAATCCCTACAACAATGGAGGGGGAGTCTACTGTTCAACTCACATTGCAACCTTCACATCCAAGGATAGAAGATGAGCAGCATCCTCCAACCAGCACAGCTCCCACAGTCCCAGCAACTGAATTTCTGTCCCAAATGAAAGCTCTACTAAATTGACAAAGAGAACATTTTGAAGCATATATGTAAATAATGTTGTTACAAGTTGCAAGAATGAATTGTCTGCCAGGATAGATGTATTGCAAGAAGACATCCAACATCTCAATCATCAAAATATAAATGTGTATCACACTGCTGTCAATGTTGTGGTTAATGCATGAACTGAAATAGCCAATATCAATCAAGCTACTTATCTAATTGGACATCAACTGAACATTGTGCTTGATAGACTGTCTACTCTAAGAGAAAATCAGCAGGCCATCAGATAAAACCAAGTTGTGGCTTTTAATGACTTTGAAGATGCATGCAATCAATACTTTACTTCAAAGAATATCAACTTCTGCCCAGGTCTCTCAAGAGCTAATGGACAATGTTGGTGAAACCTTACTTTATCAATTTCAAGTCACCCAAGATCAACTCTCAAATTCTTTCAATCAATCTGTCAGAACATCTCATGGCACTCTTATGGATGTCATTGGTAATCTGAATAATCTTCTATCCACACAAATTCAGGCCTCTCAGGCAGCTCTTTCTAAAGACATATTTTCAGAAGCTAGAAAGGGGGAGATAATGTCAAGCCATCATGCCATGTGGCTAGCCAATGAAGTAAGATTCTCTATGGAACTTGAGCTTATCGACTATGGGATTGCCTATCAACATCACATTCTAGAAGGCAGTCTCCCTGAAGGACCATCCCATAGTACAATGCCATAAGTTCTTCCAGAGCAATATCAAGAGCCTGACAGCTATCACAGATACTTTGTTGATGATCTTGTTAGTGGGAGTGGGCAGGTTAAGAAAATCAAAAGACATCATGTTGATTCTGAAGAGCAAGAAGCTTAAAGGAAGAGAATGGGGGAAGTAAAGAAAAATCCAAATTTTGAAGAATGGATCCCTTGCTCAAGGGATATCATCTTAAATACTTGGACTCTATATCAGCAGGGAAAGCATGACAGGGGTAAATTCTACAGCTCAGAAGAATGGCACAAGTATGAGATGAGTGAAGTTGGCAGAAGGGATTATTGGAACAAAGTTAAGATGGGAGATACTTCAGTGCCTGCTCATGCTCCTCTCATATATCATCCTAAGCCTTATAACTATTTTGAAAGGCAAAAGCAGAAGTTGGCTGAAGTTGAGTAATCTAAGAAAGCTGGACCATCTGGGAAAGGAAAAGCTGTTCAGGAGGATTGAAGAAGAAGGAATCTAGAAATCACCTGCACATTTCTATGTTTTACATTTTTTATCTAATATATTGTTAATGCATGGGACTATAGTTAATCAATATATGCCGTAATTGAATGATTGATTGATTGTTACTGATTATATTTGTTAGTCATGCCTATCTATACTTGTAAGTTCTGGCTTCTTCAAAAAGGGGGAGATTGTTGGGTATTATGCCCTCAATGTTTCTAGATTTGAAGAAGGAACACAAGTACAAATAAGCCAAGTTGTCTTAGATGATATGTTTAAGTTTCTGTTGCGACATATGCATCAAAGCTACATCACTAGTATTAAGACTATAAAAGTAATAAAAATTCACTAAGTAAAATATCGTCTCAAGACTCAGCAGATAAATCGTTGAGAAAGGAAACATATCGTCGAGACAGTCTTGATGATATCGTCGAGATAGTCTTGACCATATCGTCGAGATGGTCTTGACGATATCGTCTGAAGAAAGTTTATCGTTGAGTTCATATATCTCGACGATATCGTCTTGAAGAAGACATATCGTCTTGGAGATTGAAGACATATCGTCGAGATAACTCATTAAGTCCTAAAGAAAGGATCATGTAGACACCATCGGCTTGAAGACTTTATACCATCTAGAAGATTAAGACGATCGTCTTGAAGAAATATTATCAACTTGAAGAATAAGTCTAAGTCATATAAAAAGAAACATCTTCACGATATCTTCCAAAAGAAGCAATATCATTGAGATATCAAGTAAAGTCTTGTAGAAAGAAGTATGTCGACGATATCGTCGTGAAGATTACATATCATTGAGATGATCAAGACAATGTCAGCTAGAAGAAATTTATCATCGTAACAGATGTTGAGGTGCATTTAATGCGCCGACTTTCTCGAAAATTGAAATACAGGGAATGTGCACGCCGCTCATCTTGTGCATTAATCAAGGAGTAATAAATGATATATTCTCTACAGAATATAGTCGTTGCATAGTATTTAATGAAGAACATTATTACTTCTATATTCTGCGAGTTCCAAGAACGGCAAGACATTTATGATAAAATATTATGCTAATTCTGTCAACATTTTCAAATTGGCAAATTGATTATGGAATAATCAATAAGGGCTTTTATGCAAAATTGTAGAGGAGTATAAAAGAGAGACCTTTTCGATTACAGAACTACTTGTTTTTCAATATTCTCTTTCACGATTAATCTCAGACATACTAACAGAAAAGAGAGAAAAGAATTAACAAGAAGAAGATTTTATTGTTGGGTTGTGAAGGTCAAGAGAAGATTATATAGAAAGGTTCAGTGATTCACAAGATCTCTGGGCTTGCATTTGCAAGAAGAGGAAGAAGCCTGATCAGTCAAAGCTTTTATCTTGAAGCCTTCTCTTCTACAACAACAAACTCATATGTATTATTCTGTAGGGTTCTTTGTGAGCCTGAGTTTGTAGGATCTTATAACAGATCTGAGTTGGTAGGGTTCTATGTGAGCCTGAGTTCTGTAGGGTTCTTTGTGAGCCTGAGTTTGGTAGGATCTTAGTGAAGATCTGATTTGTTGTAAGACTTGTAAAGTCTGAGTTGTTGGTAGGGTTCTCAGTAAGCCTGAGTTGAAAGATTTGCTTATTGAGAAGAGATTTGAGAAGTTGGAGAAGTTGCCTAGTCTAGCTCATTGCTAGATAGGTGGGAGGGACAGTGGACTACCTATAGACATATTGTCTTGTAGGGAACCACTATAAATCCCATGTGTTTTTTGTGTTGCTTCTGTGCTGTGCTAGCTAGATTTTAAAGTAGCAATTAACTTTGAAAACACCTAATCACCCGCCCCCCCCCCCCCCCCCCCTCTAAGTGTAGTTTAATTAAACCCATATCTTTCAACAGTTTTCCACATTAGTGTGGAGTAGAAGCTACCGGGGTGGAGTGCTCTAAGAAAAACTCCTCGTAGATGCTCGGGGTCCACCCCTAGAATTTTTCGCGTCTCAGTAGTGAAGTGACAGAAGAAATCCTTAAGGGTCTCTCCCTCGCTTTGGCGTATTCCTGAAAGGTGGGAGGGGTCCCGGACGGTTTTGCGGTTGGCGATGAATTGGTTGATAAATTGTTGAGTTAGTTCCGCAAAATTATTGATGACTCCTTTCAGAGAGTGGAACCAAGTGTGTGTTTATCCCTTTAGTGTTGCCGGGAACACTTGGCACAATAATTGGTTAGTGGCGTTGTAAATTCTCATGATGGTGGTGAAGTGGTTGACGTGTTCTAGCAGATCGTCTGTTCCATAAAACGTCTCGATGTTCGGGAGCTTGAAGCCGTGCGGGATTGGATGCGCTAGGACCTCGAGTGTTAATGACGAGCCATGGTGGAGTGGGCGGTGGACAAAGGCGTCCCGTAGTATGACTTGTTCGTATTATTCGGCAATTACGACGCAAATTTCTTCACGACATGAGTGAGCCTTCCTCCTGCATGTCCGAAGCCTGCTGCTTCCGGGCGGTGGTGGCGATGATGAGCTTCAGGTTCTCTGGCCGGACGGACTGGGCGATCTGAGTTGGCTGCGTTTGTGATCTCTTCTTCAGGAATGTGGTGCTCGCGAGTAAAGTGCTCGGTCGGAGCGCGATCCAGAGCTGGAGGAGGCAGACTACCTTGCATGGGGCGTGATTAGGAGCTCGTGATGCTCCTATGTTCCTTAGTCCCGCCAATGCCACAATGGGTGTGTTTGCGTCCTCTGCCCCAAGAGGCATGTGGATGAGCGAGTGGGAGGGAGCTGGATCGATGTGACCCCCAAGTACCGATCCTTCAGTAGTGCGGATAGCTCTTCTTTCCATTGTTGTGTTAAAATTTTTGATTGAATCATTTAGGAGTAAGCAGGAGTTGCATCAACTGAGTTATAGCCAAACAACCACAATATGCCACACAGTAACACAAAGCTTTATTGAATCACAATACTTGATTTACTGTGCGAGGTATACATGGCGAGACATGATTCATAAGAATCACGGAGGAGAGAAGAACAACACATCAAAAACCAAAACTGGCGGTCTGACAAGCAGAGACCGCACAACTCCAGAAATCGCCCGGCTTGACCTGAGACCGCGCGAACAGAAAACAGACAGGTCGCCTGCACTGCAAGACCGCCACCTCAAACCACACGAACTGGAGCTTATTGGATTGAACGAAGAACAGCTGTCGCCAGACCGCAACTCAGATCGCCTGACCGCTGAAGGTCGCCTGGTCGCTGAGCTCGCTGCGAACAGCACAAGAACAAACATAAACCAGTTCGCAAACAAGCCGCTGCCGAACTGTTTATTCAAGACACTGGGAAATCACCAAGGAAGGAGACCGCAACCTGCTGACCGAAAACCTGCGAACACAACAAATGGTTAACTCGCTTCCGAGACTGCCCGACCTCAAAAGTTGAGACCGCACGAATTAACCCAGGCTCTAGTTCTTACAGTTCTCGTTATGAATGACGGGCCCTGCACCTCTATTTATAGACGAGTAGACGGATGTCGTCACCGCCACAAAAGAGATACAATCACCACCCATTAGATCGTGAGCGGTCTCACAAAGCAGACCGCGCGATCACAACACTTGGACAACACCCTGTCCAAGACCGCAAGCCAGCAGCAGACCGCGCACAAGCCGCGCGAACACAAGAGCACTCCTTCCTTAGATCGCCAAAAGCAAACAAGGAACATCTGGCCGACTCCAGACAAGTCGCTAGATCGCCCAGCACAAACCGCCAGGTCACAGCGGTTACATAAGAACAGACCGCCCGGTCTTCCACAAAGGAGATAAGACAATCCAAGCAGAACAACCCGGGACGAGACCGCAACAACCAGAACAAACCGGTCAACCAGCAGACCGCCAGAACCAGACCGGCAGAGCCAGACCGACAGAGCACCAGCGCAGACCGTGCGGTCTCTGCGGTCTCCAAAATTCAGACCGCCGACCACCTTCCACTTCACTTCAACAATTTCAACACTCCCCCTTGAAGTGGGAAGTGGAAACTAGCCCGAGTAAATTCCACAACCGAGTAAACGGTCCTTTCGCCAGTGGCTTTGTGAAGATGTCTGCAACATTGTCCGCACTCCGAACATGCTCGACCATAAGAGATCCTCCCAACACCTTTTCACGAATGAAATGGTGTTCAATCTCAATATGCTTGGTCCTCGCGTGACAAACTGGATTATTAACCAACTTGAGAGCACTCTCATTGTCCCCGCGTAGCATAGTGGGACCTCGAACCTCCTCATGAACGTCCTCCACCAACATCCTGAGCTAAACGGCTTCCTGAACTGCCAAGGTCGAAGCCATGTATTCCGCTTCTGTGGTAGATACGGACACCAAGTCCTGCTTTTTGCTGCACTAAAAAATAGCTGTGGGGCCAGTCATAAAGACAAAACCAGACGTTGATCTCCGATCATCCACGTCTCCCCTGTAATCAGCATCCATGTATCCAAGCAACTCCAAGCTATACCCTCTCCTATATAGGAGACCCAAATCAGAGGTCGACTTCACATACGTCAAAATTCCTTTCGCCGCTAGAAGATGAGGCTTCCGTGGCTTCGCCATGTACCGACTCACTTTGCCAACTGCATAAGCAATATCTGGCCTCGTGATGGTCAAGTAGATCAAGCTCCCAACCAGAGCTCGGAACACCAACGGATTAGATAGAACTCTCCCCTTCCAAAGTTTATGATGCTATTCCAGAGGTATAGAGATGCTCTTCCCTTCCTCCATACCGAATCATTGAATGATCCGCTCTGCATATCCAGCCTGAGAAATGAGCACTCCGCTCTCCCGCCTCTGAACCTCGAGTCCAAGGAAATGGTGAAGCTCACCCAAATCCTTCATCTCAAACCTGATAGCAAGCTCGGCTCTCAGCCTTGCTACTGCTTCCTTCGAGTTCCCGGTGACAATCATGTCATCCACATACAGTAGAACAATAACCCGAAGAGCCCCCTCCTTCTTGACGAACAAGCTAGAATCAGAGTCTGTAGCAAAGAACCCGCAGAATAGAAGATACTCCGCGATCTTTCCATACCACGCCCGAGGCGCTTACATCAACCCATACAGGGCCTTCTTCAGTTTGCAGATGCAGTCCGGACAATCCTCCGATATGAAGCCCGGCGGTTGGATCATGAAGATATCCTTGTCAATCTCGCCGTATAAGAAAGCATTCTTCGCGTCGAGCTGCCAAATCTCCCATCCACTGGATGCCGCCAAAGCAATAATAAATCGAACTAAAGTCATCTTTGCCACTGGACTGAATGTCTCATCATAATCTTCTCCATACTGCTGTGAGAACCCGCGAGCCACAAGGCGAGCCTTGTATCGCTCGATCGTGCCGTCAGCTTTCTTCTTGAGCTTATAAACCCATTTGCATGTCACAGGGGTAATGCCCTTGGGCCTGGGCACTAGAGACCAAGTCTCATTCTTCTTGAGAGCATCCATCTCCTCTTGCATAGCAATGTCCCACTGCTTCACGCCTTTGGCTTTCTCAATGCTCGACGGCTCCCTCTCATCCAAGGGACCAGCGAAGAAACATGAGACAAAGCTCACCATGTTTCCTCCTGTGTATCGATCCGGTGGCTTGATAGTCCTCTTCGACCTCCTAAGAGGTTGCTCCTGACTAACCACCTCCTCAGTTGCTTCTTCTGTGCTAGTTCCTCTTCCAGACGAACTTGGAGCATCGCTCCCCCTGCTTCTAGAACCTGAAGCCTCCATCTCAGAACTAGACACAGCTGGAGCTCCTGGTGAAACAGGAAACTCCACTTGAAGATTTTCCACAGCCTTCCCCTTTTCATCAACCCTGCTCTCCGGTAGTTCAACTCCTGAACTCCCCTTGTAGGAAGTCACCTCATTGAACACCACATCCCGAGATACCACTGATCTCCATGTCTCAGGATCGATGCATCTCCATCCTTTCTTCCGCTCAGCATACCCAACAAAGACTAGCTTCCTTGCTTTCGCATCTAGCTTTGTCCGAAGAGCATCAGGAATATGCACATAACAGGTTGACCCGAACACCCGAAGGTGTGCAACACTTGGTTTCTCCTTGAACATCAGTTCGTGAGGGGTCTTCATGTTGATAGGACTTAGAGGCATCATGTTGATGATTTATGCCGCACAAGATATTCCCTCCGCCCAGAAGGACTTTGGAATACTCTTGGCATGAAGCCAGCATTTGCAGGTTTCCGTCAAATGATGGATCTTCCTCTTCGCAATGCCATTTTGTTGTGGAGCATGGGCACAAGTGAGCTCTCTCCGGACGCCGTGCTTCCTGCAAAAACTTGAGAACTCACCAGAGGTGAACTCCCCACCATTGTCAGTTCTCAATTTTTTCACCCACAGGCCTAACCGACCTTACACCAGCTCCTTGAACTCCACGAACTTTGTAAAGGCTTCCGACTTCTCTTTCAGAAAATACACCCAGACATATCTGTGTAATCGCCAATCAACACCAACATATATTTGTTGCCTCCAAGGCTTGGGGTGGCAGTCGGTCCCATCAAATCACCGTGAATGCACTCCAACGGTGCTTTGCATCTTGTTTGCGATTTATCAAATGGAAGTCGATGAGACTTACCAAACTGACATCCCGCACAAACATGACCGTCTCCCTAGGAGGACAAGCTAGGAAAGCCCTTCACAAGGCCCCTTACCGCCATAGCCTTCAATTTGTCCATGCCTACATGCCCCAACCTTTCATGCCTGATAGACGCGCTATCATTGGTCTTCATCTTGTCAACATAAGTACTTGTCGATAAAACGAACAAGTCCTTCACCCACTTTCCAACATGAATAACATCTCCCTTTATCTCCGGTTGAGTTTTAAGGAACTTCACTTCTGTTGGGCCAAACAGAACGTGATAACCGGCATCGACCGCATTGGTCACAGAGAAGAGATTCTTCTTCATACCAAGCACGTGATAAACACTCCTCAATGTGAGTGGACCCTTATCACTACTCAGAGAGACAACACCTTCTTGTTCTACGGAATGAACAGAATTATCAGCCGTAATGATTGCATCGTTACCTGAGTAAGGTGCCAAAGAAGAAAACTTTGATTCATCCACGGTGAGGTGATGTCCACACCCTGAATCCACGATCCAATCCTCTTCGAAGTTGATGGCAGCCAAGGCCTTAACGGGCATCGCCGTCATATTTGCCGCAAAGGCTCCTCCCCATCCAGCTTCATCAGACTTTGGCTTCTCCTTCTCTGCTGCATGTCCCGACTGAAGATTAACCCGGCAATCCTTCTTGAAGTGGTCGGTCTTATTGCACCTGAAGCACCTTGGTCCTTCTCCCTTCTTCTTCCCATCAGACTTAGAAGCATAACCTATATCTTGCTGACCTGAAGTAGAGGGTCCATCCTGACCTGACTTCTTCTTCTTCCACTTCTTCTTCTTCTTCCCAGAGAACAACACATCACTATCTCCCCCGGAGATAGAAGTCCACGCCATCTGTCTTGCCAAACTTTCTTGCGAAGCAAGCAAGTTCTCCAGCTCCAAAAGAGATGGTTGATTTTCCCAACCCTGAACTGACGTCACAAAGGCAAGATACTCCTTCCACAACCCGCGGATGATATGCCTCTTCAGTTTTGCCTCTGAAATGGGCTCATCAGGGTCCAATGCAGAAATCTCTGCTGTGAGGTTCTTCATCTTGAGAAAGAAGGTAGAAATAGAAAGATCACCTTGAGAGGCCTTCGCCAACTCATTTTCAAGAAATTGTAGCCGAGCTACATTCTTCTTATTGAACAGCCCATCCAAAGACGTCCAAATCTTAGCAGTAGATTTACATCCAATGATGTGATCAAATAGCTCTGGTGAGATAGCTCTCTTGAGTGTGAACTCTGCCTTTGCATTAGTCCTCCTCCAAAGTCTCACCTCTGCCATATTTTCTCCTGCTAGAAACACTTCTTGTGTGTCTTCTCCTCCAACTATCTCCCATAGATCCTCGCCAAGTAAGTAACTCTCCATTCATGACCTCCACTTCTTATAGCTAGTCGATGTGAGGAGTTCAATACCAAGCCCTCTTGCGTATCCAGCTTCCATGGCAAACTATGTGGTCTCTTCTTCATAAAGACGATGGCAACTCAAGTTGATCACTGCTTATCCACTCCAACAATCTCCCTCTGATACCATGTTAAAAATTTTGATTGAATCGTTTAGGAGTAAGCAGGAGTTGCATCAACTGAGTTATAGCCAAACAACCACAATATGCCACACAGCAACACAAAGCTTTATTGAATCACAATACTTGATTTACAGTGCGAGGTATACATGGCGAGACATGATTCATAAGAATCACGGAGGAGAGAAGAACAACATACCAAAGACCAAAACTGGCGGTCTGACAAGCAGAGACCGCACAACTCCAGAAATTGCCCGGCTTGACCTGAGAAAGCGCGAACAGAAAACAGACAGGTCGCCTGCACTGCAAGACCGCCACCTCAGACCGCACGAACTGGAGCTTATTGGATTGAACGAAGAACAGCTGTCACCAGACTGCAACTCAGATCGCCTGACCGCTGAAGGTCGCCTGATCGCTGAGCTCGTTGCGAACAGCACAAGAACAAACATAAACCAGTTCGCAGACAAGCCGCTGCCGAACTGTTTATTCAAGCCCCTGAGAAATCACCAAGGAAGAGGACCGCAACCTGCTGACCGCAAACCTGCAAACACAACAAACGGTTAACTCGCTTCCGAGACCGCCCGACCTCAAAAGTTGAGACCGCATGAATTAACCCAGGCTCTAGTTCTTACAGTTCTCGTTAGTGAAAGTGCACAGTTTACCTCACTAGAATTCTCTAGAGGGGGGGTGAATAGAGATTAAAAATTATTTTGTGCAAAGTTAACATATATATATATATATATATGTGTATGATCACAGATTAGAGCTTCCACACACCAACAAGAATTAAACAAGTAAAGAAAGTAAATGCAAGAAAAGAAATCACAGCACAACACAAGAAAATATAGTGGTTCCCCAAACTTTGGGTAGTCCACTCTTCTACCCCCTTGGTAGGAATTCACTATCTTGCACTGAGTCTTTTGATAAGGAGACTCTTAGAACCACCCTGCGTCTTTTGACAAGGAGACTCTTAGAACCACCCTGAATCTTTTGACAAGGAGACTCTTAGAACCAGTACACTGAATTTTTTGAAGAGAGATTCTAAATACTCTTTTACAATATTTAAGTAAGAATAAGAAAGAAAGAAAGAAAGAAATAAGAATAATAATGAATCTTCTTCCTAGCAAGAAGATTGGAAGCACAAGAGGTGGTGAATGAAATCTCTCTTCTATAGTGAGAAGGAGATTGTAAAAACTTTTCTCTCTTTTGTGAGAGCTTTCAAAGTTTGCAGTAGAATGGCTTCTGAAGAAGGAGAAGAAGAAGATGAAGGCTTTTTCTCTGCAGCACACTATCTCTTTTCTCAGTTTTTCTCTCTATTCTCTTGGGAGCTTTTCCTCTATTTCAAATGTATGTGGTAGATCACTCAACTCAAATTTTCTGCCGACCTCCTCTTTATTTATAGCTCTGTTTCAATCAAATAATACTATAGGAGGAAAATTAATTAGCAATCAGACAAATAGAAAGAAGAAAATGTTTCCATAATATTTATTTCTATAGAAGGAAAGAACTAATTCTGATTTCAAATAATGTCTAAATAAGTTTATTCAATTTAGCCAAGAATCAGATATTAAGAAAAGAATGATTCAGAACGGCTATAAAATATTGACATTTATTCCATACAAATCAGATCTACTGAAAGAAGGAAAGAGATCTGGCGCATACATAAATCTGTCACATAAATCGACGTGCGTCGATTACCATTCGACGTAATCGTCGAATTCATCCTGGCTGGACGTCGAGAGGAAAATAAGGAAGGTGCGTCGACTAAGGTGCGTCGACTTCTCCATATGCGTCGACTAGAAATCAGAGTAGCGTCGACAACACATACGTCGAAATCTTCCTAAAGTTACTTCGACTCAATCTGAAGGAGACGTCGACTATATTTCGACATTGCGTCGAATAGTATTCGACGCATATTTACTTAACCTTGTTTTTCTTTCTTAGAATTCATATTCAACATATTTCTAGGGGTTAAGAGAAATCATTTCCCCAACAATCTCCCTTATTTGTCTTAACCCTATTTAGAGGGAAATTGTACTAGCATATAATTAACCCAGCACAGCATTTGTAAGGATAAGAAATATATTAAATAATCAGAAGAGAAAGTGGAATAAGAAAGCATATGACAAGTATTTGTCTTTCACACAAATTTAAACTAGAAACTTCTTTTTGTACATGAAGTTAACAAAAGCGGAGTAAAGTTTCCTAGATAAGTTTTCAATAGCATCAAGAATGTAGCCCCTGACTCTATCAGGTCGTTCCTGGACATTCCTGATGATTATATGCAGTTTTTCCAATAGTTTATCACCATCAGGGATTGTGTCATTTATAGAGTAGCCTTTGCTGATGATGATTGCTGCTTTTTCATCAATCATCTCAATTGTAATGTTTTGAACTTTCTTTTCAGTAGGCTTGATCTCAGGTGGTCCCTTGTTATCAACCTTGGGCCTATATATTGTTTTCTTTTCTGATTGCTGCTTCTCTGGAATGTCAGCCATTTTCCCTTTCCCTTTCCAGGGTGAGGCATGCCACTTGTCTAATTTTATAGGTCTGTTGGGCTTCTTGTAAGGAATATAAGTATCTTCTGTACACCCTACACCCTTCTTGTCTTTTTGACCTTTATCTAGAATGATCCCTGCCTGAGGGTTTTTCTTTTGATAAGCTTCAATATCAAGCAATTTCTTTGAAATTTTGATAGAAGATTCAGCAAGAATTTGTTCTTTAGTCATTCCCTTGTTGATCTTTTCCATCCAGGCAATCCTTTTATCTTCCACTTCTTTCCTGGCTGCTTCATATTCATACAGTTCTCTTTCTCTTATCTCTTCATGCCTCTTTTCCATGCCAGGGTCATGGTACTCCTTCACAGGGCTGTTAGGAGTGATAATAGGCATTTTTTCAAATCTTTTTATTTGCTCACATGCTTTTATATACTTCTTTTCTTTTGCATACTCCTTCCTTTCTTCTTTAGAGAAGTTTTGCCAGTAGGGAATTGCTTCCCTTTTTCTTTTTATCTTTCCTTCTGGACTTTGCCTAGGCATGATTTGTTTAGGAAGTCTTGCTGCTTGTGGAGGTAGAGGTAGCAGAGGAGGTGATAAGTAGGATTTATGCTTATTTTAATTATAGTATTTAGGTTAAGTTTAATATAATTTTGTAAATATTATTTATATTTTAGTTAAAAATCACTTCTTTTATAATTTTAGTTCTAAATATAATTGTATTTTTGTTTTGCAGATTTTTTGGAGATTTTGGTCAAATTTAATAGTACACGCCCTAGGTCACGCCCGTGACCAAGGGCGTGTAACATTAAGATCAGTCCAGGAGTTGTTGCCGCGCATTTGAGCTAGTCCACAACAAGTCACGCCCTCGGTCACGCCCGTGACCCATAGTCACGCCCGTGACCAAGGGCGTGTAAATTTAAAGATCACTTCAAGCTTTCCACGTGGACTTGTCAGCCACCGAATCCAATGTTGACCCAAGTCACGCCCGTGACCCAAAGTCACGCCCGTGACTTCCCGCGTGATCCCAGCTCCCTGCTGCGCCGAACTCAAGCCCACGTCGCATTGATGAAACCGCCCAAGTACACGCCCAGGTACACGCCCGTGACCAAAGTTACACGGGCGTGTAATGTCCTTTTTCGCGACACAGTCACGCAAGACCCACGCCGATGTCGCAGCCGTGCAGAACAAGTATTACACGCCCTAGGTCACGCCCGTGACCGAGGGCGTGTAACCTGGAATTTTTTCCTATAAATTCAGAGGCTCCCCTCCAGCATTCCATTCCCTTCCCCCTGCCCATTTGGGCTGTTCTTGTATAGTTTTCCTTATTTCTTCATGTTTTAGGTTTAGATTTAATTTCATGTAATTTTCTTGTTTCCTTTTTAATGTCTTGTTTTTTCTTTTCCATGCAAGTAGTTTAGCTTTATTTTCATGCAATGTAACTTAGTTTTCATTTCATGTAATGTTTTCTTTTTATGGTAATGAAATTTTAAGCTTCCTTTCATTTTTGCAAAGTCTCTTTCTTTCTCTTTATTTAGTCTTGTCTTCTTTATTTTATTTTTGTTATTCTCTTTTTAGTTAATTTTAATTACGCTCTCTAAATCAATTTTATTTCCGATAAAATAATAGTTAGCTTTCTCGAAGTAGAAGTAATCGACAAACCCGGATTTCAATACGACCTTGATATTTTCTTTAAAATATCCTATGCTATACGCGATAAGGTATACTTGCCTTTTCGAATGAGTAGTTTGGATTGCACATTAGCAAAAACTTGCAAAAACTTTCTCCCTCTCTTTTCAATTTATTTTTAGATTTCGCCGCCGCCGCCGCCGCATTTATTTTCGTCGATATTCCGAAAAAAAGGAAAGACTATTACTCTTATCATCTCGACAGGTAGGATAATGGTTACTTCCTCGAAGTAGGATTACTCGCAAGACGCCTCGAAAGCACTCGTCGAATTCTTATCGCATCGAGAAAGGCTTTTGCAGAATTTCAATTTTTATTATCAGGAGGTAGAGAAGAAGGTTGAAGTGGAGGTGGAGGTAGAGATGAAGGAGAATGAGTTTTCTCTTTGAGTGGAGAGGGAACTATATCAGGAAGAGAAGTCTGTTCTGCAATAGAAGGCAGAATGACTTCAGGTAGAATGTTCTCTGCAGAGGGATGATTGTCTCCTCCAGGTTCTTTTGCAGGGATGTCCTCAAGTAGAGGTGTCTTCAACTTGATGTAACTGGCAGAGAAGCCAGAGGAGTGATGTTGAAGTTCTTCCTCACATAAGGGTGCCTCAATCCATATCTGTCCATTCCAATCATCAGAGGTGACTGCTTCTTCCTCCCCCTGGATTTCTGAGTTCTTTACTACAGGAATCTCCCCCTGGTTGTATGGATTATCAATTCTGAATTCTGAATCCACAGCATGCTCCCCTTCAGTGTTGTAAGAGGAGGATTCACCAAAATGTTTGATGAAGGTGTAGTCAGAGTGATTTGAGAGGAGTGGAGCCTATAATGGAATTGGAGTAATAATTAGAGAGAATACTTAGAGTTTGGAGAGAGAGGAGTAAAACCTGAGCTTTTAGTGAGATCAAAGACCTGGAAAGAGGGGTTTCTGGAGCAACTCTCCCCCTGGTTTATATCTTTCAGGAAGGATGTAAACCTTTGTGGCGATAGAGGTTCTTCTCGAAGAAGAGCATGAAGCTCAGGAAGAGAGGCAGATAGGGTGGCCAATTTGGCTTCACAGGTGGTGATCATATTGGCACATTCATTTGAGAAGTTGGTTAGACGTGTCTGGAAGTCGGTAAGAAGATTTTCCAGAGCAACGTTCATTGCTTTGATAAGGGCAGTTTGAACAGGAGTAGGCGCCATTGATGCAGAAAGAGAGAGAGGTAGAAGACAAAGTTTTGGCGGGTTTAGAAAGGTATATGTTATGAAATAAGAAGTCTTATTTAAAGAAGGTGAAACGTCGAGAAAGGAAGCAGAAATCAAGGTAATCCAATCGTCAAAAGAGGAAGTAAGGATTTGATTCTAATTTTAACTGGAAGTCGACGTTGCGTCGAATTAATGTCGACGTTTACGTGGAGATTGGCTGGCCTGGTGTTTTATCGACGCGATCATAGTCTTGCGTCGATATGAATTCGACGGTACGTCGATAAAGGATCGACGTAGCATTGTCTGATGGAAATCGATGTCAGCGTCGAGTTTGTGTCGACGGAGCGTCGATATGTATTCGACGTATCTTCAAGAAATTTTCTTAGATTGTCTGATTTCATTAGAGTTCCCTAACAATGGGGTTTACAAGCTTCCATCAAGCATTCCCAAGGTGTTTATGAAATAGTTATGCTTAGTTTCATCTAACGGTTTTGTGAAGATGTCTGCTCTTTGATTTTCTGTGGGAATATATTCTAAGGTTATTTTACCCTTCTCAACATTGTCTCTAAGGAAGTGATGTCTGATTTCTATGTGTTTGGTTCTACTATGAAGGACTAGGTTAGATGCTATAGATATAGCACTAGAGCTATCACAATAAATCTTAGAGTTATTGACTTCCAGTTTGTAGTCAAGAAGCTGATTTTGCATCCACAAGATTTGTGAACAACAGCTCCCAGCAGCTATATATTCAGCCTCTGCTGTTGATGTTGAGACTGAGGTTTGTTTCTTACTAAACCAAGAGATTAATCTGTCACCTAGAAATTGGCAAGTGCCAGATGTGCTTTTTCTATCAACCCTACATCCAGCATAATCTGCATCTGAGAAACCTATTAATTCAAAGTTGGTTTCTGTTGAGTACTATAGCCCTAGTTCAGGGGTTCCCTTTAGGTATCTAAGAATCCTTTTTACAGAGGTGAGATGGGATTCCTTTGGGTCAACCTGAAATCTAGCACAAATGCAAGTGGCAAACATGATATCAGGTCTGCTAGCTGTAAGATATAGAAGGGATCCTATGATAGCCCTATAAGTCTTTTGATCTACTGATTTTCCTTTATCATCTTTTTCTATAATGGCATTGGTTGTCATGGGTGTTTTCATGGTAGATGCTGATTCCATACCAAACTTTTTGATTAGCTCTTTAGTATATTTTGATTGTGAGATAAAGATTCCTTCACTACTTTATTTTACTTGTGGCCCTAGGAAGTATGAGAATTCTCCCATACTACTCATTTCAAATTTAGATTGCATTAGATTAGCAAATCTTTTACACAGTTTAGGATGAGTTGAGCTAAAGATAATGTCATCTACATATATTTGAACAAGGAGGAGTTGGTTTTTATGGGTTCTAGTAAAGAGTGTCTTGTCTACTTTTCCTCTTTCAAAGGAATTTTCTAGAAGAAAATTTGAGAGAGTTTCATACCAAGCTCTAGGTGCTTGCTTAAGACCATATAGAGCTTTGTTAAGTCTATAAACAAAGTTAGGAGAAGAGGGATTAACAAAACCTGGTGGTTGCTTCACATATACTTCTTCTTGAAGATCACCATTTAGAAAAGCACTCTTGACATCCATTTGGTAGACTTTCATCTTCATGAAGGCTGCATAGGCAAGAAAGAGCCTGATTGCCTCTAATCTGGCTACTGGAGCAAAGGTCTGGTTGTAGTCTATCCCTTCTTCTTGTCTATATCCTTGTGCTACAAGTCTTGCCTTGTTCCTCACAATTACTCCAGTGGAATCTAGTTTGTTCCTGTATACCCATTTTGTACCAATTACAGGGTAGTTTCTTGGTCTTTCAACTAGGTTCCATACTTTGTTTCTCTCAAATTGGCCTAGTTCTTCTTGCATGGCCATAATCCAGTGAGGATCACAATTTGCTTCCTCAAACTTCTTTGGTTCAACTTGTGATAGGAAGCATTGGAGCACTATCCCAGTGGAGACCTGGTGTCTTGTTCTTACTCCTGTATTGGGGTCTCCAATTACTTGAGTTTGTGGATGATCCTTCAAATTGATCCCTGTTCTGCTTGAACTTGTCAGTTGTTCTTCTTCTTCATTCTCAATGAGATCATTGTTCAATTGTTCTTCCTGAACCATGTTCTCTTGTGGAAATGGGTCTGGAATGCTCTTTTCTGAGGTTTCTTGTTCAGACTCCTCACTTGGTTCCTCTAACTGATTTTCCTTTCCATTTTCTGTGTTCTCTAGAGCTAGTTGCTCAAGCTGGGTTTCTATGCTGTTGTTTTCCTGTGGAAAGGAACTGGTGGGAGTCTCCTCCCCCTTAAGTAGCATGTTAGTTTCATCAAATACAATGTGCATAGATTCTTCAATTTTAAGAGTTCTTCTATTGTAGCACCTATAGGCTTTACTAGATGATGAGTATCCCAGAAATATTCCATCATCAGACTTCTTGTCAAATTTGGCAAGATGATCTTTCCCATTATTTAGAATAAAGCAAGCACATCCAAAAATTTTAAAATATTTAACAGTGGGTGTTTTATTTTTCAGGAGCTCATATGGAGTCTTTGATTTAGTTTTGTGTATGAGGCTTCTATTTAGAACATAGTTTGCAGTGTTGACTGCTTCAGCCCAAAAGGTTTTTGGTAATCCTGATTCTGCAAGCAGGGTCCTTCCTGATTCTATTAAGGTTCTATTCTTCCTCTCAGCAACTCCATTTTGTTGAGGAGTTCTAGGTGCTGAGAAGCTTTGTTTAATACCTTTTTCCTCACAGAAACTACAAATCATCTGATTCTCAAATTCAGTCCCATGATCACTTCTTATAATTGAAACATTGGAGTTGAACTCAGATTGAATTTGTTTTATGAATTTTGAGAGAATTTTATGGGTTTCAGATTTAACCCTTAGAAAGAATACCCAGCTAAACCTAGAATAATCATCAACAATAACCAAGGTATAGGATTTTCCACCTAAGCTCTTAGTGGATATGGGACCAAAGAGATCCATGTGTAGTAAGTATAGGGCCCTGGGAGTGTCATCCTTACCAATGTGTTTGAAAGATGATTTGGTCTATTTTCCCAGTTGGCAAGGTCTGCATGGAGAATCCTTAGAGTACCTACCCTTTGGTAAACCTCTGACTAGGTTATTCTTTGCTAGTTTACTAATGGTTTTGTAGTTTAGATGACCTAGTCTCCTATGCCATAGTTCATTTTTATCTATGATATTGTTGAATAAGCAAACTTCTGTGGGTGAAGAGCTAAAGTCTACTACATATACTTTTCCTTTTCTAGTTCCATTTAGTACTGTAGCACCAGTCTTGATATCAATAATATGGCAGAATAGTGTGGTGAATTTTACCTCATACCTACCATTTTCACATATCTGACTTATACTTATCAGATTGTGCTTTAGTCCTTTGACTACTGCCACATTCTTGAAGGTGACTTTCCCTTCTTTGAAATCTCCAAAGCCCTTGGTTTGGCCACAGCTAGAATCTCCAAAGGTTACTGATGGTCCAAGTCTATCCTCAAAGTTGATTAATAGATTTTTGTATCCTGTCATGTGCATGGAACATCCACTGTCCAAGTACCACACCATCCTGGAGATGTGATACATCTGCACATAGAATTTTAAACATTAGTTTGGACCCTGCTGAGCTGGGGTCCCTTCCTCTCATTAGTAAAAGATTTAATAAGAGAATAAGTGGGTTTTTCAGGATATCCTTCCTTCTTATGGGGTACTGGCTTATCATACCAATCTTCTTGGATGATATCACAGAAATAATGTTCATAATAGAAGGACATGGATTGAGAGACCTGTTTGGAAACAGAAAATTTTCTGTCTGAATTATTGCGTCGATAGGGATTCGACGTAGACTTATGGTTGCGTCGATATGAATTCGACGTAGGTTTCTGGTTGCGTCGATATGGAGTCGACGCTTTCTTCATTCTGAATCTACTTTTAGTCGAAGTATGAGAGAGGTTGCGTTGAGTAGAAGTCGACGCATTTTGGTATAAGCGTCGATTAGTACTCGACGTACGTTGATAAGAATTCGATGCATGTTCAAATTTTTTCTGAGGATATTTTCCTAAGATTCCTTTATCTGTAATGGGATTAAGTTTATTAAAAACAGTGGTTATTTCAGGACTTTCTTGTAATCTTTCTCCTGTTAGATAATTCTCCCTAGTGAAGTGAATTGGATGTTTCCAGACAGATTTGCTGGAAGTTTGAGGTTTAGATGCTTCATTAGTATTCTGATTTAGCTGTCTAAATCTATTAGTGAGATTTTCAGAAATGTTTTTGAGCTTCTGACCTTTCCCATTTAGAGAGTCTTCAAAGACTTTAGCCTTTGCAAGCTCCTTTCTTAGTGTTAGATTTTCTGAATAGATTTTGTCTAATTCCTCTTCTGAGAGTTCTAGATTGAGCTTATAATTTTTATGATGTGTATTTTCCTGTTTGAGATTTTTTAATTCAATTCTTAAATCTTTTACTTCTTTTTCAGATTTGATTAGATCTAAACAGAATTCTTTGAAACTTTGTTTGAAATCAGTATAAGAGAAATCTATATTATCAAGTATATTTACCATAGATGTATCATCAGGCTTCTCAGTGGCCATCAGACAGGTTTCCTCTTGCTTGACCTCTTGCTGATCCTCATCTGATGAGGTACTTTCTTCAGATTCTGAATCACTCCAAGATTGAGCAATGAATCCTTTTTCTTTCTTCTTCTTCTTCTTTAGATCTGTTCTTTTTAGATCCTTCTTATTGTTGATCTCTTTAGGACAATCAGGTGCAATGTGTCCAGGTTTCCTGCAAGAGTAGCATATAATTTCTTTAGTAGGTGTTTTATTATACCTGGTTTTTGAATCTCTTCCTCTGGATCCTTCTGTTTTGATCCACTTTTTGAACCTTCTGGCCAGTAGACTGATCAGCTCCTCATCACTTGTAGAGGGTACTCCTTCAACAGCCTTCAAAGCAATACTCTTTTCTTTTGAGAGTGGAGAAGCCTTTTCTTTTTCTTCTTTCTCAGCCCTTGTTTTCAACAGTTGTTCATAGGATTTTAATTTACCCAATAGGACATCTGTTGAGATTTCTTTTTGGCTTCTGGAGTCTTTGATTGGCCAGATTCTTGAATCCCAAGAGCTAGGGAAGCAAGTCAGCAATTTGTCATTTATCTCAGTAAGAGATATGTCCTTCTCAAGTGTTCTCAATTCATTGACTATGAGGCTGAATCTTGAATACATGTCAGCAACACTTTCACTCTCTTTCTTTTGGAAGTTTTCATATTGGGAGATGAGTAATGTCTTTCTGTCCTTTTTCTCATCAGCACTTCCCTCAACCATTTTGGTGAGAGCTTCCCATACTTCCTTAGCTGACTCACACTCAGCAATCTTTTGGAAGATTTCATCTGAGAGAGTTGAAACTAGGATATTCATAGCCTTGGCATCATATGCTTGGGCTTTCTTTTCCTCTTCTGTCCATTCAGCCTTTGGAGCAGGTGTTTCAGTTGCTTTTCCACTAGAATCCTTTTTGAATGGCTTGGGGGGGCCTGTCATGACAACATTAAATAATTCATCATCAATAGAGTTTAAATAGATTCTAATTCTTGTTTTCCAAAGTGCAAACTTTTCAAGGTTGCAAATTGGTGGTCTGGTGGAAGCATAATCTTTGATTTGTGCCATGAAAATAATTTTGTAGAAAAAATATATATATATATACAAGAGGTAGGATCTTTTTGATCAAGGAGTTAACCTTTTTAGATCAACCTCCCTCTGATACCAATTGAAAGTGCACAGTTTACCTCACTAGAATTCTCTAGAGGGGGGTGAATAGAGACTAAAAATTATTTTGTGCAAAGTTAATATATATATATATGTGTGTATGATCACAGATTAGAGCTTCCACACACCAACAAGAATTAAACAAGTAAAGAAAGTAAATGCAAGAAAAGAAATCACAGCACAACACAAGAAAATATAGTGGTTCCCCAAACTTTGGGTAGTCCAATCTTCTACCCCCTTGGTAGGAATTCACTATCTTGCACTGAGTCTTTTGATAAGGAGACTCTTAGAACCACCCTAAGTCTTTTGACAAGGAGACACTTAGAACCACCCTGAGTCTTTTGACAAGGAGACTCTTAGAACCAGTACACTGAATTTTTTGAAGAGAGATTCTAAAAACTCTTTTACAATATTTAAGTAAGAAAATAAGAATAATAATGAATCTTCTTCCTAGCAAGAAGATTGGAAGCACAAGAGGTAGTGAATGAAATTTCTCTTCTATAGTGAGAAGGAGATTGTAAAAACTTTTCTCTCTTTTGTGAGAGCTTTCAAAGTTTGCAGTAGAATGGCTTCTGAAGAAGGAGAAGAAGAAGATGAAGGCTTTTTCTCTGCAGCACACTATCTCTTTTCTCAGTTTTTCTCTCTATTCTCTTGGGAGCTTTTCCTCTATTTCAAATGTATGTGGTAGATCACTCAACTCAAATTTTCTGCCGACCTCCTCTTTATTTATAGCTCTGTTTCAATCAAATAATACTATAGGAGGAAAATTAATTAGCAATCAGACAAATAGAAAGAAGAAAATGTTTCCATAATATTTATTTCTGTAGAAGGAAAGAACTAATTCTGATTTCAAATAATGTCCAAATAAGTTTATTCAATTTAGCCAAGAATCCGATATTAAGAAAAGAATGATTCAAAACGGCTATAAAATATTGACATTTATTCCATACAAATCAGATCTACTGAAAGAAGGAAAGAGATCTGGCGCATACATAAATCTGTCACATAAATCGACGTGCATCGATTACCATTCGACGTAAGCGTCGAATTCGTCCTAGCTGGATGTCGAGAGGAAAATAAGGAAGGTGCGTCGACTAAGGTGCGTCGACTTCTCCATATGCGTCGACTAGAAATCAGAGTAGCGTCGAAAACACATACGTCGAAATCTTCCTAAAGTTACTTCGACTCAATCTGAAGGAGACGTCGACTATATTTCGACGTTGCGTCGAATAGTATTCGACGCATATTTACTTAACCTTGTTTTTCTTTCTTAGAATTCATATTCAACATATTTCTAGGGGTTAAGAGAAATCATTTTCCCAACAGTTAGGAATGACGGGCCCTGCACCTCTATTTATAGACGAGTAGACGTATATCGTCACCGCCACAAAAGAGATACAATCACCACCCATCAGATCGTGAGCGGTCTCACAAAGCAGACCGCGCGATCACAACACTTGGACAACACCCTGTCTAAGACTGCAAGCCAGCAGCAGACCGCGCACAAGCCACTCGAACACAAGAGCACTCCTTCCTTAGATCGCCAAGAGCAAACAAGGAACATCTGGCCGACTCCAGACAAGTCGCCAGATCGCCCAGCACAAACCGCCCGGTCACAGCAGTTACATAAGAACAGACCGCCCGGTCTTCCACAAAGGAGATAAGACAATCCAAGCAGAACAACCCGAGACGAGACTGCAACAACCAGAACAAACCGGTCAACCAGCAGACTGCCAGAACCATACCGACAGAGCTAGACCGACAGAGCACCAGCGCAGACCGCGCGGTCTCTGCTGTCTCCAAAATTCAGACCGCCGGCCACCTTCCACTTCACTTCAACAATTTCAACATGTTGTTTGTCACAAGTATCGTTATGTTGTGGATACTGACTTCAGATTCTTTATAGAGTTTGGGGGAACACCTTCCCACAGATGGCGCCAAACTATTGCGGGTCACTCGACGCTCTGGTAAACTGGTCAAATTGAACCACCTTAGCTCACCAGCGAGCCGGGTGCGCAAACAATAAATGAAAGAGTTAATAAATAACACGAACACTTTTTATCGTGGAAAACCCGAAAAGGGTATAAAACCATGCGGTTGGAGCTGTGCCGACCAAATTCCACTATCTTCTGGTTCGTTACAATTGAAAGCTAAGAACTTGAGTGCGACAGTCCGCTGCTCGTTACGATGGTAAAAAGAGTAAACCTCGAGGGTGACAAACCACCTCTCGAGAGACTAAGTATTTTCCCGGGAACGAAAGTGAGATTCTCGAGTCGTATTTCATAACCTTCGAATGTTCGAAGGAGATCTTCGAAGATTCGAAGGAGATCCTCGAAGACCGAAGGAGATCTTCAAGCGTCGAAGGAGAATTACAGTGGATTCTTCAAATGAGCTCTCTCGGGCGTGGAAGGCAAGGTATCTTGAAATGAAGACCATGTGCTCCTTTTATAGCCTTGGGCAGGGGTTGCCCGGTAATTTTGCCGTCGTAACCACCTCACGGATGAATCATGCTAGTCAATTTGGAGCACACAGATCGACACTTTTTGGATATTCCCGTCTTGCCCCTCGGGCAGTTCGGTCAGCTTGGGAAGTTCGGGCAGCTTCGTTGACGGCGTTGAGCGAAGTGAATTGGACTTGTAATCTAGGAAATTGGGAAAGATTAACTGTGTTGAATTTTTGAAGTGTAAGTGGAAGGTCGGGCGGTCTAATTATGGAGACCGCAGAGCTCGGGCGGTCTGCTAGATCTCGGGTGTGGCAAACAGGTTCAGTTAGCTAGATATGTTGAGTAATCGTAGAGGCCGGGCGGTCTGCCTTTGGAGACCGCATAGTCCGTGTGGTTTGTGTGTGCTTAGTATTGGCGATCTGATTTGGTTTGTTATTTGTACCCAAGTATTCCTATTCTGGTTGAGACCGGGCGGTCTGGTACTTGAGTTCTCTTCGGCGATCTATATGAGCTCGCTCTGGCGGTCTGTTCTTGGATTGGTCAGATGTTCATATAGTGCTGCTCTTGTAAGAGACCGGGCGGTATACCGAGTTGATTTTGGCAAGCTGTCTTGGACAGTTTTGCTCATGTAATAATTGGTCTTATTATGACCGCGCGGTCTGGTTCTGGTGACCGCGCGTCCTAATAAGGGAGGTGTTTGTATCTCTTATGGGCGGTGACGACATCCATTCATTTGCCTATAAATAGAGGTGTGGGGCTAGCCATTCGTATGCAAGAACTGTAAGAACTAAAGTTTGGATTGATCGTGCCATTCTCATTTTTGAGGTCGCGTGGTTTGAAGTTTGTGACCGGTTTGTTGTGTTCGCGGGTTAGGCGACCAGCAGTCTCCATCAGCATTCTTCCTATCTTTCCAACTTTGAATAACCAACTCGCCAATGGTCTTGTCTGGGCAGTCTGCGATTTGTAGTTCTTGATCTGCTTTACAGCGGACTCAGTTGATCAGGCGACCTTCAGTGGTCACGCGGTCTTGAGTTGCGGTCTTGCAGCAGTGAGCAATTCTTCTTCTTCTGTTTGCAAGATACTTCTGTGATCTAATGACCGTGCGGTCTGGCGATCAAGAAGTGCGGACAGGTGTTGTTTTCAGCAGTTCAATAAGAAGCCGATTGTGCGGTCAGTGATTGGCGGTTTGGCAGTTCACAGGTCGACGACCTATCCCATTCGCGTGGTCTCAGGGAAGTCGGCGATCTTGCTGAGTTCGAGCGGTCTGAGTGGTCTCAGTTTTTTTATAGCCGTCAGGTGCTTATTGTGTTGCTTGTTCTTGTCATCTAAGTTTTCTCTTATAAATCATGTCTCGACATGTATGCAACGCATTGTAAAAAGATAGTCAATTTGAATAAAGATCTCCTTGTCCTTCATTGTCACTGGTTAACTGTTTTGAATTGAAATTGAAGTCTTCCGATGTATTGTCTTCGATCCTACTCCGAAATTTTAACATGGTATCAGAGGTAGGTTCCAAGCAGTGATCAGCCACAGAATCTTGCTTGAGTCTCTGAAAGTTGAGTTAACCAGTGTGATAGCAATGGAAGGAGGTTATACAAGAGGTCTTGGAATTGAGCTCCTAACGCAGACTAACTTCAAGAAGTGGAAGTCGTGCATGGAGAGCTATCTTCTTGGCGAAGATTTATGGGAGGTAGTCGGAGCATATGATTGACAAGTAGTTATATCTGCTGAAGGGAATGCTGAGCAAGTGAAGGCTTGGAAGAGAACAAATGCTAAGGCAGAGTTCACTCTCAAGCGTGCAATCATTCCAGAGCTGTTTGACCACATAATTAGATGTCGGTCAGCTGCAAAGATTTGGACAGCCCTGGATGGCTTGTTCAACAAGAAGAACGTAGCTCGGCTATAGTTTCTTGAAAATGAGTTGGCAAAAGCAACTCAAGTAGATTTGTCCATTTCATCTTTCTTCTTGAAAATGAAGAACCTGTGCGCAGAGATATCAGCTTTGGACCTGGATGAACCTATCTCAGAAGCAAGGTTGAAGAGGCACATAATTCGCGGCTTGCGGAGGGAGTATGTGGCCTTTGTCACTTCTGTGCAAGGTTGGGCCAATCAACCATCGTTGTTAGAGCTGGAAAACTTGCTTGCTTCGCAAGAGAGCTTGGCAAATAAAATGGCTGGCATATCTATCTCTGGAGGAGAATGTGAGGTTCTCTATTCTGGCAAGAAGAAGAGATGGGACAAGAAGAAGAAGACATCTATTAGCGATGGACCTTCAACTTCATATCAGCAGGAGAGGAGCAATGTTCCTAAGCGTGATAGGAAGAAGAAGGAAGGACCAAGGTGCTACAGGTGCAATCAGCTTGGTCATTTCAAGAGAAATTGTAGAGTCAATCTTCAGCCAGGGCATGCTGCGGGAAAAGAAGAAGTTGCTTCCAATGCAGGAGATCGATGGAGTGATGGAGCTTGTATGATGGGCACTTGTGTTCGGGCTTTGGCTTCTATCAACTATCAAGATGATTGGATTGTGGACTCGGGGTGTGGTCATCACCTCACTGGAGACGAGTCAAAGTTTTCTTCTTTGCAGGCATACTCAGGTAATGATGTTATCATTACTGCTGATGATACTATACATGCAGTTGAGAAGGAGGGTGTAGTTTCTTTAAATGGAGATAGAGGTCCTCTCACGTTGAAGAGTGTTTATCTTGTTCCGGGGATGAAGAAAAACCTATTTTCGGTGACCAACGTTGTTGATGCTGGCTTTCACATTTTGTTTGGTCCAACAGAAGTGAAGTTCCTTCGGAATGTGTCAGCTGTGAAGGCAGGCGTCACTCATGTTGGAAGACAGGTGAAGGACTTGTTTGTGCTATCTACAAGTTCCTATGTTGATAAGATGAGGACTAATGATAGTGCCGCTATCTGGCATGAAATACTTGGACATGTTGGGATGGATAAGCTGAAGCCTATGGCTGGAAGAGGCCTTTTGAGAGGCTTGCCTAGTCTGCCATCTTTCAGAGAAGGTCATGTTTGTGCAGATTGTCAATATGGTAAGGCTCATCGCCTTCCATTCAACAAATCACAAAGCAGATTCAAAGCACCATTGGAGTGTATTCATGGTGATCTATTTGGACCTACCACAACTGTCAGTCTTGGAGGTAGCAGGTATATGCTGGTCTTGATTGATGAATTCACTAGATATACTTGGGTATATTTTCTGAAGGAGAAGTCGGAAGTCTTTGAAAAGTTTGTGGATTTTAAGGATCTAGTGGAGGGTCGGCTTAACCTGCAAATCAAGAAGTTTAGAACCGCCAATGGAGGAGAGTTCACCTCAAATGTATTCTTCAACTTCTGTAGGAAGCATGGCATCCGGAGAGAGATCTCTTGTGATCACACTCCACAACAGAATGGAGTCGCAGAACGAAAGATCCGTCATCTGACGGAGACCTACAAATGTTGGCGTGATGCCAAGAGTATCCCAAAGTCCTTTTGGGCAGAGGGAATGTCTTGTGCAACTTATGTCATCAATCAAATGCCTCTAAGTCCAATCAACATGAAGATCCCTCATGAGTTGATGTTCAAGATAAATCCTACCGTGGAACACCTTCGAGTGTTCAGATCTACCTGTTATGTGCATGTTGCAGATGCTCTTAGAACGAAGCTAGATGTGAAAGCAAGGAAGCTAGTGTTAGTTGGTTATGATGACCGGAATAAGGGTTGGAGATGCATGGATCCTGAGACACGAAGAGCTGTGGTCTCAAGGGATGTGGTATTTGATGAGTTAACATCATACCAGGGTAGCTCATCTATTAAGTTACAAGAGAGCAGGTCAGATGGAGGACAAAGAGAAGCTACTAAGGAAGTTCTGGTTGAGTTGTTTGTTTCTCCAGGTGCTCCAGTTGCTTCTAGCTCTGGGTCAGGTGCTTCTAGTTCTGGAAGCAGGGGGAGCAATGCTATAAGTATGCCTTAAAGGAGAGCTAGTCCAGAACAAGTAGCTGAAGAGGTGGATCAGAGTAAAACTCTGAGGAGGTCCAAGAGGACTATCATTCCACCAGATCGGTATACAGGGGGAAACTTGGTGAGCTTCGTCTCATGTTTCATCGCAGGTCCCCTAGATGAGAGAGAGCCATCTTGTTTTGAAAACGTCGTTGGAATCAAGGAGTGAGAAGAGTCCATGGATGAAGATATGGCTGCCCTCAGGAAGAATGAGACTTAGTACTTGGTGCCTATGGTTGAGGGTGTTACTCCTATGGCTTGCAAGTGGGTTTTCAAGCTAAAGAAGAAGGTTGATGGTAGCATCGAGCGATACAAGGCTCACCTTGTAGCTCGAGGGTTCTCTCAGAAGTATGGGGAGGGTTATGAAGAAACCTTCAGCCCTGTTGCCAAGATGACTTCAGTTAGGGTGGTGATCGCTTTGGCAGCTTGCCAAGGGTGGAAGATATGGCAACTCGACGTGAATAATGCTTTCCTTTACAGTGAGATTTACAAAGACTGTTGGATCGGTAGGCGCCCTTAGAGGGGGGGGGGTGAATAAGGGTTTTCAAAACTTTAGATTTATTTAGAAAAACTTTGGAATAATGCAATATTAAAACAAGAAGAAGTGAAGTAAAACAAAAAGAGAGACAAGCTTTATTAATATTAAATGAGTTTTACAAAACTTGATTTCTATGACGCTAGAAATCGGAGGCGACTAATAAAAAATCCTTTTTCGTTTTCTATACTGACTCGTATCCCCACGAACTGGTTGGCTTTAGCCGATCTCTCCCCAGATACGGCCTCAAGCCGCTCTAGCCAATCTATCCCCAGAAAGGCCTCGAGCACCCCCTAGATCTACTCCCTAGACCTAGTCGCCAACACGAGGAGAATTACCCCCTGAGTCTAACCCAGACCTAGTCGCCAACACGAGGCGAATTAACTAACCGATTACAGAAAAGATATGAAATGAAAAGACAATAATATAAAAACTCCCTCTATGTGGATCTCTTGGAGAAGTGGACGAAGGCCCACAGAGTATGATCGTAGTCGATGCGGTCTTTTGTCACGATGATGACGCGTGTTGAAATCTTCTCCACGGATCTCCTTAAGGCTTTATGGAATTGTGGGAGTATCACTCTGAATCTTCCTCTCTCTGCTGTGGCACGAAGCTCTGGAGTTTGGGATTGTAGGAGGATGAAGAATTCGGAGCCAAGGCATCCATTTTATAGCCTCAGCGCTACCACCGGCGCTAGCGCTACCGCCGGCGCTAGCCCGGATTAAGAAACAATTTGCGCGGCAGAATCTCCCATTCGCGGCAACATGCTGCTCTATGCCTTATGTTCGTCACGCTACCGCCAGCGTTATCCGCTACCACCAGGCGCTAGCTTCCTTCTATAAACGCTGCCGGATTGTCTCTAATCATCGCTAACGCACAGCGCTATCGCTACCCGCCGGCGCTAGTGAGCCTCTTCGAATTCCGGCCTCAATTTTGGGGGCAGTCATCATGAGTACTCCTTGAGTCATATGAACTATGTTAACCTGCACACTTGAACACACAAGATCAAATACACATAGGATTTGTTATTCTCAAACCTAGGAGATGCGGAAGACCATGTTCCGACAAACTCCCCCTTTTGATAATAACAAATCCATTAATGATAAATCAGAGCATTAATATATAAGCATGATGAAATCCTATTTGTGTGTGTGTGTGAGTGATGACTTAGGATAATAATCGATTTTAGCATTTAGAATTGCTCCCCCTAAATACATGCTCCCCCTATGTGAATGCTCCCCTAAACTGTATGCTATCAACTTAATTAGTCATGTGAGTTTGTATTTTGATAGCGGTTTATATTTATCATGTTAGTTCTCCCCCTTTTGTTATTAGCAAAAGTGGGTTAGGAGGCACCACATAAATATCTGATAATAGCATGATCGAGCTTCTTGGTGAGAAGGAAAAAGATAAGGCTGTGTAGAATACTTTTTAAATAGATGAGAGTTTTTAGCTTATTTTATCCCTTTTGATTTTGGTTCTCCCCCTTTTATATATCAGAGTGTACGCAAAAAAAACTAATGATTTCCAAGTAACCAATCTACCCAGACAATACATCTACACCCTAGCCCCGTACTAAGTGACGGATGGGCATGAGGAGCTGCAAACATGTCGTAGGTTGGGGTGTTAATCCCATATGCAAACACTAGACAAAAACTGAACCTAGCACTCTTTCCCCCCAGTGCCTTGCAAGGCCCCACTGGAACCCTCCCCGGTTAAGGACAAGACATGAGTAGAGATAAGGTTATCTAATTTCTACAACCCTACGCCCCCGCTATGGTGAGAAATGAAGTCATGGATAATAATTATTGGAAACATTAAGCATTTAAATCTAATGGGAAATTTCATAGCATATGGATTTTTATTTGAAAATAAAATACACTTAGCTATATTGAAATTCATGAATGAATCAGAGTTTGAGCATTGCGGAAGATTTCAAAAAAGAAACATCATAATACTAAATAAGAGTTTAAGTTCAAAAAAAAGAGTTGTTTTTGAGTTTCAAAACTAACTTTATAAAGATAAGAGTTGAAGCATTTTGGAATAAAGAAACAATATCCTTTTAGCAATTGGAAACACAAAAGTAAAATTTGATTTGAAAGTCAATAATAAGAGGATGTTTTTATAAGCAATATTTCACTTGTTGGAGGAGTGTTTTAGCATAAAAGTTTACATAAAAATAAATCAGAGGTTTGAGCATAAAAATGATATGCGTGTTAGAGCAACCAATATAAATTCTACCAAGCAGGTCTATCACTTGTTTTTAGGAAACATTGAGATTTAAGACTTGATATAAGCATGAAAGCGCAAGGTAAAAGTTTATATGGTAATGATGCGGAAGACTTATGGAAATACAAGAAACATCTTATGGTAATCAATGATGGTCCATAAAAAGATATATGAGTTTAATTTCAAAAAAGATGTTTTTGTAAATCATTTTGTATTTAAATTTTTTTATTTTGACAATACAGTAACCAAGCATGAAATAATGTTATCAAAAAGAAAGTACTGCAATGTTACTTTAATTCACAATTTCAAAACATACCAAACATTGTAGAAAGCATGCTAGGTTATCTAGTGCATTTCATAAATAAAGAGTAGTATAGAATTAGCATTAGGATCCAATACTCATGAGAAGAAGTGTTATGGAAGATAATGATGTGCACATAAGTGTATTTTTGAGTAATGTACACAAATGTTTTAATCAAAAATACAAGAAATATGTAAAGTAATAACACAATAAAACACAAATAAGATTACTTCCACACACGTTAATGCACAATAAAAAGTACAACTACCAAGGTGCTCTACACACACAATGCTCATCAAGACTTATCAGGGTGCAAAGTAGTGATTGGGGATCACATAGTTTTATTCTTCAAGATTGATTTTTATTGTGATCCGGTGTACTTAAGAATAAGTGGTTTTTATTTTGAAAGAAAGTTATGGTTTGCACAAGATACTTTATTATTCTTTCCAAGGTGCTCAACCTCACAACGCTTATTAAGACTTATCAGGAGGTTCAAGTAGTGCTTGGTGGAGTCATCTTTGTCACTTTATTTTATGATTTTGTTTTGTACAAAGTTCTTCGAATGCACTTGTTTTGCAAACCAATATAATTTATGAAAAAGATAACCACTTTTCTTAACTTTTAAAAGTGCAAATAAAGGAGTGTAGGTAAGATACTTGTGCAATTTTAATTTATAGTACTAATACAAAACATTCACAAGCATTCTTAGATTAAACACAAATGTAGACAATGCCAAAATAAGTGAGTGAATAAAGATCATTATCAAACATAAAACATTTACTCAAACTTAGAGGCATGCTACGCATAGTTCTACACAACTTTTACAATATAAGTGATGCACATATTAATAGATGTATCAGAGCATGATGAAAGCAATGTTCAAAGTAGTTTGAAAAGATAAATTGCAACATTATAGAAGTTCTAAATAATAGGTTAAATCATGCTTGATTTTCACAGAAAAATCCATACAGTTTTTTTTATATTTTGAAAGTTTTATATTTTTGTATTTGATTTTTGAAAAGAAATAGACTTTAAACAAAAACCAAGACAAAAAGGCAAAACATATTTTTTGTAATCTGGTTTTTATATTTTTGTATTTGATTTTTCAAAAATGAAATAAAATCAGAAGTGCAAAACTAAATAGTACATATAGATTAAAATATTTTTAGTAATTTTTCAAAATTGTAAAATCACAGAAATTTGAACATGACTGCTAGCGCCTGCGATAGCGCTAGCGCGGGAGACAGAGAACGAATTTTTAGGATTTTGAAATTTTTTATATTTGATCTTGATTAGGTGTCTCATTAGTAGTTTCATGATGAACTTGCAAAATTTTAGAAGATGTTTTTGATGGGTAAAAATGAAGAAGTTTGTATTTGTAAGCATGTTTTAACTTGAAGGATTTTGGACACCTAACTCAAGTTGTAACAAATGAGATCTTGCATGAGCTATAAGATAGATCATCATAGTGAATTCAAATTTTTCTAGACTTTTATCAATCTAATGTAGTTTGAAAAATGATAGGAAATGTAAGCACGAGAAGACATGAAGGAACAAATATGCATGATTTTAGTGATTTAGAAAATAATGTTTATGCAAAAGAATATCATGGACATTCATAAGTATTTTAGTCCTATGGAAACAATTTAAAGTCACATAGTTATTTTATCGTTCAATTTTATTTTATTTTACTTCATAAATAATTCATTATGGTAATATGCGATAACTAGCATGAATAATATCTATTAGTTGATAATGCTAGAATAATGAGTTTGATTGCAATTGTTATACCACAAGATTAATTGAGATAATGTTGCATGTATTCAAGAACGTGATTTAATATTTTGACATGGAATGAATTTATGATTTCATTTGATTTATTAATATAAAGTTGATTCTATGGTTTATAAACAAATGAGATACATGCAAGTCATACTTCATTAATTCACTCATGTAATTATTATGATCACCAATCAAATGTTAGCACTAAGTGGATCTTTTGTAATGTTTGAATTTAAAGATCCTTTGATATTACATAATTATGATGGTGAAGCATGTAGCACAAATCATATTCAACATTTTTCAGAATATTTTAAAGAAAGATTGTGAGGTGAATAGTGAATATGAAAGAAGTGAGAAACTATTTTTGGTTAGTTTGAAGAGTTATTGTAAATTTTCTCTAATATAAGGGCTATCATATTCATCACACAAGATAGATAATAATCAACACATTGTGCATTTTAATTTTTTGTTTGCCTAAGCCCTTTATTAAGCCATTTAAAATAATTTCATTAGTCTTGATAATAGTTTCAATATTTAATTAATAATGATAGTTTAAGACATTTAAAGGTAATGGATTTAGAAGGTAAAAATAAAAAGGATAAGTAGATCACTTAAACAAAATGATATGACTTTTCAAGATATATAGAGTGATCATAGCATGATAATTTAAGAAGAAACAAAAGAGAATAAACAAAAAGAAATTTTAGCAAATCATGAAGTAGAATAATGATATTTCATTTTTATTAGGTTTCTACTTCATGCAAATGATGGGATACTAATGAATAAGAGATTTAGGTATCCAAAGAGGACCGGGAGTGACGGTTCCTTTGGGTACCCAAATACATCGTGTTTTCTTTTGGGGAGATATGTTTGAATGGGCCCTTTCGTTTGATATTAATGCGTCATTCTTAAGTATGGGTTTCCATTCGTACCATAAAAAGATGTAATTTTTGTTTTTCAAATTTCCATAATCATTACTCTTGAATTTATTATATAATGGAAATTTGTTTTCATTTGAATTTAAGTTTGGAAAAGATTGTGATGAATGGATCCTTGCATTTAAGGTTTCATTTTTGCTTTTTGGTCTTCATTCAAAACTTGGTTTATGATTTCCAAAAGCTTTTTGTTTCTTATTCCCAATATTAGGTTTAAGTATGATATTCATATTTGTATTCAACTTGCTTTTGGATATTGTTTGATTTTGTGAATTTATATTTACAGTTTTCATAAGCAAGTTGATTTTTTATTTTAATTCATCATTTTGTAGTTTAAAATTATGTTTTGCTTTATTATATGTGATTGTGCTATTTTTAAGAGTGGATACAATAGACTCAATATGATTTTGATATTCATTTCTATATTCATCAAATGTCTCATCCATCTATTGAATTTCAATTTTATATTCCTTACACTTAGCACAATCATTTATCAAAGATGAATTTTCTAAACATACTTTTTCATTTTGTTCTTTTATAAAAATAATTTCTTTTTCAAGTTCCTTAAATTTTTCTTTAATATCATTACAATCAAGACAATATTTTGTATTTTCAATTGAAGTGACATTAGATAAATCAGATTTTGATACTTCTTTAACTTTTGCTTTTAAATTTTTATTTTCTAAGCGCAATTTGCAATTTGCATTTTTTAATTTCTTAATTTTGCGCTTTGTATTCTGTAGTAATTGTAATGAAGAGATAGAAGTACAAGCGATGAAGTTTGATTTCCTTACATTGCTTTTGGATGAGGGAGGATTTGAACATAATGTTCATTTGTCTTCTTCTTGGTACTCCTCTTCCAAAAGTAAGATTGCTTCATCTCTTTCTTTTGATGTGTGCTCCATTGATGTGCATGCTTGCGTATTCTCCGGTTCTTGCGATTGTTCCATACCTGTAGAATCATACATTTCTTCAAGAAAATGTCATACTTTATATGCACTTGAAAAGCAATATATCAATTTGAAAATTTCATTTGATAGACCGCAAAAAAATAGTGTTTAGCTTTTGCATTTAATTGAAGTTCTTTTTTATTTGTTTCATTTGCAGGTCTTGCTATTGCTACATTCCAAACTTCGATGTCTAAAGTTATAATAAATTTTTCAATTATGATTTTCCATCCTTTACAATTTGTCCCTTCAAATAAAGGTGGTGTAGGTGATTTTTCTTCTTCACAAAAATTTCCCCCACTAAAAGAAGAGAGATCATGAGACGCCATTATTCCCGGTTGTTAAGTCGATTGGAATAAAACCTGCTATGATACCACTTGTTGGATCGGTAGGCGCCCTTAGAGGGGGGTGAATAAGGGTTTCAAAACTTTAGATTTATTTAGAAAAACTTTGGAATAATGCAATATTAAAACAAGAAGAAGTCAAGTAAAACAAAAAGAGAGACAAGCTTTATTAATATTAAATGAGTTTTACAAAACTTGATTTCTATGATGCTAGAAATCGGAGGCGACTAATAAAAAATCCTTTTTCGTTTTCTATACCGACTCGTATCCCCACGAACCGGTTGGCTTTAGCCGATCTCCCCCAGATACGGCCTCAAGCCGCTCTAGCCAATCTATCCCCAGAAAGGCCTCGAGCACCCCCTAGATCTACTCCCTAGACCTAGTCACCAACACGAGGTGAATTACCCCCTAAGTCTAACCCAGACCTGGTCGCCAACACGAGGCAAATTAACTAACCGATTACAGAAAAGATATGAAATGAAAAGACAATAATATAAAAACTCCCTCTATGTGGATCTCTTGGAGAAGTGGATGAAGGCCCGCAGAGTATGATCGTAGTCGATGCGGTCTTTCGTCACGATGATGACGCGTGTTGAAATCTTCTCCACGGATCTCCTTAAGGCTTTATGGAATTGTGGGAGTATCACTCTGAATCTTCCTCTCTCTGCTGTGGCACGAAGCTCTAGAGTTTGGGATTGTAGGAGGATGAAGAATTCAGAGCCAAGGCATCCATTTTATAGCTTCAGCGCTACCGCCGGCGCTAACGCTACCGCCGGCGCTAGCCCGGATTAAGAAACAATTTGCGCGGCAGAAACTCCCATTCGCGGCAACATGCTGATCTATGCCTTATGTGCGTCACGCTACCGCCGGCGCTATCCGCTACCGCCAGGCGCTAGCTTCCTTCTATAAACGCTGTCGGATTGTCGCTAATCATCGCTAACGCCCGGCGCTATAGCTACCGTCGGCGCTAGTGAGCCTCTTCGAATTCCGACCTCAATTTTGGGGGCAGTCATCATGAGTACTCCTTGAGTCATATGAACTATGTTAACCTGCACACTTGAACACACAAGATCAAATACACATAGGATTTGTTATTCTCAAACCTAGGAGATGCGGAAGACCATGTTCCAACAAAGACATCTTCATGGATCAGCCAACTGGGTATGTTTTTGAAGATCATCCATGACATGTGTGTAAGCTCAAGAAGGCTCTTTACGGCTTGAAGCAAGCGCTCGGGCGTGGTATGGAAAGATCGCAGAATACCTCCAGTTATGTAGATACTTTGCTTCTTATTCTGATTCAAGCTTGTTCGTAAAGAAGACGGGGAGCTTCAAGTCTTGGTGTTGTTATATGATGCCGACGTGATCGTCACGGGAAATTCTGAATTGGAGGTAGCTAGACTTCGAGCTGAGTTAGCTATCAGATTTGAGATTAAGGACTTGGTTGAGGTCAACCATTTCCTTGGACTCGAGGTGGAGAGGAAAGAGAGCGGTATGCTTGTTTCCCAGAAGGGATATGCAGATCGCATTGTGAAGCGATTTGGTATGGAAGGTGGGAAGAGCGGCTCTACTCCGCTGGAGGTTGGTGTGATACTTCGACGTGATAAGGGGAAGGTTCTTTCTGGTCCTTTGGTGTACCGAGCTCTGGTCGGAAGTCTGATATACTTGACTACCACGAGGCCAGATATCTCAGATGCAGTTGGTCGAGTGAGTCGGTTTATGGTGGAGCCTCGGAAACCTCATCTGATGGCGGCTAGGAGTATTCTCAAGTACGTAAAGTCCACATCTGATTTGGGTCTCTTCAATGGGAAGGACTCGGGATTTTGCATGCATGGATACATGGATACTGATTAGGGAGGAGATTCAGATGATTGAAGATCGACCTCTGGATATGTCTGTATGACAGGCTCTATAGCTATATCTTGGTGCAGCAAGAAGCAGGATTCTGTGTCTGTCTCCACTACGGAAGCAGAGTACAAAGTTTCATCTTTGGTAGCTCAGGAAGCCATCTGGCTTAGGAGGCTTGTGGAGGACATTCATGGGCAGGTGTGAGGTCCTACTTTGCTTCGTGGTGACATTAAGAGTGCTCTCAAATTGGTGAACAATCCAATTTGTCACGCGAGAACCAAGCATATAGAGATTCAACATCATTTCATTCGGGAGAAGGTGTTGGAGGCATCTCTTATGGTTGAGCATGTGCAGAGCAAGGATAATGTCGCGGACATCTTTACGAATCCGTTGTCGAAGGGATCGTTTGATCGGTTGAGGAGTTTACTTGGGCTAACTTCCACTTCCCACTTCAAGGAGGAGTGTTGAATTTTTGAAGTGTAAGTGGAAGGTCGGGCGGTCTGATTATGGAGACCGCAGAGCACGGGTAGTCTGCTGGATCTCGGTTGTGGAGAACATGTTCAGTTAGACAGATATGTTGATTATTTGCAGAGGCCCAGCGGTCTGCCTTTGGAGACTGCAGAGTCCGTGCGGTTTGTGTGTGCTTAGTATTGACGATTTGATTTGGTTTGCTATTTGTGCCCAAGTATTCCTGTTCTGGTTGAGAACGAGCGGTCTGGTACTTGAGTTCGCTTCGGCGATCTATATGAGCTCGTTCTATCGGTCTGTTCTTGGATTGGTCAGATGTTCATATGGTTCTGCTCTTGTAAGAGACCGGGCGGTCTACCGAGTTGATTTTGGCAAGCTGTCTTGGACAACTTTGCTCATGTAATAATTGGTCTTATTATGACCATGCGGTCTGGTTCTGATGATAGTGCGTTCTAATAAGGGAGGTGTCTGTATCTCTTATGGTCGGTGACGACATTCGTTCGTTTGCCTATAAATAGAGGTGTAGGGCTAGCCATTCGTAAGCAAGAACTGTAAGAACTAAAGTTTGGATTGATTGTGCTGGTCTCGTTTTTGATGTCGTGCGGTTTGAAGTTTGTGACCAGTTTGTTGTGTTCGCAGGTTAGCGACCAGCAGTCTCCGTCAGCATTCTTCCTATCTTTCCAGCTTTGAATAACTAGCTCGCCAGCGGTCTCGTTTGGGTGGTCTGCAGTTTGTAGTTCTTGATCTGCTTTGCAGCGGACTCAGTTGATCATGCGACCTTCAATGGTCAGGCGGTCTTATGTTGAGGTCTTGCAGCAGTGAGCACTTCTTCTTCTTCTTCTGTTCGCGGGATACTTTTGTGATCTAGTGACCGTGCGGTCTGACGATCAAGAAGTGCAGACAGGAGTTGTTTTTAGTAGTTCAATAAGAAGCAGATTGTGCGGTCTGTGATTGGCGGTCTGACAATTCACAGGTCAGCGACCTGTCCTATTTGCGCGGTCTCAGGGAAGCCGACGATCTTGCTGAGTTCGAGCGGTCTGGGCGGTCTCAGTTTTTTTCTAGCCTCCAGATGCTTGTTGTGTTGCTTGTTCTTCTCATCTAAGTTTTCTCTTATAAATCATGTCTCGTCATGTATGCAACGCATTGTAAAAAGATAGTCAATTTGAATAAAGATCTTCTTGTCCTTCATTGTCACTGGTTAACTATTTTGAATTGAAATTGATGTCTTCCGTTGTATTGTCTTCGATCCTACTCCGAAATTTTAACAAACTGTTGTGCACGTCGCGATCGTAGAAGCATTCTGAGCGTGCAACGAATCATAGAAGCATTCTGGGCTTGCAACAAACACGGAAGCATTATGGGCGTGCAATGAACACGAGGGCGTTATGAGAGCGCAACGAATACGAAAGCGTTCTGAACACGCACCGAACATAGAAGCAGTTTGAGCGCGCAACGAACGTGGAAGCATTCTGAGCATTCTGAGCGCACAACGAACGTGGAATCATTCTGAGCGGGGGGTGAGCGTGTGTTGAGCACGGAGGCATTCTGAGCGCGCAACAAGCACAGAAGATTTCTGAGCGCGCGGAGAGCGCGTAGGCATTCTGTACGCATCGTGAACTTGAACCCAAACACTGTAGCCGAGCGATGTTGGGGAGGTGCGGCCAAAAGAGGGAGAGTGCACCCCACTAACGGGGGTGCTCCCTTGGCCGCTCCCCCTTAGGGGGGCGGCCTTGTCCGCACCACCAAGGGGGGTGCATTTTGGCCGCTCCCCCTTAGGGGGGCGGCCTTGTCCGCACCGAAAGTGCACAGAGTGCCTCTAAGAATCCTCTAGAGGGGGGCAGGGGGTGAATAGAGATTTAAAAATATTCATATTCTAGTTGTGCAAATACAATAAACCTAAGTATTATGCTTCACCAAGATATATCCCAGAATAAAATAGTTGCAGTTAAGTAATGAAATAAAAGACAGTAAATGAAATCTAATCTATGAGGGACAGCACAGAAAAGCAATCCAGAAGACACACAGAATTTTTATAGAGGTTCCCCAAAATGTGGTACTCCCCTCTTCTACCACCTGGTAGGGATGCACCACTGTGCCTGAGTCTTTTGGTAAGGAGACTCTTAGAACCACTGATCTTTTGACAAGGTGATCATGAACCACCAGATCTTTTGATAAGGAGATCTTGAACCACCAGATCTTTTGATAAGGAGATCTTGAACCACCAGATCTTTTGATAAGGAGATCTTAAACTACCGGATCTTTTGATAAGGAGATCTTGAACCACTGAATCCTTTGAAGAGGGATTAATAAAACTCTTTTACAATTGGAAGAATGAAGGAGAAAGAAAGAGGGAGAGGAAAGATTCAGAAATCTGCCTTTCAGATTTCTGTAACAGCAATCCTAAGCTATTGTTTGAGTGCTCTTCAGGATCTGTATATGATTAACCCTATCTTTTGATAGTGATGATTGCTAGGGCTGTTAAGCTTTTGATCCATCTGCTTCCTGCTCTTAAAATAGAACTGCTGCTATATGATTTTGATGAAGAATCAGCAGCTGTTGACACAGAGCAGAGTATCTCCTTTTTCTTTTTCTTTTTCTTTCTTTCCTGTATGCTATCTATTAGGGTTCCTGGGAGAGGAAGAAGAGCAGTGCCTAAATAGAACAGTATGGCTGATTGTGATAAGTGCCTTGATTTTCTCTTTCTTCTGTTGCCTTTTATTGTCTCTCTATTGAATTTGAATTTGTTTCCCTTTCAGGTAAGTCCTGAAAGGGTATATTTGTCTAGACAATAAATCCTTCCTTCCTTCTTTAATTCCCGACCCGTCCACCAGCACTACGCTTGTTTCCAAGAAAGATTTCTGTCTTCTTTAATCCTTCTTTCTATTTCAGGCAATTAATGTGTCGTTGGAGAACAGTCTAGAGAGAGGTGGGCCAAGAGAGAAGGTACAAAATGATAGTTGAAAAGGTTTCCCTTTTCAGACTGTATTCGACGTAACGTCGAGTTCTCTTCCTCTCTTATCAACGCACCTTCGAGTTCTTGTAGGAGCAGCTTCGAACTCATCCTTGCTCTGATTGAACTCTGCTAGTCGATTTTGCGTCGATATCCAATCGACGTAACCGTCGAGTTGATGGATTGGCTCTGAACTTCATTATTTGCGTCGAGATGAAGTCGATGTTGCATCAACTTTGAATGGCTTCGACAAATACTTCCTTCTGCTCTGAGTTGAAGTAGAAGCTGCGTCAACTTCTCAGGATACTTTGACCTTATCCATGGCCTCTACGTCAATATCTATTCAATGTGACGTCGACTTGAATTACTTCGATAGATGGGTGAACCAATTGGACTTCTAGTTAGAGTAGCGTCGACAATAATTCGAAGTTGCGTCGAATTCTATTCGACGCAAATATTAACTTTGTCCAAATTATGCTTCTCTTGATATGGTCTTGACACCCAAGGTTGAGTGTAACATCCTAAGACATCTAATGACCAGATTACCCTCACTATACACTGGGTAATTCAATCCTAAGGAATAAAATCACTTTTAGGTAATTTGTTAAGTTAAATCAAAGGGTTTTTCCCAACAATCTCCCCCTATTTATCTTAACAAGTTTTACAATTCGAATAAAGTGATTTTACACATTTCTTTGCATAAACCAAAAATACATAAATAACAACATAGGAATAAGAAAATAAATGACAGATTGAAATCACAATCCATTTCATTCAATTGTATATAGATCACCACAGCTGTGATTCTGGAATTGTAGGACATTGTAGAGTACCTGAGCCTCATTGCTCCTTGTCAGGGTTTTTTTCTTTTCCTTGAAAACGCCTTTACCTTCCTTGTGGCAATGTTAAGAGGCTCATCATCTTCTGTAGTGGCATCTTTGGGAAGCTCCCCCTGACTGTGTGCATTCACGTCAGCTTCCTGGGCTGCTTCCTCGGCTATCTGAGCTACTTCATCCAGCTGCAATGCTTACAGCTACCATTTCTTCTTCTAAGTTCCTTTGAACATCTGGGGCAAGCGCCCCCTGAATAGATGGGAGGTCACCTTGATGATCACCTTGATCTGCCTCTGTCCTTTCTACCTTATTCTGCTTTTCTGGAAGCACCCACTGATCTCCAGGTTCCCCCTGGATCTGTGCACCCTGAAATGTGGTCACTTTGTCAAGAGCAGGCTCATTATCAACATCCCCTTTATCCTATCCATTCATATCAAGAGCAGGTCTTTCTTCCTCTAATATGTTCTCCCCCTTCTTGACCTTGTTGTCCAGTGAGGTTAAGAACTCCCTTGTAACCAAGGAGGAAGATATAAAGTCTTTGAGGCTCTGAAAAGATCTTTGAAAACTTATTAGCTCACCCTCTATTTGTGAGTATTTTCTGTCAAACCTTCTAGACTGAGAGGCTACCTGGTCTGCAAATGTGGAGGAGGCAATGGCCGCAGCTTTGGAAATGATCTGCTCAAGATCAATTGTGGGTGGAAGAGATGTAGATGGAGGAGGTGATGGATGAAGGTCTTCTTGGATAGGGGATAGAGGATGGTAAATGTCAGGTGAGAAATTAACTGATGGTGGTGGAGTTGGAGATAGTTGATAATTTGGAATTACAGTGGATGGTAGTTGATGAGGGATTTGGTGAGATGGCTCAGGGGCTGAAGTGGATGGTAAGGAATGATGGATCTGTTGTTGTTGTTGTTGTGTTGTTGAGGAGAATGTTGGGCTGAAGCATCATCCTGATGGATATCTGGAACAATGTCCAGTGGAGATTGAGAGTGAGGATGAGGGATAGCATCCCTTGGAGGGTTTGGTATTTGCCTCTCTGGCTCTTGAGGAGGAGGAGAGGGAGGAGGTGAAGCTGGGGCTTGATCAGGCTTTAGGATTTGCCTGGTCCACTTAGAGAAAATTTCAATGTTTATTCTCTTTCTAGGAGGAATTGGCACTCCTTTGGACTTACACACACTGGGATAGTGGTGAAGCAGTACCTGACTCATGATTCTCATGAAAGCATTCTCCTTGTTGGAGTACTTGTGAGCAATCAGCTTTAGAAGGCACCTCCCCCAGTTAATCTTCTTCTGCAGAACTAGCACTCCCATAATCTGCAACTGCTGCCTGGGGATAGCATCATGGGCTGAAATTTTACATAGCATAACCTTCCCCACCATGTCATCCAAGAACCTGTACTCTCTTGCCACATCAATCTTTTTAATATTAATGGGTTTCTCCTTCTTGAACTGCATTATTTCTAAAGCTTTCTTAATCTCTTCACCTATCAGCTCATCAGAGACACTCCCAGTTGGAAGATCAAATGTCTGACTCAGCATCTCCTATGTGATGTGAATGTCTGTCTCAGAAACTTTCCCATTAAGGAAGCCAAGCTCTCCTATCTGTACCGACTCCTTAAATTCTGTTAGTTCTATATCGAGTATCTTGCTCCTGGTGGATATCAGTTTAGTTAAGCCAGCATCCTGAAGCAAGCCCAGAATGGCTCTGAAATTGTCAGACGCTGCGCTGAAGGAGTCAATATCCACATCGAACCCAGAGTTAATATTAGGAGGGGCCATTGATTGGATGTACCTGCAAAGAAGGAGAAAACGAGAGAGAGAGAGAGAGAGAGAGAGAGAGAGAGAGAGAGAGAGATGCACAGAAGAGCTGGAGAGCAAGAAGGCAAGAGAGCAAGAAAGCAGGAAGAGAGAAATTTGATAGCGTAATGTTTCGACGCAGTAATTTCTTAAAACCAGATGAATCCGCGCACCTTAGGGTTTAGGTCGACGCACCGTCGATAACACTTATTATTTGGCGTGCAAAGCTGTGTCGAGATTGCTTCTAGAGGCGATTCTGCGCGCGCTGATATATCGACGTTGCGTCGACTAGTACTCGACGTAGCTTTGAGACTATTCAGAGACCCTAAGTCGACGTAGTCCTGTCGACGTTACGTCGATTTCCAATCGACATAACTTCAAATTTAATCAGCGATTGATAAGTCGACGTATGCGTCGATATGAACTCGTCGTTACTTTGAGATCTATTCGAATTGTTTGCTCTGAGTGCTTCTTGCCGCTGGCGTCGAGTAGCAGTCGACGGTACGTCAACTCCTATTCGACGCACCTCTGAATGAACAGAACTATTTTCTTAGAAATTTCTTGTTGTTTTTCCCAGCAATTATTTGTATTGAAAATAGATTGTAATATAATTTTAATGACCAGTAGGAAAGGTTCAAGGCAGAAATAACTCCCATGAATAAGTTTTGTTCCTTAATCAAAATCTACATCTTTCTTCTCACTCCATTTTCTCCTGAGTGGGACCCTACCTCACCCTACATAGGTAATTCAAACATTGGAAGGAACCCAGGTTACCTTGGGCCCTTTGCTTTTACCATTATAGGGTTCAATGAAAGAATAGAAGGGTCTTTCATGATACACTTTGGGATGATAGGGAATGGATTTCCCAAACCTCTTATCTTGATACTTAAAATAAGTATAAAATGTATCAAAATATAACAAATCAGCAGAATGTTTTATTATCCTAGGTTTTCCCTTAACCTTTTGGTTGTTGTTATTTGACTCATCTATATTATTCTTACCTAGGGGTCTTTCTTTCCTATTTAAATTTACTTGATTAGGTTTGTTTATCCTATCTGGATGGTTGTTAGCCTTAACCTTGAATGATGCACTCTTCTCACTTGGTTTGCACTCACTAGATCTAACAAATGACACTGGATTTTTCCAGGCAGGTTTCCTAGGTGCTTCAGTGCTTGTGGAGGGCTCTGCTCCTAAACCTAGGTGATTAAATCTCATAGAAAGATTTTCTGTGATGTCTTTGAGCTTCTGACTCCTCCCATTGAGTGAGTCCTCAAAGGTCTTTGCCTTTGCTAGCTCTTCTTTTAAATTTGTATTTTCTTCTCTAAGTTTAATCAATTCTAGCTTTTTATCATTAATTTCATTTGTTAGTTTTTGATTTATTAGATGCATTTCATCTTTCTTAAGGTTCTCTAGTTCAGTTCTAGCTATGTCTAGTTCTTTTTCTACCCTAAGATGTTCAATGCAGAAATCTTAAAACATGATTTGAAATCATCAGAGCTAAAGTCAAATTCATCAAAAACTGATACCTGCTCATCTTCATTATCTGATGACATTCCAAGAGCCATCATGCAGGCTGCTACTGCTTCTTCTTCATCATCACTTTCAGATGATGAGGAGTCTAATTCTGCTTCGGAATCACTCCATGTTTCAGCAATGAAGCTTTTGGCTTTCTTCTTGTCTTTTCCTCTGAAGGACTTCTTCTTCTTCTTCTTCTCTTCTTTGTTGTTGCTTCTTTCCCTTTGCCCTTGTGGGCATTCAGGGGAAATGTGCCCTGGTTTGCTGCAGGTATAGCAAATAATCTCCTTCTTTGGAGTTTTATCATACCGGGGCCATGAGTCCCTTTCTCTTCTCCTTGAGTCTTCAGTTTTGACCCATTTCTTGAATCTCCTTGCTAGGAGATTGAACATCTTATCTTCAGGAGTAGAAGGCTCTCCTTTAGTAGCTTTCAGAGCAAGGCTCCTTTGGGTAGGAGCTGGAGTCATTTCCCTTTCATCTGATTCAGCCATATTCTTCGGCAGCATCTCATATGACTTAAGATTTCCTAACAATGCTTCAGTTGAGATCTCTCTGTGACACATGGACTCTCTGATTGCCCAGATTCTGGAATCTCATGAGCTAGGGAAGCACATAAGGATTTTATCATTAATTTCAGTCAAGGATATCTCCTTGTCTAAGCCTTTGAGCTCATTAATGATAATACTGAATTTGTCATACATAGTAGCAACAAATTCTTCAGCTTTCTTTTGAAATTTCTCATACTGGGATATGAGAAGGGACTTTCTGTTCTTCCTTTCATCAGCACTTCCTTCCACCATTGTGGTGAGTGAGTCCCAGATTTCCTTTGCTGATTGCCACTCAGCAACTTTCTGAAAAATGTCATCTGACATTGTTGACACCAGAATATTCATGGCCTTGGCATCACATGCCTTGACCTTCTTCTCATCCTCTGCCCATTCCTTTCTTGGTACAGCCTCTGTTGTTGAGGATTCTCCTGCCTTTTGTCTGACTGGAGCTGGAGGACCTGTGAGGAGAATATTATAGATGTCTTCATCAATGGAATTCATGTAAAGCCTTATTCTGGCCTTCCAGAGTGTGAACTTATTCAAGTTGCACACTAGGTGTTGACGACATGAAAATCCTGACCCCAAGATTCGGACCGATGCAGCTGGAGGCTACTCGCCCAGCAGTCCAAACAGATGACCTGGCTGGCGACTACTACGGAGATAGAAGAGCAACAAACAGGACCCCAGGTGCTGCGGCAGGGAGGTCCCACCACGTACCCAGAAGCTCCGAAGAGACTTCCCCTCCAAGACCAAAAATGACCGAGCAGAGTACAAGGAAGGCACCGACTTGGCTAGTACCGGGAGTAGCGGCCAAGTGCGACAGGTTCCAGAATGCAAGAGCAGGGTTTCGAGAGCTCAAGTCCAGGTGCCAATCCAAGTACCCATGGGGTCCTATTCATAGGAAAACCAAGGGGTAGGGGGGTTTATAGCCCAGCCCCTGCCCGGCGACTAGCGACATTGAGGCGATCTCCCCGGGCAAATGGGCGAGTATCACCTATGGTCGCCCACCTTGTGGCGAGTATCCGGGATACTCGCACGAGTGCACCCCTACTCGCCTAGGCTTTCTTCTGCTCCTATACTTGACGAACTCTTCCACTATGCCTGCTGGCCGACTTTATCTTGGTATCTCGAACTATTGACTTCTGTGTTGACTCTTTGACTTTGACTTTTGTCTACGTGGCCTTGAATGGGTCCGACCCTCGGAGAATGAGGGTTGTACACTAGGGGTCTTGTGGAAGCATAATCCTTAGTAATCATTTTCTGTATAAAATATGTTTGTGATAAAGAAATAAAACGAGGAGGTCTTTTTGATCAAGGTGTTAACCTTTTTATGAACAACCTCCCTCTGATAACAATTAAAAGTGCACAGAGTGCCTCTGAGAATCCTCTAGAGGGGGGTGAATAGAGATTTAAAAATATTCCTATTCTAGTCGTGCAAATACAATAAACTTAAGTATTATGCTTCACCAAGATATATCCCAGAATAAAATAGCTGCAGTTAAGTAATGAAATAAAAGACAGTAAATGAAATCTAATCTATGAGGGACAACACAGAAAAGCAATTCAGAAGACACAGAATTTTTATAGAGGTTTATCAAAATGTGGGTACTCCCCTCTTCTACCACCTGGTAGGTATGCACCATTGTGCCTGAGTCTTTTGGTAAGGAGAATCTTAGAACCACTGATCTATTGACAAGGAGATCATGAACCACCAGATCTTTTGATAAGGAGATCTTGAACCACCAGATCTTTTGATAAGGAGATCTTGAACCACCAGATCTTTTGATAAGGAGATCTTGAACCACTGAATCCTTTGAAGAGGGATTAATAAAACTCTTTTACAGTTGGAAGAATGAAGGAGAAAGAAAGAGGGAGAGGAGAGATTCAGAAATCTGTCTTTCAGATTTCTGTAACAGCAATCATAAGCTGTTGTTTGAGTGCTCTTCAGGATCTGTATATGATTAACCCTAGCTTTTGATAGTGATGATTGCTAGGGCCATTAAGTTTTTGATCCTTCTGCTTCCTTCTCTTAAAATAGAATTGCTGCTATATGATTTTGATGAAGAAGCAGCAGCTGTTGACACTGAGTAGAGTATCTCCTTTTTCTTTTTCTTTCTTTCGTGTATGCTGTCTATTAGGGTTCCTGAGAGAGGAAGAAGAGCAGTGCCTAAATAGAACAGTATGGCCGATTGTGATAGGTGTCTTGCTTTTCTCTTTCTTCTGTTGCCTTTTATTGTCCCTCTATTGAATTTGAATTTGTTTCTCTTTCAGGTAAGTCCTGAAAGGGTATATTTGTCTGGACAATAAATCCTTCCATCCTTCTTTAATTCCCAACTCGTCTATTGAAGCCAGGAAAATCCCGGCTCCAAAATTCGGATCAATGCAGCCCGAGGTTACTGATCCTGCGATCAAACTCCACGGCTCGGATAGCTAAAATAGGAGAGAGAAAACGACTATAAATCCTTATCGACGCACCTTCGAGTTCTCTTCCTTAGATTGTATTCGACGTAACGTCGGGTTCTCTTCCTCTCTTATCGACGCACCTTCGAGTTCTTGTAGGAGCAGCTTCGAATTCATCCTTGCTCTGATTGAACTCTGCTAGTCGACGTTGCGTCGATATCCAATTGACGTAACCGTCGAGTTGATGGCTCGGCTCTGAACTTCATTATCTGCGTCGAGATGAAGTCAACGTTGCGTCGACTTTGAATGGCTTCGACAGATCATTCCTTCTACTTTGAGTTGAAGTAGAAGCTGCGTCGACTTCTCAAGATACTTTGACCTTATCCATGGCCTCTACGTCGATATCTATTCGACGTGACGTCGACTTTGAATTACTTTGATAGAAGGGTGAACTACTTGGACTTCTAGTCAGAGTAGCGTCGACAATAATTCGAAGTTGCGTCGAATTCTATTCGACGCAAATATTAACTTTGTCCAAATTATGCTTCTCTTGATATGGTCTTGACACCCAAGGTTGAGAGTAACATTCTAAGACATCTAATGACCAGATTACCCTCACTATACACTGGGTAATTCAATCCTAAGGAATAAAATCACTTTTAGGTAATTTGTTAAGTTAAATCAAAGGGTTTTCCCAACACGCACCCCATTGGGTTTGGCTGCACCCCCCAAAGGGGGTGCGACCTTGGTAGCACCCCCAATGGGGCGTGTGGCCTTGGCAGCACCCCCAATGGGGGTGAGGGTTTGCGGCCTTGGTCGCACCCCGAATGGGGGGTGCGGGTTTGCGGCCTTGGCCGCACCCCCAATGAGGGGTGCGGGTTTGACCGCACCCCCAATGGGGCGTGCAGGTTTTGCCGAACCCCCAATGGGGCATGCCGGTTTGGCCGCACCCCCCAAAGGGGGGAGGGGGGCGGATGTGGCCGACCTTGGCGGCACTGCCTGAGGTGGGTGCGGTCGGCCTTGGCCGCACCGTGTGAGGGGGAGGTGCGTGCCTAGGCACGGCCGGTGCTGCGCGGGGTAAGTGCGGTGGGGGGCCGACGAGGCTTTGTGGCGGTGAAGAGAGAGAGAGAGAGAGAGAGAGAGAGAGAGTGGGGGTTGCGGTTACCCCCATGATGTGGTATGTTTACCCACACGGGAGTGCGGATAGCGTGTACACGTACGTGCGCTCCGGTGGCTATTTGGAGGACCAAGGGGACTCAGAATTACGCGACAATGGGTCTGTTGGAATCGTATCGGCGAATCGGTCGAGGTCGCGGCAAAAAATTACAGGTTCGATCGGGCTCGACCGGATCCGTTTTGGGGGAACCCCATCACTTTTCAATTTTATTCTTTATTCATTACAATTTTACAGTAAATATCTAAATCAGTCCCCAATGTTTAGGGCAGAACCTAAATTGGTCCCTAAAATTTTGATTGTTTGAAATCAGTTCATAACGTTTGCAACTTTTTTGAAATGGTTCACATTTAACCTTTCCATCCTCATGTTTAACGGAATCATCTATGGTTGTGAGCACGAAGAGCCTGCGTGGATTTGATTACAATTACAAATGTAACAAAAAAATTATTTATGACCGATTATTGTGGCTATCCGAATATAAATTATTGCAGCTATGTTAAAATCATTATCGGACTATATGCAACAGTATTAATCTCTAGTATTATTTTTATATCGGACCATATGCATCATTTTTTATAAAGAAATGAATATAAAAAATTTATTTTTATATAGCGCAATATGTCTTAGTGCACTAGGAACTTATTATTCATTATGGGTGGTTATATTTGCAGGCCCTATATGGATATTTGCAGCCCAATTTTTACGAGTTATTACGCGCCTTTTAAAAATACTCTTTGTTAGGTGCATTTCTAGGAAAAGTGTTCAACATGAAAGTTGTAGATCTCGTCGAAATCTACAACTTTGATGTTGAACACTTTTCCTAAAAATGCACCTAACATTGCGTATTTTCAAAAGGCGCGAGACTATTGTGAAATTTTTCGCGCCTTTTGAAAATACGCAATGTTAGGTGCATTTTTAGAAAAAGTGTTCAACATCAAAGTTGTAGATTTCGACGAGATCTACAACTTTCATGTTGAACACTTTTCCTAAAAATGTACCTAACAAAGAGTATTTTCAAAAGGCGCGTAATAACTCGTAAAAATTGGGCTGCAAATATCCATATAGGGCCTGCAAATATAATTACCCTCATTATTAGCCTATAAATTGTCTAGGAATTTTACTAGGAATTTATTATTTCTTTATTAACACAAAATTAAATTTATTTATTATTAATGCGCCTAAAATCCAAAAAATCATAGATATCTCATCAAGGATTGGAATAATTTATTATGATCTCCACAAAATAAAATAAATTTTCTACATCCTTACTATGTTAAATCACAAATAACTCATAAATATTTCTCAGCATATAAAGTAAATTTCAACAATTTAACTTGTTTATTATTGATTGATATTATTGCATCCCCTTATCTGCCAAAACAACATTTTATTTAAAGAGAGTTTTCCTTAATTTATTAATATAAAATTTATTTATTATTTTACTAAAAAGAAAAATAATCGCCCTCATCCTTCTTCATTAAGAAACAAGTTAGTGAAAAATAAATCTAATATTTTTTTAAGATATATTTTTTAAATTATTTCATTCAGCTTACAAATAATTTGTTGACTTCATTTAACAAAAATTACATAGTTCTATAACCATAAGAAAACTATTGTTAAGGATAATTATGTAATATGAAAATAAAATACATTTGCTAAAATACTTGTATTGATTCTGTAAAAAAAAAATTCACATAGGTGCTTCGTCATCGCAATCATAGTTGATTCCATTAAATATGAGGATGGAAAGATTAAATGAGACAAATTTCAAAAAAGTTGCAAAAAATAATCAAAATTTTAAGGACCAATTTAGATTCTACCCTAAATATTGGGGATTGATTTAACTATTTTACCTATTTTAAAAATAAACTTAATTTATATTTTATTTTAAAAAATACGTCACCGTTCCTTCATTTTCTATTAAATAAAAAACATATCTACATGAAAATTTTGGGGCAAAAACAAATTTCAATCATGCTCTGTTAGGCCGCCAAGTGTCCAGCAGCTTTTTTGCTCTCTAATATAAGTCTCAACTACCTTTATTATATAATATTATTTTATAAATACTCTACTTCTATAAATAAAAACCCTAAACATAAATGTGTAATTATACACTATGATGGGAAGGGCATTGCCGTGCTCGGCCAATGGAAATGCGTCATTTTTTGTAATTATACGCTAACGCAATGCGTTATTTTTTTTACAAGAATATATTTGTACACCGGACAAGTAAGAATTTAATTGGCTGCCGGCAAATAAATTGTCAACATAAATACTCCCTGCTTCAACCTTCCATGTGTTGGCGAGGGCTAATTTGTAGGTACGTTGAACGTACACGCCACATGGTACGCGGGTTGCATTATGGCCGTCGATCAAGTTGTGATTTTCTTTGATGTATGTATCATGAACGTTGAATGTACCATGCTCGAGTACGTTGAACGTACCAAATTATTGCTCGTTGGCGAGCGCACACTTTCTCTCTCTCCTCTCCAAATCTCTCTCTATTGCCAACTAATTCTCAACTACTAGCTCACCCTAATCGGTGGGTGAATTCTTGTCGATATCGCACTGCCAGTAAAAAATCACTTTAAAAAACACATGATTTGATCGGACGGCTGTCAGTCGATCGAAAAGCGGTCAACCAGCAACTTGCTCCATCCTTTTTTGTACGCTCGTCGTACAAAAAAATTTCAGCCTCATACCTCTTGCTGTCGGGGTACTGTCATAGTCGGAATACTGTCGCGATTGTTCATAGATGTGGATTCAAGTGTCTGTCACTCGTCATAGGGGTGGAGCCCCGGCCTTGTCAAAATCATGACCCCGACCAGATCGCCGAAATGGATCGCCGAAATGGATCGCCTCGACCAAGTGAAAACGCTTGAGAGCCAGACGTGTGGCGAACACCCGAACTAGGCATAACGAGCATGCGATCGTGCACGACAAGCGCGCACACGCTCCACGAAACAACGAGTGTATGCCCGTGCACACGCGCGCATGACACGTCGAACGCGCTCGCGCATTACGCCGAACGCCCCGCGTGTGCACGCACCGTGCGCTCCCCCGCCGCGCGCATCGCGCCGAACGCGCTCGTGCATTACGCTGAACGTGCGTCGCACGCATCCCCCGTGAGTGCGCAGAGCGCAACGTGCAACCTCACGCGCGCAATGCACTGTCTCCACCTAGGCGCGCCCATGCGTGGGCACACCGCGCAGAATGTGTGCACGCCGATCGCGCTCATGCATGCCACATCCTCCCATCGTCATCGACGTCGCCGCCACGTCAGTCCTCGCTGGCGAGCATGACAGGACCACTAGGGGCATCAACGTCATTTTTAGAAAAATAGTGATTCAGGACGCGTAGGAAGAAGTCAAAGTCAATACCAAGGTCAAAGACAAAGTCTCCTTTATACACGAGAGCCAGCAGCATCTCGCCCCGCACGTGCGAGATCCCATTGTAACTCATCATAGTCGTCTTGTCGACAAGATTGTTCCTCAAGTTGCCAACAGATATCTCACAGGGTCTCGGCATTCTCGCATACATCCCCCCCCCCCATCGGATTTGTCTATAAATAGAACCTCAGTGGTACCCGGAATGACACATGAAATCATAACCCTCCCCCACTCATAAGTTTACTACTCTCCAAATAATGCCTTGCCCGTACCTCGCTCAACCTTTTTGTTGCGGAGGGGAAGTTTTTCACAACTTCTAGGTACGTGGTGGGATATCCCTACTAAAGCACCTGGGGTGTGCTTACGGACATCTCTTTCTTTTGCTTTGGTCATCAGTTCTGTGATGTTCGATCGCCGGGTCAGTAACCTAAAGCTACACATAAGTTTGAACATTTGGAGCAAGGATTTTCTTGGCTTCAACACTTTGGTGGGATGAGTGTGGATTGTAGTCGGAAGAGGAAAGTCTAGCGAGTAGATGACATGATGCAAGAAGGTGAGCAAGAGGCGATACTCGGCAACTCGCTAGCGCAGGGCGAGTATGTGACGAAGGCGGGCTTCAACGTCTTCGCTCGAAGGATGGAAGAGAAATTGCGAGCAGTTCTTGTTCAGCGCGTCAAGGTGACGGCGACCTCGCCTCGTCGCGCCACCCCTTCGGAGGATGATGAGTTGTCTAGGCGAGCAAGTAAGGAAGTTATGGCGGATGAGCCAGAACGACTCGTGATGTCACGGTATCTCCCTGAGAGCTAGTAGGGAATCCGATTCTGAGAAGTGGAGAATCTGGCAAGTTACCAGGAAACCCGTATGGGCGAGTTGGCCGCATCTCGCCAACCCGCTGCTTGCCGACATGGTGGGATGAGCCCATTCTGCGATGAAGTCTTGTCAGCCCCAGTCCCGAAAGGGTTCAGGGAACCCACCCCTAAGTTATTATTCAGGGAAGGATGATATGATCTAGCACCTGCAATGATTCGAGGATGTAGTCTCGATCTGGAACGTGACTAATGCGTTTAAGTGCAAGTTCTTTGTCATCACCTTCCAGGGAAGACAAGAAATTGGTTTCATCAGCTGCCATAAAGCTTCATCTACTACTTCGAGGACTTGCATTGAGGGCTGACTTTGTTGTTTGCCACATCATAGAAGAGGAAGAGAGAGGCATTTGGTCTCTTCCACCTGACGTAAGAAGTCCACGAGACCCTGTGGTATTATATCGATTGTTTCCAAGAAGAAGTCTTCAGCATCCAGGAGGTGTATGGTTACACTATGCAGCAGCACTTACGTTCAGACTTAGGCAAGGTTTCTTCAAGCTGGAGATCATATGATATCCCTTGATGTCCTACGAAGAGCTGGTCAATAGGGCGAACGAGTTCATCCAGGGTGAGGAGACAAACATCAGCTTCTTGGCCAAGCTAACCAGGTTGACCAGGGATGAGGAATAGGAGCCCCCGGAGCAGGGAAAGAAGATAGAGCCGAGGATACAGGAAGAAAGGATACAGGGAAGAAGGGGACATAAAGAGCCAAGACAACGTGAATAATCTAAGAGGCAACCATCACCTTCCAGTGGAAGACGAGAGATTGGTTTCATCAGCTGCCAGAAAGGTCCATCTACTACTTCGAAGAATTGCATTGAGGGTTGACTTTGTTGTTTGCCATGTCGTAGAAGAGCAAGAGAGAGGCATCTGCTCTCTTTCACCTGACGTAAGAAGTTATGAGACCATGGGGCATTATATCGATCATTTCCAAGAAGAAGTCTTCAGCATCCAGGAGGTGGATGGTTACACTCTGCTGCAACACTTACATTCAGATTTAGGGAAGGTCTCTTCAAGCTGGAGATCAGTCGAGATCCCTCGATGTCCTACGAGGAGCTGCTCGATAGGGCGAATGAGTTCATCCAGGGTGAGGCGATGAACATCAGCTTCTTGGCCAAGCTAACCAGGCTGACTAGGGATGAGGAATAGGAGCCCCCTGAGCAGGGCAAAAAGATAGAGCCGAGGAGACAATAAGAAAGGATGCAGGGAAGAAGGGGACATGAAGAGCCAAGACGACGTGAATAATCTAAGATGCAAGATGAGCCTAGGATGCGAGAGGAGCCAAGACGGCAGGAGATGAAGAGACTTTATGTGGCTCCGGAGAATAGAGAGCAATAATAGAGGTTTCAGGCCCCCTTTAATAGGCCGACATGGAGGCCAGTAGGAAGACCCCAGCAAATGGGTCCCGGAAGAAGGTTCTCATTCGAGAGGAGAAACATTTACAACCGACCAGAAGGGCACCCAAGAGTACATAGAGAGGCAATGATGATTTCTAAATTGCGTAACCGTCAGAGAAGACATCGTCAGAGGAGGAATTAACTGGGTTTATCCCCTTGTATTGTAAGTTGCATCAGGAAGAAGGGCATGCAACCGTGACTTGCCCAAAGTTCCTAGAAGCTAGGCGGAGGGTCGGAGAAGGAGGAGCAGGAGGAGGAGAATACCAAAGGCAGGTGGCTCCTGACGAGGCGGAGCAGGTTCAAGCTCTGGTCCGAAGAAGAAATGAAGACATGATCGATCTAAGAGGTCACGGGGGAGTGTGCGTCGTCCATGGAGGAGCGGGACTACGAGCTTCCCGCAAGTGAAGTCACCACACTATCTATCACAAGAGCATCGCTTCGACCTCTTAGGCACCTCCCCCGCTGGAAGAGATTACCTTCTGGGAGGAATATATGTTGGGATATGAGAACCCCTTCCACGACGCCTTGGTTATCCAGGCAGCGATTGAGGACTCGTCGCTCAGATCCTGGTGGACAATGGGTGATCGGTCAACGTCATCTTCAAGAAGACATTGGATGGATTGGAAGTGGAAGCATGTAAGGTGGTAGCTTCGGATGGGCCCCTTTTTGTCTTCTCATGGGAGAGGAAGGAGGCGGAAGGAGGAGTAGAGCTACTAGTCACTCTCGGTGGGACTTCAAAAAATTATAGATTTGTCATCGTCGACGCGTCGAGTTGATACAATGTCATCTTCGAGAGGCCGCTCATCAACTTCTTCAGGGTTGTGCCTTCTTCATTCCACTAGTGTTTGAAGTATTGCCAAGGGGAACTTTAGATTAAGATCAGGAGCGATCCTAAGATAACACGAGAATGCTCTCTAAGCGCAATGAGCACCATCAGCTGGATGAAAGAAGCGGAGGAGGTGAGTAAGGAGATGGAAGGAATGGCTTGGCTAGAGGCTGTAGAGGAGGTGGAAAAGGTGAAAGTGGTGACTAAGGGCGGGAGACTCAGGACACTGAGGATCAGTGGAGCACGGAAGACAGAGAAAAAGATGAAGATGGTGGCATCCGTAGAGGAGAACATCGACATATTCGCTTTGACCGCGACAGAGATGCTAGGGATTGATGCGGAAGTTGCATGCCACCAACTCAATCTCGACTCAGAGATCCATCCCTTTTGCCAAAAGGAGAGGGCTCAATCTCTACCCAGAGATCCAATATTCAGGCTGGGTTTTCAACGTTGTAATGGTAGAAAATACAAGAGGGGTTGGAGGATGTGTGTAGACTTTTCTTTATTCAATAGAGCTTATCTGAATGATTGTTATTCCTTTCCTCAAATCAAAGCACTAGTTGATTCGGCTGTTGATTTTTTGTCATGAGTTTTCTTGATGTCTTTTCAGGGTACCACCAGATTCAGATGCATTCCCCCTCCCGCTTTGTGCGTCGTTTTCTTCATCACGAATGATAACTGTCAGTTACAAGATGATTCCATTTGAGTAGAAAAAGGGCGGAACCTAGAGGTGTAAGTTGATGATCTCATGATAAGAAAACAAGAGCGTTCAGGAGCATATCGATGACCTGGTGGAGACCTTCACAACACTTCAGAAGTTCAAGATGAGTCTCAACCCATCGATGTGTGTGTTCGAAGCAGGAAGAAGAAAGTTCTTGGGGCATCTCCTCACCCCCAGAAGGTGAGCCCAACCCAGACAAAGTTAAAGAAATCTTGGAGTTGACATCACCAAAAAGTACTAAGGAAGTGCAGCACCTAACTGGAAGATTGGCTGGCCTCAGTCGCTTCTTGCCAAAGGCAGGAGAAAAATGCTCCCAGTTCTTTAAAACTCTCTGAAGTAACCAACAGTTTTCTTGGACAGAGAAGTGTGAGAGAGCCTTCAAGAATCTAAAGCGACAGTTGACCCAGACGCCACTACTTCAAGACCCGAAGGAGGGATATGGTCTATTCCTTTACCTAGGAGTAGGGGCGGAAGCTGTGAGTTCGGTACTAGTAAGAGAAGAAGGGAAGGGGAAGCTTCCCATGTACTATGTGAGTAGGGTACTTCATAAAGCGGAAACAAGATATCCAATCCTCGAGAAGCTAGCCTACACCCTTAGTCATCTCGGCACGGAAGCTCCAAACTTACTTTCAAGCACATTCCATTCGTGTAGTGATGGATCATCCTCTTCAAAGCATCATGTATGGGGTGGAGCACTTAGAGCGGTTGGCAAAGTGGTCGGTGGAGCTTAGCGAGTTCGATATTACCTTCTTGCCTAGGGTGGTAATCAAAGCGCAAACAGTGACGGACTTCTTGGCTGACTTTTCAGCACAAGAAGATGAAGAAGAGATTCCATCTAGCGTGGTGTCCTGGAACATATTTGTGGATGGATCTTCAAGGAATAACTCCGTGGGAGTAGGCAAAGTACTGGTGAGCCCGCAAGGAACGAGGATCGATCAAAGAGTCGAGATCATTTTCCCCGTCACAAATAATCTGGCGGAGTACGAGGCGATAGTCGCAGGACTTTGCCTGGTAAGGGAGTTAGGAGTCCAACATCTTCTGGCATTCACAGATTCGATGGTGGTCATATCCCAAATCCGTAGGGAGTTTGAGGCGCGGGAAGGCATTCTACAATGATATTTGATGAAAGTCAAAGGATTGATGGGAACTTTCAGGTCATTCTACAACATGTCCCAAGAGAAGAAAACGCAATGGCATATTGATTGGCCAAGTACGGCCCAAGAGCAGGAGGCACGATCACTGAGTTGTTGCGACCATCGATCAAAGAAGGCGAAATGATGGAGATCGAGCAACAAACTTCTTGGTTCGATCAGTTTGCAACGTTTCATGGTACCGGCCAGTTTCCAGCGGAGGTGGATGATATGAGGAAGTTATGGTACAAGACAACCTATTATTTACTCTACGGTGGGGAGTTGTACCACAAGACAATCTCGACCCCTCTATCCAGATGCATGTCGGAGACCGTGGTTCCACGGGTGCTCGAGGAAATTCACTCAGGGAAGTGTGGAAGTCACTTTGGGACTCGCACATTGGAGCAAAAAAAATCTTAATGCAAGGATACTTCTGGCCCACCATCCAAAAGGACACCGAAGCATTCTCGAATACGTGTCAGAACTGTCAGCTCTTCTTCCCTATCCAATTACAGCCGTCCCAGCAACTTCATTCAATCACCGCCTTGTGGCCATTTTCCATCTGGGGAATGGATTTAATTGGTCATTTTCCTCAGGCAAGCAGGCGACATCGCAGGTAGTAATGAAGCCAAAGTGTTAGCCAAGACGACATCGCAGGTAGTAATGAACTTCATCTGGTGATAGATTGCATGCAGGTTCAGGATCCCTCTAGCGATTGTCACTAACAATGGACCACGGTTCACCAGTCTGGAGCTAACCGGCTTCTGCAATCAATTGGGGACAGATCTTCGGTTCACCTCCGTTCATCATCCTAAAAGAAACAGGTAGGTCGAAGACGCAAACAAGCTAATTATAAATCTAATAAAGATGGTGTAAAACCTAAAAGGAAACTAGATCGAGCAGTTTACCTCGGTTCTATGGGCCCTCAGAACCACTAACTCCCAACTTGGTCACTTGGGAGACGCCTTTCAAACTATCCCACGGGTCAGAGGCCCTCATCCTGGTGGAGTTTGAGGTCAGGAGTTCAAGACTAGTTACAGTAGACGGGGGAGATGAGGAGTGGCGCCTTGAAAACAAAGAAGCCCAAAGAGTATCATTCGACTACATTGAAGAGCTTCAAAATCTTGCTTCGGTTTGGTGGGAAGAGATCAAAAGAAGGAAGGCGAGACATTTTGACAAGCACATTAGCATCAAGCAATTTCAGACAGGTGATCTTGTCTTGAAGAAAGTTGAAGAATCCGATAGATCGACCGCAATCGAGAAGCTGAACTTGAATGGGGAAGGACTGTTCATCGTGCAAGAAGCACTCAAAACCGGATGATACTGCCTGCAAGATTACGAAGTGTAAATCCTCGGGAACACTTGAAGTGGAGATGACCTGAAAAGGTTCTACCTGTAATGGAGGAACGTTATGTGTGTGTGTATAATTTCTCATCTGCACCCTGAAATATTGGAGATTTATTATGATCTTTTATATATAAAAATGGCTCAAGTATACATCAAAGGAAAAATCTGTCCCCAGGGACAGGCTGAGAGGTGAACCTCCAACTCGACTCTCATAAAGCCCATGACGGGTGATGGGACGGTGTCTCGAGATAATATCGCATCCTCCTAAGTTCTAGCCTCTGCACTGACAACCGAGATCAACTCCCCTTTTGCATGTTAGCCGACGATCTCTCGAGTGCACTTCTCATCAGTTTGGAGATGTTATCAGGAAAGAGTCAGGAGTCATCCCCCAACCCGGTAGAAAGACTGATTTGCTCAGTAAGGGGTCCTACATCAATAAGGTTCCATCTACCCCAAAATAATAGAATCTCAATATATTGTCACCAGAAATTTCAGGTTTAAGCGGATGCTAATTCGGTTGGAAAAAGTCGGTGCAGTTAATTTCTTTTGATTGTTGAATGGCAGGGGGAAAAGCCTCCAGAAATGGAGTAGTCAGTATCACGATAGCATCGCCCACCCAACCATCATGATGGAGATTAGGATGCAGACCTCGTGAGTAGTGCGTCCTTGTAAAACCACACCTCTGCATGGCAGATCGAGATCAGCTTCCTACTTGTATGATTGCCCTAATAGACCTCCCGAGAGCCTTTCCCTCCCTGGGTATTCCTCATAGTCATAACGAGGGTTAGGATGCAGGCCTCGTGCGTAGTGCATCTTTGTAATACCATACTTCTGCATGGTAGGCCAAGATCAGCTCCCCACTTGTATGATGCCCCTGATAGACCTCCCGAGAACTCTTCCCTTTCCCAGTACTGAACCAGGATAACATGATTACAAAGAGGCGAGTATGGGAATAACTCGTTAATACCCATAGGCGAGTAGACGCCTTTCTCGCTCGGTATAAAAAGCGAGTTAAATCATTCGAGCCTAAGAGCTTAATGAGCACTCAATTCGTTCGAGCCTAACATTCTAACGAGCACTCAAATCGTTCAAGTCTAAGAGCCTAACGAGTATCGATTCACGCAAGTCTAGAAAAACAAACAAGCGACAAAGGAAAGACAACCATGTATAAATAATGTTCACTTTTACTTTCTCTAAGCGGCGAAACATTACATCCAAATATTGAGCGATGAATCACCATATACATTGGAACTACAAAAACATGTCAAAAAAACAAGAACCTTCCGACCGTCAGCATCTCGCGGCCGGCAACTAGCCTTGATCATCGAAATCTGAATGCACATAGTCTAAAGAGTCATAGGAATCGTCATCATCCGTTGCAAGAATCTGAGGCCCTAGATCTATGGTCTTTAAGTTCTCACCCTCCAGTATGGGACAACCGCCGATCTTTAGCTTGCTCAACACTGAGTTGCCAGCAACAATATCGATCTCTCGGCGCATCATGAATAAGGCGAGGGGAGACATACATAGTATCTTTCCACTGCAGGAAGATGCGGCTTCGGACGATCATCACGCGGTCTCGCAATATTCAAGCTCAGAAATGAGAACATGAACCGCTTCCAGCGCGGACTGGTCGTCTCCTCGCTCTTGCTCCAGTTGCGAGATTCGCTGAGTAACGACCATCTCATCTTCCTGCAAGTAACAAAAAAAACATTCGTCAGTAAGGCTAACGAGCGAGTATGCTTTGATAAGAATGTCTATCTTCTTCGACATCGGTCGGAAATACCCACTGTTTATCGAACGTTTACCGCAATGCTTCACACTCAGTTCAGGCGTCGAATTAAGACTTTCCGATCCGAATGTGCTCATGAGTTTCTCTCCCCCACCATGCGCGACCTCACCCGATCTCATGACACCATCCATCAGCAGTCTTGCCCGCACACCCACGAACAAAATTGGGTCGCCGAACGGAAACATCGTCACATCATCGAAACTTCCCGTGCCCTTCTCATCTCCGCATCTGCTCCTCATTCCATCTGGGTCGGAGCTGTCCTCACTGTTGTTAACCTCATCAACATTACCCCCTCTTCAACCATCTCTAGAGTCACTCCTTATGAATGACTGTACTCCCGCCCACCAACCTACGCATCTCTTCGTACGTTTAGATGCACCTATTTTGTTCTCCTCCCTACCTCTGAACGCACCAAACTCTCTGCTCGCTGTGTTCACCTAGGCCTCAGCCCTCATCACAAAGGATATCATTGCTACGACTCAGTGACTCGCCGCATTCGCATCGCTCGCCATGTCTCCTTCCTTGAACATGAGATGTTCTTTTCCACAACACTTCCCACCCCAAGCTCCGCTACTCAGCCACTATCCCTTCCTCTGCTTCCTCCGTTACCCTCCCCAGCTCCCCCTATCACGTTACCCTCCCCAGCTCGTCCTCCAGACGAGGAAACCCCTTCCGCTCTGGCTCCTTCTGATATGGCTCTGCCTGACGCTCCGTCCGCCACTCTGCACGTGGATCCTACTCCTCGGCGTAACCCTAGATGCCCTTGGCACCCGCCCGCTCGCTACAACCACTCTCCTAACAGGTATCCCTCTGCTACTCTCACTACGACTACCTCTTATTCCCCTGCTTTTCAGGCCTTCCTCACCGCTCTCCTCTCCCACCGGGAGCCCCAGTCATACCGAGAGACAGTTGTACATCCTGAATGGCAGCAAGCCATGTCAGTTGAACTTCAGGCTTTCCACAGAACCAATACCTGAGACCTCGTCCCCTGCCCCCTGGTGTCACTCATGTCAGTTGCAAATGGATATTCAAGATTAAGACTCGTCCAGACAGGTCTATTGAGCGCCACAAAGCTCGCCTAGTTGCCCGTGGGTTCTCCCTGGAGCATGAGAGCGACTACGATGAGAACTTTCCCTCGATTGTTCGAATGACAACCGTGTGCATCTTACTTGAGGTTGCCGCTGCCCGAAATTGGCCGCTTCATCAGATGGACGTCACCAATGCGTTTCTCCATGGTGATCTTACAGAGGTGGTATACATGGCTCCTCCCCAAGGTCTCTCTGTTCCCCCGGCCACGTCTGTCATCTACGTCGGGCCCTCTATGGTCTCAAACAGACCCCTCGAGCCTGGTTTGAGCGCTTTCGCACCGCTGTTCTCAAAGCAGGGTTTATTGAACGACAGACTGATCATGCGTTGTTCACTCGCACTTCTGGTCAGGGATATGTCATCTTTTTTCTCTATGTGAATGATATGATTATCACTGGCGATGACCATGCAACCATTGTCTCTCTTCAACAACACCTCCACAGTCAGTTCGAGATGAAGGACATGGGCCCCCTTCGCTACTTCATGGTGTTGGAGATTTCCCGATCCAAGCGCGACATACTTGTCTCCCAACAAAAGTACATCTCTGACATCCTCTCTGTTGCCGCTCTGACTGATGCCCTGACAATTGATACTCCGATAGAGCTCAATCTGAAACTCCTCCCCACATACGACGAGCCTCTTCCAGATGTCTCCCGTTATCGGCGACTCGTTGGGATGTTGGTCTATCTCACAATGACGCGACCTAACATTTTCTACGTTGTTAGCTTTGTTAGTCAGTTCGTCCAAGCTCCTCGCTCAGTTCACTACGCCGTTGTCCTCCGGATTCTCCGCTATCTACATATCATAATTCAATTCTAACACCGTCCAATATTAAACTTTGATATCAACGACTTTTTATTTGAAATTATTTATGGGGGCACCTACCAAAGTTATTGTTAATAAAATTTCATTTATATTTCATTTATTACAGTGATAGTGCACTAGGGAGGGGGTTGTGGCCGCCACAAGACCCCGACCATGATAATGCAATGACGCGATGATATTCCCGCCGCTCGCTGCCCCCTCCAAGGGCAGTTGTGTCAGGGGACTGCATTGGTGCTCTTGAGGGCTGTGAGCAACAGAAGTATCGTTGCGCCGTGGTACTATCGTTGGCCAAGTCTTGTCGAGGTCAGATGAAAGATTGATTAAAATATTTTCCGATGCAAATTATGAAATGAACTAATTATAAATTAAAATATAATTTGATAATGAAATTCGACCGTCGTTCTCATTTTTAGGCCTCCAAGTGTCCACAAGTTTCCCTGCCTCTCAACTACCATAAAAACTCCACAACTTCCAACTCCTGCTGTGCTGGGAGCCATAACTCTCTCACCTTCTCTCTCTCTCTCTCTCTCCCGCTCTGGTGCTGTGGTCTTCTTCTTGTTAACCTAATTCGAACAATTTCTCAACCACCGGCACACCCAAATTGCTTCTCTTATATCCCAATAGTTTTCTCTTCGGAAGATCATTAATCCCAGTTTGAAGTACTGCAAATGGCTCTCTTCCTTCCCTTCCTGCACTTCCTCTCGCCCCTTCCCCGTAAAACATTCTTCCCACCGTGGGTTTTTGAGCTTGGGTTTCTCGCAGTCCTGCTCTGCCAGGAATCCGTATATCACTTCTTCGATTTGGTCAAGAACTGGAGGATCTCAACAAACCTAAGCCTCGAAACTATATCTGCAATGTCTTTCAAGTTGTGCCGCTCATTGCAATCAAAAGTCGGACGGGAAGCGGCTCAGCTTCCTGATTCGGGGACGACGATCTTTGATCTTCCGGAGCTAGACTTGGACTGCATTCTAGAAAAGCTGCCGCCGGCCGAGCTCTGCAAGATGGCAGCCGTCTGTGGGTATTTTAAGGAGAGGTGTGTCGGCGATCATCTATGGAAGAGGCATATGAGGGAGAAATGGAGCAGAGTCATCGGGGAAGCGGCGCTCAGGAAATGGGAGCTGCAGGTTGCGCCAAGAAGAGACTTCGAAGTCAGATCCGAGGAACGCACGGCTTCTCTCCGGTGTCTTTCATGGCTCAAGCGCAAGGTGGATTCTAGGAGAACTTTGCCCGTCGATTCCCTGATTTCCTTCTACCAGGCTCTTGAGAACGGCAGATTCTCATTTCCAGCTCAGGTTTTCAACCGCGAGGTATCATATTAATGACGTCAATCTTATTCCCTTGATCCCTTCTCATATTTGAGTTATGCCTATGATTATGCAATAATCACTACTTTCTGCAGAATGGAAATGTCGGATTTCTGCTGTCATGCTATGATGCGGAGATTAGCTACAGTTATCGGAAGAACAAGTTCTACGCCAGGTATTGTTCTTCTTCCTTGTGATTATTTACCAGACCAATGATTCTTCTTCCCCGATGCGGAGTTCTAGTTAGCTTGTTCTCTGGTTTTGATGGTTTCTTCTTATTTTATAGATATCCACCACATGGTAAAAGAGTTCCGGCTGTAGAGGAAGTGCCATGGGAGAGAATCAGAGCTCCTTCTGTCAGCACTTCGGCTCATGATCTTCACATTTCAGTCTGTTTAAATGATTTGAATCCTGGCGATCATATCGAGATTCAGTGGAGAAGAAACAAAGAATTCCCATATGGTAATTTCTCAGAAAGGGTGCAAAAATTATGAGCTTTTATTTCCATTGATGCATAAATGGAGGCTGAATGTTTCTTTTTTCACTTGCAGGTTGGTGGTATGCAGTTGTCGGACATTTGGAGGGCTGTGACAGAGATGACCATCACTGTTTCTGCCTTGCAAGTGGTATTTATCTTATCCCCCTTTTCTATTTCCTTTTGATTCATTTTCTTCACAATTGCATATTGACCATATGTGGAAGCACACATGTTAATTCAAGCCAAAATTTACAAAATTGATGCAGATTTTGTTAATCTGCTAATCTAAAATATGCTTAAAATACAGAAATTCGCAAATCTCTCAGCTTGCTCTATGGTTTTTGACCTGTAGTAACTCTTAATACTCGGATTTTAGCCCAGCAAATACCTGATTTACATTTAATCCTTTGTCTGCTCGATTAGAACCACTGTTTCTGCCCTAATCTTGAAGAATTAAACCCCAAATCATTTTTTGTCCAAAGATCACCGCTTTAGGTGTTTTTCTAACTTTTCCTAACCAGAAGAATGCAAAGACTGCATGATTTCCAGTTCATAGCATCTTTTCTGGATCGCTTGTCTGCATAGCACAAAAACTATGTATATGAATCTTATTTTGAATTCTTTCCTGGCAGATACGGTTGTGTTGGAGTTCAACCATTACCCTCTGGAATCAAGATGGAGGAAGAAAATCATTAACAGGATGGAACACAGGGAAGATGGGAGTGAAGATTATGGGTTTTATGGCGGAATTAGGAAGCTGGAGAGGAAGGAAGAGATTTTCATGTGGAAGCAGTTCTGGCCTGCTGAAGCTGTAGAATAGCTTCCGCTCCCTCTTCTTCTTTCTTGGCGGTGTGAGAGAGTCAAAATGCATTATGGCTGCGAATTCCTGCATTCAAGTTGATGAATGCCGCAAAGAAATGAATTTCTTTCTGCCGACACCTACATATCCCAGCACAGTTCGATCCAAAGACCTCATATCTCAGTGAAGCAGCCAGTTGACCAACTGATGCGCTAATTCAGAGAGGTGTGATATTCTTATGCAGATGTAATTTTGAGCTCATTTACTCTCTTGTAGACAAAGATCATGCTTTAGTAAATAAAGATTTGATCTTGCAAGGAAATGAAGTTGTTTGATGAGATTTTCAGAAGATTTATGGAGTTTGAATTTTGAACCAGCAATGAATTTCAACAGTCTTATTTTGCTTCTCTTGGTACTCCAATCAACCAACGGATGCATGATCAATGACCCAAGATTTTATCCGACCCGGGCACCAAGTAAAAGATATAAATTTTTGATAAATATTATTTTTCATTAGTAATAATTAACTAAAATGATATCAGTTACATAACAATATTAATAATCAAAGTGCATACCATTACCAAACAACTTTCGGTGACCCATATTTTAAAAGCGTGCGATGATGGTCTCTCAAATAACATAGGAGTATAAATAACTCCCCATCAGAAAATCAAAGTTTACAAATTATTGGAGGTTCAAAATGGCATCCTTATCTCTGCTAATACATGTATTTATAGGCTGAAAATATCGAATGGCCATACAATGATACAGCTATTAACAAATCAAAGTAGTATCTGGTAGATATGTTCTATGACTTCTACCCTCATAATTCACATTTATAATTAGTCTAATAAATGTAAATGAGACACTACACTCAAGACTTGCACTCATATGCAATTTCTAGCTAAGACTCACATAACAAAACTCGAATATCATAAGAAATGTGTCATTATTATTTTTATTTCATTGGGCAACTAGCCCACTGAATCACTGATATACAGCAGTATACAATTTGTGGGCTTCAGGACGAATGGGATGGTGACCCGCATGCTCCATGGTGAAGAATTGAGATAGCCATTCATGAAAGAAGGATCAATGAAATAAGCAATCTAAAACAGTGTCTCAGTGGTGAAAAAAATCATTTAAATGGGTCTTGACAGATTAATATAATAACAAAAATTTCTAAAGCTCTGGATTAAAGTTCAAGTTTAGAACCAAAATTTCAAATTGCTAAGTGAAACTACATCCCCATATAATATATTGTAGGCAGTAGTAACTTCAAATCTGATTAAAGCTCAAGAAACCCAAAGTATGAGAAAAAACAGATCGTCATTGTCGCAGGATTGATAAACTAGAAAAAAGAAAATTAGGGCAAGAGAGGAATGGATCTACGTCAGAAATCAGAATGTTGTCGCCGGATTAGCGGATCTGTGGCGTCTTCTTTCTCGTCGCAGACACGCAGCAATGGCGTCTTCAAAGTGGAGTTGTGGAGTCGCAGCGATGGCGTCGCAGGCTCGCAGGCACGCATCGATCTCGTCGCAAGATTGCAGGAAGGAGAGGACAAGGTTTTGAAATGGCGTTTCTAGGGCATGCGGCCTCGCTCTGCGCCGTGGAAACGAGCGGGCAAGAGCAATATCGCGATAACAATCAAACGACCAACATGTCTCTGTAGCATTTTGCGAAAAATTCGACCCGGGCACGTGCCCGGGTGTGCCCATACATGGGTACCTACTCCTAACGGTCAAAGCGAGCCCTTTCATTCAATTATTCATTCTTTCATGAAGAATGAATCAAATCTCCCCAAGTAGGATTCGAACCTACGACCAGTCAGTTAACAACCAACCGCTCTACCACTGAGTACTGAGGAACAACGGAAGATTCGGGACGCTCATGAGGTCCATTCGTTTGGAGGAATTGAAACTGTATATTGGAATTGATATCAATTTCAATTATTCTAGGAATTGGAATTGATCTAATTCTAATTATAGTGTTCACCCAATAAACAGAATTGAAGAATATTGTGCAATTGATCAATTTTATTGTTCGTTTGTTAAATAAAATTAAATCTAAGAATTTTTTTTATCATTCTCGATAAATAAATAAACATTCACATATATTTTGAAAAATCTAGCATTCGCTCGCATATATTATGAGGAGCCAAATATTCTCTCACATATATTGACATTAATTATAGCATAATGCATTCAATAAAAACCTAACATTTTTGAATGTGCGAAAAATGCGCGTCTGATCGAAATATGCGTTCTCGATCGAAAAACACGCGCCCTGGCGCAAAACACGCGCTAGAGCGCAAAACGAGCACCCGACCGCAAAACACGCCCAGGCAAAAAAATGCGCATCCAGGCGAAAAGCGTGCACGTGTGAAAAAGAGCGCTCAGGCGAAAAAAGTTCGCCCGGGAGCAAAACTCTCGCCCGGGCACAAAACACACCTTCAGGCGCAAAACGCCTGCCCGGGCACAAAACGCTTGCCCGGGCGAAATACGCTCGCTCGGGCGAAAAGCACGCCTGGGCGAAAACCATGCAAACAAGAAAAAGGCACGCCCGGGAGAAAAAAACATGGTCTAGCTAAAAAAAACGTGCGTCATGGCAATATACGTTTGTGTTCGGGTGAAAAAACCCGTCCGGGCGAAAAATGCGTGCCGAGGCAGAAAAATGCCGGCTCAGGCAAAAAATGACTGTCGGGGCGCAAAACACGCGCTCGGGTGAATAACGGTCCCCTGGGCGAAAACTGCTCGTCCGGGCCAAAAAAACACGCCACAGAGTGAAAAACGCATCACCGAAATTATCTAATTTTTATATAGATTGGAATGAATTGGTTTTAGTTCAAAATGAATTCGATGAATTTCAATTCCAACGTTTAAATGCGCAAACGAACAATAAAATTGGAATTAGACTTTCAATTCTAATTCCAGCATCTCAATTCCGTCCAAATGAACGGACCCTAATAGAATCCAATTGATAAGTATGTTTGTTGCAAGTCTTGTTCAATGTTTATATGTCTAACTTCTCATATAGATAGATTATTCATTGTTTTTGCTCGATGTGGTGGACCAGGAAGCTTTTTTGGTCCAATGGCATTTTTGGAGAAGTGAAGCGAGCGACACACCACTAGTTTTCCAGTAGTCTAAAAGAGAAGCGGCGACGTCCACCGCCTCCTCTAGACTGAAAAACCAAATGTTGCACTATGGTTCGGTTCAATTTAGGATTGTTTGGCTACACTTTTGGAGTTCTTTGAATTACGATCCTCTCCATTTGAGCCAAATGATACTATCTATTTCACGTCTCAGATTGATTCTTCTTTAATCCGACGTGTTAAGTAATCCCATACTTTTTTTTATTTTTCATATAATTAAAAAAAATTCACCTTTAGATAAATGAAAATCCATCCTCACAGTGAAATGGACCAAATAGAGGGGTCCCAAATGGAGAGGATCTCCATCCAAGTTCTTTACGACGAGCTCATCTCGGTGAGCTCGATGCACACATTAGGCTCGTAAGTTTCTTCGGACATGTAATAATTTCACTATCATCTCTTCGAAAACTCTCAACATCTGCCATTTAATAATTGTACTAATAGGCAATCATTTGCATGCACCACCTAACATTATTAAGTGGTGGGATATACATTCTTAAGAATATCTTAGTAGCAAAGGTTGGTGCATTTCCATAGGCTAATAAAGTTGTAGATCCACCAAAAAAACTTTGCCCTTTTGGTGGGGATGCATCTATTGTTGATGGAGATATCAAATTCATGTCTACTTTTATTACATGCTAAATCCCTCCTTTGAAAAATCCAACAACCTACTTTAAAGTCACTTGACCCCAATTCAATATATGCCCATATGGTTTCTTCACGTCAACCGGCCACCATTGTAAACAACTCGGCCGCTTGTTTCCATGGCTCGCCAAGTATATACATAGCCGATGAGTCGTATGATGTAATCAATCTCTCTTATGAATGAAATGATGAAAATAGTTTATTCACTATTTCCCCGCTTGTGTTTTACCATCTTTCGTGACGGACCTCCCTCAGTGTGAGTCTTTGTGCTCTTGGTGAAGGACTTTCAAGGAAGGAGAATGTGATGACCAACGGTGAATTTTTCAAGTTGCTTTTGACTCGAGATAAAATAACTACCTGAACTGTCTACAGTACTACTAGCTCGGTTATCTTAATCTCTTTTTCTTTGGCGTGCTTTATGTTTTGGTTACGTACTCTCTTTCTCTGTTCTCCTCCAATGAATGTTTTACTGAGGATGACTAAGCCATTGTGTAGGCGCAAAAATGAGCTAAGGATGAACACATCATTGTCGACATGGTAGATGGCGTGACAATATGATGTTATCTTCTATTGGAATATTTAGAGTAAATTGTTGATAACCCCCCAAAATTTTACACCATTGTCAATAACCACCATAAGCTTTAGAAATAGGTGAATAATCCTTCTTAACTTTACTTCTTCACCATACACATCCTAAATCATCATAAAAATTAAGCTTTAAGTTAATTATGGGGCAAACGAATTTCTAATTAAAATACTTGAAACAATTTTTTTTTATATATTGCCTAAATAAGAATTTAAATACAGTCATTATAATTAAGGATAAAATATCCTAAAATTTAGTTTTTTATAATAAAAATTATTTCTTTTATTAAAAGTTTAAAAAGAAAGAGTTTTAAATATACATTTAAAGACTATAATGATTTCACATTGATGGGGGCTCGTATAACCGACTCTTATTTATAGGCCGCAATGGCAGCAGATATTTCCAAAAGCGCTCCCCCCACCAGTTTGGCAAGGAATCCGGGGAAATAAAGCCAGAGTTGCCATACGGAGCCACGCCGAGAATGGCAACGGGACCGCCTCCTATCTTGAAGCCGACCCACGCAACCGCGCCACCTCACGGGGCGCGGCCGAGCCGCACACCCGCAAGGGGCGCGACCGAACCCGGAGTGCGGCCTCGCCGCCACACCCCCATGGGGTGCGGCCTGGCCGGACCCCCCTCGGGTGGGGTGCGGCCTGGCCGCACCCCCCTTGGGGTGCGGCCTTGCCGCACCCCCCTAGGGGTGGGGTGCGGCCTTGCCGCACCCCCCTAGGGGTGGGGTGCGGCCTTGCCGCACCCCCCCTGGGGAGGGGTGCGGCCCGGCCGCACCCCCCTCGGGTGGGGTGCGGCCTGGCCGCACCCCCCTTGGGGTGCGGCCTTGCCGCACCCCCCTTGGGGTGCGGCCTTGCCGCACCCCCCTTGGGGTGCGGCCTTGCCGCACCCCCCTCGGGTGGGGTGCGGCCCGTCCGTACCCCCCTTGGGGTGCGGCCTGGCCACGCCCCCCACCCCCACCCCCCTTGGGTGTGGCTTGCCGCACCCCCCCCCCCCCCCCCCCCCCCCCCCCCCCCCCCCCTTGGGTGCGGCCTGGCCGCGTCTCCCGGGAGCGCGTCCCGTCCGCCTTCCCTCTTTGCGGGGGAGGGTGACCGTTTCCTCCCCCTCCTTCCCCCCTTTCCGACGGGGGGACTCACGGGGCGCCTTTTCGGGCGAGCTCCTCGCCAGGAAAGACGGGCCCCGTTTTCCTTCTCGGATCGCGACCAATCGCCTCCCCGTTCGCTCAGAATGCTCCCGCGCTCAGAACGTCTCTCCGTTCGCTCAGAACGCCCACGTGCTTATTGCACGCTCCGAGCGCTCCCTCGCTCGTTGCGCGTTCAGAACGCTTCTGAGCGCGCACTTCTCACTTTCTGTCTTTCTGACTTCTCACTTTCTGTCTTCCTGACTTCTCACATTTTGTCTTTCAGGCGTCTCTCATTTTGTCTTTCAGGCGTCTCACATTTTGTCTTTCAGCTATCTCACTTTTCAGGAACGACCAGTCGCCTTTTTCGCCTCCAACAAAGCTGCCCGAACTGCCCGAGCCGTCCAAGCTGCCCGAAGGGCAAGGTGATCATTTACGAAAAATGGCGATCCGTGTGTCCCAAACCGGAAAATATGATTCGTCCACCAAGCATTTATGGAAACTGCCAACGACAAGATTACCAGACTACCCCCGGCCAAAGCTATAAAAAGGGGCCTGGGGGTTCATTTGAAAGGTCTTTTGACTTCCGGACCTGGGAGAGCTCCTTGCAGACTTTTGCGGAATTCTCCTTCGGTGCTTGAAGATTTCCTTTCCGGACTTGAAGATTTCCTTCATCCCGAAAGGCGACGCAGTAGCTCACTTTTGTTCCCCGGAGCAGCTCACTTTTGTTCCTCGGAGCAGCTCACTTTTGTTCTCCACCTTTCTCAGAAGGAGAAAAGGACTTAGTTTTTTCCAAGAGGCGGCCTGTCGCCTTCGGATCTCTCTATCTCTCTACTGCTGTAACGAGTTGCGGCCTGTCGCACTCGAGTTCTAAGTCTCACTTTGTAACCCCCCTGAAGATAGTGGAATTTGGTCGGCACAGCTCCGAGCACGTGGTTTTTTACCCTTTCCGGGTTTTCCACGCTAAAAAGTCCCAGAGCAATCAACGAATCTCTAATTGACTGTTTGCGCGCTTAGTCCGCTCACGAGCTAAGGCGGTTCAATCAAACCGGTCTACCAAGAGCCCTAAGCGTTCCGCAACAGTTTGGCGCCGTCTGTGGGAATGGATTCCCAAATTCTAAGCAAAGCATTCCCGAGCGCAGTACCCGCTTCGCCAGAATTCTCGGAACCAGCAAGAGTGGACACCTCCCCTGAACTATCCGACGCATACAGCTCCTCAGTTCCAAAGAGCCCGGTGAAAGGAGCGCTCATCACTGCACCCATCCGGCCCTCTTGGCCTGGATCGACTGGCAAACCGACCCCTCTCGCGGCAGGACAGGATCTGAACGATGATACGCCTGGACAAAGGCGATCCCCCCTCTCCAAGTCAATTTTGGAATACCCAGTTCCGTCATGGCTAAAGCTCCCGTACAACAAGGAATTCCACGGAGCAGAAGATCCATATGAGCACGTTAATCATTTCCTGATAACGATACGGAGGCTCGGACTTCCCGACCCAGTCAGCTGCAAAATCTTCACTAAAACACTGCGTGGAGACGCCCTCCACTGGTATCGATCCTTGCCAAACGGAGCAATACACAACTTCACCGAGTTGTCCCAACTGTTCGTCGAGCAGCACGAGGCACACACGACGAAGATTCAAGGGGAAGAAAAGCCCGGTGCAAGCAAACCACCCCTCCTAGGGGAGGAAGAGCGGAACGAGCAGTCGGAGAAAATCGGCACAAATTTTCACCAGGAGCGCCCCTGCGCATGGATGGACTTCATCTTGGACGCAAGCATAGGGAGACCCCCCATGTGAGCTGAGGAAAGCATTGATAACTCACCGCATCTCATTCAACGTTCTATTCCTAGCGGCAATAGTTCGGCTCAAGCTCCTAAGCGGGAACCTCAAGCTCAGGGCCAGCGAAGCGGAGCTCCCTGATGGAACTACGGTACCTACCGTAGGAATCATCTCTCTCCCCGTCCAAGTAGGGGCGCACGCAGAACCAGTCCAGTACGATGTAGAGTTCGTCGTCGCCGAGGCAGACTCCCCCTACGACGCGATATTCGGGAGCCTCCTTTTGGACGCCATGGACCACGACGTTTCCATGTCCCGACGCATGACCAGCAAAGGAAATATCCTCAGGAGCGCGATGCATGGTTTCGACACACCCGCCTCCAGGCTCCCCTGGATCAACAACAACCCGTCGCCAAGATCGAAGTCTGAGAAGCGGGGTGCACGGAAAGGCCGAGCGACTCCTGCAGTAATTGGAAAAGACAAACTTCAGACGCTGACAGGCCCGCCGCCCTTCGATACAAGCCGCAAGAGAAAGGGGCAGCAGCAACAGCTCGAGGAAGCCGAACTGCCCGCTCAGAACCAAGCAGACCGCCTCCAAGAGCTGGCAAGTCAAAGCTCCCGGAGCTTCACCCCGCTGAACACACCGCGCGAGCGCATATTGTCCGTAATCTGTAATAGCAAGATCATCCACTGGCCCAGAAAGCTCTCCTTGCTCAGGGGAGATCAATCCCAGTTCTGCCACTTCCACAAAGGACGGGGGCACCGAACGGAGCAATGTGCCCGACTGAAAGATGAAATCGAACGCCTTGTCCAATTAGGATACCTGGAGGCCTTCCGCGCAGAGACACAGGAAAAGGCCATCGAAGGTCAACCGCCGGGCCACTGTCGCCCCCCAAGCTGAACGGCCGAAGAGACTCGAGCAAGCGCAACGCAAACGAAGCTCAACGCTATCTTCTCCCTCAATAAAGCCTGACTCAGAAACTTGTTAACCCCGGGATCGCAAGATTACACTTGCGCATGTATCAGCATTCATTTTCTAATAAAATTCTACTTGCTCCAATCTATTCTGCTGCAGGTACCGCTTCGGAGCCCTGCCCCGGGGACTCTGCACCGCCGTCGATTGAAGGTTCACCCTTCTCCTCCGCCGTCGAGTCCCGGTGTCGTGGGGGCCTGCCCCCCCTGCGTTCACCCCCGGTTTGAATACACCCGCTATTCACCGGCCAAAGCCGCGAGCACAGACTCGTGCACCAAAGCCGCGGGCACAGAACCGCACAAAAAAGTCGCGAGCAAAGGCTCGTGCACCAAAGCCGCGGGCACAGAACCGCGCAAAAAAGTCGCGAGCAAAGACTCGTGCACCAAAGCCGCGAGCACAGACTCGTGCACCAAAGCCGCGAGCACAGACTCGTGCACCAAAGCCGCGAGCACAGACTCGTGCAAGAAAGCCGCAAGCACAGACTTGCGCATACTAACTCTTTATATATATATACATCTGCAAGTCGCGGGCTCCATCTCGTACGAAACTCATTTTGAAAACAAACAAACTATGCAGGTGCTAACAACCAGATTAACAGGATCACGCAAAGAAGTGAATACGATAAACACGATAACCGCGTCAGCTCAACGCTGCGCACAAAACAGACAAAAATACGGAAAGCGGAAAAGCAAAGTGCAAACAAACCAACTCAGAACGACGCACAAACAGACAATGGCATGGAAAGCAAGGAAACAGAAGACGATCAACGTCAATCCTCGGCTGCGTCCGAGCACTCATCCTCCGAAAGGTCTCCCGCTCCAAGACCAGCGGTATCACACCCGAACTTCCTCCCCACCAGGTGCAGAGTCTTCTGAATACCGCGCTGGAAGGCGACTTCGCGCTCGTCCTCCAACAAGGGCTCGACCTCCTTCGTCATGACCTCGGCACGGATCTCCTCCGCCATCTGGAACCGCTCCTCGACAAAAGCAAGAGAATCTCGGAACTCGGCCACTCCGGCCGCCTTGGCATCCTCAAGGCTGCGCTCAACCAACGACAGCCGCTCCACCTCGCTCCGCAGGAAACCCAGCTCCCCCATCATAAGCCCCCCAGGCCCCCACGACACTGTCCGCTTTGCAGAAGAGGAGGGACCGCGATCTGTCCCGCGTCAAGCAGCTGGAGGCCGACCTCTCTTCTTCCCAATCTGAGGTTGAGAAGCTGCAGGAGGCGTATGGTGGAGACAAGGCGCTTGCCCAGGATGCGCTTCGTCAGTTGTCTGAGGCTCAGGGGGAGATGTTTCGCATGGAGGGAGATGTAGCTGTCCTTGAGGCCCACGTAACAGTCGTTCCATGTGAGAGCAACATTGGTCAGAGCGTTCGCCTGCAAGCACGAAGGAAGCAATCAGGAAACATAAACAACGAAAGCAAAGACAAGTCAAGACCCGAGTAAGGAGAGATTCACTTACTGCAGAAGTCATCGCCTGGAGGGACGAGGAAACTCGCCTCGACGGTGGAAGAGGAGGAGGTGGCGACAAGTCTCCCTGCGCAACCTGCTCTGCAGTAGGGGAGGCCAGAATCTCGACCTCCGGGTCGGGAGCAGTCGGCTCCCCCCGACGGCGGCTCGGACCGGCTTCATGATCGTGTCTCCTAGGCTCCGGCGGAGCAGAACACGAACCAGGAGTTCCATTCTTGAAAACAATCTTTCTCTTCCTTCCACGATCTAAGGGAACAACGGCCTCCCGCTCGGCATCCCAAGAAAGCCCCGCCGAGAGTAGTCGGCTCTCCTCCACGCAGCAATGAATACAGAACAGAGCCTTCGACAAGCCCTCCCGACCAGGGAAACCGGGAATAGGAAGGAACTCGTCTTCCCGCCCGGTCAGCCGACGACAGCGACCAGGGAGCGCTCTCCAAAGCTCCGGCAGCTCCCAGCGATTACGGACATACCCATAGAGGGTGTTTCCGTGACGGTAATCTGCTTTCTCACCAAAGCGGAACCATCTCTTGTTACTACGGACCTCGATACGACCACCCGAGTCGGTGGAAACCTCGCACCAGTCCTTGAAAAGATCGAGTGAAAAACGCGCGCTGTGCTCCCGGAAGAAGACAACAAGCCCCATGATGTTCGCCATCCCAGCAGGCGTAAACTGTGTAATTGGGACGCCACAGAACCGGAGTATCTCAAGAACTTCATCGGATGGAGGAATACAGAACCCAGACTTCAAGCAGCTCTCGGAAAGAGTCATAAAACCAGTAGGTGGATTCTGAGCGCGCTCCTCCACCCCCGGAATCTTCACCTCAGTATTAGGCGGCAATCCAAACCGTTTGCGCCATATCTCGATTCGCGCACCATCAAGAGAAGAGCGCAGGCGCATCGGCCTCGAGTGGCCGCCCCGCTTCGAAGCCTGAAAAAGAAATGTATATGAACGCAGGCGCTAAGATAGACAAATAAAACGACCAAAGCAGGGCGAACCACACCGCCGGCCAAGAACGCGCAAATTCACGCACCATCTGTATAAACAAAAACAGTGCGCAAACTCCGAGCACGCACGAGAGCCGGGCGACACACGCCCGCCGCCGGCTTCGCTCAAGAACGCGTGCAGGCACCCGCCGCACGCGGGCACCACGCGCGGGAACCCGCCCCACGCGGGCACCACGCGCGGGCACCGACCGCGCGCAACGGCCGCCCGCGGATGCCCACCGCACGCCGACGCTGCGCGCGGGCGCCGACTGCGTGCCGGCACCGGCACCGGCACCGGCACCGCACGCGGGCACCGACACCGCGCGCGGGCACCGGCACCGCGCGCGGGCACCGGCCGCGCGCCGGCCGCGCGCGGGCACCAACCGCGCGCCGACGGTGCGCGCGCACCGGTCACGCACAGCCGCCGCGCGCGGGCACCGCGCGCGGATACCAACCGCGCAGCGGACGCCCGCCGCACGCCGACGCCGCGCGCGGGCGCCAGCCGCGCACCGGCACCGCACGCGGGCACCGGCCGCGCGCCGGCCGCGCACGGGCACCGACCGCCCGCCGACCTCGCCCAAGCACCGGCCGCGCACGGGCGCAGCCCGCGCGCGTCCCCCGCCTGCTCTGGACCTCGCGCAAGCACACGCACGGACGCCGCTCGAGCGCCGGCCGCCCGACCCCCCGGCCGTCGTTCCCGTTTTTCCCTCCAAGCCATTTTTTCAAAAAATAAAAACTTACCTCCGGCATCGTCCGTTACACCACGCAAAATATTCAAAAAACCCTCGCACTCCTTCACGAGTTCTGGACTCCGACGGTTTTGGGGGGCTTATGATGGGGGCTCGTATAACGGACTCTTATTTATAGGCCGCAATGGCAGCAGATATTTCCAAAAGCGCTCCCCCCACCAGTTTGGCAAGGAATCCGGGGAAATAAAGCCAGAGTTTCCATACGGAGCCACGCCGAGAATGGCAACGGGACCGCCTCCTATCTTGAAGCCGACCCACGCAACCGCGCCACCTCACGGGGCGCGGCCGAGCTGCACACCCGCAAGGAGCGCGGCCGAACCCGGGGTGCGGCCTCGCCGCCGCACCCCCATGGGGTGCGGCCTGGCCGCACCCCCCTTGGGGTGAGGCCTTGCCGCACCCCCCTAGGGGTGGGGTGCGGCCCTGCCGCACCCCCCCTGGGGAGGGGTGCGGCCCGGCCGCACCCCCTTGGGGTGCGGCCTTGCCGCATCCCCCTCGGGTGGGGTGCGGCCCGGCCGCACCCCCTTGGGGTGCGGCCTTGCCGCACCCCCCTCGGGTGGGGTGCGGCCCGACCGCACTGTTGGAGTTGCCATTGTGATCTAGAAGTGGTCAAACATGTAATCTCACTGCCAACGCGATATGAGCCTGCAGGGTCGCACATAAGAGCATGTGGAGAAGTTGGTAGATTGACTGTGTTGGTAAATGTTACCAATCACCATATATAGAATGGGGAAATCCAGCAGGTTGTTGCTGTCTGAATTCGTCGGGTTTACACGGATAGAATTCGTCGGATTCGTCGGGATTCGTCGGATTGTCCCGTGAACACTCGACGAATTATTACAGAAACCCTTCAGTCGGCAAAATGTTGTCGTCTGTCTGGATTCGTCGGGATTCGTCGGGTTGTCCCGTGAACACTCGACGAATTGTTACAGAGATCATTTTCTCGGCAAATGTTGCCGTCTGATCTGATTCGTCGGATTCGTCGGATTGTCCCGTGAAATCTCGACGAATGATCTTCCGTGGAATTCCGACGAATTGTAACAGAAGCCCTTATTCTGCTGTGTGGTCTGCGGATAGCGATTCTTCTAGAAGCTGTTTATCCTTTGGGTATAAATAGGACTTCTTTTAGGGTTCTCAGGACTAACGAAAAGAAAAAGCCGACGGAAGGAGTTCCGCTCTCGCCTTACGAACCCTAGCCGACGGAAGTGTTCCGCCGTCTCTGAATCGCGTCCGCCGACCTCCTCTCCGGCGATCGTCGCCGTGTGTGTTCTTCCTGGAGCGAACCTAGCAGTTCGTGGAAGTTCAAGGTGCAGTCATTCTTCTCCCGGCTCGTGTGGATCACTGTAGAGATGTAGATATTATTCTACGTGAGGACTCGCATAGCCGACGACAGGAATCAACTCGTGAAGCATCTAGGTTGGATTTGATCCAATCCCGCAAAGGTAATTTCATACCTAGCATTTTGTTAACTTATTGATTCAACATTCATGGCCGATCCAAAGTCTTTTTGGGTTGTTTCTCTTCATTTCCGCTGCGCCTACATTTGATGTATGGTTCTAGAAAAACCCAACACGCACCCCCCTTGGGGTGCGGCCTGGCCACGCGCCCCCCCCCCTTGGGTGTGGCTTGCCGCACTCCCCCCCTGGGTGCGTCCTGGCCGCGTCTCCCGGGAGCGCGTCCCGTCCGCCTTCCCTCTTTGCGGGGGAGGGTGACCGTGTCCTCCCCCTCCTTCCCCCCTTTCGGACGGGGGGACTCACGTGGCGCCTTTTCGGGCGAGCTCCACGCCAGGAAAGACGGGCCCCGTTTTCCTTCTCGGATCGCGACCAATCGCCTCCCCGTTCGCTCAGAATGCTCCCGCGCTCATTGCGCGCTCAGAACGTCTCTCCGTTCGCTCAGAACGCCCACGTGCTTATTGCACGCTCCGAGCGCTCCCTCGCTCGTTGCGCGTTCAGAACGCTTCTGAGCGCGCACTTCTCACTTTCTGTCTTTCTGACTTCTCACTTTCTGTCTTCCTGACTTCTCACATTTTGTCTTTCAGGCGTCTCACATTTTGTCTTTCAGGCGTCTCACATTTTGTCTTTCAGGTATCTCACTTTTCAGGAACGGCCAGTCGCCTTTTTCGCCTCCAACAAAGCTGCCCGAACTGCCCGAGCCGTCCAAGCTGCCCGAAGGGCAAGGTGGTCATTTACGAAAAATGGCGATCCGTGTGCCCCAAACCGGAAAATACGATTCGTCCACCAAGCATTTATGGAAACTGCCAACGACAAGATTACCAGACTACCCCCGGCCAAAGCTATAAAAAGGGGCCTGGGGGTTCATTTGAAAGGACTTTTGACTTCCGGACCTGGGAGAGCTCCTTGCAGACTTTTGCGGAATTCTCCTTCGGCGCTTGAAGATTTCCTTTCCGGACTTGAAGATTTCCTTCATCCCGAAAGGCGACGCTGCAGCTCACTTTTGTTCCCCGGAGCAGCTCACTTTTGTTCCCCGGAGCAGCTCACTTTTGTTCTCCACCTTTCTCAGAAGGAGAAAAAGACTTAGTTTTTTCCAAGAGGCGGCCTGTCGCCTTCGGATCTCTCTATCTCTCTACTGCTGTAACGAGTTGCGGCCTGTCGCACTCGAGTTCTAAGTCTCACTTTGTAATCCCCCTGAAGATAGTGGAATTTGGTCGGTACAGCTCCGACCACGTGGTTTTTTACCCTTTCCGGGTTTTCCACGCTAAAAAGTCCCAGAGCAATCAACGAATCTCTAATTGACTGTTTGCGCGCTTAGTCCGCTCACGAGCTAAGGCGGTTCAATCAAACCGGTCTACCAAGAGCCCTAAGCGTTCCGCAACACACATATTCTGGTTAAATATGAGAGATATCAAATACATTTGAAATTTTTCTGCATAACATATAATCTCCAAAACATATTTTCACTATATATCTTCACTACATATAACAAATTAAAGTCATATGTCAGTATCGTCTTGATTTTGGGCCGCATTCATTCTCCCGAGCATAATGAAAGATGAAAGGAGTTTTAGTTAAATGTATTAAAATTATCTTTTAATTAGAAATTTTGTATTCGACGAGACAAAAAATTTATAAGGATAACGAACGATAAATATACCGTCACACCAGAGCATGAGAGCAACTTCAGTGACCAGAGGCCAAAGAAAACTTTTTATTTTATCTTTCACTGTGCTCAGGAGAATTAATGTGAACCAAAATTAAGACAACGTTGACACATGACGTTTGTTATATTTATGAAGATATATAGTGTAAATAATTTGTGGTGATTATATGTTACGAAGAATTAAAATTTAGGATATTTTACTCTTAAATTTTATTTTATCCTTAATTATATTGGTAGCATTTAAAATTTGTATTTAGGCAATATATTAAAAAATTATTTCAAGTATTTTAATAAAAAATTTCATTTTACCCCTTTATTAATTAACTTAAAACATATTGCGGGTCGCTCAACACTCTTATGGATCGGTCGAATTGAACCGTCTAAGCTTGAGAGTGCGCCGAGCGAGCAAACAGTCAAAGTAAAGTCACACAGTTGGCAAGAAGACCCTTTAACGTGGAATACCCAAAAATGTGAAAACCACGAGATTGGATCGGTGCCGGCCAAATTTCACTATATCTTTGGGTGTTACACGTAGTAGAGCGCAAGAGGGTGACAGACCACCGCTTGTTGCTGATGGTGCAAAGAAAAAAAATGAGAAAGAGAGAATCTCGAAGGGAGATCTTCAATTACAAGGGGAAAGGGAGATCTTCAAGTCGTCTTCGAAGGAGATCTTCGAAGGGAAGGAGATCTTTGAAGGCTGAAGGAAATCTTCGAAGAATTCTTCGAACACCAAAAAAGGACTCTGAAGGATCTTCAAAAGAGCTCTCCCGGGTGCCAAAAGCAAAAGTCCTTTTAAATGAGGGCTCTGAGCTTCTTTGAAGGATTCGTTCGTTGCTGTCATCGCCACCAACGGAACTGCCCAAACTGCCCGGGGGCAAACCGGTCATATCCCAAAAATTCAATATATGCCCCTATGGTTTCTTCACATCAACCATCCACCATCGTAAACAACCAGACCGGCTTGTCTCCATGGCTCACCAAGTAAATACATAGGCGATGAGTCGTATGAAGTAATCAATCTCTCTTATGAATGAAATGATGAAAATAGTTTATTCACTATTTTCCCGCTTGTGTTTTTCCCTCTTTCGTGACGGACCTCCCTCAATGTGAGTCTTTGTGCGCTTGGTGAAGGACTTTCAAGGAAGGAGAATGTGACGACCAACGTTGAACTTTTCAAGTGGCTTCTGACTCGAGATAAAATAACTACCTGAACTGTCTACATGACTACTAGCTCGGTTATCTTAATCTCTTTTTCTTTGGCGTTCTTTATGTTTTGGTTAATACTCTCTTTCTCTATTCTCCTCCATGAATGTTTTACTGAGGATGACTAAGCTATTGTGTAGGCGCAAAAATGAGCTAAGGATGAACACATCATTGTTGACAGGGTAGATGGCGTGACATTATGATGTCATCTTCTCTTGGAATATTTAGAGTAAATTATTGTTGATAACTCCATGAAATTTTACACCATTGTCAATAACCTCCCTAAACATTAGAAGTATGTGGATAAGCTTGCTTTACTTTTTCATCATACACATCCTAAATCATCATAAAATTCAAGCTTTAAGTTAATTAAGGGGGTAAAACAAAATTTCTAATTAAAATACTTGGAACAAAATTTATTAATATATTGCCTAAATAAAAATTTTAAATATGACAAATATAGTTAAGGATAAAATAAAATTTGTGAGTAAAATATCTTCAAATTTAATTTTTTTTTATAATTGTTGCGACACACTCGACGCTCATGCAACTGGTCTAGATTGGACCGTCCTAGCTCGGGAGCAGTCGAGCGCGCAATCAATCACAGAGAAATGAGACGGCTGACAAGAGACTTTTTTTGCCGTGGAAAACCACGAAAATGGGTGAAAAACCACGTGACGGATCGGTGCCGAGCAAAGTTTCATTATCTAGTTGATGTTGCTTTACAAGGCTTCTGAGGGAATGCGAAGGTGATAGACCCTCCTCGTTACAACTTGCGGGGGGGGGGGGGGGGGGGGGGGGGGGGGGGTGAAGATGCGTTCGGAGGGTGACAGACCACCTCTCTTGAAGTTGTCTTTTTCCTGACCGCGGTGGGGAGCACCATGCTCTGGGGCCTGAACGGTCTTCTGCTTGCGTTCAGAATCTTGAGTGGCGTGCTCTGCGCGTCTTGATGTCTTCGATGTGTTTCTTGCTGTTTGTGGTGGAGTTTGGAGCGCATAACTTGCTGTTGACTTGGAGGTGCCGAACCCTGAGCGCGCAGTGCGCTGAAGGTTTGCGGGAGAAAGCTTGATGGCGGATGGAGATCTTCGAGTGATCTTCGAAGTGCTTGAAGATCTTCAAGGGCGTCTTCGAAGGCGATGAAAATCCCTGGTTGAACTCTCATGCATGTAGGAGGAGAAGCCAGAGAAGAAAAAAGGAAATACAAGAGAGATTGAGGTCCTATTTATAGGCCTTATGGGTGGTTACGATGGTTATGAGGTTATTCGCAGGCCGTAAAAACCTTAATTGTTATTTGCAGGACGATTTTATATAGTTTAAGACGTGCATTATTGAAGTATTTTTCTAAACACAAAACGATATATTTTCTGATATGTACGCCCACCCATAATAGGTGGTTACGCGGGTGATTACCCGTATATCAAACAGTCGAGATCGCGTGGGGACGATCAGACGACGGAAAAGGGTCGACCGGCTGCGACGGCCGACGACGAGTCCCTGAAGGCAGGAGGCCATCCGCGGAGGAGGGAGGCGGCCGACCGAGGGCCGGCCGCGGGCCGCGCGACCGCACGAGAGCAGCCGCACGGCGCGGCGGGGACCGGCCGTGAGGCTGGCCGTGAGCCCTCACGGCTGTGGGGGCGTGGTCCCGTGGCAAGGCGGCGGCCGGCCGTGGGACACTTGGCCGCATGCGAGCGACCGCCCGGCCGGGGGTCCTTGCGGTCGTGGGCCGTGAGGCCGCACGCGAGCGGTCGGCTGCGACCGTGGGCGCTCGACCATGAGGCGAGGTGGGGCCCAGCATGGCGCTCGGCCGCGAGGCGAGGCGGGTCCCAGTCTGGCGCTCGGCCGCGAGGCGAGGCGGTGTTAGATCTGTAGGCGCCCTTAGAGGGGGGGGGGGGTGAATAAGGGTTTTAAACTTTTTCTTTCTCTCACCAGAAAGGCCTCGAGCACCCCGTTGATCTACTCCCTAGACCCAGTCGCCAACACGAGCTGAATTACTCCCTAAGTCCTACCCAGACCTAGTCGTCGTGTGGCGAATTCCCTCTAGTCCCCACAAGGCCCTAGTCGCTGTGTGGCGAATTCCTCTACCGAACAAAAGATATAAATGTTACAATTAGAAACTAAAACAAAACATAAACTAAAAACTCCCTCAAAAGAAGAACTTGATGTCGATGTAGATGCGATCGGATTGGTCTTCAAGTTCTTTGCGTTCACGAACGTTGACAGAGTTCTTTGGGCTACTTGGAGAAGGCTCTCACGAGTGCTCTGAATATGTGGCTTCAATTCGTTCTGTAACAGCAAGCCTCAACGGAGGAAGCGCGTGTCTTTAAATAGAATCAGTCGCTACCGCCTGCGGTAGTACTACCGCCCGCGGTAGCCACATTAGGCAATGATCAAGCACACAGATTGTGGCAACTTAGGCAACTTTTGAGCGCCAAACTGTGAACTCCGACTAGCGCGTCGCGGTAATGCTAACGCTCCGCGATAGCGAGATAACCTTCCTTCAGGCAATATCTCCTTTCATATTTGCTCCTCAATCACATGCAGACTGGAGGATTCCAAAAGCTACCGCTGGGCGGTAGGCATGCCGCACCGCGGCAGAGCACGCTAAATATGCATCCCGCCAATCATTCCTTTGTCTCCACTGTTTCCTTCCCGACAATTGTTTCCATTTATGCTAGCGCCAGCAGTAGTTCTAATGCGTCGCGGTAGCAGCGCCTGACATTAATTTTCGTCGACCGACATCTATTTTCGTCGAACACCATTTCGTTGAATGCCATCCGTTGAACACATTTCGTCGAACGCCATTTTCGTCGAATGCCAGTTTCGTCGAACGACATCTTCTTTCGTCGATCACCATTTCGTCGAACGACATCTGATTCGCTAGCGCCAGCGGTAGTGCTAGCGCTCCGCGGTAGAGCACATCTCTTTTCGTCGAACGCAGTTTCATTTCGTCGAACGCCATTTCATTTCGTCGAACGGCTTCACATTTCGTCGAACGCCGTTTTTATTTCGTCGAACGACCACACATTTCGTCGAACTGCTAGCGCCAGCGGTAGTGTTACCGCACCGCGGTATCAACAGAGAATCATCCTGATGTCGCTTCGACGTCTTTCTTTTTCACACTCCTTTGGGGATTGAATGTTGAAGATCCTGCACACTATAAACACAATGCAAGTATGATCAAATACAGTAGGATTTGTTATTGTCAAACCAAGAGATGCGGAAAGCATGTTCCAACAAACTGTCCCTTTTGATAATAAAAAATCCCTTTAGAAAGAAATAGTTCAAAAGATAGGAATTGTGTTTATTAAAAAGGATAAACATGAAATTTACGACATGTGCATATGCTCCCCCTAAATGAATGCTCCCCCTAAGTGAATGCTCCTCATACAACAAAAAATTCCTATGAACTTGACTCCCCAAACATGTGAATTTCTTTCAAATTTATTCTCCCCCTTTTGGTATTATCAAAAGAGGGTGGAGAGAAAGTCAAACAGGAACGTGTGCAATAAATGTGTAGAGAGGGAATGAACATGATAAAAAGATAAATGCTTAGGAAAAATAAAATATGTAGGAGTGAAAAAAGAAGGGAACGTGAAGAAATTGTCATGAGGAAACCACTTGTTGGAAAAACGTATTCATGATCGAGTGTACAAGTAGTAAAGAAGTGAAAAACATGAAGAAATATATATTTGGAGTGAACATCTATATAAGAATGGTGAAACATAGTAGATGATTAAGAGTTTTAGACAAAAAATAGATGTTGTAGCAATTTAAGTACACAAAAAGATTTCAGTTGCAACATAACCATACACTTGTTTTGAAAAGGAAATATTCATGATCGAGCGAAAGGAGAGAGAGTAGCACAACGGAAAAGATATAGGATAAGCGTGAAAGAACATTGATTAATGAATATATAAAAATAATCACTTGTCTTTTAAAATTAATTTTAAGAGGTGTAGTACTTCTTTAAGGGAGATGCAATGTTGTGTGACAAGTACATGTAAAGAATAAGCATGAAAACAATGTAGGCAAGTAGGAATGCGGAAAGTTAAAATAAGGATAATAAGATTAATATTTTTGTAATAGTTTGACCATTTCAACAATTGAGCAATTTAACTTTGAAAATTTTATAACAAATAGGCAAGCATGAATTAACATATCCAAAGAGATAATAACTACAATGTAACCAATTCGTATTTCAAGTAAAGAAAATATTGTAGAAATCATGCATTGCAATCTAGTGCTTTTACTTGAGTTTTAGAGAATTATGTAATTTTGCATTAGGATCCAATTCTCATGAGTAAAAGCTTTATGAAAATCAATGTTGTGTGCATAAGGTGTTTGATAAAAGTATACAAGTGAAATAATCAAAACACATGACATATGTAATGAGATAGTGACAACAATATTAAGGATGCAATCTTATAATTACTTTCGATCACACATCACATCTAGAATAAAGTTTCAAGACACAAATAATGAGTACAACAACCAAGGTGCTTCGCCCACACGATGCTTATTAAGACTTATCAGGGAGCGAAGTATTTCTTGGGGGATCACATAAACAATTTTATTGATTTTTATTTTTAGTGATCCGGTGTACAAATAGAAGTGATAAAAGATGAATGTGTTTGCACAAGACACCTTACAACTCTTTCCAAGGTGCTCAACCTCACAATGCTCATTAAGACTTATCAGGAGGGTGAGTAATGCTTGGTGGAGTTATCTTTGGCTTTTTATTTCAGATTTTTATTTTGGGCCAAGGGTCTCCGAATTCACTTGTTGTTGCAAACATTAATATTATTGAAATAACATTTCTATATCGTGCATGAAATTTATTTTTGAAAGACGGTGTATGTAATTTAGACATACAACTTATTATGTTAAAACTATTACACTACACAATCATGCAAGACTAAGATTATGAACACATGTAGATTGTCAAAGTAGTGAGTGTATGAATCATTGATAAGCATAAAATATTACTCATACTTAGAGGCATGCTAGACAATCATACATAATTATCTATAGACTATTTCATTGCACATAATCAGATTAAGGTCAAGGCATGAAGGTAAAACAATGTTTAGGAAATTTGAAATTAAAAATAGACATTGAAGACTATCTTTAAGTGTATGCCAAACACAATTTTGACCATTTTGAAACAAAAATAACTATGATGTTTGCTCTTGTGAAATATTATAGTCAAACTAAAATTTTGTAAAGAGATAAAACAAAACAAATAACAAAAACATATTTTTGATTTGTTTTATAGTTTGTTTTGTTTTTTTTTAAATTTTAAAAGAAAATAACAGGAACTGAAAAATAAAGCATGAAAAAAGAAACAGGAAATTCAGAAATACCTACTACCGCCAGCGGTACCCAGCTATCGTCAGGCGGTAGTGACAGAACTCGAATTTTGGGGAAAACGTGAAATTTTTCTGAATTGTTTTTTGAATATATTTGTGCAGATTAGTGACCATGAAGTTCAGCAATGAAATCAGACATATGCATACACAAAAATGCGGATTTTGCAAGTTTAAGCTAATATGTCCAAAACCCCAAATTCTAGCCTAAGGTGTCACAATACACTTTCAAAATACTTGTGTTTTTCACATGCATGGGAGTTCAGAAATAGACAATATGAAAAACATAAGATAACATGTTTGAGCACAAATATGCATGAGTGAAATGATCATAAATAAGTGAAATAATATTCATGCAATGTATACAACATAAGTATGTCTAAGATCAAAATACCCTAACAACATGTCTACACTCTAGCCCCGTACTAAGTGACAGATGGGCATGAGGAGCTGCACACATGCCATAGGTTGGGGTGTTAATCCCACATGCAAACAAAAGACAACGCTCACCCTAACACTCTTTCCCCGCAGTGCCTCGCAAGGCCCCACTGGAATCCTCCCCGGTTAAGGACAAGACATGACTTAGAGGTTAGGTTTCTAATGCACACAATCCTACGCCCTCGCTATAGTGAGACACATAATATGGTTGAATGATCATGGGCATACTAAGCATTTAATCTTATGGAAAAAACAATTTATAAACTATGACTTTTATGCAAGATTAATTTCTCATTATATTTGTTTTTAAAGCACATAGTTATTATGAATTTTAACTTCCAATTTTTCAGATTTTGGTTAAGCATGATAGGGCAAACAAATGACGCAAATATATTAAGTAAATAAGCAAAACTTGCGCATTTTATAAATTTAGCCTAATACCCCTAAAATACCTTTTAAATCCATTTCGACAATTATTTCATTTAGTCTTAAAAATATCATATGACAAATTAGTTTTCAAATTTTATAAGACTTTTAGGAAATGAATTTAGAAGGATAAAAATAAAGGATAAATAGACCACTTGAAAATAATATGACTTTTTATTTAATTGTGTTCAATTTGATTTATTAATGAATTTTGGTTTAATATGTGAAAATCATATCACAAGTTATATAAAGTAATCTTATCATGACGGCTCAAAGAAAATAAAAGCAAAAACCAAAAAAGAAATTAAGCATATCATGAAGTAGAGAATTGATATTTCATTTTTAAAATATTCCACTCCATGCACTTGGTGATACCTAATGAATAATAGATTTAGGTATCCAAAGGGGACCAAGTGGGATGGTTCCTTTGGGTACCCAAATATAACGTGTTGACTTTGGGGAGATATGATTGAATGTGCCCTTTTGATTTGAGTTTGTGTTTCATCTTTAACTTTGGTCGTCATTCAAACATTGGTTTAATATTATTTTTATTTGTCAAATTTCTATGATGATTTTGCAAAACATTATTTATAGGAAATTTGATTGTCTTTAAGTTTATGTTGGGAGAAAGATGATGTTGTAAATGATAATGATTTGGAATTTCATTTTCAAGTATTTGATATTTTTCATTTCCTTTGTTAGGCTTAGACATATTATAAGAATTCACATTTAACTTGCTTTTGGAATATGCTTGAAATTGTTGATTTATGTGTTGAGAATTTTTCTTTATAATTTCCTTAAGCAAGTTGACTTTAGTTTCCAATTCATAATTCTTAACTTTAAGATTATGCCTTGCTTTATTATAGGTTATTATGCTATTTTTAAGAGTGGATACGATAGACTCAATATGATTGTTATATTCGTTTCTAAAGTCATCAAAAGTTTCATCCATCTCTTTAATTTCAATTTTATAGTTTTTGCACATATCACAATTATTTTTTAACGATGAATTTTCTAAAGACAATTTTTCATTGTGTTCTTTTACACAAATAAATTCCTTTTGAAGTTCCTTGTATTTTTCTTTAATATCATTACAATCAAAACATGATATAGAGTTTTCAAATGAAGAGCATGATGGAGATACAAACATTTCATTTTTGGATCCTACATTCACATTTGCTTTCAAAGTTTTATTTTCTAAATGTAGTTTTGCATTAGCCATTTTTAGTTTCTTAATCTTACGTTTAGTAGTTTGTAGTAATTGTAATGTAGAAATAGATGTACAAAAAATGGAGTTTGATTTCCTTACATTGCTTTCGGGAGAGGCACGATTTGAACATATAGTTTCTTCGACATCTTTTTGGCATTCCTCTTCCAAAGATAAGATTTCTTCTTCTCTTCCACTTGATGGGCACTCCATAGATTCATCATGGGAGGAGCTTTCTTGAAGACTTGTGCAAGCTAGCATATTTTCCGGTTCTTGTGATTATTCCGTACCTACAGAAGGAGAATCATAAGTTCTTTCAAGAAAATTTCAAATCTCATATGCGGTAGGAAGAGTAAAAATAAGTTTGAAAATATTTTGATCTAACGCACAAAATAAACTATTCATAGATTTTGCATTTAAAATAATTTCGTTCCTAGTTAGTACGCTAGGTGGCTTTTCAATAGTAATATTCCAAACTTTTTCATCTAAGGCCTTAAGAAAATTTTTCATTAATGTTTTCCACCCTTTATAATTTTTTCCCATAAATAAAGGTGGTGATAATCCCTTTTCATTTACATTAAAATTTTCCCCACTCGTAGAAGCGAGATCATGATCCAGAGACGTCATTATTCCCGGTTGTTAAGCCGATTTGGAATAACCTCGCTCTGATACCAAATGTTGGATCTGTAGGCGCCCTTAGAGGGGGAGGGAGGTGAATAAGGGTTTTAAACTTTTTATGATTATTAAAGAAAATTATTCTCTATTGCTACCGTCATCGGCAATGTTACCGCTCGACGTTAGTGACAGAGAAAATACATTTAGGTTAAACCAATGAAAATCAGAGAGCACGAATCAAAGATGAAGAAACAAACATATTTTCATTAATATTAAATTGAAATAGTTATGATTACAGAAACTTTTCCCAATGATGCTTGGAAAGAGGCGACCAATGAATATTCTTTTCGTTTTCTATACCGACTCGTATCCCCACGAACCGGTTGACTTTAGCCGATCTCTCCCCAGATACGGCCTCAAGCCGCTCTAGCCTTTCTCTCACCAGAAAGGCCTCGAGCACCCCCTAGATCTACTCCCTAGACCCAGTCGCCAACACGAGGCGAATTACTCCCTAAGTCCTACCCAGACCTAGTCGCCGTGTGGCGAATTCCCCTAGTCCCCGCAAGGCCCTAGTCGTCGTGTGGCGAATTCCCCTAGTCCCCGCAAGGCCCTAGTCGTCGTGTGGCGAATTCCTCTACCGAACAAAAGATATAAAGGTTACAATTAGAAACTAAAACAAAACATAAACTAAAAACCCCCTCAAAAGAAGAACTTGATGTCGATGTAGATGCGATCGGATTGGTCTTCAAGTTCTTTGCATTCACGAACATTGACGGAGTTCTTCGGGCTGCTTGGAGAAGGCTCTCACGAGTGCTCTGAATATGTGGCTTCAATTCGTTCTGTAACAGCAAGTCTCAACGGAGGAAGCACGCGTCTTTAAATAGAATCAGCCGCTACCGCCTGCGGTAGTATTACCGCCCCGCGGTAGCCACATTAGGCAATGATCAAGCACACGGATTGTGGCAACTTAGGCAACTTTTGAGCGCCAAACTTTGAACTCCGACTAGCACGACGCGGTAATGCTAATGCTCCGTGATAGCGAGATAACCTTCCTTCAGCAAATATCTCCTTCCATATTTGTTCCTCAATCACATGCAGACGGGAGGATTCCAAAAGCTACCGCCGGGCGGTAGGCATGCCACGCCGCGGTAGAGCACGCTAAATCTGCATCCCGCCAATTATTCATTTTTCTCCACCGTTTCCTTCCCGGCAATTGTTTCCATTTATGCTAGCACCAGCGGTAGTTCTAACGCGCCGCGATAGCAGCGCCTGACATCAATTTTCGTCGACCGGCATCTATTTTCGTCGAACACCATTTCGTTGAATGCCATCTTCGTCGAACACATTTCGTCGAACGCCAGTTCGTCGAACGACATCTTCTTTCGTCGATCACCATTTCGTCGAACGACATCTGATTCGCTAGCGCCAGCGGTAGTGCTAGCGCTCCGCGGTACATCACATCTCTTTTCGTCGAACGCAGTTTCATTTCGTCGAACGCCATTTCATTTCGTCGAACGGCTTCACATTTCGTCGAACGCCGTTTTCATTTTGTCATTGATGTACAACTTTAGAGGGTTTATTAACAATTTACTCGAATATTTATAATATATTTACACAAAATACTATGCATTATTATTTTTAAATAACAAGATCAGTGACAAGAAATCAAAAGATGCCGTAATATGAGTTTAATAAGCATTCGAGACTGGGTGAGAAATAAAAAAATATGCCGAGAGAAACACGTATATCAAATTATGCGTGTTCGTCGACTAGAAATTGGCGAATGTCAAAACAATTCGACTATCGTAAAGAACATAGCATAAGTTGTCGAACATCTATTTGCATTCGACAAACATCGAAAGCATTTCAAATAATACGATTTGCAGAAAAGCGATCGACGAACGTCAAGGTCAATTTGACGATCATCGAAAACAGAAAGTAAAGTTAGTCAATGCGTTAGGCGATGTCGTGCATCGTTAGGCTGCGTTCGACTAACGCCATATGAGGGGCTCACTAAAGGATTTCGTGCGTCGAAATGCTTTCAAAATGATACAACTATTTTTTACAAAATGGACAATTGATCAGTTCAATTATGCCCCCAAATCTAAAATCATAAATCCAAGTACAAATCTGGTCTGGTCCACTAGCGAATACTTCTCATCTTTTCTTTAAAATGATTTTCAACAATAATTTAGATTCATTTTGAGGGTCCGTTCGTTTCGCAGGTTTTGGTTTTGAAGAATTGGAATTCAGTCAAATTAAAATCAGCAGGTACAGGTTTTGATTTTCCCTGAATTCCAATTATGCTGTTTGCTTGCAGGAAAGTTTTGAGTTGAATATTTCTCATCAATTAATGTAGAGCTGAAGCACTAAATACCATAAAACTCCATAAAACAATTATGAAATATTAAAATTCTAAGATCTTTCGGGGCCAGAGATTAAAAGTCTTCTTAAGACCGACTTTGACCTATGAGTATACTTTTGTAGTTATCCGAACAGAAGAAATGTACTTTAATTTATATTGAAAATAATCTTAAGATTAATTAATTATTACTTTAAAAATATATTTATATTCTTAGTAATATTTATCCAATATGACATGACAATAAATACTTTGTTTGGCGCGGCTTATTTGCTCAGGTGAGTTTGGTCAAGAACGTAAGTATCATAGAATGTATGTTTGGCATGACAAATGTCACGACAACTATCAAGAAAATAAATTAGTTTTGAGCATAAAATGCATGAATTTTTTTAGGTGCGGTCAGGCGTTCACGAACGATGGTTAATGACCATCACGTTCACGACCGTCACCACCGCCACCACCGCGCCAAACGAAGTCTTGCTTCCAAAACTGCAGTCATTAATAGTGATTGAAATTATATATATTTTTTAAATTAACTGAAGCCAAGTCGAGGCGGATATAGTTTCTTGTTTTAAATTTATTTAAGATGGATTTTGATTCTTTATTCTTAGAAAAAATGTTTAGTACGAGCTCGGACATACCTATCGTGCGAGCATAGTTCTTTTTTTTTATTGGGGCCCACGCCTTCGCCCTCTCCAACTTGAAATCGAAAAAATTTCCCCCCTCCGGCGAAACCCGCGTCTCGCGCCTTCTCGAACCCCTCCCGATCTTCTTCTCCCTGACGACCACTGCAGAAGTTAGAGGCCAACCTCAGATCTATTGTAACTTCCGTCGTTATCGTTCTTAAACCCTCGGTCCCGCAGGTGTCAGTTTTACCGACTTTCTCCTCCTCTTCTTTTTAGCCCGGTAACGGTTGTGGATTCATAGAGTATGCTATTTTGCGTTCTTTTTAGCCCTGTAACGGTTAGTAAAATTTTAAATTTCAAGCTCCTCAACAAAATTTTGACATAAACAGACATTTTTAGGTCCTTTTCAGTGATTGATAACCTAAATTGATACATCAAGATGCCGTCCTCTTCCATTTTTCAGTCATGATGAACTGTTATTTTGCAGAGCAATTCTTTTACAGACGCATTTTTATTTGCTATGTTTTACAGTCATTTTATCGCTGTAGTTATAATAGGTTTTACAGTCCTTTTACAGCTGTATGTAATTACACTCATTTTAAAGAAGAAAGCCGAGGAGGAAGAAGAAGACATCTTCAGCCATTGACGGAGCTCCGAAGCTCCGAATCGCGAGCCGTTTTCAGATCTGGAAAGAACAGCCCGTTACGGTACTTTCTATCCGAGTGAAATCTCAGATCTATAGCGAACAAGAAAGCTCCAAGGGTAACGGTCTTCTACTTGGACAAGTGAAGTCCTCCTTTTTATGACATGTTTACATGGAGAATCCCCCACCGATTGGTGGAGAAAATGGAGTTTTCTAGCGGGTTGATCGTTTCGATCCCCTTTGGTTACTTGCATTTAGCATCCAGAATCGTAGTACGGACATAGGCATTGTGAGTGAAACCCATCCGGACAGGTTGGTCTGGATTGGTGATGGCTATATTGTCGATTGTGCCGGAGAAGACTCCGTGATCTTGTATGTGTTATTTTCGGGTTCTACGTATTGTTGAGTACTGCAGGGAGTCCTGAAGTTAACCTCCAGGAAATACCCGAAGTTGTGGGCGGATCCGTTGATCTGTCACTACCGCCCGGCGTTAGGGCTAACGCCAGCGGTAGCTCCCAGGGAGCTGTTTGTTGAGGTGTGATACCTCCTTTCGTTGCTCGGGCTGAGGTGAAGCAGTACCCGCGTCGTGCCGATTGATGCCGACGATTTGAGCACGGGCAAAGCTGATCCAAACCCGCTCCCATACCGAGTCGGTGAAGAGGTAGCTCCTCGGTGCACCGTAAGATGTTGGGATTAGCCCGTAAGACAAGATAGTCTTGGCGGTCGAAGCTCATGCGAACTCTTTGTTTAAGGAGTTGTTAGGTGTGGCTCGGGGAGTACACTGTGAGAGTGCCTTGAGAGCACGAAACGTTTGGTCGTGCGTGCCAACGTTGGTGTTGATTGCTTATACATGTGTTGCTTGAACGCGCCTTGACAATCTATGCCTATACTGTCTGCCTGCAGGGAAGGAGCACCGCCACCTCGTCTATGGGGGTGGGGTCGTTATAATATTGGTCAGCTTTAGCTGACCGGTTACTTGTTTCCACGTTTTGGTGGATCGTTGTTGCAGGTGCAGGTGAGCTAAGCAGAAAATAGCTTGCTGGAGCTTATGCTGTGTTGGCCCTCGAAAGCCATCCTCCCCTCTTTGCTTTCCTTAAATTGTCGGCCTGCGTGCCGATGTATGTTTGAGTTTAAATACATTGTTCAATGTAAGGCCTTAAGGCCGTAACTCTATTATTTCATTCCCGGGATAGTGGACAGTTCTAAAAGGTGTTTTTAATCAAATGCTTCCGCTTTCGTTTTATTCACTCTGGTGTAGTTGTAGCTCTTTCTGTTTATCACCTTATAATGCCTAGCTAGTGTGTATAATATGACGTGGGGTCCCAGCCGGACCTACTGTTATATTACTTGTACTGGCATAGTGTTACAATTTGGTATCAGATTTAAGGAATCGATCCGTAGTTTCGTAAATTCGAGGCCGAATTCATTTTAAGGGGTGGAGTGCACGTCTTGTGCGTTCACCTAAAACGATTTCAAAACTAACAAGAATGTCCACTTAGGAATGAAAAATTATGCTTGTTTGTGGAACCTGAGCGTTCCTTGCTTGTTTGTTGTTATGTTTTCGGTCCCTAATCTGTGTTTCGCACGATTATATGTGACTAGGGGTGGTGCGGGGCAGTCTCAACCCCGTAACACTGCTGAAAGTAGTGCGTCCGCTGAGGTACCAGCGACCACTCCTTCTGCTGAGATGGTTAGAATGGTCGCTGAAGCGGTCTTCACGATGATCAATAACCAAGCTGGACGGCGTGCACAGCCTACTACTCCTACTCCAGAGGTAGCCCCAGTGCTTGTTACTGTAGTGGAGCCGAGAGCGGAACCTGTGGTAGAGCCCAGGGTGGAACCAAGAGTGGAACATGTAGCTGTGGGGCGAGCGCGCGACCAGCAAATGAAGCACTTTCTAAGCTTCAACCCTCCAACCTTCCTTGGGACCGAGTCCCCAACAGAGGCTGAGGATTGGCTGGCAATAGTAAAGAAGACTCTAAGGGCAACAACAACTGAAGAGGCGATGAAAGTCACCTTAGCCACTTTCCTTCTGAATGGAGAGGCAGGGCTTTGGTGGGAGGAACTGGAAGCGCACAAGTTGGACGGTAAAGTTTTTACCGAGGTCTCGATTTCAGAGTTCACAGGTCTGTTCCTCCAGAGGTTTATTCCCTCTGCCCAGCGCCGTGCATTGCAATATCAGTTTCTGCGGCTAACTCAAGGCGACCGTTCGGTGGACGACTACATGCATGAGTTCACGAGACCGAGTCGCTATGATGGATCTTTGGTAGAAGATGAGGAAGATAAGACGAGTAAATTCTATGAAGGCCTTCGAGATGAGTTAAGGCTGCTTTTGGCAGGCCCTATGACTCTTGGTTTACAGGTTATGGTGCAAACTGCCAGATCACTGGAGCTAGATATGCAGAGAGTGCAACGCGCAAAAGGCCTCAGCAAGAAGCCAGAATTTCTCGCGCCGACCTCTCAAGTAAAGCCTGAGTTCAGGAAAAATAAGAGGAAGTCTAGGTTCGCGGAACCAGCTCCTTTTAATGTTTCGGGAGCAACTACTGCGCGGGGTCCTATCACGTGTTTCACCTGCGGGAAAGTGGGACACAAAGTCGCGGTGTGTCAAAGTGGTCCCCCGAAGGCAGGAAATCGAGCGGTGGACTATGCTCGTGCGGCGGGTTCATCTTATGCGGAGAAAGGCAAAGTTGCAGAGTCTTCTGCTTCCCAGCAAACTCTGACCCAGCTGAGAGTCTATTCGCTTGGCCAGCAATAAGCCATCCGACAAAATGACGTCGTCACAGGTATGAAGTAAAATTTATCTTTTACAGCTTAACTTGATTTATACTGCATGTACGACTATACCTTTGTTGATGTGCTTTTAAGCTTCGTTCTAATCTTCAACTATCCGACGAGATCTCTCTTTGTTACGGGAGCATCACACTCCTTCTTGTCTAAGGACTTCGTGTTGCAAATCAGAGTACCGTCTATCCCGGTGAAGGATAGACTGGAGGTAGTGCTGCCAATGGATCTCGAATGAGCGCGGATAGGTTGAGTCGTGTAAAGGTGCGGATTGAGAATCAGGATTTCGACTTGGAAGCGTCACTACTACCACTAGCTGAGTTTGACGTAATCTTTGGCATGGACTGGCTCTCGAATCAGCGAGCATGCATAGATTGCAATCGAAAGGAGGTTACTCTGGGAAAGAACACCGGTGACGAGACCACATTTGCGGGCATACGAGGAGCAAGCAAGAATCTGATGTCTGCTCTCCAGGTGGTCAAGGCGGTGAGAAAAGGTAGGGAGTTGTTCTTCGCGTTGTTGGAGGCTTCGACGCCTAAGCCAAGTTTAACTGATTTCCCTATGGTGGCAGAGTATGTGGACCTGTTTCCTAACAAACTCCCTGGGGCTCCACCCCAGCGAGAGATTGATTTCTGTATCGAGTTAGTGCCAGGTGCCAAACCTGTGTCACGCTCACCGTACCAGATTTCGCCAAAGGAATTGACAGAGATGAAAGTTCAGCTGCAGGAACTGCTAGAGCAAGGCTATGCACGTCCAAGTTCATCCCCTTGGAGTGCACTAGTTCTATTTGTGAAAAAGAAGGACCGGAGCTTGCGTCTATGCATCGACTATAGAGAGCTGAATAAGCTGACCGAGAAGAACCGCTATCCGATTCCAAGAATCGACGACTTATTCGACCAACTGGTTGGGTCGACGGTATAATCAAAGCTAGACTTAAGGTCCGGCTATTATCAGCTTCGTATAAGCAAGTATTGGGTTATCGATTATTGAATGAAAATTCAGTAGATATTCCTAATCTTAGTTGGGCGTATCCTCGACCCAAGGTACGTTCATATTTCGAGAATCCCCACGGTCAAAGTTATTTTATTAAGAGATTGCAATTTTATTTCTTCTTCTTATTCTTTATTCCGCGGTGATTCAAAGATCGAGTGCTACCCTTTTTACTCTTCTTTATAATCTTATTTTTATTTCTTTTTTGCAAAACCAACCCTCAAGTTTTAATTGATAAGATAATAGAGATTTTCTTGAATTAAGAGTACTCAACCGCCCAGAGTCTATTACGACCTTTTTTTAATAACCTATACAACATTCGATACGGTACACTTGCCGTTGTCGTTTGCGGATATAGTTTTGCTGCATCAAGTTTTTGGCGCCGTTGCCCGGGACACGGTTGATATTTTGAAAAAAGAAATATTTATTAATTTTATCGTTATCTTTCTCCCCCCTTCTCTTAAAAAAATAAAAAAATTAAAATAATAAAAAGGACGCTTTGGGCTTGAATTCCCATCACAGCCTCTAGTACCTTACGAGCCCGTCACCGGGTTGACCGTGAGAAGTCTGGGACTAATTTAACCCGTTTTTTCAAAAAAAATATATAATAAAAATATTTATAAAATTCCATTAATTTGAGTAAAGGTTGTTCCCTTCTTTTTTATTATTATTATGAAAGAATCTGAATTGGCCGTTAAAGTTGCCGAGCTTCGAAACCAACTTTACCTCTTACAAGCCGCTCGGAGGCGCCAATTTAGTTGTTATTATTGTGGTGCGCCTCATCAAAGTGAGCAATATTATTTACATTCATATTCTCAAAATAATTTTTATGAAAATAATTATCCTCAATATTATGCAAATAATTTTGATTATAATTACGATCATAATTTTTCCTCTTTTCATGAAAATAATACATCTTTCGATCAAAATTTTTCAAACTTTGATAATAATTACGATCAAAATTTCTCGGCTTTTCATGAAAATAATTTTTCAAACTTTGATGAAAATAATTTTTCTAATTTTAATGAGAATAATTTTTCGGCGTTTAATAATTGTTCTTCTACCTCCGAAGTAGATTATTCTTGGTGGCAAGGTTACCCAGATAGTTTTCAGGGCGATGAAGATTAATCTTCAGATCCGAATTTTTGTTCTTCTTCTTTTGCGCCACAATTTTCTTTCTCTAATTTTGGGAAATCTCCACCGATTGAATTTGATACTTCCCCCCAAAATTTAGAGAATTTAATTTCTTCTAGTGTTTCTTCTCCATCTTTGGATAATTTAGTTATGGAGGAACATGTGGTTTCATGTAATCACATAACTTCTTTTACCAAGGATGAAGAAAACTTATTATACCAAGAATTTCTTAAGGTTATGGGCACCCCGGATGAAGTAGAAGAAGAACAAGTTTCTTCCCCTACTCCACCCGGATTTTATTTTCTTTGTCATGAATATTCACGAATTTCTTCTATCCAACCAAAAATTCATGAAAATTTTGTGTCCAAAAATTTTATTCCGCTTGGTAATGCACTAGATTTTCCTAATGAAAATTTTATTTTAGAAAAGGAACAACCGGAGCTTAATCATATATTTTTGCAAGCGCCTCCTCCTTGCTAAAAATTATCTGAATCGTTTAGTTCTGATTCTTTTGATACTAATAATTTCCTTGTAGATGATGAGCCGTTGCAACCAAACGTCTTCAGAAATCCATTTGCCGCTCATCTCCAGCTTTCCAAATCACCTACGGTTTGTTTAGGTAATTTGGATTCACAATTTCAAGCTCACCGACAGCAAAAGAATCAAGACTACAGCGGAGGAGTAGCCGGGCGACTGACCCCGGCACATTCGCCTCAGCGCGAATTAAGGGAGTTGCCTGTCAACCTCTCTTTTAAATTTCCTTTTTCCTAATACTAACCGTCTAGCTTAAAGACGGGAAAAACAAAGTGCTCTTGAGAGGCACCCCTTGCTTATCTTTAATTTAATGTAGTTTACTTTTAAAGTTTATTTTTTTTCAAGTGTTCTTCATACTTAGTTCTAAACATTGTGGACAATGTTTAATTTTAAGTATGGGAGTGTTGTTCGATTCAAAAGTGCGCCTCCGAAGTGAAACGAGGGTTGCGGACTATCAGTTACTATTTAGTTGAGGAATTCAGACCGCTAGCAGCGGTCGAGGCCAGACTTCGCCCGTCGCGGCAAATGCCACTCCTGCGACGGGCTTTCCTTTTATTGAAAAGTAGCGGTTACAAATGTGAAAGAACAGAAGCCGGCCGGTCAACAGTTCGCGAGACCTGAAACTCGAGACCGGAGCTCAGACAAGCGAGCTCTTGGATTCGAGTGTGCGTGTCTTGGGAACAGTGCCGCCCCCTATTTATAGGCTTGGGGGCCTGCCCGATCGGGCAGGGATAAAATAACCTCCTGCCCGGGTACAGGAGAAACGGGCAGGCGGTGACGGGATACACAAAGAAGAGAAAGAAAGAGGCCGCGCGATCTGACGGCCTGCCTTCCCGATCTGTCTTGCTTGCGGCTGAGGACGCCGGGACCAAGTCAATAATGCAGACCGCGCGGTTTGGAAATTGAGGCCGCGGTCTGCCTTCTGGTCATGACTTAGCCGATCTTCACGAGGTAACTTGGATAGCCTTCGATCTGGAGCCCCGGCCTGTTCTTCGGGGCTGGAACTTCGAGTTTCTATGGGACAACCCGCGCGGCCTTCTGGCTGAGACCGCGGATGAACTCTTTGCCTTAGCTCTTTGATGATCTTATCCCTTTGGGGGCGATCCGGAAATGACACCAGGCCGCCCGGCCTGGCCCTTCTTGAACAGAGAACCACTGATCCCGGGAGCTCAGCGGCCTGACCCAGGAGCTCGCGCGGTCTGGTAATAATCCAACCCGATAAACGGTTTCCCGGGCAAACATAATCCCCGCATATTTTCAAATCTCAAGAGAATTTCGAAAATATTAGCTTTGACCGGGAGACCGCATCCGACCTGCCTTGAATTCTATAAGAGAGCCAGAGAATTCATTCTGCATTGCTCTTTCTGAAATCACGGGATATTACTTGCCAGTTGCGGTTAGAATTTTTAAGACCGATAATTCTCTAGCCATGGACTTCCTGGACGCTGTGCTAGACCGCGTGGATCCCAGCGGGGACCAGAAGAGGGCGGAGGATAAGAAGCGTGAATCGCCGGAAAAATTGAATAAGGCGAGGGAAAAGTCAGACCGGAAAGACCGAAAAAAGAGAAAGTGGATCGAGAAGGCCGCAACGGGCAGCTCCAAGCCGGTTGTGGACTTAACGACTTCTAAGACTCCTGCAGAAACCGTGGCGAACAGTTCGGAGCCTCCTCCTGATGACTTGCCGATTTCTCCCAAAGGCCTCAACCAACAGACCGCCCGCCCGCTGAATAAAGAGGAGACCGCTCCTCCTGAAGAAGTTGCTCCAGAAAGCCCTTCGAAGAAGGCCGGAGAGAATGACTCGTTTGGTGTGGAAATCACCCCATCCGGGAACCCTCATTTGCTCGTCCGAGATCTAGAGAAGGAGGCGGTTACCTCCCCAAGGACGGGTGAACAGAACACCCCTTTGTCCGTGGATGACTACCCCAGCCCCTCGAAAGAACTTGGCCCAGCGCCGAGTAAGAGAGAGAGAAAGAGGAAGAAGACCGGGTCCGTGACCGAGCGGATAACTAAGAAAGTCAAGAGGCTGGCCGCTAAGGAAAGGGCGGCCCTTAAGAAACCGACCGAATCCCTCCTTCAGACCAATTCGCGGCTGAAAGAGGAGCTAGGTCTTACGACTCCTCCACCCAGCAAGTCAAACGAATCGCCGGCCACTCCTGACGCAAAAACGGGCGAACTGCCTCCGGACCCGGCGAGCAGTATATCCTTCAACGGGATCTTTAAAGACATGGATGAGCTGGTGAAGCGAGATCAGCTCCTTGACAGCCCGACCGCCTCCGACCAAAACGCTCTTGCTACTGACGACACAGCCCGGCCTGAAGAGACCGCTCGGATGGAGGCCGAAGAGCGAGAGGCCGCCGCCCGGACTGCCTTGGAGGTCGAAAAGAAAACGAGGGAGCTTGAAGAGGTTCTGCGAGCGCGGGAGGAGGTAGTCCCAGCAATGACCGGGGAAGAGATCATGAAGGTGAAGAAGGAGAGGGCGGAACAGGTCTTGAACAAGCCGTCGCGGCCTGATCTTCTTGCGGCAGGTAAGGGTTCCACGGACTATAAAGCGGTCCGTTTTTCCATTCCGCGGCCTCGCCATAATAAATTAGTGAACCCGTCGCCGAGCCTCTTTCCTTTAGCGGCCTGGTTCCCTTTCGTTAGGTCAAGTACGGAGAGACTCTGGCGTGAGCAGTGTCAGAGGATGAACTCGGAACGGTCTAAATGGCCTGTCCGCCCAGGCACTGCTCTCGCGTTTATGTTCGTTTCTATTTTATATATATGTAGCGTTGCATGCTCTTATTTTTCATAACCAAGCGGCTTCTTTCAGATAGCGCTGATCAAATCGTGAAGCCGGGTGACCTTGAGGCCAGTCTGCCTCCGCTAGCACCCCCGATTTCAACCTGTGCGACGTCCTTGTCGGAAAGATCGCATCTATTTGATCGCCTTGAGGCAGATCTGATCAACCTGAGGGCCCGCTTGAAGGAGGTAGAAGACCGGGAGGCCGCCACTCGGACCGCTCTGGCGCAATCGGAGATTGACAGGAGGTCCAGCACAGAGAAAGTGAAAATCCTGGAGACTCAGCTTGAGGCCGCGCGAGCAGCGGTGGTGGCTACGCGGACTGCTCTAACCGTCCAACTGGAGAAGGAGAAGAAAGCTTCTGCCAAATTTGAGAGTGACTCAAAATATTACCAGGATAAATTCCTGCGCTTAACCAGAGAAGTCGCCGCTGGTCGGCGAAATGTGAATGATGGGGTGGTAGCTGTTAGCCGCCCGACTATTGGAGCGAGCTCAAATCCTCCTTCAGTCCGGGCGGCTGATCCAATGATTGACGAGGCCGCCGCAACCCCCCGAATGATTGCCGCTACGCGGGTCGAAAGGGATGCCGGGCGGCTTCATTGTACAATCAACCACCTTCATTATCACACAAGCCAAATTTATTCTCTCTTGAACACGACCAGTGACCAGGTCGCGCGACTTCATAGAGAGGATGCCTCCCCAGAGCGCCGTCAATTGTGATTAACATTTGAACATAACTTGCATTATGAATGTGGCTTGTTGATCTGGACAATATTCTCCTTTATTCTTGTCTTTTATTCGAACAATTCGCGCGGTCTCCTATGTTAACCGCTGTATTTTATGCCTTGTTTAAATCTTATGTTTCATTCGAACTGTTTTCTGGTCGGGCGAACTGTGATGTATGCTTACTTCTGTTTTTTCTGGATGCCTTTGCTTCTTTCATTTTTCTGGTGAATCTAACCACATAGGTCATTGACCGCGCGGTCAGGATATATAACCGTGTCATGATTTTACTATTCACAGATCTTTGAAATCTATAAGTATAGAATTTGCCGAAGTCATTCTTATGATTTCCAGATGGCGCGATCCAAGAACAAGTCGCAGCGACCTGTTAAGGTTAAGGCCGTCCGAGCTGACGCGGCCTTGGCATTCCATTCGGCGGACCATCCGGAATGCCGCCTTACTCAGAACGAACTGGATGACTTCATTGCTAGGCACATGGTAGGGAGTAATCTGCTCGCGCGGCTTCCTTTGCGCGACGAGCGGATTAACTCTTCCAGTCCGCACCAGATCGCCATCCCAGTTGACCACTTCGAGTATGGCTTCAAGTTTCCACTGCCGCTTGAAGTCATAGCCATTTTCGACCACTACGGGGTTGTGCCCGGTCAGCTTCCACCGAACTCCATCGCCTCAATATATAGTTTCATCTCGTACCTGCGGTTCGAGAGGATCCGGTTCTCCCTCGACCTGTTCAGAAAGTTCTTCTCAGTGCGGGCGGTCTCCGACTCGGGGACTTCAACTTACAGGGGGCACCTTTACTTCGGCTGCCACGGGCTGAAGATTGTTAATCTGGCGAACAAAGTCTCCGACTGGTCGGAGCGGTTTGTAATGCTCGAAGGCAACTTCGGACTGTTGCAGACCAACCCGCAAGTCCGGGGGGAAGAAGTTTTCCAGATCCCCCAGGTCGGCAAGATCGAGGCGGACACCTTCGCGTTCCTTGAGAAGGGGCGGCTTGATATCAACCACTACATCCCGCTTTTCTCGGAGCTTGAGAACATTCTCCCCGAACATAGTAAGTTCTTCTAGACCGCCTTTATATGACCGCGCGGCCTTCTTTACTTATACTCTTGATTTTATTTTGCAGCCGCCCATATCGTTCCAGCGAACAAGCCGGTCACGCCGGCCGGCCCAGTTTTAACCCAGAGGGAGAAGAGGCAGCGGCGAAAGAGGTCACCATCTTCGGAGGAAGAGGGCCCGACCTCTTCTGACGATTACGAACTCCTTCGTTCAAGTGGGAACCCGCCCGACCTGCAGGGCAACCCGACCGTCCTTTGGCACAGGGATGGAAGTCGGATCCGGGTATCCACCGCGCTCCCTCCGTGGGGGAGTGAAAAGATTGACCGCCACGCCCTAGCCGCCGGGGCTGCCTTATATGGTCGAAAGACTTTGAAGAGGCTGAGGAATACTCCCGAGGAAGAGCTCCCCCGGTTAGCGGCTCAGGCCGGTGCATGGGGGTTTGCGGCCAACCACTTTATGGCCTTGTCGTTCAAGCGGCTGGTTTCCGTCCAAAAACACCTGGAGAAGAGGTTCGAGGGGCAGGCCGCGGAGATTACGCGGCTTCGAGAGGAGACCGAGCGGCTTCAAGAAGTCGTGGCGGTGAGTTTCGACAAACAAATTCCGCGGCCCCTTTTGCTTAGCTCGAGCGACCTAACTCGTTTTTCCTTTCTTTCCTGCAGAAACAATATGAGATAACTAACCCGGCCTTCCAAGACGAGGTGCTGCCTCACGTGGCCCAAGGAATCAACAAGGCCCTGGGTCTTATGGAAGACCGGGGCGGTCTGAGCGACGGGTTCGAGGGTACCACCTTCTCCGACCTCTTCCCCACCTTGAAGACTCAACTCGATGAAATCAGCCGAAGGCGCAAAGGGAAGACCAAGGTGGGCGAGGAGGCTGAGGCCGTCGCGGGCAGAGAGGTCGTGCTTCATCAAGGAGGAGATGGAAGCGGTGAAGCCGCCGATGAGGTCGATGCGGACAATGAAGCCGGTGACGCTGATGAGGACGATGAAGATGACCTATCCTCTGGGACCACTGGCTCCGCCAGTAGGACCGGGCGATCAAGTTCCAGCGGTTCGTCGGATTCTTCTTCGTTCAGTGAAGGCTATTCGCCGGAGATTGACATCGAAGGCCTGACCTCAAGTCCGCCTGTCAAGAAGCGGAAAAAGTCGGCAGACTAGTGCTCTTGCTTTACTTTTTAACTTTTGTAACCGCCGGTTTCTTTTTGTTAACTGGGCGGTCAGTGCTTTTGTAAACATATTTTTGAAGAAATGAATAGAAATTTCTTACCTGTCTGGTTGTCATTCTGCTGTTACTTACTTGTGATTGATATCTTGTCTTTTTCTCTCCTTCTTCTCTTTCGCTTCTTATAATCTGGCCGCGCGGCTATCCTGATCCAAATATAGATGACGATTGAGGATCTTGGGTGGTTTATATTTAGGCCGCGCGGTTACCCCCTTTTTTTTTTTAAAAATCTCAGGATGTCCGATTTCTTGTGCGATCATAGTGTTAGGCCGAGCGGCCCCTTTATTTAAAAAGAGAGATACCACATCCTTGTTGATGCAAGTAATGATCCTTTAACTTTGAGCGATTTTGAAATCAATCCGGGCGAACAACTCATTGCATCCAAGGATAACTTTTGCTAGGAAATCAGTCAACCCGACCGGTAAAAATATAAACTGAACGGTGATATACTCAATTCCAGAGACAACCAGATTTGATTAATTTGAAGTATTGATAGGTTCGCTCGGTCAGAATGCAATCCGGACAACCATATGATTTGAATTTAGAAATGCCTAACTCATTATCGGACGGATAGATAGATAAGTCCGACAGGTCAGGATGAAATCTGAGCAATTACATGTTAGATCCAGAAATACCAAACTTATAAAAGATGATTAAATCCGCCCGGTTTGAATGCCACCCGGGAAATAGATGATTAGCTTTAGAAGATTTCCAACTTGTACAATATTGATAAGACCGCCCGGTTGCATAATAACCCGGGTAATCATATGCCCAGATTCAGAAATACTTTCCTTAATAGACGACGGGCATACCCGCCCGGTTTGAATATAACCCTGGTGATAACATGATTAGTTCCAAAAGATGACTTAACCTATGTTCAGTCAGACCGCTAGGCCTGAAATACTCAGACCGCATGGTCTTAATACCACAACCCCTTATTGGGGTAGACGAACACCTGCACCTGTTCAACCAGCCCGATCGGCCTGAAAAACTCAAACCGTCCGGTCTTAATATCACAACCCCTTTATTGGGGTAGACGAACACCTGCACCTGTTCAACCAGACCGATCGGCCTAAAAAACTCAAACCGTCCGGTCTTAATATCACAACCCCTTTATTGGGGTAGACGAACACCTGCACCTGTTCTAACAATATTCTCCTTGAGTGGTCCATATAGAAAATCATCAGAAGTGAATGCCTCCCTGTAGGGAAGAAGAATAATCCTACAGGCTCAAATGACCAAGTGGGCAGGTGGGCCTCGGCGGCGAACATTGCTTTCCTCAAGTGGTCATAAGAGCTGTAGGAAAAAAGAAAAAATATGTACAGACTCAGATGACCAAGTGGGCAGGTGGGCCTCGGCGGCGAACATTGCTTTCCTCAAGTGGTCATAAGAGCTGTAAACGACTCATCCGCTCTCTTGCCTAGGGTTACAAGCCGAGTTGATCAATTGGGCAGGTGGGCCTTGGCGGCGAACATTGCTTTCCTCAGAGAGATCAACTCAGTTGTGGGCCCAACTAGGTACCGTTTCGAGAGTACCTAAGAGTATTCGATGGTCACAGGCTATGATGATCAGTTGGGCAGGTGGGCCTCGGCGGCGAACATTGCTTTCCTCAGAAAGATCATCAAAGCTGTAACTATATCCCTTCGGGGTATGATAGAGCTGACAATCACCTAGACCTCCCTTGATGCAGGGGTGTGTCAGATATCGGCCGGGATCCAAAGTTCTGAAGACCACCGCAGCGGAATTGGCAAGCTACCACTACATGTGTGCGAAAACTCCCCGCATCACATGGTCTTGGTGGGTTTTACGCTACGACTACAATCCGAGGGGGTTCGAGCAGAATTTGGCGATATCTCAGAGGTTCGGGGAGTGAGATATGTGTGTTTATATTTATGATGCGGAGAACCATCATACAAGAAGGAAATGTCAGTATAGGGCTTTTTATTCAATACCAAAAAAGAGATGTAAAGAATAAAAGAAATAGTTTCAAGGATAGAATCGTTTGAGATCGTCACCGCTCCACGTGCGTGGGATGTCTTTTCCTTCGTTGGTTTGGAGACGGTAGGCCCCATTCTTAGATACTTCTTTGATGATGAAAGGTCCTGCCCAATTAGGATCCAGCTTTCCAACATTACCAGACCTTGCTGCGGCATCCACCTTTTTTAACACCAAATCCCCGATTACAAACTGCTTCACTCTGACATTCTTATCAAAATATTTTGCCATTCTCCTTTTAACTTCTTCCTGCCTGATTGTTGCTTCATCCTGAAGTTCCTCGATTAGATCAAGATTATGCATGAGGGCCTCACCATTTTCATCTATCCAGGATTCTCCTCCTTCTTTGGCGTAAATAACCCTTGGAGTGACCACCTCGAATTCCACAGGGATAACAGCTTCCGAGCCATGAGATAATTTGAAAGGTGTCTCCCCGGTAGCCGAAGACGGAGTAGTACGAAGGGTCCACAGGATGGAAGGAAGTTGGTCCGCCCAATTCCCTTTCTGGTTCAAGACTCTTTTCATTAAAAGCTGCCGAATTTGCCTGTTTGCCGCCTCCACTTGACCATTGGTCCTTGGATGGTGTACTGAGGCAAACCGAAGATCAATTCCTATCTGATCACAGAAGTTTATCATCTCTGGATTGTTGAATTGTGGGCCATTATCGGTGACGATTGCCAACGGAATTCCATGTCGGCAGATAATCTCTCCCCAGACGAAGTTTCTGACAATTTGGGTGGTAGTTTTTGCTAATGCTTTTGCTTCGATCCACTTACTGAAATAATCGATCATTACCAGGATAAAGCGACGTTGTCCGCTGGCCATTGGGAAAGGCCCCATAAGATCCATTCCCCATACTGCAAAAGGCCATGGCGCAGTTATTGACCTGAGTGACTGAGCAGGCAAATGTTGAAGAGGAGCGAACTTTTGGCACTGGACACATCGCTTGGCGAATGCTTCAGCATCCTTTCTCATGGTTGGCCAGAAGTATCCTTGCCGCAGGATCCTTTTTTCTAAGGTTTTCGCCCCTGAATGGCTACCGCACTCCCCAGAATGAACTTCCTGAAGTATGACCGGGATCTCCTCTTCTGAAACGCACCGTGCCGAGGGAGAAATCAGAGTTTTTCGGTACAAGATTCCTGCTATCAAGTAGTAGTAAGCCGCCTTTCTTCTGAATCTATTTTTGTCCTTGATTGATGGATGATATTCTCCCTTTGTCAGAAACAATTCGTAGGGGTCTCTCCAAGAAGGATGTTGATCAATCTGCATGAGCTCTTCTTCCTCTGTTCCCTCTGTTGCCGGGTGAAAAAGTTCTGAGGTTACTCCCCCTGATGGAAGACCAAATTTTGACAATTCGTCTGCCTCTTCATTCTGCGTTCTCGGAATATGCTCGATGATGAAGGATTTGAATCTCCCGATTTCTTTCTTAGCTAGGAATAGGTATTTTCTCAACATCGGTTCTCTTGTCTCGTAGTTCCCCAGAACCTGCGAGGCCATTACAAGAGAATCAGTTTTCACATGAACATGTTCTATCCCAAGCTCCTTTGCGAGTCTCAGGCCGGTCAAGAGTGCTTCGTATTCGGCCTGGTTATTTGTAACTGAAAAGAAGAATTTAACAGCTTGTTCCAGCCTGATGCCGTTTGGACTGATCAAAACCACTCCGGCTCCCACGGAGTTCCTGCCAGAAGCCCCATCCACATAAATGATCCAAGCAAAAGGAGATTGCACTACCTGCTCTGGATTAGACTCCATTGTGTCTACCAAGAAATCTGCCAATACTTGTGCCTTTATTGCCGTTCTGGGAGTGTACAATATTTCGAACTCGCTTAGCTCGATTGCCCATTTGGCCAACCTTCCTGAATGTTCCGGCTTCTCCAAGATATTCCTCAGTGGATGATCTGAAACCACCTGAATAGGATGAGCTTGAAAATAGGGGCGGAGCCTTCGTGATGACATGACTAAAGCCAAGGCTAATTTCTCCAGGATTGAATATCTAGTTTCTGCATCTTTAAGGATATGGCTGACATAGTATATCGGAAACTGTTTCTTTTTCTCTTCCCGAACCAGGACAGAGCTTATCGCATCAGGGCCTACCCCCAAGTACAAGAATAGTGTTTCTCCTTTGCGAGGGCTTTGAAGAAGGGGGGTTGAAGTTAATTGCTTTTTCAATTGTTCGAAAGCATTATCGCATTCCTCGTTCCATTCAAACTTAGATCCTCCCCTAAGTGTTTTGAAGAACGGAGCGCTTTTATCTCCCGATTTGGAAATGAATCGGCTCAATCCTGCCAACCTTCCACCAAGTTGCTGTACCTCTTTCGGATTGCGAGGAGGGGTCATGTCTAGGATGGCTTTTACTTTATCTGGGTTCGGTGCGAGACCATCAGGAGTGAGAAGATGTCCAAGAAATTTCCCCTTGTTCGCCCCGAACACGCATTTCGAGGGGTTTAATTTTAATTTGAACCTCCGTAGAGTAGCGAACGTCTCTACGAGGTCTTCCAGATGGATTAAAAAAGTTTTACTTTTTAGAAGGAGATCATCAACATATACTTCCAGATTTCTCCCTTTTTGTTTTTCAAAAACTGTGTCCATCATCCTCTGATATGTTGCCCCCGCATTTTTGAGGCCGAAAGGCATGACGAGATAACAATAACATCCATCATTGGTAATGAAGGATGTATGCGGGATATCAGGCTTATGCATCTTAATCTGGTGATAACCAGAAAATGCATCTAAAAAACTCATAAAACTATATCCCACCGCGGAATCTACCAAAACATCTATCCGAGGCAAGGGATAACAATCCTTGGGGCATGCTTTATTGAGTTTAGTGAAATCAACACACATACGCCATTTCCCCCCAGACTTTTTCACCATCACTACATTCGACATCCAGGTGGGGTACTGGATTTCAGAAATGAAATTGGCCTTAAGAAGCTTTGCAACTTCTTCTTTGATAGGTACCGCCAGCTTAGTTGCTACCTCCCTCTTCTTCTGTTGGATTGGCTTGAACTCCGGAGAAACGTTGAGGTGATGGCACGCGACATCTGGATCTATTCCAGGCATGTCTTCCGCCGACCAAGCGAAGATGTCCAAGTTATTCAGCAGGCAGGAGGTTAACTGGAGCTTTTCCTCTTCTGATAGCTCGGCGTTGATGATCAGCTTCTTCCCTTCCCCTTCAACAATGGGGATCTCTTGGGTCTCCTGGGCAGGTTCCAGGTAGGTCCCTTTCCGTTCCACGCTCCCCTCAGCTTCTTCAGGGAGTTCGGACACCTCTTGGATGTCATTCTGGGCCTTGTGAAGTGGTGCCTCGGTGATCACATTAACTGTCTTCACATAACATTCGCGTGCCACCTTTGGATCGCTCCGGATCCGGTACTGACGCCCCTCAGCAGCGAATTTCAAGGCCAAATGGAAAGTAGATACCACCGCTCTGTAAGCATTCAGGATTGGCCTTCCGAAAATTGCGCAGTAGCTACTTGGGGCTTCCACTACTACGAAGTTCACCAACTTTGTTATGCCCCCTAGTGATACCAGAAGCTTCACGCACCCTTCTACTTCCTTCTTTTCTCCTGAGAAGCCATAGAGGGGGCCTTCCGTAGAGAGTAAGGCCTTTCCAGTCTTGAGGGCCTCAAACGTTTGGCGAAAGATGAGATTAACTGAGCTGCCTGTATCGATCAAAATTTTGTGCACTGCGTAATTCTCAATAACCGCCTTTATCACCACCGCGTCATCGAACGGATTCGCATTCGGGGAGAGATCTTCCTGGCCAAACGTAACAACCGTCCTTTCCGGGGCAGAAGTGGAGGCAACTGCCACTTCTTGCTTTGTAACTCTCCCGATGCTAGATTTTCGGGAGGATTCTATCCCTGCCCCACCATGGATGCAATAGATGTTACCGAGAGGGCCAACATCATTCACCTCTATGCATTCGGCTGCAGGATGTATATCCCCATAACTACCGGCCTCCTCTACATCAGCACACTCCCATGTTACTTCGACTGCCTCCTTCTTCTTCTCAGCTCGTGGTTCAACCGGAGTTTCTTGCCGAATCAACCCCCGAAGCTTTCCCTCTTTCAGGAGTTTTTCTATCAACCACCGGAGGGCCCGGCAATCTTCAGTTAGATGCCCCTCTTCTTTGTGATATTCACAGTAAAGGTTTGGGTTCCGATTGCGAACTTCTGATTTCAAAGGAGGGGGCCTTTTAAAGTCAGGCCTCTTCTGAAGAATCTGCACGACCTCATTCATGGTAACGTTGAGCGGGGTGAACGAATCTTGTGATTCATCATATCGGATGGATGGGATAGGTGGAGATGGTTGTGTGATGTATTGTGGCAGATATACGGGCATGATTTGCGGGACTCCCATGGGTTGAGTGGGTGCGATGGCCAACGGCGGCTTCTGATCCTGAAACCGTTGATGGCCAATGAATGGTTGCTTGGGCTTAAGATTCCTTCCCCTTTGAGCCCGAGGCTCGAAATCAGGCCGAGACGAGTGATTATAACGTTGCTGATGGGTTGATGCAGAATTGAACTGATCGTTGTCGCTGAGCAACTTGGCAACGTAACCCGGATTAGTCTTTTCCCCCCTGATGAATTTGTTTGCCAGACTAATCATTTCTTGATATGTCTTTGGTTCCCTGATTTGGGCTTCAAACTTCAGTGGCCCCTCCCTAAGGCCATGCATTAGTGCGACCCTATATAACTCCGGATCGACGTTTTGTACCTCCATTATTTCCCTTTGGAAACGATCGACAAAACGGGCCCACGTTTCGTTTTCTTGCTGTCGTATCTCGAATAGGGCTGCCGGACCATTCTTCCTCTTCTTAGAGGTAGAGAATCGAAGCAGAAATTCTCTACGTAACTCCGCAAAGCATCTGATAGATCGAGGATGCAATCCATAGAACCATTCTCTGGCCTGCCCATCAAAGGATGTCACCAGGAGCTTGCACTTTGTTGCATCAGTGATGGTCCTCAGAGCAACAGCTGATTCAAATGCCTGGAGGTGTATTGCTGGATCGGACTCCCCACTATATGCTGACATACGTGGTTCTCGAAAGTTGTTTGGGGCCGGCTCTCCTCGGATTTCGTCGGTGAAGGGAGAACTCTCCTCGGCATCCTCATACAGGGGGAAAGCAGAGTTATAAGGGACCTCGGCTGCGGTCATTGGCGGACAGGCCGCATGATAGGAGCGGGCAGGTGCTCCAGTCGGATATGATTGGAAGGCGGCGACCTCAGGCGGATAGGGAAAATGAGCGGCCTGAGAGGTCGCCCCTTGAAAGTCAAGGACCCGAGCTGGCATACATCGCGCGGCCTCTTGGTAGAGATTCGGACGGTCCGCGGAACCTTCTTGTGGTGGTCGGGAATGAGCGACTTGCGCGAACGGATATGGAGGTGGAGGAGGTAGAACAGGAGTGACCGCCTGGGGAGCCGCGGCCTGCTGAGGGGCTAACCGCTCGGTTAGTAGTGTTAGGGCCTGAGTGATTGCGTCCAGACGCTGATCAGTTGCCTGCCGAGCCTGGTCGGCCTCTCTCTTTGTCTGCTCCAGAGCTTCCCACAAAGAGTCTTCACTGTGGTCGGATCGGTCTCTTGGAGGGAGCTGGCGGTCTGGCATTCTGAGCTAAGGATTTCGCTGACAGTCTGCGATCTGAAGGTCGCGTGTTTCTGTTCGATTCAAAAGTGCGCCTCCGAAGTGAAACGAGGGTTGCGGACTATCAGTTACTATTTAGTTGAGGAATTCAGACCGCTAGCAGCGGTCGAGGCCAGACTTCGCCCGTCGCGGCAAATGCCACTCCTGCGACGGGCTTTCCTTTTATTGAAAAGTAGCGGTTACAAATGTGAAAGAACAGAAGCCGCCCGGTCAACAGTTCGCGAGACCTGAAACTCGAGACCGGAGCTCAGACAAGCGAGCTCTTGGATTCGAGTGTGCGTGTCTTGGGAACAGTGCCGCCCCCTATTTATAGGCTTGGGGGCCTGCCCGATCGGGCAGGGATAAAATAACCTCCTGCCCGGGTACAGGAGAAACGGGCAGGCGGTGACGGGATACACAAAGAAGAGAAAGAAAGAGGCCGCGCGATCTGACGGCCTGCCTTCCCGATCTGTCTTGCTTGCGGCTGAGGACGCCGGGACCAAGTCAATAATGCAGACCGCGCGGTTTGGAAATTGAGGCCGCGGTCTGCCTTCTGGTCATGACTTAGCCGATCTTCACGAGGTAACTTGGATAGCCTTCGATCTGGAGCCCCGGCCTGTTCTTCGGGGCTGGAACTTCGAGTTTCTATGGGACAACCCGCGCGGCCTTCTGGCTGAGACCGCGGATGAACTCTTTGCCTTAGCTCTTTGATGATCTTATCCCTTTGGGGGCGATCCGGAAATGACACCAGGCCGCCCGGCCTGGCCCTTCTTGAACAGAGAACCACTGATCCCGGGAGCTCAGCGGCCTGACCCAGGAGCTCGCGCGGTCTGGTAATAATCCAACCCGATAAACGGTTTCCCGGGCAAACAAGTGTAGCATAGCTTTCATTGTATTTTTAAATTTAAAAAAAAAACATAACAAAAAAAAAATTAAAAATTTAAATTAAATTTCTTGGAAAGGATGCTTTGGGCTTGAATTCCCATCACAGCCTCTAGTACCTTGCGAGCCCTTCACCGGGTTGACCTTGGAAAGTCCAAGAACTAAAAAAAAAATATTAATGTTCATTTTTTTTATTTTTTATCAAAACGTCCATGCTTGCTAAAATTGTAAGTTCTAAAGTAGACTTATTTTTTATATGGACTAAGAATTTTTTGTGCTAGAATAGTTTTTTTGAAACTTTTGAGTAAAATTATCGACTCATGTAGTGCTCCTAGTCATATGCATGTCTTTGAGTAGTGTTAGTGTAAAATTAAATTCTTGGCATAGATCTAAAATTATGTTTTAATTAATTTGCGTAGTAATAATATATTTTACTTTTAATTCGAATCCGGTTTTATCCAAAAGTAGTTTAGGTGAGTGTGTATAAGATTGTTAGAAAACTATTACTCGAATTGAACAAAATGGTGTCCTTTCTCGATGTCTAGAACTTGCCCTAAGCTATTTTCAAAGCATGTGCACTTTAGTCAAAATTAACCTTACGGAAATGATTTATGCCTTTCTTTGGATAGTTTGAGCCTTTGCACCCAACCTCGATTTACTACCATTGTTCACACAATTTTGAGATTTGCACCTTTATTTGAACCACCCTCACCATTTCGTCACCAAAACCAAAAATCCCAAACCTCAAATGAACACTTGAAATTTTGAGCTAAATGATTGAATATATTTGGGTGTTGTTTAAAAAGAAAAAAAAAATTCATAGTGATATGCGGCCTAGGTATGCTTATACATACTTAGAATGATCTCAACTATGAAGAAATTTTTTTATTATGGGTATCAATTCAAAAGAAATATTTCTATATCAAAATGCAAAAATCTCATAATGATATGCGTCCTAGGTATGCACATGCATACTTGGAATGATCTCAATTATGATGAATTGTGATATAAATTTTGGTGAATGAGAGTGTTTCCCTTAGCAAAACATGAGTAGGGGGGTAGAGTTTCTTTATTTTGTGGTACTCATTTTAGCTCAAAACTTTTCGTTTAAGTGGTGTACACCTTCATTTTTATCAAATTTCACCTCGCAATTAAACCCAAGCCTTAATTTGCATCCTATTCAAGTCCTAAAGATCCATAATGTTGATTTAGTTTGAAGTGTAGTGGAGAAGGTGCAAACGGGCAAGCCTATGACCGTCGACATTGATGGATTTCATTGGAGGTCACCCCGAGCGTCTACATCTAGTAATTTAAATCTCAGCAATCACGCTATTTTCTCCCTTTTCATAACTTTTTGATTGACCGTCGACTCATTTTAAAAGTGATAATAAATGATTATAACGCATTTTTGAATTATTTCATAAATTGGTATTTATGCCAAGAACGTCTTTTTACTAAAATATCTATGCATGCCGGCATAATACTTGCATTTTACTCTCTAGTTTTCATGATTCTTTCTAGCATTAGTTTTTCCTACCCTTATGAAGAATGGTTTGCTCGGGATGAGCAACGAGCAAGTATGGGGTGTTTGATGAGTAATTTATTTACTCATCTTTTAGTATAGTTTTATTATTATTTTAATATGAAATTATGTCTTTTATCTACATTATATCATATAAATCTTTCCTATTTTAATTTCATAAGCTAACTTAACTTTATTTTGTGTTTTCAGGTTTTCTGGACATTTGGAGCAAAAAGTACATTTACACGCCCCAGGTCACGGGCGTGACCAATGGGCGTGTAACCTGCGCGGTGTTCCAGACCTGCTTTCGCCACCCCGGGGTCGTTCCGTGAAAAATTCGCCAAGTACACGCCCCAAATCACGGGCGTGACCAAGGGCGTGAACCATTGTCACGGCCGCGACCCGCTGAAACGAACCAGAACCGCTGAGATCAAGCTTGTCGCGTTAATTAAAGTTACACGCCCCCGATCACGGGCGTGACCAGGGGGCGTGACATCCAGTCACGGTCGTGACTCGGCCCACGCTTCTTCCCGCCAAAGTTTCCCGCCAGCTGCAAGATTTAGAGATTACACGCCCCAGGTCACGGGCGTGACCTAGGGCGTGACACGGCTGAAACGCACACAATTACTCCAGAAGGCGCCCTCTCCGCTGCTGCTGCAATCACGCCCCTTGGTCACGGGCGTGACCAAGGGCGTGTAACATCAAATTTCTGCCTATTTAAAGGGAGCTTCTCCAGAACTCAAGGAACGAATTTTTAAGATTAGAACTTTCACTTCATGTCTTTATTTTCATGTTTTAGTAGTTCTTATGCTCCTTCTTTCTTTTTACAATTGTATTTTCATTTCAATAGTCGTAATTCTCAATTTTATAGCTTGTACTTTCTTTTGCAATTCAATAAAATTAGTTCCTATTTCTCTTATTCTATTCACTTTTTCATTATGTACTCTTTTAATTCTTTCGATTCCTCCATCTCCATGAGTAGCTAAATTATTTTTAGTACTCGGTCGAGATGATCTAAGGAATAATATTGGTTTTGAAGTAATTTAGAATTGCTCTTTCTCTTTTCTAAAAATGCTTAAGATTTATCATTGATTCTAATGAAATGAGATTATATTTTCGATATATAATTCTCGTTCTTGTTTTCGTTCTTTAGTTAGCCGAACAAGCTCGTAAGGCGAATCGATCATTCAAGGATAAAGAGAGTTGCATGCAACCCTCGAATGAGGATGACATAAATCTCCCGGATTGGAGTCAAATCCAATAGTGGGATTCAACTCGTAAAGCAAGTATTGGGTTATCGATTATTGAATGAAAATTCAGTAGATATTCTTAATCTTAGTTGGGCGTATCCTCGACCCAAGGTACGTTCATATTTCGTGAATCCCCACGGTCAAAGTTATTTTAGTAAGAGATTGCGATTTTATTTCTTCTTCTTATTCTTTATTCCGCGGTTAGGCCTGAATTTAAAAACCGAAACCGCAAAAGACCGCAACACCGCACCATACCGTTTCCGAACCGCACCGAACGGTGTGGTTGTGGTGCGGTTTTGATTATTGAAAAACCGCATAGTTTGCGGTGCGGTTCGGTTTTGGCCTTGTCGAAACCGCATAAACCGCACCGCACCGTATGATTATAAATATTTTATTTTATATATTATAAGTTATAATTTTTTTACAAATTAATGTATACTTTCATGTTGTTCCGCATAAACATTTCTAGCTAGGTTTTTATATTTTTTTATAAATATTTTACAATCTTATAAAGTTATATTTTGGTTTTTACATTTTTTTAATATCCTATAAGTTCAGAGTTCTCCATCTCTCCCGACCCACTCCCGTTCTTTACTTTTCCGCCAAAGCTATGTCACGGGAAGCCGTAAGGATTGTCTTCTCCGACGCATCGGCTCGCGACTCCTACTCACGCGAGCGAGGGAGGCTCTACTCCGGCGACATCCCTACTCCGACATCTCTTCTTCGGCGGGCCTGCAGGGGCTGATCCTCTCTTTCGCATCCGACGAAGGTGGAAGCCTAGTCCATCGTGAACCGTTGCTTGAGCTTAGGCAGGGTGGGAATCGACAACGTATTTACCTTCCATTAATGCGTATTCACTTAAGGAGAACAACTGTTTAGGAACTCGAAAAATGTATATTTATCAACTGTGTTTGCTTGCATTGTTATGATTATAGTTTTCTTTATGAAGTGATGTAGTCTAAAATTCTCAGATTTGAATTCACAAAACAGTGTAGATGTTAATTGTTATGATTATATTTATCTCACTTCTATCTCAAATTGCGTTGTTATGATTATATTTATCAGCTGTGTGGATTTCGTCTAAAGTTTCCCGAACCTATTTTAATTTTTAACAATTATAATAAAACATAAGAAAAAAACCGAAACCGCACCGCAAAAACCGACTCCAAACCGCACAAATGTCACACCGCACCGCACGGTTTGGATGTGGTGCGGTTTTGTAAAGTCAAAAACCAACCCTCTTTGGTGCGGTTGCGGTTTGGGCTCAAACCGCACCAAACCGCACCAGTTTCAGGCCTAAGTGATTCAAAGATCGAGTGCTACCCTTTTTACTCTTCTTTATAATCTTATTTTTATTTCCTTTTTGCAAAACCAACCCTCAAGTTTTAATTGATAAGATAATAGAGATTTTCTTGAAGTAAGAGTACTCAACCGCTTCGAGTCTAATACGACCTTGTTTTAATAACCTATACTACATTCGATACGGTACACTTGACGTTGTCGTTTGCGGATATAGTTTTGCGCATCAGTTGCAGACGCGCTGAGTCGGCAGGCTCCCGCGCAAGCAAGTTGGATTTGGATGCATGATGAGCGTCTAATCCGTGATCTGGAATCTCTGGATATCACTTGTGTCGATATGAGAGCGTCTTCTACTGCATGCTTGAACTGGACGGAGGTTCAATACGACCTTGCCGATCGAGTTCGCCAAGCTTTGGAGCTGGATGAAAGCATGAAACGTTACAAGGCTGATACTTTGGATGGGTCTAGCATTGAATTCTCTTTCGACAATGGCCTTCTATGGAAAGGTGCGAGATTGTGCGTCCCAAAAGTGGCTAATTTACAGGAAGAATTGATGTACGAGGCTCACTTTACAAAGTACTCGATTCACCCGGGGAGCACGAAGATGTATATGGATATGAAGAAACTCTTATGGTGGCCAGATTTGAAGAAAGACATTGCTCTCTACGTGGCAAAGTGTCATACTTGCGCGTTAGTGAAGGCCGAATGTCAAAGGCCTGGTGGGTTTCTGAAGTCTCTATCGATTCCAGAGTGGAAGTTTGACGACATCTCGATAGATTTTGTGCACGGGTTGCCGAGATCACAGCATGTGAACGACGCCATCTGGGTGATCGTAGATCGTTTAACAAAGGTATCACACTTTATTTCGAATCGGAAGAATGATTCTGTTGAAAAGCTCGCAAAGTTATACGTTGAAAGTATCGTACGATTGCACGGAGTTCCCCGTAGCATCGTGAGCGATCGTGATGGGCGATTCACATCTAATGATTGGAAACTGATCCACCAACTATTGGGTACTAAGCTGAAATTTAGCACGACCTTCCACCCGCAAACGGATGGACAGACCGAGAGGACCAATAGGATGATGGAAGACATGCTCCAGATGTGCGCCCTGGATTTCGGAAAGAGATGGGAGGATCATCTCTATATGATCGAGTTTTCTTACAACAACAGCTACCAAGCAAGTATCAAAATGGCTCCGTTCGAAGCCCTTTATGGTAGGAAATGTCGTACGCCGTTAGCTTGGGCTGAAACGGGCGACACGAAGTTGTTGAAGCGCAAGGATGTGGATGAAGCGAGCACATCAATTCGGGCAATACGAGAGCGGTTGCTCATTGCTCAAGATAGGCAGGCAAAGTATTACAATGCGCATCACCGGAACGTCGAGTTTGTCGTTGGTGATTGTGTGTACCTAAAGATCAAACCGTTTAAGGGAGTATCGAGGATCCGACGCTTGAAAAAGATGAGTCCAAGGTACGTAGGACCGTTTGAGATTCTAGAACGCATTGGCGAGGCTGCCTATCGGCTTGCTCTATCTGATGAGTTAAGTGGGTTGCACGACGTATTCCACATCTCCGTTTTGAGAAAGGCTGTGAAAGAGCCTACGCATATTGTTGTGGTTGACGAGGTGCCGATTGATGTTGGGCTAGAGACGAAAGTCAAGCCCATGCGCATCGAAGATACCGAGGTGAAACAATTGCGGAACAAAGCCATCCGAATGGTAAAGGTCCGTTGGGACAACTGCGAAAAAGAGGAACTCTCCTGGGAAAGAGAGAAAACCATGCTTGCTGAGTACCCTGAGCTTTTCCTTTCAGGTATAATCAATTTTCTTGTACCTTTCTGTATTTGGAATTTCGGGCCGAAATTCTGTTAAGGGGGGTGGAGTTGTAACACCCCAAATTCTGGAAGCAATTTTGGGTTGCTTGTAGCAGTTCGTCAAATGGCTGCGTTCGACAAACGGCAGCCTGACAACGTTCGACGAACGGCCGCCTGGCTGCGTTCGACGAACGGACGCCTGGCTGCGTTCGACGAACGGCCGCCTGGCTGCGTTCGACGAACGGCCTCCTGGCTGCGTTCGACGAACGGCCGCCTGGCTGCATTCGACGAACGGCCGCCTGGCTGCGTTCGACGAACGGCCGCCTGGCTGCGTTCGACGAACGACAGCCCGTTCGACGAATGCCTGTCAGTTCGTCGAACGCTGTCCAGTTCGATGGTATTTGCGATACAGACACATATTTTATGATCGTGGTCGTCAAATCCAAAGGTTTTAGATCCAATGCTTGGGATTTATTCCGGGATTTCTTAGGGTCTGACCAGAGGAGTATTTATCCTCTTTATTTCTAAACATGATCTCTCATCAAGCTTGAGGAAGAAGAAAGTCGAGGAGGAAGAAGAAGACATCTTCTGCCATTGACGGAGCTCCGAAGCTCCGAATCGCGAGCCGTTTTCAGATCTGGAAAGAACAGCCCGTTGCGGTTCTTTCTATCCGAGCAAAATCTCAGATCTATGGCGAACAAGAAAGCTCCAAGGGTAACGATCTTATACTTGGACAAGTGAAGTCCTCCCTTTTATGGCATGTTTGCATGGAGAACCCCCCACCGATTGGTGGAGAAAAGGGAGTTTTCTAGCGGGTTGATCGTTTCGATCCCCTTTGGTTACTTGCATTTAGCATCCAGAATCGTAGTACAGACATAGGCATTGTGAGTGAAACCCATCCGGACAGGTTGGTCTGGATTGGTGATGGCTCGATTGTGCCGGAGAAGACTCCGTGATCTTGTATATGTTATTTTCGGGTTCTGCGTATTGTTGAGTACTGCAGGGAGTCCTGGAGTTAACCTCCAGGAAATACCCGAAGTTGTGGGCGGATCCGTTGATCTGTCACTACCGCCTGGCGTTAGGGTTAACGTCGGCGGTAGCTCACAGGGAGCTGTTTGTTGAGGTGTGATACCTCCTTTCATTGCTCGGGCTGAGGTGAAGCCGTACCTGCGTCGTGCCGATTGATGCCGACGATTTGAGCACGGGCAAAGCTGATCCAAACACGCTCCCATACCGAGTCGGTGAAGAGGTAGCTCCTCGGTGCACCGTAAGATGTTGGGATTAGTTCGTAAGACAAGATAGTCTTGGCGGTCGAAGCTCATGCGAACTCTTTGTTTAAGGAGTTGTTAGGTGTGGCTCGGGTAGTACACCTTGAGAGTGCCTTGAGAGCATGAAACGTGTGGCCGTGCGTGCCAACGTTGGTGTTGATTGCTTATACATGTGGTGCTTGAACGCGCCTTGACAATCTATGCCTATACTGTCTGCCTGCAGGGAAGGAGCACCGCCACCCTGTCTATGGGGGTGGGGTCGTTATAATATTGGTCAGCTTTAGCTGACCGGTTACTTGTTTCCACGTTTTTGTGGATCATTGTTGCAGGTGCAGGTGAGCCAAGCGGGAAATAGCTTGCTGGAGCTTATGTTGTGTTGGCCCTCTAAGGCCATCCTCCCCTCTTTTGCTTTCCTTAAATTGTCGGCCTGCGTGCCGATGTATGTTTGAGTTTAAATACATTGTTCAATGTAAGGCCTTAAGGCCGTAACTCTATTATTTCATTCCCGGGATAGTGGACAGTCCTAAAAGGTGTTTTTAATCAAATGCTTCCGCTTTCATTTTATTCACTCTGGTGTAGTTGTAGCTCTTTCTGTTTATCACCTTATAATGCCTAGCTAGTGTGTATAGTATGGCGTGGGGTCCCGGCCGGACCTACTGTTATATTACTTGTACTGGCAGGGTGTTACAATGAGTGTCATAATCGTTAATTTGTATAGCATTTCATTATTTTGATGTTCTGACTGACTGAATTAGGTGGCGGTATAACATGTTCTGACAGTTGTGATTTTAATGATCTGATGCTCAACTTAATGAAAACTTACAACTAAAGACAATTGCATGAATTCACCTCAAGGTTTAAATACATCCGGTATACCAGAAAAATTAAACGACATATCCAAACCAAAATCATCGGGTTAATCTATGGCATTTTGATTGTCCGTTTGAAAAGAAGGATGCTCGTTAGTAAAGACAACAACGAAGGTAAACTCATTTTTTAAAGGCGTTGACTCCTTGGTAAAGCCATCAACGAAGTTGAACTCCTTCACCTTCGGAGGTTGGTCATCAACAAGAAGTGTCTTTTTTATCTTCGCATCTGCTCTCTTTCATGTTTAAAAAGAAATTTAAATTTGGCTAAGTGGATTTATGGTTGATTCATTAACAATTAGAAGTGAAAAAGAAAATTATCAACATGATTATTGGTAAATTCATAAACAAAAACTTACATGGTTTATGATTGATTTTTCCCAATGGACCTTCATGCGTGCGCTAGGAGCACCTTTAGGCTTCTTCACTTCCGGATTCCTAACACAATTTGAGTTAAGTCGTTCTCCCCCAAGAAACCCTTCTTTTGCTGCTCGTCCTAGTCCACCATATCATTAGTTGTCTTCGACAAATTATTCATGACGCTTAAAACATGTTCCTTTGCAATTTTTCAATTCTCAATCCGGTTTGCTAAATCGTAGCTAAAGCGCATCAAGTGGTTTCTAAATATCATATTTGATTGTGTTCGATCATGGTTGGGGTATTGGGTAGGTAAATGTCAATCTTTGCATTACATGTGAACCTTTTAAGTACATATTTGGGGTTGATCTGCCTTACATTACGAATATTGTATATTCTCAGGATATGTTGACATAATATACCTTTAGTCTCAAAACCCCTGCACTAACATTCTGCATCCATGGTTGCATTGTTAAAGCTCACAAACCATCTCTTTTCTTCTTCATCACTTACCTTCGTCACGTATACTATGTGCTGGTCATCATATCTTGTTTCATCTACGATACTAACTTCAACAACTCCTTCCATGAATGATTTCTCAAATAATGAAAACATCTTACGTTTGTACAATTTTGACAAATGTTTCAATAGATAACAATTTTTGAACCTCAAGCTGACAACACCGTGCTCACATTTAAAGTCTTCGTCATCCTCATTTCTACACCACGATGAAACCAGCTTCTCCAAACCCATAAAACACTCTACAAGTGTACTTGTAGTCTTCGAACTCCCATGCAAACGATTGTTAGCTGATTCGCTTCTTTGCGTTGACAAAATGCCGAGATCCAAAATATCTTTGTTGAAGTCAGTAGACCACTTCTTCTTGACTGTATATAAATCACCCAACCATTTATTTCCCTGCAGATTTCCTCACTTCACCATCTCAATCCAACATCTTTCGAACTCCTCTTCACCATCACATTTGCTCAAGCATTGATAAAAAAAAGGACCGAACAATTTTGTCTTGGTTGAAGCAAGGGACTTTCGAGGGTGCTTTCTTCGATATGTGCCATTGGCAGAGACGGTGGCGGCTGGTACTAAATAACCTTTGAAGAGCTACGACCATGGCTTGATCTTGGTCAGTGAAAATAGTAATTGGTTGCTTCCCACCAACCAATTTTAAAAAGGTCTCGAACACCCAACAAAATGATTCTATGATTTCTTCAGCTATGAAAGCACCTCCAACAAAAATATTCTGACAATGACTGCTCACGGCGATGAAAGGGGTACAAGTAATATTGTATTTATTCAGTCTATACGTCGTGTCAAAAATAAGAACATCGCCGAAACAGTCGTAATATATCTTGCTATGCCCATCCATCCAGAAGAAACTAGTCAACCTATTCAACTCATCTGTTTGTACCTCATAGGAGAACATATTGTCTTCCAATTGTTTCCCTTGCAGTATCCTTAGCAAGCTTGAGGCATCGCCGCTTTCTATTAACGCTCTTCTCTCTCGTTGAACAAAGTTGAAGGCATCAGACTTACTGAACCCAATATTTTCAACACCACCGGCTTCTTCAAAAAGGAAGTTATATACATCCACCACTTTAATTCCGGCTCCGGTCATATTCTTCATTAAGTTACCTTGAATTTCTGATATGCTTCGATTGGACCTCAATAAATGCTTCTCGTTCTCGGTTGCTAGTGGATGATTATGCTCCTCGACGAACTTTGTTACTGTCCAATTCTTGCCATCCGTATTAGTGTGAAAGGTACAATGCAGGCTAGACATCCAGTGCACGTTTCTAATTTGTGGTACTTCTTTGACAAAGGCCTTGCAATCTTAACACCCGCTTTGGCGCAGCTATATTCTCGCATTTTAATAATTCTTGTATGAGTCTAGTATGTTAGATGTTGTTTACGAACATTAAATCTAATTTTGTGGGCATAATTACAATACATTGCGTACGCCTCATCCTCCGAGTGCACAATGGGGAAAACAACTGTAGCCTTTTGCTCCTACACTGAAACAATGGTGTAATACATCAGGAATTACAGAACAGGATCCACCTGAAATTTCAGGAAACATTACAGTCGTAATATAATACTAAAATACGACTGTAAAATACTAGAATAATTATAGTTGAATATTTATTCTAAATTACAGTCAGATTTTCTTACAGTCGTAATATAATACTAAAATACGACTGTAAAGTACCAGAATAATTACAGTTGGATATTCATTCTAAATTACAGTCGGATTTCCCTACAATGACAACGTTTTCATCAACTTTCTCAGACGACATCGAGAGTTGTTCTTCTAAAATCTTCCAGGAGATGGTAGCTACCAATGTGACAAGGTTAGATGAGTAAAAACAGCTGATAAGAGTCTAAATAAACTAAAGATTCTACCGTAGAATGTGTATCAGGAACGTTGAACTGGGAGGAAGCTCTCGGAGCTTGAGGAACCTCGCTCCAGTGCCACGAAGGCTAGGAGGAAGTTCAGAGCAAGGCTGGGAGGAAGTTTAGAGCAAGGCTGGGAGGAAGTTCAGAGCAGCTTGCAGAAAAAAGGCAGGGCTTTGCACCACACAAGAGGAAGCTGAACTGAACCTACAACAGTGCACCAGCTCGAGCGGAAAGGAAGTTCGAAGAAAATCTTACAATGCGAAGAGAGGAACCCCCACAATGCTGCACAAGGAGCTAGGAAGTTGGAGGGGTTTCGTTGTCGGAAACAACGAAGCGAAAATGCAGAGTTTTCGTTCCGGGAAGAAGGCGAAGCCGTGGGCCTCACTCGAAAAAAGAACTATTTATGCTCGCACGATGGCTACGTGTGAGCTCGTACTGAACATTTGCGTGGAGTCCGTGCGTGTGAATACAGGTGGAGAATTCTCTATTTTTTAATAAATATCATTTCGGTATATGTTTGATAGGAGTATAATATTACTTAAAATAAAAATACATTCAAAAATACATTGATCCCCTCGAAGCCTCAGAAATCTCCTTCGCTCCTTGAAGCTTCCTCTGAAGACTACTCGAAGACCTCGTCCAGTTTCGAGCTCAGAGCCCGTTGCTGCGTTCAACGTCCTAGATTGCTCCCGAGCACGCACATCATCATCCCACTGCAAGCAACCTCCGCGGTTTGGAGATATCATTATAACGAGATGTTGTATGTCACCCTCGAGAGAGATGACTTTTGTAACTCAGCAAGAAATAGTGAAATTTGGCCGGCACAGAACCGACACCATGTTTTTTCCTCTTTCCAGGGTTTTTCCACGTAAAAAGCTCCTTTGTCAACCGTTGGATTCTACTATGACTGTTTGCGCGCTCGACCCGCTACCGAGCTAAGACGGTTCACTTCGATCGGTCTACGAGTGCTTCGAGTGGCATGCAACAAATCTATCTGGAGTTATGGAGCTTTGGGGCTGGACCACTAACTGTTCGATAAAATGCCATAGTGAAAAGAACAATTCCGACTAGCATTTTTGTTTCTGGATGTTACATTGCAGATAGATGGAGCTGTTCTCCAGTTCGTCATAGTTAAGTCTTGTTATAGTCATTTCTGGCTGATTTATTTTATATTTTGTACATGATGTGTGGAGGTGGCTCCAAGCTTTACGGGTGATATTTTTTTTACACCTCTCAGTAGTTATTTATGGTCAATTGTACGTGATGTTTACATATTCACATAAACTAATTACTCTTATAATTGAACGTAATGAAAACACGACTCAAAACAATAATTCCCTACAATTTGGTGCACAAATTTTCTTGATGCGACGTAGTTTATATTCTATTGTTCTCACTCGGTTATGTTTTAAATGCACATTATGCTTAGTTTATGTCTTGATGTTCACATTTCGTGTTTTGTTTTGATTGTCCGAGTATCCTCTTACTATTTTATTCAAATTTATGTAGTTTTGTTCATTAAGATAGTAACCATATGCTCTATTTTATTTATCCAACTATTCATGGTATGTTGTTCAAAATGTTTTGAATCAGATTAGGTCTTATATGTTAGTCATATTATGCTTGGTGCCCGAGGCCGACTAAAATCCTAGTTCGGGGCTCGATTAAAATCCTAGTTCCGGGCTCAACTAAAATCGTAGTTCTGCCACTGAATAAAAGTATGGCTGATCTCTTGAGCTCAAGTCATATTATTAACAGATCGCCGATCGTCGACCGCCCCTTATAGCCGACTATTCGATATAGCCGACCACCATTATAGGAGATCACCATTATAGTTCTTCAACGACCCCTGATCGACGATCATAGAATTAAGCTGGAGCACCCGTCAAAAGAGAATCATGATCTTCGAAAAATACCACGAATTCAATTTGAAGTGATAAAAAGTCAGTCTGAGTATATTGTTAAATTTATTTAACTTTATTTAAAATGATTTTTTTTGGATTTATTTAACTTTATTTTATTCATTATAAAGTTTTTTTACTTGAATATATTTGATGATCATCATAAACTTCATTGCATCTTTCTATAAACTTGTAGGGTAACAATATAATTGACATTTATGAATGTTAATCTCAAAATAAGAAGATTTTCGATATGCTATAAAATACCGGTAGAGCACGAGATGAAGGCTTCGTTTGGCACGGCTTATTTGCTCCGGTCTGTTTAAACAAAAAAACAATTATCATAGATGTACAACCCTGAATTCGCCGAGTAGGCCCTCGAGACAAGAGGTATTTTGGAACATCAATTTCCAGTGTGATCCAGGGTAGGGGAGAATAGGGCGAGCGGTGGAGGTTGAGGCCTCTCGCTCCCCCGCCCCAAGTGGGGGGGGGGGGGGGGGGGGGGCGAGCTCCACTCGCCCCCAGCAGGAGGGGGCGAGAACCCCAGGTAGGGGGGGGGGGGGGGGGGCGAGCTCCACTCGCCCCCGCCCCAAGTGTGTGTGTGTGTGTGTGTGGGGGGGGGGGGGGGGGGGGGGGGGGGCGAACTCCATTCGCCCCCCGCAGCCCCAGCAGGAGGGGCGAGACCAGCAGGGGGGCCGCCCCTGGCTGGGTCTCGCCCAGCCCCAACAGGAGGGGAGAGACCAGCAGGGGGGCCGCCCTTGGCTGGGTCTCGCCCAGCCCCAACAGGAGGGGCGAGACCAGCAGGGGGCCTCCCCTGGCTGGGTCTCGCCACGCCCCCAGCAGGAGGGGCGAGACCAGCAGGGGGGCCGCCCCTGGCTGGGTCTCGCCCAACCCCAACAGGAGGGGCGAGACCAGCTGGGGGGCCGCCCCTGGCTGGGTCTCGCCCAGCCCCAACAGGAGGGGCGAGACCAGCAGGGGGGCCTCCCCTGGTTGGGTCTCGCCCAGCCCCAGCAGGAGGGGCGAGACCAGCAGGGGGGCCGCCCCTGGCTGGGTCTCGCCCAGCCCCAGCAGGAGGGGCGAGACCAGCAGGGGGCCTCCCCTGGCTGGGTCTCGCACAGCCCCAGCAGGAGGGGCGAGACCAGCAGGGGGGCCGCCCCTGGCTGGGTCTCGCCCAGCCCCAACAGGAGGGGCGAGACCAGCAGGGGGGGCCGCCCCTGGCTGGGTCTCGCCCAGCCCCAGCAGAGGGGCGAGACCAGCAGGGGGGCTGCCCCTGGCTGGGTGTCGCCCAGCCCCAGCAGATGGGCGAGACCAGCAGGGGGGGCCGCCCCTGGCTGGGTCTCGCCCAGCCCCAGCAGAGGGGCGAGACCAGCAGGGGGGCCGCCCCTGGCTGGGTCTCGCCCAGCCCCAGCAGAGGGGCGAGACCAGCAGGGGGGCCGCCCCTGGCTGGGTCTCGCCCAGCACCAACAGGAGGGGCGAGACCGGCAGGGGGCCGACCCTGGGGTCTCGCCCCACCCCAGTTAGGGGGGCTCGCCGAGCCCTGCGAGGTACCCCCTCTCGCCCAGTTCCGGGGGGAGGGGTTGGTCTGCGTTTAGCGCCTCAGAACATCGGGATTTGGCTATCCGCAGCCAAATCCGAGGGTATTTTGGTAATCTCGCATGCCAGATTTCGGCTATTGGTAGACCATTTCCAAAATCCTATAAATTGGACCAAGGGGGCACCATTTGGAGGCAAGCTTGTTCTAGGCTAGCTCCCTCTTTCTCTCTCCCTCCCCAAATATCTCTCTAGTGGGGTGAGGAGAGCCTCCAGTGGTGCCCAAGCCCGGCATTGGCTTGGGAGGGGAAGAGCTCTAAATATCTTCCGGGTATGTGGTGGGACCTCCTCGCCGAGCCCTTGGTCCAGTTCATAGTTCCAACACCTTCAACCTAAAGCTCTCCCTTGGGGGGAGTAAGAGTTGGCCACCCCTCAACTTGTTGGGGGCCCCGAACTCCACAGAGACCGAGAAATCGGTTTCAACATTATGGTGCAGTGAGCGTGGAGTGTGACCGATTCAAGAAACTCTCAAGATGAGCTCCATGGACGGAGGTGGATGAAGATCCGACCCAGGTCACTCGCAGCCCCCGGTGGCTGGGGTGATGTTGGAGATGTTCGAAAATCTCAAGCGGGAGGTCATGCAGACCTTGCAGGTAGCTTTCGCCTCGATAAGCGAAGGCAGGAGAGAAAGTGGTCCGGAGGCTTCGCCTCAGCAGGTTGGCGAGAACATCCTCGGCCAGCCATCCGGGAAGGAGGTGCCGGAAGGGGGCGAGTGGGGAGGTCCCAGACCCTCACTCGCCGAGACCCGAGGGGGCGAGTGGTGAGGTCCCATACCCCCACTCGCCCAGCCCCAAGGGGGCGAGTGGGGAGGTCCCATACCCCCACTCGCGAGCCAGGAGAGTCGCTGGCTCACTATCTGGAGCGGTTCAGGGAGGAGGTTCTTCTAGTCCAAGAAGTGCCCGGGTACACCCTCAAGCTTGCCTTCACGTTGGGGCTGCGGGAGGGCTTCTTCAAGATGGACCTCAAAAGGAGAGCTCCTTTGTCCTTTGAGGAGTTGATGGAAAGGGTGGCAGAAGAAGTTGAGAGTGAGGAGGCCAACCCAGAGTTCACAAGAAGGTTGGCCAAGCTGAGTGAGCCGGAGGCAAGGCAGCAGGGGGGAAGGGTAGGGGCCCCCAAGAGGAAGTTCGACCAAGAGGAGGACAACTTCCAGGAAGAGAGGCCCGACCTCCCAGGGTGGAGGCAGGGACCAAGGGCACCCTCTCCACCACCCCAGCAAGCCATGGTGATCGGCCACATAAAAAGAAGAAATCATAAGGGAGGAAGAAGGGGCGTCCGGGTGGAGTTACCTTACTGTGACTTCCACGATGAGGGTCACGCGACATCCGCCTGCCCCGAGTTCTTGGAAATGAGGGAGGCGAGGGGCCCGAAGCCGCAGCGTCAGCAACCAGAGGAGGTCGAGGAAGACCATTCCTGGGAGTAGATGTCCGACCCCGGTCTCCGTGCTCAGTTTTCTCTTTAAATCCATGTAGTATGATGGTTTATTTCCTTAGTTTTTCTTGCATGTAACCGGATGACTAATGTAATAAAAGTTTTTTCTAAGCGTTTTTTCCCTCGGATGGTTCCGCTGACCGGGCTCTCACTAGCCGGCATGTGCAGGTTGACCTCCCAGGGAGGCTATGTTCTTCACCCCTCTGATGATTCCGCTGACCGGGCTCTCACTAGCCGGCATGTACAGGTTGACCTCCCAGGGAGGCTATGTTCCTCACCCCTCGGATGGTTCCGCTGACCGGGCTCTCATTAGCCGGCAGGTGCAGGTTGACCTCCCAGGGAGGCTATGTTCTTCACCCCTCGGATGGTTCCGCTGACCGGGCTCTCACTAGCCGGCAGGTGCAGGTTGACCTCCCAGGGAGGCTATGTTCCTCACCCCTCGGATGGTTCCGCTGACCGGGCTCTCACTAGCCGGCAGGTGCAGGTTGACCTCCCAGGGAGGCTATGTTCTTCACCCCTCGGATGGTTCCGCTGACCGGGCTCTCACTAGCCGGCAGGTGCAGGTTGACCTCCCAGGGAGGCTATGTTCTTCACCCCTCGGATGGTTCCGCTGACCGGGCTCTCACTAGCCGGCAGGTGCAGGTTGACCTCCCAGGGAGGCCATGTTCTTCACCCCTCGGATGGTTCCGCTGACCGGGCTCTCAGTAGCCGGCAGGTGCAGGTTGACCTCCCAGGGAAGCTATGTTCTTCACCCCTCGGATGGTTCCGCTGACCGAGCTCTAACTAGCCGGCAGGTGCAGGTTGACCTCCCAGGGAGGCTATGTTCTTCACCCCTCGGATGGTTCCGCTGACCGGCTCTCACTAGCCGGCAGGTGCAGGTTGACCTCCTAGGGAGGCTATGTTCTTCACCCCTCGGATGGTTCCGCTGACCGGGCTCTCACTAGCCGACAGGTGCAGGTTGACCTCCCAGGGAGGCTATGTTCTTCACCCCTCGGATGGTTCCGCTGACCGGGCTCTCACTAGCCGGCAGGTGCAGGTTGACCTCCCAGGGAGGCTATGTTCTTCACCCCTCGGATGGTTCCGCTGACCGGGCTCTCACTAGCCGGCAGATGCAGGTTGACCTCCCAGGGAGGCTATGTTCTTCACCCATCGGATGGTTCCGCTGACCCGGCCCTCACTAGCCGGCAGGTGCAGGTTGACCTCCTAGGGAGGCTATGTTCTTCACCCCTCGGATGGTTCCGCTGACCGGGCTCTCACTTGCCGGCAGGTGCAGGTTGACCTCTCAGGGAGGCAAAGTCTTTTTCCCCCGAGATGGTCTCGCTAGCCGGCCGGGTTGGAGGAACTCTCGGAGTCTATATGTTTTTTCTCAAAGTAGCTCTGTTAGCCGGATTTCTAGCGACACTTGTCGAATATGCAGGGTTGGACATTTCTTTCCGAGCGTGCACCTCGCTCGAAAAGAGCGGGGATTATGTACAACCCTGAATTCGCCGAGTAGGCCCTCGAGACAAGAAGTATTTTGGAACATCAATTTCCAGTGTGATCCAGGGTAGGGGGAGAATAGGGCGAGCGGTGGAGGTTGAGGCCTCTCGCTCCCGCGCCCCAAGTGGGGGGGGGGGGGGGGCGAGCTCCACTCGCCCCCCACGCCCCCAGCAGGAGGGGGCGAGAACCCCAGGTAGGGGGGGGGGGGGGGCGAGCTCCACTCGCCCCCGCCCCAAGTGGGGGGGGGGGGGGGGGCGAACTCCATTCGCCCCCCGCAGCCCCAGCAGGAGGGGCGAGACCAGCAGGGGGGCCGCCCCTGGCTGGGTCTCGCCCAGCCCCAACAGGAGGGGAGAGACCAGCAGGGGGGCCGCCCCTGGCTGGGTCTCGCCCAGCCCCAACAGGAGGGGCGAGACCAGCAGGGGGGCCTCCCCTGGCTGGGTCTCGCCACGCCCCCAGCAGGAGGGGAGAGACCAGCAGGGGGGCCGCCCCTGGCTGGGTCTCGCCCAGCCCCAACAGGAGGGGCGAGACCAGCAGGGGGGCCGCCCTTGGCTGGGTCTCGCCCAGCCCCAACAGGAGGGGCGAGACCAGCAGGGGGGCCTCCCCTGGCTGGGTCTCGCCCAGCCCCAGCAGGAGGGGCGAGACCAGCAGGGGGGCCGCCCCTGGCTGGGTTTCGCCCAGCCCCAGCAGAGGGGCGAGACCAGCAGGGGGCCGCCCCTGGCTGGGTCTCGCCCAGCCCCAACAGGAGGGGCGAGACTAGCAGGAGGGCCTCCCCTGGCTGGGTCTCGCCCAGCCCAAGCAGGAGGGGCGAGACCAGCAGGGGGGCTCCCCTGGATGGGTCTCGCCCAGCCCCAGCAGGAGGGGCGAGACCAGCAGGGGGGCCGCCCCTGGCTGGGTCTCGCCCAGCCCCAACAGGAGGGGCGAGACCAGCATGGGGCCGCCCCTGGCTGGGTCTCGCCCAGCCCCAGCAGAGGGGCGAGACCAGCAGGGGGGCCGCCCCTGGCTGGGTCTCGCCCAGCCCCAGCAGAGGGGCGAGACCAGCAGGGGGGCCGCCCCTGGCTGGGTCTCGCCCAGCCCCAGCAGAGGGGCGAGACCAGCAGGGGAGCCGCCCCTGGCTGGGTCTCGCCCAGCCCCAGCAGGAGGGGCGAGACCAGCAGGGGGCCGACCCTGGGGTCTCGCCCCACCCCAGTTAGGGGGGCTCGCCGAGCCCCGCGAGGTACCCCCTCTCGCCCAGTTCCGGGGGGAGGGTTTGGTCTGCGTTTAGCGCCTCAGAACAACGAGATTTGGCTATCCACAGCCAAATCCGAGGGTATTTTGGTAATCTCGCATGCCAGATTTCGGCTATTGGTAGACCATTTCCAAAATCCTATAAATAGGACCAATGGGGCACCATTTGGAGGCAAGCTTGTTCTAGGCTAGCTCTCTCTTTCTCTCCCTCCCCAAATCTCTCTCTAGTGGGGTGAGGAGAGCCTCCAGTGGTGCCCAAGCCCGACATTGGCTTGGGAGGGGAAGCGATCTAAAGATCTTCCGGGTATGTGGTGGGACCTCCTCGCCGAGCCCTTGGTCCAGTTCATAGTTCCAACACCTTCAACCTAAAGCTCTCCCTTGGCGGGAGTAAGAGTTGGCCACCCCTCAACTTGTTGGGGGCCCCGAACTCCACAGAGACCGAGAAATCGGTTTCAACAATAGAATGTGAGAGGACCCAGCGCAACCAACTGCACCAAAAGCCCGGACTATTGGTGAAGGCGCAACTTGATCTTTATATCAACGGAAAGACGCTACGGGTCAAGTGAAGGAACGTTGGACCCAACAATCTCCCCCCAGCGTCCAGCACGACCCGCAGGCTCAGAGGTGCTCCACATGGCTCGCAAGCTCAGAGGTGGCTTGACACATGGCTCCGGCCGCCTGACCCGCCAGGACCCACACAGGTAGAGAGAATTTCAGGAATTATCAACGCCCCCCGGTCTCGAACCCGCAACCTGCTTTGATACCAATTGAGAGGACCCAGCGCAACCAACTGCACCAAAAGCCCGGACTATTGGTGAAGGCGCAACTTGATCTTTATATCAACGGAAAGGCGCTACGGGTTAAGTGAAGGAACGCTGAACCCAACAGAATGTATGTTTGACATGACAAAAGTTATGACCGCTACCAAGAAAATAAACTAGTTTTGAGCATAAAATGCACGAGTTTTTTTAGGTGAGGCCGAGCATTCACGAATGACGGTTCATGACCACCGCGTTCACGACCGCCGCCACCGCGTCAAACGAAGCCGAAGTTTTGAGCTTGGGCGGTGAGAAAAATGATACTCGAAATGGTGAGCCGCTTGATCGATAAAACAGCACAATGCAGGGGAACCCACTTTTCTTTAAATTCCATTATCATGGACACAACTATAGCCAAAAATCATCCACAGCCCATAACAGTTACTGAAGCAGTAACTAATAAAATAATGGCAGGCGATTTTAAAATAATTGAGGCCTTTTCTTCCTGCTGCACTTATCATATTAATTTATTTATTAATCAATGTGTAAATCATCATAATACAAATATACTGATTGATGGGCATGACTTCCAAGTTTTTGATCCACAAAAAAATCAAAAAAATTGCATTTTGGCGCCATTCCCGCTGCTTCTACTCACCGCAACCGCAGTTTTCGAGCCCGACTCGCGCCCCAGATGCTTGCAGATGAATTCACCCGCAGCCAAGAGCTTGCCGAGATCCACATTGGTTTCCACGCCGAGGCCGTTGAGCATGTACGCCACATCCTCCGTCGCGACGTTTCCCGAAGCCCCCTTTGCATAGGGGCATCCTCCCAGGCCCGCAATCGACGAGTCCACGATCGAGACGCCCATCTGCGAGAAACGTCAAGGGCACGAATTAGACACCGGAGTTCGTCGGAGATGTTGTTGGGGTGTCGGCCACTGGCAAAGGTTATTGAAGTATGGTCGCGCAAATGCAATCTTTTGGTCGCGTACCTGGAGGGAGATGAGAATGTTTGAGAGGGACTGGCCGTACGTGTCGTGGAAATGGACGGCGAGCTTCTCCACCGGAACCACTGACATGACTGCTTTGAGCATTGGGACGACGGAACCTGAAAAGTTACATGAATGATATTTTGATGCAGAGTGTTATTGAAATGTCGGTGTTGGTTCAATGTTGTTGTTTAAAGATTGTCCAGACAAAATATTGCCTTAGTCGTCCTGAGAGAGAGGTGTGCAGTCATCAATGGAAGAATGGTTTCTTTATGCTCGAATTTTGTATATGCTTAATTTTTTGTTTTCATGAAAATGTATGGAATGTTTTTCTGAACATTTTGCATACATTTTTCATTTTGGAGCATTATTTTCTTCTATACCACCCACATACGCTCAACTATGGGCATAAAGAAAAAAATTTGAGCTTGCCTGAGAGTTACTGAGCGTGCATTTGATGAAAAAAGCATGAAACAAATTTGTTCTATTTGGGTATTCAAAAATATGTCATCAATTTCCAAAAAAGCATTAGATTTAATTTAAAAAAAAGTAACAAAATTGATCATATACTCAAACCAAGTCTTGCGGAAATAATGAATCAATTGCATTTCAAAGAGCATACTCCCCTATGTATACACAAGGGGAGTGAACCAAAAGAAGACAAGAAATACATGGGCCTTTTACAATATGTTACAAAGATTAATTCAACTCTCCCCATCAAGATGAGAGTATATGCCGAACATTTCCAGCTTGATAAGATTGTCCTTGAAAATATCAGAGCTCAGGCACTGGTGAAGATGTCTACTAGCTGATCTTGAGATTGAACAAACAAAGTACAAATATTATCTTTTTCAAAGTGATCCTTGATAAAGCGTTTATTAGTTTCGAAGTGTTTTGTTCGATCATGTTGAACAGGATTAAGAGCAATATTGATAGTAGTTTTACTGTCATAGTATAATCTGATGGGCTTTTCAGTCAGTAGTCTCAAATCCCGACATTATCGAGTTAAGCCAGAGCCATCACATATTACTTATGACATTGCCCTATACTTCGCCTCTGCGCTGGATCTTTGCTACGATATTTTGTTTCATACTTCGCCAGGTCACTAGATTACCTCCAACAAAGGAGCAACATCCAATGGTGAACTTTCTATCATCTTGACTTCCAGCCCAATCATCATCTGTATAAACTTCAACATCCAAATGCCGGGAGAATAGAATTCCACATCCAGGATAGTTTTTCATATACCGCAACACACGCATGGCAACTTCACGATGTCACAGTCTGGGAGAATGCATGTATTGCTAAGGGTTCCAACAACATGTGTGATATCCGGGCGAGTATGTGCGAGATAGATATCACCCGTCCCACTAGTCTTTGGTAGCCAGAAGAGTTCACCTTCTCACCATTCTTGTCCTCATCAATCTTACAATTTACTTCCATGGGAGAATTAGCAGGAGCACAACCAAGCATCCTTGTTTCATCTAGAAAATCTAGGACATATTTCCTCTGAGAAATGAAGATTCCACGATCGGAGCGTGCAACTTCTATTCCCAGGAAATACTTCAACTTTTCTAGATCTTTAACTTTAAACTCTTTACACATGTGCACCTTAAGCTACGTGATTTATGCAACATCATCTCCTGTGATGAGTATGTCGTCGACATCGACAATGAGAATAACCACTTTTTCATCTTTCCTTTTTATGAAGAGGGTATGATCCGAGTGACCCTGTTTGTATCCCAATAAGGTCATGACGTTCTGAAACTTCTCAAACCAAGCCATGGAGGGTTGCTTTAGAACGTAGAAAGATTTTTAAAGTTGACACATCTTTCCTTCAGATCTTGTCTTAACGAAACAGGTGGAACCTTCATATAAACTTCTTCAAGATCACAAAGTAAAGAGACGTTCTTGACATAAAGTTGTTGCAACTCCCATCCCAAACAAGCAACATATGATAAAATGACACGGATGGAGTCAATCTTGGCAACCAGTGTAAACGTTTCATGATAGTCCATACCTGTAGTTTGAGTATATCCTTGAGCAACTAGCCTCGCTTATATCTCTCAACAGCCCCTTTTTGATTCTATTTAACAAAGAATACTCATCTGGAACCAACATATTTCTTCCCGACAGGAAGATGGGTGAGTGTCCAGGTCTGGTTCTTCTCCAATGTCAGCATCTCTTCTTCCATTTCCTTGCGCCACACAAGTATCTCTATTGCTTCCTGCCAAGTAGTAGGAATGCGAACAAAATCCGAGGAGATGAAGGTCTTAGGTGTTTTTCAGATTTTAATAAGTGATATAATTGGGAAGTGGGTATTTAGCAGAGTTCGACTTTCGCTTTAGATGTATAAGAGGTCGATGAAGCTTGTCCTCAGAACCTGAGTCAGAAAAGCATACCTGCAGTGGAATGACCAGGGGTTGTAACACGATAGCACTGGGGTTGCATTTGTGATAGACCGGAGGAAGAGGAGGGATAAAGTTCCCAGGAGTAGGAGATAGAGGAAACGTCACGGTAGGTGGATTCGTGGGAGGAGAACACGTGAGAGGAGGTATGTTGTAGACAGTCATGGGAGTTGGTTGAGAGGCCACAATAGGAAGAGGAAGATTGGGAGCGTCGACAGCAGTGTCTCTCTCCTCCTGACGAGAACCAAAGTACGTCTCCTCACGAAACGTCACATCCATGGTGCAGTAGAATCGACGAGAGGGAGTATGATAACAATGATATCCTTTCGTAGTAGCAGAGTAGCCAACAAAGATGCATTGGAGGGAACGCACATCCAATTTATTACGATGGTGTTGATGAACATGAACGAAGCAAACACACCCAAACGCATGCGGACGAGATGAGAGGTATGAACAATGCATTTCGTTGACAAACGGGATAAGAGAGAGGCAAACTGTAAGGTACTGGAGGGTATACGATTGATGCGGTAAGCGGCGGTAAGAACCGCATCACCCCAATAGGACTTGGGAAAATTCATGGTGAGAAGAAGGCACCTGGTAACCTCAAAGAGATGCTTGTTCTTACGTTCAGCCACATCATTCTGAGTGGAGGTGTTGACACATGTTTTTGATGAAAAATCCTATGATCTGCAAGATAAGTGTCGAAAGCACCACGATCGTCATACTCACCTCCATTGTCACTACGGAGCACACGAATAATGCTATCAAATTGAGTGGCCACCATTTTGTGAAAAATACGAAAGCAATTGAAGACCTCACTTTTTCGTTTTAATAAATACACCCAAGTAGAGCGAGAGAAGCAATCAATAAAGGTCACAAACCACCGGTAACCAGAAAGAGAAACAACAGGGGATGGTCCTCAAACATCGGTATGAATAACATCAAAAGTGGCCATGCTAGGAGAAGAAAAATGATTCAGACTATGCAGTACATGTTTAGAAAGTTCACATTTATTATAAACAAAACGACTCAGAGAGCTTGAAAACATAGAAAATAATTTAAGAAGATAGCTGATGGAGGGATGTCCAAAAAGTTGATGGAGAAGGATGAGGGGGACTGGAGAGAGATGGAGTGGTAGTGGGGAGAGTGTGAGTTGGTCTAAGATGTACACCCCCCCCCCCCCCCCCCCCCCCCCCCCCCCTCCTACCACTGCCAACCATGAAAGAACAGTTTAAGGATGTAGTCAGACGACTAATAGATAACAGATTGCGAGGAAAAGCAGGAACATGCAACACCGAGGTGAGGGGCATGGTAGAGGAACATATGATGGTCCCCTTCTCAACAATCGGTGAGAGAGAGCCATTGGTGGTGACAACCTTATCACACCCTGAGAGGGGGGGGGGGTATAAGAGGTAAAACCTGTTGATGTTCCTGTCATGTGATCTATCGCCCCGGAGTCAATAATCCACTCAGAGAAAGTGACGGAGGCAGACTAGGTACTGTGCGGACTAGCTGTTGCGAAGGCAGTAGTAGAGGAAGAAACCTGAGTACGCATGAGACGACGCAAAACATGCAATTCCTCCGACGAAAGACTGTCAAAGGGAAGCCGACCAAGAACAGTTTCAGCAGTGTGAGCAGCAACAGAAGAATTGGGTTGGCGAGCTGGGCCACGACCACGAGAGCCTTCAGGTGAGGATGGAGACGGAAGCAAGAGTGTCGGGCATGGCCCTATTTGACACAGTAATCACACAACTTGAGAGATAGAGGAGTGTGAAGGATGCCGGCAAGGGAAAAGCGACCATAGTTGCGATCAGAGTTGAGAGAACATCAACAATCTTCGTCCCCTAAGACCTTACCGAAGGCTTCCCGAAGAGAAGAGACTGCTGGTTCAAAACATGAGTTCGCACCGTGTCAAACTCCATATTAAGACCCGAGGAAGACATGGAGCCGATAACTGTCTTCCTTGGTTTTTAAAGCCCGGGCATCAACTGTGCAAGCAGGAGTGAAGCCCTCAAAATAGTCCAACTCTTGGTAGAGGCGTTCAAACTCGGAGAAGTAAGCGGCTACGGAAGAAGTGTCTTGCTTGACTTCAAGGAGACGTCGAGTGAGCTTGTATACCTGGGTAGAACTACCAAGCTGTGAGTAAGTCTCGTGAGTCCAGATGTCAAAGACCGAGTCCATCAACATGTAGCTACGATAGACCAAGGGGGACATAGAGTGAAGCAACCACGAGACAACAAGGGAATTGTCGACGTCCCACTTTCTCCAACACGAATCAGTACTGGGAGGCTAAACAATCGTCTCGATGAAGTACTCATAGAGTTGATGGTTGTGGATAGCATGCTGTGCCGCGCGAGACCACTCGAGATAATTAGTTTCATCCAAAGGAACAATGGTAATCCGGAAGGAACCATGAGATTGTGAGAAGTCGCTTCCCGAAGGAGCGATAATCGAGGGGGTATGATCATGCGAATGCGATCTTTTGGTCACGTGCTCGCGTACCTGGAGGGAGATGAGAATATTTGAGAGGTACTGGCCGTAGGTGTCGTGGAAATGGACGGCGAGCCTCTCTATGGGAACCACTGACATGACAGTTTTGAGCATTGGGACGACGGAGCCTGAAAAGTTACATGAATGACATTTTGATGGGAGTGTTATTGAAATGTCTGTGTTGGTTCAATGTTGTTGTTTAAAGATCCTCTAGACAATCTACGTCATACAAAATATGAGAAAATATTGCCTTAGTCATCCTGAGAGAGAGGTATGTAGTGATCGATGGGAGCATGATTTTTTTATGCTCGGATTTTGCATATGCTTAATTTTTTGTTTTCATGAAAATGTATGAAATGTTTTATGACCATTTTGCATAAATTTTTCATTTTGGAGCATTATTTTCTCCTGTGCACCCATATACGCTGAACCACGGGCATAAAGAAAAAAAATTGAGCTTGCCTGAGAGTAACTGAGCGTATGTGTGCGTATATGACGAAAATAACATGAAATGAATTTGTTGAAATTGAATATTTTTAATGCAAAATGTTCGTAAAAATATGTCATGAATTTCCAAAAAAAAAAACAAAAGATTTAATTTAAACAAAAACCTAACGAAATTTGATCATATACTCATTTTGAATAAAAAAAGTAGATTTGTCCTACCAGAACTCTCTTAGGATGACTGGGGCAGTATTTTCTCATCAAATATTGTATGTATAGTTCAATGTTATTATTTAAAGACAGCTAGGCAATGTAAACTATGATTGCAAGTAATCTATACAATGTCAGTTACATATTTCAAATTCGGCGGAACTAAAATGCCATTATTTCAATTAATGTAAACTATGATTGCATAAAATTTATACAATTGCAGCTACATTTTTAGAATTTGGCCGAATTAAAATGTCATTATTTCATTTAATCTAAACTATATGATTGCATGCAATTTATACAATGTCAGTGGCATGTAGCTTACCTGGAGTACCGACCCCAATTGTATCGCCTAGAGAGATCTCAAAGCAGCCCATTTCGTAAAGTTCTTTTGCCACATATGCCACCTTCGTTGGACAAACATTTCCTTCGACGGGGCAACCGACGACACAAGAAACATACCTGAATATAAGCAGCGCAGTATTAGCATTGTGAAGATTACACCTGGCAAGGACATTGTAAAATTACTATTTTAAGGGAATTTGTAGCAACATTAAGATGAGGTCACATAAAAATGATCATGTACAAGTTCAGGGTGCATAAAGTGAAACTTGGATGTGAGGAGTGAGAACTAATGCAAATGAATGAAGGAGTTGAGGTTGACATCGTGCAACACTCAACACGAATGAGTAGAGATGAATAATTTACAAAAATAAACTTCATCACAAATAGTTGGGATGAGGCAAGTTATGATGTTGATGACTTCATGAATACATAGGTTGTGTTTGTGATAGCTGTGACGTTGATGGTGTGCAACTGTGGTAGTCCACGCAGTGAATGTGGTTTATCAGCGTTTTGAACTTTCATGATAGTTTTTGACCCAAATTGCACTTTTATGGGTGTGAGCGTTCGTGACCGCTATAACATGACCACAACTGCATTGTTAAAACAAACACTACACTCCTACCACTCTCCCAAACAGGGCCATAATTAAAAAATCTACATCCTTTGCTTGGTGTCTTCCATGAGCATGTAGAGTAATTTAGTCAGGGACAAATTCGATTTAACAATGTTGTAATTAACTGGATGACTAATGTTGCAATTAACTGGATTACTAATGCTGCTGAGTTGTTTTCCCCCTTTAGTGTGCCTAGAAAATAGAAAATGAAATCTCTAGAATAAAAAGGGGCAGCCCGGTGCAGAAAGCATCCCCGCGCAGCGAGGGTCCGGGGAAGGGTCCCATCACAAGGGTGAAATCTATTGAATATAAAGATAAAAAACATCAGGTATCAAGAATGCTGAAGAAATGGTGAGCATGGCGTACCCACGAACAGGCACTCCAAGTGCTTTTGCAGCACGAGTAACCTCCAGGTAGCGAGAAAGGCTATCCTTGATGCTGCAATTGATATTGGACAAAGAAAAAGCTTCTGAAGCTGATGCGAAGACCGCAACTTCTTTAGCACCAGCTGCGATAGCTTCCTTGAAACCCTGAAGAAAACATAAGATGTGATGAACCCCTCTTCCATGAAAAATGCAGTAAACAAGAAACTGAGTTCATGTTTGGGAGAGCGATGGGAGAATGGTGGCGGTTATGAACGCATTTCAGAAAAATACATGTAACGTTTTCATAGGCGTGGTCACTAGTGCTATTTTCACAAACGGCATTTTAGGCTGAAACGCCACCACAATCATGCAGGTGTCGTCAAGCTTTGGCAGTTGTGAACGCCCATAACTCAAAAAAGAGGATTTTGGCAAAAAAACAATCACAAGAGTTCCAAATGCAGCTAATCGCCACCACTATGTTTACCACCACAACGTTTATCAGCACCGTTTCACACCGCCACCACTCAAAAGTCGTAACTGTCTCAAACGAAGCATGAATATCAATAAGCACAACTTACTCTGAGATTAGGAGTTAGCACAGGAAAGTGAATGCCCTTGATACTACTAATTTCTTCCATGACATGCTTTGCATCTGCTAGCTGCATTTTTAAATAAATAGGTGTCATAGTCTGAAGCATAAAAAGAAATGAATCACAATATCTAACTTCTGGCTGCATTTTAACAGTTTTTTTCCTTGTGTAACTTTTTAACATTTTTACATGCACTATTTTAAATAAATGCCAATTATAAATTGGGCTATAGTTGAATGTTTATGTGAAAACATTGAATGGTCCACGGGTGACGAAGATGATGTGTCAAAGGGTATAGACGCGTGGGTATGGAGCGTATATTCATGGTGCAAGACACAAGATATCTGGATATTAGCCAATGGAGACGGCGACTACTTAAAACTTTAATTTGAACTCTTAATTAAGATTTGCTTTATTTACCACTTTGTCCCTGTGTTTAGGGCTTATATTAGTTAATGCTTGTATTGAATTCTTATACTTTGGATTATCAAAAAAAAGTCTAGGCTGGCCAAGGAGGTTCCCTCCCTTAGGATTTCTCTTCCAACCTTCTTCTCTCCCTCTTCTTCCTCTTCCAACAGCCGGTGACCCCAAGGGGATAACGGTCACTTTGATACCTTTTCCAACTTCATACTTTTCCAACTTCCCTAGTTATTAAACTCAAACATTTTGATGCAGAATGGAGACGCGTACCCGCGGCGGAGGACGAGTTTTGGGCCCATTCGGGGCCAATTGGCCACCTGCCATATATAGCATCTCCGGATCGACGATCCGACTCCACAGATGCGTCCGGCTCGTTGTTTACCTACATTTTCATATATTATATTGTTGCGTTTCAGTTTTATTTAGTGTACTCGGGCCCTCCGCATCCCTGGCCAATCATAGCCGTTGATGCTGGGGTGCCCTAATTTTGTTGCCGTGTGATCTCGAGGTCACAGGTTCGAATCCTGGAAGCAGCCTCATGCAAAAATGCATGGTAAGATTTGCCTACAATTCACCCTTGTGGTGGGACCCTTCCTCGGACCCTCGCTCTGCGGGATGCTTTGGGCACCGAGCTGCCCTTTTTTATAAATAAGAGGCAAGGGGGCTGCTTGGAGGCCATTGAAGAATTTGGAAAAAGCTATTCCCGGATTCCCGCGATCACTCCACGGTGCCGACTCCGTGGAACCATAGGTGACGACTCCTAGGCCTTCTCCCACTCCCCAAAGGTATCCCCTACCCCTAGCCACCTTCCTCCACCCTTAAAACCCTCCACAGCCGCCCATACAATCCTCCAAACACCCAGCCACCGCCCCTCCTGTTTGCTGTCCAGCAAAAGACCGCCCAGTCCAGCCCTTCCCCTTGTTGCCGCCGCATGTCCAGACCACTCCCAGCCATCCCGCTGCCCCACCTAAGGCCCCCCAACAGCCCGCCGCACCACCCCTTCCCCTCTCCTACAGTCCGCAGCCACAAACCCCCTCCCAGTCGCCCTCCTGTGCCCCAAACAGACCACCACTACTCCGATCCAAGCCCTCACAGCCCGATCCCACTCCAAACAGCAAAATCCAATCATTACCGCCCCTAGTTCGCCTCCGGCTCGCCACCTCCGCGTTGTGATTCATCAAATCTCCTCACCTCGGGCAGCCCTCATACTTTTTGTGAGTTTTCTTGTTGTACGAATTCTTATTTCTTGATATTATTATATGGTGATGTGAATTCATATTTATTTGGATAAATAACATCGTAGAATTTTGTTCTAGATATCTTGTGATTTGCAGGAACCATTCGCCGCACACTCACTTTGGTCCTCCACGCGGAGGAAAACAAAAGCTTGTTCGCTTAAAGAAATTATTTTGCTTTTGCTAAAATTATATGCATGCGATTTAATCCTTTATTACTATATTTTGATTTTGCCGCCGGTTCATGCAGGTGCGTTCATATAGAATTCATTTGTGTAACAAAATTATCTCCCGCACTTCACCTAGGATTGCATGTTAGTCGCGCACTCATGTAGCCTACCCTACATCACATTCACATCATAAGCTCCATTTTATCTTCTTTGATGAAATTGCACAATCCTGGACGGCAAGTCATCAAAAGATCTAGCTCCTACTGCTCAATCATGGGTAGTTGTGATTATTTATTGGTTGGATGGAAGGGGAGACTTCATGGCTCCACATTTACCCCCCCCCCCCCCCCCCCCCCCCCCCCCCCCCCCCCCCTATGGGGATTCTTCTTCACATTTGGTTTTATAAGTATACAACTTTGTAATCTTGTGCTATAAGAATTATAATACATTTATAAAATCTACCAGCATGGCAAATGCCAGTTTTAGGCAATGCATATTGTGGCAGGTCATGCAGAGTAAGGCAGTCAATGAGAAGACGATCAGGAAAAGAAGACATTGTTATGGGTTTCGTGCCCCATTATTATGTTATTTTCAATCGAGTCAGTTGGGTTTTATTATGTGTCCTTCATTAGGTTTTATTATTAAGTGTCGTTTAGGTAAGTCCCAGTGTTGGGGACTTAATTATATTTAGTCTCTTGTATCTTTTATTTAAAGGCCACTTGGGCTAGTGGAATGGCATGCAAGAAGTTAACTCTATCACTTTGTCTTCAAGAGATTGTGGTATCTCTCTCTCTCCGAGCACACCCCACAAAGGCAGTAGTATCCTTCGCCACCGTCATCCCCGCCTCCGACGATTCTACCAACGTTACGGGCGAGGCCCATAACAACTTTGGTATCAGAGCCAGTAGTCCTCGTCTCTTCTGCATCCAACTGACTGAGTTTCGTCGGCGAACTGTAGTAACGAGTTCCACCTTTCACCCCACACTTCTGTGTACTCATCCGCATTCAATAAAAGGGGGCAGCCCTTGTCCGCTTCTAGAGAAGGTGCACACCAGCAACAACAAACTTTTTGCACTCCTCACTTCTTTGGCCCACGAGTCTTTCCGCATGCGAAGATCGTATTCCAGCGGTCATCGTCCCAACGACAGAAGATCGGCTTCCTAGGGAACCTCCAACCTCATCGTTCTGCAGCAGGAAACAAAACTACATCTCCATCTCCACTGTTCGTAGACAACGCATCACATGCGCAAGCGCCCTGCATCGTCTTCGATGACACCCATCCAACTGCTCCTCGCCAATGCAAGCCGACACTATAGGGCTTCTCCCTTCTCCGACATGCTTGACACCTTCCAGTGCACCTGCAGGCACCACACACTCCGGACCGCACCTTCCTCATTGGTTCCTTCCTTCTGCTACCGGTCTCTGCATCCTCGAGTCGCCTATCTGCTGCTAATCTCTATATTGACGCAACTCGCGCAGCTCCTGCCATGTGCCTAGAGCCTCAAGCCCAACACCTATCAACATCAAGCCTGTGAACCGCACGATTTCATGCTCTGTCCGCCCTGTTTTTTTTTCTCGAGCACTACCTGCGTTTTCTGTCAAGCCATCTGCTTCCATCGACAATTATTAAATCAGAGTGGTGATTAATGTTTTATATAAAAAACAAAAACAAAAAATAATATTTATTTTTGGGAATCATCATAGGGAAGCGTCGTGGCTCTTGCGACAACTCAAATATTCCAACCGCTTCGGGGGAATCCAGTCAACCCGTAACTCGCTCCACTTCTTGCTCCTCACGCAACATGGGAGATTCGTTGGATCAGCTGAGCCAACTTCTGATTATGATGCATGCCCTCATGACACATCAAACTACCGCCGAGGTGCGTTATCAGGAGACCATTGTTGCCCTCTCCAAGAGCTTCGATGATCTCATATTCGCTCTGCCAGTCTCCACTACTCTCGCACATGAGCAAGCTTACAGCAGTCAGGCACCTCCGCAGCTGCTTCTTCAACCTGATCCCCTGACCATGGTACCACCTGAAGTCAACATCGTGCCCTGTTACACCAAGTTGGCATTCCCAATTTATGATGTGAAGAGCGATCCCTTAGGATGGCTTACCGAATGCGAACAATTTTTTAACCATCAATAGACACCGGTGACAGAATGGATCAGTCTGGCCTCCTACCACATGCTTGATATCGCTCAGCTATGGTTCACAGAGAATATTGGGACTTGTTGATCCATGAGGATCGAAGTGACACATGCTATCAGTGTCTTCAAGACTCTGACGTGCTCATCAACTAACCATGTTAGCATGAGAAAAATCAGCTCTTCCAACAGATTACTGTAGGAGGACCGAATCGTAGGTTGCAAAAATGCTTGAAAACCTCTCAATTCATGTTGAGATGTTCTTGCAAAAGTTGTACATACCACAGTTGAGTTGAACCCATAAGATGAAAAGTTGATAGCCCAATACATTAGACCACAGTGTTCGTTGAATGATGAAGAACTGCTCACAGTGTGTGAATCATTCCAATGGGTCTTGTTTCCCTTCAAAGAGAGGGAAATCCAATTTCAGATAGAGTGGCATGATTCCACCTTCCTTTTAAGACAGAAGGGAATCACACATGATGGTAATTGCTACCCTTCAAATGTTCTTGGTTGATTCCAGCGAGTGTTATTCCATGGGTGTACTGGAATCCTAAATGGGTGTGCTTATCCATGAATGTAGGTTGGGTTGGTTCTGAACTATGCAAAAAAAATTGTGCCCGTAAATTTATAGTTAGATTAATTAACTTGACAGTATTAACTTGCTTTCTTTACATAGTTCTATGCATATGTAGTGATCAAGGGATGATCCGGGGTTGCAAGTCAACAATCTTGAATTTGTCATTGAAGGTGACACGTGTTAAACACTCTTGTGCTAGTGTTGTTGATATGTCTTTACATTTCTGCTCCATAGTTATATTACTCTCTTATCTTTGTATTTTCATTAGTAATGGCACCATCATATATCATAAAACATGAGTTTGGTTGTTTCATTATATATTCCTCTTTGCATATTTTCTGTAAGTTTCATTTGGAAAAGTTTCCAAGAAACTCTTAAATGTGGTCTGCATACCCAATATACCTCCCTCTTATGGTATGTCTTGACACAACATAGATTACGCAGGGTGGAGATTCTCCTACAAATTTGGTGTGCCCAGAGAAAGCATAACAGCCGACACAAACCAGATAACACATTGTTGTTCTCTCTGTTCTGAATTCCTGATACTCTACCTCAGCAGATTCTTCAGCACCAGCAAAAAACTAATACCTTGCATGTAGGCATGATCTTTAAACTAAAGGTACTTAACAAACATATGCTAAGTTTGCCAAATGCCAAAACTTATACACAATCTTCTGAAACTAATAGCTAGTATCTCTTAGAATCATATCTAGCAAATTCTTACTTGTACAATTTATTAACTATAGAAAATATAAGAAAACAGTCATGAGAAAGAGTATGTTTTTGAGGGTAAGCATTATAATCTCATATGATAATTTAGTGAAATTGTAACTTTGGAATAATTGATGTGACAACAGGGTATAGGAAATAAAGAAGATATCATAATCTTACGGTTTTAGCATACATCTAACCAATGTATTACTATAGCTTAGGCACATCAATTGATGACATTTGACACTCTAAACAATTACTCATTTGAGTTCAAACTTAGTTTGCAAATTGCAAAAGAGTTTAAAATTAGACATTACATAGGGCTTATCTGATATAATATTAGTGCTTATACAAAGAGGAGGTCTGCCTAAAGATGGAATTGTTACCTGGGGTACCCATTTTGGAGAAACAAAACTTGTAGCTTCAATAACTGATAATCCAGTTGTTGTCAATCTCCTTATCAGGTCAATTTTCACAGTTGTAGGTATGATACTTTTCTCATTTTGTAAACCATCTCTGGGACCAACCTCTACTATCTTTACGTAACTGGGCATGCTCCTAAAAATCTGTAATATAAGGTCATTAAAACATTCTGATTAACTGAATATATGCCAAAAAAACAGTTAATGCAATTTAAACAATAGCGCCAAGAAGATGAGATTAGCATTTCAGTTTAACAAACTTTCTTAAGAAAAAATTAGCAAAGTCCTTCATAAACATAGAAAACTCAGCATGAAAGATATAAATAAATAGCAGGAAACCAAAATAAACCATCCTGTGTTAATGAGATGTTAGAACCCGCCACACACTATAAAGAACTATCAACAAATGGAACTTATCATATAGGTTTGTGCAACAAGAAAGGGCACAATTACACAAATAACAAATGTTCAAATTTTTTAGAATGAAAAACACAATCAATGCATTTTACTCACAATAGCCAAAAGCGATTTCCTTTAGTGTTCATGTACTTAATGCTAAAGGCAATGGTTAAAATTTACCCCATGCAAGCATATCAAACAAAGAAGTTCAAAGAAGATGAAAGAATATAATCTGACTAGAGAATAGCTAAGATCAAATTTCTCAAAATTTGTAGTTGTCAATTGTTAGAACATATAAAAGCCCAGGTATAAAAGCTTATGTATAAAGGCCCTTCTTAGGCTCTTTTTAGTCCCACATTGCCTATTCTCTTTTCTTCCTTTCTCCCTTGTCCTATTTAAGGACCTATTCTTCTTGTATTACGTTAGAGATCATAATTATTGGTTGACTATTCCAAAGAGTGGTTTCCAACTCTGTTCTTCTACATGGTATCAGAGGGAGGTTCCGATCCTGTTATTTCCGGTTGATGCTTTGCTCCCGTCTCTCCTTGTTATTTCCGGTTGATGCTTTGCTCCCGGTTCTCCACTCCCACTCGCCAGCTCTCACTCGCCAACTCGCCAACTCGCCACCTCCCACTCGCCACCTCTCCCACTCGCCACCTCTCCCTCTAGCCAGCACCCACTCGCCACTCGCCACTTGCCAGCTCTCCCACTCGCCACTCGCCAACTCGCCCACTCGCCAGCTCCCACTCGCCAGCTCTCCCACTCGGCCCTCCCGCTCACCAGCTCCCACTCGCCAACTCTCCCACTCGCCAGCTCTCCCACTCGCCTCTCCCGCTCGCCAGCTCCCACTCGCCAGCTCCCACTCGCCAACTCTCCCTTTTGCCAGCTCTCACTCGCCAACTCTCCCTTTCGCTAGCTCCCACTCGCCAACTCCCTCTAGCCAGCACCCACTCGCCACTCGCCACTTGCCAGCTCTCCCACTCGCCACTCGCCAACTCGCCCACTCGCCAGCTCCCACTCGCCAGCTCTCCCACTCGGCCCTCCCGCTCACCAGCTCCCACTCGCCAACTCTCCCACTCGCCAGCTCTCCCACTCGCCTCTCCCGCTCGCCAGCTCCCGCTCGCCAGCTCCCACTCGCCAGCTCCCACTCGCCAACTCTCCCTTTTGCCAGCTCTCACTCGCCAACTCTCCCTTTCGCTAGCTCCCACTCGCCAACTCCCTCTAGCCAGCTCCCACTCAGCAATGGGAACTGTTGCTGCCCCCACTTCTTCCACTCTTCCGACAATGAGAACTGTTGTTGCCCCCACTTCTTCCACTCTTCCAGCTCTTGCTACCGCCCCCGTTTCTGATCCTCGGGATGAACTCAGGATTACTACAATCTCCCTTGCCGGGAAGAAGAACTTTGTGGAATGGGTTCATTCCGTTCGCCAGGTCCTTCAGACTAAAGGTCTCCTTCACCATCTTACCCGCAACCCTTCTATTGACCCTACCGAGAATTGGCTTCGCGATGATGTCCGCGTTTAATCTTGGCTTCTGAATTCCATGGAGGCTGAACTGTACCGGATGGCTATGTATCATGACACTGCCAAAGCTATGTGGGATGAGCTTCATTCCCTATACTATGGAAAAGATAGTCTCCAACACCTGTTTGACATCTTTCTTGCTCTATATCAGCTTGACCCCGGGCTCGATGGGGATCTCACCTCTTATGTTGCACAGTCCAAGACTCATGTGGAGGCCTGGATACAACATCAACCCTCTACTCCGGACCTCGCAACTCAACGGGCACAGAAGGAAGCTGTTGGTATTGCCTTAATGATGACCTGCGTTCCTCCTCATCTCCACAGTGTTCGAGCAAACATCCTCTCCTCTCCTACTATACCCTCTCTCTGATGTTTGCTCCATGTTGCTTATGGTGACGCCACCTACTGCCCTTCCGACCCTGTCTCCTGTGCTCCTTCATCACGGTTCAGATCACAAACCCCCACCTGTTCCCTCTCGGGGTGGCCGCTCTAATACAAGAGGGAGTGGTTGTGACAACCATCATCGCCCTAAAGGTCCGAACACCCGTCTTTGCCCCTTTTGTGGCCGGGAGGGTCACACCGAAGCAGTATGTTCTAGGAAACATTGGTTTCCACCACAACATGGTTCCTCCCTACCCCATGCCTCCACTGCTCGTGAGACTGCCTCTTCTCACCCTGACATTGATGCCTTAAGGGGAGAACTACAACAGCCACGTGGTCTGATGTCCCTGCCATCTTCCTCTGGTTCTTCTGTCTCCCATACATATATCTCCTGTTTCACCCATAGCCCCTCCTGGATTTTGGATTCCGGTGCAACCAACCACATCACTCCTCAGAAGCCGGCTCTGTATTTGAACTCTCCATGTCCAAAGTTTATTACCGTGGCCAATGGTGATACTACTCTTGTTACTGGTTGTGGCGATATGATGCTTACTCCAACTATTCCGTTGAAATCTGTTCTTCATGTTCCAGACTCTCACTTTAATCTGCTTTCTGTCAGTCGTCTCACCAATGATAATGATTGCCTTACTATTTTTTCTTCCTCAACTTTTCTTATGCAGGATCGGCAGACTCGGAATATCATTGGTAGCGGGCGGCTGTCTAACGGGCTCTATATCTTGGATCCACCTGCTCCCGCGCTATCTTCCATTAGTTCTGTTGACTGACACCGTCGCCTTGGTCATGCTCCTCTTCCAATCCTTCAGAAGGCTCTGCCGGACTATCATTTCTCTTCTTTCGATTGTGAATCTTGTATTTATGGAAAACATCATCGCTCTGTTTTTCCTCCTAGTTGTACTCGAAGTATTGCCCCATTTGATTTAGTGCATTCTGATATTTGGGGACCTTACAAAACTCCAAGTCTTTTTGGTTATCGTTACTTTTATTGATGATTACTCCCGCATGACATGGTTATATATGATGCATGATCGCTCTGAATTCCTGTATATTTTTCGTTCTTTTGCCGCTGAAACCACCACCCAATTTTCCCGCAACATTAAAATACTTTGCACTGACAATGCCCATGAATACACTAGTCATGACTTCCAACAGTTCTGCAGGTCCTTGGGGACTATTCACCAAACTTCCTGTTCTTATACGCCGCAACAAAATGGCGTCGCTGAACGAAAGAATCGCCACCTTCTCGAAGTGGCCCGATCTCTTCTCTTTCAAATGCACGTCCCTACTTACCACTGGAATTTTGCTATCTCCACTGCATGCTACCTTATCAACCGCATGCCCTCCTCGATCCTCAACTTCTCCACCCCCTTCTCTCTTTTATTCCCTGAGCGCGAACCATTTCCCTTAACTCCACGGGTCTTTGGCTGCGTCTGCTTCGTCCATCATCTTGGACCTCCTGTTGACAAATTAGCCCCACGTGCAACTCACTCCATGTTCGTTGGGTACTCCCGAACTAAAAAAAGCTGCGTTTGTTATTCTCCCTCTACCCGAAAACTGATTACGTCTGCGGACGTTACTTTAGTTGAACAACAGTCTTTTCATGTCACCACCCCCATGACACCGTCTTCCCCTCGTGATCTCCCACATCCTGTTGTTCCTACCACATCCCCGTTACCACCTCTTCTCCCAACACCTCCTCCTCTCCGTGTCTATTCTCGTCGCTCCCCTCGAAATAGTGCCTCGCAACAACCCCATCCGACCACGGATGCTCCGCTGCCTGCTGATCCACCCGCACCTTCCACCGCGCATCCTCTTTCCAACTATGTCTCCTTAGACCGGCTGTCTCCTGATTTGCAGAGGTTTGCGGCTTCTTTGTCCTCTATTTCCCTTCCTCTTCTGTGCAGGAAGCTCTTCAACATCCCGGGTGGCGGGCCACCATGAATGAAGAAATGACGGCTCTCTGGGCGAACAACACATGGGACCTTGTTCCCCCTCCTCCTGACCAGTCCCCGGTTAACTGCAAGTGGATCTTCACTGTCAAATATCATCCCGATGGGCGGGTTAATCGCCTTAAGGCTCGTCTTGTCGCTCGTGGATTCACTCAACAACATGGTATTGATTATGAGGAAACCTTCTCTCCGGTTGCCAAGCTCAACACTGTTCGCCTGCTCATATCTCTTGCGGTCCATCGACATTGGCCGCTACACCAGCTTGACATCAAAAATGCCTTCCTCAATGACGATCTGCTGGAAACGATTTATATGCAACAACCTCCTGGTTATGCGGGAGTCCCTAGTGTGTCACCTGAAGAAATCCTTATACGGCCTCAAACAGTCTCCCCGGGCATGGTTTGAGAAATTTAGTCGAGTGGTTCGTGAGTGTGGCTTTACCCAAAGCTCAGTAGATTTCTCATTGTTTACCCGTCGACGTCCCTCCGGAACTGTTATTCTCTTGGTCTATGTTGATGACATTCTTGTCACGGAAGAGGACCTTGCTGGCATTGTTCACATCAAGAAGCATCTTGCCTCTCAATTTCACACCAAGGACCTAGGTCAGCTACGGTACTTCCTAGGGATTGAGATCGCTTGACGACCGGATGGTTTGGTTCTCTCTCAGCGAAAATATTGTCTTGATCTCCTCCATGATGCTGGCTACTCTGGGTGTAAACATGTGGACACACTCATGAATACAAACCATCAACTGAGTTCTCACGGATCGGACTCAGATATGCTCCTTCCTAATCCAGATTATTATCGACGCCTCGTGGGCAAGCTTATCTATCTGACTGTCACACGTCCAGATATCTCCTTTGCGGTTGGTGTGGTCAGCCGCTTCATGCATGCTCTCCAGACTTCCCACCTTCAGGCCGTCGAACGAATTCTTAGATACTTAAAGAATGCTCGTGGACAAGGCCTGGTATACAAGCCTTCCACCTCTCTATCCCTTGTGGCATACTGTGATGTTGATTATGCTGGGTCTCTCAACGATCGTCGCTCAACCAGCGGTTACTGCACATACTTTGGTGGAAATCTAGTTACCTAGCGAAGCAAGAAGCAAACGATGGTTGCTCGCTCCTCCGCTGAAGCTGAGTATCGTTCCATGGCCGCTGTCGTCTCTGAACTCACCTGGCTTGAGAGTCTCCTCACTGATTTAGGAGTCCAGCTTCCGGCTCCGGCAATACTCTTTTGTGATAGTCAATCTGTTATACATATTGCTGAAAATCATGTGTTTCACGAACGCACCAAACATATCGAGGTTGATTGTCACTTTGTCCGGGAAAAGGTTAGACTTTAGAAAGTTTGTCTTCGTCATGTTCCTGTTGGTGATCAAGTCTCTGATGTTCTTACAAAAGCTTTGCCTCGCTCTCTGTACCAGAAGTGCCTTTCCAAGCTTGGCGCCTACGACTGGTATGCTCCAGCTTGCGGGGGAGTGTTAGAACATATAAAAGCCCATGTATAAAAGCCCATGTATAAAGGCCCTTTTGGCCCTTTCCTCCTTAGGCACCTTTTAGTCCCACATTGCCTATTCTCTTTTCTTCCTTTCTCCCTTGTCCTATTTAAGGACCTATTCTTCTTGTATTACGTTAGAGATCATAATTATTGGTTGAATATTCCAAAGATTGGTTTCCAACTCTGTTCTTCTACATCAATAAATGGAGGGATCAATATTAAGAAACCAGGAATTCAATGATGAGGCTTACACAAATCTGTCCACATGAATACATTGACTAATTATTATTCTATACAATGTTTTAAATATCGGATGTCGGCGACATATCGGATTGAGTTTTTAAATGTCGGATATCAGAAGTCGGAGACATGTCGGGGATATTTTAAAATATCGGATTGCCGCGTCTTATAAATAATTTTTTTATTTTTATGTATACTAACTATAATTATATCATATAAAATAGAAAATAATGTAACAAATAGATAAAAAAATGAGGCATTTATATTACGAAATAAAATCGAATAGTATCAAAGATAAAATATTATTAACAAATACAAAATGATACATTGTAAAATATATTTAATAGTATACAATAATTTTATTTTGATAACAATAATTTTATTGCAAATAAAGAAGATTTAAATATTTTCATATTTTTTGTAATAAATGTATTATTTATTTTCATATTTTTTGTAAAATAAAATAAAAAATTGTGAAACAATTATACAAAATTAGTTGTAAGAATAAAATGTTAAAAAATTGAAACAATAAGTCTAATCGATTTAAACATACATAATATAATATCTATATGCGATTTAAACATGTTGCTAGTCTGCTAATATAACATAAAATAAAATAGCGGACGATATAGTTAAAAGTCGTGTCGGCCGATATATCGGAAAAAATCGGACATGTCGGCCTATATTTTACAAAAGGACATAATTTATTTTTTTAGAAAAACATATCGTCTTGCCCTAAAAAATGACATGTCGGGAGACATGTCGGACATATCGGACATGTCGGAGGACATTTAAAACAATGATTCTATATATGGAATAATGGTCTTATTTTAATTTAGGAGAACATTGAGGGCATATATAGATTCAAGCTCCGTTTGGTGCAGCTTTTTTGCTCCGGCGAGTTTGGACAAAAACGCCGCCGACATAGAATGTATGTTTGGCATGACAACGGTTATGACCGCAATCAAAAAAGAAAACTAGTTTTGAACATAAAAGTGGATGAAGTTCTTTAGGTGAGGTCGGGTGTTCACGAACGACGGTTCATAACCACCTTGCTCGTGACCACCACTGTCGTGCCAAACTGAGCCTCAAGTTTAAGTGACACTAATGAGATGGATAGAGTAATTGATTATATGTTTCGTTGGTTGGCACATCCATGCCCGTCCAAAGTTCCACCGAATCATGATACAACTATGATTTTCATTTTTTTTCTTATTCTTACCTTTTACATATGGAAATATTTCATAATTCCTCCATTGTTTTGATTCATTTCCATGAACGTCTTGGAAATTTGCTAGTGAAGAAATTAAGTTGTCGGATGAAAAAAATGATTCTGATCATGTTACTGTAATAACACAAGCTGGTTTGTAAAATCTCCTCTAACACTAAACGGGCTTCAAAAGTCCATAAGGTTAAAATGAATGCGTCATAAATCATTAGGTTATAAGTGGATGGTCTAACCCATGCATTAAAAAAGTACTCTAACTCTAATAGGCTCCTGATACAAAAAAGATAATTTGGTGATTGTAGAAAAAGGCTCAAGCTTGTATATATTTTCATGTATAAAATACAAGGAGTGAATACATATTTATAGGAGAGAGAGAGAGGAGATAAAATCCTATACACAATGTGGGACTAAAGAAGGGGGAATACATTATTGGGCCAAAATAACTGGGCCTCTCATATGGGCCTTTCTAACACTACCCCACAAGCTGGAGCGTACAAATCGTAGGCGCCGAGCTTGGATAGGCACTGATGGAAGAGAGTACTGGACAAGGCCTTTGTGAGGACATCCGCAACCTGTTCAGTACCAGGAACATGCTTCAGATCGAGCTTCTTCATTTGAACTTTCTCCCGGATGAAATGACAGTCTACCTCAATATGCTTTGTTCTTTCATGGAAGACCGAGTTTTTAGCAATATGTATAGCAGCTTGACTATCACAGAAGAGGAGAGCAGGTGAGGGAATCCTTATACCAAGATCCGTAAGGAGGCTTTCCAGCCAAGTGAGTTCTGAAACCACAGATGCCATTGCCCGGTATTCTGCTTCAGCTGAGGAATGCGCAACTACCGCTTGTTTCTTGCTTCGCCAGGTGATCAAGTGTCCTCCGAAGTACGTGCAAAAACCACTGGTTGGTCGACGATCATCTATGGACCCGACATAATCAGCATCAGAGTATGCCACTAGTGTTGGAGTTGATGATGAGGTTTTGTAAACTAGTCCTTGACCGGGGGCTGTTTTGAGGTATCGAAGGATTCGTTCAACAGCCTGAAGATGAGAGCCCCGAGGGGCATGCATATACCGACTGACAATACCAACAGCGAAGGAGATGTCTGGTCTTGTTACCGTTAGGTAGATTAATTTTCCAACCAGGCGGCGATAGTATTCCGGATTTTGTAACAGGAGATCGGAGTCAGAGGACTGAGTACAGATTTTGTGATTTACATCCATTGGAGTGTTAATTGGTTTGCAGCCGGAGTAGCCCGCATCCTGAAGAAGATCGAGGCAGTATTTGCGCTGAGAAAGGACAAGTCCATCCGGTCGTCTGGCAATCTCCAGACCTAGGAAGTAGTGAAGGTGCCCCAGATCTTTTGTTTGAAATACAGAGCTAAGATGTTGTTTGACCGCCTATATTCCTTTTGAGTCATCTCCAGTGATTATGATGTCGTCCATGTAAATCAGCAGAAGAACAGTTCCCGTGGACCGATGGCGAGTAAACAGCGAGAAGTCTGCCGAGCTTTGAGTAAAACCAATTTCTTGAAGAGCCTTGCTGAACTTGTCAAACCAATTCCGAGGGGACTGTTTGAGACCATACAATGATTTTACAAGATGACGGACCATAGACTCCCCCGTGGTCTCAAACCCGGAAGGTTGCTCCATGTAAACAGTTTCGTTGAGATCGTCGTTCAGAAAGGCGTTTTTCACATCCAGTTGTAGTAAGGGCCATTGACGGTGTACAACTACAGAGATAAGCACATGAGCCGTGTTTAGTTTGGCCACGGGAGAAAAAGTCTCTTCATAGTCAATGCCTTGTTGTTGGGTGTAGCCACGAGCGACCAATCGAGCTTTGAGCCTGTCAATCGTTCCATCAGGAGCATGTTTGATGACATAGACCCATTTGCACCCAACCGGTTTCTGACCCGGAGGGCGGGGTACCAGAGTCCATGTCTGGTTGGCCCAGAGAGCGGCCATTTCCTCCTCCATAGCGGCACGCCAGCCAGGATGTTGTAGAGCCTCCTGCACAGAGTTAGGAATAGAAACGGAGGATAATGAAGTAGCAAGGGTTTTAAGAGGAGGAGAGAGACGATGTAGGGAGACATAGTTCGCCATAGGATGAGCGGTGGAATCTGTTACCGGATTTTCCGGGCGCGGAGTGCCCGAGGTAGAGGCCGACTGCGTAGGAGCAACGGACGTAGGAGCACGACGAGAGTAGACACGGATAAGGGGCGGTCTAGAGGGACCAGGAGCAGGAGTTGGTGTTGGAAGAGCTGGTGGCGGAGGTGTGTTAACAGGTATGGCCGGTCTCAGGATGGACTGTGTAAGAGGTGGTGGAGGAGAGCTGGGTAGAGGACCAGAGAAGAACGGCTGAGACTCACGGAAAGTAACATCAGCCGAAACCGAGATTTTTCGGGTGGTAGGATTATAGCAGACGTAGCCTTTTTGAGTACAGGAATATCCAACAAAGATATGCTTGGCCGCCGTGGGATCCAGCTTATCCATGGATGGTCCCATGATGTGGACATAGCAGGTACATCCGAAGATTCGAGGTGTAAGGGGGAAAGCCGGAGCAGAGGGAAAGAGAAGACTGACTGGAGTGGCATGGTGGAGGACAGAGGAGGGAAGGCGGTTAATGAGGAAGCACGCAGTGGAGACCGCAAAGTTCCAGTAGACTTTGGGGATGTTCATGTGAAGCATGAGAGAGCGGGCTACATCAAGCAAGTGTCGGTTCTTCCGTTCGGCAACACCATTTTGCTGTGGGATGTAGGGACATGAAGTCTGGTGAATAATTCCGAATTCAAAGCACAAATTTGCAAAGTCATGGCTTGTGTATTCGCGAGCATTATCTGTGCGTAGCGTTTTGATAGTAGTTGAGAATTGTGTGCGGGTTTCAAGGATAAAGGCCCTAAAAACACGAGGGAGTTCGGAGCGATCGCGTAGTAAGTATAACCATGTTGTTCGAGAATAATCATCAATAAACGTAATAAAGTATTGATAACCAGAGATACTAGTAACTTTATATGGACCCCACACATCAGAATGCAGTAAATCAAAAGGAGCGGAGCTCCGAGTACAATGTGCTGGAAAAGAAGAACGCGGTTGTTTGCCAAAAATACATGTATCACACTGGAAAGCAGGAAGAGATACATCGGGAAGTGCCTTCTGGAGGACTGGAAGCGGGGCATGTCCAAGACGTCGATGCCAATCAACAGAGGAGACAGAGGAGAGAACAGTGGGATAGTCGTCGAGAAGGTAGAGCCCGTTACGTAGTTGCCCTTTACCAATGGTAGTCCGCGTCCGTCGATCCTGTATCAGAAAAGAAGAGGATGTAAATATGACGGAGCAATCGAGATCCGTAGTAAGACGGCTAACATAAAGTAAGTTGAACGAGGAGCCCGGGACATGAAGAGTCGAGCGGAGAGAGAGGGAGGAGATAAGAGATAAGTCAGCCGAGCCAGAGATAGGAACAGTCGCCCCATTAGCCACGGTGATACACTTTGGATGAGGAGTAGCCGAGTACTTGGGTGGGCGTAGCGAGGTGATGTGATGAGTGGCACCAGAGTCCACTATCCAACTTGGACTAGTGGAGGGACAGGCGATACCTGTATTGGAGACGGAGGCGACGGAGGCATGGAGCACACATCTGAGAGAGAAGGAGTAGTGGCTGAGGCAAGAACTTGAGCCCGAATGCTTTGCAGGTGTGGTGGAACACGAGCCATGATCATAGCTATGCAGACTGCTTCCTTCTGAGCCCGTTGAGCCGCGGGATCATTCGTAGAAGGCTGATGCTGGATCCAGGCTTCAGCCAGAGTCTTGGCCCGAGCAACAAAAGAGGTCATGTCGGCAACCCCGACCGCATCTAAAGCCTGAAGATCGGTGATGATGTCGTAGAGATGTTGGAGGCTGTCCTTGCCTGAGTATAATGAATGGAGCTCATCCCACATAGCTTTGGCAGTCTCATGATACATGACCATTTGATATGGCTCACCATCCAGAGAGTTGAGAAGCCAAGTTTGAACGCGGCCGTCATTCCGGAGCCAATCCTCCGTAGTAGGTGATGGAGGTGCCTGAGTGAGATGTTGTAGAAGGCCCTTGGACTGAAGAACCCGTCGGACCGAGTGCACCCATTGAATGAAATTTTTCTTCCCGGAGAGGGAGATAGTGGTGATCCGCGGCTTGTCCCGAAGATCGGACGAGGGGGTCGGACGGGCTGCAGGAGAAGGGGCAGGCAGTTCCGTTGAGTCAACCGAGGAAGGCATCTGGAGATCGCTGGAGGTCGCGTGAAGAAGGGCGCATGCAAACGCCGATAGGCCGCAGGCACAGGAGGCAGACTGCTAGAGGCGCAGGCCGATCCGGCAGAAGACGCAGACCGCTTGAGAGCGAGCAGAGGAGACCGCTTGAGCAGACCGCTTGAGCAGAACACGAGAGAGATCGCTGGAGAGCTGAGAGATCGTGGCTAGAGATCGTTGGAGAGCTTGCTTGAGAGACGCGAGAGAGAGACGCGGCTATCGATCTGAGATGCGGGAGGAGGCCGCAAACGGGAGCTTCGCACGGGATCGTTGGGAAGACCGATTAAGCGGCAGAGGAGACCGCAGAGGAGGCAGCTGAGGAGGTCGCTGAGACGGCAGACCGTCGAGCAGGCAGACCGCAGAGGAGAACTACTGTAGGAGAGTGCGGCAGAGAAAGCGGTTAGCGATCTGAGATGGAGATCACTGGCAGGCTGAGAGATCGCGGCTAACGATCTGAGATGGAGATCGCAGACGGGCTAAGAGATCGCGGCTGATAGATCGCTGGCGGGCTGAGGCCTGAAGTGGTGGGTCCCACTGGTCAGGCTGCGAGAAGTATAAGAGCGCTGGAAAAGAGGCGTGAGAGGGAGAAAAAAACGTAGCAGCAGGGGGGGGGGGGGGGTTGTGGTCAGAGAAATTAGAGACCGCCGGGGGGTTGCGGTCAGAGAAAAAAAAGAGGAGACCGCCGGAGAGAGCGGTCAACGAGAGAGAAAAAGAATTTTTGTAGGACCGTCTCGCTCTGATACCATGTAGAAAAAGGCTCAAGCTTGTATATATTTTCATGTATAAAATACAAGGAGTGAATACATATTTATAGGAGAGAGAGAGGAGAGAAAATCATATACACAATGTGGGACTAAAGAAGGGGGAATACATTATTGGGCCAAAATAACTGGGCCTCTCATATGGGCCTTTCTAACAGTGACATCAAAACATTATCTTTTACTGCAAAAAGAGGAAATTCAACAGCGTATTATCTATATCAAGTATTAATATGGTGCATGGTAACTACTGAAAAGCTTTTGGGTACCTTATCTACTAGATCTATTCTTTCCAAGCCATTCCTGGGCAGGCTACAGCAGTGATCACTGTCAAGAACCCTTCTCCTGCCAACACTAGAGGTCCTTGACATTAAGGAGTTTCTAGCAAACCTATCATTTGATTTTCTGTGCCTACCATATTCTTCACTGCAAGGATCAAATAAAAATATAAGAAAATAGAAAATAAATGACAAAGTTTTTAACTTGTTCATAATGCAAGGGGAGAAGATTTAAGAGAATTGTAGATGTATCTTCAGTATAACATAACAATCAGTTGCCTAGAGACATAGGAGTGCTATAGAAAGAAGAAATCCAAATAACAATTATATATGCATATACATATACATATATATATATATATATTTAAACACACAAGTAGTCTCCGACATCAATAATATCCCCGCCAGTCGCCGTCCCCCGTGAAAATTCTATGTCACCGAATACAAAATAGGGGACAACAAGCAGAAGGATATTGTCGTTGTCAGGGCAGGAGGAACCTGGTGCAAGGTTTGCCTACATTTCACCCATGTGGTGGGACCCTTCCCCAGACCCTCGCTGCGCGGGGATACGTTGTGCACCGAGCTGCCCCTTTTTTATTACAAAAAAAAGGTTTGAAATAAATTCTGCGGATGAGATTAGTCTGATGGTACTCTCCATTACACCAAATCTTTCTTTATATATAATATAGATATACCATGACCAAGACTTACTTGCAACTGTTTGAAGAACTGCATTCTCTGGACTCAATCAAATTATCAGTTTCCGTCTGATCCGATATGGGTCTGCAAGCAGAAGAAGTGAATCTTCGAAGCCAGCCAGCGCCATTGCATGCCGAGTAGTTGTCCAGACCGAGTGGCTCCTCCAAACTAGACATGATGGCTGTTGATATCAAAATAAATATTCAGCTTAACGTGCAAGATTAAGTGTACAGAGAAATAGTAATGATCTTTTCATGGATCAATTCAGGGATTTAGTTTACCATACTGTAAGCTATATGAATACTTGTTTGTATCGAAAACAACTACAAAATATGTCTCAGACCATAGATCAATCAAATACATAGGAATCTAACCGAGATTAAGTGGGCACATGCTAGATTTGTATCAGGGCAAAGTTTTACTAAAATATTTAAGTTCAAGAACTGAGAATTGAGTGCTTAAAAATGCACCATAAAGCATGCCTTAACTCAATGTCTGATTACTACCAAAAATAAATAAATAAATTTTATAGATCATTTGTCTATAAAAACGCAAGTAAGAGCGCGATTACTATAAATTAGAGTCTGTTTTGGAGGGCGGTAAATATCATTTGTGTTTATTCAAAATCACAATGGAGAAAAAAAAGCTCAAATAAACGGAGCCTAAAACTCACTATTAAACCATCAAGGGGCAAGAGCACATTATAGGCATTACTACTATAATCTCTCCAAGAACAACGCCACAAAAAGCTAGCCGAAGAGAATCAGACTACCACAAAACCCCAATAAATTACTCCTCAGAAGAGGTCCACAGCCCTAAAACAAGTTCAAACTGCAAAAGTGAAATCATCAACCCTAGTGTCAAAATTAACATCCAGTCGAACTGATGCTCAACAGTGGCAGCGAATATTGTCTCAGAAATCACAAATTAGCGATCAGTTAGCTAAAAATGGAAGCCAATGAAGCCGAAAAGTAAACCTTAATAAAGCAAAACAGGATTGAACAGACCAGAGATCGCCGAGCAGCTGCAGAAATTAAAGCTATCGACCGGATGTCAGGATGAGCGATTAGGGTTTCCCGTCGCCCTTTTGTCAAAGTTCCCGGGGATCAGGAGAGGTGCCGTCCGCCTAATTTGACGTCTACTTTTTTCGCACACAAAAATTAATTGTGTTTGAACGGGAAGGTGGAGCGGGTGGAGGGAGGTAGCTCAACGGTGCCTTTCTTAGAACGTCGTTTTAGAGAGAGAGAGAAATGGGAGAGAGAGAGTAGAGAGCTAGTAGGTAACTTTCTGTTGGCGGTGGTCTCGTACTAAATTGCGGAGCATCTTCTAACCGTCCGATGCGGAATCAACGCAGAGGTATTAGCCGGTCGGTCAGTTATTTGGCGTAGAATACACGTGATCTTTTTATTGCTCAATCCCACGTTTTGATTGGGTGGATTTCCTTATAATAATATAAATTCGGCCATGAAGTCTCTGTGCACGACGGTTGGACCCGATATTACTCAAAATATATATTGTGAGAAGCCATTTTGATCATTTGGTGTGCGGGGAGTCAAGGATAGAGCCGAATATGTTACGTAATATTTAAATTATATTATAATTGTTATACATTCATAAAGGTCTTGGGGTGCGTCTAGAGAAAACTCCACTAAAGAGAGGTGAGGTCAATGGTCAACGCGTGATCGCTCGAGTTGAAGGAACCGAACCCGCCATTTCCGCCGCCAATCGCCAGTGCAGGAGCGCGCACGGAACACGCCGCACGCCGCCGTGGTCGAACCCCATTATTGGGGTGCGACTAGCCTGCACCCCACTAGTGGGGTCCGAACAGCCGCACCCCCCATAGTGGGGGGTACGGCCAAACCGCACCCCGTGTGGAGGGCGGCTATAGGTGCGGCCAAGCCAAGTCGCACCCCATGGGGGTGCAGCCAAGCCGCACCCCCTGGGGTGCGGCCCAGCCGCTCCCCCTCGGGGTGCGGCCAAGCCAAGTCGCACCCTCCTCGGGCGCGGCCGCGCCGCGCCCCTTTTAGGGTGCGGCCAAGCCGCTCTCCCCTCGTAACGGGGTTAGGGTAAATCCCCCCTCTTCTGACTCGCCGCCCGCTCTTCGGGTTCCGGATTCCACCAAGAACGCTTCACTGCGCGCCCAGAATGTTTCCTCGTTCGTTACGTGCTCAGAACACTTCTGAGCGCGCTCAGAGCACTTTCACATTTCGGGCACGCTCACTTTTTGTCTTTCTAATTTCTCAGATTGCAGGAACGACTTGTCGCCTTTTTCGCCTTCAACAAAGCTGCCCAAACTGCCCGATGGGCGAGACGGTCATTTACGAAAAATGGCGATCCGTGTGCTCCGAACCGGAAAACGTGATTCGTCCGCTAGGTGGTTACGGTGGTTACAACGGCAAAATTATCGGGCTACCCCAATGCTATAAAAGGAGCCTAGAGCCTTCATTTGAGGGGACCTTGCCTTCTGCACCCGGGAGAGCTCCTTTGAAGATTTCCACGGAATTCTCCTTCGGCGCTTGAAGATCTCCTTTGTGGACTCGAAGATCTCCTTCGTGGACTTGAAGATTTCCTTTCTCCCGAAAGGCGACTGAGCATTCTCACTTTTGTTCTCCCGAGAGGCGACTCAGCATTCTCACTTTTGTTCTCCACCATTCTCAGAAGGAAAACGACTTAGTTTTTTGAGAGGTGGCCTGTCAACTTCAGAACTCTCTCTCTCTCTCTCTCTCTCTCTCTCTCTCTCTATTATTGTAACGAGCGGCGGCCTATCGCGCTCGATTTCTAAGTAACTAACTGTAAACTTTTAGAAGATAGTGAAGTTTGGTCGGCACAGCTCCGGCCGCGTGGTTTTTTACCCTTTCCGGGTTTTCCACATTAAAAAGTCTCAGTGTACTCAACGAATCTCTCTAATTGACTGTTTGCGGGCTCGGTTTGCTTCCGAGCTAAGGTGGTTCAATTCGACCGGTCTACCAAAGCACCCGAGCGACCCGCAACAGTTTGGCGCCGTCTGTGGGAACCGAGTTCTCGAAATTCTGCAAAGACTCACTAAAAGAAGCACTAGCCGCCAATTGCAATGGCGAGAAGAAGTGCCCGCACTACTGAAGGATCAATCCCGAAAGGGCGCGTCGACCCAACTCCCTCTCACTCGCTTCTCCATGCGCCTCTCGCAGAAGAGGCAGTGCTTACGCCTGCGACAGTGCTGGAAGGGCACATTCGGCAGATGGAAGAGCAACATGTTGGACATGTGTGTCACATCCCTTTGTTTGAGAATAACAAATCCCATATTGTATTTGATATTGCTTGTAGTGTGTTTATAGTGTGCAGGAATTATAGGTGCAATACTCCACAGATAAAAGGCAACATGGAATACAATTTCTGAAAAGAGCAGCACTAACGCCAGCGATATCGCTACCGCTTGGCGCTAGCGCTACCGCCAGCGCTAGCGCTACCGCCTGACGCTATCTCGAGTTCGTGCAGAGCGCCACGACGCCGACGGTTTCGCAACCGCTGAGACACGAACGCTACCGCAGGCGCTAGCCACTACCGCAGGCGCTAGCTCCAAGTTCTATAAAATGAGCCAACTTCGATCATTTTGATAATCCATCCTAGAGAGGTTGCTTGTGCCACAATTCCAGTGCTGTTATGCTGCCGAAGATGGATCTCCCACAAAAAGCTTAAGGAGAATTCTGGAGGAGGACTACTTCACGCTACATCCGAAGGATGATCGCTTCGACCTCGCTCATACTACAACGATCCTTCATCCTCATCTTCAGAAATCTCATATAGGGAGTTTTACTATTGTTATCTTTATCTTTCATTCATTCCATACTTTCTTTGTAACCGTTTAGTTAATTCGCCTTGTGTTGGCGACTAGGTCTGGGTAGGACTTAGGGGGAAATTCGCCTTGTGTTGGCGACTAGGTCTAGGTTATTAGATCTAGGGGGTGCTTGAGGCCATATCCAGGGAAGGATTGGCTAGAGCGGCTTGAGGCCATATTCGGGGAAGGATTGGCTAAAGCCAACCGGTTTGTGGGGATACAAGTCGGTATTGAAAAGGAAAAGAAATTTACATTTGTACGCCTCCGATTTCTAGCGATATAGAAATCAAATTTATGTAAACACTTTTTCGTATAATATAATCATGTCTCTTTTGTGTTTACTTGATTTCTATCATTTGGCGTAATCTCTATTATATTGTGTTCTAAGTTTTCAATTCTAAATCTAAATCGTTTATTTCAATCTCTTTCATCATAAAACAATTTAGTACTTGTTTCTAAAATTGCAAATCATAATTTTCTATTCATTTAGCTAAATTGTTATTTTACCTTTGCATATTATAAAACAATTTAGTTATTTTCTTAAAATTATAAAAAGAATTTTTATTCTCTTATTCACACCCCCCTCTAAGGGCGCCATAAGATCCAACAAGTGGTATCAGAGCGAGGTTATTCCAAACGGTTTAAAAACCAGGAATAATGGCGTCTCATGATCTCGCTTCTACTTGTAAGGGAAATTTTCTTATAAATGAAAAATCTTTAGCACCACCTTTATTTGAAGGTAAAAATTATAATGGGGAAATTTCTTATGGAAAAATTTCTTAAATCTTTGGATATTAAAGTATGGAATATTACAATTAAAATGCCCCCAAGTATTTTAAATAAAAATGAAATGTTTTTAAATGCCAAATCTATGAATAGTCTATATTGTGCATTAGATCAAAATATTTTCATACTTATTTATACACTTCCTACTGCTTATGAAGTTTGGAAATTTCTTGAGAATACTTATAGTCTTCCTTCTACAGATGATGAACAAGAGGAATTTCTTATGGATCCAAGAGAAGAAATCGACAAGGACTCATTCTTGGAGGATGATAAATCTAAGAGAGAAATCGACGAGGAATTCCTTATAATCCAAGAGAAGAAATCGATGAGGACTTATGCTTGGAGGAAGAAGAATAAATGTCACAATATTGGACTCATTTGTTGGCAACACATCAAGCAAAAGAGAAGACGGAAATTCAACTATGGAAGAGGAATGCAAAGAAGATGTAAAAGGAATCGTTGGTCCAAATCTTGCCTCATCCCATAGCAATGTAAGAAAATCAAAAACTTCTCTTTTTATAACAAATTCCATTTCTACATCTCGTATGCTTAAAATTGCTAAACGTAAAATTTTAAAGTTAAAAATTGCTAATTCCAAATTACGTTTAGAAAATAAATCTTTAAAAGCAAACGATAACATAGAATCAAATATTGATGTGATAAATTCTCTTTCTTGCTCTTTAGTTAAAATTCCTACTCCTTGTTTGAATTGCAATATATTAAAAGAAAAATTCAAGGAAATTAAAAAAGGGCTCTTAGTTTTTAAAGAACATAATAAAAAATTGATAGTTGAAAATGATGATTTAACTTGTAAGTTAATACAATTAAAATCTTTTGTTGAAAAATTTCAAATGTCACCTAATGAATTTCATCATAAGATTTTGAATAACAAGGATAAATTAACTTACAAAATCATTTCTAAAAAGGATCATTTTCACACATTAAATCAAAAGGAGTTTGGTTTCAAAAAGAATTATGATCCTCACAAAATTCTTAAGAGTCATTATTATAAGTCTCAATATATTTTCAATCATGACTCAAATTTAAAAACTCATTTTCATGAAAATCAAACTATAAAATATTATCCTTCATATTATAAGAGTATGTCTATAAGAAAGAGTGGAAATGAAAATCATCAAAATAATAATCAATCTTCTAAAACATATTGTAACCCACTCTTTCAACAATCACTTCTAAAGAAAGACAATCACTCTTATAAAATTTTAAAGAATCCATATAATGAAAATCATTATGATTATCAACATCAATCTATTTTGAAAAATAATTTGAATAAACATAAATCACAAATGAATTATTTTTCAAACAAATATAATCATATAAAGATGTCATATAATCATAATATGAATTTAAAAGATAAACAACCAAGGTATGAATGGAGACCCTTAAAGAAAAATGACACATCAACTTTAATTGAAAGGGCCCATTTATCCTTGTCTCCTAAAAAGCCACCACGATGTATTTGGGTACCCAATGGAACCATCCCACTTGGTCCCCTTTGGATACCTAAATCTCTTATTCATTAGTATCCTATCATTTGCATGAAGTAGAAACAAATAAAAATGAAATATCACTACTCTACTTCATGATATGCTAATTGTCACTTTTCTTTTGTTTATTTTTATTTTTTGAACAAACATGCTATGATCACTTTATGTATCATGTAATATGACTTTCATATATTAAGTCTTATGTTTATCAAATCAAATTTGAATTAAAATTGAACATTAAGTCATATATTTTTTTTTCAAAGTGATCTATCTCTCATCTTTGATTGTTCTTTATCCTTTTAAATCCTTTACCCTTAATTCTCTTGAATTATCATTAAAAATTGAATATTGAAATTATTATCAAGACTATTGAAACTATTTTAAAGATTGGATTTAAATGGTTTAATAAAGGGCTTAAACTAAATATTAAAATGCGCAACATTTTTGATTCTTTTCTATTTTTGTTTGCTGCATATGATAGCCCTTATAATAAAGAATAATATCCAAAAAAATTGAAAACAAAAATTCATATAAGCGCATGTTTAATCTTTCAAAAATGCGAGTTTATGATCAAAACTTCAAACATCCATATCTTTTGATCCGCTCGCCTGATTTTCGCGTTTAATATATTTTCGGAAAGAGCACAAAAATCTCCATCCAACGGCAAACTAGGCTTGCTCATTTGAGTTCTTTTGGTGCTGTCAACTTGCCCAATTTCAACTACGTTTTAAAAGTTATCTTAGTTTGCTTAATTTGGAAATTTTTGTGTCTACGGATTTTTTCATCACATGCTATCCTTAGTATAATTATTTTATATATTAATTTAGATATTATGTGTGTGATGTGTGTCACCTATGTTTGCATGTAATTTAAACCTTAGAATCATCTTGTATCATTAAGATCAAATCAAAAGTTTAATCATTTCATTCTAGGTCTAAAGAAAATTAATTTGAGAACTTCTCATATTACATGCAACATAATCTCCATTAATCCTATGTAATAACAGTGCATTCAAACTCATTATCCTAGCATTGCTTCTTGGTGTATGCTTATATATTTATGCTAGGTATAACATGTACAATGTTATTTAAATTATAACTATGTGATTTGAAATTATAATATAATACTAAAATTCCAACAAACACATAGTTTATGGATTAATCATTAGAATATTTATGAATATTGTTTTATGAATCATATATTATCATGCAAAACCAAAGATCAATAAATTCAATTATTGAATGGCATTTTATTTCAAAACTATATATTTGTGATCTTTGTCTTTGATATGATAGCTTGATCATCATTTTCTAGACTTACAATTCAAACATGCTCATTCAAACGAAAATCACCAATTCATATTGTCATAAGTCTAGAAGAATTAGAATTTACACACATCATGATGATCTAACATATATTCTATGCAAAAATTCTCTTTAATCATAAATCATAATTCATGTTCTATCAAGACATATCTTAAATCGATAATAGGAATTATGAATCTTATGATAAAAATTATGAATAATGTTTTCTTTACATTATTTGATGTATTGATTTACTTTGCTAGTGATTGCATGTATCTCTCATATTTGTAGACTCTAGAATCAACTTTGCAATGAAGATATACATCAAACTTAATCATCACTCTATTCTAGATCTATAATTTGAAATTCTATTTTGGAATACATGCAATTTCAATATAAATCTTATGACATGACATTAAACCAAAAACTCATCATACTAGCATTGTCACTTATTGAATATTAGTAATTGTGTTAGTTATCACATATCGTCATCTCATAAAAGTAGAAAAACTATGCAGCTTTATAACTCATCACATTAAACAAAACCCATAGTTTATATACCAACCCTTAGATTAAAAAGCATAGGTTGTCCAAAAGATCATTTCACCTTTGACTTCATATCTCACAATAGCGGGGGCGTAGGGTTGTATACATTAGAGACCTAACCTCTAGTCATGTCTTGTCCTTAACTAGGGAGGGTTCTAGTGGGGCCTTGCGAGGCACTGGGGGGAAAGAGTGCTGGGTTGAGTGTTCTCTAGTGTGTGCATATGGGATTAACACCCCAACCTACGGCATGCGTGCAACTCCTCATGCCCATCCGTCACTTAGTACGGGGCTAGGGTGTAGACATTTAGTCGGGGTAGCCTTTAATCTTAGGACATACTTATATTACTCACTGCATGAACATTTTTATTCACTTATTACTTAAATCATGCATATTTTGGGTTGTTTAATAAAAAATGTCCTCTTGCGTCTTCATAATTTATCTTTTCATGATTAAATGTTTTTGAAAAATACAAGAATTTGAACAAGCCAAAGTTTCATGCAAATTTGATCCACCTAGAGAGCTCCAAAAATTCTGAAATTTCAGCATGTAACTACTCTAAGGACACTTAATAAATATCAAAATTCAAAAATTTAAAATCCTCAAAAAATCACGTACTGTTTGCCGCGCTATCACTAGCGCCGGCGCTAGCGTGGGTGTGTGATTTTTTTTTAAAAATTTCTAAAAATCAACAAAAATATGTTAGTTTATTTGTGCAAATTTATTTTTGTGTTTCTGTCTATTTTATTTTTGTTTTATTTGAATTATGAAAAATCAACTACAAAAATTCAAAATTAAAAAATACAAAAATATGTTTGTGTGATTTTTCTGTTTTTATTAAAAAAAAATTCAAAACAAAAAACTGTATGATCTTTATTGCCAATATCAAGCATGTATGAATTCTATTATTTAGAATTATTTACAATGTTAAAACATATTCTTTCAAATTACTATGAACATTATTTTGCTTATCATGCTTTGATATATCTATTTAAAGTGCACCAATTGTATTGAAAAATGTGTAGAACCAATCTTAGCATGCCTCTAAGAGTGAGTATATGTTTTATGATTGATAATGATACATTTCACTCACTTATTTTGGTAATCAACATGTGTGTCTAAATCTAAAAATGCTTGCTTGTGTATTGTATTTGTACAATGAATTAAAACTTGCATAAGTTTATTGCCTACACTACATTTGAATTGCACTTATGAAATTTAGAAAAGTGGTTAAGTTAAAGATTTTGGTTTGCAAAACAAGTGTATTCGGAGAATGTTGTCTCACAAATGTGAACAAAAAATTATATATGTAGACAAATATAACTCCACCAAGCACTACTTGAACCTCCTGATAAGTCTTCATAAGCATTGTGAGGTTGAGTACCTTGGAAAGAATAGTAAAGTGTCTTGTCCAAACCTTGGTTATTACATCACTTTGTTAAAAACTATGTGCATTAAAAGTGTGTGAAAGTAATTTACTTGTGTTTTATTATGCATTTTACTTTACATATGTCTTGTATTTTGGTGATTTAAATCAATTGTTAACATTGCCCAAAATACACTTATGTGCACATCATTATCTTTCATAACACTTCTTCTCATGAGTATTGGATTCTAATGTTTTATCTATACTACTCTTTATATAAAAATGCACTAGATAACCTAGCATGATCTCTATAATGTTTTGGTATCTCTTGAACTTTAAATTGAGTAACATTGAAGTATAATATCTCTTTGATATGTTCATTTCATGCTTGGTATTTTTATAAAAAACTTTGAGATTTCAACAAGGTTTAAACATCTTTCAATTTTGAACTAAAACTCATATTTTTACTTATGCTTTTCATGCTTACAAAAAGATGTTTATTATAATGTTCCGCTTGCTTACAACTCTTATCTTTTTATTTGAAATCTCTTATATATGCTATGCTTAAACTCTTTATCATTTCATATATTACAAAAGCTCGATAAGGATTTATAACTCGTCTAAAAAATGCCTCCTTACTACCCTCACCCCACCTTCTTTTGATAATACCAAAAGGGGGAGATTAATTGAAGAAATCTATATAGAGAGAAATATAGATAAATAAGGGGAGACTAATTTATGAAATTTATCATTTAGGGGGAGTAACACATAAATTGCATTTATGTAGGGGAGCATTAAGATAGGGGGAGTATGCACATTATCATGCTTATCATTTACTATAGTTGCACTTTTATTTTGCTTATCATATACTATAAACACTATTGTTGATTTCTTGCTTAGAGGATTTGTTATTATAAAAAGGGGGAGATTGTTGGACATGTGTGTCACATCCCTTTGTTTGAGAATAACAAATCCCATATTGTATTTGATATTGCTTGTAGTGTGTTTATAGTGTGCAGGAACTATATGTGCAATACTCCACAGATAGAAGGCAACATGGAATACAATTTTTGAAAGGAGCAGCACTTACGCCAGCGATATCGCTACCGCTTGGCGCTAGCGCTACCTCCATCGCTGGCGCTACCGCCTGGCGCTATCTCGAGTTCGTGCTGAGCGCCACGACACCGACGGTTTCGCAACCGCTGAGACACAAACGCTACCGCAGGCGCTAGCTCCAAGTTCTATAAAATGAGCCAACTTCGATCATTTTGATAATCCATCCCAGAGAGGTTGCTTGTGCCACAATTTCAGTGCTGTTATGCTGCCGAAGATGGATCTCCCACAAAAAGCTTAAGGAGAATTCTGGAGGAGGACTACTTCACGCTACATCCGAAGGATGATCGCTTCGACCTCGCTCATACTACAGCGATCCTTCATCCTCATCTTCAGAAATCTCATATAGGGAGTTTTACTATTGTTATCTTTATCTTTCATTCATTCCATACTTTCTTTGTACCCATTTAGTTAATTCGCCTTGTGTTGGCGACTAGGTCTGGGTAGGACTTAGGGGGAAATTCGCCTTGTGTTGGCGACTAGGTCTAGGTGATTAGATCTAGGGGGTGCTCGAGGCCATATCCGGGGAAGGATTGGCTAGAGCGCCTTGAGGCCATATCCGGGGAAGGATTGGCTAAAGCCAACCGGTTTGTGGGGATACAAGTCGGTATAGAAAAGGAAAATAAATTTATATTTGTACGCCTCTGATTTCTAGCGATATAGAAATCAAATTTATGTAAACACTTTTTCGTATAATATAATCATGTCTCTTTTGTGTTTACTTGATTTCTATCATTTGGCGTAATCTCTATTATATTGTGTTCTAAGTTTTCAATTCTAAATCTAAATTGTTTATTTCAATCTCATTCATCATAAAACAATTTAGTACTTGTTTCTAAAATTGCAAATCATAATTTTCTATTCATTTAGCTAAATTGTTATTTTACCTTTGCATATTATAAAACAATTTAGTAATTTTCTTAAAATTATAAAAAGAATTTTTATTCCCTTATTCACCCCCTCTAAGGGCGCCGTAAGATCCAACACAACAAGCCAAGATGCTGACTCTCGTAAGAAATCTTGGGGCTCCTCGAGTTCCCGTTCAGCCTCCAGCATCGAACGTTCTGCCGCCCCCAGCTCCGAATCATGCTCCGGTCGAGGGAGCCGATTGGGAAGATGAAGCCTCAGAAGATTTCTCCGACCCTGCAAGCTTCGCTCATCCTGCTCCGCCGGTCAGAGGACCGGAGGCTGACCCCCATCACCATCGCCAAGGAAAAGCTGCTTCTGGCCGAGCAGTAAAAAGAACCACGCGAGAGGAGATACATGACATGATAGTGGGAGAGTACGGTCAAGCAGTGCGACGCGCAGCTCTCGCCCGCCGTCCCGCACATCACGGCTCCCCACTATCGCCTCAGGTCTTGTCCCATCCAGTTCCAAACAACTTCAATCTTCCCAACATCGAAACATTCGACGGGACGGACGACCCGTTGGAACATGTCAATCACTTCACCACTATCATGAGGATTTACATCGCCCCTGATCAACTCCTCTGTCAAGTGTTCCTGGCAACCTTGAAGGGACAAGCGCGCACTTGGTTCCACTCCCTGCTAGATGGGGCCATCAACAACTTCGCAGAAATGGCGCAACAGTTCGTGGACCAGTTCATAGCCAATCGTAGGATTGTCCGAGATCCCTCCCATCTCTTGGGAATCCGCCAGAACGACGGGGAAACTCTGAAGGATTTTTTCCGACGCTTCACCTCTGAGGCTCGACAGATCCCGATAGTCGACCCCGATCTCTTGCAAGGAGTTTTCCTCGGAGGCCTCCGCCCAAGTGGTTTCCACTCAGCTCTAATGAGAGAAACCGTGCCAAGTTATCCTGACATCATTCACCGAGTTGAAGCTCAGACAACCGACCTGTTCTAGTTCAAGGCATGATCACTCTCCTAGTCACATTGGGTGAGTTTCCGAGACAGTCAACATACAGCATCCAGTTCGTGGTGGTGGAATCCACCTCCGCCTATGTTGGAACAACCCTATTTGTAATTTGGGCTAGGATCACTATATGTTGACTAAGGACAAGTTGACCACAATGTATAGTTTATGGGTCAAGAGTTTAAGAAGAAATTTGGCTGTTAGAACTAGAAATTTCATTAAGTCTCTGCGTTCGACGAATGGCTAGCTGCGTTCGACGAATAGCTATCGGCGTTCGACAAACGGCAAGGCTTTTGCGTTCGGCGAATAGACTTATTTCTCAGCGGTCGACGAATCCGTCTCAGCGATCGAAGAATTTGGCTAAGCGCAGCGCTCGACATTTTTGCTTCAGCTCAGCGCTCGACATTCAGCGCTCGACGATTTTATCCAGGCTCAGCGGTCGATGAATCCCTTCGTTCGACGAATTCCAGTCTGTGTTCGACAAATTTTGTGCAGATCAAATATTTCCTTTTAGCACAGAAATTTCAGCAGAATTATATTTATTCATTCTCTGAACTCAGATCGTCGAAGGCAACGACTCTTTCCAATCAAATCAAGTAAGGAAATATATTTCCTTTATTTATTTAAGTTATAGTCGTTGACAATTCCAGCAGAAAAGGACAAATTATGAAAAAGGAAAGATTTTATGACGTGCAGCTGTACAGTTCCCAGAAATATGCTTTCAGAATAATAAATCCCTTAATATAAGGGATCTGCATTTAATAGTTGTCAGATATTTGAAAAGGCAGAAGATATACAGCAGATTATACTCAAGCTTACACGACAGATCAAATATAATAGAATACTTTACATATTTGTTGTACAAGAAATCGACAGAAAAGGAAGAGAGAGATTTTCAGGAAGAATAGAATAATAAAATAACAGATCTTCATCTTCTTCCCACAGAGCATCATTCAGAAGATAGAACTTTCATCTTCTTCCTCCTTCTCGAGTAGCAACAGTTTTCTGAGAACATCTTCAACACCTTCTCTCAGTCTTTTGCTGCAAACACAGATCTTCAACAGAGAAACTACAATCTGAAGAAATACTTCTCTCAGATTAATTAGGCTTTATTTGGCGCGGCGCTGGCGGGCGGAGAAGGCGGGAGCAAACGCTCCATTGGAACCGGAGGCCGGGAGCGGGGGTTCCAGCCGGCGATTTTTGTGTCGTTTCTCACGCGCGGCGGGTGGAGAAGCGGCAAACGCCGCCCGCACTTCATTTGGTTACGCGCCTTGCGGCGGCGTTTGCCGCAAACGCCGCCCGCAAACGCGGAACCAAATGAAGCCTTATCTACAGGAGGATCAAGTTTTACAAAGAGAAAGCTCCAGCAATTTCAACTGTCAAACAACTTCAATCAGACAGAGGAGTCTTTCTACAACATCAAATCCACTAGTCTTCTCTATACATCTTGACAGAGAAGAACACCTTAACCCCTCTCTATCTCATTCTGTACAGGGTTAATACTCCCTTCAAAAGTGTAACTCACTGGTGGCAAGACACCTTATCAAGAAATTCTTGTGTGGTTTTTAAGCACCTTATCAAAAGCTAATCGGTGAATTGGGCACCTGATCAAACTCCCATTGGTGTGTGGACACCTTATCAAAAATCCCTTAGTGTGAGGGCACCTTATCAAAACTCTTAGGGTCCGTTCGGCGCGCAGGTTTTGGCTTTCTGGAATTGGCTTTGATCAGAAAACCAATATCTGCTGGAATTGGTTTTTTGCAGAAAACCAATTCTGCTGTTCGGCTGCAGGATGATATTCAGTGAACAGAATTGGTATTAATATCTAAAAGCTGTTCGGCTGCGCAAAGGAATTGGCTTTCTGGAATTCAAAATTTTTAGACTTTATAATTTTTAAAATTTAACCATAAATCAAAGTACTAATAATAATTGAAGTTCACATTGCAAACGATCAAATCCATATGCATTGTTCAGAAATAAAAGTACAGAAATAGCAAATGATCAGATAAAAAGTCTATCGCCCATAAATAAAAACATGAAACTAGCCATCAAACTGCATTCGGAGCCATGCCCCCTTCAATTTGTCAGGTAGTCTCTTGAATATGTCACGCTTGATGCTATCATGACACAGTATCTCCATTGCTCTGAGTAAATCATGATCTTCTAAATCAGTCATCTGAGTAAGTGCAACATATATGTCATCAACATCGGTAGTAGTCATAGTCCCCACTGCACCTTGCACGGAGTCAGCCAATTTTTCTATGGCCACTGCCACTGCGTCATTTCCTACTACTCGCTTTCTCCTCCTTCTACCGCTTCCTTCTCCTTCCACTCTAGTCTGCTCTTGTGTATTTGTAGTTTTCTCTGCCATAGACTCCGCGTCTATCTCCTTTGTCGCCTCTGTTGCGGTCGCAGCATGACTACCAGTTGCTCTATCAGTCCCGCATAACACAGCTAAATCTGACCAATTCACAATAACTTTATCCTTATAATGCTTCACAGAAGGATGAGCCTGCAATATTAATACCAATCAAAAATATCACTAAACACTGAATTTGTAAATATATCAATTAAAATAATTTACCTTCACATAATTTGCCCATACTTCCTCACTGTCCACCTTCACCATGTTCCTCTCCCAATCCCATCCAAACCCTGACGTGTCCAGCATCGCGCTGACCTCAACGTAGTACTTGTTCCAAGTTTTGAGACGAGTTGTTAACTTCTCCTTGCTTGTTTCAACGCCACAAATATCTTTAAGCGCAGTAATAACAGCAGTCAACGCCACGCTCTTCCAACCGTTCGGAGTTTTATGGCCCAAACTATGTTGTTCCAATAATGCATTCGAAAGAGTAATGTCCATTTCAGATGTCTAATGCATGTACGACCGCTCGGTCCTACCGCCAACCTTTGTTGAGCTCTTCTCCATAATCTATGAACTAATGAAAAATTATCATGAACATATATTAACATGAAATAGACGGGAACATATATCATTAATAACAATACAAAACTTAACATAAAGCAGGTATGAGCATATTAGAGCTAGAGTTCAAAGACGGCATAAACTAGAGTTCAAAGACATCTCTGATAATCATAAACAGATAAACATATACTAGAGTTCAAAGACGACATAAACTAGAGTTCAAAGACGACTTTGATATTCATTGAACATATTTATAGCTAGAGTGTCCCTAAAGTTTGTCCAATCTTGCGTCGCTTGGATTGGACTAACAACATCTACGTAATCATAGAACTCTTCTCCTGGGTTTTGCTCTAGTATTTCTGAGTCCACCTCGTCCAACATTTGCGCATCACATTCTAATCTCTTCTCCACTAGAAAATTGTGTAAGATGCAGCATGCGTTTATAATCTGCACCTGCATTTAAAAGTATATTTAGATAGAGTGTCGTATAAAGTAAGTTAAAAATAATGTTACGCCGAGTACCTGAACTTTAATATTGAAGAATGATGGTTGTCGTAGAATAGCCCATCGTTTCTTCAACAACCCAAATGTTCTCTCTATGACATTTCTTTCTTTAGCATGTCGTAGATTAAATAATTCTTTGTAGTTCGTTGGGTTATTACCCTGATGTGACCACTCCTTCAGGTGATAACGCGTTGATCGATACGGGGCAAGAAACCCTGGACCATTCGTATAACCGGCATCTACAAGGTAGTACTTTCCTAAGTAGTGAAAAAATTAAATTAATATACATGTATGTATTACTTATGATTAAATGGATAAATTGACTTGTTTTACCATTTGGAACTTCGAACCGATCGTCTCGCTCCAAAGCATCTCGTAATACTCTTGAATCAGATGTTGAACCTTCCCAGCCAGGTAATACATATAGAAATTTCATGTCGCTGTCACAAACACCGAGTACGTTTGTTGTGATAGCTTGTTTCCTGTTGCGATATCTACCTTGATCTTCAATCGGAACAGTCACTTCAACATGTGTTCCATCTAATGCACCAACACAGTCCACAAACCATCTCGACATTGGTTCTACTCTAGATTCAGGCAATTTAATATAGTCCTTTGAAAGTTTTAAAATTCCTCGAAGAACAATATTGAAGTGTCTGCTAACAGTATCAATCGAGCGCATATATGTATGTCCCACATCTCGAAATTTTTTGTTATGTCCTAGTACGTATAAAAATAATGCAATTGATTCCCTGGTCGAGACAGATTGGGTTTCACAGACATAGCCTTTTGAACATAGAATATTACACAGCTCATTAAATGGTGCTTTACCCATACGTAGTTGGTTGAAGCAATCTACCTCTTGTCCAGCAAATAAGCGTGTTATTAAAATATTACGGAGGGCATCTTTGTCAGCAACATATGTAGGTTGTCTGGGAATGGAATTCAATACAACTACAGCTGCCCCTAGAGTCGCTGCGACTGATGACGATATGATAATATCTCTCCTAAGTTTCTTGCGCAACTCATTATTTTCCATTGCCCCTAAAGTTGAAATGAATGTATATAAAACAACAATTAATTAATTAAGCATGCATAGACTTAGTATAAAGAAAAATCAACAAATCTTTGATGAAGAACACAAAATAGAACACAAAATAGGTGAACAACAGATCTATGGATAGTCTCCAGCATATTACATCTGGTGAGGTTAGTATATCCAGCAAATATGTGAATTTCAAGTAGCACAAAATAGATTTTTATATACAAGAACCGTGGATTCATCATGTAATATAGCTAGTTTGATGAGAATGATCTAGAAAACTAAATCAAGCATGCTTCTAAATTCTAGTAACAGATAAATCGCAGAGGAGGAGGAGGAGGACGGGGAAGAAGAGGAGGAGGAGGAGGAGGAAGATTTACATCTAAATCGCAGATAACAGATAAAAACATAAAAAAGATAAGAGGAAGAGGAGGAGGAGGGGGAAGAAGAAGAGGAGGAGGAGGAAGAAGAAATCGCAGATAACCTAAATCGCAGATAACCTAAATCGCAGATAACAGATCTACAGGAAAAAACCCAAAATCGCAGATAACCTAGAAATAAATCGCAGATGACCTAGAGGAGGAAGAGGAAGAAGAGGAAGAAGAGGAAGAAGAAGAAGAAGAAGATGATACCTGGAGCCGAGGAGGAAGATGACGCGTGAAGAAGCGGTCGGCGTCGCTGCTCTCGATCGCGAAAACACGGGAGGCGGAAAACAGGCGAAAACACGGGAGGCGGAAAACAGGCGAAAACCCGAGTGGAGAGGTAAGTTTTCGGTCCGTGAATTTTAGGTATAAGTGAATACCCGTGGTTTTGATTGTCAAAGCCAATATCATTCCAATTCTAGCACGCCGAACAAGAATATTGGCTTTCTGGAACCCAAAGCCAATTCCAGAAAGCCAATATCTGCGCGCCGAACGGACCGTTAGTGGATTCCTACCAAGGGTGGTAGAAGAGTAGACGTACCCAGATTTATTGGGGAACAACTATAGCTCCTTGTGTCTTCTGTGATTGATTATTTCTTTGTGCTGTGCTGTATGATTTTATTTATTTTGTTTTTATTTAATCACTCTGCTTACATATATATATAATACTAATTTTTATTCCGCAAATAAAACTAAGGGAAAAAGTTTTAAACTCTATTCACCCCCTCTAGAGTTAACTTAAGATCTAACCTCCACTTTCAGCCTATAATGCCATCTTTAGGAGACCGCTCCAATCTATCTTTGGAGCAGTCCCATCTATTCCACATCTGGCTATGAAGTTCCCGACTGCCGCAGGAATAGGGGTCGTAAGAGGAAACCAAGAAGCGGCCAAAACCTGTTACCTGAAGCAAGCTCAACCGACAAAGGCAACCTCCCTCAACATCAACAACTTCGACCTACGACACGAAACTACTCTGTAGCGGGGTGCGCCTGTTGAAGGATTAGTGAAAGTACCACTCTCTCAGCAGGACCCGGCTCGGACCGTTCAAGTCGGATCCCTCTTGTCGCAGGAAGAACGAGAAGAGTTCACAACCTTCCTACAGGAGAACGAAGACATTTTCGCTTGGAGCCCGGAGGACATGCCCGGGGTAGATACTGAAGTCATTTTTCACTCCTTAAACATTAACCCTGCCTGCAGGCCCGTGATTCAAAAGAAGAGGAACTTCGCCCCTGAGCGGTTGAAGGCAATCGAATAAGAAGTGGCTAAACTCATGGAGGCGCGGTTCATCCGCGAAGCGGAATACCCCACGTGGCTCGCTAACGTGGTTATGGTGAAAAAGGTCTCAGGAAAGTGGCGAATGTGCGTCGACTACAGCAACATAAACCAGGTGTGCCCAAAAGATAGTTTCCCTCTTCCGAGGATCGACCAGCTCATCGACGCGACGGCTGGCCATGAGCTGCTCAGCTTCATGGATGCTTATTCAGGCTACAACCACATAAGGATGAACCCCGCAGACGAGGAGCACACCGCCTTACGCACCGACAAAGGAATCTACTGCTATATGGTGTGCCATTCGACCTTAAAAACGTCGGGGCTACCTACCAATGGCTGATGAACAAGGTCTTAAAGAACCTCATCGGAGAAACGATGGAGGTATACGTGGATGACATGTTGGTGAAGAGCGTCCACCGTTGCGACCACTTGAAAGACCTGGGAAAGTGCTTTCAACTTCTCCGTCGCTTCCAGATGTCGCTCAACCCCAACAAATGCGCATTTGGTGTGACGGAGGGAAAGTTCTTGGGTTTCATGGTGACCCATCAGAGAATTGAGGCCAACCCCGAGAAAATCAAGGCGTCGGAGGATATGTCGCCACCTCGTTCAATTAAGGAAGTGCAATGTCTGAACGGGAGGATCGCCACGTTATCTCATTTCTTGTCACGGACAGGAGACAAATACCTCCCTTTCTTCAAAATTCTTTGGGGAGCACGCCACTCCGGGTTCCAGTGGACTGACGAATGTCAGGCGACCTTCGAACTTCTCAAACAATACCTGGCCTCACCACCACTTCTGTCAAAGCCCATCCCAGGAGAGACCCTGTTCATATACCTGGCAGTTTCTCCCACGGCTCTCAGCTCGGTGCTGGTAAAATACGAAGGGGGAGTGCAACGACCAGTCTACTACCTCAACAAAGTTCTCACCGACACAGAAACAAGGTATCCGGCAACAGACAAGACAACCTTAGCTCTCGTCTTCTCGGCGAGAAAGCTTCGGCCGTACTTCTAGGCTTATGCAGTAAAGGTGTTAACTCAGCTCCCGCTACGAGCAATTCTCCAGAAACCAGAAGTCTCTGGAAGGCTAGTGAAATGGGTCGTAAAGCTCGGCGAGTTTGACATCCAATTTCTGCCCCGGCCGGACATCAAGTCATAAGTACTCGCTGACTTTGTTGTAGAGTACACCATTCCATCAGAAGCAACTCCTATCGAAGACACCACTAGTCCCCGCTGGACTCTCTACGTCGACGGTGCTTCAGGAGCTGAAGGGGCCGGAGCAGGACTGCTCCTCATAAGTCCCGACGAGATCACCTTAGATTACAGCCTCAGGTTAAAATTCCCAGCAACCAACAATATCACGGAATACGAGGCACTGATCGCCGGCCTCCGGCTCGCCATCGATTGCAGAGCAGAGAACCTGACGATTTACGCAGATTCCCAACTCATAGTCTCGCAAGTTGAGGGAGACTACGAGGCCAAGAATGACCAGATGGCGAAATATCTCGCACTTGCGAGAGTGCTCCTTCAGAAGATCTCATCGTACCAAATCCTGCTCATCCCCCGGGAGCAGAATTCCAGGGCAGACGCTCTGTCTAAGCTTGCAACTTCACCCACCAGCTACCAATCCCGAAGGCGCCGAGTGGAAGAGATCGTGGTTCCAAGTATACAAGGACCATGGGAAATCGCGACCATCCACCAGGAAGAGTCATCCTGGATGACCCCAATGCGAGCCTACCTTGAGCACGGACACCTCCCCGAAGACCGTCTAGAAGCGCGAAGGTTACGGATGTGAGCGACATCATTCGCCATCGTAGACGGGGAACTTTACAAGCGGGCATTCTCAGGGCCCTATCTAAAGTGTCTACCAATAGGAGAGGCAGATTACGCCCTAAGAGAAGTGCACGAGAGAATCTGCGGAGAGCACCTAGGCGGGAAAGCTTTGGCCCAGAAGATACTATGCCAAGGTTTTTATTGGCCAACGACGAAGAAGGACGCGACCGAGCTAGTCCAAAAGTGCAGGAGCTGTCAGCTGCATGCGAACGTACCTCATCGGCCCCCGGTCGTGCTCTCCGCACTCCAAAGTGCGTGGCCATTCGCGCAATGGGGAATCGACCTCCGTGGCCCCCTGCCTCTAGTATCTGGGCAGAGGAAGTTCATAATCCTAGACATCGACTACTTCAACAAGTGGGTGGAAGCGGAGCCCCTGGCCAAGATCACAGAAGAGAACACCAAACAGTTTGTCTGGAAGAGCATTATCTGTCGCTTCGGTATCCCAGCAACGATCATTGCTGACAACGACACTCAGTTTACCAGGAAATCCTTCACCAAGATGTGCGAGGACCTGAAGATCAATCTCCGTCACACGGCCATAGCACATCCACAAACTAACGGGCAAGTGGAAGTCACGAATCGCACCATCCTCAAAGGGTTGAAGACGCGCTTGGAAGAAGCTGGGGGACAATGGGTATACGCACTCCCAAATGTACTATGGGCATACCGCACAACAGAGAGGACCCTTATAGGAGAGATGCCTTATAACCTCTGTTACGGTACTGAAGCTGTCATCCCCGTTGACATCGGCATTCCAAGCACCCGGGTGCTAACTTTCGATCCCACCAAGAATGGCGAACCGCTTCGAGAGAATCTTGACTTAATCCACGAAGTCCGAGACGCTGCCGTCCAGCGTGCCGCATCCTACCAAAGGCGCATAGCCCGGCTCTATGACAGAAGGGTGAAGCCCAGACCAATCAACGTGGGAGATCTCGTCCTACGCAGCATCGAAGCGGCCGGAAAAGGCCCCCAAGGAGATAAACTCTCACCAACTTGGGAAGGTCCGTACGTTGTCACTGCGGTCGTAAAACCCGGAACATACAGGCTCAGAACAGCGGAAGGAAAGACTCTACCACGCACCTGGAATGCCCAGAACCTGCGCCGCTTTTATCAGTAATATCAAGTCTTCTATCACGTAGAATGCCGCGAGCTCTGACTCGTGCAAACTTTTCTTATATTATGTATTGTATGCAAAGCCACGGGCTCAGACTCGTGCAAACATATCTTATATTATGTACTATATGCAAAGCCGCGAGCTCAGACTCGTGCAAAATTATCTTGTACTACGAAATCCACACACAAAATGACTTTCTACTATGAAAAATATGTTTTTGACACCTACATTAGATTAAGAAAAATCATTATTATCTTCTTTAAAAAAAGACTTTTTATCACCCATTTTGGGGCCCTACCCCGGGGACTTTTGCACCGCCGTCGATTGAAGGTTCGCCCTTCTCCTCCGTCGTCGAGTCCTGGCGTCGTAGGGGCCTGCCCCCTTACGTTCGCCCCCGGTTTGAATACACCAGCTATTCACCGGCCACTTCGGGGCCCTGCCCCGGGGACTTTTGCACCGCCGTCGATTGAAGGTTCACCCTTCTCCTCCGCCGTCGAGTCCCGACGTCGTAGGGGTCTGCCCCCATTACATTCGCCCCCGGTTTGAATACACCAGCTATTCACCGGCCACTTCGGGGCCCTGCCCCGGGGACTTTTGCACCGCCATCGATTGAAAGGTTTGCCCTTCTCCTCCGTCGTCGAGTCCCCGCGTCATAGGGGCCTGCCCCCCTTACGGTCACCCCCAGTTTGAATACACCAGCTATTCACCGGCCACTTCGGGGCCCTGCCCCGGGGAATTTGCACCGCCGTCGATTGAAGGTTCGCCCTTCTCCTCTGCCATCGAGTCCCGGTGTCGTAAGGGTCTGCCCCCCTTACGTTTGTCCACGATTTGAATACCCTCGCTATTCACCGACCAAATCTATATTATAAAAGCCGCGAGCTCAGACTCGCGCAAGCTTATTTTTTATTATGTAAAAGCCGCGAGCTCAGACTCGCGCAAACAAATTTCTTATTATGAAAAAGCCGCAGGCTTGGACTCGCACAGACTCATCTGTTATTTTGTAAAAGGCCATCAAGCTGTTCAGGTATCAACGCTAAATAGCATGCCATCAACAATCTCAAAGTGCGAACATCCTTCGCCGGCCATCTTGAAGCATCTTCCCTCAATCGGCACTTCGACAACAACCAGGGCAGCGGGGCCACGAGAGTGCTATCACAACGCAGCGCAGAGCGAGAAATGCCTAAACAGAACAAGAAGACAAAAGCAACCACACACTCATCCTTCGACAGCAATTCCTACCCAAGACACCATGAAGAGAGCAATGATCAAAGCCACCACAGAAAAATCGAAACCTCCGAACTCCTCTGCCCAGAAATTCGGACTGCGAATGTTTCGGGGGGCTTATGTTATACATCCATAAAGGCCTTGGGGTGCGTCTAGAGAAAACTCCACTAAAGAGAGGTGGGGTCAACGGTCAACGCGTGATCGCTCGAGTTGAAGGAACCGAACCCGCCATTTCCGCCGCCAATCGCCAGTGCAGGAGCGCGCACAGAACACGCCGCACGCCGCCGTGGTCGAACCCAACTATTGGGGTGCGACTAGCCCGCACCCCACTAGTGGGGTGCGAATAGCTGCACCCCCCATAGTGGGCGGTACAGCTAAACCACACCCCGTGTGGGGTGCGGCCCGGCCGCACCCCCTCCGGGTGCGACCAAGCCAAGTCGCACCCCATGGGGGGTGCGACCAAGCCGCACCCCATGGGGGGTGCGACCAAGCCGCACCCTCGGGGTGCGGCCAAGCCAAGCCGCACCCTCCTCGGGCGCGGCCGCGCTGCGCCCCTCTTAGGGTGCAGCCAAGCAACTCTCCCCCGTAATGGGGTTAGGGTAAATCCCCCCTCTTCTGAGTCGCCGCCCGCTCTTTGGGTTCTGAATTCCACCAAGAACGCTTCCCTGCGCGCCCGGAATGCTTCCCGGTTTGTTACACGCTCAGAGCACTTTCACATTTTGGGCACGCTCACTTTTTGTCTTTCTAATTTCTCAGATTGCAGGAACGGCTTGTCACCTTTTTCGCCTTCAACAAAGCTGCCCGAACTGCCCGAGGGGCGAGACGGTCATTTACGAAAAATGGCGATCCGTGTGCTCCGAACTGGAAAATGTGATTCATCTGCCAGGTGGTTACGGTGGTTACAACAGCGAAATTACCGTGCTACCCCCGACCAAAGCTATAAAAGGAGCCCAAAGCCTTCATTTGAGGGGACCTTGCCTTCTGCACCCGGGAGAGCTCCTTTGAAGATTTCCACAGAATTCTCCTTCGGCGCTTGAAGATCTCCTTCGTGGACTCGAAGATCTCCTTCATGAACTTGAAGATTTCCTTTCTTCCAAAAGGCGACTGAGCATTCTCACTTTTGTTCTCCCGAGAGGCGACTCAGCATTCTCACTTTTGTTCTCCACCATTCTCAGAAGGAAAAAGACTTAGTTTTCTGAGAGGTGGCCTGTCACCTTCAGAACTCTCTCTCTCTATTATTGTAACGAGCGGTGGCCTGTCGCGCTCGATTTCTAAGTAACTAACTATAAAATCTCAGAAGATAGTGAAGTTTGGTCGGCACAGCTTCGGCCGCGTGGTTTTTTACCCTTTCCGGTTTTTCCACGTTAAAAAGTCTCAGTGTACTCAACAAATCTCTCTAATTGACTGTTTGCGCGCTCGATCGCTTCCGAGCTAAGGTGGTTCAATTCGACCGGTCTACCAAAGCACCCGAGCAACCCACAACAATAATATTTTCTAATATTATTTTAGTAATATTTAAGATTATTATAGCATATGTACGACTAAAACTTATTTATAAAATATGGAATGGAGAAAAAGTCAAAACTCAAGTAAAAGTTGAAAAGAAATAAGCTTGTTGGAAGTCGCTTAGAACTTTCTCGGTTTGAAAGAATCGAACTGCCTTAGCTCGAGAGTGAGTCAAGCGTGCAAGCAGTTAAAAGAGAACCAACAACAGAGACGAAAAACATTTTTATGTGGAAAAACCCGAAAAGAGAAAAAAGCTCGGGGGGGGGGGGGGGGGGGGCTTAAAGCTGCTAATGCTTTCATTTCTGTGTGTAGTATTATTTCTCTGTGCCTTATATTAACGCTAGCTTGTGTGCATGATATGTCGTGGGGTCTCGACTGGACCCATGTTATATTGTGTCTACATGCTTGGTGTTACACTCAAAGAGTACAAAGTACAACAAAACATCACAAGCTACCTCGGCGCGCAGTCCAGAACAAAATCAAGAGAACACAACGAAGGAGGGAGAAGAAGAACACTTTATGAGGCGATGACTTTTTAGCCGGTTAGCGAGCTTTAACTTAAGATCCTTGCCCTGCAATCCATCACAACAAAAAATGGTGCACGAAGGTCAGCCAAGGATGACCATAACTTCATAACAACACCCTCCTCCTGGTCGTCCTAGCGGACCACAGAGAACTACATCAATGTACAAGTCAACACTTCGTATGCATATGAAAACTAACATATAAACAAGCATATTGAAAGTGCACAGTTAACCTCACTAGAATTCTCTAGAGGGGGGGGGGGGGGTGAATAGAGATTAAAAATATTTTGTGCAAAGTTAATATATATGTATGTGTATAATCACAGATTAGAGCTTCCCACACACCAACAAGAATTAAGCAAGAAAATAAAGTAAATGCAAGAAAATAAATCACAGCACAACACAAGAAAATATAGTGGTTCCCCAAACTTTGGGTAGTCCACTCTTCTACCCCCTTGGTAGGAATTCACTATCTTGTACTGAGTCTTTTGATAAGGAGACTCTTAGAACCACCCTGAGTCTTTTGACAAGGAGACTCTTAGAACCAACTAAGTCTTTTGACAAGGAGACTCTTAGAACCAGTACACTGAATTTTTTGAAGAGAGATTCTAAAAACTCTTTTACAATGTTAGATGTAAGAAAGAAAGCAGGAAAGATATAAGGACAAGAATGAATCTTCTTCCTAGCAAGAAGATTGGAAGCACAAGAAGTGAATTGAATCTTTCTTCTATAGAGAGAAGAAGATTTGCAGACTTTCTCTCTTTGTGAGAGCTATCAGATTTTGCAACAGTGTGATTTCAGAAGCAGAAGAAGAAGAAGTGGTTGAATGTTGCTGCAGAGCTTTTTATCAATTTCTCTCTTTTCTCTTGGGAGCTTTTCCTCTATTTCAAAATGTATGTGGTGGATCACTCAACTGTCATTTTCTGCCGACCTCCTCTTTATTTATAGCTCTGTGTATTCAAAATAATGCTATAAGAGGATAATTAATTAGCAGTCAGAAAAATAGAAAGATGAAAATGTTTCCATAATATTTATTTCTGTAGAAGGAAAGAACCAATTCAGATTTCAAATAATATCCAAATAAGTTAAATCAAATTAGCCAAGAATCAGATATAAGGAAAGAATGATTCAGAACGGCTATAAAATATTGACACTTATTCCATATAAATCAGATCTATTGAAAGAAGGAAAGAGATCTGGTGCATATTTAAATTCTGTCATGGAAATCGACGTGCGTCGATTACTATTCGACGCAAGCGTCGAGAGCATCCTTTCTGGACGTCGAGAGAAAAATAAGGAAGGTGCGTCGACTGAGGTGCGTCGACTTCATTAGATGCGTCGACTAGAAATCAGAGTGGCGTCGACTAGACTTACGTCGAAATCTTCCTAGAGTTACTTCGACTCAACCTGAAGGAAACGTCGAATACTATTCGACGCATATTTACTTAGCCTTGTTTTTTTTATTCTTAGAATTCATTTCTAGGGGTTAAGAGAAATCATTTTCCCAACAATCTCCCCCTATTTATCTTAACCCTATTTAGAGGGAAATTGTACTAGCATATAATTAACCCAGCACATCATTTGTAAAGATAAGAAATATATTGAGTAACCAAAAAGGAAAGAAGGAAAGAAAGTTGTATATACACCAACTCAGAAGAGAATATATATATATTGACCAATCAATGTTTTGAACATAAAATTTTCATTAATGTTTTTAGAAACCAAATTAACACTCAGGAGGGGTAGGAGGAGTCTTTCTTTTTCTTTTGAAGACTTTGGTAGGTTGCTCTTTCTCAACAGCAGATAGCACCCTCATCTCCCCCTGAGTCACAGCAGTTGAGTCACTTTGAGTTTCATCTAGCTCCCCCTGAGTTTCAGCTTCAGGTAACACAGCATCTGGCTGCTCTTTTTCATTTTCAGCTGTATTCACAATGGTATCCAGCTCCTTAGCTCCTACTTCAGCTACCACAATTTCCAGCTCCCCCTGAGGTTTAGTTTCTTTAACTTTCTCATCATCTGCCCCATCTTCTTTTTCAGCTCTGCTTGCTTCCCCTTGCAGTAGTGCCACTTGGTCTGCAGCCTCTCTTGCTATGCTGAGTACCTCTATTGTTTGTTCATCAATATGGAGCTCAAGTACTATCTCATTCCCAAGGGTTTTGAGCAGTGCTAGACTGTCAGTTTTTGAGGTAGGAAGGGATTTGTGAGAAGGAGATTTAGGATTGGAGGGCTGATCTTCATCTAGATTCTCCCCCTTCTTGACCTTCTTGGCCAAGGAGGTTAAGAAAGACCTAGTCACTCGAGAGGAAGAGAGAGATGACTTCAGATCTTGCACAGAGGCACTGACCCCATCTATTTGGGTGTGCATGTGAAGGATGGAGGAATGAATCTGGGAGCAATGCTCATCTAGCATTGCTTGGAATCTTTGAGCTGTGGATTGTATGCACTGGGTGATGAGAGCCTCAGTGGATTCAGATGGTTCATGGTGTGAGAGTTGATGAGGAGGTGATGGTGGAGGAAGAGGTGATAGAGGAGGAGGAGGAGATAATGGATGTGGAGAGGGGATTCTATCATCTTGAGGAGGTATATTTGATGGAGGAGGTGGAGGAATAGAAGAAGGTTGAGCAGGTGATTGAGGAGGTATTGGTGAGGATGATGCTGGGACAGAAGATGTGACTGTTTGAGAAGGAGGAGGAGGAGGAGGATGAGCAGGAGAGATAGGAGGAGATGGAGTCCTTTCAGGGATGGAACCAGGCTTAGGGATTTGCCTGGCCCATTTAGAAAATAGGGCTATGGACATCCTTTTTCCTAGAGGGATGGGAATTCCTTTTGACCTACATAGGTCAGGGAAGAAGTGGAACAGTACTTGACTCATCATTCTCATGTAGGCATTTTCTTTGTGGGAATATCTAGAGCCTATCATCTTGAGCAAACAGCTGGCCCAGTCTATTTTCTTCTTTAACACCAGAGATCCCATGATGTTCAGTTGCTGCTTGGGCACTGCATCATGGGCAGATATCTTACATAGTAGTATCTTTCCTACTATATCTGCTAGTAGTCTATACTCCTCAGAAAAGTCTATTTTCTTTAGATGGATTGGTTTATCCCTTGAGAACTTCATGGTGGTTAGCAGATGCTTGATTTCATCAGGTGTGAGGTCTATAGATTCATCACCTAATAAGAAATGATGAAGACTTATGAGATTTCCTTTCCCTATTTTAGTTGAACAAAGATGACATTAGGATACACCTGATGGGAGATCAAAGGTGGCCCTAATGTGTTCTGCTGAGATTGAGACTGGTGTCTCATATAGTGTTCCTTGGATTTCTCCTTGTTCAGAAATCTGAACATGAGTTATGAGCTCTGTGAGCTCAGTTTCCAGAAGCTTGTACCTAGTGGAGATGAGCTTGTCCAGTCCTGCTTCAGTGAAGAGAGCTATGATGCTCTTATAGTTCTCTGCTGCTGCTTGGAAGGATTCGAGGTCGATATCGAACCCAGAATTTATCTTGGGAGCCATTGAAGATCGGTGAGAGAGGGAAAAAGAATCAGCTGGACAGAGGAGCAAGAAGGATGATAGATGCAGAATCGCGAAGGTTTTCTAACTGAAGAGTTTATTTAAGTCAGGTGAAGCGTCGAAACGGGACTCAATTCGAGGCTTATTCGGTACTTCAGTGGATGTGACTGAGATTATTTTAGTATTGCCGCTCGTTTTTATGAAGTCGACATTACGGCGAGTGGAATTCGACGTGAACGTCGATATGGTCTAATTTGGTATGATAGGGTTTCCTATCGACGTATGCGTCGATAGTAATCGACGCATGCGTCGATTACACCTGTTGATCTGAGTCATCTACGGAGCGTCGAGTAGAAGTTGACGTGACTTTTGATTTTTCTGAACCACTCTATGTTCTTATTTCTTGTTGTCTCTTCCTAGTCCTAAAGCTTTTCTAAGACAGCCTAGGACTAATTTTTACAGTTAGTTTGATTGATTATGCCAACATTGTTTGGCAAGGTGGCCAGTTTTGTTATATATATAGCATTTGATTATCCTATTATTATGAGAATTTGAGTTTAGAGTAGGATAGAAGTGTTGATGAGGATAAGAGTGTTGGTTAGAATAGAGGGTTTGATTTGGATAGAATTCATGATTAGGATGAATGGGTCCTGAATAAGGGTTAGGATGAAAGACTTTTGGAGGAAAGATGTTTAAATTGTTCTGAATTTTTGTGCATCGATATCCATTCGACGCATGTTGATAGTCACGTTGATTTGTATTCGGTGCTTTCTCCAGATGGTGTCGATCTGATTTCGACGCATAGAAAAAGTTGTGTCGATTGGAAGTCGACGTGCTTTTGTTCATCCATCTAGAAGAGGTCGAAGCATCTGAGAGATTGCGTTGAGTAGAAGTCGGCGCACTATCGTGCATGCGTCGATATGAAGTCAATGCAACTGTATCTTCATAAATTTTCATTTTGCCTTTCTCTGTTTTTACTCCTTTATGTCTTGTTTTTCTTGGTTTGATTGTTTCTTCAGATGAAGTTTGTGAGTCATCAGCTGAATAATAAGATGTTTCATCAAATTCCTTTATTTCTTTGAAGGAGTTTTCTTCCTTATCTTTTGGGTCTTTTTCTTGGTTTGTCATTTTGACAGGTTTAGTGAATTTTACAGGGCTCATCCAAGCAGGTTTATTGGATGGAATTAGGCTGATTGAGGGATCAGCCCCTAGCCCAAGATGGTTGTGTCTTATTGTTTGTTTTTCAGTGATTTCCTTAAGAGTTTGGCTTCTCATTTTTATTGATTCTTCAAAGGCTTTTGCCTGGGTTACTTTATCCTTAAGGAACTGATTTTCTATTCTAGCCCTTTCTATTTCCTTTTCTATTCTGCTAGCTATTGATTCATAATCTTTAGAGGATTTAATTTCTGTGTTTCTCTGGTTTTTAGCTACATTGATTTGTTCTTTTAGATCTTTAATTTCTTGTTTTGTTTTTAGTTGATCTAGGTACATTCCCATAAAATCATTTCTAAAATTATCACTTTGAAAATCTATTTCATCAAACATGCTTACCTCATCCTCATCCTCAGATTCCTCAATGAGAATGAGGTTCTTTTCTTTTTCATCATCAGAAGATATGCTTTCTTTTGATCCTGTTTCACTCCATGATTTATCATCATTCTTTGAGTCTTCAAAGGCCATCAAGCATATGTCTTCTTGCCTAGATTCTTCATTGTCACTCTTAGAGGATGAACTATCCTCAGAGTTTATTTCACTCCAGACTTCTGCAATGAAGCCTCTTTCTTTCTTCTTCCCCTTTTTCTTCAGATCTTTCTTTTTCAGATCCTTTTCTGTTTCAGCATTCTCTGGACATTCTGGGGCAATGTGTCCAGGTTTCCTGCAAGAATAGCAAATAATTTCTTTAGTGGGGGTTTTGTCATACCATGGTTTTGACTCCCTCCTTTTTGATCCATCTGTCTTGACCCATTTCTTAAATCTTCTGGCCAAGAAACTGAATAATTCTTCTTCAGTGACAGGGGTTCCTTCTTCTGTTGCCTTTAGAGCAATGTTCCTGCTTTTTGAGGAAATTGGAGTGTTTTCTCTTCTTTCCTTCTCCTCTCTAGTTTTCAGCAACTGCTCATAGGATCTGAGTTTTCCTAAGAGAGCATCTGTTGAGATCTCTTTTTGTCCTCTTGTGTCTCTTATTGCCCATATTCTTGAGTCCCATGAACTAGGGAGACTCATTAGCAATTTGTCATTAATCTCAGTGAGAGAGATTTCTCTATCCAAGTCTCTTAGTTGATTGATGATCAGACTGAATCTGTCATACATTTCAGAGATGCTTTCTTCAGCCTTCTTTTGGAAGTTCTCATATTGAGAGATCAATAGAGCCTTTTTATCTTTCTTTTCATCAGCACTTCCTTCCACCATCTTTGTGAGAGCATCCCAAATTTCTTTGGATGATTCACAGTCAACAACTTTTTGAAAAATGTCATCTGAGAGAGTTGAGACAAGTATGTTCATGGCCTTTAGATCATATGTTCTTGCCTTCTTTTCATCTTCTGTCCACTCAGATCTTGGAACAAGTGTTTGTGTGACATTGCCATTTGCATCCTTTCTATAAGGCTTTGGGGGACCTTTCATAGTAATATCAAACAAGTCAGCATCAATGGAATTCATATAAATTCTAATTCTTGTTTTCCAAACTGCAAACTTTTCAAGATTGCACATTGGAGGTCTGGTGGAAGCATAATCTTTGATTTGTGCCATATGATAAAATAGTTTTGAAAAATATATATATATATATGAGAGGTAAGATCTTTTTGATCAAGGAGTTATCCTTTTTAGATCAACCTAGCTTTGATACCAATTGAAAGTGCACAGTTAACCTCACTAGAATTCTCTAGAGGGGGGGGGGGGGGGGGGGGTGAATAGAGATTAAAAATATTTTGTGCAAAGTTAATATATATGTATGTGTATAATCACAGATTAGAGCTTCCCACACACCAACAAGAATTAAGCAAGAAAATAAAGTAAATGCAAGAAAATAAATCACAGCACAACACAAGAAAATATAGTGGTTCCCCAAACTTTGGGTAGTCCACTCTTCTACCCCCTTAGTAGGAATTCACTATCTTGTACTGAGTCTTTTGATAAGGAGACTCTTAGAACCACCCTGAGTCTTTTGACAAGGAGACTCTTAGAACCAACTGAGTCTTTTGACAAGGAGACTCTTAGAACCAGTACACTAAATTATTTGAAGAGAGATTCTAAAAACTCTTTTACAATGTTAGATGTAAGAAAGAAAGCAGGAAAGATATAAGGACAAGAATGAATCTTCTTCCTAGCAAGAAGATTGGAAGCACAAGAAGTGAATTGAATCTTTCTTCTATAGAGAGAAGAAGATTTGCAGACTTTCTCTCTTTGTGAGAGCTATCAGATTTTGCAGCAGTGTGATTTCAGAAGCAGAAGAAGAAGAAGTGGTTGAATGTTGCTGCAGAGCTTTTTCTCAATTTCTCTCTTTTCTCTTGGGAGCTTTTCCTCTATTTCAAAATGTATGTGGTGGATCACTCAACTGTCATTTTCTGCCGACCTCCTCTTTATTTATAGCTCTGTGTATTCAAAATAATGCTATAGGAGGATAATTAATTAGCAGTCAGAAAAATAGAAAGATGAAAATGTTTCCATAATATTTATTTCTGTAGAAGGAAAGAACCAATTCAGATTTCAAATAATATCCAAATAAGTTAAATCAAATTAGCCAAGAATCAGATATAAGGAAAGAATGATTCAGAACGGCTATAAAATATTGACACTTATTCCATATAAATCAGATCTATTGAAAGAAGGAAAGAGATCTGTCGCATATTTAAATTCTATCATGGAAATCGACGTGCGTCGATTACTATTCGACGCAAGCGTCGAGAGCATCCTTTCTGGACGTCGAGAGAAAAATAAGGAAGGTGCGTCGACTGAGGTGCGTCGACTTCATTAGATGCGTCGACTAGAAATCAGAGTGGCGTCGACTAAACTTACGTCGAAATCTTCCTAGAGTTACTTCGACTCAACCTGAAGGAAACGTCGAATACTATTCGACGCATATTTACTTAGCCTTGTTTTTTTCATTCGTAGAATTCATTTCTAGGGGTTAAGAGAAATCATTTTCCCAACACATATCATGCTATAGTCTACATGTCACAAACATCAAATATGTCTCTATGTTGAGCATTAAATATTAGGGCCTACTAATGCAATATATGCAACCAGGTCTTACCTATGACACACTATCACATGTATGAATCTAACATATCATCACTGCACATTCACATTACATAAGTTATTCATGGTGCACACTAGCACCCAAACGGTGGGGTACTGATGAGTCCCATTTATATACACATTTATGGACTCATCTGGGCCGGTATTTGAGTAAATGCACTACATTTTAGTTCCATAATCACTCATAATTGTTCTCTATCTGTTATTCCATGCTAAGTGCACTTTCAGGACCGTTTCGATGTATTTTCTTGTTTATCTTACTCATGCATTATGTTGCAATTCAATTTCTATATTTAAGAATGTGTGGAATCCCCATTTACGTGGCCTGACGATCTTTCAGGTTGATACGGGGTTTGTGCGAGTATTCCGGGGCGCAAAAACTGCATAGGAACACTACGCACGACCACTGGACATAGTGCGCACGACCACTGGTCGTGCGCTAGTGATCGTGCCTTAATTCCCACCTAAAACGTGGTCTGACTGGCATAACGCACGACCACTGGACATAGTGCGCACGACCACTGGTCGTGCGCCACTGATCGTGCGCATTGAAAACCTGCACCTGTCTATAAATAGCTGCTCCGCGAAAACAGCCGGAACTCCTTCGTTTTTAGGTCTTTTTGAGCGCCGTTTTTTGCGTTTTTTCGTTCTAAGCCTCCTCTATTCATCTAGGGACTTCAAGGAAGAGATTGGATCTTACTTTCATCATCAAGGAAGGTTTAAAGAGCATTTGGACATCGCCGGGTCGTGACACGAAGAAGACGGGCCATTGGGAGGAAGTGACAGCCCTCCTTTACCCCGGACGCAGTTGAGGACCGAGCTTGGACGCGGATTGACAACCCAGCGATTCCAACCGTGAATCCCTACAAGGCTTCGGAGTCGGTCGATTCTCTTACTCTTTATTCCTTTGAAATGATGTTTGTATGTTAAACTCTCTATTTTGTGGATGAAGAACTTGATAAATCCATATATGTAACTTTTATTTCATGTTTATGAAATTACTTTTGATTTATTCAAGTATATGAGGTGCGCTATTGTCATTCATCTTCCAACCTCCATTACCCTCCATTCCATTCCGCTTAACTTCTCTTCCACTACATGAGCCTACTCTTCCATTCGCCAAGCTAAGCGGTGCTAACGGCCCGTGTAATCCATTTCATTTCCGCTAGTGCGAACCACCTCATCCGCTTGCCTACTCGCCCATCCGCCCATCCGCCTACCAAAGCAGTGCATCGTGGCCTGCATAGTTTCCATCCGCCCGGCGAAGCAGCGCATAGCGGCCTGCATAGGAGTAGTGATTTAGTTGTTTTATTTTGTTTTCCGCAAATCAAACCAACCCTAGCCTTTCGCATCCATCGACTTAAGGACTTCAATCTCAAGTCCTCCTCAATAGTCAACTCCACCTTACCGTGTTCCTTCCGAGATCGATACTCGGGGATTACTCCTCGTTTTATATTACTTGAACGATCGGTACACTGCCGTTTCGTGCCGCAGTCGAGCTACCGCCTATAGCGGTGTGTGAGATTTGCGCCATCAAGTTTTTGGCGCCGTTGCCGGGGAACACAGTCGTGTGAGTTTTCTGGAGAGGGAGAATCTGAGAGAAAAGCCCTTCCTTTTGTAAATTGCATTTTCTTTTATTTTTATTTCTGTTCTTTTTAGTCCATTTTCTTGTTTTATAGTAGGTTGCTTTAGTAAAATTTTGTTAGGTATAGTATTTCGCACAATAGTGTTCTTAGTTTTGAGAATCGTTTTATCTTCGCACTATGTGGGCACATCTCAATATCCGTTGCCGTTGGTGTAGAGATACCTCCCACTCTAGTGATGAATGCCCTACGGAGAATAGTAGGCATAATTCTTATAGCCCCGCATATGGAGCACCGACTTCGTCTGGTACTCCATATGGTGCGCGTAAGTCTTATGGCTACTCTGTTGAGCCTTTACCGTCGTACTTCTTTTCGGCTTCAGCACCCGCTGTGCCAAAGAAGCCTGCTAGGCAGTGCCGGTTTTGTCAGAGCACTGATCATGTCTTGAAGGACTGTGCCGAGTATCTTCGCCAATTGGACGAGGATGACGAGCCGGATATCCGGATCGTCCCAACTCCTAACTCTGGCGGCACACCTTCAACATCCGGCTATGTGTCTTTGTCACCTTCACATTTTGAAGGGTATGGCATGGATACGGCCACCGGATGTGCGGCTGATCTATGCACCGACACCGCTGAGCAGATTCTCCATGTGCCTCCACCACTTCTAGTGGATTCGATTCTTTCCCCTGTTGTGCATACTACATTTGTTTCTGACGACATTGTTGATGATGTGTCGCATGAGGAGGTTGTTGATCTTAGTGTTGTGCCTATTCCTATGGAGGAGTACAACCTTCTAGGTGAAGAGGAGTTTTCCTCAGCACCGGTGGAGGAAGTCCAAATCCTAAGCCTGGCCACCGTTGATCCCGCCGACTCTTGTAGCATTGATGACAATGCTAACATTATTTTACTTCCCCAACCTGATGGGAGTGAGACCGGGACCACTCCCTCGATTTCTGATTATTTATGTTCTTCGCCTTGTTTATTTCTTGATCCCCCTTCTTCATCCGAGCCTGTGCAGGTTGAGTCTTCACAGGTATCCCAGGAGGACTTGGAGCTTTTTGCTCAAGTCAATGATGAGAGCATCCTCTCATGTGAGGAGGTTTATTCCCCCTCCATAGAGGAAGCTCCACTCATTGCCTTTTCCCCCTGCTGCCTCCCTGTTGACGACACCTTGCTAGGCAAGGATGTGTTTTGTGAGATGAGTGAGGACCAGGCCTCCTCCTTTTCTTACATTCTCTACCCTCTACCTGTGAGGAGCAGGTATCTATATTTAGGTAGAGGGGTGGTTGTTCTATCACCGTATCGGTACCCGCTACCGACACGGATATTAGGCCAGTTACCTGTCCACTTCTCCTTCCATAGGCCCATTAGTTAGAACCTTCATGTTTTTAAATAAGTCGTGCTGGGATGACAATAACCCCAGTAGTTATCTTACTTTTCATGCATTTTATTTTAATCCATCCTGTTTAGTTAGCTGTAGTTTATTGTAGTTTATCTTTTTCTGTTTCTTTTGTTTTTGCGGAGCTGACCCCTGCAGGTATCTTCTTCTGGATGGCGGATGCTGCATCTTAGTCTAGGTTTAAACGCCAATCTTCTGGCATGCTCACTTGCTGAGCATTGGGTACTCTCTTCCCTTAGCCCTATTTTGATTTTCTTGTCATATGTTATGCAGATTGTTTAGCTTAAGTCTGGGGGAGAGTAGTTTTGTTTACCCGCTCACGTGCACTATTGCACTGCATACTAGAAGATTTCATTTAAAATATTTTGTTTATTTTTATTGCACACCACAACACCCACTTTAGCGCGCGCTTAGCCGTTGGCACGTCGTGAGTTGAATTTGTCTTTTTGTGTGATTTGGAAAATCATTGTGCTGGCTTAGGATTATGAGGCAGAGTAAAATGTTGACTCATGTAGTGCTCCTAGTCGAGTGCTCATGTCTCATTTAGAAATTCGTGTAGATTCAATATCTTTTTATGCTTTTAGCTTATATTTTTCTATTAGCGTAAATATTGTTTACTTTACTCAAAATTTGGTGAATCCGGTGTGAATCAAACGGTAGCATAGGAATGTGTGTAGACGTTCGTTAGTCTCGTATTGCCCGAGTAGGGGGGATGGATTATCTTTCTCGGTGGCTAGAACTTGCCCCAAGCGATTCTTGAAGCATGGGTATACGGTTAGTCAATTGCGTGCATGTGATATAGGCCATCATTTTGGCCCGATTGAGCCTTTGTGCCCACTCCTATCACTTTATCCTCGTTAGCCCAGTTGTGCCTACCCTTTCTTTGATTCAGCCCCACTTTTTATTTCACCAAAGCCCAAAAGCCAATCCTAGTCGCACACCCAAATCTGAGCTTTAGCTGTTTATTATTTTCATGTGTTGGGTTGTTGATGTGGTGATATGTTTGTGAAGATGTGGATGTGTCTTATTGTTTATTTGCTGAAAATGATAAGAAAAGAAAAGAAAAAAAATGAGAAAAAGAAAAGAAGTTAAAAAGAAATGAAAGAGAAAGAGTGTTTAATTGAAAATCTTTATGTAGAGATTTATGTTTGGGAGTAGGCGGTGCACACACCCATGTAGTCAAATCCAAGTCTGGGGGTGTGGTGTACCCGCGTATTTGTGTGGTGAATGAGGAGAATTTCTGCACTAGCTCATTTGGGTTTAGTATTTGAGCCATCGTCTTTATCATTGTATACCTCACCTAAACCCAAGCCCCATTTAAAACCTAAAGTCCTATTGATTCACGCATTTGAGTCAAACCAGTGCCGTGGAGAGAGTGCGAACGGGCAAGCTTATGGCCACCGACATTGATGGATTTCAATGGAGTTGTCTCGAGCCCCGATCTTTGGCAATGCTCGCCTTAGCGTTCAGTCTACTTTCTTTCTATGTACAACCTTATGATTCACCGTGATTCACTTTTTGAGTAAACGTAATATATAAATACGCTCCTAGAAAATTTTAAACTAATATGTATAATTAGAAATTTTATCTACTGTATTTCTACGCACATGAGCATGCGACTTCGCATGGTACTCCGCTTGATAATTTCTATTCCAACTTATATTTTTCTTGTCCGCGTAAGAGATGGTTTGCTCGGGACGCGCAAACAGGTAAGTCTGGGGGTGTGATGAGTCCCATTTATATACACATTTATGGACTCATCTGGGCCGGTATTTGAGTAAATGCACTACATTTTAGTTCCATAATCACTCATAATTGTTCTCTATCTGTTATTCCATGCTAAGTGCACTTTCAGGACCGTTTCGATGTATTTTCTTGTTTATCTTACTCATGCATTATGTTGCAATTCAATTTATATATTTAAGAATGTGTGGAATCCCCATTTACGTGGCCTGACGATCTTTCAGGTTGATACGGGGTTTGTGCGAGTATTCCGGGGCGCAAAAACTGCATAGGAACACTACGCACGACCACTGGACATAGTGCGCACGACCACTGGTCGTGCGCTAGTGATCGTGCCTTAATTCCCACCTAAAAAGTGGTCTGACTGGCATAACGCACGACCACTGGACATAGTGCACACGACCACTAGTCGTGCGCCACTGATCGTGCGCATTGAAAACCTGCACCTGTCTATAAATAGCTGCTCCGCGAAAACAGCCGGAACTCCTTCGTTTTTAGGTCTTTTTGAGCGCCGTTTTTTGCGTTTTTTCGTTCTAAGCCTCCTCTATTCATCTAGGGACTTCAAGGAAGAGATTGGATCTTACTTTCATCATCAAGGAAGGTTTAAAGAGCATTTGGACATCGCCGGGTCGTGACACGAAGAAGACGGGCCATTGGGAGGAAGTGACAGCCCTCCTTTACCCCGGACGCAGTTGAGGACCGAGCTTGGACGCGGATTGACAACCCAGCGATTCCAACCGTGAATCCCTACAAGGCTTCGGAGTCGGTCGATTCTCTTACTCTTTATTCCTTTGAAATGATGTTTGTATGTTAAACTCTCTATTTTGTGGATGAAGAACTTGATAAATCCATATATGTAACTTTTATTTCATGTTTATGAAATTACTTTTGATTTATTCAAGTATATGAGGTGCGCTATTGTCATTCATCTTCCAACCTCCATTACCCTCCATTCCATTCCGCTTAACTTCTCTTCCACTACATGAGCCTACTCTTCCATTCGCCAAGCTAAGCGGTGCTAACGGCCCGTGTAATCCATTTCATTTCCGCTAGTGCGAACCACCTCATCCGCTTGCCTACTCGCCCATCCGCCCATCCGCCTACCAAAGCAGTGCATCGTGGCCTGCATAGTTTCCATCCGCCCGGCGAAGCAGCGCATAGCGGCCTGCATAGGAGTAGTGATTTAGTTGTTTTATTTTGTTTTCCGCAAATCAAACCAACCCTAGCCTTTCGCATCCATCGACTTAAGGACTTCAATCTCAAGTCCTCCTCAATAGTCAACTCCACCTTACCGTGTTCCTTCCGAGATCGATACTCGGGGATTACTCCTCGTTTTATATTACTTGAACGATCGGTACACTGCCGTTTCGTGCCGCAGTCGAGCTACCGCCTATAGCGGTGTGTGAGATTTGCGCCATCAGGTACACATACACCTTAACATAAGGTAACCGATTCTGATGACCCCACTAGGACACCTACCCGCACATACAATATCAATAGCACGGAGACTTGTCAATCGAGCATGGAGGTCCTAATCAGTTTTGCTAACCCACTGGGACCCCTACCCGCACATGGAATATCAAACCACGGGGACTCCTACCCGCTCATGAAACATCAATACCACGAGGACTCATCCACCGAACATGGAGATTTTACCGCCCTTATAACACAAATGCTCAGAGTATATACAAACTCAGCATCATAATCAATCATTAGGATTTTCCTATACTTTCCTCACCCTAATCTTAACATCTGCTATTCTCACAAAATATGGGCTTTACAATGGTGTTATATCCGCAATCGCACATCTAACAAATCCATAGATGCAACATCACACAAACATCACCAAATCGGACTACATGACACAATTTTGGCTTCACCCACAATGCTTAATCCATTAATCGGTTTCGAATTTCTAATGCAATAATGACGGGGACGGACACAATTAACTCGGTGGTTCGCAATGAACCATGGTTACACCAAGCCTCCCAATTAGAGGTACCGAGTACCACAAACAAGAAGCAGCCTGCATGATGGCACTGGGGATGTCATCAGATGATAAAGAAGAACATGTATCAGTATTTGATGATTTCTATTTTAGTTCAGATGATTTTAAAACTTGTTTTAAAGAATTCTGTATTGATCATCTTAGGGTAGAAAGAGAATTAAACACAGCTAGGACTGAATTAGAAAACCTTAAGCAAGATGACATGTACCTAAGAAATCAAGTCTTAACAAATGAAATTATGAATAAAGAGTCAGAACTGATTGAAATTAGAAAAGAAAACATAAAACTAAAAGAAGAGCTAGCAAAGGCAAAGGCCTTTGAGTACTCACTCAATGGGAGGAGTCAGAAGCTCAAAGACATCACAGAAAATCTCTCTATGAGATTTAATCACCTAGGGTTAGGAGCAGAGCCCTCCACTAGCACAGAAGCACCTAGGAAACCTGCCTGAAAAAATCCAGTATCTTTTGTTAGACCTAGTGAATACCATCCAAGTGAGAAAAATACATCAACTAAGGGTAAGACCAGTAATTATCCAGTTAGGATAGAAGAACCTAACAATGTAAATCTGAATAAGAAAGAAAAACTCTTAGGCAAGAACAATGTAGAGAAATTAAATAACCACAACTAAAAGGCTAAAGCAAAACCTAGGATAATAAAATATTCTGCTGATCTTTTATACCTAGATACATTCTACACACATTTCAAGTATCAGAATAACAAACATAGGTTTGGAAAACCCATTCCTCATCATCCAAAATGGTATCATGAAAGACCCTTCTATTCCTTCATTGAACCCTACAATGGTAAAAGCAAAGGGCCCAAGGTAACCTGAGTCCCTTCTAATGTTTGAACTACTACTGCAGGATTAGGTAGGGTCCTACTCAGGAGAAAATGGAGTGGGAAGAAAGATGTAGGTCATGAATAAGGAACAAACTTCATCCAAGGGAGTGATTTCTGCCTTGAATCTTCCCTACAGTTTATAAAATTAATTTCATAATCTATTTTCAATAAATATAATTGCTGAAAAAAATAGCAAGAATTTTCTAAGGAAACAGATCTGTTCATTCAGAGGTGCGTCGAATAGAAGTCGACGTACCATCGACTTCTACTCGACGTCAGCGTCAAGAAGCACTCAGAGTGGAAAACTCAAATAGATCTCGTCGCAACTTTGAGTTCTTATCGACGCATACGTCGTCTTATTGGTCGCTGGCCAAAGTCGATGTTGCGTCGATTGAAAATCGACGTAACGTCGATAGGACTACATCGACTTAAGGGTTGTTGAACAATCTCCAGATTACGTTGAATATCATTCGACACAACGTTGATATTTCTGCGAGCTCAGAATTGCTTCTAGAAGCATTCTCGACTTATTTTTGCGCGCCAAATACTAATCCTTATCGACGGTGCGTCGACATAAAACCTAAGTTGCGACGAATCATCTTCTTTTAAGCAACTTCAACATCGAGATCATTGCACTTTTGAATTTTCCTCTCCTTGATCTCTTGCTCTCTTGTTCTCCAGCTCTCCCGTGCTGTTCTCTCTCTCGTTTTCTCTTTGTGTTTGTATGTACTATCGATCAAATGGCTCCACCCAAGGTCAATTCTGGATATGACGTAGACATAAATTTGTTCAATGCTGCTGCAGAAAGCTTCAAGGCCATCCTTGGTCTATTTCATAAAGCAGGATTAACCAAGCTTATCTCCACGAGGTGTAAAATACTTGATGTTGAGTTGACAGAATTCAAGGATACTGTACACATAGGGGATAATGGTTCCCTCCATGGCAAAATTTCTGAAAAAGATATCAGCATAATAGAGGAAATGTTGTTTCAAACATTTGATCTACCCACAAGAGAGGCTTCTTATGAGTTGTCTGGGGAAGAGACAAAGAAGGCCTTAGAAATCATGCAATTCAAGAAAAAAAGACCCATAAATCTGAAAAAGGTGGATCTGGCAGAAGAATACAGATTTCTGGCAGACATAGTGGGAAAAGTGATGTTGTGCAAGATATCAACACATGATGCTATACCCAAACAGCAATTACAAATCATGGGAGCTCTGGTTCTGGAAAAGAAGATAAACTGGGGGAGATGTCTCCTAAAAATGATTGACCATAAGTTTGCACACAAAGAGAACTCTTACATGAGGATAATGAGCCAAGTTATCTTCCAACACTATCCAGAGGACTACAAATCCAAAGGAGTGCCAATTCCACCAGGCAAAAAAATCAACATTGGGATCTTCTCCAAGTAGACCAGGCAGATTCTAAAGCCTGGTCAGTCAGCACCTTTTCACCACCTCCCTCTCCTCCTCCTCAAGATTCTGAGAGGCAGATACCAGATCCTCCAAGGGATAATATACCTCCTCCTCCCTCTCAAACTCCTCAGGAAGATGCTCTAGCTCCACAATCTCCTCAGCAACAACAACAACAACAAACCCCTCAATCCATTCCACCCTCTTCAGTCCCAGAGCCATCACCTCTCATTCCCCATCAGCAACCATCCACTTTTACCCCAGACTTTCAGTCTGCTCCACCTCCACCAACCCATATCTCACCTGAAATTTACCAGGCACTATCCCCTATTCAAGAAGATTTCCCACCATCACCTCCCCCATCCACCTCTCATATCCCTACTATTGACCTTGAGCAGGTCATCTCTAAGGCAGTTGGTCTTGCCTCCTCTACATTTGCAGATCTAATGACCTCTCAAGCAAGAAAATTTGACAGGAAGTATGCCCAGATGGAGGCTGAATTATTAGATTATAAAAGATACCTCCAGAGCCTCAAGGACTTTATGTCTTCCTCCATGGTCACAAAAGAGTTCTTAAACTCTCTTGCCAGTAAGGTTAAGAAGGGGGAGAACATTCTGGAGGAAGAAAGGCCTGTCCTAGAGGTGGGTGGCCATACCGATGTCTCTCCTACTCAAGACAAAGTTACCACCTTCCAAGATGCACAAGTCCAGGAGGAGCAAATAGCTGAAGTAAATCAGGGGGAGCTCTCAGATACTCAGGGGGAGCCTGCTCCAGTAAATCTGGGAGAGCTCCCAGATACTCAGGGGGAACCTGCTCCAGAAGTCCAAAGGAATCTGGATAAAGAGATGATATATGTAATTACAATAGTGGTCCAGGGGGAAGTCCAAAAGGATTTATTGGATGAAGTAGCTCAGATTGCTCAGGAATCTACCCAGGAGGCTGAAGTAAATGCACAATCTCATGGGGAGCTTCCCAGAGACATTATTGCAGAAGAAGCAACAATGTCCCCTGAAGATGATGAGCTTCTGAAGATTGCTCCAAGGAAGGTAAAAGTGTTTTCAAGAAAGAGAAGAACTCTTGAGATGGAGTAATGAGGCTCAGTTACTCTGTAAAGTCTTATAATTCCTGAAAAATAGATGTGGAGATCTTTATATTTCTTGATAATTGAATGAAACGTCTTGTGATTTCAGTCTGTCATTTTCTTATGTCTATATTGTCTTGAATGTATTTTTGTTTATATAAAAGGAATGTGTAAAATCACTTTATTTAATCTGTAAAATTTGTTAAGATAAATAGGGGAAGATTGTTGGGAAAAACTCTTTGATTTAACTTAACAAATTAACTATAAGTGATTTTATCCTTTAGGTTGAATTACCGATTGTATAGTGAGGGTAATCTGGTCATTAGATGTCTTAGGATTTCACACTGAACCTAGGGAGTCAAGACCATATCAAGAGAAGCACAATTTGGGCAGAGTTAACATAGGCGTTGAATAGAAATCGACACAACATCAAGTTAATATCGACGCTACTCTGACTAGAAGTCCAAGTGGTCCAACCCTTTTGTCGAAGTAATTTAAGTCGACATTACGTCGAAAGAATATCAACGTAGAGGCCAAGGACCTGTCGAAGTATCTTGAGAAGTCGATGTAGCTTCTATTTCAACTCAGCGTAGAAGGAAGTATCAATCGAAGCCATCTAAAGTCGACGCAATGTCGACTTCATTTCGACGCAGATAATGAAGTTCAGAGCCAAACCTTCAACTCGACGGTTACGTCGATAAGGAATCGACGCAACGTCGACTAGCTGAGTTCAAATAGAGCAAGGATGAATTCGAAGCTGCTCTTACATGAACTCGAAGGTGCGTCGATAAGAGAGAAAGAGAACTCGACGCTACGTCGAATACAGTCTAAAAAGGAAACCTTTTCAACTGTCATTTTGGACCCTCTCTCATGACCCACAATATTGAAGACCGTTCTCCAATGGATCATTTATTGCCTCAAATAGAAAGAAGAATTAAAAGAGGACAGAAAAGCTTTCTTGGAAACAAGCTTACAGTTGGTGTACGGGTCGTGAATTAAAGAAGGAAAGAAAGAGAAATTGTTCAGGGCAAAATAGCTTTTCAGGACCTACCAGAAAAGGAAATCAATTCAAAATTAAAGAGGGACAATTAAAGGGAGAAGAAGATAGAGAAAGATTATAGCATTCATCACAATTGGCTAAAATTTTTCAATTTGGGCTCCTTCTTCTTCTCCTCAGTACAAACTCTTGAAGAAAGATCTACATAAGATAATAATCTGCTCAGAGAAACAACTGCTGCTTCCTCATCAATATTATATAGCAGCAGTACTACTATAAGAGCAGAGAGAAGAAGGATCAAGAGCTTACAAACCCTAGCAATCATCACTATCATAAGCTAGGGTTAATCTGATACAGATCCTGAAGAGCACTCAAATAACATCAACTCAAAGACTGCTGTTACAGAAATATAATAAACATATTTCTGATTCTTCTTTTTCTTCCTTACTCTTCTTTCCATTCACCCTTGTAAAGAGTTTTGAGAATCCCTCTTCCAAAGGATTCAGTGGTTCAAGATCTCCTTATCAAAATATCTGGTTGGTTCAAGATCTCCTTATCAAAAGATCTGGTTGGATCATGATCTCTTTATCAAAAGATCAGTGGTTCTAAGAGTCTCCTTATATCAAAAGACTCAGGCACATGTGGTGCATTCCTACCAGGTGGTAGAAGAGAGGACTACCCATATTTTGGGGAACCTCTATAAAATATTTGTGTCTTCTGGCTTTGGATATTTTGTCCTGTCCCTTTTTCTTTTACTGTTTTTCTTGCTTTACTTAAATAGCTTTTATTTTATTCTGTGTGTGAAATTGTTGAAGCATAACACTTAGTGTTTTATTGTGTTTGCACAAATAGGATAGAAATATTTTTAAATCTCTATTCACCACCCCTCTAGAGTATTCTCAGAGGCACACTGTGCACTTTCAATTAGAGCTAATACCGACGTTGACCATCGATCACTAAAATGTGAAATTGCTATGGAGGGAAGCTGTCGTGATTGTGGGAGCAGTTTTGGAATAAATTAGTCTAATGTCAGGCGTTATCCTTAACTCCAGCGTCAGAGTTACCTAAATAAGAGCTTTCCAAACATACAATATCTCCTTCCTGGAATGAGGATACATACCATCAATTATTACTAAACTAAGTCAACACCTGGTGTTAGGTCTAATGCCATCGTTAGCTTCCTCTCCTATAAAAGGGTGTATTTCATTCTCTTCGACTTGACAACTCAAGGAGCCCTAATCCATCTCTCTGAAATCTCTATAAGGGCCATATTTCCAGACCACTAAAGTTCTCTCATTCAAATTCAAGAGAAGAAATCAAAGGAGGATTGGATCAACGCGAAGAACGCACGCTTCGACTTTGATTATCTTCAGCGATTCTTCGTCGTCTCCTTCAGTTTTTTATAGGGAGTTTTCAATTTGAATCTTATACTTTGTAATACCTTTTTTCTTTGTGTTCGTTTAGTGGAGAATTCACCGCGGTTGTTGGTGACTAGGTCTGTGTGTGGCTTTAGGGGAATTCACCTTGTGTGTGGCGACTAAATCTAGGGCTTAGATCTAGGGGGTGCTCAAGGCATTTCTGGGGATATAGAGGCTAGAGCGTTTTGAGACCGTATCTGGGGATAGATCGGCTAAAACCAACTGGTTCTTAGGGAGAAGAGTCGGTATAGAAAATAAAAAGTGTTTTTCATATTAACGCCTCGATTTCTAGCATTATAGAAATCCTTTTTTGTAATCAATTTTATGAATAATAATTATGTTTCTATTTGTTCAATAAAATTGATTTGATTTTCAATTATAGCAATTTACTTTTGATCTAATCTCTTTCTTATAAAATATCAAAAGTTTTTCTTTAAAATATAAGGATTTCTAAAACCCTTATTCACCCCCTATGAGGGCGCCTTAAGATCCAACAAGTGCTATCAGAGCTAGGTTATTCCAAAATGGTTTCACCACCGGGAATAATGGCGCTTCATGATCATGATCTCGCTTCTACTAGTGGGGAGAAATTTTATATAAATGAAAAATCATTAGCACCGCCTTTATTTGAAGGAAAAAATTATAAAGGGTGGGAAATTTTAATGGAAAATTTTCTTAAGTCCTTAGATATAGAAGTTTAGAATATTATAATTAAAAATCCCCAAAGTGTCTTAAATAGGAACGAATGTTCGTTAAATACTAAAACAATGAATAATTTATTTTGTGGGCTTGGTCAAAATATTTTCAAACTCATTTATACTTCTACAAATGCTTTTGAAATTTGGAATTTTCTTGAAAATACTTATGATTCCCCTTCTACAGGTATAAAGTGCACATTAAACGGAATAGAGAAAGACAACTCATCAAGAGGAAAGGATGATGGAAACTCATGTATGAAAGAGGAATGCCAAGAAGATGTCCAAGAAACTTTATGTTCAAATCTTGCCTCATCTAAGAGCTTTGTAAGTAATTCTAAATCACTTCTTGTTTCCAATTCCATATCTACATTACATGTGCTAGTGATTGCTAAAAGTACAATTGAAAAATGCTAATTCAAAATTATGTTTAGAAAATAAAAGTTTAAAAGCAATGGCTAATGTAGAATCAAATTCTGATGTGTCTAGTTCTTCTTCTTGCTTTTTACTTAAGATTGCCACACCTTGTATTGATTGTGATAAATTAAATGAAACATTCAAGGAGATTGAAAAAGTGCTTCTTATTGCACAAGAGAATAGTAAGAAAATGATAAATGAAAATAATGTTCTCTCATAAACTAGAATCTCTAAAATCACTTGTGGAAAAATTTTCAAACAAAAAAAATCTATTATTTCTAGTTTATCTTCAAAATTGTACAAGACAACTACTAGTGTTTCAAACATCATAAAACATACACCTAGTATAATACTTAATCATAGAAGCATGATAAGCTCAAATTATGGGAGTTAAAAACACCAAATATTTGCAAATCAAAATCTTGATCACTATCACTATCATTTACAAAATCATTTTTCTCCTAACTTAAAATTAGATTTGCACAAATTTTCTATAAAAAATATTTTCAATAATCATTACAGTTATAATCCTCAAGATAAAAATAATCACAATGGAAATTTGATGCATAAAAACAATATTTAACCAAGGTTTGTATGGAGACCCATTGTTAAGAATGACACATTAATTCCACTTGAAAGGGCTCATTCATCTTTGTCTCCCCATAATACATCATGCTATATTTGGGTACCCCAAAGGAACCATCACACTTGGTTTTCTTTGGATACCTAACTCTTATTCATTAGTATTAAATCAAATGCATGAAGTAGAAACAAATCAAAATTGAGTATTCAAAATTCTACTTCATGATATGCTAAACTTAAAAATATGAATAAAAACATTTTTCTTTTCTTTTTTGGTTTGTACAATTTTTGTTTTACTTTTTGATCCAACATCCTTATGGTTACTTTATACATAATGCGATATGGCACAATCACCTTGCATAAGCTTAAAACTTTAATAAATTAAATTGAAAGAAATTGAATAAAAGTCATATTATTTCAAGTGACCAATTTATCCTCTTTTCTAGTTTTTATCCTTGTTAATCCTTTGCCTATAAATGTCGTATAGTATAATTATAAATTGAATTCTGAATTTGTTATGTGATACTATCAAGACAAATAAAATTATTTTCAAAAATGTATTTAAATATGTTATTTAGGGGTCTTTGGTTAAAATATGAATGCATAACTTTTTGTTTATTTGTTTGATTTTGTTGCTGCATTTGATAGCCCATATCATATTAAATCGTAATCATGAAAATCAGAATTGAAAAATCGCAAAAAACATGTGTTAAATAAAAAATCTTAATTCTGTTGCTAGCGTTAGATGTTAGTTTCTAATGCCGGTGGTAACACTATTTCTTGAAAAACTCCGATTTCTCTAAATATTAAATTCTGAAAAATTATTCTGCTACTTTAATCATCACCATGATTGCTTTCAGAAAATTTTATATATGTTTTGGTTAATATTCAAAAATCATAGTGAAAATTTACAAAACCTTTCAAAATAATCAAAAATATTTTCTCATTATTTTTATATTATTTATTCACCTTACAATCTTTCACTTTAACAATTTGAAAACAATGAATATGAATTTTCTCATAATACTTCACTTACATCATCATGAATAATTAATTATGAGTACTTAATTTCTATGTGTTAAAGTAAATGATCATTTATAATAATCAAGCAAAATCAAAAGATCTTTTAATTCAAACATTAACATATTTGGAAAAGATCTTATTGCTTTCAAAATATGTTTTGTGATCATGATCATTATATGAATGTATTATGTAGTGTGTTTGCATGTATCTCACTTATATGTAGACACTAGAATCAACTTTGTACAATAATGTTGGGAATAGTTCCCAGCAGTGTTCCTGATTTGAAGAAGTGCTCAGCTCAATGATAAGTGCAAGTTGTATTTAATGTCCCATCTAGTTCATGTTTGCAGAAATCAGACAGTATGTCAAGTACTTTAGTTATTTCACTAAGTACAATATCGTCGAGAAGAATAGGAGATGTCGTCGACAAAGTATGCTTGTCGTCATGATGATGAGCAAAGCAAAAGCTGAGACTTGGCGAGTTCGTCGAACGAAGAATGAAGTTCGTCGAACGAAGAACGAAGTTCGTCGAACGCAAAGACAGGACAGAAGCAAACGCTGAGACTTGGCGAGTTCGTCGAACGCAGAATGTTGTTCGTCGAACGAAGAATGAAGTTCGTCGAACGCAGAGACGGGATAGAAGAATGAAGTTCGTCAAACACAGAATGTTGTTCGTCGAACGCAGAATGAAGTTCGTCGAACACAGAGAAGACATGAAGATATCAAAGGAAGGAATGTCGTCGAGAAGATGCAGTATCGTCGACATCAATAAAGTAGCCTTGTCGTCAAGAAGAACAGATATTATCGTAAAGAAGGTGTGACGTCGAGAAGACTGAAGAAGGACAACTGAAGACAAGCAGTTGCTAAAGCATAGTCTGTTGACATGATATCGCTCATGTCGTCGAAAGAACAAAGTGATTACGATGACAGACTATAAGAAAGAAGATCACGACGACACAGTCAGAGATAGCATATCGCTGTATATGCAGAATCACCCGAATATCTCGTATCGTCGAGACATCAGCGCCAGAGGTAGAAGCTAGAAGATTTGAAGATCCACCAAGACCCAAGGCATTGACAAAGTTCTGTCGTCGAGATATTATCCATATCATCGTAATGCTGTCAATATCAGCATGAAGCTGGAAATATCGTCAAGACGGAATTCAAATATTGCGGACGCGCTGTCAGCAGTTAATGTCGCCGCCTGATTGTCCAATCAGCGCGTGCTCTTAAGGAATGGGGCGTCTGACACTTAAGGAACTTTTTTAGAAGACCGTTGGGAGCCTCGCAGTCTTATAAAAGAGATAAGAGGTTGCCCTAGAAAAATGAGAAGGTGAGAGAAAAGAACGAAAAAGAATCCCGCCGTTGCTGCGGAGAAGAAGAAAAAGTAGAGAACAAGAATCATGCATTCTCAGAAGAATCAGTCATCTCCATTGACTGATAAGAAGCCGATCAACATCAGGCAGAAGAAGAGGAGGCTGAAGAAGATCCGGTGCTAAAAATGACAAATCAAGAAGCATCTTCTTCAAGTCTAAGAAGCCGATCTCCATCAGGCTAAGAAGCCGATCTCCATCAGGCTAGGTTGCCGATCTTCATCAGGCAGAAGAAACAGTTTTTATTACTATAAAACTTTTATTGTTGTAAGGCTTGAGGGCCTAAGTGTCTAGCTTGAGGGCTAGAGAGCTGTGAGTCTTGAGGGCCAGGCAGCGGACTTGCGGGTCCGAGTTTGTCTTGCTTGAGGGATGGAGAGCTGTGAGGCTTGAGGGCCAAGGCAGTGGACTTGCGGGTCCGATCTTGTCTAGCTTAAGGGCTGGAGAGCTGTGAGGCTTGAGGGCCAGGGCAGTGGACTTGCGGGTCCGATATCATCAATCTTGAGGGCTTGAGACCTGTGAGGCTTGAGGACCAGGGCAGAGGCTAGACTTGCGGGTCTGAGCTAGGTAGGGCTTGAGGGCCTGAGTGTCGAGCTTGCGGGCTCGGGTGTAGTAGGGGCTTGCGGGATTAGGCTGTAGGACTTGCGGGTCCGTGTTGTAAGGCTTGCGGGCCTAAAGTTTTGGCGGAGTTTGCCGAGCCTAGCACACTGCTAGGTAGGCGCAGAGGGAAAGAGGACTACTCAAGACACCCTGTCTTGAGGAACTTCTATAAGTTCTTGCGTGTTTTCTGTGTTGTGCTTTATAACTTACAGATCTATTAATCAGAAATCTAGAATATCTAAAGGGGATAAAGTAATTTGAAAAACCAATTCACCCCCCCTCTAGGTGATCAGTTGACACCCAATAAACAACAAGTGGTATTAGAGGGAGGTTTGTTGGGAACAGTGCCCAACAATGTTCCTGATTTGAAGAAGTGTTCAGCTCAATGATAAGTGCAAGATGTATTTAATGTTATATCTATTTCATGCTTGCAGAGATGAGACAATATGTCCAGTACTTCAACAGCCTGCCTAAGTATAATATCGTCGAAAAAGGCTGGACATATCGTTGACAAGTATGCTTGTCGTCATGATGATGAGCAAAGCAAACACAAAGACTTGGCGTGTTCGTCGAACAAAGAATGGAGTTTGTCGAACGAAGAATGCAGTTCATCGAACGCAAAGACTTGGCGAGTTCGTCGAACGCATAATGCTGTTAAAGGAACGAAGAATGTTGTTCGTCGAATGCAGAATGGAGTTCATCAAACGCAGAGAAGACACGAAGATATCAAAGGAAGGAATGTCATCGAGAAGATGCAGTATCGTCGACATCAACAGAGTAGCCTTGTCGTCCAGAACAGACATCGTCGTAAAGAAGGCATGGCGTCGAGAAGTCTGAAGAAGGACAGCTGAAGACAAGAAGTTGCTAAGGCATAGTCTGTCGACATGATATCACTCATGTCGTCGAAAGAACAAAGTGATTACAATGACAGACTACAAGAAAGAAGATCACGATGACACAGTCAGAGATAACATATCGTCGTATATGTAGAAATGCCAGAAGTTTTTATGTCGTTGAGATATCAATGTCAGAGACAGAAGCTGGAAGACTTGAAGATCTGCCAAAGTCTAAGGCATCGACAAAGTCCTGTCGTCGAGACATTATCCATATCGTCGTAAAGCTGTCAGTATCGGCATGAAGCTGGAAATATCGTCGAGATGGAATTCAAATGTTGCGGACGCGCTGTCAGCAATTAATGCCGTCGTCTGATTGTCCAATCAGCACGTGCTCTTAAGGTATGGGGCGTCTGACACTTAAGGAACTTTTTCAGAAGACCGTTGGGAGCCTCGTAGTCTTATAAAAGAGATAAGAGGATGCCCTAGAAAGAAGAAATCTTTGTGAGAAAAGAAAAATGTAAAAGAATCCCGTCGTTGCTGCGGAGAAGAAGAACAAGATGTAGAGAACAAGAATCAAGAGTTCTAAGAAGAATCAGTCATCTCCATTGACCGATAAGAAGCCGTTCCTCATCAGGCTAAGAGAAGAGATTGAAGAAGATCCGCGCTTTCAAGATCTGAATCAGAAACGTCTTCTTCAACCTCAAGAAGCCGATCTCCATCAGGCTAAGTTGCCGATCTCCATCAGGCAGAAGAAGCAGTTGTCATCATTGTAATTTCTTGTAAGGCTTGCGGGCCTAAGTGTCTAGCTTGAGGGCTGGAGAGCTGTGAGGCTTGAGGGCCAGGGCAGTGGACTTGCAGGTCCAATTCTTGTCGAGCTTGAGGGCTTGGGTGCATTAAGGGCTTGCGGGCTTAGGCTGTAGGCACAGGACTTGCGGGTCTGTGTTGTGTAGGGTCTGAGGGACCGAGTGTCGAGCTTGTGGTCTCGGGTGTAGTAGGGGCTTGCGGGCCTAGGCTGTAAGACTTGCGGGTCCTAGGTGTAAGGCTTGCGGGCTTGAAGATTTGGCGGAGTTTGCCGAGCCTAGCACACTGCTAGGTAGGCGCAGAGGGAAAGAGGACTACTCAAGACACCCGGTCTTGAGGAACCTCTATAGATCATTGTGTGCTTTTATGTGTTGTGCTTTATAGATTATAGATCTAATAAACAGAAAACATGAACACCTAAAAGGGATAAAATAATTCGAAAAACCTATTCACCCCCCCTCTAGGTGATAAGTTGACACCCAATAAACAACAAGGTTGTTCAAAGAAAAGCTTAACAGCTTGAACAGATCTGCCCGTGGGTGTCCATTCATCACAACTATGGAATCAAGGATAGCTGTTTGTTCTAGAGAGAACTTTCTCCTTTGGAAAGTAAGAGCTAAAATATACATGGAGGCAATGGATCCAAGAATGTTTTTAATTGTTCAAGAAGGACCCTCCATGACAATGTTAAAAGATGAGACTCTTCTAGCCAACATGGACAAAGAAGCCAGAAGCATTCTAGCTAGTGCAGTATATCTGCCAACACTTCAGAAGCTGAGTCACTGCACAACATCAAAAGAGATGTGGGACTCCCTAGGAGTCCTCATGGAAGGGTCAGAGGAAGATTTTGAAAAAGAAACCCCTCATGAAGTGGTATGCATCAGAGCACCACTGACTACTTCAGATAGTGAATCAGATGATGAAGAATGCTCTGGAGCAGGAGAAAGAATAAGAGAACCTTTAACTCTCACAGGCCGTGACTCTGAGGATGAGGAAGTCTGTGGGTTGATGACTCTATCAGATGAAGAAAATCATGATGAATCACATCTTGATCAGGTATGCACCACTCACACACCTTTACTACCTGCTTCATTTAAGAAGACCAAGAGTGCATCAGGTGATTGTTCATCTCCTGAAGATGATGCAGAAGACTGATCATCATGCAATAATAAGAACCATGCTGATCTAATAAAACAGTTTGGTGATCTCTTGGGAGCTCTGAGAAAGAGCAAGAAGCTTGTTAAGAAGCAAGCTTGGGAGCTAGAATCACTCAGGCCCATTATGGATGAGATGAATAAGGAAATGGGTATGTCCCCCAATGAGGGCACCAACTCCTGTGAGCTCAAGAAAATCATAGACAAGCTTTATGATGAAAGAAGCCAAAGGGAAGAACTTATCAAGAAACTTGAGAATGACCTTCTTAAGGAAAGAAGCTTGGTGGCTCAATTCTCTAAGCCCAAAACTGTACTGCCCATCATTGACACCTTCTCCTCCTATGGAAATAAGAGGGGATTGGGTTTCAATGAAGGGGCAATAGATGCTGGGAATGGAGAAAGGGGCAAAACTAAAGCAGAGCCTCATACCACCTTTCAGAAGGTAGTGCTTCCCTCTAATAGGTATGATCAGGACAGTGTCCATGGTCACTGGATGAATGGAAGCTCCATTAGTCATGGAAATGCTCCTGACTATGGGAAGAGAAAGGGCATGAGGATGAGTGCATTAAAGGCTCCCCGTGAGGAAATCAAAATGGCCCATAATGGACCATTTGTGTTTGGTGCCCCAGCCCCCACTTTCAAGGGTAAAGGAGCAACATCTTCACAATCTCTTCCAGATAAGAAGCAGACTGGTAGCCCCAGTATAATCAATTCTCACTTGATCATATCTGATGCCATCAACACCATGTCAGCTACCAAGCTGACATCTGTTGCTGACAAACAGAGAAAGTCAAGAAGAAACAATTATACTAGAGCAGCTAGTCAGCTCTTGGCTGAGAGAGATAGGAAGAATGCTGCTGCCTTCTCTACTGAACATTCTTCAAAAACTCTTCAGAAAAGAAGGTACAACATCCATGAATGTTGGTGCTGTGGCAAAGTGGGACACTTTGCCATTGACTGTTGGCACAACCCTAGTGTGCCTAGTGCAAAGGAGAGACCTCCTGAATGGGTTGAGGTGAGTAGAAGAATTCCCTATTATGCTAACAAGAACCTAGGACCCAAGTCACCTTGGGTTCCTAAGGGATATTAAAATCTGTTTTGCAGGGTAGTCCATTTAGCCAATAAAAAGCAAACAAGGCTAATGGACAATAAGTGCTCCAGGCTCAACTCTGGACTAAGAAAAACTCACCACAAGCAAAGGCGCACTGGTCAAGGGGGAGCTAAAAGTAAAGATAAGTGGACATCCCATCAAGGGGGAGCTATTAGCTCAAGAAGACTTAAAAGCTAAGGTGAAGGTAACTATGTTGATGCTCAATACATAACCTCACTTTATCATTTTGTAAAAGTAGTTTTCACTTAAGTAAAGTAAGTAAAAGTTGTCATTCAAGGAGCACATATGTTTGGCACTGCTAAAAGCATGGCACTGGTCATACAAAAGTGTGAACCAAAACCATGTCGTCGAAATGATGATTGGTATCGTCGAAATGATTCCTCGACATCGAATCTGCATCACGACGATATCTAATCATCAGTGGACTCTTAAATAAACCTGGGCTTAACCAATCATTATAGCTAAACTCGAGTTAATCAGACATTTAACAAATGACACTTCGACTTCCAACACGGACACTATAAATAAGGTCAAATGTCTTAAGGTTAAAACACTCTCTACATTAGCCCTAAAAAGCCATCGTGTTCTCCACGCCTTCTAAGAGTGAACGAGTCGACGGTGCTGAAATCCTCCTGGATCAAGCAAAAGATGGGGCCAAAGAAGGAAGGATTCCTCTTTGAAGGAAGTGAAGTGGTGAGGAATGATTTCATGGAAGGACCAGAAGAGATTCAAAATGCTATCAAACTATTGGACGTCGTCGGTCTGGAATTTGCCCTCTCCGAACCAACAGTGATACTCAAAAGAGAAGTGCTGGAGTTCTACTCGAGTGCCAAGGGTGGCCCAAAAGGAACCTCTGTGAAAAGCGAAATCAATTGGGTAAAGGTCAAAGTGAATCCTAAGAGGCTGGCTAGGGCACTTCAGTTGCCGGCATTTGCCAAGGGGGAGGAAGATGAAAAGATCACCCAGGAAGACCTTGACAAGGCTCTGGCATGGTGCGGGCATTCGAGCAAGACCTATGGGTCTCTGGAAAGGAAAAGCTTCAATCAACAAGGAAAACTTGTGGCAGATATAGTAGGTAAAGCTCTCATCTGCAAAGTAGGGTCGCATGATAGGATATCCAAGCCCATGTTCGAGATACTGACAAGGATAATCCTAAGTAAAAAGACCAACTGGGGTCAGCAAATTTTCAAGAGGATACAAGAAAGCTTTCAAGCTCCAAATCTGGGAAGAATTCTATCACTATATCTTTTGCTATCCTACCCTGAAAGCTTTAACAAAAAGTATGGGGTAAAAATTCATCACATGAGAAGGATGGACATCAAGATCCTTGACAGGTGGGAGAAAACTCTGACAAAGCCTCCCAAGATGTTGAAGACTGCAGAAGATGTGAAGAGGAAGGGAGAAAGCTTGTCTGAAGGAAGTAAGTCAGGCAATATCTCACCTCCGTCTGACTCTGAAGTACCTATGGAGATAAGTAATATAGCCCTCAAGACCTCTACTCTAAGTCTGGGATCTGGGACAATGGTAACAGCAGGAATAGAGCAAGAGGATGCTAAAACTGAGGGGGAGAAGAACAGTGAGCTCCCTGCTCAAGTGGAAGAAGTGATCAATAAGATCATAGGGGCTGTGGATGCTGGTCATTCTGAACCAGCAATGCAAGAGGACAACCAAGAGAACCCTGCTGATGAGACTAGCAAAGATCAGCAAATTCCTGAAAAGGAAAATGAGCCAAACCATTCACCCATAAGAAAATCTCTATCTCCAATAATTGAAGGGTATGAAGAAGAGGAACAAGATAGTTCATCTCCAGAGAATAGAACAGTGGAGCTCTCACTATTATCTCAGATAAAGATGTTCCTGGAAGAGCAAAGATTAAAAATTGAAAGCTATGTCAACTCTGCTATCAATGAGCTAAGAAGGGAACTGTCTGCTGGAATGGCAAGCCTAAAAATTGATGTGAAAAATCTGCAAGAATACACTTCCCGTACTCATAAGGGTATATCTAACCTAGGGGTTAATCAGACATTGATTGTCAGCAGCATAGAAAAGGCCTACATTGCATCCACCAAGAAGATGGCTGAACACAAAACTGATCTCCAAGAAAGTCTAGAACACCACAATAGAGATCTAGACAGTCATCTGCTTGAGACCAAGAATCACTTGGAAGCAGGAATCCACATGCTCAAAAACAAGATATTGTCCTCCGAGGAGAATCTCCAAAGGGGGATATCTGAAGAAGTCATAAAGGGGGAGAGATCAATGATAAAGGCCAGTGGTGATCATGCCATCTGGACCACAAACACCATCAGGGAAGCAATGAATCTCCCTCCTCTACATTATGACGAGCCTGCTGAAGTGCAACATACAGATATTCCTGATACTGATAAGGGTAAAGAAAAGGAAGCACTGGAGGATGAAGAAATAAAAATAAGAAAGAGAAAGTACAGGGAGGAAATGGAGAAAAGGGATGACTATGAAAGATGAAGTCCCATATCCAGGACCATCATTCTACAAGCATGGGAGCAAGTGAAAGCTAATAAAGGTGAAAGATACAATGTTTACAGTCCTCAAGAATGGGCTAAGCATGAAGATAAAGAAGAAGTAAGGAGAGAATACATAAGGAATAAGCAAGCAGGAAGAATTCCAGCTGACACTCCTGAACCTCTAAAGTATCATCCTAAACCGTTTGAGTACTTCATCAGACAAGCTGAAAAGGAACAGGAAGCCATTGCCAAGAAAGCAAAGGGTGAACCTGATATGAGGGCACCAGAGATATAGATGGCTAAATCTTTAGGGGGCTAAATGTAGAAATGTCAAAACTTTCGAAAACATTTGGCATTATTTATAAATGAAGTAATATTTGTCAAATTCTGTGTTCACTCAATTATAGCTGCAATGTCATCATTATATGCTTGTTTGCTTAAAATACTAAATCTTTTATTTGAGTGACATTTATCATTGAGTGGGTTATGACTTCTTCAAATAGGTGGAGATTGTTGGGAACAGTGCCCAACAGTATTCCTGATTTGAAGAAGTGCTCAGCTCAATGATAAGTGCAAGTTGTATTTAATGTCCCATCTAGTTCATGTTTGCAGAAATCAGACAACATGTCAAGTACTTTAGTTATTTCACTAAGTACAATATCGTCGAGAAGAATAGGAGATGTCTTCGACAAAGTATGCTTGTCGTCATGATGATGAGCAAAGCAAAAGCTGAGACTTGGCGAGTTCGTCGAACAAAGAATGAAGTTCGTCGAACGAAGAACGAAGTTCGTCGAACGCAAAGACAGGACATAAGCAAATGCTGAGACTTGGCGAGTTCGTCGAACGCAGAATGCTGTTCGTCGAACGAAGAATGAAGTTCGTCGAACGCAGAGACCAGATAGAAGAATGAAGTTCGTCGAACGCAGAATGCTGTTCGTCGAACGCAGAATGAAGTTTGTCGAACGCAGAGAAGACATGAAGATATCAAAGGAAGGAATGTCGTTGAGAAGATGCAGTATCGTCGACATCAACAAAGTAGCCTTGTCGTCGAGAAGAACAGATATCGTCGTAAAGAAGGCGTGACGTCGAGAAGACTGGAGAAGGACAGCTGAAGACAAGCAGTTGCTAAAGCATAGTCCGTCGACATGATATCGCTCATGTCATTGAAAGAACAAAGTGATTACGACGACAAACTATAAGAAAGAAGATCACGACGACACAGTCAGAGATAGTATATCACTGTATATGCAGAAACGCCAGAATATCTCGTATCGTCGAGACATCAGTGACAGAGGCAGAAGCTAGAAGACTTGAAGATCCACCAAGGCCTAAGACATCGACAAAGTTCTGTCGTCGAGATATTATCCATATCGTCGTAATGCTGTCAATATCAGCATGAAGCTGGAAATATCGTCGAGACGGAATTCAAATATTGCGGACGCGCTGTCAACAATTAATACCACCGCCTAATTGTCCAATCAGCGCGTGCTCTTAAGGAATGGGGCGTCTGACACTTAAGGAACTTTTTCAGAAGACCGTTGGGAGCCTCGCAGTCTTATAAAAGAGATAAGAGGTTGCCCTAGAAAAATAAGAAGGTGAGAGAAAAGAATGAAAAAGAATCCCACCGTTGCTGCGGAGAAGAAGAAGAAAAAGTAGAGAACAAGAATCAAGCGTTCTCAAAAGAATCAGTCATCTCCATTGACTGATAAGAAGCCGATCAACATCAGGCAGAAGAAGAGGAGGTTGAAGAAGATCCAGTGCTAAAAATGACAAATCAAGAAGCATCTTCTTCAATTATAAGAAGCCGATCTCCATCAGGCTAAGTTGCCGATCTTCATCAGGCAGAAGAAACAGTTTTTATTACTGTAAAACTTTTATTGTTGTAAGGCTTGAGGGCCTAAGTGTCTAGCTTGAGGGCTGGAGAGCTGTGAGGCTTGAGGGCCAGGGCAGTGGACTTGCTGGTCTGAGTTTGTCTATCTTGAGGGCTGGAGAGCTGCGAGGCTTGAGGGCCAGGGCAGTGGACTTGCGGGTCTGATCTTGTCTAGCTTGAGGGCTGGAGAGCTGTGAGGCTTGAGGGCTAGGGCAGTGGAGTTGCGGGTCCGATATCGTCAAGCTTGAGGGCTTGAGACCTGTGATGCTTGCGGGCCAGGGCAGAGGCTAGACTGGCGGGTCTGAGCTAGGTAGGGCTTGAGGGCCTGAGTGTCGAGCTTGCGGGCTCGGGTGCAGTAGAGGCTTGCGGGCTTAGGCTGTAGGACTTGCGGGCCTGTGTTGTAAGGCTTGCGGGCATGAAGTTTTGGCGGAGTTTGCCGAGCCTAGCACACTGCTAGGTATGCGCAGAGGGAAAGAGGACTACTCAAGATACCCTATCTTGAGGAACCTCTATAAGTTCTTGCATGTTTTTTGTGTTGTGCTTTATAACTTACAGATCTATTAATCCGAAATCTAGAACATCTAAAGGGGATAAAGTAATTTGAAAAACCTATTCACCCCCCCTTTAGGTGATAAGTTGACACCCAATAAACAACAAATAAGAACAATTCAAATAGAATCATCACTTAATTCTAGGTCTATAAATTAAAACTTTATTTTTGAATAGATGTAACATCATCACTATTAATCTTATGGCATAATATTGCATTCAAACTAATCATTCTAATATAATCTCTTACTATAGATAGAAATCAATTTCTATGCTAGTTATATCATGCCATGAAGGTAAAATTGAATAATGAAATTTGAAAATCATGAAAATCATTTGGCTTTAAAATCATCTATCCTAATTACAATAATTATTCTACAATATTCCTAAAAATAAAGCCAAAGTTTATGAATCGATCTTTAGGTTTAAATGTCTAGTATGTTCATGATTATTCACCAATGATTACATGTCTCACAATAGTGGGGGTGTAGGATTGTATGCATTAGATGTCCTAACCTATTAGTCACATCTTATCCTTAATCGAGGAGGGTTATAGTGGGGCCTTGCGAAGCACTAGAGGGAATGAGCGCTAGGTTGAGTGACCTCTTTTGTGTGCATATGAGACTAATACCCCAACCTACAACATGCGTGCAACTCCTCATGCCCATCCATCCCTTAGTACGGGGCTAGGGTGTAGACATATAGTCAGGGTAGTTTTTTTTCTTAGGGCATACTTAAATTAATCACTGCATGAACATGATTTCTTTTCACTATGATCACTTAAATCATGCATATTTGGTTTGTTCTAACATTGCATCTTGTGGTTGCATATTTTATCATTTTGAGCTTTAATGATCTTGTAAAACACAGGCATTTAAAAAAAAACATGCTTAAAGAGCCTCCAAATCATCTCTATAAAGTCTGAAATTTCTACACTGAGAAGGCCTCTATATAATAACTCTAAATTAAGGATTTTTTTTTTTCAAAAAATAAAGAAATCGATTACTATTTCTGCGTTAAGAGTCAACGCCCAACGTTAGGCATCAACGCCGACATTAGGAGTCAACGCCATTAGCCCCTTTGCTCAAATTTCCATTTTGTTATTTTTGAAAAATCTCTGGTATTTTCTCATGCATATTTTCTGTTTGTTTCTCTATTTTTAAAAGTTATTATTTTTCTATTATTTTTTTTCTTTATTCAAAAATCCACAAAAATTCAAATAATCAAAATTTTTCGAAAATATGATGTGTCATGCCTTTATTGTATTATCTGACTATAGGATTTCACATGAGCAAAAATCTTGTTATTTTCTTCTCCAATGGTCAAAATTGACTAAGCATACTCTTAAAGATTCTCTTCAATGTATAATTTTATTTTCTAGTTTCCTAAATATTATTTTGGCTTTGTCATGCCTTGACCTAAATCTTGTTATGTGCAATGAAATAGAGTATAGAAAATTATGTAAGATTGCCTAGCATGCCTCTATGTATGAGTAATTTTTTTATGTTAAATAATGATTCATTCACTCACTCATTTGGTAATCTACATGTGATCATAATCTTAGTCTTGCATGATTGTGTAGTGTAATATTTTAACATGTTAAGTTGTATGTCTAAATTACCTACACCCTCTTCTCAAAAATAAACTTCTTGCACATATAGAAGTGTGATTTCAAGCTTTTTATTGTTTGCAAAAAATAAGTAAATTCGGAGACCTTTGTCCTAAATTTACAAAAATGAATAAAATGACAAAGATAACTCCACTAAGCACTACCCATCCGTCTGATAAGTCTTAATGAGCATTGTGAGGTTGAGCACCTTGCAAAGAATTGTAAAATGTCTTGTTCAAACACATCTTTTTATCACTTCTATTTGTACACTGGATCAGCCAAAATAAGAAAATAAATATTAAAAATACTTATGTGATCCCCTAAGCAATACTTCGCTCCCTGATAAGTCTTAATGAGTATTGTGTTGGCGAAGCACCTTGGTAGTTGTACTATTTTATGTGCTTTGAAATATAAATCTAGAATTGGTGTGTGGAAGTAATTCTAAGATTACAATCTTAATATTATTTTACTACTTCATTACATATGTCATGTGTTCTGGTTATATCACTTATATACTCTTATCAAAACACTATTTGCACACATCTTTATCTTTCATACAAGCTTCTACTCATGAGATTTGGATTCTAATGCATATCAACACAATTCTCTAAAAAAGCTTAAGTAAAAGCACTAGATTGCAATGCATGGTCTCTACAATATTTTCTTTACTTGGAATGCAAATTACTTTCATTATAGTTATTATATTTTTGAATATGACAAATCATGCTGTCTTTAGTTGTTAAATTTTTTCAAGGATAATGCTCCTTACATGCGAAAGTTCTTAAAAATTGTTTGCATTAAAAAAAATCAAAAATAAAATTCAAAATTTTTCTAACAATTAAAATGATTATCTTGATTATTTTGTTTTCCGCACTATTGATATGATCACGTATTTTTGCCATGCCTTATCATGCTTATCTCAAGTCATAATTTTGAAGTTTTTTTATCACTTGTGTTTCAAAACTTTTTTCACTTTCTCCTTTTTTTCAACAAGTGGTAGTCTTGCTTGGTAAAATACAAGGGATTTCTTTTTCTTACACGCTTATCATATTTTTTCCGATGCACTAATCCATCTAAGCTCGATCATGACTTCCATTATTTACAGCAAAACTCTTAACCCTCTCTTAGTAGTCCTTAGTTTCACATTTTTACCTTATTCTAGCCTAGTTTTGTTTCACTTCACCAACTTTTGCTAATAACAAAAGGGGAGAATAAAATAATAAATCTTAATGATTAAGGAGTAGGATTCACTAGATCAAGGAGAAGCATAAATCTATTCTATGGGAGCATACACTAAAAAGGAGCACTTAAATAGGTGGATCACTTAAATAGGGAGAGCACATATCTCTAAATATATTTCTCGCAGAAATCTCTTAGTAGCATTGATGCGCAAAACTATGCTTGCAAACGATAACGGCAAGTGTACCGTATCGAATGTAGTATAGGTTATTAAAATAAGGTCGTATTAGACTCGGGGCGGTTGAATACTCTTACTTCGGAAAAATCTCTATTATTTTATCGAATAAAACTTGTGGTTGGTTGGTTGCGAGAAAGAGAAATAGCTTATTTAAATTAATGAGTTAAGGGTTAGTACTCAACCTTGAATCACCTCGGGAAAATAAAAATATAAAAAAAGAACAACTTCTAAATCTCCCATGAAAATACTTGACCGTGGAGGTTATGAACGCACCTCTCTCGAGGATACACTCAACTGAGTTTAGTTGATCAACGAACTTTCGTTCTAGAATCAAGATCTAAAACTCGCCTTATCGTGGTTTCACTCCAATCCGGGAGAATTATGTCATCCTCGCTTGAGGAGTGCATTCAACTCTCTTTATTCTTGAAATGATCGATTTGAATCGAAAACCTCTCGGTTATAAGATTGCGAAAACAAAGATGAGAATTATATATCGATAATATAATCTCAATCCAAAAAATAGTTCAAGAATAAATCAAGATTATTCTATGGAAGAAAGAGAAGCTAAAATTTAGATCAAGAATTATATTTCCCTTGGATCATCTCGGACGAGTACTAATAGAATTTAGCTACTCATAGAGATGGAGGAAATGATGAAATGGAAGAAGTGCATAATGAAAATAAGAAGACAAGTAAGAGGGAAAGAACTATTTTTATTACTTAGCAAAAGAAATTAGAACTAGAAAATTTAGAGTTACAAGCTTTTGAAATGAAAGTGCAAGAAGAAAAAGACATACAAGATTAAAATCAGTGCAAAAAAATAGGCTAGAACTCCAAAACTTTTCGTCCCCAAACATCTGGAAAAGCTCCCTTTAAATAGCTGACTTTTTGGTGTTACACGCCCTTGGTCACACCCGTGACCAAGGGCGTGTAAGGGGCGTGATTTGCTGTGGGAGGAGAAGGCGCCGTCTGGCTTCAATGCAGGCGTTACAGACGTGTCACGCCCTAGGTCATGCCCGTGACCTAGGGCGTGTAATCTCAATTAAGTGCTGCTAGCGGGAAGCTTCAGCGGGAAATTGGCGCGGGAAAAGTCACGCCCGTGTGCTGGATGTCACGCCCTTGGTCACGCCCGTGACCGAGGGCGTGTAATTTTAATTGACATGGCGGCGTGCTCCGGATGCTTGTGGCGGGTCGTGACCGTGACATTGGGTCACGCCCTTGGTCACGCCCGTGACCTGGGGCGAGTACTTGGCGAAAACTTCACGGAGCGTCCCTAGAGTGGCAGAAGCAGGTCTGGAGTATTTCGTAGGTTATACGCCCATGGTCACGCCCGTGATCTGGGGCGTGTAATTTTAACTTTTTGCTCGAACCAGCCCAGAAAACCTGAAAACACAAAATAAACTTAAGTTAGCTTATGAAATAACAATGGAAGGATTTATATGATAAAATTCCTAAAAATAACATAATTTTTTATGAAAAACATAATAAACCTAAACTAAAAGATGAGTAAATAAATTACTCATCAAATACCCCCATACTTGCTCATTGCTCGTCCCGAGCAATCTATTTTTCACAAGGGTAAGAAAAATTAATGCAAGATAGAATTATGAAGACTAGAGAGTAAAATGCGAAGTATTATGCTGGCATGTGTAGATATTTTAGTAAAAAGATGTTCTTGGCATAAATGCTAATTTATGAAATACTTCAAAAATGCGTTATAATTATTTATCATTACTTTAAAAATGAGTCGACGGTCAATCAAAAAGTTATGTGAAGGGAGAAAATAGCGTGATTGCTGAGATTTAAATTACTAGATGTAGACGTTCGGGGTGGCCTCCAAAGAAATCCATCTATGTTGACGACCATAGGCTTGCCCGTTTGCACTTTCTCCACTACACTTCGAACTAAATCGACTCTATGGATCTTTAGGACTTAAATAGGGTACATTTTAAGGCTTGGGTTTAAGGGTGAGGTAACAATGATAAACATGAAGGCGCATTCCACTTAAACAAAATTTTTGAGCTAAAAGAAAATGATTGCCACCACAAAATAATGAAGCTTTACCCCCATACTTGCATTTTTTCAATGGGGAAACACTCTCATACTCTTTTATTTAAATCATGAATCTTCATAATTGGGATCATTCCAAGTATGCATGTACATACCTAGGCCGCATATCATTATGAGATTATTGCTTTTTGAGATTTAAACATTTTTTGAATTGATACCCATAATTTTTTTCATAGAATCGTACCCAAATATTTTTTTTTTCAATTTAGCTCAAAATCTCAAAGTGTTCAATTGGGTTTTGGGCTTTTTAGCTTTGGTGCCGAAATGATGAGGGTGGATCAAATAAAGGTGTAAGGCTCAAATTTGTGTGAACAATGGTGGTAAATCTAGGTTGGGTGCAAAGGCTCAAACTATCCAAAGAAAGGCCTAAATCATTTCCGTAAAGTTAATTTGTCTAAAGCGCACATGTTTCGAAAATAGCTTGGGGCAAGTTCTAAACATCGAGAAAGGACACCCTTTTGTTCAATTCGAGTAATAGCTTTCTAACAATCTTCTATACACTCGCATAAACTACTTTTGGATAAGACCAGATTCGAATTTAAAAGTAAAATAAATTATTACTATGCAAATTAATAAAACATAATTTTAGATCTATGCCAAGAATTTAATTTTACACCAAAACTACTCAAAGACAAGCATATGACTAGGAGCACTACATGAGTCAACAATTTTACTCAAAAGTTTCACAAACTATTCTAGCACAAAATTATTTTTAGTCCATATGAAAAACAGTCTACTTAGAACTTACAATTTAGCAAATGGGAGTTTTGATGAATAAAAAGAACATTTTCTAATAGATTGTTTTTTGTTCTTGGACTTCCTAAGATCTGCCCGGTGAAGGGTTTGCAAGGTACTAGAGGCTATGATGGGAATTCAAGCCCAAGGCGTCCTTTCCAAGAAATTTAATTGCATTTTTTTTTATTTTTTTTTGTTTTTTATTTTTCAAGTAAAACTCCAAAGAAAGCTATGCTACACCCCCATACGTAAAATTAAACATTGTCCCCAATGTTAAAAACTAAGTATGAAAGATAAAACAAAAAAAAATGTCAATAAAGAAAAATCAAGAGAAATTTCTAAAGTGTAAAGAGGGCTTCCCTGAATGGTAGTCGGGGTTGCCGGTCGAACACGTGCAGAGTTAAATTAGAAAAAACAAACAAGAAAAGAAATGCAAAAATAATGAGGTTAACATTGGGTTGCCTCCCAAGAGCGCTTTGTTTACCATCGCGTAGCTTGACTAAGTGGCGTTTTCTTAAATATTTGTTAATTGCATTGTTTCGATATTTCCGGTCGCTGGGTCGCCGGGGTGGTATAATTTCAAACGTTGTCCGTTAACCTTAAAAGATCCTTTTTCCGGGTGCTCTATAAGCACGGTCCCGTACGGCCAAACTTCTTTTACTCTAAAAGGACCGGACCATCGGGTTCTTAATTTTCCCGGAAAAAGCCTAAGTCTAGAGTTAAACAGTAGAACAAAATCGCCCGGTGAAAAAGTTTTTGGGTGTTTAATTTTTTTATCACGATAGAATTTAGTTCGCTCCTTATAAAATTTATTATTTTCATAGGCGTTCGCGCGCCATTCTTCGAGTTCATTTAGTTGTAGTTTTCTTTGTTCGGAGGCTAAATCTAAATTCAAAATTAAAAATTTTAGCGCCCAAAAAGCTCGATGTTCTAATTCTTCCGGCAAATGACAAGCTTTATCATAGACTAACCGGTACGGCGTACATCCAATGGCAGTTTTGTAGGCCGTTCGATAGGCCCAGAGTGCGTCGTCTAATTTTAAAGCCTAATCCTTTCTATTAACGGAAACAGTTTTTTTCTAAAATTATCTTAATTTCGCGATTCACCACCTCCACTTGGCCATTTGCTTGTGGGTGGTAGGCGGTAGATAGTTTGTGTGTAACTCCATATTTTGCTAAAATTTTAGCAAGTTGGTTGTTACAGAAATGTGTGCCTCGATCACTAATTAGTGCTCGGGGTGTGTCAAATCGTGAAAATAATTTTTTTAAAAATTGTACGACGACTCTCGCGTCGTTGGTGGGAAAAGCTTGCGCTTCCGCCCACCTTGACACGTAATCGACCGCAACGAGAATATATTTATTATTACAGGAAGAGGGTAAAGGACCTACGAAATCAATTCCCCACAAATCAAAGATTTCGCATTCTAGAAAAATATTTTGGGGCATTTCATCCCGGTTACTAATGTTACCTGACCGTTGGCACCGATCGCAATTTCTCACAAAATTGTGAGCGTCTTTAAATAAGGAGGGCCAATAGAAGCCCGCCTCTAGTACCTTCCTTCCGGTCCGGTTCGCTTGATAGTGACCACCGGTTGGTCCCTCGTGGCAGTGCCGTAAAATTTTGATGCCTTCCTCGCTCGCAATACACCTTCTTACCACTTGGTCCGCGCAGACACGAAATAAAAAGGGGTCCTCCCAAAAATAATTTTTCAAATCCGAAAAGAATTTCTTCTTTTGCTGGCTTGAAAAATCTTTCGGTAGGACCCGGCCCACCAAATAATTGGCCAAATCCGCGTACCAAGGGGTGGAAGAAGTTGTTACCTTTACGATGGCTAGGAGGCGCTCTTCAGGGAATTTGTCGTCAATTTCGTCCTCCACTAGTGCTCCTGCCGCCGGATTCTCCAACCGTGAGAGGTGGTCGGCCGCAACATTCTCCGCTCCCCTTTTGTCTTGGATCTCCAAATCGAATTCTTGTAGTAGGAGGATCCACCTTAGCAGTCGAGGCTTTGCATCTCCTTTTTGTAGTAAATACCAGAGAGCGGAGTGATCTGTAAAAACAATAACTTTTGAAAGCGTTAAATATGATCGAAATTTGTCAAACGCAAAAATTATTGCCAAAAATTCTTTCTCCGTTGTTGTATAATTTGCTTGTGCGGATGTTAGTGTTTTGCTTGCGTAATAGATTGGGTGAAAATGATTATTCACCCGTTGGCCTAAAACTGCACTTACAGCAAAATCGCTCGCATCGCACATGATTTCAAACAGAAGAGACCAATTCGACGCGATTAAAATAGGGGAATTTATTAGTTCATTTTTGATTTTGTTAAACGCTTTCAAACACTCGTCATCAAAATTAAACGCGGATTCTTTTTCCAAAAGATGAGTTAGCGGTTTCGAAATTTTTGAGATATCTTTTATAAACCGTCTATAAAAACCCGCATGTCCTAGAAAACTTCTAATAGATTTTATATTGGTAGGAGGGGGAAGTTTTTCTATGACCTCGATCTTGGCCCTATCGACCTCGATCCCCTTATTAGAAATTTTATGCCCAAGGACTAATCCCTCTTGGACCATAAAGTGGCACTTCTCCCAGTTGAGTGCCAAATTCGTGTCTTCGCAGCGTTGCAGAACACGATCAAGATTATTTAAATAATTTTGACATGAATTGCCAAAAACAGAAAAATCGTCCATGAAAATTTCCATGACGTCTTCTACAAGTTCATTAAAAATTGCCAGCATACATCGTTGAAATGTAGCCGGCGCGTTGCAAAGACCAAACGGCATTCTTCGATATGCGAAGGTGCCGAACGGACAAGTGAATGTGGTTTTCTCTTCGTCTTCGGGCGCAATTGGGATTTGAAAATATCCCGAAAGACAATCGAGAAAACAGTAGTGTGAGTGACCGGATAAGCGTTCTAAAATTTGGTCAATAAAGGGTAACGAAAAGTGATCTTTGCGGGTAGCATCATTTAATTTTCTATAATCGATGCATACTCGCCAACCCGTAACAGTACGAGTCGGGATCAACTCATTATTTTCATTTGTGACTACCGTTATTCCACCCTTTTTAGGCACGACTTGCACTGGGCTAACCCAAGTGCTATCAAAGATTGGGTAAATAATTCCCGCATCTAATAATTTTATTATTTCGGCCTTAACGACGTCCTTCATATTTGGATTAAGCCGTCGTTGGGGCTGAATAGCACCGCGAGAATTATTTTCTAAACTTATTTTGTGCGTGCAAAACGAGGGGCTAATCCTCTTTATATCCGAAATTTGCCATGCAATTGCATGGTGGTGATTATTTAATATTTTTATTAATTCGAAAATTTCTGAATCGTTAAGCGCGGAAGATATAATCACAGGCAATTTTGAATCTTTTTCTAAAAAAACATATCTTAAATGTTCCGGCAGTTGTTTCAATTCCAAACTCGGTGGCTCCTCGTAAGATGTTTTTATTTTAGAAATATTTAATTTTACTTCTTCAAATTTGAGCGGGCGAGTTATTTCTTTTAGACAAAATAAATTTTCAATTTCCGGATTTTCAAATGATGGCGAAATTAATTCAGAAAATGACGTTATTTCTTCTTCAAAATTTGATTCTAAAGTGAAGCAAGAGTCGTCATTAGAAAACGAATTTCTCATAGAGTTGTTAATGCTAAAAGTTACTTCTTCATCCCCAACTCGTAGGAGAAGTTTGCCATTACTAACATCAATGATTGCCCGAGAGGTGGCGAGGAAAGGACGTCCGAGTATAATTGGGACTTCGGCGTCTTCCTCAATGTCTAGGATGACAAAATCTACTGGGAAGATAAATTTGTCAACCTTGACAAGCACGTCCTCAATCACCCCTATCGGGTATTTAATAGATCTGTCCGCTAGTTGGATGCTAATATTGGTTGGGCTTGGAGTGCCCAAACCAAGCTTTTTAAATAATGAAAATGACATCAAATTTATACTAGCGCCCAAATCTGCCAAGGCGTGTTTTATTAAGAAATTACCGAACAAGCACGAGATGGAAAACCGTCCCGGATCGTTTAATTTTTGCGGTAATTTATTCAATAAAATTGCCGAGCATTCAGCATTTAAAGATATACGCGAAAAATTTTCAAGTTTATTTTTATTGGAAAGTAGATCTTTTAGATATTTTGCGTATTTGGGCATTTGGGCGATTGCTTCGAAAAATGGCACGTTTATTTGAATTTGTTTAAAAATTTCAGTAAATTTTCTATATTGCTCCTCATTGCGTTCATCTTTAAATTGTGAAGGATAAGGAATAGAAGGATTTTTAAGAATACACGGAGCTAAAGCAGAAGAAGGTAGAGTAGGAGAAGAAATAACTTGCGGAGATGAAGTTGAAACGTTTACCTCTGGCTCGACCAATTTTGAAGAAGTTACCTCCATTCTGCTACGGAGGGTAATTGCGTTGGCGCTCTCCCGTGGGTTGGGCTCAGTATTGCCCGGTAGAGCTTCCTGCTGGCGTTCGGAGAACATCTTGGCGAGCTGTCCAATTTGATTTTCTAGACTTTTAATAGATCCGGAAAGGTTCCGGATATTGGAGTCAGTAGTGGCAACGTATTTGGTGAAGACCTCTTCAAGTGAAGGAGACTTTGGTGGTTGTGGTGGAGCGAATCCGGGTGGATTCACTTGTGGGGGGCGTTGAGCATTATTGGGGTTGCTCCATGAAAAATTTGGGTGGTTCCTTAAACCCTGATTATAACTATTAGGAATATTATTATTTGGGTTATAAGGAGGACGATAGGAGTTCCCCATATATTCTACTTGTTCTTGATTATAATTATTATTATAATAATTATTATTATTAGCCCCGTTAATGGCGGAGGAAGCAGACATCTCCGCCATTTGCTTAGTAAGTCATTCTACTTGATGTGCTAAATTCGGGGTGGCCTCGACTTCAAAGAGTCCGGTCGGTTTGTTAGGACGCGAACGTGGCGCATTCCACTGATAAGCATTCATGGCCATCTCCTCAAAAAGCTCTTGAGCGGCATCTGGGGTTTTGTTATTTAGAGTTCCCCCAGCTGCTGCATCAATCATTTGCCTCGTTTGGAGATTTAAACCATTGTAGAATGTTTGAACTTGTTGCCGTAAAGGAAGGGCGTGGTGAGGACATCTCCGCAATAATTCCTTGAAGCGCTCCCATGTGTCATAGAGAGACTCCGAGTCTATTTGCGTAAACGAGAGAATGTCCGTACGTAATTTAGCGGACTTTGCCGGAGGAAAATATTTCGTTAAGAATTTCTCCGTCATCTCGGCCCATGTAGTGATGGAACCTCTAGGAAGAGATCCCAACCACTGCTTGGCCTTAGTCCGCAAAGAAAATGGAAATAAACGCAAATGAATGGCGTCATCGGTGACGCCATTAATTTTAAACGTGTCGCAAATTTCCAAAAAATTCAATAAATGTAAATTTGGATCTTCATCTGGCAACCCGTCAAAGATGACGGTTTGTTGTACCATTTGAATGATACTGGTTTTGATTTCAAAATTATTATTTGCCACCGCCGGGTGAATAATACTTGATTGTGTTCCCTCCCAATTTGGCCTCGCATAATAGGACATAGTCCGTAGCGGAGCCTCATTATGGTCGGGGTCACCCATTATATCTTCGTTAGTCTCTCCGACTGACTCTTCGCGAATTATTGGTAGATCACTAAATTGGAGACGTCGCCGTAAGGTGCGCTCGATTTCCGGATCAAAACCAAATTCAAAATCAATTGAAGAGTTTCCTCGGGTCATAAACCAAAAGAAAAGAAAAGAAGCCGAAAAAGAAAAAGGGAAAATAAGATTTTAGATAAATAAATTTATTTTTATTATTTTTTTTTTTTTAGATTTTTAGATTTTTATTATTATTAGGTGAATTAGAATTAGTCCTGGACTTCCCAAGATCTACCCAGTGAAGGGTTTGCAAGGTACTAGAGGCTATGATGGGAATTCAAACCCAAAGCGTCCTTTCCAGGAATTTAGTTGCACCTTAAAATTAAGAAAAAGATAAAATTAATAGATATTTCGGTTTTCGAAATATCAACCGAGTCCCCGGCAACGGCGCCAAAAACTTGATGCGCAAAACAATGCTTGCAAACGATAACGGCAAGTGTACCGTATCGAATGTAGTATAGGTTATTAAAACAAGGTCGCATTAGACTCGGGGCGGTTGAATACTCTTACTTCGGAGAAATCTCTATTATTTTATCGAATAAAACTTGTGGTTGGTTGGTTGCGAGAAAGAGAAATAGCTTATTTAAATTAATGAGTTAAGGGTTAGTACTCAACCTTGAATCACCTCGGGAAAATAAAAATATAAAAAAAGAACAACTTCTAAATCTCCCATGAAAATACTTGACCGTGGAGGTTCCCGATTTATGAACGCACCTCTCTCGAGGATACACTCAACTAAGTTTAGTTGATCAACGAACTTTCGTTCTAGAATCAAGATCTAAAACTCGCCTTATCGTGGTTTCACTCCAATCCGGGAGAATTATGTCATCCTCGCTTGAGGAGTGCATTCAACTCTCTTTATTCTTGAAATGATCGATTCGAATCGAAAACCTCTCGGTTATAAGATTGCGAAAACAAAGATGAGAATTATATATCGATAATATAATCTCAATCCAAAAAATAGTTCAAGAATAAATCAAGATTATTCTACGGAAGAAAGAGAAGCTAAAATTTAGATCAAGAATTATATTTCCCTTGGATCATCTCGGACGAGTACTAATAGAATTTAGCTACTCATAGAGATGGAGGAAATGATGAAATGGAAGAAGTGCATAATGAAAATAAGAAGACAAGTAAGAGGGAAAGAACTATTTTTATTACTTAGCAAAAGAAATTACAACTAGAAAATTTAGAGTTACAAGCTTTTGAAATGAAAGTGCAAGAAGAAAAAGACATACAAGATTAAAATCAGTGCAAGAAAATAGGCTAGAACTCCAAAACTTTTCGTCCCCAAACATCTGGAAAAGCTCCCTTTAAATAGCTGACTTTTTGGTGTTACACGCCCTTGGTCACGCCCGTGACCAAGGGCGTGTAAGGGGCGTGATTTGCTTTGGGCGGAGAAGGCGCCGTTTGGCTTCAATGCAGGCGTTACGGACGTGTCACGCCCTAGGTCACGCCCGTGACCTAGGGCGTGTAATCTCAATTAAGTGCTGCTGGCGGGAAGCTTCGGCGGGAAATTGGCGCGGGAAAAGTCACGCCCGTGTGCTGGATGTCACGCCCTTGGTCACGCCCGTGACCGAGGGTGTGTAATTTTAATTGACATGGCGGCGTGCTTCGGATGCTTGTGGCGGGTCGTGGCCGTGACATTGGGTCACGCCCTTGGTCACGCCCGTGACCTGGGGCGTGTACTTGGCGAAAACTTCACGGAGCGTCCCTGGAGTGGCAGAAGCAGGTCTGGAGTATTTCGTAGGTTACACGCCCATGGTCACGCCCGTGACCTGGGGCGTGTAATTTTAACTTTTTGCTCGAAACAGCCCAGAAAACCTGAAAATACAAAACAAACTTAAGTTAGCTTATGAAATAACAATGGAAGGATTTATATGATAAAATTCCTAAAAATAACATAATTTTATATGAAAAACATAATAAACCTAAACTAAAAGATGAGTAAATAAATTACTCATCAAGCATAATGTCATATCTCTTTATAAAAACACATCTTTTACCTTTGTAATCTGATTTATCTTAATTGGATTTGTTATTATAAAAAAGGGGAGATTATTGGAACACGGTTTTCTGCATCTCTTTGGTTTGAGAATAATAAATCCTACTTATATTTGATCAAGTTTGCCATTGTGTTTTAGTATGCATGAATGAATAAGGATGATACAATGATGTTATATTTTGGTCTGGACTAGCTCAATGTGCTAAAACAAAAGAAATTAGTCAAACGCTAGGCGTTAGAGCTAACGTCGGCATTGACCCTCGATCCCGCCAATATGAAATTGCTATGGAGGGAAGCTGCCGTGATTGTGAGTGCAGTTTTGGAATAACTTAGTCCAACGCCAGATGTTAGCCTTAACGCCAGCGTTAGGGTTGCTTAAATAAGAGCTTTCCAAACATGTAATATCTCCTTCCTGGAATGAGGATATGTGCCATCAACCATTATTAAACTGAGTCAACGCCTGATGTTAGGTCAAACGCGAGCGTTAAATTCCTCTCCTATAAAAGGGTGGCTTTCATTTTCTTCGACTTGACAACTTAAGGAGCCCTAATCCACCTCTCTGAAATCTCTATGAGGGCCGTATTTCTAGACCACTAAAGTTCTCCCATTCAAATTCAAGAGAAGAAATCAAAGGAGGATCAGATCAATGCAAACTCAACGCGAAGAACACACGTTTTGACTTTGATTATCTTCAGCGGTTCTTCGTCGTCTCCTTCAGATTTCTTCATAGGAAGTTTTCAATTTGAATCTTATATTTTGCAATACCTTTTTTATCTTTGTATTCGTTTAGTGGAGAATTCGCCGCGATTGTTGGCGGCTAGGTTCGTGTGTGTCTTAGGGGGAATTCACCTCTTGTGTGGAGACTAGGTCTAAGACTTAGGTCTAGGGGGTGTTCGATGTCTTTTCGAGGATAGAGAGGCTATAGCGGTTTGAGGCCGTATCTAGGGATAGATCGACTAAAGACAACTGATTCTTAGGGAGAAGAGTCGGTATAGAAAACAAAAAGAGTTTTTCATATTAATGCCTCGATTTCTAGCATTATAGAAATCCTCTTTTGTAATCAATTTTATCAATAATCATCATGTCTCTATTTGTTCAATAAAATTGATTTGGTTTTCAATTCTAGCAATTTACTTTTGATCAAATCTTTTTCTTATAAAATATCAAAAGTTTTCCTTCAAAATATAAAGATTTCTAAAACCTTATTAACCCCCTTAGGGACCCACCATAGGGTTGACTTGGTCAATCCAATCTAAAAAGCACTCTCTTTATAAATTGTAAAGCCCTCCACTAAACCTCCACCCATTCCCCCATTATGGACCCAACACCAGCCCCAATGGGACCCAAAAATAAAGCACCAGCTGGCCTAAGAGGTTTGAGGATCCAGGCAAAGGGCTTTGGGAAGAAATAAACCCACTCCTTCTCTCTTTCCCAAACCAAATTCCCAAGCCTAGCCATGTCATAAACTCCAGGATATAAACATATGATTGTACCTCCCCTATCAGATGATTGCCAGCTGCCCAAGCATCTTCTTCAAAGAAGTTTTAATCCCACATCGTGGTTTAAAGGAGGAGGGGCTACTCCAAGCCCTATATATAGGTGCCCCTCCCTCCAGATCTCTTCACAACCCCCATCCGAGCTCCACCAACCTCCACCACCCTCCACCACCTCTAATGACCGATCTTGTCAGAAGCTCCAGAAGCCCCCTCCAGTAGGTGGATACTCTCCCTCTCCTCCCTCCCTAGCTCACTGATGAGTTGCATGCGAGATCTAGCCGCCAGAGCGCCGTCACTGCCACCCAAGCCATGTCACATGCTCGGGTGGTGGCCGAGCTGTAACGACCCAAAACGTGAAGTGACCCAAATATGTACGAAAATTCAATAATAAAACTTAAATTAAATTGTTAAATATCCCCTATGATGAAAATAAAAATAATAAGTGCCGACTCGGTGTCGCTTTGAAAGTTTGTCTTCGAACCCTTTTAAAGTTTAGCGACACTCGAGTCGTCTTGAGGTAATGTTATATATATCATAACATTTAGTTATATAGATGTATGTATGTATATTAGTTTGTACTTGACTTGGGAAGTGGCTGAATCAAATGAGTGGGCCGGGTGTAATGTTATATACATGCCGGGAAAAGATTACAACAAATCAAGCCCCTTTATGGTTAATGAGGAGCATAGTAAACAATAAGTCCCAATTATTTGAGGTGGTGGTTTAATAAAGGCAAATAGAGAAATGCTCCCCTCTTCTTATCTATTGCCACTGCCGACCTTCTCTCGCGCTCCAATCCATATCACGGCTAGGGCTTTCAGAGCGGATCTTCTTCTTCTCTATTCTCCTCCTCTCCCTCTCTTAAATCTCAAAATCGCATGGGATCCCTGAACTGTTGTTGGGATCAGAGATTGGCAAGGTGTAGCATGGCCTGGGTTTAGTCGGACTTGTATTGTATGTGCTGAAGTGGTTCGACTCTCCTAGTTTCACCGTAAGCCCTCTATTTCTCTTAATATGTCCTAGATTAGATTTGGGTTAAGTTGGATTTTATAAGGTTGATTGGTATTCAACTGACTACTGTTCTACTTCTTCTTAATATGACTGCCCGGTTTTGGGCTTACCTGTGCATGTGTTGCTTTAGTTTAATTAGGGTTTTCCTGTGATGTTGGCTCCTCCTTTAACTGATTTACATGAATTTGAGGCAAATTTATTAGTATATCCGTTTGTGGCAAGGCATATATCTATATCTCTTTGATGTGGTACTTTGTTCAGCATCTTGGCCAGCAATTTCTATTTTTGTTATAAGAGCTGTTGTGGGTTATGGTTGGCCGGATGTTGTCAATTAGAAGTGATATGGTATTACGTATGTTGGTCAGCTAGTGTTATTAAATGGGTCAGTAACTCTTAATTCTGTTTATTACTGTTGAGTTCTGGTTTCGCCTTCTGTTTACCATTTTTGGGTTGTTGGTTGTTAAGCATGATGAATGTTATACTTTTGAACTATGATTAGGGCAAACAAATGGTTTGATGAGTAGCTTCCAAGTGATGTCAGTCTAGTGGTTAATGTTGTAACTATAGAGAGGTGCAACCCCGATATAAATGACCCTAAATGATACGATTCTTATACAGATACTGTGAAGGATGGCACCTCAAAATAGGCATGACAATGATATGCATTACTGATGGTGAGAACTACCTATTTTATTTAAGCTTTATTGTTCTATTATCTTTCATTATATGCACTCATTTTATATAGAATATTTAATGCATAGTTTGATATCACTGATACTTATTGTCGCTATATTGCATGGCCTTGACAAAGGCAAACATGCGATTCATTTCTGAGGGGATTAATAAAGAAACAAATCCCAAGTCTAAATGAGAACTGAATATGCCTAACATAAATGAAAATGCATCGATGCATGGCTATGTTAAGGGTACGACTGAATGTAAATGCGCATGAAAAATACTAATGATTGCCAAACTAGTCGGTCGAAAGGCATAGATGCGTGTTGAACGTACTGGTTTTGGATACTGATGACCCCGAGGGGTCGGGCCCAAAGACTGAAATACTGAAGATGAATACTGATACTGTAACAGCTACCCTTAACATAACCTAACTGAAACATGAAAACTTAAAACAAAGATGAGAATTGATATAGAAATACTGATACACTGATTTATTGTATACACTGATGCACTGATACATTGATTTATTGCATACACTGATATATTGCTACATCGCTACAAATACTGATATGATAACTAGTTCATAGTTGCCTACTTGTACTGGTATACGGATATACGGCTGCATAGTTTTCTTGCCAACACTGCCACTATGATATAGATACTGTTATGATCCTATAATTGCTTATACTGTTTTATTGCTACTAACATGTTCATACAGTGATATTGTTGTTTCATAAGTTCACTACTGATACAGAAAAAGGGTTAGTACAAAAATATGCATTGATATGCGTAAGCTTTCTAATTATATACAACAATGAAATAGGTATATCCTCACTTAGTCATATTTTATGACTAAGCCCATCATCAATTTTTGTAGGTAACCGACGTGACTTTGGATACGCAGAAATGATTCGACGAATAATTCAAGGTATGAGAGTAAATTTCTTATTATGTGTTTTAATTTTGTATTCACTAGCCTTACTTCAGCCTGGGACATATGTAATGAAAATAACTTAGATACAGATTGTCGTGGGGTCTAAATGGTGGCCTCACACGAGTAACGTGAACCTCCCAGCGCTATGGGGTGGCGGTGGAAGGATGCTCCTCACCGGAGGAGGGTCGGCAAACCCTCTTTGGACAAAGGGTAGGCAGTGGTTCCACCAGAAAATGGAACTCCGGTGGCACTCATGGCGTACTTCTATATAACAGAGAACTTCAGCAGTCACCGGTGGCGCCAGGCTGCTGGACCACTGCCGAAGGAAGTGCTAGCCCACAATGAGTCAACCCTGGGAGGTGGTGCAGCCGTCCGATGATCAGATGATGGTGGAAAGGCCCCGCAAGCCTGGAGCTTGCGGGAAGGCACAAATGCCGTCTGATCCCGTGATCAGAATTAGACAACTGCGATTATCTTAAAACGACTAACTAATGATTGATTTCCCACAGCGGAAGCGCATAATCTGCGGCTCGATCTCAGCTGCAAAGCATCATCAACATATGTGATGTGTAATACTCTGATAAAACATAGGGTTTTTGATTTTTTGTGGCCAATTGATCGCTCATATTAAAAAGTTTTGAATACCAAAGTTGTGCAACATGAAGAGGGTTATCTCCACAAAAATTGTGAGATTTATTTGACAAGATTTAATATTTTCAACAATTAAAATAGAGATATTTTCTCTATTTTTGAATTATCAATGGGTTAAATCTAATCATAAATCTGAGAAAATGGAGATGTCCAGAGCCCATATACATCTTCTGTAATTAATTAGGAATTTTTGAAAAATAGTTTGATATTTTAACTGATTTAATCAAACCAGCCCTTTTCATTATAAAAATCTAGAGGTAAATTTACTCGATTAAAACTCCCTAAATTTTTATATGTTGTCTATTATAGGGGAAAACACCCTCTGGATTTTATCAGAATTTACTAACCAGTCCTGTTGTTTTTAAGGATTAAAATGTAGGAGAATCTACTGTTTTAAATTATTAGAGGGCTTAAAGGTTAGAGGAAAATTAAAATAAAATTTGTGGACAAGTGCAGGACTGTTTTACAGCCAATGAAAAACTTTGGTGAATTTCAGAAAAGTCTATCCATTTTTTGAGGATTTGAACTATGGTTCCATCCTTGTTTAAATTTTTTCCAAAGAGTATTAATTGAGGAAATAATTATTATAAGAGTTATGAAAAGCTCTTCATGCTTATTTAAACCCTCAAATAAAATTTGGGAATTTTTTCAGCCCTAAAAGTATTTTTGAGGGATTTATTGGGTGAATTATATTTTAATAGAAATCAAATCAAACTTGAAATTGTTTGAGGGAATTAAGGCTAAGATAGAGTGATTCCAACCTCTGGTTTGAATTTTGAATTTTCCGACGCCTTTTGATATTTATCGATTAAAAGAGGTAGAAAAATCAGAAGAATTTATGGCAATTATAATTAATAAGTGAATCGCCCGGACGCAAGCAATTGAGGTTAAAAGATCTTGCAGTAAATCTCTTGCGAACATTTAAAGTCTCGACGATCGAATCAGGAGATTATAACAAAAGGCTTGAAGTTTATAATGAGGCCTTAACCTATCAAACACAAGTAATCCTAAGGGACACGACTACAATAATTATCGAGCTTTAATAAGTCGGCAGACTCTAATACGGTGAAATACAAAGAACCACCACAAAATCGTAAAACTAGCCTCCTATGAATGAAGAAGCCTTCTTAGAACGGAGAAGACTCCTTGGAATCGAGAGAAGAATTGAACTTGCCTCCTTGAATGGAGATGGAACTGCAGAACTAAACTTTTTTCTTATTATATTCTTCTATTCAGTATTTTAGTTACTGCACTTGTAACATCCCCCAAACTGCTGGACCCCTAGGAAAATTTTTGTCATGACAAAGTCATGACAAAAATAGGATAGGAGACCAAGGATACCTTGGTGACAAGTTGATTGAGAGGAGAACACCATGGTGTGCACTTAGCCACCATGGGTCACCACAATTTAAGGAAAATTCAAGGGTAAACCAAAAAGGGGTGAAGCACCCTAAGCATCACTTATAACCATGAGGAAAACACCTAGGCTAAATTAAAGCATGTTAGGTGACATAGATGATCCCTTAAACCAAAAGGGTGCCCCCTTGATCATTATAGGAGTCCTTGACCTGACTAGGTCAAGTTACACATAAAGGTCCAACTTGACATACTTAACCCTAGGATAGGTCAATTAGCCTGAGTAGGGTGAAATTGACCACACCACACCCTGCCTAAATATTAGGGTAGACTAATGAGACAAAATGGACCCAACGGGATTGGTCAATTATGGGAAATTAGGTCAATTACCCAAAAAACCCTAAATTGACCAAAAGGTACTAATCCCCTAACCTTCAATTGGCCCAATATGATCAAATTTGATCACACCAAACCCTCTATGACCATTAAGAAATACTAGTGAGGCAACATTACTTAGTTAGTAATCATATAGTCAACCTGGTAGGACATGTGGTTTCACTTAAAGGCAAACCGATCTACGAATAGTAAAAATTGAAACTTGGATTTAGACCCCTCCGTTATGGTCACCACCCCTAGAGTTATTAACTCTCATAGATTTGCATATGCCTAGTCGGGTTGGAAGGTTAATCACCCTGGGCAGTCGTTGGAAGTAAAGACTGGGGTGCATTTAGTAAAACTTTTAGTTCAGGAATTGACAACGACCTATTGGGAGAAGTGAGGAGTGACCCAACAGGAGGTACAAGTTGTGATTGAGAGATAACACAAAGAAATAGTCGGTCACTAGGGAAGGCAGGGTTCCGTGCTTAATTGGACACTGTCACTTATCTGCCCGAGTCAATTTGTAATCCATCTTAGGATTTTAGAGCAATTAGAGAACACGTGGGCATATAAGAAAGGGTAGTCACCAATAAGAGTAAATATCCTAGAAAGGGGGATTTGGGCTTCAGCCACCATCGTATTTCCTAGTACAGTTGTGTGCCCTTCGCCGGGTAACCCTCGGGAAGTCCAGGATTCACCCTAAACTTCTAAGTATAACTAAACGGTAGACAATAGTAGTTTAAATTGGAAAACTTGATAGGATAGTCCGCGTCCCAAATTTGGGACGGATTAGTATTGTTCAAATAAGGACGGGTTAAGTCCTGCGAGTGGTAGGCTCGGTATGTTAGAAGGATGGGTTAAGTCCTGTAAGCAGTAGGCTCGGTATGTTAGAAGGGCGGGTTAAGTCCTGCAGGCGGTAGGCTCGATGTTATATAAGGACTAGTTAGTCCTGCGAGCGGTAGGCTCGGTAGTATAAGAAAGGAATGGTCAAGTCCTCCGAGCCAAGAGCTTGGTGTTTCACTTAGAGGCATTGTTGTATCAAGTAGTACGCGGATACCCTGTGTGTTCTTAGGGGCGTACATAAGGTTTAGGCTGGGAGGTGTCATATTGGCCTAGGAGTGGAGGACCCAATCCACTACCCCTGATTGCCTCAATGGGGTGCACCTGAGTGGAGACTCAAAAAACGGGATAGTCTTACGAGATAGTACATGGATACCTTGTGTGTTCTTAGGTGCGTATGTAAGGTCTAGGATGGGAGATGTGTGACATAAGCCTAGAAGTGGACAAGCCCGATCCACTGCCCTGTTTGCCTAAACCGGGTACCTGAGTTGACATACTCGAACAGAGGGAACTAACAAAAGGTATGTATGTACAGAGTCGGGTGGGTGAGTTACATCACTGTTTTGCACAACATAGCATAGCATCCTTGCATAAGACAAGGCCTCATCTTATAAATTAGTATGGGCTCTTTATACGATGAGTTTGCATTAGTGTCAGATCCCTTAGCTTATGTGTCTTGTGTATACGCATATAAGTTAAGGTTACTTTTATAGCTGCCCCTTTCACATGATGTTGCTTCATTTTATATACTCTAGATATGTTTCCATGCTTTATGTTTCCTTTTACTACATTTGGAACCGTGTGAACTGTTTAGTACACCCACGTCATACTGTTGTACTTATATTTTATATGTTTAGAGAAAAGGTGCGTGATGTATACATATATACTTGATAATTAGACCCATGCCACCTACTTGTTTTCTTTTACCCCTTGTTTTCCTCCGCTTCCTCCTCCCGCACGGTGTCTAGGGGTCGCGGGTGGAGGTGGTGAGGAACATGCTGAGTCTTATAGACTGACGGTCGGTGGACCACATCATTACAAGAGCACCAAGAAGAGCAGACCCTCAACATGAGGGAGGTATAGGACACAATGGCTAGACCTGGACTTGGTCTCTCAGCAGCTGCGGGGAGAGAACCGGTGAGCGACCCTATTCGGACACCTACTCTTCACGTCTACCCAGGTCAGAGGAGAGAGTTATACGTTCTTGAGGGCATCACCCCGTGTCAGGGTCTGTAGTGTTATATTTTTGCCAAGAGAGAGACAAAGAAAAATATGATGTATCGGGCTTAAGCCCTTTTTATTTACCGCACTCAGATTTCTATCTTTTATGTCATAGTTTATCTCATTTTGGACAAGCTTTTAATTTTATGGTGATTTGTTGTGGACACGTGCTTCTTTAAATATATTAATTCTGTGATATGTGGTTGGCCTGCATATGTTGATTAGCCGACAGAATCTGCATATTGTGGCGGCGACCATTGGGAGAAATGGTGCCACCGCAAGACGACGATTCTGGGCGGTAAGACCCAGAACTAGACACCGCCTTTGCTGGCCTAGAGTATGCTGACATCACGTGGTAAGAACTCAAGGAGGCATTACTAGATCATTTCCTGCCTCAAACAACTAAAGACGATTTGGAGGAATGGTTCCTGCACTTGAAGCAGGGAAACCTGTCAGTATTGGAATATCAACGGGAGTTCTCACACCTAGCCCGCTTTGACACAACCCATCAGTTAGATGACTCCAGTTACGCTAAGATATTTTTCAAGGGTCTCTGAGATGACCTCAGGCAAGCCCTGCAGTATGTGGCGGACTACAGATTAGCCCGGATCATCGAAGCAGCAAGGAGGATGGATGTGGATCATCTGATGGTGTTGGGCAGAGGAAAAAGGCCAATGGAAGATGCAGGGTTGGGTAGCAGGGGACAACAAAGAGGTAGTTTTGTGCAGCACAGGAGGGGTGCGGGATGACCCCATCCTGACTTCAGGCAGGAGCAGAGGCCTACGACATTGCTGGCTCCCCAATCGCTATAGATCAGAGAGCCACCTAGACAAGGTGGAGGAGTACCTCTTCCACAAGTATGCTACCAATGTCACCAACCAGGCCATATTCGCATCAACTGTCCTCAATGGGTTCCACCTCCACCTCCAACAGCCCTCCAGCACAATAGGGCCGAGGCCGAGGATGAGGTCGGGGCTGAGGACCTCATGGTAGAGGCCGACAGCCAGAGCAGGTGTATGCACTGGACCTCGCGGAACCCCGAAACCCAGATGAAGTAATTGATGAGTAATTTATTTACTCATCTTTTAGTTTAGGTTTATTATGTTTTTTTATATAAAATTATGTTATTTTATGGAATTTTATCATATAAATCCTTCCATTGTTATTTCATAAGCTAACTTAAGTTTATTTTGTGTTTTCAGGTTTTCTGGGCTGTTTCGAGCAAAAAAAAAGTTAAAATTACACGCCCCAGGTCACGGGCGTGACCATGGGCGTGTAACCTACGAAATACTCCAGACCTGCTTCTGCCACTCTGGGGACGCTCCGTGAAGATTTCGCCAAGTACACGCCCCAGGTCACGGGCGTGACCAAGGGCGTGACCCAATGTCACGGCCACGACCCGCCACAAGCATCAGGAGCACGCTGACACGTCAATTAAAATTACACGCCCTAGGTCACGGGCGTGACCAAGGGCGTGACATCAGGTCACGGGCGTGACTCGCCCCGCGCTTCTTCCCGCCATATTTTCCCGCCAGCAGCCAGATTTCAAGATTACACGCCCCAGGTCACGGGCGTGACCTAGGGCGTGACACGGCCGAAACGCTCGTAATTACTCCAGAAGGCGCCCTCTCCGCTGCTGCTTCGATCACGCCCCTTACACGCCCTTAGTCACGGGCGTGACCAAGGGCGTGTAACACCAAAAATTCAGCTATTTAAAGGGAGCTTTTCCAGATGTTTGGGGACGAATTTTTGGAGTCCAAGCCTCCATTTTCTGCGTTATTCCTCCTTTGTTTGAGTAATCTAGCTTTACTTTTTTTTTTTTGCATTTGTAAGTCTTCTTCCAATAGTTGTAATCTCTTTTTCATGAATTAATAAAATTTGTTGTTTTTATTCATCCCTTCTTCTAGTTGTCCTTCTCTCTTTTTTTATTAGCTATAATCTTTTAGTCGAGTTCCTTTCCTTATTACAATCGAATCAAAAGTTTCATTTGATAGAACAATAGAGATCGTCTTGAGTATGAGTAATCAACACGCCCAGATTTTTATACGACCTTGGTTTTTATAACCTATACTACATTCGATACGGTGTACTTGCCGTTATCGTTTGCAAGCATAGTTTCGTTCATCAAGTTTTTGGCGCCGTTGCCGGGGATCTGAGTTGAAATTTCGAAAGAGAATATCTATTGATTTTATCGCTTCTTTTCTTCTCTTATTATTATTATTTTTTTTTTCTTTCTATCATTCAAGGTGTAACTATATTCCTGGAAAGGACGCTTTGGGCTTGAATTCCCATCATAGCCTCTAGTACCTTGCAAGCCCTTCACCGGGTAGATCTTGGGAAGTCCAGGACTAATTTTAAATCACCTAATAAAAAAAAAATTTTATAAAAAAATTTAATATATAATAAATATATTTATCTAAATTTTTGCTTTGTTCTTCTCTCTCACCTCTTCCTCTCTTTTCTTTTCTTCTTGGTTTATGACCCGACACAACTCTCCAGCTAATTTTGAATTTGGATTTGATCCGGAAATCGAGCGCACGTTACGGCGGCGTCTCCGATTTAGTGATCTGCCTATAATTCGCGAAGAGTCGGTCGGAGAAACTAACGAGGAAATAATGGGTGATCCCATCCATAATGAGGCTCCGCTACGGACCATGTCCTATTATGCGAGACCGAATTGGGAGGGTACACAATCTAGTATTATTCGCCCGGCTGTGGCAAATAATAATTTTGAAATTAAAACGAGCATCATTCAGATGGTACAACAAACCGTCGTTTTCGATGGTTTACCAGATGAAGATCCTAATTTACATTTACTTAATTTTTTGGAAATTTGCGATACATTTAAGATAAATGGTGTCACCGATGATGCCATCCGTTTATGCTTATTTCCTTTTTCTTTACGGACTAAGGCTAAGCAGTGGTTGGGATCTCTTCCTAGAGGTTCCATCACTACATGGGCCGAAATGACGGAGAAATTTTTAACAAAATATTTTCCTCCGGCAAAATCCGCCAAATTACGTACGGACATTCTCTCTTTTACGCAAGTAGACTCGGAGTCTCTCTACGACACATGGGAGCGCTTCAAGGAATTATTGCGGAGATGTCCTCATCATGCCCTTCCTTTGTGGCAACAAATTCAAACTTTCTACAATGGTTTAAATCTCCAAACGAGGCAGATGATTGATGCAGCCGCAGGGGGAACTCTTAATAATAAAACCCCCGAAGCTGCTCAAGAGCTTTTTGAGGAGATGGCCATGAATGCCTATCAGTGGAATGCGCCACGGTCACGCCCTAATAAGCCGACCGGACTTTTTGAAGTCGAGGCCACCCCTAACTTAGCGCAACAAGTAGAAATGCTCACAAAACATTATGTGGCGGAGATGACTGCTTCCTCTGCCACAAATTGGGCTAACAATAATAACTTTAATAATTTTAATAATAATTTTATTCCTGAGCAAGTTGATTATATGGGGAACTCTTATCGCCCTCCTTATAACCCAAATAATAATCTTCTGTTTAACAATAGTTATAATCCGGGTTTAAGGAACCACCCAAATTTTTCATGGAGCAACCCCAATAATGCTCAACGCCCCCCACAAGTAAATCCCCCCGGATTTGCTCCACCACCACCACACAAGCCCTCTCCGCTTGAAGAGGTCTTCACAAAGTACATTGCCTCCAATGAGACCAATATCCGAAATCTCACCGGGTTGGTCAAAAATTTAGAAAATCAGATTGGACAGCTCGCAAAAATGTTCTCTGAACGCTAGCAAGGAACACTTCCGGGCAACACTGAGCCCAATCCACGGGAGAGTGCTAACGCGATCACACTCCGCAACGGAAAGGAGGTAACTTCTTCGAAATTGGTCGAGCCCGAGGTAAATGTTTCATCCTCTCCCCCGCAAGTTATTTCTTCACCTGCTTTACCGTCTGCTGCTTTAGCTCCGCGCATATTTAAAAATCCCTCTATTCCTTATCCTTCGAAATTAAAAGATGAGCGCAATGAGGAGCAATATAAAAAATTTATTGAAATTTTAAAACAAATCCAAATAAATGTACCATTCTGCGAAGCAATTGCTCAAATGCCAAAGTACGCAAAATTTTTAAAAGAATTACTTTCAAATAAAAAGAAACTAGAAAATTTTTCGCGTATTTCTTTAAACGCAGAGTGTTCGGCGGCTTTATTAAATAAATTACCACAAAAATTGAACTACCCGGGACGGTTCTCCATCCCGTGTATGTTTGGTAATTTATCAATCAAGCACGCCTTGGCCGATTTAGGAGCTAGTATAAATTTAATGCCTTTTGCGTTATTTCAAAAACTTGGTTTGGGAAACCCTAGCCCAACTAATATAAGCATCCAACTAGCGGATCGATCAGTTAAATACCCAATAGGGGTCATAGAAGATGTGCTAGTAAAGGTTGATAAGTTTATCTTCCCGGTAGACTTTGTCATCCTCGATATTGAAGAAGACGTCGAAGTACCCCTAATACTTGGCCGACCTTTCCTAGCCACCGCTCGAGCTATAATAGATGTAAGTAACGGAAAACTTCTCCTGCGAGTTGGAGAAGAAGTTATTTTCAATGTTAATCAATCAATGAGAAATGCAATCACTAGCGATGATTCTTGTTTTATTTTAGAATCAAATTTTGAAGAAGACTTATCAACTTTTGCGGAAATAAATTCCCCTTTTTATGAAAATCCGGAGTTACAAACTTTATTATGTCTTGAAGAAACAACCCGGCAGGAAAATTTTGAACAAAAAAATTTAAATATTTTTAAAATCAAAACATCTTATGAAGAGCCGCCGAGTCTAGAATTAAAACAACTACCGGATCATCTAAAATATGTATTTTTAGAAGAAAATTCAAAATTACCCGTAATCATTTCTTCTGCGCTTAATGATTCGGAAATTTCCGAATTAATTAAAATTTTAAATAACCATCGTCACGCAATTGCGTGGCAAATCTCTGATATAAAGGGTATAAATCTCTCATTCTGCACGCATAAAATAAATCTTGAAAATAATTCTCGCGGCACTATTCAGCCTCAACGACGCTTGAATCCTAATATGAAGGACGTCGTTAAGGCCGAAATTATAAAATTATTAGACGCGGGAATTATTTACCCAATTTCTGATAGCACTTGGGTTAGCCCGGTGCAAGTCGTGCCTAAGAAGGGCGGAATCACAGTAGTTGAAAACGAAAATAACGAGTTAATCCCAACCCGTACTGTTACGGGTTGGCGGGTATGCATCGATTATAGGAAATTAAATGATGCTACCCGCAAGGATCATTTTCCGTTGCCCTTCATTGACCAAATTCTAGAAAGTTTATCCGGTCACTCGCACTATTGTTTTCTTGATGGTCTTTCGGGATATTTCCAAATCCCAATTGCGCACGAAGACCAAGAGAAAACCACCTTCACTTGTCCGTTCGGCACCTTTGCATACCGAAGAATGCTGTTTGGGCTTTGCAATGGGCCAGCTACATTTCAAAGATGTATGCTGGCAATTTTTAATGAATTAGTTGAGGACGTCATGGAAGTTTTCATGGACGATTTTTCAGTTTATGGCGATTCCTTTAAAAATTGTCTAAAAAATCTTGACCGTGTTCTTCAACGCTGCGAAGACACGAATCTGGCACTCAACTGGGAGAAGTGCCATTTTATGGTCCGTGAGGGATTAGTCCTCGGACATAAGGTTTCTAGTAAAGGGATTGAGGTCGATAGGGCCAAGATCGAAGTTATAGAAAAACTCCCACCGCCTACTAATATTAAATCTATTAGGAGTTTTTTAGGACATGCAGGTTTCTATAGACGGTTTATTAAAGATTTTTCAAAAATTACAAAACCGTTAACACATCTTTTAGAAAAAGAAACCACGTTTATCTTTGATGAAGAATGTTCTAAGGCGTTCATAAAAATTAAAAACGAACTTATCAAATCGCCTATTTTAATTTCACCAGATTGGTCTCTTCCGTTCGAAATCATGTGCGATGCAAGCGATTTTGCCGTAGGTGCGGTCTTGGGCCAAAGGGTGAATAAATACTTTCACCCAATTTATTACGCAAGCAAAACACTTACATCCGCCCAAGCTAATTATACTACGATGGAAAAAGAACTTCTAGCGATCGTTTTTGCTTTTGATAAATTTCGTTCGTACATAACGCTATCAAAAATTATTGTTTTTACAGATCACTCCGCACTCCGGTACTTGCTAGATAAAGGGGATGCCAAGCCCCGACTATTGAGATGGATCCTACTCTTGCAAGAATTCGATTTGGAGATCCGAGACAAGAAAGGAGCGGAGAATTTGGCGGCCGACCACCTCTCAAGACTGGAGAATCCGGCAGCAGGAGCACTAGTGGAGGCCGAGATAGATGATAAATTCCCTGAAGAGCGCCTCCTCGCCATGGAAAAGGTAACGACTTCTTCCACCCCTTGGTATGCGGATTTGGCCAACTATTTAGTGGCCCGGGTCCTACCAAAAGATTTTTCAAGACAGCAAAAGAAGAAATTCTTTTCAGATTTGAAAAATTATTTTTGGGAGGACCCCTTTTTATTTCGTGTCTGCGCGGACCAAGTGGTAAAAAGGTGTATTTCGGGCGAGGAAGGCGTCAAAATATTACGAGACTGCCACGAAGGACCAGCCGGCGGACACTACCAAGCAAACCGGACCGCAAGAAAAGCGCTAGAGGCGGGCTTCTATTGGCCCACCTTATTCAAAGACGCTCATCATTTTGTGAGTAATTGTGATCGGTGCCAACGGTCAGGTAACATTTCTAACCGCGACGAAATGCCCCAAAATATTTTTATAGAATGCGAAATTTTTTATCTTTGGGGAATAGATTTCGTAGGTCCTTTACCCTCTTCTTTAAATAATAAATATATTCTTGTTGCGGTCGATTACGTGTCAAGGTGGGCGGAAGCACAAGCTTTCCCCACTAACGACGCGAGAGTCGTCGTAAATTTTTAAAAAAAATTATTTTCACGATTTGGCACACCCCGAGCACTAATTAGTGATCGGGGCACACATTTCTGTAACAACCAACTTGCTAAAATTTTAGCAAAGTATGGAGTTACCCACAAGCTATCTACCGCCTACCACCCACAAGCAAATGGCCAAGTGGAGGTGGTGAATCGCGAACTAAAAAGAATTTTAGAAAAAACTGTCTCCGTTAATAGGAAGGACTGGTCGTTAAAATTAGACGACGCACTATGGGCCTATCGGACAGCGTACAAAACCGCCATCGGATGTACACCATACCGATTGGTCTATGGAAAAGCGTGCCATTTACCGGTGGAATTAGAACATCGCGCATTCTGGGCGCTAAAATTTTTAAACTTAGATTTGAACTTAGCCTCCGATCAACGAAAATTTCAACTTAATGAATTAGACGAATGGTGTGCAAACGCCTATGAAAATAATAAACTTTACAAGGAGCGCACTAAGTTTTACCATGACAAAAAAATAAAATTTCCAAAATCTTTTTCACCGGGAGACTCAGTCCTTTTATATAATTCTAGATTAAAACTTTTTCCGGGCAAATTAAAATCCCGATGGTCCGGCCCTTTTGTTGTAAAAGAGGTTTGGCCATATTGGACGGTGCTAATAGAACACACGGATCAAGGCCTTTTGAAGGTTAACGGACACCGATTGAAATTATATCATTCTGGCGACCCAGCGCCCAGCAAAATTGAAACGCTTAACCTCACAAACTTGTAGAACGCCACTTAGTCAAGCTACGCGATGGTAAAAAAGCGCTCTTGGGAGGCAACCCAATGTTAACCTCTTTATTTTTATCTTTCTTTTCTTGTTTATTTTAACTCTGCAGGTGTTTGACCAGCGACCCCGACTACCATTCAGGGAAGCCCTCTTTACACCTTAGTAATTTATCTTGATTTTTCTTTAATGTCATGTTTTTTTTTAGTTTTATCTTTCATACTTAGTTTTAAACATTGGGGACAATGTTTAATTTTAAGTATGGGGGTGTAGCATAGCTTTCTTTATAGTTTTACTTGAAAAATAAAAACCAAAAAAAAAATTATAAAAATTTGAAATTAAATTTCTTGGAAAGGACGCTTTGGGCTTGAATTCCCATCATAGCCTCTAGTACCTTGCAAACCCTTCACCGGGCAGATCTTGGGAAATCCAAGAACAAAAAAAAAATCTATTAGAAAATGTTCTTTTTATTCATCAAAACTCTCACTTGCTAAATTGTAAGTTCTAAGTAGACTGTTTTTCATATGAACTAAAAATAATTTTGTGCTAGAATAGTTTTTGAAACTTTTGAGTAAAATTGTTGACTCATGTAGTGCTCCTAGTCTTATGCTTGTCTTAAGTAGTTTTGGTGTAAAATTAAATTCTTGGCATAGATCTAAAATTATGTTTTATTAATTTGCGTAATAATAATTTATTTTACTTTTAAATTCGAATCCGGTCTTATCCAAAAGTAGTTTTGGTGAGTGTGTAGAAGATTGTTAGAAAGCTATTACTCGAATTGAACAAAAGGGTGTCCTTTCTCGATGTCTAGAACTTGCCCCAAGCTATTTTCAAAACATTTGCACTTTAGACAAATTAACTTTACAGAAATGATTTAGGCCTTTCTTTGGATAGTTTGAGCCTTTGCACCCAACCTAGATTTACCACCATTGTTCACACAAATTTGAGCCTTACACCTTTATTTGATCCACCCTCCTCATTTCGGCACCAAAGCTAAAAAGCCCAAAACCCAAATAAACACTTTGAGATTTTGAGCTAAAATGAAAAAATTTTGGGTACGATTCTATGAAAAAAGACAATTATGGGTATCAATTCAAAAAAAAAATGTTTAAATCTCAAAAAGTAATAATCTCATAATGATATGTGGCCTAGGTATGTACATGCATACTTGGAATGATCCCAATTATGAAGATTCATGATTTAAATAAATGAGTATGAGAGTGTTTCCCCTTTGAAAAAATACAAGTATGGGGGTAAAGCTTCATTATTTTATGGTGGCAATAATTTTCTTTTAGCTCAAAAATTTTGTTTAAGTGGAATGCGCCTTCATGTTTATCATTGTTACCTCACCCTTAAACCCAAGCCTTAAAATGTACCCTATTTAAGTCCTAAAGATCCATAGAGTCGATTTTGTTCGAAGTGTAGTGGAGAAAGTGCAAACGGGCAAGCCTATGGCCGTCGACATTGATGGATTTCTTTGGAGGCCACCCCGAACGTTTACATCTAGTAATTTAAATCTCAGCAATCACGCTATTTTTTCCCTTCACATAACTTTTTGATTGACCGTCGACTCATTTTTAAAATAATGATAAATAATTATAACGCATTTTTGAAGTATTTCATAAATTAGCATTTATGCCAAGAACATCTTTTTACTAAAATATCTACACATGCCAGCATAATACTTCGCATTTTACTCTCTAGTCTTCACATTCTATCTTGCATTAATTTTTCTCACCCTTGTGAAAAATGGATTGCTCGGGACGAGCAATGAGCAAGTATGGGGGTATTTGATGAGTAATTTATTTACTCATCTTTTAGTTTAGGTTTATTATGTTTTTTTATATAAAATTATGTTATTTTATAGAATTTTATCATATAAATCCTTCCATTGTTATTTCATAAGCTAACTTAAGTTTATTTTGTGTTTTCAGGTTTTCTGGGCTGTTTCGAGCAAAAAAAAGTTAAAATTACACGCCCCAGGTCACGGGCGTGACCATGGGCGTGTAACCTACGAAATACTCCAGACCTGCTTCTGCCACTCTGGGGACGCTCCGTGAAGATTTCGCCAAGTACACGCCCCAGGTCACGGGCGTGACCAAGGGCGTGACCCAATGTCACGGCCACGACCCGCCACAAGCATCAGGAGCACGCTGACACGTCAATTAAAATTACACGCCCTAGGTCACGGGCATGACCAAGGGCGTGACATCAGGTCACGGGCGTGACTCGCCCCGCGCTTCTTCCCGCCATATTTTCCCGCCAGCAGCCAGATTTCAAGATTACACGCCCCAGGTCACGGGCGTGACCTAGGGCGTGACACGGCCGAAACGCTCGTAATTACTCCAGAAGGCGCCCTCTCCGCTGCTGACTCGATCACGCCCCTTACACGCCCTTAGTCACGGGAGTGACCAAGGGCGTGTAACACCAAAAATTCAGCTATTTAAAGGGAGCTTTTCCAGATGTTTGGGGACGAATTTTTGGAGTCCAAGCCTCCATTTTCTGCGTTATTCCTCCTTTGTTTGAGTAATCTAGCTTTACTTTTTTTTTTGCATTTGTAAGTCCTCTTCCAATAGTTGTAATCTCTTTTTCATGAATTAATAAAATTTGTTGTTTTTATTCATCCTTTCTTCTAGTTGTCCTTCTCTTTTTTTTTATTAGCTATAATCTTTTAGTCGAGTTCCTTTTCTTATTACAATCGAATCAAAAGTTTCATTTGATAGAACAATAGAGATCGTCTTGAGTAAGAGTAATCAACACGCCCGGATTTTTATATGACCTTGGTTTTTATAACCTATACTACATTCGATACGGTATACTTGTCGTTATCGTTTGCAAGCATGGTTTCGTTCATCAGTAATCACAGGTACTTTAGTGTTTTCCCTTATAATTTCTTAGTACCTTTCAAGACCTTAGTTTTACTTTAATTATGAACCAAACAACAAAAATCACTCAGGTATAGTACTAGTTTGTGGCAAGGCCGCATATGCCCAGTTCGATACGGGTGCCTCGCACTCAATCATCTCAATGGAATTTGTAGATGGCATGGATCAAGTGCAACACTTAGAAGGCATCCAAAGGAATGTATGACTTCCATACGGATCAGAGATAGTAATGTGCGTCAAGTGCAACATGAACATAGAGATTTAAGGGAAGTTGTTTGAAGCACCGATGACACTCTTGAAGATAAAATATTATGATCTAATCTTGGGCATGAACTGGCTACATAGGAACCACGCCAAGATCGACTGCCCGGCAAAGAAAATTGTGCTAAGACATGAGGACTCCGAAGTAGTAATCGAAGGTATTAGACCTCCACCCGTCACTTAATTTCATCTACTCAGGCCATCAAGGCCCATTTACAGGGAGAGTAATTCTACATGGTTTGCTTCGAGATGAAGGAGGTAGAGATTTCCCTAACCGATATCCCCGTAGTTCAAAACTTTCCTGACATATTTCCAGAAAAACTACCCAAGTTACCGCCGCACAGGGAAAAGAACTTTCAGATTCAGTTAGTGCCAGGAGCTAGACCCGTATCTAGAGCACCCTACTGGATGGACCAAAAGGAGCTGGCAGAGTTCCGCACCCAACTGTTAGAGTTAGTAGACTCGGGGTTCGTTAGGCCGAGCTCGTCACCATGGGGAGCTACGGTGCTGTTTGTAAACAAGAAGGATGGGACTCTTCGGTTGTGCATCAACTACTGGGAACTCAACAAACTAACAGTATGGAACACTTACTCTTTGCCCCGGATCGACGAGTTGTTTGACCAGTTGGAGGGAGCGCATTGGTTTTCAAAACTGGACTTGATATCGGGTTACTACCAACTACGGATCCAAGAAGAAGATATTTCGAAGATGGATTTTAGTAGTCTGTATGGTCTCTACGAGTTCATGGTAATGCCCTTTGGACTCACAAATGCCCCCTCCGCATTCATGAGTTTAATGAACAGTGTGTTTGAAACCTACTTGGATGTCTTCGTTATCGTGTTCATAGAAGATATCCTGATTTACTCAAGGACAAAGGAGGAACACATACAACATCTGATGCTCGTGTTGGAAAGGCTTAGAGAGCATAAATTATATGCTAAGTTTAGCAAGTGCCAATTATGTCTTAAGGAAGTTGCCTTCCTAGGGCATATCATCAGTGGGGCAGGATTGGTAGTGGATCCGGCAAAGATTCAGGCAGTGCGGGACTGGCCTCAACTAAAGACAGCGTCCGACGTATGGAGTTTCCTGGGACTAGCCGAGTACTACCGGAAGTTTATGGAAGGATTCTCCCGGATTGACCTTCCTCTTACGTCATTGACAAATAAAGACGCACCGTTCGTATGGACTCCGCGAAGTGAAATGACTTTCCAAGAACTAAAGAGTAGACTCATCTCCGCTCCGATCCCTACACTTCCACTTGGGAATGAAGGATTTCAAATGTATATAGATGCATCGTACCAGTGAATGGGTGCAGTATTAATGCAACATGAACATGTAATCGCGTACGCTTCACGATAGTTAAAGAAGCACAAGCAGAACTATCTGGTGCACGACTTAGAGATGGGAGCCGTAGTTTCCGCGTTAAAAATTTGGAGACACTATCTGTATGGGGTTCACTGTGACATATTTTCAGATCACAAGAACCTGAAGTACGTAGACACCCAGAAGGACTTAAACATCCGACAGAGGAGATGCGTAGAATTTCTCTATGATTACCAGTACACCATGCATTATCACCCCCAAAAAAGCGAACACAGTAGCGGATGCACTCAGTACGAGGGCTAGCACCTCAGACATGGAACCTCAGCTAATGGCCAGGGAGCTAGTACAGATGTTGGACAACATGCATATTACACTAGTATCCAGAGATGATCCAAAGGTCTACCGAGAATATCGAGCCTCGATGAGCTTAGTTTGTGATATCCGAGATCTGATCAAAGCTGCACAGGGTTGTGATGCAGAATTAGAACCAGTCTTCAAGGCCCTGGAATCAGGCACTATGAGAGATTATTCGCTGAAGGATGACATCGTGCATTTCTGGGGTAGAACTTATATACCAGTATGGGATAACCTCCGTGAGGTTGTTCTAACAGAAGCTCATCATAGTAGATATTCAGTACACCCCGGGATCACCAAGATGACTGCGGACTTGAAAAGAACGATGTATTGGCCAGTGATGAAGAGGGATATTGTCCATTTCGTGACCCATTGTGAGTCATGTCAACTAGTAAAGGCCAAGTGCAAAAGACCGGGAGGGTAATTACAGCCATTGTCAGTGTCGGAGTGGAAGTTCGAGGACATTTCCATGGACTTCGTACATGGGATACCTCGCTCCCGCTCCGGGCATGACTCCGTCTGGGTCATTATGGACAGGTTGACAAAGGTGGACAGACTCATTCCCATCAAAAAGGCTGCTCCTGTAAGTGTCCTAGTACGGTTGTTCGTGGAACAATTCATCAGATAGCACGGAGTACCCAGATCGATCATGTCGGATCGAGACGACCAATTTACGTCAAGGGAATGGAAGGCGGTTCAGGCATAACTGGGGTCACATCTAACATTCAACACCACATTCCACCCGTAGACCAATGAACAGACAGAATGAACCATCCAGACTATGGAAGACTTGTTTAGGCTGTATATACTAAATAGTGGAGAACTGTGGGAGAGACTACTGCCACTCGTCGAATTCTCCTACAATAATAGCCAGCAATACATCATTATCATGACTCCCTACGAGCTCTCATGGGTGCAGGATGAGGACCGAAAGGCGCTGGAGTCATAATATATTGAAGACACAGACGCCCAATTATGACTGATACGAGATCGGATGTTGGAGGCGCAGAGAAGACAAACTAAATATTATGATGCGCGACATTGTAAGGTGGAATTTCAGGCAGGAGACAGAGTATTTTTTGAAAATACGTCCGGCACATGGGGTCACACAGGTGTGGCGATTGAAGAAGCTCAGTCCAAGATACATGGGGCCATATAGGATCCTGAAGCGGATCGGCCCCTTGGCCTACAGACTGGAGCTGCCACAAGAGTTGGCCAGGTTGCACGACGTCTTTCATGTCTCCTCATTTAGGAAGGCACTCTTTCGACCATGGCAATAAATTACTGCTACAACGGGCCTGATAACATCTGACCGAACAGTCTGTTTGGAGCCAATACAGATTGATGACATAACCATTCGAGTCTTGCGACGAAAGAAAGTTCCGCTGGTCAAGGTCCTTTGGTCTAATCTTGGTTAGGAAGAACATACATAAGAACCACTGGATTTGATGCAACAACAATATCTAGAACTTTTCAAATCAGGTGACACTTAATTGCTTAAAGTTTTCATGGTTAATCAACTTGGTCTACAACCCCGTATACCCGATCGTAATTTCGGGGATGAAATTATTTTCTTTTGTATTGGGAATTGTTACATCCCCCAAACTACTAGACCTCTAGGAACTTTTTGTCATGACAAATTCATGACAAAAATAGGGTAAGTGACCTAGGGTGCCTTAGCAACAAGTTAAATGAGAGGAGAACACCATGGTGTACACTTAGACACCACGGGTCATTCCAATTTAAGGAAGATTCAAGGGTAACTCAGGAGGACTAAAAGCACCATATGCATCACCTGTAACCATGGGGAAACCCCTAGGAAGAATTAGAGCATGCTAGGTGACATAAATGGTTCTTTGAACCAAAAAGAGTACCCTTGATCACCATAGGAGCCTTTGACCTGACTAGGTCAAGTTACACATAAAGGCCCAACCTGACATACTTCACCCTAGTATAGGTCAATTAGCCTGAGTATGGTGAAATTGACCACACCACACCCTTCCTAAACACTAGGGAAGACTAATGAGTCAAAATGGACCTAGTGGAATTGGTCAATTTTGGGAAATTAGGTCAATTACCCAAATAGCCCCAATTTGACCTAAATGAACTAATCCTCTCAATTAGCCTTCAATTGACCCAATGTGACCAAATTGATCACACCAAACCCTCTATGATCATTAGGAGAGATTGGTGGGGCAACATTGACCCATTGGGGTGGAACAATTTTGGGGAACATGACCAATTACCAAAAAGCCCCAATTTGACTAAAATAAACTAATTTCCCCAACTGGACATTCAATTGGTCATAAGTGGTCAAATTGATCACCAATAACACTCCAAGACTAGTAAGGGAGTCTAATGGGTCCACATTGGACCCTTGGGATAAACCAATATTGGGAAATTAGGCCAAATTACCAAATTGCCCCAAATTTCAATTTTTGCCCTAAATGGTTCAATTGGCCCTCATTTGGCAAAAATTGACTTAGCACAACCCTTCCTAAACCCTAAGGGGAGTATATGAGACCTAAATGAACCAAGGTCCTTGATAGTTTATAGGTTAGTAGTCTAATTCACCTAGAGGGGGGGGGGGGGGGTGAATAGGTCTCTTTGAATTTTACTTAATTGTTGCTAACAGTTAGTAAGTAGTAATTCACTACAACAAATTACACTTTTAGTAAGGACTAAAAATGTTACAAAAGGTAACTAATACCATTACACAAAGTTTTGGTAACGACATTTACTTATTGTGATGACCATTACCTAAAGCTCGACGCTAATAGTTCTCGTAACGAATTTTTATTTGTCGTTACAAATAATTTATTCGTGACAAACATTACGTTCTCACAATAAGATGAGTTATAGTAAAGAATATTTCGTTACAAATATTCAATTTCTTACTCACTAAAAATAAATTAATTTATATATCAAATTTATTAATATTAATTTGTCGTTACAAATAACTTTGTTGTAACAATCATTATTTTATTACAATATAATAACCAATTACTAAAAAAGACCATTAATATAAACATATTTTTTTATTTTTATTAATACACAAAACTAAGGGTGGGAGATGGCCCAAACCCCTCAATACAATCCATTGAAACTTTAAACTCTAATACATAAAAAGCACACAGTTCTTGTAACAATCATTATTTCTCTTTGAATTTTACTTAATTGTTCCTAGCAGTTAGTGAGTAGTAAACAAAAACTCAAGCAAACACAGAAAACACACAGTTCTTTATAGTGGTTATCCAAGACAGTGTGTCTATGGGTAGTCCACTTTCCCTCTACACCTATCTAATAGAGTGTTAGACAAGACAAACTCCACCAATCTCAGCTCCAAGAGCTTACAACACAGATCCCTTAGGATCTCTCAGGTTTGCTCCAAACCCTACCTCAGGCTAACCAGCCCTACCAACTCAAAGTGCCTCCACTCCTACTGCTCAGAGATCACCTTGATCTCCTACCTCAGGCCTATCAAGAATCCCTACTTCTTAGGAAATATGACCTACAGCTCAGGCTCAACAGCCTTACAAATCTCAGGCTTAACAACCCTACAATCTCAGGCTCAACATGTAACATCCCGAATTTTATTGGGTCACTAGACCCTAGTGAGCCCAATAAAAGTAGGCCCGAGCGATAGAGAATGACCCAATATAGGATTGTGTACTAGGGGACTACGATCTGACTTCCATCAGCTCCGTTAGACTTACATGATCGGTACGAGTGTAATAGAGCTCGTTCCATTCTGATCCAAGGTCGTTTGGAGAAAACAACCGTTTTGAGTATTATTGTGCGCCGCAACTAAGTCGTTGGGGTAAAACGACTAAATGTACTCCAATTTGACTTTCGTCAGTTCCGTTAGACTTGTATGATCGATACGAGTGTAATGGAGCTCGTTTCATTCAAACCCGAGGTCGTTTGGAGAAAATGACCATTTTGAGTATCATTGTGCGCCGCAACTAAGTCGTTGGGGTACATCGACCAAATGCACTCCAATTTGACTTCCGTCAGTTTCGTTAGACTTGTATGATCGATATGAGTGTAATGGAGCTCGTTTCATTCCAACCCGAGGTCGTTTGGAGAAAATGACCATTTTGAGTATTATTGTGCGCCGCAACTAAGTTGTTGGGGTACAGTGGCCAAATGTACTCCGATATGACTTCCGTCAGCTCCTTTAGACTCATATGATCGGTACGAGTGTAATATAGCTCATTCCATTCTGATCCGAGGTTGTTTGGAGAAAATGACCGTTTTGAGTATTATTGTGCGCCGTAACTAAGACGTTGGGGTACAACAACCAAATGTACTCTGATTTGACTTCCGTCAGTTCCGTTAGACTCGTATAATTGATACGAGTGTAATGGAGCTCGCTTCATTCCAATTCGAGGTCGTTTGGAGAAAATGACCATTTTGAGTATTATTGTGCGCCGCAACTAAGTCGTTGGGGTACGGTGACCGAACGTACTCCGATTCGACTTCCATCAGTTTCGTTAGACTTGTATAGTCCACATGAACATCATGGAACTCATTGACCGTCAATCTGAGGTCATACGGAGAATATGCCATTTTGGATTATGCAGACCGCCTCGGCACATCGCACGAAATACGGAGTGCACAAACTCGGAATCGGTCCCGATAAATCTTAGTGGACCCTCGGGACCATGGAGGACCCCGCCCTGAGTTAACCTTGGTCAACCCCCCCCCCCCCCCCCAAGCATGAAAATCTTTGGGAAAAGAAAAGAAAAAGGTGTGGGGGGGGGAGGAGAGAGAATCTCCTTCCTCAAGGAGGGAGGGGGCTGCCCATGAATAGGCAGCCCCCTGTTAGGGCAAGGGAGGGGGGGGGGGGGAGAAAATATCTTCCCCAACCCATCCCTCCCTTTAACCCACGTGGGATAAAGGGAGGGAGAGAGGAGGCCTCCCTCTTCCCTTATAAAAGGAAGGGCACAGCTGTATTACCCGTAATTCGTCGAGACCAAACCGGGAGTTAAGGTGACCGAGACAAGTAGAGCGACCGCTCAAAAGCAACTGGAGACCACTCACCTGGGAAGAAAGTATATGAACCCCCATATTTGCCGAGCGCGTGTAGCGCAGCGTGTACATGGTCGCGATGATGAAAATAACTGTAACAGGGTAAAATAGCCGCTCGAACGCGTTCGGAAATGACCGTAATCAGAAAAGGCGGAGACCCCCACTCGCCCCTTTGGGGGCGGGTGAGGGGAGACCCCCCTCCCCACTCGCCCGCCCCCATGGGGGCGAGTGGGGGAGACTCCCACTCACCCCTTCGGGGGAGGGTGGGGGGAGACCCCCCTCCCCACTCGCCCTCCCCCTTGGGGGCGAGTGTGGGAGACTCCCACTCGCCCCTTTGATGGCTGGTTGGGGGAGACCCCCCTCCCCACTCGCCCGCCCCCTTGGTGGCGAGTGAGGGAGACTCCCACTCACCCCTTTGGGGGCGGGTGGGGGGAGACCCCCTACCCACTCGCCCGCCCCCTTGGGGGCGAGTGGGGGAGACTCCCACTCGCCCCTTTGGGGGCGGGTGGGGGGAGATCCCCCTCCACACTCGCCCGCCCCCTTGGGGGGAGTGGGAGGAAGCCCCCACTCGCCCTTCTTGGGCGAGTGGGGTCTCATATAATCATGTTTAGACCTCCGGCAAGGGCGGGAGTGGACGTTTCAGGTCCCAATCGCCCCCATCGCCTGCCTTGGTGGTGATCGCAGGGTTGTAGGGTTGCAGGGTCGCAGGGTCGTAGGCTTGCAGGGTTAAAGGGTCGCAAGGTTGCAGGGTTGCCAGGGAAGACTCAGGAAGTAATGTTTCGACCCGCGTTTTAGCCTTTTCAAACAGCGGAAGTCAGTTATTGGCAGACCATTTCGACTATCCACAGACCATTTTTTAGGAAGTCTATAAATAGACCCCCATGGGCACCTTGGGGAGGGTTGGTTCTTCTCCCCCCTCGCGTGTTATTTGCATGCTAGCACTCCTACCCCCTGTTCGACTAGTCGATAGGGAGGTGTTACTCAGTGCTCTCTAGGGTGCCTAAACGCAGCATTGGCTTGGGAGGGGAAGCTCTCTTTGATCTTCCGGGTGTGTGGCGGGACCTCCTCGCTGCCGCTAAGGGGTCTGTTTAGGGACTTCAAGTCTTTTTGGTGCAAGGTTCTTCGACTCTCCATAACCGGTCACGTGTTCAGGCTTAGGTGAAGTAAGGGTCAGCTGCATCCCCCTTTACGAACGTCGAAACCGGTTCTCGGGTTTCAACATTCTGGTGCGGTGAGCATGGAAAGTAGCTGGTTCAGAAAACCTTAAGTAAGTTCCATGACTGGAAGTGAAGAGCCAAGGGACTCCTCCCGCCTGCCAAACCGTGGCAATTGGAAGGGGAAGAGGAGGCAGGGAAGGTAGATCAGGTGTTAGAAGATTTGGCCAGGTTGGAAGTGGCAGAGGAGGTGAAGGAGATGGAGGTCGTCAGCGGCAGCGGAAGGCCGGAGAAGATACAGGTCAGTGGGAGGCTGAGCGAGTAGGACCAGGAGAGGGTCCGAAGATGTATCCAGCAGAATGTGGATATATTCGCATGGAGCGCCGCGGAGATGCCAGGTGTCGATGCAAATGTGGCGTGTCATCGCCTCAACCTCGACTCGAGCATCCTCCCCATCCGCCAAAAGAAAAGATCTGTATCGAACACCCTCGCCGGGCCGATCAGAGACTGCTGGAAGCAGGGTTCGTAGAGGAGATCCAGTATCCGGGTTGGGTCTCTAACGTTGTAATGGTAAAGAAGAGTGGATGGAAGTGGAGGATGTGTATCGACTTCTCTCTACTAAATAATGCATGTCCAAAAGATTGTTATGCCCTACCCCGAATCGACGCAATGGTGGACTCAGTCATCGGCTTCCCGGTGATGAGCTTCTTGGATGCGTTCTCTGGCTACCATCAAATCCGAAAGCATCCGCCCGACATTAAGGATGTTTCCTTCATCACAGACGACGGGTGTTATTGTTATAAGATGATGCCTTTCGGACTGAAGAACACGGGAGCAACCTACCAAAGGATGATGGACCGAGTCTTCAAGGATCAAAAGGGCTGAAACCTAGAAGTCTATGTGGACAACTTGATGGTTAAGAGCAGGGACGTGGAGTCTTACTTGCAGGATTTAGAGGAGACCTTCGCCACTCTTTGAAGGTTTAAGATGAGACTTAAACCCTCCAAATGTGTCTTCGGAGCAGGCCGAGGAAAGTTCCTTGGTCACCTACTCACCCCAGAGGGGGTAGAGCCCAACCCAGACAAGGTCAAAGCCATCTTGGAGTTGGAGTCGACAAGGAGTGCGAAGGAGATTCAAAGGTTGACTGGGAAGCTGGCGAGGTTGAGCAAGTTTCTCTCTCGGGCCGGAGAGAAGTGCTCACCTTTCTTTAAAGCCCTAAGGGGAAATCAAAAATTTGAATGGTCGCAAGAGTGCGAGGCGGCATTCCAGGCCCTGAAGAGGCAGCTGATGCAAGCTCCGCTGCTGCAAGGACTGAGAGAAGGGGAAGACTTGTTCCTCTATCTTGGGGTAGGCACCAAGGCAGTAAGCTCCGTCCTAGTCCGAGAAGAGGGAAAGAAACAACTCCCCATCTACTATGTCAGCCGGGTCCTAAAGAAGGCGGAGCTCAGATACCCCATTTTGGAGAAGCTGGCATTTGCTTTAATCATTTCGGCCAGGAAGCTCCGACCCTACTTCCAGGCGTATTCGGTTAAGGTAGTGACCAACCACCCCCTCCGCAGCATTATGGAAGGAGTGGAGCATTCAGGCAGATTGGCAAAGTGGTATGTCGAGCTTAGCGAGTTCGATGTCACCTTCGTCCCTCGGCTATCAATGAAAGCGCAGGTGGTAGCGGACTTTCTAGCGGAGTATGTAACCGAGGTAGATGAATAGAAACCCCCCGAGTTAGTAGCATGGGAGCTGTTCGCAGACGGGGCATCAGGAAAACATTCCCTCAGAGGATGGGTGGTCCTAGTTAGCCCACAAGGGACAAGGATCGAGCAAGCGATCGACATCCAATTCCCTGTAACCAACAACCAGGCCGAGTACGAAGCAGTGGTGGCTGGGCTTCGTCTGGCGAGTGAACTGGGAATTCGGGATGTTAGAGTATTCACCGATTCGATGGTGGTGGTGTCCCAGGTCCGAGGGGAGTTCGAGACTAGAGAACTGACCCTCCAAAGATACTTGGTGAAGGTCAAGGGTCTCGTCAGCCTGTTCCGCACCTTCTCAATCCAGCACATGCCGAGAGAGGAGAACACTCAGGCAGACTCCCTGGAATAGTGACGGAGTTGTTTTGCACGTCCATTGAGGAAGGAGAGATGATGGAGATCGATTAGAGGGCCTCATGGGTGGATCCGATCATTGTCTTTCTGGCCTCAGGAGAGTTCCCAAAGGGTGTTCCGGATAAGAGGCGATTCAGGTACAAGACAACATATTATCTGATGCGGGAAGGAAGCTTGTACAGAAAGACCCTAACAAGACTCCTAGCGAGATGTGTGACGGAAGACGAGGTTCCAAGGGTCTTGGAGGAAATGCACTCCGGGGAATGTGGAAGCCACTCCGGGAGTCGGACCTTGGAAAAGAGGGTGCTGAGGCAGGGATATTTTTGGCCGACTCTTCGAGAGGACACCATGAAGTTTGCAAAGAAATGTCAGAAGTGTCAGCTCTTCGCACCACTCCAACTCCAACCCGCGCAGAGGCTCAGGACGATCGTGGCATCTTGGCCCTTCGCCATCTGGGGAATGGACTTGGTCGGCCCGTTCCCTCAGGACAACGACCAAAGAAAATTCTTGTTAGTCATGATAGACTACTTCTCCAAATGGGTGGAGGTTAAGGCTTTGGCGAAAACAACCTCACAGGTAATAAAGAACTTTATTTGGGGAGAAATAATTTGCAGGTACGGGCTCCCTCTCGCATAGTGATAGACAACGGACCACAGTTCGCTAGCGAAGAACTCGTGGATTTTTTTGGTCAGTTGGGCATTGACCTCCGCTTTGCCTCCGTTCATCATCCTCGGAGCAACGGACAGGTGGAGGCGGAAAACAAGGTCATAGGCAACCTGCTTAAGAAAAAGTTGAAGAACTTAAAAGGGAACTGGGTGGAGCAGCTTCCCTCGGTCTTATGGGCCTTGAGAACGACAACCAACACGGCGATGGGAGAAACGCCATTCAAACTCTCCCATGGATCTGAGGCCATACTCCTGGTGGAATTTGAGGTTAGGCCCCCCCGGGTTATAGCCGCCAAGGAAGGGGATGAGGACTGGTGGATGGACAATGAGGAGGAGCAGCGGCTCTCACTGGATATGGTTGAGGAGCTCCGGGTCCTCGCAGCGATTCGACAAGAAGAAGTGAAGCATCGAATGGCCAGGTACTTTGATAAAAATATTAGAATCAAGCAATTCATCCCAGGAGACTTAGTCCTAAAAAAGGTTGACGTCGTGGGAAGATCGGCGAACGTAGGAAAGCTCCGACCCAATTGGGAGGGACCCTATGTAATCCGAGAGGCCCTGAAGTCAGGAGGGTATCGCCTTTAAAATGTTGAAGGGATTCCTCTTGGTAATACTTGGAGTGGCGGCGATCTAAAACGTTTCTACCCTTAACAAATGTTGGGAATGAAAATGTTTAGGTGAAAGAAGGAGAGGGAAGTGATGAAGGAGATGGCCAAGATGCAAGTGGCTGAGTAAACGCGAGGAAGCGCCTTGTAATGCCATGTAATCAATTTATGATGTATCAAAAGTAGTTAAAGATATCATGTTGGTTAAAGCCCCGAGAAGGGACCGCTGACCGGGCTTGTTGATGCCGACAGGGCAGGAGAACTCACTCGGAGAGGCAGGTGATTTAATTTGGTTAAGGCCCCGAGAAGAGACCACTGACCGGGCTTGTTGATGTCGGCAAGTGATGAGTAGTTTTTGGACTCATCTTTTAGTATAATTTTAATATAGTTTTAATATGAATTTATATAATTTATTTGTATTTTCTTATTTAATCTGTTCCCTTTTAATTTTATAAACTAACTTAAGCTTTTACTATGTTTTTCAGGTTTTCTGGGCACTTTGAGCAAAAATGTCAAGTACACGCCCAAGGTCACGGGCGTGACCAAGGGCGTGACCGATAAAGATGTGTTCCAGACCTGCTGCCGTCACCCCGGGTCAATTCCGTGAAGTTTTGCCAAGTACACGCCCCAGGTCACGGGCGTGACCAAGGGCGTGACCCAATGTCACGACCGCGACCCGCCACAAGCATCTAGAATCAGCCTGCCACGTCAATTAAAATTACATGCCCCAGGTCACGGGCGTGACCAGGGGCGTGACATCCAGGTCACGAGCATGAATCACCCCGCGCTCCTTCCCGCCGAAGTTTCCCGCCAGCAGCAGATTTAAAGATTACACGCCCCAAGTCACGGGCGTGACCTAGAGCGCGATGCATCCGAAATGCCTACATTGAAGCCAGAACACGCCCTCTCCACACCAGCACTGATCACGCCCCTTACACGCCCTTGGTCACGGGCGTGACCAAGGGCATGTAACATCAATTTTCCAGCTATTTAAAGGGAGCTTCTCCAGAACTTCAGGGACGAAATTTAGGACCTAGACTCTTCATTTCTTGTATCATTTTCCTGTTTTAAGTAGTTTCTTATATTTCTCTTTAATCTTGTACTTGTAGTTTTCAATTCAATAGTTGTAACTTTCAATTCTTAGTTTGTAATTCCATTTGCATCAATTAATAAAATAGTTCTTATTTCTCTCATTCTCCTCTTCCTTCTTCATGTATTCTTTTATTTCCTTGATTCCTCCATCTCAATGAGTAACTAAATTTCTATTAGTACTCGATCGAGATGATCCAAGGAATAATATAAGTCATGAATTACTTTATAGCTGCTCTTTCTCTTTTCTGAAAAGCTTAAGATTTATCCTTGATTTTAAGATAACGATATTATATTTTCGATATATAATTCTTGTTCTTGTTTTCGTACTTTAGTTAGCCGAGAGGCTCGTAATACGAATCGATCACTCAAGGATAAAGAAGAGTAGAATGCAATCCTCGAGAGCGACGACGTTACCCTTCCAGATTGGAGTAAAATCCAATAGCGGGATTCACCTCGTAAAGTGAGCTTTAGGGGTTCCGATTATAGAACAAAAGTTTGATTGATCAACCTAATCTCAGGTGAACGTATTCCTCGAGAGAGGTGCATTCATAATTCGGGAATCTCCACGGTCAAGGCTATTTTAGTAAGAGAATGTGATTTTATTCTTTCGTCTTATTTTTATCTCTGAGGAGATTCAAGGATCGAGTGCTAATCTTCCTCATCGTTTAATCTTATTCTAATTTATCTTTTGCAAAACAAACCCAAAGTATTATTGATAAAATAATAGAGATTTTCTGAAGTAAGAGTACTCAACCGCCCCGAGTCTAATATGACCTTGGTTTTTATAACCTATACTACATTCGATACGGTACACTTGACGTTGTCGTTTGCAGATATAGTTTTGAGCATCAAGTTTTTGGCGCCATTGCCGGGGAACACGGTTGATATTTCGAAAAAAGAAATATCTATTAATTTTATCGTTCTCTTTATTTCTTTTTTTTTCTCTTAAAATTAAAAAAAAAAATCTTAAAAGGCGTAATTTAAATTCTCAGAAAGGGAGATTTGGGCTTGAACTCCCATCTCATCTCCTAGTACCTTGCGAACCCCTCACAGGGTAGACCTCAGGAAGTCCGGGACTAATTTAACCCACTTTTTGCAAAAAAAAAATATATATATTTAATATAAATTATTTCTCTTCTCTATTCCCCCTCTAAAAATTCCATTCATTTAAGTGAAGGTTGTTTTCTTTTTATTAAATGAGGTTATTTGAATTGGCCGTAAAGGTTGTCGAGCTTCAAAACCAAGTTAATCTTTTGGAAGTCGCACGAAAGCGCCAAATTAGTTATAACTATTGTGGTGCTCATCATCAAAGTGTTTTTCATTCTTATTCTCAAAATTTATATTATGAAAATATTTTTTCTCAATCTTATGCAAATAATTTTGATTATAGTTACGATCATAATATTTCCTCTTTTAATGAAAATAATTTTTCAAACTTTGATGAAAATGTTTTTTCTAATTTTTATGAGAATAATTTTTCGGCGTTTAATAATTATTCTTCTAGCTCCGAAGTAGATTATTCTTGGTGGCAAGCTCACTCGGATAGTTCTCGGAGCGGTGAAGAAAAATCTTTAGATCCGAATTTTTATTCTTCTTCTTATGCGCCGCAATTTTCTTTCTCTAATTTTGGGGAATTTCCACCGATTCAATTTAATACTTCCACCAAAAATTTAGAGGATAAATACGATTATAATTTTTCATCTTTTCAAGAAAATAAATTTTTAAACATAGATGAAAATATTTTTTCTAAATTTCATGAGAATAATTTTTCGGCGTTTGATAATTGTTCTTCTAGCCCTGAAGTCGATTATTCTTGGTGGCAAGGTCACCCGGATAGTTCTCGGAGCGATGAAGATAAATCTTTAGATCAGAATTTTTGTTCTTCTTCTCTTGCGCCACAATTTCCGTTCTCTAATTTTGGGGAAATTCTGCTGATTCAAATAGATACTTCCCCCCAAAACTTAGATAAAAATATGACTTCTTCTAGTGCTTTTTCTCCATCCTTTGATAATTTAGTTATGGAGGAATATGCGCTTTCATGTAATCCCATAACTTCTTTTACCAAAGATGAAGAAAAATTCTCTTACCAAGAATTTCTTAATGTTTTGGGCACCCCAGATGAAATAGAAGAAGAACAAGTTTCTTCCCCTACTCCACCAGGATCTTCTTTTCTTTCTCATGAATTTTCACAAAATTCTTCTATTTTAGTTCAACCGAAAATTCATGAAAATCTTGTGTCCAAAAATTTTATTCCGCTTGGTTATGCACTAGATTTTTCAAAAGAAATATTTATTTTAGAAAAGGAACAACCAGAGTTTAATCTTTTATTTTCGCAAGCACCTCCTCCTTGCAAAAAATTATCTGACATGTTTAATTGTGATTCTCTATATACTTATAATTGTCAGGTTGAAGATGAGCCATTGCTACCCCAATTAATTGATGATCCATATGCCGCTCATCTTTATATTTCCAAAACACCTCAGGTATGTATACGTGATTTGGATTTGCAAATTCAAGTCCAACGACAAACGGAGAATCACATGTTAAGCGGAGGAGAAGCCGGCCGACTAACGTCGGCACATTCACCTAAGCGTGAATTAGGGGAGTTGCCTGTCCACTTCTCTTTTCCATTTCCGTTTTCCTAACACTAACCGTCTAGCTTAAAGACGGGAAAAACAAAGCACTCTTGGGAGGCACCCCTTGCTTATCTTTAGTTTTTATGCATTTTTCTTTTTAAGTGTATTTTCTTTCAAGTGTTCTTCATACTTAGTTTTAAACATTGGGGACAATGTTTAATTTTAAGTATGCGGGTGTAGCTTAGCATTCATTGTATTTTATTTGAAAAAGAAACAAAAAAATTATAAAAAATATAAAAATCTAATTTCTTGGAAAGGGCGCTTTGGGCTTGAACTCCCATCACAGCTCCTAGTACCTTGCGAACCCTTCACCGGGTAGCCCTTGGAAAGTCCAAGAAATAATACTTATAAAAATAATAATAATAAATACGCCTAGCCTTGTTGTTTTTATTTTTCTAGAAATTTAGTTTGAGGTTTGATTATAAGTATTCTTACATTTTTAATTTAGCTAATTTTTTGTTTCATCAGAATTTGTTAAATTTAAATTTGATGTAATTTAGTTTTAAGAAACACTTTATGTTTTTAATTCAATTAGAGAATTTATTTAGCACTACTTCTCCGTTTAATTTTAAATAGCTTCACTTTGTGGTAAATTGGCTAAACATCTCTAGATTTCTATTATATTCTCTTTTAACTTTAAGATCTTAAGAAATTTCATTCCACTAAAAAGTTGCTCTCAAAATAGTTTAATTTATAAACTAGAAGTATTTCTTCCCCCTCACCCTTTGTTGGCAAATAAAAAAAATGTAGAAAAATATCATATGTCATGGGAATAAGAGGATAAAATTCATTATCCCCTAAACATATGCACCCAAAATCATTTAAAAGATTATATATCATAAAGTAAGAGGATAAAATTCATTACTTTTAAACATATACATTTTGGGTTTTTATTTGAAGAGAAATTTTAAAAGATTATATGGCATGGAAAATAAGAGGATAAAATTCATTATTTTCCTAAAAATATACAATTTCGTATTTAAATAAGGTGAGAGGATAAAATTCATCACATTTATTTTAGTATCTCTTCATTTTACCATTTCGTTTAAGCCCATCCCTAGCCAATTTCATTGTTTCTAGTCCTAAACTAAATTATTAAGAGAGCAATATTTTTGGTAGGTGTCTTTTCCTTAAGTTTCTTTTATGTTAGAGTGTTTATAATTTCAATCTAATTTTGTTTGAAAATTTTTATGATTTCGTTTGCTAAATAGTTATCTTGAGAAGTATATAGCTAAGCAGATTTCTCTTTTTAAATTATCACCATAACTTAGACTTAATTCTTGAATTCCTAGAATTTACTTTTAACTTACTCTTGGTTTAACGAAATTTTAGTTAATTAGAAATAATATCGATGTCTTGTAATTCTTTCCTCACTCTTTTGCTCTGGAATAGCAAAAGCTCAAGTATGGGGGTGTTTGATGAGTAGTTTTTGTACTCATATTTTAGTATAATTTTAATATAGTTTTAATATGAATTTATATAATTTATTTGTATTTTCTTATTTAATCTGTTCCCTTTTAATTTTATAAACTAACTTAAGCTTTTTCTGTGTTTTTCAGGTTTTCTGGGCACTTTAAGCAAAAATGTCAAGTACACGCCCAAGGTCACCGGCGTGACCAAGGGCGTGTTAGATAAAGATGTGTTCCAGACCTGCTGCCGCCACCCCGGGTCAATTCCGTGAAGTTTCGCCAAGTACACGCCCCAGGTCACGGGCGTGACCAAGGGCGTGACCCAATGTCACGACCGCGACCCGCCACAAGCATCCAGAATCAGCCTGCCATGTCAATTAAAATTAGACGCCCCAGGTCACGGGCATTACCAGGGGCGTGACATCCAGGTCACGAGCGTGACTCGCCCCGCGCTCCTTCCCGCCGAAGTTTCCCGCCAGCAACAGATTTAAAGATTACACGCCCCAGGTCACGGGCGTGACCTAGGGCGTGACGCATCCGAAACGCCTGCATTGAAGCCAGAACGTTCCCTCTCCACACCAGCACCGATCACGCCCCTTACACGCCCTTGGTCACGGGCGTGACCAAGGGCGTGCAACATCAATTTTCCAGCTATTTAAAGGGAGCTTCTCCAGAACTTCAGGGACGAAATTTAGGACTTAGAATCTTCATTTCTTGTATCATTTTCCTGTTTTAAGTAGTTTCTTATATTTGTCTTTAATCTTGTACTTGTAGTTTTCAATTCAATAGTTGTAACTTTCAATTCTTAGTTTCCCTTTGCATCAATTAATAAAATAGTTCTTATTTCTCTCATTCTCCTCTTCCTTCTTCATGTATTCTTTTATTCCCTTGATTCCTCCATCTCAATGAGTAACTAAATTTCTATTAGTACTCGATCGAGATGATCCAAGGAATAATATAAGTCATGAATTAATTTAGAGCTGCTCTTTCTCTTTTCTGAAAAGCATAAGATTTATCCTTGATTTTAAGATAACGAGATTATATTTTCGATATATAATTCTTGTTCTTGTTTTCGTACTTTAGTTAGCCGAGAGGCTCGTAATACGAATCGATCACTCAAGGATAAAGAAGAGTAGAATGCAATCCTTGAGAGAGGATGGTGTTACCCTTCCAGATTGGAGTAAAAGCCAATAGCGGGATTCACCTCGTAAAGCGAGCTTTAGGGGTTTCGATTATAGATTGAAAGTTCGATTGATCAACCTAATCTCAGGTGAACGTATTCCTCGAGAGAGGTGCATTCATAATTCGCGAATCTTCACGGTCAAGGCTATTTTAGTAAGAGAATGCGATTTTATTCTTTCGTCTTATTTTTATCTTCGAGGTGATTCAAGGATCGAATGCTAATCTTCCTCATCGTTTAATCTTATTCTAATTTCTCTTTTGCAAAACAAACCCAAAGTATTATTGATAAAATAATAGAGATTTCTAAAGTAAGAGTACTCAACCGCCCCGAGTCTAATACGACCTTAGTTTTTATAACCTATACTACATTCGATACGGTATACTTATCGTTGTCATTTGCGGATATAGTTTTGCACATCAACAGGGCAGGAGAACTCACTCGGAGAGGCATGGAATTTGGTTAAGGCCCCGAGAAGAGACCGCTGACCAGGCTTGTTGATGCCGACAGGGCAGGAGAACTCACTCGGAGAGGCATGGAATTTGGTTAAGGCCCCGAGAAGAGACCGCTGACCGAGCTTATTGATGCCAGCAGGGCAGGAGAACTCACTCGGAGAGGCATGGAATTTGGTTAAGGCGTCGAGAAGAGACCGCTGACCGGGCTTGTTGATGGCAGTAGGGCAGGAGAACTCACTCAGAGAGGCATGGAATTTGGCTAAGGCCACGAGAAGAGACCACTGACCGGGCTTGTTGATGGCGGCAGGGCAGGAGAACTCACTCAGAGAGGCATGGAATTTGGTTAAGGCCCCGAGAAGAGACCGCTGACCGGGCTTGTTGATGCCGGCAGGGCAGGCGAACTCACTCGGAGAGGCATGGAATATGGTTAAGGCCGCGAGAAGAAACCGCTGACCGAGCTTGTTGATGCCGGCAGGGCAGGAGAACAAACTCGGAGAGGCATGGAATTTGGTTAAGGCCCCGAGAAGAGACCGCTGACCGGGTTTGTTGATGTCGGCAGGGCAGAAGAACTAACTCAAAGAGGCATGGAATTTGGTTAAGGCCCCGAGAAGAGACCGCTGACCGGGCTTGTTGATGCCGGCAGGGCAGGAGAACTCACTTGGAGAGGCAGGTGATTTAATTTAGTTAAGGCCCTGAGAAGAGATCAGTGACCGGGCTTGTTGATGCCGGCAGGGCGGGAGAACTCACTCGGAGAGGCATGGAATTTGGTTAAGGCGCCGAGAAGAGACCGCTGACCGGGATTGTTGATGCCGACAGGGCAGGAGAACTCACTCGGAGAGGCATGGAATTTGGTTAAGGCCCCGAGAAGAGACTGCTGACCAGGCTTATTGATGCCGACAGGGCAGGAGAACTCACTCAGAGAGGCAGGTGATTTAATTTGGTTAAGGCCCCTAGAAGAGACCGCTGACCGGGCTTGTTGATGCCGACAGGGCAGGAAAACTCACTCAGAGAGGCGGTAAATTTGGTTAAGGCCCCGAGAAGAGACCGCTGACCAGGCTTGTTGATGTCGGCAGAGCAGGAGAACTCACTCGGAGAGGCAAGGAATTTGGTTAAGACCCTGACAAGAGACCGCTGCACGAGCTCTTTTAAGTTTCCTCCGCTTCTAATTGAGTTCGACTCCCTAGAAAGCGTTGAGTTGTCTCCACTTCCAGTTGAGTTCGACTCCCTGGAAGGTGTTGACTTGTCTCCACTTCCAGTTGAGTTCGACTCCCTGGAAGGTGTTGAGTTGCCTCCACTTCCAGTTGAGTTCGACTCTCTGGAAGGTATTTAGTTGTCTCCACTCCCAGTTGAGCTCTGCTCCCTGGGAGATGTTGAGTTGTCTCCACCTCCCGTTGAGCTCGGTTCATGGGAGGGTTGTTAAGTGGAGAAAAGGTTTTTCTTTCCTATGCTTACTTCAGTTTGAAACATTTTTTGAAATAGTTTTACCCCCGAGTTCTCATTGTTGGTCTCTCTCGACCACGGGTCATCCATTGTTTTTCCGGGCTCGTGTCGAACCCGAAAAAAGCGGGGATTGAGTATTACCCGTAATTCGTCGAGACCAAACCGGGAGTTAAGGTGACCGAGACAAGTAGAGCGACCGCTCAGAAGCAACTGGAGACCACTCACCCGAGAAGAAAGTATATGAACCCCCATATTTGCTGAGCGCATGTAGCGCAGCGTGTACATGGTTATGATGATGAAAATAACCGTAACAGGGTAAAATGGCTTCTCGAACGCGTTCGGAAATGACCGTAATCAGAAAAGGCGGAGACCCCCACTCGCCCCTTTGGGGGTGGATGAGGGGAGACCCCCCTCCCCACTCGCCCGCCCCCTTGGGGGCGAGTGGGGGAGACTCCCACTCTCCCCTTCGGGGGAGGGTGGGGGGAGACCCCCTCCCCACTCGTTCGCCCCCTTGGGGGCGAGTGGGGGAGGCTCCCACTCGCCCCTTTGGGGGTGGGTGTGGGGAGATGCCCCTCTCCACTCGCCCTCCCCCTTGGGGGCGAGTGTAGGAGACTCCCACTCGCCCCTTTGGGGGCGGGTGGGGAGAGACCCCCTCCCCACTCGCCCGCCCCCTTGGGGGCGAGTGGGCGAGACTCCCACTCGCCCCTTTGGGGGCGGGTTGGGGGGAGATCCCCCTCCCCACTCGCCCGCCCCCTTGGGGGGAGTGGGAGGAAGCCCCCACTCGCCCTTCTTGGGCAAGTGGGGTCTCGGGTAATCACGTTTAGACCTATGGCAAGGGTGGGAGTGGACGTTTCAGGTTCCACTGTCCACCCTTGCCTGCCTTGGTGGTGATCGCAGGGTTGCAGGGTTGCAGGGTTGCAAGGTTGCAGGGTTGCCAGGGAAGACTCAGGACGTAATGTTTCGACCCGCGTTATAGACTTTTCAAACAGCGGAAGTCAGCTATTGGCGGACCATTTCGACTATCCGCAGACCATTTCTTTAGGAAGTCTATAAATAGACCCCCATGAGCACCTTGGGGAAGGTTGGTTCTTCTCTCCCCCTCGCGTGTTATTTGCGAGCTAGCACTCCTACCCCCTGTTCGACTAGTCGATAGGCAGGTGTTACTCTGTGCTCTCCATGGTGCCTAAGTGCTGCATTGGCTTGGGAGGGGAAGCTCTCTTTGATCTTTCGGGTGTGTGGCGGGACCTCCTCGCTGCCGCTCAAGGGGTCTGTTTAGGGACGTCAAGTCTTTTTGGTGCAAGGTTCTTCGACTCGATCTCCATAACTGGTCACATGTTCAGGCTTAGGTGAAGTAAGGGTCAGCTGCATCCCCCTTTATGAACGTCGAAACCGATTCTCTGGTTTCAACACCAGCCTCCTCTCCTGAATGCACACCCCCCCCCCTCAGCCCCCTCCTCCCCAGCCAGCACCTCCTCCCCCTGCCAGCCAACCCTCCCCTTCACCTGTCGGAGCTCTTCCCATCCGAACAGCCGCCACCACCTCCTCTCCATGGCGAGCCACCCCTCCACCTCCCGAGCCCCTCCCCTACAGGTAGAAACCTCCCCTCCTCCTTCCTACTTCCCTAAGGCAGCCAACCGCTCTCCTCCCCATTGTCGGAGCGTCGCAAGCACCACCACAAGCCTTGCCCGGGCGCGGGTGGAGGTGCTGGCCGTGAGAGCTTCTCCCCCAGCGCCGGTGGTGGCGCTGGGGGAGCAGGTCCCCACTGGGGGACCTCTGCTCCAACGATGGACGGCGACAGGGCCGCCGGAGGACGTGCCTCTGGTGGCACCCGCACTCTTCCCTCCCTCCCTGCGTTTCCTGTACGGGAAAAGGCCCTCCCCCGGCGGTGGCCGACGGTGCCAGGCCGCCGGACCCCTCGCCAGAGGATTGCCATCCCCTCCCCGGCGCCCCAGACAGGGGCGGCAGGGGAGGCTCCCCCAACAGGGGCGGCAGCGCAACAAGCCTACATGGCGCATGCAGCCTGCGCCACCGCCCCGCCCCCTTTCTCTCTATTATTCTGGCGGTGGCCGGCGGCACCAGGCCGCCGGACCACCACCGGAGTGCTCGCCGGCCCTGGTGCACCGACCAGGGGCGGCGTCGGCACCAGCCAGTCGCTGCCCGGCGTGGCAGCGGCCGCCTCCCGCTATTATAGCGGGAGCAGCCCGATCTCCTCCAGGAGATCGGGCAGCTCCCCTATTATCATTTCCCGCCCACGCCTCCAAATGTGTGCCCCCACAGCGGATCCGCTGTAAATCCGCTGTGGGGACCCCAGGAGGGCGCTCGGTGCGACGCCCCCTGCTCTCTCCCTTTCCTCTAATTGCACCCCAAATACCTTTCCCCCTTCCTCATTTTTCTGAAGGAAAATGGGGCAATTTTGGCAGAAATTTCCAACATGGAAAATATTCCCCACTCAGAGGGGCACTTCCTGTAATGTTTTGGGATTTTTAGGAGATGTGTTGATATTTTTAAACCCCTATGCAAGGTTTATTTAAAAGAATTAATGGCCAAAATAAGTTGGAAAAATTCCCCAAAAATTATAGGCTCTAATTTAGGGTATTTTGCAATTACTATAAAAGATTGAAAGTCTGATCTTTTCTTTTGGTTCTTTAAAGGTGTTTTACGAGCAAAATAAACGCCCGAAAGTGAGCAAAATTAATTGGGATAAATCGGCGGACTCGCGACGCGTATTCTAGCTACATAACGAGGTTATGATTAATGATTCAAGAAATCAACTAAGTAAAAGTGCCGACGTGCAATTCGGGTCGCAATCGCGAGGAGACGCCGCCAATTCATTAAGCGTCCAAATATTTAAAATATGAACCCAAGGTACGCGGAAATAAGAAATTTCATGAAATATAAGTAAGCTCCTATGAACAGAGAAAAGACCCCTATGAACGGGGATCGAACGGATCTTCCTCCTAAGAACAGAGTCGACATTGAAGCCTCCTGTTATGGAGTGATTGGACTACTAACCCTTTATTTATTATGCTCTCCAGTCTCGTACTGGTCCTGCTTTTACATTTTGCATTTATTCTTTAAATCCAGTCTCGCAATGGTCCTCCTGCTTTTACTTTCTGCATTTATTCTTTAAATCCAGTCTCGCACTGGTCCCCCTGCTTTAACTTTTGGCATTTATTCTTTAAATCCAGTCACGCACTGGTTCCCTTACTTATATTTCTGTTCGTTCATTTCCAGTAATCCAGTTTCGCACTGGCCCTTTATTTACTACTTTATGTACTTTCAATTCTCATGTCTCATACTGGTCCTGATATTTCGGCCCCTGCTTCCGGCCTTTCTTTCTGCTTATGTTGCACTTTATTTATATTTTAGTGCTAACAGCAGTCCTACACAGGAAAGCGGTGCTTCTCCTCCTTTCTGTGAGGCCTTATTTGGGGAAAACCTGGAGTTGAGTCCCTCCTCCTAAGTTAGTCCCAAATAAGGAGCCCTCCTACCGCCGAACCTCCTGGTCAAGAGTCGAGTGACCGGAGTAAGAATGTCGCATCAAGTTTTAAAGCGCTTGCTCTGTGTTTAAACTTTTGAAGATTGTTTTGGAAGTGGCGGGTCGGTCACGCCCGCAGACCATTCGTGCCGGTGCGGGTGGGTTGACGACTTATGACGGCAGGGAGATGTGCACAGCGGGTTATCACCACTCCGAACCCGCAGTTTTGCCTCCGTTGGTCGGCCTAAATCAACGAATCACCGGATGTCGCTCACATCTAGTTAGCACACCAAGTTGTACGAGAGGGCCTGAGTGATACGGTATGACTTCATTCAGAAGTGGCAGGACTGGCCACTGTCACCGATGGCTACATCGGTGAGGCCCGCGGGGTTCGCAACCCTGCTTGAAGCAAAGTGGTCCAAGCTGTGTCGACACAGAGTTTTTGTGTGTACAGGTTTGAATACCTGAGTGCGGGTATGTGCGAGATAGTATTATTTGTCATTTCGTACCGCACGTTTATGTCACCTCATGGAAATTATGGTTGGTAGGCATTATAGATATATATATATATATACTTATATATGTTTTACCTGCTGCTAACCCTATACCTTGCTTCGGCTATTTATTCATGTCCTTTAGCCCGCCCCCAGGATACGGATCCGGCGAGGGGATGCGTTTTCTACTTAGCTCTGTGACTAACAGTTATTCTTATAACCAATCACAGGAGATGGGACAGCGCGAAGCCCCCGCGCCGCAGGATGAGTTACCGGCCTTAGGGATGGCATGATCAGACACTCAGGCCTCGCCCCCTGTCTTCTGCGACATGAGTCCTAGAGTATAGGACTAGCTTAATAGCATTTCATTATAGTTATACGTAGCCTCTGAGGCAGATGTTGTAAACAATAGGCTTCGGCCTTTATTCCTTTATATAAATATAAGTTGTGTGCTTAGTTTCCAAATTCTAATGCTTTTCCTATGTGAATCTGATGTGTTGTTGTGATTCTTATGCCTGACAAGGCGACCACTCAGTACTTGAGAGGGTAGGCTATTGCCACCCAGGAAGCGCTAGTGTCCGTCCTTGGACAGTAAGATCCCCCCTCCCTGAACCCGGTTCAGTTTTGGGGGGGGGGGGGGGGGGGGGGGTCTTACAAATGGATTAGAGCTACCACGATCCGACCACATGGGGCAGTCTTTAGATACTCCCTTCCCAGTTTCCGTTACTTGGTTCAGGACGAACCACGCAGTGGAAGCCTGGTGGACCCTTAGGTTTAAGGTTTAAGGTTCCTAGACTGCATAGTAGTACACCCACACATTTTTTTCGCTTCCTTTCAGCCAGTTCTGCAAAATTCCCTTATTTTTGCAAATACTGATGTTCGTCTGTTACTTCTCCAGATACCGGAGTCCAGTAACGGAAAGTCCTCCTCTAGGGATCAGTACCATCCCACCACTCCACCACCAGCCCCGACCGCCCCAGCAACAGTACATTTTGTTGATACAGATCTAGGGCGGACACTGACAGTCCTACTAGCCACCTTCCAGAAGGCCATCCTACGACCACCCCAGCAGAACACCGTGCCTATCGACCTTCTGACGACGTTCCGGGGGCTAAGGCCCCCTACCTTCCGAGGCACCGAGTCTGCCATACAGGCAGAAGAGTAGGTGGATAGAGTAGAGGAGCTCTTGGTTAGGATGATGTGCCCCGTCGTGGCCGCAGTGTCTTTAGTAGTGACCTTGCTAGAGGGCTATGCCCGAGATTGGTGGATGGTAGGAAGCCGCTCCACATTTAGAGGGCAACCACTCAGCACAATCCTCTGGGGAGAGTTCTCAGAGGCCTTCCTAGAGCATTTAATCTTTGACGCTGATAGGATTGCACTCCAGGAGCGGTTCCTGCAGATCCGGCAAGGAGAGAGGACGGTACCAGAGTACCAGCGAGAGGTCATTCACCTGGCTCGTTTTGCCGGGACCTTGGCAGTTACAGACAGAGATAGAGCAACTAGATTCTATCGAGGACTACGAGACGATCTTCGACAGGCTTTGATCATGATCTCCCAGTCGACCTTTCACACGATTGCCTCTCACGTCGTAGCTTTAGAGATTGATTAGAGGATGGTGGCCCAACAGCGAAGGGGACCCATGGATGTTCCCCGGGCTCAGGGCCGAGGGAGAGGAGTAGGCCCTCGCAGACAGGGCCGGGATAGGAGACATAGTCAGTGACAACAGCCATATAGGCAGGCACCCCATCCCTGACCAGCACCTCCAGCCCCAGCACCTCAGCCCGCCCCAGCCGCACAACGAGATGCCCCCTTTGCAGGGAACTGCTACCTTTGCCAGCAGCCCGGGCACATACTAGCTTTATGCCCTCAGGCTATAGGTAGGCCCGACCTTGGAGCAGTGCAGGGGGCCGCGGAGAGAGGACGAGGACGAGGTGGATGCAGAGAACGACCTGCAAGCATGAGGGGCCAGGGCAGACAGGGCAGAGCAACACCGCTCGATGCATACGCTTTAGATCTCCAGCACGACCCTACACCAGATGTAGTGATAGGTATCTATTTTCATTAGACACGATATCTTAGGAGGATGATATAGTAGAAATATATGATGTAGTCTTTTGTTTAGCTTGTGTAATTACTAATCCTGTATATCTGTAAAGAGCATATGATCATAGTATATATATACATATATATATATATATATATTATCAGGTTTACTTCTGGTAGAAGGTCACCCCGCTAAAACACTATTCGATACCGGTGCCACGCATTCCTTCGTCGCACAGAACTTCATCGCAGACAAAGGAAACACCGTACGATCATCTGGAATGTCGATACGAATATGACTCCCGGATGGATCAGACATGACGTCCACAGAAAAGTGCTCCTTCCAAGAAATACTAGGAGGCGTAGAATTCGAAGTCAACGGAACCATTCTAGCGATAACCGGATTCGACATCATTTTAGGAATGGATTGGTTGGCCGAGCACAGCGCCTAAATCAATTGTTCGACTCAAGAAATCCACCTTCGGAACCCAAATGGGCAGTCTATCACCCTAACAGGTATACCCTCTGTCACCCGTATTATCTTAACGTCCGTTCAAACAGTCAAAGCAGTCCGACGAAAGGATGAGGTGTACCTAATCTACTTTGATATGGAAGACAAGACGCAAGTGCTCTCTAGAGTACCCATAATTCGAGACTTCCCAGACGTCTTTCCAGAATCCCTTCCCGGGTTGCCCCCGCAACGGGATGTGGACTTCCAGATTGAACTTGCTCATGGAGCTCAACCAGTGTCCCGAGCACCGTACCGAATGGCCCCAAGGGAACTAGCTGAGCTTAAGATACAATTACAAGAGCTAATTGACGCAGGTTTCGTTCGTCTGAGTACCTCGCCCCGGGGAGCTCCAGTACTATTTGTCAAAAAGAAGGATGGATCCCCGCGTCTCTGTATCGACTACAGGGAACTAAATAAGCTCACCGTCCAAAATACCTATCCCCTACCCAGGATAGATGAATTATTCGATCAATTACAAGGCGCGTCCGTCTTCTCCAAAATGGATTTAAGGTTCGGCTATTATCAACTCAGAGTATGAGAAGAAGACATCCCCAAGACCGCTTTCAGCTCCCGCTATGGACTTTACGAATTTATGGTAATGCTGATTGGGCTGACCAATGCCCCATCCGCCTTCATGGCTCTAATGAATAAAGTGTTTGAACCCTTCCTAGACCACTTTGTGATCGTCTTCATAGACGATATCCTCATCTATTCGAAGAGTAAGACCAATCATTCCAGGCATCTCCAAATGGTTTTGCGCAAGTTAAGGGAACATTCGCTCTTCGCGAAGTTTAGCAAGTGTGAATTCTGGATGGAGGAAGTTGGTTTCCTTGGGCATACAATCAACAAGAATGGGGTAGCGGTAGACCAAGCCAAGGTGCAAGCAGTGCGAGACTGGCCGCCACTTAAGTCAGCAGAATATATCAGAAGCTTCCTTGGCCTCGCCGGCTACTACCGCAAGTTTGTAGAAGGTTTCTCTAAAATTGTCTTGCCCCTCACCTCCCTCACCAAAAAGGATACAACGTTTCAGTGGACTCCCAAATGCGAAGCAGCGTTCGTAGAACTAAAGAACCGACTAATATCGGCTCCGATTCTGACACTCCCCTCAGGCAGCGAGGGCTTCCAAATCTACGCCGACGCATCACTGAAAGGGTTGGGAGCCGTACTAATGCAATACGGCAGGGTAGTCGCCTACACCTCACGACAGCTGAAGCCTCACGAACTAAACTACGCAACCCATGACTTGGAACTGGTGTGGTAGTATTCGCACTAAAAGTCTGGAGGCATTACCTCTACGGAGTAAGAGGCGAGATCTTCTCCGACCACAAGAGCCCCAAATATATCTTCACCCAGAAAGAACTAAATCTCTGACAGCACTGGTGGTTGGAATTCCTGTGCGATTACGACTTCGCCCTCCAATACCACCCCGGCAAAGCCAATAAGGTTGCAGATGCCCTAAGTCGGCAACCTCCGATAGCCGAAAATTGGTTAGAGATGATACCGGAAGAGTTAGTCATGTCCTTGGCAGACTTGGATATCATCCTCATCATCCATAGGAACCCGATGGATTACCAGGCCCAGCTCTACTGGATAGAGATATAGTGTGACAACAGGGACAGAATACGAGAGGCCCAGAAGATCGATGTAGAAGCGGCCCAATCATTCAAACTCTACAACACTGCGCTCAGGAAGACTACAATCTATATGATGGCATCCTACAGTACAAACACCGCATATTCATTCCCTCTGTCAAAGGAATCCGGGAGGAGATACTACGTGAAGCACACCAATCAAGGTATTCGATACATCCGGGAGTAGTGAAAATGTATACAGATCTACGAAGAACGTTATACTGGACAGGTATGAAGAAGGATGTCACCAATTATCACTACCAGACCTGTCAAACAGTCAAGGCAGAATGCTGTAGCCCAGGAGGTTTACTATAACCCCTGCCCATACCAAAATGGAAGTTCGAAGATATTTATTTGGACTTCGTTCATGGCTTACCCCGATCTCGTGCAGGGAACGACTCAATATGGGTCGTAGTAGACCGCCTCACTAAAGTGGCCCGTTTTATCCCAAACAGACAAGGCGACGACGTCGACATATTAGCCCGACTAATTTTAGAATAAGTGGTCCGATTTCATGGGGTACCCAAGTCAATCGTGTCTGACCGCGACGGGCGCTTTACATCGAAAGAATGGAGGAGAGTGCAAGCTTATCTGGGAACCAGATTGATTTTTAGCACCGCCTTCCTCCCCCAGACCGACGGGCAAATAGAAAGGACGAACCGAATGATGGAAGACCTCCTCCGATTATGCATAGTAGAACACAATGAACCTTGGGAGCAGTTGCTGCCTTTGGTAGAATTCTCATACAATAACAGCTTCCAGGCAAGCATCAAGATGGCACCGTACGAGGCCCTCTACGGAAGACGCTGTCGAACACCACTATCATGGGCACAGGATGAGGACCCCGAAGCTTTAGGAGTCACCTACATAGATGATACCACATCAGCTATAAGGTTAATTCGAGACCGAATGTTGGAGGCACAGAGCCGTCAAGCCAAATATTACGATGCACGTCATCGACTGGTGGAATTCAAGGTAGAAGACATGGTATTCTTGAAGATTAAGCCAATGCATAGGTATCCCAAATAAAGAAGCAAAAAAAGCTGGATCCCCGCTATCTAGGCCCATATCAAGTCATTGAAAGGATTGGCCCTGTTGCATATAGGCTAGCCCTGCCAGTCGAACTGGGGAATCTTCACGACATATTTCACGTCTCCTCACTAAGACATGTCCTTCGCCAACCGGAGCAACATCTTTCCACGCCACCAGCATCAGTTCAATTTGACCGATCTGTCCGACACGAACCGGTGAAGATAGTAGATTCCAAGCTCAAAGAACTGCAGAACAAAACCATCACGATGGTCAAGATTTTATGGTCAAACAGTGGACGCGAGGAGTTTACCTGGGAACCAGAGGCGCTTGTTCGGGAGAAATACCCGACACTCTCCCTAGGTATATTTTTTTTAGACCCCCTACTTTAGGCTATTTTCGAGGATGAAAGTCCCTCTATTTTTATTGGATTGTAACATCCCGACTTTTATTGGGTCACTAGACCCTAGTAAGCCAAATAAAAGTAGGCCCGAGCGATAGAGAATGACCCAATATAGGATTGTGTACTAGAGGACTACGATCTGACTTATGTCAGCTCCATTAGACTCGTATGATCGGTACGAGTGTAATAGAGCTCGTTCCATTCCGATCCGAGTTCGTTTGGAGAAAACGACCGTTTTGAGTATTATTGTGCGTCGCAACTAAGTCGTTGGGGTACAGTGACCAAATGTACTCAGATTTGACTTCCGTCAGTTCCATTAGACTCGTATGATCGATACGAGTGTAATGGAGCCCGTTTCATTCCAACCCGAGGTCGTTTGGAGAAAATGACCATTTTGAGTATTATTGTGCGCCGCAACTAAGTCGTTGAGGTACAATGACCAAATGTACTCCGATTTGACTTCCGTCAGTTCCGTTAGACTCGTATGATCGATACAAGTGTAATGGAGCTCATTTCATTCCAACCCGAGGTCGTTTGGAGAAAATACCATTTTGAGTATTATTGTGCGCCGCAACTAAGTCATTGGGGTATAGTGGCCAAATGTACTCTGATTTGACTTCCGTCAGCTCCGTTAGACTCGTATGATCGGTACAAGTGTAATAGAGCTAGTTCCATTCCGATCTGAGGTCGTTTGGAGAAAATGACTGTTTTGAGTATTTTTGTGCACCGCAACTAAGTCATTGGGGGGTACAACAACCAAATGTACTCCGATTTGACTTCCGTCAGTTCCGTTAGACTCGTATAATCGATATGAGTGTATTGGAGCTCGCTTCATTCCAATCCGAGGTAGTTTGGAGAAAACGACCGTTTTGAGTATTATTGTGCGCCGCAACTAAGCCATTGTTGTATGACGACCGAACGTACTCCAATTTGACTTCCGTCGGTTTCGTTAGACTTGTTAGTCCACACGAACGTCACGGAACTTGTTGACCGTCAATCCGAGGTCATATGGAGAATATGCCCGTTTTGGATTATGCATAACGCCTCGGCACAATGCATGAAATACGGAGCGCACAAACAAGAAAATCTTTGGGAAAAGAAAAGAAAGGTGGGGGGAGAGAGAATCTCCTCCCTCAAGGCGAGAGGGGGCTGCCCATGAATAGGCAGCCCCTTGTTAGGGCAAGGGAGGGGGGGGGGGAGAAAATATCTCCCCCCACCCATCCCTCCGTTTAACCCACGTGGGATAATGGGAGGGAGAGGGGAGGACTCCCTCTTCCCTTATAAAAGAAAGGGCCCAGCCTCCTCCCCTGAATGCACAACCACCCTCATCCCCCTCCTCACGTGCCAGCCCTTCCCTTCCCCTGCCGTCCAGCCCTCACCTTCCCCTGCCGTCCAGCCCTCACCTTCCCCTGCCGGAGCTCTTCCTAGCCGAACCGCCGCCACCACATCTTCTCCATGGCGAGCCACCCCACCACCTCCCGAGCCCCTCCCCTACAGGTAGAAACCTCCCCCTCCTCCTTCCTACTTCCCTAAGGCATCCGGCTGCCCTCTCCCCGTCGCCGGAGCGCCGCCAGCACCACCCCAATCCTTGCCCAGGCGCGGGTGGAGGTGATGGCTGTGAGAGCTGCACCCCCAGCGTCGGTGGTGGCGTTGGGGGAGCAGGTCCCCACCGGGGGACCTCTACTCGGACGAGGGATGGCGACAGGGCGGCTGGAGGATGCGCCTCTGGCGGCTCCCGCATTCTTCCTTCCCTCCCTGCATTTCCTGTACGGGAAAAGGCCCTCCACCGGCGGCGGCCGGCGGTGCCAGGCCGTCGGACCCCCTACCGGAGGATTGCCCTCCTCCCCGGCGCCCCAGCCAGGGGCGGCAGGGGAGGCTCCCCCAGCAGGGGCGGCGGTGCAGCAAGCCTGCATGGCGCATGCAGCTCGAGCCACCGCCCGCCCCCTTTCTCTCAATTATTCTGGCGGTGGCCGGCGGTGCCAGGACGCCGGACCACCATCGGAGTGCTCGCAGGCCCCCGGTGCACCGACCGGGGGCGGCGCCGGCACCAGCCGGCCGCTGCCCGGTGGTGGCAGCGGCCTCCTCTCGCTAAGATAGCGGGAGCCACCCAATCACCTCCAGGAGATCGGGCGACTCCCCTATTATCTTTTCCCGCCCCCGCCTCCAAATGTGTGCCCCCACAGCGGATTCACTGCAGATCCGCTGTGGGGACCCCAGGAGGGTGCCCGGTGCGTCGCCGCCTGCTCTCTCCCTTTCCTCTAATTGCACCCCAAATACCTTTCCCCCTTCCTCATTTTTCTTAAGGAAAATGGGGCAATTTTGGCAGAAATTTCCAACATGGAAAATATTTCCCACTCAGAGGGGCAACTCCTGTAATATTTTGGGATTTTTAGGAGATGTGTTGATATTTGTAAACCCCTATGCAAGGTTTATTTAAAAGAATTAAAGGCCTAAATAAGTTGAAAAAATTCCTCAAAAATTATAGGCTCTAATTTAGGGTATTTTGCAATTACTATAAAAGTTTGAAAGTGTGATCTTTTCTTTTGTTTTTTTAAAGGTCTTTTACGAGCAAAATAAACACCCGAAAGTGAGCAAAATTAATTGGGATAAATCGGCGGACTCGCGACGCGTATTCTAGCTACATAACGAGGTTATGATTAATGATTCAAGAAATCAACTAAGTAAAAGTGCCGACGCGCAATTCGGGTCGCAATCGCTAGGCGACACCGCCAATTCATTAAGTGTCCAAATATTTGCCTTGGGAATAAGGAATTTCATGAAATATAAGTAAGCTCCTATGAACGGAGAAAAGACCCCTATAAACGGGGATCGAACGGATCTTCCTCCTAAGAACAGAGTCGACATTGAAGGCTCCTGTTATGGAGTGATTGGACTACTAACCCTTTATTTATTATGCTCTGCAGTCTCGTACTGGTCCTACTTTTACGTTTTGCATTTATTCTTTAAATCCAGTCTCGCACTGGTCACCATGCTTTTACTTTCTGCATTTATTCTTTAAATCCAGTTTCGCACTGGTCCCCCTGCTTTTACTTTTGGCATTTATTCTTTAAATCCAGTCACACACTGGTCCCCTTAGTTATATTTCTGTTCATTCATTCCTAGTAATCCAGACTTGTACTGGTCCTTTATTTACTGCTTTCTGTACTTTCAATTCTCCAGTCTCGTACTGGTCCTGATATTTCGGCCCCTGCTTCCGGCCTTTCTTTCTGCTTATGTTGCACTTTATTTATATTTTAGTGCTAACCGCAGTCCTACGCTGACAAGCGGTGCTTCTCCTCCTTTCTGTGAGGCCTTAGTTGGGGAAGACCTGGAGTTGAGTCCCTCCTCCTATGTTAGCCCCAAATAAGGAGCCCTCTTACCGTCGAGCCTCCCGGTCAAGAGTCGAGTGACCGGTCGAGTAAGAATGTCGCGTCAAGTATTAAAGCGCTTGTTATGTGTTTAAGCTTTTGAAGATTGTTTTGGAAGTGGCGGGTCTGTCACGCCCGCAGACCATTCGTACCGATGCGGGTGGGTTGACAACTCATGGCGATAAGGAGATATGCACAACGGGTTATCACCACTCCGAACCCGCAGTTTTGCCTCCGCTGGTCGGCCTAAATCTCGGAATCGCCGGATGTCGCTCACATCCAGTTAGTCCACCAAATTATAAGGGAGGGCCTGGGTGATACGGTACGACAACATTCAGAAGTGACAGGACTGGCCACTATCACGGACGGCCACATCAGTGAGGCCCGCGGGGTTCGCAACCCCGCTTGAAGCAAAGCGGTCCAAGCAAAGCCGGTATGCGCGAGATAGTATTGTTTGTCATTTCGTACCGCATGTTTATGTCACCTCGTGGAAATTATGGTTGGTAGGCATTATAGATATATATACATATATATGTTTTACCTGCTGCTAACCCTCTATCTTGCTTTGGCTATTTATTCCTGTCCTTTAGCCCGTCCCAGATACGGATCCGGGGAGGGGATGTGTTTTCTACTTAGCTCTGTGACTAATGGTTATTCTTATAACCAATCACAAGAGATGGGACAGCGCGAAGCCCCCGCGCCGTAGGATGAGTTACCGGCCTTAGGGATGGCCCGATCAGATACTCCGGCCTCACCCCCTGTCTTCCGCTACGTGAGTCCTAGAGTATAGGACTAGCTTAAGATCATTTCATTATAGTTATATGTAGCCTCTGAGGCAGATGTTGTAAACAATTGGCTTTGGCCTTTTTCCTTTATGTAAATATAAGTTGTGTGCTTAGTTTCCAAATTCTAATGCTTCCGCTATGTGAATCTGATGTGTTGTTGTGATTCTTGTGCCTGACAAGGCGACCACTCAGTGCTTGAGAGCGTGGGCTGTTGCCACCCGGGAAGCGCTAGTGGTCGTCCTTGGGCAGTAAGATCCACCCTCCCTGAACTCGGTTCAGTTTTGGGGAGAGGGGTCTTACACAACAACCCTACAACTCAGATTCAACAACCCAACAATCTCAGGCACAGTGCCCTACAATCTCAAAAAAATATAGTTCCTACAAAGGTTATTAGTATAGCTTACAATAGTTGACAGCAGTGATATTGTCTTTTGTTGCTTATGCACAGCTGGTGTAACCTTTAAGCTGGGCTAAATGAAATCTTCAGACCTGCTCCTATCTGATCTTTTTCTTCAGTAGAAGAGAAAAGATCACCTTGCTCTTATGGATAGAAGAGCTATCTTCTCTCCTTGTATCTTCTTGCTGGTTCAGTAAGCAGAAGGATAGAGCTCTTGAAAGCCGTCAATGGAATAGTAGATAGATGGCTCTCACACTTTTCAGCACTTAGCAATACAGCAACAACAACAACAACCCTTCTGAAATGCCCTAAGATGTTCTTTTATACTTGTTCTATCTTCAACGGCTCTTAAGAGGCCCCTGACACTATGAAAGAGGATATAATACTTTATCTTGCCTTTATAGCTGTTTGTGCTAAAAGCAAATCTCGTTAGTGTCGTCTTTCAGATTTGAATCTGTCTCAGCGGTTGGGCTGAGTGAGTCTTCAGTCTCAGCGGTTTGAGTTGTCTTGGTCTCAGTGGATCCACTGAGACAGATTGTCTTCTCAACTGATTTTGTCTATCTGCAACTCAGCTGAGGCAGACCCCTTCTCAGCGGCTCCTGGCCTCATCTCAGCAGTTCAGCTGAGACAGTGAGCTCATCTCAATGGTTTTGACAGTTAACCACTGACCTTTTCCCAAAGCTTGGAATAACTTAACCTTGCATAGTCATGATGCAAAATAGGGTTTATCAAATACAATATTTACTTAGCATTTGAGTGACGCCTCTTCAAATTAAGGGAACATTGAGAGCAATATTCCCAACAATCTCCCCCTATTTGAAAAAGGCAGAACACACACAAATGCTAAGGAACATAACCATAAAAAGAACTTATCATGACCAGGCCTGCAAGCAGTTCGGTTTGGGTCGGTTTGTACCCAAACCGAAACCGAAACAACATGCTTCGGTTTCGAAAGGTCCGAACCGAACCAAACCAAACCCGGTCGGTTCAGTTTGTTGTCGGTTCGGTTTTTATCAATTTTTTGCGGTTCGGTGTCGGTTTTTGTACTTCCCTAATTACACATTTACACTATTATAAATTAAGTGAAGCAAATGTTACGATCGTTCATCATACAGTTACCAAGGTATTTAAATTTGTATCAATAAACTATACAAATGATAAATAAACATGCAACAATATTTAAAAATATTATAATCATTCCGTCAACATAAACATTATAACCAGAGAAATTATAAACATGCAACAATACCATAGTTGTCCTTCACCGCTTCACAAAAATGAGGCTTGCGTGAAATAATAGCTTTTAATATATATTAATTAAGTGGCTAAGAGCAAATAGAAGCTAGGCCAGCTAGCTTGTACATAATTTTAAAGTTAACTAATTTAGTCATTTGTCATTTTGGTTTGGTCACTTAAAATTATATATTTATATTAAGTCGAAATGAGGCACATCTTATATTTTTTAAGTGGAAATGAGATGTAAAATAATTATAATATTAGTCGGTTCGGTTCAGTTTGATCAGTTTTTACAACTTGAAAACCGACCCAAGCTGAAATGACTTCAGTTTTCACAAGCCCCAAACCGAACCGACACCGAACCGGGCGGCTCGGTTTCACAATCGGTGCGGTTCGGTTGGTTCGGTCGGTTTTCAGTTTTTGCTCCTCACCCTTAATCATGACAATGTTTTAAATCACATTCATGATATCATAACATGTAAATATTAATATAAATTTGGCATTACAGATAATGTCATGATAGATTATTTTCATGATAATATTATAACATTGTTTAATCAAAACAATAACATTGTTAACTATATATATGTCTAGGCATCACAAAATATTGAGAGCATTAATATGTAATAACATTAAGCTTGATTAAAATTGGCTTATAACACAAACAAAATTAATTCAACAGAATAATCTCTTTCATTGCTTTCATAATGATGATACATTGTTCAAATTACAATTTGATTTAATGAAAAACTAAATACATAGATCTAAATTTTTCTTCTCTTTGATGAAGTTGAGCATTCAGCATTATCAGCAACAACTTCCTTCCCTTTGGCAGTAACCTCCTTGTCTTCAGCAGCAACATCCTTGTTTTCAGCAGTAGTATCCTTGTCTTTAGTAGCAGTGTCCTTTTCTGCATTTGCTACTTCTATCTCAGCTACCTTCCTCTTATTTTCTTGCCTCTTGAAGTAAAGGTATGGCTTTTGAATGTATCTAGAAGGCATACTCCTTGGATTGTGCTTCCTCACAAGATTCTCCTTGAAAATTCTTTCTCTTTTTGTGTTCCTTTCAAGGTGCCTTATCCACTCTTCAGTTGGATAGATCCTATCAATGTCTTTGCAGACTTGTCCATGGATCAGCCAGGCGTTAAGAATGATGCTCTTGGATTCTTCACTCCAGTACTTATAATCAGGGTCATTGCCCCGCTTTTCCCTTTGCTTAGCCATGTATTATTCAGCTAGCATCACATGTTCTCTTTTCCTTCTCTTTGTAAGCTGAGCATTTTGAGCTATTCTGGCTTGCCCTTCAAAGTCAAAATCTTCCTTTCTATAATTATCCAGTAGGGAAAGATTTAGGGCTACACTGGTTCCTTGTAGCACTTAGAGAGCCAGTTCAGAATTGGTCTCAGCATTGGCCACCTCCCCCTTTCTGGCTTCTTCAGCCACTTTAGCTTCTATTGTTTGGGAGGCAGCATCTACAGAACTTGAAATAGTTTGGAAGGCATTTTCCAAGTCAGACTTGAGCTCATCCTTCATTTAGTCTACCTCTCCAATCATTATAGTGGTTGTTTTCCATACAAAGTCTTCAATGTGATTAGAGGCCTTTTCTATGACTTCATCTGTCTTCCTCACATAGTTTTTGACATATGACATGTCATTCTCAGACATTTGAAGTTTTTTGTCCATTGATCTCAGAATAGTGTTCTGAGAAACTACTGACTTTTCTGCCAGGTCAAACCATTTTGCCATTTGCTTATTAAGGAAGATAGTTTCTTCTTTAATCTCTTGTACTTCTGCCATGACTTCTTTCTTTACAGATAAGATGGAGCTATCAATATAATTCTTAATGGAATTCATCTGACCTTCAATTAATAAACTGATTGAATTGATGAGCTGATCATTTGATATTGCAGATGTTGAAGCATAGTTTTCAGGGAATGCTGGCTCCATTGCCTGCTGGTCATGCTCCCTTTCAGCTTGAGCAGGGAAGTGCTCCCCCTCAGCTTTATCACTGGGCTAGGCTTCATCATCCATCTTTGCTTGCTCCCCCTCATTTGGAGCACCTTCATCTTCCTTATCAAAATTTTTCTTGTGCTGCTCCCCCTTAGATGGGGCATCATCCTGGTCCTCATTATCTCCCCGGAAATCTGTTGGTTCAGCAGGAATTAGCTTAAATCTATTTTCTAGATTTGATATTATTGAATTAATCTTACCATGAAAATCAGCAGGAGAGTTCCCTTGATCATCCTCACGATCTTCGGAATAGGATTGCACAATTTGTACATCTTTATTAGCAGCAACAACAGTCTTTTCCTTTTGATGCTCTTTCTCAGCAGCAACATCCTTTTCACTTTCATGCTCTTTCTCAGGAGCATGGCCTTCATGACCTTTAGTATCATGTTCTCCTTCTTGATTATCTTTTGGTTGACTGATGACTGGTCCTTGATTGTCCACAGCTGGGACATTCTCTTCTGCCTCTGACCCTGAATTAGAGCAGATTATTCTTGCCTTTCTCAGCCCTTTGACTAAAGTTTTCTTCTTCTCCTTGGTCTCAGAGGGTTGGCTCATGGGGAGGACCCTTGAGAACCTTTCTAAGGTCTTGATATCCATCATCTTCAAGTAATGAAGGTTTATTCCTACTGACCTGTCAAAGTCCTCTGGGTTGGAGTTTAGTAAGTAGAGTGAGAGAATTCTGCCTAGGTTGGGGGCCTGCAGATATTCTCTTATCCTTTGAAAGAGCACAGCATCCCAGGATGTATTCTTCTTTAATATTACCCTTAACATCAATTCAAACATATGTTTGGAAATTGTGTCATGTGATCCAGGCTTACACAATACTGCCTTGCCCACTATATCAGAGAGCAGCTTGCCCCTCTAATTGAAGAACTTTCTCTTTAATGAGACAATCTTGGCATCACTATACTCACACCACTGGAGTGCTTGATCTTTATCTTTTTCAGACACCTCTTCTTCCTCTTCTTCACTGCAAGAGGTTAGCTGAAGGGCCTTCTCCATCTTCCTTGGAGGGATTTTTATCTTTTTGCTTCATATTTTGGCATTATTGAAGAATTCCAGAACTTCAGTTCTAAGTTGGGGGCATGCTGGAATCCATTTCGAACTATCTCATAACCTTCCTGGAGATCTTTTGCCATCTTTGGCGCCATTTCTTCTCAAGAACGAAACGTTGAGACGGGAGGGAAAAGGGTTCGTTTCGCCGGCTAGGGTAATAAGGATATAATTAATTAATCAACACTTTTCTATTTATAATGGCTGGTCTTAGGTTTAGATTTTCCCTAAGTGTATATGTTGATTAAACTAATCAATTTGATTTATTTTACATTGCTGACATGTTAATTAGGGCATGTTTTAATTTAGCCAGGCCGTCTCAGCGGAACCGCTAAGACGGAGTGACAATCTGCTGGGACAAGAGATTGTCAACCGCTGAGACAGTTTTAGCCATCTCAGCGGACCAGCTGAAACCTTCTAAGCTGTTTCAGCTGATCTCACTGCCTATCAGTGAATCATATACTTGGGATAATTTCTAGTCCTAAACATGCTACTAAGTATTTTAGATAGCAACTTGTCCTGTCATAGCTTGTGAAACATGTTTACATGTTTTAATAAAGCTAAGGAGTAACATAATGAGCAAGATAGATAATTTGACAGTATAAAATCTATTTTAGATTTAACATACCAAGCTCAATTTTAAAAGCATTAAACTTTGTCTCATCCAATGGCTTTGTAAAAATATCAGCCACTTGTTTGTCAGTGGGGACAAATTCAAAACATATATCATCACTTTCAACATGCTTTCTAATAAAATGATACTTGTCTCTATGTACTTAGTCCTACTATGTGAGACAAGATTCTTAGCTATAAAGATAGAACTGGATGAGTCACAATACATGGGAGAATTACTTACCTTGAGGTTATAATCCTCTAGCTGATGTTGTATCCACAACAGTTGTGCACAACAACTTCCTGCATCTATGTACTCAGATTTAGCAGTGGATATTGTTGGATCTTGAGGCGCCCTTAGAGGGGGGGGGGGGGTGAATAAGGGTTTTGAAAACTTTAAACTTTTATAGAACACTTTTGATATTTTGGTCGAAGTAAGTTAAATCAAAATTAAAGAGATAATGAAATTAGAAAGGAAATCAATTTTATTAAACAAGAAAAGACATGATTATCATTTATAAAATTGATTACAAAATCTGATTTCTATGACGCTAGAAATCGAAGCTTCCTTTTTACTGAAATCCTTATCTTTAAAGTCGCCTAAAAGGTATTTTCTATACTTATACTACGCCTAGGTATGTGCATATCATTTACATTATGTCCTATCATCACGTGCATTTAGGACCTTAAGTGAACTAAATAAAGCATTTTCCGCTGTAATTACATATATTTTCTCGGTGGACTAGTTAATCCACGAACTGAGAGACACCGTTCTTACTTCAAACCCCAATAAATGATTTCAAATGATTAATTATCATGTAATCATATTTTGATTAAATAAGTAATAGGTTCCCGCCTGAGTATCTGCAGTTGTCTCCTGCATGATGTGGCATCATGACGTGTATTTTCTCTTACTCTGATATTCCTAAATTTGGAGAAAATGCGGGTTGTGACAGCTAGCGCCTTCTAAAACAGCTCCCGAAATTGCTTTAATCAGAGCTAGCTCCTACGCTAGGTTCTACCGGCGGCGCTAGTGGACATGTTGGAATTCTGGCTTCAAACTTGGGCGCAACCTTCTTATGTTATCCTTGAGTCATGTGACATTGTTTCCTGCACACTTAAACACACCAGATCAAATACACATAGTATTTGTTATTCTCAAACCTAGGAGATGCGAAAGACTATGTTCCAACAACATAAACCCCAAATGAGTAATTATAGGGTCAAAGCTTACTGAAATGCTATGAAATTTTGTACAAGGTCCTTTTATATCAGTATGAAGCTATATGTGGTAATTTTATTAGAATTAATCTCTGAGTAAACTTCATACTTCCTTCACAAAGTAGTATTTGGACATATAATTCGAGAAATTAATTCCCTGAATTACTGATATTGAAATGTTATGAAATATTATATAAGGTCCTTTTATATCAGTATGAAGCTATGGTAATTTTATTAGAATTAATCTATGAGTAAACTTCATACTTCCTTCACAAAGTAGTATTTGGACATATAATTTGAGAAATTAATTCTCTGGATTACTGATACTGAAATGTTATGAAATTTTGTACAAGGTCTTTTTATATCAGTATGAAGCTATGGTAATTTTATTAGAATTAATCTCTGAGTAAACTTCATACTTCCTTCACAAAGTAGTATTTGGACCTATAATTTGAGAAATTAATTCCCAGAATTACTGATACTGAAATGTTATGAAATTTTGTACAAGGTCCTTTTATATCAGTATGAAGCTATGGTAATTTTATTAGAATTAATCTCTAAGTAAACTTCATACTTCCTTCACAAAGTAGTATTTGGATCTATAATTTGAGAAATCAATTCCCTGAATTACTTATACTGAAATGTTATGAAATATTGTACAAGGTCCTTTTATATCAGTATGAAGCTATGGTAATTTTATTAGAATTAATCTCTGAGTAAACTTCATATTTCCTTCACAAAGTAGTATTTGGACCTATAATTTGAAATTAATTACTTGAATTACTGATACTGAAATGTTATGAAATTTTGTACAAGGTCCTTTTATATCAGTATAGAGTTATGGTAATTTTATTAGAATTAATCTATGAGTAAACTTTATACTTCCTTCACAAAGTAGTATTTGGACCTATAGCTTGAGAAATTAATTCCCTGAATTATGTATACTAAAATGTTATGAAATTTTGTACAAGGTCCTTTTATATCAGTAGGAAGCTATGTGAATTTTATTAGAATTAATCTCTGAGTAAACTTCATAATTCCTTCACAGAATAGAATTTGAGCTTATAGCTTGAGAAATTAATACTGTAAATTATTATTGCTGGAATATCATAGAAATTTGTACATAGACCCTTAACATGATTAACATGAATTTTTGGAACTAAAATGGTTTCATACTTAGTTAGTATTCATATAGTCAACCTGGTAGGACATGTGGTTTCATTTAAAGGAAAACCAGTCTACGAATAATAAAAATTGAAACTTTGATTTAGACCCCTCCCTTATGGTCACCACCCCTAGAGTTATTAACTCTCAGAGTTTTGCATATGCCTAGTCGGGTTGGAAGGTTAATCACTAAGGGCAGTTGTCAGAAGTAAAGACTGGGGTGCGTTTAGTAAAACTTTCAGTTCAAGAATTGACAACGGCCTATTGGGAGAGGTGAGGAGTGATCCAACAGGAGGTACAAGTTGTGATTGAGAGATAACACAAAGAAATATCCAGTCATTAGGGAAGGCAGCGTTCAGTGCTCAATTAGACACTGACACTTGTCTGCCTGAGTCAATTGGTAATCCATCTTAGGATTTTAGAGCAATTAGAGAACAAGTGGGCATATAAGAAATGGTAACCACCAATAAGAGTAAATATCCTGGAAAGGGGGATTTGGGCTTCAGCCACCATCGAATTTCCCTAGTACCGCTGTGAGCCCTTCGCCGGGTAACCCTCGGGAAGTCTGGGATTCACCCTAAACTTCTAAGTATAACTAAACGGTAGACAAGAGTAGGGTAAATAGGAAAACTTGATAGGATAGTCCCTGTTCCAAATTTGGGATGGATTAGTATTGTTGAAGTAAGGAAGGGTTAAGTCCTGCGAGCGGTATGCTCGGTATGTTAGAAGGGCGGGTTAAGTCCTGCGAGCAGTAGGCTCGGTGTGTTAGAAGGGCTGGTTAAGTCCTGCGCGCGGTAGGCTCGGTATGTTAGAAGGGCTGGTTAAGTCCTGCGAGCGGTAGGCTCGATGTTATATAAGAAGGACTAGTTAGTCCTGCGAGCAGTAGGCTCGACAGCATTAGAAAGGGCCGGTCAAGTCCTCCATGTCAAGGGCTTGGTGTTTCACTTAGAGGCATTATTGTATCAAGTAGTACGCGGATACCCTGTGTGTTCTTAGGGGAGTACGTAAGGTCTAGACTGGGAGCTAGGTGTCATACTGGCCTAGGAGTGGAGGACCCGATCCACTGCCCCTGTTTGCCTCAACGGGGTGTACCTGAGCAGAGACTTGAAAACGGGAAAGAGGTGGTACTTACGAGATAGTACGTGGATACCCTGTGTGTTCTTAGGGGTGTACGTAAGGTCTAGGCTGGGAGATGTGTGACATAAGCCTAGAAGTGGATAAGCCCGATCCACTGCCCTAGTTTCCTCAACCGGTTACCTGAGTTGACACACTCGAACAGAGGGAACTAACAAAAGCTCTGTACGTACAAAGTTGGGTGGGTGAGTTGCATCACTGCATTACGCATCATAACATAGCATCCTTGTATAAAACAAGACCTCATTGTATAAATTAGTATGGTCTCTTTTATACGATGAGTTTACCTTAGTGCGAGATCCCTTAGCTTATGTGCATTGTGTGTACGCATATAAGTTAAGGTTACTTTTATAGATGCCCCTTTCACATGATGTTGCTTCCTTTTATATACTCTAGATATGTTTCCATGCATTATGTTTCCTTATACTGCATTTGGAACAATGTTAACTATTTAGTATACCCACGTCATACTATTGTACTTATATTTTATATGTTTAGAGAAAAGGTGCGTGATGTTTACATATATACTTGATAGTTAGACCCATGCCACCTACTTGTTTTCTTTTACCCCTTGTTGTCCTCTGCTTCCTCCTCCCGCACGGTGCTTAGGAGTCACGGGTGGAGGCGGTGAGGAACATGTTGAGTCTTATAGACTGGCGGTCGGTGGACCACATCATCACAGGAGCATCAAGAAGAGCAAACCCTCAACAGGAGGGAGGTACAGGACACGGTGGCTAAACCTGGACTTGGTCTCTCGACAGCTGCGGGGAGAGAACCGGTGATCGACCCTCTTCTGACACCTACTCTTTATGTCTACCCGGGTCAGAGGAGGGAGTTATACATTCTTGAGGGCATCCTCCCGTGTTAGGGTCTGCAATGTTTTATTTTTTCCAAGAGAGAGGCAAAGAAAAATATGATGTATCGGGATTAAGCCCTTTTTATTTACCGCACTCTTATTTATATCTTTCATGTCATAGTTTATCTCATTTTGGACAAGCTTTTAATTTTATGGTGATTTTGTGTGGTATGTGCTTCCTTAAATATATTAATTCTGTGATATGTGGTTGGCCTGGATATGTTGATTAACCACTAGAATCGGTGTATTATGGCGGCGACCATTGGGAGAAATGGTGCCACCACAAGATGGCGGTTCTGGGTGGTAAGACTCGGGAGCGTGAAAAAGAGGGTCTTACTTATGAAATTATGTGTTGGCTCCTCGATGACATTTCACGTGACTTCGACGACATTTGAGATCACCTCGGTGATAAATGCCTTAACCAAATTCTTCCTTCAATCAAGTTCTTCCAAATATCTGTTGAACATCTCCAAGAAGATATGAGAGTAATTATGCCTTGTCAAGATGATATCGTCTTGGAAAGTATATTACCAAGACGATATTTGAATATTGGCCTTCTTCCACACAAGGCGATATGAGAGTAGTTGAGGGTATATAAGACGATATCGTCTTGAAGCTTAAGGTCTTCAAGCCGACATCGAAGCCTTTACTCGACGACATTTTGACTCTCTAAGTGGACATTTTACTTAGTCAATTTTCTGATCTTCTCAACTTAGATCCTTTGCTTTAGCTCATTTACTAGACTTTTATTCCTGATGATAATAAGTTAGTGGCAAGCCTAATATAATCTAGATCATAGGTTAACATGGTGTTTTGCACAATGAGGGATTACCTTGGCAAAACTATGTTTGATAACACTAAGTCTAGCCCTATGTTAGGCTTGCAGTGTCTAGTACCTGAAAGCAATGTTCTAAAGCAAATGTGTCAAATACAAAGTATATTTATCTTTGACTTGAGTACTTCTTCAAATCAGTAACATTGTAGGTAAGGTTCCCAACACATACAAAATGTAGAAACAGAAGTTATAGTAAAAAGGGAATTTGTTCTACTTACAAAGTTCACAAATGAGGCAAGATTTGAACATATCGTTCCTTTAAAATTTTCTTCTATGCATGATGTACTTGTCATGTCTCCATCTAAGCCTGATATTGTGCACTTGCATTCCTTTTTCTTTGACACGTCTTCCTCCAAGCACAAGACTTCATTTGTTTCTTCTCTTGGATCCATAAGAACCTGCCCGGGTTCATCATCTTTAGAACGAAGATTATAAGTTTTATCAAGACATTTCCAAATATCATAAGCATTAGGTAAAGTATAAACGAGTTTGAAAATATTTTGATCAAGCCCACAAAATAAACTATTCATAGCTTTAGCATTTAAAGAACATTTGTTCTTATTTAAGACACTCGGGGGATTTGTAATAGGGATATTCCAAATTTCAATATCTAAATATTTAAGAAATTTTTCCAAAAGAATTTTTCACCCTTTATAATTTATACCCTCAAATAAAGGTGGTGCTAATGATTTTTCATTAATATAAAATTGATCCACTCTATTGGATGCGAGATCATGAAGCGTCAATATTTCTGGGTGTCAAACCGGTTCGGAATAACCTAGCTCTGATACCACTTGTTAGATCTACAGATGCCCTTAGAGAGGGGGAATAAAGATTTTTAAGAATTTAAATCTATATAAAAATATTCTTGTTAATTAAAGAAGTTTCGGAATATTTTATAGAAAATCTTATTTTAATATTACAGAAAAGATTATACTGAAGATTCCTTTTAGAAATAGTCAAAATTCAATATTTTTCACTACCAATGTCGGTAAGTGGTACCGCCTGCCGCTAGCTCATAGAGATTGAATTCTAAGAGTTTATTCCACTCAAAAAGAACTTTATAATATATTTTGCGTTAAGGCTTAGAAAAAATATTATTTAAAATATTTTCAGGCGTGAAAATAAAATCAAGAAAATAAGAAAAATAAAAATTTGCTTTTATTTCAAAAAATAATTTATTACAAAATTGTGATCTCCATGACGCTGAAGATCGAATCTCCCCCCAGGACCGGTTGGCTCTCTCCCTTCTTCCCCAGAAGATCTTCGAGCCCTAACTAGACCTCCCTGGTATATATGCCCTTTACGAATGATTTTCCCACATAATATTTCCCAGAATCTGACGTCCTCCCCAGACAATGTCTCCACAGAATCCTCACCGAAATACGACGTCCTCCCCAGACGATTTCTTACATCACTCGATACAATAAATTGAAAGAAAAGAGAAGAAATACAGAATAGAAATAGATCTAAAATATGTAATAAAAACTCCCTAAGAAGAAATGCTGAAGTTGAAGACGAAGGTGTTGCAGAAGTCGGCATTCTTGGTCCATTTTCCCTTCATGTATAATAGTCATTGCAGTGCTTCCCCTTCGAGTTCTCCTTTTGATCTTCATGTTCTCCCAAGGGAGTCCTCTTGATGCCTCGAGGTGAACCTCTCACAAATGATTCAGAGTTGTGACTTTGGTGGTTCAGCAAGCCTTGCCCTAGACGGATCTGGTCTTTAAATAGGTTCAGTGAGCTACCGCTGGTGGTAGTGATACCGCTGTGCGGTACCCTATAAGGTAACCAGAGGCACTCGGATCGCGGCAGATAAGGCATCTTCATTTTTGGCATTCTTCATTTTAGGCAGCACCTACCAAGTTGTGTTAAGCAACCGCGCCGCGCTAGGTTCTTTCCATTTTTTCATCCTTGCTTCTGACAATCCTTGCATTCAAAATGATTGTGTCAGCTGACCTTTAGTATATAGACGTACCTCCATCGGTAGGTACTATCTCCTCACGGTAGCTCACAGAGATGAGCTTCACCGTCCATCATTTTTCCATTTAGTGTATGCTTGTACCTGTATGACTTGCTCATTATAAACACACAAGAGACTAAACCAAATACATAACGGTATGTTCCAAACAAAAATTTGTGAAATAATGCATGTTAGGGAAAATACACATAAGATAATCATTAAGCATACACACACAACTTCATAAGAAGATATGTATGATAAGCTGAAGATCATAAAAGATTAGCATTAAAAATCAGAAAGTATACAATATTAGTATTATAAATCATTGATTATAAATGTTGTGTGTTATAAACCAAGAGAAAATTATTATTGTAGGATAATCATTATTGTTCTTATTGAGTATGACAAACACATAAAGTATATCCATAAAGATATTTAACAATAAAAGCAATATGATTTGAGATCCAAGCTTTAAAGTCATTGTAAAGTTCATGCTTAGTCATCTAGTACATTTACTCAATTATGTAGAAATATGTGTTGTCGTGCTTAAAGTCCAATTCTCATGAGTGAAAGGTTTATAAAAGACAATGATGTGTATAACTTTTGAGTTGATAAAGTATAAAAAAGCATGACTCGGCAAACTCCGGAGCTTGTTGACGAGCCTGCCCGGATGGGATCTCACGGACTCGGTGAATAGCAGAGAATGTCCATGAGCACTCCCAGAGGGGAGATCTCGTGGACTCGACGAATATCAGACCATGTCCACTAGCACTCCCGGAGGGGAGATATCGTTGACTTGACTAATATTATATCATGTACACGAGTACTCCTGGAGAGGAGATCTCATGGACTTGGCGAATACTGGAGCATGTTTGTGAGTGCTCCCGGAGGGGAGGTCTCACACACTCGGAGGACACCGAGAGCGATCATCCTTGGAGGTGGTGATCACTGATATCTGGAAAAATAGGTCCCTCGATCATAGAAGAGGTAACCACACAAACAGCCTGGGAGGGCTACTGATCGAGCATATGACAGCTTGGATACTAGGCATGCAGTCTCTAGGTGGTTGTCCACCCAGGCTCTAAGAGGGTGTCTGTGCAGGATCTGGATGTACAAACTCTGGCGTCTGTCCGCACAGGTATTATAGACTTCTTGATTTTGTGTTACAAATACTATGAGTGGATAGAATAACTGTAACCGCCCATACCTACTTAAGTGAGGACTTTGTGTGGTTGCTTGTTGTTGTCGTAGTATTTTGGGTAAACTTGATCACCGCATTTTTTTAGGTTTTCAAAAAGCCTATGGAAAAATTAACTTTAGTCATAAATACATCAGCTTGGCTGTCGAGCTATTGGTATATGTAAAAAAAATTGGTCAAGCATGCTACTAAAGGTGAGAAGGAGACAACTCTTCGTGGCAGAAAAGGTCACACTTGTTGAGAGATGATTAACCTTTGGAAAGATTCACACTCGCTGAGAGATGACTATCCTTAGGAAAAAGACATACCCGCTAAGAGATGGCTATCCATGATGGAAAGAGACATTCTTGCCGGGAGATGGCAAACCTTTGGAAAGAGTCATATTCATTGAGAGATAACTATCCTTGGAAAGAATCGCACTCACGGAGAGGTGACTATTCACGATGGTCAAGGTTGTGCCAGTGATAACCAATGTCTTGATGTCTAGTGACCTAAGAACCTTAGCACCAAATAATAGTGAGCTAGAAAATTTGAAGAGGGTTTCAATGGCCACGAGCAATGGTGAACCTGATGGGTACTCCTGATGAGCTAGTCCGAAAAGGTTAGCTAGTGTCGTCATATCTTTGTTGACGCGTGATAGAGCTTCGCAACCATAGTCAGCGACTAATATGCAAGTCATGAGTATTTCAAACGAGAGCTATGATGAAGGACTTTTATAGCCAATCAACAAGATGGTGCGAGAGATGACAATGAACGATTCAAAACCTAGGGGCCATGTCCTGGAATGGGATCAGACTATGTCAAGGATCCTAATTTCAGGATTGGAGGGGTAGGTTCTGCCGATTACCACTTAGATGGTTCAACTTCTAATGATGGGGCTTAGAAAGCAAAAAATAAGAAGAATTGTATTATAGACTTTCTTGAATGGATATACGTTTGGAAGAAGCAGGTAAAGAGAACAAAAAGAAAGTAAAGAAAGAAAATGATTCTTCATGGATGGTTGTCTCCTGGTAGTGCAAGAATAGATAATTTGTGGTTTGTGGTTCACTTAGCAGATATTACCGAGTGGGCCAATGTACTCAACTTGTATGCACTCCGACGTAGTGAGAAGCTTATCCCAACAACCTCTTGGAAGAAGTAGGGTTTTCATCAACTTTGATGGCGATGTATTCTCGCACATGATATCCTTTAACATCTTCTCAATCAGGTCATGAAGTGCTCGATAGCTCTCTGTATCGTGATTGATGTCTCTATGGTACTCATAGTTGAGTTCCTTATCTCTTGCTGAGAACCTGGACTTGAGTGGAGGTGGTCTCTTGAAGTCTGGATGCTTTTGAAGTATCTGGATAACTTCATGCACATGAATGATAAATTCAGTATACTCCTCCCGAGGGCCATCATATAGAGGGAAACAATTAGGATTAGCTCGTGTGGGTGCTGGTAGGTATGCAGGTGGTGGTGATTAGATGAGTACAATATAAGGTGGAGAAGATGGATGTGGTGGCTTCATAAGTTGGAAGTGTTGAGATGGTGGCGAACGCTGGTGATATGAATTCTGAAGGTATTTCTGAGGAGAGGAATCAAAGCGTTGCTTCCAAGCTCGACGAGGATATTCTTCAAAGTGTCGAGCATTAGAGTTTCCTCCCTGTCGATGTTGAACCAAGTGAGTAAGAGAGGAGACAAACTCTTGATTGGTTACTTCACCTTTGATGAATTGGTTGACCATCTCGATTAATTCGACATAAGAATCCGTGGTTCTTGAACTTACAGAGCCCTTCTTGTAACCCACATGTCAAAGCTACCTGATACATTGAGGAATCCACATCATGCATATTATGTATCTCCCCTTGAAAGCGGTCGATGAAATGGACAAGAGTTTTGGTCATGCCTTGCTTGATCTGAAAAAGCATCTGCGACCCACTCTTTTGTTTCTTGGAAGTAGTAAAATTCAACAAGAACTCCTTCAAACCTTTGAAAGAAGTCACCAATCTAGACGGCAGTTGAAAGAACCAATCTCTGGTCTTTCCTTAAAAAATCATTCACAAAAGCTTGAAGTGAATACCATCGTAGAGGGTTCGAAGAAAGATGGCTATCGAAAAAGCTTGCAGATCGAGCGCCGAGTTTCTTCTTCCAAAAAAATGAGGAAGATGTGGCTCTCTGAAACTAATTACGAGTGGTTCACACCTCATGATCTCTGCAAAAGCGGAAGACTTCTCTTCTTCTTCTTCCTCTTAGGCAACTTCTTCAAAGTTGAGAGCCCGCACAGGCACTAGCATGACTACCACACTGCAGAAGTCCTATCTAAATTGCACAAGATCCTCGTTGCAATGGCGTGACAATAGTGTTGAAGGTATGGGAGGAGGACGAACATTAGGAGTGGTCATCCCTTGGGTAATCACCCCTACTTGGTCAGAGAGTTTCTTTAGGGCTGCAATTAACAAGGCGAATTCATCTCGTCGTGTGAATTCATCTCCTTGCTTGTGAGTTTCACTTGGAGAACTCATCTTCCTGCAAATGAACTGTTGTTCACCAATTGCCCAATCTAAAGGTCACGTGTTCGAACTGTTGGTGCTAAAATTGCCACCAACTTTACCACACCTCACAAGGGAAGGTCAGATAACGACTTTAGGACAGTCAGTTACTCTAAGCATGAAATGAACGAAGGTGAGAAGGGCACCTCAAGCGACAAGACCATACTTCCCACAACGCAAACATTAGTTGTGGGTGATCTTATTAATTGAAAGCTCAGATTACATCAAGTTTTGATTACATGATGAAAATAGTAAAAATCGCCTTCTAGAGAGAACTCGCGATCTTGGAGAGGAGGTTGCATATGTTGTTCTCGCGACCTCGAATGGAAGTGTCCGCCCAAACCGTGCTCGCGATCTCAAAAGGAGGTCCTCCCAACCGCTCTATAGAGCTCGGTCGGACAACTCAAATGAGTTTGCAACTCCTTGATTCCACTTTCTTCCTTTCCTTATGGTCTGGATCTGACCACTATTTATAGAAATCAGGGGGCTGCCCGGACGGGGAGGCTAAAGAATCTCGGGCTGGTCGTAAAGGAGGCCAACCGGTCACTGAGAACAAGTATGTGAGCACTCCCAAAATGGAGATCGCATGGACACGACAAACAACAGAGCGTGTCCGCGAGCACTCCCGGAGGGGAGATCTCACAGATTCGGCAAATGCCAGAGCATTTCTGCAAGCACTCTCAAAGGGGATCTTACAGACTCGGCAAATACCAGAGCATGTCCACGAGCACTCCCAGGGGGAGATATCACGGACACAGAGAATGTCGGAGCATGTTCGCGAGTACTCCCAGAGGGGAGATCTCGTTAACACGGCGAATACCGGAGCATGTTCGCAAGCACTCTCTGAGGGGAGATCTTGTGGACTCAGTGGATTTTAGAGCATGTTTGCAAACACTCCCAAAGGGGATATCTCGCAGACTCAGCGAATTCTGGAGAATGTTCGCGAACACTCATGAAGGGGAGATCTCGCGGACTCGGAGGACAATGAGAGCACTCACCATTGAAGGAGGTGATCATTGATATCTAGAAAAATAGGTCCCACGGTCGTAGAAGAGGTAACTACGCGAACTTCCTGAGATGGGTGTTGATTGAGCTTATGGTAGCATAAATACTGGTCGTGTGGTCTCTAGGTGGCTGTTCGCATGGGCTCTAGGAGGCTGTCCGTGCGGGCTCTGGATGTGCGAACTCTGGAGTATGTCTGCGCGAGTATTGACAACTTCTTGATCCTGTGCTACAAAGACTACGAGCGGTTAGAATAACTATAACCGCCCGTACCTGCTTAAGTGAGGCCTTTGCGTGGTTGCTTGTCGTGGTCGTTGTATTTTGTGTAAACGTCATACTTAGAGAGATACATAAGCTTTTAGACACAAGTTTTATATATATGTTTTTTATTGTACATTTATAATAATTTGCATAGCATAAAAAAATATTAGAATATTCAATTATGTTTAAAATAACAAATCACACATTATAGCTAATCCTTAAATGTTATACTACTCATGCTTAGCCTTGCACATAAAAATCGGGCCCGGGGGTAGGCCTGAGCCAGACCCAAAAAAAGACTGGTGAGGCCCAATCTCGGGCTAACCCGCCCGGGCCCAGGCCAAGTTGTGGGGACCTAACAGGGCCCCCACATCAAGCATTTGCCCGACCCGATAATCGGCTCGGTTCGTGCTGAGCAAAACCCAATTTTGGGAGTGCAAAGCCCGGCCCACCGTTGGCTGGCAAGCTGATAAGAAGTAAAATATACGTAATTTTAGTAAAGTTATTAGTATAGTTTTAATTAATATTGTAAATATTTTATGTAAATTAATGAATAAATTGCTTTTTTTATTAACTTAGTTTTTTTTTTCTATTTTTCAGCAATTTTGGCATTTTTTTTAGGTCATGCCCTCGGTCACGCCCGTGGCCAAGGGCGTGTAATCTTAAAATGCCAATTTCCAGCCTTCTTAGCATCGATCAACATACCGTCCTGTCGATCTACTTGCGATCCCGTCGATCGGCTTGTTATCCCGTCGATTTACATGGTCACGCCCGTGTATCTCTCGATCAACTTCACCTCTCGTCGATCGACCTCCCGTCCCGTCGATCGACCTTCCCTCCCGTCAATCGGCTCCTTGTCCCGTCGATTTTTGCAAAGTCATGCCCATGAATGAGGCCGTGACCCATCAATTCCTTCCAGAAGCTAGCGTACATGCCATCCGTCACGCCCCAGTTGAACCTGACGTCTACCGCCCAAAGTCACACTCGTGACATCTCAAGTCACGCACGTGTGCAACCATTTTCCTGGTCAAATGCTTCCAGAAGGCGGTTGAGCTTCCTCCCCAGCATGCGTAGAAGTCACGCCCTCGGTCACGGGCGTGACCGAGGGCGTGTAATTTTAGAATTTTTCCTATAAACAGGAGGGGTCGGCTGAAGCTTTATATATCAAATTCCAGCCTGTTTTTGTACATATCTTGTGTGTTGAGAGCTATTTTTGTGCATTTCCTCCTTTTTCATTTATGTTTTTATGTCTTTTTGTAATTTTCTCTCTCCCAGTGTTGTTGTAATGTCCATTTTGGAAATAAAATAGCTTATTTCCCTATTCTTGTTCGTATTTTCTTTATGTTGATGTGTGTGTGGGGGGGGCTTCACTTTGTTTTCTTTAATTTTGTTTTCATTTTATGTAAGTGTGTGTGTGTGTATGAGAATAGATTTTAATTATTTTCTTTTAATTTTGTTTTCATTTTATGCTAGTGTGTGTGTGTATGAGAATAGATTTTATTTTCTTTTAATTTAGCTTTTAATTACAAGTAAAGTGTGTGTGTATGTATGAGATAGTTTTTCTGTCTTCTTTAACTTCAGTCTTTATTACAAGTAGAGTGCGTGAGTGTATGAGATAGTATTTTTTTTGTAACTTAGCTTTATTTCAAGTCTTTATTACCAACCCCATCCCGGATGAGAGGCTAAGAACTTTTTAGCGCTGATTAAGATGGTTGGGACAAATACTATTTCTGCATTTATATCAGTCTTTTAATTTTTCTTTATTAAACACACTTATATCCGCTTAAAATATTAACATGTATTTTCTTATTACTAACGCCGTCCCCATTCCGATGAGTGGCTAATTTCCTTTAGCGCATGATGTCGAAGAGCATTAGGACAAATAAATGGTTCTCTAAAAAGAAAAAAAATCTCTTTCTTTTCTACAAAATTTAACGAGCTTAAGGTTTACCGGAGAAAAAATGTTGAGTGAGACCATATAATCGATGTGCGGTTTTCATTTCCATTTCCATATACTAGTTAGCCGAGAGGCTCGTGCATATGGATCGATCACTCATGGGTAAAGAGAATTGCGCTCTACCCTCGAGAGAGGATGAGGTAAGTCTCCCGAATTGGAAATAAAAATTCAATAGCGGGGTTCACTGTTGGATCGATTGGCGCCCTTAGAGGGGGGGTGAATAAGGGAATAACTTTCATTTTAAAATTTTAGACGATTTACTAAGTTGTTTAAAGTAAATTAGAACGGGATAGCAATTTAGCTTAAGGGAAGAAACAATTGTAATTTGCAATTTTATAATTTATGCCAAATGAAAGAAATCAAGTAAACACAAATGGAGACATGATTATATTATATAAATAGGTATTTACATAAATTTGATTTCAATATCGCTAGAACTCGGAGGCGTACAAAGCAAAACAAATTTTCCTTTTTTATACCAACTTGTATCCCCACAAACCGGTTGGCTTTAGCCAATCCTTCCATGGATATGGCCTCAAGCCGCTCTAGCCAATCCTTCCCCGGATATAGCCTCGAGCAGCCCCTAGATCTAATCTCCTAGACCTAGTCGCCAACTCACATGACGAATTACCCCCTAAGCCGCGCAAGGACCTAGTCGCCAACACAAGACGAATTCTATTACAAAAATTACAATAATGAAATAAAGCAAATAACAAGAACTCCCTCTATGAGATTTCTGAAGTTGAGGATGAAGGATCGTTGTAGCACAAGCGAGGTTGAAGCGATCGTTCTTCGAATGCAGCGTGGGGCCTTCCTTCTCCAGAAATCTTATTGTGCTTTGAGTGGGAGATGAGCTTTCGGCAGAGTAACAGCTCTGTAAATTTGGCACAATTAATCTCTCTGGAAGCACTAACCGAAACGAGAGAGAGCCCATCAATTTATAGAACTTGAAGATCGCGTCTGCGGTAGCTCCTAGCGCCCGCGGTAGCATTCATGTGGAGCGGTTGTGAAACCGTCGGTGGCGTGGCGCTGTGCACAAACTTGAGATAGCGCTGGCGGTAGCGCTCGTGTGGAGCGGTTGCAAAACTGTCGGTGGCGCGGCGCTTTGCACGAACTTTAGATAGCACCAGGCGGTAGTGGTAGCGCTGGAGGTAGCGTTAGCGCCTGCATTAACCCTACACGACAAGCAAGATCAAATACAATTTGGGATTTGTTATTCTCAAACAAAGGGATGTGACACACATGTCCAACAATCTCCCCCTTTTGATAATAACAAATCCTCTTAGCAAGAAATCAGCATTAGTGTTTATAGTATATGATAAGCATGATAAATAGTGCAACTATAGAATATGATAAGCATGAGAAATGTGCATACTCCCCTTATCTTAATGCTCCCCCTACATAAATGCAATTTATGTTTTACTCCCCCCTAAATGATAGATTACATGAATTATTCTCCCCATAATCTTCTATATTTCTCATATATAGATTTCTTCAAACAATCTCCCCCTTTTGGTATTATCAAAAGAAGTTAGGGTGAGGGTAGTAAGGAGGCATTCTTTAGGATAGTTATAAATCATGATCGAGCTTTTGTAATATATGAAATGATAAAGAGTTTAAGCATAATATATATAAGAGATTTCAAATAAAAAGATAAGAGTTGTAAGCAAGCAGAAGATTATAAGAAACATCTTTTTGTAAACATGAAAAGCATAAGTAAAAATATGAGTTTTAGTTCAAAATTGAAAGATGTTTTAACCTTTTTGAAATCTCAAAGTCGTTCATAAAGATACCAAGCATGAAATGAATATATCAAAGAGAGATTATACTACAATGTTACTTAATTTTAAGTTCAAGAGATACCAAAATATTGTAGAGATCATGCTAGGTTATCTAGTGCATTTCTTATATAAAGAGTAGTATAGATAAAGCATTAGAATCCAATACTCGTGAGAAGAAGTGTTATGAAAGATAATGATGTGCACATAAGTGTATTTTGAGCAAAGTTAACAATTGATTTAAATCACAAAATACAAGACATATGTAGAGTAAAGTGCACAATAAAACACAAGTATATCAACTTTCACACACTTTTAATGCACATAAATTTTAACAAAGTGGTGTAGTAACCAAGGTTTGCACAAGACACTTTACTATTCTTTCCAAGGTGCTCAACCTCACAATGCTTATGAAGACTTATCAGGAGGTTCAAGTAGTGCTTGGTGGAGTTATATTTGTCTACATATATAATTTTTTTGTTCACATTTGTGAGACAACATTCTCTGAATACACTTGTTTTGCAAACCCAAATTTTTTTTAAACTTAACCACTTTTCTAAATTTCATTAGTGCAATTCAAATGTAGTGTAGGCAATAAACTTGTGCAAGTTTTAATTCATTGTACAAAAACAATACACAAGCAAGCATTTTAGATTTAAACACACATGTTGATTATCAAAATAAGTGAGTGAATGGTATCATTATCAATCATAATACATTTACCCATACTTAGAGGCATGCTAAGCTTGGTTCTACACATATTTTCAATACAATTAATGCACTTTAAATAGATATATCAAAGCATGATAAACAAAACAATGTTCATAGTAATTTGAAGGAATAAATTTTAACATTGTAAATAATTCTAAATAATAGAATTCATTCATGCTTGATATTAACAATAAAGATCATACAGTTTTTTGTTGTTTTGAAAATTTTTAATGAAATAAAAACAGAAAAATCACAAAAAATATATTTTTGTATTTTTGAATTTTGAATTTTTGTAGTTGATTTTTCATTATAAAATAAAAAAAAATAGTCAGAAACACAAAAACAAATTAGTACATATAAACTAACATATTGTTAAAGATTTTTAGAAAATTTGAAAATCACAAAATTCAAACATTCACGCTAGCATCGGCGCTAGCGCTAGCACGGGAAACAGTAAGTGAAATATTGAAGAATTTAAAATTCTGTTTTTTGATATTGATTAGGGGTCTTAAGAGTAGTCTTATGCAGAAATTTAGTAATTTTCAGAGATGTCTTGATTGCTCAAATTGCATAAAACATTAACGTTTTACATGTTATTCATCCTAAGATGTCTAAGACTCCTAATTACAACCTTAACATTTGAAACCTTGCATCGGGAAGAGGTTTAGTGAATATATCAGCAAGTTGAGAGTCTGTGCAAATGAAACTTAGTCTAAAATTTTCCTTTTTTATGTGATCCCTTATGAAATGATGACGTACATCTATATGTATGGATCTAGAATGGTGTACCAGATTATTTGTGAGATCAATGGCACTTTTGTTGTCACATTTTAATTCAATAAGTTTTAGATGAAAACCAAAGTCCTCTAAAGTTTGGCTCATCCATAGTGCTTGTGCACAACAACTCCCTAATGTAATGTCTTCGGCCTCCGTGGTGGAGAGTGCAACCGAATTTTGTTTCCTACTAGACCATGCAACTAATGAAGGTCCTATAAAATGACAAATACCACTAGTGCTTTTTCTATCAAGTGAACAACCGGCGTAGTCCGAATCGGAGTAACCGTGAAGTGTAAATGAATTATTGTGCGGGTACCATAATCCTAATCTAGATGACCCAATGAGATATCTAAAAATTCGTTTTACTGCTTTTAAATGAGATTCTTTTGGATTGGCTTGAAATCAAGCACATAAGCATATGACAAACATAATATCGGGTCTAGTTGCACTTAGATAAAGTAGAGATCCTATCATACCTCTATATAAAGTTTGATCTATAGAAATTCCTGATTCATCTTTTCCTAATTTTAGTGATGCACTCATTGGTGTAGAAGCATGTTTAAGGTTTTCAAATCCAAAACGTTTAAGCATATCATGGACATATTTAGTTTGACATACAAAGATACCATCAATTCTTTGTGATATTTGAAAACCAAGGAAATAAGAAAGTTCTCCTACAAGACTCATTTCAAATTCATTTTTCATCACTAGAATGACTTCCTTACACATCTCTTCATTAGTTGATCCAAAAATAATATCATCAACATATATTTGTAAAATAATCATATCATCATTGTTGTGCTTTATGAAGAGAGTATTATCCGCACTTCCCATAATATAACCGTGCTTTAATAAAAATGATGTAAGTCTTTCATACCATGCACGGGGCGCTTGTTTTAAACCATAAAGAGCTTTCTCTAGTTTATAAACATGATTTGGAAAATTTTCACTAATAAAACCAGGGGTTGTTCAACATAAACTTCTTCTTTTACAAACCCGTTTAGAAAAGCACTTTTCACATCCAGTTGAAATAGTTTTATTCTTCTAAAGCTTGCAAATGCTAGAAAAATTCTAATAGACTCTAATCTGGCAACGAGTGCAAAAGATTCATCAAAATCTATCCCCTCGATTTGAGAATATCCTTGTGCTACTAATCGTGCTTTATTTCTAGAGATTCTTGACTCACCATCTAATTTATTTTTAAAAATCCATTTTACACTTACAACCGGGTGATTAGATGGTCTTTTAACTAATTTCCAAACATTATGTCGCTCAAATTGTTCTAACTCTTCATTCATAGCCAAAAACCAAAAATCATCATTTAAAGCAGTAGAAACGGTTTTTGGTTCTATTTTGGAAACAAAACAAATATTTGAAAAAGATTCATGAAGAGAAGAGCGAGTTCTTACCCTGATGGATGGTTCACCAATTATCAATTCTCGTGGATGAACCTTTGTGAATTTCAAGGCACTTGGAGGTACATATTCATCTTCCTTGACCTCCTCTTCTTCTTCTTTGGAAGGTTCCTCATCACCATGCTCCAAAGGTTGTAAGAGATCATCCTCGTTGCCTGCGGAAAGTTTTTCTACACAAGGAACAAACTCATCAAATTTTACATTTATTGACTCTTCAACTATACTAGTTCTTTTATTAAAAATTCTATAAGCTTTACTAGTTGAAGAGTACCAAAGAAAAGTTCCTTCATCACATTTTTCATCAAACTTTCCCAAGCTATCTTTTGTATTCAAAATAAAATATTTACAACCAAAAACTTTGAAATAAGATACATTAGGCTTCTTTTGAAAATAGAGTTCATATGGTGTGAGATTAAGAGATGGGCGAAGCATGATTCTCTTCAAAATATAACATGATGTACTTACGGCTTCGGCCCAAAAGGACTTAGGTAATTTATATTCACATAACATAGTGCGTGCTAGTTCTTGAAGTGTCCTATTCTTTCTTTCTACAACACCATTTTGTTGTGGTGTGCGTGGTGCAGAGAACTCATGTTTAATTCCTAACATATCACAAAAGGATGTAAAGTTTTCATTTTCAAATTCTCCTCCATGATCCGAGCGGATGCATTTAATTTTTAAATCACTTTCATTTTGAATACGACTACATAATTTTGCAAATTCACAAAACGCATCGGATTTGGAAGAGAGAAATAATGTCCAACAATATCTTGAAAAATCATCTATTAAAACATATGTATATAATCTACCACCAAGACTTGTAGTGCTAACGGGACCAAAAAGATCCATATGAATTATTTGCAAGGGTCTTGTAGTAGAAATGAAATTTTTACTTTTGAAAGAGGATCTAGAAAATTTACCTTTTTGGCATGGTGAATAAAATGAAGGTAAAGTTCCATTTAACCTAGGCAATCCTCTAATTAAATTACTTTTGGCAAGTTTTACAATGAGCTTTGTGCTAGCATGCCCTAGTCTTCTATGCCAAAGTTCTAACTCATCATTTTTAGTGATAAAACATTTTATAGATGATTTAGAAAGATCATGAAAAGAAACTATATAAACATTATGTATTCTTGGTGCAGTTAGTAAAATATCTTTTGTTCGTAGGATTAGATATTTTGCATAAGTTAGTGGAAGATTCAAATAACACATCTAATCCTTTATCACATAATTGGCTAATAGAAATTAAATTGTGTTTTAATCCTTTCACATAAAGAACATTAGATATAGTAAAGGATTTGTTACCAACTGTACCAATTCCCATGATCCTTCCTTTTCTGTTGTCACCAAACGTCATGATCCCTCCCTTCTTCTTTTCTAAGCTAAGGAACTTTGCTTTATTGCCCATCATGTGCTTGGAGCATCCTGAATCTAAGTACCACACGTCTTCATTGTCCTTAGCCTGCGTGCACATCTAGAAAGAAGATGAGAGTAAAGATCCGGATACCCAAGTGGTACCATCCATAGAATAAGTGAAATCCTTAGGTACCCAGATTTGTTTTAAAGTATTTTGTTTTATTTTCCTGCAAGAACTAGATGTGTGACCTAACCTATAACAGTTTGCACATGAAATAAAGGGGTTGAGACCCTTTTCTGGAAAATTTTCTTACTGGAAGAAATTGGATTTACAGAAGAAAAACATTTTGAAAAAGAGAATTCAGGTTTCTGGTATGAGGTGCTAGCGCCGGCGTTAGTGGCTAGCGCCGGGCGGTAGCCCTCACCTCTATATCTGAGCCCAAATTTTCCAGAACCATGGCACTAGTTCCCTAAAATCATTTCCAGTGATTTTTGGCCTATTCCAAATTTTTTAATGGCCATGGTGAGATCATGAACTTGTGCTTTAAGTGAAGAATTTTCTTTCACAAGCATGACACACAAATTTTCAAAATCTTTTTTATTATTTTTGATTTGCAAAAGAGAGGCTTCTAATTTCCTTTCTAATTCCCCCTTCTCATTTGTAAGAGTTTTGGCATGAGAGAGGGCTTTAGAGAGTGACTCTTCAATATCCTTTGCCAATTTAGTGGAGTGATCACACTCTTGGCAAGAAACCTTTCTCTTTTCTAAAACAATTACCTTTTTGGAAAGCTTTTGATTTTCTTTAATAAGAGATTCATTTTCACGATTCAATAAAATACTATCTTTCATATTTTTATCAAAAGCTTTGCAAGTTTCAAGGAATTCATTAAAGAGTTCATCATAAGTGGGAGGAGTTGCCTAAGTGTCACTAAGAACACTGGTATCGTCGTCGTCATTTCCATGTCCCATGAGGCACATGTTTGCTTCCTCATCTTCGCTTGATGAAGACCCGCTTGATTCTTCGGAGGAGGAGGAGGAGTCATACCATGTTCTAGCTTTTAGCACCTTCTTCTTCTTCTACCCTTTGTGCCGCTTTTCCTTCTTCTCCTTCAAGAACTTTGGGCACTGGCTCCGAATGTGCGCGGTCTTCCTACAATGAAAGCATTCTGGTGGAGGTCTTTCTTCTTCATCGTCTCTCTCCTTTTCCTTCTTTGAGGATGACCCTTTCCATCTTGCATCCTTTTGGATAAATTTTCGGAAAGGATTTCTCCTTTTTGGATTTCGCATGAACTTTTGGAAGTTCTTCACCAAAAGGCTTTCTTCATCTTCATCCTCTTGGCACTCCTTCTTTGATTTTAATGCCAACGCCTTCTTCTTTGGCTCCTTGTTGTATTCATCATGTTGGATTTTGAGTTCTACCTCATGGGTTTTGAGATTCCCAATGAGGCTCTCAACTTGGAGCGTCCTTAGATTGTGCGGTTCTGAAATGGCCATCACCTTCGGGTTGAATTTTGGTGGAAGGGAACGAAGGATCTTTCGGATCAAGTCACCGTTGGAGAAGGTCTTTCCAAGAGCTTTGGAGGCATTGACGATCTTGGTGAAGCGCGTGTACATGCCATCAACATCTTCACTTTCATCCATCCGGAATTTTTCATATTCTGACTCAAGTTGGAAAAGCTTTGAATCTTTAACCTGCGATGTACTTTCATGAGTAACTTCCAAATGATTCCAAATTTCATATGCAGTAGTACATACAGAAATTCTATTAAATTCATTTCTATCTAACACACAAAATAGATCATTCATAGCCTTGGTGTTATTTTTGCATTTTAGCTTATCCATATCATCTCATTTATCTTTTGGTTTATCTAATGTTATCTCTCCAGCTACAAATGTAGGAGGAGAGTATTCCTCTTCTACCATATTCCATACCTCAATATCTAGGGCCATAAGAAAACATCTCATCCTATTTTTCCAATAATTATAATCTGACCCGGTAAAGAGTGGAGGTCTACTAATTCCCTGACCCTTGGAAAAAGCGAGATCATAAGATGCCATTATTCATGGTTTTTAAACCGTTTGGAATAACCTGCCCTCTGATACCACTTGTTGGATCGATTGGCGCCCTTAGAGGGGGGGGGGTGAATAAGGGAATAAGTTTGTTTTTAAAATTTTAGATGATTTACTAAGTTGTTTAAAGTAAATTAGAACGAGATAGCAATTTAGCTTAAGGGAAGAAACAATTGTAATTTGTGAAAGAAATCAAGTAAACACAAATGGAGACATGATTATATTATATAAATAGGTGTTTACATAAATTTGATTTTAATATCGCTAGAAATCGGAGGCGTATAAAGTAAAACAAATTTTCCTTTTCTATACCGACTTGTATCCCCACAAACCGGTTGACTTTAGCCAATCCTTCCCCGGATATGTCCTCAAGCCGCTCTAGCCAATCCTTCCTCGGATATAGCCTCGAGCACCCCTAGATCTAATCTCCTAGACCTAGTCGCCAACTCACGCGGTGAATTACCCCCTAAGCCGCGCAAGGACCTAGTCGCCAACACAAGGCGAATTCTACTACAAAAATTACAATAATGAAATAAAGCAAATAACAAGAACTCCCTCTATGAGATTTCTGAAGTTGAGGATGAAGGGTCGTTGTAGCACAAGCGAGGTTGAAGCGATCGTTCTTCGGATGCAGCATGGGGCCTTCCTTCTCCAGAAATCTTCTTTGGCTTTGAGTGGGAGATAAGCTTTCTGCAGAGTAACAGCTCTGGAAATTTGGCACAATTTGTTGGAGCCTATGTTACGCATCTCTTGGTTTGAGAATAACAAATACTGTGTTGTATTTGATCTAGTATTTTGTGTGTTTATAGTGTGCAGGTTGTACAGGAACTATAGCTACACATCCCTATGAATAGTTTGCTGATTGGAAATGACTCTCTGGAAATATAGCTAACGCCCCGCGTTAACTTCCGTTGAGAAGAAAACCGCTGAGAAGGAATGTCGTCGAGAACAAAGCAGTCTAGCTGCGTTCGACGAAAGAGAGCTAACGCTCGCTGTAATTGTTAACGCTCCACGTTAACAAGAGGAGGAATGTCGTCGAGTTGAGGTCGACGAATCTGCGTTCGACGAACTTGGAGTTCTGTTCGACGAACTTTCCTACGCTCGACGATTTTGCGCTCGACAAGCTGTGTTCGATGAACAAGGAGTTCTGTTCGACAAACTGGACCTGCGTTCGACAAACTGGACCAGTGTTCGACGAACTGGACCTGCGTTCGACGAACTGGACCTGCGTTCGACGAACTGGACCTGCGTTCGACGAACTGGACCTGCGTTTGACGAAATGAGAAGGCCGATCGACGAATTTGAAGGAGAACGACTCAACGCCAGCGTTGACTCTTAACGCCCGCGTTGAATCGACAAACTACCACGATCTTGATGGTTGCGCGATTCCAGCCACGACTTTTCACGTTCACTAACGCTGGCATTATCCCTTAACGCCGCGCGTTAGCTTCCGAGGCTATTTAAAGTACAGCTCCTCTCATTCCTTATAAGATGATTCCAAAATTCTGATACTTTGGAGAGAGGTTCGTGTACAGCAATTAAGAGATCTCCCTTGGGCTAACATGAAGATCTAAAGAAGATTTTGAAGGAGAAGGTCTACAACGCATATTCCATACGAAGGACGATCGTTTCAAGAACGCCAACATCTACATCGACTTCGTCTTCACCTTTAGAATTTCTTGGGGAGTTTCTCTTTACTTATCTTGTAATCTTTTATTTTTCCTTTTGTAATTTGTGTGGAGAAATCATTCGGTGAGAACGTCGGATTTTTGGGAAGGATTCCGTGGGTAAATTCGCCTTGTGTTGGCGACTAGGTCCTTGTGAGGCTTAGGGGGTAATTTGCCGCCTTATGCGTGGCGACTAGGTCGAGGGTAGATCTAGGGGTGGCTAGAGGCCTTATCTGGGGATAGATAGACTATAACCAACCGGTCCTTGGGAGAAGGACCCGTGAAACAACAAAAAGTGTTTTTACATATTTTCGCCTTGATTTCTAGCGTTATAGAAATTAAACATTTGTGTATTCAATTTATTATGAAATAAAATCATGTCTTTTAATGTTCTATTCAATTGATTTTATTTCCTCTTCAAGAATGTTTTAATTTCTATTTTCATCAAAGTATTAAAAGTAACATTTGTATAATTATCTTTGAAATACAATAACTATTTTCATTATCTCTGATTTTCTGGAATTGTATTTCATTTAAGATTTCATAAGTAAAATCATTGTGGCAATCTTTTTGTTCTGAGGAATATTCTCTGGAGAGCTAACGCCTAGCGTTAAGACTTAACGCCAGGCGTTAGCAACAGTCAACAAAAAGTTTTGTTTCAATTATTTAAAAAGGAATCTTCATTACAATCCTATCTGAAATATTTAAATATATTTTCTATATAATATTCTGAAACTTCAGTCCCAGACTCAGATAAACTTAATTAAGATTTAAATTCCATAAAACCCTTATTCACCCCCCCCCCCCCTCTAAGGGCGCCGTAAGATCCAACACGTGGTATCAGAGCAAGGTTATTCCAATACGGCTTCACAACCGGGAATAATGACGCTTCATGATCTCGCATCTTCTAGAGGGGATAATTTTTATGAAAATGAAAAATCATTATGTCCACCATTATTTATGGGTGAAAATTATAATGGAGGAAGAATACTTATGGAAAAATTTCTTAAATCCTTAGATATTGAAGTTTGGAATATTACAATTAAAATGCCCCCAAATATTTTAAATAAAAATGAAATATTTTTAAATGCCAAATCAATGAATAGTCTATATTGTGCATTAGATCAAAATATTTTCAAACTTATTTATACACTTCCTAATGCTTATGAAGTTTGGAAATTTCTTGAGAATTCTTATAGTCTTCCTTCCGCAGATGATGAATATGAGCAATTCGATCAATTCCTTATGGATCCAAGAGAAGAAGACAACGTCACAATATTGGACTCAATTGATGGCAACACATCAAGCAAAAGAGAAGATGGAAATTCAACTATGGAAGAGGAATGTGAACAAAATGTTAAAGGAACCCTTGGTTCAAATCTTGTCTCATCCCATAGCAATGTAAGAAATTCTAAGTCCTCTCTCTTTGTAAGAAATTCTATTTCTACACTACATATGCTTAATATTGCTAAACGTAGAATTAAAAATTTGAAAAATGCTAATTTCAAACTACGTTTAGAAAATAAAACTTTAAAAGCAAATGCTAAAGTAGAATCAAGTATTGATGTGTTAAATTCTCATTCATGCTCTTTAATTAAAAATGTTAAACCTTGTTTTGATTATAATACTCTTAAAGAAGAACTCAAGGTTTTAGAAAAAGGACTTTTAATTTCAAAAGAGCATAATGAAAAATTGACAAAAGAAAATGATAATTTAAAGGATAAACTAGAATCATTAAAATTGTTTATTGAAAATTTTTCAAGTAATAAAAATTCTCTTAACTCTAATTTATTAAGAAATCTAAATTTAAAGAGCTTAACTTCATATTATAAGAGTATGTCTATAAGAAAGAGTGGAAATGAAAATCATCAAAATAAGAACCAATCATTTAAAACATATTGTAACCCACTCTTTCAACATTCAATTCTTAAGAAAGACCATCACTCTTATAAACTCTCAAAGAATCCATATAATAAAATTCATTATGATTATCAACATCAATGTATTTTGAAAAATAATTTGAATAAACATAAATCCCAAATGAATTATTTTTCAAACAACTATCATTCCAAAAAGATGTCAAATAATCATAATATGAATTTAAAAGAAAAACAACCAAAGTATGAATGGATGCCCAAAATTAAAAACGAAACACTAACTCCACTTGTAAATGCCCATTCATCACTATCTCTCCAAAAGCCAACACGATGTATTTGGGTACCCAAAGGAACAATCACACTTGGTCCCCTTTGGATACCTAAATCTCTTATTCACTAGGAATCATTGTATTGCATGAAGTTGACTTAATTATAAATGAAATATCATTACTCTACTTCATGATATGCTTAATTGCTTTTTTCTTTTGTTTATTTTTTATTTTTGAGCCAACTTGTTTATGATCACTTTATGTATCATGAGATATGACTTTCATTTTAAGCCCAATGTTCAACAAATCAAATTGAATTAAATTAAATATAAAGACATAAAGTTTTCAAGTGATCTATTTTTCTTTTTATATGTTTTATCCTTTTTAAATCCATTGCCAATAAATGTCTTATATTATCATTATAAATTGAATGATAAATTTGCTACATGATATTATCAAGACTAATGGAATTACTTTCAAAATGGGATTTAAATGGACTTTTAGGGGTCTTAGGCTAAAATATTAAATGCGCAACTAATTGCATATTTGTCTATTTTCTTTGTTGCATATGATAGCCCCTATAATGAAAAATCATAATTGAAAATTTACAAAAATGATGAATATGAATCACAATCACCACCATGATCTATTAATATCCTATGCTAAAATTCACTATAATCATATATCATAATTCATGATCCATCAAGACCTATCTTAAATCAACTAATTCTATCAACCTTAGGAATTATGAAATATATGATTGCAATTAGTATTATAGTTTCATATCTTATTTTGTGTGTGTGATGTGCATCTTTATTGTTTGCATGTATCTCATTATCTTTAGACCTAAGAATTAACCTGATATAAATAAGATGAAATCAAATAGAATTGTCACTTCATTCTAGGTCTATAAATTTTTCAAAACTCTAAAATTGATTACATGCAAATCAATTATATATATTTAGCATATTTTGCATAACGTCCAAATTCATTATCCTAGCTGCACCTCTTGGCATATGCTCACTTTAGTGTTTATGATAGGATTATCAATATAGTGACATGCTAAAGGTAGAGAAATTTGAACTTTAAAATTCATGAGTACATTGTGGTTTCAAAATCTACTATATGTTCTAAAACTAAAACAAACTCATGTTTTATGAATCAATCCTTAGACTAAAATGCTTAGTATATCCATAATCATTAACCTATGACATGTGTCTCACAATAGCGAGGGCGTAGGATTGTGTGCATTAGAGACCTAACCTCTAAGTCATGTCTTGTCCTTAACCGGGGAGGGTTCTAGTGGGGCCTTGCGAGGCACTGGGGGAAAGAGTGCTAGGTTGAGCGTCATCTTTTGTATTTATATGGGATTAACACCCCAACCTACAGCATGCGTGCAGCTCCTCATGCCCATCCGTCACTTAGTATGGGGCTAGAGTGTAGTCATGTTGTTGAGGTATCTTGATCTTAGATATACTTATATTATATTCATTGCATGAACATTATCTCACTATTTATATATAAATCATGCATATTTGTTTTTATTCTAACATTGCATCTTGTGTTTGCATATTTTATTATTTTGAGCTTTAATGATTTTACAAAACACAAGTATTTGAAAAATCATCAAAAACATGCTAAAAGAGTCTTCAAATCTAATCAATATACTCTGAAATTTCAACTGAAGGAAAGTCTCTTTATAATACAAATGAATCATAAAAAAGATTTTTCAAAACATCAAAATTTAGTATTCTTTTTTGGCGTTAAGAAGTTAACGCATGACGTTAGCTCCTTTGCTCCAAAATATATTTTTTTTGTTTTGAATTATTTCTGGTATTATTTTAATATTTTGTGTGTGTTTTATTTCTCTGTTTGTAAAAAGTTTTCTATCTTTTTATTTCCTTTTAAACAAAATTTTATTTCTTTTCAAAAAATATGTATTTTTCTCATGCATTATTTTGGGTTTATTTCTCTGGCATAGAATATCATTTACTGAAAGGGCTATTAACGACTTCTATGTTTTGCAGACAATATATATATAAAAAAAATAAATACAAAATTACAAAACAATTTCAAAGAACAAAAATATGTTTTTTTTCTTTATGTGTGTTTATTGTTTTGTATAAAAAAAATTTCAAAAAATTTATAAAAACTGTTTGTTATTCATTGCCATTGTCAAGGATGATTAATTATATCAATTAAAGATTAAATACAATGTTTAATTTAACTTTCAAGTTTCTTAAGAAACATTGTTTTGTTTTTGTCATGCCTTGAATATTATCTTGTTATGTGCAATGAAATTGATTGTAGATAAACATGTGTAGAAATGCTTAGCATGCCTCTAAGTATGAGTAATGTATTATGTTTGATAATGATTCATTCACTCACTTATTTTTGATAACCTACATGTGTTTACAATCTTATTCTTACATGATTGTGTAGTGTAATAACATAAATAATTAAAATGTTTAAATAGATTACCTACACAACATTGAATTGGTTATTACAATTCTTTGTCTTTCATGCACTTATTCATTAGAGAAATGTGGTTTAAAATGCTATGTTTTCAAAACAAGTGAATTCGGAGTCCTTAGTCACTAAACTAAAAAGCAAATAATAAATGACAAGAAAAACTCCACCAAGCACTACTCACCCTCCTGATAAGTCTTACTCAGCATGGTGAGGTTGAGCACATTGGCTAAGAATTGTAAAGTGTCTTGTAGCAAACAATTTATACACCACTTCTCTTAGTACACCGGATCATAAAAAAATTGAAAATAAAGCTAAAAAGTATAAAAGTGATCCCCAAGCACTACTTTACACCCTGATAAGTCTTAAAAAGCATTGTGTGTGTAGATCACCTTGGTAGTTGTACTATTAATTCATGTGCATTGAAATATTGTGGAAGTAACAGTATTTGTGTATTTTAAATGTTGTTTTATTTCATTATATATGTCATGTGTTTTTGATTGATTCACTTGTATACTTTATCAAAACACTATTTTGTACACATCATTATCTTTCATAAAACTTCTACTCGTGAGAATTAGATCATAATGCTCATCTACTCAAATCTCTACAAACTTAAGTAAATGCACTAGATAACAAAGCATGATCGCTACAATGTTTATGCTTACTTGAAATGCAAATTTTATTACATTGTAATTTTTTGTATCTTTTCTTGATATTATGAAATCATGCTTGCAATATTATCTTAATGGAATAGCATCTCTTCAATCTTTAACTCAAACATCAACTTTTCAAATTTAAAACTCATTATCCTTTGTATGATTTTATCTTCTAAAAATGATGTTTATGTTTAAGAGTGCTTATTCTTCTCCTAAGTTTACCACTTATGCTCATTTATGTCTATTATTTTTAACACCATGGTTTCAACAAGTGGTATCTTAAAATAAGAATGCTTACTTTATCATTTCTGTTATGTTGCTTACTACTTTATGTTACATCTGCTTATATTTTTTCCTCAACAAGTAGTATTTAACAAGCTTTTGATTGCATCTTATTTTTCTTCTCGACATTAAATATATTACTCCTTATTATACATACTCACTCCTAAAACCCTCTTTTGGTACTACCAAAAGGGGAGATTAAATTGCATAAATCTAATTTTTAGGGGGAGTGCTTTATAATAATATTAAACCAAAAAAAGGGGGTATATTTGTAAGGGGGAGTAATCATATAGGAGGTGCATACACTATCATATGCTCGATCATGACAATCCTTCAATAAGTGGTTTCTTATCTATCTTAGAAGATATACACTCATCCCTACCCACTTTTGCTAATAACAAAGGGGGAGAATAAATTGAGAAATATAGTAAAATAGATATTTAGGGGGCGTAAATTATAAGAAAACACTTATGTAGGGGGAGGACTTCATATAGAAAAAGTATGCATTATCACTATCAATTCTATCACGCTCTAAACCTGTTATTCATGCATATTTTATTACCGCACTTATCTATAAACACAAATGGTTTTAAGTTCATTAATTTCCCATACAGGTATTTGTTATTATCAAAAGGGGGAGATTGTTGTAGCCTATGTTCCGCATCTCTTGGTTTGATAATAACAAATACCGTGTTGTATTTGATCTAGTATTTTGTGTGTTTATAGTGTGCAAGTTGTACAAGAACAATAGCTACACATCCCTATGAATAGTTTGCTGATTGGAAATGACTCTCTAGAAAGATAGCTAATGCCCCGCGTTAGTTGTTAACGCCCCGCGTTAACTTCCATTGAGAAGAAAACCGCTGAGAAGGAATGCCATCGAGAACAAAGCCGTCGAGCTACATTCGACGAAAGAGAGCTAACGCTCGCGGTAATTGTTAATGCCTCGCATTAACAAGAGGAGGAATGTCGTCGAGTTGAAGTCGACGAATATGCGTTCGACGAACTTGGAGTTTCGTTCGACGAACTTTCCTACGCTCGACGATTTTGAGCTCGACAAGCTGCGTTCGATGAGCAAGGAGTTCCGCTCGACGAACTGGACCTGCGTTCGATGAACTGGACCTGCGTTTGACGAACTGGACCTGTGTTTGACGAACTGGACATGCGTTCAACAAAATGAGAAGGTTGATCGACGAATTTGAAGGAGAATGACTCAACACCAGCGTTGACTCTTAACGCCCGTGTTGAATCGACAAACTGCCATGATCTTGACGGTTGCATGATTCCAGCCATGACTTTGCACGTTCACTAACGCTGGCGTTATCCCTTAACGCCGCGCGTCAGCTTCCGAGGCTATTTAAAGTAAAGCTCCTCTCATTCCTTATGAGATGATTCCAGAATTCTGATACTTTGGAGAGAGGTTCGTGTACAATAATTAAGAGATCTCCCTTGGGCTAACATGAAATCTAAAGAAGATTTTGAAGGAGATGGTCTACAATGCATATTCTATATGAAGGACTATCGTTTCAAGAATGCCAACATCTACATCGGCTTCGTCTTCACCTTTAGAATTTCTTGGGGAGTTTCTCCTTACTTATCTTGTAATCTTTTATTTTTCCTTTTGTAATTTATGTGGAGAAATCGTTCGGTGAGAACGTCGGATTTAGGGAAGGATTCCGTAAGTAAATTCGCCTTGTGTTGGCGACTAGGTCCTTGTGAGGCTTAGGGGGTAATTCGTCGCCTTGTGCGTGGTGACTAGGTTGAGGGTAGATCTAGGGGGTGGCTAGAGGCCTTATCTGGGGATAGATAGGCTATAGCCAACCAGTCCTTGGGAGAAGGACCGGTGAAGCAACAAAAAGTGTTTTTACATATTTTCGCCTTCATTTCTTGCGTTACAGAAATTAAACATTTGTGTATTCAATTTATTATGAAATAAAATCATGTCTTTTAATGTTCTATTCAATTGATTTTATTTCCTCTTCAAGAATGATTTAATTTCTATTTTCATCAAAGTATTAAAATTAACATTTGTATAATTATCTTTGAAATACAATAATTATTTTCATTATCTCTGATTTTCTGGAATTGTATTTCATTTAAGATTTCATAAGTAAAATCACTGTGGCAATCTTTTTTTTCTGAGGAATATTCTCTGGAGAGCTAACGCTCAGCGTTAAGACTTAACACCAGGCGTTAACAACAGTCAACAAAAAGTTTTGTTTCAATTATTTAAAAAGGAATCTTCATTACAATCCTATCTGGAATATTTAAATATATTTTTCTATATAATATTCTGAAACTTCAGTCCCAGACTCTGATAAACTTAATTAAGATTTAAATTCTATAAAATCCTTATTCACCCCCCTCTAAGGGCGCCGTAAGATCCAACACAATTAATCTCTCTGGAAGCTCTAACCGAAACGAGAGAGAGCCCATCAATTTATAGAACTTGAAGATAGCGCCTGCGGTAGCTCCTAGCGCCTGCGGTAGCGTTCGTGTGGAGCGGTTGCGAAACCGTCAGTGGTGTGGCGCTGTGCACAAACTTGAGATAGCGCTGGCGGTAGCGCTAGCGCTGGCGGTAGCGCTAGCGCTGGCGGTAGCGCTCGTGTGGAGCGGTTGTGAAACCGTCGGTGGCGCGGCGCTTTGCACGAACTTTAGATAGCGCTAGTGGTAGCGATGGCGGTAGCGTTAACGCCTGCATTAACCCCTAACGCTGGCGGTAGTGCTCCAGTTCAGTTTGTTGGTTCCAAGCTGCTTTCAACCTGTGGAGTATTGCACCTATAGTTCCTGCACACTATAAACACACGACAAGCAAGATCAAATACAATTTTGGATTTGTTATTCTCAAACAAAGGGATGTGACACACATGTCCAACATTCACAACATAAAGCAAGTATTAAGAAGATCCGATTAAAGAACGAGAGTTCGGTCGAATATTCTTAATCTTAGGTAGGCGTACCCTCGGATGAGGTGCGTTCATACTTATGGAATCTCAACGGCCAAGCCGTTCTAATTAGTTGAAAAATCAGATATTTTACTTCTAAAAAAGGCTATTTTCATCTCAATGTAATTCGACATCGGACGCTATCATTATCATCATTTTCAAAACCCTAGTTATACTTTTATTATCGCTCTATAAAAATTAAAAACCAACTCAAAATATTACTCTGATAAAATAATAGTTTGTTTCTTATAAGCAGAAGTAATCAACAAGACCCAGAACTAAATACGACCTTGATATTTTTATAAAATATCTTATACTATTCGCGATAAGGTATACTTCCCTTCATCGATTTTAATTTGGATAAATTTCCAAAAGCTTTAAGAAGAAAGCTCCAAAGAGAATCATCAAGTTTTTGGCGCCTTTGCCGGGGAACATTGTTGTTATTTTGAAAAAGGAATCACTATTAATTTTATTACTTATATATTTTAAAAAAACCATAACAAAATAAAAAAATATAGAAAAAGCCAAAACAAAGAAAAAATTAATTTCTATTATTAGTATATGACCCGAGGAAACTCCTCGGACGATTCGAACATTCCTTTTGACCTCAAAATCGAGCGCACCCTTCGTGAGCGCCTTCATTTTCGTGATCAAAACTTACTCGAGTTTCCCGAAGAGTCTATCGGAGATACATACACTGAAGCTATGACCGATCCAATTCCAGATGCGGCCCCGCCACGGACCATGGCATATTATGCTCGGCCAAACTTGGAAGATACGGTAGCGAGTATTACATGCCCAACAGTGGCTAATAATAATTTTGAAATAAAATCTAGCATCATTCAAATGGTACAACAGTCAGTCCAATTTGACTGTTTGCCAGATGAGGATCCAAATTTATACCTTTCAAGTTTTTTGGAAATTTGCAACACTTTAAAAATTAATGGTGTTACTGACGACGCTATTCGTTTGCGCTTATTTCCATTTTCGCTGCGGATAAAGGCAAAAACGTGGTTAAGTTCTCTCCCCAGAGAATCCATAACTACGTGGGCCCAATTGACGGAGAAATTTCTAACAAAATATTTTCCCCAGTCTAAAACCGCTAAATTACGCACAGATATCGCCTATTTCATTCAATTTGATTTTTAGCCTCTCTACGAGACTTAGGAACATTTTAAAGAGTTCTTGTGTAGGTGTCCTCATCATGCATTGTCGTCCTGGTTGCAGGTCCAGCCATTCTATAATGGCTTAAATTTCTCAACGCGACAGATGATCGATGCAGCCGCCGGGGGAACGTTAAACAACAAAAGCCCAGAGGCCGCTCAAGCTCTGTTCGAAGAAATGGCCATGAACGCCTATCAATGGAATGCGCCTAGATCGCTCCCTAACAAACCAACTGGGATATATAAAGTGGATTCCACTTCTCACTTAGCCTCTCAAGTCGAGAGGTTAAGTAAGCAAGTGATAGAGATGACTACTTCCTCCTCCACTCCCGCTTGGGCTCCAAATAATAATAATAATTTAGTCAAAGAATTTGTAGAGTACCTAGGCACCCAGTTCGGCCCCCCTTCAAACCTAATACTAATCTGTATAGTAATAATTACAATCTGGGTTAGAGGAACCACCCAAATTTCTCCTGGAGCAATCCAAACAACGCTCAGAGGCCCAAAAATGTGAATCCGCAAGGATTTCCACAAGGATTTCCGCACGGATTCCAGCCTCCTCCTCCAAAACCTTCTCCGCTTGAAGACGTTTTTGCTATATACGTCGCGTCCACCGAGTCAAATATCTGGAATATTATCGGATCGATTAAAAACTTGGAAAATCAGGTTGGACAGCTTGCAAAGATGGTCTCCGAGCGGCCATATGGAGCTCTACCAGGGAACACGGAGCCGAACCCCACTAGAGACCATCTTTGCAAGCTGTCCAACTGATTTTCCAAGTTTTCCAATGCCATAAACCTTCGCAGCGGCAAGGAAGTAACCTCCCCAAAATGGGTTGAGCCCATGGTACATATTTCGACACCGACCCCACCACCCTCTCTCTCGATAGATAAATCACCGAGTATTCCGACTGCGTCGAACACTTTTAGCGCGTCTCTTCCTTATCCTTCAAAACTAATTAACGAGCGGAAAGACGAGCAGTACAAAAAATTCTTACAAATTTTAAAACAAATTCACATAAATGTTCTATTCTGCGAGGCACTCTCTCAAATGCCGAAATACGCGAAATATCTTAAAGAGCTGCTTTCTAATAAAAAGCGACTCAAGGATGTTTCGCGTGTTTCCCTTAACGCGGAATACTCGGTTGTTTACCTTAACAAATTGCCACCGAAACTGAATGTCCCGGGACGGTTCTCCATCCTGTGCCTCTTCGGCAATATGTTAATTAAGTACGCTCTAGCGGACTTGGGCGCCAGCATCAATTTGATGTCATTCTCCCTTTTCAAAAAACTCGATTTGGGCGTTCCGAGCCCGATAAAGATGAGCATCCAACTCGCGGATCGCTCGGTAAAGTACCTGATAGGGGTAGTGGAGGATGTTTTGGTCAAGGTCGACAATTTTATCTTTTCGGTAGACTTCGTCATCCTGGATATAGAGGAGGACGATGAGGTGCCTATCATTCTCGGTCACCCCTTCCTCGCAACCTCCCACGTGTTAATAGATGTTAGTAACGGTCGCCTCCTCCTTCGGGTTAGAGACGACAAAGTTACTTTACATATTAATCCCTCGATGCAGAACTCCCTATCGAACGATGATTCCTGCTTTAATCTGGAGCCCGCGTTTGACGAGGAATGTTCTTCCCTTTCTGAATTTCTCTCCATAACACTAGATGATTTAAACTTGGCAAGTCTATTATGTCCCGATGAAATGTCGACAGATTTTCCGTTCGATCCCTTCGATTCAAAAGTTGTAAAAATCAAACCATCTTATGAAGAACCGCCAGTCCTCGAACTAAAACAACTCCCAGATAATCTGAAATACATTTTCCTCGAAAAATATTTAAAACTTTTTGTTATTATCTCTTCCACCTTAAGTGATTAGGAGACCTCTGAACTAGTAGAAGTTTTAAACAAGCATCGTCGTGCAATTGCATGGCAAATTTCAAATATCAGGGGAATAAACCCATTATTCTGCACCCACAAAAATTTTCTTGAAGATAACCCCCGCAGAACCATCCAGCCTCAATGACGACTTAACCTGAACATGCGGGATGTCTTTAAGGCAGAAGTAATAAAACTTCTCAACGCGGGAATTATCTATCCTATTTCATACAGTATGTGGGTAAGCCCCGTACAAGTCTTCCCAAAAAGGGCGGTATAACGGTCGTGGCAAACCAGAACAATGAACTGATCCCAACCCGTACTGTTACAGGTTGGCGAGTGTGCATCGACTATCGAAAATTAAACGATGCCACATGAAAAGACCACTTCCTGCTGCCGTTCATAGATCAAATCCTGGAGCGTCTCTCAGGCCATCCCTTTTATTGTTTTTTCGATGGTCTCTCGGGGTTTTTCCAAATCCCTATCTCCCCGGAAGACCAGGAGAAAACAACTTTTACTTGCCCTTTCGGCACCTTCGCTTATCGAAGGATGTCGTTTGGCCTCTGCAACGCGCCAACTACATTCCAAAGATGTATGCTGACGATATTTGGCGAGCTCATAGAATATATCATGGAAGTCTTTATGGATGACTTCTCCATTTTTGGAAACTCTTTTAAAAACTATTTGAAAATTTTAGATAGAGTTCTCCAGCGATGTGAAGAGACGAATTTAGTTTTAAACTGGGAGAAATGCAACTTCATGGTCTAAGAGGGTTTAGTCCTCGGCCATAAGATTTCTTCCAACAGGATGGAGGTCGATAAGGCCAAAGTTGCAATAATTGAACAACTCCCTGCACCCTCAAACGTAAAATCTATTCGAAGCTTCCTGGGCCACGCGGGTTTCTACCGGCGGTTTATACAAGATTTTTCTGAAATAACGAAACCACTAACTCACCTCTTGGAGAAGGATTCTCCGTTCATTTTTGATAGCGAATGCGTTGAGCCATTCAATTTTATAAAAAAGCAACTTATCAACTCTCCCATTCTGGTAGCGCCAGATTGGTCCCTTCCGTTTGAAATAATGTGCGATGCAAGCGCTATCGCGGTAGGAGACGTACTAGGCCCACGCGTTAATAAATATTTTCATCCAATCTAGTATGCTTCTCGCACGCTCATAGCCGCACGGGCTAACTACACAATGACGGAAAAGGAACTTCTTGCCGCCATCTTTGCTTTCGATAAGTTCAGACCCAATGTCACGCTTTCAAAGGTAATCGTTTTCACTGATCACTTCGCCCTCAAATAACTTTTGGCCAAAGTAGATGCCAAGCCCCACTTGCTTCGATGGATCCTCCTTTTGCAGGAATTTGACTTAGAGATTCAGGATAAGAAAGGAGATGAAAATTTGGCTGTCGACTACCTCTCGCATTTAGAATACCCCATCGCAGAAGTGCTCGTCGAACCCAAAATAGACGATAGATTTTTTGAGGAGCGCCTCTTAACTGTAAATCACATAAAAACTTCTTCCACCCTTTGGTTCGCAGAATACACCAACTATCTAGTTGCGCGGGTGCTTCCAAAAGATTTTTCAACCCAGCAAAAGAAAAAAAAAATTTCCGATTTGAAAAACTACTTTTTGGAGAACCCATTTTCTCTTTCGCGCCTGCGCCGACCTAGTGGTGCGGAGATGTGTTTCATGCGAGGAGGGTGCACAATTTTTGCGACACTGCCATGAGGGGTCGGTTGGGGGGCATTATCAAGCCAACCGGACCGCGCGGAAAGCATTAGAGGCGGGCTTTTATTGGCCCACTCTCTTTAAAGATGCTCACAATTTTGTGAGTAAATGCGATAGCTTTCAGCGGTCGGGTAACATCTCTCGTCGTGACGAGATGCCCCAAAACATTTTTCTCGAGTGTGAAATCTTTGATTTGTGGGGCATCGATTTTGTAGGCCCCCTAACTTCTTCTTTTAATAATCGCTATATTTTAGTGGCAGTCGACTACGTATCTAGGTGGGTGGAAGCGTAAGCTCTTCTCACCAACGATGCGAAAGTCGTCGTCCATTTTCTGAAAAAACTATTTTCTCGCTTCGGCACACCCCGCACACTAATTAGTGATAGGGGTATGCACTTCTGCCACACCCAATTTACAAAAATTTTATCTAAATACGACGTTACGCACAAGCTCTCTACCGCCTATCACCCCCAAACAAGCGGCCAAGTAGAGGTAGTAAATCGAGAGATCAAACGCATTTTAGAAAAAAACAGTTTCATTAAATAGGAAAGATTGGTCATTAAAACTCGATGACGTGCTGTGGGCATATCGCGCGGCATACAAGACCGCTCTCGGTTGTACGCCATATCGATTAGTCTACGGCAAAGCGTGCCATTTACCGGTAGAGTTAGAGCAATGCGCTTTCTGGGCTCTAAAATTTTTAAACCTCGATTCAAACTTAGCCTCTGAGAGTAGAAAGTTTCATCTAAATGAACTCGATGAATGTCGTGCGAATGCTTATGAGAGTAATAAATTTTATAAGGAGCGTTCTAAGTTCTACGACGATCGAAAAAAAAAATATCCAAAAACTTTTGCGTCGGGCAATCTTGTCCTTCTTTATAACTCACGCCTAAAGATTTTTCCGGGTAAGTTAAAATCCCGATGGTCCGACCCCTTTGAAGTCAAAAAGGTTTGTCCATATAGGACCGTTCTTATCTCTCACCCAGAAAGAGGCCCTTTTAAAGTCAACGGACACCGATTAAACCTTTATCTTGCGGGCGATCAAGTGGACGAAAATATCGAATCCCTAACTCTCCCCAACCTATAATCTCACCACGCCAAATTAGTCAAGCTACGCGACAGTAAACAAAGCGCTTATGGGAGGCACCCCATATCTATCTAATATTTTATTATGGTTCTTTTCTTTCACATATTTTAGTAGGGTTCCTTGCGGCCTCGCCGACCTCAATTTAGGGAAGCCTCTTTGCTCCCCTTTTTTGCCTTTTTGTACAAACTGTTTTTTTATTTCATTTTACATTGCTTGTTTATTCATACTTAAATTACAATATTGAGGACAATGTTGGGTTTTAAGTATGAGGGTGTTTTCCTGTTTTCATTTCCTGTTTTCATTTCAAATTTATGTGCAAAAAACCAAAAAAATTATAAAACCATAAAATTTCCCAAAAATAAGTTTATTTCGTAGTAGAAAAAACAAAACATAAAAAACCCAAAAAATTAATAAAACCATGCGCTCGTTTATCTTTTCCAAGCATTTAGTTTCATGAGTATCTATTTGTGGATTTTAAGAATTTTTAATTTACTAGTCAATTGTTCATTATAGGTTGATAGATTTAAACGTCCGGAGTTAAGTTTTAAATAATATCTTGTGTTTCTAATTTAAATAGAGGCTTTGTTTTCAAGCACTGTTTCTAGTTTATCTAAAAATAGAGGGAGGTGTATTAGGTTAGAAAATAACTTTAGACCGCAATTATCTCTACTTTATGCCTCTTAGAATTTAGGAGCATGCAAATTACTAAGGTTGCTCTCAAAATTTTTCTTGAATTTTTCTAGAATTTCTCTTGAAAACTCCCTTTTATGCACCCATTTAGCATGATATGAACAATAGAAGCAGCAAAATTTAAAAGTTCTTATGTCAATGGGAATAAGACTTCATTCTGTAAACATAGGCACCCAATAAAAATTTAAAAGATCATATGTCAATGGGAATAAGATTTCATTCCGTAAACATAAGCATTGGGTTAATAAAACAAAAAAAATATTGTAATTAGTCTTCCCTCGTAAACCACGGTGGGAGCCAAAGAAAAAAAAAGGAGGGGTGAGAGGATAAAATTCATCACCCCTAATTTAAGTACTCTTCTTTTTGCCAAAGTTTTTTTTACCCCCCTTTCCCCTAGCCAATTTATCGCATCTGGACTTAATTCAAAAATCCTTTTGAGAGCATAACTAGTAGCTTGTATTATTTCCTTTACATTTTTTTAAGCAAAGGTTCTTATAATTTTGATTTAACCTCGTTTTCTAATGATTGCATTTTTGCTTGCTATTTGATTCTCTTAAGAAGCCTTTTGGCTAAGACATTTCCCCTACTTAAATCACTTGCATAATTTAGGACTTAACTCTTATACCCTGGATTTTTATTTTTCTGTCCCTCTTTTGATTAAAATGATAGCTAAAATTAAAACTTATTTTAATTCCAGACGGATATCTCTCTTACTTTTGCTCTGGAATAGCAAAAACTTAAGTATGAGGGTATTTGATAAGTAGTAAAATATACGTAATTTTAGTATAGTTATTAGTATAGTTTAAATTAATATTGTAAATATTTTATGTAAATTAATGAATAAACTGCTTGTTTTATTATTATTATTATTTTACTAACTTAGTTTTTTTTTCTGTTTTTCAGCAATTTTGGCATTTTTTGTTAGGCCACGCCCTCGGTCATGCCCGTGACCAAGGGCGTGTAATCTTAAAATGCCAATTTCCAGCCTTCTCAGCGTCAATCGACATCCCGTCCCGTCGATCGGCTTGCGGTCCCGTCGATTGGCTTGTTGTCCCGTCGATTTACATGGTCACTCCTGTGTATCTCTTGATCAACTTCACCTCCTGTCGATCGACCTCCCGTTCCGTTGATCGACCTCCCGTCCAATCGATCGGCTCCTTGTCCCATCTATCTTTGCAAAGTCACGCATGTGACCGAGGCTGTGACCCATCAATTTCTTCTAGAAGCCAGCATACATGCCAACCGTCACGCCCCAGTTGAACCTGACGTCTACCGCCCAAAGTCACAACCGTGACACCTTAAGGCACGCCCGTGTGCAGCCATTTTCCTGATCAAATGCTTCCAGATGGCGGTTGAGCTTCCTCCTCAGCATGCGCAGAAGTCACACCCTCGGTCACGGGCGTGACCGAGGGCGTGTAATTTTAGAATTCTTCCTATAAATAGGAGGGGTCGGCTGAAGCTTTATATATCAAATTTCAGCTAGCTTTTGTACATATCTTGAGTGTTGAGAGCTATTTTTGTGCATTTTCTCTTTTTTCATTTATGTTTTTATGTATTTTTGTAATTTTCTCTCTCCTAGTGTTGTTGTAATGTTCATTTTGGAAATAAAATAGCTTATTTTCATATTCTTGTTCTTATTTTCTTTATGTTGATGTGTGTGTGTGGGCTTCACTTTGTTTTCTTTTAATTTTGTTTTCATTTTATGTAAGTGTGTGTGTGTGTGTGTATGAGAATAGATTTTATTTTATTTTTCTTTTAATTTCGTTTTCATTTTATGCTAGTGTATGTGTGTATGGGAATAGATTTTATTTTCTTTTAATTTATCTTTTAATTACAAGTAGTGTGTGTGTGTGTGTGTGTGTATGAGAAAGTTTTTCTGCTTTCTTTCAATTCAGTCTTTATTATAAGTAGAGTGCGTGGGTGTATGAGATAGTATTTTTTTTTTTTTGTAACTTAGCTTTATTTCAAGTCTTTATTACCACCCCCATCCCGGATGAGAGGCTAAGAACTTTTTAGCGCTTGATTAAGATGGTTGGGACGGAAAATATTTATGCATTTATATAAGTCTTTTAATTTTTTTTTAAACGCACTTATATCCGCTTAAAATATTAACATGTATTTTCTTATTACTAACGTCGTCCCCATTCCGATGAGTGGATAATTTCCTTTAGCGCACGATGTCGAAGAGCATTGGAACAAATAAATGGTTCTCTAAAATGTAAAAAAAAATCTCTTTCTTTTCTGCAAAATTTAACGAGCTTAAGGTTTACCCGAGAAAAAACATTGAGTGAGACCATATAATCGATGTGTTGTTTTCATTTCCGTTTTCGTATACTAGTTAGCCGAGAGGCTTGTGCATACGAATCTATCACTCGCGGGTAAAGAGAAGTGCGTTATACCCTCGAGAGAGGACTAGATAAGTCTCCCGAATTGGAAATAAAAATTCAATAGCGGGGTTCACAACATAAAATAAGTATTAAGAAGATCCGATTAAAGAACGAGAGTTCGGTCGAATATTCTTAATCTTAGATGGGAGTACCCTCAAACGAGGTGCGTTCATACTTATGGAACCTCCACGGCCAAGCCATTCTAATTAATTGAAAAATCAGATATTTTACTTCTAAAAAAAGATATTTTCATCTCAATGTAATTCAACATCGGACGCTATCATTATCATCATTTTCAAAACCCTAGTTAAACTTTTATTATCACTCTATAAAAATTAAAAACCAACTCAAAATATTGCTCCGATAAAATAATAGTTCATTCCTTATAAGTAGAAGTAATCAACGAGACCCAGGACTAAATACGACCTTGATGTTTTCTATAAAATATCTTATACTATTCGCGATAAGGTATACTTGTCTTCATCGATTTTAGTTTGGATAAATTTCCAAAAGCTTTAAAAAGAAAGCTCCAAAGAGAGTCATCACACGCCCAATGGCTTTTAGAGCCGTTGGATCAACGACTCTTAAGAGCCGTTAATGGCAGCCAACTATTGGCTACCATTTTGGCAGCAGACAACTAGATGGCTGCCATTATGGCAGCCTACTAGCTGTCATATGGCCTAGGGCTTAGGCTGCCAGCCTAGGCCCTTGTCCATAATAAAAAATAATTTTAATATATATATATATTTATTTAAAATAAAAAAAAATTATAACCCCCCTCTAACCGACCACCCCTCTCTCTCTCCAATTCTCTCTCCCTCTCTCTCTCTCTCTCTCCAATTCTCTTTCTCTCTCTCTCACAATCTCTCTTTCTCTATAGTCTCTCCCATACACACTCTCTCAATATCGAATATGACATTGTCGTCTTCGATGGTATCATCATCATCAATTATTGTGCATGAAGTGGTGTAGCACAAGCATAAGGCTCCAGTTTGTGGGCATTTTTAAAAAGTTAAAGTCGACTCCGAATACAAGGCGAAGTGCAAATTATGTGGGAAGTTGCTGACCAATAGCGGCAACTCGACACTAGCAAGACACATCATGGCTCGCATTTCAAAATAAGCTCCGGACTCCAGTCAGACATAAATATCGGGAGCCGGGCAAATTTGGACATATGATCAAGGTCGACAATGGGAGCTGCAAGTGAAGAACGTCATCAGACATGGATTGCCATTCAGCCACTACGATGACGAGGAAGAGACCGAATACATACTATTGGGAATATTGCCCTCAATGTTCCTTTGATTTGAAGAGGCATCACTCACAATGCTAAGTACATATTGTATTTGATACAATCTATTTTGTCTCAAGTATTGTACAGGGAGATGATATTCCATACAATGGAATAGATTCAAAGGTGTGATGTTTAATCAGCTGAGAAGGTCTCACCGTCTCAGCTGAACCGCTGAGATAAGACTAGAAGCCGCTGAGAAGGCATCTGGGCAAGCTGAGCTGCAGATAGAAGAAACCGCTGAGACGACTGTCTGTCTCAGCGGATCCGCTGAGACGGGAAAGAAGCACCAAATATCCGTTGAGACTTGGCGAGTTCGTCGAACGCAGAATGCAGTTCGTCGAACGCAGAGACGGGACAAAATCAAACGCTGAGACTTGGCGAGTTCGTCGAACGGGCTTCAACCAAAATATGAGAAAGTTAGTACATCCTCGCTTAGGCGCGACGCTCTCAAATTTTATTTGTAATCAAAACAATCTTTAATAAATTATTTTGAAAATTTCGAAGGACGTGTGAGTTTGACGAGTGACATTTAGTTTAGTAGCATAAAATTAGGACTATCTTATATTTGTATAACTTGTCATTGGGTTGATCCCGTTTCAAGGGATCAAAATAAATATATAATATATTTTGAAAGTTTCGAATTCCCGCACACAGGTCCATATATCAAATAACTATAAAATACCTGCGAGAATATAAATTTAAAGATAAAATTATGAGTATTTCTTTCGATAACGCCACTGATATTACCGTCGCAATTGAGTGGCTAAACGCGATTCAAAATCAATGTTAAGCGGTGCATTTTTTCATATTCGGTGCGTCTGTTATGTTTAAAATTTAGTTGTGCAAGATAGTTTAATAAAATTCGACTTATGTCACAATTTATTTATAGTTCTAGGCAACGAAGACAAGATTTTAAAAAATTCATAAACGACTAAGGTCAAAAATATTTGAAACCTCAATTTGACATGTCAATTGATAGAACTCAACATATAGAATATTAAAGAGTATTGCGGCAAAAATCATTTCATATGGAGTACTACATTATGCTAAATATTCATGATTTGAATGATAGAGATTGAGACGTAATAGAAAATTATTTGGATTTATTAAAATGTTTTTATAGGGCGACAATTTGTTTATCTGGCGTGTATTATCCGACTAGCTCTCTAGTAATCAAAAATTTTGTTAATATCGCACAAAAATTTAACTATTTTAAGCTGCACAGAGAGTGGCGTCCTTTAATTAAGAAAATGAAAATAAAATTTTAAAATATTATAAAGAAATGCCAGCAATGTTTTCATGTGCCGCCACTTTGAATCATCTATTCGGCGTAGACGGCGTAGAAAATCTAATCGAAGAAATGAATACAATTTTAGTCATAAATATAGCTTTTTTGAAATTTGATAACGTTAGTATTTCAAATTTTAACTTTTTTTCACTGAATTTTATAATTACTACTATCAATTATACGGATCGCGGCTCCGAGAAGATATATCATAACCTAAAACAAAAGATAGTTTTAAAAATAAATTTTAGAATTAGCTTCTAGGAAAATAGCTCGCACATCTAGTTTAAATGAATTATGATTGTACACTAAAACACAATTTCGCGATTTTCTGATTACGGATGAAAATGAAAATTTCAATCTTCTAAAATGGTGGAAAGGTAAGGTTAATATCTATCATATTATGGTCTATATGACCCATGATTTACTAACAATCCAAGCTAGCACGGTAGCTTCAGAGTCTGTTTTTTCTCTTAGTGGCAGGATTTTGACCGAGCGGAGGAGTCGCCTAAGCGAAGAAATGCTGGCAATTAGCATATGCGACAAAGACCACTTAGATGCTATGAAGAGCGTAACACATTTCACCGATCGAGGATAGCTCGACAGAAGTAGAAGACGAGATGGATGCAATAAGTTTGGGAGATGGTTAAATGTGCATACACTCGCAAGTCGCACCCAAGGAGCTGGATTTTTTTGTAATATTTTAAATTACCGAATTTTGTAATTTATGTTGTCATTTTTTTTTCATTTTTTTCAATTTGATTTGTATTTATCATTTTTCAAGATTAATAAAAAAAATTCTTGTGAATTTACAAATTCTTGTAAATTTGTAAATTTGTATTTTCAAATTTTTTTTCTATTTAAAATATTTAAAAAATATAAAATAAAAATAAAATTAAGAAATCGGCCTTCGAGAGCCCGGCCTGACCTTAGAGTCCTTATCAGGCTCCCCCTAGGGGAGGGAGCCTGAGCCTGGCTAAAACCGGGCCCGGGCCCGAGCCCGATTTAGGAATGCCCGGGCCCGATAGCCCATGTTCAGGCCCGGACCTACCGGGCTTTTTGGACAGGGCTACTCATGTTAGACATTTTGATTTAAGCTTTAATATAGTTTTTATATATAAATTTTTGTTTTTCAAATAAGAATGCAAAACACTTAATCCAAGCAATGCAAAGAATATAATTTTGGATTTTAGAATTTTTTTGTAATTTTCTATTTTGATTTGATTTTTTGAAAGAAAAGAATAATGATAACAACATAATAATTTTGTTGTGATCAGAGACCATATGACATGCAATTCAGTAATAAAGTATCTTATGGCATCAAAAATATGAAGAAAAAACAACAAAATCAAGAAAAAAGAAAATCAACAACCTGGATGTATGGGTTATTGCGCAGTGATAGTAAACTGAGATTTTTATTTTAAAAACATGTTTTTCGAAAATTTTCTTTTTAAATTTTTATAGATTTCGTTTTAATACAAAAAAAACATGAAAATTTGCAAAAAGTTGCAAGTTTTAAAATTTTAGCCTAAGAAGGTCTAGAACACTCAACTGCAAAGTAGATTGAATCGTTAATCTGAGTGTGAAAACAAGAAACTAGGTATATTTTGATTTTTATAATATTATGAAAAATTAACATGTTAATCATATCTTTTATGTGTTTTTCATGTCCATGAAAGCTCAAAATGAAAATAGTCAAACCAAAATAAATAACGAATGCAATCAAAAAATATAAATGAAGGAAATTGTTCCAACAAATGAACATGCAAATATGTTAATCTCCCAATCATATAAAAAAATACATGAAATAAATAATCAAGCCCAAATTGTGCCAACAAATGAGCATGCAACAAATATGAACTAAATATGATCAAGCCCAAATTGTCACAAATATACATCAACACCCTGTACTAAGTAATGGATGGACATGAGGAGTTGTACATATGTCGTTGGTTGGGTTGTGAGTTTCATATGCATACACAAGAGATCGCTCAACATAACACTCTCTCCCCCAGTACCTTGCAAGGCCCATTAGAACCCTCCCCGGTTAAGAACAAGACACGAATTACAGTAAACATCTCAAATGGACATAACCCTTTGCCCGCGCTATTGTGACACATAACATGTGTAAATGATCACAGACATACTAGTCATTAACCAATCCATGACACACAAACTATGACTTTGATGCGTGATGAATTCAAACATGTTAGATTAGAGATAGTTGATTTTAAACCCATTTAAAAAAACTTATACACTTCCAGAACATAGATATAGTTATTTTAAAACATGATACAAACAATTATATAACATAACATATCATCAAGAATGAAAACTAGCATAAATAATTACTCATGTATCAGGTGTGAAGATAAACATATTTGCTAAACACTAGAAACTATAATAATGAGGAGACACATAAAGGTGATGTAGCTTAGAGAGCTAAGGACGGACAATACGTGCTATCGCCGACGGTATTTGAAAAAAGCATAACCGTAAACACACCAATACACAGTAGAAATATGTGAGTTAAAATGCATATAATGTGTCACCTCAAACAGGTGTGAGCATAGAAGAATATGCAAGAAAGCTTAATAAATGGAAAATTAAACAAACAACGTACACAAAATGTAAGAAAAACCATTATTATTATATTTGACTAGAGAGCAAAATAGGTTTGATAAAATAGTAATCATTTTGATGCAATTAAACCATAGTATGATAGAGATCCCTAGTCAATCAATAAATTCAAGGTACATGAAGGCAAGATTTCAGAACCCATATAGATCTAAATGTTTTGGATAATGAGATTTTGGGAACCCAAATTTGGTGAGATGTGCAAGGTTTAGATTTACCCTTACAACAAAATGATGTATGTCCAAATTTGGAACATATGAAGCACTTAATGTAAGGTGTGCTTATATGACCAAATGTTCTACTAGGTGTGTGTTGTTTTAGGAGTTTTGTAATAGTAGTAGAGACCTCACAAAATTCACTAGATAAACTATATATTAAAGATTTTTATCATTTGAAAATTTTTGAACAAATAATTTTAATAAATCTAGTTTATTTGTGAGAGCATTATTTTCATTTATGAATAATTCACTATTCTCTTTTGCAATAGAAAACTCTTTTTCAAAAACCTTAAAATTTTCTTTATATTCATTACACTAATTACAAGGTATAGATTAATCAATTAAAGAGCATGAATGAGAATCAACAATAGACACATCAAAATTTGATTTTACATTAAGTTTTGCTTTTAAATTTTTATTTTTTAAACACAAAATAAAATATAAATTTTTTTTCAATTTTTCAAATTTTCAATTTTACGTTTAGCAAAAGGAGTCATAAGTAATTTCAAAAAAAATTCAAATATCGAAAGCAGGGCTAAAAGTATGAACTAGTTTAAATATAATTTTGTCAATAGCACAAAATAAACAATACATAGCTTTAACATTTAAATTACATTCATTTTTCTCAAATTCATTAAACTCATTGGCAGGCTTAGGAATCACAATATTGTTCCTTAAAATAAATGGTAAATATACTTATTAATAGTCATATTCTACGCATCAATATCAATATAAATAAGAATATTTTTCATTAAATCTTTCTATGTATTAGAATAACTTCTGGTGAACAACGAAAGAGTTAATATAGATTTATCGTCACTATTCAACATATCTCTAATGGTCGTCATCTAATACTCTAGGTTATTAAGGCAAATAAGAGTATTCTGCCTTTGATACCACTTGTTGGATCATGAAGCGCACTTAGGGGGGTGAAGAAGAGATTTTAAGTTTTTAAAAAATCTTAGAAAAAAAAAAGATTGGATTGATTTTATAGAACTTTAACTTCAGCAGTGAAATATTATTGAAAACAATAAGAGAGACATGATTTTATTTCATTTTAAAATTATTACAAAATTTAATCTTCATAAAGCTAAAGATCAAGACGATGAATAAAAAAACACCTTTTGTTCTGACTCGAACCTCGAACCAGTTGCCCTTTGCCTATTTCTCCCTAGATAGGCCTCAAGATGCCCATAGACCTAAACCTTAGTCTAGTCGCCTAACACATGAGGTGAATTTCTCCTAAGTCGTTCAAAGACCTAGTCGCCAACACAAGGACAAATTTCTCTACACTCAATAAAAATGTTACAGAAATCAAAGAGAAAATACAAGATGCAGAAATAAAAATATTCTAGGATACCTAGAGAAAACTCTGAAGGCGTGAATGAAGGTGTTGGAACCTTAGTTTTGATTTGAGTTAGGATCCATCTTTAATGTCTAAGTTTCTATCATAACACATCTTATAACTTAGATCAAAACTCATTAAGATAGAAGGCTGAAAATGTATATAATAGGCTGAGAAAATAAGAGAAAGATAAAAATTATACATGTTCTCTGCGTTCGACGAACGGCTATCTGCGTTCGATGAACGACGCTCTGCGGTCGACGATATTATTCATTATGCGCTCGACGAAGAACAGTTATCTCAGCGGTCGACGAAATCCAGCTATCTCAGCGGTCGACGATCCCGTCTCAGCGGTCGACGAAATCCAGCTATCACAGCGGTCGACGAAATCCAGCTATCACAGCGGTCGACGAAAAGCTGCGTTCGACGATCTCAAGTTTGCGTTTGACGAATATTCAGCAGAAGCTCAGAACGACGAATTAAATGTTTAGATCGACGAACTTGAAGCTGAGCTCGACGAAATTATCATCAGAAATTATATTTCTCCTTTCTCAGTTCGACTAATATTATTATATATAATTAAGCAATACCTTGTTGCCCTTCTGTATCAATTAATAATATAGCCGTTGGCAGAAAAGCTAAAGACGGCAGTTTGTCTGCTCGAGGAAATTAAAAGAGACATTATCTCTTTCCTCTCTTGTCGGCAAGAATTCAAATGAGCCGAACAGCTCTCCAGATTATATATTCAGAGAGAAGAACGGAAGAGAGAATATATAATTTATATAGACAAGAGAAGAGAAATAAAAAGCAGTACAGGAAAGCAGAGGAAGAAGAAGATATACAGAGTTCTTAATAAGAACAATATATTTTATATCTTGTTTTGGCTAAACTCTTCTCTGCAGATCATATTCATCCTGAGACACCTATCAAGATCATTTGCTCAGGATCTTAACTTCAGAAGAAGAAAAAGAGTTACAACATTCAAGAGAAGAAGCTTCACCACCTGAACATCAACTCTAATCAAATCAGGGGGAGCTCTTCAACATCTTCATTCTCAACAACCCATCAGGATCTCTAGTGTCTTCTCTCAGCATATTGACAGAGAAGAACAATCTAAACCTCTCTTTATCCCATTCTGTACAGGGTTAAAACTCCCTTCAAAAGTTTACCTCTTGGTGGCAAGACACCTGATCAAAAAATCCTGCTTGGTTTTTGGGCACCTTATCAAAAGCTCATTGGTGGCAGGGCACCTGATCAAAAACCTGTAGTGGATTCCTACCATTGGGTAGAAGAGTAGATGTACCCAAGTTTAGTGGGGAACTACTATATTTCTTGTGTCTTCTGGTTGCTTGGTTTATGCTTTTATTTCTTGTTGTTGTGCTTCTTTATTTGTATTTAGTTTTCATAACTCAGCACTGCACACATATTTATATATATCATTATTTTGAAATAAACTTAAAAAGATTTTTTAATTTAAGAACTAAACTCACTTTCAATTGGTATCAAAACAGGTTGATTATTTATGCAGGCTAACACCTGAATCATAAAGATCACTTAGTTCTTAAATTTTTTTAAAAAGGTTTTTCTAAAATCTAATGGCACAAGAAGATTTTTTAATCACTAGTCCACCAATCTGTAATTTGGATAGATTTTCTTTATGGCAAGTTAGAATTAAATTATATATGAATGTCATAGATGAAGATATTTACAACTCTATTTTGACAGGACCTCCATCTTCAACTTCTTCAACAGATGATCAAGAGAAGTTGATAAGTGCTGATGCAAAGGCCATGGACATATTGGCTCAATCAATGTCAAAAGACCTTCTTCAAAGAGTGGCTGATTGCACTTCAGCAAGGGGCATCTGGAACTCCCTCTCAAGGATGGTAAATGAATCTTCTTCCACTTCCTCCACTAACTGTATTTATGATGCAGAACCATTTTCAAGATCAAGTGAAGAAGAAGAAGAAGAACAAAAAGCTAGAGCTTTCTGCATGTTGGCCATATATGGCTCAAACCACATCTCAGATGCAGAAAAGGTAAATGAGGTAACTTCAAATCCCAACTCTACCTCTGAAAATCACAAACCAGGTTTTAAAATTCTATATACAGATTTAATAAAATCTGACAAAGAAATAAAAGAGTTAAAAATAAATAATTTAACTCCAGAAAATAATAAACTTAAAGAAGATTTGAAAGTATTAGAAAAGAAAATTATTTCTTTGAAAAATAAATTAATTAATGCTGAAAAATTTGAACAATCTTTAAAAAAAAGAAATATTTTAGGTTCAACAAAATCAGAAAATGTTTTCAAATTTATATTTTAATGAGATAAAAAGGCCAATATATCTAATTATAAGGCATTTGTTTTTATCTATTTTAAAAACCTTTATAATTAAACAGCAATTATAAGATTCATTTAAATTTTTCTAACTTAAAAACAAAGTCAGATAACTTCACATTCTTACAGATTTTCTCCAAAATCATGTTGAGCATTCTACTCAGATTGCATAGATCAGAAATGATCAGAGCACTGAGTGTGAGTCTCTTCTGATTAAGGGGATTCTATAGAAAGAAGGTATCAGGCAATGTTTTTCTGATTTTAAAAATTCCTTTGAATCCAATAACAAACTTTATATTATTCTCAGAAATAATCTCTGACCCTTAAGCCTTAAGTTATTCAAGACTTTTTATGCTTAGGTATCCTAAACCAAATAGGGGGGATTGTTAGAACCTAGTCTTAATTTGGATTAAGATCCCAACTCAAATAGGGGGATATTGTTGGAACCTTAGTTTTGATTTGAGTTAGGATCCATCTTTACTGTCTAAGTTTCTATCATAACACATTAAGATAGAAGGCTGAAAATGTATATAATAGGCTGAGAAAATAAGAGAAAGATAAAAATTATACATGTTCTCTGTGTTCGACGAACGGCTATCTGCGTTCGACGAACGGCGCTCTGCGGTCGACGAAATTATTCATTCTGCGCTCGACGAAGAACAGCTATCTCAGCGGTCGATGAAATCCAGCTATCTCAGCGGTCGACGATCTCGTCTCAGCGGTCGACGAAATCCATCTATCACAGCGGTCGATGAAAAGCTGCGTTCGACGATCTCAAGTCTGCGTTCGACGATCTCAAGTCTGCGTTCGACGAATATTCAGCAGAAGCTCAGAACGACAAATTAAATGTTTAGATCGACGAACTTGAAGCTGAACTCGACGAAATTATCATCAGAAATTATATTTCTCCTTTCTCAGTTCGACTAATATTATTATATCTGATTAAGCAATACCTTGATTAAATTATATATTGCTGCCCTTCTGTATCAATTAATAATATAGCCGTTGGCAGAAAAGCTAAAGACGGCAGGTTGTCTACTCGAGGAAATTAAAAGAGACATTATCTCTTTCCTCTCTTGTCGGCAAGAATTCAAATAAGCAGAACAGCTCTCCAGATTATATATTCAGAGAGAAGAACAGAAGAGAGAATATATAATTTATATAGACAAGAGAAATAAAAAGCAGTACAGGAAAGCAGAGGAAGAAGAAGATATACAGAGTTCTTAATAAGAACAATATATTTTATATCTTGTTTTGGCTAAACTCTTCTCTGCAGATCATATTCATCCTGAGACACCTATCAAGATCATTTGCTCAGGATCTTAACTTCAAAAGAAGAAAAAGAGTTACAACATTCAAGAGAAGAAGCTTCACCACCTGAACATCAACTCTAATCAAATCAGGGGGAGCTCTTCAACATCTTCATCAAAGATCCATTCTCAACAACCCATCAAGATATCTAGTGTATTCTCTCAGCATATTGACAGAGAATAACAATCTAAACCTCTCTTTATCCCATTATGTACAGGGTTAAAACTCCCTTCAAAAGTTTACCTCTTGGTGGGAAGACACCTGATTAAAAAAATTCTGCTTGATTTTGGGGCACCTTATCAAAAGCTCATTGGTGGCAGGGCACCTGATCAAAAATATGTAGTGGATTCCTACCAGTGGGTAGAAGAGTAGATGTACCCAAGTTTAGTGGGGAACTACTATATTTCTTGTGTCTTCTAGTTGCTTGGTTTATGCTTTTATTTCTTGTTGATGTGCTTCTTTATTTGTATTTAGTTTTCATAACTCAGCACTACACACATATTTATATATATCATTATTTGAAATAAACTTAAAAAGAGTTTTAAATTTAAGAACTAAACTCACTTTCAGAAGGAACACGTGAGATCGTCGTCGTAGATGCATTCATTCATCGTGTTGAATAAGCTTTGATCTTGACCGCCTTCAAAATCTCCTCAAGTGGCTGCAAGGGCCTCTTGAAATTCCTCTGGGCATCGGGCACAAGGGCTCCCTTAAATATAATTCATTTCGCGCACGAGAGGCAGAGCAAAATGTCCTTTAAATAGAACATTGTCTGATATCGCCAGTGGTAGAACAATAATTGACTTTTTGCACTCTGGCCATCTTCATTTGGAAGCAAGGTTCCTATATTAGGCAATATCGCGGCAAGGTAAACCTATCGTCAGACAGTAGTCCAATATTGCATCGCGCCAAAATGAGATCTCCGCTTCATTTGGCTCTCCAATCATTTTGTGATTGCTGGAGTGGTCATAATGTAACGTCGCGTGATACGATGTAACATCCCCTTTCCTACTAGACCTCTTTAGGGTAATATAGGTCATGATGACATTCCTAGGGCAAGGTGAAAAGTCTAGAACCCAATAGGCTTGGTAAACCCATCTTGTGAACCCAAGTCAAACTATGTCAACATAGCCTAGTTCACCCCAATTGAACCCATAATGACCAAACTGAACTCACCTCACTCTCATGATTACAAAGATAGGCCATTAGAGTCATGATCAACACTAATGGGCCACCTAATTCCCTAAATTTGACCTAAGTTAACTCTAGGTCTACATAACCTAAATTGTCTTAATTAGGTTAAATTGACCTCCTCATGACCCCACCAAGACCCAACTCACTTTAGGTGGTGACATATGACCCATGACCACCAAGTGGGGCCAGCCACATCATCAATTTGACCAAGTCAACCCCAATGTCAACCATGATCAAATATTGGCCTAAAAGAGAAATTAGGGTGTCAAGCCCAATTCCAATGGGTGAAGAGCTTGGCCCAAGGCCCACTCTGCAGTCCAAGGGGTAATTACCACCCTTTGCCCTCTGAAATCAGCGTGCAATTGCATGCATGGGTCAATTTGATCTTTTGACCAAATCCCCATATAGGACATGAGAGATTTTCAAAATGGAGGCCACTAGACACCTCCATTCATTTCCCCAAGCTGAAGCCTTTACTCCCCTCAGCATGCCCAGCCAAATTGGTGTTGGGTGGAAGCCAAGTGGAGCCAAGGAGGGAGAAACAAGGCAAGGTTGAGCCCCCTTTAATGACTTTTCCATATACAGCCACCCACGACCCCATTTGAACCTTCCATTCCCTTCCCCATCCACTAAGGAGTCGAGTCAGCCATTCAGTCTAAGCTTTTGAGCTCAAGGAGCCGGAATCGAGCAAATCCGACGTATACATGCAAAATTAGAAAAAAAATGTTCAACACGAAAGTTGTAGGTCTCATCGAGTTACCCCATTTCATATAGTATATGACCATTTTTGTGCACCATTAAGGCTATTCGCACGACAGCTTATTCTCACTTGAACGCGGCCATATATATATATATATATATATATATATATATAGTCATGGGGCCCGAATCATATGAGAATAAACTTACTGTGCGAACTGTGCGAATAGCCTGATTGGCTCGACGAAAATGAACATATAATATATGAAAATTGACTGCCTCGACGAGACCTACAACTTTCATGTTGAACATTTTTCCTAATTTTCAATGTATGAGCCGGATTTTTGATCCGAAAATATCTGGGCGAAACGAGACTAAGGACGCCCAGATATTTTCGGATCAAAAATCCGGCTCATACATTGAAAATTAGGAAAAGTGTTCAACATAAAGTTGTAGGTCTCGTCGAGGCAGTCAATTTTCATATATTATGTCCATTTTCGTCGAGGCAATCAGGCTATTCGCACAGTTCGCACGGTAAGGTTGTTCGCACAGGATGCGGCCCCTATAGTCATGTATATTATATATATACATATATAATATATATGTATATATTATATACATATATATATATGTGCATGTATATATATATGTACAGGTATATATACATATATATATATATATATCTTTTAACTACACATCCAATATGTGACAGGCTTTTGATCTCAGTCATCCAATGAAGGGGAGAGAGGGAGAGAGGGAGAGAGAATCTTTATAGCCCTCATATACCTAGGGATAGCAGGGCGAGGGGGAGAGAGGAGAGAGAAATTGGTTTTTTAGGAAAAAATTTACATATTTTTACAAAATAAAAATAGGATTATTGATTCATATTTTTTACGATCATTTTAAGTACTTATATGGATATGTTTTGAATAAAAGGTAAGTGTTCATAAGCGGGCGAAGCAAGCTGCTCCACGCGGGCGCGCACGGGTGTGTGCGTGTGGTTGTGGGCGTGTGTATGGGCGCGTGCGCGTGTTGGCATGTGTGTGGGCGTGTGCGTGTGGGCGTGTGCGTGTGGGCGTGTGAGCGTGGGCACGTGGGCGTGTGGGTGTGTGCATGTGGGCGGGTGTGTGCGTGGGCGGGTGTGTGGGTGTGGGTGTGTGTGGGCGTGTGCGTGTGGGTGTGTGGGCGTGGGCGCGTGGGCGTGGGCGCGTGGGCGTGGGCGCGTGGGCATGTGTGTGTGCGCGTGTTTGTGTGTGTGGGCGCGTGTGGGCGTGTGGGCGTGCGCGTGTGGGCAGGTGCGTGTGTGGTCGGGTGTGTGTGGGCGGGTGTGCGCGTGGGTGGGTGTGTGGGTGTGCGTGTGGGTGTGCGCACGGGCGCGTGGGCGTGGGCGTGGGCGCATGGGCGCGTGGGCGCGTGCGCACGTGCGCACGTGCGCATGGGCGTGGGCACATGGGCGTGTGTGTGTGTGCGTGTGGGCGTGTGCGTGCGGGTGTGTGCGTGTGGGCGTGTGCGTGTGGGCAGGTGCGTGTGTGGGCGCGTGTGTGCATGGGCGCGTGTGGGCGCGTGTGTGCATGGGCGCGTGTGGGCGCGTGTGTGCATGGGCGCGTGTGCGTGTGTGTGGGTGTGTGGGCGTGTAGGTGTGTGCGCGTGCGCGTGTGTGTGCGCGCGTGTGTGTGCGTGTGTGTGCTGCGTGTGCGCGTGTGTGCGTGTGCTGCGTGTGTGAGAGTGCGCGCGCCTACATTTCATAACAAGCATTTATTTACAATTCATAGTTAACTATAAATCCTGAAAACCAAACACCTATTTTAAATCACCAAGTAAAATGACATCTGCTTCCCATAAGTTCCTTCAAAACCAACATATCCTGAAGCATAATTTAAAAGAATTACATACCCCGACTGAAATTGTTTTAATAATAATAACATATCCTAAAGCTGGAAATCTGGCTACACAATAGGACGCCTACAGATTATAACCATCAAATCTGTATAGCTAACTTTTAGTCCCTACAGCACTCTTATGACCTGCATAATTCACAATAAACTGATTAAATCAATTCACTTTTGAGTCCTGCATGACATCACTTATTATTTTTAGAAAATAAGATAAAGATATAAAATTGGGCAAATTTTATTATTATTATAGCCAAAAATAGCTCTGATCTTCTGCAGAAGCGATCCAAATCTAAGCTTATTCACAGAAGAAATTATGTTTGGGCTTAGGGTTTACGATTTAGGAATAAGCACTCGATGATCAAATTGTAAGCATGGACTTACATTACCTCTCATTCCAATGATATCAGTTTTTTGATGTAGCAACAAATCTTTGCGCAGCCTCCAAACTTAGTTCTTCGTAAACCTGAAATTCAAATTCATGCATTGCAAAGAAGAGCCAAGAAGGAATTACTTATGATTAGTAGGAAACAAATCCTCTGCAGTATAAAAAAGAATAGCATACCAGTTTCTTGTGAACAGTCTTAAATGCTGAGCAAAATCTCTCAGCACTTGTTAGGCCAACCTAAAACAAGGGCAGTATCATTAAAAAAATGTCTATACTATGGATTTAGGTGCTATGGAATCCATAAGGTTTTACTAAATTCATAGGGATCATTTGATTGATTGAAATTAGAAGTTTTGTTTTGCAAAAAATGGAATTTGTTAAATTCATACTTATTTGGATGCGGTTATACACTAACAGTGAATTAAAACTCCACAAACTTCCTCAAAATGCCCCTAAAATTGGTGATCTGAGTTTTAAACACAATGAGGGAAAAGAAATAATTTTTTTTATCTAACTACGGGAAATTAAATGAGCACTTAGTGCGAAATTAGAAAGTACGGTCTATAAAAAAGATGGCAATAGGAACTCAAGGAGATGAAGCTAAGGCACGAGAGGGACACTAGGTTGTCCGCTCCTGTCTTTTCTCGTTCAAAATAAGGATAGACTCAAAAGATTATTACAATATTTATCCTGCTTTATTTACTAGGAGGGCCTACCATTGTTACATAACAAGAAATAAAGTCGACATAGTAATAGTGTAATACATACATACATAACAACATCGTCACTCTTGCTCCATGAAGAGAGCTGGTGGACGGCATGAGTGAACCTGCACGTATTGTTGTTTGGAGGTGGAATCACACGTGCTCTTATCAACACCCTTGGGGCTCCACAATGAGCTTGTCCTCAAGGTCGAGGCTTGGGAGCTAGGCGTTGATATGGTCCGCCATAATTCAAGTGATTTTCTCAAGGGGCAAACCCCTCCACTAGATGAGAAGTTGTTGTACCGGCCGACCCTGAATGTTCTTCATCCGTGAATAGCAACGTGGTATGCAGTCGACCATCAGCCCCTCCGCAGGCGGTCTTGAAGGGGGTGATTTTCCAATGTTATCTTGAGTTGGGAGACAAGAAAGATTGGGTGTATGCAACTGGTGTGGGGCAGTTGTAGCCGATAGGCCACCTCTCTTATCTTTTCTAGGATCAAGAAAGAGCCAAAATAGCGGGTGTATAGCTTGGGGTGCAATCGACCGAAAACAACACTTTGAGGGTGGGGATTCAACTTGAAGATCACGATCTCACCAGACGAAAAGACCAAATCTCTCCGATGTCGGTTGGCATGCTGAACCATGAGTTGCTGAACCCGAAGGAGAAGCCACTACAGTCTTGCACTTGACACTCCCCAATTACGCTAAATGGAAGTCGGGGGGGGAGTTGGTGGAGACCAGCCCAGATCAGGTCGACGCAAAAGTGCCCGACGCCGCACCCGTCCGAACCTCTACCGACCCTGCATGTTAATTTTGTTATTTTGCAATTTATTTTAGTTTGCATTTTAATTTTGTACGCCTGCGTGCGTAATCATGTTTGGAGCTTCTATTGTATTCTCCTTATATATATAGATATATATAATATACATTTATATATATATATATACGTTTCTTTCCAGTCGGTTCAGCCCTCTCCCACACCAAGCCGGTCGACTGTTCATCTTCCCGCAAATAGGGCTCGCAACTTCCCGACTTCGACGGCTGCACGCATCAAGACCCCCACGACAACATTTCCAACCGCCGCCAAGCCACGATTCGCCTCTCCGACGTCGGCGATCCTTCCCCACCATCCACGCAACCCGTGGTAGTTGTTTTGTCGGCTTCAGTTTCCTGTTTCGAAGGGCTATAAGAGGAGATCGAGAATCAATGAAGGGGGATTGATTTTTTGGGGAGATCTGTAAGGAATTTGTATGAATGCTTTTCTATTGTTGTGAGAATATCTGCTTCCTGTTTTAACTTTGGTGTGTTTGATTCCAATCTAGGAATAGTTTAGCTTTTCCCCTTTGGAGAAGATGAACAACGCTTCATCTTAACCGATGTTAAGTGTTTGAGATTGTTGTGTGCTTTGTGAATTCCCGTGTGATTAATTTTGATATTAAAGCTCCTTGTTTGCTGTGTGTTTCCGCCTCCCGTAGGAGGTAATGAACAGTGGTCGTATGCTAATTTGTTCCCTGTTGAAACGATGACTAGTACCATCAAAGTTACTGTTGACAATTTTTTTTCTTCTTAAACGTGTATTGGTGTTGTTGCTGTTTAGAGAGTGCAGTTGTCGTGAGATATTGTCTCCCATTTCACTGGATTAGAGATTTCGAGGAACCACTTTGAGTGATCGAGTTTTCGTGGAACCACCTTGGGTGTGAGAGTAGGTGAAAGTTAGGTTGTTCAGTTTGTGGCCTCCCTACACGAGTGAGTGTTTGAGATTCCGTGGAACCACTTAGTGTGAGAGTGAGCGAATTTATTCCGTAGTGCCCTTGTGCGATAGCGGCCGACCTCGGAGTGGGAGATCGAAGGTGACGAGGAATTCCTCGCGGGATCGCCGTCGACTTCGATTACGGAAAGACGCCTCTTTCCGTGGGTAACTTATTTCTTTCTCTTCCTTTGTGTGCATCTAAATTTTCTCTTTAGGATATTAGATTCATTATTGGATTTTCGCCCGGATTTTGTCAGCAAACGCTATGTCGAAAACTTCAAACGGAAACGTATTTGGAGTTCACGATTTCCGTTTGCCACAACAAGGGGAACGGAATGAAAGTTGTGAACTTCCTTCCCCGGATTTAGAATCGAATCATTTTTCAAGAAAACTCATTTTAAACAAAATAGTAATTTTTGTGCTTTATAAAAAAAAGTTGCTTAATTTTTTTAAGACGTGCGGCGCCTGCTTAAATTTCTATTTTCAATTGCATGCATTTAGGGTTTTCCTAGAAAGAGCCGACAGGCGCGCAAACTCTACGCGTCGTCCTGCATCAATTTGGTATCAAAGCGAGGTTCTGAAATTTTTCTAAGTTTCGAAATCCACCCTGCGTAGAATAGGAACCCCGCATAGCATTTAATTTTTCAAAAAAAAAAGAAGTTTTTATTTTTATATTTTATATAGCATAACCATCATCTTAATTGTGTGTTTGCATGCATCTGCGTAGTGGTAGGTTAGTGAGCATGAGTTCATCACATCACACTCCACCTGAACACCCTCAAGAGGTAAATTCGGAGATGCGTCGAGTTGAACGCGGCCAAGCAAATCGTGTGAACGAAGGGACTGAACCGCCCCAGTGGTTTCTACCTTTCGCCCACCAAATGACAGCGTTAACCAAGAGTGTTTATCAAGTAAGAGAAAAGTTTGAAAACCTTAGTGTTAGGATGAATAGTTTAGAAGTACCTCCTTGAGTTTCAATGTCACCTCCAATTCGAGATGAGCATTCTGTTCGTCCACCGTACGAAGCCCCTCCACACTATGGGGAGAGGTCTACACTTAGGAGAAATCCTCTATTTGAGGAAGAGGGTCGGAATCCCATAGATAGGTTCGAGTTTGCACGCGATCAGGGTAGGAATTTTCCAAGGAATTTTCCTGAGCCCCAACGAGGGCCTGTCTTAGGCATGCGAGATAATTATCAGGAGAGGCCACATTATGACGTGGCAAGAGAAGAGCGTCCTCGAGACCATCATTGGCCTATACCGGCCATGCATCGTGATGACCGCCCTAGATATTGGCATCGACCGCCGCCCCTACAGCGTCGAGACTATCGTGATCCTTACGATGATGATTACGACTACCCTCCCCGGGATAGGCGACCGGATCTCACACGAGTGGTGAAACTTAATCCACCAATTTATGATGGTTTTATGGATCCCAAGGTCTTTTCGGACTGGGTTATACGACATTGAGACCTACTTTGAGTGGTATCGTATGACGGAGGACCAAAATGTTCAGTTCGCCAAAATGAGATTGACTGGGCGAGCGAAGATCTTTTGGATAGGTGAAGAGCGTAGTCTAGAGAGGAATGGACGCCCTCCCATTACACTTTGGCCCCACATGAAAGTCATATTAGAGGAGCAGTACATTCCCCAGCATTACCAGTCCTGTCTACGAGACGAGCTGACGTCTCTACATCAAGGGTCCAAATCAGTTTCTGATTACTTAGCCGAGATGAAGGATCTTATGATTAGGTGCAACGTAGTAGAACACCCACGTGACACCTTATCCAAATTTAAGTGTGGACTACGATCTGAGATCCGAGATGAGTTGATTCGATATGACCACTATTCTCTCCCTGAGATTATATCTATCGCCATCGATATCGAAGAGCACCAGAAGAGAACTTCCCGGTTCAAATCTCAACCTAAAACGAATACTTCTTACAAAAAAGAAGAACAGAAAGGTAAGGAGAGTGCGTCGAAGCCTACCTCGACCTACACCCGAGATCAGAACAGGAAGTCCCCCATGGGAACTGTGACCCCTTCACAGATCCGATGTTATGAGTGCCAGCAGATGGGTCATATTTCGAGAGATTGTCCCAAGAGGAAAGGCACGTTAGTTATTCATGAAGTGACTGAGGAGGATGAGCCTGTAGAAGAAGAGAGAGTCGAGAAGGACTCTCACGTTTTGAACGACGAAGTGTGCGGTACGCCTAGTGATGAGGATATAGATCCTGGCGCTCTAGTGGTGAGATGCATGTTATCCACACCATGTTATCCACACCACAAGAATCAGCCGATTATTGGCGGACGAACATCTTCCAGGCCTACTTTAAGGTTGGGGAGAAAGTGTGTCGTTTAGTAGTGGATAGCGGGAGTTGTATGAACGTGATAGCTGAGACAGCTTTAGCCCGCATGGGACTCACTGCTGAGCCGCACCCATCCCCATTTCAGGTAGCTTGGGTTACCAAGACTACACTATCGGTGACTAGGAGATGTTTAGTGTCCATCACTATCGGTACGTATTCCGATAAGATCTGGTGTGACGTTATGCCTATGGATGTGTGTCACGTTTTACTTGGGCGACCTTGGTTATACGACCGAGATGTCACCATACATGGCAGGTCCAATACTTGCTCCTTTCTACTGGACGGGAAGAGAGTAGTGTTGACCCCGGTGCGACCCAGAGCACCGCCATTCCGCGCGAGTAGTAGTGCGAAAGAATCTCTTCCTCCCACTGAAAGGAAGAAGACTCTTAGCATTATACGAGGTACTGAGTTCCATCGAGAGAGTTTTGACGGTGGATTTATTTATGCTTTAGTGGTTTTACAGGCATCTGATTTATCAGAGGTATATGAGTCTACTCCTATACCTGCTAGGAGACTCTTAGAGGAGTTCTAGAATCTACACCCTGATGAGCTTCCGGCTGAGTTACCTTCTATGAGGTGTATTCAGCATACGATAGACCTTGTTCCTGGAGCTTCCCTCCATCATCTACCGCATTACCGATTGAATCCTACCGCCCACGAGGAGCTGCAGAAGCAGATTGGAGAGCTATTAGATAGAGGCTTTATTCGCCATAGCCTTAGCCCTTGTGCGGTGCCTGCCCTCCTTGCCCCAAAAAGGGATGGTACATGGCGTATGGGCGTTGACAGTCGTGTTGTCAACAAGATCACAGTGAAATACCGATTCCCGATACCCCGACTGGATGACATGTTGGACATGTTGACTGGGGCTACGATCTTCTCTAAGATCGACCTTCGTAGTGGTTATCATCAGATCCGTATACGCGAAGGAGACGAGTGGAAGACTGCCTTCAAGTCGAAGGATGGACTTTATGAGTGGCTTGTGATGCCCTTTGGGTTGTCCAATGCCCCTAGTACTTTCGCTCGGATGATGACCCATGTCTTCCGACCTTACATTGGGAAGTTCGTAGTAGTTTATTTCGACGACATTTTGATTTATAGTCAGACCGAGAGTGAGCATTTGACTCCCCTACGAACTATATTCGAGCTCCTGCGAGCCGAGCGACTATACATCAATTTGAAGAAATGCATTTTTATGGCTGAGTCCGTTATCTTTTTGGGATATATAGTGAGCTCCGCTGGCATCACTATGGACCCCGAGAAAGTCCGAGCGATTCGTGAGTGGCCTACACCCCAGAACATTCACGATGTCCGTAGTTTTCATGGGCTAGCCACTTTTTATCGTCGATTCATTAAGAACTTCAGTTCCATTATGGCGTCAGTCACTGAGTGTATGAAGAAGGGAAACTTTCAGTGGACGTCATCGGCAGCTAGAGCCTTTGAGATCATCGAAGATAAGATGTTCACTGCACCTGTTTTGAGGCTCCCTGATTTTAGTCACGTGTTCGAGGTATCCTGTGATGTCTCTGGGGTTGGGATAGGAGGTGTACTTAGTCAAGAGGGACACCCCGTTGGATTTTTTAGTGAAAAGCTTTCAGGCCCGAAGCTGAATTATTCCAACTACGAGCGCGAGTTCTATGCGATTGTGCAGACGTTGCGTCATTGGAAGCATTATTTGTTGCCCAAGGAATTTGTCCTCCACTCCGATCATCAGGCGTTACGTTACATCAATTCGCAGCAAAAATTGAACCCTCGACAGGCTAAGTGGGTATCATATTTGCAGGAGTACACCTTCGTTCTCAAGCACTGTAAGGGAACGGAGAATCGGGTTGCCGACGCCCTTAGTCGAGTTACCCTCGTATTATCACAGATGCGTACTCAAGTGATAGGATTTGAGCGTATCAAAGATGACTATTCTAGTTGTCCCTATTTTAGCGGAATTTATGATGTGATGCGCTCTGATCCCTTTCACGATGAGACAGATTACCTCATTCGAGACGGATATTTGTTTCGTGGAACCCGTCTGTGTATTCCCCGCACCTCGTTGCGAAATTTCATTGTATGGGAATTACATGGCGGAGGCTTAGGTGGACACTTTGGACGAGATAAGGCGGTAGCCTTAGTAGAAGAGCGATTCTATTGGCCCGGGATGAAGCGGGTTATCGCACAGATTGTAAGTAGCTGCCGCACTTGTCAGGTAGAGAAGGGCAATAAACAGCCCGCTGGATTATACACACCGTTACCGGTGCCCAGTATTCCTTGGGATGATGTTAGCATGGATTTTGTGCTTGGATTGCCGCGTACTTTTAGGAAGCACGATTCCATTCTTGTAGTGGTCGATTGGTTTTCTAAAATGGCGTATTTCATCCCCTGCAACAAAACCGACGACGCCTCTCATATTGCCCGAATTTATTATAAAGAGGTTGTCACGCACCGAAGGATACCTAAGACTATCGTTACCGATCAAGATGTCAAGTTCACCAGTTATGTTTGGAAGTCACTCTGGAGACTATTAGGTACTAAACTTCTATTTTCAACCGCCTATCACCCGCAGACCGACGGTCAAACTGAAGTTGTTAATAGGAGTTTAGGAAATTTACTGCGTTGTTTGGTAGGAGATCACCAAGGGAATTGGGATCTAATTCTTCCCCACGCTCAATTGGCCTATAACAATTCGAAGAATAGATCTACGGGTTTATCTCCCAATGAGGTTGTTCATGGTCACACTGCACGAGTGCCGCTAGATTTAGCCCCATTACCACCCACTTTTAGGACTAGCCAGTTTGCACACGACTATGCATTGCATTTGCATGACTTGCATAAAGAAATTGAGCGGAAATTGCATAGTACTTATGATTTATACGCAACTCAAGCTAACAAGCATAAAAGAGCTATTAGTTTCAAAGTGGATGACTTGGTGATGGTTCGGCTAAATCCGGAACGGTTACCTTCGGGTACCGTAAAGAAGTTAGTTGACCGTAGAACTGGACACTTTAGAGTGGTCAAGCGGATTGGGCAAAATGCGTATGAACTTGAGATGCCTTCCGATTGGGGTGCAAATCTGGTTTTCAACGTAGCCGATCTGACTTTATTCCACGATTACCCGCATGAATCTTTAGATTTTCCATTGCCTTCTCCATTTGTTGCTTCTGGGTTGGGGAGTGCTAGTAAGGAGCCACATTCCGGACATACCGACACTCATTCAGTTACTGACACACCATCTGCAGTTCTACCCTTTTCCACTGACAGTTTTCAGGATGAGTACGAGACACCAGGTGATTCTTTCATACCAGTTCCCAGAGCCGCTGACAGACTTCCGCGACAGATATTGGTTCCCGAGCAGATATTGGATGACGAGATAGTGACCACTACTGATGGTGGTTTTCAGAGGTATTTGGTTCGTTGGCATGGCAGACCAGAGACCGATACCAGCTGGGTCTTGGCCGAGGAGTTACAGCGTATGGATGCCAATCTTCTACAACACTACCGGTCAGAGCACTCACCAGTGATGAGTGATTTCGAGAGGGGGAGAGTTGGTGGATACCAGCCCAGATCAGGTCGACGCAAAAGTGCCCGACGCCGCACCCGTCCGGACCTCTACCGACCCTGAGTTATTGCATGTTAATTTTGTTATTTTGCAATTTATTTTAGTTTGCATTTTAATTGTGTACGCCTGCGTGCGTAATCATGTTTGGAGCTTCTATTGTATTCTCCTTATATATATACATATATATAATATACATATATATATATACACGTTTCTTTCCAGTCAGTTCAGCCCTCTCCCACACCAAGCCGGTCGACTGTTCATCTTCCCGCAAATAGGGCTCGCAACTTCCCGACTTCGATGGCTGCACGCATCAAGACCCCCACGACAACATTTCCAACCGCCGCCAAGCCACGATTCGCCTCTCCGACGTTGGCGCTCCTTCCCCACCATCCAAGCAACCCGTGGTAGTTGTTTTGTCGGCTTCAGTTTCCTGTTTCGAAGGGCTATAAGCGGAGATCGAGAATCAGTAAAGGGGGATTGATTTTTTGGGGAGATCAGTAAGGAATCTGTATGAATGCTTTTCTATTGTTGTGAGAATATCTGCTTCATGTTTTAACTTTGGTGTGTTTTATTCCAATCTAGGAATAGTTTAGCTTTTCCCCTTTGGAGAAGATGAACAAGGCTTCATCTTAGCCGATGTAAGTGTTTGAGATTGCTGTGTGCTTTGTGAATTCCCGTGTGATTAATTTTGATATTGAAGCTTTGTGAATTCCCGTGTGATTAATTTTGATATTGAAGCTCCTTGTTTGCTGTGTGTTTCCGCCTCCCGTAGGAGGTAATGAACAGTGGTCGTATGCTAATTTGTTCCCAGTTGAAACGATGACTAGTACCATCAAAGTTACTGTTGACTTAATTTTTTTTTCTTCTTAAACTTGTATTAGTGTTGTTGTTGTTTAGAGAGTGCAGCTGTCGTGAGATATTGTCTCCCATTTCACTGAATTAGAGATTTCGAGGAACCACTTTGAGTGATCGAGTTTTCGTGGAACCACCTTGGGTGTGATAGTAGGTGAAAGTTAGGTTGTTCAGTTTGTGGCCTCCCTACACGAGTGAGTGTTTGAGATTCCGTGGAACCACTTAGTGTGAGAGTGAGCGAATTTATTCCGTGGTGCCCTTGTGCGATAGCGGCCGACCTCGGAGTGGGAGATCGAAGGTGACGAAGAATTCCTCGCGGGATCGCCGTCGACTTCGATTGCGGAAAGTCGCCTCTTTCCGTAGGTAACTTGTTTCTTTCTCTTCCTTTGTGTGCATCTAAATTTTCTCTTTAGGATATTAGATTCATTATTGGATTTTCGCCCGAATTTTGTCAGCAAACGCTACGTCGAAAACTCCAAACGGAAACGTATTTGGAGTTCACGATTTCCGTTTGCCACAACAAGGGGAACGGAACGAAAGTTGCGAACTTCCTTCCCCGAATTTAGAATCGAATCATTTTTGAAGAAAACTCATTTTAAACAAAATAGTAATTTATGTGCTTTATAAAAAATTAGTTGCTTAATTTTTTAAAGTCGTGCGATGCCCGCTTAAATTTCAATTTTCAATTGCATGCATTTAGGGTTTTCCTAGAAAGAGCCGACAGGCACGCAAACCCTACGCGCCGTCCTGCATCAGGGGGCCATAAACTACTTGGAAGGGAGTCGAGCCGGCGGTGGTACAGTAGAATGTGTTGTACCATAGCTCTGCCAAAACTATCCATTCAGACCAATGACGGGGCAGCTCGATGGTGAAAAAATGCAAATGCCAACGCAGCAATTGAGAACCTCAGTCTGTCTATCGGTTTGTGGATGGTAGGACATGCTAAAGAAGGAGCTTATAAACATCGGGTCGCGATCACGGAAAATGGAATAGGAAAAACCATGCTGACGAACCAACTCCCTGATGAAAACCTGAGCGATAGGAGCTGGTCGTGAATGGATGCTTAATAGGTATGAAACGCCCGTACTTGTTGAGACGATCCATGATGACCAAGAGGCAATCGTTTCCTGAGTACGAGCGAGTAGAGTGATGAAGTCCATGACAATGTCCTCCCAAACTGCATCGAGCACCAGTGGGGGTTGGAGCAACCCGGCTGGGGCGAGGGTCTTATACTTGGCCTTCTGACAAGTCAAATTATTTTGCCACGAACTACTACACCACTTGTGTCATGCCGCGCCAGTAGAGGGTGGAGGCCAAGCACAGGTAGGCAGGATAAGCGTCAGAGTGTCCCGTCGTGGAGGTGGCATGAAACTCATGGAGGAGACGCGGAATCCACCGGGATGAATCAGAGACTACCATTCGATCATGGTAATGTAGTTGTTATCCCACGAGGTGGAAAGGAAAGTGAGACGCGAGGTCTCGTCGTAGGTCCTGGATCACTGCGACATGGTGTGTGTGGGGGGGCGTCATACCTCAGCTAGGATGGCGCAGCGTCAAGCCATCGCGGGTGGGAGAAGGCAAACAAGGTATCACTAAAATCCATGCGGGAGAGGGCATGCGTAGCGGCGTTTCCCGACTTGTACTTGATCGAGAAGTTATATCCCAATAGCTTTGCAATCCGCAGTTGTTGGCTTGATGTTGTCACCTTTTGACACAAGAGGTGGTGCAAGCTGAGGTGGAATATCAGTGATCAGTGAAGGCCTTGCTGAAGTTGGTGATAAGGTGTCCTTCCTGCATGAGTATGACCCCCACACATGTTCTGGAGGCATCACACTTGATGACGAAGGACTTGGTGAAATCAGGTATGATGAGTATTGGGGCGAAGGAGAAGGTCGGTTGTAGGCTGAGAAAGGCATCATGAGTCGTTGAGCTCGACTGGATATCACCACCATCTTGGCCTTCTAACAAGTCAAATAGTTTGCCACGAACTACTACACCACTTGTGTCATGCCGCGCCAGTAGAGGGTGGAGGCCAAGCACAGGTAGGCAGGGTAAGCGTCGAGTGTCCCGTCGTGGAGGTGGCATGAAACTCATGGAGGAGACGCGGAATCCACCGGGATGAATCAGAGACTACCATTCGATCATGGTAATGTAGTTGTTCTCCCACGAGGTGGAAAGGAAAGTGAGACGTGAGGTCTCGTCGTAGGTCCTGGATCATTGCGACATGGTGTGTGTGTGTGGGGGGGGGGGGGGGGGGCGTCATACCTCAGCTAGGATGGCGCAGCGTCAAGCCATCGCGGGTGGGAGAAGGCAAACAAGATATCACTAAAATCCATGCGGGAGAGGGCATGCGTAGCGGCGTTTCCCGACTTGTACTTGATCGAGAAGTTATATCCCAATAGCTTTGCAATCCACAGTTGTTGGCTTGATGTTGTCACCTTTTGACACAAGAGGTGGTGCAAGCTGAGGTGGAATATCAGTGATCAGTGAAGGCCTTGTTGAAGTTGGTGATAAGGCGGCCTTCCTGCATGAGTATGACCCACACACCTGTTCTGGAGGCATCACACTTGATGATGAAGGACTTGGTGAAATCAGGTATGATGAGTATTGGGGCGGAGGAGAAGGTCGGTTGTAGGCTGAGAAAGGCATCATGAGTCGTTGAGCTCGACTGGATATCACCACCTTCTTGAGGAGATTAGTAAGAGATCGTGCAAACGGGCCATAGTTGCGGATGAAGTGACGATAATACCCTGTGAGGCCTAGGAAGCCCCATACTGCTCTAGCGAATGAATGTGTCTCTCGTTGGAGGACGGCCCTATCTTGGTCGGGTCCATAGCTAACCCATCGATGAAGATGATGTGGCCCAAATAGACAATATGTGTTTGTCCAAATAGACACATCTTCTGCCGCACCACAAACTGATGGTCCGCGAGGAGCTAAAGCACAGTGGTCAAGTTGTCGAGGCAGAGCTGCCAAGAAGGAATATAAACCAGTATGTCATCAAAAAATACCAAGACAAACTTACGTAGGTGTGGGTGGAAGACGTTGTTCATGGTGGACTATAATGTTGACGGCGCGTTAGTCAAGCCAAACAACATGACTAAGATCTCGGAATGTCGTCTTGGGCACGTCCCAGACCTGTGCACGGATCTGATGGTAGCCTGACCGTAGGTCGAGCTTGGAGAAGTAAATCACCCCATGCAGCTCGTCCAAAAGCTCTTGGATAAGTGGAATGGAATATTTATTAATGACCGTGAGTTTGATCAGCTTACAGTATGCAAAATGCTAATTGTCATCCTTCTTTCGCACCAGAAGGACGCGCTGGAGAAAAGACTTGCGCACGACTGGCTTATACCCAAGCGCAGCATCTCCTCTATCATCGTCTCCATGGCATCCTTCTGAGCATGGCCATAACGATATGGACGGATTAAGATTGATGTCACTCTAGGCTGAAGGACGATGTGATGGCCCGAGGAGCGGCTCAGTGGGAGCCCCATGAGGGGCAGCGAAGAAAGACGTGTGTCTGTCCAAGAGGAGTTGAATATTTAGGAGGGGCAGTGCCACCGTTGGGGTTTGTTGAGGCCTCGTGTGCCACAATAGCACGTGAAACTCGAGATCGGCGGTCTTGAGTAGAGAACATAAATCAGGTGGTGAATGAGCCAAGGAGAGGTCCCCCTGCAGAAGGTGGGTGGCACCTGGTGTCTCAAAGGCCATGGTGAGTCAATACCAATTATGCTTGACGTTGCATGGAATACGTAGCCAGGCCACCTAGTCCGGAGACAAAAAAATTCGTCGTTCCCGAATAAGAGCAAATCATTGGAGAAAAGCCCACACGTCGACTAGTCGTGCGGGCTCTGCGACCGTCGCCCAAGAACACATTAAGGCCTAGAGCAGGTGTAACTGGAAGTTGTAACGCCTTGACAAAGTCGAGGAAGATGAAGTTGTGGCTTGCGCCGCTGTCAATAATAACCACCACAGTGCGGCCGCATAGGGAAACCTAAAGTTTCATGGTGCAAGAACAATTCATGCCACCCGCCGAGTAAAGAGACAAGTCGAGGCGATTGAGTTGAGTTGGCTCTTGGGAGGGGTCATTAAGAAGCGATGGAAAAAATACCTTTATCAACTATACAATGAAGGAAAAGACAATGAACTGAACTTGGAAAAGTTAAGTAAATCGGAGGAGTATAGAAACATAAGTTTTTATTGTAAATTCAAACATCAGAGATAGATGACGCACTGAAGAAGATGAAAAAAGGAAAGGAGGTTGGGCCAGACGATATACCCATTGAAGTATAAAGGAGGGAAAGAATTTTATTGCGTACAAGTTTCTTCAATAAGATACTGAAGACGAAGAGGATGCCAGACCAATTGAGAGAGAAGTATTTTGGTACCTTTGAATAAGAACAAAGTAGATATACAAAATTGTGTCAATTACAGGGGAATTAAATTAATGAGTCATACTTTGAAACTATGGGAACGAGTAATAGAGAGAAAAGTTAGACGAGAGACTAGCATCTCAGAGAATCAATTTGGATTCATGCCAGGGAGGTCAACCATGGAAGCTATACATCTCTTGAGGAGACTCATTGACAACTATCGAGAAAGACAAAAAGATCTACATATGTTGTTTATCGATCTGGAGAAGGCTTATGATAGGGTTCCAAGAGAGGTCTTGTGGAGAGTCTTAGAAAAGAAAGGTATAAATGTATCATACATTGACGTAATCAAAGATATGTATACAAATTCAGTGACCAAGGTGAGGACATCTGGAGGATTAATACAGGAATTCCCTATCGTGTTGTCTTACATCAAGGGTCAGCTTTAAGCCCTCATCTCTTTACCCTTATCTTAGATGAGCTCACAAGACATATTCAACAAGCAATGCCTTGGTGTTTATTATTTGCAGATGATATTGTTTTGGTCGATGAGACGCGCGCGGATGTAAACGCGAAACTTGAATCTTGGCGAAACACTTTAGAAAAGAAGGGTTTTAGGTTGAGCGGGACAAAGACAGAGTATATAAAGCTTAAATTTAGTAGTGCAAGAAGGTCGGATGACTCCGTCATTAAATTGGGTGACCAAGATATTACAGACAGTGAGTGCTTTAAATATCTGGGATCGATAATTCAAAAAGATGGAGGTGTAGATAAAGATGTGATACATAGAATCCAAGCAGGTTGGTTGAAGTGGAGAGGCGCGTCTGGGATCTTATGTGATCGTAAAGTACCATTAAAACTTAAAGGCAAGTTTTATCGTACTGCAATTAGGCCAGCAATGCTCTACGGTTCCGAGTGTTGGGCAGTGAATGGTGTACATGAGCAAAAAATGAGAGTTGCGGAGATGAGAATGCTTAGGTGGATGTGTGGTTACACGAGACTGGATAAAGTTAGGAATGAATGTATCAGGGATAAGACAGGAGTGGATCCAATTGTAGAGAAGATGTGAGAAGCTCGTTTAAGATGGATTGGACATGTACATAGGAGACCATTAGAGGCACCTGTTAGGCGTTGTGAGAGTTTAATCACTAGACATGTTAAACGGGGAGGGGTAGACCAAAAAAGACTTGGAATGAAAATATAAGGAAAGATATGATGTACTTAGGCATTAGTGAGGCTATGATTAAAGATAGGGCGCAATGGCGACAAAGGATCCATATAGCCGACCCCACTATGGTGGGATAAAGGCTTGAGTGTTGTTGTTGTTACACTCCAAGAAGGAGTTTGATATTTAAGATTCTGAATTCTTACTTAGGTCCAACAACTTTTCCTCCAATTCTGATGTGAGATTCATTTCATTCATGTCCCTCCTTTCACCTAGAAATCTGTCATCCTAGAAGCTTGCCAGAAGCAACCCGCTCTCATTGAACCGCCCTCATCAGATTTAGGATGTTACAAGCCCACCGATTTCCGCATGGTTTATCCCCAAACCACACATTATAGTGTAGGAGGTCTGATTTTGATGTTATTTGTAACGACCCAATAAGTATTGTCTCATTTGGGTCATCTCAGTCCATACTAAGCTGAACCGCACGATTTTATCCTTTTCCATAGGTGACTTACGAGCACTTTCCAAGAGGTCGCCCATCCTGGGACAACTTCCACCGGAGCATACTTAACTATGGAGTTTCCAACAACACTTGCTCCATAAAGGCATCTCTGATATTTAAGGTTCTGAATTATTACTCAAGTCCAACATCTTTCTCTCCACTTCTGAAGTGAGATTTGGTTCATTCATGCCCCTCATTTTACATAATATCATGTTATCCTAGAATCCTTCCGGGAGATGTTCTGTATAGGCTTTACTTCCCCCAAAGACACTCCCCGTTCTCATCGAATCACCCTCATCAGATTTAGGATGTTACAGTGAGAAGACCATGAGAGCCAGAAAATTCTCTCCAAATTCTGCAATCTCTAAAAATCGGCCCTTACACCCCCTATTTATAGACTTGGAACCCACTATGAACAACCAAGATTGTCCAGAACATAAAGCAACTAAATTTAAATCAAATAAAAATATATCGTCGTCATTCTAGACGCAATTACAAGCTCAAACATCTATCTGAAGATCCTATCTCCACCTCATGCATATGTAGACTTGTGCGATCTCTGATAAGTATTGACTCACTCATGATCTGATCCCCAATATCACTGTTGCAGCAAAAGCTTCCCACTGGTCCTCTTTACCTACTTTATGAGTTTCATTTGATGGGGTCAAATTCTTTAAACATAGTAGAAAAATTATGAGTTGTATGTACTTAATATGAGCAAGAGTTATTTGTATGCTGCACCATGAAGATCTGAACATAATTATGGGGTCAATATAGTGTAGGGTTGTGCATATTATTCAAAACTCCATTGAGCCGAATCGAAATCGATTACAATTATTTCAACTCAATTTAACTCGAATCACATTTTGAGTCAATTTCAAATCTGCCCCGAATCGCTCGAAATATGATCTAAATCAACTCAATTTGATTAGAATATAATGTATTAATTAATATATTATTATTTTAAATTAAAAACACTAAAGTTTAAACATAAACTAAGGAGTAATGTCTTAAAGTGCTTCATTTGCTGAATTTCGAGCCGACTCAATTTAATTTGAGTTGACTCGGAATAAAGAGAAAAATTGCTCAATTTCGAGCCAACTTGATTCAATTTCGAGTCATCTCGCAATCGAGCAATTTTAAGTCGATTTTGAGCCAAATTTAACTCAAAATTTTCAATTCCGAGCTGAGCCGAAATCACTCAAAGTTAACTCGAAATCAGCCATAATATAGTGTTCTATTGTAATGTGAGACATTAGTCATGTAACCTGAGCTTGGGCTTATCTAAATCACTTCGGCCTGATCAAACCTCTGCTTAAGATGATGTTGTTATGGTGTCCGTTAAGAGTCTTTTATTACTATAGTAATGCTGTCCTATTATATTATTTTTGTAAATAGTTTATACTTTTCTTTTGTCTTTCGGGCCTTTAGGGTTTTACATTTAAATAATTGAGGCTTCGTTATTAAAGCCTCATGGCGCACCAAGGCGCAGAGGAGCTTTGGATCCTAGGCTCATGGCGCAGGCGCGCGCCTGTTGAGGGCAAAGCGCAACCACATCCATTTTACATAATCAACATCAGTTCATCTTCGTGATCAGATTCTCCATCTATTATACTCATTAATCATTCATTACTATCATTTATATCTCTTAAAAAATAGAATCAATGTGGTCACTTGCATCATATCTAAGTCTCAACGCTCGATTATATTTCACAGATACTAAATAATTACTGACTTCTTACATTATTTCTTTTTGTATTTCGAAAAAAATTACAACAAAAATCTCACTCAGTCATGCATTTGATGCTCTAAAGGCGCAAAAAAGACGCACGAATGCGCAAACCTCTGAGGCTGGTGAGTCTTGAGCCTTAGGTGCGCCTTTAACAACATAGAATGAAGGAGAATCATCTTGATGAATATTATAGGGTTAATGGGGCTCTCCACTAGTTTAACCCCTAAGTACCATATTCAGCAAGCAGATCAATAGCATATTTCCTACGGATTATAGAAATACCATCATTTGATCTGTCCACTTCAATCACAAGAAAGTAGTATAATAAACCGAAATATTTAAGCTCAAATGTCGTAACCATATCCCTCTTGACCGCAGCAATATGATTTCCATTACTTTCAATGATAATAATATCATCAACATAAACAGTCGAGAAAGTAAAATGATTCAAAGTCTTGTCAGATGTGAATAAATACAGCATGATGACATGTACTTCTTGTGAATCTCATGTTGATAAGCTTGGCTCTCAATTTGTCAAATCAAGCTCTCAGAAATTGTTTAAGCCCATAAATAGTCTTTTTACAAACATGCCCATGAGGAACAAAGAGACCAGGTGGGGCTGTCATATAAATGTCTTCCTGGAGATCCTCATGGAGTTAATCATTCTTGACATCCATTTGATAAAGAGTCAAAGATTTGTGAGCTTCCATTGATTAGAGAACTCGTATGAATACTGTTTATCCACAGGAGCAAAGGTCTCATAGAAGCCAATACCATCAATTTAAGTATAACCTTTGACCATAAGTCTGCCTTTAAAACTTTCAAGAGTGTCATCTTGCAAATATTTAACAGAGTAAACCAACCGATCCAACAAGGAGGTGATCAGGTGGCAAGAGAACAACCTCTCAGGTTTGTTGTCTTTTAAGAGCCTCGATCACAATACCTATCCTTTTCTCCATTGGGAGTTGGAATTAGTCTCTACAAAGTTATTAGGAACAACAATGGTAGCAATGGAAGATAAGTAAGACTTCAATGTATGGGAGAAGGAATGATACTCTGCATATTGATCAATAGGATATCTAATAGGACCATACATAATAAGGTAGGAGGGAAGGCCCCAAGGGAAGCCCCAAGGGGATCCCCGTGATAATTTGGACCTAAAGAGTTGGTGGTGGATGTGGTTGCTTGAGTCACATGAGGATTTACACCTGACTGATCCAGCTGTTTCTTTCTCTGAAAAATCTGCATTTCATTTATGCGACTATAGGTTTTGATATCATAAGTTACATTAGTGAAAGCAAAGGGAACTTTAGTACCACGTTGTTCTCTGGAGAAGAATCAACCAAGATAGGCACTGTGATCGGGTTCTCATAACCTTTGATTTCCCCCATTCCTGGGCAATGCAGCAATTGACTACTAAGAGAATGACAAGGTATATGCTCAAAGAAAGTGACATCCTTAGAAATAAATCTTGTGTGAAGAATAGAAAAATAACACTTCTGACCTTTTGCTTCGCAGCATAACCTACAAACATGCATTTAACCGCTAAAGATCCAAGTTTGTCACTATCCATTACAAGATTATGAACAAATGCAACACACCCAAATATATTGGGTAAAAATCTAAATAGGGGGTCCTCGGCTTTAAGATTTGCAAGGGATATTTGTCTCCCAGAGTCCATGTAGGCATGTTATTAATTAAATACACCGTCGTTAGAACCCCTTAATTGCATGAAGCTTTAAGAATGTTCATCTCTTGGAGTAAGAACCCTGTGACATCCAAGATGTGTCTATTTTTCAGCTCAGAGACACCATGAAGTACCTAGTTATGAGGATTGAAACACAATTCCTTTGTCATTCAGAGGTCCTTGAAGTTCTCCACACATATATTCGACATCATTATCACACCTAAGATTTTAATCTTGGCATTGCGTTGAGTAGCAATGAAGTTATAAAATCATTCAACAACTTTACACCCTTCATTTTTCTTCTTCGTAACATATAACCAGGTAAAGCGAGAAAATTCATTAATAAAGAGCCCAAAGTACTAAAACCATTTGCAGAATGAATAGGAGAAGTCCAAACATTGGAGTGCACCAAATCAAAAGGTATATCAACTCTAGTAGTACTAGTAGGATAAGTAATACGATGATGTTTACCAAGCTCGTAGGCTTGAGATCTAATAAGTTCATTACAACGCTTAAACTATTAAGGAAATAACAATTTAAGACTTTATAGTCCAGCATGTCCAAAACGACGATGTCAAATCATCAGTTGATCATCTTCAAAAGTGGTCCCAATCTAGAAGGCCTTCTCAGTGTCTAAGTAATACACCCCCTCAGACTCATGATCATCATCAATCTTCTTCTAACATATAATAAATTATTAGAAATTGAAATAACACAAATCACAGATTTAAGAGTGAGGTCGGAGAAATCATAGTCTCTTTACCAGCTATGGACTTGGAGGACCCATCAGCCATTTCAGCGCTACTTGCAGTGGAAACAAAAGAAGCAATTTGGTTGAAACTACATGACATATGATCAGAGATACTTGATTCAATAATCCAAGGAGTACCTGAACTCACAAAAATTAGACACCTGGACCGCAGTATCTAAAATTTCTTCTATAGGTGATCTGCCAGAAGATGCTTTTAATGTTGTTAACTCTCTGGTCAGATTCTCCCTTTTTACATTGCCAAACAAAGTGGTCAGAGATCGAACATACCGCTCATCAGTGCCATGAATCCATCCTTTAGAGACGAGATGGGGATGAAGCTCCAACCATCAATCATTCATGTGCCCTTTCAGGCCACAGTGATAACACTTCAAATGCTTTTCTCCTAGTGATTCTTGTTCTTGGAAGGTACTGAATTCTTAGAGTGTCATTTCTTATGATCCACCGTCACGAAAAATCTCTCAATATCACAGCTCCCACTGTCAAGAGCAATAGTGATCTTATTGGACTCCCTTCACAGATAGTGGGCAACTGTATCAAGGTCAGACACAACGTCCTTCCCTAACATTTGGACTCTCAGAAACTCAAGCTCAAAAAGAAGTGTTGAATGTAGCTCAAAGATTCTTCATTGCATAGTTTCTCTCTTAAAATCTACTGTAACGATCTTCATAGTTCCCTGCATTAGATAAAGAGATTTATTATGCTTGAAGTTGGTAGATCCGCGCAAGATATTTCCATTTAGAGTATTTTTTCAACAATGAACACCACATTTCCTGAGATGTCTTACAAGACATGAAATGACTCGTAATTGGGCTCCACAAAATATATAAGTCAGTTCATCACGATCAGATTATCTCCTTCCCAATCCTCATAAGTTGTGTCGGTAACAGCTTGGAGAACTTTCGTACTAGTGATAAAGCCGTTTTTTCTTCGGCTGCTAACATACGTCCAAAAAAATTGCGTCCACAACAAATAATTCTTATCATTTAATTTGATAATGCTAATACTCCCCGACACATCACGGTTACTTGAATTGACAACATAGGGACTAGATTTGATGTAAGTGAATTTAGGTTGAGCCATAATATTAAGAGCAATCACCATAGATTCCAATATAACCCCACCTCAGCTGACAGGAACCACCGACAAGCTTAAAAAAGGTCGTAAGAAGTGGCCAAATGGTTAAATTGAAAGACCAGCAAAAAATGGTAAAATCTTTTGTTGATTGCAAGAGTTGTTGCAACACACACTCGACAGAATGCAGCCAGAGCCCTGAAACAGGACAAATGCGGAAGATACTGATTCCTGGAAGCTCACACAGCCACCAAGAGCAATAAAAGAAGCTAATGCAGCCATTGGAAGCAAAAGTCGAGAGAGACGAAGCCACATGATCCATTGACTGTGTCAAGAACAATACCTTTGATACCGAGCCCGGCAGAAGTTTTCGACGATGAAGGAGAACTGGAGCTAGTCAATGAACCAAAGACGACACCGGATGAGCACGAACGTCAAGTTGACGAAAGCAGCGGAGTAGATTGCGAGATCAGGCGAGCAAATGGACTACGGATGGTTAGAGGAAGCACCAAGCAAATAGACGATCGGTGTCGAAAAAGAATCGTCGAGCAGGCCACGAAGTACCGGCCGCAGGAACACACGCAATGTCGAACAGATGACTAGAGCGGAGATTCCAGCTCCAATACCATGTTGTGTTACCAGGTTGCATTTATATTCCCTTCCCTAGTAGTTTCTTATATGCTCCACTATCCATAATGCCCTAATCTCGTGTTTTTTTAGTACTAGACACCACCCGGTGACCTGGACACTTTTATTCCAATATAAACTTCATGGGAAGGAACAAGTACATAGTCGTATTGGTGAGTTCCCTTGTACTGATGGATTCAAGGGAATTCAACTCAGTCTGGTCAATCTGGCGAGTGATAGCATCTTGGTACGACACAGTTGGATGAAGCACCAAGTGGAGTTAAAAAATTAGTGGCAGATGAGGTTCCAGCACAAGGAGTTATAGAGTCTACAAACACTTACTGGTTCTCTCAGAAAGCCATTTGGTACGAACACTCTTTCCACGATTGATAAGAACTATGTTCAAAATCTTTTGATGCCTCTAAATTGTCTTGGATCATTCATGGGTTGTTGACTCTGGTGCTACTGGTCACATAACCTTTTCTCATCCTTACTTTTCCTCGATTGTACCATCTCTTCACCCAAATACCATTACCGTGTTGACGATTCACAATGCTATTGTACATCAGTATTATGAGATTAGATATGCAATCTCTCACCTCAATGGTAGGGTTCACAAAAATGATGACAAAATGCAATGAATATAGAAATATTGATTACTCACCTATATGAACCGATGTACATAAAATGGAAGTTATGGTTAAATAGATGGATCATGCTCCATCAACCATCAATCAGACTTCATACATCAAACTGCAATTCAACTTTACCAAAAATAATAATTTGTTGCCAATAATTTCATGAAAATAAAGGTCTTGATCATAGCCCAGCATCTCACAATTGGTTTGACTAGCTGTAGTGTTTTTTGGATAATACACAGCTTATTCAACTTGAAAATCTCAAACATTTTCCTAAATTATTTCATCTCAGATCAACAAATCAAAAACCAAGTCATGTAACTTGGTCCCAAGTTGCTTAATCGAATTGACATCTTGAATGAAACCAAACAGTCAAGTAATATCAATATCCTACATAAACATAAAAATAATACAAAAAATAAAACGTCATCATACCTTTCTCTCTGCTGCTGCTCGAAATTTGTTCCAAAAGGCATCTATTACATCAAGAAAACAAACATTCAGACACCTTAGCATGCGTCCATTATTGTACATTTTCAACTCAAAATAAAGGCATATGGTAAGTTGTTATCATCAAAACATTTATGGACAAAAAACAACTAAATTACAAGATATTAAGCTTAGTTACTGCAATCACAATTATAGACTTAAATACCAACAAAATATGATTATATTGGCAAAGTACGCATAATGCCAAGTAAAACGTACCAACAATAATCATGTTCTGAATCTCTATGGTTCTTGAAGCAAACAGTTTTGCAGGCATTCGAATGCCTTTTTTTTTACTTAATGATTTTTTTTTTCAATTTTGATATTCAATCTTAAAGATCGTTCCTATATAAATTGATGTGGACTTCTTTTTTCACTCTAGTATGGTATATATTAAGCCAAAACTAATTTGGACCTACAATGGTATAATAATAAAAAACTAGTCTAATTGCACTTCTATTTACCTCCCTCGTATAAATTTTGATAGAAGTAACAAAGCATGCTGCAGACAGTTTCTAAATAATTTACCAGTCATTTCGTAGTAGCACGACCAAGTACAAAATATAATATGTCAAGAGAAACCTTGCAACCATATAATTAAAGAGATCTCTAATACAAACTGATAAAATTATATATTTATCCATTTGGATGAAGGTAAATACATCAAAACAATGTGACAGTACCTTCACATTCATTTTCTTTAAGTTCATCTTTCTTATCCATCTCTTGCCAGCCTTTCTGCCACTCAGTTACCTGTTATATGAATCCATTATTGACACAATATTAAATCATCAAGAATAAAGAGAAGTTGGATAAAAAATAAAATGATTTGCCAAGAGACCTCATCCTGTGCAGAATGTGAACTTGAAGCACCTTTGGATTCATCCTGAAACTTTGATAGAAATACTTGAAAGATCAGTCAAATTAAAATAACAGCAAAATTAAGAAATCAAAAAACTTCAAAGAATACAATCACTCAGCACGAACTGTCCCAGGAGAAATGTTAATGAAGTATTACTAAGCAGCATGTTACAGGTTTCGGGCCGAGTTATCTATTACGAACGAATCAATCAAGTCATTTTGTATGTTGTGTTATTGGTATATACTAGTCGCCCTTTTAATTAATGTATTGTATAATGTCTGTGTCTTGAATGAGGTTATGAGTCGTCACATTAGTTGCTTTGAGTTATTAGTTGTTATGAATCAATGTGTTATTAGTAATTTGGTAATAAGTTCAAATGTTTGGACCTATTACTCTTATGCCATTATGTATTTCTATTTAAGGGAGTCATTAAGTCATGATGAAAGCATGCAAGAACTAATCTATTATCCTTGACCTCTTGTAAGAGATTTTGGTAGCTCTATATCTTGAGCACACCCTACTTAGGCAACCGCGGTTCCGGCTCCATTGTACCATCCTCCTCCGTCACTCCCCGCCTCGGACACTCCTCCGATGACCAACATTCTACAGATTTGTCCGTAACAACTTGGCATCAGAGTCAATTATCATTGACATTCCGCTACACACCAAAGCCTCCCCTTCCTTCCCTGATTGCAACATTCGACGACTTTGCATTATTACCCCTTTACCCTTCCTCTTTTAGAACCTTCGCGGATCTACGTGAATAGACTCATAGGATCGGCGGTGCATATGCGTCCTTGCATGCATACCAAAAGATTGCAAGGATGTAACTATAAATACGACTCCATGTCGAGGGGGGCAGGCAGTGCGAACAACTCACAAGGGTGCTCGCCAGAACTAGCCGAGCTCGTCTGTTCCTAGTTCGAGCATACTTCTCCCCCGAACCTAACACATCATTTGGTTTGGGAGGAGCAGCTCCTATGTACACCTGGGTGTGCGGTGAGATCTCTAAGTTGTAGCTTCTCCGTTAATCTCATTCTTCGAGCAATAAAGACACTTTCTCATGTTCGTTCTTGTGTCCGTGATTGCTACTTCGGTGGGCAAGTAACCTCTGCCCATACCAAAGTTCGAACCTTGCGAGCCGAGTTCTCGAATCCAACATCTTGGTGCGGTAAGCGAGGAATTTGCGCATGGAAAGAAAAAACTCTGAAGAAACATCATGGTGCGAGAAGACGAGCAGGAGTTAGATCCCGAGAACCCGCGAGTACAGGGCGGCTTCGTCATCCGGGAGGATTTCGATGATTTTTGCAAGATGGTAAAAGAGACACTGCGAGGTTAGCTCGTTCCTCAGGTCGAGGGCACAACAACACCTCACCCTGTACCCTCCCACCCATCTGAAACCTCGGAGCCACCACGGCGACCCGGGAAGGAACCTACTACTGAAGAATGGAACGTATGGAGAGAGTTCACATCGCGGACGCGGCCTACACGGCGCCCCGAATTCGATCAGGAAGATTGCTTCCATCCTCCTTGCCAGCAAGGAGCAATGAGTCCCGTGTGCGAGCAGATCATGATGGACCCGTTCCCACATGGTTCTACGAGCCATCCTTGAGATACTATTTAGGGCAAGACGACCCACTGAACCATCTCCAATGGTTCAAAGATGTAGTTTCTATCAACAATATTACCAACGCCATCAAGTGTCGTTCTTTGCTATCACATTCAAAGATAAGGCCCGCGACTGGTTTCACGAGCTCACAATGAGCTTCATCTACAACTTCAACAACCTTCGTTGTGGGATGGTGCTGAGGTTCGTGGCCTGCAAGAAGAGGAAGAAGAGCCCGCATGCACAGTTCTTAATTATGCAGATAGCTCAAGAGACTCTGGGATACAACATCAACCGCTTTCAAGAGGAGGTGGATGGATACTCTCCAACTCACGCTGATGTGCAGGTTGCATGAAGGATTGTTCAAGCTAGAGGTCAGTAACGACCTCCTAGTCTCCTTCGAGGGGCTCATTGGTCGTGACAACTTGCCAAAAAGGCGCCGAGGTGATAAGCGGAGAGGAAGACGCCTCTCTCCACCGCACGAGGCGATGGCGATTCCCCAGCGTCAAGGAGGTCGAAGGGGTGGGAGATCTAGACACCCATAGCGGAGAGGGATCGCGCTGTACTGCGGCTTCCAGTTCGGGAGTCTGCGCGGACCCTCCTTTAGTAACGGTCTGAGGTCGCGCGACCTCCCATCGGGGAGTCCATGCGGACTCGCCTTTGGCAACCGCCCGAGTCAGCGTGGTTACACTTCTATAACTACCCTAACTAGTGCCCTAGAGCTCCTCCAGTAGTCAGCGCGGTGTCTCCTTCAGTAACTGCCCTGACTAGTGTTCCAGATCTCCTGCAACAGTCAGCGTGATCTCTCCTTCAGTAACCGCCCTGACTAGTGTGTCAGTGCTCCTCCAGCAGTCAGTGCAGTCTCTCCTTCAGTAACCTCCCTAACTAGTGCTCTAGATCTCCTCCAGTAATCAGCGCGGTCTCTCCATCTGTAACCGCCCTAACTAGTGCTCCAGAGCTCCTCCAGCAATCAGCCTATGTTATCAAAGGCACAAGGCGCACCGAGGCGCAGAAGGTCCTGGAGCCTAGGCGCGCACGAGGCAAACGAGACGCAAAAATGAATTGGGTGTCCAATTCACTGAAAATCAGTGAATTCGGTGCCCAATTCAATGAAAATCAGCTAATTGGGCATCCAATTCACTCATTTTCAGTGAAAATCTGTGAATTGGATGCCCAAGTGAGCCTAGGTGTGCCTCGGGTGCGTCTGAGATCATGTTTTGCCCACCACCCAAAAAATAGGTTGAAGAAAACACCTTGAAAAGCCCAGGCACGCCTTTGGTGCGCCTGGGAGCTGATAAGGCACGCACCAAGCGCGCCTGGGGCACCTCGCCTGCCTCTGCCTTGCAGAGGCGAGTGCCGGTGCGCTTAGTGCGCCCGGCACCTCAGGAGCGCCGAGGCGCGCGCCTTGATAGCGCGGTCTCTCCTTCGGTAACTTCCTTGACTAGTGTTCCAGAGCAGCCAGGGGGAAAGCACGTTATAGCTGGTGCGAACTCTCCCTACAACAGTTGTCGAACTCTATACAACAACAGCAGGTGCGGTCTCTCACTGCTGCAGCCAGTGTTTTAAATGTCGGACGACATGTCCGACATGTCCTGTTTGAACAGAAAACGACTTGCATAATGAAAATATAAAGGTTATGGCGTTTTGCAATATGTCGCCCGACATTTCGGATCAAATCCGCTATATGGGCCTTAGAATCTTTTGTGATTGAAGAGAATATATTTATTTTCTGGATTAATCTATTCAATGTTGCATATGCTTTGCTATTCATTCATTTTACAAATACTTGTGAGGACATAGATATCATAATAGGTAGAAATACTAGGTAATTGCACTCAGTGCAAGTATAAAATGTTGCAGCTAGCATTTTGTCTTAATGCTTACTGGTGGTAGAAAGAGTAGATGCATAGAAACATATATCCAAAGTTGTTATAACTTATAATATAAATATTTTGTAGGAATCCGACATTTTAAAATGTCTTTGATATATTTCCGACATCCGACATCTAAAAACTCAATCCGACATATCCCCGACATCCGATATCTGCAACCTTGTCTGCAGCTATCGAGCTCTACACAACAGCAGCAGGGGCGACCCCCCCCCCCCTTTCGAGACTGCAAGCTCTCCTTCAGCAGGCTACATTTTACTGCTTTTTATACGTAACTGATTGTAATCAGATCTTGATGCAATCCTAACGTAATCTAAGTTTTATAATTAAAAAAATCACCCGCAACCAAGAGTTTCCACTGCGGGAAGTCTCGTGTAGTCATCTGTGGCATCCCCTCTCCCGCTTATTCATTCGTGACCCGGTCACCCGAAGTAACCTCCCACTCAACAGTTACCACATACCCTTCAGTTTGAGTGATGTGGACTTGGGAACACTTTTGGCTCCAACAATAGGCGCAATCCATGGAAGGGTTGGCCTCGCGGAAAGCGAGCTTGCACATTGTCTATCGCAGAGATGTCTCCACCTTGTGAACTCCCCCCCCCCCCCCCCCCCCCCCCCTTGGTGAGATCGTTTTCTCTACTGAGGATATGCCCGAGCACGAAAACACGTTCACGACATGGTGGTGATCAAGGTCGAAATTGAGAATTTCACGGTTTCGAGAATCCTTGTGGACAACGAAAGTTCAGTGAATGTGAACTTCGAGCGGACATCGATGCAAGGGCAGTAGAAGCTGCCAGGATTAAGGCTTCAAACGACTCGTTATTTGGTTTCTCTGGGGAGAGAAAGAAGGTCGAAGGGGAAGATGAACTGGTCGTCACTCTCGAGTAGGGGTGCAAGCGATTAGGTTTGAGTCGTTTGAACCCAAACCCAAACTGAACCAAGGTGTATCAATTTGGTTTAGTTTACTCGGTTCGGTTTTCAGTTTTATTATTTAAAATCTCAACAAAATTTTAAAAAGAATTTATGCTAATTAAAAAATTATTATTAAACTTAATTTACAAAAGATATATTGTTGTTAACTTATGTTGCATGAAAAATATATGGCTCAATGTTCTTATTCTGAAACCGTGTAATGAATATAAAAAGATATTAATCTATACTTATTTATAAAAGAGTTCCTCAGTGAACAGTAACGGTGTCACCGGCTTTTCGAAGAAAGCATCCGTTTCACTACACGCCTTTTCTTTGTTTTGGTAATCACAGGAGTTGCTCCAGGTCTTCGAAAGCGTGAGCAAGTTCTCTTCTCTCGCTCTCGGTACGAACTTGGGGCACTTTCCTGAATTCCGAGAATGCCTGCTCAGCTTCACTTCGTCGACCGCATCTCTCTCTGTGTGGTGGCAATGGACAAAGACATGTATCTAATTCGCTTCGGGAAAGCAACCAAATGGATTATATGAAAGTGATTTGCTCCAGAAAATTTCACCTCACCACTATATATCAAAACACGCTCATCAGTGACCGCCGGAGTCTGTTTATACAAAAGTGATTGGCTCCAGAGAATCTCACCTCACCTCTATATATCAGAATGGCCGCCACACACAGCCTCTCCGTCTCAATGGAATGCACATGCTAGTGGTAGATCCTAACCACCTATCTCTCTTTTCAAGAAAAAAACCATTTTTCACCTCTGTCTAACTAGACTCCTTTCGCCAGTTTCCGAATTCCCATGGTTTTTCCTCAGAAAATTTCCTCTGACATCATCAGCAAGGTAGACGAATTCACTTTTCCCCTTCATAAGGTAAGAATTCGACCTATTTACCCAAACCAAGCCCTACTGAGAGTGATCTCTAACTCAATTCTGCATCTCCTGCAGCAGCTTGAATGTATGCAGGAAGAGGTCGGTAGAGCTCCTGGAGGAGCTCTGTCCCAAAGGGACTCTTACCGTTGGAGGACATGGAGGAGTTCGGCTACAACTGGGCATCCGGGTTCATATGGTTGATATAGAAGAAGAAGCACGTCTTCAAACAGATCAAGAGGGACGTGTCATACGCTTTGGAGGTGACGGCCATCGCCGAGAAGTACAAGTTGAAGAAGCTGACCGGTGTGAAGACGAAGGAGCTCCTCATCTAGCTCTCTATCGTCAAAAGCCACTTAGAGAAACCCGACACCGAGAACTCACCCTGAAAACCGGCACCAGCCTCTCCAACAGCTTCGTTGCTTCCGCATTTGAGTTGTAGAGCTTTTAATGAAAGTCGGTCGTTGATGCAGAACTTTCATTTATGTTACATTTAATTTGCTTCCGCATTTGAGTTGTAGAGCTTTTAATGAAAGTCGGTCGTTGATGCAGAACTTTCATTTATGTTACATTTAATCTGATTGATGACGTATTATGTTTTAAATAACTTACTACATTGCTACTTCTTCGTACGTAAAATATATATATCAACAACACTCAAGCCTTTATCCCACTACAGTGGGGTCAGCTATATGGATCCTTTGTCATCAGTGTGCATAATATATATATTAAATAAATTATTTAGATCCAAAATATTGAAATTATTCACAATGATATAACATGCATGTTATTTAGTTAATAATATTAATTGAAAGATCATTTTTGGTAACATTTTTAGGTGTATTATTAGTCGGTGTGGTTCGATTTTTTGGAGAAGAAAACCAAAATTGAACTGCCGTTCGGTTTGGTTGGGTGGTTGTGGTCGGTTTTCGATTTTTTATGCACATCCCTGTTATCATGAGAACCACAAAGACCTGTCGGTCACCAGGCAGTTATAACCATGGTTGCAGATGTCGGATGTCAGATTCATGTCGGTTTGCATTTGAAATGTCGGATTGCGGATTGCGGATTGCGGAGATATATCAAAAATACTCTACAACATCGAATTTTAATATTCAAATAAATTTATTCATATATATACACATTTTTTTAATATGTACAATTGTAATATTGTACACATAATGCATGTTTATAAATTACACAATAAACATATATACACATAACGTATGTTTATAAATTACACAAGAAAGAGGCATCGACGACAGTAAACGACATAAAGAGCACCAAATGAGCGCCAAATATCCCAGCTGGACGCTCGCGTGGCGACCATCGAGGGGTTTGAGCACCAGCTCGAGACCTCCGAGGCAAAGTACTACGCCATCAATGAGCTGGACAGGAAGATGGAGGATGTAGAGCACCGGCAGGCAATGTTGCAGGACGACCATCGCGGAATCCGGGCGAGTATGGGCTCCCTCGGGACCATTACTCGCATGGAGGATCACATTCGCCTCAGCGAGGAGTATATGGCGAAGGCCAGAGAGCAGATAAGCTTCGCGCGCGAGCTAGGGTGGTCTGGGCGACATGCCCATGCCTCGGACAGGCGCGGAAATCCTCCAGGGCTGTGACACGGATGCTGGCATTTTTCTTTTTCTTTTCTTCCTTAGAACTAAACTATTTGTAATAATTCAAACTTATTCTGATCATGATTTTATGCATGCTTGTTCTTGCGCTTAACTTCGTTTCTGCTTTTGCGACGATCCTGTATTTATTTCAGTTGAACATGGCGAGGTTCATTTATTTGTCGCGCTTCGCGCGCGAGGTATAACCATTTATTCTTAGGAAGTCTTCCGCGGGAAAGTCGCTTCGCCAAGAAATTGGGCGAGTTAGGATAGTTATTCGCGCGCGATGAACATTGCGACCACCCCATGCGACGTCTATAAATAGGGGGGTGGGGTCTGAAAACAGTATGCTTTCCCAACCTGTTCAAGAGTATTCAACTACCTCGTGCGAGTTTCTCTTCTTCTCGATGGCGCCTACTGATGACGCAGTTGCTCGCAGGTTGTCGTATGCCAGGAACTTCTCCGAGAAGAAGTTCAAGAAGCCAATTACTCGTCAGGATGAGTTGGAGAGTTTCGTCCCCCAATTCTTGTCAGAGGGCTATCGCGCGAGCTTACCGGGGAGGGACGAGCGAATAAACTCGTTCTTTGATGGGAAGCTTGCATTTCCCCTCTCCCACTTCGAGGTGGGTTTGCGCCTTCCTCTCTTGCCGGAGTTCTGTCAGATCCTCCGCTACTTCGGTTGGGTTCCGACGCAGATCAACACCAATGGTGTCGCTATAATCATCGGTTTCCTATGCTTCCTGAGGGCGAAGAGGAACCCGTTCGACTTCGCGGTCTTCCGGAAGGTCTTTTACATGGGCGCAAAAAAGGATGGGGTGATCTACTTCGGTAGTCACCTCTGCTCGCTCGTCGGGACCTCGAACAAGGTCCATTAATGGAACGAGCGCTTCGTCTTCGTCTCCGATGACTTCGGAGGAATCCCTCTTCGTCCGCAGCAACCACCGGGCGAAGTGTTCCTCGCCCACGTCTTGCAAGGTGCTCGCGAAGAGTTCTGCAGGGCGATGAAGGGCAAGAAGTTCGACGTCGTTTTCTGGCGGCAGCACATCGACCAACTCGAATATACCGCGGTTGTAGAAGGTAATGTCGCTTCGAGCGAGCAAGATGCAATTCTAGTATTTGTTCCAGTGATGACCTTCTTCATTTTTCAGGTGTTCGTCATGTTCCCGCCACCGCTCACCCGCTGACGGATGAGTCCGCCCCCCTGGATCCCCTGGCGGGTGAGCGCATCATCGGAGCACGGAGGGCTCCACTAACAGCCCCGAGGCGGAGTCCCCGGTTCGGGAGGTGCTCGCTGGATTCGGCGATCCAACCGAGATCCTTCGCGTTGGAGAGCGACCGATCGAGGGAGAGCCTCCGATGAAAACGAGGAAGGAGATTGTCCGGAAGATGGAGGCGGATCGGGAAAGGGACAGCGAGGATAACGTCCCCGAGAACCACCCCAACTTCGGGTAAGGCTTGCGGAATACCGACCTGGAGGGCGAGCCTCTCCTCGCATGGAGCAGGAGAAGGAATGAGGTTCACCTCAGCTCCCGCCTACCCTCATGGAGCGAGGATGAGGAGCCGAACGATGATGCCTTCTGCGTCATGTTCGGCCTCTACGGGCGCGATGATGAGAAGCTCTTGCGGGACGCGTTTCATTGGTATCTTGTCGATCAGGGCTCGCGAGCAATGCTGCGAGTAGCGGAACTCGCTCATCAAACCGCCTGGAACCACCTCGGTGCTGAGGAGGTTATCGAGGTCCTCCGGAAGCTTCTCCGGGAGACAGAGACGCGCCTAGCCCTGGTTCAAGCGAGGGTTGCTGAGGCCGAGGAAAAAGCTTCTGCCAGCAAGGATTTGGAGGTGATCCTGGTAGTCCGCTAGGCTTCTTTACTCGTTCGCCCTTTGTCCGTCCTCTACTCTTTGTAACCCGCACCTTTTCTCTTTTACAGGAGGAGCAGCTCGCAGCCTTCGAGACCATCTCCAAGCTCGAGAGCGACCTGCGAGCTAGCAAGACCTCGTTGGAGGCGGCGCAGGTCCACGTTGCGGAGCTTGAGTCCAAGACCGTTGCGCCACCTACCACAAAGTCGCTGGTCGCGGCGCAGCCTTCCTCGGAGGCCGGTCCTTCTCGCAGGAGAAAGGAGCTCTCCTTGCCGTCGCAGCAGTGGTCCCATCTTCTGCGAGAAATCGCCATCACTGGGGCGACTTGGTCTTCTCCAAGCTCCAGGTCGAAGGCTTCTTAACCCCGGAGGGCAAGGTCTTGACGACAGAAAACATCATTCCTGAGGTCTTCGCCGAGGATGAAGATGACGAGTCATCTGATTCTGTAACAACCCTTAATTATGCACCTAATAATAATAATAATAAGAAGAAGAATATAATAGAATTCCCCCCCCCCTTATTATTCTAACCGCAGCACATCCTACCCCCCCCCCCCCCCAATTAAAACCCCCAGTCTAAGTTTCCCGCAAACCGCACGCAGCTAGGGCTCCCGATTAAACCTCCCGCTCTCGTCTTCCGCTCACGTCTCGCGCGCGCGTCGCAGCCGCCGCCGCCTGGTGCTCCCCCTCTCGCCGGCGCCACCTCCTGCTCCCCCTCTTGCTGGCGCCGCCCCCTATTCCGTCGCCTCCTCCTGCTCCTTCCTAGGCCGGCGACTCCTCTCCCTCCAAGCAACCGGTGCCTTGTCACCTTCTTCTCCGCCTCCGTCCAGAAACGGGTAAGACAAACCCTAACCCCCCCCCCCCCTTCTTCTCTCCTTTCCTCCGTTTTCCTTAGTGAAATTAGCGTGGAAACCTCCTTTTGCAAGGGTAGGCAGCCCTCCGTCCTCCGTTGCGATTTTGGCCAGCGGACTTCGCGAGGAACGTCTAGGGTTTGCTCGGATCCGCCTCTCCGTGGAATTTTTGGGCTCCGATCGGGCCTCCTTAGGTAAATTTTCCTCCGATCCCCACATTTCAGATTTTAACCTAATTGCTATGTGCTAAATTTTCGCCTCTGGACGACGTAATCACGTCGGATCCGCGTGGGTGTGTCGTATACTCGACTAATCCTAAGTTCTATTCGGTTTTCGGTGTCGTTCAACTAATGTAGCGGTGGAATCGCTCAAGGCCCTCTCCGAATTAGGGTTCCCGGATCCAACCGCCGCCAAAACCCTCGGATCTCTTGTGGTAACTGCTTCTCCCCTCTTTGCCGAGGGAGGTATATTTCTTAACTTGCCCCCTTGAATTATTTACGGAACAGAGTCGCATGTGTGCGCGTAGGAATAAGCATTGAAACAAATATTTCATGAGAACGCATCTTGAACAGGTTCCGTTAGAGTGTTGACCTTGCCTCTTAACCGCCGCCTTCAAGCCCGGCTCCTCCTTAAGGCAAGTAGAGAAAACTCTCTTGCTTGCAAACAAGTTTTTATTTAAGTCACACTTGTTCCGTACTAGCCCCACTTGAATTTATTACTTGCAGATAAGTAAGCTCATTAGACGCCATAGGCAAACAATGAAAGGGAATGTGTCGTTTGATGTGACGCCGGAAAATGAGTTTACACTTGAAATGGTAACAGAAACCAATAAGGGAATCTTGCAAGCACGGTAGCTTAAGCCTTGCATCTACTCCCATGCTAGAATCTCGTACATCAAATGACGACACACACGCCTTTCATTGATCTCTGCTTATGTGTTTGTGTCTAGGCTAAACTCCGGAGTAGGCTCAAAATTTACTAGAGAATCTCAGTTAGTCTCTGGCACACTTTACTGCTATGCTTGTTTCCCAGTTTACTTATTTATTTTATTAACTTGAATCTTTACTATTTATCTTGTTCTGAGGCTTTTCCTTCTGATTGGATTTGCCTTAGGGTTCGTGACTGCGCCGTCTACTTCCTGAGCTGTTCCTCGCCCAGCTCACGTCTGTTGGAGGTTTACCTTTTTGTAGTTGCTGCATCAGGTCCTTTGTATCTTGTTTCTTTTACTTTTGGATTTGTCTTTCCTGTACTAATTATTGTCAGCCATTTTTCTTGTATCGTGGACAACTCTTAGGATGGTATGGATGTATTACAGCATTTTATAAATGTTCATTTTGTTTCTGCAGTCTACTAGCATCTACTTTTACATCATTATTGTAGCATGAGAATTTATCAAAGTGCACGAGCATCACTTTTAATTCAAGCTTCCGCATAATTAATCAAACTGGTATCGTTTTTCCCAAAATCTAATTATTTGCTACAGATATCTTGGTATTACAGCTCCCGCCTGGCAGACATGGTTTCTCTTTGCCCATGTCTGTGGCATCACGACCCGCCCGTAGCGCACTGATATGACCCCCCCGGGCTACGCTGCATTATCCCGGGCTAGCCCAGCCAGCTCTCCGGGGGTGGAACACATCAGGGCCGCGAGTCGTGCCCCCCAACCCTTTTCGGCACCCAGTCTAAGTGTCGCGGGTTGTTGGGGCGGGGATTCGATCCCCCGCCCCCTTGATAAGAAGCCTTTAACGCGGCCCTCATCACCCTGATGGTGATGAGGGTCGCGGCTCAGTTGGTGATGAGGGCCGCGTTAAAGGCTTCTTATCAAGGGGGCGGGGGATCGAATCCCCGCCCCAACAACCCGCGACACTTAGACTGCATTATCCTGGGCTAGCCCAGCCAGCTCTCCGGGGGTGGAACACATCAGGGCCGCGACCCGTGCCCCCCAACCCTTTTCGGCACCCAGTCTAAGTGTCGCGGGTTGTTGGGGCGGGGATTCGATCCCCCGCCCCCTTGATAAGAAGCCTTTAACGCGGCCCTCATCACCAACTGAGCCGCGGCTCAGTTGGTGATGAGGCCTGTGTTGAAAGGTTCTCATCAAGGGGGCGGGGGATCGAATCCCCGCCCCAACAACCCGCCAGTGATTAAACTGGTCCTGGAGACGGGTTGGGGTGTGGGGGCCGCGGCCCTGTTAGGGGATCCCGATTGGGGGTCACTATGGATCATTGTCGTGGACTGCTTCGCGTGGTGCGGTATTTGAGCAGCTGGTATTGCCCACGGGTACGGGAGAGCCTTACCCCTAACATAAAAGTGCACTTTTATGATATGACCCCCCCGGGCTACGCTGCATTATCCTGGGCTAGCCCAGCCAGCTCTCCGGGGGTGGAACACATCAGGGCCGCGACCCGTGCACCCCAACCCTTTTCGGCACCCAGTCTAAGTGTCGCGGGTTGTTGGGGCGGGGATTCGATCCCCCGCCCCCTTGATAAGAAGCCTTTAACGCGGCCCTCATCACCAACTGAGCCGCGTTAAAGGCTTCTTATCAAGGGGGCGGGGGATTGAATCCCCGCCCCAACAACCCGCGGCACTTAGACTGGGTGCCGAAAAGGGTTGGGGGGCACGGGTCGCGGCCCTGATGTGTTCCACCCCCGGAGAGCTGGCTGGGCTAGCCCAGGATAATGCAGCGTAGCCCGGGGGGGTCATATCACGCACTCTGATAATTGTTATTAGACGGGTCGTGACAGTTGGTATCAGAGCCAGGTTTGCACCTAAAGAAAAAATTTCAAATTTCCTTTTTTTTAAGTAAACTGCACCTATTTTGAAAATCTATTATGTAAATAAATGTGCATGCATCATTTCTTCACCCACTTGGTCGTTGTCTGTTGGTTGAGGCCGAAACACGCACACACTCTCTCATAAACATGAGTAGTATGCGTATGAATGTTAAGGGAGTATGGGCAAACTTAACATTTATATGCATATGAATTTCCATTAGGATTTACACCGCTTGCGAATATTAAATTGTATGGGCGATATAATATTTTCAAGTGCGATGGCATTAGAATCATAATGCGCGTGACATGTTAAGTGATGTGGGCGCTTAACATGACATGCGTATCCATTCATAAACATTCTTAGGAATGCATTGTAGGCATAATCATGTTGCATGCATAACATAACTCATTGCACAAGTGTCTAAGCTAAGAACAACAGACAACGAATGTACACACATGGATTTTACAAATCATCGTCTTACCGCATGCGATCATATCGCCGCACTTGCATCTGCATGGTCGTCACTTAGAGTTGTCCAATGAAAATGCTGTAACTACTACTTGAATTGCTTATCCAACAGTATTAGAATGCTATGACCTGTAATCTCAACCCTCAAGTTTAACTTAGTCGTTGTCTCACTCGGTTCTTCTATGTTTCTTCCTAGATGGCTTCTAAGCGACCACAGCGCAAGAAGACTACACCTCCTGCGGGGGAAGCCCCTTTAGGTGAAATGGTCCAACTTTTGAAGCAGCTTGTGGAGCGTGTCACCCGTCTGGAAGGGGATCGCCAAGCTCCTGATCCAGGTTCTGGCTCTGGCAGCGCAGGGACGTCTGGAGTAGCTGTCACCATCACCCCTCATGCACCTGATGCTATAGTGACCCCGACCGTGACCACTCCGGCTGCTCTTCCTTTGACGATGGCTGACACTCTGGCTTTCAAGAGGCTATAAATCCGCCTGCCTACAACGGTAACCGCGACTACTTCGTGATCACGGAATGGATCTCCCAGATGGAGAAGCACTTCGAGTATGCTATAGTTCCTGAAGCCCAGAAGGTCCTTCTTGCGGCCTATCAGCTGACCGAGGACGCCTATACTTGGTGGCTCCAGCACCGCAGCCTCCCCGAATCTACCACCCTAACTTGGGGGCAGTTCAAGGACGCTCTGATGAAGAACTTCCTCTCTACTGTGGAGCGGGACAAGTTAGCGGAGAGATTCTTGTCCCTTCAGCAGCCTGGCAGGACAGTGACAGAGTATGCGCAGGAGTTCTCCCGCCTATCCCTCCTTGCTGCGGAGTTCGTGCCGAATGAAGCCAAGAAGATCAGTCGTTTCGTGAAGGGACTTCGCCATGACATTCGCCAGCATGTGGTAGCACACGACGCCAGAACCTATGCAGAGACCGTGGGAGCCGCCATGCGGGCGGAAGCTATTGAGCTGGATCGTACTGGAAGGAAAGCCCAGCACGGAACGAGCAATGCCGCTGCATCCGACCTCAAGCGCAGGAGTGCTCCACCTCAGGAGCAAGGTTCCAAGTCCATGGAGGTGTGTGCTTACTGCCACAAGGTGGGCCATATCGCCCAAGTCTGCCGGTCTCTCCTGAAGAAGCAGAAGACAGCCGCTCCTACACAGCCTCCGATGACACTTGCCTCCGCCTCCATCGTTTGTGCCTACTGCAAGTTGCCGGGACATCAACAGAGAGACTGCCGCCGTAGGCAGAAGGCATGTTTCAAGTGTGGGCAAGTGGGTCATCTCAAGTTAGACTGCCCTACGAAGGAAGGCCCGGTCACTGCTCAGCCACTGCAGGCTAACCCCGGAGCCCAGAATATGGGCAAGGCTGTGCTGAATGTCCTTACTCAAGGCGAGGCGCTCGCTTCCACGGACGTCATCTCTGGTACGTATGTGTTGTTTTATTTTTCCTGCAAGTAGTTATGTATGCTTCTATATCAGATACAACCTGAATTGGCGGTTATAACTGTTATTCGTTTTAGGGAGATTTAGAGTCAGAAACAAGTGGTTGCAGATTCTCTTTGATTCTGGCGCATCTCACTCGTTTATTGCTCGCCATATCGTGGACCTGCATGGTTGGCCCACTTTACCTCTGGAGGCCCCTTTTGAGATTTCTGTGTCGGGTCATCAGCACCTATCAACTAGGGGTATCCCCAATTGCCCAATCTTGCTCGAAGAATTGCAAGTCGTTGTGGATCTCATAATTCTGGAGATGTCTGAGTTCGACGTGATTTTGGGAATGGATTGGCTGGTGGCATATCGAGTGAAGCTAGATTGCGCGGCAAAGAGGATCAATCTCAGCATCGGTGGCACGGATTTCAGTGTTCACGTGCAGACCCGCGGCCATCTGAAGGTAATTTCTGCTGTACGCGCCACTCGGTTTCTCAATCAAGGATGCACTGCTGGATTTATCTATGCTTCTCATCTGGATGTTGCTGCTCCTCCACTCGAGTCTATTCCGGTGGTTTCTGAATTTCCTGAATTGTTCCCCGCCAAATTGTCTGGGATGCCTCCAGATCGAGAGATAGAGTTCTCTATTGACGTGGAACCTGGGACGCGCCCCATCTCTAAGGCTCCTTACCGAATGGCCCCGCGCGAGTTGGAAGAACTTCGATTGCAGCTGGACGAAATGCTTGAACTTGGTTACATTCGTCCCAGCACTTCTCCTTGGGGAGCCCCCGTCCTCTTCGTGAAGAAGAAAGATGGTTCTTTGAGGCTTTGTATCGACTACCGAGAGTTGAACAAAGTTACCGTGAAGAATAAGTACCCGATCCCCCGCGTGGATAATCTTTTTGACCAGCTTAAGGGCAGTAGGGTATTCTCCAAGATAGATCTCAGGACGGGCTACTACCAGTTGAAGACCAAGGAGTCCGACATTCCCAAGACCTCTTTCAGGACTCGGTACGGACTCTTTGAATCTTTGGTGATGTCCATGGGTCTGACTAATGCCCCATCTTGGTTCATGGATTTGATGAACCGGGTGTTTCGCGAGTTCCTGGATTTGTTCGTCATCATTTTCATAGACGACATCCTGGTCTACTCCAAGACCCGAGAAGAGCATGCAGACCATCTCAGACTCGTCCTCTCAACTCTTCGCCAGCACCAACTCTACGCCAAATTGTCAAAGTGTGAATTCTGGCTGGATCGGGTTGCTTTTCTGGGGCATGTTATTTCTGGGGATGGGCTATCTGTTGACCCAGCCAAAATCTCTGTAGTAGTGGACTGGAAGCGGCCTTCTACCCCTACTGAGATCCGCAGTTTCCTGGGTTTGGCTGGTTACTACTGACGCTTCGTAAAAGGTTTCTCTTCTCTTGCTGCTCCTCTGACACACCTGACCCAGAAGCATGCCAGGTTCGAGTGGTCAGATCAGTGTGAGCAATCCTTCTCTGAATTGAAGCAACGGTTGTGTTCAGCGCCAGTGTTAGCTCTTCCTTCTGAGGGTTTGGATTTTTCTGTGTACACCGATGCTTCCGGAGTGGGTCTGAGCGGTGTCCTGATGCAGGAGGACCGTTTTATTGCCTATGGTCGAGGCAGTTGAAGATCCATGAGCGCAATTACCCCACTCACGATTTGGAGTTTGCCGCGGTGGTTTTTGCCTTGAAGCTTTGGCGTCATTATCTCTATGGTGTGAAGTGCCACTTTTACACCGATCACCAGAGCTTAAAGTATATTTTCGTTCAGAAGGGCCTCAATCTTTGGCAGAGGCGATGGCTTGAGTTTGTAGCGGATTATGACTTGCAGATCACTTATGTGCCCGGTAAAGCCAATTCAGTGGCAGATGCGCTGAGCCGACATGTTACGGCTGTCGCCTGCACCCCTATGTCAGCATCCCTTGCAGCCTTGATAGATGACCTCGACCGGATGGACATATCCATCGCACCTGAGGGCCACGGAGGAGTTTCCGTTCCGTTATGGGTTGAGCAGGTGAAGGATTTGCAGCCATCTGATCCAGAACTCCAGCGTATCCGTCGGCAGGTTGAACTTGGTAATCTCCCGGATTTCTCCATCACTGATGATATCCTGCGATTCCGATGTCGCCTTTGCATCCCTGATGTTCCTGAGCTACTGGATAGCATTTGCCGAGAAGCTCATGAGTCCCGATGCCTGACATGCCAGAAGGTGAAAGCCCAGCGTCAGCGTCCGGGTGGTCTTTTGCAGCCTCTGCCTATCCCAGAGTGGAAATGGGAAGACATCTCTATGGATTTCATCACTGGATTGCCCCGTACTCCGAGAGGTCATGATGCGATTTGGGTTATTGTGGACCGCTTGACTAAAGTAGCTCACTTCATCCCGTACAGGGAAGGTCATTCCACCGAGAAGATGGCTCGGATCTATGTTTCTGAGATAGTTAGACTTCATGGGATCCCTCTGCGGATTGTTTCTGATCGTGACTCAAGATTTGTATCGCACTTCTGGAAGGGATTCCAGCAAGCTCTGGGCACTGAGCTCAACCTGAGCACCGCTTACCATCCGACTACTGATGGCCAGACCGAAAGGGTGAATCAGATTCTTGAAGACATGCTTCGGTGTTATATTCTGGACTATAAGGGAGCTTGGGATGAGCACTTGTCATTGGTTGAATTCGCCTACAACAACAGCTATCAGGAGAGCCTCAAGATGACCCCCTTCGAGGCGCTGTATGGGCGTCGTTGTAGGACCCCTCTCTACTGGTCAGAAGTTGGTGAAAAGGTTGTGTTGGGTCCTGAGCTACTTCAGGAAATGGAAGAGGCCACCAAGAAGACTCGTCTTCAGCTTAGCCGTGCCGTCGAGAGGCAGAGGAAGTATGTTAATCAGCGTCGCCGTCTGTTGGAGTTTGCGGTGGGTGATCGTGTTTTCTTGAAGGTTTCTCCTACTCCTGGGGTGAAGCGTTTCGGTCGCCACCATAAGCTCAGCCCAAGATTCGTGGGACCGTATGTTATTTCAAAGCGTGTTGGAGGATTTGCTTACCGCCTGGAGCAACCTGATTCCTTGGCCAGTGTTCATAATGTCTTCCACGTCAGCCAGCTTCGGAAGTACATTCATGATCCTACCCGCGTCATTGAGGAAGTTCCAGTGATTCCTGAAGCTAATTTGTCCTATCCAGTCGAACCTGCTAAGATCGTGGAGTATCAAGAGCGCAAGCTTCGAAAGAGAACCATTCCTATGGTGAAGGTACTTTGGATGCATGGCAAGTCTGAGGAGTTCACTTGGGAGCTCGAAGCTGACATGCGTAGCAAGTATCCGCATCTTTTCTCCTGATCCTGGTATGCCTCCGCTCTTGTTTTCTTCTCTTTTTGCTATTTTCCATAGTTAGTTTCCATGTCTTGGTTTGCAAATCTTGTCGGTATAAAGGGCATCTGAACCTTCGTCATATTAGCTCTAGCTAGGAAATCATCAGAAGTTTCGGGACGAAACTTTCTAAGTAGGGGAGAATGTAACAACCCTTAATTATGCACCTAATAATAATAATAATAAGAATATAATAGAATTCCCCCCCTTATTATTCTAACCTTAATTGTAACTTGGTCGTGTAATAATACCATTTTTTTGAGATATTGTTGTTGTTTGCTCTCCTCTCTCATATTGATGTATTGATACCCGCTAAGCTCATAAACTCGGACGCGTTGAGTGCTCGTTAGGCTCATAGGCTCGGACGCGTCGAGCAGGGGCGAAGCTACGGTTGTTACAAGGTGGGCAAATGCCCACCTTATTAAAAAAAAAATTTATCAACATTATATTATTATAATAATATTGCCTAATATTTAATATCATTTATCCCTGCTGCTGCCTGCGATAGCTATCCTAGGGTTGCGTAAAAAAGCCGAAGGCGTGAGGACTGGGAGGAGTGGACTGCGGAGGAGGCAGGAGGGGCATCTGCGATTCTGCATCAGGACGACGGCGATCTCGCCGATCTCGCCATCTCGCCATCGAGTGATCGAGCCTCAGACGACGGCGACCTCTCGCCTCTCGGCTCTCGGTGACTCGGTCAGTGACTGCATCTCGGCGAGTCGGCGACGACGGCGAGGAGGGGCATCTTCAGTTTTTACCACGGGAAAGAGACAAGTTGGGACAGGTATTTTTCTGGAGATTGGCAGAGATCGTGAGAGTTGAGACCCATCTTTTTCTATACCTGAAGCCTTTCCGACTCCTTTTCAGTGGCATTTCAGTTTTTACCACGGGAAAGAGACAAGTTGGGCAACAAAATCACCAAGAACGCCAAAGAATGGCAGTAATCTATCTGAGAAATCTTCAAAAGGAAATACAACAGTGAGCGAACAGCGGGGACTTAGTCGGACAGCGTCACAACGGGGCACAACGGGACAGGTATTTTTCGGCTCTTCCTCCTATTTCAGCCCCTTTTTGATTTTACAACATATGACAGAAAAAATAAGAGGAATACAAATTGTTCAATTTGCTTGTTAAAGAGTCTTATAACTCTGAACTTGATGCAATCCGGTAGGAGGCTGCAAGATTTCAACCCATTTTTTGTCATGGACCAATTTCTCCATGAAGCCACTGTTCAATTTGCTTGTATTTTTTTATGTTTGTTTTGATTCATTTTTATTATCAGCTTAGCTATGGAGCGTTATTTCAAAAAATCTTCAACAACACCTTCGAGGCGCAGATCCTAAAATTGCAACTCAACCCAAAAAATATATTATATTCTCATGTCTACATTCTTATAACTCTTGCACTTATATTACCAGTTGCAACAGCGACATTTGAAAGAGCGTTTTCTGCAATGAAGATTATCAAGAATCGACTCCGTAATAGAATATCAGATCAGTTTATGGCGGATTGTTTGATCAAGTATATAGAAAAAGAAGCATTTAATTCTATCGATGATGAGAAGATCATGCTTAGTTTTCAAAATATGAAGTCTCGACGAGAAATACTATAAATATTTCATCAGATGTTGGAGTATTTTAGGTAAATTTTTAACTTTCAAAGTTATTATGAGTGCAATTATATTTTTAGCATTAATATTTTACATTGTGCTTTACATTTTGAAATTTTTTAAGGTTTTAATACTTTGATTCATTTTTAAATATTTTATAATGCAAACTTTGCCCACCTTACACTTTAATCCTGGCTTCGCCACTGGCGTTGAGTGCTCGCTAGGCTCATAGGCTCGGACGCTTCGAGTGCTCGCTTGCTTGCGGACTGGCTTGCGCGAATAATCGCATACTCGCCGACTCACCTTTCTCTGAAGATGCAAGTATTTGGACAGGGAGATGGCAGCCATGGGGCCCATCAGGACGCACACATTTGAGGCCTCATCTCCACCTGATGCTGAGATGGTTGAGAACTTGTATGGGGAACATAAGGAAAAGGTTTATACTCGGGGGGGGGGGGGGGGGGGGGGGGGGGGGGGGGGGGCGCAGGACACACTCACGAGGCTTCAACCATACCTTTACGATATGTGGTGGAAGATGCTCTTGAACAGGAGATGATGCTCGGGAGGTCCTGCAGGACGCACTCTCGAGGCTTCGATCCCTTTTTACGGTGAGAGGCTGAGATAACATCTTGGGTAGGGAATGGCAGTCGGGGGTCCTGCAGGACGCACACTCTCGAGGCCTACATCCTACTCCAGGTCTCCGCTCCTCTTAGAAGGCCTTCGCCCTGTTTCTTAGTAATCAATGAGGGTTAACTATACCGATTCTTATGATTTGGAAAAAATAACCGTAAAACTATACATGAGAGGTAGCTTGATTTTATGACGAGCTTCTAGCTCTTCAAGGCTGGCGACACTTTTATTAAGGGTTCCCTTGCTAGATAAAACGCCAGCCTCTCTGTCGAGTCGGGGGGTCGGCTTCCAAAATCTTTTTTGATAACCTCTCCAGCCGGATGAGAAGTGTGATCGGGGGGTCATTCGGCCGACATGCAAGGGGGGAGCTGATCACGGTCGTCAATGCAGAGGCTTGGTCTTAAAAAGACGCATTAAAAACTTGACGCACCGTCCCATCAACCACTCCGGATTTTATGAGAGTAGAGTCGGAGGCTCGTTTCCCAACCCAATCATAGAGATCGACTTCACCTACTCTGCCTTTATGATGTTTTTGAAAAGGATTATGAATTCCCATGTTCCAGGGTGTAAGGAAACCATATTTTGAATTAGCATGTGCACAAAACGAGCATACCTTTCCCTTCTATGGGTAAAACCTTTTCAGGTCATCACCGCTCCAGATGTTTCCAAGCAGTTCTCCGTCGTGGTTCTGCAGGCGATATCCCTCGGTCTCGAGTGTTTCGTGGATGATAAAGGGACATTCCCAATTTGGGTTCAGCTTTTCGACTGCGGCTGACCTCCCTGCGGCATCCACTTTTTTTAGGACAAGGTCCCCTGTTTGGAACTGCTTGATGCGGATATGCTTGTCGAAATGCTTGGTCATTATCCTCTTAATCTCCTCTTGCCGAGCCGAGGCAAGGTCTCGAAGCTCTTCGATGTAGTCGAGGGAAAGCCTGAGCTTCTTCGTTCTCTAGGCACCACTCTTCATCCCCTTCACCTGTCGCAACCACTCTCGGGCTTCTGACCTCGAACTCCACTAGGATAAGATCTTCGGACCCGTGGAATAACTTGAAGGGAGTTTCCCCAGTGGCTGAATTAGGAGTGGTCCTCAAGGCCCAAAGGACCGAAGGGAGCTGCTCCGCCCAATTCCCCTTTAGATTCTTGACTTTTTTCTTCAAGAGGTTGATGATTAGCTTGTTGGCGGCCTCCACTTACCCATTGCTCTGAGGATGATGCACTGAAGCGAATCGAAGATAGGTTCCCATCTGACGGCAGAAGTTGGTCAGCTCCAGGCTGACAAACTGCGGACCGTTGTCTGTGACGATGACGAGAGAAATTCCGAACCTGCAAGCGATCTCTCCCAGATAAAGTTCTTCACAACTTGAGATGTGGTCTTCGCTAGAGATTTAGCCTCGATCAACTTAGAGAAATAGTCGATCATGACGAGAACAAACTTCCTCTGATCGCTGGCTTGGGGGAAAGGCCCTATCAGATCCATTCCCCAGATGGCGAACGACCAAGGGGCCGAAATTGAACGAAACTACTGGGCCGGCTGCAACTGGAGGGGAGCGAAAAGCTGGCACTTCTGACAATTCTTTGAAAAATCCTCGGCATTTTTCCGGATGGTCGGCCAGAAGTAACCTAGTCTCAGGATTCTTTGCTCCAGAGTGTGAGTCCCTGAATGACTACCGCACTCTCCCGAATGAAATCTTTTATAGCACTCGAGGAACTTCGGCTTCTGAAACACACCTGGCCAAGGGGCCCGAGATGATCTTGCGATATAACTCAGCTTCGTGCAACAGGTAGTAAGCCGCTTTGTACCTGAACCTCCTCCTGTCCTTGACCTCTGCTGAAAGCTGTAGGAGAAAATAATGAAAGCTCTTATCTCCAAATGAGGAGACAAACCAATTAAATAGACAAAAGAATATTACAGGTTAAAGGCAGACCAGACCAATAAGTACAAATACAAATATACAACAATAACTCTAATACTCCCCCTCAAGGTGGAGCAAAGATGTCAATCATGCCCAGCTTGGAAGAGAGCAAATCTGAACGAGTAGGACCGAGGGCCTTAGTGAAGGCATCAGCAAGTTGGTCGGCCGAAGGAACATAAGTAGGAAGGACGGTCCCAGTACGAACGTGATCACGAAGGAAGTGAACATTCATCTCTATGTGCTTGGTGCGCTCATGAAGCACCGAATCCTGAGTGAGAAGAAGGGCTGACTTATTGTCACAGTAGAGAGTCGAGCCAGTGGTCAGGGATAGACCAAGTTCAGTCAGCAGCGATCGAAGCCAAATCAGTTCAGTAACAATGTGTGCCATGGCACGGTATTCTGACTCAGCGGACGAGCGCGATACAATGTGTTGTTTACTTGTTTCTTACTCCGCCATGAAACAAGATGATCACCATGAAACACACAGAGGCAGGTAGTAGAGCGCCGATCAATCAAAGAACCGGCGAAATCAGCATCAGTGAAGCAGGAGAGACTGGAGACACTGTCAGTCCGATAGAATAGCCAAAGACCAGGAGCATGCTTGAGATAGCGAAGAACACGCTGAGCGGCCTCTAGATGAACAGTCCTAGAAGAATGCATAAACTAACTCAGAATGCCTACTGAGAAGCTGATGTCTGGCCTCGTATTTGTCAAGTATATCAGGCGGCCAACCAGACGCTGGTACTGAGAAGGGTCTGGTAGAGGATCACCAGATTCAGCATGAAGACGATGATTGGTATTCATAGGCGTACACACAGGACGACAGCCCAGGAGACCAGAATCCCGGAGGAGATCTAAGGTGTACTTGCGTTGGGATATGGAGATGCCCTGTCGGGAGCGAGCCACTTCAATCCCAAGGAAATAACGGAGAGATCCAAGATCTTTCACCTCAAAGGCGGAGCGGAGAGTAGCTTTCACCTCAGAAATACCAGCAGAGTCATCCCCAGTAAGAATAATGTCGTCAACATAGACCAAGACAATGGCACGACGGCCCTCTGGAGTGGCGCGAACAAAGCAGTGTGATCCGCATGACACTGAGTGAAGCCTATCTGAAGGATAACAGTGCTGAACCGGTCAAACCAGGCACGCGGTGATTGCTTCAGGCCGTACAGGGATTTGTGCAGTCGACAAACCCTGCCTGAATACTCCCCCTGAAGGGTAAATCCCGGTGGAGGAGCCATATAAAACTCCTCCAGTAAGGTTCCATGAAGGAAAGCATTCTTGACGTCGAGCTGGTAGAGAGGCCATGCCCGGGACACCGCAAGGGAGAGCAGAAGACGAACACTAATCAGCTTGGCCACGGGAGCAAACGTGGCCCTAAACTCATCAGGAGCCTGAGTAAATCCCTTAGCCACCAAGCGAGTCTTGTAGCGATCAATCGAACCATCAGCACCATACTTCACAGTATAGACCCATTTGTACCCAACGGTGCGTTTCCCGGGAGGCAGAGGAACAAGAGACCACGTCCCGGTATGACGAAGAGTAGACATCTCCTCCTCCATGGCCCGAACCCACCGCGAATCAAGGAGAGCCTCAACAGTCGAAGCAGGGATTCGAACCGAATCAGCAGCAGCCACAAAAACCTGGTAAGAGGGAGAGAACCGCTGGTAGGAAACAACACTAGCCAGCGGGTGCTCAGTAACAGAAGAACGAACACAAGCACGGTGGCCCTTTCGCAAGGCAATAGTTAAATCATCAGAAGTAGTAGAGGGAGGAGGCTCAAGAGAGGTACCAGCAACCGGAAGGAGCAATGGATCCGGAACTGAGGGAGAAATGGGAGTAACAAGTGGTGGGGGCGCTCGGCGACGAGTGTAAGTAGGACAGGCGGAGGTGATGGAGGTGAGAAGGCGGGGACGATCGGGACAAGTTGCACAATAGTAGGGGGTCCGGGGTAGTCAAGGGAGAGGGAAAGAAGGGTACCTCCTCGTGAAACGTCACATCACGAGAGTGAATGATACGACGGAAACGGAGATCATAACAGCGATACCCCTTAGTGGTAGTCGAGTAGCCGAGAAAGAGACAACGGACAGCCCGATCGTCGAGTTTTGTCCGGAAAGGACGCTGATCCTGGACAAAACAAACACAGCCGAAGACCCGAAGAGGGATGGGAAAAACAAAGGCGGAAGGGTGGACAAGACTGTAAGGAGCAATACCGCCAAGGGGGCGGGACGGAGTTCGATTGATAAGAAAGGCCGCGGTAAGGAGAGCAGCACTCCAGTAGGACTTAGGAACATGCATGCCTCGAAGAAGACATCGAACAGTGTCCAACAGGTGACAGTTTTTGCGTTCGGCCACGCCATTTTGCTCGGGGGTGGCCGGACACGAAAACTGGTGGAGGGTGCCTTCAGTGCGAAGAAACATGTCAAAGGAGCGTGAGGTGTATTCACCTCCACTGTCAGAGCGAAGAATGTGAACCGACTTGTCATGTTGTGTCTGTATCATAGCAGTAAAGTGAGTGTAAACAGAAAGAACATCAGATTTACGTTTCAGAAGATAAACTCATAAACAGCGAGAATAATCATCAATAAAAGTGACAAAATACGAGAATCCATCAAAAAAAACAATAGGAGCAGGGCCCCAAACATCAGAATGTATCAACTCAAAACAAGAAGTAGCACGACTAACAGAAGATACATAGGTACTGCGAGTGTGTTTTGACAATTCGCAAACATCACAATGAAAAGGAAAAGAGAAAGACACATCAGGGCAAACAAATAACATCCGAGGAGGGCTAGCATGACCGAGGCGGGTATTCCAAAGCAAACTCGATGACGAAGCAGAAGCAGCAGTGGTGGTGATAGCAGCAGTGGGGGGAGGCATCACCAGATGGTACATCCCATTCTTCTCAATCCCCGTACCAAAACTCCTCCTGGATCGCAGGTCCTGAAAAACACAATGATCAGGATAGAAAGTGACTGAGCAGTTCAACGCACGAGTAATACTACTAACAGATAAAAGGTTGAGAGCCATGTGAGGTACAAGAAGAACAGAGTCAAGGGAAAGAGAGGAAGAGAGAGAGACAGCGCCCTGGCTGAGGACAGGAGTAAACGAGCCATCAGCAAGGCGCATATCCCGGTGGGAGCAAGGAGCAACCTGGCGCAGGAGGGAAGACGTACCAGTCATATGGTCGGTGGCAACAGAATCAATCACCCAGGGTGACGAACCCTGGTCAACCGTGGTCACAGAGCAAGCAAACGGAGTACCTGAGGATGAAGAGCTAGGAGAGGCAGAGGCAGCAATGAAGGACTGAAATCCGAAGAAGTGACTCCCGAGGGACGCTCGACAGTATCAAAAGACTCGACAGTAGCAACGATAAAGCGCGGAGCACCAGACGAAGTACGATCAGAACCCCGGAGGTGTGGGTAGAGCTGGTAGCAACGAATGCGGTCATGATAGAGACGCCCACAATGAGAGCAAGGGCCAGGAGGACACGTAGAGCCACGGCCACCGGAGGAGCCACGTCCCCCAGACTGTGTAGAAGAACCACGACCTCCACGGCTCCGAGAGCAAGAAGCGGGAGGACGAGAAGAAGCTGCAAGAGCCATCTGCTCAGTAGGGAGTGAGGAAGTAGTACGCGCGCCGGAGAGGCATGAGTGACGCTGCAGGCGTTTCTCATGCTCAGAGACAATGGAGTAGGCCTCAAGGAGATCTAGCAAAGGAGACATGCCCACAATCTGAGCACGAGTGGACTCATACTCAGGGCGAAGCCCCATCAAGAACTGGTAGGTCTCCCGACGCTGTCGCTGTTGTCGGATAAGAGTGACATCCTCGGGAGATTTCAGGGCACTAAGAGGCTCCAGATCGTTGAGTTCCAAAAAACGATCCTGAAGGTAGGTGAAGTACTCCTGAACAGACCGCTCCCCCTGAGTAGCGGAAGCAATATCCTGAAAGACACCAAAAATCTAGGCATCAACACGTCTGTGCCCGAAGGTGCGCTGAAGGGCGGACCAAAGTTCGGCGATGTCTTCAAAACGCATGAACTGGTCGAAGATACGAGGCTCCATCGAGCACTGAATCCATCCAAGAACCATGAATTTCTCCGTGGACCACTTGACCAAATCATCTTTCTTGTCATCAGGAGTCTTGGGAGGGCCGTCAGTTAACCAAGAAAGTTTATTGCGACCAGCAAGGGCCACCTTCATCGATGTAGCCCAAGAAGAATAGTTCCGCTCATCCAGAAGGATGTTAGTAATCCGCCTCGAGGAGGATTCGTAGGTGTCCGTAGAAGCCATGAACCAAGAGGAAAGAAACACTGAGATCCCTCCCACAAAAGAGATCGAGGATCGAAAAGAAAAATGGCGCGGGAACCTGAAGAAGCGCTGGAACAAGCGCTGGAACAGGGAGCGGGATGTGTTGATCGCTGGATCACGCTGATCGCTGGAATACGCAGACCGATGGAACAGGGCGCAGGAGGACGATCGCGGAACTAGTCGATCGCGGGAAGACGATCGCGCGGGAAGACCGAGCGGGATACACCGATCGCTGGAATACGCCGATCGCGGAACTAGTCGATCGCGGGAAGACGTCAGCGGGAACCTGAAGACGATCGCGAGATACGCCTATGCGGAAAACCGATCTTGATGCGGGAAGCCCATCGGGAAGACGATCGAACGCCGAGCGGAACCCTAGGTTTCCTCTGATACCATGTAGAAGAAAATAATGAAAGCTCTTATCTCCAAATGAGGAGACAAACCAATTAAATAGACAAAAGAATATTACAGACTAAAGGCAGACCAGACCAATAAGTACAAATACAAATATACAACAATAACTCCAATAAAAGCTGGCCTCTAGCCAAAAATGTCACAAAGGGATCCATCCAGGAAGTTCACTGCTCGATCTCCATCATCTCCCCTTCGTCGATGGACGGTCGAAGCAACTCAGTGATCGTGCCTCCTGCCCTCGGGCCGTACTTGACCAAACGATCCGCTGTTGAGTTCTCCTCTCTCGGCACATGCTCGACGAAGAAATATTAAAAGCCTCTGATCAACCCCTTCACCTTCACCAAATATCTCTGCAGGATGGTGTCTCGTACTTCAAACTCTCCGTGAATCTGCGACGTGACTGTCATCGAATATGTGAAGGCTCGAACATCTCTGATACCTAACTCCTTCGCAAGACGCAAGCCTGTCACTATGACCTCGTACTCCGCCTGATTGTTCGTGACGGGGAAGAGGATCTCGACTGCTTGCTCGATCCTTGTTCCCTGTGGGCTGACAAGTACGATGCTCACTCCCACAAAGCTTTTGCCCGAAGCTTCGTCCACGAACATCTTCCAGGAAACCACGCTTGTCGATTCCTCTCCTCCACCCGCCTCTACTGAGAAATCTGCCAAGAAATCCGCAACCGCCTGGGCCTATATTGTCACCCTAGGCGAGAAGGAGACGTCAAACTCACTGAGTTCTACCGACCACTTTGCCAGCTTTCCCGAATGCTCCACCCCATCCAAGATACTTCAGAGAGGATGATCGGTCACAACTCGGATGGGGTGAGCCTGAAAATAAGGCTGAAGCTTCCACGCTGATACCACCAAGGCGAAAGCCAGCTTCTCCAGGATGGGATACCGCATCTCTGCCTTCCGGAGCACCTTGCTCACATAATAAATGGGTCGCTGCCCCTCCCCTCTTCCTTCACTAGCACCGAGCTCACAGCCTCCGCACCCACTCCTAGGTAGAGGAGTAAGTCCTCACCTTCCTTCGGGCCTTGGAGTAGAGGTGTCTGGGTTAGCTGCTGCTTGAGCTTTTCGAAGGCCTCCTCACACTTCTCGGTCCACTCGAACTGCTGGCCACTTCGAAGGGTCCTGAAGAAAGGAGAGCACTTCTCTCCAGCCTTTGACAGAAAACGACTGAGGCCCGCCAACCTCCCCGTCAGCCTCTGAACTTCTTTGGCGCTCCTAGGCGATGTCATCTCCAATATAGCTTTAACTTTGTCTGGATTGGGCTCCACTCCCCTTGGAGTGAGAAGATGCCCCAAGAACTTCTCTCTCCCTGCCCCGAACACTCACTTTGTTAAGTTGAGCCTCATTTTGAACTTTCGAAGCGTTGCAAAGGTCTCCACCAGATCACTGAAGTGCTCCTGGACGTTCTTGCTCTTAACCAAGAGATCATCCACATACACCTCCAGATTCCGCCCCTTTTGCTCCTTGAAGACTTGGTCCATCATCCGCTGGTAAGTGACTCCCTCGTTCTTCAACCCGAAGGGCATCATTTTGTAGTTGTAGCAGCCATCACTGGTGATGAAAGAGACGTCGCGGCGATCATGGGGGTGCATCCGGATCTGATGGTATCCTGAAAAGGCATCAAGAAAACTCATCATAGAAAAACCGACGGCTAAATCAATCAGCGTGTCGATTCGAGGAAGAAGATAGCAATCCTTTGGGCAAGCTTTATTCAGCAACGAAAAATCTACACACATTCTCCAGCCCCCTCCGGCTTTCTTCACCATTACTACATTTGAGACTCATCCTGGATACTGGATCTTGAACACAAATCCTGCCTCAAACAGCTTTCTCACCACCTCTCTGATGGGCTCTGCCAACGCAGTAACACTTGCCCTCTTCTTCTGCCGGATGGGCTTGACCTTAGGGTCCAGAGTGAGACGGTGGCACGCAACCTCTGCATTGATTTCTAGCATCTCCGTTACGGTCCACGCGAAGATGTCCATATTCTCACGCAGGCATGCCACCATCTCTATCTTCTCCTTTGTCCTCAGCGCTCCGCTGATCTTCAGCATCTCAGGCTCTCCGCCCTCCAAGAACACCTCCATTTCTTACACCTCCTCCGCAGCCTCCAACTTAGCCATCCCTTCCAGGACTCGGTCCGCCTCTTCCGCCTCTTTCACCCAGCCGTTAGTGCTCACCGCATTCAGGTGGGAACCTCAGGATCGCTCCGGATCTTCACCTGGATGTCTCCCTGGCAATACTCAAGCATTGATGGTAGGAGGACGGAACGTCCTTGAAGGTGTTGATGAGTGGCTTTCCGAAGATCGCGCTATAACAGCTCAGCGCATCGACGATGATGAACCGACACTTGATTGAAGTGTCACCGTGGGTTACCAGCAGCTCCACTCCTTCCACCTCCTTCTCACCCGAGAAGCCAAAGACGGGACCATCCGAAGCTATCACCCTGCTTGCCTCCACCTCCAACCCGTCAAGCGTCTTCTTGAAAATGACGTTGACCGAACTCCCGTTGTCCACCAGGCTATGTTATTAAAGGCGTAAGGCGCATAGGGGCCCTGGAGCCTAGGCACAGGCGCGCGCCTGAGGCACGTTAGGCGCAAAAATGGGAAAAAAATAAAATCAGTGAATGGGTGCCCAATTCATGGAAAATCAGCGAATTTGGCGCCAAATTCGCTGAAATTCAGCGAATTCGCGGAAATTCAGTGAATTGGGCCCCCAATTCGCTGAATTTCTGCGAATTGCGCCCCCAATTCGCTGAATTTCTGCGAATTTGGCCCCCAATTCGCTGAATTTCTGCGAATTTGGCCCCCAATTCGCTGAATTTCAGCGAAGTGGGCGCCCAATTCGCTGAAAATTGGGTGGAATTGGGCGCCCAATTCGCTGAAATTCAGCATTTGGGCGCCTTGGGCGCGCCTTAGACACATCGCCCGCCTAAGCCTTGCAGGGGCGCAACGGGGTGCCTCAGGCGCGCGCTTTGATAAGTATGACACCAGGATTCGGTTGACGGTTAAGTCTTCGACGGCTGTCTGGATCACGAGGGCATCATGAAAGGGGTTCTCATTCCCTAGCATATCCTCCTCTGAGAAGGTAATCTCTTCCAGCGGGGGCGGCGCTTGAGAGTTCGAAGCGACGCTCTTGTAGTAGATTTGATGGAGACTTTCCTTGCGAGAAGCTCCGCGTCCAGCTCCCTCGTGGATCACTCCTACTCCTCCCCCTCCTTGGACCACTCCTCGACCTCCCTGGTCAACTCGGTCATCATTCCTCCTCCGAACGGGTGCCTGACCCACCACCGCCTTTACCGAGACCTCCTGTCTCTGCTGCTCTCCTCCTCCCCTTGCTCCTGCTCCGAGCATTCTCCTGGCCTCCTAGAAATCGGGGCAAGTCGTCGTTCCGTGTCCCTCCACCTGGTGCAGCACACAGTAAAGAGGGATCTCTTCCACCTGGTGACTTTCCTTGCGAGAAGCTTCTCTGCGTCCTCCATGACGCCTCCCTTGCCGATCATGATCCCTCCTCCCCGGAAGAACCTTCTTCCCTGACCTTGTTGCTGGGTCTTCTCATCGGCCTCCACGACGGTCGATGCTCCGGTACCTAGTACCTCCTCTCCACTTCCCAACACTCTGGAGCCACAAAAGGCCTCCTCACCTCCTGTCTCCTTGCCCCCCCCCCCCCGGCCTCCTTAGCTTTTCTCTCCTCCTCGGCTCATCCTTCCTTCCATCTTGCTGCTTCTCCTCCTACTCCCTGGGCTCCCCCTTCTTTCCCCGCACTGGGACCTTCTCCTCTTCATCATCTTCTTACCTGGTCAGCTTGGTGAGTCTCTCCAAGAATCCTCGGTTCGTCGACTCCCCCTGAACGAACTTATTGGCCCTCTCAATAAGTTCTCCATAGGATAGGGGAGGATCCCTACCGAATGTGAGGGTCAACTGCATGGTGAAGCCATCCGCCTCCTGGATGCCTAGGACTTCCTCCTGAAAACGGTTGATGTATTGCCCCAACGTCTCGTGCACCCCATGCACCAAATAGAATAGGGCAGTTGCCTCCTTCCTCTTCTTAGACGTGGCAAACCTCGTCATCAACCCTCTCCGCAGGTCTTCAAAGCAGTTGATGGAACTGGCCGGCAACTGGTTGAATCAATCTCTAGCCTTCCTCTAGAAGGTGATCATAAAGAACATGTACTTGAATGCGTCCGTCATGTTCCGGATGGAAACCACATCATCAAACCACTGAAGATGACGGATCGGATCATCCCTCCCGGTATAATAGTTGAGGGTAGGCTCTCTGGACCCCTCTGGGACTGGGGCGGCCAGTATCTCACCACAGAACATGCTCCTTCCCCATGGCGACATTCCTCCCGCTGGCGAGTAACAACGCCATACTCGCCACCCGCGCGAGCATCTGGGAACCTCGTCGGGTTCTCCACCTCTCAGAACCTAATCCCCTGAAAAGTCGTCGGGTAGAACTGCAACTGCACCGGTCACTCCGGCACTTCCACCATCATTTCCTTCCCTGCTCGCCTGGATGGCGCATCTTCCTCCAACGGGATCTCGTAAGGAGCTGAGATCGATGTGACCTCTGCGCGAGGAACCAGCATCGCTCGCAAAGTGTCCTCGATCCGCCGCGCGAACTCCTCGAAGTCGGACCTCCTCACAAACTCGCCTCCACCCGCCGAGTCACCGACTGCCGTCTCATGCTCGCCTCCTTCCACCATTTCACCTTTTCCATAGAACTTTCCTCCTCCGACTACGGTCCACGCTCACCGCACCAAAGTGTTGAAGCCTAGAAAATCTCGGCTCCTGTTCGGACCTAAGTGCATCCTGAGGTTACTGATCCCACAATCCGGCGATCTGGATCCGAAGGCTAGAAGACGAAGAGAAAACCATGAACAATCCCCAAGCGCCTCAGCAGGGAGGTCTCACCACGTACCCAAAAGTTCAGAAGGAACTCCCCCTTCACATCCAAATGGCTGGGATGGGTACGAGGAAGGCACTTCTTTGAGAGTTGAAGATTAGTAGGGGGAAGGTTAAGATTTTTTAGTGGCATTCCTAGTACCCCTGGGGTCTTATTTATAGACAAAAACTGGGGGGAAAGCAAGTAGGCGAGGATACCTGGCCCCATGCGAGATTACTTCTATGACTATGGGGACACATCGATAATAGGAGGAACTCGCAAAACCTCGGCGGGAAAACGAGTTACTCGCGCCAAAGTGGCAAGTACTCGAGTTACTCGAACCAAAGTGGCGAGTACTCGAGTTACTCGCACCAACATGGCGAGTAACCAAGATACTCGCACCATGTCTTCAGAAGATTTTGGGGGCTGAATTTGCCTTGCTCTTGCTTTGACTTTGACTAATGCCCACGTGGCATGAACGGGCCCACCCTCGATGAATACGGGTTGTACAGGAGAAACTTTGGCAGAGCTCTTTAGACCGTTCATCGAAAAAGGAGAGTTGATGGAGTTAAACCAGAAGTGGTGTTGGATTGACCCGTTCGTCGAATTCTTGACTAACCGAGAAATATCCATAGTCAAGGAGGTCAAGAGGCGATTCATGTTCAAGTCCGCTTATTACTTGCTTCACGACGGGGAATTGTATCACAAGACCTACTCTGGACCCCTGGCAAGGTGTGTGATGCAAATAGACGCTCGCAGCACCAAAGTTTGCTTTACGCAAGCATTTTATTTTATTATATTTATGCCGAACATTTTCTTTTATGTCGCGTAATTGTTTCGCATTTATTTTCTTGCAATTTTATGTACTGGATAAGTTGTAGTGGTGTATTCCCTATGATGCAATTATCTAGGTTTTATGTTTTTTACAACCGCCTTTTGCAGATTAGAGTCGTGGGTTCCTGATATTAAAGGCGTGAAAGAAGCAACCTCCTGTGATTAGAGTCGTGGGTTCCTTAGTCTTCCTTGCTCCTCTTTCCTCCCAACCTTCTTCTAAGTTACCTTCTTCCTCCATCTCTCCACGGATTTTGACGCCACCATACCTTTTCTACCTCATCACCACACCGTCGTCCTTGCAAGTCGTCGTCGTCACCTTTACGCATTTGCATAAGGAGTCTCTCGCCTTCCACCAGACCTTCCACCAACCATCCTACCCTACCTTTTCATCCCCGGTGAGATCTTTCCTAATCATTTGGTACGCCTATGTCTACTTTAGAGTAATTAACAAGGGATTTATTTTAATTTTTCATTTTTTCCTCTGTTTTTCTTTTCTCTTTTCCCTATAAGTTGGTTCTCTCAACAAATATTTTGTTATTTTCATTACAGCCGCCTTTTGCAGATTAGTGTCGTGGGGACCTTAGTCTTCCTTTCTCCTCTTTCCTCCCAACCTTCTTCTAAATTACCTTCTTCCTCCATCTCTCCACGGATTTTGATGCCACCGTACCTCATCACCGCACCGCCGCCCTTCTAAGTCGTCGTCGTCAACTTTACGCATTTGCATAAGGATTCTCTCACCTTCCACCAGAACTTCCACCAGACCTTTCTACCCTATCTTTTCATACCCGGTGAGATCTTTCCTAATCATTTGGTACGCCTATGTTTACTTTAGAGTAATTAACAAAGGATTTATTTTAATTTTTCTTTTTTTCCTTTGTTTTTCTTTTCTCTTTTCCCTCTAAGTTGGTTTCCTCTCAACAAATATTGTGTTATTTTAGGTTATATTGATTGTTGCAAGGTTGTCGATCGTCGAATGATTTGCGCCGCTAAAAAAAGTTTTCTAATTTTGTGCATGCTGCACTCCAAAATTGCTTTGTTGAATCTAATGTCGCATTCTTTAATTTAAATTACATCTAGAATTATATTTGCTTTTGCATTCATCCCATTGGGTCCAATTAAGAGTACATCAGATGGTATCAAAGCGAGGTTGGCTTAAAAGATTTGGTTAACATCATCTTTGAGTTTTTTTTTAATCGCAAAAATTGCCAACAAGAACGGTGACATGACATGTTTGTTCACCAACAAGAACACTAGAAAGGCAACAAACAACCTTAGATGGCCTAAGTAAACAAATGGAGATCATCGCTACCACATTCACCGCAGGAAACATTCCCCTACATATCATAAATAGGCTGAGAAAACATAAAGCACATGTACCGGGGGGATTATTATTTTCATTACAACCACCTTTTGCAGATTAGAGTCGTGGGTTCCTTAGCCTTCCTTTCTCCTCTTTCCTCTCAACCTTCTTCCTTCATGGCTTCATCTCTCCACGGATTTTGACGCCATCATACCTCTTCTACCTCATCACCGCACTGTCGTCCTTGCAAGTCGTCGTCATCACCTTTACGCATTTGCATAAGGAGTCTCTAGTCTTCTACCAGACCGTCCACCAACAATCCTACCCTACCATTTCATAGCAAGTGAGAACTTTTCTAATCATTTGGTACGCCTCTGTCTAGTTTAGAGTAATTAACTTTAAATTTATTTTAATTTTTCCTTTTTTTTCTCTTTTCCCTCTAAGTTTATTTTCTCTCAACAAATATTTTGTTATTTTAGATTAAATTGATTGTTGCAGGGTTGTCGATCGTCGAATGCTTTACGCCGCTAAATAAAATTTCTAATTTTGTGCATGTTGCGCTCCATTTGCTTTGTTGAATCTAATGTCGCATTCTACAATTTAAATTACATCTACAATTACATTTGCATTCATCCCACCGGGTCCAATTAAGAGTACATCAAGTGATATCAAAGTGAGGTTGACTTCAAAATTTTGGTTAACATCATCTTTGAGTTTTTTTTTAAATCACAAAAATCACCAACAAGAAAGATGACACGACATGTTTGTTTGCCAACAAGAACTGTTAAAAAGGCAACAAACTACCTTAGATGGCCTTAGGAAAGAAATGGAGATCCTCACTACCACACTCACCGCAGGAAACATTCCCCGACCTATCATAAATAGGCTGAGAAAACATATAGCACATGTAGATGGAAATTTTCCCGAAAATCTTCATCAAATGGAAAGAACCCATAGAGTTGAGCGCGATGATCGGAGTTGGGAACAAGGGTTCGAGTTGATCTTAATGAGTTTGGAGGGAAATTGAATCCTACTGAATTTTTGGAAAGTGTAGAAAAAAATTGAGTATTTTTTAGAATGGAAGGAGATGGCTGACGATACGAAACTCAAATTTCTGAGGTTGAAACTTACAGGTCATGCCCTTACATGGTGGAAGTTCTTACAAACGAATTGGGTAGGACAAGGAAAAGACAAGATTGTAGAACGCAATCAAATAAAATAAAAACTATTTGGCAAATTTTTACCCATTGATTATAAGTGTATATTATTTCAAGAATTTAATAATTTGAGACAAGGGGTATGATTTGTTGATGAGTATACATAGTAGTTTTATGTCATGCAAGCTAGGAATGGGTTAGAGGAATCCAAAGAGAAGATTACAGATCGGTAGTTGAACGGAATATGATCTATCTAGCACCAAATTGCCCTAAATAATGTTGGAAAGATTGGCCAGGCATATCGTTTGGCAAAACGAGTAGAAACACAATTACAACGATCTGTCAATCAAAGATCTGGGCGGTTAGGTTTGGTATGAGTACGATAGGATGACCCCGGACTCCTAAAGGGACACCTAACCATGAGCTTTAGAATAATACCTCACACCTTGGCAATACTTCTAGGACTACTGAACAGGCTAATTGATGATGCTTAAACATACACTTTATCTTTGTAAATATGTTTTAATTTAATGAAAATACATGTTTTATATGATTCTTGTGCTTCTAATGTGTTTAAATGTGTAGGAGCAGTACGTGCAATTTCATGTGAATTGGTGCGCTTTTGGGAATTAAGTAAAACAAACAAGAATAATTATGGCCTCAAACATCAAGATAAGTCGGCATTTCTTGTCCACACACGTGGAAGCAGCTCTGGGACGAAAAGGCGCATTTTTTAAGGCACACGCCCGTGTGCCCAGGGCGTGTGGCAGTTGGGGCCGTTCCAGAGGTCTGTGGACACATCTAGAAGGCAGAGACGCAGCTTTTCAAAGCAAACGGCCGTGGCACACGCCCGTGTGCCCAAGGCGTGTCAATTTTAAACTTCGTTGTGTGACTCGCCTCTATAAATAGAAGAACACCTAAAGAATTTATGCTTGATTCGGCCCCGAAATTTCACCTGAAAGAGATGGGAACACCATGAAGGGAAGAGAAGAAAGAAAAGGATCCATGGAGAAGGGAAGTTACTTTTGTATTCTTCCTTATATTTTTCATCCTCTCTTCTTCTTCGTCTGAATTCTTGTTTATCTTGTGTAGTTTTATTTGTGTAATCATGTCTCGTCATGTTGTTTGAATGTTGTAAACTTTACTATACTTAATCAAATCTTTGTGTTTCTCCTCCTCTTTTTCCTAAGATTTATTCATGTTTATAATAGAATGAAGTAGTAGATCATGATTATCACTTTCATACATGTTACAAGTAACTCAGGTCATATGATTTTGAGAATTGTTACTACGTTTGAACACACGTGGATAAAGAGGGTTGATTGCTCCTTGAAAGAATAGGGAACCGAAATCCTCCTGTCTTGGTGTGAAAGCCAAGAGTTAGGGATTCACAGAACGATAAGGCGATCTTTATGACCCCCTACTCATAGTACAAATCTCAGGTAGCCTCCCTAAAATCAAAGCTCCGGTTGTCCCACCCGTAGGAAATCGGAGTGAGCATGAAATCCCCGCGGTCTAGAGAGAGTGAGATCGAGAGAAGAAAACCCTTGAATGAAGTAAATAAATCTATATTTTTACTACATCATGAAAACAACTATTTTCTACTAAACAAAACTACTATATATTATCTCTAAGTTTTCTACTTTCTCAACAAGCCAATCAATGCATCATGTTATCTTAGTCTAGGACAATCATATCCTAGATTAAAACTTTATCAATTATAAAATCGATATGATAATAGAGAGAGATATGAAGTAGAGTACTTATGAAGGCCCCGTGGAATACGATCTTGATATAAACGAATCAAATACTACATACGATATGTGTGTTTGTCTTCAAATACGCACTTTATCTAAACATATTAAATCGTGACATGACTCGTGCGTATCAAATTTTTGGCGTCGTTACCGGGGAAGCACCTTCGTAATATCTGAAAAATCTTAATTTCTATTAATTATGTCAAAAAAAGTGTCTTTTTATTTTTGTGTTAAGTGTTTGTATGTTTGTTTATGTGATTGTTTGTGTTTGTTAATCTTGCAACTTGAATAAATTTTGCTCTATCTAGTTAAAAGGTAGGAAGCAGATGCAATTTTCTAAAGATGGCGAAGAAATCGAAGAAATCAACTTTTACCAAAAATATTAGCGGACATGCGGAACAAATTCAAAGACATCATACAGTTGAACCAACTACATGACATGGTCGCGCAAGATCCAGAGATCCGACAACATAAGAGTAAAAGAATTGAAGTCCAAAAGCAAATCATTATTCAAGGGTCAGGGAAGTTCTTATTTCATTTTCATTTATTATCTAGTAAAGTCTCCTTCGTTGAAAAATGGTAGTCTTTTGAAAATTTAGATATTTAACATAGTGTTAGACAAACCTAGGTTATCAACGCTAGATAAGAATCGATAGATATCCATTTGAAGTGTTATTTACAAGAAAATATTTTTCTTAATTTATGATAAAACAACTCTGGGCTTGAGTTTTGTTGTTGTATGATAAAACAACTCACTCTTGATTTTTAAAATCTGGGTTGATGTAAATTTGATCTTCATTTTTGGATTTAGTGCCCAAATTGATTGAAATATATATATATACGAGTGACAGTGCACGGGGAGCCCCCCGTGCCCCGCGCGACAGTACCATGCCCGACATCCGGCGGCTTCGCCCGCACCCGGCGGTCTTCGCCCGCACCCGACACGCACCCGATTAATAAAATTTAAAAAATTAAATATTCTTTATTTTATTTTTAAAATATTTTAAATTTCTATATTTTAAAGATTATGTATAATATATATATAATATTTATATAATTATAATTTATAATAATTTATATATATTATATATATATCTATATTATATATAATTTATAATATATATATGTATTATATATATTTAATATATGTATTTAATATATGTATTTAATATATTATATTTAATATATATATACATTATATTTAATATTTTTTGTACAGGAAATTTTTTTTTTTAACGAATTCCGCCGCCCGCCTATTCCCTCCGCCGCCGCCGGAGCCACCGCCGGCCTGACCGGAGGTCACCGGCGAACTCGACGGGGTTGGTCCGGCAGCGCTCCGGGAGGGCCACCACCGGCGGTGGCCCTGCCGGAGCGCCGCCGGAACAACCCCGCCGAGTTCGTCGGAGGCCGATGACCTCCGGTCAGGCCGACGGTGGTTCCGGCGGCGGCGGGGAAGGGCAACGGGAGGGGGGTGGCTATCGGGACTGCTGGGAGTTCTCTCCCGTGGGTTGATTTTTTTTGGCTATTCGCAGCCAAAAGAAATAATCTTGCCCAGATCGTCATAATCCGACGGCTGGGATTCAAGCTATGGTTCTAATTTGGTTTCACTATGGGCCTAAATGTTTTTCTTTATATAATATAGATATATATATACACACACACGAGTGCCCGACACGGCCAAGCGCGACAGTACCCGGCCGGCGACGGTGGGCTTCGCCCACCCCCGGTGCGATGCTGTCGGGCGGCCTTCGGCCGCATCCAGGCAGACTTAGCCCGCCTGCACACGGGCTTCGCCCGTGCTCGATGCGTCTTCGAACTGCGCCTGCAACATATACATATGAGTACTCGAAATGACCGTAAAAAAATATACATCAATATTACAATATTTATTTTGATAAAAAATATACGTTATACTTACAAAGTTTATTTTTTTCTCTCCCTCTTCGCCCCACTCTCTCCCCCTCACTCTCCTTTCTTTATTTCTTTTTTTTTCTCTCTCTCTCTTCAATTTTAAACAGCTCGGGATTTTAGTGAGAGAGAGGAAAAAAGATTTGGCTTGAATTGTTATTCGCAGTCCGGAATTATGATTATATTTTCACATCCAACGGACATGATTTATTTGATGGTTTTTAAATGCATGGAATTTAAAAGTCATCCATATTTCTTTATAAGTAGTATAGATATATATATATTGCATGTTGGTGTTTTAACAATCATATTTAGAAGAATTTGAAACATACTTTCCAAAAATTATAAAAAAAATCTTGAGAAGAAAGTAAATATGTTTTAATTATTTGGAAGTTATAATTATTTGTAAAATGGAAGAAGAAAAATATTTTGCATTTGCAAAGAATGAATTTCAAAATCATACAGGATAAGATTGGAGAATCTTTGTTATTCCGAAGAGAAAAAATTAAATTGTAAGCTCCAGAAATCATGGCTTATGACAAAATGGAGTATTTTTCCCGAATTTCAAAACATTTTACCCTATTTCGCCGAAAACCACCTTTTTGGCCATTCCAAGCCCGATTCTTCACCAAATTGCGTGATTTCGAAATATTTCAACTCCTTTCCCTCGGATCTACACTCCTAAGTAATTTATTTTTCAATTCCTCCATAAAAAAAGTTCATTCCAAAAGGTGTCATTTGCATATTTTTATTTTCCTTCATGAATTTTTCGTGCTTCTTCTCTTCTCCATTGTGAAATTTTATCGAATTTTAAAATGAAAAATTTCATGTGATTTCAACTTTTTTAGCAAAGGTCATGCCAAAAAATTTCAAAACCAATATTTCCTTAAAAATCTAAGTTGTATGGTTGTTATGTTCGCACTCTGCTTTATTAAAATAAAACAAAAATAAAATAAATATTTATATTTCTATCATTTTTATTTTTGTTGTTTCCAATTTGTGTTTGGTGTTTCCGCATCTTTCTCAATTTTCTTATCATTTTTGAATTGCATCTTTTCTTCACTTTTCCTTGGAGGATACCTGTCAAATTTTTTGTCTTCGTTGCACTTTTGTTTGGATATTACTTGTATAATTTTCCTAATTCTTTTCAAATATCTTTTGTTAAAAATTTGTTAGTGCTACCACTTTTATTATCTGCTCACACTTAAACCAATTTATTATTATGAATCATGTAAATCATGCTTTAATTGGATTTAGCAAATTTTCGTATATTAGTATAGAATAAAGTCATCTTTATAAAGTTGATTCGTTTACTTTCCTACTTACTTTTATCATGAATTGATAAAACATTGTTATGACCTAAGTTTTTCATATGATTTATTGATTGCTAGCCTAGTTGCTCAAGCAAAAGTACTCTCTCCATATTTGATAGGCTAAGTTTGTGCACACACACCAATCACTAAGATTTTATGAGTAAAATAAAATTGTGTTTTCTATGAAATTTTTATTAATTTGATTACCTCGCCAAGTTAAATTAATGAAAATGTAGTAATTCTTTCATAAAAAACTAGAAAGTGGTTATGTTAGTAGTCCTTTATATATGATTTTCTCACAAGTGCTAAAACTTAATCCTTCATACACTTTAAGCAAAGATTTAAAAATGGGGCATGTAGTAAGGAAATGATTTAGGCCACCTTCGAATTTTAGTTTGAGCTTTTGAGCCTAACCTACACAATTTCACCACTAGCAACCTCTTTTGAGCTCATCATTCTTATTTTGTTATGGGTCTTATTATTATTATTATTATTATTATTATTATTATTTATTTTCATATATGCATTTATTATGTCATAAGAGAGCGTCCTTATATAACGCATGATTGGTGTCGTGTCCTTTTTAGTCGTGTGTCCAAGTTTATCGTTATTTTCTTTAGTGTTATTTCCTTTTTGGTGTCGATTGTAAGTCCTATTTAAAGGACCTAGTGGGTCTTGTATCGGTATGCAAGGAAGAAAGTCTATTTCCCAAACCCTAAAGAGATCTTGGAAGCTCTCTCTCTCGAGCACGCCCCGCTTAGGCAGACGCGGTCAAGGCTCCGTAGTATCTCCGCCTCCGTCATCTCCACCTCCGGTTACTCTTCCGGCGACCTCCGAGTCGGTCCATAACAACTTAGTATCAGAGGCTTCTACAAAGACTCGCCATCTCCAGCATCAACCGCAAGTGTCGGCTTCTAGCACAGCCGAACTGTGCGGCATCTGAACCAGGCGGCCACCTCGAACCCACGACTGCAATCAACCGCACCATCGACGAAATCGGCGCACGCAAACGAAGAGATTCGAGTGTAACAGCACGGGCCCTTGTCGACGAAGATTGGCGCACGCAAACAAACGCCTCCATCAACGACTTCTGCATCCTTGTCGTGCTCTGATCGCCCACGCAACAATCGCAGGTGCGGTCACCCGACGGGGTCGACGCACGCAGACGACGCCGCAAACATCGATTCCTGAAGCCGCCACTGTCTCGGACGCTATTCCTGATATTCGCTCGCGGCTTCCTCCGTATCGCCCATTTTATTGCATCGACCTCGCTGCACCGTCACCTTCAACCTGACCGAGCCTGTCACTCAGGCGGAAACAAATCTCTTGAGTCAGTTTCACGGGGCCATCGCCATCCTGCATAAATCTTTCTTATTTCAAACTTACCAAAGACGGCCCACAATCCGCATTAATCCAAATTCTATTTTTGAAGCCACAAGGCCAGCCCGGGGAATTAATCCAAATTCTAAACCAGCCCACAATCCGCAGCAAGCGTGTCGCCATTGGGAGACGACGCGGATCCCGCGGCACCTCCCAAACAACCGCCTCCGAGCAATCTAGTCGTCCAGTCACCCGCTCCTTATCCCGTGCTTACTCCATCCACAATATGGGAGACTCACAAGATTTTACGGCGGCTCTCCAGGACGTGTTGCAGACTGTTATGACCGCCATGGAAGCACGCTTTCGGGACACCGAAACCCGGCATCGGGCCGACATGGCCACTATCACTGCCAGACTTAATGAGCTGACCGCCTCCCTTCCCGTTGTTACTACTCCACCCACGGATCACGCCAGCAACAGTCAAGTTCCGCCACCGCCGCTCATTCGCCATGAGCCACCACCACAGACCCTTGTTCGCCCTGAAGCGGCTATTCTGCCACGTTATACCCGTTTGGAATTCCCCACATACGATGGGAAAATTGATGCCTTGGGTTGGCTCACAAGGTGTGAACAATTCTTCGGCCATCAACAAACTCCGGCAGTTGAACGGCTCCCTCTGGCCTCCTTCCACCTTCTCGACCCTGCCTTACTTTGGGCCACTCGCCTCCTCATTCATCAGCTGGGCCTAACGTGGGACGACTTCAAATAATTTTGCAGCATGCGTTTCGGCCCTCCCATCCGCAACAACCCCCTTGGTGCCTTCACAACACTACGCCAGACAGGATCCGTGGACGACTATCTGGACCAGTATCAACTTCCCCTGGCACACGTCACGCTTTCCCCGGAGATGCAGGTGGGCATCTTCACCGCCGGACTTTGCAATCGCCTGCGACTTGATGTCGAATTTGAGGCTCCTCCAGACTTAGTGACTGCTATGAGTCTGGCCAGGCTATGTGACCGCCGCCTCCAACTGGCACAGGAAGCATATCCACCCGTCAACATGAGCATTCAGCAAGACTGCACCGAGGATCATCCAGCCCCACCAGTTCGTCGACTACCTCAAGCTGATATGATGAAACGACGCGCACAAGGCTTATGTTACAACTGCGACGAACAGTACACTCGCGGCCACAGGTGCAAAAGACTTTTCTATCTGGAAGTCGAGGACTCTGATGATGAGGGTGTCGGCTGACACGGACACCATTGATCTCCCTCGAGCTTGAGGACAAGCTCAATTTGAAGGCCGGGAGAGATGTTATGGGTCTTATTATTATTATTATTTATTTCCATATATGCATTTATTATGTCATAAGAGAGGCGCCCTTATATGACGCATGATTGATGTCGTGTCCTTTTTAGTCGTGTGTCCAAGTTTGTCGTTATTTCATTTAGTGTTATTTCTTTTTTGGTGTCGATTGCAAGTCATATTTAAAGGACCTAGTGGGTCTTGTATCGGTATGCAAGGAAGAAAGTCTATTTCCCAAACCCTAAAGAGATCTTGGAAGCTCTCTCTCTCTCTCTCGAGCACGCCCCGCTTAGGCAGCCGCGGTCAAGGCTTCGTAGTATCTCCTCCTCCGTCATCTCCACCTCCGACTACTCTTCCGGCGACCTCCGAGTCGGTCCATAACATATTCTTTTGTAACTCCACTAACAATTACCAAAGCCTATTTTTTCTATCCCAAATATCATTACTAAAGAGCTTATGTTCTAAAAAATCATAAGAAGGATGGAGAAAAGAAAAATTCTATGATTCACTTCTATGTGGGAGTGATGAGGATATTAGAAAAGAAAATAAGCAAAATGAGTTGAAAATAAGCATAAGGAGTTGAAAATAAGCATAAGGAGTTGAAAATAATGGAAAAAATACACAACACAAAAAAATAAGTGTAGGAGTGCATACATATACAGAGTGGAAAAATGTGATCCTTTCTTAAGAGCAAGCTCAAACAAGGTTTAGTAGTGATACAGATTGCTACCATGTCTTATCCTTACCCTTTATCATCTAAGTCACATTACAACCAATCAAAAGACCTAATGATCTTTATTCTTGCCCTCATATCTTAAACTTGTAAAATTTGTGTGATTTATTAAGTTGTAGTGCTAATGAGAGATTATATATAAAGTAGGCTTATGTGATCCTATCAAAGCAAGATATGGAAAACTAACTACATATAAGTTAAGAATACAAAGAGATTGTAATTAAATTAATTTTTATATCATTTACAACACAACTATAATATATGAATAAATCTTATGTTATAGTGTTGTGTGTATCAGGCTAGTTCCATCTAGTATATAGAGGGAGTCATGAGACACTTTATTAGGGCTTCGTTAAACCAAGTGAACTCTTATACATAGCATAGTTTTCCCTGGAATGACAAAAACTAAGTGTGGGGGTATTTGATGACGCTTAACCATATACAGATAATTCTACATTTTATCTTCGTAAATATGCTTTAATTTAATGAAAATACATATATTATATGATTCTTGTGCTTTTAATATGTGTTTAAGTGTGTAGGAGCAAGTACGCGCAATTTCATGTGAATTGTTGCACTTTTGGGCATTTTAAGTAAAACCAACAAGGATAATTATAACCTCAAACATCAAGATAAGTCAGCAATTCTTGTCCACACACGTGAAAGCAGTTCTGAGACGAAAAGGCGCATTATTCGAGGCTTGCGGCCTGAGGTACACGCTAGTGTGCCCAGGGCGTGTGGCAATTGGGACCGTTCTAGAGGTCTGTGGGCACGTCCAGAAGGCAGAGACGCGGTTTTTCGAGGCACACGCCAGTGTGCTCAGGGCGTGTGGATTTTGAACATCGTTGGCGACTCACCTCTTAAAATAGAAGAACTTCTCCTAAAGAAGTTATGCTTGATTCGACCCTGAAATTCCAAAAAACTTGAAAGAGATGGGAACACCACGAAGGGAAGAGGAGAAGGAGAAGAATCCATGGAGAAGGGAAGTTACTTTTGTATTCTTCCTTATATTTTTCATCATCTCTTTTTCTTCCTCCATACTTCTTGTTTATCTTGTGTAGTTTTGTTTATGTGATCATGTCTCGTCATGTTGTTTGAATGTTGTAAACTTTACTTTGCTTTACTTAATCAAATCTTTAAGTTTCTTCTCATTCTCTATTTTCTAAGATTTATCCATGTTTATAATAGAATGAAGTGGTAGATCATGACTATCATTTTCATGCATGTTATCAGTAACTAAGGCCATATGATTTGGGGAATTGTTACTACGTTTGATCACACGTGGATAAAGAGGGTTGATTTCTCCTCGAAAGAATAGGGAACTGAAACCTCCTATCTTGTTGTGAAAGCCAAAAGTTGGGATTCACAGGACGATAAGGCGATTTTTAGAGCCCCTACTCATAGTCCAAATCTCATGTAGGCCTCTCAAAAATCAGAGCTTTGGTTATCCCGTCAGTAGGAAATCAGAGTGAGCGTGGAATCCCCGCGGTCTAGAGAGAGTGAGATCGAGAGAAGAAAACCCTTAAATTATGTAAATAAATCAATATTTTTACTACATCATAAAAACAACTACTTTCTGCTAAACAAAACTACTACATGTTATCCCTAAGTTTTCTACTTTCTCGACAAGTCAATCAAAGCATCAAGTTATCTTAGTCTAGGATAATCATATCCTAGATTAGGACTTTATCTATTATAAAATCGATATGAAAATGGAGAGAGATATGAAATAGGGTACTTACGAAGGTCCCGTGGAATATGACCTTGATATAAGCAAAACAAATACTACATACGATATGTGTGTTTGCCTTCAAATACGGACTCTATCTAAACATATTAAATTGTGACATGACTCGTGTGTATCACTAATAGTTAGTCCTCCCATCCACGGGGCGAATCAGATTGGCAAAAGTTAAGGTGTAATTGGAGCAAGACCAATTGGTCCCTGCTACAAGTGTGGTCAGTATAGACACTTTTTGCCACTTGTAGAAGGAACAACCCACCTAGAGAATTTTTGATAAAGCAAGGAGATGATTTAGAAAATTTAGAAGAAGTTGAGGAAGAGTTTCAAGAAGAGGTAGCAGAACAGGAGGATGATAGAGTCTCGCTTGAGGGAGACAATGGGTAACTTCTTAGTTATAAATAGTGTCTTAGCCACACCTAAGGTAGACACTAGAGATGGGTGGCTAAGGCGTAACATTTTTCGCACCACGTGCACATCTGGCGGGAAGTTATGCACCCTCATGATTGATAGTGGTAGTACTAAAAATTTTGTCCCATGAGAAGGTAACAAAACCTAAATTGAACATTAAACCTCTTGAAAACCTTATATGATAAGATGTTTAAAGAAAGAGGCGAGGTCTCAGTCTCTCGACGTTCTCTAGTGAAATTCTCCATAGGAATCATATCAGGATGATATTTGGTGCGACCCTATGCCCATAGAGGTTTGTCATATCCTTCTTGGACGACCATGACAGCATGATAGAAAGACATGTCATGATAGAGAGTTAAATATATACACATTTTTTTATGATGACAAGAAATTTGTTCTTCACACTCAAAGGATCTTCCTCTGCCAAAGAAGAAACCAATGCTTACTACGGATACCACTGATTTAGTTCTCTCTGCCACTGAACTTGAGACAGAGGTTAAGAAGTCTGGCTTGTTGTATATCTTGGTAAGGCAAGAGGTGGGAACAGAGATTGAGATCCCACGGGGAGAATATTCTGACTTAATTCTTGAAGAGCTACCTGATGGGCTACCACCAATGTGAGATACAACATCATATAGATTTAGTACCTGGCGCTAGTCTACCACACTTACATCATTACCGCATTAGCGTAGCTGAGTATGAGGAGATGCATAAGTGATAGAACTATTTAAGAAGGGATTGGTTAGAGAGAGTATGAGCCCATGTGCGGACCGTGATAACTGATAGTAATCTGTGATAGTAATAAGATCATCGTCATGTATTGATTTCCCATACCAAGGCTTGACGATATGTTCCAACATGTTGCACAATTCCACTGTCTGTTCCAAGATTGACCTAGAAGTGGATATCATCAAATTAGGATTCGACCTGGACTTGTCATGCGCTTTGGTTTATCGAACACACCCAGAACATTTATGCGTGCGATGAATCAAATGCTCCGACTTTTCATTGGAAAATCTATGGTCGTGGATTTTAATGACATTTTGATTTATAGCACTAGTCCTGACGCTCGTATATCTCATTTAAAACAAATAGTTGTGTCAATTTGTTCTCTCTTAAATGTTGACGTTAAACTACGTTAAGAGATAGTCACATATTTTGCAAACATGTAGTCAAATACGATGCTTTGAAGAAATTTGACATCAAATCTACTTTGCAGGTGTATCTCTACTCCTAATATGCATGCAATGAGGGCTTATCAATTACATGATCGAACCAAACTGCTACTAATAAACCAGTCCTTTGAATATGGACCATCCTGAACCAACCCAAGAGCACGGGCACCGCAAATTACATGGTTTGGGAATATGAAGACCATGGAATAGTTACTACTTAGAAATTCTCCATGAAAAATACAAATGTTTCCATGGTTGAGTGGTTGTTTGGCTTAATGTCTATTTACATGCTAGTGTTATTAAGATGTTAGATATCATTTTCATTTGATGTAAGTGGTCATTAGATGTCAATGGCATTAGATTCCAATGTTATTAGATGTTGGTGTTATCAGATGTCAATTTTATTGTTTAAATATAAGAAGATAATCTAAACTTCTGTTGCACGTGTTTTATAAAATGTTGGATCTATATTAATATACGGTCTAGTTTATTGTTTAGATGTCACTATTTTAGGACGTGAATGTCAGCAAATATTGCATATGGTTCCGTTCGTTTCGACAGAATTGGAGACCTGGAATTAGAATTGGAGATCATTTTCAATTGAATTTAACCTCTAATTCCAATTCCGAAGCCTCAATTCCGCCCAAACGAACGGAGCGATTTTAGCTAATCTAATAATGAACATCTTTAAAATATCTGTGAACAAAAAAAACAGGGATGCTTCCCAACTAGCATTGCAAATCTGATTAAACACTCATAAATGTCAAGTACATCAATTTGGTTCCTAGAAAAACTTTAAACGGTTGTAGATTTTAAACATAAGTTAATACGTTTACACATTAGAAGAATATTCACACAAAATAGATCACATCTAAAAACAAACAAACGGAGCTTAGAAAATGTATGATGCCAAGGGCATGTATAAATATCACCAGAATCAGAAAACTACAAAAAAAAAGCATGCCGGTACAAAGTAGGGTTCTGTCGCTTTTTCGATTACTACTACCAATTACCTTGTTACTTTCATCTATGTAACACTATCGATGATACTAACAACAAGCGCGATTCCTGATGAACGCGGTATAAATCTAAAACCAGCGTAACAAGAGCACGGAAAGAGTGGAAAGTGGGATAATTGGGGGAAAATACGGTAAATTTAATGGACGGGACATAAAGGGAAAGCGAGAAAAATTACGCAGTAGTCTCGAGATCGAACGACGGGAAAGAGATCCAGGACTCGTCGGAACTCCTGCTCCTCCATTTATCCCGGCGGGAACAGGGACTTCAGTACCTACCCTGCGTTTTCCAAGTTCTATCCCCGTCGAACCCTTCCAGTACATAACCTCCAGTTGGGACTTGAGTACACATCAAGGGTTTGGGAAGAGAGAGAAAATTTTAGGGTGATGTTATTTGTCATAAATGGCTATTTATAGTTCTTGGATATTTGTACTTCTCAAAATTATATTTGTATTCCGACAGACTATTTATACTCCAATGTTTAAAATTTTAAAACAAACATAGAATGATCCATGCGAATATATTGTGACATAACTACATTTTCAAAATAGATTAAGACATAAAACTATTTTCTTCAAAATTTAGTCATCATCTGTAAATTTCCGCTTAAAATATATTATTCAACATCAAACGCGGTGTCTTTAGATAACTCTTCATTCCACAACAATAACATTTTTTCTGAACTCATTCCTATCAAATGGAAAATCACATAAACAAAAGGTCACAACATTGAATATAAACAAGAAAAAAAGTTTCTACAACTAGGCAAAAAAATTTCTCCACTACAACGGATCACCAAAATGAAACTATATATAGATGATAGTGATATTAAACAACAAAATGAAACTACGCAAAATTTTAGGTATTTGCGAATCTAGGGTTTTCATAAGTTAAGGAGGTTAAGGGGGTGAAATAGAGGAACACCAAACAAGCTTAACAATACCTAAATAACTATGAAATACCATCCAAATGAAGGAGAAATAGCCTTCTTCTTCGTAGGGGAAGGTATTCGGACGGGCGGCTGTTGGAGGCGTCAAAGTTCTGGGCGGCCAAGGGAGGCGTCGAGCTCCAGAGAAGAAGAAGAAGAAGAGATGTCGGGCTCAAGAGCGTCCGGCGAGCGGCGGTCGGAGGAATCGACGGGCGAGCGGCGGTCGGAGGAGCGTCGGGTGAGCGAAGGAGTTCACAAACCGCAAGCAAGGGTTTTGCAAATCGCCAGAGGGAAGGAGGAGGGGGTACGAATATAACATTTTATGGTTATAAAAAATGTTTTTTTAAAAGGAGTAAGGGTGTGTGAATAGCTAAAAATGGTGTACAAATAACATCACCCAAATTTTATGTACTTTACATTTGCGGAATATTTAATATAAATTTTAATGATTAATTATATAATATAAAACTTGAATATGTAATATTTTTAGTTGCTATTATTAGTAAATTTATTTTGGCTTTTAGCAAACTATTATTACTAGCAAGTCATAAAATTTGAAAATAGATATTTGAAAATCAAATGGTTACTAGCAAACCATTCAAAATAATTAATAAAAAAACTCCCAAAAATAAATGTTTATACAAAACTCATAGCCAAGCTATAAAATTATTGAGTATTCCCCGGGCTGAAACTTTTAGATTTATTTAAAACTTATAAATGGCTAGAATTATCAATAAGTATATGTTGGAGTATTTATTGTATATACACGGGAAATAGTATTTTTTTTGTTTATTTTTAAAATTAATGTAATATCGGGATCTATAGAATAAGATAAAGGAATATTGTAAATAAAGATGTTGAGAAATTGAGCATATGTAGGCGTGTGATCATTGACCTAATGAAATTACATTACCCTTTGGCAAAACTTTCAATCGATGCTCACTTCTCCAAGGTATAACCTCCGACTAGATCCCGAAAACGTTGATGTGTGTAGACACCGGAAAAGCACAGAGCGCTCGAATTTTCACTTGATAAAGCAAATGAAGAAGATAACAAGTTCGCAAGAATGAAAATACAGAAATTTATAAGTGTGTGCATCGCATATATGTAATGTAAATCACAATATCCCCTCAAGTTCTTCTTTTCACCAATTTTGAAACTGCACTTTCCACTTCTCTGATCCAACGGCGGGGGATTGGCTCGGGTACCAACATTCAGATGTTCATTCTTTCTCTTAGACTGCTCCTGATATATATTCAATATTTATGTAATATAAGTGAATGTAAACGAGGGAAAACTGCTCCCTCACAAACTTGGAACCGGACACCGACTAGCTGCCAAAATAGGATGGACATTTTATTTTCTTAACATTTATTTCAGAAAATATTGTACTTTAAGAATTGTTTAGTGTGACAAAAAAAATGAATTTCATGCATTTCTTCGAGCGAGGCTAGAGGTCTGAGTGCCGCAACGCGCTCGTTCAGAGTTTTTGCTCGTTCGGATAACCTATGTTTCAAACCGCGGCCTCAAAAATGTCATTTTTTTGCCTAATTTCAATGATAGGGACCCACATTCAGGAACATTGTTCCTTGTTCATCTCTATCTCCAATTGTCATCAGTACCCTCCCAAGTAGACCCATTAACCTCTAGGCCAGAAATCCATATTTTAGGAAGAATCCACATGATTTTGTCTCAACCATTTTCATTGTCATCTATGAGCACTTAATTGTTTTGTATATTGAAAGAAGAAACGCAAAAGTAATAGAGTTTGAACCAACATTAAGCCCTTAATAGTGTAAGTATGAACTTATGTCTAAAAAATCAAGAATCTTCGAACGTCAATTTAGACATAAACAAACAATATAGCATATCTTTCTCCACCACTACACAAACGATGAACAGAATCAGAAGAAGAATGGTTTATCTCCCTTCTCCTCTCCTTATTGATGGAACTTCAATATTTATTCTTACTTCTAGGCTTATGATGTAGAAAACGTATAGAGAGGTAGAGATCAAGAAGTGGACTCTTCATAAATAAACCATGAAAGAGTTGTATCCCACCATAAAAGGCAAGTTCATTCATTTAACTAATTACAACAACACTCACGCCTTTATCCCACCATAGTGGAGTCGGCTATATGGATCCTTTGTCGCCATTGCGCTTGTTGCGGGACGCTCGACGCTCTTTTAGACCGGGCGAATTGAACCGTCTTAGCCTGAGAGTGAGTTGAGCGCGTAAACAATCACAGAGAGAACAGACAGATGACAAGAGAACGTTTTTAGCATGGAAAACTCGGAAAATGGTGAAAAACCACGTGGTCGGATCTGCGCCAGCCCAATTTCACTAGGTATTGGAGTGTTACAAGTAAAGTTGCGAGAATCGAGAGCGGCATGCCTCTTTTTGTTACAGTTGGAGTTGAAGAAAAGTCTCTGAGGGTGACACACCAACTCTCAAAAAATTAAGTATTTTATTGTCATAGGAGGTCTTCGAGGTCTGAAGGAGAGCTTCGAGTCGCGAAGGAAAACTTTGAACTCTGAAGGAGATCTTCGAACACTGGAGGTGATATTCGAGTCGCGAATGAGATCTCTGAATGAATTCTTCAGAAAGCTCTCTCGGGTGCAGAATGCCAGATCCTTTTAAATGAGGGTTCAGGGTCCCTTTTATAGATTCGGCCGGGGGCGGCCCGATAATTTCGTCGTTGCAACCACCATAACCACATGGCGGGTCGATCTCGACCGTTGATCGAGAGCACACTGATCGCCACTTTCTGAATATGACGATTTCGCCTCTTGGTCAGTTCGGGCAGCTTCGTTGACGATTTTGATAGCAATGAGCGAATCATGCAGTCTCAAGAAGGAAAGTGGAGTTAGCAACTACACACACTATAAACTTTGCAATGTTCAAGTGTGCACGGGTCAAAGGCACGTTACGAACTTAGCGGCGCTAAGTGCGCGTCGAGCATCGAGCGGAAGCAATGTAAAATCACGATCAGAGTCGTGCGAGGACGACGCAAAGGGGGCGGCGGGCGTGCCGCGCGGCAAGGGGGAGTGCCCGGTACCGCGCATGCCGCACGCACTTGCGCGCGGTCTCCAGCGCGCGCATCGCCGCCGCACGCGGGTGCGCACGCGGTGCCGCCGCACGCGGGTGAGCACGCGGTGCCGCCGCACGCGGGTGAGCACGCGGTGCCGCCGCATGCGGGTGCGCGCACAGTTGCACACAGGGCAGCGCGCAACACCGCCGTGCGCGGTTGCGCGCACCGCACTACTGAATGTTCTTAGCTTAACAATAACTCTGAAATACACAATGTGGGACTAAATACAAATAAAATACACAAAGAGAGCTGGACGGTCAGGCGGTCAGGGAGAACGAGACCGCAACGACCTCTGCGGTCTGGAGAGGAGACTGGCGGTCACACGACAGGAGGAAGGTCGTGTGATAGAGAAGGCCAACAGGCCGTGAGACCGCTCTGGCAAACACTCCCCCATAAGGGAGAGACCAGGGGGACCAGACCTCTTCTCTTCATATGAAGCGATCTGTTATTCCTGAGGAGAGACGACGGTCTGATTCCGGGAGACCGCACAGACCGCGGTTATCCAATGGTTACTTGATTGAGCTGGGGACCGCAGATCTTCATACAACGCGATCTCGCACTTCTGAGGAGAAGGCGCGGTCTGGTGCTGGGAGACCGCACAGACCGCGGTTATCAAACCGTTACTTGATGGAGCTAGAGACCGCTGATCTTCATACAACGCGATCTCGTACTTCTGAGGAGAAGGTGAGGTCTGGTTCTGGGGGACCGCACAGACCGCTGGCACTAGACCGCTCGGCTTCAACCCTTTGAGACCGCGTGGCTTCAACACTCCCCCGCAAGCTGGAGCATATATATCAATCATGCTTAGCTTTTTGCACACCTCAGAGAAGGATGAAGATATGGGTTTGGTGAAGATATCAGCCAGCTCTTTATCTGAAGTTACGAATGGAGTGCAGATTTATTTCTTCAAGATTTCTTCCCTGATAAAATGACAGTCCACTTCAGTGTGTTTGGTTCTCTCATGAAATACTGGATTTTGAGATATATAGATTGCAGCTTTATTGTCACAGAACATTGGCAAGGGATGGTTGTAAACTTCTCCAAAATCTAAAAGGAGAGACTGTAACCACTTCAATTCACATGCATTTTGGGCCATGCTCCTGTACTCGGCCTCAGCACTCGATCTGGATACTACTGCTTGTTTCTTACTCTTTGAGCTCACAAGATTTCCTCCCACGAAAGTACAGAATCCAGATGTGGATTTTCTGTCTCCTTTATCATCAACGTAGCTAGCATCTGAGTAGGCTTCTACCTTGAGATGGTTGTTTCTTTGAAACAAAAGTCCCTTTCCTGGAGATCCATTAACATATTCCAATATCTTTAGAGCAGCCTGAAGATGACATTCCCTTGGGGCTTGCATGAATTGGCTGACCTTCCCAACAGCATAACAAATATCAGGTCTTGTTACAGTTAGGTAGATGGGCTTGCCTACAAGACGACAGTATCTAGTGCTATCAGGTAGAGGTGGAGAGTTGTCATTCCAGCGTTTGTCGTCTCCTATTGCCATTGGATACTTAGCAGGTTTAGCACCAAGAAGACATGTTTCCTTCAGAAGGTCAATAACATACTTACGTTGTGAGAGGACAACAGAACTCTGTTTTCTTGAGATCTCAATACCCAGAAAATACTTTGGAGTTCCCATGTCTTTGGTTACAAAGTGCTAAAGGAGATGTTTCTTTGTAAGGGCAATACCTTCAATATCATTGCCAGTGAGAAGGATGTCATCAACATAGACAGAGAGAACAACCATTCCATGAGAGGTCTTGCGAATGAAGAGAGAGTGATCTGCAGAGCTGCGGGCAAACCCAATTACCTTGATTACTTCGTTAAACTTTTCAAACCAGGCACGGGGACTTTGCTTTAGACCATAGATAGCCTTCTTGAGCTTACTTACACGAGTCTCCCCCGAAGCAACATACCCTGGAGGTTGCTCCATGAAAACCACCTCTTGAAGATCACCGTAAACAAAGGCATTCTTGACGTCCAATTGAGAAAGTTGCCACCCTTTGTTGACGGCCACAGAGAAGAGGACCCTGATGGTTGTAAGACGAGCAACAGGGGAGAAGGTGACAAAGAAGTCAACGCCATATGTCTGAGTAAAACCTTTAGCAACCAAACGAGCCTTGTATTGGTCGACAGAGCCATCAACACGATATTTGATCGCAAAGACCCATCTATATCCAACAACGTCTACCCCAAGAGGTGGAGGAACAAGGGTCCACGTGCCACGGTCTTGAAGAGTGGTCATTTCTTCATCCATTGCGGCCTTCCACTGTGGGATAGCAAGAGCATCTTGATAATTAGCGGGAATGACAGTATCTGAAATAGCAATAGCAAACGCCCTAGCAGAGGGGGTGAGTTGAGCATAGGTCACAACATCATGAATAGAATGTTGCGTACATGAGCGAACTCCCTTTCGAAGGGCAATAGGGAGGTCTGCAGTAGTGACTGTATTAGCAGGAGAGTCATCATCGGAAATAGATAGTGCTGGCGCAAGAGTTGGGAGAGGAGGCCCCGTAGTAGGAGGACAAACGGTAGGAGACTCTATAGATGGTGGAGTGAGAGGAGGAGGTGGTAGAGTTGGGAGAGAGGGTGTTGTTGGTGGGGAGTGAATGAGAGGAGGTGGTGGATGGGTTGTAGGAGGCGCAGAGGTGAAAGAGTACGTGAGAAAAATATGGTATATCTTCAAAGAAGGTGACATCAGCGGAAACATATTGTTTGCGAAGAAGAGGGTCATAGCATCGGTAACCTTTTTGAGTAGGAGAGTAACCAACAAAGACACACTTAACGGCCCGAGGGGAGAGTTTGTCTCGACCTGGCGAAGGAGTGTGGACAAACGCAGTACAACCGAAGACTTTGAGAGGTAGCGGGAAAGGTTTCAAGGTAGGATATAGAAGAGAGAAAGGTGTGGAGCCTTGGAGAAGAGCGGAGGGAATGTGGTTAATAAGATAGTAGGAGACGAGGATGGCATGACCCCAATAGTTTTTGGGCATATTCATCTGGAAGAGTAAGGTGCGAGTCATGTCAAGGAGATGACGATTCTTACATTCCGGCGATCCCGTTTTGTTGAGAAGTATACGGACAACTAGTTTGATGTATAATGCCATGATTCATGCAAAACTCAGTAAAAAGATGAGAGACATATTCTTTAGCATTATCAGTGTGAATAGCTTTGATAGACACTCCAAATTGAGTGGAAATTTCATTATAGAAGGTTGAGAAAACAATAAACAGTTCATAGCGTTCTTTTAAAAGATACACCCAAGTACATCGAGAAAAGTCATCAATAAAAGTAACAAAATACAAACTACTCCCACCCACAGTCTTGGTAGGAGAAGGACCCCAGATATCGGAGTGAACTAGATCAAAGGGACGAGTCGAGCTACGACCATGCTTGGTAGGATAGGAAGCCCGATGGTGCTTTCCAAGTTGACAAGCTTCACAGTTGAGAGGAGAGGTATCGTTGGCGAGGTGAGGTAGAAGTTGATACAACAACCGAGGTGGAGGGTGACCAAGATGGAGGTGCCATTGATGGAGAGAATCAGAGGCTGTGGAAGCAGAATGAGCAGCAAGAACGTCAAGGAAGTAGAGGCCTCCACTCTCAGTCCCAGTAGCAACTGTCTCCTTCGTGTGCAGATCCTGAAAATAACAGTTAGTCAGAGTAAATATAATAGAACATTGTAACTGTTGAGATAGAGCATTGACTGATAGTAAGTTGCAGGGAAATGTAGGCACATAAAGAGTATTCTTAAGAGAAATCGTTGGAGTGACTTGAACAACTCCAGTCCCACACATATGGGAGGGAGAACCATCTGCTGTTAGAACTGGAGGCAAATTCTTGTGCTCTAGTAACTGTGAGAAAAGGTGAGGGTTCTCTGTCATATGATTTGTTGCTCCAGAATCAATAAGCCACTTACCTTTAGTAACCATGTGCACGCTACCTGAGGAGGTAGCAACAGAAGCAGACGGTTGTGTAGTACCAGGATGAGAAGTCGCAGCAGCGGGGCGAAGGTGAGGATGCTTGAGATAGTAGCGGTCAATAGTGTGACCCTTCTGACCACAATGAGAACAGATGTACCGAGGAGGTCCACGACCACCAATAGAACCGCCACGGCCACCGGGGTGACCACGTTCAGCCCGGTGAGCAAAGCTCTCTGGAGGAGGAGAGGACAACAAGGGTCGTTGGAGAAGGGCGGTAACAGCAGAGACCCGAGCAGCGGTGGAATCAAGGGTTGGATAATCAGCTTCCCCAAGAATTTGTTGTCGGATCATATCATAGGACTCAGGAAGACGGAGAAGGTAACACACAACGAGGAGCTCCTGGAAGTGTTTATGCTGTCCCGCAAGATCAGCAGAGAAGGGACGATGCTGAAGGAGTTCAGCCCCAAGGGCCTGAACCTCTTGATATGCCGTGGTGGGATCCATGGTTGGGCGAGAAAAGAGATCAGCATACAAGGTGTAGATGTGGGAGGTTTTGGCACCTTTGGAATAAAGGGCAACAAGATGGTTCCAAGCTGCTTTGACGGTTTCATCATGACGAATGATAGGAAGACACTTATCAGAGAGACTGTTAGCAAGCCAAGTGCGGACCAGAGCATCACTAGCATCCCAATCATCAAAGGTAGCAGACCCTTTGAGAGGAGGATCATCGGTGAGATGGTGTCGTTTGCGTTGAGAGCGTAAGAGGAAGGTGAAGGAGACGCTCCAATCTGGATAATTAGAGCCAGTGAGCTTGGAGGAGGTGCCAAGATTGCCAGAAGTAGAGATAGAGGTAGTAGAGGTAGAGGCTGGAGTAGCCACAGGAGTGGAGGTGAGAACAGTATCAGAAGGGGTACCCATGAGAAGAGATCGACAGGAGGAAAGGTAGATCGTGCGGTCTGGAGGAAGAGAGACCGGCCGAAGAGAAAGAGTTCACAACACAAGGATCGTTGCGAGCTCTGATACCATGTGAGAATTTGAAAATAACAGAATTTTTATTTCCAAAAAACTAAGTATTACAAGAGTATTGCCTCATTTATATAGACTAGGAGGGAAAAGGGTAAAACCAAATACACAATGTGGGACTAAATACAAATACAACACACAAAGAGAGCTGGGCGGTCAGGCGGTCAGGGAGAACGAGACCGCAGCGACCTCTGCGGTCTGGAGAGGAGACTGGCGGTCACACGACCGGAGGAAGGTCGTGTGACAGAGAAGGCCAACAAACCATGAGACCGCTCTGGCGAACACTCCCCCGTAAGGGAGAGACCAGGGGGACCAGACTGCTTCTCTTCATATGAAGAGATCTGATATTCCTGAGGAGAGACGACAGTCTAATTCCGGGAGACCGTACAGACCGCGGTTATCCAATGGTTACTTGATTGAGCTGGGGACCGCAGATCTTCATACAACGGGATCTCGCACTTCTGAGGAGAAGGCACAGTCTGGTGCTGGGAGACCGCACAGACCGCGGTTATCAGACCGTTACTTGGTGGAGCTGGAGACCGTTGATCTTCATATAACGCGATCTCGTACTTCTGAGGAGAAGGTGCGGTCTGGTTCTGGGAGACCGCACAGACCGCTGGCACTAGACCGCTCGACTTCAACCCTTTAAGACCGCATGGCTTCAACAGTTAAGTTATAAGGTCATTGGTATTCTCACTCGAGTAGCCTAGCTGTTGAGGTCATTTATTTGCTCTTTGTACTAAACCACCTTGCAGCTTCATGTGAGATCTGGATGATTTTGTTGGCTAAGTTCCGATGGTCCTGCGGGCTAAATTCCCTGGAAATTTTGTTTCCTAATTCCTGACAGGTTGGGGGAAATTAGATGCTAAATTTCCTGGGAATTTCTCTTGCCAGTTCTCGATGATTCGGCGAAGCTATTGATTGTTACTCTTGAAAATCATAGAGGTGAACTTCGGTTTTGAGCTTTATATGCGTTCCAATTATCGACAATTTTATACTTATAGTAAGATTATCAAATACCTTTAAGCAGCACTTGTATATAACGATGTTATTGAATGCTTAAACAACTTTATACCCTTTGTGCAAATGTTAAAGTTCGGTACCCTATATTGAATATAAGACCTTCCTTGAGCGTCATACCTAGCGTGTTGCTGATAAGTCATGTTGGAAACAGATTACAGACTGGAGAGTGGGTGGACATACGGGCCCTCACCACAGTGGTTTTAGACTGGAGAGTGGGTGGACGTATGGGCCCTCACCACAGTGGTTTTAGACTGGAGAGTGGGTGGACGTATGAGCCCTCACCATAGTGGTTTTAGACTGGAGTGTGGGTGGACGTATGGGCCCTCACCACAGTGGTGTTAGACTAGAGAGTGGGTGGACGTATGGGCCATCACCACAGTGGTTTTAGACTAGAGAGTGGGTGGACGTACGGGCCCTCACCACAGTGGTTTCAGACTGGAGTGTGGACGGATATTGAGGCCCCCACCACAGTTCTTTTAGCTTGTTAGGCAACAGCTTGATATGGCTTTCTTTTCTTTTGGTTATTAGGTGCCCTGGTTTGAGGATGTTTTCTTTTGGGATTGTGCACTTGTTCAAGGAAAATTGCTAAGTTCGTGCCTTGCCCTTAGCTAATCAACATAACTATTATTTCTTCGATTTCTTTATTTTCTTGTTGTTTTCTTGCACCCTTTGGGCTGATGCATTCTTTTCTTATGAATGCCTCGGGTTCAGGTTCGTAGCGGTCGCAGGGGTCAGAGCGGGGTCGTTCAGTTTCCCCTGTCGAGGCCCTTTCTCCCTTGTAGGTAAGGTGCAATTCTTTTGTTGTTGCCCTTTCTTTTAGATGTTTTCTTGTTGCCTGCGGGTTCGTGTCAGTTGTTGGCGCCCGTATGGCTTCTTGCTCAGTTTACTTGCTTATGCTGCTACCTGTGTTTCCTTTCTTTTCTCTCTCTGGGAAATGCGTCTTATTTATGGGTTATGTGAAACTTTTTTTTATAAATTAATTTCATAGCATGTTTTGCTCTTCCTATTATCATGTATCACCTATTTGGAAAAGCGTAGAAAGTATTTTCTTATGGTATACTAAATCTAGAATTATGAAAGCCCTGGAGACATTTCTGGTGTTCAGCGCTCTTAGGGTAAAAATGGATCTATTTTTCCGCTGCGTACGTATATTTCCTATTGGTGGCTAAGAAGGCTACAGGACCGAGGGACACGGTCTCAAATTCAAATGTGAAATGACAAAAGTTATTTTAAACTAAAATTACCAATTTTCTTACAAGATGTTCGTTTAGAGTGCTTGCCTGAGCGTCTTTAGTTGTCCCCTGCAGGACGCGGCATCACGATGCATATTTTTCCCTTACTCTGATATCGTAAAATATTCCGTGAAAAAATGCGGGTTGTGACAACGTCCGCCCTTCACCCCAGTAGTAAGATCACGGCGCCGCCAGGGCCTGCCCCCCTCATGGTTGCCCGTGATTCAAAGCGTCCGCCCTTCACCGCTACTCGGGGCCAGTACCCCAGTGATCTCGTGCTACCCGGTTCGAAGCGTCCGCCCTTCACCCCAGTAGTATGATTATGACGCCGCCAGGGCCTGCCCCCTCAAAGTTGCCCACGGTTCGAAGCGTCCGCCCTTCACTGCTACTCGGGACCAGTTCCCTAGTGATCTCGCGCTACCCAGTTCAAAGCATCCGCCCTTCGCCCCAGTAGTAAGATCACGCCGCCGCAGGGACCTACTCCCCTCACGGTTATCAAAGGTTCGATGCACCCATCCATCGCCGCTACTCGGGGCCAGTTCCCCACTAATCTTGTTGCACCCAGATCCTAGCGTCCGCTCATCGCCGCTATCCGGAATCAAAACTTGAACAAGCACAAGAATGAGAAAAGCAAAAGCAAAGATAGATGGTGAACAATGAAACAATCATCAAGCAATATAACAAAGCAAAGAGTTACACAACTCCACTACAAGACGCGCAAATATGAAAACAACAAAGTATGGCACATAACAAAGGAAAGCAAAAACATACAGACATACGAAGGCAAGGCAATCAACCTTCAAAATCTACATCAGAACAATCATCCTCGAAAAGGTCGCCAATGCCTAGCACGGTCGTGCTGCATCTGAGCTTCCTCTCCACCATGCGAAGAGTCTTCCCGATGCCCCTCTTGAAAGAGATCTCACACTCATCTTCCAGCATGTGGTCCACCTCCTTGGTCATAATCTCTGCCCGAAGCTCTTCAGAGATCCTAGAGCGCTCCTCCATGAACTCCAGGGAATCCTTGTTCTCAGCAACTCCTTCGGCTTTGACGTCCTTGGTATCCTCCTCAAGAGAAGAAAGCCTCTCTACCTCGCCTCTCAGATATCCTAACTTGCCATCCTGATGGAACATGTCTCCCTGCAAATCTTTGACTAGTCGAGCGGCATGTTCTGCAGTGACTTTCTCTGCGCTAAGCTCCCTCTGAACACGCTCTATCTCAGCGTGGGCCAGAGCGAGATCAGACTCCAATTGGAGCCCACACGATATCTCACGTTCCCTCTTCTTCTTGGAGTCCCCCCAAAGAGCTCTTCACAACACGTAGCTCCTCCTGAATCACGAAATACCCATCCTTCAGCCCAACATAGCATCAAGATCAAGTGAGAGCGACGCTATTCATAACACCAGCTTGCAAAGAAAGAAGAAGATAAGAATCTTTGAAAAGGAAAACATATAAAAAAATTTAAAAGATAGGAAAATATGGCTTACCGTTGAAGTCATCGCCCGTAACGAAGATGATACTCTCTTCGCCGTCATCAATGGAGGAGGAGGGAGGTTGCCCCTAGGAAGTACTTCCGCAGTTGGAGAAGCTGCATTCTCAGCATCAAGATCAATAGGAGTCGCATCGAGAACAACTCCACTGGAACCCGCCTCATCAGAATGACTCTTCGGTGGGGGAGGAGAAGGCACCGCTTCTGAGCCTCCGCACTTGATAACACGCCTCTTCTTCATGTCACGCATTAAAGGTACAGCGGCATCACGCTCATCATCTGATGAAAGCCTGGCTAACAACAGTCTCTTCTCCTCAACAAAAAGAGCAACGACATGCAAAGCCTTCGATAAGTCGTTGCGACCTGGAAAACCGGGAAGGGGCTGGAAGTCATTTTCTCGTCCCACTTGACGACGACAGCGGCCAGGAAGATTTCTCCAAAGCTCTGGCAAGTCCCAGTGATTGCGAACGTACCCGTAAAGAGTGTTTCCATGGTGATAATCATTCTTCTCCCCGAATCGGAACCATCTCTTGTTGCTGCAAATCTCGATCCGACCTCCTGGATCCGTGAAAACCTCATAACACTCCTTGAAAATCTCCAAAGAAAGCTGTAAGCCATGCTCCCAGAAAAATACGATCAACCCTATAATCCTCGTCATACCAGCTGGTGTAAACTGCGAGATAGGCACACCGCAAAATCTAAAAATCTCGATCGCCTCCTCAGACGGGGGAAAGCGGAATCCTGATTTTAAGCAACTCTCAGAGACAGTAATAAAGCCAGTCGGCGAATTCTGGGCATGTTCCTTCGGAAACGGAATCTTCACCTCTACAGACGCTGGAAGTCTGAATCGCTTTCGCCAAGTCTCAACACGCTCAATATTAAGCGTGGAGTGCAACCACATAGACTTCGATCGCGCGTCGTTTCTCGGCCTCTGAAAAACAAAGAAAAAACAGAGCAAAAAATAAGTCTCAAATCCACACAAATCCTCTCCACGCAATACTGTATTTATTACGAAAATTTATGTAAAAAGAGCAGTATGATGAAAGAAAGACATGTTACAAAACAATTCCTCTGTCATAGCTCCGCCGCAGCGCCCTGATCACACCGAAAGATGACAAAATCCTCGCACTTCTTTAAGCAATAGGAATGAACTCCGAGGATTTGGGAGGCAATTAATGGGTTCTCATCAATTATGTAGAGAAATCAAGGTTGCGATTAGCCAAAAACCCCACTCCTCTACTAAGATAATGGGGTCATGGGTGAGAAAGTGGGTCTAACCAAGAGAAAGTCAACTCACTATCTCCGCAACGAACCGCGCACGTAATCACCGTGGAAGTACTGCTGTCTAACCAAGATAAAGTTACCGTGGAAGTACTGCTGTCATGTGAGAAGTGAGGAGATTTTGAAATGTCAAGAATTGCGGAAGAAAGAAGAGAATTGGGGTCTCACGAGGAGATCAGAGGCAAGATCTATTAATTAATCAGGTTGATTTCCTGGATTCTCTTTTGGTACATGCATCCTTGTTATATCAATGTCATAACCTATACATGCACACACAAACACACACACACACACACACACTTTTTCTTTGCTCACAACTACTCTCCCAGGAAGCAAAAAAGCAAAACTGCTCTCTCTCAAGAGCAGTTTTGGTCTTCGCAACTGCAAACCCCATTTGTACGGAATTAATAAAACGATAATACACACGACAGGATCCTGTGATGTTGTGTCCAAATCTTTGATATGATTCTTATTTATAAAGAGTACATATTGTAAATTATAAATATTTTGCACAAATAAATAAGGCCTTGAGCTAAATAAGAACATTGCAAATGGAAAAAGTCGAACCGGTGGCCCAAACGATAGATATCTCTGCTAAGAATTTGTTCTCCATTACCACAGGCAACCTTTGCTTCAAAGAGAGATATTTGGTTGAGTCCCACATCACGACCCTTGCTAAACCGCATAGGGGTTACTCATTACCATCAAACAATGAGTGCAATTATGCCTAAATTAATAGATAATTACACTGGAGGAGCAATCAGAACGAGATCTATCAAAGATAGGATCAACCTCTCGGTTTTGGCCTCGTCCAGAATGCTGATTACTGAACACTTGGACAAAAAAAAATCAATTTTCCACATACACAATTACTGCACACATACCCTAAACCCATAAATAACGCCAAACTCAATCTGCCATATACAGAAATACTTAGAAAGTTCTGATGTTTGAGATGGTGGTATGAACTTCGTTCAGCACAAAAACAATTGTATTGTGATAGAGAAAAACAAATCTGAAGAGTTAGAAGCCAAAATCAGACGGTATCACTTACTATGAAGATGCCCGACATCAATCTCTTATCATTTTTCTTAGACCCTATAGGATATGTCATTAATTGACAGCACTATTCCCCTCTAGTTCACCGAAGATAAAAGGATAAAATGATTGATTTTCATGTCCTTATTTCTCAAACTAATTGCAATTCTAACAAATGTCACATAACAAGACCAAAGCCACCCAGGCCACTTGAACAGTTGAACATAAACAGACGCACATAACAAGAAGAAAAGAAAAACACATTATCCAGCAATGCTGGCATTGCAGATCTCATAACAACGAGACGAAGAATAGGCATAACAGATAGCTCCGACTGCGGCAGTCGATCGTCTTCGTTTGCGGAATCTCTGGCGCAGGACACGATCTTGAAGCAGGAGCTCAGTGATCTCCCCATCTGCAACTTGCTCCAAGACGAACAGCTGCAAAAGAGGCCAAAATGAGGGAATGAGAAGCGAGAGCTCTCTTCCTCGTCCGGCGAGCACGAGGAAGGAAAGCGGGAGGCAGAGAGACAGCAGAGCGTTTGTCTTGGATCAAGTTGAGCGAGAGCTCTCTTCCTCGACGACAGAGCGATGGCGGAGTGATCTTGAAGCAGCCTCAAGTTTGGCAGAGCTCGTATAATCATTTTCTCCTTGATCCTCCGCCGGCGAGCACGAGGATGGAAAGTGGGAGGCAGAGTGACGGCGGAGCGTTTGTCCCTAATCGAGCAACGCTCTTATGTCAACGGCGACGGAGACAACGACAGACTTCGCTCCTTGATCCTCCGTCGGCGGCGTGCGAGTGAGAGAAGAGAGCGGGAGGCGGAGAAAGTAGCGAAAAGAAATTTGTCTGCGGAGTTAAACCTGAGAGAGTGCAGTTAGGTGTTTTAAAAATTGCCTTTTATTTTTTTTTTAATTTCAGTCCGATTAAGTCAACCAGAGTGAGGCCCGATCGGGGGGGGGCACCAGGTTCTACTCTGGTATGAGGGGGGAAAAAGGGGGGAGGGGGAGGGAAGAGAAAGAAAAAGTGGGGGAGGAGAAAAAAGAGGGGGAGGAGAAGGAAAGGGGGAGAGAGGAAGAGAAAAGAGGGAAAGAAAGAAAAAAAATGGAGGGAGAGAGGAATGCTCTTTGCAGTGACAATTTTTATCACCGTGACGACAATTTGGATCTCCGCGGAGAGTCATTTGTATATCCGTGGAGATCCAAATGGCTCTCCGCGGAGACCCAAATGGTTTTCCGCAGAGAACCTTTTAGGTCTCCGCGGAGAACCTTTTAGGACTCCGCAGAGAACTTTTTGGATCTCCGCGGAGACCCTTTTGGATCTCCGCGGAGAACCATTTGCTCTCCGTGGAGAACCTTCTGGATCTCCGCGGAGTCACAATGCGCCTCGATTAAAGAAAATTGAAACTTCCAAATACATATAATCAATGATTATTAATACTTGCATGGTCGATATATATATTCTATAAACCTAAGAACATTCAATATTGAACAAGCTCAAAGCTGTCGAGATTCAAAAACAATTGCAGTTCAATCAATGATACCTTAAATAATCAATGAATATTTTTTTTACATTTTTACATAGATATAATTACAAGTCTTTACATAGTTTCCACAGCCCAAAAAATGTTTCAAACTCCACATCTCTGATAGTTAAAATGTGGTTCTTCTCATCTTCCGTTTTTATTTTAGCTGGATGCTCCCAAAACTCAGATTTATAAACTTCTGGACAATTCTCAATATCTTCACTAAGAGTATGGTTCAATGCTTATATTTTATGAAGCCTGCAAAAAAGATAAGAGAGAATCCATATAATTGTGAAGTTTATAGCAACATACATGGAAGAACTTGACAAGATCAGTTAAGAAAGAACCTGCCCTTCAAATCATGAAATACGCATTTTTCTTATCAGCATTCTACATGTGAGACATTCTTGAGTAGGATTCAATTGCTCCCCGCATCTCCAAATTAATAACGGGAGTCGGTCCACAAAATTGCTCCTTCATCTCCAAATTAGTATTTCTTGGGACTATAATAACCAATAATTGTTGTTAAATTCGACAATAATAGCCAATATTTTGACATTTGAGCAGCGGGAATCTTATTATGGGGCATGCAAAATAAATTTCATTCGTAATTACAACTATAGTTTGAGTACTGATAAAGTTACCGTGGAAGTACTGCTGTCATGTGAGAAGTGAGGAGGTTTTGAAATGTCAAGAATTGCGGAAGAAAGAAGAGAATTGGGGTCTCACGAGGAGATCAGAGGCAAGATCTATTAATTAATCAGGTTGATTTTCTGGATTCTCTTTTGGTACAGGCATCCTTGTTATATCAATGTCATAACCTACACACACACACACACACACACCACACACACACACACACACACACACTTTTTCTTTGCTCACAACTACTCTCCCAGGAAGCAAAAAAGCAAAACTGCTCTCTCTCAAGAGCAGTTTTGGTCTTCGCAACTGCAAACCCCATTTGTACGGAATTAATAAAAGGATAGTACACACGACAGGATCCTGTGATGTTGTGTCCAAATCTTTGATATGATTCTTATTTATAAACAGTACATATTGTAAATTATAAATATTTTGCACAAATAATTAAGGCCTTGAGCTAAATAAGAACATTGCAAATGGAAAAAGTCGAACCGGTGGCCCAAACGATAGATATCTCTGCTAAGTATTTGTTCTCCATTACCACATGCAACCTTTGCTTCAAAGAGAGATATTTGGTTGAGTCCCACATCACGACCCTTGCTAAACCGCATAGGGCTACTCATTACCATCAAACAATGAGTGCAATTATGCCTAAATTAATAGATAATTACACTGGAGGAGAATCAAAACGAGATCTATCAAAGATAGGATCAACCTCTCGGTTTTGGCCTCTTCCAGAATGCTGATTACTGAACACTTGGACAAAAAAATCAATTTTCCACATACACAATTACTGCACACATACCCTAAACCCATAAATAATGCCAAACTCAATCTGCCATATACAGAAATACTTAGAAAGTTCTGATGTTTGAGATGGTGGTATGAACTTTGTTCAACACAAAAACAATTGTATTGTGATAGAGAAAAACAAATCTGAAGAGTTAGAAGCCAAAATCAGACGGTATCACTTACTATGAAGATGCCCGACATAATTCTCTTATCATTTTTCTTAGACCTATAGGATATGTCATTAATTGACAGCACTATTCCCCTCTAGTTCACCAAAGATAAAAGGATAAAATGATTGATTTTCATGTCCTTATTTCTCAAACTAATTGCAATTCTAACAAATGTCACATAACAAGACCAAAGCCACCCAGGCCACTTGAATAGTTGAACATAAACAGACGCACATAACAAGAAGAAAAGAAAAACACATTATCCAGCAATGCTGGCATTGCAGATCTCATAACAACACGACGAAGAATAGGCATAACAGATACCTCCGGCTGCGACAGTCGATCGTCTTCGTTTGAAGAATCTCTGGCGCAGGACACGATCTTGAAGCAGGAGCTCAGTGATCTCCCCATCTGCAACTTGCTCCAAGACGAACAACTGCAAAAGAGGCCAAAATGAGGGAATGATAAGCGAGAGCTCTCTTCCTCGTCCGGCGAGCACGGGGAAGGAAAGCGGGAGGCAGAGCGACAACAGAGCGTTTGTCTTGGATCAAGTTGAGCGAGAGCTCTCTTCCTCGTCGGCAGAGCGACGACGGAGTGATCTTGAAGCAGCCTCAAGTTTGGCAGAGCTCGTATAATCATTTTTCTCCTTGATCCTCCGCCGGCGAGCACGAGGATTGAAAGTGGGAGGCAGAGCGACGGCGGAGCATTTGTCCCTAATCGAGCAACGCTCTTATGTCAACGGTGATGGAGACAACGACAGTCTTCGCTCCTTGATCCTCCGTCGGCGGCGTGCGAGAAGAGAGCAGGAGGCGGAGAAAGTAGCGAAAAGAAATTTGTCTGCGGAGTAAAACCTGAGAGAGTGCAGTTAGGTGTTTTAAAAATTGCCTTTTAAATTTTTTTTTTTAATTTCAGTCCGATTAAGTCAACCAGAGTGAGGCCCGACCGGGGGGGCACCGGGTTCTACTCTGGTATGAGGGGGGGAAAAGGGGGGAGTGGGAGGGAAGAGAAAGAAAAAGTGGGGGAGGAGAAAAAAGAGGGGGAGGAGAAGGAAAGGGGGGGAGAGGAAGAGAAAAGAGGGAAAGAAAGAAAAAAATGGAGGGAGAGAGGAATGCTCTTTGTAGTGACTATTTTTATCACCGTGACGACAATTTGGATCTCCGTGGGAGTTATTTGTGTTGGATCGGTAGGCGCCCTTATAGGGGGGATGAATAAGGGTTTTAAAAACTTATATTATATTTTGTAATACTTGAAATAATAAGAGATCAAAATAGTGATTTTGAATAAAGATCTAAATTGTTTTATAATAAAAGAGATGATAATAAACAATTTAGAGAAATGAAGAACACATCATTTTTATTACAAAAGGAGAGACATGATTACTATTAATAAAAATGATTACAAAATTTTGATTTCAATGACGCTAGTAATCAATGCGAAATATGAAAGACTCTTTTTGTTTTATATACCGACTCGTATCCCCACGAACCGGTTGGCTTTAGCCGATCCTTCCCCGGATACGGCCTCGAGCCGCTCTAGCCAACCCTTCCCCGGATATGGCCTCGAGCACCCCCTAGACCTACACCTAAGACCTAGTCGCCAACATGAGGCGAATTTCTGCCCTAAGTCCTACCCAGACCTAGTCGCCAACACAAGGCAAATTCTCTAACGGTTACAAAAGATATGAAATAAAATAACAACAACAATATTAAAACTCCCTCTAAGAAACTTCTGAAGTCGGAGATGAACGATCGTTGTAGAATAAGCGAGGTTGAAGCGATCCCTCTTTGGATCTAGCGTGATGAAGTCCTCTTTCAGAAACTCTCTAAGCGTTTGGTGGGAGATCAACTCTCGGTCATATAAGGCTTTGGAATTCTGGCACAAGACCTCTCTCAGGAATTATCACCCCACACGAGAAGAGAAGGGTCCATTATATAGCCTCAGCGCTAGTGCCTGCGCTAGTGGTACCGCCGGCGCTATCCCATATTAGGACATATTCTGCGCGGAAGAATCTTTATTCCAAGGAAACAATTCTCTTTTGCCTTCTGTGCTCCGCGCTATCGGATACCGCCAGGCGCTATCGTCTTCTATAAGTACTCCCGGAATTTGTGCTTAAGCAAGCATTTCGTCGATCGGATTTTCGTCGAACGCAGCTAACATTTCGTCGAGCGAGATTTCGTCGAACGCAGAGATGAGCATTTCGTCGAGCGCAGCTTTCAGTTCATCGAACGACAGCTAGCGCCTGCGCTAGTACTACCGCCAGCGCTAGTAGGAGTTCTGGATTTGATGGCTCAACTTTGGGTGCAACCTTCTTATGTAATCATTGAGTCATGTGGACTTTGTTATCATGCACACTTTAAACACACAAGATCAAATACACATAGGATTTGTTATTCTCAAACCTAGGAGATGCGGAAGACCATGTTCCAACAAACTCCCCCTTTTGATAATAACAAATACATTAATGATAAATCAGAGCATTAATATATAAGCATGAAGAAACATACTTGTGTGTGTGAGAGATGACTTAGGATAATTATCGATTTTAGCATATAGAATTGCTCCCCCTAAATACATGCTCTCCTAATATGTAAGCTATCATCTTAATTAAGCATTATATTTTGATAGCAGATTTTATTTATCATGTTAGTTCTCCCCCTTTTGTTATTAGCAAAAGCGGGTAAGGAGACACCACTTAAAAGTTGATAATAAGATAAAGGCATGATCGAGCTTGTAGAGAGAAGGAAAAGATATGGAGTTTTAGAATACTTTTTTATAAAAATAGATCAGAGTTTTTAGCTTAAAGATGAACAATCTAACATTTGTCAAGTACTTAATATTATCATGTTAGTTTTTCTTTTTTATATAAGAGTTTTAAGCATAAAAAATGTAATAATTTCCAAGTAACTAAACTACCCAGATAATATGTCTACACCCTAGCCCCGTACTAAGTGACGGATGGGCATGAGGAGCTGCATATATGCCGTAGGTTGGGGTGTTAGTCCCATATGCAAACACTAGACACAACTCAACCTAGCACTCTTTCCCCCCAGTGCCTCGCAAGGCCCCACTGGAACCCTCCCCAGTTAAGGACAAGACATGACTAGAGATAAGGTTATCTAATGTCTACAACCCTACTCCCCCGCTATGGTGAGATATGAAGTCATGGATAATAATTATTGGAAGCGTTTAAGCGTTTTAAATCAAATTATAATTTCATAGCCAATGGGTTTTAATATTTGAATTTTTTTAAAGAAAAGTTCACATAGCTAATCAATTAATAAATCAGAGTTTTAGCATTACAATATTTTCATAAATCAGAGTTTTATAAAAGAAAATTCATGTTAAAAGCAACCAATATAGAGTTTACCAAGCAAGTCTACCATTTGTTGCAAGAAAGGAATTTGAAGATTCAAGTGATGATGCACACAAAGTAAAAGACTTTAACTAAGCATGAAAGCGCAAGGTAAAATAATTATATGGTTATGATGCGTAAGATTTATAGAAATACAAGAACATCTTATTGTAATCAATGATGATCCATAAAAAGATATATGAGTTAAATTTCAAAAAGAAGATGTTTTTTTTAAATCATTGTTCAAGTAAAATCTTTAAATTCACTAATAAAGTAATCAAGCATGAAATAATGTTATCAAAAAGATATTACTACAATGTTATTTTAATTCACAAATTCAAAATATACCAAACATTGTAGAAAGCATGCTAGGTTATCTAGTGCATTTCATAAATAAAGAGTAGTATAGAATTTGCATTAGGATCCAATACTCATGAGAAGAAGTGTTATGGAAGATAATGATGTGCACATAAGTGTATTTTTGAATAGAGTAAACAAATGTTTTAATCAAAAATACAAGAGATATGTAAAGTAAAGAGCACAATAAAACACAAATAATTTTACTTCCACGCACTTCAATGCACAAAAAATGTACAACTACCAAGGTGTTTTGCACACACAATGCTCATTAAGACTTATCATGGTGCAAAGTAGTGCTTGGGGGATCACATAATTTTATTCTTCAATATTGATTTTTATTTATTTATTGTGATCCAGTGTACTTAAGAATAAGTGGTTTTTGAAAGAAAGTTATGGTTTGCACAAGATACTTTACTATTCTTTCCAAGGCGCTCAACCTCACAACGCTTATTAAGACTTATCAGGAGGTTCAAATAGTGCTTGGTGGAGTTATCTTTGTCACTTTATTTTATGATTTTTGTTTTGTACAAAGTTCTCCGAATACACTTGTTTTGCAAACCAATATAATTTTTAAAAAACATAACCACTTTTCTTAACTTTTAAAGTGCAAACAAAGGTTGTGTAGGCAAGATACTTGTGTAATTTTAATTCATTGTACTATTACAAAACATACACAAGCATTCTTAGATTAAACACACATGTAGACAATGCCAAAATAAGTGAGTGAATAAAGATCATTATCAAACATAAAACATTTACTCATACTTAGAGGCATGCTAAGCGTAGTTCTACACAACTTTTACAATATAATTGATGCATATATTAATAGATATATCAAAGCATGATGAAAACAATGTTCAAAGAAGTTTGAAAAGATAAATTGCAACATTATAGAAGTTCTAAATAGTAGATTAAATCATGCTTGATTTTCTCAATGATGTCCATACATTTTTTTATAATTTAAAGTTTGAACTCATAAGATTGATCTTGGACTTCCCGAGGACTACCTTGTGAAAGGTTCGCCCGGTACTAGGTGATATGATGGGATGATAGCCCAAGTCACCCTTTCACAAGATACAGGTAAATCGAAAAGTTAAGTTTAAAATAATAATTTTTGATACTTGTTTTTGTTTTATATTTTTGTATTTGATTTTTGCATATAGAAATAGAATTTAAACAAATATCCAAAGACAAAATATTTTTTGTAATTTGGCTTTTGTAATTTTGTATTTTAATTTTTCAAAAACAAGTACAGGCAGAATTGCAAAAATGAGTAGTACATATAAAATAATATATTTTTATTGATTTTTAAGAATTTTAAAAATTCAGAAAATCAGAGACTCGAGCTAGCGCCGACGTTAGGTCCTAGCGCCTGCGTTAGCTCACAGAGAGTGCTTATTTTAATCATATGGCCTAGATTTTCTTTGATTTTGCTTCCGATTTTTCTTAATTATGTTTTTGCAATGTAAGGTCTGTCTAATGAAGTGATGAGACGAGAAAAAATCGTAAAAAGTTGCGGAAGTTAAAATTAGTACATGAGTTTCATCTTCATTGGAGTTTCATATCTATTAAACCTTAATTACTGAGTTTTGCACAATATATGCATGAGTGAAATGATCATAAATAAGTGAAATAATATTCATGCAATTTTTTTAATTCTGATTTAAACATAATTATGATTAAACATACTTGGGGTAATTGAAAATGACGCAAATATATTAACTACCTAAGCAAAACTTGCACATTTTATACATTTAGCCTAATACCCCTAAAATACACCTCTTAAATCTATTTTGACATTTATTTCATTTAGTCTTAATAATATCATATAACAAATTTAGCTTTTCAAATTTTATAAGACTTTTAGGAAATGGATTTAGAAGGATAGAAATAAAAAGGATAAGTAGATCACTTGGAAAAATGATACGACTTTTTATTCAACTTTATTAAATTTCATTTATTTATGAATTTTGGTTTTAATATGTGAAAGTCATATTACAAGTTATATAAAGTGATCATATAATGATGGTTCAATAAAAAGTAAAAAAAAAAAGAAATTAAGCATATAATGAAGTAGATAATTGATATTTTTTTTGTTGATTTCTACTTCATGCAAATAATTGGATACTAATGAATGAGAGATTTAGTTATCCAAAGAGGACCGGGTGTGACGGTTCTTTTGGGTACCCAAATACATCGTGTTTGCGTTTGGGGAGATGGAAGTGAATGAGCCATTTTGAGTGGAGTTTGTGTTTCATCTTTAGCTTTGGGTCTCCATTCAAATCTTGGTTTAACATTATTTTTAGTTTTCAAATTTCCATAATCATTTACTTGAACATTTGGATCAAAAAGGTTTTTGAATTTTTAATTTGAAGGAAATTTGTTTGCATCTAATTTTAGGTTGAGAGAAACATGATTTTGTAAATTATGGTGATTTTGATTTTGATTTACAAATCCTTTATGTTCCTTACTCCCATTTTTAAACTTAGGTAAGATGTTCATATTCATATTCAACTTGTTCTTAGATATAGTTTGATATTGTGAATTTGTATTTACAATTTTCATAAGGAAGTTGATTTTTTATTTTAATTCATCATTTTTAATCTTTAAATTATGTCTAGCTTTATTATAAGCGATTGTGCTATTTTTAAGAGTTAAAACAATTGAATCTATATGATCTTGATAGTTATTTCTATATTCATCAAATGTTTCATCCATCTCTTTAATTTCAATTTTATAGTCTTTGCACTTAGCACAATCATTTATCAAAGATGAATTTTCTAAACATAATTTTTCATTTTGTTCTTTTACTAAAATAAAATCCTCTTCAAGTTTCTTGTGCTTTTCTTTTAATTCATTATAGTCTACATAAGTTGTGGTGTTTTCAACTAAGGAGCCATGTGTAGAACTAGATAAATTAGAATTTGATTCTTCATTAATTTTTGCCTCTAAATTTTTATTTTCTAAGCGCAAATGTTTATTAGCATTTTTTAATTTCTTAATTTTGCGCTTTGTAGTTTGAAGCAATTGTAATGAAGAAATAGAAGTACAAAAGATGGAATTTGATTTCCTTACATTGCTTTCGGGAGAGGCACGATTTGAACATATCGTTTCTTTGACATCTTTTTGGCACTCCTCTTCCGAAGATAGTATTTCTTCTTCTCTTTCACTTGATGTGCACTTCATGGATCCGTCATGAGAGGAGCATTCTTGAAGACTTGTGCAAGCTTGCATATTCTCCAGTTCTTGCGATTGTTCCATACCTGTAGAAGGAGAATCATACATTTCTTCAAGAAATTTCCATACTTTGTATGCACTAGAAAAACAATGTATTAATTTTGAAATTTCGTGAGATAAAGCGCAGAAAATACTATTTAAAGCTTTTGCATTTAGATGACGTTCCTATTTATTTGATTCATCCGCTGGTCTAACTATTGCTATATCTCATGCATTGATATCTAAATTTTTAATAAACTTTTCCATTGAAAATTTCCACCATTTATAATTTCTCCCTTCGAATAAAGGTGGTTTAAGAGACTTTTTCTTCTTCATAAAAATTTACTCCACTAATAGAAGCGAGATTATGAGACGCCATTATTCCTGGTTGTTAAGCCGATTGGAATAAAACCCCTCTGATACCACTTGTTGGATCGGTAGGTGCCCTTAGAGGGGGGGGGGGGTGAATAAGGTTTTTAAAAACTTATATTATATTTTGTAATACTTGAAATAATAAGAGATCAAAATAGTGATTTTGAATAAAGATCTAAATTGTTTTATAATAAAAGAGATGATAATAAACAATTTAGAGAAATGAAGAACATATCATTTTTATTACAAAAGGAGAGACATGAATACTATTAATAAAAATGATTAACAAATTTTGATTTCAATGACGCTAGAAATCAAAGCGAAATATGAAAGACTCTTTTTGTTTTCTATACCAACTCGTATCCCCACGAACCGGTTGGCTTTAGCCGATCCTTCCCCGGATACGGCCTCAAGCCGCTCTAGCCAACCCTTCCCCGGATATGGCTTCGAGCACCCCCTAGACCTACACCCGAGACCTAGTCGCCAACACGAGGCGAATTTCTGCCCTAAGTCCTACCCAGACCTAGTCGCCAACACGAGGCGGATTCTCTAATGGTTACAAAAGATATGAAATAAAATAACAACAATAATATTAAAACTCCCTCTAAGAAACTTCTGAAGTCGGAGATGAACGATCGATGTAGAATAAGCGAGGTTGAAGCGATCCCTCTTTGGATCTAGCGTGATGAAGTCCTCCTTCAGAAACTCTCTAAGCGTTTGGTGGGAGATCAACTCTCGGTCATATAAGGCTTTGGAATTCTGGCACAAGACCTCTCTCCGGAATCAGCACCCCACACGAGAAGAGAAGGGTCCATTATATAGCCTCAGCGCTAGCGCCTGCGCTAGTGGTACCACCGGCGCTATCCCATATTAGGACATATTCTGCGCGACAGAATCTTTAATCCAAGGAAATAATTCTCTTTTGCCTTCTGTGCTCCGCGCTATCGCCTGCGCTATCGGATACCGCCAAGCGCTATCGGCTTCTATAAGTACTCTCGGAATTTGTGCTTAAGCAAGCATTTCGTCGATCGGATTTTCATCGTACGAAGCTAACATTTCATCGAGCGAGATTTCGTCGAACGCAGAGATGACCATTTCATCGAGCGCAGCTTACAGTTCGTCGAACGACAGCTAGCGCCTGCGCTAGTACTACCGCCAGTGCTAGTAGGAGTTCTGGATTTGATGGCTCAACTTTGGGGGCAACCTTCTTATGTAATCCTTGAGTCATGTGGACTTTGTTATCATGCACACTTAAACACACAAGATCAAATACACATAGGATTTGTTATTCTCAAACCTAGGAGATGCGGAAGACTATGTTCCAACAATTTGAATATCCGTGGAGATCCAAATGGCTCTCCGCGGAGATCCAAATAGTTTTCCGCAGAGAACCTTTTAGGTCTCCGCGGAGAACCTTTTAGGACTCCGCGGAGAACTTTTTGGATCTTCGCGGAGAACCTTTTGGATCTCCGCGGAGAACCATTTGCTCTCCGCGGAGAACCTTCTGGATCTCCGCGGAGAACCTTCTGGATCTCCGCGGAGTCACAGTGCGCCTTGATTAAAGAAAATTGAAACTTCCAAATACATATAATCAATGATTATTAATACTTGCATGGTCGATATATATATTCTATAAACCTAAGAACATTCAAGATTGAACAAGCTCCAAGCTGTCGAGATTCAAAAACAATTGCAGTTCAATCAATGATACCTTAAATAATCAATGAATATTTATTTACATTTTTACATAGATATAATTATAAGTCTTTACATAGTTTCCACAGCCCAAAAAATGTTTCAAACTCCACATCTCTGATAGTTAAAATGTGGTTCTTCTCATCTTCCGTTTTTATTTTAGCTGGATGCTCCCAAAACTCAGATTTATAAACTTCTGGACAATTCTCAATATCTTCACTAAGAGTATGGTTCAATGCTTATATTTTATGAAGCCTGCAAAAAAGATAAGAGAGAATCCATATAATTGTGAAGTTTATAGCAACATACATGGAAGAACTTGACAAGATCAGTTAAGAAAGAACCTGCCCTTCAAATAATGAAATACGCATTTTCCTTATCAGCATTCTACATGTGAGACATTCTTGAGTAGGATTCAATTGCTCCCCACATCTCCAAATTAATAACAGGAGTCGGTCCACAAAAATTGCTCCTTGCATCTCCAAATTAGTATTTCTTGGGACTATAATAACCAATAATTGTTGTTAAATTCGACAATAATAGCCAATATTTTGACATTTGAGCAGCGGGAATCTTATTATGGGGCATGCAAAATAAATTTCATTTGTAATTACAACTATAGTTTGAGTACTGATAAAGTTACCGTGGAAGTACTGTTGTCATGTGAGAAGTGAGGAGGTTTTGAAATGTCCAGAATTGCGAAAGAAAGAAGAGAATTGGGGTCTCACGAGGAGATCAGAGGCAAGATCTATTAATTAATCAGGTTGATTTCCTGGATTCTCTTTTGGTACATGCATCCTTGTTATATCAATGTCAAAACCTATACACACACACACACACACACTTTTTCTTTGCTCACAACTACTCTCCCAGGAAGCAAAAAAGCAAAACTGCTCTCTCTCAAGAGCAGTTTTGGCCTTCGCAACTGCAAACCCCATTTGTACGGAATTAATAAAAGGATAGTACACACGATAGGATCCTGTGATGTTGTGTCCAAATCTTTGATATGATTCTTATTTATAAAGAGTACATATTGTAAATTATAAATATTTTGCACAAATAAATAAGGCCTTGAGCTAAATAAGAACATTGCAAATGGAAAAAGTCGAACCGGTGGCCCAAACGATAGATATCTCTGCTAAGTATTTGTTCTCCATTACCACAGGCAAACTTTGCTTCAAAGAGAGATATTTGGTTGAGTCCCACATCACGACCCTTGCTAAACCGCATAGGGGTTACTCATTACCATCAAACAATGAGTGCAATTATGCCTAAATTAATAGATAATTACACTGGAGGAGCAATCAGAACAAGATCTATCAAAGATAGGATCAACCTCTCGGTTTTGGCCTCGTCCAGAATGCTGATTACTGAACACTTGGACAAAAAATCAATTTTCCACATACACAATTACTGCACACATACCCTAAACCCATAAATAACACCAAACTCAATCTGCCATATACAGAAATACTTAGAAAGTTCTGATGTTTGAGATGGTGGTATGAACTTCGTTCAGCACAAAAACAATTGTATTGTGATAGAGAAAAACAAATTTGAAGAGTTAGAAGCCAAAATCAGACGGTATCACTTACTATGAAGATGCCCGATATCAATCTCTTATCATTTTTCTTAGACCCTATAGGATATGTCATTAATTGTCAGCACTATTCCCCTCTAGTTCACCGAAGATAAAAGGATAAAATGATTGATTTTCATGTCCTTATTTCTCAAACTAATTGCAATTCTAACAAATGTCACATAACAAGACCAAAGACACCCAGGCCACTTGAACAGTTGAACATAAACAGATGCACATAATAAGAAGAAAAGAAAACACATTATCCAGCAATGCTGGCATTGCAGATCTCATAACAACGCGACGAAGAATAGGCATAACAGATACCTCCGGCTGCGGCAGTCAATCGTCTTCGTTTGCCGAATCTCTGGCGCAGGACACGATCTTGAAGCAGGAGCTCAGTGATCTCCCCATCTGCAACTTGCTCCAAGACGAACAACTGCAAAAGAGGCCAAAATGAGGGAATGATAAGCGAGAGCTCTCTTCCTCGTCCGGCGAGCACGGGGAATGAAAACGGGAGGCAGAGCGACAACAGAGCGTTTGTCTTGGATCAAGTTGAGCGAGAGCTCTCTTCCTCGACGGCAGAGCGACGACGGAGTAATCTTGAAGCAACCTCAAGTTTGGCAGAGCTCGTATAATCATTTTTCTGCGGAGTTAAACCTGAGAGAGTGCAGTTAGGTGTTTTAAAAATTGCCTTTTAATTTTTTTTTTAATTTCAGTCCGATTATGTCAACCAGAGTGAGGCCCGACTGGGGGGGCGCCGGGTTCTACTCTGGTATGAGGGGGGAAAAAGGGGGGAGGGGGAGGGAAGAGAAAGAAAAAGTGGGGGAGGAGAAAAAAGAGGGGGAGGAGAAGGAAAGGGGGAGAGTGGAAGAGAAAAGAGGGAAAGAAAGAAAAAAATGGAGGGAGAGAGGAATGCTCTTTGCAATGACAATTTTTATCACCGTGAAGACAATTTGGATCTCCGCGGAGAGTCATTTGGATATCCGTGGAGATCCAAATGGCTCTCCGCGGAGATCCAAATGGTTTTCCGCAGAGAACCTTTTAGGTCTCCGCGGAGAACCTTTTAGGACTCCGCGGAGAACTTCTTGGATCTCCGCGAAGAACATTTTGGATCTCCGCGGAGAACCATTTGCTCTCCGCGGAGAACCTTTTGGATCTCCGCGGAGAACCTTCTGGATCTCCGCGGAGAATCTTCTGGATCTCCGCGGAGAACCTTCTGGATCTCCGCGGAGAATCTTCTGGATCTCCGCGGAGTCACAGTGCGCCTCGATTAAAGAAAATTGAAACTTCCAAATACATATAATCAATGATTATTAATACTTTCATGGTCGATATATATATATATATATATTCTATAAACCTAAGAACATTCAAGATTGAACAAGCTCCAAGCTGTCGAGATTCAAAAGCAATTGCAGTTCAATCAATGATACCTTAAATAATCAATGAATATTTATTTACATTTTTACATAGATATAATTACAAGTCTTTACATAGTTTCCACAGCCCAAAAAATGTTTCAAACTCCACATCTCTGATAGTTAAAATGTGGTTCTTCACATCATCCGTTTTTATTTTAGCTGGATGCTCCCAAAACTCAGATTTATAAACTTCTGGACAATTCTCAATATCTTCACTAAGAGTATGGTTCAATGCTTATATTTTATGAAGCCTGCAAAAAAGATAAGAGAGAATCCATATAATTGTGAAGTTTATAGTAACATACATGGAAGAACTTGACAAGATCAGTTAAGAAAGAACCTGCCCTTCAAATCATGAAATACACATTTTCCTTATCAGCATTCTACATGTGAGACATTCTTGAGTAGGATTCAATTGCTCCCCGCATCTCCAAATTAATAACAGGAGTCGGTCCACAAAATTGCTCATTGCATCTCCAAATTAGTATTTCTTGGGACTATAATAACCAATAATTGTTGTTAAATTCGACAATAATAGCCAATATTTTGACATTTGAGCAGCGGGAATCTTATTATGGGGCATGCAAAATAAATTTTATTTGTAATTACAACTATAGTTTGAGTACTGATAAAGTTACCGTGGAAGTACTGCTGTCATGTGAGAAGTGAGGAGGTTTTGAAATGTCAAGAATTGCGGAAGAAAGAAGAGAATTGGGGTCTCACGAGGAGATCAGAGGCAAGATCTATTAATTAATCAGGTTGATATCCTGGATTCTCTTTTGGTACAGGCATCCTTGTTATATCAATGTCATAACCTACACACACACACACACACACACACACACACACACTTTTTCTTTGCTCACAACTGCTCTCCAGGAAGCAAAAAAGCAAAACTGCTCTCTCTCAAGAGCAGTTTTGGTCTTCGCAACTGCAAACCCCATTTGTACGGAATTAATAAAAGGATAGTACACACGACAGGATCCTGTGATGTTGTGTCCAAATCTTTGATATGATTCTTATTTATAAACATTACATATTGTAAATTATAAATATTTTGCACAAATAAATAAGGCCTTGAGCTAAATAAGAACATTGCAAATGGAAAAAGTCGAACCGGTGGTCCAAACGATAGATATCTCTGCTAAGTATTTGTTCTCCATTACCACAGGCAACCTTTGCTTCAAAGTGAGATATTTGGTTGAGTCCCACATCACGACCCTTGCTAAACCGCATAGGGGTTACTCATTACCATCAAACAATGAGTGCAATTATGCCTAAATTAATAGATAATTACACTGGAGGAGCAATCAGAACGAGATCTATCAAAGATAGGATCAACCTCTCGGTTTTGGCCTCGTCCAGAATGCTGATTACTGAACACTTGGACAAAAAAATCAATTTTCCACATACACAATTACTGCACACATACCCTAAACCCATAAATAACGCCAAACTCAATCTGCCATATACAGAAATACTTAGAAAGTTCTGATGTTTGAGATGGTGGTACGAACTTTGTTCAGCACAAAAACAATTGTATTGTGATAGAGAAAAACAAATCTGAAGAGTTAGAAGCCAAAATCAGACGGTATCACTTACTATGAAGATACCAGGCATCAATCTCTTATCATTTTTCTTAGACCCTATAGGATATGTCATTAATTGACAGCACTATTCCCCTCTAGTTCACCGAAGATAAAAGGATAAAATGATTGATTTTCATGTCCTTATTTCTCAAACTAATTGCAATTCTAACAAATGTCACATAACAAGGCCAAAGCCACCCAGGCCACTTGAACAGTTGAACATAAACAGACGCACATAATAAGAAGAAAAGAAAAACACATTATCCAGCAATGCTGGCATTGCAGATCTCATAACAACGCGACGAAGAATAGGTATAACAGATACCTCCGGCTGCGGTAGTCGATCGTCTTCATTTGCCGAATCTCTGGCGCATGACACGATCTTGAAGCAGGAGCTCAGTGATATCCCCATCTGCAACTTGCTCCAAGACGAACAACTGCAAAAGAGGCCAAAATGAGGGAATGAGAAGCGAGAGCTCTCTTCCTCGTCCGGCGAGCACGAGGAAGGAAAGCGGGAGGCAGAGCGACAACAGAGCGTTTGTCTTGGATCAAGTTGAGTGAGAGCTCTCTTCCTCGACGGCAGAGCGACGACGGAGTGATCTTGAAGCAGCCTCAAGTTTGGCAGAGCTCGAATAATCATTTTTCTCCTTGATCCTCCGCCGGCGAGCACGAGGATGGAAAGTGGGAGGCAGAGCGACGATAGAGCGTTTGTCCCTAATCGAGCAACGCTCTTATGTCAACGGCGACGGAGACAATGACAGTCTTCGCTCCTTGATCCTCCGTCGGCGGCGTCAGAGTGCGAGAAGAGAGCGGGAGGCGGAGAAAGTAGCGAAAATAAATTTGTCTGCGGAGTTAAACCTGAGAGAGTGCTGTTAGGTGTTTTAAAAATTGCCTTTTAAATTTTTTTTTAATTTCATTCCGATTAAGTCAACCAGAGTGAGGCCCGACCGGGGGGAGGGGAGAAAATGAACGGAAGGCTTTACAAAAAAAAAAACCTGTTGTATGAGTATATATATAATAAATAACTTATATATATAATAAATATATATATATAACTTATATATACATATATTTATATATATAACTGTATATGTATCCACCTACATATAAGTCCCCCTATATGAATACATGATTGCATAAATTTACCTATACAAGAACCTATATACGCGTGTGTGTATATATATGATAACTAAATTCGCGCTGCGCAAAATTAAAATATTATCCACGTATAATTCGATAAGGCAAGTGTACCTATCGCTTTATAGTATAGGATTTAGAAAATCAAGTGTCATATTTTTCCGGGCTTGTTGAGTACTTCTACTCACAAAGAAGAGCTATTATTTTATCGATCGAAAGTTGGGTTTGTTTTGGAAAAACAATTTGGAGAAAATTAACTACGAAGAAAGATTATGATTAAAAGGATTAGCACCTGGTCTTGAATCCCTTTGGAATAAAATATAATTTTATAAAAGATGAAACCGCAAACTCTTATTGAAATATCCTCGACCGTGGAGGTTCCCAAAATATGGTAGAGCCTCTCTCGAGAGAACTACCACCTAACCTTAGGTTGATCGATTAAGACCCCTCGGCCAGTCGAAACCCCCTAAGCTTGCTTTAAGCGGTGAACCCCACTATTGGATTTGACTCCAATCCGAAAGATTTGTGTCACCCTCTCTCGAGGAATGCATACAACTCTTTTTATCTTTGAGTGATCTCCTCGTTCGCATGGATCTCTCGATCACTAGCAAACGAATCATAGATTGAAAGTCATATTCCGGACATATGAAATCAAAACAAAATAATTCAAAGATAAATCGAAGATAAACAAAACGAGAGTTTGCTAATTAGAAAGATTCAAAACATATTTTATTTTATTCCAAAGTTCATCATGACCAAGCGCTAAAGGAAACTTAGCTACTCATCATAGTGATGGGAATACAAGTAGAAGAGGAAAAAGACATGATTAAGAAAACAACAATACTTGAATTAAAATAGCAATAATAAAAACTTACAACTTTAGGAAAAAGTAGCTAGAACATAAAAAAAACAGTAAACTAAAGCTGAAATTAAGCTCCAAAATTGCACCCCCTGACTTCTGGAGATTGCTGCCTTTTATAGATGAAAAAACGGGGAGTCACGCCCTTGGTCACGCCCGTGACCAAGGGCGTGTAAGCTGCGTAATTACTGTCATGAAAGCCCGGGACGTTGGGGAAGAGGAACCGCCAAAAATCAATTGCACGGCGGGTCACGGCCTCGGTCACGCCCGTGACCAAGGGCGTGTCTTGAATGGGTCTGGAAACGGCGGGAAACGCCGCGATCTGGAGTTAATCTGGCGGTTGCAGAAAAGTCACGGCCTCGGTCACGCCCGTGACCGAGGGCGTGTAAGCTAGAAACGACGGGAGTTGATTGCTGGCTGAAATGAATGCAATCCGGGCGAGTCACGCCCGTGACTTTAAGGTCACGCCCTCAGTCACGCCCGTGACAGAGGGCGTGTAATTTTAATCTGACGTGGCGGCTGACTTCTTTCAACTGGAATGCGCGGGGCTGGATCACGGCCGTGACAAAATGTCACGCCCTAGGTCACGCCCGTGACCGAGGGCGTGTACTTTGCGATTTCGGCAGAAATACTCCAAATATTCTCCTGATTAGTCATATAAGCTTGAAATTGCTATTGGCAGGCCAAATTACCTGAAAATACAAAAATAAGATAAATTAGTGATAAATTAACTAAAACTAAATTAAATTAAATTAATTATAAATAAAATATTATGTGAAAATAACTATAAATATAGCATCATCAAATACCCCCATACTTATTCGTTTGCTAGTCCCGAGCAAACAACTTTCCATAGGAGTAGAAAAATTTAAATACAAGAAAAGAATTTTGAACCTAAAGAGTAAAAATGCGAAGTCTTGCGCCTAAGCGTGTAGAAATTCTAGTAGAAAAACATATTCAGCATAAAGATTAGCTTATAATTTTCAAAAATGTGTTATAACATATTGTTACTACTTTTAAATTGAAAATCCGGTAAATCCTAAAATGATATTTAAGGAGCGGGTAGCGTGTTTACTAAGATCAATATTACACAAAATCAAAGTTCGGGATAGCCTCCAAAGAAATCCATCAATGACGATGGCCATAGGCTTGCCCTTTCACACTCTCGCCACGGCACTAGTTTAACTCATAAGCACGAATCAATAGGACTTAATTAGGTTGAAATGTGGCTTAGGTTCAAGGTGCGGATATCAAAAGATAAACGTGAAGGGTTAAGGCACACTTAAAACAAAAAGAAGAGCTTTGCAAAAACTTGTATGCTAAATAATTTTTACACCCCAAATAATTTTGATATAAAGGTAGGGGTCAAAAAATGCACTCTGCAAATTTTTTCTCAATATTTTTTTCTCATTTTTTTTCTTCATTTTTTTTTTCATTTTTTTTGTTTTCTTCTTTTGCAGCAAAATGATAGCAAAATTAAAATCACCATTTTCACAAATAAGAAACACAAGCTAGCAACAAATAAAGCTCTAAATTTCAAGCGTGCACCATAGGCAGGCTATTTGGCTTTGGTGAAAATGAGTGAGGCTTACAAAAGAAACGGTAAAAAGCACAAAATGGCTAGCAACGGTTAAGATTTTATGGCTTGGAATGCAAAGGCTCAAACGAATCAAGAGGTGGCCTAAATCATTTTCATGCTCATGAATCTAACTTATGCAAATGTCTTGAGAGTCGCTAGAGGCAAGTTCTAGACATCGAGAAAGAATACCCTTCCGTTCAAATTGGGTACTATTTCTCCAGTAAACTTCTACATACTCACTTAAAGCATTTTTGGATTCTACCGATTTCAAATTAAAAGTAAAACAAAAATATTCTACGCAGTTAGAAAATCATAAATCTAATTTTATGCTGAATAGTTAATTCGACATGAGATCCTACTAACGCGTGCGCGTAACTAGAACACTGCACGAGTCAACAATTTTACTCCAAAATTCAAAATCTAATAAAGTATATAAAATTTTCTACAACACTATGTAAAAGTAAATCTACTAAGAATTTTGCAAACAAGTAAATATAGAAATATTAAGAAAACTATATAGTTTTTTTTGTAGATTTTTTTTAATTTTTTTAATTTTTTTTTTCTGATAAAAATTTTGGGTGTTGCTTTGCAATAAAACCGACGTGAAATACCCTCCCACATACTTTAAATAAAACAGTGTCCCCAATGTTTTAGAAAGAAGTGCGAGTAAAGGAGAGGAAACTTCCCTGATGAAGAGCAAATCAATACCCAAGCCATCCTGAAGAAAAACAGGAAGTAAAACTCTTTTTTTTATATTTTGAATATTTTGACAGGAATAAAAGAGAAATAAAACAAAAATAAAGGTGCGGGACAGAAAATAAAAGATAAAGACGACCAAAAATAAAAAAAAACTCTAAGCATCATCGTCGTCGTCCTCCTGCTGATAATAAGCACGCAGATCAGCAAATTCCCGCTGCAGATGCTCCATAGAAGAAGCATGGCGCTGCTCGAGGGTATCAAAACGTGTGTCAAAATGAGTGCGCATGGACAGCTGCTCTGTCTGAATCTGATCCAAACGAGTGTGGATCCGCCCAAACTGCTGATCGAAATAAGTGGATGAGTCGGGCGCAGGGGGAAAATGCTGCTGTGGCGGCTGTGGAAACTGCGGAGCTGGAGCAACGCCACCCGAATCAGCTTCGAAATCAAGATCGATCGGGTCACCACCCACTTCGCCAGGAACGGCCTCGTACTCGCGGCCACGCCGACGCATCAAACCAAGGGCTCGGAGGTTTTGGAATGTGATAGGCGCAAGCATTTGGAGTGGAGACATGGGAGGAAGTGCATCCCAGAGCTCCAAACGCTTGGCCAAATAAGTAACAAACGAACCGCCATGAAGCGCACTAAGCCTCCGATTTTCGGCCTGATGCCGAAAAAACATCGCTAGCGCCGAAACAAGATTGAGGGGGACTCGTTCGTGCATGCTATATAAATATAACAGGTCCGCGCGGGTCACCACTCCATGGCTATCGCCGCGAGCGGAAAGTGTGAAAGTGAGGAGGTAGTGGAGATAGCGTAAGGCGGGGGAGAGGAGATGACTACCCTTGGATTTTTTAGGCGAATATGGATTGGGGTCGTTACTGATTTCCGCCCAAAATCCGGGAAGGTTATACTCACGAGGGAAATCAAGGGGGAGAGCGGTGTAGGCCTCCGTAAGAGTGAAGGCCTCGTCGCAGAAGCCTATGAGAACGTTGAACTGACGCAAAGGAAGAGTTCGCGAAAGCCCGCCCATTCGGAATTCAAGCACGTTGTCGGCCCCGGCCCAGTGGAAATCAAACGAAGAGAAAAACTCCGCCACCAGCTCGTAGTACGCCGGCTGATGAGTCCTGATCATATACACATTTTTTGGACTCATCCGGGCCGTTATTTAGTCAATTCTACGCATTATAGCCTTGTTATAGTTTATATTTGATAATCCATGCTAGGTGCACATCTTGGCCCACTTTGGTGTGATTTTCGTGTTTATTGTCTTTAGTATATTCTTGTGCTGATAAGTGCCACTTTCAGTGGCTAGATCTGTGGTTGTGCGGGAATAGGAGTCGTGCAAGTGCTCCCGGTGCAATTCTGCACAGGAACACTGCGCACGATCACCGGTTCTATTGCGCACGACCACTGGTCGTGCGCCACTGATCGTGTGCACTTAACCCTTTTTTCACGAGTTCTGTTTGGTGCAGTGCGCACGACCATCAACGACAGTGCGCACGACCACCGGTCGTGCGCCACTGCTCGTGCGCACTTACCATTTAATTTCCGAGTTCTGTTTGTTGTAGTGCGCACGACCATCAACTCCAGTGCGCACGACCACCGGTCGTGCGCCACTGGTCGTGCGAACATTTTATTTTATAATTTCGTATCTTGCAGGTTCCACCCAGGCAGTGCGCACGATCGCCGAATTCCAGTGCGCACGACCACTGGTCGTGCGCCAATGATCGTGCGCAGTATTTAATCCAGCGCCTATTTAAACGCCTGTTGCGATTTTAGGGCGGATCGTTCATGCCGGGAGCGGGATTCCTGTTCCGTACGCCGTCGATCTCCACCGTGGGAAGCCTCCACTTCATCTCCTACGCAAAGGGAAGCCTCCTCCATCCATTCTAAGACTTCCTCCATTGTCCGTGAGTGTTCTCCATCGTCCGTAAGCCTCCAAGCAAGCATTCTTTCATTCCGCTCGGTGAGAAGAAGAAGAAACCTAAAGTCGAAGACGACGGAGCACGTAGGGAGATCGTGACAGCTCTCTACGCCGGAAGCATTGTCCGTCCGAGTCCGGAGGTAGCCCGACAACCTACCATTCCGGCCGTGAACGGCCGCTAGTCTTCACCATCGGTTATTCCTTTCCTCTTTCCTCGTTGTACTCTTTGAACCGTGTAAAACTCGAATATTGAGATGTTATTTGTTTAAATGAATGTCTCTTTGTTATTCTTCATGGTTTGGTTGTGATTCACTCCGTTCTCATTCACTCACTCGCGCCCGCACGCAAGGTGTTTGACCCGCGTTAGCAAGAGCTAACGGCGGTTGTGAAGAGGTGTTTGCGACCCTCACCCTCTCGCATTCGAGCTCACTTCATCCGCCTCACGAAGCACGGCATCGCGGCCGTTGCATCCACCTCACTTTGCGAAGCGGTGTTTTCGACCCGCATTTCTTTTGTTATTGCTAAGATTAGGAAAACCAACCTAAAACCCCTCTTTGTGTTTGTTGAACGCTTGTGTAACAATCATCTCTGCGCGATTCGTTCACCCATCCTGCATTCCTCAAGAGACCGACATCCGGGGAATTTATTCTCCACAATTATTACTTGACAGCGACCGGTGCACTTGCCGACACGCATCAAGTTTTTGGCGCCGTTGCCGGGGAATGCAGGCGTGTTTCGTCTTATGTTGTGACTTTCGTTATACGAGCAGTTGTTTTTTATTTTCTTTGTTTTTCTTTTTGTTTCTGACAGTTCATGCAGAGGCAGGTCGCAGGTGAACTCGCACCTTTTGATCCAGAAATCGAACGAACTGCTCGCGCGCGAAGGCGCGCTGCGGCTGTACAAGCGGCCATGGGTGATCAGGTAGACCCAAATGATGTTGATCCGAGAATGCCCGGCGTGGGGGAACATCAGCCTGGGATTGAGCAGGAGGCAGCTAGGCCTCGACCCCGCACGATGAGGGACTACACCACTCCAACGGCTGGGAGTGTGTATCCAGGTTTTGGGCCAAATATTATGAATAATCAGTTTGAGATCAAGCCAGCGATCTTAAACATAATCCGGAACAACGCTCAGTTCTCGGGGTTGGCCAGCGAAGATCCGCATCTGCATCTGGCGGAGTTTTCTGATATTTGCGGAACCTTCCGCTACGCAGGGATTGCGGACGACACGGTCAAGCTCAGACTGTTTCCCTTTTCACTCCGCGACAAAGCAAAGGTGTGGCTCCAGTCTATTCCGCCCGGGACTGCTGCAACTTGGGATGCTCTCGCATCCAAGTTCCTTGCTAAATTCCACCCTGTGGATAAGATTGTAAGCTTGCGGCGGGAGATCGCCACATTTCGCCAACTTGACCAAGAGACCCTTGCTGAAGCATGGGAGCGCCTCAACGATCTCCTTCGCCGTTTCCCTGGCCACGAGCTCCAACCATGGAATGTGGTTGAATTGTTCTACTTCGCGATCGAGCCCAACTACAGGGCAATGATCGATGCTGCAGCGGGTGGTACCTTGATGAACCACACTCCTGAAGAAGCCCTTCGAATTCTGCGCGACACTGCCTCCCACAGTACATTCTGGACTGCAGGGAGAAATGCTCCAAGAAGCGGCCGAGGTCTTTTCATGGTCGACTCTCTCCCCTCACCATCCGCGACTGCTGCTGTCATTACCTGTGAGGGATGTGGAGGCGGAGGCCACCACGCGTATGAGTGTGCGGGGAACAACGTGGCAGGTGACTTCACACACTTGAACTTGAATGAATCTGTTAATTATGTAGGAAATCAGCCTAGGGGGGCGCCTTTCAATAATGCTTATAATCCGGGGGCGAGAAGTCACCCGAACTTCTCGTGGAATCCAAACACACCTGGCCAACGATGGGCACCGGGGCAGCATCAAAACGATGCTTACGCCTCCGGGAGCCAACCGAGGCCGCCGCACCCGGATTATAACCAAGCACCCCCTACCCAAAAGAAGAGTAATTTAGAAGAAATGATGGAGAAATTCATGCTAGCAGCTAATTCAAATATGGTAAATCAAACTGCATCTATGCGAAACTTGGAGACGCAGTTGGGCCAATTGGCCCAAGCGCTAACCGAGCGTTCGCAGGGGACCCTTCCCAGCAACACGGAGAAGAACCCCATTGATCAAGGGAAGAGTCTGGGGGATGTGGTAGATGCCAATCCGAGTGAGCTGGTAATCTCTTGTTCCATCAATAAGGTTGAAACAAAAGCTTTATGCGATTCCGGTTCCTCCCACAACGTTATTGCGTTGCAAGATGTAGCCAAATTACAACTGGATTTGAACACGGAAGAAAGGAAATCCCTTGTGCTTGCCAATGGTACTGTTGTTCAATCCGAGGGGGAAGTAAAGAATGTGGAGGTGACGGTTGAGGGGACAACTGTAGTTGCTGATTTTCAGGTTTTGGGCCCGCGGGAAAACCAGTCCATTCCTATCTTGGGCGTACCGTTCTTGAAAGAGAGCGGTGCTACCCTTGACTTTGCTACGGGGTGCATTTCCCTAACCAATATGTTGCATCAGCCCACTTGTCCCGAAGCCACAACTGAAACATTCACTCCGCCCCCTCTCGTTATTTCTGATGAATTTCTAAGCTGTGTAGGAAAGATACATGTTCAAGAAACAGGTGAAGGAGGAATGGAGGAGCTCCAATCGGATGAGGAAGAAGAGGTCGACCTCCGGAAAGAATTCGACTCCGAGAAGGAGGAAGACGGCAGTTCGGGAAACGTTGACGTGAATGTAGTTAGGGTTGCTGATTATTTATCTTCTTATGGTGAATCATGTAATAAACTATCTAAGCGCTCCATCTCCTGGGCCGATCCGGTAGTCACCACGATGCCGGAAGTGACGCCACCTGATTCTAAGGAGGAAAAATCTGAGAACTCTCAACGGTGGCAGTCTCCGACTGTCACCAAACTTAAAAAGGAAAAACTTCTGCGCGACGCTCGTGCTGCCGCTCTCCGTGGCAAGGTGGCGGAGGTTAGGGGAGCATTGGGTAATACCAGTGCTGGCCCTAAAGCCTTCACCTCCCGCCTACGTGCTATGGGAGAAGCACACCATAAAAGCGCTTTTAGTTGATGTGTGTTTTATTTGCTGTGGTGAACTATTTTTGAGATTTCTTTTTAATTCCTGCACTTTATAAACACTGCTAATATAGGTATTTGGTCCAGCTTAAGGACGTTAAATGAAAGCGCTACTGGGAGACAACCCAGATTTCCTGTTTTCGTATTTCTTTTTATCTAACTTCTTTTAGTTCAGCTTTTGTATCTGCTTTTGTTGCTTTGAGTTTGTGCTTGCAGGGTTTTGTGTTCGATGGAGCGGATGCTGCGGACTAGTCTTGATCGTAAACGCCAATCGTCTGGTATGCTCATTTCTGAGCATTGGGTAACACTTCCTCCCCTCTTTTTGCTTCAATTTCTAGATATATCGCTTAGTTTAAGTCTGGGGGAGCGGTTGTTGTTATCCACTGTGCACGAGTGCACCGCATGCTAGAAGGTTGATTCTTTTTTTATCTTATCATTATCGTTGTTTTCCATGTTTCACACACCATTTCACCCACTTGAGTGCGTGCTTGTCTTTTTGTTGTTGTTCCGTTTAAACTAGTTTGGTTGGAATGTGAAATAGGTTGTTAACGCAGGAATTATTATTTGGAGTGCGATGTTGACTCATGTAGTGTTCTAGTCACTTCGCATGCTATGGTAGAATTTGTGTAGAACTAGATTTTCTTTATGCATTTAATTTATGTTTAGTATTTCTGCGTAAATTTAGATTTAATATACTCAAGTGGTGAATTTGTATGGAATTGACGATAACCCGGTGTTGTGTGTGTGCGGTTGCTAGTCGTGTGTTGCTCAAGTCGGGAGGAAGGTTTATCTTTCTCGTGGGCTAAGAACTTGCCCCAAGCGACTCTCGAAGCTTGGGTGAGAGCTACTCGTTGAGTCAAGCATGATGTAGGCCACCCTTTGGCTAGTTTGAGCTTTGTTATTCCATGTCCATTTCATTCACCTTTGCAAGCCAATTTTGTGCCTACCAATCCTTTGTTCAGCTCCTCTTCATCCACCAAAGCCTGGAGCCTATCCCACGCCCGCAACCAAATTGTTTTTAACTGCGCTCATAATTCTAAACTTGTGTGGTGTGTGGAATCTTTGTGTTTTGGAGAGAAAATAAAGTCCATCTGCTGATTTTGAACCAACCGGGGGTTCAATAAAAGAAGTGAAATATGTAAAAGAAAAAAAAAGAGTATTTTGAAAAAAAAATCCTCCCGAGCTAAAAACGGAAAATCTGTTGGTATTTGTGAAGTAGGCCGCGTGCACACCTGGTTTTCAGGATAAGTCTGGGGGTGTGTCACACGAGCATAGTTTGTTGGTCTTGTGTGGTGCAGCGTTCCGTTAGCTCACTTGGGTTGCGTAGCCACCGTGTTTAACTTTGAATATCACACCGTAACCTAAGCCTCGTTTTAGTCCTATAAGTCCTACTGATTTGATTTGCGAGTTTGCTAGCGCCGTGGAGAGAGTGTGACCGGGCGAGCGTATGGTTCACGACGTTGATGGATTTCAGCGGAGTTATTCCTAAGCCCCGATCTTTTGCAACACCCGCCTCAGTGTCTCGTCACTTTCATACTGGGCATGATCGTCAAATTCTTCATAATTCACCAACTGAGTAGGACTAAATCTTTACTTACGCTTTAATACTTATGTAAATTAGTTAGCATAATTAGAATCTTCTTCTACTAGAATTTCTACTCGCATGCGTACGTTACTTCGCACCGTACTCCCTTGTGTAACTCTCTATGTTAACTATCATTTTCGCGCTCCGCCGGATTCGTTTGCTCGGGACGCGCAAACAGTTAAGTCTGGGGGTGTGATGAGTCCTGATCATATACACATTTTTTGGACTCATCCGGGCCGTTATTTAGTCAATTCTACGCATTATAGCCTTGTTATAGTTTATATTTGATAATCCATGCTAGGTGCACATCTTGGCCCACTTTGGTGTGATTTTCGTGTTTATTGTCTTTAGTATATTCTTGTGCTGATAAGTGCCACTTTCAGTGGCTAGATCTGTGGTTGTGCGGGAATAGGAGTCGTGCAAGTGCTCCCGGTGCAATTCTGCACAGGAACACTGCGCACGATCACCGGTTCTATTGCGCACGACCACTGGTCGTGCGCCACTGATCGTGTGCACTTAACCCTTTTTTCACGAGTTCTGTTTGGTGCAGTGCGCACGACCATCAACTCCAGTGCGCACGACCACCGGTCGTGCGCCACTGGTCGTGCGAACATTTTATTTTATAATTTCGTATCTTGCAGGTTCCACCCAGGCAGTGCGCACGATCGCCGAATTCCAGTGCGCACGACTACTGGTCGTGCGCCAATGATCGTGCGCAGTATTTAATCCAGCGCCTATTTAAACGTCTGTTGCGATTTTAGGGCGGATCGTTCATGCCGGGAGCGGGATTCCTGTTCCGTACGCTGCCGATCTCCACCGTGGGAAGCCTCCACTTCATCTCCTACGCAAAGGGAAGCCTCCTCCATCCATTCTAAGACTTCCTCCATTGTCCGTGAGTGTTCTCCATCGTCCGTAAGCCTCCAAGCAAGCATTCTTTCATTCCGCTCGGTGAGAAGAAGAAGAAACCTAAAGTCGAAGACGACGGAGCACGTAGGGAGATCGTGACAGCTCTCTACGCCGGAAGCATTGTCCGTCCGAGTCCGGAGGTAGCCCGACAACCTACCATTCCGGCCGTGAACGGCCGCTAGTCTTCACCATCGGTTATTCCTTTCCTCTTTCCTCGTTGTACTCTTTGAACCGTGTAAAACTCGAATATTGAGATGTTATTTGTTTAAATGAATGTCTCTTTGTTATTCTTCATGGTTTGGTTGTGATTCACTCCGTTCTCATTCACTCACTCGCGCCCGCACGCAAGGTGTTTGACCCGCGTTAGCAAGAGCTAACGGCGGTTGTGAAGAGGTGTTTGCGACCCTCACCCTCTCGCATTCGAGCTCACTTCATCCGCCTCACGAAGCACGGCATCGCGGCCGTTGCATCCACCTCACTTTGCGAAGCGGTGTTTTCGACCCGCATTTCTTTTGTTATTGCTAAGATTAGGAAAACCAACCTAAAACCCCTCTTTGTGTTTGTTGAACGCTTGTGTAACAATCATCTCTGCGCGATTCGTTCACCCATCCTGCATTCCTCAAGAGACCGACATCCGGGGAATTTATTCTCCACAATTATTACTTGACAGCGACCGGTGCACTTGCCGACACGCATCACCGGCTCCGAAATGGAGAAGAAAGGAGCCCACCCCGGAGTAGTGAGTAGATCTCGCACCGCGTTCGCCTGCCCGAGGGTGGTGAGAACGTTCCAATCGATGACGCGGAAAACTCCAAATTCTTTCCCACGGAGGCGGGTACTTCGGTCTTGATGAGTGGGATGGGAAAAATTGAGCATAGCCTCCGCATCAAAAGTTTCATCGGGGAGTGAAGAGGAGGACTCGCCAATGGCGTGATTGCGGCGGTGGCCGGCCATTTGGAAGGAAGAAATGAAGTAATCGGCCAAAGATGAGAGAGAAGAAGGGAGAGATATGTGACAAGGTGTGGAGAAAAGAGAGGGGGAAGGGGCACTTAAATAGGGAAAAATTCAGGTGTTACGCCCTCGGTCACGCCCGTGACCGAGGGCGTGTAAGGGGTGACAGGTGAAATCTGGCGTGAGGGAGGAATCCGAGGCTTGGCCGGTCAAAAAGCGGATTTTTCCCAGGTCACGCCCTCGGTCACGCCCGTGACCAAGGGCGTGTAACTGGCGAAATCAAAGAGGGTCGGGAATCCAATGTGCGATGGTCAAAAAGCGGTTCCCGGGCTATCACCGCCCAGGGTCACGCCCGTGACAATGGGCATGACTTGACTATCATGGGCGTGACAGTCAAACGGCAATTTTGACTTGGCGCGGTCGTGGAGGTATGCCATCTGGATGAGTCACGGCCGTGACCTTCAAATGTCACGGGCGTGACTCATGTTGTCACGGGCGTGACATGTCATGTTGAGCCCGTGAGTGCCGTGATGGGCGAAAATGTTCTTCCGCTAATGTCACGCCCGTGACCAAGGTTGGTCACGCCCGTGACTTTTACGGAAGGCGGAATGGGATGCAGCTCGTTGAGAGACTCGCCAGGAAAACGAATCGTAACGCGCCACGCCCTAGTCACGGCCGTGACTGAGGCCGTGACTGTGACATTTTTTCAGAAACATATATATATATATATTTTTAATGTTTTTGGTTTGGTTTTGTAATTTTTTTTATCTTTTTTTGAAAAGAAAACAAAATAAAAACAAAATCAAGGTAACAAAATAAAAAGAGAAATACTAAAAAGAAAGTACCGACTTGGAGAGCGGGGTTTCATGCGTATGTGCGAGGGACCGTTATCTCGCAAATCTCCTCCAAACCTGCAAAAACCTCAAAATAGAATAATATTTTTTTATTTGTTTTTTTTTATTTGTTTTTATTTGTTTTTTTTATATGTTTTTTTATTTTTTTTAAAAACAAGAATAAAAATACTTAAGTTTTTTTTTAACGGAAGAAAAATAAAATAAAAATAAAAATAAAATAAAAACATGGGTTGCCTCCCAAGAGCGCTTTGGTTACGGTCGTTGAGCTCGACCATAGTGGCGTGCCGGTCTTTACCTTGTTCTAAATTTATCATCAAATGATGATAACGGCTTTGAGCGATGCAAGGTGGGTGAATTTGTTGCATGAATTAAAATATTCTCATACCCCATTAGGAGGAGAAGAGTGCCCTCACAAACGTCAAATATTGCTCGTGTAGTGGCCAAGAATGGACGACCAAGGATTAGAGGTATCCCGGCGTCCTCTTCCATATCAAGGATAACTAAGTCTACCGGTAAAGTAGACTCGCCAACCTCAACTGGCACATCATGAATCACCCCTATGGGTGTCTTCACGGAGCGATCAGCCAATTGTAATTTGATGTCGGTGGGGGTAGGTTCTCCTAACTGTAATTTTTGGGATAAACTATAGGGAATAATATTAACACTAGCGCCCAGATCGGCGAAAGCGTTTGAAAAATGAGTAGATCCTATAGTGCATGGAATATTAAAATTAGAATTAATATTATTAGCCCGCTCGATCAAACGAGCGGGGTAAGGAAGACGGGGTTGAAATTCTGGAAGAGGAAGAGATGATGGGGTAGGTGAAATTTCCTCTTCAAGATCGGTGTCTGAATCATCCGCAAAGGTCACCGCCAAGACATTTGAAGTTGTCGGCGGTGTTCTTTTCGGCTGATCGGTGACCATTTTTAAAAGTTGCCCCACTTGATTCTCCAAATTCCGCAACGACCCTTGTAAATTGCGGACATCCACATCATTTTTAGAAATATATTTATTAACCACCTCCTCGAGAGAAGGCGGTTTAGGGGCTTGCGGTGGAAGAGATGAATTTGGAGAAGCAAGGGGAGCATTACCCGTGTTACCTTGATTACCCCATGATAAATTGGGGTGGTTCCTCCAACCTGGGTGGTATGTGTTGCCGTATTGATTGTTCCCCGGCCGGTTCGGATTACCCATGTAATCCACATGCTCCGCCGTATTTTGATTAGGCTCCCAGGTAGGTGTAGAAGAGGGAGCAGTCATCCCTTCTAGTTTCTTGCTAAGTAACTCAACCTGTAGAGATAAATTAGTAAATGAATCAATTTCATACAGCCCGGCCGGTTTATTTGAGCGCGACCGAGGTGTACTCCATTGATACGTATTCATGGCCATACTCTCTAAAAGCTCTTGCGCGCCTGCCGTTGTTTTGTTATTCAAGGTACCACCGGCGGCGGCGTCAATCATTTGACGCGTTTGGGAATTTAGGCCGTTATAGAACGTCTGAATTTGCAACCAGTCGGGGATTGCATGATGGGGGCATCGGCGCAAATATTCCTTAAACCGCTCCCAAGTATCATAAAGCGTTTCCGATTCAACTTGAGAGAAAGAAATGATATCCTTACGCAATTGGGCTGATTTAGCGAGCGGAAAATATTTCGTGAGAAATTGTTCCGTCATTTGGGCCCATGTGGTGATAGATCCTCTTGGAAGAGAACTGAGCCACTGCTTAGCTTTATTGCGCAAGGAGAAAGGAAAAAGCCGAAGCCTTATTGCGTCATCGGATACCCCGTTAATTTTGAAAGTATCGCATATTTCTAGAAAACTAAAAATATGCGCGTTGGGATCCTCATCTTGAAGCCCATCAAATTGTACATATTGTTGTACCATTTGAATGATGCTCGGCTTTAATTCAAAATTATTGGTCGCTATAGCAGGTCGAACAATACTTGAAGTGGTATCCTCCAGATTAGGCCGGGCATAATAGGACATAGTCCGTTGTGCGACCTCATCCGGATTTGGATCACCCATATTAGAAGAAGTAGAAGAGGAGGAAGAAGTAGAAGAAGAAGAAGAAGAAGAAGAAGAAGGAGAAGTGTCACCTACGGATTCCTCAATCAGATCTTGAGAATTTGGTCCTTGAAATCTTAAGCGTCGCCGAATGGTTTGCTCGATTTCCGGATCTAATTCAAGAAGATCGGACGGATTCCTTCGGGTCATACACCAAAAAGAAAAACGTAGAAAAGAGAGAAGAGAAAAAAAAATGATAAAATTAATAGAACTAAGCTTTCAAAATATCAACAATAACTCCCCGGCAACGGCGCCAAAAACTTGATGAGATATATTCGCGCTGCGCAAAATTAAAATATTATCCACGTATAATTCGATAAGGCAAGTGTACCTATCGCTTTATAGTATAGGATTTAGAAAATCAAGTGTCGTATTTTTCCGGGCTTGTTGAGTACTTCTACTCACAAAGAAGAGCTATTATTTTATCGATCGAAAGTTGGGTTTGTTTTGGAAAAACAATTTGGAGAAAATTAACTACGAAGAAAGATTATGATTAAAAGGATTAGCACCTGGTCTTGAATCCCTTTGGAATAAAATATAATTTTATAAAAGATGAAACCGCAAACTCTTATTGAAATATCCTCGACCGTGGAGGTTCCCAAAATATGGTAGAGCCTCTCTCGAGAGAACTACCACCTAACCTTAGGTTGATCGATTAAGACCCCTCGGCCAGTCGAAACCCCCTAAGCTTGCTTTAAGCGGTGAACCCCACTATTGGATTTGACTCCAATCCGAAAGATTTGTGTCACCCTCTCTCGAGGAATGCATACAATTCTTTTTATCTTTGAGTGATCTCCTCGTTCGCATGGATCTCTCGATCACTAGCAAACGAATCATAGATTGAAAGTCATATTCCGGACATATGAAATCAAAACAAAATAATTCAAAGATAAATCGAAGATAAACAAAACGAGAGTTTGCTAATTAGAAAGATTCAAAACATATTTTATTTTATTCCAAAGTTCATCATGACCAAGTGCTAAAGGAAACTTAGCTACTCATCATAGTGATGGGAATACAAGTAGAAGAGGAAAAAGACATGATTAAGAAAACAACAATACTTGAATTAAAATAGCAATAATAAAAACTTACAACTTTAGGAAAAAGTAGCTAGAACATTAAAAAAACAGTAAACTAAAGCTGAAATTAAGCTCCAAAATTGCACCCCCTGACTTCTGGAGATTGCTGCCTTTTATAGATGAAAAAACGGGGAGTCACGCCCTTGGTCACGCCCGTGACCAAGGGCGTGTAAGCTGCGTAATTACTGTCATGAAAGCCCGGGACGTTGGGGAAGAGGAACCGCCAAAAATCAATTGCACGGCGGGTCACGGCCTCGGTCACGCCCGTGACCAAGGGCGTGTCTTGAACGGGTCTGGAAACGGCGGGAAACGCCGCGATCTGGAGTTAATCTGGCGGTTGCAGAAAAGTCACGGCCTCGGTCACGCCCGTGACCGAGGGCGTGTAAGCTAGAAACGACGGGAGTTGATTGCTGGCTGAAATGAATGCAATCCGGGCGAGTCACGCCCGTGACTTTAAGGTCACGCCCTCAGTCACGCCCGTGACAGAGGGCGTGTAATTTTAATCTGACGTGGCAGCTGACTTCTTTCAACTGGAATGCGCGGGGCTGGATCACGGCCGTGACAAAATGTCACGCCCTAGGTCACGCCCGTGACCGAGGGCGTGTACTTTGCGATTTCGGCAGAAATACTCCAAATATTCTCCTGATTAGTCATATGAGCTTGAAATTGCTATTGGCAGGCCAAATTACCTGAAAATACAAAAATAAGATAAATTAGTGATAAATTAACTAAAACTAAATTAAATTAAATTAATTATAAATAAAATATTATGTGAAAATAACTATAAATATAGCATCATCAATATATATACCCGCATATATGCCTCTTCCTAGAAACAAATTCGCCGGATGACGACGACGCTCCCGAAATGGTAACGCCCTTTCGCATCGACCCTGAGCAAAAGATAGATTTAATAATTAAGCCATCGTCATTCAGCAACCCCGCTTAAAGATTATGAGAAAAAACCTGGGGCGTTACAGACACCCCTCCTAACAAAAAGTTTCGCCCCAAAACTTTGCAACAACAATTTTAAACGAAGAAAAACGCAAGAGATGGAGCCTTACCAGGGAAACTAGCCAAAAATATGAGGATAGGACTCCTTCATTGCTGATTCTAGCTCCCAGGTCGCACCCCGAACATCCTGATTATCCCAGAGGACCTTCACCATTGGGATGAACTTCCTTCGCAACACCCAATCTTGCTTCTCCAAGATACGAATGGGTTGCTCCACAAAGGATAGATTGGGCTGCAGCGCTGGCACAGAATCTAAAACATGGCGATCGCTGAGGACGCACTTCCGCAACTGGCTCACATGAAATACGTCATGCACACCCGGGAAGGAGGCAGGTAACGATAACCTGTAAGCAGAAACTCCGATGCGCTCGACAACCTCAAACGACCCTACATGCCTGAGGTCCAGCTTATGGCTCTTCCCAAACCTTTTAACACCTGCCATCGGGGACACCTTCAGGAACACCAAGTCCCCCACCGCAAATTCCAAATTACTCCTTCGCCGATTGGCTTACTTCTCAAAATGCTCCTGAGCTACCCAGAGCTTCTCACGGATCTGCGTCACAGCAACGCCCATCTCTTCCAAAGCCTCAGGACCCAAAATGGGCTTCTCGCCCACTTCTGCCCAAAACAGGGGAGTCCGACATCGCCTCCCATACAGAGCCTCAAAAGGAACCATCTGCAAGCTCTCCTGATAACTATTATTTTACGCAAACTCCATGAGCCCAAGGCGTTCATCCCAAGCTCCTCCATGCTCCAAAATGTAACACCAGATCATATCCTCCACGATCTGATTTACCCTTTCCGTCTGCCCATTCGTCTGCGGGTGATAAGCTGTAGAATACCTAAGATCTGTGCCCAAAGCCCCTTGCAGACTCTGTCAAAAGCGGGAGGTGTACCTGGAATCCCGATCGGACACAATGCTCGCGGGCACTCCATGTAATCTAATGACCTCTTGCACATACAGAGACGCAATCTTCTCCATTGAATAACCAGCCTTATACGACACGAAATGAGCACACTTGGTCAACCTATCCACAATCACCCATACTGCATCATGTCCCCGAGGGGATCTCGGTAAACCAGTAATAAAATCCATGGAGATACTCTCCCATTTCCACAAAGGAATATCCAACGGTGACAACTTGCCCCCGGGTCTCCTATGATCCGCCTTGATGCGCTGACAAGTGAAACACTGCGCTACAAACCTTGCAATATCGCCCTTCATGCCTGACCACCACACGATCTGCTTCAAATCGTGATACATCTTCGTAGATCCAGGATGATAAGATAGGCTGGAGTCGTGAGCCTCCTCACAAATCTTCGCTCAAATCTCCTCCACAGAGGTTATGCAAAGCCTGCTACGGTACCTCAAGGTACCCTCACCATCGATCGAGAAATCTGGCAACTCACCCCTCTCGGCTCTACCTCGGAGGTGCTGCAAATCCGGATCATCCTTCTGGTGTGACTCATCAAAAGGAACTCCTCAACCAGAGACTGCACGGAGAGTCCGAAAACAGAAGCCAACTTCTTGCTTAGGGCATCCTCCACAACATTCGCCTTGCTTGGGTGATACAGGATCTCCACATTATAATCTGCCGCGTACTCCATCCACCGACGCTGGCGCAAGTTCAGTTCTCGCTGAGAAAATACGTAAATCAAGCTCTTGTGATCTGAATAGATCTTGCACACCACCCCATACAAAAGATTGTTGTTTATGGGGTGTCTACTTTATCACCTAGAGGGGGGGGGGGGGGTGAATAGGTTTTTCAAATTATATTATCCCCTTTTCTGTGTTCATGATTCTTGATTAATAGATATGTAAAGTACAGAACAAATCACAGAAAACACACAACGATCTATAGAGGTTCCTCAAGATCGGATGTCTTGAGTAGTCCTCTCTCCCTCCGCGCCTACCCAGAAGTGTGCTAGGATCGACAAACGCCGCCAAAAACTTCAGGCCCTCAAGCCTTACACCATGGACCCGCAAGTCCCAACAGCCTAGGCCCGCAAGCCCCTACTGCCCCCGAGCCCGCAAGCTCGACACTCAGGCCCTCAAGCCCTACAACACGGACCCGCAAGTCCCAACAACCTAGGCCCGCAAGCCCCTACTGCCCCCGAGTTCGCAAGCTCGACAGATCGCACCCGCAAGTGCACTGCCCTGGCCCTCAAGCCTCACAGCTCTCTAACCCTCAAGCTAGAAAAATTGGCCCGCAAGCCTTACAAGAAAGTTACAGTAATACAACCATTCTTCTGCCTGATGAAGATCAGCAACTTAGCCTGATGACGATTGGCTTCCTATGATTGAAGAAGATTCTTCTGATTCAGATCTTTGACAGCGCAGTTCTTCTTCAATCTCTACTTTTTGCCTGATGTTGAACGACGACTTCTCAGTCAATGAAGATAACTGATTCTTTTGAGAATGATTGAATCTTGTTCTCCTTCTTCTCCCCAGAATATACTGTTTTATTGAAGAGCGACGAGATTCTTTTTCTCATTTCATTCTTTTTCTTACACAGCAAGCTTCTTCTCTTTCTAGGGCAACACTGTTCCCTTTTATAGGATGGACAAGCCGTATAACGGTCACATACAATTTCTTTTACTATCAGACGCCCATCTTTCAAAGCATGCGCTGATTGGACAATCAGACAGCGACATTAAGTGCTAACAGTACGTCCGCAAGATTTGAATTCTGTCTTGAAGATACTTGCATCATTACAACGACAAGCTATCTCTGACTATGTCATCGCGATCTTCCTTCTTGCATGATGTCGTCGTGATCACATTGTTCTCTCGATGACATGCGTTCTTCATGACGATGTCCTGTATCTTCTCTGCGTTCGACGAACAGCATTCTGCGATCGACGAACTTGCCATCCTTCGTTCGACGATCGGCATTCTTTGTTTGACGATCTTGCTATGTCTCAGCGATCGACGAACACGCTACTTCTCGGCAGTTGCTTTGCTCATCATCACGACGACAGGCATACTTTGTCGATGACATCTCCTATCCTTCTCGACGATATAGTACTTCGTGAAGTCATTAAAGTACATGACATATTGTCGATCTCTGCAAGCATAAACTAGATGGAATGTTAAATACAACTTGCATTATCATTGAGTTGAGCTCTTCTTCAAATCAGGAACATTGCAGGGCACTATTCCCAACAATCTCCCCCTATTTGAGGAAGCCCTAACTTACCTCAATGATAAATTCCACTTATGATAAGATATAACATTTCAGATAATGAAATCACACATAAAGCAACAATCACATAAATGGGTTAAGTGTTCTTCAAAATAGATTTCAAAATGGATTAAATGTTCAAGAATAATCATTCGCATTCATTTTGCCCTAACAAGATAATTTAGGATTTTAGTTTGTTGCCCATCAATGTCTGCTGCTGCCACTTGCTCCTTTGACTTTCTGCCTCCGCCTTTGATAGTAGTTGATGGGTAGATGAATCGTCTTAGGAGAAGGAGGAGGACCTTGTGGGAATGCTAACTTGTGGTTCTTCCTCCTTTCCAGCTGCTTTAAATGTCTATCCCATTCAACCGAGTGGTATACTCTCTGATGATCCTTCTGTGTGTATCCAAATTGAATCCACGATTCTGTTATTATTTCTCTTGATGCTGGACTCCAATTTCCAGATTAAGGATCCAGCTCAATTTCCCTCAGTCTCTTTTCCCTATACTGGTTGCTGTGAACTCTCTTTCTTTTTCTGGAGGTGGCTGATTCTCCCAATTCTATTCCATACTCATCAGAGTCAGTAGTTGCAGAAGGAATGCCAGTTATGTATACTGATGGAGGTTGATTCATTGCCTGCTTGATCTGATTTGATATCCACATCGCTTGATGTGAACTGGCATTTATTATGTCATTCTCCCCCTTTAGGGCTTGTTCGGTTATTCGCTCTTCCAGGCTGTCTTTGACCAGATTTAGCCGTTCAACCAGGGTCTGCTCAGTGACATCCAAATTATTTCTTACTTCAAGCAGATGAGCATCTATTGTGTGGGCATTCTCATTGACCCTGTTCAGAATTTGATTTCTATTATCTGTGGCGGCTAATTCTATCTGCTCAAAACCATAATATACATTATTTGAGAAAGTTTAGTTATCGGTCAGGATTTTGTGGGTTTGATGTCCCACTTTATTAACTTCCTTATTCATTTTATCTATTGCGGGAGCAGCCATGTGATAGAAGTGAGCGCACTGGGTGTTCAGGTCGAGTATGTCGCTCTTTACCTTCATAATTTCCTCCTTCACTTCCTTTCTTAAACTATCCACGATTTTTACTATAAATTGCTCTAGATGTTGTCACTGAGCATTAAGTAAAGCTGATATCATGTGGAATAGCGAACCTGTCTGGGCCGAAGATGGCTCAGCAGTTTGTCCTTCCTGATCTCCTCGTCCCTGCGAGTCTGCTTTACTGACATCTTCAGATGATTCTTCACTGATATGCGCTGTAACTTTGGCCTTCCCTTTAGGGACTTCTGGCAGGATCACACTTGGAGCCATGAGCACAATCTTGCTCGCAACAGCTAACTCTCGACAATCGGAGAGAGTGATGTCTACTGTTGGCCCAGGCATGGCACATCGATCTCCAGGGATAGAGGATATATTCTGTTGATCTTCTAGGGCAGAGTACCCCAGATGTGTCTCCCCCTCAACTCGAGCATCCTCAAGAAGCATCTCGTCATTTTGGGATGAGCCCTCAAATTGGGGCTCCCCCTCAACAGTCTCACTCCCTTTAGTGGGGTTTCCAGTATTTTCAGGAACCTCTGTGGAAGCAGGTTCAGGGGTTAGGACAGGGAGTTTGGTGGATGGTTCACCTTCGAGTGGAGCGGGATGGTGTGTGGGTGGTGGCATGTCATCAGAGCTGCTTGATGACTCTTCTTCAGAGGAGGGGTTTATTTGGACTGCTGGTTTCTTTCGCTTCTTCGGAGCAGGCTGGACCTCAGAGGATGGTTTGGGGATGGACCTATCCCATCGATCCAACATCTTCGCATCCAATTTCTTGGAGTAGTGAAGAGGCATTCCCATTTTCTTATGCAATACATCTCATTGGATGTTTAGAAGAAAGAGGGAGAATATTCTCCCGTAGGAGGGGGATTTCAGGGAGTTCTTCACTTTTTGGAATAGGAATGCACTCCAGTCTATTTTCTTGGAGTGGATTATTCGGGCCATGGTAGCAAACATGTCTTTGGAAATGCGGTCGTGGGAACCAGGCTTGCACAATAATACTTTCTCGACAATATTAGCTAGTAGTTTCCCTTTCTGATTGAACTCAGCCCTCTTGATAAACCCGTAGGTCTTTCCTGTGTGCTCGCACCATTTGTAGCTTGCGGACATTTCTTCGGAGGTCAGTTCATCTTCTTCCTCTCCCCCTTCGATCCTTGGCAGATTCAGAGCTTTACCGAGGCTATTCACAGATATCTTAACTTTCTTACCTCCCACCTTGGTCTTTATCTGTAATTCAGCATGGTTTAACCTTGCTTCAGCAAAGAGCTCGGCTAGTTCACGGTGGAGAAGGACCGACGGTTCGCATAGAACGTATTCCAGTCCAGACGTCTCTAGCAGCCCTATTACTGATCGTATCTCGTCGGAGCAGGTATTGAAGCCTCCTCGCTGGAGTTCACAACCGGAGACCACTTCTTCTTTCTTGGGAGCCATTGATTCAGAGTGCGTGAGAGAGGCGGAATGTCGAAGAAGCAGGCAAGGGTTTGTCGACGGAACGACTTAGGGCAAATGATAACGTAATTTTATTTTTGAACATTCGCTCTATTTATAGTGTCGGTAGGTGGAGAGGCGCGTACCTTTCAAAAGCGATCAAACGGCTCCGATGGATCCATGATTTCTTTCATCTCGTATCTTTGTCGTCTTATTGTCTATCGTATTGTCGTAACACTCGACGATTGTAGATTCCAAGAGCTATCCATCCTTCAGGTCCCCTTTTTTTGGCAGAATAACCTGCACTAATTTCATTAGTAAATAAACTTTGCTGTTCTGCCTATGGGTCAAGAACAACTACTTTGTCTAGGGCCCAGATTTGCTTCTGATGGGCACTTGGACTCCCTGCAAAATACGATTACAAGCCCTTAGGAACCCAAACGAGTTTGGGTCCTGGGAATTTATTAGCTCTGAAGGATATACTGGATTTCATTTCCCTCGGATACGTATAATGATTGTAAAATAAATTATTTATAGGTTTAGTATTTGTTACCCTTGGAGCTGCTGGATTGTGCCAACAATCACTTGTAAAGTGCCCTGTCTTACCACAACACCAATAGTCAAATTTGTTGTGCCTTATCCTCTTGTTGTCGGTTGGTGTGTGATTCTTCTGTGGGCGGGAGGAGTACCTGTAGGAAATAGAATTGCATTGGTCAGGGGTGTGATACTTCCCATTCCCACCTCTTCTGTGAAAGTCAGTCCTTTGTAAAGGTCCCTTCATTCTCCTGGACCTGCTGAGCTTCTGTTCCTTTGTGATTCCTCTTTCATGACTTACTTTGGAGGTGACAGGCAACATCTTTCTCCCTCCTTGACTGAAACTGCTGCCTTTATCCGGTGGAGGAGTTGGCTCTGGTATAGAGGGCCTGGCTCCTGTTCTCCCTTTTGTGGGGGATTTATTCTTCACGCCACTAACTTGATTGACTCTGAATTTCGGCGGTCCAGCCAGATTCCTGTCCTTCTTTAGAAGTACAATTTCTTTGGTTAGAGAGTAGCAGAGTTCTCTGCTGTCAACCAGAGCTTTCATGGTTTTCCCAAACTTGGTTATCAAGTCTGTTGAAACCTGCAACAAGTCTCTTGAGTTCGGACCCACTGGGGGTGTAGCCGATGCTTACTTCTCCCTCACTAGACTCTCTTGACGGTGGATGTGAGAATATGAATAGACCCAAGGCTGAAGCGAGGAGGTCCCGCCACACACCCGGAAGATCTTAGAGAGCTTCCCCTCCCAAACCAGAGCTCAACCGGGCACCTTGGAGGGCACTAGCAGCCGACCAAAAACTAGCCTGGAGGAGAGGATTCTCCAAAATCGGATCTCCTCCAAGGTGCCCTTAAGGGTCTATTTATAGATTTTTCTAGGCTGGTCTGCAAATAACATGAATCCGCCTTTTAATTTTATTAACCGCACCCCAAATTGGTCTGCTAACAGCCTAACTCCGCTGTTCCGAAGGGCTATTTGCAGCCCACCAGGGGTATCAGGGTTATTTCCCCCTCAAATCATCCTGGGCGAGTGGTCCGTGAGGGCACCACTCGCTGGGCACCCGCCTAGCTGGGCGAATTCCTCACGCTTCCGGGCGAGTGGTCCGTGAGAGCACCACTCGCCTAGCCCCTTCTCTTCCGCACCTTACCCCCACCAAACCGGGGGTACTTCCACCTCCTAGCCGAGGTGAATGATCGGGCTGACCCAGGTCTCGTCATTTGGCTTGAGGGGCCCACTCGGCGAATACGGGTTGTACAAAGTCCATGTTTGAGCTAGCATTATAATCTCTTTTGAGCTGACAGAAATATGCGTTCTCCAAGGTCAGCCTGTCAGCCTTTTCCAAGAGATCGAAGTTTCTGGTTTGGAGAATTGAGATCTCATCGGCTTGCTTCCTACAGAGTTCCTTGCTCCTTCTGAGTTCTTCTAGAAGATCCTCATAATTTTCTGAGAGAAATATTGTAAGACCCCATATTCTGAGTGCAAAGAAAGTAGAAGTGTACTGAAGCTAAGGAGCTAGTGCCAGGCGCTAGTGCTAGCGCCGGCGGTAACACACTTTTTGAGAAATATGTTATTCTCGAGAAATGTTTGTAGCACTCAAGTTTTCCCCAGCAAATAGTTAACACTGAGAGCTAACGCCAGGCGTTACCATTAACGCCACGCGTTAGCCTAAGTCTTAGCGTTGAGACGTCGAGACCGTTCATCGAATGCAGCATTTTTGGGCTGTTCGTCGAATGCCATTCGACGAACTTCAGATCGTTCGTCGAACGCAGGCTGCAGAGTGTTCGTCGACCGCCGTTCGACTAACTCCATGTCATTCGTCGAACGCAGGCTACAGAGTGTTCGTCGACCGCCGTTCGACAACTCCAGGCCGTTCGTCGAACGCCGTTCGACGAACTCCAGGCCGTTCATCGAATGTCGTTCGTCGAACGCCGTTCGTCGAACGCCGTCGGGCTTTGAGCGGATGTGGATAAGTTCAGCCACCGCCTTAGGGGCTAACGCTCGACGTTAAGAGCTAACGCCGGCGTTAGCTTGGAAAATATAAAAGGCAGCCAACTTTTGTTTCCCTTCTCATTTTCTGATTCTAAGCCCATTCCAAAGGCAAAAACATGGGAGCCTGAAGGAAGGAAGTCGGTTTTGGCTAGCCATGAGTTGTGTTGAGGGCAAATCCGTGAAGGAGATTGCTTGAGTGCTTGTGCCATCATTGGAGGAAGCTATTTTTAAGAGAGTCTAGCCGAGTTCCTCTCAACTCTATGGCACCAAAATGAGCGCCGAGGGTAACGATTCTCCTCCCTAATCCTTGGACACATTCGTCCTTTGATTTGCATAGTAGTAGGCAGATTTCCACGAGTGAGTGGATAGATTTCTGCCGACGGGTCGATGTTATCCCCGTAGTAATTGCATATAGAGTCTGGAATTGAAGTACGGGCATAGGCATGCTGTGTGAAGCCCATCTGGATAGGTTGATCTGGATTGGTGATGTTGATATGCTATTGCACTCCGGAGAAGACTCCGTGATCTATGCTGTGTTTTTCGGGTGTTTTGTACTGGAAAAGAGATCTGAAGGTGTTTCCCAAAAAATACCCGGAAAAGATTAGCAAAACTGAGTTCTGTCACTAACGCCGGGTGTTAGAGCTAACGCCGGTGGTAGCTCCCAGTGAGCTGTGTGGAAGCCTGTGAAGCCTATGTCCATGAACTGGGTTGAGCAACAGAAGCTGAAGGACCGCATACCTTGCTTTGTTGACCTTACGAGTCAAGTGCGGGTTAGGGAAAGCCATACCCGTTTTAGGTGGATGTTATCCTTAATATTATGAGCGCGGGCATCTGGCAGAACCGAAACCCCACCCGTAGCTATCAGGTGAAGAGGATTGCAACCTCGGATCACGATACGCCGTTTGGGACTAGACTCATCAAGGCCGTCCATCCTTGATGAGAGTCAGCTCATAGTGAGAATCCGAGTTAAAAAAGGACTTGTTGATTGCGTGCCGTGAGTGCACAATGCGTGTAAGCCTAAATCCGAGTTGAAAAAGTACTTGTCAATTAATGCATCGTTCTCAATGAAAATGAATGCTTCTATGCGGTGCTTAGACGCACCTGTGATATATGTACTGCTATTGCTTGCCTGCAGGGAAGGAGCACCGCCGCCCCGAGCATGGGGTGGGGTCGTTATAAATCTGGGTCAGCTAAAGCTGACCGGTTACTTGTTTCCCACCGCTTGGTGGATTTGTTTGTACAGGTCCTGACGAGACTAGCGGGAAATAGCAGGCTGAAGCCCCTGCTACTGTGCTGTATTGGCCCTCGAAGGCCAAAACTTTTGTTTACGGTTTTTCATGTGTGGCCGGCCTACGTGCCGATGTTTGGAAGCCACCTTTATTGTATAAACAAACTTGTAACGAACTTGATGTATTTCATTCCTAATAGCTATGGTGGATATTGTATAAACTGGTTTTATTTGAAATTAAATGCTTCCGTTGTGTGACTCTGTGTGCTGAGATGGTTATGTTCATAACTGTTTAATGCTAATTCAGTAACGACTCTTTTGTTCATTTAATATGGCGTGGGCTCCCGGCCGGACCTACTGCTATATTCTATGTAACAGGGAGGGTGTTACAAATTGGTATCAGCTCCGGGTCTCGATCCCTTTTCCTCTGAATTCATGGTCGAATTGTTTTAAGGGGTGGTGAGCACGTGTGTGCGTCGCCGGTAACTCATGTATATAACCAGTAATTGTCCACTTTAGGAATGAATTACATGTATGTGTGTAGCATTGGGATAGAACTTCTGTGTTCCTTTATTGATCCATGCTATCTCTTAGTCGTTAATTGTGTTTTATTACACGATTATAAGTGCTTTGGGGTCCTACGGGAAGGATCCAACCTCGTAACTTCCGGGAGAGTGGTGCGTATGCCTATGTACAGGTATCCCCGCCTTCGGCTGAAACAGTTCGGGTGATCACAGATACGGTTCTGGCAACTATACTTTCACAACCCGGAAGACCACTGCAGAACCAGTGTTTACACCTGGAGCAGGGAGAACACTCTGTGGATGATTACTTGAATGAGTTCCTCCGTCTGGACTGTTATGAAGTCTTCTTGGGGCGATGAGGAAACCAGAGTCAACAAGTTTTACAATGGTCTGCGGGGTGACTTACGTCGCGCGCTCGCGGGACCGATGTTACTTGACTCCCACACACTGGTACAAGCGGCTAGGTCTCTAGAATCGAATTTGCAGGGTGTGCAACGCACAGAAGAACTCATTGTAAAGAAGCCAAAGTTTAAGAGGAAGTGGAAGCAGTTGGCTCTACCTCCCTCTAGCGCGGCGGATGTTGCCACCATACGGGTTCCCCTAACATGCTACACTTGCGATAAAAAGGGGCACATTGCTCGCGTTTGTCGAAGTGGGGCCCCAAAGTAAGGATTCCGAGGCATGGACTCTACAGGTGTGATGGGTCCAACTTGTGAGGATAAAGGTAAAGGTGCAGCAAATACGACGGTGAACATACCGAACGCTACAAAGTCTGGGCATGACAAGTGGTAGAAAAGAGCGAGACCTTCTGGGTCAGCTCAATTTGCAGTGTCGGGATCGACGACTGCGCGAGGCCCAATCATTTGTTATAACTGTGGTAAGCCGGGTTACATAGCCCGAGATTGTCGTGGAGGCAAGAAGGCGGTTGTGGCCTATGCGGCAGAGAAAGGGAAGGCGGCAGTGTCAACCGCATCCCATGCTGCTCCAGCCCAGCCTAGAATGTACAATCTTGGCCAGCCAGAGGCCATCAATCAAAGCGATGTGGTGACATGTATGTGCTAGTATACATCTTTTGTTGCATTTTATACTTCATAGCTTATGCATTGCTTGTATCCTTGTGTGTATTAGCCTTTGTCCTAATGTTTAACTCTCCGGCGAGAGCGTTGTTTGATACGGGAGCTTCACATTCCTTTCTATCGGAGGCCTCCATACAGCAACTTGGAGTACCTTCGTCCTTCGTCCTTTAGAAAGGAATGATTAGATGTGTTGCTACCCAATGGCTGCTCGATGAGTGCGGATCGAGGCTGTGTTGTAAAGGTACGAATAGGAAGTCATGATTTCGATTTGGAAGCACTGATACTGCCACTTTCGGAGTTCGATATGATCTTTGGTATGGACTGGCTGTCAGCACAATATGCCTACATTGATTGCACTTCTAAGGAGGTCACACTGGGGCGGAATACCAAACATGCAACTACGTTTGCCAGTTTGCGTGGATCGAGCAGGACGTTGATGTCTGCTGTCCAAGTAGTCAAGGCTGTTCCGCAAGGCGCAGACTTGTGTGTTGTGCTAGTGGAGGCTGCAAAGCCTCAGCCCAGTCTGAGTGACGTTCCTGTTATTTCAGAGTATCCTGATGTGTTTCCTAAAGATCTTCCTGGGGCGCCGCCTCAGCGAGAGATAGACTTCACTATAGAGCTGGTGCCAGGTGCCAAGCCTGTGTCACGCTCTCCATACAGTATTGCGCCAAAGGAGATGGCAGAGTTAAAAGTTCAATTACAGGAGTTACTAGAGCAAGGCTATATACGCCCAAGTACATCGCCTTGGGGTGCTCCGGTCCTCTTTGTGAAGAAGAAGGACGGAAGCCTTCGTCTTTGTATCGACTACCGTGAATTGAATAAGCTGTCCGAGAAGAACAAGTATCCGATTCCTCGAATCGATGACTTATTTGATCAGCTAGTGAGTTTGTCAGTGTATTCAAAGTTGGATCTTAAGTCTGGCTACTATCAGTTGCGGATTCGGGAATGCGACATCCCCAAGACGGCATTTAGTACCCGCTACGGGCACTATGAGTTCACTGTAATGCCAATTGGATTGATGAATGCGCCGCTAGTTTTTATGGATCTGGTGAATAGGACCTTTCGAGAGTACCTGGATCGACTTGTCATCGTCTTCATCGACGATATCTTGGTGTACTCTTAGTCTGAAGAAGAACACGCAATTCATTTGCACGCAGTTTTGGAGACCCTGCGACAGAGTCAGTTGTATGCCAAGTTCTCCAAGTGCGAGTTTTGGCTAGCTTCAGTAGCGTTCCTTGGTCATGTGGTTAGTGGTGAGGGTATCACAGTGGATCCAGCAAAGATAGTTGCTATCCAGGAGTGGCCCGTTTTGACGACGGTAGCAGAAGTTAGGAGTTTCCTTGGACTTGCCGGCTACTATCGGCGCTTCGTTGAAAACTATTCGCGGATTGCTCTTCCTCTCACTACCTTGACAAGGAAGGATCAGAAGTTCGTTTGGTCACCAGCGGGTGCACGAGCTTTTGACGAATTAAAGAGTCGTCTGACCACGGCACCGATCTTGTGTTTACCATGTGGTGCAGAAGGCTATGAAATTTACAGCGATGCGTTAGGGAGCGGCTTAGGCTGCGTACTTCTTCAGCATGGTCAAGTGATAGCTTATGACTCTCGCCAGTTGAAAGTGCATGAGCGGAATTACCCGGTCCACGACTTGGAGTTGGCGGCCGTGATCTTCGCTCTGAAATTGTGGTGACATTACTTGTATGGCGTGAAGGTTGATATCTTTACGGACCATAAGAGCCTAAAATATCTGCTAAATCAGAAAGAGCTCAATATGCGACAATGAAGGTGGATGGAGTTCCTGGGGGACTACACTTTCGAAATACACTATACTCCCGGGAAAGGAAATGTCGTCGCAGATGCTTTGAGCCGGAGGGCTTCTGTGCATGCCAATTGGATTCAGTTGTATGATCCACGTCTGATCAGTGACTTGGAAGCCTTGGAGATCTCCTGTGTGGAGAAGAGTTCTAGTGCAAGTGCGTGCTTGAACTGGACGGAGGTGCAATACGACCTCGCGGACAGAATACGATAGGCCCTGGAGCTTGATTCGAGCATGCAGCGTTATTTGGCAGAGTCTGAAGTTGGAACTGCTGCAGAATTTGTGTTAGACGACGGTCTGATGTGGAAAGACGGTTGGTTGTGCGTCCCAAATGTGGGTAAATTGCGGAAAGAATTGATGTACGAAGCGCACTTTACAAAGTACTCAATTCACCCGGGGAGAACAAAGATGTACCAAGACATGAAAAAGTTGTTTTGGTGTCCAGGTCTGAAGAAATACATCGCCTTGTACGTGGCAAAATGCAAAACTTACGCACTTGTGAAGGCAGAATGTCAGAAACCTGGTGGATTCCTGAAGTCGTTGCCAGTACCGGAATGGAAATTTGACGATATTTCTATGGATTTCGTGCACGGTTTGCCGAAATCTTAGAGTGGGAATGATGCCATATGGGTGATCGTGGATCGCTTGATGAAGGTAGCCCACTTTATTCCAAACTGGAGGGACGATTCAGTTGAAAGGTTAGCAAAGCTTTATGTTGATAGCATTGTACGATTGCACGGTGTGCCCCGTAGCATCGTCAGTGACCGAGATGGGCGCTTTACTTCGAAAGATTGGAGGCTAATCCACCATTTGTTGGGTACAAAGTTGAAGTTTAGTACTGCCTTCCACCCTCAAACGGATGGACAGACTGAACGTATGAACAGAACTCTGGAGGACATGCTCCATATGTGCGTCCTGGATTTCGGTAAGAAGTGGGAAGATCATCTTTTCATGATCGAATTCGCTTATAATAACAACTATCAGGCAAGTATAAAGATGGCGCCCTTCGAGGCCCTCTATGGTAGAGCTTGCTGCACTCCCTTAGCCTGGGTGGAGACAGGTGAGACGAAGTTGTTTAAGTGGAAGGAAGTTGAAGATGCAAATTCAGCTATTCAAACAATCCAGGAGAGATTGTTGATTGCACAAGATAGGCAGGCGAAATACTACAATGCCAAGCACAGAAACGTCAAGTTCGTCGTGGGCGATTGGGTTTACCTAAAGATCAAACCTTTCAAGGGTGTGTCCCGGATTCGGCGCTTGAAAAAGCTGAGTCCGAGGTATCTTGGACCGTCTGAGATTGTGGAGCGCGTTGGTGAAGCGGCCTATCGGCTCGCTATTTCGACAGAGTTGAGCGGACTGCATGATGTGTTTCACATATATGTGCTGAGGAAGGCAGTGCCAGAGCCTAACAGAGTGCTTGTGATGAATCAAGTGCCAATCGATGAGGGGCTAAAGGCCAAAGTTACGCCTATATGCATCGAAGACACTGATGTTAAGCAGTTGCGGAATAAACTGATCAAGGTGGTCAAGGTCCGCTGGAATAATTGCGGTCGTGGGGAGCTTTCATGGGAGCCTGAGCAAACCATGCGTGATGAGTTCCCCGAATTGTTCCGATAAGGTACAAGTTATGTTTTTGTATCTTGTTGTTATTTGCACTGTTAAAATTTCGGGACGAAATTCTTTTAAGAGGGGAAGAATTGTAAGACCCCATATTCTGAGTGCAAAGAAAGTAGAGGTGTACTGAAGCTAAGGAGCTAGCGCAAAGCGCTAGTGCTAGCGCGGACGTTAACGCACTTTTCGAGAAATATGTTATTCTCGAGAAATGTTTGTAGCACTCCAGTTTTTCCCAGCAGATAGTTAACACTAAGAGCTAACGCCAGGCGTTACCATTAACGCCAGGCGTTACCATTAACGCCAGGCATTAGCCTAAGTCTTAGCGTTGAGACGTCGAGACCGTTGGTCGAACGCAGCATTTTTGGGCTGTTCGTCGAACGTCGTTCGACGAACTTCAGATCATTCGTCGAATGCATGCTGCAGAGTGTTCGTCGACCGCCATTCGACTAACTCCATGTCATTCGTCGAACGCAGGCCACAGAGTGTTCGTCGACCGCCGTTCGACAACTCCAGGCCGTTCGTCGAACGCCGTTCGACGAACTCCAGGCCGTTCGTCGAACAAACGTCGGGCTTTAAGCGGATGTGGATAAGTTCAGCCACCGCCTTAGGGGCTAACACCTGGCATTAAGAGCTAACGCCGACGTTAGCTAGGAAAATATAAAAGGCAGCCAACTTCTATTTCCCTTCTCATTTTCTGATTCTAAGCCCGTTCCAAAGGCAGAAACTTGGGATCCTGAAGGAAGGAAGTCGGTTTTGGCTAGCTGTGAGTTGTGTTGAGGGCAAATCCGTGAAGGAGATTGCTTGAGTGCTTGTGCCATCATTGGAGGAAGCTGTTTTTAAGAGAGTCTAGCCAAGTTCCTCTCAACTCTATGGCACCGAAACAAGCGCCGAGGGTAACGATTCTCCTCCCTAATCCTTGGACGCGTTCGTCCTTTGATTTGCATAGTAGTAGGCAGATTTCCACGAGTGAGTGGATAGATTTCTGCCGAAGGGTCGATGTTATCCCCGTACTAAGTGCATATAGAGCCTGGAATTGAAGTACGAGCATAGGCATGCTGTGTGAAGCCCATCTGGACAGGCTGGTCTGGATTGGTGATGTTGATATGCTATTGCACTCCGGAGAAGACTCTGTGATCTATGCTGTGTTTTTCGGGTGTTTTGTACTGTTTCGTATTGCAAAAGAGATCTGAAGGTGTTTCCCAGAAAATACCCGGAAAAGAGTAGCAGAACTGAGTTCTGTCACTAACGCCGGGCATTAGAGCTAACGCCGGTGGTAGCTCCCAGTGAGCTGTGTGGAAGCCTGTGAAGCCTATGTCCATGAACTGGGTTGAGCAGCAGAAGCTGAAGGACCGCGTACCTTGCTTCGTTGACCTTACGGGTCTAGAGCGGGTTAGGGAAAGCCGTACCCGTTTTAGGTGGATGTTATCCTTAATATTATGAGCGCGGGCATCTGGCGGAACCGAAACCCCACCCTTAGCTATCAGGTGAAGACGATTGCAACCTCGGATCACGATACGCCGTTTGGGACTAGACTCATCAAGGCCGGCCATCCTTGATGAGAGTCAGCTCATAGCGAGAATCTGAGTTGAAAAAGGACTTGTTGATTGCGTGCCGTTAGTGCACAATGCGTGTAAGCCTAAATCCGAGTTGAAAAAGTACTTGTCGATTAATGCACCGCTCTCAATGAAAATGAATGCTTCTATGCGGTGCTTAGACACACCTGTGATATATGTACTGCTATTGCTTGCCTGCAGGGAAGGAGCACCGTCGCCCCGAGCATGGGGTGGGGTCGTTATAAATCTGGGTCAGCTAAAGCTGACCAGTTACTTGTTTCCCACCGCTTGGTGGATTTGTTTGTACAGGTCCTGGCGAGACTAGCGGGAAATAGCGGGCTGAAGCCCCTGCTGCTGTGCTGTATTGGCCCTCGAAGGACAGTTTTTTTTACGATTTTTCATTTGTGGCCGGCCTGCGTGCCGATGTTTGGAAGCCACCTTTATTGTATAAACAAACTTGTAACGAACTTGATGTATTTCATTCCTAATACCTATGGTGGACATTGTATAAACTGGTTTTATTTGAAATTAAATGCTTCCGTTGTGTGACTCTGTGTGTTGAGATGGTTATGTTCATAATTGTTTAATGCTAATTCAGTAACGACTCTTTTGTTCATTTAATATGACGTGGGGTCCCGATTGGACCTACTGCTATATTCTATGTAACAGGGAGGGTGTTACACATATTTCGGAATCTGAATCAGTATTAGATAATGGAGCCCTTATTCCTACCTGTTCTGGTGTTGTCTCATCCCGAGTTTCTTCCTCTGATTCAGATAGGACAGTTAGTCCAAACTGAGCTTCCTCCACTGCATCTGAATTGCTTGATTCACTATCACTCAGGGTTTTATTCTTCCTCTTCTATGTGACAGTGTTTTTTACTCCTGGCGATCCTTCCATGAGGATTGCCAGTGACTCCCACATTTCCTTGGCTGTAGTGCAGTGAGTAATTTGATGGAAAGTGTGAGTATCAACTGCATCAGCTATGATGTCTCTGGCTTTCTTGTCTAGAATGATCACATCCTCTGTCATTGTCTTGGATGTGATCTTGGGAGCATATGGCCCTTCTTGAGTGACTTGAAACATCCTGGGATCCAAAGCTTCCATGTATATTCTGGCTCTAACTTTCCATAGGGGAAAATTTTCTCTACTACACATAGCCATTCTTGACTCCATTCTAATGATCCTTAGACACCCGCTGGAAGATCTGTTCAAGATGTTAAGCTATTATTTGAACAACCTCCCTCTCATACCACTTGTTGTTTATGGGGTGTCTACTTTATCACCTAGAGGGGGGGGGGGGGGGGGGGGGGGTGAATAGCTTTTTAAAATTATATTAACCCCTTTTCTGTGTTCTTGATTCTTGATTAATAGATATGTAAAGTACAAAACAAATCACAGAAAACACACAACGATCTATAGAGGTTCCTCATGACCGGATGTCTTGAGTAGTCCTCTCTCCCTCTGCGCCTACCCAGCAGTGTGCTAGGCTCGGCAAATGCCGCCAAAAACTTTAGGCCCTCAAGCCTTACACCATGGACCCGCAAGTCCCAACAGCCTAGGCCCGCAAGCCCCTACTGCCCCGAGCCTGCAAGCTCGACACTCAGGCCCTCAAGCCCTACAACACGGACACGCAAGTCCCAACAGCCTAGGCCCGCAAGCCCCTACTGCCCCCGAGCCCGCAAGCTCGACAGATCGCACCCGCAAGTGCACTGCCCTGGCCCTCAAGCCTCACAGCTCTCTAACCCTCAAGCTAGACAAATTGGACCGCAAGCCTTACAAGAAAGTTACAATAATACAACCATTCTTCTGCCTGATGAAGATCGACAACTTAGCCTGATGACGATTGACTTTTTATGATTGAAGAAGATTCTTCTGATTCAGATCTTTGACAACGCAGTTCTTCTTCAATCTCTACTTTTTGCCTGATGTTGAACGGCGACTTCTCAGTCAATGAAGATGACTGATTCTTTTGAGAACGCTTGAATCTTGTTCTCCTTCTTCTCCGCAGAATATACTGTTCTATTGAAGAGCGGCGGGATTCTTTTTCTCGTTTCGTTCTTTTTCTTGCACAACAAGCTTCTTCTCTTTCTAGGGCAACACTGTTCCCTTTTGTAGGATGGACAAGCCGTATAACGGTCACATACAATTTCGTTTACTGTCAGACGCTCATCTTTCAAAGCATGCGCTGATTGGACAATCAGACGGCGGCATTAAGTGCTAACAGTACGTCCGCAAGATTTGAATTTTGTCTTGAAGATACTTGCATCATTACAACGACAAGCTATTTCTGACTATGTCGTCGCGATCTTCCTTCTTGCATCATGTCGTCGTGATCACATTGTTCTCTCGACGACATGCGTTCTTCATGACGATGTCCTGTATCTTCTCTGCGTTCGACGAACAGCATTCTGCGATCGACGAACTTGCCATCCTTCGTTCGACGATCGACATTATTTGTTCGACAATCTTGCTATGTCTCAACGATTGATGAACACGCTACTTCTCGGCGGTTGCTTTGCTCATCATCACGACGACAGGCATACTTTGTCGACGATAGGCATACTTTGTTGACGACATCTCCTATCCTTCTCGACGATATAATACTTCGTGAAGTCATTAAAGTACATCACATATTGTCGATCTCTGCAAGCATAAACTAGATGGAATGTTAAATACAACTTGCATTTATCATTGAGCTGAGCTCTTCTTCAAATCAGGAACATTGCAGGGCACTGTTCCCAACAAAGATGCCGCCATAGCTTCAGGGCATAAATCACTGCAGCAAACTCTTAATCATGTGTCGGGTAGATCCTCTCATGAACCTTTAGCTGCCTCGACCCATACGCAATGACTTTGCCTTCTTGCATGAGGACACACCCAAGGCCTAACCGCGAAGCATCAACATAAACCTGAAACTCCACTCCCTCAACAGGGAGAGCCAAAACCGGCGCGGAACACAGTCTTCTCTTTAACTCCTGAAAGGCCTCCTCGCACTGCTCGCTCCAATCGAAAGCTGCTCCCTTCCGCGTCAACCTAGTCAGAGGCGCAGAAATACCTGAGAATCCTTTCACGAACCTTCGATAATAGCCTGCCAAACCCAAGAAACTTCGTATTTCCTTAGGTGTTGCCGGTCTTTTCCAATCCAAAACAGCAGCATCCTTTGTTGGGTCCACAGGGATGCCACCCTTGCTCACCACGTGACCCAAGAAGGAGACTTGCGAAAGCCAAAACTCGCATTTGCTCAGCTTGGCATACAACTTGTGTGCTCTCAAGGTAGACATCACCAAACACAAGTGCCGAGTATGCTCCTCTTCACTCAAAGAATAGACCAACACATCATCAATAAAAACCACCACAAACTGGTCCAGATAGTCTCGAAATACCATGTTCATCAAATCCATGAAAGCAGAGGGCGCATTAGTTACCCCAAAAGACATCACCTGGAACTTAAAATGCCCATAACACATATGGAAAGCAGTTCACGGAACATCTGAGTCGCGGATCCTCAACTGATGATAATCGGACCGAAGGTCAATCTTCGAGAACATGCAGCTACCCAGCAACTGATCGAATAAATCATCAATCTGCGGCAACGGATACCTGTTTTTAATCGTGACCTTGTTCAACTCCCTATAATCAATGCATAGCCTCATCGACCCATCCTTCTTTTTCACGAACAGAATTGGCGCACCCCAAGGCGACGAACTTGGCCTAATAAAACCAAACTGCAGCAACTCATCCAACTGAGTGCGCAGCTCCTCCAATTCTCGCGGTGCCATACGATAGGGTGCCTTTACAATACGGCGGGTCCCAGGCTCCAAATCTATCACAAACTCTATTTCTCGCTCAGGAGGAAGACCAGGAAGGTTGTCGGGAAAAACGTCCGGGTACTCCCGCACCCCAGGGATGTCTTCAACACAAGGCGACGATGCACAAGCCGCAAGCAAAACAGAAACAAAACAGACACGGCCATCAAACTCCGCCAAGGCCTGGGCACAGACTACCGACATAACTGAGGAAGTTTGACGCGGGAAGCCAAAAACGCTTCTGGGCTGGCCGTCATCCATCAAGAAATCCAAACGCTTATCCCTGCACAGGATCACATCGTCGTAACGGGCTAGCTAATCCATGCGCAAGATCACGTCAAAATCCTCCAAATCGATCACCTTCACGTCAGCATAGGCCAAAAATCCCTCCAAAACGATCGGACACTGCCTCATGCACAGATCTGACACCACCGAATCTCTGGACGGGTACTTGACACAAAATGGATCATCAACTCGCTCCAAAGCCCAGCGATGCTGATCAACAAACATCTTGGCCACAAAAGAGTGAGTGGCACCTGAGTCAAAAAGAACGTGCGCTCAACAATCTCGGACCTTAAACTCACCTAAAAAAGCAGTAAAGCCAAGGACATAACAAGGATGAGGCATTAATAGCATCTAAATTAACAAAACAAGGTTGAACTACAACAAGAAAGAGGACGAACCTGATGTCACCTGGTTAGAGCACTGCGCTTCTTCCTTTGTCACTGCATTCAACTTCACCTTCCCTCGATCCGACTGCTGCCGCTGAGGCGGTGGCGGTGCCGCGGCTGGGAGCGCAAACTGCTGGCCAGCCATCTGGAGCTGCGTACACTTGGACTTCAAGTGTCCCCTTTGACCGCACTGAAAACACGACTTATCCCTCAACCAGCACAGAGTTGCGTCGTAGCCCCACTACCCGCAGTACCCACAAACCTTATCCTTCTTCCAACACTGGGCGGCATCATGCCCCGCCCGATTGCAAAAGGTGCAAAGGTGGGGCTTCTTCGGGGCACCCTGAAGAGCCATCAGCTGCTGCTGCTGCTGCACACCCTGCCTCCTGAAACATTTTTCAAAGGGGTGGCCCACACGGCCGCAGAAACTGCACACAACCTTGCCCTTCTTACTCGGAGCGGAGCTGCCTCCATCGCCTGCTTTTCTCTTCTCTTTTTGAAATTCCTTTCCTCTATTTTTGGCATTCTCAATGGCTTCTACCTCCAGCGTGGCTTCCATCGCATCCGCAAAGCTCACGGACCGGTAAGCATAGGCTAGCTGCTGGATCTCACTATGGAGACCTCCCAAAAATCTCTTCACCTGGTTTTCCTCAGAGGAAACCAAATCCGGGGCGAACCTGCTCAGCTTACTGAACTCAATCTCATATTCCCCTATTGTGAGCTGTCTTTGCTTCAGATGCAAGAAGCTATTCATCAGGCGATCCTGTTCAACTACAGGCAGGAATTTCTTCAACAATCTCCTCTTAATCTGCTCCCACGAGCAGCCTTCTGCGAGTGTCTCCTTCTCCCTGATCCACCAACTCTTTGCCAAACCCTTCAGCTAAAAGGCGGCAATCATCACTCTCTGGTCCACCGACACGCCAGAATATGAGAACATCTCGTCCATCGCCAAGATCCAATCATCAAGCGCCATAAAGTCTGCCTTCCCGTCATAAGTTGGGGGTCCTAGCCTCTGGAAGTGGGAAATAAAGTTCATCTCTGGCGGCAACGCAGCAGGGGGAACAAGGGGTGCAGGACGGACGACCTCCGACTGACTAGTCACGGGCTGTTGCCGCTGAGTGGCAGTCAACAACGCCTGCACCTTCTCCTGCATCGCGACCAACTGTTGCGCCAAAGTCTCATTATTTCCGCTTCACTATGGGCACCTGATGTCTCGCCCTCAGACTGGGGGGCAGGTTTCGCAGGCCGACACCTAGAAGCCATACCTAGCAGAAACAATAATAACAACAAGATAAGGCTGGACTCAAACCTCTAGGAAGGGAAGACATACAAATACTTGCTTTTGCTACTGCTTTTTCTCTGGGAAAAGTTAATACATAATATCACGCTACACTCAGGATGGTATATCATCCATTATCTCTCGTGCACCTCTCCCGTATGCATATAAACTTAGCGTCTTACCTTTGAAATCATGTGTGTACATGTGTAATCGTGTAGATCTCTAGCTTGGCACGTGTGCTTATGCAATGTTATGCTATGCAAACTAAGAAAAAGGCCTTAATGCATGCTATGAGCGGCATACACATGCGATCTTATGCATCCCATACTACATATTATCGCATGCAACGAAAAAGAAAATCTAATGGACACACATGCGACCTACGTTATGCATCTCATACTACATAACAGTCGCATGTAGTCACCTATGAGAATCCATATACAGACACATATTATGCATACCATACTACATAATATGCCCCGTATATTTCTTTCATGCTTATGAGTGCAGTGTTCGTGCTCCAGCCGAGATCTACCGATGACCCATCAGTGAGTGTATGCAATGAATAACGATTCTCACTAGGCAGTTAACCGGGCCAACCAAACCATTCCAAGCCACACGGCTAACCTCCCTCTGATATCAACTGTCACAACCCGCATTTTTTTCCGGAATATTTTACGATATCATAGTAAGGGAAAAATACGCGTCGTGATGCCGCGTCCTGCAGGGGACAACTACAGACGCTCAGGCAAGCACTCTAAACGAACATCTTGTAAGAAAATAGGTAATTTTAGTTTAAAATAACTTTTGTCATTTCACTTTTGAATTTGAGACCGTGTCCCTCGGTCCTGTAGCCTTCTTAGCCACCAATAGGAAATATACGTACGCAGCGGAAAAATAGGCCCCTTTTTTTACCCTAAGAGCGCTAAAGACCAAAAATGTCTCTAGTGCTTTCATAATTCTAGATTTAGTATACCATAAGAAAATACTTTCTACGCTTTGCCAAATAGGTGATACATGATAATAAGAAGAACAAAACATGCTATGAAATTAATTTATTAAAAAAAAAGTTTCACATAACCCATAAATAAGACGCATTTCCCAGAGAGTGAGGGCATAAATACCCCTAAAGAAAAGAAAGGAAATACAGGTAGCAGCATAAGCAAGTAAACTGAGCAAAAAGCCATACGGGCGCTAACAACTGACACGAACCCGCGGGCAACAAGAAAACATCTAAAAGAATGGGAAACAACAAAAGAACTGCACCTTACCTACAAGGGAGAAAGGGCCTCGACGGGGGAAATTGAACGACCGCTACGAACCTGAACCTGAGGTATTCATAAGAAAAGAATGCCTCAGCCCAAAGGGTGCAAGAAAACAACAAGAAAAGAAAGAAATCTAAGAAATAATAGTTATGTTGATTAGCTAAGGGCAAGAAACGAACTTAGCAATTTTCCTTGAACAAGTGCACAATCCCAAAAGAAAACATCCCCAAACCAGGGAACCTAATAACCAGAAGAAAAGAAAGCCATACCAAGCTGCTGCCTAACAAGCTAAAAGAACTGTGGTGGGGGCCTCAATATCCGTCCACACTCCAGTTTGAAACCACTGTGGTGAGGTACCGTACGTCCACCCACTCTCCAGTCTAAAACCACTGTGGTGAGGGCCCATTCGTCCACCCCCTCTCCAGTCTAAAACCACTGTGGTGAGGGCCCATACGTCCACCCACTCTCCAGTCTAAAACCACTGTGGTGAGGGCCCATACGTCCACTCACTCTCTAGTCTAAAACCATTGTGGTGAGGGCCCATACGTCCACCCACTCTCCAATCTAAAACCATTGTGGTGAGGGCCCATACGTCCTCCCACTCTCCAGTCTGTAATCCATTTCCAACATGACTTATCAACAACACGCTAGGTATGACGCTCAAGGAAGTTCTTATATTCAATATAGGGTACCGAACTTTAACATTTGCACAAAGGGTATAAAGTTGTTTAAGCATTCAATAACATCGTTATATACAAGCGCTGCTTAAAGGTATTTGATAATCTTACTATAAGTATAAAGTTGTCGATAATTGGAACGCATAAAGCTCAAAACCGAAGTTCACCTCTATGATTTTCAAGAGTAACAATCAATAGCTTCGCCGAATCATCGAGAACTAGCAAGAGAAATTCCCAGGAAATTTAGCATCTAATTTCCCCCAACCTGTCAGGAATTAGGAAACAAAATTTCTAGGAAATTTAGCCCGCAGGACCATCGTAACTTAGCCAACAAAACCATCCAGATCTCACATGAAGCTGCAAGGTGGTTTAGTACAAAGAGCAAATAAATGACCTCAACAACTAGGCTACTCGAGTGAGAATACCAATGACCTTATAACTTAACCAACATTTAAGTCTAATTGTTGAACATGACCTCCATATTCCTTTATAACCAAAACTATATCACCAAAGCAATTGAATTCCACATAACAAGAATAAGCTTGAGCTATGAATCAATTTCACAACTTGAATTATCGAGGCTTGCAACTTGAAGTCGACCCACAAGTTATATAATAGCAATTGAACAAAATCTCGAGACTAGTTGTTGAGCAAATAAGTGACCACAAATTATGTAACATCAATTCTAAAATGGCCTAATATACACCATCCTAAAACCGAGAAAAGGTCATATATGTATATAGTTTTTTTTTCTGAAATTTTGTATGAGCATACAACAGCCCACATGAAGATGACCTGGAGCTTTTATGTGCGTACAACAACCCAATGGAAGCTGACATGGAACCATGAATTTCGGTTTGCTCCTCTCCTCCCCCCCTTTTTTTTCTTATTTAACTTTTACGAATCATAACCTATCTCAAACCAGGAACGAAGAGAAGGAAGAAGGAGACAACAAAAGAAAAGAAGGAGAGGTAGTTTCCTTGCCTGATTCGGAAGCCGACACCACTCGCCGAAGTGAAATCTACGGCCGGAAGACCTCACCACCACCGCCGATCCCGACGAGATCTCTCCGCAACCCCGCTCCGACGACGAAAATCAAGCTTCCGGCAACCTCTAAACCTCCTCCGACGGCCTACGCCTCCGACGCCCGGCGACTCCGACGAAACTTTAGCTATATAATAAATAACTTTTATATATATAAGAAATATATATATAAAACTTATATATACATATATTTATATATATAATTGTATATATATATACCCGCATATATGCCTCTTCCTAGAAACAAATTCGCCGGATGACGACGACGCTCCCGAAATGGTAACGCCCTTTCGCATCGACCCTGAGCAAAAGATAGATTTAATAATTAAGCCATCGTCATTCAGCAACCCCGCTTAAAAGATTATGAGAAAAACCTGGGGCGTTACAGACGCTTCAAACCGGGTAGCGCGAGATCATTGAGGAACTGGCACTAAGTAGCGATGAAGGGAGAGCGCGTCGAACCATGAGAAACCTTGAGGGGCAGGCCCTACCAGCACCGTGATCTTACTATTGGGGTGAAGGGCGGACGCTTCGAACCGGGTAGCACGAGATCACTGGGGAACTGGCCCCGAGCAGCGGTGAGTAATTGCAGAAGGATGTTTTGCACGAGTCGAGGCTCGCGGTTTTTACATACTGTAATAATTGTAGGAAGATAGTTTGCGCGAGTCGAGGCTCACGACTTTTACATATTGTAAAAGTTGCAGAAAGATAGTTTGCGCGAGTCAAGGCTTACGTCTTTTACATAGCGAAGTAAAAAGATTACTAATAAAAACGGCACAGGTTCTGCGCGTTCCAAGTGCGCATGAGGGTCTTCCCTTCTGCCGTTCTGAGTTTTAATCTTCCAGGCTTTACTGTTGCGGTGACCACATAAGGTCCTTCCCAGGTTGGTGAGAGTTTGTCCTTCTGCGAACCTTTCCTGACTGCTTCGATGATGCGTAGAACGAGATCTCCGATGTTGATTGGTCTGGGCTTCACCCTTCTGTCATAGAGCCGGGCTACACGCCTTTGGTAGATAGCGATACGTTGGGCAACATTGTCTCGGACTTCGGGGATTAGGTCGAGATTTTCCTAAAGCACCTCATGGTTCTTGCTAGGATCTTAAGTTAGCACCCGGATGCTTGGGACGCCGATGTCGACGAGGATGATAGCTTTAGTGTCGTAGCAGAGGTTATAAGTTGTCTCTTCCGTAGGAGTCCTCTCTGTCGTGTGTTATGCCCATAGTACATTTGGGAGCGCATCCACCCATTTCCCCCAGCTTCTTCCAGGCGCGTCTTCAATCCTTTGAGGATGGTGTGGTTTGTGACTTCCACCTGCCCTTTGGTTTGTGGATGTGCTACAGCTGTGTGGCGGAGGTTGATCTTCAGGTCTTCACACATCTTGGTGAATGATTTCCCGGTGAACTGGGTGTCGTTATCCGCAATGATCGTTGATGGATTACCGAAGCGGTAGATAATGTTCCTCCAGACAAACTGTTTAACATTCTCTTATGTGATCTTAACTAAGGGCTCAGCTTCTACCTACTTGGTGAAGTAGTCAATGGCTAGAATGATGAATTTTCTCTATCCAGATACCAGAGGCAGAGGGCCGAGGAGATCGATTCCCCACTAGGCGAATGGGTACGTACTTTGGAGTGTGGTGAGCGCGACCGGGGGCTGGTGTGGTATGTTCGCGTGAAGCTGACAACTCTTGCACTTCTGGACAAGTTCAGTCGCGTCCTTCTTCATCGTTGGCCAATAAAAACCTTGGCGCAAGATCTTCTGGGCCAGAGCTTTCTTGCCTAGATAACAGATTCCTCCGTGTACCTCTCTTAGGGCGTTGTCTGCTTCACCTGCCGGTAGACGCTTTAGATAGGGCCCTGAGAATGCTCGTTTGTAGAGCTCCCTATCTATGATGGCGAATGGTGTCGCTCACATTCGTAATCTCCGTGCTTCCAGACGGTCCTCGGGGAGGTGCCCGTGCTTAAGGTAGGCTCGCAGGGGGGTCATCCAAGATGACTCCTCTTCATTAATGGTTGCGATTTCCCATGGCCTTTGGGTACTTGTAGCCATGATTTCTTCCACTTGGCGTCTTTGGGTTTGATAGTTGGTGGGTGAAGTTGCAAGCTTAGAGAGCGCATCCGCTCTAGAATTCTGCTCCCGGGGGTTGTGCAGAATTTGGTCTGCCGGAATCTTTTGAAGGAGTAATCTTACGAGTGTGAGGTACTGCGCCACTTGGTTATTCCTGGCCTAGTAGTCTTCCTTAGTTTGCAAGACTACGAGTTGGGAGTCTACGTGAATAGTCAGGTTCTATGCTTTGCAATCGATGGCGAGCCGGAGGCCGGCGATCAGAGCCTCATATTCTGCGATATTGTTGATTCCTGGGAACTTCAACCAGAGACCATACTCCAAGGTAATCTCATCTGAACTTATGAGGAGCAATTCTACTCATGTTCCTTCAGCTCCTGAAGCACCGTCGACATAGGGAGTCCAACGGGGGGGGGGGGGGGGGGGGGAGTGAAATCTTTGACAGGAGTAGCTTCTAGTGGAATAGTGTACTCTACAACAAAGTCGGCGAGTACTTGCGACTTGATGTCTGGCCGGGGTAAGAATTGGTTGTCAAACTTGCCGAGCTCTACCGCCCAATTTACTAGTCTCCCTGAGACTTCTGGTTTTTGGAGGATTGTTCGTAGCGGGAGCTGAGTTAACACTTTTACTGTATGAGCCTGGAAGTAAGGCCGACACTTTCTTGCCGAGAAGACGAGAGCTAAGGCCGCCTTGTCCTCTGCCGGATACCTGGTTTCGGTGTCGGTGAGGACTTTGCTAAGGTAGTAGATTGGTCGTTGTACCCCTCCTTCATCTTTCACGAGCACTGAGCTGAGGGTTGTAGAAGAAACTGCCAGGTATAAGAACATGGTTTCTCCGGGGATGGGATTTGACAGGAGCGGTGGCGAGGCCAGGTATTATTTGAGAATTTTGAAAGCCGTCTGGCACTCGTCCATCCACTAGAACCCGAAGTGGCGTGCTCCTCAGAGAATCTTGAAGAAAGGGAGGTACTTGTCTCCCGTCCGTACCAAGAAATGAGATAAAGCGGTGATCCTCCCGTTCAGGCGTTGCACTTCCTTAATTGAACGAGGTGGTGACATATCCTCCAACGCCTTAATCTTCTCGGGGTTGGCCTCAATTCCCAGATGGGTTACCATGAAACCTAGGAACTTCCCCGCCGTCACACCAAATGCACAATTGTTGGGGTTGAGCTGCATCTGGAAGCAACGAAGAAGCTGAAAGCACTTTCCCAAGTCTCTCAAGTGGTCGCGACGGTGGACGCTCTTCACCAGCATGTCGTCCACGTACACCTCCATCGTTGCTCCGACGAGGTTCTTGAAGACCTTGTTCATCAGCCTTTGGTAGGTAGCTCCGACATTTTTAAGGCCGAATGACATCACTTTATAGCAGTAGACTCCTTTCTCGGTGCGAAAGGCGGTGTGCTCCTCGTCTGCGTAGTTCATCCTTATCTAGTTGTAGCCTGAATAAGCGTCCATGAAATTAAGCAACTCATGGTCGGCTGTGGCGTCGACGAGCTGGTCAATCCTCAGGAGGGGGAAACTATCTTTTGGGCACGCCTGGTTTAGGTTGCTGTAGTCGACACACATTCGCCATTTCCCCGAGTCCTTCTTTACCATAAGCACGTTAGCAAGCCACGTGGGGTATTCTGCTTCGTGGATGAACCGTGCCTCCAAAAGCTTAGCTACTTCTTCTTCAATTGCCTTCAACTGCTAGGAGGTGAAGTTCCTCTTCTTTTGGCTCACAGGCCTGCAGGCAGGGTTAACGTTCAAATAGTGAAAAATGACTTCAGGATCTACCCCAGGCATGTCTTCTGGGCTCTAAGCGAAAATGACTTCGTTCTCCTATAGAAAGGTTGTGAATTATTCTCGTTCTTCTCGCGACAAGAGGGACCCGACCTGGACTGTCTGAGTCGGATCCCGCTGGGAGAGAGGCACTTTTAACAATCCTTTTATGGGCTCCCCCTGCTGCAAAGCAGTTTCATCTCGAAGGTCAAAGTTGTCGATGTTGAGGGCCGTCATCTATACCGGTTGAGCTTGCTTCAGGTAGCAGGTTCTGGCTGCCTCTTGGTTCCCACAAATGACTCCTATTCCGGCGGCAGTCTGGAATTTCATAGCCAGGTGCGGGATTGATGGGACGGCTCCGAAAATAGACTGGAGTGGCCTCCCAAAGATTGCGTTGTAGGCGGAGCTTGACTCCACGACTCTGAATTGGATGTTGTGAGTTGTCTGTCTTAGAAACTCGCCAAGCATTATCGGAAGGATAATCATGCCCTGGACCAGAATGTGGCGGTTGTCAAAACCGTAGATGGGCCCCGCTGCTGGGTTAATGTTCTCCTTGGTGAGCTTCATGCTTTGTTAAGTGGAGAGAAATAGGACGTCGACTGAGCTCCCATTGTCGACTAGTATTCTCTTGACATTGAAACAGGGATCCCCGATCCCAGCGTTGATTACGAGTGGGTCTTGGTGAGGCAAGCACAACCCCTCTAGATCTTCTTCTCCGAAGGTGATGGTGGTGTCTTTGATGCGTTATGGCAAGTGCACTGGTCGCTGTCAAGTAATAATGGCAATAGCTTCCCCGAATGTCGATCTCTTGAAGAATGCAGGTTGTGATGAAGTGATTCGTGTCGTGAAATGATTGTTACAACGAGCGAAATAAGTAAAACAAGGGGGCTTTGGTTGGTTGGTCTAAACTAACAAACAAGAAAATAAAGATGCGGGCCGAAGTCACCGCTTCGTTTGGTGAGATGAGTGCGTCGGTCGCTATGCCGGGCTTCGTCAGGCGAGTGGACGGAAAGCAAGTGTGGAATGTGAGGGTTGCAATCACCTCTTCGCTAATCACTGTTAGCCTTTGCTAACATGAGTCTCAAGTGAGTGGATGGAGTGGATGCGGGTGAGTGGTGATGAAGTGCAACCCAACACAATATCCAAGGTTAAGAAAAAAACAAGAAGCACTTTCATTCATAGACAAATGAGAGTAATCATGTTCACTACAAACTAATACATCCACAAGAGGCAAAAGGGGAGAATAAACCAATAGAGAAGGCTAGCCGTCGATCTCGGCCGGAATAGTGGGTTGTCAAACCACTTCCGGGCTCGGTCGATGTATGCTTCCGGGACTAAGAGACTGTCACTATCTCCGATCTTGCTCCGTCGTCTTCGTTCGTCAGGTTTTCTTCTTCTTATTCCAAACTGAGGTTGCACAACTCGACAATGGTGTTGTTGACGGCTGGGAAAGCATCCACACTCTTGGAATCCGCTAGGGTTTCACCGGAGAATGGTTCCCAGATGAAGGAGATGAGTGGAGATGGAGGAGGAGAGAAAACGGCGCTCAGCGCAGCTTAAAATCGCGGAATGGAAGTTCGTTCTCCGCATATCCAAGCCGGCAGATATCCTGGCTTATAAACAAAGACAACAAAAATTAAGTCACGCATGGTCGAACGCAAGACCGTGCGTAGACCGTGCAATATTAACAAAGAAGTAATGCCTTGAGGAAGAAGCAGCAGCGCCCGTGCGTTTTACTCGCGCACGGTTGAAGCCGCCCGTGCGTAAAAACGCACGACCAATTCCAGATGGCCGAAAAAACTAGGCTTAACAGGCAATCGTGTATTTTCTTCGCGCACGGGCAACTTCCCGTGCGTAAAAATGCACGATCAACGATAGAACATCGTTTTCTACCCCAGATGAGGGCGCACGACCACAGCCGTCCGCGCGTCAAGGAAAACGCACGATCGTGCGATATATGCAGACACGAAAAATGGGTAAAATAGGATGATCCATCCACCTGCATAAACATCAACACAGTTGGGAATACCCTTCCAGCTCAATAAAAATACAAAATAAAAGATTAGGGAGCACCATGTGATTACCCCCAACAACAAGAAGCACAAAAGCAAACCAAAATGGGCCTAAGTAGTGCACATAGCGCAGAAGTGATTATAAGAGAAATACAAGCAATAATAGCTCGAATAGGACGTGCACAAGAGTGAAAACTAGCCCGGATGAGTCCATAAAAGTGTATATAAATGGGACTCATCACACCCCCAGACTTACCTGTTTGCGCGTCCCGAGCAAACAAATCCGGTGGGAAATGAAAATGGTAGTTAACATAGAGAATTGCAAAGAAAGAGTAAGATGCGAAGTATCATACTCATGCAAATAAAAATTCAGTAAAAGAAAATTCTAACTATACTAACTAATTTACAATAGTATAAATGCGTAAGTAGAAATTTAAGTTTACTCAGAAGGTGAATCATGATGAATTTTGCAGTCGTGCACCAGTGTGAAAGTAAACAAGCCACTAAGGAGGGGGTTGCCAAAGACTGTAATTCAGGGGTAACTCCACTGAAGTCCATCAATGTCGTGAGCCATAAGCTTGCCCGATCACACTCTCTCCACGGTGCTAGCAAACTCATAAGGTGAATCAGTAGGGCTTTCAGGTTTTTATGAGGCTTTGGTTAGAGAATGATATACAAAGATAAACTTAAAGGTTACGCAACCCAAATGAGCAACAACAATATGCTTACCCGGAACAAGCCCACAACAATGTTAGTGTGACACACCCCCAGACTTAGCTTGAAAACTGGGTGTGCACACAACCTACTCCAACTAATTTTTTCAATTACGCACAAGGGGAATTCTTTTCATTTCTATTCCTTCCTCAGATTTTTCTTTTCATTTTCTTTCTGCTTTCTTTTTATTTGAATCCCCCATTTGGTTCACCCAACGATAATTATAATAGTTTCTCATCATCACGAAATTTACACACATCACACCCAACGATAATTATACTCTTGGATAGCTCAAATACTTGGTTGCGAAAGTGGGATAAGCTTCAAGCTTTGGTGATTGACGGAACAGCTGAAACAAAGGATGGGTAGACACAAATTGCCTTACAAAGGTAAGCGCGTAGGTCATGGAAATCAAAGCTCAAACTAGCCAACTAGATGGCCTACGTCACGCTCAACTTATTGAGTCGCTCTTACCCATGCTTCAAGAGTCGCTTGGGGCAAGTTCTTAGCCCATGAGAAAGATAAACCTTCCTTCCGACTCGAGCAACGCACAACTAGCGCTCGCTTACACACAACACTGTTCTACTGCAAATTTCAGTCACATTCACCAACTGAGTAAAATTAATCAAAAGCTACGCAAAAACACTAATTGTAAATTTAAAGCATAGAGATAATCTAATTTTACTCAAATTTCTATGGGAGCATGCAGATGCGACTAGAGCACTACAAGAGTCAACATCGCACTCCAATTTGTAATTCCTAAGCTAACATCCTATTTCACATTCCAAACCAAGATAGCGTGTAGGGAAGCACACAAACAAGTGAGTGCGCGCTTGTGCGGGTGAACTGGTGTATGCTATAATATGACATAAATAAAAATATACTTCTGGTATGCTAAAACGTGTACACGTGTAGTGAATACTCGGTACACTCTCCCCCCAGACTTGAATTGGACAATCACATGAATTTTTGACAATGAAAATAAGAGAAAGCTAGGGAAGAGGGTACCTATGCTCAGATATGAGCATACCATAAAATTGGCGTTAGTCTTTGGAAATCACCAGGTTCGCCACCCGAAAAAGCATTGCTCCTGCAAATAAAGCAAACAAAAGACAAAAATAGAAAGAAAACAGGAACATAAGCAGATTAGCAATAAATGGGAACCGAAGGCCCCCCCATTGGGTTGTCTCCCAAGAGCCCTTTTGTTTAATGTCCTTAAGGTGGACCAAATACCTGTATTAAAGCAGTTTATAGAGTTCAAGAAATTAAAAACAAGTTCACAAACACACATTCACAGTTCAAGAAAAAAAATAATGCTCAGCTATACGCACTCTTGTAGTGCACTTCTCCAGTGGCTTGCGGACTGGAGGTGAAAGCTTTAGGGCCAAAATTGGTGTTACCCAATTTTCCCCTAGCCTCCGCCTTCTTGCCATAGAGAGCAGCAGAGCGTGCACCACGTAAGAGCCTCTCCTGTTTTAGCTTCTCCACCATTGGAGAGCGCCAACGTTCATAGTTTTCAGAATTTCTCACCTTTGTGGTGAGTGACATCATTTCTGTAACTGCAGTGGCGACTAGATCAACCCAAGAAACAGAGCGTTTAATAGAGTTATTACATAAATTATTGCAAAATAAGAATGGGACACTATCCCGGGTTGTGTCCTGCTCAACAAATTCAGAAGTGAAGTTCTTCTCCCTCTCTGAGTCGTTCTCTTTTCGGACATCAACCTCTTCCTCTTCTCCAGTCAGCCGATCCTTTTTCTTTTCCTCACCAAATGGTTCTTCTTCTTTCTTGTATTCTGCGTCACTTAATAACTCATCAATAATAAAAGTGGGAGAGCAATTAGAAGTTTCGGTCATAACCTTAGGACAACTAGGAGGTGCCACTTTACTAGGTAAAATAACATAACCAGTAGAAAAATCATGTGTAGTACCACTCTCCTTTAAGAATGGTACTCCCAAGATAGGAATGGATCGATTTTCGCGGGGTCCCAACACTTGGAAGTCAGCTACCACCACTGTCCCCTCGATTATAACTTTGACATTTTTCACTTCTCCATCTGCCTGAATAAACGTTCTGTTAGCGAGCACGAGAGACTTCCGATCATCCGTATCTATTTTAAGTTGCATTTTAGCAACGTCTTGCAATGCAAGAACCTTGCGGGGTGATCCGGAGTCGCATAAGGCAGTCGTCTCAACGTTATTGATGGAGCAAGTGACTACCAACTCATTCGGGCTGCTCACTACCACTTCAGCAAGACTCTTCCCCTGATTTATGGGATTTTTTTCCGTATTGCTGGGGAGAGTCCCTTGTGAACTCTCGGTAAGCACTTGAGCCAATTGGCCCAATTGCGTTTCCAAGTTCCGCATGGAAGCAGTTTGGCTTGCCATGTTGGAGCGGGCAGCCTCCATAAACCTTTCCATCATTTCTTCTAAATTGCTTTTCTTGGGGGTCCGGGCACCTTGATTGTAACCCGGTAGAGGTGGCCTCGGTTGACTTCCGGAGGCATAAGCATCATTTTGATGCTGCCCCGGTTGCCATCGTTGGCCAGCCGCATTTTGGTTCCATGAGAAATTGGGATGATTTCAAACTCCCGGATTATCAGTATTTCCATAGGGTGCCCCGTAGTTTGATTCCCTACATAATTAATAGACTCATTTAAGTTAAACTGGGCGAATTCACCTGACAGCCCACCTCTTGGGCATTCGTAAGCATGGTGACCACCACCTCCGCATCCTTCGCAAGAGATAGTCATAGAGGGCGCAACAGCAGAAGGTATAGAGTCCACCGCAAAAAGGCCCTGAGCGCCCCTGGGTGCGTTCCTCCCAGCTGTCCAGAAAGTGCTGTGGGAAGCAGTGTCTTGCAATATTCTCAAGGCTTCCTCCGGGGTGTGGTTCATTAAGGTGCCTCCAGCAGCGGCATCAACCATTGCCTGATAGTTGGGCTCTATCGCGAAGTAGAAGTTCTCCACTAGCCCCCACGGTTGGTGCCCATGGCTTGGGCACTTGCGAACGACCAATTCCAGTTGGACGAAAAAACTATGCTTAACAGGCGATCGTGCATTTTCTTCACGCACGGGCAACTGCCCGTGCATAAAAATGCACGATCAATGACAAAACATCATTTTCTACCCCAGATGAGGGCGCACGACCGCAGCCGTCCGTGCATCAAGGAAAATGCACGACTGTGCGATATATACAGACATGAAAAATGGGTAAAATAGGATGATCCATCCACCTGCAAAACATCAACACAGCTGGGAATACCCTTCCAGCTCAATATAAATACAAAATAAAAGATTAGGGAGCACCATGTGCTTACCCCCAACAACAAGAAGCACAAAAGCAAACCAAAACGAGCCTAAATAGTGCACATAACGCGAAAGTGATTATAAGAGAAATACTAGCAATATTAGCTCGAATAGGACGTGCACACGAGTGAAAACTAGCCCGGATGAGTCCATAAAAGTGTATATAAATGGGACTCATCAGTCTTGCATGAGTTTTTTTATCATCATGCCCCCTCTCGGGCTTAGCAATGGAAAGAATCTGAGCGGCAAGGTTAGGAGACCTGGCTATAGTTTTGACTTATCCTACCCTCGACCTTCCCACCACTGTGCCGTGAGGTGCAGGAGGTTGATCTCTTGGCTGCCTAGGTTGCTGCGGCTGGTTTGGCAGCTGACCTTGTAGGAATCTTCCGAGTAGCCCTTGCCTGACAAGGTGCTCAATTTCTTCCTTCAATTTGAAGCATTCCTCAGTCATGTGACCAGCTCCTCTATGAAACTCGTAATATTTTGATTGGTCGGTTCTTGGATTTGGGATAGGCTGCCTCGGCCTACAAAATGTCGGGCAATCCTGAATGGCACAAAGCACGTTGGTTCGCGACGTGTTGAGGGGAGTATAAATCTTTGGTGGTCGGGGACCCTGATCCCTTCGGAGGTCTCGACGATGATCATCATTCTGTCGCTCTTCTATACGTCGTTCTTCCTGCCTTCTAGGGGCTTGCTCCTGCACCTTCCTTCTCTTGTGAATTCCTTCGAACTACTGGCGATGTGCCTCAATGGACTCATCCACCGCAATTTGTGCTTCTACTCGGTGCACGAGATCTGGATAGCTTGGTACTGTCACCCTCATCATAGCAGAGTAAAAGCCGCTTGAGCAAAATCCCCATAGGAAAACATAGCATAGAAGATCGGGATCAACCCCTAGGATTTGTCGTGCCTAAGTGGTGAAGCGATGGAAAAGTCCTTTAGGGTCTCTCCCTCGTTCTGGCAAATCCCCGAAAGATGTGAGGGATCTTGGACTATTCTTCGGTTAGCGATGAACTGGTCTGTAATCTGTCGGGCTAACTCGGTGAAGTTGTTGATCGACCCATCCCTTAGAGAATGGAACCAAGTGTGTGCCTGCCCCTTAAGTGTTGCCGAAAACACTTGACAGAGGAGCTGATCAGCGGTGTTATAGATCCTCATTATGGTGGTGAAATGGTTGATGTGCTCCAACGGATCATCCGTCCCATCAAATGTATCGATGTTGAGAAGTTTGAAACCGTGTGGAATTGGTTGAACCAAGATTTGCTGTATCAGGGGGGAGCAGATCCGAGTATTCCTATGGCTTTCCTCACGAGTGGGACTTCCTATGGCTTGATAGAGTCCTACCCCTCCTTGCTGATGGTGAAGTGGTTCTCCTCTAATTCCCCTGACAGGGCGGACCGGATGTGTGGAGTTGGCAGCATTCGAGTATTCTTCTTCATACGTATCTCCTTCTTGGGCAGCCTCCCCCAATGGAGCATGATTCGGGATCAAGGGGGGCGGGATGATTAATGCGGTAGGAGGAATGGAAGCTCGTGGGGCTCCGAGGTTTTTGAGAGCCAGTATTTCAGTTTGCTGCTGCTCCATCTGGAGCACGCGTCCCTGCAGTGCGGCAATAGGTGCTAACGCTGTCTCTTCGGTGGGAGGTGCAATGACGAGTGAATGAGAGGGAGCATGATCAACGCGTCCTTCCGGGACTAAACTATCGGTTATTCGAGCACTTCTTCTTGCCATTGCTGGTAGTCACAAGTATTACTACGAAATGAATATTGTCTTCGAAAAGTCTTTATAGAGTTGGGGAACACCTTTCCCACAAACGACGCCAAACTGTTGGGGGTCTCTCAACGCTCTTTCAAACCAGGCGAACTGAAATGTCTTAGCCCGAGAGTGAGCCGAGTGCATAAACAGCCACAGAGAGAACAAGAAGATGACAAGAAAATGTTTTTTGCGTGGAAAACCCGGAAAGGGTGAAAAACCACGTGAACGGATCTGCGCCAGCAAAATTTCACTAGGTGTTGGAGTGTTACAAGTAAAGTTGCGAGAATCGAGAGCAACATGCTGCTTCTCATTACAGTTGCAGTTAAAGAAAAGTCTCTGAGGGCGACAGGCCACCTCTCAGAAAAACTAAGTATTTTGTTGTCATAGGAGGTCTTTGAGGTCTGAAGGAGATCTTCAAGTGACGAAGGAGATCTTCGAGTCACGAAGGAGATCATCGAACTCTGAAGGAGATCATCGAACACTGAAGGTGATCTTCGAGTCGTGAAGGAGATCTCTGAATGAATTCTTCAGAAAGCTCTCTCGGGTGCAGAATGCCAGATCCTTTCAAATGAGGGTTCAGGGTCCCATTTATAGATTCAGCCGGGGGCGGCTCGGTAATTTCGCCGCTCCCACCACCGTAACCACCTGACAGGCCGATCTCGACCGTTGATCGAGAGCACACGAATTGCCACTTTCTGAATATGATGATTTCGCCCCTTGGTCAGTGCGGGCACTTCGAGCAGTTCAGGCAGCTTCGTTGACGATTCTGATAGCAATGCACGAATCCTACAAGATCAAGAAGGAAAGTGGAGTTAGCATTTGCGCGCACTATGAACTTTGCAATGTTGAAGTGCGCGTGGGTAAAAGGCACGTTACGAACTTAGTGGCGCTAAGTGCGCGCCGAGCATCGAGCAGAAGTGCTGTAAGAGCACGATCAGAGTTGTGCGAGGACGATACAAAGGGGGCGGCGGGCGTGCCGCGTGGCGAGGGGGAGCGATCGGTACCGCGCATGCCGCACGCTGTACCCCGCGTATCGCGAGCAGTTGTGCGCGACCCCGCGGTGCGTGCCACGTGCGACCCTGTCACGCATGCCACGTGTGTCGTACGAGGCTGCGCGCGCGGCACCACTGCATGTGCGTGTCGCGCATGCCGTGCGTGTCACGCGCGGTGGCGCGCGCGGCACCTACGCACGCGGGTGTGCGCGGGGCCGCACGAGGCACCGCCATGCGTGGGTGCGCGCGAGAATGCGCACGACACCACCGGGTGCAGTTGCGTGCGCTGCACTACCGCACGTGCCGCACACGATCGCGTGCGTGGTTGCGCACAACACTGTCGTACGCGCTGCGTGAGCGGTTGCGCGCGGCACTACCGGGCACAGCGGCACGTGTGGTTGTGCATGGCACCGCCGCGCGGGGCAGCTCACAGTTACATGTGCAGAGCTGCGTCCTTTCATGGTGATTACGTGCGCAGTTCATTGCAGAGATAGTGGGTTTGACTTTCTCTTGGTTAAACCCACTTTCTCACCCATGACCCCATTATCTTAGTGGAGGAGTGGGGTTTTTGTCTAATCGCAGACCAGATTTCTCTACATAACAGATGAGAACCCATCAACGCCCTATCTTTAATCATAGCCTCATTAATGCCTAAGTACATCATATCTTTCCTTATAGTTTCATTCGAAATCTTTTTTGGTCCACCCCTCCCCCGTTTAACATGTCTAGTGACTAAACTCTTACAACGCCTAACATGTGCCTCTAATGGTGTCCTATGTATATGTCCAAACCATCTTAAACGAGCTTCTCACATCTTCTCTACAATTGGCGCCACTCATGTCTTATCCCTGATACATTCATTCCAAATTTTATCCAGTCTCGTGTGACCACACATCCATTTAAGCATTCTCATCTCCGCAACTCTCATTTTTTCTCATGTACACCAATCACTGCCCAACACTCGGAACCGTAGAGCATTGCTGGCCTAATTGCAGTACGGTAAAACTTGCCTTTAAGTTTTAATGGTACTTTATGATCACATAAGATCCCAGACGCGCCTCTCCACTTCAACCAACCTATTTGGATTATATGTATCACATCTTTGTCTACACCTCCATCTTTTTGAATTATCAATCCAAGATATTTAAAGCACTCACTGCGATAAATATCTTGGTCACCCAATTTAATGATGGAGTCATACGACCTTCTTGCACTACTAAATTTAAGCTCTATATACTCCGTCTTTGTCCTGCTCAACCTAAAACCCTTCTTTTTTAAAGTGTCTCACCAAGATTCAAGTTTCACGTTTACTCCCTCGCACGTCTCATCGACCAAAATAATATCATCTGCAAATAATAAACACCAAGGTATTGCTTGTTGGATATGTCCAGTGAGCTCATCTAAGATAAGGGTAAAGAGATAAGGGCGTAAAGTTGACCCTTGATGTAAGCCAACAACGATAGGGAATTCTTATGTTAATCCTCCAGATGTCCTCACACTAGTCACTAAATTTGTATACATATCTTTGATTATGTCAATGTGTTGGGAACAGTGCCCATCAGTGTTCCTGATTTGAAGAATTGCTCAGCTCAATGATAAGTATAAGTTGTATTTGATGTTATATCTAGTTTATGCTTGCAGAGATCAGACAATATGTCCAGTACTTTAACTACTTCACTAAGTACAGAATTGTCGAAAAGAACAGGACATAACGTCGGAAAAAGTATGCACGTTGTCGAAATGATGTGCAAAGCAAAGCAGAAGAATCATATCAGTTGTCGTCGAGATGACATGCACATGATGATATCGTCGTAACACTACAACACCACATGACGATATCAGGATGCTAAGATGAAGGAATAATACTTATAAGTAAAACAGATGTCGACGACATCGTCGTAAAGAAGCCAGGTCATCAAAAAGGCTAAGTAAAACTGATATCAACGATATCGTCGTAAAGAAGCCGTGTCGTTGAAAAGGCAAAGTAAAACTGATATCAGCAATATCGTCGTAAAGAAGTCGTATCGTTGTAAAGGCAAAGAAAGACTGATATCAACGATATCGTCGTAAAGAAGGCTTGACGTCGAGAAGGCTAAGGAAGATCTTATGAGGACAGACAATTGCTGAAGAAAGGCTTATCAACATAATGGTGATTATGTCGTCGATAAGACAAGGTGGTGTCGACGACATCGTGAACAAGACATTGAGGAATCAAGATTACGCCGACATCAGTTAGATAACTTCATGTCGTCTTAAGTACAAGTGCAGAAGGGATGTCCCGTATCGACGAAATATCCTTGTCTGAAGAAGAAGGAAGAAGACTTGAAGATCTGTCCAAGCCCAAGACAATGACAAGCGCTGTCGTTGAGATATTGTCCATGTCGTCGTAACGATGGAAATATCGTCAAGACAGATTCAAATTCTGCCAGATGCGCTGTCAGCATTTAATGCTACTGCCTGATCGTCCAATCAGCACGTGCTCTTAAAGTATGTGCGTCTGACATTAAAGGACATCATAGGAGACTGTTGGACGGCTCCTCCATCCTATAAAAGGGAACAGTGGATGCCTTAAAAGAAAGTACTCTCTCTCGAACAAAAAGAATGAAAAAGTATCCCGCTCAACATATAAATTAAACAGTAAAAGTGGCGGAGAAGAATCAAGAAGAAGAAGAAGAGAACAAAACTCACATCTTGTGTTCTTTAAGAATCAGTTAGTCAACATCAACTGAAAAGAATCGTTAGAGTTTGAAGAAGCTTGAAGAAGATCTGTGTTGTCAAGGTTTATATGAGAAGCAACTTCTTCAAGTCAAGAAGCTGATCTCCATAAGGCAGAAGTATCTTTGTATATCTTTCTTTGTAAGGCTTGCATGCCAAAATTGTAAGAATTTTTTGCAGATCTAAGTGTTGAGCTTGCGGGCTTGAGAATTGTGAGGCTTGAGGGCCAGGGGAGTGGTCTTGCGGGTCCGATCGTGTCGAGCTTGCGGGCTTGAGAGCTATGAGGCTTGCGGGCCAGGGCAGTGGACTTGTGGGTCCAAGGGGAAAGACTTGTGGGTCTGTGCTGTGTAGGGCTTGAGGGCCTGAGTGTCGGGTTTGCAGACCTGAGTGCAGTAGGGGCTTGCGGGCCTAGGCTGTAGGACTTGCGGGTCCGAGTTGTAAGGCTTGCGGGCCTGAGACATTGGCAGAGTTTGCCGAGCCTAGCACACTGCTAGGTAGGCGCATAGGGACAGAGGACTACTCAAGACATCGTCTTGAGGAGCCTCTATAAATCTTTGTGTGTTATCTGTGTTATGCTTCATATATCATAATCTAACAAACCAGAAAACAAAAACACCAAAGAGGGCTAAAGGAATTTGAAGTACCTATTCACCCCCCCCCCCCCCCCCCCCCCCCCCTCTAGGTGATAAGTCGATACCCCCATAACTAACAATTGGTATCAGAGCCAGGTTGTTCAAAGAAAGGCTTAACAGCCTAAACATATCTGCTCTTGGGTGTGTCAAATCAACTGCTTATCATATCCTAACTCAGTGGAGAAAGTCAGAAGATCTGACATCAGGAAGTTCAGATCCTTAAGTGAAAGCAGCTGGAGCTCCTCCTGCACCAATGAAGAAAGATTCGCAGGGATCAAAGCACCCCTAACTCCTTCGGAGAGTGAATCTGATGATGAAGAATGCTCTGTAGCAGGAAGACGGATAAGAGCACCCTTGACTCTCTCAGACTGTGAGTCTGAGGATGAAGAGATCTATGGGCTGGTTGCTTTATCCAGCAAAGAAAATCATGATGAATCACATCATGATCAGGTATGCATCACTCACACACCTTTACTACTTGCTTCAATTAAAAAGGCCAATAATGCATCAGATGATCACTCATCATATGAAGATGATGAAGAAAACTTCTCATCATGCAACAACAAGGATCATACTGATCTGATTGAGAAGTTTGGTACTCCCTTAGCTGCTCTGATAAAGAGCAAGATGCTTGTTAGGAAGCAAGCTAAGGAGCTAGAATCACTCAGACCTATTATGGTTGAGATGAATGAATAAATGGGTATGTCCCACAATAAGGGCACCAATTCCTGTGAGCTTGAGAAGATCATAATCAAGCTTTCTGATGAGAAGATTCAAAAGGATGAACTCATAAAGAGACTTGAGAATGATCTTCTCAAGGAAAAGAATTTAGTGGCTCAATTCTCTAAGCCCAGATTTATACTGCCCATTATTGACACCTTCCCCTCCTATAAAAATAGGAGAGGATTGAGCTTTAAAGAAGGGAATGGAGGAAAGGGCAAGGCTTTTGCTGAGCCTCATTCCACCTTTCATAAGGTAGTGATTCCCTCCAACATATATGACCATGACAATGTCTATGGGCATTGGAAAAATGGGAACTCCTATAGCAGGGGGAGTGCTCCTAACTATGGGAGGAGAAAGGACATGGGGATGAGTGATTTGAAGGCTCCTAATGAGGAAATACATGTGGCCCATCATGGACCCTTTATGTTTGGTACCCCAGCCCCTACACTCAAGGGTAAGGAAGCAACATCTTCCCCATCCCTCTCAGCAAAGGAGCAGACTGGTAGATCCAGTTTAATCAATTCCCACTTGAGCATATCTGATGCCATCAACACCATGTCAGCTACCAAGCTGACATCTGTTGCTTACAAACAGATAAAGTCAAGAAAAAATGATCACACTAGAGCAGCTAGTCAGCCCCTACCTGAAAGAGATAGGAAGAATGCTGATGTCTTCTCTTCTGAACATAAGCAATCAAATGCCACCTCCACAAGAAATGTTCAGAAAAGAAGGTACAACATCCATGAATGTTGGTGTTGTGGTAGTGGGACACTTTGCCGTTGACTGTTGGCACAACCCAAGTGTGCCTAATGCAAAGGAAAGCCTTCTTGCAAAAGCTGGAGTGAGTAGAAATAATTCTTACTGCACTAAAAAGGACATAGGACCCAAACTCTGTTGGGATCCTAAGGTATGATAATATCTGTCTTGCAGGTATGTCCATTTAACCAATATAAAGTACATAAGGCTGATGGACAATAAGTCATCCAGGGATAACTCTGGACCAAGAAAAATCTCATCACAAACCAAGATGCATTGATCACGGGGGAGAGTTCAGAAAAACCAGATGAAAAAGGAGACCTCAAAAAGGAGAGAGCTGCAAGATTGAGAAAATGCAAAGACTATTACTCTAAAGTTTAACAAGACCTAAGGTGAAAATATTTGTGCTTTAGATATTAATGATAGCTACATAAACTTAAATTTACCGCCTTGGGAAAATAATCTTGATTTGAGTAAGCAAAAGTTGTCCTAAAAGAGCCCATATATATGGCGCAGCTAAATCGCAACACTGATCATACAAAAGAGTGAACAAGAACTATATCGTTTTGAATACAAAACGATATCGTCGACATAATGAGTGGTATCGTCGAAATGATTCCTCAACGTCTAAGTTGGGTCACGACGATACCAAAGTGTCGATCTAATACTTAAGAGATCTGAAATTAACCGATAACAACCATTAAATCTAAGTTAATCAGACTTTTAACAAACGACACCTCGCCTTCCAATTCCGAAACTATAAATAAGGTCAGATGTCTTGAAGTTAAAACACATTTTATATCTTCCCTAAAAAGTTGTCGTGTTCTCTGCGACTTCGAAGAGTGAACGAGTCGACAACACTGAAATCCTCTGGGATCAAGTAAGAGATGGCGCCAAAGAAGGAAGGATTTCTGTATGAAGGAAGCGAAGTGGTGAGAATGATTTCTCAGAAGGGCCAGAAGAGATCCAGAGCATCATCAAGCTGTTGGACGCCGCCAGACTAGAGTTTGCTCTCTCAGAGCCAACAGTAATATTAAAGAGAGAAGTGCTGGAGTTCTACTCGAATGCCAAGGGTGGCTCAAAAGGAACATCTGTGAAGAGTTTAATCGACGAGATGAATTTCAAGGTGAACCCCAAGAGATTGGCCAGGGTCCTTCAGCTGCCGTCCTGCGCCAAGGGGGAGGAAAATGAGGAGGTCACCCAGAAGGACCTTAACAAAGCTCTGACATGGTGTGGGCACTCCAGCAAGACCTATGGGTCTCTGGAAAGGAAAAGTTTCAATAAACAAGGAAAGCTGATGGCAGATATTGTGGGAAAAGCCCTCCTCTGGAAGGTAGGGTCGAATGACAGGATATCCAAGCCCATGTTCAAGATAATGGCAAAGATAATCCTACGTAAGAAAACCAACTGGGGTTAGATTATCTTCAAGAGGATTCAAGAAAGTTTCTAAGTACCCAATCTGGGAAGAATTCTGTCTTTCTTTTTACTACTATCTTATCCTGAGACTTTCAACAAGAAGTATGGTGTAAAAATCTATCACATGAGAAGGATGGATATCAGGATACTTGACAGGTGGGAGAAGGTTCTGTCTAAATCTCCCAAGAAGCTGAAGACTCCAAAGGATATAATGAGAAAGGAAGAAAGCTCATCTGAAGAAAGTGAGTCTAGCAACAACTCAGACTCATCTGACTCTGAAGTGCCTGTGGAGACAAGGAATGTCTCCCTCCAGACCTCTGCTCTAAGTCTGGGATCCAGGACAATGGTATCAGCAAGAACAGAACAAGAATGTACAACCCATATTCTCTGAGGGTAGGACCCACTCAGAGCCACGTAGGCAGAAGTCAAGGTCAAAAGGTCAACACAGAAGTCAACAGTTCAAGACACCAAGACAGCTCATCCAGCAGGAGCAGAAGAAGGCCTAGGCGAGTAGGGGTTCACTCGTACAAGTATCCCGGATACTCACCAAAAGGTGGGCGACCATAGGTGATACTCGCCCATTTGGCCGGGGAGATCGCCTCAATGTCGCTAGTCACCGGGCATGGGCTGGGCTATAAAAACCCTCTGCCCCTTGGTTTTCCTATAAATAGGACCCCAGGGGTACTTGGATTGGCACCTGAAATTGAGCTTTTGGAACCGCCCTCGTTCAAATTCTCAGACCCGTCGACCTTGGCCGCTACTCCCGGTACTAGCCAAGTCGGTGCCTTCCTCGCACCCTGCTCGGCCGTTTTTTGGTTGTGGAGGGGAAGTCTCTTTTAGGCTTCTGGGTACGTGCTGGGACCTCACTGCTGCAGCACCTGGGGTCCTGTTATTCTTTTTCCGAGCCCTCTTCGTCATTGCCAGTCAGACCTTCTCGTCGGACTGCTGGGCGAGTAGCCTCCGGCTGCATTGATCCGAATTTTGGAGTCGGGATTTTCCTGGCTTCAACACTTTGGTGCTGTGAGCGTGGATCGTAGCTAGAGAAAGACAGTTTGGTAGAAAGGCGAGATGGTTGAAGTTGGCGACCATACTGAGGTGGTGGGGAACTCGGCCGGTGGAGGCAAGTTTGTAACATTGGCAGTCTCCGAGGAATTCGCGCGGCGAATAGAAGGATCCATGCGAGCAGCTCTTCAACCTCGCATGGAAGGAATGATGACCTCGCTTCATCATCCGATCTTGATCGAAGAAGGTGCTCACCCTCAACGAGCAGGGAAGGAGCATGAAGATGAGCTGGAGCAACCAAGGAGGTCGTAGTTCTACCCGCCGATCTCGCAAGGAGCAGGCAGAAGCCGATTCCACGAGCAGGAGGAGGAGGCGAGGTACTACGGTACTCGCCAGGTTAGCGAGTATAGGGGCAATAATCGCCAAGATGAAGGTCGTCGCCAGATTGGGGGGAGGAGCCCATTCTGTGAGGAGATCATTGCTGCGCCAGCGCCGGAGGGGTTCAGAGATCCCGCGATGAATTACTACTTGGGGGGGGGATGACCCTATCCGACACGTCCAGTGGTTCAAGGATGTAGCCTCCATTCGAACCATGTCCGACGCCTTCAAGTGTAGGCTCTTCTCAATCTCCTTCCGAGGGAAGGCAAGGGACTGGTTCCACCAGTTGCCAGCAGGTTCCATCTACTGCTTCGAGGACTTGTGCCGGGGGCTGACCATGCAGTTCGCCACGGCCAAGAAGATGAAGAAGGAGGCCACGACCCTTTTCCATTTGGTGCAGGGGCCGAAGGAAACGTTGGGGGACTATATCGACCGCTTCCAGGAGGAGGTGTTGGACATTCAGGAGGTGGATGGTCGAACCTTGCAGCTGGCCCTGACGTTCGGCCTTCGTGAAGGACTCTTCAAGTTGGAACCCGGTAGGATCCCTCTCTATTCCTACGACAATCTCATCGAAAGGGCCAACCAGCTCGTCCAGGGTGAGGCTTCCAACAGCGGCTTCCTAGCCAGGCTCACCTGAGTGACCAGAGAAGATGAGGAGGAAGAAGAGAAGGCCCCCGAGAGGAGGAAAAAAGAAGAGCCCAGGAGGGCAGAGAAGCGGAAGCCATAAGGAAGGGGCAGGGAAGAGAGAAGGAGAAGAGAGCCCAGGAGGGAGGAGCCAAAAAGAAACTATGAGAGGAGGCTCATCGTAGCCCTAGAGCGTCGGGAGGAGGACAGGCGCTACCAAGTCCCCGTTGACCGGCCACCTTGGAAGCCGATCAGAGGACCTCAGCGTCAGGAACGGGGAAGGAAATCTCTAGAGAGAAGACGCTTCGACAGACTGGAGGGGCGTCAGGAAAGGAGAAGGGAAGAAGCGATGGCGGTTGCCCGGCGCGGTAATCGGCAAGGCCGGAAGAACCGGAAGCAGAGGAGGCCGCAGGTAGAGGAGGTTCCCCTCTATTGTGACCTCCATCAGGTGGAGGGGAACGACACGATGGCTTGCTCGGACTTTTGGGAAGCCAGGAGAAGGTTGGCAGCAGGAGAAGTAGGAGGGGAGCAGCGAAGGATTGAAGCCTCTAACGAGCCGCTGACAGTTCAAGCCGTCGGCCGAACGAGGAACGAAGATCGCATCAACCATGGAGGTCAAGGAGACCTCATCCAGGGAGGCAGAGGAGTCGGTGTGATCCACGAGGGAGCAGGGGTGGGAGCTTCCCGCAGGGGGAGTCTCCATCAGATCTATCAAAGGAGCGTCGCTTCGACCTTGCAGGCACCGCCCCCGTTGGAGGAGATCACCTTCTCAGAGGAGCACATGCTGGGGAATGAGAACCCCTTCCATGATGCCCTCGTGATTCAAGCTGCCATGGAGGACTTCACCGTTGATCAAATTCTGATCGATAACGGTAGTTCCGTGAACGTCATTTTCAAGGATACGTTTGACGGGCTGGGCATCGGCGCAGGAAGAGTCTGGGCGCCGGATGGTCCCCTCTTTGGCTTCTCCGGAGAGAAGAAAGAGGTGGAAGGAGGAGTATTTCTCCTTGTAACTCTCGGTGGCACCCCTCTCCAGTGTCGTTTCATCATCGTTGACGCCCCGAGTTGCTACAAGGCCATCTTCGGGAGGCCACTTCTCAACACCTTCAAAGCCGTTCCATCCTCCTACCATCAATGCCTCAAGTACTGCCAAGGGGACGTACAGGTGAGGATCAGGAGTGATCCAAGAGTCGCCCGCGAGTGCTACCTTAGCTCGGTCAGCACCATCAGCTGGATTGCTGACGCGGAGGAGTTCGAAAGGGCGACAGGATGCACGGCCCGGCTGGAGGCATCCGAGGAGGTAGAAGAAATTGAGGTACTCTCCGCGGCAGGAGTACCTAGGTTGCTGAAGATCTGAGGATCGCTGAAGTTCAGCGAGAAGATGGAGATGGCGACGTGCCTGCAGGAGAACATCGACATCTTTGCCTGAGTGCTGCTGAGATGCCCAGGATCGACCCAGAGGTTGTTTGTCACCACCTCAATCTCGACCCCGCGGTGAAGCCCGTCCGCCAAAAGAAGAGGTCAAGTGCCACCATGTTGGCCGGACCTATCCGTGAAGAGGTGAAGAAGCTGCTGGATGCGGGTTTTGTGTCAGAGATCCAGTACCCAGGCTGGGTCTCAAATGTTGTAATAGTCAAAAAAGCTGGGGGTAGCTGGAGGATGTGTGTAGATTTCTCTTTGATGAATAAAAGCTGCCCAAAGGATTGTTATCCCTTGCCTCGAATCGATGCACTGGTTGATTCGGCCATTGGTTTTTCTGTAATGAGCTTCCTTGATGCATTTTCAGGATATCATCAGATTCGGATGTATCCTCCCGATTGCCGCGATGTTTCCTTCATCACAGGTGATGGATGCTACAACTACAAGATGATGCCTTTTGGGCTAAAGAATGCAGGAGCAACCTACCAGCGGATGATGGACCACGTGTTCAAGGAGCAAAAGGAGAGGAACCTGGAGGCATACGTGGACGAACTCTTGATTATGAGCAAGAGCGTTAGAGAGCATGTGGCTGATCTGGTGGAGACATTCAAAACGCTAAGGAAGTTCAAAATGAGGCTCAATCCGGCAAAGTGCGTGTTCGGGGCTGGAAGAGGGAAGTTTCTGGGACATCTCATCACCCCAGAGGGAGTGAAGCCGAACCCTGACAAGGTTAAGGCAATCCTGGAGATGGCCTCGCCGAAGACCATGAAAGAAGTCCAAAGGCTGACAGGAAGGTTGGTGGGTCTTAACCGCTTTCTGTCAAAGGCATGGGAGAAGTGCTCTCCATTTTTCAAGTCGCTCCGGAAAAGCGAGAGCTTCGTTTGGTCCGACGGCTACGAGAAGGCGTTCGGTAAGCTGAAGGAGCAGTTGACCCAGGCACCTCTCCTTCAGAGCCCGAAGGAAGGCGAAGACGTACTCATCTACTTGGGAGTAGGAGTGGAAGCAGTAAGCTCGGTGCTGGTCCGGGAAGAAGGAAAGAAATAGCTCCCTATTTATTATGTTAGCCAGGTACTCAAGAAGGCGGAGTTGAAGTATCCAATCTTGGAGAAGCTTGCCTTCGCCTTGGTGGTGTCAGCACGAAAGCTCTGGCCTTATTTTCAAGCTCACTCCATCCGGGTAGTGACTGATCATCCCCTCTGAAATATCTTAGAAGGGGTGGAGCATTCAGGAAGGCTGGCAAAATGGTCGGTAGAACTCAGTGAGTTCGACATTTCCTTCTCGCCCCGAGTAGCGATCAAAGCACAGGCGGTAGCGGATTTCTTAGCCGACTTCTCAGTAGAGGCGGAGCCAGGAGAGGAGGCAACTACTCCCATCCCTTGGAAGATGTTCGTGGACGGAGCTTCAGGCAAGAGCTCTGTGGGAGTGGGCATCGTTCTTGTCAGCCCACAGGGAACTAGGATCGAGCAAGCCGTCGAGATCCACTTCCCCGTCACGAATAACTAGGCAGAGTACGAGGACATAATAGCGGGCTTGCGTCTCTCAAAGGAGCTGGGCATCCAATACATCAGGGCCTTCACTGATTCAATGGTAGCCGCATCGCAGATTCGGGGAGAGTTCGAAGTACACGACACCATTTTGCAAAGGTATCTTGTCAAGGTGAAAGGATTGATTGGAGGCTTTTAATCCTTCTTCGTTGAGCATGTACCAAGAGAGAAGAACTCGGCAGCGGATTGTCTGGCCAAGTATGGGCCAAGGGCTGGAGGGATCGTCACTGAATTGTTCCGATCGTCCATAGAGGAAGGAGAGATGATGGAGATCGAGCAGCGCCCCTCGTGGATGGATCCGTTCGTAGCGTTTCTATCTACCGGGCAGCTCCCCGCGGAGGATGGGGATCAAAAGAAGTTTCGATACAAGGCGGCGTACTATTTGTTGCAGAATAGGGAGCTATATCGCAAGACCATCTCGGGCCCTTTGGCTAGATGTGTCTCTGAAGACGAAGTACCTCGAGTGTTGGAAGAGATCTACTTGGGAGAGTGCAGAAGCCATCCTGGGACTCGCACTTTGGAGCAACGGATCTTGAGGCATGGCTACTTCTGGCCCACTATCCGCAAGGATGCGGAGGTATTCTCGAAGAAATGTCAAAAGTGTCAGTTGTTTGCCCCCCTTCAATTGCAACCGGCCCAGCAACTTCGCTCAATCACCGCCCCTTGGTCGTTCTCCATCTGAGGAATGGATTTGATAGGTCCCTTTCCCTCGGCTAGTGGCCAGAGGAAGTTCATTCTCGTCATGATCGACTACTTCTCCAAGTGGATCGAGGCCAAAGCTCTGGCCAAGACCACCACTCAAATCGTGAAGAACTTCATCTGGGGAGAGATCGTCTAAAGATTCGGGATCCCTCTCGCCATCGTCACCGACAACGGTCCTCAATTCGCCAGCTTGGAGCTGGAAGATTTTTGCAGGCAACTCGGAACTGATCTTCGGTTTGCGTCAATACATCATCCAAGGAGCAACGAACAAGTGGAGTCCGCCAACAAGCTGATCATCAACCTGCTGAAAAAGAAAGTCGAGAACCTAAGAGGTAATTGGGCAGAACAGCTCCCCTCGGTGTTGTGGGCTTTGAGAACCACTCCTAGCTCAGCCACGAGGGAAACCCCGTTCAAACTCTCTCATGGGTCCGAAGCTCTCATTCCAGTAGAGTTCGAGGTCAGAAGTCCGAGGGTGATCGCAGCTGAAGACAGAGATGAAGAATGGCGTCTGGAGAATGTGGAAGCTCAGAAGCTCTCCCTCGACTACATTGAAGAACTTCGGGACTTAGCCTCAGCCCTACAAGAGGAGATCAAGCGTCGAATGACGAAGCATTTCGACAAACACGTTCGCCTCAAACACTTCCAAACAGGTGATCTAGTCCTAAAGAAGGTGGACGCGGCAGGAAGATCGACAACCGTTGGAAAGCTCAACCCAAATTGGGAGGGACGTTTCATCATCCATGAACCACTTGCAACTGGAGGATATCGCTTGCAAAATCACGAAGTGGAGCTATTGGGAAATACCTGGAGCGGTGATGACCTGAAAAGGTTTTATCCCTGAGTAGGAACTTGTACATCCCTCTCTTGTAAATTAATTATTTATTAATAAATTCCTCGCCTCCCTGAAAAGGGAATGGCGAGAGATTCTTGCTCCTATCACAACAACAACTATCTTAAAAGAAAGAAGGAAAGCAGGTAAAGCCAACCTCTGCGTCGGGTTGGGTAGCAGGCCTCCGACTTAATTCTCTTAAGATCCAGAATGGATGATGGGACGGTGCCTCGGTAGTGCGTTCCCCTAAGACCAAGCCTCTGCATTGACGGTCGAGATCAACTCCCCCTTGCATGTTGGCCGCGGTTCCCTCCGATCGCATCTCTCATCCGACTCGAGGGATTATCAGGAAGAAGTCGTGACGCCAACCTCCAAGCTCGACGGTAGGATGATCAACTTAACCTCTTAAGGGACCCTTGAATAAAGGCGTCGCAAATTCTCAAAGAGTAAAAGGCTCGCAACATAACATTTTGTTTCTTAAATGACTCTGCCCAATCATTCTAGTTGGTGTGTTTAATCCCCTCTGATTGTTGAGTATGTCAGGAGAAAGTTCGTCGAAACAGCATCAACATCACAGTAGGATGGATACCTCGGGATGATGTGTCTTTGGACCTCCCCGACTGTCAGTCCCTACTTGTCGATCTCTTCAACAGCATCAACATCACAGTAAGATGGAGACCTAGGGATGATGTGACTTTGGACCTCCCCGGCTGTCAGTCCCTACTTGTCGACCTCTTCACCAGCATCACCATTCTGGTAGGATGGAAATCTCGGGATGTTGTGTCCCCTAGGACCATCCTAATGGTTGTCCTCTACTCTTCTCATCCCAAAGTCCATTTTTACTACAAGCATCCTGGCAGTCTTTCATCAGGTACAAAAGAAAGCTTTAGGCGCATTTGTCCCCCAGGACCTTATCCGAAGACCCTCCACAGATCGGCTCCAACAAAGTTTTCCTTGAAGATGGCGAGTATGCGTATGCGACTATACGTGTTAGTATGCAGGTGCGAGCAAGGTATGAAATGCGAGTATGCAAGTGCGAGTAAGGTATGATCGTCGACCGCAACACTCAATCTCGCCCGTGCCTATGAGCCTATCGAGCACTCAATCTCGTCGCAAGCCTAAAAGACTACTCGGCGCGTAAACAAGAAAACAAGAAGAACAAAAGTCAGGCGAGCCCAAAAATTTGTATTTCATCAACTTTTGATAATTACATCTTCAAAAATTATGTACAGCTATCAACAAAAGATCGGCGACTATGCATCATCATCGTCATCATCCTCGCCATTTGCATCAACATCTACGCCATCATCACCCTCGCCCTCAGAATAGTCATCTTCGTAATCAGTGAATGAGGATGGAAGATCTCGCATAGGCAAGTTGGACTCTTCGGCGAGTTGCGCCGGGATGAGGTCCAGCACGGTCAAGTTCATCGCCTCCGGCTTCAGCATACCTTCGACTTTCAACCTGCTCAGGACGACTTTCCCAGTCGCCCTCGCGATCTCCCGACAGACGTGCGGCATCTCATCGCCGTGCATCCTTATCTGCTTGCCGACCCTGGAGGGGCCCACCGCCGAGGGTTGTTGCTCGGCAGGTCGAGTTTCTAACTCGGCGATACGAACTTGGCCGGCCTCCAAGGTCTGCCGAGTATCTTCCAGCTCCTTCTCCAGTTGTGATACCTTCTTCTCCATTTCCACCTCGGCGGCCTGTACAGGTAAAGACAACGGTTAACAAACATCGATCGGCGCAAAAAGCGACTATCCCAGAAATCAAAAATGTGACGAGCGAGTACCTCATAATCTTTCCACTTGGCGGCCTCCAGCCCCAAGGCGATGAGCTTCTTCACCTGCACTTTCATCACCTACTCATAATCCAGCAGCCGCCTCGACGCTGCATGGCCGAGCTCGACAGCTCGCAGGTAGGCTCGCGAGCTCTGATGAGCTAAATACTCGGCCGAGACCTCTTGCAGGGCCTCGGCATCGGCGCGACAATACAAGGCGAACATGACATCGAACGCCTCGCCACTATCTTCCCAGTCCTCCGACCAGGCGGGAAGGTTGGTGCTCAAGGTCACCTCATGGGCTCGCTCAGCCCACGACACCAGAGGGCGACCATAGGCATCCTCGATGCGGCCACCTTCGTTGAAGTGCGGGTGACTGTGAGGCTCGCCAGCCTCCGAAGGGTTCGCCTTCGCCTTCAGGTCCCTCTTGGTGACCTCTTTCTTCTTCCTCGTCGTAGGCTCCCTGGACTTAGCCTTACCCTTCCGCTTCCTGGAAGGATCAGCATCATCGCCGGCGACCTCCTGCCCGTCACCACCCGGCGACGAGTCGATCGGGGTAGAAGCCCCCGCCTTCGGCGCTAGCGAAAGAAGCTCACTCGGCAAGGAGCGAGTAGCTGCAACAGAATGAAACACAAGGCATTAGTCGTCAGTTGAAGACAAAAGGCGAGTATGCGCAAATACTCACTCAGAAGATTACCTTCGCCTGCGAAAACTTCAACGAGCTCATATACTCGCTTCCTCCAGACGAGGACATCCAGGCGATGACCCCTGATGTTGTCGAGCAGCTTCTCCCTCGTCTCCTCCAGGTAAGGAGTCAGAAAGGCGCTTTCCATCGGCTGGAAGGATGAGGTGGGGATAACTGGAAAGTCGCCACTTATGACAACTAGTCGCTCACCCCAGCGGTGGTTCTTGTTCGCCATACCGGTCAGCGTGCAGATGTGGCCGCATAAGAAGACAACGCCCTCGCCAGTAGCGTTGAAATGGAATACTCGCTGGAAGACATAAAGATCGAAGGCGATCTTCTGTTCTCGCAGGAAGCACAAGAACCCAACGATCATCGCCACCCCGTTAGGGTTGATCTGGGCGGGGACTATTCCAAAGAAGCGGAGGATTTGACAAAACTCTGTCCAAAGGGGTAGTCGCAGGCTGACCTCGAAGTGGCGAGTGGGGAACACCAGCTCGGTCGTCGAGAATGAGTTTAGTCGCTCATCCTCGCGGGGGAGCCTGACAACATACCCAGGCGATAGATACTTGGTGCAAAATTCCTTCAAGTCCTGCGACCGAAGGATCGGTTTCTTGTAAGTAGACGCCCCGAAGTTCTTGGCGTGATTCACACACCGAATGTCCCCCTCGTCAGTCATTCTAGAAGAGGCGAAGGAGCGAGTATCAAACGAGGCGAGAAAGGAAGTAATAGGAGGATACTCGCTAGCAAGACAAGAAGATCGCCAGAAAGCGTAATAAATACGTGCCCATCCACCTATTTATAGTAGTCGGGGATACTTGGCTTATCGCGTACGCCACCGCGAGTACGAGTACAGGATGGTGAATAGCAAGGAAAGTCGCCCAAAGCCACCGATGAACGTCAAATCATCATCACTCAGCGAGCGGACACCTGCATGAAAATACAAGGAAGCTCACCAACTGGAAGCGACATTCAACCCATACTCGCAAAAAGACTGCAAAAAAGAAGATAGTGAAAATATTAAACGTCACATCAATCAAACGAGCGAATAGTAAATGAAGGGTGAGTTTTATCTACTAGCCAATAAAAATTACTCGGATATTTTTCAAAGTACAAGACACTCTCCAAAGGGCGACCATACAACAAACAACAAACAACAAACAACAGAAGACATCTAACTATGAGGACCCTGGAGGTTTGCCTGGGCTTCTGGAGGTTGCGGATGTCACCCGACCCAGCCCATGTTGCGAGCACGCTTGAAATGCTCGAAGGCCAGGGTCATCGCATCCTCGCCCTGACGAAGTTGATCTTTAATCCTCGCCAAGCGTCCGACCGAGCCCATGCTCACGCGCATCCCAATGAGCTCGTCGTGATGAAGCTGCTGATGATGCTCCAACCTAGCGACCCGGCGCTCCAGGTCATTTGCGATTTGCAGGCGAGACTCCACGCCAGTTAAGAGAGTATCAAGTTCCTCCAGCCGAGATACTCGCGCCTCCAGCTCGGTCAGTCGACGATGAGGCTCGACGGCCGCCAAGCGCTCAACCCGCGACTCCATGTCGGTCAGACGGCGATGAGGCTCGCATATCGCCAGGCGCTCTATCTTCGCTTCCAGATCTAAGATAGAGCGAGTAGCTCTCTCATGGTACTCGCGAGAAGACAGGCCGACTCCATCAACCAAAGCTCCCACCGGAGTCTGAGAGCGCGCTGGGAAGACAAGAAGACAGAATGCATCAATAGGAGAGTATCAGAAAGAAGATCGCACAAAAGTCTACAATCCAACAAGCTAAAGTTACTAGGACGGCGAGCATCATTCCTCGAGCTACGAGGAGAATTGCGAGATCGCCGAGGAGGGGGGCTCCTTCCTCGGTGAGGAGAGGAGCTATGGTGCCCGACACCTCGCCAGATGGATTGATTCCCACCCGTTTGTTCCCGGCCGCGAGAAGCGTCTCCTCGACCGCGACCATCTACTGGTCGCCCTCCTCCCCTTGGAGCGAAAAACTCGAAGAACCTCCATCCTCGCCTCGGCGGGAGTATTCTCCCAAGTTCGTTGGAAGAGCAGTAGAAGACGAAGGGCGCTGATCGCCCTGAAGCTCGGCAGGAGGAGGGAACGGAGGAGGAGGTGGAAGACCACCCACATGCGTCTGCTGGATGCTCGCCAGCTCCGGTTCTTGAAGGGGTGGTGGCGGTGCGCTGCTCGCCGAGGGAGCCCTCTGCTCGCTTGAGGGCCTCTTCTCCAAAAAGGAGTTGTGGAGTATCCGAACTGAGCCGCCACGGCTTGACCCCTCCCCAGCTTCAGGCGAGATCATCGGAGATGATCGCAAAGGCAGCACATTCAAAGAATCCTCCTGAGCATTTGCGATCGACGAATCTGCGAGCATCAGAAAGCGTCAGAACCTCGCTAGCAATGTTGAAATCAGCAAACTAACCCAAAAAGTGGCGAGAAAGTAATATCACCTCGCACAGGTGCGATGCCCGATGGATTCAAGTCCGAGGTCCCCGTTGTACTCGCCCCCACAACGACATCTATAGCAGGAGGACCAGTCACATGCGAGTCGCCCTTGCGAGAAAGACCTAAGTCGTCAAGCAGTTGCCGACGTTGGTCAACTAGAGGATCAGCGACATCCTCCGAAGCAGTTGTCCTCCTCTTTTTCTCCGATTTCTTCTTCTTCTTCTTCTTCTTCTTCTTCTTCTTATCAAGACGCTTCCTCTTCTTAGAAGCGATGAAGGCTTCAAGGTCGGCATCAACACGAGGAGGTAGCAAAGGAGTATCGAACATGCTCACAAGGCCGACCATGGCAGCAGCAGCTTCCTCGGCATAATTGCGCGACATCTTTTAGCGAGATCAGAAAGTCGGTGCCATCAGAGACCCCTCCCCCTCTATATATAGAGTCTGGGAGCCAACCAGGCGACCGCCGAGTATTTCCTAATACTCGCCCAAAGCAGCTCGTCGAATAGGGGTTGGATGATTCTTTTCGAGCAACTGTGTTACTCGCAAAGAGCGGAGATTGTGTACAACCCATATTCTCTGAGGGTAGGACCCACTCAGAGCCACGTAGGCAGAAGTCAAAGTCAAAAGGTCAACACAGAAGTCAACAGTTCAAGACACCAATACAGCTCATCCAGCAGGAGCAGAAGAAGGCCTAGGCGAGTAGGGGTGCACTCGTGCGAGTAGCCCGAATACTCGCCAAAAGGTGGGCGACCATAGGTGATACTCGCCCATTTTCCCAGGGAGATCGCCTCAATGTCGCTAGTCGCCGGACAGGGGCAGGGCTATAAAAACCCCCTACACCTTGGTTTTCCTATAAATAGGACCTAGGGGTACTTGGATTGGCACCTGAACTTGAGCTTTTGGAACCCCCCTCATTCAAATTCTCAGACCCGTCGACCTTGGATGCTACTCCCGGTACTAGCCAAGTCGGTGCCTTCGTCGTACCCTGCTCGGCCATTTTTTGGTTGTGGAGGGGAAGTCTCTTTTGAGCTTCTGGGTACGTGGTGGGACCTCCCTGCCACAACACCTGGGGTCCTGTTCTTTTTCCGATCCCTCTTCGTCGTTGCCAATCAGACCTTCTCGTCGGACTGCTAGGCGAGTAGCCTCCGGCTGCATTGATCCAAATTTTAGAGTCAGGATTTTCATGGCTTCAACAAAGAAGGTGTTGAATCTGAGGGGGAGAAGGATAATGAGATACTTGCCAGGTAGATACTGTGATCAATAAGATCACTGAGGCTGAGAATGCTGTCCATTCTGGACCAATAGTCCAAGAGCACCCAAGTGTAGATCCCCAAGAAGACAACCAAGAAAATCCTGCCGATGAGATTAGCAGAGATCTGCCAAATCTAGAAGAGCCAAATGAACCTGAGAATGAGTCAAACTAGTCACCCATCAGAAGATCCTCATCTCCTATGGTCGATAAGAATAAAGAGGAAGAACCAGGACAAGCCAGTTCACCTCCAGAAATAGTCCAGTGGAGTCCTCACTGCTACATCTGATAAGAATGCTCCTCGAAGAGCAAAGACTAAAAATTGAAAGTCATGTTAACTCTGCTGTCAATGAGCTAAGAAGGGAACTATCTGCTGAAACTGCAAGCTTGAGAAATGATGTGAAGAATCTGCAAGAATACACGGCCAAAGAGATAACACTTACTCACCAGTGTCTATCTGATGCAATGGATAATCAGATAATGATCTCCAACAACATATAGAAGGCCTACATAGCAACCAACAGATGGATGGTTGAACACAAAACTAATCTCCAAGAAAGTCTAGATCACCACAATAAGGATCTAGACAGTCATCTGCTTGAGACCAAGAACCATTTGGAAGCAGGAATTCACATGCTTAAAAGCAAGATACTGGTCCTTCAGGAGAACCTCCAAAGGGGGATATCTGATGAAGTCATAAAGGGGGAGAGATCAATGATAAAAGCCAGTGGTGAGCATGCCATCTGGACGACCAATACCATCAGGGAAGCAATGAATCTCCCTCCTCTCCATTTTGATGAGCCTGCTGAAGATTACCCTGCTGAAGATCGATATGTTAACATTCCTGATGCTGTTGCTGACCAAAATAAAGGAAAGGAAGTATTGGAAGAAGATGAGGTAAAGATGAGAAAGAGAAAATATAGGGAAGAAATGGAGAAGAAGAGTGACTATGAGAAATGGAGCGCTAAATCCAGATCCATAATAATAAATGCATGGGAGCTGGTGAAAGTAAATAAAGGTGAAAGATACAATTTGTACAGTCCTCAAGAATGGTCTAAGCATGAAGATCAAGAAGAAGCAATGAGAGATTACAGAAGGGATAAGGAAGCAGGCAAAATCCCTGCAGACACTCCTGAGCCCCTCAAGTATCACCCCAAGCCATTTGAATACTTTACCAGACAAACTGAGAAGTAACAGGAAGCCAGTGCCAAGAAAGCGAAGAGTGAAGCAGCTATAAAGGAACTAGAGAAATAGATGGCTGAATTATTAGGGGCAAATATAGAAATGCTGAAAACCTTAAAACATCTGTCACTTTTATAAATGATCAATGAAGTGATATTTGTCAATTTCTGTGTTCACTCAAACTTAACTGCAATGTCATTATTATATGCTAATTTGCTTAAGATGTACTTTATCATTGAGTGGGTTATGACTTCTTAAAATAGGGGGAGATTGTTGGGAGCTGTGCCCAGCAGTGTTCCTGATTTGAAGAAGTGCTCAGCTAAATGATAAATACAAGTTGTATTTGATGTTATATCTAGTTTATGCTTGCAGAGATCAAACAATATGTCCAGTACTTTAATTACTTCACTAAGTAAAATATCGTCGAAAAGAACTGGACATATCGTCGAAAAAAGTATGCACGTTATCGAAATGATGTGCATAGCAAAGTAGAAGAATCATATCAGTTGTCGTTGAGATGACATGCACATGATGATATCGTCGTAACACTACAACACCACACGACGATATCAGGATGCTAAGATGAAGGAAGAATACTTAAGTATAAGTAAAACAGATGTCGACGACATCGTCATAAAGAAGCCTTGTCATCGAGAAGGCTAAGTAAAACTGATATACACGATATCATCGTAAAGAAGTCGTGTCGTTGAAAAGGCAAAGTAAAATTGATATCAACAACATCATCGTAAAGAAGCTGTATCGTTGTAAAGGCAAAGAAAGACTGATATCAATGATATCGTCGTAAAGAAGGCTTGGCGTCGAGAAGGCTAAGGAAGGTCTTATGAAGACAAACAGTTGCTGAAGAAAGGCTTATCGACGTAATGGTGATTTTGTCGTCGATAAGACAAGGTGGTGTCGACGACATCGTGAACAAGACATTGAAAAGTCAAGATTACGCCGACATCAGTTTGATGACTTCATGTCGTCTTAAGTTCAAGTGCAGAAGGGATGTCCCATATCGACGAAATATCTTTGTCTGAAGAAGAAGGAAGAAGACTTGAAGATCTGTACAGGCCCAAGACAACGATAAGCTCTGTCGTCGAGATATTGTCCATGTCGTTGTAACGATGTAAATATCGTCGAGACAGATTCAAATTCTGCCAGACGCACTGTCAGCATTTACTGTCGCCGCCTGATTGTCCAATCAGCACGTGATCTTAAAGTATGGGAGTCTGACATTAAAGGACATCATAGGAGACCGTTGGACGGCTCCTCTGTCCTATAAAAGGGAACAATGGATGCCCTAAAAGAAAGAACTCTCTCTCGAACAAAAAGAACAAAAAAGTATCCCGCTCAGTATATCAATAAAATAGTAAAAGCGGCATAACCATCTTAAGAGGTTCTTAGAAGTATCTGTTTGTAATTTAACTTTTTTATGGAAAATATTTGATCAAATGTTTAGTTTGCAACATACTGAAATTAAGGATTCTTTTGGGCAAAGTTCGATTCAAGTCAACGACAGTTTTAGAGGACCACTATACACAGATTTGCTTGGTTCAATTTCGATTGTCGCACTGGATATAATAAAGAAAGAAGAAGAAATGGTAAAAATTGGATATCCGACAGCTACAGAGTGTACATAAAATAAGGTACACAATGAGTTTGCCTTGTGCTCATGAATTAATGATTTATTTGCATCAATCTTCTGCATTTCCATTATGGATGATTCATAAACATTGGAGACAAATAAACTTGAAAACTGCAACACATGGCACAACACCAATAAAAGAGGAGAACGACCCATTGAATGTTATACAAGTTGAGTTAGATGGTTTACTAAAACGGTAGAATAGTATATTTGATGCTCAAAGAAATGAAATGAAACCCAAGTTGCATTAAATAATGGAACTCACAACCACTCAAACAAAAGAACCATTGCTACCAACTAGATTGAAAGGAAGACCACGTAGAAGCTACAAAAAATTTATGGCGGAATACAAATCCACAAAAAGAGAGCTTTCATTTTGAGCATATAGTGAAGAAGGAACAAACGTACAACATAAATCAAAGAAATTGATTCCAAGAAGAAATGTGAATAAATGTAGATTTCTTGATTGCATCCGTAAAGAAATGTCTCCATATATATCAACTCATATCATGGATGCAATAAATGTAATTAGTGATGGACATTGTGGCTACCGAGTGGTTAGCAATGCACTAGATATGGGTGATAATTGGTTGCTAGTGCGGAGAGATTTAGCAAAAGAGATGGAAAGTCATGAACATCTATACAACAATCTATTTGGGAATGTGAGACATGCAAAGCTATTAGTATCTTTGGACTGTACTACAACGTCAGCTCCATTAGAGAAATGGATGGCAATGCCGGACATGAGATTAGTTATCACATCTTGTTATAATATGACGGTAGTTCATTTCTCACAGTTTCTGTCTTTCACATTCCTACCTATGTATACTGCTCCTCCAACAACCAGAAAGACTATCTTTGTTGGATATGTCAACAATAATCACTACATTCACTTGTTGATGAGCGATGATTGCCCGTTACCGCCAGTGATCTCTAAGTGGATGAGATATCATTATACAGTTACAGACGAGTGAGACTTCAATTACATATCAAGAGATATCTTTGGACTGTACTACAGTCTCAACTCCATTAGAGAAATGGATGACAATGCCGAACATGGGATTAGTTATCACATCTTGTTATAATGTGGTGGTAGTTCATTTCTCATAGTTTCAGTCTTTCACATTCCTACCTCTGCATACTGCTCCTCCAACAACCAGGAGACTATCATTACTGGATATGCCATTATTAGATATGTCAACAATAATCACTACATTCACTTGTTGATGAGCGATTATTGCCCATTACCGTCAGTGATCTATATGTGGATGAGATATCATTATATAGTTGCAGACGAGTGAGACTTCAATTACATATCAAAAGACAGAGATGAAGAAATTACTAATTTGGCGGATCCATAATATGAACGTAAAATCATCCTTTTATTACAATAATCTAATTTTCCCGTAATATTGATATAAATTTTTGTCTGCGGATAGTTGAAGTATCATATTTACAGGTGGATGTTCATCGCAAAAAAATAATACACAATGTAGAGGTATAACATTGCATTTATAATTTTTTTGTGACATTTGATACATAATTAAATTCTTACGTATATAGTTTTTATTTTTTGGTGACATTTTTATTTGTATGCAGGCCGAGATAACTAAAAAAATGAATGGAGGTTTTTGAAAAATTGATGTAATCTACTTACATAGTAATTGTTTTAGTTTTCAGACTCATCTGGTGTAATGGATTGTTAAGAATTTTATATTGGTTAACTTATTTTTGGTCGGAACTAATGTTGTAAAATTTTTATGTTTTGGTTGTCTTAAATGAAGTTTTATTGTGCTCAAAAGCATAAAATATACCCTAAGTTAATTACATATTCAAGTAAGAAAAACTCAAAAGACGGGAGGGTGCCCATAAGTAATATTTAAAGCTAATTTTTCAATTTTATAAACTGTTGGTGTGCCATTATTGCCCCGGTGTGAAAATATACGAATTTGGGCTGCATTTATATTTTGGCTGCACTTATCCAAAATAGGTGTGCCTATAACACCACTCTTTATTTACAAAGGGTTGCAAGTGTAGCCCTTTTCGTGGAAAAGGGCTCTGCAGCGGCACCTCCACTCCAGGCCACAGGTATGACAAGAAAAGGGTTGCATGTAGCCTTTCTTTTTGAGGTGGCGTCAACCACTGCGTTGCTTAAATTAAAAGGTTTGGTGCCGCTTTTGAGGTTGTAGTAATGTGCAGTTCACAAAAAACCGCACCAAATAGAGGCTAAGATAAAGGGCATCATTGGGAATGCGGTGGCGGAGGTAAAATCTCTATTATCACTGCCACCACCCTTTTTAGATTGTTTGGGCGAGGAGCGGCGACAAAAGAGTTTCTCCAATAAATGAATTTTAAGCGACAGTAATTTGCAACTCTGTTAGCAGATTATGCACAGGGTAGTCATCCAGTTCAAAGCTAACATGAATATTTCAATAAGACACATTCAATACTTCGAAGTGTGATCGAACATACATTTTGAGTTTGGAAAAACAAATGTTGGCATTCTTCAAAGAATGCCACAATATTCATTTTGAAAACAACATTCTATTGTTCTTGATACTATGACATTGCATAACTTTTATTCAGAGACATTCATCTCGCATTGATCCTGACTTTAGTGCTTGCAAATGGTGACTTTAGTGCTTGTGATGCAGCCGGAGGCTACTCGCCCAGCAGCCCAACGAGATGGCTTGGCTGGCAACAACGAAGAAGCTAGAAGAGCAACTAACAGGACCCCAGGTGCTGTGGCAGGGAGGTCCCACCATGTACCCAGAAGCTCAAGAGAGTCTTCCCCTCCGAAACCAAAGTGGTCGAGCTTGGTATAGGGAAGGCACCGACTTGGCTAAAAGCAAGGGTGACGGGCTCGAGAACTCGGGAATCGGGGTCCAAAAGCTCAAGTCCAGGTGCCAATCCAAGTACCCCTGGGGTCCTATTTATAGGAAAACCAAAGGGTAGGGGGGCTTTTTATAGCCCAGCCCCCAACCCGGCGACTATGGGTTACTCGGCGAGTACTATGCCATAGTCGCCCATCTGGCGAGTATTGGGTGTTGCTCGCACACGCCGGGTCAATACTCGCCCAGGGCTTCTGCTGCTTCCTGCGTGCGGCGAGCTCCTCTGATTAATACTCGCTTACCTGGCGAGTATCACCTGCATACTCGCCAGGGTCTCTTCTGCTTCTGCCTTGGACTGCTGGTCTCTGTGTTGACCCTTTGACCTTTGACTTCTGTCTACGTGGCCTTGGGTTGGTCCATCCTTGGAGAATGAGGGTTGTACACAATCCCCGCTCTTTGCGAGTAACTTAGTTGCTCGGAAAGAATCATCCAATCCTTCATTCGACGAGATTGCCTACTGGCGACTATTGGCTTATACTCACCATCTCGCTGGCCGACGCTCGAGCTCTATAAATAGAGGGGCAGGGGTCTCTGGTGGCACGTCTTTTCTGAACTCGCTCAAGATGGCGCACGACTATGCTGTAGAGGCTAAGGCGGCCAAGGCTGGTCTTGTGGGTCTGTTCGATGGTCCTTCGCTCCCTCCACACCTAGGTCCCGAGGTTGAGGACTTCCTCGCTACCAAGAAGAGGAAGAGGCTGGTGAAGAAGAAGAAGAAGGGGAAGAAGAAAGTCGCTGAAGAGGATGTCGCCGCCCCTTTGGGCGACCAACACCAGCAGCTGCTAGAAGAGTTGGGGTTGTCCAACGGGGACGACTCGCCGGTTGCTGCTCCTCCTGCTCCAAAAGTCGCCGAGGAGGCGAGCATGCCTTGGACCTTGACCCAGAATCAACCAGAGAATCCCACTCTTGCGCGAGGTGGGAGCTACCTACTCGCCACCTTCTTTGATTAGCCTCAACTTGGTCTGTATTGCTAAATGCATCTTCTATGCTCGTAGATTTGTTTACCGTCGGTGCTCAGGAGGAGCCTCTGGCCGTACCTCCTCTGAGATCGTCGCCCATGATCTCGCCTAGGGGTGGTGGGCGCTCAACGCGAGTTCTCCACATCTCTTTGATGGAGAAGAGGCCGATGAGCGAGCATCATGCTCCTTTGGCGGGTAGCGTCCTTCTGCCACCACCGCCTCTTCAATCCTTAGGGCTGGCGAGTAACTCACAGCTGCCCGCGGGTGGGCTTCCGCCACCTCCTCCTTTTCCTCCTTTCGCCACGACTCAGGGCGAGCAGCGCCCTTCGACTTCTACTACTCCCTCAACTCACCAGGGCGAATCCTCGCGCCGTGACGGGACTGAGGGCCCTTCGGGCTTCTTTCCCCTGAGGGGGGAAGGGCGACCATCTGATAGTCGCGGTTGAGGGGGCGCGCCTCCTAGCCGGGGTCCGACCGCTGGGTCCCATCCTACTCGGCGAGGCGATCACCATCACAACGCATCTCCTCAGCGAGGAAGGGGCTCTCCTCGCCGTCACTCTCGCAGTCCTCGGCCAGGTACTTAGTCGCTGTCTTTTGATAGTCGCCACTGTTTTCACTCCGTTCCTTTCGTTTTGTCAAAGCTCTGATACTCTTACCTTTTTTGCAGCTCACACTTGTACTACATAGGAGCCTTGATCGACATCATCTGGCTTCCTTCTCGTGAGTACCAGGAGAGGGCTACTCGCGCGATCCTGGATTTGGAGGCGAAGCTAGAGCGTCTGGCGGTCAGCGAGCCTCATCGCCGCCAGACTGATATGGAGTCGCGGGTTGAGCGCCTGGCGATCACTGACGCTCATCGTCGCTTGACCGAGTTGGAGGTGCGAGTATCACGGCTGGAAGAGTTTGCTACTCGCCTGGCTTGTGCAGAATCTCGCCTTCACACTGTCAGCGACTTGGAGCGTCGAGTTGCGAGGCTCGAACATCGCCAGCAGCTGCACCATGACGAGATGGTGGGGATGCGCGCGAGCATGGGCTCGGTCGGTCGGCTGGCGAGGATTGAAGACCAGTTGCGGCAAGGCGAGGATGCGATGTCCGTAGCCCTCGAGCACTTCAAGCGAGCTCGCAGCTTGGGCTGGGTTTGGCGACATCCTCAGCCTCCAGATCCTCAGGCGAATCTCCAGGCGCCTCCCTAGATGTTGTCTTCTTTCTATGCTATGTCTCCCTTGGCGAGCATTCCTGTAACTCTGAACCATTTCTTAATGATGTAATATTATTTCGGCGAGTATTGGAAACTCGCCTTTTATTACTTGCTCTGCTTTATTTTTCTGTGATGGTTTTTTGTCAGTTGTTTTTTTCTATCTTCTTTACTTTTGGCGAGTAGTGTCTGAATGTCGCCTGTGCCTGGCGAGCTTCTTTCACGCTTCTTCTTGCATGTCTTCGTGCTTTGGAAGTCGGCACCTTTCTGACGCGCGCTGCTGAGTTGGCGACCTTGTCTTAATACTCGCCACCCCCTTATTCCTAATCGCGCCGTCGTGCTCGATAAGCCAAGCTACCCGACTACTATTAATAGGGGGGGGGGGGGGGGGGTGGGTGGGTGAGTATTTATTACGCTTTCGGCGATCTTCTAGCTCACACGCGAGTATCTTCCGTCCTCCTCTCCTCTTCTCGCATTCTTCGATACTCGCCCTTCTTTCCTTCTTTCCTCCAAGATGACTGACGAAGCGACCATCCGGTGTGTCAATCACGCCAAGAACTTTGCGGCGACCACCTTCAAGAAGTCCATCACGACCGAGAAAGACTTGGAGCTTTTCTCGGCGAAGTACATCCCGCCAGGGTTTGTCGCTCGACTTCCTCGCCAGGGCGAGCGACTAAACACTGTCTTGACCACCGAGCGGGTGTTTCCTACTCGCCACTTCGAGGTGGGCTAGCGACTACCACTGTGGACGGAGTTCAGCCAGATACTCCGTTACTTTGGGATAGTCCCTGCCCAGATCAACCCTAATGGGGTGGAGATGATCGTGGGGTTCCTCTGCTATTTGCGCGACCAGGGGATCGCCTTCGACCTTTCCGTCTTTAGGAGGATATTCCACTTCATGGCAACAGGCGAGGGCATCGTCTTCTTGTGGAGCCATGTCTGCACGTTGGTCGGCACGGCGAAGAAGAATCATCGCTGGGGAGAGCGACTAGTCGTCATCACTGGCGACTTCCAAGCCATTCCCGACAGGTGCTTCCAGCCGCCGGAGAGCGTCTTTGGGGCTTCTCTCATAAGTGAGGGTGGCGAGAAACTGCTCGAATCCTTCAAGAATCGCCGCCTTGACGTGCTGTTCTGGAGGAGGCGAGTAGATGAACTCGCTGAGGTTTTCCCGGGCGAAGGTAACCTACCGCACGAGTATTCGCAATACTCGATCTTCGTCTTCGATCTGGCAACTAACTGGAGATATCTCTCTTTTTGTTGCAGCAGTCCACGTTCTGCCACGCGAGCTTCTCCCCGTGGCGTTGAAGGCGGCGACTTCTACACAGGGAGGTGTGGGGACCTCCGCTCGCAGGGATGGGGTCTACTCGCCCATCGACTTGTCGCCAGGAGGCGATGAGCCCATGATCGTCGGCGACGGTTCTGGGCCTTCGAAGAAGCGGAAGAAGAAGGAGGTCGCTCATAGGGACCTCGGCAAGAAGGCGGACGCTTCTGAGGCTGGCGAGCCTTACTGAAAGTGCACAGTTAACCTCACTAGAATTCTCTAGAGGGGGGGGGGGGGGTGAATAGAGATTAAAAATACTTTGTGCAATTATATATATATGTGTAATAATCACAGATTAAGCTTCCCACACACCAACAAGAATTAAGCAAGTAAAGAAGAAAAATAAGAAGAAAATCACAACACAACACAAGGAAATATAGTGGTTCCTCAAACTTTGGGTAGTCCACTCTTCTACCCCCTTTGGTAGGAATTCACTATCTTGCACTGAGTCTTTTGACAAGGAGACTCTTAGAACCAGCCTAAGTCTTTTGATAAGGAGACTCTTAGAACCAGCCCGAGTCTTTTGAAAAGGAGACTCTTAGAACCAGTATTACTGAATTTTTTGAAGAGAGATTCTAAAAACTCTTTTACAATATTTGAGAATGAAATTAGAAAGAGAAGAAGAAGTATTTGAAACAAGAAAGAATCTTCTTCCTAGCAAGAAGATTAGAAGCACAAGAAGTAGTGAATGAAATCTCTCTTGTATAGTGAGAAGGATATTGTAAGCCTTTTCTCTCTTTTAGTGAGAGCTATCAGAGTTTGCAGCAGTATGGCTTCAGAATGAGGAGAAGAAAGCTTGATCTTTGCTGCAGCACTATTTCTCAATTGTCTCTCTTTTTTACTTGGGAGCTCTTCCTCTTTTTCAAAATGAATATGGTGAATCACTTGCTGTCATTCTCTACCGACCTCCTCCTTATTTATAGCTCTGTTTAAAATATTTTGCTAAAGGAGAATAATCAATTTAGCAGACAGAGAAATAGAAAGAGATAAGAGTTTCTATAATCAATATTTCTGTAGAAGGAAAAGAATTCATTCTGATTTCAAATAATATCCATAATAGTCTTAATCAAATAAGCCAAGAATCAAATAGAAGGAAAGGCTGATTAAGAACGGCTATAAAAGAATAATGTCATTCCATAAAAATCAGATCTACAGAAAGAAGGAAAGAGATCTGGCGTGATTTTGAATTTCTTATAGATATCGACGTGCGTCGATTACTATTCGGTGTAAGTGTCGAATTCATCCTGGCTGAACATCGAAAGGAGAATAAGGAAGGAGCGTCGACTAAGGTGCGTCGACTTCACTAGATGTGTCGACTAGAAGTCAGAGTAACGTCGACATATAATGCGTTGAATTCTATTTGGAGTTACTTCGACTCATTCTGAGAGAAACGTCGACTATATTTCGACGTTGCGTCGAATACTATACGACACATATTTACTTAGCCTAATTTTTCATAATTAGAATTTATATTCTTCTTAATTCTAGGGGTTAAGCTAAATCATTTCCCCAACAATCTCCCCTATTTGTCTTAACCATATATAGAGAGAAATTGTATCAGCTTTTAGTTAACAAAGCAAGCATTTGTATAGAGAAGAAATATGCTAAGTATTCAGAAGAAGGGAGAAATCATATAAACAGACTTCATAATTTAAGCATGGAGAAGAGAAATATAGATTGTATCAATAATGTTCAACACATCATTCAGGAGGGGTAGGAGGAGTTTTTCTTTTCCTAGTGAATACTACTATTTTTGGAGAGGTGGGTTGCCCCTTCTCAGTAGCAGGTAGTTCACTCAACTCCCCCTGAGTTACAACAGGTTGCTCCCCCTGGGATGGAACTACTTTTAAGCCTTCTACTTCTTTTTCAGTTTCTTTCTTATCTCCATTTTCAGGTATAACAGCATCTGGCTCCCCCTGAGCTTCAGCTTCCTCTTCAGCTTCATTCTCTGCTCTACTTGCCTCCCCCTGCAATAGATCCACTTGTTGTGCAGCTTCTCTTGCTATAATAAGTACATTTGATATCTACTCTTCAGTATGTAGCTCTGGTACTACTTCATTCCCAATGGTCTTGAGTAGAGCTAAACTGTCAGATTTTGAAGAATGAGGGGTTTTGTGAGGGAGTTTTGTGGCTGGAGAGCTGCTCTTCATCTAACTTCTCCCCCTTCTTGACCTTCTTAGCCAAGGAGGTTAAGAAAGATCTAGTGACTTTAGAGGAAGAGATAGAGGTCTTCAGGCTTTGCACAGAGGCACTGACCCCATCTATTTGGGTCTGCATGTGTAAGATGGAGGAATGAATCTTGGAGCAGTGCCCATCCAGCATTGCTTCGAATCTTTGGGATGTGGATTGGATGCACTGAGTGATGAGGTTTTCAGTGGATGGAGATGGTTCAAAATGTGGTGGTGGAGGAGGAGATAATGGAGGAGGTGAATGTGATGAAGGTGGAGAGGGGACTGTATCGTTGTGATGAGATATATTTGATGGAGGAGGAGGAGGAATAAAGGAGGGTTGAGCAGATGACTGAGTTGGTATTTGTGAAGGTGTGGATGATGATGGTACAGAAGAGATGTCTGTATGAGTAGGAGGAGGGAGAGCTGAAGATGGATGAGCAGGAGAGATAGGAGGAGATGGAGTCCTTTCAGGAATGGAACCAGGCTTGGGAATTTGCCTGGTCCATTTAGAGAAGAGGGCTATTGACATCCTTTTTCCTGGAGGGATATGGATTCCTTTTGACCTACATAGGTCAGGGAAGGAGTGGAAGAGTACTTGACTCATGATTCTCATATAGACATTCTCTTTGTGAGAGTATTTGTAGCCTATCATTTTGAGCAGGAGGCTGGCCCAGTCTACCTTCTTCTTTAGTACAAGGGCCCCCATGATGTTCAGTTGTTGTTTGGGTACTGCATCATAGGCAGAGATCTTGCATAGTAGAATTTTTCCTACTATATCTGCCAGTTATCTATATTCATCAGAAAAGTCAATTTTCTTCAGGTGGATTGGTCTATCTTTTGAAAACTTCATGGTGATTAACAGATTCTTGATTTCATCAGGAGTGAGTTCCACAGGTTCATCACCTGATAAGGGAATGATGAAGGAGACTTGTTTAGTTGCTCTTTTTAGAAACTGGTTTTCTTTCCCTATTTGAGTTGAACAAAGATAACATTGGAATGTACCTGGTGGAAGATCAAAGATGGTCCTAATATATTCTGCAGAGATTGAGACAGGTGTCTCATGGATTGTTCCTTGGATTTCTCCTTGTTCAGATATCTGAACATGAGTTATGAGCTCTGTGAGTTCTGTCTCCAGGAGCTTGCATCTTGTGGAGATGAGCTTGTCTAATCCAGCTTCAGTAAACAGAGCTATGATGCTCTTGTAATTTTTTGCGGCGGCTTGGAAAGATTCGACGTCAATGTCAAAGCCTGAGTTGGTCTTAGGAGCCATTTTAGGTCAGTGAGAGAGAAGAAGAAATGGTTGGACTGAGGAGCAAGAAGGATGAAAGATGCAGAGGTCGAAGGTTTCTAACTGAAGTGTCTATTTAAGTCATTTGAAACGTCGAAATGAGGCACAATTCGAGGCTTATTCGGTACAACAGTGGATGTGACCAAAAATATTTTAGTATTGCCGCTCGTTTTCATGAAGTCGACGTTACGTCGAGTGGAATTCGACGTGAGCATCAATATAGTCTGGTTTGGGATGATAGGGTTTCCTATCGATGCATGCGTCGATTGGAGTCGATGCATGCGTCGATTTCATTTATTGAACTGAGTTATCGACGGTGCGTCGATTAGAAGTCGACGTGACTTTATTTGATAGATTCTGGGTTTTCCTTGAGAAATTATTTCTTCCTATTCCTAAAGTTTTCTAAATTACTCTAGGACTAATTTTAAGAACAATTTGATTGATTATGCCAACACTGTTTGGCAGTGTGGCCAATTTTATTGCAGATATAACACATAATTTTCTTTTGACTAGGGAAATTTGAGTTTAGGGAGGAATAAAGATGGTGATAGTTTTGATCAGGATAGTAATTTTGATTATGAAAAGATTTTTGATTAGAATAGAAGTTTTGATCAGGGTAAAAATTTTGATTATGAAAAGATTTTTGATTAGAATAGAAGTTTTGATCAGGGTAAAAATTTTGATCAGGATGAAAGGGTCCTGAATTGGGGTTAAGATGGAAGGTTTTTGGAGGATGGACAATTAAGTTGCTCTGAGTTTTTATGCGTCGATATCGATTCGATGTATGTTGATAGTTGCGTTGATTTATATTCGGCGCTTTCTCCAGATTGCGTTGATCTGCTATCAACGTATGGAAGAAGTTGCGTCGATTGGATGTCGACGTACTTTTATTCAAGCGTCGAGTTGAGGTCGAGGCATCTGAGAGATTGCGTCGAGTAGAATTCGACGCACTATCATTCATGCGTCGATATGAAGTCGACGCAATTGTGTCTTCACAGATTTTATTTTTCCTTTTTTCTGATTGGAGTTTTGTTTCTTTATAACTTGTTTCTTTTGGCTTAGTTGCCTTCTTAGAAGTAGTTTGAGAGTCTTCATCTGTATAGTATGATGTTTCATCAAAATGGTTTATTTCATTGAAGTCTTCTATCTTATTTTGTGAGTCTTCTTCTTGGTTTGTTGATTTGATGGGTTTAGTGAATTTAACAGGGCTCATCCAAGCAGGTTTGTTGGATGGAATTAGACTGGCTGAGGGATCAGCTCCTAGCCCAAGATTTTTATGTCTTCTTGTTTGTTTTTCTGTGATTTTTTTAAGTGTTTGGCTTCTCATTTTTATTGATTCTTCAAAAGCTTTTGCCTGTGATACCTTATCCTTAAGGAGCTGGTTTTCTATTCTAGCCCTTTCTATTTCCTTTTCTCTGATGTTAGCCCTTAATTCATAATTTGTAGGGCATGTAACCTCTCTATTTCTCTGGTTTTTAACCATATTAATTTGTTCTTTTAGATCCTTAATTTCTTGCTTAGCTTTTAGTTGATCTAAACATAATCCTCTAAAATTGTTTTTGAAATCATCACATGAAAAATCTATTTCATTAAAAATGTTTACCTCATCCTTATCCTCAGATTCATCTATGAGAATAAGGCTATTTTCTCTTTCATCTTCAGATGATATGCTTTCTTCTGATCCTGTCTCACTCCATGATTCAGCAACATCATCTTTCTTTGAGCCTTCAAGATCCATTAAGCATAGGTCTTCTTGCTTAGACTCTTCATTGTCACTTTTAGAAGAGGAGCTGTCCTCAGAGTCTGTTTCACTCCAGGCTTCTGCAATAAAGCCTCTTTTTTCTTCTTCCCCCTTTTCTTGAGATCTTTCTTTTTTCAGATCTTTCTCTGTCTCAACATTTTCTGGACATTCTGGGGCAATATGTCCAGGTTTCCTGCAAGAATAACACACAATTTCTTTAGTGGGAGTTTTGTCATACCTTGGTTTTGACTCTCTCCTTTTAGATCCATCTGTCCTGGCCCATTTCTTGAATTTTCTGGCCATGAAACTGAATAGTTCTTCTTCAGTGACAGAGGTTCTTTCTTCTGTTGCTTTTAATGCAATGTTCCTGTCTTTTGAAGAGGTTGGAGTGTTTTCTCTTCTTTTCTTTTCTTCTCTGGTTTTCAGCAGTTGCTCATAGGATTTGAGTTTTCCTAAGAGATCATCTGTTGAAATTTCTCTTTGTCCTCTTGTATCTCTTATTGCCCATATTCTTGAGTCCCATGAACTTGGGAGACTCATTAGTAATTTGTCATTGATTTTTGTGAGAGAGATCTCTCTATCCAGGCTCCTTAATTGATTGATGATCAGACTGAATCTGTCATACATCTCAGATATGCTTTCTTCATGCTTCTTTTGAAAGTTCTCATATTGAGAGATCAATAGAGCCTTTCTATCTTTCCTTTCATCAGCACTTCCTTCTACCATCTTTGTAAGAGCCTCCCAGATTTCTTTGGCTAATTCACAGTCAACCACCTTTTGAAAGATTTCATCTGAGAGGGTTGAGACAAGAATGTTCACAGCTTTTGCATCACATGTTCCTGCCTTTTTCTCTTCAACTGTCCACTCAGCTTTTGGGATAAGTGTTTGAGTCACTTCACCACTTGAGTCTCTTCTATAAGGCTTGGGAGGACCTGTCAAGATAACATTAAATAATTCTTCATCAATAGAATTCATATAAATCCTAATTCTTGTTTTCCAAATTGCAAACTTTTCAAGATTGCACACTGGTGGTCTGGTGGAAGCATAATCCTTGATTTGTGCCATGTGAAAAATAATTTTTAGAAATATATATATATATATATATATAAGTAGGATCTTTTTGATCAAGGAGTTAACCTTTTTAGATCAACCTCGCTCTGATACCAATTGAAAGTGCACAGTTAACCTCACTAGAATTCTCTAGAGGGGGGTGAATAGAGATTAAAAATACTTTGTGCAATTATATATATATATGTAATAATCACAGATTTAAGCTTCCCACACACCAACAAGAATTAAGCAACTAAAGAAGAAAAATAAGAAGAAAATCACAGCACAACACAAGGAAATATAGTGGTTCCCCAAACTTTGGGTAGTCCACTCTTCTACCCCCTTTGGTAGGAATTCACTATCTTGCACTGAGTCTTTTGACAAGGAGACTCTTAGAACCAGCCTGAGTCTTTTGATAAGGAGACTCTTAGAACCAGCCTGAGTCTTTTGAAAAGGAGACTCTTAGAACCAGTACAACTGAATTTTTTGAAGAGAGATTCTAAAAACTCTTTTACAATATTTGAGAATGAAATTAGAAAGAGAAGAAGAAGTATTTGAAACAAGAAAGAATCTTCTTCCTAACAAGAAGATTAAAAGCACAAGAAGTAGTGAATGAAATCTCTCTTCTATAGTGAGAAGGAGATTGTAGGCCTTTTCTCTCTTTTAGTGAGAGCTATCAGAGTTTGCAGCAGTATCACTTCAGAATGAGGAGAAGAAAGCTTGATCTTTGCTGCAGCACTATTTCTTAATTGTCTCTCTTTTTACTTGGGAGCTCTTCCTCTTTTTCAAAATAAATATGGTGAATCACTTGTTGTCATTCTCTGCCGACCTCCTCCTTATTTATAGCTATGTTTAAAATATTTTGCTAAAGGAGAATAATCAATTTAGCAGACAGAGAAATAGAAAGAGATAAGAGTTTCTATAATCAATATTTCTGTAGAAGGAAAAGAATTCATTCTGATTTCAAATAATATCCATAATAGTCTTAATCAAATAAGCCAAGAATCAAATAGAAGGAAAGACTGATTCAGAATGGTTATAAAAGAATAATGTCATTCCATAAAAATCAGATCTACAGAAAGAAGGAAAGAGATCTGGGGTGATTTTGAATTTCTTATAGATATCGCATCGACGTGCGTCGATTACTATTCGACGTAAGCGTCGAATTCATCTTGGCTGAACATCGAAAGGAGAATAAGGAAGGAGCGTCGACTAAGGTGCGTCGACTTCACTAGATGCGTCGACTAGAAGTCAGAGTAACGTCGACATAGAATGCGTTGAATTCTATTTGGAGTTACTTCGACTCATTCTGAGAGAAACGTCAACTATATTTCGACGTTGCGTCGAATACTATTCGACGCATATTTACTTAGCCTAATTTTTCATACTTAGAATTTATATTCTTCCTAATTCTAGGGGTTAAGATAAATCATTTCCCCAACACTTACGCCCACCCGAACTTCAACCTAGGCAGTCGGGGAGGTCTGGAGGGACACATCATCCCGAGGCCTCCATCCTACTTGGATGTCGGATGTCGACGAAGAATGCCATTAAGTAGGGAATGGCGGTCGGGGAGGTCCAAGGGGACACACCGTCCCGAGGTCTTCATCCTACTTGGATGCCAGAATGTCTCCATTCTTTGTTCGGTCGAATCGGTTTTGCCCTTTTCCAAGTTGGAATGTCGGCTTCCAGACTTTCCCCTGGTAATATCTCCAGTCGGACGAGAAGTGCGGTCGGTGGGAACCGCGGCCAACGTGCAAGGGGGGAGCTGATCTTGGCCGTCATTGCAGAGGTTTGGACTTAAGGGAACGCACACCCGAGGCACTGTCCTATCATCCGTTCTGAGTTTTTACGAGGGTTAAGTCGGAGGCTCATTTTCCAACTTGCGGCGTCGAATGTTGATGCAGGACGACGTCAAGCAGGGAGTGGCAGTCAGGGAGGTCCAAAGGGACACACCATTCTGAGGCCTCCATCCTACTTGGATGCTGGATGTGGATCAATCCTGCTTCCTGTTGCTCAATAAATTAGCAGGGAGTTAAGCACACTTAAGCACACAAACTCACATGATCGGACACAATAATTTTAGGAAACAGATTGCTTTGTTGCGAGCTTTTATCTCTCGAGGGTACATGACACCTTTATTCAAGGGTCCCCTGAGCTAGTTAAATTGATCATCTCTTCGCCGAATCGGGAGGTCGGCGTCCAGACTTTTCTCCTGGTAATCTCTCCAGTCGGATGAGAAGTGCGGTCGGTGGGAACCACGGCCAACATGCAAGGGGGGAGCTGATCTCGACCGTCAATGCAGAGGCTTGGTCTTAGGGAACGCACTACCGAGGCACCGTCCCATCATCCGTTCTGGATCTTACGAGAATCAAGTCGGAGGCCCGTTTCCCATCCTGCCGTGGAGATCGACTTCACCTGCTTTGTTTCTTTCTTTTGAAAACGCTTAGCTGAAAGAGACAAAAGACTCACAATCTCCCATGTTACAGGGAGGTAAGGGTTTTATAGATAACATAACCTCATGAGTAAGACCCTTCATGGATCATAGCCAACAGAAGGAGATCATCAGGAGTAGGAAAACTGAGGGGAGGAGTGTCCCTTTTTGCATAATACCCCCTACGCAGAGGGTTTAGGGAATCGCCCTTCAGGAACTCGCCCGGCCTGGAAATCGCCCTTCAGGAACTCGCCACTCTTGAACTAGACACCAGGTTCTCACCACCTTGCGAGTACGTCTCGTCACCCTCGTGAGTAGAGATCTCGCCTATGGGCGAGTAAGGAAGGATCTCGCCAAATTTGATGTTCGACGCCTGCATGAAGTCGCCTATGTCGAGTAACAAGGAAGCTCGCCTTTGGGCGAGTAAGGAGGGCGAGTAAGGAGGGCGAGTAAGGAAGGATCTCGCCATTACCCCGGAAACTCTCCTCTATTCCGATTAAAGTCGCTGGTCTGAACTCGCCTATGAGCGAGTATGGAACTCGTCTGACGATGTCTTCATCTGGAACTCGCCTTTAGGATGTCGCCATCTGGAACTCGCCTATCGGCGAGGAAGGAAGGAGCTCGCCTTACTTGCGAGAATTCGTCATACTCGCGAGTTGCCAACAACTTCCTCTTGGTCGCCAATTTCTATCATCTCGCCTTCCTACTAGACTTTCTTCTAACGACTACGATCCACGCTCACCGCACCAAAGTGTTGACGCCAGGAAAATCCTGACCTCAAGATTCGGACCGATGCAGCTGGAGGCTACTCGCCCAGCAGCCCAACGAGATGGCTTTGCTGGCAACGACGAAGAAGCTAGAAGAGCAACTAACAGGACCCCAGGTGCTGCGGTAGGGAGGTCCCACCACGTACCCAGAAGCTCAAGAGAGTCTTCCCCTCCGAAACCAAAGTGGCCGAGCTTGGTACAGGGAAGGCACCGACTTGGCTAAAAGCAAGGGTGACGGGCTCGAGAGTTCGCGAATCGGGGTCCAAAAGCTCAAGTCTAGGTGCCAATCCAAGTACCCCTAGGGTCCTATTTATAGGAAAACCAAAGGGTAGTGGGGCTTTTTATAGCCCAACCCCCAACCCGGCGACTATGGGTTACTCGGCGAGTACTATGCCATAGTCGCCCATCTGGCGAGTATTGGGTGCTGCTCGCACACGCCGGGCCAATACTCGCCCAGGGCTTCTGCTGCTTCCTGCGTGCGACGAGCTCCTCTGATTAATACTCGCCTACCTGGCGAGTATCACCTGCATACTCGCCAGGGTCTCTTCTGCTTCTGCCTTGGACTGCTGGTCTCTGTGTTGACCCTTTGACCTTTGACTTCTGTCTACGTGGCCTTGGGTGGGTCCATCCTCAGAGATTGATGGTTGTACACCCGAGACAAACAGAAGGTAATACTACAATATTGGAAACTGAAATGGATATAGATCTATGTGGTGAGGTGGGTGTAGATGTTGTCGACAGTTTGAGGGTCTATTGCTCATGAATTGCATAATGCTCACGGTACAATATTAGATGTTGTATTTACTGTATATTTTTCACTATGAAAAATAAATCACTACATGAATTGCATACAATATTAGATCTTGTATATTTATTGTATATTTTCACCATAAAAAATAAATCACCAATTTGCACACGCACTTCACAGGTAGACGAAATTCTACAAGGAATCGAAGACAGAAAGGTACTAGAGATTATCTATCACGCTATGTATATCGTTATTTGAAACTTTATATATTGCTTTTTTAAACTTTGTGGGTGATGTTTGAGACAATTTATCTTTCATAATCTGCTTAATTTTTATTTGTATTGCTGCAGCTCAATCGAAACTCCTAAAACCGGTTGAGAATGAACCGTCTTAGCAATGAGACGACTGGCAGGAGACCTTTTTTATCGTGGAAAACCCTCCAAAAGAGGTGAAAACCCACGTGGTCGTTACGGTGCCGACCAAACTTCACTATTTGTTGTTGCTTTACAGGACCCCGGGGGGAAATCGAGGGCGACATGTTGCTCCCCGTTACAACTTGTAAGGGAGAGAAAGAGTTGCGTTCGAAGGATGACACGTCACCGCTCTCGAAGTTAAGCCTTTTTCCTGGCCGCGGTGGGGAGCACCGTGCGGGGAAATTGAGGGCGACATGTTGCTCCCCGTTATAACTTATAAGGGAGATATGGAGTTGCGTTCAGAGGATGACAGGTCACCGCTCTCGAAGTTAAGTCTTTTTCCTGGCCACGGTGGGGAGCACCGCGCACTGGGACCGAGTGGCCTTCTGCTTTTGCTTGGGATCTCGAGTGGCGCGACCTGCGCGTCTGGATGTCTTTGAGATGAATCTTGCAGTTTGTGGCGGTGACTGCAGCGTGGAGATTGTCGTTGCCTTGATCGCGATGAGTACTGAGCGTTCTGCGCTCGGAAGGAAGCTTGAAAGCAGATGAAGATCTTCGAACGATCTTCGAAGATGCTCGAAGATTCTTCAAGGACGTCTCCGAAGGAGATGAAGATTCTCAAGGAGAGCTCTTGCACGTAAGAGGAAAATTCCAAGGAGAAAATGATGGAAATGAAGGGGAGATTGGGGTCCTATTTATAGGCTCCATGGATGGTTACTATAGTTATGCGGTTATTCGCAGTCTGTAACCACCATAATAATTATTTGCAGGCCGACATAGTTTATGACACGTATTATTTATGTATTTTCCTATGCGCAAACTGATATATTTTTGAATATTTACACCCACCCATAATGGGTGGTGACGTCAGTGGTTACGTGCTCACTGGAGGGTGGAGATTGCGCAGGGGCGATCGGTCGGCGGTGGTTAAGCGGTCGGCCGGCCCGCGGCAAGGAGGTCGACCGGCGGCGAGATCCGGCCGGCGAGGGACGGCCAGAAAAGGCCTTCCGCGGGGCTTCGCGCTCGCGCGTCGCAGGAGCGCGGGTGGCCGGAGGAGGACGGTCGCGAGGGCCTCGCGGGCGCGCGGCCAATGGCAGTCGGTCGCAGGGGCCTCACGACCGTGCGCCATGGTCGCGCGGCCAAGGCTGGCCGGCCGAGGGGGCCTCGATCGCCGCGGTCGCGCGGCCAAGGGCGGCCGGGCGGGGGAGGCCGGCCGGGGGGCCTCGCGGCCAAGGGAGGCCCGCCGGGGGAGGACGGTTGCGGGGAGCCACGCGACCGCGCGCCGCGGGCGCGCGGCCAAGGGAGGATGACCGGGGAAGGCCAGCCGTGGGGTCTCGCTGCAGCGTGCCAAGGGCAGCCAGCCTGGGGAGGCCGGCCGCGGGGTCTCACGGCCACGCACCATGAGCGCGCGGCCAAGGGCGGCCGGCCGTGGGGGCCCCGCTGTTGCGTGGCATGGGCGCGTGACGAAGGGAGGCCGGACGCGGGGAGTCGTGCGGCACTTGTTCGATGGACGGTGCAGTGGCGGACGGTTGTTTGGACATGGGCAGTTAGCGTGGCAGTTGGGCGCATAGATTGCGCGCGTGGTGGTTTTTCCCATAACCTCCCACTATGTTAGTGGGGGTCTTGGAATTCCGGCTAATCGCATTCTTAAATTCCTATATAATGAACGTGACGCCATCATGTATAATTTTTACTTATATTTGCGATATATGATTAGAAAAGAACAACTATTATTCTTTCAAACATAAAAATATAAAATACCTTTTAGAAAAACACTTAGAAGCTTTTTCAAATAATATTATTTTTTTCACAATAATTGTTTGTACATTTCTAATGTTGCAACTGATTTTCCACCACTATTTTTCTACGGCCACCACGGTACAATCTAATTTCTCAGTCTTAATTAATTTAGTTGCAATATTAAATAAAATGGCAAAAGTATGTGGTGACCAGGTGGAAGGGGTAGAACCCCTATTTCAGTGGCGAAATTTTTGGGTCCGGAGCCCGTTTCCAAATTTTAGGTCCGGGATTTAAGAAAAGAGAAGGTCTGACGTATATTTTTTTATCTCTGGATATAGAAATAGATTTTAGGATATCAAAAAAACCTAAAAGATTCTTTGGAGATCCTGAAGATCATATTCTGATCTAAAAATATGATCTCCAGAAGATCAAATATGATTTCTAGAGGAGATCAAATTTTCCAGGAGATCAAATTTGATCTCCTGGAGATTACTAAATTGGTGCTTTTGAAAGAGTTCATTTGTGTAATTTATTATTTTTATTATTAGAGTAAATTATAATGCCTTTGGTATTAGTGGGTGAGAATTGAATCACTCCTCGTTTGGAGGGAATTTGCTTTTTGGAATTAAATTTACGATTAGAAATTCAATTCTAATGTTCGGCACAACGGAATTTACGCGGATATTAACTTTTATGTGAATAAACTCATGACTTTGACTTTAAACTAAAAAAATCAAATCGTCAATTCTTATCTCCGCCCATGAGTTTTCCGCATAATCAAGGGTTTTCGCTAGAGTTTTTCGGCCTGGGCGCGCGTTTTTCGCCCGAGCGTGTCTTTTTCGGTCGAGCGTTTATTTTTTGGTCGGACGCGCTTTTTTCTGTCGGGCGTTTGTTGTTCGCCAGACGGGCATTTTTTTAGCCCAGGAGTGTGATTTTTCGCACGAGTGCGCACTTTTCACCTGTGCACGTATTTTCACCCCACAACGCGTTTTTCATCCGGGCCGCAAAAACGCACGTCTGGGCCGAAAAACACGCGCCCGGGAGAAAAACGCGCGTCAGTGAAAAAGCACACGCCCAGACAAATAATGTGCTTCCATGCCTAAAATTGCACTCCCGATCAAAGAACTCGCGATCGGGTGAAAAATACGGTATGGCCCAAAAAATGCACACCCCGGCGAAAAACACACGCGTTGGAGAAAAATGCACGCCCGAGCAAAAGATGTGCACCCGCACAAAATAACCGCGTTGGGGCGAAAAACATGCGTCTTAAAACATATTATGCAATTTGATGTGTTCGGCGCTGACGCCTATTTTGAGTTTTATAAAATTATTGTATAATGTCAATTCCATTACCAATTCTATCATTCAGCCGAACAACTTTTGTGCCTCAATTTTATTTTTACTGACTGAATTCAATCTTACAGTCGAACAACATAATTGAAAAATCTGTACAAAGCTAATTCCTACAGATATTGATTTTCGTCGAAAAGTTTATTCCAGAAAGTCAAATCCGTTCAAACGAACGAAACCTTATATATGTGTTAGAAAAAAAAATTATACAAGTTATCCACTATCTTTAAGTAACCAATACGAGAAAAATGTATAACTATGTAATTATGAAATAACGATGACTTATTAGCAAATAAAAAATATATAATGCATCAAAATAATCCGAAGTACATAAAAAGAGTCCGTTGATTTAGCTTAGCCCTGCACAAAAGGCCCGGGCCCACTGGGCCGGCCCGAGCCCGGCCCGGGAAAAGCCCTTTGAGGCCCGGCCCGGGAAAAGCCCTTTGAGGCCCGGCCCGGGCTTAACCTGGGCTTGGGGCCGTGGCAGGGCTCCAATCTGGAGATCCTGCCCGGGCCGGGCCGGGCCGGGCAAAGCCCAATTTTCGGGCCGGCCTGAGCCCAGGCCCAGGGCTGGCCGGCCCGAGAGGCCTTAAACGACTCTTAAAAAGAGAGCCGTTAAAGGCTCTTATTAAGAGCCTTTAAGGCTGCTGCCAGCTGACATCAATGTCAGCTGGCAACGGGACAGCCTAGGGGCTAGGCTGTCCAGCCTAGCCCCTAGGCTGTCCTTTTTAAATATTTTTTTATTATTTAAAAAAAAAATATATTTTATTTAAAATAATAATAATAAAAAATAAAAATAAAAAGTTATAAATAAACGTTAAAAAAAACCCTCCATCTCTCATTCTCTCATTCTCTCTCACCATCTCACGTCTCTCTCATTCTCTCTCACCATCTCTCTCTTTCTCTCATTCTCTCTCACTCTCTCACTCTCCTACTCTCTCGCTCTCTAATATTTATGGCATCCTCCTCATCAACGCCGGCGTCGTCGACTCAAATTACGGCCGAAGTGGTGGAGCATAACCGGAAAGCGCCAGTTTGGGATCATTTTGACAAAGTCAAAATCGGCGACGAATTCAAGGCGCGATGCAAATTATGTTCAAAATTGCTAACCCTTACCGGCAACTCGACACTAGCAAGATACATAAAGTCTTGTATTGCGAAACAAGCTCCGGAGTCCAGCCAGGCACAACTATCCGCATCGGGGAAAATATGGACGTACGATAAACTTCGACAACGTGAATTGCAGGTGAAAGACGTCATCAGACGTGGGTTGCCATTTAGCCACTATGACAACGATGAGGCGACGGAGTACATACACGAAGGATTTCAGCCAAAATATCAACAAGTAAGTAGATCCACTATTAGACGCGACGCACTAAAATTATATTTTGAGTCAAAACAATCTTTAATAATTATTTTGAAACTTTTGAGGGACGTGCGAGTTTAACGAGCGACGTCTAGAGTAGCTCCATAAAAGTAGGATTATCGTATATATGTATCACGTGTCATTGGATCGATCCCGTTTCTTGGGAGCTAAATAAGCGCGTTATATGTTTTGAAGGTTTTGAATTTCCGCACACAGGTAAAGCTATATATCAGGTTATTATTAAATGCGTGCGCGAATTTAAATTAAAAGATAAAATAATGAGTATATCTTTTGATAACGCTAGTAATAATAACCTTGCAATAGAGTGGTTAAAACGCGATTTAAAACCAATGTTAAACGGTGCGTTTTTTCACACTCGATGTGCCTGTCACGTTTTAAATTTAGTAGTGCAAGATAGTCTAGCAGCTATGGAACCGTATATTTCAAAAATTCGGAAAATGCTTAAATTTATTTATTGTACAAAACAACGAAGTCAGGATTTTAAAAAATTTGTAACAGAACAAGAACATAAATATTTGAAACCTTAATTTGATATGCCCGTGAGATGAAATTCAACATATAAAATGTTGAAAAGAGCGTTTCAACAAAAAACACTTCTTATGGAATATTACACATTAATTAATAATCACGATTTAACTGATAACAATTGGGACGTACTATTACATTATGTAAATTTACTAAAATGTTTCCATAGGGCGACTGTTTCTTTATCTGGCGTGTATTATCCGACTAGCTCACTAGTAATTGAAAATTTTGTAAATATTGCAAAAAAATTTAATTATTATAAGCAACACGATGGGTGGCTTTCTTTAATTTAAATAATGGAAGAAAAATATTTAATATATTATAGAGAATTGCCTCCCGCGTTTTCACGCGCCGCCGCTTTAAATCCGTTATTCGGCGTAGACGGCGTAGAAAATTTGATAGATGAAATTAATAATAACTTAAACATAAATCTAAGTTTTGATGATAGTGACAACGTTAGTACTTTAAAATTTCATTATGTATTTACCGAATTTTTTAATTATTACGATAACTTATATGGCTCGCGACCCCGAGAAGAAGTATCGCAAACAAGAACAAAAGATTTTTTTAAAAATAAAATGTTAGAATTAGTCTCTAGGAAAAAAGCACGCACAACTAGTAGCTTAAACGAATTAGGATTGTATACCAAAACACAATTCCGCGATTTTATGAGTACCGAGGAGATCGAAAACTTCGATCTCTTAAAATGGTGGAAAGGTAAAGTTAATACATATCATATTTTGGCCTATATGGCCCGAGATTTACTAACAATCCAAGCTAACACGGTAGCTTCGGAGTCCGTTTTTTCTCTTAGTGGCAGGGTTTTGAACGAGCGAAGGAATTGGCTAAATGAAGAATCACTGGAACTATGCATCTGCTATAAGGACTATTTGGATGCTACGAGAAGAAAGCAGCACATTTCAGCGTTGGAGGCGAGCTCGGAGGAGCTAGAAGACGAGATGAACGCGATGAATATCTGAGTTGGATAAGCGCGTTACAAGTCACGGCGATTGGATAAACGCCTCATATGTAATAAGTTAATAAATTTTGTAATTTAGTTTATTTAAAATTAATAATATATTTCAATTTTTTAATTTGTAATTTTGTAATTTGTAATTTTGTAAATTTTTAATTTTGTAAATTATTAATTTTTAATTTTGTAATATGTCATGATTTTGTAATTTTGTAGATTTTTAATTTTTACTTTTGTAATCTGTTATAAGTATTTATTTTTAAAAAAAAAATCTGGTTTTAAAAAAAAACCGACCCGGCCCTGATGGCCGGATGAGGCCCCCTACCTGGGAAACGGCCCGAGCCCGGCCCGAGCCCAATTTTCAGTGGGCCCGGGCTCGCCCCGGTTTACAAAAGCCCTGGCCCGATCAGGCCCGGTCAGGGCCGGCCCGATCGGGCCTTTTGTGCAGGGCTAATTTAGCTGCATCCCAAAAACTTCTAAACAAATAATAATAATAATATATAGAATTAGAACGGGTAAATAATAAATATGTAACTAAGTATTGATGAAGTAAGAAATTATTAGGAAAATGATTATTATTTGTTAAACAAAACACAATTATTCTATGATCGCTTCCAAATAATTATCATGCAAGAAAGGACTCTAAAATTGAATTGCAATAAGAAATCATATTAGCATAAACGAAGCAAATTACCCCCAAACTTTCATATTATTTTAAGAGTAAAGTACTTACTTTTTCAAAATTGAGTAGTTGCACTTTAATAGTCCATCTTCAAGTTTATCAAAATGCTCAAAATGTTGACTCCGGAAAAAAAATATTCTTGTCGTGAGTCGCTTAGCGTCTCCACGGACTGGGGGAATCAGACCGTCTTCGCCTGAGAGTGAGCCAAACGCAAACAGTCAAAAGAGAACCAACGACATAACAACAAGACATTTTATGTGAAAAACCCAGAAAGGGAAAAAACCACAGGGCAAGGTGCCCAACTCTGACAAAATCCACTAGTTCCAGGTGGTTACATGAGCTAACATTCTCGGGAGGATGACATGTCACCGCTCCTTTTCCAAGTATTTTGAGGAAAATAGCAAAGACTTAAGCAGCGCTTACGAGATCGGTCTTAGTAGCAATCACTATAGCAGTCAAAGCGAACACTAAGCAGGAGAGTGAGCCAGGAGCCAAACCTTCGTCAAAAAACCTCAGAGCTATATCGTCCTTTGAGAATGGAAGCATGGCGGCATTTTTATAGTTTTTATGGGGGTGCACTAGTAATTGCGCTCTTCTGGATTCTAAATAGGCGAATAGGAATGCATGATTTTGGTCACCTGTATCACCAATTTCTGGTAAATGACGCCCATGTCCTCCAGGAGGGTTTGCCGGCAAAGCGGCGGCGAGAAAGACGGAGTGAGAAGGAGTGCACAGGGAGTGGCGCGCTTGCGCTCGCGGGCAGCCCGCGTGCTGGGGCATGCGCGCCCTGCGCGCTCCTGCGCCCTGGAAGGGTGCAGGGAGGAGTGGTCGAGGCGATCCTTTTTGGCGATCCAGTCATGGTTATGAGTTTTCCACTTTGTGCAGATCCAAAAGTTGGCGCTTGCAATCTTTCGACTCAGCGTAAGCATCGGAGGTTGACACTTGATTATGGGCTTGCTGCTCGGCGTAAGCACCGGTGGTGACGCTTGATTATGGGCTTGCTGTTTGGCGCAAGCACCAGAGTTTGTCTCCCAATTATGAGCTCGCAGCTCGGCAATTGCGTCGGAGGCTGTCACTTTATTATGAGCTTGTTGTTCGGCATAAGCACCGGAGGTCATTGCCCAATTATGAGCTTGTTGCTCGGCGTTAGCATCAGAAACCGTGGTTTGATTTTGATCTTGCTACTCGATGTGAGCACTGGAGATCGTCGCTCTATTATGAGCTCGTTGCTCGACATTAACATTGGAAGCCATCACTTGTTTATGAGCTTGTTGCTCAACGTAAACACCGGAGTTCATCAATCGATTATGAGCTCGTTGCTCGGCATTAGCATAGGAATTCGTCGCGTGATTATAAGCTTACTACTCGGCGTAAGCACGAAGGTCGTCGCTCGATTATGAGCTCACTGGTCGACACTAGTATCAGAGGTCGTTGCTTGAATGGAGCTCGCCGCTCGACGCGCGGGGTGTTGAATGTCATTGCTCTGTTTTGGCGTGGGGGGTTCCCCCTCCTTACTGGTTGTGAGCTCACTACTCGGTATCAGCACCAGAGGTCATCGCTCGAATGGAGTTCGCTGCTCGGCGTGGGGAGCGTCGGAGGTTGTCGCTCAGTTTTGGCTGGGGGGGGGGGGGGGGGGGGGGGGGCTTCGTCCCCTTCTTACCTGTTGTGACCTCGCTACTTGGTGTCGACACAGAAGGTCGTCACCCCTATGGATCTCACTGCTCAGCTTGAGGGGCGCCGGAGGTCGACACTCGGTTGGGGAACCCAATTCCCGCCTGGTCGTAGAGGAGTGAAGGGCCTCCATGGCCATAGGGCGCGTGCTCGCTGCTCGACTTAAGCACAGGAGGTCGTCGCTCGATTATGGCTCGTTGCTCGGTGTTAATGTCGTAGGTCATGTCCTTACCTTTCGTAGACTTCATTTTCAGAGAACTGTCTTGCAAATTGAATCAGAAAACAATTATAATAATATTGTAAGTAAAACAGACATATGTGAACGTTCGGGCTTGCAACTTATTACACGGCTCCCCTAAGGGAGAGGGTGAGAATAGGGGGAGGATCACTGGTAGAAGTGACGCAAGTTCTGCGTGTTTTAAGTGCGAGGGAGAGTCTTCTAGTCCGGGGTTTTTAGCTTATATGTCTTGGGCTTCACGGACGTCGTGACAATGAAAGTGCCTTCCCATGTGGGAGAGAGCTTATCATTTTGCGGGCCTTTTCCTGCAACTTCGACGCTTTGGAGGACCAAGTCCCTAATACTAATTGGACTCGCTCTACCCTTCTGTCGTAGAACCGGGTCATGCGACTTTGGTATGTGGTACTATGTTTCGTGAACCTATCTCTAACCTCTGTGATTAAGTCTAGGTTTCCCCGAAGCATCGCTTTGTTTTTTACTAAATTGAAGGCTTGTACGCGGGGGCTTGTGATGCTGATGTCCACCGATATGATGGCCTCCTATCCATAACAATGATTGAACAGAGTCTCCCCCGTCGGGGTCCTCTGTGTAGTGTGATATGCTCACAGTAAGTTTGGGAGCGCTTCTACCCACTACCCCCCTCCCCCCCGCCTTCTAGAGGCGCGTCTTCAATCCTTTGAGAATGGTGCGATTGGTGACTTCTGTCTGACCATTGGTCTATGGACGCGCCATGGTTGAGCCGTGGATTTATCTTCAAGTCTTCGCACATTTTTTTGATGGCCTCCCATGTTAACCACGTGTCATTGTCTGCGATGATTACTGTAGGTATGACAAAGCGACATACAATGTTCTTCCAAACACATAGTTTTGTGTTCTCCTCTGTAATTTTGGCGATAGGCTTAGCCTCGACCCACTTGGTGGAGTAATCTACTACTAGGATGATGAATTTCATTTACTCGAAATCTTATGGGAAAGGATTGAGGAGGTCAATCTCCCACAACGCGAAAGTCCAGAAGCTCAACAGTGGCGTGAAGCTAACGGGGGCTAACAAGGGATGCTTGCATAGAGCTGACAACTTTAGAATTTTCGATCAAACTCGAGGGCGTCCTTCTTCAGAGTTGGACAATAAAATCCTTGATGCAAGACTTTTAGTGCCAGGGCCTTTCCGCCTAGATGCTCCCCACATACTCCCTCGTGAAATTCTTTTAGGATGTATTCTCCTTTGGCGGTGCACAGACACTTCATGTAGGGCCCGGAAAAGGAGCGCTTGTAAAACTCCTTATCAATGATAGAGAATGAGGCTGTGTGTATTCGCAATCATCGTGCCTCAAAGTGATCTTCCGGCAACCACCCGACCACCAGGTAGGAGACGATATGATCCATCTAATTAGGCTCTTCCTCTGCTAAGGGGGCGATCTCCCACAGACCGTGAATGTCGGGGATAGTTATATCTTCGACTCGACGATGCCTCGACTGGTAGCCGGAGTGTGAGGTTGCTAGCTTGGAGAATGCGTCTTCCCTAAAGTTCTGCTCCCTATGGATATGGAGGATTTGATGGGATTGGAACTTTGCGAGGAGGGACCTAGCGAGTTGGAGGTTTTATATGAGATGTTTGTTCCTTTTCTTGTAGCCTCCCTCGACCTGTGAGACCATCAACTGGAAATCTATGTTCATGGTAAAATTTTCTACTCCACCGCCAATGGCCAGTCGATGACTGACGATCAAGGTCTTATATGTAACATCCCTATTATAAAATAGGGTCTAACCGGTTCAGTTGAACCCTTTGAGGAGCTTAGGCCGGGTCAGAGGAAAACCACGACCCGACCTTCGCCACATAATGGTGGTCATTTAGAGAAATGACAGTTTTGGGTAGTATTATGCTTCGCCACAACACCTGTCACAACCCGTATTTTCCCGAAATAAATTATATTATCAGAGCGAAGGGGAAAACACGCGTCATGATGCCACGTCCTGTAGGGGACAACTACAGACGTTCAGGCGAGCACTCAAACGAACATTTTCTTTTACAAAAAGGTATGAATTAAGTAAAAGGATTATCTTTTAAGATTCATTTCATTTGGGTTAGGAGACCGTGTCCCTCGACCCTGCGGTTTACCAAGCCGCACTTTATAAAAGACATGCGTACACAGCGGAAGGAAAATAAGTTCACTTTATTCCTAACGGCGCTGAAGACCAGAGACGTCTCCAGGGCGATCGCCGGTCTAAATTTAGTATATAATAAAGAAGTATCATTATATTCTCCAGGGCGATCGCCGGTGATACTTAATAATAAATGCGACAAACAGTTAAAAGAACAAATTTTTTTATCTGATCAAAGAACTGCATTAATATTCAGCAAAAATAGACTTTTCCCAGAGTGTACGAGTACAAGGTAATAAGTAGGAGAAAAAGAACTAGCAATAAAGGAAGCTAGCAGCAGCATCAGCAAGTAAACCAAACAAAAGCCATACGGGCGTCAACAACTAACACGAACCCGCAGGAAAAGAGTCAACAGCCCAAAAGAAAAGCTACAACAAAAGAAACTGAATCCTTACCTACAAGAGAGGAAGGCCTCGACAGGGAACTGATCGACCCCGCTCAAATTACAGCGGTAGCTACAAACCTGAACCTGAGGCATCCATAAGAAAAGAATGCCTCAGCCCAAAGGGTGCAAGAAAACAGCATGGGTAAAAGTAAGAGCAGGCAAGGTAACCAGTAGCATAACCAGTCTGAAAGGAGTATATAGTACATATATATGTACACATATACTCATATATATAACTATATATATACGCTTATATAAGGATTTCAGTAATAGAAGTTTAAGAAGATCCCGCATAGAACCAGCCCGATAAGCAAAAGCATGACTAAACTTGTCATATAATTCAAACAAAAAATGGACCAGTGGTGGCGGACCCAAAACAATGTCACTATCCACTCACATAAAGGGGATGTTCAAAACGAACCAGTGGTGGCGTACCCAAACAATGTCACTAACCACGCACATAAAGGGGACATTCACCCCAACAAAACAAAGGCGCCGTGGTGGTGGATTCATCGCCCTACCAACCACTATTAACAGAACTATGATGGAGGACCCCATTGTTCCCTATACCCATCATTCCAATGCAAACAAGTCCATCAATATTTAGTCAAGTAAATATGCAGAAGTAGCCAAGTAAAACATGATCCGGAACAAAATCAACCAGAATAAACCTTCAAGGATTAGCCCAGGATCGGAACAAAGCTAAACATATAGCAGCTAGCATATAAAAGAGGGATAGAAGGATTCACCCAACCATATCAGCTAGCATATAATAAAACAGGGCCAATTAAGTGTGCCGAGGAGTTAGCAAATAGAACCACCATAATATTGACCATTTCTAGCTACTTGTAATCGAAGCGCACAGAATTATTTTGCCAGTAATGAAACCCAACAAGAATGATACAAAGCAGCCCAAAAGAACAGAAATATCCCAAAGATCCAACTTCAGCCGCCCCAAACCAAATTTTATAAGGCAGCCCCCATTAGACAAGGAAAGAGGGTAACAGCAGCCCCCAAATACCCAACATAAGAAGCAGCCCCCCCAAGAAAAACAAACCAACAGGGCAGCCCCAAGCAACACAAGCAACAACAGCCCCTCACAAAGGCAGCAGCAGCCTCACAAGGAAGGCAAACCAACAGGGCAGCCCCAATTAAAACAAGCAACAGCAGCCCCTCACAAAAAGAAAACCAACCAACAGGGCAGCCCCAAGCAACACAAGCAGCAGCAGCCCCTCACAGAAAGAACAGGGCAGCCCCAAGAAACACAAGCAACAACAACCAAATTTTGAGTATAAACATCAACTTCCCCTCATGTAAACCAACTTAAGAAGCAGCCCCCCATATGATCAACACTTAAGTAGCAGCCCCTACATGAACAACAAAGGAATTAAACATCCAGCAGGTTTTATAATAGCAGCCCCCTCAAATTAGATAAGAAAATAAGGCAGCCCCCAACCAAAAAGCAAGCATAACAGCAGGTTTTATAATAGCAGCCCCTCTTGATAAAATTTAATGAGCAACCCCCCAAAGTGAGGTGCTAAAAGGCAGCCCCCATGCAGAAAACTATAAGGCCGCCCCCATACAATAAATTCAGCAATAGCTTAAGAGGTTAGCAACCCCTAATCAAAAGAAAGAATAAAAAAAAACAGGATTTGCTAAAAAAACTAGAGGATCGAGCCCCAATTGATCCAAGGATTTTGTCAACAAATTAGCAAAATTTTCTCACTTGAAGATCCAGGAAATTACCAACATGGAAACGATCCAGCAAAAGAGAAGGAGGAAAGGAGGAAAGGAAAAGTTTTCTTGCCTCCAAATGAACCGGAGAACCACCGGATCGCGACAATCTCGCCGACGACCTAGCCCCGGCGACGAAGACAAGCCCCGACGACCAAGATCCTTCCTCCTCCGACAACTCCGGCGCCGCCCGACGCCGAGCTACTCCGGCGCAAACCCTAGCTCACCTCTAACTCCCCCTCGACGGAACCAGCGGCATCGGGGAAGGGAAGAAAAGAAAGAAAAAAAAAACTGCAGGACTCATCATCTCCTCACCCAACGGAACCTTATATGCATAAAAAAACTTTTGTATGCACACAAATGTACACACACAAACGTACATTTATAATTTTATATAATTTGTATGCACACACACAAATGTATATATATTATGTATATGTATATATACGAGCCTTGATATACCCTTATCCATACATACACACATCATGTATATTTATATTTTTTTTTATATAATCCTTTGAACAAATACGTATATATTTGTATATATATATAACAATTATATTTCCCTACATACAAATAACCCTTCCCATAAGAATCTTCATAATTGAATATGTTTGCCTATACATGCATAAAACTTCATGCATACTCACTTATATATATATATTGCAATTATAACTCGATTTAGAATTACTCGCCGGACGACGACGACGACGTTCACGAAACGATAACGCCCTCTCGCATTTACCCTACGCAACCATAATTTTATATTTAAGACATTAACATCTCGCATTCCCCGCTTAAAAGATTATAAGAAAACCTGGGGCGTTACAATCACCCCTCCTAACAAAAAGTTTCGCCCCGAAACTTTGCAACAACAATATCAAACATGGAAAAGCGCAAGAGACAAAAACTCACCGGGGAAACTAGCCGAAAAGATGAGGATAGGACTCCCGCATTGCTGACTCAAGATCCCAGGTCGCACCCCAAACGTCCTAATTATTCCAGAGGATCTTCACCATAGGGATGGGCTTCCTCCGCAACACTCGATCCTACCTCTCCAAGACACGAACAGGCTGCTCCACAAAGGACAGATTGAGCTGCAGCACTGCCACGGAATCCAGAACATGGCGATCGCTGAGGACGCACTTCCGCAACTGGCTCACATGGAGTACGTCATGCACACCGGGGAATGAGGCAGGTAATACCAATCTGTAAGCAGAAACTCTGATGCGCTCGACGATCTCGAAAGGGCCAACATACCTGGGGTCCAGCTTATGGCTCTTCCCAAACCTTTTAACACCTGCCATCGGGGACACCTTTAGGAACACCATGTCCCCCACCGCAAATTCCAAATCACTCCTACGCCGACTGGCGTACTCCTCGAAGCGCTCCTGAGCCACCCGGAGTTCTCACGGACCTGCGTTACAGCAACGCTCATCTCTTCCAAAGCCTCAGGACCCTAAGACTGGCTTCTCGCCCACTTCAGCCCAAAACAGGGGAGTCCGACATCTCCTCCCATACAGCGCCTCAAACAGAGCCATCTGCAAGCTCTCCTGGTAACTGTTGTTGTATGCGAACTCCATGAGCCCAAGGCGTTCATCCCAAGCCCCTCCATGCTCTAAAATGTAACACCGGATCATATCCTCCACGATCTGATTAACCCTCTGTCTGTCCATTCGTCTGCGGGTGATAAGCTGTAGAATACCTGAGATCGGTGCCCAAAGCCCCTTGCAGACTCTGCCAAAAACGAGAGGTATACCTGGAATCACGGTCAGACACTATGCTCGCTGGAACCCCATGCAGCCTGATGACCTCCTGCACAAACAGAGATGCAATCTTCTCCATCGAATAACCAGTCTTGTACGACACGAAGTGAGCACACTTGGTCAACCTGTCAACAATGACCCACACCGCATCATGCCCCCGAGGGGATCTCGGAAAGCCAGTAATGAAGTCCATGGAGATGCTCTCCCACTTCCACAAGGGAAAAACCAACGGCATCAACTTGCCCCCGGGTCTCCTATGATCCGCCTTAATGCGCTGGCAAGTGAAACACTGCGCTACAAACCTCGCAATATCGCCCTTCATGCCTGACCACCACACGATCTGCTTCATAGCGCGATACATCTTGGTAGAACCAGGATGATAGGATAGGCTGGAGTCGTGAGCCTCCTCGCAAATCTTCGCTCGAATCTCCTCCACAACGGGTATGCAAAGCCTACCCCGGTATCTCAAGGTACCCTCAACATCGATCGAGAAATCCGGCAACTCACCTTTCTCAGCTCTGCTCTGGAGGTGCTGCAAATCCAGATCATCCTTCTGGTGCAACTCCGACAAAGCAATCCAGGACGGCTCTTCAACCTCCATACAAGACGGACCACCACCGAGCTTCACCACGATACTCATCAAAAAGAACTCCTCAACTAGAGACTGCACGGAGAGTCCGAAAATAGAAGCTGACTTCCTGCTCAGGGCATCCGCCACTACATTTGCCTTGCTGGGGTGATAGAGGATCTCCCCATTATAATCAGCCACGTACTCCATCCACCGACGCTGGCGCAGGTTCAGCTCTCGCTGAGAAAACACGTAAATCAGGCTCTTGCGATCTGAGTAGATCTTGCACTCCACCCCATACAAGAGATGCCTCCACAGCTTCAAGGCATAGATCACCGCAGCAAACTCCAAGTCATGTGTCGGGTAGTTCCGCTCGTGCACCATTAGCTGCCGCGACCCGTACGCAATGACCTTGCCCTCCTGCATGAGGACGCACCCAAGGCCTATCAGCGAAGCATCGACCTAGACCTGAAACTCCACTCCCTCAACAGGGAGAGCCAAACCGGGGCGGAACACAGCCTTCTCTTTAACTCCTGAAAGGCCTCCTCGCACTGCTCACTCCAATCGAAAGTCGCTTCCTTCCGCGTCAACCTAGTCAGAGGCGCGGAAATGCCCGAGAAACCTTCTACAAACCTCCGATAATAGCCTGCTAATCCCAAGAAACTTCGGATCTCCTTAGGCGATGCCGGCCTCTTCCAGTCCAAAACAGCAGCGACCTTCGCTGGGTCCACATAGATGCCACCCTTGCTCACCACGTGACCCAAAAAGGAGACTTGCGAAAGCCAGGGCTCGCATTTGCGCAATAGGGCGGGTCCCGGGCTCCAAATCTATCACAAACTCAACTTCTCGCTCAGGAGGGAGACCAGGAAGGTTGTCGGGAAAAACGTCCGGGAACTCCCGCACCACAGGAATATCTTCAACACAAGGCGACGATGCACAAGCCGCAAGCAAAATAGAAACAATGCAGACCCGACCATCAAACTCCGCCACAGCCTAGGCACAAACCACCGACATAACAGAGGAAGTCTGCGCGGAAAGCCAAACACGCTCCTGGGATGTCCATCATCCATCAGGAAATCCAGATGCTTATCCCTGCGCTGGATCACGACATCATAACGGGCTAGCCAATTCATGCCCAAGATCACAACAAAATCCTCCAAGTCGATCACCTTCAAGTCTGCAAAGCCCAAAAATCCATCCAAAACAATCGGACTCTGCCTCATGCACAGATCTAATACCACCAAATCTCCGGACGGGTACTTGACACGAAACGGATCATAAACTCGCTCCAAGGCCCAGCGATACCGATCAACAACTTCTTGGCCACAAAAGAGTGAGTGGCACCCGAGTCAAACAGAACGTGCGCCCAACAATCTCGAACCTTAAACCCGCCTAACGAAGCAGTATAGACACATGACATAATAAAGATAGAACGCAACTATAGCGACTAAATTACCACAGAAAGATTGGACTACAACGAGAATGAGGAAGAACCTGATACAAACAACCTGCTAAGACTGGACTCAAACCTCTAGGAAGAGAGGACATACAAATACTTGCTTTTGCTACTGCTTTTTCTCCGGGAAAAGTAAATACATATTATCACGTTATACTCAGGATGGTATACCATCCTTTACCTCCCGTGCACCTCACCCGAATGCATATAAACTCAAAATCTTACCTTTGAAATCATGGGTGTACATGTGTCATCGTGTAGATCTCTAGCTTGGCACGTGTGCTTATGCAATGTTATGCTATGCATGCAGTGCTATGCAAACTAAGAAAAGGCCTTAATGCATGCTATGAGCGGCGTACACATGCGATCTTATGCATCCCATACTACATATCGCATGCAACGAAAAAGAAAATCTAATGGACACGCATGCGACCTACGTTATGCATCCCATACTACATAACAGTCGTATGTTGTCACCTATGATGATCCATATACAGACACATATTATGCATCCCATACTACATAATATGCCCCGTATACTTCTTTCATGCTTATGAGTATAGTGTTCGTGCTTCAGCCAAGATCTACCGATGACCATCGGTGAGTGTATGCAATGATTAACGATTCTTACTGGACGGTTAACCGGGCCAACCAGACCATTCCCAGCAACCCGGCTAACCTCCCTCTGATACCAACTGCCACAACCCGTATTTTCCCGAAATAAATTATATTATCAGAGCGAAGGGGAAAACACGCGTCATGATGCCACGTCCTGTAGGGGACAACTACAGACGTTCAGGCGAGCACTCAAACGAACATTTTCTTTTACAAAAAGGTATGAATTAAGTAAAAGGATTATCTTTTAAGATTCATTTCATTTGGGTTAGGAGACCGTGTCCCTCGGCCCTGCAGTTTACCAAGCCGCACTTTATAAAAGACATGCGTACACAGCGGAAGGAAAATAGGTTCACTTTATTCCTAACGGCGCTGAAGACCAGAGACGTCTCCAGAGCGATCGCCGGTCTAAATTAAGTATATAATAAAGAAGTATCATTATATTCTGTTTTACGCTTTGCAAATAGGTGATACTTAATAATAAATGCGACAAATAGTTAAAAGAACAAATTTTTTTATCTGCTCAAAGAACTGCATTAATATTCAGCAAAAATAGGCTTTTCCCAGAGTGTACGAGTACAAGGTAATAAGTAAGAGAAAAAGAACTAGCAATAAAGAAAGCTAGCAGCAGCATCAGCAAGTAAACCAAACAAAAGCCATACGGGCGTCAACAACTGACACGAACCCGCAGGAAAAGAGTCAACAGCCCAAAAGAAAAGCTACAACAAAAGAAACTGAATCCTTACCTACAAGAGAGGAAGGCCTCGACAGGGAACTGATTGACCCCGCTCAAACTCCGGCGGCAGCTACAAACCTGAACCTGAGGCATCCATAAGAAAAGAATGCCTCAGCCCAAAGGGTGCAAGAAAACAACATGGGTAAAAGTAAGAGCAGGCAAGGTAACCAGTAGCATAACCAGTCTGAAAGGAGTATATAGTACATATATATATACACATATACTCATATATATATAACCATATATATATATACGCTTATATAAGGATTTCAGTAATAGAAGTTTAAGAAGATCCCGCATAGAACCAGCCCGATAAGCAAGAGCATGACTAAACTTGTCATATAATGCAAACAAAAAATGGACCAGTGGTGGCGGACCCAAAACAATGTCACTATCCACTCACATAAAGGGGATGTTCAAAACGAACTAGTGGTGGCGGACCCAAACAATGTCACTAACCACGCACATAAAGGGGACATTCACCCCAACAAAATAAATGCGCCGTGGTGGTGGATTCATCGCCCTACCAACCACTATTAACAGAACTATGATGGAGGACCCCATTGTTCCCTATACCCATCATTCCAATGCAAACAAGTCCATCAATATTTAGCCAAGTAAATATGCAGAAGTAGCCAAGTAAAACATGATCCGGAACAAAATCAACCAGAATAAACCTTCAAGGATTAGCCCAGGATCGGAACAAAGCTAAACATATAGCAGCTAGCATATAAAAGAGGGATAGAAGGATTCACCCAACCATAGCAGCTAGCATATAATAAAACAGGGCCAATTAAGTGTGCCGAGGAGTTAGCAAATAGAACCACCATAATATTGACCATTTCTAGCTACTTGTAATCGAAGCGCGCAGAATTATTTTGCCAGTAATGAAACCCAACAAGAATGATACAAAGCAGCCCAGAAGAACAGAAATATCCCAAGGATCCAACTTCAGCCGCCCCAAACCAAATTTTATAAGGCAGCCCCCATTAGACAAGGAAAGAGGGTAACAACAGCCCCCAAATACCCAACATAAGAAGCAGCCCCCCATGAAAAACAAACCAACAGGGCAGCCCCAAGCAACACAAGCAACAACAGCCCCTCACAAAGGCAGCAGCAGCCTCACAAGGAAGGCAAACCAACATGGCAGCCCCAATTAACACAAGCAGCAGCAGCCCCTCACAAAAAGAAAACCAACCAACAGGGCAGCTCACACAAGCAGCAGCAGCCCCTCACAGAAAGAACAGGGCAGCCCCAAGCAACACAAGCAACAACAACCAAATTTTGAGTATAAACATCAACTTCCCCTCATGTAAACCAACTTAAGAAGCAGCCCCCCATATGATCAACACTTAAGTAGCAGCCCCCACATGAACAACAAAGGAATTAAACATCCAACAGGTTTTATAATAGCAGCCCCCTCAAATTAGACAAGAAAATAAGGCAGCCCCCAACCAAAAAGCAAGCATAACAGCAGGTTTTATAATAGCAGCCCCTCTTGATAAAATTTAATGAGCAACCCCCCAAAGTGAGATGCTAAAAGGCAGCCCCCATGCAGAAAACTATAAGGCAACCCCCATACAATAAATTCAGCAATAGCTTAAGAGGTTAGCAGCCCCTAATCAAAAGAAAGAATAAAAAAAAACAGGATTTGCTAACAAAACTAGAGGATCGAGCCCTAATTGATCCAATGATTTTGTCAACAAATTAGCAAAATTTTCTCACTTGAAGATCCAGGAAATTACCAACATGGAAACGATCCAGCAAAAGAGAAGGAGGGAAGGAGGAAAGGAAAAGTTTTCTTGCCTCCAAATGAACCGGAGAACCACCGGATCGCGACAATCTCGCCGACGACCTAGCCCCGGCGGCCAAGATCCTTCCTCCTCCGACAACTCCGGCGCCGCCCGACGCCGAGCTACTCCGGCGCAAACCCTAGCTCACCTCTAACTCCCCCTCGACGGAACCAGCGGCATCGGGGAAGGGAAGAAAAGAAAGAAAAAAAAAACTGCAGGACTCCTCATCTCCTCACCCAACGGAACCTTATATGCATAAAAAAAAACTTTTGTATGCACACAAATGTACACACACAAACGTATATTTATAATTTTATATAATTTGTATGCACACACACAAATGTATATATATTATGTATATGTATATATACGAGCCTTGATATACCCTTATACATACATACATACACACATCATGTATATTTATATTTTTTTAATATAATCCTTTGAACAAATACGTATATATTTGTATATATATAACAATTATATTTCCCTACATACAAATAACCCTTCCCATAAGAATCTTCATAATTGAATATGTTTGCCTATACATGCATAAAACTTCATGCATACTCACTTATATATATATATACATATATATATAGATATTGCAATTATAACTCGATTTAGAATTACTCGTCGGACGACGACGACGACGTTCACGAAACGATAACGCCCTCTCGCATTTACCCTACGCAACCATAATTTTATATTTAAGACATTAACATCTCGCATTCCCCGCTTAAAAGATTATAAGAAAACCTGGGGCGTTACAACACCGAAGTAGTACAGTGAGCATACATGCTCCAAATCAACTTGTGTCAGTTGTGTTAGAATCGTATGGTCGATACGAGTGCAATGGAACTCATTTCGTTCCAATCCGAGGTCATTTGGAGAAAACGACCATTTTGGGAATCGTAGTGCGTCACAGCAAAGTCATTGGGGTGTAGTGACCATACGTACTCCAAATTGACTTTCGTCAATTCCGTTGAACTCCTTTAATCAATACGAATGCAATGGAACTCATTCCATTCCAATCCGAGGTCGTTTAGGGAAAACGACCATTTTGGGTATCGTAGTGCGTAAAAAAAAATCGTTGGGTATAGTGACCATACGTACTACAAATTGACTTCCGTCAGTTCCGTTGGATAGTGTAATCAATACGAATGCAATGGAACTCATTCCACTCCAATCCGAGGTCGTTTATTGAAAACGACCATTTTGGGTATCTTAGTGTGTCATAAAAAGTCGTTGGGGGTACAGTGACCATACATACTCCAAATTGACTTCCATCAGTTCCGTTGGACTCGTGTAATCAATACGAACGCAATGGAACTAGTTCCACTCCAATACGAGGTCGTTTGGAGAAAATGACTATTTTGAGTAACATCGAGCATCACAATAACGCCACTTTAGAATATTGAGTAAACGAGCTTCGAATTGAAGTATGTCAGTTGCGTAAGACTTGTACGATCGATACGAGTGCAATAGAGTCCGTTTCGCTCAATTCAGACGTCGTTTGGTTAATTAAATAAAAATATTGCTCCTAATATTATACGGAGTCTCGAGATACGTGAACATTTAATTTCAACCCCGTCGCATCAACGTTGACTCGACACTCGACGAATGGGATCCATGTTGACTTTGACATACATGGGGGACTCACTTAGGGTTGACTTTTGTCAACCCTCTTATAATAAGTGAATTCTTTTAGATTTCTAAGCCCTTCCCACCCATCAACTCATCCCCACTCAACAAAAACCACAATCCCCATGCTCACCCATAATTGATGGATCAACCACCTTGCACAAATCCCCAAAGACAAGGCTTAAGCCTAAGCTAACCCTAATCCACTCTAAGCCCAATCTTAATCCCCCTCTTAGCCTAATCCCAAGGAAGTGGACCTAGATATTTTAAGGGCTCCATAGGATGCCTCTCAGTTGCCCCCTCCTGGATCCAACCATGGTTGGAAGGAACCCAACCATGGACCTCTTCGGGCTGAGAAGGAAGAAGGGAGAGAGAAGGGATGCTCTCGGATTTCCTATAAAATAGGTCCCATCCCTGCTTCAAGGGGCAGACCTTCTGCAGAGCTCCTCCCGGATGGTTTTCGAAACCAGCCCCGCCGCCCTACTTACCTGCCGTAGCCGGAGAAGACGACCCCGAGCCACCTCGAACACCCCGCCACCTTCCCTCCTCAACCCTGCATGGAGGGCACCCGAGCCCTCTCGGGATCTCAAGTGATCCCTACCTCACTGGAGAGGGGTCGACAACCCCCCTCCGGGAAACCTCAGGCGAGGGCACCCCCGGGAAGGCACCATTCCGGCGAAACCCAAGGGCTGAGTCTTCTGAGGGCTCCTCCCCGCGGCCGGCAATGGAGATAGGATGTCGTACCACCGCCAGGAGGTGCGCCTACCTCCGGCGAGTCGGCCGGAGGTAGTGGCGCGCCGTTTTGCTGGCCGGTCGGCGGTGGCGAGAGCACGTGAGCTCTCAGCCACCGCTACCAACAGCCACCGTTGGATCTTGTTAATAAGATCCAATGGTGGTGATATTATGGGCAATGATTGGCCCTCCCACAGTGGATCGGCTCCTGATCCGCTGCGGTGCCACGGAAGGTTGCGGTCTGGCTCCATCTCAGCCGGCAGATTACTTCAAGAACTGCGCCAATTGGTTTATAATAGTAATTTTTGTTTGGGATTTTTTTGAGGGCGATGGTTAGCCTGAAATGAAAAACTTAGAATATCAAAGTTAAAGATCTAGTCATTATTTATCATCAGTAAAAAATTGGATTTTTTCAGAAATGATTTAGCATTTTTAATAATTAAAAAGGTGCCAAAATACTCTAGTTTAAATTAACAGAGGGCCTTAAAATTGTGTGAAAATTTCAAAATAATTATGGGAGATCCATACCACTGATCTACCCCATCTGAAATTATTTGGTGATTTTTAAAGGATATTTACTATTTCTAGAGGGTTATAGTCCCTGTTATTTAATTATTAAAGAGTGAGCCACTCTTCCAAAATCCCTCCAAAAATTATGGGAAGCTTGGGGGGTTGGATCACACCATCTGGAAAAATATGGTTAATTTTTAAAGTACTCTTGCTATTTTTGGGAATTTATTTGCGGTCATGAGAGCCTAAATAAATTAGCACATGCTATTTATACCTCAAAAGGCCTTGAAAAACTTATGATAGCCCGTTATGAATGTTATCAGCCTAGGTTACAAGTGGGATGATTTTCGGATATGGTCTACTATTTTAATAATCTTAAAATAGAATAATGACTCAACGAGCTGCGATTAAAATAATGCTCGGACATTGGGAGCTGCCTCTTCAGAGGATTTAAGGAACTCATAATATCGTTCCTCAAGTCCGCTTAAGCCATGCTTAAAGGTTGCAATTAAAACCAAGGTCAAACTATAACAAAAAGCAGAATTTGGAAGAAGCTCCTATGAACGGAGATAGAACAAAACTTTCCTCCTATGAACGGAGATGGAATCGAAGCCTCCTGTATATGGAGTGAAGGACTACTATCCCCTTTTCATTTTATAGCAATTTCTTTTATCTTCAGTCTCGTACTGGTGCAATTCTTTTAAGTACTTTATTTCGGTTTATTTCCATTCAACACTTTCACAGTTAGCATTTTATTACTGTAATTCATTTCAGTACTTTATTCCCGTACTTCTTATCTGCAGTTTGTCCCAGCAGCTTTAATTTAGAATTGATGTGAAGATGGGACATTCCTTCAGGGTCAACCCTAAATAGTACCGAACTGGCCGCCGCTTGTAGAGCAGAGCGGATAGATCGATGTTTTGGCTTTTCCTTCATTAATGCCAATAATTTAGAGTTGACGTGAAGATGGGGCTTTCCTTCAGAGTCAACCCTAAATAGTGTCGAACTAGCCGCCGCTTGTAGAGCAGAGCGGATAGATCGATGTTTTGGCTTTTTCTTTCTTTAATGCATATAATTTAGAGTTGACGTGAGGAAGGGGCTTTCCTTCAGAGTCAACCCTAAATAGTACCGAACTGTCCGCCGCCTGTAGTGCACAACGGACAGATAGATGTTTTGGATTTTCTTTCATTAATGTCTATAATTTAGAGTAGACGTGAAGACTGGGCTTTCCTTTAGAGTCAACATTAAATAGTGCCGAATTGGCCGCCGCTTGTAGATATGAGCGAACAGATCGATGTTTTGCCTTTTTCTTTCATTAATGCATATAATTTATAGTTGACGTGAAGATGGGGCTTTCCTTCAGAGTCAACCCTAAATAGTGTCGAACTGGCGCCGCTTGTAGAGCAGAACGGACATATCGATGTTTTGTCTTTTCCTTCAATAATGCCTATAATTTTGAGTTGACGTGAAGATGGGGCTTTCCTCCAGAGTCAACCATAAATAGTGTCGAACTGGCCGCCGCTTGTAGAGCAGAGAGGACAGATCAATGTTTTGGCTTTTCTTTCATCAATGCCTATAATTTAGAGTTGACGTGAAGATGGGGCATTCCATCAAAGTCAACCCTAAATAGTGTCGAACTGGTCTTCGCTTGTAGAGCAGAGCGGACAGATCAATGTGTTGGCTTCTCTTTCATTAATGCCTATAATTTAAAGTTGACGTGAAGATGGGGCATTCCTTCAGAGTCAACTCTAAATAGTGCCGAACTGGCCGCCGCTTGTAGAGCAGAGCGGACAGATCGATTTTTTGGCTTTTTTTTCACTAATGCCTATAATTTAGAATTGACATGAAGATGGGGCATTCCTTCAGAGTCAACCTTAAATAGTGCCGAACTGGTCGCCGCTTGTAGAGCAGAGCGGACAGATCGATGTGTTGGCTTTTCTTTCATTAATGCCTATAATTTAGAGTTGACGTGAAGACGGGGCATTCCTTTAGAGTCAACCCAAAATAGTGCTGAACTGGCCGCCGCTTGTAAAGCAGAGGGGACAAATTGATTTATTGGCTTTTATTTCATTAATATCTATAATTTAGAGTTGACGTGAAGATGGAGCATTCTTTAGGAGTCAACCCTAAATAGTGTCGAACTGACCGCCGCTTGTAGAGCAGAGCAAACAGATCGATGTGTTGGCTTTCCTTCATTAATGCCTATAATTTGGAATTGACGTGAAGACGGTACATTCCTTCAGAGTCAACTCTAAATAGTATCGAACTGGATGCCGCTTGTAGAGTATATCAGACATATCGATGTTTTGGCTTTGCTTTCATTAATGCCAATAATTTAGAGTTGACGTGAAGATGGGGCATTCCTTCAGAGTCAACCCTAAATAGTGTCGAACTGGCCGCCGCTTGTAGAGCAGAGCGGACAGATCGATGTTTTGGATTTTCTTTCATTAATGCCTATAATTTAGATTTGACGTGAAGATGGGGTTTTCCTTCAGATTCAACCCTAAATAGTGTCGAACTGGCCGCCGCTTGTAGAGCAGAGCGGACAGATTGATGTTTGTGCTTTTTCTTTCATTAATGCCTATAATTTAGAGTTGACGTGAAGATGGGGCATTCCTTCAAAGTCAACCCTAAATAGTGTCGAACTGGCCGCCGCTTGTAGAGCAGAGCGGACAAATCGATGTTTTGGTTTTTCTTTCATTATTTCCTATAATTTAGAGTTGACGTGAAGATGGGGCATTCCTTCAGAGTCACCCTAAATAGTGTCGAACTGGCCGCCGCTTGTAGAGAAGAGCGGGCAGATCAATGTTTTGTTTTTTCTTTCATTATTGCCTATAATTTAGAGTTGACGTGAAGATGGGGCATTTCTTCAGAGTCAACCCTAAATTGTGTCGAACTGGTCGCCGCTTGTAGAGCAGAGCGGACAGATCGATGTTTTGACTTTTTCTTTCATTATTGCCTATAATTTAGAGTTGACGAAAAGATGGGACATTTCTTCATAGTCAACCCTAAATAGTGTCGAACTGGCCGCCGTTCTAGCAGCAGAGCGGACGAATTAATGTTTTGAGGTTTGATTCTTGTATTGACTGTAATTTAGATTTGACGGGAATATATTATGCCATCGAGAAATAGTCCTACGGGAATATATCGTGCCTTCGAGAAATATTCCTATGGGAATGTTTCGTGCCTTCGATAAATATTCCTACCGGAATATATCTTGCCTTCGAGAAATATTCCTACGGGAATTTATTGTGCCTTCAATATATGTTCCTTCGGAAATGTATTGTGCCTTCCAGAAATATTCCTACAGGAATAAAATGTACCTTCGGAAAATGTGCCTTGGGAGAATGTCGGATGGCTGATGAGTTTTACTCTAAGGCAACTCGCACGACGGACAGTTTGAGAGGGCAACCTGTGCGAAACTAATAGAACAACGTGGGTCTGAAACCGTATGTAGGATAATACGGAGTACGTAGGCGGCGGTCGTGGGAAGACTTCCACGACCAAATAAGAGTCCAAATATCCCCTCCCTTATAAATGTTATATTAAGTTTGTTGTTAGTGGGGGTTGGATTCTGTTCGTGGTTCTAATAACTTATCTTTAGCACAGGTGATAGGTGCGGATGAGGGACAACACCCATGTGTGGATGAAGCCACGGAGCAGGCTACGTAAGGTACAAGTTGTTAAGCCACATCCCCTTTTGTTGTGCCATAGCTCAGGGTATCTATATATTGGCAATGAATCCTTGATTGATAGGATTTAATGCGCTGAAGATACTGAAATTATTCGTGCAGGTCTTGAGTTTGAGGTTTCTGTGATAATTAATCTTCCGCTATAATACTACGTCTTCCGCTAAGTGCTATAATGTGCACTCTTGATGATGTCTTCCGCTAGAATACTGCTTCCCTACACTGTTGGTGTGTAGTGACTTTCGCTTAACACCACCCTTAGGAGTGACAACAGAGTGTTCAAAGAAGGGGGTTGGAGAAGCTAGTACCTTCACCCTTCGGGATCGCCTCGGCATCATGCTAAAAGGGTGGTGTGTGATAAGATCCCCTGTCAGACTGCCGATTTGGGAAGGAGGTCTTACAAATGTATCAGAGCGCAAACAATCTTTTCAACCAAAAGTGATCACAGAAACAACTCTTTCTCCACCGATTGTTATTGTGTGGTTCGAGACGAACCACTGCAGCGGAAGTGGTGGTGGAACTTAAAGGTAAAAGTTGACAACAAACTTGACATATATATGTGCATCAACACTTAAATATCATTTACCACATCTGATCTCAAATGATGATTTACCTTGTCCCCATAAAACACTTCTGTTAAACCCTACAGAAGACCACTTCAAATTTTGAACCCCGGGTTTAAGCCTCTTTGTTTTATTGGGATTAAAATTCTCATTTTCAAAATTCCATTCGAGGTAAATTAATAAAATGAAATTTTTTGTGCAAGGTGAGGATTCTATTAATAATTTGAAACCTAGGTTTAAGCCTCTTTGTTTTATTGGGATTAAAATTCTTGTTTTTAAAATTTCATTTGAGGTAAGCTAATCAAATGAAATTTTGTGTGTAGATGGAGAATTACTCTAACGATTGCAAATATGAAGTATGCTTTGACTTGATATAACTTTTATCAATTTGAGGATCTGTTTAAAATAAAGTCGTGCAATTGTGGAAGAACTATGATGAAAATGTCAGTCTTGTCAATAACGGCAATATTTCAGGAAATAACTACTGAGGCGATGCCCTGGATTGAAGTAAGTTAGTGGCAAATTTATAAAAGCTCAAGAAAAAATGTTTATGCACCCCATCCCAGAAGTACATGTTTAGTATTCATGGGACTTGCGATATTTGCACACTCGACCAGCCAAAAAGCCTCGTTAAAAAGGGTAAGCACTACGGACCCGATTGTGTTAGTTACCTGTTTTATTCATTGCTTTTATTGTAAATTGCTTGCGGTAGGAAAAGTGGCGGGTCGATCATGCCCGTAGACTGTACATACCGGTGCAGGAAAGTTGACGACTCAAGGCGACGGGGAGATGTGCACCCCGGGAGCTCGGTTGTATCTTACATGCCCCGCTGGGTCCCTCCACTGGTTGGCCAAATGCAGTTATTGTCGGACGTCTCCTACGTCCGAGAGTACACGAGGTTGTACGTTAGGGCCTGGGTAGTGCGGTACATCGACACCCAAAAGTGGCAGGACCAACCACTATCACTGACGACCACATCGGTGAGGCCCGCGGGGTTCTCTACCCTGCTGGAAAAGAAGCGGTCAAGCTATGGCAACATAAGGTGCAAACTGGTAAACTATGATATGTGATTACTGTGGCGAGTCAGTCATGCCCAAGGACTGTTTGTACAAGAATGGGAAGTTGACGACTCATGGAGCACTAAGGAGTGTGTGAACCCTGGGAGGTCACTTATTATTTCCCTGGAGGGACCCTCCGCTGGATAGCTGAATTTCATAATTGTCGGATGTTGCTCACATCCAAGAGTACACGAGGTTGTACGTTGGGGCATGGGTAAGGCGGTACGTCCACACCTAGAAGTGGCAGGACCGGCCACTGTCACTGACAGGCATATCGGTGAGGACCGCGTGGTTCGCTACCCTGCTGGAAGAAAAGTGGTCAGACTGTATCAACGTAGGGAGTTGTGATGAGTCGTGAGTACTCATTGTGCATGGCTTACTGTTGGGTATTGTATCCACAATAACCTTGATTTGAAGAAGTATCCCTTCAACTAAGGTGAATTGATGTTGTATTTGATATATCATGTAGTTGTGTGTTTGCAGATTCTAAATAACTAAGTACAAACCAATGTCAGGTTTCAATGAATCATAAAACACAGGTATATGCAATGTAATTCTTCATTGTGTAAAACAAGGTGTTGATTCATGCAGAATCTCTCAATTGGGGTGTACTTTATATTCAAACACAAAGGAAGAGCCAAGAGAAGTTGCTGCTAAGTTGGAAGAAACTTTTTCCTAAGTTTTCTGGAATTCGTCGAACGCAGGAAGTCATTCGTCGAACACAGCATCGTGTTCGTCGAACGCAGTGAAATGGCCGTTCGTCGAACGCAAAGATGTAGCAGTTCGTCGAACGTAGCTTATTGGCAGATTCGTCGAACGCAGTATTGAGTTCGTCGATCTCTGGTCTGCTAAAGATGAAGTATGTTCGTCGCTCACATTTCGTCGAACGCAGAGAGATGGCCGTTCGTCGAACGCAGAGCAGTGGCCATTCGTCGAACGCAGAGCAGTGGTCGTTCATCGAACGCAAAACATTGGCCATTCGTCGAACGCAGAACATTGGCCATTCGTCGAACGCAGAGTTTTAGCATTTCGTTGAACGCAGAGTTTTAGCATTTCGTCGAGCGCAGTTCCGTTCGACGAATTTTTAGCAGACGATGGATTTGCTCTGCGCTGTTTCGAAATTCAAACAGCTGTCAAATCCTCATTTAATGCTTCACGGATTTTCTTCCTTGAAACTTGCATAGAGCCGTTGGGAGAAAGTTATTCCTTGATTTATGCATGCAGACGTTGGAAGAAACTCTTCCTTATCTATTGCGTATAGCCGTTGGAGAGGAGCTCTTGATAAATATTCCCTCTGATTTTTCATACAGGGTTAATCGTTCAAATTTGCAGATATTTATTTCTCTCTGTTGGCTAATATTTTCTCACGCAAGTTTCTCGCCTCCGACAAGAAGGGTTTTGCGATTCATCTTCGCCAAGAGCAGTCGACAAAGATCAAAGCCTATATCAGATTTATTCTCTTCTTGATCCAGTCGACTCAAGTTTCAGATCAAGGCTTTACCACCTTCAAGATCTCTTCTTCCTCCATTTTCAAGGGCTGAACTTCTTATTCCAGGAAGAAGAGTTATATTTCCAAGATCTGAAGAAGAACTTCATCTGAAGTTTTATGTGTGTTTTATAAACCCCCCCCCCCCCCCCCCCCCCCCCCCCCCCCCCCCCGTTTCATCTTTTTGTAGGAGGTTTGCCTCCGAGTTTCTTTTGTAGATCCTTGTTGAAGGATCGGGTTTTTGTAGGAGTGGTTTGCTCCGAGTTTTTGTAGGAGTGGTGACTCCGAGTTTTTGGTAGGATTAATAATAATCCGAGATAGTGAAGTAGCCTAGTCTAGCCGGTCGTGCTAGATAGGTGAGGTGCAAAGTGGACTACCCAAGATCGGGGAACCACTATAAATTCCTCGTGTTGTGCTGTGCTCTTTGGTTATCTGTGTGCTTTTATTTCTATATTTTTATTCCCCCAAAAGCCATAGAATCCACCTATTCACCCCCTCTAGGTGATTTAGGTAGGCAACTAGATACTTTCAATTGGTATCAGAGGGAGGTTGTTCATAAAAGGTTAACACCTTGAACAAGATCTATAAAATCTAGTTGCAAGAGCAAGTATGTCCGGAATGGATAGATCCAAGGATTCCGTCAAGTTGCCCTTCTGCTCTAAGGAGAACTTCCCCATGTGGAAGGAAAGAGTGAAGTTCTACATAGAAGCCACCGACCCGAGAATTTATCAAATTGTTGAAGAAGGTCCCCATGTCCCCATGAAACCATCTTCAATAAATTCTGCTATCATGATTCCCAAGAAGATGTTGGAACTAGACAATGATGAGATTGCTCTCGTCACCTTGGACAAGAAGGCAAAGAACATCATGTCGGTTCAGTGGACGATTCTATGTTACAAAATCTTATACACTGTAAGTCTGCCAAGGAAATGTGGGATTCCATAGTTATTATTATGGAAGGTACAGAAGAACTGAGGGATGATCGACGATCGTTGCTAAACCAAGAATATGAAGCATTCAAGCAAGATCCAAGAGACTCCATTTCTGATACTTATGAGAAGTTCTTTAAGATCGTAAACTGTCTTAAGAATTATGATCGAGAATTCACCGTCGGAGAATTAAATGACAAGTTCTTGAGATCCCTGGCGAAAGAATGGGATACCAAGGCAATCACAATCAGAGAATTCGGAAAGTTGGCTACCATGGAGCCTCAAATACTATTTGGAAAGCTTTTATCACATGAGCCTAAACTCAGCATCAGGAAAGCTGAGGAAGAGGGCAACAAGACATCCGGGAAGGAAAGATCCGTGGCTCTGAAAGCTGAAGGATCTAAGAAAAGCAAGGTCATGACACCAGTAGAAGAGGATAATGAGTCTGTGACTAGCTCGTTAAGCTCAGACATGTCCGATGAAGAATTCTCTCTTCTCTCAAAGCAATTTAAAAGGCTTATAAATAAAAGAAAGCAGAAGAGAGGCCAATCTTCTACTTCTGATCACAGAAGATCAAGACGCGATGGTGAACACCACAAGAAGGATTACAATAATGACAGGTATAAATCTAAACAGAACAAGCATGCTTCTACTGACATTATTTGCTATTGTTGCAATAAGCCAGCACACGTGATAGCTGAGTGTCCATACAAAAAGAAGGAAGGATCAAAGAAGGAAGAAAAGAGATCTTTCAAAGGAAAGAAGAAAGAAAGAGCTTCCTCGCTAAGAAGTCTAAGACTCTGAGCGACAACGACTCAGATGGGTCAAGCTCAGATGAAGAAGCCTATTTTGGGCTAATGGCACAGTCAGATGAGGAAGGAAGCGACTCCTCATACGAGGGGAAGGTAAACTCTCACACTTCTCTTTCCGCTTCTGAATGTGAGACTGCATCCATAACAAATGACGGCTACTCATCAGAGGAGGATTTAGATTTAATGACTCAATACAAAGCCCTTTTGAAGGGATTCGACAAGTGCCGCAAGGTCGTCAGATCCCAGTCAAAAGAGATTGCATCTCTTAAGACTTTGGAATCGGAACTGAAGAAGGAAATCGAAAGATTGACTCCCTTCAGAGAAGAAGTTCAAATCTTGAAAGATGAACTAAATGGCTCCACTGAACTACTAACTCTGAAGGAGAAAATGATAAATGAACTGGAAGATAAGTTAATGGTGGAAAGGAAGCTCGTAGAAAGCTTCTCGAAGCCAAAGACTATTCTTCCACTCATTGACAGATTTTCTGCTCCTGCGAAGGGTAGTGGCCTTGGTCATGAGGCTGAAAGTAGTAAGGCTGCTGAGAAAAGAGCCATGAGAGGAAAGGGAAAGGCTGATCAAAGTCAACCTTCATTCAGGAAGGTAGTTTTTCCGACAAACCCATTTGACTTTGAGGCATCCTATGGTCACTTTGCTAGACCAACACATGTTGAATCTAGCAACAGATATCAAGGATGGAACAGACTCCGGAACTTTGATGCGTCTCCATTCAAAGCTCCTCATGAAGAAGTAATCCTCAAGGATCATGGTCCATTTGTTCATGGATCAGCTGCAAAGAAAGCACCAAAAATCAAATCGACTGCACCTAAATCTGTTGAGAAGAAGTTGGAGTCATGTGTGTGTTGTAACCATGAGGCCCCTACTTCTAAGAAAGCTACTTATAAGAAAGATGCTCCTGTTGTACCCCCCGTCCAAAAAGAAAAACAGGAGACAAGAAGAAGGTACAATCAATTAGATTGTTGGTGCTGTGGCAAGGTTGGTCACTTTGCCATAGATTGCTGGTTTAATCCAAGAAATGCCAAGACTCCACGAGTTAACAATGCAAGAATGACCCCTCGCAATGTTAACATTCCTAGTGGCGGTCATCTAACTAGAAGCCAAGGACCCAAATCAGTTTGGGTTCCTAAGGGCAATTGATTGTTGATTGCAGGTATGTCCAAAGGCTAACACAAATCCCATATGGTACTTGGACAGTGGATGTTCACGGCATATGACCGGAACAAGAAGCCTATTGCAAGATTTTACTCCAGTGAAAGATGGTCCAAAGGTTATCTTTGGCGGATCTGATCGGGGAGTTACTAAAGGCTACGGTATGATTATTAATGGTATAGTCTCTTTCAAAGACGTGGCATATGTTAAAGGATTATAGCATAATCTCATTAGCATAAGTCAACTATGTGACAAAGGCTATATGGTAGAATTCTACAAGGACAGGTGCTTGATAAAGTCGTCTGATTCGTCAGAAACTATTTTAACAGGCACTCAGAGTAGGAATATTTTGTTGGATCTTACGGCGCCCTTAGAGGGGGGGGGGGGGTGAAAAGGGAATAATTTTTTTTTTATAATTTTTAAGATAATTACTAAGTTGTTTATGATTAATAGGAAATAAGATGACAATTTAGTAATAACAATTTTGTAAAAATGAAATTTACGCCAATTGAGAGAAATCAAATAAATACAAAAGGAAACATGATTACATTATATAACAAAGGTGTTTACAAAATTTGATTTCAATAACGCTAGAAATCAGAGGCGTACAAAAGCAAATTTCTTTTCCTTTTCTATACCGACTTGTATCCCCACAAACCGGTTGGCTTTAGCCTATCCTTCCCCGGATAAGGCCTCAAGCCGCTCTAGCCTATCCTTCCCCAGATATGGCCTCGAGCACCCCCTAGATCTAATCCCCTAGACCTAGTCGCCAACTCACGCGGCGAATTCCCCCTAAGCCGCGCAAGGACCTAGTCGCCAAAAACAAGGCGATTTCACTACACGGTTACAAAGTAATATGGAATGGAAATAATGAAAAGCAATAATAAAACTCCCTATATGAGATCTTCTGAAGATGAGGATGAAGGATCGTTGTAGCATGAGTGAGGTCGAAGCGATCATCCTTCGGATGTAGCATGACGTTGCCCTCCTCCAGAATTCTCTTTATGCTTTTTGTGGGAGATCCATCTCCGGCAGCATAACTGATATAGAATTGTGGCACAAGCTCTCTCTCTGGATGGATTGGCCAAAACGAGAAGCAAAGCTCCATTTTATAGAACTCCTCACTAGCGCCTGCGGTAGTGGTTAGCGCTGGCGGTAGTGTTCGTGTCTCAGCGGTTGCACAACTGTCGGCGGCGTGGCGCTCTGCACGAAATCGAGATACCGCCGGGCGATATCGCTAGCGCTGGCGGTAGCGCTGTCGCCAAGCGACATTGAGTGTCGGAATTCCGACAGCTCCTCTTCATTTTTGCCATCCGATACTTCTCCAGACTGTAGATTGAGTCGTTATCATCTCTGAAATGGGGTGACACATTCTGTAACTCTTCCTGGATTGAAAGTTATGGCCATTTTAAGATCAGCACACAAAACTCATGCTTTTGCTTTTTCTAATTTGTACACACTCTCGGATAATGCCCATGAATGAGGACTTGTCTCCTCATTAAACCTGTACAACCTGGACACTATAAACACACAAAAGACTAGATCAAATACAATATGAGGTTTGTTGTTCTCAAATAAAGGGATGTGACACACATGTCCAACAATCTCCCCCTTTTGATAATAACAAATCCTCTTTAGCAAGAAATCAACATTAGTGTTTATAGTATATGATAAGCATGATAAATAGTGCAACTATAGTATATGATGAGCATGATAAAAAGTGCAACTATAGTATATGATTAGCATGATAAAATTGTGCATACTCCCCCTAAATTAATGCTCCCCTTACATAAATGCATTTTATGTTTTACTCCCCCTACATGATAGAATTCATGAATTAGTCTCCCCTTATTCTTCTATAGTTCACATATATAGATTTCTTCAATTAATCTCCCCCTTTTGGTATTATCAAAAGAAGGTGGGGTGAGGGTAGTAAGGAGGCATTCTTTAGGCTAATTTATTAATCATGATCGAGCTTTTTAATATATGAAATGATAAAGAGTTTAAGCATAGTATTGAAGAGATTTCAAATAAATAGATAAGAGTTTTAGCATAGCGGAAGATCATAAGAAACATCTTTTTGTAAGCATGAAAAGCATAAGTAAAAATATGAGTTTTAGTTCAAAATTGAAAAATGTTTTAACCTTTTTGAAATCTCAAAGTTTTTCATAAAGATACCAAGCATGAAATGAACATATCAAAGAGAGATTATACTATAATATTACTTAATTCTAAGTTCAAGAGATACCAAAACATTGTAGAGATCATGCTAGGTTATCTAGTGCATTTTTATATAAAGAGTAGTATAGATAAAACATTAGAATCCAATACTCATGAGAAAAAGTGTTATGAAAGATAATGATGTGCACATAAGTGTATTTTGGGCAAAGTTAACAATTGATTTAAATCATCAAAATACAAGACATATGTAGAGTAAAGTGCACAATAAAACATAAGTAAATTACTTTCACACACTTTTAATGCACATAATTTTTTTATCAAAGTGGTGTAATAACTAAGGTTTGCACAAGACACTTTACTATTCTTTCCAAGGTGCTCAACCTCACAATGCTTATGAAGACTTATCAGGAGGTTCAAGTAGTGCTTGGTGGAGTTATATTTGTCTACATATATAAATTTTTTTTGGACATTTGTGAGACAACATTCTCCGAATACGCTTATTTTGCAAACCAAAATTTTTAACTTAACCACTTTTCTAAATTTCATAAGTGCAATTCAAATGTAGTGTAGGCAATAAACTTATGCAAGTTTTAATTCATTGTACAAATACAATACACAAGCAAGCATTTATAGATTTAGACACACATGTTGATTACCAAAATAAGTGAGTGAAATGTATCATTATCAATCATAAAACATTTACTCATACTTAGAGGCATGCCAAGCTTGGTTCTACACATTTTTCAATACAATTGATGCACTTTAAATAGATATATCAAAGCATGATAAGCAAAAACAATGTTCATAGTAATTTGAAAGAATAAGTTTTAACATTATAAATAATTCTAAATAATAGAATTTATACATGCTTGATATTGGCAATAAAGATCATACAGTTTTTTTTTGTTTTATCATTTTTAAAACAATTAAAACAAAAATAAAAAAATCACAAAAAACATATTTTTGTATTTTTGAATTTTGAACTTTTGTAGTTGATTTTTCATAATGTGAATAGAAACAAAGATAACAAAAGCATATTTTTGTATTTTTGAATTTTGAAATTTTTATTTGATTTTCCATAATATGAATAAAAACAAAGATAAATAAATAAATAAAAACAGAAACACAAAAACTAAGTAGTACATATGAACTAACATATTTTTAAGGATTTTTTTGAAATTTTAAAAATCAGAAAATTCCAACACCCACGCTAGCGCCGGCGCTAGCGCTGGAAACAATACTCGATTTTTGAGAATTTTAAAAATCTGATTTTTGATATTTATTAAGTATCCTTAGAGTAGTCTTATGCAGAAATTTTGTAATTTTTAGAGATGTCTTGATTGCTCAAATTTGCATAAAACTTTAGCTTTTTCAAATACATGTGTTTTACAAAAACATTTAAGCTCAAAAAGATAAATTATGCAAACACATGAGGACATTTTTATTAAACAACCCAAAATATGCATGATTTAAGTGATAAGTAAATAAAATGTTCATGCAGTACGTAATATAGGTATGTCCTAAGATTAGAAACTACCCCGACTAAATGTCTACACCCTAGCCCCATACTAAGTGACGGATGGGCATGAGGAGCTGCACACATGCCGTGGGTTGGGGTGTTAATCCCATATGCACACACTAAAGAACGCTCAACCTAGCACTCTTTCCCCCCAGTGCCTCGCAAGGCCCCACTGGAACCTTCCCCGGTTAAGGACAAGACATGACTTAGAGGTTAGGTCTCTAATGCATACAACCCTACGCCCTCGCTATTGTGAGATATGAAGTCATAGGTGAATAATCTTTTGGACAACCTATGCTTTTTAAATCTATGGGTTGATATATAAACTATGGGTTTTTGTGAAGAGTTATAAAGCCGCATAGTTTTTCTATTCTTATGAGATGACGAAATGAGATAACTAGTGCAATTACTAATATGAGATAAATGGTAATGCTAGTATGATGAGTTTTGGGTTTAATGTCATGTCATAAGTTTAACATTTATATTGCATGTATTCCAAACTAGAGTTTCAAATTATAGATCTAGAATAAAGTGATGATTTTAATTTATTCTTATTATTACACAATTGATTCTAGAATCTATATATATATGAGATACATGCAATCAATAGCAACGCATATTCATACACCAACTAATGTAAAGAAAACAATATTCATATTTTTATCATAAAATTCACAATTCCAATTTGTTTTTGAGATTTTTCTTGATAGAATATGAATTATGATTTATGATTATAGAGAATTTTGCATAGAATATATGTTAGATCATCATGATGTATGTGATTTCTATTCCTTCTAGACTTATGATAATATGATTTGGTGATTTTCATTTGAATAAGCATGTTTGATTTTTAAGTCTAGAAATTGATGATCATGTAATCATATCAAAGACAAAGATCACATATATAACATTTTGAAATTTATAATAAAATTGCATTGGATAATTAGATTTATTGATCTTTGGTTTTCCATGATGATATATAGTTTCATGATATATATACTAATGATTAATCCATAAACTATGTGTTTGTTGGAATTTTGGTATTCTATTATAATTTCAAAATCACATAGTTATCATGAAAGTTGAATAACATTGTAAGTGTTCTACCCAACATAAATATATAAGCATAGACCAAGAAGCAATGCTAGGATGATGAGTTTGAATGCAATGTTATTACATATGATTAATGGAGATTATGTTGCATGTAATATGAGAAGTTTTCAAATTAATTTTCTTTAGACCTAGAATGAAATGATTAAACTTTTGATTTGATCTTAATGATACAAGATGATTCTAAGGTCTAAGTTACATGCAAACAATGGTGACACACATCACACACATAATATCTAAATTAATATATGAAACAATTATACTTAGGATAGCATGTGATGAAAATAAAATCCATAGGCACAGAAATTTCCGAATCAAGCAAACTAAGATAGCTTTTTAAAACTAAGTTAAAATTGGGCAAATTGACAACACCAAATGAACTCAAATATGCAAGCCTAGTTCGTCGTTGGATGGAGATTTTTGTGCTCTTTCCGAAAATATATTAAACGCGAAAATCAGGCGAGCGGATCAAAAGATATGGCTTTTGAAGTTTTGATTTAAAACTCACATTTTTGAAAGATTGAAACATGCGTTTAGATGAATGTTTGTTTTTGATTTTATTTGATAATATTTTTCATTATAAGGGCTATCAAATGCAACAAATAGAAATGAATCAAAAACGTTGCGCATTTTAATTTTTAGTTTAAGCCCTTAAATAAACTATTTAAATCCAATCTTTAAAATAGTTTCACTAGTCTTGATAATAATTTCAATATTCAATTTCTAATGATAATTCAAGACAATTAAGGGTAAAGGATTTAAAAGGATATATATAACAATTAAAAAAAATGATAGGTAGGTCTCTTTTAAAATCATATGACTTTATGTTCAATTTTAATTCAATTTGATTTGATAAACATTAAGCTTAATATGTGAAAGTCATATTTCATAAAATATAGAGGGACCATAAGCATTTTGGATCAATAAATACAAAAACAAACAAAAGAAAAAGAAATAAAGCACATCATGAAGTAGAGTATTGATATTTCATTTTTAATTATTTCTATTTCATGCAAATGAAAGATACTAAATGATAAGAGATTTAGGTATCCAAAGTTGACCATGTGTAATGGTTCCTTTGGGCACCCAAATATGTCGTGATGGCTTTTGAGAAGATAATGATGAATGAGCCTTTTTAATTAATGTTGATATGTCATTTTTCTTTATGGGTCTCCATTCATACATTGGTTGTTTATTACTTAAATCCATATAATGATTATGTGAATTGTTTGAAAAATAATTCATTGGAGGTTTATGTTTATTTGAATTATTTTTCAAAATAGCTTGATGTTGATAATCATAATGATTTTTATTAAAAGGATTGTTTAAAATTTTATAAGAGTGATTGTCTTTCTTTAGAAGTGATTGTTGAAAGAGTGGATTACAACATGTTTTAGAAGATTGATCATTATTTTGATGATTTTCATTTCCACTCTTTATTATAGACATACTCTTATAATATAAAGGATAATATTTTATATTTTGATTTTCATGAAAAGGAGTTTTTAAGTTTGAGTCATGATTGAAAATATATTGAGACTTATAATAGTGACTCTTAAGAATTTTTTGAGGGTCATAATTCTTTTTGAAACTTAACTCCTTTTGAGTTGATGTATGAAAATGATCCTTTTTAGAAATGATTTTATAAGTTAATTTATCCTTGTTATTCAAAATCTTATGATGAGATTCATTAGATGACATTTGAAATTTTTCAACAAAAGATTTTAATTGTATTAACTTACAAGATAAAACATCATTTTCAATTAACAATTTTTCATTATGCCTTTTAGAAATTAAGAGCCCTTTTTCAATTTCCTTGAATTTTTCTTTTAATAAATTGCAATTAAGACAAGGAATAGGAATTTCAACTAAAGAGCATGAAAGAGAATTTAACACATCAATATTTGATTCTACGTTATCGTTTGCTTTTAAAGATTTATTTTCTAAATGTAATTTGGAATTAGCAATTTTTAATTTTAAATTTATACCTTTAACAATTTTAAGCTAAAGATTTTTCATCATCTGTAGAAGGAAGACTATAAGTATTCTCAAGAAATTTCCAAACTTCATAAGCAGTAGGAAGTGTATAAATAAGTTTGAAAATATTTTGATCTAATGCACAATATAGACTATTCATAGATTTGGCATTTTAAAACATTTCATTTTTATTTAAAATACTTGGGGGCATTTTAATTGTAATATTCCATACTTCCATATCCAAAGATTTAACAAATTTTTCCATTAGAAATTTCCACTCATTATAATTTTTCCCTTCAAATAAAGGTGGTGCTAAAGATTTTTCATTTATAAGAAAATTTCCCCTATTAGTAGAAGCGAGATCATGAGACGCCATTATTCCTGGTTTTTAAACCGTTTGGAATAACCTCGCTTTGATACCACTTGTTGGATTTTACGGCGCCCTTAGAGGGGGGGGTGAATAAGGGAATAAATTTTTTTTTTATAATTTTTAAGATAATTACTAAGTTGTTTATGATTAATAGGAAATGAGATGACAATTTAGTAATAACAATTTTGCAAAAATGAAATTTATGCCAATTGAGAGAAATCAAATAAACACAAATGGAAACATGATGGCATTATATAATAAAGGTGTTTACAAAATTTGATTTCAATAACGCTAGAAATCGGAGGCGTACAAAAACAAATTTCTTTTCCTTTTCTATACCGACTTGTATCCCCACAAACCGGTTGGCTTTAGCCTATCCTTCTCCGGATAAGGCCTCAAGCCGCTCTAGCCTATCCTTCCCCAGATATGGCCTCGAGCACCCCCTAGATCTAATCCCCTAGACCTAGTCGCCAACTCACGCAGCGAAGTCCCCGAAGCCGCGCAAGGACCTAGTCGCCAAAAACAAGGCGATTTCACTACACGGTTACAAAGTAATATGGAATGGAAATAATGAAAAGCAATAATAAAACTCCCTATATGAGATCTTCTGAAGATGAGGATGAAGGATCGCTGTAGCATGAGTGAGGTCGAAGCGATCGTCCTTCGGATGTAGCGTGATGTTGCCCTCCTCCAGAATTCTCCTTAAGCTTTTTGTGGGAGATCCATCTTCGGCAGCATAACTGATATAGAATTGTGGCACAAGCTCTCTCTCTCTGGATGGATTGGCCAAAATGAGAAGCAAAGCTCCATTTTATAGAACTCCTCGCTAGCGCTGGCGGTAGTGTTCGTGTCTCAGCGGTTGCACAACCGTCGGCGGCGTGGCGCTCTGCATGAAATCGAGATACCGCTAGGCGGTATCGCTAGCGCTGGCGGTAGCGCTGTCGCTAGGCGACATTGAGTGTCGGAATTCCGACAGCTCCTCTTCATTTTTGCCGTCCGAAACTTCTCCAGACTGTAGATTGAGTCATTCTCATCTCCAAAATGGGGTGGCACGTTCTGTAACTCTTCCTGGATTGAAAGTTATTGCCATTTTAAGATCAGCACACAAAACTCATGCTTTTGCTTTTTCTAATGTGTACACACTCTCGGATCATGCCCATGAACGAGGACTTGTCTCCTCATTGAACCTGTACAACTTGGACACTATAAACACACAAAAGACTAGATCAAATATAATATGAGGTTTGTTATTCTCAAATAAAGGGATGTGACACACATGTCCAACATCTTTTCTGTTTGAATTTTCTATGTTTAGAATTTTCTACACCAGTGTGCTTTTTAGCAAAAGATAGTGCATCTCTTTGTGACCAGTGGCACAAGAGACTAGCACATATTAATTTCAAAACTATAAATATGTTATTTTCTCACAATTTAGTTCGTGATGCTCCTGGCGTTAAGTGCATTAAAGAAAGACCTTGTCACGCATGTCAAATGGGTAAGCAGACTCGGGCTACATTTAAGAGCATCATTGGCAAAGATTCTACCAGATGTTTATATCTGCTCCATATGGACTTGTTTGGTCACATGCCAATTCATAGTTTAGGAGGTAAGTCTTATACGTTGGTAATTGTTGATGACTACTCACATTTTACTTGGGTGTTCTTTCTAAAACACAAGTCAGACACCTTTGACTCTTTCACAACGTTCGTCAAGCAAATTCAGAATGAACTGGAATGTTCTGTGGTCAAAATCAGAAGTGACCATGGTACAGAATTCAAGTCTAGGGCCATGACAGAATTTTGTGAAAGCCTAGGTATCTCTCATGAGTTTTCCTCTCCTCATACTCCACAACAAAATGGAGTGACCGAGAGAAAGAATAGAACACCCATAGAGGCTTGCAGAACAATGTTGAGTGATTCTTCACTACCAGAGTACTTCTGGGCTGAAGGTATCAATACTGCTTGCCATGTACAAAACAGAGCTTTAATCAACAAAAACCATCATAAGACTCCTTATGAACTTCTGAAAGGCAAGAAACCAACCTTGTCTTATTTTAGAGTCTTTGGTAGTAAATGCTTCGTGCTTAACAATGGGAAGTATTATAAAACTAAATTTAGTGAAAAATATTTTGAAGGTATTTTCGTAGGCTATAGTAGCCATAGTAAGGCATATAGGATTTTCAACAAGAAAACCCTGGTTGTAGAAGAAACTTACAATGTTATATTTGATGAGACGAGCATGCTTCAAAGCAGCTCTTCTAGTGTCTTTGTTGAAGATGCAGGTGCAAAATTCAAAGAAATAAATTTTGAGGGAGCACCAACTGAAGATGCTGCAAAGGTTACTGAAGCAACCACACAAATTCCACCGGAGGAGGAATTTCAGGAAGAAGAAGAAATTCCAAAAGTGGAACTACCTCCATGCACTATGGATGATGGAAGAAACCTGATGATCAGACATCAGAGAGATCATCCCATTGAACAAATCATCGGTGAAACCAATGCTGGAGTAAGAACAAGGAGAGGTACAGCTAATCAAGTTTTGCATTTAAGTTTTCTTTCACAGATTGAGCCAAAGAAGTTCGATGAAGCAAGGAATGATGCATCTTGGATCATTGCAATGCAAGAGGAGCTCAATCAGTTCAAAAGGTGCAAAGTCTGGAAGCTAGTACCCAGACCCAAAGGACAAAATGTCATTGGAACAAAATGGGTTTTTAGAAACAAGCTCGATGAAGATGGAGTAATCATAAAGAACAAGGCCAGACTTGTTGCTCAAGGTTATAGACAAGAAGAAGGGATTGACTTCGATCAAACTTTTGCTCCCGTGGCAAGACTCGAAGCAATCAGGTTGTTTCTAGCATATGTTGCTCACAAAGGTTTAAAAGTCTATCAAATGGACGTGAAGTCAGCCTTCCTTAATGGTGATCTAAAGGAAGAAGTATACGTAGAACAACCCCCAGGTTTTATTGACTCCTCTCTACCTGATCATGTATATTATTTACGTAAAGCTTTATATGGTCTCAAACAAGCTCCCCGAGCTTGGTATGAGACGCTCTCTAGCTTTCTTCTTGAGAACAAGTTCACAAGAGGAAAGATAGATAAGACATTATTTCTTAGGGAAGTAAAAGGCAAGATTTTGCTAGTGCAAATCTATGTCGATGATATTATTTTTGGTTCTACGGATGATAACCTCTGCAAAAAGTTCTCTAACTTGATGCAAGGGAAATTTGAAATGAGTAGTATGGGAGAGTTGAAGTATTTCTTAGGACTTCAGGTAAAGCAATCTGAAGATTGAATTTTCATCTGTCAGACGAAGTTTACCAAAGAGTTAATTAAGAAATTCAGAATGGAGAATGCAACCTCTATGAGGACTCCAATGGGTTCAGCTATGTCTCTAGACAAGGATGAGAAAGGGAAACCTTTTGATGAAACCAAGTATAGAAGCATAATTGGATCCTTGCTCTACCTTACTGCGAGTAGACCAGACATAATGTTTTCAACATGTGTATGCGCTAGATTTCAGCTAAACACTAAGGAATCTCATTATGTTGTTGCAAAGCGGATTTTGAGATATCTTAAAGGCACACCAAATCTTGTCTTATGGTACCCAAGAAGTAATGACTTCGAGCTAACAGATTTTTCAGATGCAGATTTTGCAGGAAGCAAGGACGATAGGAAAAGCACTTCCGGGATTTGTCAATTCCTAGGAAGAAGGCTAATTTCTTGAAGTAGCAAGAAACAGAATTGTGTAGCAATATCAACCGCTGAGTCGGAATACATCTCTGCAGGCAGTTGTTGTGCACAATTACTAAGGATAAAGAATCAACTGGAAGACTACAACTTGATGTTAAAGGACATTCCCATGTATTGTGATTCATCAAGTGCTATTGCAATTGCTCATAATCCAGTATCTCACAGTAGGACAAAGCACATTGAGATTCGCTACCAATTCATCCGGGAACATGTGGAGAATAAGGACATAAATCTTTGTTATGTTCCGACGGACAGGCAAACTGCAGACATTTTCACCAAGCCACTTGACGAGTCAAAGTTCAACTTTTTCAAGATGGAGCTTGGTATGCTGAACAAAGAATCGTGAATAGAAGGCCAAGAATTCAGACTCTCAAGCTTTCTCAAGAAATGAAAAATTCGAATTTCGTCGAACTCAGATTTCGTCGAACTCTATTGAATTTAAATTTCGTCGACCTCAAAATTTTATTACAATAAAATTTCGTCGATCTCAACATTTCTCTTTGACAAATTAAATTTTGTCGGGTATGCACCTATTTTCAAATCTATTGGATCCGAAGAATTATATCTATATTATATTCAGGTACGCGCTACTTTCCATAAAATTATTTTTAAATATTATAAAAGGACTTAAGAGTTATACGGGTCACATCACCTGCTCCGTCGCCGAACCCTAGAAGGCTCCGCCGTTTTGCCTCCCGATATCTATTATTGCCGCAAGTTCCTGCTGCTCCTTTCCGTCTCTCCCATGGCAAGGAAAAGTCACAGGATTTCTAATGTAGGGGAGAACCTGTGAGCGCAAGTTTCGCATCTGCTTTAGATGATGGTGATAATGGTAAATCTCCTACCTCCAAATCTTTTCACACTGAAGTAATGGCAAGTTCTGAGGGGGAGCATAGCAGAACAGAGGAAATAAATCAAGATGAGATTAACTCAAGAGCAGCTTTTCCGTTTGATTCCTTCAAAGATAAGCATTCAGAGCATGATTCGATTCCTCCTGTTAAAGAAGTTTTCCATACTCATATTTCTCTTAGTAAGAACATCAAGGATTCTCCTTTAAGATCTGCTCCTGCAGAATTTTCTCCAGGAGATTTGCTGTACTCTATTGAGGCTATGCTCAGAACTCAAGCAGAACATATAGAGTTCTCTCTCAAGCATGTCTACAACAAGATTTCTGAAGTGGAGAAAGATGTAAATAATGGTCTAGCAGCCATTAATCATAATATGGGCATTCTAAGAAGAGAACTTGATGAAAAGTTTGATAAAGCTGCTGAAGCTATGAATCTTTCTGCAAAAGGCATGTCCTATCTGTATAATCAAGTTGATAAGGTAGACAAAGGTCAGGATAAATTGCTGAGATTGCAAGAAGAAAGTAATCAAATCCTCCATACTTCTTTTAGAAGTTTTTCTGATAAAGTTGTCCAAACTCTTCATGAAGAAGTCAGAAAGGGGGAGAATATTATGACAACTAAGTTGGATGAATTAAAGAGCATAGTAGAGAACAGATTTCAGGAAAGCAATATGTATCAATATCAAAATGCTGGATGGCTTCATGATGTCCTCACAGGAAAAGCTTCAGGCTCCTTTGCTCAAAATCAAGATCAAGTCTATCCTGTGCAAGTATCTGAACAACCTTATGTTCTTGAATGGTCTGATCAGGAGAAGATTGTAGAACCTTCAAAGGAGAAGATTGCAGAATCTTCAAAGCATCCAAATACAAAGCCAAAGGCTAGCCCAGAAAGAAGACCTGTTCAGGCTGGAAGAAAAAGGAAAGCTGGTATAGCTATCAGAAAGCCAAGGTATGAAAGAAAACATATTGATAAAAGTTGGAGTCCAATTTCCAAGAATATAATTCTGGACACATATAATCTGATAGAGATTTCAAATGAAGAACCTCAGAATTATTATTCTCAAGAAGAAATCAACAAGCTGAAAGCATCAAAGCTGAAAAGAAAAATTCATTTTAATGGACATGGCTTCAACAACCCAAGTGCTCCTCCTCCTCCTCCAAAGTACTATCCAAAGCCCAAGGCTTATTTTGTCAGGCAGTTGAAGAAGAGCAAGTCAAAAAAGGCTAAGATGCCTTAAGCAATGTGTTGTGTGTTTGCAGATTCTAAATGACTAAGTACAAACCAATGTGAAGTTTCAATGAATCATAAAACACAGGTATATGCAATGTAATTCTTCATTGTATAAACCAAGGTGTTGATTCATGTGGAATCTCTCTATTGGGGTGTACTTTATATTCAAACACAAAGGAAGAGCCAAGAGAACTTGCTGCTAAGTTGGAAGAAACTTTTTCCTAAGTTTTCTGGAATTCGTCGAACGCAGGAAGTCGTTCGTCGAATGCAGCATCATGTTTGTCGATCACAGTGAATTGGCCGTTCGTAGAACGCAGAGAAGTAGCAGTTCGTCGAACGCAGCTTATTGGCAGATTCGTCGAACGCAGTATTGAGTTCGTCGATCTCTGGTCTGCTAAAGATGAAGTAAGTTCGTCGCTCACAGTTTGTCGAACACAGAGAGATGGCCGTTCGTCGAACGCAGAGCAGTGGCCGTTCGTCGAACGCAGAGCAGTGGTCGTTCGTCGAACGCAGAACATTGGCCGTTTGTCAAACGCAGAACATTGGCCATTCGTCGAACGCAGAGTTTTAGCATTTCATCGAACGCAGAGTTTTAGCATTTCGTCGAGCGCAGTTCCGTTCGACGAATTTTTAGCAGACGACAGATTTGCTCTGTGCTGTTTCGAAATTCAAACAGATGTCAAATCCTCATTTAATGCTTCACAGATTTTCTTCCTTGAAACTTGCATAGAGCCGTTGAGAGAAAGTTATTCCTTGATTTATGCATGCAGACGTTGGAAGAAAATCTTCCTTATCTATTACGTATAGCCGTTGGAGAGGAGCTCTTGATAAATATTCCCTCTGATTTTTCATACAGGGTTAATCGTTCAAATTTACAGACATTTCTTTCTCTCTGTCGGCTAATATTTTCTCACGCAAGTTTCTCGCCTCCGACAAGAAGGGTTTTGCGATTCATCTTCGCCAAGAGCAGTCGACAAAGATCAAAGCCTATATCAGATTTATTCTCTTCTTGATCCAGTCGACTCAAGTTTCAGATCAAGGCTTTACCACCTTCAAGATCTCTTCTTCCTCCATTTTCAAGGGCTGAACTTCTTATTCCAGGAAGAAGAGTTATATTTCCAAGATCTGAAGAAGAACTTCATCTGAAGTTTTATTTGTTTTTATAACCCCCCCCCCCTTTCATTTTTTGTAGGAGGTTTGACTCTGAGTTTCTTTTGTAGATCCTTGTTGAAGGATCGAGTTTTTGTAGGAGTGGTTTGCTCCGAGTTTTTGTAGGAGTGGTGACTCTGAGTTTTTGGTAGGATTATTAATAATCCGAGATAGTGAAGTAGCCTAGTCTAGTCGGTCGTGCTAGATAGGTGAGGTGCAAAGTGGACTACCCAAGATCGGGGAACCACTATAAATTCCTTGTGTTGTGCTGTGCTCTTTGGTTTTCTGTGTGCTTTTATTTCTATATTTTTATTCCGCAAAAAGCCATAGAATCCACCTATTCACCCCCTCTAGGTGATTTAGGTAGGCAACTAGATACTTTCACTTGCATATGCATCATTTGCATCAGAACAAACATATTTGCATGTACCATTAACATATAACCTTCGTATGGGAGTTGGCTATATGTTCTTCAATTTTCACTGCTTGTTTGCAATTTTTTTTATCTGTTCCACTAACATATAACCTTCGTATGGGAGTCGGTTATATGTTGATGGTGTTACGAAGGCTTATATAAGTTCTAACTTTTATTTGTTCCACTAACATATAACCTCTGTATGAGAGTTGATTATACGTTAATAGGTTTATACTGCTTACCTTCAGGATACAACTGATAAAATTTTGTGTTTCAGTTGTGCATATATTGTTAGGATTCGATTACTTGCTCGATATAATTATCTACAACTAGTAATTCAATATACATACGACTTGCCCACACGGAATGTTCTCACGAATGATATATATCAGAATTGCGGCAGAATTGACCTAGCTACGGTAAAGCTACCCCATGTTCCACATAAGCAACATATTATATTGCACGGCAAAAGTAATTAATACGGCTCAGTAATAAGGCACTTTAGTTGTCTACAACACGGTCCATTTGAAATCCCCATAACCCACTCACATTTTCGGGGACAATTTTTTTTTGTTTTATTGGTTTGTAACATCCAAACTTTAAAATAGGGTCTAACAGGTTCAGTTGAACCCTTGAAGGAGCTTAGGCCACAACACCGAAGTAGTACAATGAGCATACATGCTCCAAATCAACTTCCGTCAATTGTGTTAGACTCGTATGGTCGATACGAGTGCAACGGAACTCGTTTCGTTCCAATCCGAGGTCATTTGGAGAAAATGACCATTTTGGGTATCGTAGTGCGTCACAACAAAGTCGTTGGGGGTGCAGTGACCATACGTACTCCAAATTGACTTTCGTTAGTTCCGTTGGACTCGTGTAATCAATACGAATGTAATGGAACTCATTCCATTCCAATCCGAGGTCATTTAGGGGAAACAACCATTTTGGGTATCGTAGTGCGTCAAAAAAAAGTCGTTGGGGGGTACAGTGACCATACGTACTCCAAATTGACTTTCGTCAGTTCCGTTGGACTCGCGTAATCAATACGAATGCAATGGAACTCATTTCATTCCAATCCGAGGTCGTTTATTGAAAACGACCATTTTGGGTATCTTAGTGCGTCACAAAAAAGTCGTTGGGGTACAATGACCATACGTACTCCTAATTGACTTCCGTCAGTTTCGTTGGACTCATGTAATCATTACGAATGAAATGGAACTTGTTCCATTCCAATACGAGGTAATTTGGAGAAAATGACTATTTTGAGTAACATCGAGCGTCGCAACAACGCAACTTTAGAATATTGAGTAAACGATCTCCGAATTGAAGTCTGTTAGTTGCGTAAGACTTGCACGATCGATACGAGTGCAATAGAGTCTGTTTTGCTCAATTCCGACTTTGTTTGGTCAATTAAATAAAAATATTGCTCGTAAAATTATACGAAGCCTCGAGATACGTGAACACTTAATTTCAACCCCGTCGCATCAACGTTGACTCGACTCTCGACGACTGGGATCCATGTTGACTTTGACATACATGGGGGACTCACTTAAGGTTGACTTTGGTCAACCCTCTTATAAGAAGTAAATTCTTTTAGATTTTGAAGCCCTTCCCACCCATCAACTCACCCCACTCAACAAAAACCACAATCCCCATGCTCACCCATGATTGGTGGATCAGCCACCTTGCACAAATCCCCAAAGAATAGGCTTAAGCCTAAGCTAACCCTAATCCACTCAAAGCCAAATCATAATCCCCCCTCTTAGCCTAAGCTCAAGGAAGTGGACCTATATATTTTAAGGCCTCCATAGGATGCCTGCCAACTGCCCCCTCCTTGATCAAACCATGGTTGGAAGGAACCCAACCATGGACCTCTTCGGGCTGAGAAGGAAGAAGGGAGAGAGAAGGGATGCTCTCGGATTTCCTATAAAATAGGTCCCAGCCTTGCTTCAAGGAGCAGAACTCCTGCAGATCTCCTCCCTGAGGGTTTTCGAAACCAGCCCCACGGCCCTACTTGCCTGCCAGAGCCGGAGAAGTCGACCCCGAGCCACCTCGACCACCCCGCCACCTTCCCTACTCAACCATGCATGGAGGGCTCCCAAGCCCTACCTGGCTCTCAAGGGAGCCCTACCTCACCCGAGAGGGGACGACAACCCCCCTCCAGGAAGCCTCCGACGAGGGCACCCCCGGGTAGGCACCATTCCGGCGAAACCCGAGGGCTGAGCCCTCTGATGGCTTCTCATAGCGGCCGACAGCGGGGCCAGGCCACCGGACTACCGCAGGAGGTGCGCCTTCCTCCGACGAGTCGGCCGAAGGTGGTGGCGCATTGTTCCGCTGGCCGTCCGGCCAACGGTGGCGAGAGCCCGTGAGCTCTCAGCCACCGCTACCTACAGCCACCGTTGGATCTTGTTAATAAGATCCAACAATGGTAATATTATGGGCAATGATTGGCCCCCCCACAGCGGATCGGCTCCCGATCTGCTGTGGCGCCACGGAAGGTTGCGCTCTGGCTCCATCTCAGCCGACAGATTACTTCAAGATCTGCGCCAATTGGTTTATACTAGTAATTTTTGTTTGGGATTTTTCTGAGGGCGATATTTAGCCCGAAATGAAAAACTTTAAATATCAAACTTAAAGATCTAATCATTATTTATCATCAGTAAAAATTTTCAGAAATGATTTAGCATTTTAAATAATTAAAAAGGTGCCAAAATACTCTAGTTTAAATTAACATAGGGCCTTAGAGTGGTGTGAAAATTTCAAAATAATTATGGGAGATCTGTACCACTGATCTACCCCATCTGAAATTATTTGGTGATTTTTAAAGGAGATTTACTATTTTTAGAGGGTTGTAGTCCCTGTTATTTAATTATTAAAGAGTGAGGCACTCTTCCAAAATCCCTTCAAAAATTATGGGAAGCTTGGGGGGTTAGATCACACCATCTGGAAAAGTATGGTTAATTTTTAAAGTACTCTTGCTATTTTTGGGAATTTATTTGGCGGTCATGAGAGCGTAAATAAATTAGCACATGCTATTTATACCTCAAAAGGCCTTGGACAATTTATGATAGCCCGTTATGAATGTTATCAGCCTAGGAAAAAGTGGGATGATTTTCGGATATGGTCTACTATTTTAATAATCTTAAAATGGAATAATGATTCAATGAGCTGCGATTAGACTAATGCTCGGACATTGGGAACCGCCTTTTTTGAGGATTTTAGGAACTCATAATATCGTTCCTTAAGTCCGTTTAAGCCATGCATAAAGGTTGTAATTAAAACTAAGGTCAGACTATAACAAAAAGCGGAATTTGAAAGAAGCTCCTAAGAACGGAGATATAACAGAACTTTCTTCCTATAAACAGAGATGGAAGCGAAGCCTCCTGTATATGGAGTGAAGGAGTACTAACCCCTTTTCATTTTATAGCAATTTCTTTTATCTCCAGTCTCGTACTGGTCCAGTTCTTTTTCAGTACTATATTTCGGTTCATTTCCATTCAACACTTTCACAGTGCAGCATTTTATTACTGTAATTCATTTCAGTGCTTTATTCCAGTACTTCTTATCTGCAATTTGTCCCAATAGTCTTAATTTATAGTTGACGTGAAGATGGGACATTCCTTCAGGGTCAACCCTAAATAGTACCGAACTGGCCGCCGCTTATAGAGCAGAGCGGACAGATCGATGTTTTGGCTTTTCCTTCATTAATGCCTATAATTTAGAGTTGACGTGACGATGAGGCTTTCCTTCACAGTCAACCCTAAATAGTGACGAATTGGCCGCTGCTTGTAAAGCCGAGCGGACAGATCGATGTTTTGGATTTTTCTTTCATTAATGTATATAATTTAGAGTTGACGTGAAGATGAGGCTTTCCTTTAGAGTTAACCCTAAATAGTACCGAACTGCCCCCCCCCCCCTGTAGAGCAAAGTGGACAGATCGATGTTTTTGCATTTCCTTCATTAATGCCTATAATTTAGAGTTGACGTGAAGATGGGGCTTTCCTTCAGAGTCAACTCTAAATAGTGCCGAACTGGCCGCCGCTTGTAGAGCAGAGCGGACAGATTGATGTTTTGACTTTTTCTTTCATTAATGCATATAATTTGGAGTTGACGTGAAGATGGGGCTTTCCTTCAGAGTCAACCCTAAATAGTGCCGAACTGGCCGCCGCGTGTAGAGCAGAGCAGACAGATCGATGATTTGGCTTTTCCTTCATTAATGCCTATAATTTATAGATGACGTGAAGATGGGGCTTTCCTTCAGAGTCAACCCTAAATAGTGCCGAACTGGTCGGCACTTGTAAAGAAGAGCGGACAGATCGATGTTTCAGCTTTTCTTTCATTAATGCCTATAATTTAGAGTTGACATGAAGAGGGGGCATTCTTTTAGAGTCAACCCTAAATAGTGCCGAACTAGCCGCTTGTAGAGCAGAGCAGACAGATCAATGTGTTGGATTTTCTTTCATTAATGCCAATAATTTAGAGTTGACGTGAAGACGGGGCATTCCTTTAGAGTCAACCCTAAATAGTGCCGAACTAGCCATTGCTTGTAGAGTAGAGCGGACAAATCGATGTTTTGGCTTTTCTTTTATTAATGCCTATAATTTAGAGTTGACGTGAAAATGGGGCATTCCTTCATGTCAACCCTAAATAGTGTCGAACTGGCCGGCGCTTGTAGAGCAGAGCAGACAGATTGATGTGTTTGCTTTTCTTTCATTAATGCTTGTAATTTAGAGTTGACGTGAAGATGGGGCATTCCTTCAGAGTCAACCCTAAATAATGCCGAACTAGCCTCTACTTGTAGAGCAGATCAGACAGATCAATGTTTTGGCTTTTCTTTCATTAATGCCTATAATTTAGAGCTGGCGTGAAGATGGGGCATTCAACCCTAAATAGTGTCGAACTGGCCGCCGCTTGTAGAGCAGAGCGGACAGATCGATGTTTTGGCTTATCTTTCATTAATGCATATATTTAGAGTTGACGTAAAGATGGGGATTTCCTTCAGAGTCAACCCTAAATAGTGACGAACAGGCCGCCGCTTGTAGAGCAGAGCAGACAGATCGATGTTTTGGATTTTTCTTTCATTAATGCCAATAATTTAGAATTTTTTTGAAGATGGGGCTTTCCTTTAGAGTCAACCCTAAATTTTGCCGAACTGGACGCCGCTTGTAGAGCAGAGAGGACAGATCGATGTTTTGGTTTTTCTTTGATTGTTGCCTATAATTTGGAGTTGACGCGAAGATGGGGCATTCCTTCAGAGTCAACCCTAAATAGTGCCGAACTGGCCACCGCTTGTAGAGCAGAGCGGATAGATCGATGTTTTGGCTTTTTCTTTCATTATTGCCTAAAATTTAGAGTTGACAAAAAGATGGGACATTCCTTCAGAGTCAACCCTAAATAGTGCTGAACTGGCCGCCGCTCTCGTAGCAGCGTGGACAATCCATGTTTTGAGGTTTTATTCTTGTATTGACTGTAATTTAGATTTGACGGGAATATATTCTGCCTTCAAAAAATATTCCTACAAGAATATATCGTGCCTTCGAGAAATATTCCTATGGGAATATATCGTGCCTTCGAGAAATATTCCTATGGGTATATATCTTGCCTTCGAGAAATATTCCTACGGGAATATATTGTGCCTTCGATATATGTTCCTTCAGAAATATATTGTGCCTTCCAGAAATATTCCTATAGGAATATAATGTACCTTCGGAAAATGTGCCTTGGGAGAATGTCAGATGGCCGATGAGTTTTACTCTATGGTAACCCGCACGACGGACGGTCTGGGAGGGCAACCCGTGCGAAACTAATAGAACTACGTGGGTCTGAAACCGTATGCAGGATGATACAGAGTACGTAGGCGGCGGTCGCGGGAAGACTGCCACGAGCCAATAAGAGTTCAAATATCCCCTCCCTTATAAATGTTATATTAGGTCTTTTGTTATTAGAGGTTGGATTTTGTTCGTGGTTCTAATAACTTGTCTTTAACACAGGTGATAGGTGCGGATGAGGGACAACACCCATGTGTGGATGAAGCCACGGAGCAGGCTACGTCAGGTACAAGTTGTTAAGCCGCATCCCCTTTTGTTGTGTCACAGCTCAGGATATCTATATATTGGCAATGAATCCTTGATTGATAGGATTTAATGCGGTGAAGATACTGAAATTATTCTTACAGGTTTTGAGTTTGAGGTTTCTGTGATAATTAATCTTCCACTATAATACTACGTCTTCCGCTAAGTGCTATAAAGTGCACTCTTGATGATGTCTTCCGCTAGAATACTGCTTCCCTACTCTGTTGGTGTGTAGTGACTTTCGCTTAACACCACCCCTAGGCGTGACAACGAAGTGTTCAAGGAAGGTGGTTTTAGAAGCTAGTACCTTCACCCTTCAGGATCGCCTCGGAGTCGTGCTAAAAGGGTGGTGTGCGATAAGATCCCCCGGTCAGTCTGCCGATTTGGGAGGGGGGTCTTACATTATACTCGGCGATATTTTTGGTGGCCAAAAACTTCAACCTGAGGCCTTACTAGCTAGTGTCTCCTTCGGGACTTATTAGTAGTAGTCCGATGTTTTCCCCTTCATCCTCTGACGCCCCGTCAACGTACAAGATCCATTGCATGGGAGTAGAGTCGTCGGGGTTAGGAGCGGCCTCCGGAGGGAGAGTGCACTATACCACAAAATCGGCTAGCACATGCAATTTGATGTCAGACCTCGGCAGAAACTGGATGTCAAACTCGCTAAGCTCCAACGTCCACATTATGAGCCTTCCTGACACTTTGGGCTTCATGAGATTTGTGCGGAGTGGTAACTGGGTGATCATTTTGATGGTATGAGCCTAAAAATGCGACTGGAGCTTCCTTGCAGAGAACAACAGGTCCAGGGCTGTCTTGTTGGTTGTTGGATACCTGGTCTCAGTGTTAGTTAGGACCCTGCTGAGATAATACACATGGCACAGACCCCTCTCTCTTTAACCAGAATTGAACTAAGAGCATAGGGTGACATTGCTAGGTATAGGTATAAGGCTTCTACGATAACAGACTTCAAGATTAATGGTGTAGAGGTCAGGTACTGCTTGAGGAGCTCGAAGGGGGCCTGACAATCATCTGTCCACTGAAACTCGGTGTTACAAGCTCCACGTGGAGCTTTAAAAATGGGAGGTACTTGTCCCCTGTTTTATCCAAAAAATGGGAGAGTGTGTCTATTCTTTCGTTGATGCGATGAACCTCCTTGATGGGGCAAGGGGAATACATCACTTCCAACGCATTAATTTTCTTGGGGTTGGCCTCAATTCCGTATTGTGTTACCATGAAATCCAAGAACTTTCCTGTTGTTATGCCGAACGTGCACTTGGAGGGATTTAGCAGCATCTGGAAACATTGGAGGAAATGAAATTGGTTGTCTAAGTTCTCCAGGTGGTTGCTACGACAAACACTTTTTACCAACATGTCATCCACAAACAGCTCCATGGATTGTCCGATGAGATCTTTGAACATTTTATTCATAAACCATTAGTATGCAGTGACGACGTTCTTAAGTCTGAATGGCATCACCTTGTAGTAGTACACCCCCAGTCTATCCTGAAGGCGGTGTGTTCTTCGTCGGCGGGATTCATCTGGATTTGGTTACACCTTGAGTAGGCATCCATGAAGCTGAGGAGTTCATGACTGGCTGCAGCATCAACAAAATGGTCAATTTGAGGGAGAAATAAGCTATCTTTTGGGCAGGCTTGGTTGAGGTTGTTATAATCGACGCACATTCGCCACTTCTCGGAGGCTTTATTTACCATCACTACGTTGGTGAGCCAATAAGGATGCATGACCTCGCGGATGAACCACGCCTTAAAGATTTTATTCACTTCTTCCTCGATGGCTTGGAGCATCTTCGGGGTAAAGTTGCACTTCTTCTGTATTATGGGCCTGCACGCAGGATTTATGTTCAATGAATGAGTAATTACCCATAGATCTACTCCGGGCATGTCTATGGCGCTCCACACAAACACATCTTGGTTTGTGCAGAGGAAGTCCACGTACTCCTCTCTCTCCTTAAGGGACAGAAGTGACCCATCTTGTACTATGTGGATTGAATCTTCTGCAATAAGTAGAATTTCTACGAGGCCTTCCACCGACTTGCCTCGTTGCAACATGGCCACATTGCGAAGGTCAAAGACGTCGATGTGGAGGGACGTTTTTGTTGGAGTTGCCATTGTGATCTAGAAGTGGTCAAACATGTAATCTCACTGCCAACGCGATATGAGCCTGCAGGGTCGCACATAAGAGCATGTGGAGAAGTTGGTAGATTGACTGTGTTGGTAAATGTTACCAATCACCATATATAGAATGGGGAAATCCAGCAGGTTGTTGCTGTCTGAATTCGTCGGGTTTACACGGATAGAATTCGTCGGATTCGTCGGGATTCGTCGGATTGTCCCGTGAACACTCGACGAATTATTACAGAAACCCTTCATTCGACAAAATGTTGTCGTCTGTCTGGATTCGTCGGGATTCGTCGGGATTCGTCGGGTTGTCCCGTGAAGACTCGACGAATTGTTACAGAGATCATTTTCTCGGCAAATGTTGCCGTCTGATCTGATTCGTCGGATTCGTCGGATTGTCCCGTGAAATCTCGACGAATGATCTTCCGTGGAATTCCGACGAATTGTAACAGAAGCCCTTATTCAGATGTGTGGTCTGCGGATAGCGATTCTTCTAGAAGCTGTTTATCATTTGGGTATAAATAGGACTTCGTTTTTAGGGTTCTGATAACGAACGAAAAGAAAAAAGCCGACAGAAGGAGTTCCGCTCTCGCCTTACGAACCCTAGCCGACGGAAGTGTTCCGCCGTCTCTGAATCGCGTCCGCCGACCTCCTCTCCGGCGATCGTCGCCGTGTGTGTTCTTCCTGGAGCGAACCTAGCAGTTCGTGGAAGTTCAAGGTGCAGTCATTCTTCTCCCGGCTCGTGTGGATCACTGTAGAGACGTAGATATTATTCTACGTGAGGACTCGCATAGCCGACGACAGGAATCAACTCGTGGAGCATCTAGGTTGGATTTGATCCAATCCCGCAAAGGTAATTTCATACCTAGCATTTTGTTAACTTCTTGATTCAACATTCATGGCCGATCCAAAGTCTTTTTGGGTTGTTTCTCTTCATTTCCGCTGCGCCTACATTTGATGTATGGTTCTAGAAAAACCCAACAGTGGTATCAGAGCCAGGTTCTGGTCATGAATTTTGTTTCAGAAGTTTGGTTATTCCAGTACGTGCAAATCTAGGTATTTGGAAGCGTTCTAAATGTCAAGATTTCTTGATTTTGTTAACTTCTTGATTCAACCGCCAGGGGCGCTGCCCCTTGGACCCCGTTAGGGGCTCTGCCCCTAAGACCCCGCCAGGGACGCGGCCCCTTGGAACCCCGCCAGGAACGTCTGGGATTTCGTGGTAATTTCTAATTGTTAGAAATTATTGTCTCCTTAGCAGTAACCGTCCCTCAAGTGGTTAATGAACCCTTGTTCTGTTTTGGATTTTGAATCCAACAATGAGAGACGAGCTTGTCTACTGCTTTAAGTCGAGTTGTCTTTGCCTTTGTCCAATGCATGTAAATCTGAAGATTTGGAAGAGTTCTAAATGTCCAGATTTAGCCTTTTCGTCTATCAAAGGTTGATAGTCTTATGTTGTGCACATAAGGGATGCATGTGGATTTAAGAAAGCTTGTTTTTTTGTGGATGTGCACTTTGATCAAATGTTGATCATGGTTAAGTGTTAACCTATTATTAAAATTAAAATCCCTTCATCAAATATTAAGTGTTCGGATGCCTTCCGATGGATGACACTCTTCCTGCCTCGATCGATGAAGTGTGGGCTTGCCAAAGCAAGGTGCATTAATCTATCTTGGTAAGGGTGCGAGCGGATAATTGTGATATCCCACTGTCGACATCGGGTCTAACTTAACTAGGTGACCTCAAAGGTTGAGTGCCTAGAGGCATAGGGTTGGCATGCACCATATGATGGATGCGAATAAGGAGTTATTCACCAGCCATACAAGAGTTGCATGAGGATGCAATTGGCAAGCGTTGCCTACCTAAATAACCGCATTATGAGAGGAACGCCAAAGCGGACTCGTGGTGTTGGTGAAATACGGATCTTGTCCACTAAGAGAGTAGCTCGCATGGACTCTCCGAATTGATAGTGAGGGCCATCAATTTGAATAAAATAGTGGGAGTATTTAATTGAAGTCCAAATTAAAAATAAATTGTATTTTGAAATTAAGGTACTAATTAGATTCTGCATGAATTCTTGTAGAATTCCATGGCAAGTGGTTCACATTCCACCTTGTCCCTAAGAGCTATCCTTGAGAAGGACAAGCTTAGTGGGACGAACTATATGGACTGGTATAGGAACCTGAGAATTGTTCTCAGGCAAGAGCGAAAGCTCTACGTCTTGGAAGAAGAAGCCCCCGAGGTGCCGACCGGGAACTCGTCCCGTGTTGATAAGGATGCTTATAAGAAGTATACCGATGACGCCTTAGACGTCGAGTGCCTTATGCTTGCCACCATGAACACTGAGCTTCAGAAGCAACACGAGAACATGGGGTGCAAGGAGATTGACGAGCACCTAAAGAAAATGTTTCAAGGGCAAGCTCGTCAAGAGAGGTTCGATGTCACGAAGGCATTATTTCAGTGCAAAATGGGAGCTCGAGACTCAGTTGGTACTCACGTACTCAAGATGATTGGGTATATAGAGAACCTGGAGAGACTGGGTTTTCCTCTGGGTCAAGAGTTGGCCACAGATCTTATCCTGCAATCGTTGCCGGATAGTTATGAGCAGTTCGTCTTGAACTATAACATGAATGAAATAGACAAGACACTGCCCGAGCTCCTAGGCATGTTGCGAACTGCCGAGATAAACATGAAGAAGGCCAAGCCTGCTAGTCCCATATTGATGGTACATAAAGGCAAGGGTAAGGCCAAGGGCTTCAAGAAGACGAAGGTGGGACCTAAGTCACATCTTGAGCCCAAATCTTCTGCGCTGAAAAAGAAGAGCACCGTGAAGGAAGGAAAATGCCACCACTGTGGCAAGGCTGGTCATTGGAGGAGGAATTGTCCTTCGTACATTGAGGGTCTGCAGAAAATGAAGGGAGGTATGACTTCCGCTTCGGATATTTATGTTATAGAGATAAACCTTTCTACTCCTTCATCTTGGGTATTGGATACCGGATGTGGTTCTCACATTTGTACAAATGTGCAGGAACTAGGAAGGAGGAGATTGCTGAGTAAAGGAGAGGTGGACCTACGTGTCGGCAATGGAGCAAGAGTTGCTGCTGTAGCCGTAGGGGTTTACCGTCTTTCTTTGCCCAGTGGGCTTGTAATAGAACTTGATAATTGTTATTATGTTCCGGCCATAACTAGAAACATTATATCCATTTCATGCTTAGACATGATTGGATTTTCTTTTATAATTAAGAACAATTGTTGTTCTATATTTAAGAATGATGTTTGTTATGCTGTAGCTCAATTGTTTAATGGTCTTTATGTTTTGAACCTGGACCATCCGATCTATAATGTAGATAATAATAAAAGACTAAGAACAAATGATTCAAATCCTACATATCTCTGGCATTGTCGTTTGGGCCATATAAATGAGAAGCGCATATCCAAGCTCCATAAAGATGGACTATTGGACTCATTTGATTATGAATCATTTGAGCGATGTGAGTCTTGTTTATTAGGCAAGATGACTAAAGCCCCTTTCACTGGTTATACTGAGAGGGCTGAGGATCTCTTGGGTGTTGTACATAGTGATGTATGCGGACCCATGAGTTCTATGGCTAGAGGTGGGTATTTCTACTTCGTTACATTTACTGATGATTTCAGTAGATACGGATACGTGTATCTTATGAAGTGCAAATCCGAAACCTTTGAAAAGTTCAAAGAGTTTAAGAATGAAGTGGAGAACCAATTGGGTAAAAAAGTTAAAGCACTCCGATCTGATCGAGGTGGCGAATACCTGAGTCATGAGTTCCGTGATCATCTGAAAGAGTGTGGTATTGTATCACAGCTCACTCCACCTAGGACACCGCAGCATAATGGTGTGTCTGAGAGGAGAAATCGTACTCTGTTAGACATGGTACGGTCGATGATGAGTCATGCAGACTTGCCTGTTTCCTTTTGGGGTTTTGCTTTAGAGACTGCTGCAATGACACTGAATCGCGCTCCGACGAAAACGGTTCTAAAGACACCATATGAGATATGGACTGGGAAGCGTCCTAGTATGTTGTTCATTAAAATTTGGGGCTGTGAGGCATACGTACGACGTCAAATGCCTGACAAGCTGGAACCCAAATCAGATAAGTGTTATCTGGTGGGATATCCTAAGGAAACGAAGGGATATTACTTTTACCTACCGTCTGAGGGCAAAGTGTTTGTCGCAAGGACGGGTGTCTTCTTGGAGAAAGAGTTCTTATCAAGAAAGACGCAAAAGGTAGAACTTGAAGAAGTTCAAGAACCACAAATAGTGAATGAACCAGAGTTGGATTCTGAGCCAGGACTACAAGATGTTGTAGCTAGAGAACCTGCTCACGAAACACAAGTCCTACGTAGATCTGGTAGACCAAGATTTGAGCCTGAGAGATATGGATTTCTCGTGTCTCAAATAGGTAATGTGTTGCTTATGGATCATGATGATGAACCAGCAACCTACCAAGAGGCTATGAATGGACCGGACTCCGACAAATGGCTTGAGGCTATGAAATCCGAAATGGACTCCATGTATATAAACCAAGTTTGGAACTTGGTGGAACCACCTGAAGGGGTACGACCCATAGGGTGCAAGTGGGTCTTCAAGAAGAAGACCGACATGGATGGGAATGTACAGACATTCAAAGGGCGACTGGTGGCTAAGGGTTTCAAGCAAATTCATGGTGTTGACTATGATGAGACCTTTTCCCCTGTTGCCATGGTAAAGTCCATTAGGATATTGCTTGCTATTGCTGCGTATTATGACTACGAGATCTGGCAGATGGATGTCAAAACGGCTTTCCTAAATGGAAACCTCCTTGAGGAAGTGTACATGACACAACCCGAGGGTTTTGTATCCCCAAATGAAGCCACTAAAATATGCAAGCTGAATAAGTCCATCTATGGATTGAAATAAGCCTCTAGAAGTTGGAATCTTCGTTTTGATGAGAAGATCAAAGAGTTTGGTTTTGTCAAGAATGAAGATGAACCGTGTGTTTACAAGCGAATCAGTGGGAGCATTGTTGTCTTCCTGATATTGTATGTAGATGACATACTGCTGATCGGGAATGACATACCTACCCTGAAAGTTGTTAAGAACAACCTAGGGAACTGCTTTTCTATGAAGGACTTGGGTGAAGCGACTTACATACTCGGTATTAAGATCTATAGAGATAGATCGAAGAAGTTGCTGGGTTTGACCCAGAGTACGTACATTGACAAGGTGTTGAAGCGGTTCAACATGCTTGAGTCCAAGAAAGGATTTTTGCCCATGTCTCATGGTGTGAATCTCTCTAAGGACCAGTGTCCAAAATCTTGTGAAGATAAGGACCGCATGAAGTTGATTCCATATGCTTCGGCAATTGGGTCAATCATGTATGCAATGTTATGTACTCGACCCGATGTCTCTTTTGCTTTGAGCATGACTAGCAGGTATCAGTCTGATCCCGGTGAATGTCACTGGATAGTCGTAAAGAATATCCTGAAGTACTTGAGAAGGACTAAGGATGTATTCTTGGTGTATGGTGGAAAGGAAGAGCTCGTTGTAAGTGGTTACACGGATGCCAGCTTCCAAACTGATAGGGATGATTCAAAGTCTCAGTCAGGGTTTGTGTTTTGCCTGAATGGAGGAGCTGTGAGCTGGAAGAGTTCCAAGCAAGAGACAGTTGCTGATTCTACAACTGAGGCCGAGTATATCGCTGCAGCTAATGCAGCAAAGGAGGCTGTATGGATTAGGAAATTCATCGGCGAGCTAGATGTAGTTCCTAGCATTGTTGGTCCCGTAGTTCTCTACTGTGATAACAATGGTGCAATTGCACAATCTAAGGAACCTAGATCCCATCAGCGCTCCAAGCACATACTTCGGCGGTTCCATCTTATTCGTGAGATTGTCGAACGAGGAGATGTGAACATTTGCAGAGTGCCGACTGAGGAGAATATTGCAGATCCACTGACAAAGCCTCTCGCGCAGAGAAAGCATGATGGTCATACTAGATCAATGGGTATACGATACCTGAATGATCAACTCTAGTGGGAGTCTTGTGGGTTGCATGTAAAATAAATATTCTGTTGGCTGTTTAAAATTTATTCATATGATGAATTGTGTACCAATTATTTCTTTTTACGATTAATGGCAAGTTCTTTTATTACGATATACTGTTTCTATATGATAGAATAAAATTCGTGATAAATACCCTTAGAATGTTCGCTTCCATAGGACATCAAGTACGAGACTTGAATGTGAGAGCTTATGATTTCGAAGCTTCATTCTTAAAAGGTCCCTGGTCGAGGTATCATCGTAGAAGCTAAGGGTGATGATGATACATTAAGACTAGCATGTGTGTTGACTGATGACCGGTTCTCACAGGTCATGATATTGTGATATCAAGTCATCACGTGGGTACTTGTTAGTGAACAAGTTGTACTGGACAGACCCAACCTGAGACTACTTTGTGGATTGTTACTTAAAAGTGTCACAAGTAGGTCTCATTTGACAATGGTGTTGTGGTCCTTTGACCTGAAGTCACAGCATTCACCGAGTGAGGAAGAGCGTGCTTTGATGTCATCTAAAGTCTTCCTTGAAGAAGGTTGATGATAAGGGTGGTCGTTGGGTACGTTACGAATCATTTGGGTGTTTGGGTGTGAGCAGATATGGGATTTGTCCTCCTATATAACAGGAGTTGCATCCATGGGCCCCTTGATGGAATTGGACTGAGAAATGCATGGCCATGCTTGGTAGAGTCAATATGTGATATTGAGCTCACCATTCTCTGGAAGTCCGTTCTAGATCAAGAAACTTTGATTGAGCTATTATGAGGGTGACACGGTCCATGCCTCTAGTTCTTTCCGGATGTAAGGGACAAAGGGACAAAGACAACGCTGGAACATTGGTCATAAAGGCTTATGAGTTATGAACTCTTATTGCTTGGGGAGCAATGATGCATTGCTAGATGCCGCTCATTGTTTGTGAGGTTTTTGGTTTGATACTTTCAAGATCAAGTGGGAGACTGTTGGAGTTGCCATTGTGATCTAGAAGTGGTCAAACATGTAATCTCACTGCCAACGCGATATGAGCCTGCAGGGTCGCACATAAGAGCATGTGGAGAAGTTGGTAGATTGACTGTGTTGGTAAATGTTACCAATCACCATATATAGAATGGGGAAATCCAGCAGGTTGTTGCTGTCTGAATTCGTCGGGTTTACACGGATAGAATTCGTCGGGATTCGTCGGATTGTCCCGTGAACACTCGACGAATTATTACAGAAACCCTTCATTCGACAAAATGTTGTCGTCTGTCTGGATTCGTCGGGATTCGTCGGGATTCGTCGGGTTGTCCCGTGAAGACTCGACGAATTGTTACAGAGATCATTTTCTCGGCAAATGTTGCCGTCTGATCTGATTCGTCGAATTCGTCGGATTGTCCCGTGAAATCTCGACGAATGATCTTCCGTGGAATTCCGACGAATTGTAACAGAAGCCCTTATTCAGATGTGTGGTCTGCGGATAGCGATTCTTCTAGAAGCTGTTTATCCTTTGGGTATAAATAGGACTTCGTTTTTAGGGTTCTGATAACGAACGAAAAGAAAAAAGCCGACGGAAGGAGTTCCGCTCTCGCCTTACGAACCCTAGCCGACGGAAGTGTTCCGCCGTCTCTGAATCGCGTCCGCCAACCTCCTCTCCGGCGATCGTCGCCGTGTGTGTTCTTCCTGGAGCGAACCTAGCAGTTCGTGGAAGTTCAAGGTGCAGTCATTCTTCTCCCGGCTCGTGTGGATCACTGTAGAGACGTAGATATTATTCTACGTGAGGACTCGCATAGCCGACGACAGGAATCAACTCGTGGAGCATCTAGGTTGGATTTGATCCAATCCCGCAAAGGTAATTTGATACCTAGCATTTTGTTAACTTCTTGATTCAACATTCATGGCCGATCCAAAGTCTTTTTGGGTTGTTTCTCTTCATTTCCGCTGCGCCTACATTTGATGTATGGTTCTAGAAAAACCCAACAGTTTTCTGCTTTGGTCGAGCCTGCGTAAGATAAGAGTATTGTGCTGCCTTCTGATCCCCTAAACAATACCCACACCAACAGAGGTTAAGAACTTCAGTGCTAGGTGTGGTATATGGGTTCACTCTGAACATGGCCTGGAGAGGTCTACTGAAGATGGCATTGTAAGTGGAGTTGGACTCTACAACCATAAACTGAATGTCATTAGTTTTTTGTCTCGGGAACTCCCCCATCATCACTGAGAGAGTAATCATGCCTTGTACTGGGACGTGGCGATTATTGAATCCATATATCGTCCCGTCTGCCGGACCGAGACATTCCACGACGATCTTCATGCTCTGAAGTGTGGACATGAATAGAACATCAACCACGCTTTTGTTGTCCACGAAGATCCTTCTGATGCGAAAGCAAGGGTCTACAATCTCTGCGCTAATGACAAGTGGGTCCTCATGTGGCAGTTGCACCCCCTTTAAGTCTTTGTCTCTAAAGCGGATAATGGTATCCTGGCTTGTCTTCTTATCCACATGGCCCCTCTCACGCTGGTCGAGTGAAAGAGGATTTAAACTGAGGGGGCGAGAGATCCGGTGATGGTCTCCACCTTTCCTATCATGATTCTACCCCATATATTCCTGATGTGCGAGAGGCTACCGCCTGCTGGCTCTAGCACAACCAGCTTGCCGATCGTGTGAGTATTCTTTCTTGTCATTGTTGTTAGTCCAGAGGACTTAAGTAGAACAAGCATTGTCTTCAAAAAGTCTTCAAGGACTTGGAAACTCCTTTCCACAGATTGCACCAGGCTGTTGTAGGTCGCTTATTGCTCCCACAGACAGAGCAAATTAGATCGTCTTATCTAGAGAGTGAGTCAAGCGCACAAATAATCAAAAGAGAACCAACAGCAAAACAATGAGACATTTTATGTGGAAAACTTAGAAAAGAAAAAAATAGGGCAAGGTGCCTAGATCTGAAAAAATCCACTAGTTGTAAGCACGTACAAGAGTTAGCGTTCTCGGGAGAGTGACATGCCACTTCTCCTTTTACAAGTATTTTGAGGAAAAGAGCAAAGTTTTCAGCAACGCTTATAAGAGCAGTGTTGGCACATAAATTGTACCTCCAAAACTCATACTACAAAGGATGGGGGAAAACTATGGAGCGTCGGTTACATGGGCTAAAGGATGCCAAAAGAGAGGTTGCTGAGCAAAGAAGATTGATCTGATTGATAAAAAAAGGGTTACAGGGGAGTCTAAAACAGGTCAGGGAGAGAGGTAGAAAAAAGACAAAATTCGAGACCGCTTATACAGGTCATAAGCTGGAGGCTCGAATCCAAAGTCCCTTCTATGTTACCCATACCTCTCTATTTATAGACGTGAGGGCCTTCCCAAATGGGCAGTTCTAAAAATAATGGGATGCCCGAGGTACAAGAGAGACGGGGCAGGGAAGAGAGGATACATGGGGTGCAAATAGTAAAAATATAGAAAACTATAGACCGCGCGGTCATACAGTCTCGCTGGAAGCAAACCGATTATTCCTTAGAGAATTTTTCGGAGACGAGACGGGTAGTCTAGGCGGTCTCAGAAAATCATGACCATCAGGGCGGGTAATTCTGATCGAGAAGCTGAGGTCGCGGACTTTCGGGAAAGCATGATCCCCGGACATTTCCAAGTTTTGCTGGAACTTCGGAAATGTTTGCTTTCACCGCGGAGATAGCGACTGTGATAAATGCTGAAATGGTTATAAATACTGCTTGAAGACTTCGGAATTTAGAAGTTTCTGGAAGAAGTTGCGAGCTAGTCCCTTATGCGATCACCCTTATTCATGTCGCCGCGATCTCTAAATGGATTCGATGATGTCCTATGACAAGCAAGAGAAAACTCAATTTTCTTCTAGGCGTCCTTCTTAAAAAAAAGGCTGACAGAAAAGAATCGGCGACCTCCAAGAAGACTGTGACGGTCAAACCTTCCAAGGTGACGGCTAAAGGAGAGGCTCCAAGTAAAGAGATCGTTGATTCTTCTACAAAGGAGAATCAGGATGACCTTGTGAAGGGAGGAGCGGTCATGGCATTCTCAAACCCGATCGATGTGACGACCACCTCTTCGGAGCCGCCTGAGCTGAAGCTTCCTGAAGTCGCGATCACCTTCGATTATCAGAAGTCGGTTGAAGTCCTTGACCAGACCGCCGCCCAGTCCAGTCAGACTGCTTCCACTGAGGCTATTAAGGCTGGGATGTAGAAGCAAAAGTCCTCAGCTGAAAAGCTTAGGCAGCAGAAGAGGAGGAGAAGAATATAATAGAGGAAGCGGAGAGGAAGAAGGAAGAGGAAGATAAAGCAAGGGAGCTGATCGAGGAGGAAAATAGAAGAAATGAGAGGGATGTTGAAACCAGTTTCCCGATTTCAGCGTTCGAAAGGGGGTTGCGACTAACCCTTACTTGACCTAAGCCTTGACCCGTGACCGGTTGCTAGGAACTAAGGGACTCGGACTTGATGACAACTAGAGTCTAGGGACAGACCCCTTATGCTTCAGCGTGGAGGTCCCACCGCACAACCGGAAGCCCACTCGGAACTTCCCCTCCCAAGCCAATGCTGAGCCTTGGCACCTTGGAGGGCACTAAGAACCACCTCACTGTCAGCTGAAGGTTGACAAGGGAGGGGGGGGTGCTTGCTCACAACGAGGGGGGGGGGGGGGGGGGGTAGTGACCAACCCTTCCCAAGGTGCCCATGCGGGGTCTATTTATAGACTTTCCCAAAAATGGACTGCGGATAGCCAAAATTGGACTGCGAATAACCAAAATTCTGCTATCCGCAGTCCGACCATGACCATGAACAATCAACGTGTGAGGGGAGGCGAGTGGGACCCGAGGTGCCCACTTTCCCCCTCACGGGAGGCCATACTGGCCTCCCCCCAATGTACCGGGCGAGTGGGAGAGTTCCTCCCACTCGCCCAAAGGGGTTGGTGAGTGGGAAGGCCTCCTCCCACTCCCCCTCAAGGTGGCCGGCGAGTGGGAGGGACCCTCCCACTCGCCCGGCGAGTGGGAGGGTCTCTCCCACTCGCCCGGGTAAATGGCGAGTAGGAGGGACCCTCCCACTCGCCCGGCGAGTGGGAGGGATCCTCCCACTCGCCCGGGTGAGCGGCGAGTGGGGGGCTCCTCCCACTCGCCCGAAGGGGAGTCGGGGGAGCGGGTGCTCCCCCCCGCATCCCATGTGGCCTCTCTTTTCCTTGACTGGTCCCGGCCGCTTATGCGTGGTCATTTTGATCGTCTCGACCACCTTCATTGTCTTGGTCTCATCCGGGTCAGGTCACACCGACTCGGGAAATATGAGGGTTGTACATAATCCCCGCTCTTTGCGAGCTTGTCCCAAGCTCGGAAAGAAAGTCCAACCCACCTATTGGACGAGTTGGTGGGACCCGTAGGGAATCTTTGGAGGGCTCCACCTGATGGCTATATATAAAACCCCTCGAAGAGGGGGGTAAGAAGAGCACTATTCCTGAGAGCCCCCCTACTCCCCCTCTCGAACAAGATGGATCCACCTCGAGATTTCAGAGCTCGCATCAAAGCACTTGCTGGGAAGGGTCCGTCCGACGTGACGGAGCTTAAAGCTCTAATCCATGGCCCTCCGCCTTCTCCTACCCGGTCCGCGGTGAGATCACCTCGGAAGAAACCCCGCCCCGAGTTGGTGAAGCAGTTCCTGGACTACTTTGGCGTAGTCCCGGCTCAAGTCAATACGAATGTGATTTCGATGTTGACAGCTTGCGCGTGCTACCTGTGGTGGGAGAGGGTGGTGTTCGACCTGAGCGTGTTCCGCAAGGTCTTTATCTTCCGATCAACAGCCGATGGGGTTTGCTTCTTGACCAGCACACACGTGGACGTGCATGAGACCTCCAACAAGGTCCATCACTGGAACGACTCATTTGTGTTCATTTGGGGTGATCTGGACGGCATCCCTTTTTCCCCCCACACAGAGACCTGAGAAGGTCTGCAGACCCCCCTCGCTACGTGGGGAGGCCGCTGAGCTGCACCGCTTCCTTAAGGGTGCGAACTTCGAGGTTGATCACCTCCGGAGGAACATTAATTTGCTCACCTACGTGGAGCCGGGGACAGGTACTTGGACCTTGCCAACTCGTCTCCTTTAGGGTTCATTTCTTCCTATGGTTGCTTATCTCATCCTAACTTGTGCAGGCGAACGGTCCCTTCCTCGACACCTCCCCTCTGCGGGGGGAAGTTCCTCTCTCGCCCATGGGCTCGTCGAGGAGGTCGCAGCTGCCTCTGCCTCGGCCCCGAAGGTGTCCGGGTCGAGGCAGAGGAAGGATAAGGAACATGTGGGAGAGGAGGGAGTGCCCTCCTCTCCACCGAAGGGACCGAGGATGCGGCGAGGGAAGGTCGTCTGTCGGAGGGACTCCAGGGTGCCGGCCTAGGAGAGGGGGGAACCGAGTGACCCCAATGCGTTGGCCAACCACCCCAACTTCGAGATGGGCGGGGGGGGGGGGGGGGGGGGGGGGGGGGGGGGGGGGGGGGGGGGGGGGGAAGGCCACGGACCTTCTCGGCGAGCCCGTCGTCTATTGGGATGAGACGATGAACCGGGTCTCCTTCTCCTCCCAGCGACCCTCGTGGGCCGAGGGGGACGTCATCGACGACGCGGCATATAGCTTCATCTATGGCATCTACTGTCGGCAGGACGCCGTATCTTACAAGGAGATGTCCATGCGTGACCTTGCGTATGCGAGCTCTCAGGCCCAGCTCCGCGCGACCGAGCTCTCCAACATGGCCGCCCGCCGAGGTCTTAGTCTCTCATACAGGTCGGTGCGAGCAGATGCGTCGAAGCTGGATGCGGAAGAGAAGGCTACTGACCTTGCGGCTCGCTTGGCCATCGCTGAGAGACTCCTAGAGGAGTCATCCAGAGGCTTGGTTCGTGCCCGCCTTGATGACTTTTCCTTTCTCTTTTTAATCCCTCATTGTTCGTGGGTTCTAATTCACTTGCCTTGCCGGCCTGCAGGGACCCGGTGCCACCGACTCGCTCAGAAGATGATGCGAGGAGTCGGACCAGGAGGTGCAGGACCTGAGGGCTCAGCTCGCCGAAGCTCATAGGCAATTAAGGGAAGGGGGAGGAGAAAGAAGTGCACCTTCGAGGGTGGCGATGCCGGTACCACCTCGACCTGCTGAAGTCGAGCGCGGTCGGAGGAGCATCATGGCGTCAACGGCCCGAGCCATGGTGAGTCGCCTCCATGACGTGGATGCTCTTCGGTATAGCTGGAGGGGAGTCTCCGCCAGCGATATCCTGCCTGAGTTCTTCCCTTCACCTGGGCGATCCGGCTCGCCCCCTAGCAGCAGCGGCTACTCTCCACGGTCGTGAGGGTGGCCTGTGACTTTCCTTTTCTCCCGTTCCTCATGGGATCTATGTACTTATTGTGTTTGCTTTTCTTCTTCAAGCCTGCGTGTACTAGTAAGAATGAAGTAACAATTCATGTAGTACACGTTATCAACGAACCAGTAGTGATTTAAACGGATTTCCCCAGCTTACTTTCTTCCTTTACTGCTTGAGGAATTGATACCTTACTTGAATCGATCACCGAGTCGTTGATTGGCCCGATGAGTCTCCCATCTGCCGATATGACTGAGTCTGTGGAGTGGTCTCTCTTAGTCAGGGATCCTACCGATTGGAGGTGGAAGTACCCATCCATGTCCTGGGAGTCTTAGCTCAACCGGGGGTGGAGGAACTCAACACCTTCCCCATCCGACTGGAGGTGGAAGCACCCATCCACGTCCTGGGAGTCTTAGCTCAACCGGGGGTGGAGGGAATCAACACCTTCCCAGTCCCCTTATCGATTGGAGGTGGAAGTACCCATCCATGTCTTGGGAGTCTTAGCTCAACCGGGGGTGGAGGAACTCAACGCCTTCCCAATCCGACTAGAGGTGGAAGCACCCATCCACGTCCTGGGAGTCTTAGCTCAACCGGGGGTGGAGGGACTCAACACCTTCCCAGTCCCCTTATCGATTGGAGGTGGAAGTACCCATCCATGTCCTGGGAGTCTTAGCTCAACCGGGGGTGGAGGAACTCAACGCCTTCCCAATCCGACTGAAGGTGGAAGCACCCATCCACGTCCTGGGAGTCTTAGCTCAACCGAGGGTGGAGGGACTCAACACCTTCCCAGTCCCCTTATCGATTGGAGGTGGAAGTACCCATCCATGTCCTGGGAGTCTTAGCTCAACCGGGGGTGGAGGAATTCAACGCCTTCCCAATCCGACTGGAGGTGGAAGCACCCATCCACGTCCTGGGATTCTTAGCTCAACCGGGGGTGGAGGGGCTCAACGCCTTCCCAGTCCAATTACCAAGCAACGAGTTGACCCGATGCGTCCCTCATCTACTAGCATGACTTAGCCCGGCGGAGGGTCTCTAGTCAGGGATTTCGAACCTGCATATTCTTCCAGAACCCCCTTCCCATTCATAGTTCTTACCTATTACAACTTACCTACGCTACGCCCCTTTGGGCATCCTGTTACACCTCGCCCTTTCCTGGGCCCCTCCTTACATCTCGCCCCTACCCAGGCACTTCACTACACTTCGCCCCTATCTGGGCACACCGTTACACCTCGCCCTTCCCTGGGCACTTCCTTACACCTCGCCCATTCCGGGCTCACTCTGCCGCCTGCTCCTTGGCCATCTCTGCCATCGCTTCTTCCACTTCTTCAGCTGCTTGCATCCATCCGATCGTGTTGACCGCAGTAACATAACACTGACGCGCCTCCCGGGGATCCCCCCTGACTCTCACCTGGAGTTCTCCGGAGTTGTACTTCAAGCATTGGTGGTAGGAGGACGGCACGCACTTGTACGCGCTGATGAGGGGACGCCGAAGATGGCATTGTAACTGCTCGGCGCATCCACGATGACGAACCGGCAGTTCTTTGAAGTTCCCCCCAGGGTGACGAGGAGTTCGACTCCCCCCTCCACCTCCTTCCTCTCCCCGGAGAATCCGAAAAGTGGCCCATCCGATGCTAGCACTCGCTTTGCGTCAACCTTCATTCCTTCAAAAGCCTTCTTGAAGACCACGTTCACCGAGCTCCCGTTGTCGACTAGGATCCGGGAGACGGTGAAGTTCTCGATCGCCGCCTTGATGACCAGCGCGTCGCAGATGGGGTCCTCATTGGATGGCAGGTCTTGGGTTGAGAAGGTGATCTTCTCGCTTGAGGGCGGGGATCGGGAAGTCGAGGCGACGCTCCGACGGTATATGGCATGGAGGCTCCCCTTCCGGGTGGCCTCTTTGCCCGCTCCCCCGTGGATGACCCCGATCCCTCCCAGGTCCCCTACATCGACCCTCTCTACACATGGATCATCCTCTTCCTTGTCCTTCCCCTTCTCCCCCGCCTGCGGTCCTTCCAGGCACAACTGCTTTCCTCCTGCTGGGGCTCTTCCTACTTCCCTCATCTCGAGGAACTCTGGGCAAGTTGCGGTCGCGTGACCCTCCTGCTGGCTCAAGCCCTACTCCGAGGCTGGCTCCTTCCCTTGCTGACTGCTTCTTACTTCCACTAGGGGGAGTGAGGGGATCCTAGGTGCAGGTGGTGTTGAGCATTCGCCGCGAGCGGAGGATGCGGCCTGCATGAACACCAGGATCCTCTTGCTGAATTCGTCGAAGTCACTCTTCTTCACATACTCGCAAGGCGGAGGCGGGTCTCCCAACTCGTCGCTTCCAGCCATGGGAATTGGCTCAGAGTTTTCCGAACTAGTCGCTTCCACGCTCACCGCACCAGAATGTTGAAATCAGTTTCCCGGTTTCAGCATTCGAAAGGGGGTTGCGACTAACCCTTACTTGACCTAAGCCTTGACCTGTGACCGGTTGCTAGGAACTAAGGGACTCGGACTTGATGACAACTAGAGTCTAGGGACAGAACCCTTAAGCTTCAGCGTGGAGGTCCCAGCGCACACCCGGAAGCCCACTCGGAACTTCCCCTCCCAAGCCAATGCTGAGCCTGGGCACCTTGGAGGGCACTAAGAACCACCTCACTGTCAACTGAAGGATGACAAGGGAGGGGGGTGCTTGCTCACAAGACACACGCGAGGGGGGGGGGGGGGGGGGTAGTGACCAACCCTTCCCAAGGTGCCCATGGGGTCTATTTATAGACTTTCCCAAAAATTGACTGCGGATAGCCAAAATTGGACTGCGAATAACCAAAATTGTGCTATCCGCAGTCCGACCATGACCATGAACAATCAACGCGTGAGGGGAGGCGAGTGGGACCCGAGGTGCCCACTTTCCCCCTCACGGGAGGCCATATTGGCCTCCCCCCAATGTACCGGGTGAGTGGGAGACTTCCTCCCACTCGCCCAAAGGGGGTGGTGAGTGGGAGGGCCTCCTCCCACTCCCCCTCAAGGTGGCTGACGAGTGGGAGGGACCCTCCCACTCGCCCGGCGAGTGGGAGGGTCTCTCCCACTCGCTCGGGTAAATGGCGAGTGGGAGGGATCCTCCCACTCGCCCGGGTGAGCGGCGAGTGGGGGGCTCCTCCCACTCGCCCAAAGGGGAGTCGGGGGAGCGGGTGCTCCCCCCGCGTCCCATGTTGCCTCTCTTTACCTTGACTGGTCCCGGCCGCTTATGCGTGGTCGTTTTGATCATCTCGACCACCTTCATTGTCTTGGTCCCATCCGGGTCGGGTCACACCGACTCGGGAAATATGAGGGTTGTACAAGGGAGAAGAAGCTGGAGGAGGAGAAGAAGGTCGATGAAGAGGAGAAGAAGAAGAAGAAGACCGCAGAGGTGAAGGAGAAGAAGAAAGAGATCGATGAGAAGAAGAAAGAGAAGGAGACCTGGGAAGAGGATAAAGGGAAAGAAAAAGAGAAGCAACAACAACTTGAGAAGTAGAAAGTTGCGCTGGTCGTCGACCTGACAGGGCTTTCTGCTGACCAAGATGCCAATCTAACCAAGGTAGCGGCAGACTGCGTGGAAGCTGTTTCTGCTCAACGAACTGGTAAGGCTAAAGTGATCGCTATACCGCCAATTTCGCTTCCTTTGCTTGCTTTCAAGCCTCCATATCCAAAGAAGCGACGCGAGATCGTAATCATTCCAGCAGATGACATCCTTCTTATTAACACGGATTTAAAAAAGAGAAGGAAAGAGTAAGAGAGATCGCATAAAAGAGAGTTGGAAAGAATGGACCTGGACCTCCTTAGAGGATCAGACCGCCTCTTGCTGACCGCAGATCCTGCGGTCACCAAAGAAGTCAAAGATCTCTTGCGTGATCACGACCTTCTTTTCTTTCCAAGTACATAATCTATTTGATGTCTTACATTCTGAATAGTCATAGTCAAGCTTACAATTCTTCTTTTGACCGCAGGTGTTGACGAGACTGGATCGACCCCAGAAGAAGGGGAAATTCCACAGCAACTGACGATCCCTCCGCAGTTCGCGAACATTCTCAAGCCTATCTTTGAGGACGTTCGAACCATGCAGTCTCGGGAGCGCATGTTGGAGGACCAACTCATAGTTCTTACTGTTGACTTCGAGGTGAGGCTGCATGCCAAGGAAGTGGAGTGCTAGAACCTGGTTCATGCGTCCTCTGAAGATTATGAGGTGATGCTCGTTAAGCTCCATAAGAAACTCCATAAGTCGAAAAGGATACTGATTATTATAAGGGGAAGACCAGTGCATTGACTAATGAGGTCAGCGCACTCAGGACTGGTCCTGCCCATATGACTTTGCGTTCGGGAGCTCCTAGCGGTCACCAAGAAGAAAGGCCAACTTCTGAGATCGTCGTGGCCCCCCATGGAGAAGGTGGACAGAGACGTTGCTAAAATTCATAGAGTTGCGATGTCAACACATCAGAGTCTGGTGGCCACCCTGATCATTGTCAATGAGATGCAAGATGTCGCAACCTTCATTGGAAGAAAACTTCAGCCAAGGAGATAGAATCTTATTTTTTTTGTCGGTCTCAAAAACTTTGATATTTGGACAATTTGATAAGTCTATAATATAATGATGTTTAACATTCTTTCTATGCGGTCTATGAAATGATGTGATGTCGATCTCTGTGATTATGTGTTGTCTGTTAATTTTCATTTGCATATTTTCTGACTTCTTGCTTGAGATGATGCAGTTTGAATGTATTATGATCGATTTTGCTGTTGTTATTCTTACCCATTATACAGGTCTGGCGGTCTGCGAAGTTGACTGGGCGGTCACAAATTCTGTCATTATGACTAAAATGTCCTTCGAATCCTATAAATAGACATGTTTAGAATCGAAGATTCAAACTTCTGTGAATGCGTCCTAAGTACCGATCTCAACGATCTGATAAAATGGTGTCCACTCAAGCTGCTGCTGAGACCTTTGTTAATGTCAATCACAAGCCTTGCCGACTCTTTCAAACAAAATATGTCTTTTTTGGAAAGGTATATGATTCAAACTTAAAACGTTGTGCGGCTTCCTCAAGAAGATGAAGGATTGAACTTTGGCATTGAGAACAAGCATGTGATCTCAATCGATCATTTCGATTGCGATCTCATGCTTCCCATGCCTTGAGAATTTTCGGAGGTGAAGGAAGATTACAGAGTGGTGCTCGGACAGCTTCCGTTGAACTCCATTGGTTTTCATGTCAGCTTTCATCGGCTATTTGAGATCGGCAAGAGTCAAATTTACCATGGATTTGTTTCGCTGCACATTTACAATGAAGTCACTTAAAGAGCGGAGGAAGAAGAAAGAGTTTATAGGACTGATGTATTTTTCCTGCCATGGAATCAAAGTCCTTAATCTTCGCAACAAGATTCCATTCTGGACTGAGAGGTTCCTGGTGTTTGAAGGAGACTTTGGCGGTCTCAAGACTCTGCCATCTAAGAAATTGAGATCTAAATCCTTGCCCCACTGGCTGGAAAACGCCTTGACCTTTTCCACTACTTGGCCCTCTAGCCTAAGGTCGTCGAGATCACTCTTGAATAAAGTAAGTAACTCCCTGCGGTCTCATTATCATTCTCCATTGTTTATTTCTATCATTTTTATTTCCCTCTCAGCGGTCCTGGCGGTCCCAACAATTGAGCCTGTAGCACCGAAGGAAGAGGTCCTCACCCAACGGGAGATGAGACTCAAAAGAGACCACGAGAGGGTGAAGGATGAGACCGCCCAAGAGTCTGATTTCAAGCACTTGAGCCCGCCTCTTCATATAATATAGATGATCTCGATAATAATTTTGATGATAATTGCTCATAGATAGCGATCTCCAGTACTTTAGGTCTTTTGTGAAAAACTCAATCATTATAGTTATAGATGAATTCCCTGGATATTCCATCCCATTCATCAATAAAACATCTAGAACAAGAAATACAAGTAGCGATCTCAGCTACTCTAGACTATCCTTTTGTTGATTATATAACTAAAGGAAATTGATAGATTGTATATCAGAGAAACATAGGCGGCGGTCTTAAATGCTCCAGACCGCCCCTTACTAGAATAGATATAAGTTCAAGCGGTGGTCTTAAGTACTCCAGACCACCCCTTAATAGAAACATATAACTGTAAAAGCTTAGGCACCGGTCTTTAATGCTCCAGACCGCCACTTAGTAGAATAGAAAATAGAGAAACATATGCGGCAGTCTTAAATGCTCCAGACTGCCCCTTCTTAGAATAGATAAAACAAAAACATAGGTGGCGATCTTAAATGCTTCATACCGCCCCTTATTAGAATAGATAATAGAGAAACATATGGGCGGTCTTAAAGGCTCCAGACCTCCCCTTATTAGAAAAGATAACCGAGAAACATATGCGGCGATCATAAATGCTCCAGACCACCCCGTATTAAAATAGATAATAGAGAAACATGGGTGGTGGACTTAAGTGCTCCAGACCGCCACTCATTAGAATAGATAATAGAGAAACAGAGACGGCGGTCTTAAATGCTCCAAACTACCCCTTATTAGAATTAATAATAGAGAAACATAGGCGGCATTCTTAAATGCTCCAGAACGCCCCTTATTAGAATAGATAATAGAGAAACATAGGCGGCAGTCATAAATGCTCCAGACCACCCCTTATTAGAATAGATAGGAAAAACCCCGAAGTGGCGATCTTAAATACTCCATACCGCCCCTTATTAGAAGAGAGAAGATAGAGATAGTGACCTTGGCGGTCAATAAGAGGAGAGGTGTACATACCAAAATGATCAATAGGGCAGGTGTGGTTGCTGAAGCGACACCGACATTACTTTCCCTGGAAGAGACCATTAAAGTTGTAACACCCTAAGAAGAAGAGCGACCTCAGCGGTTAGAAGAGAAGATGTGTACATACCAAGATGATCAATAAGGCAGGTGTGGTCATTGAAAGTGCACAGTGTGCCTCTGAGTATACTCTAGAGGGGGTGAATAGAGTTTATGAAAATATTTATATTCTATTTGTGGAAACACAATAAAAACACTAAGTATTATGCCTAAATAATTCCACACACAGAATAAAATAAGTGATGTTAAAGTAAAGCAGAAAAATAGTAAATAAAATGGGACAGCACAGAAAAGTGACACACACAGAATACACAAGATTTTATAGAGGTTCCCCAAAATGTGGGTAGTCCTCTCTTCTACCACCTGGTAGGAATTCACAACCTGTGTATGAGTATTTTGATAAGGAGACTCTTGAACCAAAGATCTTTTGATAAGAAGATCTTGAACCGCTCAGAACTTTTGATAAGGAGATCTTGAACCAATTAGATCTTTTGATAAGGAGATCTTGAACCACTCAGATCTTTTGATAAGGAGATCTTGAACCAATCAGATCTTTTGATAAGGAGATCTTGAACCACTCAGATCTTTTGATACAGAGATCTTGAACCACTGAATCCTTTGAAGAGGGATTCTTAAAACTCTGTACAGTTGAGAAGTTGAAAGAAGAAAGTGGATGGAGAGGAAGAATTTTGTTCTCAGAATTTTTTAGAAGCTTTCTGCTTCTATTTCTTTTCTTCAATGGATCTGCTAATGATGAACCCTTGCTTATGATTGTGATGATTTGCAAGGTTTTTTTTTCTTCAGATCCTTCTCTCTTTCTTTTGCTTGCTATCTGTCTGCTAAAAGATGTTGATGAAGAAGCAACTCAGTTTTCTATTCTGAAAGAGATCTTGTTTGCTCTGTATTGTCTCTGTTTGGGTTCCAGGAGGAAGAAGAAGAAGTGGGAACCCTAATCGACAAAGTGAAGCAGATGGTGATGAATGCTCTGTAGTTTTTCTCCTTCTCATCTTATTTATTGTCCATGATTTAATTTTCAAATTCCTTTCCACTTTTAGATTGTTATGAAAAGGTATTGGCTAGGACAATTAACCTTTCTTCCTTCTGTTGTTCACGACACGTTTTCCAACTGTTTGAATCCTTTCCAAGAAAGATTCTCATGTCTTCTTGAATGCTCCTCTCCATTCTAGGCAATAAATAAGTTGTTTTAGAACGGTCTTTAGTGTTGTGGGCCCTCAGAGAGAGTGCAAAAAGGACAGCTGAAAAGGTTTCCTTTTCAGATTGTATTCGATGTTCCGTCGACTTCATTTTCTCTTCTTATCGACACACCTTCAAGTTCTTGTAAGAGCATCTTTGAATTCCTTCTAGCTCTGGTTGAACTCTGATGTTGACGTTACGTCAATTACTTATCGACGTAACCGGCGAGTTGGAGACTTGTTTTGAACTTCATTGTCTGCATTGAATTGTAGTCCATGTTACGTCGACTTCAGATGGCTCTGACAAATACTTCCTTCTGTGTTGAATTGAAGTCGAGGTTGTGTTGACTTCTAAGATAACTTCGACATGCTCCTTTATCTACGTCGACTTCTATTCAACGTAGCGTCGACTTGAAATACTTTGACAGAGGGTTTGAGTTGCTTGGACTTCTAGTCTGAATTGCGTCGACAGTAAGTAAAAGTTGCGTCGACTTGTATTCAACGCAAGTATTAGTTCAACTTAGATTGTGTTTATCCTGACCTAGTATTGACACTCTAGGAAGAGTGAGACATCCTATGACATCTAATGACCAAATTACCCTTACTATACAATGGGTAATATCTCCTAATACATGGAATCACTTGTATATAATTTGTTCAGATAAATCAAGGGTATTTTTCGCAACAATCTCCCCCTATTTATCTTAAAAAAATTTATAATTTGATTAAGTGATTTCATGCATACTCAAACATAAAATTGAAATACATTTCTTGGATTATAAAAGCAATACCGACAATAATGAGTGACAGTATAAACATAAGACATATAACATATTTCCAAGTGATCATATTTTTCTGAACTTCTGTATCAAATGTTGATCTACTGAATACTGTTTCATATATTTATGTATACAGAATACCTGAAAATCTTTACTTCCTGTCTGGTGTTTTCCTTTTCCTTGTGAAGACCTTTTGTGACTCTTTCCTTGGTACAGTCAGCAAGAGAGCTTCCTTGTCTCCATCAGCCTTATCAATATTCATTTCATCCTCTTTCTCATTTTCTTTAGCAATATTTTCTTAGACTACCTCTACAGCCTCCTTTGCAATGTTGGCCACCTCATCCAGCAAATTATTGTACAACCTTGTATTCGCCGAGTAGGTTCTCGAGACAAGAAATATTTCGGAACACCATTTCTCGGTATGATCCCAGAGAGGGCGAAGAGGGGAGGGGCGGCTCACCCCCCTCTCGCCCAACAGAAGGCGGAGAGGGGAGGGGCGGCTCGCTCCCCCCCCCCCCCCCCCTTCGCCCAGCGGAAGGCGGAGAGGGGAGGGGCGGCTCTCCCCCCCTCTAGCCCAGCAGAAGGCGGAGAGGGGAGGGGCGGATCGCCCCCCCTCTCGCCCAGCAGAGAGGGTGGAGAGGGGAGGGGCGGCTCGCCCCCCCTCTCACCCAGCAGGGAAGGCGGAGAGGGGAGGGGCGGCTCGCCCCCCCCCCCCCCCCCCCTCTCGCCCAGCAGATGGCGGAGAGGGGAGGGGCAGCTAGACCCCCCCCCCTCTCGCCCAGCAGAAGGTGAAGAGGGGAGGGGCGGCTCGCCCCCCCTCTCGCCCAGCGGAGGGCGGAGAGGGGAGGGGCGGCTCGCCCCCCTCTCGCCCAGCAGGAAGGCGAAGAGGGAAGGGGCGGCTCGCCCCCTCTCGCCCAGCAGGGGCGCGAGACCACAGGGGGGCGAGCTCCTCTCGCCCCGCCCCAAGGCAAGGGGGGCGAGCTCCTCTCGCCCCCGTCCCCTCTAGGGGGGCGAGCTCCTCTCGCCCCCCGCGCCCCCAGCAGCAGGGGAGCGAGACCCCAGGGGGGGCGAGCTCCTCTCGCCCCGCCCCAAGGCAAGGAGGGCGAGCTCCTCTCGCCCCCATCCCCTCCAGGGGGGGCTCCTCTCGCCCCCCGCATCCCCAGCAGAAGGGCGAGACCAGCAGGGGCGCCGCCCCTGGGTCTCGCCCAGCCCTAGCAGAAGGGCGACACCAGCAGGGGGGGCGCCCCTAGCTGGGTCTCGCCCAGCCCCAGCAGAGGGACGAGACCAGTAGGGGGGCGCCCCTAGCTGGGTCTCGCCCAGCCCCAGCAGAGGGGCAAGACCAGCAGGGGAGCCGACCCCCGGGTCTCGCCCCACCCCAGTTAGGGGGCTCGTCGAGCCCCTAGTTGGGTCGGTCTGCGTTTAGCGCCTCAGAGCAGCGGGATTCGGCTATTCGCAGGCCAAATCCGGGGTATTTTGATAATCTGATAAACCAGTTAGTTGTTATTTGCAGCCCAACTTCAGAAATCCTATAAATAGGACCAAGGGGGCACCATTTGGGGGAGATCATTCTAGGCTAGCTCTCTCCCTCTCTCTCTCCCCAAGTCTCTCTAGGGGGTGAGGAGAGCCTCCAGTGGTGCCCAAGCTTAGTAGTGGCTTGGGAGGGGAAGTTCCTAAGGGGCTTCCGGGTATGTGGCGGGACCTCCCCACTAAGCCCTTGGTCCAGTCTATAGTTCCTCAACCTTCAACCTAGAGCTCTCACTTGGGGGGAGTAAGGGTTGGTCGCCCCTCAGTTTGCTGAGGGCCCCAAACTCCACAGAGACCGAGAAATCGATTTCAACATTATGGTGCGGTGAGTGTGGAGTGTTACCGATTCAAGAAACTCTCAAGATAATCTCCATGGACGGAGGTGGAGGAAGATCCGACCCAGGTCACTCGCAACCTCCGGTGGCTGGGGTGACGTTGGAGATGTTCGAAGATTTCAGGCAAGAGGTCTTACAGACCTTCCAGGTTGCTTTCGCCATGATAGTCGGAGGCAGAAGAAGAGATGGTCCAGAGGTACCACCCCAGCAGGTGGATGAGGTAACTCTCAGCCAACAGTCCAGAGAAGAGATCCCGGTGGGGGGGAGTGGGGAGGTGCCATACCCCCACTCGCCCATCCTCAAGGGGGCGAGCTCTGGAGGGGGCTCCCTCCCAGCTCGCCCCGCCCCTTCAAGGGGGCGAGCTCTGGAGGGGGGCACCCTCCCAGCTCGCCCCGCCCCTTCAAGGGGCGAGCTCTGGAGGGAGGCGCCCTCCCAGCTCGCCCCGCCCCTTCAAGGGGGCGAGCTCTGGAGGGGGGCACCCTCCCAACTCGCCCCGCCCCTTCAAGGGGGCGAGCTCTAGAGGGAGGCTCCCTCCCTGCTCGCCCCGCCCCACCTAGCCCAACCCCAGAAGGGGGCGAACGGGGAGGCATCCCCCCCCCCCCCGCTCCAAAAGGAGACGAGTGAATGTTGGCGGGCGAGACCACCCCGAGTGGCGACCATCCAATAGCTCGGCGAGCGCAGAGGTCAGCAAGTCGACTCCGCGAGAGAAAGGAAGAAAGGGTTTTCAAAGGAAAAGAGCCAACCGATCGAGGTGGAGGCAGGGATCGAACGCACCCTCTCCACCACCTCAATAAACCACGGCGATAGACGGGGGTAGAAGGAGAGGAGCCAGAAAAGCAGAAAGAAGAGGAAGAAAAAAGGATATGTTTGAGTTACCTAACAGTGACCTCCACGATGAAGAGGGGCACACGGCCTCCGTCTGCCCTGAGTTGTTGGAAATAAAAGATGTGATGAGTCCTAGGAAACAACAGCCACTACCAGGAGAAGTCGAGGAAGACTGGGCCTGGGAGACTCAGTTCGGTTTGCATGCTTAGTTTTCTTTTCAATCCCTAAGTTCATGTAATGCGATGTTTTGTTTCCATTTCCTCACATGTATTGGGATAATTAATATAATGAAAGTTTTTCAAAAATACTTAGCCCCGATGTTGGCCTGCTGACCAGGCTCCCGCCTAGCTGGCAGGGCCGGGAACCGCTCGGGGCAGGAAGCAAAGACACTCCACCTCTAGTTGAGCCTGGCTCCTAGAGTGTGTCGACCTTGTATCCACCCCTAGTTGAGCTTGGCTCCTAGAAGGTGTCGACTTTGGCCCCGAGCAGAAACCGCTGACCGGGCTTGTTGACGCCGGCAGGGCAGGAGACTCACTTGGCGAGGCAGGTGATTCATGTTGGTTAAGGCCCCGAGCAGATACCGCTGACCGTGCTTGTTGATGCCGGCAGGGCAGGAGACTCACTCGACGAGGCAGGTGATTCATGTTGGTTAAGGCCCCGAGCAGATACCGCTGACCGGGCTTGTTGATGCCGGCAGGGCAGGAGACTCACTCGGCGAGGCAGGTGATTCATGTTGGTTAAGGCCCCAATCAGATACCGCTGACCGGGCTTATTGATGCCGGCAGGGCAGGAGACTAACTCGGCGAGGCAGGTGATTCGTGTTGGTTAAGGTCCCGAGCAGATACCGCTGACCGGGCTTGTTGATGCCGGCAAGGCAGGAGACTCACTCGACGAGGCAGGTGATTCATGTTAGTTTAGGCCCCGAGCAGATACCGCTGACCGGGCTTGTTGATGTCGGCAGGGCAGGAGACTCACTCGGCGAGGTAGGTGATTCGTGTTGGTTAAGGCCCCGAGCAGATTCCGCTGACCGGGCTTGTTGATGCTGGCAGGGCAGGAGACTCACTCGGCGAGGCAGGTGATTCACGTTGGTTAAGGTCCCGAGGTGGCTCCGCTAGCCGGGCTCTCACTAGCCGGCAGGTGCAGGTTGACCTCCCAGGGAGGCTATGTTCTTCACCCCTCGGATGGTTCCGCTGACCGGGCTCTCACTAGTCGGCAGGTGCAGGTTGACCTCCCAGGGAGGCTATGTTCTTTTCCCTTCGGATGGTTCCGCTGACCAGGCTCTCACTAGCCGACAGGTGCAGGTTGATCTCCCAGGGAGGCTATGTTCTTCACCCCTCGGATGGTTCCGCTGACCGGGCTCTCACTAGCCGGCAGGTGCAGGTTGACCTCCCAGGGAGGCTATGTTCTTTTCCCTTCAGATGGTTCTGCTGACCGGGCTCTCACAAGCCAGCAGGTGTAGGTTGACCTCCTAGGGAGGCTATGTTCTTCACCCCTCAGATGGTTCCGCTGACCGGGCTCTCACTAGCCGGCAGGTGTAGGAGGAACTCCCAGGGATATGTTCTTCACCCCTCGGATGGTTCCGCTGACCGGACTCTCACTAGCTGGCAGGTGCAGGTTGACCTCCCAGGGAGGCTATGTTTTTCTCCCGAGGTGGTCTCGCTAGCCGGCGGGGTTGGAAGACCACTCGGGTGGCTGTATGTTTTTTCCCAACGTGGTATCGCTAGCTGGACTCTCTTTAGCTGGCAGGGTTGGAGGAACTCTCAGAGAGGCTATATGTTTTTTCCGAGATAGCTCCGTTAGCCGGATTCCCAGCGACACTCATCGAATCTGTAGGGTTGGTCGTTTCTTTCCGAGCGTGTACCTCGCTCGAAAAGAGCGGTGATTGTGTACAACACTGTATTCGCCGAGTAGGTTCTCGAGACAAGAAATATTTTGGAACACCATTTCTCGGTATGATCCCGGAGAGGGCGGAGAGGGGAGGGGCGGCTCGCCCTCACCTCTCGCCCAGCAGGGGGCGAGACCCCAGGGGGGGCGAGCTCCTCTCGCCCCGCCCCAAGGCAAGGGGGGCGAGCTTCTCTTGCCCCTGTCCCCTCCAGGGGGGCGAGCTCCTCTCACCCCGCCCCAAGGCAAGGGGGCGAGCTCTTCTTGACCCCATCCCCTCTAGGGGGGAGCTCCTCTCGCCCCCCGCGTCCCCAGCAGAAGGGCTAGACTAGCAGGGGGGCTGCCCCCCTGGGTCTCGCCCAGCCCCAGTAGAGGGGCGAGAATAGCAGGAGGGCCGCCCCTATCTGGGTCTCGCCCAGCCCCAGCAGAGGGACGAGACCAGCAGGGGGGGCGCCCCTAGATGGGTCTCGCCCAGCCCCAGCAGAGGGGCAAGACCAGGAGGGGAGCCGACCCCCGGGTCTCGCCCCACCCCAGTTAGGGGGCTCGCCAAGCCCCTAGTTGGGTCGGTCTGCGTTTAGCGCCTCAGAGCAGCGGGATTCGGCTATTCGCAGGCCAAATCCGGGGTATTTTGGTAATCTGATAGACCAGTTAGTTGTTATTTGCAGCCCAACTTCATAAATCCTATAAATAGGACCAAGGGGGCACCATTTGGGGGAGATCATTCTAGGCTAGCTCTCTCCCTCTCTCTCTCCCCAAGTCTCTCAAGGGGGTGAGGAGAGCCTCTAGTGGTGCCCAAGCTTAGTAGTGGCTTGGGAGGGGAAGTTCCTAAGGGGCTTCCGGGTTTGTGGCGGGACCTCCCCACTAAGCCCTTGGTCTAGTCTATAGTTCCTCAACCTTCAACCTAGAGCTCTCCCTTGGGGGGAGTAAGGGTTGGTCGCCCCTCAGTTTGCTGAGGGCCCCGAACTCCACAGAGACCGAGAACTCGGTTTCAACAGTTATCATCATGGAGCTCCCCATGGACCTATACTGTACCTACAACAATCATTGCTCCAGCTGGCTCTTGGGCTGGTTCTTGAGGTGTTCACAGAAGCTCCCCCTGAGTTGATGGGAGCTCGACCTGATTTTCTGCAGCTGGTTCCCCTTGATTCTCTGGAGGCTCTACTTGAAACTCCCCCTGGACATTTTGGAAAATGGTCACTTAAAAGGAGCTTCATCATCATTCTCCTTATTATTGCCACTCAACTCTAGGACAAACCCTTCCTCCCCCTGAATATTATCCTTCTTCTTAACCTTGCTGGCAAGAGAGGTTAAGAACTCCTTTGTCACTAGGGAGGAAGACATGAAGTCTTTGATTCCCTATAGAGATCTTTTGGAGTCTATGAGTTCAGACTCCATTTGGGAGTATTTCTTATCAAATTTTATGGCTTGGCTGGCTGGTAGGTCAGCAAATGTGCTGGAGGATAGCCCTACTTCTTTTGATATTGCTTGCTCAATGTCAAAGGAGGGTGTAGGAAGGGAAGTAAAGGCAGGTGGAGGTGTGAGGTTCTCATTTTGATCAAGATGATCATTGTAGGCAGGGGAAAGGGTTTGGTAGATTTTTGGATAAATATAGGTTTTATAGATTTCTGGAGACTGTGGTATAGGTCCAGGAGATGGTATGGATGGGATGGATTGGAGGTTTTTCTCTAGGGTGGCACCTTGTTGTGCTGGTGGATTATTTTGGACTGGAGGCACTGGTATAGTTATCTCTGTGTCCTGTGGTGCTGGAGAGAGAGGGGGTGAGGGTGCAGCTTGACCAGGCTTGAGGATCTGCCTGGTCCACTTAGAGAAGATTCCAATGTTGATTATTTTGCCTGGTGGAATTGACACTCCTTTGGATTTGCAGACCTCTGGATAGTGTTGGAAGAGAACTTAGCTCTTTATCCTCATGTAGGAATTTTCTTTATGTGCATATTTGTGTCCAATCATTTTCAGGAGGCATCTCCCCCAGTTTATCTTCTTCTTCAGAATCAGAGCACCCATGATTTGCCATTGCTGCTTGGGTATAGCATCATGTGTTGATATCTTGCACAACATCACTTTTCCAACTATGTATGCCAGAAATATGTACTCTTCTGCCAGATCCACCTTTTTCAGATTGATGGCTCTCTCTTTCTTAAATTGCATGATTTCTAAGGCCTTCTTTGCCTCTTCCTTGACAACTCATCAGAAGCCTCACCTGTGGGTAGATCAAATGTTTGAGACAACATTTCCTCTATTATGTTGATATCCCTTTCAGAAATTTTCCCATGGAGGTAACCGTCATCTCCAACGTGCACAGTAGCCTTGAACTCTGCCAACTCAACATCAAGTATTTTACATCTCGTGGAAATCAGCTTTGTCAATCCTGCTTTATGAAATAGGCCAAGGATAGCCTTAAAGCTTTCTGCAGCAGCATTGAAGGAGTCGATGTCCACGTCAAAGCCAGATTTGATCTTGGGTGGAGCCATTGGATTGTAGGTACCTACAAACACAACGAAAGGAGAGAGAAAGAGAGAAATAAGAGCACGAGAGAGCTGGAGAAGGAGAGAGCAAGGAGAGGAAAATTCGAAAGCGTAAATGATTTAACGCTGAAGTTGCTTAGAAGAAGATGATTCATCGCAACTTAGGGTTTAAGTCTGAGCACCGTCGATATACATTAATATTCAGTGCGCCAAAAATATGTCAAGACTGTTTCTATAAGCAATTCCGTGCGAATTGTTATATCGTCATTGCATTGGATAATATTCGACGCAACTTCGAGATTGCTCAGCAATTCTTAAGTTGACATAGTGATATTGACGTTGCGTCGATTTCCAATCGACGCAACCTCAAATTTGATCAGTGACTATTAAGTCGGCGCATACATCGATATGAACTTGACGATGTGTTGAATGGCATTCGAATCATCCACTTCGATTGGCTCTTGGCACTTGCGTCGAGTAGAACAAGATGATACGTTGAATTCTATTCGATGCAACTCTGAATAAATAGTTCTATTTTCATAAAAAATTCTTGCTATTTTCCCGAGCAATGATGTTTATTGAAAATAGTGATTATGCTATTAATTTTATGAACTAAGGGGATTTCAAGGGAATTAAGAGAAGTAATCACTCCCTTGATTGAATTTAGTTCTTCCTTCCTTTCTCACTATCTCTTGGGTAGGACCCTACCTTACCCTGCACAAGTAACTTCAAACATTAGAAGGAACCCAGGTTACCTCGGGCCCTTTGCTTTTACCATTGTAGGGTTCAATGAAAGAATAAAAGGGACTTTCATGATACCCTTTTGGATGATAAGGAATGAGTTTCTCAAACCTATGTTTATTATTTTGATACTTAAAATGTGTATAGAATGTATCTAAATATAAAAGATCAGCAGAGTGTTTTATTACCCTAGGTTTGGCTTTAGCCTTTTGATTGTTTAGTTTCGCTGCATTACTCTTCCCTTGGGATTTCTATTCTTTGTTAAGATTTGCTTCATCACCTCTAGTTATTTTCTTTGGTTTATTAGTTTCCTGATCCTTAGTTTTTCACTGTTCTCACAGGATTTATAGTCACTAGGTCTAATGAAGCTAGCTGGATTTTTGCAGGCAGGTTTCCTAGGGGTTTTTGTGTTAGTGGATGGCTCTGCTCCTAACCCTAGGTGATTAAATCTCATGGAGAGATTTTGTGTGATGTCTCTGAGCTTTTGACACCTCCCATTGAGTGAGTCCTCAAAGGCCTTTGCCATTGTTAGCTCTTCTTTTAGCTTTAGATTTTCTTTTATAATTTCAATTAATTCTGATTCTTTATTATCAATTTTATTTGTTAAATCTTAATTTCTTAGATATAATTCATCTTACTTTAGGTTGTCTAGTTCTAACCTAATTGTTTCTACTTCTTTTTATGCATGGAGGAAATCCTTGCAAAATTCCTTAAAGCAATTTTTGAAATCATCAGAATTAAAATCAAATTCATCAAACATTGATACATGTTCTTCTTCATCATCTGAAGACATCCCCAAAGCCATAATGCAGGCTGCTTATACTTCTGCTTCATCGTCACTTTCAGATGAGGAAGAGCTTAACTCTGCTTTAGAGTCACTCCAGGTTTGAGCAATGAAACCCTTGGCTTTCTTCTTGTCTTTCCCCATAAAAGACTTCTTCTTCTTCTTTTCATCCTTGTTGCTGCTCCTGACCCTTTGTTCTTGTGGGCACTTAGGAGCTATGTGCCCTGGCCTGTTGCAGGAGTAGCATATCACCTCCTTCTTTGGAGTCTTTGTAGGAGCTTGTGTTCCACATCTCTTAGTTTGAGAATAACAAATCACACTATGTATTTGATCTTGTTTGTATTTATAGTGTGCAGGTACTATAGTTAAATAACCATATATACAGGATGCTGATTGATGACGATTCTCTAAAAAGAGTGTTAACACCTCGTGTTAACTTATCGTTGAAGAGGGATGATGTCGAGAAGGGAATGACGTGGAAAAGATATTTCATCGAGAAGCCAGAGACAACGCCAGCGTTGACTCTTAATGCCCGCGTTGAGTCCACGAATCTTCCACGATCCCGACGGTTGCACGATCTCAGCCACGACAGTGCACGCTCAATAACGTTTGCGTTAACTCTTAACGCTGCGTGTTAGCTTTCGTGCTTATTTAAAGAATTGATTTCATTTGATCAAGATTGATGCATTCTAAGCCTTCATTCTATACTTCTGAGAGATCATTTCATCCCAAATTCAGAGAGCACTCACACCACCAACATTGAGGAACAAGAGTGAGAAGGAGATTTCCAACGACAAATTTGAAGAAGGACGCTCGCTTCAACTCCGACGTGGTCATGGCGTATCTTCAACATCTTCTTTAGCGCTCTTCAATCTAGGGAGTCTTTTATTCTGATTTTTACTTTATCTTTTCAATTTTTTTCCTTGTAACGGTAGTGAATTCGACGCCTTGCGTGTGGCGACCAGGCCGGGTTCGGTTTAGGGGGAAATTTGCCGCCTTGTGCGTGGCGACTAGGTCTAAGGTAGATCTAGGGGGTGGCTAAAGGCAATATCTGGGGAAAGATAGGCTATAGCCAACCGGTCCTTGGGAGAAGGACCAGTGAAGAAACAAAAGTGATTTTTAAGTTGTCACCTCTAATTTCAAGCGTTATTGAAATTTTATCATTGCAATCATTTTTGTGAAATATAAAATTCTTTTTCATTATATCTAATTTTTCTGGAATTTTATTTCATAAAGAAAATCATTTGGAATATTTCTGTTAAAATATTTTCTGGAGCGACAACGCCCGACGTTAACTATATAACGCCAGGCGTTAGCGACAGAACCAAAAAGTTTTCTGTTATTTTAAAATCAGTCAATTTATCTCTAAAACAGTAAACCCCTTATTCACCCCCCCCCCCCCACCCTCTAAGGGCGCCATCAGATCCAACACGTGGTCTCAGAGCAGGTTATTCCAAAACGGTTTCACAATCGGGAATAATGGCGCATCATTATAATGCTTTTGTTGAGGGTCAAGGAATTAGTTGACCTCCACTATTTACCTGCACTGATTATAACTATTGGAAAACAAGAATGCATTGTTTATTAAATGCTTTAGATAATGATGTGTGGGGTACTGTAGAACAAAATTACTCTCCACCAACAATTGTTGTTGGAGAAATTACTATGGAAAAACTAAGAGACGGATGGGATGATAATGACAAGTTAAGATGCAAAAATAATGCTAAATCTATGAATGCTTTATTTTGTGCTTTGGATAGAACATAATTTAATAAAACTTGTGCTTGCGAAACTGCTTATGATATATGAGAAATTCTAGATTCAAAGCTTTTGCAACTTGAATCCGAATACGAGAAATTCTAGATGGAGGCGGATGAAGACATTGATTCAATGTACACAAGATTTACCAAGATCGTCAACGACTCAGAAGTACTTGGAAAAGTGTTCTCCAATGGCGACTTGGTGAGAAAAATTCTTCGGTCTCTCCCTCCAAAGTTCAATCCAAAGGTGACGGCTATCTCGAAGTCGCACAATTTAAAGAAGCTCCAAATTGAGAGCCTCATTGGGAACCTCAAGACCCATGAGGTTGAACTCAAGATTCAACAATAAGAGTACAACTTGGAGCCAAAGAAGAAGGCCTTAGCATTGAAGTCAAAGAATGAGGTTGATGGAGATGATGATGAGGATGACAAGGAGAGCCTATTTGTGAAGAAGTTCAAAAGGTTCATGAAGACTCCGAAAAGGAGAAACACCTTTCAGAAATACTTCATCAAGAAGGGATCTTCATCGAGGAAAGGAAGAGGTAGCGACGAGGACGATGATGAGCGACCACCACCGGAGTGCTATCATTGTAGAAAGACTGGGCACAACCAGAGCTAGTGCCCGAAATATCTGAAAGCGCATAAAGAAAAGTGGCACATGGGAAAAGAGAAAAGGAAGGTCATAAAAGCGGCTACATGGGATGACTCCTCCGAGGATTCAAGCAGCTCATCCACTAGCGATGAAGAAGAGGCAAATATGTGCCTTATGGGAAAAAGTAACAAGACGTCCGAGGATGAAAGCAGTGTCCAAAGCGACACTGAGGTAACTCTCCCTACTACTTATGATGATTTATATATTGAATATTTACAAACATGCAAATTTTTTGATAAAAGTTTAAAAGATATTGATCTTCTAAATTCTGAAAATAAACTTTTATTAAAAGAAAACAAAAAATTATCTAAACAATTAGGGAAAGAAAAGGTATCTTGCCAAGAGTGCAATCACTCCTTGGCAAGAGTGAAAGAACTTGAAGAAGCTCTTTTTAAATCCCAATCCAATATAGAAATTCTTACTAAGGAGAAGGGGGTTTAGAAAGAACTTTAGAAACCTCCCTTTCTCAAATAGAGAGAGGAAAGAAAAGTTTTGCGAATCTGTGCGTTATGTTGGTAACGGAAAACAATGCTCTCAAAGCTCGTATTCATGATTTAAATTTGGCTATTAAGAAATTTGGAGTTGGGCAAACATCTCTGGGCATGATCTTGGCCAACCAATGCCATGGAAGTGCCAAATATGGCCTTGGATATGGTTCTGGAATCTATCATCAGGCATTAACTCCTAACGCCAGCATTAGCTATAATTCCAGAAACATTAATTCGTTTAATAATAAATTCCAAATTCAAATGTTACCTCATTATCCAGCAAGAGTTTATCCAAAACTCTAAAAAGGTCGCATCCCCTTTTATATCGTGCGCCAAATGTCATTTATTTGGACACACCTCAAACTCTTGTAGGAAAAAGGGCCTTAGTGCTATAAAGCAAATCTGGGTGCCTAAGGTTTCCACCTATTCTATGGGAGGAACCTCTTGAGTATCTGGATCTTTACTCTCATCTCCTTTTTAGGTATGTTGGCAGGCTACGGACAAAAAGGACGTGTGGTATTTGGACTCTGGATGCTCCAAACACATGACGGGAAACAAAGCAAAGTTCCTTAGCCTTGAGATGAAGAATGGAGGGATGGTGACATTTGGTTACAACGAAAAAGGAAGGATCATGGGCATCGGCACAGTGGGCAATGATTCTTTTTCAATCTCAAATTCTATTTGTAGATGGATTAAAACATAATTTAATTTCAATTAGTCAATTATGTGATATAAGCTTAAATGTATTATTTGAATCATCTACAAATCCTTGCAAAATTATAAATTTTAAAACAAATGATGTCGTACTCACCGCACCTAGAATGCATAATGTTTATATGATTACTTTTAATGATCTTTCAAATTCTTCTTTAAAATGTTTTATTTCTAAAAATGAAGAATTAGAGCTTTGGCATAGAAGTCTTGGTTACTCTAGCACCAAGCTTATTTTGAAATTATCAAAAGATAAATTAATTAAAGGTTTATCTATGGTTAATGGTAATTTATCTTCTCTTTGTACGCCTTGCCAAAAAGGAAATTTTTCAAAAAATCCATTTAAATGCAAAAATGTATTTTCTACTTCTAGACCACTTCAATTAATTCTTATGGATCTATTTGGACCGGTTAGCACTTCAAGTCTAGGTGGTAGAAAATATACTTTTGTAATAATTAATGATTATTCTAGATTTTGTTGGACTTTATTTCTATCTTCCAAATCCGATGCATTTCTTGAATTTACAAAACTATGCATTCGTATTCAAAACGAACTTGATTTAAAAATTAAATGCGTACGCTCGGATCATGGAGGAGAATTTGAAAATGATAAATTTTCTTCTTTTTGTAATGATTTAGGAATTAAACATGAATTTTCTACTCCTCGCACCCCACAACAAAATGGTGTAGTGGAGAGGAAAAATATAACCCTTCAAGAGCTAGCACACACTATGCTTTTTGAATATGGGTTGCCTAAATCATTTTGGGCCGAAGCGGTTAATACTTCTTGTTATATCATTAATCGTGTCATGCTTCGACCTATTTCAAAATTGACACCTTATGAGCTTTACTTTAAAAGAAAACCTAATGTATCTTATTTTCATGTCTTTTGTTGTAAGTGTTTTATTTTAAACACTAGAGATGCACTAGGAAAATTTGATGAAAAATGTGATGAGGGAATTTTCATTGGGTATTCTTCAACTAGTAAGGCTTATAAAATTTATAATAATCGAACTAAAATAGTTGAAGAGTCTACACATGTAAGGTTTGATGAGTTTGTTCCTTGTGTAGATACTAATTATATAGGAAACGATGACGAACCCCTTTCCCCTTTGGAGCATTAGGATAATAAATCGCTTGGAGAAAAAAGAGAAGAAAAAGAGGAGAAAGAAGATGAAATAGTAGAATATGTTCCTCCAAGCATGTTGCAGTTTACTAAGGATCATCCAAAGGAGTTTGTGATAGGAGAACCATCAAAAGGGGTAAGTACTCGTTCTTCTTTACATGAGTCTTTTTCCAACCTTTGTCTTGTATCCGAAATAGAACCAAAAAATGTTTCAACCGCTTTAAATGATGAATTTTGGTTTTTAGCTATGAATGATTAACTAAATCAATTTGAACGGAATAAGGTTTGGAATTTAGTAGAGAGACCATCTAATCATCCAGTTATAGGAGTCAAATGGATTTTCAATAACAAACTAGATGGTAACTCTAAAATTATAAGGAATAAACCTAGACTAGTTGCACAAGGGTATTCACAAATCGAAGGGGTAGATTTTGATGAAACTTTTGCACCCGTTTCTCGCCTAGAATCAATTAGAATATTTCTTGCATTTGCAAGTTTTAAAAATTTAAAGTATTTCAAATGGATGTTAAAAGTGCATTTTTAAACGGGATTATAAAAGAAGAAGTTTATGTAGAACAACCCCCCAGTTTTGTGAGTGAAAAATTTCCAAACCATGTTTATAAGTTAGAAAAAGCGCTCTATAGATTAAAGCAAGCGCCACGTACTTGGTATGATAGATTGACATTATTTTTGATAAAGTAAAGTTATAAAATGGGAAGTGCGGATAATACACTCTTCATTAAGCATATAGATAATGATTTGATTATATTGCAAATTTATGTTGATGATATCATTTTTGGAGCCACTAATGAAGAGTTATGTAATGAAGTAATTTTAGTGATGAAAAATGAATTTGAAATGAGCTTGGTAGGAGAACTCACTTATTTTCTAGGATTTCAAAACTCACAAAAACAAGATGGTATATTTAAAAGATTTGGATTTGAAAAACCTAAAACAAGCTAATACACCAATGAGTGCATCACTAAAATTAGGAAAAGATGAAGCCGGTATTTCTATTGATCAAACATTATATAGAGGAATGATAGGCTCATTGCTTTATTTAAACGCATCTAGACCCGATATTATGTTTTCCGTTTGTTTATGTGCTAGATTTCAAGCCAACCCAAAAGAATCACATTTGAAAGCGGTTAAAAGTATTTTTAGATATCTAATTGGATCATCTAGATTAGGCTTATGGTATCCTCATAATGATTATTTTATTTTACATGGTTTTTCTGATTCGGACTATGCGGGATGTTCATTAGATTGTAAGAGCACTAGTGACATGTGTCATTTTATAGGCCCTTCACTCATATCATGGTCAAGTAGGAAACAGAATTATGTTGCCCTTTCCACCACCGAGGCCGAATATATCGCACTAGGTAGTTGTTGTGCACAAGCGTTGTGGATGACCCAAATGTTAGAAGACTTTGGTGTTCATCTAAATAACATAGAATTAAAATGTGACAACAAGAGTGCTATAGATCTCACAAACAATCCCGTACATCACTCTAGATCGAAACATATAGATGTCCGACATCATTTTATTAGAGATCATATTAAAAAGGAACATGTTAAAATTAGTGTTAGTTATTGGGTGTCGACTTATCACCTAGAGGGGGGGGGGGGGGGGGAATAGGTATTTTAAATTATTTTTCTTTCCCCCTTTTTGGTGTACTTGTTTTCTAATTAATAGATTTATAGATTAGAAAAGCACAGTACATAAAACACTCAAGAACTTATAGAGGTTCCTCAAGACAGGGTGTCTTGAGTAGTCCTCTTTCCCTCTGCGCCTACCTAGCAGTGTGCTAGGCTCGGCAAACTCCGCCAATGTCTCCAGCCCGCAAGCCTTACAACTCAGACCCGCAAGTCCCTGTAGCCTAGGCCCTCAAGCCCCTTCAGTGCACCTGAGCCCACAAGCTCGACATTCAGGCCCTCATGCCATCTGCAAGTCTTGCCTGCAACCTAGGCTCGCAAGCCCCTTCATTGCACCCGAGCCCGCAAGCTCGACACGTTTGGACCCATAAGTCCTCTGCCCTAGCCCTCAAGCCTCACAGATCTCAAGCCCTCAAGCCTGACACTCAGATCTGAAAATAGATCCTACAACTTTAACCAGAAGCCTTTACAAATAGAGAAATAATATTGATTCTGCCTGATGGAGATCAGCTTCTTTACTTGAAGAAGATGCTTTTGATGTGAACCTTGACAGTGCAAATCTTCTTCAAGCTTCTTGTTGTGCCGGGTGTTAAATGGCAATCTTCCTTGAACACTTCTTAACAGTTGATGAAACTGGACTGCAACTTGAAGAACACAGAATACTCGTTTTGTTCTTCCCTTCCTTTTTTTCACCGCCGCTTGTACTGTTGTATTGTTAGGCGGGATACTTTTTCGTTTCTTTCTCTATTTTTTGGGGCATAACTGTTCCCTTTTATAGGACGGATGAGCCGCTTAACGGTCACATATGATGTCCTTACTGACAGACGCCCATCCCTCAAAAGCACGCGCTGATTGGAAAATCAGGCGGCGACATTAAATGTTGACAGTGCGTCTGGCTATTTTTGAATCTGTCTGACGATATTTCCATTGTTACGACGACATGGACAATATCTCGACGACAGGGCTTGTCGATGACTTGAAGTGATCTCTTCTTCAATTCTTCATCAAATAGTGATATCTCGACGATACGGGACATCACTTCTGCACTCGAGCTTAAGACGACACGAAGTCATCAAACTGATATCGGCGAGAACTCCTTGTCTGCTAGATATCGCTAAAACCACATTATCTTGTCGATGACATAATCGATATTATGTCGACATACTATACTTCAGCAACTGCCTGTCTTCATATGACCTCCTTTAGTCTTCTCGACGTCATGTCTTCTTTTTGACGATATAGTTGTCATCAGTCTTACTTAGCCTTTCCGACGACGAGGCTTCTTGTCGACAACATCTGTTCTTCCTTAGCCTTATCGACGTTAAGCCTTCTTGTCGACATCTTTGAGTCTTCTTCTTCATCTCGACTTTCTTATATCATCGTGTAGATGTCACAACGATATCACCATTTTTCCTTGCTCTGCATGGTGTCGATGATGTGCCTGCTGTTGTCGATGATATGCCTACTGTTGTCGACAATACGCTAGATCCTTTTCGATGACGTCAGACATAATCATTCTTCTTTGCTTTGCCCATCATTTCAACGATGTGCCTATACTTGTCGACGATATATCCAGCCTTTTTCGACGATATTATACTTAGGCAGGTTATTGAAGTACTGGACATATTGTCTTATCTCTGCAAGCATGAACTAGATATGATATTAGATACAATTTGTACTTATCATTGAGCTGAGCACTTCTTCAAATTAGGAACACTGCTGGGCACTGTTCCCAACAATTAGTTTTATAGGAAACGAATCACAACTTGCCGACATTTTTACCAAACCTCTACCCGATGCACGTTTTCACATGCTTAGGTTAGAACTATGTGTCTTAGAAATATCTCCTTACACCTTATAAAAGTTATCAAAATTGTCTTATACTTTAGTTTGCATTTAAAAAAATGTGAAAACACTTTCAAAACCACCAATAACATGCAAAAAGAGCCTTCAAATCAACTCCATAATGTCTGAAATTTCAACTGTAAGGTCATTTTCCCATACAAATGAATCATGAAAAAGATTTTTCAAAAAGTCAAAATTCAGTGTTCTGTCTCGTCGTTAAGAAGCTAACGCCTGACGTTAGCTCCTTTGCTCCAAATTTTTTTTTTGTGTTTTGAATAATTTATTTTATTATTTTAATGTTTTGTGTGTGTTTTATTTCTCTATTTGTAAAAAGTTTTCTATCTTTTTATTTCCTTTAAAACAAAATTTTATTTCTTTTCAAAAAAATATGTATTTTCTCATGCATTATTTTGGGTGTATCTCTCTGGCATAGAATATCATTTAACTGAAAGGGCTATTAAAGACTTCTATGTTTTCCAGAGAATATATATAAAAAAAATACAAAATTACAAAACAATTTCAATGAACAAAAATATTTTGTGTGTGTTTTTTGTTATGTACATATATCAACATTCAAAAATTTTAAAAAAATGATTGTTATTCATTGTCATTGTCAAGGATGATTAATTATATCAATTAAAGATTAAATACACTGTTTAATTTAACTTTCAAGTTTCTTAAAAACATTGTCTTATATTTGTCATGCCTTGAATAATATCTTAATAATGTGCAAAGAATTTGGTTATAGATTACATGTGTAGAAATGTTTTTACATGCCTCTAAGTATGAGTAAAGTTTTTATCTTTGATAATGATTTTCTCACTTACACTTTTTTGTTAATCTACATATGTTTTAAATCTTACTGCATGATTGTGTAATATAAGAACTTCCTTTCAATCTCATAAATAGTTTACCAACAAAACATTGAATTCTTTATCAAATTCTTTGTTCTTCATGCACTTGTGGTTAGAGAAATATGGTTTAAAATACTATGTTTGCAAATCAAGTGAATTCGGAGTCCTTAGCCACTAAACTAAAAGCAAATAATAAATGACAAGGAAAACTCCACCAAGCACTACTCACCCTCCTGATAAGTCTTGATGAGCATTGTGAGGTTGAGCACCTTGGCTAAAGAATTGTAAAGTGTCTTGTAACAAACAATTTATACACCACTTCTCTTAGTACACCTGATCACAAAAAAATGAAAATAAAGCTAAAAGGTATAAAACTGATCCCCAAGCACTACTTTGCACCCTGATAAGTCTTAATAAGCATTATGTGTGCAAAGCACCTTGGTATTTGTACTCTTTATTTATGTGCATTGAAATTTGTGGAAGTAAAGTTATTTATGTTAACTTCAAGTTATGCTCTTACATAACATATTTTCATATGATTTGATTTATACATTTGTATACTTTATCAAAACACCCTAATTGAACACATCATTATCATTTATAAGACTTCTACTCATGAGAATTGGACCTAAAGCTGAAAGACTTTAATTAAGGGTAGCTAATCACTTAGAGGGGGGGGGGGGGGGTGAATAGGTTATTTTAAAAAATATTTGCAGTTCTTGATTATAACCTAAATGAATGATCAGAGCTTTCAAGAAAATGAACACAAATAAAAACACACAGAATTTTATAGTGGTTCCCCTTATCTTGGGTAATCCACTTTCCCCCTTCTCCCCTCTAGCAGTATGCTAGATAGGGTTTATATCTCCTCCAGATCTCAGACTACAAACAGGTCTTACAGCTCAGATCATAATAGATCTTACAGACTCAGATCTTAACAGATCTTACTCTCTCAGATCTCAGCAGATCATACCAACTCAGATCTCAATAGATCCTACCAACTCAGATCTCAACAGATCCTACCAACTCAGATCTCAACAGATCCTACCTCAGCATTTATTACTATAGGCTTACAGCTCAGATTTACCCCTGAATCTTACAACTCAGATCACACCTGATCCTACAAGTTAGATCCTTGAAAGATCCTACACTCAGATCTGACAACTCGGACCCTAAAGGGATTGATAAAGATAGTAACAATACTTAGACACAGATTCTTCAAAGTGTTGAGTCTTCTTGATCTGTATGAATGATCAGACAGAAATCTTCAACAGATCAGCAGCATCAATTTGGTCTTCTTGATTTATCAGGCTGTGATGACTGTTCTTCTTTTTAGAAAGACAGATTCTTCCTTCTTAATCTTCTCTTTTCAGAAAGAAGTATCAGTACCAGATTGCTGAAAGAATTCTTCAAGTTAGAATAATTCTGAAAGAGGAGACGACTTCTTCAGATTCTTTCTCAGAATTTCACTCAAAATGACGGAGAAGATAATAGCTTTCGAAAATAGGAAAATAATCAACTTGTAAACCCATAGGTCATGCCTTCTATTTATAGCCCACCATCTGCAACATCTGTTACGCTCCTCCACGTCAACATGACGTTAAGTCTTCAACGGTCTTTAATGGCTTCAGAATAAATAAAGGCTCAGCTAGCTGTAGATGAAATTTCTCAGCTCAGAGCTTTTAAAGAAAAAGGCGGTGAGCACTGTGTATCTCTGTCGAGGCTTTTTCTATAAGATGTCGAGCGATATGTAGATACTCGACACATAATTCTTAGAATGAAACTCTCAACTCCTCCTTCTTAGGCGTTGAGCAATCTTTATTCATTCGACGCTTTTATCTGTAGGAGTCAAGCATTGTATAGGGGCTCGGCGCTTCTTAACTGTGCCTTCATATCTAGACTCCTTTTATTGGCGTTGAGCTAACTGAAGTTTGGTCGACACTTCTCATTCCACGGCGTCGAGCGATATTCCTTGGCTCAACGCTTCCAAACTTGGTCTCAGATCTTCAGCGGCGACCTTGTCTTTTTGAGCAGCAGACATGGGTCGATGCTTCTGGGTCACAGGCGTCGAGTGATGTGTGGTGTCTCGACGCTTGTGAACTTGGATGAATTCCTTGAGCACTTTGCTTGACCTGATCTTCTGCACAATGATTCTAGAAAGTATATCAAATACATTCTGAGGTATATCTTTGACTTAGGAATGGACTTCTCCAAATCTAAGACATTGTGGACAATGGTCCCAACAACCTCCCCATATTTGAATAAGTCATAACCTCAGTCAATGATATATCCCTCTTTACAAAGATAATCAATATTTTCTATACAGGTAATCAAAATATAATGAGTATAATACCTTATAAAATTAGATTACCAAAACATTCTAACAAAAGAAATTATCTCAGACATGATTTCTCATATAAGCACAAAATCACAAGCAGTTCAGACTAAAACATGTCATGATAAGAAAAGGATCACATCACAGGCATATATATATGATAATAAAAGATAGTTTGCCCTGGGAGCTCATCAATATTGTTCAAAGCTATATCAAATACATTTCTCTGAGAATTCTTAATAAAGATTAAAATCCTAATGTTGTTCAGGTTCCTTGATCTCTATTCCTCTTTTGGCTCTCTTGGAAAGGACATCAGCAACCTCTTTTCTTCTCTTGAAATAGCCAAACGGCTTTGGAAAGTATCTGATTGGCTCCTTATCACCTGCCTGAACTTTCCCAGCCAATTTGTCAGCCTTGAATTTTATCTTCAGCTCCTCTTGATCCATGTGCTTTAACCACTCAGCTTCAGAAAACCATTTCCCTCTTTCTTATGGATTACCTTTCACAGCTTCCCATGCTGCCAGAATCATTTCTCTTGAAGAGGGAGACCAATGCTCAAAATCAACCCTTGATTGAACTTCTTCTCTGAACTTCCTTTTGCCAGATTCTACTTGTTCACTGGTAAAGTTCTCTCTCTTGCTTTTATCCTCAGGACTATACATTTTGGCAATTTGCTTTTGGATTTGTGTAAGAGATGCTGGCTTGGTCTCAGAAACTTGATCATTATCATAATCTATGGGAGGATAGCCAAAAGTTTCTCTTATAGAATTAGAGGTCCACACAACATGCTCAGAGCTAGCTTAAATCATTGACCTCTCCCCCTTTAGGACTTCTTCAACTATATGATCTCTTATAACATTCTTCTGAAACCTAACTTGTCCCTCCAGATGATATATTCCACTTTCAATGGTTTTCTTGACCTTAAGAAGATGGTCATCTATGGTATCTGTATTTAACTTTACTTGATCCTTTAGAATGGAGGAGCTCATCAATCTTGGCAAGCAAATCTACATCATGTTTTTGCAATTTTGCTTCTAATTTAGCAGTTCCTGTTAGAATTTGAGCAACTTATTCTTTGTATAACACTTGCATATTGCTGCTCAAGATTCCTTGATTTGTTTGAACATCATCTACTGTCTTTGAAATACCATCTTGTGTCTCTTTAATAGCCTTTGATGTCTCTTTGATTGAATCTAGCTGTTCAGTTGTGTAATCCACTGAAGCACCAGCTCTTTTGAAAATTTTTACCATTTCCTTTCTCAGTGCATTCATCTGATGATTAACTTCAAATCTAACCAATTTCATCTGAATATCTACTTCATTTTTCATTTTTGTGTTATGTTCTTCAATATACTGTTCCAATAATCTTCTTTGATTATTGAGCAACACCTCCAGCTGAGGTAGTATTGGACTTAAATCCACATTGATTTCTCTTATTATTCCAGCACTTCTACTACTTTCCTCTCTGATGAAAGAGTCATCTCTTTGACTCATATGTGAGCAAGAAGATTCTATCTTGATCACCTTCTCATCCTCTTTCCTTGTGGCTTTAGGCTCTCCTTCCACATCCATAGCATCAACAGCAGGATTCTCTTGAGCAGGGACCTCAGGCTGATACTCCCCCTCAAATGGTGCATTGTCTTGATCAAGATTTCCTTGTGCAGGGATTTCATCTTGAGGCTCCCCCTCAATGTCTGCATTGTTAAGGTCATTATTGTCTGGAGCAGGGATCTCATCCTGAGCCTCCCCCTCAACTGCTGCCTTGCTAATTTCAGAATTATCCTGAGCAGGTATCTCATCTGGAGCCTCCCTCTCATTTTGAAACTTCCCTTCAACTCTAGCAGGGGATCCAGGTTGACTTCCTCTCTCTTCTTCTTCTTTCTCATTCTCATCTTTTTCTTTATTGAACTTGTCAACCCCTTCCAGTAATGGATCAGTACCTGTTGGTGTGTGAGGAATACTGTCCCTAGGTTTGTTCCCTTCTTCTTCTTCAGATGATGTGAGATTAGGATCATGAATTGGAGAGAATTTTGATTTCCTTTTGGATGATGTTGAGCTTGAAGAGCTTGAAGAGACCTTCTTCTTCTTTTGCTTCTTAGCTTTCTTCTGCTTGGGAGAATATTCTGCTGGTGGATGATTTGATAAAATTCTTTCTCATCTCTCTATCATTCTGATGTCCATTTTCTTCATATGATTTATCTTGGATCCAAGTTTGTTATTTAAAAATCTGGAATGATTTTTACTAAATATAGAGATAATATCCTACCCATGTTGGGTGCTTGGATACATTCGATTACTCTGTCAAACACCACCCTCCCACAATCTATTCTTAATGTATGAATAATCCTGGTCAGAAGAACAAACATTTTCCTGGAAATTTTATCATGAGACCCTGTCTTGCATAACAGACCCTTTCCGATCACATCTGTCAGCAGTTTTCCTCTTGAATCCATTCCTTTCCTAAGTATACTTCCAGAGATTTCATGTGATGTCTCAATTCCACACCAGACTTGGGCTAATCTAATTTGCTCAGAGCCCACTTCTTCTTCTTCTTCATTACTTTTTAATCTTGCCAGTTCTAGTGCCTTAGCGAGTCTTGAAGGAGAAATCTTAATCTTCTTACCATTTACAGTAGTTTTAAGCTTAGAATTGGCGGTGTCTATTACTGTATTGGAGAAAAGTTCTAAGACCTCTCGTTTCCAAATTAGAGTCGATTCAGATAGCACGAATTCTAGTCGTGCTTTGTAGATTAGCTCGATGGTTGATTTGATTTCCACTGGTGCTGTTTGGAATCCATTGCGAACAAGCTCGCCTCCTTCATAAAGGTAATCACTGCACTTGGGAGGCATTGTGGTTGTTGATTGTAGAGTGAAAGAATTGATGGAGAAATTTTCTAGGGCAGATAATTTCGAATTGAGAAATCTAGGGCATATGTACTATCGAAGTGTCTTCCCTATTTATAGAATTTCTAATACAAGAAGATGAATAGCCGCGCGCCGGACTTGTTTAACAAGATTGATCAAATGGTTCAAATTTACCCTGTCAAGACGGCCTAGCTATGTTCGCACAAGCGTTGAGATAGCTCGACGCCATTTATCCTCGCTCGACGCCAGGTATCCTCTCGACGCCAGGTATCTTCTCTCAACGCCTGATATCCTTGCCCGACGCCAGATATATCTCCACTCACCTTTTAGGACTTAATTATTATTTTCATTTATTTATTTCATTTTCTATACTTATTTGAGAATTGTCATTTATTCTAGCTTTATTTTATTTAATTTCAAGACAACTTTATTCCATTTTTAGCATTCCTAATTCAATTTTGAAGTTATTGAATTTTGTTTCATGCAGGGGTTTAGTGAATATATCAGCAAATTATTTGTCAGTGGGGACATATTCAATTATGATATCTCCATTTTCTACATGTTCTCTAATGAAGTGATATCTAATTTCTATGTGCTTAGTTCTGCTATGTGATACATGATTATTAGCTATAACAATAGTTGAATCACAATATAAAGGAGATTTACTTAGCTGCACTTTATAGTCTTGGAGTTGGTGTTGAATGCATAGTAGCTGAGCACAGTAGTTTCCAGCTGAGATGTACTCAGATTCTGCTGTAGAGATAGCTACACTGGTCTGCTTCCTGCTACTCTAAGATATTAGTCTTTTGCCAAGGAATTGACATGTGCCTGATGTACTTTTTCTGTCCTCCTCGCATCCTGCAAAGTCAGCATCTGAAAAACCAGTTAGTTCAAAGTCATTGCTTCTAGGATACCAAAGGCCAAGATTAAGAGTACCCTTCAGATATCTCGGGATTCTTTTGACAGCAGTGTAGTGAGATTCTTTAGGGTTCACTTGATACCTAGCACACACACATGTTGAGAACATAATGTCTATCCTGCTAGCAGTTAGGTAGAGCAATGAGCCAATGATGCCTCTGTACAAGGTTTCATCAATAGGTTTCCCTTTGTCATCCTTGTCCATTGACGCATTGGCTGCCATTAGTGTTTTCATGACAGTGAATTTTTCCATTCCAAACTTCTTGATAATCTCTTTGGTGTACTTGGTCTGAGAAATGAAGATTCCTTCCTCAGACTGTTTCACTTTGAGTCTTAAGAAGTATTTGATCTCACCCATGCTGCTCATTTCAAATTTCCCCTGCATAAGGCTTGCAAACCTTTTGCAAAGGTTATTATCAGTTGAGCCAAAAATTATATCATCTACATATATTTGTACTAGAATAATATGACCTTTAACTACCCTAAGAAACAATGTCTTGTCTATCTTTCCCCTTGAGAATTTGTTCTCAATGAGAAATCTAGATAATGTCTCATACCAGGCTCTAGGTTCCTGTTTCAGGCCATACAAATCTTTTAATAAAAGATAGACATGGTTTGGATGAGTAGAGTCAATAAAACCTGGGGGTTGTTCTACATATACTTCCTCCAGTATTGTTCCATTAAGGAATGTTGACTTTACATCCATTTGATAAACTATGAATCCAGTATGTGCTGCAAATGCCAGGAATAGTCTGATTGCCTCCAATCTTGCCACATGAGCAAACACTTGATCAAAATCTATGCCTTCCTCCTATATATATCCTTGGGCAACCAACCTTGCTTTGTTTTGATAATCATACCATTTTCATCCAGCTTATTCCTAAATACTCATTTGGTCCCTATGACTTTGTGTTTCTTTGGACTTGGAACCAATATCCAGACCTTGCATCTTTCAAATTGATTTAGCTCTTCTTGCATAGCTAATATCCATGAAGTGTCCTTATTGGCTTCATCAAACTTCTTAGGCTCTATTTTGGATAGAAAGCTGTGATGCAAGGCCTCATGTATTGAGTTTCCTCTTCTAGTTTGCACACCTTCATTTGGATTTCCTATAATCTGTTCTTTGGGATGATCCTTCAGATGTTTGGTTGCATTCCTCCACCTCTCATTTTCCCTTTGTGATTCTGGTGCATCTGTTTGAGTTGGTTGTTCTAGAGGTTCTGGATGTTGTGGTTCTTCAACAATAATAGGTTCTTCATAATTGTCTTCTACTTGAGACTCATCCTCTCTAGTCACAATTACAGTCTCATTAGTTTCTTCATTATCCTCAATGTGTTGTTCATTGATATTCATCTCCTTCAATTTCTATGTAGAACCTGCACTACTAGATAAACTTCCCAGATCCTTATAAATAAGGCTGGTTTCATCAAATACAACATGTATAGATTCTTCTATCCTATTTGACCTTTTGTTGAAAATTCTATAGGCTCTACTTTGAGAGCTATAGCCAACAAAAATTCTCTCATGTGCCTTTTCAGCAAATTTAGTGAGATGGTGCTTTCCATTATTTAATACAAAGCATTTACCACCAAATATTTTGAAATAGGCTAAAGTGGGTTTTCTACCTTTCAACAACTCATAAGGGGTCTTATTCAGTCTTTTGTTGATAAGAGCCCTATTTTGCACATGGCATGCTGTGTTTACAGCTTCAGCCCAGAAATACTCAGGAAGAGAGGAGTCACTTAGCATACTCCTACTAGCTTCAATGAGAGTTCTATTTCTTCTCTCAGCAACCCCATTTTGTTGGGGAGTTCTAGGAGATGAGAACTCTTGTGAGATGCCTAGATTTTCACAAAATTTGGTCATTGCACCTGACTGAATTTCAGTCCCATGATCACTTCTAATTTTGACTACAAGATTTCCTATTTCATTTTTAATTTGCCTAACAAAGCTGGTAAATATTTCTAGAGTATCTGACTTGTGTTTAAGAAAGAATACCCATGTGAATCTGGAATAATCATCAACAATTACAAGGGTATAAATCTTTCCTCCTAGGCTATGGATTGACATTGGTCCAAATAGATCCATGTGAAGTAGGTATAGACATCTAATGGAATCCTTCTCACCAATTGGTTTGAAGGATGACTTGGTCTGCTTACCCATTTGACAAGCATGGTAGGGACCCTCCTGCACACACTTCCACTTAGGCCCAGCTCTCACTAGGTCTCTTGAAATTACCTTATTTATAGTCTTATAGTTTATGTGGGCTAACCTTTTATGCCATTGTACACTACTAGAGACTTTATTCTCTGCTACTAAGCATATGGAATTTACTTGATCAGAACATATAAAGTTTAAGCAGTAAATGTTGTCACTCCTAGTGCCTGAGAGAATTATCTTATTCTCTTTCTTAATCTGGCACTCATCCTTGTGGAATGAAATGTCATCCCCAATATCACACAATTGACTTATGTTGATGAGATTGTGTTGCAATCCATCAACATGAGCAACTTTGGTGATTGTGACAATTCCATTTGTGAATTACCTTTAGTTTTACCTTTGTCAGACCCTCCAAAGATAACCTTTGGTCCATTCTTCACAGGAGTGTAATCATTCAGCAGACTTTTTGTTCCTGTCATGTGCATAGAGCACCCACTGTCCAAGTACCAGATAGGAAGTTGATTGGTCTTTGGACATCCCTGCAAGAAGAAATTACCTTTTCTTAGGAACCCACACCAAGTTGGGTCCTAGAACCTTGTTAGTATGAGCTGGAGTATTTAGTTGTTGTATAATCCTTGGTGTTGTGAGAGTTGCCACAGGTCTGAGTACTGGTCTCCCAGAGTTGAATATTGGAACAGTTGGATTGAACCAACAGTCAAGAGAAAAATGTCCAACCCTTCCACAGCACCAACATTCATATCTGTTATATCTCCTTGGAGGTCTTCTCACTTCTTTAGGTTGACTAACATTTTGTTTAATTGCCTTATTCAAAAGAGCTTTGTAAAGTGTTTTAGTGAAATTTACTGGTTTAGTTTCCTTGACAGCAGTGATTTTCACTACTGGTCTTAGTTCCTCTCTTTTGAGTTTGGTGTTTGCTTTAAATACAAAGGAGTCATGATGAGTTAATACTTTTTCTTTGCATAGAGATTTGGCATCATTGTTACTTGGTTGAATTGAGTCATCTTTGCTATTAGAACACTCACCCTTACAAAACTTATGCACCACTCTTAGATCGTGCTTATTTGTGATAGGCATGGCTTTGTTGAATTTTATAGGTTGCATAGGTGCCTTGTCATTATTTTTAGGTTTATTTTCTGCCTTCCCATTATATCCTATGCCAGATCGGTATTGTGCAGAAAATGTGTCTATTATGGGAAGGATAGTTTGTGGTTTTGAGAACTTTGCCACAAGCTTCCTTTCTGCTAGGAGTTTTGCTTCAAGTTCTTTTATTAATTTCTCCTTAGTGCATAAAGTCTGAATGTGAATAATAGACATGACTTTTAATTTGCTAAGCTCCTTGCTTACCTGATTCAGCCTCTCAGCTGCCTCAGAGTATTGAGAGTTAGTTTGCTTTAATTCAGATATTTCTTTTTGTAGCTTTTGTTATGCCTTTTGCTCTTTTTAAGGGCTTTAAGAAGTGACTCATATTTCTCAATAATTTCATCTTCATGAAAGTTAGATTTTGAGCCATTCTCATCAGAAGAAAATGAATTTATCTCAGGTTTAGAAATAATTTTAGGTTCAGAATCAGAATCAGATAAAGGAGTTTTATCAAGTACCATCACATTAGAAATTGTCTCCTGATCCTCTTCATCACTGAGTGCCATGAGTCCTGTATTTTCTTCTTCATCCTCTTTACTATCAGACCTTGATTGTGGGGCTCTTATCATAGGTCTATGATTCAGAATGTCTTCACTTTAATTGACATCCACCAGAGCTATGAGTGCCTCTTCACTATCTGAGTCAGATGATTGAGATTCACTGTCACTGAGAGTGACTTTGCCTTTCTTGGCTATTAGGCTCCTCTCATGTCTCTTGTCAGATTTGTGCCTCCTTTCATCAGACTTCTTGTTGTTCTTTCTTTTTGAAGGACAATCAACAATCATGTGTCCTGATTTCCTGCATCCAAAGCACACAATTTCTTCTGAATTAGATTTATTGTGTTTAGAGTTATACCTATCCTTCTTGGAATCTTGTTTGAATCCCTCTGAAGAATTGGAGTGCTTCTTAGATATGGATGACTGAGAGGGTCTAGTTTTCCAGTGTTGTTTTCTTCTGAGCATCCTTTTCAGCTGTTTGGTGAAGAGTGCCAGTTCACCATCTGATATTTCAGAGTCAGAATTACTGGTCTCTGATTCTTCTAATTCAGATGATATCATGGGGGATAATGACATTCTTTCTTTGCTTCTCTTGGAACTTTGTGCCTTCAGAGCAATAGGATTTTCCTTGATGTGTCCTTCCTCAGCTTTTCTGGTATTCAGGTGAAGTTCATGGGATAAAAGTTTCCCATATAGATTCTGTGGCTGAATATTTCCCAGATTTCCCATTTCCCTGATGGCACAGATCATGATATCCCATTCTTTGTTCAGGGATCTTAAGAATTTATCATTCAGCTCATAATCTGTAAAAGTTCTTCCATAGGTTTTCAGACCATTTACAATTTTGAAAAATTTCTCATAGCAGATTACTATTGAATCTTTCTTGTCTTGTCTGAAAGCCTCATATTGCTGATTTAGAAGAGACTTCCTGTCATCTCTGACTTCCTCAGTCCCTTCCATATAGACAATGAGAGATTCCAACATTTCTTTGGCAGTTTTGCAGTGTACTAAGTTCTGGAAGGTTGAATCCTCAATTGCACTCACTATGATATTCTGAGCTCTCTTGTCCATGGAGGCCAGAATCACTTCATCTTTAGTCATCTCAGAGTATGTTTTGGGAGTCTTGATACTTCCATCTGTGAATAAGACCTTCATTGGAACAAAAGGTCCTTCTAGAACTGTGATGTAAATCCTAGGGTCAGAGGATTCCATGAATAATCTGACTCTTTCCTTCCAAATCCCAAAGTTTTCTTTTCTACAGATTGGTAACTTCATTGATGTGAATTCCTTGTTTCCTTCACTATTAGCCATCACGACTTAACAAATCGACCCTTAGGAGATCTTGTTCAGGCTGTTAAACCTTTTCTTGAACAACAACCCTCTGATACCACTTGAAAGACTTTAATTAAGGGTGGCTAATCACCTAGAGGGGGGGGGGGGGGGTGAATAGGTTATTTTAAAAACTATTTGCAGTTCTTGATTATAACCTAAATGAATGATCAGAGCTTTCAAGAAAATGAACACAAACAAAACCACACCGAATTTTATAGTGTTCCCCTTATCTTGGGTAATCCACTTTCCCCCTTCTCCCCTCTAGCAGTATGCTAGATAGAGTTTATATCTCCTCCAGATCTTAGACTACAAACAGGTCTTACAACTCAGATCACAATAGATCTTACAGACTCAGATCTTAACAGATCTTACTCTCTCAGATCTCAGCAGATCTTACCAACCCAGATCTCAACAGATCCTACCAACTCAGATCTCAACAGATCCTACCAACTTAGATCTCAACAGATCCTACCTCAGCCTTTATAACTATAGGCTTACAGCTCAGATTCACCCCTAAATCTTACAACTCAGATCACACCTGATCCTACAAGTCAGATCCTTGAAAGATCCTACACTCAGATCTGACAACTCAGACCCTACAGGGATTGATAAAGATAGTAACAATACTTAGACTCAGATTCTTCAAAGTGTTGAGTCTTCTTGATCTGTCTGAATGATCAGACAGAAATCTTCAACAGATCAGCAGCAGCAATTTGGTCTTCTTGATTTATCAGGCTGTGATGACTATTCTTCTTTTTAGAAAGACAGATTCTTCCTTCTTAATCTTCTCTTTTCAGAAAGAAGTATCAGCACCAGATTGCTGAAAGAATTCTTCAAGTTAGAACAGTTCTGAAAGAGGAGACGACTTCTTCAGATTCTTTCTCAGACTTTCCCTCAAAACGACGGAGAAGATAATAGCTTTCAAAAATAGGAAAATAATCAACTTGTAAACCCATAGGTCATGCCTTCTATTTATAGCCCGCCATCTGCAACATCTGTTACGCTCCTCCATGTTAGCATGACGTTAAGTCTTCAACGGTCTTTAATGGCTTCAGAATAAACAAAGGCTCAGCTAGCTGTAGATGAAATTTCTCAGCTCAAAGCTTTTAAAGAAAAAGGCGTTGATCACTGTGTATCTCTGTCGACGCTTTTTATATAAGATGTCGAGCGATATGTAGATACTCGGCACATACTTTTTAGACTGAAACTCTCAACTCCACCTTCTTAGGCGGTGAGCAATCTTTAGTCATTCGACGCTTTTTATCAGTAGGAGTCAAGCAATGTATAGGGGCTCGACGCTTCTTAATTGTGCCTTCATATCTCGACTCCTTTTGTTGGCGTTGAGCTAACTGAAGTTTGGTCGACACTTCTCATTCCACGGCGTCGACCGATATTCCTTAGCTCGACGCTTCCAAACTTGGTCTCAGATCTTCAGTGGCGACCTTGTCTTTTTGAGCAGCAGACATGGGTCGATGCTTCTGGGTCACAAGCGTCGAGCGATGTGTGGTGTCTTGACGCTTGTGAACTTGGATGAATTCCTTGAGCACTTTGCTTGACCTGATCTTCTGCACAATGATTCTAGAAAGTATATCAAATACATTCTGAGGTATATCTTTGACTTAGGAATGGACTTTGATAAGTAGTATTTTTATAACTTTTTAATAGAAAATCTTGTAAATATTTAATATGAATTCTCTATTTTATGTCAAATTTAGGTTATAAGTAGTTCTTTTTGTAATTTTGATTCTAACTTAGCTTAATTTCGATATTTGCAGATTTTTGGGACAAATCGGGAAAAATGGCATGTCACGCCCTCGGTCACGCCCGTGACCAAGGGCGTGTAAGCTGAAGATCAGTCCAGAATCGATGCAGCACTGTTTGAACCAGTCCACACCAAGTCACGCCCCAGGTCACGCCCGTGACCCAAAGTCACGCCCGTGACCGGGGGCGTGTAATCTTAGAATCGTCCACGTGGAGCCGCCGTCGAGACGAGGAGATGCTGTCGAGAAGTCAACCTAAGTCACGCCCGTGACCCACATGTCACGCCCGTGACTTTCCAGCGTGATCCCTGCTCTACCGCCGCGCCGAATTCCAGCCCACGTCGCATTTAATGCACACGTCCAAAGTCACGCCCGTGACCATGTTACACGGGCGTGTAATGTCCAACTTTTCTGCCGCCGACACGCCAAGCCCACGCCGCTGCCAGATCCAATGTTACAGTGATTACACGCCCTTGGACACGCCCATGACCGAGGGCGTGTAACTTGAAAATTTTGCCTATAAATTCAGAGGCTCTCCTTGAGTCCAGGGTTCAGAAATTTGGAGATGGGGAGGTGCTGTTAGAGCTGAGAGTGAGTTTTTCAAGTTAATGTTCATGTTTCTTAAGGCTTTCATGTTCTCCTCCTTCCCTTTTTCATGCAATGTTGTAGTGTAACTTTCGTGTACTAGTTTTCTTAAGCTTGCAACTTTCATTTTCCTTAGCCTTGCACTCTTAATTTAAGGCTTGTAATAGTTCTTTGATTTTCAATAAAATTAGTTTTCTCTTTCATGTTCTTTTTCTCCTTAAGTAATTTCTTCCTTTTCATGCAAGGTTAAATTTTTCTCTCCTTAGTAATGTTCTCTTTTTTATGCAATGTCAATTTCTCTTTCTTTTCATGCAATGTTCAAGCTTTTCATTTAGTTTGAATTTAGTTTTAATTTTAGTTAAGCGAAAACAAACCACCTCAAATTTTCGTCGATAAAATAATAGTGATTTTCCTCGAAGTAGAAGTAATCAACGCGCCCCGTGGAATACAACCTTGATATTCCTAAATATCCTATACTATAGACGATAAGGTACACTTGCCTTTATCGGATATAGTTTTGGAGAAAATCTTAACCCTTCACTAAATTTCAAAACCTACCAAATTAAATATCAAGTTTTTGGCGCCGTTGCCGGGGACTTTGCGTAGATATTTTGAAAAGAGGATAGCTATTAATTTTATCATGCTTCTTTCTATTTTAGTTTGCTTTTTCTAACTTTCAAAAAAAAAAAAAAAAAAATTTAGTTTTTCTTCTTCCTTTCTTCTCTTTTTAGTGTATGACCCGAGGTAGCACTTCGATTCTTCCTTTTGATCCGGAGATCGAGCGAACCCTTTTGAGGCACCGCCATTCTCGTGATCAGGGAAATCAAATAGAATCCGAAGAGTCGATCGGGGATACTAACGCAGCAAATATGGATCATAACCTTAATCCTCCTAATCTTAACGAGCCAAATCCTAATGAGGACGCGCAACGGACCATGTCCTATTATGCGCGGCCGAATTTGGAAGGCACACAATCGAGTATTGTTCGCCCCACGGTGGCGAACAATAATTTTGAGATCAAGTCCAGCATCATACAAATGGTGCAACAATCGGTGACCTTTGATGGTCAACCGGACGAGGATCCAAATTCACATATCTCTTACTTTCTTGAAATTTGCGACACTTTTAAGATCAATGGCGTCACCGATGACGCCATTCGATTACGTCTTTTTCCTTTTTCTTTGCGGTCTAAGGCCAAGCAGTGGCTGGGCTCCCTACCTAGGGGATCCATCACTACATGGGCCGAAATGGCGGAAAAATTTCTTAATAAATATTTCCCGCCTTCAAAGACCGCTAAATTGCGCACGGATATTGCATCGTTCATGCAAATCGACTCAGAGACTCTCTATGACACATGGGAGCGCTTCAAGGAGCTTTTGCGTCGATGCCCTCACCATGCACTTGCCACTTGGCAACAAGTGCAAGTTTTTTATAATGGCTTAAATCTCCAAACGAGGCAAATGATTGATGCGGCCGCCGGGGGGACATTAAATAATAAAACCCCGATCGCCGCTCAAGAGCTTTTCGAAGAGATGGCCACAAATGCGTATCAATGGAACATGCCCCGAGCGCGGCCTAATAAGCCGGCCGGAATTTTTGAAATAGACGCAAACGCAAATTTGGCTTTACAAGTTGAGCGCTTAACAAAGCAAGTGGCGGAGATGTCTGCTTCCTCCGCCACTCCTCCTTGGGCCAATAACGTTTTAATTGAAGAACATGTTGACTACATGGGAAATCCACCTCGGCCTTCCTATAACCCGAACACCGCTCCGTATAATAACACCTACAATGCGGGTTATAGGAATCATCCGAATTTCTCATGGAGCAGCCAAGGAAATGCTCAGCGTCCTATGAATTTAAATCAACCTCCCCCTAATCAACTTCTTAACTTAACTCCGCCTCAAAATTTGATTTCTCAAAATTATAATCCACCCGGTTTTCCACCGCAACAGCAAAAACTCTCTCCGATTGAAGAGGTTTTTGCAAAATATGTTGCTACAAATGAAACGAACATCCGGAACCTTACCGGATCAATCAAAAATTTAGAGAATCGAGTGGGCCAACTCGCAAAGATGATTTCTGAGCGTCAACAAGGAGCACTACCGGGGAACACCGACCAAAATCCAAAGGAGAGCGCGCACGCGATTACACTCCGAAGCGGGAAGGAGGTGGTTCAAAAACAGGACGAACCCAAGGTAATTTCCTCTCCTCCTCCTCCTACTTTTAATTCATCTTCGAATTTGCCCGCTACGATAGCTCCGCACTCTTCTATTTTAAATCCGCGCGCTCCTACTTCTAATATTCCGTATCCATCGAAATTTAAAAATGAAAGCGCCGAAAAAAATTATAAAAAGTTTTTAGATGTTTTAAAACAAATCCATATTAATGTTCCTTTCTGCGAGGCTATCTCACAAATGCCTAAATATGCGAAATATCTTAAGGAGTTGCTCTCCAATAAAAAAAAGTTAGAAGATATTTCGCATATTTCTTTAAACGCAGAATGCTCCGCGGTTGTACTCAACAAATTGCCGAAAAAAGCAAATGACCCGGGACGGTTTTCCATCCCATGTCTTTTTGGCAATTCGTTAGTAAAACACGCCTTAGCGGATCTTGGAGCAAGCATCAATCTTATGCCATTTTCTTTGTTCAAAAAGTTAGGTCTAGGAAATCCAAGGCCCACTCGAATGAGTATCCAATTAGCGGATCGTTCTTTAAAATATCCGATAGGAATAGTGGAGGACGTGCTCGTCAAGGTTGACAAATTCATCTTCCCGGTGGATTTTGTCATTCTTGACATCCAAGAGGATGCCGAAGTACCCCTCATACTCGGCCGCCCCTTCCTTGCCACCTCCCGCGCTATTATCGACGTAAGTAACGGAAAGCTCCTCCTACGGGTTGGAGACGATGAAGTTACTTTCGGCATAAATTCCTCGATGCGGAACACGCTAGAAAATGACGATTCATGTTTTTACTTAGAAGAGTGTTGTGAGTTCGATTCATCCCTCGAGTTAGTTTCATCGGCGAATAGTGATTCCGAGCCCGTAGAGCTCTTTTGCGATGAAGAAGAAGTCTCTCACCCCACACCACCCGAACCATTATTTTTAGAAAAATTAAAAATCAAGACTTCTTATGAAGAACCACCCGAATTAGAGTTGAAACAACTCCCCCCTCACCTTAAATACTTGTTTTTGGAAAAAGAGTCTAAGCTACCCGTCATCATTTCATCCGATCTTAGCAACTCAGAAATTTCTGAGTTGACTATAGTCTTAAGAAAGCACTGCCACGCAATTGCGTGGCAATTATCGGACATTAAGGGTATAAACCCATCTTTCTGCACTCATAAAATATTTCTCGAAGATAATTCCCGAAATTCAGTCCAGCCTCAACGACGGCTAAACCCTAACATGAAAGAAGTCGTTAAGGCCGAAGTTATAAAACTTCTGGACGCGGGAATCATCTACCCGATATCGGACAGTACTTGGGTTAGCCCAGTACAAGTCGTGCCAAAGAAAGGTGGTGTTACGGTAGTTGCGAACGAAAATAACGAATTGATCCCAACCCGTACTGTTACGGGTTGGCGGATGTGCATCGACTATCGGAAACTAAATGATGCCACCCGTAAGGATCATTTCCCTCTACCATTTATCGACCAAATTTTAGAACGCCTTTCGGGTCACTCCTACTACTGTTTTCTCGATGGTTTGTCGGGATACTTCCAAATTCCGATTTCGCCCGACGACCAAGAGAAAACCACTTTCACTTGTCCCTTTGGCACCTTCGCTTATCGAAGGATGCCATTCGGTCTTTGTAACGCGCCAGCTACATTCCAAAGATGTATGCTGGCAATTTTTGACGAGTTAGTGGAGGAGGTGATGGAAGTATTTATGGATGATTTTTCCGTGTACGGGAGTTCTTTTGAAAATTGTTTAAAAAATCTCGAGCGCGTGTTGCAGCGATGTGAGGAAACAAATTTAGCACTTAATTGGGAAAAATGCCATTTTATGGTTAAGGAAGGACTAGTCCTTGGCCATAAAATTTCGGGCAAGGGGATCGAGGTCGATAGGGCCAAGATTGAAGTAATTGAAAAACTCCCCCCTCCCACAAACGTAAAAGCTATTAGGAGTTTCCTAGGCCACGCGGGGTTCTATCGGCGCTTTATACAAAATTTTTCAAAAATTACAAAGCCGTTAACCCATCTTCTCGAGAAAGATTCTTCTTTTCTTTTTAGCGATGAATGTCATTTAGCTTTTCAACTTATCAAAGAAAAACTTATAAACTCCCCGATTCTAGTCGCGCCGGATTGGTCGCTCCCTTTTGAAATCATGTGCGACGCGAGTGACATTGCGGTTGGTGCCGTTTTAGGCCAACGGGTGAGTAAGTATTTCCACCCTATCTATTATGCGAGCAAAACACTCACGTCGGCACAAGCAAATTACACCACGACCGAGAAGGAACTTCTAGCAATCGTTTTCGCCTTCGATAAGTTTAGGTCGTATATCACCCTCTCGAAAGTCATCGTCTGCATGGATCACTCCGCACTTAGATATCTTTTAAGCAAATCGGACGCCAAACCTCGTCTTTTGCGATGGATCCTCCTCTTGCAGGAGTTTGACTTAGAGATCCGGGACAAAAGGGGAGCCGAAAACTTGGCGGCCGATCATCTCTCCCGTTTAGAAAACCCCGCCTCGGACATATTAATAGAATCTGACATTAATGATAAATTTCCCGAAGAGCGTCTCCTTGCTCTCGAAAATATTAATTCATCGTCTACCCCCTGGTTTGCAGATCTGGCTAACTATTTAGTAGACCGGGTCCTGCCAAAAGAAGTCTCGAGTCAGCAAAAGAAGAATTTCTTTTCTGATTTAAAGAATTACTTTTGGGAGGACCCCTTTTTATTCCGTGTATGCGCAGACCAGGTAGTAAGACGATGCGTCTCGAGTGAGGAAGGCCTTAAAATTTTACGTCATTGTCATGAGGGACCCACCGGAGGTCATTATCATTCAAACCGAACCGCGAGGAAGGCGCTGGAGGCGGGCTTTTATTGGCCCTCGCTCTTCAAAGATGCTCACAACCTTGTGAGTACTTGCGACAGCTGTCAGCGGTCGGGGAACATCTCTCGCCGGGATGAGATGCCCCAAAACATTTTCTTAGAATGCGAAATTTTCGATCTTTGGGGCATTGATTTCGTTGGTCCTCTCCCTCCTTCGTTTTCAAATAAGTATATTCTAGTAGCGGTCGACTACGTGTCAAGGTGGGCGGAAGCGCAAGCTCTCCCCACTAACGATGCGTGAGTCGTCGTTAACTTTTTAAAAAAATTATTCTCTCGATTTGGCACTCCGCGCGCTATTGTGAGTGATCGGGGCACCCATTTTTGCAATACTCAATTCACAAAAATCTTAGCAAAATATGGTGTTACGCACAAATTATCCACTGCATATCACCCACAAACGAGCGGCCAAGTTGAAGTTGTTAATTGAGAATTAAAACGGATCTTAGAAAAAACGGTTTCTATTAATCGGAAGGATTGGGCAATAAAGCTCGATGACGCGCTATGGGCCTATCGAACGGCGTACAAGACCGCTATCGGTTGTACACCGTATCGAATGGTTTATGGAAAGGCTTGCCACCTTCCGGTCGAATTAGAACATCGCGCATTTTGGGCGCTTAAATTTTTAAACCTCGATTCCACTCTAGCGGGAGAACAAAGAAAATTTCAAATGAACGAATTAGATGAGTGGCGAGCGAACGCTTATGAGAGCAATAAATTATATAAGGAGCGAACAAAGTTTTATCACGATAAGCATATAAAATTTCCAAAAACTTTTTCGCCGGGCGATCTCGTCCTCCTTTATAATTCCCGCCTTCGCCTTTTTCCGGGAAAACTAAAATCCCGATGGACCGGACCCTTTATTGTTAAAGAGGTTTGGTCCTATGGGACAATTTTAATTTCCCACCCGGAAAAAGGTACCTTCAAAGTTAACGGGCACCGCCTTAAATTATATCTTCCGGGAGAGTTACCAAATGAAAAGAGTGATTCAATTGTTTTTCAACCTTTAATATGACCGGCAAGTGGGTCAAGCTACGCGACCTTAAACAAAGCGCTTTTGGGAGGCACCCCAAAGTTATCTTTTTATTGTCTTCTCTTGTTCTTTAATATATTTTGTAGGTAATCGTCGCCTCCCCGCGCAAACTTCAAAAATCAGGGAAGCCCCTTCTCTTTCTTCCTTCTCTTTTATCATGCATTTCCTTTTTATTTTGTTTTGCACTTCTTCTTTTTTCCTTTACTTCATACTTAGTTTTAAACATTGGGGACAATGTTTAACTTTAAGTATGGGGGTGTAAATAGTTTTTTTAAATAGTTGTTAAATCAGAAAATTTTCAAAACAAAAAATATATATATTTTTTCTTATGTTTTCTTCTATTTTAGCACTTGTAAAACCCAAAAACTAAAAAAAAAATAAAAAACAGAAAAATTTAAATCTTGGAAAGGGACGTTTGGGATTTTATCCCATCACACCTCCTAGTACCTTGCGAACCCTTCACCGGGTAGCCCTTGGGAAGTCCAAGACTTGAAAAAAAAAAATTTGTTAAGTTTTAAAGCTAGTTCCCTTTCTTTGTAAATAGTTTTTAATGAGAAAAATTCAAAAAAAAGATAATATCAAAAATTCCAAAAAATTCTTATTTCCCTCCTTCTTGTTGTTTTTGTGATTTCTTAGAAATCTAGTTGAGAATGTTTATAAGCATGTTTAAGTTTTTAATTGGCTGAAATTTTGCTTATCATAGTTTGTTAATTTTAAATTTGAGGTAATTTTGATTTAAGAATCATCTTATGATTTTAAATTGATTAGAGAATTTTGTTAGCATGACTTCTTTTCTTTATTTTTAAATAGCTTCATTTTGTAGTAAATTTCCTAAACCTCTTTAGATTTTAATTATATTTTCTTCTAACTTCTTAGATCTTAGGAATTTTAATTTTACTAGAATTTGCTCTCAATATGATTTAAAGCTAGCTAGATTTTTTTCCCCTACCCTACCCCTTTGATGGCATAAAAAAAATGTATTAAAAGATCATATGTCATGGGAATAAGAGGATAAAATTCATTATTCCCTAAAACATATGCACCCAAAATTTTTGAAAAGATTATATGGCATGGAGTAAGAGGATAAAATTCATTACTCCTAAACCATATACATTTTGGGTTTTTATTAGAAGAGAAAAAAAGAGTAAGAAAAAAAAAGAGAAGGAAATTTCATGATAAATTCCATTTCCTCCATTCAAAAATTTCTCTTCTTATGCTAAATTTTATGAAATCCCCCTTAGCCAATTATCATTGTTCTAGTTTTAGTTGAAAATTATGGAGAGAGCAATATTTAGTAATTTACTTTTCCTTAAGATTCTTTTAAGATAGAGTTCTTATAATTTTAATTTAATTTAGTTTTATAATTTCTACAATTTTGTCAAACTACTTAATTTTCTTGAAAAGTTATTGCCTAAACATTTTTCCCTCTTTTCAAATCATCATCATAATTTAGGACTTAACTCCCCCTTGAATTTACTCTTAACTTAACTTTTGGTTAAATGAAATTTTAGTTTTAAATTAAAATTTTTTTAAGGATGTCTTATAAATAATGTCTCACACTTTTGCTCTGGAATAGCAAAACCTCAAGTATGGGGGTATTTGATAAGTAGTATTTTTATAACTTTTTAATAGAAAATCTTGTAAATATTTAATATGAATTCTCTATTTTATGTCAAATTTAGGTAATAAGTAGTTCTTTTTGTAATTTTGATTCTAACTTAGCTTAATTTCGATATTTGCAGATTTTTGGGACAAATCGGGAAAAATGGCATGTCACGCCCTCAGTCACGCCCGTGACCAAGGGCGTGTAAGCTGAAGATCAGTCCAGAATCGATGTCGCACTGTTTGAACCAGTCCACACCAAGTCACGCCCCAGGTCACGCCCGTGACCCAAAGTCACGCCCGTGACTGGGGGCGTGTAATCTTAGAATCGTCCACGTGGAGCCGCCGTCGAGACGAGGAGATGCTGTCGAGAAGTCAACCTAAGTCACGCCCGTGACCCACATGTCACTCCCGTGACTTTCCAGCGTGATCCCTGCTCTACCGCCGCGCCGAATTCCAGCCCACGCCGCATTTAATGCACACGTCCAAAGTCACGCCCGTGACCATGTTACACGGGCGTGTAATGTCCAACTTTTCTGCCGCCGACATGCCAAGCCCACGCCGCTGCCAGATCCAATGTTACAGTGATTACACGCCCTTGGACACGCCCGTGACCGAGGGCGTGTAACTTGAAAATTTTGCCTATAAATTCAGAGGCTCTCCTTGAGTCCAGGGTTCAAAAATTTGGAGATGGGGAGGTGCTGTTAGAGCTGAGAGTGAGTTTTTCAAGTTAATGTTCATGTTTCTTAAGTCTTTCATGTTCTCCTCCTTCCCTTTTTCATGCAATGTTGTAGTGTAACTTTCGTGTACTAGTTTTCTTAAGCTTGCAACTTTCATTTTCCTTAGCTTTGCACTCTTAATTTAAGGCTTGTAATAGTTCTTTGATTTTCAATAAAATTAGTTTTCTCTTTCATGTTCTTTTTCTCCTTAAGTAATTTCTTCCTTTTCATGCAAGGTTAAATTTTTCTCTCCTTAGTAATGTTCTCTTTTTTATGCAATGTCAATTTCTCTTTCTTTTCATGCAATGTTCAAGCTTTTCATTTAGTTTGAATTTAGTTTTAATTTTAGTTAAGCGAAAACAAACCACCTCAAATTTTCGTCGATAAAATAATAGTGATTTTCCTCGAAGTAGAAGTAATCAACGCGCCCCGTGGAATACGACCTTGATATTCCTAAATATCCTATACTATAGACGATAAGGTACACTTGCCTTTATCGGATATAGTTTTGGAGAAAATCTTAACCCTTCACTAAATTTCAAAACCTACCAAATTAAATATCAGACTTCTCCAAATCTAAGACATTGTGGACAATGGTCCCAACAAAAGCTTATCTACACTATTCTCTACAATCATGAGTAAATGCACTAGATAGCAACGCATGATTTTTTCAATGTTTATGTTTACTTGAAATGCAAATTAACTTACATTGTCAAGATATCTTTACTTGATATTATATAATCTTTCTTGCTAATTTTAAATTCAACTTTCAAATGAACTTGCAACTTTTGTAATTCAAGCATCTACTTATTTCATTCAAACGCTTATTATACACTTGTATTTCAGAATTTTTTTTAAAAAAAGATGCTTCATAATTGCTCTCGCTGTGTTCACTATTTTTCAAAACGTTGCTTGTATTTCTATGTGATGCATAATATTTTATATTACTAATACTATAACCCACCTCCTTTTGATTATAACAAAAGGGGGAGACTAAATTGAAGACATAAGAAATCTATTATTTAGGGGGAGTAAAATAGAAAATGCATTCATGAAGGGGGAGCATCTATATAGGGGGAGTATGCATATTATCACGCTTAACATATATACTATAAACACTACTCTAATTATGTTTTATTTCTTATTAGTGGATTTGTTATTATCAAAAGGGTGAGATTGTTGGAGCTTGTGTTCCACATCCCTTAGTTTGAGAATAACAAATCACATTATGTATTTGATCTTGTTTGTGTTTATAGTGTGCATGTACTATAGTTAAATAGCCATATATACATGATGCTGATTAATGACGATTCTCTAAAAAGAGTGTTAATGCACCGCGTTAACAAGTTAACGCCCAGCGTTAACTTATTATTGAAGAGGGATGATGTCAAGAAGGGATTGACGTGGAAAAGATATTCCGTCGAGAAGCTAGAGACAACGCCAGCGTTGACTCTTAACGCCCGCGTTGAGTCAACGAATCTTCCACGATCCCGACAGTTGCACGATCTCAGCCATGATAGTGCACGTTGACTAACGCTGGCATTAACTCTTAACGTCACGTGTTAGCTTCCGTGCCTATTTAAAGAATTGATTTCATTTGATCAAGATTGATGCATTCCAAGTTTTCATTCTATACTTCTGAGAGATGATTTCATCCTGAATTCAGAGAGCACTCCCAACACCAACATTGAGATACAAGAGTGAGAAGGAGATTTCCAACGACAAATTTGAAGAAGGACGCTCGCTTCAACTCCGACGTGGTCATGGCATATCTTCAACAACTTCTTCAGCGCTCTTCAATCTAGGGAGTCTTTTATTCTGATTTTTACTTTATCTTTTCATTTTTTTTCCTTGTAACGATAGTGAATTCGCCGCCTTGCGTGTGGCAACTAGGCCAGGTTTGGTTTAGGGGGAAATTCTGCACCTTGTGCGTGGCGACTACATCTAGGGTAGATCTAGGGGGTGTCTAAAGGCAATATCTGGGGAAAGATAGGCTATAGCCAACCGGTCCTTGGGAGAAGGACCGGTGAAGGAACAAAAAGTGATTTTTAAGTTGTCGCCTCTAATTTCAAGCGTTATTGAAATTTTATCCTTGTAATCATTTTTGTGAAATATAAAATTCTTTTTCATTATATTTAATTTTTCTGGAATTGTATTTTATAAAGAAAATCATTTTGAATATTTCTGTAAAAATATTTTCTGGAGTGATAACGCCCGGCGTTAACTATCTAACGCCAGGCGTTAGCGACAGAACCAAAAAGTTTTCTGTTATTTTAAAATCTATTAATTTATCTCAAAAACAGTAAACCCCTTATTCACTCCCCCCCCCCCCTCTATGGGTGCCATCAGATCCAATAGTCTTGTCATATCTAGGCTTTAAGCTCCTCTCTCTTCTCCTTGAGTCTTCTGTCTTCACCTATTTTCTGAATCTCCTTACTAGGAGACTGAACATTTCATCTTCAGGAGTGGAGGGCTCTCCTTTAATAGCTTTCAGAGCAAGGTTCCTTAGGATAGGAGCTGGAGTTGCCTCCCTTTCCTCTGATTCAGCCATGTTCTTCAGAAGCATCTTATATGACTTCAGCTTTCCTAGCAAAGCCTCAGTAGAGATTTCTCTATGGCATCTGGACTCTCTGATGACCCAGATTCTTGAAACTCATGAGCTTGGGAAGCACATGAGGATTTTATCAATAATTTCATTCAAGGATATCTCCTTGTCCAAGCCTCTGAGCTCATTAATAATAATGCTGAATCTTTCATACATATCAACAACCGTTTCTCTAGCTTTCTTCTGAAAGTTCTCACAATGGGATATGAGAGGGGACTTCTTGTCCTTCCTTTCAGCAACACTTCCTTCTAAATGTCTAGAAAGTGACTCCCAGATTTCTTTTGTTGATTGGCAGTCAGCAACTTTCTGGAAAATGTCATCTGACATTATGGACAGTAGAATGTTCATTGCCTTTGCATCCCATGCCTTCTGCTTTTTCTCTATTTCAGTCCACTCAGTCCTAGGCACAGGTTCCTATGTTGAAGTCCCACTGGCATCTCTCTTGTACGGATTTGGTGGACCTGAATTTATGACATCAAAGATGTCTTCATCAATAGAGTTCATGTAAAGTTTTATTCTAGCCTTCCAGAGTGTGAACTTATTCAGATTATACACTGGTGGTCTAGTTGAGGCATAATCCTTAGAACTCATTTTCTTAATAAAATAAATTTATTGTAGAGAAATAAGAGTAGGAAGTCTTTTTGATCAAGGTGTTAACCTTTTAATTATCAACCTAGCTTTGATACCAATTGAAAGTGCACAGTGTGCCTCTGAGTATACTCAAGAGGGGGGGGGGGGGGGGGGGGGGGGGTGAATAGAGTTTATGGAAATATTTCTATTCTATTTGTGCAAACACAATAAAAACACTAAGTATTATGCCTAAAAAATTCCACACACAGAATAAAATAAGTGATGTTAAAGTAAAGCAGAAAAACAGTAAATAAAATGGGACAACACAGAAAAGTGACACATACAGAATACACAAGATTTTATAGAGGTTCCCCAAAATGTGGGTAGTCCTCTCTTCTACCACCTGGTAGGAATGCACAACCTGTGCCTGAGTCTTTTGATAAGGAGTCTCTTGAACCAAAGATCTTTTGATAAGGAGATCTTAAACCACTCAGATCTTTTGATAAGGAGATCGTGAACCAGTCAGATCTTTTGATAAGGAGATCTTGAACCACTCAGATCTTTTGATAAGGAGATCTTGAACTGCTGAATCATTTGAAGAGGGATTCTTAAAACTCTGTACATTTAGGAAGTTGAAAGAAGAAAGAGAATGGAGAGGAAGAATTCTGTTCTTAGAATTCTGTAGAAGCTTTCTGCTTCTATTTCTTTTCTTCAATGGATCTGCTAATGATGAACCCGTGATTATGATTGTGATGATTTGCAAGGGTTATTTTTCTTCAGATCCTTCTCTCTTTCTTTTGCTTGCTATCTGGCTACTATAAGATGTTGATGAAGAAGCGGCTCAGTTTTCTATTTTGAAAGAGATCTTGTTTGCTCTGTATTGTCTCTGTTAGGGTTCTAGGAGGAAGAAGAAGAAGTGGGAACCCTAATCGACTAAGTGAAGCAGATGGTGATGAATGCTCTGTAGTTTTTCTCCTTCTCATCTTATTTATTTTCCATGATTTAATTTCAAATTCCTTTCCACTTTTAGGTTGTTCTGAAAAGGAATTGGCTAGGACAATTAACCTTTCTTCCTTCTTTTGTTCACGAACTGTCTGCCAACTATTTGAGTCCTTTCCAAGAAAGCTTTTCCTGTCTTCTTGAAAGCTCCTCTCCATTCTAGGCAATAAATAAGCCGTTGTAGAACGGTCTTTAGTGTTGTGGGCCCTCAGAGAGAGTGCAAAACGGACAACTGAAAATGTTTCATTTTCAAACTGTATTCGACGTTGCGTTGACTTCATTTTCTCTTCTTATCGACGCACCTTTGAGTTCTTGTAAGAGCATCTTCGAATTCCTTCTAGCTCTGGTTGAACTCTGATGTTGATGTTACGTCGATTACTTATCGACGTAACCGTCGAGTTGGAGACTTGTTTTGAACTTCATTGTCCGCGTTGAATTGTAGCCGATTTCAGATGGCTGTTACAGATACTTCCTTCTGCGTTGAATTGAAGTCGAGGTTGCGTCGACTTCTAAGATAACTTCGATATGCTCCTTTATCTACGTCGACTTCTATTCGACGTAGCATCGACTTGAAATACTTTGACAGAGGGTTTGAGTTGCTTGGACTTCTAGTCTGAGTTGCATCGATAGTAAGTCGAAGTTGTGTCGACTTGTATTCGACGCAAGTATTAGTTCAACTCAGATTGCGCTTGTCCTGACCTAGTCTAGACACTCTAAGATGAGTGAGACATCATAAGACATATAATGACCAAATTACCCTTACTATACAATGCGTAATATTTCCTAATACATGAAATCACTTGTATATAATTTGTTCAAATAAATCAAGGGTATTTTTCCCAACATTCGTTAAAAAGTGACTGATATTGCTTTCCCTGAAAGAGATCATTAAGGTTGTAACACACTAAGAAGAAAATGATCTCAGCGATCAGAAGACTTAGCCACTCCTTGGATCAGGCAGCGGTCACAGATGCTTCTGACCATCCCTTTCACAAAACTTGTCTATCCTTAGACCAATGAGTGTTCGAAGATCACAGACCAATATGATCAATATGGCAGGTGTGGTTACTGAAGAGCCACCAACATTGCTTTCCCTGGGAAAGATCAACAAGACTGTAACGATGCCCTGAAATGCATGACAGAGCTAGACATTCACCTAGACCTACCTTGATGCAAAGGTGCATTAGATGTCAGCAAGGACCCGACATCCTAAAGATCCATCGCACGAGCTTGGTGAACTACTACTATATAGATGGGAAATCTCCCCGCTATCTGTGGTCATTGTAGTGTTTACATCTCAAGCTTCAAGTTGCGGGGCAACAAGTAGGATCCGTCGATATCTCATTTGGTAGGATTTTAGCATTGCAAATAATCTATCTCAATACTTCCTTTTCAATATACAGAGAGAGTACAAGAGATTACATCAACAGATCATTTGTAAGAAAAAAAGAAAAGACAAATTCATTAAGAGAAGAAACACTTTAAGTCATCTCCACTCTAAGCGTGTGATAACTCTTCTCCTTCATAAGTTTGGAGACAATATGCGCCATTTTTGAGCACTTCTTTGATGATGAATGACCCTGCCCAATTTGGATTGAGCTTTCAAACTGAGCCAGATCTCACTGCCGCATCTACCTTCTTTAGAACTAGATCGCCAACAACAAACTCTTTTATCATGTCATTCTTATCAAAATATTTGGTCATTCTCCTTTTTACTTCTTCCTTCCTGATTGTCGTCGTGTCTCTTAGCTCTTCAATAAGGTCGAGGATGCACCTCAGCTCATCATCATTTCCTTCCATCCAGCTATCTCCATTCTATTTTGATAGTAATACCCTTGGACTTATCATCTTGAATTCAACCGGGTGAGAGCTTCTGAGCCATGAGATAGTTTAAAAGCAGTTTCTCTAGTAGCTGAGGTTGGAGTTGTCCTTAAATCCCAGAACACTAAAGATTACTGCTCCGCCCAATTGCCTTGAAGATTTTCAACCTTTTTCTGTAGAAGATTTATAATTAGCTTGTTAGCTGTTTCTACTTGCCTGTTGCTCCTTGGATGATGTACTGAAGTAAATTGCAGCTCAATTCTGATTTGACTACAGAAATTTATCAGGTCGGAGTTGTTGAACTGAGGACCGTTGTCTGTAATTATTGCCATAGGAATTCCGTATCTTTATACGATCTCTCCCCATATAAAATTCTTCACGATCTGCGTGGTAGTTTTTGCTAACGTTTTTGCCTCGATCCACTTACTGAAGTAGTCGATCATCACAAGAATAAACCTGTGTTGCCCACTAGCCAAAGGGAAAGGTCCAATGAGATCCATTCCCCAAACTGTAAATGGCCAAGGAGTTGCTATTGACCTGAGCTGTTGAGCTGGTTGGTATTGTAAAGGAGCAAACTTTTAACATTAGACACATTTCTTTGCAATTTTCTCGGCATCTTTCCTCATTTGAGGCCGAAAATACCCTTGCATCAAAATCCTTTTTCCAAGGTTCTAGCACCTGAGTGGCTGCCACACTCTCCCGAGTGAACTTCCCGAAGTATAATTGGAAATTCTTCCTCAGAGACATATCTTGCTAGAGGTGAAAGGAAAATCTTTCTGTACAGAGCTCCTACGATGAGGTAGTAATATGTTGTCTTCAATTTGAATCTCTTCTTATCTTTCACTGATGGGTGGAACTCCCCGGTTTAGAGGTGGAGGATGAATGGATCCTTCCAAGATGGACGTTAATCTATTTGCATGATCTAACCCTCTTGAATAGTTGGATGAAATAATTCTTAGGTAGTTCCTCCTGAAAGAAGTCGAACTTTGCTAACTAATCCGCTTCCGCATTCTTTGAACGTGGGATGTGTTGAATTGTGAAGCTTCTGAACTTGCCAATCTCAATTTTCACCAACGTCAGATATTGTTTCAAAATGGGATCTCTAGTCTCAAAAGTTTTGTTTACTTGAGATTCCATTACTAATGAATCGGTTTTAACTTTCACATCTCCGATACCCAGCTCTCTTGTAAACCTGAGACCTGCAAGCAATGCTTCATGCTCTGCTTGATTGTTCGTGGTTGAGAAATAAAACTTCAGAGCTTGATCCAACCTAACCTCATTTGGGTTAATTAATACAACTCCCACTTCTGAAGAGTTTCTTCCTGAAGCTCCATCAACAAAAACTGTCCAGGCTAGAGGTGGTCCGACCTCTTATTCTGAGCTAGTTTCTGTTGCATCAATCATAAAATCTGCTAGCACTTGAGCCTTGATTGCTATTATGGGTTCATAAGAGATATCAAACTCGATAAGCTCTATTACCCATTTTGCCAATTTGCCTGAATGTTTCGGGTTTTTAGCACATTTTTCAACGGGAGATCTGTCACAACTTGAATAAAGACAGCTTGAAAATAAAGTCGCAGCCTTCAAGTTGAAGTGACAAGCATTAGTGCTGACTTTTTAAGGATTGGATATCGAGTTTCCGCATCTTTTAGTATCTTGCTCACATAGCAAACTGAAATTGCTTCTTCTTCACTTCTCTGACCAATACCAAACTTATTGCGTCAGATCCAACTCCAAGATAAAGAAAATGATCCTCGCCTTCTCAAGGGCTTTGAAGCAAAGGAGTTGGTGTTAACTATTTTTTGAGCTGGTTAAATGCATCATCACACTCCTTAGTCCATTCAAATTTTGCTCCTCCATGGAGAGTCTTGAAGAATGGAGCACTCTTATCTCCTGAACGAGATATAAATGGGCTTAGGCCTGCCATTCTTCCACCTAGCTTTTGGACTTCTTTAGACGACCTTGGAGGTGCCATATGTAGGATTGATTTCACCTTATCATGATTTGGTTCTAACCCCTCCGGAGTAAGGAGATGACCAAGGAATTTTCCTTTACTCGCTCTGAAGACACATTTCAAAGGATTCAACCTCATATTGAAGGCTTAAAGAGTTGTGAATGTCTCAGTGAGATCATTGAGGTGATCGGAGATGGTTTTACTTTTTATTAGGAGGTCATCGACATAGACCTCCAAATTTCTTCCTTTTTGATTTTTGAAAACCGAATCCATCATTTTTTGATATGTTGCTCCGGCATTCTTCAGCCCGAAAGGCATTACGAGATAGCAAAAATATTTGTCATTTCGGATAAAGGAGGTATGAGGGAGGTCAGGCTTATGCATTCTTATTTGGTGATAGATGGAGAATGCATTTAAGAAGCTCATGCATATACCCTACCGCAGAATCAACAAAAAAATCTATCCGAGGAAAGGGGTAACAATCTTTAGGACATGATTTTTTTAGCTTAGTAAAGTCTACACACATACGCCATTTTCCACCAGCTGTTTTCACCATTACAACATTTGATACCCAATCTGGGTATTGAATTTCTTGGATGAATTTGGCTTTGAGAAGTTTCTCCACTTCCTCTCGGATGGGCTGAGCTAGAGTCACCGCTGTCGCTCTCTTCTTTTTTCTTGATGGGAATGAAGTTCAGATCGATGTTGAGATGGTGGCAAGCAACTTCAGGATTGACTCATGGCATGTCGTCTCTTGACCAGGCAAAGACATCGAGGTTCTTTAGAAGGCAAGATATAAGCTAGCTTTTCTCCTCTTCATACATTTTTGCATTGATAGAGAGCTTCTTGCTCTTATCTTCTTCATCAATTGGAAAGGCTTGGGTGACTTTGGCAGGTTCTAGGCGAGCTCCATCTCTATCATCTTTTTCTATTGACTCTTCCACAACTTCAGCATGATCAGAATCTTGATGTGTTCTAGGGGTCTCAACCATCTTTAGAGGAGATGATTCGGTCACGTTGATCATCTTTATATAGCATTCCCGAGCTTTTTTAGGGTCACTTCAGATTCAGTATTGTTTCCCATTCAGGACAAACTTTACAGCTAAGTGAAAAGTAGAAACCACTACTTGATACTCGTTCAGGATTGGCCTTCCGAAGATAGCGTTGTAGCTACTTGGAGCTTCAACGACTATGAAATGAACCAGCTTTGTGATTCCACCAGGTGTCACTGAGAGTATGACACTTCCTTCTACCTCTTTTTTCTCTCCAGAAAAGCCATAGAGTGGCCCTTTAGTGGAAAGGAGAGTCTTACAGTCTTCAAGGCCTCATATGTTGGCTTGAATGGTAGATTTACTGAGCTTCCAGTCTCAATCAGGATGCTTTCTACTGTATAATTCTCGATGACCGCCTTAATGACAACAGCATCATTAAAAGGAGTAGCGGTTCGAGGTCGATCATCCTGCCCGAAGGTGACCATCCCTCTAACAGGAGCAGAGGAGGAGGTCGCAGTGACCTCTGGCCGATAGACTCGAGAGAGACTAGCTTTTTGGGAGTATTTGAGTCCCGCTCCTCCATAAATGCAAAAGAGGTAGCCCAACACACCCTCACCATTGGCTTCTGAAAGTGCACAGTTAACCTCACTAGAATTCTCTAGAGGGGGGGTGAATAGAGATTTAAAAATATTTTGTGCAATTATATATATATGTGTAATAATCACAGAATTAAGCTTCCCACACACCAACAAGAATTAAGCAAGTAAAGAAGGAAAATAGAAAGAAGAAAATCACAGCACAACACAAAGAAATATAGTGGTTCCCAAAACTTTTGGTAGTCCACTCTTCTACCCCCTTGGTAGGAATTCACTATCTTGCACTGAGTCTTTTGATAAGGAGACTCTTAGAACCAGCCTGAGTCTTTTGATAAGGAGACTCTTAGAACCAGTACAACTAAATTTTTTGAAGAGAGATTCTAAAAACTCTTTTACACAATTGAAGTTGAAATAAGAATAAGAAGAAGAATTAGAAGAACCAATTAAAACAAGAAAGAATCTTCTTCCTAGCAAGAAGATTAGAAGCACAAGAATAGTGAATGTAATCTATCTTCTATAGTGAGAAGGAGATTGTAAGCTTTTCTTTCTTTTGTGAGAGCTTTCAGGATTTGCAGCAGAATGGTTTCAGAAGGAGGAGAAGATGAAGACTCTTTCTTTGCTGCAGCACACTATCTCTTTTCTCAGCTTTCTCACTCTTCACTTGGGAGCTTTTCCTCCTTTTCAAATGTATATAGTGGATCACTAGTCACTGTTCTCTGTCGACCTCCTCTTTATTTATAGCTCTGTTTAAAAAGATATTGCTAAAGGAGAATAATCAATTAGCAGACAGAGAATTAGAAAGAGATAAAAGTTTCCATAATCAATATTTCTGTAGAAGGAAAGAGATCTTTTTGATTTCAAATAATATCCATAATAAACTTAATCAAATTAGCCAAGAATCAAATAGAAGGAAAGACTGATTCAGAACGGCTATAAAAGAATAATATCATTCCATAAAAATCAGATCTACAGAAAGAAGGAAAGAGATCTGGCGTGTTTTTGAATTTCTTATGGAAATCGACGTGCGTCGATTACTATTCGACATGAACGTCGATTTCATCCTGGCTGAACGTCGAGAGGAGAATAAGGAAGGTGCGTCGATTAAGGTACGTCGACTTTATTAAATGCGTCGACTAGAAGTCAGAGGTACGTCGACAAAGATTGCGTCGAATTCTTCTTAGAGTTACTACGACTCATTCTGAGAGAAACGTCGACTACATTTCGACGATGCGTCGATTACTATTCGACGCATATTTACTTAGACTAATTTTTCATTCTTAGAAATTATATTCTTCTCAATTCTACGGGTTAAGATAAATCATTTCCCCAACAATCTCCCCCTATTTGTCTTAACCCTATTTAGAGAGAAATTGTATCAGCTTTTAATCAACACAGCAAAGCATTTATATAGAGAAGAAATATGCTAAGTAATCAGAAGAAGAGAGAAATCATATAAAAAGACTTCATAATAAGTATTTAAGCATGAAAAAAATATAGATTGTATCAATATTGTTCAACACATCATTCAGGAGGGGTAGGAGGAGTTTTTCTTTTCCTAGTGAATACAACTATTTTTGGAGAGGTGGGTTGCTCCTTCTCAGTAGCAGGTAGTTCACTCAGCTCCCCCTGAGTCACAGCAGGTTGCTCCCCCTGGGATGGAACTTCTTTTTAGCCTTCTACTTCTTCTTCAGTTTCTTTTTCATCTCCAGTTTCAGGTATAACAGCATCTGGCTCCCCCTGAGCTTCAGCTTCCTCTTCAACTTCATTCTCTGCTCTGCTTGCCTCCCCTTGCAATAGATCCATATGTTGTGCAGCTTCTCTTGCTATAATCAGTACATCTGATATCTGGTCCTCAGCATGTAGCTCTGGGACTAATTCATTCCCAATTGTCTTATCAGCTTTTGAAGTAGGAGGGGACTTGTGTGAAAGAGATTTGTGACTTGAGAGCTGCTCTTCATCTAATTTCTCCCCCTTCTTTACCTTCTTAGCCAAGGAGGTTAAGACAGACTTGGTCACTTTAGAAGAAGAGACAGAGGTCTTCAAGCTTTGCACAGAGGCATTGACCCCATCTATTTGGGTTTGAATGTGCATGATGTAGGAGTGAATTTGAGAGCAGTGTCCATCCAGCATGTCCTGAAATTTTTGGGCTGCTGACTGGATACACTGGGTGATGAGGTTTTCAGTGGATGGAGATGGTTCATGTTGTGTTGGAGGAGGAGGAGACAATGGAGGAGGAGGTGTATGTGATGAAGGTGGCGAGGGGACTGTATCATTTTGATGCGGTGTATTTGATGGAGGAGGTGGAGGAATAGAGGAGGGTTGAGCAGGTGATTGAGTTGGTATTTGGGAAGGTGTGGAGGATGGTGGTACAGAAGAGATGTCTGTATGAGGAGGAGGAAGATGTGAAGATGGATGAGAAGGAGAGTTAGGAGGAGATGGAGTCCTTTCAGGAATGGCACCAGGCTTGGGGATTTGCCTGGTCAATTTTGAGAAGAGAGCAATGGACATCCTTTTGCCAGGAGGGATGGGAATTCCTTTTGACCTGCATAGGTCAGGGAAGGAGTGGAAGAGGACTTGACTCATAATCCTCATATAGGCATTCTCTTTGTGAGAATATTTGTAGCCTATCATTTTGAGTAAGCAGCTACCCCAGTCTACTTTCTTCTTCAGCACAAGGGCCCCCATGAGATTCAGTTGCTGTCTGGGCACTACATCATGGACAGAGATCTTACATAGAAGTACTTTTCCTACTATGTCAGCCAGTAGTCTATACTCATCAGAAAAATCTATTTTCTTCAGATGGATTGGTTTCTCTTTTGAGAACTTCATTGTGATTAGTAAATTCTTGATTTCATCAGGGGTGAGTTCCACAGGTTCATCACCTGTTAAGGGAATGGTAAAGGAGATTTATTTAGTTACTCTTTTAGAAAATAACTTGCTTTCCCTATTTGATTTGAAAAAGGATAATATTGGAATATACCTGATCAAAGATCAAAGGTGTTCCTAATGTGTTCAGCAGAGATTGAGGAAATTTTATGAGCAGTTTGATTGATTATGCCAACACTGTTTGGCAGTCTGGCCAATTTTATTGCAAATACTACACCTAATTTTCTTTTGACTAAGGAAATTTGAGTTTAGGGAGGAATAGGGATGTCGATTGGGATAGAAATTTTGATTAGGATAGAAATTTTGGTTAGGATAGAAGTTTTGATTAGGATAGAAATTATGAGCAGGATGAATGGGTCCTGAATGGGGGTTAAGATGGAAAGTTTTTGGAGAATAGACATGTCCTGTAATTGTGTTGCTCTGAGTTTTTATGCGTCGATATCTATTCGACGTATGTTGATAGTTGCGTCGATTTATATTCGGCGCTTTCTCCAGATTGTGTTGATCTAAAATCGTCGCATGTAAGAAGTTACGTCGATTGGAAGTCGGCGTACTTTTATTCAAGCGTCGAGTTGAGGTCGAAGCATCTGAGAGATTGCATCGAGTTGAATTCGATGCACTATCACTCATGCGGCGATATGAAGTCGACGCAATTGTGTTTTCACAAATTTTATTTTTCCCTTTTTCTGTTTTTATTTCTTTATGAGTTGTTTCTTTTGGCTTAGTTGCCTTCTTAGAAGTAGTTTGAGAGTCTTCATCTGTATAGTATGATGTTTCATCAAAATGTTTTATCTCATTGAGGGAGTCTTCTTCCTTATTTTGTGAGTTTTCTTCTTGGTTTATTGATTTAGTGGGTTAAGTGAATTTAACAGGGCTCGTCCAAGCAGGTTTGTTGGATGGATTTAGACTAGCTGAGGGATCAGCTCCTAGCCCAAGATTTTTATGTCTTCTTGTTTATTTTTCTGTGATCTCTTTAAGTGTTTGGCTTCTCATTTTTATTGATTCTTCAAAAGCTTTTGCTTGGGATACCTTATTCTTAAGGAGCTGGTTTTCTATTTTAGCCCTCTCTATTTCTTTTTCTCTGATGTTAGCCCTTAACTCATAATTTTTAGAACAAGTATCCTCTATATTTCTCTGGTTTTTAATGACATTAATTTGTTCTTTTAGATTCTTAATTTCTTGTTTAGCTTTTAGTTGATCTAAACATAATCCTTTAAAATCATTTTTGAAATCATCACACAGAAAATCTATGTCATCAAAAATGCTTACCTCATCCTTATCCTCAGATTCCTCTATGAGAATAAGGCTATTTTCTTTATCATCTCAGAAGAGATGCTTCCTTCTGATTCGGTCTCACTCCATGATTTAGCACCTTGTTCTTCCTTTGAGCTTTCAAGAGCCATTAAGCATAGGTCTTCTTGCTTAGACTCTTCATTGTCACTTTTGGATGAGGTGCTGTCCTCAGAATCTGTTTCACTCCAAGCTTCTCCAATGAAGCCTCTTTCTTTCTTCTTCCCCTTTTTCTTGAGATCTTTCTTTTTCAGATCTTTCTTTTTCTCAGTATTTTCTGGACATTCTGGTGCAATGTGTCCAGTTTTCCTGCAGGAATAACAAATGATTTCTTTAGTGGGAGTTTTATCATACCTTGGTTTTGATTCTCTCCTTCTAGACCCATCTGTCCCGACCCATTTCTTGAATCTTCTGGCCAGGAGGATGAATAATTCATCTTCAGTGACAGGGGTATCTTCTTCTGTTGCTTTCAAAGCAATGTTTCTATCTTTTGAGGAGGTTGGAGTGCTTCCTCTTCTTTCCTTCTCTTTTCTGGTTTTCAGCAGTTGCTCATAGGATTTGAGTTTTCCTAAGAGGGCATCTGTTGAGATTTCCTTTTGTCCTCTTGTATATCTTATTGCCCATATTCTTGAGTCCCATGAACTTGGGAGACTCATTAACAGTTTGTCATTGATCTCTGTGAGAGAGATCTCTCTATCCAGGCTCCTTAATTGATTGATGATCAGACTGAATCTGTCATACATCTCAGATATGCTTTCTTCATGCTTCTTTTGAAAGTTCTCATATTGGGAGATCAATAGAGTCTTTCTATCTTTCCTTTCATCAGCACTTCCTTCTACCATCTTGGTAAGAGCCTCCCAGATTTCTTTGGCTGATTCACAGTCAACAACCTTTTGAAAGATTTCATCTAAGAGGGTTGAGACAAGAATGTTCACAGCTTTTGCATCACAGGTTCCTGCCTTCTTCTCTTCAACTGTCCACTCAGCCCTTGAGACAAGTGTTTGAGTCACTTCACCACTTGAGTCTCTTCTATAAGGCTTGGGAGGACCTGTCAAAATAACATTAAATAATTCTTCATCAATAGAATTCATATAGATCCTAATTCTTATTTTCCAAATTGCAAACTTTTCAATATTGCACATTGGTGGTCTGGTGGAAGCATAATCTTTGATTTGTGCCATGTGAAAAATAATTTTTAGAAATATATATATATATATATATATATATATAAGAGGTAGGATCTTTTTGATCAAGGAGTTAACCTTTTTAGATCAACCTAGCTCTGATACCAATTGAAAGTGCACAGTTAACCTCACTAGAATTCTCTAGAGGGGGGGGAATAGAGATTTAAAAATACTTTGTGCAATTATATATATATATATATATATATATATATGTGTGTGTGTAATAATCACAGAATTAAGCTTCCCACACACCAACAAAAATTAAGTAAAGAAGGAAAATAGCAAGAAGAAAATCACAGCACAACACAAAGAAATATAGTGGTTCCCCAAACTTTGGGTAGTCCACTCTTCTACCCCCTTGGTAGGAATTCACTATCATGCACTGAGTCTTTTGATAAGGAGACTCTTAGAACCAGCCTGAGTCTTTTGATAAGGAGACTCTTAGAACCAGTACAACTGAATTTTTTGAAGAGAGATTCTAAAAACTCTTTTACACAATTGAAGTTGAAATAAGAATAAGAAGAAGAATTAGAAGAACCAATTAAAACAAGAAAGAATCTTCTTCCTAGCAAGAAGATTAGAAGCACAAGAATAGTGAATGTAATCTCTCTTCTATAGTGAGAAGGAGATTGTAAGCTTTTCTCTCTTTTGTGAGAGCTTTCAAGATTTGCAGCAGAATGGATTCAGAAGGAGGAGAAGATGAAGGCTCTTTCTTTGCTGCAGTACACTATCTCTTTTCTCAGCTTTCTCACTCTTCACTTGGGAGCTTTTCCTCTTTTTCAAATGTATATAGTGGATCACTAGTCACTGTTCTCTGTCGACCTCCTCTTTATTTATAGCTCTGTTTAAAAAGATATTGCTAAAGGAGAATAATCAATTAGCAGACGGAGAATTAGAAAGAGATAAAAGTTTCCATAATCAATATTTCTGTAGAAGGAAAGAGATCTTTTTGATTTCAAATAATATCCATACTAAACTTAATCAAATTAGCCAAGAATCAAATAGAAGGAAAGACTGATTCAGAACGGCTATAAGAGAATAATATCATTCCATAAAAATCAGATCAACAGAAAGAAGGAAAGAGATCTGGCGTGTTTTGAATTTCTTATGGAAATTGACGTGCATCGATTACTATTCGACGTGAACGTCGATTTCATCCTGGCTGAACGTCGAGAGGAGAATAAGGTAGGTGCGTCGACTTAGATACGTCGACTTTATTAAATGCGTCGACTAGAAGGCAGAGGTACGTCGACAAAGATTGCGTCGAATTCTTCTTAGAGTTACTTCGACTCATTCTGAGAGAAACGTCGACTACATTTCGACGATGCGTCGATTACTATTCGACGCATAATTACTTAGACTAATTTTTCATTCTTAGAAATTATATTCTTCTCAATTCTAGGGGTTAAGATAAATCATTTCCCCAACAATCTCCCCCTATTTGTCTTAACCCTATTTAGAGAGAAATTGTATCAGCTTTTAATCAACACATCAAAGCATTTATATAGAGAAGAAATATGCTAAGTAATCAGAAGAAGAGAGAAATCATATAAGCAGACTTCATAATAAGTATTTAAGAATGAAAAAAAAATATAGATTGTATCAATATTGTTCAACACATCATTCAGGAGGGGTAGGAGGAGTTTTTCTTTTCCTAGTGAATACTACTATTTTTGGAGAGGTGGGTTGCTCCTTCTCAGTAGCAGGTAGTTCACTCAGCTCCCCCTGAGTCACAGCAGGTTGCTCCCCCTGGGATGGAACTTCTTTTGAGCCTTCTACTTCTTCTTCTGTTTCTTTTTCATCTCCAGTTTTAGGTATAACAGCATCTGGCTCCCCCTGAGCTTCAGCTTCCTCTTCAACTTCATTCTATGCTCTGCTTGTCTCCCCTTGCAATAGATCCATATGTTGTGCAGCTTATCTTGCCATAATCAGTACATCTGATATCTGGTCCTCAGCATGTAGCTCTGGGACTAATTCATTCCCAATTGTATTATCAGCTTTTGAAGTAGGAGGGGACTTGTGTGAAAGAGATTTGTGACTTGAAAGCTGCTCTTCATTTAATTTCTCCCCCTTCTTGACCTTCTTAGCCAAGGAGGTTAAGACAGACTTGGTCACTTTAGAAGAAGAGACAGAGGTCTTCAAGCTTTGCACAGAGGCATTGACCCCATCTATTTGGGTTTGCATGTGCATGATGGAGGAGTGAATTTGAGAGCAGTGTTCATCCAGCATGTCCTGAAATTTTTGGGCTGCTGACTGGATACACTGGGTGATGAGGTTTTCAGTGGATGGAGATGGTCCATGTTGTGTTGGAGGAGGAGACAATGGAGGAGGAGGTGTATGTGATGAAGGTGGAGAGGGGACTGTATCATTTTGATGAGGTGTATTTGATGGAGGAGGTGGAGGAATAGAGGAGGGTTGAGCAGGTGATTGAGTTGGTATTTGGGAAGGTGTGGAGGATGGTGGTACAGAAGAGATGTCTGTATGAGGAGGAGGAAGAGGTGAAGATGGATGAGCAGGAGAGTTAGGAGGAGATGGAGTCTGTTGGGAAAAGGATTTCTCTTAACCCCTGAAAATGAGTTGAATATGAATTCTAAGAAAGAAAAATCAAGGTTAAGTAAATATGCGTCGAATAGTATTCGACGCAACGTCGAAGTAGTGTCGACGTTCCTTTCAGAATGAGTCGAAGTAACTTTAAGAAGAATTCGACGTATCCTATGTCGACGTAGCTCTGACTTCGAGTCGACGCATCTTGAGAAGTCGACGAACCTTAGTCGACGCACCTTCCTTATTCTTCTCTCGATGTCCAGCCAGGATGAATTCGACGCTTACGTCGAATAGTAATCGACGCACGTCGATTTCTATGTTTAATTCAAAAATCGCCAGATCCCTTTCCTTCTTTTATAGATCTGATTTATATGGAATCAATTTATTCTTTATAGCCGTTCTGAATCATTCTTTTCCTCTAATAGATTCTTGGCTAATTTGATTAAAACCATTATGGACATTATTTGAAATCAGAATGAATTCTTTCCTTCTATTGATATAATTATTATGGAAATATTTCTATCTTTCTATTTTCTCTGTCTGCTAATCAATTATCCTATTATAGTATTATTTGAATGGACAAAGCTATAAAATAACAAGGAGGTCGGCAGAGAATACTCAGAAGTGATCCACCATTCTACATTTGAAAAAGAGGAAGAGCTCCCAAGTAAAAAGAGAGAGAATTGAGAAATAGTCCTGCAGCAACCATCAAGCTTCCATCTTCTCCTGCTTCTGAAGCCATTCTGCTGCAAACTCTGATAGCTCTCACTAAAAGAGAGAAAAGCTACAAATCTCCTTCTCACTATAGAAGAGATTTCATTCACTACTTCTTGTGCTTCCAATATTCTTGCTAGGAAGAAGATTCCTTCTTGTCTTTATATTATTTCTCTTTCTTCTTTACATTCATTTCACTCTAAAATACTGTAAAAGAGTTTTTAGAATCTCTTTTCAAAAAATTCAGTTGTACTGGTTCTAAGAGTCTCCTTTTCAAAAGACTCAGTTGGTTCTAAGAGTCTCCTTATCAAAAGACTCAGGGTGGTTCTAAGAGTCTCCTTATCAAAAGACTCAGTGCAAGATAGTGAATTCCTACCAAAGGGGTTAGAAGAGTGGACTACCCAAAGTTTGGGGAACCACTATATTTCCTTGTGTTGTGCTGTGATTTCTTTTCTTGCATTTACTTTCTTTACTTGCTTAATTCTTGTTGGTGTGTGGGAAGCCTTAATTTGTGATCACTACACATATATATATATAATTGCACAAAATATTTTAAATCTCTATTCACCCCCCCCCCCCTAGAGAATTCTAGTGAGGTTAACTGTGCACTTTCAATTGGTATCAGAGGGAGGTTGATCTAAAAAGGTTAACTCCTTGATCAAAAAGATCCTACCTCTTATTTTTATATATATATTTCTAAAAATTATTTTTCACATGGCACAAATCAAAGATTATGCTTCCACCAGACCACCAATGTGCAATCTTGAAAAGTTTGCAGTTTGGAAAACAAGAATTAGGATTTAAATGAATTCTATTGATGAAGAATTATTTAATGTTATCTTGGCAGGTCCTCCCAAGCCTTATAGAAAAGACTCAAGTGGTGAAGTGACTCAAACACTTGCCCAAAGGCTGAGTGGATAGATGAAGAGAAGAAGGCAGGAACATGTGATGCAAAAGCTGTAAATATTCTGGTCTCAACCCTCTCTAATGAAATCTTTCAAAGGGTTGTTGATTGTGAATCAGCCAAAGAAATTTGGGAGGCTCTCATAAAGATGGTAGAAGGAATTGCTGATGAAAGGAAAGATAGGAAGGCTCTATTGATCTCTCAATATGAGAACTTCCAAAAGAAGAATGAAGAAAGCATCTCTGAGATGTATGACAGATTCAGTCTGATCATCAATCAACTAAGGGACTTGGATAGAGAAATCTCTCTCACAGAGATCAATGACAAATTGTTGATGAGTCTCCCAAGTTCATGGGACTCAAGGATATGGGCAATAAGAGACACAAGAGGACAAAGGGAAATTTCAACAGATGCTCTCTTAGGAAAACTCAGATCCTATGAGCAACTGCTGAAAACCAGAGAAGAGAAGAGAAAACACCCCAACTTCTTCAAAAGACAGGAACATTACATTAAAAGCAACAGAAGAAGGAAGCTCTGTCACTGAAGAACTATTCAGTTTCCTGGCCAGAAAATTCAAGAAATGGGTCAGGACAGATGGATCAAGAAGGAGAGAGTCAAAACCAAGGTATGACAAAACTCCTACTAAAGAAATTATTTGTTATTCTTGCAGGAAACCTGGACATATTGCCCCAGAATGTCCAGAAAATGCTGAGACAAAGAAAGATCTGAAAAAGAAAGATCTTAAGAAAAAAGGGAAGAAGAAAGAAAGAGGCTTTATTGCAGAAGCCTGGAGTGAAACAGACTCTGACGACAGCTCCTCCTCTAAGAGTGACAATGAAGAGCCTAAGCAAGAAGACCTATGCTTAATGGCACTTGAAGGCTCAAAGAAAGATGATGGTACCAAATCATGGAGTGAGACAGGATTAGAAGAAAGCATATCTTCTGAAGATGAAAGAGAAAATAGCCTTATTCTCATAGAGGAATCTGAGGATAAGGATGAGGTAAGCATTTTTGATGAAATAGATTTTCAAAGTGATAATTTCAGAAATGATTTTATGGGAATGTGTCTAGATCAACTAAAAGCTAAACAAAAAATTAAGGATCTAAAAGAACAAATTAATATGGCTAAAAACCAGAGAAATAAAGAAGTTAAATGCTCTAAAAGATATGAATTAAGGGCTAACATCATAGAAAAGGAGGTAGAAAGGGCTAGAATAGAAAACCAGCTCCTTAAGGATAAGGTATCCCAGGCAAAAGCTTTTGAAGAATCAATAAAAATGAGAAACCAAACTCTCAAGGAAATCACTGAACAACAAAAAAGGAGACATAAAAATCTTGGTCTAGGGGCTGATCCCTCAACCACCCAAATTCCATCCAACAAACCTGCTTGGATGATCCCTGTAAAATTCACCAAACCTAGCTAATCAAACCAAGAAAAAGACTCACTAAATAAGGAAGAAGACTCCCTCAAGGAAATAAAACAATTTGATGAAACATCATATTATTCAGCTGATGACTCTCAAACTTCATCTGAAGAAGCAACTAAGCCAAAAGAAACAATACATAAAAGAGCCAAATCAGAAAAAGTGAAAAAGAAAATTTATGAAGATACAGTTGCGTCGACTTCATATCGACATATGAATGATAGTGCGTCGAATTCTACTCGACGCAATCTCTCAGATGCCTCGACCTCAACTCGACGCTTGAATAAAAGTACGTCGACATCAAATCGACGCAACTTTGTTCATGCATCGATACCAGATCAACGCTATCTGGAGAAAGCGCCGAATATAAATCAACGCAACTATCAACATACGTCGAGTAGATATCGACGCATAAAAACTCAGAGAAACTTAAATGCCTATCCTCCAAAAACCTTCCATCTTAACCCCCATTCAGGACCCATTCATCCTAATCATAATTTCTATCCTAATCAACACTTCTATCCCTCTCTAAACTCAAATTCTCACAACACTAAGATAATCAAGTGCTACATATGTAATAAAACTGGCCACCTTGCCAAACAATGTTGGCACAATCAATCAAACTATCTGTGAAAATTAGTCCAAGACTAACTTAGAAACCTTTAGGATTAGGAAGAGATAAAAAGAAATAAGCACCTAGAATTTTTCAGGAAAATTAAAAGTCACGTCGACTTCTAATCAACGCACCGTCGATGACTCAACTCAATAAGTAAAATCGACGCATGCGTCGATTACAATCAACGCATACATCGATACGAATCCCTAGCATCTTAATGCGGGCTGTATCGACGCTTACATCGAATTCCACTCGAAGTAACGTCGATTTCATGAAAACGAGCGGCAATACTAAAATATTTTCGGTCACACCCACTGAAGTACTGAATAAGCCTCGAATAGTGTCGCATTTCGACGTTTCACCTGACTTAAAAAGACTCTTCAGTTAGAAACCTTCACTACTCTGCATCCTTCATCCTTCTTGCTCCTCAGTCCAGCTGATTTCTTCCTCTCTCTCTCACTGACCTAAAATGGCTCCCAAGAACAACTCTGGTTTCGACATTGACCTTGAATCTTTCCAAGCCACCGCAGAAAACTACAAGAGCATCATTGCTCTGTTCACTGAAGCTGGACTAGATAAGCTCATCTCCACAAGATGCAAGCTCCTGGAAACAGAGCTCACAGAGCTGATGACTCATGTTCAGATATCTGAACAAGGAGAAATCCAAGGAACAATCCATGAGACACCTGTCTCAATATCTGCAGAACACATTAGGACAACCTTTGATCTTCCATCAGGTACACCCTAATATTATCTTTGTTCAAAGCAAATAGGGAAAGAAAATCAGCTTCTAAAGAATAACTAAATAAGTCTTCATCACTCCCTTATTAGGTGATGAATCTATAGACCTCACACCTGATGAAATCAAGCATCTGCTAACCACCATGAAGTTTTTAAAAGATAGACCAATCCATCTAAAGAAAATAGACTTTTCTGACGAGTACAGACTGCTAGCAGATATAGTAGGAAAAATCCTGCTATGCAAGACCTCAGCCCATGATGCAGTGCCCAAGCAGCAACTGAATATCATGGGGGCCCTGGTGCTGAAGAAGAAGGTGGACTGGGCCACATGCTTGCTCAAGATGATAAGCTCTAAATACTCACACAAAGAAAATGCATATATGAGGATTATGAGTCAAGTACTCTTCCACTCCTTCCCTGACCTATGTAGGTCAAAAGGAATCCTTATTCCTCCAGGGAAAAGGATGTCAATAGCTCTATTCTCCAAATGGACCAGGCAAATCCCTAAGCCTGGTTCCATTCCTGAAAAGACTCCATCTCCTCCTAACTCTCCTGTTCATCCATCTCCTCCTCCTCCTCCTCAAAGAGACAATCCTTCTCTACCACCATCATCTACTCCACTAGTCTCTACCACTCTCACAACCCCTACTCTACCTACATCTTCTCAAACACCTGCTTAAACAGCAGTTTCTCCATCTCTTCCTCCTCATACTTTCTCATCCTCTCCACCTCCTCTATCACCCATACCTCATGTATCAACTAACTTCTCTCCAGCTTCATCACCACCTCCACCACTCTCTCCTCATCACCAACCACAACATGAACCATCTGCATCCACTGAATCTCTCCTCACTCAGTGTATTGCATCAGCAGCTCAAACATTCCAAGCAATGCTGGATGAGCACTGCTCCCAGATTCATTCCTGCATCCTACACATGCACACCCAAATAGATGGGGTCAGTGCCTCTGTGCAAAGTCTAAAGACCTCTCTCTCTTCCTCTAAAGTAACCAGGTCTTTCTTAACCTCCTTGGCCAAGAAGTTCAAGAAGGGGGAGAAGCTAGATGAAGAGCAGCCCTCCACTCCTAAATCTCTCTCCCACAAGTCAATTGGAAATGAGAGAGTACCTGAGCTACATATTGAAGAACAAACAATAGAGGTACTCAATATAGCAAGAGAGGCTGCAAGTCAAGTGGTACTATTACAAGGGGAGGCAAGCAGGGCAGAAAATGAAGCTGAAAAGGAAGATGTGGCAGATGGTGAGAATAATAAAGAAGATGAAACTCAGGGGGAGCTAGATACTGTGATAGGTGAAATAGGAGCTCAGGGGCCAGGTACTGCTATGACTGAAGCTGGAACTGAAAAAGAAACTGAAGAGGCAGAAGTAGAAGCAACCAAGGAAGTTCCATCCCAGAGGGAGCAAATTGATGTAACTCAGGGGGAGCTGAGTGAACTACCTGGTGCTGAGAAGGAGCAACCCCCCTCTCTTAAAACAGTTGTATTCACTAGAAAAAGGAAGACTCCTCCTACCCCTCCTGAAATGCCTTAAAAACAATGACTGATATATTTATGGTTGAATGCTGATTGATCTGAACATGAAGTTTGTTTATAAGATTTCCTTTTATAATTTTTCTTCTACTTACTTAAATGCTTTGCTGTGATTGATCAATATGCTGATACAATTTCTCTCTAAATAGGGTTAAGACAAATAGGGGGAGATTGTTGGGAAAATGATTTCTCTTAACCCCTGAAAATGAGTTGAATATGAATTCTAAGAAAGAAAAATCAAGGTTAAGTAAATATGCGTCGAATAGTATTCGACGCAACGTCGAAGTAGTGTCGACGTTCCTTTCAGAATGATTCGAAGTAACTTTAAGAAGAATTCGACGTATCCTATGTCGACGTAGCTCTGACTTCAAGTCGACGCATCTTGAGAAGTCAACGCACCTTAGTCGACGCACCTTCCTTATTCTTCTCTCGACGTCCAGCCAGGATGAATTCGACGCTTATGTCAAATAGTAATCGACGCACGTCGATTTCTATGTTTAATTCAAAAATCGCCAGATCTCTTTCCTTCTTTTATAGATCTGATTTATATGGAATCAATTTATTCTTTATAGCCATTCTGAATCATTCTTTTCCTCTAATAGATTCTTGGCTAATTTGATTAAAACCATTATGGACATTATTTGAAATCAGAATGAATTCTTTCCTTCTATTGATATAATTATTATGGAAATATTTCTATCTTTCTATTTTCTCTGTCTGCTAATCAATTATCCTCCTATAGTATTATTTGAATGGACAGAGCTATAAAATAATAAGGAGGTCGGCAGAGAATACTCAGAAGTGATCCACCATTCTACATTTGAAAAAGAGGAAGAGCTCCCAAGTAAAAAGAGAGAGAATTGAGAAATAGTCCTGCAGCAACCATCAAGCTTCCATCTTCTCCTGCTTCTGAAGACATTCTACTGCAAACTCTGATAGCTCTCACTAAAAGAGAGAAAAGCTACAAATCTCCTTCTCACTATAGAAGAGATTTCATTCACTACTTCTTGTGCTTCCAATCTTCTTGCTAGGAAGAAGATTCCTTCTTGTCTTTATATTATTTCTCTTTCTTCTTTACATTCATTTCACTCTAAAATACTGTAAAAGAGTTTTTAGAATCTCTCTTCAAAAAATTCAGTTGTACTGGTTCTAAGAGTCTCCTTTTCAAAAGACTCAGTTGGTTCTAAGAGTCTCCTTATCAAAAGACTCGGTGGTTCTAAGAGTCTCCTTATCAAAAGACTCAGTGCAAGATAGTGAATTCCTACCAAAGGGGGTAGAAGAGTGGACTACCCAAAGTTTGGGGAACCACTATATTTCCTTGTGTTGTGCTGTGATTTCTTTTCTTGCATATACTTTCTTTACTTGCTTAATTCTTGTTGGTGTGGGGGAAGCCTTAATCTGTGATCACTACACACACATATATATATATATATAATTGCACAAAATATTTTAAATCTCTATTCACCCCCCCCCCCCCCCTCTAGAGAATTCTAGTGAGGTTAACTGTGCACTTTCAGAGTCCTTTCAGGAATGGCACCAGGCTTGGGGATTTGTCTGGTCCATTTTGAGAAGAGAGCAATGGACATCCTTTTGCCAGGAGGGATGAGAATTCCTTTTGACCTGCATAGGTCAGGGAAGGAGTGGAAGAGGACTTGACTCCTAATCCTCATGTAGGCATTCTCTTTGTGAGAATATTTGTAGCCTATCATTTTGAGTAAGCAGCTACCCCAGTCTACTTTCTTCTTCAGCACAAGGGCCCCCATGAGATTCAATTGCTGCCTGGGCACTGCATCATAGGCAGAGATCTTACATAGTAGTACTTTTCCTACTATGTCAGCCAGTAGTCTATACTCATCAGAAAAATCTATTTTCTTCAGATGGATTGGTCTATCTTTTGAGAACTTTATTGTGATTAGTAAATTCTTGATTTCATCAGGGGTGAGTTCCACAGGTTCATCACATGTTAAGGGAATGGTAAAGGAGATTTATTTAGTTACTCTTTTAGAAAATAACTTGCTTTCCCTATTTGATTTGAACAAGGATAATATTGGTATGTACCTGATGAAAGATCAAAGGTGTTCCTAATGTGTTCAGCACAGATTGAGATAGGTGTGTCATATATTGTTCCAGTGATTTCTTCTTGTTCAGATATCTGAACATGAGCCATTAGCTCTGTGAGTTCTGTCTCCAGGAGCTTGCATCTTGTGGAGATGAGCTTATCTAGGCCAGCTTCAGTGAAGAGAGCTATGATGCTCTTATAATTTTCGGCGGCGGCCTGGAAGGATTCGAGGTCAATGTCACAACCAGAGTTTATCTTGGGAGCCATTTTAGGTCAGTGAGAGAGAGGAAGAGATGGCTGGACTGAGAGGTAAGAAGGATAAATGATGCAGAGTGCGAGAGGATTTCTAACGGAAGAGTTTATTTAAGTCAGCTGAAACGTCGAAACGAGACACAATTCGAGGCTTATTCGGTACTTTAGTAGATGCGACCGAAAAATTTTTAGTGTTGCCGCTCTTTTTCATGAAGTCGACGTTACGTCGATTGGGATTCGACGTAAGCATCGATATAGTTTGAGTTGAGAAGATAGGGTCTCCTATCGACGTATGCGTCGATTAAAGAAGTCGACGTGACTTTTACTTTGTCTAAAGATTCCAGGTTTTTCTTGAAGGATTCTTTCTTCCTAATCCTAAAGTTTTCTAAGTTACCCTAGGACTAATTTTATGAGCAGTTTGATTGATTATGCCAACACTGTTTGGCAGTGTGGCCAATTTTATTGCAAATATTACACCTAATTTTCTTTTGACTAAGGAAATTTGAGTTTAGGGAGGAATAGGGATGTCGATTGGGATAGAAATTTTGATTAGGATAGAAATTTTGGTTAGGATAGAAGTTTTGATTAGGATAGAAATTATGATCAGGATGAATGGGTCCTGAATGGGGGTTAAGATGGAAAGTTTTTGGAGAATAGACATGTCCTGTAATTATGTTGCTCTGAGTTTTTATGCGCCGATATCTATTCGAGGTATGTTGATAGTTGCGTCGATTTATATTCGGCGCTTTCTCCAGATTGTGTTGATCTAAAATCTTCGCATGTAAGAAGTTGCGTCGATTGGAAGTCGACGTACTTTTATTCAAGCGTCGAATTGAGGGCGAAGCATCTGAGAGATTGCATCGAGTTGAATTCGATGCACTATCACTCATGCGTCGATATGAAGTCGACGCAATTGTGTTTTCACAAATTTTATTTTTCCCTTTTTCTGTTTTTATTTCTTTATGAGTTGTTTCTTTTGGCTTAGTTGCCTTCTTAGAAGTAGTTTGAAAGTCTTCATCTGTATAGTATGATGTTTCATCAAAATGGTTTATCTCATTGAGGGAGTCTTCTTCCTTATTTTGTGAGTCTTCTTCTTGGTTTATTGATTTAGTGGGTTTAGTGAATTTAACAGGGCTTATCCAAGCAGGTTTGTTGGATGGATTTAGACTAGCTGAGGGATCAGCTCCTAGCCCAAGATTTTTATGTCTTCTTGTTTTTTTTCTGTGATCTCTTTAAGTGTTTGGCTTGTCATTTTTATTGATTCTTCAAAAGCTTTTGCTTGGGATACCTTATTCTTAAGGAGCATGTTTTCTATTTTAGCCCTCTCTATTTCTTTTTCTCTGATGTTAGCCCTTAACTCATAATTTTTAGAACAAGTATCCTCTATATTTCTCTGGTTTTTAATGACATTAATTTGTTCTTTTAGATTCTTAATTTATTGTTTAGCTTTTAGTTGATCTAAACATAATCCTTTAAAATCATTTTTGAAATCATCACACAGAAAATCTATGTCATCAAAAATGCTTACCTCATCCTTATCCTCAGATTCCTCTATGAGAATAAGGCTATTTTCTTTATCATCTTCAAAAGAGATGCTTCCTTCTGATTCGGTCTCGCTCCATGATTTAGCACCATTTTCTTCCTTTGAGCTTTCAAGAGCCATTAAGCATAGGTCTTCTTGCTTAGACTCTTCATTGTCACTTTTGGATGAGGTGCTGTCCTCAGAATCTGTTTCACTCCAAGCTTCTGCAATGAAGCCTCTTTGTTTCTTCTTCCCGTTTTCTTGAGATCTTTCTTTTTCAGATCTTTATTTTTCTCAGTATTTTCTGGACATTCTGGTGCAATGTGTCCAGTTTTCCTACAGGAATAACAAATGATTTCTTTAGTAGGAGTTTTATCATACCTTGGTTTTGATTCTCTCCTTCTAGACCCATCTGTCCTGACCCATTTCTTGAATCTTCTAGCCAGAAGGCTGAATAATTCATCTTCAGTGACAGGGGTCTCTTCTTCTGTTGCTTTCAAAGCAATGTTTCTATCTTTTGAGGAGGTTGGAGTGCTTCCTCTTCTTTCCTTCTCTTTTCTGGTTTTCAGCAGTTGCTCATAGGATTTGAGTTTTCCTAAGAGGGCATCTGTTGAGATTTCCTTTTGTCCTCTTGTATCTCTTATTGCCCATATTCTTGAGTCCCATGAACTTGGGAGACTCATTAACAGTTTGTCATTGATCTCTGTGAGAGATCTCTCTCTATCCAGGCTCCTTAATTGATTGATGATCATACTGAATCTGTCATACATCTCAGATATGCTTTCTTCATGCTTCTTTTGAAAGTTCTCATATTGGGAGATCAATAGAGCCTTTCTATCTTTCCTTTCATCAGCACTTCCTTCTACCATCTTGGTAAGAGCCTCCCAGATTTCTTTGGCTGATTCACAGTCAACAACCTTTTGAAAGATTTCATCTAAGAGGGTTGAGACAAGAATGTTCACAGCTTTTGCATCACATGTTCCTGCCTTCTTCTCTTCAACTGTCCACTCAGCCCTTGGGACAAGTGTTTGAGTCACTCTACCACTTGAGTCTCTTCTATTAGGCTTGGGAGGACCTATCAAAATAACATTAAATAATTCTTCATCAATAGAATTCATATAGATCCTAATTCTTGTTTTCCAAATTGCAAACTTTTCAAGATTGCACATTGGTGGTCTGGTGGAAGCATAATCTTTGATTTGTGCCATGTGAAAATAATTTTTAGAAATATATATATATATATAAAAGAGGTAGGATCTTTTTGATCAAGGAGTTAACCTTTTTAGATCAACCTAGCTCTGATACCAATTGAAAGTGCACAGTTAACCTCACTAGAATTCTCTAGAGGGGGTGAATAGAGATTTAAAAATACTTTGTGTAATTATATATATATATGTGTGTAATAATCACAAAATTAAGCTTCCCACACACCAACAAGAATTAAGCAAGTAAAGAAGGAAAATAGCAAGAAGAAAATCACATCACAACACAAAGAAATATAGTGGTTCCCCAAACTTTGGGTAGTCCACTCTTCTACCCCCTTGGTAGGAATTCACTATCTTGCACTGAGTCTTTTGATAAGGAGACACTTAGAACCAGCCTGAGTCTTTTGATAAGGAGACTCTTAGAACCAGTACAACTGAATTTTTTGAAGAGAGATTCTAAAAACTCTTTTACACAATTGAAGTTGAAATAAGAATAAGAAGAAGAATTAGAAGAACCAATTAAAACAAGAAAGAATCTTCTTCCTAGCAAGAAGATTAGAAGCACAAGAATAGTGAATTTAATCTCTCTTCTATAGTGAGAAGGAGATTGTAAGCTTCTCTCTCTTTTGTGAGAGCTTTCATGATTTGCAGCAGAATGGCTTCAGAAGGAGGAGAAGATGAAGGCTCTTTCTTTGCTGCAGCATACTATCTCTTTTCTCAGCTTTCTCACTCTTCACTTGGGAGTTTTTCCTCTATTTCAAATGTATATAGTGGATCACTAGTCACTGTTCTCTGTCGACCTACTCTTTATTTATAGCTCTGTTTAAAAAGATATTGCTAAAGGAGAATAATCAATTAGCAGACAGAGAATTAGAAAGAGATAAAAGTTTCCATAATCAATATTTATGTAGAAGGAAAGAGATCTTTTTGATTTCAAATAATATCCATAATAAACTTAATCAAATTAGCCAAGAATCAAATAGAAGGAAAGACTGATTCAGAACGACTATAAAAGAATAATATCATTCCATAAAAATCAGATCTACAGAAAGAAGGAAAGAGATCTAGCGTGTTTTTGTATTTCTTATGGAAATCGACGTGTGTCGATTACTATTCGACGTGAACGTCGATTTCATCCTGGCTGAACGTCGAGAGGAGAATAAGGAAGGTGTGTCGACTAAGTTACGTCGACTTTATTAAATGCGTCGACTAGAAGGCAGAGGTACGTCGACAAAGATTGCGTCGAATTCTTCTTAGAGTTACTTCGACTCATTCTGAGAGAAACATCGACTACATTTCGACGATGCGTCGATTACTATTCGACGCATATTTACTTAGACTAATTTTTCATTCTTAGAAATTATATTCTTCTCAATTCTAGGGTTTAAGATAAATCATTTCCCCAACAGCTTCTATGCATTCATTCAGATAACCAACGTTGACAAGGAGGCCAACGTCATCTACTTCTTCACGCTCCCAATGAGCTTCTGTTACCTTTTTGTTCTTAGAAGTTGAAGCTTTTGCAGAATCACCTTTCAGGACTAAGTCGTGTAATATCTCTTCTTTCAAGAGCTTCTCCACCAGCATGCAGGTAGCTCGACAGTTTTCTGTCAAATTCCCTCTCTCCATGTGATGTTCACAGTAAAGGAAGAGATTCCTGGATTTCAGATCAGATTGTTGAGGTGCATGCCTTTTGTAGAAAGGCTGCTTTTGGAGAACTTGAACAACCTCGCTCATTGGCAAGTTGTGCTCAGTAAAAGTTTCTTGAGAATCAATGAAGAGAGGTTGTGACAAGGTTGGGAGAGGTGGTTGGTAGAATTGGACCTGGTTGGTAGGTGTTGATTGGAGAGCTGGAGCAACCAGGTTTGGCAGCAAAGGTCCCTTTTGCTAGAACTGTTGATGACCCTAGTATGGACGGTGGTGGCGGAAGTTCCTTCCCATTTGAGCGTGAGGTTGGAACTCTTGGCGAGGTGATTTTGTCGACCTTGAGCAGGAAAGAAACTAGTAGATCCCTTCTGGATGACTCTGGATGTCAAATTTGAGACATAGGTGGGGTTACTGATTCCCCCCTCTATGAATCGGTTTGCAATGCTAATTAGCTCTTGATAAGAGCTGGGCTCTCAAGTGCTGACCTCGAACTTGAGAGAGCCTTCCTGGAGACCATTTACTAAGTCCACCATATAAAGATAAGGATCAACATCTCTTATTCCAAGGATCTCTTTTAGGAAACGATCCACAATGCGAGCTAGAGTCTCGCTTTCTCCCTGCTTGATTCTGAAGAGGGTTGTAGGATCACTTTTCTTTTTCTTAGAGGTTGCAAACCTCAGATGGAACTCTTTCCTAAGAACGACAAAGCAAGTGATGGACTGGGGAGGGAGCTTGTAGAACCACTCTCATGCTTTCCCATCAAGGGAGGTGATCAGGAGTTTATACCTCATCGCATCTTAGAGAGATCTCAGAGAGACATCGCATCTGAGAGAGATCTCAGAGCGACAACGGACTCGAATGCCTGAAGATGGGAAACTGGATCACTTTCTCCAGTGAACATAGGCAATCGAGGCTCTCTGAAGCCAATGAGAATAGGCTCCCAACAAACTCTATCAGTAAAGTGAGATGGCTCTTTCACTTCAATAACATCGGAATGAGCAGAAGGAAAAGCAGTAGCAACAAAAGCTGGAGGATAAGCATAATCCTCCGGAAAGTTCAACACTCGGGTTGGGGTTCCCTGAGCTGCTGCTCTGAAAAAATCACGGTGAGCCATGAACTATTCAGCCTGAGACCACAAAGGATCTACGTGCTGAGGGACCACGCGGTCAGGCACATGACTGCCGGCTAGAGGACCTGGGCTAGCGATCTAATTGGTCTGAGGAATTATCTTCTAGGAGATCGTCGCCAAGACTTGATTCATCGCTTAAAGCTGTCGGGCAATCTCTTGTCGATCCTGGACAACCTCTCGATGAGCATGTTCGATGCAGAGCTCGACGCAAAGCTCGAAAGATTCTAAAGTGCTCGCACTGCTCGAGCAGGGGCGACCACTGACTAGTTTTCACGGTCTGACATCTTGTCTGGCCGTTGGATTCACCTAACACTTCGATCTAAAGGTCGTGTGTTCGTTATGTTGGCTCAAAAATTGTACCTACAAAACTCATATTACAAAGTATGGGGGAAAACTGTGGAGTGTCGGTTGCTTGGGCTAAATGATGCCAAAAGAGAGGTTGCTGAGCAAAGAATCTTGATCTGATTGACAAAAAAGAGGTTACAGTGGAGTCTAAAACAGGCCAGGGAGAGAGGTAGAAAAGAGACAAAATTCAAAACCGCTTATACAGGTCATAAGCTAGAGGCTCGAATCCAAAGTCCCTTTTCTGATACCCTTATCCCTCTATTTATAGACGCGAGGGCATGCACAAATGGCCAAGTATAAAAATAACGGGTTGCCCAGGGTACAGGTGATCCGGAGCAGGAAAGAGAGGATACATGAGGTGCAAATTGCAAAAAAGAAAGAAAACTCCAGACCGCGCGGTCATGCGGTCTTGCTGGAAGTAGACCGCCCGTGCGTTAGAAAATTTGTTGGAGACGAGACGGGCGGTCTAGGTGGTCTCAGAAAATCGTGACCGTCGGGGCCGGTAATTCTGATCGAGAAGCTCAGGTCACGGACTTCCGGGCAAACAAGCGGTCTCTGTAGCAGTCACTATAGCAGTCTCTGTAGTAGTCACTGTAGTAATCACTATAGCAGTCAATATAGTAGTTATTATTGCAGTTAGAGTGAATGTTGAGCAGGAGAGTGAGTAGAGAGTCAAGTCTTCATCGAAAAACCTCAGAGCTCCGTCTTATCTCCTTTTTTGTCCTCGAGAACGAAATCCATGAGCGCGTTTGTATTGTTTTTTGGGGGACGCACTGATAATTGCGCCTTTCTGGGTTCTAAACAGGTGAATAAGAATGCATGATTTTGGTCAACTGAATCGCCAATTTTCGGAAAATGATACTCATGCCCCCCGGGAGGCCCGAGCAGTCCAGGCATCTCGGGCTGGTTCGCCCAAAGCAGCGACAACGGTGACGGCGAGAGAGGCGGTGTGAGAAAGAGAGAACATGGAGGGGCATGTATGGTCGTGTGTGGGCGCATGCGCGTGGCCAGCGTGCACGGCCTACACGCGCATTGGGGCATGCGCGCTCCTTCAAGCTCGCGGGTTTCTGCTATTGAGCTTGCATCAACCTGGGTGAAACATCAACTGGTCGAGGCGATCCTTTTCGGAGATTCGATCGGGGTTACGATCTCAAAATGCTAGTCTCACTCAGATATATTTTAGGAGTATTTAATGACTAGAAGTATTTAATGATTAGGAAATAAACACATTGTAGTAACGAAACATACTATATGATTAAAATAATTGCATGATATATGATACATCTCATTGTTCTATTTCAGGTACATAGTACCCCGTCTATATAGAAAATACCGGTGTTAGTGGACAATCTTCTTTCATCCATAATTGAATAAAGTGGTTATCATTTATGAATTCCATGTAAACAACCTTTCGAAGAACCGAAGGAGCTGAATGTAGTGGCAGTAATGTGAAGAATTGGTGACATGAAAAGTGAACCAACAGAATGTTATAACATGATGTCACCAACAATCCTATGTCGAGCATAGTCACCCACTTATCCAATGCGGCTGGAACTAGCCAACAATCAAGAGCCTTAAGTAACTATAATGTCCTCGAGACTCCAAATATTTCATTATACAACTTCTTTATATGCATTTCACTTTCAAGATCATGTTGTACTTGCATCCAACTATCACCCATATCCTGTGTAGGTCAAACTAATAACACTGTGTTGGAACAACCCTATTACTGATTTGGGCTAGGATCACTATATGTTGATTAGGATCTGTATTGACCCCATTGTATAGTCTTACGGTCAAGTTTTAGGCTGATTAGATTAGTCAGAACTTAGGAAAATTAAAGCTCAACAAATGGCGAGTGGCGTTCGACGAATGACCAGCTTCGTTCAACAAATTGTTTTCAGCAGACTGAAGAAATATAGCCAGTTCCAGCACTTGACATTTTCTGAGCAGCGCTCGACAAATGGCTAGCAGCGCTCGACGAATTCTAGCCAGCGCTCGACAAATGGCTAGCGGCGCTCGATGAATTCTAGCCAGCGCTCGACAAATTCCCTTCTGAAGCTCAGATTAATATTCTCAGTTGGATATCAGTTCTCTGAACACAAATTAACAGAATAACGGATATATTTATTTCTCCTTGGACGTATTCAGTCAGCCATGTAAGGATATCTTTCTTATTTATTATATCCTTATATTCTTTCTATTCCAAGAAAAAAGAATAGTCGTTGACATTTAATGTCAAGGCATCTTTCTCGACAAAAGGAATTGAAAGGACCTGCCAAAATTGTTTTGGGTGGCTACCTAGTTCCAAGAAGGATTTAAGTCAGAAAAATATATTCCTTAAAAGGCAGAAGATTTGAATTTGAATATAGACAAGTTATCAGAGAAGAAAATAATCAACAGAGACAGTCGATTTTCTAACAGAGAATAGAGAAAAACTTCACCATCTCTCAGTTTCTCTGTTATCACAGAACACGGAGAACAGAAGAAGTATTAGAGAAAGAAGAAGAAGAGAATATACTAGTCTTTCCAGTTTTCTTCTTCATCAAGGCAGCATCCTCATCATTCTGAGAACAAGATTCAATTTCTCAGATCTGCTGTAAGATAAAGTCTTTCAAAGAGCAACAACAATCTGAAGATTAATTTCTTCCAGATAATCTGCTACAAAGACTTCTGGTTGAGAAAGCTCTGTCCACAAAACTGTCATCAACTCTCATCAGACAGGGGGAGCTTTCTGCTTCAACACCATTTGTCTTCTCTCAGATCATTGACAGAGAAGAACATTCTAAACCTTTTATCTCATCTTGTACAGGGTTAATTCTCCCTCCAAAAGTTTACCCAGTGGTGGCAAGACACCTTATCAAAAAAATCCTTGTGTGGTTTTTAAGCACCTTATCAAAAGCTTATTGGTGTGTGGACACCTTATCAAAAACCCCTTGGTGCCTGGGCACCTAATCAACCCTCCTAGTGGATTCCTACCAAGGGTGGTAGAAGAGTAGACGTACCCAGATTTATTGGGGAACTACTATAGCTCCTTGTGTCTTCTGTGCTTACTTATTTCTGTGTGCTTGTGCTGTGTGCTTTTTACTGTTTCTGTCTTTATCTTTAACTCTCACTGATTACACATATACTTAAACAGTATTTTAAATTCCACTATAAAACTAAATAAAAAGTTTCAATACTCTATTCACCCCCCCCCCCCCCCTCTAGAGTAATTTAAGATCTGACCTCCACTTTCAATTGGTATCAGAGGGGTGTTGATTCTTTACAGGCTAACACCTGAATCACAAAGATCAACCAGATCTTAATTTTTCTAAGAGTTTCTTTCTCTCTATTTTTATCTTATTTAAAACTCATGGCACAAAACAAGGAATATTCCAGCACAAGACCTCCTATGTGCCATTTCAATAAGTTTGCACTATGGAAAGCAAGGATTAGGCTCTATATGAACTCCATTGATGAAGAGATTTTTAATGTTATTCTAACAGGGCCTCCAACACCTACAGCATCAACTAGCACTGGAGCAACAACAGACAATACTGCTGTTCCACCTCCTGAGTGGACTAAAGCTCAGAAGAAGCAGAGAAATGCAGATGCAAAGGCCATGAACATTCTGGCCCTAACTATGTCAGATGACATATTCTAGAAGGTTGTTGAGTGCACCTCAGCAAGAGAAATTTGGGAATCTCTCAACAACATGGTGGCAGGCTCAGCAGATGAAAGAAAAGATAGAAGATCTCATCTGATTTCTCAATATGAGAACTTCAAGAAGGGAGAATCAGAAAATGTTGCTGATATGTACAATAGGCTCAGCCTCATAATAAATGAGCTGAAGTCTCTGGACAAAGTGATCTCACTCACAGAGATTAATGACAAAATTCTTATGTGCTTCCCCAGCACATGGGACTCCAAAATCTGGCCAATCAAGGAAGCCAGAAGTCTCAATGAGATCACCACTGAAGCTTTGTTGGGCAAGCTCAAGTCTTATGAGCAGCTTATCAAAGCTAGGGAAGCTGAAGAATCTACTTCATCTCCAGCACCCAAGAAGGAAAGAAGCATAACCTTCAAGGCTGCAGAAGAAGAGGGAAAAACTCCTGACAATGAGGAGTTTATGAGTTTAATAGCCAAAAGATTCTACAAAATGGCTAGAAAATATTTCAGGAGGAAGTCATCCAGAAGCCATGATAAGCCAAGATATGACAAAAATTACTCTAATGAAATTATATGTTTTGGTTGCAGGAAACCAGGACACATTGCTCCTGAATGTCCAGAAATTCAACACAAGAAGGACAAGAAGGAAAGAAGAAAAGAAAAGGAAGAAAAGAAGGGCTCCAGCAAATCTTCCTCCCACTCTCACAAAAAGAAGGGAAGAGGATTTGTAGCAACATCCTGGAGTGAAATAGAATCTGAATCAGAATCTTCATCTTGTTCTTCTGATGAAGAAGAAACAAAAGAAAATAGCCAATGCCTAATAGCTATTTATGACTCAGACAATGAGTCACAATCAGCATCATCATCCAGCTCCAGTGATGATGAAGAAGTAAAAAATTTTGCATGATGGCAATCAATGCCTCAACCAACAATTCTGATGAAGAGAAATCAGAATCAGAAACAGAAGATGATATTGATCAGGTATTATCTAGCTTTGATTTTACTTCTATTGAATTCAAAGATGATTTCAAAATTCTTTGCCAAGACTTAATAAAGTCTGAGAAAGAAGTAATCTCTCTCAGAAATAAGTTAGTTGAGATGAATAATATAAGTGAAGAGAATGCAAGTCTTAAGAAAGAGTTGGCTGCCTCCAAAGAACACATTATTCTCATTGAGAATAAGTTGTCTGAAGCCAAGAAATTTGAAGAATCTCTCAATGGGAGAAGCATCAAACTGATGGACATCACAAGCACTGTCAATGCTAGATTTAACAATAGCAAACTGGGCTTGGGTGCTTCATCAAGTGAGCCATCTCTGATTAAGAGAAACATCCTCTCTACACCCATAAAATTCATTTCTGCTAAAAGCAAAGAGGCTGCATAAAGAAATAAAGATATTTCAAGTAAGTCTGTTAAGGATAAGAGAATTCATAAGAATTCGTCGAACGAAGCTCGACAAAAAGATTCAAATCTGTCGAACGGGGTTCGACGAAAACTGAGAACAGATTTTCAATATAATTATAATATGAACGGCGGTCGACGAATTTATTCAAATTCATCGAACAAGCACTATACAGAAAACTCTAAGAATTCTAATCCTAAATATACTAAAAATCTTTTTACTGAGTGGACTATACCTCCAAGGAGATATCATCCACAAGGCTATAAGGATCAGCCTGAAATGTCATTTATCTCTGAATTTTGTGGTAACATAAAAGGACCCAAGGTAGTATGGGTCAGAAACAACTAGTCTATGTTTTTGTCTTTGCAGGTACACAACTATCCAAGATTAAATCAAAAATGGTACTTGGATAGTGGTTGCTCAAAGCATATGACAGGGAACAAGGCCAACCTGAACAACTACAAGGCAAAGCTTGGACCCAAGGTGATCTTTGGAGACTCCAGCTGTGGACAAACCAAAGGCTATGGTCAAATTAAAGTTGGAACAGTGACATTCAAGGAAGTAACCTATGTCAAGGGTCTGAAGCACAACCTCATCAGCATAAGTCAGTTATGTGATGAAGGTTATCAGGTAACATTTAATAAATCAGAATGCAGTATTAAATCCTCTGATAATGTTATTGTTCTATCAGGTATTAGACAAGGAAATATATATTTAGTAAATTTCAACTCATCTAAATCAGAAATTTGTTAATTTAATGAGCTAAGCAAATCTAGTGAATTATGGCATAAAAGATTAGGACATGTAAACCTTAGGACCATTGCTAAACTAGATAAGGATAATCTTGTTAGAGACTTACCATCGGGATCATATAAGAAAGAAGGTCTTTGTAGGGCATGTCAGTTAGGCAAGCAAACCAAAAACAGCTTTAAATCATTATCTAAAAGTGATTCACCTAGAATCTTATACTTGTTACATATGGACCTTTTTGGACCTATAGCAATAAAGAGCTTAGGGGGGAAGTCTTACACTCTATTTATTGTAGATGGCTTCTCTAGATTCACTTGGGTGTTCTTCTTGAGAGAAAAGTCAGATAACTTTAAAGTTTTTACAGACTTTCTTAAGAGCATACAGATTGAGTACTCTATTGTAGTTGCATTGATCAGAAGTGATCATGGCACTGAGTTTGAGTCTCTTCTCATGCAAGAATTCTGTGAGATGGAAGGTATCAGGCATTGCTTCTCAGCTCCTAGAACTCCTCAAAAAAATGGGGTAGCTGAAAGGAAAAATAGAACTCTAATTGAATCAGCAAGAACATTGCTTGCAGATGCTAACTTGCCTCTATCTTTTTGGGCAGAGGTTGTCAGCACAGCAAATTATATTCTGAATAGAAGTTTGATACACAAACTTAAGGGTAAAACTCCCTATGAATTGCATAAAGGGAAGAAACCTAAAGTTGATTATTTTAGAACTTTTGGATGTAGATGTTTTGTTCATAACAATGATAAGAAGTACCTTAGAAAATTTGAACCAAAATCTGAAGAAGGAATCTTCTTAGGATATTCAATAGTCAGCAAAGCATATAGGGTATTTAGCAAATCCTTTCTTAAAATAGAAGAGTCTATGCATATTTCCTTTGATGAAACTAACATGTTTTACAAGAAGAAGAATTCTTCTACCAAAAACAGTCTACAGGTACCAGCTCTATGTGAAGAGCTTAAAGGGGTAAATTTACAGACAGGAGATTCACTGCATCCATCACCTCAAACTCTTGAAGACAGTGAAGAAGAAGATCATCCAGATCTTGTTGATAACCTAAATCAAGTAACAGCAGAACATCCTCCACAGGATGTAACAGCTGAACAAATTGCCAATATGGATACTGCTGTTGAACCAACTCCAACTGTTGACCACATCACAGTTAGAGATCATCCAATTTCACAAGTGATTGGTGATATCACAGCAGGTGTTCAAACAAGGCATCAATTACACCAAAATCAGATACATATTTGTTTCCTATCACAAGTTGAACCTCAAACCATAAAAGATGCAGAACAAGATCCAAATTGGATTCTTGCAATGCAAGAGGAACTCAACCAGTTTGAAAGAAACAAGGTTTGGGATTTGGTTACAAGACCAAAAGGCCATCCAGTTATTGGCACCAAGTGGGTCTTCAGGAACAAGCTTGATGATCAAGGCAATATTGTGAGAAACAAAGCAAGATTGGTAGCTCAAGGATATTCACAGGAAGAAGGCATAGATTGTGATCAGACATTTGCCCCTGTTGCAAGGCTTGAAGCTATAAGGATTTTCTTGGCCTTTGATGCATTCAAAAAGTTCAAGGTGTATCAAATGGATGTGAAGAGTGCTTTTCTCAATGGAGACATCAAAGAAGAAGTCTATGTGGAACAACCACCGGGTTTCATCTCTCCAACTCATTCATCCTATGTATTTAAGCTTAATAAAGCTCTTTATGGTCTCAAACAAGCTCGCAGAGCATGGTATGAGACTTTAGCTAATTTTCTCTTGGAAAACAATTTTTGTAGAGGCATAGTAGACAAAACCTTATTTTACAAAGTACATAAAAATTAAACTCTACTAGTTCAAATATATGTAGATGACATTATCTTTGGATCTACTGATTCAAATTTGTGCAAAAGATTTTCCAATCTAATGCAATCAAGATTTGAAATGAGTAGTATGGGTGAATTATCATACTTCCTTGGTTTTCAAGTGAAGCAAACCCCATCAGGAATCTTCATTTCCCAATCTAAGTATGCTAAGGAATTAGTGAAAAGATTTGGAATGTCTGATTCTTCTACTATGAAAACACCCATGGCCTCTAATGTTGTTATTAATACTGATGAATCAGGGAAACATGTTGATCAGAAAATGTATAGGGCAATTGTTGGCTCTCTACTCTATTTAACAGCTAGTAGGCCAGATATAATGTTTGCTACATGTATTTGTGCTAGGTTTCAAGTTAACCCTAAAGAATCTCATCTTACTTTTCTAAAAAGAATTTTAAGATATATAAAGGGTTGCCCTAATCTAGGACTTTGGTATCCAACAACATCTGAATTTGAATTAACTGGATTCTCATATAAAGATTATGCTGGATGCAGGGTAGACAGGAAAAGCAGATCAGGAACTTGTCAATTTCTTGGTGATAGGCTTGTGTCTTTGTTTTGTAAGAAACAAACATTTGTGTCTACATCAACAGCTGAAGCTGAATACATAGTTGCTGGCAGTTGCTGCTCACAGATATTGTGGATACAAAATCAGCTCCTCGACTATGGTGTCAACTTAAATAGTTCAGTTATATTTTGTGACAACACTAGTGCAATATCTATAGCACAAAATCCAGTTCTCCATAGTAGGACTAAACACATAGAAATTAGGCACCACTTCCTTAGGGATAATGTGAATAAAAACAAAATTTGCCTACAATTCATTTCTACTGATTTGCAAAGAGCTGATATTTTCACCAATCCCTTGGATGAAAAGAAGCACATCTTCTTTATAAATCAACCAGGAATGATAGATGGAGACTCAATCTGATAAAAATTAAATATTTCTATTTATCCCATAAAATTCGTCGAACGGAGAACGACGAATTTGAACCATTTGTCGAACAGCAATCGACAAAACCTGCTAACCTCAGAATCGTTAAGGCAATCTCATTTGTCGAACGATGGTCGACGAAAAAGATGTTCTCGTCGAGCGCATTCAGACAAAGAAATAAAGCATTTTCGACTTCTAATTTTATTAGGTTTTGACGAACAACAGTTTATGAATGCGCCCTCATTCTTCGACCCTTCTATATAAGCTTTATTTTATCTTATTCTAAGTTTGCGCCTACAGAAATCGTCTTTCCCTCCAGTTCCTCTCTGCACTTGATCTCTCTTCTTTGCAGGAACAATGACGATCTCTCAGGCAACTCTACTCTCAATAAAGTTCAATGCAGGTTTCGATATTGACATGGACTCTTTTGCACAGTCTGACCAAATATTCAAAGATATTCTTCAAATGTTAGAAGAACAACATCTAAGGAAGTTTCTAAGCACCAGGCAAAAGATAGCTGTTGTAGAGATTAAAGAATGGGTTTACACTGCAAAACCAGTAGATGAAAGCTTGTCTGGAACAATCTCAGGTCATCAAGTCTCTCACTCTCTCCCACCATTCTTTCTGAAATTTTGGTTTTGAGAATGGTGATGATGACTTAGACATAAGCTCAAATGAATTTGATGAAGCTTTAGTCAAAATGGGTCATTTGACTGGAAACCCTAACCACCTTCTGAAAAAGAAATTGTCTCAGGACTACAAGTTCTTAGCAGACATTGTTGGAAAAGTCTTGCTGGGAAAGACTTCTAGGCATGACTATATCAATAGGAAACCAATTTCTATTGATGGTGGTCTTGATGGAGAAGAAGAAAATCAACTGGGGATCAATTCTTTTTGAATTGATTAAAAAGAAAAATTCTAAAGATAGTGTAAGTTTTGGAAGAGTTATAGGTATTTTCCTGCAGGAAAGGCATCCAGACCTTCTGGTGTCACCAAAGGTGACCATAAATGCCAGCAAGAGGCTGACCTCAGCATTGTTTGCTAAGTGGGATAGGGTAATCCCCAAGAAGAATATAGGAGCTGATGCCTCTAGGAAAAGGAAAACTTCTGAGGACACAAGGACTGACCAAGTCACTCCCTCTACCCTTCCAGAAGTTCCTCCCTCAGTTCATTCTCCTTCTCATATCCCATCTCCACCTGCTCATCAGTCTCCTGCACATTCTCATTCTTCACCACCTCCTTCAACTGACATATCACCTATTAATGATATTCCACCTCTATATCCAAAACCACTACCTACCACACCTCCATCTCCAATACATAATGAATATCAATCACCCACTCATTCCCCTAGTCCAATACATCCAGATATTCCAACACATACTACCAACATCAGCAATATCTCTCCAATTCCTCCAATCTCATCTCCATCCACTTCACAACCATCCTCTACTCATCCACCAGATTATCTATATCTCAACATTACCTTTATTGCTGATCAGATTTTTGATCATATCCTTCCTAGAATAAGCCAACTCCTGGATGCAAAATTTGCTCCAGTTCTTCAGGCAATTTCTGCTCTATCTGCTAAGATAGCTTCTCTTCATTCCTCTCTTGCTGTCCCTTCTTCTAGGGGCCTAGATTCAGGATGTCCTGAAGCTAGGCAGGGGAGATGTCCTATGAAGATGCTCCAGAAACAGAAGCTACTCTAGAAGATACAGAAGTTACAGTTTTTGAATTAGATAATTCTGATATAGTACAAAAAAAGAAGATTCAATTTCAGTTTTTGATACAGATATAGTTGATTCTTGTATAGTATCAGATACACAAGTTATAGAAGAAATAAATAGTATATGCATTCATCCATCTTGTGACCTATATAGTTTATTATCAAAATTTGATGTCAAATATACTTCAAGAGTATCACCAAAAGTGTACATAGAGGATTTATCAAAGGCTCTGATATGCCTTCCTCAGAAGACTCATTCTGATATCATACAAAGTTACATCTCCTCTATTCCTTCAATCACTGATCAAGACATTCAAATGAAGGATCCTTCTGCAGAATATGAAGATGATCTTGCAGAATTCCTTGATGATATAGAAGATCACCCTACTCCACCAGATACAACAGTCTCAAAAATTGTTTCCTCACCTCCAATTCTTTTATGGAATGAAGAACCAATGCCAAGTTTTGATGAAATCTGGAAAGAGGCAGATGCAGAGTTTGACAAAGCTGAAGAAGAAAGATTAAAAGCTCTTGAAGCAATCAAAAGAATTGATGATTTATATAATAAGCCAATTTCTTCTTCTGACTCTGAAGATGATGATGGTGATAACAGTGATTTTGATGATACATTATCAAGGAAAAGAAAGAAAAGAACACCTAAGTCAAAGGCTGATCTCAAGCCTCCAAATCCAAAGAATGACATTCCTCTTTATATTTTGTATGATGTTCCTCTTGATGAGAAAACTCCTCACTGGATGAAGCTCTCTAGAAATGAGAATAACAGGAGGAAGAAATTCAAGAAGATTGGCTACATCCCTGTAACACCCCCCATCCGTTAAGAAGCATATAGCAGAAGGTCTGGCCGGGGCCCCACGCCATATACTACAAAACAAACGGGAACGTCACTATTGAATATACAACAACACTATACCACGAAGCCTAACTCAGAGCATTCTATGCGGAAGTAAAAGAGAGAGAGACAGAATTATAAACCACAAGACCCGAACTCGGGTATGTCCACTTCTATTAACTTGGAATAAAATGTTTTACAACACAAAAGAGGCACGACGGCCTTACAGTTTACCAACATCGGCGCGCAGGTCGGCCATACATGAAAAACAGAAGGAACATCAAAGGCCTTCAAGGGCTGCAGCAGCACAGGGGCTTCAGCCCGCCAAGTTCCCGCTTGGTCCAGCACCTGTACAACAAGCCCACCAAAAACGGTGGCAAAACAGGGCAACGGTCAGCTAAAGCTGACCAATTTATAACGACCCCACCCCTTCGAGGGGATGGCAGTGCTAACCGTCCCTGCAAAACAGTCTCAACAGCATATACATATCTAAGAGTGCGACTAGATGAGCCCACAACATTTCATACATATGCAACAACACAAACGTGGGAATGGCCTCCACGTCTCGTGCACTCAGGCACTCTTTGGTGTACTATGCCTTCCACCAACATCCACTCTTGATGGTTTTGCCCTTCGAGGCTAAAGTCGGCGGCCCGAATACCAGGGCTCCCCCGTGCTTTAATTATGAACTTGCGCAGTCCGAAGACTCTTCCCCGTTGCCTCCCGACATGCTATTCGAGCCTTACTAATCAGGTGCTGCAATGGTTCGGGTGTAGGTTCGTCAAATGCCCGTTGTTCACACACTCGTTGTACAACACGAAATGCGGGTATGGCGTCCCCTCAGCCCAGGTATTCTCAATTAGCCGGCTCCACGGGCCGCTAAGTCATCCACCAGGACACCCTTACAGGTCAGGCACGCCGACCTCAGGTCCCCTCAACAGGTGGGCACAACAAACATCACCAGACCCATGTCTGGGAGCTGTCGCCCAGGCGACATTCACTGTCGCCAGCGACAGTGCACAAACCCTAATTTGGCTTCTAGCTATGGATGCTTCCCGGGGCACACCCCCAGGCATTGCTGCACATGCAGTAGCACTCCCTAGCCTCAGAACACCCAAATTCATCAGAATCCAATTCTGGGGAGCTGTCGCCCAGGCGACAGTCACTGTCGCGCCGGCGACAGCTAGACAGAACTCCATTTCTGCCTTTTAACTTCGGGTGTTCCCCGGGGCACACCCCCGGGCATTGCTGCGCATGCAGTAGCACTCTCTAGTCCTACGTAGCAGGATAACAACACGGGGTTTTCCCCGAGCACGCACAATACCACAAGGCATCACCAATCCGGACGAACCGTCACGGATGGGCTTCACACAGCGCGCCTACGTCCGTATTACGCACGGACTCTATATGTATGCAACTTGGACGGGGATAACACGAATCGACCCGTCGGAGGCCACGACCTCACCCTTTTGAGTAGGGGCCTCAACGATGCAAGGGAATGGACTAAGGCATGTCCAAGAGATCGTAGAAAAGTTCGTTACCCTTAAACGCTGCTTTGAGACCATGGCTTGACGTTCCACACGGATGGAAAGGAGCGCCTTGCCCTCCTCTACGCGTAGCCACCAACTTTGAAGGGATTGGATGAGTGTAGCTCCTCCAAACCCAAGCTCCAAGCTAGGGTTTTCTATTCACCTTCTTCTCCAAGCTCCTCTCTCTCTCTCTCTCTTAAGAACCCTTAAGAAAAATAATGAAAAGAGAGGGATTTTCGGCCTTGTATGCTGCCACCAAGCCTCCCAAGCCAAAACAAGCCACCAAAGTCAAAGTGCAATCAATGCCCTTGATTTCGGCCATAAAGTCCAAATTTGAGCTGTCGCCCGGCGACAGCCACTGTCGCCCTGGCGACAGCGACAATGAACCGACATTGACTAGTCAACGCCGTCCGACAGCTCACGGCAGAACCTTCTCAACAGAACGCTATCGCCTGGGCGACAGCCACTGTCGCCGGCGACAGCTCTGGATTCCAGATTTCTGAATTTTCAGATTTGGGGTCTTACAACCCTCCCCTCCTTATAAAAATTTCATCCCGAAATTTGTAAAAACACGCATATATATACATATCAAAACAGTCTTTACATACACGGGGAAAAGAAGAGATAAGCGTCACCGAAACATCTCGGGGAACTCCTCCAACATGGTCTGCTCACGCTCCCATGAGAGCTCCTCGCGACCGCAGTTGTCCCAACGGACCTTTACCATATGGATCGCCCTGTTCCGCAGCTGACGCACCTCAGCATCCTCGATGCTAACGGGCCTGACCGCCATCTTAAGCCCACTATCCACGGGAACCTGATTCGCAGCGACCACCTGCGTAGGATCTTGCACTGCCTTCCGCAATACGGAGATGTGGAATACATCGTGTAGCCCGCTCAGTTCCGCTGATAGCGCAAGCCTATAAGCCGCGTCGCCGACGCGCTCGATGATCTCAAACGATCCAAGGTATCTCGGACTCAGCTTTTTCAAGCGTCGAATCCTGGATACACCCTTGAACGGCCTGATCTTCAAGTAAACCCAATCGCCAACGGCGAACTGGACGTCGCGGTGCTTCGCATTATAGTACTTCGCCTGCCTATCCTGCGCAACCAAAAGCCTCTCTCGGATCAACCGCACCGTCGAAGTCGCCTCTTCGACGTCTTTCCTCTTGAAGAGCTTCGTCTCGCCCGTTTCCGCCCAAGCTAAGGGAGTGCGGCACTTCCTGCCATAGAGGGCCTCGAAAGGCGCCATCTGAATACTCGCTTGATAGTTGTTGTTGTACGCGAACTCAACAAGAAAGAGGTGATCTTCCCACCCCTTGCCAAAATCCAAGACGCACGTCCGGAGCATGTCTTCCATCGTCCTGTTGGTACGCTCAGTTTGGCCATCCGTCTGAGGATGAAAGGTCGTGCTAAACTGCAGCTTCGTACCCAAAAGACGGTTGACTAGCCTCCAGTCGCTTGAAGTAAAGCGTCCATCACGATCACTGACTATGCTACGGGGCACACCGTGCAGTCGCACTATAGTATCAACATACAACTTTGCCAATTTCTCCACCGAGTCATCCCTCCGGTTGGGGATAAAGTGCGCCACCTTCGTCAGCCGGTCTACAACTACCCAGATGGCATCGTTCCCGCGCTGCGATCTCGGCAGCCCATGCACGAAATCCATGGAAATGTCATCAAACTTCCACTCCGGAACAGGCAATGACTGCAAAAAGCCACCGGGCTTCTGACATTCCGCCTTCACTAGCACACAAGTGTGGCACTTGGCCACGTAGTGAGCGATGTCCCTCTTCATACCTGGCCACCAGAAAAGGACCTTCATGTCCTTGTACATCTTCGTGCTCCCCAGATGAACTGAATACCTGGTACGATGCGCCTCGTACATCAACTCATCGCGCAGCTCACCCACCTTGGGGACGCACAAACGGTCGCCTCTCCACAGAAATCTGTCTCGAACCTGAAACTGGGCATCTGGTCCACCACCAGCATCCTCCGCGTAGCGCTTCAAACTCAGATCGAGTTCAAAAGCCTGGCGGACTCTCTCTGCGAGGTCGTACTGCACCTCAAACCAACTCAAACAGGCACCGGCACTGCACCTCTTCTCTACGCAAGAAATATCCAAGGCCTCCAGGTCACGTATCAGGTGCTCATCATGCATCTGAATCCAGTTGGCCTGCGCTGGAGCCCTGCGACTGAGTGCATCCGCAACAACATTCCCCTTCCCGGGAGTGTAGTGGATCTCGAAGGTGAAGTCCCCCAGGAACTCCATCCACCTCTGTTGCCGCATATTCAGCCCTTTCTGCGTCAGAAGGTACTTCAGGCTCTTATGGTCCGTGAAGATGTTGATCTTCAAGCCATACACATAATGCCGCCATAGCTTCAGGGCAAATATCACGGCCGCCAACTCCAAGTCGTGGACCGGATAGTTTCGCTCGTGCACCTTCAGCTGGCGAGAGCCATACGCTATAACCTTGCCATGCTGCTGCAGAACGCAGCCAAGGCCGCTTCTAGAAGCGTCGGTGTAGATCTCGTAGCCCTCTGTGCCGCAAGGCAAACATAAGATCGGAGCCGTCGTAAGCCGCCGCTTCAACTCCTCGAAAGCCTGCGCACATGCGGGCGTCCAAATGAACTCCTGCATCTTCCGTGTCAGCGTCGTAAGAGGCACCGCGATCCGCGAGAAGTTCTCCACGAAGCGCCTGTAATAGCCGGCCAGCCCGAGAAAGCTACGGACCTCCGCTACAGTAGAAAGAACAGGCCACTCCCTAATGGCCGAAACCTTCACCGGATCTACCGCCACACCCGAACCACTAACCACATGGCCCAAGAACGCCACAGAAGGAAGCCAGAACTCGCACTTCGAGAACTTGGCATACAACTGGTTCCTCCTCAGAACCTCCCAAACTACCCGCAGGTGATCACCGTGCTCCTCCTCAGACTGAGAGTAGACTAGTATGTCATCCAGGAAGACGACCACAAACCAGTCGAGGTACTCTCGGAAAGTCTGGTTCATCAAGTCCATAAACACCGAAGGCGCATTAGACAGCCCAAACGGCGTCACGGTGAACTCATACTGCCCGTACCTCGTACTAAAGGCAGTCTTTGGGATATCGCACTCCCTGATCCGCACCTGATAGTAGCCGGACTTCAAGTCCAGCTTCGAGTATACTGTCGAACCAACGAGCTGGTCGAACAAATCATCTATTCTCGGAAGAGGATACTTGTTCTTCTCCGTCAGCTTGTTCAGCTCCCGATAGTCGATGCAAAGTCGCAGGCTACCGTCCTTCTTTTTGACAAAGAGGACCGGTGCACTCCAAGGTGAGGAACTCGGACGCACGTAGCCCTGCTCAAGCAGCTCCTGCAACTGCAGCTTCAACTCCGCCAACTCTTTCGGAGCCATACGATATGGCGAGCGGGCCACAGGCTTAGCGCCTGGCACCAACTCAATCTTGAAATCTATCTCCCGCGGTGGTGGAGCACCGGGGAGCTCGCTCGGGAACACATCGGGGAACTCTGCTACTACCGGAACATCCGCTAGGCTGGGCCTCGGCGTTGAAGCCTCCACAAGAGCAAAGAATAACTCTGCTCCCTGTCGCACTGCCTTGGACACTTGGAGAGCAGACATCAGCATCTTGCTCGATCCACGCATGCCCGCAAAGACCGTCTCACGATCGGCACCTTGCCCAAACCTCACCTCCTTGGTGGTGCAATCGATGCACGCACGCTGTTCCGACAGCCAGTCCATACCGAAGATAACATCGAACTCAACCAGGGGGAGTAACGATGCCTTCAGGTCATACTCCCGACTACCAACTAGAACCTTTACGCAGCAACTCCTCTCCACAAGCATCGAATATCCATTCGGCAGTAGGACCTCCAGTCCATCTGCAGAAGCAATCGGCGGCGCACCAATACGTTGGACGAAGTCCGACGATAAGAAGGAGTGCGAAGCTCCAGTATCGAAAAGCGCTCTCGCAGGAACGCCTAAGACATTCACATAGCCTATGCCGCCAAACATGTTAGCATGAACATTAAAACAGGTATATAAACAGTAAAGATTGTATCTTAAATTGTACCTGTCATGGCGTCTTTGGCTTTGATAGCCTCCTGTTGATCGAGACTAAAGACTCTGGGCTGCGGGGGAGTCATACGGGAAGCAGTGGACTCAGCTGCCTTCCCCTTCTCGGAATAAGCTGGCCCCGCCTTCTTCTCTGGCCTTGGAAGCCCACTGCGGCAATCCCGCGAGAAATGGCCAGGCTTGCCACAAGTGAAACAAATAAGAGGGCCACGTCCAGATGACGCGCCCGAAGCAGAGGGAGCTGGCCCAGATACTCGAGCCTTCTTCCAGCGACTCAACCTCCGCAACTTTGCCACACCCGGCGCTTTGCCCTCCGGCACTGCCTCGACCACAACAACCTTGCCCTTTTCCCTAAGCATGTCCTGCTCAAGGGCTCGGGCTGAACCAACGAGGGTCGTGAAACCCTGCGTCAACGGCCCTGTCAGAAGAAGCCGCAACTCAGTAAGCAAACCTCCATAAAACCTGTTCACCCTTCTCTCCTCATCATCAAAAGAAGTTCCAGCATAGTGCCCGAGGCGGGTGAACTCATGCAAGTAGTCATCAACCAGTCTACCACCCTGTGTTAGGGCCAAGAACTGGTTCTCCATCGCGATCTGCTGCGACTGAGGCACATACCTTGCGAGGAAGATTCTCGAGAACTCTTCCATCGTCACATCAACCAGTCGCTTTCCCGCGAACTGGCGCCTCTCGACTTCATCCCACCACCGCCTAGCTTCCTTTTCTAGCAAGAAGGAAGCAAAGGTCACCTTCTGCGCTTCCTCCGACTGTGTCGCTGTCAGAATTCGCTTCACATGCGACAACCAGTCTTCGGCCTCAGCTGGGGATTCAACCCCGGTAAACGGAGGAGGTCGAAATCCCAGAAAATGCTTCAGCTGCTGCTCAGGAGCACGCCTCACTGGGACTTGCTCCACACTTAGTGGCTCAGGGGCCACCTCTTGCACTGGCGGTTGGCCTTGCCTTTCAGGCTGGCCATTCAACGCAGCTAGAACGGCTTCAGTAACTAGTCGAACCAACTCAGCAGACGGGGCTGTAGGGGCCTCAGCAGACCCACTACTCTCATGCACATCACGGGGACGCGACGGTCCCGCTGCACTTCGAGTGCCCTACACAAGTGCAACACACAGTTAGGCAACATCACAGTCGCAACTAACAGCAAAAGGAACACTCAGGTTCCAAAATCATGCAATTATTGTTGGTTTGTTGTTACATTTTATTCCTAAGTGGACATTTTTGGGTTTATTTTACGTCTCAACGGTAGCGCACACACGTGCTCACCACCCCTTAAAAGAATTCGTCCACGAATTCCTTAGAAGGATACGGAACCCTAGTAGCTGATACCAATTTGTAACACCCCCCATCCGTTAAGAAGCATATAGCAGAAGGTCCGGCCGGGGCCCCACGCCATATACTACAAAACAAACGGGAACGTCACTATTGAATATACAACGACACTATACTACGAAGCCTAACTCAGAGCATTCTATGCGGAAGTAAAAGAGAGAGAGACAGAATTATAAACCACAAGACCCGAACTCGGGTATGTCCACTTCTATTAACTTGGAATAAAATGTTTTACAACACAAAAGAGGCACGACGGCCTTACAGTTTACCAACATCAGCACGCAGGCTGGCCATACATGAAAAATAGAAGGAACATCAAAGGCCTTCAAGGGCTGCAGCAGCGCAGGGGCTTCAGCCCGCCAAGTTCCCGCTCGGTCCAGCACCTGTACAACAAGCCCACCAAAAACGGTGGCAAAACAGGGCAACGGTCAGCTAAAGCTGACCAATTTATAACGACCCCACCCCTTTGAGGGGGTGGCAGTGCTAACCGTCCCTGCAAAACAGTCTCAACAGCATATATATATCTAAGAGTGCGACTAGATGAGCCCACAACATTTCATACATATGCAACAACACAAACGTGGGAATGGCCTCCACGTCTCGTGCACTCAGGCACTCTTTGGTGTACTATGCCTTCCACCACCATCCACTCTTGATGGTTTTGCCCTTCGAGGCTAAAGTCGGCGGCCCGAATACCAGGGCTCCCCCGTGCTTTAATTGTGAACTTGCGCAGTTCGAAGACTCTTCCCCGTTGCCTCCCGACATGCTATTCGAGCCTTACTAATCAGGTGTTGCAATGGTTCGGGTGTAGGTTCGCCAAATACCCGTTGTTCACACACTCGTTGTACAACACGAAATGCGGGTATGGCGTCCCCTCAGCCCAGGTATTCTCAATTAGCCGGCTCCACGGGCCGCTAAGTCATCCACCAGGACACCCTTACAGGGCAGGCACGCCGACCTCAGGTCCCCTCAATAGGTGGGCACAACAAATATCACCAGACCCATGTCTGGGAGCTGTCGCCCAGGCGACATTCACTGTCGCCAGCGACAGTGCACAAACCCTAATTTGGCTTCTAGCTGTGGATGCTTCCCGGGGCACACCCCCAGGCATTGCTGCACATGCAGTAGAACTCCCTAGCCTCAGAACACCCAAATTCATCAGAATCCAATTCTGGGGAGCTGTCGCCCAGGCGACAGTCACTGTCGCGCCGGTGACAGCTAGACAGAACTCCATTTCTGCCTTTTAACTTCGGGTGCTCCCCGGGGCACACCCCCGGGCGTTGCTGCGCATGCAGTAGCACTCTCTAGTCCTACGTAGCAGGATAACAACACGGGGTTTTCCCCGAGCACGCACAATACCACAAGGCATCACCAATCCGGACGAACCGTCACGGATGGGCTTCACACAGCGCGCCTATGTCCGTATTACGCACGGACTCTATATGTATGCAACTTGGATGGGGATAACACGAATCGACCCATCGGAGGCCACGACCTCACCCTTTTGAGTAGGGGCCTCAACGATGCAAGGGAATGGACTAAGGCATGTCCAAGAGATCGTAGAAAAGTTCGTTACCCTTAAACGCCGCTTTGAGACCATGGCTTGACGTTCCACACGGATGGAAAGGAGCGCCTTGCCCTCCTCTACGCGTAGCCACCAACTTTGAAGGGATTGGATGAGTGTAGCTCCTCCAAACCCAAGCTCCAAGCTAGGGTTTTCTATTCACCTTCTTCTCCAAGCTCCTCTCTCTCTCTCTCTTAAGAACCCTTAAGAAAAATAATGAAAAGAGAGGGATTTTCGGCCTTGTATGCTGCCACCAAGCCTCCCAAGCCAAAACAAGCCACCAAAGTCAAAGTGCAATCAATGCCCTTGATTTCGGCCATAAAGTCCAAATTTGAGCTGTCGCCCGGCGACAGCCACTGTCGCCCTGGCGACCGCGACAATGAACCGACATTGACTAGTCAACGCCGTCCGACAGCTCACGGCAGAACCTTCTCAACAGAACGCTATCGCCCGGGCGACAGCCACTGTCGCCGGTGACAGCTCTGGATTCCAGATTTCTGAATTTTCAGATTTGGGGTCTTACAATCCCTGATAAACCTGTCAAGCACAATCATCCTCCTCCTCCAGCAGCTGGTGCAGCAGGATCAGCAGGTGTATCATCCTCTTCTCAGAAGCAAAGCCCTCAACAATCAGGGAGACCTGGTAGTTCTAGTGGTTCTCAAGCCTCTGGATCAGCCAGTGCTCCTCCTTCTAAGAAATCAGCACTTGCCTTACAAGAAAGTCAAGCCATTATTTCACCTCAAATATCTTCAGAATACAAACTTCATATTTCTGATGGATCTCTTCACAGAGACAAAGCACCTCAAAAGGTCACTCAAGATAAAGATGATTCAGAAGATATTTATTATTCTCCAGATCCTGAAGAAGAAAGATTATTTCAAATGGCAAGACTCAAAGAGTCAACTGCTCTTGCACAGATTATAAGGCAAAAGCAGAAGGCAGAGATTTCTCAAATATCTCAACTATGTCAGAATACAGAAGGAAAGAACTTGAAAAGTACAAACTATGTAAAGCATTCAATGCTGGGGAATATATTGATATGCACCCAGAAGCATTTGTTCCTCATGTCCGAGAACAGACAATAATTGGAGCTCAAGATCTGTTTATCAGCAAAAAGCAATCAGAAGATCCTAACAGGAAGATCATATTCAAGCCATCTTCTCAGGACAAAAAGTCTTAAATCATTGCTTGTTTATGACTGTAAAGTTTCTCAACTCAGAGCATCTTACTTTTATCTTATCTGATGATCTATTTAATTCTGTCAGATATATTTCATTTTATCTTGCTCTGTTGATTATACTCTCTGTTGTATTTATTCAATTACTTGTCAAATAGTATCATAACCCAAATATGGGGAGATTGTTGGAACAACCCTATTATTGATTTGGGCTAGGATCACTATATGTTGATTAGGATCTGTATTGACCCCATTGTATAGTCTTAGGGTCAAGTTTTAGGCTGATTAGATTAGTCAGAACTTAGGAAAATTCAAGCTCAACAAATGGCGAGTGGCGTTCGACGAATGACCAGCTTCGTTCAACAAATTGTTTTCAGCAGACTGAAGAAATATAGCCAGTTCCAGCACTCGACAATTTCTGAGCAGCGCTCGACAAAGGGCTAGCAGCGCTCGACGAATTTTAGCCAGCGCTCGACAAATGGCTAGCGGCGCTCGACGAATTCTAGCCAGCGCTCGACAAATTCCCTTCTGAAGCTCAGATTAATATTCTCAGTTGGATATCAGTTCTCTGAACACAAATCAACAGAATAACGGATATATTTATTTCTCCTTGGACGTATTCAGTCAGCCATGTAAGGATATCTTTCTTATTTATTATATCCTTATATTCTTTCTATTCCAAGAAAAAGAATAGTCATTGACATTTAATGTCAAGGCATCTTTCTCGACAAAAGGAATTGAAAGGACCTGCCAAAATTGTTTTGGGTGGCTACCTAGTTCCAAGAAGGATTTAAGTCAGAAAAATATATTCTTTAAAAGGCAGAAGATTTGAATTTGGATTTAGACAAGTTATCAGAGAAGAAAATAATCAACAGAGGCAGTCGATTTTCTTACAGAGAACAGAGAAAAACTTCACCATCTCTCAGTTTCCCTGTTATCACAGAACAAGGAGAATAGAAGAAAGTATTAGAGAAAGAAGAAGAAGAGAATATACTAGTCTTTCCAGTTTTCTTCTTCATCAAGGCAGCATCCTCATCATTCTGAGAACAAGATTCAATTTCTCAGATCTGCTGCAAGATAAAGTCTTTCAAAGAGCAACAACAATCTGAAGATTAATTTCTTCCAAATAATCTGCTACAAAGACTTCTGGTTGAGAAAGCTCTGTCCACAAAACTGTCATCAACTCTCATCAGACAGGGGGAGCTTTCTGCTTCAACACCATTTGTCTTCTCTCAGATCATTGACAGAGAAGAACATTCTAAACCTTTTATCTCATCTTGTACAGGGTTAATTCTCCCTCCAAAAGTTTACCCAGTGGTGGCAAGACAGCTTATCAAAAAATCCTTGTGTGGTTTTTAAGCACCTTATCAAAAGCTTATTGGTGTGTGGACACCTTATCAAAAACCCCTTGGTGCCTGGGCACCTGATCAACCCTCCTAGTGGATTCCTACCAAGGGTGGTAGAAGAGTAGACGTACCCAGATTTATTGGGGAACTACTATAGCTCCTTGTGTCTTCTGTGCTTACTTATTTCTGTGTACTTTTGCTGTGTGCTTTTTACTATTTCTGTCTTTATCTTTAACTCTCACTGATTACACATATACTTAAACAGTATTTTAAATTCTGCTATAAAACTAAATAAAAAGTTTCAATACGCTATTCACCCCCCCCCCCCCTCTAGAGTAATTTAAGATCTGACCTCCACTTTCACACTGTATCTGCAATGTCCATCACCCATAACATCTATGACATCAATGATATATGTACACATATGTCATCACATTTGATTACGCACATTTTCTAAAAATCCACTTCTTGTATTTGTTACCTTTTTGCATCTTTATTTTCACTTGTTGCTCTTGCATTAAATCTTAAAATGGGATGATTATCTTTTTGTGGATTTATAGTCCTCTAAGATACTTTTCATACAATCCTTTGAACGACCTTTAAGTTTAGTAGGCATTTTAGATTTTATATTTTGACTAGCCTCGGAGTTGACGATCTCACACAATTTTCTTTTAATTTCCCTTCTTTGCAAGTCACTTAAGTTGTTATACTTCTTTGGTACCCCTTCTACACCATTCTATATGTCATTTACCTCTTCCTTTACATTGAAATCAAGTTGTTTATCATGTAATGTTAACTGCTTGCATTGCTTGTGTACCATTCATAAGGGCAAAGAATTACCCTCTTTAACGCATGACACTAACTCATGTGCACAAGCTAGTTCCACTGTATATCTAGTCCTATGTGCACATTGCATGCTCCAAACACCCAGATTTTAGTGATTTGTCTTTTTGTTTAATCATCTCCAAAGCAGCAATAAAAATACTACCAATAAGATTAAAGTATAGTGAACCTTTGTAACCTGTGCACACGTGAATCTTACTTTGAACAAGCATTTTTTTAATTTTTGTGTGTCGCTAGTTAATCATTTGATCAAATGTATTTCATATAGTGGTGAGATTTCCAATTGATACTTCACGAAACTTTTTATACACGGTTTGCCGATGTGTTTCCCAAATGCAAGTATTTATCTACCCATGCTGAAATAAATAATTTCTTGTAAGGCTATATCCATGCAATCGTGACATAGTTAAGAAAGAACATCCAGATATTTGGTTACATAATCAGACAACATTTGATTAAACCTCATTAATGTGTATTCAGTAAATGTTGTCATACACCTAAGTACTTATCATGCGCATTCTTTACCATGTGTAAAATACTTCTCGCAATGCGCCAAAATATTTTGGTTTATATGAACTTAACATAAAATATTCTTAGCATGAAGGAACACAAATTTAATTGCGGTCAACAAAGCAATATCCTGGTATGTAAAAAATACATTAGGCAAAACATTTTCATCAAACATAAATTTGAAATATTCTAAAATCCACGTATAACTTTCTTCTGTTTCATTAAGCATAAACGCAAAGCCAAAGTAAAATGATTGAATGTCACACTTACTATGCAAAGTAATGACAACTGATAGTGGTTGGTCTTGTAAGTGCAATCAGTCATAAATGTATTTGAAAACATGTTGCTCAGTCGAACAATAAGTGGGATGAGCGAAGAGCGAAGAACAAACTCTCCAAATGTTTAGCAGTCTCATTCACTTGATTATAGATAATATATTTGTATTCACTGATGCATTAAGTAAATACTAAATTGGAGTTCGAACTTTTAATTCAATTCGACACAACTTAATCTTCTCATAATATGTAGTTCTAATAGTTGTTGTATTTTGGGGGTTTCTTTTCTTAAATGTAGACAATATTATGTGTGTCTTATAAACTCCTGCATTATACATCTCCTCCACGATCTTATGATCATTATAATCTAGCCTACCGGCATATGAGTGCACTTCTAGATAAATAAATTCATGATTGTGAAAATCATACTTGACTTCTACCTTCCATTCATTGTTCTTATCTATTGTGTCCTATAAGTGCAAACTTACATCCACACTGTTTAGAACCTGTTTTTCTAATGTTTTGTTTTACCCCTCTTTTCTTGTTTTGACTATCACGAGAAGTGTTGGACATATCACAACCTAGAATTACCTTAAGTTTTGCATGCTGCAAACATATCCGCCCTCAAAATATTGATAACAAACCCCAAAAAAAATTCCAGTATTACGAGCCCATGCAGCTAACTCTTATTTACTCGAAAAACTCAAGTTTGTGCAAAAATGCATTCCAACATCTACCCGGATGTCTTGAGAACTTTTCACATTTTCCAACAACTTAATATCCGCTGAATTCATTTTAATCTAACATAAGCACACACAAAAAAACATATAAGCACTACACAATGAAGCACTGCACAATGAAGCACATAAAAACATAAGAGTAAACAAAAAATTTAGAGTTGAAGGTATTACATTGCAACACTTTCAGATATTACCCAAATGCAGGTGTTGGATAAACAACATCGCCTATCTGTTATTAATAATCTGAAATTTTTTGTTTTTGCCTGATTTGCTTAATAAGTTTAATAAAAAATCCCCGTAACCTAAAAAATCAAATTTAATATAGAGATTATACCATCAAAGATCACAACTCTTAATTTTTATAGGAGAAACTAATTAATTTTAAGGAATCAAAACCTACAAAAGAAATTTAGAGAGATTTGAGAAACCCTAGGTTTTAAGCATGGTTATCAGGATCGTGATCCGGATCGTAGGATCGTATAGATTTTGTAAATCGATTCAAATCTTACCTAGGATCTAAATCGGCACATCTACGACTGGGATCACGATCCAGATCTTAGGATCTTTAGGATCGCGATCCTGACCCGATTCTACCGGTCCGGCCAAAGGGACCTAGAAACATGTCCAACCGTATCCCGACCCCATTCAACATTTTCGGTATTTAGCAACACTTGACTTTGCAACATTTATTAAAATATTGTCTAAACCTTGAATAGAAAGCAGTTTATAGGTGTTGCAATAAGTTGACATCTTAAGACAACACTTTATATGCAACATTCAATAAATGTTCTCTTATCCCTTATCGGGAACATTTTTGAAATGTTGTTGTTGACAGTTCACTTTAGGCCGCAATTATAACTTGTTGCATTTTAAAAAAATAAATTGCAACACGTTTAAAAGTGTTGCCTAACCCTTTTCAACTATGCCAAAATTATTATTCGCACGCCTAAACTATTACATAAAAAATAAATTTATGAAAATATACAAACCCTCCCCAAAACCCCTCGACACTTTCCCGATGCCCTTTGTCTCCCTTTCTCATTTTCGATTCACCGCAGAGCTCGCAATTTCCTTTTCTCCTTCTCGATTCGCCCTAGTCGCGTGCCTCTTCCGCAATCCATTCGTTCATCTCCATCACTGACGTCGTCCTCAACATATCCTTCGGTCCAGTGACTCCAGTCGCTCGTGCCCTAGCAGCATCGACGAAGAATCGCATATTTCATTCATCTACATCGACGACTGTTGTTTCCTAGCTGCCATCTACTGGTGTCAATCTGGTGAGTTCCTATTTCTCTGATTTCCTGAGTTCTTATTTCCTATTTCTCTGATGCATCATGGGTGTTATTATAAATAGATGAGTAAAGGAGCAAAAAACAAAACTCGCAGGATATGCAGGGTGATCACACAAAGTGCAGGGAGGTCGCAATTGACTTCATGTGACTCTCCGATTGCGAATATTTGTCTTTTTTGGTCATTATAGAATTTTTTTTCCTATATTAAGCTTAATTAGAGATGATATCTCTATTGGTCTGTATTGAGGGGATTGAGCTATCTTCCACCCTCTTATTACTATATTAATAAAATCGAAATAAAAAATTATATATGTTGATTAATTTAATATTTCGTGTACTTTTTGGATGTGCGATTTGTATTTCATGCTTTTCATTTTGCTAGGAGCTTCGATTTACATTTTCGTTATGCTTTTGCATTAGCCATTTTTTAAAAAAAATTGCAGTTTTTTGACAACATTTTTGAAGTGTTGCATTTGTACCTTTTGACAACAGTTTTTAACTGTAACGCGACAAGTCAACATTTCTAAAACATTGCAATAGGTTCATCGAAGAACTGTTGCCTATACTAAGGATATAGGCAACAGTTTTTGTATAGTATTGCCTAAATGTATGAAAATTGTTGTCTTTGACCTTTGGTAACACGGTTATAGGCAACATCCTATGACAACATTTTTAAATATTTTGGCCACAATTTACAGTCTTAGGCAACATTTTTGAAATGTTGTTAAAGACCAAAAATGTTGTAGTGCGGTCCAACGCCCATAACCCAATGCTTAACCTTATCCCAATCCCGCCCTCATACCACATCACAGAATCATATTATGTTGATTTACCGTATCCCAAGTGTCGATTGCCGACTGCAAATGGAGGCCAAGAGCGACGTCTTCGGTCGCTTCCAGTCCAGACAATGTCTTCCTTCTCCATCCTTACCAGGTTCCATTTCATAAAGTGGTGTCAGTGTCTTATCTTATATTTATGTGTATGAGCAATCCAGTGGTTGATAATCCAGTGGCTTTCTGCAACCTACACTCAGGCCGATGTCTTCTCTTCCTTTCTAGCATACGAGCAATTTAGCGGTTAGAAATCCAGTATACTAGCAATTCAAGCTACCTGCTTCCAACATGCGAGCAATCCAGTAGTCTGGGTTCGTCTTTTTGCTTCTATGCTTCCATCAATTCATCAGTCCAGATTTGTTTTTATTGTTAGTAGACATTGAGTGTCCAACCTGAAACTGAAAGTGAACTTTGTATGATATTATCTATTTGATTTAGTTATTCAAAAAAATTTAATATAATTATTTACGTACTACTCAATTTATTGATTTTTTGTTAATTGAGCATGTAATTGGATGATACAAAATTCAGTTTTATATTTTTTGTCTTAATTTATGAATGTTGTAGGATCTTGCGATCCTCGATACGATCCAACCTCAAACCGATCTCACCTAGGATCTCGATCCTGACAACATTGATTTTAAGACAAAAAAATAGCGAAATGGTGGAGAATAACTCACTTTGGGCCTCCGCCGAAGGTCAAATTGAAACATTTGAAACCTACAACAAAAGATTTAAGAGAGATTTGAGAAACACTAGCATTTAGGAGAGAAAAAAAGGAAGGGAGAAATGATGGAAAATGACTCACCAATGGCCAACACCAAAGATATGAGCGCAAGCGGGTGGAGGAGGGAGTTCGACAGACGAAAATTGGGCCACGGTCGGTGGTTGTACAGATCGAGCGAAGGGGGATGCGTGAAATCGGGAGGGGAGTCCTGTTCGGGCGTGAGAATGAAGGGGGGTGTGATTAGGTCATTTGGAGTAGTAAAGGTTTTTAACTTTTGAAATAGGAGGTGCAAATAGCGAAAATGGCTGCGAATACCATTTCCCAGAATACCATTTCCCAAAATTTATCCAACTAAAAAAACATTTCACCTTGAAATGTATGGATTTAGTTCCCAATGTTTTATGATTTGCATATTTGACGTCAGCACATGGAATGAAAAAAATATTATCTTAATATTGTTAATAGAATACTCTTAAGTTCAAAGAGTTTATATTTTGATAGGATTTCATATTTGACTATTGTTAGACATTAGAATAATTTGAAATCAATTTTACCATAGAAATGCACAACATTTATTTTTTTAATTATTTGCTTAATTTTGTTTTAAGATGCATAAATTATTTTTAATTATTTGTTTATTTTTGTAAATGCATAAGTTTTTATTATTATTTTGCTTATTTTTTTAGTTTTGAGCATTTTTAATCTCACATACGCCCATTTTTTAGTATACGAGCGTAAACATGTTCTAAATTGAGGTGATATAATATTAAAGCAGTATTTTCTCTAGGCGTGGAGATATTATAAGTAGGCTTAATATGACTATTCACACCAAATGAAAACCCCTACAATTTCTAACCATAATCGCAGTCCAATATGCCAGAGGTTTAGAAGCTTTAAGCAGGTCAGACTGAGTCACCCGATTAACTTTTGATTTCTTATCGCAGGAAGAATTATGATTGGAGTCTTCTTCCCCATCAGACGAAGATTCCGACGAGTTCTCGTCGCCAGATTCCTCGGAATCGGCTGTTGGAATGCATCTTGCCGGAGTTCTTGCCTCGGGTGCATGTAGGAATGTCGTTGGTGGTCGGAGGAACCATTCCGACAAACCTTCACGTCAGCTTCCCATCCGCTTCCTTCTTTTGTGCCGCCACTCTGCTCAGGACATCACTCACCGAGTCGAAAAATGGGTTCCCGTCCAGAGTTTCTTCTTTGAAAATTTATTGACTCCGGGAACGAGGATGACGAGCACATTTTTAAAGCTTTGGGGACCGCGGTGAGTGAGCAAACAGGGCTAGACAGCCTCCCAAAAGAGATCATTCGACCTTGCCTTGCTCAGCCTGAGATTTTCACTCAGGTACTGTTTATTTGGATGGAATTGAAATTGGATATTGGAATTAAAATCAATTGGATATTAAAACTAGATAAAATTTAATCTTAGATTTACGCGCGCCAAGGAAAAAATATGCACCCAGGCGAAAATAACGTGCCCGGGCGCACGGGTGAAAATAACATAACCGGGCGCGCGGGCAAAAATGCGCGCGGGCAGACAAAAAGTGTGCGCACGATCAAAAATGTTCACGCCCGGGCAAAAAAAGCGAGCCCGAGCAGAAGACGTGCGCCCGGGAAGAGGAATACATGCACCCGGGCTAAAAATCCATCCCCGGGCGGAATACACGTGCCTGGGCGGAATAACACGCCCGGGCGAAACACACGCCTAGAGCGGAATACTCATGCACCGGAAAAAAGTAGCGATGTGGTAAAAAAAAAAGCATGCACGGGCGAAGAAAACACGTACCATGGTGAAAACGCGCCCCTGGTGAACCCTCCCCCCCCCCCCCCCCCCCCCCCCGGCGAAAAAAAGCTCTCCGGGCGAAAAATGCAAGTCCATGCGAAAACCCGCAAGTTAAGGTGAAAACCATGCATGGGTGAAAAAATGTGCGCCCGGGCGAAAAAGCACGAACGGACAAAAAACACGCACCCTGGCAAAATACGCATGCCCGAACGGAATTCGCGCGCCCGGGCAAAAAACGCATGCCCGTACAAAAAACACTCGCTCGTGCGAAAAATGCACGCACAGGCGAAAACTGCAAGTCATGGCAAAAATCACGCATGAGTGAAAAAATGTGCGTCCAGGCAAAAAAATGTGCGCCCTGGCGAAAAACACGCGTTCGGGCAAAAAAATGTTCCTCGACAAAAAAAACGTGTCCGGGCGAAAAGCGCGCCCGTCAAAAAAATGCACACTGGGCAAAATAACGTGCCCCCGGGCAAAAGAAACTTATGAGACGATAAACATGTCTCTACCGGAATTATCAAATTCTTATATAGATTGAAAATAATTGATTTTAGTTCAAAATGAATTTCCTGAAATTCATCAAAATTCCAATTCCAATTGAAAGTTGCACAGTGAGACCTTTGAGTATTTTCTAGAGGGGGTGAATAAAGTTTTAAAAGCTTTTCTATAATTATTATGCACACGCAATAAAATACTTCTAATTACTATGCATTCAGCTTCCAACCCATAAATAAAATAATTACAGAGTACAAAAATAAAATAAGTAGATAGCACAAAGACAAGAGCTATAGTGGTTCCCTAAAGCTTATGGGTACATCTACTCTTCTACCACCTTGGTAGGAAACACTATCACAGTGACTGAGTCTTTTGATCAGGAGACTCTTAGAACCAACTACTGAGTTTTTTGACAAAAAGACATTTATAATCACTGAGTCTTTTGGTAAGGAGACTCTTAGAATCACACTAGATCTTTTGGTAAGGAGATCTTGAACCAACTAAATCCTTTGTAGAAGGATTCTTAGAACTTTTTATACATGTTACAATAAGAAATAAGATAGAAGAAGAAGTGAAGTATGTTCTTCTGATTGAATCCTCCTTCAACAATCACTGAGGATTCAGACACTTAGTGTTCTATAGATGGATCTTAATTGCAGTAGATGAGTCATTGCTGAGAGAGAGGATTGCAAAGACTGTCTAAGCTTGATCCACAAAATCTCTGTAGTATATAGGCTTCTTGTTGTAAAGAGAATGAAGAAGAGGAAGAAGTCTTTCTGTTGATGTTTGTTGTACCGAGATTCCTTGTTGTCTGTCTTTCTAAGAGTGAGAGAGTTGAGAGCTTCAGGAAAGGAGAAAGTAGAAGAAGACTGATTGAATTGTTAATTGCTTCTTGTCTGAATCTTCCTCTATACCCTTATTCCTTTGTCGAACAAAATTCAAATTCATTCCATTTTTGTTGTATCCCTGATAGGAAAGTCCATGAGATAATTCTGTTTATTTTCTATTTTGATGATCCGTCAAATCCTTTTAGAATATCTTCCAGAAATAACTTTTTTGACTCTCTGTAGTCCTTCTTTCCATTCTTGGATATAATCGACTCGTTAGAGATCAAACTATTCATGTATAGCCTCTGAATCACTTTTAGAAAAGAATAAAAGAGAATTATTAGTTCTGTTTGTATTCGACGTAGCGTCGAATACATTTGACTTCTTATCGATGCACCTCTGAATTCTACTGTAAGATGCGTCGAAATTCTCCTCTGATTAGAAATGATCTCTGCAGTCGATGTTGCGTCGAATGGTTATCGACGAATCCGTCGAGTTGAAATCCTGAATACAGAGCTCTTCCGCGTCGATTATAAGTCCAAGTTGTGTCGACTTTAAATACTGCTTCGACTGAGTCTGTCTTTTGCGTCGAGCACATCTCGACGTTGCGTCGACTTAGACTTCAGTCCGAGTTAATGTTACTTCTATTCGACGTTACTTTGACATGCAGCCGAAGCTGCATCGACTTCTATTCGACGCGGGTTTAACTCAACTGAATTTTGGACTTATTTTGGACATGTTTTTGACACTCTAATGAGAGTGTGACACTAATCCTAAGACATCTAATGACCAAATTGCTCTCTCTTTATAACAAGCGTAATAAATCCTAGAAAATGAAATCACTTGAATATAATTTGTAAGATAAATCAAAGAGTGTTTTTCCCAACACCAATATTTAAGCGCGCAAACAAAGACAAAATTGGAATTAGACATTCAATTCCAATTCCAAGAGTTAAATTCGGTTCAAACCAACCCATTTAAGAAAATTTTTGACTGTGAATATCAATGAATAAAATAACAATATAGCAATAAGCTATATCTATCGAATTGTCAAAATATATTTACATGCATGTAGCCCCGTATCACCGTATGTCATATTCGTAGGCGTTTGGAAAGCAAAATAACTTTAAATTATTTTATATAATTCTATAACCAAGTCAATAAATATTTGAGCGGATTTAATTATTTAAAGTATACGAATTTTCGTTTGTAGGGTCTTAGAAATGAATTATTGTATGGAGTTGATTTGATCAATTACCTCAACCTCAATATTTAATATATATATATTAATATATATATATATATATATATATATTAATTAGAAGAAATTAGTCATTAATATTACTTGATCAAGAACCTCAACCACAATATTTAATATATATATATATATATTTATATATATTAATTAGAAGAAATTAGTCATTAATATTGACCAATTATTTTTTATTGACCGACAAGAAGGTAGAGATCACTAATCGGACTACTTTATTTTTTCTAAATTTGTTTTATAAAATTCTTCATTGCATCGTTGTTTTACTGAAGGAATCAAATATACTATTAATTAAAGTTTATATACAAAGTTATATGCATATTATTTTTGACTTTATGCAGGTTACAGATATATGCATGTCAAAATATTATTCATGCAGGCCAAATTTTAAATTTATAGGCCATATTCAAAAACTAAATTTATTATTCTTAAATAAATCATCAATAGATGTCACATGTCCCTTCATCCACTCTCTTCTAGCTTTTGATTTATATTTTATTATTTTATTATTTACAATGGTCATTGACTTTGGTCAAAACTGCCACATCATCTCCTTAAAAAAATTGTCATGCATTATTTGCTTCAAATTCGACCATCTCCGTCATTGTTGGCTTCATCTCCGACAAATTTTTCGGCTTTCAACCGCCGCGCTTGTCGGCCAACGTCATGTCAAACGGATCTAAATAATCATCACTCTTTCTCGTATCCTCTGCTTTGTTCTCATATAAAGTTGTATCATTTACAGAGTTATTTACCCAACGACATGCCGAGTTCGCTGCGGCCATATAGGGAGGAGGAGCTTCGGCACTTGAGAGGAGACGACTTGGAAGGAAAATTGATGCAAAATCATATGCACAATTACTAAAAGAATGTAAAACCCACCTGTAATTGTTAACCAAAATAATTAAAAAAACTGCTCTATTTTTCTCCTCATAGTTTCATTAAATATTGTCATTCCTAGCATCTTGATCAAACTCGAGGACTAGAGGACTACGGGTGAATCACCAAATTGCTGATCGTAAGCAGCCATCATGACATCCCAGCAACCCGAATCTCTCTAAGGCATTTCACGAGATCATGGAGTTCCAAGAGAATATGTTATTTTTGAATATTCTGGTGAAGGAGGCGTCGGGGAGGTCGCGGAGGCGAGAGTAGAGGTTGATGAGATTGGTGGCAAGAAGAACGTCGGAAGAGGAGATGAGGAGGAGAGTGGAGGATTTGGGTGGAATGGAGCGATGATCGCGGCCTGCATATATCTTAAGAAAAAAAAAATTTAACGGATATTTGCGGCCTGCATACAACCAAAACTTAGTGCTTGTTTGGGAGGACTTTTCAGAAAGAAGGAGTGGTGGCAAAATGATAGTAGGAAAATGTGTTTTTCGAATAAGTCTATTGCAAAAGGAGATCTGTTTGGGTGAACTCCTTTTGCAGAGATTTTTAAAAATGAGATGCACTTTATAAACTGTTTGACAAATCTCCATTGTGGTGACTTTTTTATTAAAAATGAGTGTCCGGGCAAAAAATGCGCGCCCGGGTGAAAATGAGCCTCCGAGCGAGAATTTTTTACCCGGACGTGCAATTTTCGCCCGGGCGCGCATTTTTTGCCCGTGCTCTCATTTTTCGCCAGTGCGTATATTTTTCGTTCGGGCGCGCAATTTTCGCCCGGGCGCACATTTTTCGCCCGAACGCCCATTTTTGGCCCGGGCGCGCATTTTTTCGTCCGGGCGCTCATTTTCCGCCCGAACACGCATTTTTCGCCCTGGAGAAAAATGTGCGCCCGGGAGAAAAAAGAGCGCCCGGGCGAAAAAAATGCGCGCTCTAGCGAAAGCTTCTCGCTCGGACAAAAAATGCGCGCTCGTGCGAAAAATGAGCGTCTAGGCAAAAAATGTGCGCCTGGGGAAAAATGCGCGCTCGGGCGAAAAAATGCGAGCCCGGGCAAAAAATGTGCGTTCGGGTGAAAAATGTGTGTCCGGGCGAAAAATGCGCGTCCGGGCGAAAAAATGCGAGCCCGGACAAAAAATGGGCATTCGGGCGAAAATTGCGCGCCCGGGCGAAAAATGGGCGTTCCGGAGAAAAATGCGCGCCCGGGCGAAAAATGAACGCTCGGGTGAAAAAATGGGCCGTCGGGCGAAAATGCGTGTCCGGGCGAAAAATGCGCGCTCGGATGAAAAATGCGCACTCGGATAAAAAATGCACCCCCATACGAAAATTGCACGCCCTGACGAAAAATGCGCGCACCGGCGAAAAATGAGAGCATCGGCGAAAAATGCGCGCCCGAGGCGAAAAATGCGCGCCCGCGCGAAAAATGCGCGCCCGTGCGAAAAAATTCGTGCCCCAGCGAAAAATGCGCGCCCCGGCAAAAAAATGCGAGTCCGGGCGAAAATTGCGCGTTGGGGCGAAAAATGTGCTCCCGGGCGAAAAATGCAGGCTCGCGCGAAAAATGTGCGCTCGCGCGAAAAATGTGCGCTCGCGCGAAAAATGCGCGCCCGGGCAAAAAATGCGCGCCCGGGCGAAGAATGTGCGACCGAGAAAAAAATACGCGACCGAGCGAAAAATTCGCGTCCGGGCCTAAAATGCGCCCATGGGCGAAGAAATGCTCGCCCGGGCAGAAAAATGTTCGCACGGGAGAAAATTTTGTGCTCGGGCGAAAATGCGCTAACCTTGTTTCGGGATGAGGAAGTGTTTTTCGAAAATGATGAAAAGTAAGGCACAAGTGACTTTTCAAAAAGAGGAGAAAAGAGAGTTTTCCGCGGTAGCTTTTCTCACTGGTAGACAATCCAAACGATTTGTTAGGTGCGGTGACATTTTTCAGAAAACGAAAAGGAGCTAAAAAGCCCTCCCAAACTGGACCTTAATGGAGGGAGGAGGAGAGTGGAGGTTGATTTAGATTCCTCTTGTATAGGCAATGATTTAAATGACTTTGGTAAGACGGAGATGTTCAATTTCTTTTTTAATAAAGGAAGACGATATATGGCCCCCCTTGTTGAAATTCCTCGATATGCCCATATCTGAAGCAGTGCAGTGCCAATCAGAGACCTAGCCTCGCTCGATGTTCTCAGTCCATATCATTTTTTCGAGCGAGAGGATTTCAAGCAAGGTTGGTGCTCTGATCGACATCGAACAATACTGACAAAGAAGCCGAACTGCGGGATTACAAATTACTATCACGTAGGGCACGATGGTTGCCCGTGCAAGACCTGGTATATATATTGAAATATTGAGATGAGTTAAAGGCTTGAAATGGTCGATCAAGTCCATCTAAAAGAATGAAAATTATTTATGGGCACTGCAAACGAAAACTATTAGGCTCCGTTCGTTTGGTAGGTTTTGAGAGACAGGAATTGATTTTGGCCGAAAACCTATGGCGCGGAGGTTTCGGAAATGGGCAAAAATAAATTCTTGTGTTCGTTTGGTGAAGGTTTTGAGAGAAAATGATGATGAATAGTGTCAAAATGATGATTAACTTCGGCCAAAATGATGATAAACTCCGGCCACAATGATGATGAACAGTGTCAAAACTATCTCAAAATCCATCTAAATATGTAAGTTTTGGGCATAGAAGACTTTTTCAAAAAACAAAACTCATGGGTTTTGGGCCAAAACCAATCCCCTCTTTTAAAATAAGCAAACGAACACTAGAATTGATTTTGGTCAAACACCTTCCTCCAAAACCCATAGGTTTTCTGTGAATGTCAGTTTCTTCCTAAAAAAATGTCAAACGAATAAAAAAATTAGTTTTGATATACCCAAAACCAATTCCTTCCTCTCAAAACCCGTGAAACGAACGCAGCCTTATATACTTACATAAATAAATTCGCACAAATATGTATTTGACTTAGTTAAATAAATTAATTTAAAAATATTTTGCATCCCATACGGTGAACACCTACAAATAAGTTTGATGGGGTTCCCCCAAAGTTCACCTACAAATAAGTTTGATGGGGTTCCCCCAAAATAGGTTCTGTAGAATCGAAAATCTAACGAGCCGATATAATCTAACGGGCATATTCTCGCGCAATTCTGAGTCCGTTTGGTCTTCCAAATGGACGACCGAGCGTACAAGTAAGCATATGCAAGAGCCACCCTTCCCACAATCATGGGGAAGAGGGTAACTACACCCCAAATTATGGGGGTGCACGTAACTGCACCCCCATCATGGCGGTGCGGGTAACCACCTCCTACGGGCAGAGGCCACGCGGGCCATGCGTGTCGGGCAGTGCCGGCAAGGCATCTCCCGCACCGGCCATGCGGGCGCACGGGAGCAGGCCCAGCAGGCGTGCAACCCATGCGTGTCGCGCAGCGTGCGTAGCCCTGCATGCGTCGCCCATGGCGCACCGCCACGCCACCGACATCGCACGTACCACACCTCCGCGATTCCGACCTCGCCAGTGTGCACCTCCATACCGCCACCCTCGCCCATCGTGCGCCTCGTGCGCTGCCGACCTCACACGCTGATCACCTCCACGCTGCCGGCCTCGCTCGTTGCTCGCCTCCACACCGCCGTACTCGCCTGTCACGCTCCTCCGCGCTGCCGTACTCGCCCATAGCGCGGCCAGCCTCGCCCGTCGCTCCCCTCTACGTCGCAGGCCTCGCCGCGCTCATCGCCCACTGTCGCGCTCGTTGCCCGCCACCGCGCTAGTCGCCCACTATCGTGCTCTTCGACCGACACCGCACCAATCCCCCACCATGGGGATACAGATTGCAAAATCCCCCACCATGTGGTGCGCATAGTAAAATCCTCCATCTTGGGGGTGCACATAGTAAAATCATCTATCATTGTGTGCGGATAGTAATTCCCCCACCATTGGTTGTGGATAATAAAAATCCACCATTATAAGGGTGCGCGTAGTAAAATCTCTCATCATTAGGTGTGAATAGTAAAATCATTTATCATGGAGGTGCACATAGTAAAATCCCTCATCATATGGTGCAGATATTAAAATTCTCCATCATAGGATGCACATAGTAAAATCCCCCATCATTGGGTGTGGATTGTAAAATCCTCTATCATAAGAGTACGCATAGTAAAATCTCATATCATTGAGTGCGGATAATAAAATCCTTCATTATGGGGGTGCGCACAGTAAAATCCTCCATAATGGGGGTGCGCACAATAAAATCCCCGATTATGAGGGTGCGGATAGTAAAATCCACACATCATGGGGGTACGAATAATATATTTTTTATCATGGGTGTGTGGATAGCCACACCCCCTAGCGACACAATTACCAAAACGCTCATCTCAAAAGCTATAAAAGGGACCCAGGAACTCTCATTTGAGGGGACTGTACCTTCCTCGCCTGAGAGAGAGACTTCCTTCGAAGATCTCCCTGAGTTCCTCTTGGGCGTTCGAAGATTCCTTCGAAAATCTCCTTCGGCGCTTGAAGATCTTTTTCGATGCTTGAAGATTTCTTCGAAGATCTCCTTCGACGCTCGAAGTTCTCCTTCGACGCTGGAAGATCTCCTTCGACACATGAAGATCCCTTCGAAGATCTCCTTCGATGCTCAAAGTTCTCATCGAGTGCTCGAAGGCCTCCTTCGGAGTTGAAAAATCCCTCGAAGATTACTTGAAGATTTTACTTAGCTTCCAATGCTAAGCTTCGAAGGCGATTTGAAAATTTTACTTAGCTTCCAACGCTAAGCTCTGAAGGTGACTTGGAGATTTTACTTAGTTTCTAGCACAAAGATCTAAGGGAGACTTGAAGATCCTACTTAGTCTCCAGTTTCAAGCTCTGAACACCACTCGACGACCTCATTTGGTGCTCGGCTCTGAGCCAAGAGCTCCAGTTGTTGCATACATCATCCCAATGGCCTCAAGTCCCGAGTCCAGAACCATGTTTGTTGTATTCAACATTCCAGATTTCTTTCGAGCACGCTCATCATCACTCCATTTCTAGCGACCTCTGCGGTCCAGAAGAACCATTATAACGAGCGGTGATCTGTCACCCTAAAGAGATAATTTTTGTAGCACTCCAAATAATAGTGCATCTTGGTCGGCACATGCCCGGGCACGTGCACGGGCATAAAAATCGTGCAAACCCTCCTATCCCTATTTCGTATAGTGCTCACAAGTCGCAACTTCTGCCTCCTGAATCGATTCATCGACATTCCGCGGCTGCAGACCACTTGTGTTCTAGCGTCCTCCTATGTACGTTGTCAAAGACATTCGTGAGGTCGTCGACACCGAGGTGTATTGCCTCTTCCATCTTCCTCCTTGTTCCCGACCGACGACCTAGATCCATTTCTTTGCTTCCCTTCAACACTTCAATTTCGGAGATGCTTCTTCTTCGACGTAGCTCCCAGTAAATGCTCTAATGAAATTATCGGGCTATTTGGGGAAAGGCAATAGGCGTCGTTTTTTTATCATATCAAGATCGCATTCTTTCCTTTATCATCAGGTTAGTTACACATCATCCATTTATTGCCAGGAACTGGAAGCAAAAATTTCATGCAGAGAATTTTTAACATTTTCACTAGAAAAAGTTCTGGTTGTGCAGCTTGGTCAAAATGAGCAATGTGAAAAAAGTTGTGCTGCGAGCAATTACAAACATCTTCCATCATGCTTCCGTTTAGTTCTTTTATCCCGCTTCTGCTTTGTTCTTCCATCCCTAATAGTAGATTTTAGGTGTTTGATAAAATGCTTCTAAGTATTTTCTCCGTTTCTCAAACTTTTACCTCTTTTTTGTATTTTAGGTGTTTGATAAAATGCTTCTAAGTAGTTTTATTTATCAATGTGCTCGGGAAATTTTTAGAATACAATAGAAATACCTCTTAATCGTGATCTCAATATTGGGAATCTTGTACCAATTACCGGTTGCTAACCTTGGTGTGCTTTATTTATCTCAATACTGTGGATTGATAGCCTTATTGAGTTTTGATTTTTGCACTCCTTAGAGTTCATATCAGTTGTTAGTTGTTTTGTGAAATATTCGGTATCAACCATTGTTTTGTACCAGTACAACAGAATTTAATCATAAAATAATTATTAGTTTAATAACTAAGAGATTTATGAAAAAAATTATTTGTTTAGCCTTTGATTGTGTGAGAATTGTTTTTAGTATATTAGAGACTGGATCTTGCTCTTGAATCCTTACTTTAATTGAACTCTAATTATTTTTAGTTATGATATATTATCCAAACATTTGTTGAACTTGTTATCACCTAGTACATTGATTATGATACAATGGACTGATGTTATTTAGGCTCGGTTTGGGACAGCTTATGCAGATGAAAAAGCTACTTATATAATAGAGTTGATTGAATATAGCTGTTATAAAAGCATTGAAGAATAATCTGCAGACTGTTTGGACAATTTGTGCATAAGTGATGATCGAAAAGATTTTTATTTATTTATGTTGTTAATTGGCATCTTGCGATGCTAGCCCTTCGATGAGATGAGAGGAAAGGAGGAATCGCGAGGGCCAGTGGCGGGTTTCAGCGAGCGCCTAGAGATTTTTTAAGAGATGCACTTATGGGAAGCCATAAGCTAGACCCGGACAGCTGATAAAAAACAACTTATCAGCTATTTTAAAATAAGTGATTTTCTAACAGCTGCACAAACAAACAGCTGTAAAATTACCTTTGCATTTTGTATAGAAATTATCCATCAGCATAAGTTGTCCCAAAAAAGAGCCTTAATCTTGATGATACATTGTGTTGGAATAATTATCATATATATATTCCTATATTTATATACTTTTTCGATTTTGAAAACTCTTATAAAAGTACAACAACAAATGATAATAAACTATCATAAACAGAGAGGTGAGAAATAAAGGAGATCAGAATAATATATGTTAGAATTGAGCCTGGGTAAGGCGTGTGATCACTGCCGTAAATAAGTTGCACCACCCTCCGACAGGGCTTCAACCGATGCTCACTCCTCCAAGGTACAACACCCGGCTAGATCCCGAAAACTCTGATGTGCGCGGACACCAAAGAAGCACAGAGCACCCGAACTCCCACTTGATGAAGCAAATGTCAAGAAAATAGAATCACGGAAAAAGTCGTAATGTTGAAACCAGAGAACTGGTCTCGACGCTCGCAAGGGGGATGCAGCTAACCCTTACTTGACCCGAGCTAGACCATCGACCAGTCACTAAGAGCCGAAATACCCTGCCCTTGAAGAACACCAAAGTCCACAAACGGACCTCTTTGGCTGCAGCGTGGAGGTCCCACCACATACCCGGATGCTCACAAGCAACTTCCCCTCCCAAGCCAATGCTGAGCCTGGGCACCTTGGAGGGCACTAAGGATCACCTCACCATCCACCTTCAATGACAGGGGGAGGGGAGGGGTAGTGCTTGCTCACAACACACACGCGAGGGAGGGGGGTATCAACATCCTTTCCCAAGGTGCCCATGGGGGGTCTATTTATAGACTTCCTAAAAATTGGGCTACGGATAGCCAACAATCTACTATCCGCAGCCCAGCAACTAACCCGAACGACCGAAATAGGAGGGGGGGGGGGGGCGAGTGGAGCTCGAGACGTCCACTCCCCCCTCGCTGGGGGTCAGATGGATGGACCAGGGTCCACCACCTATGCTGGGCGAGTGGACCATAGGGCCACTCGCCCAGCTGCCCGGGCGAGTGGAGCACAGGTCCACTCGCCTGCTGGCCTGGGGGCGAGTGGACCTTGAGTCCACTCGCTCCCCGCCTTGGGCGAGTGGACCCGAGGTCCACTCGCCCTCTTGCCCGGGCGAGTGGACCGATGGTCCATTCGCCCGGGGCCTTGGGCGAGTGGACCCAAGGTCCATTCGCCCAAGAGAGCTTGCCCCCCCGGGCTTTCTATTTTTGGTCTTGAAGACCTCCATCGGGTCGATCCACTGCGTCACAGTCACCCTCTCTATCCCAACCTCACCCGCTTCGGGTCAGACCAACTCAGAAAATATGAGGGTTGTACACAATCCCTGCTCTTTTCGAGCTTGCATTAAGCTCGGAAAGAAAGTCCAACTCACCTATTTGACGAGCAGGTGGGACCTTAGGGGAATCCACGAAGGGCCCTACCAACGGGATACTCCTGCTGAGTTTTTCAGCTGAACCTGACATGAGGCGGAAGGGGAATCTTTCTCTACTTAACAACCCTCCTATGTGCCGAGCTCAACTGGAGGTGGAGAAAGCTCAACACCTTAGGCCGAATTGAACTTGACCTGAGGTGGAGAAAAACTCAACACCTCTAGTCGAGCTGAGCTCGACCTGAGGTGGAAGGCAAACCTTTCTCCACACCTACTAGGGAGCCGAGCTCACCTGGAGGGGGGAGGAGACTCCGCACCTGCCAGGGAGCCGAGCTCACCTGGAGGGGGAGGAAACTCCACACCTGCCAGGGAGCCGGGCTCACCTGGAGGAGCCGGGCTCACCTGGAGGGGGAGGAAACTCCACACCTGCCATGGAGCCGAGCTCACCTGGAGTGGGAGGAGACTCCACACCTGCCAGGGAGCCAAGCTCACCTGGAGGGGGAGGAAACTCCACACCTGCCAGGGAGCCGAGTGTTGGGAATATTGCCCTCAATATTCCTTTGATTTGAAGAGGCATCACTCACAATGCTAAGTACAAGATGTATTTGATAAAGCCATATTTTTGTAAGATATACAGACTCGGGTAACTCAAGAGAAAGGGCCAATCATGCCCTTAGATCAGGAGAAATCATCTCCTAAGAGATGAAATTTTGTCTCAGCTGAACTGCTGAGACGAGGTCAGGAGCCGCTGAGAAGGCTTCTAGACAAGACTTGGCGTGTTCATCGAACGCAGAACTCAGTTCGTCGAACGCTGAGACGAGACAGAAGAACATTCCAAGTCTCAGCGATTTCTTCTGTCTCGTCTCAGCGTTCGACGAACTGAGTTCTGCATTCGACGAACACGCCAAGTCTTGTCCAGAAGCCTTCTCAGCGGCTCCTGACCTCGTCTCAACGGTTCAGCTGAGACAAATCTTCATCTCTTAGGAGATGATTTCTCCTGATCTAAGGGCATGATTGACCCTTTCTCTTGAGTTACCTGAGCCTGTATATCTTACAAAAGTATGACTTTATCAAGTACATCTTATACTTAGCATTGTGAGTGATGCTTCTTCAAATCAAAGGAATATTGAGGGCAATATTCCCAACAATCGCCCCCTATTTGAAGAAGGCAGAACATTCCCAATGCTATGGTACAAAGCCAACAAAAACCTATCATGAGAATGATCTATATAGCATTCATGATAACATTGCTTCTAGAAGATAAGATTGTTTAAGCATTCTATTAAAACTCATGATTGTTTATATTAAGCATTGACTAACTCAGAGGACAATCCTTGTACTCAAAGCTGCTTCTGAGTTGGTCTTGGCATTGGCCATCTCCCCCTTTCTGATTTCTTCAACTATTCTTCCCTCTAGGGATTGGGAGGCAACATTGGCCATCTCCCCCTCAACCTGAGCAGGAACTTGCCCCCCCCCCCACCTCAATGTGAGAACCGTTAGCTTTACTAGATGTTCTTATTCATTTGAATAACCCTTTCTAGCTCCCCCTCATTTGGAGCATATCTATTGATCTTATGATTATAAGTGTAACTTAAGCTTTTGTCATAGTGCTGAGTTCGTCGAACTGAGGAAAGAGTTCGTCGAACTCAGGAAAACGTCGTCGAACCCAGATTTTTCCCAGCTGAGCCCTTAGTCTGCTTTAGTTTGTTTTGGATACTTATCCACTGAGACAGTTTGGCTGTCTCAGCTGACCAACTGAGATGGGTCTCACCCTAAATTCAAAGTATTTATCATTTTAGGGAGATTATCTACCCTATCATGTGGACTGTGCCTACTTGATGTTGTAATCCTCCAATTGATGTTGGATCCACAGAAGTTGAGCACAACAGCCGCCCCTTGGCTATCAGCCTTGCCTTGTTATTTATGATTTTGTCATTTTCATCTAACTTGTTCCTATCATGTGCCTTGAGCACCCACTGTCTAAGTACCAAATTTGGGTGAGGCTGGTACTTGAACTATCCTGCAAAAAAAAAAATTTAGTGATCCTTAGGTAGGCCTGCGAGCGGTGTGGTTTGGTGCGGTTTGAGCCCAAACCGAAACCGCACCATAGGGGTGCGGTTTTTGACCGACTAAAACCGTGCGGTGCGGTGTCGATTCGGTGCAGTTTGCGGTCGGTTTTTGCGGTGCGGTTTCGGTTTTTGACAGCTTTTTGTCCCTTCTTCAATTTGGGCAAGACTATTTTGTGATTAGATTGTTGAAAATACTTGCAGTCATCTAAATAACTTGGAATTAATAGCTATAATAAATTAATAATCTACACATAATTAAAACCCTAAATATGAAAATACATAAATTAATCTAGAATGAACATTGAACAGGAAATACATAAACTGATCTAAAGCTAAATCTACAACTAATTAATCTACAATTAAACCACTTAAAACAAATCTAAAGCTAAATCTGGAAACACATAAACTGATTAGGTATTCAGGTTTGCAAACTCAGAATGAAAATACATAAACTGATAAACAATGATTCAATGAAGCTTATGTAGTTTTGTATGTTTAATTGGCAACAATGATTTAATGAAGATTGAAGACAAGAAATGAAGATAAATATGCACATGCAGGCATACCTATTCGGCCGGCAAACCAAGAGGTGGAGAAGGCCGAAGTGGCAAAGAGGGATGGAGACTGAGAGGCGGACGACGGACCATGGTGCGGTGCGGTGCGGTTTGCACGGTTTTTACGAACTGAAAACCGCACCGCACCAATAAACCTGCGGTTTTCAGACCCCCAAAACCGAACCGCACCGCACCCGATCGGTGCGGTTTGGAATGGGGTGCGGTGCGGTGAGTTTTTGCGGTTTGGTGCGGCTTTCAGTTTTCCTGCACAGGCCTATCCTTAGGAGCCCAAATAGCTTTGGGTCCTAGGTACTTGTTAGCATGATAAAATGACCTTTCACTAGCTGCACCCTATGCAGGAAGGCTCATCTTTGCACATGGCACATTAGGATTGTGCCAACAATCTGTGGCAAAGTGTCCCACTTTATCACAGCACCAACATTCATGAATGCTGTATCTCCCCTTCTGAACATTTCCTAAGGAATTAGCTTTACTGTGCTTGTGTTCAGGAGAGGAGACAGTTGCAGTCTTCCTATTTCTCTCAGCAATGATTTGACTGAATGTCAATCTATGTGCTGTCTTGATGCTCTTTGTCCTGATGGCATCAGCTTGCTTTGGCTTGGCAGCCATACAAGATCTGATTGCATCTGACACTGAGCAACAAGCCTTGTCAATAGATTTGACAGCAGAAATTTTCTTTGTTGAAATAGATTTAGAAGAGCTTGCACCCTGATTCTTGAATGAGGGGGCTGAGGTACCAAATACAAAAGGTCCAGGTTGGACCATTTGAATTTCCTCATGGGGAGCCTTCATGTCACTCAATCCCATTCCCTTTCTTCCACTATGGGAAGGAGTATTTTCCTTCCTATAGGTTCTTCCATTCTTCCAGTGACCATACATGCTTTCATGGTCATACCTGTTGGAAGGAAGTAATACCTTTTGAAAGGTGGTTTGAGGCTTAGCCTTACCCCTGCTCTTTTCTCCACTCCCTTCTCCTACTTCCATTTTATTGAATCCTTGTCCTCTCCTATTGGATTGGGAAGAGAAGGAGTTAATAATAGGGAGCACAGATTTAGACTTGGAGAATTGAGCCACTAGGCTTCTTTCTTTCACAAGCTTCACCTCAAGATCCTTGACGATCTTATTCTTTAGAGAAATAGAGTTCAAATGGATAATTGTTATCCCCTTGAGTTTGCTTATTTCTCTACTCATCTGAGCCACCAAAGTAGGAGACTCAGAACAATTTCTTTCAGCCTTTTTAAGTGAGTCAATCTCCAGGGCTTGGCTTTTGACAAGCTTCTTGCTCTCTTTCAGAGCAATAACTAGAGCATCATATTTGTCAATCAATTGATTGACACCCACTTCAGATTCTGAATCATAATCATCAGTTGATGAGTGTGCATCAGATTCTGGAATTGATTTATACTTAGAGGAAGAGAGATGAGTAGGTACCTGGTCAGGTGTGTCCTGACAGTCTTCATCATCTGAAGTTATAGCATTAGGCCAACATATTCTTCAACATTTTCATCCACCTCCATATCACTGTCTGAATGTGATAGAGGGGCCCTGATGCCCACATTTGCTGCAGGAAAGTCCTCATCTTCCTCAGCAGCAAACAACCCAATATAGGCCTCTTCTTCATCATCTGAATCTGATGATGATGACTCAGATTCACTCCAGCTCTTGTCCTTCTTGGCTAGGAAGGATTTCTCACATTTCCTTCCCTTCTTGTGATAAGGCTTGTTATCACCCTTATTCTTTCTTTTGTCTGGACAGTCAACAATGACATGTCCAGTCTTAGTGCAGCAATAACAAATTACATTAGTTAAACCATGTTTAACATGTTTAGAGTCATACCTATCCCCTTTGGGGTGCTGCCTGTCTGCCCTGCTTGAATCCTTCCTAGGATGTGAGGAGGAGGAGGGCTTATTCTTCCACTACTTCCTTCTCATCACCTTTTTGAATTGCCTTGAGAAGATGGCAAATTCCACATCAGAAGAGCTGTTTTCAGATGAGCAGTGATCTGAATTGTCTGAGTCAGCAGCCCTTCTTGGAGGGGTAGGAATTCTTGTCTTGCTCTTCTTGGACCCTTCAGTCTTGAGGGCCACAGACTTCTCCCTAGCATGAGGCCTGGAGGAGGCGTCCTCTTCCTTTCTAGCAGATAGTTGCATCTCATATGAGAGTAACTTTCCAAACAGTGTGTGAGGAGGAGTTTCACTCAGCTTTGCCACTTCCCTGATGGCACAAATTTTGGTATCCCAGTCTCTAGTTAGAGATCTTAGGAATTTATCATTCAACTCATAATGAGTGAAGGTCCTTTTATTGGTCCTCAACTCATTAACTATTCTGAAAAATCTTTCATAGCGGTCAGCTATGCATTCCTGATTTTGTTTCCTAAAGGCTTTATACTCCTGATTGAGGGGGGATTTCCTATCATTCCTCACTTCTTCAGTCCCTTCCATGTACACAATCAGTGTATCCCACATCTCCTTTGTAGTTTCACAAAGCACCAAGTTTTGGAAAGTTGAATCACCAATAGCATTGACAATAATATTTTGAGCCCTTTTATCCATTGTAGCCAATGTTATTTCATCCCTTTTCATTTCAGTGCAAGATTTGCCTACCTGCCTAGTAGGATCAATGGTGGAAGGCTTTGTGATAATGAAGGGGCCTTCCTGAACAGTGATATAGATTCTAGGGTCTGAAGCTTCCATGAACAGCCTAACCCTTTGTTTCCAGATGCCAAAGGTTTCCTTTTTGCATACGGGGAGCTTCATTGAACCCATTTCCTTCTGAACTCCACTTGAAGCCATTGGGTTCAGATTTAATAATACCTATGTAGGATCCGGTCAGGCAGTTAAGCCCTTTATGACCAACCTCCCTCTGATATCACTTGTATTTTTCCTGTCTTCTTTGCACCCTGCAAAATCTGCATCTGAATAGCCTACCAATTGAAAGTCATTGTTCCTAGGGTACCAAAGGCCAAGATTTAGGCTGCCCTTGAGGCATCTCAAGATCCTCTTGACAGAGGTGTAGTGAGATTCCTTAGGACAAGCCTGATACCTAGCACAAACACATGTAGAATACATAATGTCTGGCCTACTAGCAGTCAAGTACAACAAGGATCCAATGATACACCTGTATATGGATTCATCAAAGGCCTTCCCCTTTTCATCCTTGTCTAGTGATACATTAGATCCCATGGGTGTTCTCATGGTGGAGGCTGACTCCATCCCAAATTTCTTGATGAGCTCCTTGGTGTACTTAGTCTGGGAAATGAAAATTCCATCATCATACTATTTCACTTGGAGCCCAAGGAAATATTTAAGTTCACCCATACTGCTCATCTCAAACTCCCCCTTGCATTAGATTAGCAAATCTCTTACAGAGGTTGTCATCAGTAGACCCAAATATTATGTCATCAACATAGATTTGGACTAGAAGACACTTGCCCCTTGTTTCCCTAAGAAACAATGTGCTATCTATTTTTCCCCTCAAGAACTTGTTCTTGAGGAGAAAGCTGGATAATGTCTCATAACAAGCCCTGGGGGCTTGCTTAAGACCATATAGAGCTTTCCTAAGTAGATAAACATGAGAAGTAAGAGTTAGGATGGATAAAACTTGATGGCTGCTCTACATACACTTCCTCTTTCAGATTTCCATTTAGGATTGCTGACTTGGCATCCATCTGGTACACTTTGAAGCCTTTATGGGTTGCATATGCAAGGAATAGCCTTATGGCCTCCAACCTTGCAACTGGGGTAAAGGTTTGGTCAAAGTCTATCCCTTCCTCTTGCCTATACCCTTTTGCAACAAGCCTAGCCTTGTTCTTGATGATTGTCCCATTTTCATCCATCTTGTTTCTGAAGATCCATTTGGTGCCAATGATGTTGTGTCCATGTGGTCTTGGCACCAGCTTCCATACTTTGCATCTCTTGAATTGCAAAAGTTCTTCCTGCATTGCCTGAATCCAGAATGGATCCAAGTTGGCCTCTTCAAACTTCTTAGGCTCTACCTGTGACAGGAAACTGAGGAACAAAGCCTCATTGTGAGCCCTGCTCCTAGTTGTCACACCTTGTTGAATATTCCCAATAATCTGCTCCAAGGGATGATCCCTTAGATGTCTTGTAGCTACAGGCAGTCTCTCCTCTACATGCTGAATTTCTTCCACTGGGTCAGCAACTTCTTCAGCATCCTGCTCCTCTACTTCTTCTGGAATTGCTGCATCAGTATGTGCTTTACTGCTGCTGGATGGTTCTTGTGTAGATAGTTCTTCCATGGCCCTTTCACTTCCTGTCAAAACAGAAGAACTGGACCAGCCCTTATAAATTAGGCTGGTCTCATCAAACACCACATGCATGGACTCTTCAACAACATGGGTTTTCTTGTTATATGCTCTATAGGCTCTACTATGTGAGATATAGCCAACAAGAACCCCCAAGTAGCATTTTTCAGCAAACTTGGTTAAATGAGATTTTCCATTATTTAAAATGTAGCATTTAGATCCAAAGATCCTAAAGTATGAAATTGTTGGTTGTTTTCCTTTCAGTATCTCATAGGGGGTAATTCCAAGAACTTTATTGATGGAAGCTCTATTGAGAACATAACAGATAGTATTGACTGCTTCAGCCCAGAAATATTCTGGGAGTGAAGAGTCACTAAGCAATGTTCTCCCAGCTTCTATCAATGTTCTATTCCTCCTCTCAGCCATTTTGTTGTGGGGTCCTTGGGGAGGAAAATTCTTGGATGATACCTAGTTCTTGACAGAACCTTGTCATGGATTCAGATTGAAACTCTATGCCATGGTCAGACCTAGTTCTGACCACAGAACATTGCAAATCATTCTGAATGGCCTTGACATGGCTTATAAAGACATTAAGAGTATCAGATTTCTTTCTAAGGAAAAATACCCATGTATATCTTGAGTGATCATCAACAATCACTAAGGTATACAGCTTCCCTCCTAAGCTCTGAATTGGCATAGAACCAAACAAGTCCATGTGCAATAAGTAAAAGCATCTCTTAATGTCTTTGGAGCCAATACTTTTAAAAGTGGCCCTTGTTTGCTTGCCCATTTGGCAAGCATGACATGGGCCATTTTTAACACATTTTAAATTAGGACTATTTCTAACCAAGTTCTTAGAGAATAATCTATGCATTGTCTTGTAGTTGATGTGGACAAGTATCTTGTGCCATTGAACACATATAGACTCACTCTCATTTCCCACAAGACACACAGGAGAGGAAGATGATTTGCAAATACAATCTAAACAATAAACATTTCCACTGCTAGTGCCTGAGAGTATGGTTTCCAAGTCATTAGACTTTTTGATCAGGCAATTATCATTGTGGAATTCAATGAAATAGCCAAGATCACGTAGTTGTCTTATGCTAACAAGGTTGTGTTGCAACCCTTCAACATAAGTCACTTTAGTGATGGAGACTATGCCATTTGTGATCATACCAGAACCTCTGGTGAGTCCCTTTTATGAACCCCCAAAGATGACTTTGGGTCCATTCTTCACTGCTTTGTATTCCTGCAGTAAACCCTTGGAGTCGGGCTCACCTGGAGAGGGAGGAAACTCCACACCTGCCAGGGAGCCGAGCTCACCTGGAGTGGGAGGAGACTCCACACCTGCCAGGGAGTCGAGCTCACCTGGAGGAGGAGGAAACTCCACAACTGCCAGGGAGCCGAGCTCACCTAGAGGGGGAGGAAACTCCACACCTGCCAGGGAGTCGAACTCACCTGGAGGGGGAGGAGACACCACACCTGCCAGGGAGCCGAGCTCACCTGGAGGGGGAGGAAACTCCACACCTCCCAGGGAGCCGAGCTCACCTGGAGTGGGAGGAGACTCCACACCTGCCAGGGAGTCGAGCTCACCTGGAGGGGGAGGAGACTCCACACCTGCCAGGGAGCCGAGCTCACCTGGAGGGGGAGGACACTCCACACCTGCCAGGGAGCCGAGCTCACCTGGAGGGGGAGGAAACTCCACGCCTACCAGGAAGCCGAGCTCACCTGGAGGGGGGAGGAGACTCCATACCTGTCATGGAGCCGAGCTCAACTGGAAGGGGGAGGAGACTCCGCACCAGCCAGGGAGCCAAGCTCACCTGGAGGGGGAGGAAACTCCACATCTGCCAGGGAGCCGAGCTCACCTAGAGTGGGAGGAGACTCCACACCTGCCAGAGAGCCGAGCTCACCTGGAGGGGGAGGAAACTCCACACCTGCCAGGGAGCCGAGCTCACCTGGAGGGGGAGGAAATTCCACACCTGCCAGGGAGCCAAGCTCACCTGGAGTGGGAGGAGACTCCACACCTGCCAGGGAGCCGAGCTCACCTGGAGGGGGAGGAAACTCCACATCTGCCAGGGAGCCGAGCTCACCTGGAGTGGGAGGAGACTCCACACCTGCCAGAGAGCCGAGCTCACCTAGAGGGGGAGGAAACTCCACACCTGCCAGGGAGCCGAGCTCACCTGGAGGGGGAGTAAACTCCACACCTACCAGAGAGCCGAGCTCACCTGGAGGGGGAGGAGACTCCAAACCTGCCAGGGAGCCGAGCTCACCTGGAGGGGGAGGAAACTCCACACCAGTCAGGGAGCCGAGCTCACCTGGAGTGGGAGGAGACTCCACACCTGCCAGGGAGCCGAGCTCACCTGGAGTGGGAGGACACTCCACACCCGCCAGGGAGCCGAGCTCACCTGGAGTGGGAGGAAACTCCACACCTGCCAGGGAGCCGAGCAGACCTGGAGGGGGGAGGAGACTCCGCACCTGCCAGGGAGCCGTGCTCACTTGGAGGGGGAGGAAACTCCACACCTGCCAGGGAGCCGAGCTCACCTGGAGTGGGAGGAGACTCCACACCTGCCAGGGAGCTGAGCTCACATGGAGGGGGAGGAAACTCCACACCTACCAGGGAGCCGAGCTCACCTGGAGGGGGGAGGAGACTCCACACCTGCCAGGGAGCCGAGCTTACCTGGAGGGGGAGGAGACTCCACACCTGACAGGGAGCCGAGCTCACCCGGAGTGGGAGGAGACTCCACACCTTCCAGGGAGCCGAGCTCACCTAGAGTGGGAGGAAACTCCACACCTGCCAGGGAGCCGAGCTCACCTGGAGTGGGAGGAAACTCCACACCTGCCAGGGAGCCGAGCTCACCTGGAGGGCAAGGAAACTCCGCACCTACCAGGGAGCTGAGCTCACCTGGAGTGGGAGGAGACTCCACACCTGCCAGGGAGCCGAGCTCACCTGGAGGGGGAGGAAACTCCACACCTGTAAGGGAGCCGAGCTCACCAGGAGTGGGAGGAGACTCCACACCTGCCAGGGAGCCGAGCTCACCTAGAGGGGGAGGAAACTCCACACCTGCCAGGGAGCCGAGCTCACTTGGAGGGGGAGGAAACTCCACACCTCCCAGGGAGCCGAGCTCACCTGGAGGGTGAGGAGAATCCACACCTGCCAGGGAGCCGAGCTCACCTGGAGGGGGGAGGAGACTCCACACCTGCCAGGGAGTCGAGCTCACCCGGAGTGGGAGGAGACTCCACACCTGCCAGGGAGCCGAGCTCACCTGGAGTGGGAGGAAACTCCACACCTGCCAGGGAGTCGAGCTCACCTGGTGTGGGGGAAACTCCACACCTGCCAGGGAGCCGAGCTCAGCTGGAGGGGGAGGAAACTCCACACCTGCCAGGGAGCCGAGCTCACATGGAGTGGGAGGAGACTCCACACCTGCCAGGGAGTCGAGCTCCCCTAGAGGGGGAGGAAACTCCACACCTACCAGGGAGTCGAGCTCACCTGGAGGGGGAGGAAACTCCACACCTACCAGGGAGCCGAGCTCACCTGGAGGGGGGAGGAGACTCCACACCTGCCAGGGAGCCGAGCTCACCTGGAGGGGCCCACTACAACAAACTGCACCTGTTGTAAGGACTGGAGTGTAACTGAAACACAGTTTGTTACTAATAGTTATATTTAGTAACAAATTTTTTTTGTTGTTACAAAAAAATATTTTTTTGTAACGAATATTTTAAATTTTGTTACAATAATAATTAATTAGTTACTATAACTGTAAGTATTTGTAACAACACTAATGTTACGTTACAAATAGAAAACTTTTCTCACAATAAGTATCAATTGTAACCACATCATGAAAGTTTTTTGTGACAAAGATATTGTCCTTACTAATAGTAATATTTTATTATTAAAGTTTTGTTACAAAAAATATATCATATTTTATTTTTCTATTTTTGTACAATTTTATTATCAAAGTTTTGAATTAATTTTTTTTTAAATAAAAAAATAATTTGTATGCGCGCGACAGTACCCCGCCTCGATAGTGGTCTAACGCGACGACAGTACTCCTACAGCTCGCAAACATCCGTGCGCGGCTGTCGCAGATATGTGGTACTATTGCGACATGTATTTTTGCGCGTACGGGAGTTTTTATAAATCTTTAACTTTTTATAAAAGTTTTTCTGTCTCTCTTCTATGCAGCTCTATCTCTCTCACACATGAATGAATGAAATATACGGATGAAAATTTCCCTCCATAAAATTTTGAACAAAACAAAACTAAAAATTAAAAATATATTAAATGTAAAAAATGAATGCAAATTAATATGACATTAATTTTTTAATATAATTTTGGAATTAAAATAAAATCACGCACGAACCCGCGTGCACGCAAATGCACTCTCGCGCGCACGCAAATGCACTCTCGCGTGCACGCAAATGCACTCTCGCGCGCGCACAAATGCACTCTCGTGCGTGTAGTTTTCCTTTTTTTGCTTGAGAGCTAGCGCGTATTGCATGTGTCTGGGCTCAAACACAGACACATGCACACACACAGACACAGACAACCAAACACACAAACATTCATTTGCGAGTTGTAGCAATGTCTTTCACGTACGGCCGCCGCCGTTGTCTCCCCTTTCTTCGACGGTCGCCGCCGCCGTCACCTCTCTCTTCCACGGCTGCCGCCATCGTCGTTCTCTTTCTCGGCCGTCGCCGCGCGCCATTCTCTTACTCTAGTTTATTAAGTTTTGTCTATTTCCTTCCCTCTCACATTAATGAAATATATGGAGGGAAATTTCTCTCCATAAAATTTTGCACAAAACAAATAAAAAAAATTTAAAACATTTTAATATAATTTTTGAATAAAAATAACGATCGCGCACTGGCCCCACATGCACACATATTTTTTAATTGTGCGCAGGGGTGAAATAATTGTACCCTTCGAGCGCCATTTTTCGCTCGAGCACATGCTTTTCACTCGGATGCGCGTTTTATTTTCCGAGCACACGTTTTTTTTTCAGTCGCGCGCATTGCACTAGCTCTATCTTTTTTGCTCGGGAGCATAAATAAATTTGTCAGCGCACACATTTTTTGCTCGGGAGCTAGCGTTTTAATGAAAATATATCTCATATATATATATATATTGATTGATTGATGAATGACACGTGCTTTAATGAAAATAAATGTGTAATGAAATTCATAAAAACATGTCAAATCAATTCATAAATACAACGCGTTGTTCAATAAAATTTACTTTTTAAATAAGATTTATGTTTTTTTATAATAAGAATTACCCCCGCTCAATTTTTTTCGCTCTCAGGAGCTTGATCAACTGACAGTGCACATGAGGCCCATGTTCCCCGCTCGACAATACCCCCGCCTCGACATTGCCTGACAGTGCACATGAGCTTTAAATAAGATTTATGTATTTTTAAATAAGGTTTATTCGTTTATGTATTTTTTAAAAGTAAGAATTACCCCGCTCAATTTCGTCCGCTCTCAGGCGCTCGATCAACTGAATAAAAAATAATTGAATATAAATTTAATTTTCTCACCGGACACAAACACACACACACACACATACAAACAAAGACACGCAAACACAAACACACGCATTCGAGCGGGTTGCGCCGACATTCTACAGTACTCAAAATGACCGTAAAATTGATTAATTTTAATATTTCACATGAAATGAGATATATGGGGGGAAAATTCCCTCCATAATTTTTGGCACATAAACCCAAAAATGAAACTACCAGCATTTTCAATTCATGAAACCCTTTCGCTTCTCGCTTCTCGCTCCCCTTCCAGCCGATCATGAAACCCTTTCGACTCCTTCCATTTCCTCGCCGCCCTGCTCCCACATCCCTGTTCTCAGCAAGCACCCTCCACCCTCCACCTCCCATTTGAGGTATCTCTTTTCCTTTTCTACTGCTCTTTCTTACCTCGCCGCTGATGGAGGTGGAAGAGACCAAATCGCCGGCGCTCCTCTGGGGTTTACCGAGAAAGTAGAAGAGGACGACGATCCTTTCCGGTAGAATCCCTGTTCTTGTTGTATAGTTATGCGGTTAGTTCTGCGATTAGCATGGAAGTCCCAGGTAATGGAACTAGGGTTTCCCTGCACCATTTGTTGTTGGTTTCAAAGTTGTATTGTTGCTTTTTCCTTCCACGCTCGATCAAATCTCATTATTCGCTGCTATAGGTTAGCGTCTCTTCTCACCTTTGGTTGCCCAGCAAATAGTGTGCCAGATTTTTCTCCTCAAATTTCAATGAATTGCCTATTCGAATAATTTTAAAAAAATTTAATCTGCAAGTTGGATTTTAGCACTACTCATTTTCTAATTGCTGAATTTTCAAGTGATCTGCAAGTTGAATTTTAACAATTTTTATGATTTACAAGTTGGATTTTAAGAAATTTTTATGATGTACGCACATGAACTTGGAATATTCTTCTTGATCAGACAAATTTGTATGAAATTTTTTTCATACCAAATTTACCTGTCCAAGGGGACATAGACCCAAACATAGACACACACACACACACACACACACATACATAGATCACACAGACACAGACACACGCTCAAACGGAGACTAACAAAGACACATACAGACATAAACACACAGACACAGACACAAAAATACAGACACACAGACACAGACATAGACAAATACAGACATAGACAGAAACAGACACAGACAAATACACACTAACATACACTTACACTTACACAAACACATACACACGAATACACACACACACACACACACACACACACACTCTCTCTCTCTCTCTCTCTCTCTCTCTCTCTCTCACACACACACACAGACACACACACACACATAAATAAACACAGACACACACACAATTGATAGTGCGTGGGGCTTCGCGTACGATGAACATTTGGTAGGTGGACTCATTCGGCGGGTGGCATCAATCAATCAGTGCACGTTATTATTCGACGGACGACATCAATCAATCAGCGGGCTTCACCCGCATCCAAGCGAGTTTTGCCTTCTTCGGTGACGAGCCAATGAAGAATGCAATGACGTTCCAGGTGCATCACTCCAGCTTTAGTGACAAAAAAAATGGTCTTTCATTTTAATTATATTTGATTATTTATACTTAAAAATATAATATTGCCTTTTTTTTCTCATCCAACATTTCTCCTATCTAATATTTCATTTTCCCTCCATTTTTTCCCTTTTCCCTCCGCTTATCCTTCGCCATTTTCTGGCCTCCGCAAACAGGGCTTCCTCCTTTATCTCGCACTCACGCCGCAATCCTCCTAGGGCAATTCTCTCACGCGGCACTCCTCCCAGATGACGGCTCTAACGGAAGCGCTTCTCCTTTCTTATGCTCATCGACAGGAAATTTAGGTGCGGTCTTCAGTTTTTATTAGGTCATTTCACAAAATTGAAGCCCGTCTCCCCTCTCCGTCGATGTCGCCTGCCTGCGAAGTGTGAAGCCTGCCATCGTCGATCCAGACTCGAGAGTGACTTTCTGGCTTCCGCTTCCGACACCCCGTCTCCGTCGCTCGGTCATTGAGCGCCTTCCGTCACCCCGCCGCCGTCGCTGAACCCTAACTTCCGTCGTTCTGATTTTGTTGCGTGCCTAATGTTTCGCTGATTTCCTGTTTAATATTTTGGGGTTATTTACTTTGGATAGGGGGTAATTTTGTAATCTCATAATCAAGTATATAAGGTTATGAGAGTAGGGTTTTATGTATGCTGAATATTGTTGGATTTTGTGGGTGTAGAAGAGCCGGCTGCCTGCTCTCTCACTGGTGCTGAGTATTCCTCTGTTCAGGGACAGTCCCTTAGGTGGAATCAGTGCTGTAGTTATCTTCTTGTTGGGTGTTTTCTAGTAAGCATATCTATCTCTTGGTATTCCTCTCAAATTGCTGTTACAGATCCAGGAGTTTCTCGGTTTGTAATCCTTCCCGCGCCTTGAACGCATCAAGGGTATCAGAGCTAGACACCAGCCCCTTCCAATGCCGGCTCCGGAGAGTACCCGTTCGAAGGACCTGGTGAACGAAATGGAGATCCTCAAACAGAACCAAGAAATGATGGCGCAGTCCCTACAAGATCTGAACGAGCAACAAGCGAAGTCCATGGAAGAGATGCGAAGGATGTTCATGAGCCTCGCGGCGGATAAAGGGCTCAACGAGACACCAAACACGGGCGGCACCGGGTCTACTTCCAATCCACCGGCGGCTTCTCCCCCACCCGCACCAAATGTGGGCGGACCATGGTCGACTTCAACACCGCCGACGGCGTCCTTCCCGTCCGCCCAAATGCCGACGCGGTTCTCCCGCTTGGAGTTTCCGCGGTTCTTTGGGGAAGATGTGACTGATTGGGTGTACAAATGCGAGCAATTTTTCGACATTGACGGGACAATGGAAGATATGAAGGTAAAGGTCGCCTCGGTGCACATGGAAGGGAAGGCGATGTATTGGCATCAAGCCTATATGAAGGCCAGGGTGACTCGCCAATGGCCCTCGTGGGAGGAATATTGTCGAGCGTTAGCAAGTCGGTTTGGGTCATTGCTCTTTGACGACCCCATGGGAGACTTGAAAAATCTGAGGCAAAAAGGCTCGGTGCAAGCCTACCTGGACGAGTTTGACATACTCCGGCATCGCGTGCATATTTCGGAGGAGTACGCCATCCGTTTTTGTGTGGCTGGGCTGAAAGACGAGATCGGGTTCGCCGTGCGAATGTTTCAACCAAAGTCAATCCAAGATGTTTTCTCTCTTGCCCGGTTGGAGGAGCATAAACAAGCAGTCATTGGCCGCAAACCGCAAACAAGTTCGCACTCGGACGGAGGGGGAAAGGGGAAATGGGCACCACCGCTCACCTGGTCGACATCCTGACCGCAGCAGCACCATAACACAAGTGCAGCAGCATGGCCGACAAATAAAACGCAGCAAAACAGCAACCTCGGCGCAGCAACAGGAAGAAGGGGGCACCATAGCCTCACTTCGAAGGAAATGGATGAAAAGCGGAGCAAAGGTCTATGCTTTTGGTGTGACAGTAAGTATGTGGCGGGGCACAGATGTGCGGACAGGCGACAATCTTACACATTGGAGCTTATTCCAGATGAAGAGGACGACGACATCCATCCGGGGGACTCGGGGGACTATGTACAAGCTCACATGGGGGACGGGGAGTTGAATGTGGAGGAGGATGCGGAGGAGGAGGCGACGAATCCGCAAGTGTCGTCCCATGCCTTGACAGGCTTGACTCACTTCCACACGATGCGCGTGACGGCCTCCTACCAAGAGCAGCCCATCAACATTTTGATCGATTCCGGAAGTACTCACAACTTCCTCGATGCGGAGGCGGCGGCTCGATTGCAATGTAAGCTCACCCCATTCCTATTTTTAATGTCGCAATTGCAAATGGCAGGACCATAACGAGTGCCCACAAGGTTACGGATTTTCGATGGCGCATGCAAGGAGTATACTTTGAGTCAGACATGCTAATATTACCTCTGGGAGGATGTGAAGTTGTGCTCGGCGTCCAATGGCTCATTACCTTGGGGGTAGTTCATTGGGATTTCAACAACTTGCAAATGGAGTTCACAAGTCAAGGTAAGAAGATATCGTTGAGGGGATCGAAGAAGGTGGCGGGCCCGTGGATGCGACAACAGAGAATGCAAAAATTGATAGCCAAAGGGGGACAATTCAGCATGATGGCTGTTTGCGGTGTCCAGGAAGCACAACAAGAGCAGGAATCGGAACTCAGTGGGGAGCGGGCTGTAGCGGGACTCGGCACACATGAAGCACAGCAATTGCGGGAACTTTTACACTCATTTCAGGATGTGTTTGCTGAACCGAAGGGGCTTCCACCATGTCGGGGACATGAGCACCACATTCATCTAAAGGAGGAAAGAGTCGACATAAATTTGCGGCCGTATAGATATACACCATTGCAAAAGACGGAGATCGAAGGGCTAATCAAAGAAATGGCAGAAACAGGCGTGATCCGGCCGAGTTGCAGTCCGTATGCTTCACCCGTGGTGTTGGTAAAGAAGGCGGATGGAAGCTGGAGGTTATGTGTTGACTATCGCAAGCTTAATCAAAATACCATAAAAGATAAGTTTCCGATACCTCTAATCGAGGAGTTGATAGACGAATTACATGGGGCTGTTTTCTTTTCCAAATTGGACCTCCGAGCAGGGTATCACCAAGTGCGGATGGCGGACGAGGACATCCAAAAGACCGCCTTCCGGACGCACCATGGACACTTTGAATTCTTGGTCATGCCCTTCGGGTTGACCAATGCACCCTCCACATTTCAAAGTTTGATGAACAAACTCTTTCAACAACAACTCCGCAAGTCCATCCTAGTGTTCTTCGACGATATATTGATATTCAGCCCTTCATGGCAAGAGCACTTGCGGCATCTAACATTCACCTTGAGCGTCCTACGTCAACACCATCTTTTCTTGAAGAAGAACAAGTGTGCCTTTGGGTTACAAGAAGTGCAATACCTGGGGCATGTGATCTCCAACCAAGGGGTGGCCACTGACCCCTCAAAGATTCAAGCAATGATAGATTGGCCGACTCCGACGTCCTTAAAAAAACTGAGAGGGTTTTTGGGGCTGACCGGGTACTACCGAAGATTTATTCAAGGCTACGGAGTGATAGCGAAGCCACTCACCACTATCATGAAGAAACCGACCTTCTCGTGGAGTGAAGAGGCCAACCGGGCATTCGAACAACTCAAGAGGGCGGTCTCCTCACCGCCGGTGCTCGGGCTACCGGATTTCCAAAGACCGTTTGTCGTGGAAACAGACGCTTCCGAGACGGGAATTGGGGCTGTTTTGCTACATGATTTCCGTCCGCTCGCATTTTTTAGTAAAGCCTTGGGAAAAAGAAACACGTGTCTATCCGTCTACGAGAAGGAGTTGTTGGCCATTGTAGCAGCGGTACAACATTGGCGGCACTATCTAGTGGGGAGTCAATTCATCATCAAAACGGATCATCAAAGCTTGAGATTTTTGGTGGATCAAAAAATAGCGACACCCGCCCAACAGAGGTACCTCCACAAATTAATGGGGTATGATTATGTCATCCAATACAAGCAAGGGAAGGATAATGTTTGTGCGGATGCTCTCTCCCGCAAGTTCGAAGCAAACACCATGGAGCTATGGGTACTTGTCACGGTGACATCAGACATTATTCAACAAATCAAGGAGGTATGGAAGAAGGATGCAGACATTAGCAAACTCATCGAAGCCAAGGAAGCGGATCCGTTGGTGAAGCCCAACTATACATGGGAACGTGGCCTGCTTAAGAGGAAGGGGCGGCTAGTCATTGGGAAGGATGAAGAATTGAAACAACGGCTACTTCATATTTATCATGACGGGGCGGTTGGGGGACATTCCGGAGTAACGGCCACTTACCAAAGAATGAAAAGAATGTTTTACTGGAAGAGAATGAAGCCGGAGATCTATGCATACATCCAACGCTGTCAAGTATGCCAAAGGTGCAAGGCGGATAACCATCGGCCGACGGGGTTGTTGCAGCCCTTACCGATTCCGGAAAGAGTGTGGCAAGACATATCAATGGATTTTATCGACGGCCTACCAAAGAGTAAGGGGAAGTCAACGATCTTTGTGGTGGTGGATAGGTTGAGTAAACAAGCGCATTTCATAGCCATTACTCACCCGTATACGGCGGAAAGTGTGGCCCAAACGTTTCTTGATGAGGTGTTCCGTCTACATGGTCTCCCGGCCTCCATCGTGAGTGATAGGGATGCTGTTTTTGTAAGCCAGTTTTGGCGCGAACTGTTTCGGATTTTGCAAGTACAGCTGAAGTTATCAACCGCTTACCACCCCCAAACCGATGGGCAAACGGAGGTAGTTAACAGGTGCATCGAAGGGTACTTGCGCTGCATGTGTTTTGAGCGGCCGCGGCGGTGGGCGGAGTGGTTACCGTTGGCGGAATGGTGGTACAACACGACCTTTCAAAGTGCTACCCGTATGACTCCCTATGAAGTGGTCTTCGGACAAGAGCCCGTATTGCACATGCCGTACATTCAAGGGGCAGCATCAGTCCAAGGGGTGGATCGTTCCCTTGCGGCCCGAGAGGAGGTAATATCAATACTTAAGCAAAACTTGGCACAAGCACAGAATCGGATGAAGGTTTTGGCGGACAAGAAGAGGCAAGAAAGGAGCTTGGAGGTAGGGGCATGGGCGTATGTAAGGCTCCAACCATACAAGCAAACGAGCCTACGTGCTCATGGAGCTCACAAGTTATCCCCAAAGTTCTTTGGACCCTTCGAGGTAGTTGAGAAGATTGGAGAAGTGGCGTACAGGTTACAACTTCCACCGGAGGCAAAAATACACCCTACGTTTCATATCTCGCAACTTAAAGAACACACCGGGGAGCTCCCTAGAGAGAGTATTCAGATTCCGGAAACTGTAAATGCTGAAGGAAATGTGTTGGTGGAGCCATTCGCTGTCTTGGAACGGAGAATTGTACCCCGGAATGGCAGGGTCGTCACCCAACTGTTGATCCATTGGGTGAACGGGAGTCGGGAAGAGGCAACTTGGGAAGATCTGTGGTCCTTACAACAACGGTTCCCAAATTTTGTTCCTTGAGGACAAGGAACTCGAGATGGGGGAGGCATTGTTGCGTGCCTAATGTTTCGCTGATTTCCTGTTTAATATTTTGGGGTTATTTACTTTGGATAGGGGGGTAATTTTGTAATCTCATAATCAAGTATATAAGGTTATGAGAGTAGGGTTTTATGTATGCTGAATATTGTTGGATTTTGTGGGTGTAGAAGAGCCGGCTGCCTGCTCTCTCACTGGTGCTGAGTATTCCTCTATTCAGGGACAGTCCCTTAGGTGGAATCAGTGCTGTAGTTATCTTCTTGTTGGGTGTTTTCTAGTAAGCATATCTATCTCTTGGTATTCCTCTCAAATTGCTGTTACAGATCCAGGAGTTTCTCGGTTTGTAATCCTTCCCGCGCCTTGAACGCATCAGATTTCCTACTACCACTGTAAGTGCGAAGTGCCTGATCTCTTCCAGGATGGCAATGAGCGAGCATCGATGGCCTCAAACAGCGATTTCTACCTTTGCTCGACGACGACCAACGGTTCCGAGCTGTTCCAAAAATGGCGAGCCCAGATTCTCTTCTCTTCAATGATGATTCAACGAGCGGCTCCGAGCTGCTTCCATCCTATTTTGGCTTTGTTCCTTCATCCATAGCCGTGCACATAAACAATTGTGTATTTGCAGTCGTCAGCTTTTTTCTTCCTTCCCAAGCAGAGCAAGCCACGGTTTATTCTTCCTTTCCCTTACGCTGAATTTTCTGTGTAATTGCACTCAAAGATTCCTGTATTAATTTCTGCAATTTGAAATCAATGAGCTTTCCTCCATACCATCAATCAGTTCTGTTTTTTCTATTGCTTTCATTCACTGGTGAAATAATGAAATTAATCAATGAGGTTCTCTCAAACGTTTACTTCCTTTTGCATTTAAGGTGTTTGATAAAATGCTTATAAGTAATTCTAGCAACCTTTAGACAGAAGCCATTTCCAGATTGATTATTTTATTGTTTGATCTTTTTTGTTTTTGAAATATAATTTATTGATCCTCTTATAGAGTGTCCTCTCCGTTGTTTTGATTTATTGTGTTCTATATGATATGCTACCTCTTATCACTACAACAAAATGAGGATATAGCGGCGTTTTTAAAAGCGCCGCAATAAGTATTTGCTTTGGTGCCCCCCCCCTAGTCAAAGTTCCTGGATCTGCCCCTGGTTATGCATAATCTTTCTTAACTCTTTTACTCTTGTTTAGGTACAGGAATTGGCTGGAAATGTTGGCAGGGACAATAAGAAGAGTAGGATCATCCCAAGGCGAATATTCTTCGGTTTGTTGGAAAAAATGAGCGAATATTGTTTGCTGCTCTACTAGATTAATATTGAACGTGAGCTACATCTATTCATGTTCTTGTTGTGTGTCTGCCCTTTCTTCTGTTTGAAATAATTTGGGATTTTAATGTTGGCTTTGGTCTATTGGTTTAAATCTTTCTACTATTTATTTTCTGTCACATTCTGTCAGTTAGGTTGTTACCTAGATTGTTGTTGCTCTTCTATCATATTTTGTTGATTTGCTTATTACCTAGACTATCGTGATTTTTTTGGTTCGATTCCTCTGGTTTCTATGGAAATGATGCCTGGATATGGATATGCTGAATGAGGTTAGTATCAGTTTGGATGTCTCCAAGTTTGATTGGAAATGTCATGGTTTCCTAAACAAATTTAATGAATATGCTGAAATCATATGAATATGCTCAAATAGTTTTTCTCATCTTGTGCCTCAATGGTTGCTTAGGTGAAAATCTGTTTAGCATTGGATCTCAAGGATCAGTCATTGCTGGACGGCAATAAATAGTTTTACTCCACTGTTTTTGTATATCTCTTCAAGATAGTGAAGTTAATTGTGTTTGTTTTTGTTAAACCACCGCACTCATTTTCCATTCCAAAACCCGGTTCAGAGATAGGAGAGGCATGGCCTATTATAAGCACGAGTGGATCGTCTGGGTAGGCGGTGTAGGACTAATCTTGGCATGCCTTTTTTTGGTTCATGTTGGACCGTCCAACACGCCACCTCAGCGTGAATCTACCTCTGATACCATGTTAAACCACCGCATCCAATTTCCATTCCAAAACCAGTGTCAAAGATAGGAGAGGCGTGACCTATTATAAGCACGAGTGGACCGTCTGGGTATGCGGTGTATGACTAATTTTGGCATGCCTTTTTTTGATTCATGCTGGACCGTCCAACAGTTTTACATTTTTTTTGTAGGAGTGGTTTTCATCTATGCTAGCAAATTGGCAACTATGGATACCCTTTCAGTTTCTCAATTTCCAGTTTGTACCACAGAAGTTTCAGGTTGGAATAATTAACTTCTCCTGGTTTAATTTTTATGTGCATTTCTATATGTTTGTATGATTATATATCCATTAAGTTTTGAACTTTTGATGCAAGTATGAATTGCCGTTTGGCAATAATCTATTTTAGTGTGTTGTGAGGGGGCAAGTCAAATGTAATTTCTGATAGTATCATCATCATCATTTGTATAAAAGGTTATATGAGACATGTTTTCCAACAAATCGATATCTCCTTTCTTCTCCTACTGATTTTTCTTACCATTGTTTTTCTAATAGCTAATCTCGCTATTGTTTTTTCACCGCTATTTTTCCTGCATCCACAATCATCCCAAACAGTGCCTTATTCTACTAAATAAATCATTTTATAGTTTTGCTATTTAGTATTAGAATTATAATTTTCTTTATAGATATGTGATAATAATAATAATTATTTTTTCATTAATCATTTGATAGATAGTATACTTTTAGGATAACTGTAATTTGTATTGTTTATTACTCAATAATCATGTTTATTATTGTTGTAAAGTAACTCGTGTTGATGTCATTCACAGTTATTTTCACCAAGAATTGAACTGTGGAAGCACTTCAGAAACTAAACTCAACAGCGCTCTTAACAAACAATCATTCACTTAGACAACACAGCACAACACATTTTTTTAAATAGTGTTACTGCGTCATTTTCTGTTTGTACCACAAAAATCAAGTTGCCCAATAAACTTCTCTTGGTTTATATTTCAAGATATATTTCTATTTGATTTGTATTTCTTCAGAATATAGTCCCACATTGAGAAATTTAGGTTTCATTTGGCGCGGTGGTGGCGGTCGTGAACGCGGTGGTCATGAACCGTCATTCGTGAACGCTCGGTATTTCTTGAGAATAAAACTAATTCATTTTCTTGGGTAGCGGTCATAACCTTTGTCTTGCCAAACATATATTCTATGATAATGGAGTTTTTGACCAAATTCACCGGAGCAAATAAACCGCGCCAAAAGAATCCTTAGTCTTATTCACTTTATGAGAATACAGTCTCATATTGGTTAATTTATGTAGGCTTGTGTTACGAAATCTTGGGGCCTTCCCTCTATATATATCTTGCCATAGTTACATATATATAGGTCCACCCTCATGAGTTAATTAATGAAATAGAAATACTAACAAAGAAAATATATAGTAGAAATACACTGTCAGTCGACGAGGCAGTTGAGCAAATACCCAATCGTCGAGTCTGGTTGACGATCAAGTATCCAACCATGAGTGCCGGTCAACAATCAACTATCCAGTCGTCAAGCTCCGGTACGATCAAATACCCATCGAGAAAGTATCCAGTCGTTGAGTCCCGCTCGACGATCAAGTTGCGTGATCGTCGAGCCCCGCGCGCACCTTCTCATGCCTGGTATATGCTCGAACTCAGTGCTGACCCATAATAGATGCGTAGGATATCTTAATATGCATTATAAATCCTTTCAGTTTCAACCTTTAATGGATTACTGCAACTATGAAGCGGTGCAGGCAAATCATGTAGTTGAAGGAGCTTATATTTTTCATCTTCAGATATATTTTATTCTCACTAACTTTTAATTGTACGCTTGTTTAATGTGGTGTGTATGGATTATGTATGTATGGATGTGAGTTTGTATGGATGTTTCTGCTCTCATTTATTTGTAGGGTGATCTTAATTGCTCTCTTTTATTTGTAGGGTGCTCGAGCATTGACCGGCAAGTGACCAAAGATACATTAGTCAGAAAGTGATGGACGATTCATTTTTCGAAAAATGACGAAAGATTTATTAGAAACATGTTGATCTTGTAATGTAATATTGTATTATTTTAGAATAGATGATAATAACTTGTACTTTATGTAATACTTTTTGGTGTGAATAAATACATGTTGATCTTGTTATGAAATATTAAATATATGTGTGTTTTTAAGATTATTATTTGTAATAAAATCTCAGGTACAAAAAAAATAGAAATGAAATATTTTTGATATATAAATGAATTGGCTGTAGTAAGAAGAATGGAAAACAAATGTAACGATTTTTTCGTTACTATTGTTTAATCTATTGTAACGAAATAATGTTTAGTATACTTTATTGTAACGAAGTTAGTTTATTTTTAGTGAGGAAAAAATAAAACATTTGTAACGAAATAGTTTTAATCGTAACTGTTTTTTGTGAGGAAAAAAAACATTCGTAACGAAATATTATTTATTGTGACCAATTTATTGTGAGGAAGAATCTCTTTTTAGTGAGAAAGTATCGTTTGTTACAATTAATTTATTTGTAACGACATGCATACATTCGTTACAAGAACCTTTAGCGTCGAGCTTTAGAGGAGGACCGTTACTTAAAGTTTTTTTCGTTACTAAAGGGTTTTTGTAACGATTTTTGGCACTTATTGTAACGATTTAGGTCCTTACTATAAGTGCAGTTTAGGGGAGGAGACTCCACACCTGCCAGGGAGCCGAGCTCACCCGGAGTGGGAGGAGACTCAACACCTGCCAGGGAGCCGAGCTCACCTGGAGTGGGAGGAAACTCCACACCTGCCAGGGAGCCGAGCTCACCTGGAGTGGAAGGAAACTCCACACCTGCCAGGGATCCGAGCTCACCTGGAGGGGGAGGAAACTCCACACCTGCCAGGGAGCCGAGCTCACCTGGAGTGGGAGGAGACTCCACACCTGCCAGGGAGCCGAGCTCACCTGGAGGGGGAGGAAACTCCACACCTGCCAGGGAGCCAAGCTCACCTGGATTGGGAGGAGACTCAACACCTGCCAGGGAGCCGAGCTCACCTGGAGGGGGAGGAAACTGAACACCTGCCAGGGAGCCGAGCTCACCTGGAGTGGGAGGAGACTCCACACCTGCCAGGGAGCCGAGCTCACATGGAGGGGGAGGAAACTCCACACCTACCAGGGAGCCGAGCTCACCTGGAGGGGGGAGGAGACTCCACACCTGCCAGGGAGCCGAGCTCACCTGGAGGGGGGAGGAGACTCCACACCTGACAGGGAGCCGAGCTCACCCGGAGTGGGAGGAGACTCCACACCTGCCAGGGAGCCGAGCTCACCTGGAGTGGGAGGAAACTCCACACCTGCCAGGGAGCCGAGCTCACCTGGAGTGGGAGGAAACTCCACACCTGCCAGGGAGCCGAGCTCACCTGGAGGGCAAGGAAACTCCGCACCTGCCAGGGAGCTGAGCTCACCTGGAGTGGGAGGAGACTCCACACCTGCCTTGGAGCCGAGCTCACCTGGAGGGGGAGGAAACTTCACACCTTCCAGGGAGCCGAGCTCACCAGGAGTGGGAGGAGACTCCACACCTGCCAGGGAGCCGAGGTCACCTGGAGGGGGAGGAAACTCCACACCTGCCAGGGAGCCGAGCTCACTTGGAGGGGGAGGAAACTCCACACCTCCCAGTGAGCCGAGCTCACCTGGAGGGTGAGGAGACTCCACACCTGCCAGGGAGCCGAGCTCACCTGGAGGGGGGAGGAGACTCCACACCTGCCAGGGAGCCGAGCTCACCCGGAGTGGAAGGAGACTCCACACCTGCTAGGGAGCCGAGCTCACCTGGAGTGGGAGGAAACTCCACACCTGCCAGGGAGCCGAGATCACCTGGAGTGGGGGAAACTCCACACCTACCAGGGAGCCGAGCTCACCTGGAGGGGGAGGAAACTCCACACCTGCCAGGGAGCCGAGCTCACATGGAGTGGGAGGAGACTCCACACCTGCTAGGGAGCCGAGCTCCCCTAGAGGGGGAGGAAACTCCACACCTGCCAGGGAGCCGAGCTCACGTGGAGGGGGAGGAAACTCCACACCTACCAGGGAGCCGAGCTCACCTGGAGGGGGGAGGAGACTCCACACCTGCCAGGGAGCCGAGCTCACCTGGAGGGGGAGGAGACTCCACACCTGCCAGGGAGCCGAGCTCACCCGGAGTGGGAGGAGACTCCGCACCTGCTAGGGAGCCGAGCCCACCCGGAGTGGGAGGAGACTCCACACCTGCCAGGGAGCCGAGCTCACCAGGAGTGGGAGGAAACTCCACACCTGCCAGGGAGCCGAGCTCACCTGGAGTGGGAGGAAACTCCACACCTGCCAGGGAGCCGAGCTCACCTGGAGGGGGAGGAAACTCCACACATGCCAGGGAGCCGAGATCAGCTGGAGTGGGAGGAGACTCCACACCTGCCAGGGAGTCGAGCTCACCTGGAGGGGGAGGAAACTCCACACCTGCCAGGGAGCCAAGCTCACCTGGAGTGGGAGGAGACTCCACACCTGCCAGGGAGCCGAGCTCACCTGGAGGGGGAGGAAACTCCACACCTGCCAAGGAGCCGAGCTCACCTTGAGGGGGAGGAAACTCCACACCTCCCAGGGAGCCGAGCTCACCTGGAGGGGGAGGAAACTCCACACCTCCCAGGGAGCCGAGCTCACCTGGAGGGTGAGGAGACTCCACACCTGTCAGGGAGCCGAGCTCACCTGGAGGGGGGAGGAGACTCCACACCTGCCAGGGAGCTGATGAGTCCTGATCATATACACTTTTATGGACTCATCTGGGCCGTTTAGTTAGTCATTTCACTGCACTTTAGCCCTGTTTTAGTTCATATTTGTTAATCCATGCTAGGTGCACATCTTGGCCCACTTTGGTGTGATTTTTGTGTTTATTGTCTTTAGTAGATTCATGTGCTGTTAAGTGCCACTTTTAGTGGCTGGATTTGTGGTTGTACGCTAGAACAGGAGTCGTGCAGGTGTTTCCGGTGCAATTCTGCACAGGAACACTGCGCACGATCACTGGTTCTATTGCGCACGACCACTGGTCGTGCGCCACTGATCGTGTGCACTTAACGCCTTTTTCACGAGTTCTGTTTGGTGCAGTGCGCACGACCACCAATGCCAGTGCGCACGACCACCGGTCGTGCGCCACTGCTCGTGCGCATTGACCATTAAATTTCTGAGTTCTGTTTCATCTATTGCGCACGACCACTGACGCTAGTGCGCACGACCACCGGTCGTGCGCCACTGGTCGTGCGAACATGTTATTTTGTAATTTCTGTCTTTGCAGGTTCTGTCCAGGCAGAGCGCACGATCACAGGATTCCAGTGCGCACGACCAATGGTCGTGCGCCACTGACCGTGCGCACTGTTTAATTCCAGCGCCTATAAATTCCCTGCTCGCGATTTTAGGTCATCATCGATCGCTTCCAGCCGCCGTTTTCCGCCCGATTCCGCCCGATTTCGCCCCTCCACCGTCGCCCACCATATAGAGGTGCTCCGGGCTTGCTCTTCACGCCTATCTTGAGCCGGAGTTTCCTCTCGGCCTCCTCCTTCATCCAAGAGCTCCAAAGGAAGACCTAGCCGCTATCTCCATCGAGCAAGAGGAAGTTGGCAACCTCCACCGGATCGTGACACGAAGAAGACGGGTCCATTGGAGAGTCGTGACAGCTCTCTCTACCCCGGACGTAGTTGCGGACCGAGCTTGGACGCGGATTGACAACCCGGCGATTCCAACCGTGAATCTTCAACGAGCCTTCGGATTCGGTCGATTTCTTGCCTTGTTCTCCTTTTATTGATTGTTGTAATAGTTAGATCTTGTATATTTTGATGAAGTTGCACTTGAACTAATTTGTATTTCCATATATTTCTTGTATTTGTGAAATGCTTGTTATTTGAGTTGCTTGAGGTGCGCCCCATTCCATCCTCCATCCCACCATCGTGTCCGGTGCCGCACTAGCAATTGCTAGTGGCGTGCTTGTCGAAGAGGTGCTTGCGACCCTCATTCCACTAGCCTACTCGCCCATTCGCCTACCGAAGCGTGGCATCGCGGCCCGTAATCCATTCGCCTATCGAAGCAGCGCGCTCAAGGCCTGCATAGTTCGATTCCATTAGCCTTCTCGTCCATCCGCCCTTGCGACGCAGCGCGCTCAAGGCCTGCCTAGTTTCCATCCCGCCAAGCGAAGCTTTGCATAGCGGCATTGCATAGGAGTAGTTGTTAGCTTTTATTTTGTTTTCCAAAAGCCAACCCAACTCCCCCGCAATCCATCCGATTTAAGGACTTCGATCTCAAGTCCTGCCTCAATAGTAAACTCCACCTTATTGTGTTCCTCAAGAGACCGACACTCGGGGATTTATTCCCAACATTTATTACTTGAACGATCGGTACACTGCCGTTTCGTGTCGCAGTCAAGCTACCGCCTATAGCGGTGTGTGAGATTTGCGCCATCAGGAGCCGAGCTCACCCGGAGTAGGAGGAGACTCCACACCTGCCAGGGAGCCGAGCTCACCTGGAGTGGGAGGAAACTCCACACCTGCCAGGGAGCCGAGCTCACCTGGAGTGGGGGAAACTCCACACCTGCCAGGGAGCCGAGCTCACCTGGAGGGGAAGGAAACTCCACACCTGCCAGGGAGCCGAGCTCACCTGGAGTGGGAGGAGACTCCACACCTGTCAGGGAGCCGAGCTCACCTGGAGTGGGAGGAAACTCCACACCTGCCAGGGAGCCGATCTCACCTGGAGGGGGAGGAAACTCGACACCTGCCAGGGAGCCGAGCTCACCTGGAGGTGGAGGAACTCAATCATCTTACCAAAGCAACTGGGGGCAGAGAACTAGTCTACGTCCTAGGTGTTTACCTTCACCTGGAGGCAGAGGAATTCAACACCTTTCTAAACCAATTTGGGGCGGAGAACTAGTCCACGTCCTAGGGGCCTAGCTTACCTGGAGGCAGAGGAATTCAACACCTTTCCAAACCAATTGGGGGCGGAGTACCCGTCCACGTCCTAGGGTCTTAGCTTGCCTGGAGGCAGAGGAACCCAACACCTTCCCAAACCAATTGGGGCAGAGTACCCGTCCACGTCCTAGGGGCCTAGCTTACCTGGAGGCAGAGGAACTCAACACTTTTTCAAACCAACTGGTGGTGGAATACCCATCCACGTCCTAGGGGCCTAGATTACCTAGATGCGGAGGAGCTCATCATCTTTCCAAGTCATTTAGTCAAGTAGCGAGTCGACCCGATGAGTCTCTCATCTGCCGGCATGACTGAGCCCGAAGAATGGTCTCTAGTCAGGGATTTTACCAACTGGGGGTGGAGTACCCATCCACGTCCTAGGTGCTTACCTTCACCTGGAGGTAGAGGAACTCAACACCTTCCCAAGCCACTTAGTCAAGTAGCGAGTCGAACCGATGAGTCTCCCATCTGCCGGCATGACTGAGCCCAGAGAATGGTCTCTAGTCGGGGATCTTACCAACTGGGGGTGGAGTACCCATCCACGTCCTAGGTGCTTAATTTCACCTGGAGGCAGAGGAACTCAACACCTTCCCAAGACACTTAGTCAAGTAGCGAGTCGACCCGATGAGTCTCCCATCTGCCGGCATGACTGAGCCCGGAAAATGGTCTCTAGTCGGGGATCTTACCAACTGGGGGTGGAGTACCCATCCACATCCTAGGTGCTCACCTTCACCTGGAGGCAGAGGAACTCAACACCTTCCCAAGCCACTTACTCAAGTATCGAGTCGACCCGATGAGTCTCCCATCTGCCGGCATGACTGAGCCCGGAGAATGGTCTCTAGTCGGGGATTTTACCAACTGGGGGTAGAGTACCCATCCACATCCTAGGTGCTTACCTTCACCTGGAGGCAGAGGAATTCAACACCTTCCCAAGCCAATTAGTCAAGTAGCGAGTCAACCCGACGAGTCTCTCATCTGCCGGCATGACTGAGCCCAGAGAATGGTCTCTAGTCGGGGATTTTACCAACTGGGGGTGGAGTACCCATCCACGTCCTAGGTGCTTACCTTCACCTAGAGGCGGAGGAACCCAACACCTTCCCAGAGGCTTTACCAAAGGTTCTATCTCTACCTACTTTTTATTCAACATGGGGAGGTTACATATCTATTACAACGCGCCTTCTTGCGCCTACTCGGCCACATGCATCTCGGCCATCTCTTTTATCACCTCCTCCACTTTCTCTGCCTTCTCATTCATTCTCTTTCTCCTGGTCCTTCCTGCTTCCCTGGTCAACCTGGAGGTGGAAGACTTCCCCTGGAAACGATCTGTGTAGCTTCCCTGCGTCTCCCCGTGCTTTTGTTGAATCAAGAATAGGGACTCTGGTCCCTTCCTCCCCTTCTTCGAGGTGGAGAACCTCAATAAGAAACTCCGACACAGGTCCTTGAAATTGTAGATGGTACCTGATGGGAGCTGGTGGAACCAGTATTTTGCCTCTCCCTTGAAGGTGATGGCGAAGAGCCTGCACTTGGAGGCGTCTGCTATTTGTTTGATCGAGACCATGTCTTCAAACCACTGGAGGTGCTGGAGAGGGTCGTCCTTTCCTGCGTAGTAAGACATGTCCGGTTCGCTGAACCCGTATGGAGCGGGAGCTGAGACAATCAGCTCGCAGGAGGGACTTCCCCACCCTCCCTGGCGAGTCGAAGGCATTCTCTCTGCCTCCCCACTGGGGTAGCCGGTCCCAGGAGAGCTGTTGAAGAGCATTCTCGCTTGGGGACCCAAGCCCTCCTCTGAGGCTAACCCCTTTTCTTGCCGACGTGCTTGCACCATCTCCATTGGAGATGGCATGGCGAACACAGGTGCGGGTGGTGTCGAGCACTCGCTGCGAGGGGGAAGTGCGACCCGCATGAGCTCCTGAACCGACTTCTTGAACTCTTCAAAATCCCTTTTCTTCACGCACTTGCTGGTAAGGGGTGAGTCCCCCAGCTCATCGCTTCTAGCCATGAGACTTGCCCAGAGCTTTCCGATCTAGCTGCTTCCACGCTCACCGCACCATAATGTTGAAACCAGAGAACTGGTCTCGACTTTCGTAAGGGGGATGTAGCTTACCCTTACTTGACCCGAGCTAGAGCCTCGACCAGTCACTAAGAGCCGAAAGACCTTGCCCTTGAAGAACAACTAAGTCCACAAACGGACCCCTTAAGCTGCAGCGTGGAGGTCCCACCACATATCCGGAAGCTCACAAGGAACTTCCCCTCCCAAGCCAATGTTGAGCCTGGGCACCTTGGAGGGCACTAAGGATCACCTCACCATCCACCTTCAATGACAGGGGGAGGGGTAGTGCTTGCTCATAACACACAGGCGAGGGAGGGGGTATCAACATCCTTTCCCAAGGTGCCCATGGGGGGTCTATTTATAGACTTCCCAAAAATTGGGCCGCGGATAGTCAAAAATCTACTATCCGCAGCCCAACAACTAACCCGAACGACCGAAACAGGAGGGGGGTGAGTGGAGCTCGAGACGTCCACTCCCCCCCCCCCCCCCCCCCCCCCCCGCCGGGGGTCAGATGGATGGACCAGCGTCCATCACCTGTGCTGGGCGAGTGGACCATAGGGCCACTCGCCCAACTGCCCGGGCGAGTGGACCACAGGTCCACTCGCCTGCTGGCCTGGGGGCGAGTGGACCTTGAGTCCACTCGCTCTCCGCCTTGGGCGAGTGGACCCGAGGTCCACATCCCCCTTTCCCGTGCGAGTGGACCGATGGTCCATTCGCCCGGGGCCTTGGGCGAGTGGAGCCAAGGTCCATTCGCCTAAGAGAGCTTGCCCCCCGGGCTTTCTATTTCTGGTCTTGACGACCTCCGTTGGGTCGATCCACTGCGTCATGGTCACCCTCTCTATCCCAACCTCTGTTGGAACATGGTCTTCCGGATCTCCTATGTTTGAGAATAACAAATCCTATGTGTATTTGATCTTGTGTGTTCAAGTGTGCAGGTTTACATAGTCCATATGACTCAAGGAGTACTCATGATGACTGCCCCCAAAATTGAGGCCAAAATTCGAAAAGGCTCACTAGCGCCGGCGGTAGCGATAGCGCCCGGCGCTAGCGATGATTAGCGCGATTCCGGCAGTGTTTTTAGAAAGAGCTACCGCCCGGCGGTAGCTACTAGCGCTGGCGGTAGCATGGCGCACAAGAGGCATAGAGCAAAATGTTGCCACGGATTGAAGATCCTGCCGCGCAAAACGTTTCCTAATCCGGGCTACCGCCGGCGGTAGCGCTAGCGCCGGCGATAGCGCTTGGGCTATAAAAGGACCCCCTCTCCTCTTGTTTTCGACACACCTATTGTATACACCTCAGAGAGAGAGTACTAGATTTCCAGAGGCTTGTCTTAGCTGAAATTTGAGGTCCCAGCGAAGCTCTGCCAATTTCTGAAGGAGAATTCCATCACGCCGAATCCAGACGAAGTCCGCTTCAACAAACGCTGATTCTACAACGGATCTTCGTCTCCTACTTCAGAAGTTCATCTTAAGGGAGGTTTTGTTATTTTATTTATCTTTTATCATTGTAAACGGTAGTGAAATCGCCTCGTGTTGGCGACTAGGTCTGGGGTAGACTTAGGGCTGAAATTTGCCTCGTGTTGGCGACTAGATCTAGGCTAGTTCTAGGGGGTGCTCGAGGCCACATCTGGGGAAGGATTGGCTAGAGCGGCTTGAGGCCGAATCCGGGGAGGATAAGGCTAGGGCCACCGGTTCGTGGGAAAGCGTGTCGGGATAGAAAACAAAAAGAGTTTTTTTATTATTCGCCTCCGATCTCTAGCGTCATCAAGATCAAGTTTTGTAAAACTTATTTATCATTAATAAAGCTTGTCTCTTTTTGTTTTACTTCACTTATTTCATGTCTTTAATCTTGCAATAATTCAAAGTTTTTAAATATAATCTAAAGTTTTTTAAAACCCTTATTCACCCCCCCCCCCCCCTCTAAGGGCGCCGACCGATCCAACAACCTCATCCGCGTCGGGTCACACCAACTCGGAAAATGTGAGGGTTGTACACGTAAGAATGAGAGAGAGAGATCGCAAGCAGTTTTTTGAAAGCGTAGCAGAGCATATAAAACGATCCAGAAAATTCTCCTATGTAGGAGTCTCGTAAAATAACAAGTAATTAATTTTAACGGTTATAATTGGTAAGAGATAATCGTGCAGACAAATGTGGAAGATTTCCAACGTAAAGGAGTAATGGTGAGAAAAACACGTAAAAGAACGGTTAGAAATTATGCGTAATAATTGCGTAGAGAAAATGCAAAACGATAGAGGTCGCGTCGAGTTCAATTCGACGCTGTGTCGAAATCATATCGACGCAAACTAACACTATGTCGAGATCTAATTGACGTAGGTCTAGACGACGGAGAACATGTCGACGCAACTCGACGCTACGTCGAGTTACTATCGACGCAGATCCAGTCGACGGAGAGCTTGTCGACGCAACTCGACGCTACGTCGAGTTCTTATCGACGCAGGTTGGGTGCGCCGAGTTCTATTCGACGCAACTCCAATTTCAAATGAGCTAGTCGACGCCACTTCGAGTTCTACTCGACGCAACTCCGGCTTCTATTCGACGCAACTCCGAATAAAAGTACTGAAACTATTTTGTACAAAAATACAATTTAATTCAATTATTCCCCAAATCCGGATCCAGATCAGGTCCGATGTGGTGCGTGCACGTGCGCGCGTGTGTGTGGTTCATAGTTCCTCCTTATGTTCCTTTGAAAAAAAATAAGAAAGTGTAAAGATAATTATATATTTGCTAACAAGAATGTAGAATGACAAGATGAGACTAAAGGATTCATCCTTACCTTCATGAAAGGTTCCCTCCAAAAAGTTTGGATTTCAAGCGAGCTAGTCGACACCACTTCGAGTTCTACTCGACGCAGCTCCGAATTTTATTCGACGCAACTCCGAATAAAAGTACTGAAACTATTTTGTACAAAAATACAATTCAATTCAATTATTCTCCAAATCCGGATCCGGTCCGGTGCGGTGCGCGCGCGCGTGTGTGATTCATAGTTCTTCCTTATGTTCCTTTGAAAAAATAAGAAAGTGTGAAGATAATTATATACTTGTTGCGGGTCACTCGACGCTCTTCCAGACCGGGCGAATTGAACCGTCTTAACCGGAGATTGAGCAGAATGCGCAAATAGTCACAGAGAGAACAGACAAATGACAAGAGAACATTTTTAGCGTGGAAAACCCGGAAAGGGTGAAAAACCACGTGGCCGGATCGATGCCAGCCAAAATACACTAAGTGTTGGGGTGTTACAAGTGAAGTTACAAGAACAAAGAGCGATAGGCTGCTTCTCGTTACAGTTGCAGTCGAATGGAATTCCCTGAGGGTGACAAGCCACCTCTCAGAAAACTAAGTATCTTGGTGTTGCAGGAGGTCTTCAAGGTCCGAAGAAGATCTTCAAGTGACGAAGGAGATCTTCGAATCACGAAGGAGATCTTCGAACCGCGAAGGAGATCTTCGAACCGCGAAAGAGATCTTCGAACGCGAAGGAGATCTTCGAAGGAAATCTTCAAGGAGCTCTCTCGGATGCCAAAAGTCAGATCCCCCCAAATGAGGATTCAGGGTCCCTTTTATAGACTTGGCCGGGGGCGGCTTGATAATTTCACCGTTGTAACCACCGTAACCACCTGACGGGCCGATCTCGTCCGTTGATCGAGAGCACACGGATCGCCACTTTCTGAATATAACGGCTTCGCCCCTCGGGCAGTTCGGGTAGTTCGGGCAGTTGACGTTCCTGATTGCAATGCGTAAATCCTGTAATCTTAAGAGAGAAAATGGAGTTAGCAACAACACGCACTATGAACTTTGCAACGTTCAAGTGCGCGCCGGTCAAGAGTACGCTAAGGACTTAGCGACACAAGCGCGATCGGGGTTGCGCAAGGATTGCGCAAAAAGCGCAACGGGCGGCGCGAGGCGAGGTGGGAGATCGACGCCGAATACGTGCGCGAACGCAGGCGTGCGTCCACGTGCTGGGTGGCGCGCATGGCACGCGAGGGGTACCGCGTGCTGTTGCGCGTGCGCGGTACCCCACGTGCGGCGCGGTACCGCGCGCGGTACCCCGCGTGCGCCGTGGTACCGCGCGCGGTACCCCGCGCGGTACCATGCGTGCGGCGCTGTACCGCGCGCGCCGCGCGGTTCTTCTCCTTCTTGCCCATGCCTCCACCATCTTAGTGGGGAGTGGGGTTTTCGGCTAAATGCAGCCCGAATTTCTCTACAAAATGGACGAAGACCTATCAATACTTGCTAACAAGAATGTAGAATGACAATGTGAGACTAAAGGATTCATCCTTTTCTTCATGAAAGGTTCCCTCCAAAAAGTTTGGATTCTCTCCATTTAGTTTTGGAGCTTTTCATTAAATGAGTAGCAAACACCAAATACCAAACAAGACTCCAATTAAAACATTATAAATTAAATAATATTTTAAAATACAAAATTTCTAACACATTGAATTAATAAATATAAAAAAATTGTGAAATAATTCCAACAATTATTTTGTAATATTAATTTATTGTGCCCGGGCTTAGCGATAATCCAAGCTCCGCCACTGTCGGCACCGATCTGGCCCCATTGTTTTCCCCCCTTTCCGGGGTTTTTTCACGTCAAAAATCTTTTGCCAACTGTTGATCATTTCTGTGGTTATTTGCGCACTCGGCCCACTCTCGAGCTAAGACAATTCGATTCGACCGAACTACGAGAGCGTCAAGCTACCCGCAACAAAGTTGATATCCGGATCCAGAAAAGTTATGCGATTGTAATAATTTCACTGCTTTGTTGTAGGAGAAATATCGTAGCGAAATTTTTACTCCTCCACAGTTTCCCTTCCATCGGATTTTCACCGAATCCATTCAGATTTTCATTAAAATATAGGACGCGTCAATGTCAAGAAATTGAGATTTTCAGAAATGTTGAGTTTAGGAACGAAATTTTTTTGAGAAAGCCAAAAAGTGGGTCCCACGAAAAGTGAAAATTATAGAGGCAAGCAGAGGATGATGTATTAGCAGCACCAGAATTCTTTCCCCCAACAGGCCCTAGAGCAAAAGTTTCTGTAAATAAAGTCAGAAAAAAATAATACCAGCAAGCGATATTTGTGAAATTTATATTTATGTGCACATCCGGTTACCCACTTATTTGTAGGCGTATCACCTTGCAAACTACTTTTAAATTAATAAAATAATTATTTAACTAACTTAATAAAAATTTGTGCGAATTTATTTATTTAAGTATAATAGTTTCCATCTACCTGTAGACCCCATTAACACTGAAATTTTTCCAGTTGGAACAAATAATTTTTTGACAGAAAAAATTCCAGTTAAAACAGAAAATTCCTAATGAAATTTTTTGGAAATAATCCGGAAGACAAATGAGTACTTAAAATAAGGCAATTGTTATTCGCAGACCATAACCATCTATCTGCAGACCAATTTTTCCCACTTTATTTGAGTTTACAAATTGTTATCCCCAAATCAATTTTATGAGCAGGGCCCGACAACGAAGGAACATCTTTGACGACCTTCTGAGCACTTCAATCTGTGCGCAGATCATGATTGATAAAATGAGTTCGCAGATAAAGATCGAGTTGAGGAAGAAAGACGTTTATTCGTTTTAATGTGTTTTCGATTTGTTTGGAAAGATTTAGATAGCTAGGGTTTGTTTAAGAAGATTTAGACAACTTAGGTTTACTCTCTCTCTCTCTCTCTCTCTCTCTCTCTCTCCCTCTCTCTCTCTCTGTGTGGTGAGGAAGCCGAAGAAGACGACCAAAGATTTTTTTTTTTTAATTTTCTTTACTAATCTATGGATAACAAAAATATATGCGAATAACAGATATGCGAAGAAAATCTCCCAGATTTTGCTGAAAGTTCAGAACAGATAACAACAGATCATTCTTCACAAGATATAGCAGCTGAACAAATTCCCCAAGTGGAAATTATTGCTGAACCCACTCCAACTGTTGATCACATCACAGTTAGAGATCATCCAATATCACAAGTGATTGGTGATATTTCAGCAGGTGTGCAAACAAGGAATCAAGTAAATCAGAACATGATGCACACATGTTTTCTCTCTCAGATTGAACCTCAATCTCTACAAGATGCAGAACAAGATCCCAACTGGATCATTGCTATGCAAGAGGAACTCAATCAGTTTGAGACAAACAAAGTATGGGATTTGGTTCCTAGACCAAAAGACCATCCAGTCATTGGAACTAAGTGGATCTACAGGAATAAGCTAGATGCAGATAGAAATATTGTGAGAAACAAAGCTAGACTGGTAGCTCAAAGATACTCATAAGAAGAAGGAATTGATTATGATCAGACTTTTGCACCAGTTGCAAGACTTGAAGCAATCGGAATTTTTCTTGCATTTGCAGCATACAAGAAATTCAAGGTTTATCAAATGGATGTAAAAAGTGCATTCCTGAATGGAGAAATCAAAGAAGAAGTCTATGTGGAACAACCACCAGGTTTCATCTCTCCAACTCAATCCTCTTTCGTATTTAAGCTTAAGAAAGCTCTTTATGGTCTCAAACAAGCTCCTAGAGCATGATGTGAGACTTTAACTAGTTTTCTTCTAGAGAATAAATTCTGTAGAGGCATAGTAGATAAAACATTATTTTTTAGGATGCATAAGAATAAAACTTTGCTAGTTCAAATATATGTAGATGATATTATTTTTGGTTCTACTGATTCAAATTTGTGCAAAAGATTCTATAATCTAATGCAATCTAAATTTGAAATGAGTAGTATGGGTGAGTTATCATACTTCCTTGGTCTTCAAGTGAAGCAAACACCAAATGGAATCTTCATATCCCAATCTAAGTATGCTAAGGAATTAGTGAAAAGATTTGGTATGTCTGATTCTTCCACCATGAAAACACCATGCCCTCAAATGCTGTTGTTGATAATGATGAATCAGGGAAACCTGTTGATTCAAAAGTATATAGAGCAATTGTTGGCTCACTACTTTATTTAACAGCAAGTAGGTCTGACATAATGTTTGCTACATGTATTTGTGCTAGATTCCAAGTTAACCCCAAAGAATCTCATCGAATTTTATTAAAAAGGAATTTGAGATATATAAAGGGTTGCCCTAATCTAGGACTTTGGTATCCAACAACATCTGAATTTGAATTAACTGGATTCTCATATTCAAATTATGTTGGATGCAGAGTAGACAGGAAAAGCACATCAGGAACTTGTCAGTTTCTTGGTGATAGGCTTGTGTCTTGGTTTTGTAAGAAACAAACATTTGTGTCCACATCAACAGCTGAAGCTGAATACATAGCTGCTGGCAGTTGCTGCTCACAGACTATGGTGTCAACTTAAATAATTCAACTATATTTTGTGACAATACTAGTGCAATATCTATAGCACAAAATCCAGTTCTCCATAGTAGAACTAAACACATAGAGATTAGGCACCACTTCCTTAGGGATAATGTGGATAAAAACAAAATCTGCCTACAGTTCATCTCTACTGATTTGCAAAGAGCAGATATTTTCACCAAGCCCTTGGATGAAAAGAAACATATTTTCTTTATAAATCAGTTGGGCATGATAGATGGAGACTCAATCTGTTAAAAAATTTAAGTTTTCGACTTACCTAACTCTTCATTGAACTGAGCTCAACGAAATCAAGTTTTTTGTCGAATGGAGATCGACGAAGTCATCAAATTCGTCGAACCGAGATCGACGAAAACTCATTTTTCGTCGAACCCAGTTTTTCTGAAGCTTTTTATTTCAGTCTGTCATCATTAATAAAAAAAATTTTAGCTGATTATCTACAGAATTGCTTCTCTTTCTAGTTCCTTTTGCACTTGATCTCTATCTTATTGTGCAGGAACAACATCAATATGAATCTTGCATCCTTCCCTTCCTCCATCAAATGTACCTTCTTCAAGGGGCCTAGCTTCAGGCCTTTCCTGAAACTAGGCAGGGGGAGAAGTCTTGCATGAACAAGCTCCATTTGATGCATTGTTTTGCTCAGGGGGAGTTATCTTATAATCTAGGCAAGAGAGAAAGCTGAAGAATCTCCAGAACTCAGGGGGAGACACTCTCAGGGGGAGTTGCTGTTTGAAGAAAAGCTTAATAAAGTTTACAGCAGATTGCTGATTACAGTTTAATATTTCAGAAAAGTATTCTGTAATACAGATGCAGATACAACTCAGAAGAGAGAACTTGAATCAACAAATTCAATATCAGTTATTGCTACAGCATAGCAAATCAAAATTATAAAACTGGACAAAAGAAGAAAGCAGTTTGCCGATTCAGATTTCAAAATATTTATATACAGACATTCCGAAATCAGATAAATATTCAATTCAGATTTCAGAACAATACAGTTCAGTTCAGATCAAAATTCAGAACAACACAGATCAGACAAAATCAGAATTTCAGAATTCAGAAGAAGCAGAATTCAGAAAAATCAAGGTTCTGATTGTATTTTCAGTTTTATTCTTATTGAAATGTATTTTCAAAACTCAAAGTACTTTTCATTTCATATCTGATAAAATATTTAAAATATATCAGATATATTCATACTCTGTTGTTTTTGATATTTTAGCATTTGTTTATTTTTCAACTTTTGTTAAATAGTGTCCTAACCCAAATAGGGGGAGATTGTTGGAACAACCCTATTTGTGATTTGGGCTAGGATCACTATATGTTAACTAAGGACAAGTTGAACCCAATGTATAGTTTATGGGTCAAGAGCTTAGGAAGAAATTTGGCTGTTAGAACTAGAAATTTCACTAAGGCTCAGCATTTGTCGAACAGCGCTCAGCATTCGTCGAACGACGCTCAGCATTCGTCGGACGGCGTTCGACGAAATATCAAGGAAGCGGTCGACGAAATTAAGCCATCTCTGCGTTCGACAAATGGCTGCCAGCGCTCGACAGATTCTAGCCAGCGCTCGACAGATCCCAGCCAGAGCTCGACAAATTGTTTACTGAAGCTCAGATCGACAAATATAGTTTCCAGAATATTTAATACTTAAAGATCAGTTATATATCAGTTCTCTGAACACAGTTCGACGAAGGCAACGACTCTTTCCAATCAGATCAAGTAAGGAAACATAATTCTTTATTATTTAAGTTATAGCCGTTGACACTTCCAGCAGAAAAGGACAAATCATGGAAAAAGGAAAGAGATTACGGCGTGCAGCTGTACTGTTCCCAGATTTTCTTTTTAGATATATTATATACCTTAATATAAGGGATCTGCATTTAATAGTTGTCAGATATTTTGAAAAGGGAAAAGATATACAACAGATTATGCTCAAGTTTATACGGCAGATAAAATAAAATAGAATACTTTACATATTTGCTGGATAGGAAATCGACAGAACAGATATAGAGAGATATACAGGTAGAATAAAAATACAGATCATCATCTTCTTCCTGCTAAGCATTATTCAGAGCAAAGAACTTCATCTTCTTTTCTTTTAGCAGCACATACTTTCTGAGAACAGCTACACCACCACTCAGTATTTTCCTGCTGTAAGATTCAAGAAAGAAAGAAGAAGAAGAACAAGCATTCAGATCTTCAAAAGAGCAACATCAAATTGGAGAACTTTTTCTCTCAATTTAATCAGCTACAGGAAGATTAGTTCTTCAAGAAAAGCTCCAGCAACATCTACTGTCAAACAAATCCATATCAGACAGAGGAGCAATTCAACATCAAATCCACTAGTCTTCTCTATACATCTTGACAGAGATGAACACTATAAACTCTTTCTAACCTCTCTTGTACAGGGTTAATACTCCCTTCAAAAGTGTAACCTACTGGTGGCAAGACACCTTATCAAAAAATTCTTGTGTGGTTTTTAAGCACTTTATCAAAAGCTTATCAGTGAATTGGTCACCTGATCAAACTCCCATTGGTGTGTGGACACCTTTTCAAAAATCCCTTGGTGTGAGGGCACCTGATCAAACCTCCTAGTGGATCCTACCAAGTGTGGTAGAAGAGTAGACGTACCCAGGTTTTTGGGGAACTACTATAAATTCCTTGTGTCTTCTGTGATTGTCTATTTCTTTGTGCTGCACTATGTGATTTTACTCAACCTGTTTTATTTACTTTGTTTTATATCTCACACTGTTTACACATATATATAACATTATTTTCATTCTGCTATAAAAACTAAGAAAAAGTTTTAAACTCTATTCACCCCCACTCCAGAGTTAACTTAAAATCTAACCTCCACTTTCAATTGGTATCAGAGGGCTGTTGATCTTATTTACAGGCTAACACCTGGATCATAAAGATCAATTAGATCTTAAATTATTTTAGAGTTTTTGTTTATTTATTTTCTGTTAAAAACTCATGGCACAAAACAAGGAGTATTCAAGCACAAGACCTCCTATGTGCAATCTTAGTAAGTTTGCACTGTGGAAAGCAAGGATTAGGCTTTATATGAACTCTATTGATGAAGAGATTTTCAATGTTATTCTGACAGGGCCTCCAGCACCTACAACATCAACAAGCACTGAAGCAACAATAGACAACACTACTGTCCTACCTCCTGAATGGACAGAAACTCAAAAGAAGCAAAGAAGTGCAGATGCTAAAGCCATGAACATTCTGGCTCAAACTATGTCTGATGACATATTTCAAAAAGTGGTTGAATGTACTTCAGCTAGAGGGATTTGGATCTCTCTCAACAAAATGGTTGAGGGATCTGCTGATGAAAGGAAAGACAGGAGATCACATCTCATTTCTTAGTATGAGAATTTTAAGAAAGGAGAAAATGAAACAGTAGCTGATATGTACAATAGGCTCAGCCTCATAATAAATGAGCTGAAGACCTAGGATAAAGTGATCTCTATCACTGAGGTCAATGACAAGATCTTAATGTGCTTCCCCAGCACATGGGATTCTAGAATCTGGCCAATCAAGGAAGCCAGAAGCCTCAATGAGATTACCACTGAAGCATTGTTGGGCAAGCTCAAATCCTATGAGCAGATCATTAAATCCAGGGATGCTGAAGCATCCACTTCATCTCCAGCAACAAAGAAAGAAAAGAGCATAGCTTTCAAAGCAGCTGATGCAGAAGAAGAAAAGACTCCAAAAGATGAAGAGTTAATGAGTCTATTTGCCAAAAGATTCTACAAGATGGCAAGAAAAGACTTCAGGAAAAAGTCATCCAGAAGCTATGAAAAGCCAAGGTATGACAAAAATAATTCTAAAGAAATATATGTTTTAGTTGCAGGAAACCTGGACATATTGCACCAGACTGTCCAGAAAACCAGAAGAAAGAAAAGAAAAAGGACAAAGAAGAGAAAAGAACCTCCAGCAAATCTTCCTCTCACAAACACAAAAAGAAGGGAAGAGGATTTGTAGCAGAATCATGGAGTGAAACTGAATCAGAATCATCATCCAGCTCATCAGATGATGAAGAAGAAACAAAAGAGAATGATCAGTGCCTGATGACAATTTATGACTCAGACAGTGAGTCAGGAAATGCTTCTTCATCCAGTGATGATGAAGACTATGAAGAAGAGAAGAACTTTTGCATGATGGCAATCAATGCCTCAGCCAACAACTCTGATGAAGAGGAATCAGAATCAGAAGCAGAAACTAATGCAGATCAGGTAATATCTACATTTGATTTTACTTCTGTTGAATTCAAAGCTGAATTCAAAGTCCTTTGCTCAGGCTTAATCAAATATGAGAAAGAAATAATCTTACTCAGAAATAAGCTAGCTGAAATGAATAGTATAAGTGAAGAAAATATAAATCTTAAGAAAGATTTGGCTGCCTCCAGGGAACATATTGTTCTCATTGAGAGCAAGTTGTCTGAAGCCAAAAAATTTGAAGAATCCCTGAATGGGAGAAGCATCAAACTGATGGATATCACAAGCACAGTAAATGCTAGACTTAATAGCAAACTTGGCTTGGGTGCTTCATCAAGTGAGCCACCTCTGATTAAGAAGAATATATTATCTACACCTATAAAATTCATCTCTGCTAAGAGCAAAGAGGTTGTAGATGAAAATAAAAACATTTCAAGTAAGACTGTCGAGAATAGCAGAATTCAGTAGAATTCGTCGAACGGAGCTCGACGAAATGCATCAAATTTGTCGAACGGAGCTCGACGAACTCTGAAGACAGATTTTCTATATAATAATTATATGAACGGCGCTCGATGAAATATCAGTCATTTGTCGAACGGAGCTCGACGAACTCAACCCAGTTCATATAACAGAAACTATACAGCAAATCTGAACAATTCTCATTCTTCACATTCTATCAATCCTTTCACTGAATGGATTATACCTCCAAGGAGATATCATCCACAAGGTTACAAGGACCAACCTGAAATGTCTTTTATTTCATATTTTTGTGGTAATACAAAAAGACCCAAGGTAATCTGGGTCAGGAATAAATAGATTGTTTTCTTGTTTTTGCAGGTACACAGCTATCCAAGAACAAGTGAAAAATGGTATTTGGACAGTGGCTGTTCAAAACATATGACAGGGAACAAGGCAAATCAGAACAGTTACAAGGAAAAGCTTGGACCAAAAGTTATATTTGGAGACTCCAACTGTGGACAGACCAAAGGCTATGGAAAAGTCAAGGTTGGAGAAGTCACCTTCAAAGAGGTAGCTTATGTCAAAGGACTAAAACACAACCTTATCAGCACAAGTCAATGATGTGATGAAGGTTATCAGGTAACATTTAATAAATTGAAATGCCTTATTAAATCTGCTAATAATGTTATTATTTTATCAGGTATTAGGCAGGGTAATATATATTTAGTGAATTTCAATTCATCTACTTCAGAAATTTGTTTATTTAGTGATTTAAGCAAATCTAGTGAACTTTGGCATAAAAGATTATGACATGTAAATCTTAGGACCATTGCTAAATTATCTAAGGACAATCTTGTTAGAGGTTTACCCTTAGGTTCATACAAGAAAGAAGGTCTTTGTAGGGCATGTCAACTAGGCAAGCAAACTAAAAATAGCTTTAAATCATTATCTAAAAGTGATTCACCTAGAATCTTATATTTGCTACATATGGACCTTTTTGGACCTATAGCAACAAAGAGTTTAGGGGGGAAGTCTTACACTCTAGTTATTGTAGACGACTTCTCTAGATTCACTTGGGTGTTCTTTTTGAGAGAAAAGTTTGATAACTTTAAAGTTCTTACAGACTTTCTTAAGAGCATACAAATTGAGTACTCTACTGTAGTTGCATTGATCAGAAGTGATCATGGTACCGAGTTTGAGTCTCTTCTTATGCAAGAATTCTGTGAGATGGAAGGTATCAGGCATTGTTTCTCAGCTCCTAGAACTCCTCAACAAAATGGGGTAGTTGAAAGGAAAAATAGAACTCTAATTGAATCAGCAAGAACATTGCTTGCAGATGCTAATTTTCCCCTATCCTTTTGGGCAGAGGCTGTTAGTACAACAAATTATGTTTTGAACAGAAGTTTGATACACAAACTTAAGGGCAAGACTCCTTATGAATTACTTAAAGGGAAGAAACCTAAAGTTAATTATTTTAGAGCATTTGGCTGTAGATGTTTCATTCACAATAATGATAAGAAATACCTTAGGAAATTTGAACCAAAATCAGATGAAGGAATTTTCTTAGGTTATTCACTAATCAGTAAAGCATATAGGATTTATAATAAATCTACTCTTAAAATAGAAGAATCTATGCATGTCTCTTTTGATGAAACTAACATGTCTTACAAGGAGAAGATTCCTTCTACCATAGAAAATCTGCAGGTACCTATACTATGTGAGCAGCTAGATCAATTAGCTCTACATAAAGAAGGAATTCTGAATCCTGAACAGCAGAATGCTGAAGAGAGTGAAGAAGAAAATCTCCTAGATTTTGCTGAAAGTTCAGAACAGATAACAACAGATCATTCTTCACAAGATATAGCAGCTGAACAAATTCCCCAAGTGGAAATTATTGCTGAACCCACTCCAACTGTTGATCACATCATAGTTAGAGATCATCCAATATCACAAGTGATTGGTGATATTTCAGCAGGTGTGCAAACAAGGAATCAAGTAAAACAGAACATGATGCACACATGTTTTCTCTCTCAGATTGAACCTCAATCTCTACAAGATGCAGAAAAAGATCCCAACTGGATCATTGCTATGCAAGAGGAACTCAATCAGTTTGAGACAAACAAAGTATGGGATTTGGTTCCTAGACCAAAAGACCATCCAGTCATTGGAACTAAGTGGATCTACAGGAATAAGCTAGATGCAGATAGAAATATTGTGAGAAACAAAGCTAGACTGGTAGCTCAAGGATACTCATAAGAAGAAGGAATTGATTATGATCAGACTTTTGCACCAGTTGCAAGACTTGAAGCAATCAGAATTTTTCTTGCATTTGCAGCATACAAGAAATTCAAGGTTTATCAAATGGATGTAAAAAGTGCATTCCTGAATGGAGAAATCAAAGAAGAAGTCTATGTGGAACAACCACCAAGTTTCATCTCTCCAACTCAATCCTCTTTTGTATTTAAGCTTAAGAAAGCTCTTTATGGTCTCAAACAAGCTCCTAGAGCATGGTATGAGACTTTAACTAGTTTTCTTCTAGAGAATAAATTCTGTAGAGGCATAGTAGATAAAACATTATTTTTTAGGATACATAAGAATAAAACTTTGCTAGTTCAAATATATGTAGATGATATTATTTTTGGTTCTACTGATTCAAATTTGTGCAAAAGATTCTATAATCTAATGCAATCTAAATTTGAAATGAGTAGTATGGGTGAGTTATCATACTTCCTTGGTCTTCAAGTGAAGCAAACACCAAATGGAATCTTCATATCCCAATATAAGTATGCTAAGGAATTAGTGAAAAGATTTGGTATGTCTGATTCTTCCACCATGAAAACACCATGCCCTCAAATGCTGTTGTTGATAATGATGAACCAGGGAAACCTGTTGATTCAAAAGTATATAGAGCAATTGTTGGCTCACTACTTTATTTAACAGCAAGTAGGTCTGACATAATGTTTGCTACATGTATTTGTGCTAGATTCCAAGTTAACCCCAAAGAATCTCATCTAATTTTATTAAAAAGGATTTTGAGATATATAAAGGGTTGCCCTAATCTAGGACTTTGGTATCCAACAACATCTGAATTTGAATTAACTGGATTCTCAAATTCAGATTATGATGGATGCAGAGTAGACAGGAAAAGCACATCAGGAACTTGTCAGTTTCTTGGTGATAGGCTTGTGTCTTGGTTTTGTAAGAAACAAACATCTGTGTCCACATCAACAGCTGAAGCTGAATACATAGCTGCTGGCAGTTGCTGCTCACAGATATTGTGGATACAAAATTAGCTCATAGACTATGGTGTCAACTTAAATAATTCAACTATATTTTGTGACAATACTAGTGCAATATCTATAGCACAAAATCCAGTTCTCCATAGTAGGACTAAACACATAGAGATTAGGCACCACTTCCTTAGGGATAATGTGGATAAAAACAAAATCTGCCTACAGTTCATCTCTACTGATTTGCAAAGAGCAGATATTTTCACCAAGCCCTTGGATGAAAAGAAACATATTTTCTTTATAAATCAGTTGGGCATGATAGATGGAGACTCAATCTGTTAAAAAATTTAATTTTTCTACTTACCTAACTCTTCATTGAACCGAGCTCAATGAAATCAAGTTTTTCGTCGAATGGAGATCGACGAAGTCATCAAATTCGTCGAACTGAGATCGACGAAAACTCATTTTTCGTCGAACCCAGTTTTTCTGAAGCTTTTTATTTGAGCCTGTCATCATTAATAATATTTTTTTTAGCTGATTATCTACAGAATTGCTTCTCTTTCTAGTTCCTTTTGAACTTGATCTCTATCTTATTGTGCAGGAACAACATCAATATGAATCTTGCATCCTTCCCTACCTCCATCAAATGTCCCTTCTTCAAGGGGCCTAGCTTCAGGCCTTTCCTGAAACTAGGCAGGGGGAGAAGTCTTGTATGAACAAGCTCCATTTGATGCATTGTTTTGCTCAGGCGGAGTTATCTTATAATCTTGGCAAGAGGGAAAGCTGAAGAATCTCCAGAACTCAGGGGGAGACACTCTCAGGGGGAGCTGCTGTTTGAAGAAAAGCTTGATAAAGCTTACAGCAGATTGCTGATTACAGTTTAATATTTCAGAAAAGTATTCTGTAATACAGATGCAGATACAACTCAGAAGAGAGAACTTGAATCAACAAATTCAATATCAATTATTGCTACAACATAGCAAATCAAAATTATAAAACTGGACAAAAGAAGAAAGCAGTTTGCCGATTCAGATTTCTGAAATCAGATAAATATTCAATTCAGATTTCAGAACAATACAGTTTAGTTCAGATCAGAATTCAGAACAACACAGATCAGTTAAAATCAGAATTTCAGAATTCAGAAGCAGCAGAATTCAAAAAAATCAAGGTTCTGATTGTATTTTCAGTTTTATTCTTATTGAAATGTATTTTCAAAACTCAAAGTACTTTTCATTTCATGTCTGATAAAATATTTAAAATATATCAGATATATTCATACTCTGTTGTTTTTGATATTTTAGCATTTGTTTATTTTTCAACTTTTGTTAAATAGTGTCCTAAACCAAATAGGGGGAGATTGTTGGAACAACCCTATTTGTGATTTGGGCTAGGATCACTATATGTTAACTAAGGACATGTTGAACCCAATGTATAGTTTATGGGTCAAGGGCTTAGGAAGAAATTTGGCTGTTAGAACTAGAAATTTCACTAAGGCTCAGCATTTGTCGAACGACGCTCAGCATTCGTCGAACGACGCTCAGCATTCGTCGGAAGACGTTCGACGAAATATCAAGGAACCGGTCGACAAAATTCAGCCATCTCTGAGTTCGACAAATGGCTGCCAGCGCTCGACAGATTCTAGCCAGCGCTCGACAGATCCCAGCCAGAGCTCGACAAATTTTTTACTGAAGCTTAGATCGACAAATACAGTTTCCAGAGTATTTAATACTTAAAGATCAGTTATATATCAGTTCTCTGAACACAGTTCGACGAAGGCAACGGCTCTTTCCAATCAGATCAAGTTAGGAAACATAATTCTTTATTATTTAAGTTATAACCGTTGACACTTCCAGCAGAAAAGGACAAATCGTGGAAAAAGGAAAGAGATTACGGCGTGCAGCTGTACTGTTCCCAGATTTTCTTTTCAGATATATTATATCCCTTAATATAAGGGATCTGCATTTAATAGTTGTCAGATATTTTATAAAGGGAAAAAATATACAGCAGATTATGCTCAAGTTTATACGGCAGATAAAATAAAATAGAATAATTTACATATTTGCTCGATAAGAAATCGACAGAACAGATATAGAGAGATATACAGGAAGAATAAAAATACATATCATCATCTTCTTCCTGCTAAGCATTATTCAGAGCAAAGAACTTCATCTTCTTTTCTTTTAGCAGCACATACTTTCTGAGAACAGCTACACCACCACTCAGTATTTTCCTGCTGTAAGATTCAAGAAAGAAAGAAGAAGAAGAACAAGCATTCAGATCTTCAAAAGAGCAACATCAAATTGGAGAACTTGTTCTCTCAATTTAATCAGCTACAGGAAGATTAGTTCTTCAAGAAAAGCTCCAGCAACATCCACTGTCAAACAAATCCATATCATACAGAGGAGCAATTCAACATCAAATCCACTAGTCTTCTCTATACATCTTGACAGAGAAGAACACTATAAACTCTTTCTAACCTCTCTTGTACAGGGTTAATACTCCCTTCAAAAGTATAACCTACTGGTGGCAAGACACCTTATCAAAAAAATCCTTGTGTGGTTTTTAAGCACCTTATCAAAAGCTTATCGGTGAATTGGGCACCTGATCAAACTCCCATTGGTGTGTGGACACCTAATCAAAAATCCCTTGGTGTGAGGGCACCTGATCAAACCTCCTAGTGGATCCTACCAAGTGTGGTAGAAGAGTAGACGTACCCAGGTTTTTGGGGAACTACTATAAATTCCTTGTGTCTTCTGTGATTGTCTATTTCTTTGTGTTGTGCTGTGTGATTTTACTTAACCTGTTTTATTTACTTTGTTTTATATCTCACATTATTTACACATATATATAACACTATTTTAATTCCGTTATAAAAACTAAGAAAAAGTTTTAAACTCTATTCACCCCCCTCTAGAGTTAACTTAAGATCTAACCTCCACTTTCATATACCTTTTCAGGTCTTACCTAACAAGGAAATAAATTCAAAATAGAGACAGGGTGTTGGGAATTGTATCCACAATTACCTTGATTTGAAGAAGTCCCCTTGAACTAAGTTGAATTGAGATTGTATTTGATGTTGTTTTCTAGTAATGTGTTTGCAGGTTTTAAATAGCTAAGTACAAACCAATGTCAGGTTTCAATGGGTCATCAAACATAGGCCTACGCAATGTAATTCCTCATTGTGTAGACCAAAGTGTTGACTCGTGTGGAATCTCTCTATTGGGATGTACTTCTTATTCAAACACAAAGGAAGAGCTAAGAGAAAGTTGCTGCTGTTCTTATGATCTGGAAGAAGAAATATTTTTCTTAAGTATTTTTCGTTCGACGAATTTTGGTGAGTTCGTCGATCGCCGTTCGACGAAATGTAGCGTTTTCGTCGAGCGTTGTTCGATGGACAGTTTTACAGAAATTCTGAGTTCAGCTTTCGTCGATCTCCGTTTGACGAACTGAAGTAGTTTCGTCGATCGCTGTTTTTCTGAAACTGAAGTAGTTTCGTCGACCGCTGTTTTTTTTCCCGAAACTGAAGTGGTTTCGTCGATCGCCGTTCATCGAACTCCGTTCGACGAACTGAAGAAGTTTCATCAATCTCTATTTTTCTGTAGTTGAAGTAGTTTCATTGATCACCATTCGTCGATCGCAGTTCGACGAACTGAAGTGATTTCTTCGAGCTCAGTTCGACGAATTGGCTTTGCGCTGTTTTGTTTTTCAAATTCATTTCTCGAGAAATCCTTTTCAATCCTTTATTTCTAGTTTTAAAGGTTTCTCGGCAAGACTTGAGTTTCTCGATAAATCAAAACAATCTCTCAAGAATTATGTCTGTCTCTCGGAAAGTCTTTCTCATCTGCCAGTGAAGTTATTCTAAGGTTGTTTTTATTGAGAAGCCAATTGTTCTCGAGAAGTCCTTCCATCTCTCGAGAAATCCTTTATCTCTTGAAAAGTTTATCTCTATCTCCCGTAAATCTTTCTATGTATTTTCTCGAAGTAAAAGCTGCTATTTCTCGAGAAGTTCTTTGTTCTCGAGAAATTGTGTTTTCGTTCTTTAAGTGATTTTCAGTCCGTTTGTTGGGACGTTAATTTATTCTGTCTGATGTGACATCTCATATGATTTCATTTAAGGTTAATCCTACCTTAATTCATGCCGCTATGGTCTTAGCTATATAAGGCTCTCGTTTAAGGATTAATAATGGATTTTCAATCATTTTATCATTAACCCTAATTCTCTATTCGTTCCTATAAGAACGAGAAAGTGTCGCTGCCTGTCGCCATTGCTGGAGATCATTCTACAGATCTGAATCAATTGTCTCCAGTGGAAGAAAAGGTTCGATTGATCATTGCTCCATCCTCTACTATATCTATTGGATCAAGTAGAATCAAAGAAGGTCAGATCTGAGTTATTTACAATTCTTCCTCATCGAGATCAAGTCAAAGCTATTCAAGTCTCAAGAAGGAAGAGGATCTCTCAGGGTTTTCAGATCTGTTTATGTATTGATAAGTATTGTATCAATATCAATTTACATTTGATTGTAGGAGAAGTTTTCTCCGAGTTGTAGGAGAAGTTTTCTCCGAGTTGTAGGAGAGGTTTGTCTCCGAGTTGTAGGAGAGGTTTGTCTCCGAGTTATAAGAGAGATTTTCTCTGAGTTTGTAGGAGATTTGTCTCCAAGATTGTAGGAGTGTTGACTCTGAGATTGTAGGATTATTCTTGATCCGAGTTATAGTGAAGTAGTCAAGTCTAGCTGTGGTGCTAGATTGGCGATGCTGGTAAGTGGAGTACCCAAGAATGGGGAACCACTATAAATTTCCTGTGTCGTCTGTGATTGTGATTTGCTTTCTGTGCGTTCTATTTCATCAAGTTTTAACTCTGCAAAAATAAGACGCAGTTATCATATATTCAACCCCCTCTAGGTAATTTAGGTTGGCAACTAGATATTACACAGAGTATATAAGGATAGAGAAGGAAGCAGCATTAATAACTATCAGCCGTCTCTTCTCAAATTAGGGTTTCCTATCTTCTTCTCCCTCACTCTTAGGAACCCTAATACAGAGCTGTGAAAGAGAATAGAAGGAACTGGTGTTCTTCATCTGATAGACCAGAAGATCCAACTGCTGCTTCTCATCACCATCATATAACAGCAGGATCTGAGTTAGAACAAATCAAAAAGGATCTGACAAACAAAGTCTCTGCATATCATCACCATCAAAAGCAGAGGCTAATCAAGAGCAGATTCTATGGGACTTCACATTGGCTGTTCTTCAATCAGCCATCATAAGAATTCTGAGAACAGAATTCCTTCAATCTTCTCCCTTCTTCTCTCTCATTCTTTAAAAGAGTTTTATTAATCCCCCTTCAAAGGATTCAGTGGTTCAAGATCTCCTTATCAAAAGATCTGGTGGTTCAAGATCTTCTTATCAAAAGATCTGGTGGTTCATGATCTCCTTATCAAAAGATTATTGGTTCTAAGAGTCTTCTGATCAAAAGACTCAGGCATAGTGGTACATTCCTACCAGGTGGTAGAAAAGAGGACTACCCACATTTTGGGGAACCTCTATAAAATTTATTGTGTCTGTGCTGTCCAACTTTCTTATTCTGCACTTTATTTCCTGCATTCTTTATTCTACCTGGATTGTTAAGCATAACTCCTTAGAATAAATTATTGTTAAACACAATTAGGGTAGAAATATTTTAAATCTCTATTCACCCCCCTCTAGAGAAATCTTAGAGGCACACTGTGCGCTTTCAATTGGTATCAGAGCTAGGTTGATCATTAAGAGGTTAACACCTTGATCAAAAAGACCTCCTACTCTTATTTCTTTTCTATAAACATACTTCATAAAGAAAATGAGTACTAAGGATTATGCTTCAACAAGACCTCCAGTGTGTAACTTAAATAAGTTCACATGCTGGAAGGCTAGAATAAAACTTTACATGAATTCCATTGATGAAGATATCTATGATGTTCTTCTCACAGGTCCTCCTGCTGCAGTTAGACAAAAGGAAGGAGAAACCTCAACAACTGAGGCTGTTCCAAGAAAGGAATGGACAGAGGCTGAGAAGAAGGTCAAGTAATGTGATGCCAAGGCCATGAATATTCTGGCATCAATAATGTCTGATGACATTTTCCAGAAAGTTGCAGAATGCCAATCAGCAAAAGAGATCTGGGATTTCCTCACCATAATGGTTGAGGGAAGTGCCGATGAAAGAAAGGACAAAAAGTCCCTTCTCATATTCCAGTATGAGAATTTTCAAAAGAAGGCTGAAGAATCTGTTGCCAATATGTATGACAGATTCAGTCTTATCATTAATGAGCTCAGAGGCTTAGACAAGGAAATATCCTTGACTGAAATTAATGACAAGATTCTCATGTGCTTCCCTAGCTCATGGGTTTCAAGGAACTGAGCAATCAGAGAATCCAGATGCCACAGAGAAATCTCAACTGAAGCTTTGCTAGGAAAGCTTAAGTCCCATGAGATGCTTCTGAAAAACAGGGCTGAGGCTGAAGAAAGGGAGACCTCTCCAGCTCCTGTTCAAAGGCCCCTTGCTCTCAAAGCTACTGAAGGAGAGTCCTCCACCCCTGAGGATGAAATGCTCAGTCTGCTGGCAAAGAGATTCAAGAAGTGGGTAAAGACTGAGGACTCAAGGAGAAGAGAAAGGGACTCAAGGCCCAGGTATATGATAAGACTCTAAAGAAGGAGGTTATCTGCTATACCTGCAACAAACCAGGGCACATTGCTCCTGACTGCCCACAAGAGCAAAGGGAGAAAAGCAACAGCAAGGATGATAAGAAGAAGAAGAAGTTCATCAGAGGAAAGGACAAGAAGAAAGCCAAAGGCTTTATTGCTGAGACTTGGAGTGATCCTGAAGCAGAAGTAGACTACTCACCATCTGAAAGTGAGGATGAAGAAGAAGCAGTAGCAACCTGCATTATGGCTCTTGGGATGGTATCAGATGAATAAAATGACCAGGTATCAACTGTCTTTGATGAATTTGATTTTACTTCAGAAGATTTTAAATCATGCTTTAAAGATTTCTACATTGAGCATCTTATGGTAGAAAAAGAACTAGGCATAGCTAGAACTGTACTAGAGAACCTTAAGAAAAATGAAATGCATCTAATTAATCAAAACCTAACAAATGAAATTAATGATAAAGAGTTAGAGTTGATTAAGCTTAGAGAGGAAAATACAAATCTAAAAGAGGAGCTAGCAAATGCAAAGGCCTTTGAGGACTCACTCAATGAGAGGAGTCAGAAGCTCAAGGATATCACTGAAAATCTCTCTATGAGATTTAATCATCTAGGACTGGGGGCAGAACCCTCCACTAGCACAGAACCATCTAGGAAGCCTGCCTGGAAAAATCCAGTGGCTTTTGTTAGACCCAGTGATCATCTACCCAGTGAAAAGAATCCTCCATCTAAGAGTAAGGATCATAATCATTCAGATAGAGCAGGTAAAACTAATAAGGTGAAAACCTTAGGTAAGAACAACATACGAAAACAAAATAGCAAAGAACAACAGGGTAAAGTAAAACCTAGGATTATAAGACACTCTGCTGACTTGTTATATGTTGATACATTCTATAGTCAATTCAAATATCAAAAGAATAGAAAGACCCTTCTATTCTTTCATTGAACTCTATAATGGTAAAAGCAAAGGGCCCAAGGTAACCTGGGTGCCTTCTAATGTTTGAGTTACCTGTGCAGGTGTAGGTAGGGCCCCACTTAGAAAAATTGAGTGGGAAGAATGATGTAGGTCATGAATAAGGAACAAGAGTCATTCAAGGGAGTAATTTCTATCTTGAATCCTCTTTAACATTTATAACATCATATTATGATCTATTTTCAATAAATAAAATTGCAGGGAAAAACATTAAGAATCTTCTAAAAGAAATAGATATGTTTATTAAGAGATGCGTCGAATAGATGTCGATGTACCATTGACTTCTACTCAATGTCAGCGTCGAGAAACACACAGAGCAGACAATTCGAATAGAATTCGACGCAGCGTCAAGTTCTTATCGACGCATACATCGACTTAATAATTGCTGATTAAATCCAAAGTCGCGTCGATTGGAATTCGACGTAACGTCAACAGGACTACGTCGCCTTAGGGTCTTAGAATAATCTCGAAGCTACGTCGAATACTTGTCGACGCAATGTCGACATATCAACGCGCGCAGAGTTGCTTCTAGAAGCAATCTCAACACAGCTTTGTGTGCCAAATAATAAGTATTATCGATGGTACGTCGACATAAACCCTAAGTAGCGGCGATTCATCTACGGTTAAGCAATTACTGCGTCGAAACATTTACGCTTTCGAATTCTCTTGCTCCCTTGCTCTCTTGCTCTCCTCCTCTCCAGCTCTCTTGCGCTCGTGTCCCTCGTGCTCTCTGTCTCTTATTTTCTTTTTTACTTGCAGGTATATTAATTCAAATGGATCCACCAAAGATGAACTCAGGATTCGATGTCGACATTGACTCCTTCAATGCGACCACAGAAAGTTTCAAGGCCATCCTTGGCCTATTTGATTCTGCTAGATTAACAAAGCTCATCTCCACACGATGTAAGATTCTAGACATAGAACTTACAGAATTTAAGGATACCGTTTCAGTGACAGATGATGGTGCTCTCCACGGGACAATATCTGGCCAAGACATCAGTGTGTCTGAAGAAATTTTCTCCCAAACATTTGATCTACTCACAGGGAATGACTCAAATGAACTAACAACAGAAGAAGTAAAGAATGTACTGGAAATAATGCAGTTCAGGAAGGAGAAGCCAATTAACCTCAAAAAGGTTGACCTGACAGAGGAATACAGATTCCTAGCTGACATTGTAAGAAAAGTGCTGCTCTGCAAGGTCTCTGCTCATGATGCAATACCAAAGCAGCAGCTGCAAGTAATGGGAATTCTGGTGCTTAAGAAGAAGGTGAATTGGGGGAGGCTGCTCCTAAAGATGATTGGGCACAAGTATGCCCATAAAGAAAATGCCTATATGAGAATAATGAGCCAAGTGCTCTTCAAACATTATCTAACCATCTGCAAGTCCAAAGGAGTGCCCATTCCTCCTAGTAAAAGAATAAATATAGGGATATTCTCAAAATAGACCAGGCAGATCTTGAAGCCTGGTCAAGATATAACATCTCCTCCCCCATCTCCTCCTCTAGAGTCAAACAGGGAGATTCCAGATCCCCCAAGGGATGATCCCTCCCCAATGGACACTGTTCCAGAGCCTCATCAAGAAGATACACCAGCCTCACAACAACAACAACAACAACTCCAACAAACACTGCAACAACAACAACAACAGCAGATCCCATCCACTTCTCCACCTGAACCATCTCCTTTACAAACCCATCTAATTCCATCCATACCACCTCCATCTCCAATTCATTTTCACCTGAAGTTTACCATCCCCTCTCTCCCATTCAAGAAGACTTCCCTTCATCACCTCCACCTACAGCTCATCCTCCCATTGACATTGAGCAAATCATCTCCAAAGCAGTAGCCATTGCCTCCTCAACTTTTGCAGATCAAGTGGCCTCTCAGGCCAGGAAATTTGATAAGAAATACTCACAGATAGAGGGTGAGTTATTAAGGTTTCTCAAAAAATTTCAGAGCCTTAAAGAGTTTATCTCTTCCTCAATGGCAACTAAAGATTTCTTAACCTCACTGGCCAGTAAGGTCAAGAAGGGGGAGAATACTCTAGAGGAAGAGGATCCTGGTCCTAAATTGGGTGGATAGGATCAGGGTGATGCTAATAAAGAGCCTGCCCCTGATAAGGTAACTACCTTTCACGGAGCACAGATCCAGGGGGAGCCAGCAGATCAAGGGGAGCTCCCAGGTATTCAAAGGCAGTCTCAGGATGAGGAGATGATAGATGAAATAACAAAGATTGCACAGGAAGCTGTAAAGGATCTTGATCAAACTGCACAGAATCAGGGGGAGCCAGCCCCAAACATTCAGAGGAACCTGGATGTGGAAATGGAAGTTGTAAGTGCAGCAGCAGTTCAAGAAGCTCCCCAAGAAGCTGACAAGAATGCTGATGATCAGGGGGAGCTGTCAACAGAGAAAAAGGATGTTGGAACAGCAGATGATGATGAGCATTTGAACCAATAAAGAAAAATTCCAAAAGTATTCTCAAGGAAGAGAAGGACTCTTAATTAAGAGGTATTATGTGATTAATTCTTAAGAAGACAAGTATATATACTGGGAAGAATAGTGTGATACAATTCTTATTGCCTGACAACTGAATGGAGATATTCATAATTTTTAGTCTACATTATTTTGTATGAAATGTATTGTTGGTTATAAAAAAGTTGTATAAAATCACTTAGAACAAAATGTAAAATTTGTTAAGATAAATAGGGGGAGATTGTTGGGAAAAACCCTTGATTTAACTTAACAAATTAATTAAAACTGATTTTATTCACCATGATTTAATTTACCCATTGTATAGTAAGGGTAATTTGGTCTCTAGATGTCTTAGGATGTCACACTCAACCAAGAGTGTCAACACTAGACCAAGGGAAGCAAAAATGGCAGTAGTTAATAATTGTGTCGAATAGAATTCGACGCAACATCGAGTTCATGTCGATGCTACTCCGACTAGAAGCCCAAGTGGTTCAACTCTACTGTCGCAGTAACACTAGTCGACATTATGTCAAATAGATATCGACACAGAGACCAGAGACTTGTCGAAGGAATTTGAGAAGTTGACGCAGCTTCTACTTCAAACTCGGCGCAGAAGGGAATACATGTCAAAGCCATCTAAAGTCGACACAACGTCAACTTCATCCCGACGCGCAGTTAATAGAAGTCAGAGTGGATGCTATTCAACTCGACGGGTGCATCGATAAGGAATCGATGCAACGTCGACTAGCTGAGTTCATTCAGAGCATAAAAGAAATTGAAGCAGCTCTTAGATGAACTTGAAGCAGCATCGATAAGAGAGGAAGTTAATTCGATGCTACATCGATTACAGTCTGCGAAAGTTCAATCTTTACAGCTGTCTTTCTGATGATTCTATCATGGACCACATCTTTCAGACCATTCTCCAACGACCTAATAATTGCCTGAAGAAGAAGGAAACATTAAAGAAGGAGAAAAAGGCTTTCTTGGAAGCATACACCTTCTGGTTGGACGGGTTGAGAAGTAATTAAGGAAGGAAAGAGAATGTCTATCAAATATACCTTTTCAGGTCTTACCTAACAAGGAAACAAATTCAAAATAGAGACATGGTATATAAGGATAGAGAAGGAAGAGAAGGAAGCAACATTAATCACTATCAACCATCTCTTCTCAAATTAGGGTTTCCAATCTTCTTCTCCCTCACTCTCAGGAACCCTAATACAGAGCTATGAAAGAGAATAGAAGGAACTGATGTTCTTCATCTGATAGACAAGAAGATCCAACTGCTTCTTCTCATCACCATCATATAGCAGCAGGATCTGAGTTAGAACAAGTCAAAAAGGATCTGACAAACAAAGTCTCTGCATATCATCACCATCAAAAGCAGAGGCTAATCAAGAGCAGATTCTGTGGGACTTCATATTGGCTGTTCTTCAATCAACCATCATAAGAATTCTGAGAACAGAATTCCTTCTCCCTTCTCCCTTCTTCTCTCTCAGTCTGTAAAAGAGTTTTATTAATCCCTCTTCAATGGATTCAGTGGTTCAAGATCTCCTTATCAAAAGATCTGGTGGTTCAAGATCTCCTTATCAAAAGATCTGGTGGTTCATGATCTCCTTATCAAAACATCACTGGTTTTAAAAGTCTCCTGATCAAAAGACTCAGGCACAGTGGTGTATTCCTACCAGGTGGTAGAAGAGAGGACTACCCACATTTTGGGGAACCTCTATAAAATTTATTGTGTTTGTGTTGTACAACTTTCTTATTCTGCACTTTATTTCCTGCATTCTTTATTCTGCCTGGATTGTTAAGCATAACTCCTTAGAATAAATTATTGTTAAACACAGTTAGGGTAGAAATATTTTAAATCTCTATTCACCCCCCCCCCCCCCCCCCCCTCTAGAGAAATCTTAGAGGCACACTGTGCACTTTCAAAGAGAAACAAACAAAATAACTAAAAGCTATGCAATCCAGAAGACACAAAATTTGTATAAAGGTTACCCAAGTTTGGGTACATCTCATCATCTTACCCTTGGTAGGCTATCCACTATAGATAGTGCTGAGTCTTTTGATAAGGAGACTCTTAGAACCGATTACAACTGAATCTTTTGAAAGGAGATTCAAAGAACCACAAGATATTTGGATAAGGTCTCTCAAACCAATAACCTGTTGATAAGATGGCTAAACCAAACAAGAATCCTTTTGATAAGGATGATTAAAATCAATTTAGAGAGCATTTTGATTTGGTAGACTCAAAATCACCCTTAAATCCTTTTGGAAAGGTGGATCAAAAACCACTGAATCTGTTGAAGAGTGATTCTTAAAACTTCTATCAGAAAGTTGGAGTTGAAAGAGAATAGATGTAAGAAATCTATCTTCCACTATTGTTGTCCTCTTCAACAATCTCTGGGGACTTGGTTTTTTGAAGCATTGTGTGGATAAAGAGAAATAGCTATTGGATTTTCTTGGTAGATCAGATTCCATAGATCAGATTCCTAGGTTGAATCTGTTGTGAAATTGTATTTAATAGATCCTCTTGTGATTTCTTTTTGATGAACAGTCTTTTCATCAAGAGAAGATGATCCTTGATAACTGTTGTTCGTCTCCTTGAAACTTGTAGGGAGGAGGGAAGATGAAGGAATTAGATCAGAAGAGAGAGAGAGAGAGAGAGAGAGAGAGAGAGAGAGAGAGAGAGAGAGAGAGAGAGAGAGAGAGAGAGAGAGAGAGAGAGAATTTCTTTTCTTTTACACAATTACTTTACTATATTCTACCACAGTTATCTCAGAATAGGAATGTCCATCTATAGATACATATTGTCGAAAATGACCCCTTACCAGATTTCCTTCAAAGATAATAATAGACTTCTATACTCAAATATCAACGACTATAATAAGACATGATTTAGTGCCTTGATTTGTTTGTGCTTAATTCGAATTTGCTCTGCATGGATGTCGATTAAGACTTCTTGAATTCTGAATTGGAAGTAGAAGTATATTGAGATGGAGTAGATAAGAGAATATATCAATATATACTTGTGCTCCGACTTATGTAAAACTCGAGCTCTAAGTAATAGTATTTGTTAAATCATAATCAAGACATAACTCTGAACTTCTCAACGTACTTTGACTTTTGCCTTTATTACTTATCGACGTAAGTCGGCATCTTCTAAAAGTAAATTTCTTTAGTTAGTCATATTTTGAGATCTCCCAAGGCTTTAATTCACTTCTTTGCGATTCTGAATGGCATTGAATTCCAGGCTATATACAATATGACATTTATACGACAGATGTATCTTCTTCTTACAACACTTGATTATCTCAAATCATGAAGAGATTTTTCCCAACCAATACCATAATTTATATTCCGTAATTTATTGTGACAAAATTTATTTTTTGAATACTTAAAAATGTGATTTAGAGAATGAAAATACTTCATTCACATGCCAAATTGGCCAATTATTTTTAGGGTGGTGTTAAAAGCACACCTAAAATGGCTATATGCACACCAGTTTTTTAAAAATCATCATCTTTATCTCTATAAACACTACAAGTTAAATGCACACATAAAAATATTGCCAGATTTCTTTTTCGTTTCACGCGCGATTTCACCCCAGTCGCGACTTCCACCTCCTCTGCTTGAGCCGACGAACTCTGCCTCCTCTACTAGAGTCGGTGAACTCCACTTGCATTCCAGCCGATAAACTCATCTCATCTCCGGTCGATGACCTACTCCGCCTGATTTTTCGCCGGCTTCATCTGTCTGCTTTCCGGCTGGCGAAATCCTCCTTGTACAAGCTCGCATCCCCTTCATCCATTCCAATCTACTCCTTGCTATTATCTGCAGCTAACGTATTCCTCTTCCCCTATTGTAAGTATACTCACTTCATTTTTCACATTTAGGGTGAAATGCATTATTGATTTTTAGGGTCCCTAACGCTCTACAATTTTTGTTCTTATTAGGTGTTGTTCACTGCAGGTGTTCTAACATTTAATCTCCATTATCAAAGTATCATCTTATAAATATCATTCTTAAGGTATATTACCTTTAATTTTGTAGCCTTTGTGTAAGGACTCAGCGCTAACAACTGTCCCCAAAGCCCGGCCATAAGCATTGAAGAAAACTTCATTTGGAGTGCCTTGCACAAGAAAATGTTAAAGTAAAGGAAGAAGATGAGCCGGTTAATGATATACAATTAGACATAGATGGTTTACTAGATAAGTACAATAACGCAAATGATCGATGTTCAAAAAAATGAACTAAAGCAAAAATTGCATGATTGTTGGACCTAACTACAAGCCAAACATTGAGACCTCAATTGTGGTTACCATTGAAAGACCAACCAAAAGGAAGCAACAATAATTTGAAGAACAATTGCAAATATACAAAATGATACCCCTCTTTTTGAGCATGTTCTTATGAGTTGCAACAAAATTTGGTTCAAATAAAAATAGATTTTTAGATAGCATCTGTGTGAAAATGCAACAATATATTTCAAAGCATATAATGGATGTCATAAATGTGACGAGCGATGGGCATTGCGGGTATAGAGTTATTCATGCAATGGACATGAGAGAAAATTGGCTATAAGCACAACATGATTTGTCGTTGGAAATTCAACATAAGGAAGGTCTATATACACAAATATTTGGGAGTGTGAGACTTGCTGAATTAAGGCAAACTTTGGAGTGCAGTGTAGTTCCATCGCCAATAGACAAGTGGATGCCAATGTCAGATATGAGATTAGTAGTTGCATCTTGTTATAATGTGGCCTTTGTTCAGTACTTGAGATACCAATAATCTTTCATGTTCTTACCTTTGGATTTTGCACCTGCGGATGTGCGAAAGACAATATTTACTGGGTTCATTAACAATAATTATTTCATTAGATTACAAATGCCCAAAGACCACTACAACCTGTTTTCTCCATGTGGACGAGGTATCATTCAACAGTGGTAGAAAAAATGGGATTTACAATACATGTCACAAACAATATTTTTCTGAATATATGGAGCTTGAGACGACAAATGTTAATTTGGTTGATCCATAAATTTGTGTATGTATCTCATTCTTATGCTTTGTAACATAGTTATATTTAATTTAACACTCGTTTTATTAACAATAATTTTTTTGTAGTAAAAGGATTTATATCTATGAAGTTTTGCGACATTACATGATCCACTATTTTACTACATCGAGAAGTTTTAGGTAAAATAATTTAACGTTTAACTATATGTTTCTTCGAATAATATTATAACTAAATATTATATTTTTTATTACATGCAGGTCAAGAAGATATCGTTACATCAAAGTTTTGAAACCTATATTTTTTGATGTTTTTTGTAACTTGACCAACTTTTTTTTGCGTTATAATTTTACTATTGAATGAACCCAAAAAGAAGCAATATATTCTACTATGAGTGCCAAATATCCAGGAGCTCGGGAATACCGCGCGCCAGGAGCTTTGCAGCACGATGTCACGGTCTTGTAGCTCGAGACACACCTGTGACCATGTATGCATGCGTGAATGGTACAATAGGTCGCATGTTGATGCGACAAAGCTTCGAGGAGGTCAAGGACTTGGGTGTGGGAGCCCTTGGTATAAGCATGGCTTCATACTCGAGTTGTTCATGCATAAGCGGAGCATGCCCAAGCAAAGACATGACATCCTATGGCGCAAGAGGATGCGGAAGTCTCCGAAACAGTGGAGAGAAGTCTTGAAGATGGATCATCATCTTTGGGGTTAATGTTTGGGAAGATTCTAGAAATATCTAGAGTGGTGAATAGGAAGATCATAGAGAATTCTAGAGTTGTTTCATAAAAGCATTCTAGAGAATTCATGTAAATTGTATAGTGTGGAGAATTCTAGAAATGTAGGATTCTACAGCCTTCTATACTTTGGAGGGAAATCCCTTTGGCAATTATAAAAGAGGAAGACCCACTCATTTGTATCCATACAAAAATTCAAGCAATCTAAGCATTCTTGCTCTTTACATTCTCTTGCTATCTATTTCAAGTGTTCACTTACTCATCTTCAACTTGCCACGATTAGTGTTGGGGAAGGCTGACTTAGCTAGCTGCGAAGGAGCACGGAAAGGAGCTAAGACCGCACGCGACATTGTCAAGGGGACAAGTCTGTGACAACGAGCTTTAGCGCTCTTCCGCTTGATGGCTCGCTTCAACTTCTCCTGACGGAGGAGATCACATAAAGGAACCGCCCAAAGCGCGACAAGAGGTTGCTCACGAGCACAACCTCTGTAGCTGGCTCCTGGAGAGCCCTGCGAGAGGGTCCTGCCTTCTCTCGGCAGTCGAGGATTTTGTCTTGGTAGGCGATGTCATAATTCCTTGCAGAGAGTTGCGTGTCAAATGGTGAAATCCCAGAGTTCTACCCCCTATTTATAAGAGAGGGGCATTGACCACATCGAACTCGCTAATTTCAAAGCTCTCCGAATAGGGCTTGCACTCCTCTTCCGAGCTCTCGACGAACTCGCAAAGTGCGGAGATTTTGTGCAAACCATATTAGTCGAGGTGGCATCGATGGTAAGCATATGTACCTCCGAAAAATGATTGTTGACTTAAAGAGGGAAGAATACTGGAACCAAGCAAAGAGAATCGAGAGCTCACCTATACTATGGCGAGCTCGCCAAAGATTGGAGCTCGCACCCACAACAAACGAACTTGTGTCTATGAGCTTACCTCGCCACAATCTCTTCTCTCAACCGACTGTGGCTCGTAGGCGAACTCTATTCAAGCCCGTCATTGAGCCCGACGCGCTTGAGCTTACCTCATCAGCTTTCTCCTCTCTCATTCTGCCAGAGCTCGCCCAGCAGCCTCACCAACAAGATCTCGCGGGTATGGCGACGCCATCAACCAACTCGCTGATTTTCTAGTACCTCGGGAGAGGGAGACTAATCGCATACCCCCTCATTGGATTGCCGATAAATAGGACCCCGATGACACATTTTGAGGCACGCTGCACCCTCCCCCCCAGACTCCCAAAATCTTGTTTGTGCCTCGCCTGTGCCGAGCTGAACTCTGGTTTTGGAGGGGATGTTCCTATATACTTTCGGGAACGTGGCGAGACTTCCTCGCTGAAGCTCGTTAGTTCCTGTTTACATGCAATCCAAAAAGCTCCTGCCCCTCTCTTCTCCCCCTAGTTTATGCTCGCTCGTCCCAACCACTAGACAAGTAGCATTTGGTCCATCTGGGTCCAAAGCTCTTGTGAACCGGGATTTTTCAGGTTCCAACAAATGATATCAACATATTGAGCTAGAAAAATATATTCATTCTCATTAAGTTTGTGGTATATGCAATCATCAACCACATTAATCTTAAAAATTGAATGAGATAACAAATTGATGAAGCTTATAGTATCATTGTCGAGCTGATTGTTTGTCCATGGATTGATAATATTTCTTTAATTTCAAGCCGTTTTATTTGGTCCTTTTGACTTGAGGTAATATGGTTATATCATATAAATCAGCTTATCAATGTCATCATTGAGAAATACGATCTATAACAAGGTTTGATTAGATGAAATCAAAGATATATTTTCTTTATAGTTTACATCTTTTTTCTGAACTTTTTATATTTTTCCACATCACCCTTCGTATTCCTCTAGGTTTTGTATAACCTGCACGTGGAATTGACTTGCTGACAAATTCTCATTATAGATAATAAAATATTAATACAAAGCTCAATCAAATCAAGGGATGCGTGGTTTGACTAGCACTCAAGGTTAAAGGGCCAAAAAAATTTAAATATTTGAATTCACTTGTTATATGAGAGTCCTCTCTTAATTAGCTTGTGATCTTCCCTTATTTTAATTTCTTTTAATAATAAAGATAAAGCACAAAAATCAAGTGCGTCTCTACTAGATAAACATGATTTTTGCGTTAAACTAAGGTGATTGTTATCCGCACTACAGTTTTGGCTATCCGCACTCTTTTTGTATGAGTTATTATGCGCCTTTTGGAAATACGCCTTGTACATGCATTTTTAGGAAAAGTGATCAACACGAAAGTTGTAGATCTCGTCGAGATCTACAACTTTCGTGTTGAATACTTTTGCTAAAAATGCATGCACAAGCCGTATTGCCGCCCTGATTGAAACATGCGCGTAACTATAGCGAATTTTTGAAAATACGCTTTGTACATGCATTTTTAGGAAAAGTGTTCAACACGAAAGTTGTAGATCTCGACGAGATCTACAACTTTCGTGTTGAACACTTTTCCTAAAAATGTATGTACAAGACATATTTCCAAAAGGCACGTAATAATTTATACAATAAAAGTGCGGATAGCCAAAACTGTAGTGCTGATAACAATCGCCTAAACTAAATACAAGTTAAGCACTCCTTTAATATAGTTATTAATAGGCGGTTGTAACTATTTGATAACCGCAAATCATTAATTTCAAAAATGGATATACACAAACAATTTCTTTTTTGAGAAATAAAAATTTAAAGAATTTTAAATAAAAGCACCACAATTAAGTTGATATATTTGAGCCTACATATCCAACAAACACAATAGAATAATAAATAGCAATGCAAATAAAATAATTTCACAAAAATAATAAATGGAGCAAGCTTTTAAGAACCGGACTGGAGATCGAACCGGTGAGATCAAAGGTTCAAGGTCCGACCGGTTGGACCGGTCGGACCCGGGTCGAACCGTGATGTCATATTATATTATTATTTAATTTAATAAAATTTTAAAAGTGCAAAATAAAAATTCTACAATTATAAAACATAGTAACAAACTATGAAATTATATAATAATTAGAACAAAAATTATGTTGTTTTGTCAAAACACATTACATGTCATGAAATAAAACATTAGATAATAATGTTTTGTGACTTTGTCACACAAAATAATTGCCTCAAAATAGTAATGATTGTCACACAAAATGATTCTCACATTAGATGGTCATGATGTGAACGCAGCAGCAGTGAGCAGCTCGGGGTTTGGTTTAATGTGTGTGCGACTCATTTTTGGTGTCCAGACCGGGCTCTCTGGGTTTCCATTAATGGGTGCTTTTGTTTAGGCATTAAAATAGGAGAAAAAAATGCTTTTGTTTAGGCATTAAAATAGGAGGAAAAATCTGAGCGGTAAAGAGGAATAAAATTAGAAACCCTTGAGCGATTTATTTATTCCTGTATGCGGTAGAAGCAAGGAGCGGTTCCTTTTCCTGCTCAGTGCGGAAGTTTTTTTAAAAAACATTGGTGCTGGGGGGTATTTCTTGGGCTTCGTTCGTGGATTTAGTTCCTTGTTCCTGTGCGGATGATCTAGGAAGAAAACGGGAATGGTTGCCAGGGTCTACGGAGCTTCCATTCTGTGGAGTTAGTGGGCAGGATCTTTCGCGTGTGAGGGCTGCTGCTGCTGTTTTTTTTTTTGTTTGCATTTCTCTTCCTCTCCTCCCCGCAGACGTAGGCGTTCCTTTTGCCGAACTGCGTTAACAACTCGGTCTCTGGATTGCTCTGTGTTATTTTATGTTTTGATTCCGCTGTGTTTGTGTTTGGTATTGCGATTGCCTGTGTTGTTGGACTAATTGCAGGCGATTTATTTCTACAAGTGGTATCAGAGCATTTGGTTGTGGTTGCACGAGTATTGGTGGAGGTTATATTTGTTGTGATTCTCTATTTATCATAATGAGTGACAACGAAAGAGAGGATGTTGCGGGGAGTGCGACAGTGCATCATTCGGTCTCACATCCGGCTAGGATTGACGTTGTAAAGTTCGACGGCAAAATTAATTTTGGTATGTGGAGATGCGAAGTGTTGGATGCATTGTGTGCACTTAATTTAGAGGAGGCAGTTGAGTCTGAGGATTGTCCGGAAGGGATGACCGAGAAGGCGTGGTTGAAGAGGAACCGGAGTGCTTGTGGTTTGATCCGTAATTGTGTGACACAGGATATCAAGTATGGCATCATGACAGAAACTTCAGCGATAAAGATGTGGGGATTCTTGGAGAGCAAGTACATGACAAAGAGTGTGGAGAATAGACTTCACATGAAGCGTCGTCTCTATAGATTTACAATGCGCAAGGGTGCTTCTATTGATGAACATTTGAATGAATTTACTAAATTGCTTGCAGATCTATTCAATTTGGATGAGGAAGTAAAGGATGAAGACAAAGCGTTACTATTGTTGAACTCGCTACCCGATTCGTATGAGAATTTCATCATGACTCTTATACACGGGACAGACGTTTTGGAATATGGAGAGGTGACTACTGCTCTATTAAATCATGAGTTCCGCAGGAGAGACAAAGAGTCTTCCAAGGCGGAGTCAGCCGAGGTCCTGTCACTTCAGAGGGGTAGATCTGACAAGAAGAAGAGTTGGTTCAAAAAGGGGTCTAGCAGCGGTCACTCTCAGAAGCGTGATAAGTCACGTGGCCGCAGTCTTGGGAAGAATCAGTGTGCTTATTGTATGGAGGAAGGTCACTAGAAGCGGGATTGTCCTAAGATCAAGAATGTGAACAAAGGAGATCACAAGGGGCCGAAGGCCAATCTTTCTCAGGTGAAGATGATAGAGGCTGAGTCAGATGTTTCTTTGTCTACTGTGGATCAGTGCTTGATTTCTGATGAGTCAAGTTGGATTCTTGACACTGGTGCTACCTACCATATTTGTCCATTCAGGGAATGGTTTAGCTCTTACAAGACACTGGATGGTGGGGTTGTCACTGTTGGCAACAATCATGCCTGTCGTACAGTTGGAGTTGGCAGCATATTTATCAAGATGCATGATGGCACAGTTAGAGAAGTGACAGAGGTACGTCATGTTCCAGAAATCAAGAAGAATCTACTTTCAGTTGGGGCCTTGGAGGCAAAGGGCTACAAGGTAGTCATATATGAAGGAATTCTGAGGATTTCTAAGGGAGCATTGGTATTCATGCGTGGTGAGCGTCACCACAATCTCTACTATCTTCAGGGGAAGACAGTGACTGGATCTACAGCTGTGGTGGAGGATTCTTCTGATGCTACTACTTTATGGCATATGCGTCTAGCCCATGCTGGTGAGTCTTCTCTTCTTGCTTTGAATAATATGGGTTTAATTAAAGGTTCAAACACCTGTAAAGTTGGTTTTTGTGAGCATTGTGTGTTTGGCAAGAAAACACGTGTGTCCTTTGGTACTGCCATCCATAGTACTAAAGGAATTTTGGATTATGTTCACACGGATGTTTGGAGCCCAACTAAAACAAAATCGTTGGGTGGAAGTCAATATTTTGTCTCTTTTATAGATGATTTTTCTAGGTATGTATGGGTGTACACATTGAAGCACAAAAGTGAAGTTCTAGAAAAGTTCATTGTTTGGAAGAAATTGGTAGAGAATCAGACTGGCAGACGCATTAGATATATCAGATCAGATAATGGAGGCGAGTACACGTCTAATGCTTTCTTGCAGGAGTGTCAGAAATCTGGTATTGATCACCATTTCACAGTTAGAGAGACACCGCAGCAGAACGGGGTGGCAGAGCGCATGAACCGTACCTTGGTGGAAAAGGTGCGGTGTATGTTGTCCAATTCGGGGATGGACAGAGTTTTTTGGGCTGAAGCCATGGACTATGCATGCCATTTGGTGAACCGTTTGCCTTCTGCAGCCATTGGGAAGTTGACTCCCATGGAGAAGTGGTCAGGTCATCCTGCTAGGGACTATGAGCAGTTGAAGATTTTTGGGTGTCCAGCTTATTATCATGTGCGTAATGATAAGTTGGAACCTAGAGCTCAAAAGGCGGTCTTCTTGGGATTCAGACATGGAGTTAAAGTTTACAAATTGTATGATCATGTTGATAAGAAGATTGTGATTAGCAGGAATGTTACCTTTGATGAGACGAGCATGTTGAAGCCTCAATGCTCTCAACAGGTGGAGAGTTCTGGGAAGAGCACAGATGGTTTGCAGATTGTGGAGCTTGATGTTGCTCCTATTGTTCCACGTGACTCTTCTAGTGAGCAGCATGTACCTAGACAGATTGCAACTGATGATGAGCCTATAGATCTTGGTCAGGAGGATGCAGATGCTGAGGAAGATGTTGAGGTGGCTCCTGTTGAGGAGTCAATTGCGAGATGCAGGACTAGGCGGACAAATGTCCCAAAACCTTCGTGGTTGAGGGATCATATTGCATTTGCACTATCAGCAACTGAAGCAGAAATTCCAAGTCACTTTAAAGAGGCTATGGAGAGTCCCGAGGGTGAGCAGTGGAAGGTAGCCATGGATGAAGAAATGGAGTCCCTTTACAAAAATAACACTTGGAGTTTGGTAAAGGTGCCTCCTGGGAAGAGGGCTATTGGGTGCAAGTGGGTGTATGCCAAGAAGATAGGATCTCCTGGAGAAGCTGATGTGCGGTTCAAGGCAAGGTTGGTAGCAAAAGGTTTTGCGCAGCGTGAAGGGATTGATTATGACGAAGTGTTTTCCCCAGTAGTTAAACATCCCTCCATCAGTGTATTACTTGCTCTTGTTGCACAGTTTGGTCTGATGCTTGAACAGCTTGATGTGAAGACATCGTTCCTACATGGGGAACTTGAGGAGGAGATCTATATGCAGCAACCGCTGGGTATGGTGCCACCCATAAAGACTTGGTGTGCAAACTGAACAAGTCTTTGCATGGGTTGAAGCAATCACCACGAATGTGGTATAGAAAATTTGATCAGTTTATGCAAAAAGAAAAATTTGAGCGGAGCCAGTTTGACCATTGTGCTTATTATAAGCAACTTTCGGGAGGTGTGTACATTTACCTCTTATTATATGTTGATGACATGCTTATTGCCTCTTCTAGTCAGTTGGAGATTGACAAGATGAAGAAGCAACTATTCAAGAGTTTTGAAATGTAGGATTTGGGTGAAGCCCAGAAGATTCTTGGCATGGAGATTCAGCGTGACAAATCAGCTGGTAGAGTTTGGCTTTGCCAGAAGGCTTACTTGGAGAAGGTGTTGAAGAAGTTTGGTATTGATGCGTCAACCAAAGCGGTGAGTGTTCCTTTAGCACCACACTTTCAGTTGAGCGTTGATTTATGTCCTAAAGATGATGCTGAAAGGAAGGAGATGCGGTCGGTTCCGTATGCCAGTGCAGTGGGGAGTCTTATGTACGCTATGGTGTGTACCAGACCGGATATAGCACATGCTGTTGGAGTTGTTAGCAGATTCATGCATGATCCAGGGAGGGGTCATTGGAATGTTGTGAAGTGGATACTTAGGTATCTGAAGGGTACTGTTGATACGGGCTTGATGTTTGAGAGGCAGTCATCGGTAGCTAACTTATGTGTGGGGTATGTAGATTCGGACTTTGCCGGTGACATAGATAGACGCAGATCCACTTCTGGTTATTTATTTACGCTGGCGGGTGCTCCAGTTGGGTGGAGGTCTACACTGCAGACCACAGTTGCATTGTCCACTACCGAGGCAGAATATATGGCTTTGACGGAGGCGATGAAGGAGGCTATCTGGATGCAAGGCTTGTTGGATGATCTGGGTGTTGAGCAGAAGCATTTGACTGTGCATTGTGACAGTCAAAGTGCGATTTTCTTGGCGACCAATCCGGTTCATCATGCCCGAACAAAGCACATTGACGTTCGGTACCATTTTGTTCGTGATCTGATTGAGGAAGGTGATATTCTACTTCAAAAGATTGACACGAAGGACAACCCGGCGGATATGATGACGAAAGTGTTACCAGCGCAGAAATTTAATTATTGCAAGGCGCTGGTGAACACTCGTGCTCGGGGTTGATTGTCCGGTTGGACGTTTGGGGAACTACAACGGCTTGATTCCTTTGGGAGGGGGATATGTAGGCAGCCAACTTGTTGGTGCAGTCGATGTACTTGTATTCATCCAATATTTTTAATAAAATTGTAGGATGAGGTGGAGATTGTGAACGCAGCAGCAACGAGCAGCTCGGGGTTTGGTTTAATGTGTGTGCGACTCATTTTTGGTGTCCAGACCGGGCTCTCTGGGTTTCCTTTAATGGGTGCTTTTGTTTAGGCATTAAAATAGGAGAAAAAATGCTTTTTTTAGGCATTAAAATAGGAGGAAAAATCTGAGCGGTAAAGAGGAATAAAATTAGAAACCCTTGAGCGATTTATTTATTCCTGTATGCGGTAGAAGCAAGGAGCGGTTCCTTTTCCTGTTCAGTGCGGAAGTTTTTTTAAAAAACATTGGTGCTGGGGGGTATTTCTTGGGCTTCGTTCGTGGATTTAGTTCCTTGTTCCTGTGCGGATGATCTAGGAAGAAAATGGGAAAGGTTGCCAGGGTCTACGGAGCTTCCATTCTGTGGAGTTAGTGGGCAGGATCTTTCGCGTGTGAGGGCTGCTGCTGCTGTTTTTTTTTTGGTTTGCATTTCTCTTCCTCTCCTCCCCGCAGACGTAGGCGTTCCTTTTGCCGAACTGCGTTAACAACCCGGTCTCTGGATTGCTCTGTGTTATTTTATGTTTTGATTCCGCTGTGTTTGTGTTTGGTATTGCGATTGCCTGTGTTGTTGGACTAATTGCAGGCGATTTATTTCTACACATGAAGTACAAATGCTTAATTATTTATCACCAATTCAAATCATAACTTAATAAGTCAAATCCTCCGTCGAAGTCATTGTCAACACCATCAAAATCCATAATACGCTCATCTCCAAAATTCTCCAAGTCGGTGTGCTCAACAAATAGTTCATTAATACCAATTTGTTCATCATTTGCATAATTAAAATATATAATTAAATTACGAAACAATCAAACAATAAATATTTAATTATACATAAATATTAGCATGTGCATATACACTTACATTGAGTTGGTAGTATTGTATTAACGTTTTGTTCTGCAACTATTGGGAGAGCATCTTCATTATAAATTTCATTTTCTAGATCTTCATATGTGATCTCCGACACGGGTTCCTCCTCTACCACCCAAAAGTCCATCAAATCGATACATGTGTAGTCTAAAGGATCATAACTCATTTTTGTACAAGTGAACTTAAAGCCAACATAGAACTTTGAACAATTAAAAAAGATAGAAAATTTAAAACTATTAAAACTTAAAAGAGATTTGAAATAAAATCATACTGATTTCTCCTATTAAGATTATATCGAACATAAACAAGATCATTTAATCTTTGGTGCTCCAAACGGTTTCTTCGTTTGGTATGAATTTTTTCAAAGACACTCCAATTTCTTTTACAACTCGAAGAAGACGATGTTTGACTAAGAATACAAATTGCTAATTTTTGTAATTGAGGAGAAATAGAACCAAACATTCTCCACCATTCATCTAAATAAAAAATTTGTCAAAAATAATTATTAGATAATGATAATTACATTTCAAAGATTGAAACATTAAATATTTACGAAAAAGTAAATTTAAGTGCTCACCGGGTTGCATTTCTGTCGCTAATTTGATTGCAGAGGGCTTTCCAAAACTTTCTAGTTGATTACGGAAAAGTCTAACTTTCATCATTGCATCTTCTGATTTGCTACGTACCTCCTTGTTTCCAATTAACTCGACCAACCTTGCATCACTTCGGGTTTTTGACAATAGTTATCTTTATCATATTAAAATGTTGGATTCAAGAAATATGCAGTGGAGTGTATCCCTTGACGAAAATGACTATCCATCTACTCTTGATAATACTTGTGTATGACTTATATAATCTTTTGTTATTTTTGAACAAATTTTTGATTGCTTTCCGTACTCTATATAATCCATCATAAACATATCCAAGTGATGGCTTCTCATGAACATCAACAATACGCAATAACCTTATGATAGGACCCGATATTTTTGTCATTATCAAGCAACAAGTCCAAAACTTGTTATCCAAAATAATTGAAGTTGCCTCCTTTTCTTTCACTGTTCTTGCTAACTTGGAATCAGAATAATACTTACTTGTTATCAAAGCTTGTAAATCATGTTTATGATCATGCACACTCTTTAATGTAATAAAAGTTGTTGCAAATCGTGTTGCCCCAGGACAGACAATCCCCTCCAAATTTCTCTTTTTCTTAGCCAAGATAATAAAAAGATATGATTATACACAAGTATAGTTATTTTTGAAGCTTTGTTTGCTAGATCTTTCACATGACTCATAGAACATATTTCTTTTAAAATAAGATTCAAGCAATGAGCGGCACACATAGACCAATAAATATTAGCATATTTCTCATGTAGCAAAGCACCCGCCTTTTTATAATTTGCAGCATTATCAGTCACTATATGAACAATATTGGTAGCTCCAACCCATTCAACTACTTCTGAAAAAAGCTCACACAATGTTTCTGTATCCTTCTTGATATCAGAAGCATCAACAGACTTCAAAAATGACAAACCACGAGGGCAATAAACTAAGAAATTTATTAATGATCGGCTTCTTATATCAGTCCAACTATTAGCCATTATTGTGCACCCCGATTCTTTCCAACTATTCCTGTAGGTTTCTACTAATAGTTTGTATTCCTTCCTACAATCTCTTAATAGATTGACTCTCATCATATAATTATAGTTTATAGGTATGTAGTCTAATTCCTTCCTACAAGCTCTTTGAGTTTTACTTAATTATTTCTAGCAGTTAAGGAGTAGTAAATAAAAGCTCAAGCACACACAGAAAACACACAGGTGTTTATAGTGGTTCCCCAAGACAGTGTGTCTATGGGTAGTCCAATTTCCATCTACACCTTTCTAACAGTGTGTTAGACAAGGCAAACTCCACCAATCTCAGCTCCTAGAGCTTAAACCACAGAGTCCTCAGGATCTCTCAGGCTTGCTCCAAGCCCTACCTCAGGCCTAACTGCCCTACTAACTGAGAGTGCTCCGACTCCTATAGCTCAGAGATCTTCTTTATCTCCTACCTAAGGCCTATCAAGAAGCCCTACTTCTCAGTAAAAATACCTTTCAGCTCAGGCTCAACAACCCTACCAAACTCAGGCAATGTGCCTTACAACTCAGGTTCAGCAACCCTACAAACTCAGGCAATGTGCCTTACAAGCTCAGAACTTCACAGTTCCTACAGTGAGTAAATGTTTAGCTTACAATAGTTGACAACAATAGTATAATGTCTTCTGTTGTTCCTGCACAACTGGTGCTACTTTGAAAGTGCATAATGTGCCTCTGAGAATCCTCTAGAGGGGGGGGGGGGTGAATAGAGATTTAAATTTATTTCTATCCTAACTGTGAAAACAATAAAATAAACTAAGGATTTATGCACAACAAGATCACAGGCAGAATAAAAATGGCGCAAGAAATAAAGTGCAAAATAAAAAGAACTTGGGACATCACAAAAACGCAATCCATAAGACACCAAGATTTTTTATAGAAGTTCCCCAAAATGTGGGTACTCCCCTCTTCTACCACCTGGTAGGGATGCACCACTGTGCCTGAGTCTTTTGGTAAGTAGACACTTAGAACCACTGATCTTTTGACAAGGAGATCATGAACCACCAGATCTTTTGATAAGGTGGTCTTGAACCACCAGATCTTTTGATAAGGAGATCTTGAACCACCAGATCATTTGATAAGGAGATCTTGAACCACTTAATCCTTTGGAAGAGGGATTCTCAAAACTCTTTTACAGGGAATGAGAATCTTATGTTTTCAGAATTCTTATGTAGGCTGTATGAAGAACAACTTCTTGAATCTTTCACTTGATCTGCTCTTGATTAACTCCTTTTTATGATAGTGTTGTATTGCAGGAGCTATTGATGCCAGATCCTTTCTATTTCTTCTTTCTCATTGAACTCTTGGCTGCCATGAGATTTCGATGATGAGCAGCCTTGTTCTGTTCTGTTCTAAGAGAGAAGGAGAGCAGCAGTTCTTTCTTCTTTGTATGTGCTCTATTAGGGTTCCTGAGGAGGAGTAAGAAGAAAAGAACCCCAATGGAATAGTGTGGCCGATTGTGATAAGTGATCTGCCCCTCTCTTTCTATCCTTCTCTTTTATTGTGCCTCAGCAGATTTGAATTTCATTCCCTTTTTGGTAAGCTGAAAAGGTCTTCTGCATAAGACATTCTCTTTCTTTCCTTCTTTAATTCCCGACCCGTTCACCAACATTAAGCATATTTCTAAGAAAGCTTTTTGTCCTCTTTTAGTTCTTCATTCCATTTGAGACAATTAAGGAGCCGTTGGGGAACGGTCTTGAGAGAGGTGGGCCATGAGCGAGGGTCCAAAATGACATCTGAAAAGGTTTCCCTTTTCATACTGTATTCGACGTAGCGTCGAGTTCACTTCCTCTCTTATCGATGCACCTTCGAGTTCTTATAGGAGCAGCTTCGAATTCATCCTTACTCTAACTGAACTCTGCTAGTCGACGTTGCATCGATACCCTATCGACGTAACCATCGAGTTAAAGGTATGGCTCTGAGATTTATTATTTGCGTCGAGATGAAGTCGACGTTGCTTTGACTTTAGGTTGCTTCGACAAATACTTCCTTCTGCGCTGAGTTGAAGTAGAAGTTGCGTCTTCTCAAAGTACTTCGATAGATCCATAATATCTACGTCGATATCTATTCGACGTAGCATCGACTTGAATTACTTTGACAGAAGGGTGAACCACTTAGACTTTTAGTCAGAGTAGCGTCGACAATAACTTGAGGTTGCGTCGAATTTTATTCAACGCAAATGTTAACTTTGCCCAATTTTGTTTCTCTTGATGTGGTCTTGACACCCTAGGTTGAGTGTGACACCCTAAGACATCTAATGACCAGATTACCCTCACTATACAATGGGTATATCAATCCTAAGAAATAAAATTACTTTTAGGTAATTTGTTAAGTTAAATCTAAGGGGTTTTTTCCCAACAATCTCCCCTATTTATCTTAACAAAATTTACAATTTGAATAAAGTGATTTTACACATTTCTTTGTATAAAACAAAAATACATACAAGACATCATAGATATAAGAAAATAACATAATGTTTTTCACATGCCATTTCATTCTATTGTCAAGAAATATGTAGATATCCACAACTGTTTTTCAGGAACTATAAATCTTTTATAGAGTACCTTACTGCTCCTTCTCAGGAGTTCTTCTCTTCCTTAAAAATACTTTTACCTTCCTAGGAGCAATGCTCAGAGGCTCATCATCTTCTGTAGTAGCATCTTTGGGAAGCTCCCCCTGAGAGTTTGCATTTGCTTCAGCCTGCTGTGCAAATTCTTGAGCAATCTGGGCAACCTCATCTAGAGTATCATTCTGGGGCTCCCCTTGAATTATTGTAAGCTCTCCCTGATCTGATACATATATTTTATCCTCATTCACATCTGCAAGACACTGATTTACATCTTCCATCTCTTTGTCCATCAGCTTCCCCTGAGTATCTGGGAGCTCACCTTGATCTGCTTATGCTCTTTCTTCCTCATTCTATTTTTCTGGTGCAGAATCCCCCTGATCTGCAGGCTCCCCCTGGATCTGTGCACCTTGGAAGGTGATCACTTTGCCAGGAGCATGAGCATCACCTATACCCTATTCACTCAAATCTAGAACAAGTCTTTCTTCCTCCAATAAGTTCTCCCCCTTCTTAACCTTGCTGGCTAGAGAGGTTAAGAATTCCTTTGTAACCATGGAGGAAGATATAAAATCCTGTAGGCTCTAGAGAGTTCTTTTAAAAGTTAATAGCTCAGCCTCCATTTGTGAATATTTTTTGTCAAAGCTTCTTGCCTTAGAAGCCATCTAGTTTGCAAAGGTGGATGAAGCAAGAGCCACAGCTTTGGAGATGACCTGCTCAAGGTCAACTGGGGAATATGAGATGTAGAAGGGGGATGTGATGGAGAAAGGTCTTCCTGGATATGGGAGAGAGGATGATAAATATCAGGTGAGAAATGAATTGATGGTGGAGGAGGTGGAGCAAGTTGATAATCTGGAATGACAGTGGATAGTAGTTGACGGGATAATTGAGGAGATGGCTCAAGGGTTGAAATGGATGGTAAGAAATGAGGGATCTACTGTTGTTGTTGTTGTTGCTATTGCTGAGCAGAATGGTGAGCTGGAACATCATCCTGATGAAGGTCTGGAACAGTGTCCAGAGGAGGGAAATTATCCCTTGGAGGGGAAGAAGGGGCTTGACCAGGCTTCAAGATTTGCCTGGTTCACTTTGAAATGATTCCTATGTTGATTCTTTTCCCTGGTGGAATTGACACTCCCTTTGACCTGCACACTGCTGGGTAGTGGTGGAGAAATACTTGGCTCATAATTCTCATATATGCATTTTCCTTACGAGAGTACTTATGCCCAATCATTTTCAAGAGGCACCTTCCGCAATTTATCTTTTTCTTAAGGACCAGAACTCCCATTATCTGTAGCTGCTGCTTTGATATTGCATCATGAGCAGAGATTTTGTAGAGCAGCACTTTTCCCACAATGTCAGCAAGAAATTTGTATTCTTCTCCCAAATCAATCTTCTTGAGATTTGATTGCTTTCTCATTTCTGAACTGCATGATCTCTAGAGCTTTCTTGGTCTCTTCCCCTGTCAGCTCATCGGAGTCACTCCCAGTTGGAAGATCAAAAGTATGACTCAGCAACTCCTATGTGATGAGAATGTCTGTCTCAGAAACTTTCCCATTAAGGGAGCCATAATCTCCTATCTGTACAGACTCCTTAAACTCTGTAAGTTCTATATCAAGTATCTTGCTCCTGGTGGATATCAGTTTGGTCAAGCCAGCATCCTGAAACAAGCCCAGCATGGCTTTGAAGCTGCCGGCCGCTGCGCTGAAAGAGTCAATATCCACATCGAATCCAGAATTAATCTTAGGAGGGGCCATTGAGTCACGGTACCTGCAAAACACACAGAGAAAATGAGAGAGAGAGGGGGGCATGAGAGAGATGGAGAACAAGAGAGAAAGAGAGCAAAAGAATGAAAATTTGAAAGCATAAATGTTTCAACGCAGTAATTTATTAAATGCAGATGAATCGCCATAACTTAGGGTTTAGGTCGAAGCACCGTCGATAAAACTTATTATTTGGTGCGCAAAGTTGTGTCGAGATTGCCATTAAGAAGTAATTCTGCGCGTACTGTTATATCGACGTTGCGCCGACTATTACTCGACGTAACTTCGAGACTGTTCAGCAGACCTTAAGTCGACGTAGTCCTGTCGATGTTACGTCGATTTTCAGTCGACGTAGCTTTGAATTTATTCAGCGTTCAATAAGTCGACGTATGCGTCGATATGAACTTGATGCTGCGTCGAATATTATTCGAATTGTCCACTTTGAGTGCTTCTTGATGCTGGCGTCGAGTAGAAGTCGATGGTACGTCGACTTCTATTCGACGCACCTCTGATTGAACATATTTATTTCCTTAGAAAATTCTTGCTGTTTTTCCCAGCAATTATATTGATTGAAAATAGATTATAATTTAATTTTAATAAACATTAAGGAAGATTCAAGGCAGAAATTACTCCCTTGTATGAATTTTGTTCCTTATTCAAGACCTACATCATTCTCCCCACTCCATTTTCTCCTGAGTGGAACCCTACCTGACCCTGAACAAGTAGTTTAAACATTAGAAGGAACCCAGGTTACCTTGGGCCCTTTGCTTTTACCATTATAGGGTTCAATGAAGGAATAGAAGGGTCTTTCATGATACCCTTCTGGATGATAAGAAATGAGTTTCCCAAACCTATTATTTTGATACTTGTAATGAGTGTAAAATGTATCTAAATAAAGAAGATCAGCAGAATGTTTTATTATTCTAGGTTTTGCTTCAGCCTTTTGGTTGTTGTTATCTATGTTATCTGGATGACTATTAACCTTACCGTTGGATGATGCACTCTTCTCACTTGGTTGGTACTCACTAGGTCTAACAAATGACACTGGATTTTTCCAGGCAGGTTTCCTAGGTGCTTCTGTGCTAGTGGAAGGTTCTGAGCTTCTGACTCCTCCCATTGAGTGATTCCTCAAAGTCCTTTGCCTTTGCTAGCTCTTCTTTTAAGTTTATGTTTTCTTCTCTAAGTTTAATCAATTCTAACAATTATTATTAATTTCATTTGTTAGGTTTTGATTTATTAGGTGCATTTCATCTTTCTTAAGGTTTTCTAATTCAGATCTAGCGATGTCTAATTCCTTTTCTACCCTAAGATGATCAATGCAGAAATCTTTAAAACGTGTTTTAAAATCTTTTGAGCTAAAATCAAATTCATCAAAAACAGATACCTGATCATCTTCACCATCTGATGACATCACTGGTGCCATCATGCAGGCTGCTTCTGCTGCTGCTTCATCATGACTTTCAGACGATGAGGAGCTTAATTCTGCTTCAGAATCACTCCAGGTTTCAGCAATAAAACCCTTGGCTTTCTTCTTCTCATCCTCTATCCATTCCTTTCTTGGGATGGCCTCAGTTGTTGAGGATTCTCCTGCCCTTTGTCTGACTGGAGCTGGAGGACCTGTGAGAAGAATATTATATATGTCTTCATCAATGGAGTTCATATAAAGTCTTATTCTAGCCTTCCAGAGTGTGAACTTGTTTAAGTTACACACTGGGGTTTTTCCCAACAACTTTGAAGCTGGGCTGAGTGAAATCTTCTGTCCTTGCTTCTTTCTGATCATTCTCTTCAGTAGAGGAGTAAAGATCTTCTTGCTCTTCTGGATAGAAGATCTATCTTCTCTCCTTCTATCTTCTTGTTGGTTCAGTTAGCAGGAGGAGAGAAAAACTTGAAAGCTGTCAATGGAACAGTGATAATGGCTCTCTACTTTTAAGCACAACAACAGGTCCTTATGAAAGTGCCATAAGTTGTTCTTTTATACTCCATTTGTCTTCAACGACTCTTAGGAAGGGGACCTGACACTTTGGAAGAGGATGGAAAACTTTTTCCTCCCTTTACAACTGTTTGCGCCAAAAGCAAGTCCCGCCAATGTCATCTTTCTGATTTGAGTCTGCCTCAGCGGTTGGGCTATCTTGGTCTCAGCGGATCCGCTAAGATAGATAGTCTTCTCAGCAGATTTTGTCTATCTGCAGCTCAGCTGAGGCAGACCTCTTCACAACGTCTCCTGGCCTCGGCTCAATGGTTTCGCTGAGACAATGAGTTCTTCTCAGCGATTTTGGCAACAAATCACTAACCTTATTCCAATGCTTGGAATATCTTAACTCTGCATATTCCTGATGCAAAATAGGGTTTATTAAATACAATATGTACTTAGCATTGTGAGTGACGCCTCTTCAAATCAAGGGAACATTGAGGGCAATATTCCCAATAATCTCCCCCCCTATTTGAAGAAGGCAGAACATTCTCAATGCTAAGATACATAACCAACAAAAACTTATCATGTAAATGTATTACATAGCAACATGATATCATAACATATAAATGTTGACATTCATTTGGCATCACAAAAAAATGTCATGATAGTTTATTTTCATGACAACATAACAACATTGTTTGTGAAAACAATAACATTGTTAACTAATTATGTCTAGGCATCACAAAATATATAAATCAATAATACTGAATAATATTAAGCTTTGACTAAGATTATCCTATAACACAAACCAATTGATTCAACAAAAGTTTCAATTTCATTGTTGTCATAATGTTGAAGCATTGTTCAAATTACAGTTAGATTTCCTGAAAAACTAAATACATTAATTTAAGTTTTTCTCCTCTTTGAAGATGTTGAGCATTCAGCATTGTCAGCAACAACTTTTTTCCCTTTTGTAGTGGCCTCCTTGTCTTCAACAACATCAACCTTAGCTTCAACAGCAACATCCTTGTCAGCAGTGTCTTTTTCAACATTTGCTACTTCAATCTTAGCTAGCTTCTTTTTATTTTCTTGCCTCTTGAAGTAAAGATATGATTTTGGAATATATCTTGAGGGCATCCTTCTTGGCTTGTGCTTTCTTACTAGATTTTCCTTGAAGATTCTCTCCCTTCTTGTGTTTCTGTACAGGTGCTTAATCCAATCCTCAGCTGGATTGATTCTATCTATATCCTTGCACACTTGACCATGGCTTAGCCAGGCATTCAGGATTATGCTCTTGGAGACCTCACTCTAATATTCAAAATCTGGGTCTTTGCCCTATTCATCCCTTTGCTTAGCCATATATTCTTCAATTAGCATCACTTATTTGTTTTTCTTCTCTTTGGCAATCGAACATTCTGAGCTATTTTGTCTTGCCCCTAAAAGTCAAAAATCTTTTTTCCTGTAATTATCCAGCAGGGGAAGATTTAGGGCAATTCTGGTTCCTTGTAGCATTTGGAGTGCCATTTCAGAATTGGTCTCAGTATTGGCCACCTCCCCCTTTCTGGCTTCTTCAATTATTTTAGCTTCTAGGGACTGGGAGGCAGCTGCTACAGAACCTGAGATGGTCTCGAAAGCATTTTCCAAATCAGACTTCATCGCATCCTTCATTTTCTCTGCCTCACTAATTATTGTGGTGGTAGTATTCCATACATACTCTTCTATATGATTGGAGGCTTTTTCTATAACCTCATCTATTTTGCTTACATAGTTCTTTACATAGGACATATCTTGCTCAGACATCTGGAGTTGTTTGTCCATTGACCTCAGGATTGTACTCTGAGCCACCACTGACCTTTCTGCCAGGTCAAACCATTTAGTCATTTGCTTATTATGGAAGGCAGTTTCTTCCTTAATTTCTTTCACTTTAGTCATGATTTCTTCCTTTACAGATAGGATTGAACTGTCAATGTAATTCTTTATTGAAAGCATCTAATTTTCTATTACTGTATTGATGGAGTTGAGCAACTTTTCATGGGATATTGCTGATGTGGAGGGGACATCAGTTACTATATTGAGCCCCCCTTAGCCTGAGCAGGGATTTGCTCCCCCTCAGCTGGATGACTAGACTGAGCAGTAACTTGAGAATCTGCATCCTTTTTCTTTTCCTCTTCAACAATTTTTTCTTGCTCCCCCTCATTTGGAGCATCTTCATTTTCCTTATTAGGAGATTGCTTGTGCTGCTCCCCCTCAGATGAAGGATCATCATTGTCCTGATCATCTCCCCAGAAGTCTGCTTGTTCAGGAGGGATTAGTTTAATACTTTGCTCTAGATTAAATATAAATGAGTCAATCTTACCCTAAAGATCAGCAACAGCAGTGTCTTCATCATCCTCATTATCTTCTGAGGAGGAGTGTATGATCTGCACACCTTCATCAGCAGTTGCAGGATTGGATGAATCACAAGGAGAGTGATCTTCTTGCTATTCTACTGACATTCCCTTAACACTGGTAGCAACATCATCTTTATCTTTTTGACGCTCTTCCTTAGCAACAACATTTTTTTCCTTACCATGCTCTTTCTCAGCAGCATGGTCTACATGTCCTTCAGTGTCATGTTCTCCTTCTTAATCCTTTGGAGTACTGCTGGTTGGTTCCTGATTGTCCATAGCTGGGACATGGCCTTCTGCCTCTGACTCAGTATCAGAGTAGACTATCCTGGCTTTTCTCAGCCCTTTGACTAGGCTATTCATTTTCTCCTTTGGCTCTGATGGTTGGCTCATGGGAGGACCCTTGAGAAACTTTCCAGGGTCTTTATGTCCATTCTCCTCAAGTAATGGAGGTTTGTTCCGTTTGACTTGTCAAATATTTCTGGATAGGTGTTTAAGAGGTAGAGGGAGAGAATTCTGCCTAGGTTGGGGGCTTGCAGACATTCTCTTATCCTTTGAAAGATCACCTCAGCCCAAGATGACTTCTTCTTCAGAATAACTCTTGAAATCAACTCAAACATGTGTTTGGATATGGTGTCATGTGATCCTAGCTTACATAGTATTGCCTTACCAACAATATCAGAGAGCAATTTGCCTCTCTGATTGAAGAACTTTCTATTAAGTGAGCCAGTTTTGGCATCACTATATTCACACCATTGTAGTGCTTGGTCTTTGTCATTTTCAGAAATGGCTTCTTCCTCTTCTTCACTGCAAGAGGTTAGCTGAAGGGCCTTTTCCATTTTCTTAGGGGAGTTTTTTTATCTTGTTACTCCCTATCCTTCCCTTGATTGAGGAGTTTGATGAGGACATCTTGGCACTGGAGAAGAATTCCAGAACTTCAGTTCTGAGAATCATTGTTGGCTCAGATAACATATAGTTTAGTCCTTGGTCAGAAAGAAGTTGAATCACTACTCTTATCTCTGTAGGAGCATGTTGAAATCCATTTCTAACTATCTCATATCTTCATGCAGATCTTTTGCCATTTTGGCGCCATTTCTTCTGAAGGATAGTTCACTGAGATGGGAGGTAAAAGGGTTCATATCGTCGGCTAGGTTAATGGAAAGTGTAATAAATTGATCAACATTTTGATATTTATAGGGGCTTGATTTAGGTTTAGATTTGCCCTAAGTATATGTGTTGATTTGACTAATCAATTTGAATGATTTAACATTGCTGATGTGTCAATTTGGGCATGATTTAATTTAGCCAACTCGTCACAGCGAAACTGCTGAGACATAGGTGTTATCCGCTGGGACAAAGTATGGCTAACCACTGAGACAGTTCTAGTCGTCTCAGCAGATCAGCCGAAACCTTCTCAGCTGATTTCACTTCCTATTAGTGAATTATATTATTAGGCATTTTCCAATACCTAAACATGCTACCAATCATTTAGATATAAACTTTTCCTATCAAAGCTTATTAAACATGTTTACATGTTTCACTAAATAAAGCTAAGAATAACAAAATGAGCAAGGTAGATAGTTGACAGTTTAAGATCTATTCTAAATTTTGCATGCCAAGCTCAATTTTAAAAGCATTAAACTTTGCCTCATCCAATGGCTTTGTAAAGATGTCAGCAACTTGTTTGTCATTGAGGACAAATTCAAGGCATACATCTTTACTCTCTTATGAAATGATATCTTATCTTTATATGCTTAGTCATGCTATGTGAGACAGGATTGTTAGCTATAGAGATAGCACTGGATGAGTCATAATATATGGGATAATTACTTATGTTGAGGTTATAATCCTCTAACTAATGTTGTATCCACAATAGTTGTGCACAATAACTTCCTGCAACAATGTACTTAGATTCAGCTGTGGATATTGCCACACTGGTCTGCTTCTTGCTGCTCCATGAGATCAGCCTTCTTCCTAGGAATTGATAAGTTCCACTTGTCCTTTTCCTATCTTCCTTGCAACCTGCAAATTCTGCATCTGAAAAGCCAATTAGTTCAAAATCATTGTTCTTAGGGTACCAAAGGCCAAGGTGTTGGCTGCCCTTAAGGTATCTCAAAATTCTCTTTGCAGCTGACTAATGAGATTCCTTAGGGCATGCTTGGTACCTAGCACAAATATATGTAGCATACATAATGTCTGGTCTACTGGCAATTTCATACAACATAGACCCAATTATACACCTGTACATTGATTCATCAAAGGGCATACACTTTTCATCCTTATCCAGGGTGATGTTGGACCCTATGGGAGTTTTTATGGTGGAGGCTAACTCCATCCTACACTTCTTAATAAGCTCCCTAGTGTACTTGGTCTGAGAGATGAAAATCCCCTCATTAGACTGTTTCACTTGGAGTCCTAAGAAGTACTTGAGCTCTCCCATACTGCTCATCTCAAACTCCCCCTGCATAAGGTTGGCAAACCTTTTGCAATGGTTGTCATTTGTAGACCCAAAGATTATGTCATCAACATAAATTTGGACTAGAAGACATTTTCCCTTTGTTTCCTTAAGAAACAATGTGCTATCTATCTTTCCCCTCAAGAACTTGTTCTTGATGAGAAGGCTAGACAAGGTCTCATACCAAGCCCTAGGGGCTTGTTTTAGACCATATAGAGCTTTCCTAAGCAAATAAACATGAGAGGAGAGGGTAGGGTGAACAAAACCTGAGGGATGCTCCACATATACCTCTTCCTTTATATTGCCATTCAGGAATGCTGATTTGACATCCATATGGTACACTTTGAACCCCTTGTGGGCAGCATATGCAAGAAACATCCTTATTGCTTCTAACCTTGCAACTGGGAAAATGGTTTGATCAAAGTCAATATCTTATTCTTGCCTGTACCCCTTGGACACTAGTCTAGCTTTGTTCTTGATGATGGTGCCATCCTCATCATGCTTGTTCCTGTAGATCCACTTGGTGCCAATGATGTTGTGTCCTTGAGGCTTTGGCACCAATTTCCACACCTTGCACCTCTTGAATTAAAGCAGCTCTTCTTGCATTGCTTGAATCCAGAAGGTGTCTTCATTTGCTTCTTCAAATATCTTGGGATCCATTTGTGATAAAATGCTCAAGAATAGGGCTTCATTGTGAGCCCTGCTTATGGTAACCACTCCTTGGTTAACATCTCCAATTATTTGTTTTCTTGGATGATCCCTTAGGTGCCTGTTTGCTGCAGGCAACCTGTCAGTTATCTGCAGCTCTTCTTCTTGAGCAACATCATCTTCAACAACTTATTGATCTTCAACTTCAGGGATTGCTACCTCTGAATTGACTTTGCTTGTGCTGGGTATGTCTTGGAGAGACATATCTTGCATTTGCTATTCATTATTTGTCAAAATAGGAGAGCTGGACCAGCCCTTATAAAGCAGGCTAGTCTTATCAAGAACTACATGCATAGACTCTTCTACAACATGATTTTTCTTGTTGAATACTCTATAGGCCTTGCTATGTGAGCTATATCCAATAAGAACCCCAACATTGCATTTATCAGCAAACTTAGTTAATTGAGATTTCCATTATTTAAAATGTAGCATTTGCAACCAAAGATTCTAAGGTATGAAATAGTTGGTTGCTTGCCTTTCAAAATCTCATAGTGGGTTATTACTAGGGCCTTATTAATAGATGCTCTATTGAGAACATAACATGCAGTATTGACTACCTCTGCCCAGAAATATTCTGGGAGTGAGGATTTACTAAGCAATGTCCTTGGGGAAGAAAATTCTTGGGTGATACCAAATTCTTGACAAGCCTTGTCATAGCCCCAGATTGAAATTCAGTACCATGGTCAGTTCTAGTCTTGACCACAGTGCACTGTAGTCCATTCTGGATTGACTTAACATGGTTTATAAGGACATCTAAACTATCAGATTTCTTCTTAAGGAAGAATACCCATGTATACTTTTAGTCATCATCAACAATCACCAAAGTATACAACTTCCCACCTAGGCTCTGAATTGACAAAGGACCAAACAAGTCCATGTGCAATAGATAAAGACATTTTTCAGTGTCTTTGGAGCCAACGCTTTTAAAGGTGGCCCTTGTTTGCTTGCCCATTTGGCTTGCATGACATGAACCACTTTTAACACATTTCAAATTAAGACTATTTCTAACTAGGTTTCTAGAAAATAGCCTATACATTGTCTTGTAGTTAATGTGAGCTAGTCTCTTGTGCCATTGAACACAAAGAGACTCACTTTCATTAGCTACAAGACACAAAGGAGATAAAGAAAAATTGCATATAAAATCTAAGCAATAAAAATTCCCACTCCTAGTGCCTGAGAGAATGATCTCTAAGTCATGTGACTTTTTGATCAATCACTTATCATTGTGGAATTCAATGAAATAGCCTAAGTCACACAGTTGACTTCTGCTCACCAGGTTGTGTTGCAACCCTTCAACATAAGCCACCCTTGTGATGGAAACTATGCTATTTGAAATCATACCATATCCTCTGGTGATGCATTTTTCTGATCCACCAAAGATGACCTTAGGTCCATTCTTCACAGCTTTATATTCCTGTAGAAGACTTTTGGTACCTGTCATGTGCCTTGAGCACCCACTATTCAAGTACCATATTTGCCCAAGGCTGGTACTTGAACTTGGTCTTCCGCTTCTCTTAGGTATTTATTACCCTTAGGATCCCAAGTATTTTTGGGTCCTAGGGTTTTGTTAGCATGAAAAGACTTCATGTTGGAACATGGTCTTTCACTTCTCTTAGGTTTGAGAATAACAAATCATACATGTATTTGATTTTGTGTGTTTAAGTGTGCAGAAAACAAGTCCATATGACTCAAGGATATCATAAGAAGGTTGCCCCCAAATTTGAAGCCAGAATTCCAACATGTACACTAGTGCCGACGATAGCACCTAGCACAGGCACTAGCTCTGATTAGAGCAATTTCAGGAGCTATTTTAGAAGGCTCTAGCGCCAAGCAGTAGGGGATAGCGCATGCGCTATTGCGGAGCACTTGAGGAATGTCGGGAGGCTTTCCTTGGATTGAAGATACGCACATGGAGAATATTTTCTAATCCAGGATAGCGCCGGCGGTAGCATTAGCGTAAGTGCTATCTCCAAGGCTATAAAAAGGACCTCTCTTCTCTCATTTTTGACACATAAGTTTGAGAGAGTTTGAGTGCTAAAATTCCAGAGCCTTATTCTGCCGAAAAATGATCTCCCACCAAAGTTCTGCGAATTTCTGAAGGAGGATATCTTCACGCCAGATCCGAACGATGATCGCTTCAACAACACTTATTCTACAGCTGTTCTTTGTCTCCAACTTCAGAAGTTCTTCAGGAGGGAGTTTTAATATTATTGTTGCATATTTCATATCTTTATTCTTGTAATCATTTAGTGAATTTACCTCGTGTTGGCGACTAGGTCTGGGTAGGACGTAGGGAGGAATTCGCCTCGTGTTGGCGACTAGGTCTAGGGTGTAGATCTAGGGGGTGCTCGAGGCCGTGTCCGAGGGAGGATTGGCTAGAGCGGCTTGAGGCTGTATCCGGGAAGGATAGGCTAAAGCCACCGGTTCGTGGGGATACGAGTCAGGATAAAAAATGAAAAAGAATTTCACTATTCGCCTTCGATTTCTAGTGTTATAAGAAGTCAAGTTTTGTAATCCTAATTTTCATACTAATAAAATCATGTCTCTATTTTGTTTCTCTTAATATGTATTTGTTTTGCACCATTTTGATCTCCTAATATTTCAAGTATTTCAAAACAACATAGAAGTTTTAAAACCCTTATTCACCCCCCTCTAAGGGCGCCTACCGATCCAACAAGTGCTATCAAAGGGGTTTTATTCCAGATGGTCTAACAACCAGGAATAATGGCGTCTCATGATCTCGCTTCTATTAGTTGGGGAAATTTTTATGAAGAACAAAAATCTCATGCACCCCTTTTATTTGAAGTGAGAAATTATAAAGGGTGGAAATTTTTAATGGAAAAATTTATTAAAACTTTAGATATCGAAGCATGGAATATAGCAATAATAAAACCAGCGGATGAAACAAATAAAAAAGAACGTCACCTAAATGCAAAGACTTTGAATAGTATCTTTTGTGCTTTATCTCAAGAAATTTTCAAATTGATATATTAGTTTTCTAGTGTATACAAAGTATGAAAATTTCTTGAAAAATGTATGATTCTTCATCCACAGGTACGAAACAAATGCAAGAAGTGGAGAACACACAAGCCTACACAAATGGTCAAGAAAGCTCCTCTCATAAAAAATCAATGGAGTGCACATCAAGTGGGAGAGAAGAAGAAACTCTATCTTTGGAAGAGCAATGCCAAAAAGATGTCAAAGGAACTATTTGTTCAAATCTTGCCTCTTCCGATAGTAATGTAAGGAAATCAAATTCTTATCTTTTTGTGACAAATTCCATTTACGCATTACATTTACTACAAAATGCTAAAAGTAAAATGAAGAAATTGAAAATCGCTAATGAGAAATTTCGCTTAGAAAATAAAGGTTTAAAAGCAAAAATTAATGTAGAATCATATTCTAATTCTTCTAATTTTACACATGTCTCTTTAAAAGAAAATATTACACCTTGTATAGAATTGAATGATTTAAAAGAAAATTATAAGGAACTTGAAAATGAACTTCTTTTTGTAAAAGAACATAATAAAGAATTGTCTTTAGAAAATTCAACTTTGAAAAGTGATTGTGCTAGATGCCAAAATTATAAAATTGAAATCAAGGAGATGGATGAAATATTTGAGGAATTTAGAAATAACTATCAAACTCATATTGACTCTATTGTTTCCACTCTTAAGAATAGTACAATTGCTTATAATAAAGCTAAACATAATCTCAAAGTTAAAAATTATGAATTGGAAAATAAAGTTAACTTGCTTAAGGAAATTATAAAGAAAAATTCTCAACACATAAATTCAAAATATAAAGCAAATTCCAAAGGCAATTTAAATATGAATTTTCATAATCTATCTAAGCAGAATGTAGGAAATAAAAAACAACATATGCTTGTAAATGAAATTCCAAATCCATATCATCATTATCATTTACAACATACTTGTTCTTCCAACATAAAATTAAATTCAAACAAATTTCATTTAAATAATAAATTCAAAAATCATTTTTATCCAAATATTCAAGTTAATCACAATGGAAATTTGATGCATATGAATAACATTAAACCAAGGTTTAAATGGAGACCTAAAATTTAAAATGAAACATTAACTTCACATGATAGGACACATTCATCACTATCTACCCATAAACCTACATGTTATATTTGGGTACCCAAAGGAACCACCATACTTGGTCCCCTTTGGATACCTAAATCTCTTATTCATTGGGTATCAACAAATGCATGAAGTAGAATCTTTTCAAAATGAAATATACAAATTTCTACTTCATGATGTGCTCTAATGTCTCTTTATTTTTCTTTTTAATCTATCTTGTCATGATCATCTTATATATTATTGGAAATATGATTTTATCTCTTAAAGCTTAATAAGTTTATAAATGAAATTAATCAAAATTCATAGTCATATTTTATTTTGATGACTATCTATCTTTCTTATATTCATTGCCAACAAATATCTTATATTATCCACATAAATCAAACTCTAAATTTGTTATGAGATATTTATCTAAATTAACAAATCATGAACTTCTTTTTCCTCTTTCAAAAAATTTTGAGTCTATAAATTTTAAATATTTAATTTGGGTTGCAACCAATAATACTTAAATATACTGAGAAAGGGAGATTTGGGTTGTTACCCCATCACATCTCCTAGTACTGGTGCGAACCCCTCACAGGGTAGACCTCGGGAAGTCCAAGATCCACTTTAAATTGCTAAGTCCAACTAAAGTCTAACAATGATCAAATTAATTATAGACTCATACAATAATCGAAAAAGAAAACTATCATTATTTTTAGAAAAACATATATAATCATAATTAGTAATTAAAATCAAAATCATAAAAGAATGAATGTATTATCATACTAACATTATATCTTAATGAATATTATTAGTTATCGTGCTAATCTCATACAATGTAAGTTATCATATGTTTAATTTACAAATAGAAAATTTGGAACATAAAATTCATGACATCTATGAGGTTTTATATTATCATTCTAAAATTCAAACAAACTCATAGTTTATTAATCATTCTTAAACTTAGAATGTTTTGTATGTCCGTGATCATATACCAATATTGTATATCTCACAATAGCGGGGGCGTAGAATTGAGTGCATTAGAGACCTAACCTCTAAGTCATGTCTTGTCCTTAACCGGGGAGGGTTCCAATCGGGCCTTGCGATGCACTGGGCGAAATAGTGCTAGGTTGAGCGTTCTCTAGTGTATGCATATGGGAGTAACACCCCAACCTATGGCATGTGTGTAGCTCCTCATGCCCATCCGTCACTTAGTATGGGGCTAGGGTGTAGACATATAGTCTGGGTATTTTTATATAGGGCATACCTATTTTATTCTTTGCATGAACATCATTTTATACTATAATCATTTAAGTCATGCTTATTTAGCTTATTCAAACATGATATCTTGTGTATACAGTTCTTATCTTTTTCATTTTACATTATTTTGATAAACACAAGTCTTAGAAAAATCAAAATGAAGATTTGAGAAAATATATCTCATGCGATGTTTAGTCATATAAAAAATCGCTAACGTTTCATGCAATTTGCACTATCTAGATATCTCCAAAAATTATGAATTTTCTGCATGAAACTACTTTTGGGACACTTAATCAAGATCAATAATCAAATTTTTTAAAAATCTCAATATTTTGCGCATTGTCGTCCGCGCTAGCACTAGCGCTGACACTAGCTCGAGTGTCCAATTTTCTGTGTTTTTAAAATTTTAAAAAATCACTGAAAATATGTTCTTTTATATGTATCACTTATTTTTGCATTTATGTATTTAATTGATTTTTGAAAAATTAAATACAAAATTGCAAAAGCCAAAATTACAAAAATATTTGTTTTCTCTTCTTTCCTTGTTTATTTGGATGATTTCTATTTCTATATGCAAACATCAAATACAAATTAAAAAAAAACTGTATGGACTTTATTGTTAATATCAAGCATGATTTAATCTATCAATTAGACCTTCTACAGTGTTGCAATTCATCTTTTCAAACTACTTTGAATATTATTTTTATCATGCTTTGATATATCTAATCACAAGTGCACCAATTGAATTGTAAAAGTTGTGTAGAACCAAGTTTATCATGCCTCTAAGTATGAGTAAATGTTTTATGATTGATAATGATTTTCATTCACTCACATATTTTGGCAAAGTCTACATGTGCTTTTAATCTAAGAATGCTTGCTTGTGTATTGTAATTGTACAATGAATTAAATTGCACAAGGATCTTACCTACACCACTTTTATTTGCACTCTTAATAATTAAGAAAAGTGGTTGTGCTTTCAAAATTACATTGGTTTACAAAACAAGTGTATTCGGAGAACTTTGTACAAAACAAAAAATCATGAAATAAATTGACAAAGATAACTCCCCAAGCACTACTTGAACCTCCTGATAAGTCTTAATGAGCATTGTGAGGTTGAGCACCTTGGAAAGAATAGTAAAGTTTCTTGTGTAAACCTTTCAGTTTGTCTTTTCACCACTGATTCTTAAGTACACCAGATCACAAAAAATAAATATTGAATAATAAAGTGTGTGATCCCCCAAGCACTACTTTCCACCCTGATAAGTCTTAAGCATTGTGTGTGCAAAGCACCTTGGTAATTGTACATTTTTATGTGCATTAAAGTGTGTGGAAGTAAAATTATTTGTGTTTTATTGTATAATTTACTCTACTTATGTCTTATATTTTTGATTAAATCATTTGTTCACTCTATTCAAAATACACTTATATGCACATCATTATCTTCCATAACACTTCTTCTCATAAGAATTGGACCCCAATTGCTAATTCTATACTCTCTTTATATTTAAAATGCACTAGATAACCTATCATGCTCTTTACAATGTTTGGTATGTCTTGAATTTGTGAATTGAAATAACATTGTAGTAGTCTCTTTGTGATATTTTTTTCATGCTTGGTTACTTTATTGTCAAAATTTTAAATGAATAATGATTTACAAAAACATTTTTTTTGGAACTTAAACTCACATCTTTTCTTATGAATTATCATGATTACAAAAAGATGTTTCTTGTATTTCGATAAGTCTTCCGCATCATTACCATATACTTTTTTACCTCGCGATTTCATGCTTATTTAAAGTCTTCTCTTTTATGTGCATCATCACTTGAATCTTAAAATTCTTTTCCTTCAACAAGTGATAGACTTGCTTGGTAAAATTTGTAGTGATTACTCTAAACATGAATATTATTTTTATGCTAAGAACGCTAATTTATTTCAATGGAAATTCTTATGCTAAAAACTCCTTATCATTTCATTTCCTCTAAAAACTTGATCGTGCCTTATCTTTTCTAATCAAAAAACCTCTTTCTATGTCCCTTGCTACCTTGCCCACTTTTGCTAATAATAAAAGGGGGAGAACTAACATGATAAATAATAAACGCTATCAAATTGGAAAACCAACATAATTAAAGATTATGAAGATAGCTTACAAATAAGGGGAGCATTCACATAGGGGGAGCATGTATTTAGGGGGAGCAATTCTAAATACCTAAAACGACAATTATCCTAAGTCATCATTCTCTCACACACACAAGTAGGTTTCATCATGCTTATATATTAATGCTCTGATTTATCATTAATGGATTTGTAATTATCAAAAGGGGAGTTTGTTGGAACATGGTCTTCCGCATCTCCTATGTTTGAGAATAACAAATCCGACGTGTATTTGATCTTGCGTGTTTAAGTGTGCAGAAAACAAGTCCATATGACTCAAGGATAACATAAGAAGGTTGCCCCCAATTTTAAAGCCATAATTCCAACATGTACACTAGCGCCAATGCTAGCACCTTGCGCAGGCGCTAACTCTGATTAGAGCAATTTCAGGAGCTATTTTAGAAGGCGCTAATGCCATGCGGTAGCGGATAGCGCAGGCGCTATCGCGAAGCACTTGAGGAATGTCGGGAGGCTTTCCTTGGATTGAAGATACGCACGCAGAGAATGTTTCATAATCTAGGATAGCGCTGGCGGTAGCGCTAGTGCAGATGCTAGCTCCAAGGCTATAAAAAGGACCCCTCTCCTCTCGTTTTGGACACACAAGTTTGGGAGAGGTTGATTGCTAAAATTCCAGAGCCTTATTCTGCCGAAAAGTGATCTCCCACCAAAGTTTTGTGAATTTTTGAAGGAGGATTTCTTCATAATGGATCCAAACGATGATCGCTTCAACAATGCTTATTCTACAGCGGTTCTGCATCTCCAACTTCATAAGTTCTTCAAGAGGGAGTTTTAATATTATTGTTACATATTTCTCAACTTTATTCTTGTAATCGGTTAGTGAATTCGCCTCGTGTTGGCGACTAGGTGTGGGTAGGACTTAGGGAGGAATTCGCCTCATGTTGGCGACTAGGTCTAGGGTGTAGATCTAGGGGGTGCTCGAGGCTGTGTCCGAGGGAGGATTGATTAGAGTGGCTTGAGGCCGTATCCATGAAGGATAGGCTAAAGCCATTGGTTCGTAGAGATATGAGTCGGGATAGAAATTAAAAAAGACATTTACTATTCGCCTTCGATTTCTAGCGTTATAAGAAGTCAAGTTTTGTAATCCTACTTTTCATACTAATAAAATCATGTCTCTATTTTGTTTCTCTTAATTTGTCTTTGTTTTGCACCATTTTGATCTCCTAATATTTCAAGTATTTCAAAACAACATAAAAGTTTTAAAACCCTTATTCACCCCCCCCCCCGCCCCTCTAAGGGCGCCTACTGATCCAACACTTCACACCTGCTGCAACCTTTGCAGGAAAGCTCTTCTTTGCACTTGGCTCATTGGGATTGTGCTAAAAATCTATGACAATGTGTCCCACCTTACCACATCACCCACACTAATGAATATTGTATCTTCTCTTCTGAACATTATTTGAAGAGGTAGCATCAATATGCTTTTGTTCAGGAGGGAAGACAACAACATTCTTCTTATTCCTTTCAGCAATGATCTGGATGAAGGTTAACCTGTGGTTAGTCTTAACAACCTTTGTCTTAATAACATCAGCTTGCCTTGGCTTGGAAGCTAGGAAAGATTTGATGGCATCAGACACTGAGCTGTTAGGCCTGTCAATAGGTTTGACAACAACCAAGTGCTTTGCTGGAATGGACTTGGAAGAGCTTGCTTCTTTATTCTTGACTGAAGGGGCTGAAGTACCAAAAACAAATTGTCCTGAATGGGCCATTTGAATTTCTTCATGGGGAGCCTTCATAGCACTCATCCCCATGCCCTTTCTTCTACTATGGGAAGGGGTGTTTTCCTTCCTATAGGAACTCCCATTCTTCCAGTGATCATACATGCTGTCATGGTCATACCTGTTGGAGGGAAGTAATACCTTTTGAAAGGTGGTGTGAGGCTTAGCCTTGGCCTTGCTCTTTTCTCCACTCCCATCACCCACTGCCAAACTTTTGAAACCTATTCCTCTCCTATTGGTTTGGGAGGAAAAGGTTTCAATGATTGGCAGTACAGATTTGGGCTTGGAGAATTGAGCAACTAGGCTCTTCTATTTGAGAAGCTTCTCCTCAAGGTCCTTGATGACCTTATTCTTTTGTGAAATGGTGCTCAATTGGACAATTATTATCCCCTTGAGTTGGCTGATTTCTCTACTCATCTAAGCTACCAGGGTAGGTAACTCAGTGCAATCTTGCTTAGCCAACTTAAGGGAATCCATTTTTAGAGCTTGCCCCTTGGCTAGCTTCTTGCTCTTTTCCAGAGCATCCATAAAGCATCATACTTGTCAATCAATTGATTGACAGCCACTTCAGATTCTGAATCACTTTCATCAATTGATGATCATGCTTAAGAATTTGGCATTGACTCATAATCAGAAGAAGGATTGAGAGGGATTGATACCTTGTCAGGATTGTCCTAACTATCTTCATGATCATCAGTTATGGCCATCAAGCCATGATGTTCTCTAGCTTCTTCATCCTCCTCTATGTCACTGTCAGATTGTGATAGAGGGGCCCTGATGCCCACCTTTGCAGCAGGAAAGCCCTCATCTTCTTCAGCTGCAAACAACCCAATATAGGCTTCTTCTTCTTCATCTGAATCTGAGGATGATGACTTAGATTCACTCCAGCTCTTCTTCTTCTTCACTAGGAAGGATTTTTCACCCTTCCTTCCCTTTTGGTGATAAGCTTTCTTATCAACCTTCTCCTTCCTCTTAACTGGACAGTCATCAATGACATGTCTAGGCTTGCTGCAGAAATAACAAATTACATTATTTGAAACATGTTTATCATGTTTAGAGTCATACCTGTCCCCTTTGGGATGTTGCTTGTCTGATCTGTTGATATCCTTCCTTGGATGTGAGGAGGAGGAAGGCGTGTTCTTCCACTGCTTCCTCCTCATCATCTTCTTGAAATGCCTAAAGAAGGCAGCAAACTCCTCATCAGAAGAGCTGCTATCAGATGAGTTGGGCTCAGAATTTTCTGATCCAACACCCTTCCATGGAGGTGTAGGCATCCTTGCATTGCTCTTATTAGAGCCCTCAGCCTTGAGGGCCATAGTCCTCTCCCTTGCATGAGACCTGAAGGATGTGTCCCCCTCTTTCCTAGCAGATAGCTGCATCTCATAAGAGAGCATCTTTCCAAACAGAGTATGAGGAGGAGTCTCTCCCAGCTTTGCCACCTCCCTGATGGCAAAGATCTTTGTATCCCGGTCTCTAGTTAGAGATCTTAGGAATTTGTCATTTAGCTCATAGTGAGTGGAGGTCCTTTCATAGGTCCTCACCTCATTCACTATCCTGAAAAATCTTTCATCGCAATCAACTCTGCATTCCAGGCTTTGCTGCCTGAAGGATTCATATTCCTGATTGAGGAGGGATTTCCTATCATCCCTCACCTCTTCAGTCCCTTCCATATACACTATTAGTGTATCCCATATGTCTTTGGAAGTCTCACAGTGTACCAAGTTTGGAAGGGGGAATCATCAATTGCATTGACTATAATATTTTTGAGCTCTTTTGTCCATTGTTGCCAATGCAATCTCATCCCTTGTCATTTCAGTGTATGACTTGGCTACCTGTCTAGTAGGATCAATAGTGGATGGCGTTGTGACAACAAAGGGCCCCTCTTGAACAGTGATAAAAATCCTAGGGTCTGATGCGTCCATGAAAATCCTAACTCTTTGCTTCTAAATGCCAAATGTTTCCTTTTTGCATATTGGTAGCTTCATTGACCTCATCTCCTTCTGAACTCCATTGGTAGCCATTGGATTCAGATTTGACTACAACTATGTAGGATCTGGTCAGACTGTTAAGTCCTTTTTGACCAACCTCCCTCTGATACCACTTGATAGTTTATAGGTATGTAGTCTAATTCACCTAGAGGGGGGGGGGGGGGGGGGGGGGGGTGAATGGGTCTCTTTTAGTTTTACTTAATTATTTCTAGTAGTTAAGGAGTAGTAAATAAAAGCTCAAGCACACACAGAAAACACACAGGTGTTTATAGTGATTCCCCAAGATAGTGTATCTATGGGTAGTCCACATTCCCTCTACACCTTTCTATAAGTTTGTTAGACAAGGCAAACTCCACCAATCTCAGCTCCTAGAGCTTACAATACAGACCCCTCAGGATCTCTCAGGCTTGCTCCAAGCCTTACCTCAGACCTAACTGCTCTACTAACTCAGAGTGCTCCCACTCCTACAGCTCAGAGATCTTCTTTATCTCCTACCTTAGGCCTATCAAGAAGCCCTACTTCTCAGGCAAAATGCCTTTCAGCTCAGGCTCAACAACCCTACCAAACTCAGGCAATGTGCCTTATAGCTCAGGTTCAACAACACTACAAACTCAGGCAATGTGCCTTATAAGCTCAGAACTACACAATTACTACAGTGAGTAAATGTTTAGCTTACAACAGTTGACATCAGTAATATAATGTCTTTTGTTGTTCCTGCACAGCTGGTGCTACTTTGAAGCTGGGCTGAGTGAAATCTTCAGTCCTTGCTTCTTTCTGATCCTTCTCTTCAGTAGAGGAGTAAAGATCTTCTTGCTCTTCTGGATAGAAGAACTATCTTCTCTCCTATCTTCTTGCTGGTTTAGTTAGCAGGAGGAGAGAAAAACATGAAAGCCGTCAATGGAAAAATGATAATGACTCTCTACTTTTCAGCACAACAACATGTCCTTATGAAAGTGCCCTAAGTTGTTCTTTTATACTCCATCTGTCTTCAACGGCTCTTAGGAAGGGGCTCTGACACTTTGGAAGAGGATGGAAAACTTTATCCTCCCTTTACAGTTGTTTGCGCCAAAAGCAAGTCCCGCTAGTGTCGTCTTTCTGATTTGAGTCTGTCTCAGCGGTTGGGCTGTCTTGGTCTCAGCGGATCCGCTGAGATAGATAGTCTTCTCAGCGGATTTTGTCTATCTGCAGCTCAGCTGAGGCAGACCTCTTCTCAATGACTCCTGGCCTCGTCTCAACGTTTCCGCTGAGACAGTGAGTTCTTCTCAGCAGTTTTAACAGCAAACCACTGACCTTATTCCAATGCTTGGAATATCTTAACCATGTATATTCATGATGCAAAATAGGGTTTATTAAATACAATATGTACGCATTGTGAGTGATGCCTCTTCAAATCAAGGGAACATTGAGAGCAATATTCCCAACATATAATACGCAGGTAATTTTAACCAGGACCAATTATAGTGATTGCATCAAGAGCCTTTTGTGCAAAAGGTGAATTTATTGCATTCATTGCAACTGATCATGCACAGATTTTTTGCTAACATTCAGACATAAAATGGCTTTGAAACCAAACTTTGATTCAATATTGATTCAGTATTGACGAAATAACAAAATTGAGTAATGGTTTCTTGCCTTCAAGAGTATAACATTATTGATACAATTATAGGATTACATTAAGTTTTGCAGAAGATCCAAATTCAATCGCTTAAGTTACATAAAAAAATCAAGCTATTTTAGTGAGGATAAAAATTCTGCCGGAGAATCAGAGAAACACAAATTAGAGGAAATAAAAGAATAAAACCCTAAGTAGTAAGTATACACAAATTTGAGGAAATAAAAAAACATGAACCGACAAAAGTGAAAGAAGGAACCAGGAGAAATGAAGAAGAAGAGAAATAGAGGAAGAAGAGGTACCTTTCGGTGCTTCGGGAGGACGAACGTCAGTGCTCTGCCGGAGAAGAAGGTCGAAAGTAGGAAGAAAATTGGTCTCTGCGGTGGAGCCTGACTGCTTCTTTGTGTAAAAGAATAAAACCCCAAAAGTAAAAAGTAAAAACCTAAAATCAATCTCCCCAAGTCCTTCGATCAGATCGGATGGATAAAATGCAGCCCGCCCGGTTATGAAAAACTGGACACGGTTTTCGGTTCGGCGGTCGAACCACCCGATTCTCCGGTTTCAGGGTGGGTCACACAAGATACAGTTAGGAATTAAGGACCGAACTGGACCGACCGGACAGGGGTCCGGTCGGCGGTCCGACTGGCCGGTCCTGTCCGGTTCTTAAAAGCTTGAAAGGGAGTTGATATTTGCAGTCAGGAACTGGCTATTCGCAGTCCATCATCATTCGTAGTCCATATATTTTATTTGCAGTCCAAAATTATATTTGTACCCCACTCTCATTCCAAATAAGCGGAACACTTTGCTGATTTATTAAGCACTAGAAGTCTAGAGAAACATCTTAAAGACTCTAAAACAATTTAAAAACGTAGCAGCAAAACAAGTTAAATGGCATGCGTAGAAGAATCAACTCTATATCAAGTTAAATGACATGCAAACCTTCCTCTAACCAGAAAACTGACTATTTTTTGGGGATTTTAGCTGGATAATTTTCTTTGTTTTTGAAGAAGGTGAATCAAATAGGGGGAAGACGACGCGACCGATAGAACTACGGCTAGGGTTTAGGCAACATGAGGAGAGAGATGGAGAGGAGAAGGTTATTCGATGGGGTGCGATTAACGAGAATTGACTGCGAAAATAATTAGGATTTTTATAATTTTTGGTGTGCGAATAGTGAGAATTGGACTGCTAATATCAACTATCATAATAAATTGTGGTATAGTTTATATCATGTACAGTCAAAGAAGATTTTTTCTGATTGTTCGACATATCCGACATGATTCAATTGCACAATCTTAAGACTTACATGAAAATGAAGTAATACACTCAATTTTTTGCATTACAATCCAATCAAGAGACTAAGTATAAACCGAGATCTAACCACTGATTTAGTAATAATTGGAAAAATACCGAAATTCGCAAATCTATCATAAACTGCAAGCATTCTACTTCCTTGATCGTCCGCCGGCATGAAGCTCCGACCAAGCGGAAAATAGTCGGGCGAGGCGAGGAAACTAGAAGCGGAATATGTAGAGATGCGAAAACGAAAGCGCAAATGATAAAGATTGCTTGAAAATAAAGAGCGTGGTTAGTATTTTTGAGAAGCCCTAAAAAATACCTAAAAATAGGTGCAGATAGCCAAATCCATTATGCAAATTACAATCGCCTATTAATATACTATATAAAGAATATATAAGGAATATATATATATATACCATGTATAAAGAAATATCAAAGTCATGAATTTTAAATCCATTGAAATGATTACTTAATCCCACGATGTGGGACTAAATTTGAGCAAGATTTTAATAAATTAAAATAAAAAGAAAATAGGCGTGCCAGGTGAGGTTCGATTCGCCAATCACAACATTTACCATCGTGCACTTTATCCATTAAGCCATGAACACTTTCACATTATATTATAGACACATTTTTAGATTATATGTACTAATATTAATTAAATTAAATTAAAATTAAATTTTTGGTTTACATTAAGTTAAAATTAACTTTTTATATGTACTTATATTATTTATAAATGCCGACGACATGCGAAGCCCGCCCCGATGCGGCCAAAGGCCACCCGAGAGCATCGAGCACGGGCGTAGCTCGCAGGGGGCGGGCGAAGCCCACCGTCGCCGACCAGTACTGTCTGTTGGATCGTTAGGTGCCCTTAGAGGGGGGGGGGTGAATAAGGGAATAAAATTCTTTTTGTATTTTTATGAAAATTTACTAAATTGTTTTAAGTAAATGTAAATGAAATAACAATTTAGCTTAAACGAAGAAACAATTGTAATTTGCAATTTTATAATTTAACCCAAACGAGAGAAATCAAGTAAACACAAATAGTAACATGATTATATTATATAAAAAAGGTGTTTACAAAAATTTGATTTCAATATCGCTAGAAATCGGAGGCGTACAAAGTAAAAACAATTTTTCCTTTTTTATACTGACTCGTATCCCCACGAACTAGTTGGCTTTAGCCTATCCTTCCCGGATATGGCCTCAAGCCGCTCTAGCCAATCCTCCCCCGGATATGGCCTCGAGCACCCCTAGATCTAATCACCTAGACCTAGTTACTAACACAAGGCGAATTCCTCCCTAAGTCCTACCCAGACCTAGTCGCCAAATACAAGGCGATTTTACTACAAAAATACAATGGAATGAAATAATACAAATAAAGACTCCCTCTATGAAATTTTCTGGAGTTGATGATAAGGACCGTTGTGGCTCAAGCGAGGTTGATGCGATCGTTCTTCGGATGCAGCGTGATGGCTTCCTTCTCAAGAATTCTTCTTTGACTTTGAGTGGGAGATGAGAATTCGGCAGAGCAACAACTCAAGAATTTGGCAAGGGACTCTCTCTGGGATGATCAATCAAAAACGAGAAAGAGAACTCCATTTTATAGAATTCTGAGCTAGTGCCTGAGGTAGTACCTAGCGCCTGCACTATTGGTCATGTAGAGCTATTGCGAAATCGTCGGCGGCGTGGCACTGTGCACGAACTTGAGCTAGCGCCAGGCGGTAGCGGTAGCGTTGGCGGTAGCGCCAGCGCCTGCGGTAACTACTAGCTCTAGCGGTAGTGCATAAGCTCAGCTTGTTGGTTCCAAGATGCTTTCTACCTGTGGAGTATTGCGCCTATAGTTACTGCACACTATAAACACACAACAAGCAAGATCAAATACAATTTGGGATTTGTTATTCTCAAACAAAGGGATGTGTCACACATGTCCAACAATCTCCCCCTTTTGATAATAACAAATCCTCTTAGCAAGAAATCAATAAAGGTGTTTATGGTATATGATAAGGGAGATAAAAGTGTAACTATAGTATATGATAAGCATGATAATAGTGCATACTCCCCCTATCTTAATGCTCCCCCTACATAAATGCAATTTATGTTTTACTCCCCCTAAATTACAAGAATTAGTCTCCCCTTAATCTTCTAGATTTCTCCTCTAGATTTCTTTAATTAATCTCCCCTTATGGTATTATCAAAAGAAGGTGGGGTGAGGTTAGTAAGGAGGCATTCCTTATAAATGATAAAGCAAGATCGAGCTTTTGTAAAATAGATAATGATTTTAAGCTTAGTATATATAAGAGATTTCAAGTAAAATAAAATAAGAGTGTAGGCAAGCGAAAGATTATAAGAAACATCTTTTTATAAGCATGAAAAGCATATGTAAAAATATGAGTTTTAGTTCAAAATTGAAAGATGTTTTAACCTTTTTGAAATCTCAAAGTTTTTCATAAAGATACCAAGCATGAAATGATCATATCAAAGAGAGATTATACTATAATGTTACTTAATTTCAAGTTTATGAGATACCAAACAATGTAGAGATCATGCAAGGTTATCTAGTGTATTTCTTATATAAAGAGTAGTATAGATAAAACATTAGATTCCAATACTCATGAGAAGAAGTGTTGTGAAAGATAATGGTGTGCACATAAGTGTATTTTGAGCAATGTTAACAAATGATTTAAATCACAAAATACAAGACATGTGTAGAGTAAAGTGCATAATAAAAGCACAAGTATATTAACTTTCACACACTTTTAATGCACATATTTTTATAAAAAGTGGTGTACTAATCAAGGTTTGCACAAGACACTTTACTATTCTTTCCAAGGTGCTCAACCTCACAATGCTTATGCAGACTTATCTGGAGGTTCAAGTAGTGCTTGGTGGAGTTATATTTGTCTATTTTTTGTTCACTTTTGTGAGACAACATTCTCCGAATACACTTCTATTGCAAACCCAACATAAATTTATTTAAAACCACTTTTCTTAATTTTTAAGTGCAATTCAAATGTAATGTAGATAATAAACTTAAGCAAATTTTAATTCATTGTACAATTACAATACACAAGCAAGCATTTTTAGATTTAAACACACATGTACACTACCAAACATAAGAGAGTGTAAAAGTATCATTATCAATCACAATACATTTACTCATACTTAGAGGCATGCTAAGCTTGGTTCTACACATATTTTTAAATACAATTGATGCACTTTAAATAGATATATCAAAGCATGATAAACAAAACAATGTTCATAGTTATATGAAGAAACAAGTTTTAACATTGTAGATAATTCTAAATAATGGAATTCATGCATGCTTGATATTGACAATAAAGATCATACAATATTTTTATTGTTTTGAAAATTTTTAATGAAAGAAAAATAGAAACAACACAAAAACATATTTTTGAATTTTGAAGTTTTGTAGTTGATTTTTCATAAAATAAATAATACAAAAATAACAAAAGTCATAAGTACAAAATTTAAAGTAGTAAATACGAACTAAAATATTTTTGTAGATTTTTAGAAATTTTGAAAAACACAAAATTCAAACACTCATGCTAGCGCCGACGCTAGCGCTAGCGCTGGAAATAGTAAGTGAAATATTGAAGATTTTAAAATTCTATTTTTTTGATATTGATTAGGGGTCTTAAGAGTAGTCTTATGCAGAAATTTTGTAATTTTCAGAGATGTCTTGATTGCTCAAAATGTATAAAACATTAGCGTTTTACATGTTATTCATCCTAAGATGTCTAAGACTCCTAATTCCAACCTTAACAATTGAAACCTTGCATCAGGAAGAGGTTTAGTGAAAATATCAGCAAGTTGAGAGTCCGTGCCAATGAAACTTATTCTAACATTTTCTTTCTTAGTTTGATCCCTTATGAAATAATGACGTACATCTATATGTTTGGATCTAGAATGGTGTACCAGATTATTTGTAAGATCAATGACACTCTTGTTGTCACATTTTAATTCTATATGTTTTAGATGAAAACCAAAGTCCTCTAATGTTTGTCTCATCCATAGTGCTTGTGCACAACAACTCCCTAGTGCAATGTATTCGGCCTCCGTGGTGGAGAGTGCAACTGAATTTTGTTTCCTACTAGACCATGCAACTAATGAAGATCCTAGAAAATGACAAGTACCACTAGTGTTTTTTCTATCAAGTGAGCATCCGGCGTAATCCGAATCGGAGTAGCCATGAAGTGTAAATGAATTATTGTGCGGGTACCATAATCCTAATATAGATGATCCAATTAGATATCTAAAAATTTGTTTTATCGCTTTTAAGTGAGATTCTTTTGGATTGGCTTGAAATCGAGCACATAAGCATACGACAAACATAATATCGGGTCTAGTTGCACTAAGATAAAGTAGGGATCCTATCATACCTCTATATAAGGTTTGATCAATTGAAATTCCCGATTCATCTTTTCCTAATTTAAGTGATGCACTCATTGGTGTAGAAGTATGTTTAAGGTTTTCAAATCCAACGCATATTTGATTTGACATATAAAAATACCATCATTTCTTTGTGATATTTGAAAACTAAGAAAATAAGAAAGTTCTCCTACTAGACTCATTTCAAATTCATTTTTCATCACTTTAATAACTTCATTACGTAACTCTTCATTAGTAGATCCAAAGATTATATCATCAACATATATTTGCAAAATAATTAAATCATCATTATTATGCTTAATGATGAGAGTATTATCGGCACTTCCCATAATATAACCGTGCTTTATTAAAAATGATGTAAGTCTTTCATACCATGCACAGGGTGCTTGTTTTAAACCATAAAGCGCTTTTTCTAGTTTATAAACATGATTGGGAAAATTTTCATTAATAAAACCGGGGGGTTGTTCAACATAAACTTCTTCTCTTACAAACCCGTTGAGAAAAGCACTTTTACATCCATTTGAAATAGTTTTATTCTTTTAAAGCTTGCAAATGCTAGAAAAATTCTAATAGATTCCAACCTAGCAACGGGTGCAAAAGTTTCATCAAAATCTATCCCCTCGATTTGTGAATATTCTTGTGCTACTAAGTGTGCCTTATTCCTAGTGATTCTAGACTCACCATCTAATTTATTTTTAAAGATCCACTTTACACATACAACCAGGTGACTAGATGGTCTTTCTACTAATTTCTAAACATTATGTCGCTCAAATTGTTCTAACTCTTCATTCATAGCCAAAAACCAAAATTCATCATTTAAAGTGGTAGAAACGGTTTTTGGTTCAATTTCGGAAACAAAACAAATATTTGAATAAGATTCATGAAGAGAAGAGCGAGTTCTTACCCCAATAGATGGTTTGCCAATTATAAGTTCTCGTGGGTGATCCTTTGTAAATTGCAAGGTGCTTGGAGGCACATAGACATCTTCCTTGGCCTCCTCCTTTTCTTCTTTGGAAGGTTCCTCATCACCATGCTCCAAAGGTTGTAAGAGATCATCTTCGTTGCCTGCAGAAAGTTTTCTACATAAGGAACAAACTCATCAAATTTCATATTTATCGACTCTTCAACTCTTCTAGTTCATTTATTAAAAATTCTATAAGCTTTACTAGTTGAAGAGTACCCAAGAAAAGTTCCTTCATCACATTTTTCATCAAACTTTCCTAATCTATCTTTTGTATTCAAAATAAAACATTTACAACCAAAAACTTTGAAATAAGATACATTAGGCTTCTTTTGAAAATAAATTTCATATGGTGTGAGATTAAGAGATGGGCGAAGCATGATTCTATTCATAACATAACATGATGTATTTACGGCTTCGTCCCAAAAAGACTTAGGTAATTTATATTCACATAACATAGTGCGTGCTAGTTCTTGAAGTGTCCTATTCTTTCTTTCTACAACACCACTTTGTTGTGGTGTGCGTGGTGCAGAGAACTCATGTTTAATGCCTAACATATCACAAAAGGATGTAAATTTTTCATTTTCAAATTCTCCTCCATGATCTGAGCGAATGCATTTAATTTTTAAATCACTTTCATTTTGAATACGAGTACATAATTTTGCAAATTCGCAAAACGCATTGGATTTGGAAGAGAGAAATAATGTCCAACAATATCTTGAAAAATCATCTATTAAAACATATGTATATAATCTACCACCAAGACTTGCAGTGCTAACGAGACCAAAAAGATCCATATGAATTATTTGAAAGGGTTTTGTAGTAGAAATGAAATTTTTTTACTTTTGAAAGAGGATCTAGAAAATTTAGCTTTTTGACATGGTGAACAAAGTGAAGGTAAAGTTCCATTTAACCTAGTCAATCCTTTAATTAAATCACTTTTAGCAAGTTTTACAATGAGCTTTGTGCTAGCATGCCCTAGCCTTCTATGCCAAAGTTGTAATTCATCATTTTTAGTGATAAAACATTTTATAGATGATTTAGAAAGATCATGAAAAGAAACTATATAGACATTATGTATTCTTGGTGCAGTTAATAAAATATCTTTTGTAGTAGGATTAGATATTTTGCATAGATTAGTGGAAGATTCAAATAACACATCTAATCCTTTATCACATAATTGGCTAATAGAAATTAAATTTTGTTTTAATCCTTTCACATAAAGAACATTAGATATAGTAAAGGATTTGTTACCAACTGTACCAATTCCCATGATCCTTCCTTTTCCGTTGTCACCAAACGTCACGATCCCTCCTTTCTTCTTTTCTAGGCTAAGGAACTTTGCTTTATTGTCCGTCATGTGCTTGGAGCATCCAGAATCCAAGTACCAGACGTCTTCATTTTCCTTAGCCTGCCTGCACATCTAGAAAGAAGATGAGAGTAAAGATCCGGATACCCAAGTGGTACCACCCATAGAATAAGTGGAAGCCTTAGGTACCCAGATTTGCTTTAAAGTAGTTTGTTTTGATTTCCTGCAAGAACTAGACGTGTGACCAAACCTATAACACTTTGCACACGAAATAAAGGGGGTTGAGACCCTTTTCTGGAATTTTTTCTTGCTGGAAAGAATCAGAATTGCAGAAGAACAACATTTTATAAAAGAAAATTCAGGCTTCTTGTATGAGGTGCTAGCGCCGACGTTAGTGGCTAGCGCCGGGCAGTAGCCCTCACCTTGATATCCAAGCCCAAATTTTCCAGAACCATAATACTGGTTCCCTAAAATCATATCCAGAGATTTTTGGCCCATTCCAAATTTTCTAATGGCCACAGTGAGATCATTAACTTGTGCTTTAAGTGATGAATTTTCTTTCACAAGCATGACACACCTACTTTCAAAACCTTTCTTATTATTTTTACTTTGCACAAGAGAGGCTTCTAATTTTCTTTCTAATTCCCCCTTCTCTTTTGTAAGAATTTTGGCATGAGAGAGGGCTTTAGAAAGAGACTCTTCAATATCTTTTACCATTTTAGTAGAATGATCACACTCTTGGCAAGAAACCTTTCTCTTTTCTACAATAATTAGTTTTTTGGAAAGCTTTTGATTTTCTTTAATAAGTGATTCATTTTCACGATTCAATAAAATATTATCTTTCATATTTTTATCAAAAGCTTTGCAAGTTTCAAGTAATTCATTAAAGAGTTCATCATAAGTGAGAGGAGTTACCCCAGTGTCGCTAAGAACACTGGTGTCGTCACCGTCATTTCCTTGTCCCATGAGGCACATGTTTGCTTCCTCATCTTCGCTTGATTCTTCGGAGGAGGAGGAGTCATCCCATGTTTTTGCTTTTAGCACCTTCCTCTTTTCCTTCCCTTTGTGCCGTTTGTCCTTCTTATCCTTCAAGAAATTTGGGCACTGGCTCCGAATGTGCCCGGTCTTCCTGCAATGATAGCATTCCGGTGACGGTCTTTCTTCTTCATCGTCACTCTCCTTTTCCTTCTTTGAAGACGACCCTTTCCATCTTCCTTCCTTTTGGAAATATTTCCAAAAGGTGTTTCTCCTTTCCGGATTCCTCATGAACTTTCAAAAGTTTTTTACCAAAAGGCTTTCTTCATCTTCTTCCTCATCCTCTTGGCACTCCTTCTTTAATTTTAGTACCAACGCCTTCTTCTTTGGCTCCTTTTTGTATTCATCATATTGGATTTTGAGTTCTACCTCATGTGTTTTGAGATTCCCAATGAGGCTCTCAACTTGTAGCATTCTTAGATTGTGCGATTCTGAAATGGCCGTCACCTTCGCGTTGAATTTTGGAGGAAGAGAACGAAGGATCTTTCAGACCAAGTCGCCATTTGAGAAGGTCTTTCCAAGAGCTTTGGAGGCATTGATGATCTTGGTGAAGCGCGTGTACATGACATCAACATCTTCACTTTCATCCATCCAGAATTTTTTCATATTCCGACTCCAGTTGGAAAAGCATTGAATCTTTAACCCGCGATGTACCTTCATGAGTAATTTCCAAACGATTCCAAATATCATAAGCAGTAGTACATGCAGAAATTCTATTAAATTCATTTCTATCTAACGCACAAAATAGAGCATTCATGGCTTTTGCGTTATTTTTGCATTTGAGTTTATCCCGATCATCCCATTTTCCTTAGGTTTTTTCTAATGTTACTTCTGCAACTACAACTGTAGGAGGAGAGTATTCCTCTTCTACCATATTCCAAACCTCAATATCTAGGGTCATAAGAAAATAACTCATCCTATTATTCCAATAATTATAATCTGACCCAGTAAATAGTGGAGGTCTACTAATTCCCTGACCCTCAGAAAAAGAGAGATCATAGGACACCATTATTCCTGTTTTTTAAACCGTTTGGAATAACCTCGCTCTGATACCACTTGTTGGATTGATAGACGCCCTTAGAGGGGGGGGGGGGGGTGAATAAGGGAATAAAATTCTTTTTGTATTTATATGAAAATTTACTAAATTGTTTTAAGTAAATGTAAATGAAATAATAATTTAGCTTAAATGAAGAAACAATTGTAATTTGCAAATTTATAATTTACCCCAAAAGAGAGAAATCAAGTAAACACAAATAGAAAAATGATTATATTATATAAAAAAGGTGTTTACAAAAATTTGATTTCAATATCGCTAGAAATCGGAGGCGTACAAAGTAAAAACAATTTTTCCTTTTCTATACCGACTCGTATCCCCACGAACCGGTGGGCTTTAGCCTATCCTTCCCGGATATGGCCTCAAGGCTCTCTAGCCAATCCTCCCCCGGATATGGCCTCGAGCACACCTAGATCTAATCACCTAGACCTAGTCGTCAACACAAGGCGAATTCCTCCCTAAGTCCTACCCAGACCTAGTCGCCAAATACAAGGTGATTTTACTACAAAAATACAATGGAATGAAATAATACAAATAAAGACTCCCTCTATTAGATTTTCTGGAGTTAATGATGAAGGACCGATGTGGCTCAAGCGAGGTTGATGCGATCGTTCTTCGGATGCAGCGTGATGGCTTCCTTCTCCAGAATTCTTCTTTGACTTTGAGTGGGAGATGAGAAATCGGCAGAGTAACAACTCAGGAATTTGGCAAGGGACTCTCTCTGGGATGATCAATCAAAAACGAGAAAGAGAACTCCATTTTATAGAACTCCGAGCTAGATCCTACGGTAGTACCTAGCGCCTGCGCTATCGGTCGTGTAGAGCAGTTGCAAAACCGTCGGCGGCGTGGCACTATGCACAAACTTGAGCGAGCGCTAGGCGGTAGCAGCAGCGCTAGCGGTAGCAGCAGCGCTAGCGGTAGCGCTAGCGCCTGCGGTAACTACTATCACTGGTGGTAGTGCATAAGCTCAGTTTATTGGTTCCAAGCTGCTTTCTACCTGTGGAGTATTGCACCGATAGTTCCTGCACACTATACATACACGACAAGCAAGATCAAATACAATTTGGGATTTGTTATTCTCAAACAAAGGGATGTGACACACATGTCCAACACTGTCGTGCATGGCCGTAGGGGCGGAGCCCCGTGTCAGGCACTCATGTGTGTGTGTGTTGGGACCATTGTCCACAATGTCTTAGATTTGGAGAAGTCCATTCCTAAGTCAAAGATATACCTTAGAATGTATTTGATGTACTTTATAGAATCATTGTGCAGAACATCAGGTCAAGCAAAGTGCTCAAGGAATTCATCCAAGTTCACAAGCATCGATACACCACACATCGCTCGACGCCTGTGACCCAGAAGCATCGACCCATGTCTGCTGCTCAAAAAGACAAGGTCGCCGCTGAAGATCTGAGACCAAGTTTGGAAGCGTCGAGCCAAGGAATATCGCTCGACGCCGTGGAATAAGAAGTGTCGACTAAACTTCAGTTAGCTCAACGCCAACAAAAAGAGTCGAGATATAAAGGCAAGATTAAAAGCGTCGAGACACTACACATCGCTCGACACCTTATTAAAAAAAGCGTCGACAGAGATACACAATGCTCAACGCCCTTTTCTGAGAAGCTCTGAACTGAGAAATGCATAACAGTTCATCTACAGCTAGCTGAGCCTTTGTTTATTCTGAAGCCATTAAAGACCGTTGAAGACTTAACGTCATGCTGACATGGAGGAGCATAACAGATGTTGCAGATGGCAGGCTATAAATAGAAGGCATGCCCTATGGGTTGACAAGTTGATCATTCCTATTTTTGAAAGCAATCATCTTCTCCGTCGTTTTGAAGGAAAGTCTGAGAAAGAATCTGAAGAAGTCGTCTCCTCTTTCAGAACTATTCTAACTTGAAGAATTCTTTCAGCAATCTGGTGCTGATACTTCCTTCTGAAAAGAGAAGATTAAGAAGGAAGAATCTGTCTTCCTAAAAAAGAAGAACAGTCATCACAGCCTGATAAATCAAGAAGACCAAATTGATGCTGCTGATCTGTTGAAGATTTCTGTCTGATCATTCAGACAGATCAAGAAGACTCAACACTTTGAAGAATCTGAGTCTAAGTATTGTTACTATCTTTATCAATCCCTGTAGGGTCTGAGTTGTCAGATCTGAGTGTAGGATCTTTCAAGGATCTGAGTTGTAGGATCAGGTGTGATCTGAGTTGTAAGATTCAGGGGTGAATCTGAGCTGTAAGCCTATAGTTATAAAGGCTGAGGTAGGATCTATTGAGATCTGAGTTGGTAGGATCTGTTGAGATCTGAGTTGGTAAGATCTGCTGTGATCTGAGAGAGTAAGATTTGTTAAGATCTGAGTCTGTAAGATCTATTGTGATTTGAGCTGTAAGACCTGTTTGTGGTCTGAGATCTAGAGGAGATATAAACCCTATCTAGCACACTGCTAGAGGAGAGAAGGGGGAAAGTGGATTACCCAAGATAAGGGGAACCACTATAAAATTCTGTGTGTTTTTGTTTGTGTTCATTTTCTTGAAAGCTCTGATCATTCATTTAGGTTATAATCAAGAACTGCAAATAGTTTTTAAAATAACCTATTCATCCCCCTCTAGGTGATTAGCTACCCTTAATTAAAGTCTTTCAAGTGGTATCAGAAGTAGGTTGTTCAAGAAAAGGTTTAACAGCCTGAACAAGATCTCCTAAGGGTAGATTTGTTAAGTCGTGATGGCTAATAGTGAAGGAAACAAGGAATTCACATCAATGAAGTTACCAATCTGTAGAAAAGAAAACTTTGGGATTTGGAAGGAAAGGGTCAGATTATTCATGGAAGCCCCTGACCCTAGGATTTACATCACTGTTCTTGAAGGACCTTTTGTTCCAATGAAGGTCTCATTCATAGATGGAAGTATAAAGACTCCCAAAACATACTCTGAGATGACTAAAGATGAAGTGATCCTGGCCTCCATGGATAAAAGAGCTCAGAATATCATAGTGAGTGCTATTGAGGATTCAACCTTCTAGAACTTAGTACATTGCAAAACTGCCAAAGAAATGTGTGAATCTCTCATTGTCTATATGGAAGGGACTGAGGAAGTCAGAGATGACAGGAAGTCTCTTCTAAATCAGCAATATGAGGCTTTCAGACAAGACAAGAAAGATTCAATATCAATCTGCTATGAGAAATTCTTCAAAATTGTAAATGGTCTGAAAACCTATAGAAGAACTTTTACAGATTATGAGCTGAATGATAAATTCTTAAGATCCCTGAACAAATAATGAGATATCAAGATCTGTGCTATCAGGGAAATGGGAAATATTCAGCCACAGAATCTATATGGGAAACTTTTGTCCCATGAACTTCACCTGAAAACCAGAAAAGCTGAGGAAGGACACAACAAGGAAAATCCTATTGCTCTGAAGGCAGAAAGTTCTAAGAGAAGCAAAGAAAGAATGTCATTATCCCCCAGGATACCATCTGAATCAAAAGAATCAGAGACCAATAATTTTGACTCTGAGATATCAGATGATGAACTGGCACTCTTCACCAAACAACTGAAAAGGATGCTCAGAAGAAAACAACACTGGAAAACTAGACCCTCTCAGTCATTCAGATCTAAGAAGCACTCCAATTCCTCTGAGGGATTCAAACAAGATTCCAGGAAGGACAGGTGTAACTCTAAACACAATTAATCTAATTCAGAAGAAATTGTGTGCTTTGGATGCAGGAAATCAGGACACATGATTGCTGATTGTCCTTTAAAAAGAAAGTACAATAAGAAGTCTGATGAAAGGAGGCACAAATCTGACAAGAGACATGCGAGGAGCCTAATAGCCAAGAAAGGCAAAGTCACTCCCAGTGACAGTGAATCTCAATCATCTGACTCAGATAGTGAAGAGGCACTCATAGCTCTGGTGGCTGTCAATGAAAGTGAAGACATTCTGAATCATAGACCTATGATAAGAGCCCCACTATCAAGGTATGATAGTGAAGAGGATGAAGAAGAAAATACTGGACTCATGGCACTCAGTGATGAAGAGGATCATGAGACAATTTCTAATGTGAAGGTATTTGATAAAACTCCTTTATCTGATTCTGATTCTGAACTTAAAATTATTTCTAGACCTGAGATAAATTCATTTTCTTCTGATGAGAATGACTCTAAATCTAACTTTCATGAAGATGAAATTATTGAGAAATATGAGTCACTTCTTAAAGCCCTTAAAAAGAGCAAATTGCATAACAAAAAGCTACAAAAAGAAATATCTGAATTAAAGCAAACTAACTCCCAATACTCTGAGACAGCTGAGAGGCTGAATCAGGTAAGTAAGGAGCTTAGCAAATTAAAAGTCATGTTTATCATTCACATTCAAACTTTATGTACTAAGGAGAAATTAATAAAAGAACTTGAAGAAAAACTCCTAGCTGAAAGGAAGCTTGTGGCAAAGTTCTCAAAACCATAAACTATCCTTCCCATAATAGACACATTTTCTGCACAATACAGATCTGGGATAGGATACAATGGAAAGGCAGAAAATAAATCTAAAAATAATGACAAGGCACTTATGCAACCTATAAAATTCAACAAAGCTATGCCTATCACAAATGAGCATGATCAAAAAGTTGTGCATAAGTCTTGGAAGAGTGACTGTTCAAATAGCAAAGATGACTCAACTCAACCAATATCAATGATGCCAAATATCTATACAAAGAAAAAGAATTAACTCATCATGACTCCTTTGTATTTAAAGAAAACACCAAGCTCAAAGGAGAGGAACTAAGACCAGTAGTGAAAACCACTGCTGTCAAAAAACTAAACCAGTAAATTTCACTAAAACACTTTACAAAGCTCCTTTGAATAAGGCAATAAAACAAAATGTGAGTCAACCTAAAGAAGTGAGAAGACCTCCAAGGAGATATAACAGATATGAATGTTGGTGATGTGGAAGGGTTGGACATTTTGCTCTTGACTGTTGGTTCAATCCAACTGTTCCAAGGTTCAACTCTGGGAGACCAGTACTCAGACATGTGGCAACTCTCACAGCACCAAGGATTATACAACAACTAAATATTCCAGCTCATACTAACAAGGTTCTAGGACCCAACTTGGTGTGGGTTCCTAAGAAAAGGTAATTTCTTCTTGCAGGGATGTCCAAAGACCAATCAACTTCATATCTGGTACTTGGACAGTGGGTGCTCTATGCACATGACAGGAACAAAAAGTCTGCTGAATGATTACACTCCTGTGAAGAATGGACCAAAGGTTATCTTTGGAGGGTCTGACAAAGGTAAAACTAAAGGTTATGGTAAAATCACAAATTAAATTGTCACCATCACCAAAGTTGCTTATGTTGATGGATTGCAACACAATCTCATCAGCATAAGTCAATTGTGTGATATTGGGTATGACATTTCATTCCACAAGGATGAGTGCCTGATTAAGAAAGAGAATGAGATAATTCTCTCAGGCACTAGGAGTGGCAACATTTACTGCTTAAACTTTATATGTTTTGATCAAGTAAATTCCATATGCTTAGTAGCAGAGAATAAAGTTTCTAGTAGTGTACAATAGCATAAAAGGTTAGCTCACATAAACTATAAGACTATAAATAAGCTTATTTCAAGAGACCTAGTGAGAGCTGGGCCTAAGTGGAAGTGTGTGCAGGAGGGTCCCTACTATGCTTGTCAAATGGGTAAGCAGATCAAGTCATCCTTCAAACCAATTGGTGAGAAGGATTCAATTAGATGTCTATACCTACTTCACATGGATCTATTTGGACCAATGTCAATCCATAGCCTAGGAGGAAAGATTTACACCCTTGTAATTGTTGATGATTATTCCAGATTCACATGGGTATTCTTCCTTAAACACAAGTTAGATACTCTAGAAATATTTACCAGCTTTGTTAGGCAAATCAAAAATGAAATAGGAAATCCTGTAGTCAAAATTAGAAGTGATCATGAGACTGAATTTCAGTCAGGTGCAATGACCAAATTTTGTGAAAATCTAGGCATCTCACAAGAGTTCTCATCCCCTAGAACTCCCCAACAAAATGGGGTTGCTAAGAGAAGAAATAGAACTCTCATTGAAGCTAGTAGGAGTATGCTAAGTGACTCCTCACTTCCTGAGTATTTCTGGGCTGAAGCTGTAAACACAACATGCCATGTGCAGAATAGGGCTCTTATCAACAAAAGACTGAATAAGACCCCTTATGAGTTGTTGAAAGGTAGAAAACCCACTTTAGCCTATTTCAAAATATTTGGTAGTAAATGCTTTGTATTAAATAATGGAAAGCACCATCTCAGTAAATTTGCTAAAAAAGCACATGAGGGAATTTTTGTTGGCTATAGCTCTCAAAGTAGAGCCTATAGAATTTTCAACAAAAGGTCAAATAGAATAGAAGAATCTATACATGTTGTATTTGATGAAACCAACCTTATTTATAAGGATCTGGGAAGTTTATCTAGTAGTGCAGGTTCTACACAGAAATTGAAGGAGATGAATATCAATGAACAGCACATTGAGGATAATGAAGAAACTAATGAGACTGTTATTGTGGCTAGAGAGGATGAGTCTCAAGTAGAAGACAATTATGAAGAACCTATTGCTGTTGAAGAACCACAACACCCAGAATCTCTAGAACAGCCAACTCAAACAGATGCACCAGAATCACAAAGGGAAAATGAGAGGTGAAGGAATGCAACCAAACATCTGAAGGATCACCCAAGAGAATAGATTATAGGAAATTCAAATGAAGGTGTGCAAACCAGAAGAGGAAACTCAATACATGAGGCCTTGCATCACAGCTTTCTATCCAAAATAGAGCCTAAGAAGTTTGATGAAGCCAATAAGGACACTTCATGGATATTAGCTATGCAAGAAGAGCTAAATCAATTTGAAAAATATAAGGTCTGGATATTGGTTCCAAGACCAAAGAAACACAGAGTCATAGGAACCAAATGGGTATTTAGGAATAAGCTGGATGAAAATGGTGTAATTATCAAAAACAAAGCAAGGTTGGTTGCCCAAGGATATAGACAGGAGGAAGGCATAGATTTTGATCAAGTGTTTGCTCCTGTGGCAAGATTGGAGGCAATCAGACTATTCCTGGCATTTGCAGCACATACTGGATTCATAGTTTATCAAATGGATGTAAAGTCAGCATTCCTTAATGGAACAATACTGGAGGAAGTATATGTAGAACAACCCCCAGGTTTTATTGACTCTACTCATCCAAATCATGTCTATATTTTATTAAAAGCTTTATATGGCCTGAAACAGGCACCTAGAGCCTGGTATGAGACATTATCTATATTTCTCATTGAGAACAAATTCTCAAGGGGAAAGATAGACAAGACATTATTTCTTAGGGTAGTTAAAGGTCAAATTATTCTAGTACAAATATATGTAGATGATATAATTTTTGGCTCAACTGATAATAACCTTTGCAAGAGGTTTGCAAGCCTTATGCAAGGGAAATTTGAAATGAGCAGCATGAGTGAGCTCAAATACTTCTTAGGACTCCAAGTGAAACAGTCTGAGGAAGGAATCTTCATTTCTCAGACCAAGTACACCAAAGAGATTATCAAGAAGTTTGGAATGGAAAATTCCACTGTCATGAAAACACCAATGACAGCCAATGTATCACTGGACAAGGATGACAAAGAGAAACCTATTGATGAAACCTTGTACAGAGGCATCATTGGTTCATTGCTCTACCTAACTGCTAGCAGGCCAGACATTATGTTCTCAACATGTGTGTGTGCTAGGTATCAAGTGAACCCTAAAGAATCTCACTACACTGCTGTCAAAAGAATTCTGAGATATCTGAAGGGTACTCTTAATCTTGGTCTTTGGTATCCTAGAAGCAATGACTTTGAACTAACTGGTTTTTCAGATGCTGACTTTGCAGGATGCAAGGAGGACAGAAAAAGTACATTAGGAACATGTCAATTCCTTGGCAAAAGACAAATATCTTGGAGTAGCAGGAAGCAGACCAGTGTAGCTATCTCTACAACAGAATCTGAGTACATCTCAGCTGGAAACTGCTGTGCTCAGCTACTATGGATTCAACACCAACTCCAAGACTATAAAGTCCAGCTAAGTAAATCTCTTTTATATTGTGATTCAACTAGTGCTATTGCTATAACTAATAATCCTGTATCACATAGCAGAACTAAGCACATTGAAATTAGATATCACTTCATTAGAGAACATGTAGAAAATTGAGATATCATAATTGAATATGTCCCCACTGACAAACAAGTTGCTGATATATTCACTAAACCACTGGATGAAACAAAATTCAATAACTTCAAAATTGAATTAGGAATGCTAAAAATGGAATAAAGTTGTCTTGAAATCAAATAAAATAAAGCTAGAATAAATGACAATTCTCAAATAAGTATAGAAAATGAATTGAATAAATGAAAATAATAATTAAGTCCTAAAAGGTGAGTGGAGATATATATGGCGTCGGGCAAGGATATAAGGCGTCGAGAGAAGATACCTGGCATCGAGAAGATACTTGGCGTCGAGCGAGGATAACTGGCGTCAAGCTATCTCAACGCTTGTGCGAACATAGCTAGGCCGTCTCGACAGGGTAAAATTGAACCATTTGATCAATCTTAGTAAACAAGTCCGGCGCGCGGCTATTCATCTTCTTGAATTAGAAATTCTATAAATAGGGAAGACACTTCGATTAGTACATATGCCCTAGATTTCTCAATTCGAAATTATCTGCCCTAGAAAATTTCTCCATCAATTCTTTCACTCTACAATCAACACCCACAATGCCTCCCAAGAGCAGTGATTACCTTTACGAAGAAGGCGAGCTAGTTCGCAATGGATTCCAAACAGCACCAGTGGAAATCAAATCAACCATCGAGCTAATCTACAAAGTAGGACTAGAATTCGTGCTATCTGAATCGACTCTAATTTGTAAACGAGAGGTATTAGAATTTTTCTCCAATACAGTAATAGACACCGCCAATTCTAAGCTTAAAACTACTGTAAATTGTAAGAAGATTAAGATTTCTCCTTCAAGACTCGCTAAGGCACTAGAACTGCCAAGATTAAAAAGTAATGAAGAAGAAGAAGAAGTGAGCTCTGACCAGATTAGACTAGCCCAAGTCTGGTGTGGAATTGAAACATCACATGAAATCTCTGGGAGTATACTTAGGAAAGGAATGAATTCAAGAGGAAAACTGCTAACAGATGTGATCGGAAAGGGTCTGTTATGCAAGACAGGGTCTCATGATAAAATCTAAAGGAAAATGTTTATTCTTCTGACTAGGATTATTCATACATTAAGAACAGATTGGGGGAGGGTGGTGTTTGACAGAGTAATCGAATGTATCCAAGCACCCAACATGGGTAGGATATTATCTCTATATTTAGTAAAAATCAATCCAGATTCTTTAAATAACAAACTTGGATCCAAGATAAATCATATGAAGAAAATGGACATCAGAATGATAGAGAGATGGGAAAGAATTTTATCAAATCATCCACCAGCAGAATATTCTCCCAAGCAGAAGAAAGCTAAGAAGCAAAAGAAGAAGAAGGTCTCTTCAAGCTCTTCAAGTTCAACATCATCCAAAAGGAAATGAAAATCCTCTCCAATTCATGATCCTAATCTCACATCATCTGAAGAAGAAGAAGGGAACAAACCTAAGGACAGTATTCCTGACACACCAGTAGGTACTGATCCATTACTAGAAGGGGTTGACAAGATAAATAAAGAAAAAGACGAGAATGAGAAAGAAGAAGAAGAGAGAGGAAGTCAACCTGGATCCCCTGCTAGAGTTAAAGGGAAGTTTCAAAATGAGAGGGAAGCTCCAAATGAGATCCCTGCTCAGGATAATTCTAAAATTAGCAAGGCAACAGTTGAGGGGGAGGCTCAGGATGAGATCCCTGCTCCAGACAATAATGACCTTAACAATGCAGACCTTGAGGGGGAGCCTCAAAATGAAATCCCTGCGCAAGGAAATATTGATCAAGACAATGCACCATTTGAGGGGGATTATCAGCCTGAGGTCCCTGCTCAAGAGAATCCTACTGTTGATGCTATGGATTTGGAAGGAGAGACTGAAGCCACAAGGAAAGAGGCTGAAAAGGTGATTAAGATAGAATCTTCTTGCTCAAATATGAGCCAGAGAGATGACTCTTTCATCAGAGAAGATAGTAGTAGAAGTGATGGAATGGCAAGAGAAATCAATGTGGATTTAACTCCAATACTACCTCAGCTGGAGGTGTTGCTTAATAATCAAAGAAGATTATTGGAACAGTATATTGAAGAAAATAACACAAAAATGAAAAATGAAGTAGATTTTCAGATGAAATTGGTTAGATTTGAAGTTAATCATCAAATGAATGCACTGAGAAAGGAAATGGTAAAATTCTTCCAAAGAGATGGTGCTTCAGTGTATTACACAACTGAACAACTAGATTTAATCAAAGAGACATCAAAGGTTATTAAAGAGACACAAGCAGGTATTTTAAAGACAGTAGATGATGTTCAAACAAATCAAGGAATCTTGAGCAACAATATGCAAGTGTTGTATAAAGAACAAGTTGCACAAACTCTTACAGGTACAGCTAAGATAGAAGCTAGGCTGCAACAGCATGATGCTGCTATACTAGCCAAAATTGAAGAGAGCTCTTCAATTCTAAAAGATCAAGTAAAGTTAAATACAGATACTATAGATGACCATCTTCTTAAGGTCAAGAAAATCACTGAAAGTGGAATACATCATCTGGAGGGCCAAGTTAGGTTTCATAAGAATGTTATAAGAGATCATATAGTTGAAGAAGCCTTAAAGGGGGAGAGGCCAATGATTCAAGCCAGCTCTGAGCATGCTGTGTGGACCTCTAACTCTATAAGAGAAAGTTTTGGCTATCCTCCCATAAATAATAATAATGATCAAGTTTCAGAGACTAAGCCAGCATCTCTTACACAAATCCAAAAGCAAATTGCCAAAATGTATAGTCCTGAGGGTAAAAGCAAGAGAGAAAACTTTACCAGTGAACAAGTAGAATCTAGCAAAAGGAAGTTCAGAGAAGAAGTTCAATCAAGGGTTGATTTTGAACATTGGTCTCCCTCTTCAAGAGAAATGATTCTGGCAACATGGGAAGCTGTGAAAGGTAATCCAGAAGAAAGAGGGAAATGGTATTCTGAAGCTGAGTGGTTGAAGTACAGGGATCAAGAGGAGCTAAAGATAAAATTCAAGGCTGACAAATTGGCTGGGAAAGTTCAGGCAGGTGATAAGGAGCCAATCAGATACTTTCCAAAGCCGTTTGGCTATTTCAAGAGAAGAAAAGAGGTTGCTGAAGTCCTTTCCAAAAGAGCTAAAAGAGGAATAGAGATCAAGGAACCTGAACAGCATTAGGATTTTAATCTTTATTAAAAATTCTCAGAGAAATGTATTTGATATAACTTTGAACAATATTGATGAGCTCCCAGAGCAAACTATCTTTTATTATCGTATATATATATGCCTGTGATGTGATCTTTTTCTTATCATGACATGTTTTATTTTGAACTGCTTGTGATTTTGTGCTTATATGAGAAATCATGTCTGAAATAATTTCTGTTGATAGATTGTTTTGGTAATCTAATTTTATAAGGTATTATACTCATTATATCTTTATTACCTGTATAGAAAATATTGATTATTTTTGTAAAGAGGGATATATCATTGACTGAGGTTATGACTTTTTCAAATAGGGGGAGATTGTTGGGACCATTGTCCAAAATGTCTTAGATTTGGAGAAGTCCATTCCTAAGTCAAGGATATACCTCAGAATGTATTTGATGTACTTTCTAGAATCATTGTGCAGAACATCAAGTCAAGCAAAGTGCTCACAGAATTCATCCAAGTTCACAAGCGTCGAGACACCACACATCGCTCGACGCCTGTGACCCAGAAGCATCGACCCATGTCTGCTGCTCAAAAAGACAAGGTCGCCGCTGAAGATCTGAGACCAAGTTTGGAAGCGTCGAGCCAAGGAATATCGCTCGACGCCGTGGAATAAGAAGTGTCGACTAAACTTCAGTTAGCTCAACGCCAACAAAAAGAGTCGAGATATGAAGGCAAGATTAAAAGCGTCGAGACACTACACATCGCTCGACACCTTATTTAAAAAAGCGTCGACAGAGATACACAATGCTCAACGCCCTTTTCTGAGAAGCTCTGAACTGAGAAATGCATAACAGTTCATCTACAGCTAGCTGAGCCTTTGTTTATTCTGAAGCCATTAAAGACCGTTGAAGACTTAACGTCATGCTGACATGGAGGAGCATAACAGATGTTGCAGATGGCAGGCTATAAATAGAAGGCATGCCCTATGGGTTGACAAGTTGATCATTCCTATTTTTGAAAGCAATCATCTTCTCCGTCGTTTTGAAGGAAAGTCTGAGAAAGAATCTGAAGAAGTCGTCTCCTCTTTCAGAACTGTTCTAACTTGAAGAATTCTTTCAGCAATCTGGTGCTGATACTTCCTTCTGAAAAGAGAAGATTAAGAAGGAAGAATCTGTCTTCCTAAAAAGAAGAACAGTCATCACAGCCTGATAAATCAAGAAGACCAAATTGATGCTGCTGATCTGTTGAAGATTTCTGTCTGATCATTCAGACAGATCAAGAAGACTCAACACTTTGAAGAATCTGAGTCTGAGTATTGTTACTATCTTTATCAATCCCTGTAGGGCCTGAGTTGTCAGATCTGAGTGTAGGATCTTTCAAGGATCTGAGTTGTAGGATCAGGTGTGATCTGAGTTGTAAGATTCAGGGGTGAATCTGAGCTGTAAGCCTATAGTTATAAAGGCTGAGGTAGGATCTATTGAGATCTGAGTTGGTAGGATCTGTTGAGATCTGAGTTGGTAAGATCTGCTGTGATCTGAGAGAGTAAGATTTGTTAAGATCTGAGTCTGTAAGATCTATTGTGATTTGAGCTGTAAGACCTGTTTGTGGTCTGAGATCTAGAGGAGATATAAAACCTATCTAGCACACTGCTAGAGGAGAGAAGGGGGAAAGTGGATTACCCAAGATAAGGGGAACCACTATAAAATTCTGTGTGTTTTTGTTTGTGTTCATTTTCTTGAAAGCTCTGATCATTCATTTAGGTTATAATCAAGAACTGCAAATAGTTTTTAAAATAACCTATTCATCCCCCTCTAGGTGATTAGCTACCCTTAATTAAAGTCTTTCAGTGTGTACACACACACACACATGCACACACACACACACACACACAAACTAGTGACAGGCACGGGGCTCCACCCCTACTATCAAGCGCGACAGTACCCGGCCGGCAATGACAGGCTTCGCCCGTCCTTGCGCCCACAACATAAACATATGAATACTCAAAATAACCGCAAAAAAATTTTAATTAATATTTTATAATTGTTTTTTCAAAAATATTTATATTTTAACAAAAAATTATTTTAAAGTAGGTCTAGTAGGTATAATGATTACCTATCATAGTAGGTTATGAGGTCTGCTACAAAGCTTTTGGATTTTATGAATTTCTATCATTATTTTTATTATAGGGATATAGTGTAATTACACAAATAGCTATTATATTTAATAAATTTTTATTTTTTCATAATATATGTTAAGTCATTGGAGTAAAAGAATGAGACTATATTTGATAATTTCGAGTGACAGGCATGGGCTCCGCCCCTACTGCCAAGCGTGATAGTACCCACCTGGCCCCGGCGGGGTTCGCCCGGCCCCCGGCGGGGCAGGCTCGCCCACCCCCCCGGTGGGGCTCGCCCTCCCCCTATTGGAACAACCCTATTACTGATTTGGGCTAGGATCACTATCTGTTGACTAGAACTAAGTTGACCTCATTGTATAGTCTAAGGGTCAAGGTTTTAGGCTGCTATAACTTAAGGAAAAGAATAATTTTCTGCGTTCGACGAACTCCTATCAGCGTTCGACGAAATGCATTCTGCGTTCGACGAACGTCTTGCTCCAGTTCGACGAACTTGCCAATTCTCAGCGTTCGACGAACTTGCCAAGTCTCAGCGTTCGACGAACTTCCCAAGACTCAGCGTTCGAAAAACTTGCCAAGTCTGAGCGTTCGACGAACTTCCCAAGTCTCATCGTTCGACGAACTCAGCTCTGTGGTTGAAGAATAAGTTTCAAGATGTTCAGATCGACGAAAGTTCTTCTCAGCTCAACGAATTCAATATTCCAGCTAGCTTATCAGATTTTATCTCTCAGTTCGATGACCTCCAGCTTGAGATCGATGAACTCCAGTCTGCGTTCGATGAATCAGCAACAGAAGTTCAGTTCGACGAAATCAATATTCAGTTCGACGAACTCAGTCCTCAGCTCGACGAAATTTCTCCTCAGCTTTATATTTTCATACAGATCAGTTTTATTCTATTCTCTGAACTCAGATCAAATTTCAGCAACGGATCTATTCCTATCAGATAAGTCAGGATTTAATCCTTTCCTTTTATTATTCTCTTATTTCGAGAAAGTAGCCTTTGACACATTTTGGAAAAGGACACTTTCATGAAAAAGAAAAAAAAATAAAGTTTATCAGATTGCAGTTCCAAGATATATTCTCCTCAGAATATTTTATTCCTTATTCAGAGGATTTGAAATTCAAATCAGAGATATATTCTCTAAGAAAAAGAAGAAGGATATAACAAGAAATTATTACAGTATTACAGTAGTACATCAAGAAGATAGAAAATACAGACAAAGAAACTGTCGAGAGAAAGATATACAGGAAGAAGAAAGAAAAAGTTTTCAGATCTTCATCTTCTACATCAGCATCTCTTAATCTCTGAGAACATCAACAAATATTCTCTCAGTATTCTGCTGCTAGTTCAAAATCTTCAAGAGCAACAACAAATCTGAGAAACATTGTCTCTCAGATTCATCAGCTTCAAAGAAGATTTATTTCATTCAAGTGAAAGCTCCATCCTCAACTGTCAACCATTTCTATCAGACAGGGAGAGCTTTACAACAACACATTCCACCAGTCTTCTCTCAGATTATTGAAAGAGAAGAACTTCATAACCCTCTTTATCTCATTCTGTACAGGGTTCTAACTCCCTTCAAAAGTTAACCCTTTGGTGGCAGGGCACCTGTTCAAAAACCTGTGGTTGGTGGCAGGGTACTTGATCAAATACCTGTAGTTGGTGTTTGGGCACCTGATCAAAAACCCATTGGTGATAGGGCACCTGATCAAAAACCTAGTGGAATCCTACCAAGGGTGGTAGAGGAGTAGATGTACCCAGGTTTATTGGGGAACTACTATAGATCCTTGTGTCTTCTGTGTTTGTGTTTATTCTTCTGTACTGCACTGTGTGATTTTTATTTTGTTTCATACTCACTCAGCACACATATATATCACTATTTTAACTCCGCTATAAAAATAAGTGAAAAACTTTTTAATACTCTATTCACCCCCCTCTAGAGTAAATCTAAGATCTAAACCTCCTTTCAACTTCTATCAGAGGTTACTTTCATCCCCCCGGCGGGGCTCGCCCTCCCCCCCCGGGCGGGGTTCGCGCTATTCTAATAATTTAAATTTAAAATTGATGTAATGCATATAAAAATATTCCGCGGATGCTATAATATATATTAAATAGTTTCAAAGTGAACAATAGTTACCATTCAGTCATATGGTTAGGTTTTAGGCAGTCATATAAAAGGATTTGGGTTCGATCCCCAGCGCACCCCCATTTTTTTCTCTATTAAAAATTTTTAATCCCACATCGTGAAATTCGATTGTATTTTTGGGTTTAAATAATAGGTGAGTGCTCCTTAGTTTGAATGATAAGGTCGTGGGCAGTCTTGGGTTAGGTTTAGGCCGAGCGAGATTATATATATTTATATATATTTATATATACACACAGATTAATGTATACACGCGCAGCGCAGAGTTTCCCTATATCCGCGCGTTCGACGAACGCGGGCTCCGTTCGACGAACACGGGGCTCGGTTCGACGAACACTGCTCCGAACCACGATCGACGAATAATATTCGATCGACCAACGCGGGCTAAAGATCGAAGCTTATTCTCCGTTCGTCGATCGCGTTCGTCGAACATGGCCATTCGCCGATCGAGGAACGGCGAATGGCCACATTCGACGAACGACAAACGTGGAATGGCTTCGATCGACGAACGACGGGCTCCGTTCGACGAACACAGGCTGACTTCGATCGTCTTCGTCGAAAGTGGCCATTCGCCGATCGACGAACGGCGAATGGCAACGATCGACGAACGTGGAATGGCTTCGATCGACGAATGGCGGGCTAACGACGGGCTCCGTTCGATGAACACGGGCTGGCTTCGATCGACGAACGGCGGGCTAACGACGGGCTCCGTTCGACGAACACGGGCTGGCTTTGATCGACGAATGGCGGGCTAACGACGGGCTCCGTTCGACAAAAACGGGCATTGCGGATATAAACATATTTCTTTAGTCGAACGGAGCCCCGTGTTCGTCGAACGGAGCCCGCGTTCGATGAACGCGCGAATATAGGAAAATCCGCGCTACGCGTATTTCCAACATACCCATATATATATATATATATATATATAGATGGGTTAGGTTTTGCCCTCCCTTGTGCCCACAACATATATATATGAGTACTCAAAATGACCGCACCAAAATTTTAATTAATATTTTATAATTGTTTTTTTTCAAAAATATTTATATTTTAACAAAAAATCATTTTAAAATAGTTCTAAGAGGCATAATGATTACCCATCATAGTAGGTGTAGGAGGTCTACTAAAAAGCTTTTGGATTTTATGAATTTTCACAATTATTTTTATTATAGGAATATAGTGTAATTACACAAATAGCAATTATATTTTATAAATTTTCATTTTTTCATAATATATGTTAGGTTATTGGAGTAAAATTAAGAATGAAACTATATTTGGCAATTTTGAATGTTGCACCAAAGAGAACTTCTTGTATATAGTAGTTAAAGATATATAAATGGCAGGCACGGGGCTCCGCCCATACTGCCAAGCGCGTCAGAACCCGGCCGGCGGCGGCGGGTGTTGGGGACATGATTTATCTTAACCCCTAGAATTGAGTAGAATATAAATTCTAAGAATGAAAAATTAGGCTAAGTAAATATGCGTCGAATAGTATTCGATGCAACGTCGAAATGTAGTCAACGTTTCTCTCAGAATGAGTCGAAGTAACTATAAGAAGAATTCGACGTAATCTTTGTCGACGTACCTCTGACTTATAGTCGACGCATTTAATAAAGTCGACGCACCTCAGTCGACGCACCTTCCTTATTCTCCTCTCGACGTCCAGCCAGGATGAAATCGACGTTCACGTCGAATAGTAATCGACGCACGTCGATTTCTATAAGAAATTCAAAAACACGCCAGATCTCTTTCCTTCTTTCTGTAGATCTGATTTTTATGGAATGATATTATTCTTTTATAGCCGTTCTGAATCAGTCCTTCCTTCTATTTGATTCTTGGCTAATTTGATTAAGATTATTATGTATATTATTTGAAATCAAAATGAATTCTTTCCTTCTACGGATTTAATTATTATGGAAACTTTTTTCTCTAATTGCTGATTGATTATTCCCCTTTAGCAACATCTTTTTAAACATAGCTATAAATAAGGAGGAGGTCGTCAGAGAATAATAACTAGTGATCCACCATATACATTTGAAAAAGAGGAAGAGCTCCCAAGTGAAGAGTGAAAGCTGAGAAAAGAGATAGTGTGCTGCAGCAAAGAAAAAGCCTTCATCTTCTCCTCCTTCTGAAGCCATTCTGCTGCAAATTCTGAAAGCTCTCACAAAAGAGAGAAAAGCTTACAATCTCCTTCTCACTATAGAAGAGAGATCATATTCACTATACTTGTGCTTCTAATCTTCTTGCTAGGAAGAAGATTATTTTTTACATATATTGTCTTCTGTTCTTCTACTTGTTCTACTTCTTCTTCTCATACTTATTTCGTTTTCAAATTGTGTAAAAGAGTTTTTAGAATCTCTCTTCAAAAAATTCAGTTGTAGTGGTTCTAAGAGTCTCCTTATCAAAAGACTCAGTCTGGTTCTAAGAGTCTCCTTATCAAAAGACTAAGTCTGGTTCTTAGAGTCTCCTTATCAAAAGACTCAGTGCAAGTTAGTGAATTCCTACCAAAGGGGGTAGAAGAGTGGACTACCCAAAGTTTGGGGAACCACTATATTTCTTTGTGTTGTGCTGTGATTTTCTTCTTGCTATTTTTCTTCTTTACTTGCTTAATTCTTGTTGGTTTGTGGGAAGCTTGAATCTGTGATTATTACACACACACACACATATATATATATATATATATAATTGCACAAAGTATTTTTAAATCTCTATTCACCCCCTCTAGAGAATTCTAGTGAGGTTAACTGTGCACTTTCAATTGGTATCAAAACGAGGTTGATCTAAAAAGGTTAACTCCTTGATCAAAAAGATCCTACCTCTTTTATATATATATTTCTAAAAAATTATTTTTCACATGGCACAAATCAAAGATTATGCTTCCACTAGACCACCAATGTGCAATCTTGAAAAGTTTGCAGATTGGAAAACAAGAATTAGGATTTATATGAATTCTATTGATGAAGAATTATTTAATGTTATCTTGACAGGTCCTCCCAAGCCTTATATAAGCGACTCAAGTGGTGAAGTGACTCAAACACTTGTCCCAAAGGCTGAGTGGACAGTTGAAGAGAAGAAGGCAGGAACATGTGATGCAAAAGCTGTGAACATTCTTGTCTCAACCCTCTCAGATGAAATCTTTCAAAAAGTTGTTGACTGTGAATCAGCCAAAGAAATCTGGGAGGCTCTTACAAAGATGGTAGAAGGAAGTGCTGATGAAAGGAAAGATAGAAAGGCTCTATTGATCTCCCAATATGAGAACTTTCAAAAGAAGCATGGAGAAAGCATATCTGAGATGTATGACAGATTCAGTCTGATCATCAATCAATTAAGGAGCCTGGATAGAGAGATCTCTCTCACAGAGATCAATGACAAACTGTTAATGAGTCTCCCAAGTTCATGAGACTCAAGAATATGGGCAATAAGAGATACAAGAGGACAAAAGGAAATCTCAACAGATGCCCTCTTAGGAAAACTCAAATCCTATGAGCAACTGCTGAAAACCAGAGAAGAGAAGGAAAGAAGAGGAATCACTCCAACCTCCTCAAAAGATAGAAACATTGCTTTGAAAGCAACAGAAGAAGAGACCCCTGTCACTGAAGAAGAGTTATTCAGCCTCCTGGCCAGAAGATTCAAGAAATGGGTCAGGATAGATGGGTCTAGAAGGAGAGAATCAAAACCAAGGTATGATAAAACTCCTACAAAAGAAATCATTTGTTATTCCTGTAGGAAAACTGGACACATTGCACCAGAATGTCCAGAAAATACTGAGAAAGAGAAAGATCTGAAAAAGAAAGATCTCAAGAAAAAGGGGAAGAAGAAAGAAAGAGGCTTCATTGCAGAAGCTTGGAGTGAAACAGATTCTGAGGACAGCACCTCACCCAAAAGTGACAATGAAGAGTCTAAGCAAGAAGACCTATGCTTAATGACTTTTGAAAGCTCAAATGAAGAACATGGTGCTAAATCATGGAGTGAGACAGAATCAGAAGGAAGCATCTCTTCTGAAGATGATAAAGAAAATAGCCTTATTCTCATAGAGGAATCTGAGGATAAGGATGAGGTAAGCATTTTTGATGACATAGATTTTCTGTGTGATGATTTCAAAAATGATTTTAAAGGATTATGTTTAGATCAACTAAAAGCTGAACAAGAAATTAAGAATCTAAGAGAACAAATTAGTGTCATTAAAAACCAGAGAAATATAGAGGATACTTGTTCTAGAAATCATGAGTTAAGGGCTAACATCAGAGAAAAAGAAATAGAGAGGGCTAAAATAGAAAACTAGCTTCTTAAGAATAAGGTATCCCAAGCAAAAGCTTTTGAAGAATCAATAAAAATGAGAAGTCAAACACTGAAATAAATCACAGAAAAACAAATAAGAAGACATAAAAATCTTGGACTAGGAGCTGATCCCTCAGCTAGTCTAATTCCATCCAACAAGCCTGCTTGGATGAGCCCTGTAAAATTCACTAAACCCACTAAATCAATAAACCAAGAAGAAGACTCACAAAATAAGGAAGAAGACTCCCTCAATAAGATAAACCATTTTGATGAAACATCATACTATACAGATGAAGACTCTCAAACTACTTCTAAGAAGCCAACTAAGCCAAAAGAAACAACTCATAAAGAAATGAAATCAGAAAAAGGGGAAAATAAAATTTGTGAAAACACAACTGCGTCGACTTCATATCGACGCATTAATGATAGTGCGTCGAATTCTACTCGACGCAATCTCTCAGATGCTACGACCTCAACTCGACGCTTGAATAAAAGTACGTCGACTTCCAATCGACGCAACTTCTTACATGCGATGATTTTAGATCAACACAATCTGGAGAAAGCGCCGAATATAAATCGACGCAACTATCAACATACGTCGAATAAATATCGACGCATAAAACCTCAGAGCAACATAACTACAGGACATGTCTATTCTCCAAAAACTTTCCATCTTAACCCTCATTCAGGACCCATTCATCCAGATCATAATTGGTATCCTAATCAAAACTTCTATCCTAACCAAAATTTCTATCCTAATCATAATTTCTATCCTGATCAAAACTTCTATCCTAACCAAAATCTCTATCCTAATCAAAATTTCTATCCTAATCAACACCACTATCCCTCTCTAAACTCAAATTCCCATAATCTAAAGATAGTCAGATGTTATATCTGCAATAAAACTGGCCACATTGCCAAACAATGTTGGCACAATCAATCTAATTGTTTATAAAAATTAGTACAAGGCTGACTTAGAAAACATTAGAAGCAGGAAGAAATAATCTCTCAAGAGAAACCAAGAAGTTTTAGGCAAAATGAAAGTCACGTAGACTTACTAATCGACGCACAGTCGATAACCAATAATTATAAATAAAATCGACGCATGCGTCGACTTCGATCGACGCATACGTCGATAGGAAACCCTAACATCTTAACTCAGACTGTATCAACGCTTACGTCGAATTCCACTCGATGTAACGTCGATTTCATGAAAAAGAGCAGTAATATTAAAATATTTTTCGATCACATCTACTGTAATACCGAATAAGCCTCGAATTGTGTCTCGTTTCGACGTTTCACCTGACTTAAATAGACTCTTCAGTTAGAAATCCTCTCGCACTCTACATCTTTCATCCTTCTTACCTCTCAGTCCAGCCATCTCTTTCTCTCTCTCACTGACCTAAAATGGCTCCCAAGATAAACTCTGGTTTCGACATTGACCTCGAATCCTTCCAGGCCGCCGTCGAAAATTATAAGAGCATCATAGCTCTCTTCATTGAAGCTGGCAAGATAAGCTCATCTCCACAAGATGCAAGCTCCTGGAGACAGAACTCACAGAGCTAATGGCTCATGTTCAGATATCTGAACAAGGAGAAATCACTGGAACAATATATGAGACACCTGTCTCAATCTCTGCTGAACACATTAGGAACACCTTTGGTCTTTCATCAGGTACATTCCAATATTAGCCTTGTTCAAATCAAATAGAGAAAGCAAGTTATTTTCTAAAAAGAGTAAATAAATAAATCTCCTTTACCATTCCCTTATCAAGTGATGAACCTGTGGAACTCACCCCTGATGAAATCAAGAACTTACTAATCACAATGAAGTTCTCAAAAGATAGACCAATCCATCTGAAGAAAATAGATTTCTCTGATGAGTATAGGCTATTGGCCGACATAGTAGGAAAGATACTACTATGTAAGATATCTGCCTGTGATGCAGTGCCTAGGCAACAACTGAATCTCATGGGGGCCCTTGTGCTGAAGAAGAAAGTAGACTGGGGCAGCTGCTTATTCAAAATGATAGGCTACAAATATTCTCACAAAGAGAATGCCTATATGAGGATTATGAGTCAAGTCCTCTTCCACTCCTTCCCTGACCTATGCAGGTCAAAAGGAATTCCCATCCGTCCGGGCAAAAGGATGTCCATTGCTCTCTTCTCAAAATGGACCAGGCAAATCCCCAAGCCTGGTGCCATTCCTGAAAGGACTCCATCTACTCCCAACTCTCCTGCTCATCCATCTTCACCTCCTCCTCCTCCTCATACATACATCTCTTCTGTACCACCATCATCCACACCTTCACAAATACCAACTCAATCACCTGCTCAACCCTCCTTTATTCCTCCACCTCCTCCATCCAATACACCTCATCAAAATGATACAGTCCCCTCTCCACGTTCATCACATACAACACCTCCTCCTCCATTGACTCCTCCTCCTCCAGCACAACATGAACCATCTCCATCCACTGACAACCTCATCATCCAATGTATCCAGTCAGCAGCCCAAAAATTTCAGGACATGCTGGATGGACACTGCTCTCAAATTCACTCCTCCATCATACACATGCAAACCCAAATAGATGGGGTCAATGCCTCTGTGCAAAGCCTGAAATCCTCTATCTCTTCATCTAGGATCACCAAGTCTTTCTTAACCTCCTTGGCTAAGAAGGTCAAGAAGGCGAAGAAGTTAGATGAAGAGCATCTCTCCAGCCACAAAACTCCCTCTCACAAAACCCCTCAATCAGATGTACTGATTATAGCAAGAGAAGCTGCACAATAAATGGATCTATTGCAAGGGGAGGCAAGTAGAGCAGAGAATGAAGCTGAAGCGGAAGCTGAAGCTCGGGGGGAGCCAGATGCTGTTATACCTGAAAAGGAAACTGAAGAAGAAGTAGAAGGCTCAAAGGAAGTTCCATCCCAGGGGGAGCAACCTGCTGTGACTCAGGGGGAGCTGAGTGAACTACCTGCTACTGAGAAGGAGCAACCCACCTCTCCAAAAATAGTAGTATTCACTTGGAAAAAGAAAAACTCCTCCTACCCCTCCTGAATGATGTGTTGAACAATACTGATACAATCTATATTTTTATGCTTAAATACTTATTATGAAGTCTATTTATATGATTTCTCTCTTCTTCTGATTACTTAGCATATTTCTTCTCTATATAAATGCTTTGCTGTGTTGATTAAAAGCTTATACAATTTCTCTCTAAATAGGGTTAAGACAAATAGGGGGAGATTGTTGGGGTAATGATTTATCTTAACCCCTAGAATTGAGTAGAATATAAGTTCTAAGAATGAAAAATTAGGCTAAGTAAATATGCGCCGAATAGTATTCGACGCAACGTCGAAATGAGTTAACGTTTCTCTCATAATGAGTCGAAGTAACTCTAAGAAGAATTCGACGTAATCTTTGTCGGCATACCTCTGACTTCTAGTCGACGCATTTAATAAAGTCGACGCACCTTCCTTATTCTCCTCTCGACGTCCAGCCAGGATGAAATCGACGTTCATGTCGAATAGTAATCGACGCACGTCGATTTCTATAAGAAATTCAAAAACACGCCAGATCTCTTTCCTTCTTTCTGTAGATCTGATTTATATGGAATGATATTATTCTTTTATAGCCGTTCTGAACCAGTGTTTCCTTCTATTTTATTCTTGGCTAATTTGATTAAGTTTATTATGGATATTATTTGAAATAAAAAAGATCTCTTTCCTTCTACAGAAATATTGATTATGGAAACTTTTATCTCTTTCTAATTCTCAGTCTGCTAATTCAAAAACTTTTATCTACGAATTTAATTATTATGGAAACTTTTTTCTCTAATTGCTGATTGATTATTCCCCTTTAGCAACATCTTTTTAAACAGAGCTATAAATAAGGAGGAGGTCGTCAGAGAATAATAACTAGTGATCCACCATATACATTTGAAAAAGAGGAAGAGCTCCCAAGTGAAGAGTGAGAAAGCTGAGAAAATAGATAGTGTGCTGCAGCAAAGAAAAAGCCTTCATCTTCTCCTCCTTCTGAAGCCATTCTGCTGCAAATTCTGAAAGCTCTCACAAAAGAGAGAAAAGCTTACAATCTCCTTCTCACTATAGAAGAGAGATCATATTCACTATACTTGTGCTTCTAATCTTCTTGCTAGGAAGAAGATTCTTTCTTACATATATTGTCTTCTGTTCTTCTACTTGTTCTACTTCTTCTCATACTTATTTCATTTTCAAATTGTGTAAAAGAGTTTTTAGAATCTCTCTTCAAAAATTCAGTTGTAGTGGTTCTAAGAGTCTCCTTATCAAAAGACTCAGTCTGGTTCTAAGAGTTTCCTTATCAAAAGACTCAGTCTGGTTCTAAGAGTCTCCTTATCAAAAGACTCAGTGCAAGTTAGTGAATTCCTACCAAAGGGGGTAGAAGAGTGGACTACCCAAAGTTTGGGGAACCACTATATTTCTTTGTGTTGTGCTGTGATTTTCTTCTTGCTATTTTTCTTCTTTACTTGCTTAATTCTTATTGGTTTGTGGGAAGCTTGAATCTGTGATTATTACACACACATATATATATATATATATAATTGCACAAAGTATTTTTAAATCTCTATTCACCCCCCTCTAGAGAATTTCGGTGAGGTTAACTGTGCACTTTCAGCGGGCTTCGGCCGCCCCCGACGGGTTTTGCCCGCCCTTGTGCCCACAACATATACATATGAATACTCAAAATGACTGCATAAAAATTTTAATTAATATTTTATAATTGTTTTTTTCAAAAACATTTATATTTAAAAAAAAATCATTTTAAAATAGTTCTAGGAGGCATGGGCAAGAAGGAGGAGAAAAACCGCCCAAAACTACCGCAGAACCGCCCGAGAACCACCACGCGCGCAGCAGCTCTGTGCGCTATCGTGCGCGGTAGCGCCCGCCCGCGCGCCCGCAACAGCGCGGCCCCCGCGCGCGCGCAACCGCGAGGCAACGCGCGGTACCACGCGGCAATGCGCGCGCGCAACCGCGCGGCATGCGCGGTACCGCGCACGCACGCGTGCGGGATACCGCGTGCGCGGTATTGCGCACCCGCAATCGCGCGCGGGCAACCACACGCGGTACCCCTCGCCTGTCGAGTGCGGCGCCCAGCACGCGACCGCATGCCTGCGTCCGCGCATGTGTTTGGCGCGACCGCTCCCCCTCGCCTAGCGCCGCCCGTTGCGCTCTTTGCGCAATCCTTGCGAAACCCCGATCGCGCTAGTGCTGCTAAGTTCTTAGCATACTCTTGACTGGCACGCACTTGAACTTTGTAAAGTTTATTGCACGCGCCGATTGCTAACTCTATTTTCTCTCTTAAGATTACAGGATTTACGCATTGCAATCAGGAATGTCAACTGCCCGAACTGCCCGAACTATCCGAACTGCCCGAGGGGAGAAGCCATCATATCCAGAAAGTGGCAATCCGTGTGCTCTCGATCAGCGGTCGAGATCGGCCCGTCAGGTGGTTACGGTGGTTACAACGGCAAAATTACCGGGCCGCCCCCGGGCAAATCTATAAAAGGGACCCAGAATCCTCATTTGAAGGGATCTGACACTTTGCACCCGAGAGAGCTCCTTGAAGAATTCCTTCAGAAATCTCCTTCGCGGTTTGAAGATCCCCTTCGCGGTTCGAAGATCTCCTTCGTGATTCGAAGATCTCCTTCGTCACTTGAAGATCTTCTTCAGACCTTGAAGACCTCCTGCAATAGCAAAGTACTTAGTTTTTCTGAGAGGTGGCTTGTCACCCTCAGAGACTTTCATTCAACTGCAATTGTAACGAGAAGCGGTCTGTCGCTCTCAGTTCTCGCAACTCCACTTGTAACACCTCAACACTTAGTGTAATTTGGTTGGCACCGATCCGGCCACGTGGTTTTTCACCCTTTCCGGATTTTCCACGTTAAAAGTTCTCGTGTCACTTACTAGTTTACTCTTTGACTGTTTGCGTGCTCGGTTCGCTTCCTAGCTAAGGTGGTTCAATTCGACCGGTCTACCAAAGCACCCGAGCGTCCTGCAACAAGTGTTAATTCCCCTTAAAAACCAATGATAGAAATAAAATTAAAGAAAAAATGATGCTCAAAGGGGAAAAAAGAAAGAGAAAAAATAATATATCAGAATATTTTGTCAGAATAAATCATCTATTTGTAATTCTTGGTCTAAACATTTAAAAAGCACAAAAATATACTAATAACCAAAAAAGAAACACAAATAATCATATAGATGTCATTTTAATTGTGTATGATGATTTTTCACTTCGTAGAATTCATCTATTATCAATTTTTTGTCAATGTTCTCATTTTTTTGTTATATGTTCAAAGTCATATAATTTACAAGAAATTCGTCTTCTATCTTGTTATAATGTCCACTCGAAAATAATGTCATTGGGCATTTTCTAAGATAATTTCACCAACTTCCTTGCTATAATTTTCAAGCAATTTAATCACATGAACAAAATTATCGTGATTGATAGATTCGTGAGTTTCATCATGACTTTGAAATACAATTTCTTGAAAAGCACAATATGATAATACGTCAATTAAAGTTCCAACCAAGAACCAATTCATTTTAATTTGATGAGAAGTCTACTTTCCATCATTTTATTTATAAGTTGAGATTGAGATATTAAAATTTCACATCTTTTTACAATCACAGTGTGGTGAACAATGATCATTCATTACATGCATGAGTCAAAAATGCATAGTCATTTTCAGTAACTCACTTTCACTTTCATAATTCTTCAATAGTGAGTGAGTTTGTTCCAAATATAACATGTTAAACTAACAATATGCAACATTTGTTTTGTTGGAGAACACTGTAATCATGAAAACTTCTTGAACCAAGAATATTGTAATCTTCGATTGTGTACACATGAGGATGATTACTCTTGAAATTTATGTCAATAAGTTATCATAAACTTGTCGCATTTTATCTTATTGATTTACAGGATATAATTTCGAAGTTTGAGATTGTAATCCAAAATCATGCTCAAAAATGAAAGGAAAATTCTAAAAAGGTGTATCAACTTTAGCTGATGTTTTTTTAGTAATCACAACCAAATTTAAAAATTCTCTACAACATTGGCTCAATGAGAGCTCTGGTTCTTTGCTTTTTTAGCCACCGGTTCTGTGAGTTTGGCTAGATGACTGAGGTTCTGTTTGAGAGACTGTATTAGTGGATCTGGTAGAAAATGGAGCTACTCAGAGAAATGAAGTTGCCGCAAAAATGTAGCTCAAAATGGACACGTTGGAGCTCTAAAATGGACACGTTGGAGCTAAAGAATAGAGGTTACCCAAACATTTCAATTTATCCGGCAAGGTAACTAAACCGCACTAGTTGGAATTCAAGCATGATGCACGACTTTAGAGGTCTCCTTAAGATAAAAGCCACATTGAGCTAACCTAATCATTCTATTTAAAAGGTGTGTTTGGTTCGGTGCATGTGGTTTAGGCCGTGTTTGGAGTTGTAAATTTTCACGGCACTGTTATGAGAAAAGATCAACGGACAAAATTCTAAGCAAATAATTCAACGATCCAGCTCATTCTACGCCACTTCCGCACAATCTAAATTGATTATGATGATGCCACATCCCAATGATTAAAGCGGCGCTTCCAAGTCCTTGTCATGTGATCAATCCAATGGCTAGTTATTTTTAACATACATGTAGGCTAAGTTTGGCGCGGATTATTTGCTCAGGTGAATTTGGACGAAAACTTCATTGTCATACCAAATATTTTATGCTCAAAATTAGTTTCATTTCATGGTAACGATAGTAACATTTGTCATACCAAACATACATTATATGACAATGACATTTTTGTCCAAACTCTTTGGAACAAATAAGCCGCGCCAAACGAAGCTGTAATTAATTACATGGCGGCAGAAAGCTTTCCCATAAGTCGGATTAAACTATGTAATTAGTTTTTATGTTTGAACTTAATAATAATAATTAGTTTTTCATATTCACCTTTCTCGTTCGCTCTCCATGTTCCCCTGACCTTCTCCTTGGCCTTTTTACTTAGTAGTTAGGAACTTGTTGTTAATTGATACAATTGATGCTCTCGTCGCGTCATCTTCATCATGGCTGATGAAACTCGCTCCAAAGATGGCCTACAACAACACCTTGCCGACGTCAAGAATGCTATTCAAGAAGAACAACACATGTTAATCTCAAATGGCTGCACTACAACAACAATTCAGTACCACACTCCAGACATAGGAGAATCTTCTCGTACAATAGATCAATAGATCATTGATACACGCGAACAGGCTTCCGACCAACTCAAAACTCGTGATGCGACAATAATTTGAAAATCATCAAAATTCACATAAAACAGGCGAGAACATTTTCAACATCAACCTCATGATCTTTATCCAGCACAATACTCAAACGGGATTCTTGTAGCACGTCCCACTAAACCTTGAATCCAGGTTGTCTCCTTACAACTTACTAAACTTATTGAGTGAATTAGAATGAGACGACCAAAATTGCACCATCTTAGTCCGTGAGCGGTCGAGCGCGCAAACAGTCAATTAGAATGAGACGACTGACAAAAGTCTTTTTTTTTTAACGTGGAAAACATCGGAAAGAGGTGAAAAATCACGCGGATGGGACTGGCCCGACCAAACTTCACTAGTTTTGGTTGTACAATGCTCAGAGGGTGACAGGTCACTGCTTGCAAAACTAAGCCTTTTTGCTTGCTGCAGTGGGGAGCACTGCACTCTGGGCGCTTTGACATCTTCTACTATCGCGCGAAAGCTGACCAAACGCACTCTGCGCATCCCGGTGTCTATGGCTTGTCTCCTGGAGTGTGCAAAGGAATCTGGAGCAGTGGACTTGTTGTACAGAAGGCTTGCTGCTGATTTAAGGGTGCCATGAGCGATGAGTGCGATGTGCGTGGATTGCTTGAGGAGGTGCGCGGAACGTGCTTTGCAACGGTGCGCTCAAAGGAGGAAGAAGCACTTCGAAAGATCTTCAAGGCGCTCAAAGATCCTCGAAGGAGTCTTCGAAGACGAAGGAGATCTTCAAAGGGTGAAAGTGGAGGTCAGATCTTAAGTTACTCTAGAGGGGGGGGGGGGGGGGTGAATAGAGTATTAAAACTTTTTGTTTAGTTTTATAGCGGAATTTAAAATACTGTGTAAGTATATGTGTAATCAGTGAGAGTTAAAGATAAAGACAGAAATAGTAAAAAGCACACAGCACAAACACACAAAAATAAGCAAGCACAGAAGAAACAAGGAGCTATAGTAGTTCCCCAATAAATCTGGGTACGTATACTCTTCTACCACCCTTGGTAGGAATCCACTAGGAGGGTTGATAAGGTGCCCAAGCACCAAGGGGTTTTTGATAAGGTGTCCACACACCAATAAGCTTTTGATAAGGTGCTTAAAAACCACACAAGGATTTTTTGATAAGGTGTCTTGCCACCACTGAGTAAACTTTTAGAGGGAGTATTAACCCTGTACACGATGAGATAAAAGGTTTAGAATGTTCTTCTCTGTCAATGATCTGAGAGAAGACAAATGGTGTTGAGGCAGAAAGCTCCCCCTATCTGATGAGAGTTGATGACAGCTTTGTGAACAGAGCTTTCTCAAGCAGAAGTCTTTGTAGCAGATTATCTGGAAGAAATTAATCTTCAGATTGTTGTTGCTCTTTGAAAGACTTTGTCTTGCAGCAGATCTCAGAGATTGAATCTTGTTCTCAGATTGATGAGGATGCTGTTTTAATGAAGAAGAAAACTGGAAAAGAAAATAGTATGTTCTCTTCTTCTTCTTTTTTAATCCTTCTTCTATTCTCCTTGTTCTGTGATAACAGAGAGAGTGAGAGATGGTCAAGTTTTTCTCTGTTCTCTGTAGGAATAATCAACTGTCTCTCTGTTAGTTGATTTTCTTCTCTGATAACTTGTCTATATTCAAATTCAAATCTCCTGCCCATTGAGGAATATATTTTTCTGACTTAAATCCTTCTTGGAACTAGGTAGCCACCCAAACTGACTTTGGCAGGTCCTTTCAATTCCTTTTGTCGAGAAAGATGCCTTGGCAATAAATGTCAACGGCTATTCTTTTACTTGGAATAAAAGGAATATAAGGATATAATAAATGAGAAAGATATCCTTACATGGCCGACTGAATACGTCCAAGGAGAAATAAATATATCCGTTATTCTGCTGATTTGTGTTCAGAGAATTGATAACCAACTGAGAATATTTATCTGAGCTTCAGAAAGGAATTTGTCGAGCGCTGGCTAGAATTCGTCGAGCGCCGCTAGTTATTTGTCGGGCGCTGGCTAGAATTCGTCGAGCGCTGCCATCCATTTGTCGAGCGCTGCTCAGAAAATGTCGAGTGCTGGAACTGTCTAAATTTCTTCAGTCTGCTGGAAACAATTTGTCGAACGAATCTGGTCATTCATCGAACACCACTCGCCATTTGTTGATCTTGAGTTTTCCTAAGTTCTGACTAATCTAATCAGCCTAAAACTTGACCCTAAGACTATACAATGGGGTCAATGCAGATCCTAATCAACATATACTGATCCTAGCCCAAATCAGTAATAGGGTTGTTCCAACAATCTCCCCCTATTTGGGTTAGGATACTATTTGACAAATAATTGAATAAATACAACAGAGAGTATAATCAACAGAGCAAGATAAAATGAAATATATCTGACCGATTTAAATAGATCATCATATAAGATAAAAGTAAGATGCTCTGAGTTTATAAACTTACAGTCATAAACAAGCAAAGATTTAAGACTTTTTGTCCTGAGAAGGTGGCTTAAATATGATCTTCCTGTTAGGATCTTCTGATTTCTTTTTGCTAATAAACAGATCTTGAGCTCCAATGTTTTTCTGTTCTTTGACATGAGGAATAAATGCTTCAGGGTGCATATCAATATATTCCCCAGCATTGAATGCTTTAGATGGTTTGTACTTTTCAAGTTTTTTACTTCTGTATTCTGACATGGTTGAAATATTTGAGAAATCTCTTCCTTCTGCTTTTTTCCTTGTTAATCTGTGCAGCTGCAATTGTCTCTTTCAGTCTTGCCATCTGATAGATTCTTTCTTCTTCTGGATCTGGAGAATAATAAATATCTTCTGAATCATCTTTGTCTTGAGTGACCTTTTGAGGTGCTTTGTCTCTGTGAAGAGATCCATCAGAAATGTGAAGTTTGTATTATGAAGATATTTGAGGTGAAATAGTGGTTTGACTTTCTTGTAAGGCAAGTGCAGATTTCTTAGAAGGAGGAGCACTGGCTGATATAGAGGTTTGAGAACCACTAGAACTACCAGGTCTCCCTGATTGTTGAGAGCTTTGCTTCTGAGAAGAGAATTATACACTTGCTGATCCTGCTGCACCAGCTGCTGGAGGAGGAGGATGATTGTGCTTGACTGGTTTGTCAGGGATGTAGCCAGTTTTCTTGAATTTCTTCCTCCTGTTATTCTCATTTCTAGAGAGCTTCATCCAGTGAGGAGTTTTCTCATCAAGAGGAACATTATACAAAATGTACAAAGGAATGTCATTCTTTGGATTTAGAGGCTTGGGAGCAGCCTTTGACTTAGCTGTTCTTTTCTTTCTTTTCTTTGAAAATGTATCATCAGAATCACTGTTGTCACCATCATCATCTTCAGAGTCAGAAGAGGAGATTGGCTTATTATATAAATCATCAATTCTTTTGATTGCTTCACGAGCCTTTAATCTTTCTTCTTCAGCTTTGTCAAACTCTGCATCTGCTTCTTTCCAGATTTCATCAAAGCTTGGCATTAGTTCTTCATTCCATACAAGAATTGGAGGTGAAGAAGCAATTTGTGAGACTGTTGTATCTGGTGGAGTAGGGTGATCTTCTGTATCATCAAGGAATTCTGCAAGATCATCTTCATATTCTGCAGAAGGATCCTTCACTTGAATGTCTTGGTCAGTGAATGAAGGAATAGAGGAGATGTAATTTTGTATGATATCAGAATGAGTCTTCTGAGGAAGGCATATCAGAGCCTTTGATAAATCCTCTATGTATACTTTTGGTGATACCCTTGAAGTATATGTGACATCAAATTTTGATAATAAACTATATAGATCACAGGATGGATGAATGCATATACTATTTATTTCTTCTATAACTTGTGTATCTGATATTATACATGAATCAATCATATCTGTATCAAAAACTGTAACTTCTGTATCTTCTGGAGTAGCTTCTGTTTCTGGAGCTTCTTCATAGGACATCTCCCCCTGCCTAGCTTCAGGGCAGCCTGAATCTAGGCCCCTAGAAGAAGGGACAGCAGTAGAGGAAGGAAGAGAAGCTATCTTAGTAGATAGAGAAGAGATTGCCTGAAGAACTAGAGCAAATTTTGCATCCAGGAGTTGGCTTATTCTAGGAAGGATATGATCAAAAACCTGATCAGCAATGGAGGAGAGGTTGAGGGATGGATAATCTGGTGGATGAATAGAGGATGGCTGTGAAGTGGATGGAGATGAGATTGGAGGAATTAGAGAGATATTGCTGATGTTGGTAGTATATGTGGGAATGTCTGAATGGATTGGACTAGGAGAATGAGTGGGTGAATGATATTCATTATGTATTGGAGATGGAGGTGTGGTAGGTAGTGGTTCTGGAGATAGAGGTGGAATATCATTGATGGGTGATATGGCAGTTGAAGGAGGTGGTGAAGAATGATAATGTGCAGGAGACTGTTGAGCAGGTGGAGATGGGATATGAGAAGGAGAAGGAACTGAGGAAGGAGCTTCTAGAAGGGTAGAGGGAGTGACTTGATCATTCCTTGTGTCCTCAGAAGTTTTCCATTTTCTAGAGGCATCTGCTCCTGTATTCTTCTTGGGAATTACCCTATCCCATTTAGCAAAGAGTGCTGAGGTCAGCCTCTTGCTGGCATTTATTGTCACTTTTGGTGACACCAAGAGGTCTGGATGCCTTTCCTGCAGAAAAATTCCTATAACTCTTCCAAAACTTACACTATCTTTAGAATTTTTCTTTTTAATCAATTCAAAAAGAATTGATCCCCGGTTGATTTTCTTCTTCTCCATCAAGGCCACCATCTACAGAAATTGGTGCCTATTGATATAGTCATGCCCAGATGTCTTGCCCAGCAAGACTTTTCCAACAATGTCTGCTAAGAACTTGTAGTCCTGAGACAAGTTCTTTTTCAGAAGGTGGTTAGGGTTTCCAGTCAAATGGCCCATTTTGACTAAAGCTTCATCAAATTCATTTGAGCTTATGTCTAAGTCATCTTCACCATTCTCAAAACCAAAAATTTCAGAAAGAATGGTGGGAGAGAGAGACTTGATGACCTGAGATTGTTCCCGACAAGCTTTCATCGACTGGTTTTGCAGTGTAAACCCATTCTTTTATCTCTGCAACAGCTATCTTCTGCCCGGTGCTTAGAAACTTCATTAGATGTTATTCTTCCAGCATTTGAAGAATATCTTTGAAGATTTGGTCAGACTGTGCAAACAAGTCCATGTCAATGTCGAAACCTGCGTCAAACTTCATTAGGTGCAGAGAGGCCTGAGGAATCGCCATTGTTCCTGCAAAGAAAGTTGAAGATCAAGTGCAGAGGGGAATTGGAGGGAAAGATGATTTCTGTAGGCGCAAAGCTTAGAATAAGATAAAATAAAGCTTATATAGAAGGGTCGAAGAATGAGGGCGCATTCGTAAACCACTGTTCGACAAAACCTAATAAAATTAGAAGTCGAAAAAGCTTTATTTCTTTGTCTGAAAGCGTTCGACGAGAACATCTTTTTCGTCGACCATCGTTCGACAAATGAGATTGCCTTAACTGACTCTGCATTTAAGAGGTTTCATAGACCACTGTTCGACAAATGATTCAAATTTGTCGTTCTCCGTTCGACGAATTTGTGTGATAAATAGAAATACTTAATTTTTAACAGATTGAGTCTCCATCTATCATTCCTAGTTGATTTATAAAGAAGATGTGCTTCTTTTCATCCAAGGGCTTGGTGAAAATATCAGCTCTTTGCAAATCAGTAGAAATGAATTGTAGGCAAATTTTGTTTTTATCCACATTGTCCCTAAGGAAGTGGTGCCTAATTTCTATGTGTTTAGTCCTACTTTGGAGAACTGGATTTTGTGCTATAGATATTGCACTAGTGTTGTCACAAAATATAACTGAATTATTTAAGTTGACACCATAGTCTAGGAGCTGATTTTGTATCCACAATATCTGTGAGCAGCAACTGCCAGCAGCTAAGTATTCAGCTTCAGCTGTTGATGTAGACACAAATGTTTGTTTCTTACAAAACCAAGACACAAGCCTATCACCAAGAAACTGACAAGTTCCTGATGTGCTTTTCCTGTCTACCCTGCATCCAGCATAATCTGAGTCTGAGAATCCAGTTAATTCAAATTCAGATGCTGTTGGATACCAAAGTCCTAGATTAGGGCAACCCTTTATATATCTTAAAATTCTTTTTAGAAAAGTAAGATGAGATTCTTTAGGGTTAACTTGAAACCTAGCACAAATACATGTAACAAACATTATATCTGGCCTACTAGCTATTAAATAGAGTAGAGAGCCAACAATTGCCCTATACATTTTCTGATCAACAGGTTTCCCTGATTCATCAGTATTAATAACAGCATTAGAGGCCATGGGTGTTTTCATATTAGAAGAATCAGACATTCCAAATCTTTTCACTAATTCCTTAGCATACTTAGATTGAGAGATGAAGATTCCTGATGGGGTTTGCTTCACTTGAAGACCAAGGAAGTATGATAATTCACCCATACTACTCATTTCAAATCTTGATTACATTAGATTGGAAAATCTTTTGCACAAATTTGAATCAGTAGATCCAAAGATAATGTCATCTACATATATTTGAACTAATAGAGTTTGATTTTTATGTACTTTGTAAAATAATGTTTTGTCTACTATGCCTCTACAGAAATTGTTTTCCAAGAGAAAATTAGCTAAAGTCTCATACCATGCTCTGGGAGCTTGTTTGAGACCATAAAGAGCTTTATTAAGCTTAAATACATAGGAGGAATGAGTTGGAGAGATGAAACCTGGTGGTTGTTCCACATAGAATTCTTCTTTGATGTCTCCATTGAGAAAAGCACTCTTCACATCCATTTGATATACCTTGAACTTTTTGAATGCAGCAAAGGCCAAGAAAATCCTTATAGCTTCAAGCCTTGCAACAGGGGCAAATGTCTGATCATAATCTATGCCTTCTTCCTGTGAATATCCTTGAGCTACCAATCTTGCTTTGTTTCTTACAATATTGCCTTGATCATCAAGCTTGTTCCTGAAGACCCACTTGGTGCCAATAACTGGATGGCCTTTTGGTCTTGGAATCAAATCCCAAATCTTGTTTCTTTCAAACTGGTTGAGTTCCTCTTGCATTGCAAGAATCCAATTTGGATCTTGTTCTGCATCTTTTATGGTTTGAGGTTCAACTTGTGATAGGAAATAAGTATGCATCTAATTTTGGTGTAGTTGATGCCTTGTTTGAACACCTGCTGTGATATCACCAATCACTTGTGAAATTGGGTGATCTCTAACTGTGATGTGGTCAGCAGTTGGAGTTGGTTCAGCAGCAGTATCCACATTGGGAATTTGTTCAGCTGTCACATCCTGTGGAGGATGTTCTGTTGTTACTTGATTTAGGTAATCAACAAGTTCTGGATGATCTTCTTCTTCACTTTCTTCAAGAGTTTGAGGTAATGGAAGCAGTGAATCTCCTGTCTGTAAATTTAACCCTTTAAGCTCTTCACATAGAGCTGGTACCTACAAAGTGTTCTTGGTAGAAGAGTTCTTCTCCTTGTAAAACATGTTAGTTTCATCAAAGGAAACATGCATAGACTCTTCTATTTTAAGAGAGGATTTGTTAAATACCCTATATGCTTTGCTAACTATTGAATATCCTAAGAAGATTCCTTCTTCAGATTTTGGTTCAAATTTTCTAAGGAACTTTTTATCATTGTTATGAACAAAACATCTACATCCAAAAGTTCTAAAATAATCAACTTTAGGTTTCTTCCCTTTAAGCAATTCATAGGGAGTTTTACCCTTAAGTTTGTGTATCAAACTTCTATTCAGAACATAATTTGCTGTGCTGACAGCCTCTGCCCAAAAAGATAGGGGCAAGTTAGCATCTGCAAGCAATGTTCTTGCTGATTCAATTAGAGTTCTATTCTTCCTTTCAACTACCCCATTTTGTTGAGGAATTCTAGGAGCTGAGAAGCAATGCCTGATACCTTCCATCTCACAGAATTCTTGCATGAGAAGAGATTCAAACTCAGTGCCATGATCACTTCTGATCAATGCAACTACAGTAGAGTACTCAATCTGTATGCTCTTAAGAAAGTCTGTAAGAACTTTAAAGTTATCTGACTTTTCTCTTAGAAAGAACACCCAAGTGAATCTAGAGAAGTCATCTACAATAACTAGAGTGTAAGACTTCCCCCCTAAGCTCTTTATTGCTATAGGTCCAAAAAGGTCCATATGTAGTAAGTATAATATTCTAGGTGAATCACTTTTAGATAATGATTTAAAGTTATTTTTGGTTTGCTTACCTAATTGACATGCCCTACAAAGACCTTCTTTCTTATATGATCCTGATGGTAAGCCTCTAACAAGATTATCCTTAGCTAGTTTAGCAATGGTCCTAAGGTTTGCATGTACTAATTTTTATGCCATAATTCACTAGATTTGCTTAGCTCATTAAATAAACAAATTTCTGATTTAGATGAGTTGAAATTTACTAAATATATATTTCCTTGTCTAATACCTGATAGAACAATAACATTATCAGAGGATTTAATAATGCATTCTGATTTATTAAATGTTACCTGATAACCTTCATCACATAACTGACTTATGCTGATGAGGTTGTGCTTCAGACCCTTGACATAGGTTACTTCCTTGAATGTCACTGTTCCAACTTTAGTTTGACCATAGCCTTTGGTTTGTCCATAGTTGGAGTCTCCAAAGATCACCTTGGGTCCAAGCTTTGCCTTGTAATTGTTCAGGTTGGCCTTGTTCCCTGTCATATGCTTTGAGAAGCCACTGTCCAAGTACCATTTTTGATTTAATCTTGGATAGCTGTGTACCTGCAAAGACAAAAACATAAACTAGTTGTTTCTGACCCAGACTACCTTGGGTCCTTTTATGTTACCACAAAATTCAGAGATAAATGTCATTTCAGGCTGATCCTTATAGCCTTGTGGATGATATCTCCTTGGAGGTATAGTCCACTTAGTAAAAAGATTTTTAGTATATTTAGGATTAGAATTCTTAGAGTTTTCTGTATAGTGCTTGTTCGAAGAATTTGAATAAATTCGCCGACCACTGTTCATATTATAACTATACTGAAAATCTGTTCTTAATTTTCGTCGATCCCCGTTCGACAGATTTGAATCTTTTTGTCGAGCTTCGTTCGACGAATTCTTCTGAATTCTCTTATCCTTAACAGACTTGCTTGAAATGTCTTTATTTCTTTCTGCAGCCTCTTTGCTTTTAGCAGAAATGAATTTTATGGGTGTGGAGAGGATGTTTTTCTTAATCAGAGATGGCTCACTTGATGAAGCACCCAAGCCCAGTTTGCTATTGTTAAATCTAGCATTGACAGTGCTTGTGATGTCCATCAGTTTGATACTTCTCCCATTGAGGGATTCTTCAAACTCTTTGGCTTCAGATAACTTATTCTCAAGAAGAGTAATGTGTTCTCTGGAGGCAGCCAAATCTTTCTTAAGATTTGCATTCTCTTCACTTATATTGTTCATTTCAGCTAACTTATTTCTGAGAGAGATTACTTCTTTCTCGGATTTTATTAAGTCTTGGCAAATAATTTTGAAATCATCTTTGAATTCAATAGAAGTAAAATCAAAGCTAGATAATACCTGATCAATATCATCTTCTGTTTCTGATTCTGATTTCTCTTCATCAGAATTGTTGGTTGAGGCATTGATTGCCATCATGCAAAAACTTTTTTCTTCTTCATCATCACTGGAGCTGGATGATGATGCTGATTGTGACTCACTGTCTGAGTCATAAATCGCCATTAGGCTTTGGCTGTTTTCTTTTGTTTCTTCTTCATCAGAAGAACAAGATGAAGATTCTGATTCAGATTCTGTTTCACTCCAGGATGTTGCTACAAATCCTCTTCCCTTCTTTTTGTGAGAGTGGGAGGAAGATTTGTTGGAGCCATTCTTTTCTTCTTTCCTTCTTGTCCTTCTTGTGTTGAATTTCTGGACATTCAGGAGCAATGTGTCCTAGTTTCCTGCAACCAAAACATATAATTTCATTTGAGTGATTTTTGTCATACCTTGGCTTGTCATGGATTCTGGATAGCTGTTTTCTGATGTCTTTCTTAGCCATCTTGTAGAATCTTTTGGCAAACAGATTCATAAACTCCTCTTTGTCAGGAGCTTTTCCTTTATCTTCTGCAGCTTTGAAGGCTATGCTTCTTTCCTTCTTGGGTGCTGGAGATGAAGTAGATTCTTCAGCTTCCCTAGTTTTGATAAGCTGCTCATAAGACTTGATCTTGCCCAACAAGGCTTCAGTGGTGATCTCATTGAGACTTCTGGCTTCCTTGATTGGCCAGATTCTGGAGTCCCATGTGCTAGGGAAGCACATAAGAATTTTGTCATTAATCTCTGTGAGTGAGATCACTTTGTCCAGAGACTTCAGCTCATTTATTATGAGGCTGAGCCTATTGTACATATCAGTAACATTTTCTGATTCTCCCTTCTTGAAGTTCACATATTGAGAGATCAGGTGAGATCTTCTATCTTTTCTTTCATCTGCTGAGCCTGCCACCATGTTGTTGAGAGATTCCCAAATTTCTTTTGCTGAGGTGCACTCAACAACCTTCTGGAATATGTCATCTGACATAGTTAGGGCCAGAATGTTCATGGACTTTGCATCTACATTTCTCTACTTCTTCTGAGCTTCAGTCCACTCAGGAGGTGGAACATCAGTATTGTCTGTTGTTGCTGCAGTACTAGCTGATGTTGTAGGTGCTGGAGGCCCTGTTAGAATAACATTAAAAATCTCTTCATCAATGGAGTTCATATAGAGCCTAATCCTTGCTTTCCATAGTGCAAATTTATTGAGATTGCACATAGGAGGTCTTGTGCTGGAATATTCCTTGTTTTGTGCCATGAGTTTTAAATATGATAAAATTAGAGACAAGGAAACTCTTATAAAAATTAAGATCTGGTTGATCTTTGTGATTCAGGTGTTAGCCTGTAAAGAATCAACACCCCTCTGATACCAATTGAAAGTGGAGGTCATAACTTAAGTTACTCTAGAGGAGGGGTGAATAGAGTATTAAAACTTTTTGTTTAGTTTTATAGCGGAATTTAAAATACTGTGTAAGTATATGTGTAATCAGTGAGAGTTAAAGATAAAGACAGAAATAGTAAAAAGCACACAGTACAAATACACAAAAATAAACAAGCACAGAAGACACAAGGAGCTATAGTAGTTCCCTAATAAATTTGGGTACGTCTACTCTTCTACCACCCTTGGTAGGAATGCACTAGGAGGGTTGATAAGGTGCCCAGGCACCAAGGGGTTTTTGATAAGGTGTCCACACACCAATAAGCTTTTGATAAGGTGCTTAAAAACCAAACAAGGATTTTTTGATAAGATGTCTTGCCACCACTGAGTAAACTTTTAGAGGGAGTATTAACCCTGTACAAGATGAGATAAAAGGTTTAGAATGTTCTTCTCTGTCAATGATCTGAGAGAAGACAAATGGTGTTGAGGCAGAAAGCTCCCCCTGTCTGATGAGAGTTGATGACAACTTTGTGAACAGAGCTTTCTCAAACAGAAGTCTTTGTAGCAGATTATCTGGAAGAAATTAATCTTCAGATTGTTGTTGCTCTTTGAAAGACTTTGTCTTGCAGCAGATCTCAGAGATTGAATCTTGTTCTCAGATTGATGAGGATGCTGCTTTGATGAAGAAGAAAACTGGAAAAGAAAATATTATGTTCTCTTCTTCTTCTTTTTTTAATCCTTCTTTTGTTCTCCTTGTTCTGTGATAATAGAGAGAGTGAGAGATGGTCAAGTTTTTCTCTGTTCTCTGTAAGAATAATCGACTGTCTCTCTGTTAGTTAATTTTCTTCTCTGATAACTTGTCTATATTCAAATTCAAATCTTCTGCCCATTGAGGAATATATTTTTCTGACTTAAATCCTTCTTGGAACTAGGTAGCCACCCAAAACGACTTTGGCAGGTCCTTTCAATTCCTTTTGTCGTGAAAGATGCCTTGGCATTAAATGTCAACGACTATTCTTTTTCTTGGAATTGAAGGAATATAATGATATAATAAATGAGAAAGAAATCCTTACATGGCCGACTGAATACGTCCAAGGAGAAATAAATATATCCGTTATTCTGCCGATTTGTTTTCAGAGAATTGATAACCAACTGAGAATATTTATCTGAGCTTCAGAAAGGAATTTGTCGAGCGCTGGCTAGAATTCGTCGAGCGCCACTAGTCATTTGTCGGGCGCTAGCTAGAATTCGTCGAGCGCTGCCAGCCATTTGTCGAGCGCTGCTCAGAAAATGTCGAGTGCTGGAACTGTCTAAATTTCTTCAATCTGCTGGAAACAATTTGTCGAACGAATCTGGTCATTCGTCGAACACCACTCGCCATTTGTTGAGCTTGAGTTTTCCTAAGTTCTGACTAATCTAATCAGCCTAAAACTTGACCCTAAGACTATACAATGGGGTCAATGTAGATCCTAATCAACATATAGTGATCCTAGCCCAAATCAGTAATAGGGTTGTTCCAACAAAGGGTTCTTTTAGGGGCTCTCATGTGCATAAGAGGCAGAGTCAGAGGAGGAGAAGATGGAAATGAAGGAGACACTGAGGTCGAATTTATAGGCCCCAAGGGTGGTTACGGTGTTTATGCGGTAATCTGCAGACGGTAACCACCTTAATTGCTATTCACAGGATGGAACTTTATGATTTATGGAAAATATTTTTATAATATTTCTACGCGTACCTACACGAATATTCGCACCCCCATATTGAGTGATTAGCAGGTGGTTATGCAGGTGATTACTCGCACATCGCACGGTGGAGATTAGGTGTGCAAGTTGAGTCGAGCTGGCTCGTGAGCTCGATGAGCCGGCTCGAAAAAAGCTCGACTCGAGCTCGAGCCAGTTGAGCTCGAGCTCGAGCTCGATGAGCTCGAGCTCGAATTCGAGCCGAGCTCGAGCTCGAATTTGAGCCGAGCTCGAGCTCGAGCTCGAATTCGAGCCGAGCTCGAGCTCGATTGCTCTTGTTCATGAGCTCGCGAGACGGCTCGCGAGCTTTTTTTGGGAGATTTTTTAAAAATATATATATATAAATATAAAAAAATAGGCTCATGAGCAAAAAGCTCGCGAGCAGCTCGAGCTTGACTCGAGCTCGCGAGCTCGAAAGCTTGAGCTCGAGCTCAATATACTGGTCTCGAGCTCGAGCTCGAGCCAAGCAGGATGAGCTCGAGCTCGAGCTCGAAATATTTAGCTCGAGCACGAGCTCGAGTTTGGGATTTTTGCCAAGCTCGACTAGAGCTTGACTGGTTTACACCACCCCTAGTGGAGATCACGTGGGGACGATCAGACAGCAGAGAAGGGTCGACCGGAGGTAGTGGCTGATGATGAGTCCCCGACAGCGAGAGGCTGTCCGGGGAGGAGGGAGCGACGGCCGATGGGGGTCTGGTGCAGGCCCTCGCGACCGCAGGCGTGTGGCCGCGTGGCCACAAGACTCAGCCGCGAGACCGACCGGGAGGCCACTAGTGGGCATGCTGGCCGGGAGGCCGACCACATCTCATGTGCGACCACGAGATGTGGTCGCGACCGTTTAGGAGATCGGTCATGGGCCTCATGGCCGAGGCCGACTGGGAGGTCGACAGTGGGCGCGCGGCTTTCCGCGGGCCTCACGGGCATGGTCATGCAGCCGACCGCGGTCCTCGCAGCCGATTGTGGGATCTTGTGGTCATAAAGGTGCGACCATGTGGAGTTGTGGAGGCCGACCGGGCGGCCAGCCACGAACGGTTGTGGAAATTAAAGAGATTGGGTGCGTAGATAGCGCAAAATGATCGCGCGTGTGGTGGTTTCCTCCATAATCCCTAGTAAGTTAGTGGGGTTCATGGGATTCTGGCTATTTGCAGCCCGAATTCCTATAAATTAAGGGAGACCCCATCATTTGCCCCCTAAGTCCCCAGAATCTGGAGCCGGAGCGAGTGGAGAGTTGGGACTTTCTGTTTGTAAATGGTTTGTGGCGGCCATGATGGAGGCGGGTCAAGGAGCGTGGAAGGAGGTACGCGAAGTTGAAGGCAGCGAAGGGGAAGCACGTGCATGCGGGTGCATGCGAGGCCCACCTATTGTGCATGCGCAGATAGTTATTGTGCATGCGTGCACTTGCGGCGTTGTCCACATGATTTTAGCTTTGCAAATACTTATGCATATTTTTACCATTTAGGTGCCAAGGAGTTGCTTGTAGGGCAGGCCGATGAGACTGTGCTCTTCACTTATTGTGGTGCAGATTGACGTTTGGAGAAAACAGTATGGAATACCTCCCAGGATGGAGGTGAAGGTCCCACATATCGAGGAGCGAGTGCAAAATCCTCCAACGGGCTGGATGATGTTGTGCGAGTCATCTCTGAGGTCAGGGTTCTGTCTTCCACCATGCAAGGAGTCGATCAAGATTCTCAAGAATTGCGGCATGCCAGTATCTCAGTTTACTCCTGTCAGGATGATGTGTATCATGTGCCTGATTACCTTCTTCTGGTAGCATGGATCGAGGTTTACTTTGGATCTCTTCAAAGAATGGTGTGAGGTGTGCACTGATGGAGGCGACTGTGTAGAGGCGTACAACTACAACCGTTGGCTTGAGTTTGAGGATCGGGAGGACCGTCGACACGAGAACACTTTGTATGGGTATGTCAAGAACTCATGGGGCTTGCCAGAGCCGTGGAGGTCGCTTCTAGTACGTTGCCTTCACATGACCAGACGCGAGCGAGTGTTCACGTCAATGCTGGTGTTTACTATTGGATCTTTAGGCGCCCTTAGAAGGGGGTGAATAAGGGCTTTATGGAATTTAAAATTATTTACAAAATATGAGAGTTTGTGACCGAAGTTTCGAAATATTTTATAGGAAAATATATTTTTATATCTCAGATAAGATTATATTGAAGATTACTTTTAAAAGAGATCGAATTTCAATATTTCTTCAATATCACCAGCGATTGTACTAACGCCCGACGTTAGCAGCAGGGATTGAAATCCTAAGTTAATGATCAAAATGAATCTTAAAATAGATTTTGCTTTGGTGCTTTGATAAAAACATTATTTAAAATATTTTATCACTTGGAAATTACATCAAGATAATAATACAAAGAGAGACATGATTTTATTTCTCTAGAAATTGAATACAAAAATGTTTGATTTCTATAACGCTGGAAATCAAGTTGAATATAAAAATCCTATTTTTTGTTGTTGTTTCACCGGCCCTTCTCCCAAGGACCGGTTGGCTATAGCCTATCATACCCCAGATAAGACCTCTAGCCATCCCTAGATCTAACCTAGACCTAGTCTCCACACACAAGGCAACAAATTCCCCTTAAGCCGCACAAGGACCTAGTCGCCAACAATCGCAGTGAATTTCCCACGGAATCCTTTTTGGAATTCGACGTTCTCCCCGAACGATTTCTTCACACAAGTTACAAAAAGATAAAAAAAAAAGAGATTACAAAATAGAAATAATGTAATAGAAAATCCCCAAGAAATTTTGAAGGTGAATACGAAGGCGATGTGGAAATCAACGTTCTTGATGCGTTCGCCCTTCGTGTTGAATATGCGTTGTAGACCTTCTCCTTCAAAATCTTCTTTTGATCTTCATGTTAGCCCAAGGGAGTTCTCTTAATGTCTGGAGACGAGCACCTCTCAAAAGAATCAGAGTTGTAGCTTGTATGGATGTGAGAGCACTATCTAAAGAAGGAGAGATCCAGCCTTTAAATAGATTCTGGAAGTTACCGCCAGCGATAGCATTACTGTGCCGCGCTAACGTCGTGCTCGCTATCGTGCTGCAACGTGTCCGCCTTTGTGGAGATCTTGCTAACCGCAACAGATCATGGACCTACCACGCTCGGTAATCTATGACGCATCGCATTAGCTTCCATCATTTCATCGTCGAGAAACCGTCTGCCGTCAGTCTTCTGTTGTCATCCCATCTACCGCCAGCAGTAGGAGTTACTGTTCTGCGGTAGCTTTAAATTCAAATCTCCGGCATGTCTTCCATCATTTATTCTCGTTAAATGTATGCTTGTACCTGTATGACATGCACACTATAAACACATAAAATACAAGATCAAATACAACACAGTATTTTTTATTCTCAAACCAAGAGATGCAGAACATAGACTCCAACATTTACCGATCCTCGCGCGCTGGAGAACCCCTTGTTTCACATTTTTTGTTCATAGGGACAAGTGAATGTTGTTGTGCGGTCTTTCCACTGACATTAAGCATTCTACGGTAGTTGCTTTAGGTCTTGATAGGAAGCGAAAGTTGGTTTTCCATTGTGGCAGTTCAGAGTCTGCGCCTCGTTCTTCTTCTCGGCCGAAGGAGCATGCGCCTGATATGGAGGTCCTAGTTTCTGCTGCCCCCAGGCTCCCAATGGTACTTTTGTGGTGCTTCCAGTGAAGGCGAGGCAGGCCTCTTCTTCACTTGATGCAATGAATGTCGCGGTAAGTGTATTGCTTTACGTTGATGTGCTTGTTGTATTGCAAGGAATCTGACTTTTTCCTTCTTTTTGCAGATCGGAGCTCCGACCAGCATCGCTCTTACGTGGAACGACTGCTATATGCGTCTGAAGGATGGGTACCTTGTGCATTAGGAGGAGATTCAAGGAGTGAATAGCTCCCTTTCTAAATCAAAGGAAAGGCGGGAACGCGACATGTCTCGTTGCCGCCAGATCGAGTCCGAGTTGCGGGCCGAGCTGGAGCAGTTGTGGGTGGAGCTTCGGAAGGAGAAGACTCTCATGGAGAAAACTTTGCAGTAACTAGAGGATTCGCAGGCCACGATGGTTCACCAGGATGCGGAGTTGGAGTCTTTGAATACTGAGATGGAGAGGCTGTAGCACCCCTGGTTTTTCGTTGATTATTTGCGTGCCCGCTGTGACGTAATTTTGGCGTAAGGGCGTTATGTCAACTCGTCAGGATTAGTTTTGAGCCTTAACTTAAATAATGGACTAAATTTAGGTCGCGCGTGCAAGATTTCACGACATTTTGAGTTAAGGGGAAAACTCGGGGGATTTTTTGAGTAATTACTGAGATTTCAGCTTCGGGAATTTTGATCTCGAGTTTGGCTCGTCGGAATTGGTTTCTGACCTTGTCGTTGAATTTGTAGCGTCGATTTCTAGTTTAGGAGTGAATTTTATGAAAATTCGAGGTGATTTAGTCGCCCTCGTATTTTAAATAGAATGTGAGATTATTTAATTGATTTAAACGAGAAATTAGGGTTTTAATATAAATACCAAATTTTCCAAACCCTATTCTTATTCTTCTCTAAAGAGCTTAACAATAATTCTTGTGAGATCGAGAGAGGCGTGTCGGGAACTTCTTCCGGCCGGCGAATCGAGAGTTGTAGTATACGGAATCGTAAAGGAGAGTAGAATCGGAAAGCTCTCGACGAGATCTTCGTTCTAGTGGTAAGATTTTCCCATTTCTTGGGATTTTTGGAGTCAAGGTAGTGACCAAACTCCTCTTTTTGGCTCGGAAGGTTTCAGGTTTTTGTGCTCGGGTGAGTTCTTGGCCCATACATAGCTTTTAGAGCGGAGAAATTTGAGTTTGGAAGGTTTACGACAAGTGGCATTCTTTTCTTCTCTCTTTTTGTTGGAATGTTACTCCTTGTGTTGATTTGTTGACATGTGCAGTTTAGCACGTGATTCAGATAATTTTTGCTTTGCTAGGCAAAGCTTATAACTTCCTTATTGTTCTCCCCTGATTCGTCTAACTTCCTCTTATATACTTAACTGTTAAATTGCTGTCAAGAAAATCCTCTATTTTACTCGAAAATTTCGGTTTTTACTTCTTCTCGAGAAATCCAGAGTTCTTCTCGAGAAATCCTTACTGCTTCTCGAGAAATCCTTACTGCTTCTCGAGAAATCCTTACTGCTTCTCGAGAAATCCTTACTACTTCTCGAGAAATCCTTACTGCTTCTCGAGAAATCCTTACTGCTTCTCGAGAAATACAGATTTCTTCTCTAGAAATACAAACTTCTTCTCAAGAAATACATACTTCTTCTCAAGAGAATACAAACTTCTTCTCAAGAACTACAGACTTCTTCTCGAGAAATCCAGACTTTTCCTTGAGAAATCCCTTGAACCTTCTAATCAAAGTCTTGTGCCGTTTTCTTCTCGTGTCACCCTGTTCTTAGAATTTTTCTGGCATTGTTCCTCGTGCTAAGTCTCATGTGATAACTAAAATAAATTAATTAGAACTATTGCCTTTAGTATTGCACGGTGGCCATTACAAGGACATGAAAAACATGCTTGGCCTATGGTCTTGTGGGCCGTGTTTGGGGGGCAATGGTGAATTTTGGTAGCCTTGCACGAGGGACATTCTAAGGGGCATGAACAGCAGGCATGGCCTGTGGTTCTGTGGGCCATGTTTGGGTGGCCGTGGATAAAGGACCACCACCTAGTATTGGTTTTTAGGTAGGCAGAGGATTAAGGACCGCCACCCGTTTAATTTGAGTTGACCAGTCTCTTTAATGGAATTAACAAGATTAATGAATTTGTTTGTATTTCTAAAGGTAATTGTGCACTCGGTGCGCTGTTTAGCTCTATGTTTTGGGGCTCCTTTTCTGTAAGTTTAGCTTGGGTTGGTACCCATTTTGCCTTATTTTTACCTTGTTTCGCATGACATCTATGTTTTTCTGCCACTTGTACTTTCCTTGTTGAGGCATTCTTATTTTATTGAATACCTCAGGTTCAGAGCCGTAGCAGATAGAGGTGTAGCTCAGAGACCTTGGAATTTGTAGCTGCTGTCTTACCCCGCTGCTGTGAGGTAGTGGTAGTTAGATTATTTCTTATGTTTAGACATGCTAGTTTGAAGCCAATGGGTTGGTGTCAGGTTGTTGACGCCCATTGTGCCTCTTTTTGTTACATTGTAGCTTACTTGCTAGTTATTGCCACTACTTTTCGATCTCGCGTGTCTTGCTCTCTCGGAATGCTTTATGCCTAGGTGCATTATAGTTATAAAATGATTTTTCTTTCATCCTTATTGCATCTTACTTAGGTCAAACCTTTATATTTAAAGTCTCGTAAAGGTATCTTCATACCTAATCTAAATCTAGATATATGCATATCACTTCCTTTATGTACAGACATCACGTGCATACAGGACCTTAATTGAACTAAACCAAGTATTTTCCCCTGCAAATACATATATACTTTCTTCTGTGGATTAGTTGATCCACGAACTAAGAGACACAGTTCTTACCCCAAACCTAATAAGTGATTTCAAGTAATGAATCATCATGTAAACCTATTTTGTAATAAATAAGAGGTAGGTTCCCACCTGAGCGTCTACAATTGTCTCCTGCATGACATGGCATCATGACGTGTATTTTCTCTTACGCTGATATTCCTAATTGTTGAGAAAATGCGGGTTGTGATGGTATCAGAGCCAGGTTTGTTTGACAAATTGGTCGAACGACCCTTTTCTAGTAAGGTGTTGGTCATCTTGTCTCATTGAATATACACACCGAAGTGTCATCCATACGTCTTGACTGAATCATGAACACTACACTCATAAGTATGATAAAAAGTATATGAGGCATATTATGTAGTATGGGATGCATAATATGTGTTTGTATATGGATCCTCATAGGTGACAACTGTTGGATCGGTAGGCTCCCTTAGAGGGGGGGGGGGGGGGGGTGAATAAGGGTTTTTAAAAACTTATATTATATTTTGAAATATTTGCTTATGATAAGAGATCAAAATAGTGATTTTGAATAAGGATCTAAATTGTTTTATAATGAAGGAGAGGATAGTAAACAATTTAGAGAAATGAAGATCAAATCAATTTTATTACACAAAGAGAGACATGATTATTATTAATAAAATTGATTACAAAATTTGATTTCAATGACGCTAGAAATCAAAGCGAAATATCAAAGACTCTTTTTATTTTCTATACCGACTCGTATCCCCACGAACCGGTTGGCTTTAGCCGATCCTTCCCCCGATACGACCTCAAGCCGTTCTAGCCAATCCTTCCACAGATATGGCCTCGAGCACCCCCTAGACCTACACCCGAGACTTAGTCGCCAACACGAGGCAAATTTCTGCCCTAAGTCCTACCCAGACCTAGTCGCCAATAAAAGGCAAATTCTCTAACAGTTACAAAAGATATGAAATAAAATAACAACAACAATATTTAAAACTCCCTCTAAGAAACTTCTGAAGTCGGAGATGAACGATCGCTGTAGAATAAGCGAGGTTGAAGCGATCCCTCTTTGGATGTAGCGTGATGAAGTCCTCCTTCAGAAACTCTCTAAGCGTTTGGTTTGAGATGAAATCTCGGTCATATAAGGCTTTGGAATTCTAGCACAAGACCTCTCTCAGGAATCAGCGAACAAAATGAGAAGAGAAGGGTCCAATATATAGACTTAGCACTAGCGCCTGCGCTAGTGGTATCGCCGGTGCTATCCCATTTTAGGACATATTCTGCGCGGCAGAATCTTCAATCCAAGGAAACAATTCTCTCTTGCCTTTTGTGCTCCACGCTACCGCCCGCGCTATCAGATACCGCCAGGCACTATCTCCTTCTATATATGTTAACGCCAGCTTGTATCTCAGCGGTTTCCCTTCCTAGCGGTTTCTTCTCAGCGGTTTCGTCTCAGCGGTTTGGTTTCTTCTCAGCGGTTCGGTTTCTTCTCAGCGGTTCCTAAGCAGTAGCGCCAGGCGCTAGTTGATACCGCCGGCGCAAGGAGTGTTGGATTTGATGGCTCAAATTTGGGGGCAACCTTTTTATGTAATCCTTGAGTCATAAGAACTTTGTTTTCCTGCACACTTAAACACACAAGATCAAATACACATAGGATTTGTTATTCTCAAACCTAGGAGATGCGGAAGACCATGTTCCAACAAACTCCCCCTTTTGATAATAACAAATCCATTAATGATAAATCAGAGCATTAATATATATAAGCTTGATGAAACTTACTTGTGTGTGTGTGTGAGTGATGACTTAGGATAATTATCGATTTTAGCATTTAGAATTGCTCCCCATAAATACATGCTCCCCCTAAGTGAATGCTCCCATAATATGTAAGCTATCATATTAATTAAGAATGTTAGTTTTCTATTTGGATAGAGGATTATATTTATCATGTTAGTTCTCCCCCTTTTGTTATTAGCAAAAGTGGGTAAGGAAGCAAAACACAAAATTTTTGATAATAAGATAGAGGCATGATCGAGCTTTTAGAGAGCAGGAATAATAAGGAGTTTTAGAATAATTTTTATAAAAGTAGATCAGAGTTTTTAGCTTAAAGATGAACAATCTAACATTTGTCAAGTACTCAATATTATCATGTTAGTTTTTCCTTTTTATATAAGAGTTTTAAGCATAAAAAAATGTAATGATTTCCAAATAACCAATCTACCCAGACAATATATCTACACCCTAGCCCCGTACTAAGTGACGGATGGGCATGAGGAGCTACAAACATGCCGTAGGTTAGGGTGTTAGTCCCATATGCAAACACTAGACAAAACTCAACCTAGCACACTTTCCTCCCAGTGCCTCGCAAGGCCCCACTGGAACCCTCCCCGGTTAAGGACAAGACATGACTATAGGTAAAGGTTATCTAATGTCTACAATCCTACGCCCCCGCTATGGTGAGATATGTAATCATGAATAATAGATATTGGAAACATTAAGCATTTTAAATTTAGTGATAAGTTCATAGCCTATGGGTTTATATTCTTATATGAATTTTTGAAAACACTCACATAACTAGTTTGAAATCCATTAATAAATCAGAGTTTTAGTATTATAATATTTTCATGTTTTAGAGCAACCAATATAAAGTTTACCAAGCAAGTCTGCCACTTGTTGAAAGAAAGGAATTTTAAGATTCAAGCGACGATGCACACACAAGAAAAGACTTTAAATAAACATAAAAGCGCAAGGTAAAAATAATTATATGGTTATGATGCGGAAGACTTATCGAAATACAAGAAATATCTTATTGTAATCAATGATGATCCATAAAAAGATATATGAGTTAAATTTCATAAAGAAGATGTTTTTGTAAATCATTGTTCAATTAAAATAAAGTAACCAAGCATGAAATAATGTTACCAAAAAGAGAGTACTACAATGTTATGTTAATTCACAATTTCAAAACATACTTAACATTGTAAAAAGGATGCTAGGTTTTCTAGTGCATTTCATAAATAAAGAGTAGTATAGAATTTGCATTAGGATCCAATACTCATGAGAAGAAGTGTTATGGAAGATAATGATGTGCACATAAATGTATTATTGAATAGATTAAACAAATGTTTTAATAAAAAATACAAGAAATATGTAAAGTAAGAGCACAATAAAACACAAATAATTTTACTTCCACACACTTTTATGCACAAACAAAAAGTACAACTACCAAGGTGCTTTGCACACACAATGCTCATCAAGACTTATCAGGGTGCAAAGTAGTGCTTGAGGGATCACAAAATTTATTTTATTTTAATATTGAAACTATTGATCCGGTGTACTTAAAAGTAAGTGGTTTTTATTTTGAAAGAAGATTAGGTTTGCACAAGATACTTTACTATTCTTTCCAAGGTGCTCAACCTCACAACGCTTATTAGGACTTATTAGGAGGTTCAAGTAGTGCTTGGTAAAGTTATCTTTGTCACTTTATTTTATGATTTTTGTTTTGTACAAAGTTCTCCAAATACACTTGTTTTGCAAACCAATATAATATATGAAAATACAACCACTTTTCTTAACTTTTAAAAGTGCAAATAAAGGAGTGTACGTAAGATACTTGTGCAATTTTAATTTATTGTACTAATACACAACATACACAAGCATTCTTAGATTAAACACATATGTAGACAATGCCAAAATGAGTGAGTGAATAAAGATCATTATCAAACATAAAACATTTACTCATACTTAGAGGCATGCTAAGCTTAGTTCTACACAACTTTTAAAAGATAATTGATGCACATATTAATAGATATATCAAAGCATGATGAAAACAATGTTCAAAGTAGTTTGAAAAAATAAATTGCAATATTATAGAAGTTCTAAATAATTGATTAAATCATGCTTGATTTTCACAGGAAAAATCCATACAGTTTTTTTTGATAGTTGTAATGTTTTATATTTTTGTATTTGATTTTTGCATAAAAAATAGACTTTAAACAAATGAGAAAAAGGCAAAACATTTTTTTTTTTTTGTAATTTGGCTTTTGTATTTTTGTATTTGATTTTTGCATAAAAATAGACTTTAAACAAAATGGCAAAACATATTTTTTGTAATTTGGCTTTTTGTATTTTTGTATTTGATTTTCCAAAAATGAAATATAATCAGAAGTGCAAAAATAAATAGTACATATAGATTAATATATTTTTAAGAATTTTTCAAAATTTTAAAATTACAGAAAAACGAATAAGTGCGCTAGTAGTAGTTTCATGCTGAAATTTCAGATTTTTAGGAGATGTCTATATAGTGCAAATTTCATGAAACATTAGCGATTTTTATATGATTTTACCAAATAAACTTTGCATGAGATATATTTTATTATATCTCCATTTTAATTTTCTTTAAGGCTTATATTTATCAATATATTGTAGTTTGAAAATGATAGGAAATGTAAGCATGAGAGGACATGAATGAACAAATCAAATATGCATGATTTTAGTGATTAACAATAATGTTCATGCACACGAATATCATGCATAAGCCTTAAATGAGAATACCAGTCTTTATATCTTGGTAAACATATAAAGCTTAATATAAACACAAATATTCTTTAGGTGATAATGTTAGTATGATAAGTTAGAGATTTATGCTATACCTGTTGGAACATGGTCTTCTGCATCTCCTAGGTTTGAGAATAACAAATCCCATGTGTATTTGATCTTGTGTGTTTAACTGTGCAGGATAACAAAGTCCACATGACTCAAGGATTACATAAGAAGGATGCCCCCAAAGTTGAGCCATCAAATCCAAATCTCCTACTAGCGCTGGCGGTAGTACTAGCGCAGGCGCTAGCTGTCATTCGACGAACTGTTAGCGGCGCTCGACGAAATGCTCATAATGGTGTTCGACAAAAATTCGTTCGACAAACTCTTAGCGGCGTTCGACGGAATCGCGTTCGACGAAAATTCGTTCGACAAACTCTTAGCGGCGTTCGACGAAATCTCGTTCGACAAAAATTCGTTCGACAAACTCTTAGAGGCGTTCGACGAAATCTCGTTCGACGAAACATTGGCTTAAGCGAAATTGCCGGAAGAACTTATAGAAGGAGATAGCGCCAGGCGATATCCGATAGCGCAGGAGATAGCGAGGAGCACAGTTGGCAAGGGAGAATTATTTCCTCTGATTGAAGATTCTGCCACGCAGAATGTGTCCTAATATGGGATAGCGCCGGCGGTACGCAGGCGCTGGCGCTGAGGCTATATAATGGACCCTTCTCTTCTCGTGTGGTGTGCTGATTGCTGAGAGAGGTCTTGTGCCAGAATTCCAAAGCCTTATATTGACCGAGAGTTGATCTCCCACCAAACGCTTAGAGAGTTTTTGAAGGAGGACTTCATCACGCTACATCCAAAGAGGGATCGCTTCAACCTCGCTTATTCTACAGCGATCGTTCATCTCCGACTTCAGAAGTTTCTTAGAGGGAGTTTTAATATTGTTGTTGTTATTTTATTTCATATCTTTTGTAACCGTTAGAGAATTCGCCTCGTGTTGGCGACTAGGTCTGGGTAGGACTTAGGGCAGAAATTTGCCTCATGTTGATGACTAGGTCTCGGGTGTAGGTCTAGGGGGTGCTCGAGGCCATATCCGGGGAAGGGTTGGCTAGAGCGGCTTGAGGCCGGATCCGGGTAGGATAGGCTAAAGCCAACCAGTTCGTGGGGATACGAGTCGGTATAGAAAACAAAAAGAGTCTTTCATATTTCGCTTTGATTTCTAGTGTCATTGAAATCAAAATTTTGTAATCATTTTCATTCATAGTAATCATGTCTCTCCTTTTGTAATAAAAATGATTTGTTCTTCATTTCTCTAAATTGTTTATTATCATCTCTTTTATTATTAAACAATTTAGATCTTTATTCAAAATCACTATTTTGATCTCTTATTATTTCAAGTATTACAAAATATAATATAAGTTTTTTAAAACCTTTATTCAGCCCCCCCCCCCCCCCCCTCTAAGGGCGCCTACCGATCCAACAATACCAAGGTTTGATTGTGTTTCAACTTAGAGACCTAGAATGAAGTGATGATTCTATTTGATTTGACATCAAGATGATTCAAAGGTCTAAACTAGAAATAAATCACAATACACACATAATACACCAACCATGGTATGTAATTATAATATCAATTGTCATCAATTAATATATCAATTATAATTCACATAAATGTGATAGAAATAATTATTTTTAGAAGACTTTTGATATGACTTAAGATATATGATGTTAGAGAATTTTAGCAATGGACATCAATAGATCATAGTGGTGCTTGTGAATTCAATATTCATTATGAGGGTAAATTCTTTCAATACATTTTAGTGACTTCTTTTTAATTAAGAATTTTGAATATATATATGTGATTTTTGATCGGGTAACAATAGTGATGGTTTAGATCATGTTTGACATCAAGGAGTGAACACAATATAATTTTTTGTTGTGAATAAAGACAACCATATTGAAAGTTGAGCTTTCATTTAGATCTTGAACTTTCTTGTAGATTATGTTATTTCTCTAAAGCACTTGTAGGTGAAGGCTAAAAAACTTAATAGCCTCATAACTTGATTTAATTTAAAATATCTGATAGCAAATTTAGAATTTGATTTATATGAATAATATAAGATATTTATAGGCAATGAATATAAGAATAAAAGATAGGTCATCAAAATAAAATATGATTTTGAATTTTGATCAATTTGATTTATAAGATCATATTTTCTATAATATATAAGATGACTATAACATGATAGCTTAAAAAGAAAACAAAAAGAAAAAAATAGACAAGACATTAAAGCACATCATGAAGTAGAAATTTGTATATTTCAATTTGAAAATATTCTACTTCATGCATTTGGATGATACTAGTAGATGAGAGTTTTGGGTATCCAAAGGGAACCAAGTGTAACGGTTCCTTTAGGTACCCAAACATAGCGTGATAATTTTTGGGGAGACGACAATGAACGAATTCTTTGAAGTGGAGTTGATGTTTCAATTTTTATTTTGGGTCTCCATTCATATTTTGATTTAATATTATGCATCAAATTTCCATATCATTAAACTTAGGTTTAAAATAATGATGACATTTGAAATCATTTTTCATAGGAAATTTTTGCATATTTGAATTTACTTTAGGAGATGCATAATTTTGTAAATAATGGTGATTTTGATTTTGATTTACAAATCCTTTATGTTTCTTACTCCCATTATTAGACTTAGTTACGAAATTCATATTCATATTCAACTTGCTTTTAGATATTTGTTGATATTGTGAATTTTTATTTATAATTTTCATAAGCAAAATGATTTTTGATTTTAATTCATCATTCTTGATCTTTAGATTATGCCTAGCTTTATTATAAGCTATTGTGCTATTTTTAAGAGTGGAAACAATAGAGTCAATATGATTTTGATAGTCGTTTCTAAATTCCTCAAATGTTTCATCCATCTTTTTAATTTCAGTTTTATAATTTTGGCACGTAACACAATCACTTTTCAAAGATGAATTTTCTAAAAATAACTTTTCATTATGTTCTTTTACACAAATAATTTCTTTTTCAAGTTCCTTAAATTTTTCTGTAATATCATTACAATCAAAACAAGGGTTTGTATTTTCAATTGAAGTGACATGGGTAAAGCTAGATAAATCAGAACTTGATTCTACTTTAATTTTTGCTTTTAAATCTTTATTTTCTAAGCGCAAATTTTTAATAGTAATTTTCAATTTCTTGATCTTACGTTTAGCCTTTTTTAGTATATTGAAACTAGAGATAGAAGTTATCACACAAGAAGAAGATTTAGACTTTCTTACAGCGCTATTGGAAGAGGCAAAATGTGAACATGAAGTTCCTTCGTCATCTTGTAGGCCTTCCTCCATCATGATTGAATTTTCATCTTCTTTTTCTCTTGATGTATTGCTCTCTTTTTCTAAGTTGATTTCCATGATCTCCATGGTTTTGCTATGAGAGAGATCTTCTTGAATAATGGTGGATGCTTGTATGTCCTTCTCCTCCTGTGTTTGTTTCATACCTGCGAGAGGAAGATCATACATTTCTTTAAGAAATTTCCATACTTTGTATGCACTAGAAAAACAATATATTAATTTGAAAACTTCATTTGATAGACCACAAAATAAATAGTGTTTGGCTTTTGAATTTAGATGACGTTCCTTTTTATTTGATTCATCTGCTGGTCTTACTATTGCTAAATTCCATGCTTCGATATCTAAAGTTTTAATAAATCTTTCCATTAAAATTTTCCACCCTTTATAATTTGTCCCTTTAAATAAAGGTGGTGCTAGTGTTTTTTCTTCTTCATAAAAATTTACCCCACTAGTAGAAGCGAGATCATGAGATGCCATTATTCCGGGTTGTTAAGCCGATTGGAATAAAACCGCTCTGATACCACTTGTTGGATCGGTAGGCGCCCTTAGAGGGGGAGGGGGGGTGGGGGTGAATAAGGGTTTTTAAAAACTTATATTATATTTTGAAATATTTTCTTATGATAAGAGATCAAAATAGTGATTTTGAATAAGGATCTAAATTGTTTTATAATGAAGGAGAGGATAGTAAACAATTTAGAGAAATGAAGATCAAATCAATTTTATTACACAAAGAGAGACATGATTATTATTAATAAAATTGATTACAAAATTTGATTTCAATGACGCTAGAAATCAAAGCGAAATATGAAACTCCTTTTGTTTTCTATACCGACTCATATCCCCACGAACCGGTTGGCTTTAGCCGATCCTTCCCCGGATACGGCCTCAAGCCTCTCTAGCCAACCCTTCCCCGGATATGGCCTCGAGCACCCCCTAAAACTACACCCGAGACCTAGTCACCAACACGAGGCAAATTTTTGCCTTAGTCCTAACCAGACCTAGTCGCTAACACGAGGCGAATTCTCTAACGGTTATAAAAGATATGAAATAAAATAACAACAACAATATTTAAAACTCCCTCTAAGAAACTTCTAAAGTCGGAGATGAACGATCGCTGTAGAATAAGCGAGGTTGAAGCGATCCCTCTTTGGATGTAGCGTGATGAAGTCCTCCTTCAGAAACTCTCTAAGCGTTTGGTGGGAGATCAAATCTCGGTCATATAAGGTTTTGGAATTCTGGCACAAGACCTCTCTCAGGAATCACCGAACCAAATGAGAAGAGAAGGGTCCAATATATAAACTTAGCGCTAGCGCCTGCGGTAGTGGTACCGCCGGCGCTATCCCCTTTTAGGACATATTCTGCGCGGCAGAATCTTCAATCTAAGGAAACGATTCTCTCTTGCCTTCTGTGCTCTGCGCTACTGCCTGCGCTATCGGATACTGCCAGGCGCTATCTCCTTATATATATGTTAACGCCAGCTTGCATATCAGTGGTTTCCCTTCCTAGCGGTTTCTTCTCAGCGGTTCCATCTCAGCGGTTTCATCTCAGCGGTTTGGTTTCTTCTCAGCAATTCGGTTTCTTCTCAGCGGTTCCTAAGCGCGAGAGCCAGGCGCTTGGTGAAACTTTCAGCACTAGAATGAGTGTTGGATTTGATGGCTCAAATTTGGGGGCAACTGATGAGTCCCAATTATATACACATAGATGGACTCATTTGGGCCATTTCTCTAGTCATTCCACTGCACTTTAGCCTTGTTTTAGCTCATATTTGTCGTTCTATGCTAGGTGCACTTCTTGGCCTATTTTGGTTTGTTTTATGTTTATTCTTTCTTGTTAGCCTTATCGTACTGTTGAGTGCCACTTTCAGTGGCCTGATTAGCATTTCTGTAGGAACAGGAGTCGTGCAGGTGTTCCCGGTACAATTCTGTACAGGAACACTGCGCACGATCACTGGTTCTATTGCGCACGACCACTGGTCGTGCGCCACTGATCGTGTGCACTCAACCCCCTAAATTTGAGTTCTGTTTGACTGAACGCACGACCATTTATGATAGTGCGCACGACTACTGGTCGTGCGCCACTGGTCGTGCGAACATGTTATTTTATAAATTTCTTAGCTTGCAGGTTCCGCCCAGGCAGGCGCACGATCACAGAAATCCAGCGCGCACGACCACTGGTCGTGCGCCAATGACCGTGTGCAGTATTTTCGCCAGCGCCTATATAATGACCTGTTCCGCAAATTAGGGATAGGCGGGCTTCCGGGAGCAGGATTTTCAGTCCGTACGCCGCCGTTTTCCACTTCCAGCCATCTCCACCTCATCTTCTCTGGAAGGGGAAGTCGTCTCCGGCCATCCTAAGCATTTTCCCATCGCCCGGAAGCATTCTCCGCCATCCGCAAGCACTCAAGCAAGCAGTTTCCATTTTTGTCTGGTGAGAAGAACAGCAATCCTGAGGTAGAAGACGACGGAAGCACGTGGAGAGATCGTGACAGTCTTTCGACGCCGGAAGCACAGTCCGCCCGAGTCCGGAGGTAGCTTGACAAACTACCATTCCGGCCGTGATCGTCCGCTAGTCTTCGTCCATTGGTTGTCTTCCTCTTCTCCTCTTTGTAGTATTTCTTTGAATCATTTGAACTTGAATATCTTGATGTTTAGTTTAAATGCAATGTTTGTTTCTTCTCTGTTCATCAACATTTGCTTGTGATTCGTTTCACCTGCACTCACTCACTCACGTACCCATTGTGCTCGTTTTGCGTTAGCAAGAGCTAGCGGCGTTTTGTGAAGAGGTGTCTGCGACCCTCACTCTCCGCACTAGTGATCACTTCACTCACTTGCGCACCATCCATCCGCCTCACGAAGCTCGGCATCGCGGCCGTACACCCATCTCGCCTTGTGAAGCGGTGAGTTCGACCCACACTTCTTTTATTGTTGTTAATAATAGGAAACCAAATCAAAACCCCTCTAGTTGTGTTTGTTCCCGCTTGTGTAACAATTGTCACACAACGCAATTCGTTCACCCAACCTGCATTCCTCAAGAGACCGACACTCGGGGATTCTATTCCTAACATTTATTACTTGACAGCGACCGGTGCACTTGCCGAACATAACATCAAGTTTTTGGCGCCGTTGCCGGGGAATGTTCAGGCGTGTAACGTCGTGAGTTGTGAACTTTTGTTACAAGAGCAGTTGTTTTTGATTTTCTTTGTTTTGTTTTCTCTTGGTTGTGATTGTGCATGCAGAGACAAGAACTTGTACCCTTTGATCCCGAGATCGAACGGACCGCTCGCGCACGAAGGCGCGCAGCAGTCGTACAAGCGGCAATGGGTGACAACATAAACCCAGATGATGCTGAACCAAGAGTGCCCAACGTGGAGCAGCACCATCCTGGAGATGAGCAAGAGGTAGTTAGGCCTCAACCCCGAACGATGAGAGATTATACCACTTCGACAGCTGGGAGTGTGTATCCTGGGTTCGGTCCCAACATTATGAACAATCAGTTCGAGATCAAACCTGCGATCTTGAACATCATCCGGAACAATGCTCAGTTCTCAGGGATGGCCGGTGAAGATCCGCACCTGCACCTGGCAGAGTTTTTCGATATCTGCGGGACCTTCCGCTACGCTATGATTCCTGACGATTCAGTCAAGTTGCGATTGTTCCCATTCTCACTTCGCGACAAGGCCAAGGTGTGGCTCCATTCTATTCCTACTGGGACCGCTGCGACTTGGGATGCTCTCGCATCCAAGTTCCTGGCCAAATTCCACCCCGTTGATAAAATTGTGAGCCTGTTGCGGGAGATCGCCACCTTTCGCCAAGCTGACCAAGAGACCCTTGCCGAGGCGTGGGAGCGCCTTAATGATCTTCTCCGCCGCTGCCCGAACTACGAGCTCCAAACTTGGAACGTGGTAGAGACATTCTACTTCGCGATCGAGCCTAACTACCGGGCGATGATCGATGCTGCTGCGGGTGGTACTCTAATGAACCATACTCAGAGGAGGCTCTTCGAATTCTGCGAGACACCGCCTCCCACAGCACATTTTGGACTGCCGGGAGGAATGCACCAAGAAGCGCCCGTGGTCTCTTCGTGGTCGATTCACTCCCGCCTACATCCGCACCGGCTGCTGTCATTACATGTTAAGGATGTGGAGGCGGCGGACACCACGCGTATGAATGTTTGGGCAATGATCTATCAGGTGACTTCTCGCACGTTTCTTTAAACGAATCCGTTAATTTTGTTGGTAATCAACCTAAGGGGGCGCCGTTTAATAACACATATCATCCGGGAGTGAGAAGTTACCCAAACTTCTCATGGAACCCCAACGCACCTGGCCAACGATGGGCACCGGGGCAGCATCAAAACGATGCCTACGCCTCCGGGAGCCAACCAAGGCCACCTCACCCAGAATATAACCAAGGCCTGCCAGCTCCCAAAAAGAGTAACTTGGAGGAGATGATGGAAAAATTTATGCAGGTGGCTAGCTCAAACATGGTTAACCAAACCGCATCCATGCGGAACTTGGAAACGCAGCTGGGCCAATTGTCCCAAGTGCTAACCGAGCGGTCTCATGGGACTCTCCCTAATAATACCGAAAAAAACCCAATAGACCAAGGAAAGAGTCTCGGCGATGCGGAAGTGGGTCATCCGCGTGAGTTAGTAATCTCCTGTTCCATTAATAAAATTGAAACTAAGGCCTTGTGTGATTCTGGCTCCTCCCGCAACGTTATTGCTTTGCAAGACGTTGATAAATTGCAACTTGAAATTAACACGGAGGACCGGAAATCTCTTTTGCTCGCAAACAGTACCGTCATACAATCTGAGGGGGAAGTTAAAAATGTAGAAGTTACAGTTGAGGGGACATTGGTGGTTGCTGATTTTCAAGTGTTGGGACCACGGGAGAATCACTCCATCCCTATCTTGGGTGTACCGTTCTTGAAAGAGAGCGGTGCCACCCTTGACTTTTCTGCGGGATGTGTCCTCCTACCTAATAAGGTACCGTTGTCCACTTGCCCCAAGGCTATAACTGAAACATCTATTTGCCCCCCTCCTTTTAATTTTGATGAATCACTGAGTTGTGCAGGAGATATAAAAGATAATGGATCATCTGAAGGAGAAAAGGAAGAATACCAGTCAAGCGGAGAGGAAAAGTGGATTTTCGGAGAGACTATGATTCCAAGAGGGAGGAGGACAACAGTCCTAAACATACTAAGCTGAACTTGATTCGGGATGACATCCCATTATTTTCTTGCATTGAATCATGTAATAAACAATTTAAGTGTTCCATCTCTTGGGCTGATCCGGTCGTCACTGCAGCGAAGGAAGCGACGCCACCCACTACTAAGAGGGGAGAATCTGAAAACGTTCAACGTTGGCAGTCTCCGACTGTTGCTAAACTTAAACAAGAGAAGCGTCTGCGTGATGCGCGCTCTGCCGCTCTCCGTGGCCAGAGGGCGGAGGATAGGGGAACTCTGGGTGACACCAGTGTTGGCCCTAAAGCCTTCACCTCCCGCTTACAAGCTACGGGAGACGTGCACCACAAAAGCTCCTACAACTGATTCTTTTTAGTTCTTAGTTTGTGAAAATTTTTTTATGCACTTTTATTTTCTGCACTCTTTGAACAATTTTAATACAGGTATTTGGTCCAGCTTAAGGACATAAAACAAAAGCGCTGCTGGGAGACAACCCAAATTTTTGTTGCTATCCTGTTAATAGTTTAGTTTTATGTATTTTTGCTTGGAGCCTTTTTTCCTGCAGGTGTGCGGCAATTTCTTTTGGTGGCGGACTTGGATTCCCTTCACAATATTAACGCCAATCTTCTGGTATGCTCATATCTGAGCATAGGTACCCTCTTCCTCAACATTTCTTTATTCTCATTGTCATAATTCATGTGATTGTCCAATTTAAGTCTGGGGGGGGGAGTGTACCGAGTGTTCACTGCACGTGCACTAGTGCTTAGCATGCTAGAAGTAATTTTATTTTCAGTTTTATGATTGATTTACTTTCTCCGCACACCACTGCACCCACTTTAACGCGCACTCACTTGTTTGTGTACTTCCGTTCACACTTATCTTGGTTTGGAATGTGAAATAGGATGTTAGCTTAGGAATTGCAAATCGGAGTGCGATGTTGACTCCTGTAGTGCTCTAGTCGCATATTCCTTGCTTGCATAAAAATTTGAGTAGAATTAGATTGTCTCTATACTTGTAATTTACAATTAGTATTCTTGCGTAGTTTTTGATTTATTTTACTCATTTGGTGAATGTAACCGAAATTTGCGGTAGCACGGTGTTGTGTGTAAGCAAGCGCTAGTTGTGTGTTGCTCTATTCGGAAGGAAGGTTTACCTTTCTCGTGGGCTAAGAACTTGCCCCAAGCGACTCTTGAAGCATGGGTGAGAGCAACTCATTTTGTTAAATGTGATGTAGGCCATTTTTGGCTAGTTTGAGCCTTGTTTTCCATGACCTATGCATTCACCTTTTGCAAGCCAAGTTTGTGCCTACCTTTCTTTTGTTTCAGCTCTTCTTTCAAATCACCAATGCCTGAAGCTTATCCTATTATCGCAGCCAAGTAGTGAGTTAACTGGAATTACATGTCATATTTGGATGTGATGTATGGAAATTTTTGTGATGTGAAGAGAAAGTGTATTGTGTGCTGAACATATTGTTGTAAACTAACCGGGGGATAAATGAAAAAAAAATGAAGTTAAAAGGAAAAAAAATCTTTAAAGAATAAAAATGACAAGAAATCCCCTTGGGCGTAATAGAAAAATTTAGTTGGTATTTGTTTGGAGTAGGCTGTGTACACACCTGTTTTTCAAGCTAAGTCTGGGGGTGTGGTACACTTGCGCTGTTTTGGGCTTGTTCCGGGTAAGCATTTTGATGTCGCTCATTTGGGTTGCGTAGCCGTTTCGTTTATCATTGAATATCATACCGTAACCTAAGCCCAAATTTCAACCCGAAGTCCTATTGATTTAACTTCTGAGTTTGCTAGTGCCGTGGAGAGAGTGTAACCGGGCAAGCTTATGGTTCTCATCGTTGATGGATTTCAGCGGAGTTATTCCCGAATTCTGGTCTTTAGCAACAACCTCCTGACTGGCTTGTTTACTTTCACACCGGGCACGACCGCACAAATTCTTCATGATTCACCATCTGAGTACAAATAAATCTCTATTTACGCATGTATAATTTTGTAAATTAATTAGTATAGTTAAAATCTTCTTTTACAGAATTTCTTTTTGCATGGGTATGATACTTCGCATCTGACTCTTTATTTGCAATTCTCTACGCCAACCACCATTTTCCCTACTCCGCCGGTTGTGTTTGCTCGGGACGCGCAAAAAGGTAAGTCTGGGGGTGTGATGAGTCCCAATTATATACACATAGATGGACTCATCTGGGCCATTTCTCTAGTCATTCCACTGCACTTTAGCCTTGTTTTAGCTCATATTTGTCGTTCTATGCTAGGTGCACTTCTTGGCCTATTTTGGTGTGTTTTATGTTTATTCTTTCTTGTTAGCCTTATCGTATTGTTGAGTGCCACTTTCAGTGGCCTGATTAGCATTTCTGTAGGAACAGGAGTCGTGCAGGTGTTCCCGATACAATTCTGTACAGGAACACTGCGCACGATCACTAGTTCTATTGCGCACGACCACTGGTCGTGCGCCACTGATCGTGTGCACTCAACCCCCTAAATTTGAGTTCTGTTTGACCGAACACACGACCATTTACGATAGTGCGCACGACTACTGGTCGTGCGCCACTGGTCATGCGAACATGTTATTTTATAAATTTCTTAGCTTGCAGGTTCCGCCCAGGCAGGCGCACGATCACAGAAATCTAGCGCGCATGACCACTGGTCGTGCGCCAATGACCGTGCGCAGTATTTTCGCCAGCGCCTATATAATGACCTGTTCCGCAAATTAGGGATAGACGGGCTTCCGGGAGCGGGATTTTCAGTCCGTACGCCATCGTTTTCCACTTACAGCCATCTCCACCTCATCTTCTCTGGAAGGGGAAGTCGTCTCCGACCATCCTAAGCATTTTCCCATCGTACGGAAGCATTCTCCGCCATCCGCAAGCACTCAAGCAAGCAGTCTCCATTTTTGTCCGGTGAGAAGAACAGCAATCCTGAGGTAGAAGACGACGGAAGCACGTGGAGAGATCGTGACAGTCTCTCGACGCGGGAAGCACAGTCCGCCCGAGTCCGGAGATAGCTTGACAACTACCATTCCGGCCGTGAACGGCCGCTAGTCTTCGTCCATTGGTTGTCTTCCTCTTCTCCTCTTTGTAGTATTTCTTTGAATCATTTGAACTTGAATATCATGATGTTTAGTTTAAATGCAATGTTTGTTTCTTCTCTGTTCATCAACATTTGCTTGTGATTCGTTTCACCTCCACTAACTCACTCACGTACCCATTGTGCTCGTTTTGCGTTAGCAAGAGCTAGCGGCGATTTGTGAAGAGGTGTCTGCGACCCTCACTCTCCGCACTAGTGATCACTTCACTTGCTTGCGCACCGTCCATCCCCCTCACGAAGCTCGGCATCGCGGTCGTGCACCCATCTCGCCTTGCGGAGCGGTGAGTTTGACCCGCACTTCTTTTCTTGTTGTTAATAATAGGAAACCAAATCAAAACCCCTCTAGTTCTGTTTGTTCCCGCTTGTGTAACAATTGTCACACAACGCAATTCGTTCACCCAACCTGCATTCCTCAAGAGACCGACACTCGGGGATTCTATTCCCAACATTTATTACTTGACAGCGACCGGTGCACTTGCCGAACATAGCATCAGCAACCTTCTTATGTAATCCTTGAGTCATATGGACTTTGTTTTCCTGCACACTTAAACACACAAGATCAAATACACATAGGATTTGTTATTCTCAAACCTAGGAGATGCGGAAGACCATGTTCCAACAACAATATGTAACTGTTATGTAGTATGGGATGCATAACACCAGTACCATGGATGTGCATTAGCTCGATTTTTATTTTTTATTGTATGCGATATTATGTATTATGGGGTGCATAATATTTCATGCGTACGTCGCTCATAACATGCATTAAGGTTTTTTTTAGAATGCATAGCAGAACATGCACATCACAACCTCGCATAAAGCACTCGTGCCAAGCTAAATATTTATATGATGACACATATGCACCCATGATTTCAAAATGAACACAAGAAAATTCATGCATTCATGACATTTGCACATGAGTCAAGAGGGATGATGAAGTATTATCCCAAGATTGAGCATGACATCAAAAAAAAATCCCAGAGCAAGGTAGTAGCAATAGCTAGTATCTGTACATGTATGTTCTGAACCAACCAGGGTAGTTCTAGCGTAAGGATAAGTTTTGATTAGAGGTTTATGAGTATTAGCAGAGATGATGCCTAAGAGAATCGCGACTAGATCGACTCCTCAGTCGTAGGGTGAGTCGTCTGGAGCGTAGAGTGAAGCCTTGATCGAGAGTCCGCGCTAGAGCAATGAGACTCTGATGAGGCAAATGGTTGTGATGTAGTCACAAGTTGAGGCATTGTTGTCTACCGGTGCAAGGCAACAAACCACGATGCAGGCCCCCATAGTAGGACAGACTTTACCTACTCCTCCTGCTCCCCTGGTGCCCCCAGTAGCGATACTGTCGGAAATGAACTTCATTTCGCACTTTCAGAGATTGGGACCTCCCGCGTATGACAGACGAGCTGACTTTGTGGCCTTGGACGATTGGCTTATAACCATGGAGGAGATGTTCTTGTATTCAGGGATCACCATGGACCAGAAGGTGATGGTCGCCGGGTACCAACTAAAGGGTCTCGCAAAAAGCTGGTGGTTGAGGGAGAAGGAAGGCCTTATTGGAGGATGTGCATGGGAAACCATCAAAGGGATGCTGATAAGGAAGTTCCTGCCGTCGGTGAACAGTGCTGATTAATGAATGACTTCCTGCATCTGAAGCAGAGGCAGCACACGGTGATCGAGTACGAAATTGAGTTTTGCAAGTTGAGCAGGTTTGCTCCGGCCCTGGTAGTCTCGGAAGAAGAAATGGTGAAGAGGTTTCTGGGTGGTCTCCGCAGTGACATCCAGCAGCTGGCCAACGTGTACAGGTCATAGAAGTACGCCGAGTTAGTGGAGGCAGCGCTGAAGGTTGAGGCAATTGATAATGCCAAGAACTGATGATCGGTAATGAAGAAGCGAAAGAGGAAGGCTGGAGAAGAAGGGAGTTTTGTTGCACCTGGAGCAGTCCAAAGAAAGGAAGCGAAGAGGCATGCAGTGTAAGATCCCCCTCCCGGAACACAAAACACGGCCGAGGGGAGTCTTATGCCCAGAACAGCCGCCTTGCGGTAGCGTCAGCACACGGGCTAACCTGTACCACAAGACGCCTATTCTGCCGGCTATTACCTATATCATTTGCCAACCCATCAATAAATTGAATATTTTCAAGAGTCCATAATTCACAAAGTATAAATGTCCACAAAATATATAAAGGACAGGAAACAAAAAGAGCTCCCAAATATACTATAACAAGGTATAGCGGAAGTCTACAACAAGAACTACAATCCCTCACAATCGTATCAGAAGGTGCTGTTGCAAAAGCTGCAACATGTCTCCAAGTCCTATCACTCTGATCTGTCCGGTACTTCTCCAGCTGGGTGTGCTCCTAAAAAAATAGTGGTGTAACAACCGTTAGTCATAAAGACTAAGTGGCTTCCCATCCGCTCCCCCGACGACTCCAAGGCACCGGGCGGAAGAAAAGGAAGAAGCGGAGGACAACAAGGGGTATAACAAAAGAAGCAGGTGACAGTGGCTCTCAACAACATAATTAAATGTACATCTAACTTGTGTATAAATAGAACTACAAGTGTATAAAGAGCTACACTACACAAGTCCAAGCATTATAAATGTGAGTATAATAATTGAAGCAGTAATAAAGAGCAGTAGTAAGTAAGAAAGAGTAAGAGCAGCGTAATAGTAAATAGCAATCTATCAATAATCGTACCCTAACTTATATGAATGCCCATACAAACTTATAAGTTAAGGTTTCCAAAATGTAACTCATCATATAAAAGAGCTCATACTAATTTATATGATGAGGATCTGCAAGTGCGTATGCTATGCTATGCCATGAATGTTTTATGCAATGAAACTCACACACACGACTCTATGCGCATAGACCTTTGTAGTTCCCTCTGTTTGAAAGGAAGTCAACCTCTCGGGTACCAACCGTTGTGACACACGGTGGTAGCGGACCGGGCCGTCCACTCCTAGGCGGGTATGCACACTACCAGGCCTAGACCGCACGTACGCCTCGATGCTAAACAACCGTGGAGCTCAGCGTACTCTTTGCTGGAGTCCACCAGGCTTTGAGCTAAGTGGAAGGTGTCTTCGAGGAATTGTCGTCCCGACACGCAGACAAGCTGGCCCCTTAGACCCCAACACACCCGCTAAGTCCACGTACCGCGGTCGGTGTGACGACCTGCCTAGTACCGAAGACCTGCCACAATTATCCAAGAACTAACGGGGCTATCCTCCCCTCAAGCCTCCAGATCGTCCAACCAAGTATACCACACACCTGTCACTCCCACACCGGGAGGAGGTTTAGAATTTCTAACAATACCCTACATAGGCTACTCTTGTCTACATTTAAGTGATATTACAGCTTAGGGTTAATCTTGGACTTCCCGAGGTATACCCGGTGAAGGGCTCTCAACGGTACTAGGGAATGTGATGGGCTGAATTCCAAATTCCTCTTTCTAAAGATATTTAATTTAGGTTGTGGATGTATTTCACTTCGCATTTCGTGTTGCTCTAATAGTTAAGTGGATTTAGACTTCGACTCCTACTTTGCCCAACTGGGCTAAGCGCAGCTCGCACTTAACTTTAACTCTTGACTTAGCCTTAACCTGACCTTAAGTGGTAGCCCCTCATGGGTTTAAAGGATAAATCCGATCTCCTAATGCTATGCTCCAAGTTTCTCCCAAGTCTCATGAGGCTTAGAAGGTCTAAGCTCAAACTCAATTTTTGCTAAACCTAGACCACTCAAGCGAACTATATTTACCCCAAAGGTGGAACCCACAAAATATTTATCCTCATGATCTGATATAATTATCATCGGTTCCCACTAACCTATGTAGGTCATGATCCAAAATTCATAATTTTCTCAGTCAAATTGGTCATTAATAATATATATAATTATGTGACACATGCTAAATTACATATGAAGTATAAATTATATAAGTCCATATCGTCCAATAAAATTACTAGAGATATGTAATGTTAATTTAAGTTAATGGACAAAGATTCATAATCCTCTAAAGTGATTTAGCATGTTATTTAATAGTTGGACATAATTACCAAAATGTCACTATACATGTTAAGTCCTAAAATAATCATCCCAAAATTTTAAGGAAATTTTCACTGGTGGCTCATATGACTGAAATAAACATCTAACCATAATTTTAGAATTTCCAAGGTAATTTAGCCATATTTAATTCATTAATTCACAAGGTGTTAAAATCATATTTCTACATGAACTATATAAAATACTAGCCCCACAATTCCATGTAAATTTTAAGTGACCTGCCATGTCTTGAAATAAACATAGCCAAAGTTTGAGATCAAACCAATACAACTATCTAGGGTAAATAAATTATTCTTCTATTGCTCTTAACCCAACATAGATTAATAATCATAGGTAAACATGCTCCAAAAATTCCAGCAGAACCACTAAAGGTGTAACATGCCCTAAATATACTCGTGACAAAGTTTCATATTTTTCAATTTTAATTAATCACGGTTATTTCATTAATACATAAATGTGACACTTACTAATAATCAATTTTCTCCAAGAAAATCAACACCACAAGCTCTCGGAAATTCCAAAGAGATAATTTGACATGAACACATATGTGTCGAAAGATCATAATTTTTTCCCTAGGTCATTTGACCTATTTTATTTCATAAGTGTCGTTATGTGATATTATTACATTAACTAACTTCTTAAGGATTTTGTGTCCAAGGATCCCCACCATCTCAAGGATGATGTTAAGCATCATGGTGAGTCACCATGTCCACCCTTGTTGGATTCCCCCCAAGCCAAGGTTCTGAGAATATCAAAATAGGTTATGTATAGAAATATAGCTATTAGCACACCATAACATAAGTTACCCATATCAAGCATTGGGTATCCACCCACATGCTGACCTCTAATGGAGCTAATATCTTTATCATAGACTACTAATGCCCTAACTATCATGCCACCCAAGATTTGGGTCCGCATGGGTTGATAAACCCCAATAGTTTTCATTTTAGAGAATCAAGTTTTGGTAAAAATTACAGAAAAAATAATTTCCACAAACTCTAATATTTTGGTAGTACGGCTGTCCAGAGTACATACACTCATGTCCCAAAAAATTAGTCCTATACCTTTGAGTAAGGCAGAAATGTTCACAAAGTAAGGTCCAGGGCACCATTAGGGTACCCTCCAGTAGATGGAGGACCCAGGGTATTGTAGGGCACCGATCCTAATGATTTAAAGCCCCATAAAAGGGTAAGGCCCTAAGCTACAACTTTTATGTTGAGCAAAATTCTCGTTTCAGCGCCTAAGGTACATAAAATTCTTTTTAAACTCAGCTATGTAAGAGTAAAAGAAAATTGCAGTTATTAAAATAAAATTACTAGCACACATCTTAAGCACATCAGACGATCACCTCATCGTCTACCTCCAGCCTAGGGCTGCGATCTGCCCAACCTGAAATAACACATCTCTTTGTCGACCACCAAAAACCCCAAACCGACCGACTAACAACGCCACCACCTTCCTTGCTTTGAGGTACATCGACGGGTGACGTGTTAGCGGTCGGAAGTGGCCGAAACATTTACCCGGAACATTTATTTCAGGCCGTCTCTTCACGGCTTACTCTCCAATCGACTCTATTGAGATCGATATCTCACCTAGTGTGATCTAGGAAACTAGCACCAAGGGAGAGGGGAGGAAGCTCACCGAGTGTCCATGCATGCTACCCAATAGTCGCGAATGCGGCATTTGTCCGTCGCTCCCAGTCATGGCCGGATCTCGCCGATCCGGATCTCGTCAATCGTCATCGAAGTGGTGTCGTCCTCTTTGAGTGCGCTGCCCTATTTTTGGAGGACCTTGCTGCTGTTTTGAGAGCTAGAAAAACCCTCGGACGATGGGATCTCACCATTTTCTCACTTGGAGTGGAGATCTCGTCGGAGCTTGGAGAGAAAGGGTCTGCTCAGTTTGAGTGGTTGGAGAGAAGATCTGGAGTAGATGGAGTGGTGCGGCCATGGGGCTGTAGAGAGAGAGGCGGTGGTTGGCAAGGGTGGTCGGACATGGAGCTTGCCGGAGCCTGATGGAGGTCGGCCATGCCAAGAGACAAAGAGGTTCGCTGGTAGAGGGAAGCAGGCCAACTACTTGGAGGGAAGAGGAGCTCGGTTTTGCCATGGATCTAGAGAGGAGAAACACTCACCAAATCTTGAGTTGTTGAGATCTGATCGGGGATCGAGAGTTTTCGGCCAGTGGATCTCGCCGGAGAGAAATGGAATAGATCGGCTGGAAACTCGCCGGAAATGAGAGGGAGGAGATGTCGGAGGAGATCTTACCGGCGAGGAGATCTTCGGAGGTAGATCGGAGAGGGAGAGTTGTAGGAGGAGATTCCGCCGTCATGTCGCTGCAAGGGATCGGCAATGGTAAGTTTCTAACCTAGTAAACATATATATAATATATATTATATAATGATGATAATAATAATAATAATAATAATAATAATAATAGTAATGATATTATTATTATTGACTAAAACGCTCGCACAATGTCGTAGAGGACTCAAAATTTGTCCCGAATAGGCTCGTTACGACCGTCTCACCGATACGCATCTATCGGAACAGCCCACGATCAAATTCGAGCTCGTTTGCCTATTTTATGCTCCCCGGAGCGTTTGCGGCATAATTTGACTTAAACGTCAAAACTCCTTCAAACGACGTCGGAATCGCAAACGGATAAATTCGTTGAACTCGTACTATTGTTACGAGTCTAACAAGACCGACTGGGGTCAATTGTGAGGTCATTTGGTCAATTTCACCATTTTGGATAAATATGCTATTCGCAGACCACATTATAATTTCGTCGATTCTCATCAGAATCGAGCGCGGACAGTTTCGTTGAACTCGTATTGGCTTCACGAGTCTAACAACCCTGACTGGGGTGAATTCTGAGACTGTTTGCTGCATACCGCCTTTTGAATAAACACGTTATTCGCAGACCGTGTCATATGAGCTAACGTACGTATTATAATTCCTTCAAGGCGGTACACCTCCTTCGAGTTTTATCGCTCAAGTTATGCTATCCGGAAGGCTCGGATCCCGATATAACAACCATCGGGACAAAGAATAGAACTGGTACTCGCCGCATTTGTCAAGTGCATTTCCCCGGCTCAGGTGCAAGCCTGGCCCTCAGTACACCCCAAGCCCGAGTCAACTCGCGTGACTCAAAAATGCGCACAAGGGGTCTATCTCGAATCAGGATGTTTCTGTGGCCGCCCTGGCCATCCATTTGAGAAATGTTTCAAGAGGAAGGGAGTTCAGAAGCAGCAGCGAGTGTTGGCAATCCAGGGCGCTCCTAAAGGAGAGGTGCTCTGGCCGATATGCAAGAAGAAGGGGCGTGATGCGGCCCAGTGCTGGACCAAGGAGAAAGCCTGCTTCTAGTGCGGACAGAAAGGGCACATGAAGTTTCAATGCCCGCGATTCCAACGCCCTTTACAGCCAGTTCCACTTCAAGCCTTGCCGCCGCCGCAGTATCAAGACAAATGGAGAGGAAAGCTGAACGTGTTAACCAAGGAGCAAGCGCAGTCCTCGACCCAAGTGATCTAAGGTTAAACTTCAATCTAGCTAATTAGTTTCGGTTTAGTTTTGTTTGCGTTATACTAGTTACGTTTTCACATTTTATAGGGAGATTTAAGGTAAAGAGTCGTTGGGCGCATGTTTTATTTGATTCTGGTGCTACCCATTCGTTTGTGGCTAGGGCTTTCGTCGAGGGTCATCGCTTGACCCTTGAGTTGGGCAACGATTCATTCCTCGTTAAGTTACCTTTCGGCGATTTGGTGTCCTCAAACCAGCGCATCTGGAGATGACCCATCCTCTTAGGAGATTTCTTGGCATTTGCTAAACTCAAGGTGCTGGACCTAGAAGACTTTGACGTGATATTGGGTATGGACTAGTTGTCTAGTTATGATGCTATCATCCAATGCAAGGAAAAGCGTCTGGACTTTATGATGGACAATGGTCATCCCATCACTACACCATATCATGCATATGGTAACGCTTAATTTGTAGCGGTTAAGTAAACGCTGCCAAAAGATATTTATGGTAGCGTTTATAACCGCAACTGTAGATAAATAATCGCTACTATACACTTACGAATTAAGTTTTCCTTTGGCGTGACCTATGGGTTAAACCCTTCCAGAGTTCCAGGTTAATTGATTTATTTATTGCTAAAAGAAAGTTCTTTTGGGAGGCCTTTGGGTTTTCTAAGAGCCCCTACATAAATCTGAACCCTCCAACAAATACCTCCCCTTTCATCGAAGCCACCCAAAAAACTTTATTTTGAATCTCGTAATTTCAAAGCTCGCAAGTAATTGGCGGCAGAAGGCGCTCTCCCGCATTACTTTCACGCTCTGGCTTATTTTGTAACGCCTCAATTTATTTAAAATTGGTTTTGGGGTGCGTATAAAGGTTATGGGGTGCGAATAGAGGTTCTGGTCTGCGGATAGTGCTTTGCTAGGTTTAGAATAAAACCTAAAACACTAAGCAACCCTCCCTCTCCCCGATCTCCCTCCCTCTCAGATCGCGTGAAATGGCCCCAACCCTCCCTCTCCCTCTCGTCGCACAGAGCAGCCCCCCGATCCCTCTCCTCCCTCTCTCTCGTCGCCTCTCCCTCTCCCGTCGCCTCTCCCTCTCCCGTCACCTCTCCCTCTCCCGTCGCCCCTCCTCCCCGTCGGCCTGGAGTAGGGAAAACGCTGCCCCGAGCCCTCTCCTCCCTCTCCTCCCTCCTCCCTGTCAGCCTGGAGTAAGGAGGAGCCGAGCCACTCAGATTCAGAGACTCAAAAGGAATGTTGAGCATCGGCCGATCATCTTCCACTTTCTCGGTTTCTCCTCCATGGTTCCGCACTTCCGCTAATTCAGATGGCTAAGTGGCAAAGAGGTTCGTTTCTTTCTCTCTATCCCTAGTCCAAATTTACTTTATCATCTTGTCTATCTGATGGATAGATATTGTCAAGAAATGCTATGAGATTTTTTTTTGACTTTTTCTTGATTATTTTCAATTTTTTCATGATTTCTTGTATTTTTGTCTAGAAATCATGATGTAGAGTTTGTTCTGTCTGATGATGTAGCTGGACCAATCCGATTGGCTAAGGTAATAGAATGGTGGTTTACTACCAAAAACCTTGTACTATCTCACGGAGGTTTACATTGTGTAAGCGCCGATTAGGTTCAAGTTTTTTCCCACTTATCAGATCTATTTAATTTCTTGTCTGCTCTATTTGTCTGAGATTTCCTATGTGTGATTTGATTGCGGGATGAGTTGGAACAAATAGTCTTTCAATTGACTTCCGATGCCAATCACTGTTATCTAATTTTGTATATCACTAGTTGTTGATGTTACTGCATGCAAAGTGTTTGTGACATTGCCTAAACAAGATTTAATCGTGTCGGTTTTCTCCATGGAGTTTCTTTGGATCTGCCATGTTTTTTTTTACTAAAATAGCTGAAATATCCCTAATGACAATGATGAGATAACTAAAAAAGAAAATTTCTTCCACCTCAATGTCAGATACTTTATGATATTGATGAGATAGGATATACATTTTCTATTTAAATTCATTATAATTGTTGATATGAATGAATTCTCACAACTTTTCTTCAGGTACTACTCCACTTATGGGCATGTTGAGAAGCTTGCTCATGAGATATTTATGGGTGCCTCAACAGTTGAATGTGTAGAAGATTTACTTGTCATTTTGTTAAATTAAATACAATTCTATTTATCCTGATACTACGATCACCATTCCAAATATGGAAATAAATTATACACTGTAAGAAAATATTCATATAAGTCAACATTTCCTAGGACCTTATAGTTTGGAGAAACTCATTGACATTGTTCTGTATAATTGAGTGTGTTCTTTGTGCACTATATTTTCTCTCTCAAAAATTGACCTCAGATTTATCTTGGAATGACTATGTTTGTTCTTCCATCATCTTTATCATTATAATCCTACATACTTGGCTCAGCCTAGGTACCTGAAATGTTGTAATGCCCCTTAAGTGTGAATTTTAAAGATAATGATGATGGGAGGACATTTCATTCGTGACAAGAGGTTAATAGTTGGTACTTGGCGTTAATAGTTGGTACTTGGCAGGAGTATCATGTACTAATCTTGTCGTTTTTACTGTGCATCAAGTCTGATTATCAAAATGTACAATGGCATCGCTTTGGGTAAAAATGAATCAACGCTACTGGAATTTCTGGATGATTAATTTATTACTTTCTATCATCCATGCTCTGGATGCATGTGCCATTTGCGATACTCGTACTTCCATGAAAAACCTTAAAAGTTATTTTATTTAAAACGTTTAAATGCAGCTTTGTGAATTATGACACTTCTAAATCATCGATTCCAATCTTGAAAATTGACTAATGCAAGAATAATTTCTTGTGATCTGATCTTATTTACTGTTATGCATATATTCATCATATTTTATTTTACCATGCATCAACTATCAGTTTTGAATTTTCAAAACTGGGATTTTGTACTTGAAATTTTTACTATGCATGGATGAGTTTATAATATCTTAAATGTTGTCCTAAAATTATGAATTGTTTCTGTCATACATGTGTGCGGTATCCACTTAATCTTACATTTAGTTTTTTCCTGTAATTGGAAAGCAGGATGTTTGTTTCTCCATGCCTCTTTGTCGTGTTGGAGCAGCAGGATCGAGATGTTCACCTTGCCAATTGGCTGTTATTTGTTTTTTACAAGTGATCCATGCATTATATTGATGTTGTAGTTGGCTGTCATTTGTGTTGATGTTGATTGCTATTTTTGGTCTGCTGCAGATGGCTACTGTTGGCTCTTGAAGGTTGTGGTTGGCTGCCCATTTATTGATGCAAATATTGGCGGAATTCTGATTTCATAAGTGGCTGAATTTTCTATATTCCTGCAGGGTTTGTGATTCATGGAAGGCAAATTCTAACCAATGCTCATGTAGTAGCCGGTCACACTTTTGTTCTTGTAAGAAAGCATGGTTCGTCGATGAAGTATAAATCAGAAGTTCAAGATGTAGGACATGAATATTATTTAGCACTTCTCATGGTCCAATCTGAAGAATTTTGGGATGGTATGAGTTCTAATGATTTTAGGCTTAATAGTTTTATTTATGAATTTGTCCCATAGAAAAATTAATGTTGTAAATTATGTTCCATGTTGATATGAGTCCTATAGTTTCTTGCTTATAATTTATACGTCCTTTATTTTGTTTTAGGTATATATGAGAAAATGAGGCACCAAGGGAGGCTTCGAAGAAGGAAGAAGGCAAGAAGGATGTTCCCGTTAAGAAGAAATTAAGAGAATAATTTTCATGTATTAATTATATATGTTTTCTCATGTATTGAGTTTATTAAAGAAAATTAAGTGATCTATATATTGATTGTATTCATGAAGGGTTTAGGCTATCTCCCACCTTCTTTTTACTATTAATAAAAAAAATTTATTTTAATTCTCTTACACAATGGATATTATCTCCATTATTTGATTTTATTAAAATGAATTTTGTGCATTATTATACAAGAATTTAATTTAATATGTTAAAATGCATTTTATACAAATAAACGCCTGGCGATGAAGAATCGTAGTCATTGCTGTAGAATGGTAGCGCTCAATAACTGCTACCATTGAAAACAATAAATGCTATAATAGATATAGCTATGATAGTGGTTTCAGGATGCCACAATACATTGTGTAACCGCTACCATACCCTACGACCACGGCGGCAGATACAACACACATGCAACCGCTACCGTAGCCCTACAATAGTGGTTTTTTAATATATAGTAGTGCTTTTTGAGTGCTACCATATGCATGATATGGTGTAGTGCATGAGTGTTTCTGGATCTCCACGCCATAGTTCCCCCATAATTTATGCGGTATGTGCTCGGAAACTGTTAAATTCTGGTTGCTTTGCTTACCTTGTTTCTATGTTAAAAATTGTTAGTGGTTTGCCGTGTATCAAGGATATTCTTATGGTGCGAGAGTTTCTTGATATCTTCCTTATTAGTCTTCCTGGTCTTCTGCCTGAGAGAGATGTGGAGTTTGTTATTGATATTGAGCCTGGTACTCGTCCTATTGCTAAGGCACCGTATCGTATGGCCCCGCGGAGATAGAAGAGTTGCGTACCAATTAGATGAATTGTTGCAATGTGGATTTATTAGGCCCAACTCTTCGCCCTGGGGTCCTCCAGTTTTGTTCGTAAAAAAGAAGGATGGTTCTATGAGGTTGTGCATAGAATATAGGGAGTTGAATAAGGTAACCATCAAGAACAGATATCCGTTGCCGCAAATCAATGATTTGTTTGATCAGTTGCATGGTAGTTCGGTGTTTTCAAAGATTGATCTTCGACCAGGTTACCATCACTTGAGGATCTGTGAGTCAGACGTCCCTCAGACTGCCTTTCATTCTCGTTATGGTCATTTTGAATTTTTGGTGATGTCATTTGGTTTGACAAATGCACCCTCTGCATTTATGGACATGATGAACCGAGTGTTCAAAGACTATTTAGATCATTTTGTAGTAGTTTTCATCGACGATGCGTTGGTGTATTCAAGAAGTGCTGAGGAGAATGCAACGCATTTGCGCTTAGTATTGTCTACTCTAAATGAGCACAAGTTGTATGCAAAGCTGATTAAGTGTGAGTTCTTGCTTCCTCAGGTGTCCTTTCTGGGTCATGTAGTGAACAAGGATGGAATTTCTGTAGACACAACAAAGATTTCTGCCATTTTGGATTGGAAGATGCCTACAACACCTAAGGAGATAAGAAGTTTCTTAGGGTTGGCAGGTTACTATTGAAGGTTTATGCAAGGATTTTCGGTGCTGTCAGCACCTCTGACTAAGCTTACCTAGAAGAATGCAGCTTTTGTTTGGAGTGATTCCTGTGAAGAAGCCTTCTAGGAATTAAAGAGGCGTTTGTGCAATGCTCCTATTTTGGCCTTACCAAACGAGGGAGTAGAGTATGCCGTTTATATAGATGCATCTCACATTGGACTGGGTGTGTTTTGATGCAAGAAGGAAAGGTGATTGCATACAGATCAAGACAACTGGAAGTTCATGAAAGGAATTACCCTACACATGACTTAGAATTTGCGGCAGTGATTTATGCCTTAAAGCTTTGGAGACATCTTCTTTATGGAGTGTCATGCAAGATTTTTACGGATCACAAGAGTCTGAAGTATATCTTTACCCAGAAAGAACTGAATTGCGCCAGCGCGGATGGTTGGAGTATGTTGCAAATTATGAAGTTGACATCCTCTATCATCCGGGTAAGGATAATATGGTGGCCGATGCCCTGAGTAGAAAGACAGCACATATCTACAACCTTTCTGTGCAGTCCTTAGTGGAGGAGTTAATGCTGATGGATATCTCAGTCTGTAGTAGTACCGCACCTTCAAGTTTAGAAGTTGAAGAGCCTTCTTGGATTACCCTTACAAGACTGCATCAGAAGGAAGATCCTGATTTGCAGCATCTCCAGAATAGGACTGAGGAATGGGAATTACCAGACTTTTTAATTGATGATAAAGATACTTTGAAGTATCGAGGTAGGTATTGTATTCCCGCATTTGAGGATATTCGAACAAAGATCTGTAGTGAAGCGCATGACTCTAGTGTTTCATACCATCCTGGTTCCACAAAATGTATAAATACCTGAAGCAGATTGTTTGGTGGTCAGGTATGAAGAATAATATAGCTAAATATGTTTCTGAATGTTTTACTTGCCAGCGTGTTAAGGAAGATCATAAGAGGCCTAGAGGTAAATTGATCCCTTTGGATATTCCAAGCTGGAAGTGGGAGAGTATTTCAATGGACTTCATTACCGGTTTACCGAGATCCCCCGGAGGACATGATTCAGTATGGGTCATAGTTGACAGATTGACAAAGCGTGCTCACTTTGTGCCTTTTAAGACTGACTATTCTATGGAGAAAATAACAGAGCTTTATTTGGATGAGGTCATCAGGTTGCATGGTGTGCCCGCGAGTATTGTGTCAGATCTGGATTCTAGATATATGTCTCATTTCTGGCAGAGCTTGCAGGGAGCTTTGGGCACTGACCTTAGATGTTCTACCGCTTACCACCCTCAGACCAATGGTCAGACGGAAAGAGTGAATAAAATTTTGGAAGATAAGACCGGATGTTATATTTTAGATCATGGTGGAGCTTGGGATAAGCGTCTTGGGCTGATGGAATATGCTTATAATAACATTTATCAGGAAAGCTTGCAGATGGCCCCTTTGAGGCTCTGTATGACAGGCATTTTCGAACTCCCTTGTTTTGGTCCGAGGTTGGTGAGAGACCGTTGTTAGGTCCAGAAGCTTTGGAAGAGATGAATGTTGTCCTGACTCATATCCGCAAGAAGCTTCGCGTTGCTCAGGAGCGATATGAGAAGTATGCAAATCGGAGAAGGGTTGATCTGGTGTTCGCAGTTGGGGACATGGTGTTCTTGAAAGTTTCTCCGATGTCAGGTGTTAAGAGATTTGGAAGAAACCACAAGTTGGATCCCCGGTATGTGGGACCTTTCTAGGTTGTTGAGCGCATAGGAGTGTCAACTTATAGGCTGGATTTTCCTGCTTCTTTTCCAGATGCTCACGATGTGTTTCATGTGAGCCAGTTGAGGAATTGTGTGCTTAGTGACCGGCATGTTCTCGATTCAGTGCCCCAGTTGCAGCCCAATCTTCTATGTTGATGAGCCTATCCGAATTTTGGAGACTCAGGAGCGGGTGTTGCGGAAGAAGATGATCCCGATGGTTAAAGTTCTTTGGAGAAATCAGGACGTCGAGAGCGCAACTTGGGAGCTGGGGTATGCCATGAGAGAGACTTATCCTGGTCTCTTCTCCTAGATTTCGGGTAAATCTTCCATCTGGTAATCTTTGGATTATCTGTATCTTTCACGATCGTTGGATTTCAAGTTTCGGGACGAAACATCCTTTTAGGGGGAGTGACTGCAACGCCCCTGGTTTTTCGTTGATTGTTTGCATGACCGTTATGATGTAATTTTGTTATATGGGCATTACGTCAACTCATTGGGGTTTGTTTTGAGCCTTAAACTTAAATAATGGATTTAATTTAGGTCGCGCGTGCGAGATTTTGCGACATTTCGGGTTAAGGGGAAAACTCGGGGGATTTTTGAGTAATTGTTGAGATTTCAGCTTCGGGAATTTTGATCTCGAGTTTGGCTCCTCGGAATTGGTTTCTGACCTTGTCGTTGGATTCGTAGCGTCGTTTCCAATTTAGGGGAGAATTTTATGAAAATCCGAGGTGATTTAGTCGCCCTTGTAGTTTAAATAGAATGCGAGATTATTTTATTGATTTAAACGAGAAATTAGGGTTATTATATAAATACCAACATTTCCAAAACCTATTCTTCTTCTTCTCCAAATAGCCAAACAAGAATTCTTGTGAGATCGAGAGAGGCGTGTCGGGAACTTCTTCCGTCCGGCGAATCGAGAGCTATAGTAGACGGAATCGTAAACGGAGAGTAGAATCGGAAAGCTCTCGACGAGATCTTCATTCTAGTGGTAAGATTTTCCCATTTCTTGGGATTTTTGGAGTCAAGGTAGTGACCTAACTCCTCTTTTTGGCCCGGAGGGTTTCAGGTTTTTATGCTTGGGTGAGTTCTTGGCCGATCCATAGCTTTTGGTGCGGAGAAATTCGAGTTTGGAAGGTTTAAGGCAAGTGACATTCTTTTCTTCTCTCTTTTTATTGGAATGTTACTCCTTGTGTTGATTTATTTACATGTGCGGTTTAGCACGTGATTCGAGTGATTTTTGCTTTGCTAGGCAAAGCCTAAAACTTCCTTATTGTTCTCCCCTGATTCGTCCAACTTTCTCTTATATACTTAACTGTTAAATTGCTGTCAAGAAAATCCTCTGTTTTACTCGAAAATTTCGATTTTTACTACTCGAGAAATCAAGAGTTCTTCTCGAGAAATCCAGAGTTCTTCTCAATAAATCTAGAGTTCTTCTCAAGAATTCCAGAGTTCTTCTCGAGAAATACTTACTACTTCTCGAGAAATCCTTACTGCTTCTCGAGAAATCCTTACTGCTTCTCGAGGAATCCTTACTTCTTCTCGAGAAATCCTTACTGCTTCTTGAGAAATCCTTACTGCTTCTCAAGAAATCCTTACCGCTTCTCGAGAAATCCATACTGCTTCTCGAGAAAACCTTACTGCTTCTCGAGAAATATAAACTTTTTCTCAAGAAATACAGACTTCTTCTCTAGAAATACAAACTTCTCAAGAAATACAAACTTCTTCTCAAGAAATACAGACTTCTTCTCAAGAAATACATACTTCTTCTCAAGAAATACAGTCTTCTTCTCGAGAAATCCAGACTTTTACTCGAGAAATCCCTTGAACCTTCTAATCAAAGTCTTGGGCCATTTTCTTCTCGTGTGACCCTGTTCTTAGGATTTTTCTGGCGTTGTTCCTCGGGCTAAGTCTCGTGTGATAACTAAAATTAATTAATGAGAACTATTGCCTTTAGCCTTATACGGTGGACATTACAATGACATGAATAGCAGGCTTGACCTGTGGTCTTGTGGGTCGTTTTTGGGGGGCAATGGGAAATTTTTGTAGCCTTGCACGGTGGCCATTCTAAGGGGCATGAACAACATGCATGGCCTGTGGTCATGTGGGCCGTGCTTGAGTGGTAGTGGATAAAGGACCACCACCTAGTATTGGTTTTTGGGTAGGCAGAGGATAAAGGACCACCACCCATTTAATTTGAGCTGATTAGTCTCTTTAATAGAATTAAAGAGATTAATGAATTTGTTTGTATTTCTAAAGGTAATTGTGCACTCGGTGCATTATTTAGCTCTATGTTCTGGGGCTCCTTTTCTGTAAGTTTGGCTTGGGTTGGTACCCCTTTTGCCTTACTTTTACCTTGTTTCGCAGGACATCTATGTTTTTCTGCCACTTGTACTTTCCTTGCTGAGGCGTTCTAGTTTTATTGAATGCCTCAGGTTCAGAGCCGTAGCGATTAGAGGTGTAACTCAGAGACCTTGGGAGTTGTAGCTACTGTCTCACCCGTTGCTGCGAGGTAGTGGTAGTTAGATTTCTTCTTGTGTTCAGACAAGCTAGTTTGAAGCCAATGGGTTGGTGTGAGGTTGTTGATGCCCATTGTGCCTCTTTTTGTTACATTATAGCTTACTTGCTAGTTATTGCCACTACTTTTTGATCTCGCGTGTCTTGCTCTCTAGGAATGCTTTATGCCTAGGTGCATTATAATTATCAATTGATTTTTCTTTCATCCTCATTGCATCTTTCTTAGGTCAAACCTTTATATTTAAAGTCACGTAAAGGTATCTTCATACCTAATCTAAATCTAGATATATGCATATCACTTCCTTTATGTCCAGACATCACGTGCATATAGGACCTTCATTGAACTAAACCAAGTATTTTTCCGTTGCAAATACATATATACTTTCTTGTGTGGACTAGTTGATCCACGAACTGAGAGACACAGTTCTTACCCCAAACCTAATAAGTGATTTCAAGTAATGAATCATCTTGTAAAAGTGATTTCAAGTAATGAATCATCTTGTAAACCTGTTTTGTATTAAATAAGAGGTAGGTTCCCGCCCGAGCATCTACAGTTGTCTCCTGCATGACGTGACATCATGATGCGTATTTTCTCTTACTATGATATTCCTAATTGCTGAGAAAATGCGGGTTGTGATAGAGGCTCACCTTGCTGGAGCGGACTGCCGAGGAGCTGAAGGCTGATGGAATCAGAGTATAAGGACTACATAAATTATATACAAGACTGTTCTCTGCTCTCAGAGGAGGTCCATAAGGAGGTCTGGAGCAAGGAGGTGGAGCCTCATCTTGAAGACGAGCGTGAGATGGCCTTTAAGCGTAGACTGGTTGTGAGGATGCGTGGTTGGATGTGTTTGGACTTGGTGTCAGAGATCTCTCTGAGTACGAGCGCTTTGTTATTGATGTTGAGGGCGAGGAATAGCTCGTTTGTATTTGTATATTGTACTTTGTATATTTCCCCCTTTGGTGGCATATTTTTATTGGCGTTAGAACCTTAGTACTCTGAATTTTCATTATGTGTAGTTGTAACGTTTTGAATGCCTTTTGATGATTGTATAACCGCTTGTGGATTGTTCCATCATGTGACATTACCTGAGTTATGATTTGTACTTGTGTCGACACTGTTATTTTATGCATAACTTAGTTTTGATGTCTTTTGTTTTTTGATGCCAGTAGCGTGGGGACGAGACTCTGACGATTTCACAACCTACTAAACGGGCGAAGGGCAGATGCTTAGAGCCTGGGTAGTGAGAGGTCGAGGCCACCATGTTGCGGGAAGTCCTTGGCTGCGGCGGGACCAACTACGGGGGCAAAGAGCGGACATTCGAGACGCGATAATGAGGCGGGGGAGGAGACCCTGATGATGTCGCGACCTTCTATGTGGGCGAAGGGAGGACACTTCGAGTCAGGGTAATGAGAGGTCGAGGTTATCGTGTTGCGGGTTGTCCTGGCTGAGGCTGTGAATGGTGGACCTTCGAACCTTGGCGACTGTGAGTGGCCAGGCCCTAGCGGTGTCGTGACCTACTGCGGGGGGGGGGGGGGGGGGGGGGGAGGGCAAACCTTCGACCCATGACAGTGTGAAGTATCTGCGGCGTGGCCCCGTAGAGATAGTGAACGGCAGATGCTTCAAATTGCTAGTGAGCGTGAGGGGGGCAGGCCCTGCAACGTTGTGACCAATTGCGGGGGCGAAGGGCAGATGTTCGAGCCACAAAATTGGGAGGCCACTAAGATTGGACCATGACGATGTCTTAAGCTAATACATGGCCGAATGGAGGACACTTCGAGCTGAGGTAATGAAGTCAAGGCTACTGGATTTGTAGGCGCCCTTAGTGGGGGTGAATAAGGGTTATAAAACTTTTAATATATTTTGAATGACTTGAAATAATAAGAGAATAAAATAGTGATTTTGAATAAAGATCTAAATTGATTTATAATGAAAGAGAAGATAATAAACAATTTAGAGAAATGAAGAACAAATCCATTTTATTACACAAAGAGAGACATGATTACTATTAATCAAATTGATTACAAAAATAGATTTCTATAACGCTAGAAATCGAAGGCGAATAGTAAAAAGACTTTTTCATTTTCTATCCCGACTCGTATCCCCACGCACCGGTGGCTTTAGCCTATCCTCCCCCGTATACGACCTCAAGATGCTCTAGCCAATCCTCCCTCAGATACGGCCACGAGAAGCCCCTAGATCTACACCCTAGACCTAGTCGCCAACACGAGGTGAATTTATGCCTTAAGTCCTACCCAGACCTAGTCGCCAACACGAGGCGAATTTACTACGTGATTATAATAATAAAGATGTGAAATATGCAATAATATGAAAATCTCCCTCTATGTGGATCTCTTGGAGAAGTTGACGAAGACCCGCAGAGTATGATCATAGTCTATGCGGTCTTTCGCCACGATGATGATGCATGTTGAAATCTTCTCCACGGATCTCCTTAAGCCTTCATGGATTTGAGGGAATATCTCTCTAAACCTTCCTCTATATGATGTGGCACGAAGCTCTAAAATTTAGGTGCGTGAGGTGATGAAAAATACGGAGCCAAGGGATCCTTTATATAGCCTTGGAGCTAGCACCTGTGCTAGTGCTACCGCCGGCGCTATCCCGGATTAGGAAACATCCTCCGCGTGCGTGTCTTCGTTCCAAGGAAATCTTTCTAAAAATTCTGCGCTACCGCCCGCACTATCTGCTACCGCCTGGTGCTATATCCTTCTATACTTGCTGCCTGAACTTGCCTAATCAGAGCTAGCACCCGCGCTAGGTGCTACCGCCGGCGCTAGTGGATATGTTGGAATTCTGGCTTCAAATTTGGGGGCAACCTTCTTATGTTATCCTTGAGTCATGTGGCATTGTTTCCTACACACTCAAACACACAAGATCAAATACACATAGGATTTGTTATTCTCAAACCTAGGAGATGCAGAAGACCATGTACCAACAAAGGCCACCGTGCTATGGGCTGCGCGCTACCAGGGGGATAGCCCCTGACGATGTCGTAACCTACTACGCGGGTGAAGGGCGGACCTTCCAGCTAGGGTAGTGAGGTCAAGGCCACAGTGATGTGGTCTGGGCGTGACTGGGAGGACTGTTCCCTGATGATGTCGTAACCTACTACACGGGAGAAGAGCGGACCTTCGAGTTGGGGTAGCGAGGTCAAGGCCACCGTGCTGCGGTCAGTGCGTGACTGTGGGGGGGGGGGGACTGGCCCCTAATGATGTCGTAACCTACAATGCGGGCGAAGGGAGGACTTCCGAGCTTGGGTAGCGAGCTCAAGGCCACCATGCTGCCATCGGGGGGACTGGCGCCAAGTGTTCCTGCGATGGCAGAGTTAGGGGAAAAAAAGCATATTGAATTAAAATAAACAATACTACGTGCATAAGTGCAGACTTGCAACGTTGGAGTTAGCAATTGTTTGTTTATACATGCAACATGAAGTAAGAGAAGTTATTGATAAAACCAACACAAATTTTGTGCATTCCAAGTGTGAGGGGGAGTCTTCCCCTCTATTGTTCTGAGCTTGAATGTTCCGGGCTTGATGATCGTGGTGATGATGAACGGTCCCTCCCATGCTAGTGAGAGTGTATCTTTGTGTGGGCCCTTGTCGACCGCTTAAACGCTTCTCAGGACAAGATCCCCGATATTGATCGGTCTTGATTTAACTCTTCTGTCATAGAGGTGGGCTACATCTCTTTAATAAGCTGCAAAGCACTGGGCTGCTACTTCCCGGACCTCAGAGATCAAGTCAAGGTTATCTCGGAGCAGTTCGTCATTACTTTTTAGGCCGAAGGCTAGGACACGTGCACTTGGGACACCGATGTTGACGGGGATGACGACCTCTACTCCATAACACATATTGTACGGAATTTCTCCGGTTAAAGTCCTCTCTGTAGTATGGTATGCCCACAACACATTCAGGAGCATGTTTACCCACTGATCCTGCCTCCTGGAGGCAGGTCTTTAGCCCTTTGAGGATGGTGTGATTCGTTACCTCTATCTGTTTGTTTTCTTGCGGGTGCGCTACAGTGGTGCGGTGGAGGCTGATCTTTGAGTCTTCACACGTGATGCGTGTCGGCAAGTGCACCGGTCGCTGTCAAGTAATAATTGTGGAGAATAAATTCCCCGGATGTCGGTCTCTTGAGGAATGCAGGATGGGTGAACGAATCGCGCAGAGATGATTGTTACACAAGCGTTCAACAAACACAAAGAGGGGTTTTTGGTTGGTTTTCCTAATCTTAGCAATAACAAAAGAAATGCGGGTCGAAAACACCGCTTCGCAAAGTGAGGTGGATGCAACGGCCGCGATGCCGTGCTTCGTGAGGCAGATGAAGTGAACTCAAGTGCGAGAGGGTGAGGGTCGCAAACACCTCTTCACAACCGCCGTTAGCTCTTGCTAACGCGGGTCAAACACCTTGCGTGCGGGCGCGAGTGAGTAAATGAGAACGGAGTGAATCACAACCAAACCATGAAGAATAACAAAGAGACATTCATTTAAACAAATAACATCTCAATATTTGAGTTTTACAAGGTTCAAAGAGTACAACGAGGAAAGAGGAAAGAAATAACCGATGTTGAAGACTAGCGGCTGTTCACAGCCGGAATAGTAGGTTGTCGGGCTACCTCCGGACTCGGACGGACAATGCTTCCGGCGTAGAGAGTTGTCACGATCTCCCTACGTGCTCCGTCGTCTTCGACTTTAGGTTTCTTCTTCTTCTCACCGAGCGGAATGAAAGAATGCTTGCTTGGAGGCTTGCGGACGATGGAGAACTCTCACGGACAATGGAGGAAGTCTTAGAATGGATGGAGGAGGCTTCCCTTTGCGTAGGAGATGAAGTGGAGGCGTCCCAAGGTGGAAATCGGCGGCGTACGGAACAGGAATCCCGCTCCCGGCATGAACGATCGCCCTAAAATCGCAACAGGCGTTTAAATAGGCGCTGGATTGAATACTGCGCACGGTCATTGGCGCACGACCAGTGGTCGTGCGCACTGGAATTCTGCGATCGTGCGCACTACCTGGGAGGAACCTGCAAGATACGAAATTATAAAATAAAATGTTCGCACGACCAGTGGCGCACGACCGGTGGTCGTGCGCACTATCATTGATGGTCGTGCGCAATACATCAAACAGAACTCAGAGTTTTAATGATAAGTGCGCACGAGCAGTGGCGCACGACCGGTGGTCGTGCGCACTGGCGTTGGTGGTCGTGCGCACTGCACCAAACAGAACTCGTGAAAAAGGGTTAAGTGCACACGATCAGTGGCGCACGACCAGTGGTCGTGCACAATATAACCGGCGATCGTGCGCAGTGTTCCTGTGCAAAATTGCACCGGGAACACTTGCACGACTCCTATTCCTGAATAACCACAGATCTAGCCACTGAAAGTGGCACTTAACATCACATGAATACTACTAATGACAATAAGCACGAAAATCACACCAAAGTGGGCCTAGATGTGCACCTAGCATGGATTATCAAATATAAGCTATAACAAGGCTAAAGTGCGGAGAAATGACTAAATAACGGCCCGGATGAGTCCATAAATGTGTATATGATCAGGACTCATCAACACGTCCTGCTGAAAGACTTTCCGATGAAATGGGTGCCATTTTCTGCGATGATGATTGACGAGATGCCGAAGCGACAGAAAATGCTCTTCTAGACGAACTGCTTGACATTCACCTTGGTTATTTTGGCGAAGGGTTCAACTTCAAACCACTTAGTGAAGTAGCTAATGGGCTTGATAATGAACTTTATTTATCTAGATGCCATGGGGAGATGTCCTAAGAGATCAATTCCCCACTATGCGAATGTCCAAGGGCTTTGGAGTGCGGTAAGTGCCGCCGGTGGCTGATGTGGTGTATTTGTGTGAAACTAGAAACTTTTGCACTTTTGGACGAATTCTGTCGCATCCCTTTTTAATGTTGACCAATAGAATCCTTGGGGGTGTATCTTCTGTTCCAAGGCCTTTTTGCTTAGGTAAATGCTTCCCACAGACTCCTCCATGCACCTCGCACAAGGTGTACTCTGCTTTGGCTGTTGGAAAGCACTTTATATGGGGCCCATAATAATCCATCTTGTAAAGTTCTCCGTCGATGATAGCGAATGATGCTGCTCGTATCCGAATTTGGCTTGCTTCCAGGTGATCTTCGGGGATTTTCCCATGCTCGCAGGGGAGTCATCCAGTGTGACTCTTCGTCATTGATTGTGGCGATCTCCCATAGTCCTTGAATGCTCAGGACCATGACATCCTCGACCCTTCGTCTTCATGATTGGTAGGAGGTCTGTGAAGTGGCAGGCTTGGAAAGAGCATCGACTCTAGTGTTTTTCTCCCGTAGAATGTGGAGGATCTTATGCGAGGGTATATTCTACAGTAGGGACCTGACGAGCGTGGGGTACTGTGTCAGTCAGTCATTTCTTACTTCGTAACTTCCTTTGATTTGCGAAACCACCAATTGGAAATCGACGTAGATCGTTAAGTTTTCCACCTTACAGTCGATGGCGAGTCAAAGACTGGAGATCAGGGCCTCATAATCCGCAATGTTGTTCGTGGTTGAGAACTTCAGTCGGAGGCCATACTCCATGGCGATTTCTTCAGGACTTACTAAGAGTAGGCCTACTCCGACACCTTCTGCTACTGATGCACTACCGACATAAAAAGTCTAGCGGGCGATGAAGGGACCTTCTGCGGGAGCTTGTTATGGAGGAATGGTGTTTTCTACGATGAAGTGAGCGAGTACCTGGGATTTGATGTCCGACCGAGGAAGGAATTGGATATCGAATTTCCCGAGCTCAACCACCCATTTGACTAGTCTTCTGAAGACCTCTGACTTTTGGAGTATGGTGTGCGGCGACAGCTGCATTAACACTTTTATTGCATTGGCTTGGAAGTAGGGGCGTAGATTCCTTGCAGAGAAGACAAGGGCCAAATCTCTCTTATCTACTGCCGGGTATCTGGTCTCAGTGTCCGTGAGGACTTTACTGAGGTAATAGATTGGTTGTTGAATTCCTCCTTCATCATTTATGAGCACCGAGCTGAGGGTTGTTGGGGATATCGCCAAATATAGAAACAAGGTTTCTCCGGGGATGAGCTTTGACAGAAGTGGAGGTGAAGCTAAGTACTACTTTAGGTGTTCAAATGCCGCTTGGTATTCATCCGTTCACTGGAAGCCCGCGTTGCGCGCACGCCAAAATTTTTTGAAGAAGTGGAGATATTTGTCTTCTGTTCAAACGCTGCACCTCTTTGATGGAGTGAGGTAGTGTCATTTCTTATAGCGCCTTGATCTTCTTTGGGTTTGTATCAATCCCTCGGTGGGTTACCATGAAGCCCATGAACTTTCCTATTGTAATGTCGAACACACACTTGCTAGGGTTGAGCCACATTTTGAAGCGGCGAAGAAGTTGAAAACATTCTTCTAGGTCCTCTAAGTGGTTGCGATGGTGGATGCTTTTTACTAGCACATCATCGACATAAATCTCCATCATCCTCCCATGAGGTCCTTGTATACCTTATTCATTAGCCTCTGGTAGGTTGCCCAGACTTTTTTGAGGCCGAAGGGCATCACTTTGTAACTGTAGACACCTTTGTCTATTTGGAAAGTTGTATGTTCTTCATCGGCTGAAATCATTCGTATCTGATTGTACTCATAATATGCATTCATGTTGCTGAGGAGCTCGTGTCTGACTATCGCATCCATGAGCTGGTCGATCCTCGGGAGTGGAACACTCTCTTTTGGACATGCTAGGTTCAAATTGTTGTAGTCGACACACATTCTCCACTTCCCAGATGCATTTTTTACCATGACTACGTTTGCTAGCCACGTTGGGTACTCGATTTCATGGATGAACTTCTCTTCTAGAAGCTTTTCTACCTCCTCTTTGATTGCTTGTAGTTTCTCGGGGGCAAAATTTCTCTTCTTCTGGATGACCGGGCGGTAGGATGGATTGATGTTCAGAGAGTACATGATTACTTCTGGATCTACTCCTGGCATGTCCTCTGGACTCCTAGTGAAGATGTCCTCATTTGCGCATAGTAGATCCATGTACTGTTCTCTTTCTTCCAAAGAGAAGAGGGATCCAACCTGCACCGTACGGAATGGGTTTTGCGAAGAAAGAGATACTTCTAGTAGTCCCTCGATGGGATCCCCTTGCTGGAGTACAGCTTCATCATGCATGTCAAAGTTGTCGATGCCGAAAGTGATGGCATTTGCTGGCTGAGCATGCCTCAGTTAGCACATCCTGACTGCCTCCCAGTTGCCCCAAACAACCCCCATCCCGCTTGCGGTCGGGAACTCCAAGGCTAAATGCGGAATGAACGAGATTGCTCCAAAGATTGACTAGAGTGGCCTCCCGAATATGGCATTGTAAGTTGAGATGGAGTTTACAACCACAAATCATACGTGGTGTGTTGCCTGTTTCGGGGGTTCACCCATTATGACTGGAAGGGAAATTAATCCCCGGGCCTAGACAAGGCAGTTGTCGAGGTCGTAAATCGGTCTTACCGTGGGGTCAAGGTGCCCTTTGCTGAGCTCGATTCCATGAAGTGAGGAGAGAAATAAGACATCGATTGAGCTTCTGTTATCCACCAGGATCCTCTTCACGTTGTAGTAGGGATCCCCTATTCTTGCACTTATCACTAAGGGATCTTGATGCGGTGCTCTTATTCCTCGAAGATCTTCCTCTCCAAAGGTATTAGTTGTGTCCTGCCTGAACCTTTTACTGTTGCGTCCCTGCTCAGACTTCTCGATGGAGAATATCTGAGCTGGAATATTGGGGGACTCAGCGATGATCCCTACTCTCTTTACCATTGCCATTGATCATGAGTATTGCGGAGTAACATATACTGTCTTTAGAGTCTTTAGAGATTCAGAGAAATCTTTTCCCAAAGATGGTGCCAAACTGTTGCTTCTAACTTGAGGCTCCTGTAGACCGGTCTAAATCGCACCATCTTAGCCCAGGAGCGGTAGGGCGCACAAAAAATCAATGTGAATGTGTCGTCTAGCAAGAGACTTTTTTTAACATGGAAAACCTCGGAAGAAGGTGAAAAACCACGCGGACAGGGCTGTGCCGACCAAACTTCACTAGTCTTGGTTGTAAAATGCTTTTGACAGAAGGCATGTGTGACAAGCCGCTCCTAGCTACAATTGCTAGGGGAGAGAGATGTGCTTGGATGGTGGCAGGACATCGCTCGCGAAGCTGTCTTTTTTCTTGTTGTAGTGGGGAGCACTGCACTCTGGGCGCTTTGACGTCTTATAATGCCACTCAGAAGCTGACCGGGCACGCTCTACACATCTCGGTGTCTGCGGCTTATCTCCTAGAGTGTGGAGGGATTCTGGAACGGTGGACTTGTTGTCTGAAAGGCTTGATGTTGAGTTGAGGGTGATGTGAGTGTTGAGTGTGATGTGCCTGGATTGCTTGTTGTGGTGCGTGGAATGTGCTTTGCCCAGGAGCGCTCTGTAAGACCCCCCTTCAGGAATCAGCAGTCCGACTGGGGAATCTTATCGCACACCACCATTTATGCACAACGACGAAGCGACCATGAAGGGTGAAGGCACTTCTTTCTCCAACCCCTTTCCTTGAACACTTCATCATCACGCATATGGGTGATGTTAAGTGAATGTCACTACATGCCAACATAGTAGGGAAGCAATTTCTAGTGGAAGACATCATTAACATTTAGCGGAAGACATAATCTATAACGGAAGATTAATTATCATGGAAACACAATACTCAAGACCTGTATGAGTAACGTCATTCTCTCTACCACATTATTCCCTAATAATCAAGCTATAGTACCAATGCATATATATATATATACATACATATATGTATATATATATATCTGAATATATACATATATATGTGTATATATATATATATATATTTGTATATATATACCATGGAGTAGGGCACAACCCAAGGAGATGCGACCTAATGAATGTATACCTGAAGTAGCTTGCTTTGTGGCTTCCTCCATATATGGGTGATGTCTCTCACCCGCACCTGTCACCTGTGCCAATGACAAGATATCAAAACCACGAATATAATCCCATCACTATTAACATCAAGCAAAGTATGATATTAAAGGAGGAAATATCTAGAATATTATTGGGCCGTGGCAGTCTTCCTGTGACCACCGCCTACGTACTCCTGATCATCATGCATAACATCTCAGACCCATGTAGTTCAATTAATTTCGCATGGGTTGTCTTCTCAGACCGTCCTTCATGTGGGTTGCCTTAAAGTAAAACTCGTCGGCCATCCGATATTCTCCCCAAGGCACATTTCTCAAAAGCACAACAAATTCCTGTAGGAATTTATTCTCGAGGCATATTATATTCCGGTAGTAATATTGCTTGGAGGCACAATATATTCCCGTAGGAATCATTCTTGAAGGCACAATTTATTCTCGTAGGAATGATTCTCGAAGGCATAATATGTTCTCGTAGGAATTATTCTTGGAGGCACAATATATTCCCGTAGGAATTATTCTCAAAGGCACAATATATTCCGGTAGGAATTATTCTCGAATGCACAATATATTCATGTATGAACTATTCTATAGGCACATTATATTCTTGTAGGGATATTTCTCAGAGGCACAATAAATTCACGTTGGAATGATTCTCGATGGCACAATTTATACCAGTAGGAATGATTCTCGAAGGCACAATATATTCTCGTAGGGCTGATTCTCGAAGGCACAATATATTCTCATAGGAATGATTCTCGAAGACACAATTTATTCCAGTAGGAATGATTTTTTAAGACACAACATATTCCCATAGGGCAAATTCTCAAAGGCACAATATATTACCATAGAAATGATTCTCGAAGGTGCAATATATTCCCGTAGCAATGAAATCTCGGAAGCACATTTTATTGAGGGCAACATTTAGATCACTGTAAGGACATTTCCCTTTATAATGATATAGTTTCTATTGAAGGCAAATACATCGTAGAATACTGAGCGATAGAAATTAAGTCATTTGGATTCAAAAATTTCATAAGTCAACAAGGCCATCGTCAAGATACCCAAGGATTGAGTCAATGGATGGAGCCTTATCTCGCTCGAACAACCCATAAAATCATAAATATTGCAATGTGACTATGGTAAACCCAGTCCCCGATTCGACTTAACATGGGTCATGACCTCTTGGGTTACAAACCGACCTGTTCACAATAATAGCTATAGAAATTCAGCCAAAACCAGAACATTGATTGAGTCAAAAGTTAAGACCTCTTCCTGCTCAATTGTGCACGCAAGCCTTTCTTAAAGCTTTGTGAAACTGGTAGGCCCCAATCCATAGCTCAGCTTGCAGAGCGTCTTGACCTCATAGGTTACGAACCAATTCATTCACAATAACAACCTCTGTTCAACATATGCATGCAAGTAGGTAAACCCATCAATCGCTTGTCCTAGTAGATATTTAAATATCTCAGGAAATAAATTAGGACTTTGAACTCAACAACTTTGCTCTCTGATTGGAAGAGTTGATCGAGTTTGAGGTTAGTAGGGGTTAACCTTGAAGAATTTATCCACCTCAAGGTCAACTCTACATTATAAGTAATTCTAAAATAAAACAAAAACATCGAACTGTCCACTTGACTCAAGAGTTGCGGATAGTTCAACACTATTTAGAGCTGACCTGAAGGAATGTCTTTTCTTTAGGTTTACTCTAAGTTATAGGCAAAACTGAAATAAAAGTCAAAACATCAACCTGCCCGCTCTACTCCAAAAAGCAGCGGCCAGTTTGGTACTAGTTTGGGTTGACCCTGAAGGAATGTCTCATCTTCAGGTCAACTCTAAATTATATGCAACACAGAAATAAAAGCTAAAACATCGATCTGTCCTCTCTGCTCCGAAAAGCGGCGACTAGTTTGGTACTATTTAGGGTGGACCCTGAAGGAATGTTTCGTCTTCAGGTCAACTCTAAATTATAGGCAACATTGAAAGAAAGGCTAAAATATTGATCTGTCCGCTCTACTCAGAAAAGTGGCGGCAAGTTCAGTACTATTTTGGGTTGAGCCTAAAGGAATGTCTCGTCTTCAGGTCAACTTTAAATAAGAGGCAACACTGAAGGAAAACCTAAAACATTGATATGTCCGCTCTGCACCAAAAAGAGGCGGCCAATTCAGTACTATTTAGGGTTGACCCTGAAGGAATGCCTCGTCTTCATGTCAACTCTAAATTATAGGCAACATTGAAAGAAAAGCTAAAACATCAATCTATTCGCTCTACTCCGAAATGCGGTGGTCAGTTCTGTACTATTTAGGTTTACCTTAAAAGAATGTCTCGTCTTCAACTCAACTCTAAATTATAGGCAACAAATAAAGAAAAGCTAAAACATCGATTTGTCCGCTCTGCTCCGTAAAGCTGCGGGCAGTTCGACACTATTTAGGGTTGACCCTAATGAAATGTCTCGTTTCAGGTCAACTCAAAATTATAGGCAACACTGAAATAAAAGCTAAAATATTGATCTGTCCGCTCTGCTCTGAAAAGCAGCGGCCAGTTCGGTACTATTTAGGGTTGACCCTGAAAAAATGTCTCATCTTCAGGTCAACTCCAAATTATTGGCAACATTGAAAGAAAAGCTAAAACATCGATATGTATGCTCTGCTTCGAAAAGCGGCGGCCAGTTTGGTACTATTTATGGTTGACCCTGAATGAATGTCTCATCTTCAGGTCAACTCTAAAATATAGTCAACATTGAAAGAAAAGCTAAAACATCGATCTGTTCACTCTGCTCTGAAAATCGGTGGCCAATTCGATACTATTTAGGGTTGACCCTAAATGAATGTCTTGTCTTCAGGTCAACTCTAAATTATACGCAACACTAAAATAAAAGCTAAAACATCGATCTGTCTGCTCTGCTCCGAAAAGCAGCTGCCAATTCGATAATATTTAGGGTTGACCCCGAAGGAATGTCTCGTCTTCTGGTCAAATATAAATTGTTCGAGCAACTAGAATTTTGGGTTGCTTGCATCATCTCCCCGTCATCTAAACGGTCCCCTCTATTTTATTTTATAGGCTTGCCCTATTTTAAATTAGATAAAATAGCAACTATCTCAGAAAATTATCAAACATTTATCATGGGTTTATCATACCCTTAAAGTGCTACCACAATTTTTTCAGGGCCTCTAAAGGTATTAAAGTAGACTTAACTAATTTATTCGTTCTCTCGTAGCCGCTAATTAAACTCTAATTATAGTAGGAGTACATTAAAAATTCCCAAACTTTTTTAGAGGGTGTGAATAAGCCCCTCATACTTCCCTTAATATTTGGAGACATATTGAAGGAGTGGGTAATTCTCTATTAATTTAAAACAGAGGTTTTAATTATCTTGAAATAGTAAACCTTTTCTAAAAAATTCCAAATAATTATAGGGGGTGTAGGTCAGTACTATAGAGGTTTCCTAATTATTTCAGAATTTTTCATCAAATTTTAAGCCATATGCTAATTTAAAAACAGATATTTTACCCCCCCACCCTTTTTAAATACTAAAAATATATAATGGTCATAGAAAATTCTCAAAACATTTCTGGAGGTAGCTCTTATGGACCTACAACTTTCATGTTTGAAGTTTTTTGTTTGAGCACTGGTTTGGGCTTAGAAAAATAAAAACCATATTTGCTATATGCAACCCAAAATACACAGGTATTGGACATCTGCTTGGCTGAGATCATGCTAGACAGGGACTATCCCGTGGCTCCACAATGGATTCAATGATGATCCGTAGTGGGCCAATCATTGCGTAGCAACTTTTAAGGTGAGTTGGGCCGTTGGATCTCTGAAATGAGATCCAACTGCTCCTGTGCACTAGAGGTGGACAGAGGCTTATGGGCCTCCTCCACCGCTGGTCGGCCACCCGTTGGCCGCACCACCTCCTCCAACTATCTCACCGGAAGCATGTGCTTCTCCTGGCGGTGTTCCAGTGGCCTGGAGCTGCCAGGGGGAGCCGTTATGGGCTGACACCTTACAGGCGCCGCCAGAACTCACTTTCCAGCAGTGCTTCCGCCTTCTTCACTCCCGAGGAGGTTTCTACTCCTTCTCTGGGCGTTTGCATCTCACCTAGAAGGTCAAGAGCCGGGGTAAAGCCCCTTCATGCGTGGCTGGCGTGCAAGGTGCCAGAGGGGTGGTGGGGCTCGAGATCTCTCCTTCTCCATCGCCGGCAGATGCACATGGTGGCGGGTCTGGTTTGGGTAGGGATGGAGCTTCCTCCTTATAGCTGGAGGGGGCTTATATATAAAAGGTTGATGTCCCCCCCCCCCCCCCTCTCTCCTTCCTCTCGGCTAAGGGATCCAAGTTTGGGTTTAGCCAACCTTGGTTGAGCTTGGTGAGGACAGCTGGTTGGTGAGGAGGGGCTGAGTGTACCTGCATGGGTTAGGCTTCAAAATATCCCAATACACTTCCTTTGTTTTTAGGCTAAGTGGAGGTTTAAATTATCTTAGGTGGTGAGCAAGAACTTAGCCTAAACTAAGCATGGGTTAGCCTTGATCTTAACCCTCCCTCTACCTAGGGATGAGTGCATGGTAGCTGATCCACCAATTATGGATGAGCATGGGGATTGTAGTTCTTGTTGAGTGGGTGATGAGTCCAATTTATATACTCTTTTATGGACTCATCCGGGCTAGTTTTCACTCTTGTGCACCTCCGTTTAGAGCTATTATTGCTTATATTTCTCTTATGCACACTTGCGCGCACTTACGTGCTTTACGCTCTTTTTAGGCCCATTTTGGTGTGCGTTTGTGCTCCATGTCATTGGAGGTAAGCACATGGTGCTCCCCAATCCTTTTTCTATGATTGATTGGTGCTGGAAGTGTATTCCCAGCTGGATTGCTGTTCTTGCAGGTGGTTGGATCATCCTATTTTGCCCAGAAATCATGATTGTTCATATCGCATGGTCGTGCATTTTCCTTGACGCACAGACGGCTGCGGTTGTGCGCCTTCTTCTGGGAAGAAAAATGGCGATCTAACTTTGTTCGTGCATTTTTACGCACGGGCAGTTGCCCGTGCGTGAAGGAAACAGACGATCGCCTGCTGCGCCTAGTTTTTAGCCAATCTGGATTGGGTCGTGCATTTTTACGCACGTGCGGTTTAGACCGTGCGTGAGTAAAACGCACGGGCGCTGACGCTTCTTCCTCAAGGTATTGTTTTTCGTTAAAATAACGCACGGGAATCACACGGTCGTGCGTTCGACCGTGCGTGGCTAAATTTATGTTGTTTTTAGTATTTAAAGAAGGAAATCTGCTGAGAAGAAAAGACCCACAGGAAAAACTCCGAAGCCCGCCATTTCCGCCCATTTTCGCCTCTCCACCACCGTTTGACCTAGGAGGAGCTCCAACAACCCTTTTCTTGCAAATCTTCCGCCAAAGCTCTCTCCTTGGCCTCCTCCATCATCGATGAGCTCAAGAACGCCATAGACGGAAAGTTTCCGCTGCATTCAAGGTTCCAACAAGAGTTAGCTCGAGTTAGACCGCGAAGAAGACGGGTAAAGTAGAGGAAGGTGACAGCTCCTCCGGACCCCAGACGCAACTGAAGACTGAGCATGGACGAGTCTTGACAACCCTACGATTCCGGCCGAGAATCTTCAGCATAGTCTTCAAGCTTCGGTTATCTCTTTCCCCTTGTGCATTGCTTCAGAGTTTTCCTTGTATGTGTGTTAATCTAGATAATGTTCATAAACACTGTGTTTTAGTTAATATGATTTCATGCTTTTGAGATCTTTTATGGTTTATGAGATTTGAGGAGCGCCCTAGTCCGCCATCAACTCCACCATTTTGTAGTGCGCCGCACTAGCAATTGCTAGCTGCATGTTCCGCGACGAGGTTCTTACGACCCTCATTCCGCTGGTTACAAAACATCCATCTGCTAGCCTTGCCGTCCACCCGCTCACCGAAGCACGGCATCGCGACCTGCATTCTATCCCGACAAGCGAAGCGGAGCTAGCTCTAGGCACACATTTTTTTCACTGTTGCTAATCTAGGAAAACCAAAATCAAAACCCCTCTTTTTATTAATTACATAAGAATCTATATAAGTAATTCCCTAACAAGAATTCATACAACCCAACTTGCAGTCCTTTGAGAAGGATATTCGAGGAGTCTCTCCCAATTTTATTACTTGAACGACCGATGCACTTGCCGTAATCACATCAGTGGGTATGAGTGGGGAGGGTTTAAAATGTATGAAAACTACTCTTTTTTTGGAGGGTTGACCAAGTTCTACCATAAGTGGGTCCCTCATATGGGTCAAAGTCATTACGAGTCCCAGTCGTTGAGGGCCGAGTCATCATTGATGTGACGGGGTTGAAATCCACCGTTCCCGTATCTCGAGGTTTCGTATAATTTTACGAGCATTTATTTTTATTTAACTTGACCAAACGATGTTGGAATTGAGCGAAATGAATTCAGTTGCACTCGTATCATCTATACGAGCATAAAACAATTGATAGAATTTAATTCGGAGCACGATTGCTCAATATTTTAAAATGGTGTAGTTGCGACGCTCGATGTTATTCAAAATAGTCTTTTTCTCCAAACGACCTCGGATTGGAATAAAATGAGTTTTGTTGCACTCGTATTGACTATGCGAGTCTAACGCAACTGACGGAAGTCAATTGAAAGTATGTATACTCAATATACTAAAATAGCATCATCATGGCGCATTACGGTACTCAAAATGGTCACTTTCACCAAATGACCTCAGATTGGAACAAAAAGAGTTACGTTGCACTCGTATCGACCATACTAGTCTAACGCAACTGATGGAAGTTGATTCGGAGCACGTATGCTCAATATACTAATATAGCGTAGTCGTGGCGCGCTACGGTATTCAAAATGTTCACTTTCACCAAATGATCTCGGATTGGAATGAAACGAGTTCCGTTGCACTCGTATTGACCATTCGAGTCTAACGCAACTGACGAGAGTCGATTCGGAGCACATATGCTCAATATACTAAAATAGCATCGTCGTAATGCGCCATAGTACTCAAAATTGCTACTTTCACCAAACAACCTCGGATTGGAACGAAACAAGTTCCGTTACACTCGTATCGACTATATGAGTCTAACGCAATTGACGGAAGTCGATTCAGAGCTCGTATGCTCAATATACTAAAATAGTGTTGTCGTGACGCTCTATGCTACCCAAAACAGTCATTTTTTCTAAATTTCCAACATTATGAGGCGGAGGTCGGGTCGTGGTTTCTTATTACCCAGTCTAAGTTACTCCAAGGGTTCAATTGAATCGTTTAGACCCCCTTTTAAAGTTGGGATGTTACAAACTAATAAAACAAAGAATAATTTTCGTCCCAAAAAATGCGAGTGGGTCATGGGAATTTCAAACAAAACGTGTTGTAGATAACTATACGTGTAGATTGATCGCCAAAATTTTAAGAGTTTATAGATTTTCCCTTATCTAATGAGCTATGTTGATGGCTTCTGCTGTGTAATATAATAAGTTGCTTAAGTGAAACAGAGGATAGTTTTACCATAGCTATGACTATTCTGCTAAAACTCTGATATCTATTGTTCGTGAGAACATTTCGCGCGTTCAAGTTGTATGCATAACTGAAACGTAAGTTTTACGAATTGTGTCCTGAAGGTAAGACTTATAAACTCATTAACATATAACCAACTTCCATACTGAGGTTATATATTAGTGGAACAGGTAAACGTTACAATTTACATAAGCATTGTAAAATCGATCAACATATAACCGACTCACAGACAAAAGTTATATGTTAGCAGAACAGATAAAAATTGCAAATAAGCAGTGAAAATCCATGAACATATAACCAACTCTCATAGTAAGGTTATATTTTAATGGTACATGCAAATATATATGTTTCGATGCAAATGATGCTTATGCAATCCATGCACAATGAGTTCTCATGACTCGTCACAACTCCCCATGTCGACATAGTTTGACCGCTTCTATTCCAGCATGGGAGCGAGCCATGCGAGCCTCACCGATGTGGTCGTTGTTGATAATCGCCAGTCCTGCCACTTCTGGGTGTGAATGCATAGCACTACCCAGACCCCAACGTACAACCCTGTGTACTCCTAGATGTGAGCGACATCCGACAATTACAAAATCCGGCTAACTAGCAGAGGGTCCCTTCAGTGAAATAATAAATAACCTCTCACGGTTCAAACACTCCCTAGTACCCCATGAGTCATCAACCTTCCCATGCCAGTACGAACCATCCATGGGTATGACTGACCCGCCATAACAATCACATACAATAGTTTACCAGTTTGCACCCTATGTCGACATAGTTTAACCGCTTCTAATCCAGCAGGGTGGCGAACCCCGCGGGCCTCACCAATGTGGTAGTCGGTGATAGTGGCCAGTCCTACCACTTCTGTGTGTGGACGTACCGCAATACCCAGGCCCCAATATACAACCATGTGTAATCCTGGACGTAGGAGATGTCCGATAATAACCGAATTTGGCCAACCAGCAGAGGGACCCAGCGGGGCATATAAGACACAATTGAGCTCCCAGTATGCACATCTCTCTGTCGCCTAGAGTCATCAACCTTCCTGCACTGGTACGTATGGTCTATGAGCATGACCGACCCGCCACTTTTTGCATGCAGTTTACAATAAAAGCAATGAATAAAACTGGCAACTGATACCTTCAGGTCCGAAGTGGCTTGCCCTACTTAACGAGGCTTTCTGGCTGGCCGCGTATGCAAATATCACAAGTCCCATGCAGGTCAATCATGCACTTTGGGCTGGGGTGCATATGATAATCTTAAAAAAATTATGTAAAATCTAATCCATTACTTTGGTAATTATTCCGATTTATTGGCGTTATTGAGAATATGAATATTTTCACCGTAGTTCTTTATGATTGCGTGATTTTATTTTAAATAGGTCATACTGATAAATGTTATGTCAAATCAAAACACACTTCACTATGCCCTCAACTTAGCTCCGACCTTATTTGCAATCATTAATGTAATTCTCAATCTGCACACAAAATTCTATTTGATTATCTTACCTCAAAAGGAATTTGAAAATGAGAATTTAATCCCAATAAAACAAAAAGGCTTAAACCTGGTGTTCAAACTTTGAAATGGTCTTTTGTAGGGTTTGATGAAAAATTTATGGGAAAAAGATAAATCATCGCTTGAGATCAGATGTGGTAAAGACATTTAAGTGTCGATATGTGTCATAAAATTTGTATGACTAAAACCTAATTTGATAAATTCGAGTGAAAATTTACATATATATGCCAAGTTTGTTGTCAACTTTTACCCATAAGGTCCACCACCGCTTCCGTTGTAGTGGTTTGTCCTGAACAATGCTACAACGACTAGCGGAGCAAGAGGTGTTTCGACGATCACTATTGGTCGAAAAGATCGACTGCACTCTGATCCATTTGTAAGACCCCCCCTTTAGGAATCAATGGTCCGACCGGGGAATCATACCGCACAACGCCATTTATACACATCGTCGAAGCGAGCATGAAGGGTGAATGCACTTCTTTCTCCATCCACTTTCCTTGAACACTTCATCGTCACGCATAGGGTTGATGTTAAGCGAATGTCACGACACACCAATTGAGTAGGGAACCAGTTTTCTAGTGGAAGAAAACGACCAAAATGGTCACTGTTGGGAAGCAGTTTTCTAGTGGAAGCATTTATTTTTTTTACTTGACCAAATGACATCAGAATTGAGCGAAATGAAATCAGTTACACTCGTATTGTCCATACAAGTCTAATGTAACTGACAAAATTCAATTCAGAGCACGTTTGCTCAATATTTTAAAATGATATTGTTGAAACCAGGATTTGGCTTCATTGTGGAGCTCGGACCCTCAACGAGTTGAGGGGCAGCAAGCACTTACGGATTCCTTGGAAGGAACCGACCGAAGACTCGGAACTAAACACAGACCATTGGTCGCAGCGAGGAGGTCCCACCACATACCCGGAAGATCTTTGAGCGCTTCCCCTCCCAAGCCAAAGCAAAGACCGGGCACCTTGGAGAGCCTGAGAGCTAAGCCAAGATAACCTAGGGAGGACGAAGCTCAGAAAACTGAGATCGGAATCCTCTCCCAAGGTGCCTTTCAAGGTCTATTTATAGTTTTTCAAGTCTGGTCAGCTAATAGCAGGATTCCGCCTTACTCTTTTGCTATACGCAGCCCACATGGTCTGCCAACAACCAAACTCCGCTGTTCGGAGGGGCTAACTGCAGACCACCAGGGGTTTTTAGGTAAAAGTGATCATGATCTTTTCCTGGGCTAGCCGCCCATAAGAGTCTCCCTCGTGAACTGAGTGGCTCGACTCGCTTGCCTCCCTGCGAACAACCGACGAGGGCCTAGCCCGCTCGCTTTCCCACGAGCGAACGGTGAGAGTCCGGCTCACCTGGCACCCTGGCTCACTAGCATTCTTACTCTTTTCGCCTGATGGTTCCTTTGTCTCTCCTCACCCCCTGGCGGACACCGGGGTTGTACACAATCCCCGCTCTTCATGAGGCTACTTTAGGCTCGCGAAGAAACATCCAACCCCTGGTGTTCGCCAGCCCCTTGGTGACGTGGTGAGAATCTTTTGGAGGGACCCATGCCCACTGGTATAAATACCCTTCCTTCCGGCTGGTGCATGAATTTTTCCTTCCCTCTCACTCATTTTCTCGCTCGCCACTATTCCCTGTGAGATATCCAAGGAGGAGATACTCGCTCGTCTCAAGGACACGTAGGCGGTCCAGAAAGCTAAGGCTGCCAAGCTTGCTCCCTGGATCTCTCCGCGACTAGCCCCGCCCCTGCCTCAGTTTAAGAGGGATAAGACCATCCGACGGCCATCCGGGGAGGATGAGTCATCTACAATGTCTCCCTCTCCCTGCCACGAGCTCGCTTCGCAGGTTCTGCTAAAAAAAAGGACTCGATATCCCAAATTGTATTCACTTAACTCTGTTTTCTTGCTCGCAGGACCCTCCCGCAGAGAAGGATCTTATCAGGCCATCTCCAACGGGGTTTCGCACCCCGAACCTGGGAGGACTTATCCACCCCCGGATGGGAGGACCACCGACCTGCGGGACCCACCCTTGCGACCGGGTGAGTTGTTTCGCTCGCTTTCCAATGCTCCTCCTTGTTCACTGATCCATAACCTCTTCTTCATAGGGTCTCCTCCCTCGAATCCGGAGCGGCGAGTCCCTACTCCGGTGGGCTCGTCCCGCCCACCGAATCAGAACATCATCACTCTGGGGTTTGATACTCTGGGGCAACGGAGCCCAGGCGGCTCGCTGCTTGCCGAGCCCCAGGTTGCAGACGAGACGACGTACCGCCCTGGCTTAGGGAAATCCCTTACTCCAGCCTTCGCTGAAGCATTCCAAGGCCAACCAAGTTCTTCTCGCCCGCCACCCAGTACCATTCTTGTCTCGCTTGGTTAAACAATTTCTGCCGACTGCCTATGTTACAGCCACTTATGCTGATTTCTTATTTGCAGGTGTTCCCCCCACCCCGCCTACCGAGTCAGAGCATGGGGAGGTGGAGATGTCCCCCTGCCTCGCCAAACCAGGTCACAGATTTCTTGGGGAATCCCCGCAACCTGGAACAGATGAAAAGGCGAGTCACCGATATATTCCAAAAACACACCTCCATGTTGCGAGAGCTATATGATCGGAATCGGATGGACTGGATTGCTTACGAAGAGAGGTTTGCTGCGATGGAGGATGCGAACGCGCATGTCTTTGCCGAGGTACAGCAGGTCGCTCGCGACGAGGTCACCTCACCTGGGGTGCACCTCACGCAAATTGGGGACTACATGCAGCTGATGCAGCGCGAGGTCCAGTCAGTCAGCGAGTACCATTTTCCGAGGATTCCTCCACGCTCCGGTGTGGGAGGTCGCGACCGCTGGAAATGGCACAAATACTGAACAACTATCTTTCATTGTTATTTATTGCTTGTCATCGTTACTATTTTCCCCCGCTTCTGGGGGTTCTGAACAATTAGTGACTTTGTAATAAGGACATTCCCGCTCGCTCGCGAGTTTTCTTTCTTTCCTGCTTTGCATAATTTCTATCGCTATGTTAATTGTGCTCACCCCTTGCTTGTTTTTGTTTGGTATGCCTGGCTCACGGTATATCGCCTCGCTCTCGCGACTTTTGCTTTTTTCTTTCTGCAGCTTTTGCTCGTCGGCGGCGAATCATTGGATAAGGACCCAAGAAGCTGAAAAATCACCGCGCGATTCCGCTATCCGCACCCCCGACACTTCGACTTCTTCCCGCCCTTTTCATTTCTATAAATAGCCGTCATTTTTTACTTTCTAACTACCGCATTAACTGTTCTACATCCCTTCTTTTCTCTTCCAGGCCCTCTCGCTAATTTCAGCTTGCGCTAGCGCTTTTTCTGGTTCGCAGCTACTAACGTCATGGTTGTCGAGGGCGAATCTGAAGGGCGAGCTAGGTGTGCCATGGCATTTCATGACCCCACTTTCTTCTGTGCCTCGCTCACCGGTGACGAGTTCCTCGCCACGGTGGACAAGTACATCCCTTTGGGGTATGTAGCTCGCCGCCTGATACGTTAAATTTTTTTTTTTTTAAGTGTGAAGCCTTGCTTTCTTCTTTTATTAGAATTCGGCGGCGTTTTCGAAGAGTCCCGCGAGTAATCCTACTTCGAAGAATTACCTGTTATCCTATCGAAAGATAGAAGTAACGGTCTTTTCCTCTTTCGAAATATCGAAGATTACTGTTTGGCCGCGTCGCCAAAAGCTAAGTAGAAAAGATTGAAAAAGGGCTTTATGTTGAAATTAAAATTGAAAGCTTTTTGAAAATATTGTTGCAACAATTTTTTGAGTAGTTGCAACAATTCTTTAAGAGCGTTTTAAAACTTCTTTTACCTTGAGCTAGTTGCAACAACCAAAGAGGTGTTGCAACAAATTTTTTAGTGTTTCTAAAAGAGAGTTTTAAAAAGTGCTTTAGAGAGAAAGCTTTTGGGTTTATGTAATTATCCGGACTAAAATCAATAAAGGCAAGTGGACCTTATCGATAGTAGTATAGGATATTTCTTTTGAAATATCAAGGTCGTATTTTTCCAAGGTCGTATCGATTATTTCTACTTCTTAGGAACGCGCTATTATTTTATCGAAAAGAGTTTGAAATTGATTTTTATGATTTTATAGAAAAGCTAGTGACGAAAATGATAACTATCGCGGGCTTGGTGTGCGTTTAGCAAAAACCAAGAAAAGCGATGAAAAGAAAAAGAACAAAAACGTTAATTTAAAAAGTAGTTTTGCTTAGAATTTTTTAGGGTTTTATAAAACGATAATGATAACTACGGCGATAATAAGCGATTGAGCGGGTAGCGGAATTAAGCAAAAAGCAAATATATAAAAAATAAAAGACGCACTAATTGAAAACTCACGCACTCTACGGAATTAAAATGAAAGCTGTAAATTGCAGAAATTGAAGAAATGCGATCCCTACCCAAATAGGTAGAGGGGAAATAAATACGTGAGCAAGTCCTATCCAAACGGATAGGCGGGAAATAAATGCGTGAGCAAGTCCTATCCAAACGGATAGGCGGGAAATAAATGCGTGAGCAAGTCCTATCCAAACGGATAGGCGGGAAATAAATGCGTGACGGAAATGGAAACTATTCGATTACAAAAAAGGCGCAAACTTTATACTCATACACACACCCACTCTACGTTAATGAAATCTAACTAAAATAAAACAAATCTAAACTCATACACTCACACACACAACAATAATGAAACTAAGTTAAAAAGAAAAGAAAATCTACTCTCATACACACACTTACAAAAAAAAGCAAAAAGAAAGTAAAAACACCAAATCAAAACAAAACAAAAAAAACTATTTAAACTCCTACACTCACACACACTAATATGAAATCATCTAAAAATTACAACAAAGCTAAAAATAAGAAAATTACACTCATACACACACACACCCAAATTAAAATGACAACTTAACAAAAATTACAAAATTACATAAAACCAAAAATAAAAATAAAAAGAACAAAAAGAGAACACACACACACTAAAACAAAGAGAGACAATAATTACAAGCTTAATTTATTTCCATCAAAAAAGGGGTTACAAAACTAGAGAGAGAAAGTGCAAAATTACAAAAATTACAAAACACCAAAAATCAGCAAAATGGAACAAAACCTTAAGAGAAGCTCCCAAAATTTTGAACCCTTGCACTCAGCTGAATCTGGCTATTTATAGAAAAAAAATTTGGATTACACGCCCTCGGACACGGGCGTGTCTGAGGGCGTGACACGGCTTGGGGTGCGAATAGCCAGAACAGCTGGATCCAGGCGGGCATCTGGAAGGCTTGACCGGCGACTTGGAAGTACACGGGCGTGTTCCAGGGAACACGGGCGTGTTCGATGTCGGCATTGTGCTGTCGGCTGCTGGGCGTGACGGGCGGCGTGTCCTTTGTTCTTCTGGAAGGAATTGAGGGTCACGGGCGTGTCTGAAATATCACGGCCGTGACTTTGATTTTTTGGATGAAATGCTTCAAGTGGCTGGAATCTGGGATGGATATCCAACACGGGCGTGACCATGGTACACGGCCTCGGTCACGGGCGTGACCGAGGTACACGGCCTCGGTCACGGGCGTGACCGAGGGCGTGACTTGATGTTTGAGTTGGAAAATGAACAGAGAAAAGAAAATGTTAGGGATTAGTGAACACGCCCTTGGACACGGGCGTGACCTAGGGCGTGACTTAACAAAATTACAGAAACTTTACAAAATGAAAATAAAACTAAGTTAAAAACAAAAATAACAAAAACAAACATTTTATTCATTAATTTACATATATTATTTACAAATCTAATTAAAATTATACTAAAAATTATATAGAAAAATGCGTATATTTACTATTCATCAAACACCCCCATACTTAAGCTTTTGCTATTCCAGAGCAAAAGTAAGGGATACCTATAAGACGTTTAATAAAATTTCTAATTTACTAATGTTTTTATTAAATCAAAAGTAAGATCGAAATAAATTTAGGGTATTTAAAGAGGTAAGTCCAAAACTATGAAAGTAATTTAAAAAGAGCGAAAAAATTTTAGCGAGACTTCTAAAGTTAGCTAAATAGCGTCGATTATTGCAGTCTTTGGTACCTTTTAATTAGAATAGAATTATATAAAACTATAACCTTTTTTTAGAAAGTTTTTAAGAATAAATAAAGCCTACTAATTATGCTCTCTCAAACTTTTTTAAATTAAAATCTAGGTACAATTTTATTGGCTAAGGGGTAGGGGAAAAAAGGTAGCCTTGGCAAAAAGAAGAGTGCTTGGATTTAGGGGTGAAGGATTTTATCCTCTCACCCCACCTTTTTGGTGGCCTTTGCTTTGATTCCCAGCGTTGGTTTACGCGGGAGAATTAAAATCATTTCTAAACTTAACCCAATGCCCGTGTTTACGGAATTATTAAATTTTTTATTCCCATTGACACGGGATTTCTTTTAACAATATTGGGTGCCTGTGTTTACGGAATCTCTTTATTCCCATTGACACAGGATTTCTTTTAAAACTCCTACTTTTATTATTTTTATGCCAAGCTAAGGGGTGTTTATAAGGGGGGTTTCAAGAGAAATTCTAGATTAATAAAAAAAGATTTTTGAGAGCAAGTTTAGTAGATTAAAAACATTCCTAAAGTTTCACAAGTTTAGAGTTAGAATAATTGAATCTAAAGATGGTTTGCCAATATAATACAAAAAGGAATCTATTTAGGGTAAACCCGAGGTAGTGCTAAAAATTCTGTTCTCAAATTAAATTAAGATCGCAAGATTTTCTTTACTACTAAAAATTCCTCGATTTAAATTTTTCAAACTATGAAATAAACAAAATTGTTTTAGCAAATCATAAATAATGAAAAACGCTTAAAGATAAAACTAACCTAGCCTTGGAAATAAAAAAAAGCTAAGTAGGGGTTTTATTTTATTTTTAGATTTTTGACAAGTTTTTCATCATTTTTTTTTGAAGTTTTTTAAGATATGATATATTTTTTTTTTTGATTTTCTTTATAACAAAATGCATATATAAATACTAAGAAAAAGGAAGACAAAAATTAAGAAAAGTAAAAATACATACAAAATATTTTTGATTTTTTTTTTTCTAAGAAAATTTTTTTTCATCATATATTTTTTGATTTTTTAATTTTGTTACAAATATGTACATTAATAGAAAAAAAAGGAAAAGAAAAGAGAGAAGGAAAAACATTTTTGGTGTTATGACAAAATGAATTTTGTTATAACAAATTTTTAAGTACATTTTTCATCATTTTTTTGGATTTTGATTTATTATTATAAATAAGGATTTTTATATACAAATAAAAGACAAACATAAAACATTTATATAAAATTTTTTTTTGTTTTTGTGTGTTTTTAAATTTTTTTCTAAGTTAATTAAAGATTTTTTTGGATTTTTTCTAATATGAGAGGGGCAAAAATAATTACAAAAAGAGGGAAAACACGCCCCCATACTTAAAACCAACATTGTCCTCAATGTTGAAGGTAAGTGTGAGGAACGAAAATATTTACAAAAAAGGATGAAGATTTTAATTACAAAATAGAAAAAAATATATACAAGGATAGTTACAAAAAAAAGGAACTCCACGAATATATACAAAATTATTTTTTTTTGTTTTTTTTTTTGTTTTTTTTGGGGTTGTTTTAGTTTTTCGAAATGTACAAAACACGAATACAAGAAGTAAAAAAAACATATATTTTTTGGTATGATAAAAATAAATTTTTATCATCTTTTTATGTTATTATTTATATTATATGTATTTTTTTTTTTTAAAATATGCATGTTTTAAAATATATCTAAATTTTAAGAAAGATAAAATAAGGTAAAATAAAGAAAAGGCTTTAAGATAAAAACCAAGGAAGAAAGAAGAGAAATAAAAAGGTAAAAGCAACGGGGTTTTCTCGTTTCGAAATATCGACAAAAATCCCCTCTCGGGTATGTCGAGTAATTCTACTTTGAGAAACTTCCTATTGTCTTATCTTAAAATTCCCAAAATTCTTTTTGATTTTTGTTTTAAAGTTTTTGCATTATTTTATTTTGTTTTATGTTTCTTTTTTGAAAAGGAATGATAATTTAAAATATGCATAATTATTAATTTTATTATTATTATTATTATTATTTTTTATTATTATTATTTTTGTTTAAGTTTTTATTTTTTTTGAGATGAAAATTTTTTTCGTCATTTTTTTTTTATAATAAAAAAAAAGGAGCGTAATTGGATAAATATGGGGGTGCCTCCCACGAGCGCTTTGTTTACCGTCTCGTAGCTTGACTCGTTGGCGGGGTACGATCTTTTTAGAGGTGGGGGAGGGGTATGGAATTTAACTTCCCTCCCAGTTGATCCCCCGCGTGGTAGAGTTTTAGTCGGTGACCGTTAACTTTTAAGTCGCCTTTTTCCGGGTGGGTGATAAGGACGGTCCCGTATGGCCAAACCTCTTTCACTTGAAAGGGGCCGGACCAACGGGATTTTAGTTTCCCCGGAAAAAGACGAAGACGTGAGTTATATAGGAGGACGAGATCGCCCGGCGCAAATGATTTTGGAAATTTAATTTTGCGGTCGTGGTAAAATTTCGAGCGTTCCTTATAAAATTTATTACTCTCGTAAGCGTTCGCACGCCATTCATCGAGTTCGTTTAATTGGAATTTCCGGTTTTCGGCGGTTAAATTATGATCGAGATTTAAGAGTTTTAACGCCCAAAAAGCGCGGTGCTTTAATTCTACGGGCAAATGGCATGCCTTGCCGTAGACTAATCGATAAGGCGTACAACCGATTGCGGTCTTGTACGGCGTACGATATGCCCACAGCGCGTCGTCTAATTTAAGTGTCCAATCCTTCCTATTAGTTGAAACGGTTTTTTCTAATATGCATTTGATTTCCCGATTTACTACCTCCACTTGGCCGCTCGTTTGGGGGTGATAGGCGGTGGCGAGCTTATGCGTGACGCCATATTTGGTTAATATTTTTGCAAACTGGGCGTTGCAAAAGTGCGTACCCCTATCACTAACTATCGCACGGGGCGTACCGAAGCGAGAAAATAATTTTTTAAGAAAGTTGACGACGACTCTCGCATCGTTGGTGGGGAGAGCTTGCGCTTCCGCCCACCTAGATACGTAGTCGACCGCCACTAAAATGTAGTGATTTGTATATGAAGGAGGTAGGGGGCCTATGAAATCTATGCCCCATAAATCGAAAATCTCGCATTCTAAATAAAAATTTTGGGGCATCTCGTCGCGACGAGAGATGTTACCCGACCGTTGACAGCTATCGCATGCGCTCACAAAAGTGTGAGCGTCTTTGAAGAGAGCGGGCCAATAAAAGCCCGCCTCCAGCGCCTTCTGCGCGGTCCGGTTGGCTTGATAATGCCCCCCGGCCGGCCCTTCGTGGCAGTGCCGCAAAATTTGCGCACCCTCCTCGTTTGAAACGCATCTCCGCACGACTTGGTCCGCGCAGACGCGAAATAAGAAAGGGTCCTACCAAAAGTAATTTTTCAAATCAGAAAAGAATTTCTTCTTTTGCTGTTTTGAAAAGTCTTTCGGGAGCACCCGCGCAACTAAATAGTTGGCGTAGTCTGCGAACCAAGGCGAGGGAGAAGTTTTAAATTATTTAAAGCTAAAAGACGCTCCTCGGGAAATCGATCATCGATTTCCGGTTCGAAGAGCGCTTCCGTGATTGGGTGCTCTAAACGAGAAAGGTGGTCGGCCGCTAAATTTTTGGCCCCCTTCTTATCGCGAATCTGTAAATCAAATTCTTGTAATAGGAGAATCCATCGAAGAAGGAGGGGCTTAGCGTCCATTTTTTCTAATAAATATTTTAGGGCGGAGTGGTCGGTAAATATAATAATTTTTGAAAGCGTGACGTAGGGCCTAAACTTATCTATGGCGAAGATGACGGCAAGGAGTTCCTTTTCCGTTGTCGTATAATTAGCCTGTGCGGGACGCGTAGTAGATAGGATGAAAATATTTATTAACGCGTTGGCCTAATACGGCCCCTACTGCTATATCACTCGCGTCGCACATAATCTCAAACGGAAGGGTCCAATCAGGCGCCACCAGAATGGGAGAATGGATAAGTTTACTTTTTATGGCATTGAATGCCTCTACGCACGCGTTATCAAAAATAAATGGAGATTCCTTCTCCAAGAGGTGGGTTAGCGGTTTTGTTATTTTGGAAAAGTTTTGAATAAACCGCCTATAGAAACCCGCGTGGCCAAGAAAACTACGGATTGATTTTATACTTGAGGGCGCGGGGAGTTTTTCAATTATTTCGACCTTGGCCTTATCGACCTCCATCCCTCTTTCAAAAATTTTGTGGCCGAGAACTAAGCCTTCTCGAACCATAAAATTACACTTTTCCCAGTTTAAAACCAGGTTCGTGTCTTCGCATCGTTGGAGGACTCGATCTAAATTTTTGAGGCAGTTTTGGAAGGAGCTTCCAAAAACCGAGAAGTCATCCATAAAGACTTCCATAATATCCTCTACGAGCTCTCCAAAATCGCCATCATACATCGTTGAAATGTAGCTGGCGCGTTGCAGAGGCCGAATGGCATCCTTCGGTACGCGAAGATACCGAAGGGGCACGTAAAGGTTGTTTTCTCCTGGTCTTCGGGGGAGATAGGAATTTGTAAAAATCCCGATAGACCATCGAGAAAACAATAATAAGGATGACCCGATAGTCGCTCCAAAATTTGATCGATAAACGGTAACGGAAAGTGGTCTTTGCGGGTGGCATCATTTAATTTTCGGTAATCGATGCACACCCTCCAACCCGTAACAGTACGAGTTGGAATTAATTCGTTATGTTCATTTGCCACTACCGTTATACCGCCCTTTTTAGGCACGACATGAATGAGTATACCCACGTGCTGTCGGATATAGGGTAGATAATCCCCGCATCCATTAAATTTATTACTTCAGCCTTAACGACCTCCCGCATATTTGGGTTTAATCGTCGCTGAGGCTGGATGGTTTTGTGGGAATTATCTTCTAAGAAGATTTTATGCGTGCAAAAAGAGGGATTTATCCCCCTAATATCGGAAATCTGCCATGCTATTGCATGGCGATGCGTGGACAAAACTTTAACTAATTCAGAAGTTTCCGAATCAGATAAAGAAGACGAAATAATAACCGGGAGTTTTAAGTCCACAGCGAGAAAAGCGTATTTTAAATGGTCGGGGAGTGGCTTAAGCTCCAAGACCGGGGGTTCTTCGTAAGAAGTTGTTATTTTTAAACTTTTAGAATTAAAAGATTCGAAAGGCGAATCGGGCGGTAGCTCGTCCAAAGGGGCGAGGTCCGCCAAATCCGGTTCGTCTAAATTTAAAGCGAGTAATTCTGCAAGCGAAGAACACTCATCCTCGAACGCGGATTCTAAGTGAAAGCAAGAATCATCGTTCGATAATGAATTTCACATCGAGGGATTAATAAGAAGGGTAACTTCGTCGTCCCCTACCCGAGGAGGAGGCGACCGTTACTCACATCAATTAATGCGCGGGAGGTCGCGAGGAAAGGGCGACCGAGGATAATTGGCACCTCGGCGTCCTCCTCGATGTCGAGGATGACGAAGTCTACCGGAAAGATAAACTTGTCAACCTTGACCAGAACGTCCTCCACTACCCCGATAGGATATTTTATCGAGCGATCCGCGAGTTGGATGCTCATTTTCGTTGGGGTGGGAACTCCCAAATCGAGTTTTTTAAAGAGGGAGAAGGGCATCAAATTGATGCTCGCTCCCAGGTCCGCTAGGGCGTACTTTATTAAAAAATTGCCGAATAGGCACGGGATGGAAAACCTTCCCGGGTCGTTTAGTTTTTCGGCGGCAATTTATTAAGTAGGACCGCCGAGCATTCCGCATTTAAGGAAACACGCGAAATACCCTCGAGCTTCTTTTTATTAGAAAGGAGCTCCTTAAGGTATTTCGCATATTTCGGCATTTGTGAGAGTGCCTCGCAGAAGGGGACGTTAATTTGAATTTGTTTAAAAATTTGTAAAAACTTTTTGTAATGTTCGTCCTCCTTCTCTTTATTAAGTTTTGCTGGGTACGGAATTTGCGGGCTCGAGACGCCCGGCGCTAATTTTTTTTCCGTATCTAATAAAATAAAAGACGAGGGTGCAGGGGTCGGAGGCGAAACAGTTACCTGATGCTCAACCCGCAATGGGGAGTCGACCTCCTTGCCGCTGCGAAGGGTAATGGCGTGGGCATTTTCACCCGGGTTCTGCTCCGAGTTCCCCGGTAGTGCTCCAAGTGGCCGCTCGGAGACTATTTTTGCAAGCTGGCCAACCTGCATTTCTAAATTTTTTAGCGATCCGGTTATATTTCGGATATTTGCGTCGTTGGAAGCCATGTATTTTGCAAAAATCTCCTCGAGCGGAGAAGGTTTTGGAGGAGGAGGCGCAAAACCCTGCTGAAATCCTTGGGGATATCCATGCGGAAATCCTTGCGGGATCGCAGGTGGAGGGAGTTGCGCATTATTTGGGTTACTCCAGGAGAAGTTCGGGTGGCTCCTCCAACCCGGGTTATAGTTATTACTATATGGGTTGAAGGGCGCCCGCACTTGATTGCCCACGTAATCCACCGATTCCTCGCATAAATTATTATTATTATTAATATTATTAAGATTATTATTATTATTAAGATTATTAAGATTATTAAAATTATTATTATTAGGATTATTAGCCCAAGCGGGAGTGGAGGAGGAAGCAGTCATCTCCGCCACTTGCTTACTTAGCCGCTCTACCTGCGAGGCTAAGTGAGTAGTGGCATCCACTTCGAAAATACCAACCAGTTTAGGAGGACGCGACCTTGGCACGCTCCATTGGTACGCGTTCATGGCCATTTCTTCGATCAGAGCTTGAGCGGCCTCCGGGGTTTTGTTGTTTAACGTTCCCCCGACGGCTGCGTCGATCATCTGTCTCGTGAGAAATTCAAGCCGTTATAGAACGTTTGTACCTGAAGCCAAGTTGGTAGCGCGTGATGAGGACACCTACGCAAATATTCTTTAAAACGTTCCCAAGTCTCGTAGAGAGACTCGGAATCGAATTGAATGAAGGATGCGATATCGGTGCATAATTTAGCGGTTTTTGACGGAGGAAAATATTTAGTTAGAAAATTCTCCTTCAATTCGGCCCACGTGGTTATGGACCCTCTCGGAAGAGAAGTCAACCACGATTTCGCCTTTGTCCGCAGGGAAAAGGGAAATAAGCGCAAGCGAATGGCGTCATCGCTGACGCCATTAATCTTGAAGGTGTCGCAAATTTCTAAAAAATTATTAAGGTGTTGGTTTGGGTCCTCATCTGGCAAACCGTCGAACTGAATCGACTGTTGTACCATTTGGATTATACTGGATTTGATTTCGAAATTATTATTAGCTACCGCGGGGCGGGTGACGCTCGATCCTGTATCCTCTAAATTTGGCCTAGCATAATAGGCCATGGTCCGTTGTGGGGCCGCATTTAGATTAGGATCGCCCATCACGCCTATATGTATATCGCCGACGGATTCTTCGGGATCTATTTGTAGATTTTGATTATGAGATCGGCGGCGCTCGTGAAGCGTGCGCTCGATTTCGGGATCAAAAGGTAATATTGGATTATCCGAAGATTCGCCTCGGGTCATACACTATTTTTTTAATTAATTTTTTGAAGAGTTTTTTTTTCTTTTATAGATTTTTTTTTTGATGTTTTTGTTTTAGAAATATTTTTACAAAGATGAAAAAGAAAGGAAAGAAAGTAAAAGAGAATAATATATTTTTTTTGGGTTTTTCTTTACTTAAGTAAAATATATAAATATATATTTTTTTGGGTTTGATTTTTGTGGGGCTTTTATATGAAAATATATGTAGCTGTATTCGAAAATATATGTAAAAAAGGAAAATTGAAAAATATAAGTATATATATATTTTTTTTTTCTTTACTTAGATAGTATATTTTTTTTAGTTTTTGGTTTTTTAGATAGAAAAAGAGATGAAATATAAGATAAAATTAATAGCGTTTCCTATTTCAAAATAACGACACAACTCCCCGGCAACGGCGCCAAAAACTTGATACGTTAAAATTATTATTTTTTTTAAGTGTGAAGCCTTGCTTTCTTCTTTTATTAGAATTCGGCGGCGTTTTCGAAGAGTCCCGCGAGTAATCCTACTTCGAAGAATTACCTGTTATCCTATCGAAAGATAGAAGTAACGGTCTTTTCCTCTTTCGAAATATCGAAGATTACTCTTTGGCCACGTCGCCAAAAGCTAAGTAGAAAAGATTGAAAAAGGGCTTTATGTTGAAATTAAAATTGAAAGCTTTTTGAAAATATTGTTGCAACAATTTTTTGAGTAGTTGCAACAATTCTTTAAGAGCGTTTTAAAACTTCTTTTACCTTGAGCTAGTTGCAACAACCAAAGAGGTGTTGCAACAAATTTTTTAGTGTTTTTAAAAGAGAGTTTTAAAAAGTGCTTTAGAGAGAAAGCTTTTGGGTTTATGTAATTATCCGGACTAAAATCAATAAAGGCAAGTGGACCTTATCGATAGTAGTATAGGATATTTCTTTTGAAATATCAAGGTCGTATTTTTCCAAGGTCGTATCGATTATTTCTACTTCTTAGGAACGCGCTATTATTTTATCGAAAAGAGTTTGAAATTGATTTTTATGATTTTATAGAAAAGCTAGTGACGAAAATGATAACTATCGCGGGCTTGGTGTGCGTTTAGCAAAAACCAAGAAAAGCGATGAAAAGAAAAAGAACGAAAACGTTAATTTAAAAAGTAGTTTTGCTTAGAATTTTTTAGGGTTTTATAAAACGATAATGATAACTACGGCGATAATAAGCGATTGAGCGGGTAGCGGAATTAAGCAAAAAGCAAATATATAAAAAATAAAAGACGCACTAATTGAAAACTCACGCACTCTACGGAATTAAAATGAAAGCTGTAAATTGCAGAAATTGAAGAAATGCGATCCCTACCCAAATAGGTAGAGGGGAAATAAATGCGTGAGCAAGTCCTATCCAAACGGATAGGCGGGAAATAAATGCGTGAGCAAGTCCTATCCAAACGGATAGGCGGGAAATAAATGCGTGAGCAAGTCCTATCCAAACGGATAGGCGGGAAATAAATGTGTGACGGAAATGGAAACTATTCGATTACAAAAAAGGCGCAAACTTTATACTCATACACACACCCACTCTACGTTAATGAAATCTAACTAAAATAAAACAAATCTAAACTCATACACTCACACACACAACAATAATGAAACTAAGTTAAAAAAAAAAAAAAAAATCTACTCTCATACACACACACACACTTACAAAAAAAAGCAAAAAGAAAGTAAAAACACCAAATCAAAACAAAACAAAAAAACTATTTAAACTCCTACACTCACACACACTAATATGAAATCATCTAAAAATTACAACAAAGCTAAAAATAAGAAAATTACACTCATACACACACACACCCAAATTAAAATGACAACTTAACAAAAATTACAAAATTACATAAAACCAAAAATAAAAAGAAAAAGAACAAAAAGAGAACACACACACACTAAAACAAAGAGAGACAATAATTACAAGCTTAATTTATTTCCATCAAAAAAGGGGTTACAAAACTAGAGAGAGAAAGTGCAAAATTACAAAAATTACAAAACACCAAATATCAGCAAAATGGAACAAAACCTTAAGAGAAGCTCCCAAAATTTTGAACCCTTGCACTCAGCTGAATCTGGCTATTTATAGAAAAAAATTTTGGATTACACGCCCTCGGACGCGGGCGTGTCTGAGGGCGTGACACGGCTTGGGGTGCGAATAGCCAGAACAGCTGGATCCAGGCGGGCATCTGGAAGGCTTGACCGGCGACTTGGAAGTACACGGGCGTGTTCCAGGGAACACGGGCGTGTTCGATGTCGGCATTGTGCTGTCGGCTGCTGGGCGTGACGGGCGGCGTGTCCTTTGTTCTTCTGGAAGGAATTGAGGGTCACGGGCGTGTCTGAAATGTCACGGCCGTGACTTTGATTTTTTGGATGAAATGCTTCAAGTGGCTGGAATCTGGGATGGATATCCAACACGGGCGTGACCATGGTACACGGCCTCGGTCACGGGCGTGACCGAGGTACACGGCCTCGGTCACGGGCGTGACCTAGGGCGTGCCTTGATGTTTGAGTTGGAAAAAGAACAGAGAAAAGAAAATGTTAGGGATTAGTGAACACGCCCTTGGACACGGGCGTGACCTAGGGCGTGACTTAACAAAATTACAGAAACTTTACAAAATGAAAATAAAACTAAGTTAAAAACAAAAATAACAAAAACAAACATTTTATTCATTAATTTACATATATTATTTACAAATCTAATTAAAATTATACTAAAAATTATATAGAAAAATGCGTATATTTACTATTCATCACCGCCCGCCGAACACCGGCCACCCTTAACAATCTGTCCACCGACGAGCTCGCCATCCCCATTGCTCATTTTGACAATGGGTTGTGACTCCCACTCTGGCCAGAAGTACGCCAGGTAATTTACTCGATCCTCGCAATTCTTACTCGCCTCGCGGGGAGCATGCTAACCTTACCTTGGTGAATTTTTCAGATACTCAAGTACTACGATGTCCTATTGAGCCAGCTGACACCGAACGCGGTCGCCGTGGTGTTCGCGTTCGCTTGCTACCTACGGGAGGAGAAGATCGAGTTCAGCCTGCTCGTCTTCTGCAAAGTCTTCTCCTTCTGCGCGTACAATGATGGGACAACCCACTTTGCGAGCTAGCATGTCACCGTCTGCGAGACGATGAACAAAGCACACTACTGGCACCAGAAATTCGTCCTAGTAAATGGACCGTTCGGCAACATCCCCTTCTCCCCCCTCCAATGAGATGATGCAACCTACCGCCCTCCTGCTTCGCTCGGCGGTGACGATGCGAGGCTCTACCAATACTTGGATGGTAAGAACTTCAAGGTCATCTACCTCTTACAGAGGGTGGGCTCGCTGTTAGAACCTAGTCTTAATTTGGATTAGGATCCCAACTCAAATAGGAGGAGATTGTTAGAACCTTAGTTTTGATTTGAGTTAGGATCCACCTTTAGTATCTAAGTTTCAATCATAACATACATTATAATTTAGATTAAATCCTATTAAGGTAGAAGGTTGAAAAGAAATATTCAATAATATAAATAATATATATATAATAAGAAATATACAATAATATATATAATATACTAAGAAATATATATATAATAGGCTGAAATATACATATATAATAGGCTGAAAAATATATATATTAATATGAAGAAAAAAAAAGAAAGAATAAAAATACATATATTCTCTGCGTTCGACGAACGGTGATCTGCGTTCGACGAACGACGTTCTGCGCTCGACGATTGGCGTGCATTCTGCGCTCGATGAAATCCAAGCAGCGCTCGACGATCCCGCCTCAGCTCAGCGGTCGACGAACAGATTGGTTCAGCGGTCGACGAACAGATTATCTCAGCGGTCGACGAACAGACATCAGCTTAGCGGTCGACGAAATCTTGCGTTCGACGAACTCAAGTCTGCGTTCGACGAACAGCTCAATACTTCAGCGGTCGACGAAATCATTCAAGCTCAGCGGTCGACAAATCCTTCTGTTCGACGAACTCAAGTTTGCGTTCGACGAATATTCAGCAGAAGTTCAAAACAGTGAATTTAATGATCAGGTCGACGAATCAAATGATGAGCTCGACGAACTTGAACCTCAGCTCGACAAATTTCTGCAACATTATTTTACCGCATTCTCAGCTTGACTAAAATAGTATATATATGCTGTCAGACTTTATTAAAGTAATATTTATTATTTCTATATATATATATTGTTGATTTAACCTTACAACGTGAAGCATTAAATGTTATAGCCGTTGGCAGAAAAGCATTAAATATTGTAGCCGTTGCAGCAAGCTAAACACGACAAGGTATCTTCTCGAGGTTCTGGGAAAAGAAAGAGATATTACTCCTTTCCCCTTTGGTCGGCAAGGATTCAAATCAGCCAGGAAAGAGGACAGCTCTTTTACACGACAGCAGAAGTCAACTTATTATACAACAGATTATTATACAGCAGATAAATATATAACAGAATAATAACAAGTTGTTCTCTCTCGACATATATATACAGAATATATCACTATTGATGTACACATTATTAGAGACAGAATATATCATCATATTGCTGTACAGGAATAAGAGAAGAAGAAGAAGAAGAGAAAAGGATGAACAGAAGCAAAAAGAAGAACAGATCAATATATATTATATCTTCTTTTTGGCTAACTCTTTCTTGCAGATCATACATATCCTGAGACACCAAACACTATCAATTGCTCAGGATCAAAACTGCAAGAAGAAGAAAAGAAGATTTGCAATCTAGAGAAGGAGCTCCATCAAAAGCTGTCATCTATTCTAAATCAGACAGTGGGAGATTTCTTCATCATCATCAAGATCCAAACACAACATCTCATCAGGATCATCAAGAGTCTTCTCAGCAAAAAGAGAAGAACAATATATCTTTTCCCTTTCTCCTTCCCATCTTGTAAAGGGTTAAAACTCCCTTCAAAAGTTTACTCCCGGTGACAGGCCACCTTAGCAAACACCTACATCTTGGTTTATAAGCACCTGATCAAAAGCTTATAGGTGATTTGGGCACCTGATCAAACCTCCATTGGTTTGTGGACACCTGAACAAAAACACCTTGGTGTGAGGGCACCTGATCAAAACTCCTAGTGGATTTCTACCAGTGGGTAGAAGAGTAGATGTACCCAGTTGAGGGAAACTACTATATTTTCTTATGTCTTCTGGATGTGTGCCTTGTTTATTTTGTATTTGATGTGCTGTGATTTTTATATGCTTCCTACTGTTTGTTTTTATTACTCAGCAAACACATCTATATATTTATATCACATTACTTTGAAGATAAACTTAAACAAGAGTTTTAATAATATATAAGAACTAAACTCACCTTCAATTGGTATCAGAGCGTGTTGATTTGATTATTTCAATTTCTGTAACCTGATACTCAATTGAACCCACTTTCAATTGGTATCAGAGCAGGTTGATTTTTCACACAGGCTAACACCTGAAATCACAAAGATCACTTAGTTCTTATTTTGTTTTTAAAAAGGTTTTTCCCAATGGCACTAGCAGATTTCTTATTTTCAGATCCACCTTTATGTAATTTGGATAGATTTGATTTATGGAAGGTTAGGATTAAACTGTATATGAATGCAATAGATGAAAATATTTATAATTCCATCTTCAATCTCTTCATCTGATGATCAAGAAAAAATGAAAAATGCTGATGCCATGGCCATGAACATATTGGCTAAATCAATGCCCAAAGACATTCTTCTCAAAGTGGCTGATTGCACTTCAGCAAAGGGCATCTGAAACTCCCTCTCAAGGATGGTAAATGAATCCACCTTTACTTCTTCTACTAGCATCATTTTTTATGCAGAACCATCTTCAACTCTAAGTGAAGAAGGAGAAGAAGAATAAAAAGGCAGAAATTTCTGTATGATGGCAATATATGGCTGAAACTACATATTAGAATCTGAATCTGATGCAGAATTTGATGAAGAAAAGGTAGTAGAGGTAACTTCACATTTTATTTCTACCTCTGATTTCACATCTGTTTTCAACTCACCATCTACAGATTTAATAAATTCTGAATCATAATCAGAAAAAGTAATTTCAACTCCCAACTCCACCTCTAAAAATAACATATCAGATTTTGAGTTAATATATACAAATATGATTCATTTACTCACCTCTAAATTTGAACAACCTGTTAAGAAGAAAAGTATTTATGTTTAACAAAATCAGAATAAATTTTCAAATTTGTATTTTAATGAAATAAAGAGGCCAATATATCTAATGATTAAGCATTTGTTTTTACCTATTTTAAAATAATTATAATTAAACAACAGTTTTAATGATTCTTTTGAATTTTTTATATCTCAAAAACAAAGTCAGATAGACTTCGCTTTCTTACAGATTTTTCTCTAAAATCAAGTTGAGCATTCTACTCAGATTGCATAGATTAGAAATGTTCAAAGCACTAACTGTGAGTCTCTTATGATTAAGGGGATTCTATAGAAAGAAGCTATCAGACTTTGTCTTTCTGATTTTAAAATTTTTATAATCCTACAACAGCTAGCAATTCATAATATTAAATTCCTATTTAAATCAAAATTTAGGAAATCTGAAATTGTTTAAATGAATTTAATAAGAAGAAAATAATCTCTGACCCTTAAGCTTCAAAGACTTTTTATGTTTAGGTATCCTAAACCAAATAGGGGGAGATTGTTAGAACCTAGTCTTAATTTGGATTAGGATCCCAACTCAAATAGGGGGAGATTGTTGGAACCTTAGTTTTGATTTGAGTTAGGATCCACCTTTAGTATTTAAGTTTCAATCATAACATATATTATAACTTAGATTAAATCCTATTAAGGTAGAAGGCTGAAAAGAAATATTCAATAATATAAATAATAAATATATAATAAGAAATATACAATAATATATATATAATATGCTAATAAATATATATATATATAATATGCTGAAATATACATATATAATAGGCTGAAAAATATATATATATTAATATGCAGAAAATAAGAGAAAGAATAAAAATACATATATTCTCTGCGTTCGACGAACGGCGATCTGCGTTCGACGAACGACGTTCTACGCTCGATGATTGGCGTGCATTCTGCGCTCGACAAAATCCAAGCAGTGCTCGACGATCCCGTCTCAGCTCAGCGGTCGACGAATAGATTGGTTCAGCGGTCGATGAACAGATTATCTCAGCGGTCGACGAACAGACCTCAGCTCAGCGGTCGGCGAAATCCTGCGTTCGACGAACTCAGGTTTGCGTTCGACGAACAGCTCAATACTTCAGCGGTCGACGAAATCATTCAAGCTCAGCGGTCGACGAATCCTTCCATTCGACGAACTCAAGTCTGCGTTTGACGAATATTTAGCAGAAGTTCAGAACAATGAATTTAATGATCAGGTCGACGAATCAAATGATGAGCTCGACGAACTTGAACCTCAACTCGACGAATTTCTGCAGCATTATGTTACAGCATTCTCAGCTTGACTAAAATAATATATATATGCGGTTAGACTTTATTAAAGTAATATTTATTATTTATATATATATATATATTGTTGGTTTAACCTTACAACGTGAAACATTAAATGTTATAGCCGTTGGCAGCAAAGCATTAAATACTGTAGCCGTTGCAGCAAGCTAAACACGGGAAGTTATCTTCTCGAGGTTCTGGGAAAAGAAAGAGATATTACTCCTTTCCCCTTTGGTAGGCAAGGATTCAAATCAGTCAGGAAAGAGGACAGCTCTTTTACACGACAGCAGAAGTCAACTTATTATACAGCAGATTATTAGACAGCAGATAAATATATAATAGAATAATAACCAGTTGTTCTCCCTCGACATATATATACAGAATATATCACTATTGTTGTGCACATTATTAGAGACAGAATATATCATCATATTGCTGTACAGGAATAAGAGAAGAAGAAGAAGACGAGAAAAGGAAGAACATGAGCAAAAAGAAGAACAGATCAATATATATTGTATCTTCTTTTTGCCTAACTCTTTCTTGCATATCATACATATCCTGAGACACCAAACACTATCAATTGCTCAGGATCAAAACTGCAAGAAGAAGAAAAGAAAATTTGCAATCTAGAGAAGGAGCTCCATCCAAAGCTGTCATCTATTCTAAATCAGACAGGGGGAGCTTTCTTCATCATCATCATCAAGATCCATACACAACATCTCATCAGGATCATCAAGAGTCTTCTCAGCAAAAAGAGAAGAACAATATATCTTTTCCCATTCTCCTTCCCATCTTGTAAAGGGTTAAAACTCCCTTCAAAAGTTTACTCCCGGTGACAGACCACCTTAACAAAAACCTGCATCTTGGTTTATAAGCACCTGATCAATAGCTTATAGGTGATTTGGGCACCTGATCAAACCTCCATTGGTGTGTGGACACCTGAACAAAAACACCTTGGTGTGAGGACACCTGATCAAAACTCCTAGTGAATTCCTACCAATGGGTAGAAGAGTAGATGTACCCAGTTGAGGGGAACTACTATATTTTCTTGTGTCATCTGTGATGTGCTTTGTTTTTGTTTTATTTCTTATTTTATGTGCTGTGATTTTTATGCACTCTTAGTGTTTGATTTTATTACTCATACAACAATAATCAACAATCACATATATTTTATATATATCATTTATTTTGAAGTAAAACTTAATAAAGACATTTAACAAATATAATAAGAACTAAACTCACTTTCACTCGCCGCTACTGGTCTCGCAATGGGAAGGTTCGGCTCGCACTCGCAAGCTCCTATATGTTTCTTCATTTTAACCACTAACTCTTTCATTGCCTTTGCAGGTGAGCATGATCTTCCCTTCCATCCACCGCATGCGAGGAGCGCAACCCTCACCTCTAGCTCTCTCACTATCGAGGCCACCGAGACCCTCTCGGCTCGACCTCTGGCAAGAAACGACCACCTCCCACGAGCCATCACGGAGCTAAACCTCCCGCCAAGAAAAAAAGCAAGGACGCCCTTTCCACATCCAAGGCGAAAGAGGTCGTGGACCTCAGTGAGGTGGAGGTTCCGCTCCCTCCGCCCGCAAGTCAAAAAGCTGCCAAGGAGAGAAGCGGGGTTGCGGATGTTTTGGGCGAGCCCAAGCCGGCGAGACACAAGAACTTCGGCCTCGACGCGAGGCTTCCAGATGCGCTCAGTGAGCCGGTACTCGCATGGGATCCTGACCACAACAGGATTTCATGCTCTTCGCTCCTCCCCTCCTGGGTCGAGGGCGACAAGGTTGGGGGCGAGGCGTTCGCCCTCGCCTTCAGGTTGTATGGTCTCGAGGATGCCGCTGGTTTCAACGCCCTGCGATCCCAGCTGCTTGACAACGAGGCCATGCGGGCCCACTTCCGGTCCATGGAGCTCAGCCACATGGTGGATCGGCGATACCTCACCGCGGAGAGAGATTCTAAGGAGATCCAGTGCAAGCTCAAGGAGGCCTCAGACGAGATCGCGAGCCTCATGGGAAGAGAGGACATATCGGAAGGTCTCCTCGCCAGCCTTCAAGGTGGAATGGTAAGTCATTCGTACAACTTCTACCTCGCTCGCCATATTTTCCTTTACTTGACTCAACCTATTCTTTTACAGGATGCTGAAATGGGGAGCCAACTCCTCTCGCGGAACGCTGACCTGGAGAAGGTGGTCACGTTCCTAAAGGCGCAGGACTGCGAGCTGACCCGAGCGGTGCTCCCTCCATCCCCCCGTGAGCTGGGACTCACAAGAAATCTCGAGACGAATTAAAGTCGACCCATAAGAATTCCACGGGCATTGCTAACCTCGTCTTCGAGACCCTCAAAGGGGCGGGTCTGCTTTCCCCGGATGCCCTAGAGCTCCGCATCGAGGAAGTCATCCCGGACCTGTTCGTGCCGATCCCGGAGCCCGACGACCGCGGGAGCGAGGAAGAGCTGTCCAGCGACCATCATTAACTTTTTAATTTTCAATGTAAAACTTTTGTTTTTACCCGGCGAGTTCGCGGTTATTTTGTAACACCTTTTTGAGAAAAGAAACGTGGAAATTTTTTTTTCTTTTGATTGCTTTTCCATCTCGCTCGCGCCGGTATTCTTTTCTACGCTCGCGCATACGTATTTTGTTTCGCTTGTGCTCATATGCTCGCGTCACAACGTTATTATTTATGCTCGCGTTCACACACTTCTTATTGGCGATAGTCACAAGGTCTACAATTTCATCGTGCTTTCATTTTGTCTCACTATCTTACCTCACGCATATTCAATAAGGTGTTCGCATAACATATATCCCGCTTAGGAGCTTCGTTAGATGGTCTATCTGTTTGCTCTCGCATAAAGAGCGGTCTGCTTCACGCCTTTGGCTCACCCAGCGGGGCCCTTGGGCGCGGGATTGATGTTATCCCGCCTCGCTCGCCTGCCCCCTTCGTGCGACCAGCATTGCTTGTTAACCACCGCGCCGACGGACCTCCCCAACTCGTTAGTTTCAAGCATCTCTTATGAATTCTCCACGTTTTTTCATGAGCTAGGACCCGGCCCGACGAGCCGTGCGACCATCGTATCCAGCCGTCTCGCCATTACCCTTGGACTTGGCACTTTTCATCAATTGCTGTCTTTCATTTCTCGCGAGCGACCCTTAGGGCTCGCCCTATTTAGGCCTTGAGAGATTTGGCGAACTGAACCCCTTAACATGAATAATTTACTCGCCAGACTCTCTAGAGATCAACCTGACCCACCGTCTATGAGAGCCCGGCAGCGAAATCGATCTGGGGTACTCCAGCACCAAAAAATTTCACCTTGCCAGCCTCTCCAGAGATCAACCTGACCCACTGTTTATGAGAGCCCGGCAGCGGAAATCGATCTGGGGCACTCCAGCACCAAAACTTTCCACCTTGCCAGCCACTCCAGAGATCAACCTGACCCACCGTCTATGAGAGCCCGGCAGCGGAATCGATTTGGGGCACTCCAGCACCTAAACATTCCACCTTGACAGTCTCTCCAGAGATCAACCTGACCCACCGTCTATGAAAGCTCGGTAGCGGAATCAATTTGGGGCACTCCAGCACCAAAACTTTACACCTTGCCAGCCTCTCCAGAGATCAACCTCCCACCATCTATGAGAGCACGACAGCGGAATCGATCTGGGGAACTCCAGCACCAAAACTTTCCACCTTGCCAGCCTCTCCAAAGATCAACCTGACCCACCATCTATGAGAGCCCGGCAGCAGAATCGATCTGGGGAACTCCAACACCAAAACTTTCCACCTTGCCAGCCTCTCTAGAGATCAACCTGACCCACTTTCTATGAGATCCCGACAGCGGAATCGATCTGGGGAACTCCAGCACCAAAACTTATGGACTCCTAGTTAGAAAAAACTTCCAAATAAATATATTGAGATTAGAATATATAATAAGTCAATTACAAAAAGCTTCACGGATAGAATCGCTTCAGGTCATCCCCGCTCCTGGCCAGGCCGAGGAGTACCCCATCCACATCTCAGAGGTGGTACCCTCCTGACTTGAGTGCTTCTTCTACAATATACGGACCCTCCCAGTTAGGATTGATCTTTCCCACTACGGCTCCTCTCCCGGCCGCGTCAACTTTCATCAGCACATGGTCTCCTTTCTCGAACTATTTCACTCGGATATGCTTGTTGAAGTACCGAGCCATCCGCCGCTTGACCTCTTCTTTCTGGACGGTCGCTAAGTCTTAGAGCTCTTCCACTAGGTCCAGAGATAGCCTCTGTTCTTCCCTATTTTCCACTAGCCATTCTTCATCCCCCTCGCCCGCGGCGACCACCTCGGGGGACTTTACTTTGAACTCCACTGGAAGAACGGCCTCGGACCCGTGGGAAAGCTTGAATGGAGTCTCCCACGTGGCCGTGTTCAGAGTGGTCCTCAGTGCCCAGAGGACCGAGGGTAACTTCTCTACCTAGTTCCCCCTGAGGTTCTCGACCTTCTTCTTCAGCAAGTTCACAATAATTTTGTTTGCCGCCTCCACCTGCCCATTGCTCCTCGGGTGGTTGACTGACGCAAACTGAAGGTCTATGACAAGCTGGGTGCAGAAGCTGATGAACTCATCGCTGGAAAATTGCGGTCCGTTGTCTGTAACTATGGCTAGCGGGAGCCCATGCCTGTATATTATCTCACCCCATATGAAATTTCTAACTACTTGAGACGTTACCTTAGCCAACACCTTCACCTCCAGCCATTTAGAGAAATAATCAATCATCACCAACAAGAACCTTCTTTGGCCACTCGCTTGCGTGAAAGGACCTACCGGGTCCAAGCCCCAGATGGAAAAGGGCCAGGGTGCTGTGATGGATAGAAGCCTTTGGGCTGGCAGGAGCTAGAGAGGAGCGAACAACTGGCACTTTGAACTTTTCTTTGTGAACTCCGCTTCTTCTTTACTAAGGGTAGGCCAAAAATAGCCTTGCCTCAACACTCTCCCCTCCAAGGTTCGGCTTCCGGAGTGGCTGCCACACTCTCCTGAGTGGATCTCCTCCAGGACCCTTGGGACCTCCTCTTCTGCCACACCCCGGGCTAGGAGTCCCGAGAGTGTTTTCCTGTATAGTCTTCCTGCATGCAAGGAATAATATGTCGATTTATACCTGAAGCGCCGCTTATCCACACCCCCTTCGGGGAACTTCCCCGATGTCAAGAAGGTGATGAAGGGATCCATCCATGACGCCCGCTGGTCCACGTCCATCAGCTCACCCTCCTCGATGGATGGCCGAAAGAGGTCCGACACCGTCCCCCATGCCCTGGGACCGAACTTGGCAAGGAGATCCGCCGCGGCACTCTCTTCCCTTGGTACGTGATGGATTGAGAAGGTCTGGAACTACCCTATTAGCCCTGGACATTTTCCAGGTATTGCTGAAGAGTCGACTCCTTTACCTCGAACTCCCCCTGACCTGACAAGCCACCAGCATGGAGTCAATCGAGACCTCCACATCCTGCACTCCCAATTCCCGGGCCAGCCACAGGCCCGCCACTACTGCCTCGTACTCCGCCTGGTTGTTGGTAAGGGGAAAATTACTATTGATTGCCTGCTCAATCCTCGTCCCTTTGGGGCTTACCAAAACCACCCCTCCCCCGAAGGAATGCTTTCCCGAGGCCCCATCCACCAACATCCTCCAGGCCACCGAGCTGGATAGATCGGGCTCTTCCACCTCGGTTACATAGTCCGCCAAAAAGTCCGCCACCGCTTAGGCCTTTATTGACAACCTGGGCACATATGAAATATCGAATTCACTTAGCTCTACCGAACATTTAGCCAACCTCCCTGAGTGCTCCACCCCTTCCATGATGTTGCAAAGGGGGTGATCGGTCACCACCTTGATCAAATGCACTTGGAAATAAGGCTGGAGCTTCCGGGCCGACACCACCAAGGCGAAAGCCAACTTCTCCAGAATGGGGTACCGAAGCTCTGCCTTCCTTAATACTCGGTTAAGATAGTAGATTGGGAGCTACCTTCGGCCCTCTTCTCGGACCAGTATTGAACTTACCTCCTCGGGTCCTACCCCCAGGTATAGGAACCAGTCCTCTCCTTGTCTTGGCCCTTGCAGCAAGGGGGCTTGGGTCAATTGTTCCTTTAGCACTTGAAAGGCCCTCTTACACTCAAGGGTCCATTCAAACATTTGATTCCCCCGCAGCACCTTGAAGAAGGGTGCACACTTCTATCCCTCCCTAGAGAGGAACCTGCTAAGCCTGACCAACTTCCCCGTGAGGCGCTGAACCTCCTTCGTGTTCCTTGGCGATCCCAACTCTATGATGGACTTAACTTTGTCTGGATTAGGCTCCACCCCCATTGGAGTGAGCAAGTGACCTAGGAACTTCCCCCGGCTAGCCCCAAAGACGCACTTTTGGGGGTTGAGCTTCATCTTGAATTTTCTCAATGTCCCAAAAGTTTCTTTAAGGTCACGGAGGTGGGACTCAAGGTCTCGACTCTTCACCATGAGGTCATCTATGTAGACCTCCAAGTTTCTACCCTTTTGTTCCCGGAAGACCCGGTCCATCATCCGTTGGTAAGTGGCTCCTGCGTTCTTGAGCCAAAAGGGCATCATTTTATAGCAATATCACCCATCCCTCATGATGAATGAGACATCCCTGACGTGGGGGGGGGGGGGGTGCATGCGGATTTGATGATAACCTGAAAAAGCAGCTAAAAAGACACCACAAAAAAACCGATGGCTGAGTCAACCAGCGCATCGATTCGGGGCAAAGGGTAGCAATCCTTGGGACATGATTTATTAAGCAAAGAAAAGTCAACACACATTCTCCACTTACCTCCTCCCTTCTTTACCATAACCATATTAGCGATAGCAGGACCCCATTTAGGAGATAGGATAAGAAGACGGGACGGAGCAGATCAACCACTACACGTCGTCACAGCAGCAGCTATAGTTGTATGAAGACAGAGTTTGATTGCTTCCGCATAAAAGTAGAATGAGAGTATTGATGTACTATATTTGAACATGTAGCGGGCATATGCCCTCTTTTACTTTAATTCTCATCATGGACATTGTAATCATGTAATTTATATATTTAATGTGATTTATGTACTTATTGCTTCTATTACTATGAATTGTGGTTGGCCTGGATGATGTTGATTAGCCGGCAGGATCGGCGTATTGTGGCGGGGACCATTGGGTGTAATGGTCTCGCCGTAAGACGGCGGTTCTGGGCGGTAAGACCCGGTTTTAAAAGCAAAAAAAGAGGGTCTTACACTATGTGTGATCGCCTGTCCGGGCGGTTTGTGCTTGGCAATCTGGCGACTTGTTCTAAGTCGGCCAGATGGTTTCTGGTTTGCTCCTGGTGGTCTAAGGAAGGAGTACCTGTGTGACCGCGCGGCTTGTGCGCTGTCTCGTGTTCGCGCGACCTGTGCGCGACCTGTCTGCTGATCTGCATCTTGGTCGGATGATCGTCCAAGTGGTCTGATCGCGCGGTCTGCTTTATGAGACCGCTAGCGATCTGACGGATGGTGATTGTATCTCACCTGTGCGGTGATGACATCCGTCTACCCGCCTATAAATAGAGGTGCAGGGCCCGTCATTCCTAACGAGAACTGTAAGAACTGAGCCTGGGTTAATTCGTGTGGTCTCACTTTGAGGTCGGGCGGTCTCGGAAGCGAGCTGACTGTTTGTTGTGTTCGCAGGTTTGCGATCTGCAGGTTGCGGTCTTCTTCCTTGGTGATTCCCAGCGGCTAGAATAAACAGTTCGGCAGCGGTTTGTCTGTGAACTGGTTTATGTTCGTTCTTGTGATGTTCGCAGCGAGCTCCGCGATCAGGCGACCTTCAGCTGTTAGGCGATCTAAGTTGCGGTCTGGCGACAGCTTCAGTTCTTCGTTCCAATAAGCTCCAGTTTGTGCGGTCTGAGGTGCGGTCTTGCAGTGCTGGTAGTCTGTCTGGTTTCTGTTCGTGCGATCTCGGGTCAAGCCGGGCGACTTCTGGAGTCGAGCGGTCTGTGCGGTCTTATCTTGTCTAGCCGCCAGATTTGTTTTTGGTGTGTTTTGTTCTTCTCGTCTCCGTGATTCTGATGAATCATGTCTCGCCATGTATACCTCGCAATGTAAATGAAGTTTATGTTTCAATAAAGTCTCTTGTGTTGCTATGTGGCATTGTGGTTGTTTGGCTTTAACTCAGTTGATGCAACTCCTGCTTACTCCTAAACGATTCAAATCAAAATTTTTAACATGGTATCAAAGCAAGGTTGTTGGAGTGGATAAGCAGTGATCAACTTGAGTTGCCATCGTCTTTGTGAAGAAGAGACCACATAGATTGCCATGGAAGGCGGATTCGCAAGAGGGCTTGGTATTGAACTCCTGACATCGACTAACTATAAGAAATGGAGGTCATGTATGGAGAGCTATTTACTTGGCGAGGATCTATGGGAGATAGTTGGAGGAGAAGACACACAGTAGGTGTTTCTAGCAGGAGATAATATGGCAGAGGTGAGACTTTGGAGGAGGACGAATGCTAAGGCAGAGTTCACTCTCAAGAGGGCTATCTCACCGGAGATGTTTGATCACATCATTGGATGTAGATCTGTTGCTGAAATTTGGACGTCTTTGGACGGGTTGTTTAATAAGAAGAATGTAGCTCGGCTACAGTTTCTTGAAAATGAGTTGGCGAAGGCCTCTCAAGGCGATCTTTCTATTTCTACCTTCTTTCTCAAGATGAAGAACCTCACAGTAGAAATTTCTGCATTGGACCCTGATGAGCCCATCTCGGAGGCAAAACTGAAGAGGCATATCATCCGCGGGTTGCGGAAGGAGTATCTTGCCTTTGTGACTTCAGTTCAGGGCTGGGCAAATCAACCATCTCTGTTGGAGCTGGTGAACTTACTTGCTTCGCAAGAAAGTTTGGCAAGACAGATGGCAGGGACTTCTATCTCTGGGGGAGATAGTGATGTGTTGTTCTTTGGAAAGAAGAAGAAGAAGTGGGAGAAGAAGAAGCCAGGTTATGATGGACCCTCTACTTCAGGTCAGCAGGATAGATGTTATGCTTCTAAGTCTGATGGGAAGAAGAATGGAGAGGGACCAAGGTGCTTCAGGTGCAATAAGACCGGCCACTTCAAGAAAGATTGTCGGGTTAATCTTCAGTCGGGACATGTAGCAGAGAAGGAGAAGCCAAAGTCTGATGAAGCTGGATGGGGAGGAGCCTTTGCGGCTAATATGACGGCGATGCCCGTTAAGGCCTTGGTTGCCATCAACTTCGAAGAGGATTGGATTATTGATTCAGGGTGTGGACATCATCTCACCGAGGATGAATCAAAGTTCTCTTCTTTGGCGCCTTTCTCAGGTAACGATGCTATCATTACGGCTGATAATTCTGTTCATGCTGTCGAACCAGAAGGTGTTGTCTCCCTGAGCAGTGATAAGGGTCCACTCACATTGAGGAGTGTTTATCACGTACCAGGTATGAGGAAGAATCTCTTCAATGTGACCAATGCGGTCGATGCCGGTTATCACGTTCTGTTTGGCCCAACAGAAGCGAAGTTTCTTAAAACTCAACCGAAGATAAGGGGAGATGTTATCCATATTAGAAAGAGGGTGAAGGACTTGTTCGTGTTATCGACAAGTACCTATGTTGATAAGATGAAGACCAACGATAGCGCGGCTATCTGGCATGAAAGGTTGGGGCATGTTGGCATGGATAAATTGAAGGCTATGGCGGTAAGGGGCCTTGTCAAGGGCTTGCCTAGCTTGTCCTCTTATGGGGACGGCCATGTTTGTGCTGGATGTCAGTTTGGTAAGTCTCATCGACTTCCATTTGATAAATCACAAACTAGATGCAAAGCGTCGTTGGAGTGCATCCACGGTGATTTGATGGGACCGACATCCACCCCAAGCCTTGGAGGCAATATATATGTTGGTATTGATTGACGATTACATCAGATATGTCTGGGTCTATTTTTTGAAAGAGAAGTCGGAAGCCTTTGCAAAGTTTGTGGAGTTCAAGGAGCTGGTGGAAGGTCGGTTAGGCCTACGGGTGAAAAAATTGAGAACTGATAATGGTGGGGAGTTCACCTCTTGTGAGCTCTCAAGTTTTTGCAGGAAACACGACGTTCGGAGAGAGCTCACTTGTGCCCATACTCCACAGCAAAATGGCGTTGCGGAGAGGAAGATCCGTCATTTGACGGAAACCTGCAAATGCTGGCTTCATGCCAAGAGTATCCCAAAGTCCTTTTGGGCGGAGGGAATGTCTTGTGCGGCTTATGTCATCAACAGAATGCCTCTAAGTCCTATTAACATGAAGACCCCTCACGAACTGATGTTCAAGGAGAAACTGAGTGTTGCTCACCTTCATGTGTTCGGGTCAACCTGCTATGTGCATATTCCTGATGCTCTTCGGACAAAGCTAGATGCGAAAGCAAGGAAGCTAATCTTTGTTGGGTATGATGAAGGAAAGAAAGGATGGAGGTGCATGGATCCTGAGACACGGAGATCAGTGGTATCTCGGGATGTGGTGTTCGATGTAGTAACTTCCTACAAGGGGAGTTCAGAGTTGAACTACCGGAGAGCAGGGTTGATGAAGCAGGGAAAGCTGCAGGAAGTCTTCAAGTGGAGTTGCCTGTTTCACCAGGAGCTCCAGCTGTGTCAAGCTCTGAGATGGAGGCTTCAGGTTCTGGAAGCAGGGGGAGCGATGCTCCAAGTTCGTCTGGAAGAGGAGCTTGCACTGAAGAAGCAGCTGAGTAGGTGGTTAGTCAGGTGCAACCTCTTAGGAGGTTGAAGAGGACTATCAAGCCACCAGATCGATATACAGGAGGAAACATGGTGAGCTTCATCTCATGTTTCTTCGCTGGTCCCTTGGATGAAAGGGAGGCGTCGAGCTTTGAGAAAGCCAAAGGCGTGAAGCAGTGGGATATTGCTATGCAAGAAGAGATGGATGCTCTCAAGAAGAATGAGACTTGGTCTCTAGTGCTCAGGCCCAAGGGCATTACCCCTGTAACATGCAAATGGGTTTACAAGCTCAAGAAGAAAGCTGACGGTACGATCGAGCGATAAAAGTCTCGCCTTGTAGCTCGCGGGTTCTCACAGCAGTATGGTGAAGATTATGATGAGACGTTTAGTCCAGTGGCAAAGATGACTTCGGTCCGATTTGTTATTGCTTTAGCGGCATCTTGTGGATGGGAGATTTGGCAGCTCGATGTTAAGAATGCTTTCTTATACGGAGAGATTGACAAGGATATCTTCATGATCCAGCCACCGGGGTTCATCTCGGAGGATCGTGCGGACTACGTCTGCAAATTGAAGAAGGCCTTATATGGGTTGAAGCAAGCGCCTCGAGCACGGTATGGAAATATCGCAGAGTATCTCTTATTCTGCGGGTTCTTTGCTTCAGACTCTGATTCCAGCTTGTTCGTCAAGAATGAGGGGGTGCTTCGGGTTATTGTGCTGCTTTATGTGGATGACATGATTGTCACCGGGAACTCGAAGGAGGCAGTAGCAAGGCTGAGAGCTGAGCTTGCTATCAGGTTCGAGATGAAGGATCTGGGGGAGCTTCACCATTTCCATGGACTCGAGGTCCAGAGGCGGGAGAGCGGAGTGCTCATTTCTTAGGAAGGATATGCGGAGCGGATCGTTCAACGATTTGGCATGGAAGAAGGGAAGATCAGCTATATACCTCCGGAACAGCATCATAAACTTCGGAAGGATGAGGGAAGAGTTCTATCTGATCCGTTGGTGTTCCGAGCTCTGGTTGGGAGCTTGATTTACTTGACCATCACGAGGCCTGATATTGCTTAAGCAGTTGGCAAAGTGAGTCGGTACATGGTGGAGCCACGGAAGCCTCATCTTCTGGCGGCAAAAGGGATTCTGAAATATGTGAAGTCGACCTCTGATTTGGGTCTCCTATTTAGGAGAGGGTCAAGCTTGGAGTTGCATGGATACATGGACGCTGACTACGGGGGAGACGTGGATGATCGAAGATCAACGTCTAGTTATGTCTTTATGATGGGCCCCACAGCTATCTCTTGGTGCAGCAAAAAGCAGGACTCAGTGTCCGTATCTACCACAGAAGCGGAATACAAGGCTTCAGCCTTGGCAGCTCAGGAAGCCATTTGGCTCAGGAGGTTGGTGGAGGATGTTCATGAGGAGGTTCGAGGTCCCACTATGCTACGCGGGGACAATGAGAGTGCTCTCAAGCTGGTTAATAATCCAGTTTGTCACGCGAGGACCAAACATATTGAGATTAAGCACCATTTCATTCGTGAAAAGGTGTTGGGTGGATCTCTTATGGTCGAGCATGTTCGGAGTGCGGACAATGTCGCAGACATCTTCACAAAGCCGCTGGCAAAGGGACCGTTTACACAGTTTTGGAGTTTACTCGGGCTAGTCTCCACTTCCCACTTCAAGGGGGAGTGTTGAAATTTTGAAGTGAAGTGGAGACTGGGCGGTCTGATTTTGGGAGACCGCCGAGATCGCGCGGCCTGTGCTTGTTTTCTGCTAGTATGTTCTGGCAGATTGCTGGTTTTGCCGGTCTGTTCTTTGTAGCAGCGGTCTGTTCTGGAGTTGGTGTGCTGGTTGGCCTGTCTTCCTTGTTGGAAAACCGGGCGGTCTGTTCCTATGTGTGACTGCTTGTCCGGGCGGTTTGTGCTTGGCGATCTGGCGACTTATTCTAAGTCGGCCAGATGGTTTCTGGTTTGCTCCTGGTGGTCTAAGGAAGGAGTAACTTTATGACCGCGCGACTTGTGCGCGATCTCGTATTCACGCGACCTGTGCGCGACCTATCTGCTGATCTGCGTCTTGGTCGGATGATCGTCCAAGTGGTCTGATCGCACAGTCTGCTTTATGAGACCGCTGGCGATCTGACGGGTGGTGATTGTATCTCTCCTGTGCGGTGACGACATCCGTCTACCCGCCTATAAATAGAGGTGCAGGGCCCGTCATTCCTAACGAGAACTGTAAGAACTGAGCCAGGGTTAATTCGTGCGGTCTCACTTTGAGGTCGGGCGGTCTCGGAAGCAAGCTGACTGTTTGTTGTGTTCGCAGGTTTGCGATATGCAGGTTGCGGTCTTCTTCCTTGGTGATTCCCAGCGGCTAGAATAAACAGTTCGGCAGCGGTTTGTCTGCGAACTGGTTTATGTTTGTTCTTGTGCTGTTCGCAGCGATCTCCGCGATCAGGCGACCTTCAGCAGTTAGGCGATCTGAGTTGCGGTCTGGCGACAGCTTCAGTTCTTCGTTCCAATAAGCTCCAGTTCATGCGGTCTGAGGTGCGGTCTTGCAGTGTTGGTAGTCTGTCCGGTTTCTGTTCGTGCGATCTCAGGTAAAGCCGGGCGACTTCTGGAGTCGAGCGATCTGTGCGGTCTCAGCTTGTCTAGCCGCCAGATTTGTTTTTGGTGTGTTTTGTTCTTGTCGTCTCCGTGATTCTGATGAATCATGTCTCGCCATGTATACCTCGCAATGTAAATGAAGTTTGTGTTTTAATAAAGTCTCTTGTGTTGCTGTGTGGCATTGTGGTTGTTTGGTTTTAACTCAGTTGATGCAACTCCTGCTTACTCCTAAACGATTCAAATCAAAAATTTTAACAAAATGAATGCCCATTCTAAACCCCTCACCCAAAATGGCTTGAAATTTCATCCATGCATGGGTATAGATAGGACACACTTACTGATCAAAAATCAGAATTTTTAGAAGAAATTTCCCTAAAGTTTTAGTAAAAATTTATTAATCCTTGCATGGATTAATTAATGGGTTATATGACCTCAATTTCACCCAAATTTGTGGTGGATGGTGTGTTAGGGTATGAATGACCCGGGGACAAAATATTAGGTCTTTTGGGTGGCTGCATGGTGAGGAACCTCAATTTCAATTCCTAAGCATCGATGGTCTTTTGGGTGCGTATAGACAAAAAGGGAGTTTGGTATGAAAATCTAGATTCCCTTGGTGCATGCCCATGGAATTTGCACATTCATGTGATATGAAATATCACATCACCTCTGAGAGTTTAAGGATTTTTGGAAATTATTTTTCTAAGGTTTTACACTTAATTTAATTTGTCAAATTTATGTATTAATAAAATGTTTATGGTCAAATCACCATAGAAAAAACCCAAACCTTGGCACATGCTCATCTAGGGCATTTCACACTCTGAGAATAATTTGGGAATTTTTGGACACTCTATGCCCTTATATCTCGTATTATCCCTATTTATCACCTTGGATTAATTTGTTGATTTTGTGATAAATGTTTATTATCATGTCATGAAACCTTGTTAGGATCACTTATGGACCAGTATGAATCCCTGTGAATTTTCTCATAATTTTTGGGGTAATATTTATAGTAGATCCTTCTCAATGAGAATTGTTCACCCTTGGAGTATTTATTTATTTATGGACAAATTCATGTTGGGAAAATCTTGAAATCTGGAATTATGAGTTTTTAGTGGAAACATATAAATGTTACTTTTCTCTGATTTTTTGGAATAGTATTTGAAGTAGATCCTTCACAACATGAATTATACACCATTTTAGTAATTATTTAATTCTGGTTAATTCCATGATGAAGAATTTTTGGAAACTCTAGAATAGTGTTACTAATATGCTAACACACCTCTGGAAATATTTGACGATTTATTTATGGAGTCTTTATAATTTTCATCCCTTGTAATTTGAAGTATGACAATTTTTTTAAAAATTAAATAAATCATGTATGGTGCATATCATAGGTTATTCTGACTCACACCACTCCAAATCTCCCTTGGGATGTTGGTTATGAGTATATTAGTCATTGGTGAAGTTTTTGGCTCAATAAGGGTTATTGCATATGAAAGTATCCATGGTTAAATGAGTCATAGGAAACCTTCATTTTTGGTCACTCTAAAGGTTGATTTCTGCCCTAGTGAAATTGATATTTTGTACACTAATTTTGAGGCCCTGAAATGAAAAGAAGGCAGATACAACTTTTGTAGGCCTTTGTGTCTACAATCTATAGAAAGTGAGATCACAACAATTAGAACCCTACAACTCTCTGTATGGCAGATTTAGTAAGGCTGGTCCTAAGTGAGGGAATGGCCTTAAAATGGGAATAACTTCTATTTAGTAATTGATATGAGGCTGAAAATTTAACAATGTGTGAATGTACCCTAGATCTACTTTGAGACCAAAAATCAGAATTTTTGGGGCACATTTTTCTAAGAATTTATAGAAATTTAATAATTCATATATGGTGTATAATATGGGTGATTTGTGCTCAAATCACTCCAAATCTCCTTTGTGAGGTTGGTCATATACATAATAGGTCCTGGTTAAAATTTTAGGTCATTTGGACCTATGTATGTTAGTTGTTTCACATGCAAGTGCAAGGGAATTGGGGTGCATATAGCATGACCATGGAAAACTAGAGTTTACATGAGAGTTGAAGGGTTTTCCCTTGGTCAACTTTCATGAAATTTAAATCAGGCACTTAGGAACATAATACAATACTCTATAGTGAAAATCATCAATATTTGGGTTAGTTATCCTAGGGAAAGTGACTTCACATGATTTGGTCACATTGACCCCAGTGAGTAAATATAGGATCAAAGCTTGCTGAAATAATGTGAAACTTCGTACATAGACTTTTTATACCAGTAGGAAGCTCTGAGAATTTTAGTAGAATTAATTATTGAGTACATGACCTTCTTCCTTCACAAAGTATAATTTGAGTTTATAACTTGAGAAATTCATTACTTGAAATATAGTTGCTGAAATGTTGTGAAACTGTGTACTTAGACTTTTCATACCAGTAGGAAGCTCTGAGAATTCTAGTAGAATTAATTATTGAGTATATGACATGCTTCCTTCACAAAGTATAATTTGAGTTTATAACTTGAGAAATTCATAACATGAAATGTAGTTGCTGAAATGTTGTGAAGCTCTATACATAGACTTTTCATACGAGAAGGAAGCTTTGAGAATTTTACTAGAATTAATTATTGAGTACATGACCTACTTTCTTCACAAAGTACAATTTGAGTTCATAACTCGTGAAATTCATACCATGAAGTATAACTACTGAAATATTGTGAAACTTGTACATAGACCTTTCATATCAGTGGGAAGCTCTGAGAATTTTGTTAGAATTAATTTTTGAGTATATGACATGCTTCCTTCAAAATAGTAATTGAATCATGACTTGAGAAATTAATTATTGAATTATAATTGCTGGAATATTATAGAAATTTTGGAATATATAACCTTGACATCAATACAAATCTATGGAATTGAAATGACCCCATACTTAGTTAGTACTCCTATAGGCCAACTTGTAGGACATGGGGTTTCACTTTAAGGCATGCCGGTCTGCGAATAGTAAAAACTGATTTAAGTGATTTAGACCACTCTAGACCATCACCTATGGAATTATTAATTCATTGATCATTATGAAGTTATAGATTGTGTAAGGGATTAACGATTAGTGACCTTATTAGAAGAAAGGGGTTGGGATGCGATTAGTAAAACAGCAATTCAGGGTTTACAACGATACGATAAGATGATTGAACCGTTAGCAATTATAAGTGTGTTTGATGTACGGATTTGGACCTTAAGTAGGTAAGGAGTGACCCAACAGGAGGTACAAGTTGTGGTTGAGAGATACACAAGAAATAGTCGGTCACTAGGGATGGCAGGATTCGGTGCTCAATTGGCCACCGACACTAGTCTGCCGAGTCAAATTGTTAATCCATCTTAGGGCTTTAGAGTAATTAGAGAACAAGTGGGCATAAAAGAATGGATAGCCACCAATAAGAGTAAATATCCCGAAAAGGGGGATTTGGGCTTCAGCCATCATCGCATCCCCTAGTACCACTGTGAGCCCTTCACCAGGTAACCCTTGGGAAGTCATGGATTCACCCTAAACTTTTAGGCATAAAAAAAGGTAGACAAGAGTAGTTTGAATGGGAGAACTGGATATGAAAATCCCCATCCCAAATTTGGGACAGATTAGTTTTGACCAAGTAAGGATGGGTTAAGTCGTGCGAGCGGTAGGCTCAGAATAGTAGAAGGGCGGATTAAGTCCTGGGAGCGGTAGGATCAGAATAGTAGAAGGATGGGTTAAGTCCTGCGAGCGGTAGGTTTGAAATAGTAGAAGGATAAGTTAAGTCCTGTGAGCGGTATGCTCAGAATATTAGAAGGACGGGTTAAGTCCTGCGAGCGGTAGGCTCAGAATATTAGAAGGACGGGTTAAGTCTTGTGAGCGGTAGACTCGGTGTTTCACTTAGAGGCTTGTTGTACCAAGTAGTACGTGGATACCCTGTGTATTCTTAGGGGCGTACATAAGGTCTAGGCTAGGAGGTGTCATACTGTCCTAGAAGTGGATAGCCCGGTCCACTGCCTTGTTTGCCTCAATTGGGTACCTGAGCGGAGACTCGAACAGGGGGCTAGAGGTGGTTCTTACCAGATAGTACGCGGATACCATGTGTGTTCTTAGGGGCGTACGTAGGGTCTAGGCTGAGAGATGTGTGGCATAAGCCTAGAAGTGGATAGCTCGGTCCACTACCCTGTTTGCCTCAACTGGGTACCTGCGTTGACACACTCGAACAGAGGGAACTACAAAAGGTATGTACGTACAGAGTCGAGTGCGTGTGTTGCATCATTGCCTTACATAGCATAGCATACATCATTCATAACAAGACCCCATTGTATAAATTAGTATGGACTCTTTTATACGATGGGTTTAGCGTAGTGTCAAATCCCTTAGCTTATGTGTTTTGTGTGTACGCATATAAGTTAAGGTTACTTTTATAGTTGCTCTTTTATGATGTTACTACCTTTTTATATACATTCTAGATGTGTTACTTCTATAACTGCTCTTACATGATGTTGTGCTTATATATACTCTAGACATATTACTATATTTGATAGATTTCATTATACTGTACTTGGAACAGTATGAACATGTTTAGAGAAAGGAAGCTTGATGTATACATATATACTTGATAGTTAGGCCCCTGTCACCTGCTTGATATTTGTTACCCCATGTTTTCATCCGCTTCTTCCCCCCGCCCGGTGCCTAGGAGCCATCGGGGGAGGGGATGGGGAATTTGGCTTAGTCTTTTGACTAACGGTCGGTGGACCACATCTTTTAGGAGTGCTATGCTGGAGCAGCAGGACCCCATACATGAGATAGTTCAGGAGGACGGGATGAAGCAATGCAACCTCTACCCGTGGTTGCAGCAGCAACTATAGACACGTGATGACAAGAGTTTGATAGCTTCCACATAGATATAGAGTGAGAGAGTTCTTTCTTTATTTTGGACATGTACTTGGCTTAAACCTTTTTCTCTCCTTTACTTATTGTACTCATTTGTGGAATTGTCATATTATCATATACATATGTGTGATTGTGGACTTGGTTTATTTTTACTTAATTTTCTTATTATCTCTTGTTGGCCTGTTGATCGTTCTTATCGGCAGGATCGAAGTCTTGCGTAGGCAGCTAACTAGTGTGTTAGTATCACCGTAAGGCGGCGGTTCTGGGCATATGATTTGGGAGCTCTCCGGGTGTGGGAGAGGGATCTTATAGATCCCTGTAAAAATTCTCGTCTTTGCTCCACTGATATTCGTCCACATCCTCATGGGGAGTGGTGAAATCGCTGAGAACCGTGTAAAAAATTTCACGCTCTTTCATGCCCAATTAGACATGGATCTTCCACACATGGAAGTCTGTGGCATCAAATGATTGCAATTTGACGATGTCGTGGGTGCTTCGCTTTGACATCTCGCTTTTGCTTTAAAAATAGAAAAGCTAGAAAGAGATCACCTGATCCGTGCTGAGACGACCAAGTGTCTTCAGATCCAATCTAGTAATATAGTTTGCTCCTCCTCTCCGGCTGAGCACAGTTGCCGAATGCTAGATCCAAACAACATACTTCCAAAAAAGAACACACCTCCCTTTAACCAAAATAGATCAGAAATGGCAACTAGAGATCTCCTTGAAGAAACCCGAAGATGTTCAAATCAGGATCTGACGGGAGAGGAGTGTGGCAGAATGCTCCTCTGATCAGAAGCACATAAATTGATTTCCTGGTTTCAGAATGAAGAAATCAAAGCAAAACTGAAAGAAGATGGAGCACCCAGATCTTCGGCAAACTGAAAGAAGATTCTTGCTTAGATCTTGATCAGTAAGGTCTTATCCAGATCTTAAAGGAGTTGACTGTTGAGAGTCGTCTCCTTGAACCAAGAGAAAAGAAAAACAAAACCTCCCTCTAGATCTTGAAGAGGCGAGATCTCCTGCAAGATGGAATCAACAGATCTGGCGGGATGGAAGCAACTCTTCAATCAACTACAACAACATGAAAAATGAGATCGGTGAATAGAAAGAAACGACGATCTTAAACTCTTCTTGACCATGAACAGCGGATCGGTTACTGTAGAGATCTACTGCTAGAGGTGTTACCTCCACCAGCGGCGAGGTCTTCGATCCAGATCAGCGGGAGATCAGGGAAACTCCTTTGGAAGTGATGAGAGGTGCGGGCATCTTCTTTGTCGATGGTGATGAAATGCCTCCGATCATTTCCTCGAGCGACTTCCTCTGATCGACAAGATGCATGAAACCTCCTCCGAACCACTAGCGGTGACGAGAAAAATTTCCGCACAATTTCACTCGCAGCGGTGGCTTTCCTCCTTACGATTGGCTACAGAAAAATAATGAGAGCTAGATTCACAACCGATCAACGCCAGGAGAAGAACGGCTACGGGAAAAACAAGAGCGACAGCGAAACCCTAGCGGGATATCTTGAGAATGTTGGGGCAGATCCGCTCAAGATATTCTACGTAACCAGTATCAGATTTGGAATAGGATTGTTGTGGGTTGCTTGGGTGCTTTCGGTAGACTGGTCGACTTGAACCGTCTTAGCTCTGAAGTGAGCCAAGCACGCTAAAAGTCAATTAGAGATTTGTTGAGTACACTAGGACTTTTTAACGTGGAAAACCCGGAAAGGATGAAAAACCACGCGATCGGAGCTGTGCCAACCAAACTTCACTATCTTCTGGGGGTTACAATCAGGTACTTTGAATTCAAGCGCGACGGGTCGCTACTCGTTATAGTAATAGGGAGAGAGAAAGAGAACTCCGAAGATGATAGGCCACCTCTCAGAAAACTAATTCTTTTTCCTTCTGAGAATGGTGGAGAACAAAAGTGAGAATGCTCGGGTGAACAAAAGTGAGAATGCTCGGGAGAACGAAAGTGAGAATGCTGAGTCGCCTTTCAGGAGAAAGGAAATCTCCAAGTCCATGAAGGAGATCTTCAAGCGCCGAAGGAGAATTCCGAGGAAATCTTCAACAGAGCTCTCTCGGGCGCAGAAGGCAAGGTCCCCTCAAATTAAGGCTATGGGCTCCTTTTATATCTTTGGCCGGGGGTAGCCCGGTAACTTTGCAGCCATAACCACCGTAACCACCTGACGCGCGATCACGCTGGTCGATTTGGAGCACACGGATCACCATTTTTCTTAAATGACCGTCTCTCCTCTCGGGCAGTTCGGGCAGTTCGGGCAGTTCGGGCAGTTTGGGCAGCTTCGTTGAGGGTAAGAAAGGCTACAGGCGGGTCCTGTAATCTGAGAAATTAGAAAGAGAAATTGTGAGTGTGTCGGGAAAGTGGGAATGCTCTGAACGCGCTCAGAAGCGTTTTGTGCGCGCAACGAACGAGGATGCATTCTGAGCGCGCAAAGAAGCGTTCTGAGCATGCAATGAACACAGAAGTGTTCTGGGCGCGTTGCGAGAGTGGAGCGTTCCGAGCGAACGAAGGAATGGGGAGTCACACCCCCAAAGAGGAATTGGGCCCCGATCGCACCCGCCGAGGGGCGCGACCTCGGCCGAACCTTCTGCGAGCCCTCTACAGAAGGGGGGAGGGGGCTCGACCACACCCTGATGTGGAGAGGGGTGTGGCTTTGCCGCACCCCACATGGGGTGTGGCTTGGCCGCACCCCTCGAGGGGTGTGGCTTGGTCGTTGCCTTGCCGCACCCCCTAGGAGTGCGGCTCAGCGCGGTTAGGCCGTGCCCCCATGACGGGGGGGGGGGGGGGGGGGGGTGCGGTTAGCCCGGGCTTTGTCGAGGAGGGGGCGTGGTCTTGGTCGTGCCTGGCGACGCCAGAGCGTGAACTGTCTGTAGCAGATTTTCCTATTCTCGCGGTCTTGGGTTGGATTTTATCCCCACTAACTCCATTCTCTCTTGGTGGGGCTTTCTCTAAACACACCCCTAGGCTATGTAGGAACGTCGTCTTTACGGGTGCACATCATAAGCCCCCAAACCTTCGAAGTCCAAATTAGCACGTGGAGGAGTTCATAGGTTTTTGGCTTTTTTGCGGCGGTTTCGACTATTGACATCTTCGTGCGATGCGTCGTAAGTCATTGCTCAACTCTAGTTGTGGGAGAAACTTCTATCTCGCCTTGATCGGCTGCGGGTTTGCTGCCCAGTGATTTTGTCGGAGATTATGGCGAGCTTGTCGTTTAGCGTCGATACCTGAGTAGCTTGATGGTTTTCCATAAAATAACGGATCAGTCTGCGTGAGCCTGAGCACGCGGCTTTTTCATAGTAGATTATAAATTTTCGCAAGTCGGGGCTCGCGGCTTTTACATAATGGAAAATTAGTTTGCGTGAGTCTAAGCTCACAGCTTTATATAAAAAAAAAAGTTTGCGCGAGTCTAAGCCCGCGGCTTTTACATAATAGAATAAAGATTTGGCCGGTGAATATCGGGGGTATTCAAACTGTGGGCGAACGTATGAGGGACAGGCCCTTACGACGTCGTGACCCGATGACGGAGGAGAAGGGCGAACCTTCAATCGACGGCAGGGCGAAGTCCCCGGGGAAGGGCCCCAAAATGGCCGGTGAATAGCGGGTGTATTCAAACCATGGGCGAACGTAAGAGGGGCAAGACCTTACGATGTCGGGACCCAACGACAGAGGAGAAGGGCGAACCTTCAATCGACGGTGGTACGAAGTCCCCAGGGCAGGGCCTGAAATGGCCGGTGAATAGCGGGTTTATTCAAACCGTGGGCGAACATTAGAGGGGCAGGCCCTTACGACGGCGGGACCCGGCGGCGGAGGAGAAGGGAGAACCTTCAATCGACGACGATGCAAAATCCCCAGGGCAGGGCCCCGAAATGGCTGGTGAATAGCGGGTGTATTCAAACCATGGGCGAACGTAAGAGGGGCAGGCCCTTACCACGCCGGGACCCAATGGCAGAGGAGAAGGGAGAACCTTCAATCGACAGAGGTGCGAAGTCCCCGGGGCAGGGCCCCGAAATGGATGATGAAAAGCACTTTTGGGGGTGAAGAAGAAAACAATGATGTTTCTTAATTGAATATAGGTGTCAAAGCATATTTTCATAGTAGAGGATCATGTTGCGTGTGGCTTTCATAATACAAGATAAGCTTGCACGAGTCTAAGCTTGCGGCTTTATACATAATATTTAAGATAAGATAAGTTTGCACGAGTATGAGCTCGCGGATTTGTATACAATATATAATATAAGATAAGTTTGCGCGAGTCTGAGCTCGCGTCTTTTTGCGTGATAGAAGACTTAATATTACTGATAAAAGCGGCACAGGTTCTGGGCATTCCAGGTGCGTGGTAGAGTCTTCCTTTCCGCTGTTATGAGCCTGTATGTTCCGGGTTTTATGATCGCAATGACAACGTACGGACCTTCCCAAGTTGGTGAGAGTTTATCTCCTTGGGGACCTTTGTCGGCCGCCTCGATGTTGCGTAGGATGTGATCTCCTACATTGATTAGTCTGGTCTTCACCCTTCTGTCATAGAGATGGGTTGCGCGCCTTTAGTAGTTTGCGGCACGCTGGGCAGCCTCGTCTCGGATTTCGGGGATCATGTCGAGATTTTCGTGAAGCAGCTCGTCATTCTTGTTGGGATCAAAAATTAGCACCCTGGTGCTTGGAACGCCGATGTCGACGGGGATGACAACTTCAGTATCGTAACAGAGGTTATAAGGCGTCTCTCCTATAGGAGCCCTCTCTCTCGTGTGGTGCACTCATAGTACACTTGGGAGTGCGTCCACCTATTGCCCCTCAGCTTATTCTAACCGTGTCTTCAACCTTTTGAGAATGGTGCAGTTCATGACTTCCACTTGCCTGTTGGTTTGCGAATGTGCTACGACCGTGTAGCGAAGATTGATTTTCAGGTCCTCGCACATCTTGGTGAAGGATTTCCCGGTGAACTGAGTGACGTTGTCGGTGATGATTGTTGCTGGGATACCGAAGTGGCAGATAATGCTCTTCCAGACAAATTGCTTGGCGTTCTCTTCTGTGATTTTGGCCAGGGGCTCCACTTCTACCCACTTTGTGAAGTAGTCGATGGCTAGGATGATCAACTTCCTCTGTCCAGATGCCAGACGAAGGGGGCCGAGGAGATTTATTCCCCATTGTGGAAATGATCACGCACTCTGGAGTGTGGAGAGCACGATCGGGGGGCTGATGAGGTGCATTTGCGTGTAGCTGGCAGCTCCTGCACTTTTGGACTAGCTCGGTTGCGTCCTTCTTTATTGTTGGCCAATAAAAACCTTGGCGCAATATCTTCTGGGCCAAAGCTTTTCCGCCTAGGTGTTCTCCGCAGATCCCCCCATGTACTTCTCTTAGGGCGTTGTCTGCCTCTCCCGCCGGTAGGCACTTTAGATAGGGCCCTGAGAATGCCCGTTTGTAAAGCTCCCCCTCCACGATGGCGAATGATGCCGCTCGCATCCGTAATCTTCGTGCTTCCAGACGGTCCTCGGGGAGGTTTCCGTGCTCATGGTAGGCTCGCAGTGGGTTCATCCAAGACGACTCTTCCCGGTGGATGGTTGCGATTTCCCATGGCCCTTGAATACTTGGAACCACGATCTCTTCCACTCGGCGCCTTCGGGATTAGTAGCTGGTGGGTGAAGTTGTAAGCTTAGATAGAGCATCTGCCCTGGAATTCTGCTCCCGGGGGATGTGCAGGATTTGGTACGACGGGATCTTCTGAAGGAGCAATCTCGCAAGCGCGAGATATTTTGCCATCTGGTCATTCTTGGCCTCGTAGTCTCCCTCAACTTGCGAGACTACGAGTTGAGAGTCTGTGTAAATTGTCAGGTTCTCTGCTTTGCAATCGATGGCCGGAGGCCGGCGATCAGTGCCTCATACTCTGCAATGTTGTTGGTTGCGGGGAATTTTAACCTGAGGCCGTAATCTAAGGTGATCTCATCGGAACTTATGAGGAGCAACCCTGCTCCGACCCTTTCAACTCCTAAAGCACCGTCAATGTAGAGAGTCCAGCGTGGGCTAGTGGTGTCTTTGATAGGAGTTGCTTCTAGTGGGATGGTGTACTCTACAACAAAGTCGGCAAGTACATGCAACTTGATGTCCGGCCGGGGCAGAAATTGGATATCAAACTCGCCGAGCTCTACGACCCATTTTACTAGCCTCCCTGAGACTTCTAGTTTCTGGAGGATTGTTCATAGAAGGAGATGAGTCAACATTTTTACTGTATGAGCCTGGAAGTAGTGCTGAAGTTTTCTCGCCGAGAAAACGAGAGCTTAGACTGTCTTGTCCGTTGCCGGATACCTGGTTTCGGTATCTGTGAGGTCTTTGCTGAGGTAGTAGACTAGTCGTTATACCCCTCCTTCGTCTATCACGAGCACCGAGCTGAGAGCCGTAGGCGATACTGCCAGGTATAGGAACAAGGTTTCTCTGGGGACGGGCTTTGATAGAAGCGGTGGTGAGGCCAGGTATTGTTTGAGAAGTTCGAAGGCCTCCTGGCACTCGTCAGTCCACTAGAACCCGGAGTGGCGCGCTCCCCGGAGAATTTTGAAGAAAGGGAGGTAATTGTCTCCCGTCCGTGAGAAGAAATGAGATAACACAGCGATCCTCCCGTTCAGGCGTTGCACTTCCTTAATTGAATGAGGAGGCGACATATCCTCCAACGCCTTGATCTTTTCGGGGTTGGCCTCAATTCCCTGATGAGTAACCATGAAACCCAAGAACTTTCCCGCCGTCACACCAAACGCGCATTTGCTGGGGTTGAGCCGCATCTAGAATCGACGAAGGAGCTGAAAGCACTTTCCCAAGTCTTTCAAGTGGTCGCAACGGTGGATGCTCTTCACCAGCATGTCATCCACGTACACCTCCATCGTTTCTCCAATGAGGTTCTTGAAGACCTTGTTCATCAGCCTTTGGTAGGTGGCTCCAGCATTTTTAAGGCCGAATGTCATCACCTTATAGTAGTAGACTCCTTTGTCAGTGCGGAAGGCAGCGTGTTCCTCGTCTGCGGGGTTCATCCTTATCTGGTTGTAGCCTGAATATGCATCCATGAAGCTAAACAGCTCATGGCCGGTCATCGCATCGACGAGCTGGTCGATCCTTGGGAGGGGGAAACTGTCTTTTGGGCATGTCTGGTTCAGGTTGCTATAGTCGACGCACATTCTCCACTTCCCCGAGGCCTTTTTCACCATAACCACATTAGCGAGCCAATGGGATATTCTGCTTCGCAGATGAACCACGCCTCCAGGAGTTTAGCTACTTCCTCTTCGATTTCCTTCAATTGATTGGGGCGAAGCTCCTCTTGTTGTGAAGCACAGGCCTGTAGGAAGGGTTAATGTTTAAAGAGTGAAAAATGACTTCAGGATCTACCTCGGGCATGTCTTCTGGGCTCCAAGAGAAAATGTCTTCGTTCTCTTGTAGGAAGGTTGTGAACTCTTCTCGTTCTTCCTGCAACAAGAGCGATCCGACCTGAACAGTCCGAGTCGGGTCCCACTGGGAGTGCGGTAATTCCACTAATCCTTCAACGGGCGCCCCCGTTGCAGAGTAGTTTCGTCTCGTATGTCGAAGTTGTTGATGTTGAGAGTGGTTGCCTTTGTCGGTTGAGCTTGCTTCAGATAGCAGGTTCTGGCTGCCTCTTAGTTTCCTCTTATGACCCATATTCCTGCGGCAGTCGGGAACTTCATTGCCAGATGCGGAATAGATGGGACTGCTCCAAAGATAGATTGGAGCGGTCTCCCAAAGATGGCATTATAGGCGAAGGTGGATTCCACCACCACGAACTGGATATTGTACGTCGACTGTCTTGGAAACTCGCCCAATGTGACTGGGAGAGTGATCATGCCTTGAACTAGGACAGGTCTGTTATCGAAGCCGTAGACGGGCCCGGCTGCAGGGCTGAGCTGATCCTCCGTGAGCTTCATATTTTGCAAAGTGGAAAGGAACAAAACATCAACTGAACTTCCGTTATCGACCAGTTTCCTCTTTACATTAACGCAAGGGTCCCCAATTCTTGCGTTGATTACGAGGGGATCCTGATGTAGTAGTCGTAACACTTGCAGATCCTCTTCACCGAAAGCGATCGTAACGTCCTGCTTGAGCTTCTTATCTTCGTGGTCTCTTAGGGGTTTGGCGATCGAGAGGATTTGCGCCACTAGGATGGGAGGTCTGGCGATCATTTCGATTTCTCCCACCATCGGTCCTCCTCCTCCTGCACCTTGGGGGGAAGGAGGCTGCTCCCTTGCCTCCCTAGGCTATTGAGGCTGATTGGGAACCTGGCCTTGCATGAATCTTTCCAGGAGTCCCTGGAAAACGAGGCGTTCGATCTTGTCTTTAAGTCTGGTACACTCTTCAGTGGTATGCCCAGTCCCTCGATGGAACTCGCAATACCTGGATTGGTTGCTCCTCGGGTTTGGGGCTGACGCCCGAGGTGTACGAATCTTTGGGCTGTTCTGAATGGCGTAGAGTACATTTGTTCTGGTGGTATTTAATGGGGTATAGACTCTGGGCAGCTGCGTACCCAGGTCTCTTTGGTGATCGCGATGACATCCATCGCTGCGGCATCCCTCTCCGCATCATTCTTCTCGTCTGCGAGGGGCTTGTTCCGACCCCTCTTCCTCCCTTGGCTACCTTCGAACTGCCGATGGTGCGCTTCGATGGCCTCATCAGCAGCTATCTGAGCTTCAACTCGGTGAATGAGGTCAGGATAACTTGGCATGATTTCTCTCATTAGAGCTGAGTAAAAACCACTTGGGCGAAGGCCTCCAAGGAAAACTCCTCGCAAGAGCTCGGGGTCGACCCCCGGGATTTGTCGAGCCTCAGAGGTGAAGCATCGGAAGAAATCCTTCAGAGTTTCTCCATCGTTCTGGCGGATTCCTGAGAGATGGGAGGGATCTCGGACAATCCTACGATTGGCGATGAACTGGTCCATGAACTGCTGTGCCATTTCTGCGAAGTTGCTGATGGCCCCATCCCGTAGGGAGTAGAACCAAGTGCGCGCTTGTCCTTTCAAGGTTGCCGGGAACACTTAGCCGAGGAGCTGATCGGGGGCGCTGTAAATCCTCATGATGGTGGTGAAGTGATTGACATGTTCCAATGGGTCATCCGTCCCATCGAATGTTTCGATGTTGGGAAGCTTGAAACCGTTGGAACCGGATGGGCCAAGACCTGAGGTGACAGCGGGGAGCCGTGGTGCGTGGGGAGGCGAGTGAGAGCTGCGCGTCGCACTGCCTGGCCATATTCTTCTGCTATCATATCGTGTATATCCTCTCGTGTGGTTCTTTCTACTGCTCGTCCAGGAGCATCTCTTCCTTGGCGATGGTGATGGTAGTCAGCTTCTGGTTCTCTAGCCGGCAGAGTAGGATGAGATGAGCTTGCAGCGTCGGAGAATTCTTCTGAGGCTTCTTCTTCTCGAACGTCCCCCTCATTCGGAGCATGATTCAGAACTGGGGGCGGCGGAACGTTCAATGCTGGAGGCTGAACGGAAGCTCGAGGAGCCCTAAGATTTCTTACGAGAGCCAGCATCTCAGCTTGTTGCTCTTCCATCTGCCGGATGCGCCCTTCCACCACTATCGCAGGTGCAAGCACTGCCTCTTCTGCGAGAGGCACATTGATAAGCGAGTGGGAGGGAGCTAGGTCGACGCGCCCTTCTGGGATCGATCCTTCAGTAGTGCGAGCGCTTCTTCTTGCCATTGCAATTGGTGACAAGCACTACCTCTAATGAATCTTTGCAGAATTTTGGGAATTCGCTTCCCACAGACGACGCCAACTTATTGCGGGTCGCTTGGGTGCTCTCGGTAGACTGGCCGACTTGAACCATCTTATCTCTGAAGCGAGCCAAGCGCGCTAACAGTCAATTAGAGATTCGTTGAGTACACTGGGACTTTTTAACGTGGAAAACCCGGAAAGGGTGAAAAACCACATGGCCAGAGCTGTGCCGACCAAACTTCACTATCTTTTGGGAGTTACAATCAGGTACTTAGAATTCGAGCGTGACAGGCCGCCGCTCGTTACAGTAATAGGGAGAGAGAAAGAGAACTCTGAAGGTGACAGGCCACCTCTCGGAAAACTAAGTCTTTTTCCTTCTGAGAATGGTGGAGAACAAAAGTGAGAATGCTCGGGAGAACAAAAGTGAGAATGCTCGGGAGAACGAAAGTGAGAATGCTGAGTTGCCTTTTGGGAGAAAGGAAATCTCCAAGTCCACGAAGGAGATCTTCAAGCGCCGAAGGAGATTTTCGAGCAAATCTTCAACAGGGCTCTCTCGGGAGCAGAAGGTAAGGTCCCCTCAAATGAAGGCTCTGGGCTCCTTTTAAAGCTTTGGCCGGGGGTAGCCCGGTAACTTTGCCGCCGTAACCACAGTAACCACCTGATGGGCGAATCACGCTGGTGGATTTGGAGCACACAGATTGCCATTTTTTGTAAATGTCCGTCACGCCCCTCGGGCAGTTCGGGCAGCTTCGTTGAGGGTAAGAAAGGCGACAAGTGGGTCCTGTAATCTGAGAAATTAGAAAGACAAATTGTGATCGTTTCGGGAATGTGTGAATGCTCTAAGCGCGCTCAGAAGCGTTCTGTGAGCGCAACGAAAGGGGATGCATTCTGAGCGCGCAAATAAGCGTTCTGAGCAAGCAACGAACATGGAAGTGTTCTGGGTGCTCTACGAGCGCAGAGTGTTCCAAGCGAACGGAGAAATGGGGAGTCGCGCCCTCAAAGAGGAATTGGGCCTCGATCGCACCCGCCGAGGGGCACGACCTCATCCGAGCCTTCTATGATCCCTCTGCAGAATGGGCGGAGGGGGCTCGGCCGCACCCTGATGCGGTGAGGGGTGCGGCTTGGCCGCACCCCATGAGGTGTGCGGCTTGGTCGTAGCCTTTCCGCACCCCCTAGGGGTGCGCTCCGCGCGGTTAGGTCGTGCCCCCATGACGGGGGGTGCTGTTAGCCCGCGCTTTGTCGAGGCGGGGGTGTGGTCTTGGTCGTGCCTGGCGACGCCGGAGCGTGAACTGTCTGTAGCAGATTTTCCTGTTCTCGCGCTCGTGGGTTTTATTTTATCCCCACTAACTCCATTCTCTCTTGGTGGGGCTTTCTCTAAACGCACCCCAAGGCTATGGATGAACGTCGTCTTTACGGGTGCACATCAAGGATTATATAGTATCTCCAGCGTAGAGCGTGGCCCTAGGATGACACGAAACCCGTTAAGACTACCGAGTCGGTTAGGACACGCGCAAACATAATAATTAAATTATTCAACATTTACATCTTAGCCTAGCGGAGTATCATTTTAATACGACTTGTAATTCTTCGAGTTGGGATTTCTAGCCACGAATGTGTAATCTCGAGGAATAATTAAATATAGAGCCACAAGAAAATACGTATTTCGTATAATTTTATTAGCATAAAAAAATTAATAAGTACTCAAGTTAAGAGATACAAAACCTCTAAGGGTCCGTTCGTTACGTAGAAATTGAGATGCAGGAATTGGAATGGACTAAAATTCCAATTCCCGCAGGAATTGAAATTGAAGTCAATTCTAATTCCGTTGTTCGGCTGAATGTAGGAATTCTATCAAAGGAATTGAAATTAGTAATTCCACGGTTCGGTTGTATATTAGAATTTTTCGCCTGGGAGCACATTTTTTCGCCCGGGCACATATTTTTCCGCTCGGTTGTGCATTTTTCGTCCGGGCGCCCATATTTCGCACGAGCGCGTATTTTTCTGCCCAGGCATGCATTTCTCCGCCCGGGCGCTCATTTTTCTGCTCGAGCGCGCATTTTTCCGCCCGGGTACGTATTTTTCTGCCCGGGCGCGTATTTTTCTTGTCGGACACGCATTTTTCTTAACGACACGGATTTTTCGCCCAGGCGCACATTTTTTGTTGAACAGAGAAAAAATGCGCGCCCGTGAGAATAAAGGGCGTCCGAGCGAAAAAAGCGCACCCAGGCGGGAAAAACTTGCTCGGGCGAAAAATGCGTGCCCCGTCAAAAACCAGCGCGCGCTGGCAAAAAAGCGCGTCCGGGCGAAAAAAGCCTGTTGGGCAAAAAAAAAAGCGCTCCCGGGCAGAAAAATGCGAGACCGGGCGAAAAATTTGCGCCCGGGCGAAAAATGAGCGCGTGGGCAGAAAATGAGCGTGTGGGCGGAAAAATGAGCGCCTGCGCAAAAAATGCGCTCCCGGGCGGAAAAAATGGCACCCGAGTGGAAAAATGCACGCTCGGGTGGAAATATGAGCGCCCGGGCAAAATATGTTCGTGCAAGCAAAATATTCACGCACGGGCAGAAAAATGTGCTCCCCGTCGAATGATCCGCTCATTGGCAAAAAATGCACTCCTAGGCGAACAACAGTTTTGGCGTCGAGGACTTTTTGAGATTGTCAGGGGTGCACTAGTAGGGGGTGGGAGTTGCGAATGAAGACCTCACGAGGTCGGAATTGAGGGATGCATGTTTCTTTTATAATCAATTCTTATTAGAAATGAAATTAATTCCAATTCCGATGCATTTTTTTGTCCGTCGAACGCTGGAATTGGAATTGTCAATTGAATTCCAATTCCAACGCTCCAATTCCGACGTAACGAACAGACGCACAAGATTCGTACCAAAACGAACCTTGAATTGGAATTGTCAATTGAACTCGGACTATGAAAATTTGCAGGAGAGTAATATGAACCTAACTGCAATCCGGAAAACGGACGCACAAGATTCGTACCAGAATGAACCTTCGTCGTCATCAGACGACCAACCACCGCCACAACCGCCGAGAAGAGATCCAAGTCAGGACTTAACCTTGTCGTGAACACGCAGCCCGCCAACGTTGCCACTTGTGTACAATCACCATCGCCTATGAGCATGTAATCATCGAGCATCGCGCACCTTGCCGCAGCCCACAAATCTTATGTCTTGATGCTACCCGCACACTTCCCGCTCTCCATTGTGATGCAGCCCACAATCAGATGTCGATGTACACCGTCTCCTATTGCGGCCTTCAGTCATGCACTACAGCTCTCCTCTTCTAGAATTTACATCATTAGTTTGGCTTTTGGTGTATCCTTCATAGCGTGCCTCCCTCTCTTTTTATAGACATTTCACATGCCTTGACCTCTTTCCTAAAAGCCTTCTTACATGTGTGTTGAAATATTATCCTTTGTATGCTTAGTCAGTTAAGAAGTTGTTATATTCTATTAAGAGTTTGTTAGATATCTGTTAAGTGTCTGTTAAGTGTCCGTTTGATATTGTAATCCCTGTTACGCTTTCACCTATATATAGAGAGCTGGATGTGTTGAGATTGAATAATGAGAAAGTAATATTTGTCTCTTCCAAAGCTCTCCTTTCTATTTTCTGTCTTCTTGTTTCACCTTTTAACATGGTATCAGAGCACCTGCTGAGGGAACAAATCCCTGAAGTCTTCTTGTTCTTCTCTTCGGATACAGAGAGATTTAAGGCATGATCATCATCTTAATCATTGAAGTCATGGAAGATCAACTACCTGATCTTCGATCAAGGAATCAAGATGATGAATGAACAAATCCCTTGGATACAGATCGATCCAGAAATCACGAAGATGAACGAAGAAATCCACTGAATACAGATCGACGAAACGCAATGGCGCATTTTACCCTACAAAATTCAGACTCTCCCAGAATGATTCTTGTCAACCAGGTACTTCTTGGAACGGCCAACTATATCCCATGGAAGAGATCCATGGAAACTGCTTTATCCTGCAAAAATAAATTAGGTTTTGTCAACGGTTCTGTGTCAAAACCTGATCCCAATGATCCCTATTTTGCTCAATGGGAACAAATTAACAATATGGTGATCTCTTGGTTGCTTAATGTTGTCTCTAAAGACATTGCACAGTCAATCATACATGGGAATACTGCTTATATTATGTGGTCTAATCTTTCTCGGCATTTTCCCATTAACACAAGCTCATGAATCTATGGTCTTAACCGATAATGGATCAGAATTTTTCAGTCATCAATTAAGATCTATTTTTCTTGCAAAAGGAATCATTCATCAAAGCAGTTGCATCTACACTCCACAACAAAACTACGTCGTTGAACGAAAACATAGGATGTCCTTGAAATTGCGAGGGCATTACGATTTCAAGCAAATTTGCCTATCAGGTTCTGGGGAGAGTGTCTGCTCACATCAACACATTTAATTAACAAAGTTCCTTCTAGTGTTCTCAACAACAAATCACCATTTGAAGTCTTGTTCAATAAAGCACCCAATTATGCCAACTTGAAGGTTTTTGGTTGTCTTTGTTTGCTTCAACCAACAAGTGTAACAGAGATAAATTTGATCCTAGAGCGATTCAATGTATTTTTATTGGCTATCCACACGAGCAAAAAGGCCACTAATTGTATGACTTGCTTAATCACAAAATTTTTGTGTGTCGTGATGTCAGATTTTTTGAATAAGAGTTTCCTTTTGTAAAACCTACAAATCCTCTTCCAAATTGTTTACCTTTTCCATCTGATATCAGTGAGTTTGAAGCTCCACTTTGTTCTTCTCAAGAATCTCAAACTTCTCCATTGTCTAGCAATAACCAATCAGCAAGGGATCTAAACGATATGCGAATAACTCCTCGACAAGAGTTACGACGATCTACACGCTCCACCACCATACCTTATTGGCAAAAGGACTACATTTGCTCATTAGCTACTAATACAGAACATACGACTTACTCACAAGCTTATCAAGATCCTAAATGGAAAGTGGCTATGTCTAAAGATATTAAAGCATTAGAAGATAATCAAACTTGGTATATTACCGATCTACCAGATGGTAAGCAAACCATCAGTTGCAAATGGATCTATAAAATCAAACATAAATCAGATGGTTCCATCGAACGATACAAAGCTCGACTAGTAGCAAAGGGATTCACACAGGTTGAAGGTATAGACTACCAAGAAACCTTTGCCCCCGTGGTCAAAATGGCAACCGTTCGAACTCAACTTGTTGTGGTTGCCTCCAAGGGTTGGCCAATTTCTCAACTTGATGTGGATAATGCATTTTTACATGTTGACTTGATCGAAGAAGTTTATATGAAATTACCACAAGGCTTTACCATATCAGGAAACTATAAAATTGTACAACCCTGAATTCGCCGAGTGTTTTTCCGAGACCCAGTAGTCCTTTAGAACATTGTGTGGTAACATAGGCCCAGGAAGGAAGAGTAGGGGCAGAGGGGGGCGAGCAGGGTGGGAGCCAGCCCCCTGGCTCGCCCCAGAGCCCTTAGGGGGCGAGCCGGGAGGGGGCCAAGCCCCTGGCTCACCCCAGAGCCCTTAGGGGGTGAGCCGGGAGGGGGCCAAGCCCCTGGCTCGCCCCAAAGCCCTTAAGGGGCAAGCCGGGAGGGGGCCCAAGCCCCTGGCTCGCCCCAGAGCCCTTAGGGGGCGAGCCGGGAGGGGGCCCAAGCCCCTGGCTTGCCCCAGAGACCTTAGGGGCGAGCCGGGAGGGGGGACAGCCCCCTGGCTCGCCCCAGCTCCGAAGTAGGAGGCGGTCTGCATTTAGCGTCGTGGAACAACGGGATTTGGCTATCCGCAGCCATTTCTGAGGGCATTTTGGTAACTTCGCAGGCAGAGTTTGGTTATTTGCAGCCCAAATCCAGAAATCCTATAAATAGGACCAAGGGGGCACCATTTGGAGGGATCCTTCTAGGCTAGCTCTCTCCCTCTCTCTCCCTCCCCAAGTCTCTCTAGGGGGTGAGGAGAGCCTCCAGTGGTGCCCAAGCTTAGTAGTGGCTTGGGAGGGGAAGTTCCTAAGGGGCTTCCGGGTATGTGGTGGGACCTCCCCACTAAGCCCTTGGTCCATTCCATAGTTCCTCAACCTTCAACCTAGAGCTCTCCCTTGGGGGGAGTAAGGGTTGGCCGCCCCTCATCTCGGTGAGGACCCCGAGCTCCACAAGAGATCGAGAAATCGGTTTCAACATTTTGGTGCGGTGAGCGTGGAGTGTGACCGATTCAAGAAACCCTCAAGATGAGTTCCATTGACGGAGGTGGAGGAAGATCCGACCCAAGTCACTCCCAGCCCCCGGTGGCTTGGGTGACATTGGAGATGTTCAAAAATTTCAAGCAAGAGGTCTTACATACCGTCCAGGTTGCTTTCGCCATGATAGTCAGAGGCAGAAGAGATGGTCCGAAGATCCCGCCCCAGCAGGTGGACGAGGGAACTCTTGGCCAGCAGTCCAGGGAAGAGGTACCGGTGGGGGGGGGGAGTGGGGAGGTGCCATACCCCAGCTCGCCCAGCCCCTTCAAGGGGGCAAGCTCAGGAGGGAGGAGCCCTCCCAGCTCGCCCCACCCCTTCAAGTGGGCGAGCTCAGGAGGGAGGCGCCCTCCCAGCTCACCCCGCCCCTTCAAGTGGGCGAGCTCAGGAGGGGGGCGCCCTCCCAGCTCGCCCCGCCCCTTCAAGGGGGCGAGCTCAGGAGGGGGGCGCCCTCCCAGCTCGCCCCGCCCCTTCTTGCCCAGCCCCAAAGGGGGGCGAGCGGGGAGGAAACCGGCCCCCACTCGCCCCGCCCCGGAAGGAGTCAAGTGAAGGTTGGTGGGTGAAGCCACCCCGGGTGGCGGTTACCCAATAACCCGGCGAGCGCAGAGGCCAGCAAGTTGACTTTGCGAGAGCAAGGAGGGGGGATCTTCAAGAGGAAAAGATCCAACTTCCCAAGGTGGAGGCACTGACCAAGGGCACCCCCTCCACCGCCTCCGCAAACTATGGCGATCGGCGGGGGAAGAAGGAGGAGAGCCAGGAAAGCAGAAAGAAGAGGAAGAGGAGGGGGTAGGGTGGAGTTATCCTACTGTGACTTCCATCAGGAGGAAGGTCACGCGACATCCACCTGCCCCGAGTTTTTGGAAATAAGGGAGGCAATGGGTCCGACGCGACAACGACACTAGCCGAAGGGGATCGAGGAGGACAGGACCTAGGATGTTGGAGACAAAGAGAGGATGTCCCGAGCTAAGTGGTGGCGGCCAAAAACGCTTGTACTAGTAAATCCACGTAGTGCGATGTTTGTTTTCATACTTAGTTTCTCTTTCTTGCATACAATATTATAACTAACAAGGTTGGATATGTTGGTGCTGGAATGCCCCAGATCGATTCCGCTCCCGGGCTCTCACCTAGACGGGGGGTTCAGGTTGATCTCTGGAGAGGCTGGCAAGGTTGGATATGTTGGTGTTGGAATGCCCCAGATCGATTCCGCTCCCGGGCTCTCACCTAGACGGGGGGTTCAGGTTGATCTCTGGACAGGCTGGCAAGGTTGGATATGTTGGTGCTGGAATGCCCCAGATCGATTCCGCTCTCGGGGTCTCACCTAGACGGGGGGTTCAAGTTGATCTTTGGAGAGGCTGGCAAGGTTGGATATGTTGGTGCTGGAATGCCCCAGATCGATTCCGCTCCCAGGCTCTCACCTAGACGGGGGGGGGGGGGGGGGGGGGGGGGGGGGGGGGGGGGGGGGGGGGGGGGGGTTCAGGTTGATCTCTGGAGAGGCTGGCAAGGTTGGATATGTTGGTGCTGGAATGCCCCAAATCGATTCCGCTCTTGGGCTCTCACCTAGACGCGGAGTTCAGGTTGATCTTGAGAGGCTGGCAAGGTTGGATATGTTGGTGCTGGAATGCCCCAGATCGATTCTGCTCCCAGGCTCTCACCTAGACGGGGGGTTCAGGTTGATCTCTGGAGAGGCTGGCAAGGTTGGATATGATGGTGCTGGAATGCCCCAGATCGATTCCTCTCCCGGGCTCTCACCTAGACGGGGGGTTCAGGTTGATCTCTGGAGAGGCTGGCAAGGTTGTATATGTTTGGTGCTGGAATGCCCCAAATCAATTCCGCTCTCGGGCTCTCACTAGACGGGGGGTTCAGGTTGATCTCTGGAGAGGCTGGCAAGGTTGGATATGTTGGTGCTGGATTGCCCCAGATCGATTCCGCTCCCGGGCTCTCAACTAGGCGGGGGGTTCAGGTTGATCTCTGGAGAGGCTGGCAAGGTTATATATGTTTGGTGCTGGAATGCCCCAGATCGATTCCGCTCCCGGGCTTTCACTAGACGGGGGGTTCAGGTTGATCTCTGGAGAGGCTTGCAAGGTGAAAAGTCTTTGGTGCTGTAGTTCCCCTCGGATGGTTTCACTGACTGGGCTCTCACTTGCCGGCAGGTGCAGGTTGACCTCCCAGGGAGGCTATGTTCTTTTCTCCCGAGGTGGTCTCGCTAGCCGGGCTATCGCTAGCCGGCAGGGTTGGAAGACCACTCGGGGTGGCTGTATGTTTTTCTCCCGAGGTGGTCTCGCTAGCCGGGCTCTCGCTAGCCGGCGGGGTTGGAGACCACTTGGGGTGGCTGTATGTTTTTCTCCCGAAGTGGTCTCGCTAGCCGGGCTCTCGCTAGCCGGCGGGGTTGGAAGACCACTCGGGGTGGCTGTATGTTTCTTTCCCGAGGTAGTCTCGCTAGTCGGGCTCTCACTAGCCGGCAGAGTTGGAAGACCTCTTGGGGAGGCTATGTATTTTTCCCCCGAGGTGGTCTTGCTCGCCGGGCTCTCACTAGCCGGCAGAGTTGGAAGACCTCTCGGGGAGGCTATGTATTTTTCCCCAGAGGTGGTCTCGCTAGCCGGGCTCTCACTAACCGGCAGAGTTGGAAGACCTCTCGGGGAGGCTATGTATTTTTCCCCGAGGTGGTCTCGCTCGCCGGGCTCTCACTAGCCGGCAGAGTTGGAAGACCTCTCGGGGAGGCTATGTATTTTTCCCCCGAGGTGGTCTCGCTAGCCGGGCTCTCACTAACCGGCAGAGTTGGAAGACCTCTCGGGGAGGCTATGTATCTTTCCCCAAGGTGGTCTCGCTAGCCGGGCTCTCACTAGCCGGCAGAGTTGGAAGACCTCTCGGGGAGGCTATGTATTTTTCCCCCAAGGTGGTCTCGCTAGACGGGCTCTCACTAGCCGGTAGAGTTGGAAGACCTCTCGGCGAGGCTATGTATTTTTCCCCCGAGGTGGTCTCGCTCGCCGGGCTCTCACTAACCGGCAGAGTTGGAAGACCTCTCGGGGAGGCTATGTATTTTTCCCCCGATGTGGTCTCGCTAGCCGGGCTCTCACTAACCGGCAGAGTTGGAAGACCTCTCAGGGAGGCTATGTATTTTTCCCCGAGGTGGTCTCGCTAGCCGGGCTCTCACTAGCCGGCAGAGTTGGAAGACCTCTCGGGGAGGCTATGTATTTTTCCCCCGAGGTGGTCTCGCTAGCCGGGCTCTCACTAGCCGGTAGAGTTGGAAGACCTCTCGGCGAGGCTATGTATTTTTTCCCCGAGGTGGTCTCGCTAGCCGGGCTCTCACTAGCCGGTAGAGTTGGAAAACCTCTCGGGGAGGCTATGTATTTTTCCCCGAGGTGGTCTCGCTAGCCGGTCTCTCACTAGCCGGCAGGGTTGGAAGACCTCTCGGGGAGGCTATGTATTTTCCCCCGAGGTGGTCTCGCTAGCCGGGCTCTCACTAGCCGGCAGGGTTTGAAGACCTCTCGGGGAGGCTATGTATTTTCCCCCGAGGTGGTCTCGCTAGCCAGGCTCTCACTAGACGGCAGAGTTGGAAGACCTCTCGGGGAGGCTATGTATTTTTCCCAGAAGTGGTCTCGCTAGCCGGGCTCTCACTAGACGGAAGGGTTGGAAGACCTCTCAGGGAGGCTATGTATTTTTCCCCCAAGGTGGTCCCGCTAGCCAGGCACTCACTAGCCGGCAGGGATGGAGGACCCCTCGAGGAGGCTTTATGTTTTCTCTCAAAGTAGCTCCGTTAGCCGTATTCCCAGCGACGCTCATCGAATATGCAGGGTTGGATGTTTCTTTCCGAGCGCGTACCTCGCTCGAAAAGAGCGGGGATTGTGTACAACCCTGAATTCGCCGAGTGTTTTTCCGAGACCTAGGAGTCCTTTAGAACATTGTCTGGTAACATAGGCCTAGGCAGGAAGAGTAGGGGCAGAGGGGGAGAGCAGGGTGGGAGCCAGCCCCCTGGCTCGCCCCAGAGCCCTTAGGGGGCGAGCCGGGAGGGGGCCAAGCCCCTGGCTCGCCACAGAGCCCTTAGGGGGCGAGCCGGGAGGAGGCCAAGCCCCTGGCTCGCCCAAGAGCCCTTAGGGGGCGAGCCGGGAGGGGTCCCAAGCCCCTGGCTCGCCACAGAGCCCTTAGGGGGCGAGCCGGGAGGGGGCCCAAGCCCCTGGCTCGCCCCAGAGCCCTTAGGGGGCGAGCCGGGGGGGGGGGGGGGGGGGGGCAGCCCCCTGGCTCGCCCCAGCTCCAAAGTAGGAGGCGGTCTGCGTTTAGCATCGTGGAACATCGGGATTTGGCTATCCGCAGCCATTTCCGGTGTCATTTTGGTAACTTCGCAGGCAGAGTTTGGTTATTTGCAGCCCAAATCCAGAAATCCTATAAATAGGACCAAGGGGGCACCATTTGGAGGGATCCTTCTAGGCTAGCTCTCTCCCTCCCCAAGTCTCTCTAGTGGGTGAGGAGAGCCTCCAGTGGTGCCCAAGCTTAGTAGTGGCTTGGGAGGGGAGGTTCCTAAGGGGCTTCCGGGTATGTGGCGGGACCTCCCCACTAAGCCCTTGGTCCAGTCCATAGTTCCTCAACCTTCAACCTAGAGCTCTCCCTTGGGGGGAGTAAGGGTTGGTCGCCCCTCATCTCGGTGAGAGCCCCGAGCTCCACAAGAGATCGAGAAATCGGTTTCAACACAAATCCTATTTGTAGATTAACCAAATCCTTATATGGATTAAAACAAGCATCCAGACAATGGTTTGAAAAGTTTTCTTCTACCATGGAAGACATGGGTTTTGTTCAATCAAAATCTGATAATTCCCTTTTTACTAAAAGCAATAAAGATGAATTCACATCGTTATTGGTATATGTTGATGATGTTATGATAACAGGAACCAACCCCAAAGCTATTGAGAAATTCAAACAGTTTCTTAACAGTAAATTCAAAATCAAAGATCTCGGAAATCTGAACTTTTTTTGGGCTTAGAAATCTAGAGAAATGAATCTGGAATTTATTTAAATCAACATAAGTATGCTCAGGATATCTTGTCGGATGCAGGAATGAATATTTGCAAACCAAGTGACATTCCTATGGAACAAAATCATAAACTTAATGATTTTGATGGCGAAGAACTCAGTGATCCTACTTTGTACAGAAAACTCATTGGAAAGCTCATTTACTTGACAGTATCTAAACCAGATCTTACATATCCTGTTCATATATTAAGTCAATTTATGGCTAAACCCAGAATTCCTCATCTCAATATGCTTCACAAGTTGTTCAAGTACCTAAAAGGCACCATCAGTCAAGGGTTAATGTTTCCAGCAAATAATAAACTCATATTGGAAACTTTTTGTGATGCTGATTGGGCAGCATGCCCCATGACACGCCGTTCAACCATGGGTTTCTGTATCAAACTAGGAGAGGCTCTTATCTCATGGAAAACTAAAAAGCAACAAACTGTTTCTAAATCCTCTGCAGAGTTAGAATATCGGACTATGAATGTTGTCTGCTGTGAATTAACCTGGCTGATCAACTTATTAGCAGATTTTCAAGTAACAAATTTAACTCCCATTCCTCTACACTGTGATACCAAGCTACTCTACACATAACATCTAATCCCGTTTATCATGAGAGGACTAAACACATAGAGCTTGATTGTCATCTAGTTCGTGAGAAAGTTCAAGCCAAGATGATTGCTCCTAACTATGTCTCGACCAAGAAATAAGTGGCTGACTTGTTTACTAAAGCAGTCAGAAAGGCTACATCACAAGCACTTCTTAACAAGGTTGGAATTTACAATTGGTTGCAAATACCAACTTGAAGGGGGTCTTGAAATATTTTCCTGTGTATGCTTAGTCAGTTAAGAAGTTGTTATGTTCTGTTAAGAGTTTGTTAGATATCTGTTAAGTGTCCGTTTGATATTGTAATCCCTAGTACGCTATCAGCTATATATAGAGAGGTGGATGTGTTGAGATTGAATAATAAGAAAGTAATATTTGTCTCTTCCAAAGCTCTTCATTCTATTTTATGTCTTCTTGTTTCACCTTTTAACAATGTGCTCATTCAAATCACATGGGAGGCTTGAAAAAAGTATGCATTGACCGTCAGTAGGCGAGGAAGGTGAAACATGTGAGTTTGAAATTCAAAACTAACTCAACACTTCGATCGACATGACTTCTTACGAAGTCATGTTTGTCAGACCACCTCCTTGATTACTGTCCAATTGTGCAGGAATTACAAAGAATGAAGCCGCCGAGAAGACACTAAACATCTGAGATGAAGTATTACATCAACTTAAAGAGAATTTGGAAAAATCACAACAATAGATGGAGACATTTGCGGTCAAAGAAGTGCAAGGAATTAAAACTTCGACAAGGAGACCGAGTCTTACTAAAGTTGCATCCTTACTGACAAACTATCACTCTCAAAGATAATCAGCATAAAGCTAACCTGAAATACTATGGACCATACCAAGCTTTAGATGTCATCAGAAAGGCAACATACTGCTTAGACCTACCTCCTAAAGCCAAAATAAACACAGTCATTCATGAGTCACTACTAAAGCCATATATTGGGGATCTACCTCACGAAATAGTTTCTCTTTCAGCACAGCTGGAATAACAACCCTCTCCACAGAACCCCTTATCATTGTCAGCTCTCACTGAATCTTCCGACATGGCCAAGTGATCCAACAAGGCTCATCCAATGGAAATGATTATCACCGGTAGATAGTACATGGGAAGATCTCACTTCCCTTCCAGAGTTTCCTCAATTAAACACAGAAATTGATAGTTTGTTTAGGTTGTAGTCATAGTCACCTAGAGGGGGGGTGAATAGGTTTCTTTTTCTTTAGGCTATAAATTAGGTGTTTTCTGATGTTATGTTAGTTATTATCAAGCATCCAGAAAACACACAAAGATTTATAGAGGTTCCTCAAGACAGGGTGTCTTGAGTAGTCCTCTTTCCCTCTTCACATTTCTAACAATGAGTTAGATAAGGCCAACACCTCCAAACTAAGCTCCAAGAGCTTACAACACAGATCCCTCGGGATCTCTCGGGTCTTCGCAAACCCTACCTCAGGCCTAACAGACCTACCTCAGGCTCAACAGCCCTACCTCAGGCTCAACAGCCCTACCTCAGGCTCAACATCCCTATCTCAGATCACACACTGATCCTACACTCAAGCTGACCTCTCAGCCCTACTTCTCAGGCTAGACAACCCTACTTCCTCAGGCAAAGGTGCCCTACAACTTAGAACTGTTAAGTTCATATAGTAATAACAATGTGTGATTACAAAAGAAGATAGAATAAACTTAATCTTCTGTTGCAGAACAACTGCTGTGGCAGTCTTGAATCTGGGATGAGTCCAATGGCCTCAACTTTGATTCTTCTGATCCTTTTCTTCATAGAAAGAGTGAGGTCAACTTGCTCTATCTTGAGTTGATCAAGAGGAGCAATCTATTTTCTCCTTGCAGATTCAGGTAAACAGGAAGTGAAAGCTTTCTTGGCTACCGTCAATGGAATAGTAATCTTGTTCTTGTTTTGTGTGTTGGAGAGTTGGAGAGAGTGCTTTTACACAACCCTAATTTTCTCTTGTATACTTCACTGATCTTCAACGGCTATCAGATGTCCTCTGACACAGCATGGACGAGATTGGAACATCCTTTCCTACTTTATAGGTGTTGCGCCAAAAGTAAAGCCCGTCTGCTTATTTGAATCTGTCTCAGCGGTTGGGCTGAGACAGCCTCCTGTCTCAATGACTGCATGTGTCCCGTCTCAACGGATCTGCTGAGATAGACAGTTGTCTCAGCGTATTTTCCTTATCCATAGCTCACCTGGCCCAGTCTCCTTCTCAGCGGCTCCTGGCCTTGTCTCGGCGGTTCAGCTGAGACTAAGAGATCATCTCAGCAACTTTTGGCAGCAAGCCAACTGAACTTACTTCATACCCTGGTATGACCTAACCCTGCATAGTCATGAGATGAAGTGGGGTTTATCAAATACAACTTGTACTTAGCATTGAGTGTGAAGCCTCTTCAAATCAAGGGAACATTGATGGTCATATTCCCAACAATCTCCCCCTATTTGAAGAAGGCAGAACACCCTCAATGCTAAGGTACATAACCCATCAATTCTTGACATGTATCTTCACTACAAAGAGTTCATCATATCATGCTCATTGCATCAGAAATTTTATAACAGTTAATATTTATGAAAGTCATATTACCACAGAGTTTAATCAATCCAACAGTATGATTTGATAAACATGACAATGCAACACAGATAAATTTAACTAATAATAACAAGGTAAAATTTAGCTAAAGCTCAGATTAGCTTAAAACATAAGGTGATTACTTCAACAATCCATTCATTTTCAATTCAGATAGGGTAATGAATCATAGTTCAATTTCCATTCACATATTCATATATAGTTCAATTCAGACAAATTATTGTTCAATTTTCATCCAGCCATTCATAAGACATTTATACATTCATTTAGAGTTTTCTTTTCTTAGAAGAAGAGCACTCAGGAATGTCAGCAGCTGCTTCTTTTCCTTTAGCTGAGGCCAGTTGGTCTGCTGCAGCATCCATGTCTTCAGCAACCACTTCTTCTTGAACTGGAAGCTCCTTATCTACAGCAGCTACAACTATGTCTTCACGGAGATTTGTGGCTATGTCTTTTTCAGCATTTGCAGCTTCAATCTCAGCTATTTTCCTTTTGTTCTCTTGCCTTTGGAAATACAAATATGGCTTTGGGATGTATCTAGAAGGCATTCTTCTTGGGTTATCATTTCTTACCAGATTAGCTTTGAATACTCTTTCTCTTTTTGTATTTCTCTCTAAATGCTTTATCCATTCTTCAGATGGATAGAGCTTATCAATGTCTTTTCCAATTTGACCATGCCTTAGCTAGGTATTTAGTATTATTTCTTTGGAGTCATCACTCCAATACTCATAATCAGGGTCTCTATTTTGCACATCCCTTTGTCTGGGCATGTATTCTTCAGTCAGCAATACATGTTATCTTTCTCTTCTCTTTTTCAATCTCTCAATCTGGGCAATTGCTTCTTGATGTGGGAAGTCCCAATCTTCTGCCCTATTGACATCTAAGAGAGGAATATTCAGTGCCAGCCTTGTACCTTGTAGAACCTTAAGGGTAAGGTCAAAATTTATAATAGCATTTGTGTCCTCCCCCTTTCTGGCTTCTTCATAAACTTGTTGATAGAGGTCATGATTAGCTGTTTTTATGGTGCCAGATAGGGTTTGGAAAACATTCTCAAAATCTGCTTGAAGTTCATCTTTAAGTTTGACTACCTCAGCCTTTAGTTGGGTAGCAGTGACTGTTTCAGCAATGGATTGGAATACATTTGCAATGTCAGTCTTCAGCTCCTCCTTGTTTCTGTCAGCTTCTTCATTCAACTGCAATGATGTTGAGTAGACATACTCTTGGATGTGATTTGCTGACTTTTCTATCACTTTATCTGTCTGGCTGACAAAATTTTTGGCATATGTTATGTCTTGTTCAGATAGCTGGAGGTGTTTGTCCATAGACCTGATAATGGTATTCTGAGATATTACTGTCTTTTCAGCTAGGTCAAAACATTTGGCATTTGCTTGTTCAGCATTCTAGTGTCTTCCTTAATTTTCTTGACCTCAACAATTACTTCAGTGTTCACATTCATGATGGACTGATCAATATATGCTTTAACTGTGCTAACTGACTGGTCAACATAAGTCTTCATGGAAGTGAGATGATTATGTAGCATCAGGTTAATTGCATTGAGAATATTCTCATTTGATGAAGTGGAGGTGGAAGCTTGTGGATCAGGGATGATTAGGGCTGGGAGACTTGGTGGACTTGGAGGAGGGACTATGTGAAGTACAATCTGCATTGCAGGTTCTGGCATTACTACAGCTGGAGCATCCACCTTCTCAGCAAAGGCTGTTATATCATCAATATGGTCTGGATGGACTCCATCATTGTCCAAATCATTTATTTCATCATCAACATTATCTGGCTCCTCCCCCTCAGAGAGAGCATCTTGGTCAGATGAGTCTAGAAAGGCTGGGACAGTTATTTGGAGTTAGAGTTTGCGATTTAATAAATCTAAAGATGAGTTTGTAAGATTTACCAAGAACATCATCTTTATCTGCAGCTAGCTCTTGCTACTTCTCCCTCTCATATGGGGCATCAGATGGGCCTAGTTGGGGTAAGTCCCAGAGAGCTGGGGAGTCATCAATGTTATTTGATATTCTTCTTTCAAGATCTAGTATTATTGTATCAAGTTTACTTTGTAAGTCCTTAGGAGAAAGAACTTTGTCCTTGTCAGATTTGTCTCCTTCACTTCCATATTGATCATTGATACCATCCATGGGGGATGGCTCTTGTTGATGCTCCCCCTCAGATGGAGCATTCAGCTGGCCTTGGGGAGTTGTGGTCCACATAATTTAAGTGTCATTAGTGACTAACTTAGTTGGTTGGTTATGGTAAAATAGTATTAAGAGTAATGTGGAGTTTAAGGATTAATTACCAAGGGTACTGTCTAAGTCCAACTCTTGTGGATGGACATTGTCAGGAGGCAAGTCATCATTATCAGGAATGCTGTGTGACCCAAGATCAGCACCAACATCTTCATTTTTATCTGAGTGGTCAGACTCAGAACTTGATATAATCATTTTTGGCTTCTTCACAGCATTGGAGTTCTTTTTGCTTGTGACTTTTGACTCAGTGGGCTGGCTCATTGGGAGCACCCTGGTAAACCTTTCTAATGTCTTGATATCCATTCTTTTGAGATAGTGGAGGTTTGCTTCTTTGGATTTGCTAAGCTTGTCAGGGTAGGTTTGGAGTAGGTACAGAGAGAGAATTCTGCCCATGTTGGGTGCCTGCAGGCATTCCTTGATTCTTTGAAAGATGACTTCTCCCCCAAGAGGTTTTCCTTTTCAGTATTATCCTTATCATGTGGTCAAACATGTACCGTGAGATTGTGTCATGGGACCCTGGTTTGCAAGGAATGGCTTTTCCCACAATATCTGATAAAGGTTTTCCCCTTTGGTTGAAGAATTTCCTCTTTAATGATCTAGTTTTGGCATCATTGTACTCAGTCCATTTCAGAGCCTTTTTCTTGTCTTTCTCAGAGATGTCTTCCTCCTCACTTGGACTGCAGGATGAAAGATGTAAGGCTTTTTGTAGTTTTGCAGAGGTAATCTTGATTCTATCTTCTCCAATCTTTGACTTGAGGGATGACTTGGAAGTGGATAAATTAACATTGTTGGATCTGTAGGCGCCCTTAGAGGGAGGAGTGAATAAGGGTTTTAAAAACTTTAAACTTTAATAGAAAACTTTTGATATTTTGGTCGAAGTAAGTTAAATCAAAAGTAAAGAAATAATGAAATTAGAAATGAAATCAATTTTAATAAACAAGAAAATACATGATTATCATTTATAAAATTGATTACAAAATCTGATTTCAATGACGCTAGAAATCGAAGCGAATAATATGAAAACCCTTTTTGTTTTCTATACCGACTCGTATCCCTATGAACTGGTTGGCTTTAGCCAATCTCTCCCCAGATACGGCCTCAAGCCGCTCTAGCCAATCTATCACTAGAAAGGCCTCGAGTACCCCCTAGATCAACTCCCTAGACCTAGTCGCCGACATGAGGCAAATTACTCCCTAAGTCCTACCTAGACCTAGTCGCCAACACGAGGCGAATTCACGAACCAATTACAACCATGAAATAAAGGACAAATACAAAATACAAATATAAAACTCCCTATGAGGTAATCTGAAGGAGACGCCGAAGAAACGCTGAACATTGTTGAAGTCCAAGCATGCATTCTTCGCGTTGAGTTAGCGTGTTGATCTAAGCCTCCTTTGATTCCTTCTTTTGAAATATGAGCGGGAGATGTGTTTGTCTGGAAATACGGCCCTCACAAAGTTTCTGAAGTGCTGGAATAGGGCTCTTGGCAATCAGTAGTTGGATACATCGAAATCATCCAATTTATAGACTTTGAGCTAATGCCGACGTTAAGTGCTAACGCCTGGCGTGGACCATGTATAGCACAATATTGATGGCTCGGATCTTCAGAAGAGGAAGGAGATTCTGCACTTTAGGAATTGTTTTATTTTAGGCAATATCAACGTCGGCGTTAAGGCTAATGCGGGCGTTGGGCAAATCATTCCTAAAGTTCCTCCTGCAATCACGGTTGCTTTCTCCTTGCCAAATTCGTCTACTGGATAGCGCCCAGCGTTAAGACTAATGCCTGGCATTGAGTTTCTTTCTTTAATCAGCTGGCACGCCATTCCTTCGAATAGCATCTTCGTCGAACATCTCATTTTGTCGAACGCAGTTTCATTTCGTCGAACGCCACTCATTTCGTCGAACGGATAGTGCCTGACATTAAGCTCTAACACCTGGCGTTGAGTTTCATCTTTAATCAGCTGGCACGCCATTTCGTCGAACAGAAAATTTCTTCGAACACATTTCGTCGAACGGGCTTCTTCTTTCGTCGAACATAATTTCGCCGAACGCCAGATCGTCGAACATAGTTTCCATTTCGTCGAACGGAGCTTCCATTCTCAATGGTTTCCTTCTCAGCGGTTTCCATCTCAACGGTTTTATTTCGTCAAACGCCAGTTCGTCGAATAAAGCTTTCAGTTTGTCAAATGCAACTTTCATTTCGTCGAACGCTAGCGCCCAGCATTAAGTCATAACGCCTGGCGTTAGACAACTTTCAATCCTTCTGCTTGTGGTTAGTGCCAGACCATTGTTTCAGCAACCTGGTGTCATATCTATCCAAACCTGCATGCTAAAAATACAATGGCAAACAAGATCAAATACAAGTAGGATTTGTTATTCTCAAATCAAAAGGATGCGGAAAACCATGTTCCAACAATCTCCCCCTTTTGATAATAACAAATCCAATTAGAGATAAATCAGATTCATAGATAAAGAATTTGTGTTTTTATAAAGATATATGACACACCGCAATTATAAGATAATGATAATAATTATAGATCATTTAAAAGTGCTCCCCCTACAAAAATGCTCCCCCTTAGTGTATACTCCCATATACTAGATACATGCTCCCCCTTAATCTAGTGAATCCTACTCCATTAATCATTACGATTTATCATTTTATTCTCCCCCTTTGTTATTAGCAAAAGAGGGTGGAGTGAAACAGAACTAGAAAAAAGAAGACAAAAGTTGGGACATAACTAAGAGAGCATTAAGAGTTTTGTGTAAACATAAGGTAAGTCATTATCGAGCTAAGGGAGAGAGTGGCACAGCGGAAAAATATTTGATAAGCATGAAAGAACATTAATTAATGAAAATAATCACTTGGCTTGCAAATTAATTTTTAAAGAAGAATATTACTTGTTGAAAAAGATGCAATAGTGTTTTACAAGCACAAGTGAAGAAAGACCAAAGAAGTGAGCATGATAAACCATGGTAAACGAAGTACATGATCAAAAGAGAAATGCAGAAAAAAAACAAAACAAATAAGAGTAGTATTTTTGTTATTGTTTGACCATTCCAACAATATGTCTAGACTTTTCACGTTTGAGCATTTTAACTTTGAAAATTTTCATAACAAATAGGCAAGCATGAATTAACATATTCAAAAAGATAATAACTACAATGTAACCAATTCGTATTTCAAGTAAAGAAAACATTGTAGAAATCATGCATTGCAATCTAATGCTTTTACTTAAGTTTTTAGAGAATAATGTAATGTTTGCATTAGGATCCAATTCTCATGAGTGGAAACTTTATGAAAAACAATGATGTGTGCATAAGGTGTTTTGATAAAAGTATACAAGTGAAATAATCAAAACACATGACATATGTAATGAAATAGTAACAACAGTATTAAGATTGTAATCATATAATTACTTTCACACATCACATCTAGAATAAAATTTCAAAGCACAAAACATAAGTACAACTACCAAGGTGCTTCGCCCACACAATGCTCATTAAGACTTATCAGGGAGCGAAGTAGTGCTTGGGGATCACATAAGTATTTTTTATAAGATTTTATTTGTTGTGATCCGTTGTACAAATAGAAGTGATAAAAAGAAATATGTTTGCACAAGACACTTTACAATTCATTCCAAGGTGCTCAACCTCACAATGCTCATTAAGACTTATCAGGAGGGTGAGTAGTGCTTGGTGGAGTTATCTTTGGCTTTTTTATTTTAGATTTTTATTTTGGGCTGAAGGTCTCCGAATTCACTTGTTGTTGCAAACATTAATATTATTGAAATAACACATCTATGTGTGCAAGAAATTTATTGTTTGGATGAAGGTGTAGGTAATTTTGACATGCAACTTAATGTGCTAAAACTATTACACTACACAATCATGCAAGACTAAGATTATGAACAAATGTAGATTACCAAAATTAGTGAGTGTATGAATCATTGATTATCATAAAGCATTACTCATACTTAGAGGCATGCTAGGCATTCATACACAATTATCTATAGACTATTTCATTACACATAATCAGATTAAGGTCAAGGCATGACAAAAGCAATGTTTAGAAAATTTGAAATTAAAATTAGACATTGAAGAAAATCTTAATGTGTATGCCTAATCAATTTTGACCATTTGAGACAAAAATGACTAAGATGTATGCTCTTGTGAAGTCATATAGTCAAACCATAATTTTGTAACAAGTTAAAGCAAAAGAAATAACAAAAACAGATTTTTGATTATTTTGAATTATTTAAATTTTTTTTTGTATTTTGGAATAAACTAACCAAATTAATAACACAATAATTTCAAATATAAGAAAATAAACAGAGAAAAATCATTAGAAAAATATTAGAAATATTTTGGAAAAGTCAGAAATTCAATTTGGCCAAAATAGCTAACGCCTGGCGTTATCTACTTAACCCCCAAACAGAACACTGTTTTTTGAGATATTTGAATTTTTTTTCTTTGGAATAGGTAGTATGTATATAGACCTTCTTAGTGTAGAAATTTCAGGAAAGTTGGAAATGATTAGAAGGCTATTTAAGCATTTTTTATTTGTTCAAAATTGGTTTTATATTTTTATTTGGTTTTCATATATTTGTGTTTTACAAGATCATTAGAACTCAAAAATGATAAAGAATGCAAAACACAAGATAAGCATGTTCGATTAAAACAAGAATGCATGAGCATGTTCGATCAAAAACAAGAATGCATGAATAATATAATCATAAAGAGTGCATGCAAAATATATGAAATAGGAATGTCCTAGATTATAATACCCTAACTGTATTCCCACACATAAGCCTCGTACTAAGTGACGGATGGGCATGAGGAGCTACACACATGCCATATGATGGGGTGTTAATCCCATATGCACACACTAGAGAACGCTCAACCTAGCACACTTTCCCCTCAGTGCCTCGCATGGCCCCACTGGAACTCTCCCCGGTTAAGGACAAGACATGACATAGAGGTTAGGTCTTCTAATGCATACAATCCTACGCCCTCGCTATTGTGAGACACATAATGTGGGTCAACGATCATGGACATCCTAAGCATTTTGTACTATGGAAACAATTTAAAGTCACATAGTTATTTTATCTTTCAATTTTTCTACTTTAAGATGGATTCATTATGGCATTATTGATAACTAGCATGAATGATAATATTTATTAGTTGATAATGCTAGTATGATGAGTTCATATTATGCCATAAGAATATTGCATGTCTTTTATATCGATGGAAATTCAATTTGAAGACCTAGAATTAAGTGATGATATGATTTGATGTTATTGATATCAAGGTGATTCTAAGGTCTAGATATAGTAAGGTACATGCAATCACAATACATAATTTATTTATATAATTTTCATGATCACCAATTTTATGAAAGAACCAAAATGATCTTTTAATATTGCATAATATAATTATGATCATTAATTTTATCACATAGATATTTTGATACTCATAATTAATTATTGTGAGTGAAATATATAAAACAATTCATATTCAACCTTTTCAAAATATTAAAGAGAAAGATTGCAAGGTGAATGATGAATACAATAAGAAACTAATTTTTTTTGGTTATTTTTGAAAGGTTTTATAAATTTTTTCTTTGGTTTTGAATATTAAACAAAAATATATATTTGTAGTGATTTTTCAGAATTTAAAATTACAGAAAATCAGATATTTGAGCTAGCGTCGGCGTTAGGTCCTAGCGCCTGCGTTAGCTCACAGAGAGAGCTTATTTTAATCATATAGCCTAGATTTTGTTTGATTTTGCTTCCGATTTTTCTTAATTATGTTTATGCAATGTAAGGTCTATCTAATGAAGTGCAGAGACGGGAAGAAATCCTCAAAAGTTGCAGAAGTTAAAATTTTAGTACATGGGTTTCATATTCATTAAAGCTCCATATTCATTAAACCATAATTCTTGAGTTTTGCACAACATATGCATGAGTGAAATGATCATAAATAAGTGAAATAATATTCATGCAATTTTTCAATTCCGGTTTGACATGATTGTGATTAAACATACTAGGGGTAATAAAAAATGACGCAAATATATTACATACCTAAGCAAAACTTGCGCATTTTATATATTTAGCCTAATACCCCTAAAAACACCTTTTGAGTCTATTTTGACACTTATTTCATTTAGTCTTAATAATATCATATGACAAATTTAGTTTTTCAAATTTTATAAGACTTTTAGGAAATGGATTTAGAAGGATAAAAATAAAAAGGATAAGTAGATCACTTGAAAAATGATATGACTTTTTAATTCAACTTTATTCAATTTGATTTATTTATGAATTTTGGTTTAATATGTGAAAGTCATGTCACATGTTATATAAAGTGATCTTATCATGATGGCTCAAAGAAATAAAAGCAAAAACAAAAAAAGGAAATTAAGCATATCATGAAGTAGAGAATTGATATTTTATTTTTAGTTGATTTCTACTTCATGCAAATGATTGGATGCTAATGAATGAGAGATTTAGGTATCCAAAGAGGACCGGCGTGACGGTTCCTTTGGGTACCCAGATACATCGTGTTTGCTTTTGGGAAGATATGATTGAATGGGCCCTTTTGAGTGGAGTTAGTGTTTCATCTTTAACTTTGGGCCTCCATTCAAACCTTGGTTTAATATTGTTTTTATTTGTCAAATTTCCATGATGATTTTGTAAAACATTGTTTATAGGAAATTTGTGAACATTTAATTTTATGTTGAGAGAACCATGATTTTGTAAATAATGGTGATTTTGACTTTGATTTACAAATACTTTATGTTTCTTACTCCCATTATTTATCTTAGTTAAAATATTCATATTCATATTCAACATGCTTTTAGGTATTTCTTGATATTGTGAATTTTTATTTATAAATTTCATAAGAAAGTTGAATTTTGTTTTTAATTCATCATTCTTCATTTTTAAATTATGTCTAGCTTTATTATAAGCGATTTTGCTATTTTTAAGAGTGGAAACAATTGAATCAATATGATTTTGATAGTTATTTCTATATTCATCAAATGTTTCATCCATCTCTTTAATTTCAATTTTATAGTCTTTACACTTAGCACAATCATTGTTCAAAGATGAATTTTCTAAACATAATCTTTCATTTTGTTCTTTTATAAAAAGAAGTTCCTTTTCAAGTTCCTTACATTTTTCTTTTAAATCATCAAATTACATACAAGGTGTAATGTTTTCAACTAAGGACCTATGGGTAGAACTAGATAAATTAGAATTTGATTCTTCATTAATTTTTGCCTTTAAATTTTTATTTTCTAAGCGCAGATGTTTATTAGCATTTTTTAATTTCTTAATTTTGCGCTTTGTAGTTTGAAGCAATTGTAATGTAGAGATAAAAGTATAAAAAATGGAATTTGATTTCCTTACAATGCTTTCGATAGAGGCACGATTTGAACATATCATTTCTTTGACATCTTTTTGGCACTCCTCTTCCGAAGATAGTATTTCTTCTTCTCTTTCACTTGATGTGCACTTCATGGATCCGTCATGAGAGGAGCATTCTTGAAGACTTATGCAAGCTTGCATATTCTTCGGTTCTTGCGATTGTTCTGTACCTGTAGAAGGAGAATCATAAGTTCTTTCAAGAAAATTCCAAATCTCATATGCGGTAGGTAACGTATAAATAAGTTTGAAAATATTTTGGTCTAACGCACAAAATATACTATTCATAGATTTTGCATTTAAAACAATTTCATTTCTAGTTAGTACGCTAGGTGGCTTTTCAATAGTAATATTCCAAACTTTTCATCTAAGGCCTTAAGAAAAATTTTCATTAATGTCTTCCACCCTTTATAATTTTTGCCCATAAATAAAGGTGGTGCTAGTACCTTTTCAATTATATTAAAATTTTCCCCACTAGTAGAAGCGAGATCATGATCAAGAGACGCCATTATTCCCGGTTGTTAAGTCGAATTAGAATAACCTATCTCTGATACCACTTGTTGGATCTGTAGGCACCCTTAGAGGGGGGTGAATAAGGGTTTTAACAACTTTAAACTTTAATATAAAACTTTTGATATTTTGTTCGAAGTAAGTTAAATCAAAAGTAAAGGGATAATAAAATTAGAAATGAAATCAATTTTATTAAACAAGAAAAGACATGATTATCAGTTATAAAATTAATTACAAAATCTGATTTCAATGACGCTAGAAATCGAAGCGAATAATATGAAAACCCTTTTTGTTTTCTGTACCGACTCGTATCCCCACGAACCGGTTGGCTTTAGCCGATCTCTCCCCAGATACGACCTCAAGCCGCTCTAGCTAATCTATCACCAGAAAGGCCTCGAGTACCCCCTAGATCTACTCCCTAAACCTAGTCGCCAACACGAGGCGAATTACTCCCTAAGTCCTACCTAGACCTAGTTGCCAACAAGAGGCGAATTCACGAACCGATTACAACCATGAAATAAAGGACAAATACAAAATACAAATATAAAACTCCCTATGAGGTAATCTGAAGGAGACGCCGAAGAATCACTGAATATCGTTAAAATGCAAGCATGCGTTCTTCGCGTTGAGTTAGCGTGTTGATCCAAGCCTCCTTTGATTCCTCCTTTTGAAATATGAGCGGGAGATGTGTTTGTCTGGAAATGCGGCCCTCACAAAGTTTCTGAAGTGCTGGAATAGGGCTCTTGGCAATCAGTAGTTGGAGACATCGAAATCATCCAATTTATAGACTTTGAGCTAACGCTGGCATTAAGTGCTAACGCCTGGCGTTGACCATGTATAACAACATAGTGATGGGTCGGATCTTCAGAAGAGTAAGGAGATTCTGCACTTTAGGAATTGTTTTATTTTAGGCAATATCAACGTCGGCGTTAAGGCTAACGCGGGCGTTGGGCAAATCATTCCTAAAGTTCCTCATGCAATCACGGTTGCTTTCTCCTTGCCAAATTCGTCGACCGGATAGCGCCCATCGTTAAGACTAATGCCTGGCGTTGAGTTTCTTTCTTTAATCAGCTGGCATGCTATTTCGTCGAACAGCATCTTCGTCGAACATCTCATTTTGTCGAACGCAGTTTCATTTCATCGAATGCCACTCATTTCGTCGAATGGATAGCGCCCGGTGTTAAGCTCTAACGCCTGGCGTTGAGTTTCATCTTTAATCAGCTGGCACGCCATTTCGTCGAATAGAAAATTTCTTCAAACACATTTCGTTGAACAGGCTTCTTCTTTCGTCGAACACAATTTCATTGAACGCCTGATCGTCGAACGCAGTTTCCATTTCGTCGAACGGAGCTTCCGTTCTTAGCGGTTTCCTTCTCAGTGGTTTCCATCTCAGCGGTTTCATTTTGTCAAACGCCAATTCATCGAACGCAGCTTTCAGTTCGTCGAACGCTAGTGCCCAGCGTTAAGTCATAACGCCTGGCGTTAGACAACTTTCAATCCTTCTACTTGTGGTTAGTGACAGACCATTGTTTCAGCAACCTGGTGTCATATCTGTCCAAACATGCATGCTAAAAACACAATGGCAAACAAGATCAAATACAAGTAGGATTTGTTATTCTCAAATCAAAGGGATGCGGAAAACCATGTTCCAACAAGCATTGCCAAACCATTCCAGAACTTTAGTTCTAAGAATGACACAGGGTTCAGATAGAAGAAATTTCAGGCCTTGGTCTTCTAGGAGTTGAATCACTCCCTTAATTTCTTCTGGAGCATGGGCAAACCCATTCCTGACTATTTCATATCCTTTTAGAAGATCCTTAGAGCATTTAGGATCCATTGTTGTTGTAGAAGAAGGCGCTGGTACGGAAGGAGTTCATCTCGGCGGCTAGGAAAGAAAAGTCGTGTACCTCTTACTGATTAAAGATTGTTGATTTATATGGCTTAAGTCTATGTTAAGATTAACCCTAATCATTAGATTTAATTGCTCTTATAGTTGTAAGTAGAGTTGGATCAATTTGGGGTTGCATTTAGACAAAGTATTATGTAACCATTCCGTCTCAGTGGAACCGGTGAGACGACAACCTAAATGCTGGGACAGGGCACTGTCAGCCGCTGGGACAGTTTTAGCAGTCTCAGTGGTTACGCTGAGACTTTTCTCAGTTGTCTCAGCGGCTCAGCTGAAATAGACTTGTATGTTTTAGCTGATCTCATCACCTGATCATTAAACCTAGTGAGGTCTGAATGTGTTATGACCTAATCATGTTACCAGGAGTTGATGTGATAAGATTTTGAATCCTAACTTAACATGTAACATCACATAGAAGAGTTGAAAGAAAGAATTATTCAATGTTTAACATTCCTAGTTCAATCTTGAAAGAATTAAACTTGGCTTCATCCAATGGCTTGGTAAAGATATCACCAACTTGATTGTCAGCGGCTTCAAGGAAGATGTCTTTACATTCAACATGTTCTCTTATAAAATGATATCTTATCTCTATGTGCATAGTCCTACTATGAGAGACATGATTCTTAGCAATAGAGATAGCACTGGATGAGTCACAATAGAGAGGAGATTTATTTACCTTGAGGTTGTAGTCCTCTAACTGATGTTGAATCCATAATAGTTGTGCACAACAACTTCCTGTAGCAATGTATTCAGACTCAGCAGTGGACATTGACACACTTGTCTGCTTTTGCTGCTCCAAGATATCAACCTTCTTCCAAGGAATTGACAAGTGCCACTTGTTCTTTTCCTGTCTTCTTTGCAGCCTGCAAAATCTGCATCTGAAAATCCAGTTAGTTCAAAATCATTGTTCTTAGTGTACCAAAGGCCAAGATGTAGGCTCCCTTTACGGTATCTCAAAATCCTCTTTGCAGCTGAGTAGTGAGATTCCTTAGGGCAAGCCTGGTACCAAGCACACACACTTGTAGCATACATAATATCTGGTCTACTAGCAGTTAAATACAATAGGGATCCAATGATGCACCTGTACATGGATTTATCAAAGGACTTGCCCTTCTCATTCTTGTCTAGGGAAATGTTTGACCCCATGGGAGTTTTCATGGTGGAAGCTGATTCCATCCCAAACTTCTTGAGAAGCTCCCTAGTGTACTTGGTCTGAGAGATGAATATACCCTCATCATACTATTTCACTTGGAGGCCTAAAAAGTACTTGAGCTCTCTCATACTTCTCATCTCAAACTCCACCTGCATGAGGTTGGCAAACCTTTTGCAGAGGTTGTCATCAGTAAGCACAAATATTATGTCATCAATATATATTTGGACTAGGAGACACTTGCCCCTTGTTTCCCTAAGAAACAATGTACTATCTATCTTTCCCCTCAAGAACTTGTTCTTGATGAGAAAGCTAAACAATATCTCATACCAAGCCCTGGGGGCTTGCTTTAGACCATAAAGAGCTTTCCTAAGTAAATATACATGATTAGAGAGGGTTGGATGCACAAAACCTGATGGTTGTTCAACATATACCTCTTCCTTCAAGTCACCATTGAGGAAGGATGATTTGACATCCATTTGATACACTTTGAACCCCTTGTGGGCAACATAGGCAAGGAATAGCCTAATTGCTTCTAACCTTGCAACAGGGGCAAATGTTTAATCAAAGTCTATTCCCTCTTCTTATATATACCCCTTGGCTACCAATCTAGCCTTGTTTTTGATGATTACTCCATTTTCATCCAATTTGTTCCTGTAAATCCATTTGGTGCCAATTATATTGTGTCCTTGAGGTTTTTGCACAAACTTTCATACCTTGCATCTTTTGAATTATAGAAGTTCTTCTTGCATTGCTTGAATCCAAAAGGTGTCTTGGTTGGCTTCTTTAAACTTCTTGAGGTCCATTTGTGATAAGAAGCTCAAGAATAGGGCCTCATTATGAGCCCTGCTTCTGGTCAGTACACCTTGGTTCTGATCTCCAATAATTTGTTCTCTTGGATGATCCCTTAGGTGTCTTACAGCTGCAGGCAATCTGTCCTCAGCTTGTTGTAATACTTCTGCTAGTTCAGCAGTGTCTTCAGCACCTTGTACCTCTTCCTCTTCAGGAATTGATGCATTTGTATATGCATTGCTAGTGCTGGGTATGTCTTGCACAGACATCTTTTCCATGTCCTTCTTATTTCCTGTCAAAATAGAAGAGCTAGACCAGCCCTTATAAATTAGGCTGGTCTCATCAAATACTACATGCATAGACTCCCCTACAACATGAGTTTTCTTATTATACACTCTATAAGCTCTACTATGTGAGTTGTAGCCAACAAGAACCCCCACATTGCATTTCTCTGCAAACTTTGTTAATTGAGATTTTCCATTATTTAAGATGTAGCATTTTGAACCAAAGATTCTAAAGTATGAAATTGAAGGTTGTTTACCTTTCAGAATCTCATAGGGAGTAATTCCATGAACCTTATTAATGGGCGCTCTATTAAGAACATAACATGCAGTATTGACTGCCTCAGCCCAGAAGTATTCTAGGAGTAGGTAGTCACTAAGCAATGTTCTTCCAGCTTCTATCAAGGTTCTATTCCTCCTCTCAGCCACACCATTTTGCTGTGGAGTCCTTGGGGAGGAGAACTCTTGGGTGATACCATATTCTTGACAAAACCTTGTCATGGCTTCAGATTGAAATTTTGTACCATGGTCAGCCCTAGTCTTGACCACAACACATTGTAAGTCATTCTAAATAGCCTTAACATGATTTATAAATACACTCAATGTATCTGATTTCTTCTTAAGGAAGAATACCCATGTATATTTTGAGTGATCATCAACAATCACCAAAGTATACAACTTCCCTCCTAGGCTCTGAATTGGCAAAGGACCAAACAAGTCCATGTGCAACAAATATAGACATCTTTCAGTGTCATTCGAGCCAATACTTTTAAAGGTTGTCCTTGTTTGCTTGCCCATTTGGTATGCATAACAGGGACCACTTTTAATGCATTTTAAATTTGGACTATTTCTAACAAGGTTGTTAGAGAATAGTCTATACATTGTCTTGTAGTTAATGTGAGCAAGTCTCTTGTGCCGTTGAACATAAAGAGACTCATTTTCATTAGCTATAAGGCACACAGATGAAAGAGAATTACTGCATATAAAATCTAAGCAAAAAAACATTCCCATTCCTAGTGCCTGAGAGAATGATGTCTAGGTCATTAGACTTTTTGATCAAGCACTTGTCATTGTGGAATTCAATGACATAGCCTAAGTCACATAGTTGAATTATGCTTACTAGGTTGTGTTGCAACCCTTCAACATAATATACCCTTGTGATTGTAACTATGCCATTGGAGATCATACCATATCCTTTGGTGATTCCCCTTTCAGATCCACCAAAGATAACCTTAGGTCCATTCTTCACAGCTTGGTAGTCCTGTAAAATATTTCTGGTTCCTGTCATGTGCCTTGAGCACCGACTGTCCAAGTACGATATTTGGTTGAGGCTGGTACTTGAACTAACCTGCAAGAAGGAGTTTAGTTATCCTTAGGAGCCCAAATAGGTCCTTGTTAGCATGATGAAATGACCTCACACCAGTTGCACTCTTTGCAGGAAGACTTTTCTTTGCACTTGGCACATTGGGATTGTACCAACAATCTATGGCAAAGTGTCCCACTTTACCACAGCACCAACATTCATGAATATTGTATCTCCTCTTCTGAACATTTCTTGAGGGGAGAACAACACAGTGCTTATGTTCAGGAGGGGGGACGACAACATTTTTCAAGTTCCTTTCAGCAATGATTTGGCTGAATGTTAACCTATGTACAGTCTTGGTGCTCTTTGTCTTAATGGCATCAGCTTGCTTTGGCTTGGGGGCTAGGCAAGATTGGATGGCATCAGACACTGAGCAATAGGACTTGTCTGTAACGCCCCTGATTTTCGTTAATTATTTTTTGCGTAGCCGCTGTTACGTAATTTTGGCGTAAGGGCATTACGTCAGCTCGTCAGGGTTAGTTTTGGGCCTTAGCTTAATTAAAGTATGTAATTTGGATCGAGCGTGCAAAATTTCGAGACGTTTCGGGTTAAAGAGATTTGTTTGGGTAGCTATCAAGATTTTAACTTCGGGAAGCTTTATCCAGAGGTTGGCTCGTCGAAATTGAAATCTGACTTCACCGATGGATTTGTAGCGCCGTTTTTCAGTTGGGGTGCGAATTTCATAGAAATCTGAGGTGATCTAGTCACCCTTGCAGTTTAAGTGAAAGGGAGTATTATTTAAATAATTAAATAGTAAATTAGGTTTTTATATAAAACCTAAAATTCTCTCCCTATTCTTCTTCTTCCTTCATCGATCCAAACCAGCCGCCGAGCGAGAGAGCGAGAGCGAAGCATCGTGGAGCTTCCGGCCGGCGATTCATAGGGCTGTTGTAGTCGGAATCGCATTTGGAGAGTAGATTTGGAAAGCTCTCGGCGAGATCTTCGTTCTAGTGGTGAGCTTTTCCCGTTTCGTGGTATTTTTGGAGTTAAGGTAGTGACATAACTCCTCCTTCTTGATCTGAAAAGCTTCAGTTTTTCGTGCTCGAGAATTTCCTTGGCTTTTGGAGCGGAGAAATTTGAGTTTTCGCAAGGTTAAGGCAAGTGGCATCTCCTCCTTCTCTCTTGTCATTGAAGTATTGTTTTCTTTCTTTGAGGTCTTGACGTGTTGTTTAGCCCTTGATTTGAGTGTTTTACTTTGCTAATTAAACTCTTTAAATCCTTGGTCTTCCCCTCAAGGTCTAAATTTTTTGTCCTTAGATAATTTTTTGTAGTTTCTCGAGAAAACCTTCCTAATTTCTTGAGAATTGTCCGACTGCCGCCCCTTCTAGTTCTCGAGAAAGACCAGCTTTCTCGAGAAAAGTCAAGTCTAGTTCTCGAGAAGGACCAGACTTCTCGAGAAATTTTCAGCCTAGTTCTCGAAAAGGACCAGCCTTCTCGAGAAGTTGTTTCAGCCTAGTTCTCGAGAAGGACCAGCCTTCTCGAGAAATTTGTTTCAGCCCAGTTATCGAGAAGGACCGGCCTTCTCGAGAAGCCTTAGCCCAGTTCTCGAGAAGGACCAGCCTTCTCGAGAAATCCCAGGCTAGTTCTCGAGAAACCCTATCCTTCTCGAGAATTTCCCAGCTTCTCTCTCTCCTGGTTATTTCTCAAGAAATCTTATCCTCCTCGAGAAATCCTAAGTCCTAGTTCCAAATCCTTGACCTATGCCTTGGACTCCTCCTCCCTCATGAAACCTTGTGTCTTCTAAAGTTTACAGGGATGTTGCCAATGTTTGTATTGTTCCCTTGATCATAATTACCTCCTGTCTGAGTTCTTATACCTGCTATGGTAATGCAAATTTCTGGGTTTCCCTTATGAATCGTCTTGAGCGGTGTTTACTTCATTTGTGACTCTATCCTTAGGGTATCCTGGTGATTGTTTTCTAGGGCTTCGTCCCATGCCTTAATTAAAGAAATTAATTAAAATGGACCATTGCCTTTAGCCTTGCGCGGTGGGCCGTGTTTGGGGGGCAGTGGGGATTTGTTGTAGCCTTGCACGGTGAACCGCGAGCTTGGCCTGTGGTCCCGAGGACCGTGTTTGGGTTGTTGGGGATAGAGAAACCCCCACCCATTTTGGGCTTTGGGTGGCAGAGGATAAAGGACCGCCACCAGCTTAACCTGAGCTGATCAGTCTCTTTAAATAGAATTTACAAGATAAATGAACCATGCTTGCTCCTCTATTTGGTATTTGGTGCACTTGGTGCATTGTTTAGTTATGTGCTTGGAGTTTCCTTTTTTGTAAGTGTTGGGCTTGGGTTGGTACCCCTTATGCCTTGTTTACTTTGTTTTTCTTTGTTTTCTGCCACTTGTAATTCCCTTGCTGAGGCGTTCTTTGTTTTATTGAATGCCTCAGATTCTGAGCCATAGCGGCTAGCAGTGTAGCCCGGAGTCTTCGGGAGTTTTAGTTGCTGTTTTACCCCACTGCTGCAAGGTAGTTGTTGTTAGTGTTGTTCTTGTGTTCAGACATGCTAGATTGGAGCCAATGAGTTAGTGTCAGGTTGTTGACGCTCATTGTGCCATTTTGATACTTTATAGCTTACTTGTCAGTTAAATGCCACTACTTTTAGATCTCGTGTATCTTGCTCTCTAGGAATGATTTGTTGAAAATATTGAAGTGAAGTGGAGGTGGGGCGGTCTATCTTCAGACCGCGCGGGTTGTCTACCAGCAGAAGGTCGGGCAGTCTGTCTTGAGACCGCATGGGTTGTCTACCCGCAGTAGGTCAGGCGGTCTGTCTTGAGACCGCGCAGGTTGTCTACCCACAGCGGGCTGGCAGTCTGCCAGTTTAGCTTGTTCTTGGACTTGGTATGCTTCAAGTCCTGGTGTTCTAGTAGACCGGTGCTGCTTGTCTTTTAGCCGCACGGTTTGTTTTCTACCCGCTACCGAGTTGGGGCGGTTATCCTATCTCTATGGGCGGTTACCACACTCCACCTCACGCCAATAAATAGGACCTCTCCCTTAGATCAAATACAGTGAACAGTAAGCGAGAGCTCGCAAGTCATTTGTGCGGTTAGACATTTTTAGTCGCTCGGGTTGAAAATTGACTCTGTTGTGTTCGCAGGTTGCGCTGCTTGTGTGAGGTTCTGACTTGATCAGAGAAGACCGCAGCGGTTAGGTCGGTGGCAGTCAGCGGCGGGTAGCAGCAGGTGGTCACAGTTTGCGGCAGCCTTTCTCTTTGTCTTGTGTTCTTGCTTACAATAAGGTCAGACCGTGCGGTTAGGCGGCTTGCCTTGTCATCTGTTTTCTATTCAGCTTGTCAGCAGCAGTGTTCGTGGTTAGGAGCGACTAAGTGACAGCGGCCAGGCAGCCTTGCTCGGGCGAACAGTGTCAGCATTGGAATAACGGGTAGTCCACGTGTTGAGTTGCGGTTTGGCGACTTGGCGGTTTGCGCTGACAGCCTTATTAAGTCGGGCGGCTTGCTAGTCAGGCGGCTTGGGAGGTTTCTGCTTGTCTTGTTGTTATTCTTCTTCGATTGTATTGGTGAAGCATGTCTCGCCATGTGTACCTCAAGTTGTAAAGAAGAGTTTTGAATACTAGTTCTCGTGTTCCTTCATTGTTTCTGGTTTATTGTGCTCAGTTTGGTTGAGAGTATTCCTGTGACCTAGTTCCCATTTTTCTGCTTGTCAGAACCTTAACTTGGTGTCTGATAGTAATTATAAAAATGAGAAATTTTCACATGGTATCAGAGGGACAGAGGTTTGAGCAGTGAATCAGCCGCAGTTATCTTGCTTAGATTTCTGGAGCACAAGTAAATAAGTAATACTGCAATGGAAGGCAGAATTACAAGAGGTCTTGGTATTGAGCTTCTTACACAGACTAACTTTAAGAAGTGGAAGTCTTGTATGGAAAGCTCTCTTCTATTGGAACATGGTCTTCCGCATCTCCTAGGTTTGAGAATAACAAATCCCATGTGTATTTGATCTTGTGTGTTTAAGTGTGTAGGATAACAAAGTCCACATGACTCAAGGATTACATAAGAAGGTTGCACCCAAAGCTGAGCCAACAAATCCAATACATCTACTAGCGCTGGCGGTAGTACTAGCGCAGGCGCTAGCTGCCGTTCGACGAACTCTTAGCAACGGTCGACGAATTCCTATTCGACGAAATATTGCCTCGAAGCGAAATTGCCGGGAGAACTTATAGAAGGAGATAGCGCCAGGCGATATCTACTAGCGCTGGCGGTAGCGCAGAGCACAAGAGGAATGGCAAAATTGTTTCCCCGGATTAAAGATTCTCGCGCGCAAAGTATTACTTAATATGGGATAGCGCCGGCGGTAGCGCTAAGTCTATAAAATGGCCATCTTGGCTCCGTCTTCCCAAGTCTCTTGAGATCTAGAATTCCAGAGCTTCGTGCCACAGCATAGAGAGGAAGGTTCAGAGAGATACTCCCACAAATCCATAAAGACTCAAGGAGATCCGTGGAGAAGATTTCCACACGCATCATCATCGTGACAAAAGACCGCATCGACTACGATCATACTCTGCGTCTTTGTCTACTTCTCCAAGAGATCTACATAGAGGGAGTTTTTATATTATTGTCTTTTCATTTTATATTCTTCTTGTAAACGGTTAGTGAATTCGCCTCGTGTTGGCGACTAGGTCTGGGTAGGACTTAGGGCTGAAATTCGCCTCATGTTGGCGACTAGGTCTCGGGAGTAGGTATAGGGGGTGCTCGAGGCCATATCCGGGGAAGGGTTGGCTAGAGCGGCTTGAGGCCGTATTCGGGGAAGGATCGGCTAAAGCCAACCGGTTCATGGGGATACGAGTCGGTATAGAAAACAAAAAGAGTCTTTCTATTAGCTTTGATTTCTAGCTTCGATAAGAGATCAAGTTTTGTAATCATGCTTCTCAAGTTAATAAAATCATGTCTTTGCTTTTACTTCACTTGATTTGTCTTGATCTTCTCTAGTTTAATAATCAAAGCTTTTTCAAAGTTATTCAAAATATATTATAAGTTTTGAAAACCCTTATTCACCACCCCCCCTCTAAGGGCGCCTACCGATCAAACAAGTGGTATCAGAGCCAGGTTATTCCAAATTGGCTTAACAACCGGGAATAATGGCGTCTCATGATCTCGCTTCTACTAGTGGGGTAAATTTTTATGAAGAAGAAAAATCTCCTAAACCACCTTTATTTGAAGGGAGAAATTATAAAGGGTGGAAATTATTAATGGAAAAATTTATTAAAAGTTTAGATATCAATGCATGGGATATAGCAATAGTTAGACCAGCGAACGAATCAAATAAACAAGAGCGTCACCTAAATGCAAAAGCTATGCATTATACTTTTTGTGCTTTATCTCAAGATATTTTCAAACTAATATATTGTTTTTCTAGTGCATACAAAGTATGGAAATTTCTTGAAGAAATGTAAGATTCTCCTTCTACAGGTATGGAACAATCGCAAGAACCGGAGAATATGTAAGCTTGCACAAGTCTTCAAGAATGCTCCTCTCATGACGGATTAATGGAGCACACATCAAATGGAAAAGAAGAAGAAGTACTGTCTTCGGAAGAGGAGTGCCAAAAAGATGTAAAAGAAACGATATGCTCAAATTGTGCCTCTCCCGAAAGCAATGTGAGAGAGATCTCTTGTGCGCATACTCCACAACAGAACGGAGTTGCTGAGTAGAAAATCCATCATTTGACGGAGACCGTGAAGTGCTGCCTTCATGCCAAGAATATTCCAAAGTCCTTTTGGGCGGAGGGTATGTCTTGCACTGCTTCTGTCATCAATCGGATGCCTCTTAGTCCGATCAACATGAAGACTCCACATGAGCTGATGTTTAAGGAGAAGCCCGGTGTGGGACACTTACGAGTGTTTCGTTCAACTTGCTATGTGCACATTCTTGATGATCTTAGAACAAAACTAGACGCGAAGGTGAGGAAACTAGTGTTTGTTGGGTATGATGACCGAAAGAAGGGCTGGAAGTGCATAGATCCCCAGACGCGGAGATTTGTAGTATCTCGCGATGTGGTATTTGATGAGTTGACATCATACCAGGGGAGTTATGGTATAGAACTATTAGATAGCAAGGTTGAAAGGCAAGGAGAAGCTGCAAAAGGTTTTCAGGAGGAGTTGCCTTATCACCAGGGGCTCCAGTTGCATCAAGATCTGGGGCAGATGCTTCAGGTTCTGGAAGCAGGGGGAGCAATGCTCCAAGTACGCCTGAGAACAGAGTTGATTCTGAAGAAGCATCGGAAGTGGTTAGTCCGGTACCGACCTTGAGAAGGTCAAAGAGGACTATAATTCCACCAGCTCGTTATACAGGAGGAAACATGGTGAGCTTTGTTTCACGTTTCTTTACTGGCTCTCTGGACGAGCGAGAGCCTTCAAGATTTGAGGAAGCCACTGGAGTCAAGGAGTGGGAAGATTCCATGGATGAGGAGATGGCTGCCCTCAGGAAGAATGAAACCTGGGATCTTGTTCCCAAGGTTGATGGCATAACTCATGTAACTTGCAAGTGGGTGTTCAAATTGAAGAAGAAGGCGGATGGTAGTATCGAGTGTTATAAGGCTCGCCTTGTTGCTCGAGGGTTCTCACAACAGTATGGGGAGTATTATGAGGAGACATTCAGTCCAGTGGCCAAGATGACTTCGGTGCGGGTGGTGATTGAGTTGGCAGCTTGCCAAGGATGGAAGATTTGGCAAGTTGACGTAAAGAATGCTTTCTTGTGCAGTGAGATTGACAGGGACATCTTCATGGTTCAGCCACCTGGGTATGTATTGAAAGTTCATCCGGGACACGTCTGCAAGTTGAAGAAGGCCCTAGCGCCTAGAGTGTGGTATGGGAAGATCACATAATATCTCCATTTCTGCGGATACTTTGCTTCAAACTCAAATTCTAGCTTGTTCATCAAGAAGAAGGGAGAGCTTCAGGTCCTCGTGTTGTTGTATGTGGATGACATGATTGTCAGCGGGAACTCAGAGGAGGAGGTAGCAAGATTAAGGGATGAGCTTGCTATCAGATTTGAGATGAAGGATCTAGGTGAGCCCCACCACTTCCTTGGACTCGAGGTTGAGAGGCAGAAGAATGGAGTGCTTATTTCCCAGAAGGGCTATGCGGAGCGAATCGTTAAGATATTCGGCATGCAGGAAGGGAAGAGTGGTTCGACTCCTCTTGAGGTTGGTCTAAAGCTTCGGCGGGATGAGGGGCGGATTCTTTCTGATCCATTGGTGTTCCGGGCTCTTATTTGGAGTCTGATATATTTGACGATTACCAGGCCGGATATTGCATATGCGGTTGGCAAGGTGAGTCGATATATGGCGGAGCCACGGAAACCTCATCTGGTGGCGGCCAGGAGTATCCTGAAGTATGTGAAGTCGACCTCTGATTTGGGTCTCTGTTATAGGAGAGATATGTGTTTTAACCTGCATGCTTACATAGATGCTGATTATGTGGGAGATTCAGATGATCGGAAATTGACATCTGGATACATTTTTTTGGCGGGCCCTGCAGCTATATCATGGTGCAGCAAGAAGCAGGATTCAGTATCTATTTCTACCACTTAAGCAGAGTACAAGGCTTCGGCCTTGGCAGCTCAAGAAGCCATATGGCTGAGGAGGTTGGTAGAAGACATCCATGAGGAGGTGCGACGTCCTACTCTGATATACGGTGACAATGAGAGTGCCCTCAAACTGGTTAATAATCCAGTTTGTCATGCGCGGACCAAACACATCGAGATCGAGCATCATTTTATTCGGGAAAAGGTGCTGGAGGGATCTCTGATGGTTGAGCATGTGCGGAGCGAGGACAATGTCGCTGACATCTTCACAAATCCGCTAGCGAAGGGACCATTCACTCGGTTATGAGGTTTACTCGGGTTGACTTCCACTTCTCACTTCAAGGGGGAGTGTTGAAAATATTGAAGTGAAGTGGAGGTCGGGCGGTCTAGCTTGAGACCACGCGGGTTGTCTACCCGCAGAAGGTTGGGCGGTCTGTCTTGAGACCGCACGGGTTGTCTACCCACAGCGGGCTAGCGGTCTTCCAGTCTGGCTTGTTCTTGGACTTGGTCTGCTTCAAGTCCTGGTGTTCTGGTAGACCGGTGCGGCTTGTCTTTAAGCCGCACAGTTTATTTTCTACCCACTGCCGAGTTAGGGAGGTTATCCTATCTCTATGGGCGGTTACCATACTCTACCTAGCGCCTATAATTAGGACCTCTCCCTCAGATCAAATGCAGTGAACAGTAAGTGAGAGCTCACAAGTCATTTGTGCGGTTAGACTTTTCTAGTCACTCAGGTTGAGAATTGACTCTGTTGTGTTCGCAGGTTGCGCAGCTTGTATGTGGTTCTGACTTGATCAGAGAAGACCGCAGCAGTTAAGTCGGTGGCAATCAGCGGAGGGTAGCAGCAGGTGCTCACGGTTTGCGGCAGCCTTTCTCTTCGGCTTGTATTCTTGCTTACAATAAGGTCACACCGTGCGGTTAGGCGGCTTGCCTTGCCGGTCTATTTTCTGTTCAGCTTGTCAGCATCAGTGTTCGCGATTAGGAGCTGCTAAGTGACAGCAGTCAGGCGGCCTTGCTCGGGTGGACAGTGTCAACATTGGTATAATGGGTAGTCCGCGTGTTGAGTTGCGGTTTGGCGACTTGGCAGTTTGCGCGGACAGCCTTGTTAAGTCGGGCGGCTTTCTAGTCAGGCGACTTGGGCAGTTTCTGCTTGTCTTGTTGTTATTCTTCTTCAATTGTATTGGTGAAGCATGTCTCACCATGTGTACCTCAAGTTGTAAAGAAGAGTTTTGAATATTAGTTCTCGCGTTCCTTCATTGTTTCTGGTTTATTGTGCTCAGTTTGGTCTAGAGTGTTCCTGCGACCTAGTTCCCATTTTTCCGCTTGTCAGAACCTTAACTTGGTGTCTGATAGTAATTATCAAAACGAGAAATTTTCACATGATTTTATGTTTAGGTGCATTATAGTTATAAAATGGCTTTTCTTTCATCCTTATTGCATTCCTTTTTACTGGAATCCTTATCTTTAAAGTCGCCTAAAGGTATTTCCTATACTTATGCTACGCCTAGATATGTGCATATCATTTACTTTATGTCCTGTCATCACGTGCATTTAGGACCTTAAGTGAACTAAATCAAGTATTTTTCATTGCAATTACATTTATTTTCTCGGTGGACTAGTTGATCCGCGAACTGAGAGACACAGTTCTTACTTCAAACCCCAATAAATGTTTTGAAATGACGAATTATCATGTAATCATGTTTGATTTAAATAAGTAATAGGCTCCCGCCTGAGCGTCTGCAGTTGTCTCCTGCATGACGTGGCATCATGACGCGTATTTTCTCTTACTCTGATATTCCTAAATTCGGAGAAAATGCGGGTTGTGACAGTTGGTATCAGAGGGAGGTTTGTTCGACAAGTTGGTCGAGCAACTAATTCTGATATAGTTTAGTTGTTTGGTTTCATTGCATACACACACCGATGTGTCATCAGTACGTCTTGGCTGAATCATGAACACCACACTCATAGCATGATAAGAAGTATACGGGGCATATTATGTAGTATGGGATGCATAATATGTGTTTGTATATGGATCCACCATAGGTGGCAACATGTGACGGTTATGTAGTATGGGATGCATAACCATCATCACATGGATGCCCATTAGCATGTTTTTCCTTTTCATTACATGCAATATTATGTAGTATGGGATGTATAATATTTCATGTGTACACCGCTCATAACATGCATTAAGACCTTTATTAGAAAGCATAGCACAACATACATTAGAAAGGCTTTATTAGAGTGTGAAGAAGCCTTTCAGGAATTAAAGAGGCCTTTATTAGAGTGCGAAGAAGCCTTTCCGGAATTAAAGAGGCGTTTGTGCAGTGCTCCTGTGTTGGCCTTGCCGATCGAAGGAATATAGTATGTTGTTTATGTGGACGCATCTCACATTGGTCTAGGGTGTGTTTTGATGCAAGAAGGAAAAGTGATTGCTTATGGGTCTAGACAATTGAAAGTTCATGAAAAGAATTACCCTACGCATGACTTAGAATTTGCTGCAGTAATTTATGCCATAAAGCTCTGGAGACATCTGTTATATGGAGTGTCATGCAAGATTTTCACGGATCATAAGAGTCTGAAGTACGTTTTCACCCAGAAGGAGTTTAATTTGCGCCAGCACAAGTGGTTGGAGTATGTTGCAGATTATGAAGTTGATATCCTGTATCATCCAGGTAAGGCTAATGTGGTGGCCGATACCCTGAGCAGAAAGACCGTGCATGTTTTCAATCAATCTGTGCAGTCCTTAGTAGAGGAGTTTATGCTGATGGATATCTCAGTCGGTAGTAGTACCACACCTTTGAGTCTTGAAGCTAAAGAGCCTTCTTGGATTACCCTTACAAGACTACATCAGAAGGAAGATCCTGACTTGCAGCATCTTCGGAGTAGGACTGAGAAAGGGGAACTGCCAGACTTTTCAATCGATGATTGATGCGCAAATTCGCAACACCGCAATAGGCGGTAGCAAGACTGCGGCACGAAACGGCAGTGTACCGATCGTTCAAGTAATATAAAATGTGAGAGTGAATCCCCAAGTATCGATCTCGAAGGAACACAGTAAGGTGGAGTTTACTTTTGAGGAAGGACTTGAGATTGAAGTCCTTTAGGTCGGATGGATGCGAAAGGGGGTGATTTGGATTGTGGAAAATAAAATAAAATAACTACAACTATTCCTATGCAATGCCGCTATGCAATGCTTCGCCAGGCGGGATGGAAAACTACACGGGCCGCTATGCACCGATTCGCTAGGAGGATGGACGAGTAGGAAAGCAGATGGAGTGGTGAGTGCGGAATCGAACTATGCAGGCCTTGAGCGCACTATTTCGTTAGGCGAATGGATTACACGGGCCGCTATGCCACGCTTCGCTAGGCGGATGGACGAGAAGGCTTGCAGATGGAATGGTTCGTACCGGCGGGGTTGAGGTGGATTACACGGGCCGTTAGCACCGCTTAGCTTGGCGGATGGAAGAGTGGTCTTACGGAATGGAAGAGTAGGCTAGCGTAATGGAGTGGAGGGTGATGACAGATGTGGATGGAGAATGGATGGGGCGCTCCTCACTTGCATAAACCACACATAACAATTTCACATAGACATGAAATATTAAATGATAAAACAAGGTTTAGCAAACATTGTTCATACACCCAAATAATTAAGGAATAACACACTACAATGTAAAGGAGGTTGAGATTACAACCAAAGCACGGAGACTCATCGGAGGTTCATGACCGGAATCTAGGGTTGTCAATCCTTGTCCGATCTCAGGCTCCAACTGTCGTCCGGGGTCCGGAAGAGCTGTCACCTTCTTCTATTATACCCGTCTTCTCCGTCAATCTTCTTTGGCCACGATCTCACCAGAGAACTTCATATATGCAGCAGAAAATCCCTCAAAATGGATCTTTGTAGGTGCACAAACAATGGAGGAGGCCTAGAGGATGCTCCGGCTTGAGATTTGCAAGAGAATGGCGGCCGGAGCTCCTCCCGAAGGTGGGCGGTGATGGAGCGGCAAAAATGGCGCACTGGAGCGGGAAAAGAAAAGTCGATCCCGATTAGGGCAGAAATCTGCGCTTTTATAGAAAACAATCAGAAATTTGGTCATGCACGGTCGAACGCACGACCGTGCGTGAACCGTGCGATATTTAATGAGCATAAAGGCCAGTAAGACGAAGTAGGTGCGCCCATGCATTTTACTCACGCACAGTCGAAGCCGACCGTGCGTAAAAACGCACGGGCAAATTCAAAAAACTCGAAATCCGGCAACCAATAGGAGGTCTTGCGTTTTGTTCGTGCACGGTTGAGGCCAACCGTGCGTGAAGAAAACACACGAGCGGGGAAGATCACCATATTGACCAGCTGATCATAGCGCACGACCGCAGCCGACCATGCGTCAAGTAAACGCACGACCGTGCGATTCATACAAGATGAATTCTGGGCAATATGGATGATCTGCCCAACTGCACAACAAATCCACACGCTGGGAACACACCTCCAGCACAAGTATAATAACAGAAAAAGAATGGGGAGCACAATGTGCTTGCCCCCAACAAAATAGTGCGCAATTGCACACCACAATGGCCAAAAAGTGCACTTCGTGTGAGAAGGGTGAACCAGTGAAATATAAGCATTAATGAACTAAAAGTGAATTACACATGCAGGAAAACTAGCCCAGATGAGTCCATAAAAGTGTATATAAATGGGACTCATCAATGATAAAGATACCCTGATGTATCGAGGTAGATATTGCATTCCCGCATCGGAAGATATTCGAGCGAAGATCTGTAGTGAAGCGCATGACTCAAGTGTTTCCTATCATCCTGGTTCCACGAAAATGTACAAAGACCCAAAGCAGATCGTTTGGTGCTCAGGTATGAAGAATGATATAGCCAGATATGTTTCTGAATGTTTTACCTGCCAGCGCATTAAGGCAGATCATAAGAGGCCTGGAGATAAACTGAACCCTTTGGATATTCCAAGCTGGAAGTGGGAGAGTATTTCAATGGACTTCATTACTGGTTTACCGAGATCCCCTGGGACACGATTCAGTATGAGTCATAGTTGACAGATTGACAAAGTGTGCTCAATTTGTGCCTTTTAAGATCGGCTACTCTATGGAGAAAATAGCAGAACTTTATTTGAATAAAGTCATTAGATTGCATGGTGTGCCCATGAGCATTGTGTCAGATCGGGATTCCAGATATATGTCTCTCTTCTGGAGGAGTTTACAAGGAGCTTTGGGTACTGACCTTAGATACTCTACCACTTACCACCCTCAGACCAATGGTCAGACGGAGAGAATGAATCAAATATTGGAAGATATGATCAGGTGTTATATTTTGGATCATGGAGGAGTGTGGGATAAGCGTCTTGGGTTGATGGAATTTTCCTACAATAACAGTTATCAGGAAAGCTTGCAAATGGCCCCCTTTGAGGCTCTGCATGGGAGGCGTTGCCGAACTCCCTTGTTTTGCGCCGAGGTTGGTGAGAGTCCGTTGTTAGGCCCAGAGGCTTTGGAAGAGATGAGCGTTGTCGTGACTCATATCCGCGAGAAGCTTCGTATAGCTCAGGAGCGGTATGAGAAGTTTGTCAATCGGAGAAGGGTGGATCTAGAGATTGCCGTCGGAGACTTAGTGTTCTTGAAATTTTCTCCGATTCTGGGCATTAAGAGATTTGGAAGGAACCACAAGTTGGATCCCCGATATGTGGGGCCTTTCCAGATTGTTGAGCGCATCGGAGCGTCAGCTTATAGATTGGATTTGCCTGATTCCTTCTCTAATGTTCACGATGTGTTTCATATGAGCCAGCTGAGGAAGTGTTTGCGTAGTGATCGGCTTGTTCTTGATTCGGTACCCATATTGCAGCCCAACCTTTCCTATGTAGAAGAGACTATCCGTATCTTGGAGACTCAGGAGCGTGTGTTGCGGAAGAAGACGATCCTGATGGTTAAAGTTCTTTGGAAGAATCAGGGCATCGAGAGCGCAACTTGGGAGCTGGAGTCTGCCATGAGGAAGACCTATCCTAGCCTCTTATCTTAGAGTCCAGGTAAATCTTCGATCAAATAATCTTTAAGTTTGTTTCTATATCTCTCGTGATCGTTGGATTTCAAGTTTCGGGACGAAACTTCTTTGTAGGGGGAGTGACTGTAACGCCCCTGATTTTTGTTAATTAATTTTTACGTAGCCGTTGTGACGTAATTTTGGCGTAAGGGCGTTACGTCAGCTCGTCAGGGTTAGTTTTGGGCCTTAGCTTAGTTAAAGTATGTAATTTGGATCGCGCGTGCAAAATTTCGCGACGTTTCGGGTTAAAGAGATTAGTTTGGGAAGCTATCAAGATTTTAACTTCGGGAAGATTTATCTCGAGGTTGGCTCATCAAAATTGAATTCTGACTTCGCCGTTGGATTCGTAGCGCCGTTTTTCAGTTGGGGAGCGAATTTCGTAGAAATCCGAGGTGATCTAGTCACCCTCGCAGTTTAAGTGAAAGGGAGTATTATTTAATTAATTAAATATTAAATTAGGTTTTTATTATAAAACCTAAAATTCTCTCCCTATTCTTCTTCTTCCTTCATCGATCCAAACCAGCCGCCGAGCGAAGTGTCCGACTGCCGCCCCATCTAGTTCTCGAGAAAGACCAGCTTTCTCGAGAAAAGTCAAGTCCAGTTCTCTAGAAGGGCCAGCCTTCTCGAGAAATTTTCAACCTGGTTCTCGAGAAGGACCAGCCTTCTCGAGAAGTTGTTTCAACCTAGTTTTCGAGAAGGACCAGCCTTCTCGAGAAATTTGTTTCAGCCCAGTTCTCGAGAAGGACCAGCCTTCTCGAGAAGCCTTAGCCCAGTTCTCGAGAAGGACCAGCCTTCTCGAGAAATCCCAGGCTGGTTCTCGAGAAACCCTATCCTTCTCGAGAATTTCCCAGCTTCTCTCTCTCCTGGTTGTTTCTCAAGAAATCCTATCCTCCTCGAGAAATCCTAGGTCCTAGTTCCAAATCCTTGACATATGCCTTGGACTCCTCCTCCCTCATGAAACCTTGTGTCTTCTAATGTGTATAGGGATGTTGCCAATGTTTGTACTGTGCCCTTGATCATGATTACCTCCTGTCTGAGTTCTTATACCTGCTATGGTTATGCAAATTTCTGGGTTTCCCTTATGAATCGTCTTGAGCGGTGTTTACTTCATTTGTGACCCTATCCTTAGGGTATCCTGGTGATTGTTTTCTCGGGCTTCGTCCCATGCTTTAATTAAATAAATTAATTAAAATTGACCATTGCCTTTAGCCTTGCGTGGTGGGCCGTGTTTGGGGGGAAGTGGGGATTTGTTGTAGCCTTGCACGGTGGCCATTTTAGAGGTGAACCGCTGGCTTGGCATGTGGTCTCGTGGATCGTGTTTGGGTGGTTGGGGATAGAGAAACCCCCACCCATTTTGTGATTTGGGTGGCAGAGGATAAAGAACTGCCACCCGCTTAACCAGAGCTGATCAGTCTCTTTAAATAGAATTTATAAGATAAATGAACCATGCTTGCTCCTCTATTTGGTATTTGGTGCAATTGGTGCATTGTTTAGTTCTGTGCTTGGAGTTTCCTTTTCTGTAAGTGTTGGGCTTGGGTTGGTACCCCTTATGCCTTGTTTACTTTGTTTTCTTTATTTTTTGCCACTTGTAATTCCCTTGCTGAGGCGTTCTTTGTTTTATTGAATGCCTCAGGTTCTGAGCCGTAGCGGCTAGCAATGTAGCCCGGAGTCTTCGGGAGTTTTAGTTGATGTTTTACCCCGCTGCTGTGAGGTAGTTGTTGTTAGTGTTGTTCTTGTGTTCAGACATGCTAGATTGGATCCAATGGGTTAGTGTCAGGTTGTTGACGCCCATTATGCCCTTTTGATACTTTATAGCTTACTTGTCAGTTAAATGTCACTACTTTTAGATCTCGTGTATCTTGCTCTCTAGGAATGATTTATGTCTAGGTGCATTATAGTTATAAAATGGTTTTTCTTTCATCCTCATTGCATTCCTTTTTACTGAAATCCTTATCTTTAAAGTAGCCTAAAGGTATTTCCTATACTTATGCTACGCCTAGATATGTGCATATCATTTACTTTATGTCCTGTCATCACGTGCATTTAGGACCTTAAGTGAACTAAATCAAGTATTTTCTGCTGCAATTACATATATTTTCTCGGTGGACTAGTTGATCCACGAACTGAGAGACACACTTCTTACTTCAAACCCCAATAAATGATTTCAAATGACGAATTATCATGTAATCATGTTTGATTTAAATAAGTAATAGGCTCCCGCCTGAGCATCTGCAGTTGTCTCCTGCATGACGTGGCATCATGATGCGTATTTTCTCTTACTCTGATATTCCTTAATTCGGAGAAAATGCGGGTTGTAACATTGTCTACAGGTTTGACAACAGCCATGTTCTTTGCTGGACAGAACTTGGAAGAGCTAGCTTTCATGTTCTTGAATGATGGGGCAGAGGAACCAAATACAAATGGTCCAGGTTTGGCCATTTGAATTTCTTCATGGTGAGCCTTCATGACACTTATTCCCATGCCCTTTCTTCCACTATGGGAATGAGTGTTTTCCTTCCTATAGGAGATTCCATTCTTCCAATGACCATAAATGCTTTCATGATCATACCTATTGGAAGGAAGCAACATCTTATGAAAGGTGGTATGAGGCTTAGCCTTGTACTTGCTCTTTTCTCCACTCCCTTATCCTACTTCCATTTTATTGAACCCTAGTCCACTCCTAGTGGTTTGAGAGGAAAATGTGTCAATAATAGGAAGCACAGATTTGGGCTTGGAGAATTGAGTCACTAGGCTCTTTTCTTTCACAAGCTTCTCCTCAAGGTCCTTGATGACCTTGTTCCTTTGGGATATGGTGCTCAAGTGCACAATGGTCATTCCCTTTAGATGACTTATTTGTCTACTCATCTGAGCCACCAAGGAGGGTGACTCAGTGCATTCTTGCTTATCCATCTTAAGGGAGGCAATTTCTTGGCCTTGCCTCTTGACAAGCTTCTTGATATTTTTCAGAGCATCCAAGAGAGCACCATACTTGTCAATCAATTGATTGACATCTTCCTCAGATTTTGAATCACTTCCACCAATTGATGAAGGTGGTTCAGATTCTGGGCTTGTCTCATAATCAGAGGAGGAGATAGAATGAATCAATACCTATTCATTGTCAGAAATGTTATGACTGTCTTCCTCATTAGTGATGGAAATGAGGCCTAGCTGAACATTGTCCTCTTCATCCTCCTCTATATCACTGTCTGAATGTGATAGATGGGCCCTGATTCCAATTCTTGTAGCAGGACAGTCATCATCTTCATCTGCTGCAAACAGCCCAATGAAGGTTTCTTCTTCAACATCTGAATCTAAAGATGATGATTCAGATTCACTCCAGCTCTTTCCTTTCTTGGCTAGGAAGGATTTCCCCCCTTCCTATCCTTATGGTGGTGGTGTTTCTTATCACCCTTTTCCTTCCTTTTGACTGGACAGCCAACTATGACATGTCCAGGCTTGCTGCAGCAATAGCAAATGTTGTTATTTGAAACATGTTTACTAGATTTATAATCATATCTGACACCCTTTGGGTGCTGCCTTTCAGATTTACTGTGGTCTTTCTTGGAGTGTGAGGAGGAGGAGGGCTTGTTCTTCCACTACTTCCTCCTCATCATCTTCTTGAACTGCCTTGAGAAGGCAACAAACTCTTCATCAGAGGAAGAGCTGTCTGAAGTGCTGTTCTCAGACTTATCTGATTCAGCACTCCTTCTTGGAGGAGACGCCATCCTGTCCTTGCTTTTCTTGGAGCTGTCAGCCTTGAGAGCCACAGATCTCTCCCTTGCATGAGCCCTTGTTGAGGTGTCATCTTCCTTTCTTGCAGATAACTGCATCTCATAGGGGAGCAGCTTCCCAAACAATGTATGAGTAGGAGTTTCACCAAGCTTGGACACTTCCCTAATGACACATATTTTTGTATCCCAGTCCCTAGTTAGAGATCTTTGGAACTTGTCATTCAGCTCATAGTCAGTGAACACTCTTTCATAGGTTCTTAGTTCATTGATTATCCTAAAGAACCTTTCATAGCACATAGAAATGCTTTGTTGGATCAGCTGCCTGAAAGCTTCATATTCTTGGTTGAGGAGTGATTTTCTATCATCCCTCACCTCAGTTGTCCCTTCCATATATACCACTAGTGTATCCCACATTTCCTTGGCAATTGTGCAGTGTACCAAGGTCTGAAATGTAGAGTCATCAATTGCATTAACAATTATGTTTTGTGCTCTTTTATCCATAGTGAACAGTGCAAGTTCATCCTTGGTCAAGTCATTGAAGGCCTTGGCCACTCTTCTGGTTGGATTTATGGTGGAGGCAGTTTGAAAAGTGAAGGGTCCTTATTTTACTATGATGTAAATCCTTGGGTCAGATGCTTCCATAAACAATCTAACCCTTTGCTTCCATATGCTAAAGTTTTCTTTGTTACATATGGGCAACTTCATGGATCCCATCTCCTTCTGCAATCTAGTGGAGGCCATTGGATTGAGATAAGACTATTCCTTTATAGGATCTGGTCAGACAATTATGTCATTCTTGACCAACCTACCTCTGATACCACTTGATAGTTTGTTTAGGATGTAGTCTTGGTCACCTAGAGGGGGGTGAATAGGTTTCTTTTTCTTTAGGCTCTAAACTAGCTATTTTCTGATGTTATGTTAGTTATTATTAAGCATCCAGAAAATACACAAAGATTTATAGAGGTTCCTCAAGATAGTGTGTCTTGAGTAGTCCTCTTTCCCCTTCACCTTTCTAACAATGAGTTAGATAAGGCCAACACCTCCAAACTCAGCTCCAATAGCTTACAACACAGATCCCTCAGGATCTCTCAGGTCTTCACAAACCCTACCTCAGGCTCAACAACCCTACCTCAGGCTCAACACCCCTACCTCAGGCTTAACAGCCATACCTCAGGCTCAACATCCCTACCTCAGATCACACATTGATCCTACACTCAAGCTGATCTCTCAACTCTACTTCTCAGGCTAGACAACCCTACTTCCTCAGGCAAAGATGCCCTACAACTCAGAACTGTTAAGTTCCTAAAGTAATAACAATGTATGATTACAAAAGAAGATAGAATAAACTTAATATTCTATTGCAGAACAACTGATGTGGCAGTCTTGAATCTGGGATGACTCCAATGGCCTCAACTTTGATTCTTCAGATACTTTTTTAGAGAAAAAGTGAGGATCAACTTGCTCTATCTTGAGTTGATCAAGAGGAGAAATCTATTCTCTCATTGCAGCTTCAGGTAAACAGGAAGTGAAAGCTCTCTTGGCTGTCGTCAATGGAACAGTAATCTTGTTCTTCTTTTGTGTGCTGGAGAGTTGGAGAGAGTGCTTTTACACAACCCTAATTTTCTCTTTTATACTTATCTGATCTTCAACGGCTATCAGATGTCCTCTGACACAGCATGGACGAGATCGGAACATTCTTTCCTGCTTTACATGTGTTGCGCCAAACGTAAAGCCCGTCTGCTTATTTGAATCTGTCTCAGCGGTTGGGCTGAGACAGCCTCCTGTCTCAGCGACGGCATGTGTCCCGTCTCAGCGGATCCGCTGAGACAGATAGTTGTCTCTGCAGATTTTCCTTATCCATAGCTCACCTGGCCCAGTCTCCTTCTCAACGGCTCCTGGCCTTGTCTCAGCGGTTCAGCTGAGACTAGAGCTCGTCTCAGCGGTTTTGGCAGCAAGCTAACTGAACTTACTTCATACCCTGGTATGACCTAACCCTGCATAGTCATAAGATGAAGTGAGGTTTATCAAATACAACTTGTACTTAACATTGAGTGTGAAGCCTATTCAAATCAAGGGAACATTGAGGGTCGTATTCCCAACAGAAATCATCACACCTAACGAAGATTTACGTAACACTGAGCAGAAAATCGGAAGACAAATTGATGACAGAACCTTCATCATGGGGGAAAAATGGGGAATACACTTAAATAAATTTTGAAGAAACAATGACTAAGGGTCTGTTTGGGAGGGGTTTTTTAGCTCCTTTCCGTTTTCTGAAAAACGTCACCGCACCTAAAAAACTGTTTGGATTGTCTACCAGTGGGAAAATATACCGCAGAAAACTCCTTTTTCTCATTCTTTTGAAAAGTCACTTGTCCCCTACTCTTCAACCTTTTCGAAAAGCACTTCCTCAACCTGATACAAGTTTAGCGCATTTTCTGCCCGAGCGCAATTTTTTCCCCATGCATACATTTTTCTGCCCCCGCGAGCATTTCTTCGTCCATGGGCGCATTTTAGGCCCGGACATGAATTTTTCGCTCGGTCGCGCATTTTTTCGCCCGAGGGCGCATTTTTCGCTCGGGCACAATTTTTTTGCCCGGTCGCGCATTTTCCACCCGGGCCCGCATTTTTTGCTCGGGCGCGCATTTTTCGCGTGTGCGCGCATTTTCCGCGCAGGTGCATATTTTTTCGCGTGTGCACGCATTTTTCGCATAAGCGCACATTTTTTGCCCAGACGCGCATTTTTTCGCCCGGACTCGCATTTTTTCGCCCAGGCGCGCTTTTTTTTCAGTCCGGGTGTGCATTTTCTTCCTGGGCACGCATTTTTCGCATAGACGCGAATTTTTATCCCGGGCGCACATTTTTTCACCTGGGCGCGCTTTTTTCACCCGAGCGCGCATTTTTTGCCCGGGCGCGCATTTTTTCGCTCGTGCTCCCATTTTTCGCCTAGGCGTGCATTTTCCACCCAAGCGTGAATTTTTCCCGTAGGCGAGCAATTTCTTCCAGGGCGCGCATGTTTCGCTCGAGCACTCATTTTTCGCGCGAGCGCGCATTTTTCGCGCGGGCACGTATTTTTTGCCCGGACTCGCATTTTTTTTGCACGGGCGCACATTTTCTTCCCAGGCACGCATGTTTCACCCGAGCACGCATTTTTCGCCCGTGCGAGCATTTTTCACTCGAGCGCGCATTTTTTTCGTTCGGGCGTGCAATTTCGCCCGAGAGCCCCCGGGCAAAAAAATGCACGTGCGGGCGAAAAAATCTCGCCAGGAAAAAAAATGCTCGCTCGGGCGAAAAATGCGCGTCCGGGAAAAAATGTCCGCCAGGACAAAAAAATGCGAGCCCGGGCGAAAAATGAACGTTCGGGCGAAAAATGCACGCCAGGGCGAAAATGGTCGTTCAGGAGAAAAATGCGCGCCTAGGCGAAAAATGAGCGCCCGGGCGAAAAAATGGGTGTTCGGGCGAAAAAATGCGAGTCCGGGTGAAAAATGTGCACCCGGATGAAAAATGCGCGCCCGGACGAAAAATGTGAGCACCAACAAAAGTCCTCGCACGAGCGAAAAATGAGAGCACAGGCAAAAAATGCATGCCCGTGGCGAAAAATGCGCGCCTGGAGCACAAAATGCGCACCCCGGAGAAAAATGCGTGTCCGAACGAAAAATGCGCGCCCGGGCGAATTATGCGCACCCGGGCGTAATATGCGTGTCCGGGCGAAATATACTCGCCCGGGCAAAAAATGCACGTCTTGTCAAAAATTCCTGCTCGGACGCTCATTTTTCCCCGGACGCGCATTTTTCTGCTGGGACTTGTATTTTTAATAAAAAAAAGTCACTGCAACAGAGATTTGCCAAACAGTTTATAATGTGCTTGTACAATTCATATTCTCCGAGGGTAGGACCCACTCAAAGCCACGTAGGCAGAAGTCAAGGTCAAAAGGTCAACGTAGAAGTCAACAGTTCGAGCCACCAAGAGTTCATCGAACGCAGCCTTCCAGAGTTCGTCGAACGCAACCTTCCAGAGTTCGTCGAACGCAGCCTTCCAGAGTTCGTCGAACGCATCCTTCCAGAGTTCGTCGAACGCAGCCTCGGTCGTGCGAGCAAGAATTTGGCCGAGCGAGAAGGAACCTGGCCGAGCGAGAAGAAAAGGCGCACCCGGAGTTCGCACCCAGCCGGGCGAGAAGGGCGTAGGAATGGACATTCTCGTCTATAGGCGACTTGCACCAACCAACTCGCCAGTTTAGGCCAAGGTCCTCACCTACTCGCCTGCCTTTGCCTTTGAAGAAACCATCTCCAAGGGGATCATGGATAGTCGCCTGCTTCCTCTCCCTCAAGATTTGTCTAGAAATAGACCCCCAGGGGTACTAGGAATGACACTTGTCAAAAATCAGAGCTTCACCTCCCTTATAGGCGAGAATTCTCCCTAGCCAGTGCCTTCCTAGTACCAAGCTCGGCCATTCGTGGTTTTGGAGGAGAAGACTCCTTTGAGCTTCTGGGTATGTGGTGGGACCTCCCTGCCGCAGCACCTAGGGTTGTGTTCCCTCTAGTTCGTTCGTCGTAGCTAACCAAGTCTTCTCTGTACAACCCCGATGTTCGCCAGGAAGAGTCAGACGGCTCATACCCAAGAAAGCGAGCCAAGATGGGCGAACCCCGGTGAGGTGAGCCAAGGAAAGGCGGGAGACTCTACAAGCGGACGAGCCGGGACAGGCGAGCCCGCCTAGAGTATGTGCGGATAGCAATTCTGGGGCTCGCCAAGGCAAGACAGACGAGCCCGCCTAGAGTATGTGCGGATAGCAATTATGGGGCTCGCCAAGGTAAGACAGGCGAGCCCGCCTAGAGTATGTGCGGATAGCAATTCTGGGGCTCGCCAAGGTAAGACAGGAGAGCCCGCCTAGAGTATGTGCGGATAGCAATTCTGGGGCTCGCCAAGGTAAGACAGGCGAGCCCGCCTAGAATATGTGTGGATAGCAATTCTGGGGCTCGCCAAGGTAAGACAGGCGAGCCCACCTAGAGTATGTGCGGATAGCAATTCTGGGGCTCGCTAAGGTAAGACAGGCGAGCCCGCCTAGAGTATGTGCGGATAGCAATTCTGGGGGTCGCCGAGGTAAGACACGCGAGCTCGCCTAGAGTATGTGCGGATAGCAATTCTAGGGTTCGCCGAGGTAGAGTCGGCGAGCCCGCCCAAAGAAGGCACGGCTAACCCAGGAGTTCGCGAGCTCAGCTCGCAAGGAAGGTGCAAGGGTGAGCCGGTTCACCCAGCAAGGGCTTGTAGAGAAATTCCCGATGGTCTGCGGCTAGCTCCTCTGAACAGCGGGGTTTGGCTGTTAGCAGACCAATCCGGTGTGCGAATAGTAAGAATGGACAGCGGGATTTAGCTATTGACAGACCACAAAACTAAAATCTATAAATAGACCTCAAAGGGCACCTTGGAGGGGACCGGTTCAAAATCTTTGAGCCTTCTTCTCTCCTTAGGTCACTTTGGTTTGGGCTCTCTAGCTCTCCAAGGTGCCCGAGTCTTAGCTTTGGCTTGGGAGGGGAAGCGCTCAACGATCTTCCGGGTTAGTGGAGGGACCTCCTCGCTAAGACTAGGGTCTTTGTTCTTTGTCCGAGTTATCTATCCACCTCTTCCGAGGGACCGGTAAGCGATAGCTGTCCCTCAACTCGTTGAGGGCCCCGAGCTCCACAAGAGACCGAGAAATCGGTTTCAACATTTTGGTGAGGTGAGCGTGGAGCGTGGCTGGTTCAAGAAAGTTCCAGAGAAGGGTTATGGTGGGAGATGAAGAGCAAGGCGAGGAGTTCGGCGAGACACCTCAGGTGGCGATGGCCAGGATGCTCGCAGATTTCAGAAGGGAGGTGCTCGACACCTTGGGGTTTACGGTCACAGCTCTGCGAAGTGAGTTTGCGACCCCAGCACCTCAGGCGACCCCTCCCCCAACGGCGGTCGGCGAGAATGCCCCGGGGGGAAGGGCTGGAAAGGAAGTTGTCGTTGGGTCAGGGCAGGACAGGGAGGGGCGAGTGTTGTTCGCCAGTCCGGCGAGCCCGATGCCGGCGAGCTCCGTGCCGGCGAGCTCCGGGCTGGCGAGCTCAGTGCCAACAAGCTCTGTCCCAGCGAGCGCGGCGCAGGCGGGCGCGCGCCAGGAGGATGCGGCGACGGTCGGGGTGGTTCAGGCGAGCGCCGCCCTCGCGAGTGCAGTCCCGGCGAGCTCAAGTTTGGCGAGGGAGCTTGGGGGCGAGTGGATCCAGAAAGGGTGGCAGGAGGGGAAGCCCCTTTTGCGAGCTGGTGCTTTCCGCACCCATCCCGGGGGGTTCGGGGAGTGGGACCGGGTATACTACAACGGTAGGGATGACCCTGTCCAGCACTTACAGTGTTTCGAAGACTCGGTCTCCATCAGGCCGATGTCAGATGCCTTCAAGTGTCGGCTCTTTGCCGTCACCCTCAAGGAGAAGGCCAGGGACTGGTTCCATCAGCTCCCTGCAGGATCAATCTACGCGTTCGAGGACTTGCGCCAAAGTTTTTTGCTGAGGTTCTCGACCTCAAAAAAGAGGAAGAAGGACGATGATTCCCTCTTCAAAGTGAAGCAGGAGCCCAGGGAGTCGTTGGCTCAGTATGCGGATCGGTTCCAGGAGGAAGTGCAGCTTACTCAGGAGATGCCTGGGTTTGCACTCCAACTCGCCCTCACGGTCGGGTTGAAAGAGAGTTTCTTCAAGATGGCGTTGAAGAGGAAGGCCCCCGTCTCCTATGAAGAGCTGATGGAGAGGGTGGCAGAGGAAGTCGCGAGTGAAGAAGCCAACCCGGAGCTCACCAAGAGGCTAGCAAAGCTCAGTGAGCCGAAGGTGAGGCAGCAGGAGGTCAGGAGAAGGGAAGAGTCCCGGGCCCCAGAGGGGGGATGGAGGCCGCACGGCGGAGGAATGCAAGGGCAGGGAAGGGGTTACGACCCAGGAAGGGGTAACCCTTTCGGAGGTCAAGGGAGACACAACCAGTTAGTGTGGAGGCAGGGTCCGATGCAGATGCCTCCCCCACCTCAACAGGCCATGGCAATTGGCCGAGGAAGAGGAAGAGGAAGGAGAGGCGAGGTGGAAACAGCAGCCGCTAGGAGGAGAAGGAATAGGGTGGCGGAGGCCGAGGCGGGGGAGGTGACATTGCCGTATTGTATCTTCCATGATGAGGAAGGTCACTCAACGGACACCTGCCCGGAGTTCCTGGAGGTGAAGAGAGGCAGAGCGCCCGCGCCACGACAGCAGCAGCCAGTGAGGATTGTGGAGGTCGAGCCTCGAGAGGAGGATGAGGAAAGGTGTGAGGATAGATTCGATGTGGGGAGTAGAGGAGGGATCGGGGTGATCCATGGGGGGTAGGGGTGGAGGCGACCCGCAAGGCTAGCCTCCATACCATCTACCGCAGGAGCGTGGCTTCAACATCCACCACTCCGCCCCCGGCTGAGAAAATCATTTTCACCCAGAAGGACATGCCGGGCTATGAAGACCCGTTCTGAGACGCGCTGGTCATTCAGACGGCGATCGAGAACTTCACCGTCTCCCGAATCCTAGTGGATAACGGAAGTTCGGTCAACGTCATCTTCAAGAAGGCGTTTGACGGGATGGAGGTGGAGGCCAGAAGGGTGTTGGCCTCGGATGGCCCTCTGTTTGGGTTCTCGGGGGAGAGGAAAGAAGTAGAAGGGGGAGTAGGACTTCATGTGACCCTGGTGGTGCAGTCCAGGAACTGTCGTTTTGTCATAGTGGATGCTCCAAGCAGCTACAGAGCCATCTTCGGACGGCCACTCATCAGCGCGTTCCGCTGTGTCCCCTCTACTATTCATCAATGGCTTAAGTTCAACGACGGAGGGGTTCAGGTGCGGATCAGGGGGGATCCCAAGGTGGCAAGACAGTGCTACATGACGGCTGTCAACACCATCTCATGGATGGGAGAAGTTGAGGAATGGGATAAGGTTATGAAGGAGGCGGTCGAAGTCGGAGGTAAGGAGGTAGCCGAGGAGAAGATGGAGGGAGAGGAAGTCCATGCCCAGGAAGGGGTAGCTGAGGGACCCCGGGCGGAGAGAGAGGAAGAAGAGGAGAAGGCCCAGGAGGGAGGGGCAGAGGAGCTGATGGTGGTAGAGGAAGGAAACCAGGCTCTCGCTTGTGCTGAGGAGGAGAGGGCTTGGGGAGAGCAGTCCCGGCTGGAGGCTGTGGACGGGGTCGTGGAGCTCGAGGTCACCACCCAGCTAGGGGTGGTGGAGAAGGTCCGGGTCAGCGGAGGACTCAACCCGGAAGATCAAGCGGAGATTCTGGCTTGCGTGCAGAAGAACGTAGACGTCTTCGCTTGGAGCACCGCGGAAATGCCTGGGATCGACGCGGATGTTGCTTGCCATCGCCTCAACCTCGACCCCAGCACCCGCCCCATCAGCCAGAAGAGGAGGGCCATCGCCGACAAGCTGGAAGGGCCCATCCGCGAGGAGGTGGGCAAGCTTCTACAAGCAGGCTTTGTATCGGAGATCCAGTATCCAGGCTGGGTCTCCAACGTCGTTATGGTGAAGAAGGGAGGAGGTAAATGGAGGATGTGTATCGACTTTTCTTTACTTAATAAATCATGCCCTAAGGATTGTTACCCCCTGCCTAGAATCGACGCGCTGGTTGACTCAGCCATCGGTTTTCCTGTGATGTCGTTCTTAGATGCTTTTTCAGGTTACCATCAAATCCGCATGCACCCCCCGGACATCAAAGATGTCTCCTTCATCACGGGGGATGGATGCTACTGAAATAAGATGATGTCGTTCGGGCTCAAGAATGCAGGTGCCACATACCAAAGGATGATGGACAGAGTCTTCCGCGAGCAGAAGGGATGAAACTTGGAGGTTTATGTTGATGACCTCATGGTAAAGAGCCGAGACCTTGGGTCTCATCTCCGAGACCTTGAGGAGATGTTCGGGACCCTGCAACGGTACAAGATGAAACTGAATCCCTTGAAGTGTGTCTTCGGGGCAAGCCGAGGAAAGTTCCTAGGCCACTTGCTCACCCCCACGGGAGTGGAGCCTAACCCGGACAAGGTTAAGGCGGTGATGGAGTTGGGGTCGCCGAGGAATCCGAAGGAGGTTCAGAGCCTTACAGGGAAGTTGGCTGGGCTCAGCAGGTTCCTCTCCAAGGCGGGAGAAAAGTGTGCGCCTTTCTTCAAGGTGCTACGGGACAACAAGAAGTTTGAATGGACCCCGGAGTGCGAGGAGGCCTTCCAGGATCTGAAAGAACAACTCACCCAGACCCCTCTGCTCCAGGGGCCGAGGCCAGGAGAAGACCTATCCCTGTACCTGGGGGTAGGGTCCGAAGCAGTAAGTTCCGTGTTGATCCGGGAGGAGGGGAAGAAACAGTTCCCTATCTACTACGTCAGCCGAGTGCTGAGGAAGGCGGAGCTCCGGTACCCGATTCTAGAAAAGTTAGCCTTCGCATTGGTGGTGTCGGCCCGGAGGCTCCGGCCTTACTTCCAAGCCCATTCAATCAAGGTAGTGACGGACCACCCGCTCCGTAAAATCATGGAAGGGGTGAGCACTCGGGAAGATTGGCAAAGTGGTCCGTGGAGTTAAGTGAATTCAATGTCACGTTCGTGCCCAGGACGTCCATCAGGGCTCAGGCGGTGGCAGACTTCATGGCCGACTATGCAGCCGAGGTGGAGGAGCACGAGCCACCTCTCCCAAAGGCATGAAAGATGTTGGTGGACGGAGCATTGGGAAAGTACTCCTATGGAGGGGGGATAGTCCTGGTGAGTCCCCAGGGGACCCGGATTGAGCAAGCCATAAACATCCATTTCCCAATTACCAACAACCAGGCTGAGTACGAGTCAGTGATAGCGGGCCTTCGGCTGGCCCGGGAACTAGGAGTGCAGAACGTGGAGGTCTCAACGGACTCCATGGTGGTAGCATGCCAAATCAAGGGAGAGTTTGAAGCGAAGGACCCGACCCTCCTGCTATACCTGGAGAAGGTCAAGGGGATCATCGGGCAGTTTCGTACCTTCTCCATCAAGCACGTGCCGAGGGAGGAAAGCACCCAGGCGGACCTCTTAGCCAAGTTTGGCCCCCGAGCGGGAGGGACAGCTTCAGAACTCTTCCGGCCCTCCATCGAGGAAGGAGAGTTGATGGAGGTGGATCAACGAGCCTCGTGGATGGATCCATTCATCACCTTCCTATCCTCCGGGAAGTTCCCTGGAGAGGACGTGGACAAGAGGCGCTTCAGGTATAAGTCCGCCTATTACTCCTTGCATGCAGGAGGGCTATATAGTAAGACTCTCTCGGGACTCCTGGCCCGTTGTGTTTCCGAGGAGGAGGTTCTGAGAGTCCTGGAAGAAATCCACTCCGGAGAGTGCGGCAGTCACTCCGGGAGCCGGACCCTGGAGGGGAGGGTGTTGAGGCAAGGCTACTTCTGGCCCACTCTCAGCAAGGACGCGTCAGAGTTCGCGATGAAGTGTCCGAAGTGCCAGCTCTATGCTCCGCTCCAACTCCTCCCAGCTCAAAGGCTCCGGACCATCACGGCTCTCTGGCCCTTCGCCATATGGGGGTTGGACCTGGTCGGTCCCTTCCCCTAAGCCAGAGGCCAGAGGAAGTTCCTGTTGGTCATGATCGACTACTTCTCCAAGTGGGTAGAAGTGAAAGCACTCGCTAAGGTAACCTCTCAGGTTGTAGGGAATTTTGTGTGGGGGGAGATAATTTGCAGGCACGGGCTCCCTCTAGCTATAGTGACGGACAATGGACCGCAGTTTGCTAGTGAAGAGTTTGTTGGCTTCTGCACTCAGCTTGGCATTGACCTCAGGTTCGCATCGGTCCACCACCCGAGGAACAATGGGCAAGTGGAGGCGGCGAACAAAATAATCGTTAACCTATTAAAAAAGAAAGTGGAGAACCTTCGGGGGAACTGGGTGGAACAGCTACCCTCCGTCCTCTGGGCCATGAGGACTACTCCGAATACCGCCATCGGGGAGACTCCGTTCAAGCTCTCTCACGGGTCCGAGGCCGTTCTCCCCATAGAGTTTGTGGTAAAGACCCCCCGGGTGATCGCTGCGAGCGAGGGGGATGAAGAGTGGCTAGAAGATAACAATGCAGAGCATAGGCTGTCTTTGGACCTGGTGGAAGAACTCCGGGACTTGGCCACCATCGGGCAGGAAGAGGTCAAGCGGCGGATGGCTCGATATTTTGACAAACATATCCGGATAAAGCACTTTCAGAAAGGAGACCTAGTCCTGAAGAAGGTCGATGCGGCCGGCAGAGGGGCCGCGGTGGGTAAGCTTAACCCCAACTGGGAGGGTCCATATATTGTAAGCGAGGTGCTCAAGTCGGGGGATATCACCTCCAGGATGTGGAAGGGGTGCCCCTCGACCGAGCCAGGAGTGGGGACGATTTGAAACGATTTTACCCTTGAAAGATTTATTATATTGTTTACTGAATGTCTTACTCCTTTTTGTGATGCTTATAACTACTGCCATGCCGGGGTGACGAAGGTTGGACAGGTTGGTGCTGGAATGCCCCAGATCGATTCCGCTCCCGGGCTCTCACCTAGAGGGGGGTTCAGGTTGATCTCTGGAGAGGCTGGCAAGGTTGGACATGTTGGTGCTGGAATGCCCCAGATCGATTCCGCTCCCGGGCTCTCACCTAGACGGGAGGTTCAGTTTGATCTCTGGAGAGGCTGTCAAGGTTGGATATTTTGGTGCTGGAATGCCCCAGATCGATTCCGCTCCCGGGCTCTCACCTAGACGGTGGGTTCAGGTTGATCTCTGGAGAGGCTGGCAGGGTTGGATATTTTGGTGCTGGAATGCCACAGATCGATTCCGCTCCCGGGCTCTCACCTAGACGGGGGGGGGGGGGGTTCAGGTTGATCTCTAGAGAGGCTGGCAGGGTTGGATATTTTGGTGCTGGAATGCCCCAGATCGATTCCGCTCCCGGGCTCTCACCTAGACGGGGGGTTCAGGTTGATCTCTGGAGAGGCTGGCAAGGTTGGATATTTTGGTGCTTGAATGCCCCAGATCGATTCCGCTCCCGGGCTCTCACCTAGACGGGGGGTTCAGGTTGATCTCTGGAGAGGCTGGCAAGGTTGGATATGTTGGTGCTGGAATGCCCCAGATCGATTCCGCTCCCGGGCTCTCACCTAGACGGGGGGTTCAGGTTGATCTCTGGAGAGGCTGGCAAGGTTGGATATTTTGGTGCTGGAATGCCCCAGATCAATTCCACTCCCAGGCTCTCACCTAGACGGGGGGTTCAGGTTGATCTCTGGAGAGGCTGACAGGGTTGGATATTTTGGTGCTGGAATGCCCCAGATCGATTCCGCTCCCGGGCTCTCACCTAGACGGGGGGTTCAGGTTGATCTCTGGAGACGCTGTCAGGGTTGGATATTTTGGTGCTGGAATGCCCCAAATCGATTCCGCTCCCGGCTCTCACCTAGACGGGGGGTTCAGGTTGATCTCTGGAGAGGCTGGCAGGGTTGGATATTTTGGTGTTGGAATGCCCCAGATCGATTTCGCTCCCGGGCTCTCACCTAGACGGGGGGTTCAGGTTGATCTCTGGAGAGGCTGGCAAGGTTGGATATTTTGGTACTGGAATGCCCCAGGTCGATTCCGCTCCCGGGCTCTCACCTAGACAGAGGGTTCAAGTTGATCTCTGGAGAGGCTGGCAAAAGGAGGCACGGTTTGAAGGTAACAGGTTGAGGTGTTAAAGCCAGAGTGGCTTGGTTCGCAAAATTGAAAGGGTTGAGGCTGGTAAGGCCTAAGGTAGCGGGTTGAGGTGCTAAAGCCAGGGAGGCTTTGTTCGCAGGATGCCAAATGTCTGAGGTTGTCAAGGTCGTGTTCGCCAGGCAGAATCCGCGGGCGGCGACTGTTCGGGCTTGCGAAATCCATAGAAGGAGACACTTGGCGAGGCGAGCCCAGACACGCGCATTCGCGAGCCCCCCGGGATCACTACCGCGTAACAACTAGTCATGAGATAGGAGTTCAAAAGAAAAAGATCTAATGCAAGAGAAAAATAAACGCGAGCATGCTCATAAATACTAACAAAAAGTCATAACTATCATTCCCCAAGATTCTTCTATGTTCGGCGGCGATCTCGCCAGCTCAAAAAGAATAATATACATTCGAAGGAAAGAGAAGAGAAGGGAGGCTAAGGGGGCTCATTCTGGGGGGCCCTCGCCATCCTTGCGAGCCCCCAACCATGGCGCCAAGTCGAAGAGATTCGGGCAGACGTCTTTGGCTGTGAACTCCATCGCGTCTTCGGCTAGGAGAACCGCGTTCTTGAGAGTCGTGAAGACGAGGTTGGCGACCTCTTGTGCATCTCGCCGCCTCTGGTCTTCGCTCTCGGGAACCCTCTGTTTAGACCCGGCTCGCCCAGGAGAAGGGGGTAGCACGCTGCGAATCAGCTCATCCACTCGAGCCTTCAGCATGGTATTCTCCAGCTCTAGTTCGCCGTTGCGAGCGAGAAGTTTGGTTGCTGTGTCGGCATCCTGAAAGTTAATACCAAATAAGTTAGGGGAAGACCGGGGGTCGCGAACAGCAAAGAGAGGGGGCCCAGGGTCGCTTACCATCTTTTCCTGCATCCCGGCGAGAAGGCTTTCCAACGCCGCCTCTCTCTCTTTAAGGCCTTTGATCTCATCGCGAGCTTTCTTAAGCTCCTCCCTGTATGCGCGGATATCCCTGTCCGCCTGCAGGTAACGGCGCCCCGCCATATGTGCGAGCTCCGTCGAGCGAAACTGAGCTCGCATGTCTTCGTACACCAGTTGCCTTGGCCCCATCTCTTTAAGGGCAGCGGCGTCCTCGCGGCCGTATAAGCCAAAGGCGATGGAGAACGCCTCCTCCACGGCCTTACCAAGCTCCACCAAGGAGGGGTAAAGGGTGGAGCAGGAAATCCTGTTGGCATCAGGATCCCAAGCGAGCAGGGGATCGCCGAGGGAATCAGAAACCTTCTCACCTAGGTCGATGTTCTTGTGACCCTTGGGTTGGGGGGTTGCGGAAGAGCTCCCAGCGCCCTGGCTCGCCAAGGGGTCCGGCTGTTTAGCAGGGGAAGGGGGCGAGCCATCGGTCTCGCTCAGATCAACAACCGCGCTCTTGTCTTTAACAACAAGGGTTTTCCCCTTCGACTTCTTGGAAGAGGATTGTGAGCCGGGCTGGCTCGCAGACGGAGGTCGCTTCTTGCCGGACCCAGTGGTAGGGAGATCGGGGCAAGCCTCTGCCGCCGCGGTTGCGAGCGTGTCCGCCGTAAGTGTTGTGCCTTGCGCGTGCGGAGGATTGATGGGGACGTCATGCTCGCCTGTGGAATAAGAGCGTTAGACAAAGCGAAGAAGGAAAAAAGGTGGGGCGAAAGCGAGCCATACCTTCCTCTTGAGGAACCGCAAGTAGCGAGTCGACGTTGCGCCTCAGGTGGGCGACTTCGAAGTTTTTCCCAGAAAGGTAGTGGAAGAGTTTGGCGTCGGCGCCGCTCAGCGAGCTCGGAGGGCGGTAGGTGGCGTCGTCCCGTTGAAGAGGAGTGAAGTGGAGGTTGCCGAAGGGTCCCTTCACCAAGATGAACTTCTGAGTCCAGTAGTGACTTTTGTTCACCGTCTCGCAGACGGTGACATGCTGGCTCGCAAAATAAGTGGTCCAGTCCCGGAAGGCGCGGAAAGAGAACACTTTGCGGAAGAAGAGGAGGCTGAACTCGATCCTCTCCTCCCGCATAAAACTAGCGAATGCGACAACGTTCGCGATCGCATTCGGGGTCAGCTGGCTCGGCAACACCCCATAGTACCGTAGCACCTGCAAGGAACAAAGAAAATGAAAAAGTTGCGAGAGCGAACAGGGAGCGGAGAGAGGGCTAAGCAAAGTACCTGACGAATTTCAGGCCATAAGGGGAGTCGTAACCCATTCTCAAAGTGAGCGATGGGGATCGCGAGCTCGTCGGCTTCGGTCTCGTTCAGCGTAGCCTTCTCGCTTGGACAGCGAGCCGAATAGCCCTCCGGGAGATAGCGATCCACGACATATTTGTATTCCTCCGCAGTGAGGTTCGCACAGAAGAAGTCGTGAGCTTGGAATGCTGCATCTGGCTCGCCCCTCGCTCTCGCCATCTGCTCCCATTGAAGGATTTGTTTGCAGCGAGCCGGGAAGAAGCAACCTGCAAGTAGCGAACGCGAGCACGAGCTTGCGAGAACAGAAATGAGCGTAGAGGCGAGAGGATTTGGGAAATAAATGCGGTGGATGGAAAAGTGAATCTGAACTATTTATAGGAAAATAGGATGGGCATAGGATTCGAAGCGTCGGGAGTGCGGATAGCGAAAATAAAGTAGATTTTTACTCGACAAGACTACAGCCTTGCGAGCCCGGGCTCGCCACTGCGTGGTAATTGAGCCCCGTCTGAAGCCGGCCCGTGAGGGAAGGAGGCTTGGGCGCGACGTCGCCCAGAAGTTTGCGAGCGCTCCACGAGGGCAATCATATCAAATACGACGAACATGCAGAATAAGTCACAGGCGCATCACAGATAAATAAAGGGCGAGATAAAAAATGATAAAAGGCGAGTCACGATGGACTCGCAAATATTACCACACCATAGGTATCGTTCAGCATAAACATCATGAGAGAAATGAAAACAAGGGGACAGCAGAAATAAATCCACGGCAGGCTCAAGGGTAAGGAAGCCATTTCCAGCGACCCCGGCCTCGCTTCCCCGCGCGCGGCGGCACTCTCGGATAGTGGTATTCGCGAAGTACTTTGAGCTCGCGCAGGATCAGGTGTGCTTGGTCCTCACCCCGCGAGATGTGCACACCGGGTGAGGTAGCATCTGCGCGAGTCACCGGCCCCGCCTCGGCGAAGAAGCGCGCATTCACGTCCTCCATGTCGGCGAATCTCTCGTTGAAGGAAGCCCGGTCCGCGTCATACCGCTCCTCCAGCTCGCGCAGCATCATACCATGCTTCTGAAGCACCTCTGACACCCGTCTCTTCATCCGCGCGGGGTCGCCCGGGTCGCCCAAGAAGTCATCGATCTGGCTCGGCGAGGGCGGCGGTGACATCTCCACCCTCCCGTGCTCTGACTCAGGCGTGGCTTCTGAAATTTCTGCGAAGGAAGAGTTAGTGGGATCAGGGGACGAGCGAGAAAGCGAGCTCGCATAGATGTACAAACCTTGGGAGGAGGGCTCGCGGCGTTGTTTGCGAGAGGACTCCGACCGACCCCTGAAGTTTTCGCGGAACCCTCGAACGTTGGGTTTCCCCAGACCAGGGGGATACACCACCCTCTCCGCGACCTGGGCGCCGCCGAGAAGCGAGCCGCCTGGGCTTCGCCTGCCCACAATGCCGAATCCCGGGGTCTCCACGTTAGCCTTAGGCGGAATCGGCGAGCGCGCCGGTGTGGAGCCCCTCTTCTCAGGGCTCGGCGGTGGGGTGTCTGCATAAGCCATAAGCGCATGGATATCGCAAAAAGACATGAGCGGGGATAAAGGAAGAAGGTACTTATGACTTACGGGGTTGCGAGAGAGGCGCCTGTTGGGTTGAGGTCCCAACCCCAGCGACTAGCGATCCCAGCCTCGCTGGGGACGGGGCACGAGAAGAGGTCAGTGTAAGGCCCGCCATGCGTTCCTCAGGTGGAGGATTCTGCGAGAGGAAAATGAATAAGTGGGGAGTCGATATAAAGAATTTAGAAGAAGAATACCTGTTGCGCAAGCCCAGTATTCGGCGGCGGGGGCGAGGCAGGAGGTGTCGACATGTCCTCCCTCTGCGACCTCCTAACCGTCTTGGCTTTCTTAGTCTGGGGAGAAGGGGAGGTGGCAGGGTTGAACATCCAGGCGTTGCGCTCGGCGGCCTGGGCCTTCGCCATCTCCCTGGAAGCCTTCAGTCGATCCCGCGCGCTCTGCTTGGAAGACATTCTGAAGGAAGAGTGTTTTCAGCGAGGAAGAGGGAGAATGAAAGGCTTGATCACTAGCCACGGTGGACGGTATTTATAGTTTTGGGCATGGGACCCACCAAAAGATTCCCGCCACGTCAGCAGAATCAGCGAACACCAGGGGTTGGATGTTTCTTCGCGAGCTTAGGACAACCTCGCGAAGAGCGGAGATTGTGTACAACCCCGATGTTCGCCAGGAAGAGTCAGACGGCTCACACCCCAAGAAAGCGAGCCAAGATGGGCGAACCCCGGTGAGGCGAGCCAAGGAAAGGCGGGAGACTCTACAAGCGGACGAGCCTGGACATGCGAGCCCGCCTAGAATATGTGCGGATAGCAATTCTGGAGCTCGCCAAGGTAAGACAGGCGAGCCCGCCTAGAGTATGTGCGGATAGCAATTCTGGGGCTCGCCAAGGTAAGACAGGCGAGCCCGCCTAGAGTATGTGCGGATAGCAATTCTGGGGCTCGTCAAGGTAAGACAGGCGAGCCCGCCTAGAGTATGTGCGGATAGCAATTCTGGGGCTCGCCAAGGTAAGACAGGCGAGCCCGCCTAGAGTATGTGCGGATAGCAATTCTGGGGCTCGCCAAGGTAAGACAGGCGAGCCCGCCTAGAGTATGTGCGGATAGCAATTCTGGGGGTCGCCGAGGTAAGACAGGCGAGCCCGCCTAGAGTATGTGCGGATAGCAATTCTGGGGTTCGCCGAGGTAGAGCCGGTGAGCTCGCCCAAAGAAGGCACGGCTAACCCAGGAGTTCGCGAGCTCAGCTCGCAAGGAAGGTGCAAGGGTGAGCCGGTTCGCCCAGCAAGGGCTTGTAGAGAAATTCCCGGTGGTCTGCGGCTAACTCCTCTGAACAGCGGGGTTTGGCTGTTAGCAGACCAATCCGGTATGCAGATAGTAAGAATGGATAGCGGGATTTAGCTATTGACAGACCAAAAAACTAAAATCTATAAATAGACCGAGAAATCAGTTTCAACATTCTCATTAGACTATTGGGCAAGTAGCCTCCGGCTGCATTGATCCGAATTTTAGAGCCAGGATTTTCTAGGCTTCAACATTGTTTCTCATTTTTGAAAATCTCTATAAAAAAAATTCACACAAACGGATCTTATTTTATAATAGACATTTTCCAAAACCACATCTTCTTTTTGAAAAGCTCTCCCAAACAGGCCCTAACTTTTGGCAAGAAAAAAATGAAAAACCAGAGCAAAGAAAACGCTGAAAGCACATCTTGGGCGGTCGCTTAGGATGGTCAGCAGTCCCGATGAAATGGTAAATTCACAATACTCCATAAAAAGTCCATTTTTAAAGTGGCATCTGCACAGCTCGCACTTCAACCTGGCCCCCTCGCGCAAAATATCGTTGTCGCTCCGGCCCCACGAATTCAGAAAGACCCCTTCTAGTCCGTGAAATTACAAAACTAGCCCCCCAAAGCGAAAAAGTGAGGTTCCGACCTTTTCGCCAGCCTCCTGGGTCCCACCACCCCTCACCCTAATCTATCTCCTCTGTTCGGAGTTCTCTCCCCCACCAGCTCTCACACTCTAGCTCTTCCTCCCACCCTCTGTTTCCCCCTCTTCTTCTTCTTCGCCCCTGCAAATTCTTCAACCAAACTCGCCACCACCTTTCTTCTTCTTTTTTCCGACCGTTTCTCCAATCATGCTCCTATTCTATCCATTCTGCTTCTAACTGAAGTTGGTGGCCGAGGGGAGGAGGGGAATAAACAGTTCCAGGCTTTTGCGAGCCATCGGTAACTCCTCTGTCGTGAATTCTTCATGTTTCCTTGTTCTCTCCGCTGTTTACTTCCTCTCTGAATATTTTCGTATTTTAGCTTTCACTGCTGTATTTGAGCAGGCGACTTGTCTCCCTACTTTAATTTTTGGCTTCTTCTTATTCGCGATCGTATTTCAAGGTTTGCGAGGAAGTGATTTCGAGGATGAGCGATCCGTTATTCTCTTTTGTTTAATGTAATGTCCTTCCCCGCAGTTTTCATCTTCTCCCTCGCGTGTTTTTTCTTCTTTTGTTGGGATAATTCATGCCTGGCTTTAGGATATAGGGAGAGTTTCAGATCGTTTTTTTAAATATCGTGTTGTGTTATTTTAGCCGCCATTGCTGTTCTTATTATATAGGCATTGCATCGATTCTTCTTGACGGTTGCAAAAGCTTGAGAAATGAAGATGCCACGTGCAAGATCAAGCGGGCCATTAAAAACTTCAGCTTTTATCCCATTTTCTTGCTAATTTTTTTTAAAAAAAAAAAAAGGAGACCAATTTGTTTGCCCAACAGAAAGTACAACCGAAGTTTCTAACGTAGTATTTGGCTTGTTTTTTGAAGTGTTCATATCGAATAATCAGTTGGATAGAGTATCTAATTGCAATATGTTGGTAGCTATAATCCTTTCTCATAGTATTTTCATGATCCAAGCAGGTGCTGATTTCCTGATTGGATGTTAACTGAAAAAGGTTAAAATTGTTCAAGTGTTCTCCCTTCTCCCCCGATACTTGATTCCACCAACAAAAATTCTGCCTTTCGATTCTGCCCTGTTCTTCATCTCATTCCAACAAAACTCCGAAATTTACCATGGGATCTCTCTGCGACTTCTGCGGGGAGCAAAGGGCAATGATATATTGTGGATCAGATGCCGCGTCCTTATGCCTGTCATGTGATCGCAGTGTTCATTCTGCAAACGCATTGTCCAGGCGCCACTCTCGAACTCTTATATGCGATCGATGCTGCTCACAGCCTGCAACTATTAGATGCATTGAAGAGAGTATTTCTCTTTGCCAGAATTGTGAATGGAATGAACATGGGTCCTGCCCAACATCTTCAGGTCATAAAAGAGAGAAAATCAGCTGCTACTCAGGCTGCCCATCGGCAGCGGAGCTTGCCGGAATATGGTCATTTGCTGGGGAATTTCCTCGAACGGGTTTGGTCCGTGAGCAGGGACTTGGTTTGATGAGCATCAATGAAAATGTTGCCAGTACTTTTTGGGGAACCCAACATCAAAGCAGTAATGAGGATATGGAAAATATATGCAGAGTGAATAATTTGGAGAATGTGAATGCTGCAAATGTTCATAATGGGTCTTCTTCTGCAGCTACTGTGGCTCCATTGATATCCATTGCTGATCAGCTTGCTGGTTCAATTGATTTACCGACACATAAGGTATGTGAAATCGTCCTACTTTCGAAGTTTGAAAGCTAGTTATTTTCCATTCGCTATTTCATATTTCTGTGTTCCTCCATGAGCATATTTTAGTTATGAATTGGAGTTTCTCAGTCAGGAAATGCAAAGCCGAGTCAAAGTTCATCTTTGAACTTGAAGAAAAATGATTTTTTTTCATTATTTCATTTAGGGGCAACTAGAAAAAGGTAATGATATTCATACTAATTATAGATGTTCCAAAATTATATCGACATGTGTGCTCCAAAATGAGTGACTAAGATGGTGATCCGCATGACAAGGATTAATGAAATTTATGCTAATTTTGACGTTGCGTTTTTGCATGAAATTTAGGCTAATTTTGAAAAGAACTAGTTTTGAACATAAAAGTGGATGAAGTTCCTTTGGTGAGGTCCGGTGTTCACGAACGACGGTTCATAACTACTGCGTTTGTGACTGCCACCGCTGCGCCAAACGGAGCCCTAATAAGCATGCTAACACTACTCATCAAGGATTAATGAATGTAAAAAAAAACGGGCAGCCCGGTGCACAAAGCATCCCTGCGCAGCGAGAGTCCACGGACGGGTTGCCCACTGCAAGGGTGAAATGTAGGCAAACCTTACCATGTATTTTTGCAAGAGGCTGCTTCCATGACTCTAATCCGTGACCTCAAGGTCACACGGAAACACCTCAACTAGTGCGCCAAGGCCCCCCTTCAAGGATTAATGAAAGGTAATTGTATTTAAATTTACATTTGAATTTATGCATCTGGTTATAAGTGGAGGGGATAAAATCTATACTAAGTGCAAAACAATACATGAATTTCCCGTGGGACTCTATTCTTGACAGATTGAACATGTTCATGTGACACAGATATGGATAAGCACAGATGCTGAGTTACCTCATTACATAAATCTATTCTAATTGCAAATCCTTGATAATCATGTGAAAATGAGTTTCATCACAATTAAGCATGTGATTTTTTTTCATATGCATCACATTGGTGTGCATTACTGACACCAAGCTTTATTAAATGAATTATGTAGCCTGCAGTGAGAAACGGCGAAGAGGATTTCTATGATGATTTTGTCGTGGATGATGAATTGACTTTTGAGAACTATGAGGAGCTTTTCGGAGAATCTCATACTCATTCAGAGAATATCTTTGAGGATGTTGGGATGGATAGCTTTTTTGAAATGAAGGAAAATTCTGCAGTCAATTCCAACTGTCAAAGTGAATTTGTTGCTGAGGTAATTTCTTGACATCCTTTATATCTTTGTTTTCTACCACACATCCACATTTGAATGTTTTCCTCACTCACACTTGGGTCTGGTTATTTGGCAATTTGGGTCTGCAGTTTTTGCCATGAGTACACTGTTTTTCTTCTGGTTCCTGCATTCTAACTTTGGCGAAAATCATTAGCCTCAAGAAAATCGGTTGAGACCAGATAATCATATGAACTATGCATGGCTCTATCACTTCCTAGTTGATTTTATATGGATAATTTAAGTACACGTGTTAGGCTAATCAAAAGGGATTTGTAGTGTCTATGATTCTCTTTAGTTTAGATTAAGGCTTCGTTTGACGTGACTTTTTTGCTCCGGTGTAAAGCATTCGTTTGACATGGCAATCTCACCTTGAACATAACACGGATGCGGTCCCAAGGGGGAGGTCAGACGTTCACGAACTACAGGTCATGATCATTGCATTCACGATCGTCGTCACCACGCCAAACAGATCCTAAGCTAGTTGTCATGTAATTGAGGTAGCGGAAAACACAAGAAAAAGAGGCCAGATCTTCATTGGGCCTAAGATCACTTGAATCCACCAGCCTTGGAGAAAAACCCTAGTCTTTGTTCTGATAAAAATGGAAGGTCCCTTCTCAAAAATGTTACAGATGTTGGGATGTGGCACTGCATGCTTAATGTTCTCGGCTTGACTGATTGGACTTTTGGCTGTCCAATTGGTCCATGTAGTCAACTGATACCTATTTTACATCTGTAATTTGGTGGCGCCAAATGATCAATCTGTGTGCACATTGTAGGCATTTCACTCATCGCAGAAGGTTACATTTGTCTAGGATTTTATTCTTACAGTTGTTTCCTCTAATATGTTGATTAAAGTAGCAGCATTGTTAAGTGCGGAAACATCTGTTGCCGCGGCAAGAAGCCCAAAATAGAGATTCCTCTCCACACTGCCGAATCCTGTTGTTTTATGGTCTGTTTGCCGCCACATTGATCACACAACGCCTTCTAATTTGAATCCAACTTGGCGCACACGCGTTTCTCGGAGCAGCATTTGCTTATTCTCATAATTCTCGAGATAGGATTCTGTTTTCGCGGTAATCCGGACCGCACCCTCAGTGCCGCGTTCCGTAATCGCTGGTCTGAATGGCGTTGTGTTGGAAAGCGCCAGTTGCAGACTCACCGCCAAACAGACTCTCAAAAATGATTGAAACTTTATTTTGAATCTGCTGATTCACAAAATGTGCAGCATGAGTGTTACTATACCTAAGTTGAAACTTAGTTTTCAAATTCTATGTACAACTTGTATGAGAGTCATTCTGACACTGCTCTCCTTTCTTAGGCAACATCTGCTGGTCAGCCCAAATCCATGCAGGCAGCAGGCAGCAATGCTGTATCTTCTGATTCTATGATGTCAAACCAAGGAGCAAAAGCAGACTCCAGCATGTCTATTCCAGGAAGGCAGGCTCATTCCAACTTGTCCCTAACGTTTTCCAGTTTAACTGGAGAGAGCAGTGCTAGTGACTATCAAGACAGTGGGATGTCTTCTATGCCTTTCGTGTGCGAACCTCCATGGTTTTCTACAGGCCCGGAGAGCTCAATTCAGACGGCTAACAGGGATAATGCAGTCATGCGCTACAAACAGAAGAAGAAAGAGCGCAAGTAAGTGTTCTTCCTCCTCATCATTTATGTTTCAGTTCAGCATTAGTTACTTCCTTTATCTCTTTCCCTGCTTCTCAGTCCCTAAACTGTATTTACGTGGTTTATCCACTTATGTAAGTTACTGATACAATGTAATACAAGAGCAAATGAAAAATGTAGAAGAAGTGTGTATTAATCTTTTAGTATATGCTTACACGGTGTACATGGAGACAGAGGTGAAAGAATTGGGGGACCTACAACAGGAAATTAAACTAGTGTTGTTCACTTAGTAGCATAGATTATGGGTCAGATGTGGGAATATTCCCAACAATTGCAAGGTATGAATACTAAGCCATATTACACTAATTGTGTTGAGAATAGTCTCATCTTGGAAAACTAATGTAGTCTTGTGCAGTTAATATAGATTTTGTCCCTTCTGATAGGAAAATAGATTCTGTGTATTCACAATTGAACAAGGTAATACATATACATGAATAAAAGAGGGTGATCCTAACACCCGAGGTGACTATAGGCTAACACTACTACTCTATGTACAATATATCTAACCGCCGCCCCCCCCCCCCCCCCCCCCCCCCCCCACACACACACAACAAACTCACGGGGGATCATACACCCAGAGTTTGGACAGTAGATAGGCATGCTGGGTCCTCGTCTGCGGCTTAGTCATCAAATCTGCAATCTGCTGCTCGGAAGGAATAAAGGAAGGGGCAAGAGTGCCCTGACTATAGTGCTCACGCAGGAAGAAGGCATCCACCCCGATATGCTTGGAGAGAGAATGCTTCACCGGGTTTAGAGTAATCTGAATGGCACCGGTGTTGTCACAGTAGAGGGGAGTGGGATCTGGAGAAGAGACGCCAAGATCCCCAAGAAGCCAACGAAGCCAAATAATATCCTCAGCGGTGGTAGCCATGGATCTAAGCTCGGCCTCAGTGCTGGAACGGGAAACACCAGTTTGTTTCTTGGACTTCCATGCAATAAGTGAAGAACCCAAGAACAGACAGAAACCGGTGACAGAACGATGGTCAACAGGATCACTAGCCCAGGTGGAATCGGAGTACGCACGTAGCTGTAGAGAACTACTGCTGGAGAAGAATAGACTACGAGAGGTCGTCGCCCGGAGATAGCGCAGGAGCCGCAGCAGATGGCCATAATGCACAGAGGTGGGCACACTAACAAACTGGCTCAGCACATGAACAGCATGGGCAATGTCAGGCCGAGTAATGGTGAGATAGACGAGACTCCCCGCGAGGTGGCGGTATCGAGTAGGATCGGAGAGTGGAACCCCATCATCCGGACGTAGCTGAAGATGAAGCTCCATTGGGGTGTCCACTGTGCGGGAGTCAGAGAGAGCAGCCCGAGCAAGAAGATCTGATGTGTAGCGCTGCTGAGAGAGTTGAAACCCGCGATCTGTAGAGCTGACCTCAAGAACCAAGAAGTAGCTCAGCTGTCCAAGGTCAGTCATCTAAAACTGCTGCTGATGGTGATGTTTGACGAAGGCCACATGAGAAGGATCATCACCAGTAATAATCATATCATCCACGTATAGTAACAAGAGGGTACGACCACGGGAGGAGGAGTGCACGAACAGAGCTGGATCATGTGGACATGGCTGGAATCCGGCGGCTGTAATGGCTGAACTGAAACAAGCAAACCACGCGCGGGGCGCCTGCTTGAGCCCATAAAGAGCTCGCCTCAAGCGACAAACAAGGCATGGAGGAGAGGATAGACCCGGAGGAGGAAGCATGTATACCTCCTGCTGAAGATCACCGTGAAGAAAGGCATTCTTCACGTCGAGCTGTGACAGGGACCAGTGGCGAACAACAACAACAACAATAAGAGTCCATACTGTAGTCATGTGAGCAACTGGAGCAAAAGTCTCGTCATAGTCTCTTCCCTGCTCCCGCTGAAAACCACGAGCAACAAGTCGAGCCTTGTACCTCTCCACAGAACCATCGGAGCGAGTCTTAACCTTAAAGACCCACTTGCAAGTAATAGGAACAGCACCAGGTGGAAGAGGAACAAGCTCCCATGTACGAGTGTGCTCAAGCGCCTCCAACTCAGCAGACATAGCATCCTGCCACTCAGGTATCTGGGCAGCCTCACGGTAGGAAGTCTGCTCTGGAGTACTGCAGACAGTGGCAGGAATGGCAGGTAGATCCAGCGGTAGGGTAGCAAGGCTAAGACGGTTGGGAGGACGCCTCTCACGAGGTGGGTTGTGGCGCACAGGAGGATCATCCATAGGGCACTCGCTGGAGGAGGTAGGCACTGAGTCTGGGGGCACTGGAGGCGAGGAGATGGGAGGAGGACGACGAGTATAGTGATAGGGAAGAGGAGAGACACGATCCCAAGTGGACAGCTCATCAGAGGGAGAAGAGTGAGGAGGTGACGGAGTAGACTGCAATGAAAGAGGAGGAGACGAAGTAGAGTGTGTCAACGGAGAAGGAGGTGACGGAGTAGACTGTGGCATGGGCAGAGGAGGGGGACATACCGGAGGGGAGGATACATGAGGCGGAGAGATGGGAAGAGTGAGAAACTGCACGTCAGAGGGAGTAACAGATGAGTGTGAGGTCGAGGAGACAGGGGACACAAAGAAAGGGTGAGACTCATCAAAAGTGACATCACGTGAAATGTGAAGTCGTCGAGCAACAAGGTCATAACATCGATAGCCCTTGTGCTCAGCACTGTACCCAAGAAAGGCACAAGGAACAGACTGAGCAGAGAGCTTAGTACGCTCACGTGGAGAGAGAAGAACATAACATCGACAACCAAAAACACGAAGATTAGTGTAACGTGGTGGTCGAGAGTACAGACACTCACCGGGACACTGACCCTGAAGGAAAGTGGAGGGCTGCAAATTAATAAGATAGACAGCAGTGGAGACAGCCTCAGCCCCAAAGTGAGGAGGAACTTGAGAGGAGATAAGAAAGGTGCGAGCTATCTCAATAATATGACGATGCTTCCTTTCAGCGGTGCCATTCTGAGCATGGGCACCGGGACAGGCAAGCTGAGGGAGAGTATCGTGAGTAGCTAGCAAATCTCGAAAAGCATGAGAGAGATACTCCCCCCCTGAGTCAGAACGGAAAATGCGTATGGAAGCAGAAAACTGTGTGCGCACCATAGCAGAAAAAGTAACATAGATCTGAAAAAATTCAGATCGAGAACGCATAAAATAGACCCAACAATAACGAGAGTAGTCATCAACGAAAAGTACATATTACCGGTGTCCACCCTTGGATACAAAAGGTGCGGGTCCCCAGACATCGGAATGAACTAGATCAAAAGGACGCTGAGACCTGGACTCACTAGACTGATAGGGGAGTTGTAGCTGTTTACCGAGCTTACAACCTGAACATGAGTGAGATCGATCAATAGAAACACGACTAAGGAAACCATGACTAATGAGGGAAGCTAGACGTGGACCACTGGGATGACCAAGACGGTGGTGCCACTGAGAGAAACCCACCGAAGGAAGAAAAAGGGAGGAAGCTGCAGGTGACCCTGAAGTGGATGGAAGGTGGAGACGATCATGGACGTACACCCCGCAACGACGACGACCAACCCCAAGGAGTGCCCCAGTCAGACGATCCTGCACACGACATGTGAATTCATCAAAAGTAACCAGACAACCATGGGATGTGAGCTGGCTGGCGGATATAAGGTTCATGGATAACTCAGGTATGTAGGCAACATCGGGAATGTGAAAATGGGTGGTGTGAAGGAGGCCACGACTGGTGATGGGGTGAATGGTGCCATCAGCTACCATGATACTAAGGGCATGAGTAATGGGCTGACATGACAAAAGGTGTGTAGCATCATAGGTCATGTGAAAAGAGGCTCCAGAGTCAAGCAACCAGTCGGAGGTGGAGATACCTGCAGTGGCGGAGGCAGCCAGCTGAGAGACAGAGGCAGGAGAGCAGGCCGGAGAAAACTACTGGACAATCAGCTGCACAAGCTCAGAGACAGAGAGAGACTGCCCTGAAGCCGAGAAATGAGCGGAAGGAACACCAGGAGCACGCTGCTGACCAGGCTGCTGAGCGCTCTGAAGCTTGCGGCACTCAGATTTGATATGACCAAGGCACTGACAGTAGTGGCAGTGGGCAGGCAAGCGGCGAGACGCACCAGACTGAGCTTCAGAAGGTGTCTGAGGAGGACGAGCACCGGAGGCCATCGAGAAAATCAACCGAGGATGTCGGGGCTGTAATAGGCAGCGGAGACTGCAGCGGAGAGCGGGAGGCAGGGCGTTCTGTCGGGCTGCAGGAGGCAGCGTCAGGCTGCAGGAGGCAGCGTCGGGCTGCAATAGGCAGCGGAGAGAGGTCGGGTTGCGGGAAGCAGCGTAGGACTGCAGCGGAGAGCAAACAGCGGCGGATCGGCATCAGCGAGATCGATTGGGAGAAAACAGCGACGGATCGATCGGGAGAAAACAACGGCGGATCGATTGGGAGAAAACAGGATGAGATCGATCGGAGAAACGAGATCGATCTAAGAAACTTGACGGGATTGGTGGCGAGAGCTCGACTGGATCGATCGGCATAAACGGTGGAAACGGCGGGATCGACTGGAGACGAGAACGATCGGAGAAGCAAGAGACGAGATCGATCGGAGAATCTTGACAGGATTGGTGACGAGTGCTCGACTGGATCGATCGGCAGAAACGGCGGAAACGGAAACGGCGGGATCGGGGAGACAACCTGCGGGAAAAAAACTTTAAGGCTCTGATACCATGATAGGAAAATAGATTCTGTGTATTCACAATTGAACAAGGCAATACATATACATGAATAATGGAGGGTGATCCTAACACCCGAGGTGACTATAGGCTAACACTACTACTCAATGTACAATATATCTAACACCTTCCACCTATAATTAATTGGTTTTAGGTTAGATGCTTAGGTTTGAACATGATATAAAAATAGGCTAGGCCCAACGGCCCACTCGCACATCACCCGATTAAAAAAGGAGTTCACTTGTTAAAGGCTTAAGTCCTTCCATGTGAAGGGGCGTGCTGAGAATAGTCCCACGTCCGGAAGCTAATGTAATCATGTGCACTTAATATAGATCATACGTCCTTTCATAGTTTCACTTACAACCGATTGGTTGGATGCTTAATTCTGTTTATGAGTGAAGGGCCTGAAGGCTCATTAGGATGCCCAACTTATCCGACTTAAATGCCCCAACTCGAAAGAAAACCGACCAATGCTACGCCCGATTGGATCTAGGCTTAGCTTCTAACAACTATGGCGTCTTAGCGATGTGGGTGTGAAACTCTGGTAGTAAATATAGAGGTGGCGATTTGTTTGTGTTTTGAACTTTCTTGACAACTTTTTTGGCTTAAATTTCACTTTATGGTGTGTGAGCGTTCACGACCGTTAAATTTTGTCGCACCTGCATGGTTGTGATATCATTTTAGCCTAAAGCGTCATTTTGAGAAAATAGAATTCGCGATCTCACCGACCCAAACACTCCTGCATTTTTCATAATAGCATTCACAATTGCCACCACTTTCTCACATCTCTCATAAACAGGACCTTAATCTGTAAGATCTTCACTTTTTACAAGCTATGCTTTTCTACAAAATGCAAGCAGAAAGTTGAAACCAAATGAAACCAATACCTTCTCTCTTTCTTTCTCACGACGATCCTCTTTCTTATATTTTGAACAGGTTTGATAAGAAAATAAGATACGCTTCTCGCAAAACTAGGGCGGACTCTAGAAGGCGGGTGAAGGGACGATTTGTAAAAGCCGGTGAAGCCTATGACTATGATCCACTCCCCCAAGCTTGAACCAGGTGAATATTGCATCTTCATCCCCCATTAGTTTAGCCTGAAATATTCCCATTTGGCAGTTTTTGATGGTTGAATCTTGAATCTGTTTTTTGTTTTGTTTTTTACCTTTTCAGTTTGCCAAGCAATACTGTTGTCCATTTTGATTCTCATGAGGAATTTCTCACATAAGTTCATATGAGGGATATAATTTCATGTCACCATAGTTATTCATCTCTGATTAGTGAAATTCATCTCGATCATTCCTGCACTGATTCCGATGAATTTCATCAATCCCAAAGTTTAATCATTGTGTGATTTGATGTTACTCGTGTTCTCCTCATGTGAGGAACTTCTCATAGAATTACTTTTTTGCCTTTTTTCTGGGTTATATCTGATCCCGAACCTTGTAATTTGGAAAATCTGTAAATTAAAATGTCTGTTGTAAGTCATAAGATGTTGTGTTTTATGCATTCAACATGCTTTGTAGTAGGAGGCGTGAATAAGAACTGTGAAGTCAATGTCTTCTGAATTTTTGCAGAACGAACACTGTAATTTGTTGCATTGATGTCTTCTCTACTCAATGCTGTATCATTTCAGAATAAGATGGCTCTAAAAATAATTATGTGAGGAATTCCTCATAGAATATTATGGAATTATTTGTGAAAATACTGCCATGGGTATAATAGTAATTTTGTTTGCATTTCATTTGTTTGTTTGTAGATAGGAATTTTATTCTCTCTCATTTTATATGTGAAAATGTAAATGAAATACATAGTCTCAAGAGAGCTTTGAAGAGATTTGTTGAGTTTGAATTCAGCCTTAACATCTACTTACATGCAATAAAATTGCAAAATGAACAAATTTCATCTTTTTGTATAGAATAATAATTTTATTTATTTATTGAAGCAACCAAATGAGCCCTTATATATGGATATATTTAAATTTTCTCTTTATTTCATATTATAAGAGGGCACTTTTTATAGATTTTTTTTATAGAGAGCTCTTAAGGCAAGAGAGAGTTTCACAATGAATGCCACCCTTATTTTGATTTATTTTATTTTTATTGTCAAAGGTGGAAATTATTAGGTTCCTAACAACATTAATGAATGCAAGCATAGCATGCCAATCATTAAACAACTCTATATAAATTTTACAATGTAAGAAACTTGTAATATCTATACTTTTGAATTATGTATAAGATAATTTATTGTGGTGTCCTATTTTAGAAGTTTTTGAATGACCATTTTTTGGTTTCACTAAAAACATGTGCATTAGAGTACCCATATATTTGTAATGTACTTAGTCAAATTTCCTTTTTTTTCTTCTACATAGTATCAAATAATCCGGCGGATCCCTAATTGTTGCCTCTTGCTCCCCTTGCTGCCCCTCGAATCAATTCCTGCATCACAATGAAGCGTTCGAATCGAAAAATCTGACTTCATTGCTAATTGTCGACATTTCAAAATCTGACTTCATTGCTAATTGTCGACATTTCCCATCCCGGCCATTAGTGCCTTTGGTCTCCCTGGTTGCCATATTGAATTAGCCTCCCTCGCCGACCCGACGAAGTCTCTCTAGTGCATTGAAGGCTGTCTTTCTAGCCAACAGTCATATCTTTCATTGCCATCCTAGAAAGTGATTCCTCTCTCCTGACAACTGTGGTTCTGATTGCGGCCCCGCCATCATCACTAATCTCATGTTTTCTTCTGCCTCCACATCAACATCTACACCCTTGTCGTTGACCACTGCCATTTTTATATTCTTTCACTTGCAATATAATTTTTTTTGGTATCAATATAAATTTTTTATTTCCGGAAATGAATTCAACGTCTAACCGATGTTTTGCACACCAATATAAATCGAATGACACTAAAATGTAGAAAACATAACATAAGCGCACTAACTTTCTCTATTCCCAGACCTTTATTATCCACATATCATAAAAAATTACACGCAAAATCCATTTCCTCCCTCCTTTTTAGGGTTTGTTTTTCTTCAGGAATTTCATATCAAGTTTCCTCTTTTTCACTCTAGTCATCATCAAAGTTCATGATATGATCCTTGCTGGTGGATGGAAAGATCGCATGTGAGTGTCCACTGTGAGGGCTACATAATGCGGGGGCAGCAATACTAAAGAGTCTCCGGTTATAGAGGTCCGACGGAATGAAGTCGCTTGAAGGATGAAGACTCGAGAGATCAAGAAATCAAAAGGACTAAAGAAAGCCCACTGCCGAATGCCACAACTTGATCTGTGCTTCTTAATCTTTAAGGAATTGGCCTATAAAACTTCTGCCTGAGATTAACCTATCAAGATGTAATTAAAATTTTTGTTAGGAAAAATCTCTTATGTGTTAGTAGACAGTGAAAAAAAAGATGGCAGAAGGAAGCAGTCCAATGAAGATGAAGAAAAAAATTCAAAAATTCAAGCCAGAGAATGTTCTCTGACCGGGGACCGGTCATTTTCTGACCGGAGACCGACTTGATAGGTGACCAGGACCGACTGATAGGTGACCGAGGATCGAGATGATAGGTGATCTAGACCTAGCTAATTGGTGACTAGGGACCAACTAATAGGTGATCGGGGACCGAGCTGATAGGTGACTGGGGATCGATGAATAGTAAAAACAAAATTTCTTCAATCTTCTCTGGTTAATGATTATTGAACAATACTCAACTTCTAAAGATACATTAGAGCCGTTACTGAATATGAAATAATTAAAGTCGTTGCTCACCATTTAATAGATGGAGTCATAAAAAAGAGCCATTTAAGAATAATGAAGATAATAAAGTCTATACTATTCAAGAAATGCAAAGTGTCATTGCTAAAGCTGAAAGAATATGGATCTATACCACCTATAGGGGGGGGGGGGGGGGGAATAAGTGTTTATCCTTTTTAAAATATTCACAGCGGATTAAAAGATAAATCACACACAACACAGACACACCACAAAGTACACAGATATTTATTGTGGTTCCCCAAGATGGGTACGTCCATTTTTTCCCTGCGCCTATCTAGCAGTGTGCTAGCCTCAACAAAAACTCCTCCAAACTCAGATCTACTACCAGAGATCTTACACCTTAGAGTACAGAACTCCTACCTCAGGAACAACAACAAGTTTCCTACCTCAGATCCCAAACACTGGATCCTACAACTCAGATTCAACCTTGAATCCTACCTCAGGCTCACACAAAACCCTACACTAAGATCTCTTAAAAGATCCTACCATAGAAAATACAAGTTTGTTTACAACAACACAAATAGACTCAAGAAATAAGTTTCTTGTAAGGATTGAGTCTTCTTAGGCTTCGATGCAGTTAGCCTTCACTGGTTTAGCCAAGATCTTGAATGAATCTTCTTTTAGAAAACTTGGATCAGACTGACCTTGATATCCGATAACTTCTTTGCTCTGAAATGATTGATTGAAGAATCTGGAGCACGCTAGGAGAATAGGATGATTCTTGAACAATTCTCCTTCAGCTTCTAGTTCTCAAACTTTTAATGTCTTGACGACAACCTTTTGATTTTCTTGAGAAAACACTGTTCTATCGCCGCCGTCACTTCGAATGTTCAGAAGATCCGTATTTCTCACAATTCGAATTAGGGTTTTCATCTCATATCTTATTAGTATTTATATGAGTTAACAATTAACAGCCGAAAACTATGAATACTTAATGTTAAATATTCTTTTCCTTAAAGCTCTGATCTGATTGGCGCAATCGGCGGCGATAATCTTTGAATTTCCGCGCCTTGAACTATCTCGACGACATTTTCACTGTCTCGATGATATTTGCATTGTCTCGACGATACTTCATTTCTTCTCGACGATATCTGAGTTCAACACGACCATTATCTTCTAGTCGAATGATTAAGCTTATCAAGACGATTTCTGCGAGCTGGTCAAGATAATTTCTGAGCTTGTCGAGACGATTTCTGAGCTTGTCAAGACGATAAGACTTAACACTCAGATCTGAACATTGTCTTGGCAACATGGGAGCCATATCTAGACGATATGGAGTTAAATTATTCTCAACTCCCTAAACTTATGAATTGTCGTGTAGGCTCCTCGACGACATTTTACTTATCCTCGACGACAATTGACATAACCTCGACAATAAAGGACTTAGCCTCGATGATAATGGACTTAGTCAAATTCCACCTCCAGTGAATAACTTCCAAACATCTCGTTGATCATCTTCAATATGATATGTGTATAACTGATCATTGTCAAAATGATATCATCTTGGATAGTGTATTACCAAGATGATATTTGAAGCTTGAGTTGTTTCTTCTAATGAAGACGATTTCATACTTTAGCTGAGTGTCTTCAAGAGGATATCGTCTTGAAGCTTAAGTTCATCAAGCCGATATCGATACCTCTACAAGACGATATTTGTAACTCTCAAAGACGATACAACTTAAAAATTTTTTAATCATCCTGAATTCAGATCCTTTGCTCTATCTCACTTGCTAGACCTTTTTTCCTGATGTTTAAAAGTGAGTGACAAGTCTAATATAGTCTAGATCATAGGTCAACATGATGTTTTGCACAATGAGTGATTACATTGATAATACAATGTCTGATGATACTAAGTCTAGCCCTATGCTAGACTTGCACTATCTAATACCTGAAAACAACATACTAAACATATGCATCAAAATACAAAGTGTATTTACCCTTGACTTGATGACTTCTTCAAATCAGGAACATTGTAGGCAAGGTTCCCAACAATCTCCCCCTATTTGAAGAAGTCAGAACCTCAATCAATGATAAATTACACACAACGTGAAATTGAAGATTTTTATGCTAAAGGGGGCATACATGACGTGAAATTGAAGCTCCATGTTTACATACATTGTTTGGTTTATGATTTCTAATCCTTGTGTACATTTTATGTCTTCGTCATGATATGTCCTAATCTATTACTGAGTGCTATTAGAATAGAAATGTATGTTTCATAAGACTCTAGGTATGTGTGAGGATTTAGGCTAGACAATGATATTACACATCCACACATTCTTAGAAAATGCACTCAAGTAGAAATTCAAATGCTTACTTGCCATAACTCGTGATATTGTGACTAACACTTTAGGCATGACTTGATAAATCAAGATCACGACACTCGTCTTTGTTATATAGGGCATAGAACTTTGGGCAAAAATTATATTGATAAATGGGCTGTGTATACAAGTTAAAGTGTATCTATCTATGTGGGTAGATTTCGTTTGATTCGGGAACCTTGTCTAAAAGAAAGAAAAATAAAATGATAAACTTGATAGTACTTCCATGAATGAAAAAATTTATATACTATCAATCTTGTTGACAAGGATTTCCCTCAAGCACTACTTATTCCTCCTGATAAGTCTCCATAAGCATTGTGAGGATGAACACCTTTTAGTCAAAAGAATCGTTACGATCTTGTCAAAACCTAGAAATTGAATTAGTGAGCCAGTTCTATACTTGGTATTCATATAAGACTAACAAACATGACATGATTTATCACTTCCTGAATCTTGTGTTGGCATATAAAATTACTGAGATATAGCTTGTATGTGTTGTGATTTATCTTGATGTTATTTCCATTGATGCTACACAAACAATTGTCATTGTTTAGTCTAACACTTCAATGCATAAGAATTGGACTTGATTCTGGAAACCGTAAAGTTCTCGATCACCGTCTGGATCACCAGCGCATTACAGAATGGGTCTTCGTGCTCCAGCATATCCTTCGCTGAGAAGGTGACCTTCTCCTCAAGGGTTGGGGTTATGGAGGTCGAAGCGGCACTCCGTCAGTAGATGGCATGGAGGCTCCCCTTCCGGGCGACCTCGATACATACCCCCCATTGATCACTCTGATCCAGCCTCGGGTGCCCACGTCGACCCGGTCTTCGCTCTGTTCTTCCCCCTCTACTCCTACTTCTCCTACTCCCTGGACCTACTGTTGCGGCTGCTGACTTCTCGGGGCTCTCACTACTCCCCTCACCTTCAAAAACTCGGGGCAGGTGGTCGTTGTGTGACCTTGCTCCTAGTGCAAGTCACAGTAGAGCAACGTCACCCTTATTCTTCCTGCCCATCCTGGCTCATTCCTCCTTCCTCTTCTTCCTCTTCGGCCGATCGCCATGCCTTGCTGGGGAGGGAGCTGGAATGGCCTAGGACCCGGTCTCCACCCCAGAGGGTTGAACCGTCTTTGCCCTGCCTGAAAGTTCCCCCCTCCATGGAAGGGACCTCCGTCCTGGACGAACCCTCTTCCCTGACCCTGAGGGGTTTCTCCCGCCGGCCTCCAGATTTGTCGGTTGATCGACAGCTGAAACTTCCACCCTGGCTCCTGCCCCCCGGGGGTCCTTAGAACCCATGCCTCCTCGACTCTTCCCTTCTTCTCACCTCCTACTACTGGAAACTCCTGATACCTTCGCCTCTCTCCCAACTTAGCCAACTTCGTCACAAATGTGCGATTGGTGGCCTCGCACTCGATCTTCCACCATGCTCGGCCGACCAGCTCCTCGAAGGACGGAGGGTGGTCCCGAGCAAGCTTCATCCTGAATAACCCATGCTGCAACTCAAGAGTGAAGACCTGCTGCAAGGTGTGCTCCGGAATCTCTTGAACTAGAAGTATCTCTTCCTGGAAGCGATCCATGTAGCTCCCCAATGATTCTTCAACTCCTTGCTTGATCAGGAAAAGGGCCTCCGCCCCCTTCTTCCTCTTCTTAGACGTGGAGAAACGCAGCAACAAACTCCATCGCAGGTCTTCGAAAATGAAGATGGTGCTTGATGGAAGTTGGTGGAACTAGTCTCTCGCCTTCCCTTTAAATGAAATGGCGAACAACTTACACTTGAAGGCGTCCGTTACTTGCCTGATGGAGACCGTGTCCTCGAACCACTGGAGATGCTGGACGGGATCATCCTTTCCTGTGTAGTAGGACCTGACAGGTTCCCTGAACCCCTTTAGCACCGGGGCTGAAAGGACCAATTCACAGAAAGGGCTCCCTGACACTGCCTAGCGAGTCAGAGGGATTCACGCAGTCTCCTCGCCAGGGTAGCGAGTACTCAGCGGGCTGGGGAACATTACTCGCCCATGGAGGGCCCACTCATCCTCCTCCACCGCTACGTCCTTCCCTTCTCGCCTGCCTGGTGCCTCCTTGCCCAAGGCTTGCGAGGCGAGTATCGGGACCACGTGGTTTGAGCACTAGCCCAACGACGTGAGAGCGAGGCACAGGGTCTCCAGGATCGACTTCCTGAATTCGTCGAAATTGCTCTTCTTGATGTACTCTGAAGTATCTAGTTGTCAACCTAAATCACCTAGCGGGGGGGTGAATAGGTGATAACTGCGTCTTTTGGGGAATTAAAAACTTAATGAAATAGAACGCATAAAAAGCAAATCACAAACACAGATAACACAAGGAATTTATAGTGGTTCCACGTTCTTGGGTACTCCACTTGCCGGCCTCACCAATCTAGCACAACAGCTAGACTTGACTACTTCACTATAACTCGGATCAAGAATGATCCTACAATCTCGGAGTCAACACTCCTACAATCTCAGAGAAAATCTCTCTTACAACTCGGAGAAAAACCTCTCCTACAACTCGGAGAAAAAACCTCTCCTACAACTCGGAGAAAAAAAAACTTCTCCTACAATCAAATGCAATTAAGGTTTGATAGAAACTTATCAATACATAATCAGATCTGAAAGCACTGATAGATCTTCTTCCTTCTTGAGACTTGAAAAACTTTTGACTTGATTGCGATGAGGAAGAACGATAAAAACTCAGATCTGACCTTCTTCGTTTCGATTTGATCCAATAGATGCAGTAGAGGAAGGAAATGATCAATCGAACCTTTTCATCCACTGGAAACAACTAATTTAGACCAACAGATCGAACTCCAGCTTTTCCAATAGGAGGCGGCACTTTCTCATTCTTGGAACGAAAGGAGAGTTAGGCTTGATCAGAAAATTAATGATGAGAATCTTTAAACGAGAGCCTTATATAATCAAAGGCTTTAACGACATCAATTAAGGTAAAATAAACCTTAAACGAAATCAAAAGAGTCGTCAGAATAGACATAATGAATTAACGTCCCGTCAAAAAGGATTGAAAAAATGATTTCAGGAATTGAACAGATTTCTCAAGAACACAAAGGACTTCCCGAGAAATAAATAAGCTTCTGAGAAAACAGAATTAAGAACGAAAGATTTAATTTCTCGAGAACAAAGAATTTCTCGAGAAATGGTAGCTTCTGCTTCGGAAAGAAAGTAGAAGGATTTTTCAGGATAAAGAAATGAATTTCTCGAGAAATAGAAAGACTTCTCGAGAAAAGAAATTGAGAATAAAAACAACACAGAGTCAAATCGTCGGCCAGCAAAGATTAGTCGAACTGAGCTCAAAGAAACACTTCAATTTCAACAAAACAGCGATCAACAAAATAATAAGTGTTCGTCGAACGGAGATCAACAAAAGGCGATCAAAGAAATCAATTTATCTTTCAGCTAAACAGCGCTTGACGAAATTTCATCACTTCGTTGAACGGAGATCGACGAACGACGAAATCTCTTTAACTTCAGCAAAAACTAAGATCGACAAAACAATTTCAGTTCGTCGAACTGAGATCGACGAACGCGATCGATGAAACAACTTCAACTTTGGCGAAACAGCGGTCGACGAAAACTTCTTCTGTTCGTCGAACGGAGATCGACGAACGCGATCGACGAACTACTTTCAACTTAGGCAAAATTGAGATCGACGAAATTTATTCAGTTTGTCGAACTGAGATCGACGAACGCACCAACTTTCGTCGAACGCAGAAATACTTAGAAAAATATTTCTTCTCTTAGAACAAAAGAACAGCACCATCTTTCTCCTAGCTTTTCCTTTGTGTTTGAATAAGAAGTACATCCCAATAGAGAGATTTCACATGAATCAACACCTTGGTCCATACAATGAGGAATTACATTGCATAGGCCTGTGTTTGATGACCCATTGAAACCTGACATTGGTTTGTACTTAGCCATTTAAAACCTGCAAACACTTTACTAAAGACCAACATCAAATACAAACTCAATTCAACTTAGTTCAAGGGGACTTCTTCAAATCAAGGTAATTGTGGATACAATTCCCAACAATCTCCCCCTATTTGTAGAAGTCAGAACCCTAAAAACTAAGATGAATTGTAACAAAATAAAACAGATATACTACACATCACAAGAGAAAGAATATGAAAACAAAATGAACATCAAAATCAAAAACTATATATATGATTAAGATTGTCAAAATGATTTAATGTTCACACAATCAGAATTATCAAATGATTTGATGGAACTCATAAACTTTGCTTCAGGCCTTGTCTCTATTCTTCTGCTCTTGTCTAGCAAAATAAGTATAAGGCTTAGGATGATACTTTGGAGGAGAGGATGGAGCTGAAGGATTGTTATAACCATAAGACTTGAAATGAATCCTTCTCTTTGTTAGACTAGTCTCATACTTTTTCCATTCAGTTGAACAGTAATAGTTTGAGACTTTCATTTCACCTTCATCTACAAGCTTGAGTGTGTCAAGAATGATTATCTTAGAAACAGGACTCCACACTTCAGGAAGTACTTCCTCAGCAAGTGCTTTACTAGAACCTGCTGAGCTGGACCCAGGGACAGACCTGCTTGCAGAAGGACCTTCACCAAACTTTCTTTTCCTAGAACTAGGCCTCAAAGAGGGACCTTCAGAATGATCAGAAACCCACACCTGGGAAGAATCCACAGGAGGAACAAACTCAGGTTGGACCACAGGCCTGGGAGAAAATTGACGTGGAAGAACATTTTGAACCTGCAACTCTGGAAAAATTTCATTGTGAAGCCAAACTGCAGTCTTGAATGTATATGAATTTAAATCTGCAATTTGCTTCTGAACACTAACATTCAACTGCTCAAACTGATCAGCCCAACTTCTTTGGAGCTGAGAAACCTGATTATCCAAAAGCTCTGCCATTTTATCCTCCCCCTTTCTAACTTCTACAGATAGGGTTTGGATGTCAGACTCTTTGAATTGACCAACCTCATCAACAATTTTGAAAGTGTTATTTTCTGCATTGGATTCAATTGATTCTAGAGACCTTTTTACCTGGAGAGTGTGAGCTAAAACTGTTCCCACACACTCAATTGTGTGATCAATTGCCTTTCCCCCTTGAATCACAATCTCTTTGAGAGAATCTGTCTTGGCTTGAACTGCAGCTAGACTTTTGCTCATGCCCTTTTCAACTTCTGAAATCCAAGCATGAACTTCCTTGAAAGACTTCTCAAACTTGTCACTTTGCTTCTGGAGCATCAACTCTATTTTGCCCAGAAGAGAATTTTCTTCATATAAAGAAGGAGAAGGAGGAGGAGTAGGAACAACATTATCAAAAATTTCTTGAATAACTAAAGAACTTACAACCTTTGGAGCCACAACTCCTTTCTCACCAACTAGCTCTCCCTGAGCATCCCTGTTGGCTTCTTCACCAAACTCTTTCTCCCTCTAAATTTGTGCTGGGGGAAGAGATTGCCTATGAACTGATATATCATCAGCTTCAAAAGAAAAAACAAAATCAGCACCTGACCCTACCCTTTGGTCACTGGGACTGTACTCTTCAAGGTTTTCTTATTGAATCTCAGTAACAATATCAGCAATTGTGCTTTCAACAACATCAGCCTGAATAATGTCAACAACAACAATTGGAGGAGGAGGAGGAAATAAAATAACATCATCTTGATGAGGTTTATCAGAAGGAGGAGCTGGAGATGAAGTCCCACCTGGAGCTTGAGCTGGAGTCACAACCTCATTGCCAACATTTGCAGAAGGTTGAGGCTCCCCCTGAGAACTTGCACCTACATTACCTGGCTTGGTTATCCTGATGTCCCACCTCTGAATTGTGGAGACATTAAGCTTCTTCAGATAATGAATCACTGCACCTTTAGACATATCAAACATGGAAGGGTTCATCTGATTCAGATACAAAGAAAGTATCCTTGCATAGTTTGGAGCAAGGAGACTTGCTTTAATCTTTGAAAAAAGAAGAGTGACCCAGTCACAATTCTTCCCAGTCACAATGGCCATCATCAAACAAAACACATCTTCAGAAACATATCCTAAACTGCATGTTCTGTAGAGAAAGACCTTAGAAACAATGTCTACCAACAGCTTTCCAACATCATTCATCTTCTGTCTTCTAACAGAAGTATATCCTTTATCTAAACCACAAAATGTCATAGTTCTGTCCCAATCAACATCATCTAGGTCATCTTCAGAATCTATCACTGGAAGCCTTAGATATTTTGTCAAAGATTTGGTGGAAATCTTAATCTTCAGGTTATCTACAAAGGAGATTAACATTCTCCCTTCCTTGACAACTTTCACATTTAGAAAGAAATCCTCTACCTCTCTGAACAGAATACGACAAGGATGTTCCAAAATAAAAGATAACCCAGCTGCATCTATGAGATAGAAAAGATTTTGAAAATTGTCTGAAAGATCGATCAGACCTAACCTTTCGAGCTCACATCCGACGCCAATCTTAGCTCTAGGACACGGAGCCATCGAATCAAAGTTGATGAACTTGCGCTTGTTGGGAGAAATCGCGAGAAGAAATGAACTGGAGACTGGATGACACGAGAAGAAGATGAATAGTCGAGGGGTTTCGAGAAGAACGAGAAGGGTTTTGCGTGAACATTAAGTCATTCGTGATTATCTATTTATAGTTTTGATTTGATTTAACATTTAATGAATTTATTTAATATTTAAAATAAAAACTGCGTACCTGCCCTTTCGAAATCCCGAAAGTAAAAGTTTCCGATTTTTCGAGAAAGATAATCCAATACTCGAGAGCTAATTGATTTCTCGAGAAATCAAGGATTTCAGCAGATTCATCTGTGCCTGATCATTTCTCGAGGGACTATCCATTTCTTGAGAATTATCAAGAAGACCTAGATTTTTCTGAAAAATTTAGGCCTTTGCTTCCTTGAGAATTAGAACATGTGAAATTCTCCATATCTTCATGGCTTCATTCCTGACTTGATTATTACTCCATGTTGAGCATTCCAAGCTCTGTCTTGAAGAAAGAGAACTTGGTCTCATCCAACGGCTTCGTGAAAATATCTGCAACTTGCTTATCCATAGGGACATAGCATAGATTGATGTCCCCATTCTCCACATGCTCCCGGATGAAATGATATCTCAACTCAATATGCTTTGTCCGGCTGTGCGAGACTGGATTATTTGCAATTGCTATAGCACTGGACGAGTCACAAAACATTTGAATTTCTTTGAACTTCAAGTTGTAATCTTCAAGCTGATTCTTTATCCAAAGAAGTTGTGCGCAACAACTGCCTGCAGAAATGTATTCCGACTCGGCGGTTGAAATTGCAACACAATTCTGCTTCTTGCTGCTCCAGGAAATAAGTCTTCTTCCGAGAAATTGGCATGTCCCGGAAGTGCTTTTCCTGTCATCTTTACTACCTGCAAAGTCTGCATCTGAAAAACCTATTAGCTCGCTATCATTACTTCTTGGGTACCATAAGCCAAGATTTGGTGTACCCTTAAGATATCTCAAAATTCGCTTTGCAGCAGTATAGTGAGATTCCTTAGAGTTCACCTGATATCTAGCACATACACATGTAAAAAACATTATATCAGGCCTACTAGCAGTAAGGTAGAGCAGAGAGACAATTATGCTTTTGTACTTGGTTTCATCGAAAGGTTTCCCTTTCTCATCCTTGTCCAGAGACATAACTGAGCTCATTGGAGTCCTCATAGAGGTTGCACTCTCCATTCCAAATTTCTTAACCAACTCCTTGGTGAATTTCGTTTGTGAGATGAAAATTCCATCTTCAGATTGCTTCACCTGAAGTCCTAATAAATATTTCAGCTCACCCATACTGCTCATTTCAAACTTCTCATGCATAAGTTTGGAGAACTTCTTGCAAAGGTTGTTGTCCGTAGAGCCAAAAATAATATCATCGACATAGATTTGCACTAGCAAAATCTTTCCTTTTACTTCCCTAAGAAATAATGTCTTATATATATTTCCTCTTGTAAACTTGTTCCCAAGAAGAAAATTAGACAGCGTCTCATACCAAATTCGAGGAGCTTGTTTCAAACCATATAAAGCTTTTTGTAATAGATAAACATAATCAGGATGTTCAGGATTAACAAAACGTGGAGGTTGTTCAACGTATACTTCTTCTTTTATATTACCGTTGAGAAAAGCTGACTTGACGTCCATTTGATATACGGTGAATCCTTTGAATGCAGCATAAGCTAGAAACAGCCTGATCGCTTCGAGTCTTGCTACAGGAGCATAAGTCTGATCGAAGTCGATCCCTTCTTCTTGTTTGTATCCTTTTGCTACAAGTCTGGCTTTGTTCTTTATTATCGTTCCTTCTTCATCCAACTTGTTTCTGTGTACCCACTTTGTTCCAATGATGTTCTTATCTTTGGGTTTTGGAACAAGTGTCCATACTTTCTAATGCTTGAACTGATTTAGTTCTTCTTTCATAGCAATTATCTAAGAGGGGTCTTCATTTGCTTCTTGGAACTTCTTTGGTTCAACCTGCGAGAGAAAACTCAAATGCATGTTTTCATTAATAGTACCTCTTCTGGTTCTTATGCCGCCATGAGGGTCTCTGAAAGTGGAGGTTAGATCTTAAGTTACTCTAGAGGGGGGGGGGGGGGGGGGTGAATAGAGTATTAAAACTTTTCCTTAGTTTTTATAGCGGAATTAAAATAGTATTATATATAAGTGTAAGCAGTGTGAGAATTATATAAACAAAAAAATTAGTAAATGAAATCACAAAACAAACAGCACAAACACAGAAAATGACCAAACACAGAAGACACAAGGAGCTATAGTAGTTCCCCAATAAATCTGGGTACGTCTACTCTTCTACCACCTTTGGTAAGAATCCACTAGGAGGTTGTTGATAAGGTGCCCTCTCACCAGGTGAGCTGTTGATAAGGTGCTCTAACCAAACTGCAGGTTTTTGCTAAGGTGCCCTGTCACCGAGATTAACTTTTGAAGGGAGTTATAACCATGTACAAGAGAGGTAAGAAAGAGTTTATAGTGTTCTTCTCTGTCAAGATGCTGAGAGAAGACTCCAGTGGATGTTGTTGTAAAGCTCCCCCTGTCAGATTGAAGTATTTGACAGAAGATGAAGAAGCTTTCTCTTGAAAACTAAGATCTCCTGTAGCAGATTGATCTGGAAGAACAGGTTCTTCAGATTGCTTGTTGCTCTTTTAGAAGATCTGACTTTGCAGCAGATTCTGAGTGAATGCTCTTGAGGATGATGTTCTCAGAAGTTTTGTGCTGCTTGTAGAAGAAGATCAATCGTGTAACTTTTTGAGATATATATATATATCCTTTGCATTCTGTAATAGAATGATGTTTGAATTCAAACGATTTTGGTAGGTCCTTTTTTAAATTTTTTTTTTGACCGTGAAAAGATTCCTTTTCATTAAATGTCAACGGCTATTGCTGCCTTGGAAAAAGGAAAGAAGGGAATATATTAACTGAGTTTAATATCCTTCCTTATCTGTCAGAATACGTCCAAAGATATTAAATAGATCCGTTATATTTGTCGTTTTGCTGTTAGGATAAATAGAATATAGTTGATAACAAATCTGGGCTTCAATAAATGATCTGTCGAACGCTGGCTATAATCTGTCGAGCGCTGTCCAGAAGATGTTGAACGCTGGCTGGAAAACTGTCGAGCGATGTCCAGAAGATGTTGAACGCTGGCTATAATCTGTCGAACGCTGTCCAGAAGATGTTGAACGCTGGCTATAATCTGTCGAGCGCTGTCAACAAAAACTGTCGAACGCTGGGAGCCATCTGACGATCACTGCTAGCCATTTGTTGAGCGCTGGGAACCTTAGATTTAATCTTGAGTTCTAGCTAATTTATCAGCCTAAAGACTTGACCCTTAAACTATACAATGGGGTCAACTGATCCTAATCAGTACATAGTGATCCTAGCCCAAAACAGTAAAAGGGTTGCTCCAACAATCTCCCCCTATTTGGGTTAGGATACTATTTGACAAGAAAAATTAAATAGATACAGCAGAAAGTATAATCAACAGAGCAACAATGAAATGAAATATATCTGATAGATTAAAATAGATCATCAGATAAGATAAAAATAAATGCTCTGAGTTTAGAAACTTTACATTCATAACCAAGCAATTTATTTAAGGCTTTTTGTCCTGAGAAGGTGGCTTGAATATGATTTTCCTGTTGGGGTCTTCTGATTTCTTATTGCTGATAAACAAATCTTGAGCACCAATGATTTTCTGTTCTTTGACATGAGGGATAAATGCTTCTGGGTGCATATCAATATATTCCTCAGTATTGAATGCTTTAACTGTTTTGTATTTTTCAAGTTCCTTTCTTCTGTATTCTGACATGGTTGAGAAACTTGAGAAGTCTTTGCCTTATGCTTTAGCCTTTTTAATCTGTGCATATGCAATTGTTTCTCTCAGTCTTGCCATCTGACAGATTTTCTCTTCTTCTGGATCTGGAAAGTAACAAATATCTTCTGAATCATTTTTGTCTTGAGTGACCTTTTGAGGTACTTTATCTCTGTGAAGAGATCCATCAGAAATGTGAAGTTTGTATTCTGAAGATATTTGAGAAGAAGAAAAGGTTTGACTTTCTTGAAAGATAGGAGCTGATTTCTTAGAGGAAGGAGCACTGGCTGATCCAGAGGCTTGAGAACCACTAGAACTACCAGGTCTCCCTGAATGTTGAGAGCTTGGCTTTTGAGAGGAAGATGATACACCTGCTGATCCTGTTGCACCAGCTGCTGGAGGAGGAGGAGGATGATTGTGCTTGACTGGTTTGTCAGGGATGTAGCCAGTCTTCTTGAATTTCTTCCTCCTATTGTTCTCATTTCTGGAGAGCTTCATCCAGTGAGGAGTTTTCTCATCAAGAGGAACATTATACAAAATGTACAAAGGAATGTCATTATTTGGATTTGGGGGCTTGGGAGCAGCCTTTGACTTAGCTGTTCTTTTCTTTCTTTTCTTTGAAAGTGTATCATCAGAATCACTGTTGTCATCATCATCATCAGAGTCAGAAGATGAGATTGGCTTATTGTATAGATCATCAATTCTCTTGATTGCTTCACGAGCCTTTAATCTTTCTTCTTCAGCTTTGTCAAACTCTGCATCTGCTTCTCTCCAGATTTCATCAAAGCTTGGCATTGGTTCTTCATTCCATACAGGAATTGGAGGTGAAGAAGTAATTTGTGGGGCTGTTGTATCATCAAGGAATTCTGCAAGATCATCTTCATATTCTGCAGAATGATCCTTTATTTGAATGTCTTGAACAGTGGATGCAGGAATAGAGGATATGTAACTTCTGTATCTTCTTCTGGAGTTTCTTCTGTTTCTGGAGCTTCTTCATAGGACATCTCCCCCTGCCTAGCTTCAGGACAGCCTGAATCTAGGCCCCTAGTAGAAGGGACAACAGTGGAGGAGGGAAGAGAAGCTATCTTAGCAGATAAAGTAGAAAGTGCCTGAAGAACTGGAGCAAGTTTTGCATCCAGGAGCTGGCTCATTTTAGGAAGGATAAGATCAAAAACTTGATCAGCAATAGAGGAGAGGTTGACGGATGGATAATCTGGTGGATGGCTAGGGGATGGTTGTGAAGTGGATGGAGATGATATTGGAGGAATGATATTGCTGATGTTGGTGGTATGTGTGGGAATGTCTAGATGGATTGGACTAGGAGAATGAATAGGTGAATGATATTCATTGTGTATTGGAGAGGGAGGTGTGGTAGGTAGTGGTTCTGAAGATAGGGGTGGAGGTGGAGCATCACTGATGTGGGCAGTTGAGAGTGGAATATCATTGATGGGTGATATTGCAGTTGAAGGAGGGGATGAAGAATGAGAATGTGCAGGAGATTGTTGAGCAGGTGGAGAGAGGATATGAGAGGAAGGAGAAACTGAGGAAGGATCTTCTAGAAGGGTAGAGGGAGTGACTTGATCAGTCCTTGTGTCCTCAGAAGCTTTCCTTTTTCTGGAGGCCTCAGCTCCTGTATTCTTCTTGGGAATTACTCTATCCCATTTAGCAAAGAGTGCTGAGGTCAGCCTCTTGCTGGCATTTATTGTTACTTTTGGTGACACCTGAAACTCTGGATGCCTTTCCTGCAGAAAAATCCCTAAAATTCTGCCAAAGCTAACATTCTCCTTGGAAAGCTTCTTCTTAATCAAGTTAAACAGAAGTGATCCCCAGTTCACTTTCTTTTTCTCCATCAAGGCCACTATCAACAGAAATTGGTGCCTTTTAACATAGTCATGTCCTGTTGTTTTTCCTAACAACACTTTGCCAACTATATCTGATAAGAATTTGTATTCCAAAGACAGATTTTTCTTAAGCAGATGATTAGGGTTTCCAGAGGAGTGACCCATTTTGACTAAAGCTGCTTCAAATTCATCAGAACTAATTTCTATATCGTCATCACCATTCACAAGCCCAAAAACTTCAGTTAGAATGGTAGGTGTAAGAGAAACCTGGTGTCCTGAGATTGTGCCCGTCAGACATTCATCTTCCTGCTTAACTGTGAAACACCATTCTTTGATTTCAGCTGTGTGAAGCTTTATCCTCAAGCTCATTAACTTCCTCAACTGTTGCTCTTCAAAGAGTTGAAGGATGTCCTTGAAGATTTGATCAGATGTTGCGAAGGATTCCATATCTATGTCGAACCCAGCATCGAACTTCATGGAATAGAGCGAGGCTTGAGAAATCGCCATTGAGTCCTGCAAAAGAAGAGAAAGATCAAGTGCAAAAGGGGAACTGGAGGAAAACGATTTCTGTAGGCGCGAACTTAGAATGAAGTAAAATAGGTGTTATATAGTCGAGGAAATAGGGAGGAGAATTCGAGGAGCGCTGTTCGGCAAAACCTAATTAAATCTGAAGTCGAACCGACTTTAAAATTTTGTCGGACAGTGTTAAAAAAAAATATCTTTTTCGTCGACCGCCGTTCGACAAACGAGATTTTCTTCACTGACTCTGAATATGAAGGTTTTTGTCGACCATCGTTCGACGAATAGAAATTTGTCGTTCTTCGTTCGACAAAAAAAAAATTTGGATAAGATAGAAAATATAATTTTCAACAAATTGAGTCTCCATCTATCATTCCCAGTTGATTCATAAAGAAGATATGTTTCTTTTCATCCAAGGGTTTGGTGAAAATATTTGCTCTTTGTAAATCAGTGGAGATGAACTGTAGGCAAATTTTATGTTTATCCACATTATCTCTGATAAAGTGGTGCCTTATTTCTATGTGTTTAGTCCTACTATGGAGAACTGGATTTTGTGCTATAGATATTGCACTAGTATTGTCACAAAATATAATTGATTGATTTAAGTTGATACCATAGCCTAGAAGTTGATTTTGTATCCACAGTATCTGTGAGCAGCAACTGCCTGCAGCAATGTATTCTGCCTCAGCTGTTGATGTGGACACAGATGTCTGCTTCTTACAAAACCAAGACACAAGCCTATCACCAAGAAACTGACAAGTTCCTGATGTGCTTTTTCTGTCTACTCTGCATCCAGCATAATCTGAGTCTGAGAATCCAGTTAATTCAAATTCAGATGCTGTTGGATACCAGAGACCTAGATTAGGACAGCCCTTTATATATCTTAAAATTCTTTTTAATAAAGATAGATGAAATTCTTTAGGGTTAACTTGAAACCTAGCACAAATACAAGTAGCAAACATTATATCAGGCCTACTTGTTGTCAAATAGAGTAATGAGCCAACAATTGCTCTAAACACCTTCTGATCAACAGGTTTCCCTGATTCATCAGCATTAATGACAGTATTAGAAGCCATGGGTGTTTTCATGGGAGAGGAATCAGACATTCCAAACCTTTTTACTAATTCCTTAGCATACTTGGATTGTGATATGAAAATTCCTGATGAGGTTTGCTTCACTTGAAGACCAAGAAAGTATGATAATTCACCCATGCTACTCATTTCAAATTTAGATTGCATAAGTTTAGAGAACTTTTTGCATAAATTTGAATGAGTAGAGCCAAAAATAATATCATCTACATATATTTGAACTAGCAGTGTTTGATTTTTATGTATTCTGAAAAATAAGGTTTTGTCTACTAAGCCTCTACAGAACTTGTTTTCAAATAGAAAATTAGCTAAGGTCTCATGCCATGCCCTGGGAGCTTGTTTGAGACCATAGAGAGCTTTATTAAGCTTGAATACATAAGAAGAGTGAGTTGGAGAGATGAAACCTGGTGGTTGTTCCACATAGACTTCTTCCTTGATATCTTCATTTAGGAATGCACTTTTTACATCCATTTGATATACCTTAAATTGTTTGTATGCAGCAAATGCTAAAAATATTCTGATAGCTTCAAGTCTTGCCACAGGTGCAAATGCTTGATCATAGTCTATGCCTTCTTCCTGTGAATATCCTTGAGCTACTAGCCTTGCTTTATTTCTCACAATATTTCCTTGATCATCAAGTTTGTTCCTGAATACCCACTTGGTGCCAATGACTGGATGGCCTCTTGGTCTTGGAACCAAATCCCAAACTTTGTTTCTTTCAAACTGGTTGAGTTCCTCTTACATTGCAAGAATCCAATTTGGATCTTGTTCTGCTTCTTTTATGGTTTGAGGTTCAACTTGTGATAGAAAGCAAGTATGCATCTGATTTTGGTGTAGTTGATGTCTTGTCTGAACACCTGCTGAAATATCACCAATCACTTGTGAAATTGGGTGATCTCTAACTGTGATGTGATCAACAGTTGGAGTTAATTCTGCAGTGGTATTTATTTGGGGATTTTGTTCAGTAATTGTATCCTGTGGAGGATGTTCTGTTGTTGCTTGATTCTGATAATCAACAAGATCTGGATGATCTTCTTCTTCACTATCTTCAAGGTTTTGAGCTAATGGTTGCATTGAATCTCCTGACTGTAGATTTAGTTCATTAAGCTCTTCACATAGAGCTGGTACCTGCAAAGCATTCTTGGTAGAAGAGTTCTTCTCCTTGTAAGACATGTTAGTTTCATCAAAGGAAATATGCATGGATTCTTCTATCTTAAGAGTGGATTTGTTAAATACCCTATATGCTTTGCTAACTATTGAATATCCTAAGAAAATTCCTTCTTCAGATTTTGGTTCAAATTTTCTAAGATATTTCTTATCATTGTTATGAACAAAACATTTACAACCAAAAGTTCTGAAATAGTCAATTTTAGGTTTCTTCCCTTTAAGTAATTCATAAGGAGTTTTACCCTTAAGTTTGTGTATCAAACTTCTATTCAGAACATAGTTTGCTGTGCTAACAGCTTCTGCCCAAAAGGATAGTGGCAAATTAGCATCTGCAAGCAATGTTCTTGCTGATTCAATTAGGGTTCTATTTTTCCTTTCAACTACCCCATTCTGTTGAGGAGTTCTAGGAGCTGAGAAGCAATGCCTGATACCTTCCTTCTCACAGAATTCTTGCATAAGAAGAGACTCATACTCAGTGCCATGATCACTTCTGATCAATGCAACTACAGTAGAGTATTCAATCTGTATGCTCTTAAGAAAGTCTGTAAGAACTTTAAAGTTATCTGACTTTTCTCTCAAAAAGAATACCCAAGTGAATCTAGAGAAGTCATCTACAATAACTAGAGTGTAAGACTTCCCTCCTAAACTCTTTATTGCTATAAGTCCAAAAAGGTCCATATGTAGCAAAAATAAGATTCTAGGTGAATCACTTTTAGATAAGGATTTAAAACTCTTTTTGGTTTGCTTACCTATTTGGCATGCCCTACATAAACCTTCTTTCTTATATGATCCTGATGGTAGACCTCTAACAAGATTATCTTTAGATAGTTTGACAATTGTTCTAAGATTTACATGCCCTAATCTTTTATGCCATAGTTCACTAGGTTTGCTTAGCTCATTAAACAGGCAAATTTCTGATTTAGAGGAATTGAAATTTACTAAATATATATTACCCTGTCTAATACCTGATAAAACAATGACATTATCAGATGACTTGATAATGCATTCTGATTTATTAAAGATTACCTGATAACCTTCATCACATAACTGACTTATGCTGATGAGGTTGTGCTTCAGACCCTTCACATAGGTGACTTCCTTGAATGTTACTGCTCCAACCTTGATTTGACCAAGGCCTTTGGTTTGACCATTGTTGGAGTCTCCAAAGATCACTTTGGGTCTAAGCTGTGCCTTGTAATTTTTCAGATTGGCCTTGTTTCCTGTCATGTACTTTGAGCAGCCACTGTCCAAGTACCATTTTTGATTTAATCTTGGATGGCCGTGTACCTGCAAAGACAAAAACATAAACTAGTTGTTTTTGACCCAGACAACCTTGGGTCCTTTTGTGTTACCACAAAATTCAGAAATAAATGACATTTCAGGCTGGTCCTTATAGCCTTGTGGATGATATCTCCTTGGAGGTATTATCCATTCAGTGAAAGGATTTTTAGTTTGTTTGGAATTAAGATTTCTAGTATTTCCTGTATAGTATCTGTTCGACAAATTTGGATAAATTGGTCGACTATTGTTCATCTGATGACTATACTGAAAATCTGTTTTCAGACTTCGTCGAGCTCCGTTCGACAAATTTGAATCTTTTTGTCGATCTCCGTTCGACGAATTCTTTTGAATTCTATTATCCTTAACAGACTTGCTTGAAATATCTTTATCTCTTTTTGCAGCTTCTTTGCTTTTAGCAGAAATAAATTTTATAGGTGAGGAGAGGATATTTCTCTTAATCAGAGATGACTCACTTGATGAGGCACCCAAGCCCAGTTTGCTATTATTAAGTCTAGCATTGACTGTGCTTGTGATGTCCATCAGTTTGATACTTCTCCCATTTAGGGATTCTTCAAATTTCTTGGCCTCAGAAAGTTTATTCGCAATGAGAACAATGTGTTCTCTGGAGGCAGCCAGATCTTTCTTAAGATTTGCATTTTCTTCACTCATCTTTTTCATTTCAGCTAACTCACATCTGAGTGAGATTATTTCTTTCTCAGAGTTGAGTAAGTCTGAGCAAAGGACTTTGAATTCAGCCTTGAATTCATCTGAAGTAAAATCAACATCAGACATTACCTGATCTGCATCATTTTCTTCTTCTGATTCTGAATTTTCTTCATCAGATTTGTTGGCTGAGGCATTGATTGCCATCATGCAGAAGTTCTTTTCTTCTTCATCATTACTGGAGCCTGATGAAGATTCAGATTGTGACTCACTGTCTGAGTCATAAATTGCCAGTAGACATTGGCTGTTCTCTTTTATTTCTTCTTCATTAGAAGAGCCAGATGAAGATTCTGATTCAGATTCTGTTTCACTCCAGGATGTTGCTACAAATCCTCTTCCCTTCTTTTTGTGTGAGTGGGAGGAAGATTTGCTAGAACCTTTCCTTTCTTCCTTTTCTCTTTTTCTCTCCTTTCTGTCTTTTTTGTTTTGATTCTCTGGACATTCAGGAGCAATATGTCCTGGCTTCCTGCAACCAAAACATATAATTTCATTAGAGTGATTTTTGTCATACCTTGGCTTGTCATAGCTTCTGGATGACTTCTTCTTGAAATCTTTCTTAGCCATATTATAGAATCTTTTGGCTATGAAGCTCATCAACTCCTCTTTGGTAGGAGTTGGTCCTTCTTCTTCTGCAGCCTTGAAGGCTATGCTTCTCTCCTTCTTGAGTGCTGAGGATGAAGTGGATTCTTCAGCTTCCCTACTTTTGACGAGCTGCTCATAAGATTTGAGCTTGTCCAACAAGGCTTCAGTGGTGATCTCATTTAGGCTTCTGGCTTCTTTGATTGGCCAGACTCTGGAGTCCCATGTGCTGGGAAAGCACATAAGAATTTTGTCATTGATCTCTGTGAGTGAGATCACTTTGTCCAGAGACTTCAGCTCATTTATTATGAGGCTGAGCCTATTGTACATATCAGCAACATTTTCTGATTCTCCCTTCTTGAAGTTCTCATATTGAGAGATCAGGTGAGATCTTCTATCTTTCCTTTCATCTGCTGAGCCTGCCACCATGTTGTTGAGAGATTCCCAGATTTCTTTTGCTGAGGTGCACTCAACTACTTTCTGGAATATGTCATCTGACATAGTTAGGGCTAGAATGTTCATGGCCTTTGCATCTGCATTTCTCTACTTCTTCTGAGCCTCAGTCCACTCAGGAGGTGGAATAGCAGTGTTGTCTGTTGTTGCAGTAGTACTAGTTGTTGCTATAGGTGCTGGAGGTCCTGTAAGAATAACATTGAAAATCTCCTCATCAATAGAGTTCATATAAAGCCTAATCCTTGCTTTCCATAGTGCAAACTTACTGAGATTGCACATAGGAGGTCTTTTGCTAGAATATTCCTTGTTTTGTGCCATGAGTTTTGAATGATATAAAATTCTTAGATAAAGAAGCTCTTAGACAAATTAAGATCTGGTTGATCTTTGTGATTCAGATGTTAGTCTGTAAAGAATCAACCTTCCTCTGATACCAATTGAAAGTGGAGGTTAGATCTTAAGTTACTCTAGAGGGGGGGGGGGGGGGTGAATAGAGTATTAAAACTTTTCCTTAGTTTTTATAGCGGAATTAAAATAGTATTATATATAAGTGTAAGCAGTGTGAGAATTATATAAACAAAAAAATTAGTAAATGAAATCACAAAACAAACAGCACAAACACAGAAGACACAAGGAGCTATAGTAGTTCCCCAATAAATCTGGGTACGTCTACTCTTCTACCACCTTTGGTAGGAATCCACTAGGAGGTTGTTGATAAGGTGCCCTCTCACCAGGTGAGCTGTTGATAAGGTGCTCTAACCAAACTGCAGGTTTTTGCTAAGGTGCCCTGTCACCGAGATTAACTTTTGAAGGGAGTTATAACCATGTACAAGAGAGGTAAGAAAGAGTTTATAGTGTTCTTCTCTGTCAAGATGCTGAGAGAAGACTCTAGTGGATGTTGTTGTAAAGCTCCCCCTGTCAGATTGAAGTATTTGACAGAAGATGAAGAAGCTTTCTCTTGAAAACTAAGATCTCCTGTAGCAGATTGATCTGGAAGAACAGGTTCTTCAGATTGCTTGTTGCTCTTTTAGAAGATCTGACTTTGCAGCAGATTCTGAGTGAATGCTCTTGAGGATGATGTTCTCAGAAGTTTTGTGCTGCTTGTAGAAGAAGATCAATCGTGTAACTTTTTGAGATATATATATATATCCTTTGCATTCTGTAATAGAATGATGTTTGAATTCAAACGATTTTGGCAGGTCCATTTTTAAATTTTTTTTTTTACCGTGAAAAGATTCCTTTTCATTAAATGTCAACGGCTATTGCTGCCTTGGAAAAAGGAAAGAAGGGAATATATTAACTGAGTTTAATATCCTTCCTTATCTGTCAGAATACGTCCAAAGATATTAAATAGATCCGTTATATTCGTCGTTTTGCTGTTAGGATAAATAGAATATAGTTGATAACAAATCTGGGCTTCAATAAATGATCTGTCGAACGCTGGCTATAATCTGTCGAGCGCTGTCCAGAAGATGTTGAACGCTGGCTGGAAAACTGTCGAGCACTGTCCAGAAGATGTTGAACGCTGGCTATAATCTGTCGAGCGCTGTCCAGAAGATGTTGAACGCTGGCTATAATCTGTCGAGCGCTGTCAACAAAAACTATCGAACGCTGGGAGCCATCTGACAAGCACTGCTAGCCATTTGTTGAGCGCTGGGAACCTTAGATTTAATCTTGAGTTCTAGCTAATTTATCAGCCTAAAGACTTGACCCTTAAACTATACAATGGGGTCAACTGATCCTAATCAGTATATAGTGATCCTAGCCCAAAACAGTAAAAGGGTTGCTCCAACAGTCTCCTATGATCTGATCAATAGGATAGTCCCTCGTATGTCTGAATTCAAGATTCTTCGCATTATTTGGAGCACCGGGAGCTTCTTCTACAACTGGAGTGTCTTCCTCCACTTGGATTGGCTCTTCATCAAGATGATCTTCCTCTTAAGTTGAGGTTGGGGGAGGGATCTTGATGAAGTGCTGAGCATCTTCTTCAGTTGGCTTCTCCAAGCATAACTCTTGCAGCCTTGAACCTGCATCTTCAACAGAAACACTAGAGGAGCTGCTATGAAGCATACTCGTCTGATTAAATACAGCATTAATGGATTCTTCTACAACCATGGTTTTCTGATTAAAAACTCTATAAGCTCTACTATGGCTACTATAGCCTACGAAAATACCTTCAAAGCTCTTTTCACTAAACTTGGTTTTGTAATGCTTTCCATTATTAAGTACAAAGCATTTACTGCCAAAGATTCTAAAATAAGAGATGGTTGGTCTCTTGCCTTTTAGTAGTACATAAGGAGTCTTTTCATGGTTCTTATTTATGAGTGCTCTGTTTTGCACGTGGCAAGCAGTGTTGACGACTTCAGCCCAGAGGTATTCGGGTAGTGAAGGGTCACTCAACATTGTTCTGCAAGCCTCAATGAGTGTTCTATTCCTTCTCTCAGCTACTCCATTTTGTTGTGGAGTTCTAGGAGAGGAAAACTAATGAAAGATACCAAGGCTTTCACAGAAATCTGTCATGGCTCCAGATTCAAATTCTGTTCCATGGTCACTTCTGATTTTGACCACTAAACAATCTAATTCGTTCTGAATTTGCTTGACAAATTTGGTGAAAATATCAAATGTATCTGACTTGTGTTTTAGAAAGAATACTCATGCAAAACGTTAGTAATCATCTACAATAACCAATGTGTAAGACTTTCCTCCTAAACTTCTAATTTGCAAAGGACCAACAAGTCCATATGAAGTAGGTATAAACATCTGGTTGAATCTTTGCCAATTATGCTCTTAAAGGTAGCTCTTGTTTTCTTGCCTTTTATACATGCATGACAATGACTATCTTTAATGTACGTAATATTTGGCGCATCACGCACTAAGTTTTGAGAAAACAGTTTGTTTATAGTTTTGAAATTAATATGTGCTAATCTCTTATGTCATTGGTCAGCAAGAGATGCACTATCTTTTGCTAACAAGCACACTGGTGTAGAAGATGATAAACAAAGAAAATTTAAACAAAATATATTTCTATAACGAGTGCCTGATAAAATCGTTTCCGAATTTTCTGCCGACTTTATCAAACACTTATCTTTACGAAAATCAACTACGTATCCTTTATCACAGAGTTGACTTATGTTTATATGATTATGTTCTAATCCTTCCACATAAGCCGCATTCAAAAAGTATGCATTGCCATTTGAAATCATACTGTATCCTTTTGTTATTCCTCTATTGGATCGCCAAAAATAACTTTTGGACCGTTCGCAACTGGAATGAAATCCTGCAATAAACTCCTAGTCCCGGTCATATGCCGAGAACAGCCACTGTCCAAATACCAGATTGGATTTTTGTTGGCCTTTGGACATACCTGCAAAAGCAGATTATCTTGCCTTAGGAGCCCAAACAAATTTGGGTCCTTGTTCCTGTGTTAGTTGAGAACCACGATGAATGTTAACATTGTGAGTGATCTTTCTTGTAATGTTTACTTGTTGTCTATTAACATAAGTAGAATTGAACCAACAATCTACGGCAAAGTGACCTATTTTGCCGCAACACCAATAGTCAAACCTGTTGTACCTTCTCTTAGTATTCTCCTGCTTAACTTTTTTAACGTTAGTTTTGGCAGGAGCATTCCTTCTAGATGAGGATGCCTCATGAGTACAGCACACACATGGTAGTGCTTTCTCCTTAGGCTTAGGTGCAACAGCCTTCACTATTGGTGCTCTCTTAGCATTTTGACCATGACCAAAAGGACCATAGTCTTTCAGATTTATCTCTTGATAAGGTGCTTTGAAAGCACTTTCACCGAGGTTTCGAGGACGAGTCCACCCCTTATAGTCATTGACAGACACAAAATTAATTGGTCGTGTCAAGTGACCATAAGTGCTCTCCATATCGTAGACATTTGTAGGAAAGATAACTTTCTTGAATGCCACTTGATCTTGATGGGCTTTCCCTTTCTCTTCGGTGGTAGCTTTCTTTGCATTCTTATCTTTCTTCTTGGCATGGGTGCCCTTAGAAGAATTACTAGGACCAGCCACATGACCTAATCCACTGCTACCTGCTTTAGCAGAGAATCTATCAATGATTGGAAGAATAGTTTTAGGTTGAGGAAACTTTTCAACTAGCTTCTTCTCAGAGGCTAGCTGTTCTTCCAGCTCTTTGATACTTTCCTCTCTCAGGACAAGGAGCTCATCCGAGCTTTTGATCTTGTCTTGCAAGACTTGTATTTCCTCTCTGAAAGAAGAGAGTTGTTCAACTTCCTTTCTCAGATTAGATTCCACTTCCTTGAGAGACATGATCTCCTTGGCCTGGGTTTTGACTACCTTTCGACATTTGTCAAAGCTTTTAAGCATGTTAGTATATTGGGTCATGAGTTCTGAGTCATCATCTGAGGGGTAATCATTTTGCTCAGCTGAGGCATAATTAGAATCAGATAAGATGGTGTGAGAATTTATCTTCCCGGTATATGGAGGTTCTTCCTCATCATCAGTCATGGCCATCAGCCCGAAGTAGGCTTCTTCTTCATCACTTGACTTCTCCGAGTCACTGTCGCTTAGAGTTTTAGACTTCTTTGCGACTAGAATTCTTTCAGTCTTCTTTTTCCCGTAGGTGAATTTCTTATCTTCTCTCTTTCCACCTTCCTTCTTCTTATGAGGGCAATCAGCGATCATGTGCCCTGGCTTATTACAGCAATAACAAACAATGTCAGAAGAAACATGTTTATTCAGTTTAGTCTTATACCTGTCATGGTTGCTTGAGCCCTTTCTGTGATGATCACCATCACGTCGAGAATGTCTATAGTCTGAGGAAGACGGCTTGTTTTTCATGTGCCTTCTTTTGCTTAGTAACCTCTTGAATTGACGGGAGATTAGAGAAAATTCCCCATCAGACATTTCAGAGCAGGAGGAGCTAGCTTCTGATTCTTCTTCATTGTCAGTTTCTTTTTCTCTGATCGGGGACACAACTTTGCTCCTTGTACTTTCAGCCTTCAGTGCCAAGGTCCTTTCCTTGCTTGAGGCCCGATTCACATCCTCTTCAGATTTGCGGATGTTCATTTGCAGTTCATGTGATAGTAGCTTCCCGAACAGATTTTGCGGGTCAAGACTTGGTAGTTTTCCAAACTCCCTGATTGCAACTATCTTGCTATCCCAGTCTTTCGTCAGGGATTGCAGGAATTTGTCATTTAGCTCACCATTTGTAAAGACCCGGCCATAGTTTCTTAGTCCGTTAACTATTTTGAAGAATCTTTCATATGCATCAGCAATGCACTCCTTCTTACCCTGCTTGAAGGCCTCATACTCTTGGTTGAGTAGAGATCTTCTATCGTCCCTTACCTCTTCGGTACCTTCCATGAGAACAATCAAGGATATCCACATCTCTTGAGCAGATTGGCAGTGAATTAAGTTTTGCAACATCGAATCGTCCACTGCACTGGCAATTATGTTCTTCGCCTTTTTGTCCAAGGCAACGATGGCGATCTCATACTTGGTTAAGTCCATCATCTTTTTAGGCACCCTTACAGTAGGGTCAATTGTAGAGGCAGTCATAGGCACTTGAGGGCCTTCTTCCACAACTTGAAAAATTCTCGGATTTGCGGCCTCCATGTAGAATCTCACTCTCTCTTTCCACATGGGGAAATTAGCCTTTGTGCAGATAGGCAGCTTCAGCGAGGAGGATTCCTTGCATCTTGCCATGATTTGCTAGCAACTAGAATGGATGGATCATGTTCAAGGTGTTAACCTAGCAACGAACATCGTCCCTCTGATACCAATTGAAGTATCTAGTTGCCAACCTAAATCACCTAGAGGGGGGTGAATAGGTGATAACTGCGTCTTTTGCGGAATTAAAAACTTGATGAAATAGAACGCACAGAAAGCAAATCACAAACACATATAACACAAGGAATTTATAGTGATTCCCCGTTCTTGGGCACTCCACTTGCCGTCCTCGCCAATCTATCACAACAGCTAGACTTGACTACTTCACTATAACTCGGATCAAGAATGATCCTACAATCTCGGAGTCAACACTCCTACAATCTCAGAGAAAATCTCTCTTACAACTCGGAGAAAAACCTCTCCTACAACTCTGAGAAAAACCTCTCCTACAACTAGGATAAAAACCTCTCCTACAACTCGGAGAAAAAAAAATCTTCTCCTACAATCAAATGCCATTAAGGTTTGATAGAAACTTATCAATACATAATCAGATCTGAAAGCACTGATAGATCTTCTTCCTTCTTGAGACTTGAAAAACTTTTGACTTGATGGAAATGAGGAAGAACGATAAAAACTCAGATCTGACCTTCTTCGTTTCGATTTAATCCAATAGATGCAGTAAAGGAAGGAGCAATGATCAATCGAACCTTTTCATCCACTGGAAACAACTAATTTAGAACAACAGATCGATCTCCAGCTATTCCGACAGGAGGCGGCACTTTCTCGTTCTTAGAACGAAAGGAGAGTTAGGGCTGATCAGAAAATCAATGATGAGAATCTTTAAACGAGAGCCTTATATAATCAAAGGTTTTAACGACAACAATTAAGGTAAAATAAACCTTAAACGAAATCAAAAGAGCCGTCAGAATAGACAGAATGAATTAACGTCCCGTCAAAAAGGATTGAAAAAATGATTTCAGGAATTGACAGATTTCTCGAGAACACAAAGGACTTCCCGAGAAATAAATAAGCTTCTGAGAAAACAGAATTAAGAACGAAAGATTTAATTTCTCGAGAACAAAGAATTTCTCGAGATATGGTAGCTTCTGCTTCAGAAAGAAAGTAGAAGGATTTTTCGGGATAGAGAAAAGAATTTCTCGAGAAATAGAAAGACTTCTCGAGAAAAGAAATTGAGAATAAAACAACACATAGTCAAATCATCGACCAGCAAAGATTAGTCGAACTGAGCTCAAAGAAACACTTCAATTTCAATAAAACAGCGATCGACGAAATAATAAGAGTTCGTTGAACGGAGATCAACAAAAGGCGATCAAAGAAATCAATTTATCTTTCAGCTAAACAGCGCTCGATGAAATTTCGTCACTTCGTCGAACGGAGATCGACGAACGACGAAATCTCTTAAACTTCAGCAAAAACTGAGATCGACAAAACAATTTCAGTTCGTCGAACTGAGATCGACGAACGCGATCGACGAAACAACTTCAACTTTGGCGAGACAACGGCCGACGAAAACTTCTTATGTTCGTCGAACGGAGATCGACGAACGCGATCGACGAACTACTTTCAACTTAGGCAAAATTGAGATCGACGAAATTTATTCAGTTCGTCGAACTGAGATCGACGAACGCACCAACTTTTGTCGAACGCAGAAATACTTAGAAAAATATTTCTTCTCTCAGAACAAAAGAACATCGTCATCTTTGTCCTAGCTTTTCCTTTGTGTTTGAATAAGAAGTACATTTCAATAGAGAGATTTCACATGAATCAACACCTTGGTCCATACAATGAGGAATTACATTGCATAGGCCTGTGTTTGATGACCCATTGAAACCTGACATTGGTTTGTACTTAGTCATTTAAAACCTGCAATCACTTTACTAAAGAGCAACATCAAATACAAACTCAATTCAACTTAGTTCAAGGGGACTTCTTCAAATCAAGGTAATTGTGGATACAATTCCCAACATACTCCCTAGAGGGGGTGAGTCGCGTGGGTCGGCCCCTTGCCCTTCGCTTCTGTCCATGGGACTCACTCAGAATTTTTCGAACAAGTTACGGTCAACGCTCACTGCACCAGAATGTTGAACCCAGACACCACGGTTCAAGAGGAGTTCAGACATATGGGGGTAGCTTGCACTTACTTCTCCTGAGTTAGAACACTAGGTCAGACACTTGAAGCTAAGAACCTCACTCACAAGGGTGGAAGACTAAGAACAGACCCCATGAGCTAAAACGAGGAGGTCCCTTCACAAACCTGGAAGATCAAAGAGAGTTTCCCCTCCCAAACCAATGCTGAGTCGGGCACCCTGGAGAGCACTTGAGAGCAACAGACTGTGAGCCCGGAAACCACGACAAACAGAATGTTGGAGCTCTCGCCAACCAAAAATAGCCTAAGGAGAGAGAAAGCAAAAGTCCTCTCCAAAGGTGACCTTGGAGGTCTATTTATAGTTTTTTTTGAAAATGATATGCGGATATTAGAATCCTGACTTTTGGTTTTGCTAGTTGCAGCCCAAATTGGGCTGCCAACAGTGGAATCCCGTTGTTTAGAAAGGCTAAATGCAGGCCAAAATGGGATTTCTTCGAAAAAAGAGGTACCCCCTAGGGGCGAGTCCACGCCACTTGAGGCGTGCTAGCCTAGGAGTGGCGAGTACTCAATGTGACTGGGTGCTCGCCACTTGCCCCAAACTGGGGGGTCGGTGCTATCTATCATGGGGCACTCGCATATCAGCTAGAAGTCCAGCCGATCGACTAGGAGCGAGTCGACTCGCCTGGGCTTAACGCCTCGCGGTAACCATACCGCTGGTGGTAGGCGAGTCTTGCCCCTTCTACCTACTGGTCTTGTTGGGTCCACTCGACAAACACGGAGTTGTACAAAATTGACATTATAAATATCTGGTTTGTCATGTATCAATTGGTAGCGGTGTCCATAATTTACAAGCAATTGATCGAATCAAGTATGCTACATGAATAAGGGCAAGATTTGCAAAATTGATAAACTAATCAAAACATTTCCAAATGCCCTAAATTTTTTACCACATATCAATCATAACATGGTTAGGCCACAATAAAAATTTGAGATTTTATTTCAACCAAAAAGTCCTTTTAATTTCATTTAAATCATTATGGGGCACAATTTAAATAATCATCAAACTTAGAACAAATGTGCTCCAAAATTTTTATAGATATTTGGAGTTTTTTTGAGGGTATCACATTGCTATGTTCTAAATTTCAAACTATTTGGACTTGTAGAGTCACAGGTAATTGCCCATTATGAGGATAAATACCTCAATTTAAATTCCCAATACACTAATAAATGTTTTACCGAAGATCAGTTATAATATATTTAGGCCATATTAAAAATTTGGGATTTTATTTCAATAAAGAAGCCATACTAATTTTATTAATATCCTCATGTGACAAATATTAAATTAATCTTTAAAACTTAGGAAACATGTGCTCCAAAAATTCTATAAACTTTTGAAGCTCTTTCTGAGGTTGTCATACCGGTATATTTCAAATTTCAAACTATTTGTACATGAATTGATTGAAATATTTCGAAATTATAGAAAGCCCTAAGTTATGTGTCACATGTATTTACATTTAATTGGCTATAAGGGCAACTATCACAAATGCAACCCTAAATGCCCCCAAAAGAGGTCCTCCTTGACCTATTTAGGTTACCATAAAAATTTGGGCATTTTACTAGAACGTTTACCCATCTTAATTTCATTAATTTCATCAATTTCATCATGTGATAATAATTAAATGATTCCTCAAAACTTAGGAAAATTGGTTCCAAAAATTATGAAACTTTGGAGAAGGGTTTATCATGATATTAATTACATGTTTCTAAAGTTTCAAGTCAATCAGATGGCTTTCCAGAGAGAAATAAGAGATCTAATATTTTACTATTGGCACACCAAGCATGCATGACCCTTCCTAAGGTCAAAACATTAAAGGTGTAAAATCATACCATTCCCTTCTCTCTTGGCTCTAAGATTTGTATCACTGACCACACATAGCCTAATGATGGATCCATACAAATTTGGGCATTTTATATGTTGAAATGGCCCATTTAATTTTACTAATTTCATTAGTGTATACAACTCAAATATTCACAAAAACTATAGAAAAATGTTCACCAAAAATTATAACACTTTTAGGGGTTGTATATTATGATATCTAACATGCACGTACAAAATTTCACATCCATCAGAGTTGCATGTAGAGAAAAATACATAAAATAAAAAAAGCCCTATGGTTTAAGTAACACTAATTTAGAAATTAATTTTAGGGAGCAATAAGTAACACCATAAAGTGTACCTATACTTTTTGGAAAGCGCAAAACAAGGGCTACAACATTCATGTTGAGTCCTTGGTCTAAATATAGTTGAAAGGGCCTCAAATATCCACCTAAAGATAGCTGTTTACATGTGACAGATTTGATTTCTAATAAATCATCATATTGGTCTGCATATAACCTGATCAACACTCATTTTAATGCAAAACCAACGAGATCTGGTCATCTTCTAGCTCCAGTCAATGGCTGGGATTAAACTGAGCTGGAGCTCAAAGAAAGGCTCCTCCACGGCCAGCCACCACCATCACCACCTTCGTCTTGACGATAATCATCGATTTGTGGTGGTCCGGCGGCCTGAGGTGGACAGAATATGAAATGACAAGTTGGATTCATTTTTGGCATTCCTTCATGGATTTCAATGGAATTGAGCTCAATTTTTTTCCTAAATTGATCTAGGTTCCTAGCATTGGAGGAGAGGGGAGGAAACACACATGATTGGGGCTGATGAGTGGGTATTCTTCCTTGGTGGCATGGCGGTGACAGGAATGCTTGGCCCTCTTGGATATCCTCAATCCTCCACCATTTCTCTCGATTTCAAGCTTGATTCCACTGCTTGGGAGGTAGGAAAGCTATCTATGAACTCGATTTGGGGTTTAAAAGACTGAAAGGGAGAATTCCATAAAGGGGGTCACGACTATCTCTTTGCATGGTCGCGCCTTGCTCCAAGTGGCCTCTTCCTGCCTCCTAGCAGCTTAGAATTGATGGGGGATCAATTCTCTAGGAAAATCATGCATTAGTTGCCATAATGTGGCTCTCTTTTAGCTTCCACATGTTCTTCATGCATGGTCAACTCTCTTTTTTGATGCATGTTGACTTATTTGACTTTGTTGACCATTCCAAATGATGTGGCATGCTGAGGTGGACCTCCTAAGCTTAGAATTAAATTAGTTAAGTGATTAGGGCACGAGGGGTGGCCGAATTAAAATTTTATATTCATATAAGCACGTATTCAACCATGGTTGACTGTGATGTTGACCATGGTCAAAATGGTGATATAGCATGCCCCACCTGAGTGTTATGAACACCAGGACACCTAATGGTGACCAATCGGTTTGGGTGAGGTCAATTTGGTCAAGAGACCTAATTGGGATCAATTGAGTAAGGTTGACCTAATGTTGACCAAAGTCAAAATTGATGATGTGACATGCTCATTCATGGTGTTCATGACCCATTGACTCCTCATGGTGTTCAACAAGTCTTAGTGAGGTCAATTTGGTCAATTGAAGTCCAATTGGGCCTAATTAGGCAAGGTTGACCTATTTGGGCTAATTTTGACGTAAGCTTTGGATGTTGACTAATCAAATCAACTAGGGTACTAGTGACCTATTCATGATCACCTTGGGATCCTATGCCTACTACCTAGTCTAGCTTAGTCCAATGTGACACATGTCAGCCAAGTGGGGGGCTAGTTCAAAATGGAATGTTACAATTCCAATAAACGAATAAACAATTTCATCCTGTAAATTTATGTTAGGGCTACATGGATTGAAGTTCATAATATGAAAGTGCAATTCAGAGTATACATGAAGAGGTCAATAGTTTTAGTATATCCAGACTCTCACTCAACACTAGTAAGGATCATAACTTACCCACGTCGCTTCACTCTCAATTTCTCCCAAGTGTACTTTCATTATACTTCATGACAGTTATAACTAAAATCATTTACTTGAGGGCTCTTAAATACCTCCTATTTTGATGAAGATGTAGGTAGTGGAGGGAAGACACAGTTTGATTTAAGGTTATTGAACAACTCTGTATTCGCCGAGTGGGCCTCCGGGACCCGAGGGGTATTTTAAGATGTTATTTTCCAGCACGGTCCAGGGCAGGAAGAGAGGGGGGGGGGGGGGGGGGGGGGAGCGGTGGAGGCAGGAGCCTCCGGCTCGCCCAACCAGCAAGGGGGGAGAGAGGAGGAGGGGCGGCTGACCCCTCTCGCCCCCGCCCCAGCCAGCAGGGGCAAGAGGAGGAGGGGCGGCCTGCCCCCCTCTCGGCCCCGCCCTTGTTAGCATGGGGCGAGCCCAGGAGGGGGGCGACCTCCCGGCTCGCCCCGCCCCAGCAGGGGGCGAGCCCAGGAGGGGGGCGACCTCCCGGCTCGCCCAGCCCCAGTAGGGGGTGAGCCCAGGAGGGGGCGACCTCCCAGATCGCCCCGCCCAAGCAGGGGGCGAGCCAAGGAGGGGGCGACCTCCCGGCTCTCCCCGCCCCAGCAGGTGGCGAGCTCAGGAGGGGGCGACCTCCCGGCTCGCCCCGCCCCAGCAGGGGGCGAGCCCAGGAGGGGGGAGACCTCCTGGCTCGCCCCGCCCCAGCAGGGGGCGAGCCCAGGAAGGGGCGACCTCCCGGCTCGCCCCGCCCCAGCAGGGGGAGAGCCCAGGACGGGGCGACTTCCCGGCTCGCTCTGCCCCAGCAGGGGCGAGCCCAGGAGGGGGGCGACCTCCCGGCTCGCCCCGCCCCAGCAGGGGGCGAGCCCAGGAGGGGGGAGACCTCCTGGCTCGCCCCGCCCCAGCAGGGGGCGAGCCCAGGAAGGGGCGACCTCCCGGCTCGCCCCGCCCCAGCAGGGGGAGAGCCCAGGACGGGGCGACTTCCCTGCTCGCTCCGCCCCAGCAGGGGCGAGCCCAGGAGGGGGGCGACCTCCCGGCTCGCCCCGCCCCAGTAGGGGGTGAGCCCAGGAGGGGGTGACCTCCCGGCTCGCCCCGCCCCAGCAGGGGGCGAGCCCAGGAGGGGGAGACCTCCCGGCTCGCCTCGCCCCAGCAGGGTCCGAGCCCAGGAGGGGGCGACCTCCCGGCTCGCCCCGCCCCAGTAGGGGGCGAGCCCAGGGGGCGACCTCCCGGGCTCGCACAGCCCAGTGAGGGTGGCGAGCAAGGGAGGACGTCAGCCCCCTATCGCCCAGCCCTGGGAAGGTGTTCTGGACTGCGTTTAGCGCCTCAGAACAGTGGGATCTGGCTATTCGCAGGCCAATTCTGGGGTTATTTTCGTAATCCCGTAGGCAAGAATCTGGCTATTTGCAAACCTGGTTCCAAAAACTATAAATAAGCCTAGGGGGCACCATTTGGAAGGACCTCTCTTTTGGCCTCCTCCACCCCTAAGTTCCTTTGTTGGTTGGAGAAAGCCTCCAAAGGTGCCCAAGATTAGCATTGGCTTGGGAAAGGGAAGCGCTCTAAGATATTTCGGGTGTGTGGTGGGACCTCCTCGCTAAGCCCTTGGCCTTGTTCCTAGTTCCTTAGCCTCTTAGCCTAGAGCTCTCCCTTGGGAGGAGTAAGTGTGAGGTCACCCCTCAACTTGTTGATGGCCCGAACTCCTCGAGAGACCAATTTATTGGTGTCAACATTTTGGTGCGGTGAGCATGGAGAGTGACCAGCACAAGTAAATCTCAAGCTGAGCTCCATGGCTGGAGGTGGAGGAGGATCCGACCCAGGACCCTCACAACCCCATGTGGCTGGAGTGATGTTGGAGATGTTTGGAAATTTCAAGCAGGAGGTCCTGCAGACCTTGCAGGTAGCTTTCGCCACGATAGGCGAAGGCTGGAGAGGAAGTGGTCTGGAGGTCTCGCCTCAGCAGGTGGGCGAGAGCACTCTCGGCCAGCAATCCGAGGAGGAGGTACCAGGAGGGGGGAGTGGGGAGGTTCCATACCCCCACTCGCCCAGCCCCAAGGGGGCGAGTGGGGAGGTGTCATACCCCCACTCGCCCAGCCCCAAGGGGGCGAGTGGGGAGGTTCCAGGCCCCCACTCGCCCAGCCCCAAGGGGGAGAGTGGGGAGGTATTAGGCCCCCACTCACCCAGCCCCAAGGGGGCGAGTGGGGAGGTGCCAGACCCCCACTCGCCCAACCCCAAGTGGGCGAGTGGGGAGGTGTCATACCCCCACTCGCCCAACCCCAAAGGGGGGCGAACAAGGGAAGTCCTTTTTGTGAGTCGGTTCTCACATCCCCGGTTCGAGAAGGGTTCAGAGGGCCGGAGATGTCTCACTACTCCGGCAAGGATGACCCAGTCCTGCACCTGCAGTGGTTTGAGGACATGGTCTCCATCAGGCCCATGTCGGACGCTTTCAAGTGCCGACTCTTCGCGACAAATCTGAAGGAGAAGGCTAGGGATTGGTTCCACCAGCTCCTTGCAAGATCTATCTATGCCTTCGAAGACCTGCGTCGAGGTTTCCTGCTGCGCTTCTCGACGTTAAGGAAGAGGAAGAAGGATGTCGAAGCACTCTTTAAGATCAAGCAAGAACCAAGAGAGTCGTTGGCTCGTTATGTTGACAGGTTCCAGGAAGAGGTCCTACTCATCCAGGAAGTGCCAGGTTTCACCCTCCAGCTCGCCTTTATGGTGGGGCTGCGGGAGGGGTTCTTCAAGATGAGCTTGAAGCGGAAGTCCCCCTATCCTTCGAAGAATTGATGGAAAGGGTGGCGGAAGAAATCAAAAGTGAGGAGGCCAACCCGGAGTTCGCAAGAAGGTTGGCCGAGCTGAGTGAGCCGGAGGCAAGACAACAGGGGGGAAGGTAGAGACTCCAAAGAGGAAGTTCGACCAAGAAGAGGGTAACCTCCACTGGGAGAGGCCCGACCCCCCAGGGTGGAGGCAAGGACCGAAGGCACCCTCTCCACCACCTCAACAAACCATGACAATTGGCGGAGGAAGTAGGAGGAGAGCCAAGAAAGCAGAAAGAAGAGGAAAAAGGTGGGATATGGTTGAGCCACCCTACTGTGACTTCCACGAGGAGGAAGGACACGCGACATCCGCTTGTCCCGAGTTTTTGGAAATGATGGAGGCAAGGGGTCAGATGCAGCAACATCAGCAACCAGAAGGGGTCGAGGAAGACCAGACCTGAGTGTAGGAGACCAAGTTTTGGTCCCCTTACTTAGTTTTTTCTACCCTTAAGTCCATGTATTGCAATGCTTCATTTTCAGACTTAGTTTTTCTCACATGTATTATGATGACTAATGTAATGAAAGTTTTTAAAAGTACTTAGCCCCGATGCTGGCCCGCTGACCAGACTCCCATCAAGCTGGCAGGGCCGGGAATCTCTCGGTGGTCGGATGTTTCAGAAGTACTTAGCCCCGATGTTGGCCCGCTGACCAGGCTCCCATCAAGCTGGCAGGGCCGGGAACCGCTCAGTGGCCAGATGTTTCAGAAGTACTTAGCCCCGATGCTGGCCCGCTAACCAGGCTCCCATCAAGCTGGCAGGACCGGGAACCGCTCGGTGGCCAGATGTTTCAGAAGTACTTAGCCCCGATGCTGGCCCGCTGACCAGGGTCCCATCAAGCTGGCAGGGCCGGGAACTGCTCGGTGGCCAGATGTTTCAGAAGTACTTAGCCGCGATGCTGGCCCGCTGACCAGGCTCCCAATAAGCTGGCAGGGCCGGGAACCGCTCGGTGGCCATATGTTTCAGAAGTACTTAGCCCCGATGCTGGCCCGCTGACCAGGCTCACATCAAGCTGGCAGGGTCGGGAATCGCTCGGTGGCCGGATGTTTCAGAAGTACTTAGCGCCGATGCTGGCCCGTTGACTAGGCTCCCATCAAGCTGGCAGGGCCTGGCACCGCTCGGTGGCCAGATGTTTCAGAAGTACATAGCCCCGATGCTGGCCCGCTGACCAGGCTCCCATCGAGCTGGCAGTGCCGGGAACCACCCGGTGGCCGGAAGTTCTCTAAGTTATTTTTCCCCCGAGGTGGCTCCGCTAGCCGGGTTCTCACTAGCCGGCAGGGTAGGATGACCTCATTTGGAGGGTAAGTATTTTTCCCTGAGATGGCTCCGCTAGCCGGGCTCTCACTAGCCGGCAGGATAGGAAGGCCTCTCGGGGAGGGTAAGTATTTTCCCCCCGAAGTGGCTCCGCTAGCCAAGCTCTCACTAGCCGGCAGGGTAGGATGGCCTCTAGGGGAGGGTAAGTATTTTTCCCCCGAGATGTCTCCGCTAGCCGGGCTCTCACTAGCCGACAGGGTAGGATGACCTCTCGGGAAGGGTAAGTATTTTTTCCCCCGAGGTGGCTCCACTAGACGGGCTCTCACTAGCAGGCATGGTAGGATGGCCTCTCGTAGAGGGTAAGTATTTTTACCCCGAGGTGGCTCCGCTAGCCGGGCTCTCACTAGCCGGCAGGGTTGGATGGCCTCTCGGGGAGGGTAAGTATTTTTCCCCCGAGATGGCTCCGCTAGTCGGGCTCTCACTAGCCGGCAGGGTAGGATGGCCTCTCGGGGAGGGTAAGTATTTTTCCCCCAAGATGGCTCCGCTAGCTAGGCTCTCACTAGCCAGTGGGGTAGGATGGCCTCTAGGAAGCTTGAGTAAATTTTCACCAGGATGATGTGGGGGTATTCTCAATTTCATTCAGCGGCACTCGCCGAATATACAGCGTTGGACTTTTCTTTCCGAGCGTGTATCTCGCTCGAAAAGAGCGGGGATTGTGTAAAACCCTATATTCGCCGAGGGGTATTTTATGACGCTATTTTCCAGCACGGTCCAGTGCAGGAAGAGAGGGGGCGAGCGGTGGAGGCAGGATGAAAGTGGAGGTTAGATCTTAAGTTACTCTAGAGGGGGGGGGGGGGGGTGAATAGAGTATTAAAACTTTTCCTTAGTTTTTATAGCGGAATTAAAATAGTATTATATATAAGTGTAAGCAGTGTGAGAATTATATAAACAGAAAAATTAAGTAAATGTAATCACAAAACAAACAGCACAAGCACAGAAAATAATCAAACACAGAAGACACAAGGAGCTATAGTAGTTCCCCAATAAATCTGGGTACATCTACTCTTCTACCACCTTTGGTAAGAATCCACTACGAGGTTGTTGATAAGGTGCCCTCACACCAGGTGAGCTGTTGATAAGGTGCTCTAACCAAACTGCAGGTTTTGAAAAGGTGTCATGTCACCGAGATTAACTTTTGAAGGGAGTTATAACCTGTACAAGATGGGAAGGAAAAAGTTTATAGTGTTCTTCTCTGTCAAGATGCTGAGAGAAGACTCTAGTGGATGTTGTTGTAAAGCTCCCCCTGTCAGATTGAAGTGTTTGACAGAAAATGAAGAAGCTTTCTCTTGAAAACTAAGATCTCTTGTAGCAGATTGATCTGGAAGAATAGGTTCTTCAGATTTCTTGTTGCTCTTTTAGAAGATCTGAATTTGCAGCAGATTCTGAGTGAATGCTCTTGAGGATGATGTTCTCAGAAGTTTTGTGCTGCTTGTAGAAGAAGATGAAGAAAATACTTTCTGAGATGTCTGTCTGTGTCTTCTTCTTATTTTTATGCTATATGTATATATCCTTTGTATTCTGTAATAGAATGACGTTTGAATTCTGTCGACTCAAACGATTTTGACAGGTCCTTTTATTTTTGACTATGAAAAGATTCCTTTTCATTAAATGTCAACGGCTATTGCTGTCTTGGAAAAAGGAAAGAAGGGAATATATTAACTGAGTTTAATATCCTTCCTTATCTGTCAGAATATGTCCAAAGGATATTAAATAGATCTGTTATATTCGTCGTTTTGCTGTTAGGATAGATAGAATATAGTTGATAACAAATCTGGGCTTCAATAAATGATCTGTCGAACGCTGGCTATAATCTGTCGAGCGCTGTCCAGAAGATGTTGAACGCTGGCTGGAAAATGTCGAGCGCTGTCCAGAATATGTTGAACGCTGGCTGGAAACTGTCGAGCGCTGTCCAGAATATGTTGAACGCTGGCTGGAAAATGTCGAGCGCTGTCAAGAAAAACTGTCGAACGCTGGGAGCCATCTGTCGAGCACTGCTAGCCATTTGTCGAGCGCTGGGAACCTTAGATTTAATCTTAAGTTCTAGCTAATTTATCAGCCTAAAGACTTGACCCTTAAACTATACAATGGGGTCAACTGATCCTAATCAGTACATAGTGATCCTAGCCCAAAACAGTAAAAGGGTTGTTCCAACAATCTCCCCCTATTTGGGTTAGGATACTATTTGACAAGAAAAAATTAAATAGATGCAGCAGAAAGTATAATCAACAGAGCAACAATGAAATGAAATATATCTGATAGATTAAAATAGATCATCAGATAAGATAAAAATAAATGCTCTGAGTTTAGAAACTTTACATTCATAACCAAGCAATTTATTTAAGGCTTTTTGTCCTGAGAAGATGGCTTGAATATGATTTTCCTGTTGGGGTCTTCTGATTTCTTTTTGCTGATAAACAAATCTTGAGCACCAATGATTTTCTGTTCTTTGACATGAGGGATAAATGCTTCTGGGTGCATATCAATATATTCCTCAGTATTGAATGCTTTAACTGTTGTGTATTTTTCAAGTTCTTTTCTTCTGTATTCTGACATGGTTGAGAAACTTGAGAAGTCTTTGCCTTCTGCTTTAGCCTTTTTAATCTGTGCATATGCAATTGTTTCTTTCAGTCTTGCCATCTGACAGATTTTCTCTTCTTCTGGATCTGGAAAGTAATAAATATCTTCTGAATCATTTTTGTCTTGAGTGACCTTTTGAGGTACTCTATCTCTGTGAAGAGATCCATCAGAAATGTGAAGTTTGTATTCTGAAGATATTTGAGAAGAAGAAAAGGTTTGACTTTCTTGAAAGATAGGAGCTGATTTCTTAGAGGAAGGAGCACTGGCTGATCCAGAGGCTTGAGAACCCCTAGAACTACCAGGTCTCCCTGAATGTTGAGAGCTTGGCTTCTGAGAGGAAGATGATACACCTGCTGATCCTGTTGCACCAGCTGCTGGAGGAGGAGGAGGATGATTGTGCTTGACTGGTTTGTCAGGGATGTAGCCAGTCTTCTTGAATTTCTTCCTCCTATTGTTCTCATTTCTGGAGAGCTTCATCCAGTGAGGAGTTTTCTCATCAAGAGGAACATTATACAAAATGTACAGAGGAATGTCATTATTTGGATTTGGGGGCTTGGGAGCAGCCTTTGACTTAGCTGTTCTTTTCTTTCTTTTCTTTGAAAGTGTATCATCAGAATCACTGTTGTCACCATCATCATCAGAGTCAGAAGATGAGATTGGCTTATTGTATAGATCATCAATTCTCTTGATTGCTTCACGAGCCTTTAATCTTTCTTCTTCAGCTTTGTCAAACTCTGCATCTGCTTCTCTCCAGATTTCATCAAAGCTTGGCATTGGTTCTTCATTCCATACAGGAATTGGAGGTGAATAAGTAATTTGTGGGGCTGTTGTATCATCAAGGAATTCTGCAAGATCATCTTCATATTCTGCAGAATGATCCTTTATTTGAATGTCTTGAACAGTGGATGAAGGAATAGAGGATATGTAATTTTATATGATATCAGAATGAGTTTTCTGAGGAAGGCAAATCAGAGCCTTTGATAGATCCTCTATGTATACCTTTGGTGATACCCTTGAAGTATATGTGACATCAAATTTTGATAATAAGCTATATAGATCACAGGATGGATGAATGCATATATTATTTATTTCTTCTATAACTTGTGTAACTTCTGTATCTTCTTCTGGAGTTTCTTCTATTTCTGGAGCTTCTTCATAGGACATCTCCCCCTGCCTAGCTTCAGGACAGCCTGAAGCTAGGCCCCTAGTAGAAGGGACAGCAGTGGAGGAGGGAAGAGAAGCTATCTTAGCAGATAAAGTAGAAAGTGCCTGAAGAACTGGAGCAAGTTTTGCATCCAGGAGCTGGCTCATTTTAGGAAGGATAAGATCAAAAACTTGATCAGCAATAAAGGAGAGGTTGAGGGATGGATAATCTGGTGGATGACTAGTGGATGGTTGTGAAGTGGATGGAGATGATATTGGAGGAATGATATTGCTGATGTTGGTGGTATGTGTGGGAATGTCTGGATGGATTGGACTAGGAGAATGAATAGGTGAATGATATTCATTGTGTATTGGAGAGGGAGGTGTGGTAGGTAGTTGTTCTGAAGATAGGGGTGGAGGTGGAGCATCACTGACGTGGGCAGTTGAGGGTGGAATATCATTGATGGGTGATATTGCAGTTGAAGGAGGGGATGAAGAATGAGAATGTTCAGGAGATTGTTGAGCAGTTGGAGAGAGGATATGAGAGGAAGGAGGAACTGAGGAAGGATCTTCTAGAAGGGTAGAGGGAGTGACTTGATCAGTCCTTGTGTCCTCAGAAGCTTTCCTTTTTTTGGAGGCCTCAGCTCCTGTATTCTTCTTGGGAATTACTCTATCCCATTTAGCAAAGAGTGCTGAGGTCAGCCTCTTGCTGGCATTTATTGTTACTTTTGGTGACACCAGAAGCTCTGGATGCCTTTCCTGCAGAAAAATTCCTAAAATTCTGCCAAAGCTAACATTCTCCTTGGAAATCTTCTTCTTAATCAAGTTAAACAGAAGTGATCCCCAGTTCACTTTCTTTTTCTCCATCAAGGCCACCATCAACAGAAATTGGTGCCTTTTAACATAGTCATGTCCTGTTGTTTTTCCTAACAACACTTTGCCAACTATATCTGATAAGAATTTGTATTCCAAAGACAGATTTTTCTTAAGCAGATGATTAGGGTTTCTAGAGGAGTGACCCATTTTGACTAAAGCTGCTTCAAATTCATCAGAACTAATTTCTATATCGTCATCACCATTCACAAGCCCAAAAACTTCAGTTAGAATGGTAGGTGTAAGAGAAACCTGGTGTCCTGAGATTGTGCCCGTCAAGCTTTCATCGACTGGTTTTGCAGTGAAAACCCATTCTTTTATCTCTGCAACAACTATCTTCTGCCTGGTGCTTAGAAGTTTCCTTAGTTGTTGTTCATCCAACGTTTGAAGAATATCCTTGAAGATTTGGTCTAACTGTGCAAACGAGTCCATGTCAATGTCAAAACCTGCGTCAAACTTCATTAGGTGCAGAGAGGCCTGAGGAATCACCATTGTTCCTGCAAAGAAAGTTGAAGATCAAGTGCAGAGGGGAACTGGAGGGAAAGACGATTTCTGTAGGCGCAAAGCTTAGAATAAGATAAAATAAGTGTTATATAGTCGAGAAAATAGGGAGGAGAATTCGAGGAGCGCTGTTCGGCAAAACCTAATTAAATCTGAAGTCGAACCGACTTTAAAATTTTGTCGGACAGTTTAAAAAAAATATCTTTTTCGTCGACCGCCGTTCGACAAACGGGATTTTCTTCACTGACTCTGAATATGAAGGTTTTTGTCGACCATCGTTCGACGAATAAAAATTTGTCGTTCTTCGTTCGACAAATTTGGATAAATTTTGGATAAGATAGAAAATATAATTTTCAACAAATTGAGTCTCCATCTATCATTCCCAGTTGATTCATAAAGAAGATATGTTTCTTTTCATCCAAGGGTTTGGTGAAAATATCTGCTCTTTGTAAATCAGTGGAGATGAACTGTAGGCAAATTTTATTTTTATCCACATTATCTCTGATAAAGTGGTGCCTTATTTCTATGTGTTTAGTCCTACTATGGAGAACTGGATTTTGTGCTATAGATATTGCACTAGTATTGTCACAAAATATAATTGATTGATTTAAGTTGATACCATAGTCTAGAAGTTGATTTTGTATCCACAGTATCTGTGAGCAGCAGCTGCCTGCAGCAATGTATTCTGCCTCAGCTGTTGATGTGGACACAGATGTCTGCTTCTTACAAAACCAAGACACAAGCCTATCACCAAGAAACTGACAAGTTCCTGATGTGCTTTTTCTGTCTACTCTGCATCCAGCATAATTTGAGTCTGAGAATCCAGTTAATTCAAATTCAGATGCTGTTGGATACCAGAGACCTAGATTAGGACAGCCCTTTATATATCTTAAAATTCTTTTTAATAAAGATAGATGAGATTCTTTAGGGTTAACTTGAAACCTAGCACAAATACAAGTAGCAAACATTATATCAGGCCTACTAGCTGTCAAATAGAGTAATGAGCCAACAATTGCTCTATACACCTTCTGATCAACAGGTTTCCCTGATTCATCAGCATTAATGACAGCATTAGAAGCCATGGGTGTTTTCATGGGAGAGGAATCAGACATTCCAAACCTTTTTACTAATTCCTTAGCATACTTGGATTGTGAAATGAAAATTCCTGATGAGGTTTGCTTCACTTGAAGACCAAGAAAGTATGATAATTCACCCATGCTACTCATTTCAAATTTAGATTGCATAAGTTTAGAGAACTTTTTGCATAAATTTGAATCAGTAGAGCGAAAAATAATATCATCTACATATATTTGAACTAGCAGTGTTTGATTTTTATGTATTCTGAAAAATAAGGTTTTGTCTTCTAAGCCTCTACAGAACTTGTTTTCCAATAAAAAATTAGCTAAGGTCTCATACCATGCCCTGGGAGCTTGTTTGAGACCATAGAGAGCTTTATTAAGCTTGAATACATAAGAAGAGTGAGTTGGAGAGATGAAACCTGGTGGTTGTTCCACATAGACTTCTTCCTTGATATCTCCATTTAGGAATGCACTTTTTACATCCATTTGATATACCTTAAATTGTTTGTATGCAGCAAATGCTAAAAATATTCTGATAGCTTCAAGTCTTGCCACAGGTGCAAATGTTTGATCATAGTCTATGCCTTCTTCCTGTGAATATCCTTGAGCTACTAGCCTTGCTTTATTTCTCACAATATTTCCTTGATCATCAAGTTTGTTCCTGAAGACCCACTTGGTGCCAATGACTGGATGGCCTCTTGGTCTTGGAACCAAATCCCAAATTTTGTTTCTTTCAAACTGGTTGAGTTCCTCTTGCATTGCAAGAATCCAATTTGGATCTTGTTCTGCATCTTTTATGGTTTGAGGTTCAACTTGTGATAGAAAGCAAGTATGCATCTGATTTTGATGTAATTGATGTCTTGTCTGAACACCTGCTGAAATATCACCAATCACTTGTGAAATTGGGTGATCTCTAACTGTGATGTGATCAACAGTTGGAGTTAATTCTGCAGTGGTATTTATTTGGGGACTTTGTTCAGTAATTGTATCCTGTGGAGGATGTTCTGCTGTTGCTTAATTCTGATAATCAACAAGATCTGGATGATCTTCTTCTTCACTATCTTCAAGGTTTTGAGCTAATGGTTGCATTGAATCTCCTGACTGTAGATTTAGTTCATTAAGCTCTTCACATAGAGCTGGTACCTGCAAAGCATTCTTGGTAGAAGAGTTCTTCTCCTTGTAAGACATGTTAGTTTCATCAAAGGAAACATGCATGAATTCTTCTATCTTAAGAGTGGATTTGTTAAATACCCTATATGCTTTGCTAACTATTGAATATCCTAAGAAAATTCCTTCTTCAGATTTTGGTTCAAATTTTCTAAGATATTTCTTATCATTGTTATGAACAAAACATTTACAACCAAAAGTTCTGAAATAGTCAACTTTAGGTTTCTTCCCTTTAAGTAATTCATAAGGAGTTTTACCCTTAAGTTTGTGTATCAAACTTCTATTCAGAACATAGTTTGCTGTGCTAACAGCTTCTGCCCAAAAGGACAGTGGCAAATTAGCATCTGCAAGCAATGTTCTTGCTGATTCAATTAGGGTTCTATTTTTCCTTTCAACTACCCCATTCTGTTGAGGAGTTCTAAGAGCTAAGAAGCAATGCCTGATACCTTCCTTCTCACAGAATTCTTGCATAAGAAGAGACTCAAACTCAGTGCCATGATCACTTCTGATCAATGCAACTACAGTAGAGTATTCAATCTGTATGCTCTTAAGAAAGTCTGTAAGAACTTTAAAGTTATCTGACTTTTCTCTCAAAAAGAATACCCAAGTGAATCTAGAGAAGTCATCTACAATAACTAGAGTGTAAGACTTCCCTCCTAAACTCTTTATTGCTATAGGTCCAAAAAGATCCATATGTAGCAAAAATAAGATTCTAGGTGAATCACTTTTAGATATGGATTTAAAACTGTTTTTGGTTTGCTTACCTAGCTGGCATGCCCTACATAAACCTTCTTTCTTATATGATCCTGATGGTAGATCTCTAACAAGATTATCTTTAGATAGTTTGGCAATTGTTCTAAGATTTACATGCCCTAATCTTTTATGCCATAGTTCACTAGGTTTGCTTAGCTCATTAAACAGGCAAATTTCTGATTTAGAGGAATTGAAATTTACTAAATATATATTACCCTGTCTAATACCTGATAAAACAATGACATTATCAGATGATTTGATAATGCATTCTGATTTATTAAAGGTTACCTGATAACCTTCATCACATAACTGACTTATGCTGATGAGGTTTTGCTTCAGACCCTTCACATAGGTGACTTCCTTGAATGTTACTGCTCCAACCTTGATTTGACCAAGGCCTTTGGTTTGACCATGGTTGGAGTCTCCAAAGATCACTTTGGGTCCAAGCTGTGCCTTGTAATTTTTCAGATTGGCCTTGTTTCCTGTCATGTGCTTTGAGCAGCCACTGTCCAAGTACCATTTTTGATTTAATCTTGGATGGTCGTGTACCTGCAAAGACAAAAACATAAACTAGTTGTTTTTGACCCAGACTACCTTGGGTCCTTTTGTGTTACCACAAAATTCAGAAATAAATGACATTTCAGGCTGGTCCTTATAGCCTTGTGGATGATATCTCCTTGGAGGTATTATCCATTCAGTGAAAGGATTTTTAGTTTGTTTGGAATTAAGATTTCTAGTATTTCCTGTATAGTATCTGTTCGACAAATTTGGATAAATTGGTCGACTATTGTTCATTGATGACTATACTGAAAATCTGTTTTCAGACTTCGTCGAGCTCCGTTCGACAAATTTGAATCTTTTTGTCGATCTCCGTTCGACGAATTCTTTTGAATTCTTTTATCCTTAACAGACTTGCTTGAAATATCTTTATCTCTTTTTGCAGCTTCTTTGCTTTTAGCAGAAATAAATTTTATAGGTGAGGAGAGGATATTTCTCTTAATCAGAGATGGCTCACTTGATGAGGCACCCAAGCCCAGTTTGCTATTATTAAGTCTAGCATTGACTGTGCTTGTGATGTCCATCAGTTTGATACTTCTCCCATTTAGGGATTTTTCAAATTTCTTGGCCTCAGAAAGTTTATTCTCAATGAGAACAATGTGTTCTCTGGAGGCAGCCAAATCTTTCTTAAGATTTACATTTTCTTCACTCATCTTTTTCATTTCAGCTAACTTACATCTGAGTGAGATTATTTCTTTCTCAGAGTTGAGTAAGTCTGAGCAAAGGACTTTGAATTCAACCTTGAATTCATCTGAAGTAAAATCAACATCAGACATTACCTGATCTGCATCATTTTCTTCTTCTGATTCTGAATTTTCTTCATCAGATTTGTTGGCTGAGGCATTGATTGCCATCATGCAGAAGTTCTTTTCTTCTTCATCATCACTGGAGCCTGATGAAGATTCAGATTGTGACTCACTGTCTGAGTCATAAATTGCCAGTAGACATTGGCTGTTCTCTTTCATTTCTTCTTCATCAGAAGAACCAGATGAAGATTCTGATTCAGATTCTGTTTCACTCCAGGATGTTGCTACAAATCCTCTTCCCTTCTTTTTGTGTGAGTGGGAGGAAGATTTGCTAGAACCTTTCCTTTCTTCCTTTTCTCTTTTTCTCTCATTTCTGTCCTTTTTGTTTTGATTCTCTGGACATTCAGGAGCAATATGTCCTGGCTTCCTGCAACCAAAACATATAATTTCATTAGAGTGATTTTTGTCATACCTTGGCTTGTCATGGCTTCTGGATGACTTCTTCTTGAAATCTTTCTTAGCCATATTATAGAATCTTTTGGCTATGAAGCTCATCAACTCCTCTTTGGTAGGAGTTGGTCCTTCTTCTTCTGCGGCCTTGAAGGCTATGCTTCTCTCCTTCTTGAGTGCTGGGGATGAAGTGGATTCTTCAGCTTCCCTACTTTTGACGAGCTGCTCATAAGATTTGAGCTTGCCCAACAAGGCTTCAGTGGTGATCTCATTTAGGCTTCTGGCTTCTTTGATTGGCCAGATTCTAGAGTCCCATGTGCTGGGAAAGCACATAAGAATTTTGTCATTGATCTCTGTGAGTGAGATCACTTTGTCCAGAGACTTCAACTCATTTATTATGAGGCTGAGCCTATTGTACATATCAGCAACATTTTCTGATTCTCCCTTCTTGAAGTTCTCATATTGAGAGATCAGGTGAGATCTTCTATCTTTCCTTTCATCTGCTGAGCCTGCCACCATGTTGTTGAGAGATTCCCAGATTTCTTTTGCTGAGGTGCACTCAACTACTTTCTGGAATATGTCATCTGACATAGTTAAGGCCAGAATGTTCATGGCCTTTGCATCTGCATTTCTCTGCTTCTTCTGAGCCTCGGTCCACTTAGGAGGTGGAACATCCGTGTTGTCTGTTGTTGCAGTAGTGCTGGTTGTTGCTGTAGGTGCTAGAGGTCCTGTAAGAATAACATTGAAAATCTCCTCATCAATAGAGTTCATATAAAGCATAATCCTTGCTTTCCATAGTGCAAACTTACTGAGATTGCATATAGGAGGTCTTGTGCTAGAATATTCCTTGTTTTGTGCCATGAGTTTTGAATGATATAAAATTCTTAAATAAAGAAGCTCTTAGACAAATTAAGATCTGGTTGATCTTTGTGATTCAGATGTTAGTCTGTAAAGAATCAACCCTCCTCTGATACCAATTGAAAGTGGAGGTTAGATCTTAAGTTACTCTAGAGGGGGGGGGGGGGGGTGAATAGAGTATTAAAACTTTTCCTTAGTTTTTATAGCGGAATTAAAATAGTATTATATATAAGTGTAAGCAGTGTGAGAATTATATAAACAGAAAAATTAAGTAAATGTAATCATAAAACAAACAACACAAGCACAGAAAATAATCAAACACAGAAGACACAAGGAGCTATAGTAGTTCCCCAATAAATCTGTGTACATCTACTCTTCTACCACCTTTGGTATGAATTCACTAGGAGGTTGTTGATAAGGTGCCCTCACACCAGGTGAGCTGTTGATAAGGTGCTCTAACCACACTGCAGGTTTTTGAAAAGGTGCCCTGTCACCGAGATTAACTTTTGAAGGGAGTTATAACCCTGTACAAGATGGGAAGGAAAAAGTTTATAGTGTTCTTCTCTGTCAAGATGCTGAGAGAAGACTCTAGTGGATGTTTTTGTAAAGCTCCCCCTGTCAGATTGAAGTGTTTGACAGAAAATGAAAAAGCTTTCTCTTAAAAACTAAGATCTCCTGTAGCAGATTGATCTGGAAGAACAGGTTCTTCAGATTTCTTGTTGCTCTTTTAGAAGATCTGAATTTGCAGCAGATTCTGAGTGAATGCTCTTGAGGATGATGTTCTCAGAAGTTTTGTGCTGCTTGTAGAAGAAGATGAAGAAAATACTTTCTGAGATGTCTGTCTGTGTCTTCTTCTTCTTTTTATGCTATATGTATATATCTTTTGTATTCTGTAATAGAATGACGTTTGAATTCTGTCGACTCAAACGATTTTGGCAGGTCCTTTTATTTTTGACTGTGAAAAGATTCCTTTTCATTAAATGTCAACGGCTATTGCTGTCTTGGAAAAAGGAAAGAAGGGAATATATTAACTGAGTTTAATATCCTTCCTTATCTGTCAGAATACGTCCAAAGGATATTAAATAGATCTGTTATATTCGTCGTTTTGCTGTTAGGATAGATAGAATATAGTTGATAACAAATCTGGGCTTCAATAAATGATCTGTCGAACGCTGGCTATAATCTGTCGAGCGCTGTCCAGAAGATGTTGAACGCTGGCTGGAAAATGTCGAGCGCTGTCCAGAATATGTTGAACGCTGGCTGGAAACTGTCGAGCGCTGTCCAGAATATGTTGAACGCTGGCTGGAAAATGTCGAGCGCTGTCAAGAAAAACTGTCGAACGCTGGGAGCCATCTGTCGAGCACTGCTAGCCATTTGTCGAGCGCTGGGAACCTTAGATTTAATCTTAAGTTCTAGCTAATTTATCAGCCTAAAGACTTGACCCTTAAACTATACAATGGGGTCAACTGATCCTAATCAGTACATAGTGATCCTAGCCCAAAACAGTAAAAGGGTTGTTCCAACACAGGAGCCTCCCGCTCGCCCAACCAGCAAGGGGGCGAGAGGAGGAGGGGCGGCCTGCCCCCCTCTCGCCCCCGCCCCAGCTAGCAGGGGCAAGAGGAGGGGCGGCCTGCCCCCCTCTCTCCCCCACCTAAGCCAGCAGGGGGCGAGCCCAGGAGGGGGGCGACCTCCCAGCTCGCCCCGCCCCAGCAGGGGGCGAGCCCTCCCGGCTCACCCCGCCCCAGCAGGGGGCGAGCCCTGGAGGGGGCGAACCCAGGAGAGGGCGACCTCCCGGCTCGCCCCTCCCCTGCAGGGGGCGAGCCCAGGAGGGGGAGACCTCCCGGCTCGCCCTGCCCCAGCAGGGGGCGAGCCCAGGAGGTGGCAACCTCCCGGCTCGCCTCGCCCAAGCAGGGGGTGAGCCCAAGAGGGGCGACCTCCCGGCTCGCCCCGCCCCAGCAGGGGGCGAGCCCAGGAGGGGGCGACCTCCCGGCTCGCTCCGCCCCAGCAGGGGGCGAGACTAGGAGGGGGTGACCTCCCGGCTCGCCCCGCCCCAGCAGGGGGCGAGCCCAGGAGGGAGGCGACCTCCAGGCTCGCCCCGCCCCAGCAGGGGGGCGACCTCCCGGCTCGCCCCGCCCCAGCGGGGGGGGGGGGGGGGGGGGGGGGTGCGGGCCCAGGAGTGGGCGATCTCCCGGCTCGCCCCGCCCCAGTAGGGGGCGAGCCCAGGAGGGGTCGACCTCCCGGCTTGCCCCGCCCCAGTAGGGGGAGAGCCCAGGGGGGCGACCTCCCAGGCTCGCCCAGCCTAGTGAGGGTGGCGAGCAAGGGAGGGGGTCAGCCCCCTCTCGCCCGGCCCCAGGAAGGTGTTCTGTACTGCGTTTAGCGCCTCAGAACAGTGGGATCTTGCTGTTCGCAGACCTATTCCGGGGGTATTTTCGAAATCCCGTAGGCAAGAATCTGGCTATTTGCAGACCCGGTTCCAAAAACTATAATAAGCCCAAGGGGCACCATTTGGAAGTGCCTCTCTTTTGACCTCCTCTCCCCCTAAGTTCCTTTGTTGGGTGGAGAGAGCCTCCAAAGGTGCCCAAGCTTAGCATTGGCTTGGGAGGGGAAGTGCTCTAAGATCTTCCGGGTGTGTGGTGGGATCTCCTCGCTAAGCCCTTGGCCTTGTTCCTAGATCCTTAGCCTCTTAGCCTAGAGCTCTCCCTTGGGAGGAGTAAGTGTGAGGTCAACCCTCAACTTGTTGAGGGCCCGAACTCCTCGAGAGACCAATTTATTTGTTTCAACATTTTGGTGCGGTGAGCATGGAGAGTGACCAGCACCAGAAAATCTCAAGCTGAGCTCCATGGCTGGAGGTGGAGGAGGATCCAACCCAGGCCCCTCGCAGCCCCCGGTGGCTAGAGTGACGTTGGAGATGTTTGAAAATTTCAAGCGCGAGGTCCTGCAGACCATGCATGTAGCTTTCGTCATGATAGGCGAAGGCAGGAGAGGAAGTAGTCCGGAGGTCTCGCCTCAGCAGGTGGGCGAGAGCACTCTCGGCCAGCAATCCTAGAAGGAGGTACCAGGGGGGAGTGGGGAGGTGGCATACCCCCACTCGCCCAGCCCCAAGGGGGCGAGTGGGGAGGTGGCATACCCCTACTCGCCCAGCCCCAAGGGGGCGAGTGGGGAGGTGACATACCCTCACTCGCCCAGCCCCAAGGGGGAGAGTGGGGAGGTGCTAGACCCCCACTCGACCAGCCCCAAGGGGGCGAGTGGGAAGGTGGCAGGCCCCCTCTCGCCCAGCCCCAAGGGGGCGAGTGGGGAGGTGTCATATCCCCACTCGCCCAGCCCCAAAGGGGGGCGAACAAGGGAAATTGTTTTTGTGAGCTGGTTCTCACAGCCCCGGTTCCAGAGGGGTTCGAAGGGCCGGAGATGTCTCACTACTCCGGCAAGGATGACCCAGTCCTGCACCTGCAGTGGTTTGAGGACATGGTCTCCATCAGGCCCATGTCAGACGCTTTCAAGTGTCGACTCCTCACGACAACTCTGAAGGACAAGGCTAGGGATTGGTTCCACCAGCTCCTTGCGGGATCTATCTATGCCTTCGAAGACCTGCGTTGAGGTTTCCTGCTGCGCTTCTCGACGTCAAGGAAGAGGAAGAAGGATGCCGAATCACTCTTTATGTTCAAGTAAGAACCAAGGGAGTCGCTGGCTCATTATGTTGACGGGTTCCAGGAAGAGGTCCTACTCATCCAGGAAGTGCCAGGTTTCACCCTCCAACTCGCCTTTATGGTGGAGCTGCGGGAGGGGTTCTTCAAGATGAGCTTGAAGCGGAAGTCCCCCCTATCCTTCGAAGAATTGATGGAAATGGTGGCGGAAGAAATCAAAAGTGAGGAGGCCAACCCGGAGTTCGCAAGAAGGTTGGCCGAGCTGAGTGAGCCGGAGGCAAGACAACAGGGGGGGGAGGTAGAGACTCCAAAGAGGAAGTTCGACCAAGAAGTGGGTAACCTCCATAGGGAGAGGCCCGACCCCCCAGGTTGGAAGCAAGGACCGAAGGCACCCTCTCCACCACCTCAGCAAACCATGGCAATTGGCGGAGGAAGAAGGAGGAGAGCCAGGAAAGCAGAAAGAAGAGGAAAAGGTGGGATATGGTTGATCCACCCTACTGTGACTTCCATGAGGAGGAGGTCACGCGACATCCGCCTGCCCCAAGTTTTTGGAAATGATGGAGGCATGGGATCAGATGCAGCAACATCAGCAACCATAGGGGTCGAGGAAGACCAGGCCTGAGAGTAGGAGACCAAGTTTTGGTCCCCATACTTACTTTTTTCTACCCTTAAGTCCATGTATTGCAATGCTTCATTTTCAGACTTAGTTTTTCTCGCATGTATTATGATGACTAATGTAATGAAAGTTTTTCAAAGTACTTAGCCCCGATGCTGGCCCGCTGACCAGGCTCCCATCAAGCTGGCAGGGCCGGGAACCGCTCGGTTGCCCGATGTTTCGGAAGTACTTAGCCCCGATGCTGGCCCGCTGAACATGCTCCCATCAAGATGGCAGAGCCGGGAACCACTCGGTGGCCAGATGTTTCAGAAGTACTTAGCCCCGATGCTGGCCCGCTGACCAGGCTCCCATCAAGCTGGCAGGGCCGGGAACCGCTCGGTGGCCGGATGTTTCAGAAGTACTTAGCCCCGATTCTGGCCCGCTGACCAGGATCCCATCAAGCTAGCAAGGCCGGGAACCGCTCGGTGGACGGATGTTTTAGAAGTATGTTGGGTCCAGCGTTCCTTCACTTGACCCGTAGCGCCTTTCCGTTGATATAAAGATCACGTTGCGCCTTCACCAACTGTCCGGGCTTTTGGTGCAGTTGGTTGCGCTGGGTCCTCTCAATTGGTATCAAAGCAGGTTGCGGGTTCGAGACCGGGGGGGGGGGGGGGGGGGGGGGGGGGGGGGGGGGCGCTGATAATTCCTTAAATTCTCTCTACCTGTGTGGGTCCTGGAGGGTCAGGCAACCGGAGCCATGTGTCAAGCCACCTCTGAGCTTGCGGGCCATGTGGAGCAACTCTGAGCTTGCGGGTCGTGCTGGACGCTGGGGGGGGGGGCGCTGATAATTCCTGAAATTCTCTCTACCTGTGTGGGTCCTGGCGGGTCAGGCAACCGGAGCCATGTGTCAAGCCACCTCTGAGCTTGCGGGCCATGTGGAGCAACTCTGAGCTTGCGGGTCGTGCTGGACGCTCGGGGGGGGGGGGGGGGGGGGGGGTTGTTGGGTCCAGCGTTCCTTCACTTGACCCGTAGCGCCTTTCCGTTGATATAAAGATCAAGTTGCGCCTTCACCAACAGTCCGAGCTTTTGGTGCAGTTGGTTGCGCTGGGTCCTCTCAAAGTACTTAGCCCCGATGCTGGCACGCTGACCAGGCTCCCATCAAGCTGGCAGGGTCGGGAACCGCTCGGTGGCCAGATGTTTCAGAATTACTTAGCCCTGATGCTAGCCCGCTGACCAGTCTCCCATCAAGCTGGCAGGGCCGGGAACCGCTCGATGGCCAGATGTTTCAGAAGTACTTAGCCCCGATGCTGGCCCCCTGACCAGTCTCCCATCAAGTTGGCAGGGCCGGGAATCGCTCGGTGGCCGGATGTTTCAAAAGTATTTTGGCCTGATGCTGGCCCGCTGACCAGGCTCCCATCAAGCTGGCAGGGCCAGGAACCGCTCGGTGGCCAGATATTTTAGAAGTACTTAGCCCTGATGCTGGCCCGCTGACCAGGCTCCCATCAAGCTGGCAGGGCCGGGAACCGCTCGGTGGCCGAAAGTTCTCTAAATGATTTCCCCCCCGAGGTGGCTCCGCTAGCCGGGCTCTCACTAGCCGGCAGGGTAGAATGGCCTCTCTGGGAGGGTAAGTATTCCCCCCCCCCCCCCCCGAGATGGCTCCGCTAGCCAGGCTCTCACTAGCGCCAGGCTCTCACTAGCCGGCAGGGTAGGATGGCCTCTCGGGGAGGGTAAGTATTTTTCCCCCGAGATGGTTCCGCAAGCCGGGCTCTCACTAGCCGGCAGGGTAGGATGGCCTCTCGGGGAGGGTAAGTATTTTTTCCCCCCTGAGGTGGCTCCGCTAGCCGGGCTCTCACTAGCCGGCATGGTAGGATGGCCTCTCGGGGAGGGTAAGTATTTTTCCCCCGAGGTGTCTCCTCTAGCTGGGCTCTCACTAGCCGGCAGAGTAGGATGGCCTCTCGGGGAGGGTAAGTATTTTTCCCCCGAGATGGCTCCGCTAACCGGGCTCTCACTAGCCGACAGGGTAGGATGGCCTCTCGGGGAGGGTAAGTATTTTTCCCCAAAGATGGCTCCGCTAGCCGGGCTCTCACTAGTCGGTGGGGTAGGATGGCCTCTAGGAAGCTTGAGTAAATTTTCACCAGGACGATGTGGGGTCTTCTCAATTTCATTCAGCGCCACTCGCCGAATACGTAGGGTTGGACTTTTCTTTCCGAGCGTGTATCTCGCTCGAAAAGAGCGGGGATTGTGTACAACCCTGTATTCGCCGAGTGGGCCCCCGGGACCCGAGGGGTATTTTAAGACGCTATTTTCCAGCATGGTCCAGGGCAGGAAGAGAGGGTGGCGAGCGGTGGAGGCAGGAGCCTCCCGCTCGCCCAACCATCAAGGGGGCGAGAGGAGGAGGGGCGGCCTTCCCCCCTCTCGCCCCCGCCCCAGCCAGCAGGGGGCGAGAGGAGGAGGGGCATCATGCCCCCCTCTCTCCCCCGCCCCAGCCAGCAGGGGGCGAGCCCAGGAGGGGGGAGACCTCCCGGCTCGCCCCTCCACAACAGGGGGCGAGCCCAGGAGGGGGGCGACCTCCCGGCTCTCCCCGCCCCAGCAGGGGGCTACCTCCCAGCTCGCCCCGCCCCAGCAGGGGGAGAGCCCATGAGGGGGCGACCTCCCGGCTCGCTCCGCCCCAGCAGGGGGAGAGCCCTGGAGGGGGAGACCTCCCGGCTCTCCCCGCCCCTGCAGGGCGCGAGCCCAGGAGGGGGCGACCTCCCAGCTCGCCACCGCCCCAGCAGGGGGCGAGCCCAGGAGGGGAGCGACCCCCCGGCTCGTCCTGCCCCAGCAGGAAGAGAGCCCAGGAGGGGGAGACCTCCCGGCTCGCCCCGCCCCAGCAGGGGGCGAGCCCAAGAGGGGGCGACCTCCTGGCTCACCCCGCCCTAGTAGGGGGAGACCTCTCGGCTCACCCCACCCCAGCAGGGGGCGATCCCAGGACAGGACGACCTCCCGGCTCGCCCCGCCCTAGCACGGGGCGAGCCCAGGGGGGCGACCACCCGGGCTCGCCCAACCCAGTGAGGGTGGCGAGCAAGGGAGGAGGTCAGCCCCCTCTCGCCCGGCCCCAGGAAGGTGTTCTAGACTACGTTTAGTGCCTCGGAACAGTGGGATCTGGCTGTTCGCAGGCCAATTCTAGTGGTATTTTCGTAATCCCGTATGCAAGAATCTGGCTATTTGCAGACCCGGTTCCAAAAACTATAAATAAGCCCAAGGGGGTGTTGGAACATGGTCTTCCGCATCTCCTAGGTTTGAGAATAACAAATCCTATGTGTATTTGATCTTGTGTGTTCAAGTGTGCATGTTTACTAGGTCCACATGACTCAAGGAGTACACATGATGACTGCCCCCAAAATTGAGGCCAAAATTCGAAGAGGCTCACTAGCGCCGGCGGTAGCAACTAGCGCCGGGCGCTAGCGATGAATAGCGCAATTCCAGGAGCTGTTATAGAAGGCGCTAACGCCTGGCGGTAGCGGATAACGCCGGCGGTAGCGATGAACACAGAAGGAATAAAAGCAAGGTTGCCGCGGATTGAAGATCCTGCCGCGCAAGAAGTTTCTTAATCAGGGATAGCGCCGGCGGTAGCTACTAGCGCTAGCGGTAGCATGGCGCACAAGAGGCATAGAGCAAATTGTTGCCACGGATGGGAGATTCGGTCGCGCAAGATCATTCCTAATCCGGGCTAGCGCCGGCGGTAGCGCTAGCGCCGGCGGGTAGCGCTAGCGCCGGCGGTAGCGTGAGGCTATAAATTGGATGCTTTGGCTCTGAATTCTTCATCGTCCTCCAATCCCAAACTCCAGAGCTTCGTGCCACAGCAGAGAGAGGAAGATTCAGAGCGATACTCCCACAATTCCATAAAGCCTTAAGGAGATCCGTGGAGAAGGTTTCAACACGCGTCATCATCGTGACGAAAGGCAGCATCGACTACGATCATACTCTGCGGGCCTTCGTCCACTTCTCCAAGAGATCCACATAGAGGGAGTTTTTATATTATTGTCTTTTCATTTCATATCTTTTCTGTAAACGGTAGTGAATCCGCCTCGTGTTGGCGACTAGGTCTGGGGTAGGACTTAGGGCTGAAATTCGCCTCGTGTTGGCGACTAGATCTAGGTTAGGTCTAGGGGGTGCTCGAGGCCTTTCTGGGGATAGATCGGCTAGAGCGACTTGAGGCCGTATCTGGGGAGAGATCGGCTAAAGCCAACCGGTTCGTGGGGATACGAGTCGGTATAGAAAATGAAAAAGAATTTTTATTAGTCACCTCCGATTTCTAGCGTCATAGAAATCAAGTTTTGTAAAACATTATTTGATATTAATAAAGCATATCTCTTTATTATTGTTTTACTTGATGTCTCTTTATTAATCTTGCAATATTCCGAAGTTTTTCTAAATATAATCTAAAGTTTTTGAAAACCCTTATTCACCCCCCTCTAAGGGCGCCGACCGATCCAACAAGTGGTATCAGAGGGGTTTTATTCCAATCGGCTTAACAACCGGGAATAATGGCGTCTCATGATCTCGCTTCTACTAGTGGGGGAGATTTTTGTGAAGAGGAAAAATCACTTGCACCACCTTTATTTGAAGGAACAAATTATAAAGGATGGAAAATTTTAATGGAAAAATTTATTAAAACTTTAGATATCGAAGTATGGAACTTAGCAATTATAAGACGTGTGGATGAATCAAATAAAAAGGAACTTCATTTAGATGCAAAAGCTAAACATTATCTATTTTGTGGTCTCTCAAATGAAGTTTTCAAATTTGTGTATTGCTTTTCTAGTGCTTATAAAGTATGGAAATTTCTTGAAGAAATGTATGATCTTCCTCTCGCAGGTATGGAACAAACACAGGAGGAAAAGAACGTACAAGCATCCATTATCATTCAAGAAGATCTCTCTTGGAGCGAAGCCATGGAGAATATTGAAATAGAAAAGGAGAACAATACACCAAGAGAAAAATGAGAATAAATCTTACTTTTGGAAGAGGAGTGCCAAGAAGAAGACAAAGGAACAATATGTTCAAATCCTCCCTCATCCAAAAGCAATGTAAGGAAATCAAATTCTATCTTTTGTACTTCTATCTCTTCATTGCAATTGTTACAAAATATTAAGCGCAAAATTAAGAAATTAAAGAATGCTAATAATCTATTGCGCTTAGAAATATAAAAATTTAAAAGCAAAAGTTAAAATAGTATCAAAATCCGATTTATCTAGCTTTACTCATGTCACTTCAATTGAAAATACAAAACCTTGTCTTGATTGTAATGATATTAAAGAAAAATTTAAGGAACTTGAAAAAGAAATTAATTTTATAAGAGAACAAAATGAAAAATTATGTTTAGAAAATTCATCTTTAAAAATTAATTGTGCTAAGTGTAAGGACTATGAAATTGAAATAAAAGAGATGGATGAAACATTTGATGAGTATATGGATAAATATGAAAAACATATTGACTCAATTGTTACCACTCTTAAAAATAGCACAATCAATTATAATAAAGCTAGACATAGTTTAAAGATCAAGAATGATGAATTAAAATCAAAAATCAACTTGCTTATGAAAATTGTAAATACAAATTCATAATATCAAACTATAACTAAAGACAAGTTGAATGAGAATATGAATATCATAACTAAACCTAATAATGGGAATATGAAACAAAATGTTTTTGCATATCAAAAACAAATCATTATTTACAAACTCATGTTTCTCCCAACTTAAAATTGAAATTACACAAATTTCCTATAAATGATTATTTCAATTATAATCTTCAAAGGAAAGAAAATCATCATGGAAATTCGATAAATAAGAATAATATTAAACCAATGTTTGAATGGCGGCCAAAAGTTAAAGATGAAACACAAACTCAAATCAAAAGGGCCCATTCAATCATATCTCCCCAAAAGAAAACACGATGTATTTGGGTACCCAAAGGAACCGTCACTCCCGGTCCTCTTTGGATACCTAAATCTCTTATTCATTAGTATCCCATCATTTGCATGAAGTAGAAATCAATTAAAATGAAATACACAAATTTCTACTTCATGATGTGCTTTAATGTCTTTTCTATTTTTTTGTGTTCTTTTTAAACTATCATGCCATGGTCATCCTATATAGTATTGGAAATATGATTTTATCTCATAAAGCTTAATGAGTTTATAAATCATTTTTGATCAAAATTCAAAATCATATTTTTATTTTGATGACCTATCTTTTATTATTATAAATATCTTATATTATCCATATGAATCAAACTCTAAATCTGCTATAAGATATTTCAAATTAAATCCGGTTATTAGGCTATTAAGATTCTTAGCCTTCACCAACAAGTGGTTTAGTGAAATAATTTGATCTAAAAGAAAATTCAAGATTTAAATAAAAGCTCAACTTTCAATATGGGAGTCATTGTTCACAACAAAAAATTATATTGTGTTCTCTCCTTAATGTCAAACATGATCTAAACCATCACTATTGTTCACCTATCAAAAAATCACATATATATATATATATTCAAAATTCTTAATTAAAGGAATATCACTAAAATGTGTTGAAAGAAGTTATCTTCATAATGAATATTGAATTCACAAACACCACCATGATCTAGTGATATCTTTTGCTAAACATCTCTAAAATCATAATTCCTATCAAGAATCATCTATAAACAACTATCACAAATTATATGATAACAATTGACATTATAATTGTTTACCATGGTTGGTGTTATGGTATATTATGTGTGTATTGTGATTTATTTCTAGTTTAGACCTTTGAATCATTTTGATATCAAATCAAATAGAATTATCACTCCATTCTAGGTCTCTAAGTTGAAACACAATCAAACTTTGGCAAAACATTAATCTCAAATTTATCGTACTAACATTGTCACCTAAAGAATATTTATATCTATGTTAGGTTTTATATGTCAGGGCATATCCATGTTACTATTTACGTGAACATTACTCCTTGTTCACCGAAACCATGCATATTTGATTTGTTCAAACATGATATCTTGGGTTTTCATTTCCTATTTTTTTAAGTTATAAGCACAAGTCTTTAGAAAAGTCAAAATGAAAACATAAGTAAATATATCTCATGCAATGATTATTTTGTCAAGTCATATAAGAAATCGCTTACGTTTCATGCAATTTGGACCATCCAAAACATCTCTTAAAAATCTGCAACTTCAGCATGGAATATTGGGACACCTAATCAAGACCACCAATCAAAATTTCTAAAATCCTAAAAAATCGTTTACTGTCTCCCGCGCTAGCGCTACCGCAAGCGCTAGCGTCCATGTTCATTTTTCTGTATTTTTGAAATTTCTAAAAATCCCTTAAAATATATAAATCTATATTTTCTACTTAGTTTTGCACTTCTGTGTTTCTTTATTTTTTGAAAAATAAAATACAAAACTACAAAAACCAAATTACAAAAAATATGTTTTGGTTTTTTCGCTTGTGTTGTTTCCTTTATTTAAAGTTCATCTTTATGCAAAAATCAAAAATATAAAACAAAACAAAAACAAGTATCAAAATTGTTCTTCTGAACTTAACTTTTCTATGTATTTTGCGAAAGGGTGATTTGGGCTATCATCACATCATATCACCTAGTACCGGGCGAACCTCTCACAAGGTAGTCCTCGGGAAGTCCAAGATCAATTTTATGAGTTCAAACTTTAAATAAAAATTACTCTGTAAAAATATCAAAAATATTGTATGAACTTCATTGAAAATAAGCATGATTTAATTTATTATTTAGAACTTCTATAATGTTGCAATTTATCTTTTCAAACTACTTTGAACATTGCCTTCATCATGCTTTGATACATCTATTAATATGTGCATAATTTATATTGAAAAAGTTGTGCAGAACTATGCGTAGCATACCTCTAAGTATGAGTAATGTTTTATGTTTGATAATGATCGCAATTCACTCACTTATTTTGGCATTGTCTACTTATGTGTTTAATCTAAGAATATTTGTGTATGTTTTGTAATAGTACAATGAATTAAAATTGCACAAGTATCTTACCTACACAACCTTTATTTGCACTTTTAAAAGTTAAGAAAAGTGGTTATCTTTTTCATAAATTATATTGGTTTGCAAAACAAGTGTATTCGGAGAATTTTGTACAAAACAAAATCATAAAATAAAGTGACAAAGATAACTCCACCAAGCACTACTTGAACCTCCTGATAAGTCTTAATAAGCGTTGTGAGGTTGAGCACCTTGGAAAGAATAATAAAGTATCTTGTGCAAACCATAACTTTCTTTCAAAATAAAAACCACTTATTCTTAAGTACACCAGATCACAATAAAAATCAATCTTGAAGAATAAAACTATGTGATCCCCCAAGCACTACTTTGCACCCTGATAAGTCTTGATGAGCATTGTGTGTGCAGAGCACCTTGGTAGTTGTACATTTTTCTTTGTGCATTGAAGTGAGTGGAAGTAAAATTATTTGTGTTTTATTGTGCTCTTTACTTTACATATTACTTGTATTTTTGATTAAAACATTTGTTTACTCTATTCAAAATACACTTTTATGCACATCATTATCTTCCATAACACTTCTTCTCATGAGTATTGGATCCTAATGCTAATTCTATACTACTCTTTATTTATGAAATGCACTAGATAACCTAGCATGCTTTCTACAATATTTGGTATGTTTTGAAATTGTGAATTAAAGTAACATTGTAGTAATCTCTTTTTGATAAGATTATTTCATGCTTGGTTACTGTATTGTCAAAACAAAAATTTTAAATGCAAAATAATTTACAAAAACATCTTCTTTTTGAAATTGAACTCATATATCTTTTTATGAACCATCATTGATTACCATAAGATGTTTTTTGTACTTCTATATGTCTTCCGCATCATAACCATATAATTGTTTTACCTTGCACTTTAATACTTATTTAAAATATTTCATCTTGTGAGCATCATCACTTGAATCTTCAAATTCCTTTCTTGCAACAAGTGGTAGACTTGCTTGGTAAACTTTATATTGGTTAAATTTTGCTTATAACTCTGATCTATTTCTATTCTAAACACTCCTCCAACAAGTGAAATATTGCTTATAAAACATCTCTTTTTGAACTTAAACTCTTATTTAGTATTATGATGTTTCTTTTTCGAAATCTTCCGCAATACTCAAACTCTGATTCATTCATGAATTTCAATATAACTATGTGAGTTTTATTTCAAAAATTAAAATAAAAATATAAACCCATATGCTATGATATTTCCCATTAGATTTAAATGCTGTATGTTTCCAATAATTATTATCCATGACTTCATTTCTCACCATAGCGGGGGCGTAGGGTTGTAGACATTAGATAACCTTATCTCTAGTCATGACTTGTCCTTAACCGGGGAGGGTTCCAGTGGGGCTTTGCGAGGCACTGGGGGGAAAGAGTGCTAGGTTAAGTTTTTTGTCTAGTGTTTGCATATGAGATTAACACCCCAACCTACGGCATGTTTGCAGCTCCTCATGCCCATCCGTCACTTAGTACGGGGCTAGGGTGTTGACATATTGTCTGGGTAGATTGGTTACTTGGAAATCATGATTGTTTTTAGGCTTAAAACTCTTATTTAAAGGGGAAATCATTATTTTTTGCTTAAACTCTGATATATAAAAGGGGGAGAACTACAAACAAAAGGGATAAAATAAGTCATAACTCTGATCATTTTCAATGAAAGACAAGTCTAAAACTCCTTATCATTTACTTAAAAAGCTCGATCATGCCTTCTCTTTTATTTACACATTTTTTAGTGCTTTGTTTCCCTACCCACTTTTGCTAATAACAAAGGGGGAGAACTAACATGATAAAATGCAAAAGGGGGAGAACTAACATGATAAATATATAATCCGCTATCAAAATGCAAACCCAACATGATTGATTAAGTTGATTGCATACATATTAGGGGAGCATTCACATAGGGGGAGCATATATTTAGGGGGAGCAATTCTAAATGCTAAAATCAATAATTATCCTAAGTCATCACTCTCACACACACACAAGTAGAGTTTCATCATGCTTATTTATTAATGCTTTGATTTATCATTAATGGATTTGTTATCATCAAAAGGTGGAGTTTGTTGGAACATGGTCTTCCGCATCTCCTAGGTTTGAGAATAACAAATCCTATGTGTATTTGATTTTGTGTGTTCAAGTGTGCAGGTTTACTAGGTCCACATGACTCAAGGAGTACACATGATGACTGCCCCCAAAATTGAGGCCAAAATTCGAAGAGGCTCACTAGCGCCGGCGGGTAGCAACTAGCGTCGGGCGCTAGCGATGAATAGCGCAATTCCAGGAGCTGTTATAGAAGGCGCTAACGCCTGGCGGTAGCGGATAACGCCGGCGGTAGCGATGAACACAGAAGGAATAAAAGCAAGGTTGCCACGGATTGAAGATCCTGCCGCTCAAGAAGTTTCTTAATCAGGGATAGCGCCGGCGGTAGCTACTAGCGCTGGCGGTAGCATGGCGCACAAGAGGCATAGAGCAAATTGTTGCCACGGATGGGAGATTCGGCCGCGCAAGATCATTCCTAATCCGGGCTAGCGCCGGCGGTAGCGCTAGCGCCGACGGTAGCGTGAGGCTATAAATTGGATGCTTTGGCTCCGAATTCTTCATCCTCCTCCAATCCCAAACTCCAGAGCTTCGTGCCACAGCAGAGAGAGGAAGATTCAGAGCGATACTCCCACAATTCCATAAAGCCTTAAGGAGATCCGTGGAGAAGATTTCAACACGCGTCATCATCGTGACGAAAGGCAGCATCGACTACGATCATACTCTGCGGGCCTTCATCCACTTCTCCAAGAGATCCACATAGAGGGAGTTTTTATATTATTGTCTTTTCATTTCATATCTTTTCTGTAAACGGTAGTGAAATCGCCTCGTGTTGGCGACTAGGTCTGGGGTAGGACTTAGGGCTGAAATTCGCCTCGTGTTGGTGACTAGATCTAGGTTAGGTCTAGGGGGTGCTCGAGGCCTTTCTGGGGATAGATCGGCTAGAGCGGCTTGAGGCCGTATCTGGGGAGAGATTGGCTAAAGCCAACCGGTTCGTGGGGATACGAGTCGGTATAGAAAACGAAAAAGAATTTTTATTAGTCGCCTCCGATTTCTAGCGTCATAGAAATCAAGTTTTGTAAAATATTATTTGATATTAATAAAGCATATCTCTCTATTATTGTTTTACTTGATGTCTCTTTATTAATCTTGCAATATTCCGAAGTTTTTCTAAATATAATCTAAAGATTTTGAAAACCCTTATTGACCCCCCCTTTAAGGGCGCCGACCGATCCAACAGGGGGCACCATTTGGAAGGATCTCTCTTTTGGCCTCCTCCCCCCTTAAGTTCCTTTGTTGGGTGGAGAGAGCCTCCAAAGGTGCCAAAGCTTAGCATTGGCTTGGGAGGGGAAGCGCTCTAAGATCTTCCGGGTGTGTGGTGGGCCTCCTCGCTAAGCCCTTGGCCTTGTTCCTAGTTCCTTAGCCTCGTATCCTAGAGGTCTCCCTTGGGAGGAGTAAGTCTGAGGTCACCCCTCAACTTGTTGAGGGCCCGAACTCCTCGAGAGACCAATTTATTGGTTTCAATAGTTATGCTATCACAAGGTGAGAGTTGGACACAACCGAACTCATAATCAATAATATGATATCTTCACAAGCATATGATTCTGATCCAGTGGGTATATCATTAAGTCCACCGACTATAATATTATCAAAAATAAACTGTAATCACAATTTGGATCTAGAATCTCTTATGACCAATGATCATCATACACATGAGATTAACACTCTTATATGCAAATAAAATTTAGACTCCTCTTCCAAGATTATAACATGCATATAGCTTATGTAATATTGGTTCTTCTCATACAGTACATCATCATCCATATAACATTTAATTCCAGCAACGTCAACATGTCCAAGATTAAATATGCTTCTGGAATTTAGCTATAAGCACTAATTTTATTCATGATGAAGACTCTCGTCATTTGCGCATGTAGTGACTTATAATTTTCCTAAACATGTCCAAATACTTTATCTCCAACCAGTAAGCATGAGTAGTTAATCACTGAAATCATTTCAATTTTTCTTCTTCTGAAATTTAACATATAATGAGCTTGATCACAAAGTCATGTTATACGACACGTTACTATATTTGGGAGATAATTTCAAACATATGTGGAAGTGCACAATGTGCCTCTGAGTATTCTCTAGAGTGGGTGAATAGAGTTTTAAAACTTTTACCCTAATTATGCACACACAATAAAAACTACTCTAACAACTATGCATTCAGTAATACCAATCAAAGAATAATATAATCACAAAAATAAGAAAACTATAAACAGTAGAGGGACAACACAGAAAAGCAACACAGAAAAGACACAATTTTTATAGTGGTTCTCCAAAATGTGGGTAGTCCACTCTTCTACCACCTTGGTAGGATTGCACTAAATATACCTGAGTCTTTTGATAAGGAGACTCTCAGAACTAGCACTAAGTCTTTTGACAAGGAGACTCTCAGAACCACTGAGTCTTTTGATAAGGAGACTCTTAAAACCATTGAGTCTTTTGATAAGGAGACTCTTACTGAGTCTTTTGATAAAGAGACTCTTAGAACCACCTAAATCCTTTTGAGAGGGATTCTTATGACTCTTTTATAGTTACTGAATAATAACAGAGAGTTAAGAAAGAAGAAAAAGATTGGGATTATGCTGTATGAATCCTATAGCAGCTATCATACTGGATGATGTATTTTGTTATTCTTCAGGATCTGTATATGATGAACCCTTGCTTATGAAGAGAAGAATGCAAGGGTTAAATGCGTGTGATCCTGTCAATCTATGTACTCCTATTTGCTTGCTGCTGTGAAATTTAGAAGAAGAAACATTAGCCTTGTATATCTATGCAGAAAAGATAAAGTAACAATCAGAACAAAAGACTCCCTAGATTGAAGAGTGCTGAAGGAGATGTTGAAGATACACAATGACCACGCCGGAGTTGAAACGAGCTTCCTTCTTCAAATTTTCCGTTGGAAATCTCCTTCCCACTCTTGTTCCTCAATGTTGGTGTTGGGAGTGCTCTCTGAATTCGGGATGAAATGATCTCTCTGAAGTATAGAATGAAGGCTTGGAATGCATCAATATTGATCAAATGAAATCAACTCTTTAAATAGACACGAATGCTAATGCGTGTTTTTAAGAGTTAACGCCAGCGTTAGTGTTCGTGTCTAGAAACCGCTGACATCGTGCAACCATCGAGAACGTGGCAGTTTGTGGACTTATCACCGGCGTTAAGAGTCAACGCTGGCGTTGTCTCTTGGACTTAACGCAGTCGTTAAGAGTCAACGCTGGCGTTGTCTCTTGGTACTCAACGGTACTTATTCTCGACGTCATTCCCTTCTCGATGACATCCCTTATCGACGATAAGTTAACGTGGGGCGTTAACTCTAACGCGGGGCGTTAGCTCACTTTTCAGAGAATCTTCATCACTCAGTATCCTGTTCATAGGGTTATTTAACTATAGTACCTGCACACTATAAACGCACGCAAGATCAAATACATAGTGTGATTTGTTATTCTCAAAGTAAGAGAGGAGGAACACAATCTCCAACAATCTCCCCTTTTTGATAATAACAAATCCACTAATAAGAAATAAAACTTAATTAGAGTAGTGTTTATAGTATATGTTAAGCGTGATAATCACGCATACTCCCCATATGTGGATACTCCCCCTACATGAATGCATTTTCTAATGTACTCCCCCTTAATAATAGATTTCTTTATTTCTTCAATTTATTCTCCCCCTTTTGTTATAATCAAAAGGAGGTGGGATAGAGTCATAGCAATATGAAACAATATGCATTAAGTAGAGATAATAACAACTTTATTATAAATAGTGAACACAACGAAAGCAATTTGTAACATCTTTTAGGAATTGTAAGTACAAAATATAATAAGCATTTTAAATCAAATAAGTAGATGTTTTGAAATTTAGAATTAAAAGTTGCAAGGTCATTTGTAATTTGTAACAAAAAGTAGCAAGTAAGATTATAAAAATATCAAGTAAAGATATTTTTACATTGTAAATAAATTTGTATTTCAGGTATGCACAAACATTGTAAAGATCATGCGGTATCTAGTGCATTTACTCATGATTGTAGAGAATAGTATAGATAAGTGATGAGTCCAATTTATATACACTTTTTCGGACTCATCTGGGCTTGTTTTCACGCACATGCACTTCACTTCTGCACATTATTGCTTATATTGCATTGATACTCTGGATTATATGAAGTGCACATTTAGGCTCGTTGTGGTGTGCAATTGCGCACTATTTTGTTGGGGGTAAGCACTTGGTGTTCCCCATTCTTTTTATGCCTGTATGCTCGTGCTGGAGGTGTTTTTCCCAGCTGTTTATTGTGCTGTGAAGGTGGGCATATCTCCATATTGCCCAAATTGCATTTTTGCATATATCGCACGCTTGTGCATTTTCTTAACGCACGATCACTTCGACCGTGCGTGCTTATCTGCTGGCAAAATGGTGATCTGGATTTTCCCGTTCGTCTTACGCACGATCATTTTCGACCATGCGTGAGTACAACGCACGAGCCCCTCCGTTGGCCTGTTTTCGTACACTCGGAATTTGCCCGTGCGTTTTTACACACGGTCGGCTTCGACCGTGCGTGAGTAAAATGCACGGGCGCTCTGGGTCGGCTTCCTGGTCTTTCTTTTTAATAAATATCGCACGGTCTACGCACGGTCGTGCGTTCGACCGTGCGTGGCCAATTTCTGACTACTTTTCTATAAAAGCTGCATACTTCGACCTAGACGTGATCGATCATCTTTTTCGCGCCCTACAGCTCTGCTCCGCGCCATTATCGCCGCCCACCTTAAGGAGGAGCTCCGGCCACCATTTCCTTGCAAATCTAAAGCCGGAGCATACTATCGGCCGCCTCCATTATCCAAGTGCTTCAAGGAGAGGATTCCACCCTCATCTTCATCGCCAAGCAAAGAGTGTTTCGCATCGGACATGACCGGATTGTAGTTTACCGGAGAAGACGGGTCCATTGGGAGGAAGTGACAGCCCTCTTCTACCCCAGGCGATAGTTGGGATCGAGCTAGGACGCGGATTGACAACCCTGTGATTCCTACCGAGAATCTACAACAAGCCTCCGGATTCGATCGTATCTCCTGCCTTATCTCTTATTTGTGTTGATGTATATGAATGTAATCCTTATTATTTGATGATGTGGCACATGTAAATCTTGCTTTGTAGTGTTTATTTAATATTTATGTGAAATTACTCTTTTGTTTATATGTGTATTTGAGGTGCGCCACCAGATCCACTCCATACTCCACTTCATTCTGCTAGCCTTCTCGTCCATTCTGTGTGCCTACTCTTCCATCCGCCTAGCAAAGAGGTGCTAACGGTCCTCAAACCTTTCCGCCAGTGCAAACCACTCCATCTGCTTGCCTTCTCGCCCATCCGCCTAGTGAAGCAGTGCATAGCGGCCTGCATAGTTTCCATCCGCCCGGCGAAGCAGCGCATAGCGGCCAGCTGTTGGGTATTGTATCCACAATAACCTTGATTTGTAGGAAGTCATCCTTGAACCAAGATTGAATTGCTTGTGTATTTGATATGCTTTTGTAGTATTGTTCTTGCAGGTTCACATTGTTAAGTGTAGACCAATGTCAGGTTACAATGGGTCAATGAGCACAGTTTCATACAATGTAATTCCTCATTGTATGGGATATGATGTTGACTCATGTGTGATCTCTCTATTGGGGTACACTTAATTTTCAAGACAATTGAAGCTCATGGTTTGGAGGTGCAGTTGGTAACCAAGTGTGGAAGGAAGAAAATTTCCTGAAATTTTTCTAAATCAAGTTTTCGAGAGTTTCAAGTGATTTCTCGAGAAGTCTTTAGGAGCTTTTGAGAAATCTCTATAGTTCTCGAGGAGTATTTCTCAGCGGTCGAGTAATCGTTTTCAGCACTTGAAAAGTCTGTCTCAGCGGTTATTTCTCGAGAAGTCTTTAAAAGTTCTCAAGAAATCCTAAAGTTCTCGAGAAATCCTTGAGTTCTCGAGAAGTCTTTCTCAGCGGCTCCTTTTTTTCTCAAAGTATTTCTCGAAGTTAATTTCTGGAGAAGTCAAGAGTTCTCGAGAAGTCTTTCTCTCTTCGAAAAGTTTTTTTATCATTTCTCGAGAAGTCCATCGTTTCTCGAGAAGTCTTTTTCAAGCCTCTGAAATTCTCTTCCATGGCTTTTCTCGAATTCAAGCTTCTACTCTCGAGAAGTTATATATTTCTCGAGAAGTTTGGTTCTCGTTCTTCTTGTGACTTTTGTTTGTTTGACGTTACGTCTTTTCCATCTGTTTGACGTAACGGCTTTCTTTGTTTCATTTAGGTTAATCCTTTTCTATTATTAAGCCTTTGTCTATATAAGGCTCTCTCTCTTAGGGTTAAGCAGAAAGAAACATTAAGAGGATTAATATTGTTGAATCATTAATCGCTTCCATGACCTAATCTCTCCATCCGACTCAAGAAGAACGAAAAGTGTCGCGCTCGTCGCCAATTGTTGGAGATCGATCTGAAGTTCTGAGTTATCGTCTCCAGTGGAAGAAAAGTTTCGATCGATCCTCTCTTCTTCATTTACAGTATCTGTTGGATCGAATCGAATCGTGGAAGATCAGATCTGTGTCATTTTCAAGTCTTCTTCATCGACATCACGTCAAATCCTTTCAAGTCTCAAGCAGGAAGAAGATCTCTAAAGAGTTTTTCAGATCTGTTCATGAATTGATAAGTGTTATATCATTCTTTTATTTCATTTGATTGTAGGAGAGGTTTTCTCCGAGTTGTAGGAGAGGTGTTATCCAAGTTGTAAGAGAGGTTCTCTCTGAGATTGTAGGAGATTTGTCTCCGAGTTGTAGGAGTGTTGACTCCGAGATTGTAGGATCATTCTTGATCCGAGTTATAGTGAAGTATTCAAGTCTAGATGTAGTGCTAGATTGGCGAGGCCGGCAAGTGAAGTACCCAAGAACGGGGAACCACTATAAATCTCTTGCGTCGTCCGTGATTGCGATTTGCTTTCTGTGCATTCTTTTTATCAAAATTTTTATTTCGCAAAAGACGCAGTTATCACCTATTCACCCCCTCTAGGTGATTTAGGTTGGCAACTAGATATTACAATTGGTATCAGAGGTAGGTTGTTCTTTAAAGGTTAACACCTTGAATAGGATCTATCCAATCTAGTTGCTAGCAAATCATGGAAAGAAGCAAGGAATCTTCCTCGTTGAAATTGCCAATATGCACAAAGGCTAATTTTCCTATGTGGAAAGAAAGAGTCAGATTTTACATGGAAGCCACAGACCCAAGAATTTTCCAAGTCGTGGAAGAAGGCCCTCATGTGCCAATGACTGCCTCAACAATTGACCCTACCATTCAAGTTCCAAAGAAAATGATGGACTTAACAAAGGATGAAATCCCTCTCGTTGCCCTTGATAAAAAGGCGAAGAATATAATTGCTAGTGCGGTGGACGACTCCATGTTACAAAATCTAATCCACTACAAGTCAGCCAAAGATATGTGGACATCCTTAATAGTTTTTATGGAAGGTACTGAAGAAGTAAGGGATGACAGAAGATCTCTTTTAAATCAAGAGTACGAGGCATTCAAGCAAAGTAAGAAGGAGTGCATTGCCGATGCATACGAAAGATTCTTCAAAATCGTTAACGGCCTAAGAAATTATGGTCGGGAATTTACTAAAGGTGAACTGAATGACAAATTCCTGCGATCCCTGACGAAAGACTGGGATAGCAAGATAGTTGCAATCAGGGAGTTTGGAAAGTTACCAAACCTAGACCCACAGAATCTGTTTGGGAAGTTATTATCTCATGAGCTGCAAATGAATATTCGCAAAACAGAAGAAGACGGGAATAGGATTTCAAGCAAGGAAAGGACCTTGGCTATGAAGGCCGAGAGTTCCAGAAAAAGCAGAGTCTTGTCTCCAATTAGAGCACAAGAATCATATGATGAAAAAGAATCTGAAGCCGGCTCCTCCAGTTCTGAAATGTCTGATGGGGAGTTTTCTCTAATCTCTCGTCAGTTCAAGAAACTGCTTAGTAAAAGAAGGCACATGAAGAACAAGTCTTCCTCCTCTGACATTAGACATTCTCAACGTGATGGTGATCATCACAGAAAGGGGTCAAGCAATCATGACAGGTATAGGACTAAACCTAGTAAACATATTTCTTCTGACATAGTTTGCTACTACTGTAATAAGCCAGGGCACATGATCGTTGAATGCCCTTACAAGAAGAAAGAGGGTGGAAGAAAAGAAGAAAAGAAATCCATCCACGGGAAAAAGAAGACTGAAAGAAGTCTAGTCGCTAAAAAGTCCAAAACTTTAAGCGACCGTGACTCAGAGAAATCAAGTAGTGAAGAAGAAGCCTATTTCGGGTTGATGGCCATGACTGATGATGAAGAAGAACCTCCATATACCGGGAAGGTAAATTCTCACACCATCTTATCTGATTCTGATTATGCCTCAACTGAACAAAAGGATTACCCCTCACATGATGACTCAAATCTCATGACCCAATATAATGAAATGCTTAAAAGCTTTGACAGATGCCGAAAGGTAGTCAAACTTCAGGCCAAGGAGATCATGTCTCTCAAAGAGGTGGAATCTAATCTGAGAAAGGAAGTTGAACAACTTTCTTCTTTCAGAGAGGAAATCCAAGTCTTGAAAGACAAGATCAAAAGCTCGGATGAGCTCCTTGATCGGAGAGAGAACTCCATCAAAGTTTTAGAAGAACAGCTAGCCGCTGAGAAGAGGCTAGTTGAAAAGTTTTCACAACCTAAAACTATTCTTCCAATCATTGATACTTTCTCTGCTAAAGCAGGTAGCAGTGGTTTAGGTCATGTGACTGGTCCTAGTAATTCTTCTAAGGGCACCCTTGCCAAGAAGAAAAATAAGAATGCTAAGAAAGCTACCGTCGAAGAGAAAGGGAAAGCCCATCAAGATCAAGTGGCATTCAAGAAAGTTCTCTTTCCTACAAATGTCTATGATATGGAGAGCACTTATGGTCACTTGACACGACCAATTAATTTTGCGCCTGTCAATGACTATAAGGGGTGGGCTCGTCCTCGAAACCTCGGTGATAGTGCTTTTAAGGCACCTTATCAAGAGATTAATCTGAGAGATTATGGTCCTTATGATCATGGTTCGAGTGTTATGAGAGCACCAATAGTAAAGGCTGTTGCACCCAAGCCTAAGGAGAAAGCACTACCATGTGTGTGCTGTACTCATGAGGCATCCTCATCTAGAAGGATTGCTCCTACCAAAACTAACGTTCAAAAAGTTAAGCATGAGAATACTAAGAGAAGGTACAACAGGTTTAACTGTTGGTGTTGCAGAAAAATAGGTCACTTTGCCGTAGATTGCTGGTTCAATTCCACTTATTTCAAGAGACCACGAGTAAACACTGCTAGAAAGACCACTCGCAATGTTAACGCTCTTCGTGGTGCTAAACTAACACGAGACCAAGGATCCATATTTGTTTGGGCTCCTAAGGCAAAATAATTTGTTTTTGCAGGTATGTCCAAAGGCCAACAAAAATCCTATCTGGTATTTGGACAGTGGTTGTTCTCAGCATATGACCGGGACAAGAAGCCTATTGCAAAAGTTTATTCCAGTTGAGAACGGTCCAAAAGTTATTTTTGGCGGATCTGACAGAGGAATAACAAAAGGCTACGATATGATTTCTAACGGTAATGTATCCTTTTCAGATGTAGCTTATGTGGAAGGATTAGAACATAATCTGATAAGCATAAGTCAACTTTGTGATAAAGCATACATAGTTGATTTTCGTAAAGATAAGTGTTTGATAAAGTCGGACGAAAATCTAGAAATGATTTTATCAGGCACTCGTTGTAGAAATATATTTTGTTTAAATTTTCTTTGTTTATCCTCTTCTACACCAGTGTGTCTTTTAGAAAAAGATAATGCATCTCTTGCTGATCAATGGCACAAGAGATTAGCACATATAAATTTCAAAACTATAAATAAATTATTTTCACAAAACTTAGTGCGTGATGCGCCAAATATTAAGTGCATTAAAGAAAGGCCTTGTCATGCTTGTGTAAAAGGCAAGCAAACAAGAGCTACCTTTAAGAGCATAATTGGCAAAGATTCAACTAGGTGCTTATACCTACTTCATATGGACTTGTTTGGTCCTTTACAAATTAGAAGTTTAGGAGGTAAGTCTTACACTCTGGTTATTGTAGATGACTACTCACGTTTTGCATGGGTATTCTTTCTAAAGCACAAGTCAGATATCTTTGATATTTTCACTAAGTTTGTCAAGCAAATCCAGAATGAATTTGAATGTTCGGTGGTCAAAATCAGAAGTGACCATGGAACCGAATTTGAGTCTGGAGCCATGACAGACTTTTGTGAAAGTCTTGATATCTTTCCTGAGTTTTCCTCTCCTCGAACTCCACAACAAAATGGGGTAGCTGAGAGAAGGAATAGAACACTCATTGAGGCTTGCAGAACAATGTTAAGTGACACTTCACTACCCGAATACCTTTGGGCTGAAGCCGTCAACACTGCTTGCCACGTGCAAAACAGAGCACTCATAAATAAGAACCATGAAAAGACACCTTATGAACTACTAAAAGGCAAGAGACCAACCATCTCTTATTTTAGAATCTTTGGTAGTAAATGCTTTGTTCTTAATAATGGAAAGCATTACAAAACCAAGTTTAGTGAAAAGAGCTTTGAAGGTATTTTCGTAGGCTATAGTAGCCATAGTAGAGCTTATAGAGTTTTTAATAAGAAAACTCCGATTGTAGAAGAATCCATCAATGTTGTATTTGATGAAACGAGCATGCTACATAGCAGCTCTTCTAGTGCTTCTGTTGAAGTTGCAGGTTCAAAGTTGCAAGATTCAAGCTTGGATGAGCCAGTTAGAGATGATGCTCAAACCTTCATCAAAATCTCTCCCCCAATCTCAACAGTAGAAGAAGATCATATTGATGAAGAGCCAATACAAATGGAAGAAGACATTCTAGTAGTAGAAGATGTTCCAGATGTCCAAATTCATGCAAGGAATCTTGAATTCAGACATATGAGGGATCATCCAGTTGATCAGATCATAGGAAATCCTCAAGTCGGCGTAAGAATGAGAAGAGGTACTACTAACGAAAACATGCATTTGAGTTTTCTTTCACAGGTTCAACCGAAGAAGTTTCAAGAAGCAAATGAAGACCCACATTGGATAATTGCAATGGGAGAAGAGTTGAATCAATTCAAGCATTGCAAAGTGTGGACTCTAGTTCCAAAACCCAAGGATAAAAATATCATTGGAATGAAGTGGGTCTACAGAAACAAGTTGGATGAAGACGGGACAATCATAAAGAACAAAGCCTGACTTGTAGCAAAAGGTTACAGACAGGAAGAAGGGATCGACTTCGATCAAACTTATGCTCCAGTAGCAAGACTCGAAGCAATCAGGCTGTTTCTAGCCTATGCTGCATTCAATGGATTCACCGTATACCAAATGGACGTCAAGTCAGCTTTTCTAAATGGTAATATAAAAGAAGAAGTATACGTTGAACAACCTCCAGGTTTTGTAGATTCTGAACATCCTGATTATGTTTATTTACTGCAAAAAGCATTGTATGGTTTGAAACAAGCTCCTCAAGCTTGGTATGAGACGTTGTCTAACTTTCTTCTTGAGAACAAGTTCACAAGAGGAAAGATAGATAAGACAATATTTCTTAGGGAAGTAAAAGGCAAGATTTTGCTAGTGCAAATCTATGTCGATGACATTATTTTTGGCTCCACGGACGACAACCTTTGCAAGAAGTTCTCAAAACTTATGCAAGGGAAGTTTGAAATGAGCAGTATGGGTGAGCTGAAATATTTCTTAGGACTTCAAGTGAAACAATCTGAAGATGGAATTTTCATCTCACAAACGAAGTTCATCAAGGAGTTGGTTAAGAAATTTGGAATGGAGAGTGTAACCTCTATGAGGACTCCAATGAGCTCAGCTATGTCTCTGGACAAGAATGAGAAAGGGAAACCTTTCGATGAAACCAAGTACAGAAGCATAATTGGCTCTCTGCTCTACCTTACTGCCAGTAGGCCTGATATAATGTTTTCTACATGTGTATGTGCTAGATATCAGGTGAACTCTAAGAAATTTCACTATACTGCTACAAAGCGGATTTTAAGATATCTTAAGGGTACACCAAATCTTGGCTTATGGTACCCAAGATGTAATGATAGCGAGCTAATAGGTTTTTCAGATGCAGATTTTGCAGGTAGTAAAGATGACAGGAAAAGCACTTCCGGGACATGCCAATTTCTCGGAAGAAGACTTATTTCCTGGAGCATCAAGAAGCAAAATTGTGTTGCAATTTCAACCGCCGAGTCAGAATATATTTCTGCAGGCAGTTGTTGCGCACAACTTCTTTGGATAAAGAATCATCTTGAAGATTACAACTTGAAGTTTAAAGAAATTACAATGTTTTGCGACTCCTCCAATGCTATAGCAATTGCAAATAATCCAGTCTCTCACAGCCGGACAAAGCATATTGAGTTGAGATACCATTTCATCCGGGAGCATGTGGATAACGGGGACATCAATCTATGCTATGTCCCTACAGATAAGCAAGTTGCGGATATTTTCACGAAGCCGCTGGATGAGACCAAGTTCTCTTTCTTCAAGACAGAACTTGGAATGCTCAACATAGAGTAATTCAAGGCAAGAAGAAGTTAAGAAGATAGAAAGATAATCAAATGTTCAAATTCTAAGGGAAGCATAGGTCAATCATTTCAGAAAAAGAAAAGAAAAATCTGAGTATTTATTGGATTTCTCAAGAAAGGGAGTTAAACTCTCGAGAAATACTATATCTCTGGTGAAAATGGATGAAAGACAGGATTTTAGCTCTTTTCGAAAAATGATACGTCATTTCTCGCAAAATGGGATTGCACTTCTCGAGAAATAGGTTATCTCTCGAGAAATAAGTATACGGAGTAGGATCGGCAGAATTTTTTAGATTTCTCAAGATATCAGACAACTTCTCAAGAAATAGGTATTATATTTCAGAATTCTGATTTTCTATTTCGAGAATACGAAAGGTCAGGTACGCGTGTTATTTTCTTATTTATTAAATAAAGTTCATTGAAAATTGTCACATCAAATCAAACTATAAATAGACATTCGAAATGAATTAATGTTCACGCGAAATCCTCTTCCGTTCTTCTCGAAAAGCCGCCGACTGTTCATCTTCCCTTCTCGCGACATCAGCTTTCTGGTTCATCCCTAGACGCATTTTCTCCCTTTCAGCTCTCATTCCTTAATCTCATCTCGATCAATGGCGCCTCGTATAAAGTCTAAGATCGGCGTGGGTAGTGAACTAGTGCGTGCAGGGCTCAGTTCGATCTCAGATGAGTTTCAGAACTTGTTCTATCTTTTGGATGCTGCTGGATTGACCTTTGTTCTAGAGCATCCCTGCCGAATTTTGTTCAAAGAAGTAGAGGACTTCTTTATCAACATCAAGATTCACAAGGATGGGAACAAAATGAAATCTACAGTCGGAAATTTCAAGGTCAAGTTCAGCCCTAAAACTCTTTCGAAATATCTGAGACTGCCAATGGTTGAAACTGAAGACACCCTAGAAGATGCTGATTGGAATAAGGCAGTGAGTTTCTGTGGTCTTGATAAATCAGCTAAAACAGTTAGGAGGCAGAAAATGAATAATGAAGGAAAGTTGTTGGTTGACATCATATCCAAAGCATTGCTATGTAATACAGGAAGCTTGGGTTATGTCTCAGCAGATGTATTCTGCTTGATGACAGCAGTGATTTGTGGGAAGAAGTGTAATTGGGCAAATCTTCTCTTCTCCCAGATTAAAGATAGCATTCTGGCTCCAAATTTTGCAAGAATACTATCACTGTATCTAAATCAGCTCAACCAAGAAGTTTTTGATATGTCCAAAGGAGCAATTATTCATCATCTGAAGAAGATAGATGTCATCACAATTCAATGGTGGGACATCAGGATTACAAAGCCAACTGCAGGTGCAAGTTCCCAGGGGGAGCCAGTTCCTTCTGTTTCTTCTGAACCTCAGAATGTGAATCAAACTCTAGCTCCTTCTGCTTCTCCTCCTCCAATTGTCACTTCAGCTCCAGCTCAACCACCAGCTCAGCCACAGATTCCAGATCCACCTCAATCATCAATTCAAGAAGACACCATTTCATCTGAAGAGCCAGTTCTTCCTCCATTCTCAGCTCAGATTCCATCTGATACAGTTCTTTCAGCTGATCTAGATATTCCAATTGCAGAAGATGATCAAGACACTCACATGGAAGACACTGCACCTTTAGATGATGATATATTAAAATCACCTCTTCCTCCTCCAGATGCTGATGCAGCACATATTGATTCCACCATTGAAGAAGTTGTAAATGATATTCAAAAAGATGCTGTTGTAGAGCACAGTACTAGTGACCATAGGGCAGGGTCAGGTGCAGATTATGATTTCTTCAATGATGCAGATGATGTTTCAGTTCATAGCTTTTCTCCTCCCCCAGTACATGTTGAGGGGGAGCAAGAATCTTGTTTGGAATCCAACAAGAGTGCTCAAGGTGAGCAAGTTGGTGAAGGAATTGAGAAGGTAAATGTTTCTTCTCCTAAAATTTTAAGTTCTGTAATTCTTGAAGAAATTCCAGAGAATATTCAGCCAGCTTCTATTCCTCCTCTATTGTTTGAAGAAAATTCTTTGATTGGTAAGATAGAAGTGTTGCTTAAAAAGCAAAGTGATAAATTTGATTATTCTTTTAAAGAAATTCTTGCAAGAATAACAGATGTTGAAAAAGAAATTCATGCAAGAATAACAGATGTTGAAAAAGCTAGCTGCATCCAAAGCAAGTACTGATCAACTTAAGGAAGTTGTTATTCAGGGAGGAAAAGCAATAGATCACACCATTCAGGGTGTAGGTAGAGTTCTAGAAGAAGTCATTCAAGTCAGAAAAACACAGGAATCCATGATTTCCAAGGTTGTTGAAGATAATTTTAAGGTTATTGATGAGATAGGTTTGTTTAAAGAATCTGTTATCCAAACCCTAACTGTAGAAGTCAAAAAGGGGGAGGACAAGATGACAGAAATTTTAAATCATTCTTTATCTGAACTTCAAAGAAATTTGGTAAATCAGTTAGAGCAGTTATCTTATGGTGTTCAAAGACAGATTGCAGATATCAATGATTTCACCTCCAAGACTGCAGCTTGGCTCCATCATGAGATCTTTCCTGATTTGGGTATTGACCCTGATCAGCCTCCTCCTCGGTTTTCTTCCAGGCCAGAAGGGTTGCAGGATGTTTCTCCTTAGTTCTCTCCCAGGCCAGCAGGGTTGCATGATTAGACTCCATCAGTTGAAGCTCATTCCTCAGTGCCTACTTCTAGAAAAAGGAAGTATGGTGAAGGCCCTTCTGCTAGCAGGTCAGTTCCAGGATCAAGCACAGCAGGCTCTGGAAAAGTTGTTGCTGTTGAAGAATATCCAGAAGTATGGAGCCCAGTTTCAAAGATAATTATTCTTGACTCTCTCATATTGGTAGAGGAAGGTAATGTGAAAATTTCTGAAATTTTCAGTTCAACTGAGTGGAAGAAGTATGAGACGAGCAAGACAAAGAGAAGGATTCACTTCAGGACTCATGGTTACAACAATCCTACAGCTTCAACAACTCCTCCAAAGTACCATCCCAAACCATATGCCTATTTTTCAAGACAAGAACTGAAGAGAAAGAAAAATGTCAATGTCTGAAGACAAGATTATGAAGACCATCAAAACTTTCTTTCAATATGATTGTGTGAACATTAATTCATAAGACAATCTTGAATCAATATATATAGTTTTTGATTTTGATGAGACAATCTTTTATATATATAGATATTGTTTTTGATGCTCTTTCTGCTTGTATATTTTTCATCTGTGGTATGTTTTATTTGTGCAATTCATCTTGGTAAGTAGGGTTCTGACTTCTACAAATAGGGAGAGATTGTTGGGTATTGTATCCACAATAGCCTTGATTTGTAGGAAGTCATCCTTGAACCAAGATTGAATTGCTTGTGTATTTGATATGCTTTTGTAGTACTGTTCTTGCAGGTTCACATTGCTAAGTGTAGACCAATGTCAGGTCACAATGGGTCAATGAGCACAGTTTCATACAATGTAATTCCTCATTGTATGGGATATGGTGTTGACTCATGTGTGATCTCTCTATTGGGGTACACTTCATTTTCAAGACAATTGAAGCTCATGGTTTGGAGGTGCAGCTGGTGACCAAGTGTGGAAGAAAGAAAATTTCCTGAAATTTTCCTAAATCAAGTTTTCGAGAGTTTCAAGTGATTTCTCGAGAAGTCTTTAGGAGCTTTCAAGAAATCTCTATAGTTCTCGTGGAGTATTTCTCAGCGGCCGAGTAATCGTTTTCAGCACTTGAAAAGTCTGTCTCATCAGTTATTTCTCGAGAAGTCTTTAAAAGTTCTCGAGAAATCCTAAAGTTCTTGAGAAATCCTTGAGTTCTCGAGAAGTCTTTCTCAGCGGCTCCTTTCTTTCTCAAAGTATTTCTCGAAGTTAATTTCTGGAGAAGTCAAGAGTTCTCGAAAAGTCTTTCTCTCTTCGAAAAGTTTTTTATCATTTCTCGAGAAGTCCATCGTTTCTCGAGAAGTCTTTTTCAAGCCTCTGAAATTCTCTTCCATGGCTTTTCTCGAAATCAAGCTTCTATCTCTCGAGAAGTTATATATTTCTCGAGGAGTTGGATTCTCGTTCTTCTCGTGACTTTTGTCTGTTTGACGTTACGTCTTTTCCGTCTGTCTGACGTAACGGCTTTCTTTGTTTTGTTTAGGTTAATCCTTTTCTATCATTAAGCCTTTGTCTATATAAGGCTCTCTCTCTTAGGGTTAAGCAGAAAGAAACATTAAGAGGATTATTATTGTTGAATCATTAATCGCTTCCGTGACCTAATCTCTCCATCCGATTTAAGAAGAACGAAAAGTGTCGCGCTCGTCGCCAATTGTTGGAGATCGATCTGAAGTTCTGAGTTATCGTCTCCAGTGGAAGAAAAGTTTTGATCGATCCTCTCTTCTTCATCTACAGTATCTATTGGATCGAATCGAATCTTGGAAGATCAGATCTGTGTCATTTTCAAGTCTTCCTCATCGACATCACGTCAAAGCCTTTCAAGTCTCAAGAAGGAAGAAGATCTCTAAAGAGTTTTTTAGATCTGTTCATGAATTGATAAGTGTTATATCATTCTTTTATTTCATTTGATTGTAGGAGAGGTTTTCTCCGAGTTGTAGGAGATGTGTTCCCGAGTTGTAAGAGTGGTTCTCTCTGAGATTGTAGGAGATTTGTCTCTGAGTTGTAGGAGTGTTGACTCTGAGATTGTAGGATCATTCTTGATCCGAGTTATAGTGAAGTAGTCAAGTCTAGCTGTGGTGCTAGATTGGCGAGGTCGGCAAGTGGAGTACCCAAGAACGGAGAACCACTATAAATCTCTTGCGTCGTCTGTGATTGTGATTTGCTTTCTGTGCATTATTTTTATCAAAAATTTTATTCCGTGAAAGACGCAGTTATCTCCTATTCACCCCCCTCTAGGTGATTTAGGTTGACAACTAGATATTACACCTGCATAGGAGTAGTTTAGTTTCTTTTCTTTTATTTTCCATAATCCAAACCAAATCCCCCGCATTCCATCCAATTAAAGGACTTCAATCTCAAGTCCTTCCTCAAAAGTAAACTCCACCTTATTGTGTTCCTTTGAGATCGATACTCGTGGATTCACTCCTCGTTTTATATTACTTGAATGATCGGTACACTGCCGTTTCGTGCCGCGGTCTTCCTACTGCCTATAGCGATGTGCTCGATCCACACATCAAGTTTTTGGCGCCGTTGCCGGGGATACACAGTCGTGTGAGTTTTCTGGAGAGGGAGAACCGGAGAGAGAAGTTCTTCCATTTGTAAATTGCATCCTTAATTTTATGTCAGTTCTTCTTATTCCATTTTCTTGTTTTTATATAGGTTGCTTAGATAAATTATTGTTGGGTGTAGTATTTTGCACAATCGTGTTTTTTTCTTTTGAATCCAGTTATCTTCACGCAATGTGGGCTTCATTTAATATTTGTTGTCATTGGTGTGGAGATATCTCTCATGCTATTGATAGATGTCCAAAGGGAGATAATAGCCCGAGCACTCAAGGCCCAGTATATGGAGCACCGACTTCGTCTGGCACTCCATATGGTGCGTGTAAGTCCTATGGCTATTCTTCTGAGCCTTTACCAACATACTTTTTTGCGTCTTCAGCACCTGTTGTGCTAAAGAAGCCAGCAAGGCAGTGCTTGTTTTGTCGGAGCACGGATCACGCCCTGAAGGACTGTGCCGAGTATCATCTCCAATTGGATGAGGATGATGAGCCTGATATCTGGATCATCCTGACTCCTACCTCTGGAGGCACACCTTTAACATCTGGTTATGTGTCCGTGCCACCTTCATATTTTGAAGGGAATGACGTGGACACAGTTATCAGATGTGTGGCTGATCTGGGCTCTGACAAGGCTGAGCCCATCTCCCCTGTGCATATATCACCTTGTGTGGATTCGATTCGTTGTGAGGAATCGGTGCTTGAATTTTATCCAAGCACTATTCCTCCCCCTGTTGTGCATACTACTACATTTGTCTCTGATGATATTATTGAGGATGTTTCGCAGGATAAGGCAGGTGATTTGTGTGTTGTGCCTATTCCTATGGAGGAGGATATTTTCCAAGGTGGCGAGGATTCTACCTCAGCACCGGTGGAGGAAGTCCAAATCATGGAGGAGGCCACTGATGATCCTACTGAGCCCTGCAACATTGTCGACTATGCTGACAGTATCCTTCTACCTCAACCTATTGGGAGTGAGATCGGGACCACTCCCCCGAGTTTTGATTATTTATGTCATTCTTCTCTTTTATTTCCTGACCCCCTTCTTCTTTTGAGCCTGTGCAGGTTGAGTCTTCACAGGTACTTCAGGAGGACTATGAGCATTTTGCTCAAGTCAGTGATGAGTGTATCCTCTCTTGTGAGGAGGTTGATCCCTCCTCCATGGTGGAAGCTCCACTCATTGCCTTATCCTCCTGCATCCGTCCTGAAGAAGACGACACCTTGTTGGGCAAGGACATATATTTTGGTGAGATTTGTGAGGAGTACTCCTCCTCCTCCTCCTCTTACTTTTTATTCCCTCTACATGTGACACGTAGGTATTATTATTATTTAAGTAGAGGGGTAACTATTTTATCGCCGTATCGGTACCCGTTACCGACACGGATATTAGAACAGTTACCTGTGCACTTTTCTTTTCATAGACCCATTAACTAGAACTATTTTAAATTTAAATAAGTCGTGCTAGGAAGACAGAAAACCCAGTAGTTATCTAGGCGTAGGGATAGTTAATTTAAATTTTATCAACATATTAGTTTCCTTTTTTATTTGCAATTTGCGAGTTTTTTTATTATCTCTTGTTTTTGAGAGTTTTCGCGCGTCGCGCTCCCCGTAGAGATGGTAGTGGAGCTTTTGTTGTTTTCGAGTATTTCTATGTTCTTCCAGTTCATTTTGTAGCACGCATATTGTTTTTCCCATTTTGTTCAAATCATGAAAAAAATTGGGAAATTTGGGGTAGTTTTTGCAATCGCACGATTGGATTGCTCATGCGTGATCAAATCGCTCGACCGTGCGATTTTTATTTTTATAAAATGTCATCTCCTTCCCGATAGAATCGCACGCAGGCCCTAAATCCACCTGTCGTGCGAATCGCAAAACCCCTCTCCCGTGCGCGATTTCTCCTCCCCCATTCCATCTTCTCTCTCGTTTTCTCTTCCACTCCTCTTCATCCCCCTTCCGTAGATCTTGGGTATAGCTCCATGGGTTTCAAGAAGGTAGTCAGCATGCTTTGTCGCGGTGGAGGAGCTTCATCTTCAAGAACGGACGATCTTGGTGCAGAGACAATGATACAATTTGGGAGACCTGAGTTTTTAGAGAGGTATAATTTGTTGCAACAGAAAACATTCCTTGATCATCGGTTTGTTTCTGTCCCGGATCTCTGAACCGTGCACTAGGACGCGGCGGTGGCAAGGCTACTCGACGTGGGATCATGGAGAAACCTATTCTCCATTACGGAGTTGGGCTACCGTGAACTCATGCTTTAGTTCCTCTCCACCTTCCACATCCTTGATCACGTCAATGAAGAAACTGGAGAGCCCACGTCGGTTACATTCCGTATGAGGGGCCGTGCCCATACTATGGGTGTTGGCCAACTGGCGGTTTACGACGGGAGTTACACCCACGACGAAGTCATGCAAATGGACGTTCTCACCCGTCCGGATGAGTTCCGTGAGGGAGTATCTCCTAGCGAATTCTGGCAGTCCATCACGGGATGGGATCAGTCGTACGAGGCTCGTGCAGTAAAATCCACCCATATTATTTCCCCCGCGCTCCGCTATATCCAGCACTTGATCGGGCATAGCATCAATGCCCATACCATGAGCCAAAATGTAGCGGGCTGGCAGGATCTCCTCTACATTTACAACATGCACCAGGGTGTGCCTCTCCATCTCGGACGAGTACTCGCCCAATATCTTCTTCGTCAGGCCACCTACCTCCCCCTGAAGTCGATCGGAGGCTCGCAGTACATCACTCGGATCGCCAAAGGACTTGGCATCTGGGATTCGCTGCCGCCCATGACAGTCGTCTCCAAGGGTTACCATATTTCTATATCCATGATGGTAGCATTCAAGTTGATTCAGAAGGTGTGGCATGGAGAAAATTGGAGCTACCAAGTACGCGAGGTTGGGTCAGGACATGTTGAGTGCGTTGTTCGTGTCGATGATGCCGATACTAGTACCTCGGCTGGGATGAGTAGGCAGCCCCCTGATGTGCCCCACTCCGCCTCTCCTGCTGCTCAATGGTATGCCCCGCGGCAAAGCATCGAGCAGCAGTATCCTGAGTTTTACTTTCGGTTCGTACGCATGGAGGATGCTATGGCCATGCAGTATGAACTTTCTTCGCGGATTGGTGCACATTTGGGAGTTGAGCCTCCTGCTGTCCCCGCCCGGGCTTCTACATCGCGATCTCGGCGGATGCGTACTCCTCCTCCTCCTTCGCAGTCTCCTCCGCTATCTCCCCAGTGATTGCTCAGCTACTTCTTTCAGGGCCTCTTGTTGTTTTAGTTGTTTTGTTTCATTTAATTATATTTGTTGTACTTGTACTTTGACTCTGTATCTAATATTATTCTGCTAGGGCATCGTCCCTAGGGTGTGGTTGTGGACAATTTTTTTATGATATATTTTTTATCATTGTTGTATTGTTTGTCTATGCCTCATATATCCTCTCATGATGAATATTAGTGTCGGTAGTTTTGTTTATGTTCTCTGCGGGTTCTGGAGATGTTGTTTTGCAGGTAGAGCGACTTCAATGGAGGATGCATTCTTAGCTCTAGTTCCAAATTAACGCCAATCTTCTAGTATGCTCATTTCTGAGCATGGGTAACTTTTCTTCCCCTAGCCCTTTACTCAATTTTCATGATTACATCATTTGCGTCTATTGCTTAGATTAAGTCTGGGGGAGAGACGATATATGTTACCCATTACACGGGCACATCTCAGTGCATGCTGGAAGTATTTTATTTCAGTTATATTATGTGTTCATCTTCATCGCACATAACATTACCCACTTGAGCGCGCACTCACTTGTTTGTATGCCCCCGTATATTCAATTCTTGGTTGTGATGTAGGAATTGTTGTATTAGCCTAAAAATTGCAAGATAGAGTGGCATGTTGACTCCTATTGTGCTCTAGTTGAGTACTCGTGTCTTGCATAGGGATTTGAGTAAAATTAGTTTTTATTTATGCTTCTAATTACAATTAGTAGATTTGCGTAGATTTTAATTTATTTAACTCAAAATGGTGAATGTGGTTGAATCTACTGGTAGCGGTGTATTGTGTGTAGGCGAGAGAACTTGCCCCAAGCGACTCTCGAAGCATGGGTGCGAACGATTTGCAAAGTGAGCGTGACGTAGGCCATCTATTTGGCAAGCTTGAGCTTTGTTCTACCATTTTTATACGCTAATCGTTGCTAGCTTATTTTTGTGCCTACCCGACCTTTTGGTTCAGCTCCACCATACTTCACCAAGGCCTAAAAGCTAATCCCATTTTCGCAACCAAAAATAAGCCAAAAGCATTAACGAATTGTAATTTGCCAATGCGGTGCGGCGATGAGAAATTTTAGTGTTGTTGTGGATTTCTTAAAAAAGTTCTATTTGCTGAGATTTTTGCGAATAGATTTGGGGATAAAAAAAGAGAAAGAAAAAGAAAAAAAAAGAAAAAAAATTATCCCTAGCGTTTTAATTGAAACATATAGTTCTATCGATTGGAGTAGGTCGTGTGCACACCCGGGGGGTGTATTGCACGTGTATTATTGGGGCTGCTATGATTTAGCAATTTTGTGTGCTCATTTGGGTTGCGATTAGACTTCACGTTTATCTTTGCTTTCCAAACCGTAACCTAAGCCTCGTATTAACCAAAAAAGTCATATTGATTCATCTTGTGAGTTCACTAGCGCCGTGGAGAGAGTGTGACATGGCGAGCTTATGGCCCTCGACGTTGATGGATTTCAACGGAGATAATTTCGAGTTCCGGTCTTGGGTAACACTCCCCTTCGCGTCTAGCTTACTTTCGTACAACGCGTGACCACGAGATTCACCAACATTCCATTTTTGAGTTAAAAAAATCCTTTTTACACATCTACACTTTTTTCTTATAAATTAACTAGCATATTTAGAAACTTCTTCTAATAAATTTCTACGCACACAAGTATGCAACTTCTCATACTACTCCATGTCGCAATTTTTTGTAGCTATCTATGCTTTTCCTACTCCGCCGTATTTGTTTGCTCGGGACGCGCAAACAGGTAAGTCTGGCGGTGTGATGAGTCCAATTTATATACACTTTTTTGGACTCATCTGGGCTTGTTTTCACGCACATGCACTTCACATTCTGTACAGTATTGCTTATATTGCATTGATACTCCGGATTACATGAAGTGCACATTTAGGCCCGTTGTGGTGTGCAATTGCGCACTATTTTGTTGGGGGTAAGCACTTGGTGTTCCCCATTCTTTTTATGCTTTTATGCTCGTGTTGGAGGTGTTTTTCCCAGCTGTTTATTGTGCTGTGAAGGTGGGCATATCTCCATATTACCCAAATTGCATTTCTGCATATATCACACGCTCGTGCATTTTTTTGACGCACGATCACTTCGACCGTGAGTGCTTATCTGCTGGCAAAATGGTGATCTGGATTTGCCCGTGCGTCTTACACACGATCGTTTTCGACCGTGCGTGAGTAAAACGCACGAGCCCCTCTGTTGGCCTGTTTTCAAACATTCGGAATTTGCCCGTGCGTTTTTACGCACGGTCGGCTTCGACCGTGCGTGAGTAAAATGCACGGGCGCTCTCGGTCGGCCTCCTGGGCTTTCTTTTTAATAAATATCGCACTGTCTACGCACGGTCGTGCGTTCGACCGTGCGTGACCAATTTCTGACTACTTTTCTATAAAAGATGCAGGCTTCGACCTAGACGTGATCGATCATCTTTTTCGCTCCCTATCGCTATGCTCCGCGCCATTATCGCCGCCCACCTTAAGGAGGAGCTCCGACCACCATTTCCTTGCAAATCTAAAGCCGGAGCATTCTCTCGGCCTCCTTCATTATCCAAGTGTTTCAAGGAGAGGATTCCACCCTCATCTTCATCGCCAAGCAAAGAGTTCTTTGCATCAGACATGACCAGATTGTGGTTTACCGGAGAAGATGGGTCCATTGGGAGGAAGTGACAACCCTCTTCTGCCTCAGACGATAGTTGGGATCGAGCTAGGACGCGGATTGACAACCCGGTGATTCCTACCGAGAATCTACAACAAGCCTCCGGATCCGGTCGTATCTCCTGCCTTTTTCTCTTATTTATGTTGATGTATATGAATGATCCTTATTATTTGATGATGTGGCACATGTAAATCTTGCTTTGTAGTGTTTTTTTCATGTCTATGTGAAATTACTCTTTTGTTTATATGTGTATTTGAGGTGCGCCACCAGATCCACTCCATTCTCCACTTCATTCTGCTAGCCTTCTCATCCATTCTGTGTGCCTACTCTTCCATCTACCTAGCAATGAGGTGCTAACGGTCCTCAAACCTTTTCGCAAGTGCGAACCACTTCATCTGCTTGCCTTCTCGCCCATCCGCCTAGTTAAGCAGTGCATAGTGGCCTGCATAGTTTCCATCCTCCCAGTGAAGCAGCGCATAGCAGCCTTCATAGGAGTAGTTTTGTTTCTTTTCTTTTATTTTCCATAATCCAAACCAAATCCCCCGCATTCCATCCGATTAAAGGACTTCAATCTCAAGTCCTTCCTCAAAAGTAAACTCCACCTTACCGTGTTCCTTCGAGATCGATACTAGGGGATTCACTCCTCGTTTATATTACTTGAACGATCGGTACACTGCCGTTTCATGCCGCAGTCTTGTTACTGCATATAGCGATGTGCTCGATATGCGCATCAATAAGCTTTAAGTCCAATTCTCATGAGTGGAAGTATTATAAATGATAGTGATGTGTTCAATAAAGGTGTTTCGTCAAAGTATACAAGTGTATAAATCAAACCACATGATAGTTTGTAATTTTAAGAACATAACTTGAATTGAACATAAATAACTTTACTTCCACAAATTTCAATGCACATAATGATTTTCAGCAATTTTTTTAAGAGAGGTGATCAAAATTTTGTTTGCACAAGACACTTTTACAATTTTTGGAGGAGTTTTCCTTGTCATATATTTTTTTTTTAATACTTGCTTTTGAATTTTGTGACCAAGGACTCCAAATTTACCTTTTTTGCAAACATCTAAATTTATATTCTAAATACCACATTTATCTAATCACAAGTGCATGAAGAACAAAGAATTCAAGAGAGAATTCAATGTAGTGTAGGTAAACTATTTATGAGATTCAAAATAAGTTCTTATACTACACAAGCATGCAATAAGTTTTAAAACACATGTAGATTAACAAAAAGGTGTAAGTGAGAAAATCATTATCAAAGATAAAAACTGTACTCATACTTAGAGGCATGTAAAAACATTTCTACACATGTAATCCACAACCAAATTCTTTGCACATTTGAAGATATTATTCAAGGCATGATAAAACCTAAACAATGTTTTTAAGAATTTTGAAGATTTAAATTAAACATTGTAAATAAGCTTTAAGCAATATATATAATCATCCTTGAAATAAACATTTAAGCATATATTAAATTTTTTTTTTTAAGTAAATAACAGCAAAAAATGAAAAATGTTTTTTTAAATAAAACAAAACACTGCAATAAAATAATACCCAGAATTTTTCAATAAAGCAAAAAAAATTGGAGCATAGAGGCTAACGCCAGGCGTTAGCTTCTTAACGCCGAGACAGGTTACTAAATTTTGACTTTTTGAAAAATCTTTTTCATGATTCATTTGTATTATAAAGAGACCTTCTTAGAGTTGAAATTTCAGACATTATGGAGTTGATTTGAAGGCACTTTTAGTATTTTTTGTTTGTTTGTTTTTATATTTTTATTGATTTTGAAAAAAAAAATAAAACAAATGCAAACAAATATAACAAAGTATATAAGATAATTTTGATAGCTTTTTATAAGGGTTAAAGTGACATTTCTAAGACACCTAATTCTAACCTAAGCATGTGAAAACGTGCATCGGGTAGAGGTTTGGTAAAATTGTCGGCAAGTTGTGATTCAGTCCCTATAAAGCTATTTTTAATATGCTCCTTCTTAATATGATCTCTAATAAAATGGCGTCGGGCATCTATATGTTTAGATCTAGAATGATGTACGAGATTGTTTGTGAGATCTATACCGCTCTTATTGTCACACTTTAATTCTATGTTCTTTAGATAAACACCAAAGTCCTCTAACGTTTGGGTCATCCATAAAGCTTGTGCACAACAATTGTGTGATACATTCAGCCTCGGTGGTGGAGAGTGCAATAGAATTTTGTTTCCTACTCGACCGTGATATGAGTGAAGGGCCTATAAAATGACACGTGCCACTAGTGCTCTTACGATCTAATGAACATCCCGCATAGTCCGAATCAGAAAAACCGTGTAAAATAAAACAATCATTATGAGGATACTATAAGCCTAATCTAGATAGTCTGATTAGATATCTAAAAATACGTTTAACCGCTTTTAAATGTGATTCTTTTGGGTCAGCTTGAAATCTAGCACATAAGCAAACAGAAAACATAATATCGGTTCTAGATGCGCTTAAATATAACAATGAGCTTATCATTCCTCTATATAATGGTTGATCAATAGAAATACCAGCTTCATCTTTTCCTAGCTCTAGTGATGCACTTATTGGTGAATTAGCTTGCTTTAGGTTTTCAAATCCAAATCTTTTTAGAATATCTTGAACATATTTAGTTTGACAAATAAATATACCATCTTTTTTTGTGAGATTTGAAATCCTAGAAAATAAGTGTGTTCTCCTACCAAGCTCATTTTAAATTCATTTTTCATCACTAAAACTACTTCATTACATAATTCTTCATTAGTAGCTCCAAAAATAATATCATCCACATAAATTTGCAATATAATCAAATCATTATTTGCATGCTTAATGAAGAGTATATTATCCGCACTTCCCATTTTATAATCGTGTTTTATAAAAAATAATGTTAATCTATCATACCAAGCACGCGGCGCTTGCTTTAATCCATAAAGCGCTTTTTCTAACTTATACACATGATTAGGAAATTTTTCACTCACAAAACTGGGGGTTATTCTATATAAACTTCTTCTTTTATAATCCCGTTCAAAAATGCACTTTTAACATCCATTTGAAATAATTTAAATCTTTTAAAACTCGCAAATGCAAGAAATATTCTAATTGATTCAAGGCGAGCAACGGGTGCAAAAGTTTCATCAAAATCTACCCCTTCGATTTGTGAATATCCTTGTGCAACTAGTCTAGCTTTATTCCTTGTTATTCTAGAGTCGTCATCTAGCTTGTTTTTGAAAATCCATTTGACTCCTATAACCGGATGATTAGATGACCTCTCTACTAAATTCCAAACCTTATTACATTCAAATTGATTTAATTCATCATTCATAGCTAAGAACCAAAATTCATCATTTAGAGCGGTTGAAAAGTTTTTAGGTTCTATTTCGGAAACAAAACAAAGGTTTGAAAAAGTCTCATGTAAAGAAGAACAAGTACTTACCCCTTTTGACGGTTCTCCTATCACTTGTCCCTTGGATGATCTTTAGTAAACTGCAACACACTTGGAGGAACATATTCTTCTATCTCATCCTCCTTCTTTTCTTTTTCTTCTTCTTTTTCTCCAAGCGATTCATCATCCTCATGCTCCAAACGGGAAAGCAGTTCGTCTTCATTTCCTGTACGATTAGAATCTACACATGGAACAAACTCATCAAATCTTACATGTATAGACTCTTCAACTATTTTAGTTCTTTTATTATATATTCTATAAGCCTTACTAGTTGAATAGTAACCAATGAAAATTCCCTCATCATATTTTTCATCAAATTTTCCTAGTGCATCTCTAGTGTTTAAAAGGAAACACTTACAACCAAACACATGAAAATAAGATACATTAGGTTTTCTTTTAAAGTAAAGCTCATAAGGTGTTGATTTTAAAATAGGACGAAGCATGACACGATTAATAATATAGCATGAAGTATTAACCGCTTCGGCCCAAAATTATTTAGGCAACCCATATTCACAAAGTATTGTGTGTGCTAGCTCTTGAAGAGTTCTATTTTTTATCTCCACTATACCATTTTGTTGTGGGGTGCGAGGAGCGGAAATTCATGTTTAATTCCAAAATCATCACAAAAAGAAGAAAATATATCATTTTCAAATTCTCCTCCATGATCTGAACGTATGCATTTAATTTTTAAATTAAGATCGTTTTGAATACGAATGCATAGTTTAGTAAATTCAATAAATGCATCGGATTTGGAAGATACAAATAAAGTCCAACAAAATCTAGAATAATCATCAATTTTTACAAAAGTATATTTTCTACCTCCTAGACTAGAAGTGATAACCGGTCCAGATAAATCCATATGAATTAATTGACCGCAAGGTTTAATAAAGAGCTGAGAGCTATGCTGAGCTCGGGCGGTCTGCTTTGCGAGACCGCTCGCGATTTGATGGGCGGTTACTGTATCCCGGTTTGTGCGGTGACGACATCCGTCTGTTCGCCTATAAATAGAGGTGCGGGGCCCGTCATAAATAACGAGAACTGTAAGAACCAAAGTTGGCTTGATTGTGTAGGTCTTAATTTGAGGCTGCGCGGTTTGAGATTTCGTCTGACCGGTTTGTGTGTTCGCAGGTTAGCGGCTAGCAGCTCGCGGTCAGCTTGTCTCCTTCTTCCAGCTTTGAATAAACCAGTCCGGGCGGACTGTGTTTAGGTGTTCTTGATCTGGTGCAGCGGACTCAGTTGATCAGGCGGTCTTAAGTAGCCAGGCGGTCTTGAGTTGCGGTCTGTCTCAGTTGCAGTTCTTTGTTCAGAGTTCGCGGGTTCCTTCTGTGATCAAGACCGTGCGGTCTGGGCGATGAAGAAGAGCGAACTGTTTGTTTTCAGCAGAGGAATAAAGCAGCAGGTCGGTGGTCTGTGGTTGCGGTCTGGCAGGGGCGGCTTGTACTCTATTCGCGCGGTCTCAGCGGCTTCCGTCCGGCTTGTCTGTTCGCGCTGTCTGGCGGTCTCAAGTCGTCAGGTCGTTGCAGCTTGTATTACTTCTGTTTTGTGCTTCTCTCCTCCGTGATTCTTATGAATCATGTCTCGCCATGTATACCTCGCTTTGTAAAGAGATAGTTAATATCAAAGCACTATTCAGTCTTCTCAGTGTCATTGTTGTGCAACATTTGAGAAAGGTTTTGTGAAGTGTGTTCTGCATTTTTTCACTTAATCTTCGGACCTCAAGTTTTTTAACATGCTGGCCCACTGACCAGGCTCCCACTAAGCTGACAGGGCCGAGGATCGCTCGGTGGCCGGATTTTTTCAAAGTACTTAGCCCCGATGCTGGCCCCAGACTCCCACCAAGCTGGCAGGGCCGAGGACCGCTCGGTGGCCGGATGTTTTCAAAAGTACTTAGCCCCGATGCTGGCCCGCTGACCTGGCTCCCACCAAGCTGGCAGGGTCGGGGACCGCTCGGTGGCCGGAGGTTCTCAAAGTACATAGCCCTGATGCAGGCTCGTTGACCAGGCTCCCACCAAACTGGCAGGGTCGGGGACCGCTCGGTGGCCGGAGGTTTTCAAAGTACTTAGCCCCAATGATGGCCCATTGAACGGGCTCCCACCAAGCTGGCAGGGTCGTGGACCGCTCAGTGGCTGGAGGTTCTCAAAGTACTTAACCCCGATGCTTGCCTACTGACCAAGCTCCCACCAGGCTGGCAGGGCCGGGGGACTGCTCGGTGGCCGGAGGTTTTCAAAGTACTTAGCCCCAATGCTGACCCGCTGACCAGGCTCCCACGAAGCTGGCAGGGCTGGGGACCGCTCGGTGGCCGGAGGTTTTCAAAGTACTTAGCCCTGAGGCTGGCGCGCTGACCAAGCTCCCACCAAGCTGGCAGAGCCAAGGATCGCTCGGAGGCAGGAAGATTTCAAAATTTTTGTCCCGAGATGGTTCCGCTGACTGGGCTCTCACTAGCCGACAGGGCGGGTTGACCTCTCTGGGGAGTTATGTTATTTTTTGTCCCAAAAAGGCCCCGCTGACCGGGCTCTCACTAGCCGGCATGGCAGGTTGACCTCTCGGGGAGGCTATGTTATTTTTGTCCCAAGACGGTTCCGCTGACCTGGCTCTTACTAGCCGGAAGGGCAGGATTGGCCTTTCTAAAAGGCTAAGTAAATCCTTCCCGGGACGAGGAGGAGTCTTCTTAACTTTACTCAGCGCCACTCGCCGAATATGCAGGGTTGGACTTTTCTTTCCGAGCATGTGACTCGATCGAAAAGAGCGGGGATTGTGTACAACCCTGTATTCGCCGAGTGGGTCCCCAGGGATAAAGGTGTCGCAAGGCCCAATATTTTTAAGAGGCACTACCCCGGGAAAGAGGGGCAGGTGAGACTTTGGGCAGGCTCAAGGTTTTTCCCAGAAGGAGGGGGCGAGCAGGGGGGGCGGGCGGCCTCCTACTCGCCCAGCCCCAGTAGGGGGGTCGAGCTGGTGAGGCGGGCGACCTCCCACTCGCCCAGCCCTAGGAGGGGGGCGAGCTGGGGAGGCGGCCTGCCCCCTTTCGCCCAGCCCTAGGAAGAGGGGGAGGTCTGCGTTTAGCGTCTCGGAATGGCGGGATTTGGTTGTTGGCAGGCCAAACCTGGGGGTATTTTCGTAATCTCTTAGGCCAGAATCTGGCTATTGGCAGACCAAGTTCAGAAATCTATAAATAGGACCAAGGGGCACCTTTGAAGGCAGATCACTCTCTTTGGGCTACTCTCCCCCTAAGCTTCTTTGGTGGGGGAAGAGAGCCTCCAAAGGTGCCCCAAGCTCAGCATTGGCTTGGGAGGTGAAGTACTCTAAGATCTTTCGGGTGTGTGGTGGGACCTCCTCGCTGAGTCCTCGGTCCTGTTCCTAGTTCCTTAAGCCTTCGGCCTAGCGCTCTCCCTTGAGAGAAGTAGGTGTGAGGTCACCCCCTCTTTTGGGGACCCCGAACTCCACAAGAGACCAAGTATTGGTTTCAACATCATGCATTTGAACTAAGATCTTCTCCTCCCCCTTTCTGAGTTCTTCATTAAGGGTTTGGAGAATCTTTTCCTTGAAATTTGACAGATCTTCAGAGATTTGAGCTCTTATACTTTGCCCTTGCTGATAGATGGATCCTTGACCTTCAAGCAGGGCCTTTGAATTGTCATATACATTCTTAAGACCTTCATTAGTGTAGCTCACTGCTTTTATACCATTTGTGAAGTAGTTATCTAGATCATCTTTGATTGAAGAGACGGTGTACTTTACTTCAGTTAAGTCTTTATTCAAGTCATATTCAACCTCTTTAACCTTATTAAAAACTTGTTTAAAAAAACTCAAAATATTCAGCTTGACTTTTGAGCAGTGCCTCAATGGATTGGAGCAGTTCTGAATTTGAGGTGGAGGCAACTAGAGCAGGAGAAATTTGAACTGGAGGAGTGCCATGACTTTCATCAAAAAACATTAGCTCTGTAGACTAAGCTCCCCCTGGAGATGGAACATTTACCTAAGCAGGAGGTGCACAGTGCACATCCTCTCTTTCATCCCTTTCTGATAGAGTCTCTTTTTGTTGGACTGGACTGCCCACTTTCTCTGGCTCCCCCTCAGACATTGGAGGAATTTGCTCTTGTACTGGATGAATATCATCAAAACTAAGAACTCCACCAGATGTGGATTCTTTTTCTACGGGCACTTCTCTTTCATCAGACTGGTAAGTACTTTCTTTCTCAACAATAGGACTTGCCTGAACTGGATCTGAATCAGGCTTATCATTTTCATCATCATCACCTTCATCACCAGCATCACCTTCACTGGAAACATCCTTGCTAAGTCCATTACCCTGATCATCACCAATATCAGCATCATCCTTCTCAGTTGCAGCACTATCTACATTTGGAGCTTCCTCATCCTCAGAAATATCAATGGAAATCCTTTTCGGCTCCTTTGCAGGAAGATCAACTATGTTCCCTGAAGAATCAACATAGGCTAGATTGAATCTTCTTTCAATATTGAGAACAAGGGCATCAAGCTGTTTTTGCCTTCTGGAGGTTCTCTAAGCTGGAGGAGCCTTTTGATGAACATCAGAACTTAGATCCTTGGAGCACTCCCCCTGGGCTGATGAGAGCACATGTGCTTGGGAGCTCTCCCCTGGATTGGTGGAACAACTGGGTCTGGATCAACTCTGGAAGGAGAGGGATCATTTCTTTCCTCTTCTTCTTCTTCATCCTCAACAGATCTCTTCAAACCTGGTCTTACTATCTTCCTTTCCCATCTTGATTGAATGGAGGAGTCTTGAAGTATCTAGTTGCCTACCTAAATCACCTAGAGGGGGTGAATAGGTGATAACTGCGTCTTTTGCGGAATAAAAACTTGATAAAAAGAGAACACAGAAAGCACAATCACAGACAACAAAGGAATTTTATTGTGGTTCCCTGATCTTGGGTACTCCACTTTCTGCCTCTCCAATCTAGCACCACAGCTAGCCTTGAATACTTCACAGTATCTCAGATCAAGAATGATCCTACAATCTCAGAGTCACGACTCCTACAATTCGGAGACAAGTTTTCCCGCAAACTCAGAGACAACGCTCCTACAAACTCGAACATAACCCTCCTACAACTCGGATATAACCCTCCTACAACTCGGAGATAACCCTCCTACAACTCAGAGATAAAATCTCCTACAAGCAATATAGATTTTGTACAACAAATGAATTAACACAATGAGTTCAGATCTGAAATACTGTAATCTTCAGTCTTCTTGATACTTGGAGAACTTTGGCTCGAAGAAGATGAGGAGAGGATGAAATCTCAGATCTGACCTTATAGGATTTGATAAGATCCAATAAACTTCAGTAGATTATATGAGCAATGATCTGTCGAATCTTTTCTTCCAAAAGGATCGGCTGAATGAGAGAGAGAGAACGATCTTCAACGATGGCGGAGGCGGCGGCTCTTTCTCGATTTCCGATTGAATATAGAATTAGGTTTTCACGAGAATCAATAACGGAATAAGAGTCGATAGGAGCCTTATATAGTAGACAATCATAACGGCTAAGAGTCCTTGAATTAAGGTAAAATTAACCTTAAAACATTACACACGTGTCGTCGACTCCGTCAGAGAATAATAACAGAACCGTCAGAACACGGATTTCAAAGCAGGACAGGAAGAGAACTTCTTTCTTGGGACAACAAGGATTTTTCGAGAAATGAAATAATTTCTCAAGAGATGGCTGCAACATTTTGAGAAATGACTTGGAAAAACTTTCAGAAAGGCTTGAAGAAAACTTCTCGTGAACAATAGGACTTTCGAGAAATAGCTTTGATTTCTCGAGAGAACACTTGACTTCTCGAGAAACAGCTTAGAAAACACTTCACTGAACAAATGAGAAGACTTCTCGATAACAATGACGACTTCTCGAGAAATAGACTTGATTTCTCGAGAGATCAAGAGACTTGCCGAGAAAAACACTAGAAACATTAGATTTGAAGACAGAGAAGGATTTCTCGAGTAATGGAAAAGACTTCTCGAGAAATATCCTGGATTTCTCGAGAGATGACTTTGAATTCTCGAGAAATGCACTTAGAAAAATTTGAACCTTTTTCCTTCTTTCTTTCTCTTGAACACCAGCAACTCTTCCAACACCCAAGCTTCAAGGGTCTTGAAAATGAAGTGTATCACAATAGAGAGATCACACATAAGTCAACACTATGTCCCACACAATGAGGGATTACATTGCATGAGACTGTGTTTAATGATCCATTGTGATCTGACATTGGTCTACACTTGGCAATTATAACCTACAAGAACATAGCTAAAAGACAACATCAAATACACCAACAATTCAACTTGGTTCAGGGGTGACTTCTTACAAATCAAGGCTATTGTGGATACAATACCAAACAATCTCCCCTTATTTGTAGATGTCAGAACTCTATATACTAAGATGAATTGCATCAAGATAAGACATATAAAAAGCACATCACAGTAAAAATAATAAGTAGTAAAGACCATCAAAATCAAGGATTATATATATAGTTAAGATTGTCTAAAATGAAATTGAGTTCACACAATCCAACTAATCAAAAGATTTGACAGGTCTCAGATTCTCTTCCTTCAATGGCTGCTCTTCTTCTTTTCCTGTCTTTTGAAATAAGCATAAGGCTTGGGATGATACTTTGGAGGTGGAGGTGGACCTTCAGAATTTTCCCATCCATGGGTTCTGAAATGGATTCTTCTTTTTGTCATACTCATCTCATATTTCTGCCATTATTCATGACTGTGATAATCTTGGACCTTCATGCCACCTTCATTTACTAACCTGAGAGTATCTAATATGATAATTTTGGAATCAGGACTCCATGTCTCAACAACTTCTCCTGCACTTGCCTTACTAGTGCCTTCTGAGCCTTTCCCTGGAATTGACTTGCTTGCAGATGAGCCTTCTCCATACATTCTTTTCCTTGATCCTGGCATTTTAGATTGTACTTCAGATTGATCTGTTGGCCAAACCTGAGAGTAGTGTACTGTAGGAGCATGATCAGACTGTACTTCAGGTCTTGGAGAGAACTGGGGTCTAGGATCAAACTGAGGAGGTTGAGGATGAATTGTTAGTTTAGGGAATATTTCATTATTTAGCCACACTGTTGTAGTAGAAGTGTAAGCATTAACTTCTGCAATCTGTCTTTGAACACCAGCATTCAACTGTTCAAGCTGAGAAGCCCATTCTCGTTGAAGCTCAGACAACTGGAAATTCATCATCTCTGTCATCTTATCCTCCCCCTTTCTGACTTCTACAGATAGGGTTTGGATGACTGATTCCTTGAATTTCCAAACTTCATCTATGATCTGAAAAGTGTTTGCCACTGCTTTTGATTCTATTGAGTCCTGAATCTTTCTTACCTGAATTGTTTCCTCCAAGACATTTTCCATACTTTTGATTGAGTGATCTATTCTTTTGCCTCCTTGATTTACAATTTTCTTAAGTGCATCAGTATTTGCTTGGATTTCAGCAAGGCCTCTGCTCATTTCTTTTTCAACAGCGGAGATCCTTTTATTAACTTCTTTTATGGAACTTTCAAACTTTTCCCTTTGCCTGTTCAACATTATTTCAATTTTGCCTAGAAGAGTCTCTTCAGCATACTCTAGAGGAGAAAGAGGTGGAGGAGGTAGAAAAGCAATCCTCCAATCAGGAATGTTTTCAATAACAATAGAACTCACCTTCTTTTGAACGGAGGATGGAACCACATCCTCACCATCACTATCATGCTCAGATTGAGCAGCCTTGCCTTTCTCAATAGAGGACACTGGATGTTCATCATTCTTTTTAGAACCACCAAACTCCTTCTCCCCCTCATTATCAGATGGGGGAGGAGAGTGCCCATGCACTGAGTCATCACTATCAACAAAATCAAGATCAGCCCCTAATCCTGCCATATGGACATTTGGGCTTTTCTCTGCATGAACATCTTTTTCTGCATCAGGAACTGTATCTTCCATCACTACTTCAGGAACACTTTCTAGAGGAGGAGTATTGACTGTATCAGCACCTACATTTTCAGAATCTTGAACTGGAGTAGTCAATGAATCTGCAGTTGTAGTGGATGGAATGGGATTTCTAGCAGAAACTTCTGGTACTTCTGGAACAGTTGAGGTTGGAACTGTGTTCTGGGGTAGAAGAGTGGAATCATCTGCATGCTGAGAAGCAGGGAGGGGAGCTGGAGAAACATGTTGATTGCCACCAGCTAAAGAAGGATGTGGCTCCCCCTGGGGTTTTGCACCAGCATTCACTGGCTTCTGAATCCTGATATCCCATCTTTGAACAGTGGAGACATCTAACTTTTTGAGGTGGTGAATAACTGCACCCTTGGACATGTCAAACACTTCAGGATATACCTGGTTCAAGTATAGGGATGGAACTCTTGCCTAGTTAGGAGCGGGGAGACTTTCTTTAATTTTCACAAAGAGAATTGAATCCCAATCACAATTCTTCCTGCAGACAACAGATGCCATGAGGCAGAAGACATCCTCAGCAACATAACCCATACTGCCAGTCTTGCACAGTAATACCTTGGCAATGATGTCCACCAGTAGTTTTCCTACATCATTCATCTGAATTCTACGAATTGACTTTGTATCTTTGTGCAATCCACAGAAAGATAATGTTCTTTTCCAATCTTCATCTTCTAGATCATCTTCAGATTCAACTAGGGGCAGTTGCAGATATTTGGAGATTGACTTATGGGAAATCTTTATGTTATTCACAGTAGATTTCAACAACTTGCTATTCTTAAGTACATTGACATTCAAGTAGAATTCTTCTACCTCTTTGAATAGGATTCGGCAAGGATGCTCCATAAGAAATGATATACCAGCTGCATCTAAGAGATGGAAAAGATTATGAAAATCATTTGAGATAGACTTAAGACCTGAGCGCACGAGCTCACTGCCGACACCAATCTTTGGTCTTGGAATTGGCGCCATTGAATCGAGAAGAAGAATCATCTGAACTGTCGAGAGAAATCGCGAGAGGACTATGCGGTCGAGAATGTCGCGAGAAGTGCTAGGGTTTCTAGGAAAAGGATTGTGTGAAAACTCAAGTTCATTCGAGATATCTTATATATTTTATTTTTGATTTGACAGTTTAAAGGTAATAAAATAAATATTTAAGTGTCAAAAGGCGTACCTGACTCTTCATATTCCAGAGAATGAACAGAAGATAAGTCGGAAAATTTAAATAATATTTCTCGAGAGGTATAAGTATTTCTCGAGAAATCAAAGATATTTCTCGAGAGGTGAAATAGTTCTCGAGAAGTTTGCTGAAGAGTTCCTTTAAGGTAATTTCTCGAGGGATTGACCCATTTCTCGAGATATACAAGATCATTTCTCGAGATCAGTACTGCTTCTTGAGAAATATTGTTCATTTTTCGAAAAGTGTCAGAATTCCCTTGATAAGTCCATTTCCCGAGATGTATAAACATTTCTCGAGAAGTATAAGATGTTTTCTCGAGAAATCCCATATATGACTTAACTTTTTCTTGAAAATCCTGATCTTGGCTTCCTTGAGGGGTTGAAAGGTTGAAGGTCTTCCTGGCTTAATTTATAACTTGTCAAGGGCTCCATGTTGAGCATTCCATGTTCTGTCTTGAAGAAAGAGAACTTTGTCTCATCCAGCGGCTTCGTGAAAATAACCGCAACTTGCTTATCCGTAGGGACATAACTTAGATTGATGTCCCCATTCTCCACATGCTCCCGGATGAAGTGATATCTCAATTCAATATGCTTTGTCTGGCTGTGAGAGACTGGATTATTTGCAATTGCTATAGCGCTGGAGGAGTCTCAAAACATGGGGATTTCCTTGAACTTCATGTTATAATATTCAAGTTGATTCATTATCCAGAGAAGTTGTGCGCAACAACTGCCTGCAGAAATGTATTCTGACTCGGCGGTTGAAATTACAACACAATTCTGCTTCTTGCTACTCCAAGAAATAAACCTCCTTCCAAGGAATTGGCAAGTCCCGGACGTGCTTTCCCTATCGTCCTTGCTACCTACAAAGTCTGCATCTGAAAAACCAATTAGTTTGCTATCATTACTTCTTGGGTACCATAAGCCAAGATTTGGTGTACCCTTAAGGTATCTCAGAATCCTCTTTGCAGTGGTATAGTGAGATTCCTTAGAGTTCACCTGATATCTAGCACATACACATGTATAGAACATTATGTCGGGCCTACTAGCAGTAAGGTAGAGCAGAGAGCCAATTATGCTTCTGTACTTAGTTTCATCGAAAGCTTTCCCTTTCTCATCCTTGTCCAGAGACATAGCTAAACTCATTGGAGTCCTCATAGAGGATGCACTCTCCATTCTAAATTTCTTTACCAGCTCCTTGGTGAATTTCGTCAGAGAGATGAAGAATTCATCTTCAGATTGCTTCACCTGAAGTCCTAAGAAATATTTCAGCTCACCTATACTGCTCATTTCAAACTTCCCTTGCATGAGTTTGGAAAACTTCTTGCAAAGGTTGTCGTCCGTAGAGCCAAAAATAATATTTTCCACATAGATTTGCACTAGCAAAATCTTGCATTTAACTTCCCTAAGAAATAATGTCTTATCTATCTTTCCTCTTGTGAATTTATTCTCAAGAAGAAAGTTAGACAGCATCACATACCATACTCGAGGAGCTTGTTTCAAACCATATAAAGCTTTTTGCAGTAAATAAATATAATCAGGATGCTCAGGATCAACAAAACCTGGGGGTTATTCCACGTATACTTCTTCTTTTATATTACCATTGAGAAATGTTGACTTGACGTCCATTTAGTATACGGTGAATCCCTTGAATGCAGCATAAGGAAGGAACAACCCGATTGCTTCGAGCCTTGCTACAGGAGCATAAGTCTGATCGAAGTCGATCCCTTCTTCCTGTCTGTATCCTTTAGCTACAAGTCTGGCTTTGTTCATGATTATTGTTCCGTCTTCATCTAGTTTGTTTCTATAGACCCATTTTGTTCCAATGATATTCTTATCTTTGGGTTTTGGAACAAGAGTCCACACTTTGCACCACTTGAATTGATTTAGTTCTTCTTCCATTGCAATTACCCAATAGGGGTCTTCATTTGCTTCTTGGAATTTCTTAGGTTCAACCTGTGAGAGGAAACTCAAATGCATATTTTCGTTAGTAGTACCTCTTCTTGTTCTTATGCCTTCATGAGGATCTCCAATGATCAGATCAACAGGATGATCCCTCATATGTCTGAACTCTAGATTCCTTGCATCAATTGGGACACAGGAACTTCTTCTACTACTGGATTGTCTTCCTCCACTAGAATAAGCTCTTCATCTTGGTGATCCTCTTCTTCTGTTGAGGTTGGGGGAGATATCGTGATGAAGGTTTGAGCATTCTCTTTAACTGGCTCATCCAAGTTTAAGTCTTGCAACTTTGAACTTGCATCTTCAACAGAAGCACTAGAAGAGCTGCTATGTAGCATGCTCGTCTCTTCAAATACAACATTAATGGATTCTTCTACCACCAGGGGTTTCTTATCAAAAACTCTATAAGCTCTGCTATGGCTACTATAGCCTACGAAAATACCTTCAAAGCTCTTTTCACTGAACTTGGTTTTGTATTGCTTCACATTATTAAGAACAAAGCATTTACTGCCAAAGATTCTAAAATAAGAGATGGTTGGTCTCTTGCCTTTTAGTAGTTCATAGGGAGTCTTTTCATGGTTTTTATTTATGAGTGCTCTGTTTTTCACGTGGCAAACAGTGTTGACGGCTTCAGCCCAGAAGTATTCCAGAAGTGAAGAGTCGCTCAACATTATTCTGCAAGCCTCAATGAGTGTTCTATTCCTTCTCTCAGCTACCCCATTTTGTTGTGGAGTTTGAGGAGAGGAAAACTCATGAAAGATACTAAGGCTTTCACAGAATTCTGTCATGGCCCCAGATTCAAATTATGTTCCATGATCACTTCTGATTTTGACCACCGAAAAATCTAATTCATTCTGGATTTGCTTGACAAACTTAGTGAAAATATCAAAGGTATCTGACTTGTGTTTAAGAAAGAATACCCATGCAAAACGTGAGTAATCATCTACAATAACTAATATGTAAGACTTACCTCCTAAACTTCTAATTTGCAAAGGACCAAACAAGTCCATATAGAGCATGTGTAAGCACCTGGTAGAGTCTTTTCCAATAATGCTCTTAAAGTTAGCTCTTATTTGCTTGCCTTTTACACATGCATGACAAGGTCTATCTTTAATGCACTTAACATTCGGCGCATCACGCACTAAGTATTGAGAAAATAATTTATTTATAGTTTTGAAATTAATATGTGTTAATCTCTTGTGTCATTGGTCAACAAGAGATGCACTATCTTTTGCTAAAAAACACACTGGTGTAGAGGAGGATAAACAGAGAAAATACAAACAGGAAATATTTCTACAGCAAGTGCTTGATAAAATTGTTTCAGAATTTTCTGCTGACTTTATCAAACACTTATCCTTACAAAAATCAACTATGTATCCTTTATCACAGAGTTGACATGTGCTTATAAGATTATGTTCTAATCCTTCCACATAAGCCACATCGGAGAAGGATACATTACCATTAGTAATCATACCGTAGCCTTTGTTATTTCTCTGTCGGATCCGCCAAAAATAACTTTTGGGCCATTCTCAACTGGAATGTAGTTCTGTAATAGGCTTCTTGTTCCGGTCATGTGCCGAGAACAACCGCTGTCCAAATACCAGATAAGATTTTTGTTGGCCTTTGGACACACCTGCAAAGATAGATTATTTTGCCTTAGGAGCCCAAACAAATTTGGGTCCTTGGTCCCTTGTTAGCTGAGCACCACGATGAACGTTATCATTGTGATTGGTCTTCCTTGAAATGTTTATTTGTGGTCTCTTAAAATAAATCGGATTGAACCAGCAATCTACGTCAAAGTGACCAATCTTACCGCAACACCAACAATCAAATATGTTGTATCTCCGCTTTGTATTCTCCTGCTTTACTTTTTGAACGACAGTTTTGGCATGAGCGTTACTTTTTGATGAGGATCTCTCATGCGTGCAGAATACACATGGTATAACTGTCTCCATTGGCTTAGGAGCAACAGTCTTCACTGTTGGTGCCTTCTCTGCACTAGGTCCATGAACAAAAGGACCGTAACTTCTCAGATTTATTTCTTCATAAGGTGCTTTGAACACACTTGCACCAAAGTTTTGGGGACGAGTCCACCCCTTGTAGTCATTGACAGGCTCAACCTTAGTTGGTCTAGTCAAGTGACCATAGGAGCTCTCCAGATCATAGGCATTTGTGGGAAAGATGACTTTCTTAAATGTCGTCTGATCCAGATGGGCTTTCCCTTTTTCTTCGGTGGTAGCTTTCATAGCATTCTTATTTTTCTTCTTGGCACGGATGCTCTTAGAAGATTTACTAGATTCAGCCACATGACCTAATCCACTGCCACTTGCTTTAGCGGAGAATCCATCAATGATTGGAAGTACAGTTTTCGGTTTGGAGAACTTTTCAACTAGCTTTTTCTCAGCAGCTAGTTGTTCTTCCAGCTCTTTGATAGTTTTCTCTCTCAGGGCAAGGAGCTCATCTGAGCTTTTGATCTTGTCTGTCAGGACTTGTATTTCCTCTCTGTGAGATGTAAGTTGTGCAACTTCTTCTCGCAGATTGGATTCCACTTCCTTGAGAGACATAATCTCCTTGGCCTGGATTTTGATGACCTTTTGACATTTATCAAAACCTTTGAGCAATTCAGTATATTGGGTCATGAGTTCTGAATCCTCATCTGAGAAATAGTTCTCTTGCTCAACTGAAGCATAATCAGATTCAGATAAGATGGTGTGATCATTTACCTTCCCTTTGTACAGAGGTTCTTCTTCGTCGTTAGTCATAGCCATGAGCCCAAAGTAGGCTTCTTCCTCATCACTTGACTTCTCCGAGTCACTGTCGCTGAGAGTTTTGGACTTCTTGGCGACGAAGCATCTTTCAGTCTTCTTTTTCCCATAGGAGGATTTCTTTTCTTCTCCCTTTCCACCCTCTTTCTTCTTGTGAGGGCAATCAGCGATCATGTGCCATGGCTTATTACAACAATAACAAACAATGTCAGAAGAAATATGTTTGTTCGGTTTAGACTTATACCTGTCATGGCTTCTTGAGCCCTTCCTGTGATGATCACCATCACGACGAGAATGTCTGTAGTCAGAGGAAGAGGGCTTGTTCTTCATATGCATTCTTTTGCTTAGCAGTTTCTTGACGGGAGATTAGAGAGAACTCCCCATCGGACATTTCAGAACAGGAGGAGCCGGCTTCTGATTCTTCTTCTTCATCAGTTTCATGTGCCCTTATTGGATACACAGCCCTGCTTTTCCTGGAGCTCTCGGCCTTCAGAGCCAAGGTCCTTTCCTTGTTTGAGGTCTGATTCCCATCTTCTTCTGTTTTTGCGGATATTCATCTACAGCACATGAGATAATAGCTTCCCGAACAGATTCTATGGGTCAATATTTGGCGGCTTTCCAAACTCCCTAATGGCAATGATCTTGCTATCCCATTCTTTCGTCAGGGATCGCAGGAACTTGTCATTTAGTTCACCGTTTGTAAATTCCCGACCATAGTTTCTTAGGTCGTTTACTATTTTGAAGAACCTTTCATAAGCATCGGCAATGCACTCCTTCTTACTCTGCTTGAAGGCCTCATACTCTTGGTTGAGTAGAGATCTTCTATCGTCCCTTACCTCTTCGGTACCTTCCATGAGAATAATCAAGGATGTCCACATCTCTTTGGCTGATTTGTAGTGGATCAAGTTTTGTAGCATAAAGTCGTCCACTGCACTAGCAATTATGTTCTTCGCTTTTTTGTCCAAGGCTACTATAGCGATCTCATCCTTGGTTAGGTCCATCATTTTCTTTGGCACCTGAACAGTTGGGTCAAATGTAGAGGCAACCATAGGCACATGAGGTCCTTCTTCCACAACTTGAAATATTCTCGGATCTGCGGCTTCCATGTAAAATCTAACTCTTTCTTTCCACATGGGGAAATTAGCCTTTTTGCAGATAGGCAGCTTCAACGAGGAGGAATCCTTGCTTCATTCCATGATTTGCTAGCAACTAGAATGGATGGATCTGTTCAAGGTGTTAACCTAGAAATGAACAGCGTCGCTCTGATAACAATTGAAGTATCTAGTTGCCTACCTAAATCACCTAGAGGGGGGTGAATAGGTGATAACTGCGTCTTTTGCGGAATAAAAACTTGATAAAATGATAACACAGAAAACTCAATCACAGACAAAACAAGAAATTTTATAGTGGTTCCCCGATCTTGGGTACTCTACTTTCCGCCTCGCCAATCTAGCACCACAGCTAGCCTTGACTACTTCACAATATCTCGGATCAAGAATGATCCTACAATCTTGGAGTCGCCACTCCTACAATTCAGAGACAAATTCTCCTACAAACTAGGAGACAACGCTCCCACAAACTCGGAGATAACCCTCCTACAACTCGGAGATAACCCTCCTACAACTCGGAGATAACCCTCCTACAACTCGGAGATAAAATCTCCTACAAGCAATATAGATTTTGTACAACAAATGAATTAACAAAATGAGTTCAGATCTGAAATGCCGTAATCTTCAGTCTTCTTGATACTTGGAGAAATTTGGCTTGAAGAAGATGAGGAGAGGATGAAATCTCATATCTGACCTTCTAGGATTTGACAAGATCCAATAAACTTCTGTAGATTATATGAGCAATGATCTGTCGAATCTTTTCTTCCAAAAGGATCGACTGAATGAGAGAGAGAGAGAGCGATATTCAACGATGGCGTAGGCGGTAGCTCTTTCTCGATTTCCGATTGAATATTGAATTAGGTTTTCACGAGAATCAATAATGGAATAAGAGTCGATATGAGCCTTATATAGTAGACAATCATAACAGCTAAGAGTCCTTGAAATAAGGTAAAATTAACCTTAAAACATGACACACGTGTCGTCGACTCCGTCAGAGAATAATAACAGAACCGTCAGAACACGGATTTCAAAATAGGATAGGAAGAGAACTTCTTTCTCGGGACAACAAGGATTTCTCGAGAAATGAAATAATTTCTCGAGAGATGGCTGCAACATTTTGAGAAATGGCTTGGAAAAACTTTCAGAAAGACTTGAAGAAAACTTCTCGAGAACAATAGGACTTCTCGAGAAATAGCTTTGATTTCTCGAGAGAACACTTGACTTCTCGAGAAACAACTTAGAAAACACTTCACTGAACAAATGAGAAGACTTCTCGAGAACAAAGACAGCTTAGAAAACACTTCACTGAACAAATGAGAAGACTTCTCGAGAACAAAGACGACTTCTCAAGAAATAGACTTGATTTCTCGAGAGATCAAGAGACTTGTCGAGAAAAACACTAGAAACATTAGATTTGAAGACAGAGATGGATTTCTCAAGTAATGGAAAAGACTTCTTGAGAAATATCCTGGATTTCTCGAGAGATGACTTTGAATTCTCGATAAATGCACTTAGAAAAATTTGAACCTTTTTCCTTCTTTCTTTCTCTTGAACACCAACAACTCTTCCAACTCCCAAGCTTCAAGGGTCTTGTAAATGAAGTGTATCCCAATAGAGATATCACACATAAGTCAACACCATGTCCCACACAATGAGGGATTACATTGCATGAGACTGTGTTTAATGACCCATTGTGATCTGACATTGGTCTACACTTTGCAATTATAACCTGCAAGAACATAGCTAAAAGACAACATCAAATACACCAGCAATTCAACTTGGTTCAAGGGTAACTTCATACAAATCAAGGCTATTGTGGATACAATACCCAACAAGTCTATCTTCTTTAGATGATGAATTGGGCAACCTGACCTCATATCAAACTGGTCTCCGTCCAGTTAATTTAGATAAAGGTTGATGATCCTATCGAAGTTAGGAATCATCAAACTTTCTTTGATCTTTTCAAACAGAATTTGTCCCCAATTCACCCTTTTTCTGCAAATAACAGCCGCTACCAATGTGAATATATCATTAGATAGGTAGTCATGTGAACCTACCTTACATAATAATACTTTTCCCAAAATGTCTGACAGAAGCTTTCCTTCTCCGTTCATATACTTCCTTCTAACTGAAGTTGTTCCTCTTGGCAAACCGCAGAACTGCAAAGCTCGATTGTGCTCTTCTTCAAACAAGCAATCCTCTTCTACAACAATCGGCAATCTCAGAAATCTCGTCATCCTCGACGGCTTCAATTTGATCACTTTGCCTATGACACCTGACTTGATTACCTCTCCATTGTGGCGAACCTTTGCATTCTTAAAGAAGTTCAAGACGTCTCGGTCAAGAACGTGGCATAGATGCTCAAGAATAAATGACAAACCCGTCTCTTCTAAACAGAGAACGGAATTCTTGAATTCGTCAGTGGCACTAGCAAACCCTGTTCTGACGAGCTCTCCTCCTACTAGAAGCAATCCAGCACTCTTGCGCGACATTCTCGCTTGAAATCGATGGAGTGAATCGAGGAAGAAGGAGAATCGTTGGAAGAGCTCGACGAGGGAGACGAATCGACAGAAGAGGGGTTTCGGCGAAATGAAGAGCGTGACTCGAGAAATCTGAAAACTTATATATATATATATTTTAATGTTTAAAAATAAAATAGAGGCGCATACTGTTAGAACAACCCTATTACTGATTTGGAATAGGATCACTATCTGTTGACTAGGACTAAGTTGACCCCATTGTATAGTTTAAGGGTCAAAGTTTTAGGCTGTCTGAGTTAGCTAGAACTTAGGAAAAACTCTAAGTCTCTGCGTTCGACGACCTCCATCGTGCATTCGACGAACTCCATCCTGGGTTCGACGAACGGCATGCTCCATTTCGACGAACTTGCCAAGTCTCTGTGTTCGACGAACTTCATTCTGCGTTCGACGAAATCCATTCTCAGCTCGACGAACTCAGTTCTCCAGCCAGTCCAGCAGTTTATCTCTCAGTTTAACGAATTCCAGCTTCAGTTCGACGAACTCGTATCTGTGTTCGACGAATTCAATTCAGCTCGACGAACTCTTCTCCCAGCTCGACGAAATTTCTCCTCAACTTCATATTTTCAGAAGGATCAGTTTTATTCTATTCTCTGAACTCAGATCGACTATCAACAACGGATCTATTCTATTATTTGGAGTTATTCATTTCCAGATAAGTCAAGATTTGTTCCTTCCATTTGTTTATTCCTTTCCAATCTCTTCTCTCGAGAAAGTAGCCATTTGGCTTATTGGAAAAGGATATCTTTTATGGAAAAAGGAATTAAAGATTTGCTGAATCAGATTGCAGTTCCAAGATATAATCAATTCTGATTATTCTATTCCTTATTTAGAGGATTTGAAATTCAAATCAGATTAATATACTCTCTAAGGAAAAGAAAGAAGCAGTAGTAATACCAGTAAGAAAGTATCACAGTTTCAGTCGAGAGAAAAACACACAGAAAGTCAAACAGAAAGATCATCTTCCTCAAGCAGCACCTTTCACTCTCTGAGAACAACAACACAAATCTCATCTCAGTTTTCAGCTGCAAGTTTCTAATCTTCAAAGAGAAACAACAATCTGAGAAACTTTTGTCTCTCATATTCATCAGCTATCAAGGAAGATCATTTATATTCAAGAGGAAGCTCCATCCATTATCAGTCAAGAAATTCAATCAGACAGGGGGAGCTTCACAACAACAAATCCACTAGTCTTCTCTCAGCTTGTTGACGGAGAAGAACTTCATAAACCCTCTTTATCCCATCTTGAACAGGGTTCTAACTCCCTTCAAAAGTTAACCCTTTGGTGGCAGGGCACCTGATCAAAAACCTGTGGTTGGTGGCAGGGCACTTGATCAAAAACCTGTGGTTGGTGGCAGGGCACTTGATCAAAAACCTGTGGTTGGTGTTTGGGCACCTGATCAAAACCCCATTGGTGATAGGGCACCTGATCAAAAACCTAGTGGATTCCCACCAAGGGTGGTAGAAGAGTAGATGTACCCTGGTTGATTGGGGAACTACTATAGATCCTTGTGTCTTCTGTGTTTGTGTTTATTTTTCTGTACTATGCTGTGTGATTTTTTTTTTGTTTTTATAACTCACTTTGTTATACACATATAAATATCACTATTTTAGTTCCGCTATAAAAATAAGTTAAAAACTTTTAATACTCTATTCACCCCCCCCCCCCCCCCTCTAGAGTAAATCTAAGATCTAACCTCACTTTCAATAAGTATCAGAGGACTTTCAATTGGTATCAGAGGTTGGTTGATTCTTTATAGGCTAACACCTGAATCAAAAGATCAATTAGATCTTAAATTTCTTCTAGAGTTTTATTTTTCTAAAAACTCATGGCACAGAACAAAGAATACTCAAGCACAAGACCTCCTATGTGCAATCTAAATAAGTTTGCATTATGGAAGGCAAGGATCAGATTGTATATGAATTCTATTGACGAAGATATTTTCAATGCAATTTTGACAGGACCTCCTACTCCTACAGTAACAACAGTGCTGAAGCAGCAACAAACAATAATGATGTTCCACCTCCTGAGTGGACAGAAGCTCAAAAGAAGCAAATAAGTGCAGATGCCAAAGCAATGAATATCTTGGCACAAATAATGTCTGATAACATTTTTCAAAAGGTTGTGGAATGCACCTCAGCCAGGGATATTTGGATTTCCCTCAACAACATGGTTGAAGGTTCTGCGGAAGAGTCAGAGTCTTCATCCAGCTCATCTGAAGATGATGAGAATGAATCAAATGACAAAGATCAATGCTTGATGGTTGTCTATGACTCAAGCAGTGAGTCAGAACATGCATCATCATCCTGTTCCAGTGATGATGAATTTGAAAGAAACTTCTGCATGATGGCTATCAATGCCTCAGGAAATAATTCAGATGAATTAGAATCTGAAACTGATGCTGATCAAGTAATATCTAACTTTGATTTTAATTCAAATGATTTCAAAAATGAATTTAAAACTCTTGTTTAGATTTAATTAAATCAGAGAAGGAAATAATTTCCCTGAAAAATAAGTTGGTTGAAATGAATCAACTGGCTGGAGATAATACAAATCTTAAGAAAGAATTGGCTGCCTCCAGAGAGCATATTGTTCTCATTGAGAACAAGTTATCTGAAGCTAAGAAGTTTGAAGAATCCCTCAAAGGGAGAAGCATCAAACTGATGGACATCACAAGCACAGTGAATGCCAGACTCAATGGCAGACTGGGCTTGGGTGCATCATCAAGTGAGCCACATCTTCTTAAGAACAACATTTTATCTACACCAGTAAAATTCATTTCTACCAAGAGCAAAGAGGCAGTAGTAGTTGATAAGAACATCTCAAGCAAGGATGTTAAGAATAAAGGAATTCAACAGAATTCGTCGAACGAAGATCGACGAAATCACATGAATTCGTCGAACGTAGATCGACGAAAGCTGAACACAGAATTTCAGTATAATTATCCATCGAACGGCGCGCGATGAAACTACTTCAATTCGTCGAATGACGATCGATGAACTCTGAAGACAGACTTTCATTATAGTTACTATTTGAACAGCGCTCGACGAAGTTACTCCAATTCGTCGAACAACGATCGACGAACTCACCAGAATTCGTCGAACAAAAAATATACTGAATTTCAATAGAATTCTTATTCTCAATATACTAAAAATCCTTTTACTGAATGGATTATTCCTCCTAGGAAATATCATCCACAAGGTTATAAGGATCAACCCGAGATTTCTTATATTTCAGAATTTTGTGGAAAGACAAAAGGACCCAAGGTAGTCTGGGTCAAAAACAACTAGTTTATTTTCTGTTGTGCAGGTACAAGGCTATCCAAACATAAAAGAACAATGGTATTTGGATAGTGGGTGCTCAAAGCATATGACAGGAAACAAGGCCAACTTAAGCAATTACAAAGCAAAGCTTGGACCCAAAGTGATTTTTGGAGACACCAACTGTGGACAAACCAAAGGCTATGGAAAAAATCAAAGTTGGAGCAGTCACCTTCAAAAGGTAGCTTATGTCAAGGGTCTCAAGCACAACCTCATCAGCATAAGCCAGTTATGTGATGAAGGTTATCAGGTAACTTTTAACCATTCCTTATGTCTTATTACCAATAATAAAAACATTACTGTGTTATCTGGTATTAGACATGGAAATATTTATTTAGTCATTTTTGACTCTGCCAATTCAGATATTTGTTTATTTAATTCAATAAGTAAAACAAATGAATTATGGCATAAAAGGCTGGGACATATTTACCTTAGAACTATATCTAAGCTTTCTAAGGACAATCTTGTTAGAGGACTACCTTCTGGTTCATACAAGAAGGAAGGACTCTGCAAGGCTCGTCAACTAGGAAAGCAAACCAAGAGTAGTTTTAAATCTTTATCCAAGAGTGATTCACCTAGGATTATGTACTTACTGCATTTGGATCTCTTTGGACCCACTGCAATACAGAGTCTAGGAGGGAAGCATTACACTTTAGTTATTGTAGATGACTTCTCAAGATTCACTTGGGTGTTCTTTCTTAGGAACAAGTCTGACACCTTCAGTGTTCTGACAGACTTTCTCAGGTCCATCAAGATTGAGTACTCTACTCTAGTTGCATTGGTCAGAAGTGATCATGGCACTGAGTTTGAATCTCTTCTGATGAGAGAATTCTGTGGAAAAGAAGGGATCATGCAATGTTTCTCTGCTCCTAGAACTCCTCAACAAAATGGGGTAGCTGAAAGGAAAAATAGAACACTAATTGAATCAGCAACTACATTGCTTACTGATGCTCACTTGCCAATCTCTTTTTGGGCAGAGGCAGTGAACACAACAAATTATGTGTTGAACAGGAGTTTGATACATAAACTCAAGGGTAAAACTCCCTATGAATTACTTAAGAATAAAAAGCCTAAGGTTAACTATTTTAAGATATTTGGCTGTAAATGCTATGTGTATAACAATGATAAGAAGTATCTAAGGAAATTTGAAGCAAAAGCTGCTGAAGGTATATTCCTCGGATATTCACTTTCTAGTAAAGCATATAGAGTTTATAACAAATCAACTCTTAAGATAGAAGAGTCTATGCATGTATCTTTTGATGAAACTAACATGTTAAATGAGGAGAGGAATACCACCTCTACCAAAGATACTTTGCAGGTACCAGCTCTATGTGAAGAGCTCAATGGATTGTATCTACAGAATAATGATTCTCTACTAACATCAAATGAAATTATTGAAGACAGTGAAGAAGAGGATAATCCAGATCTTGTTGATAATTCAAATCAAATGACAGCTGATCAAATTCCTCAAGTGGAAACCATTGCTGAACCAACTCCAACTATTGATCACATCACAGTTAGAGATCATCCAATATCTCAAGTCATTGGAGATATTTCAGCAGGTGTTCAATCAAGGCATCAACTACACCAAAATCAGATGCATACTTGTTTCCTATCACAAGTTGAACCTCAATCCATAAAAGATGCAGAACAAGATCCAAACTGGATTCTTGCAATGCAAGAGGAGCTCAACCAATTTGAAAGGAACAAGCTTTGGGATTTGGTTCCAAGACCAAAGGGCCATCTAGTTATTGACACCAAATGGGTCTTCAGGAACAAGCTAGATGATCAAGGCATAATAATTAGAAATAAAGCAAGATTGGTAGCCCAAGGATATTCTCAGGAAGAAGGAATTGATTTTGTTTAAACCTTTGCTCCTGTTGCTAAACTTGAAGCTATAAGGATATTTCTTGCCTTTGCTGCATTCAAGAAGTTCAAAGTATATCAAATGGATGTGAAGAGTGCTTTTCTTAAGTAGAGATATCAAAGAAGAAGTTTATGTGGAACAACCACCGGGTTTTATCTCTCCATCTCACTCTTCTTATGCATTTAAGCTTAATAAAACTCTCTATGGTCTCAAGCAAGCTCCTAGAGCATGGTATGAGACCTTAGCTAATTTTCTTTTGGAGAACAAATTCTGTAGAGGCATTGTTGATAAAACCCTATTTTTTAGGATACATAAAAATCAAACATTACTAGTTCAAATCTATGCAGATGATATCATTTTTGGCTCTACTGATTCAAATCTATGCAAAAGGTTTTCTGACCTAATGCAATCTAAATTTGAAATGAGTGGTATGGGTGAGTTATCTTACTTCCTTGGCCTTCAAGTGAAGCAAACTCCAAATGGGATATTCATATCACAATCCAAGTATGCTAAGGAATTAGTAAAAAGATTTGGTATGTCTGATTCCTCTACCATGAAAACACCCATGCCCTCCAATGCTGTTGTTGTCAATGATGAATCAGGGAAACCTGTTGATCAGAAAGTATATAGAGCAATTGTTGATTCACTACTTTACTTAACAGCTAGTAGGCCTGACAAAATGTTTGCTACATGTATTTGTGCTAGGTTCCAAGTTAACCCCAATGAATCTCACCTTATTTTACTAAAAAGAATTTTGAGATATATAAAGGGTTGTCAAAATCTGGGACTCTGGTATCCAACTACATCAGAATTTGAATTAACTGGATTCTCAGATTCTGATTATGCTGGATGCAGAGTAGACAGGAAAAGCACATCAGGAACTTGCTAGTTCCTTGGTGATATGCTAGTGTCTTGGTTTTGTAAGAAACAAACATCTGTGTCTACATCAACAACTGAAGCAGAATATATTGCTGCTGGCAGTTGCTGCTCACAGATATTGTGGATACAAAATCAACTTCTAAACTATGGTATCAATCTAAATAAATCAATTATATTTTGTGACAACACTAGTGCAATATCTATAACACAAAATCCAGTACTCCATAGTAGGACTAAACACATAGAAAATAGGCACCACTTTATCAGAGATAATGTGGATAAAAATAAAATTTGTCTACATTTTATCCCTACTGACTTACAAAGAGCTGATATTTTCACCAAACCCTTGGATGAAAAGAAGCATATCTTCTTTATAAATCAGTTAGGAATGATAGATGGAGATTCAATCAATTAAAAATTCATTTTTCTACTTATCCCATCATTTCGTCGAACAGAGAATGACAAAATTTGATCGTTCGTCGAACGGAGATCGACGAAGCCTACTTCAGAGATCGACGAAGTCATCTAGATCGTCGAACTGAGATCGACGAAAATTTATTTTCGTCGAACGCAGTTTGATGAAGCCTATGACTCTGATCTCTTTCCTTATAATCAAACTTTGATTTCCTTTTGACTGTGTGCCTATAGAAATTGCTTCTCCTTCCAGTTTCTTTGCACTTGATCTCTTTTTTTCTTTTGCAGGAACAATGACAATCTTTCTTCTAAAATTGCATCCTTCCCTACCTCATATACAACTGTCCCTTCTTCTAGGGGCCTAGCTTCAGGTCTCCCTGAAACTTGGCAGGGGGGATGTATTTATGAAGAAGCTCCAGTTTCAGGGTGAGATGCTTTATGAAGAAGCTCCTTTTGATGCAGTGAATGATGATTCAATATGACAGATTCAAATCCAGATTCAGTTATGGTTTTGATAGAAGCAGTTTTCAATTATTTGAAGAAGTTTCAGATCAACAAAGTAGATTCAGTTGCCACAGCTCAGATCAACAAAGTAAAAGCTGAAGGCAAGGATTTCTCCCAGTATTCTACAAAGTCTGATTTCAGAAGACAAGAATTTGAAAGGCAAATCATTTTCAAGAGAAAGACAAAAGCTCATGATTATTTGATTTCAGTGTAAATATTTCTAAACCTAGAGTACTATATTTCTTATCTGTTGAAATGAAATTTATTTCTGTTAGATATATATGCTCTATGTTTTGTTTGTTTTAATTTTGTCAAATAGTGTCCAAACCCAAATAGGGGGAGATTGTTGGAACAACCCTATTACTGATTTGGGCTAGGATCACTATCTGTTGACTAGGACTAAGTTGACCCCATTGTATAGTTTAAGGGTTAAAGTTTTAGGCTGTCTGAGTTAGCTAGAACTTAGGAAAAACTCTAAGTCTCTGCGTTCGACGAACTCCATCGTGCGTTCGACGAACTCCATCCTGGGTTCGACGAACGACATGCTCCAGTTCGACGAACTTGCCAAGTCTCTGCGTTCGACGAACTTCATTCTGCGTTCGACGAAATCCCTTCTCAGCTCAACGAACTCAGTTCTCCAGCCAGTCCAGCAGTTTATCTCTCAGTTCGACGAACTCCAGCTTCAGTTTGACGAACTCGACTTTGTGTTCAACGAATTCAATTCAGCTCGACAAACTCTTCTCTCGGCTCGACGAAATTTCTCCTCATCTTCATATTTTCAGAAGGATCAGTTTTATTCTATTCTCTGAACTCAGATCGACTATCAGCAACAGATTTATTCTATTATTTGGAGTTATTCATTTCCAGATAAGTCAAGATTTGTTCCTTCCTTTTGTTTATTCCTTTCCAGTCTCTTCTCTCGAGAAAGTAACCGTTTGGCTTATTGGAAAAGGATATCTTTTATGGAAAAAGGAAAAAGAAATTAAAGATTTGCTAAATCAGATTGCAGTTCCAAGATATAATCAATTCTGATTATTCTATTCCTTATTCAGAGGATATGAAATTCAAATCAGATTAATATACTCTCTAAGGAAAGGAAAGTGGCAGTAGTAATACCAGTAAGAAAGTATCACAGTTTCAGTCGAGAGAAAACACACAGAAAGTCAAACAGAAAGATCATCTTCCTCAAGCAGCACCTTTCACTCTCTGAGAACAACAACACAAATCTCATCTCAGTTTTCAGCTGCAAGTTTCTAATCTTCAAAGAGCAGCAACAATCTGAGAAACTTTTGTCTCTCAGATTCATTAGCTATCAAGGAAGATCATTTATATTCAAGAGGAAGCTCCATCCATTATCTGTCAAGAAATTCTATCAGACAGGGGGAGCTTCACAACAACAAATCCACTAGTCTTCTCTCAGCTTGTTGACAGAGAAGAACTTCATAAACCCTCTTTATCCCATCTTGTACAGGGTTCTAAATCCCTTCAAAAGTTAACTCTTTGGTGGCAGGGCACCTGATCAAAAACCTGTGGTTGGTGGCAGAGCACCTGATCAAAAACCTGTGGTTGGTGGCAGGGCACCTGATCAAAAACCTAATGGATTCCTTCCAAGGGTGGTAGAAGAGTAGATGTACCCAGGTTGATTGGGGAACTACTATAGATCCTTGTGTCTTCTGTGTTTGTGTTTATTTTTCTATACTGTGCTGTGTGATTTCTTTGTGTTTTGTTTTTATAACTCGCTCTGTTATACACATATAAATATCACTATTTTAATTCCGCTATAAAAATAAGTTAAAAACTTTTAATACTCTATTCACCCCCCCCCCCCTAGAGTAAATCTAAGATCTAACCTCACTTTCAATAAGTATCAGAGGACTTTCACGTACCTGGAAGATGAAGTAACTCGGTGGATCCAATAACAATAGAAATTATATTTAAGAAAATCTGAAATAAAGCATTCGATGAAATTGACTAGATAATTCGTCGAAATGTTACGAGGAAATCCTGCAATTCGTCGATAGTACTCAACGAAAATGACTTTTCGTCGAAAAGATGCTTGATGACCCGACGAATTCGTCAAAATGACTCGTGTAATTTCCTTGATTTCTTGATAAATCTGATTTTCTGATTTTAAGCATGAGTCCTTTGCCTTCTCTTCAAGATTCCTTGTTTAGCATCCCAAGTTCTAGCTTGAAGTAATTGAACTTGGTTTCATCAAGCGGCTTCGTGAAAATATCAGCAACTTGCTTATCCACATGCTCCCGGAGAATCTCTTCCTTGAAATTTGAGGTTGATGTCCTATCCACATAACTGAGGTTGATGTCCTTGTTCTCCATCTGCTCCCGGATGAAATGATAGTGAATCTTTCTGTGCTTTGTCCGACTGTGAGAGACTGGATTGTTGGCAATTGCAATTGCACTTGATGAATCATAGAACATTGGAATCTCCTTTAGCTTCAAATTGTAATCTTCAAGCTGATTCCGGATCCACAGAAGTTGTGCACAACAACTTCCTGCGGAGATATACTCTGATTCAGCAGTTGAGATTGCTACAAAATTCTGTTTCTTGCTACTCCACGAGACAAGCCTCCTTCCAAGGAATTGGCATGTCCCGGAAGTGCTTTTCCTGTCATCCCTGCTTCCTGCAAAATCAGCACCTGAAAATCTCGTTTGTTCGAAGTCATTACTTCTTAGGTACCATAAGCGAAGATTCAGTGTGCCTTTAAGGTATCTCAAAATCCTCTTTGCAGTGGCATAGTGAGATTCCTTAGAGTTCACCTGAAATCTAGCACAAACACATGTTGAAAACATTATGTTTAGTCTACTAGGAGTAAGGTAGAGCAAGGATCAAATTATACTTCTGCATTTGGTTTCATCAAAAGGTTTCCCTTTCTCATCCTTGTCCAGATTCATATTTGAACCCATTGGAGTCCTCATTGAGGTTGCGTTCTCCATCCAAATTTCTTAATTAACCCTTTGGTGAACTTCGTCTAAGAGATGAAAATTTCATCTTCAGATTATTTCACCTGAAGTCCTAAGAAATACTTCAGCTCACTCATACTACTTATTTCAAATTTCCCTTGCATTAAGTTAGAGAAGTTTTTGCAAAGGTTTGTTGGACATGTGTGTCACATCCCTTTGTTTGAGAATAACAAATCCCATATTGTATTTGATATTGCTTGTAGTGTGTTTATAGTGTGCAGGAACTATAGGTGCAATACTCCACATGTATGAAGCAGCTTGGAACAATCTTTTGAAAGGAGCAGCACTAACGCCAGCGCTATCGCTAACGCCAGCACTAACGCCAGCGCTATCGCTAACGCCAGGCGCTAGCTCAGTTGGTTCCGTCTCAGCGGTTTCATCTCAGCTTCCGTCTCAGCGGTTAGCCTCGTCTCAGCAGTTCCTTGGCGCTACCGCCAGCGCTAACGCTAACGCCAGGCGCTAGCTTGAGCTCGTGCAGATCGCCACGCCACCGACAGTTTCGCAACCGCTCCACACGAGCGATACCGCCAGTGCTATCGCTACCGCAGGCGCTATCTCAAGTTCGTGCATAGAGCCACGCCGGTGACGGTTTCGCAACCGCTCCACACGAACGATACCGCAGGCGCTACGTACTACCGCAGGCGCTAGCTCCAAGGTCTATAAATTGAAGCCAACTTCGATCATTTTGATCATCCATCCCAAAGAGGTTGCTTGTGCTACAATTCCAGTGCTGTTATGCTGCCGAAGATGGATCTCCCACAAAAAGCTTAAAGGAGAATTCTGGAGGAGGACAACGTCACGCTACATCCGAAGGACGATCGCTTCAACCTCGCTTATACTACATCGATCCTTCATCCTCAACTCCAGAGATCTCATATAGGGAGTTTTATTATTGATTTTCATTATTTCCATTCCATACTTTCTTTGTAACCGTTTAGTTAATTCGCCTTGTGTTGGCGACTAGGTCTGGGTAGGACTTAGGGGGAAATTCGCCTTGTGTTGGCGACTAGTTCTAGGTGGTTAGATCTAGGGGGATCAAGGCCATATCCGGGGAAGGATTGGCTAGAGCGGCTTGAGGCCTTATCCGAGGAAGGATAGTCTAAAGCCAACCGGTTCGTGGAGATACGAGCCGGTATAGAAATGGAAAAATTATTTACATATTTGTCGCCTCCGATTTCTAGCGATATAGAAATCAAATTTATGTAAACACTTTTTTTCATATAATATATTCATGTCTCTTTTGTGTTTACTTGATTTCTATCATTTGGCGTAATCTCTACTATATTGTGTTCTAAGTTTTCAATTCTAAATCTAAATTATTTATTTCAATCTCTTTCATCATAAAACAATTTAGTACTTGTTTCTAAAATTGCAAATCATAATTTTCTATTCATTTAGCTAAATTGTTATTTTACCTTCGCATATTATAAAACAATTTAGTAATTTTCTTAAAATTATAAAAAGAATTTTTATTCCCTTATTCACCCCCCCCCCCTAAGGCCGCCGTAAGATCCAACAAGTGGTATCAGAGCACAGGTTATTCCAAATCGGTTTAACAGCCCAGAATAATGGCGTCTCATGATCTCGCTTCTACTAGTAAGGGAAATTTTCTTATAAATGAAAAATCTTTAGCACCACATTTATTTGAAGGCAAAAATTAATGGGTGGAAAACTCTTATGGAAAAATTTCTTAAGTCTTTGGATATGGAAGTATGGAATATTACTATTAAAATACCCCCAAGTATTTTAAATAAAAATGAAATGTTTTTAAATGCCAAATCTATGAATAGTCTATATTGTGCATTAGATCAAAATATTTTCAAACTTATTTATACACTTCCTACTGCTTATGAAGTTTGGAAATTTCTTGAGAATACTTATAATCTTCCTTCTACATATGATGAACAAGAGGAATTCCTTATGGATCCAAGAGAAGAAATCGACAAGGACTCATTCTTGGAGGATGATAAATCTAAGAGAGATATCGACAAGGAATTCCTTATGGATCCAAGAGAAGAAATCGATGAGGGCTTATGCTTGGAGGAAGAAGAATACAACATCACAATATTGGACTCATTTGTTGGCAACACATCAAGCAAAAGAGAAGACGGAAACTATAGCAAGGTAAGAAAATCTAAATCTTCTATTTTTGTAACAAATTCCATTTCTATTTCTCGTATGCTTAAAATTGCTAAATATAAAATTTTAAAGTTAAAAATTACTAATTCCAAATTATGTTTAGAAAATAATTCTTTAAAAACAAACGATAACGTAGAATCAAATATTGATGTGTTAAATTCTCTTTCATGCTCTTTAGGTAAAATTCCTATTCCTTGTTTAGATTGCAATCAATTAAAAGAAAAATTCAAGGATATTGAAAAAGTGCTCTTAGTTTCTAAAGAACATAATGAAAAATTGATAGTTGAAAATGATGCTTTAACTTGTAAGTTAATACAATTAAAATCTTTTGTTGAAAAATTTCAAATGTCATGTAATGAATTTCATCATAAGATTTTGAATAACAAGGATAAATTACCTTACAAAATCATTTCTAAAAAGGACCATTTTCACACATTAAATCAAAAGGAGTTTAGTTTCAAAAAGAATTATGATCCTCATAAAATTCTTAAGAGTCATTATTATAAATCTCAATATATTTTCAATCATGACTCAAATTTAAAAACTCCTTTTCATGAAAATCAAACTATAAAATATTATCCTTCATATTATAAGAGTATGTCTATAAGAAAGAGTGGAAATGAAAATTATCAAAATAAGAATCAATTATTCACAACATTTTGTAACCCACTCTTTCAACAATCACTTCTTAAGAAAGACAATCACTCTTATAAATTTTCAAAGAATCGTTATAATAAAATTCATTATGATTATCAACATCAATCTATTTTGAAAAATAATTTGAATAAACATAAATCCCAAATGAATTATTTTTCAAACAACTATCACTCTATAAAGATGTCACATAATCATAACATGAATTTAAAAGACAAACAACAAATGTATGAATGGAGACCCATAAAGAAAAATGACATATCACCTTTAATTATTAAAACCCATTCATCATTATCTTCCCAAAAATCACCACGATATATTTGGGTACCCAAAGGAACCATTACACATGGCCAACTTTGGATACCTAAATCTCTTATCATTTAGTATCTTCCAATTGCATGAAGTAGAAACAAATAAAAATGAAATATCACTACTCTAATTCATGATATGCTTATTGTTACTTTCCTTTTGTTTAATTTTTATTTTTTTTGAACAAACATGCTATGATCACTTTATATATCATGAAATATGACTTTCATTTATTAAGCCTAATGTTTATCAAATCAAATTTGAATTAAAATTGAACATTAAGTCATGTATTTTTCAAAGTGATCTATCTCTCATCTTTGATTGTACCTTATCCTTTTAAATCCTTTACCCTTAATTGTCTTGAATTATCATTAGAAATTGAATTTTGAAATTATTATGAAGACTATTGAAACTATTTTAAAGATTGGATTTAAATGGTTTATTAAAGAGCTTAAACTAAAAATTAAAATGCGCAACATATTTTTTATTCTATATTTGTTTGCTGCATATGATAGCCCTTATAATGAAGAACATTATCTAGAAAAATTGAAAACAAAAATTCATCTAAACGCATGTTTAATCTTTCAAAAATGCGAGTTTACGATCAAAACTTCAAACATCCATATCTTTTGATCCGCTCGCCTGATTTTCGCGTTTAATATATTTTCAGAAAGAGCACAAAAATCTCCATCCAACGGCAAACTAGGCTTACTCATTTGAGTTCTTTTGGTGCTGTCAACTTGCCCAATTTCAACTCCGTTTTAAAAGCTATCTTAGTTTGCTTGATTTGGAAATTTCTGTGTCTATGGATTTTTTCATCACATGCTATCCTTAGTATAATTATTTCATATATTAATTTAGATATTATGTTTGTGATGTGTGTCACCTATGTTTGCATGTAATTTAGACCTTAGAATCATCTTGTATCATTAAGATCAAATCAAAAGTTTAATCATTTCATTCTAGGTCTATAGTAAATTAATTTGAGAACTTCTCATATTACATACAACATAATCTCCATTAATCCTATGTAATAACATTGCATTCAAACTCATTATCCTAGCGTTGCTTCTTGGTCTATGCTTATATCTTTATGCTAGGTAGAACACTTACAATGTTATTCAAATTTCATGATAATTATGTGATTTGAAATTATAATAGAATACTAAAATTCCAACAAACACATAATTTATGGATTAATCATTAGAATATTTATGAATATTGTTTCATGAATCATATATTATCATGCAAAACCAAGGATCAATAAATTCAATTATTGAATGACATTTTATTTCAAAACTATATATTTGTGATCTTTGTCTTTGATATGATAGCATGATCATCATTTTCTAGACTTACAATTCAAACATATCCATTCAAAAGAAAATCACCAATTCATATTGTCATAAGTCTAAAAGAATTAGAATTTAAATACATCATGATGATCTAACATATATTCTATGCAAAATTCTCTATAATCATAAATCATAATTCATGTTCGATCAAGAAATATCTTAAATCAATAATAAGAATTATGAATCTTATGATAAATTTTTTTTTAATATTTTCTTTCCATTATTTTTGTGTATTAATATGCTTTGCTATTGATTGCATATATCTCTCATATTTGTAGACTCTAGAATTAACTTTGCAATGAAGATATACATCAAACTTAATCATCACTCTATTTTAGATCTATAATTTGAAATTTTATTTTTAAATACATGCAATATCAATATAAATCTTATGACATGACATTAAACCCAAAACTCATCATACTAGCATTGCCCACTTATTGAATATTAGTAATTATGCTAGTTATCACATATCGTCATCTCATAAAAGTAGAAAAACTATGCGGCTTTATAACTCATCACATTAAACAAAACCCATAGTTTATATACCAACCCTTAGATTTAAAAGCATAGGTTGTCCAAAAGATTATTTCACCTATGACTTCATATCTTACAATAGCGAGGGCGTAGGGTGTATACATTAGAGACCTAACCTCTAAGTCATGTCTTGTCCTTAACCGGGGAGGGTTCCAGTGGGGCCTTGCGAGGCACTGGGGGGGGGAAGAGTGCTAGGTTGAGCGTTCTCTAGTGTGTGCATATGGGAGTAACACCCCAACCTACGGCATGTGTGCAGCTCCTCATGCCCATCCGTCACTTAGTATGGGGCTAGGGTGTAGACGTTTAGTCGGGGTAGTCTTTAATCTTAGGACATACTTATATTACTCTTTGCATGATCATTTTATTTACTTATCACTTAAATCATGCATATTTTGGGTTGTTTAATAAAAAATGTCCTTTTGTGTCTTCATAATTTATCTTTTCATGATTAAATGTTTTTTTTAAACACAAGAATTTGAGAAAGCCAAAGTTTCATGCAAATTTGATCCACCTTGTGATCTCCAAAAATTCTGAAATTTCAGCATGCAACTACTCTAAGGACACTTAATAAATATCAAAAATCAAAAATTTAAAATTCTCAAAAAATCACGTACTGTTTGTCGCGCTATCACTAGCGCCGGCGCTAGCGTGGGTGTGTGATTTTTTTGTTTTTTTTATTTCTAAAAATCAACAAAAATATGTTAGTTTATTTGTGCAAATTTATTTTTGTGCTTATGTCTATTTTATTTTTGTTTTATTTGAATTATGAAAAATCAACTATAAAAGTTCAAAATTCAAAAATACAAAAATATATTTTATGGTTTTCTGTTTTATTCATATTATGAAAAATCAACTACAAAAATTCAAAATTCAAAAATACAAAAATATGTTTTTTGATATTTGTGTTTTATTCATATTATAAAAAATCAACTACAAAAATTCAAAATTTAAAAAATGACAAAAATATGTTTTGGTGATTTTCTATTTTTTAATTGATTTAAAAATGATAAAACAAAAAAACTGTATGATCTTCTAGTGGAGCAGGTTTTCAGAAGAAAAGAAATTTTTGCTAAGTCAATTCGTCGAGATGTCTCGTGAAGTTCCGATGAATCTCGACGAATCCAGACAGAAGCCAAATTTCTAGTTTAAAGAAGAAATTTCTGCGGCTAAGTCTATTCGTCGAATGTTCACATGAACTCCCAACGAATATCGACGAACGCAGACAGAAGTCAAAAAGACAGACTTGTGAAGGAAAATGTGCGGCTAAGTCAATTCGTCGAATGTTCTCGAGAACTCCCGACGAATTCCGACGAATGAAAACAGAAGACAGTTTTCAAGCTTTGGTCAGTACTTTTCAATGGCTAAGTCAATTCGTCGAATGTTCACGTAAAGTCTCGACGAATGATGGACAGACATTTTCAAATTTATGTTTCAAGAAATTCATCATGCTTATCATATTCAAAACAAAAAAACTATATGATCTTTATTGCCAATATCAAGCATGTATGATTTCTATTATTTAGAATTATTTACAATGTTAAAACATATTCTTTCAAATTACTATGAACATTGTTTTGCTTATCATGCTTTGATATATTTATTTAAAGTGCATCAAATATTGAAATATGTGTAGAATCAAGCTTAGCATGCCTCTAAGTATGAGTAAATATTTTATGATTGATAATGATACATTTTACTCACTTATTTTGGTAATCAACATGTGTGTTTAAATCTAAAATGCTTGCTTGTGTATTGTATTTGTACAATGAATTAAAACTTGCATAAGTTTATTGCCTACACTACATTTGAATTGCACTTCAAATTTAGAAAAGTGGTTAAGTTAAAAAAAAAATTGGTTTGCAAAACAAGTGTATTCGGAGAATGTTGTCTCAGAAATGTGAATAAAAATTTATTATGTAGACAACTATAACTCCACCAAGCACTACTTGAACCTCCTGATAAGTCTTCATAAGCATTGTGAGGTTGAGCACCTTGGAAAGAATAGTAAAGTGTCTTGTGCAAACCTTGGTTATTACACCACTTTGTTAAAAAAAATTATGTGCATTAAAAGTGTGTGAAAGTAATTTACTTGTGTTTTATTGTGCACTTTACTTTACATATGTCTTGTTTTTTGATGATTTAAATCAATTGTTAATATTGCCCAAAATACACTTATGTGCACATCATTATCTTTCATAACACTTCTTCTCATGAGTATTGGATTCTAATGTTTTATCTATACTACTCTTTATATAAAAATGCACTAGATAACCTAGCATGATCTCTACAATGTTTTGGTATTTCTTGAACTTAGAATTAGGTAACATTGTAGTATAATCTCCCTTTGATATGTTCATTTCATGTTTGGTATCTTTATAAAAAACTTTGAGATTTCAAAGGGTTAAAACATCTTTCAATTTTGAACTAAAACTCATATTTTTACTTATGCTTTTGAGATGTTTATTATAATCTTCCGCTTGCTTGCAACTCTTATCTTTATATTTGAAATCTCTTATATATGATATGCTTAAACTCTTTATCATTTCATATATTACAAAAGCTCGATCATGATTTATAACTAGCCTAAAGAATGCCTCCTTACTACCCTCACCCCACCTTCTTTTGATAATACCAAAAAGGGGAGATTAATTGAAGAAATCTATATAGGAGAAATATAGAAGATTAAGGGGAGACTAATTCATGAAATCTATCATTTAGGGGGAGTAACACATAAATTGCATTTATGTTGGGGGAGCATTAAGATAGGGGGAGTATGCACATTATCATGCATATCATTTACTATAGTTGCACTTTTATCTTGCTTATCTTATCTATAAACACTATTGTTGATTTCTTGCTTAAAGGATTTGTTATTATCAAAAGGGGGAGATTGTTGGACATGTGTGTCACATCCCTTTGTTTGAGAATAACAAATCCCATATTGTATTTGATATTGCTTGTAGTGTGTTTATAGTGTGCAGGAACTATAGGTGCAATACTCCACAGGTATAAAGCAGCTTGGAACAATCTTTTGAAAGGAGCAGCACTAACACCAGCGCTATCGCAAACGCCAGCGCTATCGTTAACGCCAGGCGCTAGCTCAGTTGGTTCCGTCTTAGCGGTTTCATCTCAGCTTCCGTCTCAGCGGTTAGCCTCATCTCAGCGGTTCCTTAGCGCTACCGCCAGCGCTAACGCTAACGCCAGGCGCTAGCTTGAGCTCGTGCAGATCGCCACGCCACTGACAGTTTCGCAACCGCTCCACACGAGCGATACCGTCAGCGCTCTCGCTACCGCAGGCGCTATCTCAAGTTCGTGCATAGAGCCACGCCGGCGACGGTTTCGCAACCACTCCACACGAACGATACCGCAGGCGCTACGTACTACCGCAGGCGCTAGCTCCAAGGTCTATAAATTGAAGCCAACTTCGATCATTTTGATCATCCATCCCAGAGAGGTTGCTTGTGCCACAATTCCAGTGTTGTTATGCTGCCGAAGATGGATCTCCCACAAAAAGCTTAAAGGAGAATTCTGGAGGAGGACAACGTCACGCTACATCCGAAGGACGATCGCTTCAACCTCGCTTATACTACAACGATCCTTCATCCTCAACTCCAGAGATCTCATATAGGGAGTTTTATTATTGTTTTTCATTATTTCCATTCCATACTTTCTTTGTAACCGTTTAGTTAATTCGCCTTGTGTTGGCGACTAGGTCTGGGTAGGACTTAGGGGGAAATTCGCCTTGTGTTGGCGACTAGTTCTAGGTGATTAGATCTAGGGGGCTCAAGGCCATATCCGGGGAAGGATCGGCTATAGCGTCTTGAGGCCTTATCCGGGGAAGGATAGGCTAAAGCCAACCGGTTCGTGGGGATACGAGTCGGTATAGAAAAGAAAAAATTATTTACATATTTGTCGCCTCCGATTTCTAGCGATATAGAAATCAAATTTATGTAAACACTTTTTTTTCATATAATATAATCATGTCTCTTTTGTGTTTACTTGATTTCTATCATTTGGCGTAATCTCTATTATATTGTGTTCTAAGTTTTCAATTCTAAATCTAAATTGTTTATTTCAATCTCTTTCATCATAAAACAATTTAGTACTTGTTTCTAAAATTGCAAATCATAATTTTCTATTCATTTAGCTAAATTGTTATTTTACCTTCGCATATTATAAAACAATTTAGTAATTTTCTTAAAATTATAAAAGAATTTTTATTCCCTTATTCACCCCCCCCCCCCCCTCTAAGGGCGCCGTAAGATCCAACAAGGTTATCATCCATAGAGCCAAAAATAATATCGTCGACATAGATTTGCACTAGCAAAATCTTGCCTTTTACTTCCCTAAGAAATAATGTCTTATCTATCTTTCCTCTTGTGAATTTGTTCTCAAGAAGAAAGCTAGAAAGGGTCGCATACCAAGCCCGGGGTGCTTGTTTTAGACCATATAATGCTTTACGTAAAAAATAAACATAGTCAGGGAGGAAGGAATCAACAAAACCTGGGGGTTGTTCTACGTATACTTCTTCCTTCAAATTACCATTGAGGAAGGCTGACTTAACGTCCATTTGATAGACCTTGAATCCTTTGTGAACATCATATGCTAGAAACAACCTGATTGCTTCGAGTCTTGTCACTGGAGCATAGGTTTGATCGAAGTCGGTCCCTTCTTCTTGTCGGTAACCTTGGGCAACATGTTTGGCTTTGTTCTTGACGATTACACCGTCTTCATCCAGCTTGTTTCTGTAAACTCATTTAGTTCCGATAACATTCTGACCTTTGGGTCTTGGCACCAGCTTCCAAACTTTGCATCTTTTGATTAAGCTCCTCTTGCATTGCGATGATCCATGAAGCATCTTCTTTGGCTTCATCAAATTTCTTTGATTCAACCTGCGAAAGAAAACTCAAATGCAAAGCTTGGTTAGATGTACCTCTTCTTGTCCTTATTCTGACCCCAGTAACTCCGATGATTTGATTTGCTGGGTGATCTCTTTGATGTCTGATCACCGGATTTCTTGCATCATCCCTGATAGCAGGTTCTTCTGCTTGTGGTACATCTTCAACTTCCTGAAATTCTTCTTCTTCAGGTGTGATTGGATCATTTACTGTAACTATACCTGGAGCATCCTCCTTGATGACTTCTTCCAAGTTCAGTTCTTTCAGTTTCAGACCTGTATCTTCAACAAAAATACTGGAAGAGTTGCTGTGAAGCATACTCGTCTCATCAAATACAACATTTATTGATTTTTCTACGATTAGTGTTTTCTTGTTGAAAATCCTATATGCCTTACTATGGCTACTATAGCCTACAAAAATACCTTCAAAACACTTTTCACTAAACTTAGTTTTATAATTCTTCCTGTTGTTAAGTACGAAGCATTTACTGCAAAAAATTCTAAAATAAGATATAATCGGTTTCTTGTCATTTAGAAGTTCATAAGGTGTCTTATGATGGTTCTTGTTGATTAATGCTCGGTTTTGCACGAGACAAGCAGTGTTGACGAATTCTGCCCAGAAATATTCCGGAAGAGAAGAATCATACAACATTTTCCTGCTCGCCTCTATGAGTCTTCTATTCTTTCTCTCGACAAATCCATTTTGTTGTGGAGTACGAGGAGAAAAAAACTCATGGAAGATAACTAAACTTTCACAAAATTCTGTCATGGCCCCAGACTTGAATTCTGTTCCGTGGTCACTTCTGATTTTGACTACAAAGCAGTATAGTTCATTCTGAATTTGCCTAACAAAACTAGTGAAAGAATCAAATGTATCTGACTTGTGTTTTTGAAAGAATACCCAAGCAAAACGTGAGTAGTCGTCAACAATAACCTGTTGGACATGTGTGTCGCATCCCTTTGTTTGAGAATAACAAATCCCAAATTGTATTTGATCTTGCTTGTCGTGTGTTTATAGTGTGCATGAACTATAGGTGTAATACTTCACAGGTAGAAAGCAGCTGAATTCAAAACTCTGGAAGAATACACTACCGCCAGCGTTAGAGCTACCGCCAGGCGCTAGCTCAGGTTCCGTTAGACGAACTTGCCTGCGTTCGACGAAAATTTCGGTCGACGAAATTTCCGTTCGACGAATTTACCTGCGTTCGACGAAATTTTCGTTCAACGAAAATTCCGTTCGACGAAATGCCATCCGACGAATTTGCCTCCGTTCGACGAAAATTCCGTTCGACGAACTTGAAGCTTCGTTCGACGAAATTGTTCCATTCGACGAAAGTTTGTTCTGCCACGCCGCCGACGGTTTTGCAACCGCTCCACACGAACGCTACCGCCAGCGCTACCGCATGGCGTTATCTCAAGTTCGTGCACAGCGCCACGCCATCGACGGTTTCGCAACCGCTCCACACGAATGCTACCGCATGCGATAGGAGCTACCGCAGGCGCTATCTTCAAGTTCTATAAATTGATGGGCTCTTTCTCATTTTGGAAAATCCATCCCAGAGAGATTTCAAGTGCCACAACTCTATTGCTGTTATGCTGCCGAAGATGGATCTCCCACTAAAAGCTTAAGGAGAATTCTGGAGGAGGACAACGTCACGCTACATCCGAAGGACGATCGCTTCAACCTCGCTTATGCTACAGCGATCCTTCATCCTCATCTTCAGAGATCTCATATAGGGAGTTTGTATTATTGTTATCTTTATTTTTCATTCCATACTTTCTTTGTAACCGTTTAGTTAATTCGCCTTGTGTTGGCGACTAGGTATGGGTAGCACTTAGGGGGAAATTCGCCTTGTGTTGACGACTAGTTCTAGGTGATTAGATCTAGGGGGCTCGAGGCCATATCCGGGGAAGGATTGGCTAGAGCGGCTTGAGGCCTTATCCAGGGAAGGATAGGCTAAAGCCAACCGGTTTGTGGGGATACAAGTCGGTATAGAAAAGGAAAAGATATTTACATTTTGTACGCCTCCGATTTCTAGCGATATTGAAATCAAATTTATGTAAACACTTTTTTTTATATAAATACAATCATGTCTCTTTTTGTGTTTACTTGATTTCTATCTTTTGGCATAATCTCTACTATATTGGTTACAAAGTTTTTCAATTCGTATCACTTTATCTAAATTGTGTATTTCAATCTCTTTCATCATAAAATAATTTAGCACTTGTTTCTAAATCTTAAATTGCAAATTACAATATTCTCTTTCTTTAACTAAATTGTTATTTTGTCTTCTCCTATTATAAAATAATTTAGTAATTTTCATAACATTATTACAAAGAATTTTTATTCCCTTATTCACCCCCCCCCCCTCTAAGGGCGCCGTAAGATCCAACAAGTGGTATCAGAGCAGGTAATTCCAAACGGTTTAAAAACAAGAATAATGGCGTCTCATGATCTCGCTTCTGCTAGTGGGGGAAACTTTCTTATAAATGAAAAATCTTTAGCACCACCTTTATTTGAAGGCAAAAATTATAATGGGTGGAAATTTCTTATGAAAAAATTTCTTAAATCTTTGGATATTAAAGTATGGAATATTACAATTAAAATGCCCCCAAGTATTTTAAATAAAAATGAAATGTTTTTAAATGCCAAATTTATGAATAGTCTATATTGTGCATTAGATCAAAATATTTTCAAACTTATTTATACACTTCCTACTGCTTATGAAGTTTGGAAATTTCTTGAGAATACTTATAGTCTTCCTTCCACATATGATGAACAAGAGGAATTCCTTATAGATCCAAGAGAAGAAATCGACAAGGACTTATTCTTGGAGGAAGATAAATTTAAGAGAGAAAACGACGAGGAATTCCTTATGGATCCAAGAGAAGAAATCGATGAGGACTTATGCTTGGAGGAAGAAGGATACAACATCACAATATTGGACTCATTTGTTGGCAACACATCAAGCAAAAGAGAAGACGAAAATTCAACTATGGAAGAGGAATGCGAAGAAGATGTCAAAGGAACCCTTGGTTCAAATCTTGCCTCATCCCATAGCAATGTAAGAAAATCAAAAACTTCTTTTTTTGTAACAAATTCTATTTCTACATCTCGTATGCTTAAAATTGCTAAACGTAAAATTTTAAAGTTAAAAATTGCTAATTTCAAATTACGTTTAGAAAATAAATCTTTAAAAGCAAACGAAAACATAGAATCAAATATTGATGTGTTAAATTCTCTTTCATGCTCTTTAGTTAAAATTCATATTCCTTGTTTAGATTGCAATCTATTAAAAGATAAATTCAAGGATGTTGAAAAAGGGCTCTTAGTTTCAAAAAGACATAATGAAAAATTGATAATTGAAAATGATGCTTTAACTTGTAAGTTAAGACAATTAAAATCTTTTGTTGAAAAAGTTCTAATTTCTAGTAATGACTTTCATCATAAGATTTTGAATAACAAAGATTAATTAACTTACAAAATCATTTCTAAAAAGGATCATTTTCACACATCAACTCAAAAGGAGTTTAGTTTCAAAAGGAATTATGATCCTCACAAAATTCTTAAGAGTCACTATTATAGGTCTCAATATATTTTCAATCATGACTCATATTTAAAAACTCCTTTTCATGAAAATCAAACTATAAAATATTATCCTTCATATTATAAGAGTATGTCTATAAGAAAGAGTGGAAATGAAAATCATCAAAATAATAATCAATCTTTTAAAACATATTGTAACCCACTCTTTCAACAATCACTTCTAAAGAAAGACAATCACTCTTATAAACTTTCAAAGAATCCATGTAATAAAATTCATTATGATTATCAACATCAATCTATTTTGAAAAATAATTTCAATAAACATAAATCACAAATGAATTATTTTTCAAACAAATATAATCATATAAAGATGTCACATAATCATAACATGAATTTAAAAGATAAACAACCAATGTATGAATGGTGACCCATAAAGAAAAATGACATGTCATCTTTAATTAAAAAAACCCATTCATCATTATCTTCCCAAAAGCCACCACGATGTATTTGGGTACCCAAAGGAACCATCCCACTTGGTCCCCTTTGGATACCTAAATCTCTCATTCATTAGTATCCAATCATGTGCATGAAGTAGAAACAATTAAAAATGAAATATCAATACTCTACTTCATGATATGTTTATTGTCTCTTTTCTTTTGTTTATTTTTTTTTATTATTTTTTTGAACAAACATGCTATGATCTCTTTATATATCATGAAATATGACTTTCATATATTAAGTCTAATGTTTATCAAATCAAATTTGTATTAAAATTGAACATTAAGTCGTATATTTTTCAAAGTGATCTATCTCTCATCTTTGTTGTTCTTTATCCTTTTAAATCCTTTACCCATAAATGTCTTGAATTATCATCATAAATTGAATATTGAAATTATCATCAAGACTAATGAAATTATTTTAATGAATGGATTTAAATGGTTTATTTAGGGGCCTTAGGCTAAAAATATTAAATGCATTATTTATTGTATATTTGTTTAATTTCCTTGTTGCATATGATAGCCCCTATATTGAAGAATCATAATCAAGAAAAATCGGAATCAAATGATAGAAAAGAAATCATGTATTTTTAAATTAAAAATTGTAACTCAGAATTGTAAATCAAAAACCATGAGTTGCTAATGCCAGGCGTTATCACTAACGCCAGCGGTAGCCTATTTTTCCTTAAAAAAATTCTGATTTCTCTAATTATTATTTTTCTGAAAAATTATTTTACTATATTAAGTATCGTTATCTTCAACGTTCAGCTACCTTGTATTAAAATAAAAAAAAAATTTACAAGAAAATTCAAAATAACCAATACATTTTTTTTCCTTTATACATATATGTAGTATAATATTCACTTTACAAGCATTCACTACATATTAAAAAGGATGAATATGAACTATATAATCACCACCATGATCTATTAATATCATATGCTAAAATTCACTATAATCATATATCATAATTCATGATCTAACAAGAATTATCTTAAATAATATTATCAACATTAGGAATTATGAAATATGTGATGGCTATTGATATTATAGTTTCATATCTTATTTTGTGTGTGATATGTATCTCTATTATTTGCATATATCTCATTATATTTAGATCTAAGAATTAACTTGATATCAAGATGATGAAATCAAATAGAATAATCATTTCATTCTAGGTCTACAGAAAATTAATTTGAAATCTTCTCATATTACATGCAACATTATTTCCATTAAATCATATATAATAACATTGCACTCAAACTCATCATTCTAGCATTACTTCTTAGTTTATACTTAAATTTATATGCTAGGTATAACATTTACAATGTTATTAAAATATCATGATAACTATGTGAATTGAAATTATATAGAATACTAAAATTCCAACAAACACATAGTTTATGGATTAATCATTAGAATATTTATGAATATTGTTTCATGAATCATATATTATCATGCAAAACCAAAGATCAATAAATTCAATTATGGAATGACATTTTATTTCAAAACTATATATTTGTGATCTTTGTCTTTGATATGATAGCATGATCATCATTTTCTAGACTTACAATTCAAACATGCTCATTCAAAAGAAAATCGCCAAATCATATTGTCATAAGTCTAGAAGAATTAGAATTTACATACATCATGATGATCTAACATATATTCTATGCAAAATTCTCTATAATCATAAATCATAATTCATGTTCTATCAAGAAATATCTCAAATCAATAATAAGAATTATGAATCTTATGATAAAAATTTGAATAATGTTTTCTTTCCATTATTTGGTGTATTGATATGATTTGCTATTGATTGCATGTATCTCTCATATTTGTAGACTCTAGAATCAACTTTGCAATGATGATATAAATCAAACTTAATCATCACTCTATTCTAGATCTATAATTTGAAATTCTATTTTGGAATACATGCAATATTAATATTAATCTTATGACATGACATTAAACCCAAAACTCATCATACTAGCTTTATCACTTATTGAATATTAGTAATTGTGCTAGTTATCACATATCGTCATCTCATAAAAGTAGAAAAACTATGCGGCTTTATATAACTCATCACATTAAACAAAACCCATAGTTTATAAATAAACCCATCGTTTAAAAGCATAGGTTGTCCAAGGATTATTCACCTATGACTTCATATCTCACAATAGCGGGGGTGTAGGGTTGTGTGTATTAGAGACCTAACCTCTAAGTCATGTCTTGTCCTTAACCGGGGAGGGTTCCAGTGGGGCCTTGCGAGGCACTGGGGTGAAAGAGTGCTAGGTTGAGTGTTCTCTAGTGTGTGCATATGGGACTAACACCCCAACCTACGGCATGTGGGCAGCTCCTCATGCCCATCTGTCACTTAGTACGGGGCTATGGTGTAGACATTTAATCGGGGTAGTCGTTAATCTTATGACATACTAATAATACACGTTGCATGATCATTTTATTTACTTATCACTTAAATCATGCATATTTTGGGTTGTTTAATAAAAAATGTCCTCTTGTGTCTTCATAATTTATCTTTTCACGACTAAATGGTTTTGTAAAACACAAGAATTTGAAAAAGCCAAAGTTTCATGCAAATTTGATCCACCTAGAGATCTCCAAAAATTCTGAAATTTCAGCATGGAACTACTCTAAGGACACTTAATCAAAATCAAAAATAAAAAATTTAAAATTCTCAAAAAATCACGTACTGTTTGCCGCGCTATCACTAGTGTCGGCGCTAGCGTGGGTGTCTAATTTTTCTGTGTTTTAAAATTTCTAAAAATCTATAAAAATATGTTGGTTCATATGTACTACTTATTTGTTGTATTTTTGACTTTTGTTATTTGTGTTTTATTCATATTATAAAAAAACAACTATAAAAGTTCAAAATTCAAAAATACAAAAATATGTTTTATGTTTTTCTGTTTATATTATGAAAAAATCAACTACAAAATTTTAAAATTCAAAAATACAAAAATATATCTTTGTGTTTTTCTTTTTTTCTTTCATTAAAAATTTCATAACACAAAAAAAACTGTATGATCTTTATTGCTAATATCAAGCATGAATGATTTCTATTATTTAGAATTATTTACAATGTTAAAATTTATTCTTTGGAATTACTATGAACATTGTTCTGTTTATCATGCTTTGATATATCTATTTAAAGTGCATCAATTGTATTGAAAAATATGTGTAGAACCAAGCTTAGCATGCCTCTAAGTATGAGTAAATGTATTATGATTGATAATGATACCTTTCACTCACTTATTTTGGTAATCAACATGTGTGTTTAAATCTAAAAATGCTTGCTTGTGTATTGTATTTGTACAATGATTTAAAACTTGCATAAGTTTATTGCCTACACTACATTTGAATTGCACTTATGAAATTTAGAAAAGTGGTTAAGTTTAAAAAATTGGGTTTGCAAAACAAGTGTATTCGGAGAATGTTGTCTCACAAATATGAACAAAAAAATTATATATGTAGACAAATATAACTCAACCAAGCACTACTTGAACCTCCTGATAAGTCTTCATAAGCATTGTGAGGTTGAGCACCTTGGAAAGAATAGTAAAGTGTCTTCTGCAAACCTTTGTTACTACATCACTTTGTTAAAAACTATGTGCAGTAAAAGTGTGTGAAAGTTGATATACTTGTGTTTTATTGTGCACTTTACTTTACATATGTCTTGTATTTTGTTGATTTAAATCAATTGTTAACATTGCCCAAAATATACTTATGTGCACATCATTATCTTTGATAACACTTCTTCTCATGAGTATTGGATTCTAATGCTTTATCTATACTACTCTTTATATAAGAAATGCACTAGATAACCTAGCATGATCTCTACAATGTTTTGGTATCTCTTGAACTTAAAATTAAGTAACATTGTAGTATAATCTCTCTTTGATATGTTCATTTCATGTTTGGTATCTTTATGAAAAACTTTGAGATTTCAAAAAGGTTAAAACATCTTTCAATTTTGAACTAAAACTCATATTTTTACTTATGCTTTTCATGCTTACAAAAAGATGTTTCTTATAATCTTCCGCTTGCTTACAACTCTTATCTTTTTATTTGAAATCTCTTATATATACTATGCTTAAACTCTTTATCATTTCATATATTACAAAAGCTCGATCATGATTTATAACTAGCCTAAAGAATGCCTCCTTACTACCCTCACCCTACCTTCTTTTGATAATACCAAAAGGGGGAGAATAATTGAAGAAATCTATATAGGAGAAATATAGAAGATTAAGGGGAGAATAATTCATGTAATCTATCATTTAGGGGGAATAAAACATAAATTGCATTTTTGTAGGGGGAGCATTAAGATAGGGGGAGTATGCATATCATCATGCTTATCATATACTATAGTTGCACTATCCTCTTGCTTATCATATACTATAAACACTATTGTTGATTTCTTGCTAAGAGGATTTGTTATTATCAAAAGGGGGAGATTGTTGGACATGTGTGTCACATTCCTTTGTTTGAGAATAACAAATCCCAAATTGTATTTGATCTTGCTTGTCGTGTGTTTATAGTGTGTAGGAACTATAGGTGCAATACTCCACAGGTAGAAAGCAGCTGAATTCAAACATCTGGAAGAATACACTACCGCCAGCGTTAGAGCTACCGCCAGGCGCTAGCTCAGGTTCCGTTCGACGAACTTGCCTGCGTTCGACGAAAATTTCGGTCGACGAAATTTCCGTTCGACGAATTAACCTGCGTTCGACGAAATTTTCGTTTGACGAAAATTCCGTTCGACGAAATGCCGTCCGACGAATTTGCCTCCGTTCGACGAAAATTCTGTTCGACGAACTTGAAGCTCCGTTCGACGAAATTGTTCCGTTCGACGAAAGTTTGTTCTGCCACGCCGCTGACGGTTTCGCAACCGCTCCACACGAACGCTACCGTCAGCGCTAGCGCTACCGCCTGACGCTATCTCAAGATCGTGCACAGCGCCACGCCACCGACGGTTTCGCAACCACTCCACACGAACGCTACCGCAGGCGCTAGGAGCTACCGCAGGCGCTATCTTCAAGTTCTATAAATTGATGGGCTCTTTCTCGTTTTGGAAAATCCATCCCAGAGAGATTTCAAGTGCCACAACTCTATTGTTGTTATGCTGCCGAAGATGGATCTCCCACTAAAAGCTTAAGGAGAATTCTGGAGGAGGACAACGTCACGCTATATCCAAGGACGGTCTCTTCAACCTCGCTTATGCTACAATGATCCTTCATCCTCATCTTCAGAGATCTCATATAGGGAGTTTTTATTATTGTTATCTTTATTTTTCATTCCATACTTTCTTTGTAACCGTTTAGTTAATTCGCATTGTATTGGCGACTAGGTCTGGGTAGGACTTAGGGGAAATTCGTCTTGTGTTGGCGACTAGTTCTAGGTGATTAGATCTAGGGGGCTCAAGGCCATATCCGGGGAAGGATTGGCTAGAGCGGCTTGAGGCCTTATCCGGGAAGGATAGGCTAAAGCCAACCGGTTTGTGGGGATACAAGTCGGTATAGAAAAAGAAAAGATATTTACATTTTGTACGCCTCCGATTTCTAGCGATATTGAAATCAAATTTATGTAAACACTTTTTTATATAAATACAATCATGTCTCTTTTTGTGTTTACTTGATTTCTATCTTTTGGCATAATCTCTACTATATTGGTTACAAAGTTTTTCAATTCGTATCACTTTATCTAAATTGTGTATTTCAATCTCTTTCATCATAAAACAATTTAGCACTTGTTTCTAAATCTTAAATTGCAAATTACAATATTCTATTTCTTTAACTAAATTGTTATTTTGCCTTCTCCTATTATAAAACAATTTAGTAATTTTCATAACATTATTACAAAGAATTTGTATTCCCTTATTCACCCCCCCCCTCTAAGGGCGCCGTAAGATCCAACATAACCAACGTATAAGCTTTACCTCCTAAATTCCTAACTGGCATGGGACCAAATAGATCCATATGAAGCAGATATAAGCATCTAGTAGAATCTTTGCCAATTATGCTCTTAAAGTTAGCCTGAGTCTGCTTGCCCATTTGGCATGCATGATAAGGTCTCTCTTTAATGCACTTAACGTTAGGTGCGTCACGCACTAAGCTATGAGAAAATAACATATTTATCGTTTTAAAATTAATATGTAATAGTCTCTTGTGTCATTGATCACAGAGAGATGCACTATCTTTTGCTAAAAAACATACTGGTGTAAAAGAATCTAAAAAGAGAAAATTCAAGCAGAAAATATTTCTACTCCTAGTGCCTGTTAAAATAGTTTCTGACGTATCAGACGACTTTATCAAGCACTTATCCGTGTAGAACTCAACCATATAGCCTTTGTCGCAAAGTTGACTTATGCTAATGAGATTATGTTGTAATCCCTTAACATAAGCTACATTTGTGAAAGAGACTATACGGTTGGTTATCATATCGTAGCCTTTTGTGATCCCCTGATTAGATCCACCAAAGATAACCTTTGGACCATCCTTGACTGGGGTGTAGTTCTGCAATAGGCTTCTTGTTCCGGTCATATGCCGCGAACATCCACTGTCCAAATACCATATAGGTGTGTTGTTGGTCTTTGGACATACCTGCAATCAATAATCAATTGCCCTTAGAAACCCAAAAGGATTTGGGTCCTTGGCTTCTTGTTAGACGACTTCCACTTGGATTGTTAACATTGCGAGTGGCCGGCCTTGCATTGTTAACTAGTGGAATTCAAGCATTCTTTGGATTAAACCAGCAATCCATGGCGAAGTGACCAACTTTTCCACAACACCAACAGTTGAACATGGTGTACCTTCTCTTACCCTCCTGCTTGACTTTTTGAACGGGGGGTCTAGCAGGGGCTACCGACTTGGAGGTAGAAGCCTCATGATTGCAACAAATACGGAGCTCCTTCTCAAGTGGTTTTGTCGCAATAGTTTTAACCTTTGGTGCTTTCTTTGCAGACGGTCCATGCACGAATGAACCATAGTCCTTGAGGACTATCTCTTCGTAAGGTGCTTTGAAAGCAGTCGTTCTGAAGCTTCAGGGACGGCTCCTTCCTTGGTGCCCTTACTTGACTCAACGTGAGTTGGTCTCGTGAGGTGGCCATACGATTTTTCAAAGTCATATGTGTTTGTAGGAAATACCACCTTCTTGAAGGAAGGTTGACTCTGATCAGCCTTACCCTTGCCCTTAACGGCTCTTTTCTTAGCCGCCTTACTTTTCTCGGTCTGATGATCGATACCGCTACCCTTCGCAGGAGTAGAAAAGATATAAAATTAGAGGAAGGATTGTCTTTGGTTTAGAGAAGCTTTCCACTAGATTTCTCTCTACCACTAGCTTTCCTTCCAACTCAGTTATGGATTTCTCCTTTTGCTTTAATAGTTCAGCAGTGCTTAGGAGTTCGTCCTTCAAGAGTTGGACTTCATCTCTGAGAGGAAGTAATTTTTCAATTTCTTCTCTTAGATCCAATTCCACGGTCTTGAGAGACTCAATCTCCTTTGTCTGAGATTTGACTACCTTTCGGCAGTTGTCAAATCCTTTCAATAAGGCTTTGTACTGAACTAATATAGTAGATTCTTCCTCCGAGGAGTAGTCTTCATTCACAATGGAATCCGTCTTAGATTCAGAAAGAGGGGTATGAGAATTTACCTTCCCCTCATATGGGGTGTCGTAGTTTTCCTCGTCGGTCTGAGCCATGAGACCAAAGTAGGCTTCTTCGTCTGAGCTTGACTCGTTTGAGCCACTGTCGCTCATACTTTTTTGACTTTTTATCCAAAAAGCTCTTTTCCTCCTTCTTACTTTTGAAGGATTTCTTATCTTCTTTTCTAGAGCCATCCTTCTTCTTGTACGAGCACTCAGCAATCACATGCCCTGGCTTATTACAGCAATATCAAATGATATCAGTCAAATAATGTTTGTTCGGCTTAGATTTATACATGTCATTGTTGTAACTTTTCTTGTGATGTTCACCATCACATCTCGATCTTCTGTGATCTGATGAGGAGGATTGACCTCTCCTCTACTTTCTCTTGTTCAGCAATCTCTTGAATTGCTTGGAGAGTAGGGAGAACTCTCCATCGGACATGTCTGAGCTTGAGGAGCAAGCCACAGACTCGTCATCTTCCTCTAACGACTGTGTCCTTACCGGTACCATGACCTTGCCTTTCATTGACCCTTCGACCTTCAGAGCTATGGATTTATCCTTTCCAGAGGTCATGTTGCCTTCTTTCTTAGCTTTCCTGATGCTGAGCTTTAACTCATGGGAAATAAGCTTCCCGAATAGAATTTGTGGCTCCATAGTAGCCAATTTTCCGAATTCTCTGATGACAATGGCATTGGTATCCCACTCTTTCGTCAGGGATCTCAAGAATTTGTCATTCAGTTCACCAACGATGAATTCCCGATCATAGTTCCTAAGACCATTGACGATCTTAAAGAACTTCTCACACGTGTCAGAAAAAGAATCTCTTGGATCTTGCTTAAGATCTTTATACTCTTGATTCAGCAACGATCTTCGATCATCCCTTACTTCTTTCGTACCTTCCATCAAGACGACAAGAAAATCCCGCATCTATTTAGCAGATTTGCAATGGAAGAGATTCTGTAGCATAGAATCATCCACAACACTGACAATTATATTATTCGCCTTCTTGTCCAAGGCGACAAGAGCAATCTCGTCCTTTGTCAAATCAAGCATCTTCTTGGGAACTTGAATAGTAGGTTTGATGGTAGATGTTGTCATTGGAACATGAGGACCTTCCTCAACTATCTGAAAGATCCTTGGGTCGACGGCTTCCATGTAAGACTTAACTCTTTCCTTCTACACGGGGAAGTTCTCCTTTGTGCAAACAGGCAGCTTCATGGAAGAATCCTTGTTTCTATCCATTCTGGACATGGTGTCTTTGAACAACTAGATGGAGGAGTTTGTTCAAGGTGTTAACCTCTTGACAAATAACTTATCTCTGCTACCAATTGAAAGTATCTAGTTGCTACCTAAATCACCTAGAGAGGGGCTGAATAGGTGAGTTCTATGGCTTTGTATGCAGAATTAAAATCTATAAAGAAAAGCGCACAGAAAACAAAGCACACACAAACACAAGGATTTTATAGTGGTTCCCCGATGTAGGTACTCCACTTTCCCGTCTCACCTATCTAGCACACCCGGCTAGACTAGGCTACTTCACTATTCTCAGATTATGAATAATCTTACAACTCGAAGTAAAACTCCTACAAACTCTGAGAACAACCTCTCCTACAAACTCGGAGAAATAACTCTCCTACAAACTCGACCCTCTTAACTCGGATTTACAAGGACTCAGAAGACAAAACTTCCTACAAGAATATGTAAAAAGATATTACAAGAACTTTGGATTGAGAATCCAATCTCTAAGAATCTCAAGGAGAATCTACTTCTTCAGATCTGAAATAATAGGTCTTCTTTTTCCTTGAAATAGATGAAATCCTGAACTTGAATGGGGAAGAATAAATCCTTTTTCTTGAAAGCTTTGATCTGACTACTTATCGACACAATAAGATCTAGAGAATACTTGAATCAATCTGAACATTGAGATCTTGTTGAATCGAGACTTGCAGAAGAATCGAGCACAGAACTTGTCGGCGACAAGAGATCGTCTTTGCGAGATCGAGAGAGATGACCGACGGAAATCTCGATGTCTTTCTTTCCAAATTGCACGATTAGGGTTAATAGAAATGTCCTTTAGGTATTTATAGCACTCCTTCAAACGACTATAAACAACTCTTAAAGAAAGAGATCCACGTGGACTGTACATGGCCGAAAAACCCTAAATGGAAAAAACGCGTCAAATAGAAGAAAACGCGCTCTGTCTGGATTCGTCGAATGAACTCGTCGAATACAAGATTACTCGACGAATTATTGTTATGACTCGACGAATTGACTAAGAGACAAGATCTGAGACGGGAAGAAAAGAAACTAAGTCCACTCGAGTATTTCACGAGATCACTCGACGAATTCGTCGAGTGTTCACGAGAAATCGACAGACCACTCGACGAATTCGTCGAGTGTTCACGAGAAATCGACAGACCACTCGACGAATTCGTCGAGTGTTCTCGAGTGAACAAGTCGAGTGAACAACTTTTACTCGACGAAAATCACTTAAAGAATTTTCTGATACTTCTCGAGTATAATCGACGAATAGCTAAGTCTTTCACGAGTTGTCTCGGCGAATTAACTTGGATTCTTCGAGACAACTCGACGAAAATGTCTTAGGTTATTTTCTTCCACTTCTAAATTCAGCACCTGCTTCACCATGTCTTCTCCATAGTGTTTGAATACGAAGTACATCCCAATAGAGAGATTTCACATGAGTGAACACCTTGGTCTACACAATGAGGGATTACGTTGCATAGGCCTGTGTTTATGACTCATTGAATCCTGACATTGGTTTGTACTTAACAATTAGAGTTCTGCAAACACACAACTAAGAAACTACATCAAATACAATATCAATTCATCTTAGTTTAAGAGACACTTCTTCAAATCAAGGTTTTTGTGGCTACAGTAAACAACATATGGAACCTAGATCTATGGCTCAGAGGAGCTTAAGAGTTCACCCGGATAGGCTCCAAATGAAGAGACCTCTGTAGATGTGAGTTGGAGTTCATGCACGCGTGTTTTAATTAGCCATCCAAGCTTGGTACCGCAGTCATCGTCGTCGCAAGAGTAGGTAAACCAATGACATCTAGTTTTATTCTTAGTCGCCCAAGGGAGGAGGAGTGAGTGAAGGTCTGTATTGGGCTAGGAGCTGAAGGTGGGGAGTGAGGAGGCTTCAGTTCTCCTTAAGTTCACGGTTTAGGAGTTAATGAGGTCAATCATAGGTTGTCCTAGGCTGCCTTAGGCCGTCCTAGGTTGCAGACTGATTGGATGGGAGTCTTAGGATGTCACTCAATCAGTTAGGTCAACCTTGGACAATTTAAGGCTGGGAGAGGGCATGCAATGTTCCTTAGAGTTATTGCTCACCCTAAACACTTGTAATCATCAATTATGGTTAGGTGGACCTTGTCTTACCCAGCTGGTTAGGACCTAATTAATCTCAATCCTCATGGTAATAATATATGTTTAATTCAAATTTTAATTAATATTTGAATTTAGTAATATTAGGTCAAACCTAAGTCAACATGGTCAATAGGTCAAAGTTTGACCCGGATGGTCATGATGCCCTCGTATCGATTCTACGAGCCCACTGCCACTATCTTGGATCAAATCTGAGTTTGTTTGCTCAAATACTCATTTTGGGTCACTGTGTAGTTCGACACTCGTCTTTCTGGTCGGTTCATCGAATATTAATCAGAATGCCATGAAGTTGACGTTCCTAGTTTCGTAATGATTACACGAATCCATTACAACGAAATGGAATCAATTTTGAGTGTATTAACTCAATTTCCTATTTCTAGGTTGTCGCGTAGCTCAATTACATGTAGCTTTGGTCAATTCATTTAATAATTGATGTCATGAAAATGACATTTTCGTGTTCATGATGATCATACGAGTTCATTGCAATGACTTAAGATCAATTCTGTAATCGTTTGATTCAATTGGGTCGAGTGGCCAGATTGAATAAGACTTATGTCAATTGAGCCACCCGGGGGAATACCTGTGACTTAATTGACAAAAAAGGATGTGAGATGTAACATTTCCTCCCTTCCTTCCATTATCTTCCTCTCTAATGTGCATTAACATCATTGATAGTAGAAGAAATATGAAAACTTGGGAAGCCTATATCTTCACGATCACTCGACGAAAGTGTGATATGAAAGCTTCATTGGATTGTTATCGAAAAATACTACAAGATAGACTATTTAATCAAAGTTTTTGGTGGAGTTTTGACGGAGCAGCCATTCCACGCGAACATACCTTTCGTCAGTGATTTGTCTAAGTTTTGGACCTTCTATTAAGAAACCGTCACCACCAGCTAACTCATGGCGACGAGATGAAATTTCCCTAAAATTTTCGTCAAATTCATAGCAATTTCGTCAACGAGGTTGTCGCTGACGGCCCCAAACACAGTGAACCTGACTGCTCGGATCCGCCTGGTGGGCAAAGTTGTCCCACCATCAAAATTAGTGATTCGAGGAATATAAATTGAGGGTTTTTATCCGTTCATCAAATAATTAAAAACTAGAAGTTCCCCCAGCTCCCGCTCTGAAAGTTATAAAATGCGGTATATTCCTTCATTTGAAGGATCCAGTAATTGTAGCAAGAGTACGAATCTCTTGTCTTATGCGTTATGACATCAAAAAACCTCCGACGTGTGCCCTATTGCGCCTTCTTGATGCCCGCGGTGTGACTGCACTGAACGACGCACAACAAGAGTGTAGAAGACTGCAAATAGCCCACACGGATAGATCCGAAGTGTGCCCCCACGCGCGTGGTTCTCCAGAGCATGTCCTTCCGCGCAGAAGACCCATATAATTATTGTAAAGCAAACAATGATCTGTCACGCTCGCAAAAATAACCGTGTACTTGAATATTATCTAGTCGATTGTCTTGAACTGGCTAGACCCCGTGGTACCAGAGGTGCGTCCTTCCCGGTCCTCTCGTTCCCTTTCAGATTTTTTGCATAAATATCTTCATGCCATCTCTCTTTAACTATTTGCACATTCGACACACTCCAAAGCTATGACTATCTGACTCAATCGATTCGTGAGAGCGCTCAGCAATCCTCCCCAAACATATTTTATGAATTTGATGATAGATAGTAATAAATAATATACAATAGATAATAATAATATTTCCAACCGACCCTGAAGTTGAACCGGCTCGTAACCGACCCCACCCAAAATTAGCCAGAATATCGGACCGGGTCAATAATAGTTTAGCGAGAAAAATGATCAAACCTTCTAACAGACCTGGGCGCACTAGGTCATAAAATCACACCCCTTCCAAAATTTGCAATCCAGCCGGAGTAGGGCATTCAAAATAATTCAGGATCTGCTCTCTTCCAGCTGCCGCCCGTCACCCCCGCCATCAACAAACCCTAATTCCCCCTTTCCTTAGTTCTTGAAAGCCAGAATCGTGGTTGGATGGGTAAGCGGAAGGAGCGCCGCCTCGCGGCCATGAGCTCTGCAAATCGGCGAGTGAAGCTTGATCTTTTTGCTGAACCCTCTGGTAATATTATGGCTTTCTTATCTTCTTCGCTAGGGTTTTGGATATTAAACTTTTAACTTGACCTATGCCCCTTAGAAAAGGAAAAGTAATGCATGAACTAGAACGAATCATCTTTATTCGATACTTTTGTTGTTCGAGCAGCGTTAATACTTTTGATTTAAATTTTTCGTTTTGGACAGGTTCCATAATATCGCCCTGTAGACTGATTGTTTTGATATATCAATCTATAGTTTGTTTCTTAGAATCATAATGTTATGATGTGCTATTGCTTGTTAGCATGCAAGCCTTGATTTTGGAGTCATCACTTGGTCCACAATTGGTCCACAATTGGAGTCATATTGAATGTGCATTGGAGTGAGTTGAGTTAAATTTCAAATTAAATTTTAACCAATAGCGGATCTTAAAAGTGGATTGATTAGAATTGGAGTTGAGTCAAATGTTGAGAAAAATGTGAGCATTAGAGCTTTAATTAATTCAAGCAACCATAGTGACATCCTGCACAACATTTGAATAAAATTTTAATTTTTGTTGCAATCGAGTTGAGTTTGGGTAATGTTTAAATAAATAAAAAGTGTGAAGTTTGATATTTCATGAAGATTAGCAATCTCTAAAACTGTCATTAAAACTGTTATCAAAATTGCTTTTGAACTTACAGTGTAAATCAATATTGTTTTAATCCTAATCTCTATTTAACAGATGTCAACTTATACTAATTATTTTTAGAAGGGGATATACTTTCTTATTTAGACATAAGTGAGGATAAATCATTGCATTCTTCATATTGAGTGTCATGTTATGGGCGTAAATGAGTCGAAATCAGTTAAGAGAAGAATATTGAACTAGGACTTGTATCTATATTTTTTAAACTAACTTTGAACTTAAACTTTATATTATTATATTTCTTAAAGTTTTTTTATGCCATTTTTAGATGATCTAGCTTACAAGGGAACTAGCCTAGCCGGGTCCATTGAGCTTGGTCCCATTCCTCATGGTGAGTTTGAGCCGGCTTTGCTCAACTACACCCCTAGGCCTTTGTAGTATACTACTAGAAATGGAGAAATGATAGTCTGGTCTTAGTTTGAGTGAATTTTATTCTTGTTCATAAACGATTTAACCCAATTTGAGTGGTGAAACCATATTAGTGAAAATGATATTGTTGTCCATTAGTTTTTTTTTCTTGTCCATGCATGTGTATACTCCGTCCTCATGGTTATAGTTTATACCATTGTTATTGAATATTCAGTCTCTCTGTACATATCATAATGCTGTGAATAATTCAGATTTATGTTATATATAGCAAGTATCTTCTTTTTGCAGTCAAGGTATTTCTTAATGCCTTTTCTGTTTAATTTGAAAATGATATGATTTATCATTTCAAATATGATGCTGAGTTATGTTTTATCACTTATTACAGAGGAGGAGATGGGTAAATCTAATAATGAGGAAGTTGGAGGGAGTCAAGAACGAGATCATTCAACTAGTGTTCCTACTTCACCATCTTCGTCAGGTGGGTCCCATCAATTTCTCTTCCAAGGACTATATAGAGAAGATATCCCTGCACAACATATTTTTGGTGGAAATTTGGCAATACTGCAAAAGATTTGTCGCTGTTCATAGTTGTTACAGATCAAGCTGCCACCATGAATAAAAAACTTCATGACATTTTTGGCAGCACCTCAGAGAATTCGGGAGGAATTTTGGCGTTCTTGGTTCGTATGTCTTTATCTTTTTTGGTTCTTCCCTGCTAACATTCATATTTTTCTGATTGTCAGGTGACTTTGGGAAGATCATTTGCCTAATGAATACATATGATCTTTATTTTATATGATATACATGTCTATCTATATTTTGCATACATATCTATCTACATTTATATACATGTATATTTAAATTTAATCTTCACATTAAATTCATGTTTTTTATTTCATTTGCTTCTTTTGAGGATTTTGCTACAGACTCACATGATCATTTTGTGTATTCAGGTCAAAAGCAGGAGAATCCATTGCTCTTACTTGGACAGTATAGCGACGATGAACTCGATGATGAAGCTAGTAAACAACAAGATGTTGACGGTATTGGTTATTCGATGGAGCTAGATGACAAGGTAACTATGCGAACTTCTATATATTTATTTAAAGCTTGCCTATTTCTAGTAAGTTTTTTCCTGTCTTAATCATTATATCTCTTTTACACTAAATGTATTCTTATTTAATTATATTTCTTGTTACTTTATGTGGGGTAAAAGAGAGATCTTTAGGTAGACTTATATTAAAAAAAAGGTTTGAAATGGTTTTTAGACATTTTTTTGGGCTTATTTGAGGCAAGATGTAACTGAAAATTGTCCTCATTAGGAGAACCTTTCTTTTGTTTTTCTTGTCTAATATTTTCACTACAACCATTGCTGCTTTAACCACTCAGCAATACCTGCAATGAACTCAGTTTTCATGCACTATTTTTGTTAAAAGTATCAATTCTATATTCCTGTTGCAAATACGTTGGAGTTATTCATCATTTGATATAATTTGTGAAAAATGCAATTTTTTGCATGTGATCATTGTAATAATCTTACATATCCACCATTTTATCAGTTTTCTATTTTACAAATTTTTTTTAATTTTTTTAAATTTTTTAATTTTTCAGGGAGAAGAGCATGTAGATGCAAATGAGAATTTAGAAAACAACAAGGATGAAATCATTGAAAGTAATTGTTCTAAACTAGAATCAGATCAAGCAAACACTCCTAAAGAATTGACTGAAACTATTGAAAACACTTCTGTTGGTACTGAAAACTGTGAAACTGTATTGACTGGCCGAACTTGTGGGCCCGAGCTAACGGAGAATCAATCCAACGGTCATGTAATTGGAGACTGGAAATTGGTATTGCATGATGAAAGCAATCAATACTATTATTGGAACACTGTGACAGGAGAGACCTCATGGGTTGTTCCTGTAGCCTTGAATGTTGATACACAAACTACAGATGAACACTGTGTTTCAACTACTGCCATTGAAGAAAGAGTTGCAAATGCTGGGGAAGCACAAACTTTTCCGGGCATGACCATATATAGTCAAGTTCTTAGTGCTGATGGGCATGAAAGTAGCAATCCCGTCCCGAAAGATACCGATGAAGAGAAGGTTTATGACTCCAGTCAGATTGTGGGACATTATAGCACTGATAATGTTGCTGCAGCTTATGGACATTTTTCCCGGTATTCAAGTCTCTCGGAGCATCTGACTAACCTGGCCGGTCCGCAGAATGCATTAAATAGTGAAGAAATGGATGTTCATCTGTCAAGAGGCAGTGATCACTATGCAAGTGAAGATGCTCATGCTTCTCAGCTGGTGAAATATGGTGAAGTCTTGCTACAGAGGCTGGATATGCTTTACGGGTATTAGTTATTGTGTTTTCTAATGTATCTTTATTTTTATATGTGGGTCAATTACTGGGATCTCCCCTTCAGTTTTGCATAATTATAGTTACCAACACCTCTCCTCTGAGTTTACATTATTAACACACATGTACAAAAAGTAGAGGGGAGGTTCCCGTAATTATGCAAAGCCACAGGGTAGTTTTTCGTAATTATTCCTTTATAAAATGTAATTTTGAGCTTTAAGTTGCGCTTTGTTAGGTCTGCTCAGCTGCCTGAAGGACACAAAGAGATCAGAAGGGAAATTGATATCAGAATATCGGATTGCAGAGCACTCTCATCATATGGTTCGTCGCTGCTTCCTTTCTGGTGGCATACTGATGTACAACTGAAGCAGATTGAATCAGCAATCATTAAGAGTGAAGCATCCTCCTTAGTTCAGTCTGAAGATTTCAGTGATTTGACTGCAATGCAGAAGGATCCTCAAGGAGACACATATTCAAAAGTTACTGAGAAGGATGATAAGATTATTGTTACTTGTGAATCTGGAAATGACACGCTTAAGAATGAGAATGCTAGCACTGAAAAATTGTCGACAAAAATTGATTTTGAGGGTCATGGAAGTGGGCAAAAAGCCGAAATATGTCAAGAAGATAATTTGATCCCTGATTCAACCAGTTTTGTGCCTACATTCTATGAAGAGGATATGGATGTTGAAATGGAAGTTGATGATGAAAGTCCTCCAATCCCTCCATCAGAACAGTTCATTCAGACCAATCTACCATTGCCACAGTACCCTTCAATTCCCTCAGATGAGTCCCATGTTCCACCACCTCCAGAAGAGGAGTGGATTCCACCACCACCACCTGAGATTGAACCACTTCCTCCACCACCGCCCCATGAGAGCGAAGTTATTCCTCCTCTGGTAGCATCCTTTCCTCAATCTTATACTGAGACGATATCCTATTCTTTTCCAGATCACCATAATGTGGGATACCACGTTCCAACATATGATTACTATTCATCCACGGCTACTGATGTCTCCAATCTCAGTTACTATGGTTTTCCTGGAGGTAGTCATCTTACTGAAACAGACCCTCCAGTTTATTATGACCCTACAACTCCAACTAATTTGACGGACGTAACTTTAAGTAGCACCCCAGTTGTGCCTCCAACATACTATGATGTTACGAGTTCTTCTATTTCTTCTGGACTTGTATTTGCTAACACGGAGCCCTCTGCTTATGTGGAGTCCAGTGCTGTTAATCACAAGGACATTGCCCCAGTTAGAGGACATTCTTCTGTTCTGGAGCTTCCTGTGGATTCTCTAGGCAATTCTCTACCTAAGATAAGTAAGGGCTCTCAATTGAACACTCCAAAGACTTTGTTGAGCCTACCAACCTTTGGAACTGTAGGACCTTCTTCAGGAAATGGCAGCAACTTAGATGCACAACCTCCAGCTGCTCCTAACAATCCCTCAAAGGGTAGGGATTTCTAATTTAATCTTTAGCAATTTCATTATTTTTTAATAACGTTGTAATAAGTAGTGCACCCTTCCCTTGTTCTTATAACTAGTGAAACGGGCAAAGAATCTCTTTGTGAACACAACATTCGGTTGGTTGCTACAATATTTCAATAATCGCATGTGTTCTTTGTTGTGTATTAAGCGACATCAATATTTTTAGCCATAACACATTTCTTCTTGCGTTTAACTATTTTTTAATTTATTTTTCTCTCCATTTTATATATTTTTTATTTTATTTTATTTAACTTTATTTACTATATTTTTATTTATTTCTTCTCCTTTATAATTTTCCGAATTATTTAATTATTTTTAATTTACTTATCTATAGTATATTTACATATACATGTATACATAGTACATATATATATATAATAATAATAAAGAAAAACATGAGATCATAAAAACAATCTCAACCATTGGCTATGGTCCTCAATTAAGATCATCAAAATAATCATAGCCCTTCTACTTTAATCTCCCTGATCTAACAAAACATGAGGGCTAGCATAAAACTAAAAAATGTAAATGTAGTGGTTGTGCACATGGTCCCCTTGTGGCCTGTGGGTAGTGTTCGACAACAGTAATGTTTGATGGCACATTGAGGAAGCCATGCATGACCGCTACACGTGTGTGTGTATTGTTTACACACACACACACACACACACTCATATACTTACTATATATGATAAAAGAAGATAATTACAAAATATGCAGTTACTTGGACTGTGAAGGTTAATTTGATGGTGTAATATACGCTTTCTTATATATTGCATAAGATAAGATTCATAAGTGGAATATGCGGGCTAGTTCTTTTTAGGATATTATTGTTCATGATGCTTGTATGTCTCACTTTTTCTAAATAGCCATATTCTTTTAATTCTTTTTCAGTTCGCAGTAAGAAGCGGATGGTCACTCTTGCTCCAACTCTAATGTCAAATAAGAAGGTTTCCTCTCTTGTGGATAAGGTAAGCTAACTTTTGTAGATTAGCAGTAGTGCTTAACATGCAAGGGAATGTGGTTGTAATTTCTGAACTCTTTTCCTGATTTCATTTTCTGTATTTATAGTGGAAGGCTGCAAAAGAGGAGCTCCATGGAGATGAGGAGGATGAACCTGAGAATGCTCTCGAGATTCTAGAAAAGAAACGTCAGAAGGAGATTGAGGTTTTTACTGTTTTATCTCGTTATATCTCTACTCTACGAGGACTCTTAATTTGTTGTTGATTTAATGGTCTCTTCCCTGCAGCAATGGCGTGCCCGGCAGGTTGCTACTGGAGAAGCTCAAGATAATGCGAATTTTGTTCCATTGGGTGGTGACTGGTATATTTTTCTTTTGACTTGGACTTTTTTCTGACACTTGATATCTAGGCTATATATTAAGGGAATCTATTAGATTGGATTGTTTTTTTCTTCCCTGCCCCTACTATTTAAACATAATTACATATTTTTATTTTTCTTATTTAGTATCTTTTTCAGTATGAATTAAATTAATTTTATAAAATAATTGTGTAATATAAATTCTTTATGTTTAATATTATTTTCATTAGGGATGAAAATGATTATATAAAATAATTATATAATATAAGTTGTTGATATTTAGTATTTTATTTGGAATGAAAAAGATAAATAAAAAAAGGGCAGCCCGGTGTACAAAGCATCCCCGCACAGCGAGGGTCCGGGGAAGGGTCCCACCACAAGGGTGAAATGTAAGCAAACCTTACCCTACATTTTTGCAAGAGGCTGCCTACAGGACTCGAACCCGTGACCTCAAGGTCACACGACAACACCTCAACCGGTGCGCGAAGGCTCGCCTTCAATGAAAAAGATAATTATATAAAATAATTGTTTTAAATAAACCAACTAGCAGAATGTGCACATGTTCTGATACGTATACGCTCCTTGTGGATTACTTCCCCGGGCTAATGGAGATCCAAGCTTGACTAGCCGGGAGTGTCTATTAGTAGGTTATGATGTATTAGCGGAATTTCGGTAGTTAAAAGTAGTTTCCCCTTTATATAAGGAGGTGTGTGGATTCTTATAGTTATGTTGGAAACTTGGTTTATGATCTTTCTTTAGAGAGCACTCCTTGGGGGAATTATCCCTAAGGAGCCTTGGCGTCACATGCCTCGCTGGTGTATCCAGCCTATTATTTGTGGAATTCATTTTAGCGTGCACCAACATGGTCTGGCTTGTCGTTTCCCCCCCACCTAACCTTAGGTCACTGGAATACCTTCTTTCGATTCAATTATTCCGCCTTTTCCGTCCCGCTGACGCTCACAACCATACAAAACGTCGTGGCCACAACATCTGCTTCAGACACGAGCAACACCCGTTGTTTACGCGCTTGGCCATTGTTCTACGACTCGCCTCTGTTTTCGTCTCTGCATCCAACAGGAGTTTCACGTTTAGCGACCCGACAGATGACCCCATGTCAACACCCCTTCCTCGTGCACGCACCTCCTGTTTGCTTGCACAAACACTCTTATTGACGCTTGATGCCAAACGATCGACACACATATCCTTTCCTTTTCTTGCGCAATGTGACTCCACCGACCATTGTGGTTGCTCCGCAGTGTTGCTTCTTCGAACCCCACTTGCACGTGGTTTCTGCCTCAACATGGGCCTCATACGTGTGTCCTACTTATTCCATCCCCGCCCTTCCAACAACAACCAACACCTTCCCGACCTTCGATACTCTTGGGAGGTACTGGTTCCGCGATCAACTTTCTTTCTCCCATTTTATGACCGTCATGTGTAGATCATCTCGACGAGGTGGAACGTTCCCTAGGAAATCTTTCCTCTTGCATGTTGGTCGAAGAATCCTTCTTAGACAACATCCTGGCATCCTACAAATCCTCTGTCAAGGTCAATCGGTCCCCAACAAAGCTTCCTCTTCCCCACACAGGGCAGGTTGACGAATTAAGGTGCCCTTGTTCTATAGTTCAAATCCATTGGGTTGGATCGCCTTCCCAGAACAATCCTTTGAGATATTGCTCACTTATGAAGCCAACAAGATTCTCATAACAATGATTTACATGGAGTGGTGTGCCCTTCATTGGATGCATTGACTTTGCCAGTCAACGCCACACATGATTGTGGGTCATGCTCAAGGAGGAACTCATCCTGCGCTATAACACACTTTACTCTAGGAATGCCTTTGAGTAACTCTATGCTGTTCAACAAGTCGACTCGGTGGATGCTTATGTCGACGATTTGTCGAGTTGGCACATTATGTCTCGAGCTTATTCATAGCCCATTACCTCTGGTACTTCATGCATGACTTGCAACCTTCCATCCGTGTCGCGTGCACTCTAAACCTCCCACACTCAGTGTGGCCATCCAATAAGCCTGCTTTGTGGAAGAGGAATTTGGTACGACACTGGGGGCTTACGGTCCCTATAGTATGGTTGCATCCTAGTCGTAGCCCCACGTTGAACCACCAAAGCAGAGACATGTCCTTGCTCTGTCTCCCTACGAAGCTCCCCCGCCGCAGATCGCCCCGACACTCCCTTCCAACCCTCACCGACGATTCCACCACCGAAGCCAAATCCTACAACACACCTATCCCACCAAGATTACATCGACCTCGATCGCTAGGGACTTTGTTTCCATTGCAACCTACTTTCTTCTTCACCAATGTCCCCATAAAGAAACGCGCTTGCTACTTGCGGCTGAAGACGACGATATTACAGTTGATGACTTTGAGGCCCCAGAGCTTGTGGATGCCACCGTCGGCACTCGACTTTGAAGACAATGTCGATTTTGAATGACAGAGTATTGATACGTATACACTCCTTGTGGATGATCGCCTTTTCCCTCTGCTAGTGGTGATCTAGACCTGACCAGTCAAAAGCGTCTATTAGTTGGTTATGATGTAGTATTGTATTTTGGTAATTAGGAGTAGTTCCGCCTCTATATAAGGAGGGGTGTGGAGTCTTATTAGTTAGCTTGGACGTCTTAGTTTAGGATCTCTCTTTGGAGAGGACTCCGTGGGGGAACTTGCCCTTGGGAGCTTTGTGGAGAGCATACCTTTCGAGTGTATCTGTTCTATTACTTGTGCAATCCATTTTAGTGTGTACCAGTTCGAGCTTTGTGGAGAGCATACCTTTCGAGTGTATCTGTTCTATTACTTGTGCAATCCATTTTAGTGTGTACCAGTTCCTTGCGCATAATGTGCACCAGTGACAATACCTTTGATCATCGCTTGGTGCCCCTTTGTAGTTTTTGATGTATAATGGAGGTCGCGATGAGTAATGGGTTTATACGGGGGACACCGAGCGGCGTACAAAAGCATTGCCGTTGTCACACTTGCATGAGGACCTGCCCACGTTCTACGCTGGTAACACCGAGCGACAACCAAGAGATACTTTCACCGCCTCATACTATGCACGAGGGACTCCATTTTTCGCTAAGTTAATTAAAACAAGCTAGATGTTGGGCTGTTATTTGGATATTAGAAGATTATGTTCTCATTAAGAGCTAGGTTGTTTCCCTTTTAAGTATCTGAAAAAGTGATTGTATCTCATTTCGCAAGTGAACTCCATGCATTTGTTTGATTTAAATTTGATGGGGTTGAGTCCCCAATTTTGAACTCAACTTCAAAAAAGCTGAGAAGTGAGTTTCAACTTAGATTTTTGAGAGATAGAAATCTCATCCAATTTTACTCGTTTGCTTCACAAAATAATAAAATAACATTGGAGTAATGATATGATGGGCAAGAATGTTATCTTTTATATATATATATACTCTATATTAATAGAATACTCTATATATAGTGGTGACACCATCAAGCTCAATCATAGTCATCTCATGGTTCTATTATTATTATTATTATTATTATTATTTTTTAAACAAAAATAAAATAAATAACTAAATATATATTTATAATAAAATTGTTTTCAAATGGGGGGAAATTGCCCATTAGCTTAAGCCGTCTGTTGGAGGTGTTTTATGTTCCGCACGCGCTGCGACGATTTCTTGGAGCATTTATTTTGTTTTTGATTAACATGTATTTTTAATTTGTGAGGGCATTATGGTAATGTGTAAGTGAGCCCCTTAGTTATTAAAGGCGCAAGGCGCTCCAAGGCGCAAAGGGGTCTTGGAGCCTAGGCGCAAGGCTCAAGGTGCAAGGCTCAAGGCGCAAGGCTCAAGGCTCAAGGCGCAAGGCTCAAGGCGCAGGCGCGCGCTTGATGAAGACAAGACCTAATCACATCCATTTTAAATAATTATCATTAAACATCAGTTCATCTTCCTAATAATCAGATTCTTCATCTATTCTACTCATTAATCATTCATTACTATCACTTATATCTCTTAAAAAATAAAATCAATGTGGTCACTGGGATCATATTTAAGTCTCGACGCTCGATTATGTTTCACAAACGCTACATCATGCAAAAATTATTGAATTCTTACATTATTTCTTTCTTTATTTTGAAAAAAAAATTTAGCAGAAATCTCACTAAGGTGCGCCTTTTATGCTCCAAAGGCGCACAAAGGCGCAATCATCTGAGTCTGGTGAGCCTGGAGCCTTAGGCGCGCGCGCCTTTAACAACTTAGGTGAGCCCCCCTCCCTATATGAGGAGGAGGCTTGGGAGTATTAGGCATCTTTTTATGCTTAGGGTTTTGGGATCTCTCCTTGTGAGAGGGAACTTCAGGGAGAAACCAACCTCCTGGGGTTAGACATGAGTATTCCTCATGATTGTATCTAGTTTTTTGACTTTTTTTGCAAGCTAATTCTGTTTTGGTAACATTTTCACAATCAGTAATTGTGCAAGAAAATTTTATCATTGTCGATACTGTGCACGAGGGGATACCGTGCCCCCGATGCTAGTATTATAACAAAGCAAACACATGAATTGAGATCCTACACAGCTAGCAATGATCAACATATCTCATTTCATTTCAAAGCACTTGCAAGCGAAGTAAATTGTCCCTGAATGTGAAAATCTGCATGATAATTAGTCACTGCAACTTGTTCATCCTACATTGTTGTTGAGGTCTTGAGGATTATTCCGTGGGGTTAGAGCTCTATTTTTTTAGTAATTATACCGATCCTTCCGGCTTATGCTGATGTGTCTGTCTCTCTCTATCGAACAGGAGAGAACGAGTGAAACGCAGAAGAACCGCTGATGCAAGTACTGAAGATGCTCAAACATTGTCGACATCAACTGCGAAAGGCCAAAAACAGCCTGATTTAGTCGAACTCTCGAAAGGCCTTTCTTCAGGATGGCAGGTTTGTTCCCTCTGCAAGCTACCAACTACTTTTTTCTTGGTTTGTTTAATCTTACAAGAGTATTATTTGTTCTATAAAGTGGAACTCTTTTCTATTGCCGTATCACATAATCATAGTTCTTCATTCATTCTTGTTATTGTAAATTTTGAACATCTTTCTTCTAAATTAATTTAGGTGTATCCCTTCTTCTCGTCCTTAGACACTAAGGGTCTGTTTGGCACGACAGTGGCTGAACGCGGTGGTTACGAACTGTCGGCCATTTGGCGAGCATTTTTGCTCCTTTGAGTTTGGACAAAAATGTCACCGTTATGAATGTGTTTGACATAACAGCGGTTATTACCGCCACCAAGAGAAAAACAATTTTATACATAAAAATGGATGGAGTTCTTTGGGGAAGATCGAGTGTTCACAATTGACAGTTTGTAACCACCACTTTCCGACCCTAATTCTGATAAAATAATGAATTATAGAAATTAAATGAGTGCATCATCAATCCAATGACATGGAGACTTTTTATTCTATGAAATGGGAAGCCAATTCATTTTTCTTTTTAGATTTTGCAAGACAAAGTTCATATTTAATGAAGCTTAGAATTTTTTTTCTTTTCAATCATCACATCCTATGTCTATGTTGTACTGCTACCAGAACCTGTTGAAGCAATTCTTCATCTATACCAGGGTTTAGGATACATCTTATAAATATTTATATTTATCTTACAAATGCTAACATATCTTACACTGGAGAACACCGAGCGATTGCGTCAATCTGGTATTGTCGCCACCACTCATTCACACGGGCATGGCTGTTATTACCTTTCATTATGGAGTTCATGTTCTTCGAAAGTATAGATTTAACCATGACCGATGATGAAATAATTTGAATTTGTTCAGGTTTATTGGGATGATTCGACAAAGCAAGCCTACTATGGAAATCAACACACATCAGAAACTTCGTGGACTCGTCCCACTAGATGAGGAAGGGTATGAAGTAGGAAGATGATGAGAGATTACATGGAGTAGTCGGCCCACGCCACGAATCGCTCCAACAGGATTGTCGGTTTGTTTTGTCGTTGTAAATTAGCGGGCTCTACTTTCGAATAGCGAGCATCTTAGTGAAGAAGTCCTTTGTTAGGACGATCCCACCCTTGTCGGGAAGATCGTTGCACCGTTCTTACAGTTAAATTAATTAATCTTAATATTCATTCAGCTGCTTCCGCTGTTCTTCCTTCTATTGCTTCGTTCAGGTATGAATGTGCTCTGTTTTGGTTTTGTTTTCTGCATATTTCTTCTATGCTTTGCTTGCACTCATATTTGTTTCTTGTGTTTTTAAGTACGCAAGATATGGGCTGGCTTAACTCTCGACGTCACAAATTGAATCTCGATGATGAAGCGGCCGGGAAAACAAGTTCTTAAAAGACTACACATGATTTTTACGAATAACCTCTGATGCATATCCTGAATGCAATTTTTGGGGTGCTCAATGTGTAGAACCCAAAAAGTTGTCGCTTGTGTTTGAGGGATTGTGTAAGTACATTAAATCTTAGTGCCTATCCTACTTAAGGTTATTTAGGTAAGTTGAAATACTAATGATACGAGAGAATCCATTTTATTATATCATTATAATTGATTCATTAAATTCAAATAACATCAATGAAAATCAATGCATGTTTGAACACTATATATTGTTATATGGTCATCTACAAAATAAATTCACTAAAACATTATTAAGAGATCACATAAAATATGTATTTATATTCAAATTTTATACATTCAATGCATTAAAACCGCCTCTGTCTATAAATTAGAGATCACTTCCTGAATAGAATGCATGGGAAAAAAATGAAATGATGAGGGAGATTAATATGTTCACCCTCCATATTTCTCTAGTGATTTCGTGAGGCTGAGAGTGCAATCCCAACCCATCTCGCTTGAAGCCAGAGGGATCCTTCACAAACACCGCTCGCATGCCACTGCCTTCTCCACCGCTGCCACCACATCTCACGTGCCTCCACTGCCTTCTCCACCATTGCCACAACATCCTCCGTCTCCTGCCTGAATATGATACCCGAACCAGCACCATCCACAACTAACGTAATCATCTGTCTGCTTAAAGACTAAAAAAGAGAAGCCGACGAACTTCATGTCTCAACTTGGCAAAAGCCCGCCAGACCCTCAGCGTGCTCTTTGGAGTTCTTTGTGCAGTTAACAAGTCTGAGAAAGGCGAAGAAGTAGCACCCGCGGTGCGTATCCTGGTTTGTCATGGAGGGGATTAGCACAAGAATCATGTTGCAGCCAGGGATGCCCATGAAAAGAAGGAAATATATGTTCCATGCATTATGCATTCACATGATGAGATTGATAGCCTATCATGATACAAGTGCTTGAATGCAAGAACGCATTCATAAAAGTTACATAATGATAATGCATGATTTTATAAAGTAAATGTAAAATGAATTAATCGTGTATTAGTAGTGAAAATCAACATACACGCTCAATAGAACACAAATGTAAATAAACTAATTAAACACAAAAAAAGAATATCTATTCCAATTGTATTCATTTACATAAGTGTGATAGAATTAATTGATCTTTTGATTTATTATAAAAGATACATGATAATTCTAGAGTTATGACACATGATTAGAGACAAGCAAGCATAAAACATCAAGCATTCATATCATGAGATTGATAGTCTACAATGATATATGTGATGTAAAGCATGACCATTTATATTCATCATATTCAATTTGTTACGATGAAATCTTATGCAAGGTTAATGTGTCAAAAATAGCATATATCAGATGTGAACATGAAAGATGGCTTAATAAAAAGAAAGACAAAACGCACAAAAATACTCAAAAAATACAGGAATGAAAAATAGTTATTTTCATTCTTATGTCCGACTAGAGAGCAAAGTATCTTTGATAATTTAATAATCATTTTAATGCAACCAAATCATAGCATGATAAATATATCCCGTGTCAATCAACAATGCCAAGGTACATGGAGGCACGATTTGGGAACCAATATGGATCCAAATATTTTGGATAATGAAATTTAAGAACCCAAATTTGGTGAGATGTGCAACATTTGTATTTAACCTTACAACAAGATGTATGTCCAAATTTGAAACATACATTTCTTTATTTTCATGGACAGATTTAGGCTTTGGTGGCTGCTTTGAAAAATACCTGAAATTTGAAGTAGCCATTTTCGTTTTATTCCCAAAGGTAGAAATCAGTAGATATGGATCTTCCAGACCACCTCTTTTCATATTTCGCCAGAAAAATAATTATCAAAACTTTCCTAAAAGTTAGTATAATTATAGGCTGCACCCTTCTTACTTTGAAATTATATAAAAAAAACCTGTAAGTTTACATTTCATAATCATTGTTTGATAAGATTTAAACTTTTAATATTATTATAGGATAAGCACTATGTGTTTGATCTACATCTATATTCATACAAACTTGGGCATAGTATGATTGCGCAATAATAAGACCATCATGGTTCTGTGGGTCGTCCCATTCTCTATACTTCCCACTCACATACACAATTTACTCGGTTTTTTTGGGTGAAAATCATCCCTTCGCCGCATGGGGGACACCATGCACCCGCAGCTAGTACTTGTATTAGTAAATGAACTTTGTAATGATATAACTACATAAATAAGTAGAAAAATAGTAAGGTGTAATGTTAACACCATTAGGGCGATGTGAGACTTTGTAATGATATAACTACATTAAAAAGTAGAAAATAGTATGGTGTAAGGTTAACACCATTAGGGTGAAGTGAGTCTTGGGATCTCCACTATTTGATGGATATAAAATTCATTTCTACAATTAAAACAGGAATATGATATTATTTAAAATCGTAGAACAATACAATTTGTATGATAATATTGGTAACAAAAACTTGAAGAGACTAATTAATCGGAAGTGACACGTGAAATTTCACGCTGTCCTAAGATCAATATTGTCTACCTTCTGTGCAGGTTAGCTATGACAAATTAATCTCAAGATACAACATCCTCCGACACTTTCGGAACTTTGAATCGAACAAATCTTCGAAGCGTTTTAGAAGATTTGGTTCCCCGTAGATGCTTAAGATAATTAAAATTTATGATAAAAGAAAATCCAAACCAAAGAGCAATCGACGTCGATTGCAGTTTTCTCAGTGACGCAGTGGAAATCAAAGAGTGCAAGTGTCAGTTCGCGTCACCGGAAACTCCATCAGTGGGCAAAAATGCGAAAATTTTTCTGTACGTATGTGCGTGTATTCTGAGGTGCGCATATAAATACTCTTTATTTCGCGGAGAACTCGCGTTTCCCTCTCAAATTTTCGTTTTTTTGCGTTTTCGAGGTTTCGAGTGGGAGCAGAAAACCTTTCTAGCGGGAGCAGCGTTTTACACCGTCATCTTCTTCGTTTGAGGAGAGGAGCCCCCATTTCTCCCCAACTTACTGCATTTTTCTCTTCGGGGTTTCGAGCGGGAGCAACCATCATTTTTCCCGGCATTCCACTCCGTGAGTATATTACGGGCGTTCAACCAGAACTTTTCTCTTGTTCCTGCATACGGACCGACCAACAGTGTAGGATGTATATTCCTCCCGAAATTTTTCACCTAATCTGTAACTCAGGGACATGCCAGCAGCATTTTGCACTGTCGTAACTCCATGGATGACAACAATCAATCATCTGAGAAGTCCAGGAAGTTGACAAGAGTGCTGGACCATCTAATGAGGCGATAGACACTGTAAGCTTAGGTGTTATTACAGCTGTATAAATTAGAATGCGACTATATTACAAGTGTAATACGGCCGTATATTTTATTATCTAGTTAGTATCTTACACTGCATTTTCGCAGGTGCACAAGGAAGATGTAGTGTTTCGCACGGTTCATTCTGATGATGAGAATATGCTCGTCAGTGCGGCTTTAGTGTGCGAAAACAACATGTATTTTACTGGACGCATACACGGATCATCAAGGGACGAGAGTTTTCATGTTCGAAAGCATCCAATTCAACATAATTTCACGAATAATAATTCGGGGTTTGATTCAAATTCAATTTCAAACCCAACTTTGGCACATGTCGACTTGAACGATGATTTCTCGATAAATGACGACTTTTCTATTCATGTGTCGTTAGATTTTTCATGTATCCCAGATGTATTCAAATGGTGAACTATTTGTATTAATAACAGTTATTCAGTTTTTTAAAAAAATATCATGTTCATTTCACATTAGCTTAAATATAATGTCAATACAGTTGTATATCTGCACTGCATCCAATCGTATTACGGTAGAATTTGGAGTGAAATGTTTCCATAACTGGTTCTAACACAGTCCTACCTCTATTTTTGGGAATAAATTTTATGTTCTTCAGATATATTCAAATAGTCATATATCTGTAATATTAACAGTTATTCTGTTTAGAAGAAAACACGTTCATCTTTGATTTGGTTAAATATAAGCTCAATACAATTGTATATGCATTGCATTCAATCGCATTACATTTGTATTTGGAGTGAAATGTAACCATAAATGCTTTTCACACCACCCCTCAATTCAATCGTTTGTATCCAAAATGGTTAAATATAAGCTCAATACAATTGTATTTGCATTGCATCCAATGATATTACGCTAGTATTTGGAGTGAAATGTTTACATAAATGACAGTGAAATGTCACCGTAACTGGTTTTAACACATTCCACCATATCTCCTTCAAAATATGATATTATTTGCTCATTATCCAATCGTATTACGGCGGTATCGTCCGTCAAATATTTTCATAACCTACTTTAGCACAAATACTATAACCTTCCAATACTATATCAAAAGCATACACAAATAAAAATGTAAGCTTTTCCTAGAAGGAATGTCATATTCTTCTTGGAGTATGCTCGAATCAAAGTTAGAACTAGAGGAATATTTTGGTTTAAATTTGGAATATAGAACAGTTGCAGAATTTCAGCTTCTTGTAAATCATTCCGCGTCTCTTCATTCAATGACCTGAGAAGTGGTATCGCCTTTTTCTTGAACGAAGTCACAGCACATCGACAATGTAAAGTTGTAGACGGAGTCATCTGCCATATCATTAAAAACACATGTACACGCTAAACAGGTTCCAGGACTGTATCACAATGGGAATATAACTGTAATACATCCGTATCTACTTACTATACAGAGAAATTTTAACGGGAGCTATATTAGAAGCAACTTAGGATACTGTGTTAGTAGAAGTACATAGATGAGAATAAACTGCATTATATGTATAATACCGTTGTACACTAAACTATAAAACAGTAAATAGAAGCAAAAAAGGGTCGTACGCAACTACTAAACATAGGACGGTATCACAATCAGAATATAACTGTAATACGGCCGTATTACGTTTGTAATACGGTACTATTTAGGGTTAAACATAAATAATACCATTATTTTATCACAACACTGTTGGATCTTACTGTTTAGGAATATTTTATAAGAAAATATATTTTGATATCTCAGAAAAGATTGTATTGAAGATTCCTTTTTAAACAAGAGAACAAAACTTTTTGTTAACTGTTGCTAACGCCTAGCGTTAAGTGTTAACGCTGGGCATTAGCTCTCCAAAAAATATTCCTTAGCACAAAAAGGTTGTCGCAGTGATTTTACTTATGAAATCTTAAATGAAATACAATTCCAGAAAATCAGAGATAATGAAAACGATTATTGTATTTCAAAGATAATTGCACAAATGTTAATTTTAATACTTTAATGAAATATAAATTAAAACATTCTTGAAGAGGAAATAAAATCAATTGAATAAAACATTAAAAGACATGATTTTATTTCATAATAAATTGAATACACAAATGTTTAATTTCTATAACGCTAGAAATTAAGGCGAGAATATGTAAAAGTACTTTTTGATGTTTCACTGGTCCTTCTCCCAAGGACCGGTTGACTATAGCCTATCTATCCCCAGATAAGGCCTCTAGCCACCCCTTAGATCTACCCTTGACCTATTCGCCACGCACAAGGCGACTAATTACCCCCTAAGCTGCACAAGGACCTAGTCGCCAACAACCGCGATGAATTTACCCACAAAATCCGACGTTCTCCCCGAACGATTTCTCCACACCAAAATACAAAGAAAATAAAATAAAAGATTACAAGATAAAGTAAAAAAGAAACCCCCCAAGATATTCTGAAGGTGAAGACGAAGACGATGTAGATGCTGGCATTCTTGAAACGATCGTCCTTCGTATGGAATATGCGTTGTAGACCTTCTCCTTCAAAATCCTCTTTAGATCTTCATGATAGCCCAAGGGAGATCTCTTAATTGTTGTACACGAGCCTCTCTTAAAATTATTGGAATTCTAGAATCATCTCCCAAGGAATGAGAGGGGCTGTACTTTAAATAGCCTTGGAAGCTAACGCGTGGCGTTAAGAATTAACGCCGGCGTTAGTGAACGTGCACTGTCGTGGCTGAAATCGCGCAACTGTCAAGATCGTGACAGTTTGTGGATTTTCGTCGAACGCAATTTTATTTTGTCGAACGCAATTTCTTCGGCCGAAAATTAATTTCGTCGAACGTCATCAAATTTCGTCGATCGGAATTTCATTTCGTCGAACGACATCAAAGTTCGTCGAACGGAATTTCATTTCATCGAACGACATCAAAGTTCGTTGAACGCAATTTCGTCGAACGGAATCCCATTTCGTCAACTGTAATTTTCGTCGACCAGAACCTCATTTCGTCGAACGCAAATTCGTCGACCAGCATCTCATTTCATCGAACGGCTCGCGCCTAGCATTAAGACCTAACGTCTGGCGTTGTCTCTGGCTTCTCGACGGATTCGTTCTCGACGGCATTTCTTCTCGACGGATTCCTTCTCAACAGATGTTAACGCGAGGCGTTAACTACTAACGCGGGCGTTAGCTCTCTTTCCAGAGAGTCATCTTCATTCAGTACACTTCTCATAGGGATGTGTAGTTATAGTTCCTGTACAACCTGCACACTATAAACACACAAAATACAAGATCAAATACAAACACGGTATTTGTTATTCTTAAACCAAGAGATGCGGAACACAGGCTCCAACAATCTTCCCCTTTTGATAATAACAAATACCTGTATGAGAAATTAGTGAGATTAATACCAATTGTGTTTATATATAAGTGAGGTAATAATATATGCATGAATAACAGGTTAAAAGCACGATATATTTGATAGCGATAATGCATACTCTTTCGATATGAAGTCCCCCCTACATAAGTGTTCTCTTATAATTTACTCCCCCTAAATATCTATTTGACTAGATTTGTCAATTTCTTCTCCCCCATTGTTGTTAGCAAAAGTGGGTAGGGATGAGTGTATATCTACTAAGATTGATTAGGAACCACTTATTGAAGGATTGTCATGATCGAGCAAATGATAATGTATGCACCGCCTATATGATTACTCCCCCTACATAAGTACTTTCTTTGAGTTTGAAATCATTATAATGTACTCCCCCTAAATATTAGATTTATGTAATTTATTCTCCCCTTTTGGTAGTATCAAAAGAGGGTTTAGGTGAGAGTGTGCAAAAAGGAGTAATATGTTCTATGTCGAGAAGAAAAATAGGATGCAATCAAAAGCTTGTTAAATACTACTTGTTGAGAAAAATATAAGCATGATGCAACATATAGTAGTAAGCAACATAGCTGACATTATAAAGTAAGCATTCTATTTTAAGATACCATTTGTTGAAAAGAAAACCACGATGTTAAAAATAATAGACATGAATGAGCATAAGTGGTAAACTTAGCAGAAGAATATAGTAAGCACTCTTAAACATAAACATCATTTTAGAAGATAAAATCATATAAAGGATAATGAGTTTTAAATTTGAAAAGTTTATGTTTGAGTTATAGATTCAAGAGATGCTATTTCATTAAGATAAAATTGCAAGCATGATTTGATGATATCAAGAAAAGATACAAAGACTACAATGTAATCAAATTTGCATTTCAAGTAAACATAAACATTGTAACGATCATGCTTTGTTATCTAGTGCATTTACTTAAGTTTGTAGAGAATTTAGTAGATGAGCATTAGGATCCAATTCTCATGAGTAGAAGTTTTATGAAAGATAATGATGTGTACAAAGTAGTGTTTTGATAAAGTATATAAGTGAATCAATAAAAAACACATGACATATATAATGAAATAACACAACATTAAAATACACAAATACTATTACTTCCACAATATTTCAATGCACATATATAAAGAGTACAACTACCAAGGTGCTCTGCATACACAATGCTTATTAAGACTTATCAGGGTGCAAAGTAGTGCTTGGTGATCACTTTTATACTTTTTAGCTTTATTTTCAATTTTTTTGTGATCCGGTGTACTAAGAGAAGCGGTGTATAAATTATTTGCTACAAGACACTTTACAATTCTTAAGCCAAGGTGATCAACCTCACAATGCTCATTAAGACTTATCAGGAGGGTGAGTAGTGCATGGTGGAGTTTTTCTTGTCATTTATTATTTGCTTTTTAGTTTAGTGACTAAGGACTCCGAATTCACTTGTTTTGCAAACATAGCCTTTTAAACCATATTTCTCTAAAGAATAAGTGCATGAAAGACAAAAATTGTAATAACCAATTCAATGTTGTGTAGTAATCTATTTATACATTTTAATTATTTATGTTATTACACTACACAATCATGCAAGTATAAGATTGTAAACATATGTAGATTATCAAAACTAAGTGAGTGACTAAATCATTATCAAACATAATACATTACTCATACTTAGAGGCATGCTAAGCATTTCTACACATGTATATCTACAATCAATTTCATTGCACATAACAAGATAATTTTCAAGGCATGACAAATACAAAACAATGTTTTTTTTAAGAAACTTGAAAGTTAAATTAAACATTGTATTTAATCTTTAATTGATATAATTAATCATCCTTGACAATGACAATGAATAACAATCAGTTTTTATAAATTCTTGAATTTTTATATATGCACAAAACAATAAACACACATAAAGAGAAATTCATATTTTTGTTCTTTGAAATTGTTTTGTAATTTTGTATTTGTTTTTTTATATATATTCTCTGGAAACATAGAAGTCTTTTTAGCCCAATCAGTAAATGATATTCTATGCAGAAAAATAAACCCAAAATAATGCATGAGAAAATACATATATATAATTTTTATAAAGAAAATAAAAAGATAGAAAACTTTCTTACAAACAGAGAAATAAAACAAACACAACATTAAAATAATACCAGAAATTACTCAAAAAAAATTGGAGCAAAGGAGCTAACGGCAGGCGTTAGCTTCTTAACGCCGAGACAGAACTGCAATTTTTGATGTTTTGAAAAACATTTTTCTCAATTCATTTATATTATAAAGAGACATTCCTTCAGTTGAAATTTCAGAGTATATTGATTAGATTTGAAGGCTCTTTTGGCATGTTTTTGGTGTTTTTTCAAATACTTGTGTTTTGTAAAATCATTAAAGCTCAAAATAATAAAATATGCAAACACAAGATGCAATGTTAGAACAAAAATAAATATGCATGATTTAAGTATAAAGAGTAAGATAATATTCATGCAATGAATATAATATGAGTATACCCAAGAATAATATACCCTAACTATATGTCTACACACTATAGCCCTGTACTAAGAGACGGATGGACATGAGGAGCTGCACACATACCGTAGGTTGGGGTGTTAATCCCATATGCATACAAAAGACGACGCTTAGCCTAGCACTCTTTCCCCCCAGTGCCTCGCAAGGCCCTACTGGAACCCTCCCCGGTTAAGGACAAGACATGACTTAGAGGTTAGGTCTCGAATGCACACAATCCTACGCCTTCGCTATTGTGAGAAACATGTCATAGGTTTAATGATTATGGACATACAAAGCGTGTAAGCCTTAAATATATTAACTATGGTATAATTGCATGATTAGTTTTGGATTTACAATTATATCGATGATTTTAAATCCATTTAAAAAAATTTATTCATGCAAATAACTACAGAGAAAATTATGATTTTCATATTTTAGTAATATAATTTACTTTAACATTACAAGATATAACTAGCATGGACATTGATTTCTACCTATGGTAAGTGATGATACTAGTATGATGAGTTAGGACAACATGGTGCAAAGCTATGTAAAGATAGACAAATATATAATTGCATGTATTCAAACATAGAGTTTTGAATTTTCATAGACCTAGAATGAAGTGACAATTCTATTTGATTTCATCTTGTTTATATCAAGTTAATTATTAGGTCTAAAGATAATGAGATACATGCAAACAATAGAGATGCACAGCACACACACTAAACAAGATATGAAACTATAATACCAATCGCCATCATATATTTCATAAATCCTAAGGTTGATAGAAATAGTTGATTTATGATAATTCTTGATAGATCATGAATTATGATATATGATAATATTGAATTTTAGCATATGATATTAATAGATCAAGGTAGAGTGTGTGAAATTAAATTCATTATTTTTGTAATTTTTCAATTATGATTTTTCATTATAGGGGCTATTATATGCAACAAAGAAAATAGACAAATATACAATAAGTTGTGCATTTAATATTTTAGCCTAAGACCCCTAAAAGTCCAATTAAATCCAATTTTGAAAGTAATTTAATTAGTCTTTATAATATCATTTAGCAAATTTAGCATTCAATTTATAATGATAATATAAGACATTTATAGGCAATGGATTTAAAAAGGATAAAACATATAAAAAGAAAAGATAGCTCACTTAAAAAATTATGACTTTATGTTCAATTTAATTCAATTTGATTTGTTAAACATTAGGCTTAAAATGAAAGTCATATCTCATGATAAATAAAGTGAACATAGTGTGTTGGCTCAAAAATAAAAAAAATAAACAAAAGAAAAAGCAATTAAGCATATCATGAAGTAGAGTAATGATATTTCATTTTTAATTAATTTCTACTTCATGCAATACAATGATTTCTAGTGAATGAGAGATTTAGGTATTCAAAGGGGACCAAGTATGATGGTTCCTTTGGGTACCCAAATACACCGTGTTGGCTTTTGGGGAGCTAGTGATGAATGGGCCTTTACAAGTGGAGTTAGTTTTTCATTTTAAATTTTGGGCCTCCATTCATACTTTGGTTGATTTTCTTTCAAATTCATATTATGATTATATGACATCTTTTTGTGGTAATAGTTGGTTGAAAAATAATTTATTTGGGATTTATGTTTATTCAAATTATTTTTCAAAATACATTGATGTTGATAATCATAATGAATTTTATTATATGGATTCTTTGAGAGTTTATATGAGTGATGGTCTTTCTTAAGAATTGAATGTTGAAAGAGTGGGATACAATATGTTTTAAATGATTGGTTTTTATTTTGATGATTTTCATTTCCACTCTTTCTTATAGACATACTCATATAATATGTAGTTAAGCTTTTAGACATTTGATAAACTAGAAATAAAAGATTTTTTATTATATGAAAAATTTTGAATAAACATTTTTAATGATTCTAGTTTATCTTTTAAATTATCATTTTCTTTTATCAAATTTTCATTATGCTCTTTTGAGGTTAAAAGACGTTTTTCCAAAACCTTGAGTTATTCTTTAAAAGAATTATAATCAAAACAAGCTTTAGCATTTTCAATTAAAGAGCATGATAGAGAATTTGAAACATCAATATAAGATTCTACTTTAGCGTTTGCTTTTAAAGTTTTATTTTCTAAACGTAATTTGGAATTAGCATGTTTCAACTTTGAAATTTCACGTTTAGCAAATTTAAGCACACGAAATGTAGAAATAGAATTTGTTACAAAAAGAGAAGATTTTGATTTTCTTACATTGCTATGGGATGAGGCAAGATTTGAACCAAAGGTTCCTTTGACATCTTCTTCGCATTCCTCTTCCATAGTTGAATTTTTGTCTTCTCTTTTGCTTGATGTTTTGCCATCATTTGAGTCCAATATTATTTCTCTCTTATATAGATCTTCCTCCAAGCATAAGTCCTCGTCGATTTCTTCTCTTGGATCCATAAGGAATTCCTCTTGTTCATCATCTGTGGAGGGAAGCCTATAAGTATTCTCAAGAAATTTCCAAACTTCAAAAGCAGTAGGAAGCGTATAAATAAGTTTGAAAATATTTTGATCTAGAGCACAATATGGACTATTCATTGATTTGGCATTTAAAAACTGTTGGAACAACCCTATTACTGATTTGGGCTAGGATCACTATCTGTTGACTAGGATCAAGTTGACCCCAATGTATAGTCAATGGGTCAAGAGTTTAGGCTGTTAGATCTCAAGAAATCATTCAGGTTCTGGGTTCGACGAACTCCACACTGCGTTCGACGAACTGTTCTCTGAGTTTGACGAACGACATGCTCTCTGCGTTCGACGAACGACTTGCTTCAAGCTCGTCTCAGCGGTCGATGATCCCGTCTCAGCGGTTCAGCGGTCGACAAACAGATTGTCTCAGCAGTCGACGAACAGACCCTGTCTCAGCGGTCGACGAAAAGTTGCGTTCGACGATCTCAAGTCCGCGTCCGACGAATATTCAGCAGAAGCTCAGAACGATGAATTAAATGATCAGATCGACGAACTTGAAGCTGAGCTCGATGAATTTCTACCAGCTTTATAATTTGATATTATCAGTTCGACTAATATTCTTATATCTGATTAAAGTAATATTTTAATCATTTCTATTTATATATTGCTATATATTGCTGCCTTTATAAATTAACATTATAGCCGTTGCAACATTAAATAATATAGCCATTGCAGATAAGCAAAAGACGACAATTCATCTTCTCGAAGAATCTAGGAAATGAAAGAGATATTATCTCCTTCCTTGTCGTGCAAGAATTCAAATCAGCCCAGAAGCCTTCTCCAGAACATATACAAAAAGAGAAGAGCAGAGAAGTAAGAAAAAGAGAGAACAAGAAAAGAGAGAAAGGAATATACAGATACAGGAAGAGAAAAACAGAGAAGTAAGAAGAAGAAGCAAATCTAATATATTATTTATCTTCTTTTTTCTAACTCCTCTTTGCAGATTATCTTCATCCTGAGACACCAAACAATATCATTTGCTCAGGATCAAACTGCATAAGAAGAAAAGGAGTTATTACAATCAAGAGAAGAAGCCTCCACAAACTGGCATCAATTCAATCAGACAGGGGGAGGTCTTCAACATCATCTACAAAGATCTAATCTCAACAACCTATCAGGATCATCAAGAGTCTTCTCAGCAAAGAGAAGAACAATATATATTTTCTCCTTCTTACCCCATCTTGTACAGGGTTAAAACTCCCTTCAAAAGTTTACCCATTGGTGGCAAGACACCTCATCAAAAAATCCTGTTTGGTTTTTGGGCACCTTATCAAAAGCTCATTGGTGCTAGGACACCTGATCAAAAATCCTAGTGGATTCCTACCAAAGGTGGTAGAAGAGTAGATGTACCCAGGTTGATTGGGGAACTACTATATTTCTTGGTGTTTCTGGTTGCCTATCTTATTTCTTTTTATTAATGTGCTGTGATGTGATAATCTGTGACAAATATTGTAATTATATAAATCACTCTGTTAAACATATTTGTATATATCACTATTTTTAAATAACCAAAAAAAGGTTTTAACTTAAGAACTAAACTCACCTTCAATTGGTATCAAAGTAAGGTTGATTATATTAATCACCTTCAACTGATACTCAATTGCACTTTCAAATGGTATCAGAGGGTAGTTGATTATTTATACAGGCTAACACCTGAATCATAAAGATCAATTAGTTCTTAATTTTTTTAAAGGGTTTTTCTAGAATCTAATGATACAAGAAGATTTTTTAATCACTAGTCCACCAATCTGTAATTTGGATAGATTTTCTTTATGGCAAGTTAGAATTAAATTATATATGAATGCCATAGATGAAGATATTTATAAATCTATTTTGACAGGACCTCTATCTTCAATTTCTTCAACAGATGATCAAAAGATGCTGAAAAGTGCTGATGCAAAGGCCATGGACATATTGGCTCAATCAATGTCAAATGATATTTATCAAAGAGTTGCTGATTGCACTTCAGCAAAAGGCATCTGGAACTCCCTCACAAGGATGGTAGATGAACCTTCTTCCACTTTCTGTATTTATGATACAAAACCATCATCTAGTCAAAGTGAAGAAGAAGAGGAAGAAGAACAAAAAGCTATAGCATTCTGCATGATGGCCATATATGGGTCAAACCACAACTCAGATGCAGAATGTGAATCTGATGAAAATAAGAGTTCAGTAGAATAGTCAAAGTCATCATCAAGTTCATCTGAAGATGAAAATAATGCAAATGACAAAGATCAGTGCTTGATGGCCATATATGACTCATACAATGATTCAGATCATGCATCTTCATCCAGTTCCAGTTATTATGAAGATGATGCAGATGAAAGAACCTTCTGCATGATGGCTATCAATGCCTTAGGAAACAATTCTGAAGAATCAGAATCTGAAAATGATGCAAATCAGGTAATATCTAACCTTGATTTTAATTCCACTGATTTAAAAGATGATTTTAAAATTCTCTGTTTAGATTTAATTAAATCTGAGAAAGAAATCAAATATCTCAGAAAAGATATAAACAATTTAACTTCTGAACATACTAAACTTAAAATAGATTTGAAAACATCAGAAAAGGAAATTAATTCTTTGAAAAATAATTCAATTATTTCTGAAATGTTTGAACAATCTCTTAATGGGAAAAATATCAAACCAATAAATATTACAAGCACTAAAAATGCCAGATTAAAGGGCAGCAAACTTAGCTTAGGATCTTCAACTAATCTATCTCATATTCTAAAGAAAAATACTTTAACTACATCTATAAAATTAGTATTTGCTAAGGAAAAAGAAGCAGCAGAAAACTTAATAAAAATTGTTAAAATTTTGTGTGTTCAACAATATTCGTCGAACCAAGATCGACGAAATCAATTGACTTCGTCGAACGTAGATCGACGAAGGTCGAACACAAAAATTAAACATAATTTTCATGTAATCAGAGCACAACCAATCAAATTTCAACAAACTCTGAACATAGAGAATATATTTAACTATTTCTTAATCAGAGATCGACAATATCAGAATAGTTTATCAAACATACATCTTAATGATTATCAAGAAAAATTTAAATTAGTATCAAACATATATTTTAATGATCATAAAAGAAAACTTTCAATTAGTATCAGAAATCAGATTTTAAAGATTTTAATTTGTATCGGAAATCAAATTTTCAATTGGTAAAACTATTATCAGATACAAAGACCAATATCAATTCAATTTCAATTTTGTAATACCTTAACAGATAAAAAGGCCAAATATAACTATAAGGCAATAATACTTAAACCTATTGAAAATCTTTTAACTCCAATTGTAATCAAACAAAAATTATAGGATTCAATTGAATCTTCTTTCTTAAAAACAAAGTCAGATAACTTCACATTCTTACAGACTTTCTCCAAAATCATGTTGAGCATTCTACTCAGATTGCATAGATCAGAAATGATCAGAGCACTGAGTGTGAGTCTCTTCTGATAAAGGGATTCTATAGAAGGAAGGTATCAGGCAATGTTTTTCTGATCTTAAAATTCCTTAGAATCCATTAATAGCTTAGCAATTCATCATATTAATAAAATCCTATTGAAGCAAAATCTAGGATATTTTTCCTTCTAACAAAGCATATAGGGTTTATAACAAATCTCTCTTAAAATAGAAGAGTCTATGCATTGTTGGAACTAACCTATCAAATGAGGAGAGGAACACCACCTCTACCAGAGACTTTTTGCTTCAATTGGTATCAAGGTCACTTTCAATTGGTATTCAATTGGTATCAAAGCAAGGTTGATTATATTAATCACCTTCAACTGATACTCAATTGCACTTTCAATAATGTGGATAAAAATAAAATTTGCCTACAATTCATCTCTACTGATTTGCAAAGGGCTGATATTTTCACCAAACCCTTGGATGAAAAGAAACACATCTTCTTTATAAATCAGCTAGGAATGATAGATGGAGATTCAATCAATTAAAAATTAAATCTTCTATTTATCCCCTCATTCCCTTCAATATCAAACTAAGTTTTTCTGATTATATAAATGCCTACAGAATTGCTTCTCTTTTTAGTTCCCTTTGCACTTGATCTCTATTTCATTTTGCAGGAACAATAGCAATGACAATCTTGCATCCTTCCCTACCTCCTCAAAAGTCCCTTCTTCTAGGGGCCTAGCTCCAGGTCTTCCTGAAACTAGGCACGGGGAGATGTATTGAAGAAGCTCATTGTTGTCAGGGGGAGATACTTTCCTTTTTACAGGGGGAGTTATTTTTTGAAGATGCTCAAGCTTCAAGAGGAAATGCTGATGAAGAAGCATGCTTTCAGATCTATGAAGATGCTCCATTTGATGCAGTGTTTTGCTCAGGGGGAGTTGTTCTATGAACTAGGCAAGGGAAGAAAGCTGAAGAACCTCCAGTCTCAGGGGGAGATACTCTCAGGGGGAGATGCTTTCAGAAAGGGCAAGTTGACTTATGAACAAGCTCCACTGGTATCAGCTAATCAGAATTATAAAGCTTTTCAGATCAACAATTCAGAAAGCTGAAATATAGCAAATACAGTTCAGACAATATCAGATTTCAGAATTCAGAAAGCAGAATTCAGAGAAAGAAAAGGTCCTGATTGTGTGTTTTTATCAGTTTTATTTTCATTGAAATGTTTCAAAATTCAGAGTATTATTTATTTTATATTTGATGAAATATTTAAAATATATCAGATATGTATATACTCTGTTGTTTTTGTTTGTTTTCAATTTTTGTCAGATAGTGTCCTAACCCAAATAGGGGGAGATTGTAGGAACAACCCTATTACTAATTTGGGCTAGGATCACTATCTGTTGACTAGGATCAAGTTGACCCCAATGTATAGTCAATGGGTCATGAGTTTAGGCTGTTAGATCTCAAGAAATCATTCAGGTTCCGCGTTCGACGAACTCCACACTGCCTTCGACGAACTGTTCTCTGAGTTCGACGAACGACATGCTCTCTGCATTCGACAAACGGCTTGCTTCAAGCTCATCTCAGCGGTCGACGATCCCGTCTCAGCGATTCAGCGGTCGACGAACAGATTGTCTCAGCAGTCGATGAACAGACCCCATCTCAGCGGTCGACGAATAGACCCTGTCTCAGCGGTCGACAAAAAGTTGCGTTCGACGATCTCAAGTCTGCGTCGATGAATATTCAGCAGAAGCTCAGAATGATGAATTAAATGATCAGATCGACGAACTTGAAGCTGAGCTCGACGAATTTCTACCAGCTTTATAATTTGATATTCTCAGTTCGACTAATATTCTTATATCTGATTAATGCAATATTTTAATCATTTCTATTTATATATTACTATATATTGCTGCCTTTATAAATTAACATTATAGCCGTTGCAATATTAAATAATATAGCCGTTGCAAATAAGCAAAAGACGACAATTCATCTTCTCGAGGAATCTAGGAAATGAAAGAGATATTATCTCCTTCCTTGTCGGGCAAGAATTCAAATCAGCCCAGAAGTCTTCTCCAGAACATATACAAAAAGAGAAGAGCAGAGAAGAAAGAAAAAGAGAGAATAAGAAAAGAGATAAAGGAATATACAGATACAGGAAGAGAAAAATAGAGAAGCAAAAAGAAGAAGCAGATCTAATATATTATTTATCTTCTTTTTGCTAACTCCTCTTTGCAGATCATCTTCATCCTGAGACACCAAACAATATCATTTGCTCAGGATCAAACTGCATAAGAAGAAAAGAAGTTATTACAATCAAGAGAAGAAGCCTCCACAAACTATCATCAATTCAATCAGACAGGGGGAGGTCTTCAACATCATCTACAAAGATCCAATCTCAACAACCCATCAGGATCATCAAGAGTCTTCTCAGCAAAGAGAAGAACAATATATCTTTTCTCCTTCTTACCCCATCTTGTACAGGGTTAAAACTCCCTTTAAAAGTCTACCCATTGGTGGCAAGACACCTGATAAAAAATCATGTTTGGTTTTTGGGCACCTTATCAAAAGCTCATTGGTGCTAGGACAACTGATCAAAAATCCCAGTGGATTCCTACCAGTGGGTAGAAGAGTAGATGTACCCAGGTTGATTGGGGAACTACTATATTTCTTGGTGTCTTCTGGTTGCCTATCTTATTTCTTTTTATTAATGTGCTGTGCTGTGATAATCTGTGACAAATATTGTAATTATATAAATCACTCTGTTACACATATTTGTATATATCACTATTTTTAAATAAATAAAAAGGTTTTAACTTAAGAACTAAACTCACCTTCAAAAACATTTCATTATTATTTAGAATAATTGGGGGCATTTTAATTGTAATATTCCAAACTTCAATATCCAATTTTTTAAGAAATTTTTCCATAAGTGTTTTCCACCCATAAATAATGGTGGACATAATGATTTTTCATTTTCATAAAAATTATCCCCTCTAGAAGATGCGAGATCATGAAGCGCCATTATTCCCGGTTGTGAAGCCGTATTGGAATAACCTATCCTCTGATACCACGTGTTGGATCTTACGACGCCCTTAGAGGGGGGGGGGGGGGGGGGGGGGTGAATAAGGGTTTTATGGATTTTTAAATCTTAATTAAATTTATCAAAGTTTGTGACCAATGTTTAGGAATATTTTATAAGAAAATATATTTTGATATCTCAGAAAAGATTGTATTGAAGATTCCTTTTTAAACAAGGGAACAAAACTTTTTGTTAACTATTGCTAACACCTGGCGTTAAGTGTTAACGCTGTGCATTAGCTCTCCAGAAAATATTCCTTAGCACAAAATGATTGCCGCAGTGATTTTACTTATGAAATCTTAAATGAAATACAATTCCAGAAAATCAGAGATAATGAAAACGATTATTGTATTTCAAAGATAATTGCACAAATGTTAATTTTAATACTTAATGAAATATAAATTAAAACATTCTTGAAGAGGAAATAAAATCAATTGAATAAAACATTACAAGACATGATTTTATTTCATAATAAATTGAATACACAAATGTTTAATTTTTATAACGCTAGAAATCAAGGCGAGAATATGTAAAAACACTTTTTGATGTTTCACCGGTCCTTCTCCCAAGGACCGGTTGGCTATTGCCTATCTATCCCCAGATAAGGCCTCTAGCCACCCCTAGATCTACCCTCGACCTAGTTGCCATGCACAAAGCGGAGAATTACCCTCTAAGCAGCACAAGGACCTAGTCGCCAACAACCGCGGTGAATTTACCCACGGGATCCTTCCTGGAATCCGACATTCTCCCCGAACGATTTCTCCACACCAAAATACAAAGAAAATAAAATAAAAGATTACAAGATAAATTAAAAAGAAACTCCCCAAGATATTCTGAAGGTGAAGACGAAGGCGATGCAGATGTTAGCGTTCTTGAAACGATCGTCATTCGTATGGAGTATGCGTTGTAGACCTTCTCCTTCAAAATCCTCTTTAGATCTTCATGATAGCCCAAAGGGAGATCTCTTTGTTGCTGTACACGAGTCTCTCTTAAAATTATTGGAATTCTGGAATCATTGTTGAAATTATGGAAGTGAAGTGGAGGTGACCGTGCGGTTTGATTTTGTGTGACCGTAGAGACCGCGCGGTCTACGCTTGTGCTCTGCCGGTCTGTTCTGCAGGTCTGGTTCTGGCGGTCTGATGGTTGACCGGTTTGTTCCTGGTTGTTGCGGTCTCATCCCGGGTTGTTCTGCTTGGTTTGTTTATCTCCTTTGCAGAAGACCGGGCGGTCTGTTTTCATGTAACCGCTGTGACCGGGCAGTTTGTGCTTGGCGATCTGGCAACTTGTTCTAAGTCGGCCAGATGGTTCTTGTTTGCTCTTAGTGATCTAAGGAAGGAGCAATCTTGTGCCCGCGCAGTTTGTGCGCGGTCTCGTGTTCGCGTGACTTGTGCGCGACCTGCCTGCTGTTCTGCGGTCTTGGACGGAAGGTTGTCCAAGTGGTCTGATCGCGCGGTCTGCCTTGTGAAACCGTTGGCGATTTGATGGGTGGTGACTGTATCCCAGTTTGTGCGGTGACGACATACGTCTACCCGCCTATAAATAGGGGTGCATGGCCCGTCATTCATAGCGAGAACTGTAAGAACTACAGCCTGGGTTAATTCATGCGGTCTTAACTTTGAGGTCGGGCGGTCTCATAAGCGAGTTGACTGTTTGTTGTGTTCGCAGGTTTACGGTCAGTAGGTTGCAGTCTCCTTCCTTGGTGATTTCCAGCGACTTGAATAAACAGTTCGGCAACGGTCTGTCTGCGAACTGGTTTATGTTTTTTCTTGTGCTGTTCGCAGCGAGCTCAGCGATCAGGCGACCTTCAGCGGTTAGGCGATCTGAGTTGCAGTCTGGCGACAACTTCAGTTCTTCGTTCAATAAAGCTCTAGTTTGTACGGTCTGAGGTGCGGTCTTGCAGTGCTGGCGGTCTATCCGGTTTCTGTTCGCGCGGTCTCAGGACAAGCCGGGCGATCTCTAGAGTTCGAGCGGTCTATGCTTTGTCAAGCCGCCAGTTTTGCTTTTTGGTGTTTTGTTCTTCTCTCCTTCGTGATTCTTATGAATCATGTCTCGCCATGTATACCTCGCATTGTAAATGAAGTTTGTGATTCAATAAAGTTTCTTGTGTTGCTGTGTGGCATTGTGGTTGTTTGGCTATAACTCAGTTGATGCAACTCCTGCTTACTCCTAAACGATTCAAATCAAAAATTTTAACATGGTATCAGAGCTAGGTTGTTGGAGTGGATAAGCAGTGATCAACTTGAGTTGCCATCATCTTTGTGAAGAAGAGACCACATAAATTGCCATGGAAGGTGGATACGCAAGAGGGCTTGGTATTGAACTCCTCACATCGACTAACTATAAGGAATGGAGGTCATGTATGGAGAGTTACTTACTTGGCGAGGATCTATGGGAGATAATTGGAGGAGAAGACACACAAGAGGTGTTTCTAGCAGGAGATAATATGGCAGAGGTGAGACTTTGGAGGAGGACTAATGCTAAGGCAGAGTTCACACTCAAGAGGGCTATCTCACCAGAGCTGTTTGATCACATCATTGGATGTAAATCTGCTGCTGAGATTTGGACGTCTTTGGATGGGTTGTTTAATAAGAAGAATGTAGCTCAGCTACAGTTTCTTGAAAATGAGTTGGCAAAAGCCTCTCAAGGTGATCTTTCAATCTCAACCTTCTTTCTTAAGTTGAAGAACCTCACAACAGAGATTTCTGCATTGGACCCAGATGAGCCCATCTCGGAGGCAAAACTGAAGAGGCATATCATCCGCGGGTTATGGAAGGAGTATCTTGCCTTTGTGACTTCAGTTCAGGGTTGGGCAAATCAACCATCTCTGTTGGAGCTGGAGAACTTACTTGCTTCGCAAGAAAGTTTGGCAAGACAGATGGCGAGGACTTCTATCTCTGGGGGAGATAGTGATGTGTTGTTCTCTGGGAAGAAGAAGAAGAAGAAGTGGGAGAAGAAGAAGCCGAGTTATGATGGACCCTCTACTTCAGGTCAGCAGGATAGGGGTTATGCTCCTAAGTCCGATGGGAAGAAGAAGGGAGAAGGACCAAGGTGCTTCAGGTGCAATAAGACCGGCCACTTCAAGAAGGATTGCCGGGTTAATCTTCAGCCGGGACATGCAACAGAGAAGGAGAAGCCAAAGTCTGATGAAGCTGGATGGGGAGGAGCCTTTGCGGCTAATATGATGGCTCTGCCCATTAAGGCCTTGGCTGCCATCAACTTCGAAGAGGATTGGATTGCTGATTCAGGGTGTGGACATCATCTCACCGTGGATGAATCAAAGTTCTCTTCTTTGGCGCCTTACTCAGGTAACGATGCTATCATAATGGCTGATAATTCTGTTCATGTAGTAGAACAAGAAGGAGTTGTTTCTTTGAGCAGTGATAAGGGTCCACTCACCTTAAGGAGTGTTTATCACGTGCCTGGTATGAAGAAGAATCTCTTCTCTGTGACCAATGTGGTCGATGCCGGTTATCACGTTCTGTTTGGCCCAACAGAAGTGAAGTTTCTTAAAACTCAATCGGAGGTAAAGGGAGCTGTTATCCATGTTGCAAAGAGGGTGAAGGACTTGTTTGTGTTATCGACAAGTACCTATGTTGATAAAATGAAGACCAATGATAGCGCGGCTATCTGGCATGAAACGTTGGGGCATGTAGGCATGGACAAATTAACGGCTATGGCGGTAAGGGGCCTTGTTAAGGGCTTTCCTTGCTTGTCCTTCTATGGAGACGATCATGTTTGTGCGGGATGTCAGTTTGGTAAGTCTCATCGACTTCCATTTGATAAATCGCAAACAAGATGCAAAGCGCCGTTGGAGTGCATTCACAGTGATTTGATGGGACCGACTGCCACCCCAAGCCTTGGAGGCAACAAATATATGTTGGTGTTGATTGACGATTACACCAGATATGTCTGGGTGTATTTTTTGAAAGAGAAGTCGGAAGCCTTTGCGAGGTTCATGGAGTTCAAGGAGTTGGTTGAAGGTCGGTTAGGCCTGCGGGTGAAAAAATTGAGAACTGACAATGGTGGGGAGTTCACCTCTAGTGAGTTCTCAAGTTTTTGCAGGAAACACGGCGTTCGGAGAGAGCTCACTTGTGCTCATACTCCACAGCAAAATGGCATTGCAGAACGGAAGATCCGTCATCTGACGGAAACTTGCAAATGCTGGCTTCATGCAAAGAGTATCCCAAAGTCCTTCTGGGCGGAGGGAATGTCTTGTGCGGATTACGTCATCCACAGGATGACTCTAAGTCCTTTCAACATGAAGACCCCTCACGAACTGATGTTCAAGGAGAAACCAAGTGTTGCACACCTTCAGGTGTTCGGGTCAACCTGTTATGTGCATATTCCTGATGCTCTTCGGACAAAGCTAGATGCGAAAGCAAGGAAGATAGTCTTTGTTGGATATGATAAGCGGAAGAAGGGATGGAGATGCCTGGATCCTGAGACTCGAAGATCTTTTGTATTTCTGGAGGTGGTGTTCGATGAGGTGACTTCTTACAAGGGGAGTTCTGGAGTTGAACTACCAGAGTACAGGGTTGATAAAGAAGGGAAGGCTGCGGAAAATCTTCAAGTGGAGTTGCCTGTTTCACCAGGAGCTCCTGTTGTGTCAAGCTCAGAGATGGAGGCTTCAGGTTCTGGAAGCAGGGGGAGCGATGCTCCAAGTTCATCTGGAAGAGGAGCTACACAGAAGAAGCAACTGAAGAGGTGGCTAGTCAGGTGCAACCTTTTAGGAGGTCGAAGAGGACTATTAAGCCACCAGATCGATACACAGGAGGAAACATGGTGAGCTTCGTCTCATGTTTCTTTGCTGCTCCCTTGGATGAGAGGGAACCATCGAGCTTTGAGAAGGCCAAAGGCGTGAAGCAGTGGGACATTGCTATGCAAGAGGATATGGATGCTCTCAAGAAAAATGGGACTTGGTCTCTAGTGCGCAGGCCCAAGGGCATTACCCCTGTGACATGCAAGTGGGTCTATAAACTCAAGAAGAAAGCTGACGGTACGATCGAGCGATACAAGGCTCGCCTTGTAGCTCGCGGGATCTCACAGCAGTATGGTGAAGATTATGATGAGAGCTTTAGTCCAATGGCAAAGATGACTTCGGTTCAATTTGTTATTGCTTTGGCGGCTTCAAGTGGATGGGAGATTTGGCAGCTCGACGTTAAGAATGCTTTCTTATACGGCGAGATCGACAAGGATATCTTTATGATCCAACCGCCAGGCTTCATTTCAGAGGAGTGTCTGGACTACGTCTGCAAACTGAAGAAAGCCCTGTATGGGTTGAAGCAAGCGCCTCGGGCGTGGTATGGAAAGATCGCGGAGTATCTTCTATTCTGCGGGTTCTTTGCTTCGGACTCTGATTCTAGCTTGTTTGTCAAGAAGGAGGGGCACTTCGGGTCATTGTTCTGCTGTATGTGGATGGCATGATTGTCACCAGGAACTCGAAGGAGGCGGTAGCAATGCTGAGAGCCGAGCTTGCTATCAGATTTGAGATGAAGGATCTGGGTGAACTTTACCATTTCCTTGGAATCGAGGTTCAGAGGCGGGAGAGCGGAGTGCTCGTTTCTCAGTCCGGATATGCGAAGCGGATCGTTCAACGATTTGGCATGGAGGAAGGGAAGAGCAGCTCTGTACCTCTGGAACAGCATCATAAACTTCGGAAGGATGAGGGGAGAGTTCCTTCTGATCCGTTGGTATTCCGAGATCTGGTTGGGAGCTTGATCTACTTGACCATCACGAGGCCTGATATTGCTTATGCAGTTCGCAAAGTGAGTCAGTACATGGTGGAGCCACGGAAGCCTCATCTTCTAGCGGCAAAAGGAATTCTGAAATATGTGAAGTCGACCTCTGATTTGGGTCTCCTATATAGGAGAGGGTCAAGATTGGAGTTGCTTGGATATATGGATGCTGATTACGGGGGAGACGTGGATGATCGGAGATCAACGTCTGGTTTTGTCTTTATGACGGGCCCCACAGCTATTTCATGGTGCAGCAAAAAGCAGGACTCGGTGTCTGTATCTACCATAGAAGCGGAATACAAGGCTTCGGCCTTGGCAGCTCATGAAGCCATTTGGCTCAGGAGGTTGGCAGGGGACGTTCATGAGGAGGTTCGAGGTCCCACTATGCTATGCGGGGACAATGAGAGTGCTCTCAAGCTGGTTAATAATCCAGTCTGTCACGCGAGGACCAAACATATTGAGATTGAACACCATTTCATTCGTGAAAAGTGTTGGGAGGATCTCTTATGGTCGAGCATGTTCGGAGTGCGGACAATGTTGCAGACATCTTCACAAAGCCGTTGGCAAAGGGACCGTTTACTCGGTTGCGGAGTTTACTCAGGCTTGTTTCCACTTCCCACTTCAAGGGGGAGTGTTGAAATTATTGAAGTGAAGTGGAGGTGACCGGGCGGTCTGATTTTGTGTGACCGCATAGACCGCGCGGTCTGCGCTTGTGCTCTGCCGGTCTGTTCTGCCAGTCTGGTTCTGGCGGTCTGCTGGTTGACCGGTTTGTTCCTGGTTGTTGCGGTCTCGTCCCGGGTTGTTCTGCTTGGTTTGTTTATCTCCTCTGCAGAAGACCGGGCGGTCTGTTTTCATGTAACCACTGTGACCGGGCGGTTTGTGCTTGGCGATCTGGAGACTTGTTCTAAGTCGGCCAGATGGTTCTTGTTTGCTCCTGGTGATCTAAGGAAGGAGCAATCCTGTGCCTGCGCAGTTTGTGCGCTGTCTCGTGTTCGTACGACTTGTGCGCGATCTACCTGCTGTTCTGCGGTCTTGGACGAAAGGTTGTCCAAGTGGTCTGATCGCGCGGTCTGCCTTGTGATACCGCTGGCGATCTGACGGGTGGTGACTGTATCCCGGTTTGTACGGTGACGACATCCGTCTACCCGCCTATAAATAGGGGTGCATGACCCGTCATTCATAACGAGAACTGTAAGAACTAGAGCATGGGTTAATTCGTGCGGTCTCAACTTTGAGGTCGGGTGGTCTCGGAAGCGATTTGACTGTTTGTTGTGTTCGCAGGTTTGCGGTCAGCAGGTTGCGGTCTCCTTCCTTGGTGATTTCCAGCGGGTTGAATAAACAGTTCGACAGCGGTCTGTCTGTGAACTAGTTTATGTTTGTTCTTGTGTTGTTCGCAGCGAGCTCAGCGATCAGGCGACCTTCAGCGGTTAGGCGATCTGAGTTGCGGTCTGGCAACAGCTTCAGTTCTTCGTTCAATAAAGCTCCAGTTCGTGCGGTCTGAGGTGCGGTCTTGCAGTGCTGGCGGTCTGTCCGGTTTCTGTTCGCGCGGTCTCAGGACAAGCCTGGCGATCGCTGGAGTTCGAGCGGTCTGAGCGGTCTCTGCTATGTCAAGCCGCCAGTTTTGCTTTTTGGTGTTTTGTTCTTCTCTCCTTCGCGATTCTTATGAATCATGTCTCGCCATGTATACCTCGCACTGTAAATGAAGTTTGTGATTCAATAAAGTTTCTTGTGTTGCTGTGTGGCATTGTGGTTGTTTGGCTATAACTCAGTTGATGCAACTCCTGCTTACTCCTAAACGATTCAAATAAAAAATTTTAACAATCATCTCCCAAGGAATGAGAGGGGCTGTACTTTAAATAGCCTCGGAAGCTAACGCGCGGCATTAAGAATTAACGCCGGCGTTAGTGAACGTGCACTGTCATGGCTGAAATCGCGCAACTGTCAAGATCGTGACAGTTTGTGGACTTTCGTCGAACACAATTTTATTTCGTCGAACGCAATTTCTTCGACCGGAAATTCATTTCGTCGAACGTCATCAAATTTCGTTGATCGAAATTTCATTTCGTCGAACGACATCAAAGTTCGTCGAACGAAGTTTCATTTCGTCGAGCGACATCAAAGTTCGTCGAACGACATCAAAGTTCGTCGAACGGCATCAAAGTTCGTTGAACGCAATTTCATCGAACGGAATCCCATTTCGTCAACCGTAATTTTCGTCGACCGGAACCGCATTTCGTCGAACGCAAATTCGTCAACCAGAATCTCATTTCGTCGAACGGCTAGCGCCCAACGTTAAGACCTAATGCCTGGCGTTGTCTCTGGCTTCTCGACAGATTCATTCTCGGCGACATTTCTTCTCGACGGATTACTTCTTAACGGATGTTAACGCGGGGTGTTAACTACTAACACGAGCGTTAGCTCTCTTTCCAGAGAGTCATCTCCATTCAGTACACTTCTCATAGGGATGTGTAGCTATAGTTCCTATACAACCTGCACACTATAAACACACAAAATACAAGATCAAATACAAACACAGTATTTGTTATTCTCAAACCAAGAGATGCGGAACATAGGCTCCAACAAACACTTCAATAATATAGAGGTATTTCCGCAAGATAGATAGAGAAACCTAAATATAAGCCATTAATGGGGGAGATTGAAGGTTTCTTCTTCCTCCCCATTAATCCCGCTCTCTTTCAAATTGGGGCTTTCTCTTTACGGGCTGAATTTCCTGAAATTGAATGGGCAATTCAGTAGAACCCAACCACATTAGGTGGTGGACCACCTTAATTGAGTCTAGTCCAAGTGGATTGGGCTTGGTTAGGTCAAAATATGTCATTTTGACCTAAATTTAGGGTAGAGTTGACTTTGGTCAATTTGACCATTTGGGTTGACCCCAATGGGTGGGTAGTCATCCATCGGCCTTCCTTAAGGGTTAGGAATGTCTAGGTAGGGTCAATTTGGCAAGGTGAGGGTCAATTGACGACCCTTAATAGGCCACTTTGACCAAAACAGGGATATAGTTGACTTAATTCAAATTGGCCAAATTGGTGGCCCCATAATGAGGCTTTTTGGTCCATTGGGTCCCTACTATCCTCGTAAGGGTATGGGCAGGGTCAATTTAGCATGGTGGAGGCCAATTGACCCTAATTAGGCTACTTTGACCAATTTAGGGTTATAGTTGACTTTGGTCAAATTGGCTTCTTTGGTTGACCCTAATGGGTTCTTGGTGCTCCAAGGGACCCCTAATGGGTTAGGGATGCTATGGTGGGGTCAAAGGGTCAAGGTGAGGCCCTAAAGTCCAACCCTAGGCTTGGTATCTCGAAATTGCTATTTGTAGACAATCAGGCGGCGACATTAATTGCTGACAACGCGTCCAGCTATTTTTGAATCTGTCTCGACGATATTTCCATTTTTACGACGACATGGAAAATATCTCGACGACAGGGCTTGTCGATGTCTTGAGCTGGTTTCTTCTTCAATTCTTCATCAGATAGTGATATCTCGACGATACGGGACATCACTTCTGCACTCGAACTTAAGACGACATGAAGTCATCAAACTGATATCGGCGAGAACTCCTTGTCTCCTAGATATCGCTGAAACCACCTTATATTGTCGACGACATATTGATATCATGTCGACAGACTATACTTCAGCAACTGCCTGTCTTCATATGACCTTCCTTAGTTTTCTCGACGTCACGCCTTCTTTACGACGATGTCATCGACATCAGTCTTACTTCGCCTTTTCGACGACAAGGCTTCTTGTCAACGATATTTGACTTTCGTTAGCCTTCTCGACGTCAAGACTTCTTGTCGACAATATCTGACTTTCCTTAGCCTTATCGATGTCAAGGTTTCTTGTCGACGATATCTGACTTTCCTTAGCCTTATCGACGTCAAGGCTTCTTGTCGACGATATCGTCGACATCTTTGAGTCTTTTTCTTCATCTTGACTTTCTGATATCGTCGTGTAGATGTCACAACGATATCACCATTTTGCCTTGCTCTGCATGTTGTTGACAATATGCCTGTTGTTGTCGACGATACGCTTGATCCATTTCGACGACATCAGACACAATCATTCTTCTTTGCTTTGCTTTGCCTATACTTATCTTTTACTGAAATGATAAAGCTAAGAGGTTAATCAAATACATAGTGAAGTTCTCTTGAATTGGTGACTTCTCCAAATCAGGAATCATGAGGGCAGGATTCCCAACAATCTCCCCCTATTTGTAGAAGTCAGAATCCCAATTCAAGATTACTTGCACTGACCACTAAGATGTGAGTTTATACATTGGATGTTAACATAGTTACCATTTCCTTAGATTTTACATCTTCTTGAGCTGGTAGCTCCCCCTTGATGTGATGCACATCTTTACTTTATTCCCCCTTCTTTACTCCCCCTTGAACTTTACTCCGGTTATTCTTTTCTCCCCCTTTCTGACTTTTTCATCATAGACCTTTTATGACCAGATTGTCTCAGTACTTGTCCTGCAAATTCTTCTTACTATTATATGTAGGGAGATTAGTGAACAGTAAGTTGAAGTTTACTCTAAGTTTAACATTCCCAATTGGAATTTGAAGAAGTTAAACTTAGCTTCATCTAAGGGCTTTGTGAATATATCAGCCACTTGTTTATCTGTGGGAACAAACTCAAGGATGATATCTTCATTCTCCACATGCTCCCTGATGAAGTGATACCTGATCTCAATGTGCTTAGTCCTGCTATGTGAGACAGGGTTTTTAGCAATTGAGATTGCACTAGAAGAGTCACAAAACAGAGGTGTTTTGGTCATCTTTAGATTGTAGTCTTCAAGTTGATGATGGATCCATAGCAGTTGAGCACATCAGCTCCCAGTAGAGATGTATTCTAATTCTGCTGTGGAGATTGCTACACTTGTCTGCTTCCTGCTGCTCCAAGAGATCAGTCTTCCTCCAAGGAATTGACATGTTCCTGAGGTACTTCTCCTATCTTCTTTGCATCCTGCATAATTTGCATCTGAGTAGCCTGTCAGTTCACACCCATTGTTCCTAGGGTACCATAGGCCAAGATTTGATGTACCCTTTAGGTATCTTAGGATTCTCTTTACATAGACATGATGAGATTCCTTAGGGTTCACTTGATATCTAGCACAGACACATGTGACAAACATTATGTCAGGCCTACTTGCAGTTAGGTATAGTAAAGATCCAATCATGCATCTGTACTTGGTTTCATCAAAGGGTATTCCCTTCTCATCCTTGTCCAGAGACACATTGGTTCCCATTAGAGTTTTCATAGAGGAAGCACTCTCCAATCCAAACTTCTTTACTAGATCTCTAGTGAACTTGGTGTGAGAGATGAATATGCCATCTTCAGATTATTTCACTTGGAGACCTAGGAAGTATTTGAGCTCACCTATGCTGCTCATATCAAACTTTTCCTGCATCAAGCTGGCAAACTTTTTGCAGAGGCTGTTATCTGTAGAGCCAAAGATAATGTCATTTACATAGATCTGCACTAGCAAAATCTTTCCCTTAACTTCCTTTAGGAATAATGTCTTGTCAATCTTTCCCCTAGAGAATTTATTCTCAAAGAGAAAGCTTGACAGAGTCTCATACCAGGCTCTAGGTGCCTGCTTTAAGCCATATAAAACTTTCTTAAGAAAATATACATAGTCAGGATAAGTTGAATCAACAAAACCTGAAGGCTGATCTACATAGACTTCCTCTTTGAGGTCACCATTTAAAAAGGCTGACTTCACATCCATCTGATAGACTTTGAATCCTTGGTAGGCAGCATATGCGAGGAATAGTCTGATGACTTCTAGTCTGGCTACAGGGGCAAAGGTCTGATCATAGTCAATCCCCTCTTCCTGTCTATATCCCTTTGCCACCAGTCTTGCTTTATTCTTTGTGATTATTCCATTCTCATCCAATTTATTTCTGTAGACCCACTTAGTTCCTATGATATTCTGTCCTTGCGGTCTAGGAACCAATTCTCATACTTTGTATCTCTTAAATTAATTTATCTCCTCTTGCATTGCTGCAATCCAAAATGGATCTTGATTGGCTTCCTCAAATTTATTGGGTTCTATTTGAGAGAGAAAACTCAAGTACAATGCTTCATTTATAGCTCTGCTCCTTGTTAGCACTCCTTGGTTGACATCTCCTATTATTTGCTCTTGGGGATGATCTCTCATTTGTCTCAAGGCAATTGGCAGTATTCTGGGGACTTCTTCATTGACAGGCTCTTTAGGCTGCAATGCCTCTTCTGTTTATGTGGATTCTATAGTCTCTTCTACGATTTCAACTGTTGTTGGCTTATTATTATCATTGATTGAGGTATCAGCCTTTTCTTCAAAGGATAATTTTTCCATATTCTCTATTGTACCTGCATTCACTGAAGAACTAGACCTGCCCTTATGTATAAGGCTAGTCTCATCAAATATAACATGTACAGATTCTTCCACTGCTTGGGTATTGATGTTGTACACCCTGTAAGCCTTGCTATAGGAGCTGTAGCCAACAAGAATACCCTCACTTCTTTTCTCAGCAAACTTGGTTAGCCTGACCTTCCCATTATTGAGTACATAACACTTACTCCCAAAGATCCTAAAGTAGGATAAGGTAGGTTTTCTGCCTTTCATTAGCTCATAGGGAGTCTTCTTGTGGTCTTTGATGATGGAGGCCCTGTTGATCACATAACAAGCAGTGTTCACAGCCTCTGCCCAGAAGTTTTCTGGAAGGGAGGAATTGTTGGATCTTACGACGCCCTTAGAGAGGGGGGGGGGTGAATAAGGGTTTTATGGAATTTTTGAATCTTAATTAAATTTATCAAAGTTTGTGATCAGAGTTTAAGAATATTTTATAAGAAAATATATTTTGATATCTCAGAAAAGATTGTATTGAAGATTCCTTTTTAAACAAGAGAACAAAACTTTTACTTAACTGCTGCTAACGCCTGGCATTAAGTGTTAACGTTGGGCGTTAGCTCTCCAGAAAATAATCCTTATCACAAAAAGATTGTCGCAGTGATTTTACTTATGAAATCTTAAATGAAATACAATTCCAGAAAATCAAAGATGATGAAAATGATTATTGTATTTCAAAGATAATTACACAAATGATAATTTTAATACTTTAATGAAATATAAATTAAAACATTCTTGAAGAGGAAATAAAATCAATTGAATAGAACATTAAAAGACATGATTTTATTTCATAATAAATTGAATACACAAATGTTTAATTTCTATAACGCTAGAAATCAAGGCGAGAATATATAAAAACACTTTTTGTTGTTTCACCGGTCCTTCTCCCAAGGACCGGTTGGCTATAGCCCATCTATCCCCAGATAAGGTGTCTAGCCACCCCCTAGATCTACCCTTGACCTAGTCGCCACGCAGAAGGCGGCGAATTACCCTCTAAGCCGCACAAGGACCTAGTCGCCAACAACCGCGGCGAATTACCCACGGAATCCTTCCCGGAATCCGACGTTCTCCCCGAACGATTTCTCCACACAAATTACAAAAGGAAAAAGTAAAAGATTACAAGATAAGTAAAGAGAAACTCCCCAAGAAATTTTGAAGGTGAAGACGAAGGTGATGTAGATGTTAGCGTTCTTGAAACGATCGTCCTTTGTATGCGATATGCGTTGTAGACATTCTCCTTCAAAATCCTATTTAGATCTTCATGATAGCCCAAGGGAGATCTCTTAATTGATGTTCATGAGCCTCTCTTAAAATTACTGGAATTCTGAAATCATCTCATAAGGAATGAGAGGGGCTGTACTTTAAATAGCCTCGGGAGCTAACACGGGGCGTTAAGAGTTAACGCCGACATTAGTGAACATGCACTATCGTGGATGAAATCGCGCAACTGTCAAGATCGTGGTAGTTTGTGGATTTTTGTTGAACGCAATTTTATTGTGTCGAACGCAATTTCTTCGACCGGAAATTCATTTCGTCGAACGTCATCAAATTTCATCGATCGGAATTTCATTTCGTCGAACGACATCAAAGTTCGTCGAACAGAATTTCATTTCGTCGAACGTCATCAAATTTTGTCGAACGGAATTTCATTTCGTCGAACGACATCAAAGTTCGTTGAATGCAATTTCGTCGAACGGAATCCCATTTCGTCAACCACAATTTTCGTCGACCAGAACCTCATTTCGTCGAACGCAAATTCGTCGACCGACATCTCATTTCGTCGAACGGCTAGCGCCCAGCGTTAAGACCTAATGCCTGGCGTTGTCTCTGGCTTCTCGACGGATTCGTTCTCGACGGCATTTCTTCTCGACGGATTCCTTCTCAACGGATGTTAACGCAGGGCGTTAACAACTAACTCGGGTTAGCTCTCTTTCCAGAGAGTCATCTCCATTCAGTACACTTCTCATAGGGATGTGTATCTATAATTCCTGTACAACCTGCACACTATAAACACACAAAATACAATATCAAATACAACACGGAATTCGTTATTCTCAAACCAAGAGATGCGGAACATAGGCTCCAACAATCTCCCCCTTTCATAATAACAAATACCTGTATGAGCAATTAGTGAGATTAAGACCAATTGTGTTTATATATAAGTGAGGTAATAATATATGCATGAATAACAGGTTAAAAGCACGATAGATTTGATAGCGATAATGCATACTCTTTCGATATGAAGCTCTCCCCCTACATAAGTGTTCTCTTATAATTTACTCCCCTTAAATATCTATTTGACTAGATTTCTCAATTTCTTCTCCCCCTTTATTGTTAGCAAAAGTGGGTAGGTATGAGTGTATATCTACTCAGATTGATTAGGAACCACTTATTGAAGGATTGTCATGATCGAGCATATGATAGTGTATGCACCTCCTATATGATTACTCCCCCTACATAAGTACTTTCTTTGAGTTTGAAATCATTATAATGTACTCCCCCTAAATATTAGATTTATGTAATTTATTCTCCCCTTTTGGTAGTATCAAAAGAGGGTTTAGGTGAGAGTGTGCAATAAGGAGTAATATGTTCTATATCGAGAAGAAAAAATAGGATGCAATCAAAAGCTTGTTAAATACTACTTGTTGAGAAAAAATATAAGCATGATGTAAGATATAGTAGTAAGCAACATAGCTAACATGATAAAGTAAGTATTCTATTTTAAGATACCACTTGTTGAAAAGAAAACCACAGTGTTAAAATAATAGACATGAATGAGCATAAGTGGTAAACTTAGTAGAAGAATATAATAAGCACTCTTAAACATAAACATCATTTTAGAAGATAAAATCATATAAAGGATAATGAGTTTTAAATTTGAAAATTTATGTTTGAGTTATAGATTGAAGAGATGCTATTCCATTAAGATAAAATTGCAAGCATGATTTGATAATATCAAGAAAAAATACAAAAACTACAATGTAATAAAATTTGCATTTCAAGTAAACATAAACATTGTAGCGATCATGCTTTGTTATCTAGTGCATTTACTTAAGTTTGTAAAGATTTGAGTAGATGAGCATTATGATCCAATTCTCATGAGTAGAAGTTTTATGAAAGATAACGATGTGTACAAAGTAGTGTTTTGATAAAGTATACAAGTGAATCAATCAAAAACACATGACATATATAATGAAATAACACAACATTAAAATACACAAATACTATTACTTCCATAATATTTCTATGCACATAAATAAAGAGTACAACTACCAAGGTGCTCTGCACACACAATGCTTATTAAGACTTATCAGGGTGCAAAGTAGTGCATAGGGAATCACATTTATACTTTTTAGCTTTATTTTCATTTTTTTGTGATCTGGTGTACTAAGAGAAGTGGTGTATAAATTGTTTGCTACAAGACACTTTACAATTCTTTAGCTAAGGTGCTCAATCTCACAATGCTCATTAAGACTTATCAGGAGGGTGAGTAGTACTTGGTGGAGTTTTCCTTGTCATTTATTATTTGCTTTTTAGTTTAGTGACTAAGGACTTCAAATTCACTTGTTTTGCAAACATAGCATTTTAAACCACATTTTTCTAAAGAATAAGTGCATGGAAGACAAAGAATTGTAATAACCAATTCAATGTTGTGTAGGTAATCTATTTAAGCATTTTAATTACTTATGTTATTACACTACACAATCATGCAAGTATAAGATTGTAAACACATGTAGATTATCAAAAATAAGCGAGTGAATAAATCATTATCAAACATAATACATTACTCATACTTAGAGGCATGCTAAGCATTTCTACACATGTTTATCTACAGTCAATTTCATTGCACATAACAAGATAATTTTCAAGGCATGACAAATACAAAACAATGTTTTTTTAAGAAATTTGAAAGTTAAATTAAACATTGTATTTAATCTTTAATTGATATAATTAATCATCCTTGACAATGGCAATGAATAACAATCAATTTTTTTTATAAATTTTTGAAAATATTTTATATAAGCACAAAACAATAAACACACATAAAGAGAAAAAAAACATATTTTTGTTCTTTGAAATTGTTTTGTAATTTTGCATTTGTTTTTTTTATATATATTCTCTGGAAAACATAGAAGTCTTTTTAGCCCAATCAGTAAATGATATTCTATGCCTGAGAAATAAGCCCAAAATAATGCATGAGAAAATACATATATTTTTTGAAAAGAAATAAAATTTTGTTTTAAAGGAAATAAAAAGATAGATAACTTTTTACAAACAGAGAAATAAAAACACACATAACATTAAAACAATACCAGAAATTATTCAAAAAAAAAAATTGGAGCAAAGGAGCTTAACGCCAGGCGTTAACTTCTTAACGCCAAAACAGAACTGCATTTCTTGATTTTTTGAAAAAAATGTTTATCAAAATTCATTTGTATTATAAAGAGGCCTTTCTTCAGTTGAAATTTCAGAATATATTGATTAGATTTGAAGGCTCTTTTAGCATGTTTTTGGTGATTTTTCAAATACTTGTGTTTAGTAAAATCATTAAAGCTCAAAATAATAAAATATGCAAACACAAGATGATAGAATAAAAATAATATGCATGATTTAAATATAAAGAGTGAGATGATGTTCATGCAATGAATATAATATAAGTATATCTAAGATCAAGATACCTTAACTACATGACTACACTCTAGCCCCGTACTAAGTGACGGATGGTCATGAGGAGCTGCACACATGCCGTATGTTGGGGTGTTAATCCCATATGCATACAAAAGACGATGCTCAACCTAGCACTCTTTCCTCCCAGTGCCTCGCAAGGCCCTACTGGAACCCTCCCCGGTTAAGGACAAGACATGACTTAGAGGTTAGGTCTCTAATGCACACAATCATACGCCCTCGCTATTGTGAGACACATGTCATAGGTTTAATGATTATGGACACACTAAGCGTGTAAGCCTTAAATATATTAACTATGGTATAATTGCATGATTAGTTTTGGATTTACAATTATATCAATGATTGTTGATTTTAAATCCATTTAGAAAAAATTTTATTCATGCAAATAACTACAAAGAAAATTATGATTTTCATATTTTAGTAATATAATTTACTTTAGCATATTGCAAGATATAACTAGCATGGACATTGATTTCTACCTATGGTAAGTGATGATAATAGTATGATGAGTTAGGACAATATGGTGCAAAGCTATGTAAAGATGGACAAATATATAATTGAGTTGCATGTATTCAAACATAGAGTTTTGAATTTTCATAGACCTAGAATGAAGTGATAATTCTATTTGATTTCATCCTGTTTATATCAAGTTAATTCTTAGGTCTAAAGATAATGAGATACATGCAAACAATAGAGATGCACATCACACACACAAAACAAGATATGAAACTATAATACCAATAACGATCATACATTTCATAAATCCTAAGTGTTGGGAATATTGCCCTCAATATTCCTTTGATTTGAAGAGGCATCACTCACAATGCTAAGTACAAAGTTGTATTTGATAAAGCCATATTTGTGTAAGATATACAGGCTTAGGTAACTCAAGAGAAAGGGCCAATCATGCCCTTAGTTCAGGAGAAATCAACTCCTGAGAGATGAAGAATTGTCTCAGCAGAACCACTGAGATGGAGGGTCAAATCCACAGAGACAAGCTCAATGTCTCAGCGGATTCGCTGAGACAAGACTAGGCGCCGTTGAGAAGGCATCTGGGCAAGCTGAGCTGAAGATAGAAGAGACTTGGCGTGTTCGTTGAATGCTGAGACAAGACAGAAGAAATAGGTGAGACTTGGCGTGTTCGTCGAACGCAGAACACAATTCGTCGAACGCAGAACACAGTTCGTCGAACGCTGAGACAAGACAGAAGAAACAATTGAGACTTGGCGTGCTCGTCGAACGTAGAACACAGTTCGCGAACGCTGAGACGAGATAGAAGAAATAGCTGAGACTTGGCGTGTTCGTTGAGCACAAAGTATGGTGAGTTTGTCGAACACAGAGCTTGGCGTGTTCGTCGAACACAGAGTTGGGCAAGTTCGTCGAACTCAGAGAATGACGAATTCGTCGAACGTAGATTGCGTCTCGTCTTTCTCCTCCTGCTCACTAAACAAGCTAGAAGAAGAAGAGAGAAAAAGAAAGCTCCTCTACAAGAAGGAGCAAGGTGATCTTCCATCCTTCATCTGAAGAGGAAGATCAGTGTGTAGCTGCCATCAACATCTTCAGTTACAAGGAAGCACCATGTGTGCAGGAACTACAGGGGACTTCTTCTGCTGTCTGCTGTAGTAAGCTTCAATAAAACTTTTACTGTAGGGCTTTTGCCTGAGTTTGTAGGGCTGAAGGCCTGAGTTTATAATGTTGCTTTTGCCTGAGTTGTAGGGCTTTATTGCCTGAGTTATAGGAGGAGGATTCCTCTGAGGTAGGACCTGGAAGAGGTCTGAGTTGTAGGAGGTGGATTCCTCTGAGGTAGGGCTTGTTGGCCTGAGATTGTAGGACCTGCTGTGGTCTGAGTTGTAGGATCAGTGGCTGATCTGAGGTAGGGCTGCTGTGCCTGAGGTAGGGTTGGGAAAACCTGAGAGATCCTGAGGGATCCGTGCTGTAAGCTACTTTAGCTGAGTTTGGAGGAGTTGGCCCTGTCTAACATACTGTTAGAAGGGTGAAGGGGGAAAGTGTACTACCCATAGAAACCCTGTCTTGGGGAACCACTATAAACACTTGTGTGTTTTCTGGTTGTGCTTGATTACTTGTTTAGAATAATCTTAAACATCTAAATAAAACAAGTAAAAATCAAAAGACCTATTCACCTCCCCTCTAGGTGAATTAGATCATATACCTATATAATCTCTCAAGTGGTATCAAAGGTAGGTTGGTCAAGAAAGACTTAACAGTCTGACCAGATCCTAAATAGGTATTGAATATTCTGAATCAGATGGCCTCTAGTGGAATGCAGAAGGAGATGGGCTCCATGAAATTGCCCATATGCAACAAAGACAACTTTAGCATATGGAAGCAGAGGGTTATATTGTTCATGGAAGCATCTGACCATAGGATCTATATTATTGTCAAGGAAGGTCCCTTCACTTTCAAAACTGCCTCCACAATAGATCCAACCAGAAGGGTGGACAAGGCATTTAATGACTTAACCACAAATGAACTTAATCTGTTCACTATGGACAAGAGAGCCTAGAACATCATTGTAAATGCTATTGATGACTCCACATTTCAAAACTTAGTACACTGCACTACTGCCAAGGAAATGTGGGACACATTAGTAGTTTATATGGAAGAGACTGCAGAAGTGAGAGATGATAGAAATTCACTCCTAAACCAAGAGTATGAAGCCTTTAGGCAGATGAGCCAGGAGAGCATTTCCATGTGCTATGAGAGGTTCTTTAGGATAGTGAATGAACTAAGAACCTATGAGAGAGTGTTCACCAACTATGAGCTGAATGATAAGTTCCTTAGATCTCTAACTAGGGATTGGGACACTAAAATTTGTGCCATCAGGGAAGTGGCAAGGCTAGGAGAAACCCCTACCCACACACTGTTTGGGAAACTGCTCTCATATGAGATGCAGCCGATTGCAAGAAAGGAGGAGGATACTTCCTCCAGGGCTCACACAAGGGAGAGAATCGTAGCTCTCAAAGATGATAGCTCAAAGAAGAGCAAGGGCAGATTACAGTCACCTCCAAGAAGGACAGCTGAATCTGAGAAGTCTGAGAGCTGCACTTCAGACTGCTCCTTTCCTGATGAGGAGTTTGCTGCCTTCACTTGGCAGTTCAAGAAGATGATAAGGAGGAAACAATGGAAGAACAAACCTTCCTCCTCCTCTCATCCCAGGAAGGATCACCATAGATCTGAAAGGCAGCACCATAAAGGGGACATGTATGATTCTAAATCTAGTAAACATGTTTCAAATAACATCATTTGCTATTGCTGCAGTAAGCCATGACATGTCATTGCTGACTGTCCAGTCAAGAGAAATGAAAGAGATGATAAGAAGACCCATCACCAGAAGGAGAGGAAGGGAGAAAAATCCTTTCTAGCCAAGAAAGGAAAGAGCTGGAGTGAATCTGAATCTTCATCTTCGGATTCAGATGGAGAAGAGGAAGCCTATAGAGGGTTATTTGCTGCTCAGGAGGAAGAGGACTATCCAGCTGCCAGGATAGGAATCAGGGCCCCTCTATCATATTTAGACAGTGATGTAGAGGAGGATGAAGTCATTCAAGATGACCATGGGCTGATGGCTCTAAATGAAGATGAGGACAGCCACAACAATTCAGAACATGAGCAGGTATTAGTTCATTCCATATCCTCTTCTGATTATGAGACTGGTCTAGAATCTGAAGCTCCTTCATAAATTGGTGGAAGTGGTTCAGAAGCTGAGGAAGAAGTCAATCAATTGATTGACAAGTATGGTGTTCTTTTGGAAGCTCTGAAGAAGAGAAAGAAGCTTGCCAAGAGGCAAGCGCAGGAAATTGCTTCCCTTAAAATGACTAAAAATGACTACACTGAACCTACCTCCCTGGTGGCTCAGATGAGTAGACAGATAAGCTATTTACAGGGGTTAACAATTGTACAATTAAGCAATATTTCCCTGAAGAACAAGGTCATCAAGGACCTTGAGGAGAAGCTTGTGAAAGAGAAGAGCCTGGTGGCTCAATTCTCCAAGCCCAAATCTGTGCTCTCTATTATTGACACCTTCTCCTCTCAAACCAATAGGAGAGGACTAGGATTCAATAAAATGGAAGTAGGAGAAGGGAGTGGAGAGAAGAGCAAGGGGAAGGCTAATCCTCAAACCACCTTTCAAAAGGTGTTACTACCTTCCAACAGGTATGACCATGAAAGCATTTATGGTCACTGGAAGAATGGGAGTTTCTATAGGAAGGAAAATACTCCTTCCTATAGTGAAAGAAAGGGCATGGGATTGAGTGTTATGAAGGCTCCCCATGAGGAAATTCAAATGGACCTACCTGGACCATTTGTATTTGGTACTTCAGCCCCTCCAGTCAAGAATAAGGATGCAAGCTCTTTCAAATCTGCTTCAGCAAAGAGCAAAACTGATGTCAAATCTGTTGATCAGCCTTGTTGCTCAGTGTCAGATGCCATCAGATCTTGTATGGCTGCCAAGCTAAAGCAAGCTGATGACATCAGGACAAAGAGCATCAAGACAACACCTAGATTGACTTTCAGTCAAATCATTGCTGAGAGAATCAGGAAGAATGCAGTTGTCTCTCCTCCTAAACATGTGCACAGTGCTGCACTACCCTCAAGAAATGTTCAAAAGAGTAGATACAATATTCATGAATGTTGGTGTTGTGGTAAAGTGGGACACTTTGCCATAGATTGTTGGTACAATCCCAATGTACCTAATACAAAGAAGAACCTTCCTGCTAGGAGTGCAGCTAGGGTGAGATTTTCACATCAGACTAACAGGCACCTAGGACCCAAAGGTTTTTGGGCTCCTAAGGATAACTAAATTTCTTCTTGTAGGTTAGTTCAAGTACCAGCCTAAACCAAATATGGTACTTGGACAGTGGGTGCTCAAGGCACATGACAGGAACAAGGAGTCTTCTACAGGACTACAAGCCTGTGAAGAATGGACCCAAAGTTATATTTGGGGGATCTGAAAAAGGAATCACCAAGGGATATGGTATGATATCCAATGGCATAGTCTCCATCACAAGGGTAGCTTATGTTGAAGGGTTGCAACACAACCTTGTAAGCATAAGTCAACTATGTGACCTAGGCTATGTCATTGAATTCAACAATGGCAAGTGCTTGATTAAAAAGTCTAAGGACTTAGAGACTATTCTCTCAGGCACTTGGAGTGGGAATGTTTATTGCTTAGATTTTATTTGCAGTAATTCTCTTACATCTGTTTGTCTTGTAGCTAATGAGAAGGAGTCTCTCTGTGTTCAATGGCACAAGAGACTTGCTCATATTAACTACAAGACAATGAATAGACTCTTCTCTATTAACCTTGTTAGGAATAGTCCTAATTTAAAATGTATTAAAGATGGTCCATGTCATGCTTGCCAAATGGGTAAGAAAATAAGGGCCATCTTTGAAAGTATTGGCACCAAAGACACTGAAAGATGTCTTTATCTCTTGCATATGGACTTATTTGGTCCCTTGCCAATTCAGAGCTTAGGTGGGAAGTTGTATACTTTGGTGATTGTTGATGATCACGCAAAATATACATGGGTATTCTTCCTAAAGAAGAAGTCTGATACTCTAAATATCTTTATAACTTTTGTCAAAGCAATTGAGAATGACTTGCAATGTGTTGTGGTCAGAACTAGAACTGACCATGGCACAGAATTTCAATCTGATGCTATGACAAGGTTTTGCCAAGAATATGGTATCACCCAAGAGTTCTCCTCCCCAAGGATTCCACAACAAAATGGTGTGGCTGAGAGGAGGAATAGGACCTTGATAGATGCTGGGAGAACACTGCCAAGTGACTCCTCACTCCCAGAATACTTCTGGGCTGAGCAGTCAATACTGCTTGTCATGTTCAAAATAGAGCTTCCATCAATAAGGTTCATGGAATAACTCCCTATGAGATTCTGAAAGGCAAACAACCTACAATTTCATATTTTAGAATCTTTGGCTCAAAATGCTACATTTTAAACAATGGAAAATCTCAATTAACAAAGTTTGCAGAGAAATGCAATATAGGTGTTCTTATTGGCTATAGCTCTCATAGTAGAGCTTATAGAGTGTACAATAAGAAAACTAACGTTGTAGAGGAGTCTATGCATGTAGTATTTGATGAGACCAGCCTAATATATAATGGCTGGTCTAGATCTTCTATCTTGACAGGAAATGAACATGATTTGGAAAGGATGTCTATACAAGACACACCAAGCAGCAGCAAAGCTCATTCTGATGCTGCCATCCCTGAAGAGGAAGCAGTCAATATTAATGAAGCAACTGCTGAACCAGCAGAAACAACACAGCAAGCTGAGAACAGACTGACTGCAGCTACAAGACATCTAAGGGATCATCCCTTGGAGCAGATTATTGGGAATATTCAGCAAGGTGTGACAACTAGGAGCAGAGCTCACAATGAGGCCTTGTTCCTCAGTTTCCTGTCACAGGTAGAGCCTAAGAAATTTGAAGAGGCCAACTTGGATCCATCCTGGATTCAGGCAATGCAGGAAGAACTGTTGCAATTTAAGAGATGCAAAGTATGGAAGTTGGTGCCAAGACCACAGGGACACAACATAATTGGCACCAAATGGATCTTTAGAAACAAGATGGATGAGAATGGGACAATCATCAAGAACAAGGCAAGGATGGTGGCAAAGGGGTATAGGCAAGAGGAAGGAATGGACTTTGACCAAACCTTTGCCCCAGTTGCAAGGTTGGTGGCCATAAGTCTATTCCTTGCATATGCAGCCCACAAAGGCTTCAAGCTGTACCAGATGGATGTCAAATTAGCATTCCTGAATGGAAATCTGAAAGAGGAAGTTTATGTAGAGCAGCCATCAGGTTTTGCCCATCCTACTCTCTCATCTCATGTTTATCTACTTAGGAAAGCTATATATGGTCTTAAGCAAGCCCCCAGGGTTTGGTATGAGACATTTACTAGCTTTCTCATCAAGAACAAGTTCTTGAGAGGAAAGATAGATAGCACATTGTTTCTTAGGGAAACAAGGGGCAAGTGTCTCTTAGTCCAAATCTATGTTGATGACATAATATTTGGGTCTACTGATGACAACCTCTGCAAAAGATTTGCCAATCTAATGCATGGGAGTTTGAGATGAGCAGTATGGGTGAACTTAAATATTTCCTTGGGCTCCAAGTGAAACAGTCTGATGATGGAATTTTCATTTCCCAGACTAAGTACACCAAGGAGCTCATCAAGAAATTTGGGATGGAATCAGCCTCCACCATGAGAACACCCATGGGATCTAATGTATCATTAGACAAGGATGAAAAGGGGAAGGCCTTTGATGAATCCATGTACAGGTGTATCATTGGATCTCTGTTGTACTTGACTGCTAGTAGGCCAGACATTATGTATTCTATATATGTTTGTGCTAGGTATCAGGCTTGTCCTAAGGAATCTCACTACACCTCTGTCAAGAGGATTTTAAGATACCTCAAGGGCGGCCTAAATCTTGGCCTTTGGTACCCTAGGAACAATGACTTTGAACTAATATGCTATTCAGATGCAGATTTTGCAGGGTGCAAACAAGACAGGAAAAGCACAAGTGGCACTTGTCAATTCCTAGGGAGGAGGCTGATCTCTTGGAGCAGCAAAAAGCAAACCAGTGTGGCCATATCCACAGCTGAGTCAGAGTACATTGCTGCAGGTAGTTGTTGTGCTCAACTTCTGTGGATCCAACATCAATTGGAGGATTACAACATAAAGGTTAGTCAATCTCCCTTGCTGTGTGACTTATCCAGTGCTATTTCTATTGCCAAAAATCCTATCTCCCATGGCAGGACCAAGCACATAGAAATCAGGTACCATTTTATTAGACAACATGTAGAGTGTGAAGATATCAAACTTGAATATGTCCCCACTGACAATCAAGTAGCTGATATATTCACCAAGCCACTGGATGAGGCCAAGTTCAATTCTTTCAAAATTGAATTAGGAATGTTGAATTTAGAATGAGTTCATTTATGAATCAATATCCACTACTAAAATGCTTATGTTCTCATTTGTTCAATTCTCACAATATGTACTGTTATGATAATCTGAAATCTAAATTGATCAACTTTACAGTAGGTATAGTTCACATGAGAGGGTAAATAATCTCCCTAAAATGTTAAATGTAGATCAGTATCATGTAGTATGATCAACTGGATCAGAAAAATCTGGATCAGCTGATCTTAAGGTTACCCTTAAAAAGATGGGAAAATTCTGGGTTCGACGAACTCTTTCCTGGGTTCGACGAACGTCGATCTTGTGTTCGACGAACTCAACTCTGAGTTCGACAAACTCAAGCATAGGATGTAATTTCATTTACACTTACAGTCAAAAGGTCAATACTAATGCTCCAAGTGAGGGGGAGCTAGAAAGGGTTATTCAAAATGAACAAGAACAACTAATAAAGTTAATAGTACTCACATTGAGGGGGAGAAAGTTCCTGCTCAGGTTGAGGGGGAGATGGTCCATTTTAAGAGATGAAGGTTGACCTAAAGGGGATTTGGAAAATGCTTTCTAAACCTTCCCTGGGTCTGTAGCTGCTCCCTCCCAATCCCTAGAGGGAAAAATAGTTGAAGAAACTAGAAAGGGGGAGATGGCCAATGCTATGACCAAATCAGAGTTAGCCCTCTGATAAAGTTATTAGAGTTAGTTATTATGAATATGCTATATAATCTGAGTTAGAAAGGGGGAGATATCCTATGAGCTAGTCAAAGCTTAACATAATCTATCATGAGGTATCAAAGCATGCTTAAACAATGTTAATGCTTAAACAATGCTATTTTCTAGAAGCAATGTTATCATGAATGCTATATATATCATTTTCATGATATGTTTTTATTTGGGTATGTACCTTAGAATTGAGAATGTTCTGCCTTCTTCAAATAGGGGGAGATTATTGTGAATATTGCCCTCAATATTCCTTTGATTTGAAGAGGCATCACTCACAATGCTAAGTACAAAGTGGTATTTGATAAAGCCATATTTGTGTAAGATATACATGCTTAGGTAACTCAAGAGAAAGGGCCAATCATGCCCTTAGTTCAGGAAAAATCAACTCCTGAGAGATGAAGAATTATCTCAGCAGAACCACTGAGACGGAGGGTCAAATCCACTTAGACGAGCTCAATGTCTCAGCGGATCCGCTGAGACAAGACTAGGAGCCGCTGAGAAGGCATCTGGGCAAGCTGAGCTGAAGATAGAAGAGACTTGGCATGTTCATCGAACGCAGAACACAGTTCGTTGAACGCTGAGATGAGATAGAAGAAACAGCTGAGACTTGGCGTGTTCGTCGAACGCAGAACACAGTTCATCGAACACTAAGACAAGACAGAAGAAACAGCTGAGACTTGGCGTGTTCGTTAAATGCAGAACACAGTTCATCGAACGTTGAGACGAGACAGAAGAAATAGCTGAGACTTGGCATGTTCGTTGAGCGCAGAGTATGGTAAGTTCGTCGAACACAGAGCTTGGCGTGTTCGTCGAACACAGAGTTGGGCAAGTTCGTCTAACTCAGAGAATGACGAATTAGTCAAACGCAGATTGTGTGTTCTGCTTTTGGCGCAGACTGCAGAAAGACTTTGTGGGGGTCCACCAGTCTCTCCCACACTAGTCAGAAGGACGGCTTAGAGACGTTGAAGGCCGAGGATGTTTAAAATAAGAAGTTAGGGCATTTTGGAAGGTCTGGTCGAGTGCTAAAACACTTTTACTATTCTATTGACGGCAATAGCTCTTGTCTTTCTCCTCCTGCTCACTGAACAAGCTAGAAGAAGAAGAGAGAAAAAGAAATCTCCTCTACAAGAAGGAGCAAGGTGATCTTCTATCCTTCATCTGAAGAGGAAGATCAGTGTGTAACTGCCATCAACATCTTCAGCTACAAGGAAGCACCAGGTGTGTATGAACTACAGGGGACTTCTTCTGCTGTCTGCTGTAGTAAGCTTCAACAAAACTTTTACTGTAGGGCTTTTGCCTGAGTTTGTAGGGCTGAAGGCCTAAGTTTGTAAGGCTGCTTTTGCCTGATTTGTATGGCTTTATTGCCTGAACTGTAGGAGGAGGATTCCTCTGAGGTAGGACCTGGAAGAGGTCTGAGTTGTAGGAGGTGGATTCCTCTGAGGTAGGGCTTGTTGGCCTGAGATTGTAGGACCTGCTATGGTCTGAGTTGTAGGATCAGTGGCTGATCTGAGGTAGGGCTGCTGTGCCTGAGGTAGGGTTGGGAAAACCTGAGAGATCCTGAGGGATCTGTGTTGTAAGCTACTTTAGCTGAGTTTGGAGGAGTTGGCCCTGTCTAACACACTGTTAGAAGGGTGAAGGGGGAAAGTGGACTACCCATAGACACCTTGTCTTGGGGAACCACTATAAATACTTGTGTATTTTCTGGTTGTGCTTGATTACTTGTTTAGAATAATCTTAAACATCTAAATATAATAAGTAAAAATCAAAAGACCTATTCACCCCCCTCTAGGTGAATTAAATCATATACCCATATAATCTCTCACTAAGGTTGGTAGAAATAGTTGATTTATGATAATACTTGATAGATCATGAATTATGATATATGATAATAGTGAATTTTAGCATAAGATATTAATAGATCAAGGTAGAGTGTGTGAAATCATATTCATCATTTTTGTAAATTTTGAATTATGTTTTTTCATTATAGGGGCTATTATATACAACAAAGAAAATAGACAAATATGCAATAAGTTGTGCATTTAATATTTTAGCCTAAGACCCCTAAAAGTCCAATTAAATCCAATTTTGAAAGTAATTTAATTAGTCTTTATAATATCATTTAGCAAATTTAGCATTCAATTTCTAATGATAATATAAGACATTTATAGGCAATGGATTTAAAAAGGATAAAACATATAAAAAGAAAAGATAGATCACTTAAAAAATTATGACTTTATGTTCAATTTAATTCAATTTGATTTGTTAAACATTAGGCTTAAAATGTGAAAGTTATATCTCATGATATACAAAGTAATCATAAACATGTTGGCTCAAAAAATAAAAAATAAACAAAAGAAAAAGCAATTAAGCATATCATGAAGTAGAGTAATGATATTTCATTTTTAATTAATTTCTACTTCATGCAATACAATGATTCCTAGTGAATAAGAGATGTAAGTATCCAAAGGGGACCAAGTGTGATGATTCCTTTGGGTACCCAAATACATCGTGTTGGCTTTTGGGGAGCTAGTGATGAATGAGCCTTTACAAGCGGAGTTAGTGTTTCATTTTTAATTTTGGGCCTCCATTCATATTTTGGTTGATTTTCTTTCAAATTCATATTATGATTATATGACATCTTTTTGTGATAATGGTTGGTTGAAAAATAATTCACTTGGGATTTATGTTTATTCAAATTATTTTTCAAAATACATTGATGTTGATAATCATAATGAATTTTATTATATGGATTCTTTGAGAGTTTATATGAGTGATGGTCTTTCTTAAGAATGGGTTACAATATGTTTTAAATGATTGGTTCTTATTTTGATGATTTTCATTTCCACTCTTTCTTATAGACGTACTCATATAATATGAAGTTAAGCTTTTAGACATTTGATAATTTGATAAACTAGAAGTAAAAGATTTTTTATTATAGGAAAAATTTTGAATAAACATTTTTAATGATTCTAGTTTATCCTTTAAATTATCATTTTCTTTTATCAAATTTTCATTATGCTCTTTCGAGGTTAAAAGACCTTTTTCCAAAACCTTGAGTTCTTCTTTAAAAGAATTATAATCAAAACAAGGTTTAGCATTTTCAATTAAAGAGCATGATAGAGAATTTGAAACATCAATATAAGATTCTACTTTAGTGTTTGCTTTTAAAGTTTTATTTTCTAAACGTAATTTGGAATTAGCATATTTCAACTTTGAAATTTTACGTTTAGCAAATTTAAGCACATGAAATGTAAAAATAGAATTTGTTACAAAAAGAGAAGATTTTGATTTTCTTACATTGCTATGGGATGAGGCAAGAATTGAACCAAAGGTTCCTTTGACATCTTCTTCGCATTCCTCTTCCATAGTTGAATTTTTGTCTTCTCTTTTGCTTGATGTTTTGCCATCACTTAAGTCCAATATTGTTTCTCTCATAGATTGATCTTCCTCCAAGCATGAGTCCTCGTCGATTTCTTCTCTTGGATCCATAAGGAATTCCTCTTGTTCATCATCTGTGGAGGGAAGACTATAAGTATTCTCAAGAAATTTCCATACTTCAAAAGTAGTAGGAAGCGTATAAATAAGTTTGAAAATATTTTGATCTAGAGCACAATATAGACTATTCATAGATTTGACATTTAAAAACATTTCATTTTTATTTAGAATAATTGGGGGCATTTTAATTGTAATATTCCAAACTTCAATATCTAAAGTTTTAAGAAATTTTTCCATAAGTGTTTTCCACCCATTATAATTTTCACCCATAAATAATGGTGGACATAATGATTTTTCATTTTCATAAAAATTATCCCCTCTAGAAGATGCGAGATCATGAAGCGCCATTATTCCCGGTTGTGAAGCTGTATTGGAATGACCTATGCTTTGATACCACGTGTTGGATCTTACGGCGCCCTTAGAGGGCGGGGGGGGGGGGGGGGGGGGGGGGGGTGAATAAGGGTTTTATGGAATTTTGAATCTTAATTAAATTTATCAAAGTTTGTGATCAGAGTTTAGGAATATTTTATAAGAAAATATATTTTGATATCTCAGAAAAGATTGTAATGAAGATTCCTTTTTAAACAAGAGAACAAAACTTTATTTTAACTGTTGCTAACGCCTGGCGTTAAGTGTTAACGCTGGGCGTTAGCTCTCCAAAAAATAATCCTTATCACAAAAAGATTGTCACAGTGATTTTACTTATGAAATCTTAAATGAAATACAATTCCAGAAAATCAGAGATGATGAAAACGATTATTGTATTTCAAAGATAATTACACAAATGTTAATTTTAATACTTTAATGAAATATAAATTAAAACATTCTTGAAGAGAAAATAAAATCAATTGAATAGAACATTAAAAGACATGATTTTATTTCATAATAAATTGAATACACAAATGTTTAATTTCCATAACGCTAGAAATCAAGGCGAGAATATGTAAAAACACTTTTTGTTGTTTCACCGGTCCTTCTCCCAAGGACCGGTTGGCTATAGCCTATCTATCCCCAGATAAGGCCTCTAGCCGCCACCTAGATCTACCCTTGACCTAGTCTCCATGCACAAGGCGGCGAATTACCCCCTAAGCCGCACAAGGACCTAGTCGCCAACAACTGCGGCGAATTACCCAGGGAATCCTTCCTGGAATCCGACGTTCTCCCCGAATGATTTCTCCACACAAATTACAAAAGGAAAAGTAAAAGATTACAAGATAATAAGTAAAGAGAAACTCCCCAAGAAATTCTGAAGGTGAAGACGAAGGCGATGTAGATGTTGGCGTTCTTGAAACGATCGTCCTTCGTATGTGATATGCATTGTAGACCTTCTCCTTCAAAATCCTCTTTAGATCTTCATGATAGCCCAAGGGAGATCTCTTAATTGCTGTACACGAGCCTCTCTTAAAATTATTGGAATTCTGGAATCATCTCATAAGAAATGAGAGGGGCTGTACTTTAAATAGCCTCAGGAGCTAACACGTGGCGTTAAGAGTTAACGCTGGCGTTAGTGAACGTGCACTATCGTGGCTGAAATCGCACAACTATCAAGATCGTGGCAATTTGTAGATTTTCGTCGAACACAATTTTATTTCGTCGAACGCAATTTCTTCGACCGAAAATTCATTTTGTCGAACGTCATCAAATTTCGTCGATCGGAATTTCATTTCGTCGAACGATATCAAAGTTCGTCGAACGGAATTTCATTTCGTCGAACATCATCAAATTTCGTCGAACGAAATTTCATTTCGTCGAACGACATCAAAGTTTGTTGAACGCAATTACATCGAACGGAATCCCATTTCATCAACCGCAATTTTCGTCGACCGGAACCTCATTTCGTCGAAGGCAAATTCGTCGACCGGTATCTCATTTCGTCGAACGGCTAGTACCCAGCGTTAAGACCTAACACCTGGCATTGTCTCTGGCTTCTCGACGGATTCGTTCTCGATGGCATTTCTTCTCGACGGATTCCTTCTCAACGGATGTTAACGCGGGGCGTTAACTACTAACGCCGGCGTTAGCTCTCTTTCTAGAGAGTCATCTCCATTCAGTACACTTCTCATAGGGATGTGTAGCTATAGTTCCTGTACAACCTGCACACTATAAACACACAAAATACAAGATCAAATACAACACAATATTTGTTATTCTCAAACCAAGAGATGTGGAACATAGCCACAACAGGAATAACTTAGCATTGTCCTACTTGCCTCTATCAAGGTTCTGTTTTTCCTTTCTGCAACCTCATTTTGTTGAGGGGTCATAGGAGAGGAAAATTCTTGAGAGATACCCAGTTCTTGGCAGAATTCTGTCATGGGTCCTGACTGGAATTCTGTACCATGATCACTTCTGAGTTTGACCACAGTACAATCCATCTCATTCTGGATCTGCCTGACAAAATTCTTCAATATTTCTAAGGCGTCTGACTTCTTTTTAAGGAAGAATACCCAAGTGAACCTTGAGTAATCATCAACTATCACAAGAGTGTAGGCCTTCCCTCCCAAGCTGAGAACTGACATAGGACCAAACAGATCCATGTGCAGTAGAAATAGGCACATGAAGGAATCTTTGTTAGTTATGCTTTTAAAGCTGGTCCTTGTCTGCTTCCAAAGTTGGCAGGCTTGACAAGGACCTTTCTTGATGCATTTAATATTAGGTCCATTTCTGACCAAGTCTTGTGAGAAAAGCTTGATTATGGTCTTTTAGTTAATGTGTGCAAGTCTATTGTGCCATAGAGCCTCTTTATCATTAGCTATAAGACACACAAGCATGGAAGAATTTGCATTAAGAAAATTTAAGCAATAAATAATGCCACTCCTAGTGCCAGTCAAGACAACCTCAGAATCTAAGGACTTCTTGATTAAGCACTTATCCTTGTGGAAGGTGATTATAAAACCTAGATCATAGAGTTGACTTATGCTTATGAGATTATGTTTCAATCCCTCAACATAAGCTACTTTAGTGATGGTAACTAGGCCATTAGAAATGTTACCATAGCTTTTAGTCATTCCTTTTTCTGAACCTCCAAAGATTACTGTTGGTCAATTCTCCACAGGGATGAAGCTTCTTAGATACTTTTTGACTCCAATCATATGCCTGGAGCACCCACTATTCAAATACCAGATTGGAGACTGGCTGGTATTTGGATATACCTTCCCAGGAGAGATGTCATCCTGGTTATCTTCCTTTATGGCCATTAGGTCTATCAGTGCTTCTTTCTCAGTATCTAAGGAGCTTGAATCAGAATCACTTAGTGGTCTGATTTTCTTTGCTATAAACCCTCTTTCAGATTTCTTCTTGTCCCTTGACCTTCTCTTGTCTTCATAATTCCTTGATTCCCTTCTCTTAGAAGAGCAATCAGCAGCTATGTGACTTGTCTTATTACAGGAGTAGCAGATAATGTTAACAAAATCAAATTTACCAGGTTTTGATTTATACCTGTCCTCCCCTGAGGATTTAGACCTGTCATGTTGATCAGATCTTTTTGAGCTTGAGGAGGTCGGTCTGTAGTTGTCTCTTCTTCTTCTGGTTATCAGTTTCTTGAACTGCTAAGAGAGAAGGACCATCTCTTTGTCAGTATCATTAGAGTCTGATGTGTTGGCATCAGACTCTTCACTGCTCTCTGATATGTTATGATAAGCAAGAGTCTTGTCCTTGGATCTCCTTGTGCTCTCAGCCTTGAGAGCCACAGATCTTTCTCTATAGCTCCCTTTTGAGCTCTCCTCTTCAGCCTTCCTAGTATTGAGCTGAAGTTCATGGGATAACAGCTTCCCATACAGATTTTTGGGCTCCAAGATGCCCAGCTGACCCATCTCTCTGATGGCACAGATATTTATATCCCATTCCTTAGAGAGAGATCAAAGGGATTTATCATTTAGGTCAGAGTTAGTGAAGTCTCTGCCATAATTCTTCAGTCCACTAACTATTTTGAAAAACCTCTCATAACAGCTTGAGATATTTTCAATCTTGCCATGCTTGAAGGCTTCATACTCCTGATTGAGGAGGGATTTTCTATCATCCCTTACCTCTTCAGTGCCCTCCATGTAGACAGTCAGAGAGTCCACATGTCCTTGGCTGTCTTGCAGTGAATGTGATTCTGGAGAGTTGAGTCATCAATGGCACTTATGATTACATTATGTACCCTTTTATCCAGACTTGCCAGAGTCAGCTCATCCTTGGTCATGTCTGTATACTTTTTTGCCACCATCCTAGTTGGATCAATTGTGGATGCTATCATGGGAATGAAGGGTCCTTCTTGCACAGTTATATAGACTCTTGGATCAGCTGCCTCCATGAACAACCTTACTCTTTCCTTCCAGATAGGAAAGTTCTCCTTTGTGCAGATTGGGAGTTTCATGGCTCTCATCTCTCGATGTTGATCACCTCCAGCCATGTTGAATTGTTCTAAGATCTAGATCTGATGGTTAAGTCATTTTCTTGATCAACCTCGCTTTGATACCACTTGTTGGTTATAGAATAATCACCTAGGGGGGGGGGGTGAATAGGTATTTCAAATTATTTCTGTTCCCCCTTTTGGTGTACTTGTTTTCTGGTTAATAGATCTATAGATTAGAAAAGCACAGCACAAAAAACAGGCAAGAACTTATAGAGGTTCCTCAAGACAGGGTGTCTTGAGTAGTCCTCATTCCCTCTGCGCCTACCTAGCAGTGTGCTAGGCTCAGCAAACTCCTCCAATGTCTCCGGCCCTCAAGCCTTACAACTCGGACACGCAAGTCTCTGCAACCTAGGACCGCAAGCCCCTTCACTACACCCGAGCCCGCAAGGTCGACACTCAGGCCCTCAAGGCCTACACAGCACAAACCCGCAAGTCTTGCCTGCAGCCTAGGACCATAAGCCCGTTCACTGCACCCGAGCCCGCAAGCTCGACACTCAGTCCCTCAAGCCCTATACAGCACAGAGCTGCAAGTCTTGCCTGCAGCCTAGGCCTGCAAGCCCCTTCACTGCACCCGAGCCCACAAGCTCGACACATTTGGACCCGCAAGTCCTCTGCCCCCTCAAGCCTCACAGATCTCAAGCCCTCAATCTTGACACTCAGATATGAAAACAGATCATACAACTTTGGCCCGTAAGCCTTACAAGAGATTACAACAAGGAATATTGTTTCTTCTGCCTGATGGAGATCGACTTCTTGACTTGAAGAAGATGCTTTTGATATCAGACATGATAGCGCCAATCCTCTCCAAGCTTTCTTCTAATTGGAACTCTTCTTTATCAGTCGATGAAGCTAGACTGATTTTCTTGAGAACAAAGGATGAAGATCAACTTGTTCTCTGTACTTGTTTTTGCTTATCTCCGCCGTTACTGTTCTATTCAAGATTTCTTAGGGAGATTCTCTTAAGTTCCAGGATTCGAGAGAGAGAGTTTAAGGCATCCACTGTTCCCTTTTATAGGACTGAGATGCCGCTTAATTGTCTCCTATGATGTCCTATTCTGACAAGCCCCCATGACTTAAGAGCACATGCTGATTGGACAATCAGGCGGCGACATTAATTGCTGACAGCGCGTCCGGCTATTTTTAATCTGTCTCGACGATATTTCCATTTTTATGACGACATGGACAATATATCGACGACAGGGCTTGTCGATGTCTTGAGCTGGTTTCTTCTTCAATTCTTCATCAGATAGTGATATCTCGACGATACGGGACATCACTTCTGCACATGAGCTTAAGACGACTTGAAGTCATCAAACTGATATCGGCGTGAACTCCTTGTCTGCTAGATATCGCTGAGACCACCTTATATTGTCGACGACATAATTGATATCATGTCGACAGACTATACTTCAGCAACTGCCTGTCTTCATATGACCTTCCTTAGTCTTCTCGACGTCACGCCTTCTTTACGACGATGTCATTGGCATCAGTCTTACTTAGCCTTTTCGACGAAAAGGCTTCTTGTCGACGATATTTGAATTTCCTTAGCCTTCTCGACGTCAAGGCTTCTTGTCGACGATATCTGACTTTCCTTAGCCTTATCGACGTCAAGGCTTCTTGTCGACGATATCTGGCTTTCCTTAGCCTTATCGACGTCAAGGCTTCTTGTCGACGATATCATCGACATCTTTGAGTCATTTTCTTCATCTTGACTTTCTGATATCGTCATGTAGATGTCACAATGATATCACCATTTTGCCTTGCTCTGCATGTTGTTGACGATATGCCTGCTGTTATCGATGATACGCTTGATCCTTTTTGATGACATCAGACACAATCATTCTTCTTTGCTTTGCCTTTACTTATCTTTTACTGAAATGATAAAGCTAAGAGGATAATCAAATACATAGTGAAGTTCTCTTGAATTGGTGACTTCTCCAAATCAGGAATCATGATGGCAGGATTCCCAACAAAGGGGCCGATTCGCTCCAGGATCCTGTAGGTCCCCATATATCTTGGACTGAGCTTCTTCCGCCCGCGTACTCGCGAGACTCCATGCATCAAACGTATCTTCAAAAATACCCGATCTCCCACCTGGAACTCTACCATACGATGTCGCGCATCGTAATACTTGGCCTGCCTGCTCTGGGTCTCCAGCATCCTATCTCAAATCAGCCACACCCGAGCCTCCATGTCCTCCACAAACTCTGAGCCAAGTGCCTTGGGATCCTCATCCTGGATCCAAGATAATGGAGTCCTTCATCTCTGTCCATATAATGCCTCGTAGGGTGCCATGCCTATACTGGATTAGTGATTGTTATTGTACGAGAACTCGACTAACGACAACGGTCTCTCCCATGGCTCCCCGTGGTGTAGAATGCACAGACATAGAAGATCCTCCAAGGTCCGATTGGTACGCTCCGTTTGCCATTCTGTATGGGGGTGGAATGCAGTGCTGAATGTCAATCGTGTGCCTAGGTAAGCCTGCACCGCTCTCCACTCCTTCAATGTAAATCGTCCATCCCGATCCGACACGATCGTCCTAAGAACGCCATGGTATCAGATAAACTGCTCCATGAACTTCCATACCAAATCACGTACCGGAGCATCCTTCCTGAATGGAATGAATCTGGACACCTTCGTCAACCTGTCAACGATCACCCACATCGAATCATTCCCCGCATGTGATCGGGGGAGACCTTGTATGAAATCCATCTCAATGTCATCGAACTTCCAATCTGACACCGGGAGTGGTTGCAGTAGTCCAGCCGGATTCTTGCATTCTGCCTTTATGTGTTGGCAAGACTCGCAGTGGGTCACAAAATTTGTGATGTCTCTCTTCATGCCCGACCAGTACATGGGCCTCTTCAAGTCTGTCGTCATCTTGGTGATACCCGGGTGCACCGAATACCTACTGCAGTGAGCCTCAGTCATAATGTCATCCCGAATCCGGCCCCCTGCTGGTATATATACTCGGCCTCTAAAGCTCAGCAGGCCGTCCTTCAATGAGGAGTCACCAGCCGTGCCTACCTCCAAGGCTCTAAATATTGGCACCAACTTGGCATCCTGCCTCTGCCCATCCCTGATTCGGTCTCGTATATCATCTGTGGTACTCCTCGCCGCCAGGTACTCCTCGTATAGCTTCGGATCATCCTCGGATACTAAGGAGATCTGCATGTCCTCGAGCATCTGTACCAGCTCCATGACCATCAACTGGGGCTCTGCTCCCGATGTGGTATCTCTCCTGCTCAGTGTATCCGCTACCACATTCGCCTTCCCCGGGTGGTAGTGCATGGTATACTGATAGTCCGATAAGAACTCCACCCATCGCCTCTATCGGATATTCAGCTCCTTCTGTGTATCCACGTACTTCAGATTCTTGTGTTCAGAAAATATGTCGCAGTGGGCGCCATAAAGGTAGTGCCGCAAGATATTTAGAGCGAATTATGACCGCTCCCATCTCCAAGTCGTGCACCAGGTAGTTCCGCTCATGATTCTTCAACTGTCGGGAGGCGTATGCAATCACGTGCCCATTCTGCATCAGAACGACACCCATCCTCTGGTACGATGCATCCGTATACACCTGGAATCCTTCTTTCCCCGATGGAAGGGCAAGGTTGGGGGCCGTCGTATGTCTACCCTTCAGCTCCTGGAAGGCCGCCTCGTACTGCGGCGCCCAAATAAAGGCAGTATCCTTCTTCGTCAAGGATATGAGCGGGAGGCTTATCTGGGAAAACCCCTGTACAAACTTCCGGTAATAACTGATAAGTCCCAAGAAACTCTGCACGTAAGTGACCGTCTTTAGCGGTAGCCAATATCGTATTGCCTGGATCTTTGCTGGATCCACTGCTAGTCCAGCCCCACTGATAATGTGTCCCAGGAAGGCCACCTCCTTCAGCCAGAACTGACACTTGCTGAACTTCACGTAGAGGCTGTGCTCTCGAAGTTTCTCCAAAGTCAGTGCCAGATGTCGTGCATGCTCCTCCTCCATCCTCGAATAGATGAGGATGTCATCGATGAATACAATGACAAAGATGTCGAGATAAGGCTCGAACACCCGGTTCATCAAACTCATTAAAGATGATGGTGCATTCATGAGCCCAAAAGGCATCACGGTGAACTCGTACAATCCGTATCGGCTGCTGAAAGCCTTCTTCGGGATGTCCTCCTCTTGAATCCGCAGCTGATAATATCCTGACCTCAGATCCAGCTTCGAGAAGCAGTGGGCTCCCTCTAGTTGGACAAATAGCTCGTCTATCCTTGACAATGGGTATGTGTTTCACACCGTCAGTCTGTTCAGGGCTCTAAAATCGATGCAGAGTATGAGCGACCCATCCTTCTTCACGAATATCACCGGAGATCCCCAAGGTGAGGAACTCGGTCTAATGAATCCTACTTCCACCAACTCCTGCAGCTAGCTCTGAAACTCCGCTAGCACATTCGGGGCCATCCGATAAGGATCTCTAGATACTGGCTTAGCTCCCAGCACCAGTTAGATCTGAAAATCCTTCTCACGTTGCGGTGGAAGCCCTGACAACTTCTCTGGGAATACGTCGGCAAATCCCGTACTACCGAAATACTAGCCACAGAGTCCTTCGCCTTGATTGCCTCGAATAGCACCTGATATACCTCGTCTCCCTATAGATGGGCCTTGACGGCCTGAATAGAAGATAATAAGAGATGGGAGGGGGTGGGGTCTAATACCTTCGACTACTACTTTCGTGTCCTCGTGCCTTAGAACAATTCTCCTTGTCGGGCAGTCAATCCTTACCTGGTTCCCATGCAACCAGTTCATGACCAAGATCAAGTCGAAATATTTCATCTTCAAGAGCGTCGCCGATGCTTCAAACAGCTTTCCCCCAATCTCTACATTCATGTTGCACTTGGCATTCATTACTATCTCTGATCCGTCCGGGAATCGCACCCTCATGTGGATGCCCTCAAAGTGTTGGACCTGATCGAGATTGTCCACAAATTCTTCCGAGACGAACGAGTGCGAGGCACCCGTATCGAATAAGTATATGCGGGCTTGCCGCATACGAGTACTATACCTGGGTGATTTTTGTTTGTTTGGTTCAATGCTAATGTAAAGTTAAGGTTTGCAAGGTACTAGTAGTTATTAGAAAAATGTTAAAGTACCTGTAATGACCCTTGCCAGGTTCCGGGGCTGAGCCAGGTCCAAGGAGTACATCTGATCCCTGTTCTGTCTTCAGCCTCCGCCCTGGAATCCACGACCTCATCCATATCCTTGACCCTCAAAATGTTGGGCCTGTGGGGCAGCCAGTAGTGCTCGTGGTGCATTCCTCTGAGGGAAGTTCCTCCGGATGTAGCCCAGCTGATGAAACTGATAGCACTCCTGTGGGTGGGGGGGGGGGGTGGCCCAGCTCCTCCTATCCTCGGCACCTCCCGCATCTGTAGAGGCTGAGGAGCCAATACTGTTGGCTCCCTCTACTCCTGCCTCTCCTCCTGGCGAGGTCGTTCCTCTATTCTTCTTTCCCCAATGAATCGGCCCCTCTGCTGGTCCCTCCTGCCACTCCTTCCCTGGTCCTCTGTCGGCCTCTTCCTACCTCGAACAATGAGCTAGTCGGCCTCCAGCTTCTTGGCCATCTCCAGGACCTTGGCCAGGCTGCCGTCAGAAACAAAGAGGAGGGCCTGCCTTAGGTCGTCACAGAGGCCCTTATAGAACATCTTTGCATAGCCCGCATTGTCTAACTGATACAGATCCGCAAACTGGGCTAGGTGTGTGAAATCCCGGTGATACTCCACCACTGTCCTGCTTCCCTGCCTCAACTAAAGAAACCTGCCTTCTAGCTCATCTCTCGTAGACTGCAGTACGGAAGCCTTCTAAGCTTTGATGGGACAGCTCACTCAGGCTCCTCTACTCCAAGGGCCAAGGAAGGGGGAAGATCTATCCTTATACTTGGGGGTAGGATCCGAGGAAGTAAGTTCGGTGCTGGTCCGGGAAGAAGGTAGAAGGCAACTTCCAATCTATTATGTCAGTCGAGTATTAAGAAAAGCGGAGCTCCGATACCCCATCTTAGAAAATTTGTCCTTCGCCTTGGTGGAGTCGGCTCGGAAGCTCCGGCCTTTCTTCCAAGCGCATTCGATCAAGGTGGTGACCGACCATCCCCTTCGCAAAGTCATGGAAGGGGTAGAGCACTCAGGGAGGTTAGCAAAATGGTCCATGAAGCTGAGTGAGTTTGATATCTCGTTTGTGCCAAGGTTGTCAATCAAGGCACAAGTGGTAGCGGACTTCCTAGTAAACTACGCAATCGAATTGGAAGAGCTTGAGTCACCTCCATGATGGCGTGGAAGATGTTGGTTGATGGGGCTTCAGGAAAACATTCCTTTGGAGGAGGAGTTATCCTGGTGAGTCCCTAGGGGACGAGGATTGAGCAGGCCATCAACATTCATTTCTCGATCACCAACAATCAGGCCGAGTACGAGGCGGTGATAGCAGCCCTGCGGTTGGCCCTGGAGTTGGGTGTGCAAGACGTGGAGGTCTCGACGGACTCCATGGTGGTGGCATGCCAGATCAGGGGAGAGTTTGAAGCATAGGAACCAACCCTCCACCGCTATCTAGAGAAGGTCAAAGGAGTCATCGGGCAGTTCTGCACCTTCTCAATCAAGCATGTGCCAACGGAGGATAGTGTTCCGGCAGATCTCATAGCCAAGTTCAGTCCCCGAGCAGGTGGAACGGTGTCAGAACTCTTTCGACCCTCCATCGAGGAGGGGGAACTGATGGAGGTGGATCAGTGGGAGTCATGGATGGATCCCTTCGTCACCTTCTTTACCTCAGGGAAGTTCCCTGAGGGTGATGTAGATAAGCTACGCTTCAGGTATAAATCAGCATACTATTCCTTACATGCAGGAGGACTATACAGGAAAACACTCTCGGGGCTCCTGGCCTGTTGTGTATCAGAGGTGGAGGTCCCAAGGGTCCTGGGGGAAATTCACTCGGGGGAGTGCGGCAGCCACTCCGGGAGTCGAACCATGGAGGGGAGAGTGTTGAGGCAAGGCTATTTTTGGCCTACCCTCAGCAAAGATGCGGCAGAGTTCACAAGGAAGTGTTCAAAGTGTCAGCTGTTCGCTCCCCTCTAGCTCTTGCCAGATCAAAGACTCCAAACCATCACATCTCCCTGGCCCTTTGTTATTTGGGGTTTGGACCTGGTGGGTCCTTTCCCGTAGGCGAGCGGCCAAAGAAGGTTTTTGTTGGTAATGATTAACTATTTCTCCAAGTGGTTGGAGGTGAAGGCGCTGGCTAAGGTAACATCTCAAGTAGTTAGAAATTTCATATGGGGTGAAATCGTATGCAGGCATGGGCTCCCGCTAGCCAAAGTTATGGACAATGGGCTGCAGTTTGCCAGCGACGAGTTCGTCAGCTTCTGCACCCAGCTTGGAATAGACCTTCGGTTTGCGTCGGTCCACCACCCGAGGAGTAATGGGCAAGTGGAAGCGGCAAACAAAATCATCGTGAACTTGCTGAAGAAGAAGGTCGAGAACCTCAAGGGGATCTGGGTAGAACAGCTACCCTCGGTCCTCTAGGCCCTGAGGACCACTCCGAACACGGCCACGAGAGAGACTCCATTCAAGCTCTCCCACGGGTCCGAGGCCATTCTCCCAATAGAGTTCGAGATGAAATCACCCAGGGTGGTCGCCGTGGGCGAAGGAGATAAGGAATGGCTTGCAGAGAATGGAGAAGAACAAAGGCTATCCCTTGACCTTGTAGAGGAACTCTGGGATTTAGCCACTGTCTGGCAGGAGGAAGTCAAGCGGAGGATGGCGCGATACTTCTACAAGCACATCTGAGTGAAGCAATTTGAGAAGGGAGACTTGGTCTTAAAAACGGTCGACGCGGCCGGAAGGGGAGCCACGGTGGGAAAGCTTGAGCCCAAATGGGAGGGGCCTTATATTGTAAGTGAACTGATCAAGTCGGGAGGGTACCACCTCCGAATGTGGAAGGGGTACCTCTCGGCCGAACTCGGAGCGGGGACAACCTGAAGTGGTTCTACCCTTAAAACCCTTTGTAATTGACTTGTTATATGATGACTCTTAATATATTGGTTCTGAAGTTTTTTCTAAGCAGGGGTCCTCAAGTCTTTATGCTGGATTGCCCCAGACGATCCCGCTGTTGGGCTCTCATTAGCCGGTGGGTCAGGTAGATCTCATCGAGAGGCTGGCAAGGTAACAAGTCTTTATGCTGGATTGCCCCGGACGATTCCGCTGCCGGACTCTCACTAGCCGGTGGGTCAGGTCGATCTCACGGAGAGGCTAGCAAGGTAACAAGTCTTTATGCTGGATTGCCACGGACAATCCCGCTGCCGGGCTCTCATTAGCCGGTGGGTCAGGTCAATCTCGCGGAGAGGCTGGCAAGGTAACAAGTCTTTATGTTGGATTGCCCCGGACGATCCCGCTGCCGGGTTCTCACTTGTCGGTGGGTCAGGTCGATCTCGCGGAGAGGCTGGCAACGTAATAAGTCTTAATGCTGGATTGCCATGGACAATCCCGCTGTCAGGCTCTCACTAGCCAGTGGGTCAGGTCGATATTGCGGAGAGGCTGGCAAGGTAACAAGACTTTATGTTGGATTGCCCCGGATGATCCCACTGCCGGGCTCTCACTAGCCAGTGGGTCAGGTAGATCTCGCGGAGAGGATGTCAAGGTAACAAGTCTTTATGCTGGATTGCCCCGGACGATCCCGTTGCTGGGCTATCACTAGCCGATGGGTCAGGTCGATCTCACAGAGAGGCTGGCAAGATAACAAGTCTTTATGCTGGATTGCCCCGGACGATCCCGTTGCTGGGCTCTCACTAGCCGGTGGGTCAGGTCAATCTCATAGAGAGGCTGACAAGGTAACAAGTCTTTATGCTGGATTTTCCCGGATGATCCCGCTGTCAGGCTCTCACTAGCCGATGGGTCAGGTAGATCTCACGGAGAGGCTGGCAAGGTAACAAGTCTTTATGCTGGATTGCCCCGGACGACCCCGCTACTGGGCTCTCACTAACCGGTGGGTCAGGTAGATCTCGCGGAGAGGCTGGCAAGGCAACAAGTCTTTATGCTGGATTGACCTGGACGATCCCGCTTCTGGGCTCTCACTAGCCAGTAGGACAGGGTGACCTCGCGGAGAGGCTGGCAAGTGGTTCGAATTGAGAAGCCCGGTTCGCAAAACTCTCAATGACAATACGGGGCGAGCCCTAGACTCGCTCGTAGGAAGTATAGAAAGCAACAACGGGTGGGAAGCTCTATCCCACATTAGCAGCGAGACGACCCAATGTAGAGGTCGCATGGCTCTCCAGGTTACGACCAGACTCGCAAAAAATACTTGAAGAATTTTGTACCGTGCCTACAACTAGCGGGTCAAGGAGATCCGCTGACACAGCAGTTAGCAGGCATCCTTGGTCGCGTGCAGGGTTGGGAGAGCAGGGTAAGGCAACATCGACCTCGCTCGTAGGGGCCCCTGTGGGGCGATCCAGAGGCGCGGAGCGAGCCGTGTCCTATCCTGGTGCAAGTGCAGGGAAGGGCTTATCTATCGAATAACCAGGTGAGAACAGCGGCACGAACGCCATTTTTAGTATGCACGAGGTAAGGTAGCGAGATAGAATGAATGCACGATAAAATGAACTCTATCATCACCGTCGATAAAGAATGTGCGAACGCGAGCATAAATAAGCATTGTGACGTGAGCGCAGCTAAGCGTATGAGCACAAAACATTGCTAACTACATAAACACGAGCATAGAAGAAAGCGCGAACGCGAGAAAAATAAAGTGACAGTAAATAGAAGAAAAAATACTCCCATTTCATTTCTCAAAAGGTACATTACATGTAAGGGCAAACTCGCCAAAAAAAACAAAAGGTTTACATAGAAAAATGAAGAAAGATAAAGGTTGGTCGCCGGACAGCTCTTCCTCGCTCCCGCGATCTTCAACCTCCAGAATATGCGCGAACAGATCTAGGACGACGTCCTCGACATTGAGTTCCATCGCATCTGGGATAATCAGGCCCGCCCCCTTGAGGGTATCAAAGACGAGGTCGCCAACACCCATGGAGTTCTTGTGGGTCACCTCCTTCTCTTCCCGCGACTGGCCACGAGCCCCGGCTCATGGAGGGGGCGGGGGAAGCACCGCCAAGGTCAGATCGCAGACCTGCGCCTTTAGGAAGTTGTTCTCCATCTCCAGATTGGTGTTCCGCGCGACGAGTTGGCTCGCCGACTCGGCATCATGCAAAAGGGACAAGTCAGACAAGACGAAGGAAGGCGAGTGGGGTAGAAGCGTTGGTATGGATTACTTACCATACCGCCCTGAAGGCTGGGGATTAGGCCCTCGGACAAGGCCTCTTTTCCCTTAAGCTGCGCGATCTCGTCTGAGGCCTTCTGAAGCTCACCCTTGAGCTCCTTGGTTTCATGGTCCGAGGTTAAGTACCAGTAGCCCACCATGTGGGTGAGCTCCATCGCCCTGAACTGGGCTCGCGCGGCCTCATAGACAAGAGGCCGGGGTTTGAAGAGTCCGAAGTAGGAGGCGTCCTCGCGGCTGTAGAGCCCGAAAGCGAGGGAGAACGCCTCACCCCCAACTTTATCGCTCTTAACCCAAGAGGAAAGGAGCGAAGAGCATGAGATCCTATTATAATTAGGATCCCACGCGAGCACCGGCTCGCCGAACGCATCCGGGAGCCTCGCACCGAGGCCGAAGTTCTTGCGGCTCGCCGACCTGGGCTTGCCAGCGGTGTCCCCAGGCTTGCCACTCTCCCCGATGGCCTTCTGATTCACAGGCGGGGGGGGGGGGGGGGGGGGGGGGGGGGAGCTCTAGCTCGGATAGGTCCACCACATCCTTCCCCTTGGTGGTAGCGGGGGTCTTCTTACTTTTCTACTTGGCCGGAGATGGCACGTCAGGTTGGCTTGCAATCGGCGGCCGCTTCTTCCCAGAGGATGAGTCGGGAGGATCCCGGCATGCCTCGGTAGCTGCGAGGGCAAGCAAGCCGGAGGAGAGGGTCGCACCCTTCGCGTGCGGGGGGGGGGGGGGGGGGGGGGGGGGTGAAGCGGAAGATCCCGCTCTCCTGGAAAAGTAAAGTATTAGCGACCAGAGTAAGAAAAAATGGGCAGTTGGCGAGCGCGAGCCGAACCTTCTCCTTGGAGGACCGGTAGTAGCGAGTCTACCCTTTGGCGGAGGTGGACTACCTTGAAGTCTTTCCCTTCCAGATATTTGTAGAGCCTAGCATCGTCACCACCTAGCGAGGCAGGGGGCGGTAGGTCGCCTCGTCTTGTTGGACGGGGGCGAAGAGTATGTTGCTGAATGGTCCTTTGACAAGGACGTACTTCTGGAGCCAGTAGTGGGTTTTATTTCACTGTCTCGCAAATAGTGACGTGCTGGCTCGCGAAATGTGTTGTCCCGTCTTTGTAAGCGCGGAAGGAGAAGACCTTTCGGAAGGCGAGCAGGCTAAACTCGATCTTCTCCTCCCACAGGTAGCTGGCGAACGCGACCACCACCACGATCGCGTTGGGGGTCATCTGGCTCGGTAAGACACCATAGTACTTGAACACCAGAGGTTTACTCCGGAGGGTTAGCACATCCCTAGCGAAACGAGTAAGAAATGTGAGAGAAGAACAGCTTACCTGGCGCACTTCCGGTCAGAGGGGGAGTCACAACCCATTCTCGAAATGGGCGATGGGAATGGCGAGTTTGTTAGGAGAACTCATTGAATGTGTCTCTGTCGGTAGGGCGGCGAGCTATGAACCACGAGGGGATGTAGTGGTTCACCATAGCGCAGAACTCTTTGTTAGTAAGTTAGGCGCAGAAGAAAGGCTTTCAAAAAAATCCCCGACACACTTGGCTCGCCCCTCGGTCTCACCCTCGACCACCATGGTTATCAATAGCGATCTGGAAGAAATGCGAGTGCGAGCTGTGATCTGCGAGAGAGCTGGGAAGGGAGGAGAAAAGCTGGAGGATAGTAAATGCGGTGGTTAGAAAATTAAAGTCGAAGTCTATTTATAGAAATGAAGAGAGCGGGAAGAAGTTGAAGCGCTAAGGGTGCGAATAGCAGAGCCGCGCGGTAATTTTCCAGCTTCTTGGAGCCTTATCCGCTTCCCGCGAGCAAGCATCCTGGCAAGGTCCTCCAACGCGTCGTCCGCAAGGCAAAACCGCATAAGGAAGAGGAACAAATCGCGAGGGCGAGGCAATGGCCCGTGAGCCAGGCACATCAAATAGAAGGTAGACAACAAGCGAACATAATTAACATAGCAATAAAAAGTAATATCCATCGAGCGTAAGGGCTCGTGAGCAAGCTAAGTACACATCGTTCCAATAATGTTCTTATCTTTGAGTTTCGGAACAAGAGTCCATACTTTGCAACACTTGAACTGATTTAGTTCTTCTTCCATAGCAACTATCCAAGAGGGGTCTTCATTTGCTTCTTGGAATTTCTTTGGTTCAACATGCGAGAGGAAACTTAAATGCATATTTTCATTAATAGTACCTCTTCTGGTTCTTATGCCGCCATGAGGGTCTCCTATGATATGATCAATAGGATGATCCCTCAGGTGTCTGAATTCAAGATTCCTTGCATTATTTGGAACACCGGGAGCTATTTCTTCTACTGGAGTGTCTTCCTCCACTTGCACTAACTCTTCATCAGGATGATCTTCCTCTTCATTTGAGGTTGGGGGATGGATCTTGATGAAGTTTTGAGCATCTTCTTTCAATGGCTTATCCAAGCATAAGTCTTGTAGCCTTGAACCTGCATCTTCAACATAAGCACTAGAGGAACTACTATGTAGCAAGCTCGCCTCATCAAATACAACGTTAATAGATTCTTTTACAACCAGAGTTTTCTTATTAAAACTCTATAAGCTTTGCTATGGCTACTGTAGCCTACGAATATGCCTTCAAAGCTCTTGTCACTAAACTTGGTTTTGTAATGCTTCCCATTGTTAAGAACAAAGCATTTACTGCCAAAGATTCTAAAATAGGAGATGGTGGGTCTATTGCCTTTTAGTAGTTCATAGGGAGTCTTTTCATATTTTTTATTTATGAGTGCTCTGTTTTGCACGTGGCATGCAGTGTTGACGGCTTTAGCCCAGAAGTATTTTGGAAGTGAAGAGTCGCTCAACATTGTTCTGCAAGCCTCAATGAGTGTTCTGTTCCTTCTCTCAGCTACCCCATTTTGTTGTTGAGTTCGAGGTGAGGAAAACTCATGAAAGATACCAAGGCTTTCACATAAATCTATCATGGATCTAGATTCAAATTCTGTTCCATGGTCACTTCTCATTTTGACCACCGAACAATCTAATTTGTTCTGGATTTGCTTGACAAACTTAGTGAAAATATCAAAGGTATCTGACTTGTGTTTTAGAAAAAACACTCATGCAAAACGTGAGTAATCATCTACAATAACCAATGTGTAAGACTTTCCTCCTAAACTTCTAATTTGCAAAGGAACAAACATGTCCATATGAAGCAGGTATAAACACCTGGTAAAGTCTTTACCAATAATGCTCTTAAAAGTAGCTTTTGTTTGCTTGCCTTTTACACATGCATGACAAGGTCTATCTTTAATGCACTTAACATTTGGCGCATCACGCACTAAGTTTTGAGAAAACAATTTATTTATAGTTTTGAAATTAATATGTGCTAATCTCTTGTGCCATTGGTCGACAAGGGATGCACTATCTTTTGCTAAAAAGCACACTGGTGTAGAAGATGTTAAACAAAGAAAGTTCAAACAAAAAATATTTCTGCAGCGAGTGCCTGATAAAATCATTTCTGAATTTTCAGCCGACCTTATCAAACACTTATCTTTATGAAAGTCAACTATGTATCCTTTATCATAGAGTTGACTAATGCTTATCAGATTGTGTTCTAATCCTTCCACATAAGCTACATCTGAAAAGGATACATTACCATTAGTAATCATACCGTAGCCTTTTGTTATTTCTCTGTCGGATCCGCCAAAAATAACTTTTGGACCGTTCACAACTGGAATAAAATTATGTAAGAGGCTTCTAGTTCCGTTCATATGCCGAGAACAACCACTGTCCAAATACCAGATAGGATTTCTGTTGGCCTTTGGACATACCTGCAAAAACAAATTATTTTGCCTTAGGAGCCCAAACAAATTTGGGTCCTTGGTCCCTTGTTAGTTGAGCCCCACGACGAACGTTAGCATTGTGAGTGGTCTTTCTTGCAATGTTTACTTGTGGTCTCTTGAAATAAGTAGTATTGAACCAGCAATCTACGGCAAAGTGACCAATCTTGCCGCAACACCAACAATCAAATCTGTTGTATCTCGTCTTTGTATCCTCCTGCTTTACTTTTTGAACGTTAGTTTTGGCAGGAGTTTTACTTCTTGATGAGGGTTTCTCATGCGTGCAGCATACACATGGTATAACTGACTCTTTAGGCTTTGGAGCAACAGTTTTCACTGTTGGTGCCTTCTTCGCACTAGGTCCATGAACAAATGGACCAAAACTTCTCAGATTAATTTCCTCATAGGGTGCTTTGAACACACTTGCACCAAAGTTTCGGGGACGAGTCCACCCCTTGTAGTCATTGACAGGTCCAGACACAATTGGTCTTGTCAAATGACCATAGAAGCTTTCTAGATCATAGACATTAGTAGGAAAGATAACTTTCTTAAAAGTAGTCTGACCCAAATGGGCTTTCCCTTTCTCTTCGGCGGTGGCTTTCTAAGCACTCTTATTTTTCTTCTTGGCTAGTATGCTTTTAGAAGAATTACTAGATTCAACCGCATGACCTAATCCACTTCCACTTGCTTTAGCGGAGAATCTATCAATGATTGGAAGAATAGTTTTAGGTTGAGAAAACTTTTCAACTAGCCTCTTCTCAGCTGCTAGCTGTTCTTCCAGCTCTTTGATACTTTCCTCTCCCAGGGCAAGGAGCTCATCTAATCTTTTGATTTTGTCTGTCAGATTTTGGATTTCCTCTCTGAGAGATGTAAGTTGTGCAACTTCTTCTCTCAGATTAGATTCCACTTCCTTGAGAGACAAAATCTCCTTGGCATGGATTTTGACAACCTTTCGGCATTTGTCAAAGGCTTTAAGCAATTCAGAATATTGAGTCATGAGTTCTGTATCTTCATCTGAGATATAGTTCTCTTGTTCAGATGAGGCATACTCCGATTTAGACAAAATAGTGTGAGCATTTACCTTCCCTTTGTATGGAGGTTCTTCTTCGTCATCAGTAATAGCCATCAGCCCGAAGTAGGCTTCTTCTTCATCACTTGACTTCTCTGAGTCACTGTCGCTGAGTGTTTTGGACTTTTGGCGACGAAGCTTCTTTCATTTTTCTTTTTCCCGTGGGCGGATTTCTTTTCTTCTCTCTTTCCACCTTCTTTCTTTTTGTAAGGGCATTCAACGATCATATGCCCTGGCTTATTACAACAATAACAAATAATGTCAGAAGAAACGTGCTTGTTCGGTTTAGACTTATACCTGTCATGGTTGCCTGAGCCCTTCTTGTGATGATCTCCATCACGACGAGAATGTCTATAGTCAGAAGATGAATGTTTGTTCTTCATAAGCCTTCTCTTGTTTAGCAGCTTCTTGAACTGACGGGAGATTAGAGAAAATTCCCCATCTGACATTTCTGAGCAGGAGGAGCCTACTTCTGATTTTTCTTCTTCATCAGATTCTTGTGCCCTAATTGGAGACACAGTTCTGCTTTTCCTGGAGCTTTCCGCCTTCATAGCCAAGGTCCTTTCCTTGTTAGAAGTCTGGTTCCCATCTTCTTCTGTTTTGCGGATATTCATCTGCAACTCATGGGATAATAGCTTCCCAAACAAATTTTGTGGGTCAATATTTGGCAGCTTTCCAAACTCCCTAATGGCAACGATCTTGCTATCCCATTCTTTCGTCAAGGATCGCAGGAACTTGTCATTGAGTTCACCGTTTGTGAATTCCCGACCATAGTTTCTTAGGTCGTTTACAGTTTTGAAGAATCTTTCATAAGCATCGGCGATGCACTCCTTCTTACTCTGCTTGAAGGCCTCATACTCTTGGTTGAGTAGAGATCTTCTATCGTCCCTTACCTCTTCGGTACCTTCCATGAGAACAATTAAGGATGTCCGCATCTCTTTGGCTGATCTACAGTGAATCAAATTTTGTAACATTGAGTCATCCACTGCACTAGCAATAATGTTCTTCGCCTTTTTGTCCAATGTTACTATAGCGATCTCATCCTTAGTTAGGTCCATCATTTTCTTTGGCACCTGAACAGTAGGGTCAATTATAGAGGCAGTCATAGGCACATGAGGGCCTTCTTCTACAACTTGAAATATTCTCGGATCAGCGGCTTCCATGTAAAATCTGACTCTTTCTTTCCACTTTGGAAAATTTGCCTTTGTGCAGATTGGCAGCTTCAACGAGGAAGATTCCTTGCTTCTTTCCATGATTTGCTAGCAACTAGAATGGATAGATCATGTTCAAGGTGTTAACCTAGAAACGAACAACCTACCTCTGATACCAATTGATGTATCTAGTTGCCAACCTAAATCACCTAGAGGGGATGAATAAGTGATAACTGCGTCTTTTGCGGAATTAAAAACTTGATAAAATAGAACGCATAGAAAGCAAATCACAAACATAGATGACACAAGGAATTTATAGTGGTTCCCCGTTCTTGGGTACTCCACTTATCGGCCTCGCCAATCTAGCACCACAGCTAGACTTGACTACTTCACTATAACTCGGATCAAGAATGACCCTACAATCTCGGAGTCAACACTCCTACAACTCGGAGACAAATCTCCTACAAACTCAGAGAAAATCTCTCTTACAACTCAGAGAAAAACCTCTCCTACAACTCAGAGACAAACCTCTCCTACAACTGGGAGAAAAACCTCTCTTAAAATAAATGTAAATTGAGATTGATACAATACTTATCAATATAATAACAGATCTGAAAACCCTGAGAGATCTTCTTCCTTCTTGAGGCTTAAATAGCTTTGACTTGTTGTCGATGAGGAAGAATTGAAAACAACTCAGATCTAACCTTCTACAATTCGACTTGATCCAATAGATACAGTAGAGGATGGAGCAATGATCAATCGAACCTTTTCTTCCACTGGAGACAATAGATTCAGAACAGCAGATCGATCTCCAGCAATGGCGACAGGCGGTGACACTTTCTCGTTCTTTTTGGATTGAATAGAGATTTGGGTTAATGATTAGAATGATTGATACTTCATTAATCCTTAAAAAAAGAGCCTTATATAGCTAAGGACTCAACTACATGAAATAAGGTAGGATTAACCATAAACGAAATAAAACGAGCCGTCACTTCTGATAGAAGGAATTAACGTCCCGTCAAACAGACTGAAAATCGCTTAAAAGGACGAAAACAAAATTTCTCGAGAGATACAAAACTTCTCGAGAAGTAGAAGCTACTACTCGAGGAAAGATATTGAAGGATTTTTCGAAGGTTTGAAATAAACTTCTCGAGAGATAAATGATTTCTCGAGAAATGAATGGACTTCTCGAGAAATATTGACTTCTCAAGAAAACAACCTTTAGAAAAACCTTACTGGCAGACGAGAAAAACTTTCCGAGAGACAGACAGGTTTCTCGAGAAACAGTTTTAACTTCTCGAGAAATTTAAGACTTGCCGAGAAACCTTTAGAAACCTGGAATAAAGGACTGAGAAGGATTTCTCGAGAGCTTACAAGGACTTCTCGAGACATCATTTGGATTTCTCGAGAAGTAACCTGATTTCTCGAAAAATTAACTTAGAGAAAATTTTATTCCTTCTTCTCTTGGACACCAGCTGAACCTCCAAACCATGGGCTTCAATAGTCTTGAAAATGAAGTGTATCCCAATAGAGAGATCACACATGAGTCAACTCCATGTTCCACACAATGAGAAATTACATTGTATGAAACTGTGCTTATTGACCCACTGTGACCTGACATTGGTCTACACTTAGCAATGTGAACCTGCAAGAACAATACTAGAAAGACATATCAAATACACTAGCAATTCAATCTTGGTTCAAGGGTGACTTCCCACAAATCAAGGTTATTGTGGATACAATACCCAACAACTAGCCTCATGATCATGGCTCCTCGGCGTAAGAAGAGCAAGCCCCAAATCAGCGCTCCCGTTATTGAACATAATCTTCCTCTTCTTACCACGGACCAGGGGAACGGTAGTCGCACGCTCTGCGTCCCAGGAAATCCCAACTGAGAGCAAACTTCTCTCCTCCACACAGCTAGCAACACAATATAGGGCCTTCGCCAACCCTTCTCGATCCTGAAAGCCAGAAATGGGAAAAAGTCATTCTCCCAGCCCGTCTGCCGATGGAAACAACCAGGATGATCTCTCCAAAGCTTGGACAACTCCCAATGGTTCAGAACGTACCCATAAAGGGTACTCCCGTGGCGATAAACGTTCTTCTCTCCAAAGCGAAAGCACTTTTTGTTGATGCAAATCTCAACACGACCACCTGCATTAGTGATGACTTCACACCAATCCTTGAAAATCTCCACAGTAAACCGCGCTCCGTGCTCTCGGAAGAGCACTATCATCCTCCATAATCCTCATCATACCAGTCGGGGTAAACTGAGAAATAAGCACTCCATAGAATCGAAACACCTCGATGGCATCATCCGAAGGAGGAAAATGGAACCTGGACTTCAAGCAACTCTCCGAAAGAGTTATGAAGCCGGTCGGAGGGTTCTGACTCCTCCTCTTGGGGAATCTTCACTTCAACGCTCGAGGGAAACCCCAAGCGCTTCCACCACATATCGATCTGTGCACTGTCAAGGGTGGAGCGTTGTCGCATCGGACTCGATTGCCAGCTCCATTTTGAAGCCTGAAATAACAAATAAAATATATGTAAGCGCACGTAGTGAAAACCGCGTGACGAACCCCCATACAAACACGCGCAACCGGTTGGGAGCGCCGTCCAAAAGCCCGGCCGCACACTAGGCATGCACTAGGGCACGTGCGCATGGCCCGCACACCAGCAGAGCAACGACCGCGTGTACACCAGCCGCTCCCCGGACGCACGCGTGCAGCGGCCACACTGGCTGAGCAGGCACCATCCACACGCGGGAAGGTCGCGCATCGGCTGCGCAAGCACTAGCCGGCACTGGCTGCGCTTGCACGGGATGGCACCGGCCGCACACACGCAGGCCGCTCCCCGGCCACGCGCGCACAGGGCGCGCACCGGCCATGCGCGCACAGGCCGCACGCGTTGGCCGTGCACCGGCCGCGTGCGCATGGGCCGACACCGGCCGTGCCCATGCTTCCCGCACACCGACCACATGCGCGCTGGCCGTGTGCCGATTGCCTACCGGCAGTGCGCGCGCAGCGGCCGCGCCAACTGAGCGGTCGTTGCGCGTGGGCCGTTCACCAGCTGGCTCCGGCCGTGCCCGCAACTCGCTCGCCGTCAAGTCCCAATCGTCCACGAGCACGCCGTCCGCACCGCGACCGAGCAATGGACGTCCGCTCAAGTATCGCTCAACCGCCGACCGTATGCATCCCACCTGTACTCTGGCCAAGCACCTTGGTGCAATCTCCCTCTTTTTTCCATTTTTCGTACAAAATTGGAGAAGTGCTTACCTCCGGAATTGCGTAATTCGCCTCCCGCGAGTAAGATTTTTGAGTCAACGCCGAGAGAACATGGAAAACCTTCAAACTCCTTTAAACGGCAAGAAGAACTTCAAAGGTTTGGGGTGCAAGTGATATGCACTCATTTATATAATCCTCCGGGGGTGCGTTTAGCCGCATCTCCATCTTGAGAGTGGAGTTAGTGGGTGTGTGTGTGGGGGGGGGGGGGTATTAACTCCCATGAAATGAGAGTGGGAAATAAACCACCACAACCATCGGAGCCCGCTTATGCGACAACGAAGCCGCACCCCGCCGCCGCCAGCCAAGACCGCACTCCGCATAATGGGGGGCGGCCGAAACTGCACCCCACTTAGTGGGGGCGGCCGAAACCGCACCCCACTTAGTGGGGTGCGGCCAGCACCGCACCCCCTTAGGATGCAACAGGAGCTAGTGTCCCACCACATTGGTGGTGCGGCCGGCGCCGCACCCCCTTGGGGTGCTACCAGCGCCACACCAACTTGGGGTGCGGCCGGCGTTGCACTCCCTTGGGTTGCGGCTGGAGCGCCGTACCCCCTTGGGGTGCGGCCGGAGCGCCGCACCCCCTGTGGGGGTACAACCATTGTCGCACCCCCCGTGGGGGTGCGGCCGACGCCGCATCCCCTTAGGGGTGCGGCCGGCGCCGCTTCCCCTTGGGGTGCGGCCGGCGCTGCGCCCTCTTTGGGGGTGCGGTCGGCGCCGCACCCCCTTGGAGGAGTGGCTGACGTCATGCCCCCCTTAGGGGATGCGACTGACGTCGTGCCTCCCTACGAGGGACGCGACCAGCACGGTGCCCCTCTTGGGGGGCGACCGGGATGTAGACACCCCTTCTTTTCAGCAGGGCGTGCGCTCCCGTCTTAAGAGGGCAGTCTTAAGCAGGCGCATGCAATCGCATTTTTGGCCTCCCACTCGCGAAACAAGTTAAACACGCTCAGAACACTCCCGTGTTCGTTGCGCGCTCAGAACACCCTCGTGTTCGTTGCCCGCTCAGAACACTCTCATGTTCGTTACGCGCACCGAACGCTTTCACGTTCGCAATGCGCGCGACAGTTAACCTTTCCCAATTTCCTAGATTGCAGATCCAGTTCACTTCGCTCAACACCGTCAATGAAACTGTCCAAGCTGACCGAACTGCCAGGGGGCAAGACGGGAATATCCAGAAAGTGGCGATCTGTGTGCTCCAAATCGACCAGCGTGATTCGTCTATCATGTGGTTACGACGATGAAATTACCAGACTACCCCTGCCCATGGCTATAAAAGGAGTCCAGAGCCTTCATTTCTAGGGACCTCGTCCTCTACGCCCTAGAGAGCTCCTTTAAAGATTTCCTCGGAATTCTCCTTCAGCTCTTGAAGATCTCGTTTGACCTTCGAAGATCTTCTTCGAATCTTCGAAGATCTCCTTCGAGCATTTGAAGGTCTCTTTCGTGCCATCAAAGATCTTCCTTCAAGCTATGAAAGGTGACTCAAGAATCTCACTTTCGTTCCTTGAAAAGTACATAGTCTCTCGAGAGGTGGTTTGTCACCCTCGAGTTTCTCTCTCCCCACCATTGTAATGAGCAACGGCCTGTCGCGGTCGAGTTCTCAGATTCTAATTGTAACAAACCAGAAGATATGGGAATTTGGTCGGCACAGCTCCGACTACGTTGTTTTTTTCCCTTTCCGGGTTTTCCACGATAAAAAGTATCATTGTCATTTGTTAACTCTCTTATTGACTGTTTGCGCGCTCGGCTCGCTCTTAAGCTAAGGTGATTCAATTCGACCGGTCTATCAGAGCGTCGAGTGACCCGCAACAAGTGCAAATGAGGAAGAGCCATGAGTTCAAAGTAAAGTGAAAAGGTGAAATCCCGATAGAATCATCTTACAGAGTGGAAGGGTTGGGATTAAAATCCCGATGGAATCAAACTTTAATGAACCGGACTGGACCGGCCGGTCGGACCGGTCGGACCGCTGACCGGACCCCTGGCCGATCCGGTCCTGAATTGCTAACCGCTTCAAGTGTGACCCGTCCTGAACCCCGCGAATCGGGCGGTTCGACCGTCGAACTGGAAACCGTGTCCGGTTTTTCATAACCGGGCGGGCTGCATTTTAACCATCCAATCTGATCGAACGACTTGGGGGAGATTGATTTTAGGTTTTTATTACTTTTCACTTTTAGTCTTTTACAGTTTTACTTTACACAGAATCGACTTTCTTCTCTACCGCAGAGGCATCGGTGTTCTTCTCCGGCATCCGACCTTCTACCTTCTTCTCCGGTAGAGCACCGACGTTCTTCCTCCCGAAGCAGAGGCATCAGCGTTCTTCTCCGACATCCGACCTTCTACCTTCTTCTCCACGGCAGAGGCATCGGCGTTCGTCCTCCCAAATCTCCGGTCCGGTACCTTTTCTTCCTCTATTTCTCTTCTCCGGCGTGTTCGTTCTCCACTGTTACTCGATTTATTAATATTATTTTCATGTCGATCAATCAGAAATAAATATTATTGTCCCATGCGGATCGACTAATTCTCTTTGATAACCCCATTGAATTTCATCGTTAATTTCACTTTCCCCTCTTTAATCCTCATCAAATCCCAGTTCCTGTTTCTCAAATCCCAGTTCCGGTTTGCTAGTTATTTCTTAATTATCATTATAAGCCGATCCTGAAAAGTTCCAGTCGCTCACTTCTTTAAACAACGCAGAGCACGACCAGGATCCATCGCAGAGACCAGTTTTCTTCCTACTTCCGACCTTCTTTTTCGGCAGAGCACCAACGTTCTTCCTCCCGAAGCACCGAAAGGTACCTCTTCTTCCTCTATTTCTCCGGTCCGGTTCTTTAAAGCTTGGTAATAAATTTGTGCATTATCACTTACTCAGTTTTGTTAACAATAAATCTGTGCATGATCAGTTACATTTTATTGTATGTGTTTCTCAATACTTTTGATATACTTGTGTAGTTGTGTGCCGTTATTTAATTTAAATTTTTTTTAGATACACTTAAATGGAAGGTGTTGATTCTTCGAATATTTCTACGCATGCTATTCGTGAAAAAAATGATCCAGGATGGGATCATTTCAGTTTATTAAAAGACCCAAATGGAAAAAATAAATTCAGATGTTTGCATTGTGGAACGGTTTATAGTGGAGGGGGAATTAATAGGATGAAACAACATTTAGCGGGAATTAAAGGGAATATTGGGGCTTGTAAAAAAGTTTCTATTGATGTTCGTCACCAAATGCAAGAGAATTTGAAAGGGATTTCAGAGAAAAAACAAGAGATTCAAGAATCAAGAGAAAATATAGGTATCTATGATGACCATGTAACTGCGGAGGAGAGAATATCGACAAATGCTCCGTCTAGATATTCGATTACGGAAGAAAAAGGTAAAAGAAAGATAGATGAAATTGATAATTTCTTCGCTCCTAGAACATCAGCAGGATCACAACCATCTATTAAAAGTGTTTTGGCGTCAAAGCAAGTTGTCCATCATGCTGATATGGCTAGATGGTTTTATGACAGTTGCATACCAATGAATGCTTTAAATTCACCTTTTGCACAAAAGGCTATTGATGCAATCACTGCAATTGGTCCTGGTTATAAATTACCGTATTATATGATGAGAGTCAATCAATTAAGAGATTGTAGGGAGGAATGCAAACTATTAGTAGAAACCTACAGGAACATTTGGAAAGAATCGGGGTGCACAATAATGGCTGATGGTTGGACCGATATAAGAAGCCGATCATTAATAAACTTCTTAGTTTATTGCCCTCGTGGTTTGTCATTTTTGAAGTCTGTTGATGCTTCTGATATCAAGAATGATGCAGAAACATTGTGTGCGCTTTTTTCAGAAGTAGTTGAATGGGTTGGAGCAACCAATATTGTTCATATAGTGACTGATAATGCTGCAAATTATAAAAAGGCGGGTGCTTTGCTACATGAGAAGTATGCTAATATTTATTGGTCTCCGTGTGCCGCTCATTGCTTGAATCTTATTTTAAAAGAAATCTGCTCTATGAGTCATGTGAAAGATCTAGCAAACAAAGCCTCAAAAATAACTATACTTGTGTATAATCATATCTTTTTATTATCTTGGCTAAAAAAAAGAGAAGGATGGAGGGAGATTGTCCGTCCTGGGGCAACTCGGTTTGCAACAACCTTTATTACATTAAAGAGTGTGCATGATCACAAACATGATTTACAAGCATTGATAACAAGTAAGTATTATTCTGATTCCAAGTTAGCAAGAACAGTGAAAGGAAAGGAGGCAACTTCAATTATTTTGGATAACAAGTTTTGGACTTGTTTCTTGATAATGACAAAAATATCGGGTCCTATCATAAGGTTATTGCGTATTGTTGATGTTGATGAGAAGCCATCACTTGGATATGTTTATGATGGATTATATAGAGTACAGAAAGCAATCAAAAATTTGTTCAAAAAAAAACAAAAGATTATATAAGCCATACACAAGTATTATCAAGAGCAGATGGGATAGTCAGTTTCGTCAAGGGATACACTCCGCTGCATATTTCTTGAATCCAACATTTCAATATGATAGAGAATACTATTGTCAAAAACCCGAAGTGATGCAAGGGTTGGTCGAGTTAATTGGAAACAAGGATGTATGTAGCAAACCAAAAGATGCAATGATGGAAGTTAGACTTTTCCGTGATCAACTTGAAAGTTTTGGAAAGCCCCTTGCAATCAAATTAGCGACAGAAATGCAACCCGGTGAGCACTTAAGTTTACTTTTTTCGTAAATGTTTAATGTTTCAATCTTTGAAATTTAATTATTATTATCTAATAATTATTTTTGTCAAAATTTTTATTTAGATGAATGGTGGAGAATGTTTGGTTCTAGTGCTCCTTAATTACAAAAATTAGCAATTCGTATTCTTAGTCAAACATCGTCTTCTTCGGGTTGTGAAAGAAATTGGAGTGTCTTTGAAAAAATTCATACCAAAAGAAGAAACCGTTTGAAGCACCAAAGATTAAATGATCTTGTTTATGTTCGATATAATCTTAATATGAGAAATCGGTATGGCTTCATTTCAAATCTCTTTTAAGTTTTAATAGTTTTAAATTTTCTATCTTTTTTAATTATTCAAAATTCTATGTTGGCTTTAGGTTCACTTGTACAAAAAGGAGTTATGATCCTTTAGACTACACATGTATCGATTTGATGGACTTTTGGGTGGTAGAGGAGGAACCCGTGTCGGAGCTCACATATGAAGATCTAGAAAATGAAATTTATAATGAAGACGCTCTCCCAATAGTTGCAGAACAAAACGTTAATACAATACTACCAACTCAAAGTAAGTGTATATGTACATGCTAATATTTATGTATAATTAAATATTTATTGTTTGATTGTTTCGTAATTTAATTATATATATTAATTATGCAGATGATGAACAAATTGGTATTAATGAACCATTTGTTGAGCACACCAACTTGGAGAATTTTGGAGATGAGCGTATTATGGATTTTGATGGTGTTGGCAATGACTTCGGCGGAGGATTTGACTTATTAAGTTATGATTTGAATTGGTGATAAATAATTAAACATTTGTACTTCATGACCATCTAGTGAGAATCATTTTGTGTGACAATCATTACTATGAGGCAATTATTTTGTGTGACAATGTCACAAAACATTGTTATCTAATGTTTTATTTCATGACATGTAATATGTTTTGACAAAACAACAAAATTTTTGCTCTAATTATTATATAGTTTCATAGTTTGTTACTATGTTTTATAATTGTAGTAATTGTATAATATAATATGACATCACGGTTCGACCCCGGTCCGACCGGTCCAACCGATCGGACCTTGAACCTTTGGTCTCACCGGTTCGCTCTCCGGTCCGGTTCTCTAAAGCTTGGATGGAATCATCAATTAAATAGAGGGATCAACTTGAGGGAAGCCAAGATTAAATGGATGGCTTTTATTTTATGGCCAAGATTGAAGGAAGAGGCTCTTAAGAAGCCCAAAGTCCCCCCTCAAAAGAACTTCCTTTTATAATAGTAAAATAGAAAAGTTATTTTTGGTGAAATATTAAAAATTGACAAATATATTTTTATTTTTTTAATTTAATGACTTAACATATATTATAATCTATTTAAAAAAATTTTAAAATGCAATGTCCATTCAAATAATTACATTATATCCCAAAAAAAGTAATGAGGAAAATCCATAAAATCCAAAAAAAAATTAGTAGAGGTCCTACACCTACTATGGTAGGTTGTCATTAGGTATGACAACGTTCTTTTCGAGTAAGGCTGTTATTAGACATGTCACCAGTATTTTCGAGGAGCTATCATTAAACAATTAACTTTATTAAAGTTGATTTGACATACATGATAATATAACACGGCTGTTTCCAAACAGAAATCGATAAAAATATAAACAAATATTACATCCTTCCATCCGATAAATAATATTATATAACGTTTGGATCATTAGACAATCAGAATCTTAAAATATAATTTAAAGTAATCTGTTGTTTAATTAATTATCTTGCATTTATAGTTTCATAGCCAAATTTACTGGGCCGAAGTCAGTCGCATTTTCACTTTAAATAATATTAAAAATGGCCTCTCTTTTTTAAATTGAATTATTAATTAATATGATCGCTTACAATTCCATCAATGCCTTTAATTTAGGGCAATGTTATAAGCACACCAATTTTGGCTATTCGCACACCAATTTCTATGAGTTATTACGCGCCTTTTGAAAATACGCCTTGTACATGTATTTTTAGGAAAAGTGTTCAACACGAAAATTGTAGATCTCGTCGAGATTTACAACTTTCGTGTTGAACATTTTCCTAAAAATACACGCACAAGACATATTGTCGCTCTGATCGTAACTATAACGAATTTTTGAAAATACGCCTTTTACATGCATTTTTAGGAAAAGTGTTCAACACGAAAGTTGTAGATCTCGATAATATCTACAATTGTAGTGTTGAACACTTTTCCTAAAAATGCATGTACAAGACTTATTTTCAAAAGGCGCGTAATAATTCATAGAAATTGGTGTGCGAATAGCCAAAATTGGTGTGCTTATAACATTGCCCTTAATTTATTTCGGGGGTCATCACCGCCGTGGCTACACCGCAAATCGCCCGCCCGCGAGCAGAACAACAATTCGTATGACCACACTACAAAATGAAGAGTGCGACTGATTGAAAATAAACTGTTCAGATAGGTGTGTAGCAAATCGCGTGGCACGTAGAGGAGCAGTTGTGCAAAGATTGTTGACAAAATTTGAGTCATTTGTGTTAATTAGAATCCCAAAATCCATTTAGTGGGTATCAACTTCATGAGGATGGGTACTCTTTTAATTAAGGAGCTCATCTTTGCACCCAAGACTCTTCTCTTCTTGATTTTTGTATTGAGAAATACATGTAAAGATAATGATGTGCACAAAAGTGTATTTTTGAGTAGAGTAAACAAATGTTTTAATCAAAATACAAGAAATATGTGAAGTAAGAGCACAATAAAACACAAATAATTTTACTTCCACGCACTTCAATGCACAAACAAAAATGTACAACTACCAAGGTGCTTTGCACACACAATGCTCATTAAGACTTATCAGGGTGCAAAGTAGTGCTTGGGGGATCACATAATTTTATTCTTCAATATTGATTTTTTATTGTGATCTGGTGTACTTAAGAATAAGTGGTTTTTATTTTGAAAGAAAGTTATGGTTTGCACAAGATACTTTACTATTCTTTCCAAGGTGCTCAACCTCAGAACGCTTATTAAGACTTATCAGGAGGTTCAAGTAGTGCTTGGTGGAGTTATTTTTGTCACTTTATTTTATGATTTTTGTTTTGTACAAAGTTCTCTGAATACACTTGTTTTGCAAACCAATATAATTTATGAAAACATAACCACTTTTCTTAACTTTTAAAAGTGCAAATAAAGGTAGTGTAGGTAAGATACTTGTGCAATTTTAATTCATTGTACTAATACAAAACATACACAAGCATTTTTAGATTAAACACATAAGTAGACAATGCCAAAATAAGTGAGTGAATAGCGATCATTATCAAACATAAAACATTTACTCATACTTAGAGGCATGCTACGCATAGTTCTACACAACTTTCAATATAATTGATGCACATATTAATAAATATATCAAAGCATGATGAAAGCAATGTTCAAAGTAGTTTGAAAAGATAAATTGCAACATTATAGAAATAGATTAAATCATGCTTGATTTTCTCAATGATGTCCATACAGTATTTTTGATATTTTTGAAGAATAATTTTTATTTAAAGTTTGAACTCATAAGATTGATCTTGGACTTCCCGAGGACTACCTTGTGAGAGGTTTGCCCGGTACTAGGTGATATGATGGGATGATAGCCCAAATCACCCTTTCGCAAGATACTTGTAAATAGAAAAGTTAAGTTCAAAAATAATAATTTTTTATACTTGTTTTTGTTTTATATTTTTGTATTTGATTTTTGCATATAGGAATAGAAATCAAACAAATAACCAAAGACAAAACAAAATATTTTTTTTGTAATTTGGCTTTTGTAATTTTGTATTTTAATTTTTCAAAAACAAGTGCAGGCAGAATTGCAAAAAATTAGTACATATAAAATAATATATTTTTATTGATTTTTCAGAATTTTAAAATTTCAGAAAATCGGAGACTCGAGATACCGCCGGCGTTAGGTCTTAGCGCCTGCGTTAGCTCACAGAGAATGCTTATTTTGATTGTATAGCCTTGATTTTCTTCGATTTTGCTTCCAATTTTTCTTAATTATGTTTTTGCAATGTAAGGCATGTCTAATGAAGTGATGAGACGAGCAGAAATCGCAAAAAGTTGCGGAAGTTAAAATTAGTACATGAGTTCATCTTCATTAGAGTTTCATATTTAATATACTTTAATTATTAAGTTTTGCACAACATATGCATAAGTGAAATGATCATAAATAAGTGAAATAATATTCATGCAATTTTTCAATTCTGATTTAAACATGATTATGATCAAACATACTTGGGGTAATTGAAAATGACGCAAATATATTAACTACCTAAGCAAAACTTGCGCATTTTATAAATTTAGACTAATACCCCTAAAATACACCTTTTAAATCCATTTTGACACTTATTTCATTTAGTCTTAATAATATCATATAACAAATTTAGTTTTTCAAATTTTATAAGACTTTTTAGGAAATGGATTTAGAAGGATAAAAAGGATAAGTAGATCACTTGAAAAATGACATGACTATTTATTCAATTTTATTCAATTTGATTTATTTATGAATTTTGGTTTAATATGAGAAAGTCATATCACAAGTCATATAAAGTGATCATATCATGATGGTTCAACAAAAATAAAAACAAAAAGGAAATTAAGCATATCATGAAGTAGATAATTGATATTTTATTTTTTAGTTGATTTCTACTTCATGCAAATAATTGGATACTAATGAATGAGAGATTTAGGTATCCAAAGAGGACCGGGTGTGACGGTTCCTTTGGGTACCCAAATACATCGTGTTTGCTTTTGGGGAGATGGAAGTGAATGAGCCCTTTTGAGTGGAGTTTGAGTTTCATCTTTAACTTTGGGTCTCCATTCAAACCTTGGTTTAATATTATTCTTCTATCTCAAATTTCCATGATGATTTTGTAAAACATTGTTGATAGGAAATTTGTGAACATTTAATTTTATGTTGGGAGAAACATGATTTTGTAAGTAATAATGATTTGGAGTTTCATTTTCAGGCATTTGATATTTTTTATTTCCTTTGTTAGGCTTAAACATATTATGAAAATTCAGATTTAACTTGCTTTTGGAATTTGCTTGAAATTGTTGATTTATGTGTTGAGAATTTTTCTTTATAATTTCCTTAAGCAAGTTTACTTTAGTTTCCAATTCATAGTTCTTAACTGTAAGATTATGTCTTGCTTTATTATACGCTATTGTGTTATTTTTGAGAGTGGATACGATAGACTCAATATGATTGTTGTATTCATTTCTAAAGTCATCAAAAGTTTCATCCATCTCTTTAATTTCAATTTTATAACTTGTACACATAGCACAATCATTTTTCAAAGTTGAATTTTCTAAACATAATTTTTCATTTTGTTCTTTTATAAAAAGAAGTTTCTTTTCAAGTTCCTTGCATTTTTCTTTTAAATCATCAAATTCCATACAAGGTGTAGTGTTTTCAACTAAGGAACCATGGATAGAACTAGATAAATTTGAATTTGATTCTTCATTAATTTTTGCCTTTAAATTTTTATTTTCTAAGCGCAAATGTTTATTAGCATTTTTTAATTTCTTAATTTTGCGCTTTGTAGTTTGAAGCATTTGTAATGTAGAAATAGAAGTACAGAAAATGAGATTTGATTTCCTTACATTGCTTTCGGGAGAGGCACGATTTGAGCATATCGTTTCTTTTACATCTTTTTTGCACTCCTCTTCCGAAGATAGTACTTCTTCTTCTTTTCCATTTGATGTGTGCTCCATTGATCCGTCATGAGAGGAGCATTCTTGAAGACTTATGCAAGCTTGCATATTCTCCGGTTCTTGTGATTGTTCCATACCTGTAGAAGGAGAATCATACATTTCTTCAAGAAATTTCCATACTTTGTATGCACTAGAGAAACAATATATTAATTTGAAAATATCTTGAGATAAAGCACAAAAAATATAATGCATAGCTTTTGCATTTAGGTGACGCTCTTGTTTATTTGACTCGTAGGCTAGTCTAGCTATTGCTATATCGCATGCATTGATATCTAACCTTTTAATAAATTTTTCCATTAATAATTTCCACCCTTTATAATTTCTCCCTTCGAATAAAGGTGGTTTAGGAGATTTTTCTTCTTCATAAAAATTTACCCCACTAGTAGAAGCGAGATCATGAGACGCCATTATTCCCGGTTGTTAAGCCGAGTTGGAATAACCTGGCTCTGATACCACTTGTTGGATCGGTAGGCGCCCTTAGAGGGGGGGGGGTGAATAAGGGTTTTAAAAACTTTAGTGATATTTTGAAAAGCTTTGTAATAATGCAAGACAAAGACAATAAGAAGTCAAGTAAAACAATTGAAATAAAGTAGAGACATGCTTTATTAATATCAAAAACGGTTTTACAAAAATTGACTTCTATAACGCTAGAAATCAGTGGCACTGAATAGTAAACTCTTTTTGTTTTCTATACCGACTCGTATCCCCACGAACCGGTTGGCTTTAGCCGATCCTCCCCGGATTCGGCCTCAAGACGCTCTAGCCAACCCTTCCCCGGATGTGGCCTCGAGCAGCCCCTAGACCTAGCCTAGATCTAGTCGCCAACACGAGGTGAGTTTCAGCCCTAAGTCCTACCCAGACCTAGTCGCCAACACGAGGCGAATTTACTACACGATTACAAGAAAAGATGTGAAATAAAAAAAACAATAATATAAAACTCCCTCTATGTGGATCTCTTGGAGAAGTAGACGAAGATGCAGAGTATGATCGTAGTAGATGCGGTCTTTCATCACAATGATGATGCTTGTTGAAATCTTCTCCACGGATCTCCTTTAGTCTTTATGGATTTGTGGGAGTATCACTCTGAAATTTCCTCTCTATACTGTGGCACGAAGCTCTGAAATTCTAGATCTGTAGAGCCTTAGGAAGTCGGAGCCAAGATGTCCTTTTTATAGACTTAGCGCTAGCGCCTGCGCTAGTGCTACCGCTGGCGCTATCCTATATTAGGACACATTCTGCGCGGCAGAATCTTCAATCCGAGGAAACAATTTTCCCTTGCCAACTGTGCTCCTCGCTATCACCGGCGCTATCGGATATCGCCTGGTGCTATCTCCTTCTATAAGTTCTCCCGGCAATTGCGCTTAATCTGATATTTCGTCAAACGAGAATTCTTCGAACGCCGCTAAGAGTTTGTCGAACAAAACTTTCGTCGAACGAGATTTCGTCGAACGCCGCTAGGGCTTTGTTGAATGAAATTTTCGTTGAATGCCGTTATGAGCATTTCGTCGAGCGCCGCTAATAGTTCTTCGAACGGCAGCTAGCGCCTGCGCTAGTACTACCGCCAGCGTTAGTAGATGTTTTAGATTTGATGGCTCAACTTTGGGGGCAACCTTCTTATGTAATCCTTGAGTCATGTGGACTTTGTTATCCTGCACACTTAAACACACACGATCAAATACACATAGGTTTTGTTATTCTCAAACCTAAGAGATGCGGAAGACCATGTTCCAACAGAAACTGGCAAGTTCCTGATGTGCTTTTCCTGTCTACTCTGCATCCAGCATAATCTGAATCTGAGAATCCAGTTAATTTAAATTCAGATGCTGTTGGATACCAAAGTCCTAGATTAGGGCAACCCTTTATATATCTCAAAATTCTTTTTAATAAAATTAGATGAGATTCTTTGGGGTTAACTTGCAACCTAGCACAAATACAAGTAGCAAATATTATATCAGGCCAACTAGCTGTTAAATAAAGTAATGAGCCAACAATTGCTCTATATACTTTCTGATCAACAGGTTTCCCTGATTCATCAGTATCAACAACAGCATTAGAGGGCATGGGTGTTTTCATGGTGGAAGAATCATACATACCAAATCTTTTCACTAATTCCTTAGCATACTTAGATTGGGATATGAAGATTCCATTTGGAGTTTGCTTCACTTGAAGACCAAGGAAGTATGATAGTTCACCCATACTACTCATTTCAAATTTAGATTGCATTAGATTAGAAAATCTTTTGCATAAGTTTGAATCAGTAGAGCCAAAGATAATATCATCTACGTATATTTGAACTAGTAAAGTTTGATTTTTATGTATCCTGAAAAATAAAGTTTTATCTACTATGCCTCTACAGAATTTATTCTCTAAAAGAAAACTAGCTAAGATCTCATACCATGCTCTGGGAGCTTGTTTAAAACCATAGAGAGCTTTCTCAAGCTTAAATACAAAAGAAGAGTGAGTTGGAGAGATGAAACCTGGTGGTTGTTCCACATAGACTTCTTCTTTGATTTCTCCATTCAAAAATGCACTCTTTACATCTATTTGATAAACCTTGAATTTCTTGTATGCAGCAAATGCAAGGAAAATCCTGATTGCTTCTAACCTTGCAACTGGTGCAAAAGTTTGATCATAGTCTATTCCTTCTTCTTGTGAGTATCCTTGAGCTACAAGTCTAGCTTTGTTTCTCACAATATTGCCATCTGCATCTAGTTTATTCCTGTAGACCCACTTAGTTCCAATGACTGGATAATTCTTTGGTCTAGGAACCAAATCCCAAACTTTGTTTGTCTCAAACTGATTGAGCTCCTCTTGCATAGCAATGATCCAGTTGGGATTGTGTTCTGCATTTTGTAGGGATTGAGGTTCAATCTGAGAGAGAAAATAAGTGTGCATCATATTCTGATTTACTTGATGTCTTGTTTGCACACCTGCTGAAATATCACCAATAATTTGAGATATTGGATGATCTCTGACTGTGATGTGATCAACAGTTGGAGTGGGTTCAACAATGATTTCCACTTGGGGAATTTGTTCAGCTGGAAGATGTTCTGCTGTAATCTGATTTGAATTGTCAGCAAAATCTGGATGATTTTCTTCTTCACTTTGTTCAGCATCATGCTGTACAGGATTTAGAAATCCTTCTTTATGTATAGCTAATTGATCTAGCTGCTCACATAGTGTAGGTACCTGTAGGTTTTCTATGGTAGAAGAATTCTTCTCCTTGTAAAACATATTAGTTTCATCAAAGGAAACATGCATAGATTCTTCAATTTTAAGGGAAGATTTGTTATAAATCCTATATGCCTTGCTGACTAATGAATAGCCTAAGAAAATTCCTTCTTCAGATTTTGGTTCAAATTTCCTAAGGTATTTCTTATCATTATTGTGAATGAAACATTTACAACCAAATGCTCTAAAATTGCTAACTTTAGGTTTCTTCCCTTTAAGTAACTCATAAGGAGTCTTACCCTTAAGTTTGTGTATCAAACTTCTATTCAACACATAGTTTGCTGTGCTAACAGCCTCTGCCCAAAAAGATAGGGGCAAATTAGCATCTGCAAGTAATGTTCTTGCTGATTCAATTAGAGTTCTATTTTTCCTTTCAACTACCCCATTTTGCTGAGGAGTTCTAGGAGCTGAGATGCAATGCCTGATACCTTCCTTCTCATAGAATTCTTGCATGAGAAGAGACTCAAACTCAGTGCCATGATCACTTCTGATCAACGCAATATGAGTAGAGTACTCAATCTTTATGCTCTTAAGAAAGTCTGTAAGAACTTTAAAGTTATCTGACTTTTCTCTCAAAAAGAACACCAAGTGAATCTAGAGAAGTCATCTACAATAACTAGAGTGTAAGACTTCCCCCCTAAACTCTTTGTTTCTATAGGTCCAAAAAGGTCCATATGTAGCAAATATAAGATTCTAGGTGAATCACTTTTAGATAATGATTTAAAACTACTTTTAGTTTGCTTGCCTAGTTGACATGCCCTACAAAGACCTTCTTTCTTGTATGAACCTAAGGGTAAACCTCTAACAAGATTGTCCTTAGATAATTTAGCAATGGTCCTAAGGTTTACATGTCCTAATCTCTTATGCCAAAGTTCACTAGGTTTGCTTAATTCATTAAATAGACAAATTTCTGATTTAGATGAATTGAAATTTACTAAATTAATATTACCTTGCCCAATACCTGATAAAACAATAACATCGTCAGAAGATTTAATAAGGCATTTTAATTTATTAAAGGTTACCTGATACCCTTCATCACATAATTGACTTATGTTGATGAGGTTGTGCTTCAGTCCTTTGACATAAGCTACCTCTTTGAAGGTGACTTCTCCAATTTTGACTTTTCCATAGCCTTTTGTTTGTCCACAGTTGGAGTCTCCAAATATAACTTTTGGTCCAAGCTTTGCCTTGTAGTTGTTCAGGTTGGCCTTGTTCCCTGTCATATTTTTTGAACAACCACTGTCCAAATACCATTTTTCATTTATTCTTGGACAGCTGTGTACCTGCAAAAACAAGAAAATAATCTATTTGTTCTTGACCCAGATTACCTTGGGTCTTTTTGTATTTCCACAAAAATCTAAAATAAAAGACATTTCAGGTTGGTCCTTATAACCTTGTGGATGATATATCCTTGGAGGTATAATCCATTCAGTGAAAGGATTGTTAGAATGTGAAGAATAAGAATTGTTCAGATTTGCTGTATAGTTTATGTTCGACGAACTGGGCTGAGTTCGTCGAGCGTCGTTCGACGAATGACTATATAGAAAATATGTCTTCAGAGTTCGTCGAGCTCCGTTCGACGAAGTGGATACATTTCGTCGAGCTCCGTTCGACGAATTCTGCTGAATTCTGCTATTCTCGACAGTCTTACTTGAAATGTTTTTATTTACTCCTACAACCTCTTTGCTCTTAGCAGAGATAAATTTTATAGGTGTAGAGAGTATGTTCTTCTTAATTAGAGGTGACTCACTTGATGAAGCACCCAAGCCTTGTTTGTTATTAAGTCTAGCATTTACTATGCTTGTAATATCCATCAGTTTGATGCTTCTCCCATTGAGGGATTCTTCAAACTTCTTGGCTTCAGACAACTTGCTCTCAATGAGAACAATATGTTCCCTGGAGGCAGCCAAATCTTTCTTAAGATTTACATTTTTTTCACTTATTTGATTCATTTCAGCTAGCTTATGTCTGAGTGAGATTATTTCTTTCTCAGATTTTAGTAAATCTAAGCAAAGAGCCTTGAATTCATCTTTGAATTCAACTGAAGTAAAATCAAAGTTATATATTACCTGATCTGCACCATCTTCTGCTTCTGATTCTGATTCTTCTTTATCAGAATTGTTGGCTGAGGCATTGATTGCCATCATGCAGAAGTTGTTTTCTTCTTCATTATCTTCATCATCACTGGATGATGATGCATCTGCTGACTCACTACTTGAGTCATAAATGGCCATCAAGCATTGGTCATTTTCTTTTGTTTCTTCTTCATCGTCTGAAGAGCTGGATGACTGTTCTGATTCAGTTTCACTCCAGGATTCTGCTACAAATCCTCTTCCCTTCTTTTTGTGCTTGTGGGAGGAAGACTTGCTGGAGTGTCTTCTTTCCTCTTTTTCAGTTCTCTTCTCCTTCTTCCGATTTTCTGGACAATCTGGCAGAATATGTCTAGGTTTCCTGCAACCATAATAAATGATTTCTTTAGAATTTGACTTGTCATACCTTTGCTTTTCATGGCTCCTGGATGACTTTTTCCTGAAATCTTTTCTTGCCATCTTGTAGAATCTTTGGGCAAGTAGGCTCATGAACTCCTCATCTCTTGGAGATTTTTCTTCTTCTTCAGCTTCTTTGAAAGCTATGTTCCTTTCCTTCTTTGTTGCTGGAGATGAAGTGGACTGTCCAGCTTCCCTGGATTTGATGAGCTGTTCATAGGATTTGAGCTTGCCCAACAATGTTTCAGTGGTAATCTCATTGAGGCTTCTGGCTTCCTTGATAGGCCAGATCCAAGAATCCCTGTGCTGGGGAAGCACATTAAGATCTTGTCATTGATCTCAGTGATAGAGATCACTTTATCCAAGGTCTTCAACTCATTTATTATGAGGCTGAGCCTATTGTACATGTCAGACACACTTTCAGATTCTCCTTTCTTGAAGTTCTCATATTGAGAAATAAGATGGGACCTTCTGTCCTTCCTTTCATCAGCAGATCCCTCAACCATATTGTTGAGAGAAATCCATATTTCTCTTGCTGAGGAGCATTCCACCACTCTTTGAAATATGTCATCAGACATTGTTTGAGCCAGAATGTTCATGGCTTTTGCATCAGCACTCCTTTGCTTTTTCTGAGCTTCTGTCCATTCAGGAGGTGGGACAACATTATTGGTAGTTGTTGTTCCAGTACTTACTGCTGCTGTAGTTGTTGGAGGCCCTGTCAAAATCACATTAAAAATTTCTTCATCAATTGAGTTCATATATAACCTAATCCTTGCTTTCCACAGTGCAAACTTACTGAGATTGCACATAGGAGGTCTTGTGCTTGAATACTCTTTGTTTTGTTCCATGAGTTTTGTTGGGGAAATGATTTCTCTTAACCCCTAGAAATGAGTAAAATATAAATTCTAAAGATGAAGAATTAGGATAAGTAAATATGCGTCGAATAGTATTCGACGCAACGTCGAAATAAAGTCGACGTTTCTATCAGAATGAGTCGAAGTAGCTCCAAGCAGAATTCGACGTATCCTATGTCGACGTAGCTCTGACTTCTAGTCGACGTATCTTGAGAAGTCGACGCATCTTTGTCGACGCACCTTCCTTATTCTCCTCTCGACGTCCAGCCAGGACGGATTCGACGCTTACGTCGAATAGTAATCGACGCACATCGATTTCTATGATTAATTCAAAAGTCGCCAGATCTCTTTCCTTCTTTCATAGATCTGATTTATATGGAATCAAATTATTCTTTATAGCCGTTCTGAATTATTCCTTTCCTCTAATAAATTCTTGGCTAATTTGATTAAATCCATTATGGACACTATTTGAAATCAGAATGAATACTTTCCTTCTATGGATATAATTGTTATGGAAATTTCTCCTTCTTTCTAACACTCTGCCTGCTAATTGATTACTCTCCTATAGTGTTATTTTAATGAACAGAGCTTTAAATAATAAGGTGGTCGACAGAGAGAAGAAGAAGTGATCCACCATTTTACATTTGAAAAAGAGGAAGAGTGAAAGTGCACAGTTAACCTCACTAGAATTCTCTAGAGGGGGGGTGAATAGAGATTTAAAATATTTTTGTGCAAAGTTAATAATTATATATATGGGTGTAGTGATCACAGATTAGAGCTTCCCACACACCAACAAGAGTTAAACAAGTAAAGAAAAATAAATGCAATAAGAAAAATCACAGCACAACACAAAGAGATATAGTGGTTCCCCAAAATTTGGGTAGTCCACTCTTCTACCCCCTTGGTAGGAAATTCACTATCTTGCACTGAGTATTTTGATAAGGAGACTCTTAGAACCACCCTGAGTCTTTTGACAAGGAGACTCTTAGAACCAACTGAGTCTTTTGAAAAGGAGACTCTTAGAACCAGTACAACTGAATTTTTTGAAGAGTGATTCTAAAAACTCTTTTACAATATGTGAGAATGAAAATAAGAAAAAGGAAAAGATGTATTTAAGACAAGAATGAATCTTCTTCCTAGCAAGAAGATTGGAAGCACAAGAAGTAGTGAATTAAATCTCCCTTATATAGTGAGAAGGAGATTGTAAGGTTTTCAGAATTTTGCAGCAGTATGGCTTTAGAAGCAGAAGAAGAAGAATGCTTGATGCTTGCTGCAGGAATCTTTCTCAACTCTCTTTCTTTTTTCTTGGGAGCTTTTCCTCTTTTTCAATGTGTATATGGTGGATCACTTCTTATTTTTCTCTGCCGACCTCCTTGGTTATTTATAGCTCTGTTTATTAAAATAACACTATAGGAGAGTAATCAATTAGCAGACAGGGTATTAGAAAGAAAGAGAAATTTCCATAACAGTTATATCCATAGAAGGAAAGTATTCAATCTGATTTCAAATAATGTCCATAAAGGATTTAATCAATTTAGCCAAGAATCTATTAGAGGAAAGAATGATTCAGAACGGCTATAAAGAATAAATTGATTCCATATAAATCAGATCTATAAAAGAAGGAAAGAGATCTGACGATTTTTGAATTAATCATAGTAATCGACGTGCGTCGATTACTATTCGACGTAAGCGTCGAATTCATCCTGGCTGGACGTTGAGAGGAGAATAGGGAAGGTGCGTCGACTAGGGTGCGTCGACTTCTCAAGATATGTCGACTGGAAGTCAGAGCTACGTCGACATAGGATACATCGAATTCTGCTTGGAGCTACTTCGACTCATTCTGAAAGGAACGTCGATACAACTTCGACGTTGCGTCGAATACTATTCGACGCATATTTACTTACCTTGATTTTCCTTTCTTGGAATTCATATTTAACTCATTTTCAGGGGTTAAGAGAAATCATTTTTCCAACAATCTCCCCCTATTTGTCTTAACCCTATTTAGAGGGAAATTGTACTAGCATTTAATCAACTCAACAAGGCAATTATATAGAACAAAAATATGTCAAACAATCAGAAGAGAAATTAGAAAGAGAAATCATATAAACAAGCTTCCCAGAATTATATAAACAGACTTCATGTTTAGTATTCAATTATAAGGTAAAGTATATCAGCATTATTTTCAATCACTGTTCAGGAGTGGTAGGAGGAGTCTTTCTTTTTCTTTTGAATACTTTGGTGGGTTGCTCTTTCTCAGTAGCAGATTGTACCCTCAGCTCCCCCTGAGTCACAGTGGTGTGCTCCCCCTGGAATGGAACTTCAGAGCCTTCTATTTATATTTCAGCATTAGTTAAAACAGCATCTGGCTGTCCTTTTTCATTTTCAGCTTCATTCATAGCAGTATCCAGCTCCCCCTGAGTTTCAGTTTCTTTGTCTTTCTCACCATCTGCCACATCTTCCTTTTCAGCTTCATTTCCTGCCCTGCTTACCTCCCCTTGTAATAGTACCACTTGATTTGCAGCCTCTCTTGCTATATTGAGTACCTCTATTGTTTGTTCTTCAATATGTAGCTCAGGTACTTTCTCATTTCCAATTGTCTTGAGCAGTGCAAGACTGTCAGATTTTGAAGAAGGAGGGGATTTGTGTGCGGAAGATTTAAGATTGGAGGGCTGCTCTTCATCTAGCTTCTCCCCCTTCTTGACCTTCTTAGCCAAGGAGGTTAAGAAAGACTTGGTAACTCTTGAGGAAGAGAGAGAGTTCTTCAGACTTTGCACAGAGGCACTGACCCCATCTATTTGGGTGTGCATGTGTAGGATGGAGGAATGAATCTGGGAGCAGTGCTCATCCAGCATTGCTTGGAATGTTTGAGCTGCTAATGCAATGCACTGAGTGAGGAGAGCTTCAGTGGATGCAGATGGTTCATGTTGTGGTTGGTGATGAGGAGAGAGTGGTGGAGGTGGTGATGAAGGTGGAGAAAGGTTAGTTGATGTATGAGGTATTGGTGATAATGGAGGTGAAGAGGATGAGAAAGTATGAGGAGGAGGAGATGAGGAAACTGCTGTTTGAGGAGCAGGTGTTTGAGAAGAGGTAGGTAGAGTAGGAGTTGTGAGGGTGGTAGAGACTATTTGAGTGGATGATGGAGGTAGAGAAGAATTGTCTCTTTGAGGAGGAGGAGGAGGAGATGGATGAGTAGGAGAGTTAGGAGGAGAGGGAGTCCTTTCAGGAATGGAACCAGGCTTAGGGATTTGCCTGGTCCACTTGGAGAATAGGGCTATTGACATTCTTTTCCCTGGAGGAATGGGGATTCCTTTTGACCTACAGAGGTCAGGGAAGGAGTGGAAGAGTGCTTGACTCATAATCCTCATATATGCATTTTCTTTGTGTGAGTATTTGGAACCTATTATTTTGAGCAAACAGCTGGCCTAGTCTATTTTCTTCTTCAATACAAGAGCCCCCATGATGTTTAGTTGCTGCTTGGGCACTGCATCATGGGCAGATATTTTGCATAGTAGTATCTTTCCTACTATATCTGCTAGCAGTCTGTACTCCTCAGAAAAATCTATTTTCTTTAGATGGATTGGTTTATCCCTTGAAAACTTCATGGTGGTTAGCAGATGCTTGATTTCATCAGGTGTGAGGTCTATAGATTCATCACCTAATAGGGGAATGATGAAGACTTATGAGGTTACTCTTTAGAAATTGATTTCCTTTCCCTATTTTATTTGAACAAAGATAATATTAGGATATACCTGATGGAAGATCAAAGGTGGTCCTAATATGTTCTGCAGAGATTGAGACTGGTGTCTCATAGATTGTTCCCTGGATTTCTCCTTGTTCAGATATCTGAACATGAGTCATCAGCTCTGTGAGCTCAGTTTCCAGGAGCTTGCATCTTGTGGAGACGAGTTTGTGCAATCCAGCTTCAGTGAAGAGAGCTATGATGTTCTTATAATTTTCTGCAGCGGCTTGGAAGGAGTCGAGGTCAATGTCGAAACCAGAGTTTATCTTGGGAGCCATTTTAGGTCAGTGAAAGAGAGGAGGAAATGGCTGGTCTAAGAAGCAAGAAGGATGAAGAATGCAGAGTAGTGAAGGTTTCTAACTGAAGAGTCTTTTTAAGTCAGGTGAAGCGTCGAAACGGGACACAATTCGAGGCTTATTCGGTACTTCAGTGGATGTGACCGAAAATATTGCCGCTCGTTTTTATGAAGTCGACGTTACGTCGAGTGGAATTCGACGTAAGCGTCGATACAGCTCGCGTTAAGATGCTGGGGTTTCGTATCGCCGTATGCGTCGATTGTAATCGACATATGCGTCGATTGTAATCGACGTATGCGTCGATTTCACTTATTGAGTTGAGTCATCGACGGTGCTTCGATTAGAAGTCGACGTGACTTTTGATTTTCTTGAAGAATTTTAGGTGTTTATTTCTTTTTACCTCTTCCTAGTTCTAAGTCAGTCTAAGACTAATTTTTACAGATAGTTTGATTGGTTGTGCCAACATTGTTTGGCAAGGTGGCCAGTTTTGTTACATATATGGCACTTGATTATCTTATTCTTATGATAATTTGAGTTTAGAGAAGGATAAAAGGGTTGATTAGGATAGAAAGTTTGACTAGGATGGGAATTTTGGTTACCAGGTTTAGGGTAGAAATTTTGGTCAGGATAGAGGTGTTGATTAAGATGGAAATCATGGTTAGGATGAATGGATCCTGAATGGGAATTATAGAAGGTTTTTGGAGGATAGGCATTTAAGTTGCTCTGATTTTTTGTGCGTTGATATCTATTCGACGTATGTTGATAGTTGCTTCGATTTATATTCATCGCTTTCTCCCAATAGCGTTGATTTGATATCGACGCATGGAAAAAGTTGCGTCGATTGGAAGTCGACGTACTTTTATTCAAGCGTCGAGTAGAGGTCGAGGCATCAGAGAGGTTGTGTTGAGTAAAAGTCGACGCACTATCATTCATGCGTCGATATAAAGTCGACGCAACTGTATCTTCATACATTTTCTTTTTCCCTTTTTCTGATTTTGTTCTTTTATGTATTGTTTCTTTTGGCTTAGTTGCTTCTTCAGATGAAGTTTAAGAGTCATCAGCTCAATAATATGATGTTTCATCAAATTGTTTTATTTCCTTGAGGGAGTCTTCTTCCTTATTTAGTGAGTCTTTTTCTTGGTTTGATTTGATGGGTTTTGTGAATTTTACAGGGATCATCCAAGCAGGTTTGTTGGATGGAACTTGGCTGGTTGAGGGATCAGCCCCTAGACCAAGATTTTTGTGTATCCTTGTTTGTTGTTCAGTGATTTCCTTGAGAGTTTGGCTTCTCATGTTTATTGATTCTTCAAAGGCTTTTGCCTGGGATACCTTATCCTTAAGGAGCTGGTTTTCTATTCTAACCCTTTCTACTTCTTTTTCTATGATGTTTACTTCAAAAATTTTAGAGCATTTATCCTCTCTATTTCTCTGGTTTTTAGCCACATTAATTTGTTCCTTTAGATCTTTAATTTCTTGTGTAGCTTTTAGTTGATCTAGACACATTCCCATAAAATCATTTCTGAAATTATCACTTTGAAAATCTATTTCATCAAAAATGCTTACCTCATCTTTATCCTCAGATTCCTCTATGAGAATAAGGTTATCTTCTTTTTCATCTTCAGAAGATATGCTTTCTTCTGATCCTGTCTCACTCCATGATTTAGCACCATCATCATTCTTTGATCCTTCAAGGGCCATCAAGCACAGATCTTCTTGCTTAGGCTCTTCATTGTCACTCTTAGAAGAGGAGCTGTCCTCAGAGTCTGTATCGCTCCAGGCTTCTGCTATAAAGCCTCTTTCTTTCTTCTTCCCCTTTTTCTTGAGATCTTTCTTTTTCAGATCTTTCTTTGTCTCAGCATTTTCTGGACATTCTGGGGCAATATGTCCAGGTTTCCTGCAAGAATAACAAATAATTTCTTTAGTAGGAGTTTTGTCATACCTTGGTTTTGACTCTCTCCTTCTTGATCCATCTGTCCTGACCCATTTCTTGAATTTTCTGGCCAGGAAACTGAATAGTTCTTCTTCAGGGATAGTGCTTCCTTCTTCTGTTGCTTTTAATGCAATGTTCCTGTCTTTTGAAGAAGGGGTGTTTTCTCTTCTCTTCTTCTCTTCTCTGGTTTTCAGCAGTTGCTCATAGGATCCGAGTTTTCCTAAAAGAGCATCTGTTGAAATTTCCATTTGTCCTCTTATGTCTCTTATTGCCCATATCCTTGAATCCCATGAGCTTGGGAGACTCATCAGCAATTTGTCATTGATTTCTGTAAGAGAGATTTCTCTATCCAAGTCCCTTAGTTGATTGATGATCAGACTAAATCTGTCATACATCTCAGAGATGCTTTCTTCATTCTTCTTTTGGAAGTTCTCATATTGAGAGATCAATAGAGTCTTCCTATCTTTTCTTTCATCAGCACTTCCTTCTACCATCTTTATGAGAGCCTCCCAAATTTCTTTTGCTGATTCACAATCAACCACCCTTTGAAAGATTTCATCAGAGAGGGTTGAGACCAGAATATTTACAGCCTTTGCATCACATGTTCCTGCCTTTTTCTCTTCAACTGTCCACTCAGCCTTTGGGACAAGTGTTTGAGTCACTTCACCAGTTGAGTCTTTTCTATAAGGCTTGGGAGGACCTGTCAAGATAACATTAAATAAATCTTCATCAATAGAGTTCATATAAATCCTAATTCTTGTTTTCCAAACTGCAAACTTTTCAAGATTTCACATTGGTGGTCTGGTGGAAGCATAATCTTTGATTTGTGCCATGTGAAAAATAATTGTTAGAGAAATATATATATAAATAAGAGGTAGGATCTTTTTGATCAAGGAGTTATCCTTTTTAGATCAACCTCGCTTTGATACCAATTAAAAGTGCACAGTTAACCTCACTAGAATTCTCTAGAGGGGGGGGGGGTGAATAGAGATTTAAAATATTTTTGTGCAAAGTTATATATGGGTGTAGTGATCATAGATTAGAGCTTCCCACACACCAACAAGAATTAAACAAGTAAAGAAAAATAAATGCAATAAGAAAAATCACAGCACAACACAAAGAGATATAGTGGTTCCCCAAACTTTGGGTAGTCCACTCTTCTACCCCCTTGGTAGGAAATTCACTATCTTGCACCGAGTCTTTTGATAAGGAGACTCTTAGAACCACCCTGAGTCTTTTGATAAGGAGACTCTTAGAACCAACAGAGTCTTTTGAAAATGAGACTCTTAGAACCAGTACAACTGAATTTTTTGAAGAGTGATTCTAAAAACTCATTTACAATATGTGAGAATGAAAATAAGAAAATGGAAAAGAAGTATTTAAGACAAGAATGAATCTTCTTCCTAGCAAGAAGATTGGAAGCACAAGAAGTAGTGAATTAAATCTCCCTTCTATAGTGAGAAGGAGATTGTAAGCTTTTCAGAATTTCGCAGCAGTATGGCTTTAGAAGCAGAAGAAGAAGAATGCTTGATGCTTGCTGCAGGAATCTTTCTCAACTCTCTTTCTTTTTTCTTGGGAGCTTTTCTTCTTTTTCAATGTGTATATGGTGGATCACTTCTTATTTTTCTCTGCCGACCTCCTTGGTTATTTATAGCTCTGTTTATTAAAATAACACTATAGGAGAGTAATCAATTAGCAGGCAGAGTATTAGAAAGAAAGAGAAATTTCCATAACAGTTATATCCATAGAAGGAAAGTATTCAATCTGATTTCAAATAATGTCCATAAAAGATTTAATCAATTTAGCCAAGAATCTATTAGAGGAAAGAATGATTCAGAACGGCTATAAAGAATAAATTGATTCCATATAAATCAGATCTATAAAAGAAGGAAAGAGATCTGGCGATTTTTGAATTAATCATAGTAATCGACGTGCGTCGATTACTATTCGACGTAAGCGTCGAATTCATCCTGGCTGGACGTCGAGAGGAGAATAAGGAAGGTGCGTCGACTAGGGTGCGTCGACTTCTCAAGATACGTCGACTGGAAGTCAGAGCTACGTCGACATAGGATACGTCGAATTCTGCTTGGAGCTACTTCGACTCATTCTGAAAGGAACGTCGATACAACTTCGACGTTGCGTCGAATACTATTCGACGCATATTTACTTACCTTGATTTTCCTTTCTTGGAATTCATATTTAACTCATTTTCAGGGGTTAAGAGAAATCATTTTCCCAACAAAGAGCTCCCAAGTGAAAAGAGAAAATTGAGAAATAGTGCTGCAGCAAAGATCAAGCTTCCTTCTCCTTCTCACTCTGAAGCCATACTGCTGCAAACTCTGATAGCTCTCACAAAAGAGAGAAAATGCCTACAATCTCCTTCTCACTATAGAAGAGAGATTTTATTCACTACTTCTTGTGCTTCAAATCTTCTTGCTAGGAAGAAGATTCCTTCTTGTCTTAAATACTTCTTCTCCTTTTTCTTATTTTCACTTTCACATACTGTAAAAGAGTTTTTAGAATCTCTCTTCAAAAATTCAGTTGTACTGGTTCTAAGAGTCTCCTTTTCAAAAGACTCAGTTGGTTCTAAGAGTCTCCTTATCAAAAGACTCAGGGTGGTTCTAAGAGTCTCCTTATCAAAAGACTCAGTGCAAGATATTGAATTTCCTACCAAGGGGGTAGAAGAGTGGACTACCCAAAGTTTGGGGAACCACTATATTTCCTTGTGTTGTGCTGTGATTTCTTTTCTTGCATTTACTTTCTTTACTTACTTAATTCTTGTTGGTGTGTGGGAAGCCTTAATCTGTAATCACCACATATAAATATATATAATTGCACAAAATATTTTAAATCTCTATTCACCCCCCCTCTAGAGAATTCTAGTGAGGTTAACTGTGCACTTTCAATTGGTATCAGAGCTAGGTTGATCTAAAAAGAATAACTCCTTGATCAAAAAGATCCTACCTCTTATTTATATATATCTTTATAATATAAGCAAAGCCAAAAGCAGCCATGGTGAATCATTTGGCTTCCGAAAATACCCCTTGGAATTTCTATCCTCGGTACAAAGCTTGCTTTGGTTTTTCGGTCATCTCCTCCTTCAATATTTTATTTCAAATCAAATGTCCAACTCCCCAAGATAAAGCCGGCTAAACTCCTCCTACAAGCAACCTAAAGCAACACCTCCACTGCTGCACGCCTCAAGCAACGTCACCTCCTCGACTGTCGCACGCCGCAAGCTATCGGCATGCCTCAAGCAACCTGCACGCATGCTCTGCTCCACTTGACAAAAGCCCCTCCTTCAGCAAAGCTTCCTCCACAAAGCCCTCCTCCGCAGCTCTTTCTCGCCGGCTCCTCCACGGTCTTCCTCGCCGGCACCTCCGCAGCTCTTCCTCTCCGGCTCCTCTGCAGATCTTCCTCGCCGGCTCCTCTGTAGCTCTTCCTTGGCCGCATCTCCGCGGCAGCTCCTCCACGACACCGCCTTCTTCCAGGTTTTGCTTCCGACCCATTGCTAAACCCGGTTCCCTCCATCTTCTTCTGCCGGGTTCTGCCGTAGTAATTTATTGCGTCACTCATTTATTTGCAGGAATCCCGAGCCTTTAATCATCCAAGCCTCCGCTTCACTTACCAGAACTCAATCTCAACTCCAGGTAAACTTATCTAACTGTTCTAACTTTAAACATCAAAGTATAGTTTCCATGTTAATTGTTAAGTAGCAAGCTTCTCAAATTTCTTGGAGCAGTTTTAAATTTGTTTGTGCACTTCTACGATAGCCTTCCATTTAAATTTTTATTCTACAGTTGATATTTGTTCATTATTCATTTTGATTCTCTGTTTTAGCTTTCAGTTTTGGGCATGTCGGGTCTTCTTCATCGCATTTTTTTTCTTAATCATTTCGATTTTAGCTTTCAATTTTGAGCATGTTCTCCCATAAATTTGTGAAATAAAAATGGTTTTGGGCCTGACATATTTTAGCTTTAAGCTTGGCTCCAGTCTGCTTCAACGCATGTATTTTAGCTTATATTTCATACATGTATTTTTGCTGCTATTTATACATACAAGCAGTTTATATGCAGATTTTAGCTTTCATATTTCAGATTTCAGTTAGTCACAGGACTATCGGTCAAGCTCTCCAGCAAACATATGAGAACCAGTCCAATTCCAGTTCTCAAGTAAAAAACGCCTTAGGGTCATGTGAGTTTCTCCTCTATTCTGTCTCAGCTTCATTTGAATCTTCATTTCCCAGTTGGTTCTCCAGCCATTTTTTTTACTATCGGGTTTCATGTTGATTCTCGAGCTGAAAAATTGTGCAATGATCATAGTTCAGATTTCAATTTTTATATTTCAGATTTCTATTTTATTTTCATTTGTCGTCCAAGCTCTTTCCTGCAACTGCAGGTAGATTACTCAACTTTCTCGCAAGCTTCCTCGACCGCAAAACCCCGACATCAACTCCTCGGCAGCGCCTCTGAGACGATAGCATCCTTTCGGGTTAGTGTTTATTCAGCGTTACGCTTTTAAAATCTACCAGCGCCACTTCTATTTTGTTTAGCTTTGATTCCTCCAAGATAGCAATGTTCGTATAGTTTAGTTGGTGGTTTTAGATGCAATGTTATGTATCTGATTACAATAAAAAAAACTTGCAATGAAATAATTTTTGAAATTAACAAAATAAAGATATTAATGTATTCATCATTTCATTCCATATTAGCCATTCAGCTTTGTAGTGCAATGGGTTTATCTTTTTGAAGAAGTTGTGTTCACTTTGAAGGTGTTATGTTCATTTTTGTCTTCTTTTTAATGCAGGTTCACATCTCCTTGCGCAAGCGGTCATGTCTAAAGAATTGGGAGTACGGTCTTTTACACCCTATCCCATATTTCCTGACTCGGTTGAACAAATTTATCAAGGCAAGAATGGTGCCTATGAAAAAACATCCTGGCACGATGTGCCTCAAGCATACCACTACAACGGACCCAAAATAATAATACCAAATGTTCTAAAGGACTCGAATATCACAGAAAAGTGGAATTTTGTTTTTCATGAATTCGCCAAGTCAAAACAATCGTGGTGTCAAAGTCCTACGACATCGATGCAGCAAAAAAAATTCATGACAGAATACACTTTCTATAGTTGTATTATGAACAATTTTTTTTATCGTGAATGGAATTTTGTGCCGATTTCTCATTAGTAAATAGATTTTTTTAATTGATAGGGCATCCTAGATATATGTTTTTCGTAGATTATGCGTGTAGTGAATTGAATTCGTCGACAATGTAAACCGATACATATGTTGTTAGAGATACGCCCGTCGACAATGTAATCCGTGCATTTCCACCTTCCGTGCTTTGAATGTTTCACTCGCCGAATGTTTCGCTTGCCGAACGTTTAGCCCGAAGAACATTTCGCCCGCAGAACGATACGCCCGTCGCTAATGTCGCCCCGACGACAAATGTGCCCCCCCCGACCAATGTCGCCCCGACAGCCTCTTTCGCCCTGACGACTACTGTCGCCCCGACGACCACTGTTGCCCCGACGATCAATGTCGCCTCCACGACCAATGTCGCCTCCATGACCAATGTCGCATCCACGACCAATGTCGCATCCACGACCAATGTCGCCCTCACGATCAAGGTCGCCCCACGACCAATGTCGCTCCCCCGCACGGGGTCCCCCGTGCACGACTGCTCGTATATATATATATATATATATTTCTGAAAAATATTAATTTTCACATGGCACAAATCAAAGATTATGCTTCAACCAGACCACCAATTTGCAACCTTGAAAAGTTTGCACTTTGGAAAACAAGAATTAGAATTTATTTAAACTCTATTGATGATGAATTGTTTAATGTTATCTTGACAGGTCCCCCCAAGCCATTCAGAAAGGACTCAAGTGGAAAAGTGACTGAAACACTTGCTCCAAAAGCTGAGTGGACAGAGGAAGAAAAGAAAGCCCAAGGATATGATGCCAAGGCTATGAATATCCTAGTCTCAACCCTCTCAGATGAAATCTTCCAAAAGATTGCTGATTGTGAGTCAGCTAAGGAAGTATGGGAAGCTCTCACCAAAATGGTAGAGGGAAGTGCTGATGAGAAAAATGATAGAAAGATACTACTCATCTCTCAATATGAAAACTTTCAGAAGAAAGAAGGTGAAAGTGTTGCTGACATGTATGCCAGATTCAGCCTCATAGTGAATGAGTTGAGAACACTTGAAAAGGATATATCTCTCACTGAGATAAATGACAAACTGCTAACTTGCTTCCCTAGCTCTTGGGATTCAAGAATCTGGCCAATTAGAGACTCCAGAAGTCAAAGAGAGATCTCAACAGATGTCCTGTTGGGCAAATTAAAATCTTATGAACATCTGTTGAAAACAAGAGCTGAGAAAGAAGAGAAAGAAAATGCTCCTTCACTCTCAAAAGAAAAGAGTATTGCATTGAAGGCTGTTGAAGGTGAACCCTCTACAAGTGATGAGGAGCTGATCAGCCTACTGGCCAAAAGGTTTAAAAAGTGGATCAAAACAGAAGGATCCAGAGGAAGAGACTAAAAAATCAGGTATAATAAAACACCTACTAAAGAGATTATATGCTACTCTTGCAGGAAACCTGGACATATTGCACCTGAATGTCCTAAGGAGATCAGCAAAAAGAAAGATCTGAAAAGAACAGATCTACAGAAGAAAAAGAAGAAAGAGAAAGGTCTCATTGCTCAATCATGCAGTGATTCAGAATCTGAAGAAAGCACCTCATCTGACAATGATCAAGAAGAGGTCAAGCTGGAGGAAACCTGTTTGATGGCCACTGAGAAGCCTGATGATACATCTATGGTAAATATGCTTGATGATATAGATTTCTCTTCCACTGATTTCAAAAACAATTTCAAAGAATTCTGTTTAAATATAATCAAATCTGAAAAAGAAATTAAAGAACTAAGAAATGAATTAAACAATCTCAAACAAGTAAATACACAGTATAATAACTATGAGCTTAGTCTAAAGGAATTAGACAAAATCTATACAGAAAATCTAACACTGAAAAATGAGCTAGCAAAGGCAAAGGTCTTTGAAGACTCTCTAAATGGGAGAAATCAGAAGCTCAAGAACATCTCTAGAAATCTTACTGGAAGACTTAGACAACTAGAAGATAATACTGACTTAGAACCAAAAACTCAATCACCTAGAAAATCTGTTTGGAGACATCCCATTCACTTCACTAGGGAAGGTCATATGATAGGAGAAAGATCACGGGAAAATCCAGAAACAACCACTGTCTTTAATAAAACTAATCCCATTACATATGAAGGAATCCTAGGAAAATATCCTCAGAAAAGAGTCAAACATGCATCGAATTCTTATCAACGCACGTCGATTTCTAATCGACGCTTGCACCAAAGTGCGTCGACTCCTACCCGACGCAACCTCTCTCATGCTTCGACTGAAAATAAACGCAGAATGGAGAAAGCGTCGACTTCATATCGACGCAACCATAAACCTACGTCGAATCAATATCGACGCAACCAATCAGACAGAAATTTCTCCTCTTCCAAATAGCTCTCTCAATCCATTTCCTTTTACTATGACCACTATTTCTGTAACATCACCAAAGAAAATTGGAATGATAAACTAATACCCATAAAGGAGGAAGGATATTCAGAAAAACCTACTTATTTTTTCATTAAATCTTTCACTGATAGGAGGAAGGGACCCCAGCTCAGCAGGGTCCAAACTAATGTGTAAAATTTATGTGCAGATGTATCACATCTCCAGGCTGGTGTGGTACTAGGACAGTGGATGCTCCATGCACATGATAGGATGCAAAAATTTATTGATCAACTTTGAGGATAGACTTGGACCATCAGTGACCTTTGGAGACTCTAGCTGTGGCCTAACCAGGGGCTTTGGAGACTTCAAAGAAGGGAAAGTCACCTTCAAGAATGTGGCAGTAGTTAAAGGACTGAAGCACAATCTGATAAGTATAAGTCAGATATGTGAAAATGATAAGTATGAGGTAATATTCACCACACTATTCTGCCATATTATTGATATCAAGACTGGTGCCACAGTACTCAGTGGAATTAGAAAAGGAAAAGTATATGTAGTGGACTTTAGCTCCTCACCTACAGAAGTCTGTTTATTCAACAATATCATTGATAAAAGTGAATTATGGCATAGGAGACAAGGTCATCTAAACTACAAAACCATTAGTAAACTAGCAAAGAATAACCTAGTTAGAGGCTTACCAAAGGGTAGGTACTCTAAAGATTCTCCATGCAGACCTTGCCAACTAGGAAAACAAACCAAATCATCCTTCAAACCAATTGGTAAGGATGACTCTCCCAGGGTCCTTTACTTACTACACATGGATCTCTTTGGTCCCAAATTCACTCAGAGCTTAGGTGGAAAATCCTATACCCTAGTAATTGTGGATGACTATTCTAGATTCAGCTGGGTATTCTTTCTAAGGGCTAAGTCTGAAACCCACAAGACTCTCTCAAGATTCATAAAACAAATTCAATCTGAACTCAATAGTCAGGTTTCCATAATCAGAAGTGATCATGGGACTGAATTTGAAAATCAGTTCATGAGTAGTTTCTGTGAAGATATAGGTATCAAACAAAGTTTTTCAGCCCCTAGAACCCCTCAACAAAATGGAGTTGCTGAGAGAAAGAATAGAACTTTAATTGAATCAGGAAGGACCTTACTTGCAGAATCAGGTTTACCAAAAACTTTCTGGGCTGAAGCAGTCAACACTGCCAACTATGTCCTAAATAGAAGCCTAATACACAAAACTAAATCAAAAACTCCATATGAGCTCCTGAAAGGAAAAACACCCATAGTTAAATATTTTAAGATCTTTGGATGTGCTTGTTTTATCCTAAATAATGGAAAAGATCATCTTGCCAAGTTTGACAAGAAATCTGATGATGGAATATTTCTGGGATACTCAACATCTAGTAAAGCCTATATGTGCTATAACAAGAGAACTCTTACAATTGAAGAGTCTATGCACATTATATTTGATGAAACTAATATACTGTTTTAGGGTGAGGGAACTCCAACCAGCTCTTTTCCACAGGAAATCAGCAGCATAGAAACACAACTTGAGCAACTGGTTCTAGAGAACACAGATAATGGAAAAGAAAACCAGATAGAGGAATCAAGTGAGGAATCTGAACAAGAACATGAAGAAGATTCAGAAAAGAGCATTCAAAACCAACTCCCACAAGAGAACATGGTTCAGGAAGGCCAGGTGGACAATGATTCTATCACCAATGAGGAAGAAGAACATCTGACAAGTCCAGGTAGGACAAGGGTCAATTTGAAAGATCATCCACAAACTCAAGTAATTGGAGACCCCAATACAGGAGTAAGAACAAGACACCAGATCTCCAATGGGATGATGCTCCAATGCTTCCTATCACAAGTTGAACCAAAGAAGTTTGAGGAAGCAAATTATGATCCTCACTGGATTATGGCCAAGCAAGAAGAACTAGGCCAATTTGAGAGAAACAAAGTGTGGAACCTAGTTGAAAGACCAAGAAACTACCCTGTGATTGGTACAAAATGGGTATAGAGGAACAAACTAGATTCCACTGGAGTAATTGTCAGAAACAAGGCAAGACTTGTAGCACAAGGATATAGACAAGAAGAAGGGATAAACTACAACCATACCTTTGCTCCAGTAGCCAGATTGGAGACAATCAGGCTCTTTCTTGCCTATGCAGCCTTCATGAAGATGAAAGTCTACCAAATGGATGTCAGGAGTGCTTTTCTGAATGGTGATCTTCAAGAAGAGGTATATGCGGAGCAACCACCAGGTTTTGTAAATCCCTCTTTTCCTAACTTTGTTTATAGACTTAACAAAGTACTATATGGTCTTAAGCAAGCACCTAGAGCTTGGTATGAAACTCTCTCTAACTTCCTTTTAGAAAATTCCTTTGAAAGAGGAAAAGTAGACAAGACACTCTTTACTAGAACCCATAAAAACCAACTACTCCTTGTTCAAATATATGTAGATGACATCATCTTTAGCTCAACTCATCCTAAACTGTGTAAAAGATTTGTTAATTTAATGCAATCTAAATTTGAAATGAGTAGTATGGGAGAACTCTCATATTTCATAGGATTACAAGTAAAACAAAGCAGTGAGGGAATCTTCATCTCACAATCCAAATATACAAAAGAGCTAATCAAAAAGTTTGGTATGGAATCAACATCTACCATGAAAACACCCATGGCGACCAATGCCATTATAGAAAAAGATGATAAAGGAAAATCAGTAGATCAAAAGACATATAGGGCCATCATAGGATCCCTTCTATATCTAATAGCTAGCAGACCTGACATTATGTTTGCCACTTGCATATGTGCTAGATTTCAGGTTGATCCTAAGGAATCCCATCTCACCTCTGTAAAAAGGATTCTTAGATACCTAAAGGGAACCCCTGAACTAGGTCTATGGTACTCAGCAGAAATCAACTTTGAATTAATAGGTTTTTTAGATGCAGATTATGCTGGATGTAGGGTTGATAGAAAAAGCACATCTGGAACTTGCCAATTCCTAGGTGACAGATTAATCTCATGGTTCAGTAAGAAACAAACTTCAGTCTCAACCTCAACAGCTGAAGCTGAATATATAGCTGCAGGGAGCTGTTGTTCACAAATACTATGGATGCAAAATCAACTTCTTGACTACAAATTGGAGGTTAATAACTCTAAGATCTATTGTGATAGCTCTAGTGCTATATCTATAGCATCTAACCCAGTCCTTCATAGTAGGACCAAACATATAGAGATCAGACATCACTTTCTTAGAGACAATGTTGAAAAGGGTAAGATAACCTTAGAATATATTCCTACAGACAATCAAAGAGCAGACATCTTCACAAAACCCTTAGATGAAACTAAGCATAATTATTTCATCAACACCTTAGGAATGCTTGATGGTAGTCTGTAACCACCATTGTTGGGAAATCTAAAAGAAATCAGGAAATTTAAGAAAGTATTTGAAGATGCGTCGAATACATATCGACGCACCGTCGAGAAGAACTCGACGCTGGCGTTGATTTCTTCCCGGCAAAGTTACATCGATAACTTATCGACGCACCGTCGAATTGATATCGACGCAGGGTTATGAACACGTCGACAGAACACTAAGTGGACAAATCTCCACGGAGCGTCGACTTTATATCGACGCATATGTCGACATCAATTCGACGTAACGTCGACATTTGGTTACAATTAGCATCAAATCCTTACTTCCTCTTTTGACGATTGGATTACCTGATATACCTTGATTTCTGTTTCCTTTCTCGACGTTTCACCTCCTTTAAATAATACCTCTTATTTCATAACATATACTCTCCTAAAACCCGCCAAAACTTCGTCTTCTACCTCTCTCTCTCTCTCTCTCTGCAACAATGGCACCAACTCCTGATCAATCGGCCCTCATCAAAACGATGAATGATGCTCTCGAACACCTAGTAAATGATTTCCAGAATCGCCTGCATCACTTTGCCAACGAATGTGCTGCCATGATCAACACCTATGCAGCCAAACTGGCAACCCTCTCTTCTTCTCTTCCTGAGCTTAATGCTCTCATTCAAGAATGGCCTATGTCACCAGAAAGGTTTAAATCCTTTATGCAGGATATAAACCAGGGGGAGAGTTGCTCCAGAACCCCCCCCCCCCCCCCCCCCCCCCCTTATCAGGTTATCTATCTCTCTTAAAAGCTCAGGGTTAATTTCCTCTTCAACTCTAAATATTATTATCTCTAAAGTATTACTCCAACTTCTCTTCTTACAATAGGCTCCAATCTTCTCCAATCACTCTAACTACACCTTCAACAAAAATTTTGAAGAGACCTCCTCCTACCATACTGAAGGAGAGCATGTTGTGGATTCAGCATTCAGAATAGATGCCCCACATATCCAGGGGAGATTGCTGTGGTAAAGAACACAGAAGTCCAGGGGGAGGAAGAAGCAGCCTACTCTGATGACTGGAGAGGACAAGTGTGGATTGAAGCAATCCCATGTGAAGAAGAAATTCAGCATCACTCTCCTGGCTTCTCTGCCAGTTACATCAAACTGAAGACACCTCTACTTGAGGACATCCCTTCAGAAGAGCTTGGAGGAGACAAACATCCCTCAGCAAAGATTACTCTACCAGAGGTCCTTCTGCCTTTCACTACAGAACAAACTCCCTCTCTTGAACAAATCCCTTCTCCACCTAAAGAGAAAACTCCTTCTCCTCTGCTACCTCTACCTCCACCTCAACCTTCTTCTCTACCTCCACTGCTAACTTTACCTCCTCCAATAGCAAAACTCACTAAGCAGATCCTACCTAGGCAAAGTCCAGAAGGACAAATGAAAAGAAAAAGAGAAGTCATTCCCTACTGGCAAAACTTCTCCAAAGAAGAAAGGAAAGAGTATGCAAAGGAAAAGAAGTATAGAAAAGCATGTGAGGAAATAAAAAGATTTGAAAAGATGCCTATTATCACTCCTAACAGCCCTGTGAAGGAGTACCATGACCCTGACATGGAAAAGAGGCATGAAGAGATAAGAGAAAGAGAGTTGTATGAATATGAAGCAGCTAGGAAAGAAGTGGAAGATAAAAGGAATGTCTGGATGGAAAAGATCAACAAGGGAATGACCAAGGAACAAATTCTTGCTGAATCTTCTATCAAAATTCCAAAGAAGTTGTTTGATATTGAAGCCTATCAAAAGAAAAACCCTCAGGCAGGGGTCATCCTAGAGAAAGGTCAAAAGCATAAGAAGGGTGTAGGGTGTACAGAAGATACCTACATTCCCTATAAGAAGCCTACAGGACCTGCAAAGTTAGACAAATGGCTTGACAAACCCTGGAAAGGGAAAGGAAAGATGACTAAAATTCCTGAGAAACAGGAATCAGAAAAGAAAACAAAGTATAGGCCCAAGGTTGATAGCAAGGGACCACCTGAGCTCAAGCCTACTCAACAGAAAACACAAAACATTACAATTGAGATGATTGATGAAAAGGCAGCAATCATCATCAGCAAAGGCTACTCCATAAATGACATTATCCCTGATGGTGATAAACTCTTGGAGAAACTGCATACAATCATCAGGAATGTCCAGGAACGTCCTGATAGAGCCAGGGGCTACATTTTTGATGCTATTGAAAACTTATCTAGGAAACTTTATTCTGCTTTTGTCAACTTCATGTACAGAAAAAAGTTTCTGGTTTAATTCTTGTGAAAGGCAAATGCTTGTCATATGCTTTATTATTCTAATTTCTTTTCTGATTGTTTAATATATTTCTTATCTTTACAAATGCTGTGAAGTGTTAATTATATGCTTTCTCTCCTTTAGGGTTAAGACAAATAGGGGGAGATTGTTGGGGAAATGATTTCTCTTAACCCCTAGAAATGAGTAAAATATAAATTCTAAAGATGAAGAATTAGGATAAGTAAATATGCGTCGAATAGTATTCGACGCAACGTCGAAATAAAGTCGATGTTTCTATCAGAATGAGTCGAAGTAGCTCCAAGCAGAATTCGACGTATCCTATGTCGACGTAGCTCTGACTTCTAGTCGACGTATCTTGAGAAGTCGACGCACCTTTGTCGACGCACCTTCCTTATTCTCCTCTCGACGTCCAGCCAGGACGGATTCGACGCTTACGTCGAATAGTAATCGACGCACGTCGATTTCTATGATTAATTCAAAAATCGTCAGATCTCTTTCCTTCTTTCATAGATCTGATTTATATGGAATCAAATTATTCTTTATAGCCATTCTGAATTATTCCTTTCCTCTAATAAATTCTTGGCTAATTTGATTAAATCCATTATGGACGCTATTTGAAATAAGAATGAATACTTTCCTTCTATGGATATAATTGTTATGGAAATTTCTCCTTCTTTCTAACACTCTGCCTGCTAATTGATTACTCTCCTATAGTGTTATTTTAATGAACAAAGCTATAAATAACAAGGTGGTCGACAGAGAGAAGAAGAAGTGATCCACCATTTTACATTTGAAAAAGAGGAAGAGCTCCCAAGTGAAAAGAGAAAATTGAGAAATAGTGTTGCAGCAAAGATCAAGCTTCCTTCTCCTTCTCACTCTGAAGCCATACTGCTGCAAACTCTGATGGCTCTCACAAAAGAGAGAAAAGGCCTACAATCTCCTTCTCACTATAGAAGAGAGATTTTATTCACCTCTTCTTGTGCTTCAAATCTTCTTGCTAGGAAGAAGATTCCTTCTTGTCTTAAATACTTCATCTCCTTTTTCTTATTTTCACTTTCACATACTGTAAAAGAGTTTTTAGAATCTCTCTTCAAAAATTCAGTTGTACTGGTTCTAAGAGTCTCCTTTTCAAAAGACTCAGTTGGTTCTAAGTGTCTCCTTATCAAAAGACTCAGGGTGGTTCTAAGAGTCTCCTTATCAAAAGACTCAGTGCAAGATAGTGAATTTCCTACCAAGGGGGTAGAAGAGTGGACTACCCAAAGTTTGGGGAACCACTATATTTCCTTGTGTTGTGCTATGATTTCTTTTCTTGCTTCTACTTTCTTTACTTACTTAATTCTTGTTGGTGTGTGGGAAGCCTTAATCTGTGATCACCACATATAAATATATATAGTTGCACAAAATATTTTAAATCTCTATTCACCCCCCCCCCCCCTCTAGAGAATTCTAGTGAGGTTAACTGTGCACTTTCAAGTTTTTAAACAAAAATAAATGAAATAAAAACTCTAAAATAATTTAAGATCTAATTGATCTTTGTGATTCAGGTGTTAGCCTGTAAAGAATCAACAACCCTCTGATACCAATTGAAAGTGGAGGTTAGATCTTAAATTAACTCTAGAGGGGGGGGGGGGGGGTGAATAGAGTTTTAAAATTTTTCCTTTAGTTTTAAAGCGGAATTGAAAATACTGATATAAGTATATGTGTATAGAGTGAGTGATAAATAAAAACTGAAATAAAATGAATAATGAAAACAGCACACATCACAACACAGAAAAGAAATCAAACACAGAGGACACAAGGAGCTATAGTAGTTCCCCACTAAACTTGGGTACGTCTACTCTTCTACCACCCTTGGTAGGAATCCACTAGGATTTTTGATCAGGTGCCCTCACACCAATGAGCTTTTGATAAGGTGCCCAAAAACCAACTAGATTTTTTGATCAGGTGTCTTGCCACCAATGGGGTAAACTTTTGAAGGGAGTTTTAACCCTGTACAGAATGGGATAGAGAGGGGTTTAGATGTTCTTCTCTGTCAAGATGTATAGAGAAGACTCTAGTGGATTTGATGTTGTAGAAAGGCTCCTCTGTCTGATTGAAGATGTTTGACAGTTGAATGGCTGGAGCTTTCACTTTGAAGAAATGATCTTCCTGTAGCAGATAAATCTAGAAGAAAGAGTTCTTCAGATTTTTGTTGCTCTTTTGAAAGATCTGTGCTTGCAGCTAATAACTGAGAGAATAATGTTGATGTTGTTCTCAGTTGAATGAAGTTGCTGCTGTTGAGGAAAAGAAGATGATGTTCTTTTTGTTCTTCTTTCTCTTCTCTTCCTGAAGCTTTTCTTCTTTCTTGATCTGATTCTTTGCAGCAAATGACTGAAAGGAGGTGTTGAAGATGTTCTCAGAAAATGCTGCTGCTAGAGGAGGAAGAAGATGAAGATCTGTGTAACAAAAAATGTTCTTCTGTTCTTCCTGTATATTTCTCTCTTTCTTTTTCTCTGTATATTCTGTACAGCAAAATGTTCTGTATATGATCTGTGGGGAAAGCTGTATCTTCCTCTGCTATATCTTCTTTCCTTTTCTTTTTAAAATCTCTGACAGACATTAATTGCAGATCCCTTATATTAAGGAATATATCTAAAGAGATATTTTGGAAACATAAATCTGCTGCGCCGTTTAACTCTTTTCTTTTCCATGAATATGTCCTTTTCCGAGGAAATGTCAACTACTATAAACTTGGAATAATAAAGGAAATATATTTTCCTTACTTGATTTGATAGAAAGAGCCGTTGCTGTTAGTCGATCTGAGTTCAGAGAATGAAATGAATATAATCCTTCTGAAATTTTCTGAACTTAAATAATAATACTTCGATCTGAATAAAATTCGTCGAACGCAGATTCGTCGACCTCAAGATTTTCGTCGAACACAACATTTACTTCGTCGACCTCAAATGAATCTTGCTGGAATAATTAATTTTGTTGATCTGTGGGAACTTTCGTCGATCTGAAGGTGTTCGTTGAACGCAGACTTGAGTTCGGCGAATGGAAGGATTCGTCGACCGCTGAGCTTGGATAATTTCGTCGACCGCTGAACAAATCTGTTCGTCTACGTCTGAACCGCTGAGACGGGATCGTCGACCGCTGAGACGGGATCGTCGACCGCTGAGACGGGCTTGAAGCAAGTCGTTCGTCGAACGCAGAATGTAAGCCATTCTTCGAACGCAGAGAGCTTGTCGTTCATCTTACGCAGAGAGCTTGTCGTTCGTCGAACACAGATAGCCGTTCGTCGAACGCAGTGTGGAGTTCGTCGAAAGCAGAATCTGAATGAATTCTCTAGTTCTAACAGCCAAAACTTTTGACCCATAAACTATACATTGGGGTCAACTTGTCCTTAGTCAATCATATAGTGATCCTAGCCCAAATCAGAAATAGGGTTGTTCCAACACAAAGGTCAACATAGGGAACAGGAGTCAAAGACTGAAGACAACATAGCAAGCTGAGACAACAGAAGGCCTGTGCGAGTATAGGTGAGCATGTGCAAGCTGCCCCTCATACTCGCCATGTGGGAGACAATAGTGGATGCTTGCCGAAGCTAGGCGAGATCCCCTCCATGTCGCGTAGTCGCTGGGCAGGGTTAGGGCTATAAATAGCCCCCCTACCCTTTGGTTTTCCTATAAATAGGACCCCAGGGGTGCTTGGATTGGCACCTTTGGCTGAGCTTTCAGAACCCCTTTTTCGAAGACTTGTCCCGCCGAGTTCTTGACCGTCACCCTCGACCATCATCCTAGATACTCGCCAAGTTAGTGCCTTCCCCGTACCCTGCTCGGCCATCTTTAGTTGTGGAGTAGAAGTCTCTTCTGAGCTTCTGGGTACGTGGTGGGGCCTCCCTGCTGCACCACCCAGAGTCCTTTTGTTGCTCTTCTAGCCCTTTCGTCATTGCCATCCAAGCCATCTAGCTCGACTGCCGGGCGAGTAGCCGCCGGCTGCATTGATCCAAATTTTGGAGACTAGGATTCTCCTGGCTTCAACACTTTGGGACGGTGAGCGTGGATCATAGTTGGTGGAAGAAAGTTTGGTGAAAAGGCGAGATGGTCCAAGCTGGCAACCATGAGGGAGCTGCGTGTAGCTCGACCAATGGAGGTGAGTTCGTGACGTGCGCAAATTTTGAAGTATTCACGCAGTGTTTGGAGGAGATGCGAGTCGCGCTCCTTCTCTAGGCAGATGGAACGGCGACCTCGCCTCATCGCGCAGCTCCATCCGAGGATGGTTGCCCTCCTCGGCGAGCAGGGAAGGATCCAATGGAGGAAGAGCCAGAGCGACCTAGGAGGACGCAGTTCTACCAGCAGAGCTCGCAAACAATTCGATTTCGTGAGATGGACGACCAGGCGAGATCCTGTGATACTCGCCCATACAGCTAGTATGGGGGAGTTGCTCGCCCGGACGAGGATCGTCGCCTCACAGGTGGGAGGAGCCCCTTCTGTGAAGAGATACGAGCTTCCCCCGTGCCAGAGGGGTTTAGTGAGCCCGTGCTTAGCTACTATTCCGGGAGGGATGATCCTGTCTGACACATCCAGTGGTTCAAGGTTGTAGTCTCCATCCAAACCATGTCCGACTCCTTCAAGTGTAGGCTTTTTGCAATCAATTTCCGAGGGAAGACCAGAGACTGATTCCACCAGCTGGTAGCAGGTTCCATCTACTGCTTCGAAGAACTTCACCGAGGAGTGACGATGTGATTCGCCACAGTGAAGAAGAGGAAGAAGGAGGCCATGGCCCTTTTCTATTTGGTGCAGGGAGTGCGGGAGATGTTAGGGAACTACATCGACCGCTTCCAGGAAGAAGTGCTGGACATTCAAGAGGTGGATGGATTCACCCTGCAGCTTGCCCTAACGTTCGGCCTAAGGTAAGGCTCCTTCAATCTAGAGATCAGTAGGGATCCTCCCATGTCCTTCGAAGAGCTTATTGAAAGGGTCAATAAGTTCGTTCAGGGGGAGGCGTCGAATCGCAGCTTCTTGGCCAAGCTGACCAGGGAGGAAGAGGAAGAAACGGAGAAGGTCCCCGTGCACAGGAAGGAGGAAGAACCCCGTAGGTAGGGGAGGATGAGGCTGGAAGAAAGGAAGAGGCCAAAGGAGAGAAGAAGAGAGGAGCCCAAAAGGGAAGAGTCGAGGAGGAGGGAAGAAAGGAGGCCCGTAACGGCTCCGGAGCATCGAGAAAAGGAGAGGCGCTACCAAGTCTCTGCCAATAGGCCGCCGTGACAGACAACAGGGTAGCCACAGCGTCAAGGTCAAGGAAGGAGATTCTCCCCGGAGAGGAGAAATCAGCAAGAGAGGCGTTAGGAGAGAGGACGCGAGGAAGCGATGGCAGTTTCCCGGCAGGGTAACAGGCAGGCCAGGACGAACCAGCAGAGGAGGCTGCCAGCAGAAGAGGTCCTACTCCTCTATTGTGAGCTCCTTGGTCCTACTCCTCTATTGTGAGCTCCATCAGGTAGAGGGGCACGGGAGGATGGCCTGCCCAGATTTTTGGGAGGCCAGGAGAAGGTTAGCCGCTGGAGAAGTGGGAGCAGAGCCGAGGAGTCTAGAACCCCTGTCGAGTCGCAGGCTATGCAAGCTGCTGCTCAAAGGCGGAACGAGGACCGAATCGACCAAGGAGGTCAAAGGGAGGTCATCCAAGGAGCGGGAGGAGGAGCAGGAGGATGTGCCGTGAGAGTGATCCATAGTGGAGCAGGGCTTGAAGCTTCCCACAAGGGAAGTCTCCTCCAGATCTATCGAAGGAGCGTCGCTTCGACCTCGCAGGCACCGTCCCCGTTGGAGGAGATCACCTTCTCAGAGGAAGACATGTTAAGGAATGAGAACCCCTTCCATGATGCCCTCGTGATTCAGGCTACCGTAGAGTACTACACCATCGATCGGATTCCCATAGACAACGAGATCTTGGTGAACGTTACCTTCAAACAACGCTCGACGGGTTGGGAATTGAGGCAGGGAGAGTATTGACGCCAGATGGTCCCTTCTTTGGCTTCTCTGGAGAGAGGAAAGAGGTGGAAGGAGTGGTAGATCTGCTAGTGATCCTCGGTGGCACCTCGCTCAAGTGTAGATTCATCATCGTCGACGCCCTGAGCTGCTATAAGGCAATCTTTGGGAGGCCGCTCATCAACTGATTCAAGGTCGTCCCATCCTCTTACCATTAGTGCCTGAAGTACTATCAAGGGGAGGTTCAGGTGTGGATTAAGAGCGATCCAAGAGCCGCTCGCGAGTGCTACCTCGGCGCGGTTAGCACCATCAGCTGGATGGCAGACGTTGAAGAGCTAGAGAAGGCCCTGAAGGGAGCAGCTCATCTTGAAGCCTCAGAGGAGGTGGAAGAGATCGAGGTACTCTCTAAGGAAGGAGTACCTGGGTTGCTGAAGATAGGAGGGTCTCTGAAGACTGAAGAAAAGATCGAAATGGCGGCATGTATGCAAGAGAATGTCGACATCTTCGCCTGGAGAGCTGTTGAGATGCATGGGATCGAGGTGGAGGTTGCTTATCATCACCTCAATCTAGACCTCGCGGTCAAGCCCATCCACCAGAAGAAGAGGTCAAGTGCCATTATGCTGGTCGAGCCAATTAGTGAGGAGGTGAGGAAGTTGCTAGAGGCAGGCTTCCTGTCGGAGTTCCAGTATTCAGGCTGGGTCTCGAATGTTGTAATGGTGAAGAAAGTTGGGGGAGTATGGAGGATGTGTATAGACTTTTCATTGTTGAATAAAGCTTTCCCGAAGGATTGTTATTCGCTGCCTCGAATCGACGCGCTGGTTGATTCAGCTGTCAGTTTTTCTGTGATGAGTTTTCTTGATGCATTTTTAGGATACCACCAGATCTGGATGCATCCCCCCGATTGTCGCGATGTTTCATTCATCACTGGAGATGGCTGCTACAGTAAGATGATGCCCTTCGGGCTGAAAATGCGGGAGCTACCTATCAGCGGATGATGGATCACGTTTTCCCAGAGCAAAAGGGGAGGAACCTAGAAGTGTATGTGGACGATCTTTTGATCAAAAGCAAGAGCATCCAGGAGCATGTGGCCGATCTGGTGGAGACCGTCACGACACTCAGAAGATTCAAGATGAGGCTCAATCCAGCAAAGTGCGTGTTCGGAGCAGGGAGAGGAAAGTTCTTGGGGCATCTACTCACCCCAAAGGGAGTAGAGCCTAACCCTGACAAGGTTAAGGCCATCCTAGAGATGACTTCGCCGAAGAGCACCAAAGAAGTCCAACGATTGACTGGAAGGTTGGAGGGTCTTAGCCGCTTCCTGTCAAAGGTCGGGGATAAGTACTCTCCATTCTTCAAGACACTCCGAAAGAGTGAAAACTTTGAATGGTCTGAAGAATGTGAAAAGGCGTTCGAGAGGTGGAAGAAGCTGCTAACCCAGACACCTCTCCTCCAAAGCCCGAAGGAAGGTGAAGACCTAATCCTTTACTTGGGGATAGGGGCAGAAGCAGTGAGCTCGGTGCTCATCCGGGTGCTAAAAAAGGCGGAGCTGCGATATCTGATCCTGAAGAAGCTTGCCTTCGCCTTGGTGGTGTCGACGCGGAAGCTCCGGCCTTATTTTCAAGCTCACTCCATTCGGGTCATCACCGATCATCCCCTCCGGAGTATCCTAGAAGGAGTGGAGCATTCGGGAAGGCTGGCGAAGTGGTCGATAGAACTCAACGAGTTTGACATTTCCTTCTCACCCCGGGTGGTGATCAAAGTACAAGTAGTAGAGGACTTCTTGGTCGACTTCTCGGGAGAAGCGAATCTAGATAGAGAGCCTTCTAATCTGGTAGCCTGGAAAATATTCGTGGATGGAGCTTCGAGAAAAAGCTCTATGGGAGTAGGCATTGTTCTCGTCAGCCCACGGGGAACTAGGATCGGGCAAGCAGTCGAGATCCTCTTCCCCATCACAAACAACCAAGCATAGTACGAATCCATCGTGGCAGTCTTGCGTCTCTCCAAGGAGTTGGGCATCCAGGATATTCGAGCTTTTACGGACTCAATGGTGATCGCATCACAGATTCGGGGAGAGTTTGAAGTACGGGACACCATCTTACAGAAGTACCTTGTCAAGGTGAAGGGATTGATCGGAGGCTTGCAGTCCTTCTTCTTCGAGCACATGCCAAAGGAGGAGAACTTGGCGGCAGACCGTCTGGCCAAGTATGGTCTGAGGGCTGGAGGGACTATCACCAAGTTGTTCCGACCATCCATCGAAGAAGGAGAGATGATGGAAATCGAGCAACGTCCTTCCTAGATGGACCCATTCGTAGCAATTCCTAACTTACGGTCAACTCCCACCAGATGACTGAGATCAGAGGAAGTTTTGGTACAAAGAGGCGTACTACCTTTTGCACGGTGAGGAGTATTACTGTAATACCATCTCGAGCCCCTTGGCCAGATGCATTTCAGAAGTCAAAGTACCTCGAGTTCTGGAGGAGATCCACTCGGGAGAGTGCGAAAGTCATTCGGGGACTCACATTTTGGAGCAACGAATCCTGAGGTACGGTTATTTCTGGCCGACCATCCGGAAGGATGCCAAAGACTTTTCCAGGAAATGCCCGAAATGCCAGTTGTTAGCCCCTCTGCAATTACAGCCAGCTCATCAGCTTCGTTCCATTATGGCCACGTGGTCGTTCTCTATCTGGGGAATGGATCTGATAGGCCCCTTTTCCCAGGCCAGTGTCCATAAGAAGTTTATTCTCGTCATGATCGACCACTTCTCCAAGTGGATCGAGGCCAAATCTTTGGCCAAGTCCACCTCTCAAGTCATGAAGAACTTCATCTGGGGAGAAATAGCTTACAGGTTTGGGATTCCTCTCGCCATCGTCACTGAAAATGGTCCGCAATTTGCCAGTTTGGAGCTGGAAGATTTCTGCAAACAATTGGGGACTGATCTCCGGTTTTCTGCAATACATCATCCCAAGAGCAACGAACAGGTGGAGGCCGCCAACAAGATGATTATCTACCTCCTGAATAAGAAGGTCGAGAACCTGAGAGGAAATTGGTCCTTTGTCCTATGGGCTCTGAGAACCACTCCTAATTCAGCTACATGAGATACTCCTTTCAAACTCTCTCATGGGTCCGAAGCTCTCATACCGGTAGAGTTCGAAGTCAGAAGACCCCGAGTAATTGTGGCGGGAGAGGGAGATGAAGAATGGCGGCTGGAAAATGAGGAGGATCAAAGGCTATCTCTCGACTACATTGAAGAGCTTCAGGACTTAGCCTCGGCTAGGCAGGAAGAGATCAAGAGAAGAATGGCAAAATACTTTGACAAGCATGTCTGCCTCAAGCACTTCCAAGTCGGTGACCTCGTGCTGAAGAAGGTGGATGTGGCGGGAAGTTCAGACGTCGTCGGGAAACATAAACCTAATTGGGAAGGGTCCTTCATCATTCACGAGTCGTTAGTAACTGGCGGATACCGTTTGCAAAATCATGAAGGGGAGCTACTTGGGAGCACCTAGAGCGGAGATGACCTGAAAAGGTTCTACCCCTAGCAGGAATGTACATGTCTCCCTCTTTTTGTAAAATTATTTCACTTTAATAAAATTCCTCGTCCCCTGAAACATGGGCCACGAGAGTTCTTTTTCGTTTGGAAGTTCTTTCTAAAATAGGTTAAAGCAATCTCCACCATCGGCTTGGAGAACAGGCCTCCAGCTAAGCTCTCATAAACAATCCAAGTCGGGTGGTGGGTGAAAGGAGAGTTTAGTTCTTATTATATTTGTTAAAGGCTCTTGTGTTTAAGTTTACTTTAAAATAAATGATATATATAATATATGTGATTGCTGATTGAGTAATAACAACAAACAGTTAGAGTGCATATAAAAATCACAGCACAGCAAATAAAAAATAAAACAAGCAAGGCACACATCCAGAAGACACAAGAAATATAGTAGTTCCCCTCAACTGGGTACATCTACTCTTGTACCCACTGGTAGGAATCCACTGGAGGTTGTTGATAAGGTGCCCTCACACCAAGGTGTTTTTGTTCAGGTGTCCACACACCAATAGAGGTTTGATCAGGTTCCCAATTCACCTATAATCTTTTGATCAGGTGCTTATAAACCAAGATGCAGGTTTGTGCTAAGGTGGCCTGTCACCGGGAGTAAACTTTTGAAGGGAGTTTTAACCATTTACAAGATGGGAAGGAGAAAGGGAAAACAGAAAGTTTATAGTGTTCTTCTCTTTTGCTGAGAAGACTCTTGATGATCCTGATGAGATGTTCAGTTTGGATCTTGATGATGTTGTTGAAGAAAGCTCCCCCTGTCTGATTTAGATTAGATGACAGCTTGTGGAGGCTTCTTCTCTTGGTTGCAAATCCTCTGTTCTTCTTCTTGTAGTTTTAGATCCCCGAGCAAATGATCTTGATTGGTGTCTCAGGGTATATGATCTGCAAAGAAGGTGTTAGCAAAAAGAAGATGTAATATAAATTTGATCTGCTTATTTTTGCTCATGTTCTTCTTTTTCTCTTCTTCTTCTTCTCCTCTTATTGCTGTACAGCAATATGATAATGTATTCTGTCTATGTAAAATCTGTACAGCAATATTGATATATTCTGCTGTATAAAGAGATGACTCCTGCTGTCGTGTAAAAGATGTTGTTCTCTTTCCTGGCTAATTTGCATCCTTGCCGACCAAAGAGGAAGGATATATTATCTCTTTCATTTCCCAGATCCTCGAGAAGATAACTTGTCGTGTTTAGCTTGCTGCAACGGCTACAGTATTTAATGTTTTGCTGCCAACGGCTATATTATTTAATGCTTCACGGTTGTAATGTTAAGTCAACAATATATATAGCAATATATAATATAGAATAAATAAAATATTGCTTTTATAAATAACTCTGACAGCAAATATATAATATTTAATGATATAAAATAATACTGAAGAAATTCGTCGAGCTGAGCTTCGAGTTCGTCGAGCTCATCATTTGATTCGTCGACCTGATAATTAAATTCACTGTTCTGAACTTCTGCTGAATATTCGTCGAATGCAGGCTTGAGTTCGTCGAACGGAAGTTTTTGTCGACCGCTGAGCCTGGATGATTTCGTCGACCACTGAAGTATTGAGCAGTTCGTCGAACGCAGATGGTTGTTCGTCGAACGCAGGATTTCGTAGACCGTTGAGCTGGGGTCTGTTCGTCGACCGCTGAGATAATTAGTTGAGCGCTGCACTTAGACAAATTCTTCGACCACTGAGACGGGTTCGTCGACCGCTAAGATAGGCTTGAAGCAAGCCGTTCGTCGAGCGCAGAATGCAAGCCTTTTCGTCGAGCGCAGAGCGCTGTTCGTCGAACGCAGATTGTCGTTCGTCGAACGCAGAGAATATATGTAAATTTAATTCTTCTCTTATTTTCTGCCTATTAAATATATATTTACATTTCTTAGTATATTATATATATATTCCTTAGTATATTATATATATTATTGTATATTTCTTTTCAGCCTTCTACCTTAATAGGATTTAATCTAAGTTATAATTGAGTTGTGATTGAAACTTAGATACTAAAGGTGGATCCTAACTCAAATCAAAACTAAGGTTCCAACAGTGGGACAGAGCCTCGGGAGTGAGTTCTCCTAAGACCAATCCTCTGCATTGATGGTCGAGATCAGCTCCCCCTTGCAGTTGGCCGAGTTACCCCCGATTGCACTTCTCATCCTACTAGAAAAGTGTAACACCCCCATCCGTTAAGAAGTATATAGCAGAAGGTCCGGCCGGGGCCCCATGCCATATACTACAAAACAAAAGGAAACGTCACTTAATTGAATATGCAACGACACTATACCACGAAGCCTAACTCAGAGCATTCTATGCGGAAGTAAAAGAGAGAGAGACATAATTATAAACCACAAGACCCGAACTCGGGTATGTCCACTTCTATTAACTTGGAATAAAATGTCTTACAACACACAAAAGAGGCACGACGGCCTTACAGTTTACCAACATCGGCGCGCAGGCCGGCCATACATGAAAACAGAAGAAAGGACAAAAGGCCTTCAAGGGCCGCAGCAGCGCAGGGGCTTCAGCCCGCCAAGGTCCCGCTCGGTCCAGCTCCTGTACAACAAGCCCACCAAAGACGGTGGCAAAACAGGGCAACGGTCAGCTAAAGCTGACCAAGTTATAACGACCCCACCCATTCGAGGGGGTGGCAGTTCTAAACGTCCCTGCAAAACAGTCTCAACAGCATATATATATATATATATATATATATATATATATATATATATATAAGAGTGCGACTAGACGAGCCCACAACATTTCATACATATGCAACAACACAAACGTGGGAATGGCCTCCACGTCTCGTGCACTCAGGCACTCTTTGGTGTACTACGCCTTCCACCACCATCCACTCTTGATGGCTTTGCCCTTCGAGGCTAAAGTCGGCGGCCCGAATACCAGGGCTCCCCCGTGCTTTAATTGTGAACATAACGTAGTCCGAAGACTCTATCCCATTGCCTCTTGACATGCTGTCCGAGGCTTACTAATCAGGTGCTGCAATGGTGCGGTTTCAGGTTTGCCAAATGCCCGTTGTTTACAGCTCTCGTTGTACAACACGAAAAGCGGGTATGGCATCCCTTCAGCCCAGGTATTCTCAATTAGCCGGCTCTACGGGCCGCTAAGTCATCCACCAGGACACCCCCACAGGTCGGGTACACTGGCCTCAGGTCCCCTCAACAGGTGGGCACAACAACATCACCAGAACTCAGTCTGGGAAGCTGTCGCCCAGGCGACATTCACTGTCGCCAGCGACAGTGCACAAACCCTAATTTGGCTTCTAGCTGTGGGTGCTTCCCGGGGCACACCTCCAGGCGTTGCTGCACATGCAGTAGCACTCCCACTGCCTCAGAACACCCAAATTCACCAGAACCCAATTCTGGGAAGCTGTCGCCCAGGCGACAGTCACTGTCGCGCCAGCGACAGCTGGACAGAACTCCATTTCTGCCTTTTAACTTCGGGTACTCCCCGGGGCACACCCACGGGCGTTGCTGCGCATGCAGTAGCACCCTCTAGCCCTACGAGGCAAGTATAACAACGCGGGGTTTTTCCCCGGCACGCACAATACCAAAAAGTATCACCAATCCGGACAAACCGTCTCGGATGGGCTTCACACAGCGCGCCTACGTCCATCTCACGCGTGGACTCTACATGAATGCAAGCTTTGATGGGGATAACATGAATCGACCCATCGGAGGCCACGACCTCACCCTTTTGGGTAGGGGCCTCAACGATGCAAGGGAAAGGACTAAGGCATGTCCAAAAGAGGGTAGAAAAGTTCGTTACCCTTAAACGCCGCTTTGAGCCCATGGCTCGACTTTTGGCACGGATGGAAAGGAGCGCCTTGCCCTCCTCTACGCATAGCCACCAACGTTGAAGGGATCGGATGAGTATAGCTCCTCCAAACCCAAGCTCCAAGCTAGGGTTTACTATTTCTCCTTCTTCTCCAAGCTCTTCTCTCTCTCTCTCTCTCTTAAGAACCCTTAAGGAAAATAATGAAGAAGAAGGGGATTTCGGCCTTCTATGCTGCCACCGAGCCTCCCAAGCCAAAACCAGCCCCCAAAGTCAAAGTGCAATCAATGCCCTTGATTTTGGCCACAAAGTCCAACTTTGAGCTGTCGCCGGGCGACAGCCATTGTCGCCTGGGCGACAGCGTTATGAACCGACTTTGACCAGCCAGCAACACTGCTTCATGACCCCAGTCACCTTGTCGCCAGTGTTATCCGCCACTCGACAACGCTATCGCTGGGCGACAGCCACTGTCGCCTGGGCGACAACGTTAAGAACTCCAGAAATTTACCTTCCTGATTTGGGGTCTTACAAAAATTTATCAGAGGAGAGTCTGGATGCCAACCCCCCAAACTCGGCAAAGAGATGATCGGTTTTACTAACAGAAGGACCCTTGAATAAAGGTGTCGTTGTTTTTAGGAACTAAAAGCTCGTAGCAAAAGCTAAGCCCTCTTGTCGTTTATTCCAATCACATGAGTCGGTATAGTTAACCCCTCTGATTATTGAAGTGATAGGGTGAAAATCCTCCGACAGCTTAGCATCCAAGATAGGGGACAGACCTCCGACTCGATTCTCATAAAAATCCAAGTTGGGTGATAGGACAGAGCCTCGGGAGTGAGTTCTCCTAAGACCAAGACTCTGCATTGACGGTCGAGATCAGCTTCCACCTTGCATGATTGGTCGAGTTACCCCCCGATTGCACTTATCATCCGACTGGAGAAGTTATTTGAGAAGAGTCCATGGTACCCCTCAATTATCTCCCACAACTCAAGCGTCATCAAAAACTTTGAAATAAGCAAGAGTGCTTATTTGCGAGCATCTACCATGCGAGTATGCAGGTGCGAGTATGACACATGCGAGTAAGGCATGATCATCGATCGAATCGAGTATCTCCCAAGGTCGCACAAATCGCAATGGCGAGCACTCAATCTCGCTTCGAGCATATGCGCCTAGCGAGCACTCATCAAGTTTGAACCTAAGAGCCTAATCGATGCACAGAAGAATAAGCGAGTACGAGAAGAGCGGGCGAGCAAAAAAAATCCTTTTTTCATATATATGTGTAAGTATACATCTGCAAAAGTTGTACATATCATCGGCAGCGCGATAAAAAAGTAAGCCTGCCGACTAGGCATCATCATCTCCATCCTCACCGTCGATATCGACGTCCTCCTCCTCATCCTTTTCATCGTCGTCATCCTCATCATCGATCGACCGAGAAGGAGGTCGCAAAGGAGAGGTGGACTCCACGACAAGCAGAGTCGGGATGATGTCCATCACCATCTGGTTCATCGCCTCCCGCACCAGATGGCCTTCAGCTTGCAACCTGCTCAGGATGACTTTCCCAGTTGCTCGCGCAATCTCTCGGCGAATCTGAGGCATTTCATCGCCATGCACCCAGATCTTCTTGCCATCACGAGGAGGATCTGTTGTGGAAGGCTGTTGCTCGGCATGCCAAGTTTCTAGCTCGGCAATCCTTACTTGGGCGGCCTCTAGAGCGGCCTGAGTGTCTTCCAGCTCCTTCTCAAGTTGTGACATCATTTGGGCGACCACCACCTCATCCTCCTACAAGCAGAGCAAATAATCGTTAGCACGATAGTCGGCAGTATGCGAACAACGACAAAACAGATCTACGTCATGCCGATAGACGAGTTCCTTAAACTTTTGCACCTGTAGACCAAGCGAGATGGCCTTCTAGCCCACCTTCTTCAGTCGCTCCTCCGACTCGAGCAGATGCTTCGCCATCTGGTGGCTGAGCTTGGTAGATCGCAAGATCTAGCACGATCTCTGGTGAGCCAGATACTAGGCGGAGATGTCCTACAAAGCCTCGGCATCGGTGCGACCATAGAGGGCGAAGGTGACATCGTACGCCTCTCCCTTATCCTCCCAATCCTCCGACCAGGCGGGGAGGCTGGAGCTCAGAGTCACCTCGTGAGCGCTCTCTGACCAGGTCACCAATGGGCGACCATAGGCATCCTCTCTACGGATGCCTTCATTGAAATTCGGATGGCTGTGAGGCTCGCCAGCCTCAGCAGGATCAGCCTTCGCGCCCAGATCCCTTGCCGCGACCTCCTTCCTCTTCCTCGCAGACTCCTGGGACTTGCCCTTGCTCTTCCACTTCTTGGACGGCCCGAGTTCCTCTCCGGCAACCACCGGGTCATTGTCTACCTGCGACAAGTCAACGGGCTCAGTCGGCAAACCCGCGCCCACAGATGGAGCAACCTCCTTCGCCAAGGGCATAGGCTCGGACGGCAGAATGCGAGTAGCTGCAGAAGATAGAAGAAAAGGTTAGTCGGTGTTCAAAGCAAAATGAGAGTACAACAGAATCTCGCTCAGTAATTCACCTTCACCCGGGAAGACCTCGGCGAGTACGTCTACGTGCCTTCGCCAGATGACAACGTCAAAACGGCGACCACATAAGTAGTCGAGGAGCTTCTCGTGAGCCCCCTCCAAGAAGGGCAGCATGAAGACATGCTCGGGCGGCTGGTTGGAGGTGCAATGAATGGGCTCGAAGTCGCCGCTGATGACGACAAGCTGCTCGCCCCAGCGATGGTTCTTATTCGTCATGCCGACTAGCGTGCAGACATGGCTGCAAAAGAAAATGACGCCATCGCCGATCGCCATGAAGATGAAAACCCGCTTGAAGATAGAAAGATCAAAGGTGATCTTCTCTTCTCGCAAGAAGCAAAGAAAGCTAATGATCATCGCCATCCCATTCGAATTGATTTGGGTGGGGACTATCCCAAAGTAGCGCAGAATCTGGCATAATTCTGGCCACAGCGGTAGTCACAGACCGACCTCGAAATGGCGGATAAGGCACATGATCCCGTCATTTGGACTGCTGTTGAGGTGCTCACTCTGGCAAGGAAGCCTGGCCGAGTATCCAGGGGACAGGTACTTGTCCAAAAAATCGTCCAAGTCCTTTTGCCCAGTGGTCTCCTTCTTGAAGCTCGCAGCCACAAAATTCTTTGCGTGATTCGCACGCCGAATAGCAGCTTCTTCGGCCATCCTGGAAGCAAGGAAGAGAATAATCAATGAGTATAAGAAGCGAGAAGAAGATACTAGTTGTGCAAAGAAGGATATTGTCGCTGAAAGTGTAATAAATACCTACCCACCCCCTATTTATAGGCAGAGGTGAGAGAAGGGAGATTGACTACCCCATCGCAACTAGGTAATCGGGATGGCGAGTATTACGAGGAAATCACCATTTCCATGATATACATCAAAAGCGCCGACCTTCAGCGCGCGAGGGCCTGCACTAGAAACACAGCAAACTCGCCAACAACATGCGACATTCCAAACAAGCAAATACTCGCAAGCACTGAAGAATAAAAGAAGAGAGCAGCAAATCACAGGCGAGTATTAATACTCACCAAATAAATATTACAAAGAAATATTGTCTTGATTACATAATCGCCAAAGGCGTCCTACTCAATCTAAGCGACAAGGAAAGTGAAGAGAAGCTATAGAGGCCCATGTGTAGTCGCCTGGGGATCAAGAGTCTGAAGATGTCGCCTGACCCATCCCATGTTGTGTGCGCGCTTGAAATGCTCCAAGGCCAGCGACATCGCATCCTCGCCCTAACGCAGCTGATCCTCAATCCTCGCAAGCCGGCCGACCGATCCTATGCTCGCTCGCAATCCGACCAGCTCATCATGATGGAGATGCTGGCGATGCTCAATCTGTGTGATCTGGTATTCCAAGTCATTGATAGAGTGGAAGCAAGATTTCACGCCAGCTAGCCGAGTCTCGAACTCCTCCAGCCTGGTGACCCGCACCTCCAGCTCGGCGAGGCGGCGATGAGGCTCGCTGACCATCATGCGCTCTACCTTGGCCTCCAGCTCCAGGTATGCACGAGCGACCTTTTCTTAATACTCACGGGGCGGGAGCCCAATGGTGTCGATCAACGCCCCTTCCTCCCCCCGGTGTAGTAGCGCGAGATGCAATCAGAGACAGAAGCGACAAAGTCAGCAGCAAAACCAACAAAAAATAAGAAACTATCTGAGAAAGCGATGATTACCAGGCCGAGTAACGTCGCTCCTCGCATCGTGTCGAGGGCTGCGAGATCGTCCCCGCCGAGGACTCTTACCTTGGCCTGTGGAAGGGCTACGATGATCTCGCCGAGCCGAGGAAGAGCCGGCGAAATGCTCTCTGCTCGGAGGAAAATTCCCCAGCCGCGACCATCCCCTGGTCGACCTCCCCCTCTCGGGGCGAAGAAGCCCGATGTCCCACCACACTGCGAGGACTCCGCTGGGTGGACAAAGGGCGACATCGACGAAGATGGATGTTGATCGCCAGGTGGTGGCAGAGGAGGCGGCGACGGAAGACCCCCCACAGGCATCTATGAAGAACTCGCCGATGCGGATCGCAAGGAGACCGGTGGCATCGGAGGTAGACTGCTCGCTGGAGGGCCTCCATGCTCTCTCCCCGAAGGCCTCTGTACCGAAGACGCAGAAGGCAAGCCGTAGAGAATCTGCAACAGGCAATTCGACCGCGAACCCTTCTAAGGCTCTGGAGCGACCATCGAAGATAATCACAGCAGAGGGATATCTAGGTGCTCACCCGGATCCCAAGTTGTCGATAGGTCTGAAAAACTGAAAAAAAAGGAACAGTCACAATCTAGCTGGCAGCATCAAGGTGGCGACAAAATTAATCCGCATGAGGGAATCCCTTCGACCTCGCACAGGGTCAGAAGCGGGATGGACTTGGGTCTGGGACCCAGTGTTGCTCGACTCCGGGGCGACCTTGGATGCAAGGGGCGTGGTGTCCAGCTGCTTGCCATTATCGGACAGGCCGAGGTCATCTAGCACCTGTCGAGTGCTCGCGAAAGTCCCCGGAGGAACGACGGCAGGATCGGCGACATCCTCCGACGGAGCAGTCTTCTTCTTCTTCTTTTTGGCGATCTTCTTCCTCTTCTTAGAAGCAAGGAAGTCGGCGAGATCGTCCTTCTCACATGTTCGTTTGCGAGGTGGTGTCAGCAAGCCGAGAAGAGCAGACATATCTTCTTCAGCTTACTCGGCAGCAGTCTGCGGCATTTTGAGTAAATTTGGAAAGATGATCCAATAAAAGACCCCCCCTATATATAGAGTCCCGGAACCAGCCAGGCAGTGGACGCGTAGACACGATACTCTCCCAAAGCAGCTCATCGAATAAAGGTTGGATGTCTCTTTTTGAGCTACTTTGTTGCTCGCAAAGAGCGGGGATTGTGTGCAACCCATATTCTCTGAGGGTGTGACACATTCAAGGCCACATCGGCAGAAGTTAAAGTCAAAGTTCAACACAGAGAACAGGAGTCAAAGACTGAACACAGCATAGCAAGCTGAGATAGTAGAAGGCCTGTGCGATTATAGGCGAGCATGTGCAAGCTGCCCCTTATACTCACTAGGTGGGCGACCATAGTGACGCTCGCCGAAGCCAGGCGAGATCCCCTCAATGTCGCATAGTCGTCGGGCAGGGATAGGGCAATAAATAGCCCCCCACCCTTTGGTTTTCCTATAAATAAGATCCAGGGGTACTTGGATTGGCACTTTTGGCTGAGCTTTTAGAACTCCTTTTTCGAAGACTTGTCCCCCCGAGTTCTTGACTGTCACCCTCGACCGTCATCCTAGATACTCGCCAAGTTTGTGCCTTCCCCATACCCTGCTCGTCCATCTTTGTTTGTGGAGGAGAAGTCTCTTCTGAGCTTCTAGGTACGTGGTGGGACCTCCCTGCCGCAGCACCTGGGGTCCTTTGTTGCTCTTCTAGCCCTTTCGTGATTGCCAGCCAAGCCGTCTAGCTTGACCGCTGGGCGAGTAGCCGCCGGCTGCATTGATCCAAATTTTGGAGCCTAGGATTTTCCTAGCTTCAACAATGGGGTGTCGGCAGGAAGTGAGCGGTGGAAGGGGGAGTTGTAGCCCTAGTATTTATGGAAGAGGGGGAGAACCCGATTCATAAACCTATTCGTTCTTTGATCAGTGCTCGCTAAAGAAGGCTTGAATGTGTCTTTTCGACCTCTGACGAGCTCGCAAAGAGCGTGGATTTTGTATAACCTATATTTAGTGAGTAGCTTAAGGGGGGCCTTGGTGAACCCAAATAAGCTGGTCCAGCCCATCCAATAGTGCAGAGGGCAAGTCTGGAAGATGACCCCAGCTCGCGGCCTGCTCGATCTAGGCCACTCGCGGTCTAAAGGACGAGGCGAGCTTAGATATCCTGATGCCCCCGGCGGGATGGCTCTCTCTCGCCACCAAGGAAACTGGGCAAGTACGTGCCCCTTGTCTGGTGTGTTGGAACACAGTTTTTCGCATCCCTTTGGTTTGAGAATAACAAATCCTACTTGTCTTTGATCTAGTTTTCCATTGTGGTTTTAGTATGCAAGATTGAACAAATATGACACGCGAATGCTATGTGTTGGTCTGGACTTGCTCAAGTACTGAAAAGAAAGGATGTGGTCTAACGTCAGGCGTTAGAGCCAACGTCGGCGTTGACCCTCGATCTCACCCGCAAGAAAATGGTATGGAGGGAAGTTGCCGTGATTGAAGATGGATCTTTGGAATGATTTGACCTAACGCCGACGTTAGCCTTAACGCCAGCATTAGGGTTGCCTAAAATGAAATATTTTCAAAGACACAATATCTCCTTCCTTAGAATGTGGATTCGAACCATCAAAATATTTTTATACAGAGTCAACGACCGGCGTTAGACCAAACGTTGGCATTATCTTGCTCTCCTATAAATAGGTGGCATTCATTTCTATTAAAGGGGACACAACTCAAGGAGCCCTATTCCAGTACTCTAAATTTTCGGAGGACATATTTTCAGATCACAAAGGATCTCCCACTCAATATCAAGAGAAAGAATCGAAGGAGGCTTGGATCAACGCTAACTCAACGTGAAGAACACACACTTCGACTTCAACGATCTTCAGTGGCTCTTCATCATGTCCTTCAGATTTCCTCATAGGGAGTTTTAAATTTATATTTCATATTTTTATATTACTTTTATCTTTGTGTTCGGTTAGTGAATTTACCGCGATTGTTGACGACTAGGTTCGTGTGTGGCTTACGGGGAATTCGCCACAAGGAGACTAGGTCTAGGGATTAGATTTAGGGTTGCTCAAGGCTTTTCCGGGGATAGAGAGGCTAGAGCGGCTTGAGGTCATATCTGGGGAAAGATCGGTTAAAGCCAACCGGTTCTTGGGAGAAGAGTCGGTATAGAAAACAAAAAGAGTTTTTAATATTTTCGCTTTGATTTCTATAGTCATAGAAGTCCAATTTTGTAACCAATTTTATAAATAACAATCATTTCTTTTCTTGTTCAATAAAATTGATTTAATTTTCAATTTCTAGCACTTTACTTTTTATTTCATATAAAATATTAAAAGTTTTCCATTATATCTTAAAGTTTCTAAAACCCTTATTCACCCCCTCCCCCCCCCCCCCCCCCCCCCCCCCCCCCCCCCCCCCCCCCCCCCCCCCCCCCCCCCCCCCCCCCCCCCCCTCTAAGGGTGCCTTAAGATCCAACAAGTGGTATCAGAGGTTATTCCAAAATGGTTTCACCACTGGGAATAATGGCGCACTGTGATCTCACCTTCTACGAGGGGCAAGGAACTAGTAGACCACCACTATTTATTAGGTTCGTTTTTAACTACTGGAGAACTAGGATGCGTTGTTTCTAAAGACTTTAGATATAGAAGTTTGGGTAAAGATTGACAACGCTATTCTCTTCCTACCACCATAGTAGGAGAAGATACTCTTGATAAACCTAAAGATAAGTGGGATGATCTAGACAAACTTAAATGTAAAAATAATGTTAAAGCAATGAACGCATTATTTTGTGTTTTAGATAAACCTGAATTTAATCGTGTCTTTGCTTGTGAAACTGCATATGATATATGGAATTTATTAGAAATTACTCATGAAGGTACTTCGCAGGTGAAGGATTCAAAGCTTTTCCAACTGGAATCGGAGTACGAAAAGTTTTGCATCGAACCAGATGAGGATATCGATGTCATGTACACAAGATTCACAAAGATCGTAAATGCAACAAAAATCCTCAGAAAGACCTTCCCGTACGGAGACCTAGTGAGGAAGATTCTTAGATCTCTCCTACCAAAATTTAATCCAAAGGTGACGGCTATATCAGAATCTCATGCTCTAAGGCGACTCCACATTGAGAGCTTCATTGGGAATCTAAAAACTCATGAGGTGGAACTCAAAATTCAACAAGAAGAGTACCATGCAGAACCTAAGAAGAAGGCTTTGGCGCTAAAATCCAAGAAGGAGGCAAATGATGATGAAAAGGATGAAGAAATCCTCTTTGCAAAGAATTTCAAGAAATTCGTGAAGAATCCGGAGAGAAGAAACTCTTTTCAGAAATACTTTGTGAAAGATGCAAAAAGGAAGGGATCATCATCTACGAAAGAAAAAGGTATTGACGACAATGACGAGCGGCCACCACCAAAGTGCTACCATTATCGAAAGACCGGACACATCTGGCGGCAGTGCCCAAAATATCTGAAAGAGCGAAAGGAAAGGAGGCACAAAGTAAAATAGAAGAAGAAAGTTCTGAAGGCGCCTACATGGGATGATTCTTCCTCCGCAGTGTCAAGTGGATCTTCTTCAAGCGACGATGAAGAGACAAACATGTGCCTGATGGGTAGGAGCAAAGATCTCACCGACAAAGAAACCAGTGTCCAAAGTGACAGTAAGGCACCTCCTACTTATGATGAAATCAACGATGAATTCCTTCAAACATGCAAATATTTTGAAAAAAGTCTTAAGGATATTGATCTCTTAAAAACAAAAAATAAGATTTTGAAAGTGCGCAGTGTGCCTCTGAGAATCCACTAGAGTGGGGTCAAAAGAGGTTTAAAATATTTCTATCCTAACTGTGTATACAATAAAATAAACTAAGGAATTATGCTCAAACAAAATCACAGGCAGAATAATATAGTGCAGGAAATAAAATGCTGAAGAAAAGAATTGTGACAGCACAGAAAAGTACAACACAAACACAAGAGATTTTATAGAGGTTTCCCTAAATGTGGGTAGTCCTCTCTTCTACCATCTGGTAGGAATGCACCACATGTGCCTGAGTCTTTTGATAAGGAGACTCTTGAACCAAAGATCTTTTGATAAGGAGGTCTTGAACCACAAATCGTTTGATAAGGAGATCTTGAACCATAGATCTTTTGATAAGCAGATCTTGAACCACTGAATACTTTGAAAGAGGGATTGTAAAAACTCTTTTACAGTTGAGAATGAGAAGGAGAAAGAAGAAGGTGAGGAAGAAGAATTCTGTTCTCATAATTCTTTTGAAGCTTGTCTAAAGATCAGTTTCTATATTCTTTCACTGGATCTGCTGATGATGAACTCCTGCTTATGATTATGATGATTTGTAGGAGCTATGATTGTCATATCCTTTCTCTTCCTTCTGATTGAAATCTGTCTGCTATGTGATATTGATGAAGAGCAGCCTTCAGTTATTCTATTCTAATGGAGAGAGAGAAGTTCTTATTTTTCAGTGTATTTTTCTCTATTAGGGTTCCAGGAGGAAGAAGAAGAAGGAGGAAGACCTAAATCATAGTCATTAGAAAATGTAATGAATGTTGTGTGTTTCTCTCTACAATCTTCTTATTTATTGTCACTCTATTTTGGTTTGAATTCCTTTTCTCTTCTGGAATGTCCTGAAAAGGCAAATCATTGGACAATAGCTCTTCCTTTCCTCTTTTAATTCTCGACCCGTCCACCAACTGTAATGTCTCATTCCAAGAGACCTTTTCTGTCTTCTTGAATTCTCCTTTCCATTTGAGGCAATAATTAAGCCGTTGGAGATCGGTCTTGAGCACTGTGGGACATGAGAGAGAGATCCAAAATGACAACTGAAAAGGTTTCCTTTTTCAGACTGTATTCGACGTAGCGTCGAGTTCTCTTTCTCTCTTATCGACGCAACTTCGAGTTTATGTAGGAGCAGCTTTGAATTCATTCTCTCTCTAATTAAAATCTGCTTGTCGACATTGCGTTGAAACCTTATTGACATAACCGTCGAGTTGAAGGTTTGACTCAGAACCTCATTATCTGCGTCGAAATGTAGTTGACGTTGCGTCGACTTTAGATGGCTTCGACAAATACTTCCTTCTGTGTTGAGTTGAAGTAGAAGCTGCGTCGACTTCTCATAATACTTTGACATGACCATGGCCTCTACGTCGATATCCTTTTAACGTAGCGTTGACTTGAATTACTCCGACAGAAGGTTGAGTTGCTTGGACTGCTAGTCTAAGTATCGTCGACATCCATTCGATGTTGCGTTAATTTCTATTTGACGCAAAAGATAACTTAACCCAAATACTGCTTGTCTTGAACTTGTCTTGTCACCCTAAGTTGAGAGAGATATCCTAAGACATCTAATGACCACATTACCCTCACTATACAATGGGTAATTCAACCTAAGAGATAAAATCACTTTTTAGATAATTTGTTAAGTTAAATCAAAGGTGTTTTTCCCAACAATCTTCCCCAATTTATCTTAACAAATTTTACAGATTGATTAATGTGATTTTACACATTCCTTTTACATAAACAAAAAAATCCAGACAAGACAACAAAGACATAAGAAAATGACAGACTGAAATCACAAGCTATTTCATTCAATTGTCAATAAATTATATAGATCTCCACAGCTGTTTGATTCCAGGAAGTATAAAGATTTACATAATACCTGAGCTTCATTGCTCCTTCTCAGGAGTTCTTCTTTTCCTTGATAAAACTTTTGGAACAACCTTCCTTGGAGCAATCTGTAGAAGCTCATCATCTTCAGGGGACATTGTTGCTTCTTCTGCAATATTGTCCTTGAGAGACTCCCCCTGAGATTGTGCATTTGCTTCAGCCTCCTGAGTAGCTTCCTGAGTAATCTGAGCTACATTATTCAGAATATCCTCTTGGATTTCCCCTGGACCACAGCTGCATCCATTTCATCTTCCAAGTTCCTTTGAACTTCTGGAGCAGGCTCCCCCTGAGTATCTGAGAGCTCCCCCTGAGTATCTGAGAGCTCCCCCTGGGTATCTGGGAGCTCCCCCTGAGTATCTGGGAGCTCCCCCTGATTTACTAGAGCCATTTGCTCCTCATTCTCATTTTCTGGTGCAGGCTCCCCTGGACCTGTGCACCTTGGAAGGTGGTAACTTTGTCAGGAGTAGGAGATTCATCAGTCTGGCCACCCACCTCTAGGACAGGCATTTCTTCCTCCAGAATGTTCTCCCCCTTCTTAACCTTGCTTGCAAGAGAGGTTAAGAACTCTTTTGTGACCATGGAGGAAGACATAAAGTCATTAAGGCTCTGGGGGGATCTTTTAGAATTTAATAATTCAGCCTCCATCTGGGAATACTTCCTGTCAAACTTTCTTGCTTGAGAAACCATTAGATCTGCAAATGTAGAGGAGGCAAGACCAACTGCCTTAGAGATGACCTGCTCAACGTCAATTGGAGGGATATGAAAGGTAGATGGAGGAGGTGATAGTGGGGAATCTTCTTGGATAGGGGAGAGTGCATGGTAGGTTTCAGGTGAGATATGGATTGGAGGTGGTGGTGGTGGTGGAACAAACTGAGAGTCTGATGTAATAGTGGATAGTTGTTGATGATGAATGTAAGGTGATGGCTCTGGGACTGAAGTAGATGGAATGGATTGAGGGATTTGCTGATGTTGTTGTTATTAATGTTGCTGAGGAGATGGTTGAGCTGGGGCATCATCCTGAGGGAGATCTGGAACTATGTCTAGTGGAGTTGAAGAGGGAGGAGGAGGAATATTATCCCTTGGAGGATCTGTTATATGCCTCTCTGAATCTTGAGGAAGAGGAGAGGGAGGAGGTGAGTCTGGAGCTTGATCAGGTTTCAATGTCAGTCTGGTCAATTTTGAGAATATTCCTATATTTATTCTCTTTCCAGGAGGAATAGGCACTCCTTTTGACTTACACACACCAGGATAGTGGTGAAGCAGTACCTCACTCATTATCCTCATGTAGGCATTTTCTTTGTGGGCATATTTGTGCCAAATCATCCTTAGGAGGCATTACCCCCAATTCATACTTTTCTTAAGAACTAAAGCTCCCATAATTTGAAGTTGTTGCTTTGGAACAACATCATGTGCTACAATCTTACATAGCAGCACCTTCCCTACTGTACAACCCTGAATTCGCCGACCGAACCCCCGGGACCCAAGAGGTCTTTAAGATTTGTTTTTCCTAGCCAAAGGGGGGGGGGGGAGAGCTCCTCTCGCCCCGCTCCAAGGCAAGGGGGCGAGCTCCTCTCGTCCTCGTCCCCTCCAAGGGGGCGAGCTCCTCTCTCCCCCACGCCCCCAGCAGCAGGGGGGCGAGACCCGCGGGGGGGGGGGGGGGGGGGGGGGCTCCTCTCGCCCCGCCCCAAGGCAAGGGGGCGAGCTCCTCTCACCCCCGTCCCCTCCAGGGGGACGAGCTCCTCTCGCCCCCACGCACCCAGCAGCAGGGGACGAGACCCTGGGGGGGGGGGGCGAGCTCCTCTCGCCCCGCCCCAAGGCAAGGGGGCGAGCTCCTCTCGCCCCCGTCCCCTCCAGGGGGGCGAGCTCCTCTCGCCCCACGCCCCGAGCAGCATGGGCGAGACCAGCATGGGGGCCGCCCCTAGCTGGGTCTCACCCAGCCCCAGTAGAGGGGCGAGACCAGTAGGGGGGCCGCCCCTAGCTGGGTCTCGCCCAGCCTCAGTAGAGGGGCGAGACCAGCAGGGGGGCCGCCCATAGCTGGGTCCCGCCCAGCCCCAGCAGAGGGGCGAGACCAGCAGGGGGGCCTCCCATAGCTGGGTCCCGCCCAGCCCCAGCAGAGGGGTGAGACCAGCAGGGGGGCCTCCCCTAGCTGGGTCTCGCCCAGCACCATTAGAGTGGCGAGACCAGCAGGGGGCGGCCCCTAGCTGGGTCTCGCCCAGCCCCCAGCAGAGGGGCGAGACCAGCAGGAGGGCAGCCCCCCGGGTCTCGCCCCACCCAAGCTAGGGGGCTTGCCTAGCCCCTAGTTGGGTCGGTCTGCGTTTAGCACCTCAGAACAATGGGATTTGGCTATTCGCAGGCCAAATCCGGGGTATTTTGGTAATCTGATAAGCCAGAGTTTGGTTATTCGCAGCCCAACTTCAAAAATCCTATAAATAGGACCAAGGGGGCACCATTTGGAAGGGGATCATTCTAGGTTAGCTCTCTCCCTCTCTCTCCCTCCCCAAGTCTCTCTAGGGGGTGAGGAGAGCCTCCAGTAGTGCCCAAGCTTAGTAGTGGCTTGGGAGGGGAAGTTCCTAAGGGGCTTCCGGGTATGTGGCGGGACCTCCCCACTAAGCCCTTGGTCCAGTCCATAGTTCCTCAACCTTCAACCTAGAGCTCTCCCTTGGGGGAAGTAAGGGTTGGTCGCCCCTCAGCTTGCTGAGGGCCCCGAACTCCACAGACACCGAGAAATCGATTTCAACATTATGGTGCGGTGAGCGTGGAGTGTGACCGATTCAAGAAACTCTCAAGATGAGCTCCATGGCTGGAGGTGGAGGATCCGACCCAGGTCACTCGCAACCCCCGGTGGCTGGGGTGACGTTGGAGATGTTCGAAGATTTTAGGCAAGAGGTCTTACAGACCTTCCAGGTTGCTTTCGCCATGATAGTCGGAGGCAGAAGAAGAGATGGTCCAGAGGTCCCCCCCCCCGGCAGATGGGCGAGGGAACTCTCGGCCAATAATCCAGGAAAGAGGTACTAGTGGGGGGGGGGGGGGGGGGAGTGGGGAAGTGCCATACCCCCACTCGCCCACCTTCAAGGGGGCGAGCTCAGGAGGGAGGCGCCCTCCCAGCTTGCCCCGCCCCTTCAAGGGGGCGAGCTCAGGAGGGAGGTGCCCTCCCAGCTCGCCCTGCCCCTTCAAGGGGGCGAGCTCAGGAGGGAGGCGCCCTCCCAGCTCGCCCCGCCCCTTCAAGGGGGCGAGCTCAGGAGGGAGGCGCCCTCCCAGCTCGCCCCGCCCTTTCAAGGGGGCGAGCTCAGGAGGGAGGCGCCCTACCAGCTCGCCCCGCCCGTTCAAGGGGGCGAGCTCAGGAGGGAGGCACCCTCCCAGCTCGCCCCGCCCCTTCAAGGGGCGAGCTCAGGAGGGAGGCGCCCTCCCAGCTCGCCCTGCCCCTTCAAGGGGGCGAGCTCAGGAGGGAGGCGCCCTCCCAGCTCGCCCCGCCCCTTCAAGGAGGCGAGCTCGGGAGGGAGGCGCCCTCCCAGCTCGCCCCGCTCGTTCTATCCCAGCCCCAAAGGGGAGCGAACGGGGTAGCATCCGACCCCCACTCGCCCCGCTCCAAAAGGAGTCGAGTGAATGTTGGTGGGCGAGACCACCCCGGTTGGTGGCTACCCAATAGCCCAGCAAGCGCAGAGACCAACAGTTCGACTCCGCGAGAGCAAGGAAGGAGGGGCTTTCAAAAGAGAAGATCCAACCGCCCGAGGTGGAGGCAGGGGTCGAGGACACCCCCTCCACCGCCTCAGCAAACCGTGGCGATTAGCCAAAGAAGGAGAAGGAACCACGTGGGAGGAAGAAGGGGAGTCCGAGTGGAGTTACCCTACTGTGACTTCCACGATGAGGAGGGTCACGCGACGTTCGCCTGCCCTGAGTTATTGGAAATGAAGGATGCCAGGGGTCCAAGGCAACAACAACAACTACCAGAAGAAGTTGAGGAAGACCAGGCCTGGGAGTGAGAGACTCAGTTCGGTTTCCATGCTTAGTTTTCTTTTCGATCCCTAAGTTCATGTAATGTGATGTTTCGTTTCCTTGCCTAGTTTTCTCACATGTATTAGGGTGTTTAATATAATGAAAAATTTTCAAAAAATACTTAGCCCCGATGCTGGCCCGCTGACCAGGCTCCTACCTAGCTGGCAGGGCCGGGAACTGCTCGGGGAAGGAAGGAAAAATACTCCACCTATAGTTGAGCCGGGCTCCTGGAGTGTGTCGACCTTGTATCCACCTCTAGTTGAGCCTGGCTCCTAGAGTGTGTCGACCTTGTATCCACCTCTAGTTGAGCCGGGATCCTAGAGTGTGTCGACTTTGTATCCACCTCTAGTTGAGTCGGGCTCCTAGAGTGTGTCGACTTTGTATCCACCTCTAGTTGAGCCGGGCTCCTAGAGTGTGTCGACTTGGTATCCACCTCTAGTTGAGCCGGGCTCCTAGAGTGTGTCGACTTTATATAGTTGAGCCGGGCTCCTAGAGTGTGTCGACTTTGTATCCACCTCTAGTTGAGCCGGACTCCTAGAGTGTGTCGACTTTGTATCCACCTCTAGTTGAGCCGGGCTCCTAGAGTGTGTTGACTTTGTATCCACCTCTAGTTGAGCCGGGCTCCTAGAGTGTGTCGACTTTGTATCCACCTCTAGTTGAGCCGGGCTCCTAGAGTGTGTCGACTTTGTATTCACCTCGAGTTGATCCTGGCTCCTAGATTGTGTCGACCTTGTATTCACCTCGGATGGTTCCACTGACCGGGCTCTCTCTAACCGGCAGGACAAGTTGACCTCCCAGGGAGGGAAAAATATTTGTCCACCTCTAGTTGAACTCGGCTCCTAGAGTGTGTCGACCTTGCACTCCCCCCCCCCCAATGCTGGCCCGCTGACCAGGCTCCCACCTAGTTGGCAGGGCCGGGAACCACTCGGGACAGGAAAGAACTGTTGGATCGGTATGCGCCCTTAGAGGGGGGGGGGGGGGGTGAATAAGGGTTTTCAAAAACTTAAGATTATATTTAGAAAACTTTGATGTAATGCAATATTAAAATGTTTAACACAATTAGAAGTTATGTAAAACAAAATGAAGAGACATGCTTTTATTAATATTGAATAAGTTTTACAAAACTTGATCTCTTATGACGCTAGAGATCCGGAGGCGAATATATTAAAATCCTTTTTCGTTTTCTATACCGACTCGTATTCCCACGAATCGGTTGGCTTTAGCCGATCTCTCCCCAGATACGGCCTCAAGCCGCTCTAGCCAATCTATCCCCAGAAAGGCCTCGAGCACCCCCAAGATCTACTCCCTAGACCTAGTCGCCATCACGAGGCGAATTACCCCCTAAGTCTAACCCAGACCTAGTCGCCAACACGAGGCAAATTAACGAACCGTTTACAAGAATAAGAAATGAAATAAAAAGACAAACAATAATATAAAAACTCCCTATGTGGATCTCCTGGAGAAGTGGACGAAGGCCCGCAGAGTATGATCGTAGTCGATGCGGTCTTTCGTCAAGATGATGACGCGTGTTGAAATCTTCTCCACGGATCTCCTTCAGCTTTTCAGATTTGTGGGAGTATCTCTCTACAACTTCCTCTCTCTGATGTGGCACGAGGCTCTGGAGTTTGGGATCTAAAGAGGATAAAGAATACGAAGGCAAGGGGTCCAATTTATAGCCTTCACGCTACCGCCGGCGCTAGCGCTACCGCCGGCGCTAGCGCTACCGCCGGCGCTAGCGCTACCGCCGGCGCTAGCCCGGATTAAGAAACATTGTACGCGCCAGAATCTCCAATCCGAGGCAACAATTCCAGCATGACTTCAGAGTATCAAGCTAGCGCCGACACTATCTACTATCGCCTGCGCTATCTCATATTAGGAGACTTTTTGCGCGGCAGAATCTTCAATCCGAGGCAACAATTCCAGCATGCCTTCTGTGCATCGAGCTAGCGCCGGCGCTATCCACTATCGCCTGCGCTAGTGATCAGTTTGGAGTTGATGGCTCAAATTCGGGGGCAACCACCATATGTAAACCTTGAGTCATTTTGACCTGTTATCCTGCACACTCAGATCACACAAGATTAAATACACACATAGGATTTGTTATTCTCAAACCTAGGAGATGCAGAAGACCGTGTTCCAACAAACTCCCCCTTTTGATAATAACAAATCCATTAATGATAAATCAGAGCATTAATCTAAATAAGCATGAAGAAACATATTTGTGTGTGTGTGAAAAGGATGACTTAGGATAAATAATGATTATAGCATTTTAGTATTGCTCCCCCTAAATACATGCTCCCCCTATGTGAATGCTCTCCTAATATGTAAGCTATCATCTTAATTAATCATGTTGGGTTTTTATTTTGATAGCGGATTGTATTTATAGGTCTCCCCCTTTTGTAATTTATCATGTTAATTCTCCCCCTTTGTTATTAGCAAAAGTGGGTTAGGAGGCACCTACAGAGAAGTTTGATAATAAGATAAAGCATGATCGAGCTTCTTAGTGAGAGGAAATGATAAGAAGTTTTTAGAATAAAGTGTAGAGAAAAATAGATCAGAGTTTTGGCCTAAGAAAAATAATGATTTCCCCTTTATATAAAAAATATCAGAGTTTTAGCATAAAATTATGATTTCCAAGTAACTAGTCTACCCAGACAATATGTCTACACCCTAGCCCCGTACTAAGTGACGGATGGGCATGAGGAGCTGCAATCATGCCGTAGGTTGGGGTGTTAGTCCCATATGCAAACACTAGACAAACACTTAACCTAACACTCTTTCCCCCCAGTGCCTCGCAAGGCCCTACTGGAACCCTCCCCGGTTAAGGACAAGACATGACTAGAGATAAGGTTATCTAATGTCTACAACCCTACGCCCCCGCTATGGTGAGATGTGAAGTCATGGATAATAATTGTTGGAAGCATTTAAATCTAATGATAATTTATAGCGTATGAGTTTTTATTTTTATTTGTCTTTATGAAAAACACTCCCATAGCTATATTGAAAATCATGAATGAATCAGAGTTTGAGCATTTGCGGAAGATTTAAAAAAGAAACATAATAAGAGTTTGAGTTAAAAAAAACTTTATAAAGATAAGAGTTAAGGCATTTTTCAACATCCTCAAAAGTAAAATATGATTTGTAGTAATAATAAGAAGATGTTCTTATAAGCAGTATTTCACTTGTTGGAGGAGTGTTTAACATAAAAGTTTATAAATCAGAGTTGTTACAATAAAAATGATATGCATGTAAGAACAGCCAATATAAATTTTACCAAGCAAGTCTACCAATTGTTTTGTAAGAAAAAAGTTGAGATTTAAGACTTGATATAAGCATGAAAGTGCAAGGTAAAAGTTATATGGTAATGATGATGCAGAAGACTTGTAAAATACAAGAAACATCTTATTGTATTCAATGATGATCCATAAAAAGATATAAGAGTTTAATTTTAAAAAGAAGATGTTTATGTAAATCATGTTTCAATGAAAATCTTTTATGGTTGACAATAAAGTAACCAAGCATGAAATAATTTTATCAAAAAGAAATTACTACAATGTTATTTTAATTCACAATTTCAAAACATACCAAACATTGTAGAAAGCATGCTGGGTTATCTAGTGCATTTCATAAATAAAGAGTAGTATAGAATTAGCATTAGGATCCAATACTCATGAGAAGAAGTGTTATGGAAGATAATGATGTGCACATAGGTGTATTTTTGAGTAGAGTATACAAGAGTTTTAATCAAAATTACAAGTAATATGTAAAGTAAGAGCACAATAAAACACAAATAATTTTACTTCCACTCACTTCAATGCACACAAGAAAAATGTACAACTACCAAGGTGCTTTGCACACACAATGCTCATTAAGACTTATCAGGGTGCAAAGTAGTGCTTGGGGGATCACAGATTTTTATTTTTGAATGTTTTGAAACTAGTGATCCGGTGTACTTTAAGAGAAAGTGGTTTTTATTTTGAAAGAAATATTTGATTTGCACAAGACACTTTACTATTCTTTCCAAGGTGCTCAACCTCACAACGCTTATTAAGACTTATCAGGAGGTTCAAGTAGTGCTTGGTGGAGTTATCTTTGTCACTTTATTTTATGATTGTTGTTTTGTACAAAGTTCTCCGAATACACTTGTTTTGCAAACCAATAGAATTTATGAAAAAGATGACCACTTTTCTTAACTTTTAAAAGTGCAAATAAAGAAGTGTAGGTAAGATACTTGTGCAATTTTAATTCATTGTACTAATACATAACATACACAAGCATTCTTAAATTAAACCATATGTAGACAATGCCAAAAGGTGAGTGAATAAATATCATTATCAAACATAAAACATTTACTCATACTTAGAGGCATGCTAAGCTTGATTCGACACACCCTTTTTAAAATATAATTGATGCACATATTAATAGATATATCAAAGCATGATAAAGACAATGTTCAAAGTATTTTGAAAGGATAAATTGCAACATTATAGAGGTTCTAAGTAATAGATTAACTCATGCTTGATATTCTCAATAAAGTCCATACAGTATTTTTGATATTTTTGCAAAATAATTATAATTTAGAGTTTGAACTCTTATAATTTGATCTTGGACTTCCCGAGGACTACCCTGTGAGAGGTTTCCCCGGTACTAGGTGATATGATGGGATGATAGCCCAAATCACCCTTTCGCAAGATACATGTTAATAGAAAAGTTTAGTTCAAATATTGATAATTTTGTTTTTATATTTTTGTATTTGATTTTTGCTTTTAGAAATAGAATTTAAACAAATGACAAAAAACACTAAGGCAAAACATATAAATTTTTTTTTTGTAATTTGATTTTTCTATTTTTTTATTTGATTTTTCAAAAATCTATTATAGGCAGAATTGCAAAAATGAGTAGTACATTAATATATTTTTAAGCAATTTTCAGAATTTTAAAATTTCAAAAAATCGGGGACTCGAGATAGCGTCGGCGTTAGGTACTAGCGCCTGCGCTATCTCACAGAGAGTGCTTATTTTGATTGTATAGCCTTGATTTTCTTCGATTTTGCTTCCGATTTTTCTTAATTATGTTTTTGCAATGTAAGGCCTGTCTAATGAAGTGATGAGACGAGAAGAAATCGCAAAAAGTTGCGAAAGTTAAAAATTAGTACATGAGTTTCATCTTCATTAGATTTTCATATGTATTAAACCTTGATTATTGAGTTTTGCACAACATATGCATGAGGGAAATGATCATAAATTAGTGAAATAATATTCATGCAAATTTTCAATTTTGATTTAAACATAATTATGATTAAACATAGTTGGGGTAATTGAAAATAATGCAAATATATTAACTACCTAAGTAAAATTTGCGCATTTTATAAATATAGCCTAATACCCCTAAAGATACACCTTTTAAATTCATTTTGACATTTATTTTATTTAGTCTTAATAATCATATAACAAATTTAGTTTTTCAATTTTTATAAGACTTTTAGGAAATGGATTTAGAAGGATAGAAATAAAAAAGATGAGTAGATCACTTGAACAATGACATGACTATTTATTCAATATTATTTAATTTGATTTATTTATGAAATACAGTCATATCACAAGTCATATAAAGTGATCATAGCATGATAGTTTAAAAACAATAAAAAGAAAGTTTAAGCATATCATGAAGTAGAGAAATGATATTTCATTTTAATTGATTTCTACTTCATGCAAGTGGTGGGATACTAATGAATAAGAGACTTAGGTATCCAAAGAGGACCGGGAGTGATGGTTCCTTTGGGTACCCAAATACATCGTGTTTTCTTTTGAGGAGACAAAGATGAATGAACCCTTTCGTTTGACATTAGTGCGTCATTCTTAAGTATGGATCCCCATTCATACCTTGGTTTACTATTGTTTTTGTTCATTAAATTTCCATTGTGATTTTGTAAATATTATTTATTTGAAATTTATTTGCATTTAAACTTAAGTTGGGAATTGGTTGATATTGTAAATGAAGATGATGATAATGTTTTGAAAGTTCATTTACCATCTTTTGTTGTTTATTGTTTGGTTTAAATAGAGATGAATGGATCCATGTATTTAAGGTTTCATTTTTTATTTTTGGTCTCCATTCAAATATTGGTTTAATATTATTCTTATTTGTCAAATTTCCATGATAATTTTGCAAAACATTTTTTATAGGAAATTTGTTTATTTTTAAGTTTATGTTGGGAGAGTGGTTATTTTGTGAATGATGATGATTTGGAATTTCATTTTTAAGCATTTGATAATTTTTATTTCCTTTGTTGGGTTTAGACACATTATGAAAATTCATATTTAACTTGCTTTTGGAATTTGTTTGAGAATTTTTCTTTAAGATTTTCTTAAGCAAGATAATTTTAGTTTCTAATTCATCATTCTTAGTTTTTAAATTATGTCTAGCTTTATTATAAGCGATTGTGCTATTTTTAAGAGTGGTAGCAATTGATTCAATATGTTTTTCGTATTCATCCCTATATTCATCAAATGTTTCGTCCATCTCTTTAATTTCAATTTTATAGTCTTTACACTTAGCACAATCATTTTTCAAAGAAGAATTTTCTAAACATAATTTTTCATTTTGTTCTTTTATAAAAATAAGATCCTTTTCAAGTTCCTTGTATTTTTTATTTAAATTATTAAGATCTTTGCAAGGTGTTATGTTTTCATTAGAATTAAATTTTGCTTTTAAATTTTTATTTTCTAAGCGCAAGAGTTTATTAGCCCTTTTTAATTTCTTTATTTTGTGCTTAGTATTTTGTAGCAATTGTAATGAAGAGATAGAAGTACAAAAGATGGGATTAGATTTCTTTACATTGCTGTCGGGAGAGGCACGATTTGAACATATTACATCTTTTTGCAACTCCTCTTCTGAAGACAGTACTTCTTCTTCTTTTTCATTCAATGTGTGCTCCATTGATTCGTCATGAAAGAAGCTTTCTTGAAGACTAGTGCACGCTTGCATATTCTCCGGTTCTTGTGATTGTTCCATACCTGCAGGAGGAGAATCATAAGTTTCTTCAAGAAAATGCCATACTTTGTATGCACTAGAAAAATAATATATTAATTTGAAAATATCTTGAGATAAAGCACAAAAAATATAATGCATAGCTTTTGCATTTAGGTGACGCTCTTGTTTATTTGATTCGTCCGCTGGTCTAACTATTGCTAAATCCCACGCATTGATATCTAAGCTTTTAATAAATTTTTCCATTAATAATTTCCACCCTTTATAATTTTTCCCTTCGAATAAAGGTGGTCTAGGTGATTTTTCTTCTTCACAAAAATTTCCCCCACTAAAAGAAGCGAGATCATGAGACGCCATTATTCCCAGTTGTTAAGCCGATTGGAATAAAACCGCTCTGATACCACTTGTTGGATCGGTAGGCGCCCTTAGAGGGGGGTGAATAAGGGTTTTCAAAAACTTAAGATTATATTTAGAAAACTTTGATGTAATGCAATATTAAAATGTTTAACACAATTAGAAGTTATGTAAAACAAAATGAAGAGACATGCTTTTATTAATATTGAATAAGTTTTACAAAACTTGATCTCTTATGACGCTAGAGATCCGGAGGCGAATATATTAAAATCCTTTTTCGTTTTCTATACCGACTCGTATCCCCACGAACCGGTTGGCTTTAGCCGATCTCTCCCCAGATACGGCCTCAAGCCGCTCTAGCCAATCTATCCCCAGAAAGGCCTCGAGCACCCCCTAGATCTACTCCCTAGACCTAGTCGCCATCACGAGGCGAATTACCCCCTAAGTCTAACCCAGACCTAGTCGCCAACACGAGGCGAATTAACGAACCATTTACAAGAATAAGAAATGAAATAAAAAGACAAACAATAATATAAAAACTCCCTATGTGGATCTCCTGGAGAAGTGGACGAAGGCCCGCAGAGTATGATCGTAGTCGATGCGGTCTTTCGTCAAGATGATGACGCGTGTTGAAATCTTCTCCACGGATCTCCTTCAGCTTTTCAGATTTGTGGGAGTATCTCTCTACAACTTCCTCTCTCTGATGTGGCACGAGGCTCTGGAGTTTGGGATCTAAAGAGGATAAAGAATACGAAGGCAAGGGGTCCAATTTATAGCCTTCACGCTACCGCCGGCGCTAGCGCTACTGCCGGCGCTAGCCCGGATTAAGAAACATTGTACGCGCCAGAATCTCTAATCCGAGGCAACAATTCCAGCATGCCTTCTGAGTATAAAGCTAGCGCCGGCGCTATCTACTATCGCCTGCGCTATCTCATATTAGGAGACTTTTTGCGCGACAGAATCTTCAATCCGAGGCAACAATTCCAGCATGCCTTCTGTGCATCGAGCTAGCGCCGGCGCTATCCACTATCGCCTGCGCTAGTGATCAGTTTGGAGTTGATGGCTCAAATTCGGGGGCAACCACCATATGTAAACCTTGAGTCATTTTGACCTGTTATCCTGCACACTCAGATCACACAAGATTAAATACACACATAGGATTTGTTATTCTCAAACCTAGGAGATGCGGAAGACCGTGTTCCAACAGGAACCATGCTCCACCTCCAGTTGAGCTCGCTCTTCTAGCGAATGGCCTGGAAGGTGTCGACTCTTATCCACCTCTAGTTGAGCTCGGCTCCTAGAGTGTGTCGACCTTGTACTCCCCCCCCCCGATACTGGCCCGCTGACCAGGCTCCCACCTAGCTGGCAGGGTCGGGAACTGCTCGGGGCAGGAAGAAACCATGCTCCACCTCCAGTTAAGCTCGCTCGTCTAGCGAATGGCCTGGAAGGTGTCGACTCTTATCCACCTCTAGTTGAGCTCGGCTCCTAGAGTGTGTCGACCTTGTACTCCCCCCCCCCCCCCCCCCCCCCCCCGATGCTGGCCCGCTGACCAGGCTCCCACCTAGCTGGCAGGGCCGGGAACCGCTCGGGGCAGGAAGGAACCATGCTCCACCTCCAGTTGAGCTCGCTCGTCTAGCGAATGGCCTGGAAGGTGTCGACTCTTATCCACCTCTAGTTGAGCTCGGCTCCTAGAGTGTGTCGACCTTGTACTCCCCCCCCCCCCGATGCTGGCTCGCTGACCAGGCTCCCACCTAGCTGGCAGGGCCGGAAACTGCTCGGGGCAGGAAGGAACCATGCTCCACCTCCAGTTGAGCACACTCGTCTAGCGAATGGCATGGAGGGTGTCAACTCTTATCCACCTCTGGTTGAGCTCGTCTCCTAGAGTGTGACAACTTTGGCCCCGAGCAGAGACCGCTGACCAGGCTTGTTGATGCTGGCAGGGATGGAGATTCACTCGGCGAGGCAGGTAATTCATGTTGGTTAAGGCCCCGAGCAGAGACCGCTGACCGGGCTTGTTGATGCCGGCAGGGCTGGAGATTCACTCGGCAAGGCAGGTGATCCATGTATGGCCCCGAGCAGAGACCGCTGACCGAGCTTGTTGATGCCGGCAGGGCTGGAGATTCACTCTGCGAGGCAGGTGATTCATGTTGGTTAAGGCCCTGAGCAGAGACCGCTGACCGGGCTTGTTGATGCCGGCAGGGCTGGAGACTCACTCGGCGAGGCAGGTGATTTAGGTTGGATAAGGTCCTGGGGTGGCTCCGCTAGCCGGGTTTTCACTAGCCGGCAGGGATGGAGGACCTCTCAAGGAGGCTTTATGTTTTCTCTCAAAGTAGCTCCGTTAGCCGGATTCCCAACGACGCTCGTCGAATATGCAGGGTTGGACGTTTCTTTCCGAGCGCGTACCTCGCTCGAAAAGAGCGGGGATTGTGTACAACCCTGATATCGCCGAGCGAACCCCCGGGACCCAAGAGGTCTTTAAGATTTGTTTTTCCTACAATGGCTGAGGACAAGAATAGGGGGAATTAAATCAATCATCCCTTGTTAACCATGGCCGACTCAGACACGACCGATAGCGCCGGCGGTAGCACTACCGCCGGGCGCTAGCCCTACTAAGCCGTCTCAACCGCACAGCTGAGACTGCCTCGGTCGTCTCGCAAGAACGCCGAGACGAGTCGCTAGCGCCGGCAGTAGCAATATCGTCGGGCGCTAGCCAAAAGGGGGGGTGGCGAGCTCCTCTCGCCCCTCCCCAAGGCAAGGGGCGAGCTCCTCTCACCCCCGTCCCCTCCAAGGGGGCGGGCTCCTCTCGCCCCCACGCCCCCAGCAGCAGGGGGGCGAGACCCCAGGGGAGGCAAGCTCCTCTCGCCCCGCCCCAAGGCAAGGGGGCGAGCTCCTCTCGCACCCGTCCCCTCCAGGGGGGGCGAGCTCCTCTCGCCCCGCCCTAAGGCAAGGGGGCGAGCTCCTCTCGCCCCTGTCCCCTCTAGGAGGGCGAGCTCCTCTCGCCCCCACGCCCCCAGCAGTAGGGGGGCGAGACCCCAGGGGGGGCGAGCTCCTCTCGCCCCGCCCCAAGGCAAGGAGGCGAGCTCCTCTCGCCCCCGTCCCCTCCAGGGGGGCGAGCTCATCTCGCCCCGCCCCAAGGCAAGGGGGCGAGCTCCTCTCGCCCCCGTCCCCTCCAGGGGGGGCAAGCTCCTCTCGCCCCCACGCCCCCAGCAGCAGGGGCGAGACCAGCATGGGGGCCTCCCCTAGCTGGGTCTCGCCCAGCCCCAGTAGAGGGGCGAGACCAGCAGGGGGCCGCCCCCAGCGTGGTCTCGCCCAGCCCCAACAGAGGGGCGAGACCAGTAGGGGGCCGCCCCTAGCTGGGTCCCGCCCAGCCCCAGCAGAGGGGCGAGACCAGCAGGGGGGCCTCCCCTAGCTGGGTCTCGCCCAGCCCCAGCAGAGGGGAGAGACCAGTAGGGGGGCCGCCCCTAGCTGGGTCTCGCCCAGCCCCCAGCAGAGGGGCGAGACCAGCAGGAGGGACGCCCCCCGGGTCTCGTCCCACCGCAGCTAGGGGGCTTGTCGAGCCCCTAGTTGGGTCGGTCTGCATTTAGAACCTCAGAACAGCGGGACTTGGCTATTCGCAGGCCAAATCCGGGGTATTTTGGTAATCTGATAAGCCAGAGTTTGGTTATTCGCAACCCAACTTCAGAAATCCTATAAATAGGACCAAGGGTGCACCATTTGGAAGGGGATCATTCTAGGTTAGCTCTCTCCCTCTCTCTCCCTCCCCAAGTTTCTCTATGGGGTGAGGAGAGCCTCCAGTGGTGCCCAAGCTTAGTGGTGGCTTGGGAGGGGAAGTTCCTAAGGGGCTTCCGGGTATGTGGCGGGACCTCCCCACTAAGCCCTTGGTCTAGTCCATAGTTCCTCAACCTTCAACCTAGAGCTCTCCCTTGGGGGAAGTAAGGGTTGGTCGCCCCTCAGCTTGCTGAGGGCCCCGAACTCCACAGAGACCGAGAAATCGATTTCAACACATACTATGTTTGCAAGGAACCTATATTCTTCCCCAAGATCAATCTTCTTCAGATTGATTGGCTTGTCCATCTTGAACATCATAATCTTGAGATCCTCCTTGATCTCATACCATGCTAAGTCATCTGACTGATTTCCAGTGGCTAGATCAAAAGTCTGATTTATAGTTTCCTCTATGATGAATATATCTGTTTCAGAGATTTTTCCACTGAGGGATCCATCATCCCCTATCTGCATAGTCTCTTTGAACTCATTCAGCTCTATATCAAGTATCTTACTTCTAGTAGATATCAGTTTGGACAGACCAGCATCCTGGAACAAGCCAAGAATGGCTTTAAAGCTGTCGGCATCAGCACTGAAAGAGTCGATGTCGACATCGAAACCGGAGTTCACTTTTGGTGGAGCCATCTGATTGTTATCACCTGCAATCACAAAGAAAAACGAGAGAGAAAAAGGGAAGAAAGTGTGAGAGAGATGGAGAAGAGGAGAGCAAGAGAGAAAAGAGAGGAAAATTTGAAAGCATAATGAACTCGACGCAGAAGTTGCTTAAAAGAAGACAATTCGTCGCAACTTAGGGTTTAGGTCGATGCACCGTTGATAAAGATTAGAATTTGGCGCGTAAAAATAAGTCGAGAATGCTTCTAGAAGCACTTCAGCGCGCACGGTTTATATCGACGTTGCGTCGAACAATATTCGACGTAACTTGGGGATTGTTCAACAATCCTTAAGTTGACGAAGTCTTGTCAAAGTTACGTCGATTTTCAATCGATGCAACCTAGACTTTGGCCGGCGACCAATAAGACGATGCATGCGTCGATATGAACTTGATGCTGCGTCAAGATCTATTCGAATTATCCACTCTGAGTGTCTCTTGACGCTAACGTCGAGTAGAGGTCGATGGTGCGTCGACTTCTATTCAACGCACTTCTTAAAGAATAGATCCATTTTCTTAGAAAAATATTGTTGTTTTTCCCAGCAATTTTGATTATTGGAAAATAAGTTTATGATATTAAATTTATGAACTATAAAGAAGAATCAAGACAGAAATCACTCCCTTGTATGAATTTTGTTCCTTATTCAAGACCCACAACTTCCTTCCCACTCCATTTTCTCCTGAGAGGGACCCTACCTAATCCTGCACAAATAGTTCAAACATTAGAAGGGACCCAGGTTACCTTGGGCCCTTTGCTCTTACCATTATAGGGTTCAATGAAAGAATAGAAGGTTCTTTCATGATATCCTTTTGGATGATAAGGAATGGGTTTCCCAAACCTATTATTTTGATACTTGAAATGAGTATAGAATGTATCTAAATGTAGGAGATCAGCAGAATGTCTTATTATCCAATGGTTTTGCTTTTACCTTTTGATTGTTTAGTTTTTCTACATTATTCTTCTCCTGAGATTTCTTTTCTTTGTTGAGATTTGTTTTATTTACTCTAGTTGTTTTCTTTGGTCTATTAGCTTCCTGACCCTTAGTTTTTGCACTATCCTCACATGATTCATAGTCACTAGGTCTAATGAAGCTAACTGGATTTTTCCAGGCAGGTTTCCTAGGATTTTCTGTGCTAGTGGATGGCTCTGCTCCTAACCCTAGGTGATTGAATCTCATAGAGAGATTATCTGTGATGTCTCTGAGAGTTTGACTCATCCCATTGAGAGAGTCCTCAAAGGCCTTTGCCTTTGCTAACTCTTCTTTTAATTTTATGTTTTCATTACTTATTTCTATTAGCTCTAATTCTTTGTCCTTAATCTCATTTATTAAGTTGTTATTTGCTGAATAGAGTTCATCTTTCTTAAAGTTTTCTAACTCTTTTCTATCTGCTTCTAATTCTTTTAAGATTTTGATAAAGTCATTACAGAAATCTTTGAAGCAGGTTTTAAAATCATCTGAACTAAAATCAAAATCATCAAACATAGTTACCTGCTCTTCTTCATCATCTGATGGCATCCCCAGTGCCATCATGCATGCTGCTTCTGCTTCCTCATCACTTTCAGATGATGAGGAGCTTAACTCAGCTTCACTGTCACTCTAGGTTTCAGCAATGAAACCCTTGGCTTTCTTTTTGTCTTTCCCTTTGACAGACTTCTTCTTCTTCTTTTCATCCTTGATGCTGCTTCTGTCCCTTTGATTCTGTGGGCACTTAGGATTTATATGTCCTGGTTTGTTGTAGGAGAAGTAGATAATTTCCTTCTTTGGAGTTTTATCAAATTTGTGCCTTGAGCCCTTTTCTCTTCTCCTTGAGTCTTCTGGCTTGACCCATCTTTTGAATCTCCTAGCCAGGAGACTGAACATCTCATCTTCAGGAGTGGATGGCTCTCCTTCAGAAGCTTCAGAGCAAGGCTCCTTTGGATAGGAGCTGGAGTTTTCTCTCTTTCTTCTGATTCAACCCTGTTCTTTAGAAGCATCTCATATGACTTAAGCTTTCCTAGCAAAGCTTCAGTAGAGATTTCCCTGTGGCACCTAGACTCTCTGATTGCCCAGATCCTTGAATCCCATGAGCTAGGGAAGCACATGAGGATTATGTCATTAATTTCAATCAGGGTTATCTCCTTGTCCAAGCTTCTGAGCTCATTAATGAAAATGCTGAATTTGTCATACATATCAGCAACAGATTCTTCAGCTTTCTTCTGAAAGTTCTCATACTGGGATATGAGAAGGGACCTTCTGTCCTTTCTTTCATCTGAGCTTCCTTCCACCATTCTGGTGAGAGAATCCTAGATATCTTTTGTTGATTGGCATTCAGCAACTTTCTGGAAAATGTCATCTGGCATTGTTGAAACTAGAATGTTCATAGCTTTGGCATCAGATGCCTTGACTTTCTTCTCAGCTTTTGTCCACTCACTTCTTATGACAACCTCTGTTGTTGAGGATTCTCCTGCCTTTTGTCTGACTAGAGCAGGAGGACCTGTGAGAATGACATTATAGATATCTTCATCAATGGAATTCATATAGAGTTTTATTCTAGCCTTCCAGAGTGTGAACTTATTCAATTTACACACTGGAGGTCTTGTTGAGGCATAATCCTTAGAACTCATTTTCTTTATAAAATATATTTGAAATAAAGAGATAAGAGTATGAGGTATTTTGATCAAGGTGTTAACCTTTTAATGATCAACCTTGCTTTGATACCAATTGAAAGTGCACAGTGTGCCTCTGAGAATCCTCTAGAGGGCGTGAAAAGAGATTTAAAATATTTCTATCCTAACTGTGTATATAATAAAACAAACTAAGGAATTATGCTCAAACAAAATCACAGGCAGAATAATATAGTGCAGGAAATAAAATGCGGAAGAAAAGAATTTGGACAGCACTGAAAAGCACAACACAAACCCAAGAGATTTTATAGAGGTTCCCCTAAATGTGGGTAGTCCTCTCTTCTACCACCTGGTAGGAATGCACCACCTATGCCTGAGTCTTTTGATAAGGAGACTCTTGAACCAAAGATCTTTTTATAAGGAGATCTAACCACAGATCTTTTGATAAGGAGATCTTGAACCACAGATCTTTTGATAAGGAGGTCTTGAACAACTGAATCCTTTGAAAGAGGGATTCTAAAAACTCTTTTGCAGTTGAGAATGAGAAGAAGAAAGAAGAAGGAGGAGGAAGAAGAATTTTGTTCTCAGAATTCTTTTGAAGCCTGTCTGAAGATCAGCTTCTATATTCTTTCACTGGATCTGCTGATGATGAACTCCTGCTTATGATTGTGATGATTTGCATGGGCTACGATTGTCAGATCTTTTCTCTTCCTTCTGATTGAAATCTGGTTGCTATGTGATATTGATGAAGAGCAACCTTCAGTTGCTCTGTTCTAAGGGAGAGAGAGCAGTTCTTGTTTTTCTCTGTATTTTTCTCTATTAGGGTTCCAGGAGGAAGAATAAGGAGGAAGCCCTAGATGACAGCCGTTAGAAAATATAATGAATGATGTGTGTTTCACTCTACAATCTTCTTATTTAATGCCCTCTATTTGGTTTGAATTCCTTTCCTCTTCTTGAATGTCCTGAAAAGGCAAATCATTGGACAATAGCTCTTCTTTTCCTCTTTTATTTCTAAACCTGTCCACTAACTGTAATGTCCCATTCCAAGAAACCTTTTCTGTCTTATTAAATGCTCCTTTCCATTTGAGGCAATAAATAAGTCGTTGGGGAACGGTCTTGAGCACTGTGGGCCATGAGAGAGATCCAAAATGACAGTTGAAAAGGTTTTCTTTTTCAAACTGTATTCGACGTAGCGTCAAGTTCTCTTTCTCTCTTATCGATGCACCTTCGAGTTTATGTAAGAGCAGCTTCAAATTCATTCTTGGGTTGATTGAACTCTCCTTGTCGACGATGCATCGAAACCTTATCAACGTAACCGTTGAGTTGAAGGCTTGACTCAGAACCTCATTAACTGCGTTGAAATGTAGTTGACGTTGCGTCGACTTTAGATGGCTTTGACAAATACTTCCTTTTATGTTGAGTTGAAGTAGAAGCTGCATCAACTTCTCATAATAATTCAACATGACCATGGCCTCTACGTCGATATCCTTTTGACGTAGCGTCGACTTGAATTACTCTGACAGAAGGTTGAGTTGCTTGGACTGCTATTCTAAGTAGCATCGACATCCATTTGATGCTGCGTCGATTTCTATTTGACACAAAAGATAATTTAACCCATATACTGCTGGTCTTGAACTTGTCTTGTCACCCTAAGTTGAGAGAGATATCCTAAGACATCTAATGACCACATTACCCACTATACAATGGGTAATTCAACCTAAGAGATAAAATCACTTTGTAGATAATTTGTTAAGTTAAATCAAATGAGTTTTTCCCAACAAATTTTATTAAAAGAAAATAAGAGACTAACTAAAGAAATAAATGTTTTTGGAAAAGAAAGTTAGATGGTCAAGATAGTGATCACTCATTTGCAAAAATTTAAGCACTTGAAGAAACTCTCTCTAAGGCTCTCTCCAAACAAAAATCTCTTATGAAAGAAAAGGGGGACTTAGAAAGAAAGCTAAAAACATCTCTTCTCCAAATAGAAGAAGGAAAGAAATCATTTGTAAATCGATGTGTGATGCTAGTTACCGAAAACACCTCTTTGAAAGTCTGAATTCATGATCAAAATATGGCTATAAAAATTTTCGGTGTTGGCAAAAAATCACTAGACATGATCTTGGGCAATCGGTGTCATGGTTCTACAAAGTTCGGTCTGGGATATGGTTCGAGAGGCTATTGCGCAGTGTTAATTCCTAACACTGGCGTTAGCCCTATTTACAGAAAACAAAATATTTCATTATAAAAATTCATTTATCATCTCTACTACATCCCTGTCTACCAGCAAGAGTCAACAAAATTCTCAAAGAAAGGTCTCAACCCCTTTTATGGCATGTACCAATTGTTTGATTTTTGGTCACACCACGGACTCTTGTAGGAAGAAGAAAGAATGAACTTTGAAGCAAATCTGGGAACCTAAGTGATACTTTATTGGTTAGAAGTCGAATTCACCTAGAGGGGGTGAATAGGTCTCTTTGAGTTTTACTTAATTGTTTCTAGCCGTTAGTGAGTAGTAAACAAAAACTCAAGCAAACACAGAAAGCACACAGTTATTTATAGTGATTCCCCAAGACAGTGTGTCTATGGGTAGTCCACTTTCTCTCTACACCTTTATAACAGAGTGTTAGACAAGGCAAACTCCTCCAATCTCAGCTCCAAGAGCTTACAACACAGATCTCTCAGGATCTCTCGGGTTTGCTCCAAACCCTACCTCAGGCTAACCAGCCCTACCAACTTAGAGTGCCTCCACTCCTACTGCTCAGAAATCACATTGGTCTCCTACCTCAGGCCGATCAAGAAGCCCTACTTCTCAGGCAATATGCCCTACAGCTTAGGCTCAATAGCCTTAAAATCTCAGGCTCAACAGCCTAACAACTCAGGTTCAACAACCCTACAATCTCAGGCACAGTGCCCTACAAGCTCAGAATAATATAGTTCCTACAAAGGTTATAAGTAAAGCTTACAATAGTTGACAACAATGATATTGTCTTATGTTGCTTATGCACAGCAGGTGAAACCTTGAAGCTGGGCTGAATGAAATCTTCAGACTTGCTCCTATCTGATTCTTTTCTTCACTAGAAGAGAAAAGATCACCTTGCTCTACTGGATAGAAGATCTATCTTCTCTCCTTGTATCTTCTTGCTAGTTCAGTAAGCAGAAGGAGAGAGCTCTTGAAAGCCATCAATGGAACAGTAGATGGCTCTCACACTTTTCAGCACTTAGCAATACAGCAGCAACAACAACCAGCCCCTTCTGAAATGCCCTAAGATGTTCTTTTATACTTGTTCTATCTTCAACGGCTCTTAGGAGGCCCCTGACACTATGGAAGAGGATAGAATACTTTATCTTGCATTTATAATTGTTTGCGCCAAAAGCAGATCCTGCCAGTGTCATCTTTCAGATTTGAATCTGTCTCAGCGGTTGGGCTGAGACAACATTTAGTCTCAGCGGTTGAGCTGTCTTGGTCTCAACAGATTTTGTCTATCTGCAGCTCGGCTGAGGCAGACCCCTTCTTAGTGGCTCCTAGCCTCGTCTCAGCGGTTCAGCTGAGACAGTGAGCACTCCTCAGCGGTTTTGACAGTAAACCACTAAGTTTATTCCAATGCTTGGAATATCTTAACCCTGCACAGTCATGATGCAAAATTGGGTTTATCAAATACAATATGTACTTAGCATTGTGAGTGATGCCTTTTCAAATCAAGGGAACATTGAGGGCAATATTCCCAACAATCTCCCCCTATTTGAAGAAGGTTGAACACACACCAATGCTAAGGTACCTAACCATAAAAAGAACTTATCATGACAATGTTTTAAATCACATTCATGATATCATAACATGTAAATATTAACATAAATTTGGCATTACAGATAATGTCATGATAGATTATTTTCATGACAACATAACAAAATTGTTTAATCAAAACAGTAACATTGTTAACTATATATATATATATTTATATTTATATTTATATTTATATTTATAGGCATCACAGAATATTTAGAGCATTAATATGTAATAACATTAAGCTTGATTAAAATTGGCCTATAACACAAACAAAATTAATTCAACAGAATTATCACTTTCATTGCTGCCAGAATGTTGAAACATTGTTCAAATTATAATTTGATTTAATGAAAAACTAAATACATATATCTAAGTTTTTCTTCTCTTTGATGAAGTTGAGCATTCTGCATTATCAACAATAACTTCCTTCCCTTTGGAAGTAGCCTCCTTGTCTTCAGCAGTAGCAGCCATGTCTTCAGCAGCAGTATCCTTGTCTTTAGTAGCAGTGTCCTTTTCAACATTTACTGCTTCTATCTCAGCTAGCTTCCTCTTATTTTCTTGCCTCTTAAAGTAAAGGTATGGCTTTGGAATGTATCTAGAAGGCATCCTCCTTGGATTATGCTTCCTCACAAGATTCTCCTTGAAATTCTCTCTCTTTTTGTGTTCCTTTCAAGGTGCCTTATCCACTCTTCAGCTGGATAGATCCTATCAATGTCTTTGCAGACTTGTCCATAGCTCAGCCAGGCATTAAGAATGACGCTCTTGGAGTCCTCACTCCAGTACTCATAATCAGGGTCATTGCCCCGCTCTTCCCTTTGCTTAGCCATGTATTCTTCAGCTAGCATCACTTGTTCTCTTTTCCTTCTCTTTGCAAGCTGAGCATTTTGAGCTATTCTGGCTTGCCCTTCAAAGTCAAAATCTTCCTTTCTGTAATTATCTAGCAGAGGAAGATTTAGGGCTATCATGGTTCTTTGTAGCACTTCGAGAGCCAATTCAGAGTTGGTCTCACCATTGGCCACCTCCCCCTTTCTGGCTTCTTCAACCACTTTGACTTATATTGTCTGGGAGGCAGCAGCTACAGGACCTGAAATAGTTTGGAAGGCATTTTCCAAGTCAGACTTGAGCTCATCCTTCATTTTCTCTACCTCTCCAATCATTATAGTGGTTGTTTTCCAAACAAAGTCTTCAATGTGATTGGAGGCCTTTTATATGACTTCATCTGTCTTGCTCACATAGTTATTGACAAATGACATGTCATTCTAAGATAATTGAAGATGTTTTTCTATTGATCTCAGGATGGTATTCTGAGCAACTACAGATTTCTCAGATAGGTCAAACCATTTTGTCATTAGCTTATTAAGGAAGGCAGTTTCTTCCTCAATCTCTTTCACTTCTGCCATAACCTCTTTCTTTACAGACATGATTGAGCTATCAATATAATTCTTAATTGAATTCATTTGACCTTCAATTAATAAACTGAATGAACTGGTCAGCTTGTCATGTGATACTGCAGATGTGTGGTCTTCAGCTGACATTGGCTCTATTGCTTGTTGATTCTTCTCCCCCTTAGCTTGAGCAGGAAAGTGCTCCCCCTCAGCTTTATCACTTGTATGGGCTTGAGCATCCATCTTTGCTTGCTCCCACGCAACTTGAGCAGCTTCATCTTCCTTGTCTGAAGTTCTCTTCTACTGCTCCCCCTCAGATGGGGCATTATCATCTTCAAGATCTTCTCCCAAGAAATCTGTTGGTTCAGCAGGAATTAGCTTATATCTATTTTCTAGATTTGATATTATCGAATCAATCTTACACTGAATATCAGCAGCAGAGTTTCCTTGATCATCTTCATGATCTTCTAAAGAGGATGGTACATGTTGTACACCTTTATCAGCAGCAGCAGCAGTAGACTTTTCCTTCTGATGCTCTTTCTTAGCAGCATCATCCTTTTCACTTTCATGATCTTTCTCAGGAGCATGGCCTTCATGACCTTCAGTGTCATGTTCTCCTTCTTGATTATCTTTTGGTGGACTGCGGGCTGGTCCTTGATTGTCCACAGCTGGGACATCCTCCTCTGCCTCTGTCCCAAAATCAGAGCAAACTATTCTGGCTTTCCTCAGCCCTTTGACCAAAGTTTTCTTCTTCTCCTTGGGCTCAGAGGGTTGGCTCATGGGGAGGACCCTTGAGAACCTTTCCATGGTCTTGATATCCATTCTTTTCAGATAATGGAGGTTTGTTCCTTTTGACTTATCAAAGTCTTCTGGATAGGTGTTTAGATGGTAGAGTGAGAGAATCCTGCCTAGGTTGGGAGCATGCAGACATTCTCTTATCCTTCGAAAGATCACAGCAGCCCAGGATGTCTTCTTCTTTAATATTACCCTTGACATCAATTCAAACATATGTTTGGAAATTGTGTCATGTGATCCAGGTTTACACAAAACTGCCTAGCCCACTATATCAGAGAGCAGCTTGCCCCTCTGATTAAAGAACTTTCTCTGTAGTGAGACAATCGTGACATCACTATACTCACACCACTGGAGTGCTTGATCTTTATCTTTTTCAGATACTTCTTCTTTCTCTTCTTCACTGCAAGAGGTCAGCTGAAGGGCCTTCTCCATCTTCCTTGGAGAGATTTTTATCTTTTTTCCTCCAATTTTGGCCTTGATTGAAGAATTAGAGGAAGAAATCCTGGCATTAGTGAAGAATTCCAGAACTTCAGTTTTGAGAATTGTGGATAGCTCAGATATAACATATTCCAGTACTTGGTCTGATAGAAGTTGAATCACTTCTCTTATCTCTGTTGGGGCATGCTGGAATCCATTTATAACTATCGCATAACCTTCCTGGAGATCTTTTGCCATCTTTGGCGTCATTTCTTCTCAAGAACGAAACATTGAGACGGGAGGGAAAAGGGTTCGTCTCGCCGGCTAGGGTAATAAGGATGTAATTAATTAATCAACACTTCTCTATTTATAGTGGCTAGTCTTAAGATTATATTTGCCCTAAGTGTATATGTTGATTAGACTAATCAATTTGATTGATTTTACATTGCTGACATGTCAATTTATAAAGATATTGAGTCTCCCTTAGAGGGGGGGGGGGTGAATAAGGGTTTTAAAAACTTTAAACTTTAATAGAAAACTTTTGATATTTTGGTAGAAGTAAGTTAAATCAAAAGTAAAGAGATGGTGAAATTAGAAATGAAATCAATTTTATTAAACAAGAAAAGACATGATTATCATTTATAAAATTGATTACAAAATTTTATTTCAATGACGCGAGAAATTGAAGGCGAAATCTGAAATATTCTTTTCATTTTCTATACCGACTCGTATCCCCACGAACCGGTTGGCTTTAGCTGATCTCTCCCCAGATACGGCCTCAATCCGCTCTAGCCTTCCTATCCCCAGAAAGGTCTCGAGCACCCCCTAGACCTACTCCCTAGACCTAGTCGCCAACACGAGGTGAATTACTCCCTAAGTCCTACCCAGACCTAGTCGCCAACACGAGGCGAATTCACGAACCGATTACAAAAATAAAAAATAAAAGACAGATACAAAAGACAAATATAAAACTCCCTATGAGGTAATTTGAAGGAGACGCCGAAGAATCACTGAAGATCGTTGAAGTCCAAGTGTGCGTTCTTCGCGTTGAGTTAGCGTGTTGATCCAAGCCTCCTTTGATTCCTCCTTTTGAAATATGAGTGGGAGATGTGTTGGTCTGGAAATACGGCCCTCACAAAGTTTCTGAAGTGCTGGAATATGGATCTTGGCAATCAGTAGTTGGAGACATCGAAATCATCCAATTTACAGACTTTGAGCTAACGCAGGGCATTGACCATGTATAACAACATATTGATGGCTTGGATCTTCAGAAGAGGAAGGAGAATCTGCACTTTAGGAAATGTTTTATTTTAGGCAATACTAACGTCGGCGTTAAGGCTAATGCGGGCGTTGGGCAAATCATTCCTAAAGTTCATCCTGCAATCACGGTTGCTTTCTCCTTGCCAAATTCGTCAAATGGATAGCGCCCAGCGTTAAGACCTAATGCCTGGCATTGAGTTTCTTTCTCCTTCTAATCAGCTGGCATGCCATTTCGTCGAACTGCATCTCATTTCATCGAACGGATCTCATATCGTCGAACTCCATTTCGGTGAACGCAATTTCGTCGAACGGCATCTCATTTCGTCGAACGCATCTCATATCGTCGAACTCCATTTCGTCGAACGACATCTAATTTCGTTGAACTCCATTTTGTCGAATGCCATTTCATGTCGTCGAACGCATCTCATATCGTCGAACTCCATTTCGTCGAACAGCATCTCATTTCGTCAAACTCCATTTCGTCGAATGCTAGCGCCCATCGTTAAGACCTAATGCCTGGCGTTAGAAAACTTTCAATCCTTCTGCTTGTGGTTAGTGCCAAATCATTGTTGTAGCAACCTGGTGTCATATCTGTCCAAATCTGCATGTTAAAAACACAATGGCAAACAAGATCAAATACAAGTAGGATTTGTTATTCTCAAATCAAAGGGATACGGAAAACCATATTCCAACAATCTACCCCTTTTGATAATAACAAATCCAATTAGAGATAAATCAGATGCATAGTTAAAGAATTTGTGTTTTTATAAAGATATATGACACAAAGCAATTATAAGATAATGATAGGAATTATAGATCATTTAAGAATACTCCCCCAATAAAAATGCTCCCCCTTAGTGTATACTCTCATATACTTGATACATGCTCCCCCTTAATCTAGTGAATCCTAATCTGTTAATCATTACGATTTATCATTTTATTCTCCCCCTTTGTTATTAGCAAAAAAGGGTGGAGTGAAACAAAACTAGAATAAAGAAGAAAAAAGTTGGGACATACCTAAGAGAGGATTAAGAGTTTTGTGTAAACATAAAGTAAGTCATGATCGAGCTAAGGGAGAGTAGCACAGCGGAAAAATATATGATAAGCGTGAAAGAACATCATTTAAAGATTATACCAAAGGAATGTAATCACTTGCTTTTTAAATTTATTTTAAGAGTGATACTACTTGTTAAGATAGTTGCAATTTTGTTTGACAAATCCAAGTGAACACAAATTTTAGAAATAAGCATGAGAACACATGATATAAGGATACATGATAAAATAGAGAAATGCAGAAAACAAAAACAAAACAAATAAGAGTAGTATTTTTGTTATAGTTTGACCATTCCAACAATATGTCTAGACTCTTCACATTTGAGCATTTTAACTTTGAAAATTTTCATAACTAATAGGCAAGCATGATTTAGCATATTCAAAAAGATAATAGCTACAATGTAACCAATTCGTATTTCAAGTAAAGAAAATATTGTAGAAATCATGCATTGCAATCTAGTGCTTTTACTTAAGTTTGTAGAGAATTATGTAATGTTTGCATTAGGATCCAATTCTCATGAGTGAAAGCTTTATGAAAAACAATGTTGTGTGCATAAGGTGTTTTGATAAAAGTATACAAGTGAAATAATCAAAACACATGACATATATAATGAAATAGTGACAACAATATTAAGGATGCAATCTTATAATTACTTTCACACATCAAATCAAGAATAAAGTTTCAAGGCACAAATAATGAGTACAACAACCAAGGTGCTTCGCCCACAAAATGCTCATTAAGACTTATCAGGGAGCAAAGTATTGCTTGGGGGATAAAATAAGCAATTTTATTGATTTTTGTTTTTAGTGATCCGGTGTACAAATAGAAGTGATAAAAGATGAATGTGTTTGCACAAGACACTTTACAATTCTTTTCAAGGTGCTCAACCTCACAATGCTCATTAAGACTTATCAGGAGGGTGAGTAGTGCTTGGTTGAGTTATCTTTGGCATTTTATTTTATATTATTGTAATAGCGGGCCAAAGGTCTCTGAATTCACTTGTTGTTGCAAACACTAACAATATTGAAATAACACTTCTATGTGTGCAAGAAGTTTATTGTTCGAATGAAGGTGTAGGTAATTTAGACATACAACTTAATATGTTATGACTCTTACACTACACAATCATGCAAGACTAAGATTATGAGTACATGTAGATTACCAAAATAGTGAGTGAATGAATCATTGATTAGCATAAAACATTACTCATGCATAGAGGCATGCTAGGCAATCATTCACAATTTTCTATAGACTATTTCATTGCACATAATCAGATTAAAGTCAAGGCATGAAGATAAAATAATGTTTAGGAAATTTGAAATTAAAATTAGACATTGAAAAAAATCCTTGTGAGCATGCCAAACTCAATTTTGACCATTGGAAACAAAATAATAAAGATGTTTGCTCTTATGAAGATTTATAGTCAAACCATAATTTTGTAAAGAGTTAAAGAAAAACAAATAACAAAACATATTTTTGATCATTTTGAATTATTTGAATTTTTTTGTATTTTGGAATAAAATAACCAAATTAATAACAAAATAATTTCAAATCTGAGAAAATAAACAGAGAAAATCATTAGAGAAATATCAAAAATAGTGTAGAGAAAGCAGTTTTTCAATCTGGAAAAAAAAAGGCTAATGCCTGGCGTTAACTAGTTACCGCCGAGACAGTACGCTGTTTTTGAGATTTTTTTTTTGAAAAACTTTTCTTCGACATTGATAGTATGAATATAGACCTTCTTAGGGTAGAATTTTCAGAGAAAATGGAGATGAGTAGAAGGCTTATTCAAGCATATTTTGGTGGTTTTAAAATAATTTTATCTTTAATATTTGAATTTTTGATTTTTTAATAATGTGGGGGTAAATAGGGTGTAACTCTGTATATAATGGTTCATAGATAGATAATTTTATTGATTGTAAAGCCAAGTAATTTTCATGTTTCTTAAAATTTTATTATTCAAATTTTACCTTACCACATCATGGCATGATATAACCAGCCTAGAAATTTATTTCTACCTATAGTACAAGATGGTGCTAGAATGATTAGTTTGAATGCCATAGAATTAATAGTGATGTGTTGCATGTATTCAATAAATAGAATTTCAATTTATAAACCTAGAATAAGGTGATGATTTAATTTGAATTATTCTTATTGCTACAAAGTTGGTTCTAGGGTCTACATAAAGATGAGATACATGCACATGTATTAACTAATTCATTCATATAATGATAATAATCATAACCATATGTTGGAGGCAAAATGATCTTTTGTAGTTATGTTTAATATTTGAATTTAAAAGATCTTTTGATTTGCATGATTATTTTAAGCGATCACTAGTTTAAATACATAGAAATTTAGGTACTCATATTTTTATTCATAATGATGTAAGTATTTAAAATAAAACAATTAATATTCATCCATTTCAACATATTAAGGAGAAAGGTTGTATGGTGAAAATGAATATATTGAGAAACTAATTTTTGGTTATTTTTGAATGGTTTTATAAATTTTCTCTTTGGTTTTTGAATATTATCAAACCATATATATATATATATATTGTTTTCTGAAAACATAGTAATAATTGTTTTCTTTTTCGGTCATTATAAGAATACGCATGAGTCTATTGTTAATTTGATCTTTGCTAGGTTTTAGTTGGACTTAGCAATTTAGAGTGGATCTTGAACTTCCCGAGGTCTACCCTGTGAGAGGTTCGCCCGGTACTAGGAGATGTGATGGGGTGACATCCCAAACCTCCCTTTCTCAATATATTTAAGTGTTAGTGGTTGCTACCCAAACTAAAGGTTTTAGAATTTATAGACAAAAAAAAATTGCCGACAAAGAAAACATAAGATAACTTTTAAACGGAGTTGAATTTTGGCCGTTTTGAGGGTCAAAATGAACTCAAACGAGCAAAGCAGATTTTTTATTGCATAGATCTTCTCGACCTCATTATGGAAACTATTATGGGCGAAAATCAGACAAGCGGATCAAAAGTTATGATCATTTAAAGTTTGAATCAAAATCTCGCATATTTTTGTAAATTTAATTTTGGTTTTTGTTTAAAAACATATGATTTTTGCGCTTATTCAATTCCGATTTTTCATGATTATGATTAAACATATGTGAGGCTATCAAATGACATAAGGATATTAAATAAGTAATCAATCACTTATGCATTTTATACATTTTGCAAAAGACCCCATAATCTTCCTTTAAATCCCTTTTTGATAATTATTTTATTAGTCTTGATAATATCATATAAGCATTTAGCATTTAATTTATAATGATGATATAAGACATTTAAAGTTAATGGATTTAAAAGGTTAAAAACAAGAAGGATAGATAGGTCACTTGAGAGATGATATGACTTTAATTCAATTTCATTCAATTTCATTCATTAATGAATTTGTGGTTTAATGTGTGAAAATCATATCACATGTTATACAAAATGACAATAGCATGATGGTTAAAAAAAAGAAATCAAACAAAAAAGTTTAAGCATATCATGAAGTAGAGTAGAGTTTATGATATTTCATATTTAATTATTTCTACTTCATGCATTTGTATGATACCTAATGAATAAGTGATTTAGGTATCCAAAGGGGACCAAGTGGGATGGTTCCTTTGGGTACCCAAATACATCGTGTTTGCTTTTGGGGAGATGGAAATGAATGAGCCCTTTTGAGTAGAGTTTGTGTTTCATCTTTAACTTTGGGTCTCCATTCAAACCTTGGTTTAATATTATTTTTATGCATCAAATTTCCATTATGATTGTCTTTATTTTGAAGAGTATAGTGGTAATGATGATTGAAAATATTTTTCATTGGAAATTTGTGCACTTCTATTTTTAAGTTGGGAGAAGAATGATTTTGTAAATGATAATGATGATTGTATTTTGGAATTTCATTTTCAATCTTTTGAAGTTTTTATTTCCATTGTTTGACTTATTCAACTTTTGAGAAATAATATTCAACTTGCTTTTGGATTTTGCATTATATTAAGAATGTATTTTTGAGAATTTTTCTTTATGATTTCCTTAAGCAAGTTGATTTTAGTTTAATTCACTATTCTTAATTTTTAAATTATGTCTAGCTTTATTATAAGCGATTGTGTTATTTTTAAGAGTGAAAACAATTGAATCAATATGATTTTGATAGTTATTTCTATATTCATCAAATTTTTCATCCATCTCTTTAATTTCAATTTTATAGTCTTTACACTTAGCACAATCATTTTTCAAAGATGAATTTTCTAAACAGAATCTTTCATTTTGTTCTTTTGCAAAAATAAACTCCTTTTCAAGTTTCTTGTGTTTTTCTTTTAATTCATTATATTCTACACAAGGTGTAATGTTTTCAACTAAGGAGCCATGGATAGAACTAGATAAATTAGAATTTGATTCTTCATTAATTTTTGCCTTTAATTTTTTTTTCTAAGCGCAAATGTTTATTAGCATTTTTTTATTTCTTAATTTTGTGCTTTGTAGTTTGAAGCAATTGTAATGTAGAAATAGAATTACATACAATAAGAGATTTTGATTTCCTTACAGTGCTTGGGGATGAGGCAAGAATTGAACATATTGTTCCTTTGTCTTCTTCATCTTCCTCTTCCAAACAAGAGTTTCCATCATCCTTTTCGCTTGATGAGCATTCTATGGATCCATCATTTGAGTAGCTTTCTTGAATATCTGTGCAAGCTTGTATGTTCTCTAATTCTTGTGTTGGTTCCATACCTACAGAAGGAGAATCATAAGTTCTTTCAAGAAAATTCCAAATCTCATAAGCGATAGGTAAAGTATAAATAAGTTTGGAAATATTTTGATCTAACGCACAAAATAAACTATTTATAGATTTTGCATTTAAAACAATTTCGTTTCTAGTTAGTACGTAAGGTGGCTTTTCAATAGTAATATTCCAAACTTTTTCATCTAAGGCCTTAAGAAAATTTTTCATTAATATTTTCCACCCTTTATAATTGTTGCCCATAAATAAAGGTGGTGATAATACTTTTTCATTTATATTAAAATTTTCCCCTCTAGTAGAAGCGAGATCATGATCCAGAGACGCCATTATTCCCAGTTGTTAAGCCGATTTGGAATAACCTGGCTCTGATACCACTTGTTGGATCTTGAGGCGCAGAGGGAGGGAGGTGAATAAGGGTTTTAAAAACTTTAAACTTTAATAGAAAACTTTTGATATTTTGGTAGAAGTAAGTTAAATCAAAAGTAAAGAGATAGTGAAATTAGAAATGAAATCAATTTTATTAAACAAGAAAAGACATGAGTATCATTTATAAAATTGATTACAAAATCTGATTTCAATGATGCGAGAAATCGAAGGCGAAATCTGAAATATTCTTTTCATTTTCTATACCGACTCGTATCCCCACGAACCGGTTGTCTTTAGCCGATCTCTCCTCAGATACAGCCTCAAGCCGCTCTAGCCTTCCTATCCCCAGAAAGGCCTCGAGCACCCACTAGACCTACTCCCTAGACCTAGTCGCCAACACAAGGTGAATTACTCCCTAAGTCCTACCCAGACATAGTCGCCAACATGAGGTGAATTCATGAACTGATTACAAAGATAAAAAATAAAAGGCTGATACAAAATACAAATATAAAACTCTCTATGAGGTAATCTGAAGGAGACGCCGAAGAATCGCTGAAGATCGTTGAAGTCCAAGCGTGCGTTCTTCACGTTGAGTTAGTGTGTTGATCCAAGCCTCCTTTGATTCCTCCTTTTGAAATATGAGTGGGAGATGTGTTGGTCTGGAAATACGGCCCTCACAAAGTTTTTAAAGTGCTGGAATAGGGCTCTTGGCAATCAGTAGTTGGAGACATCAAAATCATCCAATTTATAGACTTTGAGCTAACGCTGGCGTTAAGTGCTAACGTCGGGCGTTGACCATGTATAGCAACATATTGATGGCTAGGATCTTCAGAGGAGGAAGGAGATTCTGCACTTTAGGTAATGTTTTATTTTAGGCAATACTAAAGTTCCTCCTGCAATCACGCGACCTTAAGTGCTAACGCGGGCATTGGGCAAATCATTCCTAAAGTTCCTCCAGCAATCACGACTTCTTTCTCCTTGACAAATTTGTCGAACGGATAGTGCCCAGCGTTAAGACCTAACGCCTGGCGTTGAGTTTCTTTCTCCTTCTAATCAGCTGGCATGCCATTTCGTCGAACTGCATCTCATTTCGTCGAACGGATCTCATATCGTCAAACTCCATTTCATCGAACGAAATTTCGTCGAATGGCATCTCATTTCGTCGAACGCATCTCATATCGTTGAACTCCATTTCGTCAAACGACATCTCATTTCATCGAACTCCATTTCGTCGAACTCCATTTCATGTCGTTGAACGCATCTCATATAGTCGAACTCCATTTTGTCGAATGACATCTCATTTCGTCGAACTCCATTTCGTCGAACGCTAGCGCCCAGCGTTAAGACCTAACGCTTGGCGTTAGACAACTTTCAATCCTTATGCTTATAGTTATTTCCAGACCATTGTTGCAGCAACCTGGTGTCATATCTGTCCAAACCTGCATGCTAAAAACATAATGGCAAACAAGATCAAATACAAGTTGGATTTGTTATTCTCAAATCAAAGGGATGCGGAAAACCATGTTCTAATAGATTTTGCATTGATGACATGTCAATTAGGGCATGTTTTAATTTAGCCAGCCCATCTAAGTGGAACAGCTGAGACAGAATTATTATCCACTGGGACAAGGTTTTGTCAACCGTTGAGATAGTTTTAGCCGTTTCAGCGGATCAACTGAGACCTTCTCAGCTGTCTCAGTGGTTCAGCTGAAACTTTCTCATCTGTTTCAGCTGACCTCACTACCTATCAGTGAACTATATAATTAGGATAATTTCTAGTCCTAAGCATGATACTAAGTGTTTTAGATAACAACTTATCCTATCAAAGCTTGTCATACATGTTTACATGTTTTAATAAAGCTAAGGAATAACATAATGAGCAAGATAGATAATTTGACAGTATAAAATCTATTCTAGATTTAACATACCAAGCTCAATCTAAAAATCATTAAACTTTGCCTAATCCAATGGCTCTGTAAAGATATCAGCTACTTGTTTGTTAGTGGGGACAAATTCAAGGCATATATCTTCACTTTCAACATGCTCTCTACTAAAATGATACCTTATCTCTATATGCTTAGTCCTACTATGTGAGACAGGATTCTTAGCTATAGAGATAGCACTGGATGAGTCACAATTTAATGGAGAATTACTTACCTTGAGGTTATAATCCTCTAGCTGATGTTGTATCCACATTAGTTGTGCACAACAACTTCTGCAGCTATGTACTCAGATTCAGCAGTGGATATGACCACACTGGTCTGCTTTTTATTACTCCATGAGATTAGTCTTCTTCCTATGAATTGACAAGTTCCACTTGTGCTTTTCCTATCTTCTTTGCAACCTGCAAAATCTGCATCTGAAAAGCCAATTAGTTCAAAATCATTGTTCCTAGGGTACCAAAGGCCAAGATGTTGGCTGCCCTTAAGGTATCTCAAAATCCTCTTTGCAGCCGATTAATTAGATTCCTTAGGGAATGCTTGGTACCTATAACAAACACATATTGCATGCATAATGTCTAGTATACTGGCAGTTAGATACAAAAGGGACCCAATAATGCACTTGTACATGGATTCATCAAAAGCCTTACCTTTTTCATCCTTGTCCAGGGAAATGTTGGACCCCATGGGAGTTATCATGGTGGAAGCTGATTCCATCCCAAACTTCTTAATAAGCTCCCTAGTGTACTTATTCTGAGAGATAAAAATCCCTTCATCAGACTGTTTTACTTGGAGGCCTAAAAAGTACTTGAGCTATCCTATACTGCTCATCTCTAACTCCCCCTACATAAGGTTGGCAAACCTTTTGCAAAGGTTGTCATCTGTAGACCCAAAAATTATGTCAACAACATAAATTTGGACTAGGAGACATTTGCCCTTTGTTTCCCTAAGAAACAATGTACTGTCTATCTTTCCCCTCAAGAACGTGTTCTTGATGAGAAAGCTTGACAAGGTCTCATACCAAGCCCTAGGGGCTTGTTTTAGGCCATATAGTGCTTTCCTAAGCAAATAAACATGAGAGGAAAGGGTTGGATGACCAAAACCTTAGGGCTGCTCCACATATACCTCTTCCTTTAGATTGTCATTCAGAAATGCTGATTTGACATCCATCTGGTACACATTGAACCCCTTGTGGGCAACATAGGCAAGGAATAGCCTTATTGCTTCTAACCTTGCAACTGGGGCAAGGGTTTGATCAAAGTCAATACCTTCTTCTTGTCTATACCCCTTGGCCACTAGTCTAGACTTATTCTTGATGATGGTGCCATTCTCATCAAGCTTATTCATGTAGATCCACTTGGTGCCAATGATGTTGTGTCCTTATGGCTTTGGCACTAACTTCCACACCTTGCACCTCTTGAATTGAAGCAGCTCCTCTTGCATTGCTTGAATCCAGAAGGTGTCTTCATTTGCTTCTTCAAACTTCTTGGGCTCCATTTGTGATAGAAAGCTCAAGAATAGAGCTTCATTGAAAGCCCTGCTTCTGGTGATCACTCATTGGTTTTCATCTCCAATAATTAGATTTCTTGGATGATCTCTTAGGTGCATGTTTGTTGTTGGCAACCTGTCAGCTATCTGTCGCTCTAATTCTTGAGCAGCAGGCTCATCAGCAGCTTGCTGATCTTCATCTTCAGGAATAGCTGCCTCTGAATTGATCTTGCTTGGGCTGGGTATGTCTTGGAGAGACATATCTTGCATCTCTTGTTCATTACCTGTCAAAACATGAGAACTGGACCAACCCTTATAGAGCAAGTTGGTCTCATCAAAAACAATATGCATAGACTCTTCTACAACATGTGTTTTCTTGTTGAATACTCTATAGGCCTTGCTATGTGAGCTATATCCAACAAGAATCCCTACATTGCATTTTTCAGCAAACTTTGTTAATTGAGATTTTCCATTATTTAAAATGAAGCATTTGCAACCAAAGATTCTAAAGTATAAAATAGTTGTTTGTTTGCCTTTCAGAATCTCATAGGGGTTATACCTAGGGCCTTATTGATAGATGCTCTATTGAGAACATAACAAGCAGTATTGACTGCCTCAGCCCAGAAATATTTTGGAAGTGAGGAGTCACTAAGTAGTGTTCTCCCAGCTTCTATCAAGGTCCTATTCATCCTCTCAGCCACACCATTTTGCTGTGGAGTCCTTGGGGAGGAGAATTATTAGGTGATACCAAATTCTTGACAAAATATTGTCATTGACCCAGATTGAAATTTTGTACTATGGTCAGTTCTTGTCTTGACCACAGTACATTGTAATTCATTCTGAATGTCTTTGACATAGTTTATAAAGACATCTAAAGTATCATATTTCTTCTTAAGGAAGAATACCCATGTATACTTTGAGTGATCATCAACAATCACCAAAGTATACAACTTCCCACTTAGGCTCTGAATTCACAAAGGACCAAACAAGTCCTTGTGCAATAGATAAAGACATCTTTCAGTGTCTTTGGAGCCAATGTTTTTAAAGGTGTCCCTAGTTTGCTTGCCCTTTTGGCATGCATGACAGGGATCACTTTTAATACATTTCAAATTAGGACTATTTCTAGAAAGGTTTTTTGAAAATACCCTATACATTATCTTGTAGTTAACGTGAGCAAGTCTCTTGTGCCATTAAACACAAAGAGTCTCACTTTCATTAGCCACAAGACACACAGGAGATAGTGAAGAATTGCATATAAAATCTAAACAATAAACATTCCCACTCCTAGTGCCTGAGTGAATGATCTCTAAGTCACTTGTCGTTTTGATCAATCACTTATCATTGTGGAATTCAATGACATAGCCCAAGTCACATAGTTGACTTATGCTTACAAGGTTGTGTTATAACCCTTCAACATAAGCCACCCTTGTGATTGAGACTATGGCATTAGATATCATACCATAACCTTTGGTGATGCCTCTTTCAGATCCACCAAAGTTGACCTTAGGTCCATTCTTCGCAACTTTGTATTCCTGCAGAAGACTCTTGATGCCTGTCATGTGCCTTGAGCACCCACTGTCCAAGTACCAAATTTGCCCTAGGCTGGTACTTGAACTATCCTACAAGAGGCAATTTATTTACCCTTAGGAGCCCAATTGATTTTGGGTCCTAGGCCTTTGTTAGCATGAAAAAAAATCTTGACACCTGCAACACCCTTTGCAGGAAAGCTCTTGTTTGCATTAGGCACGTTGGGATTGTGCCAACAATCTATGGCAAAGTGTCCCACCTTACCACAGCACCAACATTCATGAATGTTGCATCTTCTCTTCTGAAAATTCTTTGAGGAAGTGGCATCAATAGGCTTGTGTTCAGGAGGGAAGACAACAACATTCTTCCTATTCCTTTCAGCAATTATTTGGCTGAAAGACAGTTTATAGTCAGTCCTCGCAGTCTTTGTCTGAATGAAATCGGCTTGTCATGGCTTGGCATCTAGGTAAGATTTGATGGCATCATACACTGAGCTGTTAGACATGACTGCAGGCTTGTCATCAGCCAAGTGCTTTGCTGAGAGGGACTTGGAAGAACCTGCTTCCTTATTCTCGGATGAAGGGGCTGAAGTACCAAAAACAAATGGTCCAGAGTGGGCCATTTAAATTTCTTCATGGGGAGCTTTCATAGAATTCATCCCCATGCCCTTTCTTCTACCATAGTAAGGAGTATTCTCCTTCCTATAGGAACTCCCATTCTTCTAGTGACCATACATGTTGTTATGGTCATGCCTATTGGAGGGAAGCAACACCTTTTGAAATGCGGTATGAGGCTTGGCCTTAGTCTTCCCATTTCCTCCCTTCCCATCACTTACTACCTCATTATTGAAACCTAATCCTCTCCTATTATTTTGGGAAGAAACGGTGTCGATGATAGGTTGTACTAATTTGGGTTTGGATAATTGAGCTACTAGGCTCTTCTCTTTGAGAAACTTCTCCTCAAGGTCCTTTATGACCTTGTTCTTTTGGGAGATGGTGCTCAATTGGACAATTGTTATTCCCTTGAGTTAGCTTATCTCTCTACTCATCTGATCCATCTGAGTAGATGACTCAGTTCTGTCTTGCTTAGCCAGCTGAAGGGAAGCAAATTCCTGAGCTTGCCTCTTGGCTAGCTTCTTGCTCTTTTTCAGAGCATCCAATAAAGCATCATACTTATCAATCAATTGATTGACAGCCACTTCAGAATCTGATCCACTCTCATCATTAGATGAGCATGCTTCAGGTTCTGGCACAGATTCATAATCAGAGGAGGGAGTGAGAGGAATTGATATCTTGTCAGGATTGTCCTAACTATCTTCATCATCATCTGTTATGGTCATTAAGCCATGATATTCTCTATCATCTTCATCCTCCTCTTTGTCACTGTCTGAGTGTGACAAAGGGGCCCTGATGCCAATCTTTACAGCAGGAAAGTCCTCATCTTCCTCAGCTTCAAATAGCCCAATGTAGGCTTCTTCTTCTTCATCTGAATCTGAGGATGATGACTCAGATTCACTCCATCTTTTCACCTTCTTAGCAAGGAAGGATTTTTCACCCTTCCTTCCCTTCTGGTGATGAGATTTCTTCTCACCTTTCTCCTTCCTCTTGACTGGATAGTCAGCTATGACATGTTCAGGCTTGCTGCAGCAATAACAAATCATATTATTTGAAACATGTTTAACATGTTTAGGATCATACATGTCCGCCTTGGGGTGCTGCCTTTTAGATCTGATGTGATCCTTCCTGGGATGTGAGGAGGAGGAAGGCTTGTTCTTCCACTGCTTCCTCCTCCTCATCTTCTTGAAATGCCTTGAGAAGGCAGTAAACTCTTCATCAGATGAGCTGCTTTCAAATGTGATGTGCTCAGAATTTTCTCAGCTAACAACCCTTCTTGGTGGTGAAGGCATCCTTGCCTTGCTCTTCTTGGAGCTCTTAGCTTTGAGAGCTACTGTCCTCTCCCTTGTATGGGGCCTGGAGGATGTATCCTCCTCCTTCCTTGTAGATAGCTATATTTCATAGGAGAGCAGCTTTCCAAACAAAATATGGTGAGGAGTCTCACCCAGCTTTGCCACCTCTCTTATGGCACAAATTTTGGTATCCCAATCTCTAGTTAGAGATCTTAGGAATTTGTCATTTAGCTCATAATGAGTGAAGACCCTTTCATAGTTTCTTAGCTCATTTACTATTCTAAAGAACCTCTCATAGCAGTCAGCTATGCATTCAGGCTTTGTTGCCTGAAGGCATCATACACCTGATTACGGAGGGATTTCCTATCATCCCTCACTTCTTCAGTTCCTTCCATATACGCAATCAGTGTATCCCAAATGTCCTTTGCAGTTTCACAGTGAACTAAGTTTTGGAAGGTGGAATCATCAATTGCATTGACTATTATATTTTGTGCTCTTTTGTCCATTGTGGCCAATGGAATTTCATCCCTTGTCATTTCAGTATATGACTTGGCTACCTGTCTTGTAGGGTCAATAGTGGAGGGCTTTGTGACTACAAAAGGACCCTCCTGGATGGTAATATAAATCCTAGGGTCTGAAGCCTCCATAAACAGACTAACCCTCTGCCTCAAAATGCCAAAAGTCTCCTTTTTGCATATTGGCAACTTCATTGACCCCATCTCCTTCTAAACTCCATTGGTAGCCATTTGATTCAGATTTGACTACACCTATGTAGTATCTGGTCAGACTATTAAGTCCTTTTTGACCAACCTACCTCTGATACCACTTGATAGTTTATAGGTTAGTAGTCTAATTCACTTAGAGGGTGTTGAATAGGTAACTTTGAGTTTTATATAAATATTGTTGCTAGCAGTTAGTGAGAAGTAAACAAAAACTCAAGCAAACACAAAAAGCACACAGTTATTTATTGTGGTTCCCCAAGACAGTGTGTCTATGGGTAGTCCACTTTCCCTCTACACCTTTTTAATAGAGTGTTAGACAAGGCAAACTCCTCCAATCTCAGTTCCAAGAGCTTACAACACAGATCCCTCAGGATCTCTCAGGTTTGCTCCAAACCCTACCTCAGGCTAACCATCCCTACCAACTCAGAGTGCCTCCACTCCTACTGCTCAGAGATCACCTTGGCCTCCTACCTTAGGCCTATCAAGAAGCCCTACTTCTCAGGCAATATGCCCTACGGCTCAGGCTCAACAGCCTTACAATCTCAGGCTCAACAGCTGAAAGTGCACAGTTAACCACACTAGAATTCTCTAGAGGGGGGTGAATATAGATTTAAATAAATTTTGTGCAAAGTTAACAAATATATATATATATATGTGTGTAATAATCACATAATTAAGCTTCCCACACACACCAACAAGAATTAAGTAAATAAAGGAAGAAATAGCAAAATGAAAATCACAGCACAACACAAAGAAATATAGTGGTTCCCCAAACTTTGGGTAGTCCACTCTTCTACCCCCTTGGTAGGAATTCACTATCTTGCACTGAGTCTTTTGATAAGGAGACTCTTAGAACCAGCCTGAGTCTTTTGATAAGGAGACTCTTAGAACCAGTACAACTGAATTTTTTGAAGAGAGATTCTAAAAACTCTTTTACACAATTGAAGTTGAAATAAGAATGAGAAGAAGAATTAGAAGAAACAATTAAAACAAGAAAGAATCTTCTTCCTAGCAAGAAGATTAGAAGCACAAGAATAGTGAATGTAATCTCTCTTCTATAGTGAGAAGGAGATTGTAAGCTTTTCTCTCTTTTGTGAGAGCTTTCAGAATTTGCAGCAGAATGGCTTCAGAAGAAGGAGAAGATGAAGGCTTTTTCTTTGCTGCAGCACACTATCTCTTTTCTCAGCTTTCTCACTCTTCACTTGGGAGATCTTCCTCTTTTTCAAATGTATATGGTGGATCACTAGTTCGTATTCTCTTTCGACCTCCTCTTTATTTATAGCTCTGTTTCAAAAGATGTTGCTAAAGGGGAATAATCAATCAGCAATTAGAGAGAAAAAGTTTCCATAATAATTAAATCTGTAGAAGGAAAGAATTCATTCTGATTTCAAATAATATCCATAATAATCTTAATCAAATTAGCCAATAATCAAATAGAAGGAAAGACTGATTCAGAACGGCTATAGAAGAATAATATCATTCCATAAAAATCAGATCTACAGAAAGAAGGAAAGAGATCTGGCATGTTTTTGAATTTCTTATAGAAATCGACGTGTGTCGATTACTATTTGACGTAAACGTCGATTTCATCCTGGCTGGACGTCGAGAGGAGAATAAGGAAGGTGTGTCCACTAAGGTGCGTCGACTTTATTAAATGCGTCGACTAGAAGTCAGAGGTACGTCGACAAAGATTACGTCGAATTCTTCTTAGAGTTACTTCGACTCATTCTGAGAGAAACGTCGACTACATTTCGACGTTGCGTCGAATACTATTCGACGCATATTTACTTAGCCTAATTTTTCATTCTTAGAATTTATATTCTACTCAATTCTAAGGGTTAAAATAAATCATTTCCCCAACAATCTCCCCCTATTTGTCTTAACCCTATTTAGAGAGAAATTGTATCAGCTTTTAATCAACACAGCAAAGCATTTATATAGAGAAGAAATATGCTAAGTAATCAGAAGAAGGGAGAAATCATATAAACAGACTTCATAATAAGTATTTAAGCATGGAAAGAAAAAAATATAGATTGTATCAATATTGTTCAACACATCATTCAGGAGGGGTAGGAGGAGTTTTTCTTTTCCTAGTGAATACTACTGTTTTTGGAGAGGTGGGTTGCTCCTTCTCAGTAACACGTGGTTCACTCAGCTCCCCCTGAGTCACAGCAATTTGCTCCCCCTGAAATGGAACTTCCTTTTCTTCTACATTTACCTTTTCAGTTTCTTTCTCAGCTCCAACTTCAGTATTTGGCTCCCCCTGAGCTTCAGCTTCTTTTTCTTTCTCTCCTATAGCTTCTTCAGCATCAGTTTCCTTTTCAACTTCTTTCCCTGCTCTGCTAGCCTCCCCTTGAAGGAGAACTACTTGTTGGGCAGCTTCTCTTGTTATAGAGAGTATACCTGTTATCTGTACTTCAGTATGTAGCTCAGGTACAACTTCATTCCCAATGGTCTTGAGTAGATCAGTTTTTGAAGTAGGAAGGGACTTTTGAGAGAGAGATTTGTGACTTGAGGACTGCTCTTCATCTAATTTCTCCCCCTTCTTGACCTTCTTAGCCAAGGAGGTTAAGAAAGACTTGGTCACTTTAGAGGAAGAGACAGAGGTCTTCAAGCTTTGCACAGAGGCATTGACCCCATCTATTTGGGTTTGCATGTGCATGATGGAGGAGTGAATTTTAGAGCAGTGTCCATCCAGCATGTCCTGAAATTTTTGGGCTGCTGACTGGATACACTGGGTGATGAGGTTTTCAGTGGATGGAGATGGTTCATGTTGTGTTGGAGGAGGAGGTGGTGTATGTGATGAAGGTGGAGAGGGGACTGTATCATTTTGATGAGGTGTATTTGATGGAGGAGGTGGAGGAATAGAGGAGGGTTGAGCAGGTGATTGAGTTGGTATTTGTGAAGGTGTGGATTATGGTGGTACAGGAGAGATGTCTGTATGAGGAGGAGGAGGAGGAGGAGGTGAAGATGGATGAACAGGAGAGTTAGGATAGAAGTTTTGATTAGGATAGAAATTATGATCAGGATGAATGGGTCCTGAATGGGGGTTAAGATGGAAAGTTTTTGGAAAATAGACATGTCCTGTAATTATGTTGCTCTGAGTTTTTATGCGTCGATATCTATTCGACGTATGTTGATAGTTGCGTCGATTTATATTCGGCGATTTCTCCAGATTGTGTTGATCTAAAATCGTCGCATGTAAGAAGTTGCGTCGATTGGAAGTCGACGTACTTTTATTCAAGCATCGAGTTGAGGTCGAAACATCTGAGAGATTGCGTCGAGTAGAATTCGACGCACTATCATTCATGCGTCGATATGAAGTCGACGCAATTGTGTCTTCACATATTTTATTTTTCCCTTTTTCTGATTGGAGTTTTGTTTCTTTATAACATGTTTCTTTTGGCATAGTTGCTTTCTCAGAGGTAGTTTGAGAGTTTTCATCTGTATAGTATGATGTTTCATCAAAATGGTTTATCTCATTGAGGAAGTCTTCTTCCTTATTTTGTGAGTCTTCTTCTTAGTTTATTGATTTAGTGGGTTTAGTGAATTTAACAGGGCTCATCCAAGCACGTTTGTTGGATGGAATTAGACTAGCTGAGGGATCAGCTCCTAGCCCAAGATTTTTATGTCTTTTTGTTTGTTTTTCTGTGATTTATTTAAGTGTTTGGCTTCTCATTTTTATTGATTCTTCAAAAGCTTTTGCTTGGGATACCTTATTCTTAAGGAGCTGGTTTTCTATTTTAGCCTTCTCTATTTCTTTTTCTCTGATGTTAGTCCTTAACTCATAATTTTTAGAACAAGTATCCTCTATATTTCTCTGGTTTTAATGACATTAATTTGTTCATTTAGATTCTTAATTTCTTGTTTAGCTTTTAGTTGATCTAAACATAATCCTTTAAAATCATTTTTGAAATCATCACACAAAAAATCTATGTCATCAAAAATACTTACCTCATCCTTATCCTCAGATTCCTCTATGAAAGGTTATTTTCTTTGTCATCTTCAAAAGAGATGTTTCCTTCTGATTCTGTCTCATTCCATGATTTAGCACCATGTTCTTCCTTTGAGCTTTCAAGAGCCATTAAGCATAGGTCTTCTTGCTTAGACTCTTCATTGTCACTTTTGGATGAGGTGCTGTCCTCAGAATCTGTTTCACTCCAAGCTTCTGCAATGAAGCCTCTTTCTTTCTTCTTCCCTTTCTTCTTGAGATCTTTCTTTTTCAGATCTTTCATTTTCTCAGCATTTTCTGGACATTCTGGTGCAATGTGTCCAGTTTTCCTGCAAGAATAACAAATGATTTCTTTAGTAGGAGTTTTATCATACCTTGGTTTTGATTCTCTCCTTCTAGACCCATATGTCCTGACCCATTTCTTGAATCTTCTGGCCAGGAGGATGAATAATTCTTCTTCAGTGACAGGGGTCTCTTCTTCTGTTGCTTTCAAAGCAATGTTTCTATCTTTTGAGGAGGTTGGAGTGCTTCCTCTTCTTTCTTTCTCTTCTCTGGTTTTCAGCAGTTGCTCATAGGATTTGAGTTTTCCTAAGAGGGCATCTGTTGAGATTTCATTTTGTCCTCTTGTATCTCTTATTGCCCATATTCTTGAGTCCCATGAACTTGGGAGACTCATTAACAGTTTGTCATTGATCTCTGTGAGAGAGATCTCTCTATCCAGGCTCCTTACATGATTGATGATCAGACTGAATCTGTCATACATCTCAGATATGCTTTCTTCGTGCTTCTTTTGAAAGTTCTCATATTGGGAGATCAATAGAGCCTTTCTATCTTTCCTTTCATAAGCACTTCCTTCTACCATCTTGGTAAGAGCCTCCCAGATTTCTTTGGCTGATTCACAGTCAACAACCATTTGAAAGATTTCATCTGAGAGGGTTGAGACAAGAATGTTCACAGCTTTTGCATCACATGTTCCTGACTTCTTCTCTTCAGCTGTCCACTCAGCCCTTGGGACAAGTGTTTGAGTCACTTCACCACTTGAGTCTCTTCTATAAGGCTTGGGAGGACCTGTCAAAATAACATTAAATAATTCTTCATCAATAGAATTCATATAGATCCTAATTCTTGTTTTCCAAACTGCAAACTTTTCAAGATTGCACATTGGTGGTCTGGTGGAAGCATAATCTTTGATTTGTGCCATGTGAAAAATAGTTTTTAGAAATATATATATAAGAGGTAGGATCTTTTTGATCAAGGAGTTAACCTTTTTAGATCAACCTGGCTCGAATACCAATTGAAAGTGCACAGTTAACCACACTAGAATTCTCTAGAGGGGGGGGGGGGGGGGGGGGTGAATAGAGATTTAAATAATTTTTGTGCAAAATTAACAAAACTATATATATATGTGTAATAATCACATAATTAAGCTTCCCACACACACCAACAAGAATTAAGTAAATAAAGGAAGAAATAGCAAAATGAAAATCACAGCACAACACAAAGAAATATAGTGGTTCCCCAAACTTTGGGTAGTCCACTCTTCTACCCCCTTGGTAGGAATTCACTATCTTGCACTGAGTCTTTTGATAAGGAGACTCTTAGAACCAGCCTGAGTCTTTTGATAAGGAGACTCTTAGAACCAGTACAACTGAATTTTTTGAAGAGAGATTCTAAGAACTCTTTTACACAATTGAAGTTGAAATAAGAATGAGAAGAAGAATTAGAAGAAACAATTAAAACAAGAAAGAATCTTCTTCCTAGCAAGAAGATTAGAAGTACAAGAATAGTGAATGTAATCTCTCTTCTATAGTGAGAAGGAGATTGTAAGATTTTCTCTCTTTTGTGAGAGCTTTCAAAATTTGCAGTAGAATGGATTCAGAAGAAGGAGAAGATGTAATACCCCATTTTTTTTTCTTTTAAACATCCGGGTCTTAGGCCCAGAACCGCCGCTTTGCGGTGACACCTTCACTCGGGAAGGTCGCCACTACAAAACGCCGATCCTGCCGGCCAAATCGATCACAAGAAAGTTCATAAAAGAGAAGACAAGTCCACAGAATCACATGAATTATAAACCATAAAGGTAAATGTCCACAGATAATAACTGAATAAAAGATATTACAAAGGTTACAATAATAAAGGGGGGCTCTTGCCCTGTACATCCTTTCCTCACTACAAGATCACTCGCGGATGCTAACTACTAATCACTCACAGATCCTGAATCCTGTGCTCCTGTACTAGACTGGCCCGCCTCCGTCTGCTCCGGCCTCTGGTGCTGCTGCGTCTCCTCGACTTCCTAAAATGATATGGTCCACCGACCGTTAGTCAAAAAGACTAAGTCAACAATCCCCCGCCCCTAAACCCGTGGCTCCTAGGCACCGAGCGGGGAGGAGTGAAAAGGAGGACCAAAGGCAGAGTGGAAACAAGCAGGTGACAGTGGTACATGAAATGATTCTACTCTACACATGTGTATATATATATGAAGCAGTAAATAAGCATAGTAAGGAGCAAGTAAAGTACAAAAAAGCTGTATGTAAATAGACAGGTAAGGTAATATAATAATAACCATTGATTTATAGGAATGCCCATACAAACCTATAGACCAAGGGGTCGTTTAGCAGGGCCTATCATATAAAAAGTCCCATACCAATTTATACGATAGGTGTCAGGGGTTGAATGCAATGTTTATGCTATGTTATGCAGGTATGCTGTTATGCAATGATCATACAAGTGCAGCACACACACTTCGACTCTATGCGCATAGACCTTTAGTTCCCTCTTTTTGGAGCGAGCTAGACTCCCAGGATACTCCCGTAGTGGCAAACGGAAGCGGTGGGTTGGGCCTCGCCCACCTCTAGGTTGGTATTCACACTACCCAACCTAGACCTATTGTACGCCTCCACTATACCCGCAGAGCGTCTGCGTACTCTTGCTGACTGGACCGCCAGACTATCAAGGCTAAGTGTAAAACCACACTCGCCGAGTCAACGTATCGACGTCGGTGTGAACGACCGTCCAATACCGAAGACCCACCACCTTCAGTGCACATGCAACATGTTCTACTTCCTATCTCTGAGCCATGAGTTCCCCGGGGCTAACCTGCCCGCCATTAATAACCTTCCGAGCCTAAAGCTCCCCGGGCTAACCTGCCCGTCATCAAAACCTTCCGAGCCAAAAGCTCCCCGGGCTAACCTGCCCGTCATCAATAACCTTCCGAGCCATAAGCTCACCAGACTAACTAGTCTGCTGCAACAGCCACCGAGCCCACCGCTCGGACAACCAATCCAACTAAACTTCCGAAACCACAGGGTATGGATGAGTGTGTTATTAGTTAATCTTGTACAATGTCTTACTCCTATGAGTTAGGGTTAGTCTTGGACTTCCCGAGGGTTACCCTGTGAGGGGCTCGCTACGGTACTAGGAACCACTATGGGATGACACCCCAAAGTTCCCACTCCCAAGACACTTAATTTTATTAGTTACTACCCTTAAGAAACCCTCTTAACATTTCACCTGGTCTAAACCTAAGTGCTTTAAGACACTTAGGGGAAAAGACGATCTTTCGCCAAATCCCAAGATGACCTACCCCAAGGGAGGCACCCCACCATCCCAGAACTCATCAACCTTAAATCTCTCCAAGGGTCCTCTCATACCATACAATCACCATTCAATTCCCACATCTCCAAACAATGTATTCCAAATTGGCCTGTAACTCCAAAACTGCCAATTTACTAAACGCAGACTACCCTTAACGTTTTGATCCTCATGAAGGGAAGTACATTAATTAATCAACTCTATGACCTAATATTCTCACTGGGGGTCCATGTCACTGGTTTAAGATCCATTCCAGAGTTCCATAATTTTCCCCATATTATTAATATTTAAAACCATTTTTTCCAAGGACAACTTCCTAGGGTTTGAACTACAAGTGCACTTTTCTGACTTCCAATTCCCCTCCCAATTTTTAAATAAATCAAAAGTACCTATTAATCAGTAGTCATGAAATCTTAGGGAAATACTGCAAGATTTACTATTTTTAAAAATTCCAAAACTCATTTATTACCAATAAATTCCAAAGGAGGTACCCTCATATGGACTCCCAATCTTATGAAAATTCATACAGTGGTGAATCATACTAAAATATTCAGGTCTACCAAGTTTGACCACATAACACAGAAGTTACATTTGTAATTTCCTCAAAGGATATATTTGTAAATAATTCCAAAATGAACTAGAGATACCAAAAATATTAATCCATAAATTATGAGAAAATTACAGTGGGTACATATTGGTATGAAAAGACATCCTGCAAAGTTTCATGCAATTACAGTAATTTAACACCCTAAAATTGATCCTCCCAAAAATTGTCTACAATGTGAAATATTACACTTTGAACCCCAAAAATTCTTCTCATGGTCTAACAGATTCTTCCAGAGATCAATAGCATTAAAACCAAGTTTGTGACAGAAAATGGTAAACCATTAAGTAACATTTCTCCCTAAAACCCAAAACCCTAATTATTTACAAATCTACCCAAGGGTTTATTACCTAGGTTTGACAACTCCAAACCTCTTCAAATTCACAAGGGAGGCTCCTCTGGTCACTAGGACCTACCATACAAAATCTTAGGTCAAACCAATAATGTTTGACCCCACTCCCTTCATTGACCTCTATTTGCACCCCATTAGGGTTTAACCTAGGGTTAGGGTCTAAACTTCTCCAAATCCACCCAAACTTCTTGTGAGGGTGTTATATCACCTATAAAGGTCAGAGGAGTCCAACACACCCCTCTCCAAGGACAAACTCTCCTATGTCCTTCACAACCCCAAATTCCACCCCATAGGGATCAACCCTATGACCTTGAGCAAATCAACTCCAATGCTCACCAATCTTCCTCATGGGGTCTCAAATTGATCCCACTGACCTTTCCAAGAAGACTCAAGCTTCTATGGACCTATTTGGCCAATGGATCTCTACTTGACTAAATGCACCCCAAGGTGCTCCAACCCCAAGCCCTAGGGCAAACCAACTCCCCATGGCCCCATACCTCTCTTGGAGGTGATTTGGGTGATATTAGGGCAGTGGCCAAAATCCCACTCCAATTGGAGGTGGTTTGACCATGAAATGTCCCAAATAGCCCTTATTCACAAATTTCCCCTAAATGGACAAATCTTTGGCCTAATGATTACCTAATCAAAAGAACTCCAAATGAGTTGAGATTTTAACCAGGGGTTTATCATGACCCTAATAACACCCCACCAAAATTTGGTGGAGATTGGAGGTCATTTGGCCCTCCAAATAATTTGTGTAAGGATTATTAAATTTCTACAAAAACTTTAGGAAAAAGCTCTCCAAAAATTCTCATTTTTGGATATGTCATAGCCCTAGGTATGACTCACTACCAATCCAAATTACAAGTCATTTGGACAAGTGGTTTGGTGTGGGCACCCATTCAAAGTTCAGTCAAACTTTGCACTAGAATGGGTGCTGAGGTCAATCCAGGGCTCCAAATTGAGTGAAGTCAATTTTGTATGATCCTAGGGGTCAAGGTATACAACTTTCATGTTGGGCACTTTTTCTGTAGAGGGCATCTAGTATTTTTAGTAATTAAAATCAAGTTCTGCTAAAAATAATACCTAATAAATCACATAATAACAATTAATATAATACAAGGCACTGTTCATCTTCTTCATTAGGCCGAAAATAACAAAAAGAAAGCTATTTCCTGTAGCTTTTTCCAAGGGGATTTCCCGGCCACCCAGCCACCTCCCTGGCCGGCCACCACCGCCACCACCTCCGTTGAGGTGGGGGCTATCGCCGGGCGGCGGCACGGCCGCCGTAGGGGCGGTCTCCGGCGAACTCAAGGGGGCGAATTTCCATGGAAAATCTGAATTTTCAACTCTCCGATCGGGCTCTTTTGAGCCCGATTTCTCACCTAATTCGATCTAAGATGCTAGCACGAGTAAGGAGGAGGAGGATCGGACCTTGTTTGGGGGTTTTGGTGGCTCCAATCGCCGGCCACCATTTTTCCTTCTCCAAGCTTTGGGTGCCATGGCTTCTTGTGCATAGGGGGCTCTAAACTTTCGGGAAAATGAGGGGTTCCACTCCTCTGATGGTTGTGAAGATGAAGGGGGGTTCAATTGAGGGGGAGGGAGGCTTTAACCAAGAAAGCCATTAATGGCCTCTTGGTCTCCCTCCCTTGGCCGACCCTATTCACTCCCCCACCCCCCAATAACTCCTGGGAACTGCTGGAATCTTCTCAAATTCATCAGAGAAGATGAATGGAAGAGTAATGGAGGGATACCAAGGGGTGTAACACCTTAATGGCCATGAATACCACCTCCTCTCTCCTCCAAAATTGGGTTTTTCTCTCTCCTACTCACCATGGCCGATTTTCCCTCTCTCTCATGTTTAATATCAGTCTACTAGGCTGGTCAAATGATCAATTTGGGCTTAGCCCAAAGGGATTGGGCTAGGTTCAAGAGATTTGACCTAATTTGGGCAAGTTTGACTTTTGGTCAAATTGGCCAATTGGGTGACCCTAGGATGGGGATTTTGGGTCCATTGGATTCCAAATCAGGTTTAGAAACTACTGGTGGGGTCAATTTGGTCACATGAGCCTTAGTTGACCCAATTTAAGCTGATTTGACCAAAACAGGCTAAGTTGACTTTGGTCAAATTGAGCCCTAGGGTTGACCCAGTCAAGGGGCTTTTTGGTCCACTGGGTCCCCTATGACATTATAACACTATGGGTATGGTCAATTTAATATGGTGATGATCAATTAGGGCACTTAGTGAAGAATTGCCATTTTGACCTAAAAAAAGGGCATTTTGGTCAATTTGCACCACTGGGGGTCCCATGATGGGGCTTTTAGGTCTACTAGGTCCCTTATGGTATTCTAGACCTAGATGAGTGATCAATTTGTCATGGTGAGGGTTAATTGACCCTAATTAGGCTACTTTGACCAATTTAGGGTTAGGGTTGACTTTGGTCAATTTGGCCTCTTTGGTTGACCCCAATGTGCCCTTGGTGCCCTAAGGGGACCCCTAAAGGGTTAGGGATACTATGGTGGGGCCAAATGGTTAAGATGAGGCCCTAAAATCCAACCCTAAGCTAGGTCACTAGAAATTGCTATTTGCAGTCCAAGGCACTTTCAATCCTAATCTTGCCTAAGTTAAAGGGATTTCTACTCTACCAAGGCCTTGTCATGACCTTGTCAGGACAGATTCACCTGGGGGGTCTAGCTGTCTGGGGGATGTTACAAATCCCAATAAACAAAAAAAATAATTTCGTCCTCGAAATTCAGGTTAGGCTTGCGGGGTTTTCACCGCGAGTGACTGAACGTAACATCCCCTAAGAGTCAAAGTTATTCCTGGCTCGAAGAGCACCGACTATCTATGCCACACCATCTCTGGTGGCTCCAAGTTGTGCTCCTCCTGACCCTAAATAACCACATGTCTTAACCTCTGTAATCTTCTTGCGCCGCAAGACTCGCACCGTCGTATCATCTATCCTGACCGGGGTGACCTAGCTACCTTGGTCAATCTATCCTCGAACTTCCACTCTAACCTGGGCAGACTCTTATGCCTCTAAAGTTTTCTTCTCGCATTCAAATTCTTACTCCTTCAGGTACGTCCGAGTAATCAATCGTCTCCAATCTACAACTTTTCTGGTTCTTACTATTGATGGGACTAATCTAAATCGGCTAGCGTCCCAATCATCCTTAAATATTATTGGGGGTGCACTTGTGAACTTTTATGAGTATATGCTGACCAATCATAATGGTAAGATGACTCCCAATCACTTTCTACGTGAAGTTTGATTCATAAGGGCAAAATTTTGATACCTTAGGATTTTTCACAAGTCAATTTCATCAAGGAAGTATCATCACGCTTATTTCATCAAAGTCCTGTCACTTCCACCTATGCTAGTCTTGATCACTCTCAAATGGTCTAAAGCGAGATAAACTTAGATCATTCTTACCATAGTGAAATCAAACACTATATTCCAAATTTTCTACCATGACAAGGTATAAAGCTATTATTGTAGATAAAATTTTCTACCATGACAGAGCGTGGTTTTTAACAAATTAAAAGTTAAACACTTCCGAATTCCCCCACCCACAGGAGCTTTCAAATTTTAACTACAACTTGCAAGATCTAATTTCCGCCCTTAACTTCTTTACTAGGACATCAACATCCTTAACTGATTAATCCTGGCGACTTTACATTTCCAATGATTCAACTAAGGGCAAGTTGTTGTCCGACCCAAATGATGTCTATTCATTCCCTAGTACTTCTAGCGGTCATCATTCCAAACGTACTGTTACACCGTCTCATCTTCTCTCAAGTAATATTGAGTAAGATCGACTTCAAAATCATAGTGTTCACGACACAAAATTTCTAACTTAAGTTTAAGGGAAATCCAAGTCTGTCACTAGTTTGCCCAATACACAAAAGGTACGCCCCAATAAACAAAAGACAAGCCCCCAATAAACAAAATATAAGCCACTATCTATTTTGGGGCTGAGTATCTTCAATATCACCAAGGTATATTCGTCCCAAGTATGCAAGCAATTCTTAGGGCACAAATCCTTAAACTTGGGGTTCTATCTTGGGGCTCACTGGTGTATTCCACAACTTGGGCTCTTCCAGGTACCTTCTACGACAACCTTATCAGGGTCAATATGTTATCCAATCCCAAATAGGTTTCTTATTGTACTTGAACTCTTATCCGACCCTCGATGTTCGTCACAGTGGTTGTCTTAATGTAATCTTGTCACAAATACGATGATTGAGCCTATGAGTCTCATACTATTCTGTTTATGTGTCAATCTCTCTTTCTCTAGCCTCTTTTGGGGTATCCTCGTACCTTCACCGAAAGTTATACTTATGGTCTATTTCAGACTAGGTCATGGTATAAATTGTCAAGGTAAGTCACGTGTCCTAGTGGGGTTGAGTCTAACTCATTAACTAAAGGACTATCTAAAGAGATCTTTGCAGCCGGAGGTATTCCCTGCAGGGGGCAGGGTTCGCCGCAGGCTACAAAAGAAAACTTGACAAAAAGATTCAGTTAAAAGTGGACTCTTTTTTTTTTTCAATGTGATTCCTATATGGGCACACCACTGCTTCCGCTGCTTAGTTTGTCCTCAAACTAAACTCGCGCGGGGTGGCCCAGGGTTTGTGGACTTCTTTTCTTTGGATCGAGGTTTGCTCTGATACCACTTGTAAGACCCCATTTTTTTTTCTTTTAAACATCCGGGTCTTAGGCCCAGAACCGCCGCTTTGCGGTGACACCTTCACTCGGGAAGGTCGCCACTACAAAACGCCGATCCTGCCGGCCAAATCGATCACAAGAAAGTTCATAAAAGAGAAGACAAGTCCACAGAATCACATGAATTATAAACCATAAAGGTAAATGTCCACAGATAATAACTGAATAAAAGATATTACAAAGGTTACAATAATAAAGGGGGGCTCTTGCCCTGTACATCCTTTCCTCACTACAAGATCACTCGCGGAAGCTAACTACTAATCACTCACAGATCCTGAATCCTGTGCTCCTGTACTAGACTGGCCCGCCTCCGTCTGCTCCGGCCTCTGGTGCTGCTGCGTCTCCTCGACTTCCTAAAATGATATGGTCCACCGACCGTTAGTCAAAAAGACTGAGTCAACAATCCCCCGCCCCTAAACCCGTGGCTCCTAGGCACCGAGCGGGGAGGAGTGAAAAGGAGGACCAAAGGCAGAGTGGAAACAAGCAGGTGATAGTGGTACATGAAATGATTCTACTCTACACATGTGTATATATATATGAAGCAGTAAATAAGCATAGTAAGGAGCAAGTAAAGTATAAAAAAGATGTATGTAAATAGACAGGTAAGGTAATATAATAATAACTATTGATTTATAGGAATGCCCATACAAACCTATAGACCAAGGGGTCGTTTAGCAGGGCCTATCATATAAAAAGTCCCATACCAATTTATACGATAGGTGTCAGGGGTTGAATGCAATGTTTATGCTATGTTATGCAGGTATGCTGTTATGACATGATCATACAAGTGCAACACACACACTTCGACTCTATGCGCATAGACCTTTAGTTCCCTCTTTTTGGAGCGAGCTAGACTCCCAGGATACTCCCGTAGTGGCAAACGGAAGCGGTGGGTTGGGCCTCGCCCACCTCTAGGTTGGTATTCACACTACCCAACCTAGACCTATTGTACGCCTCCACTATACCCGCAGAGCGTCTGCGTACTCTTGCTGACTGGACCGCCAGACTATCAAGGCTAAGTGTAAAACCACACTCGCCGAGTCAACGTATCGACGTCGGTGTGAACGACCGTCCAATACCGAAGACCCACCACCTTCAGTGCACATGCAACATGTTCTACTTCCTATCTCTGAGCCATGAGTTCCCCGGGGCTAACCTGCCCACCATTAATAACCTTCCGAGCCTAAAGCTCCCCGGGCTAACCTGCCCGTCATCAAAACCTTCCGAGCCAAAAGCTCCCCGGGCTAACCTGCCCGTCATCAATAACCTTCCGAGCCATAAGCTCACCAGACTAACTAGTCTGCTGCAACAGCCACCGAGCCCACCGCTCGGACAACCAATCCAACTAAACTTCCGAAACCACAGGGTATGGATGAGTGTGTTATTAGTTAATCTTGTACAATGTCTTACTCCTATGAGTTAGGGTTAGTCTTGGACTTCCCGAGGGTTACCCTGTGAGGGGCTCGCTACGGTACTAGGAACCACTATGGGATGACACCCCAAAGTTCCCACTCCCAAGACACTTAATTTTATTAGTTACTACCCTTAAGAAACCCTCTTAACATTTCACCTGGTCTAAACCTAAGTGCTTTAAGACACTTAGGGGAAAAGACGATCTTTCGCCAAATCCCAAGATGACCTACCCCAAGGGAGGCACCCCACCATCCCAGAACTCATCAACCTTAAATCTCTCCAAGGGTCCTCTCATACCATACAATCACCATTCAATTCCCACATCTCCAAACAATGTATTCCAAATTGGCCTGTAACTCCAAAACTGCCAATTTACTAAACGCAGACCACCCTTAACGTTTTGATCCTCATGAAGGGAAGTACATTAATTAATCAACTCTATGACCTAATATTCTCACTGGGGGTCCATGTCACTGGTTTAAGATCCATTCCAGAGTTCCATAATTTTCCCCATATTATTAATATTTAAAACCATTTTTCCCAATGACAACTTCCTAGGGTTTGAACTACAAGTGCACTTTTCTGACTTCCAATGCCCCTCCCAATTTTTAAATAAATCAAAAGTACCTATTAATCAGTAGTCATGAAATCTTAGGGAAATACTGCAAGATTTACTATTTTTAAAAATTCCAAAACTCATTTATTACCAATAAATTCCAAAGGAGGTACCCTCATATGGACTCCCAATCTTATGAAAATTCATACAGTGGTTAATCATACTAAAATATTCAGGTCTACCAAGTTTGACCACATAACACAGAAGTTACATTTGTAATTTCCTCAAAGGATATATTTGTAAATAATTCCAAAATGAACTAGAGATACCAAAAATATTAATCCATAAATTATGAGAAAATTACAGTGGGTACATATTGGTATGAAAAGACATCCTGCAAAGTTTCATGCAATTACAGTAATTTAACACCCTAAAATTGATCCTCCCAAAAATTGTCTACAATGTGAAATATTACACTTTGAACCCCAAAAATTCTTCTCATGGTCTAACAGATTCTTTCAGAGATCAATAGCATTAAAACCAAGTTTGTGACAGAAAATGGTAAACCATTAAGTAACATTTCTCCCTAAAACCCAAAACCCTAATTATTTACAAATCTACCCAAGGGTTTATTACCTAGGTTTGACAACTCCAAACCTCTTCAAATTCACAAGGGAGGCTCCTCTGGTCACTAGGACCTACCATACAAAATCTTAGGTCAAACCAATAATGTTTGACCCCACTCCCTTCATTGACCTCTATTTGCACCCCATTGGGGTTTAACCTAGGGTTAGGGTCTAAACTTCTCCAAATCCACCCAAACTTCTTGTGAGGGTGTTATATCACCTATAAAGGTCAGAGGAGTCCAACACACCCCTCTCCAAGGACAAACTCTCCTATGTCCTTCACAACCCCAAATTCCACCCCATAGGGATCAACCCTATGACCTTGAGCAAATCAACTCCAATGCTCACCAATCTTCCTCATGGGGTCTCAAATTGATCCCACTGACCTTTCCAAGAAGACTCAAGCTTCTATGGACCTATTTGGCCAATGGATCTCTACTTGACTAAATGCACCCCAAGGTGCTCCAACCCCAAGCCCTAGGGCAAACCAACTCCCCATGGCCCCATACCTCTCTTGGAGGTGATTTGGGTGATATTAGGGCAGTGGCCAAAATCCCACTCGAATTGGAGGTGGTTTGACCATGAAATGTCCCAAATAGCCCTTATTCACAAATTTCCCCTAAATGGACAAATCTTTGGCCTAATGATTACCTAATCAAAAGAACTCCAAATGAGTTGAGATTTTAACCAGGGGTTTATCATGACCCTAATAACACCCCACCAAAATTTGGTGGAGATTGGAGGTCATTTGGCCCTCCAAATAATTTGTGTAAGGATTATTAAATTTCTACAAAACTTTAGGAAAAACTCTCCAAAAATTCTCATTTTTGGATATGTCATAGCCCTAGGTATGACTCACTACCAATCCAAATTACAAGTCATTTGGACAAGTGGTTTGGTGTGGGCACCCATTCAAAGTTCAGTCAAACTTTGCACTAGAATGGGTGCTGAGGTCAATCCAGGGCTCCAAATTGAGTGAAGTCAATTTTGTATGATCCTAGGGGTCAAGGTATACAACTTTCATGTTGGGCACTTTTTCTGTAGAGGGCATCTAGTATTTTTAGTAATTAAAATCAAGTTCTGCTAAAAATAATACCTAATAAATCACATAATAACAATTAATATAATACAAGGCACTGTTCATCTTCTTCATTAGGCCGAAAATAACAAAAAGAAAGCTATTTCCTGTAGCTTTTTCCAAGGGGATTTCTCGGCCACCCAGCCACCTCCCTGGCCGGCCACCACCGCCACCACCTCCGTTGAGGTGGGGGCTATCGCCGGGCGGCGGCACGGCCGCCGTAGGGGCGGTCTCCGGCGAACTCAAGGGGGCGAATTTCCATGGAAAATCTGAATTTTCAACTCTCCGATCGGGCTCTTTTGAGCCCGATTTCTCACCTAATTCGATCTAAGATGCTAGCACGAGTAAGGAGGAGGAGGATCGGACCTTGTTTGGGGGTTTTGGTGGCTCCAATCGTCGGCCACCATTTTTCCTTCTCCAAGCTTTGGGTGCCATGGCTTCTTGTGCATAGGGGGCTCTAAACTTTCGGGAAAATGAGGGGTTCCACTCCTCTGATGGTTGTGAAGATGAAGGGGGGTTCAATTGAGGGGGAGGGAGGCTTTAACCAAGAAAGCCATTAATGGCCTCTTGGTCTCCCTCCCTTGGCCGACCCTATTCACTCCCCCACCCCCCAATAACTCCTGGGAACTGCTGGAATCTTCTCAAATTCATCAGAGAAGATGAATGGAAGAGTAATGGAGGGATACCAAGGGGTGTAACACCTTAATGGCCATGAATACCACCTCCTCTCTCCTCCAAAATTGGGTTTTTCTCTCTCCTACTCACCATGGCCGATTTTCCCTCTCTCTCATGTTTAATATCAGTCTGCTAGGCTGGTCAAATGATCAATTTGGGCTAGCCCAAAGGGATTGGGCTAGGTTCAAGAGATTTGACCTAATTTGGGCAAGTTTGACTTTTGGTCAAATTGGCCAATTGGGTGACCCTAGGATGGGGCTTTTGGGTCCATTGGATTCCAAATCAGGTTTAGAAACTACTGGTGGGGTCAATTTGGTCACATGAGCCTTAGTTGACCCAATTTAAGCTGATTTGACCAAAACAGGCTAAGTTGACTTTGGTCAAATTGAGCCCTAGGGTTGACCCAGTCAAGGGGCTTTTTGGTCCACTGGGTCCCCTATGACATTATAACACTATGGGTATGGTCAATTTAATATGGTGATGATCAATTAGGGCACTTAGTGAAGAATTGCCATTTTGACCTAAAAAAGGGCATTTTGGTCAATTTGCACCGCTGGGGGTCCCATGATGGGGCTTTTAGGTCTACTAGGTCCCTTATGGTATTCTAGACCTAGATGAGTGATCAATTTGTCATGGTGAGGGTTAATTGACCCTAATTAGGCTACTTTGACCAATTTAGGGTTAGGGTTGACTTTGGTCAATTTGGCCTCTTTGGTTGACCCCAATGTGCCCTTGGTGCCCTAAGGGGACCCCTAAAGGGTTAGGGATACTATGGTGGGGCCAAATGGTTAAGATGAGGCCCTAAAATCCAACCCTAAGCTAGGTCACTAGAAATTGCTATTGCAGTCCAAGGCACTTTCAATCCTAATCTTGCCTAAGTTAAAGGGATTTCTACTCTACCAAGGCCTTGTCATGACCTTGTCAGGACAGATTCACCTGGGGGGTCTAGCTGTCTGGGGTATGTTACAGAAGATGAAGGCTTTTTCTTTGCTGCAGCACACTATCTCTTTTCTCAGCTTTCTCACTCTTCACTTGGGAGCTCTTCCTCTTTTTCAAATGTATATGGTGGATCACTAGTTCGTATTCTCTGCCGACCTCCTCTTTATTTATAGCTCTGTTTCAAAAGATGTTGCTAAAGGGGAATAATCAATCAGCAATTAGAGAGAAAAAGTTTCCATAATAATTAAATCTGTAGAAGAAAAGAATTCATTCTGAGTTCAAATAATATCCATAATAATCTTAATCAAATTAGCCAAGAATCAAATAGAAGGAAAGACTGATTCAGAACGGCTATAAAAGAATAATATCATTCCATAAAAATCAGATCTACAGAAAGAAGGAAAGAGATCTGGCGTGTTTTTGAATTTCTTATAGAAATCGACATGCGTCGATTACTATTCGACGTAAACGTCAATTTCATCCTGGCTGGACGTCGAGAGGACAATAAGGAAGGTGCGTCGACTAAGGTGCATCGACTTTATTAAATGCGTCGACTAGAAGTCAGAGGTACGTCGACAAAGATTACGTCAAATTCTTCTTAGAGTTACTTCGACTCATTCTGAGAGAAACGTCGACTACATTTCGACGTTGCGTCGAGTACTATTCGACGCATATTTACTTAGCCTAATTTTTCATTCTTAGAATTAATATTCTACTCAATTTTAGGGGTTAAGATAAATCATTTACCTAACAACAGCCTTACAATCTCAGGCTCAACATCCAACAACTCAAGTTCAATAACCCTACAATCTCAGGCACACTTCCCTACAAGCTCAGAACAATACAGTTCCTACAAAGGTTATAAGTATAACTTACAACAGTTGACAGCAGTGATATTGTCTTTTGTTGCTTATGCACAGCAGGTGCAACCTTGAAGCTGGGCTAAATGAAATCTTCAGACCTGCTCCTATCTGATCCTTTTCTTCAGTGGAAGAGAAAAGATCACCTTGCTCTTCTGGATAGAAGATCTATCTTCTCTCCTTGTATCTTCTTGCTAGTTCAGTAAGCAGAAGGAGAGAGCTCTTGAAAGCCGTCAATGGAACAGTAGATGGCTCTCACACTTTTCAGCACTTAACAATACAGCAGCAACAACAACCAGCCCCTTCTGAAATGCCCTAAGATGTTCTTTTAAACTTGTTCTATCTTCAACGACTCTTTGGAGGCCCCTGACACTATGAAAGAGGATAGAATACTTTATCTTGCCTTTACAACTGTTTGCGCCAAAAGCAGATCCCGCTAGTGTCATCTTTCAGATTTGAATCTGTCTAAGTGGTTGGGCTAAGATAGCCTTTAGTCTCAGCGGTTGAGCTGTCTTGGTCTCAGCGGATCCGCTGAGACAGATTGTCTTCTCAGTAGATTTTGTCTATCTGCAGCTTAGCTGAGGCAGACCCCTTCTCAGCGGCTCCTGGCCTCGTCTCAGCGGTTCAGCTGAGACAGTGAGCTCGTCTCAGCGGTTTTGACAGTAAACCACTAAGTTTATTCCAATGCTTGGAATATCTTAACCATGCACAGTCACGATGCAAAATGGGGTTTATCAAATACAATATATACTTAGCACTGTGAGTGATGCCTCTTCAAATCAAGGGCACAATGAGGGCAATATTCCCAACACTAAGGTCTCCACTTAAACTATTGGAGGAACCTCTTGGGTGTCCAGATCTTTACTCCCATCCTCTTTTTAGGTGTGTTGGCAGGCTATGTATAAGGAAGATATGTGGTACTTGGACTCGGGATGCTCCAAGCACATGACAGGCGATAAAGCAAAGTTCCTTAGCCTCAAAATGAAGAAAGGATGAATGGTGACTTTTGGTGACAATGGCAAGGGAAGGATTAAGGGCAATGTTATAGTGGATAACAACTCTTTTTCTATTTCAAATGTTTTATGTGTTGAAGGTTTAAAACACAATCAAATATATATTAGTCAATTATGTAATAAAGGTCTAAATGTCTTATTTGAATCTTCTTCAAATCTTTGCAAAATAATAAATTCCAAAAAGAATGAAGTTGTACTCACCGCACCAAGAACTCATAATATTTACATGATTGCTTTCCATGATCTTTTACATTCATCTATTAAATGTCTTATTTCAAAAAATGATGCATTAGAATTATGTCATATGTGTCCTGGACACACAAGCACTAAACTTATTCTAAAACTAGCAAAAGATAAATTAATTAAAGTATTGTCTATGCTTAACGGAACTTTAACTTCACTTTGCCCACCTTGCCAAAAAGGAAAATTTTCTAGAACATCATTTTAAAGTAAAAATAAAATTTCTACCTCTAAACCCCTACAATTAATTCATATGGATCTTTTTGGTTCATTGAGCACCGCTAGTCTAAGTGGTAGAAAATATACTTATGTTTTGATTGATGATTTTTCTAGATATTATTGGACATTCTTTCTTACCTCAAAATAAGATGCCTTTTGTGAATTCTCAAAATTATGTAAACGTATTCAAAATGAACTTGATCTAAAAATTCAATGTATTCGCTCGGATCATGGAGGAGAATTTTAAAATGAAAAATTTACCACTTTTTGTAGTGATCTAGGAATTAAGCACAAATTGTCCACTCCACGCACCCCATAGAAAAATGGTGTTATGGAGAGGATAAATAGAACCCTTCATGAATAAGCACACACCATGCTTTCTGAATTAGGGTTACCTAGATCATTTTGGGTCTAAGCCATTAGCACATCATGTTACATCATTAATCGTGTCATGCATCGACCTTTCTTAAAATTAACCCCTTATGAATTGTATTTTCAAAAGAAGCCTAATGTATCATATTTTTGTGTATTTGGTTGCAAATGCTTTTTATTAAATACATAGGATTCGTTAGAAAATTTTGATGAAAATGTGATGAAAGAATTTTTCTTGGATATTAATCAACTAGTAGAGCCTATAAAATATATAACAAAAGAATAAAAATAGTTGAAGAATCTATTCATGTTAGATTTGATGTGCTTGTTCCTTGAGTAGAGAATATTATTGCAGGAAAAGAAGAGGAACCCCTCTCCCCATTTGAGCATGATGACGACAAGTCACAAGAAGAGGAGAACAAGGAAGAGGAGAATAAGGAAGAGGAGAACAAGGAAGAGGAGGATAAGCAAGAGGAGTATGTGACTTCTAGCATGTTAATGTTCACAAAACATCATCGAAGGGACCTTGTCATTGGAAAGCCATCAAAAGGGGTAACGACACATTCTTCCCTACATGAATCTTTTTCAAACCTATGCTTCGTTTCGAAAATCGAACCAAAAAGTATTTCAACCGCTTTAAATAATGAATATTATTGTAGGAAATGAAGAGGAACCCCTCTCTCCATTAGAGCATGAGGATGACAAGTTACAAGAAGAGGAGAACAAGGAAGAGGCAAACAAGCAAGAGGAGGACATGCGAGAGGAGGACATGCCTCCTAGCATGCTAAAGTTCACAAAACATCATCCAAAGGAGCTTGTCATTAGAGAGCCATCGAAAGGGGTAATGACTCATTCTTCCCTACTGTTGAACTAGGAAACCACGGTTCAACCTCTGAGCCCGGAAAACATGACTCGAGAGGAGTTCAGAATGGTGTAGTTTGCTCTTACTTCTCCTGAGCTCAATCTCTAGATCGGGCATGCAAGACAAAGATACTCACTCACAAAGGGTGGAAAACTAAGAAAAGATTCGCGAGCTGCAGCGAGGAGGTCCCGCCACTAAACTGAAAGATCTAAAGAACATCCCCTCCTAAGCCAATTGCTGAGTTGGGCACCTTAGAGAGTGCCAAAAAGCCCCCTGCCTTCCCACCTGGAAACCACGGTGAGTAGCAAAAATGGACTCTATGACCGACCAAAGCAAACCAGAGGAGAGAGAAGCTTGTGAGAGATGCTCTTCAAGGTGCCCTTGGGGTCTATTTATAGTTTTCTTGAAATGGTATGCAGATAGCTGAATCTCGCCTCTTGGTTTTACTAAAAGCGGCCCAAATTGGTCTGCCAACAGCGGAATCCCGTTGTTTGGATTGGCTAACTGCGGGCAAACATGGGATCACCTGGTAAAAATAGACCACCAACCAAATAGGCGAGTCCAGGCCTCCCTAAGCCGACTCGCCGGAGTGGCGAGTGCCCGGTAGGTCTGGGACTCGCCGCTCACATCAAGTTGGGGGCGAGTGCTCGCTAGAGGTGAGTGCAAGCCGATGCTCGCCACTTGCCCGGCTGACTGGCCACTTCTCGCTTCGGATCACCTGATGACATGATGAGCCCACTCGACAAACACAGAGTTGTGCACAATCCCCGCTCTTTGCGAGTTTGCCTCAAGCTCAGAAAGATGGTTCAGCCCCGAATATTTGGAGAGTACCTCAACTTTGAGGGGAATCTTTAGTGGGTCCCACCGGGGGCTATATATACCAGGAGGGAAACCCCTCCCCCCACATCCCCAAACCCACTCCTCTCTTCTTCCGTTGTGCTTTGATTGACCACCATGTTGCTCTCTCAAAAGCTCCAGGCTCGTCTCGCCGCTGCCAAAAAGGAGAGCGAGCCGACCTCTGCCGGACTTCTGGTGCTAATCGTTGGGAACACCTCCCGGGTCACTCCAAAGTGAGTGGAGAAGCAAGGAGACAAGAGGGCGAGGCGAGAGTCTGTTGGAGCAGGAATGACTTCGGCTGAGCTTCCCTCGCAGCCCGCGTTAAGCTTGGGCCTCGAGGTCTCGGACAAGTGCAAACTTTTTCCTTAATGCATTCACTCGCGACGGCCTCTGCGGGGTCATATTGTTATTAAAACAGATTCTACAGGTCAAAGTTGCCATGGTAGGTGGCGCAAGTGGGCATCAGATCGATGAATATGAGGAGGCGAGTCACCAGGCCAACCCTGACATCCCTTCTGTCGCCTGTAAGAGGATGTTGCTCTTCGTTGCACATGGCTTATGTTTTATAAGCATACTAACCATCTTCATTCTTACAGTACCCACTTTCATCGACCTTACACAGACCCCCCCCCCCCCCTCGCGGCAAGACTGCCCTATGTGAGACTCGTCAGAGGAATTTGCTAAGACAACCCTCGCTCCTACGGGCACCACTGCTGGCGCTGGCGCGCTCTCCAAGATGCGGGGTCCTGGCAGGACCCCCCTGCGAGTGGGGCCTGGGAAATCCCTGGTGCTTCCCCTCTCCCGACACTTCGGTGAGAGGCCCAACCTCCCTCCTAATCAAGATCGCGATCCCGCCTCACATCGTGAGGGAAAAGTTGTCGAGGACTAGCTTGGTAGGGACTTCCTCTCGCGTCCCCTTTCTTTTAACATGATTCTAATAATTCTCCTCTCTTTCAGATGATACTCAGAGAGATGAAAAATCTGATGAGCGAGGACTCTACTCGGTATCGCCATCTCCAGAGGCCATCGATGAGTACCTCGGCGACCCCTCCAATGTTGCTGAGATGAAAGATCGGCTGACGAGCATCCTGCGAAAGCATGGATACATGCTTCACGATATCTTAGAGTAGAGGGCTTCGGCAGACTTTAATCCTTTCTCTCGAATCCTTGCCCTGGAGCGGCGAATGAAGGCCCTCGAAGGAGACTGTACTCTACTCGTGGAGGATGTGTAGAGGCTAGTATGGGGCACGTCGGTGTCACTGCATGACCACATTCGATGGATAGATGAATGCGCACTTGCCCTACAATGGGAGATTGGTTGCAGCTTTGAGTTATTCGCTGCTCTATCCACTCCAACCTGACTTTGATACCATGTGAAAATTTTCCGAAGATCTAGGAGTGAGCAGGAATAGTATAACACAAAGTTCAAGCCAACAACCAGAAGCACATGAAAAACAACTTAAATCTGTATTGATGCTAGCAGAAATCTTCATTACAAGGCGAGGTATACATGGCGAGACATGATTTCGCCAGAACACAAAAAACAGAAGAAAATACAATGCTGAAAGATAACCAACGGTCTGATTTCCTGAGACCGCTTGACCGCCCGAACTGCGAGTTCGCACAACTAGGAAACGAGACCGCCCGAACTGCTTGCCTGCGATTTGAACGACACCAACTGAGAACCCGCGATCTGCCACTGATCCTCCCGAACTCCAGCAACCTGCACTGCAAGCCGCGAGACCGCCCGAACACCTTCAGAAGAAGAGGTGACCGCTGCTGCCCGCACAATCCGCAGAAGCTGCACAAGACAAGTTCGATCAACTAACCGGCCGGTCACAAAAAAAAAAGAGACCGCAAGAATATAACGCGATCTCAGCTTACACTTGGTGCGATTAATTTTGCTACTTCAGTGACTCTTAGATATAGGCGTGCGACCTGATCCAGTCACCACCCTATGAGATAGAGACATCACCGTCTGACCGCGTGACCAAGACCGGTCAACCCGCGCGGTCAGCAAGATCGCTCTGCATCGTAAGCTCGCCAACTTCAGCAGAAAGCCGAGCGATCATGACAACTCGCCCGGTCATGACGCTCACTGATGAGTCTCATTTATATATATATATTTTTGGACTCATTTGGGCTGATATTCTAGTGTTTGCACCACATTTTAGTCACGTTTTCATTTACATATACTATTCCATGCTAGGTGCACCATTAAGCCCATTTCGGTGTGCAATTGCATTCCTCGTTGTTGGGGGTAAGCACATTGTGCTCCCCTTCCCTTCTTTTATGTATCCCTGTGCGGGACGTGTATTCCCAACTAGTATATCTTGTTTGCAGGTGACCTGATCGTTCCATTTTCACCCAAATGTAATTTCTGTGCATATCGCACGGTCGTGTGTTTCCTTGATGCACGGTCTACGCGGTCGTGCGTTTGCGTCTGGGAAGAAAATGGAGCGTCGGGGTTTACTCGTGCGTTTTAACGCACGGGCGATTCCGCCCGTGCATGAGTAAAACACACGGTCGACCTGTATCTTTGTGATCTCAGAGCGTCGGATTTTACCCATGCGTTTGAACGCACGGGCGGCGTTGGTCGTGCGTGAACAAATCGCACGGGCGGCGCAGCTTATTCTACAAGCCATCTTTCATCTGTTAATATCGCACGGTCTGCGCACAATCGTGCGTTCGACCATGCGTGACCAATTTTCAGCATGTTTCCTATAAAAAGCAGGAATCAAGGCAATCAGAAAATAGGACCGGGAGAGCACAGTTTCGGCGCGAATTCTTCCGCAAGGCTCCGCCATTTTCCTCCTCCAAGCTCCATCCATCCATCCCCTTCCTTGGCAAAGCTTCATCCATCGTACTAAGCTCCATCAAGGGTCCGGCAAGCATTCCCCGCCATCTACAGCAAGCATTTCAAGGTGTGGCATTTCCATTGAGCTAGGTGGAAGAGACCCAGCTCTGAGAAGAAGACGGATGATGTTTAGAGGTAGTGACAACCTCTGAACTCCGGAAGCAACCAAGGACTGAGCTCGGAGGAGGCGTGACGACCCCCCATTCCGACCAAGATCTACGGCGAGACTTCTCATCTCGTGGTTTCCTCTACCCTCTTTCTCTCTTTGGAAATGTACTTTTAATTGTTGTAATGAACTTGACTAATCTCTATTTGTCTATGAATAGAAGCTTTTTCTTGTTTCATTATTTATTTGATGCTTTGTTGTGATGCGCTCCGCCTCCACTCCACTCCACTTCCACACACACGTTCTAGCTAGCTCACTCTAGCAAAAGCTAGAGGTGAGAGTGAAGAGGTGCTTTCGACCCTCATCAAAACCCCGCACTGTAGCCATTTCACCCACATACCGAAGCACGACATCGCAGCCGCTGCACTCACCCCCACTTTGTGAAGAGGTGTGTGCGACCCTCAATCGTCACAGTTACTTTCCATCCACGCGCCTTCCGAAGCACGGCATCGCGGCCGTTGCATCCATCCCGCCTTGCGAAGCGGAGTTTTGACCCGCATCTCTTATTTCTGCAATAGTCTAGGTCACCAATCACAATGCCCTTGTTCTTACTTTCTTTCACTCGTCATAACAATCGCCTCACTCTATTTTCTTATCACCACATCCTGCATTCCTTGAGAGATCGATACTTGGGGATAAATTCCCATTTTTATTACTTGAGCGACCGGTGCACTGTCGTCGTATCGCATTTCGTGCCTGCTAATTAGCAGTGCCGAATTTAGCGCATCAAGTTTTTGGCGCCGTTGCCGGGGAATGCAGGCGTGATGAGATGTTGTTTTCGAGTCGATTATTTTCGAGTGAGTCATTTATTCTTTTTTATTTATTCCTTTTCATGCTATTTTCTTCTTCTATATCATGTGGGCGCATTTGAATATCCGATGTCGTTGGTGTGGGGACACATCCCACGCTAGTGATAGGTGTCCCAAGGAGTATGGTGTTGTTCAGAAACTGTACGGAGCCCATAAGTCTTTTGGCTACTCTACTGCACCTTCGTTATCGCACCTTTACACGGCTGCCGCACCTTTTGTGCCGGCAAAGCCGGCAAAGCAGTGCCTATTTTGCAAAAGTAGAGAGCACGCCTTGAAGGACTGTGCAGCTTATCTTCGCGAATTGGCGGATGACGATGAGCCGGATATTCGGATCGTCCCATCTTCAAATTCTACGAGCACAGCTTCTTCCTATGATTACGTGTCACTTCCACCTTCACTTTTCGAAGGGTATGGAACCGACACGTACGTCAGTGACCCTCATGACTCGATTTCTGATGCGACACCCCATACCTCTTCGGTTCATCTACCACTTTGCGTGGATTTGTGTCCTTGTGTGGAGAGAGAGCCCAAACTCTTAAGAAGCACGTCTTCTCCCACTGCACATGAAACTACATTTGTTTCTGATATTATCATTGAGGTCACTTTGCAGGATGTTGCAGACCTGCGTAATGTGGTGCCCACTCTCATGGAGGAGGACATCCTTGATTGTGCTGAAGCAACCGATTCGGTCCAGTGCGAGGAAGTCCAAGTTATAGAGGAGGTCATTGCGTGCGCTTTGGAGTCTAGCGAAATCTTCAATGATATCATCAGTGTGTCATTGCCGCACCCCATGGGGGATGAAGCCGGGATTGTCCCCTCAGATGAGATTTCTTTTAGTTTTTCTTCCAATTTATTTCCTGACCCCCTTTCTTTATGTACAAGGATGCAGGATGCCCCTCCTCCAGTTGATCAGACCTTATGCATGGAGGATCTGAAAGCCTGGCGGGATGAGGAAGGTACAGTGAAGGAACATCGTGTTTCCTCATCATCTTTGGTGCTTCCCCTTGAGGATTGGTTACAAGGGGGCAAGCATTTTTTCTTTGAAGATATAATACTAGAGGAGAAGAAGAGAGCAAAAAAGGAGGAGATTTGGGGTTGGAGGCTGAGCATCTTACTTATTTTCCACCCCTACTACAGAGTCTTCGGACCTTTTTCTTCTATCTGCAGTTACTATTTTAAATCAACGTATAGTTGATTTCTCCATATGGTTGTGTAATAATACTATGTAGACGTGGATGATCTCCTCTTTTTAATTCTGCGTGAACAATTCTATAAACTGCTTAATACAGGTATTTGGTCCACCTTTAAGGACGTTAAACAAAAGGGCTTCTTGGGAGACAACCCATGGGAACCACCCAGTTCCGTTTGCTTGATTTAATCTCTATCATGTTTTGTTTGCTTTTGCTTTTGTTTTTAGCTATGCATGTGTGAACCTGATTGGATGAAGAGGAGGAGATCATTGAAGAAGGATTATACCGCTCTTCTGGCATGCTCTTAGGAGCATAGGTACTCTTAACCCAGCTCTTAGTTTACTTCAAAAGATTATATTTTCTTGTGTTTCAATGCAAGTCTGGGGGGGAGCGAGCCTTTGCTTACGCCACACGCACATGCATGCTAGAATGTTGTGTTAGGAAATTTATATTTATTGTCTCATTGCATAACACACACCACATGCGTTTTATTTTTACTCGTGCGCAATTATCGTGTAAGTGCTTGATGTACATGTTTAGAAGTTTGATTGTTAGTTTAGGATTGTGTGGCTGAACAGGATGTGACCCGTGAGGTGCTGCTAGTAGAGTGCTCACGCAGCTTAAAAATTCATGTAGAATAGATTTAATTACAAAGTTATAGTTTTATTTACTTCATTTGTGTAATTACTTAATACTCGACTCAAACGGTGAATTTGGTGAATCTAGCGGTATCCCTTGGTCGAGTGTAGAAGAGCTGTTAGCCTCGTGTTGTTTGAGTTGGAAGGAGAGGAAACCTCGCTCGGTGGTTAAGAACTTGCCCCAAGCTATTTTCAAAATGAGTGCGTTGAATGATCTCGTTGGGAGCATGACGTAGGCCATCATTTGGTCCGGTTGAGCTTTGATTTCCCAACCTAACGTCATCCTTTGCTAGCCCCATTGAACCTTACCCTTCCTATTTGTTAAACTCCACTAATCGTTCACCAAGTCCCCATATCCTAACCTAAAACGCACTAGAGTCAAGCTTTGAAACTTATACATATTGATGATGATTGTGCGAAGCGGAGAATAAATATGTGGTTGTGTGATGTGGTGTGTGCGCGCAGAAAAAAGATGATGAGATTGAAGAAAAAAAATTTGATTGATCCTAAATTATGTCTCTATGGATCTAAAAAAGGAGTAAAAGATCTCTAAAAAGAATTGAACCACAAGTGTGGTAGTCTCGCGCACACCATAGTGCTTAAATGAAGTCTGGGGGAGTGTGCTTCAAGGTGAAGATGTTAAGGTTGAGTTTTGTTTATTTTCCGGAGGTTGAGTGCGTTTAGCCTACGTTCTTCTACTTCATTATCGTACCTTAACCCAAGCCCAAGTCTAACCTAAAAGTCCTACTGATTCTTGATGAGATCGTTTCATGTAGTGGAGAAGGTGTGAAAGGGCAAGCATATGACCATCGACCTTGATGGATTTCTGGGAGAGCTCTTTCTTGAGATCTAATTTGAACAACGCTCACCTCAGCAGCTCACGCTATTTTCCCTAGGGCGTGACTGTACGATTCACCAATAGTTCACCTTAGAGTAGTGGTATTTTGTATTTTACACTTGTAGAAGTTCTTAAAATATACTCTTTGTTTTAAAATCTTTTCTACTTTATTTTCACGCTCGTTAGTCTTTACTTCCCATTGTGTTTCGCCTGCACAGTTGCTTCCTTAACGTTCATTTTTCTACCATAGGATCAAGTGTTTGCCCGAGACGTGCAAACGAGTAAGTCTGGGGGTGTGATGAGTCCCATATATATATATTTGGACTCATTTGGGCTGATATTCTAGTGTTTGCACCACATTTTAGTCACGTTTTCATTTACATATACTATTCCATGCTAGGTGCACCATTAAACCCATTTCGGTGTGCAATTGCATTCCTCGTTGTTGGGGGTAAGCACATTGTGCTCCCCTTCCCTTCTTTTATGTATCCCTGTGCTGGACATGTATTCCCAGCTAGTATATCTTGTTTGCAGGTGACCTGATCGTTCCGTTTTCCCCCAAATGTAATTTCTGTGCATATCGCACGGTCGTGCGTTTCCTTGACGCACGGTCTGCGTAGTCGTGCGTTTGTGTCTGGGAAGAAAATGGAGCGTCAGGGTTTACTCGTGCGTTTTAACGCACGGGCGAATCCGCCCGTGCGTGAATAAAACGCACGGTCGACCTGTATCTTTGTGATCTCAGAGCGTCGGATTTTACCCGTGCGTTTGAACGCACGGGCGGCGTTGGTCGTGCGTGAACAAATCGCACGGGCGGCGCAGCGTATTCTACAAGCCATCTTTCATCCGTTAATATCGCACGGTTTGCGCACGATCGTGCGTTCGACCGTGCGTGACCAATTTTCAGCATGCTTCCTATAAAAAGCAGGAATCGAGGCAATCAGAAAATAGGACCGGGAGAGCACAGTTTCGGCGCGAATTCTTTCGCAAGCCTCCGCCGTTTTCCTCCTCCAAGCTCCATCCATCCATCCCCTTCCTTGGGAAGGCTTCATCCATCGATCCTAAGCTCCATCAAGGGTCCGGCAAGCATTCCCCGCCATCTACAGCAAGCATTTCAAGGTGTGGCATCTCCATTGAGCTAGGTGGAAGAGACCCAGCTCTGAGAAGAAGACGGATGATGTTTAGAGGTAGTGACAACCTCTGAACTCCGGAAGCAACCAAGGACTGAGCTCGGAGGAGGCGTGACGACCCCCCATTCCGACCAAGATCTACGGCGAGACTTCTCATCTCGTGGTTTCCTCTACCCTCTTCTCTCTTTGGAAATGTACTTTTAATTGTTGTAATGAACTTGACTAATCTCTATTTGTCTATGAATAGAAGTTTTTTCTTGTTTCATTATTTATTTGATGCTTTGTTGTGATGCGCTCCGCCTCCACTCCACTCCACTTCCACACACACATTCTATCTAGCTCACTCTAGAAAAAGCTAGAGGTGAGAGTGAAGAGGTGCTTTCGACCCTCATCAAAACCCCGCACTGTAGCCATTTCACCCACATACCGAAGCACGGCATCGCGACCGCTGCACTCACCCCCACTTTGCGAAGAGGTGTGTGCGACCCTCAATCGTCACAGTTACTTTCCATCCACGCGCCTTCCGAAGCACGGCATCGCGGCCGTTGCATCCATCCCGCCTTGCGAACCGGAGTTTTGACCCGCATCTCTTATTTCTGCAATAGTCTAGGTCACCAATCACAACGCCCTTGTTCTTACTTTCTTTCACTCGTCATAACAATCGCCTCACTCTATTTTCTTATCACCACATCTTGCATTCCTTGAGAGATCGATACTTGGGGATAACTTCCCATTTTTATTACTTGAGCGACCGGTGCACTGTCGTCGTATCGCATTTCATGCCTGCTAATTAGCAGTGCCGAATTTAGCGCAGCAGTGCAGAATTTAGCGCTGCTGGGAGACAACCCAAGTTTTTGTTGCTTTTATTCCTTTCTAATCCGCTAATGCCTTAATATATCATTTTTGTTATTGCTTGGTGCGTCCTTTTTGTAGGGTGGTGATCTTTTGGTGGCGGACTTGGATTTCCATTGCAGTATTATCGCCAATCTTCTGGTATGCTCACTTGCTGAGCATGGGGTAACTTCTCTCCTAGCCGCTATTTTTATTTCTACTGTCATATCATATGATGTATTGCTTAGATTAAGTCTGGGGGGAGAACCGCGCTTCGTTACCCACTCACGTTCACACATCTTTTGCATGCTAGAAGCTTTTATTATGATATTTGGTTTTGTTCATTTTCGTCGCACACCACATCACCCACTTGAGCGCGTGCTTAAATTTTTGCACGTGCCGAGCTTGTTTATCACCTGTGCGCAAGGCGAAGAATTCTGTGTTGGCTTAGTATTGTATGGCGGAGTAAAATGTTGACTCCAAGAGTGTTCCTAGTCGTACACTCATGTTCACTTAGAGTTTGTGTAGATTAAAATTCTTTATATGCTTTTAGTTTCTATTTTTCTATTAGCGTAAATTTTGTTTACTATACTCTAGTTGTGAATCCGGTCATGAATCAAACGGTGGCGTAGAATTGTGTAGGCGTTCAGTAGCCTCGTATTGCTCGAGTCGGGAGGAAGGTTGATCTTTCTCGGTGGCTAAGAACTTGCCCCAAGCGACTCTCGAAGCATGGGTATACGGTTAGTCAAGCGCGCAAATGTGATGTAGGCCCTCATTTTGGCCCGGTTGAGCCTTGTACCCGTTCCTACCACATTACCCTCGCTAGCCCAGTTGTGCCTACCCCTCCTTTTGATTCAGCTCCACTTATGTCTCACCAAAGCCAAATAGCCTATCCTAGTCGTACACCCAGTCGAGTTTAGTTCTTTTTATGGTATCATGTGGTGGTGGTGTTGTAGTGTTCATTTTTGCAGATGCGTGGATGTGTTCATTATATATATATATATATATGTTAAAAAAATAAAAAAAATGAAAATGAAAATGTCAAATTGAATTGAAAACTTTATGAGCTTTGTATATTGGAGTAGGCGGTGCACACACCTCATTGTAAAAGCCAAGTTTGGTGGTGTGGTGCACCCGCGCTTTCATGTTGCGGTGTTAGCTGATTTCTTGTACTTGCTCATTTGGGTTGGGCGTGCTTAGCCTTCATGTTTACCGTTGTTTTCCGCACCTGAACCTAATCCATGCTATAAACCTACTAGTCCTATTGATTTGTGCGCTTGAGTTAAACCAGTGCCGTGGAGAGAGTGTGAACGGGCAAGCGTATGGTCATCGACATTGGTGGATTCCTTTGGAGATGCGCCCGAGACTCGATCTTTGGCAATGCTCACCTCATTGTCCGTCTACTTTCGTTCAACGCGTAACCGGATGATTCATTGTGATTCACAGTAGGAGTACAAGTAATATCTTCTTTACGCTTATAGAAAATAGAAATTATTGGGTATACTTAGAATTGTTTTCTGCTATTTCTCTTTGTGCATGAGGATGCGACTTCGCATGGTACTTCGTTCGTACAATTGCTTAGCCAACTAGCTTTCTTCCTCTTCGCCTTGAGATGATTTGCTCGGGACGAGCAAACGTTTAAGTCTGGGGGTGTGATGAGTCCCTATTATATAGATATTTTCGGACTCATTTAGGCTAGTTTTCTTGCTTTTATGCTTCAGTTTTGTTCATATTTCCCTTATTCATGCTTTTTATTGTAGTACATAGTATGCCTGTTTTTATGTGCAATTGCGCACTTTGTTGTTGGGGGTAAGCACTGCGTGCTCCCCATTGTATCCTCTTTATCTATGTGTTGCTGTAGTACTTTCCCATCCTGTGTCTCTTGTATGCCGGTGACCTGATCGTCCCGTTCTCCCCAAAGTAATTTTTGTGCATATCGCAAGGTCGTGCATTTCCTTGACGCATGGTTGGTGGCGGTCGTGCGTTTGTGTCTGGGCAGAAAACGGAGCGTCGGAGTTTACTCGTGCGTTTTGACGCACGGGCAGATTCGCCTGTGCGAGAGTAAAACGCACGGTCGACCTGTGTCTTGATGATTTCAGAGCGTCGGAATTTACCCGTGTGTTTGAACGCACGGGCGGTGTGGGTCGTGCGTGAGCAAAACGCACGGGCGCTGGCCTTCTTCCCCTGCACGCCTGTTGAGCTTAAGTATCGCACGGTCCACGCACGGTCGTGCGTTCGACCGTGCGTGACCAAATTTCTAACATTTTCCTATAAAAGCTGCAGATTCGACCTAAAACGGGAGAGTTCCATACATATTGTACAGCAGCGCCGATTTCGCCATCTCCACCAGGGTTTCGTCCCTTTGGCCTCCTCCTTCATCCTAGAGCTTCAAGGGAGATCTAGCCACCATTTCCTTCAAGCAAGAGGAAGTTTGCAACCTCCACCGGATCGTGAGACGAAGAAGATGGGTCCATTGGAGAGTAGTGACAGCTCTCTCTACCCCGGACGCAGTTGCTGACCGAGCTTGGACGCGGACTGACAACCCAGCGATTCCAACCGTGAATCTCCAACGAGCCTTCGGATTCGGTCGATTTCTTGCCTTGTTCTTCTCTTATTGAAGTGTATATGTGTAGATCTTTGTATTTTGATGAAGTCGAGCACTTAAACTTGTTTGTATTTATATATATTTCATGTCTATGTGAAATGCTTTGTGGTTTATGTTGCTTGAGATGCGCCCCACTCCACTCCACTTCCACACACACGTTCTAGCTAGCTCACTCTAGCAAAAGCTAGAGGTGAGAGTGAAGAGGTGCTTTCGACCCTCATCAAAACCCCGCACTGTAGCCATTTCACCCACATACTGAAGCACGGCATCGCGACCGCTGCACTCACCCCCACTTTGTGAAGAGGTGTGTGCGACCCTTAATCGTCACAGTTACTTTCCATCCACGCGCCTTCCGAAGCACGGCATCGTGGCCGTTGCATCCATCCCGCCTTGCGAAGCAGAGTTTTGACCCGCATCTCTTATTTCTGCAATAGTCTAGGTCACCAATCACAACGCCCTTGTTCTTACTTTCTTTCACTCATCATAATAATCGCCTCACTCTATTTTCTTATCACCACATCCTGCATTCCTTGAGAGATCGATACTTGGGGATAACTTCCCATTTTTATTACTTGAGCGACCGGTGCACTGCCGTCGTATCGCATTTCGTGCCTACTAATTAGCAGTGCCGAATTTAGCGCATCACTCACCACCTGTGTTCGCCACACGACCTCCTCCAGAGATCGCGAACACACCAGGCCGACTAGGGCAACAGCCCGCCAAGCCAACCAAAACATCAGTGACCGCATATACTAGCAGGTCGCCGAAGGACCAGCTATGCGAACACAAACCGAAGACCGCGCGACTAAGAAGACCTTAGTCCGCGTGCACCACAGGAACTCTGACAGCCACCAGACCGGACTGCCTCTTCCAAAGAACAGACCACGCGGTTAACAGCAAAACCCGCATGGAACAGAACAATGCGCCACGCGGTCTCACAAACCAGACCGCGCTGCCTCACCTCGGCACCTTGGACACAGAACAGCGGCCAGACCGAATAGACCTGCGGCTAGACCAAAGAAGACAAGACCGCAGATGGAGACGGTGAGCTCGCGCGGTTAGGCAGACCGTGCGATCACCCCTCCAGATCGCCAACTTCCACAAACTTCCACTTCAACATTTTCAACACGCCCTACTTCTGACGACTCGTGGGTGTCCGAGGCAGAGTTACTTCACATGGATGCTGATCTCCTTCATCGCTATCTATCGGACCACTCATCGGTGACGAGTGCTTTTGAGCAGGGGAGAATTGATGGAGCAACGGATGGAGCCGACGTGGATGATGATCCCGGACCGCCATTGATTAAAGACTCGCGCCGCAACACTAAAGCTTCGCAGCATAACAATGACATTCGACGCAACACCAACCGCTACAACCTATGTGCGTTGCCGCCGCCACCTTAAATATTGGGAGTTTTTATTTCCTGCATTTTTAACTTATTCAATGTCATGTTATTTCATTTTGCATAACGATCAAGATGAGACCTTTGTGATGTGTGTTGGAGATTTGTTGTTTGGGAGTATATATACTCTCTTCCCCTAGTAATAGACTTTAATTTTGATTTGAAGATAAAACAGAAAACCTAACCCTCCTGCGGTTTGCCCGATCCCCCCCCCTTGGCGTGCGACTTGCCTCCTCCTTCCGCTCGGCGATAGTTCGCCTCCCACTCGGTGCGACTCTGGCGGCCTACCCTTCCGGCGACGCGTTCCTTCGTCCTTCTCGCTCAGTCGCAAGGCCCGGCCTCTCCTCTTCGGCGTGATTCCAACCGGTCCTCTCCTCTCCAATCCCGGCGCCCCAAGGCCGCCCCCCTCCCCTTAGCCCGGTGTGACTCCAGTAAACCGTGCCACCTCCTCCGCTCGCGACTACGGTGGAGCTCCATGGAAGTGTGTCCGTTCGCCACCATCACCTACGCATTGGGTAATGAAACTCTCTACCTCTCTCGTGGGATTTCCTTCTATTTCACTTCGAATTTTGGTATGGAAAGTTTTGGCGTAACTTTGGAAATTATCGGAACTTCGCCGCATTGTTCCATCCGTTAGCTAGCGATCTCAAGCAACTCTTAATCTTGTAGATCTGGTTTCGCTTAACCAAATTTAATTGGGAGCCAACCCGACCCCTTTCTTTTCCCTCTTGGTCGGAGTACACTTGGAACGGAATTCTTGGGAGCCAACCCGACCTCTTTTACTCGCTCTTTGGTCGGAGTACTCTTGGATAAATTTTTATTATTTGTGGTAAAATTTATCATTTTGCGCGCGTCATCACGGTAGACTACATCAGATGGGGGAGAAAAGGCAGGCGAATCCGAGTACCTGTCCGGCGAGTACGGGATCATGCAGCATTTCCCGGAGGGAGGACCCAGTCATCCCGAAGCGCCGCAACACTGCCTGCGCCCTCTTCATAGTTGGGGGAGGCGAAGTTTGTCGTGCGTGACAGAATTTCCCTTTGCGCAGGACTCTGCTAATAGAGCTCGAGCTTCTTCCGAGATGGGCATTTTTCAGCAATGGCAGTCGCGAGTAGCGAGTGAAAGGAAGGAAAGAAAGGGTCCCTCACCACCCAGAGACATTGGTATTTATAGCGCTGGGGATGGGACCCACCAAATATTCATGCCAGCTCATCCTCGTCCGTCGAACACGGAGGGTTAGATGTTTCTTCACGAGCTTAGCATAATCTCGCGAAGAGCTGGGATTATGTACAACCCAGTGTTCACCGACCCACAGAGAAATCAGTCACAAGCGAGGTGAGGAGTACTCGCTGATTCGCGGCGAGTACCCTCACAGGGCTAGACGAAATGGACCAGGGATCTCACTCGTAAGTAGCGAGCGGCGACGACACATCATATTTTGAAGGACTGCTCTGGGGTGCATTTAGCCAGGTTAAGTCAGAAGAGGTCTCACGACGCTAGTCTGGCAGGGCGAGTGGAGGTTCGCCCTAACTCGTAGGAGGAACTCTCGCGAGCCCAGCTCGTAGAGAGGCTAGCGAGTGGCGCCTTCATGGACCACTCAGCCAGCAGGGGTCTGCGGGTGAATTTACCATGATACCCTTGGTGGGCTACCAATAGCCCTCCAGAACATCGGAGTTTGGCTATTAGCAGACCAATTTGGGGTGCGTATAGCAAAATCAAAAGGCGGAACCCCGCTATTAGCAGACCAGTTCAGAAAGGCTATAAATAGACCCTTTGGGGCACCGTGGGAGAGCATTCTGGATCTTTGCTTCTCCTCAGGTTCTCTTTGGTTAGCTCTTTCAGCTCTCCAAGGTGGCCGGCTACAGCCTTGGCTTGGGAGGGGAAGCACTCAAAAGATCTTCCGGGTGTGTGGTGGGACCTCCGAGCTGAAGCCAAGGGTATGTGTTTAGCTTTTAGTCTCCGGTCTGTTGCTTCCGCGGAATCAGTAGGTACTACCTGCCCCATCTAAGGGGTCTGATCTCCTCGTTGGGGCCAAGTTCTGGTTCCAACAATGTCATTATTCAAAGGGATGAAAGATTAGTTTTTTATGATGTCATTGCTAATTCCTGGCACACGTGCACCTGAGAAAGATATTGATATTTATCTTAGACCATTGATAAAAGAATTGAAAGAATTATGGAATGGCGTTGAGACTTACGACACATATGCTAAACACACATTTAAAATGCATGCTTCAATTGTGTTGACAATTAATGATTTTCCATCTCTTAGTAACTTATCTGGGTGGACCACAAAGGGATATGGGCATGCCCATCTTGTTTATTCGATACAGATTCTAAAAGGATTCGAAGTAAGATATGATATATGGGACATCGTCGTTATCTACATAATGATCATCCATATTGAAAGAGTAAATTGTTCGATGGAAAGTCAGAAATGCGTTCAAAACCTTTGGAGTGGACTGGAGCACAATTACTTTCAAATTTAAGCACACTCGAACATAATTTTGATAAATTTGGAAAACACCCAAGCAAACGAAAGAGTAAACGCAACATTGAAGAAGGAAATTGGGTCAAGAAAAGCATCTTCTTTGAACTACCATACTATCATAAGCTTTTGATACGACACAACGTTGATGTAATGCATGTTGAAAAAAATATTTGTGATAATGTGTTGGGCGCGTTAATGAACATTGATGGAAAGAATAAAGATACAGAAAAAGCACGAGAATATTTGCGAGATCATATCATTAGGAAGGAGTTGCACTTGATTAGAAGTGGAAGTACTATAATAAAACCTCAAGCATGCTATAATTTATCTTCGGATGAAAAAAAAATTTGCAATTTTTAAAAAATGTCAAGTTTCTGGATGGCTATGCTTCAAATATTTTGAGATGCGTAAAAGATGGAAAGATTTATGGACTTAAATCTCATGATTGTCATGTTCTAATACAATGATTAATTATTATTGGTATTTGTGGGTTTCTACGCCCAGATGTCCTTGAGGTACGAGCTAAGGGATTTCTTTAAAATTTTATGCTCGAAAACACTAAAGGTAGAGCATATCGAGAAATTGGAAAGTAATATTCCAATTATTTTGTGCAAATTGGAGAAAATATTTCGTCCAGCTTTTTTTGATGTAATGGTTCACTTGGCTATTCACCTTCCAAAGGAGGCAAAGATTGTTGGCCCAGTTCATTCACGTTGGATGTACCCTATTGAAAGGTAAATTTATTTATGCATTCTTACATCATCTTCATACATAACATAAACCAAAAATATGCTGTTCTTATTATTGAGTGTCTTTTCAGGTTTCTAAAATCACTTAAAGGTTATGTACGTAATAAAGCTCATCGAGAGGGTTCAATAGTGGAAGGATATATTGTAAAAGAGTCTTTGACATTTATGTCAATATATCTAAATGAAATAGAAACAAGGTTTAACAAAGATAAAAGAAATGATGATGGAGTAGAGGATCAACAAGAGTGTGAATTGTCTGTGTTTGCATTAAAAGTGAGGCCCTTTGGACCTCTCCGTCGTTGCCATGCACTTTCAAAAAAGATCTAGATGCAGCTCATAAATTCATATTAAATAATTGTAACGAAGTGGATGCTTTTAAAAGGTTTGAAACATGTAGGAGCTAGTATATTCATATTAAATCATTATCATTATTCTTACTTTATATCTAAATTTAAGTTACTTATTGTCTTTTATAGTATGCACATGAAGGAGCTAAAAAGGGCAAATGATAGGAACATTGAACAAACTCACGAAGAACAGTTTCATTATTGGTTTCAAGTTCATGTAAGGTCCAATAATGAAATTATTCTCCTATATTGTTAATTTAAAGTTTCACTTAATCAATTAACTTTTTTATTTATCATGTATAGATAAATAGATTGCATCGCGAATAGTGGAGAGGCATCTCTAAGGATTTATGGGCATTGGTAAATGGTCCACAATCGTACTTAACAAAATTCTACTCTGGTTATATTGTTAATGGAGTACGATTTCATATAAAAGATCAAGATGATCGTTGAACCACACAAAATAGTGGTTTACTTGTTGAGGGGGAACATCAAAATGAAATGCTTGAGTTTTATGGAGTATTGACAAGAGTAGTTGAAATGACCAATCTTCATGGATATAAAGTAGTAGTATTTTGGTGTGAATGGTTTAACACTGGTGGGAAAAAGACTATGCAAAAAGATAAATATTTTGTGAGCATTGATATAAGATCTCGTTGGTATAGTGACGATCTGTTCGTTCTTCCAAACCAAGTGTAACAAGTGTTCTATGTCGATGACACAGAACTAGGTGAGCATTGGAAAATTGCACAACTTGTATGCCATAGACACCTTTGGGATATTAAGGAACAAGATGACCTAAAAATGTAGGAAATGAATGATAGCATATGTGAGTCTATTATTCGAGAGGATTTTCAACAACATGAGTCTTCTAACAATGAATTGATATATGTTATTAAGGATAATAACCTGGAATTTCTAGCAAGAGAAGATATAGAACCTGATATTATAAATGTTGAAGTTCTAACTAAAATTCCCGAAGAGAAGGAACATAATAATGATAACGTTGACGAAGATGAGTCTACAAATGAAGATGAAGAAACACTTGTGCAATATTATGATGACAATGATGATACCATGTATGATACTCATGCTCAAGATGAGCCATGGTACGTGAAGTTTATTTTTATCTATTATGATGAAACGTTAGTCTAATTCTTACTTTTCATATTTGTGATTGAATATTATTCTAATGTGATATTTAATATTTATATCTTATTTAACATTTGTATCTTATTTAACATTTGTATCTTATTTACTTTGCAGAAAAATGCCTCTGAAGAATGTCATTCTACGTCGCCCTGTAACAAGGAGTAAAGCGTTGGTTAATGATGAACCAACAAATGATGATGTTGTTGAATTGTCTAGTCTACCACCATCGTCTAGTCTACCAACATCGTCTAGTCTACCACCATCGTCTAGTCTATCACCCACACCTTTATCTAGTGTACAGTCATCGTCTCTTGGAGAACATCATTTTCATGATGATGTTGCGGCTAATGAATCTGATGATGGAAGTCCACCACAGATATCTGATAATACTGGTAAGCATTCCTTAATTATATTTCATACCGATGTTTATTATTTACTAGAACCATATAATTATTAAGTTTGTTTAGTTTTGCAGTGGCAAGCTCTAGTAAAAAAAGAGGTCGTGGGGTGAGCACGGGAAAATCTGTCGAGAAAGCAATTTAAGAAAATGTATGTTTTATTTATCTTGAAAGTTGCATACTATCACACTATATGATAACATACATTTTTTAGGATAAGAAATTGCTTGAGATTGAGTTCCCTGAAGGCTTCAAGAAACCACGTCATTTTGCAAAGCACCTAGCAAATGGGATAGGCGTTGTTATTAGACATAGTCCATGATTGGATTTCTTGACCCCCTGGAGCGAAATTGAACATGACGTATACTTCTTGTATATGCTGGATTAGATGTAAGTAAATTTGTATATGACACTTTTTCAATTTGGTTGGAATAACTAAATATATGTTGTTCCCTTGTAGCAATGGTTTGATATAAAGGGATGGTCTACATATCAATTAGTAAAAGGCTATATGGAAGAGATGTTTCAGCATAGTTATACACATTGGAAAGGGAGATTATCTGCAACTTATAAAGAATATGTTGCATTGGGAAAGAATTCAAGAGTTTGTAGCCCGTTTGATTGGATCTCAATCGAGAAGTGGTGTGCCTTGTGCGATTACTTCGACAGTGAGAGTTTTAAGGTGAATTTTAGTAATTAACAAAATCCTATTATATATATATGATTAGTAAAAGCTTCAATACACTCACATGTGATTTTGAATAATAACAGAAAAAGGTCCAAAATTAACGCTGATAATAGGTCACACATGTCATTTACTCATATGTCGGGTACCAAATCCTATCATTTACGACTATTGGAAATGGTAACGCAATGATATTATTAGTGAATTTTGATTATTACCTCATATTCTCTAATATTATGTTCATATGTAGGTTAATCAAAGTCCTATTGAGAACTTTGCTAACACTCATAAGCAGAATGGTGTGTTTGTTAGTAAGAAAGCTAAAGCAGCATATGTAAGTCAGAATTTAAACTAGTAGAGAAAATTGATGTTTGTCAGTGATAACTTATGTTTTTATTGTAACATTATTTTACAGCTTGAAATGGAAAGGTTGAGGCCATCAACAGTTGAATCTGACGGTGAAAGCTTAATGTTCGAGATAGAAATTATAAAAAAAACACTTGGAAATAAGTCTGGTTATGACAAATGATTAGGCTATGGTGTCGTTCCTTCCAGACAAAGGAAGAAAATAATTAACGAGGCCACTCAAGTGAAAGAGAAGTTAAATTTGACAAAAGAAGAATTGCGCAATGCCAGCTCTCATATTGCATTCCAAACAAAGCTTATTGAAAGGCAGGAAGTGTTGATTCAAACTCACAATGAAGAAATTGTGGGTTTAAAAGAAGGACATAATGAGTTGAAGGAGATGTTGACTATTGTTTTGGAAAAATATGGCCGACTTTGATGACTTTTTGGTGCTATTTGGTTGAAAAACCCTCCTCTGTGAGCTCTTTCTTCCTTTCCATCCTCATCTCTTCTTCTATTATTTATTCATTAAGGAGGGCTTACTAGTTATGTTGTGTGTACAACTGTGATTGATGTGTGTGCAGCTGCGTTGAGTGATGTGTTGTAAAGAGCATGTTATTTTTTGTGCAGTGAGTGTGTTGTGCAGAGTGTGTTGTGTTGTGAGTGAGTAGTGTAGTGTGTTGTGCAGAAAGTAATGAAATAGGCACTTCCCTTGTAGCTGCAGTTTGCTGCAACTGCAACAAACTGGCAGCAGGCAGTTTGCTGCAGCAGCTGCAGCAAACTGCAGCTGCCAGTTTGCTGCATTGCTGTAGCTACCAGTTTTCTGCAGCTGCTAGTTTGCTGCAGCTACAGCAAATTTCCCTTTGGTGTTGTGTTGTAATGTGTGTGCAGCTTCGTTGAGTGCTGTGTTGTGTAGTGTGTTATTTTTTGTGCAGTGAGTGTGTTGTGCAGAGTGTGTTGTGATGTGAGTGAGTAGTGTTGTGTTGTGTAGTGAGTAGTACACTGTGTTGTGCAGTGAGTAGTAAGTGTGCAGTGAGTCTGTAGTGTTTTGCAGTGCAATGAGTGTTATGTTGTACAGTGAGTGTGTTGGGCAGAGACTGTGTTGTGCAGTGACTGAGTGGTGGGTTGTGTTGTGCAGTGAGTGTGTTGTGCAGTGAGTATTGTTGTGCAATGAGTGTTGAGTTGTGTTGTGCAGTGAGTTGTGTTGTGCAGTGAGTGTGTTGTACTGCAGTGAGTGTGTTGTGTAGTGGTGGGTTGTGTAGTGCAGCAGTCAGTTTGATGCAGCTGCAACAAACTCTTTGTTGCAGCTACATCAAACCATTTGCTACACCTGCAGTAGTCAGTTTGGTGCAGCTGCATCAAATAGTTTGCTGAGAAAAGGAGTAGCAAACAATTTGATGCAGGAAGTATTCAAACTTAGTGTTCTTGGGATTGTTTAGGTTCTTCAATTTCTTATTAAAACTACTAAGGTACTAGATCATAAAATACAGCTATTATTATATTACTCAAATGAACTTGCATGTTTAGGGTTCTTCAACTGCTTATTCAGCTATCTTATTCAATGCTTATGAACTGTAATGATCAAATGAACTATTTATGTATTAAATTGCATCTAAGTATTATTTTTAAACCTTTATACCTTGTAAAGCCTACACATTTTCACATCACACCCATGAATCCTCTTTATATTACTTTTTTGCCCCCTTTAAAGTGTTATTGCCCCCCTTTAATAATTGCTCTCTTTTATTTCTAGGGAGTTGGAGCTTGGGACAAAAAGTGACGGAAGAAGATGCATTAGTTGGAAAGTGTAGATGATGTGTTTTGTAAACATTTTGATCTTATTGTTGTTATGTAATGTTGTTTTGTTATAGATGAGATGACACTTGTACTCTATCTAGCTACTACATGTATTTCAAATTAAATATTTGTAATGTGTTTTTTTATTAATTTGGCATATTTTTTCCTTCCCATACTTTATTTAAATTTTATATATGAAAAGTATATTAGTTCTTTAAACCTATAATGATTTCTATTTTTAAATATTTTAATTACATATTATGAATAGAAAATATTATTACATAATATACAACTATACTATACTTTAAATAATAATTCACATTTATAATAAAATCATGCGTACCCATCTAAATTAGGAATTGGAAATTTAAAAATATAAATGAATATTTTTAGTAATGAAAGTATATAACAATTGTAACGAAATAATTATTTCTATGTTACAACTTATTGTAATGGAGTAATGTTTATTATAATTATTTGTAATGATAAATTAATTTCAATATATTTGATATATAAATATAATTTTTTAGTGAGGAAAAAATCAAACATTTGTAACGAAATATTCATATATTTGATATATAAATATAATTTCTTTAGTGGCGAAGAAGTCAAACATTTGTAAGGAAATATTCTTTACTATAACTCATCTTATTGTGAGGAAGTAATGTTTGTCATGAATAAATTATTTGTAATGACAAACAAAAATTCATTACGAGAACTATTAACGTCGAGCTTTAGGCAACGGTCATCACATAAAGTAAATGTCGTTACAAAAACTTTGTGTTACGGCATTAATTACCTTTTGTAATATTTTTAGTCCTTACTAAAAGAGTACTTTGTTGTAGTGAATGTTTACCTTATTGAATGCAGTGATCTTATCAAGGTGATCATTTAATTCTTCACATGATTCTTTATTGTCATTTGATTGATTTTCACTAGGTCTAATGAATACTATAGGATTTTCCCAAGCTGGTTTGTTAGAGGTTACTGTTCTAGTGGATGGATCTGCTCCTAAACCAAGATATCTAAATCTCATAAAGAGATTCTGTTGATATCCTTATGCTTTTGACTCCTCCCATTGAGTGAGTCTTCAAAGGCTTTTGCCTTTGTAAGCTCTTCTTTTATTGTTAAATTTTCATTAGTTAATTCATTTATCTCTGTTTCTTTTTTATATATTTTATTCATTAATTCATAGTTAACAGAAAACATATTGTCTTCCTTAAGATCTTCTAATTCTTCCCTAACTATTTAAATTTCCTTTTGAGCTTTAAGATAATCCTAACAAAATTCTTTAAAGCAATTTTTAAAATATTCTGAAGTAAAATCAAAGTCATCAAATAGAGATACCTGATCTTCTTCAGATGAATCTTCTAAAGCCATCAGACAGACTTCTTCAGCAGCACTTTCTTCATCACTTTCAAATGAAGAGCTTGACTCAGATTCTGAGTCACTCCAGGTTTCAACTATGAAACCTCTTCCTTTCTTCTTGTCCTTCTTTCTAAAGGACTTCTTTTTGTGCTCCTTCATGTTGCTTTTGTCCTTTTTCTCTTCTAGACATTCAGGGGCAATGTGACATGGCTTTCTGCATGCAAAGTAGATTATTTCTTGCTTTGGAGTCTTAACAAAACTTGGCTTGTTTGAGCTCCTTTCCTTCCTTCTTGAGTCTTCAGTCTTGACCAACCTTCTAAACCTTCTGGCCAAGAAATTGAACATCTCTTCTTCAGAAGTAGAAGGCTCTTCTTCAGCTGTCTTCAATGCTATGGTCCTCTCTTTTGGAGTTGAGACTTTCTCCTTTGCTTTAGTCTCAGCTCTACTTTTCAGAAGCAGCTCATAAGACTTGAGCTTGACAAGTAAGGCATCTGTGGAGATCTCCATGTGGCATTGCCAAGTAAGGCATCTGTGTAATTAATGAAGTTAAGAACTCCTTATAGGAGTGTGAATAGAGATTAACAATTCATTAATTTGCTTCTAAAGATTTGTGAATTTAACTTCAACAAACTTACACAAATCATTTACTCTTTTCAACACTTCCTTTAGTTTGAGGGCATTGCCATCATAATAATACTTATCATCATGTGTCTCTGAGGTGGATTTACATGAAGAAGTGAAGTATATTATAGAAGGAGAGGCATTATGAGTTGTATCTTCCAATGATGGTGATTGAGATAAAAGATGTATTGTGGATGAAGGAGTCGAATAAGTGAATTTTCACTTCCGTTGTGAAGAATGAGGATGTAAGAGACATTTCTGCTCTTGTAAATCCTTATTAGAGGAAGTGCACAAATACAAAAATAATCGAGACAGAATGATACTTAATATTCTTCCAAAATGAATAACGAATGATCCAATTTTCTCTATCAAGCAGTTTAGTATGGCTTTTCCCTAGTTAAAATCCTTTTTCTGTACAATAACCACCATCAACTTCAATTATTCCTCAGCCATTATGGATTGTCATTTTACACATTATTACCTTCTGCCCAACAATATCAGCCAGAAAACCAAATTCTTCTGATAAATTTGACTTTACTATTTCCTCAGCTTTCTTCCCACAACCACCCATTTTGATTAGGGCCTCGTCCATTTCTTTTTCAGTAACTTCAGTATTACTACTATACTCTGATAATCCAAAAGCCTATGAAATTAGTGACGCATCGATGATGATTTCCTTATTGTGTATCATCGCCTTGATGATCAATCCATCTTCTGATATTGCACTTCGATACAGTTGTATTACCTCTTCTCGATGAAGCTTGTTAGTCGAGAAGACAAGCTCCTCTAGATGATTCCTCTTCAAAGCTTGATGATCTATTTATATTTCTCCATACAATGTGTGAATGATTCATGATCAATCCAAAAACCTATGTTCGTTTTAGAGACCATGGATGATGAGGAAGATATTCTTTCAATAGCTTGAGAGAAATGGGAGATTGAAGCATACCAAGAAAGTGAAGAGACGGTTATTATGAGAAAGGATTTTTTGATGTTATTTATTTTGATTTACAACTAAGCTAACTAGATGGTGAGAGAACGTTTCATGACATTTCTCACTGCTTGAGTGCTGAATAGAAATTAGCGTATGTCGATTCCATTTGTATATGAGTGCTTAGGCAGAATAAAGTCGAGGGTGATTCTAGAGTTAAATATGCATATGTTAGTTATGTTAGAATTGAAATCAACTAAATAACCACTATCTTTCCTAATTCTAGTTAAAACAGTATTACCTAAGTCATTACAAATTATTTGACATAGGTCATGTGTAAAGACTATCTTGAATCTTTTGACACACAGTTGAATAATGTTTATGAGATTGTATTTCAATCCCTCAACATAAGTTACCTTGGTGAAGGTAATATGACTATCATGAATCACCCCCATGTCCTAGGGTTTTTCCAAAGTTGGAATCAGTAAACATCACATTGGGACCAAGCTTTGCTTTGAAATTTCCACCAGATTCTTATCTTCGGTCATATGCCTTGAGCCAGCACTATCCAAATATCACGACTAGTTTATGGTAGATCTGGACATTTCCTGCAAAATAATTATTTGTTAATGGTAACCTAAGTTACCTTTGGTCCATGGTTCTTAACATATGGAGTTATAAAAGAATAACTAGGTCTACTCATGAAAGACTTAGAATAGGAGGTAGCTGACTGGTTATACCAACAATCCTTCATTAAGTGTCCTACCTTATGAATGGTGTAACGCCTTAATTTAATTAGTTTTAGATGTGATGCGTGGTTAAGAGATTTAGGGTGCGGTTAGTGGAGTTGGTTTGTGAATAGTGAATGTTACTTAGTTTTAAATAAAAACATAAACCCATCTCCTCTCCCTTCACCCGACCCGCCTACCTCTCTCTCTCATTTTTGCGTGAGTCACCGCATAACACCTCGACTCCCTTCCATCGCACGCAGGTGACCTCCCCTCTTCATCTCTTCCATCCAGTAGTCGGAAGGAGGAGCTCCTCCCCTCGATCTCTCTCCCTTTTCTCTCTTTGCATGTCATGAAGGCCCATCACCCTGTTTCCCCTCCCTTTTGTCGCGTGCAGCCACTGGGGAAGAAAAGGAGGCTGATTCTCCCTCCCCTCTCTGAAGCTTGCTGCCTTGGGAGGTGTTGGTAGAGGTTTTAGTGGAGTTCCCTGCCGATCCTAGCAGCCCTCTTGTCGTGAAGGGTTGGCCGACTTAAGGATTTGGAGGAGCACGTCTAGGGTTTGCTGAAATCTCTTTGGGAGATTCATTTTGGGAGCTTGATTCGCTACAGGAGAGAAAATTAAAGCTTAAATAATCGATAAGAGCTTAAATCTGTGGGAGGGTAGCCATTATTTTTGTGCTTCGTTGAGTTCATGTAAGTTGTGATGGGCCGGCGACGTGCTGCAAGGGTAACGATTCCTTTTCCCGGTCTTAGGACCATTATTTTATGTACTTTTGTGCTTGTGATGATTTTCGTGCAATGAGAGTCCATGCAGTCTTTCCAGGTGGGGATGGGACTCTGTTAGGGCGTGGGATTGAGACTCCGGCATATGTTCGTATAAGCTGCATGTAAAGTCTCTCTCCCACTACACAGTGGAGAGAGGGAACTCCGCTAGGGCGTGGGAATGCGACACCGGTGTAGTTTTCTGCCTTTACTTTTCTTATGAGGGCCACCCGCCTCCACTTGGATGTTTTGCGTGTTTGCCTCAGTTCATGCGAACCACCGGGTCAATTTTGTTCTTCCTCGACATAAATATGCATGAGTGGTCTGATGTGTGAGCCTAGATTTACGCATGTTGTGTGAAACCTACCCATAGAGTAAAGCCTGGATCAGTGATGTTTTGTGATGTGCATTGCAATTAGTCCTAGGTGCACAAATGGGAATGTCCCATGTTATTCGTCATAGTGTTGTAGGAATTCATCGGCCTTATTCTTGAATGCCTTATTCTTAGGCGCTCTTGTGTTGTGCCCAGTAGAATGACGATCTTGTGGGCTTTCGCAGGATGGGTGGATTCCCCGCTTCCTTATAAGTTTTGTTTTCCCAAAACGGTCCTCCGCCACTTCAAAAAGGGCAGTTGTAGGTTGTGTTTTCCCAAACTAATCCTCTACCACTTCAAAAAAGGGCAGTTGTAGGTTGTACTTTTCAAACCAGTCCCCTGTCACTTCAAAAAGGGCAGTTGTAGGTTGAATTATCCCAAACAAGTCCTCTATCACATTAAAAAGGGCTATTATAGGTTATATTTTTCCAAACCAGTCCTCTATCCCTCCTAATAAGGAATTTGTAGGCTATATCTTTAGAGCTTAGATCGTGCATTTCGGTGTATTCACGCCACATGTGTGGTGAAATGTGACACTTAGTGTGTCCCTTTTGTTCGTTGTTAGCATGTTTTGGTTTTCGTGCATACTTCCAGGAGAGCGATGTACTCACCCCGAAGTCCATTAGGATGACCGGAAGGGTCATTACATTGTGTTTATGTGCCTCATACTGACCTTCATTTGTCACCGTGTGTTTTTTATTTCAGGTGACATAACTCGTAGTGGTGTGTAGTGGGCCGGAGCCCAAGTGTTGCTGAGGAGATGGAGATCCTTTTCTCCCATTTTGGTTTTTTATTAGCTCTACTTATATTCTATTTTGAAAGCCATGTAAGGCCTTAAGGTCGTGATATTTCAGTACTGTATTCCTAGTAGTTTTGGACATTCTGGCCCCTTTGTTTTGGGATTTTTCTTAGCTTTCGTTGCAGTTTCAAACTATGAATTATTTAGTTATTCTTGTTATCAATTATTAGCATTTTAGGTTTGTGGATTTTGTATGTCGTGGTTCCCGACAAGACCAATGCTATATATTAATTGCAGGTTATGGATGATACAATTGGTATCGGACTTTAGGTTTCATGATCCGATAGTCTTTAGGTTTTGGGACGAACCTTTTTAACAGGTGGTGAGCACATGTAGCGTGAGATCCTAAATGACTAAATTTAAGCTAAATGTCCAGTTAGGAATGATAAAAAGTGTGCACTAACGTTGATTTTGGGAACTTGAATGTTCCAAATTCAGTAAGTTGCCTAATTTAGACCACTAAATTATATACTTTTGAATTTTTAGGCAATTAGAACTGGTGTCCCGCAATGTCGGTGATCGCAGTGCTTCTCTTTCCACTGTTGCTAGTTCGCCATCTATTGAGACGATCAGGATGATCATGTTGGACTTGTGTGTCACATCCCTTTATTTGAGAATAACAAATCCCAAATTGTATTTGATCTTGCTTGTCGTGTGTTTATAGTGTGCAGGAACTATAGGTGCAATACTCTACAGGTAGAAAGCAGCTTAAAACCAACAAACTGAGCTTAAGCACTACCGCCAGCATTAGGGGTTAACGCAGGCGCTAGCTCTACCTCCAGTGCTAGCGCTACCGCCTGGCGCTAACTCAAATTCGTGCACAGCACCGCGCCGCCGACGGTTTCACAACCGCTCCACATGAATGCTACCGCAGGCACTAGGATCTACCGCAGGCGCTATCTCCAAGGTCTATAAATTGATGGGTTCTCTCTCGTTTTGGTTAGAGATTCCAGAGAGATTACTTGTGCCAAATTTCCAGAGTTGTTACTCTGCCGAAAGTTCATCTCCCACTCAAAGCCAAAGAAGATTTCTAGAGAAGGAAGCCCCCACGCTGCATCTGAAGAATGATCGCTTCAACATCGCTTGTGCTACAGCGATCCTTCATCCTCAACTTCAGAAATCTCATAGAGGGAGTTCTTGTTATTTGCTTTATTTCATTATTGTAATTTTTGTAGTAGAATTCGCCTTGTGTTGGCGACTAGGTCCTTGCGCAGCTTAGGGGGTAATTCGCCGCGTGAGTTGGCGACTAGGTTTAGGAGATTAGATCTAGGGGTGCTCGAGGCCATATCCGGGGAAGGATTGGCTAGAGGGGCTTGAGGCCATATCCGGGGAAGGATTGGCTAAAGCCAACTGGTTTGTGGGGATACAAGTCGGTACAGAAAAAGAAAAGATATTTACATTTGTATGCCTCCGATTTCTAGTGATATTGAAATCAAATTTATGTAAACACTTTTTCATATAATACAATCATGTCTTGTTTTGTGTTTACTTGATTTCTTTCATTTGGCGTAAAATTTATTTTTACAAATTACTTTTGTTAAATTGTTATTTTGCTCTCTCACACAAAAACAATTTAGTCATTTTCATAAAATTATCAAGAAAAATTTTATTCCCTTATTCACCCCCCCCCCCCCTCTAAGGGCGCCAATTGATCCAAGGTGGTATCAGAGCTAGTTATTCCAAACGGTTTAAAACCAGGAATAATGGCGTCTTATGATCTCGCTTTTATTGGAAAAATAGGATGAGACATTTTCTTATGACCCTAGATATTGAGGTATGGAATATGGTAGAAGAAGAATACTCTCCTCCTACAATTGTAGTTGGAGAGATAACATTACAAAAACCAAAAGATAAATGGGATGATAGGGATAAACTCAAATGTAAAAATAACGCCAAGGCCATGAATACTTTATTTTGTGGGTTAGATAGAAATGAATTTAATAGAATTTCCACATGTACTACTGCATATGAAATTTGGAATTATTTGGAAATTACTCATGAAGGTACATCGCAGGTTAAAGATTCAAAGCTTTTCCAACTAGAGTCGGAATATGAAAAATTCTGGATGGATGAAAGTGAAGATGTTGATGCCATGTACACGCGCTTCACCAAGATCGTCAATGCCTCCAAAGCTCTTGGAAAGACCTTCTCTAATGGCGACTTGGTCCGAAAGATCTTTCGTTCCCTTCCTCCAAAATTCAACCCGAAGGTGACAGCCATTTTAGAATCGCACAATCTAAGAATGCTCTAATTTGAGAGCCTCATTGGGAATCTCAAAACCCATGAGGTAGAACTCAAAATCCAATATGATGAATACAACAAGGAGCCAAAGAAGAAGGCGTTGGCACTAAAATCAAAGAATGAGTGCCAAGAGGATGAGGATGAAGATGAAGAAAGCCTTTTGGTAAAGAACTTCCGAAAGTTCATGAGGAATCCGGAAAGGAGAAACACCTTTCGGAAATATTTCCAAAAGGAAGGAAGATGGAAAGGGTCATCTTCGTAGAAGGAAAAGGAGAGTGACGATGTAGAACAAAGACCTCCACCGGAATTCTATCATTGCAGGAAGACCGGGCACATTCGGAGCCAGTGCCCAAAGTTCTTGAAGGAGAAGAGGGATAAGCGGCACAAAGGGAAGGAGAAGAGGAAGGTGCTAAAAGCTAGAACATGGGATGACTCCTCCTCCTCCGAAGAATCAAGTGGGTCTTCATCAAGCGAAGATGAGGAAGCAAACATGTGCCTCATGGGACAAGGAAATGACGACGACGACGACGCCAGTGTTCTTAGCGGCTTTGAGGTAACTCCTCCCACTTATGATGAACTTTTCAATAAATTTCTTGAAACTTGCAAAGCTTTTGATGAAAATATGAAAGATAGTATTTTATTAAATCGGGAAAATGAATCCTTAATTAAGGAAAATCAAAAGCTTTCCAAAAAATTAATTGTTTTAAAAAGAGAAAGGTTTCTTGCCAAGAGTGTGATCACTCCACTAAATTGGCAAAAGATATTGAAGAATCACTTTCTAAAGCCCTCTCTCATGCCAAAACTCTTACAAAAGAGAAAGGGGAATTAGAAAGGAAATTAGAAGCTATCTTGTGCAAATCAAAAATAATAAAAAAAGGTTTTGAAAATAGGTGTGTCATGCTTGTGAAAGAAAATTCTTCACTTAAAGCACAAATTCATGATCTCACCATGGCCATTAAAAAATTTGGAATAGGCCAAAAAAAAATGGAAATGATTTTAGGAAACCAGTACCATGGTTCTGGAAAATTTGGGCTCGGATATCGAGGTGAGGGCTACCGCCCAGCGCTAGACACTAACGTCGGCGCTAGCACCTCATACAAGAAGCCTGAATTTTCTTTTTCAAAATGTTTTTCTTCTGTAAATCCAATTTCTTCCAGCAAGAAAATATTCCAGAAAAGGGTTTCAACCCCCTTTATTTCGTGTGCAAACTGTTATAGGTTAGGTCACACATCTAGTTCTTACAGGAAAATAAAACAAAATACTTTAAACCAAATCTGGGTACCTAAGGCTTCCACTTATTCTATAGGTGGTTCCACTTGGGTATCCGGAACTTTACTCTCATCTTCTTTTTAGATGTGCAGGCAGGCTAAGGACAAAGAAGACATGTGGTACTTGGATTCTAGATGCTCCAAGCACATGACGGGCAATAAAGCAAAGTTCCTTAGCCTAGAGAAGAAGAAGGGAGGGATCGTAACATTTGGTGACAACGGAAAAGGAAGGATCATGGGAATTGGTACAGTTGGTAACAAATCCTTTACTATATCTAATGTTATTTATGTGAAATGATTAAAACACAATTTAATTTCTATTAGCCAATTATGTCATAAAAAATTAGATGTGTTATTTGTTGAAACCGATTTCTCGGTCTCTGTGGAGTTCGGGGCCCTCACCGAAATGAGGGGTGGCTAGTCCTTACTGATCCCTCGAGGAGGGTGGACGGAAGATTAAGAATTTGACTAGGACCTTAGTCACAGCGAGGAGGTCCCTCCACTAACCCGGAAGATCGTTGAGCGCTTCCCCTCCCAAGCCAAAGCTGAGACTTGGGCACCTTGGAGAGCTCTGGAAATGCTAACCAAAGAAAGCCTAAGGAGAGGGAAGCTGAAGTGAGATCCTCTCCAAAGGTGCCCTTGAGGTCCTATTTATAGATTTTCTTATCTGGCCTAAAAATAGCAGGATTCCGCCTCTTGATTTTACTATCCGCACCCCGAATGGGTCTGCTAACAGCCAAACTCCGCTGTTTGGAGAGGCTAAAGGCAGACCACCAAGGGTGACAGGGTAATTTGGCGAGCACTCGGCGACTCACGAGTGTTTGGCGAGTTCTTGACTCGCTCGCCTCCTTGCGAGCATTTGGCGAGCCTCTGGCTCGCTCGCCCTCTTGCGGGCACTCGGCGAGCCTCTGGCTCGCTCACCCTCTTGCGAGCACTCGGCTGGCCTCTGGCTCGCTCCGTTGTTTTTTGGTTGGCCCATCTTCTAGGCGAATATCGGGGTTGTACAGAATCCCCGCTCTTCGCGAGGCTCTTTAGGCTCGCGAAGAACCATCCAACCCTTGATATTCGTCGGTCCCTTGGTGACGTGGCGAGAATCTTTTGGTGGGTCCCATGTCCACCACTATAAATACCACTCTCCTTGGCCGACATTTGAACTTTTCCTTTTTTTCTGGCCTTTCTTACTTGGTCCCTCGCTCCCTGACGCAATGTCGAAGAAGGAAGAGATGCTGGCCCGCCTAAAGGCTTCGCAGGCGGCCCAGAAGGTGAAGACCGCTGTCATCGCCTCCTGGAATTCTCCGCGACATTCTTCGCCTCCCCCTTCCCTAAGGACGGCAATGGCCGTTCGGCGCCCGACTGGCGGGGGCGGGCCTTCCTCTTCGCAGCATTCTCCGGATGACAAGCGCGCCTCTCAGGTATTATCGCCCAGCTGCTTATTTGGTGTTCTCCCTTTTCATCTTTATTTATCATATTCGCAGAACGATCCTCCGGACGAGAGCGAATCGGGAAGGCCAAACACGGAGATCCGTCTCTCCTCTACGGGTGGGGGTGACGTTCTTCTCGCGGATACGAGGGCCGTTGATAGACAGGACTCGCCCTCGCAACGAGGTGAGCAAACTACCCCGTTTTATCTTACATTCCTTGACTCGCTAAGTCGTGTTTACCTGTCATGCAGTGTCTTTCCTCGCAGTGCCAGAGGATCAAATTCCTCCTCCAGCGAGCTCGCAGGGATTGCTGAATCAAAAGATCTCCACTCCCGGATTCGGCGTTCTGGGTCAGAGGAGCCCAGGAGGGACGTTGATTGTCGAGCCTGGACTCGGCTCCAGACCCGCGCTCGCCACTGGTCTGGGTAAGGCCCTCACCCCTGCCTTTATTGAGGCATTCCGGGGTCAGCCGGGCACCTCCCGCCAGCGGCCTAGTATTCCAATTCCTCCACTAGGTTAGATTGTTGTCATTGAGTGTTGATCTTCTCTTTGCCGCTGACTCTTACTTCGCAGGTAACCCGATGACCCCTCTCTCCGAGTCAGAGTCCGGAGCGCTGGAGATGTCCCCACCTCCTTCGTCGAGCCAGGTCGCTGACTTTTTGGGGGATCCCAGCGATCCGGAGCGAATGAAGAGGCGGGTCACGGAGATATTTCAGAAGCATACCACCCTACTAAGGGATCTACACGAGCAGAATCGGTTAGACCGGCTCGCCAATGAAGAGAGGTTCGCCGCGATGGAGGACGCGAACGCGCGTGTTCTCGCTGAGATACGTCCGACCGATCAGGGCGACGCGACCTCCTCCGGGGTGTATATTGCTCGCATCGATGACTACATGCGGCTGACGGGCCAGGCGAACAGGTCACTCCGCGAGTATCATTACCCACAAGTCCCCCCTCGCTCTGGTGTCCGGGGTCGCGGTCGCTGGAAGTGGTTGCATTATTGAGGCTCTTCGTTGCTTTTCTATTGTCTTTCTTTCCCCCTTATCTTCAATAGGAGGGGTCGCGGACAATATTTATGAGTTTGTAATAACAATATTTCGACTCGCTTGCGAGTCTTTTATTTTTCTGTTTCTCATGTTGTTCTTTTATCTTGCTTGGCTTGTTCTTGCGAATTACACATTTTTTACTCTCCTGCGCGTACCTCCCTTTCTTCATGCTTGTGATTCATCCTTTGGTCTTAGCTCGTTACTGGAGAAGCTTTTTGCAGGCGGTCGACCCGCAGGGAGCGAATTGGGCCCCTGGAGGCGGGAGAGCATCGCGCGAATCCGCTATCCGCAGATATCGACGTTTCGGCTTCTTCCCGCCTTCCTTATTCCTATAAATAGCCGACCGTTTTTCCTTTCAACCACCGCATTTACTGTTTCCTCCTCGCGCTCTTTCTCTTTCCGTTTCTCTCACAGATCTTGCTCATCCTTGCGACCTTTGCGATTCGGCGGATTACGCATCATGGTTGGCGAGGCGGAAACAGAGGGGCGAGCCAAGTGTGCCAAGGCCTTCCTCGACGGCATTTTCTACTGCGCCAATCTCACGAAGGAGGAATATCGGGCCGCCGTGGACCATTTCATCCACTCCGGTTTTGCGGCTCGCTGCCCTACCGATAGGGATTCCCTCAGTGACCCGCACCCGGACGAGCTCGCGATTCCTGTTGCCCATTTCGAAAACGGGTTTCGACTCCCTCTCTGGCCGAAAGTGCGCCAGGTATCGTCTATTTCTCACCCTTGGCTTCCCCGAATTGCCTTGCGAACAGCGCTTAATGTCTGTCGGCTTTTCCAGGTGCTAAAGTATTTCGGCGTCCTGCCATGCCAGCTGACGCCGAATGCGATCGCCATGGTGGTCGCGTTCGCCAGTTACCTCAGGGCGGAGAGGATCGAGTTCAGCCTGCTCGCCTTCCGCAAGATCTTCTCATTCCGCGCGAACAGGGACGGAATGGCTCACTTTGCAAGCCAGCATGTTACCGTCTGCGAGACAGTGAACAAAACTCATTACTAGACGCAAAAGTTCATCCTGGTGAAGGGTCCCTTCGGTAACATCTCATACACCCCTATCCAGCGAGACGAGGCTGCCTACCACCCTCCGATCTCGCTAGGTGGTTGCGACGCGGCACTGTATCAGTTCCTCAAAGGAAAGAACTTCGAGGTCGCCTTCCTCCGAGAGCGAGTGGACCTCTTGCCACCCGTCCTTCCGGGAGAAGGTTTTTCTTGAACTCGCCCACTTTCTTGATCCTCTTTCTTTTGATCGTCTAACGCTCATTATCTTTGTAGGAGAACGCGATCTCCCCCTCAATCCGCCTCATGCGCCTCCCTCCACTCTTTCTCCCGGCTCGCTCGCGCGCGTGGCCGCCGAGGCCTGCCGCGACGTTCTGAGCTCCTCATCGAAAAAGAAGCGTCTTCCCCCCCAACGTCGGCCTACTTCGCAGGGGGAGGGGAAGAAACCCAGAAAGACTCCCTCCGCTGCTAAGGCGAAGGAGGTTGTGGACCTGTCTGAGCCCGACCTCCCCTCTCCGTCTGCGGATCAGGAGCTCGCCAAAGAGGGGGGCGAGCCAGGGGAGGCTGTCGTTCGGCCCAAGCCGTCGAGCCATACCAACTTCGGGCTCCGCATGAAGCTGGTAGATGCGGTAGGCGAACCGATACTCGCGTGGGACCCTGATCAGAACAAGATCGCCTGCTCCTCTCTGCTCCCTTCCTGGGTAGAGGCCGGCAAGGCCGGGGGTGAAGCGTTCGCCCTCGCCTTTGGTCTCTATGGTCGCGAGGACGCCTCCCTCTTTCGGTCCTTCATGCCGAGAGGGATCGTGTACGAGGCGATGCGAGCCCAGTTCCGGGCGACGGAGCTAACACACATGGTGGGTCATCGGTACCTCACGGCGGACAGGGAGATCAAGGAGCTCAAAGTCGAGCTTCAGAGGTCCGCGGATGAAGTCACGGAACTCAAGGGGAAAGAGGCCATGTCAGAGGGCCTCCTCGCCAGCCTTCAAGGCGGGTTGGTAAGTATTGCTCGGCGGACGTCTCTCCCGGTTTGGCTTCGTTCTACTTTCGCTAACCCACCTCTTGCAGGATGCCGAGTCCGTCAGTCAGCTCCATGCGCGGATCGCTCACTTGGAGTTGGAGAACACTTGTCTCAAGGCCCAGATCCATGACCTGGCCTCGGCGGTGCTACCTCCTCCTCCTTCGCGAACTGAGACTCACGGTCAATCGCGGGAGGAGAAGGAAGCCGACCGCAAGAGGTCGATGGAGATCGCGGAGCTTGTCCTCGACATTCTCAAGGGGGCGGGCATGATCATCCCCGATGCCATGGAGTTCACCGCGGAGCAAGTCGTTCCCGATTTGTTCGCGCCCATCTCCGAGGCGGAGGGTCGAGGGAGCGATTGAAGGGTTCTTCGGCGGACAGCCCTGATGCTTTTAATTTCTTCCATATGTAAATCTTTTGTTTTGACCAACGAGTTCGCCGTCCATTGTGAACATCTTTTGAGCAATGAAGAAGAAATATTTTGTCTATCTTTTGAATGTCATTTCTTTTTTATTCCTTACGCGCACTCGCATTTTGTTCATGCTCGCATGATTTTATTTTTCTATGCTTATGCTTCTATGTGCTCGCGTCTCAACATCTTAACAACTACTTCATCTCCGAACTTTCCCTTGCTTAGGGATTTCGCTCGATAGGCCGACCTAATTTCGTCGTCGAGGTGAAGCCAGGCCCGCTTCGCAACTCTGGCTCGCTCCGTAGGGAAAATTATGAGTGGGTCCATTATTACCCCGCTCCGCTCACACTCGCTTTTATTTTGTCGGCGGCCTTTTCTCGTTGTATTATGCCTGGGTCGCTCTCGCCTACCCCATTCACACTCGCCACTGGCGGGTTTCCTCCGGTATCCGTGGTTCGTCGCGAGAACGGACTCCTCCCGGGTCATTTTCTTTATTCGCTTCGCTACCTTTTGCGAGTGACCTTGCGAGCCATCGACTTTATTACTCTGTCGTGAATGATCTTCGTGCGCGAGTGGTCCTCTGTTCTCGCCCTGCCCGGGTCTTGGGGTCGCTTGCGAGCCAGAATCCCCTGGCCTGGGTATCTTATTTTACCTGCTCAACCTACGCACGACTTTGCCGGCTTTTCCAGAGATCAACCTGAACCCCCCGTCTAGTGAGAGCCCGGGAGCGGAATCGATCTGGGGCATTCCAGCACCAACCCTTGTTACTTTGCCAGCCTCTCCAGAGATCAACATGAACCCCCCGTCTAGTGAGAGCCCGGGAGCGGAATCGATCTGGGGCATTCCAGCACCAACCCCTGTTACTCTGCCAGCCTCTCCAGAGATCAACCTGAACCCCCCGTCTAGTGAGAGCCCGGGAGCGGAATCGATCTGGGGCATTCCAGCACCAACCCTTGTTACTCTGCCAGCCTCTCCAGAGATCAACCTGAACCCCCCGTCTAGTGAGAGCCCGGGAGCGGAATCGATCTGGGGCATTCCAGCACCAACCCTTGTTACTCTGCCAGCCTCTCCAGAGATCAACCTGAACCCCCCGTCTAGTGAGAGCCCGGGAGCGGAATCGATCTGGGGCATTCCAGCACCAACCCTTGTTACTCTGCCAGCCTCTCCAGAGATCAACCTGAACCCCCCGTCTAGTGAGAGCCCGGGAGCGGAATCGATCTGGGGCATTCCAGCACCAACCCTTGTTACTCTGCCAGCCTCTCCAGAGATCAACCTGAACCCCCCGTCTAGTGAGAGCCCGGGAGCGGAATCGATCTGGGGCATTCCAGCACCAACCCTTGTTACTCTGCCAGCCTCTCCAGAGATCAACCTGAACCCCCGGTCTAGTGAGAGCCCGGGAGCGGAATCGATCTGGGGCATTCCTGCACCAACCCTTGTTACTCTGCCAGCCTCTCCAGAGATCAACCTGAACCCCCCGTCTAGTGAGAGCCCGGGAGCGGAATCGATCTGGGGCATTCCAGCACCATCATATCCAGACTTAGTCATGTCGGCACGGCAGTAGTTATAAGCATTATAAAAAAAGGAGTGAGACATTCATTAAACAACATAGTAAAGCACTTAAGTGTAAAACCTTTTCAAATCATCCCCACTTCGGGCTCGGTCGAGGGGTACTCCTTCCACATCCTGGAGATGATACCCTCCCGAATTGAGCAACCTGCTTACAATATATGGACCTTCCCAGTTGGGGTTAAGCTTTCCCACCGTGGTCCCTCTGCCGGCCGCGTCGACTTTCTTCAGGACTAGATCTCCTTTCTGAAAGTGTTTTATCCGGATATGTTTGTCAAAATATCGAGCCATCCGCCGCTTGACCTCCTCCTGCCTGATGGTAGCCAAGTCTCGGAGTTCTTCCACCAGGTCCAAGGACAGCCTCTGCTCTGCATTGTTACCTTCCAGCCACTCTTCATCCCCCTCGCTCGCGGCGATCACCCGGGGGGTCTTCACCTCAAACTCTATGGGGAGAACAGCCTCTGACCCGTGAGAGAGCTTGAATGGAGTCTCCCCGGTGGCGGTATTCGGAGTAGTCCTCATGGCCCAGAGGACGGAGGGTAGCTGTTCCACCCAACTTCCTCGAAGGTTTTCCACTTTCTTTTTTAGCAGGTTGACGATTATCTTGTTCGCCGCCTCCACCTGCCCATTGCTCCTCGGGTGGTGGACCGAAGCAAACCTGAGGTCAATGCCGAGCTGAGTGCAGAAGCCGACAAACTCCTCACTTGCAAATTGCGGCCCATTATCCGTCACTATAGCTAGAGGGAGTCCATGCCTGCAAATTATTTCTCCCCACACAAAATTCCTTACAACCTGAGAGGTTACCTTAGCAAGTGCTTTCACCTCTACCCACTTGGATAAGTAGTCGATCATGACCAGCAGGAACTTCCTCTGGCTGCTGGCTTGGGGAAAGGGGCCGACCAGGTCCAGCCCCCATATGGCGAAGGGCCAGGGTGCCGTGATGGTCCGGAGCCTTTGAGCTGGGAGGAGTTGGAGCGGAGCATAGAGCTGGCACTTCGGACACTTTCTTGCGAACTCTGCCGCATCCTTGCTGAGAGTGGGCCAGAAGTAGCCTTGCCTCAACACCCTCCCTTCCAGGGTCCGACTCCGGGAGTGACTGCCGCACTCCCCGGAGTGGATTTCTTCCAGCACTCTCGGGACCTCCTCCTCGGAGACACAACGGGCCAGGAGTCCCGAGAGGGTCTTTATATATAGCCCCCCTGCATGCAAAGAGTAATAGGCGGACTTATACCTGAAGTGTCTCTTGTCCACATCCTCTCCAGGGAACTGCCCGGAGGATAGGAAGGTGATGAACAGATCCATCCACGAGGCTTGTTGATCCACCTCCATCAATTCTCCTTCCTCGATGGAGGGCCGGAAGAGTTCCGAAGTCGTCCCCCCCCCCCCCCCCCCCCCCCCCCCCCCCCCCCCCCCCCGCTCGGGGACCGAACTTGGCTAGGAGGTCCGCCTGGGTGCTCTCCTCCCTCGGCACGTGCTTGATGGAGAAGGTGCGGAACTGCCCGATGACCCCCTTAACCTTTTCCAGGTATAGTAGGAGGGTTGGGTCCTTTGCTTCAAACTCTCCTTTGATCTGGCATGCTACCACCATGGAGTCCGTGGAGACCTCCACGTCCTGCACACCCAGTTCTCGGGCCAGCCGAAGGCCCGCTATCACTGCTTCGTACTCAGCCTGGTTGTTGGTGATTGGGAAATGGATGTTTAAGGCTTGCTCAATCCGAGTCCCCTGAGGACTCACCAGGACTATTCCCCCTCCATAGGAGTATTTTCCCGACGCTCCGTCCACCAACATCTTCCATGCTTCTGGGGGAGGTGGCTCGTGCTCCCCCACTTCGGCCGCATAGTCGGCCATGAAGTCTGCCACCGCTTGAGCCCTGATGGATGTCCTGGGTACGAACGTGATATTGAATTCGCTTAACTCCACGGACCACTTTGCCAACCTTCCTGAGTGCTCCACCCCTTCCATGATTTTGCGGAGCGGGTGGTCCGTCACTACTTTAATTGAATGGGCTTGAAAGTAAGGCCGGAGCCTCCGGGCTGACACCACCAATGCGAAGGCCAACTTTTCCAAAATCGGGTACCGGAGCTCTGCCTTCTTCAGCACTCGACTGACGTAGTAGATAGGGAACTGTTTCTTCCCTTCCTCCCGGATTAACACGGAGCTTACTGCTTCGGACCCTACACCCAGGTACAGGGATAGGTCTTCTTCTGGCCTCGGTCCCTGGAGCAGAGGGGTTTGGGTGAGCTGTTCTTTCAGAGCCTGGAAGGCCTTCTCGCACTCCGGGGTCCATTCAAACTTCTTGTTTCCCCGTAGTACTTTGAAAAAAGGTGCATACTTTTCCCCCGCCTTGGAGAGGAATCTGCTGAGCCTGGCCAATTTCCCCGTAAGGCTCTGAACCTCCTTCGGATTTCTCGGTGACTCCAACTCCATCACCGCTTTAACTTTGTCCGGGTTGGGCTCCACTCCTGCGGGGGTGAGTAAATGGCCCAGGAACTTCCCCCGGCTCGCCCCGAAGACACACTTCAAGGGATTGAGCTTCATCTTGTACCGCCGCAGGGTCCCAAATGTCTCTTCGAGGTCTCGGAGGTGAGCCTCAAGGTCTCGGCTCTTAACCATGAGGTCGTCGACATAGACTTCTAAATTTCTTCCTTTCTGCTCATGGAAGACCCTATCCATCATCCTTTGGTACGTAGCCCCTGCATTCTTGAGCCCGAAGGGCATCATCTTATAGCAATAACATCCATCCCCCATGATGAAGGAAACATCCTTGATGTCCGGGGGATGCATGCGGATTTGATGGTAACCTGAAAAAGCATCTAAGAAAGACATTACAGAAAAACCAACGGCTGAGTCAACCAGCGCGTCGATTCGGGGCAGGAGGTAGCAATCTTTCGGGCATGATTTATTAAGAATCGAAAAGTCGATACACATACGCTACTTACCTCCTCCCTTCTTTACCATAACGACGTTGGAGACCCAGCCTGGATACTGGATCTCCGATACAAACCCGGCCTGCAGGAGTTTGCCCACCTCCTCACGGATGGGCCCTTCTAGCTTGTCCGCGACGGCCCTCCTCTTCTGACGGATGGGGCGGGCGTCGGGGTCGAGGTTGAGGCGATGGCACGCCACATCCGCGTCGATCCCGGGCATTTCCGCGGCGCTCCAAGCGAAGACGTCCACATTCTTTTGTACGCAAGCCAGAATCTCCGCTTGATCTCCTGGGCTGAGTTCCCCGTTGACCCGGACTTTTTCCACCACCCCCAGCCGGGTGGTGACCTCGAGCTCCATGACCTCGTCCACAGCCTCCAACCGGGACTGCTCTCCCCAAGCCCTCTCCTCTTCGGCACAAGTGGGAGCCTGGGTCTCCTCCTCGACTTCCTTCTCTACCACCATCGGCTCTTCCGCCCATCCCTCCAGGGCCTTCTCTTCTTCTTCCTTTCCTTCCGCCCGGGGTACCTCAGCTACCCCTTCCTGGGCATGGACTTCATCTCCCTCCATCTTCTCCTCGGCTACCTCCATACTTCCGGCTTCGGTCGCCTTCCCCATCATCCTATCCCACTCCTCAGCTTCTCCCATCCAGGAGATGGTGTTGACAGCCGTTACGTAGCACTGTCTCGCCACCTTGGGATCCCCTCTTATCCGCACCTGAACCCCTCCGTCGTTGAACTTGAGGCACTGATGAAAGGTGGAAGGGACACAGCGGAACGCGCTGATGAGTGGCCGTCCGAAGATGGCGCTGTAACTGCTTGGGGCGTCCACAATGACAAAACGACAGTTTCGGGACTGCCCACCCAGGGTCACATGAAGCCCTACTCCCCCTTCTACTTCCTTCCTCTCCCCTGAGAATCCGAACAAAGGGCCATCTGAGGCCAACACCCTCCTAGGCTCTACCTCCATCTTGTCAAACGCCTTTTTGAAGATGACATTGACCGAACTTCCGTTGTCCACCAGGATCCGGGAGACGGTGAAGTTCTCGATCGCCGTCTGGATGACTAGCGCGTCGCAGAACGGGTCCTCGTAGCCTGGCATGTCTTTCTGAGTGAAAATGATTTTTTCGGCCGGGGGTGGGGCGGTGGATGTCGAAGCCACGCTTCGGCGGTAAATGGTATGGAGGCTAGCCTTGCGGGTCGCCTCCACCCCTACCCCCCCCCCCCCCCCCCCCCCCCCCCCGTGGATCACCCCGATCCCTCCTCTACTTCCCAAATCGGCTCTATCCTCACACCTTTCCTCCTCCCCCTCTCGAGGTTCAACCTCCATGATCCTTAATGGCTGGTGTTGTGGTGGCGCGGGCGCTCTGCCCCTCTTCACTTCTAGGAACTTCGGACAGGTGTCCGTTGAGTGGCCTTCCACATCATGGAAGATGCAATATGGCACTGCCACTTCCCTCGCCTCGGCCTCTGCCACCCTATTCCTTCTTCTCCTAGCGGCCACCGTTTCCGCCTCCCCTCCCCTTCCCCTTCCTCTTCCTTGTCCAATCGCCATGGCCTGCTGGGGAGGGGGAGGCATCTGCATCGGACCTTGCCTCCACCCTAACTGGGGGGGCCTCCATTGACCTCCGACATGGTTACCCCTTCCTGGGCTGTAACCTCTTCCCTGCCCTTGCACTCCTCCCCCTTGCGGCCTCCATTCTCCCTCCGGGGCCAGGGGATCTTCCCTTCTCCTAACCTCCTGCTGCCTCACCTCCGGCTCACTGAGCTTTGCTAGCCTCCTGGTGAGCTCCGGATTGGCTTCCTCACTTGCGACTTCCTCCGACACCCTCTCCATCAGCTCTTCAAAGGAGATGGGGGCTTTTCTCTTCAACGCCATCTTAAAGAAACTCTCTCTCAACCCGACCGTGAAGGCGAGTTGGAGAGCAAACCCAGGCATCTCCTGAGTGAGCTGCACTTCCTCCTGGAATCGATCGGCATACTGAGCCAGCGACTCCCTTGGTCCCTGCTTCACTGCGAAGAGGGAATCAGCGTCCTTCTTCCTCTTTTTTGAGGTCGAGAACCTCAGCAAGAAACTTCGGCGCAAATCTTCGAACGAGTAGATGGACCCTACTGGGAGATGATGGAACCAGTCCCTGGCCTTCTCCTTAAGGGTGACGGCAAAGAGCCGGCACTTAAAGGCGCCTGACATCGGCCTGATGGAGACCGAGTCTTCGAAACTCTGGAGGTGCTGGACAGGGTCATCTCTACCGTTGTAGTACACCCGGTCCCATTCTCCAAATCCCCCAGGGACGGGTGCGGAAAGCACCAGCTCGCAAAAGGGGCTTCCCCCTCCTGCCACTCTTCCCGGCTCCACTCGTCCTCCAAGCTCACTCGCCAAACTTGAGCTCGTCGGGACTGTGCTCGCGAGGGCGGTGTTTGCCTGAACCACTCCAACAGTCGCCGCTTCCTCTTGGCGCGCACTCGCCAGTGACGCGCTCGCTGGAATGGAGCTCGCCAACGCTGAGCTCGTCGGCACGGAGCTCGCCGGACTGGCGAACAGCACCCGTCCTTCCTGGCTCTGGCCTAAGTCGACGACAACTTCTTTTCCAGCCCTTCCTCCTGGTGCCCTCTCGCCGACTGCTGTTGGGGTGTGGTCGCCTGAGGTTCCGGGGTCGCAAACTCACTTCGCAGAGCTGTGACCGCGAACCCCAAGGTGTCGAGCACCTCCTTTCTGAAGTCCGCGAACATCCTTGGTGTTACCACCTGCGGTGGCTCGCTGAACCCCTCGCCTTGATCCTCATCTCCCGCCATAACCCTTCTCTGGAACTTTCTCGAACCAGCCACGCTCCACGCTCACCGCACCAAAATTTTGAAACCGATTTCTCGGTCTCTGTGGAGTTCGGGGCCCTCACCAAAATGAGGGGTGGCTAGTCCTTACTAATCCCTCGAGGAGGGTGGACGGAAGATTAAGAATTTGACTAGGACCTTAGTCACAGCGAGGAGGTCCCTCCACTAACCCGGAAGATCGTTGAGCGCTTCCCCTCCCAAGCCAAAGCTGAGACTTGGGCACCTTGGAGAGCTCTGGAAATGCTAACCAAAGAAAGCCTAAGGAGAGGGAAGCTGAAGTGAGATCCTCTCCAAAGGTGCCCTTGAGGTCCTATTTATAGATTTTCTTATCTGGCCTGCAAATAGCAGGATTCCGCCTCTTGATTTTACTATCCGCACCCCGAATGGGTCTGCTAACAGCCAAACTCCGCTGTTTGGAGAGGCTAAAGGCAGACCACCAAGGGTGACAGGGTAATTTGGCGAGCACTCGGCGACTCACTAGTGTTTGGCGAGTTCTTGACTCGCTCGCCTCCTTGCGAGCATTTGGCGAGCCTCTGGCTCGCTCGCCCTCTTGCGGGCACTCGGCGAGCCTCTGGCTCGCTCGCCCTCTTGCGAGCACTCGGCTGGCCTCTGGCTCGCTCCGTTGTTTTTTGGTTGGCCCATCTTCTAGGCGAATATCGGGGTTGTACATTATTTGAATCATCCACTAATCTATGCAAAATATCTAATCCTACTAAAAAAGATATTTTACTAACTGCACCAAGAATACATAATGTCTATATAGTTTCTTTTCATGATCTTTCTAAATCATCTATAAAATGTTTTATCACTAAAAATGATGAATTAGAACTTTGGCATAGAAGACTAGGGCATGCTAGCACAAAGCTCTTTGTAAAACTTGCCAAAAGTGATTTAATTAGATGATTGCCTAGGCTAAATGGAACTTTACCTTCACTTTGTTCACCATGTCAAAAAGGTAAATTTTCTAGATCCTCTTTCAAAAGTAAAAATTTCATTTCTACTACAAGACCCTTACAAATAATTCATATGGATCTTTTTGGTCCCGTTAGCACTGCAAGTCTTGGTGGTAGATTATATATATGTTTTAATAGATGATTTTTCAAGATATTGTTGGACATTATTTCTCTCTTCCAATCCGATGTGTTTTGCGAATTTGCAAAATTATGTACTCGTATTCAAAATGAAAGTGATTTAAAAATTAAATGCATTCGCTCGGATCATGGAGAAGAATTTGAAAATGAAAAATTTACATCCTTTTGTGATATGTTGGGCATTAAACATGAGTTCTCTGCACCACGCACACCACAACAAAATGGTGTTGTAGAAAGAAAGAATAGGACACTTCAAGAACTAGCACGCACTATGTTATGTGAATATAAATTACCTAAGGCCTTTTGGGCCGAAGCCGTAAATACATCATGTTATGTTATGAATAGAATCATGCTTCGTTCATCTCTTAATCTCACACCATATGAACTTTATCTTCAAAAGAAGCCTAATGTATCTTATTTCAAAGTTTTTGGTTGTAAATATTTTATTTTGAATACAAAAGATAGCTTGGGAAAGATTGATGAAAAATGTGATGAAGTAACTTTTCTTGGGTACACTTCAACTAGTAAAGCTTGTAGAATTTTTAATAAAGGAGCTAGTAGAGTTGAAGAGTCAATAAATGTGAAATTTGGTGAGTTTGTTCCTTGTGTAGAAAAACTTTCTGCAGGCAACGAGGATGATCTCTTACAACCTTTGGAGCATGGTTATGAGGATCCTTCCAAAGAAGAAGAAGAGGAGGCCAAGGAAGATGAATATGTACCTCCAAGTGCCTTGAAATTCACAAGGATCATCCACGAGAATTAATAATTGGTGAACCATCCATCGGGGTAAGAACTCGCTCTTCTCTTCATGAATCATATTCAAATATCTATTTTGTTTCCAAAATTGAACCAAAAACCATTTCTACCACTTTAAATGATGAATTTTGGTTTTTGGCTATGTATGAAGAGTTAGAACAATTTGAGCGACATAATGTTTGGAAATTAGTAGAAAGACCGTCTAATCACCTGGTTGTAGGTGTAAAATGGATTTTTAAAAAAATATTAGATGGTGAGTCTAGAATCACTAAGAATAAGGCACGCTAAGTAGCACAAGGATATTCTCAAATCGAGGGGATAGATTTTGATGAAACTTTTGCACACGTTGCTAGATTGGAATCTATTATAATTTTTCTAGCATTTGCAAGCTTTAAAAGAATAAAACTACTTCAAATGGATGTAAAAAGTGTTTTTTTCAACGGGTTTGTAAAAGAAGAAGTTTATGTTGAACAACCCCCAGTTTAATTACTGAAAAATTTCTCAATCATGTTTATAAACTAGAAAAAGCGCTTTATGGTTTAAAACAAGCGCCCTGTGCATGGTATGAAAGACTTACATCATTTTTATTAAAGCACAGTTATATTATGGGAAGTGCATAATAATGATGATTTAATTATTTTGCAAATATATGTTGATGATATAATCTTTGGATCTACTAATGAAGATTTGTGTAATGAAGTTATTAAAGTGATGAAAAATGAATTTGAAATGAGTCTAGTAGGAGAACTTTCTTATTTTCTTGGTTTTCAAATATCACAAAGAAATGATGGTATTTTTATATGTCAAACCAAATATGTCTATGATATGCTTAAACGCTTTGGATTTGAAAACCTTAAACATGCTTCTACACCAATGTGTCCATCTCTTAAATTAGGAAAAGATGAATCAGGAATTTTAATTAATCAAACCTTATATAGAGGTATGATAGGATCCCTACTTTATCTTAGTGCAACTAGACCCGATATTATGTTCGTCGTATGTTTATGTGCTCAATTTCAAGCCAATCCAAAAGAATCTCACTTAAAAGCGGTAAAACAAATTTTTAGATATCTAATTGGATCATCTAGATTAGGATTATGGTACCCGCACAATAATTCATTTACACTTCATGGCTATTCCGATTCGGACTACGTCGGATGCTTACTTGATAGAAAAAGCACTAGTGGTACTTGTCATTTTCTAGGACCTTCTTTCGTTGCATGGTCTAGTAGGAAACAAAATTCGGTTGCACTCTCTACCACGGAGGCCGAATACATTGCACTAGGGAGTTGTTGTGCACAAGCACTATGGACGAGCCAAACTTTAGAGGACTTTGGTTTTCATTTAAAACATATAGAGTTAAAATGTGACAACAAGAGTGCCATTGATCTTACAAATAATCCGGTACACCATTCTAGATCCAAACATATAGATGTACGTCATCATTTCATAAGGGATCACATTAAGAAAGAAAATGTTAGAATAAGTTTCATTGGCACGGACTCTCAACTTGCTGATATATTCACTAAACCTCTTCCCGATGCAAGGTTTCAAATGTTAAGGTTGGAATTAGGAGTCTTAGACATCTTAGGATGAATAATATGTAAAACGTTAATGTTTTATGCAATTTGAGCAATCAAGACATCTCTGAAAATTACAAAATTTCTGCATAAGACTGTTAAATTTTTTGATTTGAATCGTTTAGGAGTAAGCAGGAGTTGCATCAACTGAGTTAAAGCCAAACAACCACAATGCCACACAGCAGCACAAGAAACTTTATTGAAACACAAACTTCATTTACAGTGCGAGGTATACATGGCGAGACATGATTCATCAGAATCACGGAGACGAGAAGAAAAAAACACACCAAAACAAATCTGGCGGCTAGACAAGCTGAGACCGCACAGACCGCTCGACTCCAGAAGTCGCCCGGCTTGACCTGAGACCACGCGAACAGAAACTGGACAGACCGCCAGCACTGCAAGACCTCACCTCAAACCGCACGAACTGGAGCTTTATTGGAACGAAGAACTGAAGCTGTCGCCAGACCACAACTCAGATCGCCTAACCGCTGAAGGTCGCCTGATCGCTGAGCTCGCTGCAAACAGCACAAGAACGAACATAAACCAGTTCGCAGATTGACCGCTGCCGAACTATTTATTCAAGCCGCTGGGAATCACCAAGGAAGGAGACCGCAACCTGCTGACCACAAACCCGCGAACACAACAAATTATCAACTCGCTTCCGAGACCGCCCGACCTCAAAGTGAGACCGCACGAATTAACCCAGGCTCAGTTCTTATAGTTCTCGTTTTGAATGACGGGACATGCACAAACCCGGATACAGTCACCACCCGTCAGATCGCTAGCGGTCTCATAAGACAGACCGTGCGATCAGACCACTTGGATGATCATCCGACCAAGACCGCAGAACAGCAAGCAGATCGCGCACAAGTCGCGCGAACACGAGACCGCGCACAAGCCGCACGGGCACAAGATTGTTCCTCCCTTAAATCACCAGGAGCAAACAAGAACCATCTGGCCGACTTAGAACAAGTCGCCAGATCGCCAAGCATAAACCGCCCGGACAGGCGGTCACACATAAGAATAGACCGCCCGGTCTTCCAACAAAGAAGACAAGCCAACCAGCAGACCAACTCGGGAACAGACCGCAGCTACTAAGAATAGACCGGCAGAACCAGCAGTCCGCCAGAACAGATCGGTAGAGACAGACTGGCAGAAAACAAACACAGACCGCGCGGTCTCAGCGGTCTCACAAAAACAGATCGCCCGGTCTCCTCCACTTCACTTCAAAATTTCAACACTCCCCCTTGAAGTGGGAAGTGGAGACTAGCCCGAGTAAACTCCACAACCGTGTAAACGGTCCCTTCGCCAGCGGCTTTGTGAAGATGTCTGTGACATTGTCCGCACTCCGAACATGCTCGACCATAAGAGATCCTCCCAACACCTTTTCACGAATGAAATGTTGCTCAATCTCAATATGCTTGGTCCTCGCGTGACAGACTGGATTATTAACCAGCTTGAGAGCACTCTCATTGCCCCCGCGTAGCATAGTGGGACCTCGAACCTCCTCATGAACATCCTCCACCAACCTCCTGAGCCAAACGGCTTCCTGAGCTGCCAAGGTCGAAGCCTTGTACTCCGCTTATGTGGTAGATACGGACATCGAGTCCTGCTTTTTGCTGCACCAAGAAATAGTTGTGGGGCCCGTCATAAAGACATAACCAGATGTTGATCTCCGATCATCCACGTCTCCCCCGTAGTCAGCATCCATGTATCCATGCAACTCCAAGCTTGACCCTCTCCTAAATAGGAGACCCAAATCAGAGGTCGACTTCACATATTTTAGAATACCTTTTGCCGCTAGAAGATGAGGCTTACGTGGCTCCGCCATGTACCGACTCACTTTGCCAACTGCATAAGCAATATCAGGCCTCGTGATGGTCAAGTAAATCAAGCTCCCGACTAGAGCTCGGAACACCAACGGATCAGATAGAACTCTTCCCTCATCCTTCCAAAGTTTATGATGCTGTTCCAGAGGTATAGAGCTGCTCTTCCCTTCTTCCATGCCGAATCGTTGAACAATTTGCTCCGCATATCCTTCCTGAGAAACAAGCACTCCGCTCTCCCGCCTCTGGACCACGAGTCCAAGGAAATGGTGAAGCTCCCCCAGATCCTTCATCTCGAACCTGATAGCAAGCTCAGCTCTCAGCCTTACTACTGCCTCCTTCGAGTTCCCGGTGACAATCATGTCATCCACATACAACAGCACAATGACCCGAAGCGCCCCCTCCTTCTTGACAAACAAGCTAGAATCAGAGTCTGAAGCAAAGAATCCGCAGAATAGAAGATACTCCGCGATCTTTCCATACCACGCCCGAGGCGCTTGCTTCAACCCATATAAGGCCTTCTTCAGTTTGCAGACGTAGTCCGGATGATCCTCTGAGATGAACCCCGGCGGCTGGATCATGAAGATATCCTTGTCAATCTCTCCATATAAGAAAGCATTCTTCACATCGAGTTGCCAAATCTCCCAGCCACAAGATGCCGCCAAAGCAATAACAAATCAGACCGAAGTCATCTTTGCCACTGGACTAAACGTCTCATCATAATCTTCACCATACTACTGTGAGAACCCGCGAGCTACAAGGCGAGCCTTGTATCGCTCGATCGTACTGTCAGCTTTCTTCTTGAGTTTATAAACCCATTTGCATGTCACAGGGGTAATGCCCTTGGGCCTGGGCACTAGAGACCAAGTCTCATTCTTCTTGAGAGCATCCATCTCCTCTTGCATAGCAATATCCCACTGCTTCACGCCTTTGGCTTTCTCAAAGCTCGACGACTCCCTTTCATCCAAGTGACCAGCTGATGCGCAAAACTATACTTGCAAACGACAACGGCAAGTGTGCCGTATCAAATGTAGTATAGGTTATAAAATCAAGGTCGTATTAGACTCGGGGAGGTTGAGTACTCTTACTTCAAGAAAGTCTCTATTATTTTATCAAATAGAACTTGGGAGTGATTTTGCAAAGGAAAATAAAAATAAGATTAATACGACGAGTAAAAAGGCTAGCACTCGACCTTGAATCTCTTTGGAAAATAAATATAATAAATCAAACTTCTAATTCCCTTAAGAAATTACTTGACCGTGGAGGTTCCCGAATTATGAACGTACCTCTCTCGAGGATACGCTCAACTGAGTTTAGGTTGATCAATCGAACTTTCGCTCTAGAATCAAAATCCCTAAAACTTGCTTTATCGTAGTGAACCCCTTTATTGGCTTCTACTCCAATCCGGGAGAATTATGTCATCCTCGCTTGAGGAGTGCATTCAACTCTCTTTATTCTTGAAATGATCTATTCGAAATTAAAACCTCTCGATTATTAGATTACGAAAACAAAGATGAGAATTATATATCGATAATATAACCTCAATCCAATAAAAGTTCAAGAATAAATCTTAAGCATTCTAAAGGGGAGAAAGAGAAGCTAAACCATAGATTATATTCTCCTCAGATCATCTCGGTCGAGTACTAATTGGAATTTAGTTACTCATAGAGATAGAAGAATTAAAGAAAATTGAAGAGTTCATGAAAAAAAAAGAGAATAGATTGAGAAAACAAAACTATTTTATTGATAAAAGAAATTACAAACTATGAAAAGGAAATTACAATTTGCATAAATAAAAAGGAATACAAGACTACTAAAACATGAAAAATAAACATGAAACGAAGTATCTAATCCTAAAAACTGCTCCCTAAAGATCTGGAGAAGCTCCTTTTAAATAGGCAGAAATTTAATGTTACACGCCCTTGGTCACGCCCGTGACCAAGGGGCGTGTAGGGGGCCTGATAGCAGCAGCAGCGGAGAGGGTGCCTTCTGGAGTAATTGCGAGCGTTTCTGCCGTGTCACGCCCTAGGTCACGCCCGTGACCTAGGGCGTGTAATCTTGAATTAGTGCTGCTGGCGGGAAACTCTGGCGGGAAGAAGTGCGGGGCGAGTCATGCTCGTGACTGGAAGTCACGCCCCCTGGTCACGCCTGTGACCTGGGGCGTGTAACTTTAATTGACGTGGCAGGCGTGCTGGCAGCTGGTGGTGGGGTCCCGGCCGTGACTTTGGGTGTCATGCCCCCTGGTCACGCCCATGACCTGGGGCGTGTAAGGCTTGATCTCAGCGGTTTTGCTTCGTCTCAGCGGTTCGCGGCCGTGACATTGGGTCACGCCCTTGGTCACGCCCGTGACCTGGGGCGTGTACTTGGCGAAACTTCACGGCATGCTTCCGGGATGGCGGAATCGGGTCTGGAACACGTCTAGGCTGTCACGCCCCATGGTCACACCCGTGACCATTGGCGTGTACTTTGACAATTTTACTCAAAGTGCCCAGAAAACCTGCAAAACATAAACTAAACTTAAATTAGTGGCAGAAATAAAAAAAGGAATGATTATTATAAGATAAAACATACCATTTATATAAATTCATATTAAAACTATAACAAAATTATACTAGAAGATGAGTACAAAAAGTACTCATCAAACACCCCCATACTTGAGTTTTTGCTATTCCAGAGCAAAAGAGTGAGGAAAGTATTACAAGACATCGATATTATTTCTAATTAACTAAAATTTTATTAAACCAAGAATAAATCAAAAGTAAATTTTAGGAATTCAAGAATTAAGTCATAAGTTATATTGATAATTTAAAAAGAGAAATTTGTTTAGCTAACTACTTCTCAAGATAACTATTTAGCAATCTAAATTATAGAAATTTTCAAACAAAATTAGATTGAAATTATAAACACTCTAACATAAAAGAAACTTAAGGAAAAGACACCTACCAAAATATTGCTCTCTTAATAATTTAGTTTAGGACTAGAAATAATGAAATTGGCAAGGGATGGGTTTAAACGAAATGGCAAAATGAAGACAAAGGATATGAAGAGGTTTTTGATTGGGGTGATGAATTTTATCCTCTCAGGCCCTTTTTTTAAGTATATGTAATGCCAGAGAATGATAGACTATTATCCTATCATTTCCACGACATATACACATTTTTTCTCTCTTCATTTGTATTTTTGGGTTGCATATGTTTACTAGAGAATAAAGAACTAACATCTCCTTATTCCCATGACATATGATCTAACAATAGGGGAAAAAGAAAAAAATACATATGTTTAACAAGGGTAAAGAAATACTTCTAGTTTATAAATTAAACTATTTTGAGAGCAACTTTTTTAGTGGAATGAAATTTCCTAAGATCTTAAAGTTAAAAGAGAATATAATAGAAATCTAGAGATGTTTAGCCAATTTACCACAAAGTGAAGCTATTTAAAATTAAACGGACAAGTAGTGCTAAATTAATTCTCTAATCGAATTAAAACATAAAATCTTTCTTAAAACCAAATAACTTCAAATTTAAATTTAACAAATTTTGATTAAACAAAATATTAGCTAAATTAAAAATGAAAGAATACTTATAATCAAACCTCAAACTAAATTTCTAGAACAATAAAAATAACAAGGCTAGGCATATTTATTATTGTTAATAATTTTTTTATCAAATAAAAATATAGAGAATGCGAAGCTACACCCCCATACTTAAGATTAAACATTGTCCCCAATGTTTAAAACTAAGTATGAAGAATACTGAAAAATAAACTTTTAAAAGAAAAATGCATAAAAATTAAAGATAAGCAAGGGGTGCCTCCCAAGAGCGCTTTCTTTTTCCCGTCTTTAAGCTAGACGGTTATTGTTAGGAAAAAGGAAATCTAAAAGAGAGGTGGACAGGTAACTCCCCTAATTCGCGCGTAGGTGAATGTGCCGGCGTCATTCGCACGGCAACTCCTCCCTTTATCTTGTGATTCTCCTCTTGTCCTTGAATTGAATATATAAATCCAAATCACCTATACATACCTGAGGTGATTTGGAAAAATAAAGGTGAGCGGCATATGGATCATTGATTATTTGGGGTGGCAACGGCTCATCCTTAACCTGAAAATTATTAGAATAAAGAGAATCACAAATAAATGAGTCAGAAAATTTTTCGCAAGGAGGAGGCGCTTGCGAAAATATAAAATTAAGGTTCGGTTGTTCCTTTTCTAAAATAAAATTTTCATTTGAAAAATCTAGTGCACTACCAAGCGGAATAAGATTTTCGGACACTAAAATTTCATGAATTTCCGGTTGAATTAAAATAGAAGAGATTTGCAAAAATTCATGATAAAGAAAAGAAGATCCGGGTGAAGTGGGGGAAGAAACTTGTTATTCTGCTAGTTCATCCGGGGTTCCCAAAACATTAAGAATTTCTTGGTAAGAGAAATTTTCTTCATCTTTGGAAAAAGAAATTATGGGAGTACATGAACAATCATGTTCCTCCATAACTAAATTTTCCAAAGACAAGGAAAAAGCACTAGGAGAAATAAAATTTTCATCTAAATTCTGGGGTGGAGTATCAAATTGAAAAAACGGACATTCCCCAAAATTAGAGAAAGAAAATTGCGGCGCAAAAGAAGAACAAGAATTTGGATCTAAAGATTTATCTTCATCGCCCCGAAAACTATCCGGGTGACCGTGCCACCAAGAATAATCTACTTCGGGGCTAGAAGACAAATTATTAGAAGCCGAAAAAACATTCTCGTGAAAATTAGAAAAATTAATTTTCTCTTAATTTTGGGGGGAAGTATCTATTTGGATCTGCGAAATTTCCCCCAAATTAGAGAACGAAGACTGCGGAGTATAGGAAGAGAAACAAAAATTTGTGTCTAAAGATTTATCTTCGTCGCTCCGAGAATTATCCGGGTGAGCTTGCCACCAAGAATAATCAACTTCGGAGCTAGAAGAACAATTATTAGATGCCAAAATTTTGTTTTCATTATAATTAAAAAAATTATTTTCATCAAAGTTTGAAAAATTATTCTGATTAAAAGATGAAAAATTATGATCATAATTATTATCAAAATTATTTGCATAATATTGAGGATAATTATTTCCATAATAATTATTCTGAGAATATGAATGTAAATAGCATTCCTCACTTTGACGAGGCGCACTACAATAAAACAACTAGACTGGCGCCTTCGAGCGGCTTGTAAGAGGTAAAGTTGGTTTCGAAGCTCGACAACTTTAACGGCCAATTCAGATTCTTTCATAATAAAAATAAAAAGGGAACAACCTTTACTCAAATGAATGGAATTTTAAAAAAAAAATTATTATAAATTTGTTTTTCTAAAAGCGAGTTAAATTAGTCCCGGACTTCCCAAGATCTACCCGGTGAAGGGTTTGCAAGGTACTAGAGGCTATGATGGGAATTCAAGCCCAAAGCGTCCTTTCCGAGAATTTAGATTACGCTTTTTAAATTTTTTTTTTTTTGAAAAAAAATTTTAAAAGAAGGGGGAGAAGAAAGAGAACGATAAAATTAATAAATATTTCTTTTTTCGAAATATCAACCGTGTCCCCGGCAACGGCGCCAAAAACTTGATGCGCAAAACTATGCTTGCAAACGACAACGGCAAGTGTACCGTATCGAATGTATTATAGGTTATAAAACCAAGGTCGTATTAGACTCGGGGCGGTTGAGTACTCTTACTTCAAGAAAGTCTCTATTATTTTATCAAATAGAACTTGGGAGTGATTTTTGCAAAGGAAAATAAAAATAAGATTAAAACGACGAGTAAAAAGGCTAGCACTCGACCTTGAATCTCTTTGGAAAATAAATATAATAAATCAAATTTCTAATTCCCTTAAGAAATTACTTGACCGTGGAGGTTCCCGAATTATGATCGTACCTCTCTCGAGGATACGCTCAACTGAGTTTAGGTTGATCAATCGAACTTTCGCTCTAGAATCAAAATCCCTAAAACTCGCTTTATCGTAGTGAACCCCTCTATTGGCTTCTACTCCAATCCGGGAGAATTATGTCATCCTCGCTTGAGGAGTGCATTCAACTCTCTTTATTCTTGAAATTATCGATTCGAAATCAAAACCTCTCGATTATTAGATTACGAAAATAAAGATGAGAATTATATATCGACAATATAACCTCAATCCAATAAAAGTTCAAGAATAAATCTTAAGCATTCTAAAGGGGAGAAAGAGAAGCTAAACCATAGATTATATTCTCCTCAGATCATCTCGGTCGAGTACTAATTGGAATTTAGTTACTCATAGAGATAGAAGAATTAAAGAAAATATAAGAGTTCATGAAAGAAAAGAGAATAGATTGAGAAAATAAAACTATTTTATTGATAAAAGAAATTACAAACTATGAAAAGGAAATTACAATTTGCATAAATAAAAAGGATTACAAGACTACTAAAACATGAAAAATAAACATGAAACGAAGTATCTAATCCTAAAAACTGCTCCATGAAGATCTGGAGAAGCTCCCTTTAAATAGGCGGAAATTTGATGTTACACGCCCTTGGTCACGCCCATGACCAAGGGGCGTGTAGTGGGCGTGATAGCAGCAGCAGCGGAGAGGGCGCCTTCTAGAGTAATTGTGAGTGTTTCGGCCCTGTCACACCCTAGGTCACGCCCGTGACCTGGGGCGTGTAATCTTGAATTAGTGCTGCTGGCGGGAAACTCTGGCGGGAAGAAGTGCGGGGCGAGTCAAGCCCGTGACTGGAAGTCACGCCCGTGACCTGGGGCGTGTAACTTTAATTGTCGTGGCAGGCGTGCTGGCAGCTGATGGTGGGGTCCCGGCCGTAACTTTGGGTGTCACGCCCCCTGGTCACGCCCGTGACCTGGGGCGTGTAAGGCTTGATCTCAGCGGTTCTGCTTCGTCTCAGCGGTTCGCGGCCGTGACATTGGGTCACGCCCTTGGTCACGCCCGTGACCTTGGGCGAGTACTTGGCGAAACTTCACGGCATGCTTCCGGGATGGCGGAATCGGGTCTGGAACACGTCTAGGCTGACACGCCCCATGGTCACGCCCGTGACCATGGGTGTGTACTTTGACAATTTTACTCAAAGTGCCCAGAAAACCTGCAAAACATAAATTAAACTTAAATTAGTGGCAGAAATAAAAAAAGGAATGATTATTATAAGATAAAACATACAATTTATATAAATTCATATTAAAACTATATTAAAATTATACTAGAAGATGAGTACAAAAAGTACTCATCACCAGCGAAGAAACATGAGACAAAGCTCACCATGTTTCCTCCTGTGTATCGATCTGGTGGCTTGATAGTCCTCTTCGACCTCCTAAGAGGTTGCTCCTGACTAACCACCTCCTCAGCTGCTTCTTCTGTGCAAGCTCCTCTTCTAGACAAATTTGGAGCATCGCTCCCCCTGCTTCCAGAACCTGAAGCCTCCATCTCAGAGCTTGACATAGCTGGAGCTCCTGGTGAAACAGGCAACTCCACTTGAATACTTCCCGCAGCTTTCCCTGCTTCATCAAACCTGCTCTCCGGTAGTTCAACTCCTGAACTTCCTTTGTAGGAAGTCACTTCATTGAACACCACATCCCGAGATACCACTGATCTCCGTGTCTCAGGATCCATGCATCTCCATCCTTTCTTCCGCTCATCATACCCATTAAAGACTAGCTTCCTTGCTTTCGCATCAAGCTTTGTTCGAAGAGCATCGGGAATATGCACATAGCAGGTTGACCCGAACACCCGAAGGTGCGCAACACTCGGTTTCTCCTTGAACATCAGTTCATGAGGGGTCTTCATGTTGATAGGACTTAGAGGCATCCTGTTGATGACGTAAGCTGTACAAGACATTCCCTCCGCCCAAAAGGACTTTGGGATACTCTTAGCATGAAGCCAGCATTTGCAGGTTTCCGTCAAATGACGGATCTTCCTCACCGCAATGCCATTTTGCTGTGGAGTATGGGCACAAGTGAGCTCTCTCTGAACGCCGTGTTTCCTGCAAAAACTAGAGAACTCACCAGAGGTGAACTCCCCACCATTGTCACTTCTCAATTTTTTCACTCGCAGTCCTAACCGACCTTCCACCAACTCCTTGAACTCCACAAACTTTGCAAAGGCTTCCGACTTCTCTTTCAGAAAATACACCCAGACATATCTGGTGTAATCGTCAATCAACACCAACATATAACTGTTGCCTCCAAGGCTTGGGGTGGCAGTCGGTCCCATCAAATCACCGTGAATGCACTCCAATGGTGCTTTGCATCTTGTTTGCGATTTATCAAATGGAAGTCGATGAGACTTAACAAACTGACATCCAGCACAAACATGACCGTCTCTATAAGAGGACAAGCTAGGCAAGCCCTTGACAAGGCCCCTTACCGCCATAGCCTTCAATTTGTCATGCAAACATGCCCCAACCTTTCATGCCAGATAGCCGCGCTATCGTTGGTCTTCATCTTATCAACATAGGTACTTGTCGATACCACGAATAAGTCCTTCACCCGCTTCCCAACATGAATAACATCTCCCTTTATCTCCGGTTGAGTTTTAAGAAACTTTATTTCTGTTGGGCCAAACAGAACGTGATAACCGGCATCGACCGCATTGGTCACAGAGAAGAGATTCTTCCTCATACTAGGCACGTGATAAACACTCCTCAAAGTGAGTGGACCCTTATCACTGCTCAGGGAGACAACACCTTCTTGTTCAACAGCATGAACAGAATTATCAGCCGTAATGATAGCATCGTTACCTGAGTAAGGCACCAAAGAAGAGAACTTTGATTCATCCCCGGTGAGATGATGTCCACACCCTGAATCAACAATCCAATCCTCTTCAAAGTTGATGGAAGGCAAGGCCTTAACGAGCATCGCCGTCATATTAGCCGTAAAGGCTCCTCCCCATCCAGCTTCATCCTACTTTGGCTTCTCCTTCTCCGCTACATGTCCCAACTGAAGATTAACCCGGCAATCCTTCTTGAAGTGGGCGATCTTATTACACCTGAAGCACCTTGGTCCATCTCCCTTCTTCTTCCCGTCAGACTTAGGAGCATAACCCCTATCTTGCTGACCTGAAGTAGAGGGTCCATCATAACCCGGGTTCTTCTTCTCCCACTTCTTCTTCTTCTTCCCAGAGAACAACACATCACTATCTCCCCCAGATAGAAGTCCCCGCCATTTGTCTTGCCAAACTTTCTTGCGAAGCAAGTAAGTTCTCCAGCTCCAATAGAGATGGTTGATTTGCCCAACCTTGAACTGAAGTCATAAAGGCAAGATACTCCTTCCGCAACCCGCAGATGATATGCCTCTTTAGTTTTGCCTCCGAGATGGGCTCATCAGGGACCAAAGCAGAAATCTCTGCTGAGAGGTTCTTCATCTTGAGAAAGAAGGTAGAAATAGAAAGATCGCCTTGAGAGGCCTTCGCCAACTCATTTTCAAGAAATTGTAGCCGAGCTACATTCTTCTTATTAAACAGCCCGTCCAAAGACGTCCAAATCTCAGCAGCAGATTTACATCCAATGATGTGGTCAAACAGCTCCGGTGAGATAGCCCTCTTGAGTGTGAACTCTGCCTTAGCACTAGTCCTCCTCCAAAGTCTCACCTCTGTCATATTATCTCCTGCTAGAAACATTTCTTGTGTGTCTTCTCCTCCAACTATCTCCCATAGATCCTCGCCAAGTAAATAGCTCTTCATACACGACCTCCATTTCTTATAGTTAGTCGATGTAAGGAGTTCAATACCAAGCCCTCTTGCGTATCCACCTTCCATGGCAATCTATGTGGTCTCTTCTTCACAAAGACGATGGCAACTCAAGTTGATCACTACTTATCCACTCCAAAAACCTCCCTCAGATACCATGTTAAAATTTTTGATTTGAATCGTTTAGGAGTACGCAGGAGTTGCATCAACTGAGTTAAAGCCAAACAACCACAATGCCACACAGCAACACAAGAAACTTTATTGAAACACAAACTTCATTTACAGTGTGAGGTATACATGGCGAGACATGATTCATCAGAATCACGGAGACGAGAAGAACAAAACACACCAAAACAAATCTGGCGGCTAGACAAGCTGAGACCGCACAGACTGCTCGACTCCAGAAGTCGCCCGGCTTGACCTGAGACAGCGTGAACAGAAACCAGACAGACCGCCAGCACTGCAAGACCGCACCTCAGACCGCACGAACTGGAGCTTTATTGGAACGAAGAACTGAAGCTGTCGCCAGACCGTAACTCAGATCGCCTAACCGTTGAAGGTCGCCTGATCATTGAGCTCGCTACGAACAGCACCAGAACGAACATAAACCAGTTCGCAGACTGACCGCTGCCGAACTGTTTATTCAAGCCGCTGGGAATCACCAAGGAAGGAGACCGCAACCTACTGACCACAAACCTGCGAACACAACAAACAGTTAACTCGCTTACGAGACCGCCTGACCTCAAAGTGAGACCGCACAAATTAACACAGGCTCAGTTCTTACAGTTCTCATTTTGAATGACGGGCCATGCACCCCTATTTATAGGCGGGTAGACGGATGTCGTCACCGCACAAACCCGGATACAGTCACCACCCGTCAGATCGCCAGCGGTCTCATAAGACAGACCGCGCGATCAGACCACTTGGACGATCATCCGACCAAGACCGCAGAACAGCAGGCAGATCGCGCACAAGTCGTGCGAACACGAGACCGCGCACAAGCCGCACGGGCACAAGATCGCTCCTCCCTTAGATCACCAGGAGCAAATAAGAACCATCTGGCCGACTTAGAACAAGTCGCCAGATCGCCAAGCATAAACCGCCCGGACAGGCGGTCACACATAAGAACAGACCACCCGGTCTTCCAACAAAGAAGACAGACCAACTAGCAGACCAACTCGGGAACAGACCGCAGCTACTAAGAACAGACCGGCAGAACCAGCAGTCCGCCAGAACAGATCGGCAGAGACAGACAGGCAGAATACAAACACAGACCGCGCGGTCTCAGCGGTCTCCCAAAAACAGACCGCCTGGTCTCCTCCACTTCACTTCAAAATTTCAACAAAGACTACTCTTAAGACCCCTAATCAATATCAAAAAATAGAATTTTAAAATCTTCAATATTTCACTTACTGTTTCCCGCGCTAGCGTGAGTGTTTGAATTTTGTGATTTTCAAAATTTCTAAAAATCTACAAAACTATTTTAGTTCATATTTACTACTTTAATTTTGTTCTTCTGACTTTTGTTATTTTTGTTTTATTTATTTTATGGAAAATCAACTATAAATTTTCAAAATTCACAAATACAAAAATATATTTTTGTGATTTTCTATTTTTCTTTCATAAAAAATGTTCAAAACAACAATAAAACGGTATGATCTTTATTGCTAATATCAAGCATGAATATGAATTCTATCATTTAGAATTATTTACAATGTTAAAACTTGTTTCTTCATTTTACTATGAACATTGTTGTGTTTATCATGCTTTGATATATCTAATTAAGTGCATCAATTGTATTTAAAAATATGTGTAGAACCAAGCTTAGCATGTCTCTAAGTATGAGTAAATATATTGTGATTGATAATGATACTTTTACACTCACTTATGTTTGGTAAGGTACATGTATGTTTAAATCTAAAAATGCTTGCTTGTGTATTGTAATTGTACAATGAATTAAAATTTGCATAAGTTTATTATCTGCACTACATTTGAATTGCAGTTAAAAATTAAGAAAAGTGGTTGGATTTAAAAAATTTGTTAGGTTTGCAAAACAAGTGTATTCGGAGAATGTTGTCTCACAAAAGTGAACAAAAAATTATATAGACAAATATAACTCCACCAAGCACTACTTGAACCTCCTGATAAGTCTTCATAAGCATTGTGAGGTTGAGCACCTTGGAAAGAATAGTAAAGTGTGTTGTGCAAACCTTTGTTATTACACCACGTTTTCTAAAATATTGTGCATTAAAGTGTGTGCAAGTTAATATACTTGTGTTTTATTGTGCACTTTACTCTACATTTGTCTTGTATTTTGTGATTTAAATCAATTGTTAGCATTGCTCAAAATACACTTATGTACACATCATTATCTTTCATAACACTTCTTCTCATGAGTATTGGATTCCAATGCTTTATCTATACTACTCCTTATATAAGAAATGCATTAGATAACCTTGCATGATCTCTACAATGTTTGGTATCTCTTAAACTTGAAATTAAGTAACATTGTAGTATAATCTCTCTTTGATATATTCATTTCATGCTTGGTATCTTTATGAAAAACTTTGAGATTTCAAAAAAGTTAAAACATCTTTCAATTTTGAACTAAAACTCATATTTTTACTTATGCTTTTCATGCTTACAAAAATATGTTTCTTATATTCTTCCGCTTTCTTACAACTCTTATCTTTTTATTTGAAATCTCTTATATATACTATGCTTAAAATCTTTATCATTATCTATATTACAAAAGCTCGATCATGCTTTATCATTTATAAGGAGTGCTTCCTTACTACCCTCACCCCACCTTCTTTTGATAATACCAAAAGGGGGAGATTAATTGAAGAAATCTAGAAGATTAAGGGGAGACTAATTCTTGTAATTTAGGGGGAGTAAAACATAAATCGCATTTATGTAGGGGGAGCATTGAGATAGGGGGAGTGTGCACTATTCTCATGCTTATCATATACTATAGTTGCACTTTTATCTCGCTTATCATTTACCATAAACACCTTGGTTGATTTCTTTTTTAGAGGATTTGTTATTATCAAAAGGGGGAGATTGTTGGACATGTGTGTCTGATGCGTGTTCGGCAAGTGCACCGGTCGCTGTCAAGTAATAATTATGGGAATAGTTTCCCCGAATGTCGATCTCTTGAGGAATGCAGGATATGGTGAATGAATTGCGTTGTGAGTCAATTGTTATACGAGCGAAGAAAGTAAGAACAAAGGGCGTTGTGATTGGTGTCCTAAGCTATTGTAGAAATAAAAGAAATGCGGGTCGAAAGCACCGCTTCGCAGAGTGGGGGTGAGTGCAGCGGCCGCGATGTCGCGCTTTGGTAAGCGGAATAAATGGCCACAGAGCGGGGTTTTGCGAGGGTCGTATTCACCTCTTCGCCAACATCACCACTAGAAATTTCTAGATGGCTTCACACGCAAGCAACTCAGAATATCACAACGAAAAGCAAAGCGATTCTCACAACCATAACATCATTGCACATGAACATCAAACAAAGGATCTATAACATTAATCCAACAAGAGTTCATTACAACAACACTAAAAGAAGCACAAGCTCAAGGTTTAGAAAGGACCCAACAGAAGATGTCACTGTATCCTGGGTTCTCGGCTGGAATGAGAGGTTGTCGGGCTCTCTCCGGGCTCGGCCCTCAGATGGTGTGCGGACTCGAAGGAGGCTCACTTCTCCAGCGATCTACAGCACTTATATGGTCTCCAAGATGAAGAATGCTTGAACTCGTGGTGGAGAAAGCTTGCAAATGATCCCGGATGGAATATGGTGGAGGAGATCACCGGATGTGGTCTCCTATGGTGGAAGGGGTGAAAATGGCGAGATTTTCTGGCTTTTCCCGCGAGGGGAATCGTCCTCCACGACTGCAGCTGATTCTCTGCCTTAAATACTAAACAGTCAGATTTTTGGTCACGCACGGGCGAACGCACGACCGTGCAATGCCCGTGCGTTATTTACGATAAAAATTGACTTGAGGAAGAAGCAGTCGCGCCCGTGCATTTTACTCACGCACGGGCAAATCCGCCCGTGCGTAAAAACGCACGGACAAATTCAGATTGGCTAAAAACAAGGCTAAACAGGGTGATCTTGCGATTCCTTCGCGCACGGGCAAATCTGCACGTGCGTAAAATGCACGATCAAATTCAGATCACCAGTTTTCTCCCCAGATGAAAGCGCACGACCGCAGCCGTCCGTGCGTCAAGAAAATGCACGACCGTGCGGTATACACATTCATGAATTCTGGGAAAAAAGGAGATGATCCAACCACCTGCAAGCGCAGCAATCCAGCTGGGAATACACCTCCAGCACCAATCAAACAAAGAAAAAGGATTGGGGAGCACCATGTGCTTACCCCCAATAACATGGAGCGCAAACGCACACCAAAACGGGCCTAAGAGTGCACTTAGCATGGAATAACGAATATGAATAAAAACATCCCTAAAGTGTAGTGCATGGACTAGATAATTGGCCCAGATGAGCCCATAAATGTGTATATAAATGGGACTCGTCACACCCCCAGACATAACCATTTGCACGTCTCGAGCAAACTACTCGCTCTCCCGTCGGAACAATTGGGTATTAGAGTGAGTTTGAGCGGTAGAGACCCATGCGAATTCGCATGTTCACGTGCGTAGAAATACGTTAGAATAGAATTTAACTCAAGATTATATTTAACTATTTCTAGAATAGTAACTTGAAATCTACTTTACTCGGAAGGTGAATCCCGGTGAATCTTTCGGTCATGCACAAGGGAAAATAGCGTGATTAATGAGTAAAGTATTACTCGAATCAAAGCTTGGGACAATCTCCTAAGAAATCCATCAAAGTCGGTGTCCATAGGCTCGCATGTTCGCACTCTCTCTACTGCATGAGATGACTCGTATCTAAAATCAATAGGACATATAGGTTAGGATTTGGCTTAGGTTGAGTTCAGGTTAGATAAGTAGAAGAACGATGGGCATCGCACGCAACATAGCCTGAACACTCAAGAGTGTAAAATCACCAAAACAACACATTAAAGAACTACACAACACCCCCAGACTACAACTGGACACTAGGTGTGTGCTAAGCCGAACAAACATTGTTTTTGTCGAGAAAATGTATTTGAAGGTTCTTTTTGCACAAATTTTTTTCTTCTTTTTTTTCTTTTCTTTTCTCCTCTCGACAGTATATCTTTTGTAGGCACAATATAAACTTCTCCTCTAGCTTTTTCAAAGCTACCATACAACTCAGAGATAACAACAAATGAAAGATATATATATTTCCTTCAACTCATTTGTTGGTGCGAAAATAGGTTTGGCCGTATGGCTTTGGTGAAATTCAAGTAGAGCTAAACAAGGAGGATAGGTCGGCTCAAGTGGGCTTGCAAGGGTGATTACATTGGTTAGGATTTCAAAAGCACAAACGGATCAAGGAACGGCCTACATCACGCTTTATAACGAGTTATTCAACGCAATCATTTCAAGAGTCGCCTAGTGCAAGCTCTAGCCACCGAGAAAGGTTATCCGTCTTCTGATCCTAGTAATAAGCTACTACTAATCTTGCTACACTCGACCCTATGCTACCGTTGGATTCACCGGATTCAAGACTAAAGTAAAATAAATTGCAGCTACTATAATAGAAATAATTAAATTATAACATTGAATTTTATTCTACTCTAATTGAATTTCTAGGCGTGACGGGAGCACTCGACTAGAGCACTACTCGAGTCGACATTTTTCTCCACCCTTCACTCCTACACTAACAATCCAATTCTTACGAGCGGGGAACCTCGCAGCAAGACCCAATAAGCGCGTGTGATCGAGTATGCGTGAACTAGGTGCAAATGTGTGCAACAAAATTAAAAATCCTAACTCAGCACATTATAACATGATATGCAAAGTGCGTGCACTTGCATAACCGATCTCTCCCCCAGACTTGATCAAAACCAAATAAAATAGAGAATTCATGAATAAAGATAATAGGGGTGGAGTGCACCTATGCTCACGAATGAGCATGCCAGAAGTGCGGCAATTCCTTTTTAAAGGTTCTCCTTCCTCTTCCTCCAAGCGAGTTCACACCTGCATTGTTAGCATAAAAACAAACGAACAAAACATAATAGAGATTAAATAAGCACATGGAACCGGATGGTTCCCATGGGTTGTCTCCCAATAAGCCCTTTTGTTTACCGTCCTTAAAGGTGGACCAAATACCTGAATTAATGTTTGATAGCAGCAGTTATGAAAAATGTTCCAAACTAAATAAAGACACAACACAGCATGGCAGGTTAATGAAGCACAAAAATCAGAGCAGAAGACACAGCACAACCAAAACCCGGAGACCCCATTATGTATCAACTATATGCTGATTTGTGGTGGTTCTCCCCAGCCATGCGAGATGGAAGGGAGGTGAAGGCTTTAGGGCCCAAGGAGGATGTCTCCCCCTTGCCCCTAACCTCCTCTTTCTCGCACCGGAGGGCAGCGGAGCGTGCACCACGCAACAGTCGTTCTTGTTTAAGCTTCTCCACTGTTGGAGAGCTCCAACGTTGATAGACTTCAGAATTTCCCACCTTGGTGGTGGGTGGCATCACTTCCGTTGCCGCCGTGGCGACTGTATCAGCCCAGTGGACCTGTTTAAATTGTTTACATATCCCATTACGACTAAGAAAATTGATTGTAAGGCGCATCGCTCCACATTCTCCCTTATCGTTCCAAACTTCAGTCTCGCTGCTTTCCCTTGCCGTCTTCACCTCTTCTCCGCTTAATTGATCATCTTCCCTTTTTTATCAAACAATCTTTTGTCTCCCCTGTTTTCTGCATCACTAAATGATTCATTAATAATAAAGCGGGGAGAGTGAATTAATGTTCCGGTTGCAATCTTGGGGCAAGTAGGGGATGTCACCTTACCAGGTAAGATAACACACCCCGTAGAGAAATCCAAGGTGGCACCGCTCTCTTTCAAGAACGGTACTCCCAAGATGGGAATGGATTGATTTTCACGGGGTCCCAATACTTGAAAATCAGCGACCACCACCGTCCCTTTGACTGTGACTTCAACATTTCTCACTTCTCCCTCTGCCTGAATGACAGTCCCGTTAGCAAGCACTAAGGACTTCTGGTCATCTGTATTCATTTCAAGTTACAATTTAGCAACATCCTGCAATGCAAGGACGTTGCGGGATGAACCGGAATCACACAAGGCAGTAGTTTCAACATTATTGATGGAGCATATGATTACCAACTCACTTGGGTCACTTACTTCCGCATCGGCGAGACTCTTCCCTTGATTGATTGGATTCTTTTCAGTGTTGCTGGGAAGGGTCCCTTGCGAACGCTCGGTCAGCACTTGAGCCAATTGGCCCAATTGCGTCTCCAAGTTTCGCATGGATGCGGTTTGGTTAGCCATATTAGAGTTGGCAGCTTCCATAAATCTCTCCATCATTTCTTCTAGATTACTTTTCTTGGGGGCCAGGGCGCCTTGATTAAAACCCGAATAAGGCGGCCTCAGTTGACTTCCGGAGGCAAAAGCATCATTTTGTTGCTGCCCTGGTTGCCATCGTTGGCCTGCAGCTTGATTTATGACATAATTAACAGATTCATTTAAATTAAAATGTGAAACTTCACCTGACAGCTCGCTACCTGGGCATTTATATGCGTGGTGACCACCACCTCTGCATCCTTCGCAAGTAATTCTAGTAGCAGGAGTAGCTGCAGGAGGTAATGAATCCACCACAAAAAGTCCCCGAGAGTTTCTCGGTGCATTTCTCCCCGCAGTCCAGAAGGTGCTGTGAGAGGCGGTGTCTTGCAGAATCCTAAGAGCTTCCTCCGACGTATGGTTCATCAAGGTACCTCCAGCAGCAGCGCCAATCATTGCCCGATGGTTGGGCTCAATGGCGAAGTAGAAGGTTTCCATAATGTTCCATGGATGGAGCTCGTGATTCGGGCATCTGCAAAGAAGGTCACTAAGACGCTCCCAAGCCTCTGCGAGAGTTTCTTGATCTGCTTGATGGAAAGTGGCAATCTCCCGCCGAAGGCTCACGATTTTGTCTATCGGGTGGAATTTAGCGAGAAATTTGGATGCGAGAGCATCCCATGTTGCAGCAGTTCCTGGGGGAATAGTGTGGAGTCAGACCTTTGCTTTGTCACGCAACGAGAATGGGAACAGTCTCAGCTTGACTGTATCATCAGGAATTCCTGCGTAACGGAAGGTCCCGCAAATATCGGCGAACTCTGCCAAGTGAAGATGTGGGTCTTCACTAGGCATCCCAGAGAATTAAGTATTGTTGCGGATGATGTTCAGGATGGCCGGTTTGATCTCAAACTGGTTGTTTATGATGTTAGGCCCGAACCCTGGATACACACTCCCAGCTGTTGGAGTGGTATAATCTCTCATTGTTCGGGGTCTCGGTATAACCGCCTCCTGCTCATCCCCCAGATGATTCTGCCCTATATGGGGCATTCTAGGATTCACATCCTCTCTATCATTGGGTGCTCTCGGTTCATCTATGGGGTTCAGGTTATCTCCCATTGCCTCTTGCACGGCTGCAGCACGCCTTAGTGCGCGAGCAGTCCATTCAATTTCAGGATCGAAGGGTACTACTTCCCTTCCGGCTTGTCTCTGCATGCACAAAAAGAAGACAAAAAGAAAAACAAAAAAAATCAAAAACAACTGCTCCTATAACAATGGTTCACAACACAAAACATTACACGCCTGCGCTTCCCCGTCAATGGCGCCAAAAACTTGATGCGTGTTCGGCAAGTGCACCGGTCGCTATCAAGTAATAATTATGGGAATTGTTTCCCCGAATGTCGATCTCTTGAGGAATGCAGGATATGGTGAATGAATTGCGTTGTGAGACAATTGTTACATGAGCGAAGAAAGTAAGAACAAAGGGCGTTGTGATTGGTGTCCTAAGCTATTGCAGAAATAAAAGAAATGCAGGTCGAAAGCACCGCTTCGCAGAGTGGGGGTGAGTGCAGCGGTCGCGATGCCACGCTTCGGTAAGAGGGATAAATGGCCACAGAGTGGGGTTTTGCGAGGGTCGTACTCACCTCTTCGCCAACATCACCACTAGCAATTGCTAGATGGCTTCACACGCAAGCAACTCAGAATATCACAATGAAAAGCAAAGCAATTCTCACAACCATAGCATCATTGCACATGAACATCAAACAAAGGATTTATAACATTAATCTAACAAGAGTTCATTACAACAACACTAAAAGAAGCACAAGCTCAAGGTTTAGAAAGGACCCAACAAAAGATGTCACCGTATCCTGGGTTCTCGGCCAGAATGAGAGGTTGTCGGGCTCTCTCCGGGCTCGGCCCTCAGATGGTGTGCGGACTCGAAGGAGGTTGTCACTTCTCTAGCGATCTACAGCACTTATATGGTCTCCAAGATGAAGAATGCTTGAACTTGTGGGAGAAAGCTTGCAAACGATCTCGGATGGAAGAATGGTGGAGGAGATCACTGGATGTGGTCTGCTATGGTGGAAGGGGTGAAAATGGCGGGCTTTTCTGGCTTTTCCCGCGAGGGGAATCGTCCTCCACGACTGCAACTGATTCTCTGCCTTAAATACTAAAAAGTCAGATTTTTGGTCACGCACGGGCGAACGCACGACCGTGCGCTGCCCATGCATTATTTACGATAAAAATAGACTTGAGGAAGAAGCAGTCGGGCCTGTGCATTTTACTCATGCACGGGCAAATCCGCCCGTACGTAAAAACGCACGGACAAATTCAGATTGGCTAAAAACAAGGCTAAACAGGGTGATCGTGTGATTCCTTCGCGCACGGGCGAATCCGCCCGTGCGTAAAACGCACGATCAAATTCAGATCACCGGTTTTCTCCCCAGATGAAAGCGCACGACCACAGCCGTCTGTGCATCAAGAAAATGCACGACCGTGCGATATACACATTCATGCATTCTGGGCAAAAAGGAGATGATCCAACCACCTGCAAGCACAGCAATCCAGCTGGGAATACACCTCCAGCACCAATCAAACAAAGAAAAAGGATTGGGGAGCACCATGTGCTTACCCCCAATAACATGGAGCGCAAATGCACACCAAAACGGGCCTAAGAGTGCACTTAGCATGGAATAACGAATATGAATAAAAACATCCCTAAAGTGTAGTGCATAGACTAGATAATCGGCCCAGATGAGCCCATAAATGTGTATATAAATGGGACTCATCAGTGTCACATCCCTTTATTTGAGAATAACAAATCCCAAATTATATTTGATATTGCTTTTCGTGTGTTTATTGTGTGCAGGAACTATAGGTGCAATACTCCATAGGTAGAAAGCAGCTTAAAACCAACAAACTGAGCTTAAGCACTACCGCCGACGTTAGGGGTTAACGCAGGCGCTAGCGCTACCACCAACGTCGGTGACGGTTTCGCAACCGCTCCACACGAACGCTACCGCAGGCGCTAGGAGCTACCGCGGGCGCTATCTCCAAGGTATATAAATTGATGGGTTCTCTCTTATTTTGGTTAGAGCATCCAGAGAGATTACTTGTGCCAAATTTCCAGAGCAGCTACTCTGCCGAAAGTTCATCTCCCACTCAAAGCTAAAGAAGATTTCTGGAGAAGGAAGCCCCCATGCTGCATACGAAGAATGATCACTTCAACATCGCTTGTGCTACATCGATCCTTCATCCTCAACTTCAGAAATCTCATAGAGGGAGTTCTTGTTATTTGCTTTATTTCATTATTGTAATTTTTGTAGTAGAATTTTCCATGTGTTGGCGACTAGGTCCTTGCGCGGCTTAGGGGGTAATTCGTCGGGTGAGTTGGAGACTAGGTCTAGGGGATTAGATCTAGGGGGCTCGAGGCCATATCCGGGGAAGGATTGGCTAGAGGGGCTTGAGGCCATATCCGGGGAAGGATAGGCTAAAGCCAACCAGTTTGTGGGGATACAAGTCGGTATAGAAAAGGAAATTTATGTAAACACTTTTTCATTTAATACAATCATGTCTCTTTTTGTGTTTACTTGATTTTTTTCATTTGGCGTAAAATTTATTTTTGTAAATTACTTTTGCTAAATTGTTATTTTGCTCTCTCACACTAAAAACAATTTAGTCATTTTCATAAAATTATCTGGAAAATTTTATTCCCTAATTCACCCCCCCCCCCCTCTAAGGGCGCCAATCGATCCAATAGATCACGGAGACAATGATTGTTGATTTGGATGTGAGATAGGTCAGGCTTCCACCGAATGTCGCACCTTCCACACCTGAAGTGGACCATGTGCCAGTTATTATTGCGGTACTGGTTGTTATTATGGTGTTGATTGTTGAGCCTCGAGCTCGAGAGGACCATTTAAAACATTTCTTGAGCTTCAACCCACCATCTTTCCTGGGAAGCGAGACAGCTGACATAGATATCTATGGAGACCTTCTACGAGTTCTTCTTGGAGTGCTACATACCTGAGGCGACTCCTCTGCATCTGCAGAACCAGTTCTTCTATTTGCTGAAGAGGGACATAAAGGTGGATGAGTATCTGATAAGGATTTTATATAGTTTTAAAAATAATTCCAACTAATATCCGGATGAAGGCAAGTATACCTATCGAAATATAGTATAGGAAGGATGTCGTATTTGCCTGAGGCCTGTTGAGTAATCTTACTCACGTAAATTAATATTATTTTATTGGAAATAAAATAGAGTTTTGAAAATAATTAAAAGAAGAGAAACATTTGATCGAGAATCCTTCTTAAGTAAAATACTTCGTAAATCTAGAATTCAAAAGAAATATGAAACCAATAATTGCAAAATCAACAGTAAATCTTAGTTTTCCAAAACTAAACTATGAATAAGAGATTACGAAATATAAAAGCTTATGAATTCATCCGATCAAATGCTATGAGAATTAGCTAAACATAATTGAGAAAAAACATTTTTATAACTAAGTAAAGGGAATTACAATTGCAGGAATTGGAAATCTAAACTATGAATTGAAATTTGCAAAACATAAAGTAAATCTGCATAAAGAAAATACAATAAGAAAATGCTGAAAAACTATTCTAAAAATGACCCAATCTAAGCTAGGATCGGATTCCCATCACTTTGGCAGCAGCTGGCTTTTATAGGAAGAAAGTTGGTGAGTCACGCCCTTGGTCACGCCCGTGACCAAGGGTGTGTAAGCTACGTAACTGCGTCATGAAAGCCCGGGAACGTTGGGGAAGAAAAACCGCCAAAATTGATCATCTGGACGGGTCACGGCCTAGGTCACGCCCGTGACCTAGGGCGTGTCTTAACCGAGTCAGGAAACAGCGGGAAACGGCGCGATCTGGAGTTAATCTGGCAGTTGCGGGAGAGGTCACCCCCCTTGGTCACGCCCGTGACCAAGGGGGTGTAAGCTGGAATGGCTCAGCGTCGGAAACTGCTTGTATTGAATGCTTGCTGGGCGAGTCACGCCCGTGACCTGAAGGTCACGCCCCAGGGTCACGCCCGTGACCTGGGGCGTGTAACTTTAATCTGACGTGGCAGCGATTTCTGGGAGCTAAAAGCGGAGCACGGCCGTGACCATGGTCACGCCCCCAGGTCACGCCCGTGACCTGGGGCGTATAACAGTCCTGGCCCAAGCCCACCCGGGTCACTGACCCCCAGGAACTGCCGGCACCGACGGCCCAGGCCCATCCTGGGAGCGGCCTGACCAGTCAACACTGGCCCCGTCCTAGGACACTGGCACCATCAGTTCAGCCTGACCACAACTGGTCAACAACAAGCCTGCATGTCGTACACCCCAACCCTCTCTAGCCCACCACAGGGCCCAACGGGTTGTTGGAGACATAGCTCAATTGGTGATGAGAAGTGAAAGTATTCCGTAGTTAAGCGTGCTCGGGCTGGAGTAGTCACGGGATGGGTGACCTCCTGGGAAGTCCACGTGCCGCCGCTTAACTGGCTCACTTCTCACCGAAGGGAGACTGTATGTCTCCAACAACCCGCTGGGCCCTGTGGTGGGCCAGAGAGGGGTTGGGGTGTACGGCCTGCAGGCTTGTTGTTGACCAGTTGTGGTCAGGCTGAAACGATGGTGTCAGTGTCCTAGGACGGGGCCAGTGTTGACTGGTCAGGCCGCTCCTAGGATGGGCCTGGGCCGTCGGTGCCGGCAGTTCCTGGGGGTCAGTGACCCGGGTGGGCTTGGGCCAGGACTGTTATAGGGCGTGTACTGAAGATTTTTGCAGAATTTCTCTGGAATTTCCCCTGAACACGGCTGTGGACTTGAATTTGCTATTAGCAGCCCCAAATTACCTGAAAACACAAAATAAAGTAAATTAAATATATATTAAACTAAAATTATATAAAAACTAATTAATTACTACTAAAATATTATATAAAAATAACTCTAAATAATGCACTATCAAATACCCCCAGACTAAGTATTTTGCTTGTCCCCAAGCAAACACATACGAGCTAGCAAAAATAAAATAAACTAATCAATCAATTTGGCTATGTCGTACACGAGTACGATGCGAAATTAAAGGTAGGAAAACTATGAAAAACAAACTGAAATTTATTACTTAATCTTAGCAAATAATTTTATAAATTCCACTAGCATAAAATAAATCATCCCATATTTTAGCAAAAGTAAAAACTGAGTAATATGACGAATGAAAAGTGCATTGAATTGCTACTAAAATCTTAGAGACATTTTATAATCAAATCAATTCAAGTCAAAAATCCATACTCTTACCTAAAAAAATTTACCCAATTTACTTTCTCGCTACCGTACTAAAAATAAACCTAAGAAGCATGAATCAAAATGACTTTCATTAGGCGTAACGTTTTGGCTTGGGTTTAAAGGTGCGGAAATCAAAAGATAAACATGAAGGGTTCAAGCACACTTAAACATAAGGGAGAGCTTTGCATGAAATGATGTTGCTAAAAATAATTTTTGATACCCCAAATTATTTTTGATATATAGAATTGGGATCAAAAATAGCTTTTTTCATAATCTTTTTCACATAATTTTTCAAATATTTTTTTATCAATTTTTTGTTTGCTTTTTGCTATTTATTTCCTTCTTTGTAGTTATCGTGAGATAATTGTAACTTCCACCATCTTCACAAAACGTAGTACACACTAGCAACATATAAAGCTCAAAATAAATTTGTGTGCAACATAGGTAGGCTATTTGGCTTTGGTGAAAAATAAGTGGAGCTACCAAAAGGAAGGGAAAAGGCACAAGGTGGCTAACAATGATTAAACTTTTAAGGTTTGGAATACAAAGGCTTAATCTATTCAATAAAATGCCTTGATCATATTCATGCTTCTAAGTCTATTTTAGCAAAGTATTGAAAAATTCAAGAGAAGTAAATTCTAGATAGAAAATAAAGAGAATTGACTTTTCATGAAAATGAAAATAACAAGCGTCTAGATCGGTTCGCATCTACTACACTCAACACTAATCAACATTACAAAAGTTTTTAGAAAACAAAATAAGGGATGTTAGATTTTATAAAAGTGAAAAATATAAAAAGATAGCTATGAAAAAGTGCAAATATTCAAGAAAGTTTTCAAAAATAACATGCTACCTTAATTAGAAACACTGCATGAGTCAACATATTACTCGTGAAACATAGGCAAAATGAAAATTAGAGAAATTTATTCTAACTAAGCAAATATATAAATGATTAAAAACAAGAAAAGACATAGTCATGGGGTACTAAAGACAAAAATTAACTCAAATTCTATAAGTTTTATAATAAAATCTAATTTTTCTTGGGGTTTTTTTGGAAAAAAAATGCAACATAAAAAAAACTAATAAGAAACATGAAAATATTTTTTTTGTTTTGAATTTGCTTTTAAAAAAAACATGAAAGCCAATATTCCCCCAGACTAGAGGGAAACATTGTCCTCAATGTTAAAAAAAACTAAGTAAGAGAGAAAACAATAAAAAGAAAAATGCATAGGACAAAAAAACAAGAAAGGAAAAGATAAACAAGGGGTGTCACCCAAGAGCGTTTTTCTTTTTCCCATCTTTAAGCTGGACGGTTATTGTTAGGAAAATGGAAAATAAAATTTAAAATGCACAGGCAACTCCCTTAATTCACGCTCAGGTGAGCATGCCGAAGTCGGTCGCCCGGCAACTCCTCCGCTATGCTCTGGACTCTTTTGTTGTCCGTTAGCTCGAAATTGTGAATCCAAATTACCTATACATACCTTAGGTAATTTGTATTGCTGGAGATGAGCGGCAAATGGATCGGTGAAAATGTTTGGTTGCAACGAATCATCCTCTACATGAAAATCATTAGAATCAAAAGAATCAAAATTTAGCGAGTCAGAAAATTTTTCACAAGGAGGAGTTTCTTGTGAAAATTCATGATTAAGCTCCAGTTGTTTATTTTCAAAAATAAAATTATTATTTAAAAAATTAATACCAAGAGAATTAAATTCACGGGACACAATTTCTTCACAAATTATAAATTCATGAGAAAGAGAAGAAAGGGCGGGCGAAGGAGAAGAAGAAAAATTTTCATTTTCTAATTCGCCCGGTGTCTCCATGTATTTGCGAAATTCTTGGTACAAATGCTCTTCTTGATCATGAGAATAAGAATTTAAAGTGGGAGAAATAAAATTCGGAAAATTCTAAAGATCAGAAGAAGAATAACTTTGCGGAAAAGGCGAGGAATGCAAATCATGATTGAAGGAATTTTCTTCTTCGCACTGAAAACTATCCGGGTGACCTTGCCACCATGAATAATCAACATCAGTGCAAGAAGTAAATTCACCCGCATCATTATTTAAAGAAAAAATATTTTCATCATAAAAATTATTATTTTCATTATAAAATTATAATTTTCATTAGAAAAATTAATTTGATTTTCATGAGAAAATTTTAAAATGAAAAATAGCATTCCTCACTAGAATGATGACGCCCACAAAAATGACAAATTATTTGGCGCATTCGTGCGGCTTCCAAAAGATTAACTTTATTTTGAAGCTCGGCAACTTTTGCGGCCAACTGCGATAACATCATTTTTTTGAAAAAAAGAAAATTACACAACCGATACTTAATAGAAAGGAATTTTAAAAGAAGAAGAAAAAAATGGGGGCGGAGGAAGAGAATGATAAAAGTAATAAAATCTATGCTTTCAAAAAATCAACAAAAATATTCCTCGGCAACGGCGCCAAAAACTTGATAATGATTTTATATAGTTTTAAAAATAATTCCAACTAATATCCCGATGAAGGCAAGTATACCTATCGAAATATAGTATAGGAAGGATGTCGTATTTGCCCGAGGCCTGTTGAGTAATCTTACTCATGTAAATTAATATTATTTTATCGGAAATAAAATAGAGTTTTGAAAATAATTAAAAGAAGAGAAATATTTGATCGAGAATCCTTCTTAAGTAAACTACTTCGTAAATCTAGAATTCAAAAGAAATGGATTTAGACAAAACTTGACCGTGGAGGTTCCCAAAATATGATAGATCCTCTCTCGAGAGAACTACAACCTAACCTTAGGTTGATCGATTAAGACCCCTCGGCCAATCGAACCCCCTAAGCTTGCTTTATGCGGTGAGCCCCACTATTGGATTTGACTCCAATCCGGAAGATTTGCGTCACCCTCTCTCGAGGAATGTATACAACTCTTTTTACCGATGAGCGATCTACCCGTATTTACGGATCTCTCGATACACTAAAATACGGATCAAACTTGATTATCATACCCTAGAAATATGAAACCAATAATTGCAAAATCAACGGTAAATCTTAGTTTTCCAAAACTAAACTATGAATAAGAGATTACGAAATATAAAAGCTTAAGAATTCATCCGATCAAATGCTATGACAATTAGCTAAACATAATTGAGAAAAAACATTTTTATAACTAAGTAAAGGGAATTACAATTACAGGAATTGGAAATCTAAACTATAAATTGAAATTTGCAAAACATAAAGTAAATCTGCATAAAGAAAATACAATAAGAAATTGCTGAAAAACTATTCTAAAAATGACCCAATCTAAGCTAGGATCGGATTCCCATCACTTTGGCAGCAGCTGGCTTTTATAGGAAGAAAATTGGTGAGTCACGCCCTTGGTCACGCCCGTGACCAAGGGCGTGTAAGCTACGTAACTACGTCATGAAAGCCCGGGAAAGTTGGGGAAGAAAAACCGCCAAAATTGATCATTTGGATGGGTCACGGCCTAGGTCACGCCCATGACCTAGGGCGTGTCTTGACCGAGTCAAGAAATGGCGGGAAACGGTGCGATCTGGAGTTAATCTGGCAGTTGCGGGAGAGGTCACGCCCCTTGGTCACTCCCGTGACCAAGGGCGTGTAAGCTGGAATGGCTCGTCGTCGGAAACTGCTTGTATTGAATGCTTGCTGGGTGAGTCACGCCCGTGACCTGAAGGTCACGCCCCAGGGTCACACCCGTGACCTGGGGCGTGTAACTTTAATCCGACGTGGCAGCGATTTCTGGGAGCTGAAAGTGGAGCATGGCCGTGACCATGGTCACGCCCCCAGGTCACGCCCGTGACCTGGGGCGTGTACTGAAGATTTTTGCAGAATTGCTCTGGAATTTCCCCTGAACACGGTTGTGGGCTTGAATTTGCTATTAGCAGCCCCAGATTACCTGAAAACAAAAATAAAGTAAATTAAATCTATATTAAACTAAAATTATATAAAAACTAATTAATTACTACTAAAATATTATATAAAAATAACTCTAAATAATGCACTATCAGTATCTCCACGAGTTCACCCTTCTGGGTTGCTACTATGGTGGATTGTTAGCCAAGGAGTAGACTAAAACTCACAGGTTCTTTGATGTTTTATATGATGATCTGAGGCTGAAACTGTTAGGTCTCAAGGCCCTTGGTTTCAATGCCCTGGTAGAGGAGGCAAGAGTGTTAGAGATGGACTTAGAGAGAGTCCAACGTCGTAGGGGATTTTAGTCAAATAGCACTGAGTTCGAGTCGTCGAAGTCCTAGGGGAGATCATAATTCAAGAGGCATATAGAATATGTGCCAACATAACTTACCGCTTCAGGAGTTATTGCAAGTCGAAGTCTCGTCACTTGCTACAAATGCGGGATGGTAGGACATATCGCCTGCCTGTGTCGACGTAGTCCTCAAAGGACCAACAACTTAGTATTAAAAGCTTCTGGGGCGGCAAGGCTCAGCTATGCGGAGAAAGGGAAGGCATCGAAGTCATTAGCTTCTCAGTACCCATCGACGCAACCAAGAGTCTTCGCTCTCAGACAGCAGAACGCCATTCAGCAAAATGGTATCATGACAGATATATTTGTGCTTTGATTACTGTCATTTAAATTGCTTATAACTTTGTGTACGCTTAATCCTCGTGTGCTCATTAGGATTCATATTGGTCATTAATCATCTGGAGAGAGCGTTGTTCGACACTAACACATCACACTTATTTTTATCGGAAGAATTCATTGTGTGAGTCAGAGTGCCTTGTATATTGGCAGGAGATAAGAAGGACATGCTCTTACCCAATGGGTGCTTAATGAGTACGGAAAGGAAGAGCCGCTTGAATGTTCATATTGGAGAACAATACTTGATTTGGAGGCCGCGCTACTACCACTGTCAGAGTTTGATGTCATTTTCGGTATGGATTGGCTGATAAAGCAGAGCGTGTGTATTGATTACAAGTAAAAGAAGTCTTGTTAGGCGGAGAATGCGGAGGTGGAACTCATTTTACTGGCATGCGGGGTGAGAGAAAAAACCTAATGACCGCCCTCCAAATAATGAAAGAAACTTGGAAAGGTGCAGAGCTATTTTTCGCATTGGTAGAGGCTTCAGAGAATAAGCCTAAGCTATGTGACACGCAGTCGTAGCAGAGTTTGTGGACATTTTTCTGGATGAGCTTCCTGGGGCCCCGCCCAAGAGGAAAACTGATTCTTTACATTGAGCTTGTGCTGGATGCCGAACTCGTGTCACGCTCACCCTATCGTATGACGCCAAAAGAGATGGCATAGTTGAAGGTGGAACTGCAAGAATTAATGGAGCAAGGATATATACGTCCAAGCTCATCACCCTAGGGTGCACCGGTCTTGTTCATGAAGAAGAAGGATGATAGTTTGCGCATGTGCATAGATTATAGAGAGCTGAACCAATTGAAAGAAAAGAACAAGTATCTGATTCCATGCATTGATGATCTATTCGATCAGTTGGTAGGATCCACTGTATATTTGAAGCTGGATTTAAATTCTGGATATTATCAACTCAAGATATGGGAGTCTGACATCCCGAACACTACTTTCAGTACTCGTTACGGGCATTATAAGTTCACAGTGATGTCGTTTTAGTTCATGAATGTGTCATCAATCTTTATGGATCTAATGTATAGAGCTTTTCGAGAGTACTTAGATCAGTTTGTCATCGTCTTCATCGACAATATTCTGGTACATTCGCAGTCCGAGTAGGAGCATGACGACCACCTTCGTACAATCTTGACGGTCCTGAGGAGGCATCAATTATACGCAAAATTCTCCAAGTGCGAGTTCTGGCTAACGTCTATGGCATTTCTGGGGCACATCATTAGTGGAGAGGGTATTGCGATAAATCTGGCGAAAGTTGTAGTGATACGAGAGTGTCCTGAGCTGAGGAGCTTAGCGGAAGTCCGGAGCTTCTTGGGGCTTGCTAGTGACTACAGGCGCTTTGTGGAGAACTTTTCATGGATTGCACTTCCCCTCACTACTTTGACTAAGAAGGATTAGGACACCGGAGTGTGCTCGATATTTTGAGGAACTAAAGAGACGACTGATTTCCACCCTGCTTCTGTGTTCGCCTTGTGGGACTGAAGGTTACCAAGTGTACAGTGATGTCTCAGGTAGTGATTTGGGTCATGTTCTATGTCAATTTGGTAAGGTTATCGCTTACGGTTCCCGCAAATTGAAGGTGCATGAGATAAACTATCGGTCTACAACTTGGATTTGGCGGTCGTGGTGCTTGCTCTGAAGTTGTGGAGACACTACTTGTATGGCATGAAGATCGAAATCTTCACGGACCATAAGATTCTGAAGTACTTGCTGCATCAAAAAAGATTTGAATATGCGCTAGAGGAGATGAATGGAGTTCCTGGGGGACTACATATTCGATACACTTTATACACCTGGGAAGGGGATGTGGTAGTAGATGCTTTGAGTCATCGAGCGTGGCCGCATGCAAGTTGGATTCTAGCTCATGATGAGTTTTTGGCACGTGAGTTGGTAGCCTTGGAGATCTCTTGCGTGGATAGAGGATCGTCTTCCACTGATGTTATGAGCTGGATGTAAGTATAGTATGACATTGGAGACTGTGTGAGGCAGACCTTGGAGTTTGATCCGAGCATGCATCGCTATTTGGCTGAGTCCGCTAAGGGGCCAAACGCTAAGTTGTTCTTCGAGCATGGGCTACTACAAAATGATGGCAGTCTTTGTGTCCCTAACCATTGGAAACTGCACGATGAATTGATGTATGAGACTCATTTCACCAAGTACTTGATTCATCCGGGGAGTACCAAAATGTATCAAGACATGAAAATAATATTTTGGTGGCCAGGCATGAAGAAAGATATAGATCTTTTTGTGGCAAAGTGTCAAACTTGCACATTAGTGACGGTCGAGTGTCAACAGCCTGGAGGTTTCTTGAAGTTGTTGCCAATTCTGGAGTGGAAATTTGATGAAATTTCCATGGACTTTGTGCACAAGTTTCCAAAGTCACTGCAGAAAAATGACTCGATTTGGGTGATCATTGATCGGTTGACTAAGGTTGCACATTCCATTCTGAATCAAAAAAGTGATCCATTGGAGAAGTTGGCAAAGCTATATGTGGAGAACATTATTCGATTACATGGCATCCCCCGTAGCATTGTTAGTGACCATGATGATCGGTTTACGTCGGGTGATTGGAGGCATGTTTACCGTTTGTTGGGCATGAAGCTCAAGTTTAGCACAACCTTCCATATGCAAACAGATGTGCAGACCGAGAGAACAAATCAGATGATAGAGGATATGCTTCGTATGTGTGTTTTGGATTTCAAACTGTGTTGGGATGATCACCTGTATATAATAGAGTTCTCATATAACAACAATTATCAGGTGAGTATTCAGATGGCTCCATTCGAAGCATTGTATGGTAAGAGGTGTCGTACTCCATTAGTGTGGGAGGAGACAGGTGATACCAAGTTTTTGAAGCGCATAGAGGTTGATGGAGCGAATGAGTCGATACAGACCATTCGAGAGCGGTTGTTGACTACCCAAGGCCGACAGCCAAAGTACTACAACGCTAAACACAGGAACGTGGAGTTCACAGTTGGAAATTATGTGTACTTGAAGATAAATACTTTCAAGGGAGTGTCGAGGATTCAACTCTTGAAAAATTTGAGTCCAAGGTATTTAGGGTCATTCGAGATCACCGAGCAGATCGGAGAGGCAGCCTATCAACTTGCTTTGTCAATATTGCTAAGTAGGTTGCACAATGTCTTCCATATTTCTGTGTTAAGGAAGGCGGTGCAGGAGCCCGAGTATGTGTTGGAGGCTGATAACGTGCATGTGGATAGTGGCATATCTACCAATGTGACATCAATTTGCATCATCGATACTGATATTCAGCAGTTACAGAGAAAGGACATCAAGATGGTGAGAGTTTGTTGGGATAAATGTGGTCGTGAGGAGCTCTTTTGGGAGCTAGAAGAGGTCATGTGTGAGGAGTACCCCGATCTGTTTACTCAGGTATAACAAGTTTCATTTTGTTGTCAATGCTTTAAATTTTGGGATGACATTTCGTTAAGAGAGAGAGATTTGTAACGCCTTAATTTAATTTTTTTTAGTTGTGGTGTGTGGTTATGAGCTTTAGGGGTGCGGCCAGTGGTGTTGGTCAGCGAATACTGAATGTTACTTAGGTTTAAATAAAAAACCAAACCCCTCTCCTCTCCCTTCACCCGACTCTCCTACCCCTCTCTCTCTCTCATTTTCGTGTGTCTCGCTGTACAATACCCTGACTCCATTCAGTTACACGTAAGTGACCCCCCCCCTCTTCATCTCTTTTGTCCAGCAGCCGAAAGAAGGAGCTCCTCCCTTCGATCTCTCTCTCCCTTGCTCTCTTTGTATGTCCTAGAGGACGACAACCCTGTTTACCCTCCCTTCTATCGTGTGCATCCACCAGGGAAGAAAAGGAGGTTGATTCTCCCTCCCCTCTCGAAAGCTTGCTGCCTCGGGAGGTGTTGGCCGAGGTTTTAGTGGAGTTCCCTGCCGAGACTAGCAGCGCTCTTACTGTGAAGGGTTGGTCGGACGAAGTATTTGGAGGAGCATGTCTAGGGTTTGCTGAAATCGCTTTGGGAGTCATTTTGGTAGCTTGCTTTGCTGCGGGAGAGCAAATCGAAACTTAGATCACCGATAGGAGCCCAGATCTGTGGGAGGGCAGCCATTATAGTCATGCTTTGTTGAGTTCGTGTAAGTTACGATGGGTTGGAGACGCGTTATAGGGTAACAATTCCTTTCCCCGATCTTACAACCGTTATTTTCTATACTTTTGTGCTTGTGATGATTTTCGTGCAATGAGAGTCCCCTCACACCGTTTCAGTTGAAGATGGGAAATCCACTAGGGTGTGGGATTGCGATCCCGACATATGTTTGTGTGAGCTGCACGTAGAGTCTCTCTCCGCTACTCGGTGGAGAGCAGGGACTCTGCTAGGGCGTGTGATTGCGACCCGATGTTGTTTTCTGCCTTTACTTTGCTTAGGAGGGCCACCCGCCTCCAATTGGACGTGATGTGTGATTCCCTCGGTTCATTGTAAACCACTGGGTCAATTGTGTCCATCTCTGACATAAATGTGCATTAGTGATCTGACGTGTGTGTCTGGATTTATGCATAATGTGTGAAGCCAATCTGTGGCGATAAGTCCGGATTGGTGATGTTTTGTGATTTGCATTGCGATTAGACCTAGGTGGGCAAACATGAATGTCCTGTGTTATTTGTCGTTATGTTACAGGAATTCATGAGCCTTATTCGTGAATGCCTCATTCCTAGGTGGGCCTATGTTGGGCTCGGTAGAATGATGATTTTGTGAGTTTTCGTATAAGTTATGTTTTCCCAGACCGGTCCTCTGCCACTTCAAAAAGGGCAGTTGTAGGTTGTGTTTTCCCGAACCAGTCCTCTATCACTTAAAAAACAGTTGTAGGTTGTGCTTCTCGAACCGGTCCTCTATCGCATCAAAAAGGCCAGTTGTAGGTTGTATTATCACAAACTAGTCCTCTATCACCTAAAAAGGGGCAGTTGTAGGCTATATTTTTCCAAACCAATCCTCTGTCCCTCTTAATAGGGTAGTTGTAGGTTGTCTTTCCCCATCGATACGATTGTTGATGAAAGGCGATCTCATGCCTTGTGTCGCGGTTGTACTGTTGTACTTATCTTTATATCTTAGATCGTGCATTTTTGGTGTATTCACAGCACATGCGTGGTGGTTTGAAATGCGCTGTTTAGTGTGTCCCTTTTGTTCTTTATTTACATGTTTTATTTTTCGTGCATACTTATAGGAGAGCGATGTAAGTTACAGGGTGTTGAGCTTCATTTGCCACTCGTGTGTTCTTGGTTTCAGGTGACATAGCTCATAGTGGTGTGTAGTGGGCCGGAGCCCAAGTGTTGTTGAGGAGACAGAGATCTTTTTCTCCCATTTTGGTTTTCTATTAGCTCTACTTCTATTCTATTTTGAAAGCCATGTAAGGCCTTAAGGCCGTGATATTTCAGTGTTGTGTTCCTAGTTGTTGTGGACATTTCTGACCCCTTTGTTTTGGGATTTTTCTTAGTTTTGTTGCAGTTTCAAACTCTGAATTATTTTGCTATTCATGTTATCAATTATTAACATTTTAAGTTTGTGGATTTTGTATGTCGTTGGGTCCTAGCCGGACTCATGTTATATATTATTTGCAGGCCATGAATGTTACAAATGGTGTCACTACGTAGATTTTGCTTTTAATTACATGTAGGTTACTTGACAGTATTGCGACTTGGGAAGATAGATTTTGTCATCTTCAAGTCCGTTTAGCATAAAAATTACTCAACACAATTCAACCAAGGATACATTACAATTTTGATTCACCCATCATGATCCTAAGAAGATGATATGGGATCAGCATAGGCTAAATATTTCTACAAAAAACAAATCCAATCTAGGTCTACACAAACCAATCCTAGTCATGGCATAATAGTGCCCCCAATTTTCACTTGTCCATTGCAGGAAAAGATCTGCTTCTAAGATATGTATTTCAATTTTTTCTATTTGTCTCCTGTTTCGGTTTGGTCCTGATCTGGACCGGTTCATTTGAACCGGTCTAGGGTTCCCTTTTGTATGCCAAAAGGAGTCGGCCCTGCATATTGGAGAATACCAATCCCGATAGGATATCGGAACGGGAAAAGAGAATGAGAAGCGGAGACTCTAGCAGCGATCTCGGCGATCCATTGGGGGTCGATCTTGGTGGTGTCATCGTCGACGTCCGGGGAGAAGAGGCGACATCTTCGGTTGGCAGCGGCCCAGGCTAGGAGCAAGGAGTTCGTCCTGCTGTGCTCAGAAGAGGGTTGGTTCTCAATCCCTAAGGTTGGGGTCAGCTGCAGAAGGAGGAGAGGAACTTCTTCCCATGTGTTCCAGTTCATCTCCGGCTATGATTCGTAGCCGAGATTTTGCATTTCTCTTTTCTCAAACCCTAAATCTCTTGTTGTAATTTTCATGGTATTCTAGGTGAGCTTTGCGGTATTAGTCAAGTAGTGGCTAAGCAAGCTCGCTAGTCTCTGTGATGAATGTATGTAGGGGTGCTTCGTAGTATTGGTCGGTAGAGGGTTAAGCGGAGCATGTAATCCTCTCTTATTGTTGCACTGAATTATTGTGGTGGCAGGTTATGCTTGGGTTTTATTCCCCGTGACGGTTTCCCAAGCTTATTAATATAAAAGATTTGTGATATCATTGTTTGTCGATGCGATTGTTGTTGCTTCAGTTTACCCGCAATCCTAACAAAGTAGTATCAGGGCGAGGTTCAGGACGAGCGATTGAGTTATTCGGGTTTGAAGACTAGTGCAGTAGGTGAAGACCATCTGTCCGCTCCCTATCCTCTGTGATCACAATCTTTGAAATAATCAGCACCAAGATCAGTGAAAGGATTTGTGGGTACTCAGCTTGAGTGGGAGTAGCAAACCAGCCATGTGTTGGGAAAAAACTTGATTTAACTTAACAAATTAATTAAAAGTGATTTTATCTACTAGGATTAAACTACCCATTGTATAGTGAGGGTAATATGGTCATTAAATGTCTCAGGATGTCACACCCAACATAGGGTATCAGGACCAGATCAAGGGAAGCAAAATTGGACTAAGTTAACATTTACGTCGAATAGAATTCGACGTAACATCGAGTCCATATTGACGCTGCTCTGACTAGAAGTCCAAGTGGTCCAACCTTGTGTCGAAGTAACTTAAGTCGATGCTACGTCGAATAGATATCGATGTAGAGGTCAGGGACATGTTGAAGCAATTGGAGAAGTCGACGCAGCTTCTACTTCAACTCGACGCAGAAGAGGATATTTGTCGAAGCGAACTAAAGTCGACGGAACGTCGACTTCATCTCGATGCAGAAGATGGAGTTCAGTGCAAGGCAGATCAACTCGATGGGCGTGTCGAGAAGATATCAATGCATCGTCGACTAGCAGAGTTCAGTCAGAGCACAGATGAAATCGAAGCAGCTCCTAGAAGAACTCAAAGCTATGTTGATAAGAGAAGAAATAAATTTGACGCTGCGTCGAATACAGTCTGTGAAAGGTCAATCTTTACAGCTATCATTCTGAGGCTTCTATCATGGCCCACATCTCTCAGACCGTTCTCCAACGGTCTAATAATTGCCTGAAGAAGAAGGAAACATTAAAGAAGGAGAAAAAGGCTTTCTTGGAAGTATACACCTTCTAGTTGGACGGGTCGAGAAGTAATTAAGGAAGGAAAGAGAATGTCTATCAAACATACCTTTTCAGGTCTTACCTAAGAAGGAAACAAATTCAAAATAGAGACAAAGTATATAAGGATAGAGAAGGAAGAGAAGAATAAGGCATTCATCACTATCAGCCTTCTTCTTCATTGTTTATAGGGCTTCCTCTTCTTCTCCATCTCCCTCAGGAACTCTAATCAAGAAGAGAAAAGAAAAGAGAAATATAGTTGTTCTTCATCTAAGAGAACAGTAGATCTGATAGCTGCTTCTCATCACCATCATATAGCAGCAAGATCTGAATCAGGAGAAGTCAAGAAGAATCTGACAATCAAAGTCTCTGCAGTTCATCTTCATCAAAAGCAGAGACTAATCAAGAGCAGATTATGTGGGACTGCACATTGAATGTTCTTCAATCAGCCATCACAAGAATTCTGAGAACAGAATTCCTTTAACCTCCCTTCTTCTCCTTCTCTTTCTATTTGATGTAAAAGAGTTTTATTAATCCCTCTTCAAAGGATTCAGTGGTTCAAGATCTCCTTATCAAAAGATCTGGTGGTTCATGATCTCCTTATCAAAAGATCATTGGTTCATGATCTCCTTATCAAAAGATCATGGGTTCTAAGAATCTCCTGATCAAAAGACTCAGGCATAGTGGTGCATTCCTACCAGGTGGTAGAAGAGTGGCTACCCATATTTTGGGGAACCTCTGTTGTTTGTGGGGTGTCTACTTTATCACCTAGAGGGGGGTGAATAGGATTTTCAAATTATGTTATCCCCTCTTTAGGTGTTCTTTATTTCTGATTAGTAGATATGTAAAATAGAAAGCGCAACACAGAAAAGCACACAACGATGTATAGAGGTTCCTCAAGACAGGGTATCTTGAGTTGTCCTCTTTCCCTCTGCGCCTACCTAGCAGTGTGCTAGGCTCGGCAAACGCCGCCAAAACTTCAGGCCCTCAAGCCTTGCACCTCGGACCCGCAAGTCCCAACAGCCTAGGCCCGCAAGCCCCTACTGCCCCCGAGCCCGCAAGCTCGACACTCAGGCCCTCAAGCCCTACAAAATGGACCCGCGAGTCCAAATAGCCTAGGCCCGCAAGCCCCTACAGCCCCTGAGCCCGCAAGCTCGACAGATCGCACCCGCAAGCGCACTGCCCTGGCCCTCAAGCCTCGCAGCTCTCCAGCCCTCAAGCTAGACAAAGTCGGACCCGCAAGTCCACTGCCCTGGCCCTCAAGCCTCACAGCTCTCCAGCCCTCAAGCTAGACAAATTGGCCCGCAAGCCTTACAAGAAAATACAGTAAAGAAACCTGTCTCTTCTGCCTGATGTTGATCGGCAACTTAGCCTGATGGAGATCGGCTTCTTAGCCTGATGGAGATCGGCTTCTTGAGTTGAAGAGGATGCTTCAGATCTGATCTTTTCAGAACGACTCCTTCTTCACTCCCCTCTCTTAGCCGGATGATAAACGGCTTCTTATCAGTCGATGAAGATGATTGATTCTTTAGAGAACACTTGATTATTGTTCTCTCCTTGTTCCTCTTCTTCTCCGCAGAAAGATTGTTCAAGTGAAGCGGCGGGATACTTTTTCGCTCTTGTGTTCGAGAGAGTTCCTAGGGCACCCTTCATTCCTTTTTATAGAACAGAGAACACTGCTCAACGGTCACAATCAATGTCCATTTCTGTCAGATGCCCAAATCAAAAGAGCACGCGCTCATAGCTCTATTCCTTAGGTGCACACGTTGATTGGACAATCAGGCGGTGGCATTAATTGCTGACATCACGTCCGCAAGATTTGAATTCTGTCTTCAAGATATTTGCATCATTACGACGGCAAGTTGTCTCTGACTTTGTCGTCGCGATGTTCCTTCTGCCTCTGATGGTGGTATCTCGACGATACAAGATATCCTGGCGATTCTGTATATACGACGATCTTCTTTCTCTGACAGTGTCATCGTGAGCTTCCCTCTTGCATCATGTCGTCGTAATCATATGTTCTCTCGACGACAAGAGTTTCACACGATGATGTCATGTGACTTCTCTGCGTTCGACGAACAGCATTCTGCAATCGACGAACTGCCATCCTTCGTTCGACGATCGCCATTCTTCGTTCGACGATCGGCACGTCTCAGCGTTCGACGAATACTTTGCTTCTCAGCGGCTGCTACTCTGCCTGTCATTACGATGACAAGCACGCATTGTCGACGATATCGCCTGTTCTTTTCGACAATATGTACTTAGTAAAATAACTAAGGTACATGACATATTGTCGATTCCTGCAAGCATGAACTAGATGGAATGTCAAATACAAAGTGAAGTATTCTTGACTTGTTGACTTCTTCAAATCAGGAATCATATGAGCAGGATTCCCAACAATCTCCCCCTATTTGAAGAAGTCAGAATCTCAATTCAAGACTACTTTCACTTGACAGTAATTATTATAATCTTGCATAGAAGGGTTTACTTATCTTTTGCTGAACATATGAGTACATCAATCTTGTGGCTCCCCCTAGATTCGATGCCTCCTTTTTTGTGGCTCCCCCTTCTTCTTGACATCTTTGCTCCCCCTATCTTTGAGGTCTTCTTGAGCATTTTAGTCTTGAGCATATTGATGTCATTCTCCTCCTTTCTGACTTCTTTCCTCCACTTGAGATTTTCTTGAGTGAGTGACTCCCCCTAGATGTGATAACGCCCCTTGGATTGACATGGGGTTAGGATTTCTTTAGTCCAGAGTTGACCCTGGATCACTTATAGTCCATTAGCCTTGTGTGTTGCTGATTGGCTAAGTGGACTTCCCTGCAAAACGGATTTAAAATCCCTTAGGAAACTAAGGTGACTTGGGCCCTAGGCTCTTGTTAGCATAATAGGGATTCTCTCTACTTACCGCAGCCAGTCTAGGAGGTCTCTCCTTTGCATTAAGCACCCTAGGGTTGTGCCAACAGTCGATGGCAAAGTGTCCCACTTTGCCACAACACCAACATTCATGGATAATGTACCTTCTTTTCTGAACAATTTTTGAAGTCTGTTTAGTAGAGAAGGCAGCAGCATTCTTCCTATCTCTCTCAGCCAAGAGCTGATTAGCTGCTCCAGTATCATTGTTTCTTCTTGACTTTATCTGTTTGTCAGCAACAAATGTCAGCTTGGTGGCTGACAGGGTGTTGATGGCGTCAGATATGTTCAAGTGAGAATTGATCATACTGGGGCTACTGGTCTGCTTCTTATTTGAGGGTGATTGAGAAGATGTTGCCCCTTTATCCTTGAGAGTGGGGGCTGGGACACCAAATACAAATGGTCCATGATGGGCCATTTGAATTTCCTCATGGGGAGCCTTTAATGCACTCATCCCCATGCCCTTTCTCATACCATAGTCAGAAGCATTTTCATGACTAGTGGAGCGACCATTCATCCAGTGACCGTGAACACTGTCCTGGTCATACCTATTTGAGGGGAGTACTACCTTCTGAAAGATAGTATGTGGCTTTGCTTTAGTTTTGCCCCTTTTTCCATTTCCATCATTTGTTGCCCCTTCATTGTAACCTAATCCCCTCCTATTTTTATAGGATGAGAAGGTGTCAATGATGGGCAGAACAGTTTTGGGCTTAGAGAATTGAGCTACCAAGCTTCTTTCCTTGAGAAAATCACTCTCAAGTTTCTTGATAAGTTCTTCCCTTTGGCTTCTCTCATCATAAAGTTTGTCTATGATTTTCTTGAGCTCACAGAGTTGGTGCACCCATTAGAGGACATACCCATTTCCTTCTTCAACTCAGCCTTAATGGGCATGAGTGATTCTAACTCCTTAGCTTGTTTCTTAATAAGCCTTTTGCTCTTACTTAGAGCTTCCAAGAGATCACCAAACTGCTCAATTAGATCAGCATGGTTCTTATTGTTACAAGATGAGCAATCTTCTGCATTATCCTCAGAAGATGAACAAACTTCTGATGCACTCTTGGTCTTCTTAAATGTAGCAGGTAGTAAAGGTGAGTGAGTGGTACGTACCTGATCATGATGCGATTCATCAGGATTTTCTTCATCTGATAGAGCCATCAACCCATGAACCTATTCATCCTCAGAATCACAATCTGTAGGAGACAGGTGTGCTCTGATGCATACCTCTTCATGAGAGGTCTCTTCTTCAAGGTCTTCCTTTGATCCTTCCATGAGGACTTCTAAGAGGTCGCATATGTCCTTTGCTGTTGTGCAACGACTCAGCTTCTGATGTGTTGCTAGATCTACTGCACCAGCAAGAAAGCTTCTTGCTTCTTTGTCCAAGCTGGCAAGAAGAGTCTCCTCTTTTAACATCGTCATGGAGGGACCTTTTTGAACAACTAAGAACATTCTTGGATCCATTGCCTCCATGAATATCCTTGCTCTAACTTTCCAAATGGTAAATTTCTCTCTAGAGCAGATCTGTTTAAGCAGTTAAGCTTTTCTTTGAACAACTTCCCTCTGATACAACTTGTTGTTTATGGGGTGTCTACTTTATCACCTAGAGAGGGGGGGTGAATAGGATTTTCAAATTATGTTATCCCCTCTTTAGGTGTTCTTTATTTCTGATTAGTAGATATGTAAAATAGAAAGCGCAACACAGAAAAGCACACAACGTTGTATAGAGGTTCCTCAAGACAGGGTATCTTGAGTAGTCCTCTTTCCCTCTGCGCCTACCTAGCAGTGTGCTAGGCTCGGCAAACGCCGCCAAAACTTCAGGCCCTCAAGCCTTACACCTCGGACCCGCAAGTCCCAACAGCCTAGGCCCGCAAGCCCCTACTGCCCCCGAGCCCGCAAGCTCGACACTCAGGCCCTCAAGCCCTACAACACGGACCCACAAGTCCAAACAGCCTAGGCCCGCAAGCCCCTACTTCCCCCAAGCCCACAAGCTCAACAGATCGCACCCGCAAGCGCACTGCCCTGGCCCTCAAGCCTCGCAGCTCTCCAGCCCTCAAGCTAGACAAAGTCAGACCCATAAGTCCACTGCCCTGGCCCTCAAGCCTCACAGCTCTCCAGCCCTCAAGCTAGACAAATTGGCCCGCAAGCCTTACAAGAAAATACAGTAAAGAAACCTGTCTCTTCTGCCTGATGTTGATCAGCAACTTAGCCTGATGGAGATCAGCTTCTTAGCCTGATGGAGATCGGCTTCTTGAGTTGAAGAGGATGCTTCAGATCTGATCTTTTCAGCACGACTCCTTCTTCACTCCCCTCTCTTAGCCGAATGATAAACGGCTTCTTATCAGTCGATGAAGATGACAGATTCTTTAGAGAACACTTGATTATTGTTCTCTCCTTGTTCCTCTTCTTCTCCGCAGAAAGATTATTCAAGTGAAGCGGCGGGATACTTTTTTGCTCTTGTGTTCGAGAGAGTTCCTAGGGCACCCTTCGTTCCTTTTTATAGAACAGAGAACACTGCTCAATGGTCACAATCAATGTCCATTTCTGTTAGACGCCCAAATCAAAAGAGCACGCGCTCATAGCTCTATTCCTTAGGTGCACGCGTTGATTGGACAATCAGGCGGCGACATTAATTGCTGACATCACGTCCGCAAGATTTGAATTCTGTCTTCAAGATATTTGCATCATTACGACGGCAAGCTGTCTCTGACTTTGTCATCGCGATCTTCCTTCTGCCTCTGATGGTGGTATCTCGACGATACAAGATATCCTGGCGATTCTGTATATACGACGATCTTCTTTCTCTGACAGTGTCGTCGTAAGCTTCCTTCTTGCATCATGTCGTCGTAATCATATGTTCTCTCGACGACAAGAGTTTCACACGACGATGTCCTGTGACTTCTCTGCGTTCGATGAACAGCATTCTGCGATCGATGAACTGTCATCCTTCATTCGACGATCGCCATTCTTCGTTTGACGATCGGCACGTCTCAGCGTTCGACGAATACTTTGCTTCTCAGCGGCTGCTGCTCTGCTTGTCATTACGACGACAAGCACGCATTGTCGACGATATCGCCTGTTCTTTTCGACGATATGTACTTAGTAAAATAACTAAGGTACATGACATATTGTCGATTCCTGCAAGCATGAACTAGATGGAATGTCAAATACAAAGTGAAGTATTCTTGACTTGTTGACTTCTTCAAATCAGGAATCATGTGAGCAGGATTCCCAACAACCTCTATAAAATTCTTTGTGTCTGTGCTGTGATTTTCTGTGTTGTCCAGTCTTTTATTCTGCACTTCTTTCCTGCATTCTTTATTCTATCTGGACTATTAAGCATACCTCCTTAAAATAATTTATTGTTAAACACAGTTAGGATAGAAATATTTTAAAACTCTACTCACCCCCCCCCCCCTCTAGAGGAATCTCAGAGGCACACTGTGCACTTTCAATTGGTATCAGAGGGAGGATAATCATTAAAAGGTTAACACCTTGATCAAAAAGACTTCCTACTCTTATTTCTTTTCTATACATATATTTTATAAAGAAAATGAGTACCAAGGATTATGCTTCCACAAGACCCCCAGTGTGTAACTTAAACAAGTTCACACTCTGGAAGGCCAGAATAAAACTTTACATGAATTCCATTGATGAAGATATTTATGATGTTCTTCACACAGGTCCTCCTGCCCCAGTCAGGCAAAAGGAAGGAGAATCCTCAACAACTAAGGTTGTTCTAAGAAAGGAATGGACAGAGGCTGAAAAGAAGGTCAAGGCATGTGATGCCAAGGCCATGAATATTCTGGTATCAACAATGTCTGATGACATTTTCTAGAAAGTTGTTGAATGCAAATCAGCAAAAGAGATCTGGGATTCCCTCACCACAATGGTTGAGGGAAGTGCTGATGAAAGAAATGACAAAAAGCCCTTCTCATATCCCAGTATGAGAACTTTCAAAAGAAGGCTAAAGAATTTGTTGCCAATATGTATGACAGATTCAGTCTTATCATTAATGAGCTCAGAGGCTTAGACAAGGAAATATCCTTGACTGAAATTAATGATAAGATTCTCATGTGCTTCCCTAGCTCATGGGATTCAAGGATCTGTGCAATTTGAGAATCCAGATGCCACAGAGAAATCTCAACTGAAGCTTTGCTAGGAAAGCTTAAGTCCTATGAGATGCTTCTGAAAAACAGGGCTGAGGCTGAAGAAAAGGAGACCTCTCCAGCTCCTGTTCAAAGGTCCCTTGCTCTCAAAGCTGCTGAAGGAGAGTCCTCCACTCCTGAGGATGAAATGTTCAGCCTGCTGGCAAAGAGATTCAAGAAGTGGGTAAAGACTGAGGACTCAAGGAGAAGGGAAAGGGACTCAAGGCCCAGGTATGATAAGACTCCAAAGAAGGAGGTTATCTGCTACACCTGCAACAAACTAGGGCACATTGCTCCTGACTGCCCACAAGAGCAAAGGGAGAAAAGCAACAACAAGGATGAGAAGAAGAAGAAGAAATCCTTCAGAGGAAAGGACAAGAAGAAAGCCAAAGGCTTTATTGCTGAGACTTGGAGTGATTTTAAAGCAGAAGTAGACTCCTCATCATCTGAAAGTAAGGATGAAGAAGAAGCAGTAGCAGCCTGCATGATGGCCCTTGGGATGGAATCAGATGAAGAAATGATCATGTATCATTTGTATTTGATGAATTTGATTTTACTTCAGAAGATTTTAAATCATGCTTTAAAGATTTCTGCATTGAGCATCTTAGGGTAGAAAAAGAACTAGGCATAGCTAGAACTAAACTAGAGAACCTCAAGAAAAATGAAGTGCATATAACTAATCAAAACCTAACAAATGAAATTAATGATAAAGAGTTAGAGTTGATTAAACTTAGAGAGAAAAATACAAATCTAAAAGAGGAGCTAGCAAAGGCAAAGGCCTTTGAGGACTCACTCAATAGGAGGAGTCAGAAGCTCAAAGATATCATTGAAAATCTCTCTACGAGATTCAATCACCTAGGATTAGGAGCAGAGCCCTCCACCAGCACTAAAGCACCTAGGAAACCTGCCTAGAAAAATCCAGTCTCATTTGTTAGACCTAGTGAATACCAACCAAGTGAGAAGAGTGTACCATTCAAGGGTAAGAATAACAATGATACAGATAGGATAGTTAAACCTAAAGAGATAAATCTGAATAAGAAAGACAAATCTCTAGGCAAAAATTATGTAGAAAAGTCAAATAATCTCAACCAAAAGAGTAGAGCAAAACCTAGAATAATAAAACATTCTGCAGATTTGTTACATTATGATACATTTTATACTCATTTCAAGTATCAGGATAAAAGGTTTGGGAAATCCATTCCCTACCATCCCAAGGGGTATCATGAAAGACCCATCTACTCTTTCATTGAACCTTACAATGGTAAAAGCAAAGGGCCCAAGGTAACCTGGGTCCCTTCTAATGTTTGAGTTACATGTGCAGGTGTAGATAGGGTCCCACTCAGAAGAAAATGGAGTGGGGAGAATTATGTAGGACATGAACGAGGAATAAAAACGACTCAAGGGAGTAATCTCTATCTGAAATCCTCCTTAAAATTGATTACATCATATTATCATCTATTTTCAATAAGTAAAATTGCTAGGAAAACAACAAGGACTTCTTAAAGAAATAGACATGTTTATTAAAAGGTGCGTCGAATAGAAGTCGACGTACCATTGACTTCTACTCGACGCCAGTGTCCAGAAGCACTCAGAGCAGACAATTCGAATAGAATTCGATGCAGCGTCAAGTTCCTATCGACACATACGTTGACTTAATAATTACTGATTAAATTCGAAGTCACGTCGATTGGAAATCGATGTAACGTCGACGGGACTACGTCAACTTAGGGTTTCTAAATAATCTTGAAGCTACGTCGAGTACTAGTCGACGCAATGTCAATATATCAATGTGCGCAGAATTACATCTAGAAGCAATCTCAACACAGAGTTGCGTGCCAAATAATAAGTAATATCGACGGTGCGTCGACATAAACCCTAAGTAGCGGCGATTCACCTACTTTTAAGCAACTACTGCGTCGAAACATTTACGCTTTCGAATTTTCTTCCTCTTGCTCTCTTGCTCTTCTCCTCTCCAGCTCTCTTGCGCTCATATTCCTCGTGCTCTCTATCTCTTGTTTTTCTTCTTACTTGCAGGTACATTAACTCAAATGGCTCCACCAAAGGTGAACTCAGGGTTCGATGTCGACATTGACTCCTTCAATGCGGCCGCAGAAAGTTTCAAGGCCATCCTTGGTTTATTTGATTCTGCTGGATTAACAAAGCTCATCTCCACACGATGTAAGATTCTAGACATAGAACTTACATAATTCAAGGATACCGTTTCAGTGACAGATGATGGTGCTCTCCACGGGACAATATCTGGCCAAGACATCAGTGTGTCTGAAGAAACTCTCTCCCAAACATTTGATCTGCTCACAGGGAATGACTCAGATGAACTAACAGCAGAAGAAGTAAAAAAATATACTAGAAATAATGCAGTTCAGGAAGGAGAAGCCAACTAACCTCAAAAAGGTTGACCTGGTAGAGGAATACAGATTCCTAGCTGACATTGTAGGAAAAGTGCTGCTCTGCAAGGTCTCTGCTCTTGATGCAATACCAAAGCAGCAGCTGCAAGTAATGGGAATTCTGGTACTTAACAAGAAGGTGAACTGGGGAAGACTGCTCCTAAAGATGATTGGGCACAAGTATGCCCATAAAGAAAATGCATATTTGAGAATAATGAGCCAAGTGCTCCTCAAACATTATCCAAACATCTACAAGTCCAATGGAGTGCCCATTTCTCCTGGTAAAAGAATAAATATAGGGATATTCTCAAAATGGACCAGGCAGATCTTGAAGCCTGGTCAAGCTACATCTTCTCCTCCTCCATCTCCTCCCCCTCTAGATTCAAACAGGGAGATTCCAGATCCCCCAAGGGATGTTTCTTCCCCAATGGACACAATTCAAGAGCCCCATCATGAAGACACGCAACTGCAACAACAACAACAACAACAACAACAACAGATCCTTTCCACTTCTCCACCTGAACCATCTCCTTTACAAACTCATCTACTTCCATCCATACCACCTCCACCTCTAATCCATTTCTCACCTGATGTCTACCATCCTCTCTCTCCCATTCAAGAAAACTTTCCTTCATCACCTCCACCTCCAGCTCATCCTCCCATTGACATTGAGCAAATCATCTCTAAGGCTGTAGCTCTTGCCTCCTCCACCTTTGCTGATCTGGTTGACAACCAGGCTAGAAAGTTTGACAGGAAATATTAACAGGTAGAGGCTGAGATGCTGGATACCAAGAGATCCCTCTAGGGATTAAAGGAATTTGTCTCTTCCTCTATGGTTACAAGAGAATTCTTAACCTCCCTAGCCAGCAAGGTCAAGAAGGGGGAGAATATCTTAGAGGAAGAGGGCCCTAACTTTGGGGAAGAAGTTCAGGGTGATGCTGATAAAGAGCCTTCCCCTGACAAGGTAACTACCTTTCAGGAAGCACAGATCCAGGGTGAAAGTGTACAGTTAGCCTCACTAGAATTCTCTAGAGGGGGGGTGAATAGAGATTTAAAAATATGTTGTGCAAAGTTAATAAATATATATATGTGTAATATTCACAGATTTAAGCTTCCCACACACCAACAAGAATTAAGCAAATAAATAAAGAAATAGCAAAAAGAAAATCACAGCACAACACAAAGAAATATAGTGGTTCCCCAAACTTTGGGTAGTCCACTCTTCTACACCCTTGGTAGGAATTCACTATCTTGCACTGAGTCTTTTGATAAGGAGACTCTTAGAACCAGCCTGAGTCTTTTGATAAGGAGACTCTTAGAACCACTACAACTGAATTTTTTGAAGAGAGATTCTAAAAACTCTTTTACACAATTTAAAAATGAAATAAGAATAAGAAGAAGAAGTAGAAGAAAAACAATTGAAGCAAGAAAGAATCTTCTTCCTAGCAAGAAGATTAGAAGCACAAGTATAGTGAATGAAATCTCTCTTCTATAGTGAGAAGGAGATTGTAGGCCTTTTTCTCTTTCAGTGAGAGCTTTCAGAAATGGCAGCAGTATGACTTTAGAGAGAGAAGAAGAAGGCTTTTTCTTTGCTGCAGCACTCTTTCACTTTTCTCAGCTTTCTCACTTTTCACTTGGGAGCTTTTCCTCTTTTTCAAATGGATGGAGTGGATCACTTGTTATTTTTCTTTGCCGACCTCCTTCTGTATTTATAGCTCTGTTTATTCAAAAATATTGCTATAGGAGGATAATCAATTAGCAGTCAGAGAAATAGTAAGAAAGAAAAGTTTTCATAATCATTATTTCTGTAGAAGGAAAGAGATCATTCTATTTTCAAATAATGTCCATAATAATCTTAATCAAATTAGCCAAGAATCATTTAGAAGGAAAGATTGATTCAGAACGGCTAGAAAAGAATAATATAATTCCATAAAATTCAGATCTACAGAAAGATGGAAAGAGATCTGGCGTTTTTTTGAATCTGTCACAGAAATCGATGTGCGTCGATTACTATTCGACGTAAGCGTCGATTTCAGCCTGGCTAGACGTCGAGAAGAAAATATGGAAGGAGCATCGACAGCGGTGCGTCGACTTTACTGGGTGCGTCGACTAGAAATCAGAGTTACGTCGATTAAGGTTACATCAAAATCTGTTTAGAGTTACTTCGACTCATTTTGAGAGATACGTCGACTACACTTCGACATTGCGTCGATTACTATTCGACGCATATTTACTTAAACTAATTATCTCACTCTGAGAACTCATTTTCTACTCATTTCTAGGGGTTAAGATAAATCATTTCCCCAACAATCTCCCCCTATTTGTCTTAACCCTATTCAGAGAGAAATTTTATCAGCTTGTAATCAACACATCAAAGCATATTTATAGAAAAGAGATATATTAGGTAATCAGAAGATAATGGAAAAAGAAATCATATAACAGACTTTTTGTACAGATCAAGTAGTACATAAGTATTAAAAATAGAGCTCTGCTCAAAATTGTTCAACATATCATTCAGGAGGAGTAGGAGGAGTTTTTCTCTTCCTAGAGAATACTAAAGGGAGATCAGGTCTTTTTATAGAGGTGAGTTGTTCCTTCTCAGTAGCAAGATGTTCATTCAGCTCCACCTGAGTCAAAGCAGTCTGCTCCCCCTGAGATAGAACTTCCTTTATACTTTCTTTTTCTACTTCTTCAGCTTCTTTCTCAGCTCCAGCTTCAGCTATGACAGCATCTGGCTCCCCCTGATCTTCAGCTTCTTTTTCTTTTTCACTTTCAGCCAAACCTTCAGCCTCAGGTTCCTTTTTAACTTCTTTCTCTACTCTACTTACCTCCCCTTGAAAGAGAACTACTTGTTGTTCAGCTTCTCTTGATATAGAAAGTACACCTGTTAGTTGTTCTGTAGTATGTAGCTCGGGTACTATTTTATTCCCAATGGTCTTAAGCAGAGCAAGACTATCAGATTTTGATGTTGGAGAGGATTTGTGTGAGTGAGATTTGTGACTGGAGAGCTGTTCTTCATCTAACTTCTCCCCCTTCTTGACCTTCTTAGCCAAGGAGGTTAAGAATGATTTAGTAACCTTAGATGAAGACACAGAGATTTTGAGTACTTGCACAGAGGCATTTACCCCATCCAACTGGGTTTGCATGTGCCTGATAGAGGAGTGAATTTGAAGGCAGTGTTCATCCAGCATCTCTTGAAATCTTTGGGCTGCTGACTGGATACACTGAGTGATGAGAGTTTCGGTGGATGGAGATGGTTCAGGGTGTGTTCGTGAAGGAGATAATGGTGGAGGGGATAAAAGTGGAGAAGTGATTGTTGATATATGAGGTATGTGAGATGATGCAGGTAGAGAGGATGTGATAGTAGAAGGAGGAAGAGGTGGTGATTGAATTGGTGTATGTGAAGATGTAGTTAAGGTAGGAGGTGTGATGGTAGTGGAGACTATTGGTGTGGATGATGTTGGTAGGGAAGAGATGTCTGTATGTTGAGGAGGAGGTGAAGATGGATGCACAGGAGAATTAGGAGGAGAGGGAGTCCTTTCAGGAATGGAACCAGGCTTGGGGATTTGCCTGGTCCATTTTGAGAAGAGGGCTATGGACATCCTTTTTCCAGGAGGAATGGGAATTCCTTTTGACCTACATAGGTCAGGGAAGGAGTGAAGGAGTACCTGACTCATGATCCTCATGTAGGCATTCTCTTTGTGAGAATATTTGTGGCATATCATCTTCAGTAAGCAGCTGCCCCAGTCTATCTTCTTTTTCAGCACAAGGGCCCCCATAATGTTCAGTTGCTGCTTGGACACTGCATCATGGGCAGAGATTTTGCATAGTAGTATTTTTCCTACTATCTGCCAAGAGCCTATATTCATCAGAGAAGTCTATTTTCTTCAGGTTGATTGGTCTATCTCTGGAGAATTTCATGGTGATTAATAAGTTTTTGATTTCCTCAAGAGTGAGTTCCACAGGTTCATTACCTGATAAGGGAATGATGATGGAGATTCATTTAGCTATTCTTAGAAAATAATTTGCTTTCCCTTTGATTTGAACAAGGATAGTGTTGGTGTGTACCTGATGGAAGATCAAAGGTATCCCTAAGATATTCTGCAGAGATTGAGACAGGTGTTTCATGGATTGTTCCTGTAATCTCTCCTTGTTCAGATATCTGAACATGATTCATCAACTCAGTGAGTTCTATTTCCAGGAGTTTGCATCTTGTTGAAATGAGTTTGTTTAGACCGGCTTCAGTGAAAAGAGTTATGATGCTCTTGTAGTTTTCGGCGGCGGCTTGGAAAGAGTCAAGATCAATATCGAAACCAGAGTTGATCTTGGGAGCCATTTTGGTCAGTGAGAGAGAGAGGAAGTGATGGCTGCACTGAGAAGTGAGAAGGATAAGAGATGCAGAGAGTGTGCAGATTTCTAACTGAAGAGTTTATTTAAGTCAGGTGAAACATCGAGACGAGACACAACTCGAGGTTTATTCGGTACTACAGTAGATGTGATCGAAAATATTTTAGTATTGCTGCTCTTTTTCATGAAGTTGACGTTGCGTCGAGTGGAAGTCGATGTATGCGTCGGTACAGTCTGAATTGAGATGTTAGGGTTTCCTATCGACGATGCGTCGATTTAGAAATCGGCGTGACTTTTATTTTGTCTTGAAAATTCTAAATTTTTCTTGAGAGATTATTTCTTCCTAATCCTAAGGTTTTCTAAATCAGCCTTGGACTAATTTTATAGACAATTGGATTGATTGTGCCAACATTGTTTGGCAATGTGGCCAGTTTTATTACAGATATAATACCTGATTGTCTTTAGATTATGGGAATTTGAGTTTAGAGAGGGATAGAGATGTTGATTAGGATAAAAGTTTTGATTAGGATAGAAATTTTGATTAGGATAAAAGTTTTGATTAGGATAGAGATTTTGATCAGGATGAATGGGTCCTGAATGGGGTTTAAGATAGAAAATTTTTGAAGGATAGATGTGTCCTGTATTTAAGTTGTTTTGAGGTTTTATGCATCGATATCTATTCGACGTATGTTGAGAGTTGCATCGATATGTATTTGGCGCTTTCTCTAGATTGCGTTGATCAGGAATCGATGCATGGAAGTAGTTGCATCGATTGTAAGTCGACGTAATTTTATTCATGCGTCGATTTGAGGTCGAAGCATCTGAGAGATTGCGTCGAGTAAAATTCGACGTACTATCATTCATACATCGATATGAAGTCGATGCAATTGTGTCTTCACAGATTTTATTCTTCCCTTTTTTGGTTGGAGATTTATTTCTTTATGAATTGTTTCTTTTGGCCTAGTAGCCTTCTTAGAAGGAGTTTGAGAGTCTTCATCTGAATAGTATGATGTTTCATCAAAATGGTCTATCTCCTTGAAGGTGAAATCTTCTTCTTTATTCTATGAGTCTTCTTCTAAGTTTGTTGATTTTATGGGCTTAGTAAATTTAACAGGGCTCATCCAAGCAGGTTTGGTAGATGGTATTGAACTGGTTGAAGGATCAGCCCCTAGCCCTAGATTCTTATATCTGATTGTTTGTTTTTCAGTGATTTCTTTAAGTGTTTGGCTTCTGACTTTTATAGATTCTTTGAAAGCTTTTGCCTTGGAAACCTTATTCTTAAGGAGTTGATTTTCTATTTTAGCACTTTGTATTTCCTTTTTTGTTTTATAGATTTCACACCTTAGTTCATAATTTTTTGAACATGTATCCTCTATTTTTCTCAGATTAATTTGTTCTTTTAGATCCTTAATTTCTTGTTTAGCTTTTAGTTGATCTAAACAGAGTCCTTTAAAATCATTTTTGAAATCATCACATAGAAAATCTATTTCATCAAAAATGCTTACCTCATCCTTATCCTCAGATTCCTCTATGAGAATAAGGCTATCTTCTTTTTCATCTTCAGAAGAGATGCTTCCTTCTGAACCTGTTTCACTCCATGATTCAGCAACACATTATTTTTCTGAGCTTCCAAGAGCCATTAAGCACAGGTCTTCTTGCTTAGACTCTTCATTGTCACTTTTAGATGAGGTGCTGTCTTCAGAGTCTGTTTCACTCCAAGCTTCTGCAATGAAGCCTCTTTCTTTCTTCTTCTCCTTCCTCTTGAGATCTTTCTTTTTCTCAGCATTTTTTGGACATTCTGGAGCAATATGTCTAGTTTTCCTGCATGAGTAACAAATAATTTCTTTAGTATGAGTCTTATCGTACCTTGGTTTTGACTCTCTCCTTCTAGACCCATCTTTCCTGACCCATTTCTTGAATCTTCTGGCCAGGAGGCTGAATAATTCTTCTTCAGTAACAGGGGTTTCCTCTTCTGTTGCTTTTAATACAATGTTTCTATCTTTTGAGGAGGTTGGAGTGTTTTCCCTTCTTTTCCTTCTCTTCTCTGGTTTTCAGTAGTTGCTCATAGGATTTGAGTTTTCCTATGAGGGCATCTGTTGAGATTTCCTTTTGTCCTCTAGTATCTCTTATTTCCCATATTCTTGAGTCTCATGAACTTGGAAGACTCATTAATAATTTGTCATTGATCTCTGTGAGAGAGATCTCTCTATCCAAGCTCCTTAATTGATTGATGATCAGACTGAATCTGTCATACATCTCAGATATGCTTTCTTCATGCTTCTTTTGAAAGTTCTCATATTGGGAGATCAATAGAGCCTTTCTATCTTTCCTTTCATCATCACTTCCTTCTACTATCTTTGTAAGAGCCTCCCAGATTTTTTTGGCTGATTCACAGTCAACAACCTTTTGAAAGATTTCATCAGAGAGGGTTGAGACAAGAATGTTCACAGCTCTTGCATCACTTGTTCCTGCCTTCTTCTCATCAACTGTCCACTCAGCCCTTGGGACAAGTGTTTGAGTCACTTTACCACTTGAGTCCTTTCTATAGGGCTTGGGAGGACCTGTCAAAATAACATTAAACAATTCTTCATCAATAGAATTCATATAGATCATAATTCTTGTTTTCCAAAGTGCAAAATTTTCAAGGTTGCAAATTGGTGGTCTGGTGGAAGCATAATCTTTGATTTGTGCCATAAAAAAAATTTAGAAATATATATATATGAGGTAGGATCTTTTTGATCAAGGAGTTACCCATTTTTGATAAACCTAGCTTTGATACCAATTGAAAGTGCACAGTTAGCCTCACTAGAATTCTCTAGAGGGGGTGAATAGAGATTTAAAAATATTTTGTGCAAAGTTAATAAATATATATATATGTGTAATATTCACAGATTTAAGCTTCCCACACACCAACAAGAATTAAGCAAATAAATAAAGAAATAGCAAAAAGAAAATCACAGCACAACACAAAGAAATATAGTGGTTCCCCAAACTTTAGGTAGTCCACTCTTCTACCCCCTTGGTAGGAATTCACTATCTTGCACTGAGTCTTTTGATAAGGAGACTCTTAGAACCAGCCTGAGTCTTTTGATAAGGAGACTCTTAGAACCACTACAACTGAATTTTTTGAAGAGAGATTCTAAAAACTCTTTTACACAATTTGAAAATGAAATAAGAATAAGAAGAAGTAGAAGAAAAACAATTGAAGCAAGAAAGAATCTTCTTCCTAGCAAGAAGATTAGAAGCACAAGTATAGTGAATGAAATCTCTCTTCTATAGTGAGAAGGAGATTGTAGGCCTTTTTCTCTTTCAGTGAGAGCTTTTAGAAATGGCAGCAGTATGGCTTTAGAGGGAGAAGAAGAAGGCTTTTTCTTTGCTGCATCACTCTTTCACTTTTCTCAGCTTTCTCACTTTTCACTTGGGAGCTTTTCCTCTTTTTCAAATGGATGGAGTGGATCACTTGTTATTTTTCTTTGCCGACCTCCTTCTGTATCTATAGCTCTGTTTATTCAAAAATATTGCTATAGGAGGATAATCAATTAGCAGTCAGAGAAATAGTAAGAAAGAAAAGTTTCCATAATCATTATTTCTGTAGAAGGAAAGAGATCATTCTATTTTCAAATAATGTCCATAATAATCTTAATCAAATTAGCCAAGAATCATTTAGAAGGAAAGATTGATTCAGAACGGCTAGAAAAGAATAATATAATTCCATAAGATTCAGATCTACAGAAAGATGGAAAGAGATCTGGCGTGTTTTTGAATCTGTCACAGAAATCGACGTGCGTCGATTACTATTCGACGTAAGCGTCGATTTCAGCCTGGCTAGACGTCGAGAATAAGATATGGAAGGAGCGTCGACAGCGGTGCGTCAACTTTACTGGGTGCATCTAGAAATCAGAGTTACGTCGATTAAGGTTACATCGAAATCTGTTTAGAGTTACTTCGACTCATTTTGAGAGATACGTCGACTACACTTCGACGTTGCGTCTATTACTATTCGACGCATATTTACTTAAACTAATTATCTCACTCTGAGAACTCATTTTCTACTCATTTTTAGGGGTTAAGATAAATCATTTCCCCAACACAGGGAGAGCTAGCAGATCAAGGGGAGCTCCCAGATATTCAAAGGCAGCCTCAAGATGAGGAGATGATAGTTGAAATAGCAAAGATTGCACAATAAGCTGTAAAGGAGCTTGAGCTTGATCAAACTGCACATAATCAGGGGGAGCCAGCCCCAGACATTCAGAGGAATCTGGATATGGAAATGGAAGCTGTAAGTACAGCAGTTGTTCAAGAAGCTCCCCAAGAAGCTGACAAGAATGTTGATGATCAGGGGGAGTTGACAAAAGAGAAAGAGGATGCTGGAGCAACTGATGATGATGAGCCTTTAAAAGTAGCTCAAAGAAAAGTCCCAAAGGTGTTTTCAAGGAAAAGGAAAACTCCTGAGAAAGAGCAGTAAGGCTCAGGTATTTTGCAAAGAAGTACAGTCTATCTTTAAACAGTTGGGATTACATATATTCTTCTTGATTATTGAATGAAATGATCTGAGAAAATAGCATGTCATGTTATTATGTCTACACTGTATTACATTGTATGTATTGTTGTTTATAAAAATTATATGAAATCACTCAGAACAAAATGTAAAATTTGTTAAGATAAATAGGAGGAGATTGTTGGGAAAAACCCTTGATTTAACTTAACAAATTAATTAAAAGTGATTTTATCTACTAGGATTAAATTACTCATTGTATATTGAGGGTAATATGGTCATTAGATGTCTTAGGATGTCACACCCAACATAGGGTATCAGGACCAGATCAAGGGAAGCAAAATTGGACTAAGTTAACATTTACGTCGAATAGAATTCGACGTAACATCGAGTCCATATCGACGCTGATCTGACTAGAAGTCCAAGTGGTCCAACCTTCTGTCGAAGTAACTTAAGTCGATGCTACATCGAATAGATATCGACGTAGGGGTCAGGGACATGTTGAAGAAATTGGAGAAGTCGACGCATCTTCTACTTCAACTCAACGCAGAAGAGGATATCTGTCAAAGCCAACTAAAGTCGACGGAACGTTGACTTCATCTCGACGCAGAAGATGGAGTTCAGTGCAAGTTAGATCAACTCGACGGGCGCATCGAGAAGATATTGACACATCGTCGACTAGCAGAGTTCAGTCAGAGCACAGATGAAATCAAAGCAGCTCCTAGAAGAACTCGAAGCTACGTCGATAAGAGAAGAAATGAATTCGACGCTACGTCGAATACAGTCTGTGAAAGTTCAATCTTTACAGCTGTCTAAAAGTGGAGGTTAGATCTTAAGTTACTCTAGAGGGGGTGAATAGAGTATTACAAACTTTTCATTAGTTTTTAAAGCAGAATTAAAGTAATGTTATATATATGTGTAAGCAGTGTGAGATATATATATATATGCAGAAAACTAAATAAGTAAAAGCACACAGCAGAGCACAGAGAAACAAACAAACACAGAGGACACAAGGAATTTATAGTGGTTCCCCAATAAATCTGGGTAGTCCACTCTTCTACCACCCTTGGTAGGATTCCACTAGGAGAGTTGATCAGGTGCCCTAACACCAAGGTAATTTTGTTCAGGTGTCCACACACCACAGAGCTTTTGTTCAAGTGCTCAAAACCAACTTGATTTTTTGATCAGGTGTCTTGCCACCAGTGAGTTACACTATTGAAGGGATTATTAACCATGTACAAGAGAGGTGAGAAAGAGGTTATAGTGTTCTTCTCTGTCAAGATGCTGAGAGAAGACTCTAGTGGATTTTGTTGTAAAGCTCCCCCTGTCTGATTGAAGTATTTGACAATTGGTGGAGAGGCTTTCTCTTGAAGCAGAAATCTTCTGTAGCAGATTGATCTGGAAGAAATAGTTCTTCAGATTCTTTATTGCTCTTTTAGAAGACTTGAACTTGCAGCAGTTATCTGAGAGGTGGATCTTTGAAGAAGATGTTCTCAGAGAAATGGTTATTCCAACAATCTCCCCTTATTTGGGTTAGGATACTATTTTACAATCATTCAAATTATAAACAACAAAAGAACAAACAGCAGAGCATATAAATATATCTGACGGAATGTAAATTCATTTCAGCAGATAGAATAGAATATAGTGCTCTGAGTTTTTAAACATTACAACCAGAATGTCAAACAAGAACAAAATATAAGAGACTGAACCTTTTTCATTTCTTTGTTGAGGAAGGCTTGAATATAAATTTTCTGTTAGGATCTTCAAATTTCTTCTTACTCAAATAGAGATCCTGAGCTCCCAGAATAGTTTGTGATTTGCTTTGAATAACTACTGCTTGTGGGTGCTTGATCAAAAATTCTTTAACATTGAAAAGGTTCTTTGATTTATACTTTTCAAATTCTTTTCTTCTATATTCTGACATGGTTGAATATTGAGAGTAGTCTTTTCCTCCAGCTTTTGCCTTATTAATCTGAGTTGTGGCAATTGTCTCCTTGAATCTAGCCATCTGTGCTATTTCTTCAGCTTCTGTATTAACTGGAGAATAAGGCCTTTCATCAGAATCAATGGCCTGCAATGAAGGTTGTTCAAAAGGAATGTTTCTTTTCTTGTGCAAGGATCCATCAGATATTTGATACTTGTATTCTGTGGAAACATTCTTGGAAGAATTTGAAGGCAGTCCTGAAGACCAAGAGCTCTGATAACCACTTGTGTTAGATGGTGTACTTGAATGCTGAGAACTGAACTTCTGAGAGGAGGAGAAGGGTGTTGCTGAACCTGCTGATCCTGCTGGAGGAGGAGGTGGTGGAGGATTAAACTTAACTGGCTTATCAGAATAATAACCAGTTTTCCTGAACTTCTTTCTTCTCTTGTTTTCATTCCTTGAGAATTTCATCCAGTGTGGAGTATCTTTATCAAGAGTAGTGTTATGAAGAATATAATAAGGGATATCACTATCAGGGTTTGGAGGCTTGGGGACAGCCAATGGCTTTGCTTTTCTTTTCTTTCTCTTCTTTGATGATGAATCATCAGAATCACTATCACTATCTTCTTCATTAGAATCAGAAGGTGGAATTGGTTCATCGTACAAAGCATTGACCAATTTAAGATCTTTGATCTTTTGCTCTTCAGCTTCAAAAGCTTCATCTTCTACTTTCCAGATTTCATCAAAATCGGGAATTGGGGATTCATCAAAAACAAAGGTTGGAACATCAAAACGATTGATAATTTCCTTTGAAATTATAACTGATTCCTCTGCATGACATTGAATTTGAACTGAGACAGGAACTGGATCTGCAATCTGAACTTCAAAGCTTCTGATAATCTTTTTCAACAGAACCTTATCTATGGGAGCAGTGTATGTAACAACTGCTCTAGAATATTCATGATATTTTGGCAGAACTGAGTAAACAGTATTGAACTTAGATAGCAAATGAATAATATCTAAAGAAGGATGAATGTAGATATTATTTGTCTCCTCTATGACTGGAACTGTATCTTCAAACAAATCAAACATTTCTAAATCAGAAACTGGAACTGTATCTTCAACAACAACTGTAGCCTCTGAAACTGGAGCTTCTGGAGCTTCATCATAAGGCATCTCCCCCTGCCTAGCTTCAGGGAAACCTGAATCTAGGCCCCTAGAAGAAGGGACAGAAAGCGAGGAAGGAGTTGAAGATATCTTAGAAGATAATTCAGAAATTGTTGTAAGAATTGGAGCAAGTTTTGCATCCAAGGTGGAGTCAAGATTAGAAAGAATATGATGAACTGGAGCAAGTTTTGCATCCAGGATTTGATCTAGCTTGGGAAGAATATAATCAAGAATTTGATCAGCAACAGACTGGAAATTTAGGAATAGAAATTCAAATGGATGAGATGAAGATGATTGAGAAGTGGATGGAATGGAAGTTGGTACAAAGATGTTTGCAACAATGGCATATTGTGTAGGGATGTCTGAATGAATAGGGCAAGAATGATGGAGGGGTGACTGATGGTCATCATGCATGGGAGATGGAGGTGGAGAAGTATGAGGAGGTAGAAGGGTAAATGAAGGAGGTGGAATGTCATCAATTGGTGTAGGAGAATTTGGAGGTGGAGTTTGTGCAGGGGAAATATGCTGAAGTGGAGATGGGAGAGGAGGAGAAGAAACAAGAGGAGGAGCTTCTAGGAGGGTTGAGGGAGTGACTGGATCAGTCCTGGTGCCTTCAGAAACTTTCTTTTGTACAACTGCTCTTGGGTTCTTCTTTGGAATAACCTTGTCCCATTTTGCAAAGAGAGCTGAGGTCAGCTTCTTGCTAGCATTTATTGTTATCTTGGGAGAGACCAGTAGGTCTTGGTGCTTTTCCTGCAAAACTATGCCAATAAGTCTTCCAAAACATACATTATCCTTAGAAATTTTCTTCTTAATCAATTCAAAAAGAATTGATCCCCAGTTAACTTTCTTCTTTTCCATTAAGGCCACCATCAACAGAAATTGGTGCCTTTTAATGTAGTCATGACCAGTTGTCTTGTCTAACAGAACTTTTCCAACAATATCAGATTAAAACTTGTATTCCAAAGACAAGTTTTTCTTAAGCAAATGATTAGGGTTTCCAGTAGAATGACCCATTTTAATCAAATTTTCACCATATTCAACAGAGCTTAGCTCTAAATCATCATCACCATTCACAAAACCAAAAATTTCAGATAGAATGGTTGGGGTAAGAGAAACCTGATGTCCTGAGATGGTTCCAGTTAACCTTTCATCTTCTGGCTTAGCCGTATAAACCCATTCCTTTATTTCTGCAGTATGCAGTTTTATCCTCGTGCTCATGAACTTCTTCAACTGTTGTTCTTCAAAAAGTTGAAGAATATCTTTGAATACTTGGTCTGATTTTGCGAAAGATTCCATATCAATGTCAAATCCGGCGTCGAACTTCATGGAGTAAAGCGCGGCTTGAGAAATCGCCATTCGTACCTGCAAGAGAAAAAGATCAAGTGCAGAGGGGAACTGGAGGGAAACGATTTCTGTAGGCGCAATCTATTAAGAAATTAAATAGAGGTTATATAGACCAGAGAAGGGGGGCACATTTGTGGAGCGATGTTCGGCAAAAACCTAATAGAAAGCAGAAGTCGAAAAGACTTTAGATCTCCGTCAGACAGCGTTCGATAAAAATACCTTTTTCGTCGACCACCGTTCGACAGATGAAATTTTCTTTGTCGATTCTAAAGTTAGAAGGTTTCGTCGACCACCGTTCGACAAATGATTCAAATTCGTCGTCCTCCGTTCGACGAATTTAGGGGATAAATTGAAATTTTAATTTTTAACAGATTGAATCTCCATCTATCATTCCTATTTGATTTATAAAGAAGATATGCTTCTTTTCATCCAAGGGCTTGGTGAAAATGCCAGCTCTTTGTAAATTAGTAGAAATAAATTGTAGGCAAATTTTATTTTTATCCACATTATCCCTAAGGAAGTGGTGCCTAATTTTTATGTGTTTGGTCCTACTATGGAGAACTGGATTTTGTGCTATAGATATTGCACTAGTATTGTCACAAAATATAGTTGAATTATTTAAGTTGACACCATAGTCTAGAAGTTGATTTTGTATCCACAACATCTGTGAGCAGCAACTGCCAGCAACCATGTATTCAGCTTCAGTTATTGATGTGGACACAGATGTCTGCTTCTTACAAAACTAAGACACAAGCCTATCACCAAGAAACTGACAAGTTCCTGATGTGCTTTTCCTGTCTACTCTGCATCCAGCATAATTTGAATCTGAGAATCCAGTTAATTCAAATTCAGATGTTGTTGGATACCAAAGTCCTAGATTATGGCAACCTTTTATATATCTCAAAATTCTTTTTAATAAAATTAAGTGAGATCCTTTGGGGTTAACTTGAAACCTAGCACAAATACAGGTAGCAAACATTATGTCAGGTCTACTAGCTGTTAAATAAAGTAGTGAGCCAACAATTGCTCTATATTCTTTTGAATCAACAGGTTTCCCTGATTCATCATTATCAACAACAGCATTTGAGGGCATGGGTGTTTTCATGGTGGAAGAATCAGACATACCAAATCTTTTCACTAATTCCTTAGCATACTTAGATTGGGATATGAAGATTCCATTTGGGGTTTGCTTCACTTGAAGACCAAGGAAGTATGATAACTCACCCATACTACTCATTTCAAATTTAGATTGCATTAGATTGGAAAATCTTTTGCACAAATTTGAATCAGTAGAACCAAAGATAATGTCATCTACATATATTTGAACTAGCAAAGTTTGATTTTTATGTATCTTGAAAAATAGGGTTTTTTCTACTATGCCTCTACAGAAATTGTTTTCCAAAAGAAAACTAGCTAAAGTCTCATACCATGCTCCAGGAGCTTGTTTGAGACCATAAAGAGCTTTCTTAAGCTTAAATACAAAAGTGGGTTGAGTTGGAGAGATGAAACCTGGTGGTTGTTCCACAAATACTTCTTCCTTGATTTCTCCATTCAAAAATGCACTCTTCACATCCATTTGATATACCTTGAACTTTTTATATGCAGCAAATGCAAGAAAAATTCTGATTGCTTCAAGTCTTGCAACAGGAGCAAAGGTCTGATCATAATCAATCCCTTCTTCCTGTGAATATCCTTGGGCTACCAGTCTTGCTTTATTTCTCACAATGTTGCCTTGTTCATCTAGCTTGTTCCTGAAGACCCATTTAGTGCCAATGACTGGATGGCCCTTTGGTCTTGGAACCAAATCCCAAACCTTGTTCCTTTCAAATTGGTTGAGCTCCTCTGGCATTGCAAGAATCCAATTTGGATCTTGTTCTGCATCTGTTATAGTTTGAGGTTCAACTTGTGATAGGAAACAAGTATGCATCTGATTTTGGTGTAGTTGATGCCTTGTTTGAACACCTGCTGAAATATCTCCAATTACTTGTGATATTGGATGATCTCTAACTGTGATGTGGTCAACAGTTGGAGCTGGTTTAGCAATTGTATCTTCTTGGGGAATTTGTTCAACTGTCACTTGAATTGATTTGTCAGAAAGATCTTCTGGATGATCTTCTTCTTCACTATCTTCAAGTGTTTGAGTTGTTGGAAGTAAAGAATCTCCTTTCTCTAGATTTAGCTCACTTAGCTCTTCACATAGATCTGATACCTGCAAAGTATTTATGGTAGAGGTGGTATTCCTCTCCTCATTTAACAGGTTAGTTTCATCAAAAGAAACATGCATGGACTCCTTTATCTTAAGAGTAGATTTGTTGTAGACTCTATATGCTTTACTAGATAGAGAATATCCAAGGAATATGCCTTCAGCTGCCTTAGCTTCAAACTTCCTTAGATATTTCTTATCATTGTTATGCACATAGCATTTACAACCAAAAATCTTAAAATAGCTAACCTTAGGCTTTTTATTCTTGAGTAGTTCATAGGGAGTCTTACCCTTAAGTTTATGTATCAGGCTTCTATTCAACACATAATTTGCTGTGTTCACTGCCTCTGCCCAAAAGGAGAGTGACAAATGAGCATCAGCAAGCAATGTAGTTGCTGATTCAATTAGTGTTCTATTTTTCCTTTCAGCTACCCCATTTTGTTGAGGGCTTATAGGAGCAGAGAAACACTGCCTGGTCCCTTCTTTTCCACAGAAATCTCTCATCAGAAGAGACTCAAACTCAGTTCCATGATCACTTCTGATCAATGCAACTACAGTAGAGTACTCAGTCTTGATGGACCTGAGAAAGTCTGTTAGAACTTTGAAGGTGTCAGACTTGTTCCTAAGAAAGAACACCCAAGTGAATCTTGAGAAGTCATCTACAATAACTAGAGAATAATGCTTCCCTCCTAAGCTCTGTATAGCAGTAGGTCCAAAAAGATCTAAATGCAATAAATATAGACTCCTAGGTGAATCACTCTTGGATAAAGATTTGAAACTACTTCTAGTCTGCTTACCTAACTGACAAGCCCTGCAAAGTCCTTCCTTCTTGTATGAACCAGAAGGCAGTCCTCTGACAAGATTGTCCTTAGAAATCTTAGAGATAGTTCTAAGGTTGATGTGTCCAAGCCTTTTATGCCATAGTTCATTTGTCTTACTAATTGAGTTAAATAGACAGATGTCTGTATTGGCTGAGTCAAAATTGACTAGATAAATGTTTCCTTGTCTAATACCAGATAATACATTTATATTCTTATTATTAGTAATAAGACATTAGGAAGGGTTAAAGGTTACCTGATAACCTTCATCACATAACTGGCTTATGCTAATGAGGTTGTGCTTGAGACCTTTGACATATGATACTTCTTTGAAGGTGACTGCTCCAATCTTGACTTGTCCATATCCTTTTGTCTATCCACAGTTGGAGTCTCCAAAGACAACTTTGGGTCCAAGCTTTGCCTTATAATTGCTCAGGTTGGCCTTGTTTCCTGTCATATGCTTTGAGCATCCACTATCCAAGTACCAATACTCTTTTATCTTTGGATAGATGTGTACCTGCAAATACAGAAAAATAAACTAGTTGTTTTTGACCCAGACTACCTTGGGTCCTTTTGTCTTACCACAATATTCAGAAATAAAGGACATTTCAGGCTGATCCTTATATCCTTGTGGATGATATCTCCTTGGAGGTATAATCCATTCAGTGAAAGGATTTTTAGTTTGTTTAGAATTAGGATTCCTGAAATTCTGTGTATTATATTTGTTCGACAAATTTGGGTAAATTCGTCGATCGCCGTTCGACGAATGTACATGATTTCGTCGAACGCCGTCCATGTAATAACTATACTGAAAATCTGTTTTTAGTTTTCGTCGATCTCCGTTCGACAAATTTGAATCTTTTCGTCGAGCTTCGTTCAACGAATTCTTCTGAATTCGTTTATTCTTAACAGACTTGCTTGAAATATATTTGTTTGCTTCTACAGCCTCTTTGCTTTTAGCAGATATGAATTTTATGGGTATAGATAATATATTCTTCTTAATCAGATGTGGCTCACTTGATGAGGCACCCAAGCCTAGTTTGCTATTAAGTTTACCATTTACTGTGCTTGTAATGTCCATCAGTTTGATGCTTCTCCCATTTAGGGATTCTTCAAACTTCTTGGCTTCAGACAGCTTGCTTTCAATGAGAACAATCTGTTCCTTGGAGGCAGCCAAATCTTTCTTAAGATTTATATTTTCTTCACTTATAATTTTCATTTCAGCTAGCTTACTTCTGAGTGAAAGTATTTCTTTCTCAGATTTTAGTAAGTCTAAGCAAAGAACTTTGAATTCAGCTTTGAATTCATCTGAAGTAAAATCAAAGTTAGATAATACCTGGTCTGCATCATCTTCTGCTTCTGATTCTGATTTTTCTTTAGAGTTATGTCCTGAGGCATTGATAGTCATCATGCAGGTTGTTCTTTCTTCTTCATCATCATTGAAGCTGGATGAGGAAGCATATTCTAACTCACTGCCTGAGCTATATACTGCCATCAGACATTGGTCACTTTCCTTTGATTCTTCTTCATCATCATCAGATGAACTAGATGATGATTCAGATTCAGTTTCACTCCAAGATTCTGCTATAAATCCTCTTCCCTTCTTTTTGTGTTTGTGGGAGGAAGATTTGTTGGAGCTTCTTTTCTCTTCTTTTTCCTTTTTCTTTTCTTTCTTTTGATTTTCTGGACATTCTGTCAGGTAGTGTTCAGGTTTCCTGCATCCATAGCAAATAACTTCTTTAGGATTTAATTTGTCATACCTTGATTTTTCTCTTGTTCTGGACTCTTTCTTTCTGAGGTCCTTCTTAGCCATTTTGTAAAATCTCTTGGCTATGAGACTCATAAACTCCTCATCTTTTGGAGTCTTTTCTTCTTCTGCATCAGCTGCTTTGAAAGCTATGCTCTTTTCTTTTTTTGTTGCTGGAGATGAAGTGGATGATTCAGCTTCCCTGGATTTGATGAGCTGCTCATAAGATTTGAGTTTGCCCAACAAAGCTTCAGTGGTAATCTCATTGAGGCTTCTGGCTTCCTTGATTGGCCAGATCCTAGAGTCCCATGTGCTGGGGAAGCACATAAGGATCTTATTATTGACTTCAGTGACAGATATCACTTTGTCCAGAGATTTCAGCTCATTGATTATGAGACTGAGTCTGTTATACATGTCTGCAACTGTCTCTGTTTCTCCTTTCTTGAAGTTTTCATACAGAGAGATCAAGTGTGATCTTCTATCTTTCCTTTCATCTGCAGAACCTGCAACCATTATATTTAGTGAGATCCAAATCTCTCTTGCTGAAGTACATTCAACCACTTTTTGAAATATGTCATCAGACATAGTTTGAGCCAGAATGTTCATGGCTTTAGCATCTGCACTTCTTTGCTTCTTTTGTGTTTCTGTCCACTCAGGAGGTGGGAAAACATGATTGTCTACTGTAGCTTCAGTGCTTGTTGATGTTGTAGGTGTTGGAGGCCCTGTCAGGATAACATTGAAAATCTCTTCATCAATAGAGTTCATATAAAGCCTAATCCTTGCTTTCCAAAGTGCAAACTTGCTAAGATTGCACATAGGAGGTCTTGTGCTTGAGTACTCCTTGTTTTGTGCCATGAGTTTTTAACAAAAAATAAATAAAGAAAAGCTCTAAATTAATTTAAGATCTAATTGATCTTTGTGATTCAGGTGTTAGCCTGTAAAGAATCAGCTTCCTCTGATACCAATTGAAAGTGGAGGTTAGATCTTAAGTTATTCTAGAGGGGGTGAATAGAGTATTAAAAACTTTTCCTTAGTTTTTAAAGCAGAATTAAAGTAATGTTATACATATGTGTAAGCAGTGTGAGATATATATATATAAGCAGAAAACTAAATAAGTAAAAGCACACAGCATAGCACAGAGAAATAAACAAACACAGAGGACACACGGAATTTATAGTGGTTCCCCAATAAATCTGGGTAGTCCACTCTTCTACCACCCTTGGTAGGATTCCACTAGGAGAGTTGATCAGGTGCACTAGCACCAAGGTGATTTTGTTCAGGTGTCCACACACCACAGAGCTTTTTTTCAGGTGCTCAAAACCAACTAGATTTTTTGATCAGGTGTCTTGCCACCAGTGAGTTACACTTTTGAAGGGAGTATTAACCATGTACAAGAGAGGTGAGAAAGAGGTTATAGTGTTCTTCTCTGTCAAGATGCTGAGAGAAGACTCTAGTGGATTTTGTTGTAAAGCTCCCCCTGTCTGATTGAAGTATTTGACAGTTGGTGGAGAGGCTTTCTCTTGAAGAAGAAATCTTCTGTAGCAGATTGATATGGAAGAAATAGTTCTTCAGATTCTATGTTGCTCTTTTAGAAGACTTGAACTTGCAGCAGTTATCTGAGAGGTGGATCTTTGAAGAAGATGTTCTCAGAGAAATGGTGATCCTGCTTGAGGAAGAAGAAGACTGAGAATATTTTGACTGAGTGTTCTTCTTTTTCTTTCTCTATCCTTGTTGTTGTTCTCTCTCTCTGTATTCTGTAAGAATATTTTGAATTCTGTTGAGATCATAAGACAATAAAGTCTGTCTTTGATATATTCTCTTTTTGGAAATAGAATAATCAGACTTTAATTCTTTCTTGGAATAACAACAAAGACAAAATGACTTTTGGCAGGTCCTTTAATTCCTTAGCCGTGAAATACTCCTTTGCATTAATTGTCAATGGCTATCTTTGCCTTGGAATAAAGGAAAGAAAGGAATATATTCAAGGAATATAATATCCTTACTTAACTGACTTAAATACGTCCAAATATATTGAATATATCCGTTAGAGGCGTCGATCTGTGTTCAGAGTACTAACAAATAACTGATATTTAAGAATTAAATAATCTGGAACTGAATTTGTCGATCTGAGCTTCAATAAAGAATTTGTCGAGCTCTGGCTGAAAACTGTCGAACGCTGGCTGGGATCTGTCGAACGCTCGCTGAGATCTGTCTAGCGCTGGCTGAGATCTGTCGAGCGATGGCTGAGATATGTCGAGCGCTGGCTGAGATCTGTCGAGTGCTTGCAGGAATTCGTCGAGCGCTGGCAGCCATTTGTCGAACGTCGATAGCCATTTGTCGAACGCTGGGAACTTAAATTTTACCTTAAGTTCTAGCTAATCTAGCAGCCTAAAGACTTGACCCTTAGACTATACAATGGGGTCAACTTGATCCTTAGTTAACATATAGTGATCCTAGCCCAAATCAGTAATAGGGTTGTTCCAACACTGTCATTCTGAGGCTTCTATCATGGCCCACATCTCTCAGACCGTTCTCCAACGATCTAATAATTGCCTGAAGAAGAAGGAAACATTAAAGAAGGAGAAAAAGGCTTTCTTGGAAGTATTCACCTTCTGGTTGGATGGGTCGAGAAGTAATTAAGGAAGGAAAGAGAATGTCTATCAAACATACCTTTTCAGGTCTTACCTAACAAGGAAACAAATTCAAAATAGAGACAGGGTATATAAGGATAGAGAAGGAAGAGAAGAATAAGGCATTCATCACTATCATCCGTCTTCTTCATTGTTTATAGGGCTTCCTCTTCTTCTCCATCTCCCTCAGGAACTCTAATCAAGAAGAGAAAAGAAAAGAGAAATACAGTTGTTCTTCATCTAAGAGAGTAGTAGATCTGATAGCTGCTTCTCATCACCATCATATAGCAGCAAGATCTGAATCAGGAGAAGTCAAGAAGAATCTGACAATCAAAGTCTCTGCAGCTCATCTTCATCAAAAGCAGAGACTAATCAAGAGCAGATTCTGTGGGACATCACATTGGCTATTCTTCAATCAGCCATCACAAGAATTTTGAGAACAGAATTCCTTTAAACTTCCTTCTTCTCCTTCTCTTTCTATTTGCTGTAAAAGAGTTTTATTAATCCCTCTTCAAAGGATTCAGTGGTTCAAGATCTTCTTATCAAAAGATCTGGTGGTTCATGATCTCCTTATCAAAAGATCATTGGTCCATGATCTCCTTATCAAAAGATCATCGGTTCTAAGAGTCTCTTAATCAAAAGACTCAGGCACAGTGGTGCATTCCTACCAGGTGGTAGAAGAGAGGACTACCCACATTTTGGGGAACCTCTACAAAATTCTTTGTGTCTGTGATGTGATTTTCTGTGATGTCCAGTCTTTTATTCTGCATTTATTTCCTGCATTCTTTATTCTGTCTGGACTGTTAAGCATAACTCCTTAGAATAATTTATTGTTAAACACAGTTAGGATGGAAATATTTTAAAACTCTATTCACCCCCCCCCCCCCCCCCTCTAGAGGAATCTCAGAGGCACACTGTGCACTTTCACCATGGAAGAGGGGAAAGTGAAAATTGACAAGTTCGATGGGAAAACTTTGGATTTTGGAAAATGCAGATGGAGGACTATTTGTATCAGTAGGATCTCTATTTGCCCCTTGACGGGAAGAAAGAAAAGCTGGAAGACATGGATGACAAAAAATGGGAGGTGTTGGAACGTAAAGCTCTTGGGGCAATCAGACTCATCTTGTTGTCATCCGTAGCTTTCAATATATCCAAGGAGAAGACTATAGAAGATGTTATGGCGGCCCTGATGCAGATGTATGAGAAGCCCTCTGCATCAAACAAGGTGTTCCTTATGAGATGATTGTTGAATATGTAGAAGACTAAAGGAAAATCAATGACCGAGCATCTAAATTACTTCAATGCTATCACGAGTCAGTTAGAATTTGTTGGACTGACATTTGAGAATGAGATGCTAGCTGTGTTGATTTTATCAAGGCTACCTGATAGTTGGGATAGTCTTGTCATGGAAGTCAGCAACTCATTTGGATCTAATCCCTTAAAATTTTAAGATGTGGTTGGTGTTCTCTTGAGTGAGGATATAAGGAGAAAGAACAACTCAATTGGCAGCAGTTCCTGTGGTGCCCTTAATGTTGGAGAATGGGGAAGATCTTCAAAAAGAGGTGACACCAAATGGAAGGGACGATCTAAGTCCAAGAGAAGTCAATCAAGAGGTGCAGTGGTATGTTGGAACTGCCAAAAGAAAGGTCATGTCAAGCGCGAATGCAAAGTGCCGAAGAAAGAAAAAGAGAAGGGTGACAAAGAATCAATGAATCTGACTATGCGGGATGAATCATCTGATGATGCCTTAGTTCTTTCATGTACAACGGGATGTGACTCATGAGTTCTTGATTCAGGTGCATCGTTCCATGCCACCTCCAACCGTCAGTATTTCCTAAGCTATGAGAAAGGAAATTTTAGCAAGGTTTATCTTGGTGATGATGAGCCATGTAAGATTGTTGGAAGGGGAGAAGTGAACATATGTCTTGTTGATGGGTCTAACTTGAAAATAAAACATGTGAGACATGTTCCCAACTTGGCTAGAAATCTTGTATCTATGAGTCAACTTTCTGATGAAGGGTGCATCACTATGTTTGGTAGTGATTCATGGAAGATCAACAAGAGATCCATGGTCATGGCTAAGGGAAAGAGAGAGGGTACTCTCTATCTGATATCTACTTAAGGAAATATCAGCGTTGCCACATCAAAGGTTGATGTCAGTGTTTGGCACCAACGACTTGGACACATGAGTGAGAAGGGCATGAAGATGATGGTTGCAAAGGATAAGTTGGATGGACTATCCTCAGTCGACTTACCTTTATGTGAAGGTTGTGTCTTTGGAAAGCAGAAGAAAGTGAGTTTTTCAAAAGGGAAGAGAACCCTGAAATCAAACAAGCTGGATCTTGTTCATACATATGTGTGGGGGCCTTCAAAGGTGCCATCTATTAGTGGCTCTCAGTACTATGTCACATTCATTGATGATTCTACCAGGAAGCTCTGGGTGTACTTTCTGAAAAATAAATCGGATGTATTTAATGTTTTCAATAAGTGGAAAATCTTGGTAGAAACTGAAACATGTTTAAAGTTGAAGTGCTTAAGATCTGATAATGGTGGCGAATACTGCAGTAGAGAGTTTGAGGAATATTGTGCTATGAATGGAATTAGAAGGGAGAAGACTGTCCCAGGCACACCACAACAAAATGGTGTTGCAGAGCATATGAACAGAACCATAGTCGAGCATGCTAGAAGCATGAGGTTGAACGCTGGCTTGCCAAAGGAGTTCTGGGCCGAAGCGGTTAATACAGCCTCTTACTTGATCAATAGAGGCCCATCAACGGCCATCGATTGCAGATTGCCTGAAGAAGCTTGGACCGGAAAGCAAGTGAATTTGTCACACTTGCGAATTTTTGGGTGCACCGCTTATGCTCATGTAGATGCTGAGAGCAAATCAAAGTTAGATCCAAAATCTAAGGTTTGCACCCTCTTGGGTTATAGTGGTACTAGCTTTGGGTACAAGCTATGAGAAAATGCAAGTCTGAAGGTATTCAGAAGTAGGAATGTGATCTTTAGTGAGAACATGGTGTATAAAGTGTTGGGAAAAACCCTTGATTTAACTTAACAAATTAATTAAAAGTGATTTTATCTACTATGATTAAATTACCCATTGTATAGTGAGGGTAATATGGTCATTAGATGTCTTAGGATGTCACACTCAACATAGGGTGTCTGGACCAGATCAAGAGAAGCAAATTTTTATACGTCGAATAGAATTTGACGTAACATCGAGTCCATATCGACCCTGCTCTGACTAGAAGTCCAAGTGGTCCAACCTTCTGTCGAAGTAACTTAAGTCAATGCTACGCCAAATAGATATCGGCGTAGAGGTCAGGGACATGATGAAGCAATTGGAGAAGTCGACGCAGCTTCTACTTCAACTCGACGCAGAATAGGTTATCTGTCGAAGTCATCTAAAGTCGACGCAACGTCGACTTCATCTCGACGCAGAAGATGTAGTTCAGAGCCAGGCAAATCAACTCGACGTACACGTCGATAAGATGTCGACGCAATGTCTACTTGCTGAGTTCAATCAAAGCAGAGATGAAATCGAAGCTGCTTCTATAAGAACTCGAAGTTGCGTCGATAAGAGAAGAAATTAATTTGACGCTACGTCGAATACAATCTGTAAAAGTATATCTTTTTAGCTGTCTTTCTGATCCTTCTTTCATGGCCCACATCCTTCAAGACCGTTCTCCAACGGCTTAATAATTGCCTGAATTAGAAAGGAGTATTAAAGAAGAAGACAAAAAGGTTTCTTGGAAACATATTCTTTCCAGGTGGACGGGCCGAGAATTAAAGAGGAAAGAAAGAGAAAGTGATAAGTAGATTACCTTACCAAGGCATATCAGAAAGGGAAAGGAATTTGAATTTGAAGAAGGAAGGATAAAAAGAGAAGAGAAGACAGAGGCAGACAAGGCATTAATCACTATCAGCCATCTCCTTCATTTTCTAGGGCTTCTTCTTCTTCTCCCTCTCTCAGGAACTCTAACAGAGTAAACAAAAAGGAAAGGAAGGCTTTGCTGTTCTTTATCAAATAGAACAGAGGATCTGAAAGCTGCTCTTTAACACAATCTCATAGCAGCCAGATCATAATCTGAAGAAGAAGAAAGGATCTGACAATACAAAGCTTCTGCAAATCATTACTATCAAAAGCAGGGGCTAATCAAGCATAGATCCTTTGGAACAACTCATAGGTTGATCTTCATACAGTCATTTTCAAGAATTCTGAGAACAGAATTCCTTCAACCTTCTCCCTTCTTCTTTCTCATTCTGTAAAAGAGTTTTATTAATCCCTTTTCAAATGATTCAGTGGTTCAAGATCTCCTTATCAAAAGATCTGGTGGTTCATGATCTCCTTATCAAAAGATCACTGGTTCTAAGAGTCTCCTGATCAAAAGACTCATGCACAATAGTGCATTCCTACCAGGTGGTAGAAGAGAGGACTACCCACATTTTGGGGAACCTCTATAAAATTCATTGTGTCTGTGTTCTGATTTTCTGTGTTGTTCAGTCTTTTATTCTGCACTTTATTTCCTGCATTTTTTATTCTGCCTGGTTTATTAAGCATAACTCCTTAGAGTAATTTATTGTTAAACACCGTTAGGATAGAAATATTTTAAGACTCTATTCACCCCCCCCCCCCTCTAGAGGAATCTCAGAGGCATACTGTGCACTTTCATAAAGATCAAGTCAAGGAGCATGATAAGCTTGATGAGCCTATGTTTGTTGAACTAGAGGATACTCCTAGCGAGACGAGTGATCAAGGACATGAGCATTTTGGTGAAGACATTGAGCATGCTGATACTCATGGAGAGATTGATGTGGAGGGGCGGATCCAGGAATTTTGATTAGGGGGGCCCAATCAAAAGGTGAAGCAAATTTTTTTTAATATAGTGTATTAAATATAAAATCAAAGCGGGTTGGTTGAAGTGGAGAGACGCGTCATAGATCTTATGTGATCGTAAAGTATCATTAAAACTTAGGCAAGTTTTACCGTACTGCAATTAGTGTTGGATCGGTCGGCGCCCTTAGAGGGGGGGGTGAATAAGGGTTTTCAAAAACTTTATATTTTATTTAGAAAACTTTGGAATATTGCAATAATAAAACAAGAAGTCAAGTAAAACAAAAAGAGAGACAAGCTTTATTGATATTAAATAAGTTTTACAAAACTTGATCTCAATGGCGCTCGAGATCGGAGGTGAATAATAAAAACTCTTTTTTCGTTTTCCATACCGACTCGTATCCCCACGAACCGGTTGGCTTTAGCTGATCTCTCCCCAGATACGGCCTCAAGCCGCTCTAGCCAATCTATCCCCAGAAAGGCCTCGAGCACCCCCTAGACCTAGCCTAGATCTAGTCGCCAACACGAGGCGAATTTCAACCCTAAGTCCTACCCCAGACCTAGTCGCCAACACGAGGCGATTTCACTTAAACGATTACAAGAAAAGATGTGAAATGAAAAAGACAAATATAAAAAAACTCCCTCTATTTGGATCTCTTGGAGAAGTAGACGAAGACGCAGAGTATGATCGTAGTCGATGCGGTCTTTCGTCACGATGATGAAGCGTGTTGAAATCTTCTCCACGAATCTCCTTAAGCCTTCATGGATTTGTGGGAGTATCACTCTGAATCTTCCTCTCTCTGCTGTGGCACGAAGCTCTGGAGTTTGGGATTGTAGGAGGATGAAGAAGACGGTGCCAAAGCATCCAATTTATAGCCTTCACGCTACCGTCGGCGCTAGCGCTACCGCCGGCGCTAGCCCGGATTAGGAAACGTTTTGCGCGGCAGGATCTTCAATCCGCGGCAACATTTTGCTCTATGCCTCTTGTGCGCCATGCTACCGCCAGCGCTAGTAGCTACCGCCGGGCGCTAGCTCCTTCTTAAATTGCTTCCGAAATGGCGCTAATCAATGTTATCGCCGGGCGCTATCGCTACCGCCGGCGATAGTGAGCTTGTTCGAATTTTGGCCTCAATTTTGGGGGCAGTCATCATGTGTACTCCTTGAGTCATGTGGACCTAGTAAACCTGCACACTTGAACACACAAGATCAAATACACATAGGATTTGTTATTCTCAAACCTAGGATATGCGGAAGACCATATTCCAACAAACTCCCCCTTTTGATAATAACAAATCCATTAATGATAAATCAAAGCATTAATAAATAAGCATGATGAAACTCTACTTGTGTGTGTGTGAGAGATGACTTAGGATAATTATTAATTTTAGCATTTAGAATTGCTCCCCCTAAATATATGCTCCCCCTATGTGAATGCTCCCCTAATATGTATGCTATCAACTTAATCAATCATGTTGGGTTTTTATTTTCATAGCGGATTATATTTTTATCATGTTAGTTCTCCCCCTTTTGCATTTTATCATGTTAGTTCTCCCCCTTTGTTATTAGCAAAAGTGGGTAGGGATGCACCAAAGAAAAGTTGGATAATAAGATAAAGCATGATCGAGCTTTTGAGTGAGAAGGAAATGATAAGGAGTTTTAGAGCCACTTGTTAGAATAATTTTTGTATAAATATATCAGAGTTTTTAGTTTGAGCAAAAGTAATGATTTCCCCTTTATATAAGAGTTTTAAGCATAAAAAATAGTGATTTCTAAGTAACCAATCTACCCAGACAATACGTCTACACCCTAGCCCCGTACTAAGTGACGGATGGGCATGAGGAGCTGCAAACATGCCGTAGGTTGGGGTGTTAGTCCCTTATGCAAACACTAGAAAAAACTCAACCTAGCACTTTTTCCCCCCAGTGCCTCGCAAGGCCCCACTGGAACCCTCCCCGGTTAAGGACAAGACATGACTAGATAAGGTTATCTAATGTCTACAACCCTACGCCCCCGCTATGGTGAGAAATGAAGTCATGGATAACAATTATTGGAAATAGTAAGCATTTAAATCTAATGGAAATTTCATAGCATATGGATTTTTATTTGAAAATAAAACACACTTAGCTATATTGAAATTCATGAATGAATCAGAGTTTGAGTATTGTAGAAGAAAAAAGAAACATCATAATACTAAATAAGAGTTTAAGTTCAAAAAAGAAGATGTTTTTGAGTTTCAAAATGAACTTTATAAAGATAAGAGTTGAAGCATTTTCGAATAAAGAAACAACATCTTTTTAGCAATTATAAGTAAGAGGTAAAATTTGATTTGAAATTCAATAATAAGAGGATGTTTTTATAAGCAATATTTTACTTGTTGGAGGAGTGTTTAGCATGAAAGTTTTCAGAGAAATAAATCAGAGTTTTTAGCATAAGAAATGATATGCGTGTTGGAACAACCAATATAAATTCTACCAAGCAAGTCTACCATTTGTTTTTAGAAAAATTGAGATTTTAGACTTGATATAAGCATGAAAGCACAAGGTAAAAATTTTATGGTGATGATGCGGAAGACTTGTAGAAATACATGAAACATCTTATTTTAATCAAGGATAATCCATAAAAAGATATATGAGTTAATTTCAAATAGAAGATGTTTTATGTAAATCATGTTTCAATGAAAATCTTTTATGGTTGACAAAAAGTAACCAAGCATGAAATAATATTATCATAAAGAGATTACTACACTGTTATTTCAATTCACAGTTTCAAATCATACCAAACATTGTAGAAAGCATGCTAGGTTATCTAGTGCATTTCATAAATAAAGAGTAGCATAGAATTAGCGTTAGGATCCAATACTCATGAGAAGAAGTGTTATGGAAGATAATGATGTGCACATAAGTGTATTTTTGAGTAGAGTATACGAGTGTTTTAATCAAAAAATACAAGAGATATGTAAAGTAGAAGCACAACAAAACACAAATAATTTTACTTCCACACACTTTAATGCACAAAAAAATGTACAACTACCAAGGTGCTTTGCACACACAATGCTCATTAAGACTTATCAGGGTGCAAAGTAGTGCTTGGGGGATCACAGATTTTAATTTTACTGTTTGAGACTAGTGATCCGGTGTACTTAAGAGTAAGTGGTTTTTCTTATTTTGAAAGAAAGATATGGTTTGCACAAGACACTTCACTATTCTTTCCAAGGTGCTCAACCTCACAACGCTTATTAAGACTTATCAGGAGGTTCAAGTAGTGCTTGGTGGAGTTATTTTTGTTATTTATTTATGATTTTTGTTTTGTACAAAGTTCTCCGAATACACTTGTTTTGCAAACCAATATAATTTATGAAAAAAATATAACCACTTTTCTTATCTTTTATAAGTGCAAATAAAGGAGTGTAGGTAAGATACTTGTGCAATTTTAGTTCATTGTACTAATACATAAACATACACAAGCATTCTTAAATTAAACCATATGTAGACAATGTCAAAAAGTGAGTGAATATCTATCATTATCAAACATAAAACATTTCTCATACATAGAGGCATGCTAAGCTTGATCCTACACAACCTTTAACATATAATTGATGCACATATTAATAGATATATCTAAGCATGAAGAAAACAATGTTCAAAGTAGTTTGAGATGATAAATCGCAACATTATAGAAGTACTAAATCATGCTTGATTTTTACAATAAAGTCCATACAGTATTTTTTGATATTTTTGAAAAATAATCTTTATTTAAAGTTTGAACTTATAAAATTGATCTTGGACTTCCCGAGGACTACCTTGTGAGTGGTTTGCCCGGTACTAGGTGATATGATGGGATGATAGCCCAAATCACCCTTTCACAAGATACAAGTAAAAAAGTTAAGTTCAAAAATAACAATATTTTTATAAATTTTTTTGTTTTATATTTTTGTATTTGATTTTTAAGAAAAATTTGACTTTTACAAAAATAGAAAGCAAAACATATTTTTGTAATTTGGATTTTCTATTTTTGTATTTGATTTTTCAAAAATATAATAAAAGCAAAAATGCAGAAATGAATAGTACCCATAGATTAATATATTTTTAGGGATTTTTCAAAATTTTAAAATTACAGAAAAACGAACCTCGACGCTAGCGCCTGCGGTAGCGCTAGCGCGGGAGACAGTGAACGATTTTTTAGGATTTTAGAAATTTTGATTGGTGGTCTTGATTAGGTGTCCCAATAGTAGTTCCATGCTGAAGTTGCAGATTTTTAGGAGATGTTTTGGATGGTCCAAATTGCATGAAACGTTAGCGATTTCTTATATGACTTGACAAAATAATCATTGCACGAGATATATTTACTTATGTTTTCATTTTGACTTTTCTAAAGACTTGTGCTTATAACTTAAAAAAAATAGGAAATGAAAACCCAAGATATCATGTTTGAACAAATCAAATATGCATGGTTTCGGTGAACAAGGAGTAATGTTCACTCAAATAGTAACATGGATATGCCCTGACATATAAAACCTAACATAGATATAAATATTCTTTAGGTGACAATGTTAGTATGATAGATTTGAGATTAATGTTATGCCAAAGTTTGATTATGATTCAACATAGAGACCTAGAATGGAGTGACAATTCTATTTGATTTGATATCAAAATGATTCATAGGTCTAAACTAGAAATAAATCACAATACACACATAATACACCATAACACCAACCATGGTAAACAATTATAATGTCAATTGTTATCATATAATTTGTGATAGTTGTTTATAGATGATTCTTGATATGAATTATGATTTTAGAGATATTTAGCAAAAGATATCACTAGATCATGGTGGTGTTTGTGAATTCAATATTCATTATGAAGATAACTTCTTTCAACACATTTTAGTGATTTTCCTTTAATTAAGAATTTTGAATATATATGTGATTTTTTGATAGGTGAACAATAATGATGGTTTAGATCATGTTTGATATCAAGGAGAGAACACAATATAATTTTTTGTTGTGAACAATGACACCCATATTGAAAGTTGAGTTTTTATTTAAATCTTGAATTTTCTTTTAAATCAAGTTATTTCACTAAACCACTTATTGGTGAAGGCTAAGAATCTTAATAGCCTAATAACCGGATTTAATTTGAAATATCTTATAGCAAATTTAGAGTTTGATTCATATAGATAATATAAGATATTTATAATAATAAAAGATAGGTAATCAAAATAAAAATATGATTTTGAATTTTGATCAAAAATGATTTATAAACTCATTAAGCTTTATGAGATAAAATCATATTTCCAATACTATATAGGATGACCATGGCATGATAGTTTAAAAGGAACACAAAAAGAAAAAGATAGAAAAGACATTAAAGCACATCATGAAATAGAAATTTGTGTATTTTATTTTAATTGATTTCTACTTCATGCAAATGATGGGATACTAATGAATAAGAGATTTAGGTATCCAAAGAGGACCGGGAGTGACGGTTCTTTTGGGTACCCAAATACATCGTGTTTTCTTTTGGGGAGATGTGATTGAATGGGCCCTTTTGATTTGAGTTTGTGTTTCATCTTTAACTTTTGGTCGCCATTCAAACATTGGTTTAATATTATTCTTATTTATCAAATTTCCATGATGATTTTCTTTTCTTTGAAGATTATAATTGAAATTATTATTTATAGGAAATTTGTATAATTTCAATTTTAAGTTGGGAGAAACATGATTTTGTAAATAATGATGATTTGGTTTTTGATATGAAAAAACATTTTGTTTCTTATTCCCATTATTATGTTTAGTTAAGATATTTGTATTCAACTTGCTTTTAGATATTGCTTGATATTCTAAATTTGTATGTTTTGAATTTGTATTTATAATTTTCATAAGCAAGTTGATTTTTGATTTTAATTCATCATTCTTTATCTTTAGATTATGCCTAGCTTTATTATAAGCTGTTGTGCTATTTTTAAGAGTGGAGGCAGTGGAGACAATAGAGTCAATATGATTTTGATACTCATTTCTAAACTCATCAAATGTTTCATCCATCTCTTTAATTTCAATTTTAAAATCTTTGCACTTAGCACAATCATTTTTCAAGGAAGTATTTTCTAAACATAATTTTTCATTTTGTTCTTTTACTAAAATAAAATCCTTTTCAAGTTTCATGAGTTTTTCCTTAATATTATAATAATCAAAACAAGGTTTTGTGTTTTCAAGTAAAGGACAAGATGGTGAAACCACATCACAATTTGATTCTAAATTAACATTAGCTTTTAATCTCTTATTTTCTAAATGTAAATTTCTAATAGTGATTTTCAATTTCTTGATCTTACGTTTAGCAGTTTTTAGTATATTGAAACTAGAAATGGAAGTTATCACACAAGAAGAAGATTTTGACTTTCTTACAGCGCTTTTAGTAGAGGCAAAATATGTGCATAAAGTTCCTTCGTTATCTTTTGGTCCTTCCTCGATCACAGATGAGTTTTCATCTTCTTTTGATGTAATGTTCTCTTTCTCTATTTCAATATTCTCCATGGCTTTGCTCCGAGAGAGATCTTCTTGAATGATAATGGATGCTTGTACGTTCTTTTCCTCCTGTGTTTGTTCCACACCTGCGAGAGGAAGATTATACATTTCTTCAAGAAAGTGCCATATTTTGTATGCACTAGAAAAGCAAGATATGAATTTGAAAATTTCATTTGATAGACCGCAAAATAAATAATGTTTAGCTTTTGCATTTAATTGAAGTTCCTTTTTATTTGATTCATTTGCAGGTCTTGCTATTGCTAAATTCCAAACTTCGATGTCTAAAGTTTTAATAAATTTTTCAATTAAGATTTTCCATCCTTTATAATTTGTCCCTTCAAATAAAGGTGGTGTAGGTGATTTTTCTTCTTCACAAAAATTTCCCCCACTAGTAGAAGCGAGATCATGAGACGCCATTATTCCCGGTTGTTAAGCCGATTGGAATAAAACCGCTCTGATACCACTTGTTGGATCGGTCGGCGCCCTTAGAGGGGGGGTGAATAAGGGTTTTCAAAAACTTTATATTTTATTTAGAAAACTTTGGAATATTGCAATAATAAAACAAGAAGTCAAGTAAAACAAAAAGAGAGACAAGCTTTATTGATATTAAATAAGTTTTACAAAACTTGATCTCAATGGCGCTCGAGATCGGAGGCGAATAATAAAAACTCTTTTTCGTTTTCTATACCGACTCGTATCCCCACGAACCGGTTGGCTTTAGTCGATCTCTCCCCAGATACGGCCTCAAGCCGCTCTAGCCAATCTATCCCCAGAAAGGCCTCGAGCACCCCCTAGACCTAGCCTAGATCTAGTCGCCAACACGAGGCGAATTTTAGCCCTAAGTCCTACCCCAGACCTAGTCGCCAATACGAGGCGATTTCACTTAAACGATTACAAGAAAAGATGTGAAATGAAAAAGACAAATATAAAAAAACTCCCTCTATTTGGATCTCTTGGAGAAGTAGACGAAGACGCAGAGTATGATCGTAGTCGATGCGGTCTTTCGTCACGATGATGAAGCGTGTTGAAATCTTCTCCACGGATCTCCTTAAGCCTTCATGGATTTATGGGAGTATCACTCTGAATCTTCCTCTCTCTGCTGTGGCACGAAGCTCTGGAGTTTGGGATTGTAGGAGGATGAAGAAGACGGAGCCAAAGCATCCAATTTATAGCCTTCACGATACCGCCGGCGCTAGCGCTACCGCCGGCGCTAGCCCTGATTAGGAAACGTTTTGCGCGGCAGGATCTTCAATCCGCGGCAACATTTTGCTCTATACCTCTTGTGCGCCATGCTACCGCCAGCGCTAGTAGCTACCGTCGGGCGCTAGCTCCTTCTTAAATTGCTTCCGAAATGGCGCTAATCAACGCTATCGCCGGGCACTATCGCTACCGCCGGCGATAGTGAGCTTGTTCGAATTTTGGCCTCAATTTTGGGGGCAGACATCATGTGTACTCCTTGAGTCATGTGGACCTAGTAAACCTGCACACTTGAACACACAAGATCAAATACACATAGGATTTGTTATTCTCAAACCTAGGAGATGCGGAAGACCATGTTCCAACAATTAGACCAGCGATGTTCTATGGTTCTGAGTGTTGGGCAGTGAATTGTGTACATGAGCAAAAAATGGGAGTTGCGGAGATGAGAATGCTTAGGAGTATGTGTGGACACACGAGACTGGTTAAAATTAGGAATGAATGTATCAGGGATAAGACAGGAGTAACACCAATTGCAGAGAAGATGCGAGAAGCTCGACTAAGATGGTAGAAGTTCGGCAAAGGATCCATATAGCCGACTCCACTATAATGGGATAAAGGCTTGAGTGTTGTTGTTGTTGTTGTTGTTTGTAATGTATTAAATATAAAAATATATTTTTGATAAAAAACCCTCTATTTTTAATAAACAAAAACGAGACAAACAATCATATAGATGTTATTTCAATATACAAATTACAATTACAATGAAAAATTAATCAAAAAATAATGAATTTGTTGCAATAAAAAAACAGAGCATAGAGAAATCAACAAAAATTTCAATAGAAGTGAGTTTTTCTCCGAGGTGAAGTAGTAAAGGAGCCGGATTTCTGCGGATCCTACAAGGCTGCAACGGAGCGGATGACCTGAGCTTTATTAAGTTTCCTACTATACCTGATTATGCTTGTAACAAGTAGTTCTACGAGACCGGCAGAATATGTGTCGGTGGAGCTATAATGGGTCGCGGTGGTAGTGCGTCCGTGATAGAAAACTGTGGGCCGACTGATGGGTTGATACAGTTTCCCAAAAGGGGTTAAGCTCAATGGAACGACAACGGGCGACTCATGAAGAAACGACAGCTCTTCCCCGCGCGGTCAGCAAGAACGATGCATGCGAGTGATTGAGCGGATTCGATCAGCAAGGATCTCGTGAGTAGTGAGCAGGAGTCGCTGGGCGCCGAAAGGGGAGATTGATGAAGGCTTCAGTTGTGGCTGGGGACGACAAGACCACTACAGGATGAAAACAGAATGACGAGCGTTGTTGCTTTTCCTTGACAAATGTGTCGTTTACCAAATGGATGTTTTCGTCGACGATGATAAGGATCGTGGAGGCGCAGGAGATGGCAGATGCAGGGAACGGACACGTCGGCCATGCTGGGAGGCGTCGGCGTTCTTGTTGTTGATGACGCAAATATTTTTGTGCTCGTCTACTGGCGTAAAGGTCGCTGCACGCTTGCGAGAATCGAAGCAGGGCGGATTAAAATGGCAGCAGCTTCGTAGAAGAGGGGGTCAAACATCGTTTTTCACTCGTTAAAAAAATGAAAATCTCCATCTTCTCGGAGACATTTCTCCCTCATTCGGACACCATTTTGACGTGTAAGTAGTCAAAATTCATTGGCTCGACGAGAGGAATCCAAATGTCCTAATATTTTTGCAAAATTCTTGGGGGGGGGGGGGGGGGGGGTCGGGCCCCCGCCGGTCCCCCTTGGATCCGCCCCTAAGGAGCCCACTACCCCATCTATTGCTACCTGACGTCCTAGACGGACAATCACGGCTCCAACTCGTTACTCTCCATCTCTTCACTATCTTTCTTCTGACTGATAATGGAGAGCCTAGTTATTACGAAGAAGCTATGCAAGTTGTTGAGAAAGATGAGTGGAAGAGTGCTATGGAAGATGAGATGGACTCTCTATCCATTAATCGGACATGGGATTTAGTTAAGCTTCCAACTGGGAAAAAGGCCTTTCAAAACAAATGGCTATACAGGTTGAAGCATGAGCATGATGGGTCTTATAGGTATAAGGCCAGACTTGTTGTGAAGGGATTCCAACAGAAGGCAGGAATCGACTTCACTGAGATTTTTTCTCCGGTGGTGAAGCTATCTAATATCCGAACTGTTCTGAGTATTGCTGCAGCTGAGGATCTCCACTTAGAACAGCTGGATGTAAAATCTGCGTTTCTTCATGGTGAATTGGAGGAAGATATTTATATGCTTCAGCCACAAGGATATATAAAAGTACGAAAAGAAGAGTTGGTGTGCAAGTTGAAGAAGAGCCTTTACGGGCTTAAACAAGTGTCAATACAGTGGTATATGAAGTTTGACAGGTTCATGCAGAAGAATGAGTACACGCGCTGTCATTCAGACCATTGTTGTTATTTCAGGAAACTGAAGAACTCCTACATTATACTACTTTTATATGTTGATGATATGTTAGTGGCAAGTTCTAACATGGAGGAGATTAAACAGTTGAAGAGAAAAGGACAAAGGTTCTATATGCATCGGCTGTGGGGAGCCTCATCTATGCCATGATCTGCACTAGGCCCGACATTGCCCAGGCAGTGGGAGTTGTGAGCAGATATATGTCTGATCCAGGTCAAGAGCATTGAAATGCTGCCAAGTGGATAATGAGATATCTTGCGGGCACTAAGGATATGGTATTGTGTTACTCAGGCACAAAAGTCCACTTGCAGGGATATGTTGACTCTGATTTAGCTGGAAAGATCGATGACAGTAAGAGCACCACTGGCTATGTGTTTACTCTTGGGAGTGCTGATATCACTTGAATGTCAAGGTTACAAAAGATTGTTGCTTTGTCAACAACGAAAGATGAATATATTGCTGCATCTGAAGCCAGCAAGGAGTTAATATGGCTGCAGGGTTTACTGAAGGAGCTCGGTTCTGAGCAAGTCGGTTACAGTCTATTCAGTGACAGTTAGAGTGCCATTCACTTAGCTAAAAATTCAGCTTTCCATTCTAGAACTAAGCACATCAGACATCGATATCATCACACACGTTCTTTGATTGAAGAAGGTACTTTTAGATTAGAGAAGATACACACTGATGATAACCCAGCAGACATGTTTACAAAGATTGTGCCCGGTGTGAAAATGGAGTTTTGTTCAAACTCCATTGGGCTGATTATTACTAGATAACCAGTATTGCCACCATGATTTGCAGTGCAAATGTGTTGTTCGAGAGAGGATTCAGTCCCAAGTGGGAGATTGTTTTGGTTTGGTCCTGATCTTGACCGGTTCATTTGAACCGGTCTTGGGTTCCCTTTTGTATGCTGAAAGGAGCCGACCCTGCATATTGGAGAATACCGATACCGATAGGAGCTCGGAACGGGAAAAAGAGAACAAGAAGCGGAGACTCTAGCATCGATCTTGGCGATCCCTTGGGGGTCGATCTTGGAGGCGTCATCGTCGACGTCCGGGGAGAAGAGGCGACATCTCTGGTTGGCAGTGGCCCAGGCGAGGAGCAATGAGTTCGTCCTGTTGTGCTCAGAAGAGGGCTGGTTCTCAAGCCTAAGGTTGGGGCCAGCTGCAGAAGGAGGAGAGGAACTTCTTCCCCCGTGTTCCAGTTCATCTCCGGCTACGATTCGTAGCCGAGGTTTTGCATTTCTCTTTTCTCAAACCTTAAATCTCTTCTTGTACTTTTCATGGTATTCTAGGGGAGCTTTGCGATATTAGTCAAATAGTGGCTAAGCAAGCTCGCTAGTCTCTGTGATGAATGTATGTAGGGGTGCTTCGTAGTATTGACCGGTAGAGGGTTAAGCGGAGCACATAGTCCTCTCTTATTGTTGCTCTGCATTATATTGTGGTGGCAGATTATGCTTGAGTTTTATTCCTCACGAGGGTTTCCCAAGCTTATTAATACAAAAGATTTGTGATATCTTTGTTTGTCGATGCGATTGTTGTTGCTTCAGTTTACCCGCAATCCTAACAGTCTCCTAGGTTCATAATTTACAATAGTATTTTACTCTAGATTCAAATAATTAATTTCTTGAGCGACAATAATCTCTCTTAAGTTTATTATCAAAATCATTCAATACTCAATGCTATAGCTTGGATTAATTCAATATATGTAAACTGGCAACCTGCTTAGTCCATTAATTTCTCCAAGATACTCATATTACCCTCTCTTCACAATATATCAAGTCTAGCTTATAACAGCAACATATATATATTTAATACTAATTAAATTACTAATCAATTGGCAATTATTTAAAATTTGATTCTTAGATCAAATATCGAGTACAAAATCTCAAAGAACTTAGCCGAACAGAAAGAACGATTATACATTTTTTTTAATCCAAAATTGAAACGAGAATTACCGGAACTGATCCAAACTGATTGATTCAGCTCGGTTCCTCAGTCAATTATCAGTTCTCCTGTTCTTTTTGGATACTCCTGTGTCAATGTAAGGCTTGTGAATTAGAGAATCGGACATGAGCTCGAGTTAACCCACGCAATTGAGTCCAACACGGGTTGGGTCCGGCCTCGGTCTATATAAACCAATTCTTTTCGTCTGTATTTCCCGGTCTCGGATTCCAAGCGAAAACCCTAAAAACCTGATGGCGAGGAAGAGAAAGCTCAGCTCCCAAGTCATCGCCGAGGAGGAGGAGGAAGAAGACCAGCCGACTGGCTACTCCTCCGAAGAAGGGGATGACGACGAAGAGGAGGAGGGTGACGAAGAAGGTGACGAAGAAGGCGATGAAGAAGAGGATGATGAGGAAGACGACGAAGAAGAAGAGTTAGATGGAGATGAGGATGATGAAAATAATCAAGCAGAGGTCAAGGAAGAGGACCTATCAAGCAAAGAATCCATCATCAAGCTCCTTGAACCCTTCGGAAAAGACCAATTGATCGAAATTCTCAAGGAGGCCGTCCGTACGAATCCCTCTCTCCTTTCCCGCGTCCTGAACGTGGCGGAGACCGATCCCATCCACCGCAACATCTTCGTTCACGGGCTTGGCTTCGAAGTCACCTCGGAGACCCTGGCTGCCGTCTTTTCCCCCTTCGGCAAGATCGCTGAGTGCAAGGTAGTCACTGACCACACAACAGGCCGATGCAAAGGTTTTGGGTTTGTTCTCTTCCGCCTCCGTTCTGCAGCCCAGCGTGCCCTCAAGGAGCCTTTGAAGAAGATCGGAAACCGCATGGTGAGCTGCCAGCTTGCTTCTTTGGGTGCCCCTGGTACCTCTAAAGAATTAGGGCAACATGCCATCTCGGAGGTGACTGGAAGGAAGATCTATGTAAACAATGTTGGAATCAACATCAATCCAGAGCGCCTCCTTGATTTCTTTTCAAAATTTGGAGAGATCGAGCAAGGTCCGCTCGGGTGCGATCCGGCGACAGGGAAGTTTCGTGGGTATGCACTTTTTTACTACAAGACGGTGGAAGGGTGCGCTAAAGCGTTAGAGGAGCCAACGAAGTATTTTGAGGGATGCGAGCTACGGTGCCAGAGGGCATTTGAAGGTCCTAGTAAGAAACATAATACTCAGATGACACCTATGATTGCAACTAATACTCCTCCTGGTGGGGCACAGAAAAATGATCTTGCTCTTAGTTATGCCTCTGCAGTAGCTTTAATGGGGCAAAATTTAGGTCAAGGTACAACAATTGGGCAGAGTGGAAGAGTAGGGCTGCTTAATCCAGCAGCAGGATTATCACCTGCATTGAGTGGCGGAGTTGCTGGCATTCCTTCAATGCCTTATGCGGTTGGATCAGCTAACAGAGCATCAGGATTGGGTGTCAACAGTATAAGTCCGAGTGTAATTGGAAGTTATGGTTCCCTAGCAGCTCTCCAGGGATTGGGGGCTTACCAGCCAACACCTACTGAGATAAGTAGATCTCGATCAGGAATTGGTTCTATCGGAGCGAGTGGCTTGCAACCTTTTTGATGGCCGGTAAGGTATGCAAATTCCATCATCATTCATTAATTATTGTTTCATTACATGGATAATTTAGGATTTTATCACTAATAATTCTTGCTCTATGTTGGCTTTTATTGAAGTATTAGAATTAAAATTGAAATTGATTTTATATTTCTGATATAGAATCCAGGGAGCATATGACTAACTGCTTTACTGATGTTTTATATGCTCTAGTTATCAGATGGATTTTTGTGTATTGTGCGTATATCCCTCTGTGCTAATCTGGTTGAAATGTGTATAAATATTTCCGGTAATTGAAGAGCCTTGCTAGATCTTAGAAAACTTGTTATTTCCAGTGTCCTGTAATGTTTTGCATCTTTGGCCAACATAATATGTTTTTGTTGGAAATGGGTTTATTTCATGTTTTAAAAAGATCATCTCTTTCGATAGGTGCGTCAGTTTATCATTTTTAATCAAGCAATCCATCAACGTTTTATTTTTCTTTAATTTTTTTATCTATTTGATTCCTAAGTTTCTTTTATGCGAGAGGACGTCACAAAATCTAATGATAGTTGATGGGTACCCCAAAAATCAAAATGTTCGGATTGGACCAACAAGACCACAATTACAACTGGCTCGACGAGACGGTTCCAACGGTCCAAATTTTATGAAAATATGAGTCCGCTTCACCCCTCAAATGGCCTCTGGAACGCTTCAGATGGAAAATCGGCCCGAACAGGACCGGCCCAGTCCGGGCCGATCACCCCTTACTCACGCTAGGGTTAAGGGCGGCGGCCACCGCTGCCCCTCTCATTTCGGCCACCAATTGGTTCACATGTGCGCAACTCTACATCACATTCACGCGTGCGTAGCTTTCCAGCACGTTCACCCGCGCGCAACTCTCCAGCATGTTCGCGTGCTCGCAGCCGGCCGGTGTTCACGTACACGCATCTCTGCAGCACGTTCGTGTGCGTGCCGCTCACTACCATGTCCACGTGCGCGCAACTCTTCAACAAGTTCACGTGCACGCAACTCTACATCACATTCACGTGTGCACAGCTTTGCAACACGTTCATGTGAGCGCCACTCTCGCACACGTTCATGTGCTCTCAACTCCGTAACACATTCACGCGCGCTCAACTTTTCAAACCGTTCACGTGGGCACAACTCTTCAGTGCGTTCACATGCGCGCAACTCTGCACACGTTGACTTGCGCGCAACTTTGCACACGTTGATTTGCGCGCAACTTTTCAACACGTTCATGTGCGCGCTCCTCAAAAGCACGTTCATGCGCGCGCAGCTCTGCAACACGTTCAAGTGCGCTTAGCTGTTCAGCACATTCATGTGCGCGCAATCCTCCACCACGTTACGTACACGCATCTCTGTTGCACGTACGTGTGCGCGCTGCTCACCAGCACATCCACGTGCGAGCAGCTTACCATGTTTTCCACGTGCACACAACTCACCATGTTTTCCACGTGCGCGTAACTCTTCAACAAGTTCACGTGCGCACAGCTCTGCATCACGTTCACGTACACACAACTCTCCAGAACATGCCCCTGCGCGCGTGGTAGTGATATTGTGTACCGATAATGGAGATAGCCTTCTTCATTTGGACCTCAATCAACAGATGATTATCGGGTTGCCTTTAGTTACCGCCGTGCGTTATGGTTCTCGCCGTGTTGTAGAGATATTGTGTCCCATTAATGGAAATAGCCGTCTTCATTTGGATCTCAATCAATAGATGAGTTTAAATAAAAATCGAAAAGTGGTGTATAACTACTTTCCGCATTAATTAAATAATATTATGTTTATTTTAAGCTGCATTAAATAATTGATAGCGCCCCGAGCTTATCGCGTTCGGGGTACTGTCGCGGTTGGCCGTAGGGGCGGAGCCCCGTGCCTGTCACTCGTATGTATATATGTATATATGGATTTAATAAATGCATTCTTGTGATTGGTTTTCTTAATTAAACATAATTGATAGTCAAATGTGGTTAAGTTGATTTATGAACTTATGTTTCTCTCTATCTTCTAGTTAAGTCCGCTGTAATGGACATCAAGTTGTGATAACTGATAGGCCTTATACTGATGCTTAGGGTCAAAGAATTCACTTATTGTAATTAAATTGTTTAATATGATTTCCTTTTTTAATTTTACAAAATATCACGGCTTATTAAATTGGTTGGGAAAACATTAGCAAGTGTGAATGCATTGGTAGCAAGTGGCTATCATTTTTCGTGAGGTATCAAACACAGAGGAAAATATAAGTACTGAGATATGCTTGAATCTCGAGTAACGGCGTTGAGCCGCCTTCTTCGTTCAAGAACCAAAAACATAGAATACCCTAACGGTCCGTTCGGTGTGCAGGAATTGGCTTTGGGTTCCAGAAAGCCCATTCTGCTGTTCGGCGCGTGAGAATTGCGTTGAAATTGGTTTTCAAATAAAAACCCATAGGTTTTCCTTTTAACCTAAAATCTAAACAATGAAAACTTATCCCTCGATGCAAACTTTCTGCGGTTTTGCTCCCGATACCGCGACTCCGACCCATCTCGCGACGCCTCCCGCTGATCGGGCGACGGAAAGCTCCATCTCCTTCAGGTATGGCGTCTGAATCCACTTCCTCCTCCACCTCTTGTTCTTCTTTCTCACTGTTGTTCGGCGCGGGAAATTATGGCCCGATTTCCACACCGCCATCGTCGTATCATTCCACGAGTTCGCTACATCCCCGACCTCTCCCGTGCGTCGAAGCCCCAACTCGCCGTTACTAGGAAAAGTGATCTTGGCAACTCGATACCTGTTGTTTTCGCCTTCCAATACGAGATTTGAGTTTGAGCTTCATCTTCTTTGAGTTCCGGTGTGAGATCCGAGCTTGAGCTTCATTTTCTTCAAGTCCCAGTTCGAGATCTGAGCTCGAGCTTCATCTTCTTCGAGTACCAGAGCATTTACCGTCACTTAAAATTGTTTTCTACTCCAACATTGAGATCACTTATGATCCATTAAGAACATATAATTACTTAATGCTTCATATACCTCCATAGATTTTACTGGTGGTTTGCAAGCCTCTGCTACCTGCATAAGCTTCAACATTAATATTGAATAGTAGAGATGTCAGTATCTCAATTGTTCGTTTTTTCTTTGGTACCTGCATAAGTTTCATTGCACAATTATTTCATATGTTAAAAGCACTTTGCACACTAGTTGCAATCATTGTAATGAGATTTTGTTTTATGTTTTTCTATGTTGATTTGGATCTCTTGGCTTTTAACCACTTCATGGTGGAGCAAGGCCTGATTTTTAATTTCATTTTATCTCTGGAATTCAGATAATATTCTTGTAATGTTCGAAATACCCCTGTTATGTTTGGAATTAGGAATTTTTAAAATTTCAATTCCAGAAGTCAATTCCAATGTGCAGCCGAACAACTTTTATGTATCAATTCCAATTCCGTTCACTGAATTCCATGTTGCAGCCGAGCAACAAAATTAGTTTTATGCACAAAGCCATTTTCTGCAGATATTGGTTTTCTGACCAAAGCCAATTCCAGAAAGTCAATTCCTGGGCGCCGAACGGACCCTAATATTAAATGCAAATCCTTTACATGTAATATGATTTCCAAACCAGCAGAAGAGAAATACAAAAACACATAATAAGAGTAGGCCTAAGCCCCGCGTCTAGTTCGTGGTTCGTCTGATCTAAACATGGTTTGCGCTACTAGACCCACATTAGTCTCTCTCTAAGTGTGTTGTGTGCACTTATATCTATGTCAGTACATCAAGAATCAAAAGGAATCTTGATCAAAAAAAGTTTCTTAGTAAAACACTTATTAATATCTAAGAGTGTACGTTGATATTTGTTGGCATTTCTTGTTTTCTACATTCATGTCTGTTTCAAATATTTCTTGTCTTAAATTTTGTTTTGTTTTGAAACTAAAACGAGAGTATGAATTATGTTTCAAGTGTTTGAATGACTTAGTGTGGTAACTACTTTGTTTTGATTTTCTATTAGGAATAATGAAATCAAAGTGAAGATTTAATGAGAATATTTATTGTATTGTTACGAAGACGAAAACGAGCAAGGGACGAGGAGACGAAGACACGACACATATGTCGATGTCGGGACCGAGGCGACAACGACACGGATCCCAATATGACGACGGGCATTCACCAGTAGCGCACACGAACTTAGCGCACCCATCAACATAATATGTTATTATCGCATTTGTATTTCGGGACATGGGTTATTTAACGTTTGCCCTTGCGTATCTCAGAACTAGACACTATATATGCCTATACGTGTATCTCATTATGATTATCTTGGAGTAAGTTCACTTTTGGGGGAAGCCCTAGGGGCTGAAATCTCTCTCTCTCTTCTTCTTCCCTCTTCTTCTCGACTCCTTCCTCTCCTCCTCTTCAACCCTAATACCTAACATTGGTCGGATCTGCCATCTTCAGGCCGCGATTTTCGCTGCCCGAAACACTACAACGCTTACACCCTCGCTACCGGCCCATGACTACACTTGCAGACTCGCCGACTGCCTCGCACGACTCCCATCCCAGTGCACGTGTCTCTTCCGATCGCGCTTTCCATGTTTGATCTGACTTGACCGCTCGTCGCTTCCTCGCCTCCGCCAACACGTCTCCCGTGTGACCACATCGCCAATTCCTTCGCGTCGCGCAACAACAGATCGACGACCGCTCGACGACAGCTCCATGACCGCTTGACGACTTGCTTCCCCGATCCTTCTCCCCAATTGGTCCCGCCGGTAGCAGCTCGCGCTCCTTCCCTTCATCGGCCTTCTTCAACATGCATGCCCCCTCGGCTCCGTTCTATGGCGCCCTCCGAGACACCAACGCCCCTACCTCATGTGGATCCGACTATTTACAGTCGCCTTGATGCTTATGAGGCATCCATTGCTTCGCTCCAGGCTCTAATGTTGCGGATGGATGCTAAATTCGATGCCCGCTTGGCCGACAGACTGAGTGCTTCACCGTCATCCAACACAGAGTCCTCATCGCTTCTCGAGGCACACTAGGACCCTCCCTGGGACCCTCTTTCGCCGCCGGCGGGCTTCGCGCCTCCATTCTGTTCGTTTGACGTTCCTTCCTTCAACGACACCGACCTCATGGGATGGATTGCCCGTGCGGAACAATTTTTCGACTTTCATTTGACTCCAGAGCCACACAAGGTTGCTACGGATCTCATCGACATGGACGGGTCATCCCTCCATTGGATCCGCTGGCTACGACAGAAGAACCCTTCGCTCTCTTGGGCGGAACTTCAACAGGACCTCATCCTACACTATGATGTTCACTATTCCGAGACTACAGTTGAACGTTTGTGTTGTGTCCGTCAATCAATCCTCCTGAATGACTACAACGACGAGTTCATTGTCTTGGCGACGCACATTCCTGGCTTACAGACAGATCATTACTTGGGTTTTTTTATGTAGGGGCTCCTCCCCCACACTCTGCTGGGGGCCTCTGTTCGGACTTGCACATGACTGTGGGCCTCTGCCCTCTCCGCGCAGATTTCTACTCTTGTGAGCTCGGTGGTCTTGACTCCATACTCGGCGTCGTGTGGCTTCATACACTCAAGGACATGCATCTCAACTGGGTCCGCATGACGATGCACTTTTATTAAGCGAAAGTCATTTTACTCTTGGATGGGGAGGCGTCCGTTTCCCATCTATCGGTGGCACCCCATCCACCTCAGCAACATGCGATAGTAGATTCGGCCGCATACCTATGGCGCGACGTTGAGCCGACCCTCCTGGCCGCCCCTCCACCATCCCAGTTGCAATGTGTCCCGGTAGTTGCTTCTGCTTTGAGGACAAGACGAATTTTTGAGAGGGAGGCAAGTTACGAAGACGGAAACGGGCAAGGGACGAGGAGACGAGGACACGACGCATATGTCGACGTCGGGATCGAGGCGACGATGACACGGATCCCAATACGATGACAGACGTTCGCCCATTGCGTGCACGAGCTTAGCACACCCATCAACTTTATATGTTATTGTCACATTTGTATTTCTATTCATGGGTTATTTACCGCTTGCCCTTGCGTATCTCAGAACTGGCAATATATATGCCGATGCGTGTATCTCATTCGGACTATCTTGGAGTAAGATCATTTTTGGGGGGAAGCCATAGGGGCTGAAATCCCTCTCTCTTCTTCTTCCTCATTCTTCTCGACTCCTCCCTCTCCTCCTCTTCAACCCTAGCACCTAAGATAATTACACAGCCACCTAGGTAATGCACGTACTATTGAAATACTCAAGAGTCTGTACAGCATTGAATAATGTGTAGGTGTAAAATTATAAGATTTGGAATGAATGATCACCATCAAATTTCTTGATGACTAAAACAAAGTCTAAGCAGTAAGCAACCATTTTTGTTGATGAATACGAGGAAAAATTGTCATACTTTTTGATTGAATTTGTGTAGAGATATGAATATTGGACCCTCATTGATGTGTTTTTCTCAGTTGCAACGCAATTGATGGAATTAACCTTGACTGGTGAAGTTTGTCTTTCTTTATCAACTGCAATGTGCTACCTAAGAGTGCCGAAGAACTAATATTTACTTGAATTATTGAATATTATCAATTTCCTCTTTTTAGTAGCAATTTTAAAACAAAGTAGCTCGGTTGGGAAGAAATCACACGTGCAGGTAGAGTTAGCAAGTCTGTAAATATCTGAAAAATTAATATCGGATTATTATTAGTTCATAAGTAATAAAAATGTATTGAATGGGACAATGAGTAATATTAATTTTGCGATTTCAATAATATACATGAACATGTGAACTAAATCAACTAATGAATATGGCGTAATCTTTTCTTTGTAACGGCATGTAGACCCTCCAAAATTTACTTTGCATTTCATATAGTAGCAGAGTTTTGACATTTTATCTCGCAATATCATCACATAAAACGTAAACACAATGAGTACCAAAAATGCACAGAATGAATTTTTTTCTTTACATTACGAGCATAATTATATGTGTCCAACTTACACGTACATATACATGATACATAAGATGCAACATCAAACTATACATAACATACAACTATACTTAAGACATAACAACTACTACAAGCAGGGCACTGTGGGTCTCGACACTATTTCTTGTGATTCTCTACACCTCCATGGTTCCCACCAGTAGTGCTAAAACTTATAACACTTACATTTTTCACTCTTCTCGCCCTCCTATTACTTTTTACTGGTGTCGGTTTTTATACTGCTCGAACCCTAAAAACTTATAATGTAAAAAGGTTAATCATAAAGACTAAGTGAGAATTTACCTCTTTAACCATTGTACATGCAAATACAACGGGTTAGTAGCAATATGCATATATATTTCTTAAGCTTAAGTATATATGCAGTAAAAATAATCAATACTAGTAATAGTGAACAGTGCAATATAAAGTATTTCTCAGCATGCTACAGAGTATTCATGTTATTATATTAAACATTCATTATTTAGCATTCCTTGTCACTTATTATTCTTGTCATTCTTTATTTATTATGTCATTTTCAGTGAATAGGTGATGCCAAGGATAACTGTCTCAGTCATTTGGGCCTGACCCCACCTGGTCATCATATACCAATCCAACGTGATCGATCATACGTTAAGTCTTTCGACCCATTGGATTGGTCATCATATCTAATCCAGTGCGATCGAACACGCGTTAGGCCTTTTGGCCCCCTGGATGAGACATTCTATTCTAATTCAGTGCAATCGAACACGCGTTAGGCCTGGCCACCTGAATTGGACAATCAGTATAGTGACAGATAATTCACATCCTACAAGGGTTAACCCTTAACATTACCATGAGATATCGGTCTCGAAGTTTGGTATGGGCCGAGGTTATTGAACCACCAAAGCAAAACCCATGTGCCTGAGAGTGAGAACAAAAAAGGTGGGGATTTTGCTACTCAAACGACTTTGAATGTCAGCTAGCCGCGGCTAGGAGGTCCAACCGCACACCCAGTGCATAAGAACTTCCCCTCCCAAACCAAACTCTATGCTAGGATGGGGGAAGAGGCAGGCTCCAAGTGTGCAATAGAGAGTTCACAAATTCTAGGCGAGGTGTCTTGTAGATTCTTTGCACTGCCTTTTCCCATTGACACTGAGTCATATTTATAGCTGTCGACAGAGGGGGTATACCCCCTTCCATAGGTGGGCCTCACTCCTATGGGAGCTAGTCGTTGACGAGCTAATTTTGATGTCCGGTGAGGTGAAGTGTTTCCCTGGCGAGGTGGCTGCGAGCTGTTGGTGAGCCGTGTTCTGTGGGGGTATTTTTGTAAAAAACTCTTGATTGTCCACCTCAGATATCGACGAGTACGGGTTGTACAAATGCATTTAGTCATTTCTTTAAGGCTGGACGTCTTTATATGATATACTTTTTATGGTTGCATCACAAGAGCTCTCCTAGAACTTCCTTCCTTCATCAACCTTAACCTCAGACATTCAGTCTGTCGATGTCCAGGTTGGCGACAATAACATACGCTTGTGCCTACTAAACATTCTCCATTATGCACTTTCCCATATTTCTTGCACTTCGTTGGCATTGATTAACACTTTCACTAACTGCAGGAGGAGCCTAAGTCACCTTCTTCTTCTTCCATCGAGTACCTGTCCTCGCAGAGGATTCCCTGCTCTGACCCTCCGATGATCTTTTCTTCATAAACTCCTTTCTTTTCTTTGTCTTTTCTAAATCAATCTCGATTAATACGGCTATCTCACCATCGCTTCGCTTCTCCTTTTAATAGAAGGTAGCCAAGTCAACCTTCCTTTCCTTCGGTCATTGCATCACCCGAAGTATGGTCTCAATTCTCTTGATCCACTCTTTTGTTTTGATTGACTTTAGGATGCCCCAGGATGTGGGGGATTTAGCTCCAAGAATTGCTTTAGGTCATAGACAGGGTGGTCCTTTCCTTCGGTCATTGCATCACCCGAAGTATGGTCTCAACCTTCCTTACGGCTTGCGCTGCATTAGGGGTACAATCGGAGGCACTGATGTTGCATTAGGGGTACAACCGGAGGCACTGATGCTGCATTGGGGGTACAATCGGAGGCATTGATGCTGCATTGGGGGTACAACTGGAGGCACTGTTGGAGGAGTGTCTCTAACTAGGCGGGTAACATCGGCAATAGCACTAACAATATGATATTGCCAATATCTGAAACTTGGATCTGCGACTTATGCCCGTTATCACTTTCTTCTGACATAGTCAATTTTTCCACCTCAGGTTCTTCTCTTGCTCACCCGCTAGAGTAGACCTGAAGGGGTTCCTGTAGAACAGGACATGATTAGCTTCTAATGTGAGAACACCTAAATCATATTGATCAGATATTTTGAGTCATTATTTGTACATTTATGAGGTACTCATTGCGGCAAAAAAGCTCGAAAACCTGACTCAGATATAATTTAATTGTAACAGCCCTGCAAACCGCCACAATTTACATTGCATATTCTATAGTAGCACTGGACATATCCAACAAGTAATACCTTGGTGTTTAGTGTTTGTGGATGATATTGTTTTGGTCGATGAGACGCATGATAGTGTAAATGCGAAACTTGAATCTTGGCAAGACACTTTAGAAAAGAAGGGTTTTAGGTTGAGCAGGGCAAAGACGGAGTATATTGAGCTTAAATTTAGCAGTGCAAAAAAGACGGATGACTTCGTTATTAAGTTGGGTGATCAAGATATTTTCCACAGTGAGTGCTTTAAATATCTTGGATCGATAGTTCAAAAAGATGGAGGTGTTGATAAAGATGTGATACATAGAATCCAAGTAGGTTGGTTGAAGTGGAGAGGCGTGTCAGGGATCTTATGTGATCGTCAGTGAATTGTGTACATGAGAAAAAAATGGAAGTTGTGGAGATGAGAATGCTTAGGTGGATGTGTAGACACACAAGACTGGATCAAATTAGGAATGAATGTATCAGGGATAAGACAGGGGTGGCACCAATTGCAGAGAAGATGTGAGAAGCTCGACTAAGATGGTTTGTACACGTACAAAGGAGATCATTAGAGGCACCTGTTAGGCGTTGTTAGAGTTTAGTCACTAGGCATGTTAAACGGATGAGGGGTAGACCAATAAAGACTTGGAATGAAACTATAAAGAAAGACATGATGTACTTAGGCATTAGTGAGATTATGACTAAAGATAGGGCACAATGGTGACACATGATCCATATAGCCGACCCCACTATAGTAGGATAATGGCTTGAGTGTTGTTGTTGTTTATTCTGTAGTAGTAGAGTTTTGAGCTTTTATCTTACCACAACATCACAGTAAAACGTAAACACAATGAGTACAAAAAATGCACAGAATAAATTTTTTTCTTTACAAGCATAATTATACATGTTCAGCACACCCAAACATACATATGATACATAAGATGCTACATCAAACAATATATAGCATACAATTAGACTTACGACATATAACAACTAATACATAAACATAAAACATAATCAAAACTCTTCTAAGTTGTCCTCATACAAGTAGTGCACGGCAGGTCCCAACACTATTTTCTGTGCTTCTCTACACCGTGATCTAAATATACATGAGGGTTTGGATGATGTATATTTATACTTGGGAACACAGTCCACTGCGTTGAAATCCCTAAAAAATACTAACATATCTTAAACCCTAACGATTAGATTTGACTCTGAGATGGGAGATTTTTGACAATCTTTTTCGAGATTTGCATGCAATTTTTTTTACCGTCATGCGATCTATTCATAAAATAGTCCACCAAGGCCTACAAAATTATGAAGCTCATAACTAGCATAATATCTTGAGAATACTAACTTTCTACAATATTCAACGCACATAAATTGTAGGAAATCAAAGACCACGAAGAGAAACTAATATTGATAATCAAGCATAAATATACAATATCCAAACAATTGAATATTCAAAAGTAAACTAAAAGAAATACATTTAGAGTTCATAGGATAGAGGAGGATGTTATTTATTTATTATTCTGATGCACCCTTCGCCGCATCCGAGGACGCATGATATCATCACGTGTCGGTTATCCTTTTTTTTTGTTATTTAATTTTTATTTATGTAATTTTCCTTTTCACGCACAAATTTCATTTTGAGTTTTCCGGCTCATCGGTTTGACCACCCGGTGAGACCTTGAATAAAGGGTCCGGGGATTATGAGTAGTAAGGACGGAAAAGACAAGCTTTAACTAATTAAGGCCGCATAAGGCTAAGGTGAAAATTTAGAAGATTTTTATTCTCTAATTAAGCATAATATCTTGGCGTCGACCACAATTTCTTCCTCCGACAACGTGTCGGTTATCCTTTTTTTTGTTTTGTTATTTAATTTTTATTTATGTAATTTTCCTTTTCACGCACAAATTTCATTTTGAGTTTTCCGGCTCATCGGTTTGACCACCCGGTGAGACCTTGAATAAAGGGCCCGGGGATTATGAGTAGTTAGGACGGAAAAGACAAGCTTTAACTAATTAAGGACGCATAAGGCTAAGGTGAAAATTTAGAAGATTTTTATTCTCTAATTAAGAGGGGAAGATTTTAAGAAATAATAAAATGGTATAAAATTGGCTCATTTGGAAGCAAATAAAAGGGCCTCAAATTTACAATGTGAACGAACATCAAATTGACACATTTGGAAGCATATAAAAGGGCCCCAAATTTACAATGTGAACGAGCATCAAATTGGCACCTTTGGAAACAAATTAAAAGGCACCAAATTCATTATACTTAAAGCCAGTCAACAAAATAAAAAGGCAAACCGGGTAAAATAGAGAAAACGAAAGTTTCGTTCCTATGTAATACCGGCTACGGGTTATTCTTCGTGCGCTCGCCTTCGTCCCCTGCTCTTGTGTTCCTTCAGATAGGGAGAAGTCGCCGGCCCTGTTCCCCATCGCCGCACACGACTCAGACGCACCTCTCCAATCGGGCTCATGTCAAAATCTGCCCGGGGCCGTGCAGCCAGGATCGTCGTACGTTACTCATCTACTGTCGCCGCCCCCTGCCATCAGTCGCTATCGACCCCGCCATTCCGCCTCAGTCTCGGGTTGGCGTCGACCACAACTTCTTCCTCCGACAACCTGCCGACCAACAACTGCTCCTTCCTCTACGCGACAAGATTTGAATCAGATTGCTATATTCTACTGTAACTTTGCATATACCTTGGGTAACTCCTCCACACTCGTGCTCCGTGTAATTAGCTTAGTCTTACACAATCCAATTAATTAATTATAAGCTTGCCTCGAACATTCTCGCTATTTTAATTGTCGTTATTCATAAATTATTACTTGCGATTAAACTTGTGAAAATTTGCAAATGCCGTTTCGATTCAATCTGTAAAACATTCGAGAATCTCTTTCTCAAATAACGATTAACGACTCTTGAATTTCAAAAGTCGAGAGTGATTATGCGTGCGAGATTTGGATTTGCCCTCTTGACTTACATCATATTCCCCTCAAATTCTCTCTTTCTAGTTTCTCAGTGTTATAGTCAACTTTAGCTATCATTAAAGATAACTTATTGTCAGTGATTCATTCTGGTCATAAAAAAGCGAACTTATTCAACTTAAATGAAACCATATGTATGATCATGCATGAAATAATTTCTATATTAAAATATTTTACAGTGCTTGTAATCTTTTCTTTGCCCTTATCGTTCCTAGGGCACATCAAGGCTATCTTTTGACTCTATCCTTCAAAGTATCTATAATTATAGGAATTCTCTTATTATGGGTTGCGTCCTAAACTAGATGTTGATATTGACATTGGAGGACGATAATATGACTTCTGTTACGATCTTACTAGAGGAAGGGGGGAAACTAGAGGAAATTAGAGGAAACTAGGGCTTGAGGCTAGGGTTTGAGGAAGAAGAGAGGGGAAAATACCTGAATAATAATCTTCATCCCCAACTAAGGAGGAGGGGTTGGGTATTTATGCCCACCCAACCCCTAGGGCCGGCCGGCCCCCATAGGGGCTGAACCGGTGCGGTTCAGCCCCGGTGCTCCTTATATTAATATTGGCGGGCTGAACCAGATGGTTCAGCCCGGTCTTCCTCCGCCTTCTCCTTTGGTCGACGTGCCCAATAGCCGAATAACTTGGTAATGACGCCGGGCGTAACATTCCCTCCCCCATCAAGGACCAGCTTGTCCTCAAGCTGGAGGCGGGGAGTGTGAGGCTCCTGGAACAAGCCGGCTCTGGCGTGCATCTGAGACGAGACCTCTGTTGGAGCCGCAGGCGCTGCTCCACTCATCGTACTAACCGGTGCCACGCTGCGGAGGGAGATATCCTTGACCTGAGACGATTGGAGGCCTTCCAAGCAGTACCCCTTCCCGTGCTGGCTGAACTCCATAGTCATCTGGACCCAATCGAAGGTCACCCGCTTAAGTTGCTGCAGCCACGGTGCGCCCAACACCATGTCAGAACCCCGGATTGGCAATAAGTAAACATCAATATGCTCGGTGTATCCCTGTATCTGGAGCTCCACCCCTTTCATCACCCCCTCGCATTGCAGTGTACGTCCATCCGCCACCCTGACGTGGAACGCTGCGCTGCGATCTATGACACCCCCCGTCTTCCGTGCCACACCGGGTTGGATGAAGTTGTGAGTGCTCCCGCTGTCCATCAAGATCGTCACCGTCTCCCTGCTGACCCTCCCAGTCAAGTGTAAGGTCGGAGATGGGGTACCCCCCCCTTCAGGGCCTGGAGGGATACGACAAAGTCGTCAAAAACCAACTCTCCCTCCGCTGCAGTGTGAGTAACATCTTCCGCTTCCTCCTGTAGCATGAATACCTGGACCTTCTGGCAAGCGTGCCCACGGGTATACTTCTCATCGCAGTTGAAGCATAACCCTTTGTCCTTTCTGGCTTGAAGCTCCTGCCACGTCAACCTCGTCACCGTAGGGCGGCCCCCGGTAGGTGGTTCTTGCTTGGGTACATCTGCACCCGTAGGTGCCCGACCTGTCGTCCGAGTCCTCTGCCGATTGTATCGCTCCTCCTGTATCCTGGCCAGGCTGATGGCATGACTCAAACTGCGCGGCATGTAGGCGTGGACCTCGTCTCTCAGGTGATCCTTCAATCCTGATACAAAGCAGCTCAGCATCGTTTTTTCCTCCCAATTGACCCGATTGGCCAACCGTTCAAACTCTGTCCGGTACTCCGTGACGGTCCCGTTTTGCCGCAATTTCTGCAACATGGCTTCAACATCTTCGTACTCCAAAGGACCGAAGCGAGCAGAGAAGGACTCCACAAACTCCTCCCAGGGTGCATAGTTGCGTCCCCTCAGAAACCATTTTGTCCACTGATAGGCGTCCTCTTCCAGGTGGAAAGATGCCAACTGAACCCACTGCCCCGCCGGAATCTCTTGGTATTTGAAAAAAAGTTCAGCTTTCTGGATCCACTCAAGGGCGTCACCTCCTTTGAACTTAGGGAAGTTCATTCGTGTCAATTTGGGCTGCATATATGGGCGGTGTTCTGCCGGTGCTGGATGGTATGGTGGTGCTGGAGCCACTGCGGGCCCGGGCCGTCCCCGGTCCAGACTGTAGCCTCCTTGTTTCCCTCCACCCCATGGGTTGCTATTTCCATAGTCCGTCGGTCCTCCATATGGCGGTGGCATCGGTAGGATGCCTGCCACACCCCCGAGTGGGATCGCATTCGCTCCAGTAGGTCGAAAAGGGGCTGCTCCCTGCCCTGGACCCCGCCACGAGGAACCCGGCTGCATTCCCGGTCCGTTCCAAGCGTACTGAGCGCCGAACGGCCCATTCGGTGCCGCCGATCCCGATACGTGGATGCCGCCTCCCGTAGACCCGGATCCGACACCTTGTTGCGTTCCACTTCCGATTCCTGTGCCGTTCTGCGCCGGGGGATGGTAGGATACTTCGGTTTCGGATCCCTCCGCCGCGTGGGATTTTCCTTTCAGATTTTGCACGAGTAAGTTCTTGATCTCCTCCATGCGCGCGTCCAAGTGATCCTCTAGATTTTTATTGGAGGATTTCACTTGTTCTTCGAGTGCCGCCACCGTGTCCGACAAAACGACGTAGTTCTCTTCGATGGTGGCCAAGCGTGCATTCTCGGCTTCGGTGCGTGTCACCATGGCCGCGGAACCAGACGCCGGAAGCTCTGGAGCAACAGAAGCCTGTGGAGCAGGCAGGAGGCAGGCGGCGGCGGCGGCGCTGGCCCCGGAGCAGCAGGCGGCGGCCTCTGGAGCAGCAGGCGCTGGAGTCGTCGGATCGGGAAGGAGTCGGCGCTGGAATCCCTGGAGACGTCGCTGGACCAGCGAGATGTCGAGGGCTGGAGCTTCAGGCGGCGACGGTGGCCCCGGAGCAGTAGGCGGCGGCGTCGATACCAGTCGAGCGTCGATACCAGTCGAGCGTCGATGGCAGCAGGCGGCGGCGTCGATGGCGAGGACTGGAGTCGTCGATGTCGAGGGCTGGATGTCGAGGACTGGACGCGAGGGATGGAGTCGTACAGGAGCGCAATGGGTCGATCGGCAGGAAACAGTCGATCGGCTTTGTTAGCGGAAACAGTCGAGCGGAAACAGTCCGGAAGCGCTCGAATCCGGGAAAAAAACTGGGAGGACGAATCCTCTGATACCAAATGTTACGATCTTACTAGAGGAATGGGGGAAACTAGAGGAAATTAGAGGAAACTAGGGCTTGAGGCTAGGGTTTGAGGAAGAAGAGAGGGGAAAATACTTGAATAATAATCTTCATCCCCAACTAAGGAGGAGGGGTTGGGTATTTATGCCCACCCAACCCCTAGGGCCGGCCGGCCCCCATAGGGGCTGAACCAGTGCGGTTCAGCCCCGGTGCTCCTTATATTAATATTGGCGGGCTGAACCAGATGGTTCAGCCCGGTCTTCCTCCGCCTTCTCCTTTGGTCGACGTGCCCAATAGCCGAATAACCTGGTAATGACGCCGGGCGTAACAACTTCATGAGTGGTAGGAGGAGAAATGATTAGATGATCCCTCCAAATTAACACTTAAATCAAGAACTTAAAAAAATAGAACCATAGCTAATTGAAAATTTCAAAGAAAGTACTAGCTGAAAATCCAAACCCCTAAACATCAATTAATTCACGTGAAAAGTGAATTAGCATGCTCTGATACCAAATTGATGTAACATGAGAATCTCAATTTTGATTTTAAATAATAAATTTAAGATTTTGCGAATGCGAGTTTCACGAATAATATCATGCGACATGCAATCTAGAGTTCACAAACGCGCATCAAGACTAACATTTGCTCGCATTCAATATCATGGAAAGATTCATCCACAGACAAGCAATGACTTTCTACAACAATGAGAATGACAAAATAAATGACAAGTGGATAATAACGAGAACACAATATTTTCAATTAACAAGGCAAGCTCTGAAATTAAAGTCAAGTAAAAATTATGCATAAATTAAACTAACTCAATGTGAGCACGAGTGGGAGGAGAGATATACCTTTGGATAACAAGCACGTGGGGGTCTGTCTTAGGTTTGAAGGGTGGTGTCAGCAGGCAGGTGACTGTTCGGGAAAATTCAGAATAGTGGATGCTGGTATTTTAGGAGGTCGGGAGTGAATCGGCAGAGGCTAGCCAGAGATAGGGGAAGGAACTGGCGGCCTTGGACTGCGGCAACAAAGGGCTTGGTGGTGACAGAGGTGGTTGGCAACAATCGTTGAAGATGAAGACAGCTGGTGTCGGACCACGGCTCGACGGAACTCTCAAAGTTCCACGGAGGGGAGGTCGTCGAGGTCCGGCGAGCCTCCAGGCAGTGGAGGTAAGAAGTCGGTTAGCGGTCGGCTGGAAGGATTTGTCGAGGAAGGAAGGCGTCAGGCAGGAGTATCAAGACATACACGGTTTAGGGTGAACCTGTTTTATAAAGTTAATAAGAATATGATTTATTATGGTTAAAAATCAGTTGGTTGATTTCTTACTTTAGGGATTTCATGGATGAAATGCCACATTCATGTGGGTGGATTTATCAAGAATCTTATTTTTAATAACTCCTAATAATGAAAGATATGATTTTTTTTTTCTTTAATTAAAAAAATGGTTTTAATTTCTTCACTTTCCTAAACTATCACATTATCCAATTTGACAGATCTTACTCAAGGTCTTACTGGATGATCACTTCGGTAAGCCGCAACAACGAGCATGAGTGAAATGCACAATACAAACACAAATACATAGTGCAAATAGCGTGCGCGAATAGCAAATATGAAATGCGATGAGAAATAGATAAATGTGCGCTAAGCTAAAATATGCGCAATACATATGCAAGTAAAATAAAAATGTAAAGTTGCAACGCGGGTTGCCTCAGAAGGCGGTTTTTTTTCCAAGTTGTCATTAGGTTGCATCTTCTTTGTTCTTGTATTAGTTTATTTCGCAATTTAGATACCCCTTATTGACTATGTGGTCGTTATTTTATGATCTACAAGCTGAATTTTATAATTATAAACTAAAATTTAATCCAACTAAAACGACTATTTGTTTCCATAAGTTAAAATTAAAAAAAATAGCAACTAAAATGAATTTTCACATAACATTTAAAATGAAATAAATTATCATGGATTACTCTACCCTATTGATTCGCCAACAAAGACAAACTAGTTAGACAAATAGAAACATGAAATGTAAGTTTTATCTTCCCGAGGAAAGAATGTGGAAAAATCGAAATTTGAACAAGAAACTTGTAAATTATGATGCCATCAATAGTATAAGGAATACATGAGAAAGCAGAATTTAAGTTGACCCCTAGGAATCTATGAAGAAGATTTCTCCCCTCTATTTGTTTCATAAGTGTTTCTTGATATCAGAGTGCGATAATCTAAAGCCGGTCGATTGTAGCCGATGGAGGTTCTAGCAAAGCTTCCGATGAATTACGGCTTGACCTGTAACCTTCTTCTTCCTTCGACTTCACAGTGGTTTTGTAACGATTTTTCAATGGCTTAGTCTTTAAGGAGCTAATTCTTCAAACTTCATGGCAATTTTGTAACTATTTGTCAAAGGCGAGCCCCTTTTGTCTCTAAGGAACGCATGTGTAGTTTCATCTATTCAACAATAGAAGTTTGGCTAATTTGAAATCTCCCTCTACTTTTTCAACAAAATTTGTTACTCTACGTGTCTTCGTCAATTCTTCATCCTTGGCACGGTTTCCAAATTTCCAGGATAGGTTTTCATCATGATATATTTTAACTCTACTCAATGATATCAAACTGATATGGAATATACGTCCAACTTAGGTTGATGTTCAATACCTTTTAAATTGAAGGATCATTGGATTGAAATGTGCAATGGGGTTACACACATTAAACTCTGAGGTCCAGATTACATCTAGAGCTGTCACTTGGAACCAGGAACTGCAAACTGAACAAGAACCACTAGTTAATTATTTTAGTACGGTTTGAATTTTGCTACCAAGAATAAAAAAAGGTTCGAGTCTGGTTCCTTTATATTATTACCCGGACCGGAAACACAACTGCAACCAAAATGTTTCAAATGATTCTAAAAGTTCACAGACCCGATTTGAATCGGACCGATTCAGAACCGAACCGTCAAACTTCCAAGTTATTTTAATTTAATATATGTACTATACTATTTAGAAATAAAATTAAAAAAAGATTGTTTAATTTAATATTTGCAATTATACCAATTTAATTTAGGGCATGTTTAGGGGTATTTTTTGCTCTCTTCTTATGTGAAGAAAATGAAGTTATTTATTTTGTAGTGTTTGATAATGATGGGCAATGCAAGTGCAACCAAAAAGTTTCAAATGGTTTTAAAAATTTTAGACCCGATCCAAATTTGAATCGGACCGATTCAGAACCGAACCGCCGAACTGCAACTCATTTTAATTTGATCTGAGGGACTTCCTTTTAAGGAATCCTAGTGGAGGCTTCATGTATACTTCTTTAAGATTACTATGCGGAAAAGCGTTTCTTACATCTAGCTATTTCAATTCTCATCCAAAACATGCATCACAAGAATAAATTATCTGAATGGGATCTATCTTTGCCACAGGTTTAAAGGTCATAATAGTCAACTCCTGAAGTTTGAGTATATCTTTGAGCTACTAACCTTGTCTTATATCTTTCCACTATTCCTTCTTGATTTTACTTTACTGAGAAGATCTACTTTGAGCCTAACAATTTTTTTTCCATGTGAGAGCTTTGATACTTCCCAAAAGTCAGTTCTTCTATGATGCAATTATCTCTGCTTCCCACTAATTTATTGGAATACTAATAGAAGAGAGAGAGAGTGTGTGAATGTTTTATGTGCTAGATTAGATTGTTATATAATATATACTTGGCTATAGAATGATTGGTGGAGTTTATCTTACCTTTAAAACTGATGATAGGTTGATTGAGATCTTGGTCAGGATCTGAATTTGAAGTAACTATTTGTTGTGTCTGAACTGTAGTAGGTTATACCATTTCGACACCAATTTGTTTATGTTGGTATACTCAAGGAAGAGGAGGGATCAGATTCTCTCGAATAAGCATATGAAGTAGTAACTTGAATAGAAGTGATAGAGCAACAAATTGAAGCGGAATATGGGAAGCAACAATATGAAAGTGAATATTGTACTTGTTGTCCACACTACCCATCTCCCTTTGACGAGAGCCAAGTATTGTTTTCCCTCTCGAAATGTAACATCCATAGTGCAAAAAAACGCCAGGAGGAAGGTTGGTAGCAACGATACTCTTTATTAATGGAGGAGTATCCAATAAAGACACATTTCTTAGGATGAGCGTCTAATTTGTCACGGTTGGTTTGATGGATGTGAAACAATGCAGACACATTCAAATACACGGAGAGGAAGGTGAGATGTGTGGACAACAGATTTAGTAGCTAAACGAGATATAGGAGAGGCATATTGAAGCGTGTTTGGAAGGAATTAATGAGATGTCGTAGTGAGAACAACTTCACTCCAAAAAGACATTGGAAGGTTCATGGTAGCTAGAAGATATCTAGCAACCTCAAGGAGGTGTTTGTTTTTTCGTTCAACAACACCATTATAAGTGGAGGTATGCACACGTGGTTTGATGTATTATACCATTATCGTCTAGATAGACTCCAAAAACACTTCGGTCATCATTCTCACCCTCATTCTTACTACAATGGACCCGAATTGTACCTCCAAATTGAGTGACAATCATTTTGTGAAAGACTTTAAAACTATTAAAAACTTCAGTTTTCTTCTTTAATGAGTAAACTCAAGTTAACGGGAAAACAATTTATAGAAGTCACAAACCAGCGATGACCAAATACCGAAAGCACATGCGAAGCCCTTCAAATATCAGTTAGAATTATATCGAATGGAAACATACTAGATGGAAGATTACTTGACTATGCTGTACATGTTAAGATAATTCGCAAGCTATCATAAATTTTTTTTAGAGGAATAGTAAACATATGAAATATTTGTAAGAGATAAGAGAGAGAAGGATGTCTAAGATGTTGATGCTATCATTGAACATTTGCGGATGAGGAACACAAATAATGTAGAGGGCATGATGTGTTTGCGATCCATGATACACAACCCCCCATAGTTCCTATCATGTCCAATATGTCATTTCGTTGCCAGATCCTAAAAAACAATCATTAGGGGGAAACATTAATGGGCTATTTAAGGAATTAGTTAAATGTCTAATAGATAGTAAATTTCAAGGAAAGAAGAAACAAATGAAAGAGACACGTCAAGGTAACACGAGACTTCCTTTGCCAGCAACGAAAGGAAAAAAACCATTGTCAGTGATACCTTTATCGCAGGTGTGTATGAGGTGAAATTTCAGGATTCTCCTATCATGTGATCAGTTGTCCTAGATTCAATAATCCATTCAGACTGCGTTGTGGATGCAGAGTTTGTGCTTGGTATTTGATGCGGCAAAGACAATAGTGGAAGAGTCTCCCTGGGAGCACATAAGATGCCTCGAAGCATCAAATTCTTAGTGGAAAAACTTTCTGATGAGATGTCTTATGTTTCCTTCCTCATGAGCTTCACTGCAACGAGCATCATATGGTGGGCGAGGAGTATTTGACTGCTTGCGTGTATCTCCATTACCACGACCACCAGTTCCCCTTTCCAACGAGGCAAGATGAGGATATAGGCAGAAGCAAGACTCCAGAGCGCGACCCTTTCCATAATATTCATACAAGCGGGTAGGTGGATCAGAAATGGGCATTCCTCATCCAATTTTGGCAAGAGAGGAACAATTTGTCACTGTTTCTCATCTTCTAAGACTGTTGAATGCTTCTCAAAGGGAGGGAAGAGATTGGCAATGCAAAACATGAGTATGTACGAAAGTCCATATTTAGTCCCATAAGAAAGATAGGAATTCGGTAGCGATTCTCCTTTTTCTTTAATTTAAGAGTATTAGCAGTGCGCATTTGAGTGAAATCCTTAAAATAGTCAAGCTCTTGGTAGAAGCGTTCAAACGTAAAGAAGTAGGTTGCAACACTTGTGGACTTGTTTCAATTCTAGAACAGGACGTGTAAGCTCATTAACCTATGCAAAACTTCCAATCTGAGAGTATGTTTCCCGTTTCTGAGTCTAAATCTCAAATGCAGAATTCATAAGCATGTAGCTTCGGTAAATGATAGGGAACATTGAGTGAAGCAACCAGGAGACAGCTAAAGAGTTGTTAGAGTCCCACTTTCTCCATGAAGGATCAGCGTGTGGCGCGAACAATGGTTCCGTCAATATATCCATACAATTGATGACTTCTGATGACATTTTGTGTTACTTGAAACTGCTTGAGATAATTTGTACCATTCAAAGGCACGATAGTAATAAAAAACCGGAGTAACCATGAGTCCGAGCCGGGTGACTTATATAGGGGGTCTGAACACTTGAGATCGAGTCCGAAGAGCCGGCTACAGAGGTCACTTGATCCTTATGAAACAGGCGGAATCAACCCTACCGGGAGAGAGTTGCAGCAAAAACCAGAAGGGGTTGACAAAGGAATGACATGCCAGATCTGTGGAGAGTAAGGGGGATGATGGACTGCAGCATTGAAAAACAGCCGGCTGAATGTCGATCATCTGAGATAAGGATGGCAATCCAGGACAGATGAAACCAATCAGTTGGCTGGGATAGGTGATGTCTAGAGCAGCAAAGAAGCTCGGGTACAATGGCATCGTCAATTTTGACCCAGAACAAAACGTCAGAGACCTTACGCTCACACAAAGAGATGTTGACGAGATCGTTTGCACCTCATTGAGATCCAAGTCGTGTAAAGATGCACTCCGGCGAGATTTCACGTTAGAAACAGAACCCGAACCCTGAGTATATATAAAAATGTATGTGTGCACACACACACACACACACACACACACACACGTATGAATATGTATATTTACGTGTATGTGCGTGTTTACAGAAATGCGTATTCAAGTGTATGTACAAATGCATGTTTGAGAGAGTCTACATATAGTATTAAGCTGCATGACAGATTTTTTGTTTGTTCTTTCTACGCTTTCCTTTGTATAAAAAACATCTTATTCATTTATTTAAAGATATATATCTTTTTCAGTATTTTTCTACGAGAAATAGAATTTACTAGTTCTTTTAATCTTATAAATCATCATCAAGTATAAGAACTCGTGAGTCGTGAGCCTTCTTTTTCATGGACATTATGTTTATTTATTAAACAAATCATAATGCAATGTAAATTAGATTATGCATATAATGCTTTGTATATCTGCGCATTCTCCAAACATGTATTTGCTGTCATGTATCTTACTGTTGGTTTTCTTAATTCAAGTGTATGTATTTGTACTTGATACATATGCACCGACCTTTTGTGCAAGACCAATGCTCTGGATGCTGAATGAAGGAAGCATGGTTATGTGCACATAAATCAAAATGGATTCTTGAGTCTGCCCTCTCTGATGTCTTTGGCTTTGATTTGAGGGCATGATTCTGCAGCAAACGTGACGGTATAGGGGGCCACTATTTCAGTGGTAATCTGTGAGCAGCCACTTTGTGCATCTATTGTCAAAGGTTCGGTCTTTCTCCTCTGAGAGAAGCCACTTTGGGCATAGGGCCAAAGGTTAGGTCTGTTTCCAATCTTCCCCCGCCCATACCCCCAATGATTGGGGACTATATGGGTTCTGCTGTTGTTGCTGTTGTTGTTGACATATGCACCGACCTGCAGCTAAACTTTTAGTTATAAGCCCCGTTGGGCCGCTTAGTTTTTTTTTATTTGCCGGCGCAGCAGCCCTTACCTGAGTTCGGCGGGAGCACCATGGTAGTACGGGTAAAAATTGTGTTTTTGTGTTGTCCATGACCTCGCATGGAACATTCTCGTGACAGTTTTGAACTCCGCTCCAAGCAGACCCATAGCCGGACGTTTCCAGGTCATATGGATGTTTTTAACCAAATACCAAACCCATTATTTCTTTCCACATGCAATTAATAATTATAATATGTAGTAATAGTCGCACAGGGGGTGATATAATGCGTATTTCTTTCCCCCTTTCAGGTCCCGGGCATAAAAGCAGGCCAGATTTTTCTCGAGTTGGGAGTTTCTGTTGAAGCAGGTAACAACACCATCTCTGCTATCGTTTGTTTGTTGGTAATGGCATCGTCGTGGTCGCTTATGTTTAAGCGAAGTAGTTTCTTTCATGCTTCCAGAAATATCAAACTGTTAATCCTTTAGCAACCAAAACTTATTTAATCTTCATTATTTCTGTTGTGTGTTGAGATCTTGCGTACTACCTTATAGTCCAAGCAGAAATGACTTATTTACCACCCAAATTTTCTCAGAGTTAGCATAATTATAAGTTGCACCCATCTATCATTTGAAATTACAAAAAACTTCTTCTTTATTTACATTTTATTATAGAAATAATTACCCGTACCTCCCCTGTAAGTTATCATAATTACTGAGAGCACCCCTCTTATTTTCGAAATTACAAAAACCTCCCCTGAACTTGTAATTTCATAACATCATGAACAAAAATTCTGGGTTTTTTTGTAATGAAATTGTATCACGGATGGGGTTTTTTGTAATGAAATTAAAACTTCAAGGGAAGTTTTTGTAATTATGTTAACTTATAGGGGAGTTTTTTGTAATTTCGAAAATAAGAGGGGTGCTTTCAGTAATTTAGCAAAGTTAGAGGGGAGGTCCCGGTAAATGGCCCCTTTATTATATGCATGCACAAAAATCTCTACCTATGGGATAGTTGTATCGGTGGTGGTGTGAAATTGTAGTAGCGCGCGCGCACACACACACAGATAAATGTTGTTTTTGACACACACACAGATAAATGTTGTTTTTGAAAAAAATCGTCCACGTCCGCGCCTATTCATTGAGCGGAACAAAAGGTTCACAATTATGTTTAGTAATGAATGTGGGAGCTGTGTGGAATCATGGACACATCTTGTATCTCCACTTTATTTTTATGTCGTACTTATTATTTGTATGTATGCATGGAGTATGGCACGTCTGATTTTATTTTACTCAATTGTTTTAGGGTAGAATTTTAAATAGTCAATTAAGCCCTCTATTGTTTTCTTGTCGTTCGTAAAATATATTTAATATGAAATTATTTTGGCTTAGCGTCCGGACGGTCTAGATTCTTAGATGGCACACAGCATTTTTCTAATTAGTTCTGTATCCGAAGGTCAACCCACCTATATTTACTACCTGCATTGATAATATTCATGCGAGCCGTGGATACACTTTTTGATAATGGGATCCGCGGGGAGAGATGGTCATAATAAAGTTTACAAGTCATTTTCTGATGTAATTGAAGGTAAAGAGGGAAGATTTCGCGAGGCTCTGCTTGGTAAACGGGTCGATTATTCGGGGCGTTCCGTCATTGTCGTGGGTCCTTTGCGTTCATTACATCAATGTGGATTACCTCGAGAAATATCAATAGAGCTATTCCAAACATTTGTAATTCGCGGTCTAATTAGGCAAGATGTTGCTTCTAACACGGGAACTGCTAGATTACTGATAAATAAAATTTGCTTCCTTATGTAATAAACTACTACTAGAATATGACATTAAGTGTTAAGAAGATTACAAGTCTGTTTGGTGCGGTGTTGTTTGCTTCGGTGAGTTTGGACAAAAACGCCATTGTCACAAAATATATGTTTGGTATGATAACGGTTATGAGTGCTACCAAGATTTTTTTTTTTAATTTTGAACTCAAATAGATAGTTTCTTAGGTGAGGTTGGGCGCTCACGAACAACAGTTCATAACCACCGTGTTCACAAGTGCCACATTGTCATGCCAAACTTACCCACATCTCTATTTTGTGGAATAAAAATTAGGAGTGCGCAAAAGGAATTGAAGAATCGAGAATCATATCGAAACCAAACTGAATTGGGTGGTTCGGGTTTGTTCCTGTGTTGCTTGGTTCGGGTCCGGATTTAGGAATAATGGGAACTAACGGGTTGGATCGGTTCTCGGTTCCTATAGTTAGGTACACGAGAACCAACCTGAATTAATAATTAAAATTATCAGGCACTAGCATAATTAGTGGGTCGATTTCCGTAGGTTATCAACTTATTAAGTTCTATTCTCATTTCTCAACCCTAGCATTCTTTTTCTAATTTTCCTGAAGTTGCCTCTCCCGCTCATGAGTTCGCGAGTCTCGACTCAGTACTCACGCATGCTCGACGTTTGCTTCCGAACCCTCTATTCTTCCGAACCCTGGTGGCCGGCGCTTCCCATCTTGCTACATTCTCTTCCTCGCCGTGCTCCATTGGGGAAACCTCTCTGCAGGTAAAAATTAAAATAATTAAAATGTAGCCAAGGCTCAGATCATGATTATCATTGTTTTATTTATTATTGAAATAATCTGGGCATTAAATAACCTAATGTTCACCTTTGCCACTTTATTTGGAGGTCTTCCAATATTCAATTTGAAGTAATTCCAAAATGAATGTCATAGATAGTAATGTTACCTTAATGCCAAATTTTTTGAAGAAGAAAGCAAGGAGACATTGAGACTTCACCCAAAGCAAGAAGGATACTTGGGAGAGAATTCAGTGTTTGGATCCAAAGCAAGGATATTGGGAGAAAGAATTCTGAGTTTGGATCCAAAGCAAAAAGGATATTAGGTAGAACTGAGGGTTCCATAAGTAAAACCATGGGTTGGTTCTAGTTCCAAAACTTTGAAAGTGAATCTATATGGATCGATTCTTGGTTTTGGGTCGAACCGAACCGATCTAAATTGCACTCCTAATAAAAATTATTATGATTACCGAGAATTTGAACTTTTAAAATAAAATTAGAAATTTAAGAAAAAAATTATTCACCCACGGGCGGGATGCAATCGTTGTTACCATATTCTTTTCGTCATTCCAAGTTTCCACCCTTTCTCAACTTCTCTTGTTCTATCTGTTCTTAACTTTTTTGAGGCGGTCTCGACTTTGCCGCCTACTCGAGGACTTTTCCTTTGGCACAATTAGAGGTATAACGGTCATTTTTTTTAGCAAAACTGCAAACCACACCATCCTGATGTGATTCCGGAAATCTGAACCTGTCTGCGTAAATCATTGGAACCGAATTGAATATGAACAAAATTGGAATCAATGTATATATTGGATGGATAGACCAATATTGCATGGATGAGCAAATAAGATTAGGTGTGTGGAATCAATGTATATATTGGATCATGAATATGAATAGTTTCAAATGGTGAATGCTGAAAGTATATCTGAAATGTATGCTGAATTTTTTCAAAAATTTAAAAATCACAAATGAATTTCTTTATGGGAAAAGATTTTTTAGATTCATTTTTCGCAAGGGAATATGTTATCCAAGTGATTTCTTATGAACCAATTAGCTGGTTCCTCGAGGAATCTAGTCGCCGGCATCCCATGGGGAGTTATTTTTGGTACGTAGATACGGTTTAGTTCGCAATCATCACTGGCCAGTGATGGAAATATTTAGAGATGCGATGAAGCGGTAGGCTGTTCCTGGAGTTATTGGGTTCATGCATGAGACCCAAAAAAATAGCTACGATGCTTGTATTTTATGGGCAAAAATGATCGTATCTTTTATTGTAAAGAGAAGAATAGGAACACACTCATAAAAATGATGATCTTAGGGATACACATAAATATCTAGTTTTGATTATATATAAATAGATATAGATACACATATGATCGTAAAATACTAGTGTTCCACCGGTGAAAATATTCCTCATGTAGCATGCATGCTTTAACTCCAAATTATTAGAAAGTGCAAAAACTCTCCCTTTAGGATAATTTAAAGAACTTGTTCTTTCTCCACATTTGAAGTTGTATTGTTCCTCTCCATTCATGCATTGATGCTTATATTGCCCACAATTTCAATGGAGCCAAAAAATTGTAAATGAAATTGTGGAGGAAATTGCAATTGGCATTCCCTCTAATCCCAAGAGAGCCGATGGAGTCAATTATCAAACCGAGAAATGGAATCATTGGAAAGTTTTTTTGTTCAAGGTAATTTAGAGGGAATGACAAGGCTTGAAATTATATGCATTTATTAGAATATTTTCATAGCATAATTATTTTTTTTATCATGACTTTATTATCCTACTAGCATTCTAGTTAATGTATTTTTTTAATTATTATAAAAATATTTAAATATTTTAAACAAAATATATTTTGACGGTAGATAATTGAAATTATGAAAGCTAAAATTTTAAAATATTATAGAGAAACCTTATATTTTTCATATGGTGTAGCTTTTAAATTTTTTAACGTGTAGAATGTGAAAAACTTTTGGAAGAAATAAATAACAACTTACATTTAGATTTAAAATTTTGGATTACGAAGATTCTTACATTTCAAATTTTAATACAAAGTTTACAATTTTTATAATTATTTTTATGAACTATTTGGCTCGCTGCCAATAGATGATATAACTTAAAACTAAAACTACAAATAATTTTAAAAATGCAATTTAAGAAGTTGGCGTTTATGAACTAGTATTATATGCTAAGATCTAATTTAGAAATTTTATGAGTAATAAAAAATAATTTTTTTAATATATTGGATAGTGAAACAAGTAAAGCTAACACATCATATTTTGGGATATATTAACTATTCATGTTAGTACAATAGCTTTTGAGTCTCCTTTTCTTTGAGTGACAGGATTTTGAACAAACGACGGAGACGACTTAATGAATAATCGTTAAGGATTTGCATATGTTACAAAAATCAGTTGGATGCACTGAACAACGAGCAACACATTTTCTCTATCGAAGATAGCTCGTCGAGGTTGAAAAGGACTCGTTCATTGGATTTGCATGATAAAGATTGATAATTTGATTTCATGATGTGTTTTTTCCAAGTAATATTAAAAATTTTATGAGTTTTTTAAAAATTGTAATATCTTAAATTATAGATTAGTTTTGGACTTAGTATCTTGTATTTTGAAATTTTATGAGTTTATGCTTTTGTATATCAATTTGAAAATATATCAATACAATTTTAATTTCAACTTTTAGTTTTGGATTATTTTTTGGAAATTATGTATGTGCATGCTTGATAATAATTTAAATGGAAAATTTTGTACGGTAATAATTTTGTACTGTAATAATTTAAATTTAACTAGTTAAAAAAATTAATTTTTTTCCCTAACCGGCCTGGCTCCGGCCCAGCAATCCCAAACCCCCGTGGGAAGGGGACCCTAGGCTTGGCCCGGCCTGAGCATAGAAAAGCCCGGGAGTTAGGCCTTTTGTGCACGACTGGTCCTCTCATGAAATTTAGGGTCCCTCCTCGGCACGACCCCTCGTGATTCAAAGGTCCCTTCTTACGCCGAACCTATCCTCCGACATAACCAGTTGGGTGCAATAAGGTCCGGCGTGTAGGAACTATTTGATAAGGTTGAGTCTCGCATAAGCAAGACATATTTTGGCATAGGTTGAGTCTCGCATAAGCAAGACATATATTTTGGCTCAGGTTGAGTCTCCAATAAGCAAGACATATATTTTGGCTCAGGTTGAGTCTCGCATAAGCAAGACATATATTTTGGCTATCAGGTTGACTCAGATTATTGTTGGGTTTTCTATGTATCATTCAAAATGATAATATCACATCAAATATGAGCAACGAAAGAAACAAAAACAAGAACAACCCAAAAGAGTTTCAGATCATGCGATTTCATGAATCAAGATATAAGAAAACAACACATTGCAATACCTGAAGGGGATTGAGTCAATACTCAATCAAGATGCTCCAAGAAGAAATCCGGTAAACGAAATTTGAGTTCCAAGCACCGAAATGAATCGACCCCTCTATAGAGATTCACACAAGTGAAGGAGAACCCCAATGCCTTGTCGTACAAGGGATGGGTCGGAGAAGAACAGTCATCTGCATCCCCACGAACTGCTAGGTCCGTTGAAGGGGAGGCTGCGACAGTCGGCGAAGGTCAAGGTCGGCGGACGGGGACGAGGTCTATCAGAACGCTTCCGTCTTCGAGCTTTCTAAATGTCGCGAAAAGGATAAGATTGAAGAAGACCTAATCGCTTCCTCTTTTATACCCAAGGCATAAAACGTGTTATCCGCAGACCCTAGCAAACATAACAATTATCCGCTCGCACCCTTACCAAAATAGATTAATGCACCTTGCTTTGGCAAGCCCACACATCATTGATCGAGGCAGGAAGAGTGTCATCCATTGGAAGGCATCCAAATACTTAATATTGGATAAGGGGTTTTAGGATTCAATCGATGAATATTCCATCGTGATTAACACTTAATCACAGTGCACATTCACAAAATAGAAATAAAACAACATTCATAATCCAAATACATCCCAGTGCACAAAATAAAACCATCAACACTTTGATGAAAGGGCTAAATCTAAACATTCAGAACTCTTCTAAATATCCAGATTTACATGCATTGGATCAATGAATAGCAACTCCACTTATGCAGTGGACAAGCTCGTCTCTCAATGTCAGATTCAAAATCTATGACATTTGGTTTCACAAACCATTTTGAGGGACGGTTACTGCAAAGGTGAAACAATTTCTGAAACAATAAAATCGCAACGCAATCACATGCGTTCCTGGCGAGGTTCTAATTTAGAACACTTCATCGGAATCCAAACACCCGGGAAGAAATCCAGACATTTAGAACACTTTTAAATTTCTGATTTACACGCATTAGATCGCAAACCTCTCTCTGATACCACTGTTGGGTTTTTTGTATACCATTCAAAATGATAATAGCACATCAAATATGCGCAGTGGAAGAAACAAAAACAAGAACAACCCAAAAGAGTTTCGGATCTTGCGATTTAATGAATCAAGAAATAAGAAAAGCAACACATTGCAATACTTGAAGGGGATTGAGTCAATACTCAATCAAGATGCTCCAAGAAGAAATCTGGTAGACGAACTTTGAGTTCCAAACACCGAAATGGATCGGCCCCTCTATAGAGATCCACATAGGTGAAGGGGAACCTCAATGCCTTGTCGTACAAGGGATGGGTCGGAGAAGAACAGTCCTCTGCGTCCCCACGAACTGTTAGGTTCGTTGAAGAAATCCAGACACTTAGAACACTTCTAAATTTCTGATTTATACGCATTAGATCGCAAACCTCCCTCTGATACCACTGTTGGGTTTTCTATATACCATTCAAAATGATAATAGCACATCAAATATGCGCAGCGGAAGAAACAAAAACAAGAACAACCTAAAAGAGTTTCGGATCTTGCGATTTCATGAATCAAGAAATATGAAAAAATAACACAATGCAATACCTAAAGGGGATTGAGTCAATACTCAATCAAGATGCTCCAAAAAGAAATCCGGCAGACGAACTTTGAGTTCCAAGCACCGAAATGGACCGGCCCCTCTATAGAGATCCACACAAGTGAAGGAGAACCACAATGCCTTGTCGTACAACGGATGGGTCGGAGAAGAACAGTCTTGTAATATCATGTAATTACTTAATCACGATTAACATTAAATAATGTTGATTATGGATTAATAATCATGGTTGAGCATTCAAAATATCAAACAGAGCCGAATCTCACAGAACCGAGTCCACGGTTAGACTCTGAAGGTCGAAAAATATAAGAATCAACATATTATTTGTTAAAATCAGAGTTCGTGCGAAAAAAACCCAATTTTCGGTGCGACCGACACGGATCTCGAGCAACTAGCACGAATATTGAGAATCTGAGTTCGTCATTGGACTCGAAACGTCGAATTACATAGGAATCGACATATTAATTATCAAAATTAGAATTCGTGTGAAAAAGCGCGATTTTCGGTGCAACCGACACAGATCTCGAGCAAACCGCACGAATATCGAGAAACGGAGCCCGCCATTGAACTCAGAACGTCGAATTACATAAGAGTCGACATATTAATTATCAAAATCGGAGTTCGTGTGAAGAAGTGCGATTTTCGGTGCAACCGACACGGATTTCGAGCAACCGGCAGGATTCTCGAGAAACGGAGTCCGCCAATGGACTCGTAACGTCGGATTACATAAGAAACGACATATTATCTGTCGAAATCTGAGTTTGTCAGAAAAAGTACATTTTTCGGTGCAACTTGCGCGAATTTCAAGAAACTGAGTCCGCCAATTGACCCGAAATATCAAAATCTATTGAAATCGATATTTTATTTGTTAAAATCGGAGCATATATGAAACATGTGCAAATCGGGCAATAACCGCTCGAAATTTGGTAAAACAGAGAGCGGAATCGGATCCGGAACGTCGAAAAACCTTAGGATAGGTATTTTCAGAATTTTCGGGACCCAAAAAGGGACTCGAAAGGACCAAAAAGAAGAGAGAGCGCCACGTAGCAGCCAGTGGCGCCACCTAGTGCCACGTGGCAGCCACGTGGCGGCCCAGGAACGCGCCTCACGGGCATGACACCCACCCGGCCACGTGGCGTGGCGCCACTGGCCAGAGGCGTGTGCTGGGCACATGCCTGCGCGTGCCCAGCACACGGCTGCCCAGATGGGTTTCACGTGGCGCCCGTACCGGCCACGTGTCGCCCGTACCGGCCAAGTGTCGCCCATGCAGGATGCTGAAAGTGACACTTTTGGCTTGGAATGGTATTTTCGCGTTTCTGGGAGCTACAAAACTCAGATTAAGGCGATTTTGGTGGCGTTGCGAAGCCCTTATAAATACCCATCCACTGTGGTCGTTGTGACTAGACTGATCCTCGGGTAATAATTGATCGGTTTGCAACAAATAAAGGTAAATCAAGATGTGTTTTGGTAATATGATAACTACTTCGAATATTATTATAATGTTGTGTGATGATGTGCACTAGTATGTTAGCCCAGTAATTAACTCGAGGGATATAAGGGGGTAATGCTCTCTAAAGACTATTTTGTGGTCTTGTCCGCAGACATATAAATTGGAAGGAGTGGCGCTCCTTAAAGACTATTTTGTGGTGTAGCCCCGGACGTATATTGTGTGAGCTGAACCCCTGTCTGCGGATTCGCTATCTGCATGACATGACGGGTCCCAACTGAGCCTGAAAAGGCTGTGAGCCTCCGGTTAGGCCAACCGGTGTACTATAAGCGCTAACTAATAAATGAGTTATTTTCCGTAAAGAAAATATATTTGGAAAAAGGACAAAAAATGCTTATATTCTTATTTTGTTTAACTGCTTCCGTTATATTACTCTGCTTATATAATGTGCATTGCATACATAAATCTTGTGCAATTATTCCAGAGGTGAGAAAGCAAAGATGCTCACCAGCCTACTAATGTTTTTAGGTACCTACGAAGATGCGGGCGACAGAGCTCAGTGAGGAAGACTACTTTATATTATGTAGCATGAAAAAAAATGTAAATGTCAGAAGCATATGGATGTGTGGCAAGTTGTATCTGTAAACCATAAAATATAATAAAATGTGTTTATTTCTGGCTCTTGCTATTGTACTGCAAAAGATCCAAATCACATTACTGTTCCGCCTCGTTAACTCGAGCTTACCGGGCCAGGTTGTGACATGATGGTATCAGAGCCAGGTTACACAGTACGGGCAGAAATAAATAAAACTTTAGGGAGACCCCACGTAACATAGGTTAGTAAACTTGAGTGAGGTTGGCACAATTAGGAACGAGATAAAAATGAGCATAATAAGTCATTGCGCTTACAAACTCAAAATTTAAGTTGTCTAATTGGTGTATAGGAAAGTGGTTAGGGGTGAGCCAGTATCCCCCGAAAGGAAGGTGGTGTCTAACTGCACCTAGTGCGACCACCGACCTTACGCTTACCTGGCCAATGGACTACTTAAACTAGAAATTGCGATCTAATCATGAAACATAAAATTAATTAAATGAGTGAGTTTCAAGCGTGCATAGCTTTCTGATTCGTTCTGAAATTAAGACTCCTTGTTTTTATTTCAGAAATGACGGAAGGACATTCTGACTCGTTTAATCCCGAGCAAACTAATGGCGGTAGTCACCTCCAAGGATTGTCTGCCCTACCCCTTAGTGCAAATGTGGGTTTTGTCGCTCAACTAATAGCAACACTGACAGAGGTGTTGCAGCGAGGGGCAGCCCCGCCTACTGTTCGTGGTCCTGATGCTGAATTAGGAAGACCTATAAGATGGATGGAGATCTTTTTACGAGCAAGTCCACCCAAGTTCGCGGGATCAACCAACTCACTAGTTGCGGAAAGTTGTATCCGCCAAGTAGAACGAGTCTTTGAGGGCATTGAATGCCCAGAGGAGAAGAGAGCCGCCCTGATCGAATTTATTCTGGAGAAAGACGCTGAAGCTTAGTGGGATAATTATAAGCGCATTGAGTTGCATGGGCGAAAAACGACAAATATCACATGGCAGGAATTTGTTGGTGGATTCCAGAATTGGTACTTACCGATGTCGGCTCGCCAAAAGATGAAGGAGCAATTTGCTCAGCTAACCCAAGGAAACCTTTCGGTGACAGAATACGAAGCAAAATTTGTTTCTATTCTTCGTGTACCTGATGATCGATAGAGCAACAAATCTTTCTCCTACGACGTGGATTGCGTAAGTCAATACAGACTATATTATCTCCCTTGGATTTCAACGATTATCACTCACTCGTCGAAGCAACACGACGAGTTGAGGAGAGTCAGAAATCTCTACAGCATCACCAAATGGGAAATAAGAGGAAGAATCAGGAGTTTGGTCATAAGGATCGTGGGAAGCGCCAAAATAATGACAATAACAGAAATAATGACTTTCCAGTTTGCTCAAAATGCAACAAAAAACATCGAGGTGTCTGCTGGGAGGACAAGAAGGACAACACATGCTACCTATGCAACCAGCCACGACATCGCATGGTGAATTGCCCAATGAAGAAAGGGAATGAAGGCCAAGCAAATGGAAGACCACAACAGCAGGCCCCTGCTCAACCCCGGATCTATGGGATGAATAGAGAAGTAGCAAGAGAGGCGAATGATGTCGTCGCCGGTACTATAATTTTTGAGAATATTTCTGTCACTGCATTCTTTGACTCTGGCGCGACGCATTCATTGATATCAGACGCAATAGTTAGTCAAATTGAGGTAAAGGAACAAAAGCTAGAAGAATCTACGCGCATAAGCCTTCCCAATGGTGAGATGGTTGAAGTAGGAGAATATGTATGTGGGGACATAAAAATCAGAAAGCGAAGCTTTGAAGCTAACATGTTAATCTTTCCGCTCAACAACTTTGATGTCATTTTGGGGATGGATTGGTTGACAAGGCATCAAGCTACGATCGACTGTGCAAAAAAGGAAATAGCTTTCCGACAACCAAGAAAATCCACTTTTAGATTTCATGGCGAAGGCGGAATTGTTCCTATAATATCCGCTTTGCGTGCACACAAGTTATTACGACATGGATGCATGTTATACCTGGCTGTTATATCAAAATTCGAGGAAAAAAAGTTAATGATTCAGGATGTGTTTGTCGTTTGTAATTACCCCGACATAATCCCAGGAGACCTATCTGACCTCCCGCCACAAAGGGAGATTGATTTTCCAATCACCCTAACCCCTGGGGCAGAGTCAGTCTCTAAGGCCCCATATCGTCTGGCATTACCTGAGCTGCAAGAGTTAAAGAAGCAGTTGCAGGATTTATTAGATAAAGGGTTCATCCGTCCAAGCACCTCCCCTTGGGTGCTCCAAAATTATTTATAAAGAAGAATGATGGGAGTCTGCGCATGTGTATTGACTATAGAGGACTGAATAGGGTAACAGTAAAAAATCGGCATCCTCTGCCGAGGATTGATGACTTATTCGACCAACTGCAAGGCGCGTCAGTCTTTTCAAAAATTGATTTACGCTCAGGCTATCATCAAGTAAGAGTAAGAGATGAAGATATCCAGAAGACGACATTTCGTACCAGATACAGTCATTACGAATTCCTAGTTATGCCATTTGGAGTCATGAATGCTCCAGCAGTATTCATGGATATGATGAACCGGGTCATGAAGCCTTTTCTTGACCAATTCGTCATCATTTTTATTGATGACATTTTAGTGTATTCAAAAAATGAGATAGACCATGGGAGACATTTAGAACAAGTCCTTCAAACACTAAAAGAACATCAACTATTTGTCAAATTCTCTAAGTGTCACTTTTGGCTTAAGGGGGTAGCCTTCCTTGGATATATTATCAACGCGGAAGGAATCTCTGTAGATTCTGCCAAACTTACGGCAATAGTCGAGTGTCCTCGCCCAACTAATGTAACAGAGATTTGAAGTTTCTTGGGCTTAGCAGGATACTATCGAAAGTTCGTTAAGGACTTTTCAAAGATTGCTACTCCACTAACTCACTTAACCAAGAAGGCAGTGAAGTTCGACTGGAGCAGTAAATGTGAAGAGAGTTTTCAGAAACTTAAAAAATTATTAGTGTCAGCACCAATATTAACCCTACCAGATGGTTTTGAAGATTTCCAGATTTATAGTGACGCATCTTTTCAAGGGTTGGGATGTGTCTTGATGCAAATAGGAAGGTTATCGCCTATGCTTCTAGGCAATTAAGGGGAGCGGAAGTGTGTTATCCTATCTATGACCTGGAGTTAGCCGCAGTAGTGTTTGCCCTAAAGATTTGGAGACCCTATATATTAGGGACAAAATGTCAAGTGTTTATAGATCATAAAAGTTTAAAGTACTTCTTAGAGCAAAGAGACTTAAACATGCGCCAACGACGATGGCTTGAGCTCATCAAAGATTACGACTTAGAGATCATGTACCACCCCGGCAAGGCAAATGTAGTAGCAGATGCTTTAAGTCGTAGATTGAAGGTCGAGCAGATGGCATATGCCTTAATTTCAGATATGGAGAAATTAAAACTGAGCGCAGGGACCTCAACAAGTACGACAAGCCTAGCGCAGTTGGTCATCTCTCCTGATTGGTTACAAATTATCTAAAAGGCCCAATGTAATGAAGAATGGGAGAAAATGTCGAAGACTCTGGTGGAAAAAACCACAATCTAACTTTCATATTGATGATGGTGGCATCCTGCGATGCGGTACTAGATATGGAGTTCCTAAGGTTGTTAACCTTCGAAATCAATTATTACGAGAAGCACATCAGTCGAAACTCTCAATCCATCCGGGAGCCACAAAGATGTATCATGACTTGAAAATAAACTTCTGGTAGCCGGGCATGAAATCAGACGTTGCAAAATTTGTTCAACACTGTTTGACATGTCAGCAAGTTAAGGCTGAACATCATTATCCAGGTGGAGAACTGCAACCGCTGTCAATCCCTAAGCGGAAATGGGAAGACATCTCGATGGATCTAGTAGTAGGTCTTCCAAGAACCCCATCAGGAAACGATGCGATTTGGGTAATCGTTGACCGACTAACCAAGTCAGCCCACTTTTTGGCAATAAAAGTTGGTGAGTCAATGTCAAGGTTAGCTCAGAAATACATCGACTATATTATGCCTTTGCATGGAGTCCCGGTCTCGATTGTGTCCGATCGCGATCCAATATTTACTTCAAGATTTTGGAAAACTTTTCAAGAAGCTCTTGGTACACAACTTAACTTTAGTACCGTTTATCACCCCCAAACTGATGGGCAGACTGAAAGGACGAATCAAACGCTCGAGGACCTATTGAGAATGTGCATCCTTGAGTTCAGAGGAAGTTGGGAGCAGCACCTTCCGATGGTGCAATTTACCTATAATAATAGCTACCACTCAAGTATCCAGATGACTCCATATGAAGCTTTATATGGAAGAAGGTGTCGTACTCCTCTATGCTGGTTTGAAGTCGGAGAGAAAGTTGCACTTGGACCACAATTAATTGAAGATTCTAATAAGGTAATTCAGGTAACTCGAGACCGTCTCTTGGTCGCTCAAGACAGACAGACGAAATATTTTGACTTAAAGCACCGTGGTGTGGAGTTTCAAGTCGGAGACCACGTATTCTTGAAGGTGAAACCTGGACCCGGCATCAAAAAGTTTGGAGGAAGCGGGAAGCTCAAACCACGATATATCGGTCCATTTGAAGTTCTCGCTAAAATTGGTTCGGTCGCATACCGACTTGCATTACCACCAGTCATGAGCGGGATGCATAATGTGTTTCACGTATCAATGTTAAGACAATACATTTATGATCCATCTCATATCATCCAGTTTGATACAGAAATGCTATAGGTACACCCAGACTTAAGTTATGAAGCTATCCCTGACCAAATCATAGACCGTAAGGATAAACAGTTGAGGAACAAGACTATTCCTATAGTAAAGGTCATTTGGAAAGGACGATCTGCAGAAGAAGCAACCTGGGAACTAGAAGAAGACAAGAAGAAGAAATATCCTAATTTGGTTTGATGTAACAAATTTCGGGGACGAAATTTTTATAAGGAGGGGAGACTGTAATATCCTGTAATTACTTAATCACGATTAACATTATATATCCTGTAATATCCTGTACTTACTTACTCAGATTGAGGCGATTTTGGTGGCGTTGCGAAGCCCTTATAAATACCCATCCACTGGGCTGCTCTTCTCATTCCAATTCCCTTCCCAGCTCCGGGAATTTAAGAGAGAAGGTGTTAGGGGGGGGGGGGGGGGGGGGGGGGAGAAAGCTTCAGATCGCTGCCGAACTTTCGGGGAAACTTCGGGAGGAGCTTGAGAGCTAATTTTTGGCCTCGTCTTGTGACTAAGGTGCTGCGAAAGCGGCGTCAAAATAATATTTTTCTGCGGGCGCTCAATTAATTGTCGGAGTGCTATCGGATTTCTGCCGAAGTGCCGACCTTGCTAAGAGGAGATTCAGAGCTCAGATTTGGGAGCGTGAAGATTGAGGTAGGTGGAAAATACTGTATTATTTATGTCTCGCTAGTTATTATTTTTCGTAGTTTTTTTTCGGGTAATTTTTATACCTAAATGCTGCCGAAATAATTACGATAACTCGCTAGGCATGACGAAGGGTCGAGTCGCTTGTATTCAAGTGATAATGAGATCCCAAGTTGTAGGCTGCATGCATATTGAAAATATGGAAAATGCAATACTAATTATCGTTCAAAAATATGAATAATTTATTTACGCATGCTAAATTACCACGAGGTCGAACCAATATTATTTCAGTCAAGCGGGATCTTTTACGACTAGACTGATCTTGGGTGGTTGCGACTAATATGGATAATTTGAGATGCGTCGTTGCGCGATATTATAAAAAGGATTATAATATTAATGAAAATAATTATGCGCGTAGAATTATCGTAAGGTCGGACCGGCGTTGTTATAAGATCAGTCCACTGTGGTCGTTGTGACTAGACTGATCCTCGGGTAATAATTGATCGGTTTGCAACAAATAAAGGTAATTCAAGATGTGTTGTGGTAATATAATAACTACTTCGAATATTATTAATTTATTATAATGTTGTGTGATGATGTGCACTAGTATGTTAGCCCAGTAATTAACTCGAGGGATGTAAGGGGGTAATGCTCTCTAAAGACTATTTTGTAATCTTGTCCGCGGACATATAAATTGGAAGGAGTAGCGCTCCTTAAAGACTATTCTGTGGTCTAACCCCGGACGTATATTGTGTGAGCTGAACCCCTGTCGGCGGATTCGCTATCTGCATGACATGACGGGTCCCAACTGAGCCTGAAAAGGCAGCGAGCCTCCGGTTAGGCCAACCGGTGTACTATAAGCGCTAACTAATAAATGAGCTATTTTCCGTAAAGAAAATATATTTGGAAAAAGGACAAAAAAATATATGCTTATATCCTTATTTTGTTTAACTGCTTCCGTTATATTACTCTGCTTATATAATGTGCATTGCATACATAAATCTTGTGCTATTATTCCAGAGGTGAGCAAGCAAAGATGCTCACCAGCCTACTAATATTTTTATGTACCTACGAAAATGCGGGCGACAAGGGTCAGTGAGGAAGACTACTTTATATTATGTAGCATGAAAAAAAATGTAAATGTCAGAAGCATATGGATGTGTGGCAAGTTGTATCTAAAAATTATAAAATACAATAAAATGTGTTTATTTCTAGCTCTTGTTATTGTACTGCAAAAGATCCAAATCACATTACTGTTCTCGCCTCGTTAACACTAGCTTACCGGGCCAGGGTGTGACAAGTCCTCTGCGTCCCCACGAACTGCTAGGTCCGTTGAAGGGGAGGCGACGACGGTCGGCGGAGGTCAAGGTCGACGGACGGGGATGAGGTCTATCGGAACGCTTCCGTCTTCGGGCTTTCTAAAAGTCGCGAAAAGGATAAGACTGAAGAAGACCTAATCGCTTCCTCTTTTATACCCAAGGCATAAAACGTGTTATCCGCAGACCCGAGCAAACATAACAATTCCGTCAGGATTTATACATTCGTCGAATATAATATATTTCGTCTAAACACTTTCGACGATTTGACACAATTTCGTCGAAACACTTTCGACGATTTCATCGATACAATTTCGTCAAAACACTTTCACCGAATTTGTATCTTATTCATCGAAACAATTTCGACGAACTCGATTGGACGAATTGACACATCTCGTTGAAACACTTTCAACGATTTTGTCTAGTATAAATCCATTCGTCGAAACACTTTTGACAATTTCGCTAAGTCCCATAGAATTCATCAAAACCATTTCGACGATTCATCAAGAGCACTTATTCCTCGTTGAGACATTCTCAATTTAATTTCAAACAGTCATATGATTGGTCCTACACTCATATCCAATATGAGTAAGGCCAACACAATCTTTTCTCCAACTTCTCCAAACGCTTTTATGTGCGACCATATAGGCTCATATTGCGTTGTTAGTAAGACTAACTGCTTGATTGCTTTGAGATCACCTCGAAAACTCCAACAATTATAACCAAAATTATATTTAATTTAATTCAGTTGAATAAATGGTACATCATTTTTAAAATATTTGAGTGATAGTAGACATGCAACTCCTATATACACCACATGTGGTGATAAATATAAGATGATTATCAGAATTTTCATGCTATAATCATTGCGTGATCGTTTGGGTGCATCAATGCTCCGTCAAAAAATATTAAAGAGCAATGTGGCTCTGATATCACTCGGTAAATTCAAATGTGAACTCCATGAGATAACCAAATTTTCTTGCTAGAAGCAGTGACAGATGCAGGAATTTTTTTCTGTGTGGGCGGACCTAAAATTTAAAGAAATATTTTTGCACGAGAAATATGACAATAATATATTAATATCGCAAAATTTATACAAAAACTACACTTAGAAAGAAATAAATAACCTTGCTTACAAGTAGTCGTGTACAAAAAAACCGGTCCTAACCGATCCGGTCGGGACCGGACTGGTTAGGACTGGTCCTGTCCGGGACCGGTCCTGTCCGGGACCGGTCCGGTCCCGGACCGGTCCTAGGGGCTCGGCCGGTCCCTTATATTTTGGCAAAAACCGGTCCCGGACCGGGACCGGTAAAAGACCGGTTTTATCGGTCTTTTACCGGTCCTGGGACAGGACCGGTTTCCCAGGACCGGTTTTTGCCAAGGAGCATTAAAGAGCCGTTAACGGCTCTTTAATAAAGAGTCGTTAACGGCTCTTTAATAAAGAGCCTTAACGGCCGTTCGGCTCTTTTATTAAAGAGCCGAACGGCTCTTTTATTAAAGAGCCGATTGGCTCTTTAATTAAAGAGCATAAGGCTCTTTAATTAAAGAGCCTTAAGGCTCTTTTTTAATTAATTTTTTTTAATTAATTTTATTTTTATAAATACCTCCCCTCCCCCATTCTCTCTCTCTATTTCTCTCTCCACTTCTCTCTCTCTCTCTCTATTTCTCTCTCTCTCTTTCTTTCAAATTTATTAAATGGCGTCTTCTTCATCCCAGCCGGCGTCCTCCTCCGCGTCTGCCGATATTGAGATTGTGGAGCACCGTCACAAAGCGGCAATATGGGATACATTTGATAAAGTGCGGGTTGATGGCGAAATGAAGGCGAAGTGCAAACTTTGCGGGAAGCTAATGGCCGTCGGCAGCAACACAACGCTCGTCCGACATGTGAAATCCTGCATTTCTAAGCAAGCCCCGGAGTCTACCCAAGCCCAAATTTCGGCGACCGGGCACATTTGGATGTACGACCAAGCTCGGCAACGAGAGCGACAAATGGAGAACGTCATCAAAAAAGGACTCTCACTCAACCACTACGACGATGAAGAAATGACGTCTTACATTCACGACGTACTCCAGCCTAAATATCACCAGGTAAGTCGTTCTACAACTAGACGCGATGCTTTAGCGGCTTACTTACAATCTAAGGAAATTTTAAAAAACTATTTTGAAACATTCGACGGTCGCGTTAGCTTAACGAGCGATGTTTGGACTAGCGGTATAAATGACGGTCTTTCTTATATTTGCATAACTTGTCACTGGGTCGATCCAGATAGTTGGGAACTAAATAAACGTATAATTTGTTTTGAAGGCTTTGAGTATCCGCATACCGGTAAAAATATTTATCAGGTTATTATTAAAACTATTAGAGAATTTAAAATAAAAGAAAAAATTATGAGCATTTCGTTCGATAACGCTTCAAACAATGGGATGGCCGTCAAATATTTATTATCAGATTTGCAACCAATGTTAGACGAAATATTTTTTCATACGCGTTGTGTATGTCACGTTTTAAATTTAATTGTGCAAGATAGTTTACAATTTATGAACGAATACGTTAGTAAAATACGCATTATGTTAAGAGTTATTTATAATTCGAAACGAAGAAAACAAGATTTCAAAAAATTTGTTATTTCTCAAGGTAAAAAATTTTTAGGACCATCGTATGATATGCCTATACGATGGAACTCGACGTATAAAATGTTAAAGCGCGTTTTTTCACAAAAAACGTTACTAATAGAATTTTATAATAGTGTCGAAGCACATGATTTAGGCCCGTCGGACTGGGCCGTGCTCGAAGATTATGTAAATTTATTAGAAAGTTTTTATCGAGCAACAACTATTTTATCCGGAGTTTACTATCCTACTAGCTCATTAGTTCTTGAAATTTTTTTATTAATTTCTGAAACATTTAAAAATTACAAAACGAACGAAATGTGGCGTCCGTTAATATTAATAATTGAGGAAATTTTTTTAAAATATTACAAAGATATGCTTCCTATGTTTTCTTGCGCCGCGGCTTTGAACCCTTTAATGGGCGTAGACGGCGTTGAAAATTTTATAGAAGAAATTAATCGTAATTTAGATTTAGACGAATCCTCTAGTATTTTTGTTAATGTTAGTGTTTCAAAATTTAATTCTGAATTTACTCGCCTTTATAATTATTACGATCAAATGTACGGAGCGCGGCCTCGCGTAGAATCCACCCAACCTAAAACAAAAGATACTTTAAAAAATAAACTTTTAGAATTAGCTTCTCAGAAAAAACAAAGAACGTCAAGTACTTTAAACGAATTAGGTTTATATAGCAAAACACAATTTCAAGATTATATGACCGCAAGCGAAATTGAAAGTTTTGATATTTTAAACTGGTGGAAATCTAAAACTAATGTGTATCCTATTTTGGCCTTAATGGCCCGTGATTTACTAACAATCCAAGCTAGTACGGTAGCTTCGGAGTTTGCATTTTCTTTGAGTGGCAGGATTCTGAACGAGCGAAGAAGTCGTTTGACTGAAGAATCTTTGGAGATTTGCATTTGCTACAAGGATCATTTGGATGCTCTGAGGAGGAGGCAACATGTTTCGTCCATTGAAGATAGCGAGTCTGAAGTTGAAGACGAGCTGAATAATTTAAATTTGGGCAGCGCCGCAGAATAAACAAGTTGTATTTTTCGTTAATTCAATATAATTTCATTTTATTTTAAATGTAATTTTCATTTTATTTTATTGGATGTAATGTTATTTAATTTTTTTTAAATGTATTGTAATTTGTAAATAATTTTGTAATTTGTAATTTTGCTTAATTTTTAATAAAAATCAGTTTTTATTTCATTTTGAGTTTTATTTAACTTTATTTTGTAATTTGTATGCACATTAGTTTTATATCCCAAAAAATTTAATTTTATATAATTATAATTATATATTTTATTTTTTTTTAATAAAAAGACCGGTCCGGGACCGGTTAGGACCGGTCCTCCGGTCCCAGCCGGTCCTCCTCCAGAGGAGAAAAACCGGTCCCGGACTGCTTTGCACGGGACCGGTCCGGGACTGGTTGGCCAAAAGACCGGTCGTTTAAAAGACCGGTTCAGGACCGGACGGGCAGTCTTTTTGCGCAGGACTACTTACAAGACTCCTTTTCGAGCTTTCATGTTTTGAAAACATTTCATTATGACCTCATTGTTGATGGTAGAAAATATATCTTTTTCAATATATGTCACTAAACATGCATTCATTCATTGATCCCTCATTCGACTACATAGTGATGACTTGATAATCTTTATTGCCGAAAAAGCTCTTTCTACAGTTGCAGTTGCGACAGATAATAATAGTGCAAGTTTCATAAACAAACACACCAATGGATAAAGAACATCATTCTTCAATTCAAGTAGTAGCATAGCTAATCCTCCAAGCTCAATCACCTCTGTGAAGTCATCATTTGAGCAAATGTCTAAAATATAACATTCAATCTGATTATCAAACTCCATTAATTCAACTGGAGAAAAGTTCATGGGATAATGCTCAGCAAATCGAATCAGTTTGCGTTTATCAAATGCAGAAAATCCATTACTTGAATCTAAATTTGTCATACATAAAAGCAATTCAGTGTTCACCCTCATCAAATCGATTATTTAGCTCGACAAGTTGTAGATCTATTACCGCATAAAATAATTCCACACGATAAAGATGAAGGTTTGCAATTTCTTCAAATTTACGTTTTGATCTCCCGCGAGCAACGAATTTATCTTCCATATTCAGAATAACAATTTCATGTTTGTTACAGAAGAGAGTTACCTCATTAAATAAAGAATCACATCCATTGTCCTTCAATGTTTGTAATCGTAACTTGAAAATTTTGACAAGAGTCATGTCATTTATCTTGATCGTTCCTTTGTAATGCTTGTGACAACTCATTGATGATCCCTAGGATAGTTTTCATTAAGTGGGTCACGAATACAAATTTAAAACATTGCATAACATTCAATAATTCACTCTCTTCAACTTTTTGCACTGAAAGTGTGTCATCCTCTTCGATGACCTCAAGCACATCAATAACTGATGAGAACAAACAAATTAAGATTAGAAGAGTTCTATAATGAGAGTTTCATCTTGTATCTTGTGTTTTTTTTCAAAGCTCTTTCTTGATTCAAACCACTCCCAATTATAACTTCACCGCTTGAGATTTCTTCAATAATTTTTATAAATTGCTTCTCCCGGAGAATGTCTCTACGTTTGCACGATGCCCCAATAATGTTTGTTATAATTGCTACCGTGTTAAAAAATGAAAAAAAAAATCTTTTTGTGTTTCCTTACGACTGCAAGTGTCAGATGAAGTTGATGAGCAAATCAATGGACATAATATGCGAATTCATTTTCAGTCATAATCAATGTTTTTAGACCATTGAATTCACCTTGCATATTACTAGCTCCATAGTATCCTTGTCCCTGTAAGCTTAATATACTAAATCCATTTTTAGCAAAAAAAATGTTCAATCGTTAAGTAATAAAGCATTTGTATTTTCAACATGGACAATGCCTAGAAAGAGCTCAATTATTCTTCCTTTCTTATCAACATAGCATATAGCAATTGACATTTGTTCTTTAACAGATGAATTACGAGTTTCGTCAACTAAAATAGAGAACTCGGCTTGGACAATATCTTTAATGATAATATTTATAGTCTTTGTTGCTGCAGCTTGGACAATATCTCTTTGGATACTCGGTGCTACTAATTTAAGATTTTTGGGAGCATTCCTTAATACAACTTTATTGATGTTTTCATTATGGTCCGCAAGAAACTGAAAGAATTCTAGAAAATTTTCTCAATTACCTGATTCATCAGATTCATCATGACCACAAAATGCTAATCCTTGCTTTAAAAAAAATCTAATACAATCCAATGAAGCTTCCAGGAGGGTGCGATAATCATTTTGAGCTTAGTCAGATTGAGTGCACAAAACAACTTCAATGTTCTAATCATGGACATTCAACTATACTGGAAGAACCAGCTGATTCTTCACTAGTTTTTCATTTAAAATATTTTTCCATGATGACCTAAAATAAAGTTTATCTCAACAACTCAAAATTTTTTCTAACAAACAATTATCAAATATAAACAAACTAAAAGATTGAAATATTTACCTGAATGAAGTAATATCAAGAATTAAAATATTCGAAATTGCATAATATTTTTCTTCTTTAAGTTGTTAACTTGTTCATAAAAAAAAATTTAGAATGTTGGACAACTTAGTAACTAGAGTAAGAGAATTTGATTTCAGTATAATAGTATGATTAACTATTGAAAAGACAAATCTAAATGTGAGAAGCCATAAATCAGCCCAAACTTAAAAGAACTAACTACATTCTACCAAATTTATTATGTGCTTTCAAGTTTCATGAGCTGATCCATTAAAAGTGCATGAATGTACAACATCTAGTTCATGAAAAGATTTTCTTAAGGAAGTAAATTGACATTGTTTGATCATACGCAAAAAACTCATTAAGGGTAGAAATTATGTAAAGTGACTTGAAAGTTTTCCTATTTGATGAAGAACAATGGCTTTTAGCAAAAACATCCACATATCACATATAAGAAAGCCCTCTAAGTGCTCTACCAAACCAGTTAAAAGAAACATTCCACTGCCAACAACTTTTGATGCATCAATTCAATAAAAAATTTGTTTAAAATGGAGCAAAGTAAAAATAATAATATAAAGATGCATCAACAAACATATTCCACAAAATAACCATGAGGATAGATCAAACCTCTCAATTTTGACACAACAACTTGAGCAGTATCCACAATGGAAGATTCACTTACTAATTGAAAACGCCAAAGCTTGATTTTATCATCTGTTGATGTCAAAATTACTTGAACCAAGGAATCAGAAAGTAGGGCATGCAGTGAAATTCAAATCCTCCGTGAATGGGGTTTGTTTCAACCTGAAATCAGAAAGTAGAGGAACTTGGGGTTTTATCGAACTTGGGGCAATTGGGCAGAGAAAGCTATGTAGGGGAAAGATAGAGAAAGAGGGGTCGTTCAAACCAGAAATCGCGCAAATCCGCAAACCCTAAGACATTTGCAGAGGACATTCAAAGATGGAGGTTGCTCGGAAGTCGGATCTGCAGAGGATCGACGTCAGCAAACCCTAAGACATTTGTGAGAGCCCGACTAGGAGAGGAAGAAGATATCCGCACCTTCTAAAAGGGAGCCCGACGAGGAGACGTTGGAGATTTCTGTCGTCTGATGGGAGCCCGGTGAGGAGAGGAAAGAAATTTGGCGCTCACTCCCGCTCGCAATTCCTACTCTCGCAATTTTTTCTAGTGTGGGCGGCCGCTCACTCTCGCCCTTTATTAGGTCCGCCCCTGGCTAGAAGCGATGAAGAAAAACTACATGAATCCATTTCTTGTGTATTATTAGTCCTGATTATGTGTTGAAACCTGAAAAATCTCAGCTCCGAATGTTCGGACCTAAGTGCAGTCTGAGGCTACTGCTTCCGCGATCCAGCGATCTGGATCCGAATGCTAGAAGACAAAGAGAGAATCACGAACAAACCTCAGACGCCACAGTAGGGAGGTCTCACCACGTACCCGAAAGTTCAGAAGAAACTCCCCCTCCACATCCAAATGGCTGGGATGGGTACGAGGGAGACACTTCTTTGGGAGTTGAAGGTTAGTAGGGGAAAGATTGAGATTTTTTGAGTGCCCTTCCTGGTACTCCTGGGGTCTATTTATAAACAAAATCCTAGGGAGATATGTAGGCGACTATACATGGCCCCTGCGAGGTTGTCTTTCTGGACTTGACAATCTTGCAGTTTGTGATCCGACGACTATCGAAAGATTCCGCCTACGTATAGCGAGATTGTGTTAATGGTCGCCAACTAGGCGAGTAACTTCGAGACTTTCTGATAGTCGCAGCTTGGGCGAGTAACTCCGATGCTCGCTTATAGTATTCAATGTTCATGTGGGTTGTTTGCTGACTTTGACGTGATCTTTGACTTTGACTTTGGCCTACGTGACATGAACGGACCCACCCTCAACAAATACGGTTGTACACAATATATTTGTTGTGTTGAGCTGAAAAATAAATGTATTAATTATCACAAAATTAATAAATTAGTATATTTGAAGAGTAATATAATTAAAAAAAAACTTACCATTACTGAGCGGCATAACTCTATTTATGCAATTATTTGATTCATTATTACTATTTTTAAGAGCAATATTATAACTATATCAATTTTCGCTATTTGAAGTCAATTAATATTCACAACTCAAAAAGTAATATATTTGCATATCTGCACACCAAATAAATAAAGATACCATTGCTCTTACATGTGTTATGCAAAATACTTTATTAAATAAATAACATTGTTTATTTATAGAGTTTTAGGTTCTGGTTAACAGCAACATCTGATGAGAAAGCTGAGTTTTGAAATTTTTTGAATTTAACAATTTGATATTTTTTTCTAAACCCTAAAACATGCTATTAAACATGCTAATAATGCAGAAATTTGGGAGAATAGTATACAGTTAATTAAGGGTTCATTTGTTTAGGCGTTTTCGTCGGGCGCCGCCGGACGGCGGTTAAACAAACGAGCGCCCGGCAGCGTTTGCTCCGTTTGCACCCGCCAGAAAAGGAAAAGACTTTCGATTCCACCGATTCTGCATTATTAAGATTCACCTCCCACCACCGCCTCTCCCCCTCCAGTTCGAGACTTCCGATTTCACCCGCCCGCTGCTCCCGCCACCGCTGCAACAAATGAAGCCTAACTCTCACGTTCATTTGTCAACAGGGCAACTCCGGCTCTGGTTCAGGAGCGCAAAGCTTCAGGCGAACTCGCAGTTTTCGGAACCTTAAACATCAGTATCTACATTGGGCCAAAGCAAGGAACTGAATTCCATTTTCCCCAACATTCAAACAGATAGGACATGCAATTGAAACATGTAAACTACAAAGAAGGCAGAGGCCCCTTGTACACGCTCTGCACCTCTTTTTCATCTTCCTCCCGCGGCCCCGACTCGCCGCTATCCTCCCTGATCGATGACGAGCTCGAGGAAGCTTCCACGCAGAATCCTCCTCCCACTGCTCCTCTACGAGAAATCCAAGACCCCAACTGGAGTGCAAGGAGGAGAGCGAATCTTTCCCCTGTAAGAGCAAGACGAACTGGAAGAACTCTTTCCCCTGTAAGAGCAAGGCGAATTGGAAGAACTCCACCCGCCTCCCCGCTCCCTCAGAACTCCACCGAGCTGGCCAAAGACAAGAAGGATCGACTCCGACAACAATGACATGAGAATCGTCGGGGAATCAACGCCGACAGTGATGAAAAATGGGATGCGGAGAGCTCTCCCGCCTTCGCAGATTGGGAGGTGTTTATCGGGAGGGAGCTCGAGTCGGCGGGATTACGGACCGAAAAAAAACAGAAGGATTGATTTTTGAGCCGCAGACGCAAGACCCCACGCAACTTTTCGAAAGACCCCTAAAACACTTTTTGGAAACCCTTTATTACAACAACCGTGCAACAAACGGTTCCAAAACTGCGTTTGTGATTTGAATGGAACTTTCTGAACAGAAAAAGTTGTCCCAAACACGCTGTGTTTGTGTTTTTGCTCAGGTGAGTTTAGACAAAAACACCAACTTCATTGAATGCATGTTTGGCATTGCGACCACCATGAAGAAAATAAAACTCGTTTTGAACATAAAAGTGGATGAATTTTTTAGGTGAGGTCGGGCGTTCACGAACGACGGTTCATAACCACTGCGTTCATGACCGCCACCGCTGTGCCAAACGGGGCATTAGAGTGAACCTAGTAATTTTTTGCAATATTTAGAGTTTTAGAGTGAACCAAGTAAAGTTTTGGGGTGCAAATATCACTTATCGATGTCGTAATAATATTGCTCATTTTATGTTAATCCGGTGCAGAGGTAGGTGGTAAGGTTACCCTCTTGATTGTGGCATGAAAGGAGAAGTGATGGTGGAGAGACGCAAACCAACACTCAGAATTGCTTCACTTTATAAACTTCGTTGCTTTGAGGAATTTCATCAAACAGGTTGTGCTCATGGTTAAACAATAGTACTTCCGAAATGACTCCATGTCCGACCACCCCCAATAACCGAACGACGGTAATCAGGAGGAGCGACCCAGAGCGGAATCATCGCGCCCATCATCGTCGATGACAAGGTTGATGCCGTGGGAGCGAATGGCGTTGAGGATGGACCATACCTTGGTGCGGTTTTTGAAGCCCTTCTTCTCGACCTCCTTAGAGGCATCGGCATGGATGGGTTCTCCGGCGAGACCGTTTACCTTGAGGCGCATGGCGAGTACCTCGCCGACGGCGGCGGCGGCCTTGGAGTTGCAGGTCCGGCCGCACTCGAGCCCCTCCTTGAGTGCTTTCTCCACCGTCGAAGCCGTCACCACCACCCTACCGCTACGCCGATCCACGACGTTTGCGGTGACGAATTTGAGGGAGATGAAAAGACGTAGCACGTATCTCTTAGCCGCCGGTGAGCGAGACCACGGCGGAGCCACCCGATTCATATTTTTTTGGCGCAGGATTCTTCTATACGGAAGATTTTGGGAGGAGAGGGAGATCTTGAGAGCTTACTAAAGCTCCGTTTGTTAAAGCACGGTTTTAGGGTCTTCTGAATTAACAAACGAAGTGCCTTTGGGAGGGCCGCACCTTTTTGGTATGTTTCTCGCGAACGCAGCGCCAGCGCTCCGCGGCATTTGTTTTAGGTACATCTTGTGACCGCATTTGTGCCCACGGCATTTGCGCCCGATTCTCCAAGCAAAACGGAGAAAGGCTGCGTCGGTGAACCCGGCCACCTCCCATCGGCGGCGTTCGCTCCCTCACAAGAAAGCCACCACCCTCCCAAACGAACCCTAAATCTATAAATCCAGTGAAAATGAACTTTCAAATTTCAGGACCTCAGTTTCATAACAGCAATGTGTTTTTTTTTTCAAAAGTCAAAATGATCTAAAAATGCAAAAGCAAATCATTTTTTTAAAATGAATGCTTAAAATGCATAAATGAAATAATAAAGATGTAGTAATCATCGACTTGAATCACATTTCAAGTCAATTTCGAATCTGCATCGAATCGCTCAAAATATGATTTAAACCGATTCAAATAGATTAAAATATTAAATATTCATTAACATATTATTATTTTAAAATTAAAAACACTAAATTCTAAATATAAACTAAAATAAGTAAAGCTAAAAGGGCTTCATTTGCTTAATTTCAAGCCAACTCATTTAGTTTCTAGCTGACTCAGAATAAAGGGAAAGTTACTCAATTTTAAGCCGACTCGATTCAAATTCCAGCAAGCTTGGAATCGAGCCATCTCAAGCCGAGTCGGCTCAACTCCAAAATAGATTTCATTTCAATTTCAAGACAAGTTCAACTCATAAATTTTGATTTCAAGCCAAACTCAAATCACTCGAAGTCAGCACTAAATTAACGAGAACCGAACAAATGGCGAGAAAATGATACCATTACACCACACATTCTCATTATCTCAATAATGAAGGGTGTTGCCGCTGGCGAATCACATTTTACTACGAGGAAATCATGACTTTAGAAAATTGCTTACAAATAGACAGACATCTTCAAGAGCAATCTCCATTGAGGTATGGAATTTGGAGAGAAATCTCCACTGAGGTTGTCGGGCTGATGTATCGGGTTCCAGGATGAGTCAGGCTGCAGATAATGATCGGGCTCTAGGGAAGAATCAGGATGTAGGGGAGGAATCCAAATGAAGAGGATGGGTCGCCGAGTTGCTTCAGGAAGCAATGTGGGCGGCGGTTACGTCAAGCTTTCCGACATTGGAGCAAGGGGACAACGACGAATATACAGATATCACCGTCAAATGGAGCAGGAAATGCATCGAGGGGAGATTGGCGAGGTTGGGGCCGGCAACAAGATTCACACGGGTGTAGAGTCGGTGTCAGCACATGACTATTTCTCATCCTAATCTTTAGTGAAAACGGCTGGTTTACTTCTTTAGGCTTCATTTGGCTCTTCGGCGGCGGCACGGAAGGGAGCAAATGCCACCGGCAATCGGGACTGAAGGGAGGAGGCCTGGTTCCTGAACGGAGCAGTTTCTCTGTTTTGTTCGCAGAATTGGGTGCAAACGCCCGGCGCCAAGGGGCGTTTGTTTTTCCGCCTTCTGGCAGCGTTTGCTCCCGCACCGGTGGCCCGCCGCCGCCCTCCCAAACGAACCCTAAGGTCTCAGCTTCTCCGTTTAAGCTTCATTCCTATTCATATGCGATAACCAGTGAAACTACTACCCACATAAAATTGGAACATATACAGAAAAACTTCCAACATCTTAAGCTCTGTTTGGGGAACCTGCAGAGCTTCATTCCGGTGGTAAATGATGGTCCTCCTCCTCGCTGGGCAATGGAGACTCAATGGAAATTTTCTCCTTCCCAATAAAGGCGAAATGCCACCGGAGCCTCGCTGTTTGGGGATCTCGTGGCGAACGGAACAGCACCGGTGCCCCAAATGCAACAATAGTCAACTAAACTCAAATTTGACTCAAGTGGTTCCCAAAAAAATTTCAGCATCTTTAACAGAAGACCTCATTCCAACCAATTTTTGGGTAGTTTAGTTCAAATAATTCATTTCCAGGTCATATAAACACTGCCGTAAGCCTTTCTCCCATCCACAAATTGCATTCTTTGTCAGAAGTAACCAGTTTTGCCTTCTTAAGTTCACAAAAGAACACCGGCGAGAATGAGAAAGAAGATACAAGACAGAGTTCCAAACCAACGAAATCGCCGGTTCAGCTAACACGATGTTGAATCCGCAGAAGCATTGTTGTTCTTTGCCTTTCAGCTAACACAAACTGAAGCTGCTGGAGAGGTTCCCCGTCATACATAGAATAATCCTGTCATAAACTGGAGTACAACATGAATCACAACTGCTTTCTTCACCAAAACGTAAAGATGCAAAGTTTAGGGCTTTCATTTCGAGAAAAATAGCTGGAAAGTATGCAGTTCGGACTCCATCGAATATTGCCAATGTGCGTCTTAGAGAAGAATTAACATCGACTCCGCACTAATTTCTACTAGATTTTGTATGCGCCATAAACACGAATATAAAGATGTTTGCTCATTGGAAAGTATGGAGAAGTCGTCCAACCGTACTCAAAACCTTGATGATCTACCTCTAATATCTACTGCTCCTTGGTCTATCATTATTAAAACCAGAATCATTCCATCCCAGTTCTGCCTGACGCCTAAAGCCATCTTCATGCTGCTCCTGCTCTTCCTCAATGTCTCTATACCTTCTAGATGTATTACCCAATCTATTTTTAAATCGTCCTCCGACTTCGCTAGAACTACCTCCATTAAACCCTCGATCGCCTTCACCGTGATACCCGTAAGATCCGGGAGGACCTTCTTCAACGTGGAACGAGAAATCCTCTTCATCATCGATGCAGCGCTGCCGACAACGAACGGGGTCACGCGCTTCACCGTATCTCCTCCTGACGGCGCTTTCCCTGTCCACCGGAAGTTCGCGAATCTGCTCACGAGCAAAAGATGAACCGTAGTATTCGTCTGTAACCTGCCTCGGGTAAATCTTACGAGAAAAATCTTTTCTTGGGAAATCATGCTCTCTTGAGGAGCCGACTTCCATCATATCTTCGTGTGATCTAGACCCGTGACCAGATCCCCGCCTTCTCCCAAACATTTCTTCGGTAAGACGCTGCTGACGAGTAGATCTCATCGATTCCTGCATAACAATGGGTGCTCCTGATCTACACTGGACCATGTCAGCCTGTCCATTAAAGCCTTCGGGAGCCGTGTGGGGGGACCAATGGGAGGGAGACATTCCTCGAGATCTCGGTGAAAGGCTCAGTCTTTCTCGGTGGGCCGGGATGCGGTCGGTTCGATCGAACTGCTCGTGGGGTTGCGTCCGGTCCAGCATTTTGTCGGGCATTGCTTTACGACTTCTTGGTTGAGAAACATATCCAAGTTCAGAGTGAACTTCGCCGGTATGATTGGAGACCTTCCTCGAGATCCTACGAGGAATGGATGCGTCCGACGTAGAATTCATGGCAACTTCGGCCGGAGGAATGGGTCTAGAATAGCGAAAATCATCGTGATCGTGGATTTGATGCCGTGTATAGTTCAGATCGAAGATTCTGCCACCGAACTGATTGGGCTGCCGTTCATTACTTACTCTTGAGTGCGTCAAATTTGATCCTCCTCTCGTCCTCATGTGTACTGAACCTGATCCTCTTTTTCCACAAGCCAAACCCCTTTGTTTCTCATTTCCAGTTTTATGATACCTTTCACTGGGGTCTTCGTCCCTGAAATAAAACAAAGCTATAAAAATGCAAAAAAATGGCAGAAAGGGAATGCCTGGTCAACAGAAAAAGGAGAGATGTGGGGAAACAGATCTCTGGGTTTGCACCTGCTGCGACCAAAACGATATTTTTGCCTTTTGAATGATTTATCGGCAGACTTCTCTCTCTCGATTCTCAATGAAAGCGGACTTTCGTGAATCCGATTCATACTTCGGGACAAGGCTGAATTTAAGTTAATTATTCGCCCACTGCGGCCCCCAGTAAAGGCTTCTCTTTTGGACTCGCTGGAGAGAGGAAAAGAAGATTCAATATGCCCTCCAGAATTCTCGGCTGCACCACTACCATCAACTTTCTTATCAATATTGACAATAGTAGGATCTCTGTCGAATTTGGTTTTCCGCTCAGACATCTTATCTTTCCTTGAGGAATCTCGTGGTATCTTCCGTGTTGCCCTGCTCATTTCCCTTCTACCAGAATCTCCGGTCACTGATGAAGATTCCTGCAGATCTGCTGCAACAGAAGGATCAACATTGTTAACACATTCGACGGTTCCAGGATCCTTGGACATCTCAGGGCTCTCTATTGCCAAATGCTTTCCAAGCTCATGCGAAGATGACAGTGACACCGAAACATCAACAAGTCCTCTCGAACAAACATCTTCAGACTTTTCTATCTCATCTATAAGATGAGAACCCTCATTAGCGCGAAGAGAAGCTTCATCTCTTAGTTCACCATCCTCAAAACCACGGCTATCAACTCCAACTTTTTCAAAAACTGCACCAATCACTCCATCAATGGCATGAGAACTACCTGGATCGCATTCATTATCACATTCCTCCTCCTCCAATGGGAAACTCAATTCCTTATCAGTCTGACTGCACTCGATCACATCAGCATTCAGATATGTTTCTGCCCCAAGTTCAGTTTTTGAATCAGTTTCGCTTAAACTTAAACGAGAAACAACTTCGGACTTTTCATCAGCAACATTCTCAGCTAAAGTACCGGAAGTGGATGACTCTTCCTGCAAATTTGCAGTTTTATCATCTGCCCATGATCCTCTTTGTAAATTGATATTCTGTCCCTCCTCTGATCGGCGTTTAATGAAGAAATCAGCATGTTCACTACCTTCATTAGATGCATGTTTTATTGAAATAAACTCCCTTCCTTCATCAGCATCTTTCATGACTTGGACCATGCTATCCACCTCACATTTCAGCGGCTCACGGCATTCTCTCAGCATCGGCAAAATCCCATCCTTCATATGTGAATCAGGTTTAGTATTTGAATCCATGAACTTTGCACTTTTAAGCAAATTGTGATCATATGAGCGTAAATTGGAAACTCTTGTTTCCTTTTCCATGGAATGAACTTCGGACTGGTCTCGGTCTTCTACAGGCTCTTGTTTTATAGCCGCAGCAGAGGCAGAATTCACGAGTCCAGAAGCTCTGATTCTTGAGGCTTCTCCAATTTCACATGATTCAGGTTTGATGGGCTTCAGGACAAAAGTTTCAGTTTTTCTCTCCTGAAAGCCTCCATGTGGCTCAGATTTCACGGTTCCACATACAGTTTTTGTTGTTTCAGAAGTGGAAGAAGAAGGATTCATGGACAAACTAAGAAATTTCAGAGAATTAACTTTTCCTAAATTGAAAAGATTTTCATATGAGAAGTCGGATCCAGGTATGAACGATGGTTTCAGGAATAAATCTAAGTACGCCTCAGTTTCCGAGTTATAAACTCCAGGTCCAGATTTAGGCGAGGTGTGAAGGCTCAGGAAGGTATCATTACTCGAACTCTTAGGCTCGCCAAACTTTGGGGGCGATGCATTAGATTCTTCTTTTGTCAAAGCTGCACTCATAAAGTTCCTACCAAGTAAACTGCTGAACCCAGGTCCACCGCTCCCATCACATTCACGGTTCTTCATTGCTGAATCACTTGGGGATTCTTCCCAGGCATCCATAGTCATATTCAAGTCCCAGTTTGATCTATGCAGACAACTCTGAGTTGAAACCGTGTTAGAACCAGATAAGACATTGATTTTTTGAAGATCTTGCACATCTAGCTTCTCTTTATTCCACAAATATGGATCTTGCAGCTCCAACTGCTCTCTTCTCACAGAATCCCTGATATGTAAATTCTCAAATGAAGCATTTCCAGATATTTTTTCTGAAGCAGATGCTTCATTTGAGATGTTTTTAGAATCCAAATTTCCCTCCTCCATTGCCAAATCAACACGACCGACTGGTTCTGAAGATCGTTCAATTCCTTCGAAGGAGATGAATTTTTCATTAGAAAAGGTATCTTTCAATCCATTTTCTACTTGTTCTCTATCATTACAGTCATCCCTAACATGATCATGATGTTTAGGAGCTTCACTTATGTCTCCATTAGCCAGAATTTTGAATCCAGATAGGTCGGACGAACCTTTGTCGGTCAAATTTGTGGGAGAATCACAAGTTTTGTGATTTATAGATGGCGAAGAATGCATTTCAGGAGGAGGCGAAGGGGACCTGGGAAAAAATAAACGCCTTTTCTTGATCGGTACGGTTGAAATGGTATCTCGAAAAGTCCGTGTATGAAGTTTAACTCCAAGCTGTTCATGTTAAGAGAAATCAGAAATCAAATAAAATATTCCCTTACAAACAAAAAATACTTATTCTAGTTCATAAACAATGAAGTGCTGGTTGAAAAGTAGCACCTCTTCATCTGGAGACGACATTTTTTTCGATATCACTGAAGAAACAGGAACAATACTCGATTCGGTTAATACCTGATTTAAATTGACTGCAAAAACAAAGGAATTGTGATTGGAAATTTAAACAATTAAACAAAAAAAAAGTGAAAATGTAAATTATTCAAACGACAGTGCCACTCATGCACAGGTACCAAATTCAAATAGGATAATTCAGGGTTGTCTTTCCACAGGAACACCAGGACAGGTAGTAGATAAAAGAGAAATGGTGAGTCGAATATGTCAATTAATCAAATTTACTTCTCTCTGAACTCTCTCTATCCTCTCGACCACCTCAAGAACTCAGGTTTTGTAAATCAATGTCGCACCCTCAAAAAGAGTTGTAGGACGCAATCATTCAAGGTAAAACACAATCTATCTTGGGCGAAATAAAAATCATTGATCCACAACCATTTTGTCAAATCTTTCGAAATAAAAAAAAGAGTTCCTAAACCTGGAGGGTAGGTCTACAGATCATTTAAACATGGGCACAAAACCTTCGATGAGCAGAGAATTGAATCTAAGTCCTCTTAGTTTTTGATAACTGAAATTGAAGTCAAGTTAATCTCGACGCAGATCATTTGCTGTCTGCTGAGAAAGAAATCTCGCTGCCAATCCAAGTACCAAATCTTCAATATAGGATAGGGTCAAGCATTCAATCAGAAAATCAAGTCCAAAACTAAAGACACACCAACGAGAAGATCGCAACTCTCTTCATGATATTTTGAGATCTCAATTCAAGGTCAAATTTCAGTTATAAACATTAGTTCCAGTCAAACGGCATCGTGGAGAAATAAACGATAGAACCATTCCTCCATGAACAGGAGCAAGATCTGCGATCCTTGAGAACCATCAAAAACTTCTCAGGAATCTACCTCCAAGTGGTTCCTTCAACGCATCACAGACCACAAACACAAACGGAAATCAAATCCAAGAAATATTGAAACTACAAACCGGTCAACTGAAGAGTACAGGACAAGACACAAAAGGGGATTCTCGGATCAAATAAACAGGCGATCGAAGCACGATTTTTGCGAACCTTGCAACGCGAAATCGAAAGCCGCACGCCGACAATTTCGGAGACGGGAATAGGCCGGCATGAATCTCAGTTAAGAATGATTACCTAATCGATCGCTCCTTCAGCCCTAGCGGGTTCCTTCAAGATCGCACCATTGTGTTACTACTGAGGCAAGAGAGAGAGGACCGAGTTTCTGTGCCCCAAACGCGTACTGCTTTAGGTCACGATTCGGGCAAGTGTGTATGCTCTCTAACTCATATTACCTTAAATACTTTCTGAGTAATTGATAAAAGCATCTTCGCATTGTAGGATTTGGCAAAATGAGCTTTAAATTGTTAAATTTAGTAAAATATATCCCCTAATTAGAAAAAGATTGGCACTTTGCATCTTGGCGTGAGGTGCATTTTGCAAAATTTTCTAATGGGGGAGGTGCATTTGCCAAATTTAAAATTTGAGGTACATTTGGCCAAAACCCAATAATTCAAGGTTGCATCTGCCAATTACGTATACTTTCTCGAGTTTTAAGGGATTATTACAAAAGCTGTTTTTAAAGGTGGTGTTAAAAGCACACCTTTAATTTTCTAGTAGCACGCCCAAAAAGACCAAATAAAGCTTAAAACAAGGCTCAAAAAGCACCATTTCGTTTAAGCACACTCCACCCGACCGATGTCTCTCTCTCTCTCTCATGTGCTTCTTCGGTAGTTCCGCTCACTGCCGCCAACAATTGCCCGTAGTTGCTGAAAGGAGGATCGAATTTCTTCCCCCGTCACTAGAAGGGAAGGTTGCTGGTTTTGTTGCCGCCTGCAAAAGTTTTCGATGTTTCTGCTCCCATTTCATCGCGCATGTTGGAGGAACTGAGGAAGGCCGTTGTTTTCGCTGCGCCTGCTGGAGGAGGGCCACAGTTTTCGATTCACCGCCATTTCTGGAGGAGGGTCGTCGTTTGTGGAGGTGACCATTTGCCCTGTTGCAGGTACAATTTTTTCCATAAGTTTAAATTGTCCAAATACATTTTCAAAAGGTTCAAATTGTTCGGTAGGTTTCAAATTTTTCAGTAGATTTTTCAAAAGGTTTCGCCGCGTCTTTTTAGCCAATTGTCCAAATGTGTTTGTGTTGAATTTTGCAATTCATTTATTCAGTAGGTTCACAGATAGTTGTTGATAGTAGACAGAGAGATAGTATTGATGAATGCTATAAAATTGATCTTTCGTCAAGCAAAAACAATATTATGTCAAGTTCACGTTAATAGGAATATTCTAATACATTGTAAGAATGTCAACTTTTGGTTACTCGCCTACAGTACATGATTACAATGTGCAATTGAACTCAATGTTAATGAAGTATTTCGAAAAATATTTGAATGTTCTTCAATATGTGTTAATAACTTGGATAGATCCCTACAAGGAGTAGGAAATTGTTCGGTAGCATCAAATTGTTGGTTTCAAATTTTTCAGTAGATTTTTCATTAGGTTTCGTCGTATCTTTTTTTTTTCAAATGTCCAAATGTGTTCGTGTTGAGATTTTGCAGTCCATTTGTTCAGTAGGTTCACTGATAGTTGTTGATAGTAGACAAAGATATAGTATTGATGAATGCCATAAAATTGATCTTTTCACAAGCAAAAATTATATTACGTAAAGTTCATATTAATAGAAAAATACTAGCACACGGTAAGAATTTTTTTACGCAAGGTAAGAAAATTTGAAGCTTTTATGTCTTGTTACGGGTCCCTCGACGCTCCCGCGGGCCGGTTGAAACACTGTCTTAGCTCGAGAGTTGATTGAGCGCGCAAACAATCAAATGTAAAGACTAACAACAGACAAGGTGACTTTTTACGTGGAAAACCCGAAAAGTGTGAAAAACACAGGGCCGGATCGGCGCCGACCAAATTGCACTATTTCTCTGAGTGTTACAAATAGTAGAATGCTCGAGGGTGACAGATCACCGCTCATTGCAGGGGGTGTTCAGAAGAATGAGAAAGAGAAATCTTCAACTCCCGAAGAAGGAGTCTTCAAAGGGGAAGGAGATCTTCGAGTCACCTTCGAAGGAGATCATCGACGGGGAAGGAGATCTTCGAAGGCCGAAAGAGATCCTCGAAGGATTCTTTGAACGCCGAGGGTGAACTCTGAAGGATCTACGAAAGAGCTCTCTCTAGCGTTGAAGGCAAGACCCCTTCAAATGAAGGATCTGAACTCCTTTTATAGTTTTAACAGGGAGGCTTGGTAATTATGCCATTGTAACCACCGTAACTATCAGACGGGTGAATCATATTTCTTGGTCTAGAGCACACAGATCGACATTTTCATAATATGATGATTTTGTCCCCGGGCAGTTCGGACATGATTGGTGGCGGCGATGACGGCAACAAACGAGTCCTACAATCTTTGTGGACACAAGAATCAAAGAAGGTTAACTGTCGAGCGTGCTGTGAACGGGAAGGCATTTGGAGCGTGACATAACCGCAGAGGCATTGTGAGTGCGACGTGACCGTAGAGACGTTGTAAGCGCGGATGCATTGTTAGCGCAGAGGCATTGTTAGCGCGAAGGCGTTGTGAGCGCATCATAAGCGTGAAAGCGTTGTGACCACCGAGGTGTTATGAGTGTACCGTGAGTGCGGAGGCGTTGTGATCAGCGTGGAGGCATTGTGAGTGCCGAGGTGTTCTAAGCGCACCGGGAGTGCGAAGGCCTTGTGAGTGTGGAGGCATTGTGAACGTCGATGTGGTCTGAGCGCACCGTAAGCGCGAAGGCATTGTGAGTGGAGTGCGGAGTCATTGTGAGCGCGACGTGAGCGCGGATGTGTTTCGAGCGAGCCGTGAGAGACGAGGAGTTTTGAGCACGTCGTGAGCGCGCATGCGTTGTGAGCGCGCCGTGAGCACAGAGGCATTGTGAGCGCGCTGTGAGTGAGGAGGCGTTGTGAGCGCGCAGGTGTTGTGAGCGAGCCATGTGCTCAGAGGCATTGCGAGTGAGCCGTGAGCGCGAATGCAATGTTAGCGCGGAGGCATTGTCAGCGTGATGTGAGCGTCGAGATGTTTTGAGCGCAACATGAGCGTCGAGGCATTGTGAGCGAGACGTCATCCCCGAGGCATTGTGAGTGCATCGTGAGTGCGGAGGCATTGTAAGCGCGACGTGAGTGTAGATGCGCTCTGAGCGCATCGCGAATGCAGAGTTGGTCTGAGCGCGCTGGGAGAGCGAAGGCACTGTGTAACATCCCTAGAACAACTAGACCCCTAAGATGCATTTTGGCATTACAAGGTCATGACGATGCTCTAAGAGACCAAAATGGACCTAAGAACTAAGGTGAATAAGTAAAAATCACCTTGGTGTGCAAATAGCCAAATTTGAATCCAGGGCTTATGACTTGATATTTAAGCTTCAAAATGGCAAGTTGACCCCACCAACTCTCCCTACACCCCTTATGTAATCCCTTGGGTCATTTAGGGCCCATTGGGTTAACCCAATTGATCAAATTGACCAAAGTCAACTCTACCCCCAAATAGGTCAAATCACTCAATTTAGGATCAATTAAGGCTCAATTGACCTAATTGACATCCCCAAGTCCACCTAACCATCAAGGGAGGCAAAAGGAGTCAACTTTGACTCATTAGGCCATTCAATTTCATCAAATTGACCAAAGTCAACCATTGGTCAACATCACCCAAAATTGGCCTAATTAGGCTAAATTGACTCAATGTGGACCCCACCATGGTCCAATCCACTATTCCTTGTGCTCATGGACCCATGACCACCATTTGGGGTCAGCCCACTCACCAATTTGACCAAGTCAACTCAAAAGTCAACACTTGGTCAAATATGCCTAAATTGGGCTTATGTTGAAGTAAATCAAATTCTCATGGGCTAAGGCTCTCAATAGAGGCCCATTTTGTAGCCCTAAATCTTATTACCGAGTATTCCCTAAGATTTGGGGAGAAAATTGACATGCAAAGGGGCAAATTGGAGATTTTCTTTAATTCGGAAGGATCCAAGGAGGGAAAGAAGGAAGGAGTGCCAATTGGCACTCAACTCCGCTTCCAAAGCCTTTCCCTGAGCTTTCCCAGAGATTCCCCCAGCTTTTCTTTGCAGTTGGACATCCAGGTGGCTGGAATTGAGGAGAAAGGGGGTGTGGCCAAAAATGGCCATTAATGGCAACCCATGAAATAACCTCCCTCCTCTTAAATTGACCTTCCCCTCACCTTCAAGAGACTGAAAGGAGCAAAAGCCCCCACATTGGAAGAAGAAACTAGGTCAGGAGGCCGGAATCACCATGACACCTAAAGCTTCAACAACTTCAATGGCAAATAGTGGAAATCGCCACCAATCGGTTGTGAATCAGTCATGGATTCTTCCTTTCTCCTCCTATTATAGATCTTTATATTCCTTGACTGAGATCTAGCTCAAAAGAGCTAGATCGGGATGTGAGTTTCTCACATTTTTCTCGATTTTCTCCCCCCCCCCCATCCCCTCTCATGTGCTCAGTTCTGGCCGGAAATGGCCTCCTCTCGACGGCCACCACCTCAACGAAGGTGGTGGTGGTGGTGGAGGTCGGCCATGGAGGTAAGGGGGTGGCTGGGCAAGTGACTTTCAAAGTCACCCAACTGGGATTAATCCCAGCCGTCGGCTAGAGGACATGGATGACCAGATTCCGTCCCTTTTGCCTTAAGATTCGTGCTGTATGATGAATTTCTGCTATGGTTTAAAATATGTATTATATCAAATCTGTCACACTTTCTCTTGAACTTTGTTTAATTTTTTTAAGTACCTTAACGCCATAATCAGAGAAAGTTTTCAACATCCAAAGTGTAGGTCTTGGTCTTAACTATTTTTAGAAATTGTGTTCACCCAATTTGGATCACTGTAGCTCCCTCAGCACCCATTTTGGTGGGACTGGTCCTAGGCTAGGCCAGATTTTAGATTTTGAATATCTCTTAGATGGTAACTCTAATGGGGCTGAAATTTGGGTCATGCATGCATGTGCTCTAGGGATACCCTGTGTCAAAAAATCAGATTTTTAGGAGAATATTTTTCTATAGTTTTGTTCATTATTTGATTTATCAAATTAATGTGATTTAAGGAGCTCGACACCTCAAAATGACCCCAAATTTGGGTGGCATGCTTAATAAGTCATCAATTAGACTTGGTAAAAATTTGAATGCAATTGGACCACTGCATGTTGGGTTATTCCACTGGCAATCTGGCATGTCTTTGCATGGTTAAGGTGTGGTGTGCATATAGTCCAAATGGGTAATTTGTGAACCTAGCTCATTTGACTTGGTCTTAGCCTCTGAAATTTTAGCCACACCTTTTTATGGTATAATACATCATCTCAAAGGAAATTAGGAGTTTTGGGATCGAAAACCCTAATTAATGGCTTAAATCAAAATATACCACTTTATGTAAATTTGAAATATTTGTGGTTAAAAGTTAATAAGAAATTACGAGACTCTGATGAATCCCTTGTAACATCATTTCAAACCTCTGGAAATTTATTAGAATTTTTTTAGTGATTATTTACCATGCAAAATTTCAATAATATCATTTGTCACACTTTTGAATTAATGAAATGAATACCATAAAAATTGCCTGAAAAATTATGATTCTTTGGATTTGACCTTATTTCATCAATATGTATCAGAGAAAATTTTATGGAATTTTTTGAAGTATAATTATGGTACTTCATTTGTAAAGTAATATATAGGGATTATCATTCATAAACAGATATTATTAATTTAAATGAATTGAAAAATCTTGTTACTCTCGGAGAGCTTTTAAAATCTAGTTTTGAACCTCTGAAAATTTATTAGAATTTTTTGGTGATCACTTGCCTTGCAAAATTTCAATAATATCATTTGTCACACCTTTGAATTAATGAAAGGGATGTCATGAAAATTACCTGAAAAATTAAGATCCTGGGTCTGACCCTATTTCATTAATATGTACTAGAGAAAATTTTTATGGAATTTTTAGATGTAGAATTCTAGTACTTCATTTGAAAAGTGACATTTAGAGGTTATTATTTATAAATAGATATTGCTAATTTACATAGATTATTTGGGCTTTTGGATATGAACCCTCAAATGTTAAATGACATGGAAAAAGAAATAACAATTTTATTTTAAGAGCAAATTAATCAGGAAAATTATGGAATTTTGGTAGCATCTTATCCATGCACTTATTGTGTTATTATAAAAATTTCAGAGCCCTAGACCCAAGAGTTTGAAATATATATTTCAAAGAGTACATTTAGTTCATGTAGGCATGGTGTGCGTTTAGTGAAAACTTAAACTAGTGATTAAGCCACCTAGATCACTGAGGGTCTGAATGAAATTTGGAGCACATCAGTATGCTATGTAGGGTTTCAAGAATAAATGGGAAAGTCTTTTGAACATGATTGTCATTTACATCTTATAAGGACTCTAGTTTATAACTTTGGTCAAGGTGGTATGCGGATAACAATTCTGCATTTAGTGGTTGAGGCATTCTTTGGACATGGAACACAGTCCCATCCACCTTAGATATGTTACGTGCCACATAGGAGGATGGGTAGGCCAATTTATTTTAGAACTAGTCCCAGACAAGTTGTGCGGTTAGACAAATGCTTAAGGCTGGATTATTAGATCGGAAAAGAGAATAAGATGATACGAGCCACCAACAACCACATTATATGTTAAGCTTCTGGGACTAGTCCTAGATCGTGATCAAGTGAAAATGAACTGAAGGAAACTTAGTCAGCAAATAACAGGCAGCGTTGAGAGCCAATTAAAGATCAACGCTCCCCTAAATGACTAAAAGCCATCTTAGGGATCTAAGTAAGCAGAGAGGTTGTGGGAGGTATGGGTAGTCACCAATAATAATAAATATCTTGAGAAAGGGAGGTTTGAGATGTCACCCCATCGTACCTCCTAGTACTGTTGTGAGCCCTTCATTGGGTAGACCTCAGGAAGTCCAAGATGCACCATAAACATCTAAGATCAACAAATGAGTAGAAACGACCAGATGGCTTAGTAATATGATTGAATCATACACACACATCTTAGGTGACTAGTACTTTATAGAGTGTAATGGACAAGCTGGTCCATCGAGTTGTAGGCTTGGTAGTTATAAAGGACGGGTTAGTCCTGCGAGCGGTAGGCTCAGTATGTGAAAGTATCTAGTCGCAACCTAAATCACCTAGAGGGGGGGGGGGTGAATAGGTGGATTCTATGACTTTTTGCGGAATAAAAATATAGAAGTAAAAGCACACAGAAAACCAAAGAGCACAACACAACACAAGGAATTATAGTGGTTCCCCGATCTTGGGTAGTCCACTTTGCACCTCACCTATCTAGCACGACCGGCTAGACTAGGCTACTTCACTATCTCAGATTATTAATAATCCTACAAAAACTCGGAGTCACCACTCCTACAAAGAAACTCGGAGCAACCCACTCCTACAAAAACTCGGAGAACAATCTTCTCATACACAAAAACTCGGAGCAAACCACTCCTACAAAAACTCGATCCTTCAACAAGGATCTACAAAACTCGGAGGAAAACCTCCTACAAGAAGATGAAAGGGGGGGGGGGGGGGGGGGTTATAAAACACACATAAAACTTCAGATGAAGTTCTTCTTCAGATCTTGGAAAAAAAACTCTTCTTCCTGGAATAAGAAGTTCAGCCCTTGAAAATGGAGGAAGAAGAGATCTTGAAGGTGGTAAAGCCTTGATCTGAAACTTGAGTCGACTGGATCAAGAAGAGAATAAATCTGTTGTTAGCTTTGATCTTTGTCGACTGCTCTTGGCAAAGACGAATTGCAAAACTCTTCTTGTCGGAGGCGAGAAACTAGCGTGAGAAAATAATAGCCGACAGAACAAGACAGAAAAATTTGTATAAATTATTTGCACACTTCACGATTAACTCCCTCTCAAATATTGAGAGAATATATATAACTATATCTTCCTCTCAACGGCTATGTGAAAGAATTAAGGAAGAATATTTCTTTCTTTAGCTGTAGCAAGAATTTAGGAAAATATATTCTCTCCAACGGCTATCAGCAAAAAATAAGGCAACTACTTCTTCTCCAACGGCTGTCTGCATGATTCAAGGAAGATATTCCGTGAAGCATTAGTTGAGATTTGACAGCAATTTGAATTTCAAAACAGCGCAAAGCAAAACTGCCGTCTGCTAAAATTTCATCGAACGGAACAGCGCTTGACGAATGGCCAACGCTCTGCGTTCGATGAACGGCCAATGCTCTGCATTCGACAAACGGCCATCTCTCTGCGTTCGACGAACGTCCATCTCCTTGCGTTCGACGAACGGCCACTTCTCTGCGTTCGACGAACGACTACATCTCTGCTTTCGACGAAATACTTAAGTTCGTCGAACGACGATCGACGAACAGAGATTGATGAAATATTTCAGCTGCAGCAAAACATAGATCAACGAACTTCTTCATTTCGTCGAACGGAGATCGACGAACACGATCGACGAAATTACTTCACCTCTAGCAGAGCAGAGATCGACGAACTCAATCCTGCTTTCGACGAATCTGCCAATAAGCTACGTTCGACGAACTGCTACTTCTCTGCGTTCGACGAACGGCCAGATCACTATGTTCGATGAACTGCCAGTACACTGCGTTTGACGAACACGATGCTGCGTTCGACGAACGACTTCCTGCGCTCGGCGAAACAGCTTCAACTATCAGCAAACCAGAGAACGACGAAATATATTCACTTCGTCGAACTGCGATCGACGAACTGCGATCGACGAACTGCGATCAACGAACTGCGTTCGACGAAATCTTTTCCGTTCGTCGAACTGAGTTCGACGAATTCCAGAAAACTTAGAAATTATTATTTCTTCATTACAGCAACAACTTCTCTTAGCTCTTTCTTTTGTGTTTGAATATAAAGTACACCCCAATAGAGAGATTCCACATGAGTCAACACCTTGGTTTACACAATGAAGAATTACATTGCATATACCTGTGTTTTATGACTCATTGAAACCTGACATTGGTTTATACTTAGTCATTTATAATCTGCAAACACATAACTAGAAAACAACATCAAATACAACTCAATTCACCTTAGTTGAAGGGATACTTCTTCAAATCAAAGTAATTGTGGCTACAATACCCAACAATCTCCCCCTATTTGAAGAAGTCAGAACCCTATTTACTAAGGTGAATTGCACAGAGATAAATATATAGAGAAATGCATAAAGAGATAAGGAGAGTTATAAACTTAGCTTTTCAACCTTCTCTCTCTTTCAACTCTCTTTCAATTTCAACTTCAACTTCTCTCCTAATTTCAACTTCTCTCCCCCTTTCTGACTACTTCAGATAGGGAAGGAAAAACATGAGAGATCAAAGCTCCCCCTCAGCAACTGCATAGGAGTTCACATTTGGGAGTATATTTTTAATATGTTGAATCAGCTCCCCCTCAATCTTTTCTCCCCTTTAGTCTTATCTCCCATTAGAATTTCAGTGCCTGGACTGATTTCCTAAGCTTTTCAGCAACCTTACTATATACTTCTTTGTTCTGGTCATGTACCATGAACATCCACTGTCCAAATGCCTGATTAGAGTTTTGGTTGGCCTTTGGACATACCTGCAAACACAGATTAATTACCCTTAGGAACCCAAAAGGATTTGGGTCCTAGGTTCCTGGTTAGATCAACACCACTCGGAGTGTTAACATTGTAAGGGGTCATTCTTACATTGTTAACCCGTGGAGTCTTATAATTTCTGGGGTTAAACCAATAATCTATGGCGAAGTGACCAACCTTGCCACAACACCAACAATCAAATCGATTGTATCTTCTCTTGTTCTCCTATTTTAACTTTTGAACGGGGAGTTTAACAGGAGCAACATTCTTAGAAGTAGAAGGCTCGTGGTTGCAGTGGATCTTTGGTGCTTTCTTAGCAACTGATCCATGTACAAATGAACCATGACCCTTGAGGATTACTTCTTCATAAGGTGCCTTGAAAGCAGTTGTTTCGAGGCTTCCGGGATGGCTCCATCCTTGGTTCCTCTTACTTGACTCAACATGAGTTGGTCTTGTAAAGTGACCATAGGATGCTTCAAGGTCAAATGGGTTTGTCGGAAAAACTACCTTCCTGAATGAAGGTTGACTTTGATCAGCCTTTCCTTTTCCTTTCACAGCTCTCTTCTTAGCGGCCTTACTACTTTCAGCCTCATGACCAAGGCCACTACCCTTCGCAGGAGCAGAAAATCTATCAATGATTGGAAGAATAGTTTTTGGTTTAGAGAAGCTTTCAACTTTCTTCCTTTCCACCACTAACTTTTCTTCTAATTCATTTATAAACTTCTCCTTAAGATTTAATAACTCAGTGGAGCTTTGAAGTTCATCTTTGAAGATTTGAACTTCATGTTTGAGAGGAGTTAATTTTTCAATTTCCTCCCTCAAATCTAATTCCACCATCTTGAGAGATGCAATCTCTTTTGACTGAGATTTGAGTACCTTGCGGCATTTGTCAAATCCTTCAAAAACGGCTTTATACTGAGTCATTAAATCTAAGTCTTCCTCTGAAGAATAGCCTTCATTTGTATTGGAGTCAGTTTCAGATGCAGAAAGAGGAGTGTGCGAGTTTACCTTCCCTTCATAAGGCATGTCGTAGTTATCCGAATCTGAATTTTCCATAAGCCCAAAATAGGCTTCTTCATCTGAGCTTGACTTCCCTGAGTCGCTGCCGCTAAGAGTCTTAGTCTTCTTTGCTAAGAAACTCTTTTCTTCTTTCCTTTTTCCTTTAAAGGATTTCTTCTCTTTCTTCTTTTTGTAAGGACATTCCGTACTTATATGTCCTGGCTTATTACAACAATAACAAATGATATCAGTCAAAATTTGTTTATTCGGTTTAGTTTTATACCTGTCGTTGTTATGTTCCTTCTTGTGATGTTCATTATCACGTCTTGATCTTCCATGATCGGATGAGGACTGACTTTTCCTTTGGCTCCCTTTTCTGAGCAATTTCTTGAATTTCTTAGAGAGTGAAGAGAACTCTCCATCGGACATGTCTGAGCTTGATGAGCAAGTCACAGACTCATCGTCTTCATCTGACGACTGTGTCCTTTCATATGATCTAGCTTTACCTCTTCTTGCCTCTTTGGCCTTCAGTGTCACGGACTTCTCTCTTCTAGAGGTCGAGCATCCTTCTTCTTCAGCTTTTCTAATATTCAGCTTTAGCTCATGTAATAGGAGCTTGCCAAACAATATTTGTGGCTCCATCGTAGCCAACTTTCCGAATTCTTGGATAGCAATTGCCTTGGTATCTCATTCTTTCGTCAGGGATCTCAAGAACTTGTCATTTAATTCTCCGACGGTGAATTCCCGATCATAATTCCTAAGACCGTTTACGATCTTAAAGAACTTCTCATAAGTATCAGAAATGGAGTCTTTTGGATCTTGCTTGAATGCTTCATATTCTTGGTTTAGCAACGATTGTCGATCATCCCTCACTTCTTCTGTACCTTCCATAAGAACAACTATATAATCTCACATCTCTTTGGCAGACTTGCAGTGTATAAGATTTTGTAGCATTGAATCGTCCACTGCACCGGCAATAATGTTCTTGGCCTTCTTGTCCAAGGCGACGAGAGCAATTTCATCTTTGTCTAATTCCAACATCTTCTTGGGAATCATGATAGCAGAATTTATTGAAGATGGTTTCATGGGGACATGGGGACCTTCTTCTTCAACAATTTGAAAAATTCTAGGGTCGGTGACTTCCATGTAGAACTTCACTCTTTCCTTCCACATGGGGAAGTTCTCCTTAGAGCAGAATGACAACTTGACGGAATCCTTGGATCTATCCATTCCGGACATACTTGCTCTTGCAACTAGATTTTATAGATCTTGTTCAAGGTGTTAACCTTTTATGAACAACCTCGCTCTGATACCAATTGAAAGTATCTAGTTGCAACCTAAATCACCTAGAGGGGGTGAATAGGTGGATTCTATGGCTTTTTGCGGAATAAAAATATAGAAGTAAAAGCACATAGAAAACCAAAGAGCACATCACAACACAAGGAATTATAGTGGTTCCCCGATCTTGGGTAGTCCACTTTGCACCTCACCTATCTAGCACGACCGGCTAGACTAGGCTACTTCACTATCTCGGATTATTAATAATCCTACAAAAACTCGGATTCACCACTCCTACAAAGAAACTCGGAGCAAATCACTCCTACAAAAACTCGGAGAACAATCTTCTCCTACACAAAAACTCGGAGCAAACCACTCCTACAAAAACTCGATCCTTCAACAAGGATCTACAAAACTCGGAGGAAAACCTCCTACAAGAAGATGAAAGGGGGGGGGGGGGGGTATAAACACACATAAAATTTCAGCTGAAGTTCTTCTTCAGATCTTGGAAAAATAACTCTTCTTCCTGGAATAAGAAGTTCAGCCCTTGAAAATGGAGGAAGAAGAGATCTTGAAGGTGGTAAAGCCTTGATCTGAAACTTGAGTCGACTGGATCAAGAAGAGAATAAATCTGTTGTTAGCTTTGATCTTTGTCGACTGCTCTTGGCGAAGACGAATTGCAAAACTCTTCTTGTCAGAGGCGAGAAACTAGCGCGAGAAAATATTAGCCGACAGAACAAGACAGAAAAATCTATATAAATTATTTGCACACTTCACGATTAACTCCCTCTTAAATATTGAGAGAATATATATAAATATATCTTCCTCTCAACGACTATGTGAAAGAATTAAGGAAGAATATTTCTTTCTTTAGCTGTAGCAAGAATTTAGGAAAATATATTCTCTCCAACGGCTATCAGCAAAAGATAAGGCAAATACTTCTTCTCCAATGGCTGTCTGCATGATTCAAGGAAGATATTCCGTGAAACATTAATTGAGATTTGACAGCAATTTGAATTTCGAAACATCGCAAAGCAAAACTATCGTCTGCTAAAATTTCGTCGAACGGAACAGCGCTCGACGAACGGCCAACGCTCTGCGTTCGACGAACGACCAATGCTCTGTGTTCGACGAACGACCATCTCTCTGCGTTCGACGAACGACCATCTCTCTGCGTTCGACGAACGGCCACTTCTCTGCGTTCGATGAACGACTCCATCTCTGTATTCGATGAAATACTTAAGTTCGTCGAACGGCGATCGACGAACAGAGATTGATGAAATACTTCAGCTGCAGCAAAACAGAGATCGACGAACTTCTTCATTTCGTCGAACGGAGATCGACGAACACGATCGACGAAATTACTTCACCTATAGCAGAGCAGAGATCGACGAACTCAATCCTGCGTTCGATGAATCTGCCAATAAGCTGCGTTCGACGAACTGCTACTTCTCTGCGTTCGATGAACAGCCAGATCACTGTGTTTGACGAACTGCCAGTACACTGCGTTTAACGAACACGATGCTGCGTTCGACGAATGACTTCCTGCGCTCGACGAAACAGCTTCAACTATTAGCAAACCAGAGAACGACGAAATATATTCACTTCTTCGAACTGCGATCGACGAACTGCGATCGACGAACTGCGTTCAACGAAATCTTTTCCGTTCGTCGAACTGAGTTCGACGAATTCCAGAAAACTTAGAAATTATTATTTCTTCATTCCAGCAGCAACTTCTCTTGGCTCTTCCTTTTGTGTTTGAATATAAAGTATACCCCAATAGAGAGATTTCACATGAGTCAACACCTTGGTTTACACAATGAAGAATTACATTGCATATACCTGTGTTGTATGACTCATTGAAACCTGACATTGGTTTATACTTAGTCATTTATAATCTGCACACACATAACTAAAAAACAACATCAAATGCAACTCAATTCACCTTAGTTGAAGGGATACTTCTTCAAATCAAGGTAATTGCGGCTACAATACCCAACAGTATGAGTGAAGGACGGGTTGGTTCTACAAGAAATAAACTCGGTGAACATATAAACTCGGTTAGTTCTGCGAGCCGGAGTCTCGAATGATAAGATGATACATAAATGCATGTGCATAGAATGTGGTGGGTCTTCGGTTCGGGCTTAGTTGTCACACCAGCATCCGTTCATTGACTCGGCAGTGTTAGAGGTTTAAGGGCCAGGTTATTTTACTGCGCGTCTGATGGGACGGATTCCCTAAATCATACCTGGCCTAATAAAGGTCTGGTTCCTTTGGGACCAGCAAGAGTACGCAAAAGCTCATGAGTACCGAGGACAGTTGCATTAGCATACGTTAGGGCCTAGGTCTGATAGTGTGTTATACCCACCTAGGTGAGGAGATGCCCGCTCCTCTTCCACCGTTTGACCACGACAAGAGGTGCCCGAGAGGCTAGCTACCTCCGAAAAGTGGGAACTAAAGGTCTGTATGTACATAGTTGTGTGGGTGAGTTGTCTGTGTGTGAACCGTTAACATAGACATTGCATTGCACTGTATATCATACACATCATATGCATACATCAAAAAACCTCATCGTATAATCTAGCATGGGCTTCCTTATACTGTGGGCCCTCACAAAATGACCCCTTAACTTATAAGATTGTATAGGCTTTCCTTATAAGTTAAGGTTACCTTCTCTGTGATGACTTTTAAGTAGCTGTGTTCGTACATTACTATTAGTGTTGCGTTTACACACATTTAGATAGCTATCTTCTTACTTTGCTATTACTACTGCATTTACCTAATTTTTATAGCTGTGTTTGTAATTTACTATTACTATTACACTTATGAAAGTGCACAATGTGCCTCTGAGTATTTTCTAGAGGGGGGTGAATAGAGTTTTAAATATTTTCTACCATAATATACACAAACAATAAAACTACTAAGTAGTATGCAATCAACACTATCAAAACAGAATAAAGTAAATGCAGGAAATATAAATGCAGAAAATAGTAAAGAGGGACAACACAGAAAATTCAATCCATAAGACACATGATTTTTATAGTGGTTCCCCAAAATATGGGTAGTCCACTCTTCTACCTACATGGTAGGATTGCACTAACTGTGTCTGAGTCTTTTGATAAGGAGGCTCTCAGAACTACTGAGTCTTTTGATAAGAAGACTCTTAGAACCACTGAGTCTTTTGATAAGGAGGCTCTTAGAACCACTGAATCCTTTGAAAGAGGGATTAATAAAACTCATTTACAGTTAGTGAATAAAGAAGAAGAAGGGGAGAAAGAATAGAATTCTGCTTTCAAAATTCTTCAGAAGCTATTTCTTTAAACTGCTGCTTCTGTTTATCACATGATCTGTATATGATGAACCCTTACCTATAATTGTGATGATTGCATTGTTTATTGGCTTGATCCTGATTCTCTGAGCACTTTTTGTAAACTTGCTGTAGTGTAAAGAAGAAGAAAGGGCAGTGGTGTTGTTTTTCCTGTGCAAAGGGATATGCTCTTTTCTGTCTTAGGGTTGAAGGAGGAAGAGGAGAAAACCCTATTCGACAGATAGAAAAATATGTGATCAATGCTTGTGTTTTTCTTCTCCTCTCAGCATACTTATTCTCCATGATTGGAATTTGAATTTCTTTCTTCTTTTGGGCTGTCCTGAAAAGGAATTCCTATTGGACAGTTGATTTCTCTTTCTTCTTTTGTTCCCGACCCATCCATCAGATTTGAATACATTCCAAGAATGTTTTTGCTGTATCCTGGAATACTCCATTCCATTCTTGGCAATAAACGAGCCGTTGGAGAACTGTCTTCAGCTTTGTGGACCTTCTGAAAAGGTATTAAAAGGGCAGTAAAAAATCTTCTATTTTAGACTGTATTTGACGTTGCGTCGACTTCATCATTCTTCATATCGACACACCTCTGAGTTCTTATAGGAGTTAGCTTCGAATTCCTTCTTAGCTATGGCTAAACTCAGATGTCGACGTTGCATCGATTACTTATCGATGTATCCGTCGAGTTGAAGGCTTGGACTTGAACTTTATCTTCTGCATCGAATTGAAGTCAAAGTTACGTCGACTTCTAAGATTGCTTCGACAGGCTCTTCCTTCTGTGTCGAGTTCCTTTCGATGTTACGTCGACTTGACTTATACTTCGACATTTTGATTGAGTTGCTTTGACTTTTAGTCAAAGTTATGTCGATATCTAGTCGAAGATGCGTCAACTTCTATTCGACATAAGTTTTAACTCAACTGAATTTGTGCTTATCTTGACCTGGTCTTGACACTCTAAGGTGAGTGTGACATCCTAAGACATCTAATGACCAATTTACCATTTCTATACAATGTGGGTAATATAACCTAACTGATGAAATCACTTTAAGTAATTTGTTAGAAATCACCAGGATTTTCCCCAACAATCTCCCCCTATTTATCATAACAAATTTTACAAAATAAAGTAAGTGATTTCAAACCTGTTTTGACATAAACTCAAATACAAACAACTATACATAAACAGTAAAGACATTAATGAATGGAATCACAAACTATTTTATACATTGTCAAGTAGTCATATTATTCTTAACAGCTGTGTCCTCTAGATGCTATAATGTAAAGTGTTCATAATTACAGAATACTTGGGCTTCACTGTTCTTTGCCAGGAGTTTTCCTCTTCCTTGAGAAGACTAGAGGAACTACCTTTCTTGCAGCAAATACAACAGACTCATTTTCTTCTTCAGCAGTCCTGTCAGCTTCCTGATGAGTTTCATTCTCTTTGGAAGGCTCCCCCTAAGAATGCACATCTTGTTCAGCATTTAGAGCAACCTTCTTAGCAATCATTGCCACCTCAGCCAATAGATGTTCATCTTCTAGGAGCTCCCCCTGAGTTGATGGAAGCTCCCCCTGGGTTACAGGGATTTCTGTAGCTGGCTCCCCCTAGATTGATGCAAGCTTTTCTGGAGGATTTGCAAGAGGCTCCACTTGGACTGTTCCAGTTTGAAAAATCATGAGTTTGTTTGGGTCATGAACCTCAGTAGTTGGGACACTTAGGGCAATCTCTTCTTGTGCACTCGTGTCCTTCTCCTGGACACAATTAAGCCTCTCTTACTCTTGGATCTTCTCCCCCTTCTTAACCTTACTTATCAGGGAGGTTAAGAACTCTTTAGTTCATGGAGGAGGATATAGTTGATTTCAGTGCCATGGGGGACTCTTATGATTTTTGCAATTCTCACTCCATCTGGGAGTACTTCTTATTGAACTTCCTTGCTTGAGAGGCCATTAGATCAGCAAATGCGCTAACAACTAATCCTACTGCTTTTGAAATCACTTGCTCAAAGTCAAAGCAAGGAGTAGGTGTGGTAGAGACAGGAGGTGTTGCTGTGAAGTTCTCATGGAAGTATGGAATATCTTGGTGGATAGGAGAGTGGGGTTGATACACTTTAAGAGAAATATGATATTGTGGTAGCAGAGTAGACATGTTGTCTGTAATTGTTATGGATGGTTGTTGTTGTGGTTGGAGAGGAATCTGATGTGTTGGCTTTGTAGCTGGGGGCTGCTCCACATACACTTCTTCCTAAAGACTTTCATTTAGGAATGCACTCTTTATATCCATCTGATAGACTTTAATCTTCATGTGTGCACCATATGCAAGAAACATTCTAATAGCCTCCAGCCTTGCTACTGGAGAAAATGTCTGGTTGAAGTCAATCACCTCCTCTTACCTATATCCTTGAACCACAAGTCTGATCTTATTCCTGACTATGACTCCTGTTGAATCCATCTTGTTTTTTAATACCCATTTGGTTACAATGACTGGGTAATTCCTTGGTCTCTCAACCAATGTCCAGACCTTGTTCCTCTCAAATTGAGTTAGCTCTTCTTGCATTGCAAATATCTAGCTGAGGGACTTTTGTGATTTTCAAACTCAGTACCATGATCACTTCTGATCACAGCAACCTGAGTATTGAATTCAGATTGAATCTGTCTAATGAATCTTGAGAGGATCTTGAAGGTGTCTGACTTAGCTTTTAGAAAGAACACCCAGCTGAATCTAAAAAAGTCATCAACAATGACTAGAGTATAGGACTTACCTGCTAAGCTCTAAGTGGAGATAGGACCAAATAGGTCCACGTGCAACAGGTATAGGATTCTGGGGGGAATCATTCTTACCAATTGATTTGAATGATGATTTGATTTGCTTTCCTAGTTGGCAGGCTCTACATGGATGGTCTTTATTAAACTTACCAATTGGTAAGCCTCTTACTAGGTTAAGCTTAAACAGTTTAGCAATGGTCTTAAATTTGAGATGACTGAGTCTCCTATGCCACAACTCATTGTTTTCTAACTGAGAGTTGAATAAGCAGATCTCTGACTTAGTATACTCAAAATCTACAACATAGACATTACCTTTCCTAAGACCAGTCAATACAATTTGGTTAGTTACAGAACTAACTATATGACATAAAGACTTAATGAATATAACTTTGTATTCACCATCACACGACTGACTAATACTAATTAGATTATGTTAAAGTCCTTCAACATAAACTACCTTAGAGAAAGAGACTTCCCCAATGCTGAGCAAACCATATCCTTTGGTTTGACCTGAGTGGGAAAATTCCCAAAAATTACCTTAGACCCTTCTTTGGCCTTGTAGTTGTCCAACAATTCTTTTGCTCTAGTCATATGCATAGAGCATCCACTGTCCAGATACCACTAATGGATTATAGTTGAATAGTCTCCTTTCTGCACATGAAATCAAACATTAGCATAGACACTCACTTACTGAGGTCTCTTTCTTCGATCATCATATGGAGTTATGAAAGAATAAGATGGTCTTTCAGTATACTCCTTAAGGTGAAGAAGTGTTGTATTATTATGTCAGCAATGTTTGGCTATGTGCCCAATTTTAGAACAACAGAAACATATAAGAATATAAGTAAAGAAAGATTTAGATGTTTGAAAAATTCTTGCTGGAAGCATGCGTCAAAAAGAAATCAACGCATCTTTAGAGTTGCATCGAGTGTAATTCGACGTGTATGCATAGTTACGTCGATAATAATTCGATGCAGAATATTGGTTGTGTCGAATAGAATTTGACGCACCCTCATACTTGCTTCGAGTTGATGTTGAAGCATATGCTGAACTCCGTCGAGTTGCATTCGACACATCTTCAAAACTGCGTCGAGTTCTAGTCGACGTATGATTCTTTTTATTAAGATTTTTATGATTTTTATTTGCCTTTTCTAAGGGGTGTTTACCTCGAATGCTTCTTTGATTAGTAATATTTACCCTATTGAATATAATGAGTTTATTAGGGTTATTATTTTGTTCTTCACATGATTCTAAGCTGTTATTAAGTTGATTCATGCTAGACCTAATTAATGCTGCAGGATTTTCCCAAGCAAGTTTGTTAGGGATTAGTGTGCTAGTGGATAGTAGTGATTCTAGATCAACATGATTAAATCTCTTGGAGAGATTTTGTGAGATATCTTTAAGCTTTTGACTGCTTCCATTAAGTGAGTCCTCAAAACTTTTGCCTTTGTAAGTTCTTTCTCGAAACCAGAATTTTTATTAACTGATGCGTATATTTCTTTTTCTTTCTTAAATAATTGACCTCTCAGATCATAGTTAACTGAGTACAGAATGTCTTTCCTAAGGTCTTCTAGTTCTATTCTGATTATGTTAAGTTCCTTTGACTGTTATTATAATCTTGACAGAATTCTTTGAAACAATCTTTAAAGTCTTCTAAGGAAAAATCAAAATCATCAAAAATAGTTACCTGATTTTCAGCAGTAGAGACTTCCAGAAAAATTAAGCAGGCTTCTTCAGTTCCACACTCTTCATCACTATCAGATGAGGAAGAGCTTGGCTTAGACTCTGAATCACTCCAGGTTTCAGCAATGAAACCTTCCCTCTTTTCTTATCCTTCCTCGTGAAGGATTTCTTCTTATGCTCATTTTTCTGCTTGTTGCTTTTGTTCTTCTCCTTTTCAGGATATTCAGTGATAAAGTGCCCAGGTTTTCTGCATGAAAACCAGATAATTTCCTGTTTAGGAGTTTTGTCATACTTTGGTTTGCTTGAACTCCTCTCTTTCCTTCTGGAGTCCTCCGTCTTAACCCATCTCTTGAATCTTTTAGCCAAGATATTGAACATCTCTTCTTCAGAGGTGGAAGGCTCTCCTTCAACAACTTTTAATGCAGGTGTCCTTTCTTTAGGAGTTGAGATTCTCTCATGGGCTTCTGATTTAGCCCTGCTTTTTAGTAAAAGCTCATAGGACTTGAGCTTCCCTAACATAGCATCTGTTGATATTTCTCTGAGGCATCTAGAATCTCTGATAGCCCAGATTCTTGAGTCTCATGTGCTTGGGAAGCACATGAGGAGCTTGTCATTAATTTCTGTTAGAGAAATTTCTTTGTCAAGGTCCCCCAGTTCATTTATGATGAACCTGAATCTATCATACATTTCAGCTATGCTTTCATCAGCCTTTTTCTTAAAGTTCTCATATTGGGATATGAGGAGGGACTTCTTGTCCTTTTTTTCATCAGAGCTTCCCTCAACTAATCTGGAAAGAGATTCCCAGATTTCTTTGGCATAGTTACAATCAGCAACTTTTTGAAATATGTCATCTAACATAGTTGAAACCAGGATATTCATGGCTTTGGCATCACATGCCTTCACCTTCTTCTCATCACCAGTCCACTCTGCTCTGGGGACTGCTGTTTGTGTTACTGTCCCACTAACATCTTTTCTTACTGGGTCTGTGGGACTTGTAATAATAGCATTAAAAATATTTTCATCAATAGAGTTCATATAAAGCTTTATTCTGGCCTTCCAGAGTATGAACTTATTTAAGTTACACATTGATTGTCTAGTTGATGCATAATCCTTAGAACTCATTTTCTTTTGAAAATAGTTTTAATTAATTTAAAATAAAGAAATGAGAGTGAGGAGATCTTTTGATCAAGGTGCTAATCTTTTAATGATCAACCTCCCTCTGATATCAATTAAAAGTGCACAGTGTACCTCTAAGTATTCTCTAGAGGGGGGGGGGGGGGGGGAATAAAGTTTTAAATATTTTCTACCCTAAATGTACACACGCAATAAAACTACTAAGTAGTATGCAATCAACACTACCAAAACAGAATAAAGTAAATGCAGAAAATGTAAATACAGAAAACAGTAAAGAGGGACAACACAGAAAATTCAATCCAGAAGACACATGATTTTTATTGTGGTTCCCCAAAATGTGGGTAGTCCACTCTTCTACCTCCATGGTAGGATTACACTAACTGTGTCTGAGTCTTTTGATAAGGAGACTCTTAGAACCACTGAGTCTCTTGATAAGGAGACTCTTAGAACCAATGAGTCTTTTGATAGGAGACTCTTAGAACCACTGAATCCTTTGAAAGATGGATTAATAAAACTCTTTTACAGTTGGTGAATAAAAAAGAAGAAATGGAGAAAGAATAGAATTCTGCTTTCAGAATTCTTCAGAAGCTATTTCTTTGAACTGTTGCTTCTGTTTATCACAGGGCCTGTATATGATGAACCCTTGCTTATAATTGTGATGATTGCAAGGGTTATTGGCTTTATCCTAATTCTCTGAGCACTTCTTGTAAACTTGCTGTAGTGTGAAGAAAAAGAAAGAGCAGATGTGTTATTTTTCCTGTGCATAGAGATATGTTCTTTTCTGTCTTAGGGTTGAAGGAGGAAGATGAGAAAATCCTATTCGACATATAGAAAAATATGTGATCAATGCTTGTGTTTTTCTTCTCCTCTCAACATACTTATTCTCCATGATTGGAATTTGAATTTCTTTCTTCTTTTGGGTTGTCCTGAAAAGGAATTCCTATTGGACAGTTGATTTCCCTTTCTTCTTTTGTTCCCGACCCGCCCATCAGATTTGAATACATTCCAAGAATGTTTATGTTGTATCCTGGAATACTCCATTGCATTCTTGGCAATAAACGAGTCGTTGGAGAACTGTCTTCAACATTGTGGACCTTTTGAAAAGGTATTAAAAGGACAGTAGAAAAGCTTTTATTTTAGACTGTATTCGACACTATGTCGACTTCATCATTCTTCATATCGACGCACCTTTGAGTTCTTATAGGAGTGGCTTCGAATTCTTTCTTATCTCTGGCTGAACTCAGATATTGACGTTGCGTCGATTACTTATCGACGTATCGGTCGAGTTGAAGGCTTGTACTTGAAATTTATCTTCTGCGTTGAATTGAAGTCGAAGTTGCTTCGACTTATAAGATGGCTTCGACATGCTCTTCCTTCTGCATCGAGTTTCTTTCGACGTTACGTCGACTTAACTTATAATTCGACAGGCTTATTGAGTTGCTTCGACTTTCAGTCAAAGTTACGTTGACAACTAGTCGAAGTTGCGTCGACTTCTATTCGACGTAAGTTTTAACTCAACTGAATTTGTGCTTATCTTGACCTGGTCTTGACACTCTAAGGTGAGTGTGACATCCTAAGACATTTAATGACCAATTTACAATTTTTATACAATATGGGTAATATAACCTAAGTGATGAAATTACTTTAAGTAATTCGTTAGATAATTCACAGAGGTTTTTCCCAACAACTTACATGCTTTATATAGACTGTGTCATATTTATTACCTGATAGTTAGGGCCACTGCCACCTGCCTTTGCATAACCAGGCTTGTTGTTCCCCTTTTTCCTTCCTCCCGCTCGGTGCCTAGGAATCACCGGGGGAGGGGGAAGAATTTGGCTTAGTCTTTAGACTAACAGTCAGTGGACCATATCATTTTAGGAGTCATTATGCTAGAGTATCAGAACCCCATTCAAGAGACCAGGACATGATGACAGGATGAAGCAATACAACAAATAGCCGTTGTTGCAGCAGCAACCACAAAGACGAGTGACTTTTTGTAGTGAGGATGTTGATGTACTGGGCATAAGCCTCATTCATTATAGTACTCTCTCATTGTGGACATTTGTATTACGATGTATAAATAATGTGATCTTGTGGACTTGTTTCATTTAACGCTTCTATTACTGTGATATGTGGTTGGCCTGGATGATGCTTGTTAGCCGGCAGAATTAGCGTATTGTGGTGGCGACCATCTCGTGAATTGGTGCCACAACAAGAAGGCGGTTCTGGGCGGTAAGACCCGAGAGCGAATGCAAGAAAAAGGGGGTCTTACACACTATGTGTGCGCCATGAGTGCGGAGGCGTTTTGAGCGCCCAGTGAGCGCGAAGGCGTTGTGAGCGCCCCGTGAGCGTGAACGCGTTGTGAGCTCACCGTGAGCGCATAGCTGTTGTGAGGGCGCCATGAGCGCGAAGGCATTGTGAGCGTGTCGTGAGCGTGAAGGCGTTGTGAGCGCCCGGTAAGCTCAGAGGCATCGTGTGTGTGCCGTGAGCGCGAAGGCATCAACAAGTAGATAACAAGCGCGATGGAGATGCTACGAGAGAGGCTCTCTAGAGTGCGTGGGGAGGGGGATCCCAATCGTTGGTGCACGCTGGTTCACACTGGAGGCGCTCAAGCAAGATGGTGTACGCGGGAGGGAGGCCCGCGCTCCCACGCGTAGGTGTGCGTGGGAGGGAGGCCACCACGCGCTGGTGCGCGCAGGAGGGGCTCCCATGCGTTGGGGCGTGCATGAGGCGTTCACGCTCATTGGTGCGTGCATGAGGAGCTCCCACACGCTGGAAGGCTCGTGGGACCGCTCCTCCGCGTGACAGGGGAGTGGTGGGAGGGAGGGGGTGTGCCCGCGCGCTGTCGTGCGCGGGGGGATACTCCCACGTGCTGGCGCGCATGGAATTTAGATCCCTGCACGATGGTGTGGGCGGGGGGGGGGGGGGGGGCTTCCCCCGCGTGTGGGAGCGCGTCAAGGGGCAGCTCCCGGTGCGAGATATTTGAGCGTAGTGGTGGGCTTAGCATGGTGTGGCTTGCGAGCGGGCACACGTTGCATGTACGAGTGTTCTGGCGTCCATTTGGGGGACCAAACGGACTTGGAATAGCTCGAGAATGGACCCGTTGAAATCGTATCGATGTGTCGGTCGAGGTCGTGACAAAAAAATTATTGTTCGACCGAACCATTTTTCGGGAATCTCATAGTGTTTGAATGATAACTTTTGGTTTACTCATTTATAGTACATGATTACAATGTACGATTGAACTCAACGTTAATGAAGTATTCCAAAAAATATCTGATTATTCTTCAACATGTGTTAATAACTTGGATAGTTCCCTACAAGAAGTACTTTGTTTGTGCATGAATTGATAAGTTATTGCAATTTGAAAATTCTACCACTAATCAAGTAGAGAACGGTCATGGTCATCTAAATAAATTCTTGTATGTACTGGATCTTCATTAAAAATCATGATTACAACATATCAAGGTACAATAATTGATTTTTATTATCTATTGTTAAACTTGTATAATATTCCTATGTTTTCATAGTTTTATATTTTTGCAGATTTATGAACTTGGAGGAGATTTAGTGATATGAACGAGGTCTTGAAACAAAGATGATTTTTTATTTTGAGGAACACATTTTTTCCTTTGAATGGTTGATATTATTGTATAATACTCAAATCTATTCCTCGCTAATATTTACCTATAATATGCAAAATAGAGAGCACACAATTTAAGAAAAAAAATTGAAATTAGCTTTTTGGCGTGCGCATATAATAATTCAATTTTTGTGTGACTGTGCAAAAACAATTTTGTGACCTGTCAATATAATTTGGCAGTCAATAGCCAACATAGGTGTGTACAATACTTATAATTGCTCGTGTTTCCTGTAGCCAGTGTAAGGCGACAATATTGCTACCACCACGCAGTGTATATCAAGGATATCAAGCGGAGTAGTAATACTCCCCTCGATATTACTTAGACGACAACCGTAGATTTTGTGGTTTGTTCATCGCCGCCCTGGACGATGTCGTAGACAGCTTCTACCCGGAAATAGGTAACAACATTGTTAATGAAAGAGAAGGAAGACAAAGATCCTGAAATGAAATGAGGGGACATTCCGAAGAGGAGAAGTGGGTGTGGATTAATGAGATTTAGGGTATGTTTGGCTGTGATGTTCTTGCTCCGATGTGTTTGGACAAAAATGACACCGTCATAAAATGTTTTTGACATGACAATAGTTATGACCGCCACTAAGAAAGAAAATGAACATAATAGTGGATGAAGTTCCTTAGGTGAGTTCGGGCGATCATGAACAACAACATAATAGTAAATATTACTTTAAAATGTGCTACATTTGACATCAAAACGACATAATAATAGTAAATATTTAATCTAAATCATATTATATAGTAAAGATTACTTTAAAAAACAATGTCAAAGAAGAATGAGAGAAAACAATGTCCGAGTGAATGAGAGAAAACAATTCTCATCGGAGTTGGTTCAATTTATCTTCTAGGGTTAACTTCTAATGGGCTCCTTTTCTTCTCTCCCTACAACGATAGGATCTTTTCAATTATAGCCGGTTTGTTTGGACGGAGTAGCAGGCCCACAATTAGAAATGAATGTCCAATTCTTTGAATTAGACTTCCAATTCTAATTCTAGAGCCCTAATTTTGTCCAATCGAACGAGACCTAGGATTTTAATAATCGCGGAATTAGGTTTTAGTACTCCGATCATTCAGAAATCTCAAAGAATCGTACAAACGTGGGAAGAATCGTCTGAGTTGCTTGCCGGAGATTGCATTAAGAAGATAAAGAATCGTATGCATTTATTGCATTCATATCTGTGATGAATAATGATGATCTTACAATGTATTTGTTGTATTTCATTAACTTATAAAGATATACTTATTTAAAATATGGTGGTGATGTTAGCACATCAATTGGTGTTATTCTAAGGCCCTCGATATTTACAGACCAATTTAATATTCACATACTCGTATAAAAAATCCTCTATCTTTTCAAAAGGATTTGCGGAGAGTGCTGCTCTTACAATGAGCATATCGTCTAGCTTGCTTAATGCATGACATGAAGATTGATGTATAGATCGGTCCTTGGCTTGCAACTCGTCTCTGAAAGTACATTCGATAATTCATCGTGGACTGGCGTCCATGGACTCATGCACACATGATCACAAGGTCCACCCGGCCAAACCAACCCTAACATTGACATACTCATTTCGTTTACGTATATTGTTTCAGTGCCATATTTCCATTTATATTCATTCCTATAGTATAATTTTCATACAGATTTGTTCATGTGTTTGAACATTTTTATAGTGTTTTTTTAATAAATATATATTTGGTGAATATCTCTTCACCCAAATGCTAATTTTAGTAAAGACATCCAATGACACTGTATGAATGAAGTGAGAATATTTTATGGCCCCCCTTAAGAGAAGTCTCTCTTAATCACATATAAATACATTGCATTGGTTATTAAGGTTAATTACTGGGACTGTTGAGAATCTTGCCCTCATGATTCCTGATTTGATGAAGTCACCAATTCAAGAAAACTTCACTATGTATTTGATTACTTTCTTAGCTTTATCATCTCAGTGGAAGCCAAGTACAAAAAATGTCTTGGTGACAAATATCGCCGAAAAGAGTATGCATATCGTTGAAATGATGTGCAAAGAAAAGCAGAAGGATCATATCAGTTATCGTCGAGATAACATGCACATGATGATATCATTGTGACATCAACATTACAACACCACACGACGATATAAGGATGCCGAGATAAAGGAAGAAGACTTAAGTACAAGTACAAGACGATGTCGACGATATCATAGTAAAGAAGCAGTGTCGTTGAAAAGGCAAAGAAAGACTGATATCGACGATATCGTCATAAAGAAGTCTTGTCGTCGAGAAGGCAAAGGAAGGTCTTATGAAGACAGACAATTGCTAAAGAATGGCTTATAGACATAATGGTGATTATGTCGTCGATAAGACAAGGTGGTGTCGACGACATCATGAACAAGACATCGAGCAGTCAAGATTACGCAGACATCAGTTAGATGACTTCATGTCGTCTTAAGTGCAAGTGCATAAGGGATGTCCCGTATCGTCGAGATGTCCTTTTCTGAAGAAGAAGGAAGAAGATTTGAAGATCTGTCCAAGTCCAAGACAACGACAAGCTCTGTCGTCGAGATATTGTCCATGTTGTCGTAACGATGGAAATATCGTCGAGACAGACTCAAATATTGTCAGACGCGCTGTCAGCAATTAATGCCGCCGCCTGATTGTCCAATCAGTGCATGCTCTTAAGAAAAGGGTCTCTGACACTTAAGGAACTTTACATGAGACCATTGGGCGGTTCCTTAGTCTTATAAAAGGGATAAGTGTCTGCCCTAATTGAACACATAATATAAAAGAATTTACACGAGAACTAATAGAACAGTAAAAACAGCGTAAATGAGGAACAAGAACCGATAACAAAATGATCTTAACCCATCGTTCTCCAAGAACCAGTTTAGCTTCATCAGCTGATATGAAGAATTCCAGATAGAAGAAAAGCTTGAAGAAGATCTGTGCTGTCAAGGTTCATATCAGAAGCATCTTCTTAAAGACAACGAGACGATCTCCATCAGGCAGAAGAATCTTTATTTACTCTTTCTCTGTAAGGCTTGCGGGCCAAAAGCTGTAGGATCTGTTTATAGATATGAGTGTCAAGCTTGCGGGCTTGAGAGCTGTGAAGCTTAAGGGCCAGGGCAGTGGACTTGCGGGTCTGATCATGTCGAGCTTGCGGGCTTGAGAACTGCGAGGCTTGAGGGCCAGGGCAGTGAATTTGCGGGTCCAAGAGGCAAGACTTGCAGGTCTATGCTGTGTAGGGCTTGAGGGCCTGAGTGTCAGGTTTGCGGACCTAAGTGCAGTAGGGGATTGCAGGCCTAGGCTGTAGGACTTGCGGGTCCGTGTTGTAAGTCTTGCGGGCCTGAGATTTTGGCGGAGTTTGCCGACTCTAGCATACTGCTACATAGGTACGGCCGGACAGATGACTACTCAAGACAACCCATCTTGAGGAACCTCTATACATCTTGTGTTGTGTGCTATTTCTGTGCTGTGTTTAGAATACATACATTCTGTTCAAAAAGATTTCAAAACATCCAAATCACCTAATCCCCCTCTAGGTGATCGTTCCATACCTAACAGGGACCTCTCTCGGGAGTTTGCATAATTACAAGTTTCACTCATCCATCTTTCAAAATTGTATTTATATCCCTTTAAGTTTCTCCGGTTTACGAACTACATATTTCATTAGAAATATGAATGGAAAGTGCTAAAATCAGCCAAATTATTTCCTAGTAAGAATGTGTTTTGTCATGAATGCAATATTTCCTAGTAAAGAGAGCTTAGTTCAGTGAGCTCGTAATTGTTGAAGCCAGGAAATTTCTTGACTCCAAATGTTCAGACCAAAAGGCATCCGGAGGCTACTGATCCCACGGTCTGGCTAGTCGATCTGAAGGCTAGAGCAAAGAATAGAGATAACTACAAACAGACCCCAGGTGTACGTTTCAACACAGAGGCCTCTGTTAATACTTCCAAAGTGATCTCAAAGCAATCAATCAGTTAGTCTCACTGCCAACACAATATGAGCCTATAGGGTCGTACATAAGAGTATTTGAAGAAGTTGGAGGAAGGATTGTGTTGGCCTTACTCATATTGTATATGAGTGAAGAACCAATCCTATGACTCATTGGAGTTAGGTCGAGTCGGCTAAATGTTCCACTGATATTATGAATATTGTATGGAGCATGTTAGCATGAGTTTAAGACAACATTGCATGTATCGTTGAGATCATCAAAACGATATTGTGAATTTCGTCGAATGATCACGACGATATGACTAACTATTACATATGATGTATCGTCGAGTGCTAAGGGATATCGTCTTGACTGTCAAGACGATATTTTAGGCATCAAGATGGTATCGTCGAGATCTTCTCGACGATACAGGTCATCATGATGATATCATCGAGATCGTCTCGATAATATAGGTCATCAAGACTATGTCGTTTTGTCTGTCAAGACGATAGAGGTCATCACGACAATATAATTGAGATTGTCTCGACAACATTCAGTGATCACAACGATACACATCGAATACTCGTATTAATGACTGGGGTCTGTGGATATCCAATTTTATGCCCCTGAGTATAAATAAGGAACCGATTAGGTTTTCCCTAAGGCCTTTTATCTGAGAAAGAGGCGAAACTGTTCCACAAGGGTTTTCCGCGAGATCCCGTCCTCCGTCACCGCCTCTCCCTTTGTCGGATCTAGCAATCTGTGGGAGACGCTGAGGGCACTTCTTTTCGACTTCTTGTTCGACAAGAAGCTTGGGGTTCTCCTTCGCTCGTGTGGACTGCTATAGAGGCACGGATACACTTTCTGTGCTTGGAACTCAGACACATGGTTTTGGATCTGCTTTTGGAGCATCTTGGTTGAGTGTTGACTCAATCCCTTTTAGGTATACTGTAATGTGTTGCTCTTTTATTTCTAGATTCATGAAATCGCAAGATCCTGTAACTGTTTCGGGTTGTTCTTATTTCTTTATTCCGCTGCGCGCATGTGATGTGATGTTTATAGAAAACCCAACAGTCTCACCACATACCCTGAAGTTTGGGAGAAACTTTCTTCCACAACCAAAAATGGCTGATCAAGGTACGAGGAAGACACCACTTGATGAGTATCACACTTAGCAGGAAGGGGAGGGGGGGGGGGGGGGGGGGGGGGTTAAGATTTCATGAGAGCATTGACTGTCTCTGAAAAGAGATGTCATTCCTGGTACCCCTGTGGGTCTATTTCTAGACAAAACCTAGGGGGTTTGTAGGCAAGAATACGCAACCCCTAGGTCGACCTGGCGACTATGGAAGGATCTCACAATACTGGCAAGATGTCGTCGACATCGAATATCTGGCGAGTAACTTCGATACTCGCACTTGGCCTTCAAATTCTCATGTTGGCTGACTTTGTCTTGATCATTGACTTTGACTTCTACCTAAGTGCCATGAATGGGCCCACCCTCGACGAATACTTGTTGTACAGTAATGTTAACAAAAAGGTTTGAGTTTATTGTTACTATTCAAAAACAGATAAAATTGATAGAAGAACTAAGCAAAGAGTTTTTTTGGGATGTGATGGATCCAGTTTGTCTCGAGATAATTAACAAAGAAAGGGATATGTTAAAAAAAATCTCAGAAAAATTAGTTCAAAGAGATGTGGATGCCATTTTGCTCCACTTGGATAAAATATTGTATGTGTAGAAGAATGAAAAATTAGTGTAAAATGTTACATACATAATCATTTCGTTCAATCAGTGATCAGTATGTTAATGCACGTCAATGGTCCACTTCTGCCGGTGATCAGTATGTGGATGAGATATCACATATCCGTTGCAGAAAAATAGGGCTTGAATTATGTATCACGGGTTAGAGTTCCCGATCATTAAGAATAAGAGAATGAAATAGTTAATTTAGGTGATCCTTAAAACTAAGTTATGAATGTTTACGTATTGATATTCATACTCAATAAATATGTATTATTAATACTAAATTTCTCAACATAACGTTTCATGTAGATAATGAAATCTCGTATGCAATGGATCTTCGTCAACAAATATGATACAAGCATAAATATATAAAATTTAGGTAACATAGTTAATATTTTTCTCATATGTTATACTTTGTTTAATTTTAATAGTTTCATTTGTATGCAGGTCTAGACAATTGATGAAGTTTTGGATCAATGAAGTTGCATAATTTTGATTGTATTTTGTGCCTTGATTTTAACACGAACCAAGATTTATTGTGGATGTAATATTTACCATTCCAATAAATTATGAAGTGTACATATCATAGAAAAAAAAAATCAAAATTTAACTTTGGTGTGCAAAAATCATTTTTTTTTACTTTGGTGTGTAAAAATCAAAATTTTAGTTTTGGTGTGCAAAAATAAAAAAAAATTAGCTTTGGTGTGTCAATAACATGTCGGTGTGAAAATAATATATTTTGGCGTGTTAATACAATTTGGCTGTCAATAGCCAAAATCGGTGTGCTTTTAACATTGTTCTTTTTTTAACATATCAAAGACTAGGCCAAACCACTACAGTACTTATAATTGGTCGTGTTTCCTATAGCCAGTGTAATGCGACAATATTGTTGCCAACACGCACTATATCAAGGATATCGAGCAGAGTAGTAATACTCCCCTCGAAATTACTTAGGCGACAACAATACATTTTGTGGTTTGTCCATCGCCCCCTGGACGATGTCGTAGGTAGCTGCTAACATGAAATAGGTAGCACTGGTGTTAAGGAAAGAGAAGGAAGTCAGAGATCCTGAAATGGGGGGAGGGTTCCAAAGAGGAGAAGAGGGGGTGTGGATTATCGAGATTTAGAGTATGTTTGGCACAGTGTTTTTGCTCCGATAAATTTGGACAAAAACAACACCATCATAAAATATGTATTTGACATGATCACAACAGTTATGACCGCCACCAAGTAAATAAAGAATTTGAACATAAAAGTGGATGGAGTTCCTTAGGTGTGATATGTCGTTCATGAACGATGGTTCATATGTTAAACCTACAAATATTATTTATTAAAAAATGTAAACAAGAACACATAAATGTGCTACATTTGACATCAAAGGTGCATAATAATAATAAATATTTAATCTAAAACATATTATATAGCAAATATTACTTTTAAAAAATACAGCACCGTCAAAGCTAGAATATAGTCCGAGTAAATGAGAGAAAACAATTATTGCCGGAGTCGGTTCAATTTATCTTCTAGTGTTAACTTCTCGTGGGCTCATTTTCCTCTCTCCCTACATCGATAGGATCGCTTCTATTAAGTTCCGTTCGCTTGGACGGTATCGGAGGCCCACAATTAGAATTGAATGTCTATTTTCTTTGAATTAGACCTCCAATTCTAATTCTGGAGCCCTAATTCTGTCCAACCAAACGAGCCCTAGTATTTTAATGATTGCGGAGTTAGGTTCAAGTACTCCGATCATTCAGAAATCTTAAAATTGCGAACCTTGCCTGATCTTCTTACGCCTCTTTTCACTGTAATTTCTTTGGTTGCAGAGATCCGTGCTTCTTTTTCTACTGATATTTAGTTCTTCATGATTGTCACTTTACAATTTTCCTTTCTCCTTGACAAACGTGGGAAGAATCGTCTGAAATGCTTGCTGGAGACTGATACTTATGTTATATTTTTCAGCCGCTAGATTGCATTAAGAAGTAGGAAAAGAATCTAATGCATTTATTGCAATCAGATCTGTGACGAATAACAATGATCTTGGGATGTATTTGTTGTATTTCATTAACTGAAGGAGATATGCTTATTTAAAATACGGTGTTGATGTTAGCACATCAATTGTCGTCGTTATTCGCAGGCCTTTGATATTTACAGGCCAATTTAATATTCACAGACTCTATCAAAAAATCATCTATCTTTTTAGAAGGATTTGCGGCAGAGCGCCGCTCTTACAATGAGCATATCGTCTAGATTGCTTAATGCACGACATGGAGATTGATGTATAGATCAGTCCTCAGCTTGCAACTCGTCATCTAAAAGTACATTTGAGAATTCACCGAGGACTGGCGTCCATGGATCCATGCACTCAACGCTCACCCGGTCAAACCAACCCTCACATTGACATACTCATTTCGTCTGCGTATAATGTTTCATTGCCATATTTCCATTTTATTCATTCCTACGGTATAATTTCGATAAAGATTTGTTCATGTTTGAACATTTTATAGTGTTTTTTTAATAAATCTATATTTGGTGAATATCACTTCACCCAAATGCTAATTTTAGTAAAGGCATCCAATGACACTGTATGAATGAAGAGAGAATATTTTGTGGGCGCGCCCTTAAGAGAAGTCTCTCTTAATCAGATATAAATACATTGCATTTTTTTTTAACCTTATTGGGACCCCCCCCCCCCCCCCCCCCCCCCCCCAAAATTTGCATAATTACAGATTGCACTCAAAATTATATTTATATCCCTCTAAGTTATTCCAGTTTACACTCTGTAATGACTGATGATTGAAAGAGGTGTGTTTGTAATATTTTTATATTATGCAGGGGGTGTGTATTGGTTTTTTTTACAAAATGTATGGGTATTGATGGGGGCTCGTATAACGGAGCTCGTATAACGGACTCTTATTTATAAGCCGCAATGGCAGCAGATATTTCCAAAAGCGCTCCCCACACCAGTTTGGCAGGGGATCCAGGGAAATAAAGCCAGAGTTGCCATACGGAGCCACGCCGAGAATGGCAACGGGACCGCCTCCCATCTTGAAGCCGTCCCGCGCAACCGCGCCACCTCACGGGGCGCGGCCGAGCCGCACGCCCGCAAGGGGTGAGGCCGAACCCGGGGTGCGGCCTCGCCGCCGCACCCCCATGGGGTGCGGCCCGGCTGCACCCCCCTCGGGTGGGGTGCGGCCTGGCCGCACCCCCCTTGGGGTGCGGCCTTGCTGCACCCCCCTAGGGGTGGGGTGCGGCCTTGCCGCACCCCCCTTGGGAGGGGTGCGGCCCGGCCGCCCCCCCCCCCCCCCCCCCCACCCCCCCCTCGGGTGGGGTGCGGCCTGGCCGCACCCCCCTTGGGGTGCGGCCTGGCCGCACCCCCCTTGGGGTGCGGCCTTGCCGCACCCCCCTTTGGAGGGGTGCGGCCCGGCCGCACCCCCCTCGGGTGGGGTGCGGCCTGGCCGCACCTCCCCCCCCCCCCCCCCCCCCCCCCCCCCCCCCCCCCTTGGGTGTGGCTTGCCGCACCCCCCTTGGGTGCGGCCTGGCCGCGTCTCCCGGGAGTGCGTCCCGTTCGCCTTCCCTCTCTGCGGGGGAGGGTGACCGTTTCCTCCCCCTCCTTCCCCCCTTTCTGACAGGGGGACTCACGGGGCGCCTTTTCGGGCGAGCTCCTCGCCAGGAACGACGGACCCCGTTTTCCTTCTCGGATCGCGACCAATCGCCTCTCCGTTCGCTCAGAATGCTCCCGCGCTCATTACGCGCTCAGAACGCCTCTCCGTTCGCTCAGAATGCCCACGTGCTCATTACACGCTCAGAGCGCTCCCTCGCTCGTTGCGCGCTCAGAACGCTTCTGAGCGCGCACTTCTCACTTTCCGTCTTTCTGACTTCTCACTTTCTGTCTTTCTGACTTCTCACTTTCTGTCTTCCTGACTTCTCACATTTTGCCTTTCAGGCGTCTCACATTTTGTCTTTCAGGTATCTCACTTTTCAGGAACGGCCAGTCGCCTTTTTCGCCTCCAACAGAGCTGCCCGAACTGCCCGAGCTGCCCAAGCTGCCCGAAGGGCAAGGTGGTCATTTACGAAAAATGGCGATCCGTGTGCCCCAAACCTGAAAATATGATTCGCCCACCAAGCATTTATGGAAACTGCCAACGACAAGATTACCAGACTACCCCCGGCCAAAGCTATAAAAAGGGCCCTGGGGCTTCATTTGAAGGGACCTTGACTTCTGGACCTGGGAGAGCTCCTTGCAGACTTTTGCGGAATTCTCCTTCGGTGCTTGAAGATTTCCTTTCCGGACTTGAAGATTTCCTTCATCCCGAAAGGCGACGCAGCAGCTCACTTTTGTTCCCCGGAGCAGCTCACTTTTGTTCCCCGGAGCAGCTCACTTTTGTTCCCAGGAGCAGCTCACTTTTGTTCCCCGGAGCAGCTCACTTTTGTTCTCCACCTTTCTCAGAAGGAGAAAAGGACTTAGTTTTTTCTAAGAGGCGGCCTGTCGCCTTCGGATCTCTCTATCTCTCTACTACTGTAACGAGTTGCGTCCTGTCGCACTCGAGTTCTTATTCTCACTTTGTAACCCCCCTGAAGATAGTGGAATTTGGTCGGCACAGCTCCGACCACGTGGTTTTTTACCCTTTCCGAGTTTTCCACGCTAAAAAGTCCCAGTGCAATCAACGAATCTCTAATTGACTGTTTGCGCGCTTAGTTCGCTCACGAGCTAAGGTGGTTCAAGTGAACCGGTCTACCAAGTGCCCTAAGCGTTCCGCAACAGTTTGGCGCCGTCTGTGGGAATGGATTCCCAAATTCTAAGCAAAGCATTTCCGAGCGCAGTACCCGCTTCGCCGGAATTCTCGGAACCAGCAAGAGTGGACACCTCCCCTGAACTATCCGACGCATACAGCTCCTCAGTTCCAAAGAGCCCGGTGAAAGGAGCGCTCATCACTGCACCCATCCGGCCCCCTTGGCCTGGATCGACTGGCAAACCGACCCCTCTCGCGGCAGGACAGGATCCGAACGATGATACGCCTGGACAAAGGCGATCCCCCCTCTCCAAGTCAATTTTGGAATACCCAGTTCCGTCATGGCTAAAGCTCCCGTACAACAAGGAGTTCCACGGAGCAGAAGATCCATATGAGCACGTTAATCATTTCCTGATAACGATACGGAGGCTCAGACTTCCCGACCCAGTCAGCTGCAAAATCTTCACCAAAACACTGCGTGGAGACGCCCTCCGCTGGTATCAATCCTTGCCAAACGGAGCAATACACAACTTCACCGAGTTGTCCCAACTATTCATCGAGCAGCACGAGACACACACGACAAAGATTCAAGGGGAAGAAAAGCCCGGTGCAAGCAAACCACCCCTCCTAGGGGAGGAAGAGCGGGACGAGCAATCGGAGAAAATCGACACAAATTTTCACCAAGAGCGCCCCTGCGCATGGATAGACTTCATCTTGGACGCAAGCATAGGGAGTCCCCCCTGTGAGCTGAGGAAAGCATTGATAACTCACCGCATCTCATTCAACGTTCTAATCCTAGCAGCAATAGTTCGGCTCAAGCTCCTAAGCGGGAACCTCAAGCTTAGGGCCAGCGAAGCGGAGCTCCCTGATGGAACTACGGTACCTACCGTAGGAATCATCACCCTCCCCGTCCAAGTAGGGGCGCACGCAGAACCAGTCCAGTACGATGTACAGTTCGTCGTCGCCGAAGCAGACTCCCCCTACGACGCGATATTCGGGAGCCTCCTTCTGGACGCCATGGACCACGACGTTTCCATGTCCCGACGCATGACCAGCAAAGGAAATATCCTCAGCAGCGCGATGCATGGTTTCGACACACTCGCCTCCAGGCTCCCCTGGATCAACAGCAACCCGTCGCCGAGATCAAAGTCTGAGAAGCAGGGTGCACGGAAAGGCCAAGCGACTCCTGCAGTAATTGGAAAAGACAAACTTCAGACGCAGACAGGCTCGCCGCCCTTCGATACAAGCCACAAGAGAAAGGGGCAGCAGCAGCAGCTCGAGGAAGCCGAACTGCCCGCTCAGAACCAAGCAGACCGCCTCCGAGAGCCAGCAAGTCAAGGCTCCCGGAGCTTCACCCCGCTGAATACACCGCGCGAGCGCATATTGTCCGTAATCTGTAATAGCAAGATCATCCACTGGCCCAGAAAGCTCTCCTTGCTCAGGGGAGATCAATCCCAGTTTTGCCACTTCCACAAAGGCCGAGGGCACCGAACGGAGCAATGTGCCCGACTGAAAGATGAAATCGAACGCCTTGTCCAATTAGGATACCTGGAGGCCTTCCGCGCAGAGACACAGGAAAAGGCCATCGAGGGTCAACCGCCGGGCCACTGTCGCCCCCCAAGCTGAACGGCCGAAGAGACTCGAGCAAGCGCAACGCAAACGAAGCTCAACGCTATCTTCTCCCTCAATAAATCCTGTCTCAGAAACTTGTTAACCCCGGGATCGCAAGATTACACTTGCGCATATATCAGTATTCATTTTCTAATTAAATTCTACTTGCTCCAATCTATTCTGCTGCAGGTACCGCTTCGGGGCCCTGCCCCGGGGACTCTGCACCGCCGTCGATTGAAGGTTCGCCCTTCTCCTCCGCCGTCGAGTCCCGGTGTCGTGGGGGCCTGCCCCCCCCTGCGTTCACCCCTGGTTTGAATACACCCGCTATTCACCGGCCAAAGCCGCAAGCACAGACTCGTGCACCAAAGCCGCGGGCACAGAACCGCGCAAAAAAGTCGCGAGCAAAGGCTCGCGCACCAAAGCCGCGGGCACAGAACCGTGCAAAAAAGTCGCGCGCAAAGGCTCGTGCACTAAAGCCGCGAGCACAGACTCGTGCACCAAAGCCGCGAGCACAGACTCGTGCACCAAAGCCGCGAGCACAGACTCGTGCACCAAAGCCGCGAGCACAGACTCGTGCAAGAAAGCCGCAGGCACAGACTTGCGCATACTAACTCTTTATATATATATACATCTGCAAGCCGCGGGCTCCATCTCGTGCGAAACTCATTTTGAAAACAGACAAGCTATGCAGGTGCCAACAACCAGATCAACAGGATCACGCAAAGAAGTAAATACGATAAACACGATAACCGCGTCAGCTCAACGCAGCGCACAAAAAAGACAAAAATACGGAAAGCGGAAAAGCAAAATGCAAACAAACCAACTCAGAACGACGCACAAACAGACAATGGCATGGAAAGCAAGGAAACAGAAGACGATCAACGTCAATCCTCGGCTGCGTCCGAACACTCATCCTCCGAAAGGTCTCCCGCTCCAAGACCAGCGGTATCACACCCGAACTTCCTCCCCACCAGGTGCAGAGTCTTTTGAATACCGCGCTGGAAGGCGACTTCGCGCTCGTCCTCCAACAAGGGCTCGACCTCCTTCGTCATGACCTCGGCACGGATCTCCTCCGCCATCTGGAACCGCTCCTCGACAAAAGCAAGAGAATCTCGGAACTCGGCCACTCCGGCCGCCTTGGCATCCTCAAGGCTGCGCTCAACCAACGACAGCCGCTCCACCTCGCTCCGCAGAAAACCCAGTTCCCCCTCCATACGAAACATCTCCCCCTGGGCCTCAGACAACTGACGAAGCGCATCCTGGGCAAGCGCCTTGTCTCCACCATACGCCTCCTGCAGCTTCTCAACCTCAGATCGGGAAGAAGAGAGGTCGGCCTCCAGCTGCTTGACGCGGGACAGATCGCGATCCCTCCTATTCTGTAAAGCAGACATGTCCCTCTTCATCACGCTCAGCTCCTCCTGGAGGGAGATGTAGTTGTCCTTGAGACCCACGTAACAGTCGTTCCACGTGAGAGCAACATTGGTCAGAGCTTTCGCCTGCAAACACGAAGGAAGCAATCAGGAAACATAAACAATGAAAGCAAAGACAAGTCAAGACCCAAGAAAGGAGAGATTCACTCACTGCAGAAGTCATCGCCTGGAGGGGCGAGGAAACTCGCCTCGACGGTGGATGAGGAGGAGGTGGCGGCAAGTCTCCCTGCGCAACCTGCTCAGCAGTAGGGGAGGCCAGAATCTCGACCTCCGGGTCGGAAGCAATCGGCTCCCCCCGACGGCGGCTCGGACCGGCTTCATGATCGTGACTCTTAGGCTCCGGCGGAGCAGAACACGAACCAGGAGTTCCATTCCTGAAAACAATATTTCTCTTCCTTCCACGCTCTAAGGGAACAGCGGCCTCCCGCTCGGCATCCCAAGAAAGCCCCGCCGAGAGTAGTCGGCTCTCCTCCACGCAGCTGTGAATACAGAACAGAGCCTTCGACAGGCCCTCCCGACCAGGGAAACCGGGAATGGGAAGGAACTCGTCTTCCCGCCCGGTCAGCCGACGGCAATGACTAGGGAGCGCTCTCCAAAGCTCCGACAGCTCCCAGCGATTGCGGACATACCCATAGAGGGTGTTTCCGTGACGGTAATCTGCCTTCTCGCCAAAGCGGAACCAGGTCTTGTTGCTACGGACCTCAATACGACCACCCGAGTCGGTGGAAACCTCGCACCAGTCTTTGAAAAGCTCGAGGGAAAAGCGCGCGCTGTGCTCCCGGAAGAATACAACCAGCCCCATGATATTCGCCATCCCAGCAGGCGTAAACTGTGTAATCGGGACACCGCAGAACCGAAGTATCTCAAGAACCTCCTCGGATGGAGGAATGCGGAACCCAGACTTCAAGCAGCTCTCGGAAAGGGTCATAAAGCCAGTAGGCGGATTCTGGGCGCGCTCCTCCGCTCCCGGAATCCTCACCTCAGTATTAGGCGGCAGTCCAAACCGTTTGCGCCATATCTCAATTCGCGCACCGTCAAGAGAAGAGCGCAGACGCATCGGCCTCGACTGACCGCCCCGTTTCGAAGCCTGAAAAAAGAAACACATAATCACGGACACTAAAATAAATAGATAAACGGCCAAAATGATGCGAACCGCACCGCCAAGACCCGCAGCAGCACCGACCGCGCACACCGGACGCGCACGAGGACACAGCGGCCCCGGCCGTCCGCACCCCCCGCCGCGCGCAGCCGGGCATGGGGAAGCGCGAGCCCACCGCGCGCAGCCGCGCGCGGGGAAGCGCGCGACGGCCGCGCACGGCTGGCCTGCGCGCGGAAGCACCTCCGCGCGAGGGCACCGGCCGCGCGGGGGCGCAGCGGCACCGGCCACCCGCGCCCCCTGCCGCGCGCGGCCGGGCGCGGGCTCCCGCGCGCCAACCGCGCGTAGGGGCGCATCAGCGCCGGCCGTCCGCACCCCCCGCCGCGCACCGCCACGCGCGGGGAAGCACGCGCCCGCCGCGCGCAGCCGCGCGTGGGGAAGCGCGCGCCGGTCGCGCACAGCTGGCCCGCGCGCGGAAGCACCTCCGCGCGCGGGCACCGGCCGCACGGGGGCGCAACGGCGCCGGCCACCCGCGCCCCCTGCCGCACGCGGCCGAGCACGGGCTCCCGCGCGCCGGCCGCACGTAGGGGCGCAGCGGCGCCGGCCGCCCGCGCCCCCCACCGCGGTCGCACCCTCCGCCACTCACGCGGACACGCGCGCCCCTCCGCCGGCCCCGGCCGCGCGCAAGCACGCGCGAGCACGCGCGCGGGTGCCGCTCGGACGCCGGCCGCTCAAGCCCGTCTTCCTTTTCTTCCCTCCAATTAAATTTTTCAAAAAATAAAAGCTTACCTCCGGCATCGTCCGTTACGCCACGCGAATATTCAAAAAACCCTCGCACTCCTTCACAAGTTCTGGAATCCGACGGTTTTGGGGGGCTTATGATGGGGGCTCGTATAACGGACTCTTATTTATAAGCCGCAATGGCAGCAGATATTTCCAAAAGCGCTCCCCACACCAGTTTGGCAGGGGATCCAGGGAAATAAAGCCAGAGTTGCCATACGGAGCCACGCCGAGAATGGCAACGGGACCGCCTCCCATCTTGAAGCCGTCCCGCGCAACCGCGCCACCTCACGGGGCGCGGCCGAGTCGCACGCCCGCAAGGGGTGCGGCCGAACCCGGGGTGCGGCCGAACCCGGGGTGCGGCCTCGCCGCCGCACCCCCATGGGGTGCGGCCCGGCCGCACCCCCCTCGGGTGGGGTGCGGCCTGGCCGCACCCCCCTTGGGGTGCGGCCTTGCCGCACCCCCCTAGGGGTGGGGTGCGGCCTTGCCGCACCCCTCTTGGGAGGGGTGAGGCCCGGCCGCACCCCCCCCCCCCCTCGGGTGGGGAGCGGCCTGCCCCCCCCCCCCCCCTCGGGTGGGGTGCGGCCTGGCCGCACCCCCCTTGGGGTGGGGTGCGGCCCCTTGCGGTGCGGCCTTGCCGCACCCCCCTTTGGAGGGGTGCGGCCCGGCCGCACCCCCCTCGGGTGGGGGGTGCGGCCAGGCCGCACCCCCTCTTGGGTGTGGCTTGCAGCACCCCCCTTGGGTGCGGCCTGGCCGCGTCTCCCGTGAGTGCATCCCGTTCGCCTTCCCTCTCTGCGGGGGAGGGTGACCGTTTCCTCCCCCTCCTTCCCCCCTTTCTGACAGGGGGACTCACGGGGCGCCTTTTCGGGCGAGCTCCTCGCCAGGAACGACGGACCCCGTTTTCCTTCTCGGATCGCGACCAATCGCCTCTCCGTTCGCTCAGAATGCTCTCGCGCTCAGAACACCTCTCCGTTCGCTCAGAACGCCCACGTGCTCATTACACGCTCAGAGCGCTCCCTCGCTCGTTGCGCGCTCAGAACGCTTCTGAGCGCGCACTTCTCACTTTCCGTCTTTCTGACTTCTCACTTTCTGTCTTTCTGACTTCTCACTTTCTGTCTTCCTGACTTCTCACATTTTGCCTTTCAGGCGTCTCACATTTTGTCTTTCAGGTATCTCACTTTTCAGGAACGGCCAGTCGCCTTTTTCGCCTCCAACAGAGCTGCCCGAACTGCCCGAGCCGCCCAAGCTGCCCGAAGGGCAAGGTGGTCATTTACGAAAAATGGCGATCCGTGTGCCCCAAACCGGAAAATATGATTCGTCCACCAAGCATTTATGGAAACTGCCAACGACAAGATTACCAGACTACCCCCGGCCAAAGCTATAAAAAGGGCCCTGGGGCTTCATTTGAAGGGACCTTGACTTCTGGACCTGGGAGAGCTCCTTGCAGACTTTTGCGGAATTCTCCTTCGGTGCTTGAAGATTTCCTTTCCGGACTTGAAGATTTCCTTCATCCCGAAAGGCGACGCAACAGCTCACTTTTGTTTCCAGGAGCAGCTCACTTTTGTTCCCAGGAGCAGCTCACTTTTGTTCCCCGGAGCAGCTCACTTTTGTTCTCCACCTTTCTTAGAAGGAGAAAAGGACTTAATTTTTTCCAAGAGGCGGTCTGTCGCCTTCAGATCTCTCTATCTCTCTACTACTGTAACGAGTTGCGGCCTGTCGCACTCGAGTTCAAATTCTCACTTTGTAACCCCCCTGAAGATAGTGGAATTTGGTCGGCACAGCTCCGACCACGTGGTTTTTTACCCTTTCCGGGTTTTCTACGCTAAAAAGTCCCAGTGCAATCAACGAATCTCTAACTGACTGTTTGCGCGCTTAGTTCGCTCACGAGCTAAGATGGTTCAAGTGAACCGGTCTACCAAGTGCCCTAAGTGTTCCGCAACAGGTATATTTGTTATATTTTATGTCAGGATATGTTCGTTAAAAATGTATAAAATTTTGAACTCAATAATCACAAACTCTCTAAATTATGTCATAGCTAAACTCGAGGAAGTAGATGTAATATTTATTATTGCTAGTTTGAGAATTTTCAAAATATGTTCATATAGTTCCTCAAATGTAGAAATGTTCATTCTTAAGAATATGCAAAATAAAGCAATGTTCTTTCTTAAGAATATGTAAAAAAAATCACAGTTTTTCTCAAAGTAGCATTGTTCAATCTCAAATATGATCGCATTCAAAAAATGATCACATTCCTTTTTTTTCAAAATAAGACATTCATAAGATGATCACATTTATTTCCTTAAAAAAACATAGTTTCTTCCAATGTACCAAAATAATGCAACATTCAAAATAAAAGATCTTTTCATTCAATCAATGAATGTAGTTAGAGGGTTTCGTCGTTCAACTGAAAGTGAAAAATACACTACATTAGTTTACTCAAATTATTGTTAACAATTCGTTGATAAAATATGGTGGATAAAAATACATGAATGCTCTCATTTTTGCACGTTCCTCTGTTGTGCCGCAATTACAATATTTAGTATTTAATTTTCAGGTCATCCAAGTAATTTTTTACCGGGGATGTATGTAATATTGTAGCAAGTTCAATATTCCATATAGATCAAAATGCGGGGCTTGGAATTCTTTGAATCTTATGGGCACAGGTCTTCGTGTAATTCTACTTGGAATAACAAGAATTTTGTACGCCTCCATAATGCCTCTTATGAGCCATAAGTAATGGCGTGTGCCTACATGGAATTCAAAATATGTCGCAAGCTCTGCAATCACGCTTACAAGTGGTGTGCGCTTGTAGTCATAGCCAATATCATTAATGACTATATATAAGATGGGTGAGAATACACGGTAGGTCCCCTCGTGTAATGCCCCAATTGTAACACTTAGAACCCTTTGATAATCCTGTATGGGCAGACAACACATGTGGAGAGTTCATCGATTCGAACTCATTGAGAATATCTTAAATTCTATTTAAGCACAATCATGAGCTTCATAACACACGACCGTGCGCCAAACCACACATCCTCACAGTCGAAGTATGTTGAATATTGAGTTAGTTGTGCATCAATTTTTGCATTAACGCATGACAGTGCATGTGACGCACGATCGTGCGCATGCGACACATGACCTGTGCATGCGACACAACCATGTGCATAATGAGTTGTCGATATCCAAATTTTGGGAGTTTGGTCTCCTGTTTGTGAGCTCCTTTACGCATGACTATGTTGCCATCTATATATATGATTGCGTCTAAGCTTACTGTCCATATGCACGATTGTGCACAATAAGATGCACGATTGTGCACAGTAAGATGCACGACTTTGTTCGTGACATAAAGTAAATGGGACAGCGTTAAATTGGGTCGTGAACCACGATCTAATGTCAAAGATCCATTTTGTAATGCCCTGAAACCAAATCTAGAGGAGTTTAGAATTCATTTGGGCACTTTTGTCTATTAGAGCAAGTAAGAGAAGAGCTTAGGGCTTGGAGAGGGAGAATACACCATTACTGAAGCTAGAGAGCTCCGATTTACGATTTGTCATCGGCAATGGATATTGGATCTCTCCGTGCACATCCTGTGTGATTTTCTTGAGACGTCATTACTGGGGGGGGGGGGGGGGGGGGGGAATCCAACAATGTAACAAATTCTCTTATCTCGTCATTAGGACTTCATATAGATTTCCTTTTATTGTCTTGCATTGGAGGCTCTAACCTCACTAATTAGTGGGCTAAGAGTACTCAGTTCATTGAGAACCAACGAGGCGTGGGATTGTGTCCTTGTCATGCTTAGAAATCCAGGTGCTAGATGAACGTTTCCAAGCGTAGGCCATTGTGGTGAAGTCGTGGTAGTCATGATGACTTAAGCGCAAATGTTGTTGTGATGCTCATCAAGGGTTTATGAATTAGATGCTCATCTGGTATCCAAAGCTTATGCCATTGCGGTGAAGTCATAGTAAAAATGATAGTACCTCCATCTCTGCTTGTTTGGTATTTGGTGCACGGGCTTCACCCAACGACACTCCTGCCACTCATAGTACCTGCGATGACCCAGGATTTACCCTGCCTTCGCACAGGACTATTCCTGACTTCCTGGGCTTTACCTGGCACTATCACCGGGCTGCAGCCCAAACACCCAACCCCTCTTTGGCCTACTTTCGAGCACAGCGGGTTGTTGGAGACCTCTGCACCCCTTTTGATGAGCAAACTCCATAGTTCAGCGTGCCTACGGGGACTTACCAGGAGGTCACCCATCTCGAAATTTCTCTATCCCGAGCACACTTAACTATGGAGTTCAGATCAATTGGTGATGAGAAGTGAAAGAACTTCATAGTTAAGCGTGCTCAGGCTAGAAAAATTTCGGGATGGGTGACCTCCTGGGAAGTCCCCGTAGGCACACTGAACTATAGAGTTTGCTCATTAAAAGGGGCAGAGGCCTCCAACAACCCATTGTGCCAGGAAGTAGGCCAGAGAGGGGTTGGGTGTTTGGGCTGCAGCCCGGTGACAGTGCCAGGTAAACCCTAGGAAGCCAGGAATAGTCATGTGCGAAGGCAGGGTAAATCCTGGGTCGTCACAGTTCCCCTCCCCCTCTTGAGCGCATTAGAAAATTGAGCGAGTGTCAGAGTACTACGTTCAGGGGTAATGTAACCTCCCGACATGAGCTTCCAGATTCCCTTTGTGTGTTAATTGACCTACTATGGTCCAGTGGGCACAATTAACACACAAAGAGTACATATGTGCTATAATGAGTGATTTTGACCCATTAGGGTATACACTTCATCAATGAGTGTGTATGGGTTCCATATGATAAATGTGGACCCCACCACCCTCACTCAACCCAAAGTTGCCTAATAAGCCCCGACACGCACACCAAGTCACACAATTAGGCCAATTCACCAACTAAGAGTGCTCATGACCCACTGTTGGGCCAAATGGGTCTCATTATGACCTATGAAGTGAGTGATGGCCTTTGTGTGACTTAATTATAATTAAATGATTTATTAAATTAACTAATGATTAAAAAATCATTTAATTTGATATGAAATTGGTAAATAAGGTAATTGAACTCCTTTTCACCCCAAACTTTCTCTAAACCTTTCCTATAATTATTAGGGTGGTTAATTAATTAAATTTAAATTATTAATTAAATTTGGATTAATTTATTTATATCAATAAAATAAAATAAAATAGTGGTGGACCTCAAATAAATGTGGAAAATTTATTGGTAACGTTAATTGGTCTTAACAGTGATTATGATGATTACTTCTCATTTTTAGTGATTAAAAAATTGGTTAAATGAATAATAAGTGAAATCCCCATTAAGTTAATTAGAGTAAAAATCCATATGAGCCAACCTATCCCAAACTCGGGCACCCTAACCACTCCCAACATTAACACGGCTTGGTGGACCCTTGGACTACCACCTCACGGTCAACAAAATATATGTACACCATTGGGAGTTGTTCATTGGACCAATGCCCCCTCCAATGGAGTAACAGTCTTCTCCACATCAACCAGACTTGAGGACTTCATTGCACACCTCCCCCAATGCCTCGGGAAGACTCATGAAGGCTTGACAGCATTGGCTGTGGAAATAGAGCAAATAAGGGAGCTTACTTATCCTTTCATGGGGCTTAACCTAAGCAATTTAAAGAGCCCAGGTTGTTGGGGTAGGGTTTTCCCAAGCTTGCGACTCTGAGCAAAACAAGAGGAGCCACAATGTTCACCAACACAACCCTCCTTCCCGAGATCTAGCAAAAACACCGCCACTGCCCATGGCTAGATGACTATTCTAGTTTCTTAGGCACAAATATAAGTTTTTATGACTCCCCTCTGAGCCTAGATCGATCACCTTTCTATCGACCCCTGCTAGCTTTGGCCACCGAAGCCGGCGATCTCGACTGATTGAGCCTTGTACCACCCCATTAGCTTCGCCTCCATGGTGGTCCTCGAGGGCATTTGGGATGTGATAAGGGGAGGGAGAGTGCCCATGACTCTCCCTCGAGACCCTTTAGGCCGCGGAGCACTGCCGAAAGCCATTCTTAGCGGCCTCTGCCTCAACTCCACGATAATGTATTTTTTCGTCCACCTCCGGTGATGCCCGACCACTAGAATGGGACCCACTAACACGCCTCCTCTAGGTGCATTGAATGGTGGTGGTGGTCGGAGGTGGTGCACCCCCATCGACGGTGGGGAAGTCCCGCAAGGGCTGGACCAACTTTGGCTTACAACCACCATTATATCCAGCCAACTTACACAGACATTTTGATTTTATCAGACAAATCGAGCCAATTTTTATCCCCTATGTTCCGTTGCAGGACATGTTCACCTTTCTATTTGGCCATATTTGTAGCATAGATCGGCTTTAAGAGCCGTGTACATATCTAAATAAAGACTTAGCTGAAAACCCTATATAAAAGTTGTTGTTTTATTCAATATTTGAGTCGATTTTCATGGTCTTAGAGGTTGATTTGGCCGATGCATATTAGAGTCATGTTGTAGGGTTATATATGAACTAAAACTTTCATATTATACATGTTTCGTTACAGGGACTCTATCTGATAAATAAATGACCCCAAAGTAAGAGAAAAATAAATAATTTTGATGTATAGTTTCTTATATTTTTAATAAAATTTTACTTTAGTTTTGAAGCCCATAATGTTTGCATTAGAAAAATGTTGTGAGATACAAAGTTGTTGATCTTTTCATAATCTACAACTATGATGTTGTATGTTTCACATTTTGTAACTTTAATTTAGTCTAAAAATGGTCTCAAAGTGAAATAAAAATAAATAATCCATGTCTCATAAATTTTTTTTGTATGTTTTATCAATGTTTAGCCTTAATTTTGAAGTCCTTAGGATTAGAAAACTGTTGTGAGACACAAAATTGTAGATCTTGTCAATCTACAACTTTGTTGTTCTAAGTTTCTCATTTTGAAACCTTTATCTAGTAAGAAATTGTTTCAAAGTCAGGAAAAGAAATAAATAGTTTATGTTGTAAATTTCAATAATTATTTATCAACGTTTAACCTCAGTTTTGAAGCCCTTAGGATTGGATTATGTGAGAACAAAGGTGTAGATCTTCTCATGTATACAACTTTGGTGTTGTAAGTTTCTCATTTTGAAATATCTAAGTAGCCCTAAAAAAGACCCAAAGTAGAAAGTAAAAATCTGATTATTCCTATCATGAAATTTATGCAGTTTTTACTGATTTTTGGTCTCAAGTTTGTTGCCCTTAAAGTTAGAACTAGAAAATTTATATGATATACGAACTTGTAGACTTTGATATGAACTACAACTTTGGTATCACAAGTATTTCAATCTGAAGCTTTTAAATAATGTTAATATCACTCCAAAGTAGTGAAATTGTTAAATATTTTGCTGCACGACCATGTTTAAGTTTAGCCCCAAAGTTCGCACGAAAGCTTAGAAATTCTAACCATGCTTCATATATGTCTAAATTGTTGAATTTACATATAATGTTCACATCTTATCTGATTATGCTCATGTTTGTTTTATCATGATTCACAAGTACTCATTAATAAAACTACGTTGAACGATGCGTAGAGATAATCTAATGGGCGAGAAAGTCTATAGGATATATGAAACTCTTACAATGGGTTTTAGGGTTCAATCTTAGGTCATAATGATTGTTCTCGCCCCAAAGTGCCTTGAAGGACTTTTGAAGCTGAGTTTAATATGAGGAAACTCCCGTGGTACCAGGGATGTGCTATCGTGAGTGAGAGCCTAGAACATTTACATGTTCTTTGAGAGGTATTACATCATTGATGACCCAGGAGCCTGTAGGACACACATATGTGCCTTGTGATTATAAGGTGGTCCTGGGTGCATATGATACCTACCGAATACGAATCTACATGACAATTCATTTAAAATCATATGCATGGAGTATCTAGAGGGTGCATGGTTGCTGATGTGGCGAGTTCATCGACTCCCCCAGAGACACACCACGAGCAGAGTTACGACGAAAAACTCTATGTTAGGGTTGTGAATATGATCGAGGGCGAGCTACTCCTTCCTCATAGGTCTGTCTCACACATATTTTGGTTATGTGTCGATAGGATCTGCGCACGAGGTGAGGATGTGTTCTCACTGAGAGTACATATGCTTCATAGAGCTACGTAGGCCTAGGATGATGGTGTGTATCCATAACCTTAAAGTGGGATCGACCGACCCACTATCACCGTTGGCCACAACGGTGAGGTCTGAAAAGCGAGCTTCTTCTCTTAATAGGTCACTATGTCGACATAGGGGAATAATATAGCAACACATCATGCGAGTGAAGGTGAGGGCTCATACATACTCATATCTAATCATGTCTTATAACAATATATACTCATACATTTTGACATTCTCACCTTGGGCTATTATCATATAATTAACCACCGCCAGGATCCGATAACAAATATTCTAATTGCTTTATATGCTTTACACATCATAAAGTTGACAACCTTAATGTTACACCTATATATTTCAGCTATTGTACTAACTCTTCCTGTAGGTACTCATTCTGGTACCCTTTATGTGGTTGGGGGAGCGCATATATTTTACTTGGTCCTTGTGTCTAAACCCAACTGACAGAACATGAGGCAGAGGATGAGAAAAAATGAGTCCCAGTTGATAACTAGATGACCGAGACGCCTCATACTATTTACTCGGATGTGAGTAGTTATGTTGAGATGAGAGTAGACTTTGTTTATTTTTCTTTTGTACTAGACATTTTGATGGCCTTGTTCATATATGACATTACCTGCGCAAAAAGACCACCGGTCCGGTCCGGGACCGGTCCTCCCTGGGACCGGTCTTTTGGTCTACCGGTCCCGGACCGGTCCGAGGGAAATCGGTCCCGGTCCGGGACCGTTTTCTACCTCTGCCGAAGGACCGGCTGGGACCGGAGGACCGGTCCAAACCGGTCCTAACCGGTCCCAAACCGGTCTTTTTATTTTGACAGCATTTTTTTTTGAATCGGTGCTAACCGGTCCGGGACCGGTTTTGGATTCGGTTTGCGGGTTTGGGAATGACAAATCACGGGCATGACAACTTCATTTTTTTATAACTTTATATTAATATTGAAATAATTAAAAAAACTTTCTAACAAATTATATTTGGAATAAAACTTTAGCGCTGAATCCGCCGCCGACGCCGCCGAGCAAATATAGAATGAAATAAAATGAAATAAAATTTGAATTTTATTAATAATTAAATAACATTTGTTTACAACATGAACTTATGAATATTACATTTAAATTTTAAAAAGAGATAAAATGAAATTACATTAAAATTTAAAAATTAAATTACATTCAAATTAAAAAATGAAATAAAATACATTTTGTTTTCTTATTCAGTGGACGCAATGCCCAAAGTTAAGTTGCTCATCTCGTCGTCAACTTCAAACTCGCTATCTTCGATTGACGAGACATGTTGTCTTCTCCTTAGAGCGTCCAAATGATCCTTATAGCAAATGCAAATCTCCAAAGATTGTTCGGTCAAACGACTTCTTCGCTCGTTCAGAATCCTGCCACTCAAAGAAAACGCAGATTCCGAAGCTACCGTACTAGCTTGGATAGTTAGTAAATCACGGACCATTAAGGCCAAAATAGGATACACGTTGTTTTTAGATTTCCACCATTTTAAAATATCAAAATTTTCTATTTCTCTTGCGGTCATATAATCTTAAAATTGTGTTTTGCTATATAAACCTAATTCGTTTAAAGTACTCATAGTTCTTTGTTTTTTCCTAGAAGCTAGTTCTAAAAGTTTATTTTTTAAAATATCTTTTGTTTTAGGTTGGGTGGATTCTTCGCGAGGTCGCGATCCATACATATGATCATAATGATTATAAATGCGAGTAAATTCCGAATTAAATTTTGAAACGCTAGACGATTGTCTAAATTTAAATTGCGATTAATTTATTCTAAAAAAATTTCTACCCCATCTACGCCCATTAAAGGGTTTAAAGCAGCGGCGCAAGAAAACATAGATGACATATCTTTGTAATATTTTAAAAAATTTTCCTCCATTACTAATATTAACGGACGCCACATTTCGTTCGTTTTGTAATTTTTAAACGTTTCCGTAATTAATAAAAAATTTTGAATAACTAATGAGCTAGTAGGATAGTAAACTCCGGATAAAATAGTAGTCGCGCGATAAAAACTTTCTAATAAATTTACGTAATCTTCTAGCACGGCCCAATCCGCCGCGCCTAAATCATGTGATTCTACACTATTATAAAATTTTATTCGTAGTGCTTTTGTGACAAAGCTCGTTTTATCATTTTATAAGTTGAGTTCCATCGTATAGGCATATCATACGATGGACCTAAAAATTTTTTACCTTGTGATATTACAAATTTTTTGAATTCTTGTTTTCTTTTTTTTGAACTGTAAATAACTCGCAACATCGTTCATATTTTACTAACATAGTCGTTCATATAAACTAAACTATCCTGAACAATTAAATTTAAAACATGACATACGCAACGTGTATGAAAAAATATGCCATCTAACATTAGTTGCAAATCTGATATTAAATATTTAACGGTCATACCATTATTTGAAGCGTTATCGAAAGAAATACTCATAATTTTTTCTTTTATTTTAAAATCTCTAATACTTTTAATAATAACCTGATAAATAGCTTTACCGGTGTGCGGGAATTCGAATCCTTCAAAACAAATTATACGTTTATTTAATTCCCAACTATCTGGATCGATCCAGTGACAAGTAATGCAAATATACGAAAGTCCATCTATTATAGCGCTAGTCCAAACGTCGCTCGTTAAACTAACGCGACCGTCGAATGTTTCAAAATAATTTTTTAAATATTCTTTAGATTGCATATACGCTGCTAAAGCATCACGCCTAGTTGTAGTACGACTTACCTGATGATATTTTGGCTGAAGTACTTCGTGTATGTACGATGTCATTTCTTCATCGTCGTAGTGGTTGAATGGAAGTCCTTTTTTGATGACGTTCTCCATTTGTCGCTCTCATTGCCGACCTTGATCATACGTCCAAATGTGCCCGGTCGACGAGATTTGAGCTTGGGTGGACTCAGGTGCTTGTTTAGAAATGCAAGATTTGACATGCCGGGCAAGTGTTGTGTTGCTGCTGCCAACGACCATAAGCTTCCTGCAAAGTTTGCACTTCGCCTTAATTTCTTCATCGATCCGCACCTTATCAAATTTCTCCCATACTACAGCTTTGTGGTGGTGCTCTAGTATCTCAATGGGGACAGACGTGGAGGACGACGCCGGCGCGGACAAAGATGAAGCCATACTAATATTTGAGAGAGAAATGGATAGAGAGAGAGAGAGAGAGAGAAATGGTGAGAGAGAGAGAGAAGTGGAGAGATAAAAAAAAATTTAAAAGTGGGGGGGGGGGGATATTTATAGATTTTTTTAAAGAAAATAAGAATTAAAAATAATTAAAATAAAAGATATTATATAATATATTATATTATTATATATAATAATATAAGTGGTGGCAGCCACTTATGTCATTATGTGGCTGACCGGGATCGGTCTCGGTCCCGGTCCGGGACCGGTCTACCCTAAGAATCCAGGGACTGTCGGGACCCTGAGGACCGGTCCAGGACCGGACCGGTCCTTACCAGGACCGGTCTTTGGCCGGTCCTAACCGGTCCGGTCCCAACCAGATAGGTTAGGACCGGTCTTTTTGTGCAGGACTAGACTTTATGGGCTTATCTTTTATATATATTTCATCATGCTTTCTGATTAATGTGATTTATTTGCTTCCGCACTTTCTAATTAAACTCTGGAAATGTTTGAGTAACGATGTATTAGTCTTATAAGGCTGGAGTTCCAGTAAATGAATTGTGGATCTTGTGAGAGGGGTTAATAATCTACCGAGAAGCAGTTATTTTGTCGAAACACTCGCTTTGTGCATAAGTGCCTCCTGAGTTTTTGAAGAGGGAGTACTCCTTATAAGTACTACGACTGGCAGAAGTTTTATCGTGCGAAACTCATACGATCGAGAGCAGGCGTGGACGGGTAGAGGAACTGTCATGATCGGGGTACTGTTTCGGCTGTATAGTGGGCCCTCCATCCACTATCACTAGTATATATATACATTCTTACAAAATTCAAATTAAAATATTTTGAAAATTTTATATAAAGTTTATTTTAACAATTAAAAATTCTTATTCTATATACTTATATATTTATATATAATTAAAAAAAGTATATAAAATTTTGATAGAACTTAAAATGCTTCAATATTATATATAAACTAAAAAATATGGGGGCTCCTGTTTCAAGGAACAATAGCCCGTAGGAGGCTACTATTTCCAGAATAGTAGCCCGTAGGAGCACTACGTAGGAGGATACTGTTCCCTCGCACCCTCTTCTAGCCCTGCACAAAAAGCCCGGGCCCACTGGGCCGGCCCGAGCCCGGCCCGGGAAAAGCCCGTTGAGGCCCGGCCCGGGCCTAACTTGGGCTTGGGGCCATGGCAGGGCTCCAATCTGGAGCTTCTGCCCGGCCCGGGTCGGGACGGGCAAAGCCTGATTTTCGGGCCGGCCTGAGCCCGGGCCCAGGCGCAGCCCGACCCAGGGCTGGCCGGCCCGAGAGGCCTAGGCTGCTGCCAGCTGACATCAATGTCAGCTGGCAGCGGGACAGCCTAGGGGCTAGGCTGTCCAGCCTAGCCCCTAGGCTGTCCTTTTTTAATTTTTTTTATTATTATTTTTTTAAATTATTTTATTTTAAATAATAATAAAAAAATAAAAAAAATTTATAAATAAACTTAAAAAAAAAAAAACCGTCATCTCACAACTCTCTCACCACCTCACTCTCTCTCATTCTCTCTCACCATCTCTCTCTTTCTCTCATTCTCTCTCACTCTCTCACTCTCCTACTCTCTCGCTCTCTAATATTTATGGCATCCTCCTCATCAACGCCGGCGTCGTCGACTCAAAGTACGGCCGAAGTGGTGGAGCATAACCGGAAAGCGCCAGTTTGGGATCATTTTGACAAAATCAAAATCGGCGACGAATTCAAGGCGCGATGCAAATTATGTTCAAAATTGCTAACCCTTACCGGCAACTCGACACTAGTAAGACACATAAAGTCTTGTATTGCGAAACAAGCTCCGGAGTCCAGCCAGGCACAACTATCCGCATCGGGGAAAATATGGACGTACGATCAACTTCGACAACGTGAATTGTAGGTGAAAGACGTCATCAGACGTGGGTTGCCGTTTAGACACTATGACAACGATGAGGCGACGGAGTACATACACGAAGGACTTCAGCCAAAATATCAACAAGTAAGTAGATCCACTATTAGACGCGACGCATTAAAATTATATTTTGAGGCAAAACAATCTTTAATAAATTATTTTGAAATTTTTGAGGGACGTGTGAGTTTAACGAGCGACGTCTGGAGTAGCTCCATAAAAGTAGGATTATCGTATATATGTATCACGTGTCATTGGATCGATCCCGTTTCTTGGGAGCTAAATAAGCGCGTTATATGTTTTGAAGGTTTTGAATTTCCGCACACAGGTAAAGCTATATATCAGGTTATTATTAAATGCGTGCGCGAATTTAAATTAAAAGATAAAATAATGAGTATATCTTTTGATAACACTAGTAATAATATCTCGCAATAGAGTGGTTAAAGCGCGATTTAAAACCAATGTTAAACGGTGCATTTTTCACACTCGATGTGCCTGTCACGTTTTAAATTTAGTAGTGCAAGATAGTCTAGCAGCTATGAAACTGTATATTTCAAAAATTCAGACAATGCTTAAATTTATTTATTGTACAAAACAACGAAGTCAAGATTTTAGAAAATTTGTAAGAGCACAAGGACATAAATATTTGAAACCTCAATTTGATAGATGAAATTAATAATCATGATTTAACATATAAAATGTTGAAAAGAGCGTTTCAACAAAAAATACTTCTTATGGAATATTACACCTTAATTAATAATCATGATTTAACTGATAACGATTGGGACGTACTATTACATTATGTAGATTTACTAAAATGTTTCCATAGGGCGACTGTTTCTTTATCTGGCGTGTATTATCCGACTAGCTCACTAGCAATTGAAAATTTTGTAAATATCGCACAAAAATTTAATTATTATAAGCAACACGAAGGGTGGCTTTCTTTAATTGAAATAATGGAAGAAAAATATTTAAAATATTATAGAGAATTGCCTCCCGCGTTTTCATGCGCCGCCGCTTTAAATCCGTTATTCGGCGTAGACGGCGTAGAAAATTTGATAGATGAAATTAATAATAACCTAAACATAAATCTAAGTTTCGATGATAGTGACAACGTTAATACTTTAAAATTTCATTCTGTATTTACCGAATTTTTTAATTATTACGATAACTTGTATGACTCGCGACCCCGAGAAGAAGTATCGCAAACAAGAACAAAAGATTCTTTTAAAAATAAAATGTTAGAATTAGCCTCTAGGAAAAAAGCACGCACAAGCTTAAACGAATTAGGATTGTATACCAAAACACAATTCCGCGATTTTATGAGTACCGAGGAGATCGAAAACTTCGATCTCTTAAAATGGTGGAAAGGTAAAGTTAATACATATCCTATTTTGGACTATATGGCCCGAGATTTACTAACAATCCAAGCTAGCACGGTAGCTTCGGAGTCCGCTTTTTCTCTTAGTGGCAGGGTTTTGAACGAGCGAAGAAGTCGGCTAAATGAAGAATCACTGGAACTATGCATCTGCTATAAGGACTATTTGGATGCTACGAGGAGAAAGCAACACATTTCAGCGTTGGAGGCGAGCTCGGAGGAGCTAGAAGACGAGATGAACGCGATGAATATCTGAGTTGGATAAGCGCGTTACAAGTCACGACGATTGGATAAACGCCTCATATGTAATAAGTTAATAAATTTTGTAATTTAGTTTATTTAAAATTAATAATATATTTCAATTTTTTAATTTGTAATTTTGTAATTTTGTAATTTGTAATTTTGTAAATTTTAATTTTGTAAATTATTAATTTTGTAAATTATTAATTTTTAATTTTGTAATATGTCATGATTTTGTAATTTTGTAGATTTTTAATTTTTAATTTTGTAATATGTTATAAGTATTTATTTTAAAAAAAATCTGTTTTTAAAAAAAAACCGGCCCGGCCCGGCCTTGAGGGCCGGATGAGGCCCCCTACCTGGGAAACGGCCCGAGCCCGATTTTCAGTGGGCCCGGGCTCGGCCCGGTTTACAAAAGCCCGGGCCCGATCAGGCCCGGTCAGGGCCGGCCTGATCGGGCCTTTTTTGCAGGGCTACCCTCTTCCCCTGCAGGACCCACACATCTCTTCCCCTGCAGGCCCCACACATCCTCTTCCCTTGCCCTCCCTCATTTTTTATAGGGCGTTGTTATTGGCACCACGGTTTTGTCTATTCGAACCTTTGGCTATCCGCAAACATATTTTTCAGAAATCAATATCCGTAAGCACGAAAGTTATCTGCACTCAAAATTTGAAAAAAGGAAGAAAATCTTAAAATAGTTAATATAACTTTACAATCTCATGGCTATGAATTAACATCTCAAAAACTAACAAAAAGTAACTACTTTGAAATATGTTGGGTATTGTATCCACAATAGCCCTGATTTGAAGAAGTCCCCTTCAAACTAAGACGAATTGCAATTGTATTTGATTATGCACTTTAGCTGTGATGTGACAGGTTATTCCACTCTAAGTACAAACCAATGTCAGGTTTCAATGAGTCGTCAAACACATGCCTGTGCAATGTAATCCCTCATTGTATAGACCAAAGTGTTGGCTCATGTGAAATCTCTCTATTGGGATGTACTTCATTTACAAAGTGCTAGAGAAGAAGGACTGGAGCTGATGATGGAATCATTTGAGAAAGGAAAACAACTTAAGTAAAATTCGATTATATCATTTAGAACATATAGTCGAACTCGACTATATGGTTTGAATGGATATAACCGAATTCGGCTAATCCTTGTCCGAAAGGTTTATTTTTCTAAGTAAAAGAATAGTTGAATTCGATTAATGTAATTCGGTGAATCTGTTTAGTCGAATCCCTAGAGCTGCCGAATTCGACTATCTGATTTAACCGAATAAATTCGGTTAATGCCATTCGGTTAATCCATTTCGCCGAATCGGTCTGCAGGTATCTTCCGGTTCAATTCGACGGCGTATTCTTTAGGGCATTCCCCATGTACAGTACATGTGGAGCTAGATCCCTAATTCACGCTTATGACCGTTGGAAGATGACCCTATAAATACCTAAGGTTTATTTCTAAATAACCCTAATCGCGAATTGTGAAAAATCTCTCGCAAACTACGACTGACGGCCGACTATTCTTGCGCAAACATTTCGTCTCCGTCAAAGCCAGCGATTCGTGACTCGTCCTCAAAAGTTCAATCGTCAAGATCAAGATCTACTGATTAGCTCTCATCTTCTATTGATTAAGTAGATTCAAGTTCTCAGATCTAGCTTCAAATCGTCTTCAAGATTTCTTCATTCTTCATTTTCAAAGAACTGAAGTTTATTGCTAAGAAGAAGAAATCTATCTCTCAAGATCTGAAGAAGAAATTCATCAGAAGTTTAAGAAGATTGTTTTTTCAATTTACTGTGTTGTTGTAAGAACCATATCTTAAACCCTGTAGGAAGCTTGCTTCCGAGTTATTGTGTAGATCCTTGTTTGAGGATCGAGTTGTAGGAGCTTGTGTGCTCCGAGTTTGTAGGAGAAGTTTGTTCTCCGAGTTGTTGTAGGAGTATTCTTGCTCCGAGCTTGTAGGAGTTGTGAACTCCGAATAGTAGAATATTGATTGATCCGAGTTTGGTGAAGTAGCCGAATCTAACCTTGGAGTGCTAGATAGGCGAGGCGGGAAAGTGGACTACCCACATCGGGGAACCACTATAAATTCTCTGTGTTGTGCTGTGTTTACTTTTCTGTGTGCTTTTACTTCCAATATTTTTATTCCGCAAAAAGCCGCAGAATCTACCTATTCACCCCCTCTCTAGGTAATTTAGGTTGCGACTAGATACTTTCAAAATATTTTAGTGAACATAAATAGATTAACGCCGATTATGACATCCTTGATTGTTTCACTTCAAAATGAAAACTTGCGTATATAATGAAAAATTAGCAATATTTGTACAACCCATATTCTTCGAGGGTAGGACCCATTCAGGCAACATAGGCAAAAGTCAAAGTCAAGGGTCGAGCCAAAGACAACAAATCATTCACAAGAGCATTCAATGCAAGATGCGAGTATCAGGACATCTCGCCCCTAAGTGGCGACTATCCACAATAACTCGCCAGGTGGGCGAGATCCTCCTAAGTGGCGACTATCCACAGTAACTCGCCAGGCGTGGGCGAGATCCCCCCAAGCTGGCGACTATCATCATCCCTCGGGCCTACTCGCATATAGGTGACTATCAACTACAACTCGCCAGACATTGTCGAGGTCCTTACCTAGTCTCCCGTTCTTTAGGTCTAGTTAGACAATCTCACAAGGGACATGTATGGTCGCTTATGTCCCCTCCCTTTGGATTTGTCTATAAATAGGACCACATGGGGGTACTTGGATTGACACATTTGGTTGAGCTTTCAGAACCCCACCTTCGAAGATTTGCCCCCCTTGAGATCTTGACAGTCACCCTCGACCGTCACCCTCGACAGTGTGTCTATGGGTAGTCCATTTTCCCTCTATGTCTTTCTAACAGTGTGTTAGACAAGGCAAACTCCACCAATCTCAGATCCTAGAGCTTACACCACAGAACCCTAAGGATCTCTCAGGCTTGCTCCAAGCCCTACCTCAGGCATAACTGCCCTACTAACTCAGAGTGCTCCCACTCCTACAGCTCAGAGATCTTCTTTATCTCATACCTCAGGCCTATCAAGAAGCCCTCCTTCTCAGGCAAAATGCCTTACAGCTCAGGCTCAACAGCCCTACCAAACTCAGGCAAAGTGCCTTACAGCTCAGGTTCAACAACCCTACAAACTCAGGCAATGTGCCTTACAAGCACAAAACTCCATAGTTCCTACCGTGAGTAAATATTTAGCTTACAATAGTTGACAACAGTACGTAGTATGATGTCTTCTGTTGTTCCTGCATAGATGGTGCTACTTTGAAGCTGGGCTGAGTGAAATCTTCAATCCTTGTTTCTTTCTGATCCTTCTATTCAGTAGAGGAGTAAAGATCTTCTTGCTCTTCTGGATAGAAGAGTTATCTTCTCTCCTTCTATCTTCTTGCTGGTTCAGTTAGCAGGAGGAGAGAAAACTTGAGAGCCGTCATTGGAATAGTGATAATAGCTCTCTACTTTTCAGCACACCAATAGATCCATTTGAAAGTGCCATAATTTGTTCTTTTATACTCCATTTGTCTAACAACTCTTAGGAAGGGGCCCTGGTACTTTGGAAGAGGATGGAAAACTTTATCCCCCCTTTACAGCTGTTTGCGCCAAAAGCAAGTCCCGCCAGTGTCGTCATTTTGATTTGAGTCTGTCTCAGCGGTTGGGCTGAGGCAGTCTTCCGTCTCAGCAGTTTAGCTATTTTGGTCTCAGCGAATCCGCTGAGACAGATAGTCTTCTCAGCGGATTTTGTCTATCTGCAGCTCTGCTGAGGCAGACCTCTTCTCAGCGGCTCCTGGCCTCATCTCAACGGTTCCGCCGAGACATCGAGTTCTTCTCAGCGGTTTTGACAGCAAACCACTGACCTTATTCCAATGCATGGAATATCTTAACCCAGCATATTCCTGATGCAAAATAGGGTTTATCAAATACAATACGTACTTAACATTGTGAGTGATGCTTCTTCAAATCAATGGAACATTGAGGGCAATATTCCCAATAGAATCATTCAACGCAGTATATGATAATTTCAAATCCATTCTCGGTTTATTTTATACTGCTGGGTTGACCAAGTTGATATCTACAAGGTGCAAGATTCTTGATGTTGAGTTGACAGAGCTGAAAGACAACATTCACATAGGAGATGATGGCTCCCTCAATAGAAGAATATCATAAAATGACATCAACATCACAGAGGAAATGCTAAGTCAAACCTTTAATCTACCAGCTGGTAGTGACACTGATGAACTGACAGGGGAAGAGATCAGTAAGGCATTACAAATAATGTAGTTCAGAAAGGAGAAGGTCATCAATCTGAAAAAGAATGATGTGTCAGAAGAATACAGATTCTTAGCATATATAGTAGGAAAAGTGCTGCTATGTAAGATATCAACACATGATGCCATCCCCAAGCAGCAACTGCATATCATGGGTGTTCTAGTTCTCAGCAAGAAAATAAATTGGGGGAGATGTCTTCTAAAGCTAATTGATCACAAGCACTCTCATAAGGAGAATGCCTATATGAGAATCATGAGACAAGTACTGTTCCACCATTATCCAATGGTGTGTAAGTCAAAAGGAGTGTCTATTTCTCCTAGAAAAAGAATGAACATTGGTATCTTCTGAAAGCGGACTAGGCAGATTTTGAAGCCTGGTCAAGCTGCCCCTCTCCTCCTTCCTCTCCAGTTCTACAAGATACCAGTGATCAAAACCTCCAGTCCTTTCCATCTACTCTAGCTCCAGAACCCACACCACAGACTTCTCTCCAACCACAACAACAACAACCATCCACCACTATCGATCTTTGTTGAAAGTCTTTCAGACATCAATTCTCTTTCTCAACCACAATCTCTCTTAACTCCAGAGGACAATTAAGCACAATCCGCTATCCACCAAAATTTCCCAGACTTCAGTTATGATTCCATAGTTTCACTTGACACACCTCCTTTCATCCTCAATCTGACAGATGTCAATGATATTACAACAGAAATTCCTCCAGTCATCATATCCACACCTCCAAATGACACTCCTCTTGCTTCTACCATCAATTATACACCACCCTTTGATGCTGAGCAAATTATCTCCAAAACAATAGGACTGGCTGCTGGTACATTTGCTGACTTATTGACCACTCAAGCCAGAAAACTCAACAGAAAGTACTCTCAGATGGAGTCTGAGATACAAGAATCAAAAGAGACACTCCTGACACTCCAATCCTTTTTGTCCTACTCAATGGTGTACAAATCTTTCTTAACCACTCTTGTTAGTAAGGTTCAGAAGGGGGGAGAATGTTCATGAGGAGGAAGTGGATGCCCAAGAAAAGGAGAGTAGCCAGGAGAAGAAAAAGAATGTTGAAACTCTTGTTCCAGAAAAGAAGTACCTGCCCCTATAAATGACTATTCTTCTTAGAAATCTGGAGATCTTGAGAAGCACATAGTGTTCAAAAGTCCTCTAAGATATCATTCCAGAAAAGGAGATGCTTGCATCAACTCAGGGGGAGCTCTTCACAGATGATTAACTCTTGGATGAGGTCTCAAACATTGTTAAGGAGGCTGCCCAGTTAGCTGGAAAGGAAGCTCATGTTGGATCTATAGGCGCTCTTAGAGGGGGGAGGGGGGGGGGGGGGGGAGGATAAGAGTTTTAAGAACTTTTGAACTTAATTGATTTTATTCAAATAAGTTGATAGTATTTATAAAAAATATCCTAGTTTAAATACTGCAGTAGGCTTTTTATGAAAGTGGGATGTATTTGGCATGACAGAAGTGAACTCTGTTGCTACCGCCTACGGTAGTGTTACCGCGCGACCTTAGCGACAGAGAACCCCTTTTCATTTATATTTCAACGATCAGAAATTGCAAGACAATATTAGAGAAATACAGATAATATTATTGCTTGAAAAACATTACAAAAATTTATCCCAATGACGCTTGAGATTGAGGCGAATGCATAGAAACCTTTTTTGGTTTTCTATACCGACCCTTCTCCCAAGGACCAGTTGGCTTTAGCCTATCTCTCCCCATGTGAGGCCTCGAGCTGCCCCCTAGATCTAAATCTAGACCCAGTCACCACACCCACGAGGACAATTCTCCCTAGTCCTCGCAAGGCCCTAGTCGCCAATCACGCAACGAATTTCTCTACCGATAAAAATATAAAGGTTACAAATAATAAAAACTAAAACATCAAAGAAACTCCCTCAAAGGACGAACTTGCAGATGAAGTCGGCGTGATTGATCTTTCTTCAAGTCCTTAGCGCTCACGAACGTTGACGGAGTTCTATTGGCTTGCAAAGAGGAGGCTCTCACGAATACAGGAGTTGTGGCTTCAATATCTTCTCAATTCGGCTCATCAAAATGGAGGTGGACCGCGCTTTAAATAGGCTCGGATCCTAGTGCCGGTGGTAATGCTACTGTCGGGCGGTAGCCTCTTTAGGCAACATTCTGGCATGCGGATCGAGCCATTTTGATAACCTTCTGGCTCCAGAATTGGTATCCCATCCTACCGCTCCGCGGTAATGTTAATGCACTGTGTTAGTATATATCATTCCTAGACATCAAATCTCCTTCCTTTTCTGCTCCTCAATCAACATTGTGATCACGTGACTTCCATAAGTTACCGTCGGGCGTTAGCCTTAACGCTCCGTGGTAAGAGTTGCCATATTCAGTCTCGATGACCTTCCTTTCTCGACGAATATTTCCTTTTCAAAAATGTTTCCAAATCTGCAGAAGCTACCGCCAGCGGTAGCGTTAGCGCGCCGCGCTAACACCAGAACTTTGACCTGGTAGGGAATTCTTCATCTTTCTTTCTCGTAGTCATAAAGCCTTGAAAGTAGATGATCATGTACACTATAAACACATGGCAAGTATAATCAAATACTATGAGATTTGTTATTCTCAAACCAAGAGATGTGAAAAGCATGTTCCAACATACTCCCCCTTTTGATAATAACAAATCCACTTTAGAAATAAAGCATTTAACAATAAGAAATATGTTTATAACAAAGGATAAGCGTGATAGTATGAATATGCTCGCCCTATATTGATGCTCCCCCTATATGAGTGCTCCCCCTAAATTATAGCATCCTATGCATTTTGCTCCCCTTAAGTTTGAATTTCTTTCAAAGTTATTCTTCCCCTTTTGGTAATATCAAAAGAGGGCGGAGAGAAGGGATATAGCATGACAATGATTTATGACTTAGTGATACTACATGGTGAATGAGTAAATGATGGAGTTTGAATTACTTAGATATTCTCCTCCTTTTGTAGAAAGTTTGGAGTAATAATGAGTATCAATAGATAGGTTGCCAATATTACTTGTTGGGTAAGAAAAATATCCATGATCGAGCATACAAGTAGAAATGATAGTGGAAAGCATGATTCAACATAAATAAACACTTTGTGGGAGTTTGAAGCATAGTAAATGAGTAAGAGTTTTGTGTTAGTGGAAAATAAATGTTTTGGCAATTGAAGTCCAAGATCAAAATATTATTTGTTATCAAAATACAATAACACTTGTTTAAAGAGTAAATAGACAAGAGTGTGCATATAAGGCGTAGCGGAAGATAAGTTCAAATACTTTTAAAATGAACATCCTTTTTGAAGTTTGCAAGCATAATAAATAAGAGTGTTAGGTTTTGAAATAAGATGTTTTGAATTTGAAATCCAAGATGTGCTTGTGATATAAAAAATAATTCAAGCATGATTTTAAATTTATCAAGACAAGATAGGAAACTACAATGTTCTAAATTCACAATTCAAGTATACTTGTATATTGTAGAAATCATGCAAAGTTATCCAGTGCATTTACTAAAAATTGTAGAAAAGACATGTAAATATGCTTTAAGGTCCAATACTCATGAGTAGAAGTTTTATAAAAGATAATTTTGTGTACAAGTAGTGTTTTTGATAAGAGTATACAAATGATTTAATCAAAACACATTACATGTATAATGGAATAAACACAACATTATTGAAATGCATTTTTAGAATTACTTCCACCCATATAGCTATATTTTATTTCAATGCACATAAAAGTAGTACAACTCCCAAGGTGCTCTACACACACAATGCTCATTAAGACTTATTAGGGTGCAAAGTAGTGCTTGTGGGATCACATATATTTTATCTTTTCTTTGTGATCCGGTGTACAAGAAGAAGTAGTGTATAAAAATAGTTTACACAAGACACTTTACAATTCTCTCCAAGGTGCTCAACCTCACAATGCTCATTAAGACTTATCAGGAGAGTGAGTAGTGCTTGGTGGAATTATCTTTGTCATATATTCATTTGAATTTTGGTTTGGGACAAAGTTCTCCGAATTCACTTGTTTTTTGCAAACATATAATTTTTTTGATTAAAAACACACTTCTTCAAAAAATGTGTGCATGAAAACATATTTTTATGAGGTGTAGGTAAACTAATCACACAACTAATAATGTTAAGTTGTTACACTACACAATCATGCAAGAGTAAGATTAAATTCCTATATAGATTATCAAAGAGGTGAGTGAGTAAATCATTATCAAATATAAAACATTACTCATACTTAGAAGCTTGTTAAGCAACAAGGATATATCCGATCGATCTCTTTATTGTGGAGCGTTCCTGTGTTGTTTTTGAAAATAAGGATGGTAGTATTTGGCATTGCATAGACTATTGTGAATTAAATATACTTACAGTGATGAGTAAGTACCCAATTCTATGTATTGATGACTTATTTGATCAGTTGATTGGGTCGACGATGTACTCCAAGTTGGATTTGAAGTTAAGGTACTACTAGATGAGGATTCAGGAGGAAAGTATCTTGAAGACTACTTTTGGTACGCGATATTAGCATTTTGAGTTCTCTATTATGCCATTTTGGTTGACAGACGAGTTGTCGATCATCAATTGAATATCTAGTTCGGCCAACTCTTTTGGCGCCATCTGATACAGAGCACATGATACCTGCATCGCAACCCAAAACAAGTCTATTGAGAAATCAATCTCCCTCTGAGGTGATGCATCCCAGAAGTTCATCGGGAAAAACATCTTTGAATTATGCCACCACTAGCACATCCTGAATGATCAACTTCTTAGAGTGGGTCTCCAACAAAGCTATAAGCGCTTCTCCACCTTGGTTCATTGTGCACATCACTTGATTAATAGAAATTAAGGAAGATGTGATGATAGTCAAACTTTTAAACTTGACCTCATTTAGGATTCTACTCTTCAAAGTTACCTCTTTCAAATTGCAATCAATATTAGCTCAGTGTTCTGCGAGCCAATCCATTACCAAGTCACATACATTTCCTTGAAGCTTTGGAGGCATTATGTTTATGAGACTAAAGAAGCAATGTGGGTTACTTCCAGCACCAGTATACACAAAGTGCACAAAGGAGTAGACATCAAGGTCAGTAATGGGGTAGGGGTCATGACCTGGGCGAGCCTGATAGAGGACAACAACAACCTCCTCCTTAGGTCCATGTCCTGGACTTGGAGTGGGAACATATCGCATCCGTTGTGGTGAATGATACGTAGTTTACTTTTTGCATACATTTTAATTATGTTTACTATTTATATACATTAAACCGAAAAAAATTACAACATCATATCATGGATCCTATGGATCAATGATTAGACTGTAGAAATTTTTTTGATATAGGTGACACCAACTCCTTCGTGTCCCACATTTTTATACATAATGATCCCGAGGTGGGACAACTCACAGGCAACCCGCTACATGTATGACTACCTGATAGTTTGAAGATTACTTCTTCGGACCTGTGCAAGTTCAAGGTCAAGCTAGATGACCAAAAATTGGAGGTCATCACTGCTATCCTTCAGATCTCAAGATTTGATTTGATCCTGGGAATAGATTTGCTTGCGGACCATGCCACATAGAGTAACAGGTAGAGGAATAATAAGGTGACTCTTTGAATTCCGACTAGAGAGTCAACTATCTTCCAAGGTACACTTCTTATACCATGCATTATTTTGAACTTCATACAAGTCACTAAGGCTGCCTTGAAAGGTGAAAACGTATTTATCATTTACTTAAATATGGTGGACAGACCAAGGAGCTTGCTAATTTTAGGGTGGTATGGGGCTTTCTAGACATATTTTTGGAGAAACTCCAAGGACTTCCTCCACACCGAGAGGTGAACTTCTAGATCCATCTTGCATCAGGAGCCCGTCATTTCTCAAGGAATCAATATAGGATGGCACCAAGGAGTTGGTTGAGTTTTGTGTTCAACTTCATTAGTTGGTTGACTCGAGTTCATTTTGTTGGAAGCGATACGTAGTCACGCTAGCTCATCAAATGTGAGCACCCCTCTTGTTTCGCGAATAGTCACCACGGCGAAAAACACCTCTTGTTGTACCTTCAACTTTCGGCGAGCACCTCCCACTACTCTAGCGAGATGCCCCTACTTCACACCCCACTCCTTTACTCCGGCGAGATTGAGCGAGCACAGAAGACGAGAACTGGTGGCGCGACGAGAACTCCTCCACGTCCAGCACGAGCTCGCAGCGGCGAGTCCAGGGGCGACGAGAACTCCTCCGGGCGAGATCCTCCTGCTGGAGGTGGCGGGCTGGCGAACTGGTGGCGCGAGGATTTCTTCCGTGAGTGCGGGCTAGCGAGGTGAGGGTGGTGAGAATGAATGCCGAGATCTTTAATTATTCCTGCGGGAATAATTCTTTATCTCTCTCTCTCTCTACACTCTCTCTCTCTATTAATTATGTCAAAACTTCTATTCAACCATCCGAAAAAAACTTTACAAACACAAGCCTATTTATAGGCAAGAGAAACACACTCTTCTCTCTCCACAATAAATGCTCTCCCTCTCTCCTCCTTTTAAACTAAAAACAAAATACATAAATATAAAAGCAATAAAAGTTGACCAAGTCAACAAAACCAAAACCAACAAACTCCCCCTCAAACTTGGCAGCACATGCCAAATTTGCCTTTGAATTTTGCGAACGTCTCCACCTTCAATGCCTTGGTGAAGATATCAACGACCTGCTCTCCGGTGGGGCAATACACAACCTCAACCGTCTTCTGCTCCACCTCCTCCCTAAGAAAGTGATACCGGGTCTCGATATGCTTACTCCTCCCATGTAGCACTGGGTTCTTCACGAGTTGGATGACAGACATATTATCCACTAACACTGTCGTTGGGTCATCCTGCACATGATGTAACTCCCCCAAGAGGTTCCTCAGCTAGATAGCTTGGCAAGTACATGCCGCAGCTGCGATGTACTCTGCCTCGCATGATGATAAGGCTATCGTAGCCTGCTTCTTCGAACTCCATGAGAACACCGCGGTCCCCATATGAAACACATATCCGGAAGTGCTCTTCCGGTCATTCACATCACCTCCATAGTCGCTATCCGAGTAGCCGACCAACTTCAACTCCTCTCCAGTGGAGTACATCAGGCCATGACCTCTCGTCCCGTTCACATATCTCAGGATCCTCTTTGCAGCCGTGAAGTGATCCTGCTTTGGCTCCTCCATGTACCTGCTCACTACTCCAACTGCGTACATAATGTCTGGTCGGGTAAAGGTCAGGTAGCGTAGGCTTCCCACCAAACTTTTGAATAGGGTAGAGTCGACCGCTCCTTCCTTGGAGTTCTTCCTCAGCTTCAATCCTGCATCAGCGGGGGTGGAGATAGCCTTGCTATCCTCCATCCGGAACTTCTTCAAAATTTCCTCCGCGTACTTCTTCTGCGAGATAAAGATGTCGTCTTCATCTTGTTTCACCTCGACACCCAAAAAATAGGTCAACTCTCCCAAGTCCGTCATCTCGAACTCTCTCTTCATCATCTTCTTGAACTCCTCGAACATATCCGGGTTGTTCCCGGTGAATATCATATCGTCTACGTACAAGCATACGATCATGATATCACCGTTTTCTTCCACCTTGGTGTAAAGAGCATACTCGCAGGGACACTTCCTGTAGCCGTGCTTATGAAGGTATGCATCTAGCCTTCCATTCCATGCGCGAGCACCTTGCTTTAAGCCATATAGCGCCTTGTTCAACTTACACACCTTCCTCTCTTGGCCCTTCACTTCATATCCAGGAGGCTGCTCGATGTACACATCTTCCTCCAAGTAGCCATTGAGGTAGGCCGACACCACATCCATCTGCGAGACCTTCCACCCATGGTGAGCTGCGAGCGCGATGATCAACCTGATGGTGTCGATCCTCACCACTAGGGCGTAGACCTCATCATAGTCCACCCCTTGGACTTGCCTATAGCCCTTCACGACGAGTCTCGCCTTGTGCTTCTCCACAACTCCTTCCTTGTTCTTCTTCACCTTGTTGACCCACTTCACCCCGAGGGGTTTGTGGCCCGCGGGTGGATCGACTAGCCTCCAAGTGTCATTCCTCTTTATGGAAGCTATCTCAACATCCATCGCCATCCTCCAAGATTTCTCCTGGGCAGCTTCGTCATAGGAGTGCGGCTCGCAATCTGCCAACAAACAATACAAAGAAAAATTGTTAAGTGTTGGTGCCGTCTCCTCGTATATCTCCTCCATCCTTCTCATCCTAGGTTGAGGACGATCAGCTTTGCTTCCACTAGTGCTTGCTCCACTAGAACTGCCTCCACTTGAGTTGGGAGTGCAAGCTCCCCCTGAATATCCACTAGGTGGTGATGGTGGCTCAGCTCCACCATCCTTAACTCCTGCTTCATGACCACCTTCTTCCTCATCTTCAAAGAACATCCCCTTCATGTTCCTTGTCTCCTCATCCCAGCTACATTAGCTGTCTTCCTCAAACACCACATCCCTCGAGACTATGGCCTTCTCCGTCACCGGGTTGTATAACTTGTAAGCCTTGCTCTCCGGAGCGTAGCCCACAAAAATGCACTTCTCGCTCCTATCATCGAGCTTCTTCCTTCTCTGGTCCGGAACATGAGCATGAGCTACACACCCAAAGACCCTCAAGTGCTTCACACTTGGCTTCCAGCCACTCCAAGCCTCGAACGGGGTCATGAACTTCACACTCTTCGTGGGTCATTTGTTCAGTAGATACATCGCACACTGTACTGCCTCCGCCTAGAACATCTTCGACAACCCTTTGCCCTTCACCATACTTCTCGCCATGTTCATGATGGTGAGGTTCTTTCTCTCCGCGACTCCATTCTGCTGTGGTGAGTACGCCTCCATCAACTGGTGTGAGATCCCATTCTCCTTGCAAAAGACATCAAATAGCCTCGAGGTGTACTCCCCACCTCGATCTGTCCTCAACACCTTCAGTGGCTGACCACTCTCCTTCTCAACCATCGCCTTGAACTCCTTGAACCTGTCAAGGGCCTCAGATTTTTCTTTCAAAAAATACACCCAACACTTCCGACTGAAGTCATCCGTGAAGGTGATGTAGTACTTGCTTCCGCCCACTGAGGTGGTCTCAAATGGGCCCGCAATGTCCGAGTGAACCAGTTCAAGTTGTCTCCTCGCTCTCTGAGACTTCCCTCCTTCAAACATCAGCCTCTTCTGATTCCCCTTCGTGCACGCCTCGCAGACTTTCTCCGGAGGTGAGATCATAGGTAGATCCTCCAACATCCTGGAGTGGGATAGCAGCTTCAAGCCTGTGAAGCCCAAGTGGCCCATCCGAAGGTGCCACAGCCATGCTTCCTCTTCTTCCTCCATCCTCGCGAGACATGCCGTCTCCTGAATATGCATCTTCAATGTAAAGAGACGGTTCGCCGTCATCTTCACCTTTACCACTTCTTTCCCTTGATGGTTCTTCATCGCCAAAGACCCATCCTTCAACTGGACGCAGTAGTCTCTCTCCACCAACTGCCCAAGGATTAAGATGTTAGTCTTCAAGCCTGGCACATAGAACATATCGTTCAAATGCACCTTCTCCCCATTCAGCTTTACGACCACTAGGCCCTTCCCTTCCAACGAGATCTTTGACGCATCACCAAAACTAACCTCACCCCTGCTGGGTTTCAGGTTAGTGAACATCTCCCTATCTCCGCACATGTGGTTGCTCGCTCCTGTGTCCAGGTACCACACTTCATTTCTTCCTTCCTCCGCTCCTTGGTAGGTTAGGAACATCATCGGGCCTCCGACACCAGCGTTGTTCCCGTTGTTCCTAGCCTCGTCATAGTGGTTTGCCTCTTCTCTCTTCCTCGGAGCCCAGCAATCATAGCTCATATGCCCGAACTTGTTACAGTTGTAGTATTGGACCTGGGACATATCTCCTCGGCTTCTTCCTCGGCCTCTTCCTCTTCCTCTTCCTTCTTGCCAACCTCCTTGAGGTCTCTCCGCCTCTCTCTGGAAATTTTGGTTTCTTCCTTGGTCTCTACCTCCTCTTCTACCTCTGCCTCTGCCTTGGTGACCTCGACCACGCTGGCCGAATCCTCTTCCTGAGCTTTCCCCAAAGTTCAACTGGGTCTGGAGTGTTTTTCCCAAGCCACTCACTTCTTCATCATCTTGCAGCATCCTATACTCATAAGCTTGCAAAGAGCCTACAAGCTCATCAACGGCCATCTCGGTGAGGTCCTTCGACTCTTCGATCGCCACCACTATATGACGGAACTTCTTGGACATAGATCTCAACAACTTCTCCATGAAGCTCATATCATCAATCGTCTCCCCATTACGCTTCATCTCATTTGTGAGCGTCCGCAGACGGGTCACATAGTCACCGACCTTCTCGGTGCTCTGCATCTTTGTTACTTCATATTCCGCACGGAGGGACTGCAGCTTCACCTTCTTAGCCTTGTCTACCCCCTGCATGGAGCGTTGCAACACCTCCCATGCCTCCTTAGAAGTCTTTGCGTCTGAGATCTTCTCGAAGGTCACTTCGTCGACCCCTTGGTACAACAAGAACAATGCTTTCTTGTCAGCCTTCCTTGTTTCTCTAAGTGTTGTCTTCTGGGTGTTAGTCAACGCCGGCTGCAACAGTACGCTCCTCATAGCCATTCTCAACTATATCTCATAGTTCTTTAGAGGCGAGTAGTACTCTCATTTGGATGCTCCAGTTCCCATAGTTGGTCTTTGTCAACTTGGGTACTTGCCCCGGCATTGCTCCACCCGTCTCCATCACTTCTACCCCTCAAACCTTCCGAGTCACCGCAAAGGTTTGCAACCTCGCTTTGATACCACTTGTTGGAAGCGATACGTAGTCACTCTAGCTCATCAAATGCGAGCACCCCTCTTGTTTCGCGAATAGTCACCACGACGAAAAACACCTCCCACGCGCGAACACCACCACTCCGGCGAGTACCTTCAACTCTCGGCGAGCACCTCCCACTACTCTAGCGAGATGCCCCTACTTCACACCCCACTCCTTTACTCCGGCGAGATTGGGCGAGCACAGCAGGCGAGAATTGGTGGCGCGACGAGAACTCCTCCACGTCCAGCACGAGCTCGCGGCGGCGAGTCCAGGCGCGACGAGAACTCTTCCGGGCGAGATCCTCCTGCGGGAGGTGGCGGGCTGGCGAACTGGTGGCGCGAGGATTTCTTCCGCGAGTGCGGGCTAGCGAGGTGAGGGTGGCGAGAATGAATGCCGAGATCTTTAATTATTCCTGCGGGAATAATTCTTTATCTCTCTCTCTCTCTCTACACTCTCTCTCTCTATTAATTCTGTCAAAACTTCTATTCAACCATCCGAAAAAACACTTTACAAACACAAGCCTATTTATAGGCAAGAGAAACACACACTCTTCTCTCTCCACAATAAATGTTCTCCCTCTCTCTTCCTTTTAAACTAAAAACAAAATACATAAATATAAAAGCAATAAAAGTTGACCAAGTCAACAAAACCAAAACCAACACATTTGACCCATATCGTCGCCATGGGGAGCACTTGTGCCCTTCATAAAGAAAAAGGATTGATCCTTCTGCATATGCATTGACTATCAGGAGCTGAACCAAATGACAACGAAGAACACTTATTCGCTCCCTCAGATTGAGGAACTGTTTAACCAGCTACACGAAACTCAAGTTTTCTCCAAACTCAACATCTAATTGGGGTACAACCATCTCAAGATTGAACTTGAAGATATCAAGAAGATGACATTTTGTTCCCACTATAGACAGCACATGTTCACTGTGATGTCGTTCGACCATACCAATGTTGTTGCATTCATGTAGCTCATGGATAGGGTGTTCAAGCCTTTTCTCGATCACTTTGTCATTATGATTATAGATAATATACTTGTGCACTCCATTTCTGAGAAATTTCATGTCCCTCATCTGAGTAGGTCTAGTAGAAAGCATTGGTGCATCAACTCTACACCAAGTTTTTGAAGTATGAGCTCTGGCTTATAGAAATTGGCTCATATCGTCAATGCAAATGGCATATCAATGGAATCACTATAGATTAAGGAAGTTAGGTTTTGGTTGTAGTTTCGCTCTACAACAGATATGCATAATTTCCTCGAGCTTGTGGGTTACTCCATAAGTTCATTCAAGAATTCTCTAAGATAAAACTTCCCCTAACAGCAGAAACAAAGAAGTATATGTCATTTGTATGGGGCAGAAGTGCGAGGAAGTATTTTAGGATTTGAAGGAACGAGCCACATCCGCTCCAATTTTGAATATACCATCGGGCCAAGATAATTTTTAGGTGTACACGTATGCTTTATTATAGGGCTTCGAGGTCGTACTGATCCAACACGGGAAAGTAATTACTTATGCTTCTAAACATCAATAGGTGCATGAATGAAATTTCCCTAACCATGACTCGGAGTTGGGTGTAGTGGTTTTTGCTATGAATATTTGGTGGCACTACTTATATGGGTCTAATGTAAGGTATTCTCAAACCACAAGAGTCTCAAATACGTCTTCACGCCGAAGGATCTCAACTTGCGTCTGAGACGGCGGTGGAGTTTTTATGCGACTATGGCTTTGAGCTCCAATACCATCCCGAGAAGGCAAATGCAGTGCTCGACACTTTTAACAGGAAGACACCAGGTACGTCCAGCTGGCTAGAAGGTACTACAAATGGTCTGGCGCAATCATTTGAAAGGATGGGGATCTTAATCATGGACCTTGGTGACCAGGTCTCTTTAGCACACCATCTATACTTGGTGGAGATCAAGTGTGATCTCTGTGATCGCATTCAAGATGCATAACTAGATGATCCTCTATTTGAGGATGGGATTGAGCGTATGAAGACCGTGGTGAGCATCCAGATTTTCAACTGAAGCTTGGGATCCTCTACCTTCAGGATTGGATATTTGTCATGTCTGCCAGACACCTACACCATGAGATATTATAAGAATCATCATACTTCTAATCCATTCATCTAGGCATAACAAAGATGTGTGATGATCTGAAAATGACCTTCTAGTGTCCTGGGATAAAGCGGGATGTGATATTGTTCGTCACTCATAGCCAAACCTTCCAGCTCATCAATGTTGAGTGTCCAAGCCCGCATAGACTGTTGAGGATTTCGTGTATGTCCGCACGTGTCGTGACTGACCCGATAAGGGCTCGTAGGTTCCGTGTCGTCCTAGGGCATCGCTCTACGCTAGAGGTACTATAAATACCTATTCCATACTTGATAGTGTATTCGTAGAATACTTTGAGCGGAGCCGCCCCAACATTCTCAAAGTATGTTTGCGCTCTGCTAGGGTTTCGCGTCCACTCGGAATTCCGCGCCGCTCCCTGGTTTCGTTCCCGCGTGCAATCGCCGGAAGGAAAACATCGCGCCTCTCGTTTTCTTTCCGCTCTCCCGTGCGCCGCTCTGCAGATCAAGGTAGAGGAGAGAATTACCTGTCGCCGTTTGCCGATCTAGATCCAGGAAATTTGTTCTGTCGCAGATCAAATCCTTCCCGTTTCCCTGTTCGTGATTTTTCAGAACGCCGCTCGCGATTTGTTCTGTGCGCGAATCATTTTAGATCTGGATCTGAGGAAGCCTGCCGCTCTTTTGTGTTCTCTCGTCGCAGATCTGAAAGAAGAGGAGATCCAGCACTTCTTGTCTCGACGGAGAGGAAGATTCGCCGTTTCTGGCGCTAACGCCGCCTCTGTCGATTGCTGCTCAAAGCCGGATCTTGCCGGATCTTCAGTCCTTCTCCTGTACTGACTGGAGTTTAAAAAACTGCAAAGGAGATCTGGGATCGCTTGGACGCGCAGTTTCAGAAGCAGGAAGGATTGTCGAAAACACTTCTCGCTGAGAGGTTTTTTAATTTTAAATTGAACGCAACATCGACAATCACTTCACAGTTGATTGAGCTGGAAAATATGCGGAACAAGCTGTATGATGAAAAGTCGGAAATCTCTGACAATCTTTTTGTTGGTCTGATCATCAGTAAATACCTCCTGAATGGGCTACTTTCAAAATGGAGATGCACAGGATGAAGGAGCAGATTGGGCTGGATGAACTCATGAGGTTCATTCATATTGAAGATCAAAATGTTGTCAGGAAATGCACGGAACAGGTTAGTCAATCTACTCAGATTGCTAACCTAGTTTCACGTCCCGACAAATCTCTCAAGAAGCCGTCTGCACCAAAAGGTGAATCCTCTTCACAACTCCAGGCCAAAAAGCCTTCTCTTAAAAAGAAGAAGGGCAAGTGCCATAATTGTGGAAAGTGGGGTCATTGGGCCGCAGACTGCAAAGCTCCGAAGAAGGTCAAGGAGGATGCGCCTCAGAACAAAGCAAACATGTTGGTGGACACTTCTGGTCCTCAATCCTTCATAGCCATGATGGGGAGAGGTCGCAGCAGCAGTGACTCGTCTGAGTGGTGGCTGGACTCTGGTGCTACCTGCCATGCTACAAATGATAAAGGGCTTCTTACTGAGGTGACTGTGGTCAAAGACACTGTGCAGAATTGCAATGGAGGAGAGACAGTAGTGTCTCATGCTGGGACTGCAGATCTGGTACTCTCGTCAGGTAAAATTCTAACTCTAAAGCATGTTAGAGTAGTTTCTTCTTTAACCAAAAATTTAATCTCTATGAGTTTGTTAGATAAGGCTGGAATGTGTTTTACAACCCTAAATGGTAGAATAACTTTAACTGTTAATTCACACTACTTCGGTTGTGCATATCTAATAAATGGAATGTATAGACTTAGCTTAAACAATGATAGCATTCACCAAGTTAGTTCAACTTTAATTGATCCTAAGTTATTACACAATAGGCTTGGACATGTGAACTATAGGAAAATGTGTGATCTAGCTAAGAGTCATAACATCCCTTTAGATTTGTCTATTCGATTTGATAGGTGTGAGGTGTGTGCACAAACCAAGATCACCAGAAAACCCTTTAAGTCGGTTTCTAGGAGCACACAACTTCTTGAGTTGATACATTCTGACCTATGTGATTTCAGAAGTCATGTCACTAGAGGAGGAAAGAAGTATCTAATTACCTTCATAAACGATTATTCTAGATATTGTCATGTTTACCTGTTGAAATCGAAAGATGAAGCATTCGAGACCTTTAAGATCTTCAAATCTAGAGTAGAAAATCAGTTAAGTCTGAAGATTAAGAGATTTAGAAGTGATAGAGGAGGGGAATACACTGCAACTGGGCTCAGAGAATTTTGTGCCTCCGAGAGCATAATTCTTGAAACTACTGCTCCCTACTCACCCCAATCAAACGGCATTGCTGAGCGTAAGAATAGGACCTTAACAGAGATGTTGAATTCTATGTTACTTACAGCTGGTTTGCCTACCTCTTTCTGGGGAGAAGCAGTCTTAACTGCTAATCACATTCTAAATAGGGTGCCTCACTCTCAGCTCACTTCTACACCTTATGAGTTGTGGCACAGTCACTCTTGTAGATTTGATACTCTTAAGACTTGGGGTTGTATTGCTTATGTAAGAATACAAGACCTAAAGAGACCCAAGGTAGGACCTAGGACTACAACCTGTGTATACCTAGGTAGTGCAGAGGATAGTGCAGCTGATAGGTTTCTGGATCTATCCACTACCACAGTGATAGAGTCTAGAGATGCAGTTTTCTTTGAAAATAAGTTTATCAAAGATCTAGGCTTTAATTTATCTGGGTCTACTGATTTGATTTCAGAGTCTACTGTAGAACCTGAAGCTGGCTCCTCTGGCACTGCTCCACAACCTTCTGAGGTTGAACCTCTTCCGGTTAGAGTATCCTCAAGAGAGAGAATCCCTAAGGATTTTGGTGAGAACTTTGTTACCTACCACTTAGAGGATGATCCATTCTCCTACCAGGAAGCAATGAGATCAAGAGATTCATTAATGTGGGCAGAAGCCATAGATGATGAAATGGACTCGCTGCTGCAGAACAACACTTGGCATCTAGTTGACCTACCTAAAGGTGCTAAAGTACTTGGATGCAAGTGGGTGCTGAAGAAGAAGATGAATAGTGACGGGACAATAGCTAGATTCAAAGCACGTCTAGTAGCTAAGGGCAATAAGCAACAAGGGGGAATAGACTACTTTGATGTTTATTCACCTGTGTGTCACCTGTCAACTATAAGAATTCTACTAGCTTTAGCATCTATCGAGAACTTCATAGTCCATCAGATGGATGTAAAGACAGCCTTCTTGAATGGAGAGCTAAATGAAGAAATCTATATGGCACAACCTGAAGGTTATGTCCAGAAAAATTTACAGAATAAGGTGTGCAAACTAGATAAATCAATCTATGGGCTCAAGCAAGCGCCAAAGATGTGGCACCTAAAATTTGACAAAGTGGTAAAGAGCTATGGATTTCAATACAGCTATTCAGATAAATGCCTTTATCATCGGTCTGTGTCAAATAAGACTGTCATCATATGTCTCTATGTGGATGATATGTTGATTTTGGGTTCGGATCTTTCTGCAGTGAGTGATATAAAATCCACTCTAGCAAAAGAATTTGATATAAAGGACCTTGGTCCTGTAGATACCCTTCTAGGTATGAAAGTTAGTAAAGATAAGCGTGGGTTTACCCTTAGTCAAGCTCATTACGTTGAGCAACTACTTTCTACCTGGGGTTATAAAGATTGTAGGCCTGTAGAGACACCATTTGATCATAATGTCAAATTGAGTCCGAATGTCGGGACCAGTGTTGATCAAGAAAATTATTCTAGAATAATCGGTAGTCTCATGTATGCCACAAGCTGTACGAGACCAGACATTGCTTTTTCTGTGGGCATGCTGAGTCGTTTCACCAGTAATCCAAGCAAAGAGCATTGGAACGCCTTAGATAGGCTGATGAGATATCTGAAAGGAACCAAAAATCATGCTTTGTGCTATACTGGTCATCCTCCTACAGTGGATGGATTTTCTGATGCCTCATGGTGTTCAGAAATTAGTAATAGTAAGTCCACAAGTGGATACATATTCACGTTGGGTGGAGCTGCTATAACCTGGAAATCCAAAAGACAGACTTGCATAGCTTTGTCGTCTATGGAAGCAGAATTGTTTGCCTTAGCTTCAGCTGGTGAAGAGGCAGACTGGATCAGAAATTTAATTCTGGATGTTCCCTTATCTAGATTACAAGTCAATTCTTTGAGCTTGTATTGTGATAATCAAGCAGCTGTCCAAGTCGTTAAAAATGCTCTCTACAACACTAAGAGGAGACATGTACGACTGAGACATGCTCTGTTGAATTATTTGAAGGAACAAGGAGTTATCACTTTGATTGATGTGCGATCGAAAGATAACTTAGCTGATCCACTGACGAAAGGAATGCTTAAAGATCGATTGATCAAAACAGTGGGGGAAATGAGACTAAAGGCGATTTAGCTCAGCCTTAGTTTAATGTTTTGATGCTTTTCAGATTTTCCTTTGTCATTTAGTAGCGTATTGTGTTTCGCTGATGCTCGTAGTTGCTGATCTGGTATCTGGTGAGTTGTTTCATTCCAATCTTGATGCTTATAACTCAACCTAGATTCTCTTTCTTACTTGGGAAGAAAGTGTTATTCCAAATTTTGATAACACAATCTAACTGGGTTTGATTCTTCTCTTGTTAAATAGTGTCATTCCAAATTCTGATGATATCTGGTTTAACTTGAGGGGAACAGTGACTGTGACATTCCAAACTGAAACACAAATATAGCTAAGTAGAGTAGAAGTCCATAATATCGTCTCTTGTGAAACAGATAGTGGATTCTAAACCTGGAACATAATAACCTGTGTAGGTTCTCTACTTGCTTAAACACATAGTACTAAGTTCTTACTGTAGAACTAGACACTTGTAATTTTTCAAATGTTTGAATTCATTCTGACATGAAATTCTTTGTTTGAAATTTACAGGAGATGGTGCAGATGGAGGAGCATTTGCTGATTGGGATCCTGATAAGGACGACCTGCTGGACATCTGAGGACGATGACAGTATCGAGTGTTATTTTCATTATGTTCTTGGTTTCTTGTATCTCTGCTTAGAGTTGCTATTTCCTACTTTCATGCTTATTTTGGACTATTATGTGTGGCGACTAGTAGACACTTTGATGTGCTGGATTATGTGCTACTGTTTTATCCTTATAGATTGTGATGCTGCTTTGAATTTCATTATATTCTTATGCCCGCATACAAATCTTCTTTTAGTATGATATTGTTTAACATGTTTTGCGACACTAATGTAAATGATTCATGTGTGTTTGAACATTGCACTAACCTCCTATATCGAAGTCGGGTCTACGGCGGACATAGGAGGAGATTGTTGAGGATTTCGTGTATGTCCGCACGTGTCGTGACTGACCCGATAAGGGCTCGTAGGTTCCGTGTCGTCCTAGGGCATCGCTCTACGCTGGAGGTACTATAAATACCTATTCCATACTTGATAGTGTATTCGTAGAATACTTTGAGCGGAGCCGCCCCAACATAGACTACTATAACCACTTCTTATCTCAGAATTGAAGTTTGAGGACACATTCATGTACTTCATTAACAATTTGCATCGTTCCGAACTAAACATGATTCAATATGGATAACCGTCGACAACTTGATGAAGGCCGCCAGATTGATCCCCAACCACCAATATGATGATGACAGCAGAATCATTCGCATTTTCATAGAGAATGTAGTACAGTTCCAGGATGTGCCAAAGACTATCATTTTTGATCAGGATGGACAATTTACAATGAATGAGTGGCAGCCAGAGCATGCATACTTAGGTATGAAGCTCACTTCCGCATGACTTTCACCCATATACAGGTTGTGCTTGGTTGACACGACGTAGTCGTGGGACAGGATTCTACCAGTAGTAGTAGAGCAACACCCATCAGAAAAGCACCGACATGGCCCTGTATGAAGCCTTATGAGGTCGAAAATGTTGAACTCTGCTCTCTTGGGCTCAAGATGACAACCTGAGAGATTTGGATCCGATCTTCATGAAGAATGTCACAGAGATCGTACAACTGGTTTATAGATGGCTTTGTGAAGCCCAGAGCTGACATGCCAAGTATTATGACACTCAACACTGACATGTGTGGAGTTTGTTATGAGTGATAAGGTCTACCTCAAGATTCATCATTGACATGGAATATATCAGTTCCGACATCAATGAAAGCTAAGTTTGAGGTATGTGGGACCATACATCATTCTGGAGCGTATCAGAGAGGTTCCTTACAAGCTGGAGCAACCTCCGGAGCTGGAGGATCTACACAATGTGTTGAACGTCTCTTACTTAAGGTGTGCGCTGCTACGACCCGAGCACATCATACAGGAAACTCCAGAGCCAGTGGAGCACAATCGTACTGTACCTCTAAGGCCAATGCGGATCATGGACACCAGGACGAAGTTACTAAAGCAGAAGATGGTTCCTCTGGTCTGAGTGTGGGGGGACAATTGCGGGACTAATTGGAGTCAACATGGGAGTCTGAGGATCAAATGTGTGATTCTTATCCCTACCTCTTTGTCGTGTTTCCATCAAAACAAATGCATAGCGGAAAACTGAAACCCCTAGAAAGGGTCTATGTGAAATACAACAAATAAAAAAAATCATATACATACGACGAAAATAAAATTGAATGAAGAACAAGTTGTTCTGAGAAACAAAATGCAGTCCATGTCTCTACAAGTATTCACACGAATGCAAAAAACATCATGTTATTCGTCCAACGGCCTCGCAGATGAAAGATAATCACACGTCTCTGCAAAAAAAAAGTTTAGTTTCTACAGAGCTTCTTCTCTACTCAATTACACTGTTCTCTCTATTTTTCATGGAAGACAAAACAAACGGCTCTTAGTTTCAGTTAAAACCGAAAATAACATTGTGTGGCAATTTCCAAAGAATGCTCTTTTTTATATTAGAGAGAGAATTTTGAAAATCCGTCTAAGAGGAAATTATGGCACATGAGAAATTATGGTTTCAGTTCAAAACCAAAAATTCTCTGTTAATTGATTTCAAATTAATTAATTATGGTTTAAATATTCGTGTTGGATTTGATTTTATTTAAATCCAATATAAATAATATCAACACAATCAATTATCCAATTTTGTTGCGTTCTTAAATTAGTCTTCGGACCATATAGATTCATATTATATTGAGAGTAAGATTAATCTCTTAATAAGTTCTAGATACAGACTTCAATAATTTTATGTCTAACTCCAGCCCGATCAACTTCTTTGCAGTGGCGGACGAGGAGTTGTACTTAGTGTGGGCGAAACACAAATTTTCAGAAAAAAATTTGATAAATTATTCAAAATCAACACTACTTATTTATAAACAAATTATGCACAACAACATGAAATTGAACTTGTTTATTAAAAAAACTTTAAAATCAGCATCATACTAATTTACTTGTTTATAAGAAATAAATTTTAAAGAAGAACATAACAATAAATTTGTTTATAAAAAATAATTTTTTAAGACTGACATAATAATATGTTTATTTATAAAAAAAATAAAATTTTAAATATTGTCATCTCTATGATATGAACTCATGACCTCATGTAAAAGACAAGCTACAAAAGCAACTTTGTTGCGGGTCGCTCAACGCTCTGGTAGACCGGCCGAATTGAATCACCTTACCTCGAGAGCAAGTCGAGCGTGCAAACAGTCAATGAAAGAACTAGTGGATGACACGAAGATGTTTTTAACATGGAAAACCCGAAAAGGGTAAAAAAACCACGCTATCGGAGCTGTGTCAGCAAAATTACACTATATGTCAATTTCTTACAAGTAAAACTGAGAACTCCATGGCAACACGCCGCCACTCGTTACAATGATAATGAATAGAAATCTCTGAGGGTGACATGTCATCTCTCAGAAAACTAAGTGTTTTTCCGTGGGAATGAAAGTGAGATGCTTTGATCGCCTTCGGAGCCCGGAGGATCTTTGAGTCACTTAGAAAGAATGTCTTCGAAAGCGAATAAGATCTTCAAAGGCTTGAAGGAGATCTTCGAAGACTTGAAGAAGATCTTCAAAGACTTGGAGGAAATCTTCAAACGCCGAAAAAGAACTCTGAGGAATATTCAACGGAGCTCTCTCGGGTGTAAAAGACAATGTCCCATGAAATGAAGGTCATGGGCACCTTTTATAGCTTTGGGTGGGGGTAGCACAGTAATTTTGCCGTTGTAACCACCTGATAGGCGAATCATGCTTGGCGATTTGGAGCACACGGATCGCCATTTTTTGGATATTCTCATCTTCCCCCGGGCAGTTCGGTCAGTTCAGGTAGCTTCATTGATTGCGCTGAGCGCAGTGAACAAGACCTGCAATCGAGGAAATTAAGAAAAATTAATTGTCGCGTACGTCGTGAACGCGGAAGCGTTCTGAGAGCGCGATGAACGCGAAAGCGCTTGACTCGCTTTGCGGGCGGAAAAACGAGAATACGGTCGTGCGCTGCAAGAGGGGCGCTCTTGCAAGAGGGAGGGCGAGCCTCCCAGAGACCGCGCTCCCAATGAAGGGAAGGCGCGCCCTCCTAAAAAAGTGGGTGATGGGGCTCCGGTCGCACCCCCAAAGGGGGTGCATTTTTCGGCCGCACCACTCAAGGGGGTGCGGTCACGGCTGCACTCCCGAGGGGGTGCGGCAGGGTGCTGGTTTGGCCGCACCCCCAAAGGGGGTGCAGGCCCTGCTGCACCCCCTATGGGGGTGCGGGTTTGGTCGCGCCCCCAAAGGGGGTGCGACACTGGCTGCTCCACCATGGAGGGGGCGGCCATGTCCGCACCCCACCTTGAGGGGCGTGGCTTGGGCCGCGCCCCACCATTGGGGGGAGGTGGGGTGCGGCCTTGGCCGCCCCCACTATGCGAGGTGCGGCCTTGGCCGCCCCACACTATGCGGGGTGTAGTCTTGGCCGCCCCCACTATGCGGGGTGCGACTTTGGACATGCTCCCTAAGCAGGGTGCGGTTCGCACCCCCTTAGTGGGGTGCACGTCTAACCGCACCCCCTTAGTGGGGTGCGGCTACGCTACTTCGGTCGCACCTGGTGATGGCGGGGAACAGCCTCGCTGCTGCCTACGCGGGTGACGTCACGCGATAGCGGTTGAGGTTTTCTCCCCAGTCCCATGATCATGGGGCTTAGCATGACTGCACTACCTCCACCCTCTTGGTGGAGCTATGGCTAAACGCACCCCCTATACTTGTAAAAATTATGCGTGCAAATCATTTTCCCCCTAAACCATCAAAGTCCACATTGTTGCTTGAAGGAGTTTGGAGGTTTCATCATCTTCTTCGTGGTGACTTGGAAATTTTTTGCGCGTGAGGCAAGCTACACCATGCCGGAGGTAATCATTTCTCCAATCCACATGAGAAAAAGAGGAAAGAGGGAGAGAGGTCAGGCCGAGGCGCTCGATCGTGGTGCGGGAGGCACACGCGCAACCGACGGTTGGCTGTGGTGTAAAGCCCCACTCCCGGAACACAAAACACGGCCGAGGGGAGTCTTATGCCCAGGACAGCCGCCTTGCGGAAGCGCCAGCTCACGGGCTAGCCACCTCCACAAGACGCCTATCCCGCCGGCTAAACCAACTCAGCAGCGCCAACCCATCAATAAACTAAAACAAGAAGCCACATATAGATATATAAAATTCGCATAAGTAGAGTCCATAATTATACAAAAAGGTAGCTCCACGAGCTCCTGCAAAATATATCAGAGTATCACAAAAGATGCCCAAAGGGGCTACATCTCAAAACTACTACTCACGTCAGCCACTGCCGGTACTGAGGGTATCGCTGTCTCCGGCCCTGTCGTCCTGACCTGACTGTCCTCCTCCTGCGCCGTGCGCTGCGACTCTAGGGCGCACTCCTAAAAAGAGGGACGTAGCAACCGTTAGTCATAAAGACTAAGTGGCTTCACATCCGCTCCCCCGGCGACTCCAAGGCACCGGGCGGTAGAATTGAAAGAAAGCTGCAATATTAGCAATAGTATACAAAACAGGTGACAGGAAGGGTTGTTCATATGTGTCGGTTGTATAAGTACCCAAGTACTTGCAATGTTCCTAACTAGCATGTTCATAGTTATATATATAGCAGCAGTGACTATCCAAGCAAGTGTAAGCACAACAAACATAAGCTGAGTATTAAAGAGCTGAATTGAACTTAACTTATAAGGATGCCCATACAAGCTTATAAGTTAAGGGTCTGCATATAAAGGTAACTCATCATATAAAGATGCCCATACAAGTTTATATGATGAGTATCCATTGCTGTGCGGTGCAATGATTATGATATGAATGCGGTGCAATGATTATGATATGAATGCGGTGCAATGATTATGATATGAATGCGGTGCAATGGTTATGATATGATGACTTCTCCAAGTGCATTTGCTATGTCGACACAGACCTTTAGTTCCCACTTTTCGAGGGTAGCTAACCACTCAGGCGCCCCCCGTCGTGGCCAGACGGTGGCAGTGGCACGGGCCTCGCCACTACTAGGAAGGTATGCACACTACCAGTCCTAGGCCTCTGTACGCCTCAACGCTCTTTGTTCATAGCGAAGCCCTGCGTACTGCTCGCATTTCTGCAGAGTCTTCAGGAGTGGAAGGGGGCTTTGGGAGATGAGCACCAAGAAGACGAGCCCTTCCAGTCCGAGTCTGACTGCCAGCTCCCGTCGGTGTGACGATCGGCGAGCCCGTAGACCCGCCACCAACTATCCTCTACCGAGGATCACTACACCACCATGTGTGAAAACCTGCACATTCATATTGTCACGTCCTGCCCGTAGGCCCATTCACAACCGGTGCTCACAAGCACTCATCATATTTACTCGTTCTGCCCGTAGGCTCATTCACAACTTGTGCTCTCTAGCACCCATCATATTACCGCGTTCTGCCCGTAGGCTCCATTCGCCACAAGTTCAACCTAGTTGAACTATTCACATTCTTGAGAGTTTACTAACAATACGTATCATCCCGTTGTTTATCTAGCGAGACGATCATTCATAGAAGCACATCTTCCAAACATGCGCCAAGAGTCCCCTAATATAACGTTCGTGATTTCCAAGCATATCTCACATGTCATCGACATTCACTTCTCGTACTCAATTTACAGCTCACTCTATCACGACGAGATCCTTATCGCAATTCAAACTACAACGACGCTGATTAACAAAACTGAGATTCTGGGAGTTCTACTCCACCCCAAATTATGTGCCACCCCATTTTGGAAAGCCCTCACCAAAGGCTACAACATTCATGTTGAGTCCTAAACCCAGATCCAAGTGGCTCCTACCTAAAATCTGCTCCAAAGTCAGCTGCAGAAATCCTGGACAGCAAAAACAGCACGCAATAGACCCAAACCAGCTTTCTGGACAGTCCACTCGACTGGACCTTTAGAGAGCTACAGGTCACTTCAGGAAACGGGTAACCTATCGTTGGAAAGCTCTTTCCGAGGGCTACAACTTCCTTGTTGAGCCCGAAGTCTAATTCCAGTGGGGTCAAGCCTAAAAATTGGCTCGAACCCAGCTGCGCACAATTTCCTTAATAACCGAATGCAAGTTATGGATTGAATCTGATTTAACACGGATCTTTCATCACATCTATCCACAATTATATAATTAGCAACCCTAATTAATCAGAGCGTTATTCCTCATATTTCCCAAACAATTATTACATAATTAAAACTATGTTTAACAGAGCTTCGTTTATTCTCTTCCCCAAACATGAACTAAATGTATATATATATACAATTGAAATCCATTCAACAGGAAGCTTATTTCTCAAATCCAAATCAACAAGGAACTTATTTCTATTATCATCCCAATGCCTAATGAACATATATATATATTTGAAATTCCATCTAACAGGGAACTATTTCTCAAGCAGCTACAAGACATATATATATATAATTGAAATCCCAATTACAGGTAACTAATTAATGAAATCCCATATGAAAGTTTAGGGCAGACACCTTTCTCTCCTCCCATGCACCCTCACGAGGCCACCACGTCTCACGAAACCAACGTCTCACGTTCGTATTGAAGCGGGGAGTTGAATGAGGGTATTTTCGCGGCGATCGACGCCCTACAGCGAAAAACCCTGACGCGGCCTCAACCTACGGAACTTCATTTCGCTCCCAAATCGACTCAATTGAGTCGATGCCTCGCCTAATGGATCTAAGAAAACTAGCACCAAGGGAGAGGGGTCGGAAGTCACCTCATTTTCCGGTCGCGGTTCGAGCTCGTCGTTGCGGCGGCACGGCGACGTTCGGCCGAGCTCCATCTTTTCTCCGAGCTCCACTCCTTCAAGCTCCACGGAGAGAAAACCCTTCACGGATCCTTGGCCAAACTCTTATGGTGGGAGGGGAAATGAGGAGAGAGAAAGGAGAGGGAGAGGAAGAAAATGGAGGGGAAGAAGATGATGAATAGCTCGGGAGAGATGAAATGATGAGAATGCTCTCATCTCCTTTGGTTTAAGAGGAGAGAGATAGAGTAGTGGAAAAAGAGGGTTAGCATTAAATGCTCCCACTCCCCATGGCAAACATTGGAACTCCAAATAATCATAAAGAAGATAAGCACCCAAGCTTTATCAGGCGACGGGAAGAAAAAGGCCCAGAATTCGTCGAGCGCTGCTGCCCCCCTTCGACGTTCGTCGAACGGAACCCTTCGACTTTCGTCGAACACTGAGATTCGTCAACCGCTGAAAACATCTATTTCGTCGAACGCTAAGATTCGTCTACCGCTGAACGCTTCTTAATTCGTCGACCGGAATACAATTCGTCGAACGGAACTTTTGTCGAACGCTGCCATTTTAGTCGTACGCTGGGATTTTCGTCGAACGTCGTTCGACGATATTTCGTCGAACACTGGGATTTTGTCGAACGCCGTTCGACGATATTTCGTCGAACGCTGGGATTTTCGTCGAACGCCGTTCGACGATATTTCGTCGAACGCTGGGATTTTCGTCGAACGTTGCTCCTTCGACTTTCGTCGAACGCTAATATTCGTCTACCGCTGAACGCCTCCAAATTCGTCGAACGAAAATGGATTTCGTCGAACGGAATACTTCCGTCGATCACCGTTCGACGATCTTTACGTCGAACGCCTGTATCTTAGTCGAGCGCTCCTATTATAACATAGTCGAACGGTTCCCGTTCGACAAATCAGTCGAACACTGCCCCCCTGAGATCGACGAATCCAGGAAATTCGTCGAACAGAATGCTCAATCCTGAGATCGACGAATTCAGGGAATTCATCGAACGGCTTCAATTCCTGAGATAGACGAAATCTGAGAATTGTGCTAACAGCACACCAAGCTTAATAAAAAGGAATTAGATAACAGCACCCCTTGTCCATAAGTGCTATCAGCACACCATTCATTTCACTGTTTTAAATCTCATCATAGGGGCCTAGTACGAATCGGGATGTTACATGTGGTGTGGGCGGCACACGCGCGGACGGCGCTCGGTCGTGGTGCGGGCGGCACACGCGCGGACGGTCGGCGCTCAGCCGTGGTGCGGGCAGCACGCGCGCAGCTGGTCAACACTCATCCATGGGGAGGGTGGCACGAGCGCGACTAGCCTACACGCGGGCTACGTATGCTCCGGTGCCCGGCCGACGTGCGTCCGTCGCCTGGCCAGCGCGCTTGCTGCGTGCGCACGACCGGTCGGGGCTCGGCTGGCGCACGAGCTGCCCGCGCGCGGCCAGTTCCCGGCCGACGCTCGGCCAGCATGTGATTGTCGCCTGGCCAACGCGGAAACTGCACATGCGTGGGTGGCCAGCGCTCGGCCGGCGCGCGGCCGCGCTTGGCCAGCGCGCGGGCTGCGTACACATGGCCGATGTTCGGCCATAGTGGGGGCGGCATGCTAGTGGGCTGCGCGCGTGGCTGATGCTCGGCCATGGTGCGGACGTCACGCTAGCGGGCTGCGCGCGCGGATGGTCCTCGGTCGGCGTGCATGCTGCTCATGCGCGATCGGTGCCCGGTCGACGCGCGGGTGGCCGGTGCTTGGCCGACGCACCTGGCCGGTTGCGCGCGGTCGGTTGCCGATTGACGGAGTTTGTCTTAAATGTGCGCACTTGGGCTCTTCATTCTCTAGGGTGCACTTGTTTGCTATTAAATTCCAGTAATGTGTCGCGCAGCTTTTGCTAGGTCCGCTTACTAAAATATGTCTTTTATTATTTATTTTTTTAGGCTTCAAAACGGAGTTGCCAATCGAGGCCGATGCGACTACGCTCAACTCTTGATAGTGCGCGGATTAATATGCGGCGGAAGCGCTTGGGGTTGCCTTCTAGCGTTGAGGTGAAGATTCCTCGGGAGGAGGTGCGTGCTCAGAACCCTCTGAACAGCTTCATAACTCTTTCGGAGAGTTGTTTGAAGTCTGGGTTCCGCTTTCCTCCTTCGGAGGAGGCTATTGAGGTGTTCCTATTTTGCGGAGAGCCGATTTCCCACTTTACCCCATCTAGAATGACGAGGATTATGGGGATGATAGTGCTCTTCCGGGAGCACGACGCGTGATTTACCTTAGAGATTTTCAAGGACTGATGTGAGGTCTTTACTGATCCAGGTGGTCGCACTGAGGTCTGCAGCAACAAGAGATGGTTACGCTTCGGAGAGAAGAATGATTACCTCCACGGGAATACCCTTTACGGGTATGTTCAGACCCATTGGGAGTTGCCCGAGCTTTGGAGTGATCTTCCGGGCCGCTGCCGTCGACAAACGGGTCGGGAGAATAACTTCTTGCCCATTTTTGGCTTTCCGGGTCGAGAAGGGTTGGCAAAAGCCCTATATTGTGTTGCTAGCTGTGTGGAGGAGAGTAGGTTACTCTTGATAGGGCTCTCCTAGGATGTCGAGCATGCGACTACCGTTCCTTTGGTCCGTGGCAAGAAGTGGAAGATTGTTTTTAAGAAAAGGAATACTGATTTGGGGCCCGCTTCTCTTGGACTGAGGAGCCATGATCACGAGGCCGGTCCTAGCAACCGCGGGGTGGAAGTGGTTCCGGCTGATCCTAAGGTTGAGATCCTGACTTTTCCTATTTCCAGTCAGGTCCCGCAGGAGGATTTGCCTCCGTCTCCCCCTTTGACGACGATGAGGTGAGTCATTTCTTCTCTTCAGGCAATGACTTCCCCGTTAAGTGCATCTGCCTTTACTCTGGTTTTTGCTTTCCCATTCTCATTGGCGTTTATATATTCTAATCGTTCATTTTCTTTGCAGACCTGTGTTTTGAACTGTGTTGCCCTCACATGGAACGATTGTTACATGGGCCTTAAGGACAACTACTTCATCCTTCAGGAGGAGCTGAGCACAACGAAGAGCACTTTATCTGATTCTAGGAAGAAGAGGGATCGTGACTCCGCCCGCATCTGACAGCTGGAATCAGACGTTTCTTCAACCTGAGCGGAGGTTGAGAAGCTGCGAGAGGAATGTGACAACGACAAGGCGCTTGCTCAGGATGCCCTTCGCCAGTTATCGAAGGTGCAAGGTGAGATATTCCACCTGGAGGGAGAGCTGGGCTTCTTGAGGAGCAAAGTGGACAGGTTGTCATCCATGGAGCAGAGCGTTGAGGAGATCAAGGCTACGGGGGTTGCTGAGTATAAGGATTCCCTGACTTTAGGGGAGGAGCGGTTCCAAATCTCGGAGGAGCTTCACGCTGAGATTATGGCCAAGGAGGTGGATCCTATGGTAGAGGATGAGTGTGAGGTTACCTTTTAGAGGGGAATCCAGAAGACTCTTCGTATGATGGAGAGGAAATTCAGGTGCGGTATTGCTGGACTTGGAGTTGGGGGCCTCTTGGAGGAGGATCGTCCTGATGTAGGCGAGGATTGATCTTTGCATTGGCTGTATTTACTGTTTATGACTTGTTGTTTTCTTTTCCTGTTTGTCGTCTCGTTCTGTTATGTACAACATTGTAGTGATGCCATTGTACCTTATGACTCCATTATTTTATCTAGCATTTGTTCTTCCGTGTAGTTGATAACTCATTGTTGTAGACATTTTCTATGTGGTGGTCGGGGGGACAGGCTCTGAAGTTGATGGTGAAGAGCATTAGTCTTCAAATCGTTGGTGTCTGCGAGAGGGATAGGCCCTTACGGTTAGAGGGGGAACTGGCCCCAGAGTTGATGGTGAAGAGCGTTAGTCTTCAAACCGATGGTGACCGCGAGAGGGACAGGCCCTTACGGTTAGAGGGGGAACTTGCCCCAGAGTTGACGGTGAAGAGCGTTAGTCTTCAAACCGTTGGTGACTGTGAGACGGACAGTCCCCATAGTTGACGGTGAAGAGCGTTAGTCTTCAAATCGATGGCGACCGCAAGAGGGATAGACCCTTATAGTTAGAGGGGAGAAGTGGCCCCAGAGTTGATGATAAAGAGCGTTAGTCTTCAAACCTATGGTGACTGAGAGAGGGACAGACCCTTACGGCTAGAGTGGGAACTGGCCCCAGAGTAGATGGTGAAGAGCGTTAGTCTTCAAACCGACTGTGACCGCGAGAGGATCAGACCCTTACGGTTAGTGGGGGAACTGGCCCTAGAGTGTTCTTGCGGTGATAGGGTTAAGAGTAAACAAAACAAGACATATTAAGTTGAAGCGAATACTAGTACATGTGCAAGTATAAACTTGCGACTTTTGAACTAACGATTGTTTTTTTAATATAAACAAAGCAAAAGCGTAGATAATGTAAGGATCTTCTGCCTGGCTCTTGATCTTCCCGTGCAATATTCAGATGAGTCTTCTTGATTCTTCAGCATGGTGTGCGGCGGTGATATAGGCGTCGGTCACTCTAGCGGCTGAGAAGAGCCACCCTATTTCGACAGATAGAAAATATATTATCAGTTCTCTGATTTTTCTTCTCCTCTCAGCATACTTATTCTCTATGATTGGAGGTTGAATTTCTTTCTTCTTTTGGGTTGTCCTTAGACGGAATTCCCATTGGACAATTGATTTCTCCTTCTTCTTTTGTTCCCGACCCGTCCATCTGATTTGAATACATACCAAGAATGTGTTTAATGTATCCTGGAATACTCCATTCCATTCTTGCCAATAAACGAGCCGTTGAAGAATTGTATTCAGCAATGTGAACCTTCTGAAAAGGTATTAAAAAGGATAACATAAAAGCTTCTATTTTTGACTGTATTCAACGTTGCGTCGTCTTCATCATTCTTCATATCGACGCACCTCTGAGTTCTTATAGAAGTAGCTTCGAATTCCTTCTTAGCTCTGGCTGAACTCAGATGTCGACATTGTGTCGATTACTTATCGACGTATCCGTCGAGTTGAAGACTTGGACTTGAACTTTATCTTCTGCGTCGAATTGAAGTAGAAGTTGCATCGACTTCTAAGATGGCTTCGACAGACTCTTCCTTCTGCGTCGAGTTCATTTCGAAGTTGACTCAACTTATGATATAGCTTTGACATGCTTTGTCCTCTACATCGAGATCATTTCGATGTTGTGTCGACTTCACTTATACTTTGAAGACAGATTGAGTTGCTTCGACTTTCAGTCAGAGTTACGCCGACATCTAGTCGAAGTTGCGTCGACTTCCATTCGACGCAAGTCTTAACTTAGCTGAATTTGTGATTATCTTGACCTGGTCTTGACACTCTAAGGTGAGTGTGACATCCTAGGACATCTAATTACCATTTTACCTTTTCTATACAATATGGGTAATACATTCTAGATGAAATCACTTTAAAAGAATTTGTTAGATAAATTACAAGGGTTTTCCCAACAATCTCCTCATATTTATCATAACAAATTTTACAAAATAAAGTAAGTGATTTCAAACATACTTTTGAATAAAAGCACATATAAAATAACACAATGACATGGTAAACTGAAAAATTCTGATTAATATAAATAGATGTTTATCAGAGTTAGTTGCCCAAGAAATGATTTACTTTCTTCCTTTAATAAAAGTAGATAAGGCCTTATAGACCTTCTTGAATTTCCTCTCCACATATTTGAAGTTTGTTGGGATGGCTTTCTCTGGATTCTTCTGAATTCTATCATGTCCCTTGAAGAGCTTTTCCAGATCAATTTCTACTTCAGAATGGACATCTTTAAGTTTGAAACCCAGACCAAAGACTTTAGCTGTCATCAAGTTGATTTCTTCCAAATCTAGATCTTCTACATCAGGGTCTGGTATAATGAATGTTGAATGTGGATTATCAGAAGTTGGAATAGTCTTGAATACAATCTTCATTTTCTTTTGAAGTGGTCACTCTGCTTCATCCAGATCACAACCAAGGCCTCCTTTGTGAAGTTGCCCTCTACTTTCAAGAAGTTTTTCTTGAGGAAATGATGCAGCATACTTTGTAGGATCAAAGAGTGTGCTTGGGATTTGGATTGCCTCCTTGAGTTGTTCTTTTTCCACAGCATCCTTACCCGTATGCAGCCTTTCAATGAACAACCTTCTTTTTTCTTCAAGCTCTCTTTGAGAAGCTTCAAACTCATATTTATCTCTTTCTGTAATTTCATCTAGGGCACTGTCAAGCTTTGGATCAATATACTCCTTCATTGTATTTTCAGGGATTTCAACCTTCTCATAAGTTTTGTGGTAGGCTCTGTCCTTCTTGTACAGTTTTCTTTGCTCTTTTGTATACCTCTTCCAGATGGGTATATCACTTTCGTATCCTCTTCTTCTAACATCTCTTCCCCTTCCTCTGTAATTTCTTCCATGCTCCATTCCTCTGTATGGAGGTCTTCCTCTGAAGGCTGGTGCTCGGACAATTAGAGTGGGTGCTATAGTAGGATCAGGAGGGAGCTGAGCTAGTGGTGAAGATGATGGAGCAGATTCATGGACCTGATCAGCAGGCTTGACTGGAGATGGTGCTGTTATGAATTCTTTAGAGTAGGGCCTGAAGTCAGGTGTTTCAGGGAGAGGTAACTCGGTCTATTCTTTTGACTACTGTAGACTCTTCAGGTAGTCATTATCATCTGAGAATAAATCACTCTCCCCTATTTTGATGACTCCCCTGTATTGAAGGCAGGGTTCTTGGAGGTGAAGAAATTCCAAGTTCTCCCCCTGCTGGGAGTAGAAGAAACTTGGAGGTGATCGCATGCACTCCTTTAGAAACAAAGGACAAGGGGAGAGTTTTAGTGTATACTGAATCTTGAGGTGGCATGCTGGTACACTTCACCCTCTGCTTTATATCGTTGAACAAGGATATAAAGGCATCAGCAGGCAGTACTAATAACCTTACTTCTTTATCAATGGATTGGATTTGAGCATTGAGGTTCTGTAACTCCTATGTTGAGCATAAAGCATTCGATAGCAGTCTTTCGAGAAATCAAGATAGAGAGAACTGAATAAAGATAGCAGTGTCTCTAAAGCTAGATCAATTGCTTCGACAATGTCTCTTTGATTTGGAGTAGACGCCATTGATGACCTGTGAGTACCTACACTGAAACATAAAGAGAGAAGGAGAAAGGAAAATGGAGGAGAGCGAAAGGGAGAGAATCTAAAAAGCACACTAAAGTCGAATGCCAGAGTTGCTTTGAGTAGATGAATCATCGCAACTTAGGGTTGTATTCGAAGCAACGTCGAAAAGAGATGAATTCAGTGCGCCAAAACATGTCGATGCCGCTTCTAGAAGCAATCTGCGTGCGCTTTGCAAAGTCGACGTAACGTCGAGTAGAAATTGACGTGGCTCCGAATATAGTCAGCAACTATGATGTCGACGTAAGCGTCGATATGTATTCAACGCTACGCCGAGTGCTATTCAAATGAACTATCCCAGTCATCTATCGAAGCTTACATCGAGTATAAATCGACGGTGCATTGATTTGTATTCGACGCAGCTCTGATTTAATTAGTTATATTTTTCTTAAAAAAATTGTTGTTTTTCCAACAATACATTTCTATGAAAAATAAATTTGAATACATAATAGAGGTGTCCTAGATAGCTCCATCAAGCATTCCCAATGCATTGATGAAGAACTTGTGCTTACTTTCATCAAGTGGCTTAGTGAAGATGTCAGCCATTTGAATATCAGTGGAAATGTATTGAAGATTGATCTTACCCTTCTCAACATTGTCCCTGAGAAAGTGGTGTCTTATCTCTATGTGCTTAGTTCTGTTGTGGAGAACATGATTGGAAGCTATAGAAATAGCACTAGAGCTGTCACAAAATATTATGGAATTGTCAAAAGAGAAGTTGTAGTCTAACAACTGATTTTGCATCCACAATATTTGTGAGCAGCAGCTTCCTGCAGCTATATACTCAGATTCAGGTGTAGAAGTGGAGATTGTGGTTTGCTTCTTGCTAAACCATGAGATCATTCTAGCACTCAGGAATTGACATGTTCCTGAGGTGCTTTTTCTATTCAACCTACATCCAGCATAGTCTACATTTGAATAGCCAACTAAGTCAAATCCAGATTCTGCTGGATACCACAAGCCAAGTTCAGGTGTACCCTTTAGATATCTGAGTATCCTTTTTACAGAACTCATGTGGGATTCATTGGGGTCAACATGAAACCTAGCACATATATAGGTAGCAAACATTATATTTGGTCTATTATCTGTCAGATAGAGAAGAGAGTCAATGGCTGCTCTGTAAGTCTTCTGATCAAAGGACTTACTCTTTTCATCTCTATCTAAAACAACATAAGTAGCCATGAGGGTCATGATAGAGGCATTTTCCATCCCAAACCTCTTGATAAGTTCTCTGGTATACTTGGATTGGGATATGAAAATGCCAACTACATTCTGCCTTACTTGGAGGCCTAGGAAATAAAATAATTCCCTCATGCTACTCATTTCAAATCTAGACTGTATTAGGTATGCAAACCTTTTGCATAGTGTTTGATCTGTTGACCCAAATATAATATCATATACATATATCTGTACTAGTAAGAGCTGATTTTTATGTGCTCTTGTGAAGAGTGTTTTATCCACTTTCCCTCTTTCAAAGGAGTGTTCCAGAAGAAAGGTAGATAAGGTCTCATACCAAGCTCTTGGAGCTTGCATGAAGCCATATAGTGCTTTATCTAACCTATATACAAAGGAGTGAAAAAATGGATTGACAAAACCAGGTGGCTGCTCCACATATACTTCTTCCTGAAGAGTTCCATATAGGAATGCACTCTTCACATCCATCTGATAGACTTTAATCTTCATGTGTGCAACATATGCAAGAAATATTCTAATGGCCTCCAGCCTTGCCACTAGAGCAAATGTTTGGTTGAAGTCAATCCCCTCCTCTTGCCTCTATCCTTGAGCCACAAGTCTGGCCTTCTTCCTGACTATGACTCATGTTGAATCCATCTTATTTTTGAATACCCATTTGGTTCCAACAATTGGGTAAATCATTGGTCTCTCAACCAATGTCCAGACCTTGTTCCTCTCAAACTGAGTTAGCTCTTCTTGCATTGCAGATATCCATTGAGGATCACTGTCTGCTTCTTCAAACTTCTTAGGCTCATATTGTGAGAGAAAACACTGCAACATTGTTTCATTTGTTATCTGATTCCTTGTCTTGACTCCCACTGTCAAATCTTCTATAACTTGTGTTGAAGGATGATCATTTAGGGTCATCCTAGTTCTTCTTGAGTTATTAAGGAGATTCTTTTCTTCCTGAAGTTCCACTTGCTCATTGACAAGGGGAGCACAATCTTCATTCTCTAGAATGATCTCAGTGGCTAGTAGTTCATGTGATGTAAGCTCCTCTTCATCTGATGCAGAGTCTTCATTTGAATCAGTGTCAACTTTATGTTTTCCTTTGTCTTGACACTCTGATTAATGGTCCATGATGACGAGCCTTTCAACTTGATCTGCTAGTTGGTCTTCTTCCTGCAAAATAGTGCTGGTGAAAGTTTCCTTCCCCTTATAAGACATGTTAGCTTCATCAAAGACCACATGCACAGACTCCTCAATTTTGAGAGAGCTTTTATTATAGCATATATAGGCCTTGCTTGACAAGGAATATCCCAAGAATATTCCATCATCAGCCTTCTTGTCAAATTTGGCAAGATGACTCTTCCCATTATTTAGGATAAAGCAAGTACAACCAAAGATCCTAAAGTAAGTGGCTATAGGTGTCTTTCCATTCAATAACTCGTAGGGAGTCTTCAACTTTGTCTTGTGGATGAGACTTCTATTCAGAACATAGTTGGCAGTATTCACTGCCTCAGCCCAAAAGGACTTTGGCAAGTTGTATTCAACCAATAACGTCCTTCCTAATTCAATTAGAATTCTATTTTTCCTTTCAACCATACCATTTTGTTGGGGGTTCTAGGAGCTGAAAAGCTATCTTATCCCTTCATCCTCGCAGAATCTACATATTAACTGATTTTCAAACTCAGTACAATGATCACTTTTGATCACAGCAACCTGAGTATTGAATTCAGATTGAATTTGTCTAATGAATCTTGAGAGGATCTTGAAGGTGTCTGACTTAGCTTTTAGAAAGAACACAGCTGAATCTAGAAAAGTCATCAACAATGACTAGAGTATAGGACTTACCTACTAAGCTCTGAGTGGAGATAGGACCAAATAGGTCTATATGCAACAAGTATAGGGTTCTGGGGGAATCATTCTTACCAATTAATTTGAATGATGATTTGATCTGCTTTCCTAATTGGCAGGCTCTACAGGGATGGTCTTTATTAAACTTACCTGTTGGTAAGCCTCTTACTAGGTTAAGCTTAGACAGTTTAGCAATGGTCTTAAAGTTTAGGTGACTTAGTCTCCTATGCCACAACTCATTATTTTCTAACTGAGAGTTAAATAAGCAGATCTCTGACTTAGTATACTCAAAATCTACAATATAGACCTTGCCTTTTCTTAGACGAGTCAATACAATTTGGTTAATTACAGAACTCACTATATGACATAAAGACTTAGTGAATACAACTTTGTATTCACCATCACACAACTGACTAATACTAATTAGATTATATTGAAGTCCTTCAACATAAGCTACCTTAGAGAAAGAGACTTCCCCAATCCTGAGCAAACCATATCCTTTGGTTTGACTAGAGTGGGAATTCCCAAAAATTACCTTAGGCCCTTCCCTGGCCTTGTAGTTTTCCAACAATTCTTTTGCTATAGTCATATGCATGGAGCATCCACTGTCCAGATATCACCGTTGGTTTGTGGTTGAATAGTCTCCTTTCTGCACATGAAATTAAACATTAGTATAGACCCTCACTTGCTAGGGTCTCTTTCTTCTATCGTCATATGGAGTTATGAAAGAATAAGATGTTCTTTTAGTATACCCTTTAAGGTGAAGAAGTGCTGGATTATTATGCCAACAATGTTTTGCTATGTGCCCAATTTTAGAACAACAGAAAAATTTAGGAATATAAGTAGAAAGAGATCTAGATGTTTGAAAATTTCTTGCAAGAAGCATGCGTCGAGAAGAAATCTACGCATCTTTAGAGTTGTGTAGAGTGTAATTCGACGTGTCTGCATAGTTACGTCGATAATAATTCAATGCAGAATATTGGTTGCATTGAATAGAATTCAACGCACCCTCATACTTGCTTCGAGTTGATATCGAAGCATATGCCAAACTTCATCAAGTTTCATTCGACGCATCTTTAAAACTGCGTCGAGTTCTAATCGACACACAATTCCTTTTATTAAGATTTTTATAATTTTTATTTGAATTTTCTAAGGGGTGTTTACCTAGAATCCCTGTTTGATTGATAATGCTTACCCTATTGAATATAGTGAGTTTATTAGGGTTATTATTTTGTTCTTCACATGATTCTAAGTTGTTATTAGGTTGATTTATACTAGACCCAATGAATGCTACATGATTTTTCCAAGCATGTTTGCTAGGGATTGGTGTGCTAGTGGATGGTAGTGATTCTAGATCAATATAGTTAAATCTCTTGGAGAGATTTTGTGAGATGTCCTTAAGCTTTTGACTCCTCTCATTGAGTGAGTCCTCAAAGGATTTTGCCTTTGTAAGTTCTTTCTTTAAATCAGAATTTTTATTAGTTACTATATCTATTTCTTCCTCTTTTCTATACTTCTGGTTTATTAAGTTACAGTTGACTGAATATAGATTGTCTTTCCTAAGATCTTCTAGTTCTTTTTTAAGTGAGTTAAGTTCTTTTTGGCTATTGATATAATCTTGGCAAAAATCTTTAAAACATTCTTTAAAATCTTCAGAAGAGAAATCAAAGTCATCAAATATAGTTACCTGACTTTCTTCAGTAGAGACTTCCAGAGCCAATAAACATGCTTCTTCAGCTGCATTATCTTCATCACTGTCAGATGAAGAGGAGCTTGACTCAGAATCTGAGTCACTCCAGGTTCCAGCAATGAAGCCTTTACCATTCTTCTTATCTTTCCTCCTGAAAGATTTCTTCTTGTGCTCCTTCTTCTTATTGCTCTTGTCCCTTTTCTAGTCAGGACATTCTGGTGCAATGTGCCCAGGTTTTCTGCAAGAGAAGCAAGTTATTTCTTATTTTGGAGTTTTATCAAACCTTTATTTGCTTGAACTCCTCTCCTTTTTTCTGGAGTCTTTTGTCTTGACCCATATCTTGAGTCTTCTGGCCGAGAGATTGAACACCTCTTCCTCAAAGGTGGAAGGCTCTTCTTCAACAGCCTTCAGAGCAATTATTATCTCCTTGGGAGTTAAGAGTTTCTCTTTTGCTTCTGACTCAACCCTGCTTTTTAGTAGGAGCTCATAGGACTTGAGCTTGCCTAGCAGAGCATCTGTGGACATTTCTCTGTAACATCTGGACTCTCTGATAGCCCAGATTCTTGAGTCCCATGTTTTTGGGAATCACATGAGGAGTTTGTCATTAATTTCTGTCAGAGAAATTTTCTTGTCTAGTCCTTTTAGCTCATTTATGATGGAGCTGAATCTTTCATGCATCTCTGCTACACTTTCCTCGGCCTTTTTTTGAAAGTTCTCATATTGGGATATGAGAAGGGACTTTCTGTCCTTTCTTTCATCAGAGCTTCCCTCAACTATTCTGGAAAGAGATTCCTAGATATCTTTAGCAGAGTTGCAGTCAGCAACCTTCTGGAATATGTCATCAGACATAGTTGATACCAGAATATTCATGGTTTTCGCATCATATGCCTTCACTTTCTTTTCAGCTTTAGTCCACTCTACTCTAGGGACAATTTCTTGTGTTACTGTCTCACTTCCATCTTTTTTGACTGGTGCTGGGGGGACCTTAAATAATGACATTAAAAATGTCTTCATCAATAGAGTTCATATAGAGCTTTATTCTGGCCTTCCAGAGTGTAAACTTATTTAAGTTACACACTGGTGGTCTTGTTGATGCATAGTCCTTAGAACTCAGTTTTTATAAAATAGTTTTAGTAAATTTAAAATAAAGAAATGAGAGTGAGGAGATCTTTTGATCAAGGTGGAAACTGTTGGAACATGGTCTTCCGCATCTCCTAGGTTTGAGAATAACAAATCCTATGTGTATTTGATCTTGTGTGTTTAAGTGTGCAGGAAACAAAGTCATATGACTCAAGGATAACATTTGAAGGTTTCCCCCAAGTTTGAAGCCAAAATTCCAACATGTCCACTAGCATCGGTGGTAGCACCTAGCGCAGGCGCTAACTCTTATTAGAGCAATTTCGGGAGGCAAATATAAAAGAATATGGCGCCAGGCGATAACAGCTAACACAGGCAGTAGCATCTAGCGCAGGCGGTGTCGGCTAGCACAGGCGGTAGCGTAAAAGGAATGACGGCAAGGTTTCCTTGGAATGAAGAGATGCACGCGGAGAATATTTCCTAATCCAGGATAGGGCCGGCGGTAGCGATAGCGCAGGCACTAGCTCCAAGGCAATAAAAAAGACCTCTCTTCTCTCATTTTGATTACACATGTTTGAGAGAGGTCTAGTGCCAAAATTCTAGAGCCTTATTTGACCAAGATTTGATCTCCTACTAAAATCTTAGAGAGTTTCTGAAGGAGGACATTGTCACGCTATATCCGAAGGGCAATTGCTTCAACCTCGCTTATTCTACAATGATCCTTCATCTCCGACTTCAAAAGTTTCTTAGAGTGAGTTTTTACATTATTGTTACTTCATATCTTTTGTAACCGTTAGAGAATTTGCCTGGTGTTGGCGACTAGGTCTGGGTAGGACTTAGGGCAGAAATTTGCCTCGTGTTGGCGACTAGGTCTAGGGTGTAGATCTAGGGGGTGGTCGAGGCTGTATCCGAGGGAGGAGTGGCTAGAGAGGCTTGAGGCCGTATCCAGGAAGGATAAGCTAAAGCCACCAGTTCGTGGGGATACGAGTCGGGATAGAAAATGAAAAAGTCATTTTATTATTCGCCTTCGATTTCTAGCGTTATAAGAAATCCAGTTTTATAATACTTCATTTCATATTAATAATATCATGTCTCTATTTGATTTCAATTATTTTACTTGATTTCTCTCCATTTTAATCTCTTATTAGTTCAGGTATATCAAAATATATTAAAAGTTTTAAAACCAGTTGGAACAACCCTATTACTGATTTGGGCCAGGATCACTATCTGTGATTAGGACTCAAATTGACCCCATTGTATAGTCTAAGGGTCAAGGTCTAAGTGTGTCTGAGTTAGCTAGAACTTAAGAAAAATTCCAAGTTTCTGTGTTAGACGAACTTCATTCTACGTTTGACGAAATCCTTTCTGCTTTCGACGAACGTCGTGTTTCTATTCGACGAACTTGCTCTCCAGTTCGACGAATTCAGTCCACCAGCCAGTTCAACAGATTCTATCTTTCAGTTCGACGAACTCCAGATTGAGATCGACGAACTCAGCTCTATGCTCGACGAATAAGTAACTAAATGTTCAGTTCGATGAACTCAGCTTTCAGTTTGATGAACTCAGTTTTTTGCTCGACGAATTTCTTCTCCAGCTTGACAAATTCTGATGGATCAGTTATCAATTTTCTCTGAACTCGGATCGACTAATCAGCAATGGATCTATTCAATTATTTGGACTTATTCATTATAGATAAGTCAAGATTTGATCTTTTCTTTTATTATTCCTTTCTATTCTCTTCTTTCGAGAAAGTAGTCGTTGACATATATTGGAAAAGGATACTTTCATGGAAAAGGAAAATGAATTAAAGTTTATTGCTGAATCAGATTGCAGTTCCAAGAATAATCATTTCAGATTATTTTATTCCTTAATTAGAATATTTGAATTTCAAATGAGTCAGATATATCTAAGGAGAAAGAGATATAGAAGATATCAAGGAGATATATCAAAGAATAGAGAAAGAAAAGAGATATACTAGTGGATTCAATAGACAACAAAGAAGATATAGAAGATACTTGAAAAATACTCAGAGATACAGAAATCTTCATCTTCTATAGCAACATTTTCATTCCCTGAGAACATTAACAATCTTCTCTCAGTTTTCAGCTGCTAGTTCTTAATCTTCAAAGAGCAACAATAATCTGAGAAACATTTTCTCTCAGATTCATCTGCTATCAAGGAAGATCCTCTTCATCCAAGAGAAAGCTCTATCCATTATCTGTCAAGAAATTATATCAGACAGAGGGAGCTTTACATCACAACAATCCACTAGTCTTCTCTCAGATCTTGTTGACCGAGAAGAATTTCATAAACATCTTTTTGTTTATTTTACCTCATCTTGTACAGGGTTCTAACTCCCTTCAAAAGTTAAACCTTTGGTGGCAGAGCACCTGATCAAAAACCTTTGATTTGGTTTGAGCACCTGATCAAAAGCTCAGTGGTGATAGGGCACCTGATCAAAAACTTAGTGGATTCCTACCAAGGGTGGTAGAAGAGTAGATATACCCAGATTGATTGGGGAACTACTATAGATTCTTGTGTCTTCTGTGACTGTGTTTTTCTTTCTGTACTGTGTTGTGCTGTGTTTATTATATTTGTGTAGCTTTTATACTCATTCTGCTACACATATATATATCACTATTTTAATTCCGCTATAAAATTTTTTAATACTCTATTCACCTCCCTCTAGAGTAAAGGTAAGATCTAATACCTCACTTTCAATTAGTATTAGAGGTAGGTTGATTGATTACACAGGCTAACACCTGAATCTAAAGATCAATTAGATCTTAACTTATTCTAGAGTTTTTTTTTTATAAAACTCATGGAACAGAATAAAGATTACTCAAGCACATGACCTCCTATATGCAATCTTAATAAGTTTGCATTATGGAAGTCAAGGATCAAATTATACATGAACACTATTGATGAAGACATCTTCAATTCTATTTTGACAGGACCTCCTACTCCACCAGCAACAACAAGTACTGAAACATCAACCAACATTAATGTTGTTCCACCTCCTGAGTGGACAGATGCTCAGAAGAAACAAAGGAATGATGATGCCAAAGCTATGAACATTTTGGCACAGACAATGTCTGATGATATATTCCAGAAGGTTGTGGACTGCACCTCAGCCAGGGATATCTGGAACTCCCTCAACAACATGGTTGAAGGATCTGCAGATGAGAGAAAGGATAAAAGATCTCATCTCATCTCCCAATATGAGAACTTCAAGAAGGGAGAATCTGAAACAGTTGCTGACATGTACAACAGACCCAGCCTCATCATCAATGAGCTGAAGTCTTTGGATAAAGTGATCTCAATCACTGAAGTGAATGATAAGATCCTAATGTGCTTCCCCAGCACATGGGACTCAAGGATCTGGCCAATCAAGGAAGCCAGAAGCCTAAATGAGATCTCTACTGAGACCTTATTAGGCAAATTAAAATCCTATGAGCAGCTTATCAAAACAAGAGAAGCTGAACAGTCTACCTCCTCTCCATCCATCAAAAAGGAGAGAAGCATTGCTTTTCAAGCAACAGAAGAGGAAGACAAAACTCCAGGAGAAATGGAGTTTATGAGCCTACTAGCCAAAAGGTTCTACAAAATGGCTAGAAAGGACTTCAGAAAGAAGGATTCCAGATCCAAAGAAAAACCAAGGTATGACAAATAAAATTTTAAAGAAATTATTTGTTTTGGTTGCAGGAAGCATGGACACATCCTATCTGAGTGTCCAGATAATCAAAAGAAGGACAAGAGAAAAGATAAAGAAACACTCCAGCAGGCCATCCTCCCACAAACATAAACACAAGGGAAGAGGCTTTGTAGCTGAGACATGGAGTGATACTGAGTCAGAGTCATCATCCAGCTCCTCTGAAGATGAAGATGATTCAAAGGAAAAGGATTTATGCATGATGACTGTTTATGACTCATGCAATGATTCAGAACATGCATCATCATCCAGTTCTAGTGATGATGAAGATGATGCAGATGAAAGAAGTTTCTGCATGATGGCTATCAATGCATCAACAAACAATTCTGATGATTCAGAATCTGACAATGACAGTGATCAGGTAATCTCTACCTATATTTTAATTCAAATGATTTTAAAAATGAATTTAAAACTCTTTTTTTAGATTTAATTAAATCCGAGAAGGAAATAATTTCCCTCAGAAGTAAGTTGGTTGAAATGAATCAACTGGTTGAAGATAATGCCAATCTTAAGAATGAACTGGCTGCCTCCAAAGAACATATTGATCTCATTGAGAACAAATTATCTGAGGCTAAAAAGTTTGAAGAATCCCTCAATGGGAGAAGCATCAAACTGATGGACATCACAAGCACTATAAATGCCAGACTTAATGGCAAACTGGGCTTGGGTGCATCATCAAGTCAACCATATCTTCTTAAGAAAGACATCCTATCTACACCAGTAAAATTCATTTCTGCCAAGAGCAAAGAGGCTGTAGAAGTACGTAAGAACATCTGAAGTAAGGATGTTAAGAATAAAGGAATTCAAAAGAATTCGTCGAACGACGCTAGACGAAATCACAAGAATTCGTCGAATGGAGATCGACGAACGTTGAAGATAGACTTTCAGTATAGCTATTCTTCGAATGGCGCTCGACAAAATTACTTCAATTCGTCGAACGACGATCGACGAACTCAGCCAAGTTCGTCGAACGAAAAACATACTGCATATCTAAAGAATTCTTATTCTCAACATACTAAGAATCCCTTTACTGAGTGGATTATTCCTCTAAGGAGATATCATCCACAAGGCTATAAGGATCAGCCTGAGATTTCTTACATTTCTAAATTTTGTGGCAAGACAAAAGGACTCAAGGTAGTCTGAGTCAAGAACAACTAGTTTATTTTTCTGTTGTGTAGGTAGAAAACTATCCACACATAATGGAACATTGGTATTTGGATAGTGGTTGCTCTAAGCACATGACAGGAAATAAGGCCAACCTAAGCAATTATAAGGCAAAGCTTGGACCCAAAGTGATTTTTGGAGACTCCAATTGTGGACAAACCAAAGGATAGGGAAAAATCAAAGTTGGAGCAGTTACCTTCAAAGAGGTAGCATATGTCAAGGGTCTCAAGCATAACATCATTAGCATAAGCCAGCTATGTGATGAAGGTTATCAGGTAACTTTTAAGCATTCCTTATGTCTTATTACCAATAATAAAAACATCAATGTGTTATCTGGTATTAGATATAGAAATATTTATTTAGTCAATTTTGACTCTGCCAATTCAGACATTTGTTTATTTAATTCAATAAGTAAAACAAATGAGTTATGACATAAAAGGCTAGGACATATTAACCTTAGAACTATCTCTAAGCTCTCCAAGGACAATCTAGTAAGAGGACTGCCTTCTGGTTCATACAAGAAGGAAGGAATCTGCAGGGCTTGTCAACTAGGAAAGCCGACCAAGAGTAGTTTCAAATCTTTATCCAAGAGTGATTCACCTAGAATTCTGTACTTACTGCATTTGGTTCTCTTTGGACCCACTGCAATACAGAGTCTAGGAGGGAAGCATTACACTTTAGTTATTGTAGATGACTTCTCTAGATTCACTTGGGTGTTCTTTCTTAGGAACAAGTCTGACACCTTCAGTGTTCTGACAGACTTTCTCAGGTCCATCAAGATTGAGTACTCTACTCTAGTTGCATTGATCAGAAGTGATCATGGCACTGAGTTTGAATCTCTTCTGATGAGAGAATTCTGTGGAAAAGAAGGGATCAGGCAATGTTTCTCTGCTCCTAGAACTCCTCAACAAAATGGGTAGCTGAAAGGAAAAATAGAACACTACTTGAATCAGCAACTACATTGTTTGTTGATGCTCACTTGCCAATCTCTTTTTGGGCAGAGGCAGTGAACACAGCAAATTATGTGTTGAACAGGAGTCTGATACAAACTTAAGGGTAAAACACCCTATGAATTACTTAAGAATAAAAAACCTAAGGTTAACTATTTTAAGATTTTTGGCCGTAAATGCTATGTGCATAACAATGATAAGAAATATCTAAGAAAATTTGAAGCAAAGTCTGTTGAAGGCATATTCCTTGGATACTCTCTTTCTAGTAAGGCATATAGAATTTACAACAAATCAACTCTTAAGATAGAAGAGTCCATGCATGTATCTTTTGATGAAACTAACATATTAAATGAGGGGAGGAATACCAGCTCTACCAAAGATATTTTGCAGGAACCAGCTCGATGTGAAGAGCTTAATGGATTGAACATACATAATGAAGACTCTCTACTCCCATCAACTCAAACTATTGAAGACAGTGAAGAAGAAGATCATCCAGAAGATCTTGCTGATAATTCAAATCAAGTGACAGCTGAACAAATCCCTCAAGAGGAAACTCTTGCCGAACCAATTCCAATTGTTGATCACATCACAGTTAGAGATCATCCAATATCTCAAGTTATTGGAGACATCTCAGCAGGTGTTCAAACAAGGCATCAACTCAATCAAAATTAGATGCACACTTGTTTCCTATCACAGATTGAACCTCAATCCATAAAAGATGCAGAACAAGATCCAAACTGGATTCTTGCAATGCAAGAGGAACTCAATCAATTTGAAAGGAACAAAGTTTGGGATTTGGTTCCAAGACCAAAGGGCCATCTAGTTATTGACACCAAATGGGTCTTTAGGAACAAGTTAGATGATCAAGGCTTCATAATCAGAAATAAAGCAAGATTGGTAGCCCAAGGATACTCTCAGTAAGAAGGAATTGATTATGGTCAAACCTTTGCTCCTGATGCTAGATTTGAAGCTATCAGGATCTTTCTTGTCTTTGCTGCTTTCAAGAAATTCAAAGTATATCAGATGGATGTGAAGAGTGCATTCTTAAATGGAGATATTAAAGAAGAAGTATATGTGGAACAACCACCAGGTTTTATCTCTCCAACTCACTCTTCTTATGTCTTTAAGCTTAATAAAACTCTATATGGTCTCAAGCAAGCTCCCAGAGCATGGTATGAGACCCTAGCTAATTTTTTCTTAGCGAACAAATTCTGTAGAGGCAATGTTGATAAAACTTTATTTTTCAGGATACATAAAAATCAAGCTTTACTAGTTCAAATATATGTAGATGATATCATATTTGTCTCTACTGATTCAAATTTATACAAAAGGTTTTCTGACCTAATGCAATCAAAATTTGAAATGAGTAGTATGGGTGAGTTATCTTACTTCCCTGGCCATCAAGTGAAGCAAACTCCTAATGGGATATTCATATCACAATCCAAGTATGTTAAGGAATTAGTTAAAAGATTTGGTATGTCTGATTCCTCTTCCATGAAAACACTCATGCCCTCCAATGCTGTTGTAGACAATGATGAATCAGGGAAACCTGTTGATCAAAAAGTATATAGAGCAATTGTTGGCTCCTTACTTTACTTAACAGCTAGTAGACCAGACATAATGTTTGCTACATGCATTTGTGCTAGGTTCCAAGTTAACCCCAAAGAATCTCACCTTATTTTATTAAAAAGAATTTTTGAGATATATAAAAGGTTGTCCAAATCCAGGACTTTGGTATCCAACTGCATCGGGATTTGAATTAATGGGATTCTCAGATTCTGATTATGCTGGATGCAGAGTAGACAGGAAAAGCACACCGGGAACTTGCCAGTTCCTTGGTGATAAGCTTGTGTCTTGGTTTTGTAAGAAGCAGACATATGTGTCTACATCAACAGCTGAAGCAGAATATATTGATGCTGGCAGTTGCTGCTCACAGATTCTGTGGATACAAAATCAACTTCTAGATTATGGAATTAATTTAAATAAGTCAATCATATTTTGTGACAATACTAGTGCAATATCTATAGCACAAAATCCAGTACTCCATAGTAGGACTAAACACATAGAAATTAGGCACCATTTTATCAGAGATGATGTGGATAAAAATAAAATTTGCCTACAATTTATTCCTACTGACTTACAAAGGGCTGATATTTTCACCAAATCCTTGATGAAAAGAAGCATATTTTCTTTATAATTCAGCTAGGAATGATAGATGGAGATTGAATCAATTAAAAAATTATATTTTCTACTTAACCCCTCATTTCGTCGAACGGAGATCGACGAAATTTAGTCGTTCGTCGAACAGAGATCGACGAAGCCTATTAGCTTCAGAGATCGACGAAGCCAGCTCGATCGTTGAACTGAGATCGACGAAAATTTATTTTTCATCGAACACAGTTTGATGAAGCCTAAGACTCTTCGACTTCTGATTTTATTAGGTTTAGCCGAACTCAGTTCCACGAAATTTTTGCGCCTTCTCCGATCTCTTTCCTTATAATCAAATTTTAATTCTTTTTCATCTTTGCGCCTACAGAACTTGCTTTTGCTCTTCCCTCCAGTTCTCTTGCACTTGATCTCTTTTTCTCTTGCAGGTAGCAATGGCAATCTCTCAGGCAGTAATTTCTTCCATGAAGTTTGACAAAGGTTTCGACATTGACATGGAGTCGTTCGCGCATTCAGACCAAGTTTTCCAGGATATTCTTCGACTTTTCGAAGAACAACAGTTAAGGAAGTTCATGACCACCAGAATAAAACTCCCAGTCGCAGAGATAAAGGAATGGGTGCACACCATACAGTCAGAGAATTCAACTTCAATTTCAGGAACAATTTCATGAAATCAGGTTCCTCTTACCCCAGATATTTTAACATAAGTTTTTGGTTTGTTGAATGGTGATGATGAGTTAGATATCACATCTGATGAGTTTAATGCTGAACTGAACAAATTGGGTCACTCCAGTGGAAACCCTAATTACCTTCTGAAGAAAAATTTATCCATTGAATACAAGTTCTTAGCTGATATAGTTGGAAAAGTTTTGCTAGGCAAAACTTCTGCTCATGATTATATTACCAGGCACTAATTTCTGTTGATGGTGGCCTTGGTGGAAAAGAAACAAATCAATTGGGGATTGATTCTCTTTGAATCAATCAAGAAGAAAATAAGCAAAATGAATGTTTGTTATGGCAGAGTGTTAGGGATTATTCTTCAAGAAAAATGCCCAGACCTGTTGGTGTCTCCAAAGGTCTTTATTAATGCAAGTAAGAGGCTGACCTCAGCTCTCTTTGGGAAATGGGAGAGGGTGATTCCTAAGAAGACTCCAAGGGCAGAAGCCTTCAGGCAAGCTTCTGAAAGCACCAGGACTGACCCAATCACTCCCCTCACCATACTAGAAGTTCCTCCCCTTGAATCTTCAACTCCTCTCCCCTCTCAACCTCTTCAGCACACCACTCCTGAAGAAGTTCCTCCTTCACATTCTCCCATAGACCATCCTCATTGCTTACTTCTCCTCCTCTCCAGAAAAATCTGTCTGCAGATCTTCACTCATCATCCTCTATTCCAGATGATGATTCCCTTCCCCCTCTTGACTCTCTTCCTCTATTCACCCCCACATTCATTCTACCTCCATTTTTATTGATAACTCCACCAAGCACTACTTGAACCTCCTGATAAGTCTTAATAAGCATTGTGAGGTTGAGCACCTTGGAAAGAATAGTAAAGTGTCTTGTGCAAACCTTATCTTTCTTTCAAAATAAAAACCACTTACTCTTAAGTACACCAGATCACTAGTCTCAACATTAAAATAAAATAAAATATGTGATCCCTCAAGCACTACTTTGCACCCTGATAAGTCTTAATGAGCATTGTGTGTGCAAAACACATTGGTATTTGTACATTTTTTTGTGCATTGAAGTGTGTGAAAGTAAGATTATTTGTGTTTTATTGTGCTTTACTTTACATATTTCTTGTATTTTTGATTAAAACATTTGTTTATTCTACTCAAAATACACTTATGTGCACATCATTATCTTCCATAACACTTCTTCTCATGAGTATTGGATCCTAATGCAAATTCTATACTACTATTTATTTATGAAATGCACTAGATAACCTAGCATGATCTCTACAATATTTTGTATGTTTTGAATTTGTGAATTAATATAACGTTGTAATAATTTCTCTTTGAAAACATTATTTCATGCTTGGTTACTCTATTGTCTAACTTAAAGATTTTAAATGCAAATTGACTTACAAAAACATCTTCATTTTTGGATTTTAACTCATATATCTTCTTATGAATCGTCATGTTTATGAAAAGATGTTTTCTTGTATTTCAAAGTCTTCATCATCATCACCATATATTTTTACCTTGCGCTTTCATGCTTATATAAAAGTCTTAAATACCAAAATTTCTCTTTTCAACAAATGGTAGACTTGCTTGGTAGAATTTATATTGGTTATTCTAACACAAATATTGTAATGCTAAAACTCTGATTCATTAATGGATTTCAAAATAGCTACATGAGTTGTTTATTTAAAAAATTCAAATAAAAATAAAAATCCATAGGCTATATACTTATCATTAGAGTTAAAACGCTTATATATTTCCAATAATTATTATCCATGACTTCATATCTCACCATAGCGGGGGCGTAGGGTTGTAGACATTAGATAACCTTATCTCTAGTCATGTCTTGTCCTTAACCGGGGAGGGTTCCAGTGGGGCCTTGCGAGACATTGGGGGGAAAGAGTGCTAGGTTAAGTTTTGTCTAGTGTTTGCATATGGGGCTAACACCCCAACCTACGGCATGTATGCAGCTCCTCATGCCCATCCGTCACTTAGTACGGGGCTAGGGTGTATACATATTGTCTGGGTAGATTGGTTACTTGGAAATCATTACTTTTTATGCTTAAAACGTTTATAAAGCAAAATCCTTTGTGTACTTAAAATGCTACAACATCTATTTTGTTATGTCCAAAATTCTTAATCATTTACTATGCTTCTCAATTCCTATAAAGATGTTTACTTAAAACATATTTCGTCATGCTTTCCACCTCCTTACTACTTGTATGCTCGATCATGGATACGTTTTCCAACAAGTGGTTCCTTTATGACAATTTCTTCACATTCTCTTTTCACTCCTATCTGTTATATTTGTCCTTAGTGTTTCCCTATTTATCATGCTCATTCCCTTTCTACAAGATAATTTCACACTTTTTGTTGGCCTTCCTCTCCACCCTCTTTTGATAATACCAAAAGGGGGAAAATAAATTTGAAAGAAATTTACATGTTTGGGGAGTTAAGTTCATAGGAAGATTTGTTGTAGGGGGGCATTCACTTAGGGGGAGCATTCATTTAGGGGGGGGGGGAGCATATGCACATGTCTTAAATTTAATGTTTATCTCTATTATAAACACAAATTCCTATCAACTGTATTATTTCTTTCTAAGGGGATTTGTTATTATCAAAAGAGGGAGTTTGTTGGAACATGCTTTCCGCATCTCTTGGTTTGACAATAACAAATTCTATTGTATTTGATCATACTTGTGTTGTGTTTATAGTATGCAGGATTATGTGATTTCAAATCTCCATGGTGCATATGTTGTTGCTACCACGCCGCGCTAACCTTACCGCTAGCGCTAGCACTGAAGAAACCGCTGAGAAGGAATCCTGTGTTCGACGAAATGGATGCTGCGTTCGACGAACTAGGTTCGACGAACTCGGTGCTCCGTTCGACGATCTGCATGCTCAATCGCGGCGCTCGACGAAATGAATGCCATACCGCGGAGCGGTAATACTACCGTTGGCACTAGTTCCGTTCGACGAAATTCATATCAGGGCATTCGATGATCGACGAAAGCTGAGGACCGATCGACGAATTGCTGCTCTACCGCGGAGCGTTAGCACTAACGCTGGCGCTAGCGTCCGAAAGACGAAATGGTGTTCGAAGAAAATGATGTCGTTCGACGAACCAGATTGAGATCGACGAAAACAAGTTTCCGTTCGACGAACCAGATTGAGATCGTCGAAAGCTGAGGTCAGATCGACGAAGATGCGCCCGACGAAATGATCTACCGCGGAGCGCTGGCGCTAGCATATTTGTAAACTATTGACAGAAAGGAAAGTGGAGAAAAAGGAATGTCGACGGGCCGCTATGTTTGGCAAGTACTATCGCGGCGCGCTAGGTCTAACGCCCGGCGGTAGCTTTTGGAAACATCCCGTCTGCAGTTGATTGAGGGGCAAATTTGGAAAGAGATATTGGCTGAAGGAAGGAAATCGCACTATCGCGGGGCGATAGTGTTACCGCGGCGCGCTAGGCTGTCACAACCATTTGCGCTCAGAAGTTGCCTTAACTGCCACGATCCGTGTGCGCGTCGTGTCACTATCGCGGGTCGGTAGTACTAGCGCAGACGGTAGCTGACAAATCTATTTAAAGAGCGGTGCTTCCTCCATTAGGGTTTGCTGTTACAGAAGTTATTGGAGCCTTACTTTCAGAGCACTCGAGTGAACCTTCAGAAGCAGCCCGAAGAACTCCATCAATGTTCGTGAACGCAAAAGAACTTGAAGACCAATACGATTGCATCATCGACATCAAGTTCTACTTTTGAGGGAGTTTCTAGTTTGTGTCTTGTTTTACCTTTCTTATTGTAATCTTTATATCTTTTGTTCGGTAGAGGAACTCGTCACACGACGACTAGGGCCTTGCGGGGACTAGGGGGAATTCGCCACATGGCGACTAGGTCTAGGGTGTAGATCTAGGGAGTGCTTGAGGCCTTTCCGGTGAGGGAAGGGCTAGAGCGGTTTGAGGCCTTGTCTAGGGAGAGATAGGCTAAAGCCAACCGGTCCTTGGGAGAAGGGTCGGTATAGAAAACCAAAAGAGTTTTCATTGGTCGCCTCTTTCCAAGCGTTATTGGGAAAAGTTTTGTAATCGTTTTTACTTCCAGTTAATGATTCATGAAAATATGTTTATTGTTTCATCTCTGAGTCGTACTTTGTGATTCTCATTGTTCAAACGTAAAAGTATTCTCACTATTGCTAACGCCGAGCGTTAACACTACTGCTGGCGGTAGTATCTGAGAATTATTTTCTCTCATAATCTCTGAAATTTTAAAACCCTTATTCACCCCCCCCCCCTCTAAGGGCGCCTACAGATCCAACAGGCCGCGCGGCCCGCGCTCGGCCGCAAGTCCGCGCGGCCCGCGCTCGGCCGCAAGGCCGCGCGGCTCGCACGCGGCCGCGCGGCTCGCACGCGGCCGCGCGGCTCGCACGCGGTCGCGCGGCACTGTGCGCGGCCACGAGGTACCGCGCAGACGGTACCGCGCGCGCGGTACCGCGCACACGCGCCGCCCCGCACGGCACCGCGCGGCATGCGCGGTGCCGGCCGACCTACCTTCGTCGCCGGGCTCGCTCGCCGCCCCCTCGCGTCGTCCTCGCACGACTCCGACCGCGCCTTTGCGGCGCTCCCGCCTGACGCTGCTAAGTCCATATCATGTCTTTGATCCGCGTGCACTTGAACGTTGCAAAGTTCATAGCGCGCGCAGTTGCTAACTCCACTATCCTTCTTGAGATTGCATGATTCACACATTGGAAATTGTCAAGGAAGCTGCCCGAACTGCCCTAACTGCCCGAACTGCCCTGGGGGCGAAATCGTCATATTTAGAAAGTGGCGATCCGTGTGCTCACGATCAACGGTCAAGATCTGCTCGACAGGTGGTTATGGTGGTTACAATGACGAAATTACTGGGTCGCTCCCGGCCAAGTCTATAAGAGGGACCCTGAACCCTCATTTGAGGGGATGTGACACTTTGCATCCGAGAGAGCTCCTTGAAGAATTCATTCGAAGATCTCCTTCGCGGTTCTAAGATCTCCTTCGCGGTTCGAAGATCTCCTTCGTCACTTGAAGATCTTCTTCGGACCTTGAAGACCTCCTGCAACACCAAGACACTTAGTTTTTCTGAGAGGTGGCATGTCACCCTGGGAGAATTCCCTTCAACTGCAACTGTAACCAGAAGCGGCCTGTCGCTCTCTGTTCTTGTAACACCCCAACACTTAGTGTAATTTGTCTGGCACCTATCCGGCCACGTGGTTTTTCACCCTTTTCGGGTTTTCCACGCTAAAAACGTTCTCTTGTCATTTGTCTGTCCTCTTTGTGACTGTTTGCTCATTCGGCTCACTCTCGGGCTAAGACGGTCCAATTCGCCCGGTCTGGAAGAGCGTCGAGTGACCCGCAACAGCTCTAATTAGGAATTACTATAGCACACGGATCGGTGAGATGTCACGATCCCAACAAATCCTAAAATGACCATTGTCTTATTTTAGTTTACATATACTTCGGCACTTACATACTAATTCGGACTTCACAATCATTCAAAGTTAAAAGAAACAGAGAGGCACGTCCTGCTGATACACATAAATTAATGATTAGAGAAGTTGTACACTCAAATTAGACATGTGGCAGATGATGTCACTGCTACAATAATCATATTTCTCATTTCAAAGATCAAAATGTGCATTAATGCTTGCCATGAAACTCAACAGATACAAAACTCACGATGTTACATGAACAACTTTGTAATGACCATCATCTTCTCGTGCACGCCCCTACGGCCAACCGCAACAGTACCCCAATCGCGACAGTATCCCGAACGTGACAGTATTTCGACCGTGACAGTACCCCCGACTGTAACAGTACCCCGACCGCGACGGGCACAGAGCTCTGCCCCTATCAATTAATTAATACAGTTTAAAATAAACACATCATTAATTAATTAATGAAGAAAATAGTTATATATCATTTTTCGATTTTGTTAAAAAAACTCATTAATATTCATAGATTATTAATTTTTCATCGTTACTTTTATAAATTAAATTAATTAATTTTCATCATTACTTTTCAAATCACCTTTAATAAATTAAGTTGACATGCTTAATGATATCATATCATAGTAGGTATTTGATGGAGTTCTACTAAAAACGTTTTCACTTTTATGAATTTTCATCGTTACTTTTAATTTGAGAATACGAATGCTCTGGATGTTGAATGAAGAAAGCATGATTATGTGCACATAAATCAAATTGGATTCTTGGGCCTACCCTCTCTGATGTCTTTGGTTTTGATTTGAGTGCATGATTCCGCAGCAAATGCGACAGTTTATGGGGCCACTGTTTCAGTGGTACTCTGTGAGCAGCCACTTTGTGCATTTATTGTCAAAGGTTAGGTCTTTCTCCTCTGAGAGAAGTCACTTTGTGCATAGTGCCAATGGTTAGGTCTGTTTCCAATCTTCTCCAGCCCATAACCCCAATGATTGGGGACTATATGGGTTCTGTTGTTGTTGTAGATTACAATATATATTAAATCATTAGATGAAAACAATAAGGCTATAGTTGACAATTTGGAATGTTTCGTTAAAGACAATTTTTTTCTTTTAATATTATGTATATACATATTTATCAACATTATATTAGTTATAGGTTATATATATTATATATATGCCCCGGCCATGATAGTAACATGGACACTAAAATAAAATCTAGTGGGCCTTATTTTGAGTTTTTGTCCATATAAATTACAAAATAATACAAATAACAAATAATCACAAAATGGTCAACGATCGAGAAGTTGACCTTTCGATTAATTAAGGACACGGCAGGACAACGATCACCATCCTAATTAACTTAGTGAAGGATAGGCACAACTTCAAGTCTTCAACAGCATCCTAACTTATATTAGCTGCAGAGTTCTCCAAAGGGCAGATGTGTTGTACCAAAAAATGGCAGTGGCAAGCTTTGAAGCTCATGGAAGCGATGATGTGATTTTCTGTGGGATCATCATATGCCTCTCTATCATCTCCGTCACTATTTTCACATGCTTCGATCGCCCGAAGCATTCGACGGCAGACAAGAATTCGGCGCGCCATGGACGGAGAGGCAACACGTATCTTACTTTTTGATCGACGCACTTCTTTTTCGGCTCTTATCCACCGATTTACCTAACTTCATACGTTCTCATATGTTGTTATTTTCCACCTGCGTGTTTGGCTTATAAAACTTTGGGCGAGATATGTTATTCCTAATTTCTTGTTTGTAAGCAACTGAGTTGTTATTATTATGACCGTCAAGGTGTTAGATGTGTGAGCACGAGTATTCCTAGATCAAAAATATTCATATACGCTAACCCAACTAAAGTCGATGTGATATATGTAATGATTAGATATAAGATTTGTTTGGGATGATGGTGGCGATGGGAAAAGCTCTATCCCACAGTCATCGCTCTTTTTAGATTGTTTGAATGATCATAAGCATTTTCAAAAGTTCTTTTACCACTAATTTCCCCTCGTTACATTTTTCACCGCCACCACTGTCACAAAAAGAGCCGGTGTCATTATTGTTAGTAGAAGATAATATGTAATAAATTTCTTAACACATTATAATTTAGAGGGATTTATACTAGAATAAAAAACTGGCATGTGGTCATTTCTGTGAATTTTATATGGCGATTTTTATCCGCACTACAGTTTTGACTATTCGCACTCTTTTTGTATGAGTTATTACGCGCCTTTTGAAAATATGTCTTGTGCATGTATTTTTAGGAAAAGTGATTAACACGAAAGTTGTAGATCTTAACTTTCGTGTTGAACACTTTTCCTTTAAATGCACGCACAAGACGTATTGCCGCCCTGATTGAAGCATGTGCGTAACAATAACGAATTTTTGGAAATACGTCTTGTACATACATTTTTAGGAAAATTGTTCAACACGAAAGTTGTAGATCTCGACAAGATCTACAACTTTGGTGTTGAACACTTTTCCTAAAAATGCATGTACAAGACTTATTTCCAAAATGCGCGTAATAACTTATAAAAAAAGAGTGTGGATAGCCAAAACTGTAGTGATGATAACAATCGTCTTTTATATTATTATCTGCATTTATCATGTGTATCCCGCATTTTTTAACTTCAAAGTATATTTTCGAACTGCATGCAGTATTTTCTCCAGTAGTTAATTGTAATGTTTGATCATAATTCTAAGTTAAAAATAAGTTATGCGCGTGTTTATATTATGTTGGTACTATTTGATGTTTTTTGTCGATATTTGGCGGTATATCATTCGAAATTGAGCATGGGATGTGCATTCGTTGACGACCTCTTCATGGCTTGAGGACTCCTTTGCTTTTGATCTATCATTCCTTGTCGAGTTTAATGAGGTGGTTTTCATCAAAATCCATGCGAGGCCAATCGCTTGGCTGATTTTTGTGCAAAGTAGGCTCAATCCTATAGTTTCCTTTGGCGAAATCTAGAACCTGCGACTTCTTCGGGGGACTTGGCTAGCATGATTCCCCTCTTGTAGTTTGTACTTTTGTTTTTATCAATGCATATGCAGCCTTTTGGTGAATCAAGTGGAAATGCTTGTTACCATATATTTCTAATTTTAATGTGAGCATGCTTTATAAGGAAGTGATTTTACAAAGAAATTGAAAGGCATTCATCTTTATGTTTATGATTCTCTTCATATTCCGTACAACAATATATATGGAAGTTCAGTATATTTGGGAGGAAATCATTAATTTTGAGGTCCATTGGTTTGGATTTGGAGTTTGGCGGATGTGGAAATTTATGATAAATAAGAGCTGTGCGCAATCAACCAATAGGATAGTTTCCGTGTGAGCTTTTATGGATCGGGATTCTCTCTATTTGAGATCTCCTGCACAAATTAATTTGGACTGTGAAATGGATACGATTCATTTGGAATCAAATGGAGAGAATCCTGATATGGCTTTTATGATCTATCTATGAATCAAATTTTATGAAAACTGTGTACAGTTATGCGGACTATCATACAAAACTCATATATGGAAATCAAAATCTTTCAAAATCTGTTATCACTAGTTGTAACGGGAAAGATTGTCTTTGAAAATGATCGAAGGAGTAGGATGATACATGAAAAGTATATTAACAATTAATAAGCATTATGTATATATCACAAGGGGGACCCCCGTGCCCCACGTGACAGTATCCCATCACGATGGTACTTCACCTGCTCTCAGACGCATGAGCTTCACACGACGACACTACCGCCGCTCCCAGACCCCATATAGCACGGAAATTGAGCGACAGCGGGTGACAACCGGACCCTCAGCCTCGCTGGACGACCTCTCCCTAAAAAAAAAAGCATTGAAATGAACTTCACATTATGTAGGAAATTAAAAAGATGAGTACAATGTTAAACGCCGTTCTTGTTAGAATCTCTCCCTAAAGATGAAGACACGGATCTGCATGGTGATAATCGTAATCAAGGGTTTCGAGTTTGTGGTCACTCCAAAAATTCGGATGATAAAAATCAGAACATGATGAAAATCGAAACTTTATGTAACAGCTCAAAGCACACATCCAAGGGACAAGATACTGCCAGCTCAGCAATCCAAGACACTGATGATGGATGCACCGAAGGCGGACACATGGCCAAGCCCAACGGCTCTTACAGCGGACAAGCCAACGGCTAATTCAACATTTATTATTTATAATTAAAGTATTTCTATAATTATTGTATTTTCTAATTCTAAGCACTATTATAAATATGAAGGAAGGATGTAATCGTAAGCAGGAAATAATATAATCAGTATTCTTATTTTCATTAGCCAAGTGTAGTTCGTAATCCGCCGGCCACCCGCTGGCGTGGTTACATTGGTGATCTCGTTGAACCTCCCGCCATGACAGGCACCAAGCCACCGCCAAACACGCGATTGAAGGATCTATCCCATGGCCAACAAGAAATTTGGAAGACCATGGATCAACGACAAGCGGAGCAAAACCAAAACTGGTGGATCAACGACAAGCGGAGCAAAACCAAAACTTCACCAGATTGGAGACAGAAATGCTCAAACTAACCATGGCGATCCAACAGTCCACCGACCAATCATCTCAAGATTTAAAAGTCCTACGACAGGAGATGAGTTCGTTGCTACAGCCCCCCCCCCCCCCCCCCCCCTCACACTCAGGAGGGAGGATCTGCGCCTCTTCGGTCTCAGGCTGAAGCTATCATGGGGACTTCGTCATCAACATCGACCGGACACCCAACACCGGTGTTCACACCCCCACGGAGTGCTACCTGTTGGGAAATGTTCGCAGGACAGTCAAATAAAGCAGAGAAAAAAAAATTAGTAACAATAATCAATAACGAGAGTATCAAATAACAAGCAACGTCCGATACAAAACGCCACGGAGAAGCCGGACTTGCTTGATCCGCGGGAGAAAGGATAATCTTGACTGCAATCCGCTAGCACAGCGGACGCACAAGGTTCACCGGAACCTTCAACGTCGAAGTCCGACGTTCAACCGCAACCACCACCGGAGACCAACGCCGCCACCGGAGACAAACGCCGTCAAGACTAACTGCACACACGCAAGCCTTCAACGTCAACGGCGAACTCCGCCAAGCCCGACGACGACTCGCACTCCAACGCCGGCGGCTCACCTTCAAGACCGGCAACACCACCCTCTCCTACAATAGCGAAACACCACAAGGCCGGCGGCCTCCCTGTCGCACAAGAGAGAGAGAGAAAGAGAACGAGAGAGAGAGGGAAAGTGGCCAGCTACAAAGCTACAGGCCGGTTCTTTCTTTTTCTTCACCCAGGCCCGCTGAATTCCTCCAGGATTCTCACGGTATTAATCCAAGGTGGTTCTCCTTTATGGTACTCCATTCAAAGGTGGCCATCTCCCCCATTTATAACAGGAGAATTTCTGCGGTTACCAAACCCCCTATTAAATTCCGGTCTGTTTTTCCAAAAACTGATGGTAGCTACCTAAGCAGCCCAAATTTGTAATTACTGGTCGCACCTTTATTTCCCCAAATAACTGCCGGACAGTTTCCAAAAAACTGGCGCCATTATTGCCATTACCATGCATGGCAGTTACAATCTGCGGGTGGCCCACTGCATTGATCCGAACCAAAATACAACAATTCACCACCTTGGTTCGGGATCCGAAGCCACCACCTGCACGAAGCACTTCCTGCACGAAGCACACTAACTGCACAAGGCAACTCTGCACAAAGCACCGACTGTGCGAAGCAACACTGCGCGAAGCACTACCCCAAAAACTGAGGCGTCAGCCGACTTGCTCCAGTCGACTCAGTAAAATCCGTCATCTCCTTCCAGGTTTGATGTCACCAAGCCGCATCTTGGACATCCTTCGAAGTTCCAGAACTTCTTGCACGCTGCGGACAATTTCTCCTAATGTGACCAACCTGTCTGCAGTGGTAACACGTCACTGCCTTCTTCGATTCCGACCGAGCTCGTGCACTGCTCGATCCTCTATCAAAGTTCCTCTCGCGTCCATGCGCTACCAAGATCTGGTCACCCCTAGGAGTGGGGGTCCTTTAGCATCTGACTGGATAACAGCGCCGATGTGACTTCTTCCAGCACTACCGTATCCTTCCCATACAGGAGCGTAGTCACCATATGGTTGTATGACGCTCGGAGCGAGGTAAGAAGCAAGAGGGCTTTGTCTTCTTCCTCTACCTTCGACCCAACCACATGCAATAGGCTCAGAAGACCGTTGAACACATTAAAGTGTTCCTGCAGGTTGCCACCTTCCTGCATCTTCGGCGCGTAGAGGCGCTGCTTCAGCAACAATCTCGTTGTCACGGATTTTGCCAAGTACAGTCGCTCCAGCTTCTCCCAAAGCCCAACTGTCGTCTCTTCAGTCTCGATGTTGAAGAACACCTGGTTAGCAACACACATCCTAATTGTGCTCGTGGCTTTTTCATCAAGATCCTTCCATTCCTCATCTTTTACCTCCATGATTAATGTGTCGCGCCCCTGCAAGACTTGAATCAAACCTTGTTGAACCAACATATCCTTAACTCGAATCTGCCATAGGCTAAAATTCTCACTTTCATCGAACCTCTCCACTGAATATCTCTCCAAAATTGCGTTCTTCCCTGCCATGACTGTCTACGACAAACTAGAAGACCTGATTAGTTCAAAAGGTCGGATCTGAAAGAGTGGGAAGAGGACCTAGTCGTTCACCACCGCAGTCAAACCCTTCCTAGAACGTCCAATCACGATCGTCTACCAACCTGGCTCTGATACCACTTATTGGGAAATGTGCGCAGGACAGTCAAATAATGCAGAGAAAAAAAAAATTAGTAACAATAATCAATAACGAGAGTATCAAATAACAAGCAAAGTCCGATACAAAACGCCACGGAGAAGCCGCACTTGCTTGATTCGCGGGAGAAAGGACAATCTTGACTGCAATTCGCTAGCACAGCGGACGCACAAGGTTCACCGGAACCTTCAATGTCGAAGTCCGACGTTCAACCACAACCACCACCGGAGACCAACGCCGCCACCGGAGACAAACGCCGTCAAGACTAACTGCACACACGCAAGCCTTCAACGTCAACGACGAACTCCGCCAAGCCCGACGACGACTCGCACTCCAACGCCGGCGGCTCACCTCCAAGACCGGCAACACCACCCTCTCCTCCAACAGCGAAACACCACAAGGCCGGCGGCCTCCCTGTCGCACAAGAGAGAGAGAGAGAGAGAGAGAGAGAGAGAGAGAGAACGGGAGAGAGAGAGAAAGTGGTCAGCTACAAAAGCTATAGGCCGGTTCTTTCTTTTTCTTCACCCAGGCCGGCTGAATTCCTCCAGGATTCTCACGGTATTAATCCAAGGTGGTTCTCCTTTATGGTACTCCATTCAAAGGTGGCCATCTCCCCCATTTATAACAGGAGCATTTCAGCGGTTACCAAACCCCCTATTAAATTCCGGTCAGTTTTTCCAAAAACTGATGGCAGTTACCTAAGCAGCTCAAATTTGTAATTACTGGCCGCACCTTTATTTCCCCAAATAACTGCCGGACAGTTTCCAAAAAACTGGCGCCATTATTTCCATTACCATGCATGGCAGTTACAATCTGTGGGTGGCCCACTGCATTGATCCGAACCAAAATACAACAATTCACCACCTTGGTTCGAGATCCGAAGCCACCACCTGCATGAAGCACTTTCTGCACGAAGCACACTAACTGCACAAGGCAACTCTGCACAAAGCACCGACTGTGCGAAGCAATACTGCGCGAAGCACTACCCCAAAAACTGAGGCGTCAGCCGACTTACTCCAGTCGACTCAGTAAAATCCGTCATCTCCTTCCAGGTTTGATGTGACCAAGCCCGCATCTTGGACATCCTTCGAAGTTCCAGAACTTCTTGCACGCTGCGGACAATTTCTCCTAATGTGACCAACCTGTCTGCAGTGGTAACACATCACTGCCTTCTTCGATTCCGACCGAGCTCGTGCACTGCTCGATCCTCTATCAAAGTTCCTCTCGCGTCCATGCGCTACCAAGATCTGGTCACCCCTAGGAGTGGGGGTCCTTTAGCATCTGACTGGATAACAGCGCCGATGTGACTTCTTCCAGCCCTACCGTATCCTTCCCATACAGGAGCGTAGTCACCATGTGCTTGTATGACGCTCGGAGCGAGGTAAGAAGCAAGAGGGCTTTGTCTTCTTCCTCTACCTTCGACCCAACCACATGCAATAGGCTCAGAAGACCGTTGAACACATTAAAGTGTTCCTGCAGGTTGCCACCTTCCTGCATCTTCGGCGCGTAGAGGCGCTGCTTCAGCAACAATCTCGTCGTCACGGATTTTGCCAAGTACAGTCGCTCCAGCTTCTCCCAAAGCCCAACTGTCGTCTCTTCAGTCCCGATGTTGAAGAGCACCTGGTCAGCAACACACATCCTGATTGTGCTCGTGGCTTTTTCATCAAGATCCTTCCATTCCTCATCTTTCACCTCCGTGATTAATGTGTCGCGCCCCCGCAAGACTTGAATCAAACCTTGTTGAACCAACATATCCTTAACTCGAATCTGCCATAGGCTAAAATTCTCACTTCCATCGAACCTCTTCACTGAATATCTCTCCAAAATTGCGTTCTTCCCTGCCATGACTGTCTACGACAAACTAGAAGACCTGATTAGTTCAAAAGGTTGGATCTGAAAGAGTGGGAAGAGGACCTAGTCGTTCACCACCGCAGTCAAACCCTTCCTAGAACGTCCAATCACGGTCGTCTACCAACCTGGCTCTGATACCACTTGTTGGGAAATGTGCGCAGGACAGTCAAATAATGCAGAGAAAAAAATTAGTAACAATAATCAATAACGAGAGTATCAAATAACAAGCAAAGTCCGATACAAAACGCCACGGAGAAGCCGGACTTGCTTGATTCGCGGGAGAAAGGATAATCTTGACTGCAATTCGCTAGCACAGCGGACGCACAAAGTTCACCGGAACCTTAAATGTCGAAGTCCGACGTTCAACCGCAACCACCACCGGAGACCAACGCCGCCACCGGAGACAAACGCCGTCAAGACTAACTGCACACACGCAAGCCTTCAACGTCAACGGCGAACTCCGCCAAGCCCGACGACGACTCGCACTCCAACGCCGGCGGCTCACCTCCAAGACCGGCAACACCACCCTCTCCTCCAACAGCGAAACACCACAAGGCCGGCGGCCTCCCTGTCGCACAAGAGAGAGAGAGAGAGAGAGAGAGAGAGAAAGAGAATGGGAGAGAGAGAGAAAGTGGCCAGCTACAAAAGCTACAGGCCGGTTCTTTCTTTTTCTTCACCCAGGCCGGCTGAATTCCTCCAGGATTCTCACGGTATTAATCCAAGGTGGTTCTCCTTTATGGTACTCCATTCAAAGGTGGCCATCTCCCCCATTTATAACATGAGCATTTCAGTGGTTACCAAACCCCCTATTAAATTCCGGTCAATTTTTCCAAATACTGATGGCAGTTACCTAAGCAGCTCAAATTTGTAATTACTGGCCGCACCTTTATTTCCCCAAATAACTGCCGGACAGTTTCCAAAAAACTGGCGCCATTATTTCCATTACCATGCATGACAGTTACAATCTGCGGGTGGCCCACTGCATTGATCCGAACCAAAACACAACACTACCAACACTGGTATAATGAATCCATCTCAATACATCATCGATGGACACAGGTTAGGCCCGGGCGTCCAGTTTCCCAACTTCCAAGGAACTGTGCACGACCTTAATATCGGACCACGGGAACCACTCACACCAATGCATCCCGGAACCCTATCACTGGGCCATCAAATATTTTCAACCCCAACCAACCACAAGCAGATTCGGAGGACTACCAACCAACCAGATCACATCGGGACAGAGTATTCCACCACATTCGTGGAATTTCTACAACGCGCATGCTCCAAACAACCAATACCGGGAGGGTAACGAGCACTTCACAACAAATTTTCCAGGTGCCACATCAACAATCTCTTTCCCCTCATTCGGTCAGGTAAAATTTCACTTCCCTCGCTTTGAAAACGGAGATCCAACAGATTGGGTAACAAAAGCCGAACATTATTTTCGTTTTTACAACATCTCATATTCATCATATATGCCTATTATAGCAATGCACTTAGATCCCCCAGCATCACGTTGGTATGAATCATTGAACCCTGATGGCGCTTATTTCAATTGGAACAAATTCAAATTCGCTCTATTCACACGATTTGATCCATCAGCATTCGAAGATCTCATGATCAAACTCACATTATTACGGCAATTAAACACCTTTATGGCTTTCAAGGATAAATTTGAAGAACTAGCAACCAAAATAAATGGAATACCCCCGAAGTTACAAAATCAATATTTATCGCCGGATTAAAACCAACAATTCAAAGAAGCGTCATCACTCAAAAGCCACACACACAAGATGAAGCTTTTAACCTCGCCAAACTTTATGAAGAACAACGGCGAGAAGAGACGAGAACAACTCGACAGACATTTAACACCACCGGCAACCGACAGACATTTAATACCGCATTCAAAAAAACCCCTGGACCCCAAGAACCCCGTCAACACAACACCTTTAAACCAGGATAGAAACGTCTCACACCAGCAGAACTACAACAAAAATGGGAGAAAGGATTGTGTTATACTTGCGACGAACGCTACCTACCCGGCCACCACTGCAAAAATAAAGTCTCCTGTCTATTCATGGAGGACGACATCACGGACACTATTGAAACAATCGACACAAGCGACTCCGAGGATTCGCCGGAACAATCACCACCACCACCCTAGGGGTATGAGATTGGGTATCACGCACTAATAGGGACACTTTCTAGCCAATCTATTAGATTTGAAGGCTCACTCTTAGCACACACAGTGCAAATACTAGTGGACTACGACAGTTCCACAAACTTTATTTCACAATGGGTCGCTAGCTTCCTTCACGCACCCATCACCGACATCAAACCGTTCAAGGTCCACGCCGGAAACGGAGAAATGTTAACATGTGTCGGAATATATCTTAACGCAAACATCACAATTCAAACGCACAACTTTTCCACAAATCTCTTCGTACTCGATTTATACGGATCAGATATGGTTCTAGGAATGGTTTGGTTGGAATCACTAGGCGACGTCACCACAAACTATAAAGACAAACAAATGACATTCCAGCACAATAATCAGACAATATGCCTTCAGGGCATTCGCCCAATAGTAACAAACCCAATCACCCCGAGTCAAATAAATAAACTACTATCCCAGGACTCAATGTCGGCATCAATTTTATGTTTCTTTTCCCTCCAAACCGAAGATCAAATCCACGCATCTAAAGAACCAGAACACCCCGACCTTACAACGCTACTAACTGACTTTAAGGACATTTTCCAGAAACCGAAGAGCCTTCCACCACCAAGAGATTGTGACCATAAAATACCGCTACAACAACCCGGGACAAGTATCAAGGTAAGACCTTACCGTTACCCACATTACCAAAAAACTGAGATTGATCGCTTATTAGAAGAAATGCTAGCACAAGGACTGATCCGACCAAGCTCCTCTCCCTTTTGCTCTCCAGTCCTCTTAATAAAAAAGAAAGATGGCACTTGGCGATTTTGCGTCGACTACCGAGCGCTAAACAACGTAACAATATGGGACGCTTTTCCAATGCCAACAGCAGATGAGCTATTCGACGAATTACATGGCTCCACATTATTTTCCAAACTGGACCTACAGTCAGGATACCATCAGGTGCGCATGCACCCAGAGGACATACACAAAACCGCATTCCGCACCCCACAAGGACTATATGAATTCCTCGTCATGTCATTTGGCCTCACTAACGCACCAACCACATTTCAAGCCTTAATGAATACGATTTTCCAACCATACCTACGAAAATTTGTCGTTATCTTCTTTGACGATATATTAATATATAGTCAAGATTTATAGAGTCACTTGCAACATTTAAAAACCATATTAAAAATAATGCGTGCACACTCACTCTTTATCAAACGTGCCAAGTGCCAATTCATGACACCCACAGTAGACTTCCTAGGCCACGTTATAACCGCGGCTGGAGTAAGCCCCCACCCAGACAAAGTAAACTCAAATTTAAAATGGCCCAGACCAACTGCAGCTAAACAACTAAAATCTTTTCTTGGCCTCTCCGGGTATTATAGACGATTCATTAAACACTACGCCACCATAGCAGCACCTCTGCCTCTCCGGGTATTATAGACGATTCATTAAACACTACGCCACCATAGCAGCACCTCTCACAGACCTCTTAACAAAAGATGGATTTAAGTGGAATGAGCAAGCCACCACAACATTCGATCAACTTAAAACACAATTAACAACAACCCCCATACTAGCGCTACCAGATTTTTCAAAACCGTTTGCCCTCGAAACCGACGCATCCAGCTGCGGAATCGGAGCAATCTTATCCCAAGAAAAACACCCATTGGCTTATTTTAGTAAAAAACTTACCGCAAGGGAGCAAAATAAATCAACATATGACCGAGAATTATTAGTCATTTCTACAGCTTTAGATAAATGACGACAATATCTTCTGGGAGCCCCTCTTATCATACGCACAGATCATCAGACACTTCATCATTTGACCACACAAATAGTAAACAGCCCATCCCAACAACGTTTCCTTTCAAAAAATTTAGGCTTTGATTTTAAAATCGAATATAAACCGGGACGGCTAAACGCAGCAGCAGACGTCTTGTCTAGATTACCAGACCAAACACTCAATAACTTAACTTGCTCTTATAATATATGTAACAATTTCCAACAGTTGTCAGATTGGTAACACACGGACTGCCTCGCAAAAAAGATTATACGGACCCTGCGACAGGAGAAGACCACACCGACCAATTGGATCCTGGCCGATCAAAAATTATTTTTTAAAAATGTTTTATACATTCCAACTTGCCCACTACGACACCAACTCCTCCAGGAAGCTCACGCCTCCCGTTCAAGTGGGCACGCTGGCATTAAACCAACCTATTACCGCCTCGGATCCAACTATTACTTGCCTAAAATGATAACAGATATTAAATTATACATCAAAACGTGTGACTTATGTCAAAAAGGGAAGGGACTGAATCACAGCCCGTTCGACGTACTTCAACCATTACCTATACCCACACAAATCTGGACGAACTTATGTATGGATTTTATAACGCACCTACCACCATCTGAAGGATATACTAACATCCTAGTAGTAGTAGACCGTCTCACAAAAGGAGCCCACTTCGCCCCGTTACAAGCCTTAATCGGACCGATCGTCGCTCGAGTTTTCTGGGATAACATCGGCAAATTGCATGGTATCCCGGACACAATCATCACAGATCGAGACCCCGTATTTTTGAGCAAATTTTGGAAGGCCCTGTTCACACAACAAGGAACCAAACTCAGTTACAGCTCTGCCTATCACCCCTAGACGGATGGACAAACAGAGCGGGTGAACAGATGCCTGAATCAGTACCTTAGGATATTCGCACACCAAAACCCTAAGCACTGGTCCAAATTACTGAGTTGGGCGGAATTTTACTACAACACCACATATCACTCGTCAGCCGATATGACCCCCTTTGAGCCATGTTCGGCCGCCGACCCCCCACAATTGTCAGACACTATCACAACAATAATACAATACAAGCTGTCCTAGCAGAATTAAGTGATAGAGATAAATTGTTGAAGCAACTTCGCACAAATCTCCAACGAGCCCAGCAGCACATCCAAGCTACAGCAAACAAAAAAAAACACTGATTCAGCTCAAGGAAGGAGAACTAGTACTACTAAAACTACACCCGTATAAACAATTATCACTGAAACAACAAAAATCAGCCCGATTCAATTTAAAATATTACGGTCCATTCAAAATCCTCTAGAAAACTAACCCAGTAGCATAAAAACTGCAACTACCCGACTACTCAAGGATCCACCCAGTGTTCCATGTTTCACTACTGAAACCTTATTATAAATCCGAAGAAAATATTATACACAATTTACCAACAGTGGACGACAATAACACTCCAATACACGGAATATTGGCGGTTCTTGACGAACGCTCCATCTCGCGCCAAGTCAAGCAGGTTCATCAAGCACTAATCCAGTGGGAAGGATTAGTGGGAAGGATTAGCACCAGACTCGTGGGAGGACGTGGATTCCCTTCCCAACCAGGCACGACTATCCTTACAAATCCAGCAAAACACTCACACAAAACCGTTTGATGCAGGTAACATAAACAAAACCCGGACTACAGAACGATCAAACCAGCAAAACGACGATGCCAGGCATAAGGAACAAGAAGAAGAGCAATAAGAGGCAAAAGATGACTTATCTTGGGCAACTCCAGTGATCGACGGAACGGGCCACGAACCACTCGCCGATCGCGACCCCTCCACCTACGAAAATCACTCCAGCTGCCGAGACTTCCCCGCATACCACGACGCTCTCGCTCTCTCCGGCGACAAAACCGCTCTCTCCGACGACAAATCCCCACAGAGCAGCTCCAACAAAAGAACCTCAGGGAAGAAACAAAATTTTAAGCAACGCGGACGATTGCTATCGAGGCCAGGGACCAATGTAACAGCTCAAAGCACACATCCAAGGGATAAGATACTGTCAGCTCAGCAATCCAAGGCACTGATGATGGATGCACCGAAGGCGGACACATGGCCAAGCCCAACGGCTCTTACAGCGGACAAGCCAACGGCTAATTAATTCAGCATTTATTATTTATAATTAAAGTATTTCTATAATTATTGTATTTCCTAATTCTAAGCACTATTATAAATATGAAGGAAGGATGTAATCGTAAGCAAGAAATAATATAATCAGTATTCTTATTTTCATTAGCCAAGTGTAGTTCGTAATCCGTCGGCCACCCGCTGGCGTGGTTACACTTTACCTTGGAGTTAGGTAGGCGGGAGAGTGGGGTTCGTCACTTTCCAATAGAGGGACTGGGATATTGACTTGGGCTGTGAGTTGTTAACGGTGTAGAAACCCTCTTCCGCGACTGTCATCGCAGGAGGAATGCATGTGTGCCGATGCACATATTTAGGGTTATACTATTCTCCAATAGAACAGATGCAGAAGGTTCGAATGAACTTGCAGAATGAAACCACTGGCTGAGAATGCAGGCGCTAGCAAGCTATCAATTTGCAGTTGTCGGCCTGAGCGAGAGGGTGAATACATATCTCTTGCGATGGAGAACACCGATCGGAGGAGGGGGATTAAGAGCTGGAGTCGAAGAAGAAATTGCTTCCTACGGTTTCGCGAACATTTACAAAGGAGGAATCGACAGATTTGCGGCGACGCGCGATGGAGCGAGGGGTTCATTTGGAGGGATCGGGGTCAGCGTCAGGCGATGAGCGAGGGAGGCATGGGATTGGGAGTGTTTAAGCGAGCGTGATCCGCTGCGAAGTAGGTTGAATTTTTGGAATCGGGCTCCGGATTCAAATTTTCATCGGCAATCACTTCGATCTTCTAGGAGATCATTTCAATCTCCTAATTCGCTGCGTATAGTAATATCAAGACCGTGGGCCTAGTTTGGGGCTAGTAGAGCTCTCATGGTTTTGATTCGGTTTATATTCTACTAAAATCGTGAACCGATCTATCAGGGTAACGATTTTAGTAGAATAAAAACACACCCGTGCACGTTTCCGAATGTGTCCAAATCTAGGTCCTCCTATGGTTCCTATTGTGCTTAATTATATCATAGAGAAGATAATATTTAAAATAATAACACTAATAATAATAAATATGTTGCAGTTCGATACAACTTTAGTATGGTCTGAATCGGGTTTAGGAATTCTGAAAAGCTCGAAACTCACATGTTGCGATTCGGTTCTGATCCAGATAATAAAATGAAGGAATCACATCCAGACCATTATCTTACGTGGTTCCAAAATTCAAACTGGAAAAAAAATAATTCAGAAGCAATTAAGGCTCACTTGAAGTTTGGGGGGACTTATTTTCACCGGTCAAGCAGTCACGACCGCATGAACCGGACCTTAATTAAGGTCCGGTTCATGCGATCGTGACCGCTTGACCGGTGAAAATAAGTCCTTCCAAACGGAGCCTTAAGTCAAGTTTTATGTGGTTCCAATTCAATTTACGATTCCTGATTTCAAGTGACAGCTCAGGCGCAATGGTGGGAGCCCAACAACACACACTCCATCTGCCACCCCAGAAAACTCAAAGTTTTGAGCCAAGATTTTTTCTATGTATGAACAAAGTACTAAATTATTCAAAAATTATTCAACAAAGCCAAAAACATACTATATTATATCACTAAATGATACTCTTGTAAATTCATATTTTTCTTGTAATTTTCAATATAATGCCTTCTTTGTTTGCAAATTAAATTTTCTTAAAATTTAAATAATATTTATCACGTTTTAAATAATTTATGGCACTTAGCACCCCACAATTAGGGGGGTTTGACTCATTGCATTCTAAAATTTGTTCTTTGGCACTTTGTACTCACTATCTCTTTAATAGAGTAACTTTGCACCCTCTCCTATTTTTTGTCATTTTTTAATTAAAAAAAAAACTTTGTTACTAAACAACATGAGTATTTTAGGTAGCGTTGCCATGCCTTCTTTCCTTACGACAAAAGAATGTTGGGTCTGCGATTCTCCGATGACACCTTCTGGACTTTTCCCAAGCGACACTCTGGCGAACTAGCGTTTCCTTCGTTGTCGTCCTCCAGAAAGCACGTCGGATTCTTCTTTCACAGATTTTCGAGAGGTAAGTTCCATCGTGAAGCATTGTTTATTGATTATTATTTGATGCTTCACTGGTTTAGGGTTTCTATACTTGAAACTGAGTAGGACAAAGACGATGATCTCCTAGGAGATCAATATTGTAACACCCAAAAATCTTGGTTCAACTCTCCAAGAACCCATTGCGTTTGAGGGCATGAAAGCCCTGGGGAGCCTAAGGAAGTCCCACGGAGATTGGGTTTAGTCACGCATGGTCGTGCGTAGCCAAACCGCACGAGCAAATTCAGGAATACAATTTTGACTGTTTTTTTGTGCGCAGGGTCGTGCGTGTGTAATTCCACATGGTCATGCGAAATGACCGCTCGTGAGAATTGAGGGTGAACAGTAGTGCGAGGCTAGAATGCATGATCATCTTCAGGACATCATTTCAGGATGCGCTTGGTCACGCACAGTCGTGCACGAGATAGTACACACGGTCATGTGTACGGGGCCATAACTCATTTTAAACCTAATTTTTGGGCCGATCGATGGGGGGATTCATGATCGGATGGCTAGAATCCTTCCCTGGAGTTATTAGATCATGTATGGGACCAAATTCCTTCATTATTCAGCTCTTGGTTCTCTCTCTGAGGTTAGAGAGGAGGAAGGAGAGGAGGAAGAAGAAAGGGGATTCCACCATTGGAGGTGCTTCAGAGCTCCGATCGACGGACCGAGATTGGATACGCAAAGAGGATTCAAGGGTGGTCATTTTCATCTTTGTATTTCAGTGTTTCCATGGCGGGGAAGAAATCCAAGAAGGTAATGACATTTCTTTCCCAGTTATAGGCTGTGTACATGACATTCTTTGTTTATATGCTTTGATTTTGTGGTTGTGGTACCCGATACCTATAATTAGGGGGATTAGGTTAACCAAGGTTCATTGTGAACTACTGGGGCATGGGATTACATCCATGACATTATTGCATTAGAAATTCGAAATCAATTAACGGATTAGGCATTGTTGGTGAAGCCAAAGTCGTGGCCCATGACCCGATTTGGTAATGATTGTTTGACAGTGCATCTAGGGTTTTGGTAGAAGTGCGATTGCGGACATAATGTTGTTGTGATGCTCATTGTCCAAGAGAATGGTGGATGCTGAAATTAGGGCAATGAGTGCATAAGAGAATCCTAGTAATTGAATGTGACTTCGAGATAGCGTATGCTAGTGAATAGATTGTTGGAAGCGTCATAACTTTTGGAGATTGTGTATGATGTCATCATAAGAGAGGCGTTGTGAATTCATGTGTTGATACACTTAAAATAGTGTTAGATAAGTATCGGTGAGTGAATTCTTGGGTAATTCTGTCGTGTAGACCAGGAGAGGTTACACATGATGCCACCATATATAATTTGGGTTGAGTCCCTGAAGTGAGTGAATTCTTAGGTAATCCTGCCGTGTAGTCCAAGAGAGGTTAAACATTATGCCATTGTATATGATTTGGGTTGAGTTTCTGAGGTGAGTGAGGGTAATCCCGTTGTGTAGACCAGGAGAGGTTACACATGATGCCACCATATATGATTATGGTTGAGTCCCTGGGGTGAGTGAATTCTTGGGTAATCCCACCGTGTAGGCTAGTAGAGATTAAACATGATGCCACTGTTGAAACCAGTTTCCCGGCTTCAGCGTTCGAAAGGGGTTACGACTAACCCTTACTTGACCTGAGCCTAGACCCGTGACCGGTTGCTAGGAACTAAGAGACTTGGACTTGATGAACACTTGAATCCACAAATGGACCCCTTAAGCTGCAGCGCGGAGGTCCCACCACATACCCGAAAGATCTTAGAGCGCTTCCCCTCCCAAGCCAATGCTGAGCCTGGGCACCTTGGAGGGCACTAAGGAACACCTCACCGACCACCTTCAACGTCAAGGGGAGGGGAGGGGTAGTGCTTGCTCACACGACCACGCGAGGGAGGGGGTAGAGGCCAACCCTTCCCAAGGTGCCCATGGGGGTCTATTTATAGACTTTCCCAAAAATGGACTGCGGATAGCCAAAATTGGACTGCGAATAGCCAAAATTCTGCTATCCGCAGTCCGACCATGACCATGAACAATCAACGCGTGAGGGAGGGCGAGTGGGACTCGAGATGCCCACTTCCCCCTCATGGGAGGTCATCCCGACCTCCCCCCAACGTGCCGGGCGAGTGGGAGCATTCCTCCCACTCGCCCAAAAGAGGGTGGCGAGTGGGAGGGCCCCCTCCCACTCGCCCCCAAGGTGGCCGGCGAGTGGGAGGCTCCTCCCACTCGCCCGGCGAGTGGGAGGATTCCTCCCACTCGCCCGGCGAGTGGGGGGGTCCCTCCCACTCGCCCGGGCGAGTGGGAGGCTCCTCCCACTCGCCCGAAGGGGGGTTGGGGGAGCGGGTGCTCCCCCTGCTTCCCCCGCGGCCTCTCTTTGCCTTGAGCGGTTTCGACCGTCTCCACGCGATCGTATTGCCCGTCTCGGTCGCCTTCGTAATCTTGGCCTCATCCGGGTCGGGTCCCACCGACTCGGGAAATATGAGGGTTGTACACAATCCCCGCTCTTTGCGAGCTTGTCCCAAGCTCGGAAAGAAAGTCCAACCCACCTATTTGACGAGTAGGTGGGACCTTAGGGGAATCCGCGAAAAGATCTGCCAACGGGGCATTCCTGCCGAGCTTTTCGGTTGATCCTGACTTGAGACGGAAGGTGAACCTTTTTCCACTAAACACCCCTCCTATGAACCGAGATCAACCAGAGATGGAAAAAGCTCAACACCTTTGGTCGAATTGACTTCGATCTGAGGTGGAGGAAAGACTCAGCACCTCTAGTCGAGCCGAGCTCGACCTGAGGTGGGAGGAAAACCTTTCTCCACTTAAGAACCCTCCTATGGGCCGAGCCCAACTGGAGGTGGAGAAAGCTCAACACCATGGGTCGGATTAACCTCGACCTGAGGTGGAAGAGAAACTCAACACCTCTAGTCGAGCCGAGCTCGACCTGAGGTGGGAGGAAAAACCTTTCTCCACTTAAGAACCCTCCTATGGGCCGAGCCCAACTGGAGGTGGAGAAAGCTCAACACCTTGGGTCGGATTAACCTCGACCTGAGGTGGAAGAGAAACTCAACACCTCTAGTCGAGCCGAGCTCGACCTGAGGTGGGAGGAAAAACCTTTCTCCACTTAAGAACCCTCCTATGGGCCGAGCCCAACTGGAGGTGGAGAAAGCTCAACACCTTGGGTCAGATTAACCTTGACCTGAGGTGGAAGAGAAACTCAACACCTCTAGTCGAGCCGAGCTCGACCTGAGGTGGGAGGAAAAACTGTGAAATTTTTTCCGGACCTTGTGAGAGCAAGCAGGAATAACAACTAGAGTTACAAGCCAAAACAACCAGAAACAATTTGGGGCAAACAATTGATCTTTATTGATTTTCTAACTTCAGTTACAGGGCAAGACATGCTTGACGAGACATGATTTCGTCAGCACAACACTCCAGAACCAATACAGAGAAGAATACTGAAAGACTTCAGACCGCACAACCCGCGCGACCTCTCTTGCACAGACCGCGCGATCTCCCTTGCGATCTCCTCCTGTTGCTAGACCGCAACACCCTGCCGACCTCAGACCACCACCAAACCGCTGCACAGACCGCTCCCTTCTTTCGACCTCCTGATCTTCCCAAACTCCAGCAACACAACTCCAAGCCGCAGACCGCCCGAACACTTTCAGAGGAAGAGGTGATCGCTGCTGCCCGCACTATCCGCAGAAGCTGCACAAGAAGAATTCGATCAGAGACCGCCCGGTCAGAAAACACAGACCGCAAGAAAGACACGAACTCAGCTTTCACTTGGTGTGTTCTATTTGCTGCTACAGTGGCCTCCTATTTATAGGCATGCGACCTGATCCAGTCACCACCCTATGAGATAGGATCACCACCCCTCAGACCGCGTGACCAAACCGGTCAACCCGCGATCAGCAGCCGAACTCCTGCTTCATTTTGGTGAACCCGCCAGCTTCACACATCAGCCATGAGAGACCGCTGCTCTCACGGCAGATCGCGACTTCAACGAAGATCGCCAGACCGCCCGAAGCTGTTCACCACCTGTGTTCGCACGAGACCGCGAACACAGTCAGTTCGCCATCAGACCGCGAACTCCTGTCCGCATGCCGATCTCCTCCTGAGACCGCGAACAGCAACCAGCTCGCAAGCCAGCCTCCTCCTGAGACCGCGAGCTGAGACCGCGCGACTAAGACCCTTAGTCCGCGAACTCTCCCAGAAGGCCCGGTCAGCTATCAGACCGCATCCTGAAGAGAACCTTGATCAAGCTGTGCGGTCACACCAGACCGCCACAGCCTTGAAGAGGACAGCCTGCCACGCGATCACGCACAGACCGCGCGGCTCCTCCTTCAGCAGACTTTGGACCAGAACAACAGTCAACCCGGGAGACCGCGACTAGGCACAGATCATGCCAAACCGCCGATCCAGACCGCCAAGTCGGCAAACTTGCCTGACCGCAGAATCAGACCGTTAGTTCGCGCGAACTCGCCAGACCGCTCGACCTCACCCAGACCGCCCAGATCCAAAAGCCTCCAAACTTCTACTTCAACAATTTCAACACTCCCCCTTGAAGTGGGAAGTTGAAACCAGCCCCAGTAAGCTCCTTAGCCGTGTGAACGGCCCCTTTGCCAGCGCCTTTGTGAAGATGTCTGCGACATTGTCCGCACTCCGCACATGCCCGACCGAAAGAGATCCCTCCAGCACCTTCTCCCGTATGAAGTGATGCTCGATCTCGATATGCTTGGTCCTCGCGTGACAAACTGGATTGGTTACCAGTTTGAGAGCACTCTCGTTGTCACCGCGTAGCAGAGTCGGCTCCCGAACCTCCTTATGGACGTCTCCCACCAACCTCCTAAGCCAGATGGCTTCTTGAGCTGCCAAAGCCGAAGCCTTGTATTCCGCTTCCGTGGTAGAGACTGACACGGAATCTTGTTTCTTGCTGCACCATGAAATAGCTGTGGGGCCCTCCATGAAGACGAATCCAGACGTCGACTTCCAATCATCCGAATCTCCCCCGTAGTCAGCATCCATGAACCCGTGCACCTTGAAGTCCGCATCCCTCCGGTACAGGAGACCCATGTCCGAGGTCGCCTTGACATACTTCAGAATGTTCTTGGCCGCTAGCAGATGAGGTACCCGTGGCTCCGCCATATATCGACTCACTCTGCCAACTGCATATGCAATATCCGGCCTCGTGATCGTCAGATAAATCAAGCTCCCAACTAGAGCTCGGAACACCAACGGATCTTGCATGATCCTCCCCTCATCCTTCCGAAGCTTCATAGCTTTATCCAGAGGTGTGGAAGTGCACTTCCCTTCCTTCATGCCGAATCGCTCCACGATTCGCTCCGCATAGCCGGCCTGGGTCACCAGCACTCCACCTTCCTTCCTCTGCACCTCGAGTCCAAGGAAATGGTGAAGTTCACCTAAGTCCTTCATCTCGAACCTGATAGACAGCTCGGCCCGAAGCTGCGCTACCTCCTCCTTCGAGTTCCCCGTCACGATCATATCGTCGACGTATAACAGCATGATGACTTGAAGCTCCCCGCTCTTCTTGACGAACAAGCTTGAGTCTGAGTCTGAAGCCCCAAATCCACAGAATAAGAGATATTCTGCGATCTTCCCATACCACGCCCTCGGCGCTTGCTTCAACCCATACAGGGCCTTCTTCAACTTGCAGACATGCTCCGGAAAATCTTCAGACACAAAGCCTGGAGGCTGGACCATGAAGATATCCTTGTCAATCTCACCGTACAAGAAGGCGTTCTTGACGTCGAGCTGCCAAATCTTCCATCCACTGAACGCCGCCAAGGCAATAATAAAACGAACTGAAGTCATTTTTGCCACCGGACTGAAAGTCTCCTCGTAATCTTCACCGTATTGCTGCGAGAACCCCCGAGCTACAAGGCGAGCCTTGTACCGCTCGATACTACCGTCAGCCTTCTTCTTCAGCTTGTAGACCCACTTGCATGTAACAGGAGTGGTGCCCTTAGGCTTGGGCACAAGAGACCAGGTCTCATTCTTCTCAAGAGCTGACATCTCTTCTTGCATTGCAACATCCCACTCCTTCACGCCTCTGGCCTTCTCAAAGCTCGACGGTTCTCTCTCATCTAAGGGACCAGCGAAGAAACATGAGACAAAGCTCACTGTGTTTCCTCCTGTATAGCGATCAGGGGCGATGATCGCTCGCTTCGATCTCCTCAGCTCCTTCCCCTGAACCGCATCATCTTCAGCTGCTTCTTCCCTAGCTCCTCTTCCAGACGTGCTAGGAGCATTGCTCCCCCTGCTCCCTGAACCAGAAGCTCCCGTCTCAGAACTAGAAGGCGATGGACCACCTGGTGACACAGGTAGCTCCACCTGAAGATTTTCCACAGCTTGCTCCGGCTCCTCCACCCTGCTCTCTGGTAACTCCACTCCAGAGGACCCCCTGTAAGATGTCACCTCATCGAACACGACGTCGCGAGATACAACAAATCTCCGCGTCTCCGGGTCCATGCACTTCCACCCTTTCTTCCTCTCATCGTATCCCACAAAGACTAGCTTCCTAGCCTTCGCTTCTAGCTTTGTCCGAAGAGCATCAGGGATGTGCACGTAACAGGTGGAACCGAACACCCGAAGGTGTGCCACGCTTGGCTTCTCCTTGAACATCATCTCATGCGGGGTCAACATGTTGATGGGGCTCAGAGGCATCCTGTTGATGACGTAAGCAGCACAAGACATTCCCTCCGCCCAGAAGGACTTTGGGATACTCTTGGCATGCAGCCAACACTTGCAGGTCTCCGTCAGATGACGGATCTTCCGCTCTGCAACACCGTTCTGCTGTGGAGTATGTGCACAAGTAAGCTCCCTCCGGATGCCTGCCTTCCTGCAAAAACTGGAGAACTCAGCAGAGGTGAACTCTCCTCCGTTGTCCGTCCTCAGCTTCTTGATCCGCAGATTCAGCCGACCTTCCACGAGCTCCTTGAACTCCACAAACTTGGCAAACGCTTCCGCCTTCTCCTTCAGGAAATAAACCCAGACATATCTGGTGTAATCATCGATCAGCACCAGCATATACCTGCTGCCTCCGAGGCTTGGGGTAGCAGTTGGTCCCATCAAGTCACCATGGATGCACTCCAACGGCTGACTACACCTTGTCTGTGACTTGTCAAACGGTAGTCGATGAGACTTGCCGAACTGACATCCCGCGCAAACGTGACCTTCTCCGTAGGAAGATAGACTTGGCAGGCCCTTGACAAGACCTTTCACCGCCATTGCTTTCAGCTTGTCCATCCCTACATGCCCCAACCTCTCATGCCATATCACGGCACCATCATTCGTCTTCATCTTGTCGATGTAGGAACTTGTCGACAAAACGAACAAGTCCTTTGCCCGTCTCCCAACATGAACGACCTCCGCCTTCACGGCCTCTACATTTCGTAGAAATTTCACTTCTGTTGGGCCGAACAGAACGTGATACCCAGCGTCAACAGCGTTGGTTACTGAGAAGAGGTTTTTCTTCATCCCGGGCACATGATAGACACTCTTCAAGGTAAGTGGCCCTCTATCACTGCCCAAAGAAACAACCCCCACCTTCTCGACTGGATGCACAGTATTATCAGCGGTGATGATAGCATTGTTACCTGTATAGGGTTGTGCTGATGAAAGCTTCGACTCATCTCCGGTGAGGTGATGACCACACCCCGAGTCCACGATCCAGTCCTCTTGATAGTTGATAGTAGCCGAGGCTTCAACCGAAGCCGAGAAGGCTCCTCCCCATCCTCCATCAATGTGCCTGGCCTCCACTTCCACCTTTCCAGCAACATGCCCCGATTGAGTAACAACTGGGCATTCCTTCTTGAAGTGCCCAACCTTCCCGCACTTGAAGCATCTCGGACCTTCCCCCTTCTTCTTCCCGTCAGCCTTGGGAGCATACCCCCTTTCCTGCTGCCCAGAAGTTGAAGGCCCATAGCCTCCCGCGATCTTTTTCTTCTTCTCCCACTTCTTCTTCTTCCCTGAGAAGAGCACCTCGCCGTTTCCCCCAGTCACTGACACTCCCGCCATCTGCCTTGCCAGACTTTCCTGCGAAGCTAGCAGATTCTCCAGCTCTAGCAGAGACGGCTGATTTGCCCATCCCTGCACTGACGTCACAAAGGCAACATATTCCTTCCGCAGGCCGCGGATGATGTGCCTCTTCAGCTTCGCCTCAGAGATAGGCTCATCAGGATCCAGTGCTGATATCTCAGCGCAGAGGTTCTTCATCTTCAGAAAGAAGTTTGAGATAGAAAGATCACCCTGAGCCGACCTTGCCAGCTCATTCTCCAAGAACTGCAGCCTCGCCACATTCTTCTTGTTAAACAGCCCATCCAGGGCTCTCCAGATTTCGGCAGCTGATCCACACCCTAAGATGTGATCAAATAGTTCCGGTGAAATGGCACGCTTCAAGGTGAACTCGGCTTTAGCATTGGTCTTTCTCCACGCCCTCACAGCCGGACCATTATCACCTGCTTCCGTTGCCTTCACCTCTTCAGTTGCATCTCCTCCAACAACCTCCCAGAGGTCCTCCCCTAGAAGATAGCTCTGCATACATGACCTCCACTTCTTAAAGTTGGTCGAAGTAAGCATATCAATCCCAAGACCTCTTGCAAATCCGCCTTCCATTGTTTTCCCTCTGGTTCCTTCTTCACAAAGGCGATGGCTACTCTAAGTTATTCACTGCTCTAACCACTCCAACCTAGCTCTGATACCATGTGAAATTTTTTCCGGACCTTGTGAGAGCAAGCAGGAATAACAACTAGAGTTACAAGCCAAAACAACCAGAAACAATTTGGGGCAAACAATTGATCTTTATTGATTTTCTAACTTCAGTTATAGGGCAAGACATGCTTGACGAGACATGATTTCGTCAGCACAACACTCCAGAACCAATACAGAGAAGAATACTGAAAGACTTCAGACCGCACAACCCGCGCGACCTCTCTTGCACAGACCGCGCGATCTCCCTTGCGATCTCCTCCTGTTGCTAGACCGCAACACCCTGCCGACCTCAGACCACCACCAAACCGCTGCACAGACCGCTCCCTTCTTTCGACCTCCTGATCTTCCCAAACTCCAGCAACACAACTCCAAGCCGCAGACCGCCCGAACACTTTCAGAGGAAGAGGTGATCGCTGCTGCCCGCACTATCCGCAGAAGCTGCACAAGAAGAATTCGATCAGAGACCGCCCAGTCAGAAAACACAGACCGCAAGAAAGACGCGAACTCAGCTTACACTTGGTGTGTTCTATTTGCTGCTACAGTGGCCTCCTATTTATAGGCATGCGACCTGATCCAGTCACCACCCTATGAGATAGGATCACCACCCCTCAGACCGCGTGACCAAATCGGTCAACCCGCGATCAGCAGCCGAACTCCTGCTTCATTTTGGTGAACCCGCCAGCTTCACACATCAGCCATGAGAGACCGCTGCTCTCACGGCAGATCGCGACTTCAACGAAGATCGCCAGACCGCCCGAAGCTGTTCACCACCTGTGTTCGCACGAGACCGCGAACACAGTCAGTTCGCCATCAGACCGCGAACTCCTGTCCGCATGCCGATCTCCTCCTAAGACCGCGAACAGCAACCAGCTCGCAAGCCAGCCTCCTCCTGAGACCGCGAGCTGAGACCGCGCGACTAAGACCCTTAGTCCGCGAACTCTCCCAGAAGGCCCGGTCAGCTATCAGACCGCATCCTGAAGAGAACCTTGATCAAGCTGTGCGGTCACACCAGACCGCCACAGCCTTGAAGAGGACAGCCTGCCACGCGATCACGCACAGACCGCGCGGCTCCTCCTTCAGCAGACTTTGGACCAGACCAACAGTCAACCCGGGAGACCGCGACTAGGCACAGATCATGCCAAACCGCCGATCCAGACCGCCAAGTCGGCAAACTTGCCTGACCGCAGAATCAGACCGTTAGTTCGCACGAACTCGCCAGACCGCCCGACCTCACCCAGACCGCCCAGATCCAAAAGCCTCCAAACTTCTACTTCAACAATTTCAACAAAAACCTTTCTCCACTTAAGAACCCTCGTATGGGCCGAGCCCAACCGGAGGTGGAGAAAGCTCAACACCTAAACGGGAGCCGAGCTCACCTGGAGGTGGAGGAACTCAACACCTAACAGGGAGCCGAGCTCACCTGGAGGTGGAGGAAACTCCACACCTACTGGGGAGTCGAGCTCACCTGGAGGTGGAGGAACTCAACACCTAACAGGGAGCCGAGCTCACCTGCAGGTGGAGGAACTCAACACCTAATAGGGAGCCGAGCTCACCTGAAGGTGGAGGAACTCAACACCTAACAGGGAGCCGAGCTCACCTGGAGGTGGAGGAAACTCCACACCTACTGGGGAGTCGAGCTCACCTGGAGGTGGAGGAACTCAACACCTAACAGGGAGCCGAGCTCACCTGCAGGTGGAGGAAACTCCACACCTACCGGGGAGTCGAGCTCACCTGGAGGTAGGGGAACTCAACACCTAACAGGGATCCGAGCTCACCTGGAGGTGGAGGAACTCAACACTTAACAGGGAGCCGAGCTCACCTGGAGGTGGAGGAACTCAAAACCTAACAGGGAGCCGAGCTCACCTGAAGGTGGAGGAACTCAACACCTAACAGGGAGCCGAGCTCACCTGAAGGTGGAGGAACTCAACACCTAACAGGGAGCCGAGCTCACCTGGAGGTGGAGGAAACTCCACACCTACTGGGGAGTCGAGCTCACCTGGAGGTGGAGGAACTCAACACCTAACAGGGAGCCGAGCTCACCTGCAGGTGGAGGAACTCAACACCTAACAGGGAGCCGAGCTCACCTGGAGGTGGAGGAACTCAACACCTAACAGGGAGCCGAGCTCACCTGGAGGTAGGGGAACTCAACACCTAACAGGGAGCCGAGCTCACCTGGAGGTGGAGGAACTCAACACTTAACAGGGAGCTGAGCTCACCTGGAGGTAGGGGAACTCAACACCTAACAGGGAGCCGAGCTCACTTGGAGGTGGAGGAACTCAGCACCTAACAGGGAGCCGAGCTCACCTGGAGGTGGAGGAACTCAACACCTAACAGAGAGCCGAGCTTACCTGGAGGTGGAGGAACTCAACACCTAACAGGGAGCCGAGCTCACCTGGAGGTGGAGGAAACTCCACACCTACTGGGGAGTCGAGCTCACCTGGAGGTGAAGGAACTCAACACCTAACAGGGAGCCGAGCTCACCTGCAGGTGGAGGAACTCAACACCTAACAGGGAGCCGAGCTCACCTGGAGGTGGAGGAACTCAACACCTAACAGGGAGCCGAGCTCACCTGGAGGTAGGGGAACTCAACACCTAACAGGGAGCCGAGCTCACCTGGAGGTGGAGGAACTCAACACCTAACAGGGAGCCGAGCTCACCTGGAGGTGGAGGAACTCAACACCTAACAGGGAGCCGAGCTCACCTGGAGGTGGAGGAACTCAACACCTAACAGGGAGCCGAGCTCACCTGGAGGTCGGGGAACTCAACACCTAACAGGGAGCCGAGCTCACCTGGAGGTGGAGGAACTCAACACTTAACAGGGAGCCGAGCTCACCTGGAGGTAGGGGAACTCAACACCTAACAGGGAGCCGAGCTCACCTGGAGGTGGAGGAACTCAACACCTAACAGGGAGCCGAGCTCACCTGGAGGTGGAGGAACTCAACACCTAATAGGGAGCCGAGCTCACCTGAAGGTGGAGGAACTCAACACCTAACAGGGAGCCGAGCTCACCTGGAGGTGGAGGAACTCAACACCTAAGAGGGAGCCGAGCTCACCTGGAGGTGGAGGAAACTCCACACCTACTGGGGAGTCGAGCTCACCTGGAGGTAGGGGAACTCAACACCTAACAGGGAGCCGAGCTCACCTGGAGTTGGAGGAACTCAACACCTAACAGGGAGCCGAGCTGACCTGGAGGTGGAGGAACTCAACACCTAACAGGGAGCCGAGCTCACCTGAAGGTGGAGGAACTCAACACCTAATAGGGAGCCGAGCTCACCTGGAGGTGGAGGAACTCAACACCTAACAGGGAGCCGAGCTCACCTGGAGGTGGAGGAACTCAACACCTAACAGGGAGCCGAGCTTACCTGGAGGTGGAGGAAACTCCACACCTACCGGGGAGTCGAGCTCACCTGGAGGTAGGTGAACTCAACACCTAACAGGGAGCCGAGCTCACCTGGAGGTGGAGGAACTCAACACATCCTCAGACCGGCTTCTCTTCTTGGAGCCTTACCAACCCAAACGAATCTATCTGACGAGCCACCCAACGACCGACATCAACAAGCCCGGGCGAGTGGTCTCCAGTCGAGGACCGAACTTGAAACGAATCTACCCAACGAGCCACCCAGCGACCGGCATCAATAAGCCCGGGCGAGTGGTCTCCAGTCGAGGACTCGACTTAAAACGAATCTACCCGACGAGCCACCCAGCGACCGACATCCACAAGCCCGGGCGAGTGGTCTCCAGTCGAGGACTCGACTTGAAACGAATCTACCTGACGAGCCACCCAGCGACCGACATCCACAAGCCCGGGCGAGTGGTCTCCAGTCGAGGACTCGACTTGAAACGAATCTACCCGACGAGCCACCCAGCGACCGGCATCAACAAGCCCGGGCGAGTGGTCTCAAGTCGAGGACTCAACTTAAAACAAATCTACCCGACGAGCCACCCAGCGATTGGCATCCACAAGCCTGGGCGAGTGGTCTCCAGTCGAGGACTCGACTTGAAACGAATCTACCTGACGAGCCACCCAGCGACCGGCATCCACAAGCCCGGGCTAGTGGTCTCCAGTCGAGGACTCGACTTGAAACGAATCTACCCGACGAGCCACCCAGCGACCGGCATCAACAAGCCCGGGCGAGTGGTCTCAAGTCGAGGACTCGACTTAAAATGAATCTACCCGACGAGCCACCCAGCGACCGGCATCAACAAGCCCGGGCGAGTGGTCTCCAGTCGAGGACTCGACTTAGATGCTATCTTTAGCTACTTTTGATATATCATAAATAGATTACATACCATTACATTGCGCTTCCTTGAGCTTACTCGGCCACATGCACCTTGGCCATCTCATTCATCACTTCCTCCATCTCCTCAGCTTCCTCTTGGTCCTTTGGGGCATAGCTGTCTCCTCTCTGCCGAGATTCTTCTTCCTTTCCTTAACTCCAGAAACTCTGGGCATGTGGCTGTCGCGTGGCCCTCCTGCTGATGGAAGTCACAGTATAGCAATGACATCCTCCTTGCTTCCTTCCCTGCGTGACCCCTCTTCTTATTTCCTCTTTTTCGGCCAATCGTCATGGTTTGCAGGTGGTAGGGTTGCAATGACCTTGTGTCCGGCTGCCACTCTGCTGGGTTGAACCGTCCCTGCTCCCCCTGAGAGTTTCCTCTCCCTTGGAAATGGCCTCTTCCATGGCCTTGAGGGGGTCCTCCTAGCGGCCTCCAGGTTGGTAGGGCGACTGGTGGTTGAAACCCCCAACCTTGCTCCTGCCCAACGGGGGGTCCCTGGTCCCCCTGACTTCTCTCTTCCTCCTTCTTCTTCCCTCCTTGCCGATGTGCTTGCTCCGCCTCCATCGGAGATTGCGAGGTGAGCACGGGTGTGGGTGGTGCCGAGCACTCGCCGCGAGGGGGAGGTGCGATCCGCAAGAGCTCCAGGATCGACTTCTTGAACTCGTCAAAATCACCCTTCTTCAGGTACTCGCTGATAGGGGGTGAGTCTCCCAACTCATCGCTTCCGGACATGAGACTTGGCTCAGAGCTTTCCGAGCTAGTCGCTTCCACGCTCACCGCACCAGAATGTTGAAACCAGTTTCCCGGCTTCAGCGTTCGAAAGGGGGTTGCGACTAACCCTTACTTGACCTGAGCCTAGACCCGTGACCGGTTGCTAGGAACTAAGAGACTCGGACTTGATGAACACTTGAATCCACAAATGGACCCCTTAAGCTGCAGCGCGGAGGTCCCACCACATACCCGGAAGATCTTAGAGCGCTTCCCCTCCCAAGCCAATGCTGAGCCTGGGCACCTTGGAGGGCACTAAGGAACACCTCACCGACCACCTTCAACGTCAAGGGGAGGGGTAGTGCTTGCTCACACGACCACGCGAGGGAGGGGGTAGAGGCCAACCCTTCCCAAGGTGCCCATGGGGGTCTATTTATAGACTTTCCCAAAAATGGACTGCGGATAGCCAAAATTGGACTGCGAATAGCCAAAATTCTGCTATCCGCAGTCCGACCATGACCATGAACAATCAACGCGTGAGGGGGGGCGAGTGGGACTCGAGATGCCCACTTCCCCCTCATGGGAAGTCATCCCGACCTCCCCCCAACGTGCCGGGCGAGTGGGAGCATTCCTCCCACTCGCCCAAAAGAGGGTGGCGAGTGGGAGGGCCCCCTCCCACTCGCCCCCAAGGTGGCCGGCGAGTGGGAGGCTCCTCCCACTCGCCCGGCGAGTGGGAGGATTCCTCCCACTCGCCCGGCGAGTGGGAGGATTCCTCCCACTCGCCGGCGAGTGGGAGGGTCCCTCCCACTCGCCCGGCGAGTGGGGGGGTCCCTCCCACTCGCCCGAAGGGGGTCGGGGGAGCGGGTGCTCCCCCTGCTTCCCCCGCGGCCTCTCTTTGCCTTGAGCGGTTTCGACCGTCTCCACGCGATCGTATTGCCCGTCTCGGTCGCCTTCGTAATCTTGGCCTCATCCGGGTCGGGTCCCACCGACTCGGGAAATATGAGGGTTGTACAGCCACCATATATGATTTGGGTTGAGTCCCTGAGGCAAGTGGATCCCATCATATAAGTCAGGAGATGTTACCTGCAATACTGCTATACAAAATTGAATAAGAAGTGTAGAGTGAATTCTTGGGTAATCCCACAGTGTAGGCCTGGAGAGATTACTAATGATGCCTACGTGTAAGCTTTGAGATGTTTGTGTCATATGGGTAGAGGATGAGGGAATGTATAATAGATATTGTTGTCATACTTGTTACTTGCTATGAATTGTCAAATCACACGAGTAGATGACTTGTGTGTGTTATGATTATGTTTGATGGTCTTGTAGACTAATACATGTGATAGGGTGTCATGGGTAATACCTGGTTGCATACATGTTGTATTGATAGACCCATTTATTTACTGCTCAATATAGAGAAATGTTTGATGCTTGTGACATGTAGACTATAGCTTATTATGTTTGTTTATATATTTATTTTCATATGCATATGAAGTACTCACTTGCATGGTGAGTTCCCCGGGGTATGCTAGGATGGTCGGGAGGTGGGAGATTATTACGTAGTTAAGGTCAGCTCGATCATAGTTGACCCTCATGTACCGCTTTATTTGATTTGGTTGCATGGTAAAGTTCCAATGCTGGAGCGCGCTAGCCGGCTGTAAAAGCCAAGAATCGTGCATTTTTTCCTTTTCCCACCTCTCTTCTTGTTATACTTTTCCTTGCTTATTTGGTTGGCCTGCGGGCCGAGGTAGCATAGGATATTTGTTACATTTTGATGTACAACTTATCATGGATGATATGTTTGTAAGGCCATAAGGCCAATCATTTTTTGATTATGTTATTAGATGTGGACACTGTTTGGGATTGTAGTTCAAATTATGTTGTGCTTTCTGTGTAGATTGGTTAGTTTTGTTCTAGTATCATTTTATAATAATTTTATTGTGATGGTTATATGTTGTGGGGCCCAGACGGGACCATATTATATGATTATTGCAGTGGAGGATTTACAAATATTGTCTATGTGGAGACCATTTTAATTTCCTAGGGGACAACGCTCATCTCCGCAGAGATCAATCCACAGAAATAAGGATGTTGGGAAAAACATCATCTTGATTTACCTTACAAATTCTGTAAATAAGATTTCATTCTCTGGTATTTATTGCCTATGTTGGATAGCGAGGGTCAGATGGTCTTTGTATGTCCTAGGATGACATATTCACCTTAAAGTGTCAAAGCCTAGTCAAAAAAAGATCAAAAACCAGTATAGTTAAATCTGCATCGAAAAGAAATCGACGCAAAACCTAGTCAAAAGGAGATGTTTAATCTCTTGGCCAGAAGGTTCAGAAGGTGGGTCAAAACTGAAGACTAAAGAAGGAAAGACAAGAGCTCAAGTATGCCCAGGTTTGATAAGACTCCCAAACAAGAGGTCATTTGCTTTGCTTGCAGAAAGTCAAGGCACATTGCTCCTGAATATCCTGAAGAGCAGAAGGACAAAACCAGTAAGGAGTACAAGAAGTAATCATTCAGAAAGAAGGTGATATAGAAATCTCGTATTTTAAGTTAAGCGAAGGGTTAAAGATGTTTTCCAAAACTATATTTGACGAAGGCAAGTGTACCTTATCGTCTATAGTATATGATATTTAGAAATACCAAGGTCGTATTCCACGTGACGCGTTGATTACTTCTACTTTGAGGAAAATCAATATTATCTTATCTAATAAATTTTTGAGGTTTTGTTTTACTTAGCTAAAAGAGAAAATTTGCAAACTAAAAGTAGGGTTTAAACGATGGTAAAAAGATTAGTGCTCAATCAAAAGTCACCTTGGAGTGAGAATAATCAAGTGGAGGAAAAATAAATCTAATTCCGTTTAATTAAACTACTTGACCGTGGAGGTTCCCGAAGCTTGAACATGCCCCTCTCGAGGTTAATGTGTCACATCCCGACTTTTATTGGGTCCCTAGACCCTAGCGGACCCATAAAAGTAGACCCCAAAGGTAGGAAGTAACACGATTAGGGGATACTACGCTAGGAAAATCCAATCTGACCTCCGTCAGTTTCGTTAGACTCGTATGACAAATACGAGCGCAACGGAATTAGTTGCACCCCGATCCGATGTCGTTTAGGGAAAACAACCATTTTGAGTAGCGTAGCGCGTCACAACCACACTATTGTGAAATAGTGACCAAACGTACTCCAACTTGACCTCCGTCAGTTCCGTTAGACTCATATGACCAATACGAGCACAACGGAATTCATTGCACCCCAATCTGAGGTCGTTTAGGGAAAACAACTATTTTGAGCAGCGTAGCGCGTTACAACCACACTATTGTGAAATAGTGACCAAACGTACTCCAATTTGACCTCCATTAATTCCGTTAGACTCATATGACCAATACGAGCGCAATGGAATTCGTTGCACCCCAATCCGAGGTCGTTTAGGGAAAACGACCATTTTGAGTAGCGTAGTGCGTCACAACCACACAATTATGGAATAGTGACCAAACATACTCCAATTTGACCTCTGTAAGTTCCGTTAGACTCGTATGACCAATACGAGCAAAACGAAATTCGTTGCACCCCGATCCGAGGTCGTTTAGTGAAAATGACGTTTTGAGTAGTGTAGCGCGTCACAACCACGTTATTATAAATAAGTGACCAAACGTACTCCGATTTGACTCCCGTCAGTTTCGTCAGACACGCATAGTCCATACGAGCGCCATGGAACTTGTTGCACACCGATCTGAGGTCATACAGAAATATGTCTGTTTTAGGTTATGCAGACCGCCCCGGCATAACGTACGATATACGAAGCACACAAACTCGGAATCGACCCCAGTAAATCTTAATGGAACCCCGGGACCATGGGGGGCCCCACCATAGGTTGACCTTGGTCAACCCCCCCCCCCCCCCCCCCCCGAAGCTTGATTTTTCTTGGAAAGGAGAAAAGGGGGAGGGGGGAGGAAAGGGACTCCTCCCCCAAGGAGAGGAGGGTTGTCCATGGGTGGGCAGCCCCCTAGGATAGTGGAGGCGGGGGGGGGGGAGAAAATATCTCCCCCCCACCCACCCTCCCTTTAGTCCCACATCGGGAATAAAGAGAGGGAGGTCCCCTCCTCACCTATAAAGAAGACCCGACCCCCTGCCAAGACACACCTCCCAGCCACCTCCCCCTCCCCTGTCGACCAGCCACCCGCCGGAGCAGCCCCTGCCCGAGCCACCACCGCCGCTCCCCCCCGTCCCCCCCATGGCCGATCGGCCATCCTCGTCTTCCCCCCCTATGCAGGTGGAATCCTTATCCCTCCCCTTTTCCACCTCCCCGAGGCAAGCCGGTTGCTGCCCCATTGCCGGAGCGCCGCCAGCACCGCCCCGAGCCTTGCCCAGGCTTGGGTGTGGGCTGGCCTTGAAATCCGCACCCCCAACGCCGGTGGTGGTGTTGGGGGAGCAAATCCCCGCCTGGGACCTCGGCTCCGACGAGGGAAGGCGGCAGGGCCGCCGGAGTACGAGCCTCCGACGGCACCCGCGTTGTAACGTCACAAGGCCCTGAACTTACAATCGGGACAACGTCCACCGACTGCCTCGCCTGGCGACCGTTACCGGGCTGCAGCCCAAGCACCCCAACCCCTCTCCAGCCCACAGACGGGTTGTTGGTGGCCACAACCTCCCTTTGGTGAGAAGTGATCCAGTTAAGTGCCTCTACTGGGCCTTCCCAGGAGGTCCCATCCCAGTACTACTCCAGCCCGAGCACGCTTAACTATATAGTTCTTTCACTTCTCATCACCAATTGAGCTGCAAAAAAGTGCACTTTTTTTGTAACATCCCAAGGCCCTGGACTTACCATCGGGACAACATCCACCGACTGCCTCGTTTGGAGACCGTTACTGGGCTGCAGCCCAAGCACCCTAACCCCTCTTCAGCCCACAGGCGGGTTGTTGGTGGCCACAGCCTCCCTTTGGTGAGAAGTGATCCAGTTAAGCGCCTCTACAGGGCCTTCCCAGGAGGTCACCCATCCCAGTACTACTCCAACCCGAGCACGCTTAACTATATAGTTCTTTCACTTCTCACCAAAGGGAGGATGTGGCCACCAACAACCCACCTGTGGGCTGGAGAGGGGTTAGGGTGCTTGGGCTGCAGCCCGGTAACGGTCTCCAGACGAGGCAGTCTGTGGACGTTGTCCCGATGGTAAGTCTAGGGCCTTGGGACGTTACACGCGCGCTCCTCCCCTCCCCATTTTCTTGTACGGGATCGGCGCGCACCCCCGGTGGCGGCCGGCGGCGCCTGGCCCCCGGACCACCACTGAAGGTAATCCCCTCCCCTGGTCACCCAGCCGGGGGTGGGGGAAAGCTCTCCCGACGGGATAGGTGGTGCAGCGCAGGCCTGTATGGCCCATGCAGGATGCGCCCCCGCCCCGCCCCCCCTTTTCTTGTTAAATCTGGCAGTGGCCGGCGGCGCCAGGCCGCCGGACCACCACTAGAGAGGTCGCCGGCCCCCGGCGAGTCAACCGGGGGCGGCGCCGGCGCCAGCGGGCCGCTGCCCGGCGGTGGCAGCGATTGCCACCCACGGCAACCCCGTGATTAACGGGGGCCGTCCGATCTCCACGATGAGATCGGACGGCCCCTGTTTTCTTATTTCTCGCCCCCGCCTCAAATTGAGTGCCCCCACAGCGGATTCGCTGCAGATCCACTGTGTTGATCTCAGAACCACGCACGGTTCGACGCCCCTAGCTGCCCCCCCCCCCCTTTTCTTATCTGCACCGCAATTGCTCCCCTCCATTCTTGAATTTTCTGAGGTTATACTATGCCTCTGTGACAAAAACTCCCAACATGAAAAACGTTCCTCACCCAGAGGGGCACCTCCAGTAATTCTTTGAGATTTTTAGGTGGAGTTTTGCAATTTTTTAATGTCTATATAAAATTTATTTAAAGAATTATAGGCCCAAATAACTTGGGAAAATTTCCAAAAAATTATGGGCTCACTCTTAGGCTATTATACAACTTCTACCGAAGTTTAAAAATTTTGTCAATTCTTTTGATATTTTTACAACCATAAATAAGATTTCTACGAGCAAAATAACGTCCGAAAATGGACGGAAATAATTGAAACAATCTTGCGGGCCCTCGACGTGTCATTATAACTATATAATGAATTTTGTGCGAGTCAATCAAAGATAAGTGGCAGCCTCCCAAATTTCGGCAAGGGTCGACTAAATTAAAAGTATCGAAATGCGCAATCGGGTCGCAATCGCGAGGCGACATTTCTAAATCAGTAACAACGTGAAAATTAAAGGACAAACCCAAGGCACACCGAAATAAGGAATCGCATAAAATATAAGTTGACCCCGATCGATAACTAAAATAAACAAGCTCTTATGAAAGGAGAAGAGACTCCTATGAATGGGGAAAGAACAGAATTCCCTCCTAAGAACGGAGACGACTCTGAAGCCTCCTGATACAGAGTGATTGGACTACTAGCCCTCTTATTTATTTATGTTCTCCAGTCTTGTACTGATCCTGCATTTACTTTTTGCAATTATTCTGTTAATACTCCAGTCTCGCACTAGTCACTTAGTTATGCTTTTTGTTCGTTCATTTCCAGTACTCCAGTCTCGCACTGGTCATTTAGTTATGCTTTCTGTTCATTCATTTACAGAACTCCAGTCTCGCACTGGTCATTTCTTTATTTGCTTTTTGTCCATTCTTTTCTATACTCCAGTCTCGTACTGGTCCCGTTAATTCGGCCCTTGCCTTCGACCTTCATACTGTTAAGTATTTTTATTACACAGCACAACAGTTTACTTTGCTCTATTTTATGCTAACCCCGGGTCCCGCGCTAGATAGCGGCTATTTCTAGGCTGCTTGAAGATCTTAGTTGAGGATAACCAAGAGTCGAGCTCTTTCTCTAAGGTTAGCCCCAAATAAGATGCCCCACTTCCGCCGTGTCTCCCGGCCATAAGTTGTGTGGCCGGTGGAGCCATGGAGCCGTAGTGGACCTGGAGTAGTTGTTCTTACTTAAGATTATTTGTCAATTTGCTTGTTATAAAAGTGGCGGGTCGGTCACGCCCGCAGACCGTTCGTACCGGTGCGGGAGAGATGAAAACTTATGGCGACAGGGAGATTTGCACCGGGGGTTATCACCACTTCGAACATGCTGATTTGCCTCCACTGGTCGGCCTAAATCTCGGAATCGCTGGATGTCGCTCACATCCAGTTAGTACAACAAGTTGTATAGGAGGGCCTGAGCGATACGGTACGACTACGCTCAGAAGTGGAAAGACTGGCCATTACCACCGACGGCCACATCGGTGAGGCCCGTGGGGTTCGCTACCCTGATGGATGAAAAGCGGTCTAAACTGTGTCGACACGGGGTCGTGTGTGTGAACAGGTTTGAATACCTGGTGTGTACGCAAGATAGATTTGTTAACCTTGCTATAAACTGCGCGCTCCCCACTGCTTTACTAAAAATTATGGCTGGTAGGCCCTATTGATATATGTATATATACCTGCTTTTAACTTTTCCTTGCTTCGACTATTTACTTTAGTACTATAGCCCGCCCCTAGGATATGGATCCGGGGAGGGAATGTGTTTCCACTTAGCTCTGTGACTAACGGTTATTATTATAACCATTCACAGGAGACGGGACAGCGCGAAGCCCCCGCACCGCCGGATGACATACTGGCCCTAGAGATTGCCCGATCAGACACTCCAGCCTCGCCCCCAGTCTTCTGTGATGTGAGTCCTAGAGTCTTGGGTTACATAAGGAGTCTTTTGATGTACCTGTTGTATCCCACGAGGCATTTTATGTAAACAGTAGGCTACGACTTTTCAGTTAGATATATATATAACCTTGCCTCTTTGCTTGCTTGAATTCTGCTTCCGCTGTGTGACTCTGATGTGATGATTCTTGTGCCTGACAAGGCGATCGCTTAGGGCTTGAGAGCGTGGGTCGTTGCCACCCGGGAAGCGCTAGGTAGCTTCCTTGGGCAGTAAGACCCCCTCTCCCTGAACTGGGTTCAAGTTTTTTTTTTTGGAGGCGGGGGGGGGGGGGGGGGGGGGGGGGGGGTCTTACAAATGGATCAGAGCTACCACGATCTGAACACATGGGGCAGTCTTTAGATCCTCCCTTCCCAGGTTCTGTTTCTTGGTTTGGGACGAACCACACAGCGGAAGCCTGGTGGACCCTTAGGTTTAAGGTTTAAGGATCCTAGACTGCACAGTAGTACACCCACATGTTTTACGCTTCCGTTTCAGCCAGTTCTGCGAAATTCCCTTACTTTTGCAAATACTGATGTTCGTCTGTTACTTCTTCAGATACCGGAGTCCAGTAACGGAAGATCTTCCTCTAGGGATCAGTACCATCCTACCACTCCACCACCAGCCCCGGCCGCTCCAGCTGCAACCCCTTTTACAGAGACCGACCTGCGACGGACGCTGACAGCTTTGCTGGCCACCTTTCAGATGGCCATCCTACGGCCACTCCAGCAGGCCACCGTGCCCACTGACCTTCTGACGACCTTCCGTGGGCTAAGGCCCCTATCTTTCGAGGCACCGAGTCTGCCATGCAGGCAGAGGATTGGGTGGAGAGAGTAGAGGAGCTTCTAGTCAGTATGATGTGCCCCGTTGTGGCCGCAGTGTCCTTAGTGGTGACTTTACTGGAGGGCTATGCCCGAGACTGGTGGAGGGCAGCCAGCCGCTCCACATTTAGAGGGCAGTCACTCAGCACGATCCTATGGGGAGAGTTCTCCGAGGCTTTCCTGGAGCACTTCATCTCATACGCTGACCGAGTTGCTCTCCAGGAGCGATTCTTGCACATCCGACAGAGAGAGAGGACTGTGACGGAGTACCAGCGAGAGTTCATTCACTTAGCCCGTTTCGCCGGGACTTTGGCGGCTATAGATAGAGACAGGGCTATTAGATTCTATCGAGGACTACGAGATGACCTCCGACAGGCATTGACCATGGTCTCACAGTCGACTTTCCTCACGATCGCTACACATGTTGCAGCATTAGAGATGGACCAGAGGATGGTAGCCCAGCAGCGAAGGGGACATATGGATGTTCCCCGAACTCAGGGCCGAGAGAGGAGTAGGCCCTCGCAGGCAGGACCGAGATAGTAGACAGCGTCTCCGCCATCATCCATACAGGCAGGCACCCCATCCCCAACAGGAACCCCCAGCCCCAGCACCCCGACCAGCTCCAGCACCTCAGCCCGCCCCAGCCGCACGATGAGATGTTCCCTTTGCAGGGAACTGCTTCCTTTGCCAGCAGCCTGGGCACATTCGAGCTTTCTGCCCTCAGGCTATAGGTAGGCCCGGCTTAGGAGCAGTGCAGGGAGCCGCAGATAGGGGACGAGGTCAAGGAGGTCGCAGAGGACGACATGCAGGCAGGAGGGACCAGGCCAGATAGGGCATAACAGCACCGCTTGAGTCTTACACATTAGATCTCCAACATGGACCTGCACCAGACGTAGTGATAGGTATATATTTTCGTTAGCGGTACTGGACCGAGATGATATGATCTAGTACAGATATGTGATATAGCCTTTTGTTTAAACTATGTAGTTACTCCTCCTGTATATCTGTAAAGAGCATGTAATCATAGTATATGTATATATGTTACTAGGTTTACTTTTGGTAGAAGGTCACTCCGCTAAAATGCTATTCGATACCGATGCCACGCATTCCTTCGTCTCTCGGGATTTCATCGCAGACAAAGGAAACACCTTATGATCATCAGGAATGTCAATACGAATACGACTCCCAGACGGATCAAACATGATATCCACAGAGAAGTGTTCTATCCATGCAATGTCGGGGGACATGGAATTCGAAATCTTTGCGACTATTCTAGCAATAACCAGATTCGACATCATTCTAGGAATGGACTGGTTGGCTGAACACAACGCCCAAATCAATTGCTCGACCGGAGAGATCAACCTCCAGAACCCGAATGGGCAATCTATCACCCTAGCAGGTATACCATCTGTCACCCGCATCATTCTAACGTCCGCCTGAACAGTCAAAGCAGTCCGACGAAAGGAGGAGATGTATCTGATCTACTTTGAAATGGAGGACAAGACACAAGTACTCACCAAAGTGCCCGTAATGCAAGACTTCCCAGACGTCTTTCTCGAATCCCTTCTGAGGTTGCCCCCACAACGAGAAGTAGACTTCCAGATTAAACTAGCCCACGGAGCACGACTAGTAACCCGAGCACCGTATCGGATGGCCTCGAGGGAACTGGCCGAGCTCAAAATACAATTACAGGAGCTAATCGATGCAGGTTTTGTTCATCTGAGCACCTCACCCTGGGGAGCCCCAGTATTGTTCTTCAAGAAGAAGGATGGATCATTACGTTTGTGCATCGACTACAGGGAACTAAACAAACTCACCATCTGAAACATCTATCCGCTACCTAGGATAGATGAATTATTTGATCAATTGCAAGGCGCTTTCGTCTTCTCCAAAATGGACTTAAGGTCCGGCTATTACCAACTTCGAGTACGGGAAGAGGACATCCCCAAGACAACCTTCAGCTGCCACTACGGGCTCTACGAATTCATGGTGATGTCGTTTGGGTTGAACAATGCCCCGTCTGCCTTTATGGACCTAATGAACAAAGTATTCGAACCCTTCCTGGATCACTTTGTGATAGTATTCATAGACGACATACTCATCTACTCGAAGAACAAGACAGACCATTCCAGGAACCTCCACATGGTGTTACTCAAGTTACGGTAACACTCGCTCTTCGCCAAATTCAGTAAGTGTGAATTCTGGATGGAAGAAGTCGGATTCCTTGGGCACACGATCAACAAAAATGGGGTAGCTGTGGACCAAGACAAAGTACAGGCAGTACGAGACTGGCCGCCACTTAAGTCAGCGGTAGATATCAAGAGCTTCCTGGGTCTCGCCGACAACTACCGCAAGTTCGTGGAAGGTTTCTCTAAGATCTCTTTACCCCTCACCACCCTCACCAAGAAGAATACAACGTTTCAATGGACATCCGAATGCGAAGCAGCGTTCGTGGAGCTAAAGAATCGGCTAACATCTACCCCGATCCTGACCCTCCCCTCAGGCACGGAGGGCTTCCAAATCTACACCGGCGCATCGCTAAAAGGGTTGGGAGCCATGCTAATGCAGGACGGCAAGGTAGTCGCCTACGCATCATGACAATTGAAGCCACACGAGTTAAACTACGCAACCCATGATCTAGAGCTGGGTGCTGTGGTGTTTGCGCTAAAAGTCTGGAGGCATTACCTATACGGGATAAGATGCGAAATCTTCTCCGACCACAAGAGCGTCAAATAGATCTTCACCCAGAAGAAGATAAATCTTCGACAACGCCGGTGGTTGGAGTTCCTATATGATTACGACTTCGCCCTCCAATACCACCCCAGAAAGGCCAATAAAGTTGCAGATGCCCTAAGTCGGTAACCTTCGACGATCGGGAATTGGCTGGAGACGATACCAAAAGAATTAGTCAAGTCCTTGGCAGACTTCGATATCATCCTCATCACCCGCAGAAACCCGATGGACTACCAAGCCCAGCTATATTGGTTGGAGATACAGTGCGATATTAGTGACAGGATACGAGAGGCGCAGAAGATCGACGCCAAAGCAACTCCAATCATCCAGACCTTACAACACGACACACAGGAAGACTACAATCTGTATGATGGCATCCTACAGTACAAGCACCATATATTCATCCCCTCTGCCGAAGGAATTCGGGAAGAGATACTCCGCGAAGCACACCAATCGAGGTATTCAATACACCCGGGAGTAGTAAAAATGTATACGGATTTATGAAGAACGCTATACTGGCCAAGTATGAAAAAGGACGTCACCAATTATGTAGCGCACTGCCTGACCTGTCATATGTTCAAGGCAGAATGTCACAGTCCAGGAGGTCTAATATAGCCCCTACCTATACCCGAATGGAAATTTGAAGATATCTCCATGGACTTTGTCCATGGCTTGCCCCGATCTCGTGCAGGAAATGACTCAGTATGGGTAGTGGTAGATCGCCTCACAAAGGTGGCCCGTTTTATCCCAAACCACCAAAGTGACGGTGTCGATATCTTAGCCCGACTCTTTATAGAACAAGTGGTCCGATTTCATGGGGTACCCTAGTCGATCTTATCTGACTGCGACGGACGCTTCACTTCGAAGGAATGGAGAAGAGTTCAAGCATATCTGGGAACCAGATTGGCATTCAGCACCACGTTCCACCCTCAAACAGACAGGCAAACGGAAAGGACGAATCGAACAATGGAAGACCTCCTCTGACTATGCATAGTGGAACACAACGAACCTTGGGAACAGGTGCTTCCCTTAGTAGAGTTTTCATACAATAACAGCTTCCAAGCAACATCAAGATGGCACCATACGAGGCCCTCTACGGAAGACGTTGTCGAACACCGTTATCATGGGCACAGGATGAGGACCCAGAAACCTTGGGTGTCACCTACATAGATGACACCACGGCGGTAATAAGGTTAATCCAAGATCGAATGGTAGAAGCGCAGAGTCGCCAAGCAAAATACTACAATGCGCATCATCGACCGGTGGAATTCAACGTGGGAGATATGGTATTCCTGAAGATCAAACCAATGTATGGTCCCGGATAAAGAAGCAGAAAAAGCTGAATCCCCGCTACCTAGGCCTGTATTAAGTCATAGAGAGAATATGCCATGTTGCCTATAAACTGGCCCTGCCAACTGAATTGGGAAATCTTCATGACGTATTTCACGTCTCCACACTAAGACGTCTCCTTCGCCAACCAGAGCAACATCCTTCTACGCCACCAGCATCAGTACAATCTGACCGATCCGTCCAACTCGAACCAGTGAAGATAGTAGATTCCAAGATCAAAGAACTGTGAAACAAGACCATCACGATGGTCAAGATCTTATGGTCAAACTGTGGACGCGGGGAGTTTACTTGGGAACTAGAAACGCTTGTTCGGGAAAGATACCTGACAATCTTTCCCCAGGTATGTCAGATGAACCCCTCTACTTTAGGCAATTTTTGGGGACGAAAATCCCTTTATTTTTATTGGATTGTAACATCCCGACTTTTATTGGGTCCCTAGACCCTAGCAAACCCAATAAAAGTAGACCCCAAAGGTGGGAAGTAACACGATTAGGGGATACTGCGCTAGGAAACTCCGATCTAACCTCCTTCAGTTCCGTTAGACTCATATGGCCAATACGAGGGCAACGAAATTTGTTGCACCCCGATCCGAGGTCGTTTAGGGAAAACAACCGTTTTGAGTAGCGTAGCTCATCACAACCACACTATTGTGAAATAGTGACTAAACGTACTCCAAATTGACCTCCGTCAGTTCTGTTAGACTCATATGACCAATACGAGCGCAACGGAATTCGTTGCACCCCGATCCGAGGTCGTTTAGGGAAAACAACCGTTTTGAGTAGCGTAGCCCGTCACAACAGAACTATTATGAAATATTGACCAAACGTACTCCAATTTGACCTGTCAGTTCCGTTAGACTCATATGACCAATACGAGCGCAACGGAATTCGTTGCACCCCGATCCGAGATCGTTTAGGGAAAATAGTCGTTTTGAGTTGCGTAGCGCGTCACAACCACACTATTGTGGAATAGAGCCAAACGTACTCCAATTTGACCTCTGTCAGTTCCGTTAGACTCGTATGAACAATACGAGCGCAACAGAATCCATTGCACCCCGATCCGAGGTCGTTTAGGGAAAACGACCATTTTGAGTGGCGTAGCGCGTCACAACCACGTTATTATAAATAACTTACCAAACGTACTTTGATTTGACTCCCGTCAGTTCCGTCAGACTCGTATAGTACAAACGAGCGCCACGGAACTCGTTGCACTCCGATCCGAGGTCATACGGAAAATATGTCTATTTTAGGTTATGCAGACCGCCCCGGCATACCATACGAAATACGAAGCACACGAACTCGGAATCGACCCCAGTAAATCTTAATGGACCCCCGGGACCATGGGGGACCCCCACCATTGGTTGACCTTGGTCAACCCCCCCCCCCCCCCCCCAAGCTTGATTTTTCTTGGAAGGGAGAAGAGGGGGGATGAATGGGAAACTTCCCCCAAGGAGAGGAGGGTTGCCCATGGGTGGGCAGCCCCCTATGGTAGTGGAGGGGGGGGGGGGGGAGAAAATATCTCCCCCCACCCACCCTCCCTTTAGTCCCACATCGGGAATAAAGGGAGGGAGGCCCCCTCATCCCCTATAAAGAGGACCCGACCACCCCCCACCCCCACCCCCTCGCCAAGACACACCTCCCCCTCCCCTGCCGACCATCCACCCGCCGGAGCAGCCCCTGCCCGAGCCACCACCGTCGCTCCCTTGCCCCTATGGCCACTCGGTCATCCTTATCCCGAGCCCCCCCCCTTATGCAGGTGGAACCCTTCTCCCTCCCCCTTCCCACCTCCCCGAGGCAAGCCGACCCCCCCCCCCCCATCGCCGGAGCGCCGCCAGCCCCGCCCCGATCCTTGCCCAGGCTCGGGTGGGGGCTGGCCGTGAAAGCCGCACCCCCAGCGCGGGTGGTGGCACTGGGGGAGCAGGTCACCGCCTGGGGACCTCGGCTCCGACGAGGGAAGGCGGTAGGGCCGCCGGAGGATGCGCCTCCAGCGGTACCCACGCTCTCCTCCCCCCTCCCCCCTCCCCGTTTTCCTGTACGGGATCGGCGCCCACCCCCGGTGGCGACGCCTAGCTCGTGGACCACCACCAGAGGTAAGCCCCTCCCCAGGCGACCCAGCCGGGGGTGGGGGAAAGCTCTCCCGGTGGGAGAGGTGGCGCAGCGCAGGCCTGCATGGCCCATGCATGTTGCGCCACCGCCACCGCCCCTTTTTTTTGTTAAATCCGACGGTGGCCGGCGGCGCCAGGCTGCTGGACCACCACCGGAGAGGTCGCCGGCCCCCGACGAGTAAACCGGGGCGGTGTCGGCGCCAGCGGGCCGCTGCCTGGCGGTGGCAGCGGCCACTACCTGCGACAACCCCGTGATTAACAGGGGCCAGCCGATCTCCACGATGAGATCGGACGGCCCCTGTTTTCTTATTTCCCGCCCCCGACTCAAATTGAGTGCCCCCACAGCGGGTCTGCTGTAGATCCGCTGTGGGGATCTCAGAAGCGCGCACGGTTCGGCGCCCCTAGCTGCCCCCCTCCTTTTCTTATCGGTACCCCAATTGCTTCCCTCCATTCCTGAATTTTCTGAGGCTATACTAGGCCTCTGTGACAAAAACTCCCAACATGAAAAATGTTCCCCACCCAGAGGGGCACCTCCAATAAGTTTTTGAGATTCTTAGGTGGAGTTTTGCTATTTTTAAATGTCTATACAAAATTTCTTTAAAGGAATTAAAGGCCCAAATAACTTGGGAAAATTTCCAAAAAATTATGGGCTCACTCTTAGGCTATTATACAGCTCCTACCAAAGTTTGAAAATTTTATCAATTATTTTGATATTTTTACAACCCGAAATAAGATTTCTACGAGCAAAATACCGTCTGAAAATGGACGGAAATAATTGGAACAATCTTGCGGGCCCTCGACGCGTCATTATAACTATATAATGAATTTTGTGCGAGTCAATCAAAGATAAGTGGCAGGCTCCCAAATTTCGGCAAGGGATCGACTAAATTAAAGGTATCGAAACGCGCAATCGGGTCGCAATCGTGAGGCGACATTTCTAAATCAGTAACGACGTGAAAATTAAAGGACAAACCCAAGGCACACCAAAATAAGGAATCACATAAAATATAAGTCGACCATGATCGATAACTAAAATAAACAAGCTCCTATGAAAGGAGAAGAGACCCCTATGAACGGGGAAAGAACAGAATTCCCTCCTAAGAACAGAGACGACTCTGAAGCCTCCTGATATGGAGTGATTGGACTACTAACCTGCTTATTTATTTATGTTCTCCAATCTTGTACTGGTCCTGCATTTACTTTCTGCAATTATTCTGTTAATACTCCAGTCTCGCACTGGTCACTTAGTTATGCTTTTTGTTCATTCATTTCTAGTACTCTAGTCTCGCACTAGTCATTTAGTAATGATTTCGGTTCGTTCATTTCCAGTACTCCAGTCTCGCACTTGTCATTTCTCTATTTGCTTTTTGTTCATTCTTTTCGATACTCCAGTCTCGTACTGGTCCCGTTAATTCGGCCCTTGCCTTCGGCCTTCATACTGTTAAGTATTTTTATTACTTAGCACAGCAGTTTACTTTGCTATATTTTGTGCTAACCCCGGGTCCCGCGCTAGATAGCGGTTATTTCTAGGCTTCTAGAAGATCTTAGTTGAGGATAACCAAGAGTCAAGCTCTTCCTCTAAGGTTAGCCCCAAATAAGATGCCCCGCTTTCGCCGCGTCTCCCGGCCATAAGTTGTGTGGCCGGTGGAGCCAAGGAGTCGCGGTGGACCTGGAGTAGTTGTTCTTACTTAAGATTGTTTGCCAATTTGCATGCTATAAAAGTGGCAGGTCGGTCACGCTCGCAGATCGTTCGTATCGGTGCGGGAGAGATGATGACTCATGGCGACAGGGAGATGTGCACCGCGGGTTATCACCACTTCCAACCCGCTGATTTGCCTCCACTGGTCGGACAAAATCTTGGAATCGCCGGATGTCGCTCACATCAAGTTAGTACACCAAGTTGTACGGGAGGGCCTGAGCGATACGGTACGACTACGCTCAGAAGTGGAAAGACTGGCCACTGTCACCGACGGCCACATCGGTGAGGCCCGCGGGGTTCGCTACCCTGCTGGAAGAAAAGTGGTCTAAACTGTGTCGACACAAGGTCGTGTGTGTGATCATGTTTGAATACCTGGTGTGTACGCAATATAGATTTGTTAACCTTGCTATAAACTGCGCGCTCCCCACTGCTTTACTGAAAATTATGGCTGGTATGCCCTATTGATATATGTATATATACCTGCTGCTAACCTTTCCTTGCTTCGGCTATTTACTTTAGTACTTTAGCCCGCACCCAGGATACGGATCCGGGGAGGGAATGTGTTTCCACTTAGCTCTGTGACTAACGGTTATTCTTATAACCATTCACAGGAGACGGGACATCGTGAAGCCCCCGCACCGCCGGATGACATACCGGCCCTAGAGATTGCTGGATTAGACACTCCAGCCTCGCCCCCAATCTTCCGTGACGTGAGTCCTAGAGTCTAGGGTTAAATAAGAAGTCTTTTTATGTACTTGTTGTAGCCCACAAGGCGTTTTATGTAAACAGTAGGCTACAACCTTTTCAGTTAGATATATATAACCTTGCCTCTTTGCTTGCTTGAATTCTGCTTCTTCTGTGTGACTCTGATGTGTGATGTGATGATTCTTGTGCCTGACAAGGCGATCGCTTAGCACTTGAGAGGGTGGGTCGTCGCCACCCGAGAAGCTCTAGGTGGCTTCCTTGGGCAGTAAGACCACCTCTCCCTGAACCGGTTCAGGTTTATTTTTATTTTTATTTGGGGGGGGGGGGGGGGGGGGGGGGTCTTACATAATGCCCAACTAAGTTTAGGAAAAATCAACCGAACTCTCGTCCTATAATTGATAACCTAAAACTTGCTTTACGCTGTGAACCCAACTATTGGATTTGACTCCAATCCAAGAGATTTACGTCATCCTCTCTCGAGGGGTGCGTGCAACTCTCTTTACCCTTGAGTGATCAATTCATATTTTGAGCCTATCGGCTAGCTAAGTATGAAAACCTAAGTGAAAACCATAAATCGAAAATATGGCCTCACTAGTTAAAAATCAAGGGTAATTCAAGTGTTAAAAACAGAAAAAGAGAGCTTAGAAAATCATAACTTGATTATCTCATCCTCGGATCTTTTCGATTGAGCACTAATGAGAATTAGTTAATCATGGTGGAGGGGAGAGAGAAAGAAAAGTAAAATTGCATGAACGAAAAATTACTAAGTAGAAAGAGAGAACGAAGAAAAACTAAACTATTTTTTATTGAAATTAAAAACTATTACAAGCCTTAAACAAGATTACAATGCTAAAAATGTAAGGATTGCAAGCTTAAGAAACTATTGCATTAAAAGAAAACTAGAACATTGCATGAAAGGGAAAGAGAGAGAACATGAAATGGAAATACATGAACAAAAGCATGAAAAAGCTCATTAACAGCTCTAGCAGCACCTTCCCCACTCCAAAATTCTGAACCCTGGACTCAAGGAGAACCTCTGATGAATTTATAGAAAAAAATTCATGTTACACGCCCTTGGCCACGGGCATGACCAAGGGCGTGTAACCACTGCTCAGCTCAGCTCCGACAAGGCGTGGGCGATTGCGTGACAGCGCGGAGAAAAGGACCAAGTCACGACTGTGGCATTTGGGTCACGAGTGTGACCTGTCACGACTTCATTTAATGTTGTGTGGGCTTGAATGCGGCGCGGTGGTGTGTAGGGATCACGCGGGAATGTCACGGCCGTGAAATATGGATCACGGGCGTGACATTAGTTGACTTCTCGACGACATCTCGCTGGGAAGATTCTAAGTTTACACGTCCTTGGTCACGAGCGTGACTTTGGGTCAGGGGCGTGACTGAGGGCGTGACTTGCTGTGGACTAGCTCAATCAGCGCGACATCGATTCTGGACTGTTCTTCAAGTTACACGACCTGGGTCACGAGCGTGACCGAGGGCGTGACTTGTATTTTTTCGCCAATTTGTCCTAAAATTCTGCAAAAATTGAAATTAAGCTAAGTTAGAATCAAAATTACCAAAGAACTACTTATAACCTAAAATTGACATTAAAAAAAGAAAAATTCATATTAAATAATTACAAAATTTTTGATTAAAAAGTTATATAAATACTACTTATCAAATACCCCCATACTTGAGGTTTTGCTATTCCAGAGCAAAAGTATGAGACATAATTTATAAGACATCCATAAAAATTTTAATTATAAACTAAAATTTCAGTTAACTAAAAGTTAGGTTAAAAATAAATTCTGGGAGGAATTAGTCCTAAGTTATGATAATGATTTGAAAAGAGAGGAAGTGTTTTGGCAAGGACTTCTCGAAATAACTAACTAGCAAACAAAATTGTAGAAATTATAAAACTAAATTAGATTAAAATTATAAGAACTCTATCTTAAAAGAAACTTAAGGAAAAGTAACTTACTAAATATTGCTCTCTCCATAACTTAAATTAAATCTAGATCAAAGATATTGGCTAAGGGGAGGGGGGTTTCACAAACTTTGGCATAATAAGAGATCTTTGAAACTCAAAATTTATTTTCTAAATTGTATATGTTTAGGAGTAATGAATTTTATCTTCTTACTCCATGTCATATAATCTTTTAATTATCTTCTAAATAAGAACCCAAAATGTATATGTTTAGGAGTAATGAATTTTATCTTCTTACTTCATGTCATATAATCTTTTAAATGATTTTGGGTGCATATGTTTAGGGAATAATGAATTTTATCCTCTTACTCCCATGACATATGATCTTTTAAAGCATTTTTTTCTGCCATCAAAATGGGTAGGTAGGAAAAATTTCTAGCTTAAAAATTAAATTATGCTGAGAGCAAATTTTAGTAAATTTAAATATCCTAAGATCTAAAAAGCTAGAAGAAAATATAATAGAAATCTAAAAAGGTTTAACAAATTAAATATACTACAAAATGAAGCTACTTAAAATAAAAAGAGAAGTCATGCAAATGAAAATTCTCCAATCAAGCTCAAACCATAAAATGATTCTTAAAACAAGAATACCTAAAATTTAGATTTAACAAACTATGATAAACAAAATTTTAGCCAATTAAAAAAACATAAAAATGCTTATAAATATTCTCAACAAAATTTATAAGAAATCACAAAAACAACAAGTAGGGGTTTATAACAAAAATTTTGGTTTTTGTTCTAAGTTTTTCATATATTTTTTTTTGGGAATTTTTGATATTATTTTTTTTTATTTTGATAATAAAAGAAAGGAAGCTAGTTTTAAACCTAACATTTTTTTTTTGTTAACTCTTAGATTTCCCGAGGTATACCCTATGAAGGGTTCTCAACGGTACTAGGAGGTGAGATGGGATGATAGCCCAAACGTCCCTTTCCAAGATTTAAATTTTTATTTTCTAATTTTTTGAATTTTTGGGTTTTACAACTGCTTAAATAAAAGAAAACATAAGAAAATAAATTTTTTTTGAAGATTTTCTAAATTAAGAACTACATTTTTAAGAACTATTTACACCTTCATACTTAAAGTTAAACATTGTCCCCAATGTTTAAAACTAAGTATAAAGTAAAAGAAAGAGAAAAAGTAAATAAAGTGCAAGAGAAAACAAAAAAAAATGTAAGATAAAAGAAAAGGAAGAAGAAGGAGAAAGGGCTTCCTTGATTTTGAAGATGCGGGGGGGGGGGGGAGGGGGGGGGGGGGGGGGAGCGGCGAATCCCTACAAGAGAAAACAATAAAAATATAATTTTAGGGTGTCTCCCAAAAGCGCTTTGTTTAAGGTCGCGTAACTTGACCCAATTGGCGCTCACGATATTGGTGGAAGAATTATTGAAACACTCTTTTCGTTCGACAGATCTCCAGGAAGATATAACTTAAGACGATGCCCGTTAACTTTGAAGGAACCTTTTTTCGGGTGGGAAATTAGAATTGTCCCATAGGACCAAACCTCTTTAACAATAAAAGGTCCGGACCATCGAGATTTTAGTTTTCCCGGAAAAAGGTGAAGACGAGAATTATAAAGGAGGACGAGATCGTCCGGCGAAAAAGTTTTAGGAAATTTTATATGCTTATCGTGATAAAAAACTTTGTTCGCTTCTTATATAATTTGTTACTTTCGTAAGCATTCACGCGTCACCTGTCTAATTCGTTCATTTGCATTTTTCTTTGTTCGACCGCTAACATAGAATCGAGGTTTAAAAATTTAAGCGCCTAAAATGCGTGGTGTTCTAGTTCGACCGGAAGGTGGAAAGCCTTGTCATAAACCAATCTATACGGTTTACAACCAATAGCGGTCTTGTACGCCGTTCGATAAGCCCATATCACGTCATCGAGCTTAAGCGCCCAATCCTTCCGATTAATAGAAACAGTTTTTTCTAAAATCCGCTTTAATTCTCGATTTACGACTTCGACTTGGCCGCTCGTTTGTGGTTGATAAGCAGTGGATAGTTTGTGCGTGACACCATATTTTGCTAAAAAATTTGTGAATTGGCTATTGCAAAATGGGTGCCCCGATAACTAACTATAGCGCACTGCGTCCCAAATCGAGAAAATAATTTTTTTAAGAAGTTAACTATGACTCGCGCATCGTTGGTGGGGAGAGCTTGCGCTCCGCCCACCTCGACACGTAGTCGACCGCAACTAGAATATACTTGTTTGAAAAAGAGGGAGGGAGAGGACCAACGAAATCAATACCCCAAAGATCGAAAATTTCGCATTCTAAGAAAATATTTTGGGTCATCTCATCCCCGCGAGAGATGTTCCCCGACCGCTAGCAACTGTCGCAAGTACTCACAAGGGTGTGAGCATCTTTGAAGAGTGTGGGACAATAGAAGCTCGCCTCCAGCGCCTTCCTCGCGGTTCGGTTCGCTTGATAATAACCACCGGTTGGTCCCTCGTGACAATGACGCAAAATTTTTAGACCTTCCTCACTCGAAACACATCTTCTAATTACCTGGTCTGCACAAATACGGAATAAAAAGGGGTCCTCCCAAAAATAATTCTTTAGATCAGAAAAGAATTTCCTCTTTTGCTGACTCGAGAATTCTTTTGGTAGGACCCGGGCTACTAGATAATTAGCCAAATCCACAAACTAGGGGGTGGAAGATGTATTTAAATTTTCGAGAGCGAGGAGGCGCTCTTCAGGGAATTTATCATTAATGTCGGCTTCTATTAACGCTTCTGTGGGGGATTTTCTAAACAGGAAAGATGATCGGCCGCCAAGTTTTCGGCTCCCCTTTTGTCCTGGAACTCTAGATCAAACTCCTGTAAGAAGAGGATCCATCGCAAAAGATGGGGCTTGGCGTCCGATTTACTTACAAGATATCTAAGAGCAGAGTGATCTGTGAAGACGATAACTTTTGAGAGAGTGATGTACGACCTAAACTTATCAAAAGCAAAAACGATTGCTTGAAGCTCCTTCTTGGTAGTAGTGTTGTAGTTCGCTTGTGCCGACGTGAGTGTCTTGCTCGCATAATAAATTAGGTGGAAATACTTACTCACCTGTTGACCTAATACGGCGCCTACCACAATATCACTCGCGTCACACATAATTTTGAAGGGTAGCGACCAATTCGGCGCAACTAGAATCGGAGACTTTATAAGCTTTTCTTTGATAAGTGTTAAGGCCAAGTGGCATTCGTCATTAAAAAAGGAAAGAAGATGGGTTAACGACTTCTTGATTTTGGAAAATTTTTGTATAAAACGCCGATAAAACCTTGCGTGTCCTAGGAAACTTCTAATTGCTTTTACATTCATTGGAAGGGGGAGTTTTTCGAATACTTCGATCTTGGACCTATCGACCTCGATCTCTTTGCCCTATATTTTATGGCCAAGGACTAATCCTTCTTTGACTATAAAATGACATTTCTCCCAATTAAGAGCTAAATTTGTTTCCTCACAACGTTGTTGCACGAGCTCGAGATTTTTTAAACAAGTTTTGAAAGAGTTTCCTAAAACGGAAAAGTCATCCATGGAAACCTCCATCACTTCCTCTACTAACTCGTCGAATATCGCCAGCATACATCTTTGGAATGTAACCAGCGCGTTACAAAGACCAAATAACATCCTTCGATAAGTGAAGGTGTCAGAGGGACAAGTGAATGTTGTTTTCTCTTGGTCGTCGGGCGAAATAGGGATTTGAAAATATCCCGACAAACCATCGAGAAAATAATAGTAGGAGTGACCTGAAAGGCGCTCTAAGATTTGATCGATTAAATGTAACGGGAAGTGATCCTTACGGGTGGCATCATTTAGTTTTTGATAATCAATGCACATCCGCCAACCCGTAACGGTACGGGTTGGGATCAATTCGTTATTTTCATTTGCTACTACCGTTACACCGCCTTTTTCGGCATGACTTGTACTGGGCTAACCCAAGTACTATCTGATATCGGGTAGATGAGTCCCGCGTCTAAAAGTTTGATAACTTCGGCCTTAACGAATTCTTTCATATTAGGGTTTAGTCGTCGTTGAGGCTGGACCGTGTTGCGGGAATTATCTTCGAGGAAGATATTATGAGTGCAGAAGGAAGGGTTAATACCCTTGATATCCGATATTTGCCAAACAATTGTGTGATGGTGATTGCTTAAAACTATAGTCAATTCAGAAATTTCTGAATCGCTAAGTTCGGATGAAACGATAACGGGTAGCTTAGAATCTTTTTCTAAAAATAGACATTTTAGGTGAGGAGGGAGTTGTTTCAATTCTAAAATGGGTGGCTCTTCATAAGAAGTTTTGATTTTTAATTTTTCTAAAAATAATGGTTCGGGTGGTGTGGAGCGAAAGACTTCTTCTTCTAGACAAAAGAGCTCGGTGAGCTCGAAATCGTGACTCGATGTGGAGACTAACTCGGGAAGTGAATAAAATTCGTTCTCAAAACATTCTTCTAAATAGAAGCATGAATCGTCATTCTCTAAGGTGTTTCGCATCGAGGGATTTATACTAAAAGTAACTTCATCGTCTCCAACCCGAAGGAGGAGCTTTCCGTTTCTTATGTCGATAATTGCGCGCGAAGTGGCAAGGAAGGGGCGGCCGAGTATGAGGGGTACTTCGGCATCCTCTTCGATATCAAGAATTACAAAGTCCACCAGGAAGATGAACTTGTCAACCTTAACGAGCACATCCTCCACTATCCCAACCGGATATTTTAATGAACGATCCGCTAATTGAATACTCATTCGAGTGGGACTAGGATTTCCTAGACCTAACTTTTTGAATAACGAAATAGGCATGAGGTTGATGCTTGCTCCAAGATAAGCTAAGGCGTGTTTTACTAACGAATTGACAAATAGACACGGGATGGAGAACCGTCCCGGGTCATTTGCTTTTTGAGGCAATTTGTTGAGTACAACCGCGGAGCATTCTGCGTTTAAGAAAATATGCGAAATATCTTCTAATTTCTTCTTATTGGAGAGCAACTCCTTAAGATATTTCGCATACTTCAGCATTTGAGAGATAGCCTCGCAGAAGGGTACATTAATATGAATTTGTTTTAAAATTTCTAAAAAAAATTGTATTTTTTCTCGGCACACTCGCTCCTAAGCTTAGATGGATACGGAATATTTGAAATAGAAGCGTGTGGAGCTAGCGTAGCGGGCAAATTTGATGATAAAATAGGAGGAGGAGGAGGAGGAGAGGAAATTACCTTGGGTTCGTCCTGTTTTGAAACCACCTCCTTCCCGCTTTGGAGTGTAATCACGTTCGCGCTCTCCCTTGGATTTGGCTCCGTATTTCCCGATAGTGCTCCTTGCTGACGCTCGGAGAACACCTTCACTAGCTGGCCCACTTGATTCTCTAAATTTTTTATCGATCCGGTGAGGTTCTGGATGTTTGTTTCATTTGTAGCAACATATTTTGCAAAGACCTCTTCAAGCGGAGAGGGATTTTGCTGTTGCGGCGGAAAACCTGGTGGATTAAAGTTTAGAGGGGGACTTAAATTAAGAAGTTGATTACGGGGGTTGATTCATGTTTAAAGGACGCTGAACATTTCCTTGGTTGCTCCACGAGAAATTTGGATGGTTCCTATAACCCGCATTGTAGGTGTTGTTGTACGGAGCATAGTTCGGGTTATAGAAAGGCCGAGGTGGATTTCCCATGTAGTCAACCTGCTCTTCAATTAAAATATTATTAGCCCAAGGAGGAGTGGCGGAGGAAGCAGGCATCTCCTTCACTTGCTTTGTTAAGCGCTCAACTTGTAAAGCCAAATTAGAAGTAGCGTCCATTTCAAAAATTCAGGCTGGCTTATTAAGCCGCGCTCGGGGAAAGTTCCATTGATAAGCATTCATGGTCATTTCCTCAAAAAGCTCTTGAGCGGCCTCCGGGGTTTTTTTATTTAATGTACCCCTGGCGGTCGCATCAATCATTTGCCTAGTGTGGAAATTCAAGTCATTATAAAAGATTTGCACTTGTTGTAAAGTGGAAAGTGCATGGTGAGGGCATCTACGCAAAAGCTCCTTAAAGCGCTCCCATGTATCATAGAGAGTCTCCGAGTCGATTTGCATAAATGACATAATATCAGTTCGCAATTTAGCGGTCTTTGCAGGCGGGAAATATTTAGTGAGAAATTTTTCCGCCATATCGGCTCATGTAGTGATTGACTCCCTAGGAAGTGAGCCCAACCACTACTTGGCCCTAGACTGCAAAGAAAAAGGAAAAAGACGTAATCGAATGGCATCATCGGTAACGCCATTGATTTTAAACGTGTCGTAGATTTTGAGAAAATTAGAAATATGACAGTTTGGATCCTCGTCCGGCTGACCGTCGAAGGTCACTGATTGCTGCACCATTTGTATGATGTTGGACTTGATCTCAAAGTTATTGTTCGCCACCGCGGGGCGAACAATACTTGGTTGTGTGCCTTCCAGATTCGGCCGCGCATAATAGGACATGGTCTGTTGCGCGGCCTCATTAGGATTTGGCGTGTTAGGATTAGGAAGATTAAAATTGGGATCCATATTTGTTGTGTTAGTGTCCCTGATCGACTCTTCAAATAATAATTGTATTTCATGATCACGAGAACGGCGACGTCGCGAAAGGGTTCGCTTGATCTCTGGATCAAAAGGAATATTCGAAGTGCTACCTCGGGTCATACACTAAAAAGGAAAAAGGAAAAGAAGAAAGAGAAAAAGAAAAAAGAGAGAATAATAAAACTAAAAATAAAGAAAGAGGAAAACTTGATTATTATAAAAAAAATTTCTTTTAGGCGTATTAAGTTAGTCTTGGAATTCCCGAGGTATACCCTGTGAGGAGTTCTCAATGGTACTAGGAGATGAGATGAGATTAGAGCCCAAACGTCCCTTTCCAAGATTTAGATTACACCTTTAAGATTTTTTTTATTTAGAAAAAGTAAAATAAAATAAAAAGAAACACGATAAAATTAATAGTTATCCTCTTTTCAAAATATCTACGCAGAGTCCCCGGCAACGACGCCAAAAACTTGATATAAAAAATTAAGATTTTAAGTTAAGCCAAGAGTTAAAGATGTTTTCCAAAACTATATTTGATGAAGGCAAGTGTACCTTATCATCTATAGTATATGATATTTAGAAATACCAAGGTCGTATTCCACGGGGCGAGTTGATTACTTCTACTTCGAGGAAAATCACTATTATCTTATCTAATAAATTTTTAAGTTTTTGTTTTACTTAGCTAAAAGAAAAAATTTGCAAACTAAAAGTAGGGTTTAAACGATGGTAAAAAGATTAGTGCTCAATCAAAAGTCACCTTGGAGTGAGAATAATCAAGCGAAGGAAAAATAAATCTAATTTCGTTTAATTAAACTACTTGACCGTGCAGATTCCTGAAGCTTGAACATGCCCCTCTCGAGGTTAATGCCCAACTAAGTTTAGGAAAAATCAACCGAACTCTCTTCCTATAATTGATTACCTAAAACTTGCTTTACGCTGTGAACCCCACTATTGGATTTGACTCCAATACGGGAGATTTACATCATCCTCTCTTGAGGGGTGCGTGCAACTCTCTTTAACCTTGAGTGATCGATTCATACTTTGAGCCTCTCGGCTAGCTAAGTATGAAAACCTAAGCGAAAACCATACATCGAAAATATGGCCTCACTAGTTAAATCAAGGGTAATTCAAGTGTTAAAAAAACGGAAAAAGAGAGCTTAGAAAATCATAACTTGATTATCTCATCCTCGGATCATTTCGATCGAGCACTAATGGAATTAGTTAATCATGGTGGAGGAGAGAGAGAAAGAAAAGTAAAATTGCATGAACAAAAAATTACTATGTAGAAAGAGAGAACGAAGAAAAACTAAACTATTTTTTATTGAAATTAAAAACTATTACAATCCTTAAACAAGATTACAATGCTAGAAATGTAAGGATTACAAGCTTAAGAAACTATTGCATTAAAAGAAAACTAGAACATTGCATGAAAGGGAAAGAGAGAGAACATGAAATGGAAATACATGAACAAAAGCATGAAAAAGCTCACTAACAGTTCTAGCAGCACCTCCCCCTCTCCAAAATTCTGAACCCTGGACTCAAGGAGAACCTCTGAATTTATAGAAAAAATTTCAAGTTACACGCCCTCGGTCACGGGCGTGACCCAGGGCGTGTAACCACTGTTCAGCTCAGCTCCGACAATGCGTGGGTGATTGTGTGATGGCGCGGCGAAAAGGGCCAAGTCACGGCCATGGCATTTGGGTCACAGGCGTGACCTGTGACGGCTTCATTTAATGTTGTGTGCGCTTGACTGCGGTGCGGAGGTGTGCAGGGATCATGTAGGAATGTCACGGCCGTGACATATGGGTCACAAGAGTGACATTAGTTGACTTCTCGGCGGCATCTACACATCTCGACGACATCTTGCTGGGAAGATTCTAAGTTTACATGCCCTTGGTCACGTGCGTGACTTTGGGTCACAGGTGTGACCGAGGGCGTGACTTGTTGTGGACTAGCTCAAAATTACAAAAGAACTACTTATAACCTAAAATTGACATTAAAAAATCATATTAAATAATTACAAAAAATTTGATTAAAAAGTTATATAAATACTACTTATCAGAAGGACAAGAAGAAATGAAGAGGTTTCATAGCTGAGACTTGGAGTGACTCAGAATCTGAGTCAAGTTTCTCATATGAAAGTGAGGAAGAAGTTGCTACTAAAAATCCTACCTGATGGCTTTGAAGGCTTCCTCAGATGATGATGAAGATCAGGTATCTCTCTTTGATGATTTTATTTATCTTCAGATGAATTCAAAAATTATTTTAATCAATTTTGCAATGATCATCTAAAAGCTCGGAAAGGAATTAAAACTCTTAGAATATAATCAGAAGAGTTTGAGGAACAAGATACATGTTATAATAACTATGAATTAAGAGTTGAAGTATCTAAATTGCAAAAAAAATAGATAGGTTAAACATTGAAAATCTAACACTAAATGAAGAGCTTACAATTACAAAAGTCTTTGAAGACTCACTCAATAGGAGGAGTCAAAAACTAAAAGATATCTTAGAGAATCTCTCTATGAGATTTAAATATCTTGGATTAGAGCAGATTCATCAATCAATAATGAATCTTCCAGCAAACCTGCATGTGAAAATCTACTAGTATTTGTTAGATCTAGTGAGAATCAACTAAATGAAAATAATAAGATTTGTGAAGAATTACATGATCATCCTGATAAAATTACTGTATTTAATAGGGTAAACCATAATAATCAGAAAAGATGTCTAGGCAAACATCCTTTAGGAAAACCAATAAACAACAATCTAAAATCTAAAAACAAAAGAAAGATCACTATGCATTATGCTGATTTATTATGCAGGGATAAATTTAATGCAAATTTCCAGTACCAAGCTAACATGTCTTAGTTTGATAGAACAACTCTATTCCATCCAAAAGGGTATAATGAAAGACAACTCTACTCTTTTACATCACCCTAAATGATAAAATAAAGGGCTCAAGGTAACCTGGGTCCCCTCTAATGTTTGAATTTCATGTGCAGGTAAACTTAGGGTCCCTTTCTCAGAGACAATGTATAGATAGGGAAATTAACTCTTCAATGTGTAACTACTAATAATCAAAGTGGTGATAAATTCTTTAAGTCTCTTGATGGAGCTTTCTAATTCACACATATTATCTAGTAAATATTATTTTCAATAAAAATCTATTGCTGGAAAAATAGCAAAATTCTTTGAAGAAAATTCAAATGTTAATTCAGAGCTGCGTCAAATAGAATTTGACGCACCGTTGATTTCTACTCGACGCTAGCTGTGAGAGCTGTCTAGGATAGTTAATTCGAATAGCGCTCAGTGCAGCGTCGAATTCATACCAACACTTGCGTTGACTCAATAGTTGTTGCATTTATTCGAAGTAACGTCGATTGCCACTCGACGCAATGTCGACATTTCAAGCGCGTGTAGAATTTGCTTCTAGAAGCTAGTTCGAGTTATTTTGGCGTGCTGAATCTATTTTTTTCGACGTTGCTTTGAGTAAAACCCCAGGCTACGACAAATTGCCTTCTTAAATCAACACAGTTGTTAGACATTTTTCACGCTTTCAAATTTTCACCCTCTTGCTCTCCTACTCTCGTCTTCTCTAATTTTTGCAGGTATTCTCATGATCATCAATGTCCCCTCTGAAGGTCAACTCTGGATTTGATGTGGATATTGCTTCCTTCAATTATGTTGCTGAAAACTTCAAAGGAATTTTAGGCCTCTTCGAATCCACCAGACTCACAAAAATAATCTCCACCATAAGTAAAATATATGATATCTAAATAACTGAGCTGAAAGACACCATCTATATTGAGAAGGATGGGTCTCTACGAGGAAGAATTTCTGGTATAGATATTCACATTACCGAGGAGCTGCTGAATCTCACCTTTCACTTACCAGTGGGTGAGGATTCATCTGAACTGCAGCGCTAGAAACCTAACAAGCCTTGCAGATCATGAACTTCACCAAAGAGAAAGCGATCAATCTCAAGAAGAATGATTTCTCTGAAGAATATAGGTTTTTGGCTGACATAGTAGGCAAGGTCTTACTATATAAAATCTTCGCTCATGATGCCATTCCCAAACAACAGCTACATATAATGAGTGTTTTGGTTCTAAACAAATGAAATCACTGGAGGAGATGCCTCCTGAAGTTAATTGGTCACAAGTATGCTCATAAAAAATGCCTACATGCGGATTATGAGTCAAGTCTTGTATCACAATTATCCGACAGTGTTCAAATCCAAAGGAGTGCTCATTCCTCCTAGAAAATGAATTATTATTGGGATATTCTCCAAGTGAATGATAGAAAAATTAATTATTTTGCTACGACGACGTAGGAGGCAAGCGCACCTATCGCGTGTAGTATATACGATTTAGAAAAATCATATCAAGGTCGTATTTAGTCCTGGGTCCCGTCGAGTATTGTTACTTCGAGCTACGCGTATTGTTTTATCGGATATAAAAATGGATGAAAGTTTATGCATTAATTAAAAACAAAAATGATAACAATCGCGGGCTTGGTGTGCATTTAGCAAAAACCAAGAAAAGCGATAGAAAAGACAAAAAAGACGCACTAAATGAAAAACTCACGCACTCTACGGGAATTTAAATGACTGAAATTAAAGGACAGAAATTTAAGGAATGCAATCTCTACCCGAACGGGTAGAGGGGAAATAAATGCATGAGCAAGTTCTACCCAAACGGATAGACGGGAAATAAATGCAGTGCAAGTTCTACCCAAACGGGTAGACGGAAAATAAATGTAGTGCAAGTTAAACTAAAACTAAGCTATTAAACGAAATAACGAAAACAAAAACACGAATAAAAAAGGTGATGACAACGAAAAAAATGACGGGAACGAAAACGATTAAAACAACAAAAACACGAATAATAAAAACATAAAGTGAAAATACGAAAACGAAGAAAGCATTACGAGAGAAAAACGCTCGCTTTGAAGCGATTTTAAACGCAGCCCGAATATCCCATTCTAAACTACCGTGTCAAGGAAGAAAAGAATGAAAAATTATGACGACGCATAAATTCGAATCTAAGCGAGAAAACCGATTTTATGGCGACGAATAAATCTAGCTAAAGAAAGAAAAATTGCGAAAATTGAAGTGCGGAAATAAAGTTAAGTTATGAATTGAAATACGGTGCAGAAATAAAGCTAAGTTATGAATTGAAATACGGTGCAGAATATGAAATTGCAGAATTTGAAATTACGCTACGAATGCACGAAAAAACTAAATTTATTTATTGCCATAATAACGGGGTTTACAGGAAATAAAATTACAAAATTAAAAACATTTAATTTCAACATTTATATTACAAAAAGAAAATAAAATAAACACCTAATTAATTACAAAAAAAAGAAAATAAAAAAATACAAAAAGTGGACAAAATATTGTGGAAGATCACCCAAAAGGGCAATCCATTAGGAGCCAAGAGGTTCCAAGAGGGAGAATTGATGAGGGGGTCGGCCTCTATTTATAGGCAAAATTTTGGAATTACACGCCCTCGGACACGGGCGTGTCTGAGGGCGTGACACGGCTTGGGGTGCGAATAGCCAGAACAGCTGGATCCAGGCGGGCATCTGGAAGGCTTGACCGGCGACTTGGAAGTACACGGGCGTGTTCTAAGGAACACGGGCGTGTTCGATGTCGGCAGTGTGCTGTCGGCTGCTGGGCGTGACACCTGGCGTGTCCTTTGGTCTTCTGGAAGCTTTGTTGAGTCACGGCCTCGGTCACGGGCGTGACCCGATCACGGCCGTGACATTGGGCGTGACATTGACATTTGGGCTCGAATCTAGCTGAACATCCAACACGGGCGTGACCAAGTACACGGCCTCGGTCACGGGCGTGACTTGATGTTTGAGCTGGAAAAAAGACAAAAATGAAAATTATCAGAAATTATTGAACACGCCCTTGGACACGGGCGTGTCCGAGGGCGTGACTTAACAAAATTACAGAAATTTTATAAAATGAAAATAAAACTAAGTTAAAAACAAAAATAACAAAAACAAACATTTTATTCATTAATTTACATATATTATTTACAAATTTAATTAAAACTATACTAAAAACTATATAGAAAAATGCGTATATTTTCTATTTATCAGTGAACTCGTCAAATACTGAAACCAGGTCAACTTCCACCGTCACCTCCCTCCTCTCCACCTCCTGAACATCGTGTCGGCTCTGTACCTGGTACCCCGGCTGATATTCATCCATCACAGATTCCTCCTCTACAACCACATTCTACAAATCCAGAACCTAACATTACAACCATTCTTCCTGATTCTCTAGAATATGCCCATCTTCAACCAACCCCTTCTATTGATATCCCTTCTACCTCCCATACAATACCTTCTTTTGATATTGATTAGGCAATATCTAAAGCAGTAGATCTGGCCACTGGGACATTCTCTGAGCTGCTACATATACATTCCAGGAAATTTCAAAGAAAGTATTCTCAGGTGGAAACTGAAATGAAAGAAATAAAAGAGTCAATACAGACAATCAACACACTGATATTTTCCTCCAAATTAACAAGATCTTTCTCAACCTCACTAACAGTAATGTTCAGAAGGGGAGATTATTCAATAGGAGGAAGTATCTACCACAAATGTTTCAGCTCCTGGCCCAGAAGTGCCTGCACAGATCCATGGGGAGTAGTCTGCATAAACTCAGTGGGAGCCTCTCACAGGTGATGAAAAAATTCAAAAGAAAATTACTACAATTGCTCTTGAAGTTGTCCTCACTGTTGAAAATGTTGCATCAACTCAGGGGGAGCTTCAAAAGGATGCTAACAAGACTATTGAGGAGGAGGAGGTGACACTCAAATTTCCATAGAAATGTGCCAACACATTTCTTCTCTAGAAAAATAAAAGCTTCTCCTAAATACAAAGATCAATCACAATCAGGTGAGAAGAAATTGTAAAACTAATCTTATACTCTTTAGTGCATATATTTGAGAAATAATTATGGTGGACAATCATTTCCTTTATTCAAAAGTTTCTCAATTTCATCTCAGAAGATTCTCAGTTTATGTTGTTTTTATGTATTCTTTTATTTTTCAATATGTTGTGATCACTTAAGAGTCTGTAAATTTTGTTAAGATAAATAGGGGGAGATTCTTAGAAAAAACATCCTCCTGATTTACCTTACAAATTTTGTAAAAATGATTTCATTCTCTATGATTTATTACCCATGTTTTATAGTGATGGTAAGATGGTCTTTAGATGTCCTAGGATGACATATTCACCTTAGAGTGTCAAAGCCTGGTCAAAAGGAGATAAAAAAATAGTATAGTTAAATCTGTGTCAAAAAGAAGTAGACGTTGCTTCGATTGAGAGAAAGTAACTTCGAATAGAAGTAAAGATAACTCAGAGTGGGAGTCGACGCTTAATTTGAAGTCGACGCAACATCAGATGGTATTTGTCGCAGAAGTCAGAATTTGAAGTCAACGTTCTTTATCTCGACGGATACGTCGATAATGAATCGACGCAACGTCGATAGTAAAGTTCAATTAAAAGCTGGGGTTTTATAAAGCAGATATCGAAGCTGCTTCTAGTAGAATTCAAAGGTAGTCGATTTGAAGTCAGAAGTTATTCAACGCAATGTCGAATAAAGTCAAAGAATTGGAAACTTCCTGGAATGGATTCTGATGATTATTCAGAATGTATATATGGAAGATATTTGAAATATAATGGTCGCACATGTACAAGAAGAGAAAGAATCATTCTAGAGATTCAAAGGTGATGAAATTGGAAGTTATATATAAGGTTATTGGCGGGCTGTCAACATAGATAGAAAGAGAGCAATAATTCTCTCTGGGCATTCCAACTGGAGAAGGATTAGAAAAGGAAAGTCATTCAATTTCAATTGAATTGACAGAAGAATATATACATACAGAGTTCCCAAAGGGATAGGTTATTCTTTTATATCTCCCTCTCTCTCTCTCTCTCTCTCTCTCTCTCTCTAGTTCTACCCGACAGAATTCTGGACTGCAGATTTCTTCTCTGAATCTGCAGAGATTCATCTTCATCCTTTCTTTGAAAGAAGATAATCAAGAACAAGATCATCTGAACTACATATATGAGGAAGAACAATCCTTGAACTTCTGCCTATCAAGGATTCATCAAATCTGAAGATTCATCATCCACTATAGTGCTCAAAGATCCTCAGTGTTTCTGAGAGAGGGTCTTGATGATAAGAACTATCTAACTCCTATAATTCTTCTAATTTCTTATTCCGATTTCTTATTTTGATCTCTAATTCTTTTTTATTCAAACACATTGTAAAGAGTTTTAAGAATCCCTCTTCAAAGGATTCAGAACTGGTTCTAAGAGTCTCCTGATCAAAAGACTCAGTGGCTTTAAGAGTCTTCTTATCAAAAGACTCAGTGGTTCTAAGAGTCTCCTTATAAAAAAAAACTCAGCATTGTGATAGTGGATTCCTACCAAGAGGTAGAAAAGTGGATGTACCCTTAGTTTTGGGGAACCACTATAAGTTATTGTGTATTCTGTGTTTGTGAACTTTCTGTGTTTGTCTCTTTATTATTTCTATTATTCTTTGATTGTATTAATTCTAGTTGGAATCTTGGATGCCTAGTAATTAGAATTATTTCATTGTGCACTTATTAGTAAAAGTTTTTTAAATCTCTATTCACCCCCCCCCCCCCCCCCCCCCTCTAGAGAATACTCAGGGGAGTTACTGTGGACTTTCAATGGATCTCCTAGTAGATGATCTCTTAAGATAATATGTTTGATCTCCTAAAAGATTAAATTTATGTGTTATGAGATCATTTTTGATATCATATGAGATCAAAAGTTATCTCCTAGTAGGTAAACTATGACCGATCTCCTCTAAGAACATTTTGATCAATGTTAATTCTCGAGAATTACTGTAGAGGTAGGAAGTCATGGGTTTGTTGGAGGTCTAATTAAGCTGTTTTTACTCTTTGCTGCACTGATGGATAAAAGTAAGAGCGGTAGTCGCCATTTTCTTAGATCCAAATGTTATTTTGCAAACTTCTTTGGCCAAGCTGCCAATTTAAGTGATTGTCTGGATGAGAATAAGAAGAATTTTTTAAGACTTTCCATGTGTGGTCCATATTCTAGACTTCAAGGGTACCACAAAACATTCCACTGTTATAGTGCTTGGTGTCATTGTATGATTCTAGCATGGACAAATTCTATGTTGGTTCAAGGGTGCTCTCACTTACCCCTAATGATGTCACACTTCATATGAGGCTGCCCAATCATAGGGAGGAAGTAGATTAACCTTATGCTACAAGGAGTAAAGCCCAATTTAAAGAATACATTATTAGAAATGGATAAGACTGGACACAATTTTAACTAGAAATCTATTTTTTACATATGTTGCGCAATCTCTTATTTCCTTTCAATCGTGATCACATTCCACATCAGTATGAGGACATGTCTGAGCCTGAGATCTTCACCAAATATAATTGGACCAAAGGCGTACATTTTTTTTAATGAGCAGTGTTAGAAGTACAATAGTTAATCTTCCTCCCAACGACCAAATTGATCAAAGACCGCATGCATCGTTAGGATGTGTATGGATGCACACATACTTTTATTGTGAGTGTATTACAAGTTGTACTCTTGTGTATTCCTATTTTCATATTATTGTATCAATCTCAATGTTAAATATGCTTTCAGATTTTGTTCCTGGAACATACCACCAGCATTCTTCCTACCTTTCCTAAGCGTAGACCAAGACTTCTTAGATGGTCAGATAAAGCGACATTTATTTTGAAAGGATTGTTGAGCAATATATCTACCACTACTGATGAGCAGGTTAGTTTTTATGTAATTTTAATTAAAAACTCATTATGAATAGTGGGTTTATATCGTACCTTATCTTAACATATTGTTTTAATTACTCTTGTAGGTACTAGATGAGATGGAGGACATAACTCCAAAAGAGTTGGAGTTATGTTATGATGTTGTTGATCAACCCTCTTTCTCAAGTCAAAGAGAAAGTTCCTCGCTCTAATTCCTCCACGACAAAAGAGGACGAAAATGTTGGAGGTGCCAACACAACCATCACCACCTCCTCTAAGAAAAAGGAGGATGAAGATGTCAAAGGTACCAGAAAAACCACCATCACCTCCTACACAATATGCCACCACACCCTCCACTACAGAAAAACCACCATCACCTCCACAGGAATACCCCCCCCCCCCCCTCGCTTCTTATGAAATTTTTTGGTAGATTTAAAGAGGAAAATGTTAGCCCGCTTAGATGATATAAAGCGGAAAAAAATTTCGTGTATGATAGTAGGATAAATAAAAACATGATTCATTAAACTATCGTGTTGATGAGCTCATCAATAGGACGCAACCATCATCACGCTTGCATATGTCTCCAACATATCAAGATCTAGACAATGTAGATATAAAAAAAATCTCCATTTAAATTGAGAAGGAACCTGCCAAGAAGGAGCAAGATCTTGATGTATATTCTGAAGATTATCCGGGCAAGATGCTTCTGACTCAACAACAAAGAGATTTTATCTAGTCTAGAATGAGCATTATTCCGTCTAAGTATGATTAAAATTGATTTTAAATAATTTTTTATTTTATATGCTAATTAATAACTTGATCTTAACATAAGTGCATTAAATTGCACTTATGTTTCAGAAACCACATTCTTTTAGAGGTTAGAACATAGTCGGATTTAAGGATTCGATGGAGGATCTCCTTTCATCCAGATATGATTGTCACGTTGATGCGTTCACCAGGATTTTGGAACTTCATAGAGAAAAGTATGATAAATTATACTAGTCATTTCTCGATGTCAATCCAACTCTCTGGGTGTGTTTTTTATCATGATCTACTATATTATAATGAGTTAGTAAAATTTAACCCAAAAAATGACAATTATTAATTTTTGTAGTTGCACAACCAAAATTCCCCGAATAATATTGACTCTTCCTCTATGAAATATTTTGTATCCGACATTACTAAGGCGAACCTCGAGAAAACACTCATCATATTTTGGCCTGTGTGCCGCAAAGAACATTGGTTTTGTTGGTGGGTCTCGTCCAAAAGGAGAAATGGATTATACATAACTCCCTTTCTAATCCTCAATGAAAATACACTTCAAAATCATCAGTACTTATTGAAATGATTGGGTTAGTAGTGGTCCTTCAAAAGACTACACATTCTTAATCAATAATTTGTGAATTCCCTTCTATAGATTGAGGATTCAACGTCCAGCCCGAATGCATGAACTTAGATCGACTCACGCATTCGAGTGACGATGCTCGAGGGGTCAACGACCAGCCCAGTGGCCTGGAATTAGATCGACTCATGCATTCAAGGCTTAGGGAGGCTTGTCAATTTTCAGACCTTTTAGATGATGACTTTGTACTCCATTCAAGCAACCGGTAGGCAGGCAAGAAGGATGAGCTTTGGGGGGGGGGGGGGGGGGGGGGGCGTTGGCCAACATACAATGGGGGAGCTGATCTCGGACGCGATTGTAGAGGTGTGATCTTAGGAGAACTCACGGTACCCAGAGCGTCATCCCCTAGCTCGACTAGAGGTCCCAAGAGGGGAGGTGGGGGAGTTCATGATCTAGAATGTTTGCATAAATCATGTGCTCTTCGACTCGTTATTTCAAGAATTGAATCGAGTCAGGATAATTTACTTAGCAAAATATAGAAGATTGTATTGAAATAAATACAAAAACACAGGGGTACCATTACCCGCCCCATGTTCGATGCTCGTCCTGAGTCGCCTGCTCATGAATAGAACCTTAAACTTTAGATCATCCCCGCTCCAAGTATTTCTGAGCGCTTCGCCTTCTTGATTCGGTAGGCGGTAACCTCCCGTCTTTAGGGATTACGGAACCACGAACGGTCCTTTCCAGTTCAGATTAAGCATCTTCACAACCGTTGATCTGGCGTCGGCGTCGGCCTTCTTCAAGACCTATTCGCCCTTCTCGAACTGCTTGATCATGATGTGCTTGTCAAAGTATCTGGACATCCTTATTTTGACCTCCTTTTGCCTTGTCGTGGAAAGGTCCCGGAGCTCTTCTACGGAGTCCAAGGAATCCTTTAGAGCATCTTCGTTCTTGAGTCGCCAATCTTCTCTTCCATATTCGACCACAACCACTCTTGGACTACAGACAACTTGAATGGAGTTTCTCCGATAGATGAACTTGGAGTGGTCCTTAGTGACCACAAGACAGAAGGGAGCTTCTTCACCCAATTGTCTCGCAGATTATAAACCTTCTTTTTCAAGAGGTTGAGAATGAGCTTGTTGGCGGCATCCACCTGACTGTTACTACGAGGGTGATGCACCGAGGCGAAGCGTGGGTCGGTCCCTATCTGCCTACATAATTCTTCTATCTCGATTCTAGAAAACTCAGGGCCATTGTCGGTGACAATGGCATGGGGTATGCTGAAGCTGCATACAATATCTCCCCATAGAAAATTTCTCACTACCTGAGATGTGGTCTTTGCCAAGGCCTTCGCCTCTATCCACTTCGTGAAGTAGTAGATCATCACCAGGATGAATAGGCGCTGCCCACTAGCGGGTGGAAAGGGACCTACCAAGTCTATTCCCCAGACAACGAATGGCCAGGGCGAGGTGATGGTCCTTAGTTTCTGTGTCGATAACAGCTGCAATGGAGCGTAGAGCTGACATTTCTGATAGCTCTGAGTGAAGCTCTCTGCATCCTTTTGAATGGTCGGCCAGAATTATCCTTGCCTCAAGATCATCTTCTCCAGTGTTCAGCTCCCCGAGTGACTCTAGCACTCATTGGAGTGTATCTCTTCCAGGACTCGCGGGAATTCGGCCTCTGTGAGGCATCGAGCCAGAGGACCAGAAATGGTCCTCCGATAGAGGCCTCCATCATGGAGTAAATAATAGGCCGGCTTATGTCGGAAGTGTCGCTTGTCCTCCAAGGTCTCCAGGAGTTCTCCAGTGGTGAGGTAGGTGATGAAGGGATCCATCCAGGATGGACGTTGCTCGATCTCCATCAAATCTCCTTCTTCAATGGACAGTTTGAATTGTTTAATTAGGGTGCCTCCCACCCTAGGACCATACTTGGCTAGCCGGTCAGCTGTATCATTCTCTTCCCTTGGGACATGATGCATAAAGAAGGATCTGAAGGCGCTGATCAAGCAGCTGACCTTCAGGAGGTACCGCTGGAGGATTGGTTCACTCGCCTCGAACTCCTCTCGGATTTATGATACCACCACCATCGAATCTATATGAGCTCAAACATCTTAGATTCCCATCTCCTGGCTAAGTGGATGACCACGATAATGGCCTCGTATTAGGCTTGGTTGTTGGTGACTGGAAAAATAATCTTTACCACTTGCTTGATTTTTGTCCCTTGTAGGCTCATTGGGACGATCCCTACTCTGAGAGAATCACTCCTTGAGGCTCCGTCCACAAACATCTATTAGAGGAAGAAGTCTTCTGCCTCTTCTTGCTCTCCTCCTTCGGAGGAGAAGCTTGCCACCGCTTGTGCTTTGATTGTCATCCGCGGTACATAGATGATGTCGAACTCACTAAGCTCGACGGACCACTTAGCGAGCTGACCAGAATGCTCCACCTTCTCCAGGACCGTCCTCAGGGGATGATCTCTCACCACCCTTAAGGTGTGTGCCTGAAAATATGGCCTCAATGTCCTCACTGAGGTGATGAGCGTGAAGGCCAGATTTTACAAGATTGGATAGCGTAGCTTCGCCTTCTTGAGAACTCTACTTGCATAGTAGATCGACAATTGACGCCTCCCTTCCTTCCTAACCAGAACCGAGCTGACTGCCTCGACTCCTACTCCCATATAGAGGAAGAGGTCTTTGAAAGGAGAGTTTTAGTTCTTATTATATGTTAAATGATCTTGCTTAAGTTTTACTTTCAAAATAGGTGATATATATAAATATATAAGTGAGTTTGCTGATTGAGTAAATAAACACAAACAGTGAAAGTGCAAAGTAATAAACAACACAGGAAATAAAACAAACAAACAAGAAGCAATCCAGATGACACAGAGAAATATAGTAGTTCCCCAAACCCGGGTACATCTACTCTTCTACCCACTGGTAGGAATCCACTAGGAGGTTGTTGATAAGGTGCCCTCACACCAAGGGGTTTTTGATAAGGTGTCCACGCACCAATGAGAGTTTGATCAGGTGCCCAATTCACCTATAAGATTTTGATAAGGTGCTTATAAACCAAGATGCAGGTTTTTGCTAAGGTGGCCTGTCACCGGGAGTAAACTTTTGAAGGGAGTTTTAACCCTTTACAAGGTGGGGAAGGAGAAAGAGAAAGTTTTATTGTTCTTCTCTTTGTGCTGAGATGACTCTTGATGAAGATCCTGATTGGTAGTTGTGTTTGGATCTTGGTGATGATGTTGAAGAGCTCCTACTGTCTGATATAATTGTTGACAGTTTGTGGAGGCCTCTTCTCTTGATTGTACAAACTCCTTTCTTCTTTATGCAGTAATGATCCTGAGCAAGTAATAGTGTGGTGTCTCAGGATGAAGATGATCTGCAAGAAAGATGTTAGGCAAAAAGAAGATATAATAATATATTTGATCTGATCTTCTTTTTGCTCCTCTGTTTCTCTTCTTCTTCATTTTCCTGTACAGCAAGTGTTAATGTATTCTGTCTATCTATATTATCTGTACAGCAATATATATTCTGAATATTAAGAGAGAACAGCTATATGTATTCTGATATATATTCTGTTGTCGTGTATAGCTGTTTGAATCCTTGCCGACCAGAAAGGAATATAATAAATATATCTTTCATTTCCCAGATCCTTGAGCAGATAACTTGCCGTGTTTGACTTGCTGCAACGGCTATATTAATTAATGCTTTTGCCAAACGGCTACAGCATTAAATGCTTGCACGCTGTAATATTAAATCAGCAATATATATATATATATATATATATAAATATATAAATATTACTTTAATAAAGTCTGACAGCAAATTTAGAATAAGAGATATGATATTTAGTCGAGCAAATATATATGAAATAAATGCTGCAGAAATTCGTCGACCCCAGCTCGTCATTCGTCGGGCTGAGCTCGACAAATGGTATTCTGAACATTTGCTGAAATTCGTCGATCGTTGTTCGTCATTCGTCGACCTCTGTTCCACGTTCGTCGAACGCAGCTTCCTTGCTGTAAATCTGTCGAGCGCTGCTTATATACAATCTTTTCGTCGATCGCCGTCCGACGAATGCCGAGCGTCGTTCGACGTTTGTCGAACGCAGCTAGTATATGAAGTATATTATTTCTCTTATATTATCTTATATTAATTTCTCTTATAATATTTTCTCTTATACTATTTTCTCTTATATTAATTAGCCTATTATTATATATATATATATTTCTTAGTATATTATTTATATATATTATTCTTTTCTGCCTATTAATATATTTCGTTTTCAGCCTTCTTTCTTAATAAGATATTTAATCTTAGTTATACAATCTGAGTTATGATATAAACCTAGATACTAAAGGTGGATCCTAACTCAAATCAAAACTAAGGTTCCAACAGTCTTCTCCTTTGCGAGGCCCCTGAAGCAAAGGGGCTTGCATCAACTGCTGGTTTAGAGTTTAGAAGGCTGATTCGCACTTGACTGTAAGATCTCTTTTTCCAAAACCCGTTCGGGTACTTGAAAACTCGAACCTCTCCCGCATCGCACGGTTGAGTTGGATCTTCGCCCAGAATCGCTGCCTTACGGTGTCACCGACACTCGGATCGACTAACACCGCTCAGCACCAACCCTGCCGGCTTTACGATCATAAGTAAATTATGCCAAAAAGTAAGTACATAAAGAAAGGCATGTCCACAATCACAGCATCATATATAAATATATAATGAGAACAGAAAGTCCAAAAGAGAAGTACAAGCAAAAAGGGGGCTTATGCCTGATACATATCCAAAATAGAGTACTATCTCTCTCTCACTACAACATGCGGAAGACTACATCAAAACTCTCAAAATGCGGAAGACTAGCTATCTAATCATCATCCTGTGGCGTCGTAGTAGTGCGCTGCATCTGCTGCTCAGGTCCTGCCATCACGTCCTGCTGTGCGCGGGACAACTCCGTCTCCTCGGACTCCTGCGGTCACACCGACCGTTAGTCATAAAGACTAAGCCATTTTGTCCTCGCCTCCCTCCACGACTCCTAGGCACCGAGCGGGAGGAAGAAGCGAAGGATAAACAAGGGGTAAACAAGATGGTGGTGACATGGCACTATTCTAGCAGGTATAAGTAAAGCAATAAAATCTAGCTAGCAGTATAGTGCAGGTAAAAGGCAGTAAAGTAGAGCAATGAAGTAAGCAGTAAGTAGAAAGGAAATGCAGTGCAGTAAGTAAATCTAAACTACCATCACAGATTCGTACCTTAACTTATATGAACGCCCATACGACATATAAGTTAAGATGTCCTGGTAACCCATCATATAAAAGAGCCCATACTAATTTATATGATGGGGCTATGTTATGTGTATGTTATGTTATGCTATGGTTATGATATTTTAATGAATTATGCGATGTGACTCACCCACACGACTCTATGCGCACAGACCTTTATAGTTCCCAGTTTGTTTGAAAGGAAGCCAACCTTTCGGGTACCGACCGTCGTGGCTCACGGTGGTAGTGGATCGGGCACTCCACATCCTAGGCGGGTATAGTCACTACCAAGCCTAGACCTCATGTACGCCTCAACGCTAAGAACACAACAGCGGAGCTCCTGCGTACTCTTGCTGGAATCCACCAGACTTTAAGGTTGGGGTGGGTAATTAGAGATCGTCCTCCAGACCGCGGTACTCAAACTTACCGGCCCTCTAAACCTCACCCTCACCTGAGTCAACGTACTACCGTTGGTGACACGACTAGCCTAGTACCGAAGACTCGCCACTAATTGAATAAGTAACAGGTGTTAACATGTCCACCCGAGCTTCCGGCTCAGGGACTAACACACAAGCTGATCCAACCCATCTCCTTCCCGTAGGAGATCCATACCAGTCTGCATACCCACTTAGGCTACTCTTGCCTACAATTTAATTCGTGTTATATTTAGGGTGAATCTTGGACTTCCCGCGGTGTACTTCGTAAGGGGCGCCTAACGGTACTACAGATCGATGGGCTCAACCCCATCGTCCTCTTCAAGACAATTACTTTAGTTGGTGGTTAACATTTGGTTCACCCTCATCATTTCATATGCTTAGTGTGATTTAGCTCCAGACCCGTCTGACCCTATTGGGTTGGACGTACCTTTTTTCCTTCTACATTAACCCTAATACAACCTCACAACCAACCCTAGGATTGACCCTCCTTGAATCATGGTGTGATATAACTCATTTACTGATTGGATATAACTTCTAAACACTACTTAGGGATCTGAATTATCAAAAACTCAAAATTCTGTTTTTACTAAACGCAGACCACCAAATTGAACTATCCATCAATCCCACAAGTGAACCCTTCTAAGAACTTATCACCAGGGTCTGGCATAATTATCCTAGGCTCCTACTGACCTCAATAAGCTATGTTCCAATTTCCATAATTTTCCATATTAATTTGGTATTTATTATAATTTAATGTAGTTAAGGCCTTAAGCCAAATTACACATGAACTACCCTCAAAAAGATTCATCATGCTACATGAGAATTATCAGTAAGTTAATATTCCTTATCATGGGGGTTCACTGAGTATCATGACCCTAGAATGCCATTTGGCCTACCATATCATCATAATTGTATAATTACTAAAATGCCACTATAATTAGGAAAAATAGTAATTCACTTTTGAAAATTCCACAAAAATTACCAAGTGTTCATATGGGTACCTAGAGGCCTCTGCCAAATTATTGTGCCATTACCATGTGATTTGATATTTTAAAATGATTAAACATCCAAAGGTGGCAATTATCAATTTCTAGATGAGGTACAAGGAATATAAATCTACAAGCTTCCAATCTGTTATCATGGGCACATATTAACATAAAATGACAGATTCCCAAGTATCATAACATTGCCTTATGATTTGATATTTTAAAAGGATTAATTACTCTAGTGATGTAAATTTCACTTTCCACATGAAGTACAAGAAAAAGAATTCAACAAGCTTCCAAACATTTATCATGGGCTCATATTGACATAAAATGACAGATTCCAAAGTATCATAGCATTGCCCTATGATTTGATATTTTAAAAGGATTAATTACTCTTAAGCTAGCAAGCACTTAAAGCTTCTCTTTCAAAGAATAATGCTTCAACAGATCATAACAAAATTACCATAACCTTATTTCACCCTAATGCATCCACTGATAGTATAACAAGGTCATACAAGGTCATATGACCTTGCATCTTATTTTATTAAGGAAAGGGGGCACTTTCATTTATTAGGAAGAAATACACCTAAATACCCCTAAAAATTCTCATTTAATTTACTAAGTCAATTTTTGCTCCTACAAACATATCTACACAGTCCCAAGCCATGGCAAGAACAGTTGATCCTATGTTCTTCACAAAGCCCAACTTGCACCCTTAAGGGTTTACCTTTAGGGTTTTAGGTCACACCACCCTAATGGCTCCAAATGGACTATTAGGGTGTGACACAAGCAATTGTATATATATACCCACATATCCAACATGATGGGGGGGAGGCTAACACACTTCACTCCTCAAAATGACCTAAACCATAATTTGACCCTTAAAGACCCTCATTAGGGTTTCTAATTTTTCATATCAAATCAACTCCAAATGGAGTGAAATTTTAGGTGGGCACTATACATATACAAAAGAGCCATCCACCAAAGTTTGGTGTCATTTGGACATCATATGCTCCAAAAATCAACTTAATTCAAATATTCTAGCTACCACAAAAACCCTAGGTAAAAGTGTCCACCAAGGTCTGTCCCTTTGGCAGGGGGTGCCCCTAGGGATACGAACCCATGGTTAAAAGCACAGCTCCAAAGATGGAGGTGTTTGACCTAGGTAATTTTTCTAATGGACTGACCTAGTGTAGGATCAGTCCTAGTAAAACAGCTCTCTAGGGAGCTGTAGGTCACCAAATGACCTAAACTCAAAGCCAAATGAAAGTTAAGACCTAGGCCTACAACTTTCATGTTGGGCACTTTTTATAAATCGGCCATTAAGTGGCCCTAATTTTTATTTGAAGATCACTGAGTTTTTAAGGCAGAATAACAAGCATAATGAATTAATAAATGCAGGAAAAAGGGAGATTAGCACGGATCTTGGCGCAATCAGACGGCGGCGGCTCATCTTCCTCCTTGAGCCGACGGCCAGGATTCAACCACGCTGGGCTGATTTCTTCCCCCATTTCCCGGCCACCTGGTGGCCACCACGGCCGGCCACCACCGCCACCACGGCCGGCCACCACCGCCACCACCTTCGTGGTGGTCGGGGCTACGATTTCCCGACGACATGGCGGTCGGAGGGGGGTTTTCCGGCGAGCCTGGGTGGCTCGATTGGAGCCGAATTCCTTGAAAACGACGAGTGGATTCGGGCTCAATTGAGCCCGATCCTTCAATCCTTTGAGATGAGAAGCTAGCACGGGGGGAGGGGAGGAGAAACGAACCATTGCTGGTGCGTGGCGGAGGCTCCGGCGGCGGTTTGCCATGGAAGTGTGCAGCTCCGGCGATCCTGCTCCCAATCTCTATTCTCCAGCAAAATCTTAGCTCCAGGTACCGTTTTCGTCTGCTCTCAGTGCTCTGAAGCTAATGGGATGGCTGAAATGGGAGGGGGAGGCCTCTATAGGGGGTTTTGAAATCGAGCTCCTCGGTTGTGCCCCCTTGCTGCCACCCTCCTGTAGCTGCCGACCTCCTGCTTCCATCTGGGTCAAGCTCAGACCCCCAGCAATCAGGGGAAGGCCCTAGGTTGATTGGAGATGGAGTGTATAGGGGGGATTGCTTGCTTTTGCTTTTTTGCTTTTGCTTTAAGCTTTTTGATTCACTTTTGGTCCCCCCCCCTCCATTTGATTAATCAAACCATAGGTTAGGGCTCAGTCTAAGGCTGATGGGCAAGGCTAAGTCCATGTATAATGGTTAATTAAGGGGTGACATTCAATTTAGGTTTGAAATTCCCTTTAAAGGCTATGTTGACCATGGTTGACTTTGGTCAACCATGGTGGGTGGGTTGACCCCACTTGGGGTCATGGGTCCCTTAACATCACCCAACATAGGTTGGTCCATGGTGGGGCTCCAATTGGTTCAATTTAATCAAAGGGTGTAGATTTGACCAAAATTGGGTAAAGTTTGACTTTGGTCAATTGGGGTCAATTGGTCCCACCATGATGGGGCTTTTTGGTCCATTGGGTTCCTTAAGGTGTTTAGAGTGTGGGGGTAGGGTCAATTTGAACATTTGGGTGTCAATTGAACCCTAATTGACTTGGTTTGGTTAATGTTGACCTATAGTTGACTTTGGTCAATTTCATGCAATTGGGTCCCACCCAAGTGCACTTCTCATCCTATAGGTCTCCCTTAGTGGTTAGGGCATTATGAGTGAGGTCCTCTTGGACAATTTAAGGTCAATTGACTTAGTTGAGGGGCTTAGGGTTAGGTTAGTTTTTGAGCTTTGGTGTGCACTTAGCAATTCCTATACTAGCCTAAGGCCCTTGAGACCACTCACCTCACCCCTATGCCCTAACATTTCCAATGGGTCTAGAAGGATTGGGGATGTTACAAATCCTAATAAACAAAAAAAATATTTCGTCCCCGAAATTTAAGATCGGGTCTACGGGTTCTACGCAATGTAAGGTAAAAGAAATCTACAAGGATGTTTAGGTTGTACCTGAAGTGAAGAGTTCCGGGTATCGTTGTTGCATGAGGTCCATGGGCTCCCAAATGTGCTCCTCTCGCCCGTGGTTGGACCACAACACCTTCACCAACGGTACACTCTTCCGCCGCAGGACTCGGACCTCCGTATCGTCGATCCGGATGGGCTCCAGTAGGACTGACCGATCGGGCGCCACCGGGCCTGAAGTAGATGTAACATGCTGCTCAGGGCGAAGTAGGGCTCTCCGAAGCGAAGAGACGTGGAAGACGTCATGCAGGTTCTCCAACTATGGCGGTAGCTCCAGCCTGTACGCCAAAGGACCGATCCGCTCCAGGATCAAATAAGGCCTCACGTACCGAGGACTGAGCTTCTTGTGCCCCCACACTCGAGAAACCCTGTGCATAGGATGGATCTTCAAGAACACACGCTCTCCTACCTGGAACTCCACCATATGATGTCGCGCATCATAGTACTTTGCCTGTCTGCTCTGGGCCTCCAGCATCCGCTCCCTGATCAGTCTTACCTGCGCATCCGACTCCTCAATGTAATCTGAACCCAACGACCTCGGGTCCTCGTCCTGAATCCAGGAAAGTGGTGTGCGGCACTTCCTCCCGTACAGTGCGGCATAAGGTGCCATCCCAATGCTAGCCTGGTGACTGTTGTTATAGGAAAACTCATTCAAAGGCAACAGTCTCTCCTAGGGCTTGCCGGTATCTAAGATGCACAAACGCAGTAGGTCCTCCATAGTCCGGTTGGTGCGCTCAGTCTGACCGTCAGTCTGTGGATGGAACGTCGTGCTAAATGTCAACCGGGATCCCAAGTAAGCCTGGACCGCCTTCCACTCCCTCGAAGTGAAGCGTCCATCTCTATCTGAAATAATCGTCTTGGGCACCCCGTGATATCTAACCACCTGTTCCACAAACACCCTGACTAGGTCACCGACTGGGCCCCCCTTCTGTACCGTAATAAACCGAGCTACCTTCGTCAGCCTGTCCACTATCACCCATATTGAGTCATTCCCAGAGCGGGAGCGAGGTAGGCCATGCACAAAATCCATTGATATATCCTAAACTTCCACTCAGGTACTGGTAAAGGCTGCAACAAACCTCCCGGGCTCCTGCACTCCGCCTTCACTCGCTGGCAGCCCTCGCGGTGCGTCACATACTGTATAATATCTCTCTTCATCCCTGGCCAAAACATAACCTTCTGAAGGTCTGCTGCCATCTTCGTGATCCCTGGATGTACTGAGTACTGGGAGCAATGAGCCTCCCTAAGCACCTCATCTCTAATACCTCCTCCAGCTGGAATGTAGACTCGATCTCGATGGTGAATAAGATCATCTCTCAACGAATAGTCCCATGCCACGCCGTCCACCAACGATCTGAATACTAGCTCCACGGCAGGGTCCTGCAACTGTGCCTCCTGAATGCGGTCCCGAATATTGCAGACAATATTCAAGGACGCTAGATACTCCATGTATGTCTCGGGGTCGGCCCTGGATACAACTGTGATGTGCATGCCCTCCAAGGCCTGAATCAACTCCATAGTCGTCACGCGGCTCTCTGCTCCTGATGTACCTCCTCTCCTGCTCAAAGCATCCACTACGGTGTTGGCCTTGCCTGGATGGTAATGCAGTGTGTACGTGTAGTCGCACAAGAACTCTAAACACCTCCGCTGACGTAGGTTCAAGTCCTTCTGCGTATCAATATACTTGAGGTTCTTGTGGTCTGAGAAGATCTCACAATGAACCCCATAAAGATTGTGCCTCCAGGCCTTCAAGGCAAAGATGACCGCTCCGAGCTCGAGGTCATGCACTGGGTAGTTCCTCTCGTGAACCTTCAACTGACGGGAAGCGTACGCGATCACGTGACCGTGCTGCATCAACACCGCTCCCAACCCCTGGTATGATGCGTCCGTGTAAACCTGAAATCCTTCCTTCCCAGATGGAAGTGCAAGGATGGGGGAAGAGGTGAGTCAGCCCTTCGGCTCCAAGTAGGCCGCCTCACACTGCGGAGTCCAGACGAATGGAGCATCCTTCTTGGTCAAAGAAGTGAGCGGAAGAGCAATCCTGGAGAACCCTTCCACAAACTTCCGGTAGTAGCCTGCCAATCCTAGAAAGCTCCGAACATCTGAAGCTGACTGTAGTCGAGTCCACTCCTGAACGGCCCGCACTTTGGCCGGATCCACTGCCAGACCTGCTCCACTGATGATGTGTCCTAGAAAAGCCACCTCCCGTAGCCAAAACTGACACTTGGAGAACTTCGCATACATCTGGTGTTCTCTCAGCTTCCTCAATACTAGGGCCAGATGCCCAGCATGCTCCTCCTCCGTCCTGGAATATACTAGAATGTCGTCGATAAACACGATAACGAAGATGTCGAGAAAGGCCTCGAACACCCTGTTCATCACGCTCATGAAAGCTGAGGGGGCATTAGTGAGCCCGAAGGGCATCACCGTGAACTCGTACAATCCATACCGGGAACTGAAGGCTGTCTTCGGTATGTCCTCCTCTCGAGTCCGTAGCTGATAGTACCCTGATCTCAAGTCAAGCTTGGAGAACCAGTGAGCTCCCTACAACTCATCGAAGAGCTCGTCAATCCTCGGCAATGGATAGGTGTTCCGCACCGTCAGTCTGTTGAGCTCCCGATAATCTATACACAATCTGAGCGTCTCATCCTTCTTCTTCACAAATAACACTGGCGCTCCCCAAGGTGAAGAGCTCGGCCTGACGAAACACGCATCTACCAGCTCTCTCAACTGCACCCTAAACTCTGCCAGCTCCCTGGGTGCCATGCGGTATGGTTCCCGAGACACGGGCCTCGCTCCCGACACCAGCTGAATCGGAAAGTCTATCTCTCGATGCGGTGGCAGTCCGGGCAACTTCTCTGGGAATACGTCGGAGAAGTCCCGTACTATAGGAATGTCTGATAAGGAGGCCTCCACCTCCGCCATCTCGAAGCACACAAGATATACCCCGTCGCCCTGCTCGTGGGCCTTGACTGCCTGGACAGAAGATAAAGAAGAGCGGGAGATCGGCTCAATACCTTCGAACGTCGCGGAGGTGGTATCGTGCCGCACCACCACTCTCTTTGCTTGGCAGTCTATCTGGGCGTGGTTCCCCGCGAGCCACGTCATGCCCAAAATAAGGTCGAAGTCCGCGAGCTTTAGCACCGAAGCTGGAGCATCGAGCGTTAGGCCGCCGATGGTCACCTTCAAGGTGCACTTGGCCGCCGTCTCGATCTTTGATCCATTGGGGAGGCGCACCCTCCTGATGGGTCCCGTGTAATAATGGATCTGCTCCAAGCCCTTAACAAAGTCTTCGGAGACAAAGTTATGCGAGGTACCAGTATCGAATAGGGTGTGGGCGGGCTTGCCACACACCACTATAATGCCTGGGAAATTGGGTAGTTTGTTTAATTTTCTAAACTAGAAGATTAAAAAAAATGCAGGAGTATTTAAGTAGTAATAAATCAAAATACTGAAAGCATTAAATTACCTGCAATAACCTCCTCCGGGTTCCTCGGTTGTGCAAGATCCAAGGCGTAAGCCTGCTCCTGAGGCCTTCCTCTGCCGTGATTTCCCCTGCGTCGACCCCGTCCTCGGCCTCGACCCCGCTGTGCTGGAGGGGCTGCCGGAGGTGCTGCTGGTGGTGGAGGAGGAGGTGGAGGGAATCGTCGAGGGCAATGGGCCTTGATGTGACCTGGCTGGTTGCACTCATAGCACACCACTGGAGCGCGTCCCCGGTCATCAAATCTCTGGGGCCCCCAGGTACGTAGGGGTTGTGGGGATAGTAAGGGCTGGGGCTGCTGCTGTACTGGTGCAATCTGAGGACGAGGACGTCCCCCACCCCTCCGGTGTCTCATAATTCTGCCCTGCTGTGAGCCTCTGCTGCTCTCCCCCCGGTATATGGCCTCAGCTGGCCTCTTCACTCTACCCTGCACACCGATCTGATCTGCCTCTAGCTTCTTCGCTGTCTCTATGATCTGAGTCAGACTGCCCTCAGAAACAAACAAGAGTGCCTGCTTCAACGGGTCTCGAAGTCCCTTGTAGAATCTCTTCGCAAGGGCACGATCATCTGTAGCATGAGACCTCGCAAACCTGGCTAAATGGGAGAACTCCCTCTGGTACTCAATCACCAAGTGTGTCCCCTGAGTGAGGCGTAGAAACCTCTCTTCCAGCTCGTCCCTGTCCGTGCTGGTTATGAAGTGCTCCAGGAATGAGGTACTAAACTCGTCCCAAGAGATATCTGAGTACTCCCTATCTCTGAAGGTGGTCTCCAATAGTGACTTCCACCACCTCTTGGCATGTGCCTCAAGAGCTGACACTGCCAAAAATACTGCCTTGCCGATCGGGCAACCGATGCCGGCCAGCATCTCCTGAATGGTGTCCAACCACTCCTCAGTTCACTGCATCCTCTGTCCCTCGGTAGGTCGGTGGGGAAAGACCTCTAAAGGTGCTCAACCAATTCGCTCCCGGGTTTGGCAGTGGTGACGGGACGGACTGGGTCCTGAAGGTCTCTAGGATGGCTCCTAACGTCTGTCCCAACTCTGACTGCTGAAAAGTAGTGGTAGTCGGAGGGGGAGGAATGCTGACATGAGGCTCCGTGCTCACTGGGGCCTACAAAAGATAGGGATTTGGTCAAAAATTTGGCCTTACTTATTGGTTATTGGACTGTTTTATGTGATTCCATACATGGGCACATCATAGCTTACGCTGCCTAGTTTGTCCGCAAACTAAGCTCGAGCGGGGTGACCCAGTACGTTGTGGACTGTTCTCTTATGATCGTTCATTCTTTGATACCATTTGTAAGATCTCTTTTTCCAAAACCCGTTCGGGTACTTGAAAACTCGAACCTCTCCCGCATCGCACGGTTGAGGTGGATCTTCGCCCAGAATCGCTGCCTTGCGGTGTCACCGACACTCGGGTCGACTAACACCGCTCAGCACCAACCCTGCCGGCATTACGATCATAAGTAAATTATGCCAAAAAGTAAGTACATAAAGAAAGGCATGTCCACAATCACAGCATCATATATAAATATATAATTAGAACAGAAAGTCCAAAAGATAAGTACAAGCAAAAAAGGGGGCTTATGCTCGATACATATCCAAAATAGAGTACTATCTCTCTCTCACTACAACATGCGGAAGACTACATGATAACTCTCAAAATGCGGAAGACTAGCTATCTAATCATCAACCTGTGGCGTCGTAGTAGTGCGCTGCATCTGCTACTCAGGTCCTGCCATCACGTCCTGCTGCGCGCGGGACAACTCCGTCTCCTCGGACTCCTGCGGTCACACCGACCGTTAGTCATAAAGACTAAGTCGTTTTGTCCTCGCCTCCCTCCACGACTCCTAGGCACCGAGCGGGAGGAAGAAGCGGAGGACAAACAAGGGGTAAATAAGATGGTGGTGACATAGCACTATTCTAGCAGGTATAAGTAAAGCAATAAAATCTAGCTAGCAGTATAGTGCAGGTAAAAGGCAGTAAAGTAAAGCAATGAAGTAAGCAGTAAACAGAAAGGAAATGCAGTGCATTAAGTAAATCTAAACTACCATCACAGATTCGTACCTTAACTTATATGAACGCCCATACGACATATAAGTTAAGATGTCCGGGTAACCCATCATATAAAAGAGCCCATACTAATTTATATGATGGGGCTATGATATATGTATGTTATGTTATGCTATGGTTATGATGTTTTAATGAATTATGCGATGTGACTCACCCACACGACTCTGTGCGCACAGACCTTTATAGTTCCCAGTTTGTTTGAAAGGAAGCCAACCTTTCGGGTACCGACCGCCGTGGCTCACGGTGGTAGTGGATCGGGCACTCCACATCCTAGGCGGGTATAGTCACTACCAAGCCTAGACCTCATGTATGTTGAAATTATTGAACTGGAAGTTGGAAGTTGGAGGTGTTTTGGACCTGGGCGGTCTGGGAGGAGGTCGGGCGGTCTGGCATGACCGCACGGCCTGGCGGTCTGCCTCTGTGGTCTGGCTGGTAGTAGCCTAGCTGTGGTCTCCTGGAGTGACCGCTGGTATCTGGTCCAAGGCCGCGCAGGTTGTCTATAACCGTGCGGCGGGTTGTCTTCTTCAAGGCTGTGGCGGTCAGGTGTGACCGCACAGGGTGTTCCAGGTTCTCTGGTAGTTGTCGCGGACTAAGGCTCTTAGTCACGCGGTCTCAGTTCGCGGTCTCAGGAGGAGACTGGTATGCGAGCTGGTTGCTGTTCGCGGTCTCAGGAGGAGATCAGCATACGGACAGGAGTTCGCGGGTTGATGGCGGACTGGCTGTGTTCGCGGTCTCGAGCGAACACAGGTGGTGAATAGCTTCGGGCGGTCTGGCGATCTCTTTGGAGAATCGCGGTCTGCTGTGAGAGTGGCGGTCTCTCATGGTGGAGAATTGAAGCTGGCGGGTTCACCAAAATGAAGCAGAAGTAATGTTGCTGATCGCGCGGTGTGACCGGTCAGGTCACGCGGTCTGAGGGGTGGTGATCCTATCTCTAGGGTGGTGACCAGATCAGGTCTCACGCCTATAAATAGGAGGCCACTGTAGCAGCAATTAGTACACACCAAGTGTAAGCTGAGTTCGCTTGTTTCCTGCGGTCTGTTTTATTCTGACCGTGCGGTCTGCTAATTGAATTCCTCTTGTGCAGCTTCTGCGGATAGTGTGGGCAGCAGCGATCACCTCTTCCTCTGAAAGTGTTCGGGCGGTCTGCGGCTTGGAGTTGTGGTGCTGGAGTTCGGGAGGATCAACAGGTCGGAAGAAGGGTGCGGTCTGATCAGCGGATTGGTCGTGTGCTGTGATCGGCAAGGCACTGCGGTCTGGCAGTGTGTTGAAGTCGCAGGGAGGTCGCGCGGTCTGGAGCGATCTCAAGTTATCCTCATCTACTTGTATTTCTGTTTGGTATCTGTGCTGGCGAAATCATGTCTCGCCAAGCATGCCTTGCCCTGTAATGAAGTTTATGCTATCAATAAAGATCAATTGCTTGCCTAAAGTTTGTTTCTGGTTGTTTGGCTTGTATCTCTAAGTTGCATAATCGATTCCTGCTTGCTCTCACAAGGTCCTTAGAAAAATTTCACATGGTATCAAAGGCAGGTTGGAGTGGATAGAGCAGGTTGCAACTTAGAGTAGCCATCGCCTTTGTGAAGAAGGAACCAGTGGTAGGACAATGGAAGGTGGATTTTCAAGAGGTCTTGGGATTGAGATGCTTACGTCGACTAACTTCAAGAAGTGGAAGTCGTGTATGCAGAGCTATCTTCTGGGTGAGGATCTATGGGAGGTTGTTGGAGGAGATGAGACGGAAGAGGTGAAGGCAACAGAAGCTGGTGATAACGGTCCGGCCGTGAGAGCTTGGAGAAAGACTAATGCCAAGGCCGAGTTCACTTTGAAGCGTGCCATTTCACCTGATCTCTTTGATCACATTTTGGGATGTGGATCGGCTGCAGAAATCTGGAAAGCCCTGGATGGGCTGTTTAACAAGAAGAATGTGGCAAGGCTGCAGTTCTTGGAGAATGAGCTGGCAAGGTCGGCTCAGGGTGATCTTTCTATCTCAAACTTCTTTCTGAAGATGAAGAATTTGTGCGCTGAAATCTCAGCACTGGATCCTGATGAGCCTATCTCTGAGGCGAAGCTGAAGAGACACATCATCCGCGGCTTGCGGAAGGAATATGTGGCCTTTGTGACGTCGGTGCAGGGATGGGCAAATCAGCCGTCTCTGTTGGAGCTGGAGAACTTGCTTTCTTCGCAAGAAAGTTTGGCAAGACAGATGGCGGGGCTGTCAGTGACCGGGGGAGATGGCGAAGTGCTCTTCTCGGGAAAGAAGAAGAAGTGGGATAAGAAGAAGAAGACCACGGAAGGCTATGGGCCTTCAACTTCTGGGCAGCTGGAAAGGGGGTATGCTCCCAAAGCTGACGGGAAGAAGAAGGGGGAAGGTCCCAAGTGCTACAAGTGTGGCAAGTTCGGCCATATCAGGAAGGATTGCCGAATGGTTACTCAACCGGGGCATGCTGCTGGAAAGGAGGAAGTGGAGACCAGGAAGACTGATGGAGGATGGGGAGGAGCCTTCTCGGCTTCTGTTGGAGCCGCGGCTTCTATCAACTATCAAGAGGACTGGATCGTGGACTCAGGGTGTGGTCATCACCTTACCGGAGACGAGTCAAAGCTTTCCTCAGCACAACCGTATACAGGTAACAATGCAATCATTACTGCAGATAATACTGTTCATCCAGTAGAAAAGGTGGGGGTTGTTTCTTTGGGCAGTGATAGAGGGCCACTTACCTTGAAGAGTGTCTATCATGTGCCCGGAATGAAGAAAAACCTCTTCTCTGTGACCAACGCTGTAGACGCTGGGTATCACGTTCTGTTCGGCCCAACAGAAGTGAAGTTTCTACGCAATGTTGAGGCCGTGAAGGCCGAGGTCGTTCATGTTGGGAGACGGGCAAAGGACTTGTTCGTTTTATCGACAAGTTCCTACGTCGACAAGATGAAGACGAATGATGGTGCCGTAATATGGCATGAGAGGTTGGGGCATGTAGGGATGGATAAGCTGAAAGCAATGGCGGTGAAAGGTCTGGTCAAGGGCCTGCCAAGTCTATCTTCCTACGGAGAAGGTCATGTTTGCGCGGGATGTCAGTTCGGCAAGTCTCGTCGACTACCGTTTGAAAAGTCGCAGACAAGGAGTAGTCAGCCGCTAGAGTGCATCCACGGTGACTTGATGGGACCGACTGCTACCCCAAGCCTCGGAGGCAGCAGATATATGCTGGTGTTGATCGATGATTACACCAGATATGTCTGGGTATATTTCCTGAAGGAGAAGGCGGAGGCGTTTGCCAAGTTTGTGGAGTTCAAGGAGCTCGTGGAAGGTCGGCTGGGACTGCAGGTGAAGAAGCTGAGGACTGACAACGGAGGGGAATTCACCTCCAGTGAGTTCTCTACTTTTTGCAGAAAGGCAGGCATCCGGAGGGAGCTTACTTGTGCACATACTCCACAGTAGAACGGAGTTGCAGAGCGGAAGATCCGTCATCTGACGGAGACCTGCAAGTGTTGGCTGCATGCCAAGAGTATTCCAAAGTCCTTCTGGGCGGAGGGAATGTCTTGTGCTGCCTACGTCATCAACAGGATGCCTCTGAGCCCCATCAACATGTTGACCCCGCATGAGATGATGTTCAAGGAGAAGCCAAGCATGGCACACCTTAGGGTGTTTGGTTCCACTTGCTATGTGCATGTCCCAGATGCTCTTCGGACGAAGCTAGATGCGAAAGCAAGGAAGCTAGTCTTCGTAGGATACGATGAGCGGAAGAAAGGGTGGAAGTGCATGGACCCGGAGACGCTGAGATTTGTCGTATCTCGCGACGTCGTGTTTGATGAGGTGACATCTTACAAAGGGTCTTCTGGAGTGGAGCTACCAGAGAGCAGGGTGGAGGAGCCGGAGCAAGCTGTGGAGGATCTTCAGGTGGTGCTACCTGTGTCGCCAGGTGGCCCATCTCCTTCTAGTTCCGAGACGGGGGCTTCTGGTTCAGGGAGCAGGGGGAGCAATGCTCCTAGCACGTCTTGAAGGGGAGCTAGGGAAGAAGCTGCTGGAGATGATGCGGTTCAGGGAAAGGAGCTGAGGAGATCGAAGCGGTCAATCATTGCCCCTGATCGCTATACAGGAGGAAACGCAGTGAGCTTTGTCTCATGTTTCTTTGCTGGTCCCTTGGATGAGAGGGAGCCGTCGAGCTTTGAGAAGGCCAGAGGCGTGAAGGAGTGGGAGGTTGCGATGCAAGAAGAGATGGCAGCTCTCGAGAAGAATGAGACCTGGTCTCTTGTGCCCAAGCCCAAGGGCACCACTCCTGTGACATGCAAGTGGGTCTACAAGCTGAAGAAGAAAGATGACGGCAGTATCGAGCGGTACAAGGCCCGTCTTGTAGCTCGGGGGTTTTCGCAGCAATACGGTGAAGATTATGATGAGACATTCAGTCCGGTGGCAAAAATGACTTCAGTTCGGTTCATCATTGCCTTAGCGGCGTTCAGTGGATGGAAGATTTGGCAGCTCGACGTCAAGAACGCTTTCTTGTACGGCGAGATTGACAAGGACATCTTCATGGTTCAGCCACCAGGTTTTGTGTCTGAAGATTTTCCGGAGCATGTCTGCAAGCTGAAGAAGGCCCTGTATGGGTTGAAGCAAGCGCCGAGGGCGTGGTACGGGAAGATCGCAGAATATCTCCTATTCTGTGGATTTGTTGCTTTAGACTCTGACTCGAGCTTGTTCGTCAAGAAGAGCGGGGAGCTTCAGGTCATCGTGCTGCTATACGTTGACGATATGATCGTGACGGGGAACTCACAGGAGGAGGTAGCGCAGCTTCGAGCTGAGCTATCTATCAGGTTCGAGATGAAGGATCTTGGTGAGCTTCACCATTTTCTTGGACTTGAGGTGCAGAGGAAGGAAGGTGGAGTGCTGGTGACCCAAGCCGAATATGCGGAGCGGATCGTAGAACGGTTCGGCATGAAGGAAGGGAAGTGCACTTCCACACCTCTGGAGAAGGCTATGAAGCTTCGGAAGGATGAGGGAAGGATCATGCAAGATCCGTTGGTGTTCCGAGCTCTGGTTGGGAGCTTGATTTATCTGACGATCACAAGGCCGGATATTGCATATGCAGTAGGCAGGGTGAGTCGGTTTATGGCGGAACCACGAGTACCTCATCTGCTAGCAGCCAAGAACATTCTGAAGTATGTTAAGGCGACCTCAGACATGGGTCTCCTGTACAGGAAGGATGCGGGCTTCGAGGTGCATGGTTACATGGATGCTGATTACGGGGGAGATTCGGATTATCGGAAGTCGACATCTGGATTCGTCTTCATGGCGGGCCCTACGGCTATATCATGGTGCAGCAAGAAGCAGGATTCCGTATCGGTCTCTACCACGGAAGCGGAATACAAGGCTTCGGCCTTGGCAGCTCAGGAAGCCATCTGGCTTAGGAGGTTGGTTGGAGACGTCCACAAGGAGGTTTGGGAGCCAACTCTGCTACGCGGTGACAACGAGAGTGCTCTCAAACTGGTGACCAATCCAGTTTGTCACGCGAGGACCAAGCATATTGAGATCGAGCATCACTTCATACGGGAGAAGGTGCTGGAGGGATCTCTTTCGGTCAAGCATGTGCGGAGTGCGGACAATGTCGCAGACATCTTCACAAAGGCGCTGGCAAAGGGGCCGTTCACACAGCTAAGGGAGTTACTTGGGTTAGTTTCAACTTCCCACTTCAAGGGGGAGTGTTGAAATTATTGAAGTGGAAGTTGGAAGTTGGAGGTGTTTTGGACCTGGGCGGTCTGGGAGGAGGTCGGGCGGTCTGGCATGACCGCACGGCCTGGCGGTCTGCCTCTGTGGTCTGGCTGGTAGTAGCCTAGCTGTGGTCTCCTGGAGTGACCGCTGGTATCTGGTCCAAGGCCGCGCAGGTTGTCTATAACCGTGCGGCGGGTTGTCTTCTTCAAGGCTGTGGCGGTCAGGTATGACCGCACAGGGTGTTCCAGGTTCTCTGGTAGTTGTCGCGGACTAAGGATCTTAGCCGCGCGGTCTCAGTTCGCGGTCTCAGGAGGAGACTGGTATGCGAGCTGGTTGCTGTTCGCGGTCTCAGGAGGAGATCGGCATACGGACAGGAGTTCGCGGGTTGATGGCGGACTGGCTGTGTTCGCGGTCTCGAGCGAACACAGGTGGTGAATAGCTTCGGGCGGTCTGGCGATCTCTTTGGAGAATCGCGGTCTGCTGTGAGAGTGGCGGTCTCTCATGGTGGAGAATTGAAGCTGGCGGGTTCACCAAAATGAAGCAGAAGTAATGTTGCTGATCGCGCGGTGTGACCGGTCAGGTCACGCGGTCTGAGGGGTGGTGATCCTATCTCTAGGGTGGTGACCAGATCAGGTCTCACGCCTATAAATAGGAGGCCACTGTAGCAGCAATTAGTACACACCAAGTGTAAGCTGAGTTCGCTTGTTTCCTGCGGTCTGTTTTATTCTGACCGTGCGGTCTGCTGATTGAATTCCTCTTGTGCAGCTTCTGCGGATAGTGTGGGCGGCAGCGATCACCTCTTCCTCTGAAAGTGTTCGGGCGGTCTGCGGCTTGGAGTTGTGGTGCTGGAGTTCGGGAGGATCAACAGGTCGGAAGAAGGGTGCGGTCTGATCAGCGGATTGGTCGTGTGCTGTGATCGGCAAGGCACTGCGGTCTGGCAGTGTGTTGAAGTCGCAGGGAGGTCGCGCGGTCTGGAGCGATCTCAAGTTATCCTTATCTACTTGTATTTCTGTTTGGTATCTGTGCTGGCGAAATCATGTCTCGCCAAGCATGCCTTGCCCTGTAATGAAGTTTATGCTATCAATAAAGATCAATTGCTTGCCTAAAGTTTGTTTCTGGTTGTTTGGCTTGTATCTCTAAGTTGCATAATCGATTCCTGCTTGCTCTCACAAGGTCCTTAGAAAAATTTCACAATGTACGCCTCAACGCTAAGAACACAACAGCGGAGCTCCTGCGTACTCTTGCTGGAATCCACCAGACTTTAAGGTCGGGGTGGGTAATTAGGGATCGTCCTCTAGACCGTGGTACTCAAACTTACCGGCCCTCTATACCTCACTCTCACCTGAGTCAACGTACTACCGTCGGTGACACGATTAGCCTAGTACCGAAGACTCGCCACTAATTGAATAAGTAACAGGTGTTAACATGTCCACCCGAGCTTCCGGCTCAGGGACTAACACACAAGCTGATCCAACCCATCTCCTTCCCGGAGGAGATCCATACCAGTCTGCATACCCACTTAGGCTATTCTTGCCTACAATTTAATTCGTGTTATATTTAGGGTGAATCTTGGACTTCCCGCGGTGTACTCCGTAAGGGGCCCCTAACGGTACTACAGATCGATGAGCTCAACCCCATCGTCCTCTTCAAGACAATTACTTTAGTTGGTGGTTAACATTTGGTTCACCCTCATCATTTCATATGCTTAGTGTGATTTAGCTCCAGACCCGTCTGACCCTATTGGGTTGGACGTACCTCTTTTCCTTCTACATTAACCCTAATACAACCTCACAACCAACCCTAGGATTGACCCTCCTTGAATCATGGTGTGATATAACTCATTTACTGATTGGATATAACTTCTAAACACTACTTAGGGATCTGAATTATCAAAAACTCAAAATTCTGTTTTTACTAAACACAGACCACCAAATTGAACTATCCATCAATCCCACAAGTGAACCCTTCTAAGAACTTATCACCAGGGTCTGGCATAATTATCCTAGGCTCTCACTGACCTCAATAAGCTATGTTCCAATTTCCATAATTTTCCATATTAATTTGGTATTTATTATAATTTAATGTAGTTAAGGCCTTAAGCCAAATTACACATGAACTACCCTCAAAAAGATTCATCATGCTACATGAGAATTATTAGTAAGTTAATATTCCATATCATGGTGTTTCACTGAGTATCATGACCCTAGAATGCAATTTAGCCTACCATATCATCATAATTGTATAATTACCAAAATGCCACTATAATTATGAAAAATAGTAATTCACTTTTGAAAATTCCACAAAAATTACCATGTGTTCATATGGGTACCTAGAGGCTTCTGCCAAATTATTGTGCCATTACCATGTGATTTGATATTTTAAAATGATTAAACATCCAAAGGTGGCAATTATCAATTTCTACATGAGGTACAAGGAATATAAATCTACAAGCTTCCAATCTGTTATCATGGGAACATATTAATATAAACTGACAGATTCCCAAGTATCATAACATTGCCTTATGATTTGATATTTTAAAAGGATTAATTACTTTAGTGATGTAAATTTCACTTTCCACATGAAGTACAAGAAAAAGAATTCAACAAGCTTCCAAACATTTATCATGGGCTCATATTGACATAAAATGACAGATTACAAAGTATCATAGCATTTCCGTATGATTTGATATTTTAACAGGATTAATTACTCTTAAACTAGCAAGCACTTAAAGCTTCTCTTTCAAAGAATAATGCTTCAACAGATCATAACAAAATTACCATAACCTTATTTCACCCTAATACAACCACTGATAGTATAACAAGGTCATACAAGGTCATATCACCTTGCATCTTATTTTATTAAGGAAAGGGGGCACTTTCATTTATTAGGAAGAAATACACCTAAATACCCCTAAAAATTCTCATTTAATTTACTAAGTCAATTTTTGCTCCTACAAACATATCTACACAGTCCCAAGCCATGGCAAGAACATTTGATCCTATGTTCTTCACAAAGCCCAACTTGCAACCTTAAGGGTTTACCTTTAGGGTTTTAGGTCACACCACCCTAATGGCTCCAAATGGACCATTAGGGTGTGACACAAGCAATTGTATATCTATACCCACATATCCAACATGATGGGGGGAGGCTAACACACTCCACTCCTCAAAATGACCTAAACCCTAATTTGACCCTTAAAGGCCCTCATTAGGGTTTCCAATTTTTCATATCAAATCAACTCCAAATGGAGTGAAATTTTAGGTGGGCACTATACATATACAAAAGAGCCAACCACCAAAGTTTGGTGTCCTTTGGACATCATATGCTCCAAAAGTCAACTTAATTCAAATATTCTAGCTACCACAAAAACCCTAGGTAAAAGTGTCCACCAAGGGCTGTCCCTTTGGCAGGGGGTGCCCCTAGGGTATACCAACCCATGGTTAAAAGAACAGCTCCAAAGATGGAGGGGTTTGAGCTAGGCAATTTTTCTAATGGACGGACCTAGTGTAGGACCAGTCCTAGTAAAACAGCTCCCTAGGGAGTTGTAGGTCACCAAATGATCTAAACTCAAAGCCAAATGAAATTTAAGACCTAGGACTACAACTTTCATGTTGGGCACTTTTTCTAAATCGGCCATTAAATGGCCCTAATTTTTATTTGAAGATCACTGAGTTTTTAAGGCAGAATAACAAGCATAATGAATTAATAAATGCAGGAAAAAGGGAGATCAGCACGGATCTTGGCGCAATCAGACGGCGGCGGCTAATCTTCCTCCTTGAGCCGACGGCCAGGATTCAACCGCGCTGGGCCGATTTCTTCCCCCATTTCCCGGCCACCTGGTGGCCACCACGGCCGGCAACCACCGCCACCACCTTTGTGGTGGTCGGGGCTACGATTTCCCGGCGACATGGCGGTCGGAGGGGGGTTTTCCGGCTAGCCTGGGTGGCTCGATTCGAGCCAAATTCCATGAAAACGACGAGTGGATCCGGGCTCAATTGAGCCCGATCCTTCAATCCTTTGAGATGAGAAGCTAGCACGGGGGGGAGGGGAGGAGAAACGAACCATTGCTGGTGCGTGGCGGTGGCTCCGGCGGCGGTTTGCCATGGAAGTGTGCAGCTCCGACGATCCTGCTCCCGATCTCTATTCTCCAGCAAAAGCTTAGCTCCAGGTACCGTTTCCGTCTGCTCTCAGTGCTCTGAAGCTAATGGGATGGCTGAAATGGGAGGGGGAGGCCTCTATAGGGGGTTTTGAAATCGAGCTCCTCGGTTGTGCCCCCTTGCTGCCACCCTCCTGTAGCTGCCGGCCTCCTGCTTCCATCTGGGTCAAGCTCAGACCCCCGGCAATCAGGGGAAGTCCCTAGGTTGATTGGAGATGGAGTGTAGAGGGGGGGGGGGGGGATTGCTTGCTTTTGCTTTTTCTTTTGCTTTTTGCTTTTGCTTTAAGCTTTTTGATTCACTTTTGGTCCCCCCCCCCCTCCATTTTATTAATCAAACCATAGGTTAGGGCTCAGTCTAAGGCTGATGGGCAAGGCTAAGTCCATGTATAATGGTTAATTAAGGGGTGACATTCAATTTAGGTTTGAAATTCCCTTTAAAGGCTATGTTGACCATGGTTGACTTTGGTCAACCATAGTGGGTGGGTTGACCCCACTTGGGGTCTTGGGTCCCTTAACATCACCCAACATAGGTTGGTCGATGGTGGGGCTCCAATTGGTTCAATTTAATCAAAGGGTGTAGATTTGACCAAAATTGGATAAAGTTTGACTTTGGTCAATTGGGGTCAATTGGTCCCACCATGATGGGGCTTTTTGGTCCATTGGGTTCCTTAAGGTGTTTAGAGTGTGGGGGTAGGGTCAATTTGAACATTTGGGGGTCAATTGAACCCTAATTGACTTGGTTTGGTTAATGTTGACCTATAGTTGACTTTGGTCAATTTCATGCAATTGGGTCCCACCCAAGTGCACTTCTCATCCTATAGGTCTCCCTTAGTGGTTAGGGCATTATGAGTGAGGTCCTCTTGGACAATTGAGGGTCAATTGACTTAGTTGAGGGGCTTAGGGTTAGGTTAGTTTTTGAGCTTTGGTGTGCACTTAGCAATTCCTACACTAGCCTAAGGCCCTTGAGACCACTCACCTCACCCCTATGCCCTAACATTTCCAATGGGTCTAGAAGGATTGGGGATGTTACATGACGGTCCACTCAAACTTTTGATTACTGCAGAGAGTCCTGAAGAAGGGAGAACACTTCTCCCCTGATTTGGATAAGAACCAACTCAGACCAGCTAGCCTCCTGGTCAGTCGATGCACCTCCTTGGTGTCCCTGGGAGAGGTCATCTCCATGATAAATTACTCTTTATCAGGATTGGTCTCGACTCCAACGGGAGTGAGAAGATTCCCCAGGAACTTTCCTCAGCTAGATCCAAAGACGCATTTGGTGGGGTTAAGCCTCATTTTATACTTTTGAAGCATCACGATGGTCTCTTCAAAATCCTCCATATGATCATGAGATCGTAGACATAGATCTCCAGGCTATGCCCCTTATATTCTTTGAGGACCCGATCCATCATTCTTTGGTAGGTCGCTCATGCATTCTTTAGACCAAATGACATCAACTTATAGGAGTAGCACCCATCGTTGGATATAAAGGGGACGTCTTTCGTGTCGGGAGGATACATCCAGATTTGATGACTACCCTGAAAATGCATCAAGGAAACTCATCACAAAAAACCAGACGACTGAATCAACCAGCGCTTCGATCCAAGGAGGGATAGATATCCTTCAAACAAACTTTATTTAACAACAAAAAGTCCGCAGCGGATGGGCTCGTCCATGGGGGTGGCAATCGACCTCTTCTTCTAACGAATCGGGCAGACCTCTGGGTTGAGATTGAGGTGATGAGATGCCACATCTGCATCAATACCGGGCATGTCAGCAGCGCTCCAAGTGAAGATGTCGACGTTGACTTGTAGACACGTCGCGATCTTTGGTTGGTCCTCCTTCATCAGCTCCTTGTTGACCTTCATGTTCCCGGACCTCCCGTCAACAGAAATCACCTCCAACTCCTTCGCCTCCTCGGCCACTTTTAGGAGTGTCATCCCTTCTAGCACCATATCTACCTCATTTGTGTCTTCCCTCCAGCTAATGGTATTGACGACGAGGAGATAGCACTCCTGGGACACCTTTGGATCGTTCGTGATTCGGATATGCACGCCTCCCTGAGTGTAGTTTAGGCATTGGTGAAAGGAGGAGGGCAGATTTTAGAAGGTGATAATGAGTGGCCTCCCAAAAATAGCATTGTAGCTTCTTGGAGCGTCCATAATGAAGAACTGATAGTTCTTCGAGGTGCCTCAGAGGGTCACCAATAGCTCCACTCCTCCTTTGACCTCCTTCCGCTCCCCAAAGAAGCCGAACAATGGGCCATCTGAGGCCTTCACCCTCTTGGCTTCCACCGCCATAACGTGGAATGCCTTTTTGAAGACGACATTGACCGAACTCTCGTTATCCATCCGGATCCGAGCAACTGTAAAGTTCTCGATCGCTGTTTGGATGATGAGGGCGTCGTGGAATGGATCCTCATTCTCTGGCATGTCTTCCACCGAGAATGTGATCTCTCTGATAGGAGGTGACCTTTGAGATGTCGACGCGACACTCCTCTTGTAGATGTTTTGAAGGCTACCCTTGCGGGAGGCCTCCACTCCAATTCCTTCGTAGATGGAGTTTATTTCTCCTCAAGTCTCGATGTCAAATCATTATTCGCACCTTCCTCAAGCGGGGGTCGGGGTTAGTACGCCTCCGGCCGTCGCTTCTTGTTGTTAATCATCTCGCCCCATTCTTGGGGCTTTCCCGGTTCCTTCGGACGTCCTTCTCATTTCCAAAAACTCCTGGCACGCCGAGGTGGTGTGACCTTCAATCTAATGGAAGTCGCAGTAGGGAACCGCCTTCCCTCCTTGATACTACTGATATGGAGCCTTCCTTTGCTGATTTCCGGTGTGGCGATTAATCATCATTACCTCCTGAGTCGGAGACCTACAGGGCCTCCTGAACTCATGCCGCCTCTTCGGCATGTTGAAATGAGTTTGGCGCTCGGGGGATCGATGCGGACTAGGTTTGAATGGACGATGCCCTCATCCTGCCGGCCTCCAGGGAGGCCTATTCGTCGGGGCTTGGAACCTTCTCTCGGTTTCCATCAGCTCCAGAATAACTCCTGGACTTTTGAACTCTCCGTCCTGCCCGCGGGCATCCTCTGGCCTCCTGCCTCCTCCCAAATTTTTTTCCTCATCTTGCTTCTAAATCCTCGTAAGCGATAAGAAGTTCTTGTTGTTGCCTTCCGCCTGAAAGTGCCACCCCGCGCAGTCAATCAATTCTTCGAATGAAACGGGGGGATCCCGATCCAGCTCCATCCTGAACAACCCTTCCTGCAAGTTGAAGGTGAGCGCCAGCTGGAGGGTGTATCTATCCACCTCTTTGATCTGGAGGAATTCCTCCTGGAAGCGGTCGATGTAGTGCCCCAACGTCTCGTCAGGTCTTAGCTTGAGGAGGAAGAGGGTGATTGACCACTTCTTTCTCTTTTTTGACGTTGTAAAACGCGACATCAATCCTTTGCGCAAATCCTCCAAGCAGTAGATGGAACCTACGGGCAGCTGGTGGAACCAATCTATTGCCTCCGCCTTGAAGGTGATCACAAAAAGTTTGCACTTAAACGAGTCAGCAATGGCGCGAATTGAAACCACGTCTTCGAATCATTGTAGGTATTGGATATGGTCATCTTTCCACATATAATAGTTGAGCACGGTTTGTGGAAACCCTTGGGGACTGGCGCGATCACGATCTCCTTGCAAAATGGGCTCACCGTCCCAGCTAGGTGAGCTGTCCTCTGGCGAGCTTCATCGTCCTCGCAAAAGAGAAGAGCTTGCTGGGTGATACATTGGCTTCGATCAAACAGAGCTCGCACCTCCTCAGGTGAGGCGATTACTTCTTTTCCAGGTCGTCGCAATGGTCCGGCTCCCCCAGTCGTGGTGATGACTGATGGCAAGGTCGATGCGAGCTCGGCAGTCGGTATTAGGAGAGCTCGCATTGTCTCCGGCATCCCTTCCTTGAACTCTGCGAGGTCGGCTTTGGTTACGAACTCGCTCGGAGCTCCCATATTGTCAATCTCCATCTCCCTATCAACTTTGTTCGACATTGGACCTTTCACTAAAGGTTCTTCGTTTGATCACGGTCTACGCTCATCGCACCAAAGGTTCTTCCTTTGATCACGGTCTACGCTCATCGCACCAAAGTGTCGGTATTATGAGAGCTCGCATTGTCTCCAGCATCCCTTCCTTGAACTTTGCGAGGTCGTCTTTGGCTACGAACTCGCTCGGAGCTTCCATATTGTCAATCTCCATCTCCCTTCCAACTCTGTTCGACATTGGACCTTTCACTAAAGGTTCTTCCTTTGATCACGGTATACACCCTTTGATCCATCAGGAAATCATGATTTAAACAAAGAAGATACTGGTTCACAAATGTTCTGACCGAGATGGACCAAATGCTACTTGTATAGCGATCGGTCCAGGCGAACTTAAACTAGAAGGAGGTGGAGAGAAAGAATTTTTCCATGATTGCCTGTAAACAGGACCTCGTGAGTTGCAGTGGGGAGGTCCCGCCACGTGCCTGAAAGTATATAGGAACTTTCCCTCCTAAACTAGAGTTGAGCTCGGCACAAGAGAGGCACAGAGACGTTTTGGGAGAACCTGGGGGGGGGGGGCAACGTGCCTTCAACTGGTGCTCTGGGGGTCCTATTAATAGGTAATCAATGGGGGTATATGGACTGTGAATAGCCTCCCCGCCCCTTGAGATACTGGGTACCTGGCGAGCTGTTTGGGGTCATCTTTGGTGAGGTCGCTCAATGTCGAGTTCTTGTTGATGAGCTCGTCGGCGAGCAATGGCTAGATGAGAAAAGAACTCGTTGTCGAGGTAAGCTCAAGCACAGCGAGTTCGACGGTGAGCTCGTGAGGAGCACGTCAGCGAGCCAAAGTCGGATGAGAGAAGAGCTCACTGGCGAGGTAAGCTCGAACACGACGGGCTCGACAGTGAATTCTAAAAGAGTTCGCCTCACTGGTTCTACGAGGAGTAGGACAACATGTTTGATGACGAAGAGAGCTCTAGCTTGGCAAGCTCGTCGGCAACATATGCGAGTTCCTTGCTTGATCCTAGTGGCTTCGCCCTTTTAAGTCAACGAACACTTTTCGGAAGTACGAAGGCTATCCACTAGGACGGCGCCCACCTCAACGAATATGGGTTGTACAATTATGGTGCAATGTGCCAAACCCCCCTATTTGGGGGGGGGGGGGGGGGGGGGGGGGGGGGGGGGGGGGGGGGCGTTAAGTGCCGAAAATCCCATAAACAATTATGATGGCTTCACCTACAATCTTTGCCAGGTTTTTTCATTTGATTTTCAGTTTTAAAAGATTGTATAATGTTCTTTTTGGGCATGCTACTTTTTGAAAATTGGACTAGACTCTCTCTCCTGTGAATGTACTTTCTTTGCCTGGTCACCTGGTCATTTGCTCTTTTTCTTCTTTGTTTGATTGTTGTCTTCTGTGATACGATCCTAACAGAGTTTTGCAAAATTAAAGACAACAATCACAATTGACAATACTAAAGAATCAAACAGATATTCGAGCCCAAGGCATATATCAGCAATGCAGGAGGATTAGAAGCGGCCTTTCTAAGAGGTGTCAAATTATTTAATACTTAAACATCAATTCATGTGTTTGAACTACATCATACATTTAAACAGAATATTTGACAGATTCAATTCCTATACCACAAAAAAATTCCGCATGAACAAAGGAATTGTTTTTTTAATCCAATTCCAAAACTTCTGAGTTATTGGTTTTCAACCAAAACCAATTGCTTTCTGTAAATTCCTTCAAAACAAATGTGGCCTTTATGTTTCTCATGAACTTTGATTTTTTGAAATTAAAAGTACCATTTGCCACAAATATATTGCTCAATCAGTTTGTAACAAAACAGTGACAAAATATTGCATGGTTTTCGAGTTTTTGCCACAGAATTCTGTCGTGGGAAAAAATCTGTTTTCTAATTTTTTTTATCCAGTGTAGGTGACCGCCCACGCTAGCCCATATGTAAGTCCGCCCCTAGTGGTGCAACAAAAAAAATGTTGGCCACTGGGCCGATAGCAGGGCAGTGAGCCACCGGCGTGTTTCTGCTGCGGAAGCGAGTGGGCAAGATTTCTTCGAACTCACTCCAAATAGGGCCTAAGTTGCTATAGGTATGTTAGAGCTTCTGCTTTGATGATAGGCCCTGATTCTGAAACTGAATGAAAAATTAGAATTGTTTCATAAAACATTTACATACAGCATATTAGAAAATGTCACAAACAGGCATTTCATGCATACAATGCACAAACGCATGGCCTAAACACAGAAAAGGAAGCAGTTTTACACATACTTTGCCCATTATGGTTTTTCCTGCAGCCCTTCAAGGAGATGCTGAATCCTGTACTTCATCACGGGTTGGCCGGATCGGGTTCGCTTCGACATGTTCTCCCTGAAGAACTTGCGTTTCGCCTCAACTTTCGCCCTCTCTTCCTTCTTCGCCCGGATCATCGCCTCTCTCTCCGCCCACGCTTTCTCCGCCTCCACCCTCTTTCTCTCGACTTGTTCGGATAAAAACTGCAGGCTACTTTTCTTCTTTTCGCCGTTTCTTCGAGATTTTGGAACGGCAACATCTTCGTTCGCAGCCTGCAGGAGTTCATCATGCAAAGACGAGTTGTAGGATTAGATGCAGACCTAATTTCAATGGGCGCGTGCGGCATTCACACAACCAACTCAAATGCGACAACCAATCAATCGTCGACACAATTCCTAAGTACTGGGTCTTACAAATAAAGAGGGAGATTTAGGCTAATTCAAGCAATGGCTCGGATAGACGGATAGTCCAATGAGGTGACTTAACCCATACAAAAATATAAAGAACACGTAAAAATATGAATATTAGCGTTGAACGCGATGACAGGCTCCGATCGAATCAAATTTTATGTCGGGCATGTCATTTATATATTTTATTTCTCATCAAATAAGAAGTTTAACATAAAAGAAATGCAGAGCGTTTATTTTAAGGGCAAAAGGATGATGCCAATCATCAAATTTGTATTATTTTATATAAGTTTGCTACTAATTTCATAGAAAAGTAGAAAATTAATTATATTTGAACTAATATGAAAAGCCTGATTGATTCGCTATCTGGCAAAAAAGAGGGACAAACCTCAATATTTGGCAATGAAGAATGCCTCTCGCTGGGCTCGCTCGGTTGCCTGATCGACTTCTTAAACTTGCTAATGTGTTTTGCATTTCTGTAAAACTCTCTCTGCTTTTCTGAAAGAAGAGAGGAAGTTTTAATATTCTCGGAACAGATATTAAACTGCAATGTAAACATTATTTTATGATAGTCTGACCCAGTAAAAAGCTGGAATGCCCACATTAAGTTCCAACAGTAATTACTAGCCTCACAAGATACAATCATGCTTCAGAATTCCATAAATATTATGACATGATTACCAAGAATCAAAAGCAAGAAGCATAGTTGCTGACACTGCTGAGCTAGCATATATATATATATATCTTTGTTATATAATAAAATAGTCATATTTGCAAGCACACCAAAGAAGTAATCTGGACCGTTGGATGAGGCTAGAACAAAGAATAGTTGTTGGATTGAAGAGATCTGGACTGCCAATATCCATTTATCCAAAAAGCCGAAATCTCCAACTCCCGAAAATCACGATTCCTGCTAACCGCCGATTTGGACTTCAACCGGCGGCGGGTTCGCCGGAGGCCGGCGAACCCCCCGGTGGGCGCCGGGTAGGCCGCCGCCGGCGGAGCCGCCGCCGGCAGAGGAAGGCAAATGCCCCGCCTCAAATCTTATTCTCACGGGCAGGGCCACCGCCGGAGGTGGCCCTGCCCGCTCACCGCCGGACAACCGCCGGCGCAGGCCGCCGCCGGCGGCAGAGGGAGGCAATGCCCCGCCTGCGCGATTTTTTTTTATATAATTAAATTAATTATATATCTTTAATAATTAATTAAATTAACTACATTTCTTTAATAATTAATAATTAATTAAATTAATTATATTTTTTAATAATTAATAATTAATTATATTTTTTAATAAATAAAAAATATATTTTAGAATACTTCTGCCGGGGGGCGGGCGAAGCCCGCCTGGATGGGGACGAAGGCCGCCCGAGAGTATCGAGCACGGGCGAAGCCCGCTTGGTTGCGGGCGAAGCCCGCTTGGTTGCGGGCGAAGCCCGCTTGGTTGCGGGCGAAGCCCGCTTGGTTGCGGGCGAAGCCCGCTTGGTTGCGGGCGAAGCCCGCTTGGTTGCGGGCGAAGCCCGCTTGGTTGCGGGCGAAGCCCGCTTGGTTGCGGGCGAAGCCCGCTTGGTTGCGGGCGAAGCCCGCTTGGTTGCGGGCGAAGCCCGCTTGGTTGCGGGCGAAGCCAGCTTGGTTGTTGGTTGCGGGCGAAGCCCGCTTCGTTGCCAACCGGGCGAAGCCCGCTGCGACGCATCGAGAACGGGCGAAGCCCGTTCGAAGATGCTAGTATAATATGTCTTAGCTTGAAATATTATCCCGCTTTGCATGCGTCAGGAGGACCACTCGGCCTAAGTTTAGTTATCAACAACTATAGAATCGTTATCTGGACGGTCGGACACAGCAAATGCAGCCAGCTCGATTTTTCATGTTTTTGTTTTTTAATTTTTTAGCAGTATTTTGAGAATTAAGTTAAATGGTAAGATCAGCCCATCTGAACCATAAGACACATTTAACCAAATTCTCCTTTCAAAATCACAACGATTATGGGATTTAGGGCATTGAGAATTTGTTTCTATTGTGGTACAAATCCTAAATAAATAAAGCCCATGTATTTAGGGCATTGAGAATTTGTTTCTATGGTGTTACAAATCATAAATAAATAAAGCCAATGTATTTAGGCCCATAAGGCCTCTCTCCTCTATCTTCCTTTAGTCCCGCATCTTGAGTTTATATTTAGCTCTCTCTCTCTTTCTATAAAAGGAGACCCTTCGAACAATGTAATTTTTCAACTTTTATGAGAATAATAAAATATTTGCCCTTTTTTCTCAATTTCCACATGGTATCAGAGATAGCCAGATAGGTTCTGATCCTAAAGTTTTTTCGGTTGAGCTCTTGCTCCCGTCGCAGGCCTAAGCCCGCAATTTTCTTTTCCCGATCGCGCGATTTCGCGACATCTGCCTCCCCGCGCGGTTTGGGGGCCTCTTCTTGGAGCCCACTCCTCTGCTTACACCTCTGCGCCATTCGAATCCTCTACTTTCCCCTTACTTTTATAGAAATCTTCCGCTGCCTACCGGGCCCCACCTCCACTCCTGTTCGCGCGACTGTTGTTTCCACTTGTCTCTGAGATAGATTCTGCTTGCCAAGTGCCCATGCCTTCGGCTCGCGCGGCCTCTGAGCCCGCTTATCTCCGACTAGGCGACCTCCTCTGCTTGAGCGACTAGGTAACCTCCTCTGCTTGCAACTCATGTGACCGCCATCTCCCTAAAGTCGCTCCTCCTGCTCCATTCGCAAAGCTCCTCTTCCTAAGCCCGATGTGACCGCTGCAATCAAAAATCGTGTGCTCTACTGGGACCACTCCGCCCTCTGCGGCCTTTCCTCCTCCGACTGCAGCGCATGTATACTCGTCGCTCCTTTCACTGTGGCCGCGTCTGCTCATGAGCCCTGGACAACCGCTGCCTCCAACTGTGTGACCGCCTGACCTTGTTGTCTGCTCAGTCTTGCTGTCGGCGTCCACTTGTGACATCCTGGCCTTGTCTGCCTACTGGTCTCTGTGCCTGCATCTGCTCGCACGCCCCGGATGCCCGATGTCTCCTGTTGTGTGACCGCCCGACATCGCTGCCCGCTCAGTCTTCTGTCTGCGTCCTCTTGTGACCGCCCGACCTTGTTGGCTCGCAGGTCTCTCGCTGGTCTCTGTGCCCGCTCCTCACCTCGCAGTACCCATCTGTTCGCTTATGCTCTCCACAGCTGCTGCGACCTCCGTGCCCGATCTACTCGTTGTGCTCGCGGCCTGGTTCTACATCTTGTCGCAGCATCTGCTCCTTATCGCAGTTGCCTGGTTCCAGATGCTCTCCATGGGGACTCCAACTTTGCTTCCCCGGTCTGACACTCGCCCTTCCTCCAATGGTTCCCGCACTGAACTTGATATTTTGCGGGATGAACTTAGGCAACTGTGGGAACTGCTTAACCACCCAACTAGCCTCATGGCCCCTTCCTTACATGCCAGCCTCGCTTCTTTCCATCTTGGCTCCTCTTGGATTATTGACTCTGGAGCCACCAATCACATTTCTCCGTAGAAGCCCTCTCGTTACACGGATGCTCCTACTCCCAAATTTATCACAGTTGTGAATGGCGCTACTGTTTACCCAGAAATCGGCGATCCCCCTTTTCGAGCTGACCTTTTTAGGCACCAGGCAATTTCGGAGATCCCGGGCTGTCTCCCCCTTCTTGGCGAGCTCCCCCTTTCTGGCGAGCTCCCCCTCCGGGCGGTCTCACCCCTGCCGGGCGAGCTCCCCCTTCCTGGCGAGCTCCCCCTCCGGGCGGTCTCGCCCCTGCCGGGCAAGCTCCCCCTTCCTGGCGAGCTCTCCCTTCGGGCGGTCTCGCCCCTGTCGGGCGGTCTCGCCCCTGCCGGGCGAGCTCCCCCTTCCTGGCGAGCTCCCCCTCTGGGGGGTCTCGCCCCTGCCGGGCGAGCTCCCCCTTCCTGGCGAGCCCCCCTCCGGGCGGTCTCGCTCCTGCCGGGCGAGCTCCCCCTTCCTGGCGAGCTCCCCCTCCGGGCGGTCTCGCCCCTGCCGGGCGAGCTCCCCATTCCTGGCGAGCTCCCCCTCTGGGCGGTCTCGCCCCTGCCGGGCGAGCTCCCCCTCCGGGCGGTCTCGCCCCTTCCGGGCGATCTCGCCAGGTCTCCCGTCGCCCGGGCGGTCTCCCATCGCCCGGGCGGTCTCCCATCGCCCGGGCGGTCTCGCTTCTGTCGGTCACTCGTGACTCGGGCAGCCCGTTTTTCCAGGCCCTGCCCGTTCGGGCAGGTCCCGCGTCAGGAGGACCACTCGGCCTAAGTTTAGTTATCAACAACTATAGAATCGTTATCTGGACGGTCGGACACAGCAAATGCAGCCAGCTCGATTTTTCATGTTTTTGTTTTTTAATTTTTTAGCAGTATTTTGAGAATTAAGTTAAATGGTAAGATCAGCCCATCTGAACCATAAGACACATTTAACCAAATTCTCCTTTCAAAATCACAACGATTATGGGATTTAGGGCATTGAGAATTTGTTTCTATTGTGGTACAAATCCTAAATAAATAAAGCCCATGTATTTAGGGCATTGAGAATTTGTTTCTATGGTGTTACAAATCATAAATAAATAAAGCCCATGTATTTAGGCCCATAAGGCCTCTCTCCTCTATCTTCCTTTAGTCCCGCATCTTGAGTTTATATTTAGCTCTCTCTCTCTTTCTATAAAAGGAGACCCTTCGAACAATGTAATTTTTCAACTTTTATGAGAATAATAAAATATTTGCCCTTTTTTCTCAATTTCCACATGGTATCAGAGATAGCCAGATAGGTTCTGATCCTAAAGTTTTTTCGGTTGAGCTCTTGCTCCCGTCGCAGGCCTAAGCCCGCAATTTTCTTTTCCTGATCGCGCGATTTCGCGACATCTGCCTCCCCGCGCGGTTTGGAGGCCTCTTCTTGGAGCCCACTCCTCTGCTTACACCTCTGCGCCATTCGAATCCTCTACTTTCCCCTTACTTTTATAGAAATCTTCCGCTGCCTACCGGGCCCCACCTCCACTCCTGTTCGCGCGACTGTTGTTTCCACTTGTCTCTGAGATAGATTCTGCTTGCCAAGTGCCCATGCCTTCGGCTCACGCGGCCTCTGAGCCCGCTTATCTCCGACTAGGCGACCTCCTCTGCTTGAGCGACTAGGTAACCTCCTCTGCTTGCAACTCATGTGACCGCCATCTCCCTAAGGTCGCTCCTCCTGCTCCATTCGCAAAGCTCCTCTTCCTAAGCCCGATGTGACCGCTGCAATCAAAAATCGTGTGCTCTACTGGGACCACTCCGCCCTCTGCGGCCTTTCCTCCTCCGACTGCAGCGCATGTATACTCGTCGCTCCTTTCACTGTGGCCGCGTCTGCTCATGAGCCCTGGACAACCGCTGCCTCCAACTGTGTGACCGCCTGACCTTGTTGTCTGCTCAGTCTTGCTGTCGGCGTCCACTTGTGACATCCTGGCCTTGTCTGCCTACTGGTCTCTGTGCCTGCATCTGCTCGCACGCCCCGGATGCCCGATGTCTCCTGTTGTGTGACCGCCCGACATCGCTGCCCGCTCAGTCTTCTGTCTGCGTCCTCTTGTGACCGCCCGACCTTGTTGGCTCGCAGGTCTCTCGCTGGTCTCTGTGCCCGCTCCTCACCTCGCAGTACCCATCTGTTCGCTTATGCTCTCCACAGCTGCTGCGACCTCCGTGCCCGATCTACTCGTTGTGCTCGCGGCCTGGTTCTACATCTTGTCGCAGCATCTGCTCCTTATCGCAGTTGCCTGGTTCCAGATGCTCTCCATGGGGACTCCAACTTTGCTTCCCCGCTCTGACACTCGCCCTTCCTCCAATGGTTCCCGCACTGAACTTGATATTTTGCGGGATGAACTTAGGCAACTGTGGGAACTGCTTAACCACCCAACTAGCCTCATGGCCCCTTCCTTACATGCCAGCCTCGCTTCTTTCCATCTTGGCTCCTCTTGGATTATTGACTCTGGAGCCACCAATCACATTTCTCCGTAGAAGCCCTCTCGTTACACGGATGCTCCTACTCCCAAATTTATCACAGTTGTGAATGGCGCTACTGTTTACCCAGAAATCGGCGATCCCCCTTTTCGAGCTGACCTTTTTAGGCACCAGGCAATTTCGGAGATCCCGGGCGGTCTCCCCCTTCTTGGCGAGCTCCCCCTTTGGGCGGTCTCGCCCCTGCCGGGCGAGCTCCCCCTTTCTGGCGAGCTCCCCCTCCGGGCGGTCTCACCCCTGCCGGGCGAGCTCCCCCTTCCTGGCGAGCTCCCCCTCCGGGCGGTCTCGCCCCTGCCGGGCGAGCTCCCCCTTCCTGGCGAGCTCTCCCTTCGGGCGGTCTCGCCCCTGCCGGGCGAGCTCCCCCTTCCTGGCGAGCTCCCCCTCTGGGGGGTCTCGCCCCTGCCGGGCGAGCTCCCCCTTCCTGGCGAGCCCCCCTCCGGGCGGTCTCGCTCCTGCCGGGCGAGCTCCCCCTTCCTGGCGAGCTCCCCCTCCGGGCGGTCTCGCCCCTGCCGGGCGAGCTCCGCCTCTGGGTGGTCTCGCCCCTGCCGGGCGAGCTCCCCATTCCTGGCGAGCTCCCCCTCTGGGCGGTCTCGCCCCTTCCTGGCGAGCTCCCCCTCCGGGCGGTCTCGCCCCTTCCGGGCGATCTCGCCAGGTCTCCCGTCGCCCGGGCGGTCTCCCGTCGCCCGGGCGGTCTCCCATCGCCCGGGCGGTCTCGCTTCTGTCGGTCACTCGTGACTCGGGCAGCCCGTTTTTCCAGGCCCTGCCCGTTCGGGCAGGTCCCGCGCCTATAAATAGAGGGGCAGGGGCATGTTGGAGATGTCGGCCGACATGTCGGACATGTCGGCCGACATAAAGGTTTTGGATGTAAACCGCAACGATATCGATATTTATGGAGAAAATCTCGTTTTGTAAAATATCGCCGCATGTCATTTTTCACGGGGACGGGGTATTATAATTTCACGGGCTTGGACGCTAACGCCAAAGTCATTTCTCGCCTGCTTGCTCTTTGCGGCTCTGCCCTAGCATCGCCTCTGGTCATTACCTCCCCTCGCTCCGATCGCCGGCGTCGACTCATCCCTACTGTCGCTCCGGTCGCCGGCGTCGCCTCGCTCGCTCTCTGCGGCTCTGCCCTAGTCTCTTTTTTTCAGGTAAAGTCCTTATCCCTAGCCATCCCCGCATTCTTCTTCTTCGTTAGTCCTTAACAGTACTCTTCTTCTTCTCCTAGTGCTGTCGCCGGCATCGACTCGTCCCTAACGTCACTCTGGTCGTCGGCGTCGCCTCGCTCGCTCTCTGCGGCTCTGCCCTAGTCTCTTTTTTCAGGTAAAGTCCTTATCCCTCACCATTCCCGCACTCTTCTTCTTCGTCAGTCCTTAACAGCAGAGTACTAACTTGCAAGCACTGATAGGAGAATGGAAGCCTGTAGCTGTTGTAGCCTATAGCTGCTGTATTTGATGGTATTCATTCATTGTGCTCTTCAAACTTTAGCCATGCTTTATCTGTAATGTTCATTTGGATTTAGCCTTAAACTTCTTCCTTCTTTGTTAACTTTTTCCTACTTTGTTTCCCAGATTTCTTAACATTTTTCACAGCCCCTTCTTTGCTTCCTATATATCGAAGATCTTCGGAGACAAATTCAAAGGATGTATTTATTAACTTCTTTTTACATATGAAAGTTTAAAGCATATGAGAGCATTGGAGCTGAGAGTAAATTAGCAATTTGGAGCTGAGAACGGAAGCAATTTGGAGCTGAGAACGAAAGCAATTTGGAGCATTGGAGCTTGGTAACAATTTAGTTGTTTTAGATATTATTTTGAAGTAATGTATAACTTTGGCTTCACTTGGTAACATTTTAATTGTGCATGTCTAATTAGCAATATTAATCAAGTAATAATGTAATATTCTTGACAAAAAAATATGGTTAGCTGATTGACATGGTTTTGATACTTTTTAGAAATTTTGTTGTGAATCAGAGAATGGACTCCTCTCAGTCTTCTAGTAAAGTCTCCACTGCGCCATTGGCCGCCGGTAGAGATGTTTTTTGGGGCATTTGGAGAGAAAGTGGTTGCAACGATACTAATAGAATTCGTTGCAATTACTGCAAGCAAGTCATAAATGGGGGCATAACAAGGTTCAAACATCATTTGGCGGGGATTAAAGGCAATGTAAAGTCATGCCCTCACGTTCCAACTGATGTCAGAGCAAGAGCCGAAGCAACCCTTGCAGCAGCACAAACTAGTAAGCTGATGAAAAGTAATAGGTTACAAAGTAGCTTGGCTGAGGTCGTTGTTGGAGAGGATGCAGATCCCGAGTGTCACAAAGGAATTTGTTTGAAGGAGGTGGGGAGTAAAGGTCCAATGGACCAATTTATTGAGTCGGGAAAAAGTTCACAAAGCACGATTGAGAGCAAGTTTAAGAAGAAAGCAAGAGATGACGCAGCTTTATATATTGCAAGGTGGGCATACGATATGGGCATCCCTTTCAATGCTCTATATAGCATATCCTTTCAACAAATGTTGCATGTTGTTGATCTATGTGGCCCTGGGATGAAAGGACCAACTCCGTATGAGATGAGGGAGAAGTTCTTACAAATGGAAGTTCAACGAACCAAGGAAATGCTAAGCGGCTTTACTCAAACATGTAGGTTGCATGGGTGTAGTATTTTGACAGACGCATGGACAGATCGCAAGGGCAGAAGTGTCATGAATATTGTTGTGCACACAGTTGCTGGAGTAGCCTTTTGGTTATCAAAGAATGTATCATCATCTACACATGATGGTAAGTTCATATATGAGTTTGTAGATGAGGCAATTAGTAGCCCGGATGGCCCAGGAGAAGCAAATATAGTACAGGTTGTGACAGATAATGCATCCAACAATATGGCCGCATCACGCTTGCTAGCTGTAAAGAGACCAAAGATATTTTGGACTTCTTGTGCCGCTCACACCATAAATCTTCTTCTCCAAGATATTTCTAAGCTGAAGCAAATTAAGAGTGCAATCTCAATGAGCCGACAACTTACTATATTTATATATGCTCACACTATTGCCCACGGATAATATAATAGGGGTCAAGTGAAGGTGATAATGAAAATGAGGAGGAAGTGTTTCCTGGAGAAGGACTGACTTGGCAACAACTAGGAGACATTGTGGATGCTGATTTGGGACCAAGAAGGAGCACCAGACCTTCTAACCAACAATCACAAAATGAAAAACGAAAGCGCATTGTAACACAGACATTAGAGAAAGATGATGAAGATGTGGGGATATCGGATGAGGACATGCAAACTCAACTGTTTGACACAATTTTTGAGGACTATGAAACATAAGAGGATTTATGAAATGTAAGTTTTTATTGGAGAATACATTATAAATCAATTAATTTAATATGACTTTAATCATTAATAATTAATCTAATTATATGGGTTATGATGTTTCTCTCGATGCAGGCATACATATGGAAGTTATGCATTGGGAGGTCTATTTCAGTATTTCTATTTTGACTTTTGAAAAACAATTATAATTTTTATTTTTATCTTAGCCCACGGATAATATAATAGGGGTCAAGTATTATTAGATTTTTGCATGACTTTTTGAACTTATGATAATTTTTTTATTTCACACACACACACACACACATAAATATATAATATATATAATAGTGTATTAGATATATCGTATGATGTTGTTTAATTAGGTATCAAAAGTTGGCAAAGTAATATTTGGAATCTTCCAAATATTGATAAGGTAAACAAAAAAGTCAATATTCTCATTTCTTTTATTAAAATCTTGTAAACAAATTAATTTTGATTTGTTTTTTTTGATATATTTACTTTTTATGATTAGGAGAAGCCAAGAAGATGAGAGTACATATTAGAAGCCTTAAAGTCATAGAACTAACAGATGTTGATAGTTGATCCAGAAATAATCATACAAAATTACAAATAAAGGCAAGTTACTTTCTTCAATCTTTACCATTATTAATATTCATAATTGTGGTTAATACTTCATTAGTTCTATATTATCATATTACATGTTTATTGCATAGTTTATAAACATACATTGTGTGTACATTTTTACTTATTAAAAAATTGTTTATATACTACTAAATTTATTTAAAATCCGACATTGTAAAATATCTCTGATATATCCCCCGCAATCCGACATACGACATTTCAAACTCAAACCGACATGAACCCGACATCCGACATCCACAAGCTTGGGCAGGGGTACCGGTTTTGGCCTTCGGAGAGTTTCCAGCCCCCAGCCGGTGACTTGTGCGGTCTCCATTTTTGAGACCGTGAAGACCTCTTCCTCCTTGCTTGCGCGATCTCCCACCTGCCGGGCGATCTCCCTCGGTGACCTCAATGACTCCTTCAACTCCCGTCTTCCCCGGCGAACTCTTTCCTGCTCCCGACCATATGTTTTTCTCCTCTCTCACTCCTTCACTCGTAGCTCAAAGTAACCGACCACCCAACAGTTTTCCCCCTCCTTCTCCAGCTTGAGCAAGTGTGGACCTGGTACATTTTTGGTTCGAACACAACACGCGACCTTCAGATCTTGAGTGGTTGATGAACAGCAGTCAGCAGTTGCGATGAAGATGTGGGATTTTGCCGAGAATGACACTCAAACTTAAAACAGCCATAACGTTTGATCCGTTTCTCCGTTTTCAGCCCACAATAGCTTTTCGGAACTGGCTAGTTGTCGTCCATCCAATGGCAAACAGGTTTACCGGTTCGAATTTGTTTTGCGCCCTCAGATTGTTCAAATTTGACTCCATTTAGAAGTTATTGCAGTTTTTCTCTTTCGGCAATCTCGGCAATTTTTGTTTTTGTACAAGAGACTAGCCATGGCTGACCGCGAGTTCGCCCAAGCTCCTTTTCAGGAGGACTGTGCTTATTTTACGGCCCCTGCTGATGCTGCTTATCCTTCAACTCCTCCTGTTATTATTGAAGTGGAAGATCCTTCCCCCTTCTCAAATCAAGTTCGTTCGGAATATGTTTCTAATGAATTTAGAGAGCCCCATCTTCTGGTCTTCTCGGGAGGAGAAGATCCTGTCAGCCATCTTCAAGCTTTCGAATCTGCTATCTCATTGAGGACTATCCCAGATTGGATTAAGTGCAAATTATTAGTTATATCCTTTGATGGTCAAGCTAGAGAATGGTTTTACAAGCTGCCACTTCAGTCGAGCACTTGCTTCGCTGATCTTCAAAGAGCACACTTCTCTTGAGGTTTGCTACCTCGGGGAAGCGAAAGAGAGGCCCAACAGCTCTTTTTCAAATCAAGCAAGGAGATAATGAGACTTGCTCAATTCGTTGACATGTTCAAAAAGGAAATTCTTGAAATTGTTGATGTTAATCAGGACTTGTATAAAATCGCCTTGATAAATGGGTTACAAGAAGGTCCTCTCAAATTTGAAGTTTGTCGAAATGAACCCGAGACTTATGGGCATCTTATCAGAATACCAAATCAATTTATTGAAGGAGAGAGCAAATCCTAATTACGCTTCTTCTCTGAATCAAAGAACCCAACAACGGAAAAGGAATTCTTATTATCAACATCCGTATTCGTCACGAAATATTCCGCAAGATAAAGGCTTCAGATCTTACTCCTTTCCTCATAATTGATCTACTCAACATCCACAGCGAAATGCATCACTTGAATTTGTGGAAGCCTGCCCTGTTCAGTCTTTCAATCCGAGGACACTTAAAACTGAGAATTATCCAGGAGGGCATACTCAGCCTAATATTCCCATGGAAAAAGTTCTTGTGACCATTCAGGATATGCCAGAGTTTAGAGTTCCTCGCCCTATGAGATCAAAGACCAAGTATCGTCATGGAGAACTCTTCTGCAAATATCACTCGGACATTGGTCATGATACAGAACATTGTCGAGCTCTTCGGAAGCTAGTAGATGAACTATGGGAAGCAGGAAAGTTACAAGACTATCTTGCTCAATAATCTGACGATTTTTCCTCTAGCAGAAGTAGTGTTGCAAGCAAAGAATCTATCATTCAATAAAAGAAGTGCATAGAGTAGAGATGAGATAAAATATCATTTTATTTCTCGTCTCTTATAACTCCCATTTATTTGGAGTTTTGTGCACCTTCCCTTTAGTAACTTTACTTGTAATAAGTATAGCAGTAGCCAAGTCCTACCAAGCAGCTATCGTCGCGAAGATCCTCTCGGCAGTCAGACATATAAGACCTTATACACATATCCACTACCGTATCCTCCACTGCAGACTTTTATCCAATTATGTCTTAAGCTTTTTCATTACTCTACTTCCTGCTGTTTACATTAATACTTATAAAAATTGCGTGGATGTGAAGGGTGGGAATACCACCTCTGTTGTTTGTTGTTTGATGTGAAGGGTGGATATACCACCTCTACTTATTTCCTCTCGGGTCGTAAAACCCACCAAGACCACATCACGCAAGAATTATCCGCAGATGTGTAGTGGTAGCCCATCTCTTCTTCTTAGGATGTCATAAACTTAATGATCTCTTGAGGAAAGCAATGTCGGTGTAGCTTCTACAGCATGACCGCACTTGCCCTTTTGATCATTCATTTCTCTCCCTCTCTCCCTCTCTCTTTCTCTCTCTATTTCTCTATGATTGATTGTCATTGATTGCAATGATATTTTTGTCAAGTTAATCGACTTGTTCTACTTGAATGTAGATAATTCCATTATTAATGGATTGATTGTGATAGATCACTAACAACTGATGTTAGATGGTGTGATATTGTTTGCAAGAGAAACAGACTAATTTTAGTATGTACCACAATGCACTACCAAATGATTATGCAATTATTTGTTGGGCACTAATTTTTCAGGTACCATAAAATCTCATATTTCCTTCATGTCGGGATTCCTGGATTTCTTGGATTCCTGGATTTCATGATTAATCTATTTATAACTTCTGATTTCTCAAATCATATATTGAGTTGGGCATCAGCTGACATGAAATCATTAGCAATATTATAATCGTCAAAATCAAAAAATCACTCAGCTATATTTCATGCTCATATTTCTAGGAGCGTGTGAATATGAGGATATCATAATGTTGGCTTTCTCCTTCCGCAGACATGAGTGTTGTCTCATTTCATCACATAGAGATATCATTTCAGCAACATCAAAGCAAGTGATTATTAATAAGCGTTCATGCCCTCTATAAAAAGAGATGTTCCTTCTTATACACTTCAAATGTTAATATAAATAAGTATCAGCAAAGTTGTTTCAGGTTCCTGACATATTTTTTATGATATACCTGTTCTCATATCTTTTGCAGATAGTAACAGGTGTTCGCGAGTTCTCCTTCAGGTACTCGCGTATTATATTTTTCATACACCTGTTCTCATATCTTTTGCAGATAGTAAAAGGTGTTCGCGAGTTCTCTTCAGGTACTCGCATAATATGTTTCTCTTATACCTGCTTTGACTACTATTTTGCAGAGATAAATAGGTGTTCGCGAGTTCTGTTCAGGTACTCGCGTAATATGTTTCTCTTATACCTGCTTTGACTACTTTTTTGCAGAGATAAGCAGGTGCTCGCGAGTTCTCACCAGGTACTCGCGTAATATGTTTCTTTTATACCTGCTTTGGCTACTCTTTTGCAGAGATAAGCGGGTGCTCGCGAGTTCTCTTCAGGTACTTGCGTAATATGTCTCTTTTATATCTGCTTTGACTACTGCTTTTGCAGAGATAAGCAGGTGCTCGCGAGTTCTCACCAAGTACTCGCGTAATATGTTTCTTTTATACCTGCTTTGGCTACTCTTTTGCAGAGATAAGCAGGTGCTCGCGAGTTCTCTTCAGGTGCTCGCGAGTTCTCTTCAGGTACTCGCGTAATATGTCTCTTTTATACTTGCTTTGACTACTCCTTTTGCAGAGATAAGCAGGTGCTCGCGAGTTCTCTTCGGGTACTCGCGTAATATGTTTCTTTTATACCTTCTTTGACTACTCTTTTGCAGAGATAAGCAGGTGCTCGCAAGTTCCCTTCAGGCATCGACAAGTTCCCACAGGTACTTGCATTCTTTTATACACACGTTTTGTCCTGACAGGAAAGGTGGATCTTGATTCTCGTGGGTAAGTTCTATTTTTTCGAAGTTTTTCAAAACTTGAAAAAATTCGGGGATCATGTTTACCCAGAAATCGGCGACCCCCTTTTCGAGCTAACCTTTTTCAAGTACCAGGCGATTTTGGAGATCCCGAGCGGTCTCCCCCTTCTTGGCGAGCTCTCCCTCTAGGCGGTCTCGCCCCTGCCGGGCGAGCTCCCCCTTCCTGGCGATCTCCCCCTCCGGGCGGTCTCCCCTTGCCGGGCGAGCTCCCCCTTCCTGGCGAGCTCCCCCTTCGGGCGGTCTCGCCCCTGCCGGGCGAGCTCCCCCTTCCTGGCGAGCTCCCCCTCCGGGCGGTCTCGCCCCTGTCGGGCGAGCTCCCCCTCTGGGCGAGCTCCCCCTCCGGGCGAGCTCCCCCTTCCTGGCGAGCTCCCCCTCCGGGCGGTCTCGCCCCTGCCGGGCGAGCTCCCCCTCCGGGCGGTCTCGCCCATGTCGGGCGAGCTCCCCCTTCCTGGCGAGCTCCCCCTTCGGGCGGTCTCGCCCATGTCGGACGAGTTCCCCCTTCCTGGAGAGCTCCCCCTCCGGGCGGTCTCGCCCTTGACGGGCGAACTCCCCCTTCCTGGCGAACTCCCCCTGGGCGGTCTCGCTCTTGCCGGGCGAGCTCCCCCTTCGGGCGGTCTCGCCCCTACCGGGCGAGCTCCCCCTTCCTGGCGAGCTCCCCCTCTGGGCGTTCTCGCCCCTGCCGGGCGAGCTCCGCCTTCCTGTCGAGCTCCCCCTTCTTGGCGAGCTCCCCCTTCCTGGCGAGCTCCCCTCTAGGCGGACTCGCCCCTGCTAGGCTAGCTCCCCCTTCCTAGCGAGCTCCCCCTCCGGGCTATCTCGCCAGATCGCCGAGCCCGGGCGGTCTCGCTTCTGTCAATCACTCATGACTCAGGCAACCCGTTTTTCCTGGCCCTGCCCGTTCGGGCAGGTCCCGCGCATATAAATAGAGGGCAGGGGTACCAGTTTTGGACTTCGGAGAGTTTCCAGCCCCCAGCCGGTAACTTGAGCGGTCTCCATTTTTGAGACCGCGGAGACCTCTTTCTCCTTGCTTGGGCGATCTCCCACCTGTAGGGCGATCTCCCTCGGTGACCTCAGTGACTCCTTCAACTCCTGTCTCCCCCGGCGACATCTTTCCTGCACCCGACCATATGTTTTTCTCCTCCCTCACTCCTTCACTCGTAGCTCAAAGTAACCGACCACCCAACAGTTTTCCCCCTCCTTCTCCAGCTTGAGCAAGTGTGGACCTGGTACATTTTTGGTTCGAACACACCGGGGCCCACCTCCACTCCCGTTCCTTTTTTCCTCAATTTTGGCCCTTTTTTCTCAATTTTGTCCCGCGCCTATAAAATATTGGCCCTTTTTTCTCAGTTTCCACATGGTATCAGAGATAGCTAGATAGGTTCCGATCCTAAAGTTTTTTTCGATTGAGCTCTTGCTCCCGTCGCAGGCCTAAGCCCGCAATTTTCTTTTCCCGATCGCGCGATTTCGCAACATCAGCATGCTCGCGCGGTTTGGCGGCCTCTTCTTGGAGCCCACTCCTCTGCTTACACCTCTGCGCCATTCGAATCCTCTACTTTCACCTTACTTTTTTAGAAATCTTTCGATGCCTACTGGGGCCCACCTCCACTCCTGTTCACGCGACTGTTGTTTCCACTGTCTCTGAGATAAATTCTGCTCGCCCAGTGCCCACGCCTTCGGCTCGCGCGGCCTCTGAGCCTGCTTATCTCCGACTAGGCGACCTCCTCTGCTTGCAACTCATGTGACCGTCATCTCCCTAAGGTCGCTCCTGCTCCGTTCGCAAAGCTCGTTGCTCTCCCTAAGCCCGATGTGACCGCTGCAATCAACAGTCGTCTGCTCTACTGCGACCACTCCGCCCTCTGCGACCTTTCCACCTCTGACTGCATCGCATGTATACTCGCCTCTCCTTTCACTGTGACCGTGTATGCTCGCGAGCCCTGGATAACCGCTGCCTCCAACTGTGTGACCGCCTGACCTTGTTGTCTACTCGGTCTTGCTGTCGGCGTCCACTTGTGACAGGCTGGCCTTGTCTGCCTGCTGGTCTCTGTGCCTGCATCTGCTCGCACGCCCCGGATGCCCGATGTCTCCTGTTGTGTGACCGCCCGACATCGCTGCCCGCCCAGTCTTCTGTCCACGTCCTCTTGTGACCGCCCGACCTTGTTGGCTCACTGGACTCTGTGCCTGCTCCTCATCTCTGCTCGCAGTACCCATCTGTTCGCTTGTTGTGCTCACCACAGCTGCTGCGACCTCCGTGCCCGATCTACTCGTTGTGCTCGCGGCCTGGTTCTACATCTTGTCGATGCATCTGCTCCTTATCGCAGTTGCCTGGTTCCAGATGCTCTCCATGGGGACTCCAACTTTGCTTCCCTGCCCTGACACTCGCCCTTCCTCCAATGGTTCCCGCACTGAACTCGATATTTTGCGGGATGAACTTAGGCAACTGCGGGAACTGCTTAACCACCAAACTAGCCTCATGGCCCCTTCCTTACATGCCAGCCTCGCTTCTTTCCATCTTGGCTCCTCTTGGATTATGAACTCCGGAGCCACCAATCACATTTCTCCGTAAAAGCCCTCTCGCTACACGGATGCTCCTACTCCCAAATTTATCACAGTTATGAATGGCGGTACCACCCCAATTTATGGATGCGGAGATATTGTTGTGACTCCCGCCCTTTCTTTACGCTTTGTTCTTGATGTCCCTGACTCTGTCGTTAATCTTTTCTCTATCGGTCGCCTTACTCAAAAGCATGACTGTTCCATTACTTTTACCTCATCTTTTTTTGTGGTGCAGGATCGACGGAAGCAATGGATGAGCTAATGGCAGCTCTATGGGCCAATCACACATGAGACCTTGTTCCTCTTCTTCTGAATCAACATACAGTGAGCTGCAAGTGGGTATTCACTATGAAGGATCATCCAGATAGGACTGTTGACCGCCTCAAAGCTCGTCTTGTTGCCAGAGATTTTACTCAACAACATGACCTTGATTATGAAGAGACCTTTTCTACAGTCACTAAACTCAGCGTTGTTCGGGTCTTACTTTCCTTTGTTGCTCATTAGGGGTGTGCAAATGTAATCGAAGTACCGAGAACCGGACCGAAACTGAACCAAACCGGGCAGTTTGGGTCGGTTCCCATGTGGGTTGGTTCCCATGTGGATCCAAAAATAATAGAACTGAGGGGTTCAGTTCGGTTCAGTTCTTATAATCAGGTACCCGAGAACTGACCCAAACCGAATAATTAAAATTTAATATTAGCTTTGTAGAATTGCATATAGAGTAAGGACCAAATCTTGAAGATGAAGGTTGCTTTCTTTGAAAATTTGATTGATTTGTTGTTTTCTTAAACCATTTACTATTAGTTTATCTTTTACATTGTCTATTCATTATGTTTAGGCATTCACATTGGCATTGTCACTGCAATTGTTGCCCCTGCGACTCCGAGTATAACTGTAGATTTTGAAGGAAATGGTCGTCATGTTGGAGCTGTTCTTATGCCATCTATGTTTGTAATTGATATACTATCCTCCTGTGTATTGGATATACTATGGGTAGAGCCGAGAACCGAACCGAACTTTTCGGTTCGAATCCGGTTCTATACATTGGGTATATGGGTCAGTTCCGGTTCCAAAAAATCAGAACTGAACCTATACGGATCGATTCTTGGTTCTGAGTGGAACCGATCCAAACCAATCTGAGTTGTACCCCTACTATTCATCGTCATTGGCCGCTCCATCAGCTTGACATTAAAAACGTTTTCCTTAACCGCAACTTCCTGGAGACTGTGTACATGCAACAACCACCTGATTATATAACCACGGGGAAGTCTTTTGTCTGTCACCTGAAAAAATCACTCTATGTCCTCAAAAAGTCTCCGCAGGCATGGTTTGAGAAGTCTAGTAGTTCGTGAGTTTGGCTTCACCTGAAGCTCGATAGAGTTTTCCCTATTTATTCGACAACCTCCATCCTGCACGGTTAATGACATCCTTGTTACTGGAGATGATCTTCCCGACATCACCCAAATCAAGCAACGTCTTGCCTCTCATTTTCAAAATATTGTCCAATGACCTGATAGGCTTGTCTTGTCACAGCGAAAATATTGTCTCGATCAACTTCATGATGTAGGCTACTCTGGTTGTAAGCCTATGGATACACCTATGGATGTCAATCACCAGCTCTGTGCTCATGGTTTGGACTCTGATCAACTTCTTCCTAATCCAGAGTATTATCGTCGTCTTGTTGGCAAGCTAATCTACCTTACTGTCTCACGACCAGACATTTCCTTTGCGGTCGGTGTGGTTAGTCGCTTCATGCATGCTCCTCGGGCCTCTCATCTTCAGGCAATTGAGCGTATCCTTCAATACTTGAAGAATGCTCGGGGACAAGGTCTGGTCTATAAGCCTTCTACTTCTCTGTCTCTCATTGCATATTGTGATGCTGACTGCGATCATCAGTCCACGAGCGGCTACTGCACATATTTTGACGGGAACTTGGTTACCTAGCGGGACAAGAAGCAAACTGTTGTTGCTCGGTCTTCAGCTGAATCGGAGTATCGTTCCATGGTTGTCGTTGTATCTGAACTTACATGGCTAGAAAGTCTCCTCAATGATTTAGGTGTCAAACTTCCATCCCCAATTGTTCTCATTTGTGATAGTCAAGTTGCTATTCATATCACCGAGAACCATGTGTTTCATGAGCGAACGAAACACATCGAAGTTTATTGTCATTTTGTCTGAGAAAATGTTCAGCTTCGGAAACTGATTCTACGACATGTGCGGGTTGTCGATCAAATCTCTGATATCTTACTAAGGTCATGTCTTGTCCACTATATCAGCAATTTCTCTCCAAGCGTGGCGCCTACGACTTGTACGCTCTAGCTTGCGAGAGATTGTTACAAATCCTAAGTAAATAAAGGCCATGTATTTAGGCTCAAAAGATATCTCTCCTCTAGCTCCTCCTTTAGTCTCACGTCTTGAATTTGTATTTAACTCTCTCTCTTTCTATAAACGAAGACTCTTTGTACAATGTAATTTTTCAATTTTTATGAGAATAATAAAATATTGGCCGTTTTTATTCTTAATTTCCACATCGTAAAGAGACGCCCAATCATCATCATGGGAACGCCACATAGGCTCGAGAATGTGCCAACGCTACCTCCCCTGGCTTGCCCGATCACTGTCGCCCCTTTCGTATTCTCCCAGCGAATACGTCGTCCTCACTCCTATCGAGCCTGCCGGCTCTTTCATCGACTGATATCCAACTCCATCTCCACCACAACCCCACCTTAGCCTCTCCCCAACCCAGTAGATACATCTTTTCTCGAGCCCCCCGTAGCTTTCTTGAGTCCCCCCAGCCTTCTCCCACAGACACAACCCCCTAGTCTCTACAGTCGTCTGCCGCCTTTACCGATCCCCACGACCACTTCCACTCCTCATTCAACCACCGCTTTAGTGATCTCACCATTTCCACGACCACCAGCCTCATTTCCAAAAATCGAAAACTTCATCAAGAACTTTTACTCCATCAACAATCCCTAAACCCTCAAACCATAGAATCATAAATATCCTTCCCATGCTAACCGCATGTTCAAACTTATGTATCACTCCCTGCCCCATCCAAATCCATCAGCCACACTCATTTTGCATACACCCTAACTACTCGACGAGTCTTTTACATTTAGTTTCACTTTACTCACATTGTACAGAAAATTCTTTCATTTCTAGTGATATATTGCTCAGTTTACTTTGTTAATTTACTTATGGTAGGCATATAACTATTATTCTCCTGTATTTATTTTTAGCACTTCCATTAGCGTGTGATTGACATATGTTAACTTATAAAAATTATTTGTTATCAACTATAATTACTTATGCAATTTTAATCTATATCTATATATTATATATGACGGTTTTAAAGAGGGCTTTAGAATTACACGATCAAATGAATCCAAATCGTCCAAATAATATAAAATAAACTTAAATAAAATAAAATAATAACCTTAAATAAAATAAAACAACATAAAATAGGATCTACATTATATATAACAATTTAAAAGAGGGCTTTAGAATTACACGATCAAATGAATCCAAATCGTCCAAAAAATATAAAATAAACTTAAATAAAATAAAACAACATAAAATAGAATTTTAAAAAATATAAATAGAAAGAAAAAATAAAGTAAAACATATATTAATGCTATATATATAACAATTTTGAGGGTTTTAGCGTTATCTAAGTTATTAAAGGTGCAAGGCGCACCGAGGCGAAAAGGGGACCTGGAGCCTAGGCGCGCGTCTGAGGCACGTGAGGTGCAAAAATGGAAAAAAATACAGTTTATTAAATACAAAAAAAATCTACCAACATATCAACACACTAGAATTGCATATATCACAACTCCAAAGGCTACTTTTAGATTGTGCTTTACAAATATTTACTGCTATAAGCGCAAGTGCTGCAACTTGTTGCAATCACATAGAATTTACATTGTTCTTCTTCATCAGTGAAATTCACTTGGTGGTATAAAATTAAAGAATTAGACATGACTAACAAAAATTTTAGTGATGAAAGATTGATGCACGAGGAATGTTATGGATTCGTACCCATATTAGGGTATATTTGTAATTAGATGGTAATTAAGTCATGCTTAGATATTTGCATTGCATTGGTTTAATTATGTAATTTCACCATTACGGTGCCTCATAATTCTTCCAAGTCTCTTAATCTAATTCATCTTTCTCTACCCATAATTCTTTTTCTCAATCCTCGCTTGATCTCAACCATTTACTCTCTTCTAAACGTAACTTCCCTCACTTGATGGTAGATACATATAAAAAGTCATGTAATCTAAGCTTGAGATCATGTTTTTACCCACCTCCCAAAAAAATTTCATTAATCAGGTTGAAGAAAAGGCCTTGAAAGGCCCAGGGGCGCCTTTGGTGCGCTTTGGAGCTGGTAAGGCGCGCGCCTAGGCGCGCCTAGGGCACCTCGCCCGCCTCTGCCATGCAGAGGCGAGGCCCAGTGCGTCTGGTGCGCCCGACGTCTCAGGCGCGCCTAGACGCGCGCCTTAATAACATAGAGCATTATACGACATGAATCCAAATTGTCCAAACAAAATACAATATACTAAATAAAATAAAACACAAAAAATAAATAGAAATAAAAATAAAGTAAAAACATATAATATACAACAACAACACTCAAGCCTTTATCCCACCACAGTGGGGTCGGCTATATGGATCCTTTGTCGCCATTGCGCCCTATCTTTAATCATAGCCTCACTAATGCCTAAGTACATCATATCTTTCCTTATAGTTTCATTCCAAGTCTTTTTTGGTCTACCCCGCCCTCGCTTAACATGTCTAGTGACTAAACTCTCAGAACGCCTAACAGGTGCCTCTAATGGTCTCCTATGTACATGTCTGAACCATCTTAAACTTGCTTCTCGCATCTTCTCTACAATTGGCGCCACTCCTGTCTTATCCCTGATTCATTCATTCCTAATTTTATCCAGTCTCGGGTGACCACACATCCACCTAAGCATTCTCATCTCCGCAACTCCCATTTTTTGCTCATCTACATCATTCACTGCCCAACACTCAGAACCGTAGAGCATTGCTGGCCTAATTGAAGTGCGGTAAAACTTGCCTTTATGTTTTAATGGTACTTTACGCTACGTTTTGAAAGCCGCGCCTGAGGCGCCAGGCGCACAGGGCGCATCAGCTATCGCTTCAGATGGCTAAAGGGGGGCGAGGTGCGTTGGGCGCTCGTGAGGCGCGCCTAGGCTCGCGCTTCAGAGGTTTTTTAGGCACAGTGAGGCGCGCCTGCGGAATTAAAGTAATTTAATACACCCTATCTTAAGTTAGGGTTCACTTCTTCACGGTGCCTGTTCTCATTTATTTTCCCTCTCGCCCGTGAGGTCTCGATGAAACCCGCTCTTATCGACGGAGCCTGCTCCTCTCGCCGCCGTTGGATGTCTCGACGGTGCCTGCTCCTCTCGCCTCTACTGGACGTCTCGACAGTGCGTCCTCTCGCCTCCGCTGGACGGTGTCTACTCCTCTCACCGCCGCTGGACGGTGTCTGCTCCTCTCGCCTCCGCTGGACGGTGTTTGCTCCTCTCGCCGCTGTTGGAGGTCTCGACAGTGCATCCTCTCGCCGTCGCTGGACAGTGCCTGCTCCACTCGCCGCCGCTGGACGGTGCCTGCTCTCGCCGTTGTTGGACGTCTCGACAGTGCCTCCTCTCGCCGCCGCTGGACGGTGCCTGCTCCTCTCGCCGCTGCTAGACGTCTCGACAGTGCCTCCTCTCGCCGTCGTTTGTAATATTGTGAGGAATATTCTCCTTCGTATTTCTTCTCCAGATTTTCCCACCAGAGTTTCCTCTTTTGCATGCTATGGTACTTCCTCGCCTCTCAGTTTTGACTCTTTACATTTTGCATACTATGGTACTCCAGATTATATCGAATTCTTTGTAAAAATGGTTTAATAGGGTGGAATAAAAGGGAGCGGGTCATCTACTGCTCAATCTAGCAAAGATCCATGTTGGAAGTATGTGCGGCAATTGACCCCCAATAATAAAAATGATTTGATTTGTAACTTCTGCGAAAAGGTTACAAAGGGTGGGATTTATCAAGCCAAGCAGCACATTGTTGGGGGATTTAGGAATACCAAGTCTTGTCTCAAATGCCCCCCCCCCCCCCCCCCCCCCGCATGTCCGTTTGGAACTGCAGGAGTTTATGGAAAAAAAAATTAACTGCTAGCAACACGGATAAGCGCACATTCCCTGACTTTGCAGATATGGATACTTTTGGAAGTGACGAGGAAATGGATGACATTGGAGAGAAGGTTCATAGGAGAGCTAGCAGGTCCAAGAAACCTCGGGCTAAAGGACCGATGGATGTTTTTTTTGCACCTAATATAAGAAAGATGGTGCAAAGAAAAGGAAAACAAAAAATCATGAACCAAATCACTATTAATGAAGCTTTTAAGAAGGAGCTGAGAGGGCGAGCTTGCAAGCATATAGCTCAATGGATGTATGACACAGCCATCTCATTTAATGTTGTGGCTCATCCTAGTTTTGCAATAATGGTGGAGTCCATTGGACAATTTGGAGTTGGAATGAAGCCACCAAGTTATCATAAGGTTCGTGTGCCTTTGCTGAATAATGAAGTGAAGTCAAAGACATGATGAAAACTTATGAGGATGAGTGGAAGATGTACGGTTGTTCTATCATGGCTGACGGATGGATAGATAGGAAGCAAAGAACTCTAATAAATTTTTTGGTGAATTCACCTAAAGGAACATTTTTCCTCGTATCTGTCGATGCATCAGATTATTCGAAGAAGACTGGAGAGAAGATGTTCGAGTTGCTTGATAGGGTGGTGGAACGAGTTGGGGAGACGAATGTTGTCCAGATTGTTACAGATAGTGCAAGCAATAACGTACTAGCAGGTATAACTCATTAATTATTCAATTTTAATTTCATCTTAAATTCTCAAATATGTTGAATTTTTTTTATATTTCATTACAGGTAAATTATTGGAAGCAAAACGGCCTCATTTGTATTGGACGTCATGTGCTCCTCATTGCATTGATTTAATGCTAGAGGATATTGGAAAGATGTTCAGCATTAGGCAAACATTAAAGAGGGCAATGACCATAAATGGTTATATTTATGTTCTCCCTGGTCTTGTCAATATGTTGAGGAGCTTTACGGGGCAAGTGGAGCTTATTAGACCAGCTATGACGAGATTTGCAACGTCTTTCCTTACTCTTCAGCGCATTCACAAGCAGAGGAACAATTTGAGAAAGATGTTCACTTCACCTGACTGGTCTTCAAGCAAGTGGGCGAAGGAAAGTGGTGGTAAGGAAGTGCATAAAATTATATTGATGATCGCTTTTTGGAGAAGTGTTTTGTATATTTTAAAGATATTTGGACCTTTGGTACGTGTACTGAGATTGGTTGATGGAGAGAAAAGATCAATCATGGGTTATATATACGAAGCGATGGATAGACCTAAAGAGGCGATCATAAAGTACTTCAATGAGAAAGAGGAAAAATATAAGGATATCCTAAAAATTATTGATAGAAGATGGGAAACCAAACTTCATCGACCTCTGCATGCTGCGGGTCATTATTTAAACCCAGAATTCTTTTATTCAAACCCCACTAATGTAGCACATGGAGAAGTTATGGAGGGTTTATACAAGAAAATGCAAAGACTGATTTCAAGTCATGGCAAGCAAGATAAAGTTGTTGACCAGCTATCATTATATAGAAATGTTGAAGGGTTATTTGGAATGGAATTCGCAATTCGGCACCAAAAAACAAAGTCACTCGGTAAATTAGTTATTATTCAATCAAGTTTATTTTGCATGATTCATTTTCTAAATATTTCTTATTACGTTGATAGCTGAATGGTGGCAATCATATGGTGCTTTAACTCCTAACCTAAGAATATTTGTTATCAAAGTGCTTAGTCTAACTTGGAGTGCATCTGGGTGTGAGCGCAACTGGAGTTTTTTTTGAACATGTAAGTAGTCCTGCACAAAAAGACTGTCGGGCCGGTCCGGGACCGGTCTTTTAAAAGACCGGTCTTTTGGCCTATCGGTCCTGCTCAAACCAGTCTCGGTCCGGGACCGGTTTTTTCTCCTCTTGAGGAGGACCGGCCGGGACCGGAGGACCGGTCCTAACGGTCCTAACCGGTCTTTTTATTTTTTTATTTAAAAAATAAAAAATTATGAGCCATTTATTTTCTAATAAGTGACAGGGCAGGGCACGCGGCAGCAAGTAAAAAACTCGGGAATGAGCGTGCTTGCGCCGTAGAACAAAATATAATGATATTATTCTCTTAAAAGCGTCACTTCTTCTTCTTTTCCAATGGGCAAAATACTCATTTCAGTTCTAAATCTTTAGTAACTTTAATATTTCAGTTTCAAACCTTTCATTCTGATCAAATCAGTCCCCAACCTTTTCGTACTTTTATATTTTAGTCCTAAAGTTACCAAAAGGTTGGGGGCTGATTTGATCAAAATGAAAAGTTTAGGACTTAAATATTAAAGTTACTAAAGATTTGGGACTGAAATGTGTATTTTCCCTTTCCAATACAGCGACAAACAAATCATAGGCAGCAAGCCGACGCGGCATTCAAAGCCAAAAAGAAGATCCGAATGATCATGCCCAGCCCTGCCCATGTTATTATAATAGATAATATACTTGCCCTGCCCAAGAAGATCCGCATGTTATTATTGCCTATTATATATTATATTATAAACATAAAAGTGTCTGTCGCCTCAGCCTTTCGGGCGTGAAAAGAACAAAAATATGGGGCTGAGAAAGGCTGAAATGTGAAGCCTGGGGCCTAATAATGGGACCGGTCTTTGACCGGTTCCGATCCCAGTCCCGGTCCGGGACCGGTTTTTGCCGAAAAAAGGGGGACTGGTCGAGCCCCTTGGGACCGGTCCTAGCCGGTCCGGTCCGAACCGGACCGGCTAGGACCGGTTTTTTTTGTGCACGCCTGCATGTAAGTATTTAAATTTTATTTTGGGAGATTAAGTTGTATGTAATTTGTTGATTAATTTATATAGTTAATTTGTTATATTTCAGGTCCATAGTAAAAAAAGAAATAGGCTAGCTCAACAGCGGTTAAATGATTTAGTATTTGTCAAATACAACCGAGCGTTAAGACGGCGATATGATGTACGTGACCGTATAGACCCGATTTCATTGACAGATATTGATGATAGCAACGAATGGTTAGTGGGTAAAATGGATGAAGATAATGAGGTTGAGGAGGATGAGGAATTTGTTTTTGATGACGAGTACCTGATTTGGGGTGCAGTATCTAAGGCAACTGGAGTAGAAGAGGACACCTATCAGACGCGCTTAAGCAAAGGAAAAAAATGTGATTCAGACAAGTGCAAAGATAGTTGAAAAGGGGAGCACATCTAAGACGAGAGTTCCTACTACAGTAGTACTTAGAGAGGATGATGTCGAGGATGAGGATGAGGAAGCTGATGAGTACAATGAAGAAGAAGAAGATTATACTGATAGCGCTTCTTCTGATGAAGACATCGGACTAGAAGAAGATTGGTGAGTAATAAATTATTTTCATTTTTAAATAATTTAATTACCTTAATTATATTATACAATTCCTACTCATATATGCAATAGACTTGTAATTACCATATTTAACAAGTGTTTTTTGTGATTACCTTTGTGCAGATCATGCATATGGAGATTTTATGGATCCTTCCTCTATTCTACATATATGCAGATTCATGTATTTGATAGTACTAAACTTTTATGGATTTTTCATCTTTCATATTTTTGATGTTTGTGATTGCATTTGTGATAATATTTGACAGACTTACATTTTTTTGTTTTGCTTACATAGTGACATGTTTATTTGTTATTGCTTACTAATCTGAATTATTCTAGTGTGGTAATTTGTTATTACCCTGAATTTATTATATGGCAAAGCAAAGATTTTTATTTCAAAAGAGAGTAGGACTAAAGCTGGGATTGCTTCAATGTCAGAGTGGAATGTCAGGTAACATTGCTACTTTGTTGTATCATTTCTATTTTTTTTGTTCTCGTAGCTTTAGTGTTTTACATTATTTTTCTTCATATTTTGATAGTTGTTACTTGTTACATTATCAGTTGTTGGTATTTTATTGCCTTTTTCAGTTGCTTTTTGAACTAGATGGTATACATTTTAGGACTCTTAGCTTGGGGATTGCTATAAATTTCTTTAACTAGTTGTCTGCTTGTCTATTAGTTATTCCTTCAGTTATGTGAGATTCTAACATAATACAGTGTGCGCAGTTCACTGAAAATCAAAAGTAGAAAATTAGGTGATACTAAATGCATTAATTCTACTGTGTTGTTATGGTGGTAGATGTATTTTGTGTATTTTGTATTTAATTAACTACATTTTATCTTTTGCCATTTTGGCGCCTCACGTGCCTCAGGCGCGCGCATGCGCCTTGCGCCTAGGCTCCACGACCCCTTTGCGCATCGGTGCGCCTTGCGCCTTTCAAAACGTAGACTTTACAATCACATAAGATCCCAGACGCGCCTCTCCACTTCAACCAGCCTACTTGGATTCAATGTATCACATCTTTATCTACACTCCATCTTTTTGAATTATCGATCCAAGATATTTAAAGCACTCACTGCGGGAAATATTTTGGTCACCCAATTTAATAACGTAGTCATCCGACCTTCTTCCACTACTAAATTTAAGCTCTATATACTTCGTCTTTGTCCTGCTCAATCTAAAACCCTTCTTTTCTAAAGTGTCTCGCCAAGATTCAAGTTTCGCGTTTACACCCCCGCGCGACTCATCGACCAAAACAATATCATCTGCAAATAATAAACACCAAGGTATTGCTTGTTGGATATGTCTGGTGAGCTCATCTAAGATAAGGGTAAAGAGATAAGGGCTTAAAGCTGACCCTTGATGTAAGCCAACAGCGATAGGGAATTCATGTGTTAATCCTCCAGATGTCCTCACCCTGGTCACTGAATTTGTATACATATCTTTGATTACGTCGATGTATGATACATTTACACCTTTCTTTTCTAAGATTCTCCACAAGACCTCTCTTGGAACCCTATCATAAGCCTTCTCCAGATCGATAAACAAGATATACAAATCTTTTTGTCTTTCCCGATAGTTGTCAATGAGTCTCCTTAAGAGATGTATAGCTTCCATGGTTGACATCCCTGGCATGAATCCAAATTGATTCTGTGAGATGTTAGTCTCACGTCTAACTCTTCACTCTATTACTCGTTCTCATAGTTTCATAGTATGACTCATTAATTTAATTCCCCTGACACAATTTTGTATATCTCCTTTGTTCTTATAAAAGGGTACCAAAAAACTCTCAATATTGGTCTGACATCCTCTTTGTCTTCAGTATCTTATTGAAGAAACTTGTAAGCCATAAAATTCCTTCTCTCCCTAAGTATTTTCATACTTCAATGAGTATATCGTCTGGCCCAACCATCTTTCCATTTTTCATCTTCTTCAGAGCGTCATCTATCTCTGATACTTAAATTTTACGATAAAAAGTTATGTTTTTATACTCCTTTAATTTACTTAACTCTTTCAAGTTCAGTTTATTGTCTTTTCCTTCGTTATATAGTTGATAAGTATTTTTTCCGTCAAAATCGTATATGATTCATCTTTTATGCATTTAACTTGGCTTAAATCTCTTGTCTTCATCTCTCTAGCTCGAGCAATTTTATATATATCACGCTCTCCATCTTTGGTATTTAGTCGTTTGTAAAATTCTTCATAAGTTTAACTTCTTGCTTTACTTACTGCATTTTTAGCTTCTTTTTTGACGACTTTATACTTTGTCAAGTTTTCATCATTCATACAAGCATATAATGTTTTATAGCTGACCATCTTTGCCCTCACTTTGTCTTGCACTTCCATTTTCCACCACCAAGATTCTTTTTGTAGGGGCGCACGACCTTTTGACTCTCCAAGTACGTTCTTTCAACTTATCCTTAAATGAGAAAACATAACTTCTCATGTAACACTAGGATCAACATAAGAATCATCAACTAGTTGTTCTAAAATCGCTGCCTTGAAAACAACCTATTTTTCCTTCTTCAAGTTTCACCACCGAATTTTTGTCAATACTTTTCTCTTTCTCTTAAAGTTATTATATTTAATTTGCGCATCCAACACCACTAGCCTATGTTGCGTTGTCAAACTTTCTCCTGGTATGACTTTGTAATCCTTACAAATCTTTTTATTCATTTTGCGAGTCATAAAATAGTCAATTTGTGACTTATTTTGCCCGCTCTTGAACGTAATTAAGTGTTATTTCCTCTTCATGTAGAACGTATTTGTCATAATTAGCTCATGTGTTATGGCAAAGTTTAGAGTGGTTCTTCCTTCTTCATTTCTTTCTTCATACCCAAATCCTCCATGAACATCTGTATAATCCGTATTTTTATTCCCTACATGTCCATTTAAGTCTCCTCCAATGAAAACTTTCTCACTTTGTGGGATTTCTCATAAAAACATATAATATATAATAAATAAATAAAATAAGAAAAATAAATGAAAAAAAAGCATAATAAATTAAAATTATATAAGGGAGAGAAAAATAAAGTAAAAATGTACCAGAAGAGAGAATATTTTCATGTGGGGTGTTGTTGGCTAAAAATATTCTCCCTGTCGGATGTTAAATATTTACAATAATGAGACAGTCAGAATATTGTCATTGTAGACCAAAAATTATGCACAGGGAATGCATATTCCGCTAGTTTTCTATTATTTAATTAATTATGAGTCAGAATAATTATATGTTGATTCATTTGCATCGCATTAGTGCTAGGTTGGTCGTGGAATCCTTAACAATTGTATATGCTAGCATGCATTCATATAGAATTAGGTTTCGTTGTCAAATCCTGTAGATTCGTGTTGCGTCACAGTTATTTCAATCTATTGATACAACATAGCATTTGTAAGCATGTTAAACAGTCGAGTGCGAAGCCTATGGCCTTGCATCGTACGAGCGCGCTCGCGCACTTACGCGAGCTCATGATGGGCCGTCAGGATCATCTCCACCCGCACCATGTTCTCCTCCAACTCCGTCGTGTCGCTCCAGCAGCTTTGTAGCTCCTTGGAAAGTCAGGTGACGCTTCCTTCGAGTATGTGGATTCGCTCCTCCAGGCCTATGATGCGAGGGAACGGGTTAGACTCCTCCGCGAGCTGATCCTCGTTTATGGCGACCAGGAGCGCTCATGCCTCTCGAAAAGAGTGGCCGCGCGATCAGTCAACTCGGTCATGCTGGCGGGCTGACCAAGGATCTCGTGAATCTGGCTGAGGGGCGACGCGGGAAGCCCGCTTGACCGACTGAACTCGTCGGAGGCAGGGGAATCTGGACCTGTCATAGGACGACGAAGAACCGGTCAAGGTCAAAAATCAGTCTTTCATAAAGAGCTTACCACGCGAGGTCCCGATATCTAGTGCTCGGCGATAGGGCGAGCGGCCAGAGTCCCTTCGTCCTGTAAAGGGAGCAGGCCGCCCATCAAAAGCGGTGCGGGAGACGGAGATCAGGGGCTTGCCAGCCCCCAGCCCCAAGAAAACCAGCCTGGGGAAGCGAGCCGGGTGGTCAGTAACGGGAGGGTATGTCGCCGCCAGAGCAAGGATGGTGACAGCCGGTTCCGCGGGAGGACCTGAGGGCGACGACCTCCTTGGTGAATGCGTCGCCAGGGGAGGCACCAACGAGTGGACCTCAAAAGCAACCGAATGAGGGGGAACTGCGAGAATCAGAAGGTTAAGCATCTATGATAAGTCAATCGCAACGCTAAGGTTCAAGAAATACGTACCAGGTATCTGGGGCGAGTGTCCAGGTCCATGGGGACATTCGCCTCATCCCACTCGGCGGTCGTAGGAGCAGGGGAGGTCCTCTCGGCTGCGAGCTGCAAAGGAATAAACCTCCCCGATTAGTTTTTCCGATGGTGGGAGAAAGGTCACCGAAAAGCAAGGGCCAAAACCTGATAGGCGACATCTTGACCCTCGCCGAGCGGGGACGAAATTCGGGTCTCGAGCGAGGGAACTGTGACCTCGGTCAGCTCGGGGTGATGTTTCTTGGTACTTGCTCGCCCACCGTGTTTTTTGGAGCGGGGCGAGTGCTCCCTGACCAGAGCCATCAGCTTAGCCGCACTTCCAAGGGATTTCTCCCTTTGGGCGGCGAGGAGGGCCGAAAGGTCTGCAGGCGAGGCCATAGACGGAGACGAGCGAAAGGTTACTGACAGGCAAGAAGATGGCTTACTGGATTGACCGTCCAGTAAGACCATATATAAAAAGGTTAGGTAATTTTGGATAATTATAAAGAGAAAGACAAGTTCTAATTATTTTAAGCAGCGTGTGGAATAAATCCAAAATCATATCTTTGACCATTAAAAATAATAAATGAGGATAAATTCATAAAATAAGGAAATCTTAATTGAATAAAAATGTATACTGTTTAAAAGGGAGTGTAAGCCCACGAAGAACGGGACCGGCCTTTAAACAAAGAAAACGAGACGTTATCGTTTTCCTATGTCAGTCCCCTAGCGCAACCTTCCCGCACCCTTTCTTCCTGGACGTCTTCGACATAGGAGCTTCAGGACCCTCTGTCGATCGAGCCGCTCAATCCTCTGTCAATCGAGACACTTAATCCTTTGTCGCCAGAGCCTCCCCATCACTTTGTTTTTGTCTGGATCGCCTGACGCTCATCTCTTAGCCTCCGACCGTCAAAGCCAAGGTCATCTTCTACCCCTCAAATTGTCATCAACTTCGGCCTTCTGTTTCGCAAATTGACTCGTCAACCTCTCCATCTTGTTCTCGGTCCAATGTCGACAAAGACTTACCATCCACTGATCGTGAGAAGAGATCGAGGTCTGGTTTGTTTACTCGGCTCTTAACAATTCTTACAGCTTTTTTTTATTCATTATGCAATTTTCAAAAAGGAAAAACATATTCAAAAGTAATGAATTTCCAAAAAACAACCAACATCCCCAATCTTTTTATGGTAATTCTTAAAAGATATTTGATCTCAAAGATATGATTAGAAATGTAAATGAAAGAGAAAATAACAGAAGGGGAATACAAATATGGTTAGAAACAAAGTCACAAAAACAATATTGACGAAACAGCAACAAGTTGATGAGAACTCAAGGGAAAAAGGATCGATTGGCAAAAGGTCACTAACATATTCCTATACTTTACATCTTGACAGTGACTGAATCATATAAATAAACAAGAAGATTAGACATCCATGCAGAGATTCAAAGCTTGTGCTCAAATTTTTTAATCCAAAACCCAAGAATCACAATTAAGCTTTTTAACCACTCTCTTCTCTCTTTCTGCTGTAAACACATGTTGACGCAGGACGAATCTATAGGCGGCGGATAAACCGCGACCCAACCCTACATGCTATGCAAATCCGACAGTTAAATCGCAATTGAATAATAAATAATGATATCCCACGCAGTTAATTCACAACAAGATACAATAATTAAATTAGGGCGAAACAGATTTAGGCTTTCCTCCGCATGGAGGGCCAAAGCAAGAGCGCGCGGCGAATAAACCCTGCAAATCACAATAATATTCTAACAAACAACTACTATGCAAGATATCCAAACCAGGTACGAGATCCAATCCAATATAAATATGTTGAAAATAATAATCCAATACAAATTAGACTCACAAAGTAGTGGGCTGACCAAGACAATGAAGAATCCGGGTCCGGGTATGTAGATCGGCGATCGAAGGTGGAACCGGAGGCGTGACGATAATGGCGGTGGCTGTCCTTGGCGGAAAATAAGGAGATCGGGCCGGAAATGGATAGATCCAGCCACTAGGAGATAGATCCGGGTGGGGAATGGATGGATCCGATGTGTGATAGCGGATCCGGGGTGCGGGAGGGCGTATGATGGTGGAAATAACGGATCGGGAGGAGAAACTCTAGATCTGGAATGATCTAGCGTTTTTAGGCTATTTAGAAGTGGATCCACGGAGAGGAGGGAGGCGACGGCTTGGGGTGGCGGATCCGGAGGAGGTGGTGGCTATGGGGTTGGCAGAGGGGCTGGCGGATGAACAGTGCTGCGGTGAACAGTGCGCGGGTGAACAGTGCGGTGGTGAACAGTACACGGATGAACAGTGCGTCGGTGAACAGTTCCCGCATGAACAGTGCTCGTATGAACATTGTTCCTGCGGCTTGTGGGGCTGCGGATGAGGGTTTCGGAGGGAGAAGAAGGAGGCAATGGATGGGTAGTACCTTGGGGAGGAGTTTGGGGGCCTAGGAGTCGTCACCTAGGGTTCCACGGCGTCGGCACCGCGGGGTGATCGCTGGAATCCGGGAATAGTCTCTCCAAATTCTGCAATGCCTCCAATCAGCCCACTACTCTCTTATTTATAATAAAAACAAAGCTAGGGCATCCCAATCAACGGCTATGATTGGCCGGGGGAAAATCCACCTAAATACAACAATAATAAACCAAAATATATAAAGTAATATATGAAATCGACTCGCAACACGAATCTGAATGCATCCACGGAGTCGGATCGTCGATCCGGGCACGCCATATATGGTAAGTCGCCAAATCACAGCCCCGAATGGGCCCAAAGCTCGTCCTCGCCTCTGCTCCGCATCAATCTCCCCGGCTTGAAAGAATTCATCTCCCGATGAATAGGGGTCAGAATTCTCTGGCCGAATGCCAGGTAAAACTCGAAGATGCCCGCCAGAGGTCGTCCAAGTGTCGGCGCTGAAAAGTGGTCTCGCCAATCAACTCCCCCTGACTGAAAAGTCGTCATCTCCGTTGAATGGAGACGGTCGTACTGAAGTCGAAGTCCAGGGGCGAATCGATCAAGCTCTGCTGCAAGTACCCAGATGTCATCAACCTCTGTAGTAGGAATGTACCGACGGAATATGGTCTCCGTGATGCTCTCAACGCTCAACTCACGAGTGGTGGATCCCGGTGCGATCGGCGGCGTCGTAGGTAGAACCAAAGAAGACGAGTCCCCAGGTGGGTGGGTGTCAGAAGTGGGTGAGTAGTGGTGGCCATCAGACGTGGGTGAGCTATGAGGGTGGTAAGGCAACGGGAGTGGAGGTGTGGGCGGCTGGAAGTCCCCACTGCTTGGGTCCACATACTCGCGAGGCTCGTAGTACGGCGTCATATCTTCAACACTAAATATCAGGTGGATACCCATACTTGCAGGGATATCAAGATCATAGATGTTTGCTTCGATCTGTCTCATGATTATATAGGGATTCATTCGCCTAACGCTCATGCTTTTAGCAAGCCTCACACGGAGCCTCACAACGCAGATTTTCACCATCACCTGCTCGCCTTCCTGAAGTACCTGCACTTGCCAGTGAACATCCCCATGTGATTTACAAGATTTATTACCAACATGGATTATTCGTCGGACGGACTCATGACACACATGCAAACGATGAACAGACAACACAACAGACTCATGCAAATGATGACGAAACGACTCAACAGACTCATGCAAATGATGTAAATAAAACACGACGGACACAACATACTCGCTACGGGAAAGGATAATAGACACTTGAACATCTACCAAAGGAGGCGGCCTATCAGGAGGCTCTCTCGGGGGAGTGTAGAAAAACTCATCCAGTGTACGACAAGTGTTCAGATGATCGCGTGAGACATCTATACTCAAATGCGAGCTCGTAAAGATCCAAGTGTCTCTCAGGGAACGTGACACATCAGAGGGCTCACCAAGAGGTGTGTAAGAAAAGTCATCACGAATGCGACGACCACCTGAATGAGAATCGTGTATACCGACTAAAAGACGTGACTCTCGAGTGTGGTGCGTGCCCCCGAAAAGAAAGAGCTTGTCTGGTGGGTCAGCAGATGGTGCATCCCAAAACTCAGCGAGAGTGCGAGGTGTCAGCAGGTGGTGCCCTAAATATTGGATGTTGCTTACAATATCCATCCTCTGGGGAGGGGTCAGGGACGATAATGGAAGAGGCTTCCATAAATCAATACTCATACATGCAGGTCTCACCTGAATCGCATCCTCACCAGGATGTGGTGGCTCATCAGGAGGCTCAACAGGGGGATCGTCATAGAACTCGTCACTAGGATCATGATCCTCCGTATGAGTACCCTCGTGAGGGGTAGTGTGCTCGTGAATGGACGACATAGCCGCTACGAGATCAACACCAGGTTCTGGTCTCTCGGTCGTGATGTGACTCAGGGTAATGACAATGGGAGAGCGACATAGATCTACGCTCAGGAATGGGTCTGTGGGTGCGGTGTCAAGACGTGAGTCTAGGGTAGGGGTGCTAATCAACCCATCACATGCCAAAGGTGGTGGTGTGGGTGAGGGGCTCGATACTATAGGCTCAAGAGGTCGCTCAGGCTCACTCTCAGTCGGGGTCACGAGAGACGGGTCAGAAACAATAGATAGGTCACTCACTGGGCTAAGCACCTCACTGGGGTGAGAGCAATCCGTATCAGGTATCACTTCTGCCATGTCTGACGGAACAATGGTAGGCAGAGTGGTGTCCTCAGTGTGGGAGGAGCTCGTACCGCGAAGGTCAATGTGAGAATCCAATCGACTAGCTCTTGTGGCTCTCAAAGACTGCTCATAACGAAAGGCGAGCTGATATGTCTGCTCGAGGGACTTCGAGTTATGATAAATCACCTTAGTACGAATGTCTGAGCGAAGGCCAGACCGAAATCTACAAGAGGTCATGGTTGGGTCCTCTCGGATATCGCTCCTCACAACTAACTCATCAAAGCGATTCCTATACTCAGCGACGGACATGGATCCTTGCTGAAGGGAAGATAATTGGTCGAGCAAGCGACTCCGATACGACGAAGGCAGATACCTCTGACACAATGTACGCTTCATGTCCACCCAATAAGTGACGCGATGTAGACGGTCTCGCTCGCGTGTCCTCTCAATGCTAGCCCAATATGCTCTCGCTTGATCTAAAAGTCTAAGTTTCGCAAACTTGACGCGACGCTCACCGAATACCTCAAAATGGTCAAGATAATACTCCATATCCATGAGCCAATAACTGAAAGACTCGGGACTCGATGAGCCGTCAAAGGAAGGGGCAGCAGTACGAAACTGACTCTCAAGATCTCTCTCGGAACGACGATCCCCATAATAATCATTCCTAAGGTAACCGAGTCGTGTCGAAGGATCGACACGATCCGCTCGCGTGTACGGATAAGAACGATGACAACCATCATACTTATCGTCTCTAGTGTAGTGGTCACGTGTCGGTGGGTCAACACGATATCTAAAAGTGGTGTGCTGCGATTGAGAATGATCGTCGTAATAACGTGAAAATCTCCCTGATGGGGCTCTGTGAGAGCGGGTGCTAGTGGACTCGAGACCTCCAAAGTGAGGGGAGGAATAATCGTGATAATCGTAACACCTAGACATAATGAAAAACCTATAGACTCTACGACTGCGTATCAAAAGAGCGCGTAACCTGGCTCTGATACCAATTGACGCAAGACGAATCTATAGGCGGCGGATAAACCGCGACCCAACCCTACATGCTATGCAAATCCGACAGTTAAATCGCAATTGAATAATAAATAATGATATCCCACGCAGTTAATTCACAACAAGATACAATAATTAAATTAGGCCGAAACAGATTTAGGCTTTCCTCCGCGTGGAGGGCCAAAGCAAGAGCGCGCGGCGAATAAACCCTGCAAATCACAATAATATTCTAACAAACAACTACTATGCAAGATATCCAAACCAGGTACGAGATCCAATCCAATATAAATATGTTGAAAATAATAATCCAATACAAATTAGACTCACAAAGTAGTGGGCTGACCAAGACAATGAAGAATCCAGGTCCGGGTATGTAGATCGGCGATCGAAGGTGGAACCGGAGGCGTGACGATAATGGCGGTGGCTGTCCTTGGCGGAAAATAAGGAGATCGGGCCGGAAATGGATAGATCCGGCTACTAGGAGATAGATCCGATGGGGAATGGATGGATCCAATGTGTGATAGCGGATCCGGGGTGCGGGAGGGCGTATGATGGTGGAAATAACGAATCGGGAGGAGAAACTCTAGATCTGGAATGATCTAGCGTTTTTAGGCTATTTAGAAGTGGATCCACGGAGAGGAGGGAGGCGACGGCTTGGGGTGGCGGATCCGGAGGAGGTGGTGGCTATGGGGTTGGCAGAGGGGCTGGCGGATGAACAGTGCTGCGGTGAACAGTGCGCGGATGAACATTGCGGTGGTGAACAGTGCGCTGATGAACAGTGCGGCGGTGAACAGTACCCGCATGAACAGTGCTCGTATGAACAGTGTCCCTGCGGCTTGTGGGGCTGCGGATGAGGGTTTCGGAGGGAGAAGAAGGAGGCAATGGATGGGTAGTACCTTGGGGAGGAGTTTGGGCGCCTAGGAGTCGTCACCTAGGGTTCCACGGCGTCGGCACCGCGGGGTGATCGCTGGAATCCGGGAATAGTCTCTCCAAATTCTGCAATGCCTCCAATCAGCCCACTACTCTCTTATTTATAATAAAAATAAAGCTAGGGCATCCCAATCAACGGCTATGATTGGCCGGGGGAAAATCCACCTAAATACAACAATAATAAACCAAAATATATAAAGTAATATATGAAATCGACTCGCAACACGAATCCGAATGCATCCACGGAGTCGGATCGTCGATCCGGGCACGCCATATATGGTAAGTCGCCAAATCAGCCCCGAATGGGCCCAAAGCTCGTCCTCGCCTCTGCTCCGCATCACATGTCCTTTCCGTGATTTCTATAGTCTAGGGATTCTAATCTCTTGTTCAATCCAGTTTGTTCTCTTGCAAGCACAAATAAAATTCAACTAATTTTCCCGGACAATTCAAACTAAATATCATTCTTTGACAACAACACGAAGAAACATAAGGATACGGATCTATGAAAGGGAATATGGTAAAATGTAAAGGTAGTTCAGCAAAAAGTAGAATTGAGACTAATATAAATGAGTTGCCCATGTAAAAGTTAGGGAAAGCAATGAAAAGATAATTTATCTATTGTTTCTACTATTCTTTTGCCTCTCTCATTTGCCAAGCAACGTTGTCGACCTCTAATCGTCCTCTTCCACGATCAGAATACACACCACTAGTGCTTCAAAATTGTTTCTACTCTCAATCCCCAGCAGTGAGATTCTCTTTCCACACGCCGACATCCCATATTTACCCATATCGTCGGTTTTTGGCCCTATCAGTGATATAAGAGCCTCGCGTCTGCCTCCTGTTCTACGTCGTCCATAATACTTGTTGATAATTCATTGATCACCTCACCAGCCGCATCACCCATCATTGTGTACCCATAGCACGTCATCATACCACTATCCACTACAACGTCTGATACAATCTGAGCACTTAACCACGAACAACCCCACCTCCAACACTTCTCCCTGCCTCCGCGTACTTTGCGGCTATGGTGTGAATTAGCAACCTTAAAATTTGTCGCTCTCACTCTCAACAAATGGCGTAGCAACTCCTCCCATACCCTAATAAAGCCACCAACCATTACCCTGAGCATGTCGGCGAGACATGCACATTTTCTGGGTGAAAGGGTAAGGGGAAACCATACCTTTCATACCCTAACCCTTGCTGAATCTCTACCGCTAGCACCAACCAACCTCGGATCAAGGCATGTGATCCTTGAGTCACACACCCTCCCCTTCTTTAGCTTTCACTTAACTCCACTGACCCCACATGCAACTGACCCCCACCTGCACCACCCCATCACCTTGCTTATTCAAGCCCACGTCTGACACCAAAAATACCCATCAATACCTACACGACATCACGCAAATTCTTTATCACACAACCCATACCACCGCTGCACATACTGACTCCTTCCGAACTCTCCATTGGTATTACTTCCACTCATCCAACTCGCAAAGCCTTTGCTTCCCGTTCCTAAGTTCTATAAAGAGGAAACCCCACCACAAGTCTCCAACTCACCTCACATAATTGTCCTCCGCTTCATAATTTCGTATACCCAACTCCTCCCTTCCCCAACCACTAACACAAACCAACAACCGCCCCTACACACAAATTCCTAAACACCACCAGCCACTGCAGTCCCTCGTACCGACAACCACAACCTTACATGTCTTTCATTGTCCACAAATCTTGGTGCAAAGACTTCCACTATACTACTCCTTTAACCTCACCCTACATGGTCGTGCCAATGGCCACGTGATGCAACCTGAGTTGCCTCCTAATTTCATTTTTATTCATGTCATTTTATCTATCTGCGTAGTGCACGTCTTTGCGCATATTTGTATATTTTGTGTAGCGCACGTCTTCGTGCATGTTTGCATGTTTTGTTTCGCGCACGTCTTTCGGCTTATTGGCGTGACCGACCATTAAGGCCCTGAATAAAAAAAAGTCTGTCAATTTATGTTAGGTGTTAATTAGGGCAAGTTTGAAAAAATTAATTTTTATCAAGAATTTTTAAGTAATTTAATTTCTAAAATTATCATTAAATATATTAATTCAGAGATTATAATTATAAAGTTATAATTATTAGGGAATACCAAAGGAGATCTCTTGAATCAATCTTATTATGCCATTAATTTTATGGTACCATCACCCCTGTCGTTTCATTTTAATACTTTGGAAAACCTCCTCATTTAATATTATCATTAAACCCCAAATTACTTTAAAGACAGTCGGACCACACCAATAGAACGGAGACTGGAAAAAAGAATGAATCGACGAGACTGACTGTCTTCGTAGGTTCCCTCATTCCAGCGAGCCTGATCGTCCATTACTCCTTCCTCCAGCCTCAAAGAGCACTCCCGTGAATCGATCGACCTCCGGCGAGCTTCCCTGTGGCGGTGCCACCACCGGAGAACCCTTACCGATCGTTCACAGGCGGGATCGAAGACCCCCCTGAACCTTCTGATTCCTGTTTCTTCTTGCCATCGAATACGCCAACGCCACTGATTCCTCTGTCTGAGGGTCGGTCGACCACCGACGACCCATTCCCGACCCTCCACTGGGTACCTCCTCTGGTTTTTTTCTTCAGGCCAACTCCTTCTCCGTCAACTGCTGCTCCACCCAACTGCCAGTCAGTCGGTTTCTGCCCTGCTCAGAAGGGATCCGAGCCTTTTGGATGTACCACACTCGGCTCCAGAAATTGCTCCTGCCGTTGTTTCCCAGTTTGACTCATCGTTTCATTCATTTGGCCGATGGTGTGACCCAAAACTTGTCCCACTACTCGTTATTTTTAGTTTAGTTTATGCTTAATATGATTGATCTTAAAGAATTCAGAGCTTTCCTTATTTTTTTGCCAGCATAATTGTCGTTAATTTAAAAATCCTCTTGACCTCTGTTATTTCAAGTGATCGCTTGTGGAACGTTAAAATTGTGTTTCTCATCGTTCGAATGTTAGCGCCCCATGAGTATTGACGAACCTTAGGTTAGTTGTCGCATGACATTGCTCGTGAAAGTTTGCTTGGGCCATATAATTGAAATGAATCTCAAATTTATTAATTGAAATATAATCCAGAATTTTAGTATACATCACCACGACAGGTGGAGCTGGTTCCATTGGCAGGTGGAGCTGCTGGGCTAGTTGAGATGAGAGAAAATTATAGCTTGCTCCGCTGTCCACCAAGATCACGATGTGGCGATCTCCCAACTTGCCCGCCAACTTCAGGGTTTGGGGCCCTGAAATTTCGCCCACGGAGAAACATGGGAGCTCCAAGAGGTGAAGGCCGGCGGCGGCGGCGGCCTCAGTGGTGTCCTCCGCAGAAATTTCGAGATCCTCAAAATCCGCCAGGGTAACCTCCGGTTCGAAGTCGCCGATGATGGCGTGGAATTCCTTGACCGTGCAGACGTGTGTAGGGGAGTAGGGCTGTCGGCAGCGAAAGCATAGTCCCTTAGGCGGAGGTCGTCGAGCTCGCAGTTGGAGAGGCGTTGCAGTGGGCCTGGACGACCGGGGCGGCAGCCGGGAGGGGGTCGAGGGATCAGCGTTTCCTGAGTAGCTGGCCGCCATGGCCGGCCCCCTGTTGAAAGTCCGCCGGCAACCGGAGGAGGTCGTGGAGACAGATCCGCCTCAACGAGGCGGCCCATGTCGAGGGCCTTCGAAACCGTCAAGGGATGATGGGTGCGGAGTCGGGACCGGATGTGGGGCTTGAGGCCCTGCATGAAGAAGGCGAGATAATGTTCTGGAGGAAGGCCCGGGATGTGGGTTACGAGGGCCACGAACTCGTCGATGTAATCGTCCAAGGTGCCGGTTTGGCGTACCCCACAAAGTCGTTCGATGGAGGAGACGGAATAGCGGTTGTCATAGCGGCTGATCATCTCATGTTTGAGTTCCGGCCAAGAGATCGTTGGATTGGAATGTCGAATCCACCGGGCCCAATGAAGGGCGAATCCGTCGAGGCCGACGACCGCGGTAGCGACCTTGTCCCTCTCGGGGGTACGATGGAGGTCGAAGTACTGCTAGGCCTTGGCAATCCACCCAATCGGATCCACACCGGCGAAGGCGGGAAGATCCAGGGCTAGGGTAGGACGGTTCGGCGGTAACGGCGCCACGATCTCCCCATTGTGCTGGAGGGGGGCCGCGCCGAGGATGGATGCGCCAGTGGACGGGCCCGCAGAGAAGGAGGAGGCGGTGACGGTTTGGAGGGCATCGATCTTGGCATGCAGGGCGACGAGGGAAGCGTGTATGGAGGTCACGAGGGCCTCCTGGGCATCGAGTCGACCAAGGTCAAGGTGCCTCGCCCGCAAGGTCAAGGTCGGACGGGATATGATCAGTGGTGGTGTGCTCGCCCACCACGCGCCTGAGCTGTGAGATATGGAAGACCGAATGGATGCGGCTCCCGATTGGGAGGCGAAGGCGGTAGGCGACTGCCCCTATGCGGGCGAGGATCTCGAAGGGTCCGAAGAATCTAGGTGCCAGCTTCGGACAAGGTCGACGGGCCACCGACAACTGTCGATAGGGGTGGAGTTTGATGAAGACCTTCTCACCTACCTCGAAGGTGAGGTCCCGTCGTTTCCTTTTGGCGAAGGAAATCATCTTCTGTTGGGCCCGCTACAGGTGGTGCTTCAAATGATCCAGAATGGTGTCCCTGTCGCTGAGAGCCGTGGCCAGGCTTTCCACCTGGCATTCTCCTGGAAGGTGGCGGATAATAGACGGAGGAGGGCGGACATAAACGGCCTCGAATGGGGTAGTGTTGGCTGCTTGGTGGTAGGCGGTGTTGTAAGAGTACTCGGCCCACCCTAGCCACTTGGCCCAGCTGCGAGGTTGCTCCCCCGCGAAGCAGCAGAGGTACGTCTCCAGACACCGGTTGAGGACTTCCGACTGGTCGTCGGTCGGTGGGTGGTATGTCGTGCTCATGCGGAGACGGGTGCCCTGAAGTCGGAACAATGTAGTCAAAAAGGTTTCTCAGGAAGAGCGGGTCGCGGTCGCTCACGATCGACCGAGGGAACCCGTAGAGGCGCACGACCCAATGGATGAAGCTGTCGGCGACGATGGATGTGGTGTATGGATGGCGGAGGGGAAGGAAATGGCCATACTTCGAAAGTCGGTCCACCACGACTAAGATGCAGTTGTGTCCCTGTGAGCGGGGTAGGTGTATGATGAAATCCATGGCGATGTCTTCCCAGATGCGGTCGGGAATCGGAAGGGGCTGCAGGAGGCCACCCGGAAACATGGCCTCGTACTTGGCCTTCTGGCAGACGAGGCAGGCGACTACGAAGGCCTTGACCTGTCGGAATATGTGCGACCAATAGAGGGAGGCGGTGAGCCGTCGGTACGTCCGATAGGCTCCGGCATGTCCCCCCGTCGGATATGCATGGAACTCGGCCAACAGTCGAGGAATGCTCAGGGAGGTCGGGGCGAGTACGAAGCAACCCTTGAAGAAGTGGCGGTCGTTGACCAGGGAGTAAGGAGGGCGGGTTGTGGCATCCGCGATGAGTGCTGTCCGAATCTCGTTAAGCGTCGTGTCGTCTTCAACTTCTCATTGGAGGGTATCCGCGTCCTCCCAGACCGGGCGGGAGATGGCTGCTAGTATGGGGTTGCGGGAGAAGGCGTCGGCCACACGATTTGCCTTCCCTGACCGGAACTCGATGCTGAAATCGTAGTCTAGCAGCTTGGCCACCCACACTTGCTGAGCGGGCGTAGCAATCTTCTGTTGCAGGAGGTAGCGGCGGCTGTGGTGGTCGGTGCGAACCACGAACCTTCGGCCCAGGAGGTAAGGTCGTCAGTGCTGAACTGCGAGGACGAGGCCCATGAGCTCGTTCTCGTACACAGAGTGGCTGCGAATGGTGTCAGAAGAAGCGCGGTTGAAATAGGCCACAGGGCGGTCGGCCTGCGTAAGTACGGCTCCCACGTCGACGGCCGAGGCGTCACACTCGACGAGGAAAGGCTGGGAGAAATTCGGCATGGCTAACACCGGGGCGCGGACCAAGGCTTGCTGTAGCGCAATAAACGTGGTGGAGGCCGCCGCCGACTACTCGAATGGACCTTCGGTCGACTTCTTCAGAAGCTGGGTGAGGGGTCGGGCCAATGTGTCGTACCCCTGGATGAACCGACGGTAGTGCCCTATCAGTCCCAAAAAACCACGGACATCGCGGAGGGATGAAGGAGTCGGCCACTGGAGAACAGCCTCGATCTTATCTTTGTCCATCGCGACCCCCGCGGCGGAGATGGTGTGTCCCAGATAGCACACATCTGGAACCCCAAAGGAACACTTTGTTAGGTGGAGCTTCGGGTGATTGCGCCGCAGGGTGGTCAAAGTCTGGCGAACGTGTTGGAGGTGTTCCTGCCAAGAAGAACTGTAGACCAATATGTCATAAAAAACAAGTACATGCTGTCAGAGTACTGGGCGAAAGATGTCATTCATCGTGGCCTGAAATATGGCTGGCGCGTTGGTCAGGCCGAAAGGCATAACCAAGAACTCATAATGTTCGTCATGGGTCCGGAAGGCCGTCTCGGCGATGTCGGCTGGCCGAACGCGAATCTGGAGGTAGCCAGCGCAGAGGCCAGCTTGGTGAAAATGGTCGCGTCGTGGAGCTCGTCCAGAATCTCCTGAATAACTGGGATCGGGTACTTATCTGGGATAGTGGCCTTGTTAAGCTCCTGATAATCCACGCAAAAACGTCAGCTGCCATCTTTTTCCTGACCAAGAGTACCGGGATGGAAAAGGGGCTTGCGCTGGGAAAAATAAGGCCCCACATCAGCATGTCACGTACCAACTTCTCGATCTCGTCCTTTTGCACATGCCCGTAGCGGTACGGGCGGACCGAGACTGCGTACACGCCGGCCTGAAGAGGGATGGCGTGATCGTGGGGCCGAGCCGGCGGTAACCCGGAGGGTGCAGTAAAGAGGTTTGTGAACTCAGACAGGAGAGCCTGAAGGGTCGGAGGTGTAGAGGAGGCCTGCGGTGAAAATTCCACGTATGCGGTCCTCTGAATCTCGCGGAAGGAGACGGGGGAGCAAAGTAGTGCGGCATCTCCCACCAGGCAGCGCTCCTGACCGTCTTGTAAGAAATGCATCGTCATATTCCTCCAGTTGACGGCCACGTCGCCCAGTGTGCAGAGCCACGCGACGCCCAAGATGGCGTCGATCCCGCCCAGGCCGAAGACGTAGAAGTCCGTCGTCACCGAGTAAGGGCCCACTGAAAGCGAGACGGGTGGGCAACGACCCTGGATCGCGCGGCAGCGGCCATCGCCCAGGCTGACCGTTAAGTCCGGAGCGGGTTCCATTGGTAGGTGGAGCTGCTGGGCTAGTTGAGATGAGAGAAAATTATGGCTTGCTCCGTTGTCCACCATGATCACGATGTGGTGATCTCCCAACTTGCCCGCCAACTTCATGGTTTGGGGCCCTGAAATTCCGCCCACGGAGAAACATGGGACCTCCAAGAGGTGAAGGCCGGCGGCGGCGGCGGCCTCGGTGGTGTCCTTCGCAGAAGTTTCGAGTTCCATAAAATCCGCCAGGGTAACCTCCGGTTCGAAGTCGCCGATGATGGCGTGGAATTCCTTGACCGTGCAGACGTGTGGGGGGGAGTAGGACTGTCGGCAGCGAAAGCATAGTCCCTTGCGGCGGAGGTCGTCGAGCTCGCGGTTGGAGAGGCGCTACGGTGGGCCTGGACGGCCGGGGCGGCCGCCGGGAGGGGGTCGAGGGATCGGCGTTTCCTGAGTAGCCGGCCGCCATGGCTGCCCCCCCCCCCCCCCTTGAAAGTCCGTCGGCAACCGGAGGCGGTCGTGGAGACAGATCCGCCTCCACAAGGGCGGCCCATATCGAGAGCCTCCGAAACCATCCGGGGATAATGGGCGCGGAGTCGGGACCGGATGTGGAGCTTGAGGCCATGCATGAAGAAGGCGAGATAATGTTCTGGAGGAAGGCTCGGGACGTGGGTTACGAGGGCCACGAACTCGTCGATGTAATCGTCCAAGGTGCCGGTTTGGCGTACCCCGCAAAGTCGTTCGATGGCGGAGCCGCAATAGCGGCTGTCATAGCAGCTGATCATCTCCTGTTTGAGTTCCGGCCAAGAGATCGTCGGATTGGACTGTAGGAGCCATCGGGCCCATTGAAGGGAGGATCCGTCGAGGCCGACGACCGCGGTAGCGACCTTGTCCCTCTCGGGGGTACGGTGGAGGTCGAAGTACTGCTCGGCCTCGGCAATCCACACCGGCGAAGGTGGGAAGATCCAGGGCTAGGGTAGGACGGTCCGGCGGTACCGGAGCCACGATCTCCCCGTTGTGCTGGAGGGGGGCCGCGCCGAGGATAGATGCGCCGGTGGACGGGCCTGCAGAGCCGGAGGCGGAGGCGGCGGTGACGGTTTGGAGGGCGTCGATCTTGGCATGCAGGGCGACGAGGGAAGCGTGCGTGGAGGTCACGAGGGCCTCCTGGGCGTCGAGCCGACGTTGGACGTCGTCGTCGGGGCTATCGGCGTCGGACGCGTCGACCTACCGGCGGGTTGTGGGGGGCATGGGGTGAAGAAGCAGGGCGGGGCGGTGGTGGCCGGGGAGAGGCTGAGGGCGGCGCTGAAAGCCGGGCGCGGCAATAGGAGGAAATGGCACGCGATGTTGAGGCTGTAGATGCATGCGGACGCACGCGCGGGCGGCGCGGTGGACAACGCACGGTAACGGCGCGGTTTCGCGCGTGACGGAGGGGGCTGAAGCGGCAGGGAACTCCGGTGGCCTTCGGCGAGCGGAAGCGGCAGGATCGGACCAGTTGGTACGAACTCAGGCGCTGGAGATGGAAGGGGCCGGTCGGTTACGGTGGGAGGGAATGAGAGAGGGAAAACAGGGGGAGAGAGAGTTAGGGTTAAGAGAGAGAGGGAAAACAATATTCATCCAGCATAAAATTAAAGGGTACAAGAGCTCCCCTTTATAGTAGCAGGGGGCGGAAATTAAAAGGCAATAAACGAAACAGGAAATAAAAATAAAAAGGCAATAAACGAAACAAGAAGTAAATAAAAGGGGAATAATCAAAACAGGAAATAAACGCTACGATAGCGGTCTAAGCCGCAATCTGCTCCGCGGGCTGGGTGGTAACGCCTGGTACATGCGCTCGGCGCGTGTAGACTCGCCATGGTGGCTCGGCGTCGTGTAAATCGGTAACAATGACACACCGACACTCGAACTTCAACTCCAAACACCAGATCATGATCACCTCCATAGACGGTTATTCCATACATGACTCACCACCACTAGATATTATTCCTAACCTTGGTCTCACCACAAGCCTCACTTGGAAATGTCAAAATATTTGGCCCGAGCAGCCCCCTTCAATCGAGCAGCCCTTCAACCCTCGTCTCCAATCCCGAACTACAAGTCCAACACCTTCTAACCCAACATGCAAACTTTCCACCTCTCCTCCCTTTCCTCCCACCTTTGAATCACAACTGCTAAGACCATCAATCTCAGAACAACACATTGACCGCCACCCACTCATTTACATCCGACCAACTGCGGGGTGCTCCCACCAACTCCTCCTTGCGTACACGCGTTGCGGCCATCTACCGCCACTCCACTTGCTTCCTTCCACCAACTCAGTGAGATTAAGCCATTAAAGAGCAAGTGGGCAACCAATCCAGACAATGAAGCTCGAGACTTGCATATCACTCATATTCAACAAGGAGCAACACTGTCCTTGAGAACAAGAACGTCTGGAACGAGTGGAATATTTATGCGGATCTAACGAAGGGAATATTGTGAATGTAATGGTAGTTAAGTAAAAAAATAGAGTTGAGACTGGTATAAATGAGTTATTCATGAAGTAGTTAGGACAAACAATGAAATAACAATTTATCTCTTCCTTCATACACGGCCGCTGATCGCTCTTGGTCATCTTCTACAATCGGAAGGCATCACCACTCATGCTCCTGAATTGCTTCTACTCTCAATCCTCGGCAGTGAGTCTCTCTCCCCGCCGACCGCTATGCCAAATTTACCCCTATAGCTGAGTTCCGGCCCTATCACATAAATCAAGGTTTTGCATGATTTCTAAAGAGAGGTGCAAAAGGGCTTACTGATGAAAGAGGGGTTGTATCCAGAAGGCTTAGACTTGGCGTGGGCAAATGCCACGAGAGAGAGAGCTTTGCCTCCAATTCTCTTCTCGTTCTTTTTCCGGTTTCTTATGTGATCCACACTACTATTCCCATCTTTGCCGAAACCCTCGCGAGTATTCGTCTTCATCTAATGAGAGGATTCAATTGCGGAGGCCAGGGAGATGCAATTGCGGCGGCAGACGAGGGGACGAAGAGAAGCGCACGGGTGAGGGTGAGGGTGAGGGTGAGAGAATGGTCAGCAAACCCTAGTTTGATACACGGTAAGAACCTGCTTGAAGGACGAAGCGGTCGAATGACGGCAGAAAGTAATTAGTTTATCAACTATATTGAGTAATTATCTTTTTTCTCATCAGCCACCTAATTAGAGCAATGTAGGTGAGAAAATTCGGCCAAATATTTTGTTAAGGAATTTAGTCTAACACCATATGTGCATGTTTAAAATTGATGTATTCCCAAATTCTAGCAAAATATATGAGAAAATTCGGCCAAATATTTTGTTGAGGAATTTAGTCTAACACCATATGTGCATGTTTAAAGTTGATGTATTCCCAAGTTTTAGCAAAATATACTCACTATGACCTGCTCTTTGATTGAACAGTCAACCCTCGACTTCTCCCATTTCTTCGGACCCACGGGCATGAAATTATCTTCTTTAAAATCCTTTGTTGAAATCGTCAACCGGTCTCTGAGTTCGGACCCACAGGGGGTGTAGCCCGTGCTTACTTCTCCCTCACTAAACTCTTCTGACCGAGGATGGAAAACCTAGAACAGACTTAAGGCTGTAGTGAGGAGGTCCCACCACACACCCGGAAGATCTAAGAGAGCTTCCCCTCCCAAACCAATGCTCAGTCGGGCACCTTTGAGGGCACTAGCAGCCAACTCTGGAACTAGCCTCGAGGAGAGAGCTCAAGAGATCGGATCTCCTACAAGGCTACAAGGTTCCCGTAAGGGTCGATTTATAGATTTTCTAGCCTTGGACTGCAGATAGCATGAATTCGTCTTTTGGTTTTACTAACCGCACCCTAAATTGGTCTACTAACAGCCAAACTCCGCTGTTTTGGGAGGCTATTGGCAGCCCACTAAGGGTATCCAGGTAATTTTACCTCTAGATCTCGCTCGGCGAGCGGTCCATGAGGATCCCCACTCGCCAGCCCTGGGGCGAGTGGTCCTTGAAGGCCCCACTCGCCGCTCTGACTGGGCGAGTGGTCTTTGAAGGCCCCACTCGCCGCTCCGACTGGGCGAGTGCCCTTTCTGGCCTAAGCGAATGCTTGCTTGCCCCACTTCTCTCTCCTTTTGGCCCTTTGGGTTTGGGGGACCTACTCGGCGAATACGGGGTTGTACACAATCCCCTCTCTTTGCGAGCGAGCTTTTCGCTCGGAAAGAACAGTCCAACCCTGTATTCGATGAGCATTTGCTGACCTGGACAGAATCTTTTCGTGGGTCCCGCCACTTTGCTATATATATCTCTGTGCTGGATCTTTTCTAGGGGTGCTTCATTTCTCCTGCCGGAACCTCCTTCTCTTCTCTGAGTTTCTCGCCACTCCGGATGACTTCTATGAAGCCTTCTCCGAAGCCGATCTCGCAAGAGATGCTCGACACCCTGGCGGCGGCCCAGGGAAAACGCTCCCAAGGCCGCCCGATTCGCCCCTTGGCTTTCCGCGAAGAGGGACCCCAATTCCCCCTTCCGCTCTAGGAGGGCAATGACGGTTCGGCGAGGACGGGAAGGGGGTGAGCCCGCTTCGGAATCTCCCCGTCCGGCGAATAACCCTCCACCCGACATCCAGATGCAGGTATTCACACTTCCCCTTTTCTCCTCGTCATTTCTTTTAAGTCAATACCCGTCCAATAGTCCTGACCATTCGCAGGAGGCCATGGTTCCTGAGGAGGATCGCGGGACCGTCCTGATACGAACTGAAATCCCCCCTCCTCCGGATGCGAGACCCCCACTGGTCCAGGATCTCGCCACTTCGGCCACCTTGGCCGAGACCTCGCGACAAACTGGTAAGCTGTAAAAATAAAATTACCCTCGATATCGCGTGCCCCTGATTGCTTGATCTCGCAGCCCTCGATCCCGGTATCACGAGCCAGCTTTCTACCTCTCGCCATTCTCCTATTTGTCAGGATGCTCCTGCTTCCGCGAATGAGCAAGGGGGCTCACCTGGGGGGATCTCGGTCATACTCTCTTGACCACTGGCCAGACTACCTCTCCCGTGGTCCCTCCGAAACCCTTCCGCCCTGGAAGAGGGAAATCTCTGCATCCTTCCACCAGCTTGTTCGAGGGGCATCCTTCCACGTCGCGCCCTCCCAAGCATAATGAGCATGTGCCGGGTAGGTTACTTCTTTTGTCCTAGCTTGGTCGTCTTGACTACTGAGACGTAATTATTCTCGCTTTTGCAGGTCACCGGGAAGCCTCCCCAATGGGATCCTACTATGAGGGGGGAGAAGGGATGGTCTCGCCGCCTCCCTCCCCTAGGGAGCTTTCGGACTTCCTAGGTGACCCGACCGATGCTCAAACCATGAAGGAGCGGATGACAGAGGTCCTTGGGAAGCTTATCTTCATACAGCGAGATCTCGCGGGCCAGATGGATGGGCAACGAATGGAAACCGCGCGCGAGCTTAAAGTTATCCGACGGGACCACTCGCGCCTTCTCGACGAGGTGGAGCGCCTAGGCGCCGAGGGTGGGGAGCTTTCCCCCGGGACGCATGCTGCGCGAGCCAGGGACCAGCTACACTTAGCCAACCAGGAGATTACCGCTATGACCGCGAACTACCGTTCGCGAGCGCCCCCGGCTGTCGAGACGCGAGGTCGGGGCCGATGGTATTGGATAGAACATTAGCCTACCAACGCCCCCTGAAAGTGCACAGTTAACCACACTAGAATTCTCTAGAGGGAGGGTGAATAGAGAATTAAAAGTACTTTGTGCAAAGTTAACAAAAATATATATATGTGTGTAATAATCACATAGTTAAGCTTCCCACATACCAACAAGAATTAAGCAAAACAGTAAAAAGAAAATCACAGCACAACACAAAGAAATATAGTGGTTCCCCAAACTTTGGGTAGTCCACTCTTCTACCCCCTTGGTAGGAATTCACTATCTTGTACTGAGTCTTTTGATAATGAGACTCTTAGAACCAGCCTGAGTCTTTTGATAAGGAGACTCTTAGAACCAGTACAACTGAATTTTTTGAAGAGAGATTCTAAAAACTCTTTTACACAATTTGAAAATGAAATAAGAGTAAGAAGAAGAAGTAATTGAAACAAGAAAGAATCTTCTTCCTAGCAAGCAGATTAGAAGCACAAGAAATAGTGAATGAAATCTCTCTTCTATAGTGAGAATGAGATTGTAGGCCTTTTTCTTTATCAATGAGAGCTTTCAGAAATTGCAGCAATATAGCTTCAGAAGAAGGAGAAGAAGAGGGCTTGTTGTTTGCTGCAGCACAGTTTTACTTCTCTCAGATTTTCTCACTTTTCACTTAGGAGCTTTTCCTCTTTTTCAAATGGATGGAGTGGATCACTTCATTTTCTTCTCTGCCGACTTCCCTCTTATTTATAGCTCTGTTTATTCAAAGAATACTATAGGAGAATAATCAATTAACAGACAGAGAAATAGTAAGAGAGAAAAGATTCCATAATCAATATTTCTGTAGAAGAAAAGAGATCATTCTGATTTCAAATAATATCTATAATAAACTTAATCAATTTAGCTAAGAATCATTTAGAAGGAAAGACTGATTCAAAACGGCTAGAAAAGAATAATATCATTCCATAAATTTCAGATCTACAGATAGAAGGAAAGAGATCTGGCGTGTTTTTGAATTTGACATAGAAATCGATGCACGTCGATTACTATTCGACGGAAGCATCGATCTCAGACTTACTGGACGTCGAGAGGAGAATATGGAAGGTGCGTCGACTAAGGTGCATCGACTTCACTAGATACGTCGACTAGAAGTCAGAGTTACGTCGACATAGGTTACGTCGAATTCTGTCTGGAGTTACTTCGACTCATTCTGAGAGGAACGTCGACTACACTTCGATGTTGCGTCGAATACTATTCGACGCATTTACTTAGACTAATTTTTCATTCTTAGAATTTATATTCTACTCATTTTTAGGGGTTAAGATAAATCATTTCCCCAACAATCTCCCCATATTTGTCTTAACCCTACTCAGGGAGAAATTGTATCAGCTTTTAGTCAACACATCAAGGCATGTATATAGAAAAGAAATATGTTAAGTAATCAGAAGAAAACAGAAAGGAATCATGTAACATGTAAGTATCTTTCACAAGATTTAAACTAAGAACTTCTTGTTATACATGAAGTTGACAAAGGCAGAGTAAAGTTTTTTAGATAAATTTTCAATAGCTTCAAAAATGTAGGGTCTGGCTTTATCAGGATGCTCCTGAACATTTCTGATAATTGTGTGCAGCTTTGCCAGGATCTTTTCAGCATCAGGAAGGGTGTCATTTATGGAATAGCCCTTGCTAATGATAATTGCTGCCTTTTCATCAATCATTTCAATTGTAATGTTATGAGGTTTCTTTTGTGTAGATTTGGGCTCAGATGGTCCCTTGTTGTCAACCTTGAGCCTATATTTTCTCTTCTTCTCTGATTCTTGTTTCTCAGGGATCTCAGACACTTTTCCTTTCCCTTTCTAGGGTGAACTATGTCATTTGTCTAATCCTACTGGATTTTTAGGCTTTTTATAGGGAATGTAGATATCTTCTGAACACCCTACACCCCTTTTGTGCTTTTGTCCTTTGTCTAGGATAAGCCCTGCCTGAGGATTTTTCTTCTGATATGCTTCAACATCAAACAATTTCTTTGGAAGTTTGATGGAAGATTCAGCAAGAATCTGTTCTTTGGTCATCTCCTTCTTGATCTTTTCCATCCAGATATTCCTCTTATCCTCTGTCTCTTTCATTGCTGCTTCAAATTCATACAACTCTCTTTCTATTATTTCTTCATGCCTCTTTTCCATGTCAGGATCATGGTACTCCTTTACAGGACTGTTAGGAGTTATATTAGACATTCTTTCAAACCTTTTTATCTCCTCAACAGCCTTTCTGTATTTCTTTTCCTTTGCATAGTCTTTCCTTTCTTCTTTGAAGAATTTTTGCCAATGAGGGATGGCTTCTCTTCTTCTTTTCATTTGTCCTCTTGGTCTTTCCCTAGGTAGCATTTGTGGAGGTAAAGGTAGTAGAGGAGGTAGAGAAGGAGGTTGAAGTGGTGGAAGAGGCAGAGGTGGAGATGTAGTTTTCTCTTTAGAAGGAGAAGGAGGAGAAGGAACTTTTGTAGGAGAGGGAATTTGTTCTGTAACAGGAGGCAGAATGTCCTTTGGTGGAGTAGACTGTGCTGAGGAATGTTTTTCTCCTTCAAACTCTTCTGAAGGAATATCCACAAGTAGGGGTGTCTTGAGTTTGATATAGCTAGCAAAGAAGCCAGGAGAGTGATGTTGATATTCTTCCACACATAGGGGTACATCAATCCAGACTTGCCCTTTCAGGTCATCAGAAGTAGCTGCTTCTTCCTCCCCCTGGACTTCTGTATTTTGTACTACAACAATCTCCCCCTGAACATATGGGGCATCTACTCTGAATGCTGAATCCACAGCATGGTCTCCTTCTGTATGGTAGGAGGAGGATTCACCAAAGTGTTTGTTGAAGGTGTAATCAGAGTGATTGGAGAAGATTTGAGCCTATGGTAAAAGAAAAAAAATGAAGTTGGTTTAATACTTAGAGATAATATTAAGAGATTGGAGAAGAGTTAGCCCTGAGCTTTTTAAGAGAATATAGAACCTGAATATGGGGGTTTCTGGAGCAACTCTCCCCCTGGTTTATATCCTGCAAAAAGGATGTAAACCTTTTTGGCGACAAATGTTCGTGAAGAAGAATATGAAGCTCAGGAAGAGAAGCTGAGAGGTTGGCCAGTTTGGCTTCACAGGTAGTTAGCATGGCGGCACACTCGTTTGAGAAGTTGTTCAGTCGTGTCTGAAATTCATTCACGAGTTATTTCAGGGCATCATCAATTGCTTTGATGATGGCAGTTTGAGCAGGAGTCGGCGTCATTGATACAGGTAGAAAGGTAGAAGACAAAGTTTTTGGCGGTTTAGGAGAGTAGGAGGTATGAAATAGGAGGTATTATTTAAAGTAGGTGAGACGTCGAAAAGGAAACAGAAATCGAGGTATATTAGGTAAACCAATCGTCAAAAGAGGAAGGAAAGATTTGTTTCCAGTTTTATCATGAAGTCAACGCATGCGTTGATATGGAGTCGACGCTCCGTCGAGTTTTTGACAGCCTAGCGACCTGTCGACGTGTTCGCAGATGTGCGTCGAAATCAAGTCGATGGTACGTCGAGAAGGGATCGACGTACTTTGTCTGTAAGAAATCAATGCCATCGTTGAGTTCTTTTCGACGGTGCGTCGATAGGTAATCGACGTATCTTTAAGTGCTCTCTTAGTTTTTCTGACCTCTTTTAGATTTGCCCAACAATGATATTTACAAGCTTCCATCAAGCATTCCTAAGGTGTTGATGAAGTAAGTATGCTTAGTTTCATCCAAGGGTTTGGTGAAAATGTCTGCTCTTTGGCTATCAGTAGGAATATATTCTAAGGTTATCTTGCCTTTTTCCACATTGTCTCTAAGAAAGTGATGTCTGATTTCTATATGTTTGGTTCTACTATGAAGGACTGGGTTGGATGCTATGGATATATCACTAGAACTATCACAATAGATTTTAGAGTTACTGACTTCCAATTTATAGTCAAGAAGCTGATTTTGCATCCATAGGATTTGTGAACAATAGCTCTCAGCAGCTATATATTCAGCTTCAGCTGTTGAGGTTGAGACTGAGGTTTGTTTCTTACTGAACCATGATATTAATCTGTCACCTAGGAATTGGCAAGTACCAGATGTGCTTTTTCTATCAACCCTACAACCAGCATAGTCTGCATCTGAGAAACCTATTAATTCAAAGTTGGTTTATGCTGAGTACCATAGACCTAGTTCAGATGTTCCCTTTAGATATCTAAGAATTCTTTTTACAGAGGAGAGATGGGATTCTTTTGGATCAACATGAAATCTAGCACATATGCAGGTGGCAAACATAATGTCAGGTCTGCTAGCTGTTAGATAGAGAAAGGATCATATGATTGCCCTAAAGGTCTTTTGATCTACTGATTTTCCCTTATCATCCTTTTCTATGATGACATTAGTTGCCATAGGTGTCTTCATGGTAGATGCTGATTCCATACCAAACTTTTTGATTAGCTCTTTAGTGTATTTAGATTGTGAGATAAAGATCCTCTCACTGCTTTGTTTTACTTGTAGACCTAAGAAATAAGAGAGTTCTCCTATATTACTCATTTCAAATTTAGATTGCATTAGATTAGCAAATCTTTTACAGAGTTTGGGATGGGTTGAGCCAAAGATGATGTCATCTACATAGATTTGAACAAGCAGGAGTTTATTCTTCTGGGTTCTAGTAAAAAGTGTTTTATCTACTTTACCTCTTTCAAAAGAATTTTCTATCAGGAAGTTGGAGAGAGTTTCATGCCAAGCTCTAGGTGCTTGCTTAAGACCATAAAGAGCTTTGTTAAGTCTATAAACAAAGTTAGGAGAGAAGGGATTTATAAAACCTGGTGGTTGCTCTACATACACCTCTTCTTGAAGGTCACCATTCAGAAAGGCACTCTTGACATCCATCTGGTAGACTTTCATCTTCATGAAAGCTGCATAGGCAAGAAAGAGTCTGATTGCTTCCAATCTGGCTACTGGAGCAAAGGTTTGGTTGTAGTCTATTCCTTCTTCTTGTCTGTATCCTTGTGCTACAAGTCTTGCCTTGTTCCTGATAATTACTCCAGTGGAATCTAGTTTGTTTCTGTATACCCACTTTGTACCAATAACTGGGTAGTTTCTTGGTCTCTCAACTAAGTTCCATACTTTGTTTCTCTCAAATTGGCTTAGTTCTTATTGCATGGCTATGATCTAGTGAGGATCACAATTTGCTTCTTCAAACTTTTTTGGTTCAACTTGTGATAAGAAGCATTGGAGCATCATCCCACTGGAGATTTGGTGTCTTGTTCTTACTCCAGTATTGGGGTCTCCAATTACTTGGGATTGAGGATGATTTTTCATATTGATCCCTGTCCTGCTTGGATTTGTCAGATGCTCTTCTTCCTCATTAACAATGGGATCATTGTCCAACTATTCCTCCTGAACCATGTTCTCTTGTGGGAGTTGGTTTTGATTGCTCTTTTCTGAACCTTCTTTATCTTCTTATTCAGACTCCTCACTTGGTTCCTGTAGCTGGTTTTCTTTCCCAGTGTCTGTATTCTTTAGAGTCAGATGTTCAAGCTGAGTCTCTATGCTGCTGTTTTCCTGTGGAAAAGGACTGGTGGAAGTCCCCCCCCCCCCTTAAACAGCATGTTAGTTTCATCAAATATAATGTGCATGGATTCTTCAATTCTGAGAGTTCTCCTGTTATAGCATCTATAAGCTTTACTAGATGATGAGTACCCCAGAAATATTCCATCATCAGACTTCTTGTCAAACTTGGCAAGGTGATCTTTCCCATTATTTAAAATAAAGCAAGCACATCCAAAATTTTTTAAAGTATTTAACAATGGGTGTTTTTCCCTTCAGGAGATCATATGGAGTTTTTGACTTAGTTTTATGTATGAGGCTTCTATTTAGAACATAGTTTGCAGTGTTGACTGCTTCAGCCCAGAAGGTTTTTGGTAATTCTGATTCTGCAAGCAAGGTCCTTCCTGATTCTATTAAAGTTCTATTCTTTCTTTCAGCAACTCCATTTTGTTGAGGAGTTCTAGGTGCTGAGAAGCTTTGTTTGATACCTACATCCTCACAGAAACTACAGATTAACTGACTTTCAAATTCAGTCCCATGATCACTTCTGATTATGGAAACATGAGTATTGAATTCAGATTGAATCTGTCTTATGAATCTTGAGAGAACCTTGTGGGTTTCAGACTTAGCCCTTAGAAAGAATACCCAGCTAAATCTAGAATAGTCATCCACAATGACTAGGGTATAAGACTTTCCACCTAAGCTCTGAGTAGATATGGGACCAAAGAGATCCATGTGTAGTAAGTAGAGAGTCCTGGGGGAGTCATCCTTACCAATTGGTTTGAAGGATGATTTGGTCTGTTTTCCTAGTTGGCAAGGTCTACATGGAGAATCCTTAGAGTACCTACCCTTTGGTAGGCCTCTGACTAGGTTATTCTTTGCTAGTTTACTAATGGTTTTGTAGTTTAGATGACCCAGTCTTCTATGCCATAATTCACTTTTATCAATAATATTGTTGAACAAACAAACTTCTGTGGGTGTGGAGCTAAAGTCTACTATATATACTTTCCCTTTTCTAATTCCATTGAGTACTATGGCACCAGTCTTGACATCAATAATATGGCAAAATAGTGTGGTGAATTTTACCTCATACTTACCACTGTCACATATCCGACTTATACTTATCAGATTGTGCTTCAGTCCTTTGACTACTGCCACATTCTTGAAGGTAACTTTCCCTTCTTTGAAATCTCCAAAGCCCCTGGTTTGCCCACAGCTAGAGTCTCCAAAAGTCACTGATGGTCCATGTCTATCTTCAAAGTTGGTTAATAGATTGTTGTACCCTGTCATGTGCATGGAGCATCCACTATCCAAGTACCACACCAGTCTGAATGTGTGATACATCTGCACATAAGATGTTAAACATTAGTATGGACCCTGCTAAGCTGGGGTCCCTTCCTCCCAACAGAAAAAGGTTCAATGAAAGAGTAAGTTGGTTTTTCAGAGTACCCTTTCTTCTTTAGGAGTGTTGGCTTATCATACCAACAGTCTCTAGTAATATTGCAGAATTAGTATTCATAATAAAAAGAAATGGATTGAGAAGACTTTTTGGAAAAAAAGATATTTCTGTTAGATTGGTTGCGTCGATATGAATTCGACGTATGTTTAAGTTTGCGTCGAGTCGAAGTCGACGCTTCCTTCATTCTGTGTTCTCTTTTAGTCGAAGCATATGAGAGATTACGTTGATTGGGAGTCGACGCACGTCGATACTGATTCGACGCAAGTTTGTTTCTTTTCAGAGGATATTTACCTAGGATTCCTTCATACATAGTGAAATTATTTTTATTAAAAACAGTAGTTGTTTCTGGATTTTCTTGTGATTCTTCCCCTATGAGATTATTCTTCCTAATGAAGTGGATAGGATGTCTCCAGACAAGTTTGCTGGGTGACTGAGGTCTGGGTTCTAAATCAGTATTAAACTCTAGTTGTCTAAATCTATCAGTGAGATTTTCAGAGATTTTCTTGAGTTTTTGACTTCTGCAATTTAGGGAATCTTCAAAGGCTTTTGCCTTTGCTAGCTCATTTTTCAGTGTTTGATTTTCAGTATTTATTTTATCTAGTTGCTCCTCTGATCTAGAGAGTTGTTGACTAAGCTCATAGTTTTTATATTGTGTATCCATTTGTTTGAGATTGTTTAATTCATTTCTTAGTTCTTTTATTTCCTTTTCAGATTTGACTTGATCTAAACAACATTGTTTGAAATTATTTTTGAAATCAGTAGAAGAGAAGTCTATATCATCAAATATATTTACCAGATATTTATCTTCAGGCTTCTCAGTAGCCATCAAACAGGTTTCCTCTTGCTTAGCCTCTTCTTGATCATTTTCAGATGAGGTACTTTCTTCAGATTCTGAATCACTCCATGATTGAGCAATGAATCCTTTTTCTTTCTTCCTCTTCTTTAGATCTATTCTTTTCAGATCTTTCTTGTTACTGGTCTCTTTAGGACATTCAGGTGCAATGTGTCCAGGTTTCCTGCAAGAGTAGCAGATAATCTCTTTAGTAGGAGTTTTATCATACCTGGTTTTTGAATCTCTCCTTCTGGAACCTTCTGTTTTGATCCACTTCTTGAACCTTCTGGCCAGTAGACTGATCAGCTCCTCATCACTTGTAGAGGGTTCACCTGCAGTAGCTTTTAGAGCAATACTCTTTTCCTTTGAGAGTGAAGGAGTCTTTTCTTTCACTTCTTTCTCAGCTCTTATTTCCAGCAACTGTTCATAGGATCTTAATTTACCCAACAGAACATCTGTTGAGATTTCATTTTGGCTCCTGGAGTCTCTAATTGGCCAAATTCTTGAGTCCCAATAGCTAGGGAAGCAAGTTAGCAATTTGTCATTTATCTCAGTGAGAGATATGTCATTCTCAAGTGTTCTTAACTCATTTATTATGAGGCTGAATCTGGCATACATGTCAGCAACATTTTCACTATCTTTCTTCTGGAAGTTTTCATATTGAGAGATGAGTAATGCCTTTCTATCTTTTCTCTCATCAGCACTCCCTTCTACCATTTTAGTGAGAGCTTCCCATATTTCCTTAGCTGACTCACATTCAGCAATCTTTTGGAAGGTTTCATCTGAGAGGGTTGAGACTAAGATATTCATAGCCTTGACATCACATGCATGAGCTTTCTTTTCTTCATCTATCCATTCAGCCTTTGGAGCAAGTGTTTGTGTGACCTTTCCACATGAGTCCTTCTTGAATGGCTTGGGAGGACCTGTCATAATAACATCAAATAATTCTCCATCAATAGAGTTTAGATAAATTTTAATTCTTGTTTTCCAAAGTGCAAACTTTTCAAGGTTGCAAATTGGTGGTCTGGTGGAAGCATAATCTTTGATTTGTGCCATGTGAAAATAGTTTTTAGAAATCTATATATATATATATGAGGTATGATCTTTTTGATCAAGGAGTTACCCTTTTTAGATTAACCTCCCTCTGATACCAATTGAAAGTGCACAGTTAACCACACTAGAATTCTCTAGAGGGGGGGGGGGGGTGAATAGAGATTTAAAAGTGCTTTGTGCAAAGTTAACAAATATATATATATGTGTAATAATCATAGAGTTAAGCTTCCCACACACCAACAAGAATTAAGCAAAACAGTAAAAAGAAAATCACAGCACAACACAAAGAAATATAGTGGTTCCCCAAACTTTGGGTATTCCACTCTTCTACCCCCTTGGTAGGAATTCACTATCTTGTACTGAGTCTTTTGATAAGAAGACTCTTAGAACCAGCCTGAGTCTTTTGATAAGGAGACTCTTAGAACCAGTACAACTGAATTTTTTGAAGAGAGATTCTAAAAACTCTTTTACACAATTTGAAAATGAAATAAGAGTAAGAAGAAGAAGTAGAAGAAGTAATTGAAACAAGAAAGAATCTTCTTCCTAGCAAGAAGATTAGAAGCACAAGAAATAGTGAATGAAATCTCTCTTCTATAGTGAGAAGGAGATTGTAGGCCTTTTTCTTTATCAATGAGAGCTTTCAGAAATTGCAGCAGTATGGCTTCAGAAGAAGGAGAAGAAGAGGGCTTGTTGTTTGCTGCAGCACAGTTTTACTTCTCTCAGATTTTCTCACTTTTCACTTGGGAGCTTTTCCTCTTTTTCAAATGAATGGAGTGGATCACTTCATTTTCTTCTCTGCCGACTTCCCTCTTATTTATAGCTCTGTTTATTCAAAGAATACTATATGAGAATAATCAATTAGCAGACAGAGAAATAGTAAGAGAGAAAAGATTACATAATCAATATTTCTGTTGAAGGAAAGAGATCATTCTGATTTCAAATAATATCCATAATAAACTTAATCAATTTAGCCAAGAATCATTTAGAAGGAAAGACTGATTCAAAAAGGCTAGAAAAGAATAATATCATTCCATAAATTTCAGATCTATAGATAGAAGGAAAGAGATCTGGCGTGTTTTTGAATTTGACATAGAAATCGACGTACGTCGATTACTATTCGACGGAAGCGTCGATCTCAGACTGACTGGACGTCGAGAGGAGAATATGGAAGGTGCGTCGACTTCACTAGATACGTCGACTAGAAGTCAGAGTTACGTCGACATAGGTTACGTCGAATTCTGTCTGGAGTTACTTCAACTCATTCTGAGAGAAACGTAGACTACACTTCGACGTTGCGTCGAATACTATTCGACGCATATTTACTTAGACTAATTTTTCATTCTTAGAATTTATATTCTACTCATTTTTAGGGGTTAAGATAAATCATTTCCCCAACACCCCCCTCCCTTGTCTTATTTTATAACAACTCGGAAACTTTGCGAAACTCTTTGGCCCTGTAATAATCTCTTAACTGTGCTTCCGCGAATGATTGCTCTCTTTATGCTTTCGTTTTAATTTCTTGGTGCTTCTCCGTGTCTGCCGAATGCTATATTCCTGCTCGTTATTGTTTATTTATCTGATTGATTTTTGACTCCCTGTCTTCCGCCGGATGGCCACTCGCCCGGCATTCGTCGTTAATGGGCGAGACAGATCGGCTTGGATTCTGAGGTGTCGGAGGGGCGCGACAACTATTCGCACACTCGCTGCCTAGCAAACCCCTCAATTTCCGTTTTCCTATAAATAGGTGACCCTACCGACCGCATTTAATACTCGTCATCCCCGCTCTCCTCCTTTCTTCACCCTTGCACTCGCACCTCTCTCCTCTTCGTGACCTCGATTCTCCCTAGCACTCACGAGATGGGAGGTGAGCCTGATGATAGAGGCAAGTGCGCTGACGCATTCACCCAGCAAGATTTTGACCCCTGCGACCTCACCGAGGAAGCCTACATGACCACCGTCGCGGATTACATTCCGCCAGGGTTTACCGCGAGCCACCCTGGGCCGGAAGGCCGCATCAACTCCTTTTCCCCAAGTGTCCTCGCGATCCCACTAGAACACTTTGAGGTAGGGTTCCGCATCCCTATCTGGACAGAACTCCGCCAGACACTCCGCTACTTCGGGGTCGTTCCCGCACAACTCAACCCGAACTCCATTGCCATGTTGGTCGGGTTCGCCTGTTACTTGCACGAAGAGAGGATAGAGTTCAGTCTACCCGTCTTCCGCAAACTTTTTACCTTCCGGGTGAAACACGGGAGAACTTTCTTCTCAGGCCAGAATGCGCTTAAGGTTGCGGGTCTCGCGAACAAGAACCATGACTGGGTTCGTCGCTTCGTCCTCGTCAGCGGGAACTTCGACAACGTCCTTTTCGCACCAGTGCAGGAGGAGGAAACCTTCAGGCCCCCGACGCTGGGAGGTCACGAGGCTAAGCTCCATCAGTTCATCGTGGAGCATGGGATGGACGTCGTCTATCTCCGGAAGAATGTCAATTCGCTTCCGCCTGTTCCCCAGGGCGAGAGTAAGTTTGGGTGGTCCTGGTGTGCTTGATCTTACCCTTCTTTCTAATTTTACTGCCGAGTTAACCTTCTTTTTGTAGGTGTGCGCGATCTCCCGCTTCACCCTCCACGTCCGGAGGGGGCGGCATTGGGGCCTTCTCTCTCCTCCGCGCGGGCCACTATCGAAGCTTACCGGGAGGACTTATCTTCCTCAAAGCCCAGCGGCCAGAAGCGGAAGCCCGACGCTCCGCTTCCCGCCTCTTCTTCAAAAAGCCAAAATCCCCTCCTCCATGAAGGATAAAGGGGTCTCGAGTGGAGGTCCGAGACCGAATGCCCAGGCCGAAACCTCAGTCTCGCCCGGAGGAACCCCCTCGCTGCCGTTACCGAGGAATCATCGGAATTTTGCTAACGTTGAGAAATTCAAGGATGACGCAGGAGCTTCGCTTGTCCAGTGGGATAGGAACAGCAATAGGGTCTCGCTCTCGACCCTCCACCTATCTTGGATTGAAACCAATGTCGCCAGCGGGGAGGCCTATGCAGTCGGCTACGCTCTCTATGGCCGGGACGATGCCGAAGTCTTCGATGCCGAGAAGACTCAGGTACTCGCTCATGAGTCCGCGTGAGCCTTCCTCCGGGCGTTTGATCTCTCGCATATGTCCTCTCGCCGCAGCATCTTCCTCACACGAAACCTTGGCATGGTCGAGGAGACGCTAACCCTTCTTGCGGGCGAGGTCATAGAGTTGAGGCGCAAGCTGGAGGCCGCCGAGGCACTTCTCGCCAGTCGCCCCGTTCAGGAGGTGCGTGATTCTTCGCAGGTGCTTATGTTACTGCTTCCCCTTGCCTCCCATATTACCATCCTCTTGTTCACAGGACACCACCAGCGCCGAGATGCTTCGTGTGCGGGTGGCCAGCCTCGAGGACAAAGTCTGGGAGTCCAAAGCGGAGATTCAGCGTTTGCGAGAAGCCGCAACTCCGGTCCTTGGGGAAGGGAGCAAGAGGCACTCTTACTCAAACTTTGAGTTTGAGGAGCTAATGCAGGAGAGCGCGCAGGACGCCGCTGAGCGCACGCTGCAAGTACTTCGCTACGCCGGATATTAGAAGGTGGGCGCCGAAGCACTCTCTGCCTGCCATGTTGTGCCTGAGATCTTCGTCCCGATTCCCGTTCCGGATGACGAGGACCATCCGTAGAAAGAGGGGATCATCCATCCGGGCTCGGATGAAAGCGGCGGCTCCCCCGGCGACAGCCCTAAGGACCCTTGAGAACATATTTTGTGAAACCTATTTGGGGCGAAACCCCCCTTTTTTGTCAATGCTGGTTTTCGTGGGTTATTGCCTCTTTACTTTGTTTCCGCATCGTGCTAGGCTCTTAGGACGATTCGCTATCGCGCCGTACTCGACTGCTACTTTTTATCATTTCCACGCCTCACTAGGCTCTTAGGACGATTCGCTATCGCGCAGTACTTTGGATCACACACTTGGGGCTAGATTTCGCACGACCCCCTTATGTCCTCCCTTTTTTCCTGCGGTGGAGTCTGGGAGACCGTGATGCTTCTGCCGAGAGTGTGTTCCCGCCAAATGTTCACTTCCCGGACAATTCGCGATGCGAGTGGTTCACTCACCAGACCGCATTCGCCTGCCCATGGATAGTCTCTTTGCACCAACTTCTCCTTTATTTCCATCCCTCGAGGGTATTTTGGCCCTGCCTGCTGGAGGAAGGTATGGTCCTTTTTTGTAACCTACCACCGAGTAAGCCTTCGGCCCTGCCAGCTAGGTGGGAGCCTGGTCAGCGGGTCCGCTCAGGGACCACCTTTGAACTTTTGGAACCTGCCACCGAGTGAGACTTCGGCCCTGCCAGCTAAGTGAAAGCCTGGTCAGCGGGTCTGCTCAGGGCCAACCTTCAAACTTTTGGAACCTTCCGCCGAGTGAGCCTTCGGCCCTGCCAGCTAGGTGAGAGCCTGGTCAGCAGGTCTGCTCGGGGCCAACCTTCGAACTTTTGGAACCTGCCACCGAGTGAGCCTTCGGCCCTTCCAGCTAGGTGAGAGCCTAGTCAGCGGGTCTGCTCGAGGCCAACCTTCGAACTTTTTGGAACCTGCCACCGAGTGAGCCTTCGGCACTGCTAGCTAGGTGAGAGCCTGGTCAGTGGGTCTGTTCAGGGCCAACCTTTGAACTTTTGGAATCTGCCACCGAGTGAGCCTTCGGCCCTGCCAGCTAGGTGAAAGCCTGGTCAGCGGGTCTGCTCGGGGACAACCTTCGAACTTTTGGAACCTGCCACCGAGTGAGCCTACAGCCCTGCCAGCTAGGTGAGAGTCTGGTCAGCGGGTCTGCTCGGGGCCAACCTTCGAACTTTTGCAACCTGCCACCGAGTGAGCCCTCTGCCCTGCCAGCTAGGTGAGAGCCTGGTCAGCGGGTCTGCTCGGGGGCAAACTTCAAACTTTTGGAACCTGCCACCGAGTGAGCCTTCAGCCCTGCCAGCTAGGTGGGAGCCTGGTCAGCAGGTCCGCCCGGGGACCACCTTCAAAATTTTGGAACCTGCCACCGAGTGAGACTTCGGCCCTGCCAGCTAAGTGAAAGCCTGGTTAGCGGGTCTGCTCAGGGCCAACCTTCGAACTTTTGGAACCTGCCACCGAGTGAGCCTTCGGCCCTGCCAGCTAGGTGAGAGCCTGGTCAGCGGGTCTGCTCGGGGCCAACCTTCGAACTTTTGGAACCTGCCACCGAGTGAGCCTTTGGCCCTGCCAGCTAGGTGATAGCCTAGTCAGCGGGTCTGCTCGGGGCCAACCTTTGTGTTGGATCGGTCGGCGCCCTTAGAGGGGGGGGGGGGGGTGAATAAGGGTTTTCAAAAACTTTAGATTATATTTATAAGAACTTTGGAATATTGCAAGATTAATAAAGAGACATCAAGTAAAACAATAATAAAGAGATATGCTTTATTTATATCAAATAATGTTTTACAAAACTTGATTTCTATAACGCTAGAAATCGGGGGCGACTAATAAAAATTCTTTTTCGTTTTCTATATCGACTCGTATCCCCACGAACCGGTTGGCTTTAGCCGATCTCTCCCCAGATACGACCTCAAGCCGCTCTAGCCAATCTATCCCCAGAAAGGCCTCGAGCACCCCCTAGACCTAGCCTAGATCTAGTCGCCAACACGAGGCAAATTTCAGCCCTAAGTCCTACCCCAGACCTAGTCGCCAACACGAGGCGATTTCACTACCGTTTACAAAGAAAGACAAATAAAATAATAAAAACTTCCCTTAAGATGAACTTCTGAATATGGAGGCGAAGATCCGCTGTAGAATCAGCGTTTGTCGAAGCGGACTTCGTTTGGCTTCGGCGTGATGGAATCCTCCTTCAGAAGTTGGCAGAGCTTCGCCGGGACCTCAAATTTCAGCCAAGATAGGCCTCTGGAATTCCAGTACTCTCTCTCTGAGGTGTATGCAATTGGTGTACGAAAATAAGAGGAGAGGGGGTCCTTTTATAGCCCAAGCGCTACCGCCGACGCTAGCGCTACCGCCGGCGCTAGCCCGGATTAAGAAACAATTTGCGTGGCAGAATCTTCCATATGCGGCAACCTATTGCTCCATGCCTCTTGTGCTCCATGCTACCGCCAGCGCTAGTAGCTACCGCCGGCGCTATCCCTGATTAAGAAACTTCTTGCGCGGCAGGATCTCTAATCCGCGGCAACGAGGCTTTCATTCCTTCTGTGTTCACCGATACCGCCGGCGTTATCCGCTACCACCAGGCGTTAGCGCCTTCCATAACAGCTCCCGGAAACGCGCTCATCAACGCTAGCGCCCGTCGCTAGTTGCTACCGCCGGCGCTAGTGAGCCTCTTCGAATTTTGGCCTCAATTTTGGGGGCAGTCATCATGTGTACTCCTTGAGTCATGTGGACCTAGTAAACCTGCACACTTGAACACACAAGATCAAATACACATAGGATTTGTTATTCTCAAACCTAGGAGATGCGGAAGACCATGTTCCAACAAACTCCCCCTTTTGATAATAACAAAACCATTAATGATAAATCAAAGCATTAATAGATAAGCATGATGAAACTATACTTGTGTGTGTGTGAGAGTGATGACTTAGGATAATAATTGATTCTAGCATGTTAGACTTGCTCCCCCTAAATACATGCTCCCCCTAAGTGAATGCTCCCCTAATATATATGCTATCAACTAATCAATCATGTTGGGTTTGTATTTTGATAGCGGATTATATATTTATCATGTTAGTTCTCCCCCTTTTGCATTTTATCATGTTAGTTCTCCCCCTTTGTTATTAGCAAAAGTGGGTAGGGAGACAAAGCACTAAAAATGTGTAAATAAAAGATAAGGCATGATCGAGCTTTTTAGGTAAATGATAAGGAGATTTAGAATTGTATTTTATTGAAATAGATCAGAGTTATTACAAAATTTCAGAGTTTTTAGCATAAAAGATTTTTATGTTTGAAGTAACCAATAAAAAGTGTTTCCAAGGAAATCTATCACTTAATGAAAGATAGGAATTTTTAAGAATAAGTGATGATGCAAATAATAAAAGATATGAAATAAGCATGAAAGCGCAAGGTAAAAAACACTTATATGGTTAAGATGCGGAAGACTTATAGCAAATAGTAATGATAATCCAAAAAAATATGAGGTAAAGATCACACAAAATGATGTTTTTGGAAATCATTGTGCAGTTTTAAATTTTAGAATAACCAAGCATGAAATAATGTTTTATCAAAAAGAGATGACCACAATGTTACTTTAATTCTTAAGTTCAAAAACATACAAAAACATTGTAGAACACATGCTAGGTTATCTAGTGCATTTCAAAAAGAAAAAGTAATATAGAATTTAGCATTAGGATCCAATACTCATGAGAAGAAGTGTTATGGAAGATAATGATGTGCTCATAAGTGTAAATTTGAGGAGAGTAAACAAATGTTTTAATCAAAAAATACAAGTAATATGTAAAGTAAGAAGCACAATAAAACACAAATAAGATTACTTTCACACACTTTAATGCACAAAAAAATGTACAACTACCAAGGTGCTTTGCACACATAATGCTCATCAAGACTTATCAGGGTGCAAAGTAGTGCTTGGGGGATCACATAGTTTTATTCTTCAAGATTGATTTTTATTGTGATCCGGTGTACTTAAGAATAAGTGGTTTTTATTTTGAAAGAAAGTTATGGTTTGCACAAGATACTTTATTATTCTTTCCAAGGTGCTCAACCTCACAACGCTTATTAAGACTTATCAGGAGGTTCAAGTAGTGCTTGGTGGAGTTATCTTTGTCACTTTATTTTATGATTTTGTTTTGTACAAAGTTCTCCGAATACACTTGTTTTGCAAACCAATATAATTTATGAAAAAGATAACCACTTTTCTTAACTTTTAAAAGTGCAAATAAAGGTTGTGTAGGTAAGATACTTGTGCAATTTTAATTCATTGTACTATTACAAAACATACACAACCATTCTTAGATTAAACACATAAGTAGACAATGCCAAAATAAGTGAGTGAATTGCGATCATTATCAAACATAAAACATTACTCATACTTAGAGGCATGCTACGCATAGTTCTACACAACTTTTTCAATATAAATTATGCACATATTAATAGATGTATCAAAGCATGATGAAGGCAATGTTCAAAGTAGTTTGAAAAGATAAATTGCAACATTATAGAAGTTCTAAATAATAGATTAAATCATGCTTGATTTTCAATGAAGTCCATACAATATTTTTTGATATTTTTGAAGAATAATTTTTATTTAAAGCTTGAACTCATAAAAATTGATCTTGGACTTCCCGAGGACTACCTTGTGAAAGGTTCGCTCGGTACTAGGTGATATGATGGGATGATAGCCCAAATCACCCTTTCGCAAGATACAAGTAAAAAGTTAAGTTCAAAAACTAACAATTTTTGATAATTTTTTTGTTTTATATTTTTGTATTTGATTTTTGCTTTAAGAAATAGAATTTAAACAAATGACAAACCACAAAGGCAAAATATATAATATTTTTGTAATTTGGCTTTTGTATTTTTGTATTTGATTTTTCAAAAATAAAGAAAAACAGAAGTGCAAAAACTAAATAGAAAATATAGATTTATATATTTTTATGGATTTTTTGAATTTTTAAAAAAATACAGAAAATCGAACATGGACGCTAGCGCCTGCGGTAGCGCTAGCGCGGGAGACAGTAAGTGATTTTTGAGGATATTGGAAATTTTGATTCTTGATCTTGATTAGGTGTCCCATTAGGAGTTTTTTGCTGAAATTGCAGAATTTAAGGAGATGTTTTTGATGGTTAAACACCAAAAAAATGCATTTTTGAATTTGTGTTAATTTGAAAGATCTAGGACACCTAATCATCGCATGAGACATATTTTCTTATATCTTTATTATGATTTTTCAAAGGCTTGTGTTTACCAAAATAATGTAATAGATAGAGAATGTAGCCACAAGACATCATGTTTGAATTCACCAAATAAGCATGATTTTTTAATTATGAACTAATGTATATGCGAAGAATAAACTAGGTATGCCCTAGATACCAATATCCAGACAATATGTCTTGACAAAAACTTATAAAACCTATCATAGACACAAATGTTCTTTAGGTACCAATGTTAGTATGATAAGTTTGAGATTAATGTTATGCCAAAGTTTGATAGTGTTTCAATTTATAAACCTAAAATGGAGTGACAATTCTATTTGGTTTGATATCAAAATGATTCATAGGTCTAAACTAGAAATAAATCACAATACACACATAATACACCACAACACCAACCATGGTAAACAATTATAATGTCAATTGTTATCATATAATTTGTGATAGTTGTTTATAGATGATTCTTGATATGGATTATGATTTTAGAGATGTTTAGCAAAAGATATCACTAGATCATGGTGGTGTTTGTGAATTCAATATTCATTATGAAGATAACTTCTTTCAACACATTTTAGTGATTTTCCTTTAATTAAGAATTTTGAATATATATATATATGTGATTTTTTGATAGGTGAACAATAGTGATGGTTTAGATCATGTTTGACATCAAGGAGAGAACACAATATAATTTTTTGTTGTGAACAATGACTCCCATATTGAAAGTTGAGCTTTTATTTAAATCTTGAATTTTCTTTTAGATCAAGTTATTTCACTAAACCACTTATTGGTGAAGGCTAAGAATCTTAATAGCCTAATAACCGGATTTAATTTGAAATATCTTATAGCAAATTTAGAGTTTGATTCATATGGATAATATAAGATATTTAGAAAAGATAGGTCATCAAAATAAAAATATGATTTTGAATTTTGATCAAAAATGATTTATAAACTCATTAAGCTTTATGAGATAAAATCATATTTCCAATACTATATAGGATGACCATGGCATGATAGTTTAAAAAGAACACAAAAAGAAAGATAGAAAAGACATTAAAGCACATCATGAAGTAGAAATTTGTGTATTTCATTTTAATTGATTTCTACTTCATGCACATGATGGGATACTAATGAATAAGAGATTTAGGTATCCAAAGAGGACCGGGAGTGACGGTTCCTTTGGGTACCCAAATAAATCGTGTTTGCTTTTGGGGAGATATGATTGAATGGGCCCTTTTGATTTGATTTTGTGTTTCATCTTTAACTTTTGGCCGCCATTCAAACATTGGTTTAATATTATTCTTATTTATCAAATTTCCATGATGATTTTGCAAAACATTCTTTATAGGAAATTTGTTTATTTTTATGTTGGGAGAGTGGTTATTTTGTAAATGATAATGATTTGGAATTTTATTTTCAAGCATTTGATATTTTTTATTCCTTTGTTGGGTTTAGACATATTATGGAAACTCATATTTAACTTGCTTTTGGAATTTGTTTGAAATTGTTGATTTTTGTGTTGAGAATTTTTCTTTATTATTTCCTTAAGCAAGTTGATTTTAATTTTTAATTCATTATTTTTAATCATTAAATTATGTCTAGCTTTATTATAAGCGATTATGCTGTTTTTAAGAATGGAAACAATTGAATCAATATGATCTTGATAGTTGTTTCTATATTCATCAAATGTTTCATCCATCTCATTAATTTCAATTTTATATTCTTTACACTTAGCACAATCATTTATCAAAGATGAATTTTCTAAACATAATTTTTCATTTTGTTCTTTTACTAAAATAAAATCCTTTTCAAGTTTCTTGTGCTTTTCTTTTAATTCATTATATTCTACACAAGTTGTGGTGTTTTCTACTAAGGAGCAATGTGTAGAATTTGATTTTTCATTAATTTTTGCCTTTAAATTTTTATTTTCTAAGCGCCAATGTTTATTAGCATTTTTTAATTTCTTAATTTTGCGCTTTGTAGTTTGAAGCAATTGTAATGAAGAGATGGAAGTACAAAAGATGGAATTTGATTTCCTTACATTGCTTTCGGGAGAGGCACGATTTGAACATATCGTTTCTTTGACATCTTTTTGGCACTCCTCTTCCGAACACAATACTTCTTCTTCTCTTCTATTAGATGTGTGCTCCATTGATCCGTCATGAGGAGGGCATTCTTGAAGAGTTGTGCATGCTTGCGTATTCTCCGGTTCTTGCGATTGTTCCATACCTATAGAATCATAAATTTCTTCAAGAAAATGTCATACTTTATATGCACTTGAAAAACAATATATTGATTTGAAAATTTCATTTGATAGACCGCAAAATAAATAGTGTTTAGCTTTTGCATTTAATTGAAGTTCTTTTTTATTCGATTCATTTGCGGGTCTTGCTATTGCTAAATTCCAAACTTCGATGTCTAAAGTTTTAATAAATTTTTCAATTAAGATTTTCCATCCTTTATAATTTGTCCCTTCAAATAAAGGTGGTGCAAGTGATTTTTCCTCTTCACAAAAATCTCCCCCACTAGTAGAAGCGAGATCATGAGACGCCATTATTCCCGGTTGTTAAGCTGATTGGAATAAAACCGCTCTGATACCACTTGTTGGATCGGTCAGCGCCCTTAGAGGGGGGGGGGGTGAATAAGGGTTTTCAAAAACTTTAGATTATATTTATAAAAACTTTGGAATATTGCAAGATTAATAAAGAGACATCAAGTAAAACAATAATAAAGAGATATGCTTTATTAATATCAAATAATATTTTACAAAACTTGATTTATATGACGCTAGAAATCGGAGGCGACTAATAAAAATTCTTTTTCGTTTTCTATACCGACTCGTATCCCCACGAACCGGTTGGCTTTAGCCGATCTCTCCCCAGATACGGACTCAAGCCGCTCTAGCCAATCTATCCCCAGAAAGGCCTCGAGCACCCCCTAGGCCTAGCCTAGATCTAGTCGCCAACACGAGGCGAATTTCAGCCCTAAGTCCTACCCCAGACCTAGTCGCCAACACGAGCCGATTTCACTACCGTTTACAAAGAAAGACAAATAAAATAATAAAAACTTCCCTTAAGATGAACTTTTGAATATGGAGGCGAAGATCCGCTGTAGAATCAGCGTTTGTCGAAGCGGACTTCGTTTGGCTTCGGCGTGATGGAATCCTCCTTCAGAAGTTGGCAGAGCTTCGCCGGGACCTCAAATTTCGGCCAAGATAGGCCTCTGGAATTCTAGTACTCTCTCTCTGAGGTGTATGCAATTGGTGTACGAAAACAAGAGGAGAGGGGGTCCTTTTATAGCCCAAGCACTACCGCCGGCGCTAGCCCGGATTAAGAAACAATTTGCGCGGTAGAATCTTCCATCCGCGGCAACCTATTGCTCCATGCCTCTTGTGCTCCATGCTACAACCAGCGCTAGTAGCTACCGCCGGCGCTATCCCTGATTAAGAAACTTCTTGCGCGGCAGGATCTCTAATCCGCGACAACGAGGCTTTCATTCCTTCTGTGTTCACCGATACCGCCGACGTTATCCGCTACCGCCAGGCGTTAGCGCCTTCCATAACAGCTCCCGGAAACGCGCTCATCAACGCTAGCGCCCGGCGCTAGTTGCAACCGCCGGCGCTAGTGAGCCTCTTCGAATTTTGGCCTCAATTTTGGGGGCAGTCATCATGTGTACTCCTTGAGTCATGTTGAAAGTGAGTTTAGTTCTTATTATAAGTTTAAAGCTCTTGCTTAAGTTTTAGTTTCAAAATAATGATATATATATATATAAGTGTTTGCTGAGTAATAAACACAAACAGCTAGAGTGCATAAGTAAACACAGCACAAGAAATAAAACAAAGCATAAACAAGAAGCATTCCAGGTGACACAAGGAAATATAGTAGTTCCCCAAATCTGGGTAGTCTACTCTTCTACCACCCTTGGTATGAATCCACTAGGATTTTTGATCAGGTGCCCTTACACCAATGGAGGTTTGATCAGGTGCCCAATTCACCACAGTCAGGTTTTTGCTAAGGTGACCTGTCACCGAGAGTTCACTTTTGAAGGGAGTAATAACCCTGTACAAGATGGGAGAAAGGGAAAGGAAAAAATATAATGTTCTTCTCTGTATAGGAAGACTCTTGAAGATCCTGATATGGTGTTGAAAGGATCTGATTATGATGTTGAAGAAGACTCCCCCTGTCTGATAGAGCTTGGTGACAGTTCTGGAGGCTCCTTCTCTTGATTGAACAAGCACCTCTTCTTATGCAGTGATGATCCTGAGCAAATGATTGTGATTGTTGTCTCAGGATGTGTATGATCTGCAAGAAGATGTTAGGCAAAAAGAGAGGTTTCTTGTAGTGTTGTATCTCCGTTGTATATGCCTGTCTATTTCTTGTCTATCTCATATTTTCTGCTCTATATATAATCTGGAGAAGGTATTTGAATTCTTGCCCGGGAAAAAGGAAAGAGATAAAGTCTCTTTAATTAGATTCCATGGGAAGATAAGTTTTCCGTCTCTTACTCTTCTGAAAATGGCTATAATCTTTATTGCCTGCAACGGCTATATCAGAAAAGCATGAATATATTAATGTTAGTCCAGCTGTATAATAATAATAAAAGTATTGCTGATAACATATTTGTCGAGCTCTTCTGGATTCGTCGAGCGCCGTTTAGAGAACGCTTAGCCGCTGAGATCTATTCTGACTGGAATTTGTCGACCGCTGTTCTGATAGAGATTTGTCGAGCGCTGGCAACAAAACTGTCGAACGCTGGCTGGCTTTCGTCGAGCGCTGGCAACAAAACTGTCGAACGCGGGCTGGCTTTCGTCGAGCGCTGGCAACAAAACTGTCGAACGCTGGCTTGCTTTCGTCGAGCACCGATCGACATTTGTCGACCGCAGAGAATATATATAAATTTTAATTCCTTTTCTTTATTTCTCTCAGTCAAATGTATATATAAATTTCTTAGTATGTTTTATATATATATTATTTTTATCAGCTTTCTTATCTTAATGAGATTTGGTCTGAGTAATTAAATGGTCTATGACCAAAGGGATGGATCCTAACTCAAATCAAAAACTAAGGTTCCAACAATCTCCCCCTATTTGAGTTGGGATCCTAAATCAAATTAAAACTACTGGCCTGGTACTCTCCCCCTATTTGGTTTAGGATGCCGACAGTTTTAATTTATATATTCTCCTTTTCTCTCTCACTTGGCTTTTAGCAATTTTTATTCTTTGTAAGGTTATTTTTGCACCTTTACTTTCCTAAATTTTGATTTAAAATTTTCAATTGCAGCAACCTTTAATGGGTTCATTTGAATGTTGAAGTCAGAAAAACTTTGTCTGATACCTTCCTTCTTAAAGAATCCCTTAAATCAGAAGAGACTCACACTCAGTCACATAACCATTTCTGATTAATGTAACTACAGTAGAATGCTCAACATGGTTTTCAGAGAAATCTATAAGACTGTGAAGTTTTCTGACATTGCTTTTAATGATATAAACATTTAAATGAATTTTATGTTTTGCTGTTTAATTTAGGGATGGAGTTTAATGGTGAAAAACTTATTAATAATTAAGTAAGGAGTTTTTATTAGAGTTGAAAGGTTTAGTATTTTGAAGTATGTTTAGCCTTTTTATTTCATTGAAATATAAATTTGAAAATTTTCTTTTATGTTGCTGAACAGACATAATTTCTTTTTCTTTAAAATTCTGTTTGAAGTTTTCAGCTTTAATGAACTTATTTTTTAAGTAAACAAATTATTCTGCTGTTATTTTAAAATCTTCTTTAATTTCAACGGAAATTAATTTGTTTATTATTAGCTTTTTACTGATTCTGTTTTCAGAAATTATCAAATCTGTAGATGGTGAGTTGAAAACAGATGTAAAATCAGAGGTAATAATAGGAAATGTTGTTACCTCTTTCACCTTTCCTTTATCAAGTTCTACATCAGATTCAGATTCTGTATCAGATTTGTAATCTGAGCCATATATAGCCAATATGCAGAAAGCTGTGGCTTTTTGTTCTTCTTTTTCTTCTTCTTCAGTTAGAGTAACTGATGGTGCTGCATCAAAAATGATGTTAGATAAGGCAGTTTCAACTTGTGGATCTGAAGATAGAAAATTTGCTTGTGCCATTTGAAAAACCCTTTTGAAACAAAATAAGAACTAAGTGATCTTTGTGATTTCAGGTGTTAGCCTGTGTGAAAAATCAACCTCGCTTTGATACCAATTGAAAGTGAGTTTAGTTCTTATTATAAGTTTAAAGCTCTTGCTTAAGTTTTAGTTTCAAAATAATGATATATATATATAAGTGTTTGCTGAGTAATAAACACAAACAGCTAGAGTGCATAAGTAAACACAGCACAGGAAATAAAACAAAGCATAAACAAGAAGCATTCCAGGTGACACAAAGAAATATAGTAGTTCCCCAAATCTGGGTAGTCTACTCTTCTACCACCCTTAGTAGGAATCCACTAGGATTTTTGATCAGGTGCCCTTACACCAATGGAGGTTTGATCAGGTGCCCAATTCACCACAGTCAGGTTTTTGCTAAGGTGACCTGTCACCGAGAGTTCACTTTTGAAGGGAGTAATAACCCTGTACAAGATGAGAGAAAGGGAAAGGGAAAAATATAATGTTCTTCTTTGTATAGGAAGACTCTTGAAGATCCTGATATGGTGTTGAAAGGATCTGATTATGATGTTGAAGAAGACTCCCCCTGTCTGATAGAGCTTGGTGATAGTTCTGGAGGCTCCTTCTCTTGATTGAACAAGCACCTCTTCTTATGCAGTGATGATCCTGAGCAAATGATTGTGATTGTTGTCTCAGGATGTGTATAATCTGCAAGAAGATGTTAGGCAAAAAGAGAGGTTTCTTGTAGTGTTGTATCTCCGTTGTATATGCCTATCTATTTCTTGTCTATCTCATATTTTCTACTCTATATATAATCTGGAGAAGGTATTTGAATTCTTGCCCGGGAAAAAGGAAAGAGATAAAGTCTCTTTAATTAGATTCCTTGGGAAGATAAGTTGTCCGTCTCTTACTCTTCTGAAAATGACTATAATCTTTATTGCCTGCAACGGCTATATCAGAAAAGCATGAATATATTAATGTTAGTCCAACTGTATAATAATAATAATAAAAGTATTGCTGATAACATATTTGTCGAGCTCTTCTGGATTCGTCGAGCGCCGTTTAGAGAACGCTTAGCCGCTGAGATCTATTCTGACTGGAATTTGACGACCGCTGTTCTGATAGAGATTTGTCGAGCGATGGCAACAAAACTGTCGAATGCTGGCTGGCTTTCGTCGAGCGCTGGCAACAAAACTGTCGAACGCTGGCTGGCTTTCGTCGAGCGCTGGCAACAAAACTGTTGAACGCTGGCTGGCTTTCGTCGAGCACCGATCGACATTTGTCGATCGCAGAGAATATATATAAATTTTAATTCCTTTTCTTTATTTCTCTTAGCCAAATGTATATATAAATTTCTTAGTATGCTTTATATATATATTATTTTTATCAGCTTTTTTATCTTAATGATATTTGGTCTGAGTAATTAAATGGTCTATGACCAAAGGGATGGATCCTAACTCAAATCAAAAACTAAGGTTCCAACACATGTGGACCTAGTAAACCTGCACACTTGAACACACAAGATCAAATACACATAGGATTTGTTATTCTCAAACCTAGGAGATGCGGAAGACCATGTTCCAACACTTTGAACTTTTTGGAACCTGCCACCGAGTGAGCCTTCGGCCCTGTTAGCTAGGTGAGAGCCTAGTCAGTGGCTCTGTTCGGGGCCAACCTTTGAACTTTTGGAACCTGCCACTGATTGAGCCTTCGGCCCTGCCAGCTAGGTGAGAGCCTGGTTAACGGGTCTGCTCGGGGACAACCTTCGAACTTTTGGAACCTGCCACCGAGTGAGCCTTCAGCCCTTCCAGCTAGGTGAGAGTCTGGTCAGCGGGTCTGCTCGGGGCCAACCTTCGAACTTTTGGAACCTGCCACCGAGTGAGCCCTCGGCCCTGCCAGCTAGGTGAGAGCTTGGTCAGCGGGTCTGCTCGAGGCCAACCTTCAAACTTTTGGAACCTGCCACCGAGTGAGCCTTCAGCCCTGCCAGCTATGTGAGAGCCTGGTCAGCGGGTCTACTCGCGGCCAACCTTCGAACTTTTGGAACCTGCCACCGAGTGAGCCTTCGGCCCTTCCAGCTAGGTGAGAGCCTAGTCAGCAGGGCTGCTCGAGGCCAACCTTTGAACTTTTGGAACCTGCCATAGAGTGAGCCTTCGGCCCTGCCAGCTAGGTGAGAGCCTGGTCAGCGGGTCTGCTCGGGGCCAACCTTCGAACTTTTGGAACCTGCCACCGAGTGAGCCTTCGGCCCTGCCATCTGGGTGAGAGCCTGGTCAGCGGGTCTGCTCGGGGCCAACCTTCGAACTTTTGGAACCTGCCACCTAGTTAGCCTTCGGCCCTGCCAGCTTGGTGAGAGCCTGGTCAGCGGGTCTGCTCGGGGCCAACCTTCAAACTTTTGGAACCTGCCACTGAGTGAGCCTTCGGCCCTGCCAGCTAGGTGAGATCCTGGTCAGCGGGTCTGCTCGGGGCCAACCTTCGAACTTTTGGAACCTGCCACCGAGTGAGCCTTCGGCCCTGCCAGCTAGGTGAGAGCATGGTCAGCGGGTCTGCTCGGGGCCAACCTTCGAACTTTTGGAACCTGCCACCGAGTGAGCCTTCGGCCCTGCCAGCTAGGTGAGAGCCTGGTCAACTGGTCTGCTCGGGGCCAACCTTCGAACTTTGGAACCTGCCACCGAAGGAGCCTTCGGCCCTGCCAACTAGGTGAGAGCCTGGTGAGCGGGTCTGCTCGGGGCCAACCTTCGAACTTTTGGAACCTGCCACCGAGTGAGCCTTCGGCCCTGCCAGCTAGGTGATAGCCTGGTCAGCGGGTCTGCTCGGGGCCAACCTTCGAACTTTTGGAACCTGCCACCGAGTGAGCCTTCGGCCCTGCCAGCTAGGTGAGAGCCTGGTCAGCGGGTCTGCTCGGGGCCAACCTTCGAACTTTTGGAACCTGCCACCGTGTGAGCCTTCGGCCCTGCCAGCTAGGTGAGAGCCTAGTCAGCGGGTCTACTCGGGGCCAACCTTCGAACTTTATCATCATCACACAAGCCATCATACCGCACACATATATAAAAGTCAAGTTGTAAAGCAAAGTATTCTTATTACATGGACTTAGGGATAGAAACGCTTTAAGTCGTCACCACTCCACGTGTGTTTGAGGGACTCGCCCTCCACATTTTGGAGGCGGTACCCCCTGACTTCAATGCTTCTTCCACGTCATAGGGGCCCTCCCAATTGGGATTGAGCTTTCCCACCGTAGCTGACCTTTCGGCTGCGTCGACCTTTTTCAACACGATGTCCCCCTTCTCGAATTGTTTGATCCGGACATGTTTGTCAAAGTATTTGGCCATCCGCCGCTAGACTTCTTCTTGACGAATGGTGGCAAGATCCCGGACCTCCTCGATCAAGTCCAAGGATAGCCGCAACTCCTCTTCGTTTCCCACTCTCCATTCTTCGTCACCATCTGAGGCGGCCGTTACCCGCGGCGTCTTGACTTCGAATTCCACAGGAATGACGGCCTCGATCAATTCCACAGGAATCTTCTTTGCCCACTCGCTTGAGGGAAAGGACCCACCAGATCCATTCCCCTTATGGCGAAGGGCCATGGTGTCGTGATGCTTCTCAGTCTCTGGGCTGGCAAAAGTTGGAGCATAGCGAATAGCTGGCACTTTTGGCAAACCCCGCCGCGTCCTTGCTCAAAGTCGGCCAAAAGTATCCCTGCCTCATTATCCTTGCTTCCAGTGTCCTGCTTCCCGAATGACTACCACATTCGCCGGAATGGACCTCCTCCAGAATCCTCGGAACCTCTTCCTCAGAAATACACCGAGCCAAGAGTCCTGTGTGGGTCTTCCGATACAAGTCCCATTCATGAAGCACATAGTAAGCGGTCTTATACCGAAAGCGCCTTTGATCCGGAACCTCTTCCGGGAATTTGCCCGTTGCTAGGAAGGTTACGAAAGGGTCCTTCCACGAGGTCCGTCATTCTTTGTCCATGAGCTCCCCTTCCTCAATTGAAGGGCGGAACAGATCTGTCAGGGTCCCTCCAGCCCGGGGGCCATACTTGGTGAGCCGGTCCGCTGGGACGCTTTCTTCCCTTGGTATGTGTCTGATGGAGAAGGTTTTGAATGCTCCGATGAGACCCCTTACTTTGGTTAGGTACCTCATGAGGGTGGGCTCCCTGGCTTCGAATTCACCCTTGATCTGTGAGGATATTACCATCGAATCGGTGAAGACCTCCACATCATGAACTCCCAACTCCTGGGCCAGACGCAGGCCGGCGATCACCGCTTCGTACTTCGCCTGGTTGTTGGTGATGACAAATTGTATTACTAGCGTTTGTTTAATTTTCACTCCATGAGGGCTCTCCAGTACCATCCCTCCTCCTAGAGAATTCTTGTCTGACACCCCATCGACCAACAGCTTCCAAGGGACGTGACGAAGGGTTTGGTCCTCCTCCATTTCGATCACATAGTCTGTAATGAAATCCGCAACTGCTTGAGCCATCATCGACAACCGAGGGACGAAGGTGATGTCGAATTCACTTAACTCTACCGCCACTTCGCGAGCCTCCCCGAGTGCTCTACCCCTTCGAAAATTTTGCGAAGGGGGTGGTCAGTCACCACCTGGATCGAATGAGCCTGGAAGTATGGCCTGAGCTTCCTGGCTGAGATGACCAGAGCGAAAGTCAGTTTCTCTAAAATAGGGTATCAGAGCTCTACCTTATTCAAGACCCTGCTTACATAGTAAATGGGTAGCTGCTTGTTGCCCTCTTCCCGGACCAAGACGGAGCTCACGACTTCAGCCCCGACTCCGAGATACAAGGATAGATCCTCTCCCTCCTTAGGACCTTGGAGCAGCGGAGCCTTGGTGAGCTGGCTCTTCAGGGCCTGGAAGGCCTCCTCACATTCCCCCGTCCATTCGAACTTCCGGTTACCTCGCAACACCTTGTAGAAGGGGGAGCATTTCTCTCCAGCTTGGGAGAGAAACCTACTCAACCCCGCGAGCTTCCCAGTTAGACGTTGAACTTCCTTAGTACTTCGCGGCGATCTCAACTCCATTATGGCTTTAACTTTGTCCGGGTTAGGCTCCACCCCTGCTGGGGTAAGGAGGTGACCCAGAAACTTCCCCTTGTTGTCCCCAAATACGCACTTCAGGGGGTTCAACCGCATTTTGTACTTGTGCAGAGTGGCAAATGTCTCATCGAGGTCTTGGAGGTGAGAGCTCACGCTCTTACTTTTGACCATGAGGTCATCTACATAAACCTCCAAATTTCTCCCTTTTTGCTCCCGGAAGACCCGGTCCATCATTCTTTGGTATGTTGCCCCTGCGTTCTTTAGCTCGAACGACATCATCTTATAGCTGTAACACCCTTCTCTTGTGATGAGGGAGACGTCTTTGACGTCCGGAGGATGAATCCTAATCTGATGATAACCTGAAAAACATCTAAGAAAGACATTACAGAAAAACCGACGGCTGAGTCAACCAGCGCGTCGATTTGAGGCAAGGGATAACAATCCTTAGGGCAGGCTTTGTTCAACAAAGAAAAATCGATACACATACGCCAGCGGCCATCGCCTTTTTTCACCACGATGACATTGGAGACCCAGCATGGATACTGGATCTCTGATACAAAACCTGCTTTGAGGAGCTTCTCCACCTCCTCGCGGATCGGCCCCTCTAGCTTGTCAGCGATGGCTCTCCTCTTCTGTCGGATGGGGCGGGCCCCTGGCTCCAGTTGAGGCAGTGGCAGGCCACGTCTGCATCGATGCCAGGCATGTCTGGCGCGCTCCATGCAAAGATGTCCACGCTCCTCTTGATGCACTCCAGCATCCTTGTCCTGTCCTCCGGGCTAAGGCCCCCGCTGATCCGCACCCTCTCCACTCTCCCCTCCTAGATGGTGACTTCCATCTCGACTGCTTTTTCCGCGGCCTCCAGCCGAGCCAGCTCTTCCCATCTGCTCCTTGCTTCCCTTTCTTTAGTCAGGGTCTCCCCCCTATCGCAACCTCTTCCTCCATTGGCTCGGCACGCTCCTCCTGAGCCACTTCCCTCTCAACTCCTCGGGTGCTGCTCTCCCCCTCTTCTTCTCCCTCCTTCTCCTCTCCTTCTGGCCCCTCCCGCTTCTTCAACTATCTATCCATCCTTTCTGCCTCCGTCATCCAGGAGATGATGTTGACGACAGTCACATAACACTGCCTTGCCACCTTTGCATCCCCCTGGATCCGAACCTGTACCCCTCCACTGCGGAACTTTAAGTACTGATGGAAGGACGAGGGAACACACCGGGAGGTGCTGATGAGAGGGCGTCCGAATATGGCATTGTAGCTGCTTGAAGCGTCAACAATGACGAATCGACAGTTCCTGGGGACCCCTCCCAGTGTCACCTGGAGGCCAACTCCTCCCTCGACTTCTTTCCTCTCCCCTGAAAACCCAAACATGGGTCCATCCGAGGCTTGCACTCTGTTCGCTTCTACCTCCAACACGTCAAAGGCCTTCTTGAACATAACATTCACCGAACTCCCGTTGTCGACCAAGATTCGGGAGACTGTGAAGTTTTCAATTGCCGTTTGGATCACCATGACGTCACAAAACGGGTCTTCGAAGTCTGGCATATCCTCTGATGAGAAGGTGAGCTTCTCCGAAGGGGGTGTGGTTTGGGAGGTTGACACGACTCTCCTCCTGAACATCGCTTGGAAGCTCCTCTTGCGGGTCGCCTCTATTCCCACCCCTTCATGGATCACTCAGACCCCTCCCCTGGCTCCTACGTCCGCCCTATCTTCGCATCTATCTTCCTCATCTCTGGGTAGCACTTCTTCGATCCCAGGTCGCTGTTGCTGCTGGCCTCTTCCCCTTACCTCCAGAAACTCCGGAAGGTAGTCGTCGCGTGACCTTCTTCCTGATGGAAGTCACAATAGGGCAACGCCATCCTACCCCCTCTTCCTCCTCTTCCTCTTCCTCCTTTTCCCCGGCCTACCATCATGGCTTGCTCTAGAGGGGGGTGAGGTGGTCTGGGACCTTGCCTCCATCCTGGATGATTGTCCCTCCCCTCCCCCCTTCGCTGGTGATCTCTTTCCTGACCCCTCGCCGGTCCTTCCTGGGGCCTCCAAGCCAGTCGGTTATTGGGCTCCCGATACCCCCAATCCCGATGCTGCCCCTGAAACCCCTGACCTCTGGGTTCCTCCCTTCTTCTTCCCTCCTAGTGCTTCACCTCTAGCTTGCTCAGCCTTGCTAACCTCTTTGCACACTCTGGATTGGCGGCCTCTCCATCGATCTCTTCCTCCGCCCGCTCCATCAGCTCCTCGAAAGACAAAGGGGCCTTTCGCTTCAGGTCCATTTTGAAGAACCCCTCCGCAACCCCACTATAAAGGCTAGTTGGAGGGTGAACCCTGGCATCTCCTGGACTTGCAGGACCTCTTCTTGGAACCTGTCCACGTAATGGGCCAACGACTCCCCAGGCCCTTGCTTGATCTTAAAAAGTGTCTCAGCATCCTTCTTCCTCTTCGTTGACATCGAGAAGCGCAACCTGAAGCTCCGACGCAAGTCCTTCAAGGCGTAGATGGAACCCATGGGAAGATGGTGGAACCAGTCCCTCACCTTCTCCTTCAGAGTGGTGGCAAAGAGCCGACACTGGAAGGCATCTGTCATTGGAATGATCGAGACCATGTCCTCGAACCACTGCAGGTGCAGGATTGGGTCATCTTTGCCTATGTAGTAAGACATCTCCGACCCTCTGAACCCCTCCGGAATTGGGTCCGAGAGGATCAGCTCGCAGAAGGGGCTCCCTTCCCCTGCTCGGCGAGTGGCCCTCTCGCACGGAGCCAGCTCGCACACCTCTGCACTCGCCGGGCAGCTGAACAGCTGCCGCTCGGGGAGATCTCGAGCGCTTGCTCCCGCCGCGACCTCCTTCCCAAGCCGTTGGCCCAGAGCGTTCTCGCCGATCTGCTGGGGCAGAACCACCGGAACCACGAGTGTCTCGCACTCGCCTCTCCCAGCGAGAGCCACCTGCATGGTCTACATGACCTCCCGCTTGAAACTCTCGAACATATCCAGCCACTCCATTGTTGCCGGTGGCTGCGAATGACCTGGGTCGGAACCATCTCTTCCATCTCCCGCCATCAGGCTTAGCCTGAGATTTTCTTGCACTGGCTACGGTCCACGCTCACCGCACCAAAAATGTTGAAACCGTTAACCGGTCTCTGAGTTCGAACCCACATGGGGTGTAGCCTGTGCTTACTTCTCCCTCACTAAACTCTTCTGACCGAGGATGGAAACCTAGAATAGACCCAAGGCTGTAGCGAGGAGGTCCCGCCACACACCCGGAAGATCTAAGAGAGCTTCCCCTCCCAAACCAATGCTCAGGGAGGGCACCTTGGAGGGCACTAGCAGCCAACTCTGGAACTAGCCCGGAGGAGAGAGCTCAAGAGATCAGATCTCCTCCAAGGTGCCCTTAAGGGTCTATTTATAAATTTTCTAGCCATGGACTGCAGATAGCGTGAATCCACCTTTTGGTTTTACTAACCGCACCCCAAATTGGTCTGCTAACAGCCAAACTTCGCTGTTCTGGGAGGCTATTGGCAACCCACTAAGGGTATCCAGGTAATTTTACCTCTAGCTCCCGCTCGGCGAGCGGTCCATGAGGATCCCCACTCGCCAGCCCTGGGCGAGTGGTCCTTGAAGGCCCCACTCGCCACTCCGACTGGGCGAGTGGTCTTTGAAGGCCCCACTCGCCGCTCCGACTGGGCGAGTGTCCTTCCTGGCCTAAGCTAATGCTTGCTTGCCCCACTTCTCTCTCCTTTTGGCCCTTTGGGTTATACGGGGTTGTACACCCTTCTCCGCGAATCCATCAACCTTTCCGGTAACATACATCTACCTGGCGTAAAACAATCATCACCTCTCTCTTTTCACTTCCTTCAATGCTTTGTTTAGCAATTTTCATTTTCACTGGTACCTTTTGTAAGACCCCCCCCCACCCCCCCAATCGGCGGTCCGACCGGGGGATCTTATCGCACACCACCCTTTTTGCACGACGCCGAAGCGATCCCGAAGGGTGGAGGTGCTAGCTTCTCCAACCACCTTCCTTGAACACTCCGTTGTCACGCCTAGGGGTGGTGTTAAGCGAAAGTCATTACACACCAACATAGTAGGGAAACAGTATTCTAGCGGAAGACACTATCACAGATTGCACATTATAGCACTTAGCGGAAGACGTAGTATTATAGCGGAAGATTAATTATCACAGAAACCTCAAACTCAAGACCTATATGGATAGTTGCAATATCTCTACCGCATTTAGTCCTATCAAACAATGATTCATTGCCAATATATAGATATCATGAGATAGGGCACAACAAAAGGAATGTGGCTTAACAAATATGTACCTGAAGTAGCCTGCTTTGTGGCATCCTCCATACCTAGGTGCTGTCTCTCATCCGCACCCGTCACCTGTACTAAAGACAAGTTATTAGAACCACGAGCAGAATCCAACCCCTACTACCAACATGCATAATATAACATTTATAAGGGAGAGGATATCTGGATTCTTATTGGGCCGAGGTAGTCTTCCCATGACCACCACCTACGTACTCCGTATCATTCTGCATACGGTCTCAGACCCACGTAGTTCTATAAGTTTCGCATGGGTTGCCTCCCAGACCATCCATCGTGCGGGCTGCCTTAGAGTAAAACTCATAGGCCATCTGACATTCTCCCAAAGCACATTTTATATTCCCGTAGGAATAATTCTCGAAGGCACAATATATTCCCGTAGGAATATTTCCCAAAGGCACAATATATTCCCATAGGAATATTTCCCGAAGGCATAATATATTCCCGTAGGAATATTTCTCAAAGGCACAATATATTCCCGTAGGAGTATTTCCCGAAGGCACAATATATTCCCGTAGGAATATTTTCTCAAAGGCACAATATATTCCCGTAGGAATATTCCCCGAAGGCATAATATATTCCCGTAGGAATATTTCCCGAAGGCACAATATATTCCCGTAGGAATATTTCTCGAAGGCACAATATATTCCCGTAGGAATATTTCCCGAAGGTACAATATATTCCTGTAGGAATATTTCTCAAAGGCACAATATATTCCCGCAGGAATTATTTCTCGAAGGCACTACTTCATTTTCATAAGATGAGAGAAGAGAAACTCTTATAAGCTTAACAATAATTCCATCCGAGAGTTTATAGAGGGAGAGAAGAGAGACTCCTTTTAAGCTTAATGATGTTCCTACCCGAGATGGGCAAACATTTAAATCTGTATTTCATCGATCTTTTGGATTGCTTGGCAGTCAAACCCAAGCCATCCTTATATATAACCCTCCTTAATAAGAAGTTACAAGGAGAGTAAGTAGAGAGCGGTAAGAGATATGTCTTTTAACCATTAACCACAACCTCATTTCCTTCACTTTATTGAATGCTAATCTGTATATAGAAAGAGAGAAGCGAAGCCAATAGGCAGTGGAGGAGGGGGTAAGTGGTTGAGAATATAACCAATTCTTAGAAACATGCAGCCCTATAGAATCCTCATATCCAACAGAATCCCCACCTGACAATACCTGTCCTGAAATTCTCCTCTTATTTATGCATAGAGTAGGTAACGTATGGTAGTGAGAAATCTCCGTAGCGCCTCTCCAGTCACTCCTTTATCTACATACTTATAAATATAAAACAACCTATAGACGTGGACTCCAACATCTCCCCATCCACCCATCAGCAATGCAATCTCCCAACCAGCAGGAGCCAACCATAATGAATCAAACAGTGGAAAGGTAGAGGATGGAGTTCATGCTTAGAGGCCTCGACATTTTCCTTTCCAAAAGTCAAGAGAGAGAGAGAGAGAAGGAGAAAAAGGGAGGAGTGTGTGTATAATATTTATGAACTAAATTGTTGGATCGGTCGGTGCCCTTAGAGGGGGGGGGGGGGGGGGGTGAATAAGGGTTTTAAAAACTTTATATTATATTTTATAAACTTTGAATTATTGCAAGTTTAAGAACATGAAATAAGCAAAGTAAAACAAAAAGGAAACAAGCTTTATTAATGATAAATAAGTTTTACAAAACTTGATCTCGATGACGCTAGAGATCGGAGGCGAATAATAAAAATCTCTTTTTGTTTTCTATCCCGACTCGCTTCCCCACGAACCGGTGGCCCTAGCCTTATCCTCCCCGGATTCGGCCTCAAGCCGCTCTAGCCAATCCCTCCCTGGATGTGGCCTTGAGCCCCCCTAGAACTAGCCTAGATCTAGTCGCCAACACGAGGCGAATTTCAGCCCTAAGTCTACCCCAGACCTAGTCGCCAACACGAGGCGATTTCACTACCGTTTACAATGATAAAAGAGAAATAAAATAACAAGATAACAAAACCTCCCTTAAGATGAACTTCTGAAGTAGGAGATGAAGATCCGCTGTAGAATCAGCGTTCGTTGAAGCGGACTTCGTCTGGATTCGGCGAGGTGGAATTCTCCTTCAGAAATTTGCAGGGCTTCGCTGGGACCTCAAGTTTCGGCTAAGATAAGCCTCTGGAACTCTAGTACTCTCTCTCTGAGGTGTATGTGATGGGTGGTGTCGAAACCAAGAGGAGAGGGGGTCTTTTTATAGCCCAAGTGCTACCGCCGGCGCTAGCGCTACCGCCGGCGCTAGCGCTACCGCCGGCGCTAGCCCGGATTAAGAAACAAATTACGCGGTAGGATCTTCAATCCGAGGCAACCTTTTGCTCTATGCCTCATATGCGCCATGCTAGCGCCAGCGCTATCTGCTACCGTCGGGCGTTATCGCTACCGCCGGCGATAGTGAGCTCTTTCGAATTTTTGCCTCAAATTCAGGGGCAGTCTTCATGTGTCCTCCTTGAGTCATGTGGACCTAGATAAACTGCACACTTGAACACACAAGATCAAATACATGAGATTTGTTATTCCCAAACCTAGGAGATGCGGAAGACCATGTTCCAACATAAATCACGTCCACCCATGTCCATTTCAATTCTGATATCCTCATCCTTTTCACAAAATCACAGGAAAAGGGCCTTCAGGCATTGCCCATAGTTTGATGGAAAGGAATAAATTGAACAGAGTAGAACCCCAGGCTCATAGGACTTCTATAATAGTGGCACAAACATAAGGAAGCTGAGGGGAAACTCTCAGCTTCATTTCTTTTCAAGTTGTTGTTCTTCATCACCTCCTAAAGGAGGAAATTATTACCAGGATTTTTGTAGGTAGCCCATGATACAACCCATGCATGAAAAATCATTTATCCATCCCACCAACCTTCTCAAGTAAATCCCCAGGATAGACCCTCTTATGTGATAGATTTACATACATATATATATATATATATTAGAACTGCACAGATAGGTAAAGGGTGAGAGAGAGATGGGGAAGAGAGATATATATCGAAGCCAAAAGAAAATCTCATGCCTCCTCTAAGAAATTAATCCAAACCGAGAATCCCAAGCCATACCTGGTGGAAAATTTCAAAGTCAAGTCCACCATTATCTTGAACCTACAGCTGGGCTCAAGATTAAAACATTAATAAATCGTCTCCCCCTCAACAGACATATTAATATTGAGATGCAATTTATTTTAGAAAACTTCCATCTGAAAACCCATCCCAACCGACCTCATTTGTTATGAAATAATATGCCAAACTAATGAAGGACTTGACAGTCCAGCCGGTCCCAAATATTTGTAAGCTCATATGAAGCGTTATAAAGAATGTAATTGGGGAGTGAGAGAGGGAAATGGGGGAGAAGTAGATGGAATTTAACTTCCAACTCATCAGAACAACCTTACCCCTAGCTTAGAATTCAATCCCCATTGCAGCACCCATTTAGTCAGAACTAAGTTAGGAATTACCAGTGCTGAGAAAGAGATGAAGAGCAGCCTCCATTTTGATAGAGCTTCCAGTAAGAAGGAGGAGGGGATGGGGACAAGAAGACTTTTCCGTGAGAATAACAACAATAATTTCCCCAACATTTATGTCACCATCACCCATATACCCTTCCATGTCGAGCCATAGCTGACATTTTGAAAGTGCACAGTTAACCTCACTAGAATTCTCTAGAGGGGGGGGGGGGGTGAATAGAGATTTAAAATATTTTATGCAAAGTAAATATATATATATGTATGATCACAGATTAGAGCTTCCACACACACACCAACAAGAATTAAACAAATAAAGAAAGTAACTGCAAGAAAATAAATTACAGCACAACACAAGAAAATATAGTGGTTCCCCAAACTTTGGGTAGTCCACTCTTCTACCCCCTTGGTAGGAATTCACTATCTTGCACTGAGTCTTTTGATAAGGAGACTCTTAGAACCACCCTGAGTCTTTTGATAAGGAGACTCTTAGAACCAACTGAGACTTTTGATAAGGAGACTCTTAGAACCAGTACAACTGAATTTTTTGAAGAGTGATTCTAAAAACTCTTTTACAGTATGTGAGAATGAAAATAAGAAAAGGGAAAAGAAGTATTTAAAACAAGAATGAATCTTCTTCCTAGCAAGAAGATTGGAAGCACAAGAAGTAGTGAATTAAATCTTTCTTCTATAGAGAGAAGAAGATTTGTAGCTTTTCTCTCTTATGTGAGAGCTATCAGAATTTGCAGCAGAGTGGCTTCAGAAGAAGAAGGAGAAGATGAAGGCTTTGTCTCTGCAGCACACTATCACTTTTCTCAGCTTATCTCTCTATTCTTTTGGGAGCTTTTCCTCTATTTCAAATGTATGTGGTAGATCACTCAGTCCCCTTTCTCCGCCGACCTCCTTGGTTATTTATAGCTCTGTTCATTAAAATAACACTATAGGAGAAAAATCAATTAGCAGACAGAGTATTAGAAAGAAAGAGAAATTTACATAACAGTTATATCCATAGAAGGAAAGTATTCAATCTGATTTCAAATAATGTCCATAAAGGATTTAATCAATTTAGCCAAGAATCTAATAGAAGGAAAGGATGATTCAGAACGGCTATAAAATATTAACATTATTCCATACAAATCAGATCTACTGAAAGAAGGAAAGAGATCTGGCGCATATTTAAATCTGTCACATAAATTGACGCGCGTCGATTACCATTCGCCGTAAGCGTCGAATTCATCCTGGCTGGACGTCGAGAGGAGAATAAGGAAGGTGCGTCGACAACGGTGCGTCGACTATATTAGATGCGTCGACTAGAAATCAGAGTAACGTCGACAACACATACGTCGAAATCTTCCTAGAGTTACTTCGACTCAATCTGAAGGAAACGTCGACTACATTTCGACGTTGCGTCGAATACTATTCGACGCATATTTACTTTGCCTTATTTTTCATTCATAGAATTCTTCTTTAACTCATTTCTAGGGGTTAAGAGAAATCATTTTCCCAACAATCTCCCCCTATTTGTCTTAACCCTATTTAGAGGGAAATTGTACTAGCATATAATTAACCCAGCACAGCATTTGTATAGAAAAGAAATATGTCACTCAATCAAAAGTGAAATTTAGAAGAAAAGATCATATAAACAAATTTTCAGAATCATATACACAGATTTCATGTTCATACCAAGTAGTATTCAACTGAAGGGTAAGATATATCAGCATTGTTTTCAAATATTACTCAGGAGGGGTCTTTCTCTTTCTCTTGAATACTACTGTTTTAGGAGAGGAGGGTTTCTCTTTCTCATTTGTAGGAAGTTCACCTAGCTCCCCCTGAGCAGATTGCTCCCCCTGGGATGGAACTTCCTTTAATCTTTCTACTTCTTCTATTTCTCTATCATCTCCAGCTCCAGTTGCATCTAGCTGTCCTTTTTCATTTCCAGCTTTATATCTTTCTACTTCTTCTATTTCTCTATCATCTCCAGCTCCAGTTGCATCTAGCTGTCCTTTTTCATTTCCAGCTTTATTCATATCAGTATCCATCTCCCCCTGATTTGTAGTTTCTTTATCTTTCTTCCCAACTGCCATTTCTTCCTTTTCAGTTTCTGCTCTGCTTGCCTCCCCTTGTAATAGTACTACTTGACTTGCAGCCTCTCTTGCTATATGAAGTACCTCTATAGTTTGTTCATCATTGTGTAGCTCAGGTACTATCTCATTCCCAAGGATTTTGTCAGATTTTGAAGAAGGAGGGGACTTGTGAGAGAGAGATTTAGGATTGGAGGGCTGCTCTTCATCTAGATTCTCCCCCTTCTTAACCTTCTTGGCCAGGGAGGTTAAGAAAGACCTTGTCACTCTAGAGGAAGAGAGAGAGGTCTTTAGGCCTTGCACAGAGGCACTGACCCCATCTATTTGGGTGTGCATGTGAAGGATGGAGGAATGAATTTGGGAGCAATGCTCATCCAACATTACTTGGAATTTTTCAGCTGCTGATTTGATGCACTGAGTGATGAGAGCCTCAGTGGATGAAGATGTTTCATGGTGTGAAAGGTGAGGAGGTGATGGAGGAGGAAGATGTGATAGAGGAGGAGAGAAGTGAGTTGATTCATGAGGTATGGGTGATAATGGAGGTAGAGAAGATGGGAAATTTAGAGGAGGAAGAGAAGGAGAAACTTCTATTTGAGCAGGTGTTTGAGAAGAGGTAGGTAGAGTAGGAGTTGTGAGGGTAGTAGAGAGTATTTGAGTGAATGATGGTGGTAGAGAAGGGTTGTCTCTTTGAGGAGGAGGAGGAGAAGGAGGAGAAGGAGTTCTTTCAGGGATGGAACCAGGCTTAGGGATTTGCCTGGTCCACTTAGAAAAGAGAGCAATTGACATCCTCTTCCCTGGAGGAATGGGGATTCCTTTTGACCTACATAGGTCAGGGAAGGAGTGGAAGAGTACTTGGCTCATGATTCTCATGTAGGCATTTTCCTTGTGAGAGTATTTGGAAGCTATCATTTTGAGAAGACAGCTGGCCCAGTCCACCTTCTTCTTCAGCACAAGGGCCCCCATGATGTTCAGTTGCAGCTTGGGCACTACATCATGTGCTGATATCTTGCATAGTAGTATCTTCCCTACTATATCTGCCAGCAATCTGTACTCATCAGAAAAGTCTATTTTTTTCAGATGGATTGGCCTATCTTTTGAGAAATTCATGGTGGTGAGCAAGTGCTTGATTTCATCAGGTGTGAGTTCAATGGATTCATCACCTAATAGGGAAATAATTAAGACTTGTTTAGTCATTCTTTTTAGAGGCACCTTTTCTTTCCTTATTTCATTTAAGCAAAGATGATATTAGGATATACCTGATGGTAGATCAAAGGTGGCCCTAATATGTTCTGCTGAGATTGAGACTGGTGTCTCATATAGTGTTCCCTGGATTTCTCCTTGTTCAGATATCTGAACATGAGTTATTAGCTCTGTGAGCTCTGATTCCAAGAGCTTGCACCTAGTGGAGATGAACTTGTCCAGTCCTGCTTCAGTAAAGAGAGCAATGATGCTCTTGTAGTTTTCTGCGGCTGCTTGGAAGGACTCAAGGTCAATGTCGAAGCCTGAATTGGTCTTTGGAGCCATTTTAGGTTAATGAAAGAGAGAGGAAGAAGTCGGCTGGTCTGAGGAGCAAGAAGGGTGAAAGATGCAGAGTAGTGAGGGATTCCAACTGAAGAGACTATTTAAGTCAGGTGAAGCGTCGAAACTGGGCTCAAGTCGAGGCTTATTCGGTACTTCCGTGGATATGACCGAAAATATTTTGGTATTGCCGCTCGTTTTCATGAAGTCGACGTTACGTCGAGTGGAATTCGACGTGAGCGTCGATATAGTCTGATTTGGGATGATAGGGTTTCCTATCGACGTATGCGTCGAGTGGAGTCGACGCATGCGCCGATTTTACTTATTGAGTTGAGTTATCGACGGTGCATTGATTAGAGATCGACGTGACTTTTAATTTTCCTGAAGAATTATAGGTGTCTAGTTCTAAGTCAGCCTTGGACTAATTTTTACAGATAGTTTGATTGGTTGTACCAGCATTGTTTGGCAAGGTGGCCACTTTTGTTACATATATGGCACTTGATTATCTTATTATTATGATAATTTGAGTTTAGAGAAGAATAGAAGGGTTGATCAGGATAGAAAGTTTTATTTTGGTTAGGATAGAAATTTTGGTTAAAATGGGAATTTTGGTTACCATGTTTAAGGTAGAAATCATGATAGAGGTGTTGATTAGGATAGAAATCATGATTGGGATGAATGGGTCCTGAATATGGGTTAGGATGAAAGGCTTTTGGAGGAAAGGTATTTAAGTTGCTCTGAACTTTTGTGCGTCGATATCTATTCGACGCATGTTGATAGTTGCGTCGATTTATATTCGGCGCATTCCTTAGATTGCGTTGATCTGGTATCGACGCATGGAGGAAGTTGTGTCGATTGGATGTCGACGTATCTTTATTCAAGCGTCGAGTAGAGGTCGAGGCATCTAAGAGGGTACGTCGAGTAGAAGCCGACGCATTATCATTCATGCGTCGATATGAAGTCGACGCGACTGTGTCTTCATAAATTTTCATTTTATCTTTTTCTGTTTTTACTCCTTTATATGTTGTTTCTTTTGGTTTAGTTGTCTCTTCAGATGAAGTTTGTGAGTCATCAGCTGAATAATATGATGTTTCATCAAATTCCTTTATTTCCTTGAAGAAGTGTTCTTTCTTATGTTGTGATTATTTTTCTTGGTTTGCTGATTGGATGGGTTTAGTGAATTTTACAGGGCTCATCCATGCAGGCTTGTTGGATGGAATTAGACTGATTGATGGATCAGCCCCTAGCCCAAGATTTTTGTGTCTTATTGTTTGTTTTTCAGTCATTTCTTTAAGAGTTTGGCTTCTCATTTTTATTGATTCTTCAAAGGTCTTTGCCTGAGAAACCTTATCCTTAAGGAACTGATTTTCTATTCTAGCCCTTTCTATTTCCTTCTCTCTTATGTTAGCCCTTAATACATGATCTATTGAGCTTATATCCTTTTTATTTCTTTGGTTCTTGACCATATGAATTTGTTCTTTTAGGTCCTTGATTTCTTGTTTAGCTTTTAATTGATCTAGACACATTCCCATAAAATCATTTCTGAATTTATCACTTTGAAAATCTATTTCATCAAAGATGCTTACCTCATCCTTATCCTCAGATTCCTCTATGAGAATAAGGCCATTTTCTTTTTATCTTCAGAAGATAAGCTTTCTTCTGATCCTGTCTCACTCCAAGATTTAGCACCATCATCATTCTTGGGGCCTTCAAAGGCCATCAAGCATAGGTCTTCTTGCCTAGATTCTTCATTGTCACTCTCAGAGGATGAACTGTCCTCAGAGTCTGTTTCACTCCAGGCTTCTGCAATAAAGCCTCTTTCTTTCTTGTTCCCCTTTTTCTTGAGATCTTTTCTTTTCAGATCTTTCTTTGTTTCAGCATTCTCTAGACATTCTGGGGCAATATGTCCAGGTTTCCTACAAGAATAGCAAATAATTTCTTTAGTGGGAGTTTTGTCATACCTTGGTTTTGACTCCCTACTTTTTGGTCCATCTGTCTTGACCCATTTCTTAAATCTTCTGGCTAGGAAACTGAATAGTTCTTCTTCAGTGACAGGAGTCCTTTCTTCTGTTGCCTTTAAAGCTACGTTCCTGTCTTTTGAGGAGATTAGAGTGTTTTCTTTTCTTTTCTTTTCTTCTCTAGTTTTCAGCAGTTGCTCATAGGATTTGAGTTTTCCTAAGAGAGCATCTGTAGAGATTTCCTTTTGTCCTCTTGTGTCTCTTATTGCTCATATTCTTGAGTCCCATGAACTGGGGAGACTCATTAGCAATTTGTCATTAATCTCAGTGAGGGAGATCTCTCTATCCAAGTTTTTCAATTGGTTGATGATTAGACTGAATCTGTCATACATCTCAGAGATACTCTCTTCATTCTTCTTTTGGAAGTTCTCATATTGGGAGATCAATAGGGCCTTCTTATCTTTCTTTTCATCAGCACTTCCTTCCACCATCTTTGTAAGAGCATCCCAAATTTCTTTGGATGATTCACAGTCAACAACCCTTTGAAAGATGTCATCTGAGAGAGTTGAGACAAGTATGTTCATGGACTTTAGATCATATATTCTAGCCTTCTTCTCATCTTCTGTCCACTCAGATCTTGGAACAAGTGTTTGTGTGACATTGCCACTTGCATCCTTTCTATAGGGCTTTGGGGGACCTGTCACAGTAATATTAAACAAGTCAGCATCAATGGAATTCATATAAATTCTGATTCTTGTTTTCCAAACTGCAAACTTTTCAAGATTGCACATTGGTGGTCTGGTGAAAGCATAATCTTTGATTTGTGCCATGAAAGAAAAATATATATATATATAAATACAAGAGGTAGGATTTTTTTGATCAAGGAGTTAACCTTTTTAGATCAACCTAGCTCTGATACCAATTGAAAGTGCACAGTTAACCTCACTAGAATTCTCTAGAGGGGGGGGGGGGGGGGTGAATAGAGATTTAAAATATTTTGTGCAAAGTAAATATATATATATATATATATGTGTGTATGATCACAGATTAGAGCTTCCACACACACACCAACAAGAATTAAACAAATAAAGAAAGTAACTGCAAGAAAAGAAATCACAGCACAACACAAGAAAATATAGTGGTTCCCCAAACTTTGGGTAGTCCACTCTTCTACCCCCTTGGTAGGAATTCACTATCTTGCACTGAGTCTTTTGATAAGGAGACTCTTAGAACCACCCTGAGTCTTTTGATAAGGAGACTCTTAGAACCAACTGAGTCTTTTGATAAGGAGACTCTTAGAATCAGTACAACTGAATTTTTTGAAGAGTGATTCTATAAACTCTTTTACAATATGTGAGAATGAAAATAAGAAAAAGGAAAAGAAGTATTTAAAACAAGAATGAAACTTCTTCCTAGCAAGAAGATTGGAAGCACAAGAAGTAGTGAATTAAATCTTTCTTCTATAGAGAGAAGAAGATTTGTAGCTTTTCTCTCTTATGTGAGAGCTATCAGAATTTGCAACAGAGTGGCTTCAGAAGAAGAAGGAGAAGATGAAGGCTTTGTCTCTGCAGCACACTATCACTTTTCTCAGCTTATCTCTCTATTCTTTTGGGAGCTTTTCCTCTATTTCAAATGTATGTGGTAGATCACTCAGTCCCCTTTCTCTGCCGACCTCCTTGGTTATTTATAGCTCTGTTCATTAAAATAACACTCTAGGAGAGTAATCAATTAGCAGGCAGAGTATTAGAAAGAAAGAGAAATTTACTTAACAGTTATATCCATAGAAGGAAAGTATTCAATCTGATTTCAAATAATGTCCATAAAGGATTTAATCAATTTAGCCAAGAATCTAATAGAAGGAAAGAATGATTCAGAACGGCTATAAAATATTAACATTATTCCATACAAATCAGATCTACTGAAAGAAGGAAAGAGATCTGGCGCATATTTAAATCTGTCACATAAATCGACGTGCGTCGATTACCATTCGACGTAAGCGTCGAATTCATCCTGGCTGGACGTCGAGAGGAGAATAAGGAAGGTGCGTCGATAACGGTGCGTCCACTATATTAGATGCGTCGACTAGAAATCAGAGTAACGTCGACAACACATACGTCGAAATCTTCCTAGAGTTACTTCGACTCAATCTGAAGGAAACGTCGACTACATTTCGACGTTGCGTCGAATACTATTCGACGCATATTTACTTAGCCTTATTTTTCATTCATAGAATTCTTCTTTAACTCATTTCTAGGGGTTAATAGAAATCATTTTCCCAACACATTTAAACCACACCCATTGTAAAACCGACCTTGACTCATGTTAGATTACCTTCATTCCAAATTTAAGCCCCTACAAATCACATACGATTTATCATATGCAGTCTTAACTCAAACCTTTAGAAATTTCCTCATGGGGAAGATAAAGTAGGTAGAGAGAGAGAAAGATATTAGCACATCAATCATATGTAAAGCTCTGAGAGGGAGAGTAGAAGCACATGAAACATACAAGAACTGAACTAGAGCCTTTGCTCATCCACCTTGTCCTGTGAAGCCCCCTTCTTATGTGCATATATATGTATATATATATGTGTGTACATATATATAACTTGCACAGACAAAGAAAGAGGGAAAAAGAGAGAGAGAGAGATGGAGTCAAGCCTCCAACTGGCCATTAATATTACCCCAAAGGCCAAGCCTTAGCATGACATACTACTACTGAATAAGGATGGACGGAGCAAGAGCCTCATAATAACCCTGTTATCATTTGAAGAAGCATAGATCAAATTAACTAACAGTAAAATAACAAAACTAACTGGCAACAAGGTGTTACAATTTCTTCCCCCATTTACTTAGTGAAACTGCTTGTCTCTACTTCACCAGAAAGCACCAAAAAGTGATAGTAACTACCTTATATATATGCTATATATAATGAAATCAGGGCATATAAATTATATCCAAACTTTTAACATGATTTAGATCCAAGTCCTTATAGACTTGTTTATTCATAAGTGTTTAATCATGTTATTTGTTGACTGAACCAAGGACTAGAGTGTGTTCCCCCATAAAAGAACCTTCTAATCATGCAAATCCTGGAAGGTTAAACCAGCAGCCACCAACCCCTATTTCCCAAAAAGAACAAAACAAATCTTGAAATGAAATTCCTGGAATGGTAAGAGCTAGCATAAATCCTAAAATCTGTTAGCATATTTATATACCCATAATTGTTAAAACAAACCAGCCAGGAATTAGTTAGCATAATCAGAAAAGAAAATCTGTTAATCACAACTAAGAAATCTGCTAGCATAACCTCCCCAACAAATCAGGGCCATGATCGGTAAAGCAACAGAGAAGTGATGAAGGGGAAAAGGAAGAGTTTCCTACCATGAGAGGGGGAGCAAAGGGAGAGAGAGAGGTATCCTACCATTCTCGTTGCCATGGGGTAATACCTGCACATTGTCGTAGGAGGAAAAGGTCCCACTCCCTGACGAGTACCAAACCGGGTCGATTTATAGCCACAGATGACCAATCAAGAGCCTCCATGAGCCCCTGGTGAGCTTCTTCTCCCGCCCACGGTTTTCCGCCCATGGTTTTTCCGCCCATGGTTTTTCTGCCCATGGTTTTTCCGCCCATGGTTTTTCCGCCCCTGGTTTTCTTCCGCCCCTTCGCAGTTCGTCAATCAGAGGCCGCCAGGCGACAGTTCGTCGATCTGAGAAGAACTTTCGTCGAACTGAAGAGCACCGTTCATCGAACTCAAGCACGTGTTCGTCGAACTCAGGATAGAGTTCGTCAAACGCAGATTGAAACACGTTCGTCGAACGCAGACTAAAACAATTTCGTCGAACTGAAACACGCGTTCGTCGAACTCAGGATAGAGTTCGTCAAACACAGATTGAAACACGTTCGTCGAACGCAGAATGAAATAATTCGTCGAACTGAAGCACGCGTTCGTCGAACTCAGGATAGAGTTCGTCGAACGCAGATTGAAACACTTTCGCAGATTGAAACAATTCGTCGAACTGAAACACGCGTTCGTCAAACTCAGTATTAAGTTCGTCGAACGCAGATTGAAACACGTTCGTCGAACGCAGATTGAAACAATTCATTGAACTGAAGCACACGTTCGTCGAACTCAGGATAGAGTTCGTCGAACGCAGATTGAAACACGTTCGTCGAATGCAGATTGAAACAATTCATCGAACTGAAGCACGCGTTCGTCGAACTCACGATAGAGTTCGTCGAACGCAGATTGAAACACGTTTGTCGAATGCAGATTGAAACAATTTCGTCGAAATTTGAAAATAGCAATACTTCTCCTAAAAAAATCCCAAAAATTACAGTAGGTGCCCCTCAGAGTGGGGAACATTTTCTATGTTGGCACATAGCTCAAAATAACTCATTTCGACTAACTTTCTCAAACCCCATCGGATTTGAACGAAACGAAATGTGTTGCGCTCGTATTGATCGTACGAGTCTAACGTAACTGACAGAAGTCGGTTTGGAGCAAGCATGCTCCCTACACTAAAATGGTGTCGTCGTGACATGCTATGACACATAAAACGGTCACTTTCACCAGATGACCTCGGATTGAAACGAAATGAATTTCGTTGCACTCGTATCAACCGTACGAGTGTAACGCAACTGACGGAAGTTGATTCGGAGCACGTATGCTCAATAATCAACTTTGACGTTGTGGCGAAGCACGATGCTACCCAAAATAGTCATTTCTCTAAATGACCACCACTATGTGGTGAAGGTTGGGTCGTGGTTGCCCTATGAACTGGCCTAGGTTCCTCCAAGGGTTTAACTGAACCGGCTAGACCCCTTTTTCAAAGTTGGGATGTTACACATTTATCTTACTCATAAGCAAGGGAAGCATAGACGAGGACTTCTACCTCCAGTTCTTGAAGCACTCTGTCTTCATCAAGCAACATCTCCAACTCCTCTGACCCGTTCCCTCCTAGGATGGTATTGATATCTATCCTCTATAGAATTAAGAAGGGGGGGGGGGGGGGGGAGAATGGTGTATCCTTGTGAGAACCATGAAATGTGTAATGTCACATATGATCACTGGAGTCCAGTCCTTTGCATGAGGTTGATGGGACACAACCTCTTGCAAGGATTGACAATGTCTCATATGCTCATTGGATGCCTAGTGAGGTATGTTGGTCTCTTTCCCTGGGGGAGGAGATATCGAGGATTGAGAAGCATTTTCCAAGCTCTCTCCTTCTGAACCTTCTTCCTTCCCTCTCACCCGCCAAGGTGAAGGTGGCAACAACTCTGAAGATGCGTGAAGGACACGGTCAAGTCTCCCTTCTCGCCTCTTCTTTCAGCAGTTGATGCAGAGAAGGTGGCATCAATCTAGGGGAGCGAGAGGCATTCGGGATTGTCATGTCCTAACCTCAAACATTTGCAGGAGAGAGCATAATCTCTTTCACAAATCCTCCTCCTCCTCTCTCTCTCATTCCCATGTCTCTCTCCATCTGTAAGACAATTAGGACTTGCCTAAAAGTGGTTTAGGATTTAAAGTTTAGGATTTATCTGTATAAGAAAAATATTTGATCATGAATATTTTACTGAGAATTATAAAAAACCTCAGAAATATAAATAAGTACTTTGAGTGGATGATGCTCTAAATTTATGTTTCTCTTAAATTACTTTTGCTGATAACATCTATGTTTACTCTTCTTCTGTGAAATGTAAACGATAATCTTTGAGACATTTTATCTCCATTAATTGCCTTAATGTCTTTTTATTATTCTAAAACACTCAAAATTATTGTAAAAAATGGTATATCAAATAGGGAGATTGTTGGGAAAAACCCACCTCTTGATTTGATGTCATTTAAAGAGTGATTAATTAGGATATTACTCATGTTGTATATACGGGTAATTTGGGTTAAATTTATGTATTTCTCAAAGTAGCGTCGAGTTCGTCAAAAGTAGTACTGGGATCTTCAAAGTTGAAATAAACTCTTCAAAGCAACGTTGAAATCTCCAATTAGCGATGAATTCTTCAGAGTAGCATCGAAATATTCAAGCGGCGATAAATCTCTCAAAGCAGCATCAAAATATCCAGACAGCGCTGAATCCGTCAGAATAGCGTCGAAATGGTAAAAGTGGTATTGACTCATCCAGCAACTCTGAAGTCTTCTCTACCTTTATTCAGAGTATACGTTGAAAGGTCCTTGAAGGACAACAACGACATTCTTAGAAAGCCTCCAACATCATCTCTCAGAACTTATCACGGTAGAAATCATGGACAAAATACAACCATTAAACTTCTATTTTAGACAAGACATCCATGCATATGGATGTAGTATCGAGAGCACTTAACGCTGAAGTTTTTAAGAAATGAATTAAAACAAAGGACGTATATAAGAGATATTATCAGACAAAAATAAAGCAGAGTGACAGAGCAAGATGACAATGGTTTATTAATATATTAAGAAAAGGAAGATCAACTATCTATGTGTGCTTTGCACAACCACTTAAGGAGGATTCATCTCGAAAAGCTCCAATTGATGATCAAGAAGAATTTTCTCTTCTTTCCGAGGATTCAAATGAAGAAGCCCTTGTTTTAAGGTTCATTGTTGAAGATCAATATTCATCCTTCTCCTCCAGAATCTTGGTTAATAAAAAGAAGTTGGTGTTCATTCTCGATTGAATCCACACCGCACTACAATGAACTAGTTCCTCTCAGAGATCTGTTGTTGAAGGATACATTGTGGAAACACAAACTCAACGTGCTAAAAGAGTTCTTGAATCTCTCTTTAAAAGATTCTAATTGGTATGGAGAGACCTTATCAACAACTCCTGGTTCATTGAGTCTCCCTTAGAAAAGACTCTTGGTTTTGGAGAGACCTTGCCAACAACTTCTAGATAGAGTGACCTTATCAAAAGTTCAGTTGATTTTCGAGAGACCTTGTCAACAACTCCTAGTTAGAGTGACCTTATCAAAAAATTAGTTGGTTTTGGAGAGACCTTATCAACAACTCTTGGTTTTAAAGGATCCTTATCAAAATCCCAACACTGTGATAGTGGAATCCTGCTTACGAGCAAAAGTGTAGAGGTACCCAGATTTATTGGAGAACTACTATAAAATTTCTTGTGACGTCTGTGATTGATTGTCCTTTCTCCGTGCTTTCATTTTTCCGTACTTCTTTAATTAACTGTTGAATTGTTGTGTTTGTGATATAACCTGAATTCCGTTAAACTATGCAAAACAGTTAAATAAATCCTCTAAAATTTTAATTACTATATTAATCCCCTTTAGAGTACATCTCAATAGATTACGTCCCTTTCATTATGCAATCGTCTTTCCTTCAACGAGTTACAATGTGTGAGTTTTCAGTGCAACTCCTTCCTCACAGATGTTGCTACTCCGGAGAATGCTGCTACTCGCCATCTGAACTACGCGCAGAACTTCTCAGCTGCGAAGTTCAAGAAGTCTATTACTCGCCCAGACAAGTTAGAGCTTTATAAACAATTTTCTTCCACCCAGTCATAGATCGAGATTGCCTGAGAAGGACGAGTGTGTCAATATGTTCTTTGCCTACCAGCTCGCATTCTCTCTTCAACACTTTGAAGTAGGGTTGTGACTTCCTCTATGGCCAGAAATCTGCCAGATCCTTCGCTACTCTGGACTGGTGCCTATGCAAATCAATACCAACGGTATAACGTTTATCTATGGGTATTTGAGCTTCCTGCGTGTGGATAAGATTTCGTTCGACATGATGGTATTATGAAAGATCTCCTACCAGTGCGACAAAGGAAGGTGTGATCTGCTTTGGTAGTCATATATGCTTACTCACCGACACGTTGAACAAGGTTCATCGCTGGAATGAAAGATTTATCTTCATTATGGGTGACTTCGACACCGTTCCTCGCCGACCGCAACAACCAGCGACCGAGGTCCTCCTCTCCCCAATCCTGCAAGGGGCGCGACTAGAGTTGCAGTAGGCGCTGAAGTAATGAAAGTTCGACGTCATCTTCTGGCACCAATTAGTCGATAACTTCCTTACCTCTCGTCGGGCGAGGGTAAGTCTGAGCGAGTTTCTAGATTTTCCAGACTTGGCTTGTTTCTTAATCGCTTAGGCCATGTCGCTTCTTCTAGGAACTCGCTCTTTTCCAGCTAATGTACATCCCGTAGTCGGCAGGGCCACCCCTCCCATTGCTTCTCGTGGGAATACCCATCCGGAAAGTACTGAGAGCTCTTCGAACAACCTAGTTGAGGTGTCTCCTGCTAGGGAAGACGAGGTTGCCAATCTTGGCATTTCAGACGAGCTTCTTCAAGAGGTACGACGACTAGAGACGGATGAGCCTCCGCGAAAGAAGTGGAAGGTTGAGCGAGGAAAGATCAGTGCATGCAAGGAGGGTCGAGATGAGGGAGGTGGCAATTCTACCGGCGCCCCTTAGTCGCATCCTAATTATGAGCACGGGGCGGAGAGTTCCGATCTTCACGGTCACCCTCTGCTCGCATGGGATGATTGTTGGAACATGGTCTTCCACATGTCCTAGGTTTGAGAATAACAAATCCTATATGTATTTGATCTTGTGTGTTTAAGTGCGTAGGAAACAATGCCACATGACTCAAGGATAACATATGAAGGTTGCCCCTAAATTTGAAGCAAGAATTCCAACATGCCTACCTGCGCCGGCGCTAGCTCTGATTAGGCAAGTTCAGGTGGCAAGTATAAAAAGTGACAGCGCTAGGCGGTAGCGGATAGCGCAGGCAGTAGTGCGGAGCACAAGAGAAATTTTAGAAAGGTTTCCTTGGAATGAAGATACACACGCGGAGAATGTTTCCTAATTCGAGATAGCGCCGGCGGTAGCGCTAGCGCAGACGCTAGCTCCAAGGCTATAAAAAGGACCCCTCTTCTCTCGTTTCCAACACACATCCTTGAGAGAGTTCTAGTGCAAAATTTCTAGAGCCTTATACTGCCGAGAGTTGATCTCCCACCCAAAGTTCTGTGAGTTTCTGAAGGAGGATTTCTACACGTCGCATCCGACCTACGATTGCTTCAACCACGCTTATTCTACAACGATCTTTCGTCTCCAACTTCAGAAGTTCTTCAAGAGGGAGTTTTTAATATTGTTGTTATTTTCATTCTTGTAACCGCTTAGTAAATTTGCCTCGTGTTGGCGACTAGGTCTGGGTAGTACTTAGGGAGGAATTCACCTCGTGTTGGCGAGTATATCTAAGTTTGGTCTAGGGGGTGCTCGAGGCTGTATCCGAGGGAGGATTGGCTAGAGCGACTTAAGGCCGTATCCGGGAAGGATATGCTAAAGCCACCGGTTTGTAGGGATACGAGTCGGGATAGAAAACGAAAAAACATTTTAATTCTTCGCCTTCGATTTCTAGCGTTATAAGAAGTCAAGTTTTTTAATCTCATATTTCATATTAATAAAGCATGCATCTATTTTTTTTTCACTTAATTTGTCTTTGTTTTGCACTACTTCAATCTCTTATTATTCCAAGTAATTCAAAATATATTGAAAGTCTTTGAAAACCCTTATTCACCCCCTCTAAGGGCGCCTACAGATCCAACAAGTGGTATCAGAGCGGTTTTATTTCAAAATGGTCTAACAACCGGGAATAATGGCGTCTCATGATCTCGCTTTTCCCGAGGTTCAAGGTGTTAGAATACCACCTCTTTTTACTGGGTCAGATTTCAACTATTGGAAATTTAGGATGATGTGTTTTCTTATAACTATGGATATAGAAGTATGGAACATGGTGGAAGTTCGGTACTCTCCTTCCACAATTGTAGTAGGAGAGACTACCTTAGAAAAACCTAAGGATAAATGGGATAATAACGATAAACTCAAGTGCAAAATTAACGCCAAGACAATGAATGCTTTATATTATGCCTTAAATTGAACTGAATTTAATAGAATTTCTACATGTGTGACTGCTTATGATATTTGGAACCAATTGGAAGTTACTCATGAAGGTATATCGCAGGTGAAGGATGCAAAGCTGTTCCAGCTGGAGTCTGAATATGAAAAGTTCGGGATGGATGCTAAAGAAGACATCAACTCGATGTACACACACTTCACCAAGATCGTCAACGCTTCAAAAGCTCTTGGAAAGATCTACTCCGACGACGACTTGGTCAGAAAGATTCTTCACTCTCTACCTCCGAGGTTCAATCCAAAGGTGATGGCCATCTCAGAGTCACACAACCTGAGAATGCTCCATATTGAGAACCTCATTGGGAATCTCAAAACCCATGAGGTAGAACTCCAGATTCAACATGAAGAGTACAATATGGAGCCAAAAACAAAAGCATTGGTGCTTACTGAGGCCGGCGACGACGAAGACGATAATGAAGAAGATCTCTTGGTGGAGAACTTCAAAAGATTCATGTGGGGTCCCGAAAGAAGAAAAACTTTTCGCAAATACCTCACCAAAGGGTCCAACAAGCATGGGTCATGGAAGAACAAGGAGAGCCATGATGATGTGGAGAAATCTCTTCCAGAGTGCTTCAACTGCAGGAAGATCGGACACGTCCAGAGTGAGTGTCCAAAAATTCTAGAGAAGGAGAAGGAGAAGAAACACAAAAAGAAGGACAAGAAGAAAAAGTATACGTCTTCCGAAGAGTTAAGCGCAATAACTTAAAGCAACGAGGAGGAAGCAAACGTATGCTTCATGACAAAAGGCAACGATGACGATACCAGTGTTCTTAGTGACACTGAGGTAACTCCTCCCACCTTCGAAGAACTTTATGATGAATTTGTTCAAGCTTGTAAAGCCTACGATAAAAGTATAGAAGATAATAATATTTTAATTCGTGAAAATAAATCTCTCATCAAAGAAAATCATAAGCTTACCAAAAAATTAATTTCCTTAGAAAAGAGAAAGGTTTCATGCCAAGAGTGTGATCACTCCTTATGTAAGGCAAAAGATCTTGAAGTTTCTCTTTCTGAGGCCCTCTCTCAAATCAAAACTCTTACAAAATAAAAGGGGGACTTAGAGAGAAAACTAAAAACCTCTCTCTTACAAATTGAAAATAACAAAAAAGTTTTGAAAATAAATGTGTAATGCTTGTAAAAGAAAATTCATCTCTTAAAAAACAAACTCATGACCTCAATATGACCATCAAAAAATTTGGAATTGGTCAAAAATCTCTAGACATGATTTTAGGGAACCAATGTTATGGTTCAGGAAAATATGGACTCGGATATCAAAGTGATAGCTACTGCCCAACGCTAGCCACTAACGTCGGCGGTAGCCATTAAATAAAAAATCTTTTATTTATTCCAAAAAATCAAACCTCATCCAGTAAGAGAAATGTAGAATTTCAGAAAAGGGTCTCAACCCCATTTATTTCATGTGCAAACTATCATAGGTTTGGATACACGTCTAGCTCTTGTAGGAAAATAAAATAGGGATCTCTAAAGAAATTTGGGCACCTAAGACATCCACTTATTCTATGGGTGGTACCACTTGAGTATCCGGATCTTTACTTGGACTCGGGCTGCTCCAAGTACTTGACGGACAACAATGCAAAGCTCCTTAGCCTAGAAAAGAAGAAGGGATAAAGGATTAGACGTTTTATAAGTCACATTCATAAACACAATCGTTTTATGCATTTTTTTCTAAACATCTCCAAACTTTCTAAAAATTCTGCATGAGACTAATCTTTGGGCACTTAATCAATGTCAAGAATCAAAATTTTCAAAATCTTAAAAATTAGGGCACTATTTGCCACGCTAGCGCTAGCGCTAGCTCAAGTTTCAAATTTTCTGTATTTTTATAATTTCAAAAAATCACTAAAAATATGTTCTTGCATATGTACTACATATTTTTGTATTTCTGCCTTTAATTGATTTTTGAAAAATTAAAATACAAATTTGCAAAAAAAATATTTGTTTTCTCTTCCTTTCTTTGTTTATTTGTTTGATTCCTATTTCTATATGCAAAAATCAAATACAAAAACATAAAACAAAGAATTATCAAAAATTATTTTTTGAACTTAACTTTTCTATTTACATGCATCTTGAGAAAGGGAGATTTGGGATGTCATCCCATCACATATCATAGTACCGGTGCGAACCCCTCATGGGGTAGACCTCGGGAAATCCAAGATCAATTATAAGAGTTCAAATTTTAAATCAAAATTATTTTTCAAAATATCAAAAAACTGTATGGACTTTATTGTGAAAATCAAACATGGTTTAATCTATTATTTAGACCTTCTGCAATGTTGCAATTCATCTTTTCAAACTACTTTGAACATTGTTTTTAGCATGCTTTGATATATCTAATCACACGTGCATCAATTGTATTGTAAAAGTTATGTAGAACCAAGCTTAGCATGCCTTTAAGTATGAGTAAATGTTTTATGATTGATAATGATATTTATTCACTCACTTATTTTGGCAAAGTCTACATGTGCTTTTAATCTAAGAATGCTTGCTTGTGTATTGTAATTTTACAATGAATTAAAATTGCACTAGTATCTTACCTACACCACTTTTATTTGCACTCTTAATATTTAATCAATCTGGTCCCTGGGCACTACTCAAAAAAGATACTTGACTTTTTTGCAAGGGAGCCATAGAGGTTATCTGATGGTGGTGTTGATGGTGATGATAATGATGGTGATGATGGCAATGATAATGGCAATGATGATGATGATGGTGATGATGTTGGTGGTGATGGCCCTGAGACTGAACCAGTTCAGGCAAGTTGTTTTGCTGAAAAAATAGTTCCTAGTGCTCACCAATCTGGTGAAGAAGAAGTGGTTAAAGAGAAAGAATCCACATCTGGTGGAATTCTTATTATTGATTTTGCTCCTCCCGTTGAAGAGAAGTCTCCCGCAGTGTCTGAGGGGGAGAATCAGAAAGAGAAAAGTCAAGTACAACCTATAGAGGTTTTGTCTGATAAGGATGAAGGAGAGGATGTGCAGTCTGCACCTCCTGCTCAAGAGAATGAATTGCATCAGAATGTGCCCTCTCTAGAAGGAGTTCAGCCAGATGAGCTTATGTTCCATAATGAGAGCTCTGGCACACCTTCTAAGCATAACACTCATGCTCCTGTTACTTCCACCTCAAATTATGAGCTGCTACAAACAATTGAAGCCTTGCTCAAAACTCAAGCAGAGCATTTTGAATTCTCCATGAAGCAAATGTTTGACAAGGTCAAAGAGGTTGAAGCTGACCTAAACTGGTCTAGATGAGGTCAAGCATAATATATCTAACATGAAAATTGAGTTAGATAATTACTTCTCAAATGGTGTAAATGCTGTAAGTTTTACAAATGAAGGTCTAAAACATGTTTATGAAAATTCAGAGACACTTTTAGAAGGTCAAGGCTCAATATTTCAGCAAGGAGAAAGCAACAAAGATCAAGTCATTGCTAACTTAACAAGTTTCAAGGAAGATATTCTCCAAATCCTAAATGAAGAAGTTAGAAAGGGGGAGGAGAAGATTATAGGTCAAATGCATGAGTTAAGCAGAGAAGTTGAAAGCAAATCCCAAGAAACCAACAATGTCTACAACTATCAATGCTTTCAGTGGCTATATGAAGGGATGATGGGAAGACCTCAAGATCAAACCCTCCCTGAGCAATTTCATGAGGATGTAACTCTTATCCCTCCAGTTCATTATACTCAAGTATGGTCTGATTAGGAAGATGTTGCTGAACCAGCAGAGTCTGCAGCAAATAAGAGAAAGTATGGGGAAGGTTCTTGTGCAAGTAAGTCAGATCCTTCTGCAAGAAGAGGAACGGGTATAGAAATCAGAGAGCTAGTTGCAGAAAGAAGAGAATTTTCTGAAGTATGGAGTCCAACATCTAAAGCAATAATCTTGGATACTTACAAATTAATTGACATCTCAAATGAAGTGCCCCAGAACTATTACAGTCAGGAAGAGATCAACAAGCACAAGGCATCAAAGTTGAAAAGGAAGATTCACTTCAGAGATCATGGGTACAACAATCCAAGTGCTCCTCCACCTCCTCCAAAATATTATCCAAAGCCAAATGCATACTTTGTCAGGCAACTGAAGAAAAGTAAGGAGGGGAAGGCCAAAATTCCTTAGCTGTGTGTTGTGACTCTGTGTTGAAATTCTGAAAAAATTTATATAACTATTAATGTTTTGATGTTTCAATTCATATTGTTAATTTTTTATGTCATGTTCTTTGTTTGTGATTATGATTATTATCTACGCAATTCACCTTAGTAGACAAGGTTCTGACTTCTTCAAATAGGTGGAGATTGTTGGGTATTATAGCCACAATAACCTTGATTTGAAGTAGTGCCACTTGAACTTAAATGAATTGATATTGTATTTGATGTGACATCTTAGTTGTGTGTTTGCAGTACATTAATTACTAAGTACAAACCAATATAAGGTTTCAATGAGTCATAAACACAGGCCTATGCAATGTAATCCCTCATTGTGTAGACCAATGTGTTGACTCATGTGAAATTTCTTCATTGGGATGTACTTCATATTCAAACACTTTGGAGAAGTCAAGATGAAGTAGTTGCTGGATTCAGGATTAGAAGATATTTTGTCTAAGTCCTTTTCGTCGAGTGCTCTCGAGAAATCTAGATGAATTCGTTGAGACATCTCATGAAGTCTTAGTTAATTCGTTGAGTTTACTCAAAAGGTCTCAGAGAAAATTGATAAGTATTTTCGTCGAGTAAAGTTGTGTTCACTTGAGAACACTCGACGAATTCGTCGAGTGGTCTGCCAATTTCTTGTGAACACTCGACGAATTCATCGAGTGCTCTCGTGAAGTTCTCGAGTGGTCCAAGTACTCTTTCTTCCCATCTCAGTGCTTTTTGCTAAGTCAATTTCATCGAGTATTTATGTGAGTTCGTCGAGTAATCATTGATTACATGAGTTCATTCGACGAATGCTGATGGAGCGCGTTTTGTTCAATTCGCCGCCGTCTTTTCTTTGTAGGGATTCCGCCATGTACAGTACACGTGGAGCTTATTCCTTAAGTTTCGTTTATAGCCGTTTGAGAGTGTTGACCCAGAAATCGACGATCCTTTCCTAGGAGATTTTTCCTGCCTTTCTCTTACAGGTTACGCGGTTAAAAAGATTCAAACCGCCCATCTTGGGGGCGGTCTTCCTCAAACCGCCCATAGGGGCGGCCTTCGTCAAACTGCCCAGCTTGGGGGCGGTCTTCCTCAAACCGCCCATAGGGGCGGCCTTCGTCAAACCGCCCAGCTTGGGGGCGGTCTTCCTCAAACCGCCCATAGGGGCGGCCTTCGTTAAACCGCCCAGCTTGGGGGCGGTATTCCTCAAGCCGCCCATAGGGGCGGCCTTCGTCAAATCGCCCAGCTTGGGGGCGGTCTTCCTCAAACCGCCCATAGGGGCGGCCTTCGTCAAACCGCCCAGCTTGGGGGCGATCTTCCTTAAACCGCCCATAGCGCCGGCCTTCGTCAAACCGCCCAGCTTGGGGGCGGTCTTCCTCAAAACCACCCATAGGGGCGACCTTCGTCAAACCGCCCAACTTGGGGGCGGTCTACCTCAAACCGCCCATAGGGGAGGCCTTCATCAAATCGCCCAGCTTGGGGGCAGTCTTCCTCAAACCGCCCATAGGGGCGACCTTCGTCAAACCGCCCATCTTGGTGGCGGTCTTCCTCAAACCGCCCATAGGGGCGGCCTTCGTCAAACCGCCCAGCTTGGGGGCGGTCTTCCTCAAACCGCCCATAGGCCCGCCTTCGTCAAACCGCCCAGCTTGGGGGCGGTCTTCCTCAAACCGCCCATAGGTGCGGCCTTTGTCAAACCGCCCAGCTTGGGGGCGGTCTTCCTCAAAACGCCCATAGGGGCGGCCTTCATCAAACCTCCCAGCTTGGGGGCGGTCTTCGTCAAACCGCCCGTAGGGGCGGCCTCCTTCAAACCGCCCAGGGCGGCGGTCTCCTCCTTCAAGTCGCCAAGGTGGCGACCTCCATCTTTCAGACCACGCGGGTAGAGCTCCAGTCACCAGCTCACCGACGGTGACGACACCGACCTAGAGCCTATAAATAGGACCCTCGAGCATGAACAAGGACACGTGCAAGTGGGTGGACAAAACTGGCGGCTAGAAATAGACAGACCGCACCTAGCAGCGGCCTGTCCGGCGATCTCCAGATGAACAGCCCGGACGGCCTCAGCAAACAGCCCGGGCGACCTCAGCAAACAGCCCGGGCGATAAGATTTGGGCGACTAGCCCGAGCGGCTTACTTTTCTTATCTGCCATTTTCTTGTAGTTTTGTTTCCATGTACCTAAAACGGCAAGATGTAATACAAGTTGATAAATAAAGGGAAAGCCCATCGCAGGAGTGGCTTTTGCCGCGTTGGGCAAAGTCTGGCCTCACCGCAAGCTAACGACACTCTCTCCTTCTCTCTCACTCAGCTCTTCATTCGCGACTCAAGTAACCAGCTACTCGACCATTACCCCCTCTCTTTCCTCCGGGATTGAGCATTGAGGACTTGGGGACAATTTTGGCATCAACAAGAAGGATCTATAAATACTTAAAGGGTATTTCGTTAAACCCTAATCATGCTCATTCAAAAAGAAAATTCACAAATCGTTGTCGGCCATTCTCGTTCTCGCAAAGAGCTGTTCTGCCGCCAAAAAGTCTTCTGCATGATTCTTCTCCAAGTTTCGATTCAACAAGATCTTAGAGTTAAGATTCATTCAAGTGCCTTTATAGATCTTTTTGTCTTGATAAGCTTTCAGTTCAAGTTTGTCCAAGTCAAGATTTCTTCTTCCCCTTTCAAGATCAAGCCGTCATCTCAATCAAGGAAGAAGAAGAAGATCTACTTTCTCAGATCTGAAGAAGTTGAATCACTTTGAGATTCTAAGTGATTGATTTTCAATTTAAGGTTATTGTGAAATCCTTTTACATATTATGTAGGAAGTTTATCTTCCGAGTTGTTGTAGATCCTAGTTTAGAGGATTGAGAGTAGGAGAGTTTGTTCTCCGAGTTTTTGTAGGAGAGGTTGTTCTTCGAGTTTGTAGGAGTTGTATACTCCGAGTTGTAAGATTATTTTAATCTGAGATTAGTGTTGAAACCAGGACCTAGTCTCTTGTGGAGCTCGGGCCCTCAACAAGTTGAGGGGCAGCTAACACTTACTGATTCCTCGGAAGGAACAGGCCAGAAACTTAAAACTAGACACAGACCCTTGGTCGCAGCGAGGAGGTCCCACCACACACCCGAAAGATATTTGAGCTCTTCTCCTCCCAAGCCAAAGCTGAGACTGGGCACCTTAGAGACCATGAGAGCTAAGCCAAAATAACCTAGGGAGGAGGAAGCTCAGAATACTGAGATTGGAATCCTCTCCAAAGGTGCCCTTCAAGGTCCATTTATAGTTTTTTGTCTATGGTCTGCTAATAGCGGGATTCCGCCTTACTCTTTTAGTATATGCAGCCCAAAATGGTCTGCCAACAGCCAAACTCCGCTGTTCGGAGAGGCTAACTGCAGACCACCAAGGGTTTTTAGGTAAAAACATCCCTGGACCCTTACTGGGCGAGCCACCCACAAGGGACCCCTCTCATAAACTGAGAGGCTTGACTCGCCCGCCTTCCCACGGGCGACCGACGAGGGCCCGACCCACTCACCTACCTATGAGCAGCCGGCGAGAGTCCGGCTCGCGAGCCTTCCTGCGAGCACCTGGCTCGCCCTCTTTCTTGCATGTTGACACCTTAGCCTCTGCTCACCTCTTGGCGAATACCGGGGTTGTACACAATCCCTGCTCTTCGCGAGGCTACCTTAGGCTCGCGAAGAAACATCCAACCCCTGGTGTTCGCCAGCCCATAATGACATGGTGCGAATCTTTTGGTGGGCCCCATGCCCGATGCTATAAATACCATTCTCTCTGGCCGGCACATGAACTTTTTCTCCCTCTTCTCCCTTTCGTTGTTGGTCGCTGTAAGATCTCTTTTCTCAAAACCCTTTCGGGTACATGAAAACTCAAACCTCTCCCGCATCGCACGGTTGAGGTGGATCTTCGCCTAGAATCGCTGCCTTGTAGTGTCACCAACACTCGGGTTGGCTAACCCCGCTCGGCACCGACTCTGCCGGCTATACGATCATAAGTAAATATATGCCAAAAGTAAGTACAGAATTAAAGGCATGTCCACATGTCACAACATCATATAGATATATAATGAAACAAAAAGTCCAAAAAGAGACAGAATAAGCAAAAGGGGCTTAAGGCCGATACATATCCAAAATGAGTACTCTCTCTCTCTCTCTACAACATGCGGAAACTACAAACTCTCAAAATTGAAAGCTAACTGTCTAGTCATCAACCTGTGGCGTCGTGGTAGTGCGCTGCATCCGCTGCTCAGGTCCTGCCATCTCGTCCAGCTGCGCGCGGGACAGCTCCGTCTACTCGGACTACTGTTACGACCACATCCGACCGTTATTCATAAAGACTAAGTCATTTTGTCCTCGCCTCCCTCTACGACTCCTAGGAACCGAGCGGGAGGAAGAAGCGGACGACAACAAGGGGTAAACAAGGAAAGAGGTGACATGGCACTAATCTAGCAAGTATAGGAAAAACGGTAAAACTAGCTAGCAGTATAGTGCAAATAAATGACAGTAAAATAGAGCATGAAGTAAACCAGTAATAAAAATGCGATGCAGTAAGTAAAACTAATCTACCATCACAGATTCGTACCTTAACTTATATGAACGCCCATACGACATATAAGTTAAGATGTCCAGGTAACCCATCATATAAAAGAGCCCATACTAATTTATATGATGGGGGTATGCTAATGTGTATGTTATGCTATGCTATGCTTATGATGATTTAGTGTGTTTATGCAATGAGACTCACCCATACGACTCCATGCGCACAAACCTTTATAGTTCCCAATTTGTTAGAAAGGAAGCCAACCTTTCGGGTACCGACCGTCGTGGCTCACAGTGGCAGTGGATCGGCCACTCCACATCCTAGGCGGGTATGCTCACTACCAATCCTAGACCTCATGTACGCCTCAACGCTAAGAACACAACAGCGGAGCTCCTGCGTACTCTTGCTGGAATCCACCAGACTTTAAGGTCGGGGTGTGTTATTAGAGATTGTCCTCCAGACCGCGGTACTCAAACTTACCGTCCCTCTAAAACTCACCCTCACCTGAGTCAACGTACTACCGTCGGTGACACGACTAGCCTAGTAACGAAGACTCGCCACTATTTGCAAAAGAAATAGGTGTTATTAAGTCCACCCGAGCCTCCGGCTCAGGGACTAACACACAAGCTGATCCAACTCATCTCCTCCTCGAGGGAGATCCATACTAGTTTGCTGACCTAATTAGGCTACTCTTGCCTACAATTTAGTTAGTATTATATTTAGGGTGAATCTTGGACTTCCCGCGGTATACCCCGTAAAGGGGCCCCCAACGGTACTAAGGGTTTAATGGGCTCAACCCCACCATCCTCTTTCACAACACAATTACTTTAGTTGGTGATTAACCTTTAGTTCACCCCTCATTATTTCATATAATTAAAGTAACTTAGCTCAACACCCGTCCCACCCAATTGGGTTGGACGTACCTCCACCCTCATGCACCAACCCTAGCACCATCTCACTGCTAACCCTAGGTTTGACCCTCTTTGAATCATTGTAAGCTATAACACAAATACTGAATGGCCATAACTTCTAATCACTACCTAGGGGTCTGAATTGTCTAAAATTCAAAATTCTGTTTTTACTAATCGCAGACCACTAGGTTGAACTAACCTCAAGCCTCAAAAGGAGATCCTTCTAAAAACTCATCACCAGGGTCTGTTATAATTATACTAGGCTCCCACTGACCTTAATAAGGTATGTTCCAATTTCCATAATTTTCCATATTAATTTGGTATTTATTATTATTTAAAGTAGTTAAGGCCTTAGGTCAAATTACACATGATCTATCCTCAAAATACTTCTACATGCTACATGAAAATTATCAGTAAGGTAATATTCTATATCATGGTGGTTTACTGAGTTTCATGACCCTAGGATGCCATGTGGCCTATTAAATCATCATAGTTGTATAATTACCAAAATGCCACTATAATTAGGAAAAATAATATTTCACATCTGAAAAATTCTACAAAAATTACCAAGTGTCCAAATGGGGTTCTAGAGTCCTCTGCCAAATATTTATATCATTACCATATGATTTGACTAATAAAAATGATTTAACATCCAAGTGTAGTAAATACCAATTTCTACATGATGTACATGAAATACAAATCCACAGGCTTCTAAATAATTATCATGGGCATGTATCAACATAGAATGACAGATAACCAAGTTTCATAATTTTGCCCAATGATTTGACATTTTTCATAATTAAATTCCTCTAAGCTAATAAGCACTTATAAATTCCTCCACAAGGGATAACACTTCAATAAATCATAATAAAATTACCGTAGCCTATTTTCATCGCAATTCAGCCACTGTTAAAATTTTAAAGCCATACAAGGTCATCTGACCATGCATTTTATTTATTTAAGGAGATAGTGGCAATTTCATTTAGCAAGAGAAAAATACATAAATGACTCTAAAAATTCCCATTAAATTATCTAAGCCATTGCATGCTCCTAAAAACATGTCTACCAAGTTCTGAGCCAGGGCAAGAACATTTGGTCCTATGTCCTTCACAAACCCTAAATTGCAACCCTAAGGGTTTACCCTTAGGGTTTTAGGACACACCACCCTAATGGCTCCAAATGCTCCATTAGGGGGTGTCACCTGCATTTATATATCATTACCTACATAATCATCCAGATTGGAGGAGGCCAACTCACTCAACTCCTCATATGGCCTAAACCCTAATTTGAGCTTTAAGGGCCCTCATTAGGGTTTCCCATTTTCCATATCAAATCAACTCCAAATGGAGTGAAAATTTAGGTAGGCACTACACATGTATTAAAGAGCATGCCACCAAAATTTGGTGTCATTTGGACTTCATATGCTCCAAAAATCAACTTTATTTAAATATCTTAACTTAGTGTAGGACCATTTCTAGTAAAACAGCTCCCCATGGAGCTGTGGGTCACCACATGACCTGAACTCAAGCCCTAATGAAAGGTAAGGTCAAGGCATACAACTTTAATGTTGGGCACTTTTTCTAATTCAGTCATTAAGGGCAGAAATTCCAACATAATGAATTATTTTATATAACAAAATATGGTGCGCACAAATCTTAAAGCAGATCCTGCGGCTAAGGCATCGTCTTCCTCCTCCAGCCAACGACTGAGATCGAGCCGTGCTGGGTGAGATTACGACCGGGATTGTCGGCGATCCAGCCACCACCACCGCCGGCCAACACCACCGACACCTTCGTGGTGGTCGGGGCTACCATCCACCGGCGACTGGCGGCCGGAGGCGGCGGTTTTCGGCGATCCCAGGCTTCCCGTTTCGAGCGGAAAACCATGGATTTAAGGAATGGATTCGGGCTCAATTGAGCCCGATCCTTCTTCGTTTTGTGATAGGAAGCTAGCATGCGGGGAGGGGAGGAGAAACGAACCGTGATTGGGGCGGGGCGGCGGCTCCGGTGGCGGTTCACCATGTTTAAGCTTTGCTCCGGCGAGCCTGCTCCCGATCTCAATTCTCCGGCTCTATCCTTGCTCCAGGTGTCGTTCCCAACTGCTCTCTCCCTTCTGAAGCTGATGGAGGGGTCAGTTGGGAGAGAGGAGGCTTGTATAGTCGGGTTTGAATTTGAAGCTCAAGGGGGAGGCGTGGCCGACCACTTATCCTGCTCCCTGCTGCCTTCTGCTTCCCTCTGGGTCAATCCTAGATCAACAGCAATCAGGGATGGCCCCTAGGCTGATTGGGGGTTGAGTGTGGAAGAAGGGGAGGGTGCTTTTGCTTTAACCTTTAACTTTTGCCTTTTTCATTACTTTTCGTCCCCCCACTCATTTGGTTAATCAAACCCATGGTGTGGGCTCAGTCCAAGGCTGATAAGGGGGTGTCCTAAGTCCATAAATAATTGGTTAATTGATGGGTGTTGGGTTCCATTCAATATTAGGCTTAGACTTCACCTTAAAGAGCTATGTTGACCATGGTTGACTTTGGTCAACAAGGTGAGTGGGTTGACCCCACATGGGGGTCATGGGTCCCTTGACATCACCCAACATTGGTTGGTCCATGGTGGGGCCCCAATTGGTTTAATTAACCAAAGGGTTTAGATTTGACCAAAATTAGGTAAAGTTTGACTTTGGTCAATTTCATGCAATTGGGTCCCACCCAAGTGCAATTTCCATCCTATTGGTCGTCCTTAGTGGTTAGGGTGGTATGGGGGAGTTCAAGTTGGTGAATTGAGGATCAATTGGCCTAAGGGAGTGATATTGGACCATGTTGATTTTGTGCCCTTGGTGTGCACTTAGAACTCTCCACTTGGCCTAAGGTCCCTAGTGGCCACTCTGCACACCACCCATGCCCTAATACCAACTAGGGGTCTAGAAGGACTAGGGATGTTACAAATCCCAATAAACAAAAGAAGTATTTCGTCCTCGAAATTTAGGTTCGGGTCTACGAGTTGTAAGTACTTATAAGGGTAAAGGATTTCAAAGACGTTTAATTTGTACCTGAAGTGATGAGTTCCGGGAAACGTTGTTGCATGAAGTCCAAGGGCACCCAGTTATGCTCCTGTTGCCCATGATTGAACTATAATAATCGGACATCGGAATCTCCTTCCACGGAAGAACTCGGACCTCTATTATATGATGCCTCGCATCATAAAAACTTCGCCTCCCTACCTTGGGCCTCCAACATCCGATCCTGAATCGGTCGTGCCCGCGTATCCGTCTCTTTTATACAATCTGACCCTAGAAACTTCGGGTCCTTGTTCTGAATCCAAGAAAGAGGTGTGTAACACTTTCTCCCATACGAGGCTGCGCACAACGTCATGTCGGTATTAGCCTGATGACTTATTGCTATATGAGAGATAAAACTGGAGCAAAAATCTTTACCAAGATTTCTCATTACACTTCTACTATTCCTAGCTAAGATTGTCGGCAATATTCCTACCAGGGGTTAATTGAAGGTTTATCCCGCCGCTCAGACCATCGTGCCACTAATCATAATGTGGGTTCTACTTTGCTCCATCCTGGTAATAAATAGGAAAAAGACACTTCGAAATCAAAACAAATTAACCAGGTGTGGGTGTTATCAAAATCACTACACCTCCTGGAGGAGGATCTATCTGAAATACATAAGATCCTACAGAGTTAATTTATACTATCATGTCGTGCTGGATGGCACAGAAATCCTTCGAGTTCAACTTAACTTAATAAGGTTGTATTCACGAACCATGCTTACATAATACTCTGCTCAAAAACCGATTAGCCAGAACGTGATTATTTAGCCGACCGTCATTGTCTATTTTGATTCTTCACTATACGATTCCCTTGCACGTAGGTGTTCAACACCACCTACTCCATGAGACCTTATCCCTTAACATATGAGGTCTCTGCTGATAAACTGTTTTCGACTCAGCGGATATAAGGTCATGTTTATCAGCTACAGAATAATAACATAAACCTTGATTACACTTGGACCAGAAGTCTCTTATGTCCTACGAATGCTACATGAGGTTAACGCTTCCTCACGTTAAAAAAAAATGTAAATATCCTCCATGTTTTTCTTTGAGAAACATAACGTATGTAGTTTAAAACAAATGTTCGTGAAATGACTCCCAACTACTTTCCATATCCACTTGGTTCATAACTCATGAGTAAAACCCTTTCTATCAAGACATGTTTTGACACAATTGATTTCAGCAAGAAGGGTGTCTCATTAAAGCCCATTAATCCTCGGGAAGTTTCACCATTTATAATGTTTTTTTTTGGAGAAAGTGTAAGTTCTGGTTCTTAAGATCGGAGGATTGTATGCAAATTATATATCTTCAATATATCATTCGTCAAATTTCACTTTAAATTTCCAATATCGAGTGGGCTAAACTTCCAAAGTTAAATAGTCTCATCTCACTTAAGCTATAAATTATGAAATAAATGATTCATCATAACGACCCTTCTCTTAGCTGTGTCGTCCAAATTTACGTTGATAAATATCATCAAGTAATATTAATAATTTCAAGCGGGAGTTGATAGTAACAACAACTAACCATTTGTTTTAACTCTCAAATCCTCAACATTTTAGTACATGATGGTCGTTGTCATTTTTCCCGAGATCCGAACATAGTAAGATCCTCCACCTTAGCCCTAAATAGTTTTATCATCATATTATAAGATCCAAAGAGTCACTTTCCTAAGCTCTCTGGTTATGCATAAACCAACTCCAAGAGTAAAATGATCTTAACTAAATTTACACCAAGGAGAGGGCTTGAATTTTTAATTAAAAATATTATCTGAAAATTACCTTTGAAAGCCCTGAAGTGTAAGAAGCTCTAGTTGTAATTTTTAACTTGCAAAAACTTGATTTCAATCTTCAAAATTTCACGATGCGACACCTCTATCCCAAGCTACTAAACCTGGCATTCTTCTTATTTTTCAGTACTTGACTTAATCGAGACATTTGTTCGGACGTCAATGTTTATTAATTGTTCCGATAACTGTACAAATCGATGTCTCGAGGTTAAGAAGGTGTATCTACAACAATACACTTGTAAGTTTGTTACGATAAACTGATTATTTCTTATGGTCATGAGAACTTATAGCCTAGTCTTACTTCTATCCATTCTAAATCTTACATGGCCTTGCACTGAATTTGCCGTTTATGACGTTTTTTCCTTGTGACCGGTAAGAGCTTGTTAACCAAACGTCCTTATAAACGACAAAACAACATTGTTTGGATCAGGAAGTTAGAGCAATTCCCTAAATTCTTAACCTGACTTTCTTGATTCCAAGAGTCTTATGCCCATACACTGGACAACCCTTTATGCATATCCAAATGATTAACAAGTTAATCACTTTTGACGACTTTGATTTAGCCTTGGAGCAATAAGATGAGTACACGCTCACACTTGAAATGCACCATTCACCTAAGTTGCCAGTATAACTATAGCGGTCACAACTTGGTATACACAATCCCCACTATTTAAGGTGAAGTAATTCTCCAAGGGTCTCAACTTCTAAGGAGGGTTGGTCCACAAACCAAAAGTGTATGAAAAGATCTCGCCATTACCCCGAGTATCATTGAATACTCCAAACCTCGAAATTATTACGTAAATGTCACAACATTTTCTAAATAAAGTCTAGGGGCAATCCAAGTCGGTATTTTATTGGCTCAATAAACAAAAGGATAAGCCCCTACCGATTTGGGCTAAGTCTCTTCAATACTTCTATGGTATAATCATCTTACATACGTACATAAACTTTAGGGCATATATTTTCTGACTTGGTGTTCCACCCCGAGACATATTGTTATGATAAGACTTAGGCTCCCAATGTTATAAGTTATGCTACCTTTTCCGAGTTCCCTATATGATTAACTAGGCAAGGGGGCCTTTTCAAAACAAAAAAATCCAATTCCAATTCGACCTCTGGTATTTTATGGTGGTTGCCTCAACGTACTGTAAAGGGAAGTATCAAGTTATGGTAAGGGAGTTATGCTTATGGGTCTTCTATTACTCTAAAAGAAGGCTACAGACACCCGATCTCCTCGAGATGGTCCTACCACTTGGTAGTAAAGCATAATCTTTAGCATGAAAGTTTCAACGTCTAGACTTATACTAACTTCTTCCTTTAGTTACGTTGGGTATCCTTAACCTTCAACCAAATCTAGACCCGAGGTCGCTCTTTAGACTAGGATGCGTCACTAAATTGTCTAAGTCAAAATTTGACCTAACTTATTGCTTAGTGGACTGTTTTATGTGATGATTTCATATATGGGCACACCATAGCTTCCGCTGCATAGTTTGTTCGCAAACTACACTCGAGCGGGGTGACCCAGTATGTTGTGGACTGTTCTCTTATGATCGTTCGTTCAGTGATACCATTTGTAAGATCTCTTTTCTCAAAACTCGTTCGGGTACATGAAAACTCGAACCTCTCCCACATCGCACGGTTGAGGTGGATCTTCGCCCAGAATCGCTGCCTTGCGGTGTCACCAACACTCGGGTTGGCTAACCCCGTTCGGCACCGACTCTGCCAGCTATACGATCATAAGTAAATATATGCCAAAAGTAAGTACAGAATTAAAGGCATGTCCACATGTCACAACATCATATAGATATATAATGAAACAGAAAGTCAAAAAAGAGACAGAATAAGCAAAAGGGGCTTAAGCCCGATACATATCCAAAATGAGTACTCTCTCTCTCTAAAACATGTGGAAACTACAAACTCTCAAAACTGAAAGCTAATTGTCTAGTCATCAACCTGTGGCGTCGTGGTAGTGCGCTGCATCCGCTGCTCAGGTCCTGCCATCTCGTCCAGCTGCGCGCGGGACAGCTCCGTCTACTCGGACTTCTGTTACGACCACATCCGACCGTTATTCATAAAGACTAAGTCATTTTGTCCTCGCCTCCCTCTACGACTCCTAGGAACCGAGCGGGAGGAAGAAGCGGACGACAACAAGGGGTAAACAAGGAAAGAGGTGACATGGCACTAATCTAGCAAGTATAGGAAAAACGGTAAAACTAGCTAGCAGTATAGTGCAAATAAATGACAGTAAAATAGAGCATGAAGTAAACCAGTAATAAAAATGCGGTGCAGTAAGTAAAACTAATCTACCATCACAGATTCGTACCTTAACTTATATGAACGCCCATACGACATATAAGTTAAGATGTCCAGGTAACCCATCATATAAAAGAGCCCATACTAATTTATATGATGGGGGTATGCTAATGTGTATGTTATGCTATGCTATGCTTATGATGATTTAGTGTGTTTATGCAATGAGACTCACCCACACGACTCCATGCGCACAGACCTTTATAGTTCCCAATTTGTTAGAAAGGAAGCCAACCTTTCGGGTACCGACCGTCGTGGCTCTGGCTCAGGGACTAACACACGTGTTATTTGTATAAGAAACAGGTGTTATTAAGTCCACCCGAGCCTCCGGCTCAGGGACTAACACACAAGCTGATCCAACTCATCTCCTCCTCGAGGGAGATCCATACTAGTTTGCTGACCTAATTAGGCTACTCTTGCCTACAATTTAGTTAGTATTATATTTAGGGTGAATCTTGGACTTCCCGCGGTATACCCCGTAAAGGGGCCCCGAACGGTACTAAGGGTTTAATGGGCTCAACCCCACCATCCTCTTTCACAACACAATTACTTTAGTTGGTGATTAACCTTTAGTTCACCCCTCATTATTTCATATAATTAAAGTAACTTAGCTCAACACCCGTCCCACCCAATTGGGTTGGACGTACCTCCACCCTCATGCACCAACCCTAGCACCATCTCACTGCTAACCCTAGGTTTGACCCTCTTTGAATCATTGTAAGCTATAACACAAATACTGAATGGCCATAACTTCTAATCACTACCTAGGGGTCTGAATTGTCTAAAATTCAAAATTCTATTTTTACTAATCACAGACCACTAGGTTGAACTAACCTCAAGCCTCAAAAGGAGACCCTTCTAAAAACTCATCACCAGGGTCTGGTATAATTATACTAAGCTCCCACTGACCTTAATAAGTTATGTTCCAATTTCCATAATTTTCCATATTAATTTGGTATTTATTATTATTTAAAGTAGTTAAGGCCTTAGGTCAAATTACACATGATCTATCCTCAAAATACTTCTACATGCTACATGAAAATTATCAGTAAGGTAATATTCCATATCAAGGTGGTTTACTGAGTTTCATGACCCTAGGATGTCATGTGGCCTACTAAATCATCATAGTTGTATAATTACCAAAATGCCACTATAATTAGGAAAAATAATATTTCACATCTGAAAATTCTACAAAAATTACCAAGTGTCCAAATTGGGGTCTAGAGTCCTCTGCCAAATATTTAAATCATTACCATATGATTTGATTAATTAAAATGATTTAACATCCAAGTGTAGTAAATACCAATTTCTACATAATGTACACGAAATACAAATCCACGGGCTTCTAAATAATTATCATGGGCATGTATCAACATAAAATGACAGATAACCAAGTTTCATAATTTTGCCCAATGATTTGACATTTTTCATAATTAAATTCCTCTAAGCTAGTAAGCACTTATAAATTCCTCCACAAGGGATAACACTTCAATAAATCATAATAAAATTACCATAGCTTACTGTCATTCCAATTCAGCCACTGTTAAAATTTCAAGGCCATACAAGGTAATCTGACCATGCATTTTATTTATTTAAGGAGATAGTGGCAATTTCATTTAGTAAGAGAAAAATACATAAATGACTCTAAAAATTCCCATTAAATTATCTAAGCCATTGCATGCTCCTAAAAACATGTCTACCAAGTTCTGAGCTAGGGCAAGGACATATGGTCATATGTCCTTCACAAATCCTAAATTGCAACCCTAAGGGTTTACCCTTAGGGTTTTAGGACACACCATCCTAATGGCTCCAAATGCTCCATTAGGGGGTGTCACCTGCATTTATATATCATTACCTACATAATCATCCAGATTGGAGGAGGCCAACTCACTCAACTCCTCATATGGCCTAAACCCTAATTTGAGCTTTAAGGGCCCTCATTAGGGTTTCCCATTTTCCATATCAAATCAACTCCAAATGGAGTGAAAATTTAGGCAGGCACTACACATGTATTAAAGAGCATGCCACCAAAATTTGGTGTCATTTGGATTTCATATCCTCCAAAAATCAACTTTATTTAAATATCTTAACTACCACAACAACTATAGGTAAAAGTGCCCATCAAGGGCTGATCTTTGGGCATAGGGTGCCCCTAGGGTATACCTACCCATGGTTAAAATCTTAGCTTCAAAACTTGAGGGGTTTAGGCTAGGTAATTATTTTAGTGGACTGACCTAGTGTAGGACCAGTCCTAGTAAAACAGCTCCCCAGGGAGCTGTGGGTCACCAAATGACCTGAACTCAAGCCCTAATGAAAGTTAAGGTCAAGGCCTACAACTTTTATGTTGGGCACTTTTTCTAATTCTGTCATTAAGGGCCCCTAATAAATTTTAGAATTGTCTGGATGAGTAAGGGCAGAAATTCCAACATAATGAATTATTTTATATAACAAAATATGGCGCGCACGAATCTTAAAGCAGATCCTGCGGCTAAGGCATCGTCTTCCTCCTCCAGCCAACGGCTGAGATCGAGCCGTGCTGGGCAAGATTGCGACCGGGATTGCCGGCGATCCAGCCACCACCACCGTCGGCCAACACCACCGACACCTTCGTGGTGGTCGGGGCTACCATCCACCGGCGACTGGCGGCCGGAGGCGGCGGTTTCCGGCGATCCCAGGCTTCCCATTTCGAGCGGAAAACCATGGATTTAAGGAATGGATTCGGGCTCAATTGAGCCCGATCCTTCTTCGTTTTGTGATAGGAAGCTAGCATGGGGGGAGGGGAGGAGAAACGAACCGTGATTGGGGCGGGGCGGCGGCTCCGACGGCGGTTCACCATGGTTAAGCTTTGCTCCGGCGAGCCTGCTCCCGATCTCAATTCTCCGGCTCTAGCCTTGCTCCAGGTGTCGTTCCCAATTGCTCTCTCCCTTCTGAAGCTGATGGAGGGGTCAGTTGGGAGAGAGGAGGCTTGTATAGTCGGGTTTGAATTTGAAGCTCAAGGGGGAGGCGTGTCCGACCACTTATCCTGCTCCCCGCTGCCTTCTGCTTCCCTCTGGGTCAAGCCCAGATCAACAGCAATCAGGGATGGCCCCTAGGCTGATTGGGGGTTGCGTGTGGAAGGAGGGGAGGGTGCTTTTGCTTTAACCTTTAACTTTTGCCTTTTTCATTACTTTTGGTCCCCCTTCTCATTTGGTTAATCAAACCCATGGTTTGGGCTCAGTCCAAGGCTGATAAGGGGGTGTCCTAAGTCCATAAATAATTGGTTACTTGATGGGTGTTGGGTTCCATTCAATATTAGGCTTAAACTTCACCTTAAAGAGCTATGTTGGCCATGGTTGACTTTGGTCAACAAGGTGAGTGGGTTGACCCCACATGGGGGTCATGGATCCCTTGACATCACCCAACATTGGTTGGTCCCTGGTGGGGCCCCAATTGGTTTAATTTAATCAAAGGGTGTAGATTTGACCAAAATTAGGTAAAGTTTGACTTTGGTCAATTTCATGCAATTGGGTCCCACCCAAGTGCAATTTCCATCCTATTGGTCTTCCTTAGTGGTTAGGGTGGTATGGGGGAGTTCAAGTTGGTGAATTGAGGATCAATTGGCCTAAGGGAGTGATATTGGACCATGTTGATTTTGTGCCCTTGGTGTGCACTTAACACTCTCCACTTGGCCTAAGGGCCCTAGTGGCCACTCTGCACACCACCCATGCCCTAATACCTACTAGGGGTCTAGAAGGACTGGGGATGTTACAGTCTCCATACTCGCCAAGATGTCCAAAAGGGAGGAAATTTTGGCCCGCCTCAAGGCCTCGCAGGCGACCCAAAAAGCTAAAGCCACCGAGCTCGCCCCATGGATTTGCCAGCAAACTACTCTGCCCTCGCCTCAGACCAAAAAGGCAAGGACCGTCGGACTGCCGTCCGGGGAGGATGAGTCATCACCACTGTCCCTGTCCCCCCGCTACGAGCTCGCCTCGCAGGTTCTACTATCAGGTTCAGCAATCCATCCTTTACTCGTCGAACCCTACTTCCTTACTCGCAGACTCCTCCTGAAGAAAATATCCTTGGACAGTCGCCCCCGGGGTCTCGCCTCGCGTCCCCTGGGAGGGTCGACCTCCCTCCTCCGGATGTGGGGACCTCTGGCCCGCGAGTCTCCTCCTCGCATCCTGGTAAGTTGTTCGCCTCGCCACATTTCGTATTTCATCCTGCTAAAAACGTACTTTTTTCACAGTGACCCCTCTCGCGACTCCGGAGAGGCGGACCACCTCTCTGGTGGGCTCGCCAACCCTACCTGAAACGACAATCATTACCCCAGGCTTTGCGTCACTACAACAAACTGCACCTATAGTAAGGACTAAATTGTAACGAAGAAGAAATTTGTTACTAATAACAACATTTGGTAACGAAAATTTTCTATCGTTACAAAATATTAATTTTTTGTAACAAGTATTTTATATTTCGTTACAATACCTAAATGTTGTTACAATAAGTGCAGGTATTTGTAACAAAATTAGTTTTACGTTACAAATAGTAAAATATCTTCACAATAAACAACAATTGTAACAACACCTTGAAAGTATTTGTAATAACTAGAATTTCCTTACAATTAGTATTTGTTTGTAACCAAAGTTTTGTTACAATAAATTTATTAAATTTTAAAATGAATGAAAAATGCCACTATTTTTTAATATAAATTCATAATAAAATATAGACTACAAAAAAAACCTTAATTAGCAAGGAGCTAAATCCATTGCTATTTTGTTAAATTTCTTGCTAATTTTAATTAGCAAGAAATTTAGAAACAAATAATTTGTGTAGCTAATATGCTCCTAGCTAAGTTTAGCAAGGAAATTATTCCTTCTTATTTTGCAAGGAAATTAGCAAGGGATTGTATTTGTTGCTAATATTTAATATTTTTTTTAATTATTTGTTATAATGAAAATAATATTCATATAAAAAAAATGTACTCATTTAATAGCACTTGTTAGGATTCGAGCCCATCACCAACCATCAACAATAAAGCAATCTTAACCAACTCTCCAGACGCCATTATCTGTTGGGAAATGGAGATATTATATATATATTTCCTTGAGAGTTATATATATATATATTTGCCGCAAAAATATATATAGATATATTTCCGTATAATATTTATTTTCGTAACATATATAATATATATTTCCTTAATATATACGTATATATCCTTATCATATATATATATTTCTGTGCATTCTTATATAATATAAATTTCTTATATTATATTATATATATAAATATACTATATGTATATATTTTCTTATATACTTATAATCTATACAAATTTATAAATATATATGGATATTTATACAATTAAATAAAGAATTCAATGTATTATTAATTATTTAATTGAATATAAAATATCAATGCTAATTTATAAATATAAATAAATAACAAATATGTTTTACAAGAGGGGAATAAAATAAAATAAAAATTCTAGGAAGAGATGAATTTTTTTGAAAGGAAATTATTTTTTCTCTATATAAATATTTAGCAACAAAAAATTTCGTTGCTATTTTACAACAAAAAATCTGCAACAAAATATTTCGTTCCTATTTTAACAACAAATATTTAGCAACGAAAAAATTTGCTGCCATCTTTGCAACAACAAAACCCCTTGCTATTTTCGTTGGTAATGTAAAAATTCAATTACCTAGCTAAATTCGATGCTAATTAGGAAGGAATTATGTGGCATTACTAAATTTCCTTGCTAAATGTGATTTTTCTTGTAGTGAAGTATTTTATATTTCGTTGCAATACCTAAATGTTGTTACAATAAGTGCAGATATTTGTAACAAAACTAGCTTTACGTTACAAATAGTAAAATATCTTCACAATAAACAGCAATTGTAACAACACCTTGAAAGTATTTGTAATAACTAGAATTTCCTTACAATTAGTATTTGTTTGTAACCAAAGTTTTGTTACAATAAATTTATTAAATTTTAAAATAAATGAAAAATGCCACTATTTTTTAATATAAATTCATAATAAAAATATAGATCATATATAATAACTTTAAATTTATTAATGATTTCTTATATATTTCGACATAAAATATAATAACAAAATCGCTAATAATACCCAAATTAACCCAGTTGTATCTACTTACGTAGCTAGTGACACACACACACACACACACACACACACACGAGTGACCTGCAGTACACAGGGGGCCTCTGTGCCCCACGCAACAGTACACATTCGCCGCGATCGGGCGGGCGGAGACCCCCCGTGTACTAAAGCAAAAAACATTAAATAAAATAACATATACAATTAAAGTATGATAACACGTACATGTCATATCTATTACTAGAAGACACATGATTTAATGAAAATAGATATAAAGAAAGTCATAAATACATGTCATATCGATAAAAAGAGAAAAATAGAGAGAGAGGGGATATGGAGAGAGAAAGAGCGAGAAAAATTACTTTTTTTATTATAAAGCGCACATTTTTAAAAAAATAAAAATTGTAATCTTGATTTATATATTTTTAAGGTCGTTTTGAGTACGCATACGTATATGCCAAGAGCACATCCCGCCATGAAGCGGGCGCAACCCGCAATGACGCATCGATTTAACTGTTCCGCTTGAATACGAGCAAAGCCTGCAGCGACGCATCGAGCACGAGCGAAGTTGCTAATATATATATATATTTACTATTATATAAAGAAGTACTTTGTCTTCCATCTATGCCGTTAAATAAAGTCCAAGAGTCCAAATTTGTAATCTCCACCATCAATTATTTTCTGAATAAAAAAATAAAAACCAAGACCTCCTAAAGCTAGAGGCGATGAGGGACTATGAGAGAGAGAGAAAGAGAGGGAGAGAGAAAAAGTGAGAAGAGAGGGAGAAAGAGGGCTGCGAAGATCGAGGAAGAGAAAGAGAAAGTTAAGAGAGAGGGGCGGTGAGAGAGAGAGGCAGTTAGAGAGAGAGAGAGGAATAGATATATATAATATTATTATTATATATGTAGATATATTATATTTAAAGAGAGTGGGAGAGAGGGGGCGGTGAGAGAGAAATAGGGAAGACAGAGAGAGGGAGGGCTACGGAGAGGGAGAGAAAGAGAAAGTTAGAGAGAGGGGCGGTGAGAGAGAGGCGGTTAGAGAGAGGCAGTTAGATATACGAGCATCTTCGCACGGGCTACGCCCGTGCTCGATGCTCTCGGGCGGCCTTCGACCGCATCAATGCGAGCTTCGTCCACACAAAGTCCGTGCGAAGATGCTCGTATGTATGTATGTAATTAACTCTAAGTGCGTTCGACGAACTCGAGGTGAGTTGCGTTCAAAGAACTTGAGGTGAGCTGCGTTCGACGAACTCCTGGAGGCTGCGTTCGACGAATTCCTTGAATTCGAAGAGCTGCCTTGTTCTCGGCGGGCATGAAATTCTTCGAGTGAGTTCGAAGAACTATGCGTTCGACGACCTCGAGGTGAGCTGCGTTCGACGAAGTTCTAGAAGCTGCGTCTGACGAACTCCTGGAGGCTGCGTTCGACGAACTCCTGGAAGCTGCGTTCGAAGAACTCCTGGAGGCTGCGTTCGACGAACTCCTGGAGGCTGCGTTCGACGAATTCCTTGAATTCGAAGAGCTGCCTTGTTCTCGGCAGGCATGAAATTCTTCGAGTGAGTTAGAAGAACTCCGCGTTCGACGAACTCGAGGTGAGCTGCGTTCGACGAACTTGAGGTGAGTTGCATTCGATGAACTCCTGGAGGCTGCGTTCGACGAACTCCTGGAGGCTGTGTTCAACGAACTCCTGGAGGCTGCGTTCGACGAACTCCTGGAGGCTGCGTTCGACGAACTCCTGGAGGTTGTGTTCGACGAATTCCTCGAGGCTGTGTTCGATGAATTTGCTTGAATTCGAAGAGCTGCCTTGTTCTCGGCGGGCAATTCCACCCCTCTTCCATTTGCCGCCGCCGGCGGTGCCGCCGGCGGCCTGACCGGCGTCCACTGCTGGGTGCGCCGGCCTCGGGCGAACCCATCAGGGGTTGTCCGACGGCAAGCGAGCAGGGCCACCGCCGGCGATGACCCTGCCCATGCGACCCGGATTGGGTCGCACGGGCATGTTGAAAATGTTGAAGAGTGAAGTTGGCGGTCTGGGAGGTGACCGCGTGGTCTGGTCTAACTGCACGATCTCGTGGTCTCCTCTGCGGTCTGGCTTACTCGGTCTAGCCGCAATCTTATTTGGCCTGACCGCCGTTCTATGTCCAAGGTTGCCGAGGTGAGGCCGCGCGGTCTGGTTCGTAAGACCGCGTGGCGAGCTGTTCTCTGTACTGTGCGGGTTAAGCTGTTGACCGCACAGGGTTGTTATTCTGGAAGGGGCAGTCGGTCTGGTGACTGTCCGGGTTCTTGAGGGTGCGCGCCGACTAAGGTTCTCTTAGTCGCGCTGTCTCCTCTTTTGTGTTCGCATAGGTTGGTCCCTTGGCGATCTGCTGGTATATGCGGACACTGGTGTTGGTCGACTTGGAGGGTTGTTGCCTTAGTCGACTTGGCTGTGTTCGCGGTCTCTGGAGGAGGTCTCGTATATGCGGACACTGGTGGTGGGCATCATGACCGTGCGAGTTGTCATGATCGCGCGGCTTCTTGGAAGAGTGGCGATCTCCTGGTCAGGGTTGAAGCCGACGAGCTCACAAAGCGCATATCGATCTTCTGACCGCGCGGGTTGACCAATCTTGGTCACACGGTCAGGGCGGTGACTCTATCTCATAGGGTAGTGACTAGATCTGGTCCCATGCCTATAAATAGGAGTCACTGTAGCAGCAAAATAAATCGCACCAAGTGTAAGCTGAACTCGTGCCTAGAACTTGCGGTCTCGCTTTTATGACCGACCAGTTTGCTGATTGAATTTCCTTTGTGCAGCTTCTGCGGATTGTGCTGATCGCAGCGGTCACCTCTTCTTCTAAAGTGTCCGGGTGGTCTGCAGCTTGCAGTGTGGGTTGCTGGAGTTCGGGAGAATCAGTGGAGTTCTGGAGGTCGCGGAGCTTCAGTGGTGTTGGTCAAGTCGCGGGCAGTCTGTTCGCGCGGTCTCCTTTTCTAATCGCGCGAACATCCAAACCACACAGTTTGGCGACTTCTATTTTCAGACCGCCAGTTATCTTTCTTCAGCTTTGTATTGTTCCTTTTGGTTTTGTGTACTGGCGAAATCATGTCTCGCCATGTATACCTCGCTCTGTAATGAAGATTTCTGCTGTCATCAATAAAGATTGCTGTTTCATGTGCTTCTGGTTGTTGGCTGTAACTTTGAGTTGTACAATTCTTGCTCACTCCTAGATCTACGGAAAATTTCACATGGTATCAGAGCGAGGTTGGAGTGGATAGAGCAGTGAACAACTTAAAGTTGCCATCGCCTTTGTGAAGAAGGAACCAGTGGTAGAGCCATGGAAGCAAGAGGTCTTGGAATTGAGATGCTCACGTCGACTAACTTCAAGAAGTGGAAGTCGCGTATGCAGAGTTATCTTCTGGGCGAGGACCTCTGGGAGGTTGTTGGAGAAGATAGTACACAGGAAGTTATCCCAGTCGGGGATAATGTTCATGAGGTGAGGAATTGGAGAAGGATTAATGCGAAAGCAGAGTTCACTCTGAAAAGGGCAATATCACCTGACCTATTCGATCACATCTTAGGGTGTGGATCAGCTGCAGAGATCTGGAGATCCCTGGACGGGCTGTTTAACAAGAAGAATGCAGCGAGGCTACAGTTCCTGGAAAATGAGCTGGCTAGGTCGGCTCAGGGAGACCTATCTATCTCTACATTCTTCCTAAAGATGAAGAACCTGTGCGCTGAGATATCAGCACTGGATCATGATGAGCCAATTTCTGAGGCAAAGCTGAAGAGGCACATCATCTGCGGCTTGCGGAAGGAGTATGTGGCCTTTGTGACGTCTGTGCATGGTTGGGCAAATCAGCCATCTCTGCTGGAGCTGGAGAATCTGCTTGCGTCGCAGGAGAGCTTAACAAGGCAGATGGCGGGGGTGTCAGTGTCTGGGGGAGAAGGCGAGGTGCTCTTCACAGGGAAGAAGAAGAAATGGGATAAGAAGAAGAAGACCGCTGGAGGCAATAGGCCTTCAACTTCTGGACAGCAGGAGAGGGGCTATCCTACCAATAATGAAGGGAAAAAGAAGGGAGAAGGACCCAAATGCTTTAGGTGCGGAAAGCTTGGTCACATCAGGAAGGACTGCCAGGTGAATCTTCAGCCAGGGCATGCTGCTACAGGGAAGGAGGAAACTGAGGCCAGGCAAAATGATGGAGGATGGGGAGGAGCCTTATCGGCTTCTGTCAGAGCTGCGACTCCTATCAACTATCAGGAGGACTGGATCGCAGACTCGGGGTGTGGTCATCACCTCACTGGGGACGAGTCGAAGCTTTCTTCAGCGCATCCTTACTCAGGTAATGATGTTATCATAACTGCTGATGATACTGTGCATACTGTCGAGAAGGTGGGGATTGTTTCCTTGGGCAGTGATAGGGGGCTACTTGTAACATCCCCCAAACAGCTAGACCTCTAAGTTGGTTTTGTCATGACTAGGTCATGACAAAACCATAGGAAGAGCTCAAAACCTTGTGAACATAGGTGAGAAGGAGAAAACCCAAGTGGTCTGCAAATAGCAATTTTCAGATACCAAGCCTAGGGTTGGACTTTAGGACCCCACCTTGAACCTTGACCCCACAATATCATCCCTAACCCATTAGAGGTCTCCTTGAAGCACCAGTGACCCATTGGGGTCAACCTAAGAGGCCAATTAGATAAAAGTCAACCTTAATTCTAAAATTGGTCAAACTAACTCAACTAAGGTCAATTGGCCCCCACCATGCCAAATTGACCCTGCCCCTACCCTTATATGGGCACTAGGATCCTAATGGACCAAAAAGCCCCATCATGGGACTTGCAATTTGACCAATTTACCCTTGCCCTAATTTAGGTCAAAATGATCTAATTGGCCCAAATTGGACCCAATCCACTTGAGATAGACCCAACTGGTGTGGTCCACCACCTATTGGGGATTGAATGTTGCTGAGTTGGCCATTCAATTTCAGAAAGTCGGCTAGAAGAGAGAGAGAATGGTGGTTTTCCCCAAATCGGAGAGAGAAAGAGAGCATTCATGGAGATTTAATGTAATTGATCCTTCATTTCCTTCCCAATTGATGAGCATTCACCTTCCCCCATCAGTTACAAACAAATTTTGGAGTTTTCTATGACCAGAGGGGCTGGATTAAGAGAAATTAGAAGTAACCGAAATTGTGCTAATGGCCATTAATGGCTTTCAGGAATAAAGCCATCCCAAGCCCGATTGAAACCCCCATTTCCTTCACTACTCAGAGAGGAAGAGATTCCCCAACTTTCCTGAAGGAATCGTACAGTGGAGGCCTAAATCGGCATGGCACCAAAAGCTCCAGGACGGACATGGCCAACAAGAAATCGGCAAGGAGCCAAGCACCCACACAGGTCCGATCCTCTTCTCCTCCCTTAGTGCTAGATCTTTTCATATTTCAGGGCTTGATCCGTGCACAATAGGGCTCGGATTTGTGTTTCTGAAAGAGTACGTTACGCACTCTTTTTCCCTCCTCTAAAAACTAGATCCGACCACCTCCGGCCGGCCAACCACCCCTATCGCCGGCCACCACCTCAACGGAGGTGGTGGTGGCATTGGCCGGCCGGAAAGAGGCGTAGGTGGCCCGGAAATCACCCCGCAAAGAGGCCCAGGATGGGCTGTCGCGAGCCGTTCAATGATTGGGGACGATGATGGAGAGCCGTCGGATCTTTATATTAATGTTTACGATTATATCATTTATTTCGTCGAGCGCTGTAAGAAATACGTCGAGCGAATAATTCGTCGAACGGGAGGTGTTCAGCTTTAGTCGAGCGCTGTTATAATAGAATTTAGTCGAGCGTTGTTATGCTCTGATTTAGTCGAGCGAATATTTCGTCGAACGCTGATGTGTTCAGCTTTCGTCGAGCGCTGTTATATGTCATTTTCGTCGAACGCTGTTATTTATTAATTAGTCGAGCGCTGTTATATATTAACTTAGCCGAGAGCTGTTTTAATATTAATTAGTCGAACGCAGCTTTGTTCAGATTTCGTCGAGCGCAGAGTTGTTCTGCCTTCGTCGAGCACAGTTAACTTCGTCGAACGCAGAGTCATTCTGCTTTCGTCGAGCGCTATTTAAATTTCGTCGAACGCAGAAACATATAAATAATGAAATGTTTATATGATTTCTGTCACACCCTTTTTGTTGTAGTTTATTTTAATTGTTAAAAATACTAGATCACCTCTGATGAAAAAGTGGTCAACACCAAAGTTGTATCCCTTGGAGTCTATTTTATTTTAAAATTAATTTCACCCCAAAAGGAGTTCTGTAGCTCCCTGTAGGTCCATTTTGGTGGGGCTGGTCCCTAGTGTAGGACAGCCACCATTTCTTGAATAACTTTTGATTGGGAAAAGATATGGACTTGAGATTTCAAACATAGTCTTCTTATACCTATACACACATCATATCCAAAGATGGGATTTTTAGGTGAACCTTTTTCTAAGGTTTTTGAGATAATTTTATAAATAATATATTAATTAAATAGTGGGTCAAAAGACATCCAATGCCCTCCAAATTTTGGTGGATGCTCCTTAAGGTTATGTTATGACCTAGGTAAAAATATCAGCCCAGTTGGGACTGTTTTGGTTGGGTAATTTGTAAACCCAAGTTAGGTCAAGTTGGGACAAAGTTAGGGCATGGTGTTTATCTTAGAATTTTGTAGTCAAATCTCCTCACCATGAGATGGAACCTTGTCCACTGGTTTAGGATCACCAAAGTATCCCCATGAGTGGTTTGGGGTGGTGAGGTGATTAAGCCCTAGAACACTAGTTTTATTCCTAGGTGTGCATTTAGATCCTTGTGAAGGCCATGTGGTAAAAAGTCCCTGTATGGTTATGAAACTTGGTGGATAAGTTCATAGTATATAAATAGGCCCTGGGTAATTTTATAGGAATTTTGGGAGCAATTATTCCCTCTGAATTAGGACATAATCCTTTTAGAGAAATTTCTTATAAGAGATGATTACAGGATCAAAATGCCTTGGATGATGATGAAACTTAGGTAGTGTCTATGTTATCATGATATACACCTTTGGTAATTTTTGTGTATTTAATTGAATGATTTAACCTGTACTTCATTCACAAGGCACCTATTTTGATTTAGACTTAAGAAAAATAATTGAGGGTCCAATACTCATTGTTAAATTGTGCAAATTGGTGATAGGACATTTCAAAGCATTAAGAAGCTCTGTGAAGTTTTATAGATATTTTGAAACTTAAATAAGTAGGCTACTTCACAATTTATTTAATTTGAGGTTTTCTGAAAGTATTTATTTAAGTAAGAAAATGATTCCCTTAAATCCTGAAACTTAGTCAGTAGCCTTTTCTGATGAATACAAGAGTTTGGTAATTTTCCCATAATTTTAGTGTTGAGGTTTTTGGTTGTTCCTTCATAAAACTATGATTTTGGATAGATGATAAATAATTAAATTAGAGGAGAATTTCTTACTGTAAAAATATGATATGCTGTTTCTGATGTTATTTAGTCACCATAGATTTATCGTAATTTTTGGAGAGCCATATCATAAGATTTACTTATACTTCATGTTCATTTTCATACTTGGCAAATGTTTGGAGAAATTAAAATAAATATTAATTTATTAGGGAAAAATATGATTCTCTAGAGTTAGTCTTATAACATCATGGTAAACCTCCAGTAAATAGATTGGGTCAGTTGGATGAATATTTGGAGTACCTCTAGTTGTGAGCATCATATAACTCATTTGGTTTGCGTATAGTAAAACTGTGAAATTTAGAATCAAGTGGATCCTTAGGAGGGAATGGGAGGTGATAGTTTATATAGGTGTAGTCAATAATACCTAGAGGGGGGGGGGGGGGGGGTGAATAAGTTTTACTTATTTTCTTTGTTTAAACCTAATGTTTCTAGCTACAGAAAACACAATCACAGAAAGCACACAAGGATGTATAGAGGTTCCTCAAGACAGGGTGTCTTGAGTAGTCCTCTTTCCCCCTTCACCTTTCTAACAATGAGTTAGACAAGGCCACAAACTCCAATCTCGGCTCCTTGAGCTTACACCACAAGTTCCTCAGAACTTCTCAGATCAAGAGTGATCCTACCTCAGGCACGCAGCCCTACACCCAGGCTCAGCAGCCCTACACCTCAGGCTCAGCAGCCCTACACCTCAGGTTCAGCAGCCCTACACCTCAGGCTCAGCAGCCCTACACTCAGGCTCAGCAGCCCTACACCTAAGGCTCAGCAGCCCTACACCTCAGAGTAATGTAACTCCTACAACACAGAAATCACACAGATTTCCTACCTCAGACCTATCAAGAAGTCCTACCACTCAAGCTGTCAACACAGCTCTACACACAGGCTCAACAGCCTTTCACTTAGGCAACAATGCCTTACAAAGATATAAAAGAGTTTGAACTAAATACAGAAGACAAAAGATGTACTCTTAGGTCTTCTAAGTCCTTTCTTCAGAACCGAAAAACAGCAGCTTCAGATTTGTATCACCTTGATCTTCTCATTCAGCAAAGCAGAAGATCAACTTGCCCTTCTTGAGTTTGTACAGGAAGAGCTAACTAATCCCCCTTAGAAGATTAACTTCAGCTGCAGAGAACAACTTCAACTGGCTGAAACGTGAATGCTCGATTGCGGCGTACAACAAAGACTTTTCAATGGAACAGTACTTATTGTTGTGCCCTAGCATCTTCTTTTATACCTCCAGAAGGCTTCAACGGCTATATCGATCCTTCTGACATGGTATGGGGCAGATTGGAGTTGCTTTTCCCTTTCAATTGTCGTTTGCGCCAAAAGCAGATCCCGTCGGCACATTTGGATCTGTCTCAACGGTTGGGCTAAGACAACTTCCAGTCTCAGCGGTTGGGCTGAGACAGCTTCCAGTCTCAGCGGCAGCTCCAGTCCCCTTCTCAGCGGTTGCTCCAGTCTCCTTCTCAGTGGATCCGCTGAGACGGCTCCTCGTCTCAGCAGTTCTGACCCTTCGTCTCAGCGGTTCTGCTGAAACAGATCTTCATCTCCTTGTGGATGGTTTCTTCTCATCTAAGGCCATGTTTGGCCCTTTCTTTTGAGTTACCTGTGCCTGTATATCCTACACAAGTATAGCTTTGTTAAATACTATTGGAACATGGTCTTCCGCATCTCCTAGGTTTGAGAATAACAAATCTTATGTGTATTTGATCTTGTGTGTTCAAGTGTGCATGTTAGCATAGTCCACATGACTCAAGGAGTACTCATGATGTCTGCCCCCAAAATTGAGGCCAAAATTCGAAGAGGCTCACTAGCGCCGGCGGTAGTGATAGCGCCCGGCGCTAGCATTGATCTACGCGATTCCATCATCGTTTTTAGAAGGAGCTAGCGCCCGGCGTTAGCTACTAGCGCTGGCGGTAGCATGGCGCACAAGAGGCATGGAGCAATATGTTGCCGCGGATTGAAGATCCTGCCGCGCAAAACGTTTCCAAATCCGGGCTAGCGCCGACGGTAGCGCTTGGGCTATAAATTGGATGCTTTGGCTCCGAATTCTTCATCCTCCTCCAATCCCAAACTCCAGAGCTTCGTGCCATACCAGAGAGAGGAAGATTCAGAGCGATACTCCCACAATTCCATAAAGCCTTAAGGAGATCCGTGGAGAAGATTTCAACACGCGTCATCATCGTGACGAAAGGCTGCATCGACTACGATCATACTCTGCGGGCCTTCGTCCACTTCTCCAAGAGATCCACATAGAGGGAGTTTTTATATTATTGTATTTTCATTTCATATCTTTTCTGTAAACGGTAGTGAAATCGCCTCGTGTTGGCGACTAGGTCTGGGGTAGGACTTGTAAGACCCCCTCCCGGTACACAAAACATGGCCGATGGGAGTCTTATGCCCAGGACAGCCGCCTTGCGGAGGCGTCAGCTCACGGGCTAGCCACCTCCACATGACGCCTATCCTGCCGGCTAAACCAACTCAACAGCGCCAACCCATCAATAAACTAAAACCAGAAGCCACATATAGCTATAAATAATTCGCATAAGTAAGAGTCCATAATTATACAAAAGGTAGCTCCATGAGCTCCTGCAAAAGTACATCAGAGTATCCCAAAAGATGCCCCAAGGGCTACAACTCAACACTACTACTCACGTCTGTCACTGCTGGTACTGTAGGTATCGCTGTCTCCGGCCCTGTCGTCCTGACCTGACTGTCCTTCTCCTGCGCCGTGCGCTGCGGCTCCGAGGCGCACTCCTAAAAAGAGGGACGTAGCAACCGTTAGTCATAAAGACTAAGTGGCTTCACATCCGCTCCCCCGGCGACTCCAAGGCACCAGGCGGTAGAATTGAATAGAAGCTGCAATATTAGCAATAGTATACAAAACAGGTGACAGGAAGGGTTGTTCATATGTGTCGGTTGTATAAGTACCCAAGTACTTGCAATGGCACTAACAAGCTGTTCATAAATATATATAAGTAGCAGCAGTTATAAATGCAAGTACTGGAAACAGGAAGCATAAGCAGAGTATCAAAATCGTACTAGTAACAGGACATAGATAAAGTATCACAGAGCTGAATTGAACTTAACTTATAAGGATGCCCATACAAGCTTATAAGTTAAGGGTCTGCATATAAAGGTAACTCATCATATAAAGGTGCCCATACAAGTTTATATGATGAGGTTCCACTGCGGTGCAATGCAATGTTTATGATATGAATGCGGTGCAATGATTATGATATGAATGCGGTGCAATGATTATGATATGAATGCGGTGCAATGATTATGATATGATGACTGACTCATGCACACTTGCTATGTCGACATAGACATTCAGTTCCCACTTTTCGAGGGTAGCTAACCACTCAGGCGCCCCCTGTCGTGGCCAGACGGTGGCAGTGGCACGGGCTTCGCCACTACTAGGAGGGTATGAACACTACCGGTCCTAGGCCTATGTACGCCTCGACGCTCAGAACACATACAGCGGAGACCCTGCGTACTACCCGCACTCATGCGGGGTCTTCAAGACGCGGAGGGGATCTATTGGGCAGATGGACACCAAGACATTCCAACCCAACCGGTCTAGAGTCTAACTGCCGGCTTCTGTCGGTGTCATGACTAGCAAGCCCATAGACCCGCCACAAGTAATCCTCCAACCAGGATCACTACACCACCATGTATGAACCATGCACATTCATGTAATTCCCATGCATAAACCGCGCTATCAAGCACCCAAGGACTCAACCAGTCCTAGGCCTTGTACGTCTCGACGCTAAGAACACACAGCGGAGACCCTGAGTACTACTCGACGCTAGGAACACACAGCGGAGCTTCCAAGGACACAGAAGGGGACTTGGGTAGGTGAGCACCAAGAGTCCAACCAAACCGGTCTAGAGTCTAACTGATGCTAACTAACATCCAAGGCCCCCAACAATAGGGTCCTTAACGTATCACCGCAAGATATAACCATACCTTATAATCCACCCCAAGCCATCAATGCTAACCATACCGAGTTATCATAACTCTTTTGCGGTGGTGAGTGTATATCACGGAAATTACTCTACGAAAATCGGTAGGACTACCTGTGCACGATGTCATATTCATATTACACTAAATATGTACTCCCCAACTTATCACCAATATTCAAGCGTCTTAAGTACAAATCACAACGTGATTCAACACGATTAAAGCTATCAAGCTTATGGGGAGGTTATCACCAATCTACATCATCCAATAGATTATCGAGCAATGTGAATATTAATTCATTCATGTCCTTTTTACGATTCCACATAAATCTACAATTTATGGTTTATTCAAGGGGACATCTTATCAAAAATAAATCTGAACTCATTATCATAAGCCAATGCTAGCATATTCATGATTCATACAAATTCCGGCCCAAACAGGCTTCACATTCAGCATTTATATCCCCCTTCAAGTTGTGAAATAACACGGCAATAACTTTAATATTACCTAATCATAAATTATGAATTTCAGCAAGGATGTACATATTGTTATCACCCATGATTTCACCAATTTTCATGAGCATCCCACCATTATAATAAGTGAAATCCACAAAATACTGAGATCGGAAGTGTTATGACACAGTTTACTAAAACTGGATTTCTGGGAGTTCTACTCTACCCCATATTATGTGCCACCTCATTTTGGAAAGCTAACATCAAGGTCTACAACATTACTGTTGAGTCCTAAACCCAGATCCAAGTGGATCCTACCTGAAATCTGCTCCAAGGTCAACTGCAGAAACCTGGACAGCAAAAACAGCACGCACTTAAACAATTTCCCGCTTTCTGGACAGTCCACTCGACTGGACCTTTAGGGAGCTACAAGCCACTTCAGGAAACGGGTAGCTTATCGTTAGAAAGCTCTTCCCGAGGGATACAACTTCCTTGTTGAGCCCGAAGTCTAATTCCAGCGGGGTCAAGCCTAAAAACTAGCTCGAACCCAGCTGCGCACAATTTCCTTAATAACCAAGTGCAAGTTACGAATACATTTATCACATATAATTATCAATCCTAATAATCAGAGGATTATTGAATTAATTGATCCAACATCAATTTAGGCAGCCACCTCTCTCCTCCCATGCACCCTCTCGAGGCCTTCGATTATCACGACACCAACGCCCTTGCATTCGTATTGAAGCGGGGAGTTGATTGGGGGTATTTTCGCGGCGAACGACGCCCTACGGCGAAAAACCCTAACGCGGCCTCAACCTACAGAACTTCATTTCGCTCCCAAATCGACTCAATTGAGTTCGATGTCTCGCCTAGGGGGTCTAAGATACTAGCACCAAGGGAGAGGGGTCGGAAGTCACCTGATTTTTAGGCATGGATAGAGCTCATCTTCATGGCAGCCGGGATGGTGGTCGGCCAAGCTCCAAAAGCCTCCAAGCTTTGCTCCTCCAAAGTTTTTCCCCCATCCAATTCCTGAAGGGAGAGGAAGAAGATGAAGAAGAAGAAGAAGAAGAAGCAGAAGATGAAGAAGATGAAGAATAGGAGAAATGAGCAGCCCTTGGGTTAAGAGAGAAGAGGGCAAGCTTTGGAACTCCAAATATAGGTGTCGGCTTCTTATTGGATTTAACTCCACTGTGGTCTACAAAAATGAGCACTAAATAAGCATAAAAGCTTTATCGGACGACGGGAAGAAAAATGCCCAGAATTCATCGAGCGCTGCTGCACCCCTTCGACGTTCGTCGAACGGAACCCTTCGACTTTTGTCGAACGCTGAGATTCATCTACCGCTGAACGCCTCCAAATTCGTCGAACAAAAATAGATTTCGTCGAACGGAATACTTCCGTCGATCACCGTTCGACGATCATTTCGTCGAACGCCTATATCTTAGTCGAGCGCTCCTATTATAACATAGTCGAACACTTCCCGTTCGACGTTCGTCGAACGGGAGCTTCCCGTTCGACGTTCGTCGAACGGAAGCTTGCCGAATGCTAATTGTGTTATCAGCACACCAAGCTTACTCTTATTCCAATTCCTAACAGCACCCCTTGTCCATAAGTGCTATCAGCACACCTAGCCACAAGTGCCATCAGCACACCCATTCATTTCATTGTTTTAAATCTCATCATAGGGGCCTAGTACGAATCGGGATGTTACAAATCCAATAAACGAAGAAACAATTTCGTCCCCGAAATTTAAGTTGGGGTTACGAGGGTCTTCCAGATGGGATTGAAACATACTCACCGTATGCTGCTACGGATGATTCACCCTTAACAATATCAAGCTCGTTTTTTACATTGGGTCCAGATTGTGTGAGCTCTCTTGTCTTGTCCAGTCATACGAATTAATCGTGGCTCACACTATTTCAACCATAGCTAATAGAGACTACACATAGCCGTCCTAAATAAAAATAATTCAAACTGGAACGGTATATCGCGGGCCCAAATTATATCCAGCCTAGGACCAATTAAGTGTGCCGAGGAGTTAGCAAATAGAACCACCATAATATTGACCATTTCTAGCTACTTGTAATCGAAGCGCGCAGAATTATTTTGCAAGTAATGAAACCCAGCAAGAGTGAAGCGAAGCAGCCCCTTAGGAAAAACATAGCAGCACCCCCAAATCAACAAGGAAAGGAGCCTCCAAACAAAAGCATAACAGCACCCCCAAGTGAAACAATGAAGAGCAGCCCCTTGATTTACAAATTTTGTTTTGAGACTACTAACTGATCAAGCATAGCAGGAATATGGCAGGTAGGATAGAGAGAAAAGAAAACCCCCATGAATTAGAAAGTCGAGCCCAAGCACAAACATGGCAGCAGGGGTAAAAATAAAACCCTACGATTTATCTAAATCCACATATACAACATCACATGTATGGCAGCAAGAATTGAACAAAACCGCCAAATTAATAAATCCAACAAAGTTCATGCGTAGCAGCAAGCATATGGCAGCAGGGGGAGAGAAACCCCCCCCAAAAAAAAAAATTTGTAATTCTAACCCAAACCTAGCAGCATCCATAAGAGAAACCGAGGGAGTAAGCTGGGGTAAGAAGGCCATAGAAGGAGGAGGGGGATGAAGGAGTTTTCTTGTAAATAGACTTCCGAACAACCACTAAAACTCCAACAGCTACCATAACGGCTACAAAGTTCTAAAAAGAAAACCATAAATTTTAAATTTCCTGGAGCAACAAGCCCCAAACAGCTAGCATAAGGAAATTGCTAGGAATCGACTTTCCTGCCTGCCGTGAGTCTTCAGCACACTTCCTCGGTGCTCTTACTTGGCTTACTATATCCGTAAATTATATACGCCGTCCAGTGCATCGACACAACTACTCTGAATTCCTGAGAATCAGAGGTCAAGTTGAAGGTAATCACATTTGTCTCCCAGACAACACATCGGATGAGGTGGATAAGCCAACCAAGGCTTCTACATGTGTTTAGTGTACGTCTCGTGATATCACATGGTCCGAAAATTACTACACGCATTTAAAACGCAATTGAATGAATTTGTCAACTTAACAAATCACGCAACAACGCCTTAGCACCACGGGTGCTACAATTCCGTATTCTTTATCTTATAACGGACGCTTGCAAACACCCCTCTCCGATCAAAAATCGATCCAGTTCCCACTTGACAAACTTTAAGGCGTCCCCCAAAATTTGTCACGCGGTCGTCAGATCGACCCTTGATCCTTGAGAGACACTGCAACGCTACATTACAGTTTACTTCTCTGCATTGTCTTCGGTTACAGTGAAGACCTGCTCATCCTTAAGGTACTCACCTCCAACCCTCTGGGAGTGAACTTACCCCAAACCAAAACTTGGTGTTCAATCAATCCCCCTCGCCTAAGATGAACACATTCATCAAGGAGTGCCATATTCCAAATACCAAAACATGCAGGCAATTCTTTATACAACACACTACCTCTTAGTCAGGTGTTACTTTTGTCTACTCCCAGTTCAACTTAGATTTGCACCGGATTCAAAAATTGGTGGTACTTTTATCTCGTAGTTTAATTCATTTCATTTAAGGGCTCCTAAACCGTGAACATAAACCTTATCCAAGGGTTGGGTTTCGGCACAAAGCCTGCAGAGGACTGCCTTGTCGAGGCCATACAATCACACGTACACCTGCAAGTACGTAGAGACATATTCATATCTTATTAAATGAGTAAATGTAACTTATCCTCGATATTCAATTCATATGTTCAAATCACGACGCGTTTTAACACCCTTGAAGCTAACACCCGTAATGAGGGGTTATCACGAATCTAATCATCATTGTTCACGTACCACTTAAATAAACATGATCTAAGGGAAAACGAAGTCGGCACGAAAATAGGCCAATAAACGAAGGGACAAGCCCCCGCACGTTTTTGGACTAAATTTTTTCCGCCGCCCATATAGTACATTTTCTCACGTATGGGCACAAACCTTAAGGGTATACCTTCCTCGACTTAGAGTTCTTACCCTATAGATCCCCGCAACGGCGCACTCATACACCAACCGGGATGATTTTCCCTTCGACACGAGTTATGCAGACTACCAAAAGTAGGGCATACTTCACGTATGATAAACAAAATAAAATCCCTACCAACACTGCCAACAATCATCCATGACATGCATGTTTATTTTATAAAAACTTTTATGATTTTAGATCATCAAACAAGTCATATTAATCTTGTCGACTCCATCGTCGAACACTTGTTAATTTCCCAATGCCAAGTAATTACAACACTAAGGGAATGTTCACCACGAATTTCCAAACTCAGGGGTAGTTTATCATCATACCCGCAATGCATGCACCAAACTTCATTAACTGCCCAGTTATAATGTTATCACAACATAGCTGCATATCCCCAAAGTGTTAAATTACTACCCTCCTCGTTATTTATCCACATAAGCTTAGAACCGTATCGAGAAAATTAACATCTTTAAAAATGCTTTCCTCCCTCGTAACGCTAATAAAATTTCCATCAACCCAAAATGAGCCTTTGCAGTCTGCCTTGCTTAAGGTGAACTAACTTCTCAGGGATCAAAACTTCCAATGTCAAAAATTACAAAAATTCCAACTCCTCAAGGGATTCAAGACGGTAGATAACTAGCCCAATAAACGAAGAGATTAGCCTCCATATCTCTTCGACTGAGTTTCTTCCGCCACCAATATAACACATTCGTCTCAAAATGAGCCTTCTCTGAGTCCGAATTCTTATCATATCTTCCCCATATGAAACCTTCTACATAAATAGAAGTGAGAGATATCCACATACAGTATAAAAGACATGCTTGGTGGGCTCTAACTAAGCTCATAACAGATTTTAGGCACCAATCTCATTGAGATTGCCCTAATTTTGTGTAAGGTGATCATATTACCCCACATCTGAGATCGAAATCTCAGGGTGTGAGTCTCTAGCGTCTACACTCACATTAAACTCTTACTTAGTCACTTGAGGTCACTTTTTGCTTGACCCAATCATCCCCAAGATCAGTATAAGGCTAGGATACGTCATGACCTATCCTGCTAAGTCGACCAAAAAGGTGTCATATGCCAAACCAACTCTGACTGTTGGAATGGGAAAACAAATTACTGTCTCGGGATGAGCCAACATCTATACGTAAGGGTACGAGTTTGGCTTAGGTTGGCACTTCCTATAAGAAAACGCGGACATACTTATTGCGAATTACACATGGGCACACCACCGCTTCCGCTGCATCAGTTTGTCCTCAAACTGATCTAGCTAGCCAGGGTAGCCTAGTGGTCTAATGGACTTCTTTATCTCAGGATCGTTGCAAGCTGATACCATTTGTAAGACCCCCTCCCGGTACACAAAACACGGCCGATGGGAGTCTTATGCCCAGGACAGCCGCCTTGCGGAGGCGTCAGCTCACGGGCTAGCCACCTCCACATGACGCCTATCCTGCCGGCTAAACCAACTCAACAGCGCCAACCCATCAATAAACTAAAACCAGAAGCCACATATAGCTATAAATAATTCGCATAAGTAAGAGTCCATAATTATACAAAAGGTAGCTCCATGAGCTCCTGCAAAAGTACATCAGAGTATCCCAAAAGATGCCCCAAGGGCTACAACTCAACACTACTACTCACGTCTGTCACTGCTGGTACTGTAGGTATCGCTGTCTCCGGCCCTGTCGTCCTGACCTGACTGTCCTTCTCCTGCGCCGTGCGCTGCGGCTCCGAGGCGCACTCCTAAAAAGAGGGACGTAGCAACCGTTAGTCATAAAGACTAAGTGGCTTCACATCCGCTCCCCCGGCGACTCCAAGGCACCAGGCGGTAGAATTGAATAGAAGCTGCAATATTAGCAATAGTATACAAAACAGGTGACAGGAAGGGTTGTTCATATGTGTCGGTTGTATAAGTACCCAAGTACTTGCAATGGCACTAACAAGCTGTTCATAAATATATATAAGTAGCAGCAGTTATAAATGCAAGTACTGGAAACAGGAAGCATAAGCAGAGTATCAAAATCGTACTAGTAACAGGACATAGATAAAGTATCACAGAGCTGAATTGAACTTAACTTATAAGGATGCCCATACAAGCTTATAAGTTAAGGGTCTGCATATAAAGGTAACTCATCATATAAAGGTGCCCATACAAGTTTATATGATGAGGTTCCACTGCGGTGCAATGCAATGTTTATGATATGAATGCGGTGCAATGATTATGATATGAATGCGGTGCAATGATTATGATATGATGACTGACTCATGCACACTTGCTATGTCGACATAGACATTCAGTTCCCACTTTTCGAGGGTAGCTAACCACTCAGGCGCCCCCCCCGTCGTGGCCAAACGGTGGCAGTGGCACGGGCTTCGCCACTACTAGGAGGGTATGAACACTACCAGTCCTAGGCCTATGTACGCCTCGACGCTCAGAACACACACAGCGGAGACCCTGCGTACTACCCGCACTCATGCGGGGTCTTCAAGACGCGGAGGGGATCTATTGGGCAGATGGACACCAAGACATTCCAACCCAACTGGTCTAGAGTCTAACTGCCGGCTTCTGTCGGTGTCACGACTAGCAAGCCCGTAGACCCACCACAAGTAATCCTCCAACCAGGATCACTACACCACCATGTATGAACCATGCACATTCATGTAATTCCCATGCATAAACCGCGCTATCAAGCACACAAGGACTCAACCAGTCCTAGGCCTTGTACGCCTCGACGCTAAGAACACACAGCGGAGACCCTGAGTACTACTCGACGCTAGGAACACACAGCGGAGCCTCCAAGGACACAGAAGGGGACTTGGGTAGGTGAGCACCAAGAGTCCAACCCAACCGGTCTAGAGTCTAACTGATGCTAACTAACATCCAAGGCCCCCAACAATAGGGTCCTTAACGTATCACCGCAAGATATAACCATACCTTATAATCCACCCCAAGCCATCAATGCTAACCATACCGAGTTATCATAACTCTTTTGCGGTGGTGAGTGTATATCACGGAAATTACTCTACGAAAATCGGTAGGACTACCTGTGCACGATGTCATATTCATATTACACTAAATATGTACTCCCCAACTTATCACCAATATTCAAGCGTCTTAAGTACAAATCACAACGTGATTCAACACGATTAAAGCTATCAAGCTTATGGGGAGGTTATCACCAATCTACATCATCCAATAGATTATCGAGCAATGTGAATATTAATTCATTCATGTCCTTTTTACGATTCCACATAAATCTACAATTTAAGGTTTATTCAAGGGGACATCTTATCAAAAATAAATCTGAACTCATTATCATAAGCCAATGCTAGCATATTCATGATTCATACAAATTCCGGCCCAAACAGGCTTCACATTCAGCATTTATATCCCCCTTCAAGTTGTGAAATAACACGGCAATAACTTTAATATTACCTAATCATAAATTATGAATTTCAGCAAGGATGTACATATTGTTATCACCCATGATTTCACCAATTTTCATGAGCATCCCACCATTATAATAAGTGAAATCCACAAAATACTGAGATCGGAAGTGTTATGACACAGTTTACTAAAACTGGATTTCTGGGAGTTCTACTCTACCCCATATTATGTGCCACCTCATTTTGGAAAGCTAACATCAAGGTCTACAACATTACTGTTGAGTCCTAAACCCAGATCCAAGTGGATCCTACCTGAAATCTGCTCCAAGGTCAACTGCAGAAACCTGGACAGCAAAAACAGCACGCACTTAAACAATGTCCCGCTTTCTGGACAGTCCACTCGACTGGACCTTTAGGGAGCTACAAGTCACTTCAGGAAACGGGTAGCTTATCGTTGGAAAGCTCTTCCCGAGGGCTACAACTTCCTTGTTGAGCCCGAAGTCTAATTCCAGCGGGGTCAAGCCTAAAAACTAGCTCGAACCCAGCTGCGCACAATTTCCTTAATAACCAAGTGCAAGTTACGAATACATTTATCACATATAATTATCAATCCTAATAATCAGAGGATTATTGAATTAATTGATCCAACATCAATTTAGGCAGCCACCTCTCTCCTCCCATGCACCCTCTCGAGGCCTTCGATTATCACGACACCAACGCCCTTGCATTCGTATTGAAGCGGGGAGTTGATTGGGGGTATTTTCGCGGCGAACGACGCCCTACGGCGAAAAACCCTAACGCGGCCTCAACCTACGGAACTTCATTTCGCTCCCAAATCGACTCAATTGAGTTCGATGTCTCGCCTAGGGGGTCTAAGATACTAGCACCAAGGGAGAGGGGTCGGAAGTCACCTGATTTTTAGGCATGGATAGAGCTCATCTTCATGGCAGCCGGGATGGTGGTCGGCCAAGCTCCAAAAGCCTCCAAGCTTTGCTCCTCCAAAGTTTTTCCCCCATCCAATTCCTGAAGGGAGAGGAAGAAGATGAAGAAGAAGAAGAAGAAGAAGCAGAAGATGAAGAAGATGAAGAATAGGAGAAATGAGCAGCCCTTGGGTTAAGAGAGAAGAGGGCAAGATTTGGAACTCCAAATATAGGTGTCGGCTTCTTATTGGATTTAACTCCACTGTGGTCTACAAAAATGAGCACTAAATAAGCATAAAAGCTTTATCGGACGACGGGAAGAAAAATGCCCAGAATTCGTCGAGCGCTGCTGCACCCCTTCGACGTTCGTCGAACGGAACCCTTCGACTTTTGTCGAACGCTGAGATTCATCTACCGCTGAACGCCTCCAAATTCGTCGAACAAAAATAGATTTCGTCGAACGGAATACTTCCGTCGATCACCGTTCGACGATCATTTCGTCGAACGCCTATATCTTAGTCGAGCGTTCCTATTATAACATAGTCGAACACTTCCCGTTCGACGTTCGTCGAACGGGAGCTTCCCGTTCGACGTTCGTCGAACGGAAGCTTGCCGAATGCTAATTGTGTTATCAGCACACCAAGCTTACTTTTATTCCAATTCCTAACAGCACCCCTTGTCCATAAGTGCTATCAGCACACCTAGCCACAAGTGCCATCAGCACACCCATTCATTTCATTGTTTTAAATCTCATCATAGGGGCCTAGTACGAATCGGGATGTTACAGGACTTAGGGCTGAAATTCGCCTCGTGTTGGCGACTAGATCTAGGCTAGGTCTAGGGGGTGCTCGAGGCCTTTCTGGGGATAGATCGTCTAGAGCGGTTTGAGACCGTATCTGGGGAGAGATCGGTTAAAGCCAACCGGTTCGTGGGGATACGAGTCGGTATAGAAAACGAAAAAGAGTTTTTATTATTCGCCTCTGATTTCTAGCGTCATAGAAATCAAGTTTTGTAAAACATTATTTGATATTAATAAAGCATATCTCTTTATTATTGTTTTACTTGACTTCTTGTTTTATTATTGCAATATTCCAAAGTTTTTCTAAATATAATCTAAAGTTTTTGAAAACCCTTATTCACCCCCCCCCCCCCTCTAAGGGCGCCGACCGATCCAACAAGTGGTATCAGAGCTAGGTTTTATTCCAATCGGCTTAACAACCGGGAATAATGGCGTCTCATGATCTCGCTTCTCCTAGTGGAGGAGATTTTTGTGAAGAGGAAAAATCACTTGCACCACCTTTGTTTGAAGGAACAAATTATAAAGGATGGAAAATTTTAATGGAAAAATTTATTAAAACTTTAGATATCGAAGTATGGAACTTAGCAATTATAAGACATGCGGATGAATCAAATAAAAAGGAACTTCATTTAGATGCAAAAGCTAAACATTATCTATTTTGTGGTCTCTCAAATGAAGTTTTCAAATTTGTGTATTGCTTTTCTAGTGCTTATAAAGTATGGAAATTTCTTGAAGAAATGTATGATCTTCCTCTCGCAGGTATGGAACAAACACAGGAGGAAAAGAACGTACAATTATCCATTATCATTCAAGAAGATCTCTCTCGGAGCGAAGCCATGGAGAATATTGAAATAGAAAAGGAGAACAATACACCAAGAGAAAAAGAAAAAGAAATCTTACTTTTGGAAGAGGAATGCCAAGAAGAAGACAAAGGAACAATATGTTCAAATCCTCCCTCATCCAAAAGCAATGTAAGGAAATCAAATTCTATCTTTTGTACTTCTATCTCTTCATTACAATTGTTACAAAATACTAGGCGCAAAATTGAGAAATTAAAGAATGCTAATAAACTATTGCGCTTAGAAAATAAAAATTTAAAAGCAAAAGTTAAAGTAATATCAAAATCTGATTTATCTAGCTTTACTCATATCACTTCAATTGAAAATACAAAACCTTGTCTTGATTGTAATGATATTAAAGAAAAATTTAAGGAACTTGAAAAAGAAATTATTTTTATAAGAGAACACAATGAAAAATTATGTTTAGAAAATTCATCTTTTAATTGTGCTAAGTGTAAGGACTATGAAATTGAAATAAAAGAGATGGATGAAACATTTGATGAGTATAGGGATAAATATGAAAAACATATTGACTCAATTGTTACCACTCTCAAAAATAGCACAATAAATTATAATAAAGCTAGACATAATTTAAAAATCAAGAATGATGAACTAAAATCAAAAATCAACTTGCTTAAGGAAATCATTAAGAAAAACGCTCAAAACATTCATTCACAATCTCAAGGTATATCTAAAAGCAAGTTGAATATAATTTCTCAAAATGTTGATAAATCCAACAAAGGAAATAAATAATATGAAATGCTTGAAAATAAAATTCCAAATCATTATCATTTACAAAATAACCACTCTCCCAACATAAATTTAAAGATAAACAAATTTCCTATAAAGAATGTTTTGCAAACTCGTCATGGAAATTTGATAAATAAGAATAATATTAAACCAATGTTTGAATGGCGGCCAAAAGTTAAAGATGAAACACAAACTCAAATCAAAAGGGCCCATTCAATCAGATCTCCCCAAAAGCAAACACGATGTATTTGGGTACCCAAAGGAACTGTCACTCCCGGTCCTCTTTGGATACCTAAATCTCTTATTCATTAGTATCCCATCATTTGCATGAAGTAGAAATCAATTAAAATGAAATACACAAATTTCTACTTCATGATGTGCTTTAATGTCTTTTCTATCTTTTTCTTTTTGTGTTCTATTTAAACTATCATGCCATGGTCATCCTATATAGTATTGGAAATATGATTTTATCTCATAAAGCTTAATGAGTTTATAAATCATTTTTGATCAAAATTCAAAATCATATTTTTATTCTGATGACCTATCTTTTATTATTATAAATATCTTATATTATCTATATGAATCAAACTCTAAATTTGCTATAAGATATTTCAAATTAAATCTGGTTATTAGGCTATTAAGATTCTTAGCCTTCACCAACAAGTGGTTGAGTGAAATAACTTGATCTAAAAGAAAATTCAAGATTTAAATAAAAGCTCAACTTTCAATATGGGTGTCATTGTTCACAACAAAAAATTATATTGTGTTCTCTCCTTGATGTCAAACATGATCTAAACCATCACTATTGTTCACCTATCAAAAAATCACATATATATATTCAAAATTCTTAATTATAGGAAAATCACTAAAATGTGTTGAAAGAAGTTATCTTCATAATGAATATTGAATTCACAAACACCACCATGATCTAGTGATATCTTTTGCTAAACATCTCTAAAATCATAATTCATATCAAGAATCATCTATAAACAACTATCACAAATTATATGATAACAATTGACATTATAATTGTTTACCATGGTTGGTGTTATGGTATATTATGTGTGTATTGTGATTTATTTCTAGTTTAGACCTTTGAATCATTTTGATATCAAATCAAATAAGAATTGTCACTCCATTCTAGGTCTCTAAGTTGAAACACAATCAAACTTTGGTAAAACATTAATCTCAAATTTATCATACTAACATTGTCACCTAAAGAATATTTATATCTATGTTAGGTTTTATATGTCAGGGCAAATCCATGTTACTATTTGCGTGAACATTACTCCTTGTTCACCGAAACCATGCATATTTGATTTGTTCAAACATGATATCTTGGGTTTTCATTTCTTATTTTTTTTGTTATAAGCACAAGTCTTTAGAAAAATCAAAATGAAAACATAAGTAAATATATCTCATGCAATGATTATTTTGTCAAGTCATATAAGAAATCGCTTACTTTTCATGCAATTTGGACCATCCAAAACATCTCCTAAAAATCTGCAACTTCAGCATGGAACTACTACTGGGACACCTAATCAAGACCACCAATCAAAATTTCTAAAATCCTAAAAAATCATTCACTGTCTCCCGCGCTAGCGCTACCGCAGGCGCTAGCGTCCATGTTCATTTTTCTATATTTTTTAAAATTTCTAAAAATCCCTTAAAATATATAAATCTATATTTTCTACTTAGTTTTGCACTTCTGTGTTTCTTTATTTTTTGAAAAATCAAATACAAAACTACAAAAACTAAAATTACAAAAAATATATTTTGTTTTTTCGCTTGTGTTGTTTCCTTTATTTAAAGTTCTTCTTTATGCAAAAAACAAATATAAAAATTACAAAAGCAAAAATTACAAAAATATGCTTTTATTTGTAAAAATCAACTACAAAAATATAAAACAAAACAAAAACAAGTATCAAAATTATTCTTCTGAACTTAACTTTTCTATGTATCTTGCGAAAGGGTGATTTGGGCTATCATCCCATCATATCACCTAGTACTGGGCGAACCTCTCACAAGGTAGCCCTCGGGAAGTCCAAGATCAATTTTATGAGTTCAAACTTTAAATAAAAATTACTCTTTAAAAAATATCAAAAATATTGTATGAACTTCATTGAAAATCAAGCATGATTTAATCTATTATTTAGAACTTCTATAATGTTGCAATTTATCTTTTCAAACTACTTTGAACATTGCCTTCATCATGCTTAGATATATCTATTAATATGTGCATAAATTATATTGAAAAAGTTGTGTAGAACTATGCATAGCATGCCTCTAAGTATGAGTAATGTTTTATGTTTGATAATGATCGCAATTCACTCACTTATTTTGGCATTGTCTACTTATGTGTTTAATCTAAGAATATTTGTGTATGTTTTGTAATAGTACAATGAATTAAAATTGCACAAGTATCTTACCTACACAACCTTTATTTGCACTTTTAAAAGTTAAGAAAAGTGGTTATCTTTTTCATAAATTATATTGGTTTGCAAAACAAGTGTATTCGGAGAACTTTGTACAAAACAAAATCATAAAATAAAGTGACAAATATAACTCCACCAAGCACTACTTGAACCTCCTGATAAGTGTTAATAAGCGTTGTGAGGTTGAGCACCTTGTAAAGAATAATAAAGTATCTTGCGCAAACCATAACTTTCTTTCAAAATAAAAACCACTTATTCTTAAGTACACCGGATCACAATAAAAATCAATCTTGAAGAATAAAACTATGTGATCCCCCAAGCACTACTTTGCACCCTGATAAGTCTTGATGAGCATTGTGTGTGCAGAGCACCTTGGTAGTTGTACATTTTTCTTTGTGCATTGAAGTGAGTGGAAGTAAAATTATTTGTGTTTTATTGTGCTCTTTACTTTACATATTACTTGTATTTTTGATTAAAACATTTGTTTACTCTATTCAAAATACACTTTTATGCACATCATTATCTTCCATAGCACTTCTTCTCATGAGTATTGGATCCTATTGCTAATTCTATACTACTCTTTATTTATGAAATGCACTAGATAACCTAGCATGTTTTCTACAATGTTTGGTATGTTTTGAAATTGTGAATTAAAGTAACATTGTAGTAATCTCTTTTTGATAAGATTATTTCATGCTTGGTTACTGTATTGTCAAAACAAAAATTTTAAATGCAAAATGATTTACAAAAACATCTTCTTTTTGAAATTGAACACATATATCTTTTTATGAACCATCATTGATTACCATAAGATGTTTTTTGTACTTCTATATGTCTTCCGCATCATAACCATATAATTGTTTTACCTTGCACTTTAATACTCATCTTTCATCTTGTGTGCATCATCACTTGAATCTTCAAATTCCTTTTCTTGCAACAAGTGGTAGACTTGCTTGGTAAACTTTATATTGGTTGAATTTTTTTTGCTTATAACTCTGATCTATTTCTATTCTAAACACTCCTCCAACAAGTGAAATATTGCTTATAAAACATCTCTTTTTAACTTACACTCTTATTTAGTATTATGATGTTTCTTTTTCGAAATCTTCCACAATACTCAAACTCTGATTCATTCATGAATTTCAATATAGCTATGTGAGTTTTATTTCAAAAATTCAAATAAAAATATAAACCCATATGCTATGATATTTCCCATTAGATTTAAATGCTTAATGTTTCCAATAATTGTTATCCATGACTTCATTTCTCACCATAACGGGGGAGTAAGGTTGTAGACATTAGATAAACTTATCTCTAGTCATGTCTTGTCCTTAACCGGGGAGGGTTCCAGTGAGGCCTTGCGAGGCACTGGGGGAAAAGAGTGCTAGGTTAAGTTTTTGTCTAGTGTTTGCATATGGGATTAACACCCCAACCTACGGCATGTTTGCAGCTCCTCATGCCCATCCGTCACTTAGTACGGGGCTAGGGTGTTGACATATTGTCTGGGCAGATTGGTTACTTGGAAATCATGATTGTTTTTAGGCTTAAAACTCTTATTTAAAGGGGAAATCATTATTTTTTTTGCTTAAACTCTGATATATAAAAGGGGGAGAACTACAAACAAAAGGGATAAAATAAGTCATAACTCTGATCATTTTCAATGAAAGACAAGTCTAAAACTACTTATCATTTACTTAAAAAGCTCGATCATGCCTTCTCTTTTATTTACACATTTTTTAGTGCTTTGTTCCCCTACCCACTTTTGCTAATAACAAAGGGGGAGAACTAACATGATAAAATGCAAAAGGGGGAGAACTAACATGATAAATATAACCCGCTATCAAAAACCCAACATGACAAATTAAGATAATAGCTTACATATTAGGGGAGAATTCACTTAGGGGGAGCATGTATTTAGGGGGAGCAAGTCTAACACGCTAGAATCAATTATTATCCTAAGTCATCACTCTCACACACACACAAGTATAGTTTCATCATGCTTATCTATTAATGCTTTGATTTATCATTAATGGATTTGTTATTATCAAAAGGGGGAGTTTGTTGGAACATGGTCTTCCGCATCTCCTAGGTTTGAGAATAACAAATCTTATGTGTATTTGATCTTGTGTGTTCAAGTGTGCAGGTTAGCATAGTCCACATGACTCAAGGAGTACTCATGATGTCTGCCCCCAAAATTGAGGCCAAAATTCGAAGAGGCTCACTAGCGTCGACGGTAGTGATAGCGCCCGGCGCAAGCGTTGATCTGCGCGATTCCGGCATCGTTTTTAGAAGGAGCTAGCGCCCGACGTTAGCTACTAGCGCTGGCGGTAGCATGGCGCACAAGAGGCATGGAGCAATATATTGCCGCAGATTGAAGATCCTGCCGCGCAAAACATTTCCTAATCCGGGCTAGCGCCGGTGGTAGCGCTAGCGCCGACGGTAGCGCTTGGGCTATAAATTGGATGCTTTGGCTCCGAATTCTTCATCCTCCTCCAATCCCAAACTCCAGAGCTTCGTGCCATAGCAGAGAGAGGAAGACTCAGAGCGATACTCCCACAATTCCATAAAGCCTTAAGGAGATCCGTGGAGAAGATTTCAACACGCGTCATCATCGTGACGAAAGGCTGCATCGACTACGATCATACTCTGCGGGCCTTCGTCCACTTCTCCAAGAGATCCACATAGAGGGAGTTTTTATATTATTGTCTTTTCATTTCATATATTTTCTGTAAACGGTAGTGAAATCGCCTCGTGTTGGCGACTAGGTCTGGGGTAGGACTTAGGGCTGAAATTCGCCTCGTGTTGGCGACTAGATCTAGGCTAGGTCTAGGGGGTGCTCGAGGCCTTTCTGGGGATAGATCGGCTAGAGAGGCTTGAGGCCGTATCTGGGGAGAGATCGGCTAAAGCCAATCGGTTCGTGGGGATACGAGTCGGTATAGAAAACGAAAAAGAGTTTTTATTATTCGCCTCTGATTTCTAGCGTCATAGAAATCAAGTTTTGTAAAACATTATTTGATATTAATAAAGCATATCTCTTTATTATTGTTTTACTTGACTTCTTGTTTTATTATTGCAATATTCCAAAGTTTTTCTAAATATAATCTAAAGTTTTTGAAAACCCTTATTCACCCCCCCCCCCTCTAAGGGCGCCGACCAATCCAACAAATACAATATGTCCTTAGCATTGAGAGTGATGCCTCTTTAAATCAAGGTAATATTGAGGGCAATATACCCAACAATCTCCCCCTATTTGAAGAAGGCAGAACATCCCCAATGCTAAGGTCCATTAACAATAAAAATCTTATCACAGAAAAAAAATGATCTTATAGAGAAATTATCTGTGAAGCATAGGACCTAACACCCTAGGCATTTGCACTGGCCCTTTCTCCCCTTTCTCCAGCATTGGTACTGGCCCTATCTCCCCCTTTCTGGTTTCTTCATCCTTAACCAGCTATGGATAGAGGGACAACATCTATAGATCCATTTGGATCAACCTATAGGCTAACCTATACACTCTTAGCATTTGCCAACTTCCCCTCAACCTGAGCAAGGAATTTACTCCCCCTCAATTGGAGAGCTTTTTTCTGTAATAGCTGATCCATTTCAATTTGAACATCCCATTTAAGCTACTGAATACTAGATATAATAAATACAGAGTACATATATCAATAGTAACAAACACAATATTATGATCAGAATATGAAATATCATTTCACTTTAAATGTTCAGTACAGACAAAAAGAAAATTCAACCTATAGTTGTACATTCAATCCAATTTTTTTTTTAAGGTTGGTTCTTCTAAGATGGACCCTGGGAAGAACTTTCTCCATCTGTAGACTTAGTTTTCCTAGCTTCAGCAGCAGCCTTGATCTTCTCCTTTACTTTGAAGTATAGAAATGGCTTGGGAAGATATCTTGTGGGAATCCTTAAAGGAGTTTCCCTTCTTACCATGTTTTCTTTGAGAATCCTTTCCCTTAAAGATTCCCTTTCAAGGTGTTTGATCCACTCAGCAGCTGAATAGACATGGTCAATGTCCTTCATTGGATTTCCATGGCTCACCCAGGTATTGACAATAATTGTGTCCAACTCTAGATTGTCATCTTGATGGAGTGGATCCTCTAATCTTTCCATTCTTTTCCGTGCCATGTATTCTTCAGCAGTTTGAATACCCTCTACCCTTCTCCTCTTTGCTGCTCTCTCATCAGCAATCAGATTTGATTGACTTTGGAAGTCAAAGTCTTCATCTCTGTTAGGGTTCAAGACTGGAAGATTCAAAGCAATTCTTGTTCCTTGCAGCACTTTTATGCTTGAGTCCCATTGATTCTCAGTGACCTTTTTGACCATGGTAAGGATGTTTTCTTGAATAGCACTGGAAACATTGTTGACCACTTCCACCACTTGCTTGCTGGCTTCTTCTTGATTGGAGAGTATCAGTTTATGGGAGGACTCCATGTTGTTATACAGCTGTATGTGAGCTCCTTTCAGCTTAGCATGTAGATTGAGAATCTTCTCCTCCCCTTCTTTGCTATGTTCCACTATCTTCTTCTCTATTTCAAAATGTTGATTCAATATGGATTGGGAGAGAGTTTGAAAGGTGCTGTCCACATCATCTAAAATATATTCCTTTGCCTTGTCAATGTGGGACTTGACTTGACTGCTTGATGTGTTGACCCCTTGTGCCATCCTTGTAACTGCATTCTCCCAGACATTTTGGTTTTTGTAAAGATGATTCTTTACATATGTGATGTCTTTGGTGGAGACCCCTTGATGATCAGCAATTTGTTTCAGTACAGTGTGCTGAGCAGCAACTGTATCTTTGGCCATTTCAAACCATCTTGTCATCTGCAGAAGGATATGATCCGATGCAGTTTTGACATCATTAACCCGGGCATTGAGCTCAGTTCTCACTTCAGCCACTCTTGACTCCATTCTTTGCTAACTGGCCTGGATCTCCTGAGTCAATGCAGCTCTTGTTGTATACAATTCATTCCTTATCTGGGCAGAGACATCATGGACCTTTTCAGCAACAATCTCTTTCATGGACAACATCTGACCCTCAATCATTGTTTGTATTGAGTTTAACAGATCAGATGTGTCCAGAGCTGCAACTGGCCTTTCCTGGGCTAATACCTTTTCAACCATCTCTTCAGTTCCACTTTGAGCATTAGCCCTCTCATTATCAGGGATCTGCTCCCCCTCAGATGGGGCATTAGGTGATACCAATTCCTGTTGATGTTCTCCCCCACTAGCATACCCACCTCCTCCTTCATAGGCTGGGCTATGCTCCCCCTCACTTGGGGCATCCATAGGAGGAGAATTTTGTCTAAGGTCACCTAAAAATGATTGATGAGTTAGACACCTAGACTATACTATTGATAGAAAAGAGAGGCCTAACTGAAATCCTAATTTACCAGGGATAGGTGAATTGGGAAATTCATCTTCAGCTTGAGGAACAGCTGGATCAGCATTCATCTGAGTTGGCTCAGGATTGGGCTCAACTCTTCCTTGGGGATCCTCATCTCTTCTTGTCCTGGGGACATCTTCATTATCTATGTTCATTGGGTTGCTGCCAGATCTAAGATCAGACCCATGAATGTCCTCATTTTCAGACCCATCTGACTTGGAGGATGAATCTGATTTTTGCTGGGATGACACTTTCTTCTTTTCCTTTGCCACAGATGGCTGGCTCATAAGGAGCACTCTGGAGAATCTATCCAGAGTCTTAATGTCCATTCTTTTGAGATAATTGAGATTTGACCCCTTGGAGTTTGCAAAGGTCTCTGAATGACTATTCTGTAGATACAGAGATAGTATTCTTCCCATATTGGGGGCTTGTAGAGATTCCTTTATCCTTTGAAAAATAACTTCTCCCCATGAGGTTCTCTTGGACAGAATTATCCTAGTCATTAATTCAAACATGAACTGTGAGACAGTGTCATGTGAACCAGGCTTACATAGGATGGCTTTTCCCACTATATCAGACAGCAGCTTCCCCTGTTGATTGAAGAACTTCCTCCTTAGACAACTGGTTTTAGTATCACTGTATCCTGTCCACTTTAGGGCAGTCTGCTTATCCTTTTTAGATATCTCCTCTTCTTCAGATTTAATGCAGAGAGTTAATTTCAGCCCCTTCTCCAACCTTTTAGCTGTGATCTTTATCTTCTCACTTCCTATCTTGGACTTCAGGATGGTTTTGGAAGGAGATAATTTGACATTGTTGAACCATTCCAGAACTTCAGTTCTGAGAATGCAGCAGGGTTTAGACAGCATGTGCTCCAGACCTTGAGCTTCCATTAGATGAATCACGTGTCTTATTTCTTCTGAGGCATGAGAGAATCCATCTCTGACGATTTCATAGCCCTCCATGAGATCTTTTGAGCTTTTTGGCGCCATGGAAGCAGAAAAATCGAGGCGCTGAGACGGGAGAGTAGATGAATCGTCTCGGCGGCTAAGGGTTTGGCTTTGTGGTGTGTTTTAAGTTACATTGTATCTATTTATAGAATTTCAGTTTCTTTTTTATTAACCCTAGGCTTTTAGACTTAATTACCTTATTTGTGTTAAGGAGTTTTTGGGTTAATTATCAGATTTCATTTTGAACATACCCCATCTCAGCGGTTCAGCTGAGACGGAGACCTAGGCCGCTGGGACAGTGAACTGTCAACCGCTGGGACAGTTTGCTCGTCTCAGCGGTTCCGCTGAGACAGTGAACTGTCAACCTCTGGGACAGTTTGCTCGTCTCAGCGGTTCAGCTGGGATTTTTCTCAGCTGATTCAGCTGAACATACTTCTGCAGTTTAGCTGATCATATGGTTTAAACCTAATGTAGATATTTTGTAAGAAGAAATGTCCTAGTCATGTCACTAAGTTGTAATGTATAATAATGTAAAGCTTTATAATTCACAATTCAGAATCAACAATAGTGACAGCTACTACTCATACATTTAGGACTATTCCATACTAAGCATGCCAAGATCAATTTTGAAGGTATTGAATTTAAATTCATCCAGTGGCTTTGTAAAGATATCAGCTACTTGTTTGTCAGTGGGGACAAATTCACGACAGATATCTTTACATTCTACATGTTCTCTAATAAAATGATATCTAATCTCTATATGCTTAGTCCTGCTATGAGAGACAAGATTTTTAGCTATAGAGATTGCACTGGATGAATCACAATACAAAGGAGATTCCCTTACCTTGAGGTTGTAATCCTCCAACTGATGCTGTGTCCAAAGGAGTTGTGCACAACAGCTACCTGCAGCAATGTATTCAGACTCCGCTGTGGATATTACCACACTGGTTTGTTTCTTGCTGCTCCAAGATATCAATCTTCTCCATAGGAATTGACAAGTACAACTTGTACTCTTCCTGTCTTCTTTGCAACTTGCAAAATCTGCATCTGAAAATCCTGTTAGTTCAAAGTCATTGTTCTTAGGGTACCACAGGCCAAGATGCAAGCTGCCCTTAAGGTATCTCAAAATCCTCTTCACAGAGGTGTAGTGGGATTCCTTAGGACAGGCTTGGTACCTAGCACAAACACATGTAGAATACATAATGTCTGGCCTACTAGCAGTCAAGTATAATAGGGATCCAATAATACATCTGTACATGGACTCATCAAAGGTCTTTCCCTTTTCATCCTTGTCTAATGATACATTAGACCCCATGGGTGTTCTCATGGTGGAGGCTGATTCCATCCCAAATTTCTTGATGAGCTCCTTAGTGTACTTGGTCTAGGAGATGAAAATTCCATCATCAGACTGTTTCACTTGGAGCCCAAGGAAATATTTGAGCTCACCCATACTGCTCATTTCAAACTCCCCCTGCATTAGATTGGCAAATCTCTTGCAGAGGTTGTCATCAGTAGACCCAAAGATTATGTCATCAACATAAATTTGGACTAAGAGACACTTGCCCCTTGTTTCCCTAAGAAACAATGTGCTATCAATCTTTCCCCTCATGTACTTGTTCTTGAGGAGAAAGTTGGACAAAGTCTCATACCAAGCTCTTGGAGCTTGCTTGAAACCATATAATGCTTTCCTAAGAAGATAAACATGAGAAGTTAGGGTTGGATGCACAAAACCTGAAGGCTGTTCAACATATACCTCTTCCTTCAAGTCTCCATTGAGGAAGGCTGATTTGACATCCATTTGGTAAACTTTGAACCCCTTGTGGGCAGCATAGGCAAGAAATAGCCTAATTGCTTCCAACCTTGCAACTGATGCAAAGGTTTGATCAAAGTCTATACCTTCCTCTTGCATGTATCCTTTGGCTACTAATCTAGCCTTGTTCTTGATGATTGTACCATTCTCATCAAGCTTGTTCCTGTATACCCATTTGGTGCCAATCACATTGTGTCCCTGAGGTCTTGGCACCAACTTCCATATTTTGCATCTCTTGAATTGTAGGATCTCTTCTTGCATGGCTTCAATCCAGAAGGTGTCTTGATTGGCCTCTTCAAACCTTTTGGGCTCCATTTGAGAAAGGAAGCTCAAGAATAGTGCTTCATTATGAGCTCTGCTTCTTATCAATATGCCTTGGGTATGATCTCCAATTATTAGATCTCTTGGATGATCTCTCAGGTGCCTTGCAGCAGCAGGAAGAGGGTCCTCTGGTGGCTGTGTTTGTTCCACTGGTTCAGTTATGACTTCACCATCTTGTACCTCTTCTTCTTCAGAAATTGCAGCAGTTGTTTGTGTTTTGCTGCTGCTGGGCTTGTCTTGGACAGTCAGCTTATGCATCCCTTCTTCATTTCCTGTCAAAATAGAAGAACTAGACCATTCTTTGTAGAGAAGGCTGGTCTCATCAAACACAACATGCATAGATTCTTCTACAACATGGGTTTTCTTGTTATAAACTCTATAAGCTCTACTATGTGAGCTATACCCAACAAGAACCCCCGCATTGCATTTTTCTGCAAACTTTGTTAATTGATATTTTCTATTATTTAGAATGTAGCATTTGCAACCAAAGATTCTAAAGTAAGAAATTGTAGGTTGTTTGCCTTTCAGAATCTCATAAGGGGTTTTCCCAAGGACCTTATTGATGGAGGCTCTATTGAGAACATAACATGCTGTATTGACTACCTCAGCCCAGAAGTATTCTGGGAGTGAGGAGTCACTAAGCAATGTTCTCCCAGCTTCTATCAAGGTCCTATTCCTCCTCTCAGCCACACCATTTTGCTGTGGAGTCCTTGGGGAGGAGAACTCTTGGGTGATACCAAATTCGTGACAAAATTTTGTCATGGCTTCAGATTGAAATTCTGTGCCATGGTCAGTTCTTGTCCTGACCACAATACATAGTAGATCATTCTGAATAGCCTTGACATAATTTATAAGGACATGTAAGGTATCTGACTTCTTCTTAAGGAAGAATACCCATGTATACTTTGAATGATCATCTACAATTACCAAGGTATACAACTTCCCACCTAGGCTCTGAATTGGCAAAGGACCAAACAAGTCCATGTGCAATAGGTATAAACACCTTTCAGTATCCTTGGGGCCAATACTTTTAAAGGTGGTCCTAGTTTGCTTACCCATTTGGCAAGCATGACAGGGACCACTTTTAACACATTTTAGTTTAGGACTATTTTTAACAAGGTTTTTAGAAAATAATCTATACATTGTCTTATAGTTAATGTGGGCAAGTCTCTTGTGCCATTGGACACAAAGTGACTCACTTTCATTAGCTACAAGACACACAGAAGAGATAGAATAATTGCAAATGAAGTCTAAGCAATAAACATTTCCACTCCTAGTGCCTGAGAGAATGGTCTCCAAGTCATTAGACTTTTTGATCAAGCACTTGTCATTGTGGAATTCAATGACATAGCCTAAGTCACATAGTTGGCTTATGATTACAAGGTTGTGTTGCAACCCTTCAACATAAGCTACACTTGTGATTGAAACTATGCCATTTGAAATCATACCATATCCTTTGGTGACTCCCTTTTCAGATCCACCAAAGATAACTTTGGGTCCATTCTTCACTGGATGGTAATCCTTTAGAAGATCCTTAGTTCCTGTCATGTGCCTTGAGCACCCACTGTCCAAGTACCATATTTGGTTGAGACTGGTACTTGAACTACCCTGCAACATAGAATTTAATGTACCTTAGGACCCCAACTGATTTTGGGTCCTAGGTTCTGGTTAACACCATAAGGCATATTCCTAGAAAGGGCTGGTTTGCCTTGAGGCTCAATCTTTGCCTTTGGCACATTGGGGTTGTGCCAACAATCAATTGCAAAGTGTCCCACTTTGCCACAGCACCAACACTCATATATATTATATCTCCTCTTCTGAACAGTCCTAGAAGATGAAGCTTCCCGTTTCTGTTCAGTAGGGGATGCAGCTGCTGTTTTCTTTTTCTTATCAGCAAAGGCATGGCTTTTTACCTTCCTATAATCAATCAAGACAGCCTATTTTTGTTTGACATCAACAACCTTTAGCTTGGCAGCTAAACATGTGTGGATGGCAGCAGAAACTGGGCTTTTTGGCTTGGTTGTAGGATAGTCAACAGTCATGGACTTTGCTGAACAATATTTAGAATTGACAGCCTGAGTTATCTTGAGTGAAGGGGCTGAGGTTCCAAAAACAAAGGGTCCATGATGGGCCATTTGAATTTCCTCATGCAGAGCCTTGAAGGCACTCAAGCCTAACTCCTTTTTATTTCCATAACTGTGAGCATTCTTGCTCAAGTTATAGGAACTTCCATTTAATAAGTGACCATGAATACTTTCTTGATCATACTTGTTTGAGGGCATCAAGACTTTTACAAAGGAGGTCTTAGATTCTTTTGAGTCCTTGACCTTTCCCTTAGTGTTGCTAGTAGCTGCCTCCTTGTTGAAACAAACACCTCTCATGTCATGGGAGTTAAATGTGTCAATAATAGGCAGCACTGTCTTGGGCTTGGAGAAACTAGCCACTAGCATCCTCTCCTTGAGGAGCTTTTCTTCAAGATCCTTAATGATCTTGTTCTTGTGGTTTATGGTGCCCACATGGATGATTGACATTCCCCTTAGCTTGCCAATCTCCTTGCTCATTAGAGCTAGCTGGGTAGCATGCTCAATGCACTTAGAGTTTGATTGCTTTAGGGAAGTAATCTCTTGAGCTTGCCTCTTGGCTAGCTTTTTGCTCTTTTTCAGAGCTTCCAGGAGTTCACCATACCTATCAATCAATTGATTGACATCCTCCTCAGGACTTGATTCACTTCCAACTTTAGATGGAGGAGATTTAGATTCTTGACCTGTTTCATAATCAGAAGAAGAAGAAATGTAGTGTATCAATACCTGCTCATGTTCTGAATTGCTGTGGTTGTCCTCATCTTCAGTTATAGCCATCAGCCCATGGTCATCTGGAGTAACCTCATCCTCCTCTACATCACTATCTGAATGTGATAGAGGGGCCCTGATTCCTATCCTGGCGGCAGGATAGTCTTCTTCCTCCTGATCAGCAAACAACTCCAAGTAGGCTTCCTCCTCACCATCTGAATCTGAAGATGAAGATTCCGACTCACTCCAGCTCTTGCTTTTCTTAGCTAGGAAGGATTTTTCTCCCTTCCTCTCCTTCTGGTGATGAGGCTTCTTGTAACCTCTTTCCTTTCTCTTGACTGGACAGTCAGCAATGACATGTCCAGGCTTACTACAGCAATAGCAAATTATGTTAGTTGAAACATGTTTACTAGATTTAGAGTCATACCTGTCCCCTTTGGGATGTTGCCTCTCAGATCTGTAATGATCCTTCTTGGGATGAGAAGAGTGTGAAAATTTTTCGAATCTTTATGAAGTGAGCAGGAGTTAGTCAACTTAGAGTTACAAGCCAAACAACCAGAAGCAAGTGGAGGCAAACAACTGATCTTTATTGAATGCAACTTCAAATTACAAGGCAAGGCATGCTTGGCGAGACATGATTTCGCCAGCACAAACATCAAAGAGAAAATTACAAAGTTGAAGATAACACGAGACCGCGCGGTCTCCCCTTGCGACCTCAGTAACTCGCCAACCCGCAGACCGCAGCCGACCTCAGAACAACACCAGACCACTGATCAGTCTGCACCCTTCCTTTCCGAACTCCTGATTCTCCCGAACTCCAGCACCACAACTCCAAGCCGCAGACCGCCCGAACACTCTCAGAGGAAGAGGTGAACGCTGCTGCCCGCACTATCCGCATAAGCTGCACAAGAAGAGTTCAATCAGCAGACCGCCCGGTCAGAAAATCTCAGACCGCAGGAAAGAGGAAAGTTCAGCTTACACTTGGTGTGTCTTTATTATTGCTGCCGATGGGTCCTATTTATAGGCGTGAGACCTGATCCAGTCACCACCCTATGAGATAGGATCACCACCCTCCAGACCGCGCGACCTGACCGGTCACACCGCGCGATCAGCAACAGTACTCCTGCTTCATTCTTGGTGAACCCGCCTGCTTCAACATCAACTATGAGAGACCGCCACTCTCACAGCAAATCGCAACTCCAAAGGAGATCGCCAGACCGCCCGAAGCTGTTCACCCCCTATGTTCGTCCGAGACCACGAACATAGCCAGTTCGCTGACAGACCGCGAACTCTTGTCCGCATGCCGGGCTCCTCCTGAGACCGCGAACATCGACCAGCTCGCATACCAGCCTCCTCCTGAGACCGCGAACTGAGACCGCGCGACTAAGACCCTTAGTTCGCGACTACCACCAGAAAGCCCGGTCAGCCACCAGACCGCATTCTGGAGAAAACCTGCATCAAGCTATGTGGTCACACCAGACCGCCACAGCCTTGAAGAGGACAGCACGCTACGTGGTCATGCACAGACCGCGCACACCTGAAGACGAACAGCCCGCCACGCGATCAGAGACAGACCGCGCGACCTCACCTTCAGCCGCCTTGGACCCATACCAGCGATCAAGCCAGGAGACCGCAGCTAGGCTAAGACCAGCCAGACCATAACGACAGACCGCCAGGTCGTGCGGTCACACCAGACCGCCCGATCTCCACCCAGACCGCCCAGGTCCAAAATCCCTCCACACTTCCACTTCAACAATTTCAACACTCCCCCTTGAAGTGGGAAGTTGAAACTAGCCCCAGTAAGCTCCTTAGCCGTGTGAACGGCCCCTTTGCCAGCGCCTTTGTGAAGATGTCTGCGACATTGTCCGCACTCCGCACATGCCCGACCGAAAGAGATCCCTCCAGCACCTTCTCCCGTATGAAGTGGTGCTCGATCTCGATATGCTTGGTCCTCGCGTGACAAACTGGATTGGTAACCAGTTTGAGAGCACTCTCGTTGTCACCGCGTAGCAGAGTCGGCTCCCGAACCTCCTTGTGGACGTCTCCCACCAACCTCCTAAGCCAGATGGCTTCCTGAGCTGCCAAGGCCGAAGCCTTGTATTCCGCTTCCGTGGTGGAGACCGACACGGAATCCTTCTTCTTGCTGCACCATGATATAGCTGTAGGGCCCGCCATGAAGACGAATCCAGATGTCGACTTCCGATCATCCGAATCTCCCCCATAATCAGCATCCATGTACCCGTGCACCTTGAGGCCCGCATCCCTCCTGTATAGGAGACCCATATCCGAGGTCGCCTTGACATACTTCAGAATGTTCTTGGCCGCTAGCAGATGAGGTACCCGTGGCTCCGCCATATATCGACTCACTCTGCCAACTGCATATGCAATATCTGGCCTCGTGATCGTCAGATAGATCAAGCTCCCGACCAGAGCTCGGAACACCAACGGATCTTGCATAATCCTCCCCTCATCCTTCCGAAGCTTCATAGCCTTCTCCAGAGGTGTGGAAGTGCACTTCCCTTCCTTCATGCCGAATCGCTCCACGATCCGCTCTGCATAACCGGCCTGGGTCACCAGCACTCCACCTTCCTTCCTCTGCACCTCGAGTCCAAGGAAATGGTGAAGCTCACCTAAGTCCTTCATCTCAAACCTGATAGACAGCTTGGCCCGAAGCTGCGCTACCTCCTCCTTCGAGTTTCCCGTCATGATCATATCGTCGACGTATAGCAGCACGATGACTTGAAGCTCCCCGCTCTTCTTGACGAACAAGCTTGAGTCTGAGTCTGAAGCAACAAATCCACAGAATAGGAGATATTCTGCTGTACAACCCGGGGTTCGCCCGGCTCCTCCCATTAGAACTCGCAAAGCCAGTCTTCCAGGAAGCATAGGCGAGATTGCCACTTACATGTTCTCAGCAGCTATAAGGAGGCGAGACCAGAGTACCAACATCGGTCTCGCCCGAATCCTTGACGGGAAGCATGGCGCGTTCCACAGGTTCTGCGAGACCCGCGAGGTCGCGGAGAGGGCAGGAGTTCTCGCTTAAAGCGAGCGAGACCCAGAGACTCGAGTAGTCCCGCAGATCCCCCCTTTTTAGGGAGGGTTAGAAGCTAGAATTACCCTCTTGCCCCTGGAGGTCTGCATATAGCCCCTTCAAACAGCGGAGTTTGGCTATTGGCAGGCCAAATTGGGGTGCTTATAGTAAGTTCAAAAGGCGGAGTTCCGCTATTCGCAGACCGGTTCAGAAAAACTATAAATAAGACCCAAAGGGCACCTTTGGAGAGAGGTCCCGGTTTGAAGCTTCTCTCTCCTCTGGTTATCCTTGCCGAGACTCCCCTGAGCTCTCCAAGGTGCCCGGGCCTCAGCTTTGGCTTAGGAGGGGAAGCAATCTAAAGATCTTCCGGGTGTGCGGTGGGACCTCCCTGCTGAGTTTAAGGTTCTGTGTTGAGTTCTGGAACCCCGACTTGCTCTCCCCAAGAGACAAGTAAGTGCTAGTCGCCCCTCCACCTGTTGAGGGCCCCGAGCTCCACAAGAGGCCAGTTTCTGGTTTCAACATTCTTGGTGCGGTGAGCGTGGAGTGTGACTAGTGCAGGAAAGTCTTTAAGAGAAAGCATGGCGGGCGAGGACGAGCGAGATGCAGGATTCGGAGGCTCGCCACCCACAGGGCCACCAGTGACGATGGATATGCTGGCCGAGCTCAAGAGGGATATGATTGGGTCCTTTTAGAGCGCCATCGCCTCGGCGCTGGGTGGTTTCGCTACCCCGGCCCCTCAGATGGCTCCCCCATCCGGGGGCTGCGAGAACGCGCCAGGCCAGCGAGTAGGCAAGGAAGCAGCGGTCCAGGAGGCAGGCCGAGATCTCGCGGGTCGCGAGCTCTTCCCCAGTCCAGTGGGAGCGAGCAAGACCCTGGCCAGAGTGGTCTCGGCAGGAGGAGCCTCGGCAGGAGGTTCTGCAGGAAGAGTAGAGCCAGTTCAGAGGGTGAGTGGGGGAAGTCCCTTTTGTGAGTTGGTACTCTCGGCACCACTCCCCGAGGGGTTCAGGGAGCCAGCCATGACCTTGTATGTTGGGAACAGTGACCCCGTTCCCCACCTGCAATGGTTCGAAGATATGGTCTCGATCAGACCCATGTCGGACGCCTTCAAGTGTCGACTCTTCGCCACCACCCTGAAAGAGAAGGCGAGGGACTGGTTCTACCAGTTGCCCTCGGGTTCGATTTATGCTTTTGAGGATTTGCATAGGGGGTTTCTGCTGCGTTTCTCCACCTTGAAGAAGAGGAAGAAAGACCCGGAGTCTCTCTTCAATATCAAGCAGAAACAAGGAGAGTCCCTAGCCCAGTATCTGGAGCGGTTCAGGGAAGAGGTCCTCCTCATTCAAGAGATACCAGGGCACACACTCCAGCTGGCCTTTACGGTGGGACTGCGAGAGGGTTTCTTCAAGATGGATCTCAAGAGAAGGGTCCCTCTTTCCTATGAAGAACTAATGGAGCGAGCGGCGGAGGAAGTAGACGGGGAGGCAGCTAACCCCGAGTTCACAAAGAGATTGGCACGGCTGAGCGAGCCGGAGAATAGGCATCCCGAAGGAAGGAGAAGGGAGGAAGTCAGGGCCCCGGAGTTGGGGTGGAGGCAGCAAGGTGGTGGGATGCAGGGCCCGGGAAGGGGGTTCCACCATGGGGGAGGTAACTTCCAGGGAGGACAGGGGAGACCTCACCAGCTGGGGTGGAGGCAAGGCCCGAGGCCGCCCCCTCCCCCGCCTCATCAAGCGATGGAGATCGGAAGAGGAAGAGCAGGAAGAGGAAGGGGAGCGGGAGCCGGGGGAGTAGGTCCCAGGAAGAGGAACAGAGGAGTGGGAGGAGAGGGGAGGGTGGCCGCGCTGCCGTATTGTGACTTCCACCAGGAGGAAGGTCACGCGACCGCCACTTGCCCGGAGTTCCTAGAAATGAGGGGAGTAAGAGGACCAGCACCACAACCGCAGCAGCGCCCGGTGAGGATCGAGGAGGTCCTCACCCCGGAAGATGAAGAAGAAAGATGCGAAGATCGGGTTGACGTGGGAGCCCGGGGGGGAATCAGGGTGATTCACGGAGGGGTGGGGATCGAGGCAACCCGGAAGGCGAGCCTCCATACTATGTACCGTCGGAGCGTAGCTTCGACATCTCAAGCCCCGCCCCCGGTGGAGAGGATCACCTTCTCCCAGAAGAATATGCCCGGTCATGAAGACCCGTTCTGCGATGCGCTGGTTATCCAAACCGCCATCGAGAATTTTACCGTCTCACGAATCCTGGTAGACAATGGCAGCTCGGGCAACGTTATCTTCAAGAAAGCGTTTGACGAGATGAAGGTAGAAGCCCGAAGGGTGTTGGCCTCGGATGGCCCCCTGTTTGGTTTTTCGGGAGAGAGAAAGGAGGTGGAAGGAGGAGTAGGACTCCATGTAACTCTCGGGGGGCAATCACGGAACTGCCGTTTCGTGATTGTGGACGCCCCAAGCAGCTATAGCGCCATTTTTGGTCGGCCTCTTATTAGTGCATTTAGATGCGTCCCTTCCACCCTACACCAGTGCCTAAAGTTCAACACAGGTGGAATCCAGGTCCGGGTCCGGGGAGATCCCAAGGTGGCGAGACAGTGCTACGTGACAGCTGTCAACACCATCTCCTGGATGGAGGGAGCGGAGGAGTGGGATAGGAGGATGGAGGAGGTGTCCGAGGCAGGAGGAGAGAAGGGAGACGAGGAGGAGGAAGGAAAAGAAGGAGACGAAGAGATCACCCCGGAAGGGGGGGTAGGGGAGCGCATGGTGGTAGATGAAGAAGAAGAAGGAGAAGAAAAGGGAGGGAAGGCTAAGGAGAGAAGGGTGGAGGAGGTGACGGAGATGGAAGGGGAGCCCAAGAGCTCGCCAATGAAGGAGAGGAGGAGAGGCCTTGGGGGGAGCAGTCGCGGCTGGAGGCCGTAGACGAGGTCATCGAACTGGAGGTCGTCACCTGACTGGGGATGATGGAGAAGGTCCGGGTCAGCGGAGAGCTCAACCCTAAGGAAAGGGCGGAGATCCTCGCCTGCGTCCAGAAGAACGTGGACATCTTTGCCTGGAGTGCCACGGAGATGCCAGGGATAGATGCGGATGTGGCTTGCCACCGCCTCAACCTCGAGCTCGGCACCCGCCCCATCCGCCAAAGGAGGAGGCCCACTGCAGACAAGCTGGAAGGCCCCATCCGCGAGGAAGTGGAAAAACTTCTGAAAGCAGGTTTTGTAAAGGAGATCCAGTACCCAGGCTGGGTCTCCAATGTCGTCATGGTAAAGAAAGGAGGAGGTAAATGGCGAATGTGTATCGATTTCTCTTTGCTTAATAAATCATGCCCGAAGGATTGCTACCCTCTGCCTAGAATCGACACGCTGGTTGACTCAGCCGTCGGTTTTCATATGATGTCTTTCTTAGATGCTTTTTCAGGTTACCACCAGATTCGCATGCATCCCCCTGACATCAAAGACGTCTCCTTCATCACGAGGGATGGATGCTACTGTTACAGGATGATGCCCTTCGGGCTCAAGAATGCGGGGGCTACATACCAAAGGATGATGGACCGGGTTTTCCGTGAGCAAAAGGGGAGAAACCTGGAGGTCTACGTCGATGACCTCATGGTCAAGAGCCGAGGTCTCGAGTCCCACCTCCACGACCTCGAGGAAACTTTCGAGACCCTACGGAAGTTCAAGATGAGACTCAACCCGTCGAAGTGCGTCTTCGGAGCCAGTCGAGGAAAATTCTTGGGTCACATGCTCACCCCGGCTGGAGTGGAGCCCAACCCGGATAAGGTCAAGGCAATCCTCGAGTTGGCACCCCCAAGAAATGCTAAGGAGATCCAACGTTTGACGGGAAAGTTGGCTGGGTTAAGGAGATCCAATGGGGTTCGCCCGGCTCCTCCCATTAGAACTCGCAAAGCCAGTCTTCCAGGAAGCATAGGCGAGATTGCCACTTACATGTTCTCAGCAGCTATAAGGAGGCGAGACCAGAGTACCAACATCGGTCTCGCCCGAATCCTTGACGGGAAGCGTGGCACGTTCCACAGGTTCTGCGAGACCCGCGAGGTCGCGGAGAGGGCAGGAGTTCTCGCTTAAAGCGAGCGAGACCCAGAGACTCGAGTAGTCCCGCAGATCCCCCCTTTTTAGGGAGGGTTAGAAGCTAGAATTACCCTCTTGCCCCTGGAGGTCTGCATATAGCCCCTTCAAACAGCGGAGTTTGGCTATTGGCAGGCCAAATTGGGGTGCTTATAGTAAGTTCAAAAGGAGGAGTTCCGCTATTCGCAGACCGGTTCAGAAAAACTATAAATAAGACCCAAAGGGCACCTTTGGAGAGAGGTCCCGGTTTGAAGCTTCTCTCTCCTCTGGTTATCCTTGCCGAGACTCCCCTGAGCTCTCCAAGGTGCCCGGGCCTCAGCTTTGGCTTAGGAGGGGAAGCAATCTAAAGATCTTCCGGGTGTGCGGTGGGACCTCCCTGCTGAGTTTAAGGTTCTGTGTTGAGTTCTGGAACCCCGACTTGCTCTCCCCAAGAGACAAGTAAGTGCTAGTCGCCCCTCAACCTGTTGAGGGCCCCGAGCTCCACAAGAGGCCAGTTTCTGGTTTCAACATCTGCGATCTTCCCGTACCACGCCCTCGGCGCTTGCTTCAACCCACACAGAGCCTTCTTCAGCTTGCAGACATGCTCCGGAAAATCTTCAGACACAAAGCCTGGTGGCTGGACCATGAAGATGTCCTTGTCAATCTCGTCGTACAAGAAAGCGTTCTTGACGTCGAGCTGCCAAATCTCCCATCCACTGAACGCCGCCAAAGGAATGATGAATCGAACTGAAGTCATTTTTGCCACCGGACTGAAAGTCTCCTCGTAGTCTTCACCGTACTACTGCGAGAACCCCCGAGCAACAAGGCGAGCCTTGTACCGCTCGATACTGCCGTCAGCTTTCTTCTTGAGCTTGTAGACCCACTTGCATGTCACAGGAGTGGTGCCCTTGGGCTTGGGCACAAGAGACCAGGTCTCATTCTTCTCAAGAGCTTCCATCTCTTCTTGCATTGCAACATCCCACTCCTTCACGCCTCTAGCCTTCTCAAAGCTCGACGGCTCCCTCTCATCCAAGGCACCAACGAAGAAACATGAGACGAAGCTCACTCGTTTCCTCCTGTATAGCGATCAGGGGCGACGATCGCTCGCTTCGACCTCCTCAGCTCCTTCCCCTGAACCGCATTATCTCCAGCTGCTTCTTCCCTAGCTCCTCTTCCAGACGTGCTAGGAGCATCGCTCCCCCTGCTCCCTGAACCAGAAACCCCCGTATCGGAACTAGAAGGAGATGGTCCACCTGGTGACACAGGTAGCTCCACCTGAAGATCCTCCACAGCTTTCTCTGGCACTTCCATCCTGCTTTCTGGTAGCTCCACATTAGAAGACCCCTTGTAAGATGTCACCTCATCGAACACGACGTCGCGAGATACCATAAACCTCCGCGTATCCGGGTCCATGCACTTCCATCCTTTCTTCCGCTCATCGTATCCCACGAAGACTAGCTTCCTTGCTTTCGCATCTAGATTCGTCCGAAGAGCATCGGGAACATGCACGTAGCAGGTGGAACCAAACACCCTAAGGTGTGCCACGCTTGGCTTCTCCTTGAACATCATCTCATGTGGAGTCAACATGTTCATGGGACTCAGAGGCATCCTGTTGATGACTTAAGCAGCACAAGACATTCCCTCCGCCCAGAAAGACTTTGGGATACTCTTGGCATGCAGCCAACACTTGCAGGTCTCCGTCAGATGACGGATCTTCCGCTCTGCAACTCCGTTCTGCTGTGGAGTATGTGCACAAGTGAGCTCCCTCTGGATGCCTGCCTTCCTGCAAAAAGTAGAGAACTCACTGGAGGTGAACTCCCCTCCGTTGTCAGTCCTCAGCTTCTTCACCCGCAGTCTTAGCCGACCCTCCATGAGCTCCTTGAATCCACAAACTTGGCAAACGCCTCCGCCTTCTCCTTCAGGAAATAAACCCAGACATATCTGGTGTAATCATCGATCAACACCAACATATATCTGCTGCCTCCGAGGCTTGGGGTAGCAGTTGGTCCCATCAAGTCATCGTGGATGCACTCCAACGGCACACTGCTCCTTGTCTGCGACTTGTCAAACGGTAGCCGATGAGACTTGCCGAACTGACATCCCGCGCAAACATGACCTTCATCGTAGGAAGATAGACTTGGCAGGCCCTTGACCAGACCTCTCACCGCCATAGCTTTCAGCTTGTCCATCCCTACGTGCCCCAACCTCTCATGCCATATAACGGCACCATCATTCGTCTTCATCTTGTCAACGTAGGAACTTGTCGATAAAACGAACAAGTCCTTTGCCCGTCTCCCGACATGGACGACCTCGGCCTTTACAGCCTCAAAGTTGCGTAGAAACTTTACTTCTGTTGGGCCGAACAGAACGTGATACCCAGCGTCTACAGCGTTGGTCACGGAGAAGAGGTTTTTCCTCATACCAGGCACGTGATAGACGCTCTTCAAAGTAAGTGGCCCTCTATCACTGCCCAAGGAAACAACCCCCACCTTCTCTACTGGATGCACAGTATTATCAGCAGTAATGATTGCATTGTTACCTGTATAGGGCTGTGCAGAGGAAAGCTTGGTCTCGTCTCCGGTGAGGTGATGACCACACCCCGAGTCCACGATCCAGTCCTCCAGATAGTTGATTGGAGCAGAAGCTCCAACAGAAGCCGAGAAGGCTCCTCCCCAACCTCCTTCAAAGTGTCTGGCCTCAGCTTCCTCCTTCTCCGCAGTATGCCCAGCTTGGGTGACCATCTTGCAATCCTTCTTGATGTGGCCATACTTGCCACACTTGAAGCATTTCGGACCTTCCCCCTTCTTCTTCCCGTCAGCCTTGGGAGCATACCCCCTTTCCTGCTGCCCAGAAGTTGAAGGCCCATAGCCTCCTCCAGCGGTCTTCTTCTTCTTATCCCACTTCTTCTTCTTCCCTGAGAAGAGCACTTCGCCATCTCCCCCAGCCACCGATATCCCCGCCATCTGCCTTGCCAAACTTTCTTGCGATGCAAGAAAGTTCTCCAGCTCCAACAGAGACGGCTGATTTGCCCATCCCTGCACCGACGTCACAAAGGCAACATATTCCTTCTGCAAGCCGCGGATGATGTGCCTCTTCAGCTTCGCCTCAGAGATAGGCTCATCAGGATCCAATGCTGAGATTTCAGCGCACAAGTTCTTCATCTTCAGAAAGAAGGTGGAAATAGAAAGATCACCCTGAGCCGACCTTGCCAGCTCATTCTCCAAGAACTGTAGCCTTGCTACATTCTTCTTGTTAAACAGCCCATACAGGGCTCTCCAGATCTCCGCAGCTGATCCGCATCCCAGAATGTGATCAAACAGATCAGGTGAGATTGCCCTCTTCAGAGTGAACTCTGCCTTCGCATTCGTCCTCCTCCAAGTTCTCACCTCTGCCCCATTATCTCCTTCCGGGACAACTTCCTGCGTCTGATCTCCTCCAACTACCTCCCAGATGTCCTCACCTAGAAGATAGCTTTGCATACACGACTTCCACTTCTTGAAGTTAGTCGATGTAAGCATCTCAATTCCAAGACCCCTCGCTTCCATTGATCTACCACTGGTTCCTTCTTCACAAAGGCGATGGCTACTCTAAGTCACTCACTGCTCAACCACTCCAACCTAGCTCTGATACCATGTGAAAATTTTTGGAATCTTTATGAAGTGAGCAGGAGTTAGTCAACTTAGAGTTACAAGCCAAACAACCAGAAGCAAGTGGAGGCAAACAACTGATCTTTATTGAACGCAACTTCAAATTACAAGGCAAGGCATGCTTGGCGAGACATGATTTCGCCAGCACAAACATCAAAGAGAAAATTACAAAGTTGAAGATAACACGAGACCGCGCGGTCTCCCCTTGCGACCTCAGTAACTCGCCAACCCGCAGACCGCAGCCGACCTCAGAACAACACCAGACCACTGATCAGTCCGCACCCTTCCTTTCCGAACTCCTGATTCTCCTGAACTCCAGCACCACAACTCCAAGCCGCAGACCGCCCGAACACTTTCAGAGGAAGAGGTGAATGCTGCTGCCCGCACTATCCGCAGAAGCTTCACAAGAAGAGTTCAATTAGCAGACCGCCCGGTCAGAAAATCTCAGACCGCAGGAAAGAGGAAAGTTCAGCTTACACTTGGTGTGTCTTTATTATTGTTGCCGATGGGTCCTATTTATAGGCGTGAGACCTGATCCAGTCACCACCCTATGAGATAGGATCACCACCCTCCAGACTGCGCGACCTGACCGGTCACACCGCGCGATCAGCAACAGTACTCCTGCTTCATTCTTGGTGAACCCGCCTGCTTCAACATCGACTATGAGAGACCGCCACTCTCACAGCAGATCGCGACTCCAAAGGAGATCGCCAGACCGCCCGAAGCTGTTCACCCCCTGTGTTCGTCCGAGACCACGAACACAGCCAGTTCGCTGACAGACCGCGAACTCCTGTCCGCATGCCGGTCTCCTCCTGAGACCCCGAACATCGACCAGCTCGCATACTAGCCTCCTCCTGAGACCGCTAACTGAGACCGCGCGACTAAAACCCTTAGTCCGCGACTACCACCAGAAAGCCCGGTCAGCCACCAGACCGCATTCTGGGGAAAACCTGGATCAAGCTGTGCGGTCACACCAGACCACCACAGCCTTGAAGAGGACAGCACGCCACGTGGTCATGCACAGACCACGCACACCTGAAGACGAACAGCCAGCCACGCGATCAGAGACAAACCGCGTGACCTCACCTTCAGCCGCCTTGGACCCATACCAGCGATCAAGCCAGGAGACCGTAGCTAGGCTAAGACCAGCCAGACCACAGCGGCAGACCGCCAGGTCATGCGGTCACACCAGACCGCCCGATATCCACCCAGACCGCCCAGGTCCAAAAGCCCTCCACACTTCCACTTCAACAATTTCAACAAAGAGGAGGAAGGTTTGTTCTTCCATTGTTTCCTCTTGATCATCTTCTTGAACTGCCTTGTGAAGGCAGCAAATTCCTCATCAGAAGAGGAGCTATCTGATTTGCTGCTCTCAGATTTCTCAGATTCAGCAGCCTTTCTTGGAGGTGACTGCACTCTAACCTTGTTCCTCTTAGAGCTTTCAGCTTTGAGAGCAACAGATCTCTCCCTTGTGTGAGCCCCGGAGGAAGAGTCCTCCTCCTTTCTTGCAGAAAGTTGCGTCTCATATGAGAGCAGTTTCCCAAATAGTGTATGGGTGGGGGTTTCTCCAAGTCTTGCCACTTCCCTGATTGCACAGATTTTAGTGTCCCATTCTCTAGTTAGAGATCTAAGGAACTTGTCATTGAGTTCATAATCTATGAACACCCTTCCATAGGTTCTTAGTTCATTTACAATCCTAAAGAACCTTTCATAGTATATGGAGATATTCTCCTGGCTCAGCTGTCTGAATGCTTCATACTCTTGATTGAGGAGTGACTTTCTATCATCCCTTACTTCAGCTGTTCCCTCCATATAAACAACCAATGTGTCCCACATTTCCTTGGCAGTTTGGCAGTGGACCAAGTTTTGAAAAGTAGTGTCATCAATGGCATTTACTATTATGTTTTGGGCTCTCTTGTCCATGGTGTACAATGCTATCTCATCATTGGTCAGCTCAGAAAATAGCTTAAGTACTTTTCTAGTAGGGTCAATAGTGGAGACTTTCTCAAAGGTATAAGGACCATTTTTGACAGTCAAAAAGATCCTTGGGTCTGAGGCTTCCATGAATAGCCTTACCCTTTGCTTCCATATCCCAAAGTTTTCTTTGGAGCATATGGGCAACTTCATTGACCCCAACTCCTTCTTCATTCCACTGTTGGCCATTGGATTTCAGATTTGACTACTCCTGTATAGGATCTGATCAGACTGTTAAGTCTTTTTGATCAACCACCATCTGATACCACTTGATAGTTTATATAGGTGTAGTCAATAATACCAAGATGGGGGGGTGAATAGGTTTTACTTATTTTCTTTGTTTAAACCTAATGTTTCTAGCTGCAGAAAACACAATCACAAAAAGCACACAAGGATGTATAGAGGTTCCTCAAGACAGGGTGTCTTGAGTAGTCCTCTTTCCCTCTTCACCTTTCTAACAGTGAGTTAAACAAGGCCACAAACTCCAATCTCGGCTCCTTGAGCTTACACCACAAGTTCCTTAAAACTTCTCAGATCAAGAGTGATCCTACCTCAGGCACAGTAGCCCTACACTCAGGCTCAGCAGCCCTACACCTCAGGCTCAGCAGCCCTACACCTCAGGTTCAGCAGCCCTACACCTCAGGCTCAGCAGCCCTACACTCAGGCTCAGCAGCCCTACACCTCAGGCTCAGCATCCCTACACCTCAGAGTAATGTAACTCCTACAACACAGAAATCACACAAATTTCCTACCTCAGGCCTATCAAGAAGTCCTACCACTCAAGCTGTCAACACAGCTCTACACACAGGCTCAGCAGCCTTTCACTCAGGCAACAATGCCTTACAAAGATATAAAAGAGTTTGAACTAAATACAGAAGACAAAAGATGTACTCTTAGGTCTTCTGAATCCTTTCTTCAGATCTGAAAAACAGCAGCTTCAGATTTGTATCACCTTGATCTTCTCCTTCAGCAAAGCAGAAGATCAACTTGCCCTTCTTGAATTTGTACAGAAAGAGCTAACTAATCTCCCTTAGAAGATTAACTTCAGCTGCAGAGAACAACTTCAACTGGCTGAAACGTGAATGCTCGATTGCGGCGTACAGCAAAGACTTTTCAATGGAACAATACTTGTTGTTGTGCCCTAGCATCTTCTTTTATACCTCCAGAAGGCTTCAACGACTATATCGATCCTTCTGACACGGTATGGGGCAGATTGGAGTTGCTTTTCCCTTTCAATTGTCGTTTGCGCCAAAAGCATATCCCGTCAGCACATTTGGATCTGTCTCAGCGGTTGGGCTGAGACAGCTTCCAGTCTCAGCGGTTGGGCTGAGACAGCTTCCAGTCTCAGCGGCAGCTCCAGTCCCCTTCTCAGCGGTTGCTCCAGTCTCCTTCTCAGTGGATCCGCTGAGATGGCTCCTCGTCTCATCGGTTCTGACCCTTCGTCTCAGCGGTTCTGCTGAGACAGATCTTCATCTCGTTGTGGATGGTTTCTTCTCATCTAAGGCCATGTTTGGCCCTTCCTTCTGAGTTACCTGTGCCTGTATATCCTACACAAGTATAGCTTTATTAAATACAATATGTCCTTAGCATTGAGAGTGATGCCTCTTCAAATCAAGGTAATATTGAGGGCAATATACCCAATAGGAGGTAAGTGGTCCAGCCAGTAAGAGTACGCAGATGCTCCGCGGTTTTGCGTTGAGGCGTACGATAGGTCTAGGTAGGGTAGTGTGAATATCAACCTAGAGGTGGGCGAGGCCCAACCCACCGCTTCCGTTTGCCACTACGGGAGTATCCTGGGAGTCTTGCTAGCTCCAAAAAGGGGGAACTAAAGGTCTATGCGCATATAGTCGATGTGGGTGAGTTGCACTTGTATGAACATAGCATAACTGCATACCTTGTCTGTCATAGCATAAACATTGCATTTCAACCCTTACCCCTATCGTATAAGTCGGTTATGGGACTTCTTATATGATAGGCCTTGCTAAACGACCCCTTGGTCTATAGGTTTATATGAGCATTCCTATAAATCAATGGTTACTTTTCTATTACTATTGTCTTTACTTACTACACTTTACTTATTCTTTACCTGCTCTTACTATGCCCCTTTACTGCTTTAGTTATATATATACACATGTGTAGTGTAGAAACATTTCCTGTACCACTGTCATCTACTTTTTGATTATACCCCTTGTTGTCCTCCGCTTCGTCCTTCCCGCTCGGTGCCTAGGAGTCACCGGGGAGGGGTGGGGATTGGCTTAGTCTTTTTGACTAACGGTCGGTGGACCTTATCATTTTAGGAGACCCTGGCGACGGAGCAGCACCGGAGGCCGGTGTAGACGGAGGCAGTCCAGTGCAGTACAGGAGCACAGGATTCGGGATCAGTGAGTGATTAGGAGTTAGCTTCAGCGAGTGATCTTGTAGTGAGGATATGATGTACTGGGCATGAGCCCTTCCTTCTTCTTTATTATTGCAACCCTTGTTATCTTTTTATTCAGTTATATCATGTGGACATTTTTATATTTTTCATGTTGATTCTGTGGACTTGTCTTCTTTAATGCACTTTTGTTTGTGATCGATTTGGCCGGCAGGATCAGCATTTTGTAGTGGCGACCTTTCCGAGTGAAGGTGTCACTGCAAAGCGACGGTTTCTGGGCCTAAGACCCGGTGTTTGGAAAGAAAAAAATGGGGTCTTACAAGTGGTATCAGAGGCAAACCTCGATCCGAAGAAAAGAAGTCCACAAACCCTGGGCCACCCCCACGCGAGCTTAGTTTGAGGACAAACTAGTAGTGGAAGCAGCGGTGTGCCCATATGGGAATCACATTGAAAAAAGGTCAGTTTTCCCCTGCGAGTGTCAAGTTTTCTTTTGTAGCCTGTGGCGAACCTTGCCCCCTGGCAGGGAATACCTCTGGCTGCAAAGATCTCGTTAGATAGTCCCTTAGTTAATGAGTTAGACTCAACCCTACTAGGACACACGATATACCTTAACAAATTATACCGTGACCTAGTCCAAAATAGACCGTAGGTATAACTTTTGGTGGAGGTACGAGGATACCCCAAAGAGACTGGAGAAAGAGAGATTGACTCAGAAGCAGAATGGTATGAGACTCATAGGCTCAATCCTCGTATCCGTGACATGATTACATTAAGACAACCACCATGACAAAGACTGAGGGTCGGATAATAATTGAAGTTCAAAAGGGACCCGTTTGGGATTGGGTGACATGTTGATCCTGATAAGGTTGTAGTAGAGGATACCTAGAAGAGTCTAAAGTGTGGAGTATACCAACAAGTCTCAAGATAGAACCCCAAGTCTAAGGTTGTGTGCCCTAAGGATTGCTTGCATACCTGGGACGAGTATAACATGGTGATATTGAAGATACTTCGCCCAAAAATAGATAGAGGCTAATCTTTTGTTTATTAGGGCTTACCTTTTGTTTATTGGGCAAATTAATGACGGACTTGGATTTCCCTTAGACCTAAGTTAGAAAAATTTTGTCTCGTGAACAATAATGATTTTGAGGTTGATCATATTCGATGTCACTTGGACAAAGATGAGATGGTGTAAAAGTAGGTCTGGAATGATGATATGAGGTGTTACCAGGACAATGAAAGGACATCGTAGATAGAACAACAGCTTGACCATAGTTGAATCATTGGAAATGTAAGTTGCCAAGATTAATCACTTAGGGATGCAGATGCCCTTCTGGAAGTTGGGAACTGAAATTAGGTCGTGCAAGCTTTAGTTATATTTCAAAGTTCTGGTAGTTTGGGGCTTCAGAAGTGATTAATTTATGATTCGTTAAAAATCACGCCCTGTTATGGTAAAAATTTTAACTACAATAATAGCCCTTATACCTTGGGAGCTTTGATGACGGATAACCAGAGATCTTATACGATGACCTATTGAATTTAGAATCTAGTGTTTGAGTCGACTATGATAAGAAAAATCTAAGTTTATCTTACCTTGGACCATTCGAAAGTGATCGAGACTAGCATATGTGGAAGTGATAGGAATTTGGTGAAATAAACGTGAAGATATTTTCTTGATGAAATTGACTTGTGAAAATCTTAGGGTTTCAAAAGATTTTACCCGTATACCTTATGAATCAAACTCCACATAGAAAATGATTGGGAGTCGTCTTACCAACATGGATACTAATTGTGGATGGTTAACATGTACTCAGAAAGGTTCACAAGTGCACCACCATTAAAATTTAAGGATGATTGGGACGCTAGACAATCCGATTAGTTCCATCAATAGTAAGAACTAGAAAAGTTGTAGAATAGAAATGATTGATTACTCGGACGTACCTGAAAGAGTAAGAAATCGAACGTGTGAAGAAATCTTTAGAGGCATAAGAATCTGCCCAGGTTAGAGTGGAAGATCGAGGATAGATTGACCAAGGTAGCTAGGCCACCCCGGTCAGGATAGATGATACGACGGTGCGAGTCTTGCGACGCAAGAAGATTCCGTAGGTAAAAATTATGGACAGGAGGAGCACACCTGGGAGCCACTAGAGCTGGTGTGGCAGAGATAGTCGATGCTCTTCGAGCCAGGAATAGTTTCAATTCTTAGGGGATGTTACGTTCAGTCACTCTTGGTGAAAAACCCCGCAAGCCTAGCCTGAATTTCGAGGACGAAATTATTATTTTTGTTTATTGGGATTTGTAACATCCCCCAAACAGCTAGACCCCTAAGTTGGTTTTGTCATGACTATGTCATGAAAAAACCATAGGAAGAGCTCAAGACCTTGTGAACATAGGTGAGAAGGAGAAAACCCAAGTGGTCTGCAAATAGCAATTTTTAGATACCAAGCCTAGGGTTGGACTTTAGGACCCCACCTTGAACCTTGACCCCACAATATCATCCCTAACCCATTAGAGGTCTCCTTGAAGCACCAGTGACCCATTGGGGTCAACCTAAGAGGCCAATTAGACCAAAGTCAGCCTTAATTCTAAAATTGGTCAAACTAACTCAACTAAGGTCAATTGGCCCCCACCATGACAAATTGACCCTGCCCCTACCCTTATATGGGTACTAGGAGCCTAATGGACCAAAAAGCCTCATCATGGGACTTGCAATTTGACCAATTTACCCTTGCCCTAATTTAGGTCAAAATGATCTACTTTGCCCAAATTGGACCCAATCCACTTGAGATAGACCCAATTGGTGTGGTCCACCACCTATTGGGGATTGAATGTTGCTGAGTTGGCCATTCAATTTCAGAAAGTCGGCCAGAAGAGAGAGAGAATGGTGGTTTTCCCCAAATCGGAGAGAGAAAGAGAGCATTCATGGAGATTTAATGTAATTGATCCTTCATTTCCTTCCCAATTGATGAGCATTCACCTTCCCCCATCAGTTACAAACGAATTCTGGAGTTTTCTATGACCAGAGGGGCTGGATTAAGAGAAATTAGAAGTAATCAAAATTGTGCTAATGGCCATTAATGGCTTTCAGGAATAAAGCCATCCCAAGCCCAATTGAAACCCCCCATTTCCTTCACTACTCAGAGAGGAAGAGATTCCCCAACTTTCCTGAAGGAATCGTACAGTGGAGGCCTAAATCGGCATGGCACCAAAAGCTCCAGGACGGCCATGGACAACAAGAAATCGGCAAGGAGCCAAGCACCCACACAGGTCTGATCCTCTTCTCCTCCCTTAGTGCTAGATCTTTTCATATTTCGGGGCTTGATCCGTGCACAATAGGGCTCGGATTTGTGTTTTCAAAAGAGTACGTTACGTACTCTTTCTCCCTCCTCTAAAAACTAGATCCGACCACCTCCGGCCGGCCAACCACCCCTATCGCCGGCCACCACCTCAACGGAGGTGGTGGTGGCATTGCCCGGCCGGAAAGAGGCGTAGGTGGCCCGGAAATCACCCCGCAAAGAGGCCCAGGACGGGATGTCGCTAGCCGTCCAATGATTGGGGACGATGATGGAGAGCCGTCGGATCTTTATATTAATGTTTAAGATTATATCATTTATTTCGTCGAGCGCTGTAAGAAATACGTCGAGTGAATAATTCGTCGAACGGGAGGTGTTCAGCTTTAGTCGAGCGCTGTTATAATAGAATTTAGTCGAGCGCTGTTATGCTCTAATTTAGTCGAGTGAATATTTCGTTGAACGATGATGTGTTCAGCGTTCGTCGAGCGCTGTTATATGTCATTTTTGTCGAACGCTGTTATTTATTAATTAGTCGAGCGCTGTTATATATTAACTTAGCCGAGCGCTGTTTTAATATTAATTAGTTTAATGCAGCTTTGTTCAGATTCCGTCGAGCGCAGAGTTGTTCTCCCTTCGTCGAGCGCAGTTAACTTCGTCGAATGCAGAGTCATTCTTCTTTCGTCGAGCGCTATTTAAATTTTGTCGAACGCAGAAACAGATAAATAATTAAATGTTTATATGATTTCTGTCACACCCTTTTTGTTGTAGTTTATTTTAATTGTTAAAAATACCAGATCACCTCTGATGAAAAAGTGGTCAACACCAAAGTTGTAGCCCTTGGAGTCTACTTTATTTTAAATTTAATTTCAACCCAAAAGGATTTCTGTAGCTCCATGTAGATCCATTTTGGTGGGGCTGGTCCCTAGAGTAGGACAACCACCATATCTTGAATAACTTTTGATTGGGAAAAGATATGGACTTGAGATTTGAAACATAGTCTTCTTATACCTATACACACATCATATCCAAAGATGGGATTTTTAGGAGAACCGTTTTCTAAGATTTTTGAGATAATTTCATAAATAATATATTAATTAAATAGTGGGTCAAAAGACCTCCAATGCCCTCCAAATTTTGGTGGATGCTCCTTAGGGTTATGTTATGACCTAGGTAAAAATATCAGCCCAGTTGTGACTGTTTTGGTTGGGTAATTTGTAAACCAAGTTAGGTCAAGTTGGGACAAAGTTAGGGCATGGTGTTTATCTTGGAATTTTGTGGTCAAATCTCCTCACCATGAGATGGAACCTTGTCCACTGGTTTAGGATCACCTAAATTATCCCCATGAGTGGTTTGGGGTGGTGTAGAGGTGATTAAGCCCTAGAACACTAGTTTTATTCCTAGGTGTGCATTTAGAACCTTGTGAAGGCCATATGGTCAAAAGTCCCTGGATGGTTATGAAACTTGGTGGATAAGTTCATAGGATATAAATAGGCCCTGGGTAATGTTATAGGAATTTTGGGAGCAATTATTCCCTTTGAATTAGGACATAATCTCTTTAGAGAAATTTCTTATAAGAGATGATTACAGGATCAAAATGCCTTGGATGATGATGAAACTTGGGTAGTGTCTATGTTATCATGATATACACCTTTGGTAATTTTTGTGTATTTAATTGAATGATTTAACCTGTACTTCATTCACAAGGCACCTATTTTGATTTAGACTTAAGAAAAATAATTGAGGGTCCAATACTCATTGTTAAATTGTGCAAATTGGTGATAGGACATTTCAGAGCATTAGAAAGCTCTGTGATTGTTTATAGATTTTTTGAAGACATAAATAAGTAGGCTACTTCACAATTTATTTAATTTGAGGTTTTCTGAAAGTATTTATTTAAGTAAGAAAATGATTCCCTTAAATCCTTAAACTTAGTCAGTAGCCTTTTCTGATGAATACAAGAGTTTGGTAATTTTCCCATAATTTTAGTGTTGAGTTTTTTGGTGGTTTCTTCATACAACTATGATTTTGGATAGATGATAAATAATTAAATTAGAGGAGAATTTCTTTCTGTAAAAATATGATATGCTGGTTCTGATGTTATTTAGTCACCATAGATTTATCATAATTTTTGGAGAGCCATATCATAAGATTTACTTACACTTCATGTTCATTTTCATACTTGGCAAATGTTTGGAGAAATTAAAATAAATATTAATTAATTAGGGAAAAATATGATTCTTTGAAGTTAGTCTTATAACATCATGATAGACCTCCAGTAAATATCTTGGGTCAGTTGGATGAATATTTGGAGTACCTCTAGTTGTGAGCGTCATATAACTCATTTGGTCTGCGTATAGTAAAACTGTGAAATTTGAGAATCAAGTGGATCCTTAGGAGGGAATGGAAGGTAAGTGGTCCAGCAAGTAAGAGTACACAGATGCTCCACGGTTTTGCGTTGAGGCGTACGATTGGTCTTGGTAGGGTTGTGTGAATACCAACCTAGAGGTGGACGAGGCCCAACCCACCGCTTCCGTTTGCCACTACGGGAGTATCCTGGGAGTCTTGCTAGCTCCAAAAAGGGGGAACTAAAGGTCTATGCGCATAGAGTCGAAGTGGGTGAGTTGCACTTGTATGAACATATCATAACTGCATACCTTGCCTGTCATAGCATAAACATTGCATTTCAACCCTTACCACTATCGTATAAGTCGGTTATGAGACTTCTTATACGATAGGCCTTGCTAAACGACCCCTTGGTCTATAGGTTTGTATGGGCATTCCTATAAATCAATGGTTACTTTTCTATTACTATTGTCTTTACTTACTGCACTTTACTTATTCTTTACCTGCTCTTACTATGCCCCTTTACTGCTTCAGTTATATATATATATACACATGTGTAGTGTAGAAACATTTCCTGTACCACTGTCATCCACTTTTTGATTATATCCCTTGTTGTCCTCCGCTTTGTCCTTCCCGCTCGGTGCCTAGGAGTCACCGGGGTAGGGGTGGGGGATTGGCTTAGTCTTTTTGACTAACGGTCGGTGGACCTTATCATTTTAGGAGACCGTGGCGACGGAGCAGCACCGAAGGCCGGTGCAGACGGAGGCAGGCCAGTGCAGTACAGGAGCACAGGATTCAGGATCAGTGAGTTATTAGTAGTTAGCTTCCGCGAGTGATCTTGTAGTGAAGATATGATGTACTGGGCATGAGCCCTTCCTTATTCTTTATTATTGCAACCCTTGTTATCTTTTTATTCAGTTATATCATGTGGACATTTTTATATTTTTCATGTTGATACTGTGGACTTGTCTTCTTTAATGCACTTTTCTTTGTGATCAATTTGGCCGGCAGGATCGGCGTTTTGTAGCGGCGACCTTTCCGAGTGAAGGTGTCACTGCAAAGCGGCGGTTTCTAGGCCTAAGACCCGGTGTTTGGAAAGAAAAAAAAAAGGGGGTTTTACACTACTAACGTTGAAGAGTGTCTATCATGTGCCCGGAATGAGGAAAAATCTTTTCTCCGTGACCAATGCTGTAGACGCTGGGTATCACGTTCTGTTCGGCCCAATAGAAGTGAGGTTTCTACGAAACGTTGAGGCGGTAAAGGCCGATGTCGTTCATGTCGGGAGAAGGGCAAAAGACTTGTTCGTTTTATCGACAAGTTGTTATGTTGACAAGATGAGGACAAATGATAGTGCCGTTATATGGCACGCGAGGTTGGGGCATGTCGGGATGGATAAGCTGAATGCTATGGCGATAAAAGGTCTAGCCAAGGGTCTGCCTAGTCTATCTTCCTACGGTGATGGTCATGTTTGCGCGGGATGTCAGTTCGGCAAGTCTCATCGACTGCCGTTTGATAAGTCGCAGACAAGGAGTAGTGTGCCATTAGAGTGCATCCATGGTGACTTGATGGGACCGACTGCTACCCCAAGCTTCGGAGGCAGCAGGTATATGCTAGTTTTGATCGACGATTATACCAGATATGTCTGGGTCTATTTCCTGAAGGAGAAGGCGGAGGCGTTTGCCAAGTTTGTGGAGTTCAAGGAGCTTGTGGAGGGTCGGCTAGGCCTGCGGGTAAAGAAGCTGAGAACTGATAACGGGGGGAGGGGGGGAGTTCACCTCTGGTGAGTTCTCTAGTTTTTGCAGGAAGGCGGGCATCCGGAGGGAGCTTACTTGTGTGCATACTCCACAACAAAACATAGTTGCAGAGCGAAAGATTCGTCATCTGACGAAGACCTGCAAGTGTTGGCTGCATGCCAAGAGTATCCCAAGGTCCTTCTGGGCGGAGGGAATGTCTTGTGCCTCCTACGTCATCAACAGGATGCCTCTCAGTCCCATCAACATGTTGACCCCGCATGAGATGATGTTCAAGGAAAAGCTAAGCGTGGCACATCTTCGGGTGTTTGGTTCCACCTGCTATGTGCATGTTCCAGATGCGCTTCAGACGAAGTGATGGACAAAACTATGCTTGCAAACGACAACGGCAAGTGTACCGTATCGAATGTAATATAGGTTATAAAAACCAAGGTCGTATTAGACTCGGGGCGGTTGAGTACTCTTACTTCAAGAAAATCTCTATTATTTTATCAAATAGAACTTGGGAGTGATTTTGCAAGGAAAATAAAAATAAGATTAAAACGACGAGTAAAAAGGGCTAGCACTCGATCTTTGAATCACCTTGGAAAAGAAGGATAGAAGAAACAAGAAAATCTAGATCTCTTAGGAAATTTGCTTTGACCGTGGAGGTTCCCGAATTATGAACGCACTTCTCTCGAAGATACGCCCAACTAAGATTAGGTGGATCAAACGAACTCTCGTTCTATAATTGAACCTAATACTTGCTTTATCGTAATGAACCCCTCTATTGGATTTGACTCCAATCCGGGAGATTTATGTCATCCTTACTAAAGGGTTGCATTCAACTCTCTTTATCCTTGAATGATCGATTCGTCTTACGAGCTTGTTCGGCTAACTAAAGAACGAAAACAAAAAAAAGAGAATTATATATCGAAAATATAATCTCATTTCATTAAAATCAAGGATAAATCGAAAGTATTTCCAAGAAGAGAAAAAGATGTTCTAAATTACTTCATGATAATTATTTTTCCTCGGATCATCTCGATCGAGTACTAAAAGAAATCTAAGTACTCATGGAGATAGAGGAATTAAAGAAGGTAAAAGAACACATGAAGAGGGGAGGAAAAATAAGAGAATAGAACTATTTTATTAATTGCAATTGAAAAGAAATACAAGCTAGAAATTGAAAATTACAACTATTGAAATAAAAGAGCAACTACAAGACTACTAAAACATGAAAATAAAACAAGAAATGGAGATTTGAACTCCCAAAATTCGTCCTTGAACATTTGCTGAAGCTGCCTTTTTATAGCTGAAAAGTTGAGGTTACACGCCCTTGGTCACGCCCGTGACCAAGGGCGTGTAAGGGGCGTGATCGAAGCAGCAGCGGAGAGGGCGCCTTCTGGAGTAATTGTGAGCGTTTCGGCCGTGTCACGCCCTAGGTCACGCCCGTGACCTGGGGCGTGTAATCTTGAAATAGTGCTGCTGGCGGGAAACTCTGGCGGGAAGAAGCACGGGGCGAGTCACGCCCGTGACCTGATGTCACGCCCTTGGTCACGCCCGTGACCTGGGGCGTGTAACTTTAAATGACGTGGCAGGCGTGCTCTGGATGCTGTGGCGAGTCGCGGTCGTGACACTGGGTCACGCCCTTGGTCACGCCCGTGACTTGGGGCGTGTACTTGGCGAATTCTTCACGGAACGCTCCCTGGTGGCGGAATTGGGTCTGGAACACATCTTTGACTGTCACGCCCTTGGTCACGCCCGTGACCTTGGGCGTATACTTTGGATTTTTACTCAAAGTGCCCACAAAACCTGCAAAACATAAAAGAAGCTTAAATTAGTAGAAGAAATTAAAAAGGAACAGATTAAATAAGAAAATACATATAAATTATATAAATTCAATTTAAAACTATATTAAAATAATACTAAAAGATGAGTACAAAAAGTACTCATCACGAAGCTAGATGCAAAAGCAAGGAAGCTAATCTTCGTGGGATATGATGATCAGAAGAAGGGCTGGAAGTGCATGGACCCGGAGACGCGGAGATTTGTTGTATCTCGCGACGTCGTGTTTGACGAGGTGTCGTCATACAAGGGGAGTTCTGGTGTTGAGTTACTAGAAAGCAGGGTGGAGGAGCCGGAAAGAGCTGTGGAAAATCTTCAGGTGGAGCTCTGGTGTCCACAGATTGACTTTCAGCCAAATCCTTGCTGAAAGAAACAAGAGAAAAGCTGTTGTCTCTCCTCCTGAACATGTGGACAAGGTTGCACACCCCTCAAGAAATGTTCAGAAGAGGAGATACAACATTCATGAATGTTGGTGTTGTGGTAAAGTAGGACACTTTGCCATAGACTGTTGGCACAATCCTAATGTGCCATGCATATGCAAAGATGAGACTTCCTACAAAGGGTGTAGCTAGTGTAAGGTCATTTCTGTAACATCCCAATTTCAAATTTCTAGACTCCATTGTGACTAATTGAACCACTAGGGTTTTGTGGGCTTGGTTAGCACCTGAATGATACGTTAGTACTCTATTGGTTATTATTGACCCAATAAGTCACTCAATTCACCCGCCGGGCTATATGAATATTTTCTGACTTATGCGCACAATGTACCCCTTATATGTGTATGAATTGACCTGTTAGGTCTTAGTAAGGTCAAATGATACAAAAAGTGCACAAATACTCTAAACGGATCAAGTTGACCCATTATGGCACAAACTCGTCAATTTGATCAACATGAATCACACAAAATTCAAATTCGCCCCTTCCCGCGAGTGATCTTTAAAAGCTCTGGTTCGCCTTCTTGGCTACCTATTTCGCATGTTGGATCTGAGACCGCTTCTGGGCGAGCGGCCCGTGAGGACCCCGCTCGCATTCCTACCGGCGATGTCCACTGATGCCTAGTCTTGCGTTTCCTCCTGCGGGTTCTTCCTCTGAGACAAGTGCTCGTCCCAGCGGTCCGCTGGGACGGGCTAGAGGTACCAGCTGAGATGGCCACCGGACTGAGAAACAATTTCGTCGAACGGAGAGCGTCGTTCGTCGAACGCAGAACGTCGTTCGTCGAACGCAGAGGACACCTGTAAGTTTTATTCTCTCTTACTTTCTGCCTATTGATATGCATTCCTCCCTACGTTACTTTTGCTTGTTGATTATTCCTCCATCTTGGTTCACCTCTAGGCGAATATCAGGGTTGTACATTTATGTTGGGTTTTTAGGGCTTTACCTATAACCTGATCTTCATCAGCTGATGGCTCTTGTGGCTGCTCCCCCTCAGATGGGGCATCAGATGAATCTTGTGAAGGTAATGACCACATGGTTGGTGGATTGTCAGGAATGTTTCTTATTCTTTCTTCAAGACTGAAGATAATTGTGTCAATCTGACCTTGTAAAATTTGAGGTGATGGTCTTGTGTTCACATCAACATCATTTATTTTTGTAATATCAATGTGTGATGATTCTTGTTGATACTCCCCCTCGGATGAAGCACACACCAGTTATTGAGGATCGGGGTTCCACATTAATTAAATGTCAGACTTGACTAACTATTGTTATTAGTTATGATTAATGAGTTAGGAGGAGTTGAATTAGTTACCAGGAGTTATGACTTTGTCCAGCTGCTGTGGATGGATAGGTTTAGTTGGTAGGTCACTTGGGGTAGCCTCTTTGTCAAGAATGCTGTGTGACCCAATGTCAGCACCAGCATCTTCATCTTTGTCTGAATGATCAGACTCGGAACTGGACATGATCAGCCTTGTTTTCTTAGAAGATGAGGGGGTTATCTTCTCTTTTCCTCTAGTTTCAGAGGGCTGACTCATAGGTAATACCCTGGTGAATCTTTCTAAGGTCTTGATGTCCATTCTCTTGAGATAGTGAAGATTTGCTCCTTTGGATGTGTTGAACTTGTTAGGGTGGGTTTGCAGGAGGTATAAGGAGAGTATTCTTCCCATATTGGGTGCCTGAAGGCATTCCTTGATTCTTTGAAAGATGACCTCTCCCCAAGCGGTTTTCTTTTTCAAAATTCTTCTTGTCATGAGGTCAAACATGTATTTTGAGATTGTATCATGGGACCCTGGTTTGCAAAGAATGGCTTTTCCCACAATATCTGATAGAACTTTTACCTTTTGGTTGAAAAATTTCCTCTTCAATGAGACAATTTTGGCATCATTGTACTCAGTCCATTTTAGAGCCTTTTTCTTGTCTTTTTCAGAGATGTCATCCTTCTCACTTGGACTGTAGGATGGAAGATGTAATGCTTTTTGTAGTTTTATTGGGGTTATCTTGATTCTATCTTCTCCAATATTTGACTTGAAGGAGTATTTGGAGGTGGACAACTTGATATTACCAAACCATTCCAGAACTTCAGTTCTGAGAATGACACAGGGTTCAGATAGTCGAAATTCCAGGCCTTGGTCTTATAGGAGTTGAATCACTCCCTTAATTTCTTCTGGAGCATGGGCAAACCCATGCCTTACTATCTCATATCCTTCAAGAAGATCTTTAGAGCTTTTGGGAGCCATTGCAGTGGTGGAGGAATGCGCTGGGACGGAAGAATAGGTTTTTCGTCTCGGAGGCTGGAAGAGAAGGGTCGTGTGTTTTTCACTAATCAAATTGGCTATTTATATGGCTTAAGACTTAGGTAAAATTTAAACCTACTAATTGGATTTGATTGCCCTTATAATTGTAAGTGTAAATGAAATGACATCATAAGTTGAGTTCGTTGAACACAAACTGTTCATCTAAAACTACATCATAAAGCTGAGTTCGTCGAACTCAAAGTTGAGTTCATCTGAAACTACATCATAAAGCTGAGTTCGTCGAACACAAACTGAGTTCGTCGAACACAAAGCTGAGTTCGTTGAACTCAAAGCTGAGTTCATCTGAAACTACATCACAAAGCTGAGTTCGTTGAACTCAAACTGAGTTCGTCAAACACAAAGCTGAGTTCATCTGAAACTACATCATAAAGCTGAGTTCGTCGAACTCAAACTGAGTTCCCTGAACTCAAAGCTGAATTCATCTGAAACTACATCATAAAGCTGAGTTCGTCGAACTCAAACTGAGTTCGTCAAACTGAGTTCGTCAAACTTAAAGCTGAGTTCATCTGAAACTACATCATAAAGCTGAGTTCGTCAAACTCAAACTGAGTTCGTCGAACTCAAACCGAGTTCGTCGAACTCAAATTGGAGTTCGTCGAACTGAAGACAAAATCTGCTTAACTGGCTGAAAGACTGATTTCATCGAGTTGAGGAGCAATTTCGTCGAACTGAGACACGACGTTCGTCGAACCCAGGAAAGAGTTCGTCGAACGTAGACTTTTCCCAGCTAACTAATTGCAACCTTAAGCTCAGCTGAAACAGATTGTTCTGGATAAATTATATCAAATCAAGATTTGAAGAATGAAGTGTTTTACACTATTCTACATTTAACATTCCTAATTCAATCTTGAAGGCATTAAACTTAGCCTCATCCAATGGCTTAGTGAAGATATCAACCACTTGACTGTCAGTGAGGACAAATTCAAGGCAGATATCTTGAGATTCTACATGTTCTCTTATAAAATGATATCTTATTTCTATATGCTTAGTCCTGCTGTGAGAGATAAGATTCTTAGCAATAGAGATAACACTGGATGAGTCACAATAAAGAGGATACTTACTTACCTTGAAGTTGTAGTCCTCTAGCTGGTGTTGAATCCACAATAGCTATGCACAACAGCTCTCTGCAGCAATGTATTCATACTCAGTAGTGGAGATAGCCACACTTGTCTGCTTTTTGCTGCTCCATGATATCAACCTTCTTTCTAGGAATTGATAAGTGCCACTTGTGCTTTTCATGTCTTCTTTGCATCCTGCAAAATCTACATCTGAAAATCCAGTTAGTTCAAAATCATTGTTCTTAGGGTACTAAATGCCAAGATATAGTCTGCCTTTAAGGTGTCTCAGAATCCTCTTTGCAGCTGTGTAGTGAGATTCCTTAGGACATGCCTGGTACCTAGCACACACACATGTAGCATACATAATATCTGGTCTACTAGCAGTTAAATATAACAGAGATCTAATGATGCACCTGTACATGGATTCATCAAAGGCCTTGCCCTTATCATCCTTGTCCAGGGAAATGTTGGACCCCATAGGAGTTTTCATGGTGGAAGCTGATTCCATCCCAAACTTCTTGATAAGCTCCCTAGTATACTTGGCCTGAGAAATGAATATACCTTCATCAGACTGTTTTACTTGGAGGCCTAAAAAGTACTTGAGCTCTCCCATACTGCTCATCTCAAACTCCCCTGCATTAGGTTGGCAAACCTTTTGCAGAGGTTGTCATCAGTAGACCCAAATATTATGTCATCAACATATATTTGGACTAGGAGACACTTGCCCCTTGTTTCCCTAAGAAACAATATGCTATCTATCTTTCCCCTCAAGAACTTGTTCTTGATGAGAAAGCTAGACAATGTCTCATACCAAGTCCTGGGGGCTTGCTTAAGACCATAAAGAGCTATCCTAAGTAAACATGACTAGAGAGGGTATGATGTACAAAACCTGATGGTTGCTCAACATATACCTCTTCCTTCAAGTCACCATTGAGGAAGGCTGATTTGACATCCATTTGATACACTTTGAACCCCTTGTGGGCAGCATAGGAAAGGAATAGCCTAATTGCTTCCAACCTTGCAACATGGGCAAAGGTTTGATCAAAGTATATCCCTTCTTCCAGTCTATACCCCTTGGCTACCAGTCTTGCCTTGTTCTTTATGATTGTGCCATTTTCATCTAACTTGTTCCTATAAATCCATTTGGTACCTATGATATTATGTCCTTGAGGTTTTGGCATCAATTTCCATACCTTGCATATCTTGAATTGTAGAAGTTCTTCTTGCATAGCTTGAATCCAAAAGGTGTCTTGGTTGGCTTCTTCAAACTTCTTGGGCTCCATATGTGATAGGAAGCTCATGAATAGGGCTTCATTATGAGCCATGCTTCTGGTTAATACACCTTGATTCTGATCTCCAATTATTTGTTCTCTTGGATGATCCCTTAGATGTCTTACAACTATAAACAGTCTGTTCTCAGCTTGCTATGCTGTTTCTGCTGGTTCAGTAGTGTCTTCATCAGCATTGACTTCTTCCTCTTCAGGCATGGTAGCATCAGAATAAGCTTTGCTACTGCTGGGAGTGTCTTGTATAGAAATCCTTTCCAAATCCTGTTCATTTCCTGCCAAGACAGAAGATCAAGACCAGCCCTTATATATTACGTTGTTCTCATCAAATACTACATGCATAGACTCCTCTACAACATGAGTTTTCTTGTTATACACTCTATAAGCTCTACTATGTGAGCTATAGTCAACAAGAACACATACATTGCATTTCTCTGCAAACTTTTTTAATTGAGATTTTCCATTGTTTAAAATGTAGCATTTGGAGCCAAAGATTCTAAAGTATGAAATTGTAGGTTGTTTTCCTTTTAGAATCTCATAGGGAGTTATTCCATGAACCTTATTGGTGGAAGCTCTATTGAGAACATGACAAGCAGTGTTGACTGCCTCAGCCCAGAAGTATTCTGGGAGTGAGGAGTCACTAAGTAGTGTTCTCCCAGCATCTATCAAGGTTCTATTCCTCTTCTCAGCCACACCATTTTGTTGTGGAGTCTTTGGGGAGGAGAACTCTTGGGTGATACCATACTCTTGACAAAACCTTGTCATAGCTTCAGATTGAAATTATGTGCCATGGTCAGTTCTAGTCCTGACCACAGCACATTGCAAGTCATTCTGAATTGCTTTGACATGAGTTATAAAGATATTTAGAGCATCAGACTTCTTCTTTAGGAAGAATACCCATGTATATTTTGAGTGATCATCAATAATCACCAAAGTATACAACTTTCCACCAAAGCTCTGAATTGGCAAAGGACCAAACAAGTCCATATGCAAGAGATAAAGACATCTTTCAGTGTCTTTGAAGCCAATACTTTTAAAGGTGGCCCTTGTTTGCTTACCCATTTGGCAAGCATGACAGGGACCACTTTTAATTCATTTTATATTAGGACTATTCCTAACAAGGTTTTTAGAGAATAGTCTAAACATTGTCTTGTAGTTAATGTGAGCAAGTCTTTTGTGCCATTGAACACAAAGGGACTCATTCTCATTAGCTATTAGACAGACAGATGTAAGATAATTACTACAAATAAAGTCTAAGCAATAAACATTCCCACTCCTAGTGCCTGAGAGAATGGTCTCTAAGTCTTTAGACTTTTTAATCAAGCACTTGTCATTGTGGAATTCAATGACATATCCTAGATCACATAGTTGACTTATGCTTACTAGTTTGTGTTGCAACCCTTCTGTTGGTGTTTCCATGGTGATCTGGAAGTGGTCAAATATGTAGTCTCACTGCCAACGCGATATGAGCCTATGGGGTCACACAAAAAGGGTGCTTGGAGAAATTGGAGGAAGAATCTTGTTGACAAGGGATCAGATTAAAGGGATCAGATTAAAGCAGGCATTCATCGAACGACTAATGTAGCGCGTTCATCGAACGGCGCTCGTCGAACAAGTTCGTCGAACGGCTAGCGTAGCGCGTTCGTCGAACGGATCGTCGATCGGCTAAGTGTTGAATAATATCGTCTTGACTGTCTCGACGATATTTTGGTGTTCTCGAGGATATATGTATATCCTCTCGACGATATATATGTCTTCTCGACGATATATATTCATATGTCTTCTCGACGATATATGTCATCTTCTCGACGATATACATGTCTTCTCAACGACCAGTAAAGCACGTTCGTCGAATGGCAATTGTAGCGCGTTCGTCGAATGACGTTTGTAGAACAGTTCGTCGAACGGCTATTGTAGCGCGTTCATCGAACGGCGTTCGTTGAATGGTTCATCGAACGGCTAGCGTAGCACGTTCGTCGAACGGCCAGCGCATTCGACGAACGCTGGCCAATTTGTCGAACGCAGTGTTCGACCTTTTATCTTCGCCCGACGCTTCTCTTGATTGCTGGAGGTATAAAAGAATACGATTCTTTTAACCAAAGATCTGATCTTTTTGGCAATCTGTTTTTACGAGAGAGAGCGACAGGAGAGTTCCGCAAGGGTTCTGACAAAAGTGTTCCGACCAGTCGATCCCTCCACCGCCGCCGCTTTTCCCTGTCGTCGGACCTAGCAGTCCGTGGGAGACGTAGAGAGCAGTTCTTCTCCGACCTAGATCTTGTGTGACAAGAGGCTAGGGTTCTTCAGCACTCGTGTGGGTTTCCCATAGAGGCGCGGATTTATTTCAGCGCTTGGAACTCAAGTTTTGTTCTCTGGATCCGCCATAGGAGCATCTCGGTTGAATAGAGACTCAACCCCCTTCAGGTATAATTTCTGCAATTAGTTGCTGGATGTTTTATTTCTTGAATCAGTGAAATCGCAAGTTCCCTATAACTCTTTTGGGTTGTTCTAGTTATTTTATTCCGCTGCGCATATATGATATGTTGTATTATCATTTATGAAATGGTATTATGAAAACCTAACATTGGTATCAGAGCTAGGTTACGATCTAATGCATGTAAATCAGAAATTTAGAAATGTTCTAAATGTCTGGATTTCTTCCTGGGTGTTTGGATTTCAACGAAATGTTCTAGATTGGAACACTCCCAGGAATGCATGTGATTGCGTTGCGATTTCATTGTTTCAGAAATTGTTTCTCCTTAGCAGTAACCGTCCCTCTAATTGGTTCGTGAAACCAAATGTCTTAGATTTTGAATCTGACATTGAGAGACGAGCTTGTCTACTGCATAAGTGGAGTTGTTTTGCCTGTGTCAAATGCATGTAAATCTGGAGATTTAGAAATGTTCTAAATGCTCAGATTTAGCCCTTTTTATCAAGCGTTGATAATTTTATTTTGTGCACTTCTGGGATGTATTTGGTTGTGAATGTTGTAATTTTGTTAAAGTGCGCGTTGATTAATTGTTAATCAATTTTATAAATAAAATCTCTTATCCAATATTAAGTATATGGATGCCTTCCGATGGATGATACACTTCCTGCCTCGATCGATGAAGTGTGGGCTTGCCAAAGCAAGGTGCATTAATCTATCTTGGTAAGGGTGTGAGCGGATATTTTTGATATCCCACTGTCGACATCGGTTCCAACTTAACTGGGTGAACTCAAAAGTTTAGTGCCTAGAGGCATTGGGTTGGCATGCACCATATGATGGATGCGAATAAAGAGTTATTCACCAACCATACAAGAGTTGCATAGTGATGTAATTGGCAAGTGTTGCCTACCTAAATAACCGCATTATGAGAGGAACGCCAAAGCGGACTCGTTGTGTTGGTGAAATACGGATCTTGTCCACTAAGAGAGTAGCTCGCATAAACTCTCCAAATTGATATTAAGGGTTATCAATTTGAATAAAATAGTGGGAGTATTTAATTAATGACCTTATTAAAATAAAATGTATTTTGAAATATAGTACTAAATAAACTTTGCATTTTTTGTAGAATTTTCATGGCAAATACTTCACACTCCATGTTGTCCCTGAGAGCCATCCTTGAGAAGGATAAGCTCAATGGGACGAACTTCCTAGACTGGTTCAGGAACCTGAGAATTGTTCTCAGGCAAGAGCTTAAGCTCTATGTCCTTGAAGAAGATCCCCCCGAGGAGCCAGCCTCTACTGCACCTCGTGCAGAAAAAGATGCTTATAAAAAGTATGGAGATGACTCCTTGGATGTTGAATGTCTCATGCTCGCGACCATGAACTCTGAGCTTCAGAAGCAACATGAGAACATGAGCTGTTACGAGATGGTGGAGCACCTGAAGAAAATGTTTCAAGGGCAAGCTCGCCAAGAGAGGTTTGACATATCCAGGGCGTTATTTCAGTGTAAGATGGGAGCTCAGGACCCATTAGGAACACACGTACTCAAGATGATTGGGTATAAAGATAACCTTTAAAGACTGGGGTTTCCGTTGGGCCAAGAGTTGGCCACTGACCTGATCCTGCAATCGTTGCCGGACAGTTATGAGCAGTTTGTCTTAAATTACAATATGAATGAAATTGACAAGACACTGCCCGAGCTCCTAGGCATGTTGAGAACTGCCGAGATCAATATGAAGAAGGTCAAGCCTGCTAGCCCCATATTTATGGTGCATAAAAGCAAGGGCAAGACCAAGGGATTCAAGAAGACTAAGGCGGGTAACTCTATCCCGTCCCAGCGGACCGCTGGGACGAGCACTGTCTCAGCGGAAGAACCCGCAGGAGGAAACGCAAGACTAGGCATCAGTGGACATCACCGGTAGGAATGCGAGCGGGGTCCTCACGGGCCGCTCGCCCAGAAGCGGTCTCAGATCCAACATGCGAAAGAGGTAGCCAAGAAGGCAAACCAGAGCTTTTAAAGGTCCCCGCGAGCCCGAGTCTCAAGGTCAACCGATAAGAAGGCAAGCGAACCGGGTACTCGCCGGCTGCTCGCAAGAAGGAGAGCGAGCCGAGTACTCGCCGACTGCTCGCGAGAAGGCAGGCGAGTCAAAATTCTTCAAAGCCTTCGGGTTCGATGAAATCTGCCCTGCGTTCGACGAACGCCAAGTATTTGGTGAGATCGTCGAACTTCGTTCAACTTTCGACGAATTCCGTTCTCAGCTCGACGAACTCACCTCCCCGTTCGACGAAATCCGTTCGACGAACTCGTCTCTTCGTTCGACGAACCCCGTTCGACGAATTCATCTATCTCGCGAGTAGTGTTCTCGTAAATCATTTGTCCGTAAACTAAAGGGGTGGAGTTACTCCTCTGCCCCTGGTGGTCTACAGGTAGCCCCTCCAAACAGCGGAGTTTGGCTGTTAGCAGGCCAAAAGGGAGGTGCGTTTAGTAAAACCAAAAGGCGGAACTCCGCTATTGACAGACCAGGAACAAAAAACTATAAATAGACCTCAAAGGGCACCTTGGGAGAGGATTCCAATCTCAGATCTCTGAGCTTCTTCTTCTTCCTCGGTTACTTTGGTTCAGCTCTCTAGCTCTCCAAGGTGCCCAAGTCTCAGCTTTGGCTTGGGAGGGGAAGCGCTCAACGATCTTCCGGGTTTGTGGTGGGACCTCCTCGCTGCGACTAAGGTCTTAGTCTGTTTCTGAGTCCCTGGTCTGCTCCTTTCGAGGGATTAGTAAGGGCTAGCTTCCCCTCAACTCGTTGAGGGCCCGAGCTCCACAAGAGAATGAGAAATCGGTTTCAACATTTTGGTGCGGTGAGGGTGGAGTGTGGCTGGTTCAAGAAAATTTCGAAAAAGGGATATGGCGCGGGACAAGGAACAAGGCGAGGAGTTCAGCGAGTCGCCCCCGGTGGTGACGCCAAGGATGTTCTCAGACTTCCGGAGAGAAGTCCTCGAGACCCTCGGGTTCGCGGTCGCGTCGCTGCGAAGCGAGTTCGCGACCGCGGCAGTTCAGACGTCGCATCTTCCAGCAGCGGCTGGCGAGGATGCTCCGGGAGGAAGGACTGGAAAAGAGGTGGCTGGAGGATCAGTACCGGACCTGGAGGGGCGAGTGCTTTTCTCCAGTCCGGCAACCTCGGTGCCAGCGAGTGCAGCACAGGCGAGTGCGACGCATGCGAGCGCAGAACAGGGAGGCGCGGTGTCGGCGAACGCGATTCCAGTGGGCACAACACCCGCGGTGGCCTGTCCGGCAACAGTGGCTCTCGCGAGTTTGGCCCCGGTGAGCTCCAGTTTGGCGAGAGAGCTCAGGGGGGCGAGCTGATGAGCAGGAAAGGGCAGCAGGGGGAGGGAGCCCCTTTTGCGAGTTGGTGCTCTCTGCACCCGTCCCGGAAGGGTTCAGAGAGTGGGACAGGGTCTATTACCATGGTCGAGACGACCCGGTCCAGCATCTGTAGTCGTTCGAGGATTCGGTCTCTATCAGGCGATGTCGGACGCCTTCAAGTGGCGGCTCTTCGCCGTCACCCTGAAGGAGAAAGCTCGGGAGTGGTTTCACCAACTTCCCGTCGGATCGATTTACGCTTTGGAGGATCTGCGTAGAAGTTTCTTGCTACGGTTTTCAACTTCGAAAAAGAGGAAGAAGGACGCCAAGTCCCTCTTCAAAGTGAAGCAGGAGCCTAAGGAGTCGTTGGCTCATTATGCAGATCGGTTTCAGGAGAAAGTTCTGATCACCCAGGAGATGCCCGGATTTGCTCTTCAGCTCGCCTTCACGTTGGGGCTGAAGGAGAGTTTTTTCAAAATGGATCTAAAGAGGAAAGCCCCCGTCTCCTACGAGGAGTTGATGGAGAGGGTTGCAGAGGAGGTCGAGAGTGAGGAAGCCAATCCGGAGCTCACCAAGAGGCTAGCGAAGCTCACGGAGCCGGAGGTCAGGCAACATGAGGTAAGGAGAAGGGAAGAGCCCCGGGCCCCGGAGGGGGATGGAGGCAGCATGGCGGAGGATGCAAGGTCAGGGAAGAGGCTAGGCCCCAGGAGGGGGTAACTTCTATGAGGGCAAGGAAGGCCCCAACAGCTAGGATGGAGGCAGGGTCCGAGGCAGATGCCTCCCCCGCCTCAGCAGGCAATGGCAATCAGACGAGGAAGAGGAGGAGGAGGAGGAAGAGGAAGGAGAGAAGGAGCGGAAGCAGGAGCTGGAAGGAGAAGAGAAAACAGGGCGGCAGAGGCCGAGAGGGGGAGGCGGCGTTGCCATACTGTGACTTCCAATGACGAGGAAGGTCACGCAACGGCCACCTGCCCCGAGTTCTTGGAGACAAAAAGAGCCAGGGTTCCGGTGCCGTGGCAGCAGCAACAAGTAAGGATCGAGGAAGTCCTGCCTCGGGAGGACAAGGAGGAAAGGTGTGAAGACAGGGTCGATCTGGGGACCCGAGGAGGGATCGGGGTGATCCATGTGGGGGTGGGGGTAGAGGTAACCCGCAAGGCGAGCCTCCATACCATCTACCGTCGGAGCGTGGCTTCAACATCCACGGCTCCACCCCCAGCAGAAAAGATTACTTTCTCCCAAAGAGATATGCCGGGTCATGAAGACCCCTTATGTGATGCTTTAGTCATCCAAACCTCCATCGAGAACTTCACGGTGTCCCGAATTCTCGTGGATAACGGAAGCTTGGTCAATGTCATCTTCAAAAAAGCATTCGACGAAATGAAGGTGGAGGCCAGAAGGGTGTTGGCCTCGGGCGGTCCGTTGTACAGATTCTCCGGGGAGACGAAGGAGGTAGAAGGGGGAGTGGGACTTCATGTGACCTTGGGGGGGGGGGGGGCAGTCCCGGAACTGCCGCTTCGTGATAGTTGACGCCCCTAGCAGCTACAGTGCCATCTTCGGACGGACTCTCATCAGCGCGTTCCGATGCATCCCATCCACCTTCCACCAGTGCCTCAAGTTCAGCACCGAAGGAATCCAGGTCCGGGTCCGGGGAGATCCCAAGGTGGCGAGGCAGTGCTACGTGACTGTCGTCAACACCATCTCTTGGATGGAAGAAGCGGAGGAGTGGGGCAAGGTGATGGAAGAGGTAGCCAAAGCTGAGGAGGAGGAGAAGTTGGGAGGGAGGATAGGTGAAGGAGTAGTTCATGCCCGGTAAGGGGTCGTTGAGGGTCCCCGGGCGGAAGAGGAAGAGAAGGAAGAAGAGGCCTCGGGAGATAAGACCACTTATGCTTGACTAAAAAGATAAGACCAAGGTTGGCCAAAAACATATAGCCCAGGGAGAATCCCAGTATAAAACGAATTGCTGCTAGGGCCAACCTTCCCAAAAAGAACGAAATCCCTAGCCCAAGTAAATGCCCAGCCTTTAAATCAACAATGTTGAAACCGAAATCTTGCGAACAAGACTTGGTCTCTGTGGAGTTCGGGGTCCCAAAAGAGGGGTGGCCTCACACTACTTCGCTCAAGCTAACAATCTAGGCACAAAACTAGGAACTCAAAGGACAAACCCAAGGCCTCAGCGTGGAGGTCCCACCACACACCCGGAAGACTAACAAGCACTTCCCCTCCGAAGCCAAAGACTGAGACAAAGCACCATTGGAGGACTCTCTTGGCCAACCAAAACATCTATGGGGAAATCCCAAACCGAATCCCCCTCCTAAAGGTGCTCTCTTGGGTCTATTTGTAGCGTACCTCGTCCGGGCCGCCAATAGCGTAATCCCAATAAACAGTCTGACTATACGCAGCCCAAATGGGACTGCCGACAGCGTAACTCCGCCGTTCTAAGAGTTAATTAACTGACCCTTAAGGTCTTCCCGGTATTTTGACCTCGGGGTTCCCACGAGGCGAATGGTTCGTGAAAACACCACTCGCCTACGATAAAAATATAAGCTACATAAAGAGGGCATCACAGGCATTTTAATTTACAAGAGCATAAGCTCCATACTTCGGCACGCAGGCCAGCAAATATAAATAAATAAGCCCTTCTCGGGGCTGCACGACTTTGGTCTTAAGCCCGCAACTCCCTGCTTGGTACTGCGACACCTGTACGCCAACGTCTCGCCATGCGGTAGCAAACTGAGCCTCGACCAATTGAAGCAAACCGAGCTACATTGCCCACACCCCTTTCCCGAGGCGGCGGCATTTTATAAATACGGGCAAATAATAAATATCTTCCTGTTGAGTATTCTCCTTGATCCTTAGGACATCACCAATCCGGCCCCCACGTCCGGACGGGCTTCACACAGAAACATCACCAATCCGGTCTACACACCCGGATGGGCTTCACACAGAATGCCTAAACCCGTACTCACACTTCCGGGCGCTAATGTGGTTAATTTCGGGGATGCGCACATCAACCCGTCGGAGAGCACACCTCCTCCACCTGATGATGGAGGGGAGCTTCCATGCAAGTATGAGAATTGAAGGCTTAACCTGCCCAAGTAGAAAATCGTTACCCTTGGCGCGTGCTTTGGAGCCATAGAGAACGATCACCACGTATTTAGTTTCCGCACACCGGTCCGAGCTCCGAAACGACCACACGAACTCTTCCTCGCACTTGGCCGGCCAAGCTCATGCTCCATGGCTGTTCACACCGCAACGCCCAACCTAAGGTGGGGTCGGCCTTCTCCTAGTCGGCGGCGACCGGGACGAAGAGAGGAGAGGCTCTGCTGCCCTCGCACAAGCCCCAATAGAATAGCATAGCAGCAACCCCTAATAATAAGGAAAGAAGCAGCCCCAAATAAATTAACAGCAGCCCCAATAACAAGGAAATTTATACAAACCAGCCCCCAAAGTTAAACCAACAAGAATGATGCTATAAGGCAGCCTGGAGCCAAATGCAGCAGCCCCAACATAAAAAAAATTCAATAAGCAACCCCCAAAACAGAATGCCATAAGGCAGCCACCCATACAGAATACTATAAGGCAGCCCCCACAATCAATTAGACCAATATAAGGCAGGTTTCATAATATATAGCAGCCCCTAAATTAGAATATAAATAAGAGATGACCCCAAACAGGATGCATATCACAGCCCCAAACTGATTCTACAAGGCAGCCCCAAACAGAATAATCCAAACCGGAATGATGCAAAGCAGCCCCTAACAAATCCAACTGGAATTATATATATATATATATATATATATATATATATATAACAGCCCCCGAACAAGAAGAAATATATATAGGAAGCAGCCCCTAGTAACAAGTATAAGAAACAACCCCCCAGTTAAATTATATAGCAGCAGACCCCTCAACAAGGAGGAAAAAGAAACAATTAAATAAGGCAAACAGCAGCCACTATAGCAGCCCCTAACATAAGCAAACAGCAGCCACTATAGCAGTCCCTAACATAAGCAAACAGTAGCCACCCCCTAACAGAAAAACATCACAGCCCCCAATTTATCAACGATAAGAGGCAGCCCCCAACATAAACCCAAGTAGGAAGGATATATAAATATATAGCAGCCCCTAGATGGGATTATACAATCAGCCCCGATGTAATCTAAGCAAGATAAATGTAAAGCAGCCCCCAAATTAACAAGGGTTGAACAAACCAGTCCCGACATAATTCCAACAAGGATGTTGCAAAGCATCCCCAAACAAAAACCATACAGGATAGTTATATAGCAGCCTCAATGAAAAAATCGGGATTATGCAACTAAGGCCAAAGGTGTATAACCTAGCAGCAGCCCCAAAACAAATCCAACTTAAAACGACAAACCATAAACCATCTCAATCAAGGGACAGAGGGGGAAGAAGGAGAGGCGGTTTTCTTGCCTGAATCGGGAGCCGACACCACTCGCCGAAGCGAAAACCACGGCCGGGAGGCTTCACGACCACTGCCTAAGCCAACGAGAACCCTCCGCAACCCCGCTCCGGCGACGAAACAAGTCCCAGAAATCTTGAACCCTCCTCCTCTGAAGGCTCCAGCGCCTTGCGACACCCGCCCGACGGAACCCTACACCGAGACAGCGCTAGAGGAATTCACGGGAAGGGGGAGAATGGGAACAGCTAGCCAGATATCTTAATACATACATATATATATATATTATATATGTTTATTTCTTTGTATATACACAAGAGTATTTTTTCCCATACGCACTTATACGTAATATCCTATCATCAAACTCACCGGACGGCGACGATCAAGAAACGGTAATGCCCTCACGCATTAGTATCACGCAACGATAAATTTAATATTTAAACTATCAATATTACCATAACCCTACTCAAAATTAATTATAAGAAAACCTGGGGCGTTACAGCCACCCCTCCTAACAAAAAGTTTCGCCCCGAAACTTTGCAACAACAATACCAAACATTTTACCACTATCATCCCTCACATACCCGCTTAGATTAATTATAAGAGAAAACCCGGGGCGTAACAGTCACCCCACCAAGAAGGAAGTTTCGTCCCGAAACTTAGAACCGAAACTTAGAAAACAACGAATGAAAAGAGCAAAGGGAGAGGTAAGCTCACACTCGCTAGATAGAAACGCTAACCGAAAAGGGCTAGGAAAACAGATGCGGATAAGATTACCGAAAAGGAAAAGGACATTACCAAGAACTCAAAATGTCCAAACAGAGAACAGAAAACAGATCATGGAACATCCGATTCGCGGATCCCCAACTAAAGGAAGCCTAAAAGAAGATCAGCCTTCGAAAACACCGAACTACCACGCAACTGGTCAAGCAAAACATCAATCTGAGGCAACGACTATCCGCTCTTGACGGTCACCTTGATCAGTTCTCGATAATCGACACCCAATCTCACTGAACTAACTTTCTTCTTTATGAACAAGATGAGAGCACTCCAGGGCAAGGAACTAGGCCAGGAAAAACCCACACTGCAACCACTCATCTAAATGAGTGCGCAACTCTCGCAACACATGCGGGGCCAAAGGGTACGGTGCCTTGGCAATAGGACGGGTACCCGGCTCAAGGTCAAAAACAAACTCCTCGACTCGCACAGGCAGAAAAACTAGGGGGATTAACTGGGAAGACATCAGGGAACTCCCGCGCCACAGGAAAAACCTCGATACACGGCAAACTGATAACGGTTTTTTAGCATAGAAATGAGGTAAGCAAACCCACCGGGAACTAAAAGGTTACGAGCACACACCGCGGAAAGAATCGGAGGAAAACCTAGCGCGAAAAGCCAACGCTCTCAAGGAAAGACCGATGTCCATCTAAAGGACCAAATGCTTTACCTTGCGCGCACCCGAAGACTCACCCTCTAACCGGGGAGCGGACTCCAATGCACTACGCTCTGGAGTCATCGACTGCAATTACGAACAAACACCTCACTACACCTAGCTTATGACACAACAGCTAGGAACTAGAATTTCCTAACTCGATACAGATCAGAAAAGTGTAGATACTTGCTCTTGCTGTTACCTTGCTCTGGGAATTCATGAAATGATGTTATGCTTAATTTAGGATGATATACCATCATCCTATCAACTTATGTGCATATAGTATAAATGCATGAATGCTAAATTTTATTTTAAATCATGTGTGTACGAGCGTCATCATGTATGTCTTTAGCTTGGCACGTGTGCTAATGCTATGTTATGATGTATATTCCGTGCTATGCAATCTAAAAAGGCCTTAATGCATGCTATGAGCGGCGTACACATGCGATCTTATGCATCCCATACTACATATTATCGCATGTAACGAAAAAGAAAAACGAGCTAATGGACATGCATGCGACCTACGTTATGCATCTCATACTACATAACAGTCGTATGTTGTCACATATGAGGATCCAAATACAAACACATATTATGCATCCCATACTACATAATATGCCCCGTATACTTCTTATCATGCTATGAGTTTAGTGTTCATGTTTCAGCCAAGACATACTGATGACCCTTTGGTGTGTGTATGCAATGAATAACGATTTTCACCAGGCGGTTAACCGAGCCAACCAGACTATCCCAGCAACCCGGCTAACCTCCCTCTGATACCAACTGTCACAACCCGAATTTTCCCATGAATTTAATACATATTATCATAGCAAGGGGAAAATGCGCGTCGTGATGCCACTGTTGAAATTTTGAAGTGAAGTGGAGGAGACCGGGCGGTCTGGTTTGGGAGACCACAGAGACGGCGCGGCTTGTGTATGTTATCTGTCGGTCTGGCTCTGCCGATTTGTCCTAGCAGTCTGCTGGTTCTGCCGGTCTATTTCTTGTAGCTGCGGTCTGTTCCCGAGTTGTTCTGCTGGTTGGCCTGCCTTCCTTGTTGGAAGACCGGGCGGGTTGTTCTTATATGACCATCTATCCGGGCGGTCTGTCCTGGCGATCTGGCGACTTGTCTGAAGTCGGCCATATGGTTCCTGGTTTGCTCCTGGTGGTCTAAGGAAGGAGTACCTTTGTGACCGCGCGGCTTGTGCGCGGTCTCATGTTCGCGCGACCTGTGCGCGATCTTGTTTGCTGATCTGCGTCTTGGTCGGATGATTGTCCAAGAGGTCTGATCGAGCGGTCTGCCTTATGAGACCGCCGGAGATCTGACGGGTGGTGATTGTATCTCTCCTATGCGGTGACGACATCCGTCTACCCGCCTATAAATAGAGGTGCAGGGCCCGTCATTCCTAACGAGAACTATTTGCGATCAGCAGGTTGCGGTCTTCTTCCTTGGTGATTCCCAGCAGCTTGAATAAACAGTTCGGCAGCGGTCTGTCTGCGAACTGGTTTATGTTCGTTCTTGTGCTGTTTGCAGCGAGCTCAGCGATCAGGCGACCTTCAGCGGTTAGGCGATCTGAGTTGCGGTCTGGCGAGAGCTTCAGTTCTTCGTTCCAATAAAGCTTCAGTTCGTGCGGTCTGAGGTGCGGTCTTGCAGTGCTGAAAATCTGTCCGGTTTCTGTTCGTGCGATCTCAGGTCAAGCCGGGCGATTTCTGAAGTCGAGCGGTCTGTGCGGTCTCAGCTTGTCTACCCGCCAGATTTGGTTTGGTGTTGTTGAAACTGACTACTCGGTCTCTGTGGAGTTCGGGGCCCTCAACGAGGCTGAGGGGCGACCAACCCTTACTTCCCCCAAGGGAGGGCTCTAGGTTGAAGGTGTCCGAACTAAGAACTGGACCAAGGGCTTAGCGGGGAGGTCCCGCACGTACCCGGAAGTCCCCTTGGAACTTCCCCTCCCAAGCCACTACTAAGCTTGGGCACCACTGGAGCCTCTCCTCACCCCCTAGAGAGACTTGGGGAGGGAGAGGGAGAAGGAGAGAGCTAGCCTAGGATGAGAGATCTCTCCAAATGGTGCCCCCTTGGTCCTATTTATAGGATTTTTGAAGTTGGGCTGCAAATAGCCAAAAACTGGTCTGCCAGATTACCAGAATACCCCTGAATTGGCCTGCGGATAGCTGAATCCCGCTGTTCTGAAATGCTAAATGCAGACCACTGGACTGCGAATAGCCAAACTGGACTGTGAATAGCCAAACTGGACTGCGAATAGTAAACTGGATGAGGGGGGCCGAGTTGGCCTCTCCGCCGAATGTTGGGCGAGAGGGGGGTCGAGCTGGCCTCTCCCCTCTCCGCTGAATGCTGGGCGAGAGGGGGGGTCGAGCTGGCCTCTCCCCTCTCCGCCGAATGCAGGGCGAGAGGGGGGGTCGAGCTGGCCTCTCCCCTCTCCGCCGAATGCTGGGCGAGAGGGGGGGTCGAGCTGGCCTCTCCCCTCTCCGCCGAATGCTGGGCGAGAGGGGGGGGGGGGGTCGAGCTGGCCTCTCCCCTCTCCGCCGAATGCTGGGCGAGAGGGGGGGTCGAGCTGGCCTCTCCCCTCTCCGCCGAATGCTGGGCGAGAGGAGGGGTCAAGCTGGCCTCTCCGCCGAATGTTGGGCGAGAGGGGGGGTCGAGCTGGCCTCTCCCCTCTCCGCCGAATGCTGGGCGAGAGGGGGGGTCGAGCTGGCCTCTCCCCTCTCCGCCGAATGCTGGGCGAGAGTGGGGGTCGAGCTGGCCTCTCCCCTCTCCGCCGAATGCTGGGCGAGAGGGGGGGTCGAGCTGGCCTCTCCCCTCTCCGCCGAATGCTGGGCGAGAGGGGGGGTCGAGCTGGCCTCTCCCCTCTCCGCCGAATGCTGGGCGAGAGGGGGTTGAGCTGGCCTCTCCCCTCTCCGCTGAATGCTGGGCGAGAGGGGGGGTCGAGCTGGCCTCTCCCCTCTCCGCCGAATGCTGGGCGAGAGGGGGGTCGAGCTGGCCTCTCCCCTCTCCGCCGAATGCTGGGCGAGAGGGGGGGTCGAGCTGGCCTCTCCCCTCTCCGCCTTCCTCCGGAGCGGGGGGCGAGAGGAGCTCGCCCCCTTCCTTTGCTCGCTTCCTATATGAGCTGGGCGAGTGGAGGTCTCCGCCTCCTACCGCTCGTCCTCCCTCTCTCTATCCGAGGGAAAAGCACTCGACGAATACTGGGTTGTACACAATCCCCGCTCTTTGCGAGGTTAGCTTAAGCTTCTAAAGAATCATCCAACCCTGAGTGTTCGACGAGTGTCGCTGGAAATCCGGCTAACGGTGCTATCTCGGAAAAACACGTAGCTTCTCCGAAGAGGTCCTCCAACCTTGTCGGCTAATGAGAGCCCGGCTAGGGAGTCTGCTCGGGACTGAGCGCCTCCGGGAGTGAGCTCCACTAGTAGTCGACAATGGGTCGACACACTCCTAGGAGCGAGCTCTACTAGTGAGAGCCACCCAACTAGTGAGAGCCACCCAGCTAGTGAGAGCCTGGTCAGCGGAACCATCCAAGGGGAACATCTCTTTTCCTCCCTAGGAGGTCAACCTGGCCTGCCGTCTAGTGAGAGCCCGGTCAGCAGAACCATCCAAGGGGAACATCTCTTTTCCTCCCTAGGAGGTCAACCTGGCCTGCCATCTAGTGAGAGCCCGGTCAGCGGAACCGTCCAAGGGGAACATCTCTTTTCCTCCCTAGGAGGTCAACCTGGCCTGCCGTCTAGTGAGAGCCCGGTCAGCGGAACCGTCCAAGGGGAACATCTCTTTTCCTCCCTAGGAGGTCAACCTGGCCTGCCGTCTAGTGAGAGCCCGGTCAGCGGAACCATCCAAGGGGAACATCTCTTTTCCTCCCTAGGAGGTCAACCTGGCCTGCCGTCTAGTGAGAGCCCGGTCAGCGGAACCGTCCAAGGGGAACATCTCTTTTCCTCCCTAGGAGGTCAACCTGGCCTGCCGTCTAGTGAGAGCCCGGTCAGCGGAACCGTCCAAGGGGAACATCTCTTTTCCTCCCTAGGAGGTCAACTTGGCCTGCCGTCTAGTGAGAGCCCGGTCAGCGGAACCGTCCAAGGGGAACATCTCTTTTCCTCCCTAGGAGGTCAACCTGGCCTGCCGTCTAGTGAGAGCCCGGTCAGCGGAACCATCCAAGGGGAACATCTCTTTTCCTCCCTAGGAGGTCAACCTGGCCTGCCGTCTAGTGAGAGCCCGGTCAGCGAAACCATCCAAGGGGAACATCTCTTTTCCTCCCTAGGAGGTCAACCTGGCCTGCCGTCTAGTGAGAGCCCGGTCAGCGGAACCATCCAAGGGGAACATCTCTTTTCCTCCCTAGGAGGTCAACCTGGCCTGCCGTCTAGTGAGAGCCCGGTCAGCGGAACCGTCCAAGGGGAACATCTCTTTTCCTCCCTAGGAGGTCAACCTGGCCTGCCGTCTAGTGAGAGCCCGGTCAGCGGAACCATCCAAGGGGAACATCTCTTTTCCTCCCTAGGAGGTCAACCTGGCCTGCCGTCTAGTGAGAGCCCGGTCAGCGGAACCATCCAAGAGGAACATCTCTTTTCCTCCCTAGGAGGTCAACCTGGCCTGCCGTCTAGTGAGAGCCTGGTCAGCGGAACCGTCCAAGGGGAACATCTCTTTTCCTCGCTAGGAGGTCAACCTGGCCTGCCGTCTAGCGAGAGCCCGGTCAGCGGAACCGTCCAAGGGGAACATCTCTTTTCCTCCCTAGGAGGTCAACCTGGCCTGCCGTCTAGTGAGAGCCCGGTCAGCGGAACCGTCCAAGGGCAACATCTCTTTTCCTCCCTAGGAGGTCAATCTGGCCTGCCGTCTAGTGAGAGCCCGGTCAGCGGAACCGTCCAAGGGGAACATCTCTTTTCCTCCCTAGGAGGTCAACCTGGCCTGCCGTCTAGTGAGAGCCCGGTCAGCGGAACCATCCAAGGGGAACATCTCTTTTCCTCCCTAGGAGGTCAACCTGGCCTGCCGTCTAGTGAGAGCCCGGTCAGCGGAACCATCCAAGGGGAACATCTCTTTTCCTCCCTAGGAGGTCAACCTGGCCTGCCGTCTAGTGAGAGCCCGGTCAGCGGAACCGTCCAAGGGGAACATCTCTTTTCCTCCCTAGGAGGTCAACCTGGCCTGCCGTCTAGTGAAAGCCCGGTCAGCGGAACCGTCCAAGGGGAACATCTCTTTTCCTCCCTAGGAGGTCAACCTGGCCTGCCGTCTAGTGAGAGCCCGGTCAGCGGAACTGTCCAAGGGGAACATCTCTTTTCCTCCCTAGGAGGTCAACCTGGCCTGCCGTCTAGTGAGAGCCCGGTCAGCGGAACCATCCAAGGGGAACAATACTTCAAAAAGCTTTCATTTCATTAGTCATTCGGTTACATGCAAGAAAAACTAAGTAGGGAAACACTCTCTCCTACTACATGGACTCAAAGAAAAAACAAAGCACGGAGACCGGGACTCGGACTTCTATTCCCCGGCATGGTCCTCCCCGACCTCCTCTGGTTGTCGATGCTGCGGCCTCGGGCCCCTCGCCTCCCTCATTTCCAAGAACTCAGGGCAGGCGGATGTCGCGTGGCCTTCCTCCTGATGGAAGTCACAGTAGGGTAACTCCACTCGGATGCCCCTTCTTCCTCCTCCACGATTTCTTCTTCTTCTGTGGCCTATCACCATGGCTTGCTGGGGTGGTGGAGAGGGTGCTTTCGGTCCCTGCCTCCATCCTGGGAAGTCGGTCCCCTCTTCTTGGAAGTTGTCTTCCTCCTGGTCGAACTTCCTCTTGGGGGGCCTTTGCTCTTCCCCCCTGCTGCCTTGCCTCCGGCTCACTCAGCTTGGCCAGCCTTCTTGTGAACTCCGGGTTGGCCTCTTCACTTTCAACTTCTTCGGCCACCCTTTCCATCAACTCCTCAAAAGACAAAGGAGCCCTCCTCTTGAGGTCCACCTTGAAGAAGCCCTCCCGCAGCCCCAACGTGAATGCAAGCTTGAGGGTGTACCCGGAACCTCTTCGACGAGGTGAACCTCTTCCCTGAACCGTTCTAGATATCGAGCCAGCGACTCCTCTGGCTCTTGCTTGACCTTGAAAAGTGCTTCGGCATCTTTCTTCCTCTTCCTTGACGTCGCGAAGCGTAGCAAGAAACCTCGACGCAAGTCTTCGAAGGCATAGATGGATCCCGCAGGGAGCTGGTGGAACCACTCTCTAGCCTTTTCCTTCAGGGTTGTCGCAAAGAGTCGACACCTAAAAGCGTCCGACATGGGCATGATGGAGACCATGTCCTCAAACCACTGCAGGTGCAGGACGGGGTCATCCTTGCCGAAGTAGTGAGACATCTCTGCTCCCTTGAACCCCTCCGGAATCGGGGCTGAGAGGATCATCTCAGAAAAAGGACCTCCTCTGCTCGCCCCCCTTGGGGGCTGGGCGAGACGGGGTTTGACACCTTCCCCTTCGCCTACTTGGGTCTCGGCGAGTGGGGGTCGATGACCTCCCCACCCGCCAACTTGGGTCTCGGCGAGTGGGGGTCGAGGACCTCCCCACCCGCCAACTTGGGTCTCGGCGAGTGGGGGTCGATGACCTCCCCACCCGCCCACTTGGGTCTCGGCGAGTGGGGGTCGAGGACCTCCCCACCCGCCAACTTGGGTCTCGGCGAGTGGGGGTCGATGACCTCCCCACCCGCCAACTTGGCTCTCGGTTAGTGGGGGTCGATGACCTCCCCACCCGCCAACTCCTGGCACCTCCTCTCTGGCTGGTTGGTCGAGAGGGATCTCACCCTCCTGTCGGGGAGAGACCTCCGAACCACTTCCTCTCCTGCCTTCGCCTCCCGAGGCGAAAGCTACCTGCAAGGTCTGCAGGACCTCCTTCCTGAAATTTTCAAACATCTCCAACATCATCCCAGCCACCGGGGGCTGCGAGTGACCTGGGTCGGAACTTCCTCCACCTCCATCCATGGAGCTCATCTTGAGGGTTTCTTGAATCGGTCACACTCCACGCTCACCGCACCATAAATGTTGAAACCGACTACTCGGTCTCTGTGGAGTTCGGGGCCCTCAACGAGGCTGAGGGGCGACCAACCCTTACTTCCCCCAAGGGAGAGCTCTAGGTTGAAGGTGTCGGAACTAAGAACTGGACCAAGGGCTTAGCGGGGAGGTCCCGCCACGTACCCGGAAGTCCCCTTGGAACTTCCCCTCCCAAGCCACTACTAAGCTTGGGCACCACTGGAGCCTCTCCTCACCCCCTAGAGAGACTTGGGGAGGGAGAGGGAGAAGGAGAGAGCTAGCCTAGGATGAGAGATCTCTCCAAATGGTGCCCCCTTGGTCCTATTTATAGGATTTTTGAAGTTGGGCTGCAAATAGCCAAAAACTGGTCTGCCAGATTACCAGAATACCCCTGAATTGGGCTGCGGATAGCTGAATCCCGCTGTTCTGAAATGCTAAATGCAGACCACTGGACTGCGAATAGCCAAACTGGACTGCGAATAGTAAACTGGATGAGGGGGGTCGAGTTGGCCTCTCCGCCGAATGTTGGGCGAGAGGGGGGTCGAGCTGGCCTCTCCCCTCTCCGCCGAATGCTGGGCGAGAGGGGGGGGGGGGGGGGGGGTCGAGCTGGCCTCTCCCCTCTCCGCCGAATGCTGGGCGAGAGGGGGGGTCGAGCTGGCCTCTCCCCTCTCCGCCGAATGCTGGGCGAGAGGGGGGGTCGAGCTGGCCTCTCCCCTCTCCGCCGAATGCTGGGCGAGAGGGGGGGTCGAGCTGGCCTCTCCCCTCTCCGCCGAATGTTGGGCGAGAGGGGGGGTCGAGCTGGCCTCTCCCCTCTCCGCCGAATGCTGGGCGAGAGGGGGGGGGGGGGGGGGTCGAGCTGGCCTCTCCCCTCTCCGCCGAATGCTGGGCGAGAGGGGGGGTCGAGCTGGCCTCTCCCCTCTCCGCCGAATACTGGGCGAGAGGGGGGGTCGAGCTGGCCTCTCCCCTCTCCGCCGAATGCTGGGCGAGAGGGGGGGTCGAGCTGGCCTCTCCCCTCTCCGCCGAATGCTGGGCGAGAGGGGGGTCGAGCTGGCCTCTCCCCTCTCCGCCGAATGCTGGGCGAGAGGGGGGGTCGAGCTGGCCTCTCCCCTCTCCGCCGAATGCTGGGCGAGAGGGGGGGTCGAGCTGGCCTCTCCCCTCTCCGCCTTCCTCCGGAGCGGGGGGCGAGAGGAGCTCGCCCCCTTCCTTTGCTCGCTTCCTATATGAGCTGGGCGAGCGGAGGTCTCCGCCTCCTACCGCTCGTCCTCCCTCTCTCTATCCGAGGGAAAAGCACTCGACGAATACTGGGTTGTACAGGTGTGTTTTGTTCTTCTCGTCTCCGTGATTCTGATGAATCATGTCTCGCCATGTATGCCTCGCAATGTAAATGAAGATTGTGTTTCAATAAAGTTTCTTGTGTTGTTGTGTGGCATTGTGGTTGTTTGGCTTTAACTCAGTTGATGCAACTCCTGCTTACTCCTAAATGATTCAAATCAAAAAATTTAACATGGTATCAGAGGTAGGTTGTTGGAGTGGATAAGCAGTGATCAACTTGAGTTGCCATCGTCTTTGTGAAGAAGAGACCACATAGATTGCCATGGAAGGTGGATTCGCAAGTTGGCTTGGTATTGAACTCCTTACATCGACAAACTATAAGAAATTGAGGTCGTGTATGGAGAGCTATTTACTTGGCGAGGATCTATAGGAGATAGTTGGAGGAGAAGACACACAAGAGGTGCTTCTAGCAGGAGATAATATGGCAGAGGTGAGACTTTGGAGGAGGACGAATGCTAAGGCAGAGTTCACTCTCAAGAGGGCTATCTCACCGGAGCTGTTTGATCACATCATCGGATGTAAATCTGCTGCTGAGATTTGGACATCTTTAGACGGGTTGTTTAATAAGAAGAATGTAGCTCAGCTACAGTTTCTTGAAAATGAGTTGGCGAAGGCCTCTCAAGGCGATCTTTCTATTTCTACCTTCTTTCTCAAGATGAAGAACCTCACAGCAGAGATTTCTGCATTGGACCCTGATGAGCCCATCTCAGAGGCAAAGCTGAAGAGGCATATCATCCGCGGGTTGCGAAAGGAGTATCTTGCCTTTGTGACTTCAGTTCAAGGTTGGGCAAATCAACCATCTCTGTTGGAGCTGGAGAACTTACTTGCTTCGCAAGAAAGTTTGGCAAGACAGATGGCGGGGACTTCTATCTCTGGGGGAGATAGTGATGTGTTGTTCTCTGGGAAGAAGAAGAAGAATTGGGAGAAGAAGCCGGGTTATGATGGACCCTCTACTTCAGGTCAGCAGGATAGGGGTTTTGCTCCTAAGTCTGATGGGAAGAAGAAGGGAGAGGGACCAAGGTGCTTTAGGTGCAATAAGACCGGCCACTTCAAGAAGGATTGTCGGGTTAATCTTCAGTCGGGACATGTAGCAGAGAAGGAAAAGCCAAAGTCTGATGAAGCTGGATGGGGAGGAGCCTTTGCGGCTAATATGACGGCGATGCCCGTTAAAGCCTTGGCTACCATCAACTTCGAAGAGGATTGGATTGTTGATTCAGGGTGTGGACGTCATCTCACCGGGGATGAATCAAAGTTCTCTTCTTTGGCGCCTTACTCAGGTAACGATGCTATCATTACGGCTGATAATTCTGTTCATGCTGTCGAGCAAGAAGGTGTTGTCTCCCTGAGCAGTGATAAGGGTCCACTCACATTAAGGAGTGTTTATCACGTGCCTGGTATGAGGAAGAATCTCTTCTCTGTGACCAATGCGGTCGATGCCGGTTATCACGTTCTGTTTGGCCCAACAGAAGTGAAGTTTCTTAAAACTCAACCTGAGATAAGGGGAGATGTTATCCATGTTGGAAAGAGTGTGAAGGACTTGTTCGTGTTATCGACAAGTACCTATGTTGATAAGATGAAGACCAACGATAGCGTGGCTATCTGGCATGAAAGGTTGGGGCATGTTGGCATGGACAAATTGAAGGCTATGGCGGTAAGGGGCCTTGTCAAGGGCTTGCCTAGCTTTTCCTCTTTTGGAGACGGTCATGTTTGTGCTGGATGTCAGTTTGGTAAGTTTCATCGACTTCCATTTGATAAATCGCAAACTAGATGCAAATCGCCGTTGGAATGCATCCACGGTGATTTGATGGGACCGACAGCCACCCCAAGCCTTGGAGGCAATAGATATATGTTGGTGTTGATTGGCGATTACACCAGATATGTCTGGGTGTATTTTTTGAAAGAGAAGTCGGAAGCCTTTGCGAAGTTTGTGGAGTTCAAGGAGCTGGTGGAAGGTCGGTTAGGCCTGCGGGTAAAGAAATTGAGAACTGACAATGGTGAGGAGTTCACCTCTGGTGAGTTCTCAAGTTTTTGCAGGAAACACAGCGTTCGGAGAGAGCTCACTTGTGCCCATACTCCACAGCAGAATGGCGTTGCGGAGAGGAAGATCCGTCATCTGACAGAAACCTGCAAATGCTGGCTTCATGCCAAGAGTATCCCAAAGTCTTTTTGGGCGGAGGGAATGTCTTGTGCGGCTTACGTCATCAACAGAATGCCTCTAAGTCCTATCAACATGAAGACCCCTCAAGAACTGATGTTCAAGGAGAAACCGAGTGTTGCACACCTTCGGGTGTTTGGGTCAACCTGCTATGTGCATATTCCTGATGCTCTTCGGACAAAGCTAGTTGTGAAAGCAAGGAAGCTAGTCTTTGTTGGGTATGATGAGCGGAAGAAAGGATGGAGGTCCATGGATCCTGAGACACGGAGATCAGTGGTATCTCGGGATGTGGTGTTCGATGAAGTAACTTCCTACAAGGGGAGTTTAGGAATTGAACTACCAGAGAGCAGGGTTGATGAAGCAGAGAAAGCTGCAGGAAGTCTTCAAGTTGAGTTGTCTGTTTCACAGGGAGCTCCAGCTGTGTCAAGCTCTGAGATGGAGGCTTCAGGTTCTGAAAGCAGGGGGAGCGATGCTCCAAGTTCGTCTGGAAGAGGAGCTTGCACAGAAGAAGCAGCTGAAGAGGTGGTTAGTCAGGTGCAACCTCTTAGGAGGTCGAAGAGGACTATCAAGCCACCAGATCGATATACAGGAGGAAACATGGTGAGCTTCGTCTCATGTTTCTTTGTTGGTCCCTTGGATGAAAGGGAGCCGTCGAGCTTTGAGAAAGCCAAAGGCGTGAAGAAGTGAGATATTTCTATGCAAGAAGAGATGGATGCTCTCAAGAAGAATGAGACTTGGTCTCTAGTGCCCAGGCCTAAGGGCATTACCCCTGTAACATGCAAATGGGTTTACAAGCTCAAGAAGAAAGCTGGCGGCACAATCGAGCGATACAAGGCTCGTCTTGTAGCTCGCGGGTTCTCACAGCAGTATGGTGAAGATTATGATGAAACGTTTAGTCCAGTGGCAAAGATGACTTCGGTCCGATTTGTTATTGCTTTGGCGGCATCTTATGGATGGGAGATTTGGCAGCTTGATGTTAAGAATGCTTTCTTATACAGAGAGATTGACAAGGATATCTTCATGATCCAGACGCTGGGTTTCATTTCGGAGGATCGTCCGGACTACGTCTGCAAACTGAAGAAGGCCTTATATGGGTTGAAGCAAGCGCCTCGGGCGTGGTATGGAAAGATCGCGGAGTATCTCTTATTCTGCGGGTTCTTTGCTTCAGACTCTGATTCTAGCTTGTTCGTCAAGAAGGAGGGGGCGCTTCGGGTTGTTGTGCTGCTGTATGTGGATGACATGATTGCCACTGGGAACTCGAAGGAGGCAGTAGCAAGGCTGAGAGCTGAGCTTGCTATCATGTTCGAGATGAAGGATCTGGGGACCCGAGGTCCAGAGGCGGGAGAGCGGAGTGCTCATTTCTCAGGAAGGATATGCGGAGCGAATCGTGAAACGATTTGGCATGGAAGAAGGGAAGAGCAGCTCTATACCTCTGGAACATCATCATAAACTTCGGAAGGATGAGGGAAGAGTTCTATCTGATCCGTTGGTGTTCCGAGCTATGGTTGGGAGCTTGATTTACTTGACCATCACGAGGCCTGATATTGCTTATGCAGTTGGCAAAGTGAGTCGGTACATGGCGGAGCCACGGAAGCCTCATCTTCTGGCGGCAAAAGGTATTTTGAAATATGTGAAGTCGACCTCTGATTTGGATCTCCTATTTAGGAGAGGGTCAAGCTTGGAGTTGCATGGATACATGGATGCTGACTACGGGGGAGACATGGATGATCGGAGATCAATGTCTTGTTATGTCTTTATGACGGGCCCCACAGCTATCTCTTGGTGCAGCAAAAAGCAGGACTCGGTGTCCGTATCTACCACAGAAGCAGAATACAAGGCTTCAGCCTTGGCAGCTCAGGAAGCCGTTTGTCTCAGGAGGTTGGTAGAGGATGTTCATGAGGAGGTTCGAGGTCCCACTATGCTACGCGGGGACAATGAGAGTGCTCTCAAGCTGGTTAACAATCCAGTCTGTCACGCGAGGACCAAGCATATAGAGATTGAGCACCATTTCCTTCGTGAAAAGGTGTTGGGAGGATCTCTTATGGTCGAGCATGTTCGGAGTGCGGACAATGTCGCAGACATCTTCACAAAGCCGCTGGCGAAGGGACCGTTTACACGGTTACGGAGTTTACTCGGGCTAGTCTCCACTTCCCACTTCAAGGGGGAGTGTTGAAATTTTGAAGTGAAGTGGAGGAGACCGGGCGGTCTGGTTTGGGAGACCGCGGAGACCGCGCGGCTTGTGTATGTTATCTGCCGGTCTGGCTCTACCGGTTTGTTCTGGCGGTCTGCTGGTTCTGCCGGTCTATTTCTTGTAGCTGCGGCCTGTTCCCGAGTTGTTTTGCTGGTTGGCCTGCCTTCCTTGTTGGAAGACCGGGCGGGTTGTTCTTATATGACCGTCTATCCGGGCGGTCTGTCCTGGCGATCTGGCAACTTGTATGAAGTCGGACAGATGGTTCCTGGTTTGCTCCTGGTGGTCTAAGGAAGGAGTACCTTTGTGACCGCGTGGCTTGTGCGCGGTCTCGTGTTCGCGCGACCTGTGCGCGATCTTGTCTGCTGATCTACGTCTTGGTCGGATGATTGTCCAAGAGGTCTGATCGCGCGGTCTGCCTTATGATACTGTCGGCGATCTGACGGGTGGTGATTGTATCTCTCCTGTGCGGTGACGACATCCGTCTACCCGCCTATAAATAGAGGTGCAGGGCCCGTCATTCCTAACGAGAACTGTTTGCGATCAGCAGGTTGCGGTCTTCTTCCTTGGTGATTCCCAACGGCTTGAATAAACAGTTCGACAGCGGTCTGTCTGCGAACTGGTTTATGTTCGTTCTTGTGCTGTTCGCAGCGAGCTCAGCGATCAGGCGACCTTCAGCGGTTAGGCGATCTGAGTTGCGGTCTGGCGACAACTTCAGTTCTTCGTTCCAATAAAGCTTCAGTTCGTGCGGTCTGAGGTGCGGTCTTGCAGTGCTGGAAATCTATCCGGTTTCTGTTCTTGCGATCTCAGGTCAAGTCGGGCGACTTCTGAAGTCGAGCGGTCTGTGCGGTCTCAGCTTGTCTAGCTGCCAGATTTGGTTTGGTGTATTTTGTTCTTCTCGTCTCCGTGATTCTGATGAATCATGTCTCGCCATGTACGCCTCGCAATGTAAATGAAGATTGTGTTTCAATAAAGTTTCTTGTGTTGCTGTGTGGCATTGTGGTTGTTTGGCTATAACTCAGTTGATGCAACTCCTGCTTACTCCTAAACGATTCAAATCAAAAATTTTAACAGCCACGTCCTGCAGGAGACGACTACAGACGCTCAGGCAAACACTCCTTATGATAAATTTATAAAAGACATATATATGTTTGAGATAAAAAGAATATTTACATTTTTAGCTTAGGACCGCGTCCCTCGGTCCGGTGGATCACTACTCCACAAGTAGAAAGCTATACATACGCAACGGAAAATAGATTTGTTTTTAGCCTACATGAGCATGAAGATCCACATCCCAGAAATGATATGCACATGTCTATGTTTAGTATATAAGAAAGTATTTTCTACGGTCTTCAAAGTATGTGACAATTATTTAAAATCATGATGTGCAAGAATGACATTTTTTATACCAATAAAGTAACTAATGCATCCTAGCATAAAGCTTCCCAGAGAGCAAGTAGGTAAACAACCCGAAAGTAACAGCAAAACAACTAGCAAGTAAACTAAGCATAAAAGCCAAACGGGCGCCAACAACTGACACGAACCCGCAGGAAAGAAGGAAAACATCAAAAAGAAGGCAACAACTAAAGAACTGCCCTTACCTAGAAGAGAGGAGGGGCCTTGACAGGAAAACTGAACGACACCGCTCTAACTCCTGCGGCAGCTAAAGACCTGAACCTGAGACATTCATAAGAAAAGAATGCCTCAGCCCAAAGGGTGCAAGAAAACCAAGATTAGCAGCAATCAGAAATAAAAGATTGCATAAAGGAGAACTAAGCAGATAAACATCAATAATCTTACAACAACTCGAGCCATCTCAAACGAGTGCACTCGATAAGAGGAAAAACCTGCACCAGAAGGTAATAGCCAAAGCAATCAAAGTCAACCACGTGTCCGCCATTGCGGCTCAGAGGTGGTGGTTATACATATAATATCATAATACACATATATAAGCCTGTAAATTTACAAGCAATTGAGACTGATCAGCTCGAGGGAAGAGCGTCCCCCAAAAGAAGGCACGACGGTGGTATCTTCCACTAACGCCCGCAGCCCAAAAACCATACAGGAGTGCTACGGCGGTGGCTCCAATCCACCCAAACCAACAGCCCAAAAGAGGCACTGTGGCGGTGACTTTTAGCTCACACACTCAACAGACTCACACACAGCACCAGAAGCAGGGGTGCATAAACATATATATATGTGTATATATATACAAGTATATAAATAACTCACAGTGCAGTCCACCAGAGAACACTCAGAACATTAGACCACAAAGATCATAGAGATCAAGAACCACTCACCAAAACTATCCCGGAGAATTAGACAACATAGCATACTTAGCTCATAAATCCAACAAAACAAACAGAGGAGTGCCAGGCACGAAAAAAATGGATTTTCAGATAGTTGTAACCACAACTCGAGACGAGAGAATCAGTAGCACCTGGTTCAGCAATTAATCAATATATCAACATTCAACTTACAACAAGGTCGAAGATTTCAGAAAGTCGACACCATGCAAGGGTTGGTGTCGGAACAAGACGAGGATAAACTTAACACGGAGGCCCAACACCAGAACAATACTCATCGGTCCACTTGAAAATACTTGGTGAGTCCACACTTGACTCCCAACGAACTTCTCGTAACAGTACGATAAATAAGGCACGACAAGACACCACAAACGATAACTAACCAAATAGAGGACAACTCAACAAACTAAGCGTAGCTTCAAACCAACGTCTCAATAGAAGGACTAAAAAGCTTGAAATCATCGCTATATACGAGGGCTGCTTAAAAAGGTATTGAAAATCATTCTATAAGTATAAGGCTGCCGATAATTGGTACGCATAAAAAGTTCGAAGCCGAAATATCTCTACATCTCTTTCAAATTAATGATTAAAGGCTTCGTTTGAATCATCGAGAACTAGTCACAGAAATTCCAAGGAAATTTAGCCCGCCAAAACATCCAAACTTAGCCAACAAAAGAAAAAGTGCAGGATTGGAAATTAGCCGAACAAGACCACTTATGCTTAACTAAAAAGATAAGACCAAGGTTGGCCAAAAACATATAGCCCAAGGAGAATCCCAGTACAAAATGAATAGCTGCTAGGTCCAACCTTCCCCAAAAGAACGAAATCCCTAGCCCAAGTAAATGCCCAGCCTTTAAATCAACAAAACCCACGAACTGGGTAATTTACTTAAGTATATACCAAGGAAATTTCCTAGCGCATAGATGCAGGGTTTCATATATCAAGTGTTTATTATCGTAAACCATGGGAATTCACTAAAAACTTTCAATATAATCAACATAACAGCAGCCCCCTTTAATAGACAAAGGCAAGAGCAGCCCCCAAACAAACTAACAACCCTAAATAAAAGGATTCCCCCCAACCTTAATAGACAACGGCAGCCCCCAATAACAAGAACAAATATATATTGCAGCCCCCAATTTACAATGATGAGAAGCGGCCCCCAATAACAAGGAAAGAAGGTAGAGCAGCCCCAATAGAATAGCATAGCAGCAACCCCTAATAACAAGGAAAGAAGCAGCCCCCCCCCCCAAATAAATTAATAGCAGCCCCCAATAACAAGGAAATTTATACAAACCAGCCCCCAAAGTTAAACCAACAAGAATGATGCTATAAGGCAGCCTGGAGCCAAATGCAGCAGCCCCAACATAATAAAATTCAATAAGCAACCCCCAAAATAGAATGCCATAAGGCAGCCCCCATACAGAATACTATAAGGCAGCCCCCACAATCAATTAGACCAATATAAGGCAGGTTTCATAATAGCAGCCCCCAAATTAGAATATAAATAAGAGACGACCCCAAACATGATGCATATCACAGCCCCAAACCGATTCTACAAGGCAGCCCCAAACAGAATAATCCAAACCGGAATGATGCAAAGCAGCCCCTAACAAATCCAACTGGAATTATATATATATATAACAGCCCCCGAACAAGAAGAAATATATATAGGAAGCAGCACCTAGTAACAAGTATAAGAAACAACCCCCAGTTAAATTATATAGCAGCAGACCCCTCAACAAGGAGGAAAAAGAAACAATTAAATAAGGCAAACAGCAGCCACTATAGCAGCCCCTAACATAAGCAAACAGCAGCCACTATAGCAGTCCCTAACATAAGCAAACAGCAGCCACCCCCTAACAGAAAAACATCACAGCCCCCAATTTATCAACGATAAGAGGCAGCCCCCAACATAAACCCAAGTAGGAAGGATATATAAATATATAGCAGCCCTAGCTGGGATTATACAATCAGCCCCGATGTAATCCAAGCAAGATAAATGTAAAGCAGCCCCCAAATTAACAAGGGTTGAACAAACCAGTCCCGACATAATTCCAACAAGGATGTTGCAAAACAGCCCCAAACAAAAACCAAACAGGATAGTTATATAGCAGCCTCAAAGAAAAAAACGGGATTATGCAACTAAGGCAAAAGGAGTATAACCTAGCAGCAGCCCCAAAACAAATCCAACTTAAAACGGCAAACCATAAACCATCTCAATCAAGGGACGGAGGGGGAAGAAGGAGAGGCGGTTTTCTTGCCTGAATCGGGAGCCGACACCACTCGCCGAAGCGAGAACCACGGCCGGGAGGCTTCACAACCACTGCCGAAGCCAACGAGAACCCTCCGCAACCCCGCTCCGGCGACGAAACAAGCCCCGGAAACCTTGAACCCTCCTCCTCCGAAGGCTCCGGTGCCTTGCGACACCCGCCCGACGGAACCCTACACCGAGACAGCGCTAGAGGAATTCACGGGAAGGGGGAGAATGGGAACAGCTAGCCAGATATCTTAATACATACATATATATATTTTAAATATGTTTATTTCTTTGTATATACATAAGAGTATTTTTCTCATACGCACTTATACGCAATATCCTAGCATCAAACTCACCGGACGGCGACGATCAAGAAACGGTAACGCCCTCACGCATTAGTACCACTCAACGATAAATTTAATATTTAAACTATCAATATTACCATAACCCTACTCAAAATTAATTATAAGAAAAACATGGGGCGTTACAGCCACCCCTCTTAACAAAAAGTTTCGCCCCGAAACTTTGCAACAACAATACCAAACATTTTACCACTATCATCCCTCACATACCCGCTTAGATTAATTATAAGAGAAAACCTGGGGCGTTACAGTCACCCCACCAAGAAGGAAGTTTCGTCCCGAAACTTAGAACCGAAACTTAGAAAACAATGAATGGAAAGAGCAAAGGGAGAGGTAAGCTCACACTCGCTAGATAGAAACGCTAACCGAAAAGGGCTAGGAAAATAGATGCGGATAAGATTACCGAAAAGGAAAAGGACATTACCAAGAACTCGAAATGTCCAAACCGATAACAGAAAGCAGATCGCGGAACATCCGACCCGCGGATCCCCAACTATAGGAAGCCTAAAAGAAGATCAGCCTTCGAAAACACCGAACTACCACGCAACTGGTCAAGCAAAGCATCAATCTAAGGCAACGACTATCCGCTCTTGACGGTCACCTTGATCAGTTCTCGATAATCGACACCCAATCTCACCGAACTAACTTTCTTCTTTATGAACAAGACGAGAGCACTCCAGGGCAAGGAACTAGGCCAGGAAAAGCCACACTGCAACCACTCATCTAAATGAGTGTGAAACTCTCGCAACACACGCGGGGCCAAAGGGTACAGTGCCTTAGCAATAGGACGGGTACCCGGCTCAAGGTCAGAAACAAACTCCTTGACTCGCACAGGCAGAAAAACTAGGGGGATTAACTGGGAAGACATCAGGGAACTCCCGCGCCACAGGAAAAACCTTGATACACGGCAAACTGATAACGGTTTCTAGCATAGAAACGAGGTAAGCAAACTCACCGGGAACTAAAAGGTTACGAGCACACACCGCAGAAAGAATCGGAGGAAAACCTAGCGTGAAAAGCCAACGCTCTCAAGGAAAGACCGATGTCCAGCTAAAGGACCAAATGCTTTACCTTGCGCGCACCCGAAGACTCGCCCTCTAATTGGGGAGCCGACTCCGACGCACTACGCTCTGGAGTCATCGACTGCAATTACGAACAAACACCTCACTACACCTAGCTTAAGACACAACAGCTAGGAACTAGAATTTCCTAACTCGATACAGATCAGAAAAGTGTAGATACTTGCTCTTGCTGTTACCTTGCTCTGGGAATTCATGAAATGATGTTATGCTTAATTTAGGATGATATACCATCATCCTATCAACTTATATGCATATAATATAAATGCATGAATGCCAAATTTTATTTCAAATCATGTGTGTACGAGCGTCATCATGTATGTCTTTAGCTTGGCACGTGTGTTAATGCTATGTTATGATGTATTTGCAGTGCTATGCAATCTAAAAAGGCCTTAATGCATGCTATGAGCGACGTACACATGCGATCTTATGCATCCCATACTACATATTATCGCATGTAATGAAAAAGAAAAACGAGCTAATGGACACGCATGCGACCTACGTTATGCATCCCATACTACATACCAGTCGTATGTTGTCACCTATGAGGATCCATATACAAACACATATTATGCATCCCATACTACATAATATGCCCTGTATACTTCTTATCATGTTATGAGTGTAGTGTTCATGCTTCAGCTAAGACGTATTGATGACCCTTTGGTGTGTGTATGAAATGAATAACGATTCTCACCAGGCGGTTAACCGAGCTAACCAGACTATCCCAGCAACCCGGCTAACCTCCCTCTGATACCAACTGTTACAACCCGCATTTTCCCACGAATTTAATACATATTATCAGAGCAAGGGAAAATACGCGTCCTGATGCCACGTCCTGCAGGAGACGACTACAGACGCTCAGGCAAACACTCCTTATGATAAATTTATAAAAGACATATATATGTTTGAGATAAAAAGAATATTTACATTTTTAGCTTAGGACCGTGTCCCTCGGTCCGGTGGATCACTACTCCACAAGTAGAAAGCTATACATACGCAGCGAAAAATAGATTTATTTTTAGCCTACATGAGCATGAAGATCCACATCCCAGAAATGATATGCACATGTCTATGTTTAGTATAGTAAGAAAGTATTTTCTACGGTCTTCAAAGTATGTGACAATTATTTAAAATCATGATGTGCAAGAATGACATTTTTTATACCAATAAAGTAACTAATGCATCCTAGCATAAAGCTTCCCAGAGAGCAAGTAGATAAACAACCCGAAAGTAACAGCAAAACAACTAGCAAGTAAACTAAGCATAAAAGCCAAACGGGCGCCAACAACTGACACGAACCCACGGGAAAGAAGGAAAACATCCAAAAGAAGGCAACAACTAAAGAACTGCCCATTACCTAGAAGAGAGGAAGGGCCTTGACAGGAAAACTGAACGACACCGCTCTAACTCCTGCGGCAGCTAAAGACCTGAACCTGAGACATTCATAAGAAAAGAATGCCTCAGCCCAAAGGGTGCAAGAAAACCAAGATTAGCAGCAATCAGAAATAAAAGATTGCAGAAATGAGAACTAAGCAGATAAACATCAATAATCTTACAACAACTCGAGCCAGCTCAAACGAGTGCACTCGATAAGAGGAAAAGCCTGCACCAGAAGGTAATAGCCAAAGCAATCAAAGTCAACCACGTGTCCGCCATTGCGGCTCAGAGGTGGTGGTTATTCATATAATATCATAATACACGTATATAAGCCTGTAAATTTACAAGCAATTGAGACTGATCAGCTCGAGGGAAGAGCGTCCCCCAAAAGAAGGCACTGCGACGGTGGTATCTTCCACTAACGCCCGCAGCCCAAAAACCATACAGGAGTGCTGCGGCGGTGGTCCAATACACCCAAACCAACAACCCAAAAGAGGCACTGTGGCGGTGACTTTTAGCTCACACACTCAACAGACTCACACACAGCACCAGAAGCAGGGGTGCATAAACATATATATATGTGTGTATGTATATATATATACAAGTATATAAATAAACCACAGTGCAGTCCACCAGAGAACACTCAGAACATTAGACCACAAAGATCATAGAGATCAAGAACCACTCACCAAAACTATCCCGGAGAATTAGACAACATAGCATACTTAGCTCATAAACCCAACAGAACAAACAGAGGAGTGCCAGGCAGGAAAAAAAACGGATTTTCAGATAGTTGTAACCACAACTCGAGACGAGAGAATCAGTAGCACCTGGTTCAGCAATTAATCAATATATCAACATTCAACTTACAACAAGGTCGAAGATTTCAGAAAGTCGGCACCATGCAAGGCTTGGTGTCGGAACAAGACGAGGATAAACTTAACACGGAGGCCCAACACCAGAACAATACTCATCGGTCCACTTGAAAACACTTGGTGAGTCCACACTTGACTCCCAACGAACTTCTCGTAACAGTACGATAAATATGGCACGACAAGACACCACAAACGATAACTAACCAAATAGAGGACAACTCAACAAACCAAGCGTAGCTTCAAACCAACGTCTCAATAGAAGGACTAAAAAGCTTGAAATCATCGCTATATACGAGGGCTGCTTAAAAGGTATTGAAAATCATTCTATAAGTATAAGGCTGCCGATAATTGGTACGCATAAAAAGTTCGAAGCCGAAATATCTCTACATCTCTTTCAAGTTAATGATTAAAGGCTTCGTTGAATCATCGAGAACTAGTCACAGAAATTCCAAGGAAATTTAGCCCTCAAAAACATCCAAACTTAGCCAACAAAAGAAAAAGTGCAGGATTGGAAATTAGCCGAGCAAGACCACTTATGCTTAACTAAAAAGATAAGACCAAGGTTGGCCAAAAACATATAGCCCAAGGAGAATCCCAGTATAAAACGAATAGCTGCTAGGGCCAACCTTCCCCAAAAGAACGAAATCCCTAGCCCAAGTAAATGCCCAGCCTTTAAATCAACAAAACCCACGAACTGGGTAATTTACTTAAGTATATACCAAGGAAATTTCCTAGCGCATAGATGCAGAGTTTCATATATCAAGTGTTTATTATCGTAAGCCATGGGAATTCACTAAAAACTTCCAACATAATCAACATAACAGCAGCCCCCTTTAATAGACAAAGTCAAGAGCAGACCCCAAACAAACTAACAGCCCTAAATAAAAGGATTTCCCCCAACATTAATAGACAAAGGGAGCCCCCAATAACAAGAAGAAATATATATATTACAACCCCCAATTTACAATGATGAAAAGCGGCCCCCAATAACAAGGAAAGAAGGTAGAGCAGCCCCAATAGAATAGCATAGCAGCAGCCCCTAATAACAAGGAAAGAAGCAGCCCCCAAATAAATTAACAGCAGCCCCAATAACAAGGAAATTTATACAAACCATCCCCCAAAGTTAAACCAATAAGAATGATGCTATAAGGCAGCATGGAGCCAAATGCAGCAGCCCCAACATAATAAAATTCAATAAGCAACCCCCAAAATAGAATGCCATAAGGCAGCCCCCCATACAGGATACTATAAGGCAGCCCCCACAATCAATTAGACCAATATAAGGCAGGTTTCATAATAGCAGCCCCCAAATTAGAATATAAATAAGAGACGACCCCAAACAGGGTGCATATCATAGCCACAAACCGATTCTACAAGGCAGCCCCAAACAGAATAATCCAAACCGGAATGATGCAAAGCATCCCCTAACAAATCCAACTGGAATTATATATATATAGCAGCCCCCGAACAAGAAGAAATATATATAGGAAGCAGCCCCTAGTAACAAGTATAAAAAATAACCCCCAGTTAAATTATATAGCAGCAGTCCCCTCAACAAGGAGGAAAAAGAAACAATTAAATAAGGCAAACAACAGCCACTATAGCAGCCCCTAACATAAGCAAACAGCAGCCACTATAGCAACCCCTAACATAAGCAAACAGCAGCCACCCCCTAACAGAAAAACATCACAGCCCACAATTTATCAACGATAAGAGGCAGCCCCCAACATAAACCCAAGTAGGAAGGATATATAAATATATAGCAGCCCCTAGCTGGGATTATACAATCAGCCCCGATGTAATCCAAGCAAGATAAATGTAAAGCAGCCTCCAAATTAACAAGGGTTGAACAAACCAGTCCCGACATAATTCCAACAAGGATGTTGCAAAGTAGCCCCAAACAAAAACCAAACAGGATAGTTATATAGCAGCCTCAAAGAAAAAATTGGGATTATGCAACTAAGGCCAAAGGAGTATAACCTAGCAGCAGCCCCAAAACAAATCCAACTTAAAACGACAAACCATAAACCATCTCAATCAAGGGACGGAGGGGGAAGAAGGAGAGGCGGTTTTCTTGCCTGAATCGGGAGCCGACACCACTCGCCGAAGCGAGAACCACAGTCGGGAGGCTTCACGACCACTGCCGAAGCCAACGAGAACCCACCGCAACCCCGCTCCGCGACGAAACAAGCCCCAGAAATCTTGAACCATCCTCCTCTGAAGGCTCCGGTGCCTTGCGACGCCCGCCCGACGGAACCCTACACCGAGACGGCGCTAGAGGAATTCACGGGAAGGGGGAGAATGGGAACAGCTATCCAGATATCTTAATACATACATATATATTTTATATATGTTTATTTCTTTGTATATACATAAGAGTATTTTTCCCATACGCACTTATACGCAATATCCTAGCATCAAACTCACCGGACGGCGACGATCAAGAAACGGTAACGCCCTCGCGCATTAGTACCACGCAACGATAAATTTAATATTTAAACTATCAATATTACCATAACCCTACTCAAAATTAATTATAAGAAAAACCCGGGGCGTTACAGCCACCCCTCCTAACAAAAAGTTTCGCCCCGAAACTTTGCAACAACAATACCAAACATTTTACCACTATCATCCCTCACATACCCGCTTAGATTAATTATAAGAGAAAACCTGGGGCGTTACACAGCCGCCCTTAATGATCCGTCCATCGACGAGCTCGCCATCCCCATTGCTCATTTTGAGAATAGGTTGTGACTCCCACTCTGGCCAGAAGTACGCCAGGTAATATACTCGATCTTCACAATTCTTACTCGCCATGCAGGGAGCATGTTAACCTTACCTTGGTGAATTTTTCAGGTACTCAAGTACTACGGCATACTATTGAGCCGGTTGACGCAGAACGTGATCGTTGTGGTGGTCGCATTTGTTTGCTACCTGCTGGAGGAGAAGATCGAGTTCAGCCTGCTCGTCTTCCGCAAAGTCTTCTCCTTCCGCGTGTATAAAGGTGGGACAACCCACTTTGCGAGCCAGCATGTCACCGTCTGCGAGACGGTGAACAAAGCACACTACTGGCACCAAAAATTCGTCCTAGTAAAAGGACCGTTCGGCAACATCCCCTTCTCCCCCCTCCAACGGGATGATGCAACCTACCTCCCTCCTGCCTCGCTCGGCGGTGACGATGCGAGGCTCTATCAATACTTGGATGGTAAGAACTTCGAGGTCGTCTACCTCCAATAGAGGGTGGACTCGCTACTGCCGGTCCCACAAGGGGAAGGTTCGTCTCGCACTCGCAAGCTCCTATATGTTTCTTTTATTTTAACCACTAACTCTTTCATTGCCTTTGCAGGTGAGCGGGATCTTCCCATACATCCCCCGCATGCGAGGAGCGCGGCCCTCTCCTCCAGCTCTCCCTCCATCGCAGCTGTCGAGGCTTGTCGAGACCCTCTCGGCTCGACCTCTGGCAAGAAAAGGCCACCTCCCGCGAGCCAGCATGGCGCGAAACCTCCCGCCAAGAAAAAGAACAAGGATGCCCCTTCCACATCCAAGGCGAAAGAGGTCGTGGACCTCAGCGAGGCAGAGGTCCCGCGCTCTCCCTCCGCGAGCCAAAAAGTTGCCTAGGAGGGCAGCGAGCCGAAGGATGCTCCTGGCAGGCCTAAGCCGATCAGCCACAAGAACTTCGGCTTGGGCGCCAAACTTTCTGACGCCCTTGGCGAGCCGGTGCTCGCATGGGATCCTGACCTCAACAGGATCTCTTGCACGTCGCTCCTCCCCTCCTGGGTTGAGAGCGATAAAGTTGGGGGCAAGGCGTTCTCCCTCGCCTTCGGGCTTTATGGCCGCGAGGACGCCGCCCATTTCGGTGCCCTGCGATCCCGGCTGCTTGTCAACGAGTCCATGCGAGCCCACTTCCGTTCCCTGGAGCTCTCCCACATGGTGGCTCGGAGATACCTTACTGCAGAAAGGGATTCTAAAGAGCTCCAGCGCGAGCTCAAGGCGGCCACCAACGAGGTCGCAAGCCTCAAGGGGAAAGAGCCTGTCTCGAAAGGTCTCATCGCCAGCCTTCAGGGTAGAATGGTAAGTCTTCCACACAACTTCCATCTCGCTTGCTATATGTCTCTCTTGACTTATGCTTTTCTTCTTCAGGATGCCGAGACTGCGAGCCAGCTACTCTCGCGGAACGCCGACCTGGAATCAGAGGTCGCATTCCTCAAGGCACACGTCCGTGAGCTGACTAGAGCTGCGCTCCCTCCATCTCCTTCACGAGCTGGGACTCGCAAGACATCTCTAGGCGAACAGGAGGCGACCCGCAAGAATTCCATGGGTGTTGTTAACCTCGTCTTCGAGACCCTTAAAGGGGCGGGTCTGCTTTCCACGGATTCCCTGGAGCTCGGCATCGAGGACATCGTCCTGGACTTCTTCGCGCCGATCCCGGAGTCTGACGATCGTGGGAGCGAGGAAGAGCTGTCCAGCGACCAACATTAACTTTTTAATTTTCAATGTAAAACTTTTGTTTTTACCTGGTGAGTTCGCCATTATTTTGTAACACATTTTTGAGAAAATAATCATGGAACATTTTTCTATCTTTTGATTGCTTTTCCATCCTGCTCGCACTAGTATTTTTTTCTACGCTCGCACACAGTTATTTTGTTTTGCTTGTGTTCGTATGCTCGCGTCTCAACGCTGTTATTTATGCTCGCGTTCGCACACTTCTTATTAGCGATAGTCACAAGGTTTACCATTTCATCGTGCTTTCATTGTCTCACTATCTTACCTCACGCATATTCAATAAGGCGTTCTCATAGCTTCTTCTACTTAGGAGCTTCGTTAGATGGTCCGTCTGTTCGCTCTCACGTAAAGTGATGTCTGCTTTGCGCCTCTGGCTCGCCCAGCGAGGCCCTTGCGAGCGGGATTGACGTTATCATGCCTCGCTCGGCCACCTCCTGCGTGCAACCAGCATTGCTTGTTAACCACCGCGTCGGCGGACCTCCCCAACTTGATAGTTTCAGGCATCGCTTATGAATTCTCCAAGTGTTTTTTGCGAGCTAGGACCCGGCCCGACGAGCCGTGTGACCACCGTATCAAGCCGTCTTGCCATTACCCTTAGACTTGGCGCTTTTCATCAATTGATGTCTTTCATTTCTCACGAGTGACCCCCAGGGCTCGCCCTATCCAGGCCTTGAGAGATTTGGCGAACCGAACCCCTTAACATGAATAACTTACTCGCCAGCCTCTCTAGAGATCAACCTGACCCACCGTCTATGAGAGACCTGCAGCGGAATCGATCTGGGGCACTCCAGCACCAAAACTTTCCACCTTGTCAGCCTCTCCAGAGATCAACCTGACCAACCGTTTATGAGAGCCCGGTAGCGGAATTGATCTAGGGCACTCCGACACCAAAACTTTCCATCTTGCCAGTCTCTCCATTGATCAACCTGACCCACCGTCTTTGAGAGCCCGGCGACGGAATCGATCTGGGGCACTCCAGCACCAAAACTTTCCACCTTGCCAGCCTCTCCAGAGATCAACCTGACCCACCATCTATGAGAGCTCGACAGAAGAATCGATCTGGGGCACTCCAACACCAAAACTTTCCATCTTGTCAGCCTCTCCAGGGATCAACCTGACCTACCGTCTATGAGAGCCCGACAACAAAATTGATCTGGGGCACTCCAGCACCAAAACTTTCCACCTAGCCAGCCTCTCCAAAGATCAACCTGAAACACCGTCTATGAGAGCCCGACAGCAGAATCGATCTGGGGCACTCCAGCACCAAAACTTTCCATCTTGTCAGCCTCTCTGGAGATCAACCTGACCCACCGTCTATGAGAGCCTGATAACAGAATCGATCTGGGCACTCCAGCACCAAAACTTTTCACCTTGCCAGCCTCTCCAGAGATCAACCTGACCCATCGTCTATGAGAGCCCGGCAGCAAAATCGATTTGGGCACTCCAACACCAAAACTTTCCACCTTGCCAGCCTCTCCAGAGATCAACCTGACCCACCGTCTATGAGAGCTCGGCAGCGGAATCGATCTGGGGCACTCCAGCCCCAAAACTTTCCACCTTGTCAGCCTCTTCAGAGATCAACCTGACCCACCATATATGGGAGCCTGGCAGCAGAATCGATCTGGGGCACTCCAGCACCAAAACTTTCCACCTTGCCAGCCTCTCCAGAGATCAACCTAACCCACCGTCTATGAGAGCCCGGTAGCGGAAGCGATCTGGGGCACTCCAGCACCAAAACTTTCCACCTTGCCAGCCTCTCTAGAGATTAACCTGGCCCACCGTCTATGAGAGCTTGGCAGCGGATTCGATCTGGGGCACTCTGGCACCAAAACTTTCCATCTTGCCACCCTCTCCAGAGATCAACCTGACCCACCGTCTATGAGAGCACGATTGCGGAATAGATTTGGGGCACTCCAGCACCAAAACATTCTACCTTGCCAGCCTCTCCAGAGATCAACCTGACCCATCGTCTATGAGAGACCAGCAGCGGAATCGATCTGGGGCACTCCAGCACCAAAACTTTATATCTTACCATCCTATCCAGAGATCAACCTGACCCACCTTCTATGAGAGCCCGACAGCGGAATCGATCTTGGGCACTCCAACACCAAAATTTTCCACCTTGTCAGCCTCTCCTGAGATCAACCTGACCCACCGTCTATGAGAGCCCGGCAGCGGAATCGATCTGGGGCACTCCAGCAACAAAACTTTCCATCTTGCCAGCCTCTCTAGAGATCAACCTGACCCACAGTCTAAGGAATCGATCTGGGGCACTCCAACACCAAAGCTTTCCACCTTTTCAGCATCTCCAGAGATCAACCTGACCCACCATCTATGAGAGCCCGACAGCAAAAACGATCTGGGGCACTCCAACACCAAAACTTTCCACCTTGTCAGCCTCTCTAGAGATCAACCTGACCCACCGTCTATGAGAGACCAGCAGCGGAATTGATCTGGGGCACTCTAGCACCAAAACTTTCCACCTCGCCAGCCTCTCCAGAGATCAACCTGACCCACCGTTTATGAGAGCCCGACAGCGGAATCGATCTGGTGCACTCCAGCACCAAAACTTGGGGACTCCTGCTTAGAAAAAACTTCCAAACCAATATATTGAGATTAGAACATATAACAAGTCAATTACAAAAAGACTCACGGATAGAATCGCTTCACGTCATCCCCACTCCTGGCCAGGCCGAGGAGTACCCCGTCCACATCTCGGAGGTGGTACCCTCCTGACTTGAGCGCTTCGTCTACAATATACGGCCCCTCCCAGTTAGGATTGAGCTTTCCCACTGCGGCTCCTCTCCCGGCTGCGTCAACTTTCTTCTGCACCAGGTCTCCTTTCTCGAACTGTTTCACTCGGATATGTTTGTCAAAGTATCGATCCATCTGTCGCTTGACCTCTTCTTGCCGGACGGTGGCTAAGTCCCGGAGCTCTTCCACCAAGTCCAGAGATAGCCATTGCTCTTCCCCATTTTCCACTAGCCATTCTTCATGCCCCTCGCCCGCAGCGACCACCCTGGGGGACTTTATATTACTTCGAACTCCACTGGAAGAACAGCCTCGGACCCGTGGGAAAGCTTGAATGGAGTCTCCCCCGTGGCCGTGTTCGGAGTGGTCCTCAGTGCCCAGAGGACCGAGGGTAACTGCTCTACCCAGCTCCCCCTGACGTTCTCGACCTTCTTCTTCAGCAAGTTCATGATAATCATATTTTCCGCCTCCACTTGCCCATTGCTCCTTGGGTGGTGGACTGACGCAAACTGAAGGTCCATGCCAAGCTGGGTGCAGAAGCTGACGAACTCATCACTGGCAAACTGCGACCCATTTTCTGTAACTATGGCCAGTGGGAGCCCATGCCTGCATATTATCTCCCCCCATATGAAATTTCTAACTGCTTGAGACGTTACCTTGGCCAGCGCCTTGACCTCCAGCCACTTGGAGAAATAATCAATCATCACCAATAGGAACCTTCTTTGGCCACTCGCTTGCGGGAAAGGACCTACCAGGTCCAAACCCCATATAGCAAAGAGCCAGGGTGTTGTGATGGATCGAAGCCTTTGGGTTGGCATGAGATGGAGAGGAGCAAACAACTGGCAATTTGAGCATTTCCTTGCGAACTCCACCGCATCCTTGCTGGAGGTAGGCCAAAATTAGCCCTGCCTCAACACTCTGCCCTCCAAGGTTCAGCTTCCGGAGTGGCTGCCACACTCTCCTGAGTGGATCTCCTCCAGGACCCTTGGGACCTCCTCTTCTGCCACACACCGGGCTAGGAGCCCCGAGAGTGTTTTCCTGTATAGTCCCCCTGTATGCAAAGAATAATATGTTGATTTATACTTGAAGCGCCACTTATCCATATCCCCTTCGGGGAACTTCCCCGATGTCAAGAAGGTGATAAAGGGATCCATCCATGATGCCCACTGGTCCACCTCCATCAGCTCACCCTCCTCGATGGATGGCCGGAAGAGGTCTGACACCGTCCCCCCTGCCCTGGGACCGAACTTGGCCAGGAGGTCCGCCGCGATACTCTCCTCCCTTGCCACGTGATAGATTGAGAAGGTCCAGAACTTCCCTATGAGCCCCTTGACCTTTTCCAAGTACCGCTGAAGAGTCAACTCCTTTACCTCGAACTCCCCCTGACTTGGCAAGCTACCACCATGGAGTCCATCGAGACCTCCACATCTTGCACTCCCAACTCTCAGGCTAGGCAGAGCCCTGCTATCACGGCCTCATACTCTGCCTGATTGTTTGTGAGGAGGAAGTGAATATTGATTGCCTGCTCGATCCTCGTACCTTGGGGGCTTACCAAAACCACCCCTCCCCCAAAGGAATGATTTCCTGAGGCCCCGTCGACCAACATCCTCCAGGCCACCGGGCTGGGTAGACCGGACTCCTCCACCTCGGCCATGTAGTCTGCCAAAAAGTCTGCCACCGCTTGGGCCTTTATGGAAAACCTGGGCACATACGAAATATCGAATTCACTTAGATCAACCGACCACTTAGCCAACCTCCTCGAGTGCTCCACCCCTTCCATGATGTTGCGAAGGGGGTGATCGGTCATGACCTTGATCGAATGTGCATGGAAATAAGGCCGGAGCTTCTGGACCGACACCACCATGGCGAAGGCCAACTTCTCCAGGATGGGGTATCGAAGTTCCGCCTTCCTCAGTACTCGGCTAAAATAGTAGATTGGGAGCTGTCTTCGTCCCTCTTCTTGGACCAGTACTGAACTTACTGCCTCGAGTCCTACCCCCGGGTATAGGGACAAGTCCTCTCCTTGTCTCGGCCCTTGCAGCAAGGGGGCTTGGGTCAATTGTTCCTTTAGCGCTTGAAAAGCCCTATCACACTCAGGGGCCATTCAAACTGTTGATTCCCCCGCAGCACCTTGAAGAAGGGTGCACACTTCTCTCCCGCCCTGGAGAGGAATCTGCTAAGCCCGACCAACTTCCCCGTGTGGCGCTGAACCTCCTTCGCGTTACTTGGCGACCCCAACTCTATGATGGCCTTAACTTTGTCTGGATTCGTCTCCACTCCTGCTGGAGTGAGCAAGTGGCCTAGAAACTTTCCCCGGCTAGCCCCGAAGACACATTTCTGGGGGTTGAGCTTCATCTTGAATTTTATCAGAGTCCCGAATGTTTCTTTAAGGCCACGGAGGTGGGACTCAAGGTCTCGACTCTTCACCATGAGGTCATCCACATTGACCTCCAGGTTTCTACCCTTTTGTTCCCGGAATACCCGGTCCATCATCCGTTGGTAAGTGGCTCCTGCGTTCTTGAGCCCAAAGGGCATCATTTTATAGCAATAACACCCATCCCCGTGATGAATAAGACATCCTTGACGTCGGGGGGCATGCGGATTTGATGATAACCTGAAAAAGTATCTAAAAAAGACATCACAGAAAATCGACGGCTGAGTCAACCAGTGCGCCGATTTGGGGCAAAGGGTAGTAATCCTTGAAGCATGATTTGTTAAGCAAAGAAAAGTCAACACACATTCTCCACTTACCCCCCCCCCCCCCCCCCCCTCCCCTTCTTTACCATAACCACATTTGAGACCCAGCTTGGTACTGGATCTCAGATACAAAGCCTTCTTGGAGGAGCTTGCCCACCTCCTCTCGGATGAGCCCTTCCAGCTTGTCAGCAATGGCTCTCTTCTTCTATCGGATGGGTCAGGTGCCGGGATCAAGGTTGAGGCGATGGAAAGCCACATCCGCATCGATCCTGGGCATCTCTGCCGCACTCCAGGCAAAGACATCCACGTTTTCCTGTACACAGGCCAAGATTTGCTTCTGCTCCTATGGGCTAAGCTCCCCGCTGACCTTGACTTTTTCCACCACCCCTGCTCGGGTGGTGACTTCGAGCTCCACAATCTCATCCATGCCCTCCAGCAGGGACTGCTCCCCCTAATCCCCCTCTTTTTCTTCGTCGTGGGTGATGAGTCCAGTTTATATAGTGATTTTCAGACTCATCTGGGCTAGGTTTCATGCACTTACACTTCACTTTAGGCCCATATTTAATTCTATTTGATCACGATGCCCATTACATTGCTTAGTGCACATTTATGCCCTATCTTGGTGTGATTTCATGTATTTTTGTGGTCTAGTATTTTTCCTGCAGGCCCTGGGATCGCGTGAACGTTCGGGATGGAGCGGGGCAATTTTTGGCCTAAAAAGCCTCTGATCGTGCGCATTCCTTCGCGTACGATCAGGCGCACGACCAGTGGTCGTGCGTTAATTCCCTTCCCTGACAGAGCGTCTGCGCATGACCAGAGGATTTCTTCTCGCACGACCACTGGTCGTGCGCCCCTGACCGTACGTTATTTTCCATCTTTTTCTTTGCTACAGGTTGACTACGCACGATCACAGGCATTCCTTCGCGCACGATCATTGGTCGTGCGCCACTGACCGTGCGAAGTGTTTATTCTGCTCCTTATTTAAACCGTTGTTCCGCCCTAATCCGCATTCAGACCAGTTCCTGCGCCATTTTTCCGCCTGTTTCGGGTTTAGGGTCCCGACTTCTCCAGCGCCACCCACCTTAGGGAGGATCTCCGTGCAAGCTTTCAACGCCAAATCATCGTCGGAGCTTCCTCTTGGCCTCCTCCTTCATCCTTGAGCTCCAAGAAGGGAGTCAACCTAGCCTTCTTCTTCAAGATCGGAGCAGCTTGTGTGATCATTCCTCCAGTTCGTGACACGAAGAAGACGGGTCCACTAGAAGGTAGTGACAGCCTTCTCTACCCCGGACGCAGTCGAGGACCGAGCTTGGATGCGGATTGACAACCCGGCGATTCCTTCCGTGAATCCTCAACAAGACTTCGGAGCCGGTCGATTTCGCACACTCACTTCCTCTTGCAGTTGATAGCTTAGTTAGGTTTCCTTGTTTTTGATGAAGTATACTTTTATTTGTTAACATTAGTATGAAATCATGTCTATGTGATTGAGTAATCTTATTATATTATCATTTGAGGTGTGCCTTGTGGTGTGGATTGTTTGTTGTGTTGTGCCGCCCTAACAATTGTTAGTGGTGTGCTTTGAGAAGAGGTGCTTGCGACCCTCATTCCGCCGTTCTCTCCACTCCATCTGTATGCCTACTCTTCCATCCGCCTAGCGAAGCGTGGCATAGCGGCCCGTGTAATCCATTCCGACTCCGTCGGTGCGAACCATTCCATCTGCTTGCCTACTCTTCCATCCTCCTAGAGAAGCGTGGCATAGCGGCCCGTGTAATCCATTCTGACTCCGCCGGTGCGAACCATTCCATCTGCTTGCCTACTCGTCCATCCGCCTAGCAAAGCGTGGCATAGCGGCCCGTGTAATCCATTCGCCCTACGAAGCAGCGCGCTCAAGGCCTGCATAGTTCGATTCCGCTTGCCTACTCGTCCATCCGCCCTTGTGAAGCAGCGCGCTCAAGGCCTGCCTAGTCCCCATCCCGCCAAGCGAAGCATTGCATAGCGGCATTGCATAGGAGTAGTTGTAGCATTTTCTCTTTATTTTCCACAATCCAAAACCCCCGTTTCCGCATCCATCCGACTAAAGGACTTCGATCTCAAGTCCTGCCTCAATAGTGAACTCCACCTTACTGTGTTCCTTCGAGATTCGATACTCGGGGATTACTCCTCGTTTTATATTACTTGAACGATCGGTACACTGCCGTTTTGTGCCGCAGTCTAGCCACTACCTATAGCGGTGTGCGAGATTTGTGCACCAGTGGGCTAGCACTTCGTCCTCCTCCTTCCTCTCCTCCTGAACCTCCATCAGCTCTTCCGCCCCTTCCGCCTGAGCCTTCCCTTTCATCTTCTTATACTCTTTTACCTTCTCCTCCTTCTTTGAGCCTCGCCGGCTCCCACATCTCCCAATCCCACACTTCCGCCTCGGCCATCCAGGAGATGGTATTCACGACAGTCACATAGCACTGTCGGGCCACCTTTGGATCTCACCTTATCCAGACTTGGACTCCTCCTTCCCTGAACTTGAGGCATTGGTGGAAGGTGGAGGGGACACAGTAGAAGACGGCACTGTAGCTGCTGGGGGTGTCCACTATAACAAAGCGGCAGTTCCTGGACTACCCCCCACCCCCAAGACTACATAGAGTCCCACTCCCCCCTCTACCTCTTTCCTCTCACCGGAGAACCCAAACAGCGGGCCATCCGAGGCCAACACCCTCCTGTTCTCCACCTTTATCTCGTCAAACGCCTTCTTGAAGTTGACGTTGACCGAGCTCTCGTTATCCACAAGGATCTGGGAGACGGTGAAGTTCTCGATCGCTGTCTGTATGACCAGCTCATCGCAAAAAGGGTCTTCATGACCTGGCATGTCCTTCTGAGTGAATGAGATCTTCTCTTCTAGGGGCGGGGCTAGGGACGTCGAGGACACCCTATGACGGTAGATGGTATGGAGGCTTGCCTTCCGGGTCACCTCGATCTCTGACCCCCCCCCCCCTCCCCCCCTCCCCCCGTGGATCGCCCTGATCCCTCCTCGGGCCCCCACATCGACCTGGTCTTCACACCTCTCATCCTCCTCGTCCTGAGATAGGACCTCCTCAATCCTCACCTTCCGTGGCTCCCGCGGCGCCGGCGCTCTGGCTTCCTTCATCTCCAGGAACTCCGGGCAGGTGGCCGTTGCGTGACCTTCTTCCCCGTGGAAGTCACAATAGAGCAACGCCGCCCCCTCCTCTCGGCCTCTGCCACCCTATTCCTCCTCCTAGGAGCGTCTCCTCCATCTCTGGCTCCTCTTCCCCTGTCTGGTCTCCCTCGGCCAACCGTCGTTGCCTGCTGAGGCGGGTGGGGATGACGTGGCCTCGGGCCCTGCCTCCACCCTAGCTGGTGGGGTCTTCCTTGGCCTCCTTGGAAGTTGCCCCCTCCCTGGTGGAAACCCCTTCCTGGGCCTTGCCTTCCTCCTTCTTGCTGTCTCCACCCTACCTATGGGGCCCTCGCCTCCTCTCTTTTCCTTGGCTCTAGATGCCTGACCTCCGGCTCGCTCAGTCGTGCCAACCTCTTTATGAACTCGGGGTTTGCTGCCCCCCCCCCTCTATCTCCTCCGCCGCTCTCTCCATCACCTCCTCAAAAGACAAAGGAGTCCTTCTCTTGAGGTCCATCTTGAAGAACACCTCTCGCAGCCCCACTATGAAGGCGAGCTGGAGAGTGTACCCTGGCACCTCCTGGATGAGGAGGACCTCCTCCTGGAACCGATCCACATAATGACCTAGCGACTCCCCCTGCCTCTGCCTGATGTTGAAGAGAGCCTCGGGGTCCTTCTTCCTCTTCTTCGAGGTTGAGAAGCGCTGTAGGAAGCCGCGACGCAAATCCTCGAAAGCATATATCGACCCGGAGGGCAACTAGTGGAACCAGTCCCTCGCTTTCTCCTTTAGGGTGGTGGCGAAGAGTGGGAACTTGAAAGCGTCTGACATAGGTCTGATAAAGACCATATCTTTGAACCACTGCAGGTGCTGAGTGAGGTCATCCTTGCCGATATACTGAGTCATGGTCGTCTCGCTGAACCCCTCGGGGAGAGGTGCCGAGAGCACCAACTAGCAGAAGGGACTCCCCCCTTCACACTCCTGACCTGCTCCACTCGCCCCGCGAGCTCCCCGGGCGAACCGGCTCTTCCCAGTCTCGCACTCGCCGAGGGACCACTCGCTGGGATCCCACTGGCCGGGATCCCTCCTACTGGGACGGCGCTCGCCTGCCTCCACCCGCACTCGCCGGGCTAGGGAAAAGCTCCCGCCCTGCAAGGTCTCGCTTCGGCATCTGGGAAGACGCCTCAATCCCTGGCCTCTGCCCCGGGGTGTGCTCACCTACTCCAGCTGGAGGGGCCACTTGGGGCGCAGGGGTTGCGAGACCCCCAAGGGCCGTGGCGAGGGAACACTAGAAGGCCCCGAGAAGAACCCTCTTGATGTCGGCAAGCATCTCCACCGTCGTTGGCGCGCCGGGTGGCGGCGAGCCGCCGAAGTCCTCCTCTCGCTCGGTGTCTCCTGACATCTCTTCCTTGGAGCTTTCTTGAACTAGCTGCACTCCACGCTCACCGCACCAAAAATGTTGAAACCAGGACTTGTCTTCTTTGTGGAGCTCGGCCCCTCAAGGATGAGGGCAGCTAGCACTTACTGATTCCTTGGAAGTAACCGACCGGAGACTCGGAACAAAACATGGACCCTTGGCCGCAGCGAGGAGGTCCCACCACACACCTGGAAGATCTTTGAGCGCTTCCCCTCCCAAGCCAAAGCTAAGACTGGGCACCTTGGAGAGCATGAGAGCTAAGCCAAGATCACCTAGGGAGGAAGAAGCTCAGAAAAACTGAGATTGGAATCCTTCTCCAAAGGTGCCCTTCAAGGTCTATATATAGTTTTTCAAGTCTGTTCTGCTAATAGCGGGATTCCGCCTTACTCATTTGCTATACGCAGCCCAAAATGGTCTGCCAACAGCCAAACTCCGATGTTTGGAGAGGCTAACAGTAGACCACCAGGGGTTTTCAGGTAAAAGTTATCATGAACTCTTCCTGGGCGAGCCACCCACAAGAGTCTTTCTCGCGAACCGAGTGGCTCGGCTCGCTCGCCTCCATGCGAACAACTGACGAGGGCTTGGCCCGCTCACCTTCCCGCGAGCGATAGGCGAGAGCCCGGCTCGCCCGGCACCCTGGCTCGCTAGCCTCGTTACTCTTTTCGCCTGATGGTTCCTTTGTCTCTGCTCACCCCCTGGCGGACACCGGGGTTGTACACTTGGCCTATTTCTATTTTGCACTAATACTTTATGATTTAGAGTTAGCCTGGAGATGAGAGATTCCTTCGTGACTAACCTTAAAAACTACTAAACTCGACCGACTCTCATATTATTTAAGCGGTGTGATCGAGTTTGATGCCTTGGCATGTTATCTATTTTTTAGTATTGCTTTACGATTTAGAGTTAGCATGGGGATGAGATATTCCTTCGAGGATAACCCTAAATAATGTCGAACTCGATTGACTCTCATATTAGTAGAGCGGTGCGGTCGAGTTCGATGTCTTGTCCTGTTACCTATTTTCACTACTATTTTATGATTTAGAGTTAGCTTGGAGATGAGAGATTCCTTCAAAGCTAACCCTAAATAATGTTGAATTCGATCGACTCTCATATTAGTAGAGTGGTGTGGTTGAGTTCGATGTATTGGCATGTTATCTATTTTGCAATATTGCTTATGATATAGAGTTATCCTGAAGATGAGAGATTCCTTCGAGGCTAACCCGAAATAGTGTCAAACTCGATCGACTCTCATATTAGTAGAGCGGTACGATCGAGTTCGATGTCTTGGCCTATTATCTATTTTGCATTACTGCTTTATGATGTAGAGTTAGCCTAGATATGAGAGATTCCTTCAAGGCTAACCTTAAATTATGATGAACTCGATTGACTCATATTAGTAGAGCGGTGTGGTCGAGTTTGATGTCTTGTCATGTTATCAATTTGCACTAATGCTTTATAATTTAGAGTTAGCCTGGAGATGAGAGATCCTTTCATGGCTAACCAAAAATAATATCGAACTCGATTGACTCTTATGTTAATAGAACGGTGTTGTCGAGTTCGTTGTCTTGGATTATTATTATGTATTACATTACTACTTTATAATTTATAGTACCCTAGAAATCCCTTTGAGGTTAACCCAAAATAATGTCTGAACTCGATCATCTTTCTTATTAGTAAAGCAGTGTGGTCGAGTTCAACGCCTTAATCACTTGCCCATGTTATTTATGTAGAGTAGGGAAAGCGATCGATTTAAAATGTGTGACTTGCTTTCTTTATACAAATGCATATGATTTGGAGCATAAATGTTGTATCTATTATTATGAACAGATTGGTCTGTAACCTAAGATGTCATGACGCTTATCAAGTTGATCCAGGGACTAGGGCTTACCAAAGTCACAATGTTTTAATTATGTTTTACGAGCTTGATTAAGCAAGATGAGGCTTCAACCTTTGACTCAATCCTTGGGTGCAATGATTTTTACTTAGTTTGTCTATATGAAGGTTGCCATTTAAACGACCTAATTTATATCGGTTCGTTTCATTACAACAATATTATATATTTGTTTTTTATAGAAATTATATTGCCTTGATGGAAATATTCCTTCGGGAATAAAATGTGTCTTCAAGAAATAATTCCTTTGGGAATAAAATGTGCCTTTGAGAAAAATTCCTACGGGAATTAAAAGTGTCTCGAGAAATATGCTTTCGAGAAATAAATCCCATGGGAATTAAATGTGCCTTCGAGAAATGTGCCTTCGAGAATTGTGCCAAGGGGGAATTATCGGATGGCTGATGAGTTATACTCAGAGGTAACCCTCATGAAGGACGGTCTGGGAGGACAACCCGTGTGAAACTATTAGACTATGTGGGTCTTAGACCATGTGCAGGATGATACTTAGTGCAAGGTGGTGGTCGTGGGAAGACTGTCACGACCTAAGAGAAGACTTGGATGTTACCTCCCTTATAAATACTTTACTGCAGTTGATGTTAATAGGGATTAGATTCTATTCATTGCTCTAATAACTCATTATAAGCACAGGTTGTTAGGAATATTGCCCTCAATGTTCCCTAGATTTGAAGAGGCATCACACTCAATGCTAAATACATATTGTATTTGATAAACCCTCTTTTACATCATGTCTATTCAGGGTTAGGTCATTCCAAACATTGGAATGGTTCTCTATTTTTACTGTCAAAACTGTTGAGACAACAGCATGGTCTCAGTTGAACCGCTAAGATGCAGTCAGAGCCGCGAGAAGGAGTCTGTCTCAGCTGAGCTGCATTTAGACAAAAACCACTGAGAAGACTATCTGTCTTAGTGGATCTGCTGAGAAGCAGACTGACTCTGCCACTGAGACTGGAGCTTATCCGTTGAGACTGAAGCCTGTCTCAGCCCAGCCGCTGAGACAGATTCATATTTGAATAAAGTCTGGTGGGATCTGCTTTTGGCTCAGGTGGCTGGAAAGCAAAGATAATGTTTTCTATTTCTTTCCATACTGTGACAGGGCACTCTTCAGAGCCGTTGTAGATTGGAGGAAGTATAAAAGAAGATGTTAGGTCATTTTGGAAGGGGTGGAAAATTATCTGAAATAACAGCTACTGTGTTATTGAAGAAAAACGGCTTACACAGTTATCTCTTCCTGCTTCCTGAAGCTACAAGCAGACATCTGAGATAAGTTAGTTCTTGTTGATTCATTCCAGAAGAATAAGTGGATCTTTCTTCACCTACTGAAGAAGAAGATCAGAAAGAAGCAAGGCCTGAAGCTACTGCCATTCAGCCCTGTTTCAAGACAGCATCTGCTGTGCATCTACAACAGAAGACCAGAGCTGAAGGTTACATCTTGTCTTTCCTCTATTGTAAAAGCAAACAATATCATCTCTGTAAGAACTTATTAGTTCTGAGTGTGCAAGGCCTTGTGCCTGAGTGTGTAGGGTCTTGTGCCTGAGTGTGTAGGGCCTTGTGCCTAAGATTGTAAGGCTTTGTGCCTGAGAATGTAGAGTTGTACTCCCAGCTTGAGTTGTAAGATTTTTGAGGAGATCTGAGGTAGGGCTTCTTGATAGTCCTCAGGTAGTAAATCAGGAGGATTTATGAGTTGTAGGAGTTGGAGTACAATGAGTGGTAGGGTTGTTGAGCCTGAGGAACGGTTGTTGAACCTGAGGTAGGGTTGTTGAGCCTGAGGTACGGTTGTTGAGCCTGAGGTACGGTTTGGAGAAAACCTGATAGATCCCGAGGGATCTGAGTTGTAAGCTCTTGGTGATGAGTTTTGGAGGAGTTGCCCTTGTCTAACATACTGTTAGAAAGGTGTAGAAGGAAAGTGGACTACCCAAAGACACATTGTCTTGGGGAACCACTATAAACAGTTGTGTGCTTTTTGTGATGTGCTTTTAGTTTAATTAATCAGTACTAGTTGTTAGTAGAAAATTTCAAGGAAACCTATTCACCCCCCCCCCCCCCCCCTCTAGGTGAGTTAGACTACTACCAAGTAAACTATCAAGTGGTATCAGAGGGAGGTTGGTCAATAAGGACTTAACAGTCTGACCTGATCCTACAAGGAGTAGTCTAGTCTGAATCCAATGGCTGCCACTGGAGGTCAGAAGGAGATGGGATCTATGAAGTTGCCCATATGCAGAGAGGAGACTTTTGGCATTTGGAAGCAAAGGGTAAGGTTGTTTATAGAAGCCTCTGACCCTAGGATAAACATTACTGTAAAGGAGGGTTCCTTTGTCTTCATGAAGGAACTGGCTGAGAGATAATCTGTTGAACTGAGAGATAATCTGTTGAACTGGCTGAGGACTGAATTCGTCGAGATAAGAAGCAAGTTCGTCGAACTGAAGCATGACGTTCGTCGAACGCAGATGGATTTCATCGAACGCGGATTGAAGTTCGTCGAACACAGAAACTTGGAATTTTTCCTAAGTTCTAGCTACTCAGACACACTTAGACCTTGACCCTTATACTATACAATGGGGTGAACTTGAGTCCTAGTCATAGATAGTGATCCTAGCCCAAATTAGTAATAGGGTTGTTCCAACAGATATACATTACTGTAAAGGAGGGTTCCTTTGTCTTCATGAAGGCCTCCACTATAGATCCAACAAGGCAAGCGGCCAAGACCTATGCTGAAATGACTAAGGATGAGATTGCACTTGTGACTATGGATAAGAGAGCACAAAACATCATAGTAAATGCAATTGATGATTCCACCTTCCAGAACTTTGTGCATTGTGAGACAGCCAAGGACATGCGGGATACACTTATTGTGTATATGGAAGGTACTGAAGAAGTGAGGGATGATAGGAAATCCCTCCTTAACCAGGAATATGAAGCATTCGGGCAACACAGCTTGGAATGCATTGTTGATTGCTATGAAAGGTTCTTCAGAGTGGTGAATGAGCTGAGGACCTATGAACGGGTCTTCAGCCATTATGAGCTGAATGATAAATTCCTAAGCTCTCTAACTAGAGATTGGGATACAAAAATTTGTGCCATTAGAGAAGTGGTAGAGGTGGGAGAGACTTGATGAGTCCCATTTATATACACATATTTGGACTCATCTGGGCTTATTTTCATGCATATGCACTTCACTTTTAGTCCTTAATTGCTCATATTTCACTTGATCACATTTCTTCATGAAGTGCACATTTATGTATGTTGTGGTGTGCAATTGCACACTATTTTGTTGGGGGGAAAGCACAATGTGCTCCCCATTCTTTTTATGCTTTTATACTTGTGCTGGAGGTGTGTTCCCAGCGTTTGGGTGTGTTGTGCAGGTGGGCAGATCGTCCATATTGCCCAGAATTCATCCTGTATGAATCGCATGGTCATGCGTTTTCTTGACGCATGGTTGGCTGCGATCGTGCGTTATGATCGGCTGGTCAATATGGTGATATGCCCCGCTCGTGCGTTTTCTTCACGCACGGTTGGCCTCAACCGTGCGCGAACAAAACGAACGACCTCCTATTGGTTGCCAGATTTCGAGTTTTCAGAATTTACCCGTGCATTTTTACGCACGGTCGGCTTCGACCGTGCATGAGTAAAACGCCCGGGCGTGGCTGCTTCGTCTTCCTGGCATTTGTTTTCGATTAATATCGCACGGTCCACGCACGGTCGTGTGTTCGACCGTGCGTGACCAATTTTTGACTATTTCTCTATCAAAGCTCCAGACTTCACCCTAGACCGGATCGACCTTCTTTCCCGCGCCCAAGAGCTCCAGTTTCGCCCTTTTTCGCCGCTCCATCACCGCCCACCTTCGGGAGGAGCTCCGGCTGCCATTCTCTTGCAAATCTCAAGCCCGAGCATCCTCTAGGCCTCCTCCATTGTTCATGCACCTCCAAAGCTCCATTTTGAGGGATTCCATGTTGTACTTGTGCGGTTCTCAGGTGAGACCGTGGCCAAAGAAGATTGACGGAGAAGACGGGTATAATAGAAGAAGGTGACAGCTCTTCCGGACCCCGGACGGCAGTTGGAGCCCGAGCTCCGACAAGGATTGACAACCCTAGATTTCGGTCGTGAACCTCCGATGAGTCTCCGTGCTTTGGTTGTAATCTCAACCTCCTTTACATTGTTGTGTGTTATTCCTTAATAATTTGGGTGTATGAACAATGTTTGCTAAACCTTGTTTTGTCATTTAATATTTCATGTCTATGTGAAATCGTTATATGTGGTTTATGCAAGTGAGGAGCGCCCCATTCCATCCTCCATCCCACCGTCATGTTTGTGTGCTGCACTAGCAATTGCTAGTGGCGTGCTTGTTGACAAGGTGCCTGCGACCCTCATTATGCCGGTGTGACCCACTCCATCCGCTTGCCTACTCTTCCATCCGCATAGCGAAGCGTGGCATAGCGGTCCGTGTAATCCATTCGCCTAACGAAGCAGTGCGCTCAAGGCCTGCACAGTTCGATTCCGCACTTACCACTCCATCCGCTTGCCTACTCGTCCATCCGCCCTTACGAATTGGTGCATAGCGGCCCGTGTAGTTTTCCATCCCGCCTGGCGAAGCATTGCATAGCGGCATTGCATAGGAGTAGTTGGTAGTATTTTATTTTATTTTCCAAAAGCCAAATCAACTCTCCCACAATCCATCCGACTTAAGGACTTCAATCTCAAGTCCATCCTCAATAGTTAACTCCACCTTACTGAGTTCCTTCGAGATCGATACTTGGGGATTCACTCCCACATTTTATATTACTTGAACGATCGGTACACTGCCGTTTCGTGCCGCAGTCTAGCTACCTCCTATAGCGGTGTGCGAGATTTGCGCATCAAGACTCCTCCCCATACACTATTTGGGAAGCTGCTCTCCTATGAGATGCAGCTGTCTGCAATAAAGGAGGACACCTCTATCAGGTCTCATGCAAAGGAGAGATCTGTGGATCTCAAAGCTGAAAGCTCTAAGAAGAGCAAAGAAAGAATGCCTTCTCCAGCAAGAAGGGTTGCTGACTCAGAAAACTCTAAGCCCAGCACATTTGACAGCAACTCATCAAATGAGGAGTTTGATGCATTCTCCAGGCACTTCAAGAAGTTGATGAGGAGGAAGCAGTAGAAGAATAGACCTTCCTCCTCCTCGCATCCCTAGAAGGAACACAGCAAATCAGGAAGGCTTCACCCCAAGGGTGACAGGTATGAATCTAAACATGTCAAACATATTTCAAATAATATAATATGTTATTGCTGCAGCAAGCCTGGACATGTCATAGCTGATTGCCCAGTCAAGAGAAAAGAAAGAGGTGATAAGAAGCCTCATCACCAGAAGGGCAGGAAAGGTGAAAAATCCTTTCTGGCAAAGAAGGAGAAGAGCTGGAGTGAATCTGAGTCTTCATCTTCAGATTCTGAAGAAGAAGAGGAAGCCTATATAGGGCTATTTGCAGCTGAAGAGGATGAAGATTATCCAGCTGCTAAGGTTGGCATCAGGGCCCCTCTGTCACATTCAGATAGAAACATTGAGGTGGATGAAGATGACAAAGATTCTTTTGGCTTAATGGCCATGTCAGATGATGAAGACAGTCAGGATCATCCTGATCAGGTATCAACTCCCTTCATTCCTTCTTCTGATTATGAGTCAATTCCAAAATCTGAAGCATGCTCATCTAATGATGTAGGTGGTTCAGAATTTGAGGTGGATGTCAATCAATTGATTGACAAGTATGGTGCTCTTTTGGAAGCTCTGAAAAGGAGCAAGAAGCAAGCCAAGAGGCAAGCTCAAGAAATTGCTTCCCTTCAGCAGACAAAGCCTGAATGTACTGATTCAGCTACCCAAATGGCTCAGATGAGTATAGAAATCAGTCAGCTGAAGGGAATAACATTATTCCAATTAAGCACCATAAGCCAAAAGAACAAGGTCATTAAGGACCTTGAGGAGAAGCTTCTCAAGGAGAAAAGCTTAGTGGCTCAATTCTCCAAACCCAAATCTATTATGTCCATCATTGACACCTTCTCCTCCCATACTAATAAGAGAGGGTTGGGTTTCAATAAAGGGGCAGTAGGTGCTGAGAATGGAGAAAAGGGTCAGGCTAAAGCTAAGCCTCATATCACCTTTCAAAAGGTGTTGCTTCCCTCTAACAGGTATGAATAGGACAGCATGTATGGTCACTGGAAGAATGGAAGCTCCTATAAGAAGGAGAATACTCCTAACTATAGCAGGAGAAAGGGCATGGGGATGAGTGCTTTGAAAGCTCCCCATGAGGAAATTCAAATGGCCCGTCCTGAACCATTTGTGTTTGGTACTACATCCCCCACATTCAAGGATAAGGAAGCTGGTTCTTCTAAATCCCATTCAGCAAAACCCATGGCTGTTATCAAGTCTATAATTAATTCAAACAGCACAGTATCCGATGACATCAACTCTTGCTTAGCTGCCAAGCTAAGAGCAACTGATGTCATACAGATAAAGTCTGTTAAAACTAACTATAGACAGTCACCAAGCCAGGTTATTGATAATACGAATAGGAAGAATGTTGCTACCTTCTCCTCTGAACATAAGCATTATGATGCTCCTTCCACCTCAAGATGTTCAGAAAAGACGGTACAATATCCATGAATGTTGGTATTGTGGTAAAGTGGGACACTTTGTCATTGATTGTTAGCACAACACTAGTGTGCCTAATGCAAAGAGGAGCTTTCCTGCAAAGGTTGCAGTGGGTGAAAGAGTGTTTGTTTATGCTAACAAGAACCTAGAACCCAAAAATAATTGGGCTCCTAAGGGAAAATAAATTGCATTTTGCAGGAGAGTTCAAGTACCATCCTAAGGGAAATATGGTACTTGGACAGTGGGTGCTCAAGGGACATGACAGGAACAAGGAGTCTTCTGCAGGATTACACTCCTGTGAAGAATGGACCTAAAGTTATCTTTGGAGGTTCTGAAAAGGGAGTCACCAAAGGATATGGTATGATCTATAATGACATAGTTTCAATAACAAGGGTAGCTTATGTTGAAGGGTTGCAACACAACCTTGTAAGCAAAAGTCAACTATCAATTATCTTTCATAATTTTGTCATCATCTAATTGTTTTTGAATGGGCCCCTTCAATACTTCGAGATATAATAATGCGACAAAAGAAGTGGATCACATAATTCCAATTAGGGATTTGTTGGGTCCCTTAGGTACTATTGTGCCTAAAATAGTGAATTTTTGTTCATCTTACTATTTAAGAACTTCTAATCAAGTCTTTTTAAAGAAATATTTGTCACTTGAAAATTTTCAACAGAATTTCCAAGTGTTTCAAGTACTCAAGATCTTCTGTTTTCGCTTATCTAATAAATCATTTAATGAAAGTAGATTATCTTTCCATTCATTTCACAACTAGAATATCTCTTCCCGAACCAAACATGAATCTTTCCAAATCTTTCGATTCATTTGGCTCTCACGCTCAATTGTTTCTTTTCTTTGATTTTGATGGGCATTCCCATATCTTTTGAATAGAATGAGCCTATCCTCTCTTTTCTGTTCGTATTCAAAGATATCGAAACTGATCTATTTTAGGAGGACTCTTCAGACCAGACAAAAAATAAAAAATTGTCAGCAAAGCTGTTTATTTATTTGTTCTTTATTTACAACTTTTTTCAAAAAAAAAATTTAAAATAAAAAATTAGATGAAAATTCTAATAGAATTGAATAGAATTATGAACTTCATTTTAGAATGATATGTGACTTGTGCTATGTCATTGAATTCCACAATGACAAGTGCTTGATCAAAAAGTCAATTAACTTAGAGATCATTCTCTCGGGCAATAGGAGTGGGAATGTCTATTGTTTAGACTTTATTTGCATTAGTTCATTATCTCCAGTATGTCTTGTAGCTAATGAGAGTGAATCTCTTTGTGTTCATTGACACAAGAGACTTGCCCACATTAACTACAAGACAATGTATAGACTATTTTTTAAAAACCTTATTAGGAATAGTCCAAATTTGAAATGTTTTAAAAGTGATCCTTGTCATGCATGCCAAATGGGCAAGCAAACTAGGGCCGCCTTTAATAGCATTGGCTCCAAAGACACTAAAAGATGTCTATAGCTATTGCATATGGATTTTTTTGGTCCTTTGCTCATTCAGATCCTAGGTGGGAAGTTGAATACTTTAGTAATTGTTGATGATCACTCAAAATATACATGGGTATTCTTCCTTAAGAAGAAATCTGATACTTTAGATATCTTCATAAACTATGTCAAGGCAATCCAGAATGAACTACAATGTACTGTGGTGAAAACTAGAACTGACCATGGTACAGAATTTCAATCTGGGGCCATGACAAAGTTTTGTCAAGAATTTGGTATCACCCAAGATTTTTCCTCCCCAAGGACTCCACAACAAAATGGTGTGGCTGAGAGGAGGAATAGGACCTTGATAGAAGCTGGGAGAACATTGCTTAGTGACTCCTCACTCCCAGAATACTTCTGGACTGAGGCAGTCAATACTGCTTCAATAGAGATTCCATCAATAAAGCCCTTGGAAAACCCCCTATGAGATTCTGAAAGGCAAACAACCAACAATTTCATATTTTAGAATCTTTGGTTGCAAATGCTATATTTTAAATAATGGAAAATCTCAACTAACAAAGTTTGCTGAAAAATGAAATGTTTATGTTCTTGTTGGATATAGCCCAAATAGTAGAGTATATAGAGTATTCAACAAGAAGACTCATGTTGCTGAGGAATCTATGCGTGTTATCTTTGATGAGACTAGCCTACTTCATGAGGGCGGGTCCAGTTCCCCTGTTTTGACAGGTAATGATAAGAGGATGCAAGAAATGTCTATCCAAGACATACCCAGCACCAGCAGAATCAATTTAGAGGTTGTTGTACCTGAAGATGAAGATAAGCAGGCTGATGAAGAACCTGCTGCTCTAGAAGAAGAGCTGCAGAATGATGTCAGACTGCCTACAGTAACCAGGCATCTGAGGGATCATCCAAGGAACCTGATAATTGGAGATGAGAACTAAGGGGTGATCACCAGAAGCAGGGCTCATAATGAAGCTCTATTCCTGAGCTTTTTATCTCAGATTGAGCCCAATAAGTTTGAAGAAGCTAATCAAGATACCTTCTGGATTCAAGTAATGCAAGAAGAGCTTCTACACTTCAAGAGGTGCAAAGTATGGAAGTTGGTGCCAAAACCTCAAGGACACAACATAATTGGCACCAAATAGATCTACCAAAACAAGCTAGATGAGAATGGCATCATCATCAAGAATAAGGCTAGACTGGTAGCCAAGGGATATAGGCAAGAAGAAGGTATTAACTTTGACCAAACCTTTGCCCCAGTTGCAAGGTTAGAGGCAATTAGATTATTCCTTGCCTATGCTGCCCACAAGGGGTTCAAAGTATACCAAATGGATGTCAAGTCAGCCTTTCTAAATGGAGATTTGAAAGAGGAGGTATATGTGGAACAACCATCAGGTTTTGTACATCGAACTCTTACCTCCCATGTTTATTTTCTTAGGAAAGCGTTATATGGTCTAAAGTAAGCCCCTAGGGCTTGGTATGAGACCTTGTCTAACTTTCTCATCAAGAACAAGTTCTTGAGGGGAAAGATAGATAGTACATTGTTTCTTAGGGAAACAAAGGGCAAGTGTCTCCTAGTCCAAATTTATGTTGATGACATCATTTTTGGGTCTACTGATGACAACCTTTGCAAAAGGTTTGTCAACCTTATGCAGGGGGAGTCTGAGATGAGCAGTATGGGAGAGCTTAAGTACTTTGTAGGCCTCTAAGTGAAATAGTCTGATGAAGCCATATTCATCTCTCAGACCAAGTACACTAGGGAGCTTATCAAGAAGTTTGGGATGGAATCTGCTTCTACTATAAAAACTCCCATGGGGTCTAATATTTCCCTAGACAAGGATGAGAAGGGAAAACCCTTTGATGAATCCATGTATAGGTGTATAATTGGATCCATGTTGTATCTAACTGCTAGTAGACCAGACATTATGTATGCAACATGTGTTTGTGCTAAGTATTAAGCATCCCCTAAGAAATATCACTACTCATCTGCAAAGAAGATTTTGAGATAACTTATAGGCAACCAACATCTTGGCCTTTGGTACCCTAAGAATAATGATTTTGAACTAACTAGCTTTTCAGATGCTGATTTTGCAGGATGCAAAGAAGATAGAAAAAGTACAAGTGGAACTTGTCAATTCCTAGGCAGGAGGTTGATCTCTTGGAGGAGCAAGAAGCAGACTAGTGTGGAAATATCCACAGCTGAGTCTGAGTACATTGCTGTAGGGAGTTGTTGTGCATAATTATAGTGGATACAACACCAGCTAGAGGACTACAACCTCAAGGTAAGTAACTCTCCTTTATTTTGTGACTTATCCAGTGCTATTTCTATTGTTAAGAATCTTGTCTTTCATAGCAGGACTAAGCACATAGAAATAAGGTATCACTTTATTAGAGAACATGTAAAATGTAAAGATATCTGCCTTGAACATGTCCCCACTGACAATCAAGTTGATGATATATTTACAAAGCCATTGTATGAGGCTAAGTTTAATGTATTCAAAATTGAGCTAGGAATGTTGAATTTAGAATAGGCTTCAACATTTCACATTGTTTATCATGCCTGTCATTTTATTTCCTAAGCTTTGCTAGAAGATGGTAATGCTTCAAAAAACTTAGTGACATGATTAGGGAGACAGACAATCCTAATTAAAAGGGTTCACTGCTAGGCAGTGAGTTCAGCTGAAAAAGTCTCAGCTGAACCGCTGAGACAGCTAAGTCATCTCAGCAGTTAATTTTACCTTGTCCCAGCGGTCAAGCTCTCCGTCTCAGCTGATCCTCTGAGACGGGTTTGCTTAATTAAAACATCTAATTAATAAGTCTAATCAACATCACTCTTTAAACAACTTGTAATACACCTATAAATAGTGCTATGCTGATTAAATCACTTGTCACACACTAAACCCTACCTAGCCGTCGAGAAGGCTAAGGGAGAACTCTTTAAGGCACCTTATAAAAGAAGAATTGCTTGTCGTCAGAATGATCAAGACAAGATCGTCGATAAGACAATATGGTTTCGACGATATCGTCGATAAGACAATATGGTTTCAACGATATCATCGATAAGACAATATGGTTTTGACGATATCGTCGATATGACAGAATGGTTTTGACGACATCGTCGATATGATAGTATGGTTTCGACGATATCGTCGATAAGACAGAATGGTTTCGACGACATCGTCGATATGACAGAATGGTTTCGACGACATCATCTATTTGACAGAATGGTTTTGACGACATCGTCGATATGACAGAATGGTTTCGACGACATCGTCGATATGACAGTATGGTTTCGACGACATCGTCGAGAAGACCTCAAGTCTTCAACAAGATTACGACAACACTAGTCGTCAAAAGGACAAAAGAAGGCTAGAATGGTATGCTCTGATTCAAATTCAGATGCAGCAGAGAATGTCCCAGCTGATTCTGCAAGAAATGATGAGGAGCAATCAGATTCTCCTAGTGATTTATAATATAAGATTGACAAAATTATCCTTAATCTTGAAAGAAGGATAAGTCTAATTCCTGATAACTCCCCAGATTTCTTGGATTCAACTGATCCAGAAAGGATGGATGCCCTATCTGAGGGGGAGGAGAAAGAGAACTTATCAGGTGATGAAGATGTCAACATTGACAGTGATGATGCAATTAATGCAGATCACACAAATCCATCTGCAGAGGCTGTTGATAAGAACGACAAGGCTGAGAGGGAGCAGATCCCTGCTCTAGCTGAGGGGGAGCATGAAGAGCATGCAAAGGAGCCATCCACTCTAATTGAGTGTGATAATCATGCCCTACAAGAGAAAAGCATACCCACAGTGGTAGCTGAACTACAACAATCCCCCATTGCTGAAGTGCAACCCTCCACATCTATAGTCTCCAATGAACTTATCCTAAGTTTTATTAGTACACATATTGATGGTCATATGACCTCAATGAAGGAATATATTGATAAATCTTTTTCTCCAGTCAAGAGTGAAGTGATGTCTGAAATACAAGTCTTAAAGGAAGAAACTTCTTACCTCAATAGACAGATGACAAAATGGTTTGATCTTGCCTAAAAATCAGTAGTTGCTCATAATACTATTCTAAGATCAATGGACAAGAGTCTGCAACTCTCAGAGCAAGACATGAGCTATGTCAAGAATTATGTGAGAAAAATTGATGAGGTAATAGAGAAGGCCTCAAACCATATTGAAGAGTATGTGTGGTCTATAGCAACCACAATGATTGGAAAGGCTGAAAAGATGAAGGATGAACTAAAATCTGACTTAGAGAATGCCTTCCAAACCCTATCTGGGTCTGTAGCAGTTGCTTCCCAAAGTATTGAACAAAAAGTATTTGAAGAAGCCAGAAAGGGGGAGGAGACCAATGCTGAGACAAACTCTGAGCTGGACCTCAAGGTTCTGAAAGGAACTAGAATTTCACTGAACCTTCTGAAAGTGGAGGTTAGATCTTAAGTTACTCTAGAGGGGGGGTGAATAGAGTATTAAAACTTTTCCTTAGTTTTTATAGCGGAATTAAAATAGTATTATATATAAGTGTAAGCAGTGTGAGAATTATATAAACAGAAAAATTAAGTAAATGAAATCACACAACAAACAGCACAAGCACAGAAAATAACCAAACACAGAAGACACAAGGAGCTATAGTAGTTCCCCAATAACTCTGGGTACGTCTACTCTTCTACCACCCTTGGTAGGAATCCACTAGGATTTTTGATCAGGTGCCCTCACACCAAGGGATTTTTGTTCAGGTGTCCACACACCACAGAGCTTTTGTTCAGGTGCTCAAAACCAACTAGATTTTTTGATCAGGTGTCTTGCCACCAAGGAGGTACACTTTTGAAGGGAGTATTAACCCTGTACAAGAGAGGTAAGAAAGAGTTTATAGTGTTCTTCTCTGTCAAGATGCTGAGAGAAGACTCTAGTGGATGTTGTTGTAAAGCTCCCCCTGTCTGATTGAAGTATTTGACAGAAGATGGAGAAGCTTTCTCTTGAAAACTAAGATCTCTTGTAGCAGATTGATCTGGAAGAACAGGTTCTTCAGATTGCTTGTTGCTCTTTTTAGAAGATCTGAATTTGCAGCAGATTCTGAGAGAATGCTCTTGAGGAAGATGTTCTCAGAAGAAATTTTGTGCTGCTTGTAGAAGAAGAAGAAGAGGAAAAAATACTTGCTGAGAGATCTGTCTCTTTCTTCTTTTTTTGCTGTATATATATTTTTGTATTCTGTAAATAGAATGATGTTTGAATTCTGTCGACTGATTCATATATGTTCAAAAACAAAAACTGTCTTTAATGTATTCTATATTTGTGAATAGAATAATCAGTCTTTAAGACATTCTTGGAATAACAACAAAACTCAAACGACTCTGGCAGGTCCTTTAATTCCTTGGCCGTGAAAAGGTTCCTTTTCATTAAATGTCAACGGCTATTGCTGTCTTGGAAAAAGGAAAGAAGGGAATATATTAACTGAGTTTAATATCCTTCCTTATCTGTCAGAATACGTCCAAAGATATTCAATAGATCCGTTATAGTCGTCGTTTTGCTGTTAGGATAAATAGAATGTAGCTGATAACAAATCTGGGCTTCAATAAATGATCTGTCGAACGCTGGCTATAATCTGTCGAGCGCCGTCCAGAAGATGTTGAACGCTGGCTGGAAACTGTCGAGCGCTGTCCAGAAGATGTTGAACGCTGGATGGAAACTGTCGAGCGCTGGCAACAAAAACTGTCGAACGCTGGGAGCCATCTGTCGAGCACTGCTAGCCATTTGTTGACTGCTGGGAACTTTAGATTTTATCTTAAGTTCTAGCTAATTTATCAGCCTAAAGACTTGACCATTAAACTATACAATGGGGTCAACTGATCCTAACAGTACATAGTGATCCTAGCCCAAAACAGTAAAAGGGTTGCTCCAACAATCTCCCCCTATTTGGGTTAGAATACTGTTTGACAAATAAATCAAATAATAAATAACACAAAGATAAACAACAGAGCAGAAATATATCTGACAGAATTGAAATGCTTCAGCAGATAATATTGAAATAAAATGCTCTGAGTTTAGAAACATTTATACTGAATTCAAGTAGTTCAAAGACAGAAGGGATTTGAAACTGTACTTTTTCACTGTGAGGAAGGCTTGAAGATGATTTCCCTGTTGGGATCTTCAGCTTGCTTCTTGCTCATGTAGCAATTTTCTGGACTTATGATTGTTTGAGATGTAGTAGGAGGAACTACTGCTGCTGGATACTTCTTTAAAAATCTTTCAGCATTAAAAAATTTTCTGGAATTGTACTTTTCAAGCTCTTGCTTTCTGAATTCAGACAATGTAGAAAATTGAGAATGGTCCTCACCTTCAGCCTTAGCTTTATTGATCTGAGCAATGGCAACTGATTCTCTGAATCTAGCCATGTGAGCTATTTCATCTATTTCTTGAATTTCTGGAAAAGGAGACCTTTCAACAGAATCATTTCTCTGAGGTTTTATTATCTTGAAGATTCATTCTGCTGTGAAATAAGCCTTTTGAAAAAGTATATCTGTAATCTGAAATTGGTCTGGAAGAACTTGAGGGAGGAGCTCTGGCTGGTGTAGAACTTTGAGAGCCACTTGAGCTTTTATGAGTTCCTTCATATCTCCTAGACTGCTGGGGGGCAGATCTAGAGAAGGAGGAAGACATCCCTGCTGATCCTGCTGGAGGAGGAGGAGGAGGAGGGTGATTGAACTTAACTGGATTATCAGGAATATAACCAGTTTTCTTGAACTTCTTTCTTCTTTTCTGCTCATTTCTGGAGAGTGTCATCCAATGATGTGAGACTTTGTCAAGAGAGATATTGTGGAGAATATAATATGGGATATCATTATCTGGTTTAGGAGGCTTGGGGATAGCTTTATATTTAGCCTTTGATTTCTTTCTTTTCCTTGACAGTGTATCATCAGAATCACTATCATTATCTTCTTCATCAGAATCAGAAGAAGAGATTGGTGTATCATATAAATCTGATATCAATTTAAGAGCTTTGATCCTTTGCTCTTCAGCTTCATAAGCTTCATCTTCTGCTTTCCAGATCTCATCAAAGTCTGGAATTGGAGTTTCATCAAAGATAAAAGTTGGAAAGTCAGAATTTGTGATTGCTTCTTCTGACATTACAACTAGTTTTTCTTCTTGACTGAGAGCTTGATCTTGAATGAAAATTGTATCTGTAATCTTAACTTTAAAACTTCTAATTATCTTATTTAACAGAACTTCATTAACTGGAGCAGTGTATGGGACAATTGCTCTAGAATAATTATGCTGTTGAGGTAAAACTGGTAGAACTGTACTAAACTGAGAAAGCAAATAAATAATATCTATAGAGGGATTAATAGAAACATTATTTATTTCTTCTGGACCTGGTAGAACTGGTTCTTCTGAAATTGGAAGAACTGAATTTCCAAGTGCTTGAGCATCTGGAGCATCTGGAGCTTCTTCATCAGACATCTCCCCCTGCCTAGCTTCAGGGAAACCTGAATCTAGGCCCCTAGAAGAAGGGACAAATTGAAAGGAGGGGAAGGATGAGATCTTTTCAGATAAAGTAGAAATAGATTGAACAATTGGAGCAAGTTTTGCATCCAATAACTGGTCTAGTTTGGGAAGGATGAGACCAAGTATCTGATCAGCTACAGAGAAAAGATTTAAATAAGTGAATTCGTGAGAATGAGAGGAGGATGGCTCAGAAGAGGGAGGAATAGAGATTGGTACAAAGATGTTTGAGACATCTGCACCTTGTTGAGAGGGTTCTTGATGAGTAGAAGAAGAATGATGGATAGGGCATTTGGAATCATTATGAGTAGGAGATGGAGGTGGAGAAGAGTGATGAGGGAGGAGATCAAAAGAAGGAGGGGGAATGTCATCAATATGTGTAGAAGAATTGTAAGGTGGAGATTGTGCAGGGGAAAAAATTTGAGTAGTAGGAGGTGGGAGAGGAAGGGAGGAGACCAAAGGAGGAACTTCTGGAAGGGTTAGGGAAGAGACTGAATCAGTCCTTGTGTCTTCAGAAGCTTGCTTGACTGACTTTGGATTCTTCTTTGGAAATACCCTTTCCCACTTAGCAAAGAGAGCTGAGGTCAGCTTCTTGCTAGCATTGATTGTTACCTTTGGGGAGACCAGAAGGTCTGGATGCCTTTCCTGCAGAACAATTCCTAAAATTCTTCCAAAGCTAACATTTTCCTTGGAAATCTTTTTCTTAATCAAATTAAACAGAAGTGATCCCCAGTTCACTTTCTTTTTCTCCATCAAGGCCACCATCAACAGAAATTGGTGCCTTTTAACATAGTCATGTCCTGTTGTTTTTCCTAACAACACTTTGCCAACTATATCTGATAAGAATTTGTATTCCAAAGACAGATTTTTCTTAAGCAGATGATTAGGGTTTCCAGAGGAGTGACCCATTTTGACTAAAGCTGCTTCAAATTCATCAGAACTAATTTCTATATCTTCATCACCTTCAGTTAGAATGGTAGGGGTAAGAGAAACCTGGTGTCCTGAGATTGTGCCTGTCAGACATTCATCTTCCTGCTTAACTGTGAAACACCATTCTTTGATTTCAGTTGTGTGAAGCTTTATCCTCAAGCTCATTAACTTCCTCAGCTGTTGCTCTTCAAAGAGTTGAAGGATGTCCTTGAAGATTTGATCAGATGTTGCGAAGGATTCCATATCTATGTCGAACCCAGCATCGAACTTCATGGAATAGAGCGAGGCTTGAGAAATCGCCATTGAGTCCTGCAAAAGAAGAGAAAGATCAAGTGCAAAAGGGGAACTGGAGGGAAACGATTTCTGTAGGCGCGCTCTTAAGAAATACAAGTAGTAAATATATATGAGAGAAAGAGGCGCATTTGTGGAGCGGCGTTCAGCAACTAACCCTGATAAAGACAGAAGCCGAAAAGACTTTAAGTTTTTGTCAGACAGCGTTCGACAAAAAATATCCTTTTCGTCGACCGCTGTTCGACAGGTAACATTTCTTTATCGATTCTGAAAATATAAGGTTTTGTCGACCACCGTTCGACAAATGATATATATTCGTCGTTCTCCGTTCGACAAATTTTTGAGGTAAATAGTGAACTTAATTTACTAGCAGATTGAGTCTCCATCTATCATTCCAAGTTGATTTATAAAGAAGATATGCTTCTTTTCATCCAATGGCTTGGTGAAAATGTCAGCTCTTTGTAAATCAGTAGGAATAAATTGTAGGCAAATTTTATTTTTATCCACATTAGCCCTAAGGAAGTGGTGCCTAATTTCTATGTGTTTAGTCCTACTATGGAGAACTGGATTTTGTGCTATAGATATTGCACTAGTATTGTCACAAAATATAGTTGAATTATTTAAGTTGACTCCATAGTCTAGAAGTTGATTTTGTATCCACAATATCTGTGAGCAGCAACTTCCAGCAGCTATATATTCAGCTTCAGCTGTTGATGTTGACACAGATGTTTGTTTCTTACAAAACCAAGACACAAGCCTATCACCAAGGAACTGGCAAGTCCCTGATGTGCTTTTCCTGTCTATTCTGCATCCAGCATAATCTGAATCTGAGAATCCAGTTAATTCAAATTCATATGTTGTTGGATACCAAAGTCCTAGATTGGGGCAACCCTTTATATATCTCAAAATCCTTTTTAGCAAAATTAAGTGAGATTCCTTGGGGTTAACTTGAAACCTAGCACAAATACAAGTAGCAAACATTATGTCAGGCCTACTTGCTGTTAAATAGAGTAATGAGCCAATAATTGCTCTATATACTTTTGAATCAACAGGTTTCCCTGATTCATCATTATTAACAACAGCATTTGAGGGCATGGGTGTTTTCATGGTGGAAGAATTTGACATACCAAATCTTTTCATTAATTCCTTAGCATACTTAGATTGGGATATGAAGATTCCATTTGAAGTTTGCTTCACTTGGAGACCAAGGAAGTATGATAACTCACCCATACTACTCATTTCAAATTTAGATTGCATTAGATTTGAAAATCTTTTGCACAAATTTGAATCAGTAGATCCAAAAATAATATCATCTACATATATTTGACCTAGCAGAGTTTTATTTTTATGTATCCTGAAAAATAAGGTTTTATTTATTAAACCCCTACAGAAATTGTTTTCCAAAAGAAAACTAGCTAAAGTTTCATACCATGCTCTGGGAGCTTGTTTGAGACCATAGAGAGCTTTCTTAAGCTTAAATACAAAAGAGGGTTGAGTTGGAGAGAGGAAACCTGGGGGTTGTTCCACATATACTTCTTCTTTGATTTCTCCATTCAAGAAAGCACTCTTTACATCCATTTGATATACCTTGAACTTTTTGTGTGCAGCAAATGCAAGAAATATTCTGATTGCTTCAAGTCTTGCAACAGGAGCAAAGGTTTGATCATAATCAATCCCTTCTTCCTGTGAATATCCTTGGGCTACCAGTCTTGCTTTATTTCTTACAATGTTGCCTTGTTCATCTAGTTTGTTCCTGAAGACCCATTTGGTGCCAATCACTGGATGGTCTTTTGGTCTAGGAACCAAATCTCATACTTTATTTGTCTCAAACTGATTGAGTTCCTCTTGCATAGCAATGATCCAGTTGGGATCTTGTTCTGCATCTTTTATAGTTTGAGGTTCAATCTGGGAGAGAAAGCATGTGTGCATCAAGTTCTGATGTACTTGATTCCTTGTTTGCACACCTGCTGAAATATCACCAATTACTTGTGATATTGGATGATCTCTAACTGTGATGTGGTCAACAGTTGGAGTTGGTTCAGCAATAATTTCCATTTGGGGAATTTGCTCAGCTGCTATATTTTGTGGAGGATTATTTGTTGTTATCTATTCTGAGCTTTCAGCAAAATCTGGGAGATTTTCTTCTTCACTTTCCTCAGCATTCTGCTGTTCAGGATTCAGAATTCCTTCTTTATGTAGAGCTAATTGATCTAGCTGCTCACATAATATAGGTACCTGCAGATTTTCTATGGTAGAAGAAATCTTCTCCTTGTAAAACATGTTAGTCTCATCAAAAGTAACATGCATAGATTCTTCTATCTTGAGGGTAGATTTATTATAAATCCTATATGCTTTGCTGGTTATTGAATATCCTAAGAAAATTCCTTCATCTGATTTTGGGTCAAATTTTCTAAGGTATTTTTTATCATTATTGTGAATGAAACATCTACACCCAAATGATCTAAAATAGCTAACCTTAGGTTTCTTCCCTTTAAGTAATTCATAAGGAGTCTTTCCCTTAAGCTTGTGTATCAAACTTCTATTCAGAACATAATTTGCTGTGCTGACAGCCTCTGCACAAAAGGATAGGGGCAAATTAGCATCTGCAAGCAATGTTCTTGCTGATTCAATTAGAGTTCTATTTTTCCTTTCAACTACCCCATTTTGTTGAGGAGTTCTAGGTGCTGAGAAACAATGCCTGATACCTTCCATCTCACAGAATTCTTGCATAAGAAGAGACTCAAACTCACTGCCATGATCACTTCTGATCAATGCAACTTAAGTAGAGTACTCAATCTTTATGCTCTTAAGAAAGTCTGTAAGAACTTTAAAGTTATCTGACTTTTCTCTCAAAAAGAACACCCAAGTGAATCTAGAGAAGTCATCCACAATAACTAGAGAGTAAGACTCCCCCCTAAACTCTTTGTTGCTATAGGTCCAAAAAGGTCCATATGTAGCAAATATAAGATTCTAGGTGGATCACTTTTAGATAATGATTTAAAGCTGTTTTTAGTTTGCTTGCCTAGTTGACATGCCCAACATAAACCTTCTTTCTTATATGATCCCAAGGGTAAACCTCTAACAAGTTTGTCCTTAGATAGTTTAGTAATGGTCCTAAGGTTTACATGTCCTAGTCTCTTATGCCAGAGATCACTAGATTTACTTGTATCACTAAATAAACAGACTTCTGTAGTAGATGAATTGAAATTTACTAAGTGTATATTACCTTGTCTAATGCCTGCTAAAATAGTAATACCATCAGTAGATTTAATAAGGCATTTCAATTTATTAAAGGTTACCTGATATCCTTCATCACATAATTGACTTATGTTGATAAGGTTATGCTTCAGTCCCTTTACATAGGCTACCTCTTTGAAGGTGACTTCTCCAACTTTGACTTTTCCATAGCCTTTGGTCTGTCCACAGTTGGAGTCTCCAAATATAACTTTTGGTCCAAGCTTTGCCTTGAGGTTGTTCAGGTTTGACTTGTTCCCTGTCATATGTTTTGAACAGCCACTGTCCAAATACCATTTTTCACTTGTTCTTGGACAGCTGTGTACCTGCAAAAACAAAGACAAAACAAATCTATTTATTCCTGACCCTGATTACCTTGGGTCTTTTTGTATCTCCACAGAAATCTAAAATAAACGACATTTCAGGCTGATCCTTATAGCCTTTGGGATGATATCTCCTTGGAGGTATTGTCCACTCATTAAAAGGATTTTTAGTGTGTTTAGAATTAGAATTCCTGAAATTCTGTGTATAGTGTTTGTTCGACAGATTTGAGTAAATTTGTCGATTGTCGTTCGACGAATGTGCTTGATTTCGTCGAACAGTGTCTATGTAATTACTATACTGAACATCTGTTTTCAGTTTTCGTCGATCGCCGTTCGACAGATTGAAATCTTTTTGTCGAGCTTCGTTCGACGAATTCTTCTGAATTCTTTTATTCTCTACAAACTTGCTTGAAACATCTTTATTCACTTCTACAGCCTCTTTGCTCTTAGTAGAATTGAATATCACTGGAGTAGAGAGGATGTTTTTCTTAAGAAGGTATGGATCACCTGATGATGCACCCAAACCCAGCTTGCTATTAAATCTAGCATTCACTGTTTTTGTGATGTCCATCATCTTAACACTACTGCCATTGAGGAATTCTTCATATTCCTTAGCTTTAGACAACTTGTTCTCAATGAGAATAATGTTCTCTAGAGGCAGTTAAATCTTTCTTAAGATTAACATTTTCTGCAACCAGTTGATTCATTTCAGCCAACTGATTTCTGAGAGAGATTATCTCTTTCTCAGATTTGATTAAATCTAAGCAAAGACCTTTGAATTCATCTTTGAATTCACTAGAATTGAAATCAAAACTAGATATTACCTGGTCTGCATTATCTTCTGCTTCTGATTCTGATTCTTCTTCATCAGAATTGTTTGCTGAGGCATTGATTGCCATCATGCAGAAGTTCTTATCTTCTTCATAGCATTCATCATCACTGGATGAAGAAGCATTTCCTGACTCACTGTCTGAGTCATAAATGGCCATTAGACATTGGTCATTTTCCTTTGAATTTTCTTCATCATCATCAGATGAGCTGGATGATGATTCAGATTCAGTGTCACTCCAGGATTCTGCTATAAATCCTCTTCCCTTCTTTTGTGCTTGTGGGAGGAAGACATGCTGGAGCTTCTCTTTTCTTCTTTATCCTTTTTCTTATCTTTCTTTTGCTTCTCTGGACATTCTGTCAAGTAGTGTCTAGATTTCCTGCAACCAAAACAAATAACTTCTTTAGGAGTTGATTTGTCATACCTTTGCTTATCTCTTGATCTGGATTCTTTCCTTCTGAAATCATTCTTAGCCATTTTGTAGAATCTTCTGGCTATGAGGCTCCTGAGTTCATCATCTTTTGGAGCCTTTTCTTGTTCTGCATCAGCTGCCTTGAAAGCTATGCTCTTCTCTTTCTTTGGTGCTGGAGATGAAGTGGATGCTTCAGCTTCCCTGGACTTGATGAGCTGCTCATAAGATTTGAGCTTGCCCAACAAAGTTTCAGTGGTGATCTCATTGAGACTTCTGGCTTCCTTGATTGGCCAGATCCTTGAATCCCAAGTGCTAGGGAAGCACATTAGGATCTTGTCATTAATCTCTGTTAATGAGATTTCCTTGTCCAGAGTTCTTTCATCAGCAGAACCTGCAACAATTGCAGTTAGGGTATTCCATATATCTCTTGCTGAAGTGCACACAGCAACCTTTTGGAATATATCATCTGACATGGTTTGTGCTAATATATTCATTGCTTTGGCATCTACATTCTTGTATTTCCTCAATGGATCTGTGTGTCCTGGAGGAGGTACAGCATTGGTTGATGATTGTTCTTGTGCTGGTGGAGGTCCTGTCAAAATAGAATTATATATATCCTCATCAATAGAATTCATGTAAAGCCTAATCCTTGCTTTCCACAGTGCAAACTTACTAAGATTGCACATAGGAGGTCTTGTGCTTGAGTATTCCTTGTTTTGTGCCATGAGTTTTAAACAGAAAATAGATAAAGAGAAACTCTAAATTAAATTAAGATCTAATTGATCTTTGTGATCCAGATGTTAGTCTGTAAGTGAGATCAACCTAGCTCTGATACCAATTGAAAGTGGAGGTTAGATCTAAGTTACTCTAGAGGGGGGGTGAATAGAGTATTAAAACTTTTCCTTAGTTTTTATAGCGGAATTAAAATAGTATTATATATAAGTGTAAGCAGTGTGAGAATTATATAAACAGAAAAATTAAGTAAATGAAATCACACAACAAACAGCACAAGCACAGAAAATAACCAAACACAGAAGACACAAGGAGCTATAGTAGTTCCCCAATAACTCTGGGTACGTCTACTCTTCTACCACCCTTGGTAGGAATCCACTAGGATTTTTGATCAGGTGCCCTCACACCAAGGGATTTTTGTTCAGGTGTCCACACACCACAGAGCTTTTGTTCAGGTGCTCAAAACCAACTAGATTTTTTGATCAGGTGTCTTGCCACCAAGGAGGTACACTTTTGAAGGGAGTATTAACCCTGTACAAGAGAGGTAAGAAAGAGTTTATAGTGTTCTTCTCTGTCAAGATGCTGAGAGAAGACTCTAGTGGATGTTGTTGTAAAGCTCCCCCTGTCTGATTGAAGTATTTGACAGAAGATGGAGAAGCTTTCTCTTGAAAACTAAGATCTCTTGTAGCAGATTGATCTGGAAGAACAGGTTCTTCAGATTGCTTGTTGCTCTTTTTAGAAGATCTGAATTTGCAGCAGATTCTGAGAGAATGCTCTTGAGGAAGATGTTCTCAGAAGAAATTTTGTGCTGCTTGTAGAAGAAGAAGAAGAGGAAAAAATACTTGCTGAGAGATCTGTCTCTTTCTTCTTTTTTTGCTGTATATATATTTTTGTATTCTGTAAATAGAATGATGTTTGAATTCTGTCGACTGATTCATATATGTTCAAAAACAAAAACTGTCTTTAATGTATTCTATATTTGTGAATAGAATAATCAGTCTTTAAGACATTCTTGGAATAACAACAAAACTCAAACGACTCTGGCAGGTCCTTTAATTCCTTGGCCGTGAAAAGATTCCTTTTCATTAAATGTCAACGGCTATTGTTATCTTGGAAAAAGGAAAGAAGGGAATATATTAACTGAGTTTAATATCCTTCCTTATCTGTCAGAATACGTCCAAATATATTCAATAGATCCGTTATAGTCGTCGTTTTGTTGTTAGTATAAATAGAATGTAGTTGATAACAAATCTGGGCTTCAATAAATGATCTGTCGAACGCTGGCTATAATATGTCGAGCGCCGTCCAGAAGATGTTGAACGCTGGCTGGAAACTGTCGAGCGCTGTCCAGAAGATGTTGAACGTTGGCTGGAAACTGTCGAGCGCTGGCAACAAAAACTGTCGAACGTTGGGAGCCATTTGTCGAGCACTGCTAGCCATTTGTTGACTGCTGGGAACTTTAGATTTTATCTTAAGTTCTAGCTAATTTATCAGCCTAAAGACTTGACCCTTAAACTATACAATGGGGTCAACTGATCCTAATCAGTACATAGTGATCCTAGCCCAAAACAGTAAAAGGGTTGCTCCAACACCTTCCTCTACTAGATAATCTGAGAAAAGAAGATTTTGACTTTGAGGCTCAAGCCAAAATAGCTCAAGATAATCAGCTAGTTGTAAGAAGGAGGAGAGAAGGTGTCTTGCTAGCTGAAGAATTCATGGCCAAGAACAGAAAAGAACAGGCCAAAGACCTTGACTATGAGCATTGGAGTGATGACTCCAAAAGCATAATTCTGAATGCTTGGTTGAATCATGGTCAGTTCTGCAAAAACATTGATAAAATATATCCTGCAGAGGAATCGATCAAGCATCTAGAAAGCAATTTCCTAAGGGAAAGGGTCTTCAAAGAAAATCTTGTAAGAAAGAGCAACCCAAAAAGAATGCCTTCCAAATATATCCCCAAGCCATATCTTTATTTCCAAAGGCAAGAGAACAAGAGGAAGATAGCTGAGATGAAAACTACTGCTCCAAAACAGGAGGCTGTTGATGAAGGAGTTGAATGCTCAAGTGCTGCAAAGAAAAGAAAAACATGAACTCGCGTATTTAGATTTTCATTTGAAACAAATGTGGACTGAAAAATGTATTGACATTTTATCATTAATGAAATTAATAGTTATGTTAAAATGAAATCTTGTGATAATAGGCATAGTATAGTCAAGCTTAATATTTGCTCTATATTAATGCTTAATATCTTCTATGGTGCCTATATTGAGTTAACAATTATTTTGCTATGTTGTCATGACTGTTTAACTTTATAATTTGTCATGATATCTTTGTGGTGTCTATATTCTGTTAACAATTATATTATTATGTGGTAATGACTTTTAATTCTTATATTTCATATTTTGTCATGATATGGTTATTTGTGGTTATGTATCTTAGCATTGGTGTATGTTCTGCCTTCTTCAAATAGGGGGGATTGTTGAGAATATTGCTCTCAATGTTCCCTAGATTTGAAGAGGCATCAAACTCAATGTTAAGTACATATTATATTTGATAAACCGTCTTTTACATCACGTCTATGTAGGGTTAGGTCATCCCAAACATTGTAATGGTTCTCTGGTTTTACTGTCAAAACCACTGAGGCAATAGTATGGTCTCAGCTGAACCGCTGAGACGCATCCAGAGCCGCTGAAAAGGAGTCTGTCTCAGCTGAGCTGCATTTAGACAGAAACCGCTGAGAAGACTATCTGTCTCAGCGGATCCACTGAGAAGCAGACTAACTCTGCCGCTGAGACTGGAGCTTATCCGCTGAGACTGAAGACTGTCTCAGCCCAACCGCTGAGACAGATTCGTATTTGAATAAAGCGTGGCGGGATCTGTATTTGGAGCGGGTGGTTGTAAAGCAAAGATAATGTTTTCTATTTTGTCCATGATGTGATAGGTCACTCTTCAGAGTCATTGCAGATTGGAGGAAGTATAAAAGAAGATGTTAGGTCATTTTGGAAGGGGTGGAAAATTATATGAAAGAGCAGCTACTGAAGAAAAACAACTTCCACAGTTATCTCTTCCTGCTTCCTGAAGCTACAAGCAGACATCTGAGATAAGTTAGTTCTTGCTGATTCATTCCAGAAGAACAAGTGGATCTTTCTTCATCTACTGAAGAAGAAGATCAGAAAGGAGCAAGGCCTGAAGCTACTGCCATTCAACCCTGTTTCAAGACAGCACCTGTTGTACAACTACAACAGAAGACCGGAGCTGAAAGTTACATCGTGTTTGTCCTCTGTTGTAAAAGCAAATAATATCATCTCTGTAAGAACTTATTAGTTCTGAGTGTGTAGGGCCTTGTGCTTAAGTGTGTAGGGCCTTGTGCCTGAGATTGTAAGGCTTTGTGCCTGAGATTGTAGAGTTGTACTCCCAGCTTGAGTTGTAGGATTTTTGAGGAGATCTGAGGTATGGCTTCTTGAGAGGCCTGAGGTAGGAAATCAGGAGGATTTTTGAGTTATAGGAGTTGGAGTACTCTGATTGGTAGGGTTGTTGAGCCTGAGGTAGGGTTGTTGAGCCTGAGGTAGGGTTGTTGAGCCTGAGGTAGGGTTGTTGAGCCTGAGGTAGGGTTTGCAGCAAACCTGAGAGATCTTGAGATATCTGAGTTGTATGCTCTTGGAGATGAGTTTTGGAGGAGTTGCCCTTGTCTAACAAACTGTTAGAAAGGTGTAGAGGGAAAGTGGACTACCCATAGACACATTGTCTTGGGGAACCACTATAAACAGTTGTGTGCTTTCTGTGATGTGCTTTTAGTTTAATTATTCACTAATCACTACTATTTGTTGGTAGAAAACTTCAAAGAAACCTATTCACCCCCCCCCCCCCTAGGTGAGTTACACTACTACCAAATAAACTATCACAGGTGACAGGTGTGGGTGAATGATAACGTGTAGGATATAAGGAAGTCGCTGAGCAGGCTACCTCAAGTATAAATTCATTAAACCGCATCTTTGTATATATGTCCATATCTCATGGTATACATTGATGGTAGAACCCTGCTTGATATGTGTTGAAATTGTTGAAGTGGAAGTTTGGAGGCTTTTGGACCTGGGCGGTCTGGGAAGAGACCGGGCGGTCTGGCGTGACCGCACGGTCTGGCGGTCTGACAATGGCGATCCGTTCTATTGGTCAGCTGCAGCTTCAGGGGTTGACCGCTGGTCTGGTCCAAGGGCTGCTGGAGGAGGTCGTGCGGTCTGGCTGTGACCGCATGACGGCTGATCATCCTCAGGGTCGCGCGGTCTGTCTCTGACCGCGTGACAAGTTGTTCTCTTCAAGGACGTGCCGGTCTGGCGTGACCGCACGGGTTGGCTCTTGAATCCGGTCTGGTGGCTTTCCAGAGGGTTCTGAAGGAGTTCGCGGACTAAGTCATTCTTAGTCGCGCGGTCTCAGTTCGCGGTCTCAGGAGGAGACCAAGAGGGCGAGCTGGCTGTGTTTGCGGTCTCAGGCGAACACAGGTGGTGGGTGACTTCTAGGCGGTCTGGCGATCTCCGTGTGGAGTCGTGTTCAGACCAAGGGAGTAGCGATCTCCCGCGGTCTGGAGTGAAGTCGGCGCTCACCAAAATGAAGCAGGAGGGTTGCGGTGATCGCGCGGGTTGACCGGTAAGGTCGCGCGGTCTGATGGGTGGTGACTCTATCTCATAGGGTGGTGACTGGATCAGGTCTCACGCCTATAAATAGGGAGCCACTGTAGCAACAAGTAGAACACACCAAGTGTAAGCCGAGTTTGCCTAGTTCCTGCGGTCTGTGTTTATCTGACCGAGCGGTCTCTGATTGAATTCTTCCTTGTGCAGCTTCTGCGGATAGTGCAGGCAGCAGCGATCACCTCTTCCTCTGAAAGTGTTCGGGCGGTCTGCGGCTTGGAGTTGGGGTGCTGGAGTTCGGGAATCAGGAGATCGGCAAAGGAGCGGTCTGGTGCAGCGGTCTGGTGGTGTTTCGAGATCGGGAGCGGTTGCGATCAGGCAGCAGCGGTCTGGCGAGCTGCTGAGTTCGGCAAGAGACCGTGCGGTCTCAATTATCTTCAGTTTCTGTTTTTTCTCTTTGAAGGTTTGTGCTGACGAAATCATGTCTCGTCGAGCATGTCTTGCCCTGTAATTGAAGTATTGCTATCAATAAAGATCGTTTTGTTCGCCTAAGATTGTCTCTGGTTGTTTGGCTTGTATCTCTAGTTGTTATTCCTGCTTGCTCTCACAAGGTCCGGAAAATTTCACATGGTATCAGAGGTAGGTTGGAGTTGAAAGAGCAGTGAATAACTTAGAGTAGCCATCGCCTTTGTGAAGAAGGAACCAGAGGAAGAGCAATGGAAGGTGGTTTTGCAAGAGGTCTTGGTATTGAGATGCTTACATCGACTAACTTCAAGAAGTGGAAGTCGTGTATGCAGAGCTATCTTCTGGGTGAGGACCTCTGGGAGGTGGTAGGAGGAGATGAAACAGAAGAGGTGAAGGCTGTAGAAGGAGGTGATAATGGACCGGCCGTGAGGGCATGGAGGAAGACCAACGCCAAGGCCGAATTCACCTTGAAGCGTGCCATTTCACCTGATCTCTTTGATCACATCTTGGGGTGTGGATCAGCTGCTGAGATCTGGAGAGCCCTGGATGGGCTGTTTAACAAAAAGAATATAGCAAGGCTACAGTTCTTAGAGAATGAGTTGGCAAGGTCAGCTCAAGGTGATCTTTCTATCTCAAACTTCTTTTTGAAGATGAAGAATCTCTGCGCTGAGATATCAGCACTGGATCCTGATGAGCCTATCTCTGAGGCGAAGCTGAAGAGGCACATCATCCGCGGCCTGCGGAAGGAATATGTTGCCTTTGTGACGTTAGTGCAGGGATGGGCAAATCAGCCGTCTCTGCTAGAGCTGGAGAATCTGCTAGCTTCGCAGGAAAGTCTGGCAAGGCAGATGGCGGGAGTGTCAGTGACTGGGGGAGACGGCGAGGTGCTCTTCTCAGGGAAGAAGAAGAAGTGGGAGAAGAAGAAAAAGATCGCGGGAGGCTATGGGCCTTCAACTTCTGGGCAGCAGGAAAGGGGGTATGCTCCCAAGGCTGACGGGAAGAAGAAGGGGGAAGGTCCGAGATGCTTCAAGTGCGGGAAGGTTGGGCACTTCAAGAAGGAATGCCCAGTTGTTACTCAATCGGGGCATGTTGCTGGAAAGGTGGAAGTGGAGGCCAGGCACATTGATGGAGGATGGGGAGGAGCCTTCTCGGCTTCGGTTGAAGCCTCGGCTACTATCAACTATCAAGAGGACTGGATCGTGGACTCGGGGTGTGGTCATCACCTCACCGGAGATGAGTCGAAGCTTTCATCAGCACAACCCTATACAGGTAACAATGCTATCATCACCGCTGATAATACTGTGCATCCAGTCGAGAAGGTGGGGGTTGTTTCTTTGGGCAGTGATAGAGGGCCACTTACCTTGAAGAGTGTCTATCATGTGCCCGGGATGAAGAAAAACCTCTTCTCAGTAACCAACGCTGTTGACGCTGGGTATCACGTTCTGTTCGGCCCAACAGAAGTGAAATTTCTACGAAATGTAGAGGTCGTGAAGGCGGAGGTTGTTCATGTTGGGAGACGGGCAAAGGACTTGTTCGTTTTGTCGACAAGTTCCTACGTCGACAAGATGAAGACGAATGATGGTGCCGTGATATGGCATGAGAGGTTGGGGCATGTAGGGATGGACAAGCTGAAAGCTATGGCGGTGAGAGGTCTGGTCAAGGGCCTGCCAAGTCTATCTTCCTACGGAGAAGGTCATGTTTGCGCAGGATGTCAGTTCGGCAAGTCTCATCGACTACCGTTTGACAAGTCGCAGACAAGGAGTAGTGTGCCGTTGGAGTGCATCCACGGTGACTTGATGGGACCTACTGCTACCCCAAGCCTCGGAGGCAGCAGGTATATGCTGGTGTTGATCGATGATTACACCAGATATGTCTGGGTATATTTCCTGAAGGAGAAGGCGGAAGCGTTTGCCAAGTTTGTGGAGTTCAAGGAGCTCGTGGAAGGTCGGCTGAATCTGCGGATCAAGAAGCTGAGGACGGACAACGGAGGAGAGTTCACCTCTGCTGAGTTCTCCAGTTTTTGCAGGAAGGCAGGCATCCAGAGGGAGCTTACTTGTGCGCATACTCCACAGCAGAACGGTGTTGCAGAGCGGAAGATCCGTCATCTGACGGAGACCTGCAAGTGTTGGCTGCATGCCAAGAGTATCCCAAAGTCCTTCTGGGCGGAGGGAATGTCTTGTGCTGCTTACGTCATCAACAGGATGCCTCTGAGCCCCATCAACATGTTGACCCCGCATGAGATGATGTTCAAGGAGAAGCCAAGCGTGGCATACCTTCGGGTGTTCGGTTCCACCTGTTACGTGCACATCCCTGATGCTCTTCGGACAAAGCTAGAAGCGAAGGCTAGGAAGCTAGTCTTTGTGGGATACGATGAGAGGAAGAAAGGGTGGAAGTGCATGGACCCGGAGACGCGGAGATTTGTTGTATCTCGCGACGTCGTGTTCGATGAGGTGACATCTTACAAGGGGTCTTCTGATGTGGAGTTACCAGAGAGCAGGGTGGAGTTGCCAGAGAAAGCTGTGGAGAATCTTCAGGTGGAGCTACCTGTGTCACCAGGTGGTCCATCTCCTTCTAGTTCCGAGACGGGGGCTTCTGGTTCAGGGAGCAGGGGGAGCAATGCTCCTAGCACGTCTGGAAGGGGAGCTAGGGAAGAAGCAGCTGGAGATGAAGCGGTTCAGGGGAAGGAGCTGAGGAGATCGAAGCGATCTATCATTGCCCCTGATCGCTATACAGGAGGAAACGCAGTGAGCTTTGTCTCATGTTTCTTTGCTGGTCCCTTGGATGAGAGGGAGTCGTCGAGCTTTGAGAAGGCCCAAGGTGTGAAGGAGTGGGACGTTGCGATGCAAGAAGAGATGGCAGCTCTTGAGAAGAACGAGACCTGGTCTCTTGTGCCCAAGCCCAAGGGCATCACTCCTGTGACATGCAAGTGGGTCTACAAGCTTAAGAAGAAAGCTGACGGCAGTATCGAGCGGTACAAAGCTCGTCTTGTAGCTCGGGGGTTCTCGCAGCAATACGGTGAAGACTATGATGAGACATTCAGTCCGGTGGCAAAAATGACTTCAGTTCGGTTCATCATTGCCTTGGCGGCGTTCAGTGGATGGGAGATTTGGCAGCTCGACGTCAAGAACGCTTTCTTGTACGGCGAGATTGACAAGGACATCTTCATGGTCCAGCCACCAGGTTTTGTGTCTGAAGATTTTCCGGAGCATGTCTGCAAGCTGAAGAAGGCTCTGTATGGGTTGAAGCAAGCGCCGAGGGCGTGGTACGGGAAGATCGCAGAATATATCCTATTCTGTGGATTTGTTGCTTCAGACTCAGACTCGAGCTTGTTCGTCAAGAAGAGCGGGGAGCTTCAGGTCATCGTGCTGCTATACGTTGACGATATGATCGTAACGGGGAACTCGAAGGAGGAGGTAGCACAGCTTCGGGCCGAGCTGGCTATCAGGTTCGAGATGAAGGATCTTGGTGAGCTTCACCATTTTCTTGGACTTGAGGTGCAGAGGAAGGAAGGTGGAGTGCTGGTGACCCAAGCCGGATATGCGGAGCGGATCGTGGAGCGGTTCGGCATGAAGGAAGGGAATTGCACTTCCACACCTCTGGAGAAGGCTATGAAGCTTCGGAAGGATGAGGGAAGGATCATGCAAGATCCGTTGGTGTTCCGAGCTCTGGTTGGGAGCTTAATCTATCTGACGATCACGAGGCCGGACATTGCATATGCAGTGGGCAGGGTGAGTCGGTTTATGGCGGAACCACGAGTACCTCATCTGCTAGCGGCCAAGAACATTCTGAAGTATGTCAAGGCGACCTCGGACATGGGTCTCTTATACAGGAAGGATGCGGGCTTCGAGGTGCATGGATACATGGATGCCGATTACGGGGGAGATTCGGATGATCGAAAGTCGACATCTGGATTCGTCTTCATGGCGGGCCCTACGGCTATATCATGGTGCAGCAAGAAGCAGGATTCCGTGTCAGTCTCTACTACGGAAGCGGAATACAAGGCTTCGGCCTTGGCAGCTCAGGAAGCCATCTGGCTTAGGAGGTTGGTAGGAGACGTCCACAAGGAGGTTCGGGAGCCGACTCTGCTACGCGGTGACAACGAGAGTGCTCTCAAACTGGTAACCAATCCAGTTTGTCACGCGAGGACCAAGCATATTGAGATCGAGCATCACTTCATACGGTAGAAGGTGCTGGAGGGATCTCTTTCGGTCGAGCATGTGCGGAGTGCGGACAATGTCGCAGACATCTTCACAAAGGCGCTGGCAAAGGGGCCGTTCACACGGCTAAGGGAGCTACTTGGGCTAGTTTCCACTTCCCACTTCAAGGGGGAGTGTTGAAATTATTGAAGTGGAAGTTTGGAGGCTTTTGGACCTGGGCGGTCTGGGAAGAGACCGGGCGGTCTGGCGTGACCGCACGGTCTGGCGGTCTGACAATGGCGATCCGTTCTATTGGTCAGCTGCAGCTTCAGGGGTTGACCGCTGGTCTGGTCCAAGGGCTGCTGGAGGAGGTCGTGCGGTCTGGCTGTGACCGCATGACGGCTGATCATCCTCAGGGTCGCGCGGTCTGTCTCTGACCGCGTGACAAGTTGTTCTCTTCAAGGACGTGCCGGTCTGGCGTGACTGCACGGGTTGGCTCTTGAATCCGGTCTGGTGGCTTTCCAGAGGGTTCTGAAGGAGTTCGCGGACTAAGTCATTCTTAGTCGCGCGGTCTCAGTTCGCGGTCTCAGGAGGAGACCAGGAGGGCGAGCTGGCTGTGTTTGCGGTCTCAGGCGAACACAGGTGGTGGGTGACTTCTAGGCGGTCTGGCGATCTCCGTGTGGAGTCGTGTTCAGACCAAGGGAGTAGCGATCTCCCGCGGTCTGGAGTGAAGTCGGCGCTCACCAAAATGAAGCAGGAGGGTTGCGGTGATCGCGCGGGTTGACCGGTAAGGTCGCGCGGTCTGATGGGTGGTGACTCTATCTCATAGGGTGGTGACTGGATCAGGTCTCACGCCTATAAATAGGGAGCCACTGTAGCAACAAGTAGAACACACCAAGTGTAAGCCGAGTTTGCCTAGTTCCTGCGGTCTGTGTTTATCTGACCGAGCGGTCTCTGATTGAATTCTTCCTTGTGCAGCTTCTGCGGATAGTGCAGGCAGCAGCGATCACCTCTTCCTCTGAAAGTGTTCGGGCGGTCTGCGGCTTGGAGTTGTGGTGCTGGAGTTCGGGAATCAGGAGATCGGCAAAGGAGCGGTCTGGTGCAGCGGTCTGGTGGTGTTTCGAGATCGGGAGCGGTTGCGATCAGGCAGCAGCGGTCTGGCGAGCTGCTGAGTTCGGCAAGAGACCGTGCGGTCTCAATTATCTTCAGTTTCTGTTTTTTCTCTTTGAAGGTTTGTGCTGACGAAATCATGTCTCGTCGAGCATGTCTTGCCCTGTAATTGAAGTATTGCTATCAATAAAGATCGTTTTGTTCGCCTAAGATTGTCTCTGGTTGTTTGGCTTGTATCTCTAGTTGTTATTCCTGCTTGCTCTCACAAGGTCCGGAAAATTTCACAATATGGTATAATGCAGCGTAGATATTGTTGCTACTCAAGCAGTTCTTGAGTATTGGATTTCTATGATAGTTAGTCTTCGGCTAATAAAACTTTGTCTTCCACTTATTGTTGTGAGGTGCACTCATTAAATGATGCATTCCGCTAGAAAACTGATTCCCTACTCTATTGGTGTTGATGAGTCCGATATTTACACTGTTTTATGGACTCATCTGGGCTAGTTTTCACTTGCGTGCACTTCATTTTCAAGCTATAACCGCTTGTATTTCACTTGTATTCACTTTCACGCTTCGTGCACTATTTAGGCCCATTTTGGTGTGCATTTGTGCTCCATGTCATTGGGGGTAAGCACATGGTGCTCCCCAACCCTTTTTCTATATTTGAATTGAGCTGGAGGTGTATTCCCAGCTATGTGATTCATGTTTTGATTGTTTTGTAGGTGGACGGTTCATCCAATTTTACCTAGATTTCATGTCTGCATGAATCGCACGGTCGTGTATTTCCTTGATGCTCGATCGCTTCGACCGTGCTCTCTAATCAATGGCTCAAAACGATGTTCTGTCCCCGCTCGTGTGAATTGTTCACGCACGGTCAGTTTGCCCATGCATGAGTAAAATCGCACGGGCTCCTCTGGTGAGCGGAAATCATGGGTTTCGGAATTTGTTTGTGCATTTTTACGCACGGTCGATTTCGACCGTGCGTGAATAAAATGCACGGGTGTTCTGGGTCATCTTCCTGGGCTGTCTATTTAATTAATAATGCACGGTCCACGCACTGTCGTGCATTCGACTGTGCGTGACCAAATTTCTGACAGTTTTCTATTTAAGTTGCAGGATCCGCCTTAATCGGGATCGATCATCTTTTTCGCGCCCAACAGCTCTGCTCCGCGCCATTTTTGCCGCTCCATCGCCGTCCACCATAAGGAGGAGCTCCGGCCACCATTTCCTTGCAAATCCAAAGCCGGAGCATCCTCTCGGCCGCCTCCGTCATCCAAGTGCTTCAAGGAGAGGATTCCACCCTCATTTTCATCGCCAAGCCAAGAGTTCTTCTCATCGGACGTGATCGGATTGTAGTTTACCGGAGAAGACAGGTCCATTGGGTGGAAGTGACAGCCCTCCTCTACCCCGGACGATTGTTGGGACCGAGCTAGGACGTGGATTGACAACCTGACGATTCCTACCGAGAATCTACAACAAGCCTCCGGATCCAGTCATATCTCTTGCCTTTTTATCTAACTTGTATGGATGTATATGAATGTAATCTTCATTTTATTGATGATGTGCACTATAAACTTGTGCGTTAATTCTTATTTCATTCTTTTATGAAAGTATTTCTTTTATATGTGTATTTGAGGTGCGCCACCAAATCCACTCCACCCTCCACTTCATTCCGCTAGCCTACTCGCCCATTCTGCAAGCCTTCTCTTCCATTCCGCTTGACTACTCTTCCATTCTGCGTGCCTACTCGTCCATCCGCCGAGCGAAGCAGTGCATAGCGGCCTGCATAATCCCCCGCATTGTGAAGCGGTGTCGGCGGCCCGCATTGTTAATTTAGTTTATTTTATTTCATTTTCCATAATCCAATCCAACCCTTCCGCAATCCATCTGACTTAAAGGACTTCGATCTCAAGTCCCTCCTCGATATATAAATCCGCCTTAATGTGTTCCTTTGAGATTCGATACTCGGGGATTCACTCCTCATTTTATATTACTTGAACGATTGGTACACTACCGTTTCATGTCGCATTCTTGCTACCGCCTATAGTGGTGTGTTAGATTCCCGCATCAGGTGTATAGTGATACACGCTTAACATCACCCTCGATGCGTGATAATGGAGTATTCAAGGAGAGGGGTTGGATAAGGACATGAATTCACCCTTTGTTAGTCGCTTCAATGTCGTGCATTGATAGTGGTGTGATATTAGATCCCCCGATCAGACCGCTAATTCTGAGGGTCTTACACCATGTGTCAAAATGAGATCATCACTGATGCTCTCTTGGGCAAGCTCAAGTCTTATGAGTTGTTACTAAAGACAAGGGCAGAAGAAGTTATGCATGAGAAGACTCCTCCATTCAAGGAGAAATCAATCATACTAAAAGAAAGGAAGATGAAGGCTCATCAGTGGATGATGAAATCATGATCTTGGCCAGGAAATTCAGAAAATGGGTTAGAGCTGAAGGCTCCAAAAGAAGAGAAAAGGTGCACTCAAAACCTAGTCAAAGGCCTCATTTAGATTTAGCTTGGAGATGGGGCATTCCTCCAAAAATAACCCTAAATAATATCCACTCTTAATCGTCATGCCTTATTATTATGTTAAGAGCATGAGCGGTGCGATCAAGTCTTATTAGATAGTCTCTTGCATGAATTATTTATATGTTTAGTATGGCAAGCGACCGCTATACCAGAAGGTGTATGGCTTGCTTCTTTTATTTAAATGCTTGTGAATTGGAATGTGTTTGTGGTGGCTGGTCGATCATGCCCATGAGCTGTTGGTACCAGCATGGGAGGGTTAGCGGCTCTTGGGCGCTTTGGAGTGTATGAACCCTGGAAGGTTATCTTATATTTCCCTTGGGTCCCTCCACTAGTTGGCATGTTATTAAGATCGTCGGATGTCGCTTATATCCATGAGTACACCGAGATGTATGAAAGGGCCTGGTTAGGGTGGTACGAGCATACCCAGAAGTGGAGAGACCGATCATTGTCACTATTTTTCCACAACGGTGAGGCCCACGGGGTTAGCTATCCCGCTGGAAGCAAAGGTCAAGCTATGTTGACATAGAATGTTGTACGGGTTGTGAACATATGTTTTAATTGTGTGCAAACTAGAGGTGCAAATATGATATAAATGCTTAATTCACCTGCATTTCCAATTTATATAGTTTGTTGCACTTACTTCCAGCATTTATACTTGCACTAGTCACTTTATAGCTTTGTCTATGATTCCTATACTTATTTATAGCATTTCATACTTACACTAGCTGCATTATTATCTAGCTTATTTGCTTTGGCTATTGTATATTCTCTAGAGGCTTACTCTCAACTCCAAGACTTAGGGATCTTGGGGACAGGGTGAGAATCAACTAGTCTTTTGACTAACATGTCATTGTATGCCATTTTTAGGAGATGACCCAGCCAGGGGTCCTGCTAGAGATTGAGGTCAATCCAGCGATAGAGCCAGCTTCTACTATCGTAGATACGACCGCGTCGCCACCAACATTTAGAGATGTGAGATACTAGATTGTAGTGGCAACAAGTTTTGTACTTTTGTCCACGCCCGAAAATGAGTTGATATGTATAAACTGTGGCTACGAGCATGTTGGAACCTATATTGGGCCCAACGAGGAGTTCGAACCCTGTAAAGGGGGGCAGCTAGCACCTACTGATCCCAAGGGAGAACCTGACCGGAGACTTGGAGCTAGACACAGACCCTTGGCTACAACGTGGAGGTCCCACTACACACCCGGAAGATCTTTAGAGCGCTTCCCCTCCCAAGCTAAAGCTGAAGATGGGCACCCTTGGAGAGCCTGAGGAGCTAACCAAAATGACCTAAGGAGGAGGAAGCAAAAGATTGGAAAATCCCTTCCAAAGGTGCCCTTCAAGGTCTATATATAGTTTTTCTCTTCTGGTCTACTAATATCGCAATTCCGCCTTTTGTTTTTGCTATACGCACCCCAAATTGGTCTGCTAACATCCAAACTCCACTGTTCTGGAGGGATATTGGCAGCCCACCAAGAGTATCAGGGTAAATGCACCTGTAGACCCTTGCTGGGTGAGTCGCCCGTGAAGGCGCCACTCGCCTCTCTCCCTGCGAGCTGGGCTCGCGAGATCTGCTCCTGCAAGTAGGGGGAGCCCCCACTCGCCTCGTCATGCGCCACTCACGAGTCCTTCTGCGAGCGAGGCTCGCAAGATACCCTTCTGTGAGTGGCCCGTGAGGGCACAGCTCGCTAGCCCCCTAGTGCCATACACACCTACCTAGCTTGCTTGCCTGAGGCGACAAGCCCTTCCTTTCCTCTCCACTGCTGAATGCACCCCAAAAGCATCGAGCACAAAGCTATTTTGCTCTCGCATTACACTCGCATGGATATCAGCTTGGCTCGAAAACTCCCTTGCGGCCCGCTAGCCGCGAGGCGGCGAGCCCTTGCCCGCTTCTGGGTCCCTGCGGAGATGGCAACCTGAGATTTTGCCGAGCTAGCACCCTGCGAGATCCTCTCTACTCACCCCAGGTGGGAGAGAACTTTTAGCCGCCCTCGATCTTCCTTGACCTTGATGAATTACGGGTTATACATATATATATATTTATATATATCTTTTCTGACTTTTGCTTCCTCATTTGAATAAATTTGGATTTGATAATATTTGTTTGCCTTGCAAGAAGATCATTCTACGCTTGAAGAGTGGGCACATTTACCCATTTGGATAGCATAGGGCGACCATCTTGGGCATCAGGTTCCACACCGGCCTGGTCGAGTTTTTTTTTTTGCGGGAGGGGGGGGGGGGGGGGGGGGGGGGGAGGTGGTCTTACATTTAATTTGTCAAGATTGGCCCAAGAACTTGAGGTCACCTTACTCTCCCCGAAGACACACTTAGATGGATTCAATCTCATATTATACTTGTCGAGAGTAGAGAACGTCTCCAACAAGTCATGCATATGGTCTTCAAACTTATGACCCTTGCTAAGGAGATCGTCAACATATATCTTTAAATTGCGACCCTTCTGACATTTGAACACATAGTCAATCATTCCCTAATACATCGCACCATCATTCTTTCAGCCGAAAGACATAATGCGATAACAATTGCACCTTACGTTAGTGATAAATGATGTGTGAATAATATCGGGTGTGTGCATTCGTATCTAATAATACCCCAAGAAAGCATCAAGAAAACTCATGTTAGAAAACCTAACAGCAGAATTAGCTAGGGAATCTACCTGAGGAAAGGGCTAACAATCTTTAAATGCGCTTTATTTATTTATGTAAAATCAACACACATTCTCCATTTATTATTGGTCTTTTCGACCCTTATAACATTGGAAACCCACTCCGGGTATTGAATCTCTCTAATAAAATTTGCCTTGAGGAACTTTGAAACTTCATCCTGGATTGGTTCAACAAGATTCATAGCCACCAGCTTCTTCTTCTACTTGATCGGCTTGAAGCTGGGGTCGATGTTGAGTTGATGGCACACGACATCAGGGTACACCCCAAGCATTTCGGTTACTAACCATGTAAAGATGTCGACGTTGTCGAGGAGGCACTGGATCAGAATCGCTTTCTCCTCCCTTTTCAACTCACCGTTGATGGAGATCATCCTGTCTTTGTCTCCTCTAGCAATAGGAACCTGCTGCAATTCTTCGGCGGCCTCCAGGTACCTATCGTCTCTTATTATCTTAACCGGCGTAGGCTCCACTATGATCTCATGGAGTTCCTCTTTAGATAGAGGACATACTTCTTCCATTGCACGCAGACTCTATGGGGCATATGCATCGATCATATTAACTGAGTTTATGTAACATTCTCTGGCCATCTTGGGGTCAATATGTACCCTGAATCCCCCCCCCCCAACAAGAACTTCAATTCTAGATGGAAAGTTAAAACTACATTTTGATACTCATCCAAGAGAGGTCTGTCGAAGATGGTGTTGTAGCTGCTTGGGGCGTCAACCACTAAGAAGGTGTCTTGTTTTATTATTCTGCACATAGTAACTGAGATGTTGATGCCCCCTCTATCTCCTTTCTCTCCCCTACAAAGTTGCATATGGGACCATCCCAAGCCTTCAGTGGTTTGTCGATGTTCATGGCGTTAAACGCCGGCTTGAAGAAGACATTGACAGAGCTACCTGTGTCAATCAACACATTGCTTTGAGAGCTGGTACATGCCAAAGATTACATCAAACTTAGATAGCGGTGACAAAGATGCTTCCAAGTCAAAGTCCCAATATCATATCCGAACCTTCTCACAACTTCTTTAATTTGTGCTCATCATGTACCCATTTGGGAGTACTACCTACAATATATCCTTTGCTAAAGCAGACGACACTTCAAACGCACCACAAAGTCCTCAGACAGAATGGAGTGTGATGCTCTAGTGTCAAAGAGAGCTCTCGTCAGATAGTTAAATATTAAAACAAGGCCTAATTATAAACATATTATCATATATTAGGAATAAATTATTTTAAGCTACGAAAGCTAACTAATAACTCATACATGTCATGATGTCACTTTGCCAAATGACCTCCAGTTGGCCAAGGGAATAGACCCCGACTGGGTCTGTGGATATTGGGAAGCGGAGAACTATGCTACTTTCACATTCTCTGCACAACTTGGACCCATCGAACGAGTGTGATCCACCGCTCGACTATATATCTTCGGAGGGCCGCTCTGACATGCCCGAGAATTGTGCCCCACCTTCCCACAAGTGTAGCAAGTTAAAGGACCTCGTGTAGTCATGGCTCCTGAAACATCAGAGGGAGTTGCTTCTGCAAACCTGAATTTCTTCTTATGCCTCATGAATTCGGGCTTTGACTGAGAGGTTGGTGCCTTACAGTCTAACTTCTTAGCATTGAAGAACTTCTTGCGCTGGACTATCTCTATGTCCATTTCCATAGATCTGGTGGTTTGCACTAGGACATAAAAACAAAACGTCATTGGACCCCTAAGTAACAACCTTAAGTCATCCTGCAACCCTTTATAAAATTTGTTGGTTTTGGTTTCCTAATCCTCTAACATCATTTATGCATAGAGACCAAGCTTGGTGAACTCATGCAGGTACTCATCAACTCAGTGATCTCCTTGAGTCAAATGTAGGAATTGGTTTTGCAATGCGATGTGTTGGGCAGAAGGAATGTATCTTTGAAGGAACGACTCTGAGAAGTTGCTCATCGTGATTTTGGTAAGTTCTCGCCTACCACACATATGCACCACCTCTTCTTCCCACCAAAGCATTGCCTCCCCCCATTCAATTGGAAGGTAGCTAAGGTGACCTTATTGACTTCTTCAATGTTAATCGCTGTCAGGGTCCACTTTACCCGCGACAACCATTCCTCTGCTTTCGTTGGGGATTCAGCCCCCGAGAAACACGGAGGATGGAAGCTTAGAAATCTCTTTAATTGCTGGCAGCTTGCACGTGAGTCATCACATGGTCAGTTGCATGCTCAGCTAAAACAACTAGCACTGGAGCCACATCCAGAGTAAGAGATTGTCCAAGCCTTCTGGGTTCTACAATGAGCATAGCAAACACTGCTTCTGAGACCAAATGAATCATTTCTGCAAAAGGAGGGGTCGCAGGAGCAATAACAGAGGCACCGCATTCATCAGTGTTACGGGGTTGAGAATGTCCCGCTCCACTCCTAGTCACCTATAATCGTGAAATACATAATTTAGTAACTGAAAACTAACAAAACATCAATCATGGAACGCTCAGGTTCCGCAAACAAACATATTTTTCATTCATAAGTGGATATTTATCTCAAAATTTAGTTATTTTAGGATGTCACACTACTCACTTTTGATAATAACAAAAGGGGGAGATCTAACATGATAAATAAAATCCGCTATCAAAATGAAAAACTAACATGATTAATTAAGATGATAGCTTACATATAAGGGGAGCATTCACTTAGGGGGGCATGTATTTAGGGGGAGCAATTAAAAATACTAAAATCGATAATTATCCTAAGTCATCACTCACACACACACACAAGTAGGTTTCATCATGCTTATATATTAATGCTCTGATTTATCATTAATGGATTTGTTATTATCAAAAGGGGGACTTTATTGGAACATGGTCTTCCGCATCTCCTAGGTTTGAGAATAACAAATCCTATGTGTATTTGATCTTGTGTGTTTAAGTGTGCGGGAAACAAAGTCCATATGACTCAAGGATAACATAAGAAGGTTGCCCCCAAATTTGAGCCAACAAATCCAACATGCCCACTAGCGCCGGCGGTAGCACCTAACGCCTGGCGCTAGCAATGATTTGCACAATCCCGGGAGAACATTTAGAAGGAGCTAGCGCCAAATGGTAGTGGATAGCGCAGGCGGTAGTGCGGAGCACAAGAGGGAAGACGGAAATGTTTCCTCTAATTGAAGATTCTCCCGCACAAAATATGTCCTAATATGGGATAGTGCAGGCCCTAGCGCTAAGGCTATAAATAGGACCCCTCTTCTCTAGTTTTGTACACACATCAGAGAGAGAGGTTGAGTGCTAGAATTCTAGAGCCTGATTTGGCCGAAGGTTGATCTCATACCAAACCTCTACGAATTTCTGAAGGAGAATCTCTTCACGCCGGATCCAAACGATGTCCGCTTCTACAACGCTTACTCTACAGCAGATCTTCGTCTCCAACTTCAGAAGTTCTTCAAGAGGGAGTTTTTATTATTATCATTTCATATTCCTTGTAAACCGTTAGAGAATTCGCCTCGTGTTGGCCCTAGGTCTGGGAAGGGCTTAGGAAGAAATTCGCCTCGTGTAGGCGACTAGATCTAGGTTAGGTCTAGGGGTGCTCAAGTCCATATCCGGGGTAGGATTGTCTAGAGCGGCTTGAGGCCGAATCCAGGGAAGGATAGGCTAGGGACACCGTTTCGTGGGGATGCAAGTTGGGATAGAAAACAAAAGGAGTTTATTATTATTCGCCACCGATTTCTAGCGTTATAGAAATCAACTTTTGTAAACCTCATATTTCAAATTAATAAAACATGTCTCTATTTGATTTTACTTGTGTGTTTTTATTTTCTCATCATCTTAATCACTTATTATTTTAAGATATTCAAAAATAAAGAAAAGTTTAAAACCCTTATTCACCCCCTCCCCCCTCTAAGGGCGCCTACCGATCCAACAAGTGGTATCAAAGCGAGGTTATTCCAATCGGCTTAACAACCGGGAATAACAGCGTCTCATGATCTCGCTTTTCCGGAGGGTCATGGTGTTAGTCGACCACCTCTCTTTTCTGGGTCAGATTTCAACTACTAGAAAAATCGAATGATGTGTTTTCTTATGACCATGGATGTAGAAGTATGGAACATGGTAGAAGTTCGGTACTCTCCTCCTACAGCTGTGGTGGGAGAGGCCACGTTACTAAAACCTAAGGATAAATGGGATGATAACGATAAACTAAGATGCAAAAATAATGCTAAAGCGATGAAGGCTCTATATTGCACTTTAAATAGAACTGAATTTAATAGAATTCTGCTTGTGTAACTGCTTATGATATTTGGAATCAATTAGAAGTTACTCATGAAGGTACATCGCAGGTAAGAGATGCAAAGCTTTTCCAACTGGAATCCGAATATGAAAAATTCAGGATGGATGTTGAAGAGTACATCAACTCGATGTACACACGCTTCACCAAGATCGTCAACGCCTCAAAAGCACTTGGGAAGATCTACTCAGACGGGGATTTGGTCAGGAAAATTCTTCGCTCTCTACCTCCAAGGTTCAATCCAAAGGTGACAACCATCTCAGAGTCACATAATCTAAGAACGCTCCAGATCGAGAACCTTATTGGGAATCTCAAAACCCATGAGGTAGAACTCCAGATTCAACACGAAGAATTCAACAAGGAGCCAAAGAAAAAGGCGTTGGCACTAAAGTCAAAGAAGGAGAGCATCGAAGATGATGATGAAGATGAAGAAGGTCTCTTGGTAAAGAACTTCAGGAAGTTCATTAGAAATCTGGAAAGAAAGAACACCTTCCGGAAGTTCTTCCAAATAGATACTCGACGAAAAGGGCCTTCCTCTTCATCAAAAAAAGAAAAAGGAAGTGAAGACGAAGAAGAAAGACCCCCACCGGAGTGCTACCACTGCAGAAAGACCGGGCACATTCGGAGCCAGTGGCCGAAGTATCAAAAGGAGCAAAAAGAATGATACAAAGCGAAGATGAAAAAGAAAGTATTGAAAGCTGCAACTTGGGATGATTCTTCCTCTAAAGAATCAAGCGGATCTGAGTCAAGCAATGAGGAGGAAGCAAACTTGTGCTTAATGGCAAAAAGCGACGATGACGACACCAGTGTTCTTAGCGACACTGAGGTAACTCCTCCTACCTTCGAAGAACTATATGATGAATTCGTTCAAACTTGCAAAGCCTATGATAAATATGTAGAAGATAACACTATTTTAAACCATGAAAATGAAACAATCATCAAAGAAAATCATAAGCTTACAAAAAAATCAATTTCCCTTGAAAAGAGAAAGGTTTCATGTCAAGAGTGTGAGCACTCATTATGTAAGGCAAAAGAACTTTAAGTTTCTCTTTCTAAGGCCCTCTCACAAATCAAAACTATTGCAAAAGAAAAGGGGGACTTAGAGAGAAAACTAAAAACCGCTCTCCTACAAATTAAAAATAACAAAAAGGGCTTTGAAAATAAATGTGTTATGATTGTACAAGAAAATACATCTCTTAAAAAACAAAATCATGACCTCAATGTGGCCATAAAAAAATTCGGGATAGGTCAAAAATCCTTGGATATGATTTTGGGAAACCAATGTTATGGTTCTGGAAAATTTGGGCTCGAATATCAAAGTGAGCACTACCGCCCGACGCTAGCCACTAACGTCAGCGGTAGCTCAACAGTTAAAAAATCTCCTATTTTTTCTAAAATTCAAACATCATCCAGCAAGTGCAATGTGGAAATTCAGAAAATGGGCTCAACCCCCTTTATTTCATGTGATAATTGTCTTAAGTTTGGACACACATCTAGCTCTTGTAGGAACATTAAACAACGATATTTAAAACAAATTTGGGTACCTAAGAAATCCACTTACTCTTTGGGTGGTACATCTTGGGTATCCGGATCTTTACTCTCATCTTCTTTCTAGATTTGCAGGAAGGCTAAGGAAATGGAGGACGTGTGGTGCTTGGACTAAGGCTGCTCCAAGCACATGACGGGCAACAAAGCAAAGTTCCTTAGCCTAGAAAAGAAGAAAGGAGGGATCATAATGTTTGGTGATAACGGTAAAGGAAGGATCATGGGAGTAGGTACAGTGGGTAACGAATCCTTTCTTATCTCAAATGTTCTTTATGTAAAAGGATTAAAATATAACTTAATATCTGTAAGCCAACTGTGTGATAAAGGATTAGATGTATTATTTGAATCATCCACTAATCTTTGCAAAATATTTAATCCTAAATAAAAGATGCGTTACTAACTGCACCTAGAATTCACAATGTTTACATAGTTTCGTTTCATGATCTTTCCAAATCATCTATAAAATGTTTTATAACCAAAAATGATGAATTAGAACTATGGCATAGACGTTTAGGACACGCTAGTACAAAGCTCATTTTAAAACTAGCAAAAAAGGAATTGATTAGAGGATTGCCTAAATTAAATAGAAATTTATCTTCACTATGTTCTCCATGCCAAAAAGGAAAATTTACAAAATCATCCTTTAAAAGCAAAAATGAAATTTCTACTTCAAAACTATTGCAATTAATTCATATGGATCTCTTTGGTCCCGTTAGCACCGCAAGTCTTGGTTTTCAAATATATATGTTCATTCTAATAGATGATTTCTCGAGATATTGTTGGACTTTATTTCTCTCTTCCAAATCTGATGCATTTTGTGAATTCTCAAAATAATGTACTCATATTCAAAATGAACTAGATTTAAAAATAAAATGCATTCACTCAGATCATGGAGGAGAATTTGAAAATGAATATTTTAAATCTTTTTGTGAAATGTTAGGTATTAAGCATGAGTTCTCCGCTCCACGAACACCTCAACAAAACAGTGTTGTAGAAAGAAAGAATAGGACAATCCAAGAACTAGCACGCACTATGTTATCTGAATATAAATTACATAAGTCTTTTTGGGCCGAAGTCGTAAGCACATCATGCTATGTAATGAATAGATTCATGTTTCACCCATCTCTAAATCTCACACCGTATGAACTATATTATCAAAAGAAACCTAACGTATCATACTTTAAAGTATTTGGTTGTAAATGTATTATTCTTAATACAAAAAATTCATTAGGAAAATTTGATAAAAATGTGATGAAGGAATATTTCTGGGATACTCTTCAACCAGTAAAGCCTATAGAATATTTAACAAAAGATCGAGTAAGGTTGAAGAGTCTATTAATGTTAAATTTGATGAATTTATTCTGTGTGCAGAAAGACTTCTTACAGGTACAAATGATGAACCTGTGCCATCTTTGGAGCACGACAAAGAGGAACCTTCCAAAGAAGAGAAGGAGAAGGCTAAGGAAGATGAATATGTGCCCCCAAGCGTCTTGAACTTCTCAAAAAATCATCCAAAAGAGCTAGTCATTGGGGAACCTTCTACTGGGGTAAGAACTCGTTCTTCTCTTCATGAAACGTTTTCAAATATTTGGTTTGTTTCCGAAATCGAACCTAAAAATGTTTCCACCGCTTTAAATGACGAATTTTGGTTTTGGGCTATGAATGAAGAGTTAGATCAATTTGAAGGAAATAAAGTTTGGAATCTAGTAGATAGACCATCTAATCATCCTGTTATTTGTGTAAAATGGGTCTTTAAAAATAAATTAGATTGTGAATCTAGGATTATCAGAAATAAAGCACGCTTAGTTGCTCAAGGTTTTTCTCAAATTGAGGGGGTAGATTTTGAAGAAACTTTTGCACTCGTTGATCGCTTAGAATCTATACGAATATTTTTGGCATTTGCGAGTTTTAAAAGAATAAAATTATTTCAAATGGATGTTAAAAGTGCTTTTTTAAATGGGTTTATAAAAGAAGAGGTTTATGTAGAACAACCCCCCGGTTTTATAAATGAAAAATTTCCAAATCATGTTTACAAATTAGAAAAAGTGCTTTATGGTGTAAAACAAGCGCCCTATGCATAATATGATAGACTTACATCATTTTTGTTAAAGCAAGGTTATGTTATGGGAAGTGCCGACAACACACTCTTCATTAAGCATAATAATAACGATCTAATTATTTTACAAATATATGTTGATGATCTCATTTTGGAGCCACTAATGAAGAGTTGTGTAATGAAGTAGTCTTAGTAATGAAAAATGAATTTGAAATGAGTCTTGTAGAAGAACTATCATATTTTCTTGGTTTTTAAATCTCACAATGAACTGATGGTATCTTTATTTGCCAAACAAAATATGTTCACGATATGCTTAAATGATTTGGATTTGAAAATCTTAAACAAGCTTCTACTCCTATGAGTGCTTCTTTAAAACTAGGAAAAGATGAATCTGGAATTTCCATTGATCAAACTTTATATAGAGGAATGATAGGATCTCTTCTTTACTTAAGTGCGTCTAGACCAGATATAATGTTTGTCGTATGTCTATGTGCTCGCTTTCAAGCCAATCCAAAAGAATCTCATTTAAAAGCGGTAAAACGTATTTTTCATTATCTATTAGGGTCATCTAAATTAGGATTATGGTACCCACACAATGATTCATTTACACTTCACGGTTATTCCGATTCGGATTATGTCGGCTATTCACTAGATCGAAAAAGTACTAGCGGTACTTGTCACTTTTTAGGACCCTTATTAGTTGCTTGGTCTAATAAGAAACAATCTTTGGTTGCACTCTCCACCAAGGAGGCCGAATACATCACACTTGGAAGTTGTTGTGCACAAGCGTTATGGATGAGATAAACTCTAGAGGATTTTGGATTTCATCTCAAAAACATTGACCTTAAATGTGACAACAAAAGTGTCATAGACCTTACAAATAATCTCATACACCACTCTAGATCCAAACACATAGATGTTCGCCATCATTTCATTAGGGATCAAATTAAGAAAGAGCATGTAAAAGTAAGCTTCATTGGTACGGACTCTCAACTCACTGACATATTTACTAAACCTCTTCCCGATGCAAGATTTCGATTATTACGACTTGAGTTAGGTGACCTAGATCTTTCGAGTTAAAACACATTCATAAACGCAATTATGCAATTTTTAACCATCTAAAACATCTCCTAAAATTCAGAAATTTCTGCATGAAACTACTATTGGGACACTAAATCAAGATCAACAATTAAAATTTTCAAAATCATCAAAAATCGTGTATTGTTCCCCGCGCTAGCGCTAACGCCGGCGCTAGCGCACCTATCTGTTTTTCTGTATTTTTAAAATTTTGAAAAAATCTTAAAAATATATTAGTTTATATGTACTATTTATTTTTGCACTTCTGACTTTATTTCATTTTTCAAAAATCTAAATACAAAAGCCAAATTACAAAAAAATATTTTTTTTTGTTCATTTGCTTATATTCTACTTCTAAATGCAAAATCAAATACAAAAATATAAAACATCGAAATTATCAAAAAAAACTGTATGGACTTTATTGTGAGAATCAAGCATAATTTAATCTATCATTTAGAACTTTTACATTGTTACAATTTATCTTGTCAAACTATTTTGAACATTGTTCTTATCATGCTTTGATATATCTATTAATATGTGCCTCAATTATATTGTAAAAGTAGTGTAGGACTAAGCTTAACATGCCTCTAAGTATGAGTAAATATTTTATGGTAGATAATGATAGTTCTTCACTCACCTTTTGGCTAAGTCTACTTGTGTTTTTAATCTAAGAATGCTTGCTTGTGTATTGTTAGTGTACAATGAATTAAAATTGCACAAGTATTTTACCTACACTACATTTATTTGCACTATTAAATATAAAGAAAAGTGGTTGTACTTTCAAAATCTAATTGGTTTGCAAAGCAAGTGTAATCGGAGAACTTTGTACAAAACAAAAAACATGAAATAAAGTGACAAAGTTAACTCCACCAAGCACTACTTGAACCTCCTGATAAGTCTTAATAAGCGTTGTGAGGTTGAGCACCTTGGAAAGAATAGTAAAGTGTCTTGTGCAAACCTTCATTTTTGTAAAAAAAATCACTTATTCTTAAGTACACCGGATCAAAAACAAAACTGAAAAATAAAATTGTGTGATTTTACAAGTTCCTCAAGGCAAATTTTATTAGAGAGATTCAATACCCGGAGTGGGTTTCCAATGTTATAAGGGTCGAAAAGACCAATAATAAATGGAGAATGTGTGTTGATTTTACATAAATAAATAAAGCGCATTTAAAGATTGTTTGCCCTTTCCTCAGGTAGATTCCCTAGCTAATTCTGCTGTTAGGTTTTCTAACATGAGTTTTCTTGATGCTTTCTTGGGGTATTATTAGATACGAATGCACACACCCGATATTATTCACACATCATTTATCACTAACGTAGGGTGCAATTGTTATCGCATTATGTCTTTCGGCTGAAAGAATGATGGTGCGATGTATTAGGGAATGATTGACTATGTGTTCAAATGTCAGAAGGGTCGCAATTTAAAGATATATGTTGACGATCTCCTTAGCAAGGGTCATAAGTTTGAAGACCATATGCATGACTTGTTGGAGACGTTCTCTACTCTCGACAAGTTTCAAAGTTCCTCAAGGCAAATTTTATTAGAGAGATTCAATACCCGGAGTGGGTTTCCAATGTTATAAGGGTCGAAAAGACCAATAATAAATGGAGAATGTGTGTTGATTTTACATAAATAAATAAAGCGCATTTAAAGATTGTTTGCCCTTTCCTCAGGTAGATTCCCTAGCTAATTCTGCTGTTAGGTTTTCTAACATGAGTTTTCTTGATGCTTTCTTGGGGTATTATTAGATACGAATGCACACACCCGATATTATTCACACATCATTTATCACTAACGTAGGGTGCAATTGTTATCGCATTATGTCTTTCGGCTGAAAGAATGATGGTGCGATGTATTAGGGAATGATTGACTATGTGTTCAAATGTCAGAAGGGTCGCAATTTAAAGATATATGTTGACGATCTCCTTAGCAAGGGTCATAAGTTTGAAGACCATATGCATGACTTGTTGGAGACGTTCTCTACTCTCGACAAGTATAATATGAGATTGAATCCATCTAAGTGTGTCTTCGGGGAGAGTAAGGTGACCTCAAGTTCTTGGTCTTACATTTAATTTGTCAAGATTGGCCCAAGAACTTGAGGTCACCTTACTCTCCCCGAAGACACACTTAGATGGATTCAATCTCATATTATACTTGTCGAGAGTAGAGAACGTCTCCAACAAGTCATGCATATGGTCTTCAAACTTATGACCCTTGCTAAGGAGATCGTCAACATATATCTTTAAATTGCGACCCTTCTGACATTTGAACACATAGTCAATCATTCCCTAATACATCGCACCATCATTCTTTCAGCCGAAAGACATAATGCGATAACAATTGCACCCTACGTTAGTGATAAATGATGTGTGAATAATATCGGGTGTGTGCATTCGTATCTAATAATACCCCAAGAAAGCATCAAGAAAACTCATGTTAGAAAACCTAACAGCAGAATTAGCTAGGGAATCTACCTGAGGAAAGGGCAAACAATCTTTAAATGCGCTTTATTTATTTATGTAAAATCAACACACATTCTCCATTTATTATTGGTCTTTTCGGCCCTTATAACATTGGAAACCCACTCCGGGTATTGAATCTCTCTAATAAAATTTGCCTTGAGGAACTTTGAAACTTCATCCTGGATTGGTTCAACAAGATTCATAGCCACCAGCTTCTTCTTCTACTTGATCGGCTTGAAGCTGGGGTCGATGTTGAGTTGATGGCACACGACATCAGGGTACACCCCAAGCATTTCGGTTACTAACCATGTAAAGACGTCGACGTTGTCGAGGAGGCACTGGATCAGAATCGCTTTCTCCTCCCTTTTCAACTCACCGTTGATGGAGATCATCCTGTCTTTGTCTCCTCTAGCAATAGGAACCTGCTGCAATTCTTCGGCGGCCTCCAGGTACCTATCGTCTCTTATTATCTTAACCGGCGTAGGCTCCACTATGATCTCATGGAGTTCCTCTTTAGATAGAGGACATACTTCTTCCATTGCACGCAGACTCTATGGGGCATATGCATCGATCATATTAACCGAGTTTATGTAACATTCTCTGGCCATCTTGGGGTCAATATGTACCCTGAATCCCCCCCCCCCCCAACAAGAACTTCAATTCTAGATGGAAAGTTAAAACTACATTTTGATACTCATCCAAGAGAGGTCTGTCGAAGATGGTGTTGTAGCTGCTTGGGGCGTCAACCACTAAGAAGGTGTCCTGTTTTATTATTCTGCACATAGTAACTGAGATGTTGACGCCCCCTCTATCTCCTTTCTCTCCCCTACAAAGTTGTATATGGGACCATCCCAAGCCTTCAGTGGTTTGTCGATGTTCATGGCGTTAAACGCCAGCTTGAAGAAGACATTGACAGAGCTACCTGTGTCAATCAACACATTGCTTTGAGAGCTGGTACATGCCAAAGATTACATCAAACTTAGATAGCGGTGACAAAGATGCTTCCAAGTCAAAGTCCCAATATCATATCCGAACCTTCTCACAACTTCTTTAATTTGTGCTCATCATGTACCCATTTGGGAGTACTACCTACAATATATCCTTTGCTAAAGCAGACGACACTTCAAACGCACCACAAAGTCCTCAGACAGAATGGAGTGTGATGCTCTAGTGTCAAAGAGAGCTCTCGTCAGATAGTTAAATATTAAAACAAGGCCTAATTATAAACATATTATCATATATTAGGAATAAATTATTTTAAGCTACGAAAGCTAACTAATAACTCATACATGTCATGATGTCACTTTGCCAAATGACCTCCAGTTGGCCAAGGGAATAGACCCCGACTGGGTCTGTGGATATTGGGAAGCGGAGAACTATGCTACTTTCACATTCTCTGCACAACTTGGACCCATCGAACGAGTGTGATCCACCGCTCGACTATATATCTTCGGAGGGCCGCTCTGACATGCCCGAGAATTGTGCCCCACCTTCCCACAAGTGTAGCAAGTTAAAGGACCTCGTGTAGTCATGGCTCCTGAAACATCAGAGGGAGTTGCTTCTGCAAACCTGAATTTCTTCTTATGCCTCATGAATTCGGGCTTTGACTGAGAGGTTGGTGCCTTACAGTCTAACTTCTTAGCATTGAAGAACTTCTTGCGCTGGACTATCTCTATGTCCATTTCCATAGATCTGGTGGTTTGCACTAGGACATAAAAACAAAACGTCATTGGACCCCTAAGTAACAACCTTAAGTCATCCTGCAACCCTTTATAAAATTTGTTGGTTTTGGTTTCCTAATCCTCTAACATCATTTATGCATAGAGACCAAGCTTGGTGAACTCATGCAGGTACTCATCAACTCAGTGATCTCCTTGAGTCAAATGTAGGAATTGGTTTTGCAATGCGATGTGTTGGGCAGAAGGAATGTATCTTTGAAGGAACGACTCTGAGAAGTTGCTCATCGTGATTTTGGTAAGTTCTCGCCTACCACACATATGCACCACCTCTTCTTCCCACCAAAGCATTGCCTCCCCCCATTCAATTGGAAGGTAGCTAAGGTGACCTTATTGACTTCTTCAATGTTAATCGTTGTCAGGGTCCACTTTACCCGCGACAACCATTCCTCTGCTTTCGTTGGGGATTCAGCCCCCGAGAAACACGGAGGATGGAAGCTTAGAAATCTCTTCAATTGCTGGCAGCTTGCACGTGAGTCATCACATGGTCAGTTGCATGCTCAGCTAAAACAACTAGCACTGGAGCCACATCCAGAGTAAGAGATTGTCCAAGCCTTCTGGGTTCTACAATGAGCATAGCAAACACTGCTTCTGAGACCAAATGAATCATTTCTGCAAAAGGAGGGGTCGCAGGAGCAATAACAGAGGCACTGCATTCATCAGTGTTACGGGGTTGAGAATGTCCCGCTCCACTCCTAGTCACCTATAATCGTGAAATACATAATTTAGTAACTGAAAACTAACAAAACATCAATCATGGAACGCTCAGGTTCCGCAAACAAACATATTTTTCATTCCTAAGTGGATATTTATCTCAAAATTTAGTTATTTTAGGATGTCACACTACTCACTTTTGATAATAACAAAAGGGGGAGATCTAACATGATAAATAAAATCCGCTATCAAAATGAAAAACTAACATGATTAATTAAGATGATAGCTTACATATAAGGGGAGCATTCACTTAGGGGGCATGTATTTAGGGGGAGCAATTAAAAATACTAAAATCGATAATTATCCTAAGTCATCACTCTCACACACACACAAGTAGGTTTCATCATGCTTATATATTAATGCTCTGATTTATCATTAATGGATTTGTTATTATCAAAAGGGGGACTTTATTGGAACATGGTCTTCCGCATCTCCTAGGTTTGAGAATAACAAATCCTATGTGTATTTGATCTTGTGTGTTTAAGTGTGCGGGAAACAAAGTCCATATGACTCAAGGATAACATAAGAAGGTTGCCCCCAAATTTGAGCCAACAAATCCAACATGCCCACTAGCGCCGGCGGTAGCACCTAACGCCTGGCGCTAGCAATGATTTGCATAATCCCGGGAGAACATTTAGAAGGAGCTAGCGCCAAATGGTAGTGGATAGCGCAGGCGGTAGTGCGGAGCACAAGAGGGAAGACGGAAATGTTTCCTCTAATTGAAGATTCTCCCGCACAAAATATGTCCTAATATGGGATAGTGCAGGCCCTAGTGCTAAGGCTATAAATAGGACCCCTCTTCTCTAGTTTTATACACACATCAGAGAGAGAGGTTGAGTGCTAGAATTCTAGAGCCTGATTTGGCCGAAGGTTGATCTCATACCAAACCTCTGCGAATTTCTGAAGGAGAATCTCTTCACGCCGGATCCAAACGATGTCCGCTTCTACAACGCTTACTCTACAGCAGATCTTCGTCTCCAACTTCAGAAGTTCTTCAAGAGGGAGTTTTTATTATTATCATTTCATATTCCTTGTAAACCGTTAGAGAATTCGCCTCGTGTTGGCCCTAGGTCTGGGAAGGGCTTAGGAAGAAATTCGCCTCGTGTAGGCGACTAGATCTAGGTTAGGTCTAGGGGTGCTCAAGTCCATATCCGGGGTAGGATTGTCTAGAGCGGCTTGAGGCCGAATCCAGGGAAGGATAGGCTAGGGACACCGTTTCGTGGGGATGCAAGTCGGGATAGAAAACAAAAGGAGTTTATTATTATTCGCCACCGATTTCTAGCGTTATAGAAATCAACTTTTGTAAACCTCATATTTCAAATTAATAAAACATGTCTCTATTTGATTTTACTTGTGTGTTTTTATTTTCTCATCATCTTAATCACTTATTATTTTAAGATATTCAAAAATAAAGAAAAGTTTAAAACCCTTATTCACCCCCTCCCCCCTCTAAGGGCGCCTACCGATCCAACAAGTGGTATCAAAGCGAGGTTATTCCAATCGGCTTAACAACCGGGAATAACAGCGTCTCATGATCTCGCTTTTCCGGAGGGTCATGGTGTTAGTCGACCACCTCTCTTTTCTGGGTCAGATTTCAACTACTAGAAAAATCGAATGATGTGTTTTCTTATGACCATGGATGTAGAAGTATGGAACATGGTAGAAGTTCGGTACTCTCCTCCTACAGCTGTGGTGGGAGAGGCCACGTTACTAAAACCTAAGGATAAATGGGATGATAACGATAAACTAAGATGCAAAAATAATGCTAAAGCGATGAAGGCTCTATATTGCACTTTAAATAGAACTGAATTTAATAGAATTCTGCTTGTGTAACTGCTTATGATATTTGGAATCAATTAGAAGTTACTCATGAAGGTACATCGCAGGTAAGAGATGCAAAGCTTTTCCAACTGGAATCCGAATATGAAAAATTCAGGATGGATGTTGAAGAGTACATCAACTCGATGTACACACGCTTCACCAAGATCGTCAACGCCTCAAAAGCACTTGGGAAGATCTACTCAGACGGGGATTTGGTCAGGAAAATTCTTCGCTCTCTACCTCCAAGGTTCAATCCAAAGGTGACAACCATCTCAGAGTCACATAATCTAAGAACGCTCCAGATCGAGAACCTTATTGGGAACCTCAAAACCCATGAGGTAGAACTCCAGATTCAACACGAAGAATTCAACAAGGAGCCAAAGAAAAAGGCGTTGGCACTAAAGTCAAAGAAGGAGAGCATCGAAGATGATGATGAAGATGAAGAAGGTCTCTTGGTAAAGAACTTCAGGAAGTTCATTAGAAATCTGGAAAGAAAGAACACCTTCCGGAAGTTCTTCCAAATAGATACTCGACGAAAAGGGCCTTCCTCTTCATCAAAAAAAGAAAAAGGAAGTGAAGACGAAGAAGAAAGACCCCCACCGGAGTGCTACCACTGCAGAAAGACCGGGCACATTCGGAGCCAGTGGCCGAAGTATCAAAAGGAGCAAAAAGAATGATACAAAGCGAAGATGAAAAAGAAAGTATTGAAAGCTGCAACTTGGGATGATTCTTCCTCTAAAGAATCAAGCGGATCTGAGTCAAGCAATGAGGAGGAAGCAAACTTGTGCTTAATGGCAAAAAGCGACGATGACGACACCAGTGTTCTTAGCGACACTGAGGTAACTCCTCCCACCTTCGAAGAACTATATGATGAATTCGTTCAAACTTGCAAAGCCTATGATAAATATGTAGAAGATAACACTATTTTAAACCATGAAAATGAAACAATCATCAAAGAAAATCATAAGCTTACAAAAAAATCAATTTCCCTTGAAAAGAGAAAGGTTTCATGTCAAGAGTGTGAGCACTCATTATGTAAGGCAAAAGAACTTTAAGTTTCTCTTTCTAAGGCCCTCTCACAAATCAAAACTATTGCAAAAGAAAAGGGGGACTTAGAGAGAAAACTAAAAACCGCTCTCCTACAAATTAAAAATAACAAAAAGGGCTTTGAAAATAAATGTGTTATGATTGTACAAGAAAATACATCTCTTAAAAAACAAAATCATGACCTCAATGTGGCCATAAAAAAATTCGGGATAGGTCAAAAATCCTTGGATATGATTTTGGGAAACCAATGTTATGGTTCTGGAAAATTTGGGCTCGAATATCAAAGTGAGCACTACCGCCCGACGCTAGCCACTAACGTCAGCGGTAGCTCAACAGTTAAAAAATCTCCTATTTTTTCTAAAATTCAAACATCATCCAGCAAGTGCAATATGGAAATTCAGAAAATGGGCTCAACCCCCTTTATTTCATGTGATAATTGTCTTAAGTTTGGACACACATCTAGCTCTTGTAGGAACATTAAACAACGATATTTAAAACAAATTTGGGTACCTAAGAAATCCACTTACTCTTTGGGTGGTACATCTTGGGTATCCGGATCTTTACTCTCATCTTCTTTCTAGATTTGCAGGAAGGCTAAGGAAATGGAGGACGTGTGGTGCTTGGACTAAGGCTGCTCCAAGCACATGACGGGCAACAAAGCAAAGTTCCTTAGCCTAGAAAAGAAGAAAGGAGGGATCATAATGTTTGGTGATAACGGTAAAGGAAGGATCATGGGAGTAGGTACAGTGGGTAACGAATCCTTTCTTATCTCAAATGTTCTTTATGTAAAAGGATTAAAATATAACTTAATATCTGTAAGCCAACTGTGTGATAAAGGATTAGATGTATTATTTGAATCATCCACTAATCTTTGCAAAATATTTAATCCTAAATAAAAGATGTGTTACTAACTGCACCTAGAATTCACAATGTTTACATAGTTTCGTTTCATGATCTTTCCAAATCATCTATAAAATGTTTTATAACCAAAAATGATGAATTAGAACTATGGCATAGACGTTTAGGACACGCTAGTACAAAGCTCATTTTAAAACTAGCAAAAAAGGAATTGATTAGAGGATTGCCTAAATTAAATAGAAATTTATCTTCACTATGTTCTCCATGCCAAAAAGGAAAATTTACAAAATCATCCTTTAAAAGAAAAAATGAAATTTCTACTTCAAAACTATTGCAATTAATTCATATGGATCTCTTTGGTCCCGTTAGCACCGCAAGTCTTGGTTTTCAAATATATATGTTCATTCTAATAGATGATTTCTCGAGATATTGTTGGACTTTATTTCTCTCTTCCAAATCTGATGCATTTTGTGAATTCTCAAAATAATGTACTCATATTCAAAATGAACTAGATTTAAAAATAAAATGCATTCACTCAGATCATGGAGGAGAATTTGAAAATGAATATTTTAAATCTTTTTGTGAAATGTTAGGTATTAAGCATGAGTTCTCCGCTCCACGAACACCTCAACAAAACAGTGTTGTAGAAAGAAAGAATAGGACAATCCAAGAACTAGCACGCACTATGTTATCTGAATATAAATTACATAAGTCTTTTTGGGCCGAAGTCGTAAGCACATCATGCTATGTAATGAATAGATTCATGTTTCACCCATCTCTAAATCTCACACCGTATGAACTATATTATCAAAAGAAACCTAACGTATCATACTTTAAAGTATTTGGTTGTAAATGTATTATTCTTAATACAAAAAATTCATTAGGAAAATTTGATAAAAATGTGATGAAGGAATATTTCTGGGATACTCTTCAACCAGTAAAGCCTATAGAATATTTAACAAAAGATCGAGTAAGGTTGAAGAGTCTATTAATGTTAAATTTGATGAATTTATTCTGTGTGCAGAAAGACTTCTTACAGGTACAAATGATGAACCTGTGCCATCTTTGGAGCACGACAAAGAGGAACCTTCCAAAGAAGAGAAGGAGAAGGCTAAGGAAGATGAATATGTGCCCCCAAGCGTCTTGAACTTCTCAAAAAATCATCCAAAAGAGCTAGTCATTGGGGAACCTTCTACTGGGGTAAGAACTCGTTCTTCTCTTCATGAAACGTTTTCAAATATTTGGTTTGTTTCCGAAATCGAACCTAAAAATGTTTCCACCGCTTTAAATGACGAATTTTGGTTTTGGGCTATGAATGAAGAGTTAGATCAATTTGAAGGAAATAAAGTTTGGAATCTAGTAGATAGACCATCTAATCATCCTGTTATTTGTGTAAAATGGATCTTTAAAAATAAATTAGATTGTGAATCTAGGATTATCAGAAATAAAGCACGCTTAGTTGCTCAAGGTTTTTCTCAAATTGAGGGGGTAGATTTTGAAGAAACTTTTGCACTCGTTGATCGCTTAGAATCTATACGAATATTTTTGGCATTTGCGAGTTTTAAAAGAATAAAATTATTTCAAATGGATGTTAAAAGTGCTTTTTTAAATGGGTTTATAAAAGAAGAGGTTTATGTAGAACAACCCCCCGGTTTTATAAATGAAAAATTTCCAAATCATGTTTACAAATTAGAAAAAGTGCTTTATGGTGTAAAACAAGCGCCCTATGCATAATATGATAGACTTACATCATTTTTGTTAAAGCAAGGTTATGTTATGGGAAGTGCCGACAACACACTCTTCATTAAGCATAATAATAACGATCTAATTATTTTACAAATATATGTTGATGATCTCATTTTGGAGCCACTAATGAAGAGTTGTGTAATGAAGTAGTCTTAGTAATGAAAAATGAATTTGAAATGAGTCTTGTAGAAGAACTATCATATTTTCTTGGTTTTTAAATCTCACAATGAACTGATGGTATCTTTATTTGCCAAACAAAATATGTTCACGATATGCTTAAATGATTTGGATTTGAAAATCTTAAACAAGCTTCTACTCCTATGAGTGCTTCTTTAAAACTAGGAAAAGATGAATCTGGAATTTCCATTGATCAAACTTTATATAGAGGAATGATAGGATCTCTTCTTTACTTAAGTGCGTCTAGACCAGATATAATGTTTGTCGTATGTCTATGTGCTCGCTTTCAAGCCAATCCAAAAGAATCTCATTTAAAAGCGGTAAAACGTATTTTTCATTATCTATTAGGGTCATCTAAATTAGGATTATGGTACCCACACAATGATTCATTTACACTTCACGGTTATTCCGATTCGGATTATGTCGGCTATTCACTAGATCGAAAAAGCACTAGCGGTACTTGTCACTTTTTAGGACCCTTATTAGTTGCTTGGTCTAATAAGAAACAATCTTTGGTTGCACTCTCCACCAAGGAGGCCGAATACATCACACTTGGAAGTTGTTGTGCACAAGCGTTATGGATGAGATAAACTCTAGAGGATTTTGGATTTCATCTCAAAAACATTGACCTTAAATGTGACAACAAAAGTGTCATAGACCTTACAAATAATCTCATACACCACTCTAGATCCAAACACATAGATGTTCGCCATCATTTCATTAGGGATCAAATTAAGAAAGAGCATGTAAAAGTAAGCTTCATTGGTACGGACTCTCAACTCACTGACATATTTACTAAACCTCTTCCCGATGCAAGATTTCGATTATTACGACTTGAGTTAGGTGACCTAGATCTTTCGAGTTAAAACACATTCATAAACGCAATTATGCAATTTTTAACCATCTAAAACATCTCCTAAAATTCAGAAATTTCTGCATGAAACTACTATTGGGACACTTAATCAAGATCAACAATTAAAATTTTCAAAATCATCAAAAATCGTGTATTGTTCCCCGCGCTAGCGCTAACGCCGGCGCTAGCGCACCTATCTGTTTTTCTGTATTTTTAAAATTTTGAAAAAATCTTAAAAATATATTAGTTTATATGTACTATTTATTTTTGCACTTCTGACTTTATTTCATTTTTCAAAAATCTAAATACAAAAGCCAAATTACAAAAAAATATTTTTTTTGTTCATTTGCTTATATTCTACTTCTAAATGCAAAATCAAATACAAAAATATAAAACATCGAAATTATCAAAAAAAACTGTATGGACTTTATTGTGAGAATCAAGCATAATTTAATCTATCATTTAGAACTTTTACATTGTTACAATTTATCTTGTCAAACTATTTTGAACATTGTTCTTATCATGCTTTGATATATCTATTAATATGTGCCTCAATTATATTGTAAAAGTAGTGTAGGACTAAGCTTAACATGCCTCTAAGTATGAGTAAATATTTTATGGTAGATAATGATAGTTCTTCACTCACCTTTTGGCTAAGTCTACTTGTGTTTTTAATCTAAGAATGCTTGCTTGTGTATTGTTAGTGTACAATGAATTAAAATTGCACAAGTATTTTACCTACACTACATTTATTTGCACTATTAAATATAAAGAAAAGTGGTTGTACTTTCAAAATCTAATTGGTTTGCAAAGCAAGTGTAATCGGAGAACTTTGTACAAAACAAAAAACATGAAATAAAGTGACAAAGTTAACTCCACCAAGCACTACTTGAACCTCCTGATAAGTCTTAATAAGCGTTGTGAGGTTGAGCACCTTGGAAAGAATAGTAAAGTGTCTTGTGCAAACCTTCATTTTTGTAAAAAAAATCACTTATTCTTAAGTACACCGGATCAAAAACAAAACTGAAAAATAAAATTGTGTGATCCCCTAAGCACTACTTTGCACCCTGATAAGTCTTAATGAGCATGTGTGTGCAAAGCACCTTGGTAGGTGTACATTTCTTTTGTGCATAAAAAGTGTGTGGAAGTAATCTTATTTGTGTTTTATTGTGCACTTTACTCTACATATGTCTTGTATTTTTATTATAACATTTGTTTACGTTTGTTTCAAAATACACTTATGTGCACATCATTATCTTTCATAACACTTCTTCTCATGAGTATTGGATTCTAATGCTAATTCTATAATACTTTTTTATATCTAAATGTACTAGATAACCTAGCATGCTCTCTACAATGTTTGGTATGTTTTGACTTTATGAATTAGAATAACATTGTAGTAGTCTCTTTTTCATACATCTCTTTCATGCTTGGTTACTTCATGATAATCTTTTCAAAGAAAAATGATTTACAAAAACATCTTTTTTATTTTATGAATCATCATGTCTTACAAAGAGATGTTTGTTGTATTTTTATATAAGTCTTCCGCAACATTACGTTTACCTTGTGTTCTTTTCATGCTTATCTCAAGTTTTCAAACTCAAATTTTTTTAAATGGTAGACTTGCATGGTAAATGTTATATCATTCCTTTTTAAAGCTAAAAACTCTAATTTATTTCTATAACCATACTTATACTTAAAACTCTGATTTACTTCTATGAAAACTATTCTAAAACTCCTTATCATTTTCTTCTCTCTCAAAGCTCGATCATGCCTTTAACTTCTCATCAAAACTTTTATGTGTTTTGCTTCCTTACCCACTTTTGCTAATAACAAAAGGGGGAGATCTAACATGATGAATAAAATCCGCTATCAAAATGAAAAACTAACATGATTAATTAAGATGATATCTTACATATAAGGGGAGCATTCACTTAGGGGGAGCATGTATTTAGGGGGAGCAATTATAAATACTAAAATTGATAATTATCCTAAGTCATCACTCTCTCACACACACAAGTAGGCTTCATCATGCTTATATATTAATGCTCTGATTTATCATTAATGGATTTGTTATTATCAAAAGGGGAAGTTTGTTGGAACATGGTCTTCCGCATCTCCTAGGTTTGAGAATAACAAATCCTATGTGTATTTGATCTTGTGTGTTTAAGTGTGCAGGAATCAAAGTCCATATGACTCAAGGATAACATAAGAAGGTTGCCCCCAAATTTGAGCCAACAAATACAACATGCCCACTAGCGCCGACGGGAGCACCTAGCGCCCGGCGCTAGCGATGAGTTGCGCAATCCCGGGAGTACATTTAGAAGGAGCTAGCGCCAGGCAGTAGCAGATAGCGCAGGCGGTAGCGCGGAGCAAAAGAGGCAAGATGGAAATGTTTTCCTCGGATTGAAGATTCTCCCGCACAGAATATGTCCTAATATGGGATAGCGTCGGCGGTAGCGATAGCGTAGGCCCTAGCGCTAAGGCTATAAATAGGACCCCTCTTCTCTCATTTTGTACACACATCAGATATAGGGGCTGAGTGCTAGAATTCCAGAGCCTGATTTGGCCGTAGGTTAGTCTCATACCAAACCTCTGCGAATTTTTGAAGGAGAATCTCTTCACGCCGGATCCAAACGACGTCCGCTTCTACAACGCTTACTCTACATCGGATCTTCGTCTCCAACTTCAGAAGTTCTTCAAGAGGGAGTTTTTATTATTATCTTTTCATATTCCTTGTAAACCGTTAGAGAATTCGCCTCGTGTTGGCGACTAGGTCTGGGAAGGGTTTAGGGAGAAATTCGCCTCGTGTAGGCAACTAGATCTAGGTTAGGTCTAGGGGTGCTCAAGGCCATATCCGGGGTAGGATTGGCTAGAGCGGCTTGAGGCCTAATCCGGGGAAGGATAGGCTAGGGCCACTGGTTCGTGGGGATGCGAGTCGGGATAGAAAACAAAAGGAGTTTATTATTATTCGCCACCGATTTCTAGCATTATAGAAATCAACTTTTGTAAACCTCATATTTCATATTAATAAAACATGTCTCTATTTGATTTTACTTAGTGTTTTTTATTTTCTCATCATCTTAATCAGTTATTATTTTAAGATATTTAAAAATAAAGAAAAATTTAAAACCCTTATTCACCCCCCCCCCCCCTCTAAGGGCCTCTACCAATCCAACAGTTAATACAAACATCGACACATAGGCCGACAAATAAAGGAAAGCAGGAAAAGGAGTTTGACTTTCTTTGGCTAACTCGACTTGGGGCTTTATACTCGTTATGCTATGCGTCACCTCCATCAAACACAAATAGGAGGTAAATGAGGGTCAGTTATGAGTTTGACCACATACCGTGTAACAATCTCACCCCCACCCTCGTCCATCCTAGCCAAGTCCAAAGTGGGGTACCGCTCACCTGCAAGTAAGTCGCAACTTGCAACATGTAGCAAAAATAAAGATAGTGAAAGTACTCTACACTGTATGAGATTTCAAGCACAATCAATCTTCTAGGTTGAGCATAAAATAAGAGAACCTAGAAGTACAATTGATGTTGGTTGGGTTCGCCCAGATGTTCACCACAACCGCCTAAGCAACAACACATGAAGCTAACATAACACCATTCCATAATATTACATTCATGGGTACTCACAACCACATGATTTCAAACACTCAAGGCATACACTAGGAACACTCTCTCATGAGTCTACCACCAATCTAAGATATGATAACTTAGTTGTCATTTGAGCTTTTGTCGGACGTCGGGCGGAGAGATCTCGCTTGACACGGCCTCTCCCATGATCAATCAGTATTCATGAGATGCATAGTGCCGGTTTGGTTCAGCTTTTGCCCGTGCTCAAGTTATAGTGACACCGACACAATGTGGGTGCGACTTTACCTCGGCCCGTACACGTTCAAGATGCACTAATGCTACAAAATCAATATGTTATGCACCTAATCCACATGTGAGGACATAGGATTCGTACGCACTACCAGCATAGGAGGTCCAAGTCAACTCCACTATGATTTGTGGTGAAGGTATGTGTTCTACCACATCACAACCTTAGGGACTTCGATAGGTACTCCAAGAGCTCCCTCAATCCCAAGCCCCATAACAAGATGATGCATTTCACAGGGATGGTGGTGCAGCCTGACAAACATGAGCGAGAGAAGGAGCATGAGATTCGTGAAGTGAGCTTAGATTGTGAGTTAGAAGACATAGCTAGGAAGATGTACATTTACTTTTGATTTTATATGAATAAAAATTATGTACTAAAACTTATGTGGCACCGCCACCATTATCTATCTATGAATATTTTGCAATTCTTTATTTTATCTTACTCTTCCACTAGATTGATATGATTGGAAATGAAGTGTAAGGCTTATAAGATGAGGGTTCTGGGAAGCGGGCATAAGGTCTGTCTCAGATGTGTACAGGGGGTGAGATCTTACAAATGGTCTTTTCCAATTTCTATACTGTTGACATGACCTCTTCTTGCTAATTCCACCTCCTCTACTTGAGCTCGCCCACATAGTGAATGCCCTGGGAGTGTAATTATCTTTTCTGGTTTCGATACTATTGACGCGACCTCTACTCGGTAATTCCACCATCTCTAGTTGAGCTATGCTCGATCTTTTCCAGTTTTGATATTGTCAATACGACCTCAGCTTGCCAATTCCACCTCTTCTAGTTGATCTCGCTCACATAGGCAATGTCCTGAGAGTGTGATGATATTTTTTATTTTCGATATCGCTGACATGACCTTGCTCGCCAATTCCACCTCCTCTAGTTTAGCTCATGAAAGTGAGGTTAGATCTTAGATTTACTCTAGAGGGGGTGAATAGAGTTTTAAAATATTTTTCACTTATTTTTATAGCGGAATTAAAATAGTGATATATATATATGTGTACTGAGTGGTTTATAAAAAACAAATAAAGAAAACAACACAGTACAGAAAATAAACACAAACACGGAAGACAAAAGGATCTATAGTAGTTCCCTAATAAACCTGAGTATATCTACTCTTCTACCACCCTAGGTAGGAATCCACTAGGTTTTTGATCAGGTGTCCTATCACCAATAGGTTTTTGATCAGGTGCTCAAACACCACTGAGCTTTTGATCAGGTGCTCAAACCAACTACAGGTTTTTGATCAGGTGCCCTGCCACCAAGGAATTAACTTTTGAAGGGAGTTAGAACCCTGTACATAATGGGATAAAGAGTTTATGAGATTCTTCTCTGTCAACAATCTGAGAGAAGGCTAGTGGATTGTGTTGATGTAAAGCTCCCCCTGTCTGATAGAAATGGTTGACAGTTGATGATGGATCTTTCACTTGAATGAAATAACTTCCTGATAGCTGATGAATCTGAGAGACAAAGTTTCTCAGATTTGTTGTTGCTCTTGAAGATTTGAACTAGCAGCAGGATACTAAGAGAATGATCTTGTGTTGTTGTTCTCAGAGAATGATATTGCTGCTGTAGAAGATGAACACTGAAAGCTTTTTCTTTTTCTTCCTGTATATCTTTTTCGCGACTGTTTCTTTCTCTGTATTTTTTTTATCTTCTTGATGTACTGCTGTTAAACTTCTTCTTTATTTTTCCTTAGAAAAATCTCTGACTGATTTGAAATTCAAATTTTTTTAATTAAGGAATAAAATATTCTGAGGAGAATATATCTTGGAACTGCAATCTGATAAACTTTATTTCTTTTCCTTTTTCATGAAAGTGTCCTTTTCCAATATATATCAACGACTACTTTCTCGGAAGAAGAGAATGGAAAGGAATATAATAAAGGAAAGATAAAAACTTGTCTTATCTGAAAGAATATATCCGTTGCTGAAAGTCGATCTGAGTTCAGAGAATAGAATAAAACTGATCCTTCTACAAATATGAAGCTGAGGAGAAATTTTGTCGATCTGAGAACTGAGTTCGTCGATCTGAAGGTTGAGTTCATCGAACTGAATGTTGATTTCGTCGAACTGAACTTCTGTTGCTGACTCGTCGAACGCTGACTGGAGTTCATCGATCTCAAGCTGGAGGTCATTGAACTGAGAGATAAAATCTGATAAGCTAGCTGGAATATTGAATTCGTCGAGCTGAGAAGAACTTTCGTTGATCTGAACATCTTGATACTTATTCGTCGAGCACAGAGCTGAGTTCGTCGAACTCAAACTGGAGTTCGTCGAACTGAAAGATAAACTGCTGAATCTGGCTGGAAGATCTGAGTTCGTCGAGCTGAGAAGCTATTTCGTCGAACACGGAAAGGAGTTCGTCGAACTCAATGTGAAATTCGTCAAACTGAAAGATAAACTTGATTCGTCGACCTGAAGCACGTCGTTCGTCGAACTCAGGATGGAGTTCGTCGAACGCAGTTTGGAGTTCGTCGAACGCAGAAACTTATTCTTTTTCTTAAGTTCTAACAGCCTAAAACCTTGACCCTTAGATTATACATTGGGGTCAACTTAGTCCTAGTCAACAGATAGTGATCCTTGCCCAAATCAGTAATAGGGTTGTTCCAACAATCTCCCCCTATTTGGGTTAGGATACTATTTGACAAAATCAAATAAAACAACAGAAAAACAGCAGAGCATATATATCTGACAGAATGTAAATTCATTTCAGCAGATAAAAGAAATATAGTGCTCTGAGTTTAGAAACATTACATTGAAAATAGAAAATATAGCAAAACCAAATAAACAGAACCTTTACTTCTTTTCTGAAGGAGGCTTGAATATAATTTCTCTGTTTGGGTTTTCTGATTCCTTTTTACTCATATAGAGATCATGAGCTCCCAGCATGGTTTGAGATGATGCATGAGGAACCACTGCTGCTGGGTGCAACCTTAAGTAATCTTCAGCATGAAATAAGTGCTTTGATCTGTACTTTTCAAACTCTTTCTTTCTGAATTCTGAAATAGTTGAGTGCTGAGAAAAATCTTTACCTTCAGCTTTTGCCTTGTTAATCTGAGCTGCTGCAACAAATCTGCTTTGTTGATCTTCATTATTGATCTTCTTTACCGAAAACTGTATCATATCTGTATCTGCATTAACTGGAGCAAAAACTGCATCTGAAAACTGCATCATATGGAGCTTCTTCATAAAGTATCTCCCCCTGAAACTGGAGCTTCTTCATAAAGCCTCTCCCCTATCAAAAAGGAGTTTCTTCATGAAACATCTCCCATGCCTAGTTTCAGGAAGACCTGAAGCTAGGCCCCTTAAAAAGGGGACATTTGTATAGGAGGTAGGGAAGGATGCAATTTTAAAAGAAATGTTGTCATTGTTCCTGCAAAAGAAAAAGAGAGATCAAGTGCAAAGGAACTGGAAAGAAAAATAATTTCTGTAGGCATAAAGTCAAAATGAAATAAAAGTTTGATTATATAGAGAGATCAGAAGTCGAAAAGACTTTAGCCTTCGTCAGACTGCGTTCGACGAAAAATTAATTTTCGTCAATCTCAGTTCGACGATCTGGTTGACTTCGTCGATCTCCGAAGTAGGCTTCGTCGATCTCCGTTCGACGAAAGACTAGATTTCGTCGATCTTCGTTCGACGAAATAGTTGACATTGTGTCTCTGTGGTTGGGCTGAGACAGCTTCCAGTCTTAGCAGATTCTTCAATCCCGTCCCAGCGGATCCTTCTGTCCCGTCCCAGTGGATCCATACAACTTCTCAGTGGCCCTAGGCCTTGTCTCAGCGGTTTAGCTGAGATTGAGAGCTTGTCTCAGCTGTTTAGTTGTTTAGTTGTTTAGCTGAGAGCTTGTCTCAGTTGTTTCAATTGTCTCAGTCTTAAGGGTGTGTACTCATTCTTTTATTATCAGCTACTGGGAGTTTGATCCTGTTGGTCATGAACTTCTTAAGTTGTTGTTCTTCAAACAAATGAAGAATGTCTTGGAACAGATAGCGATCCTGTACCTGCAAAATGTCTCTGGTAGAGGTGGTGTTCCTCTCCTTATTTAATATGTTAGTTGTTCTTGACCCAGACTACTTTGGGTCCTTTTGTTTTTCCACAAAAATCTAAAATATAAGATATCTCAGGCTGATCCTTATAGCCTTGTGGATGATATCTCCTTGGAGGAATTATCCACTCAGTGAAAGGATTTTTAGTTTGTTGAGAATAAGAATTCTTTAGATTTTTAGTATTTTTTTCGTTCGACGAATTTGGATGAATTCGTCGATCGCCGTTCGACGAAGTGAAGTGCTTTCATCGAGCGTCGTTTGAAAAATAACTATACTGAAGGTCTGTTTTCAGAGTTCGTCGATCTCTGTTCGACGAAATGAAGTGATTTCGTCGAGCTCCGTTCGACGAATTCTGTTGAATTCCTTTATTCTTAACACCTTGCTTGAGATATTTTTATCTACTTCTACTACCTCTTTGTTCTTGGCAGAAATGAATTTTACTGGTGTAGATAAAATGTTTTTCTTAATTAGATGTGGCTCACTTGATGATGCACCCAAGCCCAGTCTGTCACTGAGTCTGGCATTCACTATGCTTGTGATGTCCATCAGTTTGATACTTCTCCAATTGAGGGATTCTTTAAACTTCTTAGCTTCAGATAACTTGTTCTCAATGAGAACAATGTGTTCTCCGGAGGCAGCCAATTCTTTCTTAAGATTGACATTATCTTCACTTAGTTGGTTCATTTCAGCCAACTTATTTCCGAGGGAAATTATTTCCCTCTTAGATTTAATTAAATCTAAACAAAGAGTTTTAAAATCATTTTTGAAATCATTTGAATTAAAATCAAAGTTAGATATTACTTGATCAACATCAGTTTCAGATTCTGATTCTTCTGAATTACTTCCTGAGGCATTGATAGCCATCATGCAGAAACTCTTTCATCTGCATCATCTTCATCATCACTGGAGCTGGATGATGATGCATGTTCTGACTCACTGCTTGAGTCATAGATAGCCATCAAACATTGATCTTTGTCATTTGATTCATTCTCATCTTCAGATGAGCTGGATGAAGACTCTGACTTTTCTACAGAACCTTCAACCATGTTGTTGAGGGAATTCCAAATATCCCTTGCTGAGGTGCATTCCACAACCTTTTGGAAAATTTCATCAGACATTGTTTGTGCCGAGATATTCATTGCTTTGGCATCTGCACTTCTTTGTTTCTTCTGTGCATCTGTCCACTCAGGAGGTGGAACAGCATTAGAGTTAGTTGTTGTAGGAGTAAGAGGTCCTGTCAAAATAACATTAAAAATTTCTTCATCAATAGAATTCGTATATAATTTGATCCTTGCCTTCCATAATGCAAACTTATTTAGATTGCACATAGGAGGTCTTGTGCTTGAGTATTCTTTGTTCTGTGCCATGAGTTTTAAGAAGAAGAAAAAACTCTATAGGAAATTAAGATCTAATTGATCTTTTGATTCAGGTGTTAGCCTGTAAAGAATCAACCTACCTCTGATACCAATTGAAAGTGAGGTTAGATCTTAGATTTACTCTAGAGGGGGGGTGAATAGAGTACTAAAAAGTTTTTCACTTATTTTTATAGCGGGATTAAATAGTAATATATATATGTGTACTGAGTGATTTATAAAAACAAATAATGAAAACAGCACAACATAGTACAGAAAATAAACACAAACACGGAAGACACGAGGATCTATAGTAGTTCCCCAATAAACCTGGGTATATCTACTCTTCTACCACCCTAGGTAGGAATCCACTAGGTTTTTGATCAGGTGTCCTATCACCAATAGGTTTTTTATCAGGTGCTCAAACACCACTGAACTTTTGATCAGGTGCTCAAACCAACTACAGGTTTTTGATCAGGTGCCCTGCCACCAAGGAGTTAACTTTTGAAGGGAGTTAGAACTCTGTACATAATGGGATAAAGAGTTTATGAGATTCTTCTCTGTCAACAATCTGAGAGAAGGCTAGTGGATTGTGTTGATGTAAAGCTCCCCCTGTCTAATAGAAATGGTTGACAGTTGATGATGGAGCTTTCACTTGAATGAAATAACTTCCTGATAGCTGATGAATCTGAGAGACAAAATTTCTCAGATTTGTTGTTGCACTTGAAGATTTGAACTAGCAGCAGGATACTGAGAGAATGATCTTGTGTTGTTGTTCTCAGAGAATGATATTGCTGTTGTAGAAGATGAACACTGAAAGCTTTTTCTTTTTCTTCCTGTATATCTTTTTCGCGACTGTTTCTTTCTCTGTATTTTTTTTATCTTCTTGATGTACTGCTGTTAAACTTCTTCTTTATTTTTCCTTAGAAAAATCTCTGACTGATTTGAAATTCAAATTTTTTTAATTAAGGAATAAAATATTCTGAGGAGAATATATCTTGGAACTGCAATCTAATAAACTTTATTTCTTTTCCTTTTTCATGAAAGTGTATTTTTCCAATATATGTCAATGACTACTTTCTCGGAAGAAGAGAATGGAAAGGAAAGATAAAAACTTGTCTTATCTGAAAGAATATATTCGTTGCTGAAAGTCGATCTGAGTTCAGAGAATAGAATAAAACTGATCCTTCTGAAAATATGAAGCTGAGGAGAAATTTCGTCGATCTGAGAACTGAGTTCGTCGATCTGAAGGTTGAGTTCGTCGAACTGAATGTTGATTTCGTCGAACTGAACTTCTGTTGCTGATTCGTCGAACGCAGACTGGAGTTCGTCGATCTCGAGTTGGAGGTCGTCGAACTGAGAGATAAAATCTGATAAGCTAGCTGGAATATTGAATTCGTCGAGCTGAGAAGAACTTTCGTCGAGCTGAGAAGAACTTTCGTCGATCTGAACATCTTGATACTTATTCGTCGAGCGCAGAGCTGAGTTCGTCGAACTCAAACTGGAGTTCGTCGAACTGAAAGATAAATTTCTGAATCTGGCTGGAAGATCTAAGTTCGTCGAGCTGAGAAGCTATTTCATCGAACACAGAAAGGAGTTCGTCGAACTCAATGTGAAGTTCATCGAACTGAAAGATAAACTTGATTCGTCGACCTGAAGCACGCCGTTCGTTGAACTCTGGATGGAGTTCGTCGAACGCAGTTTGAAGTTCATCGAACGCAGGAATTTATTCTTTTCCTTAAGTTCTAACAGCCTAAAACCTTGACCCTTAAACAATACATTGGGTTCAACTTAGTCCTAGTCAATAGATAGTGATCCTAGCCCAAATCAGTAATAGGATTGTTCCAACAGCTCGCTCGCATGGCGAATGCCCTGGGAGTGTGATGATTTTTTTTTGTTTCAATTCAATCTATCTATCCTTCCGATCAGAGTTGAATTAAGGGAATATATTGACTGAAGAGGATTCCTACTCTTTTTCTTTCTGAATTGAAGCAAGAATTGGAAAAGAATACAACAAGTACAAAAAGAAGTAAGAAACCGATTGGTAAGATTCAATTCAATACTTTGTTCATTAGGGTTTGATTTTGTCATTGCTCTCTAATTAGAATTAGCAATTTCCCGCCAAAATACTCTCATTGAGATAGCTGAAAAATGAAAGATTATTAGACTGAAATTACGCTCCCACGGAGCGGTAACAGCACTGATGCATAAATAAGAGGGGTGTGTCATCTCTATCACCCTTATTATGTGTTGTTGTGCCTAATTCTGAGGACGCTTCTTCATACGTGGTAATGTGGCATGCGGAATACTGGAGGTAGAGGTCCTGGTTCAACAAAAGGGTGTAACTTGGGGACTGCGCAAGAGCGTTATTGCCACAAATTGTCGAGTGTAAACTGAAACTACCCGGCATCGAGCTACCTGAGCAGGTTGTTCCAAGAAAAGTGCCTCTTGACCAAACATGGTTCTTTCTACCTCCAGCCTTTTTGCTCGTGTCAATTTGGGTAGAATTTCACTGGTATCAGAATTTTTGAATTTCTGCGTGAATGGAAAGGAAGTTTTTTAATCACTAACCCGGGCCTACTTTAAAATCTTACTCAGCGGCATATGGAGGTCCTTATGGCAGAACGGACCGATCTGGTCTTTTAATGATCGGAACTATTCCCATCTGATCTTCCCTTAATTCAGGCAAGATATTAAGCAAGTCAGATCCAACTCTGATAAGAAGGACAAATAGTTGAATTGAAACAAATGTCGATAGACCGCATGAATGCTTTGGTCTCTCTCATCTCCTCTTTCGATTCGATTTTCCCTAAAAGATCTAGGCTACTAAGCTAAGTGAATGCATTAGCCTTAGGTGATGTACATGAGTCTCCTCTAATATAGTACTTCATTCTTAGTGCTATCGTGGCATCTCATTACCCTTTCTTTGTTCTCAATGGTCGTGTAGAAGCCAACTCCCCTCTTTCCTTCCATAAAAAAGAGCAAGATCTTCAACTTAGTTCCCAAAGAGAATCCATCCGGGTTCAGGTTATATAAAAGAATGGAAGGGAGACAAAGTCCTAACTAAATCAACACACAAGAACCTCAACCGTCTACCCAATCCATCCATCGAGTCGATCTGATTCGTTCTTATCTATAGATAAGGCAAGAGAGAACTTATGACCTCACGGATGGAGAGGAATTCCCCGGTCTTCCTATCAAGACTTCGGTTGGGTTTTCAAGACCTACTCTTTCAACCGCTCAAACATCCATCCCTTCGCGCTTCGCCCGCCCTATCTATCTGCGCGCTGGCAGGTAGGGGAAACTCTATGTATACTTGCTTACGCTCCACCCCATAAGCTGACTCTATTTTCTATCGGTTAGTGAAACTTTTCCGGTAGTACGAATCGTTACGCTTCTTTCCATATGAAAATATGCATCGTCGATTGCTGCGCAACATGTCAAGAAGTGACTTGAATTTCCTCAAGTTCCAAGCCCGCTCTTTAGGGCTCAAGTTCCAAGCCCGCTCTTTAGGGCTCAAGTTCCAAGCCCGCGCTTTAGGGAATGAATCAACTTCGCTGCCGCTCGCCTCTTTCAATTCTGGATTGATCCTTCTCAACATGTGCATCAAAGACTGACTTATCTTCAGTAGTTTTTTAGGTCATCTTTTCCAGCTGTACAACCTTGTTCAGTTAAGAGAAAGCGAAGGCTGCCTAGGGTATATAAAGGCGAACAAGCGTGGTTGCGATAGCGATGAAGAGGACGATAGGGGCTCATAAACCGGGCTTTTGTGCACTTGCTGGTCAGTTTTACTCTTATTCCCCACCGGGCGCATACAATTTTTTTTAACCGTCTTTGTGAACATGAAGAGATGGGATTTAGTTTTCACGTTTTCACTAAGGGACAGAGTTTGTCGTCCTTTCGTACTTTTCTAACTTTCTATACTTTTTTTTTGATAGGACAGATAAGACTGATTTTCTATTTACCCTCAGTTTCTCTTTCTGGGTATTCCAACTTTGAGCTAAAGGGCTTCTTAGGAAGACACCCTTCCATATCTCTGGTAAGATTGCTATTGTTATTCAAGCTATCCAAGGTAGGTAATTAGCTCGTTCCCTCTCTTCTTTGAAAGTGTGTGGTAAGGGCCCGAGAAAATGAAAGTATTCAAATTTCAATCCCAGTGCTCAGGTCATCCCCAGCAATTACGGATAAAACCTTACATTGTGTTCCCATGCCGCCTATCGACCTGATTATCGAACTACAACCAGGACTTATTGCTATGAACCTCGACAGGCCGCCGCCATCCGTGAGCACCTCACACAAGTCTTTGAACAAATCCAGGTAGAAAACCGAGCCGCGCTCGCGGAAGAACGTTATTAGCCCCATCAAGCGCGTCATCGCCAGGGGACAAATTGAGACAACGGAACACCGCAATGCTTCAGGATAACCGTGATCTCGTGGCATGGATGAAAGCAGACGCCTGCTCTCAACGATGGCTCGCACAAGGTCGTCCATCCAACCGGAGTACTCTGCACTCGCTAGCGGTCATTAGGCGTCCTGATCTCGATCGCAGCAAAAATATTGTATCGAACCCTACAGGAGGCAACTTGTTCCTCTGTGAGAGTCGACTGCATCCTCATCGTCTTACCCTTCACTACACGCCTCGGAGCCTGCAAAAAAAGAACAAAAAACAAAATGGTTAGACAATGCATCCACGGTCGCAAAGGTCGCACAGGGCCCGCGCGCTCGCCACAACCACGCGCAAAAAGGACGCGCACAACGCCCCCGCACAGAACGCGCTCACGAAGCGCGTACAGCCGTCCGGCCTTGGGCGCAGCCGCGCATGGACGTCGCCCCAGCCTTGGGCGAGGACGCCCCAGGCCGCGGCCGGCCAGGGCGCTGCCGCTCGAGGCCACGCCGGCCTTGGGCGAGGCCGCCTTAGGCCGTGATCGCCTATGGCCCCGCCGCCCGAGGCCCCGCCGGCCTGGGGCGAGGCCGCCGTAGGCCGAGGCCGCCTAGGGCGCAGCCGCCCAAGGCCGCGCCGTCCTTGGGCGAGGCAGCCCTCGGCCGCGACGGCCTAGGGCGTCGCCGCCCAAGGCCTCGCCGACCTTGGGCAAGGCCACCCGAGGTCGGCCCGGCTGCCCTCCGTCTCGGTCGCCCTCTTGGTCGGTGGCCGCGCGCCGTCTCCTCCTTCCGGCTATGCCCGTTTAGGGTTTGGGGGTAGGGCCATCATTTCTGGGAATTTGGTGATCCGCGTGATAGAATCCGGGCGATCATATTGGTCGGTCCAATAATTAGCGGGTATAATTACCGGACCGCCCCTTCAAAAGCCTATAAATAGACCCCTTTTATTCACTAATGGACTTCACTTTTGGGGAGAGGAGGAATTCTCTCTCTTACTCTCTCTCTCTTACTCTCTCTCTTTCTCTCTCTTCCTCTCTCTCTCTCTCTCTCTAGAGATTGGAGACTTGGAACCTGCTATCAGGAGACTTGGAACTCGCTATCAGCAGACCGCTGAGAGACTTGGAACTCGCTATCAGTAGCCCGCTGGGAGACTTGGAACTCGCTATCAGCATACCGCTGGGAGACTTAGAACTTGCTATCAGTAGACCGCTTGGAGGCTTGGAACTTGCTATCAGTAGACCGCTTGGAGGCTTGAAACTCGCTATTGGTAGACCGCTTGGAGGCTTGGAACTCGCTATTGGCAGACCAATCAAGGAACGGAAGGCCCGTAGTTGTACGGTCGAAGCTTGGACCCGGGGGTCAAACCCGCATTGGAGCAAGACAACAAACTCTCTCTCTCTCACCTCCATCGTTGTAACGAGGCGCGACCTGTCACCTCGCTCTCTCAAGAACAAATCTGTAGAAGAACTCAAAGCATAGTGAAGGTTAGGCCGGCACAGCTCCGGCCGCGTGGTTTTTCACTCCGATTGCGGGTTTTCCACGTCATCAGCTCTTGGACTCGGTTTTCTCAGGAGACCCATTTATCTGTTTGCACGTTCAAGCGCTAGCGGGCTAAGGCGGTAGAATTGTCTAATCTACCGGAGGCCCGGAGCGATCCGCAACAATAGTAATCTTGAATGTGACATATCTACGAGCAGTTTAAACTCCGGTGTTGATTCAATAAAAACTTATCATATCTGCTTGTGTTGGATTGTGTTGTTTGTTGAGGAAACTGATGACTACTTGAATCACAAAATTGTTGAGAATTTTTTTATAATATCATCTAATTTTTGTTTTAGGTGTTGTAAGTGGTAATTATATTTGGCCAAAATGTTTCGACACTAATTTGATGTCGGATGAATCACTAATGACTGCTCCGGCGATGTTTTTGATTTACCTAATCAGAGAAATGAAAGTGTGTTCGAGTAACCTCCATTTCCAAGCTTCGATGCGGTTGGAAAGGACAAAACCTTCATATTTTCCATGCCGCGGGGGAGAGGGGGGTGAGAGATTAAGGCTCTGTTTGGGGCGGCGGCTGCGGATCAGAGAGCTGCTGATGGAGTAGAGCCCTTAGAAAGAGCTCTCAGAAAAGCTCTACAGGTAGAGGTGCAGACTGTTTGGTAGAAAAATCAGGCTCAGAAAGCTAGGGTTTGGAATCCGAAGAGATCTGGAAGAGGAGGGTTCGGAATCGCCGGAGGAAAGCTCGGAATGGCCGAAGGAAGGCTCGGAATGGCCGGAGGAAGGCTCGGAATGGCCGGAGGAAGGCTCGGAATGGCCGGAGGAAGGCTCGGAATGGCCGGAGGAAAGCTCAGAATGGCTCGGAATGGCTCGTCGGATGGAGGCGAGGTCGTGGTGGCGTTCTCGCTGTCGTGGTGGTGTCGTGGAGGAGGAAGAGAGCAGCGATTTCCGATGAGGAAGAAGATCGCGTGACGGAAGAATAACCTGAGACGCGATTTCCGGGAGCTAGACGCGGGCCCTTTGCGACACTCCAAAAATCTGCTAATACGCGATATTTTAGAAAAGCGATTTTCATAAGCCGCCGCCCCAAACAACAGATATTGCGGCTGCGGATCAAAGAGCAGCTCTCTGATCCGCAGCCGCCGCCTCAAACAGAGCCTTGTTCTCATCAGAGCCGCCGAACCCGTTCCCAAATGGAGCCTTACACTTTGTTTGGCTTTTTGATGTGTGACACGTTGTTTCGAACTGTGGAGCGACTGCTCAGGTGCAATTGTCAAAGCATTCTAGAGCACATTTGTCATGCCAAAACAACGCCACTCTGCCAATCAATAGCGGTACCCAATCTCCGTTGGATTTGAAATCGTCGACTACTGAAAATAGCCTAATTATGAGCCAACTATTTTGACCAACTTTTCTTGTGGCCAACCTATAATGATTAGAACAAGCTTAAAACCTCCGGAGCTAATATTAGTAGTATTTTGTATTGCACAATTGGCTTAACTAGTGCTTAAACATCTGGTTATGCTTTATTTTGATTTACAAATGCTTTGAATTATATAAGAGAATCATGATTTTAAGTTGATTTTCAAGAACTTTTGTGTGGAATTGCAGGATGTTCATTATCAGGGAATGGATCTGAAGTAGACTCATGCGCCGGTCCGTTATTACTAAATTCATGAGATTGAGATGTCCATTATTTTGTACCATTATATGTAGTTTACTGTAATCAGATTGATTTAGTAATTTGTGTTGGCTACATGAATGATGTGGGTATATAATATGAGTGGCAGGCACGGGGCGACACCCCTACAATCAATCGCGACAGTACCTCAACTCCGACATATATGGGGCTCTGCCCCTATCAATTAATTAATACAGGTTAAAATAAGCACACTATCAATTAATAAATGCGAAAATTTGTTATACACCACTTTTCAAATTTTATTACAAAATTATAATCTTACTGTATATATTATCATGCAAGTTAAATCAGATTTAATATAGTTGATGAGTTCAATGATAGCTCCTCGAAAATACCGATTGTTGAAACCAATAACTTGGTCTCTGTGAAGTCCGGGCCCTCAACAAGTTGGGGGGTGACCTCACACTTACTTCTCCCAAGGGAGAGCTCTAGGCTAAGAGGCTAAGGAACTAGGAATGAAACCAAGGGCTTAGCGAGGAGGTCCCACCACACATCCGGAAGATCTTAGAGCGCTTCCCCTCGCAAGCCAATGCTAAGCTTGGGCACCATTGGAGGCTCTTTCCACCCAACAAAGAAACTTTGGGAGAGAGAAGGCCAAAAGAGAGATACTAGAGAGAACCTCTCCAAATGGTGCCCCCTTGGTCCTATTTATAGGATTTTAAACTTGATCTGCAAATAACCACAATCTGGCCTACGAGATTACCAAAATACCATCGGATTTGGCCTGCGAACAGCCAAATCCCGTTGTTCCGAGGCGCTAAACGCAGACCGCCCCCTCTCTTCGGGGCTGGGCGAGGCGAGCTGGAAGGGTGCCTCCCTCCTGAGCTCGCCCCCTTTGCTGGGAGCGGGGCGAGAGGAGCTCGTCCCCCTTGCTGGGAGCGGGGCGAGAGGAGCTCGCCCCCTCCTTGGGAGCGGGGGCAGGAGGAGCTCGCCCACCTTGCTGAGAGCGGGGCGAGAGGAGCTCGCCCCCTCCTTGGGAGCGGGAGCGAGAGGAGCTCGCCCCCTCCTTGGGAGCGGGGGCGAGAGAAGCTCCCCCCCTTGCTGGGAGCGGGGGCGAGAGGAGCTCGCCCCCCTTGCTGGGAGCGGGGCGAGAGGAGCTCGCCCCCTCCTTGGGAGCGGGGGCGAGAGGAGCTCCCCCCCCCCCCCTTGCTCGCCTCCTGCATGAGCTGGGTGAGCGGGAGGCCTCTACCTCCAACGCTAGCCCTCTTTTCTCCCTGCTCTGGAACATACTAAAAAATGATGTCAAGAATACCTCATCGGATCTGGGGGCCCACTCGTCGAATACAGGGTTCTACACAATCTCCGCTCTTTTCGAGCGAAGTACACGCTCGGAAAGAAAAGTCCAACCCAGCACATTCGGCGAGTGGCGCCGAAAGAAATTGGGAAGACTCCACTTCATCCTGGTGAAAATTTACTAAGGCTTTCTTGGGGGGCCACCCTGCCGACTGGTGATGGCCCGGCTAACTGGGCCATGTTGGGGAAAAACACTTAACCTCCCTAGGAGGTCAACCTGCCCTGCCGGCTAGAGAGTGCCCGGTCAGCGGAACCATCCGAGGGGAAGAGAACTTTGCCTCCCTGGGAGGTCAACCTGCCATGCCGGCTAGTGAGAGCCTGGTCAGCGGAACCATCGGAGGGGAAGAGAACTTTGCCTCCCTGGGAGGTCAACCTGCCCTGCCGGCTAGTGAGAGCCCGGCTAGCGGGTCTGCTCGGGGCTAACTGCCTCTGAAACCTGCCACCGAGTGAGCATATGGCCCTGCCAGCTAGGTGGGAGTCTGGTCAGTGGGTCTGCTCGGGGCTAACTGCCTGTGAAATCTGACACCGAGTGAGCCTACGGCCCTGCCAGCTAGGTGAGAGCCTGGTCAGCGGGTCTGTTTGGGGCTAACTGCCTCTGAAACCTACCACTGAGTGAGCCTACGGCTCTGCCAGCTAGGTGGGAGCCTGGTCAGCGGGTCAGCTCGGGGCTAACTGCATGTGAAACCTGCCACCGAGTGAGCCTACGGCCCTGTCAGCTAGGTGCGAGCTTGGTCAGCGGGTCTGCTCGGGGCTAACTGCCTCTGAAACCTGCCACCGAGTGAGCCTACGGCCCTGCCAGCTAGGTGAGAGCCTGGTCAGCGGGTCTGCTCGGGGCTAACTGCCTCTGAAACCTGCCACCGAGTGAGCCTACGGCCCTGCCAGCTAGGTGAGAGCCTGGTCAGCGGGTCTGCTCGGGGTTAACTACCTCTGAAACCTGCCACTGAGTGAGCCTACGGCCCTGCCAGCTAGGTGGGAGCCTAGTCAGCGGGTCTGCTCTGGGCTAACTGCCTATGAAACCTGCCACCGAGTGAGCCTACGACCCTGCCAGCTAGGTGCGAGCCTGGTCAGTGGGTCTGCTCGGGGCTAACTGCCTGTGAAATCTGCCACCGAGTGAGCCTACGACCCTGCCAGCTAGGTGAGAGTTTGGTCAGCGGGTCTGCTCGAGGCTAACTGCCATTGAAACCTGCCACCGAGTGAGCCTACGACACTGCCAGCTAGGTGCGAGCCTTGTCAGCGGGTCTACTCGGGGCTAACTGCCTCTGAAACCTGCCACCGAGTGAGCCTACGACCCTGCCAGCTAGGTGGGAGCCTGGTCAGCGGGTCTGCTCGGGGCTAACTGCCTCTGAAACCTGCCACCGAGTGAGCTTACGACCCTGCCAGCTAGGTGAGAGCCTGGTCAACGGGTCTACTCGGGGCTAACTGCCTGTGAAATCTGCCACCGAGTGAGCCTACGACCCTGCCAGCTAGGTGAGAGCCTGGTCAGCGGGTCTGCTCGGGGCTAACTGCCTTTGAAACCTGCCACCGAGTGAGCCTACGACCCTGCCAGTTAGGTGAGAGCCTGGTCAGCGGGTCTCCTCGGGGCTAACTGCCTCTGAAACCTGCCACTGAGTGAGCCTACGACCCTGCCAGCTAGGTGGGAGCCTGGTCAGCGGGTCTGCTCGGGGCTAACTGCCTCTGAAACCTGCCACCGAGTCAGCCTACGACCCTGCCAGCTAGGTGAGAGCCTGGTCAGTGGGTCTGCTCGAGGCTAACTGCCTTCGAAACCTGCCACCGAGTGAGCCTACGGCCCTGCCAGCTAGGTGAGAGCCTGGTCAGCGGGTCTGCTCCGGGCTAATTGCCTCTGAAACCTGCCACAGAGTGAGCCTACGACCATGCCATCTAGGTGGGAGCCTGGTCAGCGGGTCTGCTCGGGGCTAACTGCCTTTAAAACCTGCCACCGAGTGAGCCTACGACCCTGCCAGCTAGGTGGGAGCCTGGTCAGCGGGTCTGCTCGGGGCTAACTTCCTTTGAAACCTGCAACCGAGTGAGCCTACGACCCTGCAAGCTAGGTGAAAGCCTGGTCAGAGGGTCTGTTCGGGGCTAACTGCCTGTGAAACCTGCCACCGAGTGAGCCTACGGCCCTGTCAGCTAGGTGCGAGCCTGGTCAGCGGGTCTGCTCGGGGCTAACTGTAAGACTTGAACCTGATTTTGTATAATTATTTTATTATAGTTTAATATAAAAGAATTCCCCTATGATGAAATGAAAATCAGTGTTGATTCGACGTCGCAATTTAATTTGAAGTTTCGTGATTTCCGATGTTTTTGCGACGCTCGTTTCGTTTTCGATTTAAATTTCGTTATTGAAATAAGTATGATTAAGGCTTGGATTAAGCTAAATTGGTTTAATTAAGCTTAAGAGGAGGATTATGAGATGATGGTGGCGAATGGTGGTGGCTGATTTATGCTATTTTTATGGCTGTTTAAGATAGATGGTTAATGAGGTGGCAGGGCTAGCTGAGTGGGTTGGCTGTTTGGGCTAGCTGAACCTTGTTATGTTATGTGCTGGCCTCCTTTAGATATCTATTGATATATTATTAATATTATATTGCCTCTTAAGCGGTGGAATTTCTTTATCTTATTCCCGTACTGCTCCTCTACTTGCCACCTGCTGTAACCGTGCTGCTCCTCTATTGCTGCTCTGTTCCTTCACTTGGTCGACAACCTTGGGGCTATGGGAGAGAGAGCTTGAGGCCTTCTCCTATTTGTGTCGCCACTCTTCTTGTGCCTTGTTGGTTGCTGGATTGGCTAGGTGGCTTGGACCTAGCTTTGTAAGCTTTCTTTCATTCTTTCCCCTCCTTTACTACTTATTATTTTGCTATAAAGAAATTAGGGGATGGGGTTGTTGGCTGGATATGAAATCTGATTTGCATCTAGGGTTTTTCCCTCTTTTATTCCCTTGTTTGGTTGTGAATTAGAGGGCTTTTATTCGTCTTGATATTGGGGAGATTACGTGGCACCCTTTTACCCTAACTATTGATGCTCCTATTTGCTGATTTCAGTCAGCTGGCTGTTGTTCCTCTTGGCCGGCTGTTTGGCTGGTGGTTGGCCGGCTGTTTGGATGTTTCTGGGCTGCTGTTTATCTTATGCTTAATAACTATTTTTAGCTGAATTTGGACTGTAATGACAGCCCTTGGGGCTGCTGTTAGCAATCCTTTGTATTGTCATTATCAGCCCTAATCAAATGCCCACTTGAGATCTTGTATTGGCTGAATTTTGAGAAGTCTAGTGGCTGATTTTTGGGAGTTTCATAGCATTTAAATTCTGATTTTACACATGTCATTGGAGTCACTAGGCTTGTCCTTCCCTAGGCAACTCCTCGAGATCGTAGTTGTGTCCATCTGAGGGAATCTACTCGTAACTATTAAAGACGCAACCCTATAGTAAATGATTTACTTGATATTGCAGAGGATGGCGTCCGGAAATAGACGCGACGAGAATCCTGCGAAGGACAAGGATAAAGGAAGAGCTGCGGTGAGTCCTTACAGGCTTTGATTTCGTATACATTCGAATATTTTGCTGAATATGAATTGCTTTGATATAGAATGTGGAAGAATGGAAATCACTGAAATGTATGAAATCGCTAAAAAGCTAAATATGGATTAGCAAGCGATAGAAATTCTGAGGGGAATTAAAACAATTATTTCCTATATTTATGAATGGAATAAAATAAAATGAATAAGAAAAGAAAAGAGTGCGTCGACGCATCGAAACACTAAGGGTCAGCCTAATAGGGGTGGTAAGCTTCAGACTCCTACACCCAGTGGAGGGGTAGATCTCCCACGGAAATTGATACTGAAATGTCCAATTTAGGAGGCATGAGAGCCTGTTGCGCGGTGGGGCGCCCTAGAATGGACATTGATTTGATGGTCCCGGATATGTGATTAAGAATGACCCTCAGTATTTCGAGAGAACAAAAAGAAAGAAAGATAATTGAACATGAAAAAGAACTAGCATGAGCTATACGAACAGAATTAACAGAAATTACTCAGTTCTGTGCCCAGTTTACTTTACTTGTCTACTTTCATGTTCATACAGTTTTTCAGATTTATATAACTGTTTATTATAGCTGACTCTTCGTGTTTTCCTGTAGGATGGCCGAATAGGTAAGGATCTCACTTAGTTTTCTAAAACTAATTAGATGTTAATTTTCTTTTTAGGATCAGACCGCCAGCGTGCTAGGCCCCGCTAGAAGGAGACCTGCGGAGGATGAAAGGAAACAAAGGGAAGATACTTTTCGACAGAGGGTTAGAATGTATTTTAGTATTGTAAAGTTCAGTTTGATATGCACTTTTGTATGTTGGTCTTTCCTGTAAATATGGACATCATGTAAATTATGAGAATAAATACAAGTACTTTTATGTCATTTAAGGGTACCACTCCTGGGATCCGATTAACTGCATTATTTAATTGTGTAAAAACCTGCTAGAAGAAGATTTAAATTGTGGCGGGCTTCGGGCCGTTACAATTAAGTGGTATCAGAGCCAGGTTTTTCACGAGTTGCTTAATGCAGAGAGTACCAATTGAAGGAGATAATGTTATTTTGATGTTCATATACTGAATTGGGTCATGTCTGGTTTTCAGGAGCCCCTGCAAGTATACTCGAGCCGTAGAATCCGAGAGGCTCGAGAGGAACCTGAAGCTGCTAGGGAAGCTATGTTTGAAGAAAGTGATAATTGGCATAGAGCTGCCCCGCTTCAAATTGCAGATATAGCTCAGGCCATTGCGGAGGCTATTAGACTGGTACGGGATACTCCTCCTGTAGCTGCACCGGTTGTGCCAGCTATGCTTCCTCCAGCACCGATTGTGCCAGTTGTGCCTCCCCCAGCACTAGTGGATACGGATCTGAGGCCGTTTTTGGATTTAAAGCCGCCAACCTTCCGTGGAGGTCTTTCGCCGATAGAGACCGAGGACTGGATTTTGCGGATTGAGACTATATTCGAAGTGATGCGGTGTCCAGCTGAACGGAAAGTGGAGTTAGCTGCCTTTTTGCTGGAGGGTGAGGCGAAGCGATGGTGGCTTAATATGATGAAAGGAAAATTTGCTGCTAAAGGCGTGACGAACGTAACGTGGACGGAATTTACTGGTGAGTTCACAAAGTGGTTCGTGCCAAGGACCGAAAAGAGACAGCTTCAAGAGAGATTCTTGCGTTTAGTGCAAGTAAATTGTTCTGTTCCGCAGTACGAAGCGGAATTTGCTAGTTTGGCCTATTATTCTGAGTCTGCAGTGGCCACAGAAGAGGCAAGATGTTTGCGTTTCCAGGAAGGCTTGCGAGATGACATTCGCGCTGCTGTTGTTCCGTTTGATATTACGGATTATGCAGTCCCTGTGGAAAAAGCTTGAATGGTTGAATTAGATGCTGAGAAGAGGCAACGCAGATCTGAATTTAAGAAACGATTCAAAGAAGGAATCAGTCCAGAGTCCTCAAGCAAAGCAAGTACACCCCCGTGGAAGAAGAAGAAGCAGCAACAATCTTCGTCGACCGTTAGTACACAGGTCTCTCAATCGACGGTGACGAAGTGTGCCAAGTGTGGCAAGATGCACAGGGGGCAATGTTTGACTGGTGTCTGCTTTTACTGTCGCCAACCAGGACATCAACGGAAGAATTGTCTGAAACTACAGCGGACTGAAAGCCAGAAGGGAGCTCCAGCCTTGCCAGCTCAGAAAATGTTTCATATAGGGACTTCCAAGGAAGGGGAGTCTATTGCTTCGGCATATGTTCCTGCTGAAGGAGACAGAGAAGAAAGGCTGGTCCAGCCCCGAGCTTTCAATCTTGGGCAACAAGAAGCGAAAGCTGATGATACGGTGGTTACAGGTATGATAAATGTGCACGATCAGTTATTAAAGGTTTTATTTGATACTGGTGCTAGTCATTCCTTTGTTTCGTTATATATACTTAATTCTGTTCGTACACACCAATATCAAGTTGCAAAACCGTTAAATGTTCTTATGCCAAATAATACGGTGCTGACTACTCAAAAACGAGCTGTGGTACAGCTATCTTTTAATGAGAAAAGAATAGAAGCAGATGTTGCAGTGCTACCGTTAGTTGAATACGATATTATTCTCGGTATGGATTGGCTGTCGAATCAAGAGGCAGTAATCAACTGCAAATCGAAGGAGGTAGTGTTTAAATATCCAGACGAGAGTTTATTTGTCTTTAGGGGACTGGAAGAAGTCTCCAAGATTATGATTTCTGCCATGAAGGCATGGAAGAAAGTAAGAAAAGGCTGCGATGCCATTTTAGTAATGATTAAGGAGTCCAAAGAGGAAAAGAAGGAAATTACAGCGGTGCCTGTAGTGCGGGAATACTTGGATGTATTTCCCGAAGATTTGCCTGGTGTGCCTCCGATTCGAGAAGTTGAATTTGAAATCAAGTTAATTGAAGGAGCTGCTCCAGTAGCCAAGGCACCTTATCGGATGACGCCTAAAGAATTGGCGGAATTAAAGGTGCAGTTATAAGAGCTGCTAGATAAAAATTTTATTCGACCGAGCACTTCACCTTGGGGCGCTCCAGTGTTATTTGTGAAAAAGAAGGACGGATCTCTCCGTTTATGTGTTGATTATCGTGAACTGAATAAGTTGACAATCAAGAATAAATACCCTTTGCCTCGAATTGATGATTTATTTGATCAACTCGTGGGTGCGCGAGTGTTCTCAAAAATTGATCTTCGCTCAGGATATCATCAGCTGCGAATTAAAGAAGAAGATATTCTGAAGGCTGCATTTAGTACCAGGTATGGGCATTTTGAATTTGTGGTAATGTCTTTTGGTCTAACAAATGCTCCTGCAGCTTTTATGGACTTAATGAATAGAGTCTTTAAAGCTTTTCTCAATCAGTTCGTGATCGTTTTTATCGATGATATTCTGATCTATTCTAAGTCAGAAGAAGATCATTCCCAGCACTTGCGTCTAGCCTTGCAGACGTTGAGAGAGCAACGTCTTTTTGCTAAATTTTCGAAGTACGACTTCTGGTTAAAAGAAGTGGCTTTTCTGGGCCACGTGATTAATGAAGAAGGCCTAGCGGTTGATCCGGCTAAAATTGAAGCAATTGTGAAGTGGACTCAACCGAAGTCGGTAACGGAAGTACGCAGTTTCTTGGGTTTAGCAGGGCACTATAGAAAATTTGTGAAGGATTTCTCCAAGATAGCGCTACCTTTGACGCAACTAACTCGAAAGAATGTACCGTTCAAGTGGGAAAGCGAGTGCCAGCAAGCATTTGAGGCACTAAAAGATCGATTAACGACTGCTCTAGTTTTGGTAATGCCTGAAGGATCAGATGGATTTCAAATTTATAGTGATGCATCCTATAAGGGATTAGGTTGCGTATTAATGCAACGTGGAAAGGTGATTGCCTTTGCTTCTAGGCAATTAAAGGATGCTAGAAAGAATTATCCAACATATGATCTGGAGCTTGCAGCAGTAGTATTTGCGTTAAAGATCTGGCGTCACTATTTGTATGGTGTGCGTTGTGAAATCTTCACTGATCATAAGAGTTTAAAGTATATTTTTGATCAGAAAGAAATTAATCTGCGACAGAGAAGGTGGCTGGAATTTATTAAAGATTATGATTTGGATATTCAGTATCATCCTGGCAAAGCAAATGTTGTTGCAGATGTCTTGAGTCGAAAAAGTGTAGCCGCATTATCTGTAATGCCGCAGTTTAACAGAAAGCTCTTACACGAGTTGCAAGAAATTGAAATTGTCTTTATTTCGTCGAGCGAGGAAAAGCGAGCGCAGCTATTCCAGATGCAGATCCAGTATTCGCTGAAAGATCGAATTCAGAAAGCAATGCCACAAGATTCGTTTCTGATAGGTGTGTTAGAGAAGATAAGAAGGGGAGAAGCAACTGCTTTTACCCAGAAAAATGAATTACTGTTTTTGAATGATAGAATCTGCGTCCCTGACGCGGATAATTTAAGAAAAGATATTCTATATGAAGCTCATAACACACCGTATTCGATTCATCCTGACCGAACAAAAATGTATCACGATCTAAAGCAGGAGTTTTGGTGGCCTAAAATGAAGCAGGATGTAACCAATTATATTGCTCGATGTCATACCTGTCAGGTAGTGAAAGCTGAGCATATGAAGCCTGCCGGTTATCTTCGGTCACTTCCTATTCCTGAATGGAAATGAGATGATGTAGCAATGGATTTTGTATTTGGCCTACCTCGTAGTAAGCCAGGCAATGATGGCATCTGGGTAATTATTGATCGCCTGACAAAGAGCGCTCATTTTATTGCAATGAAGCAAGGAGGACCTACCGAAAAGTTAGTGGAATTATATATCAATGTAATCGTTAAGTTACATGGAATTCCGCGAACTATCGTATCAGATCGAGATGGAAGATTTACATCGGATACATGGAGACGAGTGCATAAAAGGCTGGGGACAAAATTACTGTATAGTACAGCTTTTCATCCTCAGACTGATGGTCAATCAGAACGCACTATTCAGATGCTCGAAGATTTATTGAGAATGGTAGTTCTGGATTTGAAAGGTTCGTGGGAAAAATATTTAGCATTGGTAGAGTTTGCGTATAATAATAGCTACCAATCGACGATCTAAATGGCTCCATTTGAAGCTCTTTATGGAAGGCGATGCAGAACTCCTATGAGTTGGGCGGAAGATGGAGAAAAGAAATTATTTCCGAGACAGGAGACAAGCAAAATCGAAGAAAAAGTTCGAATAATTCAACAGAGAATGAAGATTGCACAGGACCGTCAACAGAAGTATTATAATATCCGGCATCGTCGGGTCGAATTTAATGTTGGCGATCAAGTGTGCTTAAAAATTAAGCCTTTTAAAGGAGTTTCTAGATTTCGACGAATCGGGAAACTCAGTCCAAGATTTGTTGGCCCTTTTCCAATCCTTGAGCGTATTGGCGACGTGGCCTATCGTTTAGCTCTTCCAGATGAATTACAGAAATTACATGACGTGCTTCATATTTCTGCTCTCCGACGATATATTCCTGATCCAGAATTGATGATCTCTGCTAGTGATGTGCAGATAGAAGCTGATTTGTCTAGCCCGACAGAACCTTATCAAATTATTGATCGTCAGAGCAAGAATCTCCGAAACCGCGATGTGAATTTTGTCAAAGTATGGTGGAAAGGTCACCCTGCCAGTGCTGCTACTTGGGAACGAGAAGATACGATGTTGAACTTATTTCCAGCGTTCTTTCTGAACCCAGAAGATTGAATTTTCGAGGACGAAAATTCTGATAAGAAGGGGAGAATTGTAAGACCCGAACCTGATTTTGTATAATTATTTTATTATAGTTTAATATAAAAGAATTCCCCTATGATGAAATGAAAATCAGTGTTGATTCGACGTCACAATTTAATTTGAAGTTTCGTGATTTCCGATGTTTTTGCGACGCTCGTTTCGTTTTAGATTTAAATTTCGTTATTGAAATAAGTATGATTAAGGCTTGGATTAAGCTAAGTTGGTTTAATTAAGCTTAAGAGGAGGATTATGAGATGATGGTGGCGAATGGTGGTGGCTGATTTATGCTATTTTTTATGGCTGTTTAAGATAGATGGTTAATGAGGTGGCAGGGCTAGCTGAGTGGGCTGGCTGTTTGGGCTAGCTGAACCTTGTTATGTTATGTGCTGGCCTCCTTTAGATATCTATTGATATATTATTAATATTATATTGCCTCTTAAGCGGTGGAATTTCTTTATCTTATTCCCGTACTGCTCCTCTACTCCTCTACTTGCCACCTGCTGTAACCGTGCTGCTCCTCTATTGCTGCTCTGTTCCTTCACTTGGTCGACAGCCTTGGGGCTTTGGGAGAGAGAGCTTGAGGCCTTCTCCTATTTGTGCCGCCACTCTTCTTGTGCCTTGTTGGTTGCTGGATTGGCTAGGTGGCTTGGACCTAGATTTGTAAGTTTTCTTTCAATCTTTCCCCTCCTTTACTACTTATTATTTTGCTATAAAGAAATTAGGGGATGGGGTTGTTGGCTGGATATGAAATCTGATTTGCATCTAGGGTTTTTCCCTCTTTTATTCCCTTGTTTGGTTGTGAATTAGAGGGCTTTTATTCGTCTTGATATTGGGGAGATTACGTGGCACCCTTTTACCCTAACTATTGCTGCTCCTATTTGCTGATTTCAGTCAGCTGGCTGTTGTTCCTCTTGACCGGCTGTTTGGCTGGTGGTTGGCCGACTGTTTGGCTGTTTCTGGGCTGCTGTTTATCTTATGCTTAATAACTATTTTTAGCTGAATTTGGACTGTAATGACAGCCCTTGGGGCTGCTGTTAGCAATCCTTTGTATTGTCATTATCAGCCCTAATCAAATGCCCACTTGAGATCTTGTATTGGCTGAATTTTGAGAAGTCTAGTGGCTGATTTTTGGGAGTTTCATAGCATTTAAATTCTGATTTTACACATGTCATTGGAGTCACTAGGCTTGTCCTTCCCTAGGCAACTCCTCGAGATCATAGTTGTGTCCATCTCAGGGAATCTACTCGTAACTATTAAAGACGCAACCCTATAGTAAATGATTTACTTGATACTGCAGAGGATGGCGTCCAGAAATAGACGCGACGAGAATCCTGCGAAGGACAAGGATAAAGGAAGAGCTGCGGTGAGTCCTTACGGCTTTGATTTCGTATACATTCGAATATTTTGCTGAATATGAATTGCTTTGATATAGAATGTGGAAGAATGGAAATCACTGAAATGTATGAAATCGCTAAAAAGCTAAATATGGATTATCAAGCGATAGAAATTCTGAGGGGAATTAAAACAATTATTTCCTATATTTATGAATGGAATAAAATGAAATGAATAAGAAAAGAAAAGAGTGCGTCGATGCATCGAAACACTAAGGGTCAGCCTAGTAGGAGAGGTAAGCTTCAGACTCCTACACCCAGTGGAGGGGTAGATCTCCCACGGAAATTGATACTGAAATGTCCAATTTAGGAGGCATGAGAGCCTGTTGCGCGGTTGAGCGCCCTAAAATGGACATTGATTTGATGGGCCCGGATATGTGATTAAGAATGACCCTCAGTATTTCGAGAGAACGAAAAGAAAGAAAGATAATTGAACATGAAAAAGAACTAGCATGAGCTATACGAACAGAATTAACAGAAATTACTCAGTTCTGTGCCCCAGTTTACTTTACTTGTCTACTTTCATGTTCATACAGTTTTTCAGATTTATATAACTGCTTATTATAGCTGACTCTTCGTGTTTTCCTGTAGGATGGCCGAAGAGGTAAGGATCTCACTTAGTTTTCTAAAACTAATTAGATGTTAATTTTCTTTTTAGGATCAGACTGCCAGCGTGCTAGGCCCCGCTAGAAGGAGACCTGCGGAGGATGAAAGGAAACAAAGGGAAGATACTTTTCGACAGAGGGTTAGAATGTATTTTAGTATTGTAAAGTTCAGTTTGATATGCACTTTTGTATGTTGGTCTTTCCTGTAAATATGGACATCATGTAAATTATGAGAATAAAAACAAGTACTTTTATGTCGTTTAATGGTACCACTCCTGAGATCCGATTAACTGCATTATTTAATTGTGTAAAAACCTGCTAGAAGAAGATTTAAATTATGGCGGGCTTCGGGCCGTTAAAAGGCTAACTGCCTCTGAAACCTGCCACCGAGTGAGCCTACGACCCTGCCAGCTAGGTGAGAGCATGGTCAGCGGGTCTGATCGGGGCTAACTGCCTTTTAAACCTGCCACTGAGCGAGCCTACGACCCTGCCAGTTAGGTGAGAGCCTGGTCAGCGGGTCTGCTCGGGGCTAACTGCCTCTGAAACCTGCCACCGAGTGAGCCTACGGCCCTGCCAGCTAGGTGGGATCCTGGTCAGCAGGTCTGCTCTGGGCTAACTGCCTCTGAAACCTGCCACCGAGTGAGCCCACGGCCCTGCCAGCTAGGTGAGAGCCTGGTCAGCGGGTCTGCTCAGGGGCTAACTGCCTGTGAAATATGCTACCGAGTGAGCCTACGGCCCTGCCAGCTAGGTGAGAGCCTGGTCAGCGGGTCTGCTCGGGGCTAACTGCCTGTGAAACCTGCCACCGAGTGAGCCTACGACCCTGCCAGCTAGGTGAGAGCCTGGTCAACGGGTCTGCTCAGGGCTAACTGCCTCTGAAACCTGCCACCGAGTGAGCCTACGGCCCTGCCAGCTAGGTGGGAGCCTGGTCAGCGGGTCTGCTCGGGGCTAACTGCCTCTGAAACCTGCCACCGAGTGAGCCTATGACCCTGCCAGCTAGGTGGGAGCCTGGTCAGCGGGTCTGCTCGGGGCTAACTGCCTTTGAAACCTGCCACCGAGTGAGCCTACGACCCTGCCAGCTAGGTGCGAGCCTGGTCAACGGGTCTGCTCGGGGCTAACTGCCTGTGAAACCTGCCATTGAGTGAGCTTACGTCCCTGCCAGCTAGGTGAGAGCCTGGTTAGCGGGTCTGCTCGGGGCTAACTGCCTGTGAAATCTGCCACCGAGTGAGCCTACGACCCTACCAGCTAGGTGAGAGTCAGGTCAGCAGGTCTGCTCGAGGCTAACTGCCTTTGAAACCTTCCACCGAGTGAGCCTACGACCCTGCCAGCTAGGTGCGAGCCTGGTCAGCGTTTCTGCTCGGGGCTAACTGCCTCTGAAACTTGCCACCGAGTGAGCCTACGGCCCTGCCAGCTAGGTGCGAGCATGGTCAGCGGGTCTGCTCGGGGCTAACTACCTCTGAAACCTGCCACCGAGTGAGCCTACAACCCTGCCAACTATGTGGGAGCCTGGTCAGCGGGTTTGCTCGGGGCTAACTGCCTCTGAAACCTTCCACCGAGTGACCCTACGGCCCTGCCAGCTAGGTGGGAGCATGGTCAGCGGGTCTGCTCGGGGCTAACTGCCTGTGAAACCTGCCACCGAGTGAGCCTACGACCCTGCAAGCTAGGTGAGAGCCTGGTTAGCGGGTCTGCTCGGGGCTAACTGCCTGTGAAACCCGCCACCGAGTGAGCTTACGACCCTGCCAGCTAGGTGAGAGCCTGGTCAGCGGGTCTGCTCGGGGCTAACTGCCTGTGAAATCTGCCATCGAGTGAGCCTACGACCCTGCTAGTTAGGTGAGAGCCTGGTCAGCGAGTCTGCTCGGGGCTATTCTTTTTCACATTCTAAGCATCATCACCTTGTAAGTTGACACCAACACTCATAAAATAAAAACAAAGTTCAAAAACAAACCTGAGCAAAGTAGCCTTGCATCTCACAAAAAGGAATTCCCTCTCCCATTCGGCGAGTGGCATGATCTCGCGGAGTAAGCTCGCAGGCCTCTGCGCTCGCCGGGCTACTGGATAGCCGCCGTCCGGGGAGGTCTCGCCCGCTCACCTCCGCTGGACCCCCCTTGGGGCGGGGCGAGTGGTGGCTGGATGCCTCCCCGCTCGCCCCTCTATAGGGCTGGGCGAGTGGGGGCAGGCCGCCTCCGCACTCGCCTCCTCTTTGGGGCTGGGCGAGTGAGGGAAAGCCTCCTCCCCACTCGCCCCCTCTGGCACCTTTTTCCTGGATCGCTAGTCGGGGGTGCCCTCGCCCATCCGCTGGGGCGGGACCTCCAGACCGCCTCCTCTCCTGCCTTCGCCTATCGTGGCGAAAGCTACCTGCAAGGTCTGCAGGACCTCCCGCTTGAAATTTTCAAACATCTCTAACGTCACTCCAGCCACCGGGGGCTGCGAGTGGCCTGGGTCGGATCCTCCACCTCCAGCCATGGAGCTCATCTTGAGAGTTTCTTGAGTTGGTCACTCTCCACGCTCACCGCACCATAATGTTGAAACCAATAACTTGGTCTCTGTGGAGTTCAGACCCTCAACAAGTTGGGGGGTGACCTCACACTTACTTCTCCCAAGGGAGAGCTCTAGGCTAAGAGGCTAAGGAACTAGGAATGAAACCAAGGGCTTAGCGAGGAGGTCTCACCACACACCCAGAAGATCTTAGAGCACTTCCCCCTCCCAAGCCAATGCTAAGCTTGGGCACCATTGGAGGCTCTCTCCACCCAACAAAGGAACTTAGGGAGAGAGAAGGCCAAAAGAGAGATACTAGAGAGAACCTCTCCAAATGGTGCCCCCTTGGTCCTATTTATAGGATTTTGAACTTGATCTGCAAATAACCACAATCTGGCCTACGAGATTACCAAAATACCCTCAGATTTGGCCCGCGAACAGCCAAATCCCGCTGTTCCGAGGCGTTAAACGCAGACCGCCCCCTCTTTTCGGGGCTGGGCGAGGCGAGCTGGAAGGGTGCCTCCCTCCTGAGCTCACCCCTTTTGCTGGGAGCGGGGCGAGAGGAGCTCGCCCCCTTGCTGGGAGCGGGGCGAGAGGAGCTCGCCCCCTCCTTGGGAGCGGGGGCGAGAGGAGCTCGCCCCCCTTGCTGGGAGCGGGGCGAGAGGAGCTCGCACCCTCCTTGGGAGCGGGGGCGAGAGGAGCCCCCCCCTCTTGCTCGCCTCCTGCATGAGCTGGGTGAGCGGGAGGCCTCTACCTCCACCGCTTGCCCTCCTTTCTCCCTGCTCTGGAACATACTAAAAAAGGATGTCAAGAATACCTCATGGGATCTGGGGGCCCACTCGTCGAATACATGATTGTACACCGATGACATGCAACAATTTTTTTTAAATTTATAAAGGATCAAATGACTTTCCTCTACAATAGATGTGTCATAAGTACTTTACCCAAATACAAAAACATACTAATTAGAAGATGCTTATTGCTAAAAATAACAAATATTACTATGTAGTACATCTAACCCTAAAGGCCTTTTTAAACCTCTGCCCATACCCGCACAGAGAAATATCTTTCCTCTGTTCCGTCTAACCAACCAGCCGGCTCTGCCCCTGATTCATCAGCGCCTAACCTGTCGATTCTCGACTCCCAAACGCCCAAACGAACTCGACCGGGCTCTACGCCGCTCCAGCCCGCCTCCACAGCTTCCTGCGACCGTTCCCCATCCTTTCTCCTGCAGATTCCGCGACTCCTCGTCCGGCAGTTCCTCTTCCGCCGCTTCCTGACACAGCCGAAGTCCCTACCTACATCGCCAGCCGCATCTCCTCCCCCCTTGTCCAGTTGACTCTTCTTCTGTGAGCTTACCTGAATCCTGTCCCTCTTCCAGATCCCCACCAGCACCCGGCTCTCCCCTATCAGGATTGGACTTCAAAGGTACACTTGTGAGCGTATGATAAATTGTCCAGTTGTAGTATATATTTATGCAAGATTTTGTTTGATCTAAAAATTCAGACCTTGCCGCTAAAAAAATAATTTTTACCTGTTGTCGTTAATTTGAAGACCCTTTGCTGTTTATTCTTTTTCATGTCCGTAGAAAATTATTTCGTGTTTATTTATCGTTTGAATGTTAATCGCTTTGAGAGCATCATACGAAACCCTAGGTTGGTTTCTCAGTTATTATTTTCTATTCTAATTGACACCACATTGTTTAATTTGATCGCAAAATTAATTTAATATTAAAATTTTAATTTCCAGCCTTCAATATCATAATGAATATATGTGATCTGGTGGAGGTAAACAAAAAAATGTCAATTGAAGAAAGAAGGATAAAGACCCAGCAAGAATATTATGAGTTAAATGCATTTCTTCCATCCCTGCTTGGATGTTCTTGAATTGTTTTTTAATGCCTTCAAAAACAGACCATAGTTTGTAAATAGTTCAAATTTATGTGACGATTTATCATACTTTGTTATGAAATCTCAATTGGGATCTAGCCATGTTACCGTGATTTGAAGAGGAAGAGGAATTATGGAAGAAATCCGTAGTCTTCATCCTAATACCCCTACACTTGCCAATGGTGAAAGGAGGAGCTTTGACCTTGATTGCCTAAAATTGATGAGTGGAATTGAGTGGTGGCAAATGGTGGCCATAATCTCCTAGAAGGGATGACAACTACAAAATATCCTGGAAGGCTCGATTGGGCTGGCCACTAGCTACTGAGCTCTGAATTTCCTTTATAGCCCACATCTCTGATTTTTTCTAATATTTTGAATGCCTCTTATAACTTTAGAGATAGTTTTAAATTGGACCGTCTTGCCACAAGGTAGTGTCTATGCATATGTTGTTTAAGACAAACCCAATCTGGAATAAAAGAGATATCTTGATTGAGAGAATCATTCCGACGCATGTGATTCATGTGATCCCGAGCTTGTTGAAGATGAGTACGCGCGGTCATCAAAATCTTATGTCGAAGGGCTTGATCCACCCCTTCTACGGAGGAAGAATTTGGCACATAAGAGAGAAGACTTGGAGGATCTCTTCCATATACTACTCAAAATGGTGTAGTATGCAAAGTGAGAGGAGTTATTGTGGCAATATTCCACCTACAATATCCAAACCACCATTCTTGTATTCTCACCACCAAAATTCATAAATATATCTAGATCGTCCCACTAACTACCTCGATTTTCCCTTCTATTGGGGGTGGTTAAGCAAGATGAAAATTTGTGCTGCTTAACTACAATTCATGCCAAAATCGAGTAACAAACACCCGATCTCAATTAGAGACAATAAATTTGGGTAATCCATGCAAGCGAGTAATATATTTGAAGAACATGCGGGCTACAATCACTGCAGTGAAAGGATTGAAAGAGGAATAAAATGCGCCGCTTTGAAAATTTTACCTGCTACCATTAGCAAAACTGATTTACCCTTGGAGATAGGTAAACCTTCAATGAAATCTTTGGTGCATTCCGCCAAATTGTGTTGGACTTGTTAAATGTTGCAAAAGATCGGCAATTTGTAAGTGTTCAATTGTTACGGACACTGACGGGGCGGTGGAGTGAGAAGGGCGACCACCAGTTTGGCGAGTATACCAATGTCACGAGCGTTGTGCTAGTAATGTGTCGGCCTAGCCGAACGTATCAGGTTACGTTACTTGTATCTCTTTTATGCACTTTGAGCACAACTAGATAAGCCGTTAGCTATTGTATTTTGTGGCATCTTGGAAGTGGAATGAAATCTTGGGCTTCTCCTTTCTTCTATTTTCCCTACTTTCTCCTCTCTTCTATTTTCCCTACTTTCTCCTCTCTTCTATTTTCCCTACTTTCTCCTCCCCCCTCTCTCTTTTTCCCTCATGTAACAATTTGGCCCAACCTAGCCTTCTTCCAGTCGCGGGTTCCGTCGCTCGAAGCAAACCAACGTCGCTCCCAGTTCGCGACCCCGAAGCCGTTCCTTGCTGGCTCCCATCGCGTCGATCTAGCGGGTAGCCGATGCAGCGTCTCCTTCGGCGCCTCCTTCGATCGACGACGCAGCGCCGCATCCGCCGCATCCGACCCTCACTGCGACGTATCCCCACATCGGCTGGCCATCGTCGATCGGCGACGTCTCCAACACCTCTTTACTCCAGTCGGCTAGGCTCACTTGGTCCACTTGGTCGAAGCGGATTTTCAGGCTAGGCCCATGGACACGGGTAGGCCTCCTACAGTGCTTTCGTCATGCCCGGCCGCCCGACCCGCAGTGACCTACCGACCCCCACATTTGGAGACGCCCCCAACCGCCGACCGAGCCGCGCCACCACCACGTCTTCTCAGGTCGATGGCCTACCCCCGACTCTCCAATCAGGAATACCACTATCTGCGTACCAATGACATGTGTTTTTGCTGCAAACAATCCTACTCCCGACCCACGATTGCCCGTTGAAGGACCTCCGGATCCTCATTAGTGAGGAGGAACCCTAGGCTACTCTTGCAGATTTTGAGGCACTTGAGATGGACACGACCGCCAAGGACCCCCGAACTGACACCTTCCACCGTTTGGACTGTTCGCTGTCGGCTGGTTTTCAGGCCCTCAGACGATGAAAATTCAGGGGACGCTTCAGGGGCTCTCCGTCGTTGTGATGATTAATAGCGGGGTGAGCCACAATCTTATTTCCTAGCACTTGGTGGATCGTCTGGCGTTGCCTGTACAGGCCGCTGATCTCTTCTTGGTGTGCTTAGGAGATGGTCAACGTCAGACAACTGGGGGCCTTTACTCGACTCTCGCTCTCACCATCGGCCACTGCCCATTTGGGCTGACTTCTACTCCTTCTCTCTGGGCGGGGTGGATGTTATTCTTGGGGTCGCTTGGCTCTGCACCCTTGATGATGTCAGTGTGAATTGGGAACGCATGACCATGTGCTTCCTCCGAGAGGGGACACCTTGCTTGCTGGAAGGCGACTCGACATTACTTCGCCGATCTGTCTCCCTTCGATCCCTTCAAAAAATCCACTGATGTGGATTAGGTGGCCTCCTTATGGCACGTTGTTGAGCAGGAGGCCCCACATTCCCCAACTTCCCCGACACTGCAGGCTATTTGGACCTTTTTCCGAATGTCTTCACCGACACGACATACATTCCCCCATCCAGACCGACAAATCACCGCATCTCCTTGTAGGGAGGTGTTTCTGTGAAAATTTCTCTTTTGTTAATTACTATCAGACACCAAGTTAAGGTTCTGACAAGCGGAAAAAATGGGAACTAGGTCGCAGGAACACTCTCAACCATACTGAGCACAATAAACCAGAAACAATGAAGGAACACGAGGACTAGTATGCAAAACTCTTCTTTACAACTTGAGGTACACATGGCGAGACATGCTTCACCAATACAATCGAAGAAAGAATAACAACAAGACAAAGCAGAAACCGCCCAAGCCGCCTGACTAGCAAGCTGCCCGACTTAACAGGGCTGTCCGTTCAAACCGCCAAGCCGTCAAAACGCAACTCAACACGCGGACTACCCGTTATTCCCATGCTGACACTGTCCGCCCGAGCAAGGCCGCCTGACCGCTGTCACTTAGCCGCTCCTAACCGCGAACACTGCTGCTGACAAGCTGAACAGAAAACAGACCGGCAAGGCAAGCCGCTTAACCGCACGGTCTGACCTTATTAAAAGCAGAAACATAAGCCAAAGAGAAAAGCTGCCGCAAACCGCGACCACATGCTGCTACCCGCCACTGACTGCCACCGACTTAACCGCTGCGGTCTCCTCTGATCAAGTCAGAACCACACACAAGCCGCGCAACCTGCGAACACAACAGAGTCAATTCTCAACCCGCAAGATTAGAAAAAGTCTAACTGCACAAACGACTTGCGAGCTCTCGCTTACTGTTTGCTGTGTTTGATCTGAGAGAGAGGTCCTATTTATAGGCGCGAGGCGGAGTGTGGTAACCGCCCATAATGATAGGATGACCGCCCCAACCCGGCAGCGGGTAGAAAACAAATCGTGCGGCTTAAAGACAAGCCGCACCGGTCAACCAGAACACCAGGACTTGAAGCAGACCAAGTCCAAAAAACAAGCCGGACTGACAGACCGCCAGCCCGCTGCGGGTAGACAACCCGCGCGGTCTCAAGACAGACCGCCCGACCTCCACTTCACTTCAACATTTTCAACACTCCCCCTTGAAGTGAGAAGTGGAAGTCAACCCGAGTAAACCTCGTAACCGAGTGAATGGTCCCTTCGCTAGCGGCTTCGTGAAGATGTCAACGACATTGTCCTCGCTCCGCACATGCTCAACCATCAGAGATCCCTCCAGCACCTTTTCCCGAATAAAATGATGCTCGATCTCGAAGTGCTTGGTCCGCGCGTGACAAACTGGATTATTAACCAGTTTGAGGGCACTCTCGTTGTCACCGCGTAGCAGAGTAGGACGTCACACCTCCTTATGGATGTCTTCTACCAACCTCCTCAGCCAGATGACTTCCTGAGCTGCCAAGGCCGAAGCCTTGTACTCCGCTTCAGTGGTAGAAACAGATACCGAATCCTGCTTCTTGCTGCACCATGATATAGCTGCAGGGCCCACCAAAAAAATGTATCCAGATCTCGATTTCCGATCATCCGAATCCCCCCCATAATCAGCATCCATGTAACCATGCAGGTTAAAACACGTATCTCTCCTATAACAGAAACCCAAATCAGAGGTCGACTTCACATACTTCAGGATACTCCTGGCCGCCACCAGATGAGGTTTCCGTGGCTCCGCCATATATCGACTCACCCTGCCAACTGCATATGCAATATCCGGCCTAGTAATCGTCAAATATATCAGACTCCCAATAAGAGCCCGGAACACCAATGTATCAGAAAGAATCCGCCCCTCATCCCGCCGAAGCTTTAGACCAACCTCAAGAGGAGTCGAACTACTCTTCCCTTCCTGCATGCCGAATCTCTTAACGATTCGCTCCGCATAGCCCTTCTGGGAAATGAGCACTCCATTCTTCTGCCTCTCAACCTCGAGTCCAAGGAAGTTGTGGAGCTCACCTAGATCCTTCATCTCAAATCTGATAGCAAGCTCAGCCCTTAGCCTTGCTACCTCCTCCTCTGAGTTTCCGGTGACAATCATGTCATCCACATACAACAACACGAGGAACTGAAGATCTCCCTTCTTCTTGATAAACAAGCTAGAATCTGAGTCTGAAGCAAAGTATCCGCAGAAATGGAGATATTCTGCGATCTTCCCATACCACGCCCTAGGCGCTTGCTTCAACCCATAGAGGGCCTTCAACTTGCAGACGTGTCCCGGATGAACTTTCGATACATACCCAGGTGGCTGAACCATGAAGATGTCCTTGTCAATCTCGTCGTACAAGAAAGCATTCTTTACGTCAAGTTGCCAAATCTTCCATCCTTGGCAAGCTGCCAACGCAATCACCACCCGCACCGAAGTCATCTTGGCCACTGGACTGAACGTCTCCTCATAATCCTCCCCATATTGTTGTGAGAACCCTCGAGCAACAAGGCGAACCTTGTACCGCTCGATACTACCATCCGCTTTCTTCTTCAATTTGAACACCCACTTGCAAGTTACAGGAGTTATGCCATCAAACTTGAGAACAAGATCCCAAGTTTCGTTCTTCCTGCGCTTGCTTCAACCCATAGAGGGCCTTCAACTTGCAGACGTGTCCCAGATGAACTTTCGATACATAACCAGGTGGCTGAACCATGAAGATGTCCTTGTCAATCTCGTCGTACAAGAAATCATTCTTTACGTCAAGTTGCCAAATCTTCCATCCTTGGCAAGCTGCCAACGCAATCACCACCTGCACCGAAGTCATCTTGGCCACTAGACTGAACGTCTCCTCATAATACTCCCCATACTGTTGTGAGAACCCTCGAGCAACAAGGCGAGCCTTGTACCGCTCGATACTACCATCCGCCTTCTTCTTCAATTTGAACACCCACTTGCAAGTTACAGGAGTTATGCCATCAACCTTGGGAACAAGATCCCAAATTTCGTTCTTCCTGAGGGCAGCCATCTCCTCATCCATGGCATCTTCCCACTCCTTGACTCCAGTGGCTTCCTCAAATCTTGAAGGCTCTCGCTCGTCCAGAGGGCCAGCAAAGAAACATGAGACAAAGCTCACCATGTTTCCTCCTGTATAACGAGCTGGTGGAATTATAGTCCTCTTTGACCTTCTCAAGGTCGGTACTGGACTAACCACTTCCGCTGCTTCTTCAGAATCAACTCTGTTTCCAGGCACTTGGAGCATTGCTCCCCCTGCTTCCAGAACCTGAAGCATCTGCCCCAGAGCTTGACGCAACTGGAGCCCCTGGTGATACAGACAACTCCTCCTGAAGACCTCCTGCAGCTTCTCTTTGCCTTTCAACCTCGCTATCTAATAGTTCTATACCAGAACTCCCCTGGTATGACGTCAGCTCGTCAAATACCACATCGCGAGATACTACAAATCTTCGCGTCTGGGGATCCATGCACTTCCAGCCCTTCTTTCGGTCATCATACCCAACGAACACTAGTTTCCTCGCCTTCGTGTCTAGTTTTGTTCTAAGGGCATCAGGAACGTGCACATAACAAGTTGAACCAAACACTCGTAAGTGTCCCACACCGGGCTTCTCCTTAAACATCAGCTCATGTGGAGTCTTCATGTTGATCGGACTAAAAGGCATCCGATTGATGACAGAAGCAGCGCAAGACATACCCTCCGCCCAGAAGGACTTCAAAATATTCTTGGCATGAAGCCAGCACTTCACGGTCTCCGTCAAATGACGGATCTTCCGCTCAGCAACTCCGTTCTGTTGTGGAGTATGCGCACAAGAGAGCTCTCTCCAGATGCCGTGCTTCCTGCAAAAACTAAAGAACTCACCTGAGGTGAACTCACCTCTATTGTCAGTTCTCAACTTTTTAATCCGCAGTCTAAGACGACCCTCCACAAGCTCCTTGAACTCCACAAACTTCCCGAACGCCTCTGGCTTCTCCTTCATAAAATACACCCAGGTATATCTAGCGTAATCATCAATCAAAACCAGCATATACCGGTTGCCTCCAAGACTAGCAGTGTTGGTCGGGCCAAAAAGATCACCGTGAATCAACTCCAACGGCTTCTTGCACCTGCTTTGTGACTTGTCAAATGGAAGTCGATGAGACTTGCCATACTGACACCCCGCACATACATGACCCTCTCCCATGGATGATAAACTAGGCAAGCCTTTCACAAGGCCTTTTGCCGCCATAGTCTTCAGCTTCGCCATGCCAACATGCCCTAGCCTTTCATGCCAGATAGCCGCGCTATCATTTGTCCGCATCTTATCAACATAGGAACTTGTCGATAAAACAAACAAATCCTTTACCCTTCTCCCAACACGAACTGTGTCAGCTTGCACCGATGACACATTCTTAAGAAACCTCACTTCTGTTGGACCAAACAGAACGTGATATCCGGCGTCTACAACGTTAGTCACTGAGAAGAGATTTTTCTTCATACCCGGCTCTTGATAAACACTCCGTAATTTGAGTGGACCCTTATCACTGCCTAAAGAAACCACCCCCTCTTGCTTGACTGCGTGAACAGAATCATCAACGGTAATAATAGCATCATTACCTGAATAGGGCTGCGCATAAGAAAGCTTTGACCCATCTCCGGTGAGGTGATGACCACACCCCGAATCAACAATCCAGTTTTCCTTGTAGTTGATAGAAGAAAGAACACCAATGGACGCCGCCGTCAGATTTGCCGTAAATGCACCATCTCCTCCCAATTCAACTTCCTCATTCCTGGATCCAACTTCCTCCTTGCCAGCAGCATGCCCTGCCTGAAGATTCAACCGGCAATCCTTATTAAAGTGACCAAGCTGGTTACACTTGAAGCACCGAAGTCCTTCCTTCTTCTTTCCATCAGACTTAGGAGCATGGCTCATCTCCTGCTGACCTGAAGTAGAAGAACCATCGCTTCCAGATGATTTTTTCTTCTTATCCCACTTCTTCTTCTTCCCAGAGAAGAGCACCTCATTATCTCCCCCGGAGATAGACATCCCAGCCATCTGCTTTGCCAAGCTTTCCTGCGAAGCAAGCAAATTCTCCAACTCAAGCAACGACGACTGATTGGCCCAGCCTTGGACAGAAGTGACAAAGACCACATACTCTCCGCAATCCGCGGATAATGTGCCTCTTCAGCTTTGCCTCAGAAATGGGCTCATCCGGATCCAATGCAGAAATATCTGCACAGAGGTTCTTCATCTTTAAAAAGAAAGTAGAAACAGAAAGATCACCTTGAGTGGCCTTCGCCAACTCATTTTCCAAGAACTGTAGCCGCGCTACATTCTTCTTATTGAACAACCCGTCAAGAGAAGTCCAAATCTCAGCAGCAGATCGACATCCTATGATGTGATCAAATAGCTCCGATGAAATTGCCCGCTTGAGAGTAAACTCAGCTTTCGCATTTGTTTTCTTCCAAGCTTTCACGAGCTCAGCATTCCCTTCAACAGGGACAACTGCTTGTCTCGCATCTCCTCCGACAACCTCCCAAACATCCTCGCCAAGAAGATAGCTTTCCATACAAGACTTCCACTTCTTAAAGTTAGTCTGTGTAAGGAGCTCAATACCAAGACCTCTTGCAATTCCACCTTCCATTGCAGTACTACTGATTTACTTGTGCTCTAGAAATCCAAGCAAGATAACTGCGGCTGATTCACTGCTCAAACCTCTGTCCCTCTGATACCATGTGAAAATTTCTCTTTTGTTAATTACTATCAGACACCAAGTTAAGGTTCTGACAAGCGGAAAAAATGGGAACTAGGTCGCAGGAACACTCTCAACCATACTGAGCACAATAAACCAGAAACAATGAAGGAACACGAGGACTAGTATTCAAAACTCTTCTTTACAACTTGAGGTACACATGACGAGACATGCTTCACCAATACAATCGAAGAAAGAATAACAACAAGACAAAGCAGCAACCGCCCAAGCCGCCTGACTAGCAAGCCGCCCGACTTAACAAGGCTGTCCGCGCAAACCGCCAAGCCACCAAACCGCAACTCAACACGCGGACTACCCGTTATTCCAATGCTGACACTGTCTGCCCGAGCAAAGCCGCCTGACCACTGTCACTTAGCCGCTCCTAACCGCGAACACTGCTGCTGACAAGCTGAACAGAGAACAGACTGGCAAGGCAAGTCGCCTAACCGCACGGTCTGACCTTATTAAAAGCAGAAACACAAGCCAAAGAGAAAAGCTGCCGCAAACCGCGACCACCTGCTGCTACCCGCCGCTGACTGCCACCGACTTAACCGTTGCGGTCTCCTCTGATCAAGTCAGAACCACACACAAGCCGCGCAACCTGCGAACACAACAGAGTCAATTCTCAACCCGCACGACTAGAAAAAATCTAACCGCACAAACGACTTGCAAGCTCTCGCTTACTGTTTGCTGTGTTTGATCTGAGGGAGAGGTCCTATTTATAGGCGCGAGGCGGAGTGTGGTAACCGCCCATAATGATAGGATAACCGCCCCAACCCGGCAACGGGTAGAAAACAAACCGTGCGGCATAAAGACAATCCGTACCGGTCAACCAGAAAACCAGGACTTGAAGCAGACCAAGTTCAAAAAACAAGCTGGACTGGCAGACCACCAGCCCGCTGCGGGTAGACAACCCGCGCGGTCTCAAGACAAACCGCCCGACCTCCACTTCACTTCAACATTTTCAACAGTTTCCTCCATATCAATTCGACTGTACCAATACGACCATGCGTAAAAGTATGAGATTGAGACACTGGTGGCTGATATGCTAGCCGCGGGCATCATTCGCCCCATCGCTAGTCCTTTTTCAAGCCCTGTCCTCCTGGTCCGCAAGAAGGACGACAATTGGCGCTTCTGTGTGGACTACCGGGAACTCAATAAGGTCACGATCCTGGACAAGTATCCTATCCCGGCCATTCCGGAGTTGCTGAACGAGTTACGAGGGGACGCCTATTTCTCGGAATTGGAACTTCGCGCCGGCTACCATCAGATTCGGGTCTGGGAGGAGGATATTCTCAAGACGGCGTTTCGCATGCACGACATCCTGGTTTTCTCAAGTACATCTAGATAATTTCGATCTGACCGGCCCTGCGCATGCATATCTTGGTTTTCTTCAATGACATCCTGGTTTATAGTTCCTTTTGGTAGGACCATCTTGATCATATCCGAACGACTCACGCCACCTTCCTGGAGCACTCCTTTCAGGTGAACCCCAAGAAGTGCATTTTCGGTCAGATCAAAATTATCTACTTGGGGCACACCATTTTTGCATGTGGCGTTGTTATGGACCTGGACAAGATTTTGGTCGTCCTTTAGTGGCCCGCACCTCGATCGCTCCGCAACGTTTGTCGGTTCCTGGGTCTCACGGGGTACTATCGCCGGTTTATCAGAGACTACGTCAAGATCGCCAAACCACTCTCCAGCATGAAGAAGTTAGAGACCGATAATTTTCAGTGGACGCCGGTGGCGGCCATTGCCTTCCAGACCCTACAGCGGGCCCTGTACACCGCCTCCGTGCTAGCTATGCCCGACTTTTCGCAGCCGTACGTGGTTGAGTGCGACGCCTCCGACTCGGAGGTTGGCTCTGTTTTGATGCAAGCAGAGCAAGCCATTGCTTACTTTAGTCGTATGTTTGCCGCCACCGTTCGACCCCTCTCCACTTACGAGTCTGAATTGATGGCTTTGGTTCTTGCAGTTCAACACTCGCGCCCATACTTGCTGGTCCGCCACTTCACAGTTCGGACTGATCATCATAGCCTGTGATACCTCCTCTACCGGAAGATTGCGACTCCAGCTCTGCAAGTCTGGGTGGACAAAATTTTGGGCTATGACTTTTCGATCGAGTTTCGAGCCGGTTCTTCCAACCGTGCGTCCGACACTCTCTCCCGACAGCCGCAGATTGCTTGCTTGACCGCCATTTCCAGACCAGTTTGGGAGGATGCTTCTATTCTTCAGCGCGAGGTAGCGGCTGACCCCATTTTGCGGTCGATTGTTGTGTCCTTACATCCTGGTCGACACCACCCGCCCGCCCTATCGCCTTACGTGAGACCGTCTCTACTACCGCGCTCGTTAGGTACTCTCCGCATCATCCCAGTTGATTCCCTGCCTTCTCACCGAGTTCCATTCGACCCCGGAGGGGAGTCACGTCGGCACCTTCAGGATGTACCGCTGCCTAGCCGCCTCGCTTTATTAGTCAGGGATGTTCCAACAGGTCAAGGTTTTCGTCGCAGCCTGTCTGTCGTGCCAGCGCGCCAAATACGAGGCCACTTTCATTGTGGGCGTCCTCCAACCGCTTCCTATTCCGACCCAGATCTGGGAGGACATCTCTATGGATTTCATTTCCAGGCTTCCCCTCTCCAGGACATGGGATTGTATCTTAGTGGTCGTGGATCGCTTATCCAAATATGCCCACTTCATTGCCCTACGCCATCCATTCACAACCCCAGTGGTGGCCGCAGTTTTCGTCGACAGGAAGCACCGATACCTTGAGGGTCACGTACCCGTACCGGATATGTATCCGGTACCGGTACGTACCCGATACTCGGCGGATGCACCAATTATTCTAGTTGTAGATATACTTGGACTTGACAGATCGTTCTGCATATTGTGATAGAAGTATGCTTTTCTAAAGTAAACAAAAGGTTTATGCGTGTCTTTTAAAGAAACAGTTGTGATCCTTAAATGCAACTATCAGTGTTTTTTACTATAGTAATAAAATTTGCTTCGGATTTAAGTATCTTTTTTCATTAAAACTATAAAGAATTTTATTTCAGTTGTTTATTTTTTTACTATATATTTTGATACAGGAACATGTATATCGCCATAGGTCTTGGTCAAGTTTTTAATTAGCCTGATATTTTAGAGAGTAGAGCTTCATTGTTGCCCAAAGATTGGTGAAGCTAACTATGCAACTTCGGCACCGAGGTTGCAAAAAATTGCTTTAAAGCTTCTACACCACCCTTCTTCATCCTCATATGGCGAGAGAAATTGGAGCGCATACTCATTCATTCACTCTTTGAGAAGAAAAAAAATTCAACCACAACATGCTGATGATTTGGTATATGTGCATAGTAATCTATGTCTATTATCGAGGAGAAATGAAATCTACAATGAAGAAAGGAGTAGAATGTGAGATGTTGGAGGAGAAGCATAGACAAATCCTTTTGATGGAGTTGACATGCTTATTATTGCTAACTTATCTCTAGACGAACCAAAAATTGAAGATGCATTAGTCTCCAATAATGGGGAGGAAGTGAAAGAAAATGACTGATGAACATTGTTAAATTTGAAATGATTATGAATATTTTTTAGTTTTAAAACTTCATATTATATTGCATTAACTTTGATTTTTTACTTCAATTTATGATTTATACAATTATGTTTGATGTTTTAATGTTTTGAGGACTTTTAACTACATTTGTGAGATATATATATATATATTATATTTAATACAACGTATCCCGCCGTACCCGGATACTGTTTTTTAAATTTTATCGTACCGGATACGTATCGTACCGGATACGTATCGTACCAGATACGTATCGTACTCGGTACCCGTACTGGTGCTTCCTAGGTGTTTCGTCTACATGAGTTTCCTCGCTCCATTGTGAGCGACCATGACCCTCTTTTCTTGAGCTCGTTTTGGCAGTCGTTGTTTAAGATGCAGGGCACCCGGTTTTAGATGAGTACAACGTACCACCCGCAGACGAACGGGCAGTCCGAGGTCATGAATCGTTGCCTGGAGACCTATATGCGGTGCTTTGTATGTGATCACCCGCGCGCATGGGCGGAGTGACTCTCTTAGGCCAGTACTCTTTTAACACGCCCTACCATTCCAACTCCGGTACTACACCGTTCGAGGCAGTCTATGATAGACCTCCGCCCTCCATCACACGCGCTATTCCCGATGAATGCGCTGTCGCCGCCCTGGCCTGTCTCCCCCGCGACCGAGATTCCGTACTCCTTCAGCTTCTCCATCACCTCCAGCACGCACAAGACATGATGGTGGCCTCGGCCAACCGCCATCGCCGAGACATTTAGTTCACAGAGGGTTACGCGTTGTTTGTCAAGCTCCGACCGCACCGCCAGGTTACAGTGACCCCGCGGGCCCACTCCAAGCTAGCGACCAAGTTCTACGACCCATTTGAAATTCTAGCCCGGGTTGGCACCCAGGCGTACCGCCTCCGCCTACCTCCGGAGAGCCACATTAACCCAGTTTTTCATGTCTCGCAGCTCAAGCGAGTGATAGGAGATCACCTAGTTGAGGCGGCGCTTCCCCCGCCATCTCTCGACGCAACACCTTCGGTGTTCCTTTCCCAACGCATATCAGACACGTGCACGATCCTCCGTGCGGAGCTGCCGGTCGAGCAGCTCTTGGTGGTTTGGCAGGATCGCCCAATATCAGAGGTTACATGGGTGGATCGGTCGGACTTTCGTCGCCAGTTCCCAGACTTTTGCCTTAAGGACAAGGTGAATTTCCCAGAGGCGGTGGAGGGAGAAGGGAGACCATCAGTGTGGCGAGTATATCGACGTCGCGAGCGCCATGCTAGTTATGCCTTTGAGCACGTCAACTATATAAGCCGTTAGCTATTGTATTTTGGGCATCTTGGAAGTGGAATGTAATCTTGGACTTCTCCTCTCTTTTATTTTCCCTACTTTCTCCTTTCCCCTCTCTCTTTTTCCATCACGTGACATCAATTGTTTTTGTTAGCAAACCTTGCAAACATACTCTTTTATGCGGTTATGCCTTTTCCAATAGAAATCTACCTATTTAGGTTGTAGCTATTTTTGAACACTTTCATGAGTATAATAGTGAATAGTGGATGTTTATAGAAATAAGAAATGATGACAGCCATAGATATACTTTTTGCTTATAGATAATCATCCCTTCTGCCGCTGGCCTGTTGATATCACGTTCATCCCCTTTGAATTTGGCCAATGATCTTAGTAAGAATAGCTAAATGCGACATTTCATCTCGGATAACATCAAATAGTGCAACTTACGACCGAGATAGCATAAGCTAAGCCATCCCGCTCGTTTTGTTGTGACAATGAATGATCTACCTTATTGAGTGACCTTGGTCGATATTCTACTTGGAAAGCAAGTCCCAACAACTTACTAATCCAATGTGGTGATGCAATCAAATTTTGCTCCAAGCATTTTAAACTATAGTGATGTGTGTGTAAAAAGTATCACCCCCAAAGATTAGAATGCCAATACTGTATTGCCTTTTGTAGCTCAATGAATTCTCTTTCATATGCATGATTTTCAAAATGTTATGCTAACTTCCGACTAAAGAAAACTATGGGATGATTCTGTTGATGAAAAATCTCTCCAAACCTGATGCACTCATAGTTGCAACGGTGGCAATGGATATAATGAGAATGAATACAATTTACTCTAAGGGACGCACAACACTATATTCATAGGTAAATTTAGAGCGATCGACAAAATTTAAGGAACATTTTTTTACCAATAATTGTGTACCACATTCAAGCAATGGACAAACTGTAAATATCAATAATCACTGTTGTACAACCTCGTATTCGCCGAGTGGATCCCAGAGAGCCCCAGGGGCCAGGTGGCAAGACATTAGCCCAAAAGTTCTCGGGTGAATGGGGCCCCATTCGCGGGGCACTCGCATGGTAATAACGTGTGTATCCGTGGCCGGACGAGTGAGGGGAGGCAAGGCCTCACCCGCCGAGCGTGCTGAGTACCTGGCGAGTGATGCCCTCGCGAATCACTTGCTCGGTCGAATACAGCGAGAAAGGAGCCTGGCGAGTGGTGCCTTCACGGACCACTCGCCCATAAGGCTTAGGGGGAAATGACTTAGATACCCCTTGTGGGCTGCCAATAGCCCTTCGGAACAGCGGAGTTAGGTTGTTAGCAGACCAATTTGGGGTGCGCTTAGTAAAACCAGAAGGCGGATTTGCAGTCCAAGCTAGAAAATCTATAAATAGATCCTTAAGGGCACCTTGGAGGAGACCAGATCTTTTTGAGCTCTCTCCTCCAGGCTTGTTTCGGAGTAGGCCGCTAATGCCCTCCAAGGTGCCCGACTGAGCTTTGGTTTGGGAGGGGAAACTCTCTAAGATCTTCCGGGTGTGTAGCGGGACCTCCTCGCTACAGCCTTGGGTCTGTTCTAGGTTTTTCATCCTTAGTCAGAAGAGTTTAGTGAGGGAGAAGCAACCACAGGCTACACCCCCCTGTGGGTCCGAACTCAGAGACCGGTTGAAGGTTTCAACATTTTGGTGCGGTGAGCGTGGACCGTAGCCAGTGCAAGAAAATCTCAAGCTGGGCTTGATGGCGGGAGATGGAAGGGATGGTTCCGACCCAGGTCACTCACAGCCATCGGCAACAATGGGGTGGCTGCAGATGTTTGAGAACTTCAAGCGGGAGGTCATGCAGACCATGCAGGTAGCTCTCGCCGGGAGAGGCGAGTGCGAGACGCCCGTGGTTCCGGTGGTTCCGGTGGTTCCGCCCCAGCAGATCGGCGAGAATGCTCCGGGCCAGCGACTTGGGAAGGAGGTCGCGGCGGAAGCAAGCGCGCGAGATCTCCCCGGGCGGCAGCTGTTCAGCTGCCCAACGAGTGCGGAGGTGTGCGAGCTGACTCCGCGCGAGAGGACCACTCGCCGAGCAGGGGAAAGGAGTCCCTTCTGTGAGTTGATCCTCTCGGCCCCGATGCCAGAGGGGTTCAGAGGGCCGGAGATGTCCTACTATACCGGCAAAGATGACCCAGTCCTGCACCTGCAATGGTTCGAGGACATGGTCTCGATTCTTCCGATGACGGATGCCTTCCAGTGTCGGCTCTTTGCCACCACTCTGAAAGAGAAGGTGAGGGGCTGGTTCCACCAGCTCCCCGTAGGTTTCATCTACGCTTTCGAGGACCTACGCCGGAGCTTCAGGTTGCGTTTCTCAACGTCAAAGAAGAGGAAGAAGGACGCGGAGGCGCTCTTCAAAATCAGGCAAGGGCCAGGGGAGTCACTGGCCCATTACGTTGACAAGTTCCAAGAAGAGGTCTTTCATGTCCAGGAGGTCCCAGGGTTCACCCTCCTGCTAGCCTTCATAGTGGGGCTGCGGGAGGGGTTCTTCAAAATGAGCCTGAAGCGGAAACCCCCATTATCATTCGAGGAACTGATGGAGCGGGCGACAGAAGAGATCGAGGGAGAGGCCGCCAACCCCGAGTTTGCAAAGAGGTTGGCAAGGCTGAGCGAGCCAGAGGTGAGGCAGCAGGAGGGAAGAAGAAGGGATGAACCCAGAGGTCAGGGGTTTCAGGGGCAACAACGGGATTGGGGGTATCAGGAGCCCAATAACCGGCTGGCTTGGAGGTCCCAGGAGGGACCGGCGAGAGGTCAGGAAAGAGATCACCAACGAAGGGGGGAGGGGAGGGCCAACCATCCGGGATGGAGGCAGGGTCAGACACCCCCTCCCCCCCCTCGGGAGCAAGCGATGACAGTAGGCCGAAGAAGAGGATGAAGAGGAGGAAGAGGAAGAGGTGGAAGAGGGGGCAGGGTGGCGTTCTATTGTGACTTCCATCAGGAAGAAGGTCACGCGACGGCCACCTGCCTAGAATTTCTGGAGTTGAGGGGAGGAGGTCAGCCGCAGCAGCGACCTGTGAGGATTGAAGAAGTGCTACCCGGAGAGGGGGAGGATAGATGCGAGGACAGGACCGACGTGGGAGCCAGGGGAGGGATCAGGGTGATCCATGGTGGGGTGGGGATAGAGGCAACTCGCAAGAGAAGCTTCCAGGCGATGTTCAGGAGGAGCGTCGCGTCGACCTCCCACACCCCACCCCCCTCGGAGAAGCTTACCTTCTCCTCAGAGGATATGCCGGACTTCGAAGACCCGTTCTGTGACGCTTTGGTGATCCAGACGGCGATTGAAAACTTCACAGTCTTCTGAATCTTGGTCGACAACGGGAGTTCAGTGAATGTTATCTTCAAGAAGGCCTTTGACGCGCTGGAGGTGGAAGCGAAGAGGGTGCAAGTCTCAGATGGACCCTTGTTTGGGTTTTCAGGGGAGAGGAAGGAAGTCGAGGGAGGAGTCGGCCTCCAGGTGTCGTTGGGAGGGGTCCCCAAGAACTGCCGGTTCGTCATAGTGGACGCTCCGAGCAGCTATAATACCATATTTGGACGCCCTCTCATCAGCACCTTCCGATGCGTTCCCTCGTCCTTCCATCAGTGCTTGAAGTTCCGCAACGAAGGAGTTCAGGTCCGGATCCGGGGGGATGCAAAGGTGGCGAGGCAGTGTTATGTGACTGCCGTCAACACCATCTCCTGGATGGCGGAAGCTGAAAGGGTGGATAGAGAGATGAAGGGCCGGAGGGGCCAGAAGGAGAGGAGAAGGAGGGAGAAGGGGAGGGAGAGAGCAGCACCCGAGGAGATGAGATGGAAGTGGCTCAGGAGGAGCATGCCGAGCCAATGGAGGAGGAGGTTGCGGTAGAAAGGGAGACCCTGGCCGAAGGAAGGGAGGCAAGGGGCAGATGGGAAGAGCCGACCCGACTAGAGGCGGCGAAAGAAGCGGTCGAGATGGAAGTCACTACTAAGGAAGGGAGAGTGGAGAAGGTGCGGATCAGCGGGGGCCTCGGCCCGGAGGACAGGATAAGGATGCTGGAATGCATCCAGAGGAGCATGTACATCTTCGCGTAGAGCGCGGCAGACATGCCGGGCATCGATGCAGACGTGGCCTGCCACCGACTCAAGCTGGAGCCACGGGTCCGCCCCATCCGACAGAAGAGGAGGGCCATCGTCGACAAGCTGGAGTGGCCGATCCGCGAGGAGGTGGAGAAGCTCCTCAAAGCAGGTTTTGTATCGGAGATCCAGTATCCAGGCTAGGTCTCCAACGTCGTCATGGTGAAAAAAGGCGATGGTCGCTGGCGTATGTGTATCGATTTTTCTTTGTTAAACAAAGCCTGTCCTAAGGATTGTTATCCCTTGCCTCGAATCGACGCGCTGGTTGACTCAGCTGTCGGCTTTTCTCTAATGTCTTTCTTAGATGCTTTTTCAGGTTATCATCAGATTAGGATGCATCCCCCGAACGTCAAAGACGTCTCCTTCATCACAAGAGAGGGGTGCTATAGCTATAAGATGATGTCGTTCGGACTAAAGAACGCAGGTGCGACATACCAAAGAATGATGGACCGGGTCTTCCCGGAACAAAGAGGAAGAAACTTGGAGGTCTATTTAGATGACCTCATGGTGAAAAGTAAGAACGTGAGCTCTCACCTCCAAGACCTCGAGGAGACCTTCGCCACTCTGCGCAAGTACAAGATGCAGCTGAACCCCATGAAATGCGTATTTGGGGCCAGCAAGGGGATGTTTCTGGGCCACCTTCTTACCCCCGCAGGGGTGGAACCTAACCCGGACAAAGTTAAAGCCATAATGGAGTTGGGATCGCCTCGAAATGCTAAGGAGGTTCAACGCCTAACTGGGAAGCTCGCAGGGTTGAACAAGTTTCTCTCCCGGGCAGGAGAGAAATGCTCCCACTTCTTCAAGGTGTTGCGAGGCAATCAGAAGTTCGAATGGACGGTGGAATGCGAGGAGGCCTTCCAGGCCCTGAAGAGCCAGCTCACCAAGGCTCCCCTGCTCCAAGGTCCAAATGTGGGAGAGGGCCTAGACCTGTATCTTGGAGTCGGGGCTGAAGCCGTGAACTCCGTCTTGGTCCGGGAAGAGGGCAAGAAGCAGCTGCCCATCTATTACGTAAGCAGGGTTTTGAAGAAGGCAGAGCTCAGATATCCGATTTTGGAGAAGCTGGCTTTCGCTCTGGTCATCTCGGCCAGGAAGCTCAGACCATACTTCCAGGCCCATTCGATCCAGGTAGTGACTGACCATCCCCTTCGCAAAATCTTCGAAGGGGTAGAGCACTCGGGGAGGCTCGCGAAGTGGTCGGTGGAATTAAGCGAATTTGACATCACTTTCATCCCTCGACTGTCGATGAAGGCTCAAGCTGTTGTGGATTTCATGGCGGATTACGTGGTCGAAATGGAAGAGGAGCACGCCCCTCGTCACATCCCCTGGAAGCTGCTGGTTGATGGAGCCTCGGGAAAGAACTCCTTGGGGGGAGGGGTGGTGTTGGAAAGCCCTCATGGGGTAAAGATTGAACAAGCACTAGTGATACATTTCCCCGTCACCAACAACCAGGCGGAGTACGAGGCAGTGATCGCCGACCTACGTCTGGCCCAGGAGTTGAGGGTTCATGATGTGGAAGTTCTCACGGACTCGATGGTGATAGCCTCGCAAATCAAGGGTGAGTTCGAAGCAAGGGAGCCCACGCTCATGAAGTATCTGACCAAAGTAAGGGGTCTCATCGGAGCATTCAATACCTTCTCCATCAGACACATACCAAGAGGAGAGAGTGTTCCAGCAGATCGGCTGGCCAAGTCCGGCCCTCGGGCTGGAGGGACCTTGACAAATCTGTTCCGCCCTTCGATTGAGGAGGGGGAGCTCATGGACATAGAACAACGACTCTCATGGAAGGACCCTTTCGTGACCTTCTTGGCAATGGGTAATTTTCCTGAAGAGGTTCCGGATCAAAGACACTTTCGATACAAGTCCGCCTACTACGTGCTCCATGAAGGGGACTTGTATCGGAAGACCCTCTCGGGACTCTTGGCGCGATGCATTTCTGAGGCATAAGTCCCAAGGATCCTGGAGGAGATTCATTCCGGCGAATTGGTAGTCATTCGGGGAGCAGGACATTGGAAGCAAGGGTGGTGAGGCATGGGTACTTCTGGCCGACCCTGAGCAAGGACGCGACGGAGTTCGCCAAGAAGTGATGAAAGTGCTAGCTGTTCGCTCCGCTTCAACTTTTGCCGGCTCAGAGGCTAAGGAGCATCACGGCACCATGACCCTTCGCCATATGGGGAATGGATCTGGTAGGGCCTTTCCCTCAAGCCAGTGGGCAAAGAAGATTTCTCTTAGTCACGATCGACTACTTTTCAAAGTGGTTGGAGGTCAAGGCCCTAGCCAAGGTCACCTCCCAAGTAATCTGCAACTTCGTATGGGGTGAGATCATCTGTCGACACGGACTTCCACAAGCCATAGTCACAGATAATGGACCCCAGTTCGTAAGCGAAGAGTTCTTCAGCTTCTGCAGCCAGTTGGGAATAGATCTCAGGTTCGCATCCGTCCACCACCCCAGGAGCAACGGGCAGGTGGAGGCAGCGAACAAGATCATAGTAAACCTACTCAAAAAGAAGGTGGAGAACATGAAGGGCAATTGGGTGGAGCAACTCCCATCGGTCCTGTGGGCTCTAAGGACTACCCCCAACTCCGCCACTGGCGAGACCCCCTTCAAGCTCTCTCACGGTTGCGAGACCGTCATCCCCGTGGAATTTGAAGTCAAGACGCCGCGGGTGAGGGCCGCCTCAGATGGTGATGAAGAATGGAGAGCATGGACTGAGGAGGAGCTGCGGCTGTCCCTGGATCTCATGGCGGAGGTCCGAGATCTTGCTGCCATTCGCCAAGAGGAAGTCAAGCGACGGATGTCCAAGTACTTTGACAAACACATCAGGGTCAAGCAATTCGAGAAGGGGGACCTCGTGTTAAAAAAGGTCGACGCGGCCGGGAGGTCTGCCGCGGTAGGAAAGCTCAATCCCAATTGGGAGAGCCCCAATGTCGTAGAAGAAGCATTGAAATCAGGAGGGTACCGCCTCCAAAATGTGGAGGGCGAGTCCCTCAGTCACACATGGAGTGGTGACGACTTAAAGCGCTTTTATCCCTAAGTCCATGTAATAAGAATGTTTATGCCTTAAACTTCACTTTTTCGATATATGTGTGTAACACAATGGCTTGCGTGGTGAGGATGAAAAGTTTCAACAGTTGGCCCCGAGCAGACCCGCTGACCTGGCTCTCACCTAGCTGACAGGGCTGAATGCTCACTCGGTGGCAGGTTCTATGGTTTCAACAGTTGGCCCCGAGCAGACCCGTTGACCAGACTCTCACCTAGCTGACAGGGCCGAAGGCTCACTCGGTGGCAGGTTCTAAGGTTTCAACAGTTGGCCGGAGCAGACTCGCTGACCAGACTCTCACCTAGCTGGCAGGGCCGAAGACTCACTCGGTGGCAGGTTCTAAGGTTTCAACAGTTGGCCCCGAGCAGACCCGCTGACCAGGATCTCACCTAGCTGGCAGGGCCGAAGGCTCACTCGGTGGCAGGTTCTAAGGTTTCAACAGTTGGCCCCGAGCAGACCCGCTGACCAGTCTCTCACCTAGCTGGCAGGGCCGAAGGCTCACTCGGTGGCAGGTTCTAAGGTTTCAACAGTTGGCCCCGAGCAGACCCGCTGACCAGGCTCTCACCTAGCTGGCAGGGCCGAAGGCTTACTCGGTGGCAGGTTCTAAGGTTTCAACAGTTGGCCTCGAGCAGACCCGCTGACCAGACTCTCACCTAGCTGACAGGACCGAAGGCTCACTCGGTGGCAGGTTCTAAGGTTTCAACAGTTGGCCCCGAGCAGACCCGCTGACCAGGCTCTCACCTAGCTGGCAGGGCTGAAGGCTCACTCAATGGCAGGTTCTAAGGTTTCAACAGTTGGCCCCGAGCAGACCCGCATCCAGGCTCTCACCTAGCTGGCAGGGTCGAAGGCTCACTCGGTGGCAGGTTCTAAGGTTTTAACAGTTGGCCCCGAGCAGACCTGCTGACCAGGCTCTCACCTAGCTGGCAGGGCCGAAGGCTCACTCGGTGGCAGGTTCCAAAGATTTCGATGGTTGGCCCCGAGCAGACCCGCTGACCAGGCTCTCACCTAGCTGGCAGGGCCGAAGGCTCACTCGGTGGTAGGTTCTAAGGTTTCAACAGTTGGCCCCGAGCAGACCCGCTGACCAGGCTCTCACCTAGCTGGCAGGACCGAAGGCTCACTCGGTGGCAGGTTCCAAAGATTGAAGGTTGGCCCCGAGCAGACCCGCTGACCAGGCTCTCACCTAGCGGGCAGGGCCGAAGGCTCGCTCGGTGGCAGGTTCTAAAGGTTCAAAGGTTGGCCCCGAGCAGACCCGCTGACCAGGCCCTCATCTAGCTGGCAGAGCCGCAAACTCGCTCGGTGGTGACCCGTGAGGAAGGCGAAGTAAGAAAGAAAAAATCCAATGTGGAAAGTTAACATGAGGCAAATCTAGGCATAAGATCGGCGAGTGGTGCCCATCATAAGGGACTCTCGCCGGCGAACGATATCGATCGAGAGCGATACTCGTCCGACAAGTGCGCGGCGAGACGCTGGCCGGTCTAAGGGTTGCGAGAAGTTCTCAGGACTCCATGAGTTCTCGACGCAGCGACGTTCCGGACAAAATCAATGAAATTGCCCAAGTCCTGAAGTGATTGGAGCGAGTGCGAGAGGGTTGCAACCACGCGACGCTCCAACACGGCGAGAGTATCTTGGTCATGACCTGAGTTAGGGGTCGTCGTCTCTCAGGGCAAACACGCGATATGCGAGCACGCGCGCGAAAGTGCGCACGCGCGAAAAATAACGTACAAATGCGCGAGCTGCCGGCTGATAAGGGCAAGGTGTACAAAGAAGATATAAGACAAATGACGCAAGAGGCAAAACATTTCTTTTCTTTTCAGTGTAAAAAGGAATTACATAACAGTTCTCGCATTGCATCAAAAAGAGAAAGAAAGGGGAGTCTTCAGGGGTCGTCAGCTTCGTCGTCGGAATATCCGCTGCTCGCGCCCGTAGAGGGGTGGTCTCCGAGTTCCCGCCCATCGCCAGCTTCATCCGCAGGGTCAACCTGGGCGAAGAGTTCTGGAAGCACGTGGTGGGCGAGAATCCTCTCACCTTCTTCCTTCAAAAGGTCGGCCCTCCGCAGCACATCCAGCGTATGCTTCGCTGCTACTTGGGCGGTCCTCTGCATCAGCCCCTCGAACTCAGCATTGGAATAGAGGTGCCGAGTGTCCCTCTTCGCGGGAGGTGGCCGAACGGCGTCTTCTTGCAGCCTCTTGTTCTCGACCTCCAGCTCCTTATTTCCCTCCTCAAGGATGCGAGACCGCACGAGCAGAGCGTCATAGTTGGCTATGTCCTACAGAAGGAAGGACAGTTAGCGGAGTAAAGGAAGGAAAGAAGGGTGAGAGCTAAGGTCTCGGCACGGGGACGCACTCACCTCTCGGTCCGCGCGGCTGGCGAGAAGGGCCTCGGCTGCGGCCAGTTGTTGCTTGGCGGCCGCGACCTCGGCAGTTACGATGGAGCGGGTCTTCTCGACCTTGAGAATGTTCCGCACAAGAGTCATGCTGCGGCGAGAGGACATGTGGGTCAGTTCATGGGCCCGCATCATGGCTCGCGCGGCCTCATGCGCGAGATTCTGAGTTGTCTCGGTGTCATAGATGGAAGCGCCCTCGCGACTATAGAGCGCGTAAGAGAGGTTGTAAGCGTGGCCGCTGATGGTTTCCTTTTCCATCCAGGACGGATGGAGGGTGGAGATGGAGACCCGGTTGGCCCGCCGGTCCCATTGAACAAGGGGCTCGCCGACCAGATCAGCATACTCACCGAGAGGGTAGTTTCGGTGACCTCTCGGCCCCGGCCCCGAGGAGGATGCCGCTGGCGCAACGGCAGGCTGGATGGCCAAGTCCCCCGCCGTGGGAGCGCTTGAGCCAGGGACATCCTCCACGAGTGCTTTTCCCTTGTCGGCTGCAAGGGGTTTCGCCCGCTTGACGAAAGGGCCCAAGGCCGCATCAGGCTTTCACTTCCGCTTCGGTTTTTGCCCGCTGGACTTCGCGGGAGGCGGGTTCTCGCGGCAAGCCGCGACAGCAGACTGCACGCGTGCAAGGGCGTTGTCGGGAGGGAACCCCGTGGCCGCATTCGGCGGGTGGAGGGGAAGGCTCCGAATCCCTGTGTCAAAAAGGTTAATTAAATAGGCGGAAGCGAGTGGAAAAGAAGCGTGAGCTCAGGTCGAAGTGATTCAGCTTACCCTCTCCCGGCGGGACCACCGACAGCGAGCCGACGTGTTTCCGCAGGTGCACGACATCCATGTCGTGCTCCAGGATGAAGGCGTGAAGCTTGGCCTCGTAACCTCCCAACGACGGAGGCCGAAAGGTCGACTCGTCCTCCTGCACAGGCGTGAGTGGCACGTTGCCAAACTTCCCGGTGACAAATAAACCGTTGAACCCAGTCGTGGTTTTTGTTGGCCGTACCGATGACGTTGAGGGGGGACTGTCCGGAGAAAAACGCACTCCGCGAGTCGCTCTGAAGGTGAAGAGCTTACGGAACACCGGGAGCGAGGACTCGATCCCCTCGCGCATATTGCAGGCGAATGCTACCAGCATAGCGATGGAGTTTGGATTGAGCTGCGCGGGAACTACCCCGAAGTAGCGCAGGGTCTGGCGCACTTCTGGCCACAGCGGGAGGCGGAGCCCCACCTCGAAATGTTCGAGGGGGATGGCCAGAGTGTCTGGAGAGAACTGGTTGATTCGATCTCGGTTCCCCGGGAGGCGCCCGACAAAACCCGGCGGGACGAAATCAGCGATGGCCTGGATAAAGTCTGCCTCCGAGAGGTCACAGGTCTCGAAGTCTCGGTTTGCGAATGCTAGAGCACAGTTGGCTCTGCCATCCACATCTTTCGGCATCGCTAAGGGATGGGGAGTTCTCACAAAGATCCTAAAGAGAAGGGCGAGTGGTCTCGCGGGTGCAAGAAGGAGAGAGAGATGAAAGCGTAATAAAGACCGTGATTGGACTAACTATTTATAGCAAATTAGGGGAAAATGATTGAAATCATCTACACACGGGGTGCGGATAGCGGCTGCGACATCCTAGCGCCTCGGGGTCTGAACCACCCACCTGAACCCAGCCGCTTACAGAAGGCGAAAGCGATGCGCGAGACCCTTCCTGCAAATGCAAATCAAATAACACAACAAGAACGAAAACACTCGCAAGACAACACTCAGAAAAATAGCGAAAAGCAGGATATATAACACACAATCAGGAAATAGTTCGCGAGACGCAGCAGGTCTCGTCTTGGTCCGGTACGAGAAAGAAGAAGGAAAGAAAAAGAAATAGCGGGGGTACAGGAGAACACAGCGAGTGAGAGCCGATAGGCTTATTATTGATCCCACCGCCATCGGCCCCGGCCTCGCCTCCCTGTCCTTGGAGGCACCCGCGGGTAGTGGAACGCGCTAACCGCCGCCAGCTCTTGGTTAATCAAGCGCATTTGGTCCCTTGCCCGCGCAATGTGCCTCCCAGGTGAGGTCTCCTCGCACCCGCCCCCCTGGCGCTCCATCTCCCCGATTAGGTGCCTGTAGTCCCGCTCGAGGACGCTTATCCGACGTTCGAAGGCCGACCGGTGCTCCTCCGTCAGGTAGGATTGGTCGCGCTGCATCCAGATCTGCTTGCCGAAAAGCTCTGTCATCCGTTCCTTCATAGTCCTGACATCCTCGTGGTCGCCGAGAAAGTCCAAGACGTCGCAGGGAGAGGGGGGTGGCGAGATCAGCCCTTCCTTCTCTGGAGGGTCAGTTAGCGGAATCTGGCGGTAACCTGCAAGAACAAGGGTTAGCCCTTTCTCAGGTACAAATCACGAGTTCGGCGGGAGAGGGCAACTAACCGGGTACATATTCTTCGACGGGAGACCGGCGAGAGGTGCTGGGCTGCCCTGCGAATGGTTGGCTGGGGGGGTGAAGAGATTTTCCCTTCCCGGGGCGGTGCACCTGGTCGGCCGCGACGGAAGTAGCGGCCAGGTCCGCGGCAGGAGAGTTGGGCCCGAGGGTTTGTCTCGCCGAGCGTTCCTGCTCCGGGGCAAGGGGACTTTTGGTAACATCTGGGGCAGGAGAATTGCGCGAGGGAGGGGGCAACCCCGTGGTCCCGAAGGTAAGGGCTGCTGAGACCTGATTCAGAAGAATTGCGAAAGGCGAAAGGCAAGCGAAAGGGCAATGGAAGGCTTACCAAGCGCGGACCGTTCTTCGCCAGAAGTGCCGGGAGGGGCGGACTCCTGGAACGGAGGGGCGTTCTCGAGAGCAGGGGGAGGAATGGCAGCACTCGCCTGGGCGAGCCCAGGGCCACCCTCGGTCACCGGCGGATTCTGCGAATGGTCAAAAAGAACCGAGGTTAATGGCGTCACCACGATTGACTTCGAAAGCGAGACGAATCGCGTTACCTCGTTGGTATTGACAGGAGGAAGGTTAGAGAGGGGGGAGCCTCTGACGCAGACTCCCTCTCCCCCTGGTCTCGCCGGACCGCCTTGGCCTTCTTCAGCCTGTAAGGCTTGGAAGGGTCCCTCGCTGACGAGAGCCAAGGGGCGTATCGAGTGGTCTTGGGAGCGGTCCCTCCCTGCGCGGCGGCGAGACGAGCCATCATCCCTTCCGAAAGCGGCCGTGGCGTCGGCCTCATGAACGTCATGACGAGTGCCCCGAGGGGGAAAATGAGGAACAATGATTAGAAGATGGGCGCTCTGAGGGCAGCGGCCTGGGACGTATTTATAGCAAAGTGGAGGGCCCCACCAGAAAGATTCCCTCCAGGTCAGCAAAGCACTCGCCGAATATTGGGGGTTGGACTTTTCTTTCCGAGCATAGGACTCGCTCGCAAAGAGCGGAGATTGTGTACAACCCCGTATTCGCCGAGTGGATCCCAGGGGGCCCCAGGGGCCAGGTGGCAAGACATTAGCCCAAGAGTTCTCGGGCGAATGAGGCCCCATTCGCGGGGCACTCGCATGGTAACAACGTGTGTATCAGTGGTCGGGCGAGTGAGGGGAGGCAAGGCCTCACCCACCGAGCTTACCGAGTACTTGGCGAGTGATGCCCTCGCGAATCACTCGCCCGGTCGAATACAGCGAGAAAGAAGCCTGGCGAGTGGTGCCTTCACGGACCACTCGCCCAGAAGGCTTAGGGGGAAATGACTTAGATACCCCTTGTGGGCTGCCAATAGCCCTTCGGAACAGCGGAGTTAAGCTGTTAGCAGACCAATTTGGGGTGCGCTTGGTAAAACCAGAAGGCGGATTTGCGCTATTTGCAGTCCAGACTAGAAAATCTATAAATAGACCCTTAAGGGCACCTTGGAGGAGATCAGATATTTTTGAGCTCTCTCCTCCAGGCTAGTTTCGGAGTAGGCGGCTAATGCCCTCCAAGGTGCCCGGCTGAGCTTTGGTTTGGGAGGGGAAGCTCTCTAAGATCTTCCGGGTGTGTGGCGGGACCTCCTCGCTACAGCCTTGGGTCTGTTCTAGGTTTTCCATCCTTAGTCAGAAGAGTTTAGTGAGGGAGAAGTAAGCACATGCTACACCCCCCTGTGGGTCCAAACTCAGAGACCGGTTGACGGTTTCAACAACTGTGGGCCTGTGGCAAGATAAAAAATTTGGAGAATAAAAACATACAATTCCTTTGAACAACTCCTAGGTTAAATTAAACTAGTCTAAGCAGAGGTGAATTAAATGAATCAGAAAGATCTCACCGGTGGAGGGGAGGTAAAGCGGTAGGGGAAGGTCCAAAGAGCGGTGGAGACTCACACAAACACGGCAATGGCGGCGGTGGCTCGCAAGGAGATCCGCATGGTGTCAGGATGGGAGAAGAAATAAATGATGCCGTGGTCCATGGTGAGAAGGGGAGGAAATTCTGAGAAGAAATTGAAGGGGAGGAGGAATTGTGGAGGAAGAAAAAAAGGGAAGAAGAGGGGCTGCAGTCCAGCAGTCTTGAAAAAATTCCAGTTCACCTTGAAAAAACTGCCCACACAAGTTCTCCCAAACTCCTATATCTGCTGTCCTGTTTCCTGTTTATCTGGGGGAGATCGTGGGTTAAGGGAGTGATAGTTATAGTCCTTTGCGGGATTAATTCCCATGGATTAAGGAGCATGTTCACGTGAAAGAGAGTTTCACCTGAACAGTTAAAAAGCCTGGACATATATGATTTTTGTTTCTGTTGTTTTTAAACAGATTTTTGAACTTTTTTTCTTAATACCAATAGTAAGTGTTAACACAAAAGGATAGGCTAAGCCTCACTAGGAAATGAACTTTAGGTTCGATCTGACCACATCAATTAATTACACCTCTGCCTAACCTAATTTAATTTAAACGCTAGCTAAATAAATCAAAGAGAATACAACACTACAACACACCCAATCTGAAATAAAATATAGAAGGAAAACACATGCTCGAAACAAGTGCACAACATACAATGTCGCACATAAAATACAAGTGCGCTGTCTACATCAAAACCACTCGCCGGAAGCATCATATTTAACACAAAATTCCTTTGTGAAATTCAGAAGCCAGGTGCAAGGGATGTGACTCATAAATTCTTAAGAGTCATAGACGGCTTGGATGCTATCTTGCTGTTTTCCCCTGAAACCCTTTGCCACTGATGATATCGCGCAAATAGAACACAAGTCTAAAATTAAACATCCAAAACAACACATTGTTTTTTTTTTTAAATAATTCGTTTATTCAAATTAGGGCAAAAGCAATGCGAATATGTTGATATTGCTCAACCAAAGACTAGCTATAAATAAGAATGTCATCGAAGACGGCAAACAAATTTACGAAGGTGACCTTGAAATATCTCATAAATGGCAGAAATGTAAATGGATCATTGGTTAACCAAATGACATCGCCAAAAAAATCAGAATGCCTGTGATGAGTGCAAAAAAGTTGGGCTTTACCATATCCTCTGAGCGCAATCAGATTTGATGATAATCCAAATGAAGACCAAATTTGGTGAAGAAATGTGCTCAATGCAATTTATCTAGAATTTCATTGATTACTAGAATATGAAATTTATCTTTTATGGTCTTCACAAAAAGCCCGGTTGAGGTGTTGCCGTGTGACCTTAAGGTCACGGGTTCGAGTCCTGGAAGCAGCCTCTTGCAAAAATGTATGGTAAGGTTTGCCTACATTTCACCCTTGTGGTGGGACCCTTCCCCGTACCCTCGCTGCGCGGGAATGCTTTGTGCACTGGGTTGCCCTATGGTCTTCACATTAAGCCCCTGATAATCCACACAAAAGCACCAAATACAGTCATATTTCTTTACTAACAATACTAGAGATGACAAAGCAGACTACTTCTGCCGAACGATTCTCCGTTGTAGCTCATTCTATTTCATCTTTTTTGTATGAATGAGCATCTATCTAAATGCGCCGCTATTGGGGTCATTTCCAGTGACAGAAGTATGTGGTTGATCATGCACGTGCGATGGCGGTAATCCTGCCGCTTCGTCAAAATGTATGAATAGTCAATAAATAGCTTGTCCTACTAGACCGAAGGTGACCCTTCATGAAATGAGTGTAAACTCATTTTTGGAAGGCTTGGTAGGGGCAATTACTGGCGATTGTGCTCACTATTGTCCTAGGCGAAATCATCAAAGAGTGAGGATAGGGAGAGGCGTCCCTTGAATCAACAATTGCAACAAATAAAAAAAAAAGAACTCAAACTGAATCAAGACACTATAAGCACAATAAAATTGTATAAAAACTTTAATAAAAGCTGTAAATTAAAATTCAACATCTGCGTCGCCATGTGCCTTTTCTATTGACACTTGAGCTTTGCGCATAGACTCAAACCAAATACAAATTTTGACTCAAGAACGTTGGCCCAAGAACATAGCATTTGAATAATTATGGTGACATTTTAAGTGTATAAACATCTAAATTTCAATGAACCAAGCAGCCTCAAAGTCCTCAAGCAACATTCCTATGATTATTTGTCTAGAGTTTACCTGCCTTATTTGAATTGTTGGGTAATTGCGGATGCAGCTAGAATGGACAGTTTTATTTAGGATTTAAAAACCATTTGCATTATTAAATTAGTGTAACGATTGAAGGAGCTGTTGTATCCTTTGTCGATATCACTCTTGGGGATTGGAGTGCTCTTTTTTGGATGTTTATGCTGAAAATACATACATGACTGCATGTAACCCAAATTTAGTTTGTTGTGGCTACATCAATTATAATTATGAGGTTTGATATTAATCTTATATTGTTGCAAAACAAAAAAAATTGTGTGCCAAATTAATTTTTTTTTTTGATATGTTATCCAGGTTTTACTCGCCCAGTTATATTACTCTTAACCCTTCAACTGTTAAAAGGGTGCACTTCACTGGAGTTGTGGAATAACACGGGGGAAAATCAGAAACATGGCAGACTGGGGTAGGCTTTCCGTTTATTGTAATTATTCTTCAGTTTATTCACTTAATAAATCATTAAATGGCATCATACCAATCTATTGATATACTCATGTTGCATTGAATCTACAAGTTGTGAGAATTAGCCATAATTGCTACATCTGCATGTTGATACAATGATCAAACTAAATTTTATTTCATATGCATTGAAAATTTAGTACTTGCAGCAAAAAAATTTCTAATTTAATTAATATTCATGAATTGACCCTTCATCGAGTATGGTTCTCTGTCGGACCAACTAAACACGTCTTGGTATACATCATTACAACTTTTCTTTATTATTTAATTTACAAAACTACAAGGCTATGCCTTCCAATATATGTCCTATCATCATGTTCAGGTAATTAGGGCTGTTATCAATCCGACTTCGAGTTGAGCAAAGCTAGGCTTGAAGTTTGCTCGAATAAATTTGAGCTCAAATGAGTTCTACCTGATTTCTAGCCGACACAAACTTTTTCTATTTCAAGCAAACTCAAAATGTTTCAAGTTGGCTCAAAATTGCTATGAAAGTTGAGACTCGAGAAGTTGAGAGAAAGAAGATCATACACGACGTCAAGATAAAACATAAAGGACGAATATTGACGCAGGATGGGTCTAGCAAAGTGTAGGCCGCCTCTATGTTTGTCTAAATGATTCATAGAGTTTTATTCGATAGCTATGCTTGCAATTAAAAAAATCTACAAATACACGACAACACTCACATGCGAATAGAGTTTGTTGAGAATATTGACCACTAGATTCCTGATTTGAAGAAGCCCTCAGGATAACAATAAACACATCATGTATTTGATGTTCTATTCTAGTTTTGATGTGACAGGTATAACAAAAGTGTATGGCTATAATGTAAGGTTAGGCTTTTAGTCTACCAAACAGTGTTTTGCCTATGTAATTCCTCATGGTGCAAAACATATGTTTGACTTATGGTCTAACACTATATTAGACTTGTCACTATCAAGGAAAAGTCATTTGGAAAAGGTCTGGAAATGAAGTTGCAAAGATAGCCAATAGGTTGGAATAAGCCTAAAATTGGCTAAGACAAAAATCGGCTAGATGATCTAGACGACAAGGATTCTATGTCGTCTAGACCACTGCTGTATCGACTAGACGATCTCGACGACAAAATTCTATGTCGTCTAGACCACTGCTGTATCAGCTAGACGATCTCGACGACAAAATTCTATGTCGGCTAGACCATAACTACATCAACCAGATATGATCTATATCTTAATATTGGCTAAGTCCAATGTCGTCTAGAAGAGTTGTATCGTCTAGAAGAGCTGTATCGTCTAGAAGAGCTTATCGTCTAGAAGAGCTGTATCGTCTAGAAGAGCTGTATCGTCTAGAAGAGCTGTATCGTCTAGAAGAGCTGTATCACTTGTATCGTCAAGAAGGCCTGTATCGTCCATATGACTTATATCGTCTAGAAAACTTATATCGTCCAGACGACTTATATCATCTAGAAGAGCAAATCGTCCAGAAGATTTATATATATGCAAGGCACGGAAATAAAGTCGGGAATTATGCCCTAGCGTAAATTTCAATTTGAAATCCACCATCTGATGCGCCAATCAGGGAATTTCTTCTAGAAGATCTTAATTAAATAAATCCTTCTTTATTCCTAGCCGTTGGCAGATGTTTCTATAGATAGGCATTGAGGGCTCACAATTCAGACAATAATTAAGATTACATTCTATTTAAAGCTTTTGTGAATCATCTGCGACAAAGAACGAGAACGCAAATCCATTGGAGGAGCAACAAAATTTCTCAAGAAAGAACCCTAAGGTGCTACTACTGTTTGTTCTCCATTATTCTTTCAAGAACTTCAGAGTCTATACAATCAAGATCTGATTGATCTCATTGCTCAAGTACTACCCAACAATTGAATTTCTCCCTGAAGATAGTCTATCTGAATAAGAAGTTTTATTCTGCAAGAAAGTTTATTTTGCTCAAGATCACATCCTTCAAGAAGATTACGTCTGAGATCTGATTAAGGAAGAAGAAGCTTATCTGCTGTGCTTCTACAGAAGACTCAAGTTTATTTTTTATTCATTTTTTGAGTTTAAGTTGTATTGCAAACAATGAAATTATAAACTGATTGTTGTAGGATCTTTTGAGATCTGAGTTGTAGGGCTTTTTGTGTAAGCCTGAGTTGTAGGGTTCTTGGAGCCCGAGCTGTAGGACTCATTTGGGAGTCTGAGTGTACGATCTTGAAAAAGATCTGAGTGTAGATCTCTTGTTGAGGTAGGGTCTTGGTGGCCCGAGTGTAAGTCTTGGAGAAGAAAACTGAGATTTGGAGTTTACCTAGTCTAGCACATTGCTAGATAGGTGGTGTGGAGAGAGGACTACCCAAGACATTCTTGGGGAACCTCTATAAATCCTTGTGTGTTTTATGTGCTTGAATTTTTCTTATCATCTTGCTGAAACTTTAAAAAAGATTAAAAAATACTCATCACACTATTCACCCCCCTCTAGGTGTGATCTAGGTGACCCAAAGTAAAATAACAATTGGTATCAGAGCTAGGTTAAGTTCCAACTAGCCTAACAGCTATAGAACAAGATCTATTTGGGTTCACTCAGAATCAAGAATCATGTTTGCTGGTGAGAATTACAAAGAGCTCAGCTCTATGAAGTTACCTATATGCAGGAAGGAGAATTTTGCTATCTGGAAGGAGAGGGTGAAGCTCTTCAAGGAGGCTTCAGACCCAAGAATTTTCATCACTATAGAGGAAGGGCCTTTCATTCTAATGACAGCATCTGTTATCAATAGTGAAGCCCCTGTTCCCAAGAAATATTCTGAGATGTCCAAAGATGAAATGGTACTTGCCACCATGGACAAGAGGGCCAAAAACATTTTGGTAAGTGCTATTGATGATTCTACTTTCCAAAATTTTGTTCACTGTAAAACAGCCAAGGAGATGTTAGATTCCTTGATAGTATATATGGAAGGGACCGCTGAAGTCAGAGATGATATAAAGTCTCTTCTCAACCAGGAGTATGAGGCTTTTAGACAAAAAAAGAAAATTTCCATTTTTGAATGTTATGAGAAATTCTTCAAAATTGTGAATGGTCTAATGACATATGGAAGGACATTCACTAGCTATGATCTAAATGACAAATTTCTCAGATCATTCAACAAGGAGTGAGATATAAAAATCTCTGCAATCAGAGAGATGGGGAATCTAAGCAACATAGAACCCCAAAATCTATTTGGGAAGCTTCTTTTCCATGAACTTCAGCTGAACACAAGGAAGGCTGAAGAAGAGGGCAGTAGATCTCACCACAGAGAAAAATTTGTGGCACTGAAAGCTGAAAGCTCCAGGAAAAGCAAGGAGCAAGAATTTGAAGAATCTGAGACCAACTCCATTGGATCAGATATATCTGAAGGAGAACTCTCTCTACTTTTCAAGAATCTGATGAAGCTCCTCAGAAGGAAAAGGACGGAGAAAGGAAGATCTTCCTCCTCATTCAACTCAAGGAGAAACAACAATCCCAATAAGTCAAAAGGGGATGGGTATGCCACCAAACTGAATAAACATGTTTCTACTGATATTATCTGTTTTGGATGCAGGAAATCAGGTCACATAATAGCTGTCTGTCCTTCTAAAAGGAAGGATAAAAAGAAATTTGATGAGAAAAGATCTCACAGAGACAAGAATAAAGAAAGGAGCTTTCTGACAAAGAAGACTAGGACTCAAGTGATAGTGAATCTAGCTATTCCAGCTCAGAAGAAGAACAATTGGCTGTTATGACCATAAGTGATGATGATAAGCATGAGGATTCCCTCTCTGTATAGGTAATCATTAAAGCTTCTGTATCAATCTCAGAAACAGATTCTGAGGCAGAATCAGCCTCAGAAAATGAGTCTGAAAGTGATCTAATAAATTTGTATGAAGAATTGCTTGAAGCTTTCAAGAAAAGCAAGAAGTTGTGTAAGGCTCAGGCTCAAGAGATAAACACTCTTGAAGCCAGCAAATCTGAATTACTTGAGAAGGTTGAAAAATTGACTCATGAAAACTCAGACTTCAGCAATCTTAAGCAAGATTTCAAAGCAAGTTTCAATACTGAGCTAATAGATCAATTTGGGAAATTACTCAGGGCCCTTGGTTGACAGCAAAGAGCCGTGCAAGGCTCAAGTAATATAAATTAAATTTCTTAAGAAAGATGAAGATCAATCAAGGCCATAATATTAAGGGACAGCAATTTTTTGGAATTAGAGAACAAGTTTCTCATTGAGAGAAAGCTAGTTGCAAGCTTCTCTAAGCCCAACACAAAACCATTGATTGATGAGTTCTCTCCTGTTCATAAGGGAGGTATATGATACCTTAAAGAGAATACTAAGGTAAATCCTATAAGTAAGAAGATCAACTTTATGAATGTAATTCTACCCTCCAACAAGTTTGATCAAGTGTCCATTTATGGACATTTCTCCGATGAGTGTTCCACAAATGGAACAAAGGATGTGCATTATGGGAAGAGTGCTCTTAAGGCAGCTCATGAAGAAATTATGATGAAAAGTCATGGACCATTTGCATTTGGTCTAAACACTAGTACCAAAAGCAAAGAGAATATACCTGCTAAGAGAACTGATGTCAAAGGCAAGACAGTGGTTGTGCACCCCAAGATCAATCCAAGACACAACCACATGCTATGCAAAGAAGCTTATGCAGTCTCCTTCAGGTATCCCTCAGTTCACAAGCAAAATCATTTAATTATTATTGTGAGCAAGAGGAAGAAGTACAACAAGTTTGAATGCTGGTGTTGTGGCAAGATTTGCCACTATGTCATAGACTGCTGGTTCAATCCAACAGTTTCTAGGGCAACAAATATCAAACTAGCATGCAATCTTGTTATGATTCATCATACACATCAGAGTGGAAGTAGATCCAATATGATTTTGAGTACTAACAAGAATCTAGGACCCAACAAAGTTTGGGTGCCTAAGAAGAAATGATTTATTTCTGCAGGTATGTCCAAAGACCAACCACACTCCTATCTGGTATTTGGACAGTGGATGTTCCAGGAACATGACTGGAACAAGAAGCCTATTGAAAGAATATTCCTCAGTTGATGATGACCCAAAAGTTATTTTGGAGGATCTGGCAGAGGAAAAACAAATGGCTATGGTAAGATCAGCAATAATATAGTCACCATCACAAGGGTAGCTTTTGTAGAAGGATTGCACCACAATCTGTTAAGCATAAGTCAACTATGTGATCTTGGCTATGTGATTGAGTTCCACAAGGATAAGTGTCTAATAAAGAAATATGAAGATTCAGAGATTATTCCGAGTGACACTAGGAGTGAAAATATTTATTGTCTTAATTTCTTATGTTCAAATTCTCCAGTTTGTCTTATAGCTAAGAATAGATCATTTCTTTGTGTGCAATGACACAAGAGATTGACTCATATTAACTATAAAATAATCAATAAGCTTTTATCAGAAAACTTAGTTTGGGCAGGCCCCAAGTGGAATTGTGCTCAAGAAAGCCCTTGCCATGCATGCCAAATAGGCAAGCAAACAAATGCTTCCTTCAAGACAGTTGGTGTCAAGGATTCCACTAGGTGTTTACACTTGTTGCACATGGACTTGTTTGGTCCCATGTCAATTCACTACTTAGGGGGAAAAGTCTATACACTTGTGATTATTGATGATTTCTCTATGTTTGTTTGGGTGTTCTTTCTTAAACAAAAGTCAGAATCACCAGACACCTTCATTATCTTTGTTAAGCAAATCCAGAATGAAATGAACTGCATTGTGGTCAAAATCAGAAGTGACCATGGAACAAAATTTCAGTCAGTTGCTATGACTAAGTTTTGTGAAAGTTTAGGTATCTTTCAGGAGTTTTCCTCTCCAAGAACTCCACAACAAAATGGAGTTGTAGAGAAAAAGAATAGAACCCTTATTGAAGCAAGTAGAACTATGCTGAGTGACTCCTCACTACCAGAATATTTTTGAGCCAAGACAGTCAACACAACTTGTCATGTGCAAAATAGAGCTTTAATCAACAAGAATCACAATAAGACTCCCCATGAGCTTCTGAAAGGCATAAAATCAACCTTGGCCTACTTCAAAATCTTTGGAAGTGCTCTGTGTTAAATAATGGAAAGCACTATCTAATCATGTTTGCTGAGAAATCCTATGAAGGCATTTTTGTTGGGTACAACCATCGTAACAAAGCTTATAAGATTTATTATCCTAAATCTAATTTGGTTGAAGAATCTATGCATGTTTTTTTTGACGAATCTAACATGTTGCTTGAGGATTCTCCAAGATGTCCATTTGCAGGTATAAGCTCCAAGCTTAAGGATTTAAAGAGAGATGACACTAAAGAAGTATGAGAAGTGATCTCATTTGATCCCATCAGTGTTGAAGAAGAAGCTGAAGAACAAGAGACAAATCCTGAAGTGGAAGTCATTCAGCCCACAGAAGAAGCAGTACCTGAAAGGAATAGAGGATTGACCATTGCCACCAAGTTCCATAAAGACCACCCACAAGATCAAATGATTGGGGACATCAATCAAGGAATTTAAACAAGAAGCAGCACCATGAATGAGGCTCTCTATTTGAGCTTCCTTTCACAGGTGGAGTCAAAAAAGTTTGAAGAAGCCAACTCAAATCCATTCTGGATCATGGTTATGCAATAGGAATTGAACAAATTCCAAAGATGCAAAGTCTGAAATTTGGTTCCCAGACACCAAGACCACAACATTATTGGAACTAAGTGGATGTTCAGAAACAAGATGGATGAACAAAGAGTGATTATCAAGAATAAAGCAAGGCTGGTGCAAAAGGCTATAAACAAGAAGAAGACAGACTTTGACCAAACATTTGCACTAATGGCAAGATTGGAGGCCATCATGTTGTTTCTAGCATATGCAGTTCACAAAGACTTCAAGTTATATCAAATGGATGTGAAGCCTGCCTTCCTCAATGGAGACTTGAAAGACGAAGTATATGTAGAACAACCCTCAGGTTTTGTAAATTCAACTTATCCCAATCGTGTTTACTATCCTAAGAAAGCTTTATATGGTCTTAAGCAAACACCTAGAGCTTGGTATGAGACTCTATCTATTTTTCTCATTGAAAACAAGTTTTCAAGGGGAAAGATAGGTAAAATATTATTCCTTGGGGAAATTAAAGGCAAGACCTTGCTGGTCCAGATATATATTGATGACATAATCTTTGAATCTATAGATGCTCACCTTTGTAAAAGGTTTGTCAACCTTATGCAAGAGAAGTTTGAAATAAGCAGCATGAGAGAGCTGAAATACTTTTTAGGTCTCTAAGTGAAGCAATCTGAGGATAGAATATTCATCTCTCAGACCAAGTTCACAAAAGAGCTCATAAAGAAGTTTGGAATGAAGAGTGCAATTTCAATGAGGACTCAAATAGGCTCCAATGTGTCTCTGGACAAAGATGAGAAAGAGAAATTTTTTGATGAGACCATGTACATATGCATCATTAGATCTCTGCTCTACCTAACTGCTAGTAGACCAAACATTATGTTTGCTACATGTGTTTGTGCCAGATATCAAGTAAACTCCAAGGACTCTCACTACACCTCTGCTAAGAGGATTTTGAGATACCTTAAGGGTACACTTAATCTTGGCTTATTGTACCATAGTAGTATTGATTTTGAACTAATAGGCATTTCAGATGCAGACTTTGCAGGATGCAAAAAAGATAGGAAAAACACTCCAGGGACATGTCAATTCCTTGGAAGAAGACTAATCTCATGGAGTAGTAAAAATCAGACAAGTGTTGCAATTTCAATTTCAGAGTCATAATACATCTCTGCTGGGAGCTGCTGTGCTCAATTGCTTTATATTCAATATCAGCTAGATGATTACAACCTTCAAATAAGGAAACCTCATTATATTGTGATTCCTCAACTCCTCAAGTGTCATCTCAATTGCCAAGAATCCTGTGGCACACAACAGAACCAAGCATATATAGAGTTTATGTATCATTTCATTAGGGAGCATGTGGAGAAAGAAGACATTTGCTTGTAATATGTACTAACAGACATTCAAGTGACTGACATCTTTCACTAAGCCCCTTGATGAAGCAAAATTAAATCAATTCAAAATTGAGCTTGGTATGCTTAATATGAATTGATATATTTCTCATAGAATTATATTAATTATATTCTCATTTAAAAGATTTATTGGTGTAAAGACCAGAGATTTGGTCAACACAAATGTTGTCTAATCATTTTCTGGAAGTTTGCAGAATTTCTGCTGAGTGTAGAAAAATGTCGTCGAGAAGGTCCAAACGACATAGAAAAATATCGTCGGGATGCAATTTCTGGCTATTAGCACACCAAAATTGGATCTTTATTAATAATATCTTCTCAAAATTATTGCCAAAATAGGTGCGCGCCTTTTATGTAATTTTAATATATTATAATTAGAATCATTGTGAACATTAGGGTTTAAATGCATCATAAACCCTAGAGTTGTCTGCGCGACCCCTGAGCTTCCTTCATTCCGCCGACGAAGAATTCTTCTGCTCTTTGCAACTTGATCGTAAATGGCTCCCAAGATCATCTCCTCCACCAGGATGAACATCGGCAATGAACTCGTGCGAGACGGATTCAAGAACGCGTCAGACGAAATCAAGAATGTCATCTTTCTCCTCAGTGCATCAGGTTTGGACTATGTTCTATCAGAACCTACATCTGTCTGATTAAAAGAAGTTCAGGAATTTCTCCAAAATGAACAGATAAGTTCAACAAGAAGATATATCAAGACTTCTGTAAGAGGAAATGATCTGAAAATAATTGCTAGAAGTATTAACATAATTTTTCATCTACCCTCACTTCAAGAGGATGAAGAAGAAGATGAAATTAGTTAAGCAGATCATGAGTTAGCCCTAAAATGGTGTGGCTACTCAAATGTGGAATATGGATCATTATACAGGATGAAGATGAATTCATCAGAAAAATTATTATCTGACATAGTGGGCAAGACAATGCTATGTAAGCCTGGTTCACGTGATAGAATTTCTAAAGAGATGTTCAAGGTCATGACTACCATCATACTGACCAAGAAAACTGACTGGAGTCAGTTCATGTTTGAGAAGTTCAAGACATGTTTGAGTGCCCCTAATTTTGGGAGGATTATCTCTCTATATCTGTTGAAGACCTTGTGTGATAAGCTTGATGAGTCATAAGGCACCCCTCTGCATTATCTGAAGAAGATTGACTCCAAATCAATAAAGAGGTGGGAAAATCCTTTCTGTAAGTCTGGAAAGAGCCAAGGAGAAAGCTCTAAGAAGAAGGAAAGAAAGAAAATGAAAGTGGTAGCAAGCTCTAACAACCCTCCTAGTCATATTGAGGGGGAGCAATCTGAGCATCATGTTTCTCTAATAGATGTGGAAGAAACAACACCCATGGAGATGCCCAGGGTGGCTGATGAGATTGTGAAAGCTGATGAAGCAGAGAAGGCTAATGAAGTGGAGAAAGAAGATGAAGCAGAGAAAAAAGTTGTAATTGAGAAAAGTACTGCAATAGAGAAGGTTGCTGAAGTTGAGGGGGAGTCTCCCTTGGAGAGCTTAGCCCAAGATACTGAGATAGTTGAGGGGGAGTCTCTTTGGAAACTCAACCCAATATACTGAAGTACTTGTTGATGAAGTAATTGAAGTACTTGATGATGAAGCAACTGAAGTGATTGAGGGGGAGTCTCAACATGAGAGCTTTGCCCAGAATGCAGCTGATATAGAAATTGTAGACCAACTTGTAGAGAAAATTACTCAAAGCATTCCTACAGTTGTTGGTAAAGTGATTGAACAAATAATTGAGCCAAAAAAATAGTTTACACTGGCTTAAAGTTTGTGTTGTTCTAAGGAATTTTTTTAAAAATCAGTTGTGACAGAGCCTGAAGTTGAGAAGAAATCAGCTAAGGCTGACACTCCTGACTACATGTTTGAGGATTATGAATCTGCAACAGATCCAATCATTCCAACAAATGTTGGAGAACCTAGCAATCCTATTCCTATAACCAGTGAAGCACTTCCTGCTTCCTTTATGGCTCAGATGACAACTGTGTTGGATGGTCAATCAAAGAAATTTGAATGATATGTGGACAGGGCCGTCCAAAGTTTAAGAAAGGAATTATCTGAATAAATAGCAGAAGTAAAAGCTGAGATGCATCAACTGAATGACCAAACACTGAACTTTTTCCTAAGGGCTGCTCCTGTTGTGGACCATATAACCCATTAACTGGAAATAACTCACAAAGGGCTAGAAGTTATAATAGAAAATCAGTGTGCTACCTCTGAAATTCTTCAAAATGCTTTCCAGTGAACTACCAACAACATGACAGAGCATAGGATGAATATCCTTGAAAGAGTTGTCTTTTGTAGCCAACTGCTGGATGAACACCTCTTGGAAACAAAGAATCATATCACTAAAGGTGTGAACATGCTCAAAAGTATAATATCTGACCCCAGGGCAGCATTTGCCAGCATGTATCTGAAGAAGCCAGAAAGGGGGAGGAAGTTATCATAAAGCATGGTGCTGATCGGGCTGTTTGAGTCTCAAATGCCACAAGGCTTGCCTTGAATCTATCCCAGCTGAATTATGATTCAGAGCCTACATATCCTGAGCCCCAAGTTGAGCAGTTCTCTGACAGTCCTCACATTGCTGAATCATCTCATAAAAGGAAAGCAGTAACACCTGAAGAAGAGATGTTGGCAAGGAAGAAGAGAAGAGAGGAAATTCAGAAACTTCCCAGCTTTGAAGAATGGAGCCATAAATCCAAGTCAATCATATTGTACACTTGGAATCAGTTTGACAGTCAAGGTATTAATACCTCAAGGTATTATAGCTCTGTGGAATGGAACAAACATGAAGAACAAGAGAGGAAGAGGAGGATTCACATGAGAAAGTATCCTAATGACCACCTCCTCCTCCCAGGTACATTCCTAAACCTCTAGGCTATGTTGAAAGACAAAGGAGGAAAGCTGCTGGAGACGGTGATTAGAGATCAAGAAAAGATAATGGAAAGTTCACACTCTTGGGTTAATGATGTTCTAGTTAAATCTCTAATGTAAATATTGTTTTGAATTTAGTATATAAAATGTTTATCCTATGCCTTGTGTCAATTTTGTTTATAATAATGTATATATATGTCTATTGATATATGAGGTTTTGATTTCTTCAAATAGAGTGAGATTGTTGAGAATATTGACCACAAGATTCCTGATTTGAAGAAGCCCTTCAGGATAACAATAAAGACATCATGTATTTGATGCTCTATTCTAGTTTTGATGTGACAGGTATAACAAAAGTGCATGACTAATGTATGGTTAGACTTTTTGTCTATCAAACAGTGTTTTGCCTATGTAATTCCTCATGGTGCAAAACATATGTTTGACTTATGATCTAACACTATATTAGACTTATCACTATCAAGGAAAAGTCATTTGGAAAAGGTCTGGAAATGAAGTTGCAAAGATAGCCAATAGGTTGGAATAAGCCTAAAATTGGCTAAGACAAAAATCGGCTAGATGATCTAGACGACAAGGATTCTATGTCGTCTAGACCACTGCTGTATCAGCTAGACGATCTCGACGACAAATTTCTATGTCGTTTAGACCACTGCTGTGTCGGCTAGACAATCTCGACGACAAAATTCTATGTCGGCTAGAACATAGCTACATCAGCCAGATATGATCTATATCTTAATATTGGCTAAGTCCAATGTCATCTAGAAGAGCTGTATCACTTGTATCGTCCAGAAGGCCTTTATCGTCCAGATGACTTATATCGTCTAGAAGACTTATATTGTCCAGACGGCTTATATCGTCTAGAAGAGCAAATCATCCAGAAGATTTCTATATATGCAAGGCGCGGGAATAAAGCCGGGAATTATGTCTTAGCTTAAATTTCAATTTGAAATCCACCATCTGGTGCACCAATCAGGGGATTTCTTCTGGAAGGTCTTAATTAAATAAATCCTTCTTTATTCCTAGCCGTTGACGGATGTTTCTATAAATACCCTGAGGGCTCACAATTCAGACAATAATTAAGATTACATTCTATCTAAAGCTTTTGCGATTCATTTGCGACAAAGAACGAGAACGTAAATCCATTGGAGGGAGCAACAAAATTTCTCAAGAAAGAACCCTAAGGTGCTGCTACTGTTTGTTCTCCATTATTCTTGCAAGAACTTCAGAGCCTGTACAATGAAGATCTGATTCATCTCATTACTCAAGTATTACTCAGCAATTGAATCTCTCCCTGAAGATAATCTATCTGAGTAAGAAGTTTATTCTGCAAGAAAGTTTATTTTGCTCGAGCACATCCTTCAAGAAGATTATTTCTAAGATCTGATCAAGGAAGAAGAAGTCTATCTGCTGTGCTTCTACAAAAGACTTAAGTTTATTCTTTATTCATCTTTTGAGTCTAAGTTGTATTGCAAACAATGAAATTATAAACTGATTGCTATAGGATCTTTTGAGATATGAGTTGTAGGGCTCTTTGAGCCTGAGCTGTAGGATTCCTTTGGGAATCTGACTGTAAGATCTTGAAAAAGGTCTGAATGTAGATCTCTTGTTGGAGAGATTGAGGTAGGGCCTTGGTGGCCTGAGTGTAAGTCTTGGAGAAGAAGACTGAGATTTGGAGGAGTTTACCTAGTCTAGCACATTGCTAGATAGGTGGTGTGGAGAGAGGACTACCCAAAGCATTCTTGGGGAACCTCTATAAATCCTTGTGTCCTTTCTGTGCTTGAATTTTTCTTATCATCTTGCTGAAACTTTAAAAAGGATTAAAAAACACTCATCACCCCCCCCCGGGCCTCTAGGTGTGATCTAGGTGACCCAAAGTAAAATAATAGAGTTTCAAATAGAAGAACAATTATGGGTGTGCACGCACATGAGTTCCAAACTACAAATGCAAGAGCAAGCAAACCCCTTCAAATGAGTTGAAGGTCTCGTTGAAGCAGGTAGTAGTTCATTTTTACACTAATTCTAATATATATCAGAATAAGTCATTTTACCGTTAATCCATTACTCTAACTTATAATAATTAAAAGTACAACATAATACAAAAAAAATTACCATGTATACCTCATTGTCTTAGTGTGGCAGTTCACTTTTGTATTCATCTTCTTGGCTTTTACCTTCGCTTAATCTTGTCATTCGCTTGCACCTGTCACCTGTGCTCATTAAATTCATTATAACAATATAAAAAAATAGAAATACCTAGCAGTGACAAGTGTAGTAAAATATCTGAGTGGGGAGTGGTATCCGGACTCCCCTTTGGGTTGAGGCAGTTTTACCTCAACCGCCGCCTACGTACTCCGTATCCCAACTATACGGATTCAAACCCACATAGTTCTAATATATTGTATGTGTTATCTTTTTAGACCGTCCATCTTACATATATTTGTACAACACATTTCATTTACCATCGCTGTAAGGCACATTTCATAAGGCGCTTTCTCTGAAGTCACTTCTCAAATAAGGCACAACATTTTCATGGAGGCACATAATTCTTTCAATACGGCAACATATTTCTTTCACTCATCATATATGCTAATCTTTATAAAAAGGATAAAGGGAAGGAGATATAATAGAGAATGGAGTAGAGAAGAATTATTAAAGCTACATCAAATCTCACTGAATTAAACCCCACCTTATTAAATATGCATACAATATAAAGTCCATGATTTCCAGCCAACTATTCTCCCCTCAAGATCAGCCTAGCATATCCGGTTTAACTCAAGTAAGTTCCCAATTTACTTCCTTCAATCTTTGTAAGCAGCCAAGCAAGGTGAAACAACCCCAAATGAATCCATATTTCAAGTAAAATTCACTAACCAGCCACCTAAATTCCCAAATTCAGTAAAAAAAACTATAGAAACTAAAGAAGTGTTATAGTCGATCCTCATGAATTCCCCTCAACACAGCCATAGCTATATTAATTTGCCAAAAATAAGAAAGATCTGAACTTAGAAGACTTACTGTCTTACTGACGTAGGGTAAGGCGCTAATGAACACCTAAGGCTAGATGCAAGTGCAAATGCAAATGTCCGGCGAATTCTAATTTGCAATACAATATTTATAAATCATATACCTAGATTTTTCCACAATTGAATTAAAGCAATTTAAAACCAAGTTAACAAAGAGATGCGTATGAGCGCGAGAGTGCGCGAAAGTAAATACTATTTAAATGAGAAATCACAAAGATCAAAATGATTGAAGACAAAACTTATAAACCACTATCTCTACAAGTAGAGAATAAACACAAAACTCAATGCAAAAAGGAATGACAACACACCTTGTCTACCAACAACTATTGAGAGGAGAGGGCTGTAGATGCTCACTGAGGGCTGTCCGTGGCTGTTTTCAGTACTCAGATGCTGTATGACACTGTCCAGAAAATGGGACAACAACTACGTGGTGTGCCGGGAGGCAATTCCTGCAGGTTGTAGGGAGATATGGCTGTCCTGAAAGCGGGACAGCAGCCTAACCCTTGGCTGGAGGGGTTTAGGGTGGCCGACAGTGGGCTTCCAGGTGGTGGGGATGCAGAGAAGAGATGGGGAATGTCCTGGCTGGGGTTCTATGCTGCTGTAGTGTGTCTGGACAGCAGTTTACAGCAGCTTAGGGGGGAATTTGGGCGGCAGGATGGTAACAGAAGGGAAGGGGAAAGTTGTTGATGGGAGGAGGGGAGAGGTGGTGACTCCACGTGTGGGAAATAGGAAAGGGGAGAGGGGGTAGGGCCGGCTGGAATGAGGAGGTTAGAGAATTGAGAGGAGTGGGGTTCAGTTACGGGTGGGAAGTGGGCTGAGAAGTAGGGGTTGGTTATCCTCACATTTAGGAATTAATTCCTAAAATTTAGGAAGGTGGAAATGGTGGAGTAGTGGGTAGTTATGGTGGTTATAGGTGGAGGTGGAGGGTGGCTGGAGGTGGCCGGAGGTGGTTGCTGGTGGTGGTGGTTGCCGGAAATATTTTCTGGCGATCGCCGGAAAATGTAAAGTGATAGGAAAATGACGGGTAGGGGGTGGAGGATCGTTGTTTTCAGGGGAGGAGGGGTGGCTGGCCAGCTGTAGCTTGTGGTGGAGGAGGAGGGGAGGTAAGTTGGCCGGCCACTTGAAGGTGGAGGACGGGGGATGGCCGGCTGTTGTGGGAGGGGAAGGAGGCTGGTTGGCTGCTGTAAATGGAGGGGAAGAGGGCTGGTTGGCTGCTGTAAATGGAGGGGAAGAGGGCTGGTTGGCTGCTGTAAATGGAGGGGGCTGGTTGGCCGGCCACTTGAAGGTGGAGGAGGGGTGGATGGCCGGTTGTTGTGGGAGGGAAGAGCAAGCCCGGGCTTCGCACCCGGAATCGGCTTCGGCACCGAAGTGATCAAGGATTGGCTTCTAGACTCCAATCTTCAATGCCTTAAATGAGAGCCCTCACCCTCTATTTATAGTTTTTCCAAGGACCAATGGACGGCTATGATTGACCGAGCACTATGACTCAAATAAAACATAAAATTATAACTCCAAATAAAAAATGACAAGAGACAAAAATACAAAGTTCGTCGAGCCGCTCGAAATGAGTGGTCTCGATCATCACTGCGCCCGTGGTCGTCGTGAGTAGACCCGAACGGGTCGGGCGGGTTGCTCCCCATCAAATCCCCCCATCTCAGAATCATTCATCTCCGTAGAATGAAAATGATCATAATGTCGTCGTAGGGTGGGGGCGAGTCTCTCGAGCTCTGCTGCAGAAATCCAGGTATCATCGGTGAAGTGGCGGCTTTGCCAATGGACCAAGTAGCGAACTCTGTCTGGTGCTGGTACAAGCTCATGGGCCACGATCTCTGTAATGATGTCAAGCGGGCTGGTAGCCGAAGAAGAAGGAACTGCTGAAGGCAATGGAACTGTTGCGGACAATGGAACTGCTGATGACGACGGTACTGCTGCGGGCAATGGAACTGCTGATGGTGGTGGAGCTGCTGTCGACGAACGAGGTGCGGGAACTGGAGAAGCCAAAAGATCTGTCGGTGCCGAGGGCTCAGGTGGGAATGGAAGCTGGGTGGTAGGCGAAGACTGCTGCTGAAGCGGTGAGGTGGAAGGAGGTAGTGGTGGTGACTGAGGCTGTAGTGGAGCGGTGGATGTAGACGGAGGCTGAGAGGATGTAGTGGTAGAGGGCGAAGGATGCATATAATCATGCGGCTCAAAGTATGAAGTCAGATCTTCAACATTGAATACAGGTGAAATCCCCATACTTGGCGGGATATTCAGTTCATAAGCATTTGTTCCAATTCGCTTCAACACAGTGTAAGGATCCATTCGCTTAGCATTCAATTTTCGAGCAGTTCCTTTCGGGAACCTCTCAGCGCGTATACGAACCATCACTTGTTCTCCTTCTTTAAAGCTTTTCATTCTCCTGTGACTATCAGCATACAATTTATAAATATCATTATTGCAAGAAATCTTTTGCCGGATCGACTCATGCATGCCATGTATATGCCTAATGAAGGACTCAGCCGACTCACTGGGACGAGACTCTATAGGTAGGGGAATAAGATCTATCGGCTTCCTAGGCTCATAACCTAAGACTACCTGAAATGGACTCAATCCTGTGGTCCTATTCACCGAACTATTAAATGCAAACTCCGCCATGGGTAACACTGAGTCCCAAGAGGTGGTGTGGTCACCAACGAGGCATCGCAAAAGATTTCCTAAACTCCTGTTTACGACTTCCGTCTGGCCATCCGTCTGCGGGTGGTAGGCAGATGAAAATAGCAGTGTCGTGCCAGTCTTTTTCCAGAGGGTCTTCCAAAAATAGCTCATGAATCGGACATCTCGATCGGAGACGATGGTCTTGGGGAGACCGTGAAGTCGAAAGATGTCCCGAATGAATAGTGACGCAACGCGAGACGCGTCGGCTGTCTTGCTGCATGCAATAAAATGAGCTATTTTGGAGAACCGGTCAATTACAACGAGTATGGAATCGTGCTTGCGTAGGGTGCGTGGTAATCCTAGCACAAAGTCCATACTAATATCCACCCAAGGCTGGTGTGGTACTGGCAGTGGTGTATACAGTCCCGTATTTTGACATGATCCCTTAGCCGTCTGGCAGATGTAGCAATGTCGGACAACTCGCGCAATGTCCCTCTTGAGGTAGGGCCAATAAAAACGATCTTCCACTAGTGTTATGGTCTTATCCCTACCAAAGTGGCCTGCCGCACCACCGTCATGCATCTCCCAAACAAGATGATCTCGGAGGGATGTCCTGGGAATGCATAAAAGTGTGTCGCGAAATAAATACCGATTGGTAATTGAATAATCAAGAATGACCTCAGGTGGGTCCTGGGATAGAGTGGAGTATATCTCTGCAAAGTCTGTGCATGACGCATACTCAGTGATCAGATGCTCAAATCCCGTGACCTCAGTGGTAAGGGTGTGAAGTAGGCCTACCCGGCGGCTAAGTGCGTCCGCGGGTTTGTTCTTAACACCCGCTCGGTGCTTAAGAACATAGTGAAAGTCCTGCATGTACTCTATCCACTTGGCGTGCCGGTGACTTAATTTTTTCTGGGAGTCCAAATAACGTAAGGCCTGGTGATCTGAATATAACACGAACTCTCGTGGGAGGAGATAGTGTCTCCAGTGCCTCAATGACTGCACTATCGCATAGAACTCCCGGTCGTAGTTGGAGTACCTCTGTCGGGCGTCATTCAGCTTCTCACTGAAGTAAGAAACTGGATGACCCTCCTGACTGAGTACTCCTCCTATGCCTACGGCGGAGGCGTCGCAAGCAACCTCGAAGGCTCGACCAAAATCAGGTAATCGAAGTACCGGAACCGTGGTCAACTTCTCCTTGATGTCCTCAAATGCTCGAGTGGCGGCAGGTGTCCACAAAAAATCTCCCTTACGAAGGCAACTCGTATAGGGGGCCATGATGGTGCTGAATCCTCTGACAAAGCGTCTATAAAATGTGGCCAATCCGTGGAAGCTTCGAGCCTCGTGGATATTCGTGGCGATTGGCCAATCTCTGATGGACCTAACTTTGTCGGGATCTACAAACACGCCTGAGGCAGAAATGATAAACCCTAGAAAGTGTACAGACTCAGATAAGAAGGTGCACTTCTTCAGATGGATATATAAGTGCTCCTTTCGGAGGATATCGAAGAGCAATCGAAGGTGCGCGAGGTGCTCTCCCTGAGTCTGACTGTAAACTAGGATATCATCAAAATAAACTACGAGGAACTTGCCCATGTATGGGCGTAGAATCTGTGTCATCACACGCATGGAAGTGCTAGGGGCGTTGGATAGCCCAAAAGGCATAACCAACCACTCATACAACCCGTCTTTCGCCTTAAATGCTGTCTTCCATTCATCACCCTCTCTGACCCTGATCTGATGGTACCCGCTCCGAAGATCAATCTTTGAAAAGATCTGGCACCTGACATGGTGTCAAGGAGGTCATCTAGTCGAGGAATGGGGAATCGATACTTAATTGTAATCTTGTTGATAGCGCGACTATCTACGCACATACGACAGGTACCATCCTTCTTAGGGGTAAGAAGGGCAGGTACGGCACATGGACTCAAGCTTTCTCTAATAAACTGCTTTCGCAGTAGTCAGCGATCTGAGTCCGGAGCTCTTCGTGCTCATCGGGGTTCATACGATAATGAGGAAGATTCGATAGAGATGAACCCGGAACAAGATCGATCGCGTGCTGTATATCTCGCAGTGGGGGTAGCTCATCAGGGAGCTCCTCAGGTATAATGTCACTGTACTCATCTAGGAGGCGTTGAACATCAGGACGGACGGACTCTAAGTCCACAATGCCTTCCGTCGTCTGAGAAGCAGCAACGACGTAAATGAGTCCGGTGTCTAAACTCTCCCTGGTGAACTCACTACGACGCATGATATGTACAGGTCTAGGGGCTCCTGTAGTAACCGAAGGTTCGACCCTCCCCTTTGAGGGATCTCTGGGTTGGGTCGGAGACAATGTGATCTTGCGGCCCTTGTCAAAGAAGACACACGTGTTGGACCGTCCATAACAAGTCACGTCTCTATCATAAAGCCAGGGCCTGCCCAACAAAACATGTGCAACATCCATGGGAATGACGTCGCACCAAACTCTATCCTCGAAGGAGGTGAGCTGAATCGGAACCTGACACCTCTGGTTGACCTGAATCGCTGTTTTATCTACCCAAACAACACGGTACGGATGTGGATGAAGCTCTGCTTTAAGTTTCATACGCTCAAGCCCCTTTTGGGCTATAATATTCACACAACTACCACTATCGATGACGAGTTTGCAGGGCCCACCTGCACTCGGGAAATAAGTGTAAAAGATAGTGGTCCGCTTCCAATCCTCATCCGCACGGGGGGGGGGGGGGGGGGGGGGTGCAGTAAGCGGCGGATGACGCCCAACTCAAGTGCTCGGTCGGCCTCGTCCTCCCAACCTTCTTCTATGGCCACGAAGATCTCCTCCTCAGGTGGTTCTGCGGGATCAGATATAAGGTCAGGCTCCTCCTCAATAAGCAGATTTCGTGTGGGGCACTGCGCCGCCACATTGCCTCTACCTTGACATCTATAATACTGGATCCCGGGCTTCGGGGGCCCGGTGGCAGTGGAGGTGGCCCTCGTATCTGTGGGAGTACGGGGAGGTACGTAAGGGGTGGATCCTTGCTGTGGGGGCCTCCTAGGGGCAGGACCATCAGACTGTGAAGTAGGTCGCCTCGGGCCTGTAGCGCGTAAGTACTGCTCGTACTCTAAGGCGAGCTGATAGATCTGCTCGACTGTCTCTAAGCGATGAGGAATGAGCTCTCTACGAATGTCTGCCCTCAATCCGGTCCTAAAGCGGGAGGCCGTCATGATATGCTCCTCTGTGACATCACTCCTCACAACAAGCTCATCAAATCGAGTCATGTACTTGGCTACAGATAGGGTGCCCTGTCGTAGGGTCAGGAGCTGCTCTAAGAGCTGGCTACGATGCGAAGCGGGGAGGTATTTTTCTCTAAGTTTCTGCTTCATATCGGCCCATCGGGTGATGAGGTCAAGGCCTTCTCTATCTAGGGAGCGCTCCAAACTCGTCCAGTAAACTTTGGCCTGCCCAAGTAATTTCATCTTGGCAAACCTTACTCGCTTCTCATTGCTCATCTCGAACCAGTCAAAATAGTTGTCCATTTCTAACAACCAATCTCTAAACGCCTTAGGATCTAACTGCCCGTCAAAGGATGGGGCATCGATCCGGATACGACGGGTAATATCATTCGCATAACCTTTGGGGGCATCATAGCGACCCATGTAGTCATCTCGATCATAATAGTATCGAGCGTCTTGACCGTGATGACCTCTACGAGGTGGGTATTGGGGCGGAGGTTGCTCCTCTGGGGGAGGAAGAGCTCGACCTCCATTGGGGTTCCTATAACGATCGTTGGCTGCCCCTGGGGCCACCTGTGCGGGCTGGGGAGCCTGTGCAATTGGGTTGTGGAATATTCGATCGGGGGTGTATGCAGGAGTAGGAATTCTTTCACGACGACCCTCTCGTTGGACATCTTGTGTCCTAGTGGACCTTACTGGACTGGGAGACCTACTGGACTCTAGATCCTCTACTCTAGTGGTGAGATTTTGAAACTGCTCCCTAATTTCGTGCAATTGTGTGCCCACTTGATCGAATCGATCCTCCAAATTTTTTTGGAGATTGGACATAAACATATCAGTGTTAGGACTGGTAGTGGCCTAACTGTGTTGAGGCGTGGACGTCGACATCGCTCGTCTATATGTCTTACCGTTACGTAACATGCAATGCAACCCAACCTGGGCTCTGATACCAAACTGACGTAGGGTAAGACGCTAATGAACACCTAAGGCTAGATGCAAGTGCAAATGCAGATGTCCGGCGAATTCTAACTTGCAATACAATATTTATAAATCATATAAGTAGATTTTTCCACAATTGAATTAAAACAATTTAAAACCAAGGTAACAAAGAGAAGCGTATGAGCGCGAGAGTGCGCGAAAGTAAATACTATTTAAATGGGAAATCACAAAGATCAAAATGATTGAAGACAAAACTTACAAACCACTATCTCTACAAGTAGAGAATAAACACAGAACTCAATGCAAAAAGGAATGACAACACACCTTGTCTACCAACAACTATTGAGAGGGGAGGGCTGTAGATGCTGCTCACTGAGGGCTGTCCGTGGCTGTTTTCAGTACTCAGATGCTGTATGACACTGTCCATAAAATGGGACAGCAACTACGAGGTGTGCCGGGAGGCAATTCCTGCAGGTTGTAGGGAGATATGGCTGTCCTGAAAGCTGGACAGCAGCCTAACCCTTGGCTGGAGGGGTTTAAGGTGGCCGGCAGTGGGCTTCCAGGTGGTGGGGATGTGGAGAAGAGATGGGGAATGTCCTGGCTGGGGTTTTAGGCTGCTGTAGTGTGTCTGGACAGCAGTTTACAGCAGCTTAGGGGGGAATTTGGGCGGCAGGATGGTAACAGAAGGGAAGGGGAAAGTTGTTGATGGGAGGAGGGGAGAGGTGGTGACTCCACGTGTGGGAAATAGGAAAGGGGAGAGGGGGTAGGGCCGGCTGGAATGAGGAGGTTAGAGAATTGAGAGGAGTGGGGTTCAGTTACGGGTAGGAAGTGGGCTGAGAAGTAGGGGTTGGTTATCCTCACATTTAGGAATTAATTCCTAAAATTTAGGAAGGTGGAAATGGTGGAGTAGTGGGTAGTTATGGTGGTTATAGGTGGGGGTGGAGGTGGAGGGTGGCTGGAGGTGGAGGGTGGCTGGAGGTGGCCGGAGGTGGTTGCTGGTGGTGGTGGTTGCCGGAAATTTTTTCCGGCGATCGCCGGAAAATGTAAAGTGATAGGAAAATGACGGGTAGGGGGTGGAGGATCGCTGTTTTCAGGGGAGGAGGGGTGGCTGGCCGGCTGTAGCTTGTGGTGGAGGAGGAGGGGAGGTAAGTTGGCCGGCCACTTGAAGGTGGAGGAGGGGGGATGGACGGCTGTTGTAGGAGGGGAAGGAGGCTGGTTGGCTGATGTAAATGGAGGGGAAGAGGGCTGGTTGGCTGCTGTAAATGGAGGGGAAGAGGGCTGGTTGGCTGCTGTAAATGGAGGGGAAGAGGGCTGGTTGGCTGCTGTAAATGGAGGGGGCTGGTTGGCCGGCCACTTGAAGGTGGAGGAGGGGTGGATGGCCGGCTGTTGTGGGAGGGAAGAGCAAGCCCGGGCTTCGCACCCAGAATCGGCTTCGGCACCGAAGTGATCAAGGATTGGCTTCTAGACTCCAATCTTCAATGCCTCAAATGAGAGTCCTCACCCTCTATTTATAGTTTTTCTAAGGACCAATGAACGGGTATGATTGACCGAACACTATGACTCAAATAAAACATAAAATTATAACTCCAAATAAAAAATGACAAGAGACAAAAATATAAAGTTCGTCGAGCCGCTCGAAATGAGCGGTCTCGATCATCACTGCGCCCGTGGTCGTCGTGAGTAGACCCGAGCGGGTCGGGCGGGTTGCTCCCCATCACTTACAGTTGGGGGAAATAGAGGGAGTTGAAGCCTCATCCAAACCACACGACCACAGACCAACAGAGCCTCTGTCGATAGTAAGATTAGGGCAGAGAAGAGAAAAGATCGTATCCCATCGGGCCATTATATAGGAGCTTAGGGCGCCAGCTTCAGTCGGCAAGGCAGAGATGAGCGACTCCGTTGACTCTAGGTGGCATCGAGAAAGAGAGGAGAAGAATTGCGTGTCGGCTGAGGAGAAGTTTTCAACGGAACCCTCTTTAATCGATGTGGTGCCGCCCCTCCGTCTGCCCTGGAGAAATCGAGAAACTCGAAGGAATGCGTGCGGATTTTGGGTCGGCTGGGCCGATTGATATACAATAATAAGATAAGATAAATAAGCTTTCTATTATTAAACCACCTTTTAGATATAGCAGCCACTTCAACCTGGGTCATATAAAAATTGTACAGCCAGCCAAATGTATGATATATAGCCAGTCCTAAAGCCAGCTGGTACAATGCCATATTCACTCATATATATATATGTATGTATATATGTATGTATATTTGTATGTATATATTTGTATGTATATATTTGTATGTATATATATGTATGTATATATATGTATGTATATATATGACGAATAATTACCAAAATCTCCCCTGGAAGATAGCATAAATACAGATTGCACCCCTCTTATTAATGAAATTACAAAAACCTCCCCTCAATGTTACAAAACATAACATTTACCTTCCCTGAAGTTCACATTTCATAACATCCATGCACAAAATACCCTCCTAAAAATGTACTCCGAGGGGGGTGGGGGTATTTTTGTGCATGAATGTTATGAAATGTGAACTTCAGGGGAGGTAAATGTTATGTTTTGTAACATTGAGGGGAGGTTTTTGAAATTTCAATAATAAAAGGGGTGCAATCTGTAATTTTCCAAACTTAGAGGGGAGGTCCCGGTAAATGCCCCTATATATGTATGTGTGTGTATACATGGATAGATTTAAATGGCGAACATAAATCCTGGTTCGTCGAAGTTTCAATATTTGAACTATCATGTGCGAGTCTCTTTGGGAGACTTCTTTCTCTATAATTCAATTCATATTTTATTTGTTAAAATTATTATTAAAATTTTTGGGTTATCACAAGAAAAACTTGGGGATGGAAGACTTAAAGTTTGTAGGACGAGTGCCTGATGGTTGTGTAGATAGTGGTGGGTTGGAACTACACCGTCAAGGTAGATAGGGATTGTGAGGATGTGGATATGTTGTTGTAGGAGGATTGGGGGTGCTGTATGAGAGGTGTTGCGGGTCGCTTAGGCTCTTGGTAGACCAGTCGAATTAAACCACCTTAGCTCGGGAGCGAACCAAGCGCGCAAACAGTCACAAAGAAATTCGTTGAGTACACCTGGACGTTTTAACGTGGAAAAACCCGGAAAGGGTAAAAAACCACGTGGCCGGAGCTGTGCCGACCAAACTTCCACTATCTTCTGGGGGGTTACAATTAGAGATTTAGAAGTCGAGCGCGACAGGCCGCTGCTCGTTACAATATCAGAGAGAAAGAGAGAGAGAGCGAGAGAGAGAACGTTCCGAGGGCGACATGCCACCTCTCGGAAAAAACTAAGTCTTTTCCTTTTGAGAACGGTAGAGAACGAAAGTGAGAATGCCTTGTCCGCTTTCGTGGAGACGAAAGTGAGAAAGCCTTGTCCGCTTTCGTGAAGACGAAAGTGAGAAAGCCTTGTCCGCTTTCGTGGAGACGAAAGTGAGAAAGCCTTGTCCGCTTTCGTGAAGACGGAAAACTTCAAGTCCGCGAAGGAGATCTTCAAGCGCCGAGGAGAAATCCGTGGAAATCTTCAAGGAGCTCTCTCTGGGCATTCAGGCCGGATCCCCTCAAATGAAGCCTAGGGGGTCCTTTTATAGTTTTGGCCGGGGGTAGCCCGATAATTTTGCTGTTGTAACCACCATAACCACCTGGGAGGACGAATCATATCTTTCGGTTCGGAGCCCTCGGATCACCATTTTTCATAAATGACCATCCTGCCCTTCGAGGAAAGGCGACAAGCTGTTCCTGAAAAGTGAGAAACTGAAAAGACAAAAAGTGAGCGAGCCGAGTTGGAAAAGTGAGCGAGTCGGTAATGTGAGAAGTCAGAAGAGATAAAAAGTGAGATAAGCGCGCTCAGAAGCGTTCTGAGGACGTAACGAACGGGGAATTACTCCAAACGGAGCCCGGAGCCCGAAAACCGGGCGGCGAACCGGAAGAGGGGGGACTCACCCCAATCTTGCTACGGGGGAGAGCGGTTCGACCTCCCCTGAAGGAGGGCGCGGCGCGGCCGCGCCCGAGTGAGGGGGGCGATTCCTCTCGGCCGCACCCCAAAGGGGGGTGCGGCTTGGCCGCACCCCTCATGGGGTGCGGCTCGGCCGCATCCCATATGGGGTGCGGCTCGGCCGCACCCAAAAGGGGGTGCGGCTTGGCCGCACCCCAAGTGGGGCTCGGCGCTACCGCGCGCGCTACCGCGCGCGCTACCGCGCGCGCTACCGCGCGCGCTACCGCGCGCGCTACCGCGCGCGCTACCGCGCGAGCGACCGCCGCGCTAACTGCGCGCGTCTGCTTACCGCGCGGCGCTACGCAGCGCGCTACCGCGCGACGCTACCGCCTGCGCGCTTACCGCTCGCGTACCGCGCGCGCTACCCGCGCGCTACGCGCGCGCTACCGCGCGCGCTACCGCTACTGCGCGGCTACGCGGCGACTCACCGCGCGCGCTTACTGCGTCGCGCTACCGCGCGCGCTACCGCGCGCGCTACGCGCGCCGCTACCGCGCGCGCTACCGCGCGCAGCTACCGCGCGCGCTACCGCGCTCGCTACCGCCTCGCGTACCGCGCGCGCTTACCGCGCGCGTACCGCGCTCTGCTACCGCGCGCGCTACCGCGCGCGCTACCGCGCGCGCTACCGCGCGCGCTACCGCGCGCGCTACCGCGCGCGCTACCGCGCGCGCTACCGCGCGCGCTACCGCGCGCGCTACCGCGCGCGCTACCGCGCGCGCTACCGCGCGCGCTACCGCGCGCGCTACCGCGCGCGCTACCGCGCGCGCTACCGCGCGCGCTACGCGCGCGCTACCGCGCGCGCTACCGCGCGCGCTACCGCGCGCGCTACCGCGCGCGCTACCGCGCGCGCTACCGCGCGCGCTACCGCGCGCGCTACCGCGCGCGCTACCGCGCGCGCTACCGCGCGCGCTACCGCGCGCGCTACCGCGCGCGCTACCGCGCGCGCTACCGCGCGCGCTACCGCGCGCGCTACCGCGCGCGCTACCGCGCGCGCTACCGCGCGCGCTACCGCGCGCGCTACCGCGCGCGCTACCGCGCGCGCTACCGCGCGCGCTACCGCGCGCGCTACCGCGCGCGCTACCGCGCGCGCTACCGCGCGCGCTACCGCGCGCGCTACCGCGCGCGCTACCGCGCGCGCTACCGCGCGCGCTACCGCGCGCGCTACCGCGCGCGCTACCGCGCGCGCTACCGCGCGCGCTACCGCGCGCGCTACCGCGCGCGCTACCGCGCGCGCTACCGCGCGCGCTCCTGCTTTGCGCGGTGGTGTAGTGTTCGGATGCGGCGATCGCACGCGGTCTTGTACATGCGGTTGGTGGCGGGAATGGCGGTTGGTGGCGGGAATGGCGGTTCCGACTTTGATCTCCCACTCTCTCCCACTAGAGTAGTGGGGGGAGTGGTTTATGGGAGTAACCGCCATCCGGTTCTTCATAAATGAGAGCCCGTGATAAATCCTCATCATAAGCCCCCCAAACCTTCGGAGTCCGACCACCGTGCGAAGGAGTACGAAGGTTTCATCTCCTGCATTGACTCAGATCATCGTCATTGTCGGCGTGCGGCGCATTGAACCATGGTGGAGGTAAGTTCTCCCATTGTTTTCGTTTCTCTCGTGAAGAAGGGGGAGGTGGCGGAGCGCGCCCGCGAGGGTGGTTTCGACCGAGGGGCGAGTCGTCGGGAGGGTGCGCTCCCGCGCGTGGGCGGCGCCGGCCGTGGGAGCGAGCCCGCGCGTGGGTGCTGCCGGCCGCGGGATCGAGCGGGCGCGCGCAACCCGTGCGCGGGTGCGGCCGGCCGCGGGAGCGGTCCACCGGCGCCCTTCGCGGCCCGCGCACGCTGCGTTGCCGGCCGCGGGATCGGGGCGCCGGCGGCCTTCGCGGCCCGTACGCTCTGCCGGTCGGCGGGGGGGCGCGCATGCGTTCCCACGCGCGTGGCGGTTGGCCGCGCTTGCGCCCCCACACGCGCGTGTGGTGGTTGGCCGCGCGCGGCGCGCGACGGTTGGCCGTGCGTGCACGCGGTGGTTTGCCGTGCATGCGCGCGGCGGTTGGCCGCGCGCGTCCCCCCGCGCGTGCGTGCGTGGTGCTTTTCCGCGTGCTTCCGCACGGCTGTTTGCCGCGTGCGTCTTTCGGGATCTTTATTCACATGCATTTATTTTGTTGGATATAAGCGCTGATGCGCGCGAATTTCCCTTTGCAGGCTTCGAAACGAAGTGGTCAGTCGAGACCGATGCGCATGCGCTCTACTCTTGACGGCACGCGAATTGACATATGGCGGAAGTGGTTCGGGTTGCCCCCTGATGTTGAGGTGAGGATCCCAGGGGCGGAAGAGCGCGCCCAAAATCCGCCGACCGGTTTCATGGCCCTTTCGGAGAGCTGCTTGAAGTCCGGGTTTCGCATTCCTCCGCCCGAGGAGGTCGTTGAGATTCCGGTTCTGCGGTGTTCCGATTACCCAGTTCACACCGACGGGGATGACGAACATTATGGGGATGGTGGTATTCTTTCGGGAACATAACAAGCGCCTTTCGCTTGAGATTTTCAAAGATTGGTGCGAGGTTTCTACTGACCCGGGCGGTCGTATCGAAGTTCGGAGCAACAAAAGCTGGTTTCACTTTGGACGAAGGCTGATTACCGCCATGGGAATACTCTTTATGGGTATGTCCGGAATCGATGGGAGCTACCAGAGTTATGGAGATCGCTTCCTGGGCGCTGTCGCCGGCAGACTGGTCGAGAAGATGAGTTCCTTCCTATCCCTGGTTTTCCTGGCCGAGAGGGGTTGTCGAAGGCCTTGCTTTCCATTTCTGGTTGCGTGGATGAACGTCGACTGCACTCGGTGGGGCTTTCCTGGGATCCCGAGCGGGAGGCTGCTGTTCCCTTGGATCGTGGGAAAAAGAGGAAGATCATTATCAAGAACGGCCCTTCCGGTCCGCGCCCTGTTCCACTGGCGCCTATGAGTCAAGACTGCGAGGCCGGCCCGAGCCGTCCTAGGAGTGAGCCGGTTTCATCCGATCCGGAGGTGGAGATTTTGGCGTCTCCTATTGCCGACCGGGTCCCGCCGGAGGATTTGCCGCCACCACCTCCCCTCATGCCGGCGAAGCGTGTTTCTTCCTCACTTCAAGCGATGACTTTTGCGGTAAGTGAAGCTCTTCTTTCTTGATCTCAGCGTTTACTCTCCGTTCTTATTTACGCTTGCTAACCGTTCGACTTTTGCTTGCAGGCAGAGACTTTGACCAGCGTTGCGCTCACATGGAACGATCATTATGTGAGCCTCAAGGACAACTACTTCGCTCTTCAGGAGGAGTTACGCGTGGCGAGGTGTGACATGTCCGTTTTGCATAGGAAGAGGGACCGTGACGCAGCTCATATCAAGTAGTTGGTGGGTGAAGTCGAGAAGCTGCGAGCAGAGTGCGGCGGTGATAAGGTGCTCGCCCAGGATGCCCTTCGTCAACTATCGGACGCGCAGGGGGAGATGTTTCGCCTGGAGGGGGAGTTGGGCTTCCTACGGAGCGAGGTGGACCGGCTGTCGTCGATCGAGCAGAGTCTTGAGGAGGCCAAGGCGACTGGAGTAGCCGAGTACAAGGATTCCCTCACTTTTGCGGAAGAGCATTTCCAGATGGTGGAGAGATTCGCGCCGAGGTGATGACAAAGGAGGTAGAGCCCCTGATAGCGGACGAGTGCGAAGTCTCTTTTCAGAGAGGCATTCAGAAGACTCTCCGTATGATGGGGAGGAAGTTCGGGTGCGACACCGCTGGCCTCGGAGCCGGAGATCTTTCTGGGGATGACTACTTGGACGTGGTCGAGGACTGATGTTGTTTATCTTTCATTTTCTCGCTTTCAGCTTTGTTGTTTGTTTGTGTGTTTGTCGGATGTGGTTGTATCTCCTTTATTGCATGCGTTGTACTTATTTTCCTGCATGATCTTGTCAATCTGGTTGTTAGCACCTGCACAGTTTGATTGTTTTCAAAATTACAGATGAGTTTGCACGGGTCTGAGCCCGGGGCTTTTATACTAGTTTGCACGAGTCTGCGCTCGCGGTTTATATATATACAATTAGTTTGCACGAGTCTGTGCTCGCGGCTTTTACATAAAAAATTAGTTTGCGCAAGTCTGTGCTTGCGGCTTGGCCGGTGAATAGAAGGTGTATTCAAACCGAGGGTGAACGTAAGGGGGGCAGGCCCCTGCGACACCGGGACTCGACGGCGGAGGAGAAGGGCGAACCTTCAATCGACGGCGGTGCAAAGTCCCCGGGACAGGGCCCCGAAGTGGCCGGGAATAGCTGGTGTATTCAAACCGGGGGTGAACGTAAGGGGGGCAGGCCCCTACGACACCGGGACTCGACGACGGAGGAGAAAGGCGAACCTTCAATCGACGACGGTGCAAAGTCCCCGGGGCAGGGCTCCGAAGTGGCCGGTGAATAGCTGGTGTATTCAAACCGGGGGTGAACGTAAGTGGGGCAGGCCCCTACGACACCGGGACTCGACGGCGGAGGAGAATGGCGAACCTTCAATCGACGGCGGTGCAAAGTCCCCGGGGAAGGGCCCCGAAGTGGTTCCTATAGTAGAACAGTTTAGAACAGATATAGAATATAACTAGAAAACATTGATACATGCGCAAGTGCAATCTTGCGGCTTTTGAGCCAGTAGGCTTCTGATACATATTTTACGAGAGAGGAGGTAACGCCGAGCTCCCGTTGTGCTGCGCTTGATTGAGCTTTTTAGATCATTCAGCATGGTGGGCGGCGGTGACCCGGCGACTGATCTTTGGTGGCATCCCTCTATGCCTCTTCACGGAAAGCTTCCAGATGCCCTAACTGGACGAGGCGTTCAATTTCTTCTTTCAGTCTTGCACAGTGCTCCGTTCGGTGCCATCGGCCTTTGTGGAAGTGGCAAAATTGGGCTTGATCTCCCCTGTGCAGGGAGAGCCGTTTGGGCCAGTTGATGATCTTGCTATTGCTGATTACAGACAATATGTGCTCGCGGGGGTATTCAGTGGGGTGAAGCTCCGGGAGACTTGATTTGCTAGCCCTTGGGAGCGGTCTGCTCGGTTCTGAGTGAGCAGTTCAGCCTTCTCGAACTGCTGCTGCTGCCCCTTTCTCTTGCGGCATGTATCAAACTGCAGCGGATTTGTTGGTGCCTGAAATTTGGCTTTTTCAGCCAACGTGGAAGTTGCACTATCCTTCCGCGCGCCTTGCTTCTCAGACTTCGGTTTCGGCGATGGGTCGTTGTTGATCCAAGGGAGCTTGGAGGCGGGTGTGTCGAAACCGTTGATCGCGTTCCTGAGGATACTCTCTTTGTTGGCCATGCGTCCGGACATGGAAACGTCGTGGTCCAGGGCGTCCAGTAAGAGGCTCCCAAATATTGCGTCGTAGGGGGAGTCTGCCTCGGCGACGACGAACTGAACGTCGTACTGGACTGGTTCTGCGTGCATCCCTACTTGGACGGGGAGGGTGATGATTCCTACGGTGGGTACCGTAGTTCCGTCTGGGAGCTCCGCGTCGCTGGCCCTGAGTTTGAGGTTCCCGCTTAGGAGTTTGAGCCGTACTACGACAGCCAGGAATAGGATGTTGAAGGAGATGCGGTGAGTTACCAACGCTCTCCTTAGCTCACAGGGTGGACTGCCTATGCTCGCGTCTAAGGCGAAGTCCATCCATGCGCAGGGACGCTCCTGGTGAAAATTTGTGCGGATCTTCTGTTGCTGCGTGCTCCATTCCGCCTCCCTTAGGCGGGGCGATTCGTCCGTGCCGGGCTTTTCTTGCCCTTCTTCTTGGATCCTTGGCGTGCGCGCTTCGCGCCATTCAACGAACAGCTGGGAAAACTCGGTGAAGTTGTGGATCGCTCCGTTTGGCAGGGATTGATACCAGCGGAGGGCGTTCCCGCGCAGTGTCTTGGCGAAGATTTTGCAGCTGATTTGGTCGGGAAGTCCGAACGTCCGCACCGTTATCAAGAAGTGATTAACGTGTACGTATGGGTCTTCTGTTTCGTGGAACTCCTTGATGCGCGGGAGCTTTAGCCATGACGGGACTGGGTATGCCAAAATTGACTCTGATAGGGGGGATCGCCTTTGCTGGTGCGCGATATAGTTCGGATCCTGCCCCTCGGTGAGAGGGGCCGGCTTGCTAGTCGGTCCATCCCACTGGGGTTGGATTGGTGCAGCGATGGGCGCTCTTTTCATCCGGCCTTCAGGAATTGAGGAACTGCATGCGTCGGACAGTTCGGGACAGGTGTCCACCCTTGCTGGTTCTGTGAACTCAGGCGAAGCGGGCACTACGTACGGGAATCCTTTGTTCAGTAGTTGAGAATCCATTCCCACAGACGGCGCCAAACTGTTGTGGGTCGCTTAGAGCTCTTGGTAGACCGGTCAAATTAAACCACCTTAGCTCGGGAGCGAACCAAGCGCGCAAACAGTCACAGAGAAATTCGTTGAGTACACCTGGACGTTTTAACGTGGAAAAACCCGGAAAGGGTAAAAAACCACGTGGCCGGAGCTGTGCCGACCAAACTTCCACTATCTTCTGGGGGGTTACAATTAGAGATTTAGAAGTCGAGCGCGACAGGCCGCTGCTCGTTACAATATCAGAGAGGGAAAGAGAGAGAGAGAGAGAACGTTCCGAGGGCGACAAGCCACCTCTCGGAAAAAACTAAGTCTTTTCCTTCTGAGAACGGTAGAGAACAAAAGTGAGAATGTCTTGTCCGCTTTCGTGGAGACGAAAGTGAGAAAGCCTTGTCCGCTTTCGTGGAGACGAAAGTGAGAAAGCCTTGTCCGCTTTCGTGAAGACGGAAAACTTCAAGTCCGCGAAGGAGATCTTTAAGCGCCGAGGAGAAATCCGTGGAAATCTTCAAGGAGCTCTCTCTGGGCATTCAGGCCGGATCCCCTCAAATGAAGCCTAGGGGGTCCTTTTATAGTTTTGGCCGGGTGTAGCCCGGTAATTTTGCTGTTGTAACCACCATAACCACCTGGGAGGACGAATCATATCTTCCGGTTCGGAGCCATCGGATCACCATTTTTCATAAATGACCATCCTGCCCTTCAAGGAAAGGCGACAAGCTGTTCCTGAAAAGTGAGAAACTGAAAAGACAAAAAGTGAGCGAGCCGAGTCGGAAAAATGAGCGAGTCGGTAATGTGAGAAATCAGAAGAGATAAAAAGTGAGATAAGCGCGCTCAGAAGCGTTCTGAGCACGTAACGAACGAGGAATTACTCCGAACGGAGCCCGGAGCCCGGAGCCCGGAGCCCGGAGGCCGGAGCCCGAAAAGCGGGCGGCGAACCGGGGCGAACCGGAAGAGGGGGGACTCACCCCAATCTTGCTACGGGGGAGAGCGGTTCGACCGCCCCTGAAGGAGGGCGCGGCGCGGCTGCGCCCGAGGGAGGGGGGCGATTCCTCTCGGTCGCACCCCAAAAGGGGGGTGCGGCTAGGCCGCACCCCAAAGGGGGGTGCGGCTTGGCCGCACCCCAAAGGTGGGGCTCGGCGCTACCGCGCGGTAGCGCCGCGTTTGCCGCGGGCGCTACTGCGCGCGGTCCTGCTTTGCGCGGTGGTGTAGTGTTCGGATGCGGTGATCGCACGCGGTCTTGTACGGGCGGTTGGTGGCGGGAATGGCGGTTGGTGGCGGGAATGGCGGTTCCGGCTTTGATCTCCCACTCTCTCCCACTAGAGTAGTGGGGGGAGTGGTTTATGGGAGTAACCGCCATCCGGTTCTTCATAAATGAGAGCCCGTGATGAATCCTTATCAAGAGTGCTTGGCAAATCTCTGGAGGGGAGTAGGGGGCATGCGCTGAGGATGTATGGTCGTGAGTGGTAGCTTGGTGGTTTGGTGGTTAGGAGGTACACGGGGCCTGACTGAGTCTTGGATGGGGACTGGAGGGAACTCAGGATGGTTTCAACCTTTTTGGATAGCATGTGCAGAGTATTGGTAACCGACACTCACTAGAGTTTCCCAGGTGTGAATAAACAGTTAATTTGGAGAGTGTGAGTTGGGACAACACAACTGGTAGTTGGTTTAGGCGGTTATAACTTTAATCGTGAGGGGGGAATTGAAGTGTAAGTGACCGTCAGTGGGGTGGGAGGAATTCCTGGTGTGGTGTTGGTCAATGAAGAGGGAGGGGACTTGGGTGGTTATTAGTGGGGAAGTGGGAAAGCGAGGGTAGTTATTGTTGGAGTTTCTGAGGTGATCTCAAAGCAATCAACAGTTAGTCTTACTGCCAACGCAATATGAGCCTATGGGGGTCGCACATAAAAGTGCTTGGAGAAATTGGAGAAAGAATTGAGTTGGCCTTGCTTATATAGGATATGAGTGGAGGACCAATCCTGTGACTGTTTGAAATTAAGTTGAGAATGTCTCAATGAGAGATCGTTTAAAAGGTTTAAACGAATGGATTTATACTTGACAAATTCGGCTAAAGTGTTTAACCGAACTGTGTCAAATTCGGCTAAAGTGTTTAACCGAATTGTGTCAAATTCGGCTAAAGGGATTAGACGAATTCGGCTAAAGGGTTTAGACGAATTCGGCTAAGTCAAAATTCGGCTAAAGGGTTTAGACGAATTTATATAGCCGAATTTATATAGTCGAATTCGATTATAGTGTATTGTCGAATTCGGTTATAGTGTATAGTCGAACTGAAGGCATTCGTCGACCGCTGAGACGGCAAAAGACTAATGTAGCGAGTTCGTCGAACGCAAATCTCTTGAGTTCGTCGAACGCAGATCTCTTGAGTTCGTCGAACGCAGATCTTTTGAGTTCGTCGAACGCAGATCTCCTTGAGTTCGTCGAACGCAGATCTCTTGAGTTCGTCGAACGCAGATCTCTTGAGTTCGTCGAACGCAGATCTCTTGAGTTCGTCGAACGCAGATCTCCTTGAGTTCGTCGAACGCAGATCTCTTGAGTTCGTCGAACGCAGATCTCCTTGAGTTCGTCGAACGCAGATCTCTTGAGTTCGTCGAACGCAGATCTCCTTGAGTTTGTCTAACGCAGATCTCTTTGAGTTCGTCGAATGCAGCCTTTGGTATATAACAGTTCACGATCTTAGGGTTCGATATACGGGACAAATATTGCGGCCGACCCTTTTTCGTGTTTTGTGAGAGCAGCGTCGGAAGTGTTCCGCTATGGCTTCTCTCCTCTTCCGACAGTTGCCGCCTCCCTTGTCTCGGATCTAGCAGTCCGTGGGGACGTTGAGAGCTTTTCTTCTCCGATTCATTCCTTGTTCGACAAGGCATTGAGGTTCTCCTTCGCTTGTGTGGATCTCTGTAGAGGGGCCGATCCATTTCGGTTCTTGGAACTCAAGATTGGTTTTACCAGAAATCAGTGAGGAACATCTTGGTTGAGTATCGACTTAATCTCGCAAAGGTATATCGTTTTGTTGCCTTTTTCTATTTCTTGATTCATGAAATCCGCAAGATCCTTAACTCTTTGGGTTGTTCTTGTTATTTTTCCACTGCGCATATGTGATATGCTGTCCACTTTATTGTTAAGAAAAACCCAACTGTGGTATCAGAGCTAGGTTTGCAATCAAGTGCGTGTAAATCGGGATTTTAGTAACGTTCTAAATGCCCTGATTTCTTCTTGGAACCCCGCCAAGAACGCATGTGATTGCGTTGCGATTTCATTATTTCAGAAATAGTTTCTCCTTTGCAGTAACCGTCCCTCCAAGTGATTTGTGAAATCACATGTCTGAGATTTTGAATCTGACATTGAGAGACGAGCTTGTCTACTGCACAAGTGGAGTTGTTTTTGCTGTATCCAATGCATGTAAATTTGGAGATTTAGAAATGTTCTAAGTGTTCAGATTTAGCCCTTCTTATCAAAGTGTTCATAATTGTTTTGTGCACGTTGGAGATGCATTTGGTTTGAAATGTTGTATTTCTATTTTGTGAATGTGCACGGTGAATAAAAGTTAATCACGATGAAATGTTCATCGATTGAATAATTAAAATCCCTTAATCCAATATTAAGCATTTGGATGCCTTCCGATGGATGACACTCTTCCTGCCTCGATCGATGAAGTGTGGTCTTGCCAAAGCAAGGTGCATTAATCTATCTTGGTAAGGGTGCGAGCGGATAATTGTGATATCCCACTGTCAACATCGGGTCTATCTTAACTTGGTGATCTCAAAGGTTGAGTACCTAGAGGCATAGGGTTGGCATGCACCATATGATGGATGCGAATAAAGAGTTATTCACTAACCATACAAGAGTTGCATAGTGATGCAATTGACAAGTGTTGTCTACCTAAATAATCGCATTGCGAGAGAAACGCCAAAGCGGACTCGTTGTGTTGGTGAAATACGGATCTTGTCCACTAAGAGAGTAGCTCGCATAAACTCTCCGAATCGAAATTAAGGGTTATCGATTTGATTAAAATAGTGCGAGTATTTAATTAAAGTCCTTATTAAAATAAAATGTATTTTGAAATATAGTACTGAAAATCTTTTGCAAATTTATTGTAGAATTTCCATGGCAAATACATCACACTCCACGTTGTCCCTGAGAGCCATCCTTGAGAAGGACAAACTCAATGAGACGAACTTCCTCGATTGGTATAGGAACTTGAGAATTGTTCTCAGGCAAGAGCGCAAGCTCTATGTCTTGGATGGGGAAGCCCCTGCAAAGCCGACCGGGAATGCTCCGCGAGCAGACAAAGATGCTTACAAGAAGTATCAAGATGATACCTTGGATGTGGAATGCCTCATGCTTGCTACCATGTCCTCTGAGCTTCAGAAGCAACACGAGAGCATGTGTGGTTATGAGATAATCGGGCACCTCAAGAAAATGTTCGAGGGGCAAGCTCGGCAAGAGAGGTTTGACATATCCAAGACATTATTTCAGTGCAAAATGGGAGCTCGAGACTCAGTGGGGACTCACGTACTCAAGATGATTGGGTGTATAGAGAACCTTGAAAGACTGGGTTTTCCCTTAGGCCAAGAGTTGGCCACAGATCTGATCCTGCAATCATTGCCGGACAGTTATGAGCAGTTCGTCTTGAACTATAACATGAATGAAATAGAAAAGACACTGCCCGAGCTCCTAGGCATGTTGAGAACTACCGAAAATAATATGAAGAAGGCCAAGTCTGCCAGCCCCATACTGATGGTGCATAAGGGCAAGGCTAAGGCCAAGGGATTCAAGAAGACGAAGATTGGATCTAAGTTTCCTCTTGATCCCAAGTCTTCTGCACTGAAAAGGAAAGGTCTGGCGAAAGAAGGAAAGTGCCACCACTGCGGTAAGACTGGGCATTGGAGGCGGAACTGTCCCTTCTATATTGAGGATCTGCAAAAGAAGAAGGGAAGTGTGAGTTCCACTTCAGGTATTTACGTTATAGAGATAAACCTTTCTGCTCCTTCATCTTGGGTATTGGATACCGGATGTGGTTCTCACATTTGTACAAATGTGCAGGAACTGAGAAGGAGAAGAATGCTGGGTAAAGGGGAGGTAGACCTGCGCGTCGGGAATGAAGCAAGAGTTGCTGCCGTTGCCGTTGGTGTCTATTGTCTTTCTTTGCCCACTAGGCTTGTAATAGAATTAGATAACTGTTATTTTGTTCCAGCCATAACTAGAAACATTATATCTATATTATGTCTTGACATGAAAGAGTTTTCATTTGTGATTAAGAACAATTGTTGTTCGATTTTTATGAATGATGTTTGTTATGGTGTAGCCCAATTGTTTAATGGTTTATATGTTTTGAACTTAGACCATCCGATCTATAATGTTGAAAATAATAAAAGACTAAGAACAAATGACTTGAATCCTACATATCCTTGACATTGTCGTTTGGGCCATATAAACGAGAAACGCATATCCAAGCTCCATAGAGATGGACTACTTGACTCATTTGATTATGAATCATTTGAGAGATGTGAATATTGCTTATTAGGCAAAACGACTAAAGCCCCTTTCACTTGTCATACTGAGAGGGCAGATGATCTCTTGGGTGTCATACATAGTGATGTGTGCGGACCCATGAGTTCTATGGCTAGAGGTGGGTTCCACTACTTCGTTACATTTACTGATGATTTCAGTAGATACGGATACGTGTTTCTTATGAAGAACAAATCCGAGACCTTTGAAAAGTTCAAAGAGTTTAAGAATGAAGTAGAGAACCAACTGGGAAAAAGGATAAAAGCGCTCCGATCTGATCGAGGTGGTGAATATTTGAGTCAGGAGTTTCGTGATCATCTGAAAGAGTGTGGTATTGTATCACAACTCACCCCACCTAGAACACCGCAACGTAATGATGTCTCTGAGCGGAGGAATCGTACTTTGTTAGACATGGTACGGTCGATGATGAGTCATGCAGATCTGCCCGTTTCTTTTTGGGATTTTGCTCTAGTGACTGCTGCTTTTACACTAAACCGCGTTCCGACGAAGACCGTTCAAAAGACACCATATGAGATATGGACTAGGAAGCGTCCTAGTATGTCTTTCATTAAGATTTGGGGCTGTGAGGCATACGTATGACGTCAAATGTCTGACAAGCTGGAACCCAAATCAGATAAGTGTTATCTTGTGGGATATCCTAGGGAAACCAAAGGGTATTACTTCTACCCGCCGTCCGAGGGCAAAGTGTTTGTCGCAAGGACTAACGTCTTTTTGGAGAAAGAGTTCTTATCCAGAAAGGCTGCAAAGGTGGAACTTGAAGAGGTTCAAGAACCACAAACAATGAATGAACGTGAATTGGAACCTGAGCAAGGACTACAATCTGTTGTAGCTGGAGAACCTGCTCAAGAAACACAAGTCCTACGTAGATTTGATAGACCAAGATTTAAGCCTCAGAGATATGGATTTCTCGTGTCTCAAATAGGTAATGTGTTGCTTTTGGATCATGATGATGAGCCTGCAACCTATCAAGAGGCTATGTGTGGACCTGACTCCGAGAAGTGGCTTGAGGCCATGAAATTTGAAATGGACTCCATGTATACAAACCAAGTTTGGACCTTGGTGGAACCACCTGAAGGGGTACGACCCATAGGGTGCAAGTGGGTCTTCAAGAAGAAGACCGACATAGATGGGAATGTACAGACATTCAAAGGCCGGCTGATGGCTAAAGGTTTCAGGCAAATTCATGGTGTTGACTATGATGAGACCTTTTCCCCTGTAGCCATGGTCAAGTCCATCAGAATTCTACTTGCTATTGCTGCGTATTATGACTACGAGATCTGGCAAATGGATGTCAAAACGGCTTTCCTTAATGGAAACCTCCTTGAAGAAGTGTATATGACACAACCCGAGGGTTTTGTATCTCCAAGTGAAGCCACTAAAATATGCAAGTTGAATCGATCAATTTATGGATTGAAACAAGCTTCTCGAAGTTGGAATCTTCGTTTTGATGAGAAAATCAAAGGGTTTGGTTTCATCAAGAACGAGGATGAACCTTGTGTTTACAAGAAGATTAGTGGGAGCATTGTCGTTTTCTTGATATTGTATGTAGATGACATACTGCTGATCGGGAATGACATTCCAACCCTGCAAGTTGTTAAGAACAGGCTAGGGGACTGCTTTTCTATGAAGGACTTGGGTGAAGCGACTTATATACTTGGTATTAAGATCTATAGAGATAGATCGAAGAAGTTGCTGGGTTTGACCCAGAGTACATACATTGATAAGGTGTTGAAGCGGTTCAACATGCTTGAATCCAAGAAGGGATTCTTACCCATGTCTCATGATGTGAGTCTCTCTAAGGAACAGTGTCCTAAATCTTTGGAAGATAAGGACCGCATGAAGTTTGATTCCATATGTCTCGACAATTGGATCAATCATGTATTCAATGTTATGCACTAGACCCGATGTCTCATATGCTTTGAGCATGACGAGCAGATATCAGTCTGATCCTGGTGATGGTCACTGGATAGCTGTCAAGAATATCCTTAAGTACTTGAGAAGGACTAAGGATACGTTCTTGGTGTATGGTGGAGAGGAAGAGCTCGTTGTAAGTGGTTACACAGATGCTAGCTTCCAAACTGATAAGGACGATTCAAAGTCCCAATTAGATTTTGTATTTTGCCTTAATGAAGGAGTTGTAAGCTGGAAGAGTTCCAAGCAGGAGACAGTTGCCGATTCTACGACAGAAGCCGAGTATATTGCTGCCGCAAATGCCGCAAAGGAGGCTGCGTGGATTAGAAAATTCATCGGCGAGCTAGATTTTGTTCCTAGCATTGTTGATCCCGTAGTTCTCTACTGTGACAACAACGGTGCAATTGCCCAAGCTAAGGAACCTAAATCTCATCAGCGCTCCAAGCACATACTTCGGCGGTTCCATCTTATTCGAGAGATTGTCGATCGAGGAGATGTGAGCATTTGCAGAGTACCGACTGAAGAAAATATAGCGGATCCACTGACAAAGCCACTTGCGCAAAAGAAGCATGATGGTCATGTTAGATCAATGGGTATTAGATACCTGAATGATCATCTTTAGTGTGAGCCTGGTGAATTGCATGTTTGTTGGTTGTTTATTCATTTGATGAATTATGATATGTACTATATGTTTCATTTTACATTTATGGCAAGTTCTTTTATTATGTCAACTGTTTCTATATGATAGACTAATTAACATAATGAATGCCCTTAGAATATTTGCTTCCATAGGAATTCAAGTACGTGACTTGAATGTGAGGGCCTATGTTTAAATGAAGCTTCATTCTTAAATGGTCCCTGGTCGAGGTATCATCCTAGAAATTAGGGCGAGGATGAGACCATAAGACTAGCATGTGCGTTGACTGATGAATGGTTCTCACAGGTCATGATATTGTGATATCAAGTCATCACATAGGTACTTGTTAGGAACAAGTTGTACTGGACAGACCCACCGTGAGACTACTTTGTGGATTGTTATATGAACGTGTCACAAGTAGGTCTCAAGTGACAATGGTGTTTGTGGTCCTTTGACCTGAAGTCACAACATTCATCGGGTGAGGAAGAGCGTACTTTGATGCCATCTAAAGTCTTCTCTTGAGAAAGGTTGACGATAAGGGTGGTTGTTAGGTATGTTACGAGTCATTTGGATGTTTGTGTGTGAGCAGAAATGGAATTTGTCCTCCTTTATGACAGGAGTTACATCCATGGGCCCCTTGATGGAATGAGACCGAGAAATGCATGGCCATGCTGGGTTGAGTCAATATATGATATTGAGCTTACCACTCTCTTAAGGTCTATTCTAGATCAAGAAACTAGGATTGAACAATTATGAGGGTGACACGGTCCATGCCTCTAGTTCTATCCGGATGTAATGGACAAAGGGACAAGACAACATTGATACATTGGTCATGACAGACTTGTTGAGTTATGAACTCTTATTGCTTGGGTTGCAATGATGTATTGCTAGATGCCGCTCATTGTTTGTGAGACTTTTGTTGACACTTTGTGATCAAGTGGGAGACTGTTGGAGTTTCTGAGGTGATCTCAAAACAATCAACAGTTAGTCTTACTGCCAACGTAATATGAGCCTATAGGGTCGCACATAAAAGTGCTTGGAGAAATTGGAGAAAGAATTGAGTTGACCTTGCTTATATAGGATGTGAGTGGAGGACCAATCTTGTGACTGTTTGGAATTAAGTTGAGAATGTCTCAATGGGAGATCGTTTAAAAGGTTTAAACGAATGGATTTATATTTGACAAATTCGGCTAAAGTGTTTAACCGAACTGTGTCAAATTCGGCTAAAGGGATTAGACGAATTCGGCTAAAGGGTTTAGACGAATTCGGTTAAGTCAAAATTCGACTAAAGGGTTTAAACGAATTTATATAGCCGAATTTATATAGTCGAATTCGGTTATAGTGTTTAGTCGAATTCGATTATAGTGTATAGTCGAACTGAAGGCATTCGTCGATCGCTGAGACGGCAAAAGGTTAATGTAGCGAGTTCGTCGAACGCAGATCTCTTGAGTTCGTCGAACGCAGATCTCTTGAGTTCGTCGAACGCAGATCTCTTGAGTTCGTCGAACGTAGATCTCTTGAGTTCGTCGAACGCAGATCTCCTTGAGTTCGTCGAACGCAGATCTCTTGAGTTCGTCGAACGCAGATCTCTTGAGTTCGTCGAACGCAGATCTCTTGAGTTCGTCGAACGCAGATCTCCTTGAGTTCGTCGAACACAGATCTCTTGAGTTCGTCGAACGCAGATTTCCTTGAGTTCGTCGAACGCAGATCTCTTGAGTTCGTCGAACGCAGATCTCCTTGAGTTCGTCGAACGCAGATCTCCTTGAGTTCGTCGAACGCAGATCTCTTTAAGTTCGTCGAACGTAGCCTTTGGTATATAACAATTCACGATCTTAGGGTTCGATATACGGAGACAGATATTGCGGCCGACCTTTTTTCGTGTTTTGTGAGAGCAGCGCCGGAAGTGTTCCGCTAGGGCTTCTCTCCTCTTCCGACAGTTGCCGCCTCCCTTGTCTCGGATCTAGCAGTCCGTGGGGACGTTGAGAGCTTTTCTTCTCCGACTCATTCCTTGTTCGACAAGGCATTGAGGTTCTCCTTCGCTTGTGTGGATCTCTGTAGAGGGGCCGATCCATTTCGGTTCTTGGAACTCAAGATTGGTTCTACCAGAAATCAGTGAGGAGCATCTTGGTTGAGTATCGACTCAATCTCGCAAAGGTATATCGTTTTGTTGCCTTTTTCTATTTCTTGATTCATGAAATCCGCAAGATCCTTAACTCTTTGGGTTGTTCTTGTTATTTTTGCGCTGCGCATATGTGATATGCTGTCCACTTTATTGTTAAGAAAAACCCAACAGTTATAAGTGGAAGTTGAGGAAGTTATTGACTGGTTGGGACGGTTAATGGATAATGGAGTAGTTATATGGTATATTAGTAGTTATGTGAGTGGGGAGGTGGTGGTGGTGGAGAGGAGTTTTAACGGCCAAGATGTTGGTTGACAACTTAGGGGTGGTGGACGGAAGTGGGGATTGGGGAAGGGAGAGGGGGACGACCAAGTGAAGGTGGGGAGTGAGCTTTCCTAGATTTCGCATTTAGGCTCCGGCTTCGACATTGAATGACGAATAGGAGGAAATCTCTCTTCAATTTTCGATCCCCCCAAATGAAGTGTTATAGACTTAGTCATATTTATAGAGTTTGGGGGCCGTTAAGAATGGTCATTTGATCTTGGCCACTTAACAAATACGCTTAAAATAATTAAAAAAACAATCAAAATTCTTATATCATCAATGCGCACAAAATGAATGGCTCTGATCGTCATGAAGACCCTCGTGTGACGTGATCCCCATCAATTCTCCCCATCTCGAAAGCATTCATCTCCATTAAATGAAGATGATCACCCTCTCATCTGAGGGCAGTGTGACTCTCTCTAGCTCTGGTGACAGGTATCTCTATGGTCTCGTGAGCTAGGATCTATCTAATTACAACATATGGATCTGAGGGTACTACTGATGTGGATGCTGGAGATGGTACCTGTTGAAGCTAATGTCGACGAATACTGAGGGTGATACTGTTGATACCGACGACAATATTGAGGGTGATATTGCTGATGAAGACATGAGAGATGGTGTTGTTGTTGCTGCTAATGATATTGGAGGCAGTGATGTTGAGGCCGAACAAGGTATTACGGATAGTACACCACTGTTGATGTTGAAGATGATGTCGAAGGTGGTACCAATGTCAAAGATGGAGCTAAGAGGGACGCTGGTGGTATTGCTTGTGGCCGAGTGGTGTGAGGAATCAGTGGGTGGCTAGGCATGGTGTGGGGTTGAGGCTCTTACCTCGAGGTAGGGAATGAGCTCATGTGTCTCATAATTGGGGGTTAAATCTTATATATTGGATACATGACGAATTTCCATGTTCTTAAGGATTATACACTTTCAAACATTTATCCCAATTTTCCCGATGACTTTATAGGGGGCTCATTTACTTCACATTTAATTTTTTCGACGTTCCCGAGGGAATCTCACAGCTTGTACACATGCCATAATATGTTCATCTTCTTTGAAGCTCCGTGATTCATAAATTTCATTATTGCAGGCAACACTATGTTAGATAGTCATACATTTTATGCAACAAAGGTAAATGATGTTCAACAGAGGGACGAACCTCCTACAGTAGCTCTACATCGTTCCTGATATTTCCTAAGAGGGGTACACAGTCTGGAGGCTCAGTGGGTGGAGTATAGAAAATTCATCGCGAGTGCAACTATTAATCAACTAATCACCTTAGACATTAGTAGTAAGATGTGATAATATAATATGATGATTGTACCCAAGAGTGCCGACAATGATAAAATAGGGCTTCGAACCATTGAGAACACTCTCAAGCTCGACTGACTCCATAATGACGAGCTTTTCCCTAATGAGCGATGACTTATCGAGTGGCTATAGGGGTGTATAGGAAATTCGTCGCGAATGCGACGATCATCCGAATAAATATTTGAGACAAGGTCGCTACGACACGACTTTTGAATGTGTCGAGTGTTTCTAATAGAGGAAAATTTATAGAGTGGCTCTCCTGGTAGGATATAAGAAATCTGGTCATGTATGTGACATATACTAGGATTGGTTTCCAGGACATTGAGAGTGTGTTCAAGTATGTGAAAGAGAAACCCTAAATACTCAATGCTAAGCTTTAAATCCTCAGGGATGGGTGGACTCATAAATATAATTTGAAGAGAAATCCGGGATTTTGTACTTATTGACGAGTCTCTCACCCGAGTCTCGTCCTTAGTGTCTCTCTCCGGATATCTATGATAATCACAACATCATCTTCCTCAACTACCATTACAAGATCAGGGGTCGACTCATCGTTGCTATCCATTGGTGGACTCTTTGGAGGGCACTGAATTACTTTGAATATTGCATTTGCATTAAAAAAGGAAAATAAAAGGGCAATACAACAAATCAAAAAGATAAAATGCTATCCCCATCATTCTAAATTCTGAACAAGCTCAACAAATTTCAGAGAAAAGCACTGACTATCAGTCCAACAAAATACTGAAAATTAGAAAAAACGAGCACAAAAGTCATCCGACCGATTTGCCCCCCGAGGCACATGGTGGAAGAGCACTTGGGAAAAGTCAAATAGGAAAGCCAAAGCCTCTCTATCACGATAGGAGACAGCCCAATATCCTTGCTTAAAGCCAGACGAGCAATACTACATAATATTTCGGCAATCATTCTCAATAATGACACAATTAGCTGCATATATATCCGGTCGAATGTAGTTTTGGAGCGCCACTAATGCCCTCCAATTCCGCACCTCCAGGATCCCAATGAGTGGATTCACGACCAATGGCAAAGAGCACAACGCCCGCATCATCTCGAGCAACAATCCCGACACCCAAACGGTGATTTGAAGTAAGAGTACCGTCGATGTTGAACTTGATCCTGCCCCGGGGCGGGGGACGCCAAACAAGCGAGTGGGACAACCGCTGAGACTGAGTGGTGAACCAGTGTCCCTGCAATGGTTGAGCATTCTCGCAGGAGAAGGTTGTTAAAATATGGGAGGCCATAACTGTTGCCGTGGCATGTTCCTAACGATAAATTTTGGCGTTGCGAGGCCGCCAACATTGATAAACTGTATAACACAAAATACCAAGGGGCCTAAATCATGAGCAGACGCATGCGAGAGACGGGCCAAGAGATCCTCCCACAACCCGACATAGGGGAGACAAATGCCCCACCGCAGGAGAGCATGGTCGACGACCTTTAAACAGGAGCAAGCGCCAACAATATGAGCACGGGATTCGGTAGCATGGCAGCCCCACGGGCATTCCAAATCCGTGCCGAGGCCTGGACGGGTCAGCCAGGTGCGGGTTGGGATTGCGTCCAACGCTAACCGCCACCAAAAGAATTTCTCGCGTGAGCAGAGCTTCATCTTTTGGAGCCATTGGAGATTGGAAGAAGGTTCAACAAATTGAGCCGAGTAGGCGAGATTGCATATGGTCTTGCCGCTGAACCTATGAGCGAGCTCCGGCGTGTCACCCAGTAAGTTTGCATCAACTGGAATTTGCATAATTAAGTCGACGAGATCCGGGCCAAAGTGAAGTTCGAGAATGGGCCTATTCCACTCGCCATTATCATCCAAGAAATCAACAATTGTAATGGACTCCACCGCAGGGCACTGGGTTACGGAGGGAGTAGTTTGACCCATCATGCTAGGTCGTATAATATTGAATGTTGTGTTTTAAGTCATTTCTAGTTTGATCAAAGTGAGTGTTGTGCGGTCAAACTGAGCTAACATATTTTTTTGGAATTCAACGTTCTACCTCTCTGTGTTAGTGTCGTTCTTAAGATGGTGACCTCTATGGGGCTCTTGATAAACATCAGTTCGTGTCAGAGAATTAACTCGATCCCTACTAATAGAGGATTATGGGTGGAGATGATCATCATAATAATACGATGACCTATGATGAGAAGTTCTCTACGCTTGAACATAAGGATGTTGTGGATTCTCTAATAAAGAAGATGAGTAATAATTGTAACCCATGTGGTAGTACATGTAACGGCCCGTAGACCGCAACAGAGGAACAATATACATTTCACATTTAGCAGCGTTTACAGGCAAACAATAAGTTTCAGTATGCCGCAATATGTATTGAAAAGACAGTACAGAAATAAACTCTTATTCCATTTTACATTTACATTTCCAACATAGTTATAATTACAAGTCCAGTACAAAACAGTACAAATATATAAAGCAAAACTATTTGATACTAATTTTTATAAGTGGAGCATTTCATAAGTTTGCAACAATCTTCATGTGGCCACTTCAAAATTTCCTATTATGCGTTTGTACCATAATCGATAAAGCTCCAGTTTATGCTTGTTTATGCTTAGATCCTAAAAAAATTAGAATGGAAAGGGTTAGTCCTTTTAAGAAAGGACTAAGCGAGGAGAATCATTTCTTTAACTGTTATACATGCAATTTAAAGGTAGAAGGTAGATAACAATATGTATATGATAACAAATTGTACAGTATGAGCAATAAATAAACTTACAGTTATCAGTTTCAATCATTGAAGGAATAGCTAAATAAGGTAAGCAGGTTCTAGCATTTAACAATTATTCAATTTATGCTTCTTTCTTTTCTTGCTTCATTTTAGTTAGTTAAGAGATACTGCATTTATTTCAGTATTCAGTCTTGGGCCCACTTTTATAGGTCGAACTTAGTGCGCACAACTCGCATAAGGCCCATTAAGGCCCAACTAAGTTGACCTAAGTATTCATTCCAGTGCGCACAACTCGCATAAGACCTTTAAGGTCCAACTGGATTTATAACAGTCTACAGATACCCTTAACCTTTGTGCATCGATGCATTTAAGATGTAACATTTTACAGTTGGCATGCAGTTGTAAATAGAACATAATTAAAGAAATAAAACCCTCACCATATGATGCTCTTTTTCTTTCCTTGGGTCATCCTCACGCCTATCGGGTGACACCATCCTTCTTCGTAGCTGCAAATAATTGTGTATTGTTCATATTTGTAAATAATTACGGTGTGGAGTCTAAGGTTGAGTACGACAATGAGGGAAAAAGGACCTATAACCTTAAGTTAACGTAACATAACATATACCCCATGATCTTAACATCTTCAATTTTACATATATCAAGTTCTTATGTCAATTTAGTCCTTATATAGGGTAAAACAGCTCTCGAAAGGGGGAAAAATAGTAGCCCCATAGAAATTGCAGCAATATATGATGCAAAAATCGCTAATGTTATTCATGATTCCCACCAAATTCCTATCAATTACTATCAGGCTCATTCATGTACATATCAATTGATGACAGCCCTTCCAGGTAATCTAAAACACAAATTTTATCAAAGTAGACATAAAATCACCCCTATCAAATTCAACAGCAAATCCCCAATTTCTATAACAATAACCGGAAATCAAAATCAACATCCTAATAGTCTAATATGTTATTCCTCAACTTAAAAATCAGTGAAGCACTAAAATCATGTAACAAAACATCTTAAAATTCCTCCAATAATCCCTCTATACCTAAAGCTTTTACACAGATTAACACAAAGGAGAGGGGAAAGAGGGAAAGAAAAGCTTACAGAGAGGAATAAAACAAGATGAAGAACTTTAAGGTTTCTCGCTCAATGGAATTCTGCCCTCACACGGTTAGCACGCCGATTAGGGGTAAACCTTAGGGCAAGTAGAAAGAGACTTGCTTTCTGCCGGAAACCCGTCGAAGTCCCGTCGAGAGGAAGAGAAACTTGTGAGGAAGGAGGGGAGAAGTCGCAGGTTTCACCAACCCTAGGCGAGAGCAGCGGCTGAGCGGGAGATTGGCGGTGCGGGATTCTATCGGGGGAAATAATGGGTTGGGTTTTAATGTTTATCGCAAGGAGTCGGTCCACCCCTTTCACGCCACCGCTCAATGAACCGCCCAAGCCTAATTGAGGGTTTATTTTGGGTTTAATTATAAGTTTATCCCCTCTTACATTTCAGCAATTGTTTATTTCCCTCTATTGGCACACCAAAATGCCTATTAGCACCCCAATTTCTTTCTTTCAATATTTCTATTAGCACACCAATTTACTTTTGGCACACCAATTTGCTATTGGCACACCAACTTGTTATTGTATCTCTTTCATTTTCATAAAAATGATTTAAAAATTATTTTATATTGTGTGACAATATTTGGGTGTTACAGTACAAGGATCTCTCTTGATATTCTCCATGAGGTTTAGCATAAACGAACTCCAGATCCTTGAATAGAGAAGAGTAACAATATTCACCTTGATGATGATCATTCTGACTATAACTATACCGTGCTAGACGACTACTATGACATGTCATAGATAATTTATAGACTCGACTAATGCGTATTCTAGACTAAGCTCAACCTTGATACTCTGTTTGAATCCTTGAATAGAGAAGTGTAACAATAGTCACCTTGATGATGATCTAACTATAATTATACCCTGCTAGACGACTACTATGACATGTCATAGATAATTTATAGACTCTACTAATGCGTATTCTAGACTAAGCTCAATCCTGAGACTCTGATATCAAATAAACGCAGGACAGGTCTAGCAAAGTATAAGTTAACTCTTTGTGACAACAATCACACACGAATAGAGTTTGAAATAAAGGAATGATTATGGGTGTGCACACACAAGAGTGCGAAACAACAAATGCAAGAAAGAACAAAGCTTTGTAAATCACACGATATCTTGACCCAAATATTACAAGGTAAAATTTACAAAAGCTGAGAATAAATACAATATTCAATAATGAAACATAAGAAAAATTTAAAACAAACTCACAATGATTAAAAGAACTCGGGATATTAGGCTTAGAGGATGTCGGTCGAGTGTCTAGTGACCGGGGAGATGGTGGTTGGCTGAAAAATGCACTGTCTAAGAACCTGAGGATTGTGAGGATGTGGATGGAGTATAGGCTCCTTCCCTTTGCAGGGAGGGCTCAACAAATCTTTGGAGGGGAGTAGGGGGCTCGGGTAGGACTTTAGGAGATATAAGGCTGGTGAGTGGTGGCTAGGTGGTTTGGGGCCTGGGTTGGTGGCAGGAGGTACGGGGAGCTGGACAAGTTTTGGAAGGGGACTGAAGGAAACTCTAGAAGGTTTCTGGATAGCAGGGGGCCTGGATGAGTCCTGAAAGGGGACTAAACGGAACTCTGAAGGTTTCTGGATACTGGGGGCTGGGGACTAAACGGAACCCTGCACTCGTCTCTCCCCGCTCCTTCGCTCGTCCTCGCCGCTTCGCTCGTTCAAACCCCTCGTCCTCGTCGCCTTTTCCTCCGCTAGAGATCTGGTTCCTCCCGTGCCCTAGACGGAGGCGCGCTGCTGATGATGCCGCCTGCCGTCGCTACTCCTTGATCCGATGTCGATCTACTGCTGCCTGAAGCCGACGCCTCCCGTCGAAGCTGCTGCTCCTCCCGTCGAAGCTGCTGCCCCCGTTGAAGCCTCCCGTCGACGCTGCTGCCTGAAGTCGACGCTGCCTGAAGTCGACGCTACTGCCTGAAGCCCCCGATCTGCCGCTACCTGATGCCGATCTGCTGCTACTTCTTTAAGCCGTGCCGATCTCTAACCCTGCTGCACTGATGTCGGGCATCGAGGGCTGCTACTGTGTTGTCGTCTCCGGGTACTGTTCCTTGATGCCTCCTGCAGACTATTGAAGGTTTCTGCCATTGCCATGGGGGACTCGATACAAGCACCACTCAGACACCTGTTCCCTCAGGGGATTCTACCAACACTTTTCCTTCCAATGCAAGGTTGGCTACCACTATCCTTACCTCCTCCAACTTTCAGTTGTGGAAAAAGGGGGTTACTATGTCTCTAGCAGGCATCCGACGTACTCACCACCTTACTAGACTACCTACTCATGTCGTGGGAAGTGCCGAATACGACGATTGGTACAGTGATGATTGTCGTATCTTTGCGCTCCTTCTGAGTTCCATGGATCCATCAGTTCAGCAAATGTGCAAGAATTGTGATAGCACTAAGGAGCTGTGGGACACCCTGCATATGATGTTTTCTCAAGCTAACAACCTCTCTCGTCTTGGTGAACTCTTTCCCAAGATGGCTGAGCTACGACAAGGAGCTCGTCCTGTCACTGAGTACTTCGCTGAATGGAAGGTTCTTGCCGATGAAATCCTGGATCTTTGGGAGATCCCCTCTACCCGTGAAGGACATCAGGCTCAACGTGAGCATCTGGTTCTCATCTGGCTTCTGAACGGACTTGATCCAAACTTTTCAACAACAAGAACGGAAATGCTTGCGAGTCCTTCTACTTTGCAGACTGCTAGTGTGTACCATCGTCTGACTAAAGCGGGCTCTGCCGCTTCTCCAGCTGCTCTACATGTTTCCTCCAGCGAGTCAATTGCGCTGGCCTCTCGAGGGGGAAGGGGCACTAGCAGAGGTGGTCGGTCTGGTTCTGGACGTGGTCGGGAGACTGATACGCAACATTGTACTCATTGTGGACGTCGTGGTCACACAAGGGATACGTGCTGGCTCGTGCATGGGAAGCCAGACTGGGCAGCCAAAACCTCGTCAGCTTCACCTCGATCTGCTCACGTTGCCGACTCGACTCCGGCTCCTCCGAGTCACCTCACGGTCCAGATCTCTGAGGAGGATTATCGTCGCCTGCAGGCTCTTCCAATTTCCTCTCCACCTCATAGTGCTGCTGTAGCCCAGACTATTCAGCCTGCCTGCACTTCCCAGACCACCCAGCGCCCAGTTCAGTGGCTGGCAGATTCTGGAGCTTCTGACCACCTGACTAGCTCTTCAGGTATCTTGCATTCGTATCATACCCATTGTGGGTCTTCCATTACTGTTGCAGATGGATCCACTGTTCCTATTGTTGGCTTTGGAAGCTGCAATGTGACACCGGATATGCCTCTATCCTCGGTTGCTCATGTTCCTCAATCTGCTTACAACCTATTGTCCATTAGTATGCTTACTCGTGATTTAAACTGTACTGCTATCTTCACATCTTCTGGTTGCATTTTTCAGGAACAGTCGACGAGCCGTATTATTGGTAGAGGAAAGCTGCGTGGTGGTGTTTATGTTTTGGATGAAGTTTCCCACATTGCCTGTTCTGCTGCTTCGGCCAAACTCTTGGACCTCCACTACCGTCATGGTCATCCTTCTATGCAGGTCATGCGTCGTTTGTATCCTGAGTTTGGGAACGTTTCCCATCTCAGCTGTGAGTCGTGTTTGTTTGCTAAACTCCATAGAGTTAGCTATGTACCTCGTGTAGATGTTCGTGCTTCTGCACCTTTTGATTTACTTCATTCTGATGTCTGGGGACCGTGTCCTGTCCCTACGTTGTTAGGACACAGATATGATGTTACCTTTATTGATGATTTTTCTCGCATGACTTCAGTTTACTTAATGAAAAATCGCTCTGAATTACTATCTATTTTTCAACATTTGTGGAATGAAATTTTCACTCAATTTTCTGTTCGTCTGAAATGTCTTCGTACCGATAATGGGAGGGAATACATGTCCCAGTCCATGTCTAGCTTTCTTTCCGACAAGGGTATCATACACCAAACCAGTTGCCCTGATACCCCCCAACAAAACGGGGTTGCCGAAAGAAAAAATCGCCACCTTCTTGAGGTAACCCGGGCTATCCTTCATCATACGCATGTTCCCAAACACTTTTGGGGAGATGCTGTTCTTACGGCTGCCCATCTCATTAATCATCTTCCTACTCATATACTTCAGGGGGAGACACCTTATCACATCCTTTATCCCGACCACTCGGGGCCTCCTCTACCCTTCAAGGTCTTTGGGTGTGTTTGCTATGTCCGGGATGCTCGTCCCTCCGTTTCCAAACTTGATCCTCGCTCTTTGAAGTGTATCTTCCTTGGATACTCTCGGACTACCAAGGGATATCGCTGTTATTCTCCAGAACTCCACAAATACATCATTTCTTCAGATGTTGTCTTCCTCGAATCTGTCTCTTATCGTACCACTGGCTCTCCCCTTCCCACTTCATCTTCTGATCTCTCTCTCGATGAGATGCTAGTTCCTCGTCCTGATTTTGCTCTCGTCTCTCCGACTGACATATTGTGCCCCCTTTGGGGACAGGTCTACTCTCGTCGCACTTCTGACAGAACTGAAATACCACCATCTCAGCCTACCTCAACCATTGATGGCACAACTACTGTTCCTCAGATTGCTCCTGCTAGTGAGGACCAGAACCAAACTGAAGTGCCTGCCGCTCCACCTCTGGCTAGTACCGAGCTTCCTATTGCTCTCCGCAAGGGAAGTCGGACTTGCCAGAATAGACCTCTCTATGTGAGCTCTTATCAGGGGTTGTCTGCTTCTCATACCGCACTTCACTTGATGTTGGATCAGTACACCATTCCCTCAACGGTTGGGGAGGCCAAAACTCATCCTGGCTGGATGGCTGCTATGCAAGAGGAATTGACGGCACTTCAACTGAATAATACTTGGGAACTTGTGTCTTTGCCTCCTGGAAAGCGCGCTATTGGTTGCAAATGGATCTACTCTGTTAAAGCCAATGCTGATGGCTCTCTTGCTCGCTTGAAAGCCCGCCTTGTTGCCAAAGGCTATGCCCAAACTTATGGCGTGGATTATGAGGAAACGTTTGCACCTGTTGCCAAGATGTCCTCTATTCGGATCGTGATCTCTCTTGCAGCCACTCACCGGTGGCCTCTCCATCAATTAGATATCAAGAATGCGTTCCTTCATGGGTCCTTGGAGGAAGAGGTGTATATGGAACAACCACCTGGGTTCGTTGCTGAGGGGGAGCGTAACAAGGTGTGTCGTCTCCTTGCCTCCTTATGTGGGTTGAAACAATCCCCGCGCCAGTGGTTTGCTCGCTTTCGGTCTGTTGTCACCAAATTCGGACTTACCAAAAGTGTCAAAGACTCATCTCTCTTTTATCGGAACTCCTCTGCTGGTACTGTGCTCCTAATTGTGTATGTTGATGATATCGTCATCACTGGTAGTGATCCTAAAAGGATAGCCGATCTCAAAGCGTTCTTACACTCCAACTTCCAAACCAAAGATCTAGGGCTGTTGCGATACTTCCTTGGGATTGAAGTTACTGATCATGACGACTCTATCTTTGTTTCTCAACGTAAATATGCCCTTGATCTGTTATCTGATCTTGGAATGTCTGACTGCCGCCCTATGGATTCTCCACTTGAACCAGGAGAAAAAGGCCTTCATGCCGAGAGCAAATCTTTTGATTCGCCAGAGAAGTATCGTAGAGTAGTTGGAAAACTTAACTACCTTACTATGACTCGCCCAGATATTGTCTGTGCTGTGAGTAAGGTCAGTCAGTTCATGGCCACCCCAACTATCTCTCAATGGGACTCTGTTCTCCGCATTGTTAGGTACATAAAGAAGGATCCTGGTCTAGGAATATCATACAAGAATCGTGGTCATTCCAATATAGAGGCTTACTGTGACTCCGACTGGGCAGGTTGTTTAGCCACTCGGAAGTCTACCACAGGATTTACTATATTTATGGGAGGAAACCTTGTCTCCTGGAAGAGCAAGAAACAGACCACTGTCGCCAGATCTAGTGCCGAGGCAGAGTATCGGGCTATGTCGCACACTGTTACTGAGATCATGTGGATCAGACAGACTCTTTGTGAAATCAGATACCCTGTTCATGACCCAACTCTGTTATGGTGTGATAATCAAGCTGCAATACAGATAGCAACCAATCCTGTGTTTCATGAACGCACAAAGCACATCGAGGTTGACTGTCACTTCGTACGAGAGAAGTATGAAGGTCTTATTTCCTTGAGCCATGTGAAGACTGGGGACCAAGTTGCTGATATTCTCACGAAAGGAGTTACTGGGGTCAGAATGAATTTCATATGTAACAAGTTAGGTCTGGAAAGTTCCCACGACCCAACTTGAGGGGAAGTGTTAGATGTTATATATATATGTATGCCTTAGTCCGGTTTAAGAATATAAGCCATTCATTCTCTTCGTAACAGTATCAATATATTATTTTAGTTTTTGTGATTGTGATATTATGCAATCTTTGATATCATGGAGTAAAAGTAACTTTTATGAACTTGCAATTAGGTCGTCTTCTATGGATTTGATTTTTGAGTAACAAGAATGTTGATAGCTAAATTGAGAGCTTGATGGAAATGAGAATTTTAAGGTATCCGCATGAAAAAATTAAGAAGGGTAAATGAAGGACTGTTTATACTAAAAAGACTAATATAACATTTATTGAAGAGGTGAAAATAGCCTTAGGTGTTTTGAAAATGCACAATGAAGGTAGAAAATGCACCACATTTGACTCACAGGTAGGTTAGATAGTTCAAAGGCTTAAGGAGGTAAAGGGGTAGATCTAAGTGCATTAGTAGAAACTATAAAAAAAATTATGATGGATGTGTCCAACATTTTTTGCAGCACTCAACTGGAATATAAAAAGAGGATTTTATAAAGCCTACCCAATCTTTTGGGATAAGGCTAGAGATGATGCTAATGAGATTTCCAACTATATGGCACTTACGTGATTACCTATGAAGCACCGATACTTCCTTGAGGGCCACGTACCCGTACCGGATACGTATCCGATACCGGTACGTACCCGATACTCACGGATACACCTGTTATTCTAGTTTGTAGATATACTTGGACTTGACAGATTGTTCTGCATATTGTTATAAGAGGATGTTTTTCTGAAGTAAACAAAAGACTTATGCGTGTCTTTTAAAAATGAAAAATTACCCAGAAATGCAACAAGCGATGCTTATTTATTATAGTAACAAAGTGTACTTCAGATTTAAGTATCTTTTTTCATTTAAACTATAATGAATTTGATTTAAATTTTATCATTTTATTTTTTTACTATATATTTAAAGATTGTTTCAGATTGATACTGTTTCTACTTGTTCAACATGAAATTTTTTATGTTTAATATTTTGCTAACTTGTCTCCAGACGAACCAGAAGTTGAAAATGCATTAATCTCCAATAATGGGGAAGAAAAGGAAGAAAATGACTGATAAACATCCTTAAATTTGAAATGATTATGAATATTTTTTGTTTGAGAACTTCATATTATATTGCATTAACTATGAATTTGTACTTCAATTGGTGATTTATGCAAATTGTGTTTAATGTTTTATTATTTTGAGGACTTTTAATTACATTTGTGAGATTATACATATAGATTTATTATATTTAATACAACATATCCCGCCACACCCGTATCCTTATTTTTTAAATTTTGGTATACCGCCATACCGGATACATATTGTACCTGGTACTCGTACCCGTACCGGTGCTTCCTAGGTGATTACCAACAAAAGTACACATTTTTAATATGTAAATGTTTAGTGATCGATTTTATATTTGCAGTATAAAAAAAAAAAAGAACGTGTCAAGTATCATAAGTGTAGTTGTTTCATATCTTTCTATTATAATATTACTTTTGTAGTCTCATACACGGCTAAATGTGGATGGATTTTTCTTCCTAATAGAAGATGTTATGAGAAACTTGACTCTGATTTTGTAGAGTAATTAATTAATGTTGATAAAGTTTAATTCTCCTGTGATTTTATTGATTCACAGATCTTTGTTGCATATGTGTAGCTGAATTTTTGTAAAATATACCTTGCAATGTGTTTAACACTAATTTTTCTCTTTTTGCTGAAGATGATTTTGAACCAGAAGCAGTTGGAATTATAAAGGAGCAACCTAAAGGGTTGTGGGATGATGAGGATGCAGACGAAGATGATGTGAAAGAATCATGGGAAGACGAAGAAGATGATGCCACGAAGGTTAGTTTACCTTTGCCTTTTGTCATCCTCTTCACTTGTAAATACAAAAAAAAGTAGTCTTTGAGAATGCACAAGAGATAACTCATCAACAGCTCTTGTAATATATTTGATTTAATTTAGCTTCATCTTACTGAATATGAGTAGCTTATATGCAATTTTGTGCTCATTTACTTTCTTGAAATTAGAAACTAAAATGATATATGGAGTTTGACATAATTTGTTTAATTCACTATTTGGTTGTAGTTAGAGGCTAACATTGAATTCAAATTCCACAAACCTCCTGGAAGTCGTAGATTTCAATTTTCAAATTCCACAAATCTCCTCAAAGTTCTGTAATTCATACGATGTGAATCCATTCCAAAGCTCCTCAATCAAAAATGAAAGGTGGTGGGGTGATTCCTTCTGCTTCTCTCCTCAAAGTTTTGTAATTCATACGATGTGAATACCTTTTTAAACATGCTATAAGATTATTGGGAAAATATGAACCAATAAAAGAAATATATTGAGGTTGAGGAGCATTGTTTTAGACGATTGATTTGTGAGCTACCGCAGAAATTGAAGATATGGGAAGGGGAAAGATAAGGGAATAAAAGAAGAGTAGAGGAATAAGATTGATGAAATCTCAATAGATTTAATTGATCAAAAAATTATTTGGTAACAATCTTGACATCCCTATTTGTAGAAAAATGGTGTAATTACTGTTTACATAAATTAGCATAGTAGTTATTTGTTCAGTTACACAAGGACTATATAGTTTAGGATATCTCAGCTATGGCTCTACAGTCAATTGAATGCTCCTTCTCGCACAGGCTCCCAAGAAAGAATCTATAGGGGAGAAGAAAACTGAAACGAAACCAAAAACTGAATCAAAACCCGCCAAAGTGGATGCTAGCAAGAAGTCAAAGGTAACTGAGGCCCTGAAAAATGAAGCTTCTGAAGTTCTCGATGATCCTGTTGCTGAGAAACTTCGTCAACAAAGGTATTTAAATTTCGCTCCCGTTCTCATATTTTCCAAAAAAAATTGCGCACGCCCAAAGATTATGTTTCTCCGTTTTTTATTTTTTATTAGGCTTGTAGAGGAGGCTGATTATAGATCGACAACCGAGTTGTTTGCAAAAACGAAAAAGGACGACGAGAAATCTCTTGATAATTTCATCCCAAAGTCGGAGAGCGATTTCATGGAGTATGCAGAGCTGCTCTCTCACAAAATTCGTGTTCATGAGGTACTGGTTTTTTGTCACGGACTCCCTCAAATAATCTCGCATGCTTGCTCTGACAATCTCCACTTGTCTTTCGTTCATCAGAGAAGCTATCATTATATCGGTCTCCTGAAGGCGGTCATGAGGCTGTCCATGACCTCGCTGAAAGCCACAGATGCCAAGGAGATAGCATCATCTGTAGCGGCAATATCAAATGAAAAAATTAAGGCAGAGAAAGAAATCAATGCTGGAAAGAAGAAACAAGGTATGGATTCATTTGAAGCCCATGTGTACATTTTTTTAAAATAATATTGGGTTAATTTCGACCTCCCATGTGAGTGTGTGATTACTGGGATTTCCCGTCCCCTTTTGGAAGTCTTCAAAATCTCTCATCGAGTTTCGGTCCATTTGGCACGCAGGTGGCGGTTGTGTACGCGGTGGTTATGAACCGTCGTTCGTGAACGCCCAACCTCACCTAAGAAACTCCATCCACTTTTATGTTCGAAATTGGTTTTTTCTTTCTTGGTGAAGGTTGTAATCATTGTCATGCCAAACACACTATGACGGTGGCTTTTTTTATCCAAACTCACCGGAGCAAAAACTCCGCGCCAAACGGAACATTTGCCACTTTTACAGTACAGCCCCTTGCACTAGTATTTTACAAGTGCATTGATTCTAGTATTACAGATATATCAGTATATTGACACTCAAAATTTTAAGATGATATTTTTTTCTCATTATTTTAAGCGGGGGTAATTTTGTCTTTCCACAACTGCCACTTTTGTGTATTAAATTCATATGGAGTGGGAGATTTTGGTATTGTAACTCGTTAAACTTTCGATATTTTCAACTGATTAATGTTGATCTTCTTCCAGGAGCAAAGAAGAAGCAGCTGATAGTGGATAAGCCGGATGATGACATTATCTCCGGTACATATGATAACGCAGCAGATGATTACGACTTCATGTGACTCTCCGATTGCGAATATTTTTCATTTTTTTTCTTCACGAGTTCTGAGATGGTGGATCGCCGCAGCATTTGTTTTGTGTGAGGGTCGCTGCGCCTGACTCTCGAAGTTGATTATTAATTCATCCGCGGGCTGAAATAAGTGTTTGGAGGGCATTGGGATTTGGGGGGCTTTCAAAAGCTTTTTTGTGAGTTGGAATTCAGTCTGGTAATAGACCTACTACATAACAAGTTGTGTAGAATTATGTATTACTTCATGTCCTTAACATTTGGAGGTTTGGTCTCTAGAGAATTTTGAAGCTTGTAGAAAATTTTGAAGGCGTTTTATTTAGGGTCTCGTAGACAACTCTAGTGCTTTGTTTGGCTTGTCGTTTTTACTCGTGAATTTGGATTAAAATGCCACTGGTATAGAATGTATGTTTGGCATGACAACCGCCACCAAGAAAAGAAAACTAGTTTTGAACATAAAAGTTGATGAAATTTCTCAGGTGTGGTCGGATGTTCACAAACGACGATTCATAATCACCGTGTTCACGATGTGTTCACGATCTCCACCACCATGCCAAATGGAGCCTAGGTGCTTAAACTTTTCTAGAGTATTGGACGTTAATTCTAGCGTGTCGAAGTTTCTCAATAATAAATGTGTTGAAGATTCTAGACAGTTTTTTTAATCTTAGAGGGAACGCCTTGAGTCTATACAAGTGGAAGGTTCCTTAAAATTGTTGTCATCCTCGTGTAATTGAGAAGATTGAAGTAATCATAAGAATGTTAAAAGGAAAAGTTTGTGACACATGTAGGCTTAGAATTGAGCGAGATTAGCTTTGCAGGGCATTCTAAATGCCGAAATCAATAAGCCCTCACTCTACAATTGGCATTGAACTTCAAGCCAAAAGAGTTTAAAATTTACATGTTCACCAAGTGGACATTTTTTTGTAGTGAAGTAATAATTTCATAGAGAGTTGTGGATGCGGGGATATGGTGAGGGTTACCTGTGTACGAGTGAAGGCTAAAAGACAATGGTCGACAAAATTCTTAATAAAGTTGTGTAGGATGATGAAGAAAAAATATTTATAGCATTACATGTACCAAAAGGAAGCCTAAGGGGGGCATGACAACCAAGCACAACATTTTATAACAAATGTCTAATGTTTAGTTGTTTTGGAGGTGTGTGTGTGTGTGTGTGTTGAGCTTCACTTCTTTGACAGATTTCACAATGTATGAATTGGCATTCATAAGAAAATTGGTTGAAATGGCCATATACATAATATTTGAATTTTGTTTTGTTTGATCCGACGGTGGCGGTAGAAAATGGAGCAATGCAAAATGGCAGTGAAAATTGTATCTATTTCTAAAAACATGGCGCAATGACCGTTTAAATTGACAAAGAAGGCTTGTTTGGCCAAAAAAAACTTATTAACTACATAATAAAAAGTTTAAATCTGTCTCATTTAGTCCTTCGTCTTCCTATCTCGCATTCGCGTCAGCTCAAGATGCCACGCTGCTGCCATCCATCAGGAAATTTTGAAGCAAGACGGTGACTTTATTTGATTTCCTTCTAGACGGCGAGTGATATGGGATATCGAGCGAAGCTACTGGCACTGTTGGTGTGGTATATTATGTATGGGGGATGTCGGGCGACGATACTGCTGCAGCTACACACTATTCATTGACATAGCGGGACATAGCGAGTGACGAAAGTACTGTAGCGATCACACCTTCCCTCCAAACGTCCATTGAGAATTAAATCCCACTCAATATTAGCTATGGACCACAGGCATTCCTTCGTCTTCTATCTGGAGGCACCCCGCCTCGCACCACTCTCCTCCACGCCACCTTCCAACGCCGGTGATCATCGCAACCATCACACCCACCTCTACACTCAAAAGAGAGAACAATGATGCTTCCATCGTTGCCGTCGGCCTCAATGGAGTAGAAAGAATAACATGTCGGCTTTATGGGGACTACGAGAGAGGGCAGATTTGATTCAACATTGTGCTTCGCCCCAGAGCAGATGAGCACGAGCAATTCGAAGCCTGTGTAAGATTGCTTGTATAAGAATATCCAATATCATATAAGTAAGAAGATATGAAGCTTGCACCTCTTTTTTTCCCAAGATTTCAACCACATTATTTTATATATTTTTAAGTATTTTTAAATGATAAACTATTAGAGCCATTTACCGGGACCTCCCCTCTAACTTTGCTAAATTACTGAGAGCACCCCTCTTATTTTCGAAATTACAAAAAACTCTCCTATAAGTTAGCATAATTACAAAAATTTTCCTTGAAGTTTTAATTTCATTACAAAAAAGCTCATCGGTGTATAATTTCATTACAAAAATCCTGAATTTTTGTTCATGATGTTATGAAATGAAAAGTTCAGGGGGTTTTTTGTAATTTTGAAAATAAGAGGGGTACTCTCAGTAATTATGCTAACTTACAGGGGAGGTGCGGGTAATTATTTCTAAACTATTATATGGGTCCACATTGGATTGACCTAGGGGCCCACCGATTAGATCCATTGAGGCACAGGTGGATCCCAACATGCTTAAATCCTGCCAATTTATTGATTCGAAGAACCAAACATAATACGATTGTCAATGTCATTATTCATAGATAGCCGTAACCATGAGGATCATAACTCCCCCAAAAGATCGCAGATCCAACCGACGGATCTCGCTAAATAAATTATTTAGCGAATTATTTCCTTGTTTTTGACCTACATATGCCATCCACCTTCCGATGCTCAAGGCATCATTGGGATGATCTTGTCGAGATAGACATAATTAGTAAAGACATTTCGACGATCTGTGAACACATCGTTGGAAAAGTAACATTGATGCATATAACATGCATCAAATAATTTTTACTGTTTTGGGTCTATGGAGTTCACCCACAGTCTGATTTTTGTGATCAAGTACTCATGGGAAAGGTCTCGCCGAGGTATACAAAATTTATGAATACAACCAAATGATGGGAGAAATCTACTTGATGATGATCATATGATTTTCATGGAACCCTAGCTAGCAGAGGTGTTTTCCCGAATCCTTGAGGGCGGTGGCGGGGTATTTTCCTGCGGAGTGGGTGGCGGTGATCTCGTCCCCTTACGGATTGGGTTGCAATGCGGGCTGTGGTGGTTCCCTGGGATCATGCGGCAGTTGCTCTACGACGTGGTGGATCTTTGCGGGTGGCGTCCCTCGTGGTGCGGCTGGTCCATGTGGCGGTATGGTCCGATCCCTGCTTGTTGCACTCCATTTCCTCCCGGCTAGCCGATTGTGGACGTTTGGTTGCAACTCCTCTCGCAACACCTTGTTTGTTCAACTGTGTCTGGATCGATCAACATGTTGCAGTTGCCGGTTTGATGCAACTAGGGTTTGGTTCCGGAGGCCTTTTGCCTGTGTAACCTGATGGCGGCGGTCGCGGACTCTCGGTCGACTTCATATGTGAATATTTTTTCTTCTTCTTCTTGTTCCCCTCAGGCTCGCTCTGGTACACTTTCTGTGTCGGGTGATCTCATCGTGGTGTTTACAGAGGAGAAAATGATCTCTGCGGCGGAGGCCCTAAAGTTTTTCTTAGTGTACAAATGTGTGTACGCCATGTCATCCATTCCCACGCTCAAAACATTTCTAACTCAACATTTGCGCTTTCCCGGAACTTTAAGGTAGCCCCAATTGGTCATAGACATTTTAATTCTGACTTTTTAAGTGTAGGAGGATTTTAAGAAATTTTGGCTTAGGGAGACCATTATTTTAAAAAAAATTTGTTTTGATTTTTACAATGTGTTAGAATTGTTAGGGTTGGCTTCGCTCAAAGTATTCTATAATAGACCATCAGATTTAGATTGACTATTTATAGTATCTCCAACGTAGAGTCATGCCCTAGGCAGACACGAAACCCATGAGTCACTACCGAGTCGGTCTCAACACGCGCAGATATATATTAAATTATTCAACAATCTCCTCCTATGTTCGCCGCAAACCCGACTTCGTAATGAGTGATTTGTGCAATGTCCAACCAAATCATGAATAATTCACAACCATGTCTCACACCTATTAAACACATTAGACTTAAAGAAAGTGCATGCAAACATAGGAAAACCATAAATCCCAGCAACATCACACAACGATCTAAAGTACGATCATATCACAGGATCAACACACATAGTGTCCAATGATCAACAAAAGAGCAAGATAGTCCAAACAACAAGTGTAATGAGAGCTAAACAATGCTCTAAATAGATATTCAACAATTAACAAATAATACTCAAGTTGTCATCATCATCCTCAGATGTACAACAGGTCGTCCTGGTCATGATCTCACTCAGCAAATGCTCATCCATCTCCAATATCTCCTCAGAATCCATTATATGTGTTGCAGGTCGCTTGGGTGCTCTTGGTAGACCGGTCGACTTGAACCGTCTTAGCTCTGAAGTGAACCAAGTGCGCTAACAGTCAATTTGAGATTCGTTGAGTACACTAAGACTTTTTAACGTGGAAAACCCGGAAAGGGTAAAAAAACACGCGGTCGGAGCTGTGCCGACCAAACTTCACTATCTTCTGAGGGGTTACAGTCAGATATTTAGAATTTGAGCGCGACAGGCCGCCGCTCGGTACAATGATAGAGAGAGAGAGTTCTGAAGGTGACATGTCAACTCTCGAAAAACTAAGTCTTTTTCCTTCTGAGAACGGTGGAGAACAAAAGTGAGAATGCTGAGTCGCCTTTCAGGAGAACAAAAGTGAGAATGCTGAGTCGCCTTTCGGGAGAAAGGAAATCTTCAAGTCCACGAAGGAGATCTTCAAGCACCGAAGGAGAATTCCGTGAAAATCTTCAAAGGAGCTTTCCCGGGTGCAGAAGGCAAGGTGCTCTCAAATGAAGGTTTTGGGCACCTTTTATAGCTTTGGTCGGGGGTAGCCCGGTAATTTTGTCGTCCTAACCACCGTAACCACCTGACGAGTGAATCACGCTGGCCGATTTGGAGCACACGGATCGCCATTTTTCGTAAATGACTGTTTCGCCCTTCGGGCAGTTCGGCCAGTTCGGGCGGTTTGGGCAGTTCGGACAGCTTTGTTGAAGGTGAAAAAGGCGACAAGCGAGTCCTGTAATCTGAGAAATTAGAAAGACAAAAAGTGAGCGTGCCCGGGATGTGAAAGTGTTTTGAGCGCACTCAGAAGCGTTCTGAGCGTGCAACGAATACAGAAGTGTTCTGGATGCGCTGCGAGCGCGGAGCGTTCCGAGCGAACGGTGGAATGAGGAGTCGCGTCCCCAAATAGTAATTGGGCTCCGATCGCACCCGACGAGGGGCGCGACTTCGGCTGAGCCCTCTACGAGCCCCCCTGCGAAGAAGCAAAAGGGGGGGGGGGGGGGGGGGGGGGGGGGGGCTTGGCCGCACCCCATTGCGGAGAGTGGTGCGGTTTGGTCGCACCCCAAGGGGGGTGTGGCTTGGCTGCACCCAGCGACGGGGGTGCTGCCTGCGCGCTACCGCATGGTAGCGATGCGCGGTAGCGTGTGTGGTTGCGGGCGTCATGGCTGCGCGCGGCCCGCCCATGCGTACTCTCACACTGGCGGTTGGCAGCGAAAATAGCGGGTTCGGTTTGCTCTACCACTCACCCCCTACTACCTTAGTGGGGGGAGTGTGTTGTGTGTGTAGCCGCCACCCGAACATCCTTTTATAGATGAGAGTCTATGTATGAATTCCTATCATAAGCCCTCCAAACCATCGGAGTCCGAACTTCCGTGCAGAGGAGTGCGGAGTGTTGGAGCCTATGTTCCACATCTCTTGGTTTGAGAATAACAAATACCGTGTTGTATTTGATCTTGAATTTTGTGTGTTTATAGTTTGCAGGTTGTACAGGAACTATAGCTACACATCCCTATGAGTAATATGCTGATTGGAGATGACTCTATGGAAAGAGAGTTAACGCCCCGCGTTAGAAGTTAACGCCCCGCGTTAACATCCGTCGAGAAGGAATCCGTCGAGATGAAATGCCGTCGAGAAGGAATCCGCCGAGAAGCCAGAGACAACGCCAACGTTGACTCTTAACGCCCGTGTTGAGTCCACAAACTGCCACGATCTTGACGGTTGCGCGATTTCAGCCACGACAGTACACGATCACTAACGCCGACGTTAACTCTTAACGCCACGCGTTAGCTCCCGTGGCTATTTAAAGTACAACTCCTCTCATTCTAAATTAGATGATTCCAGAATTCTAATAATTTTAAGAGAGGCTCGTGTACAACATTTGAGAGATCTCCCTTGGGCTATCATGAACATCTAAAGAGGATTTTGAAGGAGAATGTCTACAACGCATATCCCATACGAAGGACAATCATTTCAAGAATGCCAACATCTACATCGCCTTCGTCTTCACCTTCAGAATTTCTTGGGGAGTTTCTCTTTACTTTATCTTGTAATCTTTTATTTTATTCTCTTTGTATTTTGGTGTGGAGAAATCGTTCGGGGAGAACGTCGAATTCCGGGAAGGATTTCGTGGGTAATTTGCCGCGTTTGTTGGCGACTAGGTCCTTGTGCGGCTTAGGGGGTAATTTGTCGTCTTGTGCATGACGACTAGGTCGAGGTTAAATCTAGGGGGTGGCTAGAGGCCTCATCTGGAGTTAGATAGGCTATAACCAATCGTTCCTTGGGAGAAGGACCAGTGAAACATCAAAAAATATTTTTACATATTCTCGCCTTGATTTATAGCGTTATAGAAATCAAACATTTGTGTATTCAATTTATTATGAAATAAAATCATGTCTTTTAATGTTCTATTCAATTGATTTTATTTCCTCTTCAAGAATGTTTTAATTTATATTTTATTAAAGTATTAAAATTAACATTCGTGTAATTATCTTTGAAATACAATAATCGTTTTCATTATCTCTGATTTTCTGGAATTATATTTCATTTAAGATTTCATAAGTAAAATCACCGCGACAATCTTTTTTTGCTAAGGAATATTTTCTGGAGAGCTAACGCCCAGCATTAACACTTAACGCCAGACGTTAGCAACATTTAACAAAAAGTTTTGTTTCTCTTGTTTAAAAATGAATCTTCAATACAATCTTTTCTGAGATATCAAAATATATTTTCTTATAAAATATTCCTAAACTTTGATCACAGACTTTGATAAATTTAATTAAGATTTAAAATTCCATAAAACCCTTATTCACCCCCCTCTAAGGGCACCGTAAGATCCAACACGTGGTATCAAAGGTTATTCCAAAACGACTTCACAACCGGGAATAATGCCGCTTCATGATCCCGCATCTTCTAGAGGGGATAATTTTTATGAAAATGAAAAATCATTATGTCCACCATTATTTATGGGTGAAAATTATAATGGGTGGAAAACACTTATGGAAAAATTTCTTAAAACTTTGGATATTGAAGTTTGGAATATTACAATTAAAATGCCCCAAATTATTCTAAATAAAAATGAAATGTTTTTAAATGCCAAATCAATGAATAGTCTATATTGTGCTGTAGCTCAAAATATTTTCAAACTTATTTATACGCTCCCTACTGCTTTTGAAGTTTGGAAATTTCTTGAGAATACTTATAGTCTTCTTTCCACAGATGATGAACAAGTAGAATTCCTTATGGATCCAAGAGAAGAAATCGACGAGGACTCATGCTTTGAGGAAGATCTATCTAAGAGACAAATAATATTGAACTCAATTGATGGCAAAACATCAAGCAAAAGAGAAGACGGAAACTATAGCAATGTAAGAAAATCTAAATCTTCTCTTTTTGTATCAAATTCTATTTCTACATTTCATGTGCTTAAATTTGCTAAACGTAAAATTTCAAAGTTGAAACATGCTAATTCTAAATTATGTTTAGAAAATAAAACTTTAAAAGCAAACGCTAAAGTAGAATTTTATATTGATGTTTCAAATTCTCTTTCATGCTCTTTAATTAAAAATACTAAACCTTGTTTTGATTATAATACTTTTAAATAAGAACTCAAGGTCTTTTAACTTCAAAAGTGCATATGAAAAATTGATAAAAGAAAATGATAATTTAAAGGATAAACTAGAATCATTAAAAATGTTTATTCAAAATTTTTCATATAATAAAATATCTCTTATTTCTAGTTTATCAAATTATCAAAAGTCTAAAAGCTTAACTTCATATTATAAGAGTATGTCTATAAGAAAGAGTGGAAATAAAAATCATCAAAATAAGAACCAATCATTTAAAACATATTGTAACTCACTCTTTCAACATTCAATTCTTAAGAAAGACCATCACTCTTATAAACTCTCAAAGAATCCATATAATAAAATTCATTATGATTATCAACATCAATGTATTTTGAAAAATAATTTGAATAAACATAAATCCCCAATGAATTATTTTTCAAACAACTATCATCACAAAAAGATGTCAAATAATCATAATATGAATTTACAAGATAAACAACCAAAGTATGAATTGAGGCCCAAAATTAAAAACGAAACACTAACTCCACTTGTAAAGGCCCATTCATCACTATCTCCCCAAAAGTCAACACTATGTATTTGGGTACCCAAAGGAACCATCACACTTGGTCCCCTTTGGATACCTAAATCTCTCATTCACTAGGAATCATTGTATTGCATGAAGTAGAAATTAATTAAAAATAAAATATCATTACTCTACTTCATGATATGCTTAATTGCTTTTTCTTTTTATTTATTTTTTATTTTTGAGCCAACACACTATGATCACTTTATATATCATGAGATTTGACTTTCATTTTAAGCCTAATGTTTAACAAATCAAATTGAATTAAATTGAACATAAAGTCATATTTTTTTAGCAATCTATCTTTCCTTTGTATATGTTTTATCCTTTTTAAATCCATTGCCTATAAATGTCTTATATTATCATTATAAATTGAATGCTAAATTTGCTAAATATTATTATCAAGACTAATGAAATTACTTTCAAAATTGGATTTAAATGGACTTTTAGGGGTCTTAGGCTAAAATATTAAATGCACAACTTATTGCATATTCGTCTATTTTTAATTGTTGCATATAATAGCCCCTATATTGAAAATCATAATCGAGAAAAATCGGAATCAAATAAATAAAAAACTATGTGTTGCTAACGCCAGGCGTTATCACTAACGCTGGCGGTAGCATATTTTCCTAAAAATTCTGATTTCTCTAATTATTATTTTCTAAAAAATTATTTTACTATGTTATGTATCATTATCTTCTACTTTCAGATACCTTGTATTTATTTTGTCTAATTTCTACAAATTAAAATAAAAAAGAAAATTTACAAAACATTTCAAAATAACCAAAACAATTTTTGTCTCTATATATGTAGTATAATATTCACTTTACAAGCAGTCATTACATATTAAAAGGATGAATATGAACCATACAATCACCACCATGATCTATTGATATCCTATGCTAAAATTCACTATATTCATATATCATAATTCATGGTCTATCAAGACCTATCTTAAATCAACTAAATCTATCAACCTTAGGAATTATGAAATATATGATTGTGATTTGTATTATAGTTTCATATTTTATTTAGTGTGTGTAATGTGCATCTCTGTTGTTTGCATGTATCTCATTATATTTAGACATAAGATGAAATCAAATAGAATTGTCTCTTCATTCTAGGTCTATGAAAATTCAAAATTCTATGTTTGAATACATGCGACTCAATTATATATTTGTCCATCTTTACTTAGCTTTGCACCATGTTGTTTTAACTTATAATACTAACATCATCACTTACCATAAGTAGAAATCTATGTCCATGCTAGTTATATCTTGTAATGCTAAAGTAAATTATATTACTAAAATATGAAAATCACAATTTCCTTTGTAGTGATTTTGCATGAATAAAATTTTCTAAATGGATTTAAAATCAACAATCTTCGATATAATTGTAAATCCAAAACTAATCATGCAATTATACCATAGTTCATATATTTAAGGCTTACACGCTTAGTATGTCCATAATCATTAAACCTATGACATGTGTCTCACAATAGCGAGGGCGTAGGATTGTGTGCATTAGAGACCTAACCTCTAAGTCATGTCTTGTTCTTAATCGGGGAGGGTTCCAGTAGGGCCTTTCGAGGCATTGGAGGGAAAGAGTGCTAGGTTGAGCGTCGTCTTTTGTATGCATATAGGATTAACACCCCAACCTACGACATGTGTGCAGCTCCTCATGCCCATCCGTCACTTAGTGTGGGGCTAGAGTGTAGTTATGTAGTTAAGGTATCTTGATATTAGATATACTTATATTATATTCATTGCATGAACAACATCTCACTCTTTATATTTAAATCATGCATATTATTTTTGTTCTATCTTTGCTTTTTTTTGCATATTTTATTATTTTGAGCTTTAATGATTTTACAAAACACAAGTATTTGAAAAATCATCAAAAATATGCTAAAAGAGCCTTCAAATCTATTCAATATACTCTGAAATTTTAACTGAAGGAAGGTCTCTTTATAATACAAATGAATTGTGAAAAATGTTTTTCAAAACATCAAAATTTGCAGTTCTGTCTCGGCGTTAAGAAGCTAACGCCTGGCGTTAGCTCCTTTGCTCCAATTTTTTTTTGTTTTGAATAATTTCTGGTATTATTTTAATGTTTTGTGTGTGTTTTGTTTCTCTATTTGTAAAAAATTTTCTATCTTTTTATTTCCTTTAAAACAAAATTTTATTTCTTTTCAAAAAAAAAAGTATTTTCTCATGCTTTATTTTGGGTTTATTTCTCTGACATAGAATATCATTTACTGATTGGGCTAAAAAGACTTTTATGTTTTCCAGAGAATATATATAAAAAATAAATACAAAATTGCAAAATAATTTGAAAGAACAAAAATATGTTTTTCTCTTTATGTGTGTTTATTGTTTTGTGCATATATAAAAATTCAAAAAATTATAAAAACTGATTGTTATTCATTGTCATTGTCAAGGATGATTAATTATATCAATTAAAGATTAAATACAATGTTAAATTTAACTTTCAAGTTTCTTAAAAAACATTGTTTTGTATTTGTCATGCCTTGAAAATTATCTTGTTATGTGCAATGAAATTGATTGTAGATAAACGTGTGTAGAAATGTTTAGCATGCCTCTAAGTATGAGTAATATATTATGTTTGATAATGATTCATTCACTCACTTAATTTTGATAACTTGCATGTGTTTACAATCTTATTCTTGCATGATTGTATAGTGTAATAGCATAAGTAATTAAAATGCTTAAATAGATTACCTACACAACATTTAATTGGTTATTACAATTCTTTGTCTTTCATGCACTTATTCTTTAGAGAAATGTGGTTTAAAATGCTATGTTTGCAAAACAAGTGAATTCGGAGTCCTTAGTCACTAAACTAAAAAGCAAATAAAAAATGACAAGGAAAACTCCACCAAGCACTACTCACCCTCCTGATAAGTCTTAATGAGCATTGTGAGGTTGAGCATCTTGGCTAAAAATTGTAAAGTGTCTTATAGCAAACATTTATACATCACTTCTCTTAGTACATCGGATCACAAATAAAATTTGAAAATAATGCTAAAAAGTATAAAAGTGATCCCCCAAGCACTACTTTGCACCCCTGATAAGTCTTAATAAGCATTGTGTGTGCAGAGCACCTTGGTAGTTGTACTATTTATTCATGTGCATTGAAATATTATGGAAGTAATAGTATTTGTGTATTTTAATGTTGTGTTATTTCATTATATAAGTCATGTGTTTTTGATTGATTCACTTGCATACTTTATCAAAACACTATTTTGCACACATCATTATCTTTCAAAAAACTTATACTCATGAGAATTGGATCCTGATGCTCATCTATACTATTCTCTACAAACTTAAGAAATGCACTAGATAACAAAGCATGATCGCTACAATATTTATGTTTACTTGAAATGCAAATTTTATTACATTGTAGTTTTTGTATCTTTTCTTGATATTATGAAATCATGCTTGCAATTTTATCTTAATGGAATACAATCTCTTCAATCTTTAACTCAAACATCAACTTTTTAATTTTAAAACTCATTATCCTTTATATGATTTTTTTTCTAAAAAGATGTTTATGTTTAAGAGTGCTTATTATATTCTTCTGCTAATTTTACCACTAATGATCATTCATGTCTATTATTTTTAATGCCGTGTTTTTCTTTTCAACAAGTGGTATCTTAAAATAGAATGCTTACTTTATCACGTCAGCTATTTTGCTTACTACTATATTGTTCCATCATGCTTATATTTTTCTCAACAAGTAGTATTTAACAAGCTTTTGATTGCATCCTATTTTTCTTCTCAACATAGAACATATTACTCCTTATTGCACACTCTCACCTAAACCTTCTTTTGATACTACCAAAAGGGGAGATTAAATTGCATAAATCTAATATTTAGAGGGAGTGCATTATAATAATATTAAACTCAAAAAAGGGGTATCTTTGTAGGGGGAGTAATCATATAGGAGTAGCATACACTATATGCTCGATCATGACAATCCTTCAATAAGTCGTTCCAAATCAATCTTAGTAGATATATGATGAGTCCCAATTATATACACATTTATGGACTCATCTGGGCCGATTTTTTAGTCTTTGCACTTCACTTTAGACATGTTTTCATTCCTATTTAATACTCCATGCTAAGTGCACTTCTAGGCCCGTTTTGGTGTTATTTCTTATTCATCTTCGTTACTAGTTTTCATGCAGTGTTAAGTGCCACCTTCAGTGGCTAGACTGGTGTTGTATGCTGGAACAGGAGTCGTGCAGGTGTTCCCGGTACAATTCTGTACAGGAACACTGCGCACGATCACTGGCTCTATCGCGCACGACCACTGGTCATGCGCCACTGATCGTGCGCACTTAACACCCATTTTATGAGTTCTGTCTTGCTTATCGCACGACCATTAACGATGGTGCGCACGACCACTGGTCGTGCGCCATTGGGCGTGCGAACATGTATTTTATAAATTTCTTTCATTTCAGGCTCCGCCCAAGCAGCGCGCACGATCGCAGAACTCTAGTGCGCACGACCACTGGTCGTGCGCCAATGACCGTGCGCAGTATTCAGTCCAGCGCCTATATATATGCATGTTCCGCTTTTAGGGCGGGATGGAGCCGCCGGGAGCGCGAGTGGCAGTCCGTACGCCGGCGATTTCCATTCCTGGACACCTCCACTTCATCTCCTACGCAAGGGGAAGTCCTCTCCAACCATTCCAAGCATTTCTCCATTGTTCGGGAGCATTCTCCACCATCCGCAAGCCCTCAAGCAGCTGTTTTTCCACTCCAGTCTGGTGAGAAGAAGAGGAATCCTGAGGTAGAAGACGACGGAACCACGTAGAGAGATCGTGACAGTTTCTCTACACCGGAAGCACAGTCCGCCCGAGCCCGGAGGTAGCTTGACAAACTACCATTCCTGCCGTGAACGGCCGCTAGTCTTCATCCATTGGTTATCTCTTTCCTCTCTCCTTCATTGTAATCTTTGAATCTCTTAAACTTGAATATCATGATGTTTGGTTTAAATGAAATGAATGTTTCTTCTCTTTTCATCATTACTTGCTTGTGAATCGCTTCGCCTCCACTCATCCACTCACTCACTCACGCACTCAAGGTGTTCGATCCGCGTTAGCAAGAGCTAACGGCGTTTGTGAAGAGGTGTTTGCGATCCTCGCCTTCCCGCACTAGAGCACGCTCCATCCGCCTCACGAAGCACGGCATCGCGGCCGTTGCATCCATCTCGCCTTGCGAAGCGGTGCTTTCGACCCGCATTTCCTGCATTGTTGTTAAGAGTAGGAAAACCCAACCAAAACCCCCTTTTTGTGTGTTTGTTTACGCTTGTGTAACAATAGTCACACAATACGATTCGTTTACCCAACCTGCATTCCTCAAGAGACCGACACTCGGGGATCCTATTCCCAAACTTTATTATTTGCGCGACCGGTGCACTTGCCGAAATATCGCATCAAGTTTTTGGCGCCGTTGCCGGGGAATGTTCAGGCGTGTAACATCTTGAGTTGTGAGCTTTTGTTACAAGAGCAGTTGTTTTTGATTCCCTTTGTTTTGTTTTCTTTTTGTTATGACTGTGCATGCAGAGACAAGCTGCGGGGAAACTTGTACCCTTTGATCCAGAGATCGAACGGACCGCTCGCGCACAAAGGAGCGCAGCAGCCGTACAGGCGGCAATGGGTGACAACATAGACCCAAACAATGCTGACCCAAGAGTGCCCGATGTGGGGCAGCACCAACCTGGAGATGAGCAAGAGGTAGTGAGGCCTCGACCCAGAACGATGAGAGATTATACCACTCCGACAGCTGGGAGTGTGTATCCGGGATTTGGTCCCAACATTATGAACAACCAGTTCGAGATCAAACCTGCGATCTTGAACATCATCCGGAACAATGCTCAGTTCTCCGGGATGACCAGTGAAGACCCGCACCTGCACCTGGCAGAGTTTTCCGATATCTGCGGAACTTTCCGCTACACTGGAATAACTGACGATACAGTCAAGCTGCGACTGTTCCCATTCTCACTTCGCGACAAGGCCAAGGTGTGGCTCCATTCTATTCCTCCTGGGACCGCCGCGACTTGGGATGCTCTTGCATCCAAGTTCCTGGCCAAATTCCACCCCGTTGATAAAATTGTGAGCCTGCGGCGGGAGATCGCCACCTTTCGCCAAGCTGACCAAGAGACCCTTGCCGAGGCGTGGGAGCGCCTTAATGATCTTCTCCGCCGCTGCCCGAACCACGAGCTCCAACCGTGGAATGTGGTAGAGACATTTTACTTTGCGATCGAGCCCAACTAAAGGGCAATGATTGATGCTGCTGCGGGTGGTACTCTAATGAACCACACTCCAGAGGAGGCCCTTCGGATTCTGCGCGATACCGCCTCCCACAGTACAGTCTGGACTGCCGGGAGAAATGCACCAAGGAACACCCGCGGTCTCTTTGTGGTCAACTCACTTCCTCCTACACCCGCGCCTGCTGCTGTCATTACGTGCGAAGGATGTGGAGGCGGCAGCCACCACGCGTACGAATGTTCAGGGAACAACGCATCAGGTGACTTCGCGCACTTATCCTTGAATGAATCCGTTAATTTTGTAGGAAATCAGTCTAAGGGGGTGCCATTTAATAATGCTTATCATCCGGGAGTGAGAAGTCACCCGAACTTCTCATGGAACCCAAACACGCATGGCCAACGATGGACACCGGGGCAGCATCAAAACGATGCTTACGCCTCCGGGAGCCAACCGAGGCCACCACACCCGGATTATAACCAAGGCCCCCCAGCCCAAAAAAAAAGAGTAATCTGGAGGAGATGATAGAAAAATTTATGCAAGCGGCTACCTCAAATATGGTGAACCAAACCGCATCCATGTGGAACTTGGAAACGTAGCTGGGCCAATTGGCCCAAGTGCTAACCGAGCGGTCGCATGGGACCCTTCCTAGCAACACTGAAAAGAACCCAATAGATCAAGGGAAGAGTCTCGGCGATGTGGTAGAGGCTGATCCAAGTGAGTTGGTGATTTCTTGTTCCATCAATAATATTGAAACGAAAGCTTTGTGCGACTCTGGCTCCTCCCGCAATGTCATTGCGTTGCAAGACATTGCTAAATTGCAACTTGAGATGAACACGGAGGATCGGAAATCCCTTATTCTTGCTAATGGGACCGTTATACAATCTGAGGGGGAAGTGAAAAATGTAGAAGTGATAGTTGAGGGGACGATTGTGGTTGCTGATTTTCAGGTGTTGGGACCCCAGGAAAATCACTCTATCCCTATCGTGGGCGTGCCGTTCTTGAAAGAGAGCGGTGCCACCCTTAATTTCGCTACGGGGTGTGTCTTCCTACCCAATATGGTGCCGCAGCCCACTTGCCCCAAAGCTATGACTGAAACATCCACTCCTCCCCCTCTCTTTATTTTTGATGAATCTCTGAGTTGTTCAGGAAATGAAGAAGATAAAGAACCAATTGAAGGAGAAAAGGAGGAGCACCAGTCTAGTGAGGAAGAAGTAAATCTTCGGAGAGAATTTGATTCTGAGACGGAGGAAGATTGCATTTCGAAAAATATTGACTTGAATTTAGTTCGGGACACTGTCCCATTATCTTCTTGTTTTGATTCTTGTAATAAAAAATTTAAGCGCTCCATCTCTTGGGCTGATCCGGTAGTCATCGCGACGCCGGAAGTGACGCCACCCACCACCAAGGTGGAAAAATCTGAAAACTTTCGACGTTGGCAGTCCCCGACTGTCACTAAACTTAAACAGGAGAAACTTCTGCACGACGCTCACGCTGCTGCTCTCTGTGGCAAGAGGGCGGAGGTTAGGGGAACACTGGGTGACACCAGTGTTGGCCCTAAAGCCTTCACCTCCCGCCTACGAGCTACGGGAGACGCGCACCATAAGAGCGCCTATATCTGATTTGTGTTGTCTGAATTTGTGAAACTGCTTCTGTGAACTTCTCCTTTAATTTCTGCACTCTTTAAACAATCATAATACATGTATTTGGTCCAGCTTAAGGACATAAAACAAAAGCGCTGCTGGGAGACAACCCAGATTTCCTAATCTTATTTTTATCTAACATGTTTAGTTCAGTTTTTATATTTGTTTTTGCTGTTTTTAGTTTTGTGCTTGCAGGTGTGTTGTGTTCTCTGGTGCGGATGCTGCGGACTGCTCTTTATCTTAATCGCCAATCGTCTGGTACGCTCAATTCTGAGCATTGGGTAACACTTCTTTCCCCCTTAGCTTCCAATTTCTGTGATGTAATGTTTAGACTGAGTCTGGGGGAGAGTATGTTGTTATCCACTATGCGTACGAGTTGCACCACATGCTAGGAGTGCTTATATTTATCTTTATCATCATCATTGTTTCCACGCTTCATGCACCACTTCACCCACATGAGCGCGCGCTTTCCTATTTGTGTTGTTTCCAAATGAACTATTTTGGTTAGGAATGTGAATTGGGGTGTTAGCTTAGGAATTACTATTTGGAGTGCGATGTTGACTCGAGCAGTGTTCTAGTCGCACCTGCATGCTGCAGTAGCATTTGAGTAAAACTAGATTATTTCTATGCGTTTAATTTATGATTAGTATTTTTTGCGTAGTTTTAGATTTGTTATACTCAAATGGTGAATGTGAACGAAATTGGTGATAACCCGGTGTTGTGTGTGTACGAGCCCTAGCTGTGTGTTGCTCGAGTCGGGAGGAAGGTTTACCTTTCTCGTGGGCTAAGAACTTGCCCCAAGCGACTCTCGAAGCATGGGCGAGAGCGACTCGTCGAGTTAAACGTGATATAGGCCACCTTTTGGCTAGTTTGAGCCTTGGCTTTCCGTGTCCTATTCGCTCACCTTTGCAAGCCAACATTTGTGCCTACCACTTCCTTGTTACAGCTCCTCCTCCATTCACCAAGGCCTGAAGCTTTGCCCACTTTCGCAACCAAATAGATGTTTATCTGCACTCATGTTCTTGATTTGGTGTGATTTTTGGAATCTTTGTGATGTGATGAAGAAAAACACGTTTTATTTTGCTGAATTTGAACCAACCGGAGGATAAGTGAAAGAAGAAAAGTATGTTGTTAAAAGGAAAAAAATCTGAAAAAGAAATATGTCGTAAAGAAATCCTTCCGAGCTAAATAGAAAATCTGTTGGTAATTGTGAAGTAGGCTGTGTGCACACCTAGTTTTCATGATAAGTCTGGGGGTGTGTCACACGAGGATTGTTTTTTGGTTTTGTGTGGTGCAGCGTTCCGTTAGCTCACTTGGGTTGCGTAGCCATCGTGTTTAAATTTGAATATCATACCGCAACCTAAGCCCCAATATAACCCTAAAAGCCCTATTGATTTGACTTGTGAGTTTGCTAACGCCGTGGAGAGAGTGTGACCGGGCGAGCGTATGGTTCACGATGTTGATGGATTTCAGCGGAGTTATTCCTAAACCCCGACCTTATGCAACACCCGCCTTAGTGTCTTGTTACTTTCACACCGGGCATGATCGTTCGAATTCTTCATAATTCACCAACTGAGTATAACTAAATCTCTACCTACGCTCTAATACTTTCGTAAATTAGTTAGCATAATTAGAATCTCTTTTTACTAAATTTCTATTTGCATGCTTTTGTTACTTCGCATTGTACTCCATTGGGTAATTTTCTTTGTTAACTACCATTTTCACACTCCGTCGAATTCGTTTGCTCGGGACGCGTAAACAGGTAAGTCTGGGGGTGTGATGAGTCCCAATTATATACACATTTATGGACTCATCTGGGTCGATTTTCTAGTCTTTGCACTTCACTTTAGACATGTTTTCATTCCTATTTAATACTCCATGCTAAGTGCACTTCTAGGCCCGTTTTGGTGTTATTTCTTATTCATCTTCGTTACTAGTTTTCATGCAGTGTTAAGTGCCACCTTCAGTGGCTAGACTGGTGTTGTATGCTGGAACAGGAGTCGTGCAGGTATTCCCGGTACAATTCTGTACAGGAACACTGCGCACGATCACTGGCTCTATCGCGTACGACCACTGGTCGTGCGCCACTGATCGTGCGCACTTAACGCCCATTTTATGAGTTCTGTCTTGCTTATCGCACGACCATTTACGATGGTGCGCACGACCACTGGTCGTGCGCCATTGGTCGTGCGAACATGTATTTTATAAATTTCTTTCATTTCAGGCTCCGCCCAAGCAGCGCGCACGATCGCAGAACTCCAGTGCGCATGACCACTGGTCGTGCGCCAATGACCGTGCGCAGTATTCAGTCCAACGCCTATATATATGCCTGTTCCGCTTTTAGGGCGGGATGGAGCCGCCGGAGCGCGAGTGGCAGTCCGTACGCCGGCGATTTCCATTCCTGGACACCTCCACTTCATCTCCTACGCAAGGGGAAGTCCTCTCCAACCATTCCAAGCATTTCTCCATTGTCAGGGAGCATTCTCCACCATCCGCAAGCCCTCAAGCAGCTGTTTTTCCACTCCAGTCCGGTGAGAAAAAGAGGAATCCTGAGGTAGAAGACGACAGAACCACGTAGAGAGATCGTGACAGTTTCTCTACACCGGAAGCACAGTCTGCCCGAGCCCGGAGGTAGCTTGACAAACTACCATTCCGGCCGTGAACGGCCGCTGGTTTTCATCCATTGGTTATCTCTTTCCTCTCTCCTTCGTTGTAATCTTTGAATCTTTTAAACTTGAATATCATGATGTTTGGTTTAAATGAAATGAATGTTTCTTCTCTTTTCATCATTACTTGCTTGTGAATCGCTTCGCCTCCACTCATCCACTCACTCACTCACGCACTCAAGGTGTTCGATCCGCGTTAGCAAGAGCTAACGGCGTTTGTGAAGAGGTGTTTGCGATCCTCGCCTTCCCGCACTAGAGCACGCTCCATCTGCCTCATGATGCACGGCATCGCGGCCGTTGCATCCATCTCGCCTTGCGAAGCGGTGCTTTCGACCCGCATTTCCTGCATTGTTGTTAAGAGTAGGAAAACCCAACCAAAACCCCCTTTTTGTGTGTTTGTTTACGCTTGTGTAACAATAGTCACACAACACGATTCGTTTACCCAACCTGCATTCCTCAAGAGACCGACACTCGGGGATCCTATTCCCAAACTTTATTACTTGCGCGACCGGTGCACTTACCGAAATATCGCATCAATATACACTCATCCCTACCCACTTTTGCTAATAACAAAGGGGGAGAAGAAATTGAGAAATCTAGTCAAATAGATATTTTTGGGGAGTAAATTATACAGAACACTTATGTAGGAGGAGGACTTCATATAGAAAGAGTATGCATTATCGCTTTCAAATCTATCATGTTTTTAACTTGTTATTCATGCATATATTATTACCTCACTTATTTATAAACACAAATGATCTTAATCTCACTAATTTCTCATACAGGTATTTGTTATTATCAAAATGGGAGATTGTTGGAGCTTATGTTCCACATCTCTTGGTTTGAGAATAACAAATACCGTGTTGTATTTGATCTTGTATTTTGTGTGTTTATAGTGTGCAGGTTGTACAAGAACAATAGCTACACATCCCTATGAGTAGTATGCTGATTGGAGATGATTCTATGGAAAGTGAGTTAACGCCCCACATTAGTAGTTAAGGCCCCGCCTTAACATCCGTCGAGAAGGAATCCGTCGAGATGAAATGTCGTCGAGAAGGAATCCGTCGAGAAGCCAGAGACAACGCCAGCGTTGACTCTTAACGCCCACATTGAGTCCACAAACTGCCACGATCTTGACGGTTGCGCGATTTCAGCCACGATAGTACACTATCACTAACGCCGACATTAACTCTTAACTCCACGCGTTAGCTCCCGTGGGTATTTAAAGTACAACTCCTCTCATTCTAAATTAGATGATTCCAGAATTCTAATAATTTTAAGAGAGGCTCGTGTACAACATTTGAGAGATCTCCCTTGGGCTATCATGAACATCTAAAGAGGATTTTGAAGGAGAAGGTCTACAACGCATATCTCATACGAAGGACGATCATTTCAAGAACGCCAACATCTACATCGTCTTCGTCTTCACCTTCAGAATTTCTTTGGGAGTTTCTCTTTACTTTATCTTGTAAACTTTTATTTTATTCTCTTTGTATTTTGGTGTGGAGAAATCGTTCGGGGAGAACGTCGGATTTCGGGAAGGATTCCGTGGGTAATTCGCCGCGTTTGTTGGCGACTAGGTCCTTGTGCGGTTTAGGGGGTAATTCACCACCTTGTGCTTGGCGAATAGGTCGAGGTTAGATCTAGGGGGTGGCTAGAGGCCTCATCTGGGGTTAAATAGGCTATAGCCAACCGGTCCTTGGGAGAAGGACCGGTGAAACATCAAAAAGTGTTTTTACATATTCTCGCCTTGATTTCAAGCGTTATAGAAATCAAATATTTGTGTATTCAATTTATTATGAAATAAAATCAAGGCTTTAAATGTTCTATTCAATTGTTTTTATTTTCTCTTCAAGAATGTTTTAATTTATATTTCATTAAAGTATTAAAATTAATATTTGTGTAATTATCTTTGAAATATAATAATCATTTTCATTATCTCTGATTTTCTGGATTGTATTTCATTTAAGATTTCATAAGTAAAATCACTGCGGCAATCTTTTTGTGCTAAGGAATATTTTCTGGAGAGCTAACACCCAGCGTTAACACTTAATGCCAGGCGTTAGCAACAGTTAACAAAAAGTTTTGTTTCTCTTGTTTAAAAAGGAATCTTAATACAATCTTTTCTGAGATATCTAAATATATTTTCTTATAAAATATTCCTAAACTTTGATCACAAACTTTGATAAATTTAATTAAGATTTAAAATTTCATAAAACCCTTATTCACCCTCCCCCCTCTAAGGGCGCCGTAAGATCCAACACAAAGGGTTAGTCTTGCTTGTAACAGTTCCGATCCTCGTCATCTTTGCGCGGTGAGTCGAACTATGGCGGAGGTTTGTTCTTTCTCCACTTTTCATGAAAAAAGAGAGAAGAAAGGGAGAAGCGTGCGCGCGGGCCGTGCTTCTGCTCCTGCGCTTGCGGCCGGTGCCGAGCCTATGCGTGAGGTTGGTGCCGGTCGGGGGAGCGCGCGGCTGTAGCCCGCGCGCCCGGGTGCGCGGTCGGTGCCGGCCGGGAGAGCGGCAAGCCGGGCCGCGTGGCTTGCGGGGGCGGCCGACATCTGCGCGCCCGTGTGTGTGGATGGTGCCGGCCGGGAGAGCGCGCGGCTGGCCGGGTCACGCGGCTTGCGGGGGCCGCCGGCGTGCGCGTGGCTGTGGTCGGTGTCTGTTGCGGAGGCGCTTGGCCTGCGAGCGCTCTAGCGGACAAAGTTTATTTCATGTGTGCCTTTTGGACTTTTATTTCTTCGATGCATGTGCTTACGTACGCATATTTAATTTTTCAGGCTTCAAAACGGGGTGGCCAGTCAAGGCTGATGCGCCCGCGCTCCACTCTTGACGCTGCTCGGATTGATATATGACGTAAGCGGTTTGGGTTGCCTTCTAATGTCAAGGTGAAGATTCCGCGGGTGGAGGAGCGCGCTCAAAATCCGCCGACCGGTTTCATGACCCTTTCTGAGAGCTGTCTGAAATCCGGGTTTTGCCTTCCTCCATCTGAGGAGGTTGTTGAGATACTCCGGTTCTGCGGTGTTTCGATTACTCAGTTTACTCCTACTGGAATGGTGAAAATTATGGGGATGGTGGTGTTTTTTTCGGGAACATAGCGCGCGCTTTTTCGCTCGAGGTTTTCAAGGATTGGTGTGAGGTTTCTACCGAATCAGGTGGCCGTGTTGAAGTGCGAAGCAACAAGAGTTGGTTTCACTTCGGGAAGAAGACTGATTACTGCCACGGGAATACTCTTTATGGGTACGTTCGGAATCGATGGGAGCTGTCGGAGTTATGGAGATCACTACTCGGATGTTGCCGCCGGCAGACAGGACGGGAGGATGATTTCCTTCCTATCCCAGGTTTTCCTGGTCGAGAAGGGCTGTCGAAGGCCCTGTTCTATATTTCCGGTTGCGTGGAGGAAAGCCGACTGCTCTCGGTGGGGCTTTCCTGGGACGCTGAGCGTGCGACTGCTGTTCCCCTGGACCGTGCGAAGAAGAGAAAGATTGTTATTAGGAATGGAGCTTCTAGTTCGGGCTCTATTCCACCGGCACCTAGGAGTCACGATCACGAGGCTGGCCCGAGCCGCCGTAGGGTGGAGCCGAGTCCGTCCGGTCTGGAGATTGAGATTTTGGCGTCTCCTATTGTCGACCGAGTCCCTCGGGGAGACTTGTCGCCGCCTCCTCCTTTACCGCCGACAAGGCGAGTTTCCTCTTCTCTTCAGGCGATGACTTCTGCGGTAAGTAAAGTTCTCCTTCTCTAGTTTTGGGCACTTCTTTTCCATTGTTGCTTTTGTATGCTGATTGTTTCCCTTTTGTCTGCAGGCCGATGTTCTGACCAGTGTCGCTCTTACATGGAATGATTGTTATGTGGGACTCAAGGATAGCTACTTCACTCTTCAGGAGGAGCTGCGCGTGGCGAGAAGTGACTTGTCCGGCTTGCATAAGAAGAGGGATCACGACCTGGCCCGTATTGGGCAGTTGGAGTCCAACATCGCCTCTTCCTGATCGGAGGTCGAGAAGCTGCGAGCGGAGTATGGTGGCGATAAGGCGCTTGCCCAGGATGCCCTTCGTCAGTTGTCGGAAGCTTAGGGGGAGATGTTCCGCCTAGAGGGGGAGCTGGGCTTTCTGAGGAGCGAGGTGGACCGGTTGTCATCGGTCGAACGCAGCATTGAAGAGGCTAAGGCGACGGGAGTGGCCGAGTACAGAGATACTCTGGCTTTCGTGGAGGAGCGATTCCAAATGTCGGAGGAGATTTGCGTCGAGGTTATGACGAAGGAGGTTGAGCCGATGCTGGCGGACGAGTGCGAGGTTGCTTTTCAGAGAAGTAGTCAGAATACTCTCCGTATGATGGAGAGGAAGTTTGGATGTGGCATTACGGGTCTTGGAGCTGGGGACCTTTCCGAGGATGATCACCCGGAGGCAGCAGAGGATTGACACTCGTACTTGTTACCCTTCATCTTCTTGTTTTTTGTGTTGTTGTTTGTTATCGTCTTTGCTTGTGTGCAGCGTTGAGCTGATGTGGTTGTATTCCTTTATCGTATACATTGTACTCTTTTTCTTGTGTTATTTTTTACTTTGTCATGCCTGTCATTGTCGAAGTGTCGATGGAAGGAACATGTTTCAAGATGGTCGGTGAAGGATGTTCGTATTTGGAGATTGTGGCGAGCTTGCTATTTAGCGTTGGTACCTGTGTAGTTTGCTGGTTTTTCCAAAATAATGGATGAGTTTGCGCGAGTCTGAGCTCGTGGCTTTTTACAAAATAGAAAATTAGTTTGCGTGAGTCTGAGCTCGCGCGTACATAATAGAAAATTAGTTTGCGCGAGTCTGAGCTCGAGACTTTTTACATAATAGAAAACTAGTTTGCGCGAGTCCGAGCTCGCGGCCTTTTACATAATAGAAAATTAGTTTGCACGAGTCTGAGCTCGCGGCTTTTTACATAATAGAAAATTAGTTTGCGTGAGTCTGAGCTCGCGGTTTTTTACATAATAGAAAATTAGTTTGCGCGAGTCTGAGCTTGCGGCTTTTTACATAATAGAAAATTAGTTTGCGCGAGTCTGAGCCCGCGGCTTTTAGAATATAGATCTGGCCGGTGAATAGCGCGCGTATTCAAACCGTGGGCAAACGTAAGAGGGGCAGACTCTTACGACGCCGGGACCCGACTGCGGAGGAGAAGGGCGAACCTTCAATCGACGGCAGTGCGAAGTCCCCATGGTAGGGCCTCGAAATGGCCGGTGAATAGCGGGTGTATTCAAACCATGGGCGAACGTAAGAGGGGCGGCCCTTACGACGCCGGAACCCGACGACAGAGGAGAAGGGCGAACCTTCAATCAACAACAGTGTGAAGTCCTCAGGGCAGGGCCCCAAAATGGCCGATGAATAGCGGGTGTATTCAAACCGTGGGCGAACGTAAGAGGGGTAGGCCCTTACGACGCCGGGACCCGACGACGGAAGAGAAGGGCAAACCTTCAATCGACGGTAGTGCGAAGTCCCCAGGGAAGGGCCCCGAAATGGCCGGTGAATAGCGGGTGTATTCAAACTGTGGGCGAACGTAAGAGAGGCATGCCCTTACGACGTCGGGACCCGAAGGTGGAGGAGAAGTTCGAACCTTCAATCGACGGCAGTGCGAAGTCCCCAGGGCAGGTCCCTGTGATGTTCCCGTAGTAGAATAATTTAGAACAGGTAAAACATAATTAGAAAATGAACATTGATACATACGCAAGTGCAATCTTGCGGCTTCTGAGCTAATAAGTTTCTGAAACAAGTTTGACAAGAGAAAAGGTAACGTCGAGCTCCCTTTGCGTTACGCTTGATCGAGCTCTTTTGGTCATTCAGTGTGATGGGCAGTGGTGATCCAGCGACCGACCCTCGGTGGCATCCTTCTTTGTTTCTTTGCGGAAAGCCTCGAGGTGTCCTGACTGGACGAGGCGTTCAATTTCTTCTTTCAATCTGGCACAGTGCTCCGTACGATGCCCTCAGCCTTTGTGGAAATTGTAAAACTGGGATTGGTCCCCCCTGTGCTGGGAGAGCGCTCTGGGCCAGTTGATGACTTTGCTGTTGTAGATTACAGACAGTATATGCTCGCGAGGGTCATTTAATGGGGTGTAGACCTGAGAGCTTTGATTTGATAGTCCCCAGGAGCGGTCTGCTTGGCTCTGAATGTGCGGTACGTCCTTCTCGAACTGTTGTTGTTGTCCCTTTCTCTTTCTACATGTATCCCCAAGTTGTAGTGGGTCTGCCGGCACCAGAAGATTAGCTTTTTCTGCCAATGTAGGGGTTATGCGGCCCTCCTGCATGTCTTGCTTCTTAGAGTTTGGATTTGGCGTTGGGTCGTAGTTGATCCAAAGGAGATCAGCTGCGGCCGTGTCGAGACCACGAATTGAATCCCTGAGGATTCTCCCTTTGTTGGTCATGCGCCCAGCCATGGAAACGTCGTGGTTCAGGGCGTCGAGTAGGAGGCTCCCAAATATCGCGTCGTAGGGGGAGTCTGCCTCTACGATGACGAACTGAACGTCATACTGGACTGGTTTCGAGCGCATCCCTACTTGAATAGGGAGGGTGATGACTCATATGGTGCGTACCATAGTTCCGTCTGGGAGCTCTGCGTCTCTGGCCCTGAGCTCGAGGTTCCCGCTTAGGAGTTTGAGCCGCACCACGGCTGTCACGAACATGATATATATTGAACGAGATGCGATGGGTTATCAACGCCCTCCTTAGTTCACTGGCTGGATTGCCTATGCTTGCGTCTAAGGCGAAGTCCAACCATCCACGGGGACGCCCCTGGTGAAAACGTGTGCAGACCTTTTCTTGCTGTCTGCTCCGCTCCGCTTCCCCTGGGTGGGGCGACTCGCCCGTCTCGGGCTCTTCTCGCTCATCTTCTTGGATCCTCGTCGTGCGCGCTTCGTGCTATTCAATGAATAGTTGTGACAACTCGGTAAAGTTGTGAATCGCTCCGTTTGGCAGAGTTCGATACCAGCGGAGGGCATCTCCGCGCAGTGTCTTGGTGAAGATTTTGTAGCTGATTTGGTCGGGAAGTCCGAACATCCGCATCGTTATCAAGAAGTGATTAACGTGCCCGTACGGGTCCTCTGCTCCGTGAAACTCCTTGTAGTGCGGGAGCTTTAGCCATGGCGGAACTTGATATGCCAAGATTGACTTTGACATGGGGGATCGCCTTTGCTGGTACGTGACATCGTTCGAATCCTGTCCCGCCCCGAGAGGGGACGGCTTGCTAGTTGATCCAAGCCACTGGGGCGGGATGGGTGCAGTGATGAGTGCTCTTTTCGCTGGGCTTTCAGGGATTGAGGAACTGCATGCGTCGAATAGCTCGGGGGAGGTGTCTACTCTTGTTGGTTCTGTGAACTTGGGCGAAGTGGGCGCCGCGTTCGGAAATCCTTTGCTCGGTATTTGGGAATCCATTCCCACAGACGGCGCCAAACTGTTGCGGGTCGCTTGGGTGCTCTTGGTAGACCGGTCGACTTGAACCGTCTTAGATCTAAAGCGAACCAAGCGAGCTAACAGCCAATTTGAGATTCATTGAGTACACTGAGACTTTTTAATGTGGAAAACCCGGAAAAGGTAAAAAACCACGCGGTCGGAGCTATGCCGACCAAAATTCACTACCTTCTGAGGGGTTACAGTCAGATATTTAGAATTCGAGCGCGACAGGCCGCCGCTCGGTACAATGATAGAGAGAGAGAGAGAGAGTTCCGAAGGTGACAGACCACCTCTTAAAAAACCAAGTCTTTTTCCTTCTGAGAACGGTGGAGAACAAAAGTGAGAATGCTGAGTCCCCTTTCGGGAGAACAAAAGTGAGAATGCTGAGTCGCCTTTTGGGAGAAAGGAAATCTTCAAGTGCACGAATGAGATCTTCAAGCGCCGAAGGAGAATTCCGTAGAAATTTTCAAAGGAGCTCTCCCGGTTGCAGAAGGCAAGGTGCTCTCAAATGAAGGTTCTGGTCTCCTTTTATAGCTTTGGTCGGGGGTAGCCCGGTAATTTTGTCGTCGTAAGCACCGTAACCACCTAACGGGCAGTTCGGGCAGTTCGGGCAGTTTGGGCAGCTTTGTTGAAGGTGAAAAAGGCGACAAGCGAGTCCTGTAATCTGAGAAATTAGAAAGACAAAAAATGAGTGTGCCCAGAATGTGGAAGTGTTCTGAGCGCGCAACAAACACGGAAGTGTTCTGGGTGCGCTGCGAGCGCGAAGTGTTCCGAGCGAACGGTGGAATGAGGAGTAGTGCCCCCAAAGAGGAATTGGGCTCCGGTCGCACCCGACGAGGGGCGCGACTTCGGCCGAGATCTCTACGAGCCCCCCTGCGAAGAAGAAAAAAAGGGGGGAGGGGGATTGGCCTCACCCCATTGCGGAGATGGGTGCGGCTTAGTTGTACCCCTCAGGGGGTGCGGCTTGGCTGCACACTACGTGGGGTGCGGTTAGGCCGCACCCCACGTGGGGTGTGGTTAGGCCGCACCCCACATGGGGTGCGGTTAGGCTGCACCCCGCGATGGGGTGCTGCCTGCACGCTACTTTGCGCGCTACCGCATGATAGCACCGCGCGGTAGTGCTACCGCGCGCGGTAGCGTGCGTGGTTGTCGGCGTCATGGCTGCGCGCGGCCCGCCCCGCGCGTACTCTCATACTGGTGGTTGGCGGCGAAAATGGCGGGTTTGGTTTGCTCTACCACTCACCCCCACTACCTTAGTGGGGGGAGTGTGTTGTGTGTGTAACCGCCACCTGGCCATCCTTTTATAGATGATAGCCTATGTATAAATTCCTATCAATATGTATCCAACGAAACAATCTTATGGACCTCTAGACACCGCGACTATATTTGTGTTCCAATATGGAATGTCACAGTTACTGTTATTCTAAAGTTAACTGGAAAACATCAAGTTTGGAATGAAACCAATTAACAGAAGAAGAGTCAAACCTAGTCATATTGTGTTATCAAATTTAAAATAACACGCTCTTCCAAGGTAAGAAAGATGAATCCAGGTGAAGATATTAACATCAGATTTGGAATGCAACAACTCACCAAATTCATGCTCATCAAACAAGAGCATCAACGGATCACAACATGCTTGATATGACAAAGAAAATCAGAAAAATCAAAACATTGATTTGAACTAACTAATTTAAATCGTCTTTAGTCTCATTTCCCTACTATTTTGATTAATCGATTTTTGGGCATTCCTTTCGTTAATGGATCAACTAGGTTATCCTTCGATCGCACATCGATCAAAGTGATAATTTCTTGTTCTTTCAGATAATTCAATAAAGAATGCCTTAGTCGCACACGTCTCATATTAGTATTATAGCGAGCATTAATTCTTAACGATATGAAGTGTTGCTTGATTATCATAATACAAGCTTACAGAATTGTCTTGTAACATAGACAAAGATATCTAGAATCAAATTCCTGATCCAGTCTGCCTCTTCACCAGCTGAAGACAAGACAAACAATTCTGCTTCAATAGACGACAAAGCTATATAAATCTGTCTTTTGGATTTCTAAGTATTAGCAACTCCACCCAAAGTGAATATATATCCACTGGTAGGCTTACCGTTACTAACTTCTGAACACCACGATGCATCAAAGTATCCATCCACATTAGGAGGGCGACCAATGTAGCACAGAGCATGATCTTTAGTACCACTCAGGTATCTCATCATCCTATTTAAGGCATCTCAATGCTCTTTGTCTGGATAGCTGGTAAAGCGGCTCAGCATGCCAACAAAAAATACAATGTTTGGTCATGTTCAACTTGTGGCATACATGAGACTACCAGTTATCCTTGAGTATTTCACTTGATCAACGTTGGCCCCTACATTAGGACTCAACTTAACATTGTGATCAAAATGTGTCTTCACTGGCTTACAATCTTTGTATCCCCAGGTAGAAAGAAGTTGCTCTATATAATGAGTTTGACTAATAGTAATATGACCCTTGTCCACTCTTTTATACCTAAAAGGATATTAACATGGCCAATGTCCTTTATGTCAAATTCTTTTGCGAGAGTGGATTTAATATCCCTCACTGCAGTAAGATCCGACCCCAAAATCAACATGTTATACACATATAGACATATGACGACTGCCTTATTTGACACTGAGCGGTGATAAAAGCATTTATCAGAGAGACTAGACTGAAATCCAAAGCTCTTTACCACATGGTCAAATTTCATGTGCCACATCTTCGACGCTTATATAAACCCATAAATTGATTTGTCTAGTTTGCACACTTTATCATTTAGATCCTTATGTACATAACCTTCAGGTTGTGCCATGTAGATCTCTTCATCAAGATCTTCATTTAAGAAGGTTGTCTTTACATCCATCTAATGAACTATAAAGTTCTCAATAGACGTTAAAGCTAGAAGAATTCTAATAGTCGATAGGTGACACACATGTGAATAAACGTCAAAATAATATATTCCTCCCACTGTTAATAATATTTAACTACTAAGCGTGCTTTATATCTGGTTATAGACCCATTACTCTGTAATTTCTTCTTCAGCACTCAATTGCATCCTAGGACTTTAGCTCCTTTAGGCAGGTTAACTAGATGTCAAGTGTTGTTCTATAGCAGGTGTTGAAACCGGCGACCCGGTCTCTTGAGTTCAAACCCACTGGGGGGTGTAGCCCGCACCTACTTAACCCTCACTTACTCTCTTGACTATGGGTGTAGAACTTGGAACAGACCCAAGGCTGTAGCGAGCGGGTCCCGCCACACACCCGGAAGATCTAAGAGAGTTTCCCCTCCCAAACCAATGCTCAGCCGGGCACCTTGGAGGGCACTCGCAGCCAACCAAAACTTGCCTAGGAGTAGAGAGCCTAAAAGATCGGATATCTTCCAAGGTGCCCTTAAGGGTCTATTTATAGATTTTCTAGTCTGGTCTGCAAATAGCCTAAATCCGCCTTTTAGTTTTACTAATCGCACCCCAAATTGGTCTGCTAACAACCTAACTCTGTTGTTCTGAAGGGCTATTGATAACCCATGAAGGGTATCTAGGTAATTTTACCCTCAAATCCCCCTGGGCAAGTGGTCCATGAAGGCGCCTCTCGCCCGACCTCCTGCGTCCTGACTTCCTGGGACCCGCGGGGCAAATGGCCCTTGAAGGCGACACTTGTAGGGTCCCTGGGCTCCTGGGCGAGCAGGGCCCCACCGCTCACTCGCCTGATTACCATTGCATCCACGTCTCATTCGTGCGAGTGCCCTACAAGAGAGTCCACACTCGCTCGGAACCCCTTCTAACCTGGGCAAAAGCCCTCCTTGCTTGCTTTTTGGCCTATCATAAGCCTGAGGCCCCACTTAACAAATACATGGTTGTACAGCAGCGAGTCCAGTGCATCATCAATGGCTTCTACCCACATCAATGAATCTCTAAATCTTATTGACTCATGGTAGGAGAATGAATCATCCTCTAAGTGATAGGTGATAAAATTTTCACAAAAGTTCTTAGGGATTCAATCTCTTGTAAATGCTCTAACTGGAATTATTTCAACCTCTAAAGGTTGGGGTACAGTGCCAGAGGGTGAGTAACATAGAATTCAATATTTTTATTAAAGTTCTATTCTTCCGCTCAGCAACACCATTTGACTAGGGTGAGTAAGGAGTTGTGGTCTCAAGGATTATACCCTCATAGGCACAAAATTCCATAAATCCAGTCGTAGTATATTCTCATCCTCGGATCACTTCTAAATCTCTTTATCTTTAAATTTAACTGGTTTTCGACACGAGATTTGAATATCTTAAAGGTCTCAAATGCTTCATCTTTCGATTTCAATAGATACACATGATAATATTTGGAATAATCATCTATGAATGTAATAAGATACTTCCTTCCCCCTTTAGTGACATGACTTCTGAAATCAAAGAGGTCGAAATGTATCAATTCAAAAAGTTGTGTGCTTCTAGAAACCGATTCGAAAGGTTTTCTAGTGATCTTAGTTTGTGCACACACATCACACTTATCAAATTGAATAGATAGATCTAAAGGGATGTTATAACTCTTAGCTAGATCTCACATTTTCATGTAGTTCACATGTCCAAGTTTGTTGTGTAGCAACTTTGGATCAATTAGAGTTGAACTCACTAGGTTAATGTTATCGTTGTTTAGGCTAAGTTGATACATTCCATTGATCAAGTATGCACAACCAAAGTAGTGTGAATTAACTGTTAAAGTTATTCTACCGTTGAAGGTTGTGAAAGTCATTCCAGTTTTATCTAACAAACTCATTGAAATTAGATTCTTAACTAAACTAGGAACTACTCTAACATGCTTTAGAGTTAAAGTTTTACCTGAAGAGAGGACCAACTCTGCTGTCCCAGCATGAGTCACCTCAGTTTCTCCTCCATTGTAGTTCTCAACTTTATCTTTGACCTATGTGACCTCAGTGAGAAGATCTTTGTCACATGACAAGTAGCACCGCTGTCCAGCCACCACTCAGAAGACACACTTCAGTGACTACTCCCAATCATAACCATAAAATACTTGAGATCGGAGTTAGAGATCGGAGTTATCTACCAGCATATTTGCAGCATTCTGTGGGGCTTCCTCCTTCTTCTTCTTCAGAGCCTTGCATTCTGCGACCCAGTGACCCTACTTGTCACAGTTATGGTACTTGCCCTTCTTTCTTTTGGAAGAAAGCGTTTTGGTCGGTAACTATGCAAATGCTTCACCTTTAGCTGCTGGTGGCTTCCGATGAGGTTTGTCGGATCATGAAATGAAGTTAGCAACCTGTGTGGATTGATCAACTTTCTCCAAGCTCTTACTAACAATATTTTGCTCCTTCAATCTGTGCATTTCAGTCTTAAAGGTGATCCACCCAAAAGGCAGCTTGTTAAGAATCAAACTCACAAAAAGATTATCAGACATGTTAGACTGTTCGTCTTCCATCTTGAGCCGCATATATTTTAGTTCTATAAGGTGAGAGGTGATTGACGAGTTCATATTAAACTTAAAGATTAAAAACTTCTCACCGAGGAGAGTTTTTGACAGTCCCTCTTCCTTCTGAAAGTGTGCGTTCAAGTGGTCTCATATCTCTTTCACGGTCTTGAAACCACTGTAGGTCATTGCAAGTCGAGGGTTCAGATAGTTCAAAAGATAGTCCTTGTAGAAATCCTCATCTTTGCTCCACTGATATTCGTCCACGTCTTCGCGAGTCGTGGCGAAATCACTAAAAACAGTGTTGAAGATCTCACATTCTTTCATTCCTAGTTGGACATGTAGTTTCCAACCGTGGAAGTCAGTGGCATTAAAGGACTACAACTTAACAATGTAAAATGCGCTTCGCTTCGACATCTTGAACTTAACTTAAACAGAAAAACTGGAAAGAGATTACCCAATCTAAGTAGAGACGAGACAATCCACTTTATATCCAATCTAAAGCTAAGTCCACCCCTCATGCTGTCTGCAAACAGACCCTTATCGACGAGACTGAGGACTTAGAAAAGCACTAGAAGAAATCTGTCTGATATCCAACAGACCTTAAGTCGATAGAGGAAATATCAGCGAGACCTCCAGTCGACAAGTAGAAAATCAACTAGACCTTAAGTCGACATAGGAAATTTCGGCGAGACCTCTAGTCAATAAGCAGAAATATCGACTAGATCCTTGCCCGATATTCCAACTAGACCAGCATCTAAGAATCAGCGAGACCTCTAGTCGAAAAGAAGAAAATTGACAAGATCCTTGCCTGATATCGACTAAACTTCAAGTCGACAAATCCCTTATCGACGAGACCAACTGCCTGTCGATTAGACTTAGATCTGTCTCCTCCAGCCGACGAAAAGCATTCGACTTGAAAAGGAAATCTTCTCTTCTAGTCGACGAGACCAACATCTATCGATGAGAACATGGTGGCAGATCTACATCGGCTGGAGAAAGAGAGTGTTCTCCTCCAACTGTGGCAACGAACCAGCAGCGGCGGGAGCAAGGATTTGAGGAACTTCTCCTGGTGGTGGCAACAAGAACGAAGACAGAAAATCTCCTTCTCCCTTTCGAATGGCGGTGAGAACAACGAAGAACGATGAATCAAAGTTCCTGTTGGATCGTGAGACGCCCTTAGGGGGGTGAATAAGGATTCTAGAAAACTTTTAACTTTTATAAAGAACTTTTGATATTTTGGTAGAAGTAAGTTAAATCAAAAGTAAAGATATAATGAAATTAGAAATGAGATCAATTTTATTAAACAAGAAAAGACATGATTATCATTTATAAAATTGATTACAAAATCTGATTTCTATGACGCTAGAAATCGAACGCGAAATATGAAATATTCTTTTTGTTTTCTATACCGACTCGTATTCCCACAAACCGGTTGGCTTTAGCCGATCTCTCCCCAGATACGGCTTCAAGCCACTCTAGCCTTCCTATCCCCAGAAAGGCCTCGAGCACCCCTAGATCTACTCCCTAGACCTAGTCGCCAACACGAGGCGAATTACTCCCTAAGTCCTACCCAGACCTAGTCGCCAACACGAGGCGAATTCACGAACTGATTACAAAGATAAAAATAAAAGACAAATACAAAAGACAAATATAAAACTCCCTATGAGGTAATCTGAAGGAGAAGCCGAAGAATCGCTGAAGATCGTTAAAGTCCAAGTGTGCGTTCTTTGCGTTGAGTTAGTGTGTTGATCCAAGCCTCCTTCGATTCCTCCTTTTGAATTTGTGTGGGAGATGATGATCTGGAAAAATACGGCCCTCAAGAAGTTTCTGAAGTGCTGGAATATGGCTCTTAGCAATCAGCAACAGGAGAAGACGAAATCCACCTATTTATAGGACTGGAAGCTAACGCCGGCGTTAAGCGTTAACGCCGGGAGTTGACTCAGTATAGAAATAACTTGATGGCTTGGATCTTCAAAACAGGAAGGAGATTCTGCATCTTTGGAAACATTCATTTTAGGCAACCTTAACACTGGCGTTGACTCTAATGTCGAGCGTTGAGTCAAAACATTCCCAAAATGCTCCTTCAATCACGGCTTCTTCCCTCCATTCATTTTTCATCTTGGCGGGAACAAAATTTAACACCGGCGTTAAGAGTTAACGTCAGGCGTTGAGTCAAATCATTCTTAAATTTCTCCTTCAATCACGGCTGCATTCCTCCTTGCCATAATCATCGATCGTTAATGCCGGTGTTAATTCCTAACGCCTGGCGTTGAGCTTCTTTCTCTTTTTATTCAGTCGGCAAGCCATCCCGTCGATCGACAGCCCATCCCGTCGTTCGGCAGACTATCCCGTCGATCGCTAATGCCCAGCGTTAAGACCTAACGCCTGGTGTTAGACATTTTTCAATCCTTCTGCTTGTGGATAGTGTCAGACCAGTATTGCATCAACCTAGTGTCATATCTGTCCAAACCTGCATGCTAAAAACACAATGGCAAACAAGATCAAATACAAGTAGGATTTGTTATTCTCAAATTAAAGGGATGCTGAAAGCCATGTTCCAACAATCTCCCCCTTTTGATAATAACAAATCCAATAGAGATAAATCATAATCATATATAAGATATGTGTTTTTAGAAGGATATGTGACACAAAGCAATCATATAGATAATAATAAGAGTTATAGTTCTGGTAAAATTGTGCTCCCCTACTTAAGTGCCCCCTTAGTATATGCACCCTTAGACTAGATTTATGCTCCCCCTTAATCTAGTGAATCCTACTCCTTTAATCATTATGATTTATCCTTTTATTCTCCCCCTTTTGTTATTAGCAAAAGAGGGTGGAGTGAAACAAAACTAGAATAAAGAAGAAAAAAGTTAGGACATAACTAAGAGAGGATTAAGAGTTTTGTGTAAGCATAAAATGAGTCATGATCGTGCTAAATGAGAGAGTAGCACAGCGGAAAAAATATATGATAAGCGTGAAAGAACATCATTCAAAGATTATACCAAAGGAATGCAATCACTTACTTTTTAATTTTATTTTAAGAGTGATACTACTTGTTAAGAGAGATGCAATTTTGTTTGACAAAGCACAAGTGAAAACAAAATGTAGAAATAAGCATGAGAACACATAGTATAAGGATACATGATTAAATAGGAATGCGGAAAGATAAAACAAAGTTATTAAGATTAATATTTTTTGTAATAGTTTGACTATTTCAACAATATATCTAGACTCTTCACATTTGAGCATTGGAACTTTGAAAATTTTCATAAAAAATAGGCAAGCATGAATCAACATATTCAAAAAGATAATAACTACAATGTAACCAATTCGTATTTCAAGTAAAGAAAACATTGTAGAAACCATGCATTGCAATCTAGTGCTTTTACTAAAGTTTTTAGAGAATTATGTAATTTTGCATTAGGATCCAATTCTCATGAGTAGAAGTTTTATGAAAAACAATGATGTGTGCATAAGGTGTTTTGATAAAAGTATACAAGTGAATAATTAAAACACATGACATATGTAATGAAATAGTAACAACAATATTAAGATTGCAATCATATAATTACTTTCGCACATCAATGTTAGAATAAAATTTCAAGGCACATAAAAGGAGTACAACTACCAAGGTGCTTCACCCACACAATGCTCATTAAGACTTATCAGGGAGCGAAGTATTGCTTGGGGGATCACATAAGCATTTTTATAAAAAAAATTATTTAGTGATCCGGTGTACAAATAGAAGTGATAAAAAATAGTATGTTTGCATAAGACACTTTACAATTCTTTCAGAGGTGCTCAACCTCACAATGCTTATTAAGACTTATCAGGAGGGTGAGTAGTGTTTGGTGGAGTTATCTTTGGCTTTTTATTTCAGATTTTTATTTTGGGCCAAAGGTCTCTGAATTCACTTGTTGTTGCAAACATTAATATTATTGAAATAACACTTCTATGTGTGCAAGAAATTTATTTTTGAAAGACAGTGTAGGTAATTTAGATATACAACTTAATGTGTTAAAATAATTACACTACACAATCATGCAAGACTAAGATTATGAGAACATGTAGATTACCAAAATAGTGAGTGAATTAATCATTGATTAACATAAAACATTACTCATACTTAGAGGCATGCTAGGCAATCATATACAATTTTCTATAGACTATTTCATTGCACATAATCAGATTAAGGTCAATGCATGAAGATAAAACAATGTTTAGGAAATTTGAAATTAAAATTAGACATTGAAGAAAATCCTTGTGATGCCAAAATCAATTTTGACCATTGGAAACAAAATAACAAATATGTTTGCTCTTGTAAAGCTTTATAGTCAAACCATAATTTTGTAAAGAGTTAAAGCAAAACAAATAACAAAAACATATTTTTGATCATTTTGAATTATTTGAATTTTTTTGTATTTTGGAATGAAACAACAAAATTAATAACAAAATAATTTGAAATCAGACAAAATAAACTGAGAAAAATCAATAGAAAAATACCAGAAATATGCTAGAGAATGTAGAATTGCAATTTGGTCAAAAAGGCTAACGCCTGACGTTAACTAGTTAACGCCCAAACAGTACTCTGTTTTTTGAGATTTTTGAATTTTCTTCTTCTTTGGAATAGGTAGTATGCATATAGACCTTCTTAGTGTAGAAATTTCAGAGAAGTTAGAAATGATTAGAATGCTTATTTAAGCATGTTTTATTTGTTCAAAATGATTTTTATATTTTTATTTGGTTTTCATATATTTGTGTTTTACAAGATCATTAGAGCTCAAAAATGATAAGATATGCAAAACACAACATAAGTATGTTCGATCAAACCAAGAATGCATGAATAATATTAAAGAGTGTATGCACAACATATGATATAGGTATGTCATAGATTATAATACCCTAACTATATGTCTACACACTAACCCCGTACTAAGTGATGGATGGGCATGAGGAGCTGCACACATGTCATAGTATGGGGTGCTAATCCCATATGCACACACTAGAGAACGCTCAACTTAACACTCTTTCCCCTAGTGCCTCGCAAGGCCCCACTAGAACCCTCCCCGGTTAAGGACAAGACATGACTTAGAGGTTAGGTCTTCTAATGCATATAATCCTATGCCATCGCTATTGTGAGACACATAATGTGGATGAATGATCATGGACATCCTAAGCTTTTTGTCATATGGAAACAATTTAAAGTCACATAGTTATTTTATCTTTCAATTTTTCTACTTTAAGATGGATTTATTATGGCATTATTTGATAACTAGCATGAATGATAATATTTATTAGTTGATAATGCTAGTATGATGAGTTCATATTATGCCATAAGAATAATGCATGTCTTTTAAATTGATAGAAATTCACTTTGTAGACCTAGAATTAAGTGATGATTTGATTTGACGTTATTGATATCAAGGTGATTCTATGGTCTAGATATAGTAAGATACATGCAACCACAATACATAATTTATCCATATAATTATCATGATCACCAATCATATGATAGAACCAAAAGGATCTTTTGTAGTTATGTGTAATGTTTAAATTAAAAGATCTTTTAATATTACATAATATAATTATGATCATTAATTTTATCACATAGAGATTTTGATACTCATAATTAATTATTGTAAGTGAAATATATAAAACAATTCATATTCAACCTTTTCAAAATATTAAAGAGAAAGATTGTAAGGTGAATAATGAATACAATGATAAACTATTTTTTGGTTATTTTTGAAAGGTTTTATAAATTTTATCTTTGGTTTTTGAATATTAAACAAAAACATATATATATAATTTTCTTGATTTTTAATTTTCATTATTCTATTTTTCTTTAGCATAACATGGTATATCTAACATAGACATTGATACCTTCTTATAGAAAGTGATGATGATAGAATGAAAAATCTATGGTAATAAGGTGCAAGGTTATGTAAAGATTACACGCATATGATTTGTTGGAAGGGGACACAGGGGCCTGCGACATAAATCCGTAGACACAAAAAATTGCCGAAAAAGAAAAACTAATATAACTTCTAAATAGAGTTGAATTTTGGCAATTCTTACGGTCCAAATGAACTCAAACGAGCGAAACTAGTTTGCCATTGCATAGATCTTCTCGTCCTCATTCCGAAAAGTTATTATGGGCGAAAATCGGACAAGCGGATCAAAAGTTATGATTATTTGAAGTTTGCGTCAAAATCTCGCATATTTTTGTAAATTTAATTTTGGTTTTTGTTTAAAAACATATGATTTTTGCAATTATTCAATTCCGATTTTTTGTGATTATGATTACAACATATTAGAGGCTATCAAATGACATACGGATATTAAATAAGTAATCAATCACTTGTGCATTTTATACAGTTAGCCAAAGACCCCATAATCTTCCTTTAAATCCCTTTTTGACAATTATTTTATTAGTCTTGATATAAGCATTTAGCATTTAATTTATAATGATGATATAATACTTTTAAAGGTAATGGATTTATAAGGTTAAAAAGGATAGATAGGTCACTTGAGAGATGATATGACTTTTAATCAATTTCATTCAATCAATTTGATTTATTAATGAATTTAGGCTTAATGTGTGAAAAGTCATATTGCAAGATATATATTTAGTGACCTTATCATGTTGGCTAAAGAAAAGTAAAAGAAAACAAAAAAAATTTAAGAATGAAGTAGAGTTAATGATATTTCATATTCAATTATTTTTAGTTCATGCAAATGATTGGATATTAATGAATGTGAGATTTAGGTATCCAAAGGGGGACCAAGTGGAATGGTTCCTTTGGGTACCCAAATACATCGTGTTTGCTTTTGGGGAGATAGTGATGAATCGGCCCTTTTGAGTGGAATTAGTATTTCATGTTTAGCTTTGGGCCTCCATTCAAATCTTGGTTTAATATTTTTTCTATGCATCACATTTCCATTATGATTGTCTTTATTTTGAAGAGTATAATTGTAAGGATGATTGAAAATATTTTTCATATGAAATTTGTGCACTTCTATTTTTAAGTTGGGAGAAGAATGATTTTGTAAATAATAGTGATTGGGATTTTGATTTACAAATACTTTGTGTTCCTTACTCCCATTTTTAGGTTTAGTCAAGACATTCATATTCAACTTGTTTTTAGATATTACTTGATATTGTGAATTTATGTATTGTGAATTTTATTCATAATTTTCATAAGCAAGTTGATTTTTATTTTTAATTCATCATTCTTGATCTTAAGATTATGTCTAGCTTTATTATACGCAATTATGCTATTTTTATGAGTGGAAACAATTGAATCAATATGATTTTGATAGTTATTTCTATATTCCTCAAATGTTTCATCCATCTCTTTTATTTCAATTTTATAGTCTTTACACTTAGCACAATCATTTTTCAAGGATGAATTTTCTAAACATAATCTTTCATTTTGTTATTTTACAAAAATAAACTCCTTTTCAAGTTTCTTGTGTTTTTCTTTTAATTCATTATATTCTACACAAGGTGTAATGTTTTCAACTAAGGAGTCATGGGTAGACCTAGATAACTCAAAATTTGATTCATTATTAACTTTTGCTTTTAAATCTTTATTTTCTAAGCGCAATTTGCAATTAGCATTTTTCAATTTCTTAATTTAGCGTTTTGTAATTTGTAGCAATTGTAATGTGAAAATAGAATTGCAAACAATGAGAGAATTTGATTTCCTTACTTTGCTTTTGTGTGAGGCCCCTATTCAGACCCCACATGAAACTGTATCAAAACTTATTTTCATATCATTCATGCCAGGATGTTCTAGAAGTAAGTATAGTGAATACAGAATAAAACACATAATAAAAACTCATACCTTAGCTTAATCTTTAGTTTTCTTTTCCTCTCTGAACCACTTTGATTTCTTAAGAGTCTTCAGGAAACGCGCATCTTCCTAAAAAATGAAGTCAACGGGCTTAGTCATAACGAATATGACTAAGTGAATAACATGCTTCTTTAACTATTGTACATGCAAACAAGAAATATCAGTATCAATATGCATACAGTTCTTTAGGTTCTTCAAGTTCTTTGTATTCTTATGTTCTTTCAAGTTCATTTCGTCGAATGTTCTAATCTTATTCATTCACGTTCATATTCATTCATTCTTATATTTCTTCTTCGTTCATATCTCTTATGAGTCACTTTCAATTATCAGAAGTTTTATTCACCTTTCATCATCGAATTCAAATTGCAGTAGATAAATGCATTAAATAGGAAATGACATATCAATAACGATACGTTTACTTTTCAAATTCTTGTATTCATTTCGTTTCTTCGTAACTTCTATTCACATTCAGTCTTTATTCGTTCACGGTCGTTTCATTTCTTTTATTCGAAATTTGTTCATCAATTTCAGATTCTTTCAACTGTAGTTCAGTCAATTCATTTTCCATCGTCAATCATCAGATGTTCTCATAATCAGTTTCTAAATCAGATTCCTCGTTTATCTTTCGCTTTATTAAATTAGGAAATCATAAGGGTTCCTGTAGATTCATCCCTTCTTGGTCTTCAACGACCTCTTGGCCTTCAACGGCCTCTGGCCTTCAACGGCCTCTGGCCTTCAACGACCTCAAATAAAGCTCAAAAACACATTCCGCCGTAGCGTATTCACACCCCCACTACGGCTACTGGGTTAACCCTTATCATTTCCAATGCATCGATGCTTATTTTCTTTTCGTTCTGTTCATATTCACGTATTCATAGTCAATATTCATATTTAATCTTCGTATCAGGTATCATTGGTTTTATTCACATATTTTTAAGATCATCACTTAATTCTTATTATTTCCGATTCAACAGGTTCTAGCAATTTTCATAATTATCCGTGCTTCATAAATGCAAACAATTTCAATTTCATGTCAATGCACATTCACTCAAATATTTTCAGTATGAGAAGCGAATCAGGTGTGTATCAAAATATTTCAAAGTTATGCATAGTTAAAGAAATAAGTACTCCCCTTGCTTTTCCCTTTCTTTTGTAGTTCTCTGAATTCGCGTCAATTCTCAATTTTACCATCTGGTATCACCCTTCTCGATCTCTGTTATTAAATATCGTATGAATTAAAAACATCTTTTAATAGCTACAACATTAACTCTATCTGATGATTTAAACTCAAATCATATTCAATAACATTCACAAACCCCTTTCAAGATTTATAATTCCAAGAATTTCAACAACTCCATTATCAACCTCATCACAAACCAATACACTTATGTTCTCTCCTTTTCCAATTGATTCTATTCATTCCATTTTCACATATTGTAAGTAAGGAGAAACTATACTGCACCAAAACCTCAATTACTAAAACCAAAAGCTAAGGAATCTCTTAATCAAGCCTTTATGAAAGCCCCTTAATTAAAAACCCTAACCAACCAGAAGATCAATCCCCTAAAATGTAAGCAACAACTAATATTTAATTATTACTCTTCACTCCCAATCGAATACAATAGTTGGCCATCACCAAGCAATCAAATATTTTTCCCAAATCAAGAACCCTATCCGACTAAGCTTTTGCAATTAAAATCATCTTGCAGTAATTAAGAAGAAGCAAAGGGAAAATAAATGCTCACAGTGGAAGAAAAGGCAGCGGAAATGCAAGGAGGCAGTGGTAGGTCTTCTAGGTTGCAGTTGAAGAAGAACCATAGGAGGAATCACTGCTATCGATGGCTGGAAAAGAGGGAATCATCGGCCATAATAGGATCCAGCGGCAAAACTCAGTAAGAGTGTTATCAAGAAGAAGAAGAGGAGGACTTAGCGTTGCTGTCGTCGACTGGCGTCGCCTGGAAGGAGTCGTCGAGCCCTAGTGTGCAGAAGTAGCAGCGACAGCAAACAGCGGCGGCAGAAGTAGGCAGCAGGCATCAGCGGTAAGCCCTAGTAGGAGGAAGACGCTGTCGATGACTCAAAAAGGAGAGATCGTCGAGCCCTAGAGAGAACAGAGAGGGGGAAAGCTATCGTCGGCTCCTGGTATCGAGAGGTAAGAGCGGCGTGTGAGAGAAAAGTATCAGGGAAGTATAGAGGAGCGCAGTCCACCGCTTATAATAGCCCGTAATCATTCACATTCACCGCTTAAGATCCACGCCTAAATCCTTTCTATTTGCACACCATTCCTTCTTTACAATTACCTTAGGCAGCCATAACAAAACAGCCCTATTGAATTGACACACCCATTTCTCTGTCGCCACACCCATTTTCTTAACTCTCACTACGCACACCAATGTCTCCTAATAGTACCCAAATTCATCTTATTATGTTATACGCACACCAACTTCATCTTATTATGTTATACGCACACCAAGTATACCACCTTGCATTAAATTGTCGTAATATAGCGACATCACAAATATTAGGTTATTTTAATTCGTATTGGAAAATTGGGTCGTTACATTTTGGATGAAGGAAGATTTGAACATACTGTTCCTTTGTCTTCTTTATCTTCCTCTTCCAAACAAGAGTTTCCATCATCCTTTCTGTTTGATGACCATTCTATGGATCCATCATTTGAGGAGCTTTCGTGAATATTTGTTGAAAGTGCAATTGATACCAGTTGAAGGTGATTAATATATTCAACCTCCCTCTGATACCAATTGAAAGTCAATTGATATTCTCTGATACCAATTGAAAGTGGAGATTAGATCTTAAATTAAATCTAGAGGGGGGTGAATAGAGTATTAAAACTTTTCCCTTAGTTTTATTGCGGAATTAAAAATACTGATATATATATATATGTGTAGCAGAGTGAGTTATAAAAATAAATAAAGAAATCAGCACAGCGCAGCAACACAGAAAATCACAACACAGAGGACACAAGGATTTTTATAGTAGTTCCCCAATAAACCTGGGTACGTCTACTCTTCTGCCACCCTTGGTAGGAATCTGCTAGGATTTTTGATCAGGTGTCCTAACACCAATGAGCTTTTGATAAGGTGCCCAAAAACCAAACAGGATTTTTTGATCAGGTGTCTTGCCACCAATGGGTGAACTTTTGAAGGGAGTTTTAACCATATACAAGAGGGGATGGAAATGTTAGAATGTTCTTCTCTGTCAACTATCTGAGAGAAGACTCTAGTAGATGTTGATGTAGAAAAGCTCCTCTGTCTGATATGAATTTGTTTGACAGTAGATTGGATGGAAGCTTTCTTTTGAATCAAATGATCTTCCTGTATAGCTGATTAAACTGAGAGAACAAGTTCTTCAGTTTGTTGTTGCTCTTTTGAAGATCTAAACTTGTAGCAGAAATACTGAGAGAAGTGTTGATGATGTTCTCAGTAAAATGAACTTGCTACCTGAGGAAGAAGATAAAGATCTGTAAAGCTTTTATTCTTCTTCTTCCTGTATCTTTTTGAATACTTTTTCTCTATACAGTTGTATGTAATATGTTCTGGATTTCGTCGACCGCTGAGATATTGAGTTGTTCGTCGAACGTAGACTTGAATTGGTCGAACGCATCTTTTCGTCGACCGCAGAGTGCCGTTCGTCGAACGCCAATAGCCGTTCGTCGAACGCAGAGAACATATATATTTTTTATCTTTCTCTTATTTTCTCATCCTATTAATTATATATATTTTCAGCCTTCCATCTTAATGGGATTTGATCTAAGTTATAAGATGTGTTATGATAGAAACTTAGACATTAAAGATGGATCATAACTCAAATCAAAACTAAGGTTCCAATATTTGTGCAAGCTTGTATGTTCTCCAATTCTTGTGTTTGTTTCATACCTATAGAAGGAGAATCATAAGTTCTTTCAAGAAAATTCCAAATCTCATAAGCGGTAGGTAAAATATAAATAAGTTTGAAAATATTTTGGTCTAACGCACAAAATAGACTATTTATAGATTTTGCATTTAAAATAATTTCATTTCTAGTTAGTACGCTAGGTGGCTTTTCAATAGTAATATTCCAAACTTTTTCATCTAACGACTTTAAGAAAAAATTTCATTAATATTTTCCACCTTTTATAAATTTTACCCATAAATAAATGTGGTGATAATACTTTTTCATTTATATTAAAATTTTCCCCACTAGTAGAAGCGAGATCATGATCAAGAGGCGCCATTATTCCCGGTGGTGAAACCGTTTTGGAATAACCTGGCTCTGATACCACTTGTTGGATCGTGAGACGCCCTTAAAGGGGGGGGGGGGTGAATAAGGGTTCTAGAAAACTTTTAACTTTTATGAAGAACTTTTTATATTTTGGTAGAATTAAGTTAAATCAAAAGTAAAGAGATAATGAAATTAGAAATGAGATCAATTTTATTAAACAAGAAAAGACATGATTATCATTTATAAAATTGATTACAAAATCTGATTTCTATGACGCTAGAAATCGAAGGCGAAATATGAAATATTCTTTTTGTTTTCTATACCAACTCGTATCCCCACAAACCGGTTGGCTTTAGCCGATCTCTCCCCAGATACGGCCTCAAACCGCTCTAGCCTTCCTATCCCCAGAAAGGCCTCGAGCACCCCCTAGATCTACTCCCTAGACCTAGTCGCCAACATGAGGCAAATTACTCCCTAAGTCATACCCAGACCTAGTCGCCAACACGAGGCGAATTCACGAACCGATTACAAAGATAAAAATAAAATACAAATACAAAAGACAAATATAAAACTCCCTATGAGGTAATCTGAAGGAGACGCCGAAGAATCGTTGAAGATCGTTGAATTTCAAGCGTACGTTCTTTGCATTGAGTTAGCGTGTTGATCCAAGCCTCCTTCGATTCCTCCTTTTGAATTTGTGTGGGAGATGATGATCTGGAAAAATACGGCCCTCAAGGAGTTTCTGAAGTGCTGGAATAGGGCTCTTAGCAATCAGCAACATGAGAAGACGAAATCCACCTTTTTATAGGATTGGAAGCTAACGTCGGCGTTAAGAGTTAACGTCGGGCGTTGACTCAGTATGGAAATAACTTGATGACTCGGATCTTCAAAATAGGAAGGAGATTTTTCATCTTTGGAAACTTTCATTTTAGGCAACCTTAACGCTGGCGTTGACTCTAACGCCGGGCGTTGAGTCAAAACATTCCCAAAATGCTCTTTCAATCACGGCTGCTTCCCTCCATTCATTTTGCATCTTGGCGGGAACAAAAGTTAACGTCGGCGTTAAGAGTTAACGTCGGGCGTTGAGACAAATCATTCTTAAATTGCTCCTTCAATCATGGTTGCATTCCTCCTTGCCATAATCATCGATCGTTAACGCCGGCGTTAATTCCTAATGCTTGGCGTTGAGCTTCTTTCTCTTTTTATTCAGTCGGCAAGCCATCTCGTCGATCGGCAGACCATCCCGTCGATCGCTAACGCCCAGCGTTAAGACCTAACGCCTGGTGTTAGACATTTTTCAATCCTTCTGCTTGTGGATAGTGCCAGACCAGTATTGCACCAACCTGGTGTCATATCTGTCCAAACCTGCATGCTAAAAACACAATGGCAAACAAGATCAAATATAAGTAGGATTTGTTATTCTCAAATTAAAGGGATGCGGAAAGCCATGTTCCAACAGTTCCCCCTTCCTCGATCGAGTAGCGTTGACCAGATCTCGCACGGGAGGGACGACGATGAGCACGATGGCGAGTGGAAATCACGATCAGACAGCAGGAGCGGAAAAACCCTAAGCGCAAATACTTTGTGAATGTTAGGGCTGGCTTCGCTCAAAGTGTTCTACAATAGACCATCAGATTTGGAATGACTATTTATAGTACCTCCATCGTAGATTCTTGCCCTAAGCAGACATGAAACTCATGGGTCACTATCGAGTCGGTCTCGACACGCGCGGACATATATTAAATTATTCAACAAGAACTACTCTCCGACTCGGGAGCTAAATGTCGTCCACGTATGGATCAATATATGGGGTCTTTCGTTCCATTGTTTTGACGAAAATATTCTTCGCATCATTGTCAAACCTTTGGGCTCACTTCTATCTTTCAATGATCACACACTACATGGTATGTGCACTGATCGGGCCTGAGTTTATATCGAGTTTAATCTCAATTCCTCTCCACACTCACATATCTTTTTGGAAGTGATTGGGAATGGCTGGAATCAGGTAACTCGCTCTTTCCACGTTACATTTGAGAGATATCTACTTTATTTCTCTATGTATCACAAGCAAGAACATGTCATTAGCGATTGCAAGGGTACTAAGGTTCCCGTTTTGGCTCTGTTGGAACTAGCGGTTGTTATTAACACTTCTTCTATGTCTACATCCTCTATGGTAGGGTCTATGTTGGAGGCTCTGGTTGGTCTGGTGGGTCAGGTGGCGGCCTACCCTTCTTCTCCTTCAATACCTGATGTTGTTCCCTAGGCTGCGGATGGGGGAAATTGCCTCTCCCAAACTTGTGAGTCGAGGATAGCATCTATTTGGATATGTGATCCGCCCAGACACCTCGTCGTCGTCGATAGGCTCGGTCAGGTCCGTGATATTCCCGTGCTCCTGTCGTTTCATTACCTGATCTTATATCTGATTATGCGGCGCATGATCCTGGAGACTTTGAATACCTTGGTTCAGACGATCAGTATGTCCATATCAGCTCTATTGATGATATCTTAGAGGAGGGAAAAGAAGAATCTAATATTTGATTGGATATGTTGAGTAACAACAATATGAGAATGGGTACGTTGGGGAGTGGCAAACCCAAAGAAGAAGAAAAAGTAACAAAAAAAGCGAACGTCGCCTCGTCCCATCTGACAAATCTTCGTGAGGAAAATCTATGGAAAGCTTTGATTCGAGGAGTTTTAAGTTTTCGCTCTAGCCTTCTCACACATTTCATGTTTTGTTGTGTTTGTTGGTGCTTTATGTAGTCTTGGTGGCCAGTCATGTGTTATATATAATATATCTTTTGAAACCAGTTGCGTTGTCATGGTGCCGCCTTCCTTTCTCTTTCTTTGGTGATATCAAATCATTGTTTACATTTAGAGATTCAAAATTGGCTCGGGCCAAGTTGCTCGGCCCGGGTCTGCCTGGGTCTGAGCCCAATTAGGCATGAGCCAGGCATAAGGGGGCTCACAACGCCCCCTTATTTGACCAGGGCCCAACCTGGTGCCTGGGTCGGACCCAAGCCTGCCCGGGCTCTAGCCCATTTATAAATGTTGGCAGCATTTATATATAATGCTACATTTATAAGCATTTATATATAAATGTTGGGCTCCGCGACCCCAACATTTATATTTAAATGATGGGCTCGGTGTGCCTAGCATTTAATTGTTGGGCGGCCACACCCAATATTTAATGCTGGGCGTGGCCGCCCAGCAATTATGCTGCCAAATCCAGCTTTAAATGTTGGGTTTGGCGGCAGCTAGCTGCTGTTTTTGGGGGCCTGCTTGGGCCCGGTTAGATGGGCTCAACAGCCCCCTTATTTTATCGAGGCCCGACCCCGGCCTGGGCCCGGTTTGAGCAGGGTTAGGCCTGGGCCTGACAGTAAAAAAGCCCGGGCACCCCTGGGCCCGCAGGGTTTTTTTTGCACGACTATTTACGTATGATTACACATATATAAGCACAAATATAGATATCTACTATAATTCATTTTAATTAATATTAAACTATAATTTAAATGTCTCTCAAAGGCATGCCATACATTTTAATAAGGTATGCCAGACATTTTAGGAGAGAAATATTGAATATTGTTTCCCTCGAGTGCATGAACGAGAAGAATGATCGACATTCTTAATTCGCTCTATAAAAGTGATGGAGACATTTTTGGGGACATACCACAACATCCAAAAATTTCGTCACACAAAATAAGTCTTATGACCCTCAAGTAATAATTACTAGTTAATAACCTAATTATGTATGAAAACTTCATTTTTAATCGTGACAATTTTAATTTAATTTTATTGCAAAAAAATTAAGCATTCTAAGATTTTTATCAAAAAAAAATCCATAAATTTTACATAATAAGAGCATGAATTAAAAAGCAAAATAATATTTACATTCATATATTAATGAGTGGGTTCCATCCCTTAAGTACAACAATCCTAGTCATCCAATTTCCCTTAAATCTAGGGCTTAGATGAGTCAGGTCTTAATTCCAAAAATTTAAAGGAAGATTTTCAAGAAAAGATGTTCTCAAAGTATAATCATCAGAAATATAGGAACTTAGTAAGACGAAGAGAAAGTCCAAGATGAACATTATACGGAAACACAAAACCTAATATTCAAACATAATCCTAAATGTTATGGAAGTTAGAGAGTAAGGAGAAATACTCATTAGGTATATTTATACTAACCTTTTATTTTTTTTAAAAGCTGCAGTACTTGGAAGGTACCCCGTAGCTTCTTGATTGCAGAAACCCACAAGGAGACATTAGAAATATGCCTATGCATGAAAATGACAGATATATCAGCTTTCATATTAGCAAGTTTTGCTTTATTTCACTATTACAAATTTTGAACTTATGTAATATTTTCTTAAAAAAAGATTTAAGAACTTAATTTGTGATAATGATAGATAATTAGTATTGCATTTATTTAGATGGCTATTTATGTGTTCATGGCGAATGATATCATTACGTTAATTTTGCTTATTGTTGTACATTCTGTCACATGAAGTCTTGTATTTAATGCTTAAAGCTTTCATATGAAATTGTTATTTAGTAGATTTAGATGTTACACATACCTCATCCCCAAAACCAGGAAATGGGACCGTCCTGATCGCGCCCCATGTAAAGAAACTTTTAAAAAGCAGGGGGGAACACTTAATAATATGTGTTACCGACAACGCCAAGAGGTAATAATAAATGAATTGTTGTATGTTAAATAAATTGTACTTCAAAATTTTTGACGTATCATGATCGATATTTTACACAATGTTAATATTTGTGACGAGTTTAATGTATGGATGAGACTGCATGTAGAGTCGTTATGTAATTAGATTATTTAAAAGTTTATTAAAATGTGTAGTGTTTGGAATTAAGTGTTTAAAAAGGGGGCTGGCTGGATATAACCAAAAAATCAAACAAAGGAGGGCGCTGCTGGTTTAGAAGGGGACTAGCGGTGTAATGACTCATGTGGCTGATGCCACCGGCCACGACCTCATGCGTGCATCTGGATAACGATAAGGAGTCGCAACGACTCTTCTTCAATTTCCCGCTAACGACCCTCTCCTTTTCTCGCTGACGCACGACACCAACGCCCGTCCACACCCCAAAACCGGCTCGTTTCGAAAGATTTTCTCCTCAATGTCAAGGTAGTCCCTCTCTCTCAAGTCATCTTTGTTCCTACCTAAAAATATGGCTTGGATTTCATAGAATCGAAAACCCTAGATAATTTGTTGTTTTTGGAATTTCCTTCCTTTCATGCTAGAGGATACAAAGAAACTTCTGAAGTGATTCCCGATGTCAAAACTTATTCCCTTTCTTAATTTTGTCCAAAGACGATAAACCTTAATGGTAGAATCAAGATTTTTCCTCATTTTACTTTTAAGTAGATGATAGATAAGGGCTACTATGAGTCAATTTACTTATTTAATGCAAAACATAGAGTTGTTTTGAAGGGGCAGCCGACTTGAAGGTTGTATAGAGCTGATTTAGATGATTAAGGCCTATGTAAACAATAAACATACATATGGACCCCATTAATTTTCCTTTATCTAGAGGGCACTATTCCTTTATATAAAAAAATTCAATACAATAAAAACAAGTGAAAAGGTGAGAGAAATAACTTCCCAATGAGTAAACCTTTTATAATACTAGCAATCTTCATTGGGCTTCGCCCGTGCTCGATTGCTCTCGTAAATGGGATGCGCCCGCATATAAGCGAGCTGAGAACAGGCTTCACATCCGTGATATGCGAACAGGCTTCACCCAAAATAATATGCTCTGGAATACAATATGATGCCTATAAAACACAATAAAAATAGAAATTGGCAAAAAATTATTCAACACAAACTAAATCGATGGCCATTTACAACAAGTGTCGCAACATTTTCCCGTCCTTTTTTCTTCTTCCTTCTTCTTGCGGCCAAACATAACCGGCCAAGGTTTCTCCCTTTCTTCCACCAAATCGCCGGTTCGAAGAAACAAAAACATCGATTTCTTTCTTCTGTCAACTGGGTGCACTCGAGGCGACGGAGAAATCGCTCCCACAACTGCCGCATCGCTGCTTAGGGCGATGCGTAGTTGGTAAACCACACGCCTGTTTAGAGTTCTGCATGTCCGCTTGAAATTAGAGCCCCTTTTATCATTCACTTGTTTGTAATTGATCAAAGGATGTCATCAGTTACAATCGTAACCCCAAATATTAACACAATATGATTGAATGAATGGAAAACAGCTAAAAATAAATGTAATAACAGAAATACCACTTTGAAATCGAGTCCGTTCTGAAACCCAAGCAACAAAAAAGTTGAACTTTGCAGAGTACAGTGCAGTGCAAAACTGCAAGGCAGTGCAATTTTCATGCTAAATAATCAACCTGTTATTTTTCTTGCAGCCCTGGAGATCACGGGAGTTCACCGTCAAAAGGAGGGTCTCCGGTGAGGGGGGAGTGATGTTTACTCAGCGTCGAAGAAGAAGCGGTCCTGGAAATATAAAACACACGAGATTTAGTATTGATGACCGAGAAGTTCACTAATGATCATCACTTCAAACGCGTATAACACACCATCCAAATCTACTTAATTACAGGCAATCTACTTTTAGACCCTTAAAACTTCTACAACAATCTTTTATATGAAAATATTCTAACTTACAACTCATCAAATTTGGTTACGATGGAGATCAATCGCACCACATTGGGCATTTTATCATTATCGGCATTTTTTGATTGTCGGACGGACGATCGGAGACCGTGATCGCGACCGTCTTGATTTTTTATTTTTTTATTTTTCGGAGTTATATTTTGAGAGTTGTGTTAAAATATTCGTCGGGCGGTCGTCACCATCATATTTATTTAACCTAAATCCCCCTACTTATTTGTGGCGAGCAACCAACTATTGCAAGAGATCGAAAATCAGGGCTTTACGAGAGGGGCCGCTCGATAGTTGCTCTCGGTGCGACGTCGAGAGCTACATGTGATGCGGCGGCGTAGGTTCCCGCCTCCGGGGGTGCCGCCGCCCCCATCCGCCGCCTCCCACTGCCCGCATAGCCTTTGACAAGCCATCTCCGACCGTTCTCCAAGCATCCTGGAATCTTCCTTGACGCCTTCTGACGCCTTCTGCCGCCTTCCCGTCCACGGGAACACCATCCAGACGCCATATTCCCTCCCCTCCAGCCGCCGGATTCCCTTCCCTCCTCTCATCCAGCAGTCAGATTTCACTATTCCCCTCCCCTAGCCCCCTTTCAGTTCCTCCATATCTGCCCCACGGCCTCCCCACACCCTCTACAATCGCCGCCAGCCCTTCGCCAGCCCGCCACCGCCGCCGCATCTCCTCCCCACACCCGTGTACAGCCTCCGCCGGACTCCCATCAGCCTCCCCCCCCCCCCGGTCAGGCCTCACTTCGGTCGACTGAAACCCACTGAATATTATTAAATAACGCGCTCTCTCTCCCCGCGCTCTTTCTCTCCCGCTCTATCTCCCGACTCCCACTCTCTCTCTCTCCCCGTGCTCTCTCTCTCCCTCGCCCGCTCTCTCTCTCTCTCCCGCGCTCTCTCTCTCTCTCCCCCCGCTCTCTCTCTCCCCCGCTCCCTTTCGACGACGTCCTCCTCTCCTCCTCGCTAGGGCTCGACGACAGCAGCGACAACAGCCACGATTCCCTCTCGACGACGTCTTCCTCTCACGCTGCGCGAATCCCTCTGTGGCGCGAATACCTCTCTTGCGCGAGCTCCGAAGATGGACCGGCATATCTCCTCTCACGCTGCAAAGGTAGGCAAAAACACCCTTTCACTGCAAGCATTAGCTGATCTCCTTCCTGGCTTATCTGTTTCCTGCATTTCCTGTTCTCTATTCCCAGCAGAGCACCTAGGGCATCGACCGCTCCTCTCCGTTTCTCGCAAAACCATCCTCTTCCTGCACTTTCAGCACTTCCCAGAAGGTTCGTATCCATTTCCACTTAACTATGCAAGCATTTGAGGCTCATTCCTCTCCAATTAAATTTTTTTTGCCCTTTTGAACGAGCAGAACATCGAGCTAGGGGTTTAGAGTTCACTGTTTTTATGGTATCTTTTACCTGAGAGGCTGCCTTGTTAACTTTGTTGAGCAGGACTTCTACTATTAGTGTGAGAATTTAGTATGGTGTGAGAATTTAGTAAAAATGTTACAAATACATGTAGATCATGATCTGATGCAATTCTTCTACTATTAGTTTGTTTGGATCAAATTGGTATTTAGTTTACTTCCCATCTTCTCCACCATGAAAAAGAGAACATTTGTTCTTGAGATTGCATATGATTTTTTTCTGCAATGTGTTTAATTATCTCTTTTTATTGCCCTTGGAGTTTAGCTTAGTTATTAAATTTAAAATTTTCTAGTTTTTTGTTTTGCTGAAACTTGCAGAAGTATTCATGGAAATCAACCTTCCTTTTAGCATATCAGAGTTTGGGTGTGGTGTTAGGGTATTTCACATTGGTGTGTTTCAAGAGATCCTGTGTGAAGATTTGGCTTGGAAAGCACAAGAAGTTGCACACAACTCTTGTTTTAGGGTTCATTTGGCGCGGCGTTTTGGCCGCGCGTTTGGGGCAAACGCCGCCGGACGGCGGGTAAACAAACGCCCTCCCCCGGCGTTTGCTCCGGCTGGACTCGCCGCGCCAGGAAAAATGGGGCAAAGCGCCCCGTTTCGATCCCCGCCTCCTCCCCTCCGTTCCCAACCCCCCCTTTCCACCCGCAGGTGCCGCCCGCCACCGCCGCGCCAAATAAAGCCTTAGTTGTCATGCTCTTCTTTCAGGACAATCTTGTTGTTGTTTAATTTTCTGATCTTGAGATTGGTTGTAAATCATTAGTTATTGAAATGAGATTGGTTGTAAATCAAAAACTAGATGTAGCTTCAACCAATAGCTTGAAATGCCAAAACTCTGTGAAATAGGAAAACTAGTACAAGGAATGTTCCTGAGAGTGTCAGAGAGAGCAAAACTAGAACAAAGATTATAAGAAGAAAAGAGCACAAAGAATCTTATTTGATTTTGCAATTTTGCTAACTCCATACAAAGGATTACGAGAGTGTTATATTTCATATGAATGGTTCTTAAAACAATAGCATGAAATTAACTTAAACTATTCACAAATATATCTCCGCATCTCCAACTGTTTGTTTCCAGCATTTGCTTAGCATTTGGAATGAACAGCTGTAACTTAATCAGAAGCAATACTGTTTCAATTATTATTCCTTCCTCCAAATTCCAATATGGGAAGAGGAAGTTGCAGATGAGCTGATCTTCCATCAACAGTGGGCAGTTGAAGCAATTTTGCATTAGCTGTTAAAGAGACAAACTAATAGATATAGTATATATAAACAAAAATTAGAAAACATTTCTTGTAACCTTCCCTTTTTTTGATAAAGAGATCCTCAGGTTAGCTATCTTCAAAAGAGAATTAAGAACATGAACAAATTAGAAAAAATTTCTTGTAACCTTCCCTTTTTCTGTTTGCAAATTAATGTCGTACTAATTGTCGCAATCATCTCATTCCCCAATAATTTCGTCGCCTCCTTGAGTCCTTGTCCAGTGATTAATAATCAATTATTTCATGTTTAAAAATGTAATATGGAGGACCTCCATATTCTTGGTATGATATTAAAATAATAATCTTAAAGTTATTTTCTAGATTTTTTTCCGAATCTTGAGGAAAATAGAAAGCTTTATTCTTGGAATTTTGCATCGCTCGGTAATACTACCGTAATAGAGTTGGTCAATTCAAAATTGAGTTAAAAAAACTCCATTCACATTTGAATAGTCTGAATGGGGTGGATGCAATGTTGTCTCAAAGGCAATTTTGTTCTCAGGGATAATAACATCAAGTATTGACACCTCTCAACGGCAACGTCAATGTTCAGCACCTCTCATTGTCGGATGGAATAGTTGGGGTATCCTATGGGATGCAAGTATAATTATAGCGCCAAAAACTACAATTATATTAAGGAGTTGTGTTATTTTTTAACATGGTTGGTCATTTTGATATGTTGCCTTCAAGTCTGAGTTTTCATATACTTACATGATGTTTATACCAATCAATTTATATGTTCAGCTATGCAATCAAAACTGCATTCCTAACATGCTCTATGGTTTATATCTATGGCCTTAAATGGAGGGGGTGTTCCTTGGTAGAGAAAAATGACAGCTGAAGGCGGAGCACCAAGATTAATATGTTCATTGTTTTTTTTTCTCAGAATTTTCTTCTTATGGATTAAATTATTAGGGTTTTAACTCCAAATAAGAGAGGTGTAAGATGGTAAATTTAGCATGCTTCCTATTATGAGTACAGATTCTCCAAAATGATATTTTGAATTTCATGTAATACTGCAATATCTTCACAAACAACTCATGCATTTGTGTAAGATGATAAATTTCATGTAGACTGCCATCTTTTTTATATTGCTTTTTTTAGTTTGCAGGATTTTAGACTTAGAAAGGGAAAGGTGGGCACATTATGGTGATAGAACTAAAATTGATGTCCGTATATCACTGTTTATATAAGCTAGCGTGTGATTTCGAGTACACCATGGGAAAGGTGTGGGCTCACTGTTTATAGGATAACGAGTACACGATGGACATAATTGGTAAAGATCTAAAAAATCAGGTATGTTGTATAGTTTTGATAAGCTAGCGTGTGATTTTGATTTGTTACTGAAGTAATTTTTGTCAGAGATCCACTCTCAACCATGTTATTGAATAATTTTTTGTTCTATTTTTGTTAATGAAGTAATTTTTGTCGGAGACCCACTCTCAACTATATTAATGAATTTGTTACCGAAGTAATAATCGATTTTGATTTGTTAATTTTTTTTGATGCAGAATATATGGCCGTGATCATTGTTGGTTCTGAAATGATTTGCAATGTTGTTGTAATCTTCAAGATATATATACAAATTATTTTGACATCTCAATCTTATTATCATCGTATTCATGACTTTTTTTGGTGATTGGTCGAATTCTCGCGATGAATATCATTTTGAGCAAGAACCAGTTCTTCCTTATTGCTTCCTTAGAGCCAGAGCAATTGGGCTTATGCCCATGATTGGCTAGGTATTGTGCAAATTAGTTGCTTTCTTTTGCTCTTCCGGCTTCTAAACTTCATTATGCTCTCACATTCTGAGGTTTCTTTTTTACTTGGGTATATATTAAGTTACTTGAATCACTATTTCTCTATAGAGATTGGGAGATTTGGAAGACGATGAAAGAATTAAGCATTGGTCAAATTCTAAAGTCCCACCCGGAGGTCTCAATTGTTGACTTGATGAATTGCATATAAAAATCGTGTGGAGCTCATATAGCCGTTAATAATTTGGTGTTGTTGTCTATTAATCTACCAGCAGAATAATGTTGGTTTTCAATTGATTTTACTGAAAATGGTATTGTATTTTTTGTAAAAACAAAAAATTGTTAGTGTTCTTTATGATGCGTCTTTTTCCATGATAAACTCCAATATACCGTATCCTCCCGTGGGAAATTTATCTACATGTTGCACTATTGTGTTATAGAGAAGAACATTGCTGTAAAGTTACTGCTATATGAACCATATTTTCTTCTTCTAAACGGTGCCATCATTGTATTTTAAAATGCCTAGAATCATGAATGGAGTAAGCATAAATTTCAGGTTTACTTCTCTTCAATTTCCATAATAACATTTGTTAATTAACGCGGGCAAAGTTAGAAGAAGAAGATCCAAACCTGCATAGAAAGTCAATTAGGTGGGAACTTGGTGCGTGCTGGATGCAACATTTGCAGCGAGATCTAGGTTGAAAAGCCTTTTTGTGGTTGAAAGAATCAGATATTAGCCTCCGTGCAATGTATTGTCATTGTGAGTAGATCAAAACCTCTATAAAATCTATGGATGTGTGTGCACACATATATCAGATTTACTAGATTCATAGCATGATGACATATGAATTGTATTACTTGGAAAAGGCAAAATTGTCAGTTCTATTTGTTAGAAGATCTAGTCTTAATTAGGTTTCGTGATTTACGGCTCTAAGTAGTTGTTGCCCGCTGAACATTGCAGCCGCTTAAGGCTGTCGCTGCCAAATGTTGCCAACTGCCGAACTTTGATGTCTGTCGAACGTTGCCGCTTGCTGAATGTGGCCGCCCGCCAAATATGAACGCCCGCTAAACGTGGCTGCCCGCTGAACATTGCCTTCCTCCCAATGTGAACGCCCGCCTAACATTGCCGCCTGATGAACTTTGCCAAACGGAGCCTACACGAACGAAATGATGAACGAGTGCATGAGAAGAGAATACTAACTTGAACCTTAAACCTAAAAATATAAAACCACAAAAGAAAATGTATAGCTTCAGCTTCGAGAGAGGGACCAAACATTGAATCATAGAAACTAGAAAGCAAAGGTTCTAAGTTCTCTTAATTTCAACCAATGATGATGATGTAATAAATAAATTAATAAATATTTATAATTTTTTAAATAGTACGGTAATAAGGGCAGTCATAAAGTGTTTGATAGATTGAAATTTATCTAAGTAGATGAACACTAAAATTTAATCGGACTTTAAGGCTTCGTTTGGCACGATGGTGACAGTTGTGAACGCGGTGGTTACGAACTGTCGTTCTTGAACGTCCAACCTCACCTAAGGAGCTTCATCCATTTTTATGCTCAGAAAATTAGTTTTCTTACCATTGTCTTGCCAAAAATGCATTCTATGATGATGGTTTTTTTGTCCAAACTCATCAGAGCAAAAAAACTACGCCAAACAAAGCATAAATCAACTTCAAACTCAATTTAGGGATGAGGAAGGGGAGCCAATCAAATTCTGTTTATATTTATTAATTAGCAAAATTTACATATAATTGAGGCTAATTTGGGTGCATACCACTTGAATTAAATTGAGATAATAAAATCTCATGTAATGAGCTCGCATTAATGTACAATAAGTATATATGCATATCATTTATCCAAATTATTAAGTTAAATTACTCATTAATAGGAGTCCATAAAATAGAAAAATTTAACACACCCATTTGGGATAAGGTGATGAGTAATTTAATACTGGTCGTAAGTTTTAAGATTTAATGGTCTAACTTGATGTTGTCTTTTTGAGCACCACGTCAAGCGGAGCTTAAAATCCATGAAGACATTTGTCACACATTGCTTGCAAAGAAACGTTTTAGATGTTTGAATACCTTCTTCTCCTCTTTGGTATTATTGAGAGAAACACAAGGAACCACACCAAGTGGGGATAAGCTTAAATCCATAACACTTTAGGTGTTTAGTGTCTCCTGAAAGCCACATGCAATCTTGTTCATAGTGAACCATGACATCCTCCCTTTTTTTTCTTCCCTCTTATCTCTTTCTTCTTCTCTCCCTCCCTCCTTTTTTCTTTCTTCCTTTCCCTCCTCACTTTCTCCCTCTCCCCCTCTCCCCCCCTTTCCTTCTCCTCCCCCTCTTTTCTTTCTCTTCCCTCTCCCCTCCCCCCCTTTTTTCCCCCTCATACCAGAGTGGAACCCGGCGCCCCCCCCCCCCCCCCCCCCCCCCCCCCCCCCGCACCCTCTACAGCTATCCCACGTATATTGGAGCCTTCTCCTCCCATTCCACTCCCTCCCAACCCCTCCGCACACCTACCACAGCTCCATACAGTGATCCCATAGCCTCATGGTGCTTCTCGGGCATCCACCGCACCTTTCCACGACAACCAAATCTTCTTCTATCAACAACACTTATTACTCCGTGAGTTTGCATTTTAGTTTCATTTTCCTTTACATTGTAGAGGTACTACTATTTACTGCTAGTAATATTTTGTTCATTTTATTTGATTAGTTTATTTCAATGGACTCATGTCTTATCCGCATGATACCCATTGTTTTAGTACTCTAAATTATATGCAATTATTACTCATCGCCTGATTAGAATTAAATGGTAATTGTAATCAATTATGGTTGTCCTATGCGGGTTTTAAAATTTTGTTATTTAATTAAACAGAATTAATTGCATGAGTGGATTTTTGCATTGCATTTGCATCAGGGTTAGGTTTATGTTGTAAATATCCTGTTCATTGGATTGTGTGTGCTTGTATTTCTCTCGCATCTTTAGGATTGTCGTTGCCTCCATTCCATTCATCGTGGTTGTTTGCATTTCATTTAGGAATAAGGCATCGAGCGTCCTCCACCTGTAGATTCGTTCTGCGTCAGTTGGTATCAGAGCCCCAAATTTGGGCTTTATTTTGATACGCAGTCATTGAGCCTATAAGCTCCTCCATGGCTAGTTCTCGTCGTCATCCCTCTCCTCTATTTAAGGATCCCATGTCTATTTATACCTGATCCCATAGAGCCCCTTTGGAGAGATCCTCATGTTATTACGATGATTATTCTCGTTCGCAGCACATCACTTCCAGAGATCATTTCGACCTCTCGACGTAATCCCACAATGCTATAGACGATCACTATGATGATTATCGTTGTCCATATCCCCGCACACGAGCCGGTCATGTTGAACCTTCGACACGACTCAATTATCTTGGGTATGATTAGTACGAGGATCATCATTGAGAGAGATCTCAAGTGTAGGTTTCATGCAATTGCTCCATCGTTTGACGGTTCATCAAGTCCAGAGTTTTTTAGTTATTGGCTCGTGAAAATGAAATATTATCTCAATTATTTTGAATTATTAGGTGAGCGTCGTATCAAATTTGTGAAGCTTAGGTTCTAGATTAGGAGAGAGCAAATTGGTCTAGCATTGAGAGGACCCGCGGGCAAAATCGACTTCATTGCATCACTAGTTTATTAGAGATAAGACGGAGGTTGTGTTAGATGTATTTGCTAACATCGTATCAGAGTTGCCTGCTCGAGCAATTATTTACCCTTCGGCAAAGATCCATGTCCATCACTGATTTTAGGGATCCCTTTGATGAGTTAGTAGGGAGGAGCGACATCTGAGAGGAATTTCAGTCTGGACTTTGATCCAAGATACGTACTGAGTTGACCTATCACAACTTAGAGTTTCTCGAGCAGACATACCAGTTCTCCCTTCATTATGAGCGGTCCTTGGAATCCGCTAGAGTTACTCGAATGGACTCGCACCCTGACCATCCCTCCACGAGTCCTCCCCAGCCTGAGGCCACCATCATGCCTACTCATGCCCCCTTCAACACAAATGACATGACTGATGGTACGAAATTATCCCACTCCAGTGAGAGATTCTTGGTCCCATTAATGGTTTGTCCTTTGAGTCTGGCTCATACCACAGCCTTGAAAGAGAGTGAGTGCGAGCGATCTAGTGATTCTATACTTATATGTTCTATTGTAGCGATAGACCCCTCTTTCCCCGGCCCCATACGTTGACTTAGTCACGACCTCGACCAAAGACTCACCTTTGACTCCACATTCATTTGAGTGTACTCATGTTACGGTGACGAGTCATGTCTAGATTGAGGGTCAAGGGTCTAATATTGACTTTGTTATGGGTGTCCCACTTGTTTTCATGGACACTACCATTATTGATGTTTTTCTTTTGGAGGACCATCCTGTCTTTGTAGCTTACTCGGGGGAGCCCTTAGTTGAGTCCCCAAGAGACCCATTTATCGAGCCTCCCTTTTCGGGAAGCATTCACTTTAGTATGGACGGCTTGTGTCTTCGCATGAGTGACCATCGCGTTTGCGACGTGTTTTCTTATATACCTCCTGGAGAGTCACCTGACGGGCTTTAACATCTGAGAGATACCCAACATACCCGTGAGTTGCATTCTTCTATCACCATTTGCAACATTCCTTCGGGTGTTGGCATCATCAATGAAGCATATTTCTATCTACCACCTGGTGAGCCTCCCGATGATTCACATGCTACGTTATCAAGGCGCGCGCCTAGGCGCGCCTGAGGCGCCAGACGCACAGGGCGCAAGCAGATGCGCCTAGCGGCGGGCTAGGCGGGCGACGTGCGCTAGGTGCGCCCCAGGCGCGCCTAGGCGAGCGCCTAGCGGGACTTAAGGCACAATTTAGGCGAGCGCCTAGCGTGCAGTATCATTATTTAGGTTTTGGATTTAGGGTCTGAGACCCGCATTTCCGCTGCTCCTCCTCTCGGAATTTTCGCTGTTGCTCCTCTCGTCGCCGCTGGGTAAGTGATCCGCTGCTGCTCCTCTCGCCGCCGCTGGGTTATTGATCCGCTGCTGCTCCTCTCGCCGCCGCTGGGTAAGTGATCCGCTGCTGCTCCTCTCGCCGCCGTTGGGTAAGTGATCCGCTGCTGCTCCTCTCGCCGCCGCTGGGTAAGTGATTCGCTGCTGCTCCTCTCACCGCCGCTGGGTAAGTGCTCCGCTGCTGCTCCTCTCGCCGGCGCCTGGTAGGTGCTTGAAGGTGAAACTCAAGTCATATTAGTGGATCTGCTTGTAGCAATTTCCCATCTTTTTTGTGCATGGATCTGCTGGTAGCAATTTGTAATAGCTCATAGTTAGGTCTAAACCACTCATCATAAGGAACCTAAATTTTTATTGTTGCTCTTAGTTAGGTCTAACCCACTCATCAAGCCAATGGCATTTTGATGCAGGGGTAGCCGGGTAGGTCAACACGAGCCGGATAACTCCTCACTGCTGCGTGCTCGACGGCTCCATTGCTCCTCGTCGGCATAGTCGTTCCTCGCATCCACACCGCCGTTAGTGCTTGAAGGTGAATTATTTTCTCCCCTTTTTTAGCGCATTATATGAATTATTTTCTCCCCTTTTTTTCCAAATTGTGTGTGTGCGTTTTGTAATGCCTATTGTTTATTTTGAAAATTATGCAATTGATTCTGTTTAATAGGATTTAATGGAAGCGAGCGGCTCTGGTTCATCGACTGCTCAATCAAACAAAGATCCGCGCTGGAAATATGTGCGACCACAAAATTCAAACAACAAAAATGATTTGATTTGTAATTTCTGCGAAAAAGTTACGAAGGGAGGAATTTATCGTGCCAAGCAACACATCGTTGGGGGCTTTAGGAATATCAAAGCATGTCTCAAATGCCCCGAACATGTACGCTTGGAATTGCAGAAGTTCATGGACAAAAAAGCTAGTGCAAGCAACACAGACAAGCGCGCATTTCCTGATTTTGCAGATGTAGATACGTTCGGAGGTGATGAAGAAATGGATGGCAATGTGGATAAGATTCATAGAATAGAAGGTTTCTCCAAGAAGCCCCGGCCGAAAGGACCGATAGATGTTTTCTTTGCACCAAATATTGAAAAGATGGTGCCAACAAAAGGAGCTGAACAAAAAATGAAACAAACTTCTATTAATGAAGCTTGTAAGAAGGAGCTGAGAGGGCGAGCTTGTAAACATATAGCTCAATGGATGTATGATGCAGCTATCTCATTCAATGCTGTAACCCATTCTAGTTTTGCGGTGATGGTGGAGTCCATTGGACAGTTTGGAGTTGGATTGAAGCCACCAAGTTATCATGAGATTCGCGTGCCTTTGCTGAATAATGAGGTCACTGAAGTGAAAGACATGATGAAGGCGTATGAGGATGAGTGGAAGATCTTTGGTTGTTCTATTATGTCTGACGGATGGACAGATCGGAAACAAAGAACTTTAATAAATTTTTTGGTGAATTCACCCAAAGGGACATTTTTCCTAGAATCTGTGGATGCATCCGACTACTCGAAGACGGGAGAGAAAATGTTTGAGTTACTAGATAAGGTGGTAGAAAGGGTTAGAGAGGCGAATGTGGTGCAGATTGTTACGGACAGTGCCAGCAATAATGTACTCGCAGGTAATTTATAAAGAAATCAATAATTATTCATTATTAATATCATCTTATTCATTTTTAGTTATTCAATTTTAACAGGTAAATTATTGGAAGCAAAGCGCCCACATTTATATTGGACGTCATGCGTTGCGCATTGTGTCGATTTAATGCTAGAGGATATTGGAAAAATGCCCAATATTAGTCGCACACTTAAGCGAGCAATGACCATAAATGGTTATATTTATGTTCGCCCTGGACTTGTGAACATGCTAAGGAGTTTTAAAGGGCAAGTGGAGCTTGTTAGGCCCGCTGTGACGAGGTTTGCAACTTCTTTCTTAACGATTCAGCGCATTCACAAGCAAAGGAACAATCTAAGAAAGATGTTCACCTCAACTGAGTGGTCTTCAAGCAAGTGGGGAAAGGAAAGTGGAGGTAACCAAATGCAAGAGATTATACTCATGATCTCTTTTTGGAGAAGTATTGTGGATATTTTGAAGATATTTGGCCCTTTAGTTCGCGTATTAAGATTGGTGGATGGTGAGAAAAGACCTGCCATGAGTTATATTTATGAAGCGATGGACAAAGATAAAGAGGCGATCATTAAGTCTTTCAATGAGAAAGAGGACAAATACATGGATGTCCTAAAATTTGTGGATAGAAGATGGGAAAGCCAACTTCATCGATCTCTTCATGTTGCAGGTCATTATTTAAATTTATTCAAACCCATTATTGCAGAAGATAGAGAAGTTATGGAGGGCTTATACAAAACAATGCAAAGGCTAATTCCAAGCCATGGAGATCAAGATAAAATCATTGACTAATTAACTCTATATAGGAATGCTGAAGGGCTATTTGGAATGGAATTTGCAATTAGACATAGAAAAACAAAATCCCCAAGTAAGTTAGTCAATATTCAAAAAGTTTGCTTTAATTTTTCAAATTCTAAATATTTATTATCTTAACAGCTGAATGGTGGCAAGCTTACGGGGCTTCAACTCCTGACCTAAGAAGATTTGCCATAAAAGTGCTTAGCCTTACATGCAGTGCATCTGGTTGTGAGCGAAATTGGAGTTGTTTTGAACATCTAAGCATTTAAAATTTATTATCGGTGATTTATATATTGATGAAAGCTTATTGATTTATTTAAATGATTATTTTTATTGCAGATTCATAGCAAAAAAAGAAACAGACTAGCTCAACAACGCTTGAATGATTTAGTACTTGTGAAGTACAATAGAGCGCTGAGGCGTCGATATGATGCACATGATCGTATAGATCCAATTTCGTTGACAGATATTGATGATAGCAATGAATGGTTGATGGGCAGAATGGAGGCAGATACTGAGGCTGAGCAGGAGGAATTGGTCTTTGATGATGAGTTTTTGACTTGGGGTACAGTTGCTAGAGCCACTGGAGTAGAAGAGGAAAACAATCGCACACGCTTATCAAAAGGAAAGAATGTGCTTCGTACAAAGATATTTGAAAAAGAGAACATATCTAAGACGAAGGTTCCTACTCCTGTAGTCTTTAGAGATGATGCTGAAGTCGATGAAGAAGAAGCTGAATACAACGAAGAAGAAGATTATAGTGACAACGAAGAAGATGATGAAAACATGGTCTTTTCAGAGGATGAGTAGCTAGGTGAGTAATAAATTATTTAAATTTCATAATACTTTATCTTTTATTTAAATTATATATTAATAAGTGTTTTTCTGATTATTTTAGTGCATATTATGCGTTTGGAGAATAAATAAAGCAATATGATAAGCTGTAAATCCAGGTATGTTGATCGCCTGTTCCATGTTACATTTCCTCTATATGACTTCATATATGAATATTCATGTTTTTGTTGTATTGAATGTCTATTATATGAATATCTATGTTTCTGTTTTATTGAACATCTATTATAGATTCGTGTTACATTTCCTTTATGTGTTAATATGGTAGTAGATGTTTTTATATGTATTTGCTTTAAAAAAAAAATATTTGGTCATTTATTTCTTTTTTGCGCCTCACGTGCCTCAGGCGCGCGCCTGCGCCTAGGCTCCAGGACCCCTTTGCGCCTTTGATAAGCTTGTTCACATGACTTAGGAAGCATTTGACATACCATGATTCTGCAACTCAGTGTCGATGTTTCAGTCAGTCATTTGGGTGTTCTTCGTACTCTCGACGAGTATTTCTACACCCCGCCCAAAGAACCTCCGGATAAACTACCCATTTTTAGGAACCTTCATCACTACATGGAGTTTGCACTTAGTCAGTCTATCAGGTCGAGCATTCTTCATTTGCATCTATCACATGTTTTGTATGAGTCGTATGACATACTCCGATATAAAATTATATTAAATAATGAATATTTTAAAACTTGCATAGGTAATCACATGAGAGAGCAAATGTTCAGTGAGGGTGATTGATTGATGACTTGCACATTATTTGAGAGGTTCTCATTTGGGGCAGCTACAAATACGTGTTAGGAGAATAGGTCCATACACTGCCATGAGAGAGTCTGAGTCAAATTCCTTCGAGCTTGATATTATTAGGAATGCGGATGTTTATCTTGTACTAAATGTAGAATATTTGACTCAAAATGTGAAGTCTAGTTTCGGACTTTCTGTCTTCCATTTTAGCTTCAGTTTCCACCACCACTACTTCCCTACCCATCACCATTGTATCCCTACTCCTCACACCTACGACAGCTTGTTTTGTGCGTGGGGCCCTCGGCGACGTCAGCGACACGATGACCTTTTACGGAGATGCTTCTTGCTTGGAGAGATAGAGAGTCTTGCCTCGTTTGCGTCAGCGGCACGACGACCTAGGCTTATTTTTATGTATTTTTCTTTTATTTTTCTAAGTTCTATTTTGAGAGTTAGGTTAAATTATTCGTCAAGTTATCGCGACCATCAGATTTATTTAACTTGGGGCCTGTTTGGGAGAGCGGTAGCGGTGGGAAAATGAGTGGTAGCAAAAGGAGGATAGGAAAAGGAGCTAGTGGAAAAGTCTATTGCAGATGAAGATCTATTTGGGTGAACTCTGTTTGTAGAGTTTTTTTAAAAACGAGAAGCACATTATAAACTGTTTGGCAAAACTGGACAAGCAAAAAAAAAAATTCATAAATGCACGCCTGGACCGAAAATGCGAGCCCGGACCGAAAATGCGCGCCAGGACCGAAAATACGCACCCGGGACGAAAATGCGCGCCTGGGTTGAAAATGCATGCCCGGGCGGGAAAAAGTGCGCCCGGGCGGAAAATGCGTGCATGGGCATAAAATGCGTCCGGGAAGAAAATGGGCGCTCGGGCCGAAATTGTGCGCCCGGGCGGAAAATGCGCGCACGGGCCGAAAATGCGCGCCCGGGCCGAAAATGCGCGCCCGGGCCAAAAATGCGCGCTCGGGCCGAAAATGCGCTCCCGGGCCGAAATGCGCGCCCGGGACGAAAATGCGCACCCTGGCCGAAAATGCACGCACAGACGGAAAATGCGCGTCCGGGCGGGAAAATGTGCGTTAGATGGAAAAATGCGTGCCCGCACTAAAAATGCACGCCCGGGCGGAAAGATGCACGCTCGAGACAAAAATGCGCGCCCAGACCAAAAATATGCGCCTGTGCGGAAAATGGATCGTCGGGAGAACTGGATCATTGGGAGAAAGGCTAGGGTTTCCGCAGTGTTGTCGAACTGGATCTGGAGGAGGAAAACATTTCCGCAACGTCGACTGTGTATCAAGATGAGAAAATTCTTTCCGAAAAGGTTGAAAAGTAGGAGGCCCGTGGCTTTTCAAAAAGATGAGAAAAAGGAGTTTGGGGCGGTAGCTTTTCCAACCGATAGACTTTCCAAACAGTTTGTAAAGTGCGGTAGTGTTTTTAAAAAATGACCGACCAATAAGACCATGAATGAAAGGTTCGTCAAATTAGGACTACTGTTAGTTAAGGCAAGCAAGAAATCTAAAAATTAGCTATTTTACATTATTCAAAAATAACAATTCTGAAATTAAAGTTTATTTTCAGAATTATTATGGTGAGAGAATACCTAGATGCATTTTATTAAAAACCCAATCAAAGAATTTAAAACAAAGAGGCCACATTTATACCACTTTATTCCTATAAAACCTCCTCTTATCCATACCTCTTTATTTCCTTTAAACCCCCTCACTAAAAACAAAAAAAAACTTGCTTATACTAGAAACGATCTGATATGAACGTAGAAGGAAGAGAGAGAGATTGAGAGAGAGATCTAGGGAAGGAGAGATTATAGGGTTAGGGTTGAGAGGGAAGAAGGGGAATACCTGAATAATGATCTTGATTCCCATCTAGAAGAGTCACGGGGTTATAAATACCCCGAGACTAGAGGGGGCCGACCGATCCCCTCCATAGGGGCTGAATCGTGTGGTTCAGCCCAGCAGGCCTCCTTTTAGTCGAGCATATTGATGTCCCGTGAATCGCAACGCATTCGGGGGCATGACATTCCCCTCCCCATCAAGCACCAGCTTGTCCCCAAGGTGGAAGTCTGGAAACAATTCGCGGAACTCTAGCAGATCAACCCAGGTATTGTGTGCAGCTATCAAGTTCTTCCATTTAGCCAAGATCTCGGGACGATATTCAGTGACACACTTCTTCTACTTGGTCAGCAATATTTCCTCCGGCGAGGGCCGCAGTTCCCCCGTTGAAGTAGCTTCAGGTAATAGAGGGGAACTGCTTCGCCAATCTTCTTTTTGAGTAGGGATACATGAAAGGTCGAGTGTATACGGGAGCCTTCCGGAAGTGCTAAGGTATAGGCCACCGGCCCTACCCGCTGAGTAATGCGGAACGGCCCGTAGTACCGTGGTGCCAATTTTTGATTCGCCCTGCGGGAGACGGAGAGTTGTCGGTAAGGTTGAAGTTTGAGGAAGACCTCGTCTCCGACCGCGAATTCCCGCTCTGTCCGATGTTTGTCTGTCTGTGCTTTCATCCTGTCCTGAGCCGCTCTGAGGTTGTCACGCAGGAGGGCCAAGGTGCGATCCCGATCACGCAATGTGTGGTCGACCGCTGGGAGAGCTGTGTTGCCTGGCTCATAAGAACCCAAGGATGGCGGAGGGCGGCCATAGACGACCTCAAACGGGGTAAGCTTGCTGGTTGTATGATAGGTGTTGTAGCAGTACTCCGCCCAATGTAACCAGCGGGTCCAAGTACGTGGCTCGTCCATCACGAAGCATCGTAGGTATGTCTCCACACCCTGATTGAGAACCTCCGTCTGGCCGTCCGTCTGAGGATGGTTGGTTATGCTCAGGCGCAACCGCGTACCTTGTAACCAAAAAAACTCCCGCCAGAAGTTGCTCACGAACATCGGATCGCGATCTGAAATGATAGATCGAGGCACGCCATGAAGTCGAACGATCTCTCGAACAAAAAGATCGGCTACGGATTCCCCGGTGTAGGGGTGGCCCATGGCGAGGAAGTGCCCGTACTTCGAGAGTTTGTCGACCACGACCAGGATGACTGACTTGCCCTGAGATTATTTGGGTAGGCCATCTATGAAGTCCATGGAGATCGTGTCCCAGATATGGTGCGGAATTTCCAGCGGAGTAAGCAAGCCCGCTGGGGAGGTTATTTCATATTTCTGTCATAGACATACCTCACACTGTTGCACAAACTGCTGAACGCCACGACGTAAGCCTTTCCAAAAGGCATTCGCCCTCAGCCGTTGGTGAGTCCGGAGCAAGCCGACGTGGCCCCCCATTGGAGAAGAATGGAACTCATGCATCAAACTGTCCTCCAGGCTGAGGTAAGTGGAATGACTACTCGGTCGTGGTAATAAAGGTGCCCTCCCTGTAACTGGTACCCTGGTGTGGTCGTTTGCCCCTGTCATAGTGCATCCACGATGATCCTGAGTTCGGGATCCTGTTGCACCTCCTCTTGTATGTCAACGAGGAAGTTGATCAAGGGACCCGAAATGTGGGAGAGCGAGCTCTCCGGAAGTCATGATAGAGCATCGACGACCACGTTCTCCTTCCCTTGCTTGTAGACGATCTCATAATCATAGTCCAACAACTTGGCACTCACTTCTGCTGAAGAGGGGAAGCTAACCGTTGCTCTAGGAAGTGTTTCAAACTCTGGTGGTCTGTGCGAACCTTGAAGTGATGTCCCAACAAGTATGGCCTCCACAAGGCCACCGCGTGTATGATGGCTAGCATCTCCTTCTCATAGGTGGATAACCCCAGGGCCCTTGGAGCTAGTGCCTTGCTGAAATAGGCCAGGGGTCTCCCTTCCTGCATCAAAACTGCGCCAATGCCTACCCCGAACGCATCGGTCTCCAACACAAACTCCTTGCTGAAATCCGGTAGAGCCAGGACCGGCGTAGTCGTCATGGCCCGTTTGAGAGCCTGGAGAGCCGCCTCGGCTTCCTCCTGCCACACGAAGGCTTCCTTCTGTAATAGCTGAGTGAGCGGTCTCGCGATCTTGCCGTAGTCCTTCAAGAACCGACGGTAGTAGCCCATGAGACCTAGGAATCCCCGCAAAGCCCGGATCGTCGTAGGGCGAGGCCAAGTTACCATGCTCTCGATTTTGTGTGGGTCGGCCCGAACTCCTTGTGCCGAAACAAGATGGCCCAGATACTCGACCTCCGCCTGGCCGAAAGAGCACTTGGACTGATTGGCGTATAGCTAATGCTGGCGTAATATGGCGAGAACTTGCTTCACATGCTCCAGATGCTCCTCCCAACTGCTACTGTAGACCAGGATGACGTCGAAAAAGATCAACACTGAACAGCGTAGAAGTGGCCGAAAGATCTCGTTCATCACAGCCTGAAATGTGGACGCGTTGGATAGCCCGAAAGGCATCACGAAAAACTAGTAATGTCCATCATGGGTCCTGAAAGCAGTCTTATGGAGTCCTCCCGCATTCGAATCTGATGGTAGCCGGAATGCAGGTCCAGCTTGGTGAAGAGGCACGCTCCGTGTAGCTCATCTAACAGCTCCTCAATCATGGGAATGGGAAATTTGTCTTTGATTGTAGAACTATTCAGGCCTCGGTAATCAACGTAGAACCTCCATGAGTCGTCTTTCTTCTTCACTAGAATGATGGGTGAAGAGAAGGAACTGGTGCTGGGACGGATGATCCCGGCAGCAAGCATCTCTTTAACGCTACGCTCGATCTTCGCCTTCTGTATGTGCGGGTAGCGGTACGATCTGATGTTGGTAGGCTCCGACCCCACCTTGAGCGCGTGGTCTCTGAACCTCGGCGGAGGAAGTGCGTGCGGCTCTTGGAAGACATCTTCGTACTGGGTCAACACGGGTCGCATCTGCTCCGGTGCCTCTGATGGAATATGAGGGGAAGTTGCTAGTCCCATGATCATCGCCATCGAGCTTCCCTGTTCGCCCAGACGTTCCAAACTCCTGATAGAGATCTCCTTCAGTGGAGATGATTTAAGGTCGTGAAGGCAGTAATCCTTTCCAAGTTGTGTGAACTCCATGGTCATCTGGTCACAGGCGAAGGTGACTCTCTTCAACTAACTCAGCCACTGGACTCCTAGTACCATATCAGATCCCCGGATGGGCAAAAGGTAGACATCGGTGCGGCAAGTGTACCCATGTATCCGCAGTTCTACTCTTATCATCACCCCTTCACACCTCAGTTTGCTCCCATCTGCTACCATGACCTGGAAAGCGACGCCACGATCTACTGTGTGTCCCGCCTTCATTGCCATGGTTGGGTTGATGAAGTTGTGGGTGCTCCCACTATCAATCAGAATTGTAACCCGCTCCTGGATTACTATCCCTGCTATGCGCATAGTGAGGGGGGTCGTACACCCCTCCATTGCCTGTATGGATACCCCGAATTCTATCAAATCCAAATCCTCCTCTAGTTCCACCTCGGTGGTTTCTTCTTCCTCTTCCTCCTCTCTTAGCATGAAAACCTGGATCTTCTGGCACTTGTGCCCCGGACAATACTTCTCATCATAATTGGAACAAAACCCTTTTTCCTTCCTCGCCTGAAGCTCAGGCCATGTCAGCCTTGTCACCGTCGGTCGGCCAGGTGCCGGATGGTCTCTCCTCACGGGTGTCGGGGCTACCGTAGCTCGCACGGTAGTGCGGTTCCTCTGCCTGTTGAAACGTTCCTCTTGGAACCGTGCCAAGCTGATGTCGTGACTCAGGCTTCGGGGCATGTATGCATTTATTCATGGACTTCATCACGCAGCTGATCCTTTAGCCCGGAGATGAAGCAGCTCAATAGTGTCTTCTCTTCCCATCCCACCATGTTTGCCAACCTTTCAAACTCCGTATGGTACTCCGTTACCGTCCCCTTCTGCCGCAATTTCTGAAGAAGAACCTCGAAGTCCTCATATTACAACGGATCGAAGGGCGGTGAATCCCTCAGTAAACTCGGCCCAGTGTGCGTAGCCTCGGCCCCTCAAGAACCACTGTGTCCACTGGTATGTGTCGTCCTCGAGATAGAAGGACGCGAGTTGTACCCACTGCTCTTCGGGAATCTCCTGATAAGTGTAGAATAATTCAGCCTTCTGTACCCATTCCAAGACGTCTCCGCCTTTGAACTTTGGAAAATTCATGTGTGTGCGCTTCGGTGGCATGTACGCCCTCGGGTTCACCTGTCCGTACCCACCCTGCTCTTGTCCACCTCCTGACGGTCTGCGATGCTCTGCGGGAGGGTTCAGTAGTCCCGGGGGTCCGTGAAAATCCATCATTCCTTGATGTGTTGTCTGTTGAAGTTGTTCGACCCCTTGTCCGCCACCGAAATGAGGTCCTCCTCCCTGGATTCCGATCTGTGGTGTCCGATTGCCCCATTGGTCGTTTCCGTGGCATGCGTTGGGTCCGAAAGCTCGAGGGAGCGGAAGAAGACCCGCAACTCCTCCGATTGGGGCGCCTGAAACTCCTGCCGGTCGGAAAGTACCCGTCGAACCTTCGCCGGTGCGGCATCCTCCCATGCGGCCTGTGTCGGCCTCGATCCAAGGGGCGGAAGCCGTACCCGAGCCGGACGCGCCATCTGGGAGCCCCCTGCTAGCGCGGGAAGCGATCTCCCCCCCCCCCCCTCACGGTGCCGATCGGTCTGCGTCGGACTCGCTCCAGGCTGCTGAGGCCCTACCCGAGCCGGACGAGCCACACGAAAGCCCCCACTGCACTGATCGGGACCCTGTCGCTGCTGCGCGTAGATCGGGCCGCAGTTCGTCAGGCGTGCTGTGCGGAGACGTGCGTTCGGTGTTCCCGTCGGGTTCGTCGTTCGCCGTCGCCTTCCCCTTCGAATTATGTGTTAGGAGGGATTTGATCTCCTTCATGCGGGCATCGAGCCGTTCTTCCAATTGCTTCGTGGACGTCTTCATGTTTTCCTCGATCGCCGCCACCGTATCCGTCAATCCGGTATAACCTTCTTCTAGGGTTGCTAATCGTGCGACGTCTTCTTGCGTGCGAGTGGTCACCATGGTCGCGGGATGATTGCTCTGATACCAAATAATACGAACGTGGAAGGAAGAGAGCGAGATTGAGAGAGAGATCTAGGGAAGGAGAGATTAGGGTTAGGGTTGAGAGGGAAGAAGGGGGATACCTGAATAATGATCTTGATACCCATCCAGGAGAGTCCCGGGGTTATAAATACCCCGGGACTAAAGGGGGCCGGTCGGCCCCCTCAATAGGGGCTGAACCGTGTGGTTCAGCACTGCAGGCCTCCTTTTAGTGCGTTGCTCCTTGTGGCCTCCTTTGGTCGTCGATCATAATGATGTCCCGTGAATCGCAACGTGTTCGGGGGCATAACACGATCCCCCTCCTAAACCGGATAGCTTGGAAAAAACGTCGAAAACGGAGAACACCTCTCTGTTTTCAACCTATCCGGTCGAACCCTCACACTGCTTGCGTTCGACTAGCTCGCCGCTGCCTCCGCGCCCTTCTTGGTCTCCTTCGACGTCACCTCCGGCGAGCCCAAGCGCTGGAGACTTTTGCTTCTCCGTCCAACCCCTGGTCCGACTGTTCCAGCGCTTGGGTTCCACCTTCCAGACGGTCGTTTCACCTTCAGCCAGCTGCCTCGCCATCGTCCAGACCGCCTCTGCCTCTAGTCCACTATCCTTCCATTTTCAACCATTCCTTTGTTGTTCCATTCTGTTGTGGATATCCTCCGACATGGCGGCCGACATAAAAGTTTCATGGACAAAATGACACGTTTCCGATATTTTTTTTGCAAAATATCCTTTTGGAATATATCCTCCGATATATCTTCTATTGACCGATATATTCGTCGATATATCGGCCGATATATCCGACATTTTATCGACTGGTGTTTTTCAATTTATTTTTTTTAATTATTGGCTATGGTCTAATAGACAATAAACTGAAGTTGTTTCATTGTTTAGGTTTTTTTTCTTCCTCTGACTTTCTTCCTTGCTCAAGTCCGTCATCGATTTCAATTATGCATGGTCTTTGAATTATGGACTAAAGGTTCCTTATCTTCCATTGTTATTGACAACTTCCTGGCTTTATGCTTCCTCTTACTTTATTTCACGCATTATACCGTTATTACTTATGTAGCACAAAATGTTTATATTAGTTTGATAAATTTAGGAGTTCAATAAATATCAAATTATTAATATATATAAATTATAAAATGATTAAATTTAAATATATTACACATATAAATAATTAAATATTAAAACCCGCTATATGAAATATCCCTGATATATCCCCCGACATATTAAAACCGACATGAAAAACCTAAACCGACGTGTCCCCGATATCCGACATCTACAAACTTAGTTCCAAGTTACTGTCGACAGTTGTACGTGAACAGGAAACTCCCACCAGCCTTCTCTTTTGTTCCACATCTCAGGATATTCCATGAACAACCAAAGTCCTTTTTCGACACGGTTTGGGCTTCGCCGTTTCACGCATGTTCTCTTGGTATGACCCTCACCTCATCTCATGTCTCGATTACAATTAGTATAATTTTATGCTTAATTTATGTGATCTTAAAATTCAGAGCTTGTTTGCCTAAGTTAACATTATTCCTGTTTGGCTTTCTAAAATGTACTTTTGATGAAATGCTTGTGGAAAAATTAATAGTAAAGGTTGAATGCAAACGAGCGTTAGGCATTTATGCGCACTTGCGAACCCTTGGTCGGATTTACATGTTATTATCCGAGAAAGTCTAGCTCTCTTCGCATAATTTGAATTCGATCTCTATTTACTAATTAAAAAGATAATCCCTTGATTCTAGTTTACATCAACACATGCACACATCAAACATAAGACACACAACACAAACAAACATATCACACAAACACATACATATAACACAACACACACACACACACATAACACATATATACACACATCAAACATAAGGCACACAACACAAACAAACATATTACACAAACACATACATATAACACACACATCAACAAAATACACAACACACACATCAACAAAACATACAACACACACATAGACAAACACGGGCAACACAAACAAACATAACACACACACATACATATAATACACACAACACACACAACACACACATACATATAAACACACACAAATAAATACATATAACACACATTCAACTAAAATCAAACTTCAAACTATTGTGATACCTTTAAATTTGTAAAATTAGTCACATTTCTCTATCATTTGAAATAACAAAAAACTCATATGTAAGTTTCATATCTTCATGGACATAACACACGGTGTTTCATGTCACTTAAAACAGAAATAAATCCAGTATTAAGAAAATCAACAATAGCACCTTCATCAGATTATTAAACATGGAAATTTCAAGAGAGCCCATAAACTCAACTTATCACCGAAATGATAGCCACAAACCTAAAAGATGGTATATACAAACACAAGCTCAACAACATTATTCCTCCCATCTAGAAATGGATTTCTGATTGCCAGATACAGAAAATAAACCTACTGTTATGCATACAGAAAAGAACATCTCTGAATTTCAAAGAGTAGTTCTCACTTCAAAGAGAAGAACATCTCTGAATTACTAGAAACAGAAAAATGAAAACAAATTGCATTTTAGAAAATTTTAGGAGTTGCATTTCAAAGAGAACAGAATAATGAAAACACAAACGACAGAGGATAACCTGGAACACTTCACAAGCCTAGAAATGCAACATTGGAAACTCTATAATGCAGTGACCAAGGAGAAGTTATGCATACCTTAAACGACAGAGGAGACGATGCGTGATCTGGAAGAGTCTATGCACAAGATCCTCAAATGCTGCAGTGATTTGCAGTCGGAAACTGCAGAACGAGTCGCCGACGTAGGCTTGAGCGGGAGAGAGGTTAGCAGATGTCGGTAGAGGGAGGGTCGAACTGTACCTGAGAGAGTACTCACCGGAGTAGATTGGGAGCTTGATTGGGGAAAATCGGAAGAGAACAAGAGCGCTGTTGCTGCTAGGGCTGGACACGCGAACCTGCGTTCCTAACGAAGGAGGAAAAACAAACAGGGATTGCGTCCAGTGTTGCGTTTACAGCCACCTAACCGGACCCTACACACCAATTCAAACGGGCCTTAAAGAGGATGGTAGCCAGTGTGGAACACAGTCTCATTGCCAAGTAAATAGGCTCATATAGTCATATGCGTTGTATGGCTCAGCTTAGTTTATATAATTCATCGACATAAGTGTGTTAGTTCTTGTGAGTGCCATAAAGTACGCGAGTAATAACTGACCGGTCAACCTTCCCGCATTAGGATGATGTAATAACTATTTAATGATAATAAAGCTTCAAATGAGCTCTGGATATTTGACAAAGCCAGAACTGATGCTTCCATATTCTTCTTCTCAAGTAGGAGAAATGCATTCTCATGCTCTTTCTTACACACAAACCTTTCATTAACTTTCATCAATTAATGACGAGGTGCATCAATGATTAAGAAGCCGTGAATATATATTGATATATACTGCCACACATTAACAAGACTCATAACTTCCATGACATCAATTGATCAAGGCTAATCTTTAATGGCTTAAATCTTTTCAACATTGATCTTGATGTTGTCAATGCTTAATCGAAAACTTAAATAGTGGCGGGCTTGCTCTCCAACGTTGTGTTTCTTTTGGTACATCAAAGTTCAAACTCCTTTATAAGACTAAGATACTTGTCCCAAGTTCTGGTATAGATGAGCATATGAAAGATCTTTCACAAGTCACACAACTGTAGCCAACACATTGTAGAAGTTGAATGACATCGCCATCCACTTGTATAGGCGATTTACGCATCTTGAACATTGTCTTGTAAGTCTATTATTGTTGGATTCTAACTTGATAATAACCCAACTCGTAACATAGTTTAGTGAAGGTGATGGCATGCACTAATTGGTTTGGTAGGCCTTCAATATAAAATGTAAGTAAATTGATGATTTTATTGAGTGTCGGATAACCGATGCACACTGGACAATCATATTTTCTTTGGCATCATTACTATAAAGTTGTGGCATAACCACTTACTAACATAGATGATATTTTGGAGTTATCCTTGGTCACACCCTTGTTCTTATTTTTAAATATATTTTTTTGTTGTTTTTGGTCTTGATGAGTCATCATTGATTGTTATGATCAAGTGATCAACACATTTTGCCCAACTAATTTTTATAATTGATAACTATGGCGAGTCCACTTGCCTGGTCGATGTCAAGAACAAGGAGTAATTGAAGTTCATCTGAGAAGATCAAATACAACTCGAAGGTGCAAGTTTTCAATGTTGAAATTCCCGTCAATGAAATACTATGTATCATTGCATATTGGCGAAATTCAGGTATGAATACTTGGTCGGACTAACTTCATAACTGTTGGAGCCCATGCGACTTTCTATATCCATCCTCATTATACCACATGAGGTAGAATTTTTAGAAGAATTTTGTTTAAATGTGCCTAGTTGACATCTAAAAGTCCTAATAGTAATGGGCATTCCATTATATTATAACATAATGGGTAACCTTGATGTGAACACCTTTGACAAATATCCATAGAGGCCAAAGTAGTTCTCGAGTTAATCCACAAAAGCGTTGTTTTCTTCGACATTGATGGAACCACCAAAAGAGGTATATCAATTCTAGCCTCCATCTTGAAGGGTTTTGGTCAATCTCATCATGCAAGAGGACATTCTTCCTCATTTTTGATGTTTTCTTACCGCTCTATATGATTGTTAATCTCCTCTTCTCAAGGTAATGAGTTTGTGATAATAACTTATCATTCCTTTCGTCAAACATATTCTCCTGTTTATTGATAATCTCCATCATTATCTTCAAGGGTACATTCGTTTGGATGGAATTCAAATCTTGATATTAGAATTTGAAGTCTATTTTCATTGAAATTGTAGCTCCAATTCCCATTCCGAAGCCCTAATTATGCCCAACTGAACGTACCCTTAAAGGAGATTGAGTTGCATCGCCAAGTCAAAGAAGATTTCTCCAGCCTGGACAGATATAGAAACTTATTTGAACATATTGGATAGTCTCTTGAAGAATGACATACACACATAAGAAACAAACAAGCAATCGACTTAACAAGAATTTTGAGGGAACAAATAACCAATGTTTGAGAAGTTAATGCAAATCAATGAGCAAATTCACAATTGCAGACAATATCCATAAAAAATTAGAACATGATAACCAAAGAAGATTTTGGATAGTATTTTGCGTGGAGATCATACCTTCCTTCACTGACACCTTGACTCCTGAAATTAGAGGCGAGAGTTTGAGTAGCCCACTTTGTCGAGTTGACTTGTTAAGTTGGATTGACAATAGAGGAGTCAACCTCTTCACCAAATGTAACTCTCGTGGCCACGTCCACGTGGCTTCAAGTGTCTACTGAATTAAGTTTAGCAGGACTCTACTAAAAAGGAAATCTATTCGGGCTTCATTATTAGGGCAAGCCCGACTAATTAAATCGTCATGCTAAAGTGATCCATGGCCACTTACGCAGCCTCTGAATGCCCGAAAGGTACCGATGCCCTCTTCCTTGCGTGTGGCAAGAGGCAGAATGAACGAAGAGAAGGCTGTCTTGCCTACTTAATCGAATTTGGGCTGATTCACCTCGATCGAGCTTTTGGTTGATTCACCTTGATCAACTTGTTTGATCTTGCATTTGGATTTGTCCTTCACCAGATGAGAATTTGAAGATCCCAATAAGAACAAGCCATGAGACTTTGGTGGAGTTCTACTTGAACTCTAATGTAAGCAACAATCCTGCACAAAGATTTGCAGCAATGTATTTGTCTGCAGTTTGGCCAACAAACATATAAATCAAATATCCTTTTCAAAAACCGACCAAAATCACCAGTAGTCGCCGCACGAACAAGAACCAGCACGAAAATGGTGAAACCGGTGCGTATCCCTTATAACAATCTCCCTCTTCACCACCTTCGATACCAGCTTTATCGCAGAATGGCAATCTCCACAGATCCTAATATTCTTCTTGATCCGAATCAGAACACCAGAAGGTAATCTCAGGAGAGCGAAAGCCAGGGCAAGCTTCTCACTATGATACTGTAACTTCGCCTCCCTCTCTTGCTCGTCCACATGCATAAGCACATAATTAGTGTCTGGAACATAGCCTTCTTCTTTAATCCTTTCACTAATCTTCTCCCACATCTGCTCTATCTTCTTAATTTCTGGGTGAGTATTCTCATTTGCCACAAACACGTGAACAGAGTTTTCAATCTCCACCCAACTGCAGGCAGGTTCCTTCTTCAACCCAGTTTCTCGCATTATCTTCCTCACTTTGGCAGCTTCTTCCCATCTGTTAGCAGAAGCATATATATTGTACAGAAGCAAGTGAGGCCCGGCATCATGTGGGTCGAGCTCGAACACTCGTTCAGCAGCAAATTGGCCTAATTCTGCGTCTTTATGCATTCTACACGCTCCAAGTAGAGCTCCCCAGATAGCGGCAGTTGGCTCGAGAGGCATTTCTATGATGAAATTCTGCGCTCGTTCAAGATGACCTGCGCGTCCGAGCAGATCCACGACCGCCACATAATGCTCGATTTCAGGCTCTAGCTTATACTTCTTCATCAATTTGAAGTAATGCTCCCATTCGTAGAGCAAACCACCATGACTGCAGGCATTGAGAATGCAAAGGAAGGTGATATGGTTAGGCTTAACTCCGTGTTCTCTCATTTTGTTGAAGCACTGAACTGCATCTCTGCCAAGTCCGTGCTGAGCGAAACCAGTAAGCATTGAATTCCATGAAACAACATCGGATTTGTTCAATCGATTGAACACTTTTCTAGCATCATCAATGCTTCCGGCCTTGGCATACATGTCTACAAGAGTATTGCCGATGAAGTTGTTGAGACTGTGACCGGCTTTTATCATGTGGGCGTGCACCCACAGCCCCTGTTCTAGAGATCCATTGCTGGCACAAACGCTAAAAAGGCTAGAATAGGTGAAGCGGGTTGCGGAGAAGCCGCACCTCTGCATGTCGGCGAACACAGCAATGGCGCGGTTCTGGTCCTGCTTCCTCGCATAACCAGCAATCAGAGCGTTCCAAGAGACTTCGTTTTTCGAATCCAAGCTATCGAAGACTGCAGAAGCTTCACTCATCTTCCCATGGTGGGCGTACATGTCCAAGAGAGAACTTCCGACATAAACATTTGAATCACAGCCATTTTTTACACAAAAAGCGTGGATCTGCATCCCTGTTTTGGCCTCAGCAGTGGCGGCGCAAGCATTCAAGAGGGTGGCGAAGGTGAAATGATTTGGCTTGCAATCCGAACAGAGCATTCTGGGAAACAATGTCAGAGCTTCTTTCGGCCGGTCGTTTTGGGTGTAGCCGGACATGAGTGCAGTCCATGAGACGACGTCCTTCAGCGGCATTTGGTCGAAAACGTTGTGAGCATCTTCTAAACTGTTGCATCTGCTGTAAAAATTTATGATGGAGTTCTGGAAGAAGATGTCGTGATTGAATTTGGAATTGAGGAAGTGGGAGTGAACGAGCTTCCCTTCTTCGAGTTTTTTCGACAGGGTGCATTTTCTTAAGAGGAGGGAGTAGATTCCGGTGGTGGGTTCGAGGGAGCCGGCGTCGATTAGATCGAGGATTTGAAGTCCGGTTAGGGATTGGGAACTTCTTCGAAGAAAGTTCTTGCCCTGGATAATTACGGAGCAATGGTTTTCTTCCCCGTCTTCTGCCGGAGTGTCGGCATCCGTCGCGTCGGTGGCCGCAGTGGCGGCAGCGGAAGTGAAAATAGTAGATATTATTGGAACAGCAGGTTTTGAAGTTTTGATGGCCGGAATTAGGGTTTGACGGACGAGGAGCTTGCTCATGGCCTCCGCAGCGTTCACAGGGGTATGAATCATGCCAGGTAGAAAGAGTTTCTTTTTTATCATCCGGATTTAGGAAATAATTATTTCGTTTTTGTAACGAGTGAGAGCACATGGGCCCCATGAACTCACCCTAGTACTCCTCACAACACCACCTCGATTGCAGTAGTAGTCTTCTCTGCTCATGCAAGACTATTCTAGACCTAGGCCTGTCCAAAAAGCCCGGTGGGCCCGGGCCGAAATATTTGCCTAATATGGGGCCCCAGTTAGGCCACATAAGCCCGACCTGGGCCCATATGGGCTTTGCGCGGGCCCGGGCCTCAACAAGCTTTTTTCGGGTTGGGCCCAGGCCGGCCCCCTGGGCCCGATTTTTTTGAAAATCTCTACTCTAGGGTGCATTGGGTTCATTCGTGCACGACGGTACTATCGCCGCTCGCACTCTGAGATGGGGACTCTGTGCTCCACATGAAGTACGTCCACACACGGGGACCCTTGTCTGATGTCACTCGTATATATTACCCCCGGTATGCACCTGCACATGCACGTGCGTCGGCCGGTCCACCAGCATGTGCGGTCGCCCGTGTGTCGGCCCTTACGCCTAACTGTGGCCCACCCATGTATTCGCTCGTGCCTCGACCGTGTGCCTTCTCATGCCCCACCAGTGTGCTGACCCATGACCTGCTCATGCGGGCGCACGGGTTCACGCTTGGGGGGAGTATGAGCGGCGGGAATACCATCGTGCACAGGCGAACCACGTGGACCCATAAGCACCTATGCATGGGAGAATTGACTGTCGGGTGGGCGAATTATTGCGACCGGGTACTATCATGGACGGGGTACTTTCGCATCCCCACAAGGTGCTTCCAATGCATTGTTGTTAAGAATATTGCCTTCAATGTTCTCTTGATTTGAAGAGGTATCACACTCAATGCTAAGTACATATTATATTTGATAAACCCTATTTTGTCTCATGCTAAAGCATGATTAGGTTATTCCAAGAAGTGGAATATGTTCAGAGGTTTTATGCCAAAACCACTGAGTCGACCTCTCAGTCTCAGCTGAACAGGGCCAGGTGCCGCTGAGAAGAAGTTTGGGTCTACTGAGCTGCAGATAGAGGAAAATCGCTGAGACGACTGTCTGCCTCAGCGGAGCCGCTGAGACGGAGACAGAAGTTGTCGTTGAGTCTGAAGGCTGTCTTAGCTCAACCGCTGAGACAGATTCAAATATGAATAAAGCACTAGCGGGATCTGTTTTTGGCGCAAGTGGCTGAAAAGCAAGATATATTATTGACAGTTGTCCATGCTGTGTCAGGGGCTTCGAATAGTCGTTGAAAGTCAGAATGAAGTATAAAATAAGATGTTGGGCCTAAAAGGAGACCACTGCTTTATTAGGAAGAGCTTTAGTATGTGTTGCAAGTTCTATCTTCTTCTAGCTTCATAAAGGGCAATCTCTCAAGCTCAAGCTGAACACTACTGGGAGATAAGATAGTTTTTCCTGAATCATTCAAGAAGAACAAGTAGATCGTCAACTTTGCTAAAGGAGAAGATCAAGGAGAAATAAGACTTGTAGCTGCTGCTTCACAGTTCTGTTTCAAGACAACAGAAGACAAGATCTGAAGGTTTACTTTATATAATCTTCTGTTGTATCTTTAACGCATTACTTATCTGTAAGGCCTTTGTGCATGAGTTGTAGGGCTGCTTAGCATGAGAGTAGAGTTGCACTCCCACCTTGAGTGTAGGATCTTTGTGAAGATCTGAGGTAGGACTTCTTGATAGGTCTGAGGTAGGAAATCAGGAGATTTCTGAGTTGTAAGAGTTGGAGGATTCTGAGTTTGTAGGGTTATTGAGCCTGAGGTAAGGTTTGGAGAAAACCTGAGAGATTCTGAGGAATTTGAGTTGTAAGCTCTTGAAGTTGAGTTGGAGGAGTTGGCCCTATCTAACACATTGTTAGAAGGGTGAAGGGGGAAAGAGGACTACTCAAGACACCCTGTCTTGAGGAACCTCTATATATGCTTGTGTGCTTTCTGTGTGTGTGCTTATAACTTTTACACACTGAAAACAGCTAGGCTTAAATAGGAAAGAAAAGAAAGAGACCTATTCATCCCCCCCCCCCCCCCCCCCCTCTAGGTGATCTAGACTACTGCCTATAAACTATCAAGTGGTATTAGAGGTAGGTTGGTCAAAAAGGACTTAACTGTCTGACTAGATCCTACATAGGGGTAGTCATATCTGCAATCCAATGGCTGCCATTGGATTGCAGAAGGAGATGGGGTCTATGAAGTTGCCCATATGCAATAAAGAGAACTTTGGCATATGGAAGCAAATGGTAAGGCTGTTCATGGAAGCCTCAGACCCTATGATCTACATTACTGTGAAACAAGGTCCTTTTACTTTTGAAACAGCCTCCACTATAGATCCAACTAGGAAAGTGGCCAAGCTTTTTGCTGACTTGGCCAAGGATGAAATTCCACTATTCACAATGGATAAGAGAGCCAGAACATTATTGTGAATGCAATTGATGATTCCACCTTCCAGAACTTGGTGCACTATACAACAGCCAAGGAGATGTGGGATACACTTGTGGTGTATATGGAAGGGACTGCTGAAGTGAGGGTTGATAGGAAATCTCTCCTCAATCAGAAATATGAAGCTTTCAGGAAGCTCAGCCAGGAAAGGATATCTATCTGCTTTGAAAGGTTCTTCAAGATAGTTAATGAGCTGAGGACCTATGAAAGGGTATTCAGTGACTATGAGCTAAATGACAAGTTCCTAAGATCTCTAACTAGAGACCGAGACACAAAGATATATGTCATCAGAGAAGTGGCTAAGCTGGGTGAAACTCCTACCCATACATTGTTTGGAAAGCTGCTCTCTTATGAGATGCAGCTGTCTGCAAGGAAGGAGGAGGATACATCCACCAGGCCTCATGCAAGGGATAAAACTGTGGCTCTCAAAGTTGACACCCTAAAAGGAGCAAAGCCAGATTGCTGTCTCCTCCAAGAAAAGTTGTTGATTCAGAAAATTCTGAGAACTGCACTTCTGACAGTACCTCATCTGATGAGGAGTTTGATGCCTTCTCAAGGCACTTCAAGAAGCTGATGAGGAGGAGGAAGCAATGGAAGAACAAACCTTCCTCCTCCCCACATCCCAGGAAGGACCACAACAGATCTGAAAGGCAGCACCCCAAGGGTGACATGTATGACCCTAAATATGTTAAACATATTTCATCTAATGTTATATGCTACTACTGCAGCAAGCCTGGACATGTCATTGCTGACTGTCCAGTCAAGAGAAAGGTGATAAAAAACATCATCACCAAAAGGAAAGGAAAGGTGAAAAATCCTTCCTAGCAAAGAAGGGGAAGAGCTGGAGTGAATCTGAGTCATCAACCACAGATTCAGATGAAGAAGAGAAAACCTACAATTGGGTTGTTTGCTGCAGAAGAGGATGAAGTCTTTCCAACTGCCAAGATTGGAATCAGGGGCCCCCTGTCACATCCAAACAGTGACATAGAGGAGGATGAATACATCCTAGAAGACCATGGTCCAATGGCTCTAACAAAAGATGAGGACAATCAAAACAATTCAGAAAATGAGCAGGTACTAATCCACTACATTTCTTCTTCTGAATATGAGACAAGCCCATAATCTGAAGCAATTCCATCTAATGTTGGAAGTGATTCAGAATCTGAGGAAGATGTCAATCATTTGATTGACATGTATGGTGCTCTCTTGGAAGCTCTGAAAAAGAGCAAGATGTTAGCCAAGAAGCAAGCTCTAGAGATTGCTTCCCTAAAGCAGGCAAAAATTGATTGCACTGAACATGATACCCAGCTATCTCAGATGAGCAAAGAAATTAGCACGTTAAGGGGAATGCCAATCATCCATGTTGGCACCACAAGCCATAAAATCAAGATCATCAAGGATCTTGATGAAAAGCTTCTTAAGGAGAGGATGCCAGTGGCTCAGTTCTCTAAGCCTAAGATAGTGCTACCTATTATTGACACCTTCTCCTCCCATAATAAAAGAGGATTGGGATTCAATAAAGAGGCATCAACTGGTAACACAAATGGTAAGGACATGACTTCAATTGAACCAAAGGCTTCCTTTGTGAAGGTAATGATGTCATCCAACATATATGACCAACAAAGCATACATGGTCACCTGTTGAATGGTAGTTTCAATAGCTTGAGCAAAGATGTTCACAGCTATAGGAGTAGAAAGGAGTTAGGCTTGAGTGCCTTAAAGGCTCCACATGAGGAAATTAAGATGGCCCATCATGGACCATTTATTTTTGGAACCTGAGCTACTGCACTCAAGATAAAGGAGGCTGCATCTTCCAACTCCCATCCAGCAAAAATTGGGGCTGTTGTCAGACCTATAACCAAGCCTAACAGCCCAGTTTCTGCTGCCACCAACACTTGCTTAGCTGCCAAGATAAAATCTGTTGATGTCAATCAGAAAATGACTGTCAAGACTGATTATAGGAAGACAAAAAACCAAGTGATTACTGAAAGGAACAAGAAGAATACAGTTGTATCCTTTCCTAGACAGAATAAGGAAACCTCAACTTCTAAATCTGTACAGAAAAGAAGATACAACTATATGAGTGTTGGTGTTGTGGCAAAGTGAGTCACTTTGCAATTGATTGTTGGCATAACCCAATGTGCCAATTGCAAGGAAGGGCACTCCAGCCAAACAAATTATTTCCAGGAATATTCCATATGATATTAACAGGGACATAGGACCCAAAATCAATTGGGTTCCTAAGGTATAATAAATTTTATCTTGTAGGTTAGTTCAAGTACCAGCCTTAAACAAATATGGTACTTGGACAGTGCATGCTCAAGGCACATGACATGTACCAGAAGTCTTATACAAGACTACACAGCTGTGAAGAATGGACCTAAAGTTATATTTGGTGGATCTGAAAAGGGAGTCACCAAAGGATATGGTATAATCTCCAATGACATAGTCTCAATCACAAGGGTAGCTTATGTTGAAGGGTTGCAACATAATCTTGTAAGCATAAGTCAACTATGTGACCTAAGCTATATCATTGAATTATACAATGACAAGTGCTTGATCAAAAAGTCAAATGACTTAGATACCATTCTCTCAGGCACTAGGTGATTGCGACAATGTCCCGCCACTTGTTCGTGATCGTAGGATTGATGGCGACGTTGATGCAGGTCAACACAACCTAGCCCTGATACCATTTTTTTTTCAAATTGATGCAGGTCAACGTGTCACGGCTCGATCTACGTTAACGCGCCTAATGCAACCAGTCTAATTGCAAAATATAATCCAACACAAGCGAAGGGTCGCGAAACCTTTTGAGATTGGACAATGACTAAATGACAATATTCGCTCACTCGAAAAGGACCTACACGATCCGGACAATTAAGCTTATCCTTAGATATTAGCCACATACATTCACAAGTCCAAAACGGAGATAGCTCGGACTAGAGATAGCGATTCAAAACAAGTCCAAATCAGCCCCAAAGTAAATTTGGTATGAAGATATACCAAATCTCGTGAAACAAACGCGAAATCAAGGATTGAACAACCCGATTTCGCAAAATGTCAAGAGACCTACCCGACGCAATATTATCGAAGAAATCCGGACAATATTAATACCTTAAATTCAGATTTATTACGCGTAGTGATTCAATAGTTAGGATAAATATTTCAGTCCACAAAGCCACCACAATCTCGCACTAACGTAGACGAAACTCACAAGAGAGAAGGGGGAGGGATTACCCACAAACCAGCGAGATGAACGCACGAGCAGATTAGTGGAAGGGTCACACTTCCACGGGAGCTGTCGGAGTCGCGCCGGATGGTGGATTGAAGTCACGCCGGATGGTGGTTGAGAGGGAAGGAGGATGACGAGCCCTCCTTAGGTCAGCATACACAGGCGGGCGGTGGTGTTGAATGGCGGCACGTGATGGAGGGTGGGATCGGCGACTGAGTCGCACAGCACACCGGAAGAAATGGGAGTGGTGAGTCTCACGCCGGACTGAAGAGGGGGAGGCGGCGAGTCTCACGCCGGAGGGAGAGGGGGCGGCGGCGAGTCTCACGCCGGAGGGAGAGGGGGTGGATGTTGGATCGGTACGCGCCCTTAGAGGGGGGGGGGTGAATAAGGGTTTTAAAAACTTATAATATATTTTGAATAACTTTGAAAAAGCTTTGATTATTAAACTAGAGAAGATCAAGACAAATCAAGTGAAGTAAAAGTAAAGACATAATTTTATTAACTTGAGAAGCATGATTACAAAACTTGATCTCTTATCGAAGCTAGAAATCAAAGCTAATAGAAAGACTCTTTTTATTTTCTATACCGACTCGTATCCCCACGAACCGGTTGGCTTTAGCCGATCCTTCCCCGGATACGGCCTCAAGCCGCTCTAGCCAACCCTTCGCCGGATATGGCCTCGAGCACCCCCTAGACCTACACCCGAGACCTAGTCGCCAACACGAGGCGAATTTCAGCCCTAAGTCCTGCCCAGACCTAGTCGCCAATACGAGGCGAATTTCACTAAACGATTACAGAAAAGATATGAAATGAAAAGACAATAATATAAAAACTCCCTCTATGTGGATCTCTTGGAGAAGTAGACGAAGACGCAGAGTATGATCGTAGTCGATGCGGTCTTTCATCACGATGATGACGCGTGTTGAAATCTTCTCCACGGATCTCCTTATGCCTTCATGGATTTGTGGGAGTATCTCTCTGAACCTTCCTCTCTATGTTGTGGCACAAAGCTCTAGAATTCTGGATCTGAAGAGGATGAAGAAGACGGATCCAAGGGGTCCTTTTTATAGCCTTGGAGCTAGCTCCTGCGCTATCGCTACCGCCGGCGCTATCCCAGATTAGGCAATATTCTCCGCGTGAGAATCCTTCATTTTAAGCAAGTCGGCCGCCTTCCTCTTGTGCTTTGAGCTACCGCCGGCGCTAGTAGATACTGCCTGCGCTAGCTGCTACCGCCTGCGTTAGCTGCTATCGCCAGTCGCACCTTCTAAAATTGTTTCTGAGATTTTCTCAAGTCCGCGCTAGTGCCTGCGCTAGCGCTAGCGCCGGTGCTAGCGGGCATGTTGGAATTTTGGCTTCAAATTTTGGCGCAGCATTCTTATATCATCCTTGAGTCATGTGGACTTATTATCCTGTACACTTAAACACACAAGATCAAATACACATAGGATTTGTTATTCTCAAACCTAGGAGATGCGGAAGACCATGTTCCAACAAACTCCCCCTTTTGATAATAACAAATCCATTAATGATAAATCAGAGCATTAATATATAAGCATGATGAAACATACTTGTGTGTGTGTGAGAGTGATGACTTAGGATAATTAACGATTTTAGCATTTAGAATTGCTCCCCCTAAATACATGCTCCCCCTAAGTGAATGTTCTCCTAATATGTAGGCTATCATCTTAATTAAGCATTATAGTTTGATAGCAGATTAATATTTATCATGTTAGTTCTCCCCCTTTTGTTATTAGCAAAAGCGGGTAAGAAGACACCACTAAAACGTTGATAATAAGATAAAAGCAGGATCGAGCTTGTAGAGAAGGAAGTGATAAGGAGTTTTAGAATATTTTTCATTGAAATAGATCAGAGTTTGAGTTATTACAACATTTTCATAAATCAGAGTTTGTAGCATAAACAAATACAAGGTAAATGATTTTCGAGTAACTAAACTACCCAGACAATATGTCTACACCCTAGCCCCGTACTAAGTGACGGATGGGCATGAAGAGTTGCATACATGCCGTAGGTTGGGGTGTTAGTCCCATATGCAAACACTAGACATAACTCAACCTTGCACTCTTTCCCCCCAGTGCCTCGCAAGGCCCCACTGGAACCCTCCCCGGTTAAGGACAAGACATGACTAGAGATAAAGGTTATCTAATGTCTACAACCCTACGCCCCCGCTATGGTGAAAAATGAAGTCATGGATAATAATTATTGGAAACATATAAGCATTTTAAATCTAATGACATAGCCTATGGATTTATATTTTTATTTGAATTTATGAAACCACTCACATAACTATTTTGAAATTCATTCATAAATTAGAATTTTTAGCGTAATAATATTTTCATAGAAATAAATCAGAGTTTTATAAAAAAAAATTCATGTTAAAAGCAACCAATATAAAGTCTATCATTTGTTGAAAGAAAGGAATTTTGGTATTTAAGACTTTGATATAAGCATGAGAGCGCAAGGTAGAAATATATGGTGATAATGCGGAAGACTTATAGAAATACAAGAAACATCTTATTGTAATGATGATCCATAAAAAGATATATGAGTTAAATTTCATAAAGAAGATGTTTTTGTAAATCATTGTTCAATTAAAATCTTCAATAATGTAACCAAGCATGAAATAATGTTATCAAAAAAATTACTACAATGTTATTTTAATTCATAATTTCAAATCATACCAAACATTGTATATTGCATGCTAGGTTATCTAGTGCATTTCATAAATAAAGAGTAGTATAGAATTTGCATTAGGATCCAATACCCATGAGAAGAAGTGTTATGGAAGATAATGATGTGCACAAAAGTGTATTTTGAATAGAGTAAACAAATGTTTTAATCAAAAATACAAGTAATATGTAAAGTAAAGAGTACAATAAAACACAAATAATTTTACTTCCACTCACTTCAATGCACAAAAAAATGTACAACTACCAAGGTGCTTTGCACACACAATGCTCATTAAGACTTATCAGGGTGCAAAGTAGTGCTTGGGGGATCACATAATTTTATTCTTCAATATTGTTTTTTATTGTGATCCGGTGTACTTAAGAATAAGTGGTTTTTATTTTGAAAGAAAGTTATGGTTTGCACAAGATACTTTACTATTCTTTCCAAGGTGCTCAACCTCACAACGCTTATTAAGACTTATTAGGAGGTTCAAGTAGTGCTTGGTGGAGTTATCTTTGTCACTTTATTTTATGATTGTTGTTTTGTACAAAGTTCTCCGAATACACTTGTTTTGCAAACCAATATAATTTATGAAAAAGATAACCACTTTTCTTAACTTTTAAAAGTGCAAATAAAGGTTGTGTAGGTAAGATACTTGTGCAATTTTAATTCATTGTACTATTACAAAACATACACAAGCATTCTTAGATTAAACACATATGTAGATAATGCCAAAATAAGTGAGTGAATAGCGATCATTATCAAACATAAAATATTTACTCATACTTAGAGGCATGCTAAGCTTAGTTCTACACAACTTTTTCACAATAATTGATGCACATATTAATAGATATATCAAAGTATGATGAAAGCAATGTTCAAAGTAGTTTGAAAAGATAAATTGCAACATTATAGAAGTTCTAAATAATAGATTAAATCATGCTTGATTTTCAATGAAGTCCATACAATATTTTTGATATTTTTGAAGAATAATTTTTATTTAAAGTTTGAACTCATAAAATTGATCTTGGACTTCCCGAGGACTACCTTGTGAGAGGTTCGCCCGGTACTAGGTGATATGATGGGATGATAGCCCAAATCACCCTTTCGCAAGATACAAGTAAGAAGTTAAGTTCAAAAATAACAATTTTTGATAATTTTTTTGTTTTATATTTTTGTATTTGATTTTTGCTTTTAGAAATAGAATTTAAACAAATGAAAAAAAACACAAAGGCAAAACATATAATTTTTTTTTTAATTTGGTTTTTGTATTTTGTATTTGATTTTTCAAAAATGTAATAAAAGCAAAAATGCAGAAATGAATAGTACACATAGATTAATATATTTTTAGGGATTTTTCAAAATTTTAAAAATACAGAAAAACGCATAGGTGCACTAGCGCCGGCGTTAGCGTTAGCGCGGGAAACAGTACACGATTTTTGATGATTTTGAAATTTGTAATTATTGATCTTGATTAAGTGTTCAAATAGTAGTTTCATGCAGAAATTTCAGAATTTTAGGAGATGTCTAGATAGTCCAAATTGCATGAAACATTAGCGATTTTGTATATGACTTTTCCAAATAAACTTTGCAAGTGATATATTTCATTATATCTCCATTTTAATATTTTTAAGGCTTATATTTACCACTGTAGTTTGAAAATGATAGGAAATGTAAGCATGATTGGACATGAATGAACAAATCAAATGTGCATGATTTTAGTGATTAAAGATAATGTTCATGCATAAGAATATCATAGATAAGCCCTAGATGAGAATACCCAGCCTGTATATCTTGGTAAACATATAAAGCCTAACATAGACACAAATATTCTTTAGGCGACAATGTTGGTATGATAAGTTTGAGATTAATGTTATACCAAGGTTTGATAGTGTTTCAACTTATAGACCTAGAATGGAGTGACGATTCTATTTGATTTGATATCAAGATGATTCAAAGGTCTAAACTAGGAATAAATCACAATACACATATAATACACCAACCATGGTTTATAATATCAATTGTCATCAATTATTATATCAATTATAATTCACATAATTGTGATAGAAATAATTGTTTTTAGAAGACTTTTGATATGACTTATGATATATGATGTTAGAGAATTTAGCAAAGGACATCAATAGATCATGGTGGTGCATGTGAATTCAATATTCATTATGAAGGCAAATTCTTTCAATACATTTTAGTGAGTTTCTTTTAATTATGAATTTTGAAAATATATATGTGATTTTTGCTAGGTGAACAATAGTGATGGTTTAGATCATGTTTGACATCAAGGAGTGAACACAATATGATTTTTGTTGTGAACAAAGACAACCATATTGAAAGTTGAGCTTTTATTTAGATCTTGAACTTTCTTTTAGATCATGTTATTCCTCTAAACCACTTGTTGATGAAGGCCAAAAAAACTTAGTAGCCTAATAACTGAATTTAATTTGAAATATCTTATAGCAAATTTATAGTTCAATTTATATGACTACTATATGATATTTATGGGTAATGATTTTACTAGTAATTGATTGGTCATTTACAAATGAGAGCAAAATACTTGACTTTTACTTTTTGATTTTTCTTTGATTTGCACACTTCATTTAGGCTTTAGGGGACAAAGTCAAAATTTCAATATATTATATTAGATGACCATGCCATGATGACTTAAAAAGAAAAGAAAAAAGAAAAAATAGAAAAGACATTAAAGCAAATCATGAAGTAAAATTTGTATATTTCAATTTGAAAATATTCTACTTCATGCATTTGGATGATACTAGTAGATGAGAGATTTGGGTATCCAAAGGGAACCAAGTGTAACGGTTCCTTTAGGTACCCAAATATAGCGTGATAATTTTTGGGGAGACGACAATGAACGAATTCTTTCAGGTGGAGTTAAAGTTTCATTTTTTATTTTGGGTCTCCATTCGTATTTTGATTTAATATTATGCATCAAATTTCCATATTCATTAAACTTAGGTTTAAAATAATAATCACTTTTGAAATTATATTTCATAGGAAATTTGTGCACGTTAGAATTTAATTTGGGAGATATATAATGTGGGTTAGAATTCATTATGTTTGTGTGATTAAACATTCTACTAGGTGCATGTTTAATATGTTTTAATATACTAGTAGAAGTTTTATACATGTTTGTTGATAAACTAGAAATAAGATATTTAAAATTATTTAATCCTTTTTGAAAGAGTGATTTTAAAGATTCTAGTTTATGAGAGAGAATATTATTTTTGTTTATCAATTTTTCGTTATGTTCTTTTGAAATTAAAAGTTCTTTTTCTAAATCCTTGAATTTTTCTTTAATATTATTATAATCAAAATAAGGTGTATTGTTTTCAAATGAAGAGCATGATTGAGATTCAAACACATCCTTTTTGGATTCTTCATTCACATTTGCTTTCAAAGTTTTATTTTCTAAACATAATCTCTTATTAGCAATTTTTAATTTCTTCATTCTACGTTTAGCAATTTTTTGTATATGGAAATAAGATAAAGAATTAGACTTTCTTACAGCGCAATCGGAAGAGGTAAGATGTGAACATGACGTTCCTTTGTCGTCTTCTAGGCCTTCCTTCTTTATAGATGAATTTTCATCTTCTCTTGATGAATTGCTCTCTTTGGCTAAGTCAATTTCCATGATTTCCATGGTTTTGCTACAAGAGAGATTTTCTTGAATAATGGTGGATGGTTGTATGTCCTTCTCTTCCTGTGTTTGTTCCATACCTGCAAGCGGAAGATCATAAGTTATCTCAAGAAAATTCCACATCTCGTATGCAGTAGGAAAAGTATGAATGAGTTTGGAAATATTTTGATCTAACGCACAAAATAGACTATTTATAGATTTTGCATTTAAAACCATTTTGTTTTTATTTAATACGCTAGGTGGCTTATTAATAGTGATATTCCAAACTTTTTCATCTAAAGCTTTAAGAAAATTTTCCATTAATATTTTCCATCCTTTAAAATTTCTTCCTTCAAATAAAGGTGGTGCTAGTGATTTTCCTTCTTCATAAAAATTTACCCCACTAGTAGAAACGAGATCATGAGACGCCATTATTCCTGGTTGTTAAGCCGATTGGAATAAAACCGCTCTGATACCACTTGTTGGATCGGTAGGCGGCCTTAGAGGGGGGGGGGGGGGGGGGGGGGGGGGGGGCTGAATAAGGGTTTTAAAAACTTATAATATATTTTGAATAACTTTGAAAAAGCTTTGATTATTAAATTAGAGAAGATCAAGACAAATCAAGTGAAGTAAAAGTAAAGACATGATTTTATTAACTTGAGAAGCATGATTACAAAACTTGATCTCTTATCAAAGCTAGAAATCAAAGCTAATAGAAACTCTTTTTGTTTTCTATACCGACTCGTATCCCCACGAACCGGTTGGCTTTAGCCGATCCTTCCCCGGATACGACCTCAAGCCGCTCTAGCCAACCCTTGCCCGGATATGGCCTCGAGCACCCCCTAGACCTACACCCGAGACCTAGTCGCCAACACGAGGCGAATTTCACTAAACGATTACAGGAAAGATATGAAATGAAAAGACAATAATATAAAAACTCTCTCTATGTGGATCTCTTGGAGAAGTAGACGAAGACGCAGAGTATGATCGTAGTCGATGCGGTCTTTCGTCACGATGATGATGCATGTTAAAATCTTCTCCACGGATCTCCTTAAGCCTTCATGGATTTGTGGGAGTATCTCTCTGAACCTTCCTCTATGCTGTGGCACGAAGCTCTGGAATTCTGGATCTGAAGAGGATGAAGAAGACGGATCCAAGGGGTCCTTTTTATAGCCTTGGAGCTAGCGCCCGCGCTATCGTTACCGCCGACGCTATCCCAGATTAGGCAATTTTCTCCGCGTGAGAATCCTTCATTTTAAGCAAGCCGGCCGCCTTCCTCTTGTGCTTTGAGCTACCGCCGGCGCTAGTAGATACCGCTTGCGCTAGTTGCTACCGCCTGCGTTAGCTGCTATCGCCAGGCGCTAGCACCTTCTAAAATTGTTTCCGAGATTTTCTCAAGTCCGCGCTAGCGCCTGCGCCGGTGCTAGCGGGCATGTTGGAATTTTGGCTTCAAATTTTGGCGCAGCATTCTTATGTTATCCTTGAGTCATGTGGACTTGTTATCCTGCACACTTAAACACACAAGATCAAATACACATAAGATTAGTTATTCTTAAACCTAGGAGATGCGGAAGACCATGTTCCAACAGCGGCGACGAGTCTCACGCCTGAGGGAGAGGGGGCGGCTGCGTCGCGCTGCACGCCAAGGGGGAGGAGGGGGCGAACCCTAGGAGGAACGGGAGATTAACTCACGGGTTCTCTTATTTTTTGTTCAGAATAATCTTCATTACCACATACAAGCATAATATAAAGAGATACACCAGTCAATCTCCACCTCTCATCAAGCCTAGAACTAGATGGCTAAAAGCAGTCCATCGATAAATAAAAAAAACTGAAATTAAAATGCTGAAAATAAACTACTTAATTTAAAAACATATAATTATAAATGTTGTCCCAAGAGTGGGCTACTAATTTATAATCATATATTTTCATGCATAACAAGAAGCGGAGATTTTGGCACGGCGTCGACAGTGGCTGTCGCGGCAACGTCCCAATCCTCAAGCTGGCGGCAGCGTCCATCACAATCGTCAAACTATATGTGGCGGAAATCTTCAGCACCATCAACAACGTCATTACGAACAAGTGGCGGGACCGCATTGCCAACAATCGAACGGTCTCGAGCATCACGAGCAAATGGCGGGACAACGTCGCCATCAATCCTACGATCACGAACAAGTGGCGGGACATCGTCGCCATCACTAGGAGTGTGAATGTATATTGTTTAGATTTTATTTGCTATAATTCCCTATCTCTTGTATGTCTTGTAAGTGAGTCTCTTTGTGTTCAATGACAAAAGAGACTTGCCCACATTAACTACAAGATAATTTATAGACTATTTTCTAAAAACCTTGTTAGGAATAGTCCAAATCTAAAATGCATTAAAGTGGTCACTGTCATGCTTGCCAAATGGGTAAGCAAACTAGGGCCACTTTCAAAAGTATTAGCTCCAAAGACACTGGAAGATGTCTATATCTATTGCACATGGACTTGTTTGGTTCTTTGCCAATTCAGAGCCTAGGTGGGAAGTTGTATACCTTGGTGATTGTTGATGATCACTCAAAGTATACATGGGTATTCTTCCTAAAGAAGAAATCTGATACCTTATCTTTATAAATCATGTCAAGACCATTCAGAATGATCTACAGTATACTGCGGTCAGGACTAGGACTGACCATGACACAGAATTTCAATCTGAAGCTATGACAAGGTTTTGCCAAGAATTTGGTATCACCCAAGAGTTCTCCTCCCCAAGGACTCCACAACAAAATAGTGTGGCTGAGAGGAGGAATAGGACCTTGATAGAAGCTGAGAGAACATTGCTTAGTGACTCCTCACTCCTAGAATATTTCTGGGCTGAGGCAGTCAATACTACTTGTTATGTTCTCAATAGAGCTTCCATCAATGAGGTCCTTGGAATTACCCCATATGAGATTCTGAAAGGCAAACAACCAACAATATCATCCTTTAGAATCTTTGGTTGCAAATGCTACATTTTAAACAATGGAAAATCTCAATTGATAAAGTTTGCAGAAAAATGTAATGTGGGGGTTCTTATAGGCAATAGCTCACATAGTAGAGCTTATAGAGTATTCAACAAGAAAACTCATGTTGTAGAAGAGTCTATGCATGTAGTGTTTGATGACACTAGCCTACTTTATAAGGGCTGGTCTAGTTCTTCTATTTTGACAGGAAATGAACAGAAATTGGAAGAGCTGTCTATCCAAGACATTCCCAGCAGCAGCAAAGCCTATACAGATGCTGATATTCCTGAAGATGAAGAAGTGCAGACTGCTGAAAACCCTGCTATTCCAGAAGAAAACTTGCAGATTGTTGACAGGATGCCTACAATAATAAGACACTTAAGAGATCATCCAAGAGAACAGATAATTGGAGCTGAGAATCAAGGTGTGATCACAAGAAGTAAGGCTCACAATGAAGCTCTATTCATGTGCTTCCTGTCACAGTTGGAGCCCAAGAAGTTTGAAGAGGCCAATCAAGATACTTTCTGGATTCAAGCCATGCAAGAGGAGCTTCTTCAATTCAAGAGATGCAAAGTCTGGAAGTTGGTGCCAAAACCTCAAGGACACAACATCATTGACACCAAATGGATATACAAAAACAAGTTGGATGATAATGGAATCATCATCAAGAACAAGGCTATATTAGTAGCCAAGGGTTATAGACAAGAAGAGGGTATAGACTTTGATCAAACCTTTGCCCCAGTTGCAAGGTTAGAAGCAATTAGGTTATTCCTTGCCTATGCTGCCCACAAGGGGTTCAAAGTATACCAGATGGATGTCAAGTCAGCTTTCCTCAATGGTGACTTGAAGGAAGAGGTATATGTTGAACAACTATCAGGTTTTATACAACCTACCTTTACTTCTCATATTTATTTACTTAGGAAATCACTATATGGTCTAAGGCAAGCCCCTAGGGCTTGGTATGAGACATTGTCTAGCTTTCTCATCAAGAACAAGTTCTTGAGGGGAAAGATAGAAAATACATTATTTTCTTAGGGAAACAAAAGGGAAGTGCCTCCTAGTCCAAATTTATGTTGATGACATAATTTTTGGGTCTATTGATGACAACCTCTGCAAAAGGTATGCCAACCTTATACAGGGGGAGTTTGAGATAAGCAGTATGAGAGAGATCAAGTACTTTTTAGGCCTCCAAGTGAAACAATTTGATGAGGGGATATTCATCTCTCAGACTAAGTACACTAGAGATCTTATCAAGAAGTTTGGGATGGAATTAGCATCCACCTTGAAAACTCCCATGGGGTCCCATATTTCCCTGGACAAGGATGAGAAGATCAAGGCCTTTGATGAATCCATGTACAGGTGTATTATTGGATCCATATTGTATCTAACTGCTAGTAGACCAGCATTATGTATGCTACATGTGTTTGTGCTAGGTACTAAGCATGCCCTAAAGAATCTCATTATTCAGCTGTAAAGAGGATTTAGAGATACCTTAAAGGCAGCCAACATCTTGGCCTTTGGTACCCTAAGAACAATGATTTTGAACTGACTGACTTTTCAGAAGCAGATTTTGCAGGATGCAAAGAAGACAGGAAAAACACAAGTGGAACTTATCAATTCCTAGGAAGGAGGTTGATATCATGAAGCAACAAGAAACAAACCAGTGTGGCTATTTCCACTGCTGAGCCAAAATATATAGCTGCAGGTAGCTGCTGTGCACAACTCTTGTGGATACAACATCAGCTAGAGGATTACAACCTCAAGGTAAGTCAATCTCCTTTATATTGTGACTCATCCAGTGTTATCTCTATTGCTAAGAATCCTATCTCTCATAGCAGGACTGAGGACATAGAGATAAGATATCGCTTTATTAGAGAACATATTGAAAGTAAAGATATCTACCTTGAATTTGTCCCCACTGACAATCAAATTGCTGATATCTTTACAAAGCCATTGGATGAGGCTAAATTTAATGCTTTCAAGATTGATCTTGGTATGTTAAATATTGAATAGTGACTAACTTGTCTTATTATCAGTCCTCTATGATAGATTGAATGTTATGTTCTGGTACAATATATTGTCACATCAACACACTTAGTGACATGATTAGGACATCACCCAATCCAAACAAAATGGTTTAATATTAGTCTATAAGATCAGATAAAACAGGAGACTTGTTTTAGCTGAGCTGCTGAGACAGCTGGGAAAATCCCAGCTGAACCGCTAAGAAAGCTAAAATGTCCAAGCGGTTGACAGTTCTCTATCCCATCGGTTTAGATCGCCGTCTCAGCTGTTCCGTTGAGACGGGTTATCTCAATTGTTGTTTGTCAAAATTAAACATTAAATGATCTAAAATCACTTAAAATAATAAGTCCAATCAACTTTAATCATTAGGGCTAATCAAAACATAAACCAAACCTATATCAATAGATCAATGTTGAGTAAAGATAATTACAAAACCCTTACTCCCCAGCCGCCGAGACGAATCATCTTCCCTTCCATTTCAGCGTCTCATTTTTCTTAGAAATAATGGCGCCAAAGAGTTCTAAGGATCTTCTGGAAGGGTATGAAGTAGTAAGAAATGGATTTACTCATGCTCTAGAAGAAATAAAGGAGGTGATTCAACTTCTAGAAGCTCAAGGTCTGGAATACCTTCTGTCTGAGCCCACTATCATTCTCAGAACTGAAGTTCTGGAATGGTATAGTGATGTAAGGATCTCCCCATCCAAGTCTACTTTGAAGTCAAAGGTTGGAGGTGAAAAGACAAAAGTCTCCTCCAAGAGGATAGAAAAAGGTCTGCATTTAACTCCATGCAGTCTTGATGAGGAGGAAGAAATCTCAGATAAAGATAAGAAGAAAGCTCTAACCTGGTGCAACTATGGTGATGCCCAAAAAGGCTCACTAAAGAGGAAATTCTTCAATCAGAGAGGCAAGTTCTTCTCTGACATAGTTGGGAAGGCCATTCTTTGTAAACCAGGCTCCCATGACACCATCTCCCAGTTCATGTTTGAACCGATGACAAGGATTATCATGAAGAGGAAGACATCCTAGGGAAATGTGATCTTCCAAAGACTGAAAGAGTACCTGCAAGCCCCTAACTTGGGAAGAATTTTGTCTCTCTACCTTCTGAACACCTATCCTGAGAAGTTTGAGAGCTCAAAAGGGTCAAATCTCTAATACTTAAAAAGGATGGATGTAAAAACTCTGGATAGGTTCACTAGGGTGCTCCCCATGAGCCAGCCCTCAGAGGCAAGGGACAAGAAGAAGAAGATGTCAAAAGAACCCAAAAAGTCCAGAATGGTTGCCTCAAGTTCTGAGTCAGAACATTCTGATGAGGATGAGGATGCTGGTGCTGATCTGAACTCTCACAGCAGTCCAAATAAAGAAGTTCTTCTGGATGACAAGAATGAGGATGCTACATCTGATAAAGGTGCTGCAGATGCACAAAATATACCTACAGATTCTGTCAAGAAGAATGACATGGAGAAAATTAACACCCTTGGTAATTAATCCTTCAACCTCAAATTACTGATAATGGTATCTAATCTTGAATAGTAAATTAGTTAATAACTAATGATTCCACAGTAATATCAACTTCAGATCCTCAAGACCAGTTGGATGCCCTATCTGAGGGGGAGCAACAACAAGAGCCATCTAAAATGGATGTTGCTGATAATAATAATAATGCCGAAGAAGTCTCTGTCAGGATTGATGAGGATAAAGTGCATTCTCCTGAGGATATCCAAAGTAAGATTGACACCATCCTCTTAAATCTTGAAAGAAGAATCAACCTTAATCCTGATAATCTACCAGCTCTCTGGGATTCACCAGATCAAAGACAAGCTGATGCCCCATGTGAGGGGGAGAAGCCAAAGAAGCCATCAATTGGGATTGATGATAGTATCTCTGGAAAGCATGATGTAGAGAACTTAGGCTCCAAAGATGATTTACTAGATTTTTTGGACTCAACTGATCAAGAGCAGTCCAGTGCTCTATCTAAGGGGGAGGAGCAAGGAAAATATGATGATAATAATATTGATAATGATGTTGTTGATGTTGGAGATGATGAGGATAATGATGGAGTCCCTCCTGACCATGTTGCTGACATAGCTAACTGTGCTGAACAAGTGGATGATCAAGACAAAATGAAAAATACTCCAGTCATTAATCCAAATAACATAATTCAGGAAGTACAAGGGCAGATTACCCCCTGGGTGGAATCTATCCCTCCTCCTAGTCTCCCTCAAAATCTCAAAGAACCTGTAGTGATTGATCAACAAGCCTCAACCTCCATCTCCTCACAGTCAAATGAGAACATTCTTAGTGCTATCCAAATAATGCTAGATACTCATCTGACATCCATGAAGGATTATGTTGACAAGTCAGCCTCTATAGTGAAGGAGTATGTAAATCAATCCATCTCCAATGTAAAGACTGAAGTTATGGCAAAACTAAAGCCCATCAAGGATAAAACGGTCTACCTGTATCAACAAATGACCAAGTGGTTTGTCATGGCAGAAAAGATAGTACACTCTCAATCTGAAATATTCAAATCCATCAACAATGACCTTAAATTAGCAGAGTCTGATATGAGATATGTCAAAGAGTATGTCAGCAAAGCAGATGGGGTGCTTCAAAATACAACATCTCATATTGAGAATTATGTGTGGTCAATTGCTACCCAAATGGATGCTGAGGCAGTAAAGCTGCAGGATGAGCTTAAAGATGACATTGAAAATGTCTTTCAAACCCTCTCTGGCACGATCACATCAGCTAACCAAGACATCAATCAAAGAATATTTGAAGAAGCCAGAAAGGGGGAGGATACCAATGCTGTAACCAACTCTGAGCTAGCCCTCAAAGTTCTGCAAGGAACAAGGATAGCCTTAAACCTTTCCCTCCTAGACAAGCAAAGAGAAGAAGATTGGGACTTCCCTAATCAAGAGAAAATTGCTCAAAATGTCAGATTGACAAAGCTAAGAGAGTGAGAACACATGATGCTAGCTGAAGAATTTATGGCTAAGCAAAGGGATGAGCAGAGCAAAGACCCAAATTTTGAATACTGGAGTGAGGACTCCAAGAGCATAATCCTGAATGCATGGCGAAGCCATGGACAAGTCTGCAAAGACATTGATAGAATCTATCCCTCTAAAGAATGGATAATGCATTTGGAAAGAAACATAAAAGGGAAAGAATATTCAAGGCAAATCTATTGAGGAAGGACAACCCAAGGAGGATGCCTTTAAGGTACATTCCAAAGCCATACCTGTACTTCAAAAGAAAAGAAAACAAGAAGAAGCTAGCTGAAATAGAAGCAGTAAATGCAGAAAAGGACACTACTACTGCTGCTGAAAATAAGGTTGATGCTACTGAAGACAAGGAGGCCTCAGCAAAAGGGAAAGAAGTTATTGCTGGCAATGCTGAATGCTCAACATCTTCTAAGAGGAGAAGAACTTAAATTAATGTATTTAGTTTTTTTCTTCTGGAAATCAAAATGTAATTTAAACAATGTCTCTCAACATTTTGACAGAAATGAAAATGAAAGCTTGGCTAAATCTATTGGTTTATGTTAGAGGCTAATCTTAATCAAATCCTAGTAGTAGTCAGTATCATTGCTATAGAGATTCTGTGATATCTGAACATATCGAATTAACAATGCTATTGTTTTGATAAACAATGTTGTTATTATGATTGTCTTAAATGTAATATGTATTGACATGATCTATAATGCCTAAGTTATGTCAACTTTTATATGATATGATATAATGAATGCTATATAATTCATTACATGATAAGTTTTCTCTTGTTATGTACCTTAACATTGGGGATGTTCTTCCTTCTTCAAATAGGGGGAGATTATTGGGAATATTGCCTTCAATGTTCCCTTGATTTGAAGAGGCATCACACTCAATGCTAAGTACATATTGTGTTTGATAAACCCTATTTTATCTCATGCTAAAGCAGGGTTAGGTTATTCTAAGAAGTGGAACATGTTCAGAGGTTTAATGCCAAAACCAATGAGTCGACCTCTTAGTCTCAGCTGAACCGCCGAGACAAGGCCAGGTGCCGCTGAGAAGAAGTCTGGGTCTGCTTAGCTGTAGATAGAGGAAAACCGCTGAGACGACTGTCAGTCTCAGCGGAGCCACTGAGATGGAGATAGAAGTTGACGCTGAGTCTGAAGGCTGTCTCAGCTCAACCGCTGAGACAGATTCAAATATAAATAAAGCACTAGCGGGATCTGTTTTTGGCACAAGTGGCTGAAAAGCAAGATATATTATTGACAGATGTCCATGCTGTGTCAAGGGCTTCTAATAGTCGTTTAAAGTCAGAAGGAGGTATAAATGAAGATGTTAGGTCTAAAAGGAGACCACTATTTTATCCGGAAGAGCTTTATTGTGTGCTGCAAGTTCTATCTTCTTCTAGCTTTCTAAAGGGCAATCTCTCAAGCTCAAGCTGAACTCTGCTGGGAGATAAGATAGTTTTTCCTGAATCATTCAAGAAGAACAAGTAGATCTTCAACTTTGTTGAAGGAGAAGATCAAGGAGAAACAAGACTTGTAGCTGCTGCTTCACAGTTCTGTTTCAAGACAACAGAAGACAAGATCTGAAGGTTTACTTTATATAAACTTATGTTGTATCTTTAACACATTACTTATCTGTAAGGCCTTTGTGCCTGAGCTGTAGGGCTTCTTAGCCTGAGTGTAGAGTGTTGGAACATGGTCTTCCACATCTCCTAGGTTTGAGAATAACAAATCCTATATGTATTTGATCTTGTGTGTTCAAGTGTGCAGGTTTACTAGGTCCACATGACTCAAGGAGTACACATGATGACTGCCCCCAAAATTTAGGCCAAAATTCGAACAAGCTCACTATCGCCGGCGGTAGCGATAGCGCCCGACGATAGCGTTGATTTGCGCCATTTCGGAAGCAATTTAAGAAGGAGCTAGCGCCCGGCGGTAGCTACTAGCGCTGGCGGTAGCGTGGCGCATAAGAGGCATAAAGCAAAATGTTGCCGCGGATTGAAGATCCTGCCGCGCAAAATGTTTCCTAATCCGGGCTAGCGCCGGCGGTAGCGCTAGCGCCGGCGGTAGCGTGAAGGCTATAAATTGGATGCTTTGGCTCCGTCTTCTTCATCCTCCTACAATCCCAAACTCCAGAGCTTCGTGCCACAGCAGAGAGAGGAAGATTCAGAGTGATACTCCCACAAATCCATGAAGGCTTAAGGAGATCCGTGGAGAAGATTTCAACACGCTTCATCATCGTGATGAAAGACCGCATCGACTACGATCATACTCTGCGTCTTCGTCTACTTCTCCAAGAGATCCAAATAGAGGGAGTTTTTATATTATTGTCTTTTTCATTTCACATCTTTTCTTGTAATCGTTTAAGTGAAATCACCTCGTGTTGGCGACTAGGTCTGGGGTAGGACTTAGGGCTGAAATTCGCCTCGTGTTGGCGACTAGATCTAGGCTAGGTCTAGGGGGTGCTCGAGGCCTTTCTGGGGATAGATTGGCTAGAGCGGCTTGAGGCCGTATCTGGGGAGAGATCGGCTAAAGCCAACCGGTTCGTGGGGATACGAGTCGGTATAGAAAATGAAAAAGAGTTTTTATTAATCGCCTCCGATCTCTAGCGCCATTGAGATCAAGTTTTGTAAAACTTATTTAATATCAATAAAGCTTGTCTCTCTTTTTTGTTTTACTTGACTTCTTGTTTTATTATTGCAATATTCCAAAGTTTTCTAAATAAAATATAAAGTTTTTGAAAACCCTTATTCACCCCCCCTCTAAGGGCGCCGACCGATCCAACAAGTGGTATCAAAGCTAGTTTTTATTCCAATCGGCTTAACAACCGGGAATAATGTCGTCTCATGATCTCGCTTCAACTAGTGGGAGAAATTTTTGTGAAGAGTAAAAATCACTTGCACCACCTTTATTTGAAGGGACAAATTATAAAGGATGGAAAATCTTAATTGAAAAATTTATTAAAACTTTAGACATCGAAGTTTGGAATTTAGCAATAGCAAGACCCGCAAATGAATCAAATAAAAAAGAACTTCAATTAAATGCAAAAGCTAAACACTATTTATTTTGCGGTCTATCAAATGAAATTTTCAAATTAATATATTATTTTTCAAGTGCATATAAAGTATGGCATTTTCTTGAAGAAATTTATGATTCTACAGGTATGGAACAATCGCAAGAACCGGAGAATATGCAAGCATGCACAACTCTTCAAGAATGCCCTCCTTATGACGAATCAATGGAGCACACATCAAAAGAAAGAGATGAAGCAATCTTACTTTTGGAAGAGGAGTGCCAAGAAGAAGACAAAGGAACATTATGTTCAAATCCTCCCTCATCCAAAAGCAATGTAAGGAAATCAAACTTCATCACTTGTACTTCCATTTCTACTTTACAATTGCTACAATTTACAAAGCGCAAACTTAAGAAACTAAAAAATGCAAATTGCAAATTGCGCTTAGAAAATAAAAATTTAAAAGCAAAAGTTAAAGTAGTATCAAAATCTGATTTATCTAGCTTTACTCATGTCACTTCAATTGAAAATACAAAACCTTGTCTTGATTGCAATAATATTAAAGAAAAATTTAAGGAACTCGAAAAAGAAATTATTTTTATAAAAGAACAAAATGAAAATTTACATTTAGAAAATTCATCTTTGATAAATGATTGTGCTAAGTGTAAAGAATATAAAATTGAAATTAAAGAGATGGATGAAACATTTGATGAATATAGAAACAACTATCAAGATCATATTGATTCAATTGTTTCCATTCTTAAAAATAGCACAATCGCTTATAATAAAGCTAGACATAATTTAAAAATTAAAAATGATGAATTAAAATAAAAAATTAACTTACTTACGAAAATTGTAAATACAAATTCACAAAATCAAACAATATCCAAAAGCAAGATGAATACAAATATGAATATCTTACTTAAACCTAATATTGGGAATAAGAAACAAAAAGCTTTTGGAAGTCATAAACCAAGTCTTGAATGGAGACCCAAAAGCAAAAATGAAAACTTAAATGCAAGGATCCATTCATCACATTCTTTTCCCAACTTAAATTCAAATGAAAACAAATTTCCATTATATAATAAATTCAAGAGTAATGATTATGGAAATTTGAAAAACAAAAATTACATTTTTTTCATGGTACGAATGGAAACCCATACTTAAGAATGACGCATTAATGTCAAACGAAAGGGCCCATTCAAACATATCTCCCCAAAAGAAAACACGATGTATTTGGGTACCCAAAGGAACCGTCACTCCCGGTCCTCTTTGGATACCTAAATCTCCTATTCATTAATATCCCATCATTTGCATGAAGTAGAAATCAATTAAAATGAAATACACAAATTTCTACTTCATGATATGCTTTAATGTCTTTTTCTTTTTGTGTTCTTTTTAAACTATCATGCCATGGTCATCCTATATAGTATTGGAAATATGATTTTATCTCATAAAGCTTAAAGAGTTTATAAATCATTTTTGATCAAAATTCAAAATCATATTTTTATTTTGATGACCTATCTTTTATTATTATAAATATCTTATATTATCCATATGAATAAAACTCTAAATTTGCTATAAGATATTTCAAATTAAATCCGGTTATTAGGCTATTAAGATTCTTAGCCTTCACCAACAAGTGGTTTAGTGAAATAACTTGATCTAAAAGAAAATTCAAGATTTAAATAAAAGCTCAACTTTCAATATGGGTGTCATTGTTCACAACAAAAAATTATATTGTGTTCTCTCCTTGATGTCAAACATGATCTAAACCATCACTATTGTTCACCTATCAAAAAATCACATATATATTCAAAATTCTTAATTAAAGGAAAATCACTAAAAGGTGTTGAAAGAAGTTATCTTCATAATGAATATTGAATTCACAAACACCACCATGATCTAGTGATATCTTTTGCTAAACATCTCTAAAATCATAATTCATATCAAGAATCATCTATAAACAACTATCACAAATTATATGATAACAATTGACATTATAATTGTTTACCATGGTTGGTGTTATGGTGTATTATGTGTGTATTGTGATTTATTTCTAGTTTAGACCTTTGAATCATTTTGATATCAAATCAAATAGAATTGTCACTCCATTCTAGGTCTCTAAGTTGAAACACAATCAAACTTTGGCATAACATTAATCTCAAATTTATCATACTAACATTGTCACCTAAAGAATATTTATATCTATGTTAGGTTTTATATGTCAGGGCATATCCATGTTACTATTTGCGTGAACATTACTCCTTGTTCACCGAAACCATGCATATTTGATTTGTTCAAACATGATATCTAGGGTTTTCATTTCCTTTTTTTAAGTTATAAGCACACGTCTTTAGAAAAGTCAAAATGAAAACATAAGTAAACATATCTCGTGCAATGATTATTTTGTCAAGTCATATAAGAAATCGCCAACGTTTCATGCAATTTGGACCATCCAAAACATCTCCTAAAAATCTGCAACTTCAGCATGGAACTACTATTGGGACACCTAATCAAGACCACCAATCAAAATTTCTAAAATCCTAAAAAATCGTTCACTGTCTCCCGCGCTACCGCAGGCGCTAGCGTCCATGTTGATTCAATTGTACTCCCAGGTTGAGTGTAGGATCTTTGTGAAGATCTGAGGTAGGACTTCTTGATAGGTCTGAGGTAGGAAATCAGGAGATTTCTGAGTTGTAGGATTTGGAGGACTCTGAGTTTGTAGGGTTATTGAGCCTGAGGTAAGGTTTGGAGAAAACCTGAGAGATTCTGAGGAATCTGAGTTGTAAGCTCTTGACGTTGAGTTGGAAGAGTTGGCCCCGTCTAACACATTATTAGAAGGGTGAAGGGGGAAAGAGGACTACTCAAGACACCCTATCTTGAGGAACCTCTATATATGCTTATATGCTTTCTGTGTGCGTGCTTATAACTTTTACATTCACTGAAAACAGCTAGGGTTAAAAAGGAAAGCAAAGAAAGAGACCTATTCACCCCCCTCTAGGTGATCTAGACTACTACTGATAAACTATCAATTGTCACTAGTATATAATGTGCTCGTAGGGACTTTGAGCATTGGGATATCTCGTGCGCCTGCAAGGACGCTGGCTCGTGCGTCGACCTGGGTCCCCCATACAATTTAATTGAACGTGCCCCGCCAGGCTATTGTGCCCGTGACTTCATGGAATCACACCATGAAAATCCTAAAGGAAGTGCATCAATAGTGTACTGATCTAAGTAATAAAGTGTGTGAGTGAGTTAGGTCATCCACATGGAACATAGAGTGAATATACCCAATATTTCAACGTCAAATGCTAGTTAAGAGAATCAAAACTTTGCTTGAAAGCATAATAGAACAAGAAAATAATGAGAATCAAAGAACAAGAGGGAAAATCTAACCAACCAAGTCATTCAAGTAAAGTAAAACACATAAATTATCACTAACATTAAATGCATGAAAATATATAAGTTGTACAATGTAAGAGAATTGAGAAGTAGCTTATAAACTAAAAGATAAAGTGAATTCTTGAGCACCCAAGGTTTATGCTAAGGGAGGATGAAGATACAAAGTGAGAACAAAGTCTATTCCTCGGGTATGAGAGAAGAATCACGGGTCATCAATTCGGCTTCTCTTGCAAATCCTCGGCTACCGACCGGGGTCAAGGAGGAGCTCTCACTAACCTCCGAAATTACCCATCTTCTCTCTGTGTTCTCCCGCCTTCACATCTTCTTCGTTGTTCCTTATTGCTCCCTTAGACTCTTTGAAACCATAGCATGGCGCTGAAGTGCTTTGAGGAATCCCTTCTTGAACTAGAAGGAGCATCCAAAAGAATGGAGAAAAGAAGTTTCTTTGCAAAAGATCAAAAAATTAGCAATTGGTCGTGCATGGTCGTGCGCCTGCACGTGCGCTTTCTACGAAAGAATTGGTGGGAAAATCTACTCCGCCGAAAAGTTAAGAAGGCAGGCTTTCAAGATAAGACACATGCTTGTGCTGTCTGAGTCACTCGATTGTGTGGCCTGAGGCACAAGATTATATTACTACATGTACACCGCCTGACCATCAAAATCTTTATCAGCAACCCGCACATGCATGTGCACATGATCGTGCGTGAAGAAGCGCACTGGCAGAAGACAGAACTCGATTTTCTAGTGAATTTTGAATTTGTTTACGCACGATTGTGCATAAATGGTGCATGGTTGCGGGCATGGCCAGTCGACGCATTAGTAATCGATGCACAAAGAACTCGATGCACAACGAATTGACGCACAATCGACTAACAGACGTGCAAAGTTATGCGCATAATAACTCACAGTCGCAAAATAATGCACGGTCATGCGTGTGTTCACTGAAAAACACTAAGACATGAATGAAAGAGAGAAAGATGGGTTGCACAACCATGCGCATCTAAGTGCACAACTGTGCCCCTTATGCAAAATTTAAAGAATTGTACCAAATGCTGCCAAATGAATCGGAATTCATGCCATATTGGTTGTTCATCTTTATGACTATTTGGGCACTTGGGTCACTCTCAAGCTAGGATGGTCCAACTCTTCTGGTACGTGGTAGCGCTAAGTGACCAATAATAGTTTAACGCCGTCTATGGCAAAGAAGTTCCCAATCCTCTCAAGAAATTCCAAAGACAGTACTTGCTGTGAAAGTAATCATGACTAACAAAAATGGCAAGAAGAAATACTCGTGTAGCCGGCGGGGCAGTTCCCGAGGAACATGCCAATCAAGCTCCCGTTAACTCACTAGCTAGCAACATGCCACTTCTTGAGGAAGCCATAGTCGCTCTAGCAACACCCATGGGAGAGTGTGTGTGCCCATGGAGGAGTGTCTGGCTTAGGTTCTCACCCTGCTAAGAAATTTAGGGGCCTCTCATGCGCCCAATGCAATCCTCGCTCCAGGAAATCTACTATCACTATTCTCAAACCGCATCTCACCCGAAGATGCAGCTCGCTTCAAGGATGAGTTGTCCAACATTGCCATCTCCATGCATCTCACACTGCCCGACAGACTTCCATGGTGTGCTCAACATAATCCTCGTCTGGTAGATTTAGGTGTTGCAGAGGCCCACAGAAGGCCCACTCACGAGGAAGTGTGCAACATGATTGAACAGGAATACGAGCACGTCGGGCGGTGGATCGCGTATCCACGACGCCCCTTTCATCGCGACTCTCCACTATCTCCACAAGTTCTGGCACATCCAGCTCCACATGGATTCAAGCTGTCCAATTTCGAGACCTTTGATAGGACTGATGATCCATTGGAGCACATAAATCACTTCACAATGATCATGCAAAACAATGCCCCCAATTAACTATTGTGTCATGTCTTCCCAACAACTTTGAAGGGACATGTTCGCACATGGTTTCATTTTCTGATGGATAGAGAGATTGACAACTTCGTGGAGCTCACTCAACTATTCACTGTCCTGTTCATCTCCAATCGTCAGATTGTGTAAGACCCCTCTCATCTATTCAGAATCTGTCAGAATGAGGTGGAACGTTCAAGGAGTATTTCCTTCATTTCACTATCGAAGCGCGACAGATTATAGGGGTCGATCCTGAGTTTATGCATGGATTTTTCTTCAGGGGGATTCGACCTGATGGCTTCTACTCGGCACTGATGAGAGAAACAATGTCTAGCTACCTCGACCTTATTCACCACGTCAAGGCCCAAAAAATAAAGACAAAGCAATAAAGGCGTATCGACAGCACTTCGAAGGTAGCCTGAAAAGAAAGAAAGAAAGAGCATGATCCATCACTGGTACCTAAGAGGAATGACATGTATCACAGTGACTCCCGTCGAGATGGGAGCACCGACATCATCAGAACTTCACTCCCTTAACGCCTCTCGGATAGATGTCTTATTCTCCATCCACAATCATGTCACTCTTCAGGGGCCTAGGGCGCTCGCCCCGAACTCGGGGGATAAGTCCAAGTTCTATGACTTCCATCGGGGTTTTGGGCATATCACATATGATTGTTCGCGCCTAAAGAAAGAAATAGAACAACCCAGAAGTTTCCATACGAAGACCTGGCTACCGTTCCTTCTCCTGTTCAAAGCACGCTCCACTTGTGACGCTTCTGCTTCGGTGACTGATCACGCGGACACGACTAAAAACTTTGTTTTTTTTCAAGAGACTTGTAAAAAGAAGCGATGACCTATCTGTTAGATCTTGAGGCGCCCTTAGAGGGGGGGGGGGGTGAATAAGGGTTTTAGAAAATTTTAGGATTTAAGAATTTTTTTGTGATGTTCTAATAAGTAAATTGAAACAAAAGTAAAGAGTTAGAAATAAGAAATGAAATCAATTTTATTTAACATGAAAAGACATGATTATCATTTATAAACTTTGATTACAAATTCTGATTTCTATGACGCTAGAAATCAAGGTGAATATGAAATACTCCTTTCGTTTTCTATACCGACTCTTCTCACTAAGAGCCGGTTGGCTTTAGCCAATCTTTCCCCAGATACAGCCTCAAGCCGCTCTAGCCTTTCTATCCCCAGAAAGGCCTCGAGCACCTCTAGATCTACTCCCTAGACCTAGTCACCACAACCGCGGTGAATTCCCCCTAAGCCGTGCACGGACCTAGTTGCCAACAATCGCAGTGAATTCTCTAAACAATCACAATGAAAGAGGTACAATAAAATATAAAAGACAATTAAAAACTCCCTATGAAGAATTCTGGAGATGGTGAAGAGCCGCTGAATATCGCTGAAGTCGAAGCATGCATTCTTCGCGTTGAGTGAGCGTTGTTCCGATCCTCCTTCGAATTCGTCTCTTGAATTTGTGTGGGAGATGGTGGTCTGGAAAATACGGCCCTTACAGAGTTTCTGAAGTGCTGGAATAGGGCTCCTTGGCATAGATAGTTGAAGAGAATGAATACCACCTATTTATAGGATAGGAGATAACGCGGGCGTTAAGGCTAACGCCAGGCGTTGACTCAGCATAGAAATAATTTGATGGCTCGGATCTTCAAAATAGGAATGAGTTTATACATCTTTAGAAACATTCATTTTAGACAACCTTAACGCTGGCGTTGAGGCTAACGCTTGGCGTTAAGTCAAATCATTCCCAAAATGCTCCTGCAATCACGACAGCTTCCCTCCATGCCATTTTCGTCTTGGTGGGAATGAAAGTTAATGCCGACGTTAATTCCTAACGCCTAGCGTTAGACTACATTCATCATTTCAGCTTGTGAGCAAGTCCAGACCAACAATGTAGCATCCCAGTGTCAATTTTGTTCAAACATGCATGCTAAAAACACAATGACAAACAAGATCAGATACAAGTAAGATTTTTTATTCTCAAATCAAAGGGATGCGTAAAACTATGTTCCAACAATCGCCCCCTTTTGATAATAACAAATCCAATAGTGTTAAATCAGAGTTATATATAAGATATGTGTTTTTAGAAAGAGATATGACACTAAGCATCATAGAGATAAGAGTTATAATTATAGTGCTCCCCCTTAGTGAATGCTCTTATAAATTAGATTCATGCTCCCCCTTAAACTAGTGAATCCTACTCCTTTAATCATTAAGATTTATCATTTTATTCTCCCCTTTTGTTATTAGAAAAAGTGGGTGGAGTGAAAACAAAAACTAGAATAAATAGGACAAAAGTTGGGACAAACTAAGGGAGGATAAGTGTTTTGTTTTAAGCATAAAGTGGGTCATAATTGAGCTAAGAGAGAGCAGCACAATTGATAAAAATGTGATATGATAAGCGCAAGTAATAACATCCCATGTACTTTACCAAGTTATTCTTCCACTTGTTAGAAAATAGTGAACATCAGAGTTTGAAAGATGCAAGTGAAGGAGAGACCTTAAAAATAAGCATGATAAAGCATGATAAAAATACATGATCAACAATGTGGAAAAAGCAAAATAAAGTTACTAAGATTAATATTTTTGCAAAGACTATTTTTGTTTTGGTTTTGACTCTTCCAACAATATGTTTACTCTTCACATTTGAGCATTAGCTTTGAAAATTTTCCATAACTAATAGGCAAGCATGATTTGATATATTTAAAAAAATAAGAGCTACAATGTAACTAATTCATATTTCAAGTAAAAAACAATGTAGAAATCATGCATTGCAATCTAGTGCTTTCACTTAAGTTTTTAGAGAATCATGTAAATATGCATTAAGATCCAATTCTCATGAGTAGAAGCTTTATGAGAAACAATGATGTGTGCATAAAAGTGTTTTGATAAGAGTATACAAGAGAAATAATTAAAACACATGACATATGTAATGAAATAGTAAAACAATATTAAGATTGTAATCTTATAATTACTTTCACACATCAATTCTAGAAAAAAATTTCAAAGCACATAAAAAGATTACACAAGACACTTTACACAAGACACTTTACATTTCTTTCTAAGGTGCTCAACCTCACATTGCTCATTAAGACTTTTCAGGAGGGTGAGTAATGTTTGGTGGAGTTATCTTTGTCATTTTACTTTGAAAGTGCACAGTGTGCCTCTGAGAATCTTCTATAGGGGGAGGTGGGTGAATAGAGATTTAAATTTATTTCTATTCTATTTGTGCAAGTACAATAAAACCTAAGTATTATGCTTCATCAAGATAAATCCCAGAATAAATAAGTGCAGTTAAGTAATGAAAGAAAAACAGCAAATGAAATCTAAGTTATGAGGGACAACACAGAAAATTGAAAATCCAGAAGACACAGAATTTTTTATTGAGGTTCCCCAAAATGTGGGTACTCCCCTCTACTACCACCTGGTAGGGATGCACCACTGTGCCTGAGTCTTTTGGTAAGGAGACTCTTTGAACCACTGATCTTTTGACAAGGAGATCATGAACACCAGATCTTTTGATAAGGAGATCTTGAACCACCAGATCTTTTGATAAGGAGATCTTGAACCACTGAATCTTTTGAAGAGGGATTAATAAAACTCTCTTACAGAAAGGGATTAGAAGGAGAAAGTAATAAGAGAAGGGTTGTTGGAATTCTGTTTTCAGAATTCTTATGAAAGGCTGTATGAAGAACAACCTCTTGAGTCTTTCACTGGATCTGCTCTTGATTAACTCCTGCTTATAATAGTGATGGATTGCAGGAGCTCTAGTTTTCAGATCCTTGTTCTTCTCTTCCTATTGAACTCTGGCTGCTATATGATAGTGTTGAGAAGCAGCCTTCAGTTGTTCTGTTGTTCAGGAGAGAGCAGTTCTTTCTTCTCTTTTCTGTTCACTGTTAGGGTTCCTGGGAGAGGAAGAAGAAGAGAGAACACTAGAGAGAAGATGATGGCCGATTGTAATGACTGCACTTTGTCTCTGTCTTTTCTGCCTTTATATTGTCTCTCTTCAATTTGAATTCCATTCCAATTCTGGTAAGTCCTGAAAAGGTATTTTTTTTCTTTTCAATTTCTCTTTCTTCCTATTCTTGATTCTCGACCCGTCTCCCAACTGTAAGCTAGTTTCCAAGAAAGCTTTCCTGTCCTCTATTAATGATTCCTTCTATTTCTGGCAATAATTAAGCTGTTGGAGAACGGTCTTGAGAGATGTGGGCCATGAGAGAGAGAGTCCAAAAAGACAGCTGAAAAAGGTTTCCTTTTTAGATTATATTCGACGTAGCGTCAAGTTCACTTCCTCTCTTATCGACGCAACTTTGAGTTCTTATAGGGGCGGCTTTGATTTCATCCTTGCTCTGATTAAACTCTGCTAGTCGACGTTGCATCAGTAATTTATTGACGTAACCGTCAAGTTGAAAAACATGGCTCTGAACTTCATTATCTACGTCGAGATGAAGTCGACGTTGCGTCGACTTTAGATGACTTCGACATATATTTCCTTCTGTGTTGAATTGAGGTAGAAGCTGCGTCGACTTCACACAGTACTTCGACAGGTCCATGGCAGATTGTCATTCTGAGGCTCCTCCTGATCAGCTGCTGTACTTACAGCTTCCATTTATATATCCAGATTTCTCTGAACATCTGTAGTAAGCTCCCCCTGAACTGTTCCATCTATTTGCTGATCATTCAATTTTTTTGGGAGCTCCCCCTGATCTGCAGGCTCCCCCTGATATGCAGGCACCCTCTGGATCTGTGCACCTTGAAAGGTGGTCACTTGGTTAGGAGCAGGCTCATTATTATCATACCCTTTATCCTGTCCACTCTTATCAAGGATAGGTCTTTCTTCCTCCAATATGTTCTCCCCCTTTTTGACCTTGCTGGCTAGAGAGGTTAAGAAATTCTTTGTGACCATGGAGTAAGATACAAAATCTTGGAGACTCTGAAGAGATCTTTTAAAATTTAATAGCTCACCCTCCATTTGTGAATATTTCTTGTCAAACCTTCTTGCCTGAGAGGCCACCTGGTCTGCAAATGTGGAGGAGGCAATGGCCACAGCTTTGGAAATGACATGCTCAAGATCAATTGTGGATAAATGAGATGTAGATGGAGGAGGTGATGGAGGAATGTCTTCTTGGATAGGGGATAGAGGGTGGTAAATATCAGGTGAGAAATGTATTGATGGTGGTGGAGGTAGAGCAAGTTGATGATCTGGAATGAGGGTGGATGGTAATTGATGGGATAACTGAGGATGTTTGAACAACCCTAATACTGATTTGGGCTAGGATTACTATGTGTTGACTAGGATTAAGTTGACACCCAATGTATAGTCTAAGGGTCATAGTTTTAGGTTGATAAGGTAGCATGAACTTAGGTTTTCTCTAAGTTTCTACATTCGACGAACTCTATACTGGGTTCGACGAATTGCTCTCTGTGTTCGACGAACGGCTTCCTCTCTGCGTTCGACGAACGTCTTTCTCCATTCTCTGCGGTTGATGATCTTCAACACTCAGCGGCTCAGCGGTCGACGAATTCTTCAGTTCAACGAACTTTAACTTGAGATCGATGAACTCCAGCCTGAGTTCGACGAATTCTTTATCAGATGTTCAGTTCGACGAACTCATCCTTCAGGTCGACGAAATCTTATCTCAAATCTACGAATTTTCTCTCAGTCTGTTCAGATCAGTTATTCTATTTCTCTAAACTCAGTTCAACTATCAGATTCAGTTCTATTCTTCATTTGGAGTTATTCTTCCTGATAAAACAAGTTTTATCCTTCCTTTATTTTATTCTCTTTCCAATTCCTTCTTTCGAGAAAAATAGCCGCTTGGCTTATTGGAAAATGATATCATTTATTATTGAAAAGGAAAGGAATTAAGATTGGCTGAATCAGTTGAAGTTCCAAGGAAAGATTTAATGCAGATTATTCTATTCCTATTCAGAGATATTTGAAATTCAAATCAGTCGTCTTCTGTCAAGGAAATATAGTATACCAAAAAGAAAAAGAAGATAGACACAAAGATAGAAAATATCAGAGCATCTGTCAAGAGAGAAAATTATTCAGAAAAAAAAAGAAGTTCATCTTCCTCAAGCAGCATCTCATTCTCTAAGAACTTCTTCAAGATCAATCTCTCAGTGTTCTGCTGCAAGTTTCAAATCTTCTATAGAGCAACAATAATCTGAGAAACTTCTGTCTCTCAGATTCATCAGCTTATTAAGGAAGATATTTTCATTCAAGAGAAAGCTCCATCTTCAAGCTGTCAAGAATTTCAATCAGACAGGGAGAGCTTTACACCATCAATCCACTAGATTCTTCTCTCAGATTGTTGATAGAGAAGAACTTCTTAACCTCCTTTATTCCATCTTGCACAGGGATCTAACTCCCTTCAAAAGTTAACCTCTTGGTGACAGGGCACCTGAACAAAAACCCGTGGTTTAGTTAGAGCACCTGATCAAAAGCTCACTTGGTGTGTGGACACCTGATCAAAAACCCCTTGGTGATAGGGCACCTGATCAAAAACCTAGTGGATCCTACCAAGTGTGGTAGAAGAGTAGACGTACCCAGATTTTTTGGGGAACTACTATAAAAATCCTTGTGTCTCTGTGCTTGTGATTTTCTGTGTTGTTGTGCTGTGTTGATTTGTTTTTATTCAGTTTTTATAACTCACTCAATATACACACATATATATCACTATTTTAATTCCGCTATAAAATTAAGGGAAAAGTTTTTAATACTCTATTCACCCCCCTCTAGAGTAACATTAAGATCTAACCTCCACTTTCAATTGGTATCAGAGGGTAGTTGATTTTTACAGGCTAACACCTGAATCATAAAGATCAATTAGATCTTAATTTATTATAGAGTCTTATTTTCCTAAAAACTCATGGCACTAAACAAAGAATATTCTAGCACAAGACCTCCTGTGTGAAATCTCAGTAAGTTTGCACTATGAAAGGCAAGGATTAGGTTGTACATGAATTCTATTGATGAGGAAATTTTCAATGTGATTTTGACAGGACCTTTAGCTCCAACAACAACAACAAGTGCTGAAGCACCAGTAAACAACAATGCTGTTCCGCCACCTGAGTGGACAGAGGCACAGAAAAAGCAAAGAAGTGCAGATGCAAAAGCTATGCACATTCTAGCACAAACAATGTCTGATGACATTTTTTAGAAAGTGGTGGAATGCACCTCAGCAAGAGAAATTTGGATCTCTCTCAACAATATGGTTGAAGGATCAACTGATGAAAGAAAGGACAGAAGATCCCACCTCATTTCTCAATATGAGAATTTCAAAAAGGGAGAATCTGAGACAGTTGCTGATATGTATAACAGGCTCCGCCTCATAATTAATGAGCTGAAATCTTTGGACAAAGTGATCTCTATCACTGAGATAAATGATAAGATCCTTATGTGCTTCCCCATCACATGGGACTCTAGGATCTGGCCAATCAAGTAAGCCAAAAGCCTTAATGAGATCTCAACTGAGAGCTTGTTAGGCAAACTAAAATCCTATGAGCAGCTTATCAAAACCAGAGAAGCTGAACAATCAACTTCATCTTCAGCATCCAAGAAGGAGAAGAATATAGCTTTCCAAGCTACTGAAGAAGAAGAAAAGGCTCCAAGAGATGAGGAGTTCATGAGCCTTTTAGCCAAAAGGTTCTACAAAATGGCTAGAAAGGACTTCAAAAAGAAGGACTCCAGATCAAGAGAAAAACCAAGGTATGATAAATCAAATTCTAAAGAGATTATCTGTTTTGGTTGCAGGAAACCTGGACATATTCTGCCAGAATGTCCAGAGAATCAGAAGAAAGAAAAGAGAAAAGAGAAAGAAGACAAGAAGCACTCCAACAAGTCTTCCTCCCACAAGCACAAACACAAGGGAAGAGGATTTGTAGAAGAAACCTGGAGTGAAACTGAATCAGAATCTTCATCAAGCTCTTTTGATGATGAAGAAGAATCAAAAGAAAAGGACCAATGCTTGATGGCCATTTATGACTCAAGCAGCGAGTCAGTAAGTGTATCTTCATCCAACTCTTCCAATGATGAAGATAATGAAGAAGAAAGAAGCTTCTGTATGATGGCTATCAATGCCTCAGCAAACAACTCAGATGAAGAAGAATCAGGATCAGAAGCTGACAATGATACAAATCAGGTAATATCTAATTTTGATTTCAATTCAGTTGAATTCAAAGATGAATTCAAAGTTCTTTGCTTAGACTTAATAAAATCTGAGAAGGAGATAATCACTCTCAGAAATAAGCTTGCTGAAATGAACAATTTAAGTGTAGAAAATGCTAATCTTAAGAAAGATTTGGCTGCCTCTAGAGAACAAATTATTCTTATTAAGAATAAACTTTCTGAGGACAAGAAATTTGAAGAATCTCTAAATGGGAGAAGCATCAAACTGATGGACATTACAAGCACAGTAAATGCCAGATTAAGTGGCAAACTAGGCTTGGGTGCATCATCAAGTGAGCCACCTCTAATTAAGAAAAATATACTGTCTACACCTATAAAATTCATTTATGCTAAGAGCAAAGAGGTTGTAGATGTAAATAAAAACATTTCAAGTAAGGATCTTAAGAATAAAGGAATTCAGCAGAATTCGTCGAACGGAGCTCAACGAAATCAGACGAATTCATCGAAAGGAGATCGATGAACTCTGAAGACAGATTTTCTGTATAGTCATTATTCGAACAGCGCTCGACGAAAGCACACCCATTCGTCGAACGGCGATCGACGAACTCAGCCCTGTGAAATTTTCCGAAGATCTAGGAGTGAGCAAGAATAGAACAACTCAAAGCAATAGCCAACAACCAGAAGCACATGAAAAACTTCAATCTTTATTGATACTTATAGAAATCTTCATTACAGGGCGAGGTATACATGGCGAGACATGATTTCGCCAGTACACAAAAAACAGGAGAAAATACAAGCTGAGAAAGATAACCAGCGGTCTGAAGATTGAGACCGCCTGACCGCCCGACTTGCCAGTTCGCTCGACTAGAAACCGAGACCGCCCGAACTGCTTGCCCGCGAGAACAACACCAACCGAGAACTCCGCGACCTCCACTGATTCTCCCGAACTCCATCAACCCGCACTGCAAGCCGTGAGACCACCCAAACACCCTAGAAGAAGAGGTGACCGCTGCTGCCCGCACAATCCGCAGAAGCTGCACAAAAGAAGTTTAATCAGAAAGCCACCCGGTCACAAGAAAATGAGACCGCAGGAACTAGTCGCGAGCTCTGCTTACACTTGGTGCGATTAATTTTGTTGCTACAATGGCTCTTATTTATAGGCGTGAGACCTGATCCAGTCACCACCCTATGAGATTGGGTCACCACCCTTGATCGCGCGACCAGACCGGTCAACCCGAGCGATCAGCAAAAGATCCTCCTGCTTAGTGAGCTCGCCAGCTTCAACATAGACAAGGAGACCGCCACTCCTCCAAGAAGCCGCCCACTACCAGTGTTTGCCACACGACCTCCTTAGAGACCGCGAACACACCAGGCCGACTAGGGCATCAGCCCGCCATGTCGACCAAACATCAGTGACCGCATATACCAGCAGATCGCCGAAGGACCAGCTATGTGAACACACACCGGAGGCCGCGCGACTAAGAAGACCTTAGACCGCATATACCACAGGAACCCGAACAGCCATAAGACCGGACTGCCCCTCCAGAGAACAGACCGCGCGGTTAACAGCTTAACCTGCATGGTACAGAATAGCACGCCACGCGGTCTGACAAATCAGACCGCGCGGCCTAACCTCGGCACCTAGGACAGAAGGAACGGCGGTCACGCCAAGTAGACCTGCGGCTAGACCAGAGAGATCAGACCGCAAGACTGCGCGGTTTGCTAGACCGCGCGATCTCCCCCCCCCCAGACCGCCAACTTCCACAAACTTCCACTTCAACATTTTCAACACTCCCCCTTGAAGTGGGAAGTTGAAAACAGCCCAAGTAAACTCCTTAGCCAAGTGAACGACCCCTTCGCCAGCGCCTTTGTGAAAATGTCAGCAATGTTGTCCTGACTCCGAACATGCTCGACCGAAAGAGACCCCTCCAGCACCTTCTCACGAATGAAATGATGCTCGATCTCGATATTCTTGGTCCTCGCGTGACAAACTGGATTAGTAACCAGTTTGAGAGCACTCTCATTGTCGCCGCGGAGCAGAGTCGGACCCCGAACCTCCTTATGGACGTCTCCCACCAACCTCCTAAGCCAGATGGCTTCTTGAGCTACCAAGGCCGAAGCCTTGTATTCCGCTTCTGTGGTAGAGACAGACACGGAATCCTGCTTTTTGCTGCACCATGATATAGCCGTGGGGCCCGCCATGAAGACGAATACAGACGTCGACTTCCGATCATCCGAATCTCCCCCGTTATCAGCATCCATGTACCCATGCACCTCGAAGCCCGCATCCCGCCTGTAAAGGAGACCCATATCCGAAGTCGCCTTGACATACTTCAATATATTCTTGGCCACTAGTAGATGAGGCATCCGTGGTTCCGCCATATAACGACTCACCCTGCCAACCGCATATGCAATATCCGGCCTAGTGATCGTCAGATAGATCAAGCTCCCAACCAGAGCTCGGAGCACAAGCGGATCTTCCAGAATCCTCCCCTCATCCTTCCGAAGTTTCATGGACCTCTCCAGAGGTATAGAAATGCACTTCCCTTCATTCATGCTGAATCGCTCCACGATTCGCTCCGCATATCCAGCCTGGGACACCAGCACTCCACTTTCCTTCCTCTGCACTTCGAGTCCAAGGAAATGGTGAAGCTCACCCAAGTCCTAGTGATCGTCAGATAGATAGCTCAGCCCGAAGCTTTGCTACCTCCTCCTTCGAATTCCCCATCACGATCATATCGTCGACATAGAACATCACGATGACTTGAAGCTCCCCGCTCTTCTTGACGAACAAGCTCGAGTCAGAGTCTGAAGCACCAAAACCACAGAATAGGAGATATTCTGCTATCTTTCCATACCACGCCCTCGACGCTTGCTTCAACCCATACATGGCCTTCTTCAACTTATAGACATAGTATGGAAAATCTTCAGATACGAAGCCTGGCGGCTGGACCATGGAGATGTCCTTGTCAATCTCGCCGTACAAGAACGCATTCTTTACGTCGAGCTGCCAAATCTCCCAACCCCAAAACGCCGCCAAGGTAATCACAAACCGAACTGAAGTCATTTTTGCCACCGGACTGAATGTCTCTTCATAGTCTTCACCGTATTGCTGCGAGAATCCCCGAGCCACAAGGCGAGCCTTGTAATGCTCGATACTACCGCCAGCCTTCTTCTTGAGCTTATAGACCCACTTGCATGTCACAGGGGTGATGTCCTTGGGCTTGGGCACCAGAGGCCAAGTCTCATTCTTCTCAAGAGCTGTCATCTCTTCTTCCATAGCCGAATCCCACTGCTTCACGACTTTGGCCTTCTCAAAGCTCACTGGTTCCCGCTCATCCAAGGGACCAGCAAAGAAACATGAGACAAAGCTCACCATGTTTCCTCATGTATAGCGATCAGGGGCAATGATCGTTCGCTTCGATCTCCTCAGCTCCTTCCCCTGACTCGTAACATCCTCAACTGCTTCTTCACTAGCTCCCCTTCCAGACGTACTAGGAGCATCACTCACCCTGCTTCCTGAACCAGAAGCCCCCGCCTCAGAACTAGACATGGATGGACCACCTGGAGACAAAGGCAGCTCCACCTGAAGATTTTCCACAGCTCTCTCTGGCTCCTCCACCCTGCTTTCTGGTAGCTCAACACCAGAGCTCCCCTTGTACGATGTCACCTCATCGAACACGACGTCGCGAGATACAACAAATCTCCGCGTCTTTGGGTCCATGCACTTCCACCCCTTCTTCCGATCATCATATCCCACGAAGACTAGCTTCCTTGCTTTCACATCTAGCTTCGTCTGAAGCGCATCTGGAATGTGCACATAGCAGGTGGAACCAAACACCCAAAGGTGTGCCACACTTGTCTTTTCCTTGAACATCATCTCATGCAGGGTCAACATGTTGATGGGACTTAGAGGCATCCTGTTGACGACGTAGGAAGCACAAGACATTCCCTCCGCCCAGAAGGACCTTGGGATACTCTTGGCATGCAGCCAACACTTGCAGGTCTCCGACAAATGATGGATCTTCCGCTCTGCAACTCCGTTTTGTTGTGGAGTATGTGCACAAGTAAGCTCTCTCCGGATGCCCGCTTTCCTGCAAAAACTAGAGAACTCACCAGAGGTGAACTCCCCCCGTTGTCAGTTCTCAGCTTCTTAACTCGCAAGCCAAGCCGACCCTTCACAAGCTCCTTGAACTCCACAAACATGGCAAGCGCCTCCGCCTTATCTTTCGGAAAATAAACCCAGACATATCTGGTATAATCATCGATCAACACCAGCATATACCTGCTGCCTCCGATGCTTGGGGTAGCAGTCAGTCCCATCAAGTCACCGTGGATGCACTCCAACGACACACTACTCCTTGTCCGCGACTTATCAAACGACAGCCAATGAGACTTGCCGAACTGACATCCCGCGCAAACATGACCATCACCGTAGGAAGATAGACTAGGCAGACCCTTGACCAGACCTTTCACCGCCATAGCCTTCAGCTTGTCCATCCCTATATGCCCCAACCTCTCGTGTCATATGACAACACAATCATTCGTCCTCATCTTGTCGACATAAGAACTTGTCGATAAAACGAACAAGTCTTTTGCCCTTCTCCCGACATGAACGACCTCGTCCTTCATCGCCTCAATGTTTCGAAGAAACTTCACTTCTGTTGGGCCGAACAGAATGTGATACCCAGCGTCTACAGCGTTGGTCACGGAGAAGAGGTTTTTCCTCATTCCGGGCACATGATAGACACTCTTCAAAGTTAGTGGCCCTCTATCACTGCCCAAGGAAACAACCCCCACCTTCTCAACACTATGCACGGTATTATCAGCCGTTATGATGGCATCATTACCTGAGTAAGGCTGCGCTGAAGTAAGCTTCAACTCATCCCCGGTGAGGTGATGCCCACACCCCGAGTCCATGATCTAGTCCTCCTGATAGTTGATAGGAGCCGCAGCTCCAACAGAAGCCGAGAAGGCTTCTCCCCATCCTCCATCATTCTGCCTGTCCTCAGCTTCCTCCTTCCCTGCAGCAGCATGCCCCGACTGAAGATTCACCCGACAATCCTTCTTGATGTGACCAAGCTTCCCGCACCTGAAGCATTTGGGACCTTCTCCCTTCTTCTTCCCTTCAGCCTTAGGAGCATAGCCTCTCTCCTGCTGTCCAGAAGTTGAAGGCCCATAGCCTCCAACAGTCTTCTTCTTCTTATCCCACTTCTTCTTCTTCTTCCCTGTGAAGAGAACCTCGCCTTCTCCCCATGACACTGACACCCCTGCCATCTTCCTTGCCAGGCTCTCCTGCTACGCAAGCAGATTCTCCAGCTCCACCAGAGACGACTGATTTGCCCAACCCTGCACCGACGTCATAAAGGCCACATACTCCTTCCGCAAGCCACGGATGATGTGCCTCTTCAGCTTCACCTCAGAAATTGGCTCATCAGGATCCAGTGATGAAATCTCGGCGCACAGATTCTTCATCTTCAGAAAGAACGTTGAGATAGAAAGTTCACCCTGAGTCGACCTTGCCAGCTCATTTTCTAGAAACTGTAGCCTCGCTACATTCTTCTTGTTAAACAGCCCATCCAGGGCTCTCCAGATCTCCGCAGCTGGTCCACACCCCAAGATGTGGTCGAACAGGTCAGGTGATATTGCCCTCTTCAGAGTGAATTCTGCTTTCGCATTAATTCTCCTCCAGTTCCTCACCTCATGACCATTGTCCCCAACTGGGACAACTTCCTCCGTGCTATCTCCTCCGACCACCTCCCAAAGGTCCTCACCCAGAAGATAACTCTGCATACACGACTTCCACTTCTTAAAGTTAGTCGAGTTAAGCATCTCAATTCCAAGACCTCTTGCTTCCATGGCTCTACCACTGGTTCCTTCTTCACAAAGGCGATGGCAACAATGAGTTGTTCACTACTCTATCCACTCCAACCTCCCTCTGATACCATGTGAAATTTTCCAAAGATCTAGGAGTGAGCAAGAATAGAACAACTCAAAGCTATAGCCAACAACCAAAAGCACATGAAAAACTTCAATCTTTATTGATACTTGCATAAATCTTCATTACAAGGCGAGGTATACATGGCGAGACATGATTTCGCCAGTACACAAAAATAGGAGAAAATACAAGCTGAGAAAGATAACCAGCGGTCTGAAGATTAAGACCGCCTGACCGCCCGACTTGCAAGTTCGCTCGACTAGAAACTGAGACCGCCCGAACTGCTTGCCCGCGAGAACAACACCAACCGAGAACTCTGTGACCTCCACTGATTCTCCCGAACTCCAGCAACCCGCACTGCAAGCCGCGAGACCGCCCAAACACCCTAGAAGAAGAGGTGACCGTTGCTGCCCGCACAATCCGCAGAAGCTGCACAAAAGAAGTTCAATCAGAAAGCCGCCCGGTCATAAGAACATGAGACTACAGGAACTAGTCGCGAGCTCAGCTTACACTTGGTGCGATTAATTTTGCTGCTATAGTGGCTCCTATTTATAGGCGTGAGACCTGATCCAGTCACCACCCTATGAGATAGGGTCACAACCCTTGATCGTGCGACCAGACCGGTCAACCCGCGCGATCAGCAAAAGATCCTCCTGCTTAGTGAGCTCGCCAGCTTCAACATAGACAAGGAGACTGCCACTCCTCCAAGAAGCCGCCCACTACCAGTGTTCGCCACATGACCTCCTCTAGAGAGCGCGAACACACCAGGCAGACTAGGGCATCAGCCCGCCATGTCGACCAAACATCAGTGACCGTATATACCAGCAGATTGCCGAAGGACCAGCTATGCGAACACACACCAGAGGCCGCGCGACTAAGAAGACCTTAGACCGCGCGTACCATAGGAACCCGGACAGCCATCAGACAGGACTGCCCCTCCAGAGAACATACCACGCGGTTAACAGCTTAACCCGCATGGTACAGAACAGCATGCCACGCAGTCTCACAAATCAGACCGCACGGCCTCACCTCGGCACCTAGGACAGAAGGAACGACGGTCACGCTGAGTAGACCTGCGGCTAGACCAGAGAGATTAGACCGCAGAGGAAGACAGCAAGACCGCGCGACCTCCCCCCCAGACCGCCAACTTCCACAAACTTCCACTTCAACATTTTCAACAAGCCCAGTTCGTCGAACAAAAAACATACAGAAAAATGAAGAATTCTTATTCTAAACATACTATCAATCCTTTCACTGAATGGATAATACCTCCAAGGAGATATCATCCAAAAGGTTATAAGGATCAACCTGAAATGTTTTTTATTTCAGAGTTTTGTGGTAATATAAAAGGACCCAAGGTAGTCTAGGTCAAAAACAACTAGTTTATTTTTCTATTTTGCAAGTACACAGCTATCCAGCAAGAATGAACAATGGTATTTGGATAGTGGCTGTTCAAAGCACATGACAGGAAATAAGGCCAACCTGAACAACTATAAGGCAAAGCTTGGAACCAAGGTGATCTTTGGAGACTCCAACTGTGGACAAACCAAACGCCATGGACAGATCAAGTTTGGAGCAGTGACCTTCAAGGAAGTAGCCTATGTCAATGGTCTGAAGCACAACCTCATCAGCATAAGCCAGTTATGTGATGAAGGTTATCAGATAACTTTCAATAATTCCTTATGTCTTATTACCAATAATAAAAATATTACTGTATTATCTGGTATTAGACATGGAAATACTTATTTAGTCAATTTTGACTCTGCCAATTCTGATATTTGCTTATTCAATTCTATAAGTAAAACAAATGAATTATGGCATAAAAGGCTTGGACATATTAACCTTAGAACTATCTCTAAGCTTTCTAAGGACAATCTTGTTAGAGGATTACCTTCTGGCTCATACAAGAAGGAAGGATTCTGCAGGGCTTGTCAATTAGGTAAGCAAACTAGAAGTAGTTTTAAATCTTTATCCAAAAGTGATTCACCTAGGATTTTATATTTGCTGCATTTGGACCTTTTTGGACCTACTGCAATACAAAGCCTAGGAGGGAAGCATTACTCTCTAGTGATTGTAGATGACTTCTCAAGATTCACTTGGGTGTTCTTTCTTAGGAACAAGTCTGACACCTTCAGTGTTCCGACAGACTTTCTCAGGTCCACTATGATTGAGTACTCTACTGTAGTTGCATTGATCAGAAGTGATCATGGTACTGAGTTTGAGTCTCTTCTGATGAGAGAATTCTGTGGAAAAGAAGGGATCGGGCAATGTTTCTCTGCTCCTAGAACTCCTCAACAAAATGGGGTAGCAGAAAGGAAAAATAGAACCCTATTTGAATCAGCAACTACATTACTTGCTGATGCAAACTTGCCACTCTCTTTTTGGGCAGAGGCAGTGAACACATCAAATTATGTGTTGAATAGAAGCCTGATACATAAACTTAAGGGCAAGACTCCCTATGAATTACTTAAGAATAAAAGGCCTAAGGTTAACTATTTTAAGATATTTGGTTGTAAATGCTATGTGCACAACAATGATAAGAAGTATCTCAGGAAGTTTGAAGCAAAAGCTGCTGAAGGCATTTTCCTTGGATATTCTCTTTCTAGTAAGACATACAGGGTTTACAAAAAATCTACTCTTAAGATAGAAGAGTCCATGCATGTATCCTTTGATGAGACTAACATGTTAATTGAGGAGAGGAACACCACCTCTACCAAACATACTATGCAGGTACCATCTCTATATGAAGAGCTCAATGGATTAGATCTACAGAAAGAAGAATCTTTACTTCCACCAACACAAAATCTTGAAGACAGTGAAGAAGAAGATCATCCAGATCTTGCTGCAAGTTTTAATCAAGTGACAGCTGAACAAATTCCCCAAGTGGATATCATTACTGAACCAACTCCAACAGTTGACCACATCACAGTTAGAGATCATCCAATATCATAAGTGATTGGTGATATTTCAGCAGGTGTTCAAACAAGGCATCAACTACACCAAAATCAGATGCACACTTGTTTCCTATCACAAGTTGAACCTCAAACCATAAAAGATGCAGAACAAGATCCAAACTAGATTCTTGCTCAACCAATTTGAAAGGAACAAGGTTTGGGATTTGGTTCCAAGACCAAAAGGCCATCCAGTTATTGGCACCAAATGGGTCTTCAGGAACAAGCTTGATGATCAAGGCAATACAGTGAGAAATAAAGCAAGATTGGTAGCTCAAGGATATTCATAGGAAGAAGGCATAGACTATGATCAGACCTTTGCTCCTGTTGCAAGACTTGAATCTATTAGGATCTTTTTAGCCTTTGCTGCATTTAAGAAATTCAAGGTATATCAAATGGATGTAAAGAGTGCATTTCTTAATGGAGACATTAAAGAAGAAGTCTATATGGAACAACTGTTGGAACATGGACTTCCGCATCTCCTTGGTTTGAGAATAACAAATCCTATGTGTATTTGATCTTGTGTGTTTAAGTGTGCAGGATAACAAGTTCATATGACTCAAGGATAACATAAGAAGGTTGCGCCCAAGTTTGAAGCGAAAACTCAAAACTGGACGCTATAGCCTGCGGTAGCTCCAGCGGTAGCTGCTAGAGTAGGCGGTAGCGATAGCGCTAGCTGTAGCGTTAGCGCAGGCGCTAGCGCAAAATAGAAGAAGAATCTTGACAGGTTTCCTTGGAATAAAAGATTCGCACACACAAAATATTGCCTAATCTGAGATAGCGCCGGCGGTAGCGCTAGCGCTAGCTCAAAACACAAGAGGAATCTCAGCAGAGTTGCCACAGATTGAAGATTCTACCGCGCAGAATATGTCCTAAAATGGGATAGCGCCGGCGGTAGCACTAGCGCAGGCGCTAGCGCTGAGGCTATAAAATGGACCCCTTGGCTCCGTCTTCCTTACACTTCCATAACCCTAAACTCCAGAGCTTCGTGCCACAACATATAGAGGAAGGTTCAGAGAGATGCTCCCACCAAAAGCTTAGAGAGAATTTCTGAAGGAGGACTTCTTCACGCTTCATCCGACCGGCGACCGCTTCAACAACGCTTATACTACAGCGGTCCAACGTCTCCAACTTCAGAAGTTCTTAGAGGGAGTTTTTTTTATTGATGTTTTTATATTTATATCTTTATTCTTATAATCGTTAGTGAATTCGCTTCGTGTTGGCGACTAGGTCTGGGTAGAACTTAGGGCAGAAATTCGCCTCGTGTTGGCGACTAGGTCTCGGGTGTAGGTCTAGGGGGTGCTCGAGGCCATATCCGGTGAAGGGTTGGCTAGAGCGGCTTGAGGCCGTATCCGGGGAAGGATCGGCTAAAACCAACCGGTTCGTGGGGATACGAGTCGGTATAGAAAATAAAAAGAGTCTTTCTATTAGCTTTGATTTCTAGCTTCGATAAGAGATCAAGTTTTGTAATCGTGCTTCTCAAGTTAATAAAATCATGTCTTTACTTTTACTTCACTTGATTTGTCTTGATCTTCTCTAGTTTAATAATCAAAGCTTTTTCAAAGTTATTCAAAATATATTATAAGTTTTTAAAACCCTTATTCACCCCCCCTCTAAGGGCGCCTACCGATCCAACAAGTGGTATCAGAGCCAGGTTATTCTAAATCGGCTTAACAACCGGGAATAATGGCGTCTCATGATCTCGCTTCTACTAGTGGGGTAAATTTTTATGAAGAAGAAAAATCTCCTAAACCACCTTTATTCGAAGGGAAAAATTATAAAGGGTGGAAATTGTTAATGGAAAAATTTATTAAAAGCTTAGATATCAATGCATGGGATATAGCAATAGTTAGACCAGCGGACGAATCAAATAAACAAGAGCGTCACCTAAATGCAAAAGCTATGCATTATATTTTTTGTGCTTTATCCCAAGATATTTTCAAATTAATATATTGTTTTTCTAGTGCATACAAAGTATGGAAATTTCTTGAAGAAATGTATGATTCTCCTTCTACAGATATGGAACAATCGCAAGAACCGGAGAATATGCAAGCTTGCACAAGTCTTCAAGAATTCTCCTCTCATGACAGATCAATGGAGCAGACATCAAATGGAAAAGAAGAATAAGTACCTTCTTCGGAAGAGGAGTGCCAAAAAGATGTAAAAGAAACGATATGCACAAATCGCGCCTCTCCCGAAAGCAATGTAAGGAAATCAAATCCCATCTATTGCACTTCTATTTCTACATTACAAATGCTACAAATTACTAAGCGAAAAATTAAGAAATTGAAAAATGCAAATTGCAAATTGCGCTTAGAAAATAAAAGTTTAAAAGCAAAAGTTAAAATAGAATCAAATGTTAATTCATCTAGTCTTACCCATGTCTCTTTGAATGAAACTATTACTCCTTGTTTAGAATTTGATAATTTAAAAGAAAAATACAAGGGACTTGAAAAAGAACTATTAATCGTAAAAGAATAAAATGAAAAATTATCTTTAGAAAACTCATCTTTGATAAATGATTGTGCTAAGTGTAAAGAATATAAAATTGAAATTAAAGAAATGGATAAAACATTTGATGAATATAGAAACAACTATCAAGATTATATTGATTCAATTGTTTCCACTCTTAAAAATAGCGCAATCGCTTATAATAAAGCTAGACATAATTTAAAGATTAAAAATGATGAATTAAAATAAAAAATCAACTTGCTTATGAAAATTATAAATTCACAATATCAAGAAATATCTAAAAACAAGTTGAAAATGAATATGAACATCTTAACTAAGTTTAATAATGGGAGTAAGGAACATAAAGGATTTGTAAATCAAAATCAAAATCACCATTATTTACAAAATCGTGTTTCTCCCAACTTAAAAATAAAACTACACAAATTTCCTATGAACAACATTTTAATAATCATTACAATCATAATCATCAATATAAAGATAATCTTAATGGAAATTTGATGAATAACAATAACATTAAACCAAGGTTTGAATGGAGGCATAAAATAAAAAATGAAACATTCACTTCGCATGAAAGGACTCATTCATCTTTGTCTTCACAAAAATCATCACGATGCATTTGGGTACCCAAAGGAACCATCACACATGGTCAACTTTGGATACCTAAATCTCTTATCTACTAGTATCATCCAAATGCATGAAGTAGAATACTTTCAAAATGAAATATACAAATTTCTACTTCATGATATGCCTTAATGTCTTTTTCTTTTTCTTTTTGTTTTTTAAAAAAAAACTATCATGTCATGGTCATCCTATATATTATTGGAAATTTGATTCTATCTCTTAAAAGCTTAATAAGTTTACAAAATCAAATTGATCAAAATTCAAAAATCATATTTTATTTTGATGACCTATTTTTTATTCTTATATTCATTGCCTCTAAATATCTTATATTATCCATATGAATCAAACTCTAAATTTGCTATAAGATATTTCAAATTAAATCCAGTTATTAGGCTATTAAGAGTTTTAGCCTTCACCAACAAGTGGTTTAGTGAAATAACATGATCTAAAGGAAAATTCAAGATCTAAATAAAAGCTCAACTTTCAATATGGTTATCTTTGTTCACAACAAAAAAAATTATATTATGTTCACTTCTTGATGCCAAACAAGATCTAAACCATCATTATTGTTCACCCATCAAAAATCATATATATATATTAAAAATTCTTAAAATGTATTGAAAGAATTTACCGTCATTTGAATTCACATGCACCACCATGATCTATTGATGTCCTTTTCTAAAATTCTCTAACATTATATGTCATAATTCATATAAAAAATCATCTAAAAACTACTATCCTTATCATATGCATATGAATTATATGATAACAATTGACATTATAATTGTTTACCATGGTTGTTGTTATGGTGTATTGTGATTTATTTCAAGTTTAGACCTTAGAATCATCTTGATATCAATAAGATCAAATCAAATTGAATCTTCACTTCTTTTTAGGTCTATAAGTTGAAACACAATCAAACTTTGGCATAACATTAATCTCAAATTTATCATACTAACATTGTCACCTAAAGAATATTTATATCTATGTTAGGTTTTATATGTTAGGGCATATCCATGTTACTTTTTGCGTGAACATTACTCTTTGTTCACCGAAACCATGCATATTTGATTTGTTCAAACATGATATCTTAGGTTTTCATTTCCTATCTTTTTCAAGTTATAAGCACAAGTCTTTAGAAAAATCAAAAGGAAAATATAAGCAAATATATCTCATGCAATGATTATTTTGTCAAGTCGTATAAGAAATCGCTAACGTTTCATGCAATTTGGACCATCCAAAACATTTCCTAAAATTCTAAAATTTCTGCATGAAACTACTATTGGGATAATTAATCAAGATCAACAAGTAAAATTTTCAAAATCATTGAAAATCATGTACTGTTTTCAGCGTTAGCGCTAACGCCGGCGCTAGCAAACCTATCCGGTTTTCTGTAATTTTAAAATTTTGAAAAATTTCTAAAAATATATTAATCTATATTTTCTACTTAGTTTTGCACTTCTGTGTTTCTTTATTTTTTGAAAAATCAAATACAAAACTACAAAAACCAAATTACAAAAAATATGTTTTTCTTTTTCGCTTGTGTTGTTTCCTTTGTTTAAAGTTCATCTTTATGCAAAAATCAAATATAAAAATTATAAAAGCAAAAATTACAAAAATATGCTTTTATTTGCTAAAATCAAATACAAAAATATAAAACTTTAAAACTATAAAAAAACTGTATGATTTTTGTGAAAAATCAAGCATGATTTAATTTATTATTTAGAAATTCTACAATGTTGCAATTTATCTTTTCAAACTACTTGGACATTGTCTTTCTTCATGCTTTGATATATCTATTCAAATGTGCATCAATTATAGTTTAAAAGTTGTGTAGGATCAAGCTTAACATGCCTCTAAGTATGAGAAATGTTTTATGTTTGATAATGATATTTATTCACTCACCTTTTTTTTTGCATTGTCTACATATGTATTTAATCTAAGAATGTTTGTGTATGTTTTGTATTAGTACAAATAAATTAAAATTGCACAAGTATCTTACTTACACTGCTTTATTTTGCACTCTTAAAAGTTAAGAAAAGTGGTTTATTTCTTTCAAAAATTATAATGGTTTGCAAAAACAAGTGTATTCAGAGAACTTTGTACAAAAAAAAAATCATAAATTAACAAAGATAACCCCACCAAGCACTACTTGAACCTCCTGATAAGTCTTAATAAGCATTGTGAGGTTGAGCACCTTGGAAAGAATAGTAAAGTGTCTTGTGCAAACCATAGCCTTCTTTCAAAATAAAAACCACTTACTCTTAAGTACACCGGATCACTAGTTTCAATATTAAATTTAAATATGTGATCCCCCAAGCACTACTTTGCACCCTGATAAGTCTTGATGAGCATTGTGTGTGCAAAGCACCTTGGTAGTTGTACTTTTTATTGTGCATTAAAGTGTGTGGAAGTGCTCGTACTTTACATATATCTTGTATTTTTGATTAAAACATTTGTTTACATTACTCAAAAATACACTTATGTGCACATCATTATCATCCATAACACTTCTTCTCATGAGTATTGGATCCTAATGCTAATTCTATATTACCTTTTATTTATGAAATGCACTAGATAACCTAACATGTGTTTCTATAATGTTTGGTATGATTTGAAATTGTGAATTGAAATAACATTGTAGTAATCTCTTTGTGATAATATTATTTCATGCTTGGTTATTTTTTTCAACCATAAAAGATTTTCATTGAAACATGATTTACATAAACATCTTCTTTTTAAAATTAAACTCATATATCTTTTTTATGGATTATTCTTGATTACAATAAGATGTTTCATTTATTTCTACAAGTCTTCCGCATCATCACCATATAACTTTTACCTTGCACTTTCATGTTTATATCAAGTCTTAAATCTCAAATTTTTTCTTAAAAACAAGTGGTAGACTTGCTTGGTAGAATTTATATTGGTTGTTCTAACACGCATATCATTTTTATAGTAACAAACTCTGATTTATTTCAATATAAACGTGTATGCTAAACGCTCTTCCAACAAGTGAAACATTGCTAAAAGGATGTTGTTTCTTTCTTCCAAAATGCTTCAACTCTTATCTTTATAAAGTTAGTTTTGAAACTCAAAAACATCTCCTTTTTTAACTTAAGCTCTTATTTAGTATTATGGTGTTTCTTTTTCGAAATCTTCCGCAATGCTCAAACTCTGATACATTCATGAATTTCAATATAGCTAAGTATGTTTTATTTCAAAAAATTCAATTATGATTCTTCCCATTAGATTTAAAAGCTTCATGTTTCAAAAAACTATTATCCGTGACTTCATATCTCACCATAGCGGGGGCGTAGGGTTGTAGACATTAGATAAACTTATCTTTAGTCATGTCTTGTCCTTAACCGGGGAGGGTTCCAGTGGGGCCTTGCGAGGCACTGGGGGGAAAGAGTGCTAGGTTGAGTTTTGTCTAGTGTTTGCATATGGGACTAACACCCCAACCTACGGCATGTTTGCATCTCCTCATGCCCATCCGTCACTTAGTACGGGGCTAGGGTGTAGACATATTGTCTGGGTAGATTGGTTATTTGGAAATCCTTATTTTTATGCTTAAAACTTTTATATAAAGGGAAAATCATTACTTTTTTATGTTAAAAACTCTGATTTCCTTCTATGAAAAATTTTGTAATGCTTATAACTCTGATCTATTTAAATGAAAAACAATTCTATAACTCCTTATCATTTACTTAAAAAAGCTCGATCATGCCTTCTCTTTTATTTACACATTTTTTAGTGCTTTGTTTCCCTACCCACTTTTGCTAATAACAAAGGGGGAGAACTAACATGATAAATATAACCTGCTATCATAAACCCAACATGACAAATTCAGATGATAGCTTACATATTAGGGGAGCATTCACTTAGGGGGAGCATGTATTTAGGGGGAGCAATTCTAAATGCTAAAATCGATAATTATCTTAAGTCATCACTCTCACACACACACAAGTAAATTTCATCATGCTTATATATTAATGCTTTGATTTATCATTAATGGATTTGTTATTATCAAAAGGGGGAGTTTGTTGGAACATGGTCTTCCGCATCTCCTTGGTTTGAGAATAACAAATCCTATGTGTATTTGATCTTGTGTGTTTAAGTGTGCAGGATAACAAGTTCATATGACTCAAGGATAACATAAGAAGGTTGCGCCCAAGTTTGAAGCGAAAACTCAAAACTGGCCGTTATAGTCGGCGGTAGCTCCAGCGGTAGCTGCTAGAGCAGGCGATAGCGATAGCGCTAGCGGTAGTGTTAGCGCAGGCGCTAGCCCAAAACAGAAGAAGAATCTTGGCAGGTTTCCTTGGAATAAAAGATTCACACACACAGAATATTGCCTAATCTGAGATAGCGCCGGCGGTAGCGATAGCGCTAGCGCTAGCTCAAAACACAAGAGGAATCTCAGCAGAGTTGCCACGGATTGAAGATTCTGCCGCGCAGAATATGTCCTAAAATGGGATAGCGCCGACGGTAGCACTAGCACAGGCGCTAGCGCTGAGGCTATAAAATGGACCCCTTGGCTCCGTCTTCCTTACACTTCCATAACCCTAAACTCCAGAGCTTCGTGCCACAACATATAGAGGAAGGTTCAGAGAGATGCTCCCACCAAAAGCTTAGAGAGAATTTCTGAAGGAGGACTTCTTCACGCTTCATCCGACCGGCGACCGCTTCAACAACGCTTATACTACAGCGGTCCAACGTCTCCAACTTCAGAAGTTCTTAGAGGGAGTTTTTATTATTGATGTTTTTATATTCACATCTTTATTCTTGTAATCGTTAGTGAATTCGCCTCGTATTGGCGACTAGGTCTGGGTAGGACTTAGGGCAGAAATTCGCCTCGTGTTGGCGACTAGGTCTCGGGTGTAGGTCTAGGGGGTGCTCGAGGCCATATCCGGGGAAGGGTTGGCTAGAGCGGCTTGAGGCCGTATCCGGGGAAGGATCGGCTAAAGCCAACCGCTTCGTGGGGATACGAGTCGGTATAGAAAACAAAAAGAGTCTTTCTTTTAGCTTTGATTTCTAGCTTCAATAAGAGATCAAGTTTTGTAATCGTGCTTCTCAAGTTAATAAAATCATGTCTTTACTTTTACTTCACTTGATTTGTCTTGATCTTCTCTAGTTTAATAATCAAAGTTTTTCAAAGTTATTCAAAATATATTATAAGTTTTTAAAACCCTTATTCACCCCCCTCTAAGGGCGCCTACCGATCCAACAACAACCACCAAGTTTCATCTCTCCAACTCACTCCTCCTATGTATTTAAGCTTAATAAAGCTCTCTATGGTCTCAAACAAGCTCCCAGAGCATGGTATGAGACCTTAGCTAATTTTCTTATAGAAAACAAGTTCTATAGAGGCATAGTTGATAAAACCCTATTTTTCAGGATACATAAAAATCAAACTCTACTAGTTCAAATATATGTAGATGACACAATTTTTGGCTCTACTGATTCAAACTTATGCAAAAGGTTCTCTAACCTAATGCAATCTACATTTGAAATGAGTAGTATGGGTGAACTATCATACTTCCTTGGTCTTCAAGTGAAACAAACTCCAAATGGCATCTTCATATCACAATCCAAGTATGCTAAGGAATTAGTGAAAATGTTTGGTATGTCTGATGCTTCCACCATGAAAACACCCATGCCCTCAAATGCTGTTGTTGATACTGATGAATCAGGGAAACCTGTTGATCAGAAAGTATATAGAGCAATTGTTGGCTCACTACTTTATTTAACAACAAGTAGGCCTGATATAATGTTTGCTACTTGTATTTGTGCTAGGTTTCAAGTTAACCCCAAAGAATCTCACCTAATTTTATTAAAAAGAATTTTGAGATATATAAAGGGTTGTCCTAATCTAGGACTCTGGTATCCAACGACATCAGAATTTGAATTAACTGGATTCTCCGATTCTGATTATGCTGGATGTAGAGTAGACAGGAAAAACACACCAGGAACTTGCCAGTTTCTTGGTGATAGGCTTGTGTCTTGGTTTTGTAAGAAACAAAAATCTGTGTCTACATCAATAGCTGAAGCTGAATTCATAGCTGCAGGCAGTTACTGCTCACAGATATTGTGGATACAAAATCAGCTCCTAGACTATGGTGTCAACTTAAATAATTCAATTATATTTTGTGACAATACTAGTGCAATATCTATAGCAAAAAATCCAGTTCTCCATAGTAGGACTAAACACATAGAAATTAGGCACCACTTTATCAGAGATAATGTGGATAAAATAAAATTTACCTACAATTCATCTCTACTGATTTGCAAAGAGCTGATATTTTCACCAAACCCTTGGATGAAAAGAAACATATTTTCTTTATAAATCAGATGGAAATGATAGATGGAGATTCAATCTGATAAAATTTAAATTTTCTATTTATCCCCTCATTTCCTCGAACGGAGAACGACGAAATGCTATCGTTCGTCGAACGGAGATCGAAGATACTTAATAAGTCAGGATCGACAAAGATAAGCGCGATCATCGAATGGAGATCGACGAAAATTATTTTTTCGTCGAACGCAGTCAGACGAAGCCCTATTTCTTTTCGACTTCTGATTCTATTAGGTTTAGCCGAACCCTGTTCTACAAAAGTGTGCGCCCTTCTCCGATCTCTCTATATAATCAAAGCTTTTATCTTATTTTATCTTTGCGCTTACAGAACTTGCTCTTTCCCTCCAGTTCCCCTTTGCACTTGTTCGTTCTCTCTTTTGCAGGTAACAATGGCGATTTCTCAAGCAGTTCTTTCCTCGATGAAGTTCGACGCAGGTTTCGACATTGACTTCAAGTCGTTTGAGCATTCCGATCAAATCTTCCAGGATATTCTTCATCTGTTTAAAGAACAATAGCTAAAGAAGATTTTGACAACCAGAATCAAACTACCAGTGACTGAAATCAAGGAATGGGCTTATACAGTCAAGCCAGAGAATGATACCCTATCAGGAACCATATCAGGAAACCAGGTTATTCTAACCCCAGTAACATTATCTGAAGTTTTTGGTTTAGTAAATGGTAATGATGATTTAGATATATCTTCTTCTGAATTCGACAATGCTTTGGTTAAAATGGGTTATTCCGGTGGAAACCCTAACCACCTTTTAAAGAAAAACTTATCTGTGGAATATAAGTTTTTAGCTGATGTAGTGGGCAAGGTGTTGCTTGGGAAAACCTCAGCCCATGACTACATTACAAGGCACCAATTTCTGGTGATGGTGGCCTTGGTTGAGAAGAAGAAGATTAACTGGGAAATGATTATCTTTGAATCATTAAGGAAGAAAATCAGCAAGATGAATGTTGGTTATGGTAGAATTTTGGGAATCCATCTTCAGGAAAGGCATCCAGACCTTTTGGTCTCTCCTAAAGTTTTCATCAATGCCAGTAAAAGGCTGACCTCAGCTTTGTTTGGAAGATGGGAAAGGATTATCCCAAAGAGGACTCCAAGAGCAGAACCATCAAATACAGCTTCAGAAGGCACCAGGACTGTACGAGTCACTCCCCTAACCCTTCCAGAAATTTCTCCTGTTGTTTCTCCTCCTCCTCTCCCTTCTCATCCCACTACTTCTTCTGAAGAAATTCCTCCTCCCAACTCTCCCATTATCCCTTCATCCTCATTGCCATCTTCTCCTACTCTTCAGATTCACCCATCTGAAGAGCCTTCATCCTTCAATAACATTTCATCTCCACCTTAATCACCAACCCTTCCCCAATCTCCTATCCCTCAAGATATCTCTCCACCTCAATCACCTATTCATCCACAATCACCTATTGATCCACAATCACCTATTCATCCTCAATCACCTATCCACCCTCATTGCCCTATTCATCCACCCATAGCTCATGCTACCAACAACTCTTTCCCATACTCCATCCCATCATCTTCTCACCCTAACCAAGATCTTGTCTATATTGATTTTAAATCTGTTGCTGATCAGATCTATCAGCACATTGCTCCAAAGCTGAATGATCTACTGGATGCAAAACTTGCTCCAGTTCTTCAAGCACTTGCCGATCACTATGCAAAACTAGCTTCCTTCCCTTCACCCTCCTATTCTGTCCCTTCTTCTAGGGGTCTATCTTCAGGATTTCCTGAAACTAGGCAGTGGGAGATGTCTGATGAAGAAGCTCTAGTTCTTACAGCTTTCAGTGTAGATGCAGTTCAGGCAGATTCAGAGATGACAAATTTAGTTCTTCCAGCAATAGAAGAAATACATAATATTTCTATTAATCCATCCATAGATATTATTTATTTGCTTTCTAAGTTCAATACAGTTTTCAGAGATTTGCCAGAGTATCCAGTTTATTCCAAGGCAATTATTCCTTATACTGCTCCTATAGATAAAGCCATATTGAAAAAATTTCTCAAGAGTTTTGAAATACCAGTTTAAGTTCCAGTTATTGAAGTAAGTCCAGCTCTTCCAGCTCTAGTTCATGTTGAAAGTCCAGCTCCTCCAGCTCCAGTTAATGCTGAGAAAGATACTTCTAAAGTCTAGAAGCTTATTGATGACCTCTATGATAATCCCCAGTCATCTGATGACAGTGATAATGATGACAGTGATGATGATGATTCTGATGATAAATCATCAAGGAAAAGAAAAGCTAAGCATATGTCAAAGGCTGCTCCTAAGCCTCCAAATCCCAACAATGATATTCCCTACTATATATTGCATAATATCACTCTCACTAGGGACTCTCCTGCTTGGATGAGGATTTCAAGAAATGAAGCAAATAGAAGGAAGAAAATAAGGAAAACTGGTTATTATCCTGATAAGCCAGTTAAGTTCAATCCTCCTCCTCCTCCTCCAGTAGCAGGTGCAGCTGGCTCAGCAAAGTTCTCTTCTTCCTCTCAAAGTTACTCTTCCCAACAATCCAAGAGACCAGCTAGTTCCAGTGGTTCTCAGAGTTCTAGGTCTTCAAGACCTCCTTCAGGCTCCTCAAGATTAATATCTTTAGAATATAAGTATCATGTCTCTGATGGCTCTTCTCACAGAAACAAAAACCCTCAAGATTCTTCTCATGTTCAAGACAATATTTCTGAGTATAACCCTTATTCTCCCAATCCAGAAGAAGAAAAGATAGCTCAAATGGCAAGATTCAGAGAATCCATTGCAGTAGCCCAGATAAATAAAATAAAAGCTGAAGGTAAAGTTTGCTCCAAATTCTCAACTATGTCAGAATTCAGAAAGAAAGAATTTGAAAAGTACAAATCCAGAAAAGTGTTCAATGCTAAAGAGTACTTAGAAAAGCACCCAGAAGCAGTAGTTCCTCAAGCCAAATTTCAAACTATTCTGGGAGCTCAGGATCTTTATATGAGCAAGAAAGAATCAGAAAATCCAAACAGACAGATAATTTTCAAGGCTCCATCAACAAAGAAGTAAAAGGTTTAGACTATTTGGTTTTGTTGATATTTCTGTTTTATTGTAATTTTGTTAAACTCAGAGCACTACTTATTTTATCTGCTGAAATGGTTTTACATTCTGTCAGATATATTTATGCTCTGCTGTTTTTCTGTTGTTTATTATTTGAAATTTGTTAAATAGTATCCAAACCCAAATAGGGGGAGATTGTTGGAACAACCCTATTACTGATTTGGGCTAGGATTACTATATGTTGACTAGGATTAAGTTGACCCCCAATGTATAGTCTAAGGGTCATAGTTTTAGGCTGATAAGGTAGCTAGAACTTAGGTTTTCTCTAAGTTTCTGCGTTCGACGAACTCTATACTGGGTTCGACGAATTGCTCTCTGCGTTCGACGAATGGCTTCCTCTCTACGTTCGACAATCTTCAACACTCAGCGGCTCAGTGGCTCAGCGGTCGACGAATTCTTCAGTTCGACGAACTCTAACTTGAGATCGACGAACTCCAGCCTGAGTTCGACGAATTCTTTATCAGATGTTCAGTTCGACGAACTCATCCTTCAGGTCGACGAAATCTTATCTCAGATCGATGAATTTTCTCTCAGTCTGTTCAGATCAGTTATTCTATTTCTCTGAACTCAGTTCAACTATCAGATTCAGTTATATTCTTCATTTGGAGTTATTCTTCCAGATAATACAAGTTTTATCCTTCCTATATTTTATTCTCTTTCCAATTCCTTCTCTCGAGAAAAATAGCTGTTTGGCTTATTGGAAAAATAAGACATGGGAAGCTTTACACCATCAATCCACTAGAGTCTTCTCTCAGATTGTTGACAGAGAAGAACTTCTTAACCTCCTTTATTCCATCTTGTACAGGGTTCTAACTCCCTTCAAAAGTTAACCTCTTGGTGACAGGGCACCTGAACAAAAACCTGTGGTTTGGTTAGAGCACCTGATCAAAAGCTCACTTGGTGTGTGAACACCTGATCAAAAACCCCTTGGTGATAGGGCACCTGATCAAAAACCTAGTGGATCCTACCAAGTGTGGTAGAAGAGTAGACGTACCCAGATTTATTGGGGAACTACTATAAAAATCCTTGTGTCTCTGTGCTTGTAATTTTCTGTGTTGTTGTGCTGTGCTGATTTGTTTTTATTTAGTTTTTATAACTCACTCAATATACACACATATATATATCACTATTTTAATTCCGCTATAAAATTAAGGGAAAAGTTTATAATACTCTATTCACCCCCTTCTAGAGTAACATTAAGATCAAACCTCCACTTTTAGAGGAGATGGCTCTGGGACTGAAAGGGATTGAAGCTGTTGCTACTGTTGTTGTTGTTGCTGCTGATGTTGTTGCTAAGGGGGATCTGGAATAGTCTCCAGTAGAGGTGGAGAAAGAGGAGGAGGTATAACATCCCTTGGAGGGTTTGGTATTTGCCTTTCTGGCTCTTGAGTGGGAAGAGATGGAGGAGGAGGAGCTGGGGCTTGACCAGGCTTTAAGATTTGCCTTGTCCACTTAGAGAAGATCCCTATATTAATCCTCTTCCCAGGAGGGATGGGAACTCCTTTTGATCTGCATAATGTTGGGTAGTGGTGGAGAAGAGCTTGACTCATAACTCTCATATATGCATTTTCCTTATGAGAGTACTTGTGCCCAATCATTTTTAGGAGGCATTTCCCCTAATTGATCCTTTTATTCAGAACTAGAGCTCCCATTAACTGAAGTTGTTGCTTTGGAACAACATCATGTGCTGATATTTTATAGAGCAGCACTTTCCCTACAATATCTGCAAGGAATCTGTATTCTTCCCCAAGGTCAATCTTCTTCAGATTGATGGGCTTGTCCTTCTTGAACTGCATAATCTCCAGGGCCCTCTTGGTCTCATCCCCTGATAATTCTTCTGACTCATTTCCAAGAAGAAGATCATAAGTTTGGTTCAATATGTCCTCTGTTATCAGGACATCTGTGTTAGAAATTTTTCCTTTAAGAGAGCCATCCTATCCTATCTGAGCATTATCTTTGAACTCTGTTAACTTGATATCCAGGATCTTGCATCTTGTTGAGATAAGCTTGGTTAGGCCGGCCTCCTGAAACAAGCCAAGTATGGCTTTGAAGCTTTCTGCCACTGCACTGAATGAATCTACGTCCACATCAAATCCGAAGTTCACTTTTGGTGGAGCCATTTGATTCTAAGTACCTGCAAAGACAAAAAGAAGTGAGAAAGAGAGAGAGACACGAGAGGGATGGAGAACAGGAGAGCAAGAGAGCAAGGAGAGGAAAATTTGAAAGCGTAAATATTTCGACGCAGTAATTACTTAAAAGCAGATGAATCGCCGCAACTTAGGGTTTAGGTCGACGCACCTTCAATAAAACTCATTATTTAGCGCGCAACGCTGTGACGGGATTGCTTCTAGAAACAATTCTGCGTGCGCTATTATATCGATGTTGCGTTGATTAGTACTCGATGTAACTTCGAGATTGTTCAGCAGAACTTAAGTCGACGTGGTCTTGTCGATGTTACGTCAATTTTCAATCGACGCAACTTCGATTTTAGCCAGAGACCAACGAAACGATGCATGCATCGATAGGGACTCGACGTTGTGTCGAGATCTATTCGAATTATCAACTCTGAGTGCTTCTTGACGCTGGCATCGAATATAAATCGATGGTACATCGAATTCTATTCGATGCACCTCTGAATAAACAGATCTATTTTCATTGGAAAATTCTTGCGGTTTTTCCCAGCAATTAAGCTTATAGAAAATAGATTATAATATAATTTTAATAACCATTAAAAAAGATTCAAGGTAGAAATTACTCCCTTGACTAAATCTTGTTACTTAATCAAAATCTACATCTTACTTCCCACTCCATTTTCTCCTGAGTGGGGCCCTACCTAACCCTGCACAGGAAATTCAAACATTAGAAGGATCCCAGGTTACCTTGGGCCCTTTGCTTTTACCATTATAGGGTTTAATGAAAGAATAGAAGTGTCTTTCATGATACCCTTTGGGATGATAGGGAATGGATTTCCCAAACCTCTTATCTTGATACTTGAAATGAGTATAAAATGTATCAAAATATAATAAATAAGCAGAATGTTTTATTATTCTAGGTTTTGCTCTAACCTTTTGGTTGAGATTATTTGACTTCTCTACATGATTCTTGCCTAGAGGTTTTTCCTTTTTATTCAGATTTACCTTTTTAGGTTTGTCGATCCTATCTGGATGGTTGTTATCTCTACTCTTCGATGGTGCACTCTTCTCACTTGGTTGGTACTCAACAGGTCTAACAAATGACACTGGATTTTTCCAGGTAGGTTTCCTAGGTGCTTCTATGCTAGTGAAGGGCTCTGCTCCATATCCTAGGTGAATAAATCTCAGAGAGAGATTTTCAGTGATGTCTTTGAGCTTCTGACTCCTCCCATTGAGTGAGCCCTCAAAGGCCTTTGCTTTTGCTAGCTCTTCTTTTAAGTTTATGTTTTCTTCTCTAAGTTTAATCAATTCTAACTCCTTAGTATTAACTTCATTTGTTATGTCTTGATTTCTTAGGTAGATTTCATCCTTTTTAATGTTCTCTAATTCAGACCTAGCAATGTCTAAATTTTTTTCTACCCTAAGATGTTCAATGCAGAAGTCATTGAAGCATGATTTAAAATCTTCTGAGGTAAAATCAAATTCATCAAAGACAGATACCTGGTCATCTTCATCATCTGATGACATCCCCAGTGCCATCATGCAGGCTGCTACTGCTTCTTCTTTATCATCACTCTCAGATGATGAGGAGCCTAATTCTGCTTCAGAATCACTCCAAGTTTCAGCAATGAAGCCCTTGGCTTTCTTCTTGTCCTTTCCTCTGAAGGACTCCTTCTTCTTTTTGTCCTCTTTGCTGCTGCTTCTTTCCCTTTGCTCCTGTGGACATTCAGGAGCAATATGCCCTGGTTTGCTATAGGTATAGCAGATAATCTCCTTCCTTGGAGTTTTATCATACCCGGGCCTTGAATCCCTTTCTTTTCTCCTTGAGTCTTCAGTCTTGACCAACTTCTTGAATCTTCTTGCTAGCAGACTGAACATTTCATCCTCAGGAGTAGAGGGCCCTCCTTCAGTAGCTTTCAGAGCTAGGCTCCTTTGGACAGGAGCTGGAGAAGTATCCCTTTCTTCAGCCTCAGCCCTGTTCTTCATGAGCATCTCATAAGACTTAAGCTTTCCTAGCAAAGCTTCAGTTGAGATCTCTCTGTGGCATCTGGACTCTCTGATTGCCCAGATTCTGGAATCCCTTGAGCTAGGGAAGCACATGAGGAGTTTATCATTAATTTCAGTCAAGGATATCTCCTTGTCTAAGCCTCTGAGCTCATTAATGATAATGTTGAATCTGTCAAACATATCAACAACAGATTCTTCAGCTTTCTTTTGAAAGTTCTCATACTGGGATATGAGAAGAGACTTTCTGTCCTTTCTTTCATCAGCACTTCCTTCCACCTTTGTGGTGAGTGAATCCCAAATTTCCTTTGCTGATTGGCACTCAGCAACCTTCTGGAAAATGTCATCTGACACTGTTGACACCAGAATGTTCATGGCCTTGGCATCATATGTTTTGACCTTCTTCTCAGCCTCTATCCATTCCTTTCTTGGGGCAGCCTCTGTTGTTGAGGATTCTCCTGCCTTTTGTCTGACTGGAGAAGGAGGACCTGTGAGAAAACGTTATAGATGTCTTCATCAATGAAATTCATGTAAAATCTTATTCTGGCCCTCCAGAGTGTGAACTTATTCAAGTTACACACTGGGGGTCTTAAGAAGCATAATCCTTACTACTCATTTTCTTAGAAATTAAGAAATAAGAGTAGGAGCTCTTTTTGATCAAGGTGTTAACCTTTTATTGATCAACCTCCCTCTGATATCAATTGAAAGTGCACAATATGCCTTTGAGAATCCTCTAGTGGGGGGGGGGGGGGGTGAATAGAGATTTAAATTTATTTCTATACTATTTGTGCAAGTACAATAAAACCTAAGTATTATGCTTCACCAAGATAAATTCCAGAATAAATAACTCAGTTAAGTAATGAAAGAAAAAGCAGCAAATGAAATCTAAGCTATGAGGGACAACACAGAAAATTGACAATCCAGAAGAAACAGAAATTTTTATAGATGTTCCCCAAAATATAGGTACTCCCCTCTTCTACCACCTGGTACGGATGCACTACTGTGCATGAGTCTTTTGGTAAGGAGACTCTTAGAACCACTGATCTTTTGACAAGGAGATCATGAACCACCAGATCTTTTGATAAGGAGATCTTGAACCACCAGATCTTTTGATAAGGAGATCTTGAACCACTGAATCCTATGAAGAGGGATTAATAAAACTCTTTTATAGAAAGGGATTAGAAGGAGAAAGTAATAAGAGAAGGGTTGTTGAAATTCTGTTTTCAGAATTCTTATGAAAGGCTGTATGAAGAACAGCCTCTTGAGTCTTTCACTGGATCTGCTCTTGATTAACTCCTGCTTATAATAGTGATGGATTGCAGGAGCTCTAATTGTCAGATCCTTGTTTTTCTCTTCCTATTGAACTCTGGCTGCTATATGATAGTGTTGAGAAGCAGCCTTCAGTTGTTCTGTTGTTCAGGAGAGAGCAGTTCTTTCTTCTCTTTTCTGTTCACTGTTAGGGTTCCTGGGAGAGGAAGAAGAAGAGAGAACATTAGAGAGAAGATGATGGCCGATTGTAATGACTACACTTTGTCTCTATCTTCTCTGCCTTTATATTGTCTCTCTTCAATTTGAATTCCTTTCCAATTCTGGTAAGTCCTGAAAAAGTATTTTTTTTCTTTTCAATTTCTCTTTCTTCCTATTTTTGATTCTCGACCCGTCTCCCAACTCTAAGCTAGTTTCCAAGAAAGCTTTCCTGTCCTAAATTAATGCTTCCTTCTATTTTAGGCAATAATTAAGCCGTTGGAGAACGGTCTTGAGAGATGTGGGTCATGAGAGAGAGTCCAAAAAGACAACTGAAAAAGGTTTCCTTTTCAGACTGTATTCGACATAGCGTCGAGTTCACTTCCTCTCTTATCGACGCAACTTCGAGTTCTTATAGAGGTAGCTTCGATTTCATCCTTACTCTGATTAAACTCTGCTAGTCGACATTGCGTCGGTAACTTATCGACATAACCATTGAGTTGAAAGGCATGGCTCTGAACTTCATTATCTGCGTCGAGATGAAGTCGACGTTGCACCGACTTTAGAGGACTTCGACATATATTTCCTTCTGCGTTGAATTAAAGTAGAAGCTGCGTCGACTTCACACAGTACTTCGACAGGTCCATGACCTCTACGTCGATATATATTTGACGTAACGCCGACTTGATCTACTCCGACAGAAAGAGTATGTTGCTTGGACTTCTTGTTAAAGTAGCGTCGACATTCATTCGATAGTGCGACGATTTCTATTCGACGCGAATATTAACTTCACCAAATTTGTGCTTCTCTTGATATGGTTTTGACACCTTAGGTTGAGTGTGACATCCTAAGACATCTAATGACCAGATTACTCTCACTATACAATGGGTAATTCAATCCTAAGAGATAAAATAACTTTTAGTGAATTTGTTAAGTTAAATCAAAGGGTGTTTTCCCAACAATCTTCCCCTATTTATCTTAACAAATTTTGCAGTTTGTTCAATGTGATTTTTCACATTTCTTTGCATAAAACAAAATTGCATACATGACAACATAGATATAAGAAAAATGACAGATTGAAATCACAAGCCATTTCATTCAATTGTATATAGATCATAGAGTTGTATTTCAGAAATTGTAGGACATTGTAAAGTACCTGAGCCTCATTTCTCCTTGTTAGGGATTTTTCTTTTCCTTGAAAACACCTTTACCTTCCTTGGGGCAATGTTAAGAGGCTCATCATCTTCTGTAGTAGCATCCTTGGGAATCTCCCCCTGAGAGTGAGCATTCACTTCAGCTTCCTGGACTGCTTCCACAACTATCTTGGCTACCTCATCTAGCAGATTGTCATTCTGAGGCTCCTCCTGATCAGCTGCTGTACTTACAGCTTCCATTTCTATATCCAGATTTCTCTGAACATCTGGAGCAAGCTCCCCCTGAACTGTTACATCTATTTGCTCATCATTCAATTTTTTTGGGAGCTCCCCTGATCTGCAGGCTCCCCGTGATATGCAGTCACCCCCTGGATCTGTGCATCTTGAAAGGTGGTCACTTGGTCAGGAATAGGCTCATTATTAGCATACCCTTTATCCTGTCTACTCTTATCAAGGACAGGTCTTTCTTCCACCAATATGTTCTCCCCCTTCTTGACCTTGCTGGACAGAGAGGTTAATAAATTCTTTGTGACCATGGAGGAAGATACAAAATCTTGGAGAATCTGAAGAGATCTTTTAAAATTTAATAGCTCACCCTCCATTTGTGAATATTTCTTGTCAAACCTTCTTGCCTGAGAGGCCACCTGGTCTGCAAATGTGGAGGAGGCAATGGCCACAGCTTTGGAAATGACCTGCTCAAGATCAATTGTGGATATATGAGATGTAGATGGAGGAGGTGATGGAGGAATGTCTTCTTGGATAGGGGATAGAGGGTGGTGAATATCAAGGGAGAAATGTATTGATGGTGGTCGAGGTAGAGCAAGCTGATGATTTGGAACGAGGGTGGATGGTAATTGATGGGATAACTGAGGAGATGGCTCTGGGACTGAAAGGGATTGAAGTTGTGGCTGTTGTTATTGTTGCTGCTGCTGATGTTGTTGCTGACGTGGATCTGGAATAGTCTCCAGTAGAGTGGGAGAAAGAGGAGGAGGGATAGCATCCCTTGGAGGGTCTGGTGTTTGCCTTTCTGGCTCTTGAGGGGGAGGAGATGGAGGAGAAGAAGCTGGGGCTTGACCAGGCTTTAAGATTTTCTTGGTACACTTGGAGAAGATCCCTATATTAATCCTCTTCCCAAGAGGGATGGGAACTCCTCTTGATCTGCATACTGTTGGGTAGTGGTGGAGAAGAACTTGACTCATAACTCTCATATATGCATTTTTCTTATGAGAGTACTTGTGTCCAATCATTTTTAGGAGGCATTTCCCCCAATTGATCATTTTCTTCATAATTAGAGCTCCTATTATCTAAAGTCGTTGCTTTGGAACAACATCATGTGCTGATATTTTACAGAGCAGCACTTTCCCTATAATATCTGCAAGGAATCTGTATTCTTCCCCAAGGTCAATCTTCTTTAGATTGATGGGCTTGTCCTTTTTGAACTGCATAAGCTCCAGGGCCCTTTTGGTCTCATCCCCTGATAATTCTTCTGACTCATTTCCAGGAAGAAGATCATAAGTTTGGTTCAATATGTTCTCTGTTATCAGGACATCTGTGTCAGAAATTTTTCATTTAAGAGAGTCATCCTCTCCTATCTGAGCATTATGTTTGAACTCTGTTAGTTCGATATCCAGGATCTTGCATCTTGTTGAGATAAGCTTGGTTAGGCCAGCCTCCTAAAACAAGCCAAGTAAGGCTTTGAAGCTTTCTGCCGCTAAACTGAATGAATCAACGTCCACATCAAATCCTGAGTTCACTTTTGGTGGAGCCATTTGATTCTAGGTACCTGCAAAGACAAAAAGAAGCGAGAAAGAGAGAGGCACAAGAGAGCTGGAGAACAGGAGAGCAAGAGAGCAAGGAGAGGAAAATTTGAAAGCGTAAATGTTTTGACATAGTAATTGCTTAAAAGCAGATGAATTGCCGCAACTTAGGGTTTTAGGTCGACGCACCGTCGATAAAACTCATTATTTGGCGTGCAAAGCTGTGTCGGGATTGCTTCTAGAAACAATTTTGCTCGCGCTGTTATATCGACGTTGCGTCGACTAGTACTCGACATAACTTCGAGATTGTTCAGCAGACCTTAAGTCGTCGTGGTCTTGTCAATGTTACGTCGATTTTCAATCGACACAACTTCGATTTTAGCCAGAGACCAACAAAACGACGCATGCGTCGATAGGGACTCGACATTGTGTCGAGATCTATTCAAATTATCTACTCTGAGTGCTTCTTAACGCTGATGTTGAATAGAAATCGATGGTACGTCGACTTCTATTCGACACACCTCTGAATAAACAGATCTATTTTCTTTGGAAAATTCTTGCTGTTTTTCCCAGCAATTAAGCTTATAGAAAATAGATTATTATATAATTTTAATAACCATTAGGAAAGATTCAAGGTAGAAATTACTCCCATGACTAAATATTGTTCCTTAATCAAAATCTACATTTTACTTCCCACTCCACTTTCTCCTGAGTGGGGCCCTACCTAACCCTGCACAGGTAATTCAAACATTAGAAGGAACCCAGGTTACCTTGGGCCATTTGCTTTTACCATTATAGGGTTCAATGAAAGAATAGAAGGGTCTTTCATGATACCCTTTGGGATGATAGGGAATGGATTTCCCAAACCTCTTATCTTGATACTTAAAATGAGTATAAAATGTATCAAAATATAACAAATCAGCAAAATGTTTTATTATTCTAGGTTTTGCTCTAACCTTTTGGTTGAGATTATTTGACTTCTCTACATGATTCTTGCCTAGAGATTTTTCCTTTTTATTCAGATTTACCTTTCTAGGTTTTGAAAGACTTTATTTAAGGGTAGCTAATCACCTAGAGTGGGGGTGAATGGGTTATTTTAAAATCTATTTGTAATTCCTGATTAAAACCTAAATAAATGATCAGAGCTTTCAAGAAAATAAACACAAACACAAACACACAGAATTTTATAGTGGTTCCCCTTATCTTGGGTAATCCACTTTCCCCCTTCTCCCCTCTAGCAGTGTGCTATATAGGGTTTATATCTCCTCCAGATCTCAGACCACCAAACAGGTCTTACAGCTCAGATCTCAATAGATCCTACAGTCTCAGATCTCAACAGATCTTACCCTCTCATATCTCAGTAGATCTTACAAACTCAGATCTCAACAGATCCTACCTCAGCCTTTATAACAATAGGCTTACACTCAGATTCACCCCTGAATCTTACAACTCAGATCACTCCTGATCCTACACCTCAGATCCTTGAAAGATCTTACACACAGAACTGACAACTCAGATCCTACAGAATTGGAAAGAAGTAGAAACAATACTTAGACTCAGATTCACCAACGTATTGAGTCTTCTTGATCTATCTGAAAGATCAGATAGAAAACTTCAGCAGAACAGCATCAACAAAATGATCTTCTTGGTTTGCACAGGCTGGGATGATTGTTCTTCTTTAGGAAGACAGATTCTTCCTTCTTAACCTTCTCTCTTCAGAAAAATAGTCTCAGCACCAGACTGCTAAGGAATTTCTTGTAGTATGATTCTGAAAGAGGAGATGGATTCTTCAGATTCTTCCTCAGATTTTCTCTTGAACGACGGAGAAGATGATGGCTTTTTAATAGGAGTGTTCTCTACTGAATCATAGGTTATCCCTTCTATTTATAGCCCGTCATCCGCGACATCTGACACGCTCCTCCACGTCAGCATGACATTAAGTCTTCAACGATCTTTAATTATTTCAGAACAGACAAAGGCTCAGCTAGCTGTAGATGAACTGTTATACATTTCTCAGCTCAGAGCTTTTCAGAAAAAGGCGTTGAGCACTGTGTATCTCTGTCGACGCTTTTTCTATAAGGTGTCGAGCGATGTGTAGTGTCTCGACGCTTTTAACTTTGCCTTCATATCTCGACTCTTTTTGCTGGCGTTGAGCTAACTGAAGTTTAGTCGGCACTTCTTATTCCACGGCGTCGAGCGATATTCCTTGGCTCGACGCTTCTAAACTTGGTCTCAGATCTTCAGCGGCGACCTAGTCTTTTTGATCAGCAGACATGGGCCGACGCTTCTGGGTCACAGGCGTCGAGCGATATGTAGTGTCTCGACGCTTGTGAACTTAGACGAATTCCTTGAGCACGTTGCTTGACCTGATCTTCTGCACAATGATTCTAGAAAGTATATCAAATACATTCTGAGGTGTATCTTTGACTTAGGAATGGACTTCTCCAAATCTAAGACATTGTGGACAATGGTCCCAACAATCTCCCCCTATTTGAAGAAGTCATAACCTCAGTCAATGATATATCCCTCTTTATAAAGATAATCAATGTTTTCTATACAGGTAATCAAAATATAATGAGTATAATACCTTATAAAATCAGATTACCAAAACATTCTAATAAAAGAAATTATCTCAGACATGATTTCTCATATGAGCACAAAATCACAAGCAGTTAAGAATAAATCATGTCAAGATAAGGAAAGAATCACATCACAGGCATATATATATATATGATAATAAAAGATAGTTTGCTCTGGGAGCACATCAAGATTGTTCAAAGTTATATATTTCTCTGAGAATTCTTAATAAAAATTAAAATCCTAATGCTGTCCAGGTTCCTTGATCTCTATTCCTCTTTTGAATCTCTTGGAAAGGACTTCAGCAACCTCTTTTCTTCTCTTTAAATAGCCAAACGGCTTTGGAAAATATCTGATTGGCTCCTTATCACCTGCCTGAACTTTCCCAGACAATTTGTCAGCTTTGAATTTTATCTTCAGCTCCTCCTGATCCCTGTGCTTCAACCACTCAGCTTCAGAGTACCATTTCCCTCTTTCTTATGGATTACCTTTCACAGCTTCCCATGCTGCCAGAATCATTTCTCTTGAAGAGGGAGACCAATGTTCATAATCAACCCTTGATTGAACTTCTTCTCCGAACTTCCTTTTGCTAGATTCTACTTGTTCACTGGTAAAGTTATTTCTCTTGGTTTTATCCTCAGGACTGTACATCTTGGCAATTTGCTTTTGGATTTGTGTAAGAGATGCTGGCTTGGCCTCAGAAACTTGATCATTATTATAATCTATGGGAGGATAGCCAAAAGTTTCTCTTATAGAATTAGAGGTCCACACAGAATGCTCAGAGCTGGCTTGAATCATTGACCTCCCCCCTTTAGGACTTCTTCAACTATATGATCTCTTAGAACATCCTTCTGAAATCTAACTTGGCCCTCCAGATGATGTATTCCACTTTCAATGGTTTTCTTGACCTTAAGAAGATGGTCATCTATAGTATCTGTTTTTAACTTTACTTGATCTTTTAGAATTGAGGAGCTCTCATCAATCTTAGCTAGTATAGCAGCATCATGCTGTTGCAGCCTAGCTTCTATCTTAGCTGCACCTGTAAGAGTCTGTGCAACTTGTTCTTTGTACAACACTTGCATATTGTTGCTTAGAATTCTCTGATTCACTTGTACATCATCTGTAGTCGTTGCAATACCTGCTTGTTTTTCTTTGATTTCCTTTGAAGTGTCCTTGATTACATCCAGTTGTTCAGTTGTATAGTCCACAGAAGCACCAGCTCTTTTGAAATTTTTTATCATTTCCTTTCTCAGTGCATTCATTTGATGATTGACTTCAAATCTTACCAATTTCATCTGAAAATCTACTTCATTTTTCATTTTTGTATTATTTTCTTCAATATATTGTTCCAATAATCTTCTTTGATTATTAAGCAACACCTCCAGCTGAGGTAGTATTGGACTTAGATCCACATTGATTTCTCTTGCCATTCCATCACTTCTACTACTTTCCTCTCTGATGAAAGAGTCATCTCTCTGGCTCATATGTGAGCAAGAAGATTCTATCTTAATCACCTTTTCAGCCTCTTTCCTTGTGGCTTCAGGCTCTCCTTCCAAATCCATAGCATCAACAGCAGGATTTTCTTGAGCAGGGACCTCAGGATGATACTCCCCCTCAAATGGTGCATTGGCCTAATCAAAATTCTCAGGGGCAAGGATCTCATGCTGAGACCCCCCTCAATGTTTGCATTGTTAATATCAGAAATGTCTGTAGCAGGGATCTCATCCTGAGCCTCCCCCTCAACTGCTGCCATGTTAAATTCAGCATTATCCTGAGCAGGGATCTCATCTGGAGCCTCCCCCTCAATCTGAGACTTCTCCTTATCTCTAGCAGGGGATCCTGGTTGACTTCCTCTCACTTCCTCTTCTTCCTCATTCTCATCTTTTTCTTTATTGATCTTGTCAATCCCTTCTAGTATTGGATCAGTACCTGTTGGTGTGTCAGGAATACTGTACCTGGATTTGTTCCCTTCTTCTTCTTCTTCAGATGATGTGAGATTAGGATCATGAATTGGAGAGGATCTTGATTTTCTTTTGGATGATGATGAGCTTAATGAGCCAGAAGAGACCTTCTTCTTCTTTTCTTCTGAACTTTCTTCTGCTTGGAAGAATATTCTGTTGGTGGATGATTTGACAAAATTCTTTCACATCTCTCTATCATTCTGATGTCCATTTTCTTCATATGATTTATCTTGGATCCAAGTTTGTTATTTAAAGAATCTGGAATGACTTTTACAAAATATAGAGGCAATATCCTACCCAAGTTGGGTGTGTAACATCCCAATTTTAAAAAGGGGTCTAGCCGGTTCGGTTGAACCCTTGGAAGAGCTTAGGCTGGGTCATAGGACAACCACGACTCGACCTTCACCACCTAATGATGGTCATTTGGAGAAATAACTGTTTTGGGTAGCATTGTGCTTCGCCGCAACGTCAAAATTATTTATTGAGCATACGTGCTCCAAATCGACTTCCGTCAGTAGCATTAGACTCGCATAGTTGATACGAGTGCAACGGAACTCGTTTCGTTTCGATCCGAGGTCATAGGTTGAAAATGACCATTTTGAGTACCGTAGCGCATCACGACGACGTTATTTTAGTATAGTGAGCATACATGCTCCGATTTGACTTCCGTCAGTTGTTTTAGAATTGTATAGTCGATACGAGTGCAACAGAACTCGTTTTGTTTGAATCAGAAGTTGTTTAACGAAAGTGACCATTTGAGCTACGTTGTTCGGCACGGTTACCGTGAAATGTCATTTTGAGCAAATAAGCTCTGAATTGATCCTAGTCTAGGACATCAGACTCACATGATCAACACAAACGTGATGGAATTCGTTTCATCCAAATCCAATAAGATTCAAGAAAATTAGCCGAAATGAGTTATGGTGACCTAAGCATCAATTCGAGCGAATAATTACGAGTAGAACTCGGAATCAACTTCGGTGATTCTAATAGCTTCGTATGGTTGACACGAACACAACGATGCCCTCCGAACAAATTTTCCACGTTTAACTTAGAGGCTACTTAGTAAATATATATGCATACATATATAAATATATATTGGAATATATTTATGAATATATATTGAAATATATATATAGATTATTATATATAAATATTGGAATATAAATATTATATATATACCGGAATATAAATGTATAGTTTTCAATTCCTAAACTGGTCAGTGAAAGAAAGCAGGCGGACAAACCTTGCGGCCAAAAATCTAGGGCGGAAATGAGCAGGATTGAGCTCGGGCAGTAGGGGGAGTACGATCGGACAACAACGTTTCTCCTGGACAGGTTCCGGGGGAAATTCGTCGGCCGTGGATGAAAGCCACGTCACCATCGCAGGGAGATCGTGGAGGCTGGAGATTTGTTGATTGCGACTATTTAAGGGGGGAGGGGCAAGCTCTGGGGGGATGGCCCCCCTTTTCCCCATCTCCCCCTCCTCCTCGGAATGGCACAGATCTGCCACCTCTTCCTCTGTCGAGGTGGAGCTGCACCGATTTAGGAGAAATGGAGCTGCTCCTATTTAGGATGATTTTAGTTTCCAATTTTTCTCTCCCTCCCTCACTCTCCCTCTGTCTGGTTCAGGGCAAATGAAATGAAATAGAGGAGGCAACGAAGTCTCTCTCTCTCTCTCTCTCTCTCTCTCTACCAGGTATCTGAAGGTTAATTGTTGAGGGGCCTTGAGATTGGGGTAATCTTTAAACATAAATTTTCTTTTTCCTGTTCTATTTTGGGAGAAGAATCAAGCACATGATTGGGAAAGAAGAAGAGTATCTAGAAATCAAAATACCATATCTCTCTCTCTCTCTCTCTAGTTCACGGCAAATGGAGGAAAATAAAGGAGGAAATGAAGTTTCTCTCTCTTTCTCTCTCCTCTTCCCTCTCCAATCTGCTATGGTCAAGGCGATGGGTTTATTATTATTATTATTTCTCTTTATTAATAACTGGGAGAAGTTATGTGATTCGCTATTCTCGTTTTCGGAACTCATGTTCTGCTCTTGGCCAGTCCTTGAATTCAGAAATCATGATAATGTCTGGACGAACTATTCCGCGAAAGAAATGGTTTCAGTTGAACTTCATCAGGTTCCGTAAGTTGGTAACTCTTGAGGTGAATGGCGTCTACTTACAACTTGTTTAGATTTAGGGTCCTGTCGGTATTTGAGAATTGATTTCACAGCTAGAAGTAAATATGATTTATCACACGAGGTTTGGACACCATGGAGTCCAACAATTATAATGGCGTTAAAATTCCTGATGTTGAAAACAAATTGAGTTGTTATCCTCTCTAGTAGGACTAATGATAAGTGTACACAGGTCAGATGAGGGATGGGGTTTATAGGCCGACAGCCTTGGGCTTGATAGTTAAAGCATTTTTCATTTGAGATTAGCCTCTCTCCACCTTCAACATTTCCCTGAACTTCAATTTATTCTTTTAAAGTTGATGTTAAATCGTTAGATTGATCGGTACCATGATGGTTTTCATCGCTAGTAAGAGCTATCCTTACGGGAGTGGTTCCAAGGTGATATATCATGAAGAGAGATTATGATGGGAAAATTGATGGCTATAATGATATCTTTATGTGCCTCATGAAAAATATGTGCCATGTTGGCAAAATGTGCCTTATCGGAAACATGCGACTTATGTGGATGGCTTGGGCTTGGTCGCCAAGTAATCCAAAAGACCGACTGAAGCTTAACCTACAACTCAACGAGTTGCGATTAGAATAATGCTCGGACATTGGGAGCCGCCTCTTCAAAGGATTTAAGGAACTCATAATATCGTTTCTCAAGTCCGTTTAAGTCATGCTTAAAGGTTGCAATTAAAACTCATGATCGGAATTTAATCAAAGAAACAGAATTTGGAAGAGACTCCTTGGAACAGAATTTCCTCCTATGAACGGAGATGGGACAGAATTTCCTCCTATGAACGGAGATGGAACAGAACTTTCCTCCTAAAAACGGAGTCGACTTTGAAGGCTCCTGTTATGGAGTGATTGGACTACTAACCTGTTTATTTATTTACTTCCTCTAGTCTCGTACTGGTCCTGCATTTACTGCTTTCGGTTAGTACTTTCAATTCCTCCAGTCTCGTACTGGTCCTGCATTTATTGCTTTCAGCTGTACTTTCAATTACTCCAGTCTCGCACTGGTCCTTTATTTTACTGCTTTCTGTACTTTCAATTCTCCAGTCTCGTACTGGTCATGTTATTTCGGCCCCTGCTTCCAACCTTTATTACTGCTTATGTTGCATTTTAATTATGTTTTAGTGCCGAACTGGCCGCCGCTTGTAGAGCAGAGCGGACAGTTCGAGGTTTTGGCTCTTCCTTCTTTATTGCCTTTAATTTAGATATTGACGTAATGATGGGACATTCCTTCAGCGTCAATTCTAAATAGTGCCAAACTGGCCGCCGCTTGTAGAGCAGAGCGGACAGTTCGATGTTTTGGCTTGTTCTTCTTTATTGCCTGTAATTTAGAGTTGACGTGAAGATGAGACATTCCTTCAGCGTCAACCCTAAATAGTGTCGAACTGTCCGCCACTTGTAGAGCCGAGCGGACAGATCGGTGTTTTGGCCTTTCCTTCTTTATTGCCTATAATTTGGAGTTGACGTGAAGATGGGACATTCCTTCAGCGTCATTCCTAAATAGTGTTGAACAGTCCGCCGCTTGTAGAGCAGAGCGGACAGTTCGAGGTTTTGGCTCTTCCTTCTTTATTGCCTTTAATTTAGATATTGACGTAAAGATGGGACATTCCTTCAGCGTCAATCCTAAATAGTGCCGAACTGGCCGCCGCTTGTAGAGCGGAGCGGACAGTTCGATGTTTTGGCTTGTTCTTCTTTATTGCCTATAATTTAGAGTTGACGTGAAGATGAGACATTCCTTCAGCGTCAACCCTAAATAGTGTCGAACTGTCCGCCACTTGCAGAGCCGAGCGAACAGATCGATGTTTTGGCCTTTTCTTCTGTATTGCCTATAATTTAGAGTTGACGTGAAGATGGGACATTCCTTCAGCGTCAATCTTAAATAGTGCCGAACTGTCCGCCGCTTGTATAGCCGAGCGGACAGATCGATGTTTTGGCCTTTTCTTATTTATTGCCTATAATTTAGAGTTACGTGAAGATGGGACATTCCTTCAGCGTCAACCCTAAATAGTGTCGAACTGTCCGCCGCTTGTAGAGCCGAGCGGACAGATCGGTGTTTTGGCCTTTCCTTCTTTATTGCCTATAATTTAGAGTTGACGTGAAGATGGGACATTCCTTCAGCGTCAACCCTAAATAGTGTCGAACAGTCCGCCGCTTGTAGAGCCGAGCGGACAGATCGATGTTTTGGCTTGTTCTTCTTTATTGCCTATAATTTAGAGTTGACGTGAAGATGGGACATTCCTTCAGCGTCAATCTTAAACAGTACCGAACTGGCTGCCGCTCTCGCAGCAGCGCATGCGAATCGATGTTTTTTTTGGTTTTATTCCGCATTGACTGTAATTTAATTTGACGGGAACACCTTGTGCCTTCGAGAAATAATTCCTACGGGAATGAAATGTTGCCTTCGAGAAATAATTCCTACGGAAATGAAATGTCCCTTCGGAAAATGTGCCTTCGGAGAATATAGGATGATCGATGAGTTTTACTCTAAGGCAACCCGCACGACGGATGGTCTGGGAGGGCAACCCGTGCGAAACTAATAGAACTACGTGGGTCTGAGACCGTATGCAGGACGATACAGAGTACGTAGGCGGTGGTCGTGGGAAGACTGCCTCGGCCCAATAAGAGTCCAGATACCCCCTCCCTTATAACTATTATATTATGTTGTGTGCTAATAGGAGATGGATTTGATTCGTAGTTCTAATAACTTGTCTTTAGCACAGGTGATAGGTGCGGATGAGAGACAGTACCCAGGTGTGGATGAAGCCACAGAGCAGGCTACTTCAGGTACAAGTTGTTAAGCTGCATCCCTTTTGTTGTGCCCCACCTCACAGCATCTATATATTGGCCATGAATTAATGCGGCGTAGGTATGGAAGTTATTCATACAGGTCTTGAGTTTAAGGTTTCTGTGATAGTTAATTATCCGCTATAATACGACGTCTTCCGCTAAATACTATAAAGTGCACTCTTTAATGAAGTCTTTCGCTAGAATGTCGCTTCCTTACTCTGTTGATGTGTAGTGACTTTCGCTTAACACCACCCCAATGCATGACCTTGGAGTGTTCAAGGAAGGGGGTTGAAGAAGCTAGTACCTTCACCCTTCGTGATCGCTTCAGCGTCGTGCAAAAAGGGTGGTGTGCGATAAGATTCCCCGGTCGGACTGTCGATTTGGGAGGGGGGATCTTACAGGGTGCCTGGATACATTCAATCACTCTGTCAAACACCACCTTTCCCCAATCAATTCTTAATGAATGAATAATTCTTGTCAGAAGAACAAACATTTTCCTGGAGATTTTATCATGGGACCCTGTCTTGCATAGCAGTCCCTTTCCAATCACATCTGTCATCAGTTTTCCTCTTGAATTCATCCCTTTCCTTAGTATACTCCCAGAAATTTCATGTGATGTTTCTATCCCACACCAGACTTGGGCTAATCTAATCTGCTCAGAACTCACTTCTTCCTCTTCTTCATTACTTTTGAATCTTGGCAGTTCTAGTGCCTTTGCAAGTCTTGAAGGAGAAATCTTAATCTTCTTACCATTTACAGTAGTTTTCAGCTTAGAATTGGCGGTGTCTATTACTGTATTGGAGAAAAGTTCTAATACCTCTCGTTTCCAAATTAGAGTCGATTCAGATAAAATGAATTCTAGTCCTGCTTTGTAGATTAGCTCGATGGTTGACGTGATTTCCTCTGGTGCTGTTTGAAATCCATTGCGAACGAGCTCGCCTCCTTCGTAAAGGTAATCACTGCTCTTGGGAGGCATTGCTGTTGTTGATTGTAGATTGAGAGTATTGATGGAAAGATTTTCTAGGTCAAATAATTTTGAATTGAGAATTCTAGGGCATATGTACTGACGAAGTGTCTTCCCTATTTATAGACTTTCTAGTTCAAGAAGATGAATAGCCGCGCGCCGGACTTATTTAACAAGATTGATCAAACGGTTCAAATTTACCCTGTCGAGACAGCCTTGCTCGACACCATTTATCTTCGTTCGACGCCAGGAATCTTCTCTCGATGCCAGGTATCCTTGCTCGACGCCAGATATAACTCCACTCACCTTTTAGGACTAAATTAATATTTTCATTTATTTATTTCATTTTCTGTACTTATTTGAGAATTGTCATTTATTCTAATTTTATTCCATTTTTAGCATTCCTAATTCAATTTTGAAGTTATTGAATTTTGTTTCATCTAGGGGTTTAGTGAATATGTCAGCTACTTGTTTGTCTGTAGGAATGTATTCAATTATGATGTCTCCATTTTCTACATGTTCTCTAATAAAGTGATATCTAGTTTCTATGTGCTTTGTTCTGCTATGTGATACATGATTATTAGCTATAGCAATAGCACTGGTTGAATCACAATATAAAGGAGATTTACTTAGCTTGATTTTATAGTCTTGGAGTTGATGTTGAATCCAAAGTAGCTGAGCACAGCAGTTTCCAGCTGAGATGTACTTAGATTCGGCTGTATAGATAGCTACACTGGTCTGCGTCCTGCTACTCCAAGATATTAGTCTTTTGCCAAGAAATTGACAGGTGCCTGATGTGCTTTTTCTGTGCTCCTTGCATCCTGCAAACTCAGCATCTGAAAAACTAGTCAGTTCAAAGTCATTGCTTCTAGGATACCAAAGGCCAAGATTAAGAGTACCCTTCAGATATCTCAGGATTCTTTTGACAGTAGTGTAGTGAGATTCTTTAGGGTTCACTTGGTACCTAGCACACACACATGTTGAGAACATAATGTCTGGCCTGCTAGCAGTTAGGTAAAGCAATGACCCAATGATACCTCTATACAAGGTTTCATCAATAAGTTTCCCTTTGTCATCCTTGTCCAGTGACATATTGGCTGCCATTGGAGTTTTCATGACAGTGGAATTTTCCATTCCAATCTTCTTGATGATCTTTTTGGTGTACTTGGTCTGAGAAATGAAGATTCCTTCCTCAGACTGTTTCACTTGGAGTCCCAAGAAGTATTTGAGCTCACCCATGCTGCTCATTTCAAATTTCCCTTGCATAAGGCTTGCAAAACTTTTGCAAAGGTTATTATCAGTTGAGCCAAAAATTATGTCATCTACATATATTTGTACTAGAATAATATGACCTTTAACTATCCTAAGAAACAATGTATTGTCTATCTTTCCCCTTGAGAATTTGTTCTCAATGAGAAATCTAGATAATGTCTCATACCAGGCCCTAGGTGCCTGTTTTAGACCATACAAATATTTTAATAAAAGATAGACATGGTTTGGATGAGTAGAATCAATAAAACCTGGGGGTTGTTCTACATATACTTCCTCCAGTATTGTTCCATTAAGGAATGCTGACTTCACATCCATTTGATAAACTATGAATCCAATATGTGCTGCAAATGCCAGGAATAGCCTGATTGCCTCCAATCTTGCCACTGGAGCAAAACTTGATCAAAATCTATGCCTTCCTCCTGTCTATATCCTTGGGCAACCAACCTTGCTTTGTTTTTGACAATCACACCATTTTCATCTAGCTTATTCCTAAATAACCATTTGGTCCCTATGACTTTGTGTTTCTTTGGTCTAGGAACCAATATCCAGACCTTGCATCTTTCAAATTGATTCAGCTCTTCTTGCATAGCCAATATCCATGAATGGTCCTTATTGGCTTCATCAAACTTCTTAGGCTCTATTTTGGATAGGAAGCTGTGATGCAATGCCTCATGTATTGAGTTCCCTCTTCTGGTTTGCACACCTTCATTTGAATTTCCTATAATCTGTTCTTTTGGGTGATCCTTCAGATGTTTGGTTGCATTCTTCCACCTTTCATTCTCTCTTTGTGATTCTGGTGCATCTGTTTGAGTTGGCTGTTCTAGAGGTTCTGGATGATGTGGTTCTTCAACAACAGTTGGTTCTTCATGATTGTCTTCTTCTTGAGACTCATCCTCTCTATTTGAATTATCTACCCTGAGTGCTTCTTGACGCTGACGTTGAATAGAAATCGATGGTACGTCGACTTCTATTCGACACACCTCTGAATAAACAGATCTATTTTCTTTAGAAAATTCTTGCTGTTTTTCCCAGCAATTAAGCTTATAGAAAATAGATTATTATATAATTTTAATAACCATTAGGAAAGATTCAAGGTAGAAATTACTCCCATGACTAAATATTGTTCCTTAATCAAAATCTACATCTTACTTCTCACTCCATTTTCTCCTGAGTGGGGCCCTACCTAACCCTGCACAGGTAATTCAAACATTAGAAGGAACCCAGGTTACCTTGGGCCCTTTGCTTTTACCATTATAGGGTTCAATGAAAGAATAGAAGGGTCTTTCATGATACCCTTTGGGATGATAGGGAATGGATTTCCCAAACCTCTTATCTTGATACTTGAAATGAGTATAAAATGTATCAAAATATAACAAATCAGCAAAATGTTTTATTATTCATGGTTTTGCTCTAATCTTTTGGTTGAGATTATTTGACTTCTCTACATGATTCTTGCCTAGAGATTTTTCCTTTTTATTCAGATTTACCTTTTAGGTTTGTTTATCCTATCTGGATGGTTGCTATCTCTACTCTTAGATGGTGCACTCTCACTTGGTTGGCACTTAATAGGTCTAATAAATGACACTGGATTTTTCCAGGCAGGTTTCCTAGGTGCTTCTGTGCTAGTGGAGGGTTCTGCTCCTAATCCTAGGTGAATAAATATCATAGAGAGATTTTCAGTGATGTCTTTGAGCTTCTGACTCCTCCCATTGAGTGAGTCCTCAAAGGCCTTTGCTTTTGCTAGCTCTTTTTTTAAGTTTAATCAATTCTAACTATTTATTATTAACTTCATTTGTTAAGTCTTGATTTCTTAGGTAGATTTCATCCTTTTTAATGTCCTCTAATTCAGACCTAGCAATGTCTAATTCTTTTTCTACCCTAAGATGTTCAATGTAGAAGTCATTGAAGCATGATTTAAAATCTTCTGAGGTAAAATCAAATTCATCAAAGACAGATACCTGATCATTTTCATCATCTGATAACATCCCCAGTGCCATCATGCAGGTTGCTACTACTTCTTCTTTATCATCACTCTCAGATGATGAGGAGCTTAATTCTGCTTCAGAATCACTCCAAGTTTCAGCAATGAAGCCCTTGGCTTTCTTCTTGTCCTTTCTGAAGGTCTCCTTCTTCTTCTTGTCCTATTTGCTGCTGCTTCTTTCCCTTTTCTCCTGTGGTCATTCAGGGGCAATGTGCCCTGGTTTGCTGTAGGTATAGCAGATAATCTCCTTCCTTGGAGTTTATCATACCTGAGCCTTGAATCCCTTTCTTTTCTCCTTGAGTCTTCAGTCTTGACCCACTTCTTGAATCTTCTTGCTAGCAGACAGAACATTTCATCCTCAGGAGTAGAGGGCCCTCCTTCAGTAGCTTTCAGAGCTAGGCTCCTTTGGATAGGAGCTGGAGAAGTCTCCCTTTCTTCAGCCTCAACCCTGTTCTTCAGGAGCATCGCATATGACTTAAGCTTTCCTAGCAAAGCTTCAGTTGAGATCTCTCTGTGGCATCTGGACTCTCTGATTGCCCAAATACTAGAATCCCATGAGCTAGGGAAGCACATGAGGAGTTTATCATTAATTTCAGTCAAAGATATCTCCTTGTCTAAGCCTCTGAGCTCATTAATGATAATATTGAATCTGTCATACATATCAGCAACAGATTCTTCAGCTTGCTTTTGAAAGTTCTCATACTGAGATATGAGAAGGGACTTTCTGTCCTTTTTCATCAACACTTCCTTCCACCATTGTGGTGAGTGAGTCCCAAATTTCCTTTGCTGATTGACACTCAGCAACCTTCTGGAAAATGTCATCTGACATTGTTGACACCAGAATGTTCATGGCCTTGGCATCATATGCCTTGACCTTCTTCTCAGCCTCTGTCCATTCCTTTCTTGGTACAGCCCCTATTGTTGAGGATTCTCCTACCTTTTGTCTGATTGGAGCAGGAGGACCTGTGAGAAGAACATTATAGATGTCCTCATCAATGGAATTCATGTAAAGTCTTATTCTGGCCTTCCAAAGTGTGAACTTATTCAAGTTACACACTGGGGGTCTTGAGAAGCATAATCCTTAGTACTCATTTTCTTAGAAAATATTTGTAATTAGGAAATAAGAGTAGGAGGTCTTTTTGATCAAGGTGTTAACCTTTTATTGATCAACCTCCCTCTGATACCAATTGAAAGTGCACAATGTGCCTCTGAGAATCCTCTAGAGGGGGGGGGGGGGGTGAATAGAGATTTAAATTTATTTCTATTCTATTTGTGCAAGTAAAATAAAACCTAAGTATTATGCATCACCAAGATAAATCCCAGAATAAATAACTGCAGTTAAGTAATGAAAGAGAAAGCAACAAATGAAATCTAAGCTATGAGGGACAACACAGAAAATCGACAATCCAGAAGACATGGAGTTTTTTATAGAGGTTCCCCAAAATGTGGGTACTCCCCTCTTCTACCACATGGTAGGGATGCACCACTGTACCTGAGTCTTTTGGTAAGGAGACTCTCAGAACCATTGATCTTTTGACAAGGAGATCATGAACCACCAGATATTTTGATAAGGAGATCTTGAACCACCATATCTTTTGATAAGGAGATCTTGAACCACTGAATCCTTTAAAGAGGGATTAATAAAACTCTTTTACATAAAGGGATTAGAAGGAGAAAGTAATAAGAGAAGGGTTGTTGGAATTCTGTTTTCAAAATTCTTATGAAAGGCTGTATGAAGAATAGCCTCTTGAGTCTTTCACTGGATTTGCTCTTGATTAACTCCTGCTTATAATATTGATGGATTGCAGGTGCTCTAGTTGTCAGATCCTTGTTCTTCTCTTCCTATTGAACTCTGGCTGCTATATGATAGTGTTGAGAAGTAGCCTTCAGTTGTTCTGTTGTTCAGGAGAGAGCAGTTCTTTCTTCTCTTTTCTGTTCACTGTTAGGGTTCCTGAGAGAGGAAGAAGAAGAGAGAACATTAGAGAGAAGACGATGGCCGATTGTAATGGCTGCACTTTGTCTCTGTCTTCTCTGCCTTTATATTGTCTCTCTTCAATTTGAATTCCATTCCAATTCTGGTAAGTCCTGAAAAGGTATTTTTTCTTTTCAATTTCTCTTTCTTCCTATTCTTGATTCTCGACCCGTCTCCCAACTGTAAGCTAGTTTCCAAGAAAGCTTTCATGTCCTTTATTAATGCTTCCTTCTATTTCAGGCAATAATTAAGCCACTGGAGAATGGCCTTGAGAGATCTGGGCCATGAGAGAGAGTCCAAAAAGACAGCTGAAAAAGGTTTCCTTTTCAGACTGTATTCGACGTAGCGTCGAGTTCACTTCCTCTCTTATCGACGCAACTTTGAGTTCTTATAGGAGCAGCTTCGATTTCATCTTTGCTTTGATTAAACTCTGCTAGTCGACGTTACGTCGGTAACTTATCGACGTAACCATCGAGTTGAAAGGCATGACTCTGGACTTCATTATCTACGTCGAGATGAAGTCGACGTTGCATCGAATTTATATGACTTTGTCATATATTTCCTTCTGCATTGAATTGAAGTAGAAGCTGCGTTGACTTCACACAGTACTTCGACAGGTCCATGGCCTCTACGTTTGTTGAAACCGATTTCTCGGTCTCTCGTAGAGCTCGGGGCCCTCACCGAAATGAGGGGCGGCTAGCCCTTACTGATCCCTCGAGGAGGGTGGACGGAAGATTAAGAAATTGACTAAGACCTTAGTCACAGCGAGGAGGTCCCTCCACTAACCCGGATGATCGTTGAGCGCTTCCCCTCCCAAGCCAAAGCTGTGACTTGGGCACCTTGGAGAGCTCTGGAAATGCTAACCAAAGAAAGCCTAAGGAGAGGGAAGCTGAAGTGACCTCTCTCCAAAGGTGCCCTTAAGGTCCTATTTATAGATTTTCTGGTCTGGTCTGCAAATAACAGGATTCCGCCTTTTGATTTTACTATCTGCACCCCAAATGGGTCTGCTAACAGCCAAGCTCCGCTGTTTGGAGAGGCTAAGGGCAGACCACCAAGGGTAAAAGGGTAAGTTGACCCTAATGATTTATGGATAAAGGATTGCGAGAACCTTACTGTCGGAGCTCTCGCATGTCTTCTCGCGGATCCTGCCCGTGGAGCCTCTTTTAGAGGGTCGCCTTGCGAGAACCTTGCTGACGGAGCTCTCGCGGGTCTTCTCGCAAATACTGCTCGCGCCGCCTCTTTTAGGGGGTCGCCTTGCGAGGACTTCGCTGGCCCATTTTGGTGGTCTGCCGAGGTCTCATCGGCTGGGGGCCGATCTCGGCGAGGTCTGGATCTCGCAACTCCTGTCTCGCTCGGTTTCCTTGCCTGGCGAATATCGGGGTTGTACACAATCCCCGCTCTTCGCGAGGGCAAATGTCCTCGCGAAGAATCATCCAACCCCTGATATTCGCCCGCTCCCGGATGACCTGTCAGGAATCTTTGGTGGGACTCACCCTGTGGGCAATAAATATCGTCCCGAACCCCCATTGGCGCGCGCCGTTACTTTTCTTCCTTCTCTTACTTTAGTTGCCTGGAGATGCCGATTTCCGAAGAAGCAGAGGCTCGCCTGAGGGCGATGAGAGCTGGCGGGCTACCTTCCACGACCAAGGTCCCCGCCTGGATGAACCGGCCGTCCCCTGCCCAGTCGCCGAAAGTCAAGAAGGCGAAGGCGGCTCGTCGCACCGGAGACGACTCTGTGATGCTGGACTCCTCCCCGGACGATCGCCGCCCCGAGAAGGTATGAGCTACTAGAACTTACGTTAATAAATTGCCCCTCATTCATTTCTACTCGCAGGATACTTTGCCGAGCGAGATCGTTGGAGAACTTGCTGAGGGGTCTCGGAAAAGCCCGCAGGTGGATACGAACCTCGCTGGGAAAAACACCACCGGTACGATCTGGATCTCGCATACCGTAATATTTCTGTCAACCATATATGACCTCCGTTACTCTTTTCTTACAGTCTCGCCCCTGAAGTCTCCGGTCCGCCAGTCATCGCGACCTCCGTCTCCGCTTCCGCCTCCTGACAAAATCATAGACAAGCCTGGATTCCAGCTCTTGACGAGCGAGGAGACCGGGGGTTCTGCGCCGCCGAAGATCCCTCCTACCAACAATGCAGCCTACCCCGCCGGCTTGGGCAAATCTCTCTATCCTCACTATGGTAACGTGTTCCAGGGTCGTCCCTCGACCTCTCGCCTCCCGCTTGGTAAGTATTCTGACCTCGCCGGAACCCTGCGCGAACTCACGCGCGCCATCTGACCTCTTCGTAATATCTTGCAGACAATGCCGAAAATCCGCCTACCGATTCCGAGCTGGGCGACGACGAGATGTCCCCCCTTCCGGATCAGGTGGAGGACTTCTTAGGGGATCCGCGAGACCCCGAGAGGTTGAAGCAGTGAACCGTGGAGTTGTTGAGGAAACACGGGAGGATGCTGATGGATCTCAACATACAGGCGAGGCGGGACCGAGAAGCCGCCGAGGACAGGCACGCGGTTTTAATGGAAGAATGTGCGAGGCTCCGGCAGGCGAGACAGCGTGACCAGGATGAGGGCGCCACGACGCCGGAGGTTCATATAGATAGGATGAGAGACTACGCCTTCCTCACGGACAGGGAGGGTCGTTTGGCGGAGGACTATTATAATTCTAGGGTACCGCCGAGGTCCGGGTCGCGTGGTGGGGGCCGGTGGAAATGGCTACCCCATGATTCTCGCTAACTGCTATGTTATGGAATTATTTGTAAGAGGTGTCGCTGTTTTTTGAACGATCTCGCTATGTTTCGTGGCTCGCGTAATTGCCACTGATGCTTGCTTGTCTGACAATCACCATTATTTTTTTATGGTTCCTCGCTCGCTGTCTATAGATCTATTTTAATTGTTATATTGTGCCCGCGAAGACCCTTTATTCTCGCTAGACGTATCCCGCAAGAAATGTTTTTATACTAACCTTGTAGGTCCATCTCGCCCATGGCCATGATGTGATGTTCTTACTGCTACCCGCGCTCGCCGGCGCTTGGACTTCTTCCCGCCGTTTTGCTTTGGCTATAAATAGGCGGTTTTAACTGAGTCAACCACCGCATTTACTCTCGACCTTCTTCTTCCTCTGCTTCAGAGCTCTCGCTTCTTCTCATTTTCGCATTTCATCCTTTCTCGCAGGTTGCTAAGATGGGCGGTGACGCGGAGTCGGAGGGTCGGCGAAGGGTCGCGAAGGCCTTCACCGAGCATATCTTCTTTACTTGTAACTTGACCGATGAGTACTTCAGCGCGGTCGCTGACTACGTCCCCCCCCCCCCCCCCCCCCCCCCCCCCATTTGAGGCACGCCGCCCTAGCGAGGATGACGTGATCAACGACCCGTTGGTCGACGAGTTGGCCATTCCTACCGCCCATTTCGCGGTCGGTCTGCGCCTTCCCTTGTGGCTGGAAGTCCGCCAGGTAATAATCGCTCTCGCTTATTTCCCATTTTTTTTTGCCACTCGAGTTTCGCTCGCCATGCAGACTAATCCTGTTCTCGCTGCTCATTAGGTGCTCAAACACTATGGGGTGGTTCCCGGCCAGCTCACTCCTAATGCCATGGCGGTGGTCACCGCCTTCACCTGCTACCTTCGCGAGGAGCGCATCGAGTTCAGCCTCCCGGTCTTCCGGAAGCTGTTCTCATTCCGCGCCTACAAAGATGGGACAGCCTACTTTGTGGGCACGGATCCGAAGGTGGTCGAGACCGTCAACAAGGCCCACTTCTGGGCCCAGAAGTTCGTCGTCGTCAAGGGGAACTTCGGCAACATTCCCCTCTCGCCAGTTCAACATAACGAGACCACCTACCGGCCCACCGCCCTCGGCGGCCATGACGCCCTCCTCCATCAGTTCTTCTTCAAGAAGAACTTCGAAGTCGTCTACCTCCGCCGCAACCTAGATTCGCTACCTCCGGTTCTCGCCGGAGAAGGTAAAGATCTCGCCCAACACCTTTGTCTTTATTCGCTACCATATCGTACTTATCCGAACTATTGTTTGTTTCTAGGTGAGCGAGATCTGCCCCTTCATCCCCCTTACGCGAGCACCCGAAAAACCAACGCTACCATGACTCTCGCTACCATGTGGGCGGAAGCTTGCCGAGGCGTCGTCACTCCGGCCGAGCCCTCTTCTCGCAAGAGATCGGGGGCTTCTGGTAGTCATGCTGCCCCTTCGAAATCTCCGCCCAATAAGAAGAGCAAGAAGAGCACGGTCTCGCTCGCTCCTTCGAAGGGTAAGGAACCTCGCGAGGCCGCCTTCGACGAGTTTGACCTTACCGGCCTCTCGGGGGGCGAGGACGAAGAGACCTGCCAGGAGGCGGTTAGGACCTCCGTCCTCCCCATCCCGGTGAACCACTACAACTTCGGCCTCGGCCAGAGGCGCCGGGATGAGACTGGTGAGCCCCTCGTCACTTGGAAGCCGGAGACCAACAGGGTGGATATCTCCTCCATCCTCCCCTCTTGGGTGGAGAAGGAGACCGTCAGCGGTCATGCCTTCGACCTCGCGTTCGCTCTTTATGGTCGCGAGGATGCGCGGTCTTATAAGGATGAGACCGCGAGGACCCTTGCTTACGAGAGTGCGAGGTCCCAGCTGCGCTCTGCCGAGCTCGCCCACACGACGGGGAGGCGTTGCTTACAGCTGGAGCTTCAGAATGTGGAGCTCGCGAGGGCCTACCAGGGGGGTTCTTGCCGAGAACACGCAGCTGAAGGAGAAGCTGCTCGTCGCGGAGGGCAGTGTGGTGAGTCATCTAGACCTCCTCCATCTTCCTTTCCCCTGGACGTTTCACCTCTCTAATTGAACTTATTTGCAGGATGTTGAGGCCGCCGGGAGAGCCAACACTCGCATCGAGGATTTGGAGGGCGAGGTGGCTGGGCTGAAGGCCCTAAACTGCGACCTCACTCGCTCCGTTGTCCCCCCCTCACCTCGCCGTTTAAAAGAAGACTGGCGAGCGCGAGACGAAGAAATCCACGTGGGATCCATATAGTCAGCTCGCTACATCTTTTCGGTGGTGAAGGCGATCGGCCTCCTGGCTGATGATGCGGTCAACATGACTCTAGAAGACGTCGTCCCGGAGCTCTTCCTCCCTCTTCCGCCCGTGAAGGACAGTGATGACGAAGAAGGATCTGCGGGTGGTTCCTGAAGCTCGCCGCTATTCTTTTCTTTTGCGCTGTAATTTTGATCGGCGAGATCGCCGAAGATTGTAACCGAACTATGAAATGTAGAATGCCAATTTTTCTTTGCTCATTGTGCCTTCCTTTTCCTGTCTTGCAATTTTCATGCGTTGAATGTCTCGCCCTCGCTTATCTCGATATCCGCCTTCGCGGAGGCTATTCTCGCGATGATTGTTCTCGCGCCACGCGTTATTGAACAGATAGGTATAGGCTACTTTGGTTGCTCGGACCTTTCGCCGTTTGCCTTGGGATTACTACCCTTTTAGTTATGCGTATTTTCTCTAGGTTTCGCAAGGCATTTTTCCTCTTGGCGAGAGCTCGCCTCTTACCCGGTGTCGGTAACCTTTCTGCCGAGGACCAATTGTTCGGGATCGCATAAGATTGATTCTCGCCATTCGCATGGTGTGCGAAATTTCTCTTTGCCGAGCAGGCCTGTCCGCCGAGCGAGACGGAACCTTCCAGTATAAAGACCTGTCATTCTTGCCAGCCTCTCCAGAGATCAACCAGAACCCCCCGTCTAGGTAAGATCCCGGGAGCGGAATCGATCTGGGGCATTCCAGCACCAACATACCCAACCTCGCCAGCCTCTCCAGAGATCAACCTGAACCCCCCGTCTAGGTGAGAGCTCGGGAGCGGAATCGATCTGGGGCATTCCAGCGCCAAAATATCCAACCTCGCCAGCCTCTCCAGAGATCAACCTAAACCCCCCGTCTAGGTGAGAGCCCGGGAGCGGAATCGATCTGGGGCATTCCAGCGCCAACATATCCAACCTTGCCAGCCTCTCCAGAGATCAACCTAAACCCCCCGTCTAGGTGAGAGCCCGGGAGCGGAATCGATCTGGGGCATTCCAGTGCCAACATATCCAACCTCGCCAGCCTCTCCAGAGATCAACCTGAACCCCCCGTCTAGGTGAGAGCCAAGGAGCGGAATCGATCTGGGGCATTCCAGCGCCAACATATCCAACCTTGCCAGCCTCTCCAGAGATCAACCTGAACCCCCCGTCTAGGTGAGAGCCCGGGAGCGGAATCGATCTGGGGCATTCCAGCGCCAACATATCCAACCTTGCCAGCCTCTCCAGAGATCAACCTGAAACCCTCGTCTAGGTGAGAGCCCGGGAGCGGAATCGATCTGGGGCATTCCAGCACCGACATATCCAACCTTTGTCACGCCGGCACGGCAGTAGTTATAAGCATCATAAAAAAGGAGTAAGACATTAGTTAAACAACATAATAAAGCTCTCAAGGGTAAAACCTTTTCAAATCATCCCCACTTCGGGCTCGGTCGAGGGGTACCCCTTCCACATCCTGGAGGTGATACCCCCCCGACTTAAGCACCTCGCTTACAATATATGGTCCCTCCCAGTTGGGGTTGAGCTTACCTACCTCGGCCCCTCTGCCGGTCGCATCGACCTTCTTTAGGACTAGGTCTCCTTTCTGAAAGTGCTTTATCCGGATATGTTTGTCGAAATATCGAGCCATCCGCCGCTTGACCTCTTCCTGCCTGATGGCGGCCAAGTCCCGGAGTTCTTCCACCAGGTCCAAAGACAGCCTCTGCTCTGCATTGTTATCTTCTAACCATTCTTCATCCCCCTCGCTCGCAGCGATCACCCGGGGGGTCTTTACCTCAAACTCTATGGGGAGAACGGCCTCGGACCCATGAGAGAGCTTGAATGGAGTCTCCCCGGTGGCGGTATTTGGAGTAGTCCTCATGGCCCAGAGGACGGAGGGTAGCTGTTCCACCCAGTTTCCCCGAAGGTTCTCCACTTTCGTTTTTAATAGGTTAACGATTATTTTGTTCGCCGCCTCCACCTGCCCATTTCTCCTCGGGTGGTGGACCGATGCGAACCTGAGGTCAATGCCGAGCTGAGTGCAGAAACCAACAAACTCTTCACTGGCAAACTGCGGCCCAATGTCCGTCACTATAGCTAGAGGGAGCCCGTGCCTGCAAATTATCTCCCCCCACACAAAATTCCTTACAACCTGAGAGGTTACCTTAGCGAGTGCTTTCGCTTCTACCCACTTGGAGAAGTAGTCGATCATGACCAGCAGGAACTTCCTCTGGCCGCTGGCTTGGGGGAAGGGACCGACCAGGTCCAGCCCCCATATGGCGAAGGGCCAGGGAGCCGTGATGGTCCAGATCCTTTGAGCTGGGAGGAGTTGGAGCGGAGCATAGAGCTGGCACTTCGGACACTTTCTCGCGAACTCTGCCGCATCCTTGCTGAGAGTGGGCCAGAAGTAGCCTTGCCTCAACACCCTCCCTTCCAGGGTCCGACTCCCGGAGTGGCTGCCGCACTCCCCGGAGTGGATTTCTTCCAGGATTCTCGGAACCTCCTCCTCGGAGACACAACGGGCCAGGAGTCCTGAGAGGGTCTTTCTATACAGCCCTCCTGCATGCAAGGAGTAATAGGCGGACTTATACCTGAAGCATCTCTTGTCCACGTCCTCTCCAGGGAACCTCCCGGAGGACAAGAAGGTGATGAATGGATCCCTCCACGAGGCTCGTCGGTCCACCTCCATCAACTCTCCTTCTTCGATGGAGGGCCGGAAGAGTTCCAAAGCCGTCCCTCCCGCTCGGGGACCAAACTTGGCTAAGAGGTCCGCCTGGGTGCTCTCCTCCCTCGGCACGTGCTTGATGGAGAAGGTGCGGGACTGCCCGATGATCCCCTTGACCTTTTCCAGGTATAGTAGGAGGGTCGTGTCCTTCGCTTCAAACTCTCCCTTGATTTGGCATGCTACCACCATGGAGTCCGTTGAGACCTCCACGTCCTGCACCCCTAGTTCTCGGGCCAGCCGAAGGCCCGCTATCACTGCCTTGTACTCAGCCTGGTTGTTGGTAATTGGGAAATGGATGTTTAAGGCTTGCTCAATCCGGGTCCCCTGGGGACTCACCAGGACTATCCCCCCTCCATAGGAGTACTTTCCCAATGCTCCGTCCACCAACATCTTCCATGCCTCTGGGGGAGGTGGCCCGTGCTCCCCCACCTCGGCCGCGTAGTCGGCCATGAAGTCTGCCACCGCCTGAGCCCTGATGGACGTCCTGGGCACGAACGTGACATTGAATTCACTTAACTCCACGGACCACTTTGCCAACCTTCCCGAGTGCTCCACCCCTTCCATGATTTTAAGGAGCGGGTGGTCTGTCACTACCTTGATTGAATGAGCTTGGAAGTAAGGTCGGAGCCTCCGGGCTGACACCACCAATGCGAAGGCTAACTTTTCCAGGATCGGGTACCGGAGCTCCGCCTTCCTCAGCACTCGGCTGACGTAGTAGATAGGGAACTGTTTCATCCCCTCCTCCCGGATCAACACGGAACTTACTGCTTCGGACCCTACCCCCAGGTACAGGGACGGTCTTCTCCTGGCCTCGGCCCCTGGAGCAGAGGGGTCTGGGTGAGTTGTTCTTTCAGAGTCTGGAAGGCTTTCTCGCACTCCGGGGTCCATTCAAACTTCTTGTTGCCCCGTAGCACCTTAAAGAAAGGCGCACACTTTTCTCCCGCCTTGGAGAGGAACCTGCTGAGCCCAGTCAACTTCCCTTTAAGGCTCTGAACCTCCTTCGGATTCCTCGGCGACCCCAACTCCATCACCGCCCTAACCTTGTCCGGGTTAGGTTCCACTCCCGCGGGGGTGAGCAAGTGGCCTAGGAACTTTCCTCGGCTCGCCCCGAAGACACACTTCAAGAGATTGAGTTTCATCTTGTACCGCCGCAGGGTCCCGAACGCCTCCTCAAGGTCTTGGAGGTGAGACCCAAGGTCTCGGCTCTTCACCATGAGGTCATCAACATAAACCTCCAAGTTTCTTCCCTTCTGCTCGCGGAAGACTCTGTCCATCATCCTTTAGTATGTGGCCCCTACATTCTTGAGCCCGAACGACATCATCTTATAATAGTTGCATCCATCCCCCGTGATGAAGGAGACATCTTTGATGTCTGGGGGGTGCATGCGGATTTGATGGTAACCTGAAAAAGCATCTAAGAAAGACATCACAGGAAAACCGACGTCTGAGTCAATCAGCGCGTCGATCCTAGGCAGGGGGTAACAATCCTTAGGGCATAATTTATTAAGTAAAGAAAAGTCGATACACATCCTCCATTTACCTCCTCCCTTTTTCACCATAACGACGTTGGAGACCCAGCCTGGATACTGGATCTCCGATACAAAGCCTGCCTGTAGGAGCTTGCCAACCTCCTCGCGGATGGGCCCTTCCAGCTTGTCGGCGATGGCCCTCCTCTTCTGGCGGATGGGGCAGGTGCCGGGGTCAAGGTTGAGGCGATGGCAAGCCACATCCGCGTCGATCCCGGGCATTTCCGCGGCGCTCCAAGCGAAGACGTCTACGTTCTTCTGTACGCAAGCCAGAATCTCCGCTTGATCTTCCGGGTTGAGACCTCCGCTGACCCGGACCTTCTCCACCACCCCCAGCCGGGTGGTGACCTCGAGCTCCACGACCTCGTCCACAGCCTCCAACCGGAACTGCTCTCCCCAAGCCCTCTCCTCCTCGGCACAAGTGAGAGCCTGGGTTCCTTCCTCGACCTCCTTTTCTACCAACATCAGCTCCTCCGCCCCTCCCTCCTGGGCCTTCTCTTCTTCTTCCTCTCCTTCCGCCCGGGGTCCCTCAGCTACCCCTTCCTGGGCATGGACTTCATCTCCCGCCAACTTCTCCTCGGCTACCTCCTTACCTCCGGCTTCGGCCGCTTCCTCCATCATCTTATCTCATTCCTCCGCTTCTCCCATCCAGGAGATGGTGTTGACAGCCGTCACGTAGCACTGCCTTGCCACCTTGGGATCCCCCCTGATCCGCACCTGGACCCCTCCGTTGTTGAACTTAAGGCATTGATGAAAGGTGGAGGGGACACATCGGAACGCGCTGATGAGCGGCCGTCCGAAGATGGCGCTGTAACTGCTTGGAGCGTCCACTATGACAAAACGACAGTTCCTGGATTGCCCACCCAGGGTCACATGAAGTCCTAATCCCCCTTCCACTTCTTTCCTCTTCCCCGAGAATCCAAACAGAGGGCCATCCGAGGCCAACACCCTTCTAGGCTCGACCTCCATCCTGTCAAACGCCTTCTTGAAGATGACGTTGACCGAACTCCCGTTGTCCACTAAGATTCGGGAGACGGTGAAGTTCTCGACCGCCGTCTGAATGACCAACGCGTCGCAGAATGGCTCCTCATAGCCCGGCATGTCCTTCTGGGTGAAAATGATTTTTTTAGCCGGGGGTGGAGCGGTGGATGTTGAAGCTACGCTCCGGCGGTAGATGGTATGGAGGCTAGCCTTGCGGGTCGCCTCCACCCCCACCCACCCATGGATCACCCCGATCCCTCCCCTATTCCCCACATCGTTTCTATCTTCACACCTTTCCTGATCCTCCTCTCGAGGTTCGACCTCCACGATCCTTACTGGCTGTAGCTGCTGTGGCGCGGGCGCTCTGCCTCTCTTCACTTCCAGGAACTCCGGGCAGGTGTCCGTCAAGTGACCTTCCTCATCATGGAAGATACAATTGAAGTATCTAGTTGCCTACCTAAATCACCTAGAGGGGGGTGAATATGTGATCTCTACGTCTTTTGCGGAATTAAAAATTAAACGTAAAGCACAGCACACAAAATTAATCACAGCCACAGATAACACCAGGAATTTATAGTGGTTCCCCGTACTTGGGTACTCCACTGCCGGCCTCGCCAATCTAGCACCACAGCTAGACTTGACTACTCACTAAATCTCGGATCAAGAGCGATCCTACAGTCTCGGAGTCAAACTCCTACAAACTCAGAGAGAACCTCTCTTACAACTCGGAGAAAACTTCTCCTACAACTCGGAGAACAACCTCTCCTACAACTCGGAGATAACAACTCCTACAACTCGGAGAACAACCTCTCCTACAACTCGGAGATAACAACTCCTACAACTCGGAGAACAACCTCTCCTACAATAGATTGAAAAGGGTTTGAACAATACTAAACCAGATCTGAATAACAGAGGCGTTTTCTTCCTTCTTCTTGAATGGCTTTTGAGAACGATGAGGAAGAACAACGATCCTTCAAATCTATCTTTGGCAATCCGAAACGATCCAATAGAGATTGTAGAGCCTGAGTATGGATCAATCGAACCCTTCTTGATAGAAATCGCCAACTCCAATGAGAAGAACGATCTCCAATCGTAGGCGACGGCGAGCGGCGCTTTTCACGTTCTTTTTGATCGGGAGAGAGATTAGGTCATGAACGATTCTTTTAAAAACTTCTTTTTAATAACCCAGGAGCAATCCTATATATAGAGAGAGGATCAATTTAGGGTTAAATCGGTCTTAAACGTACTCAAAATAGCCGTTAGAAACGAGAAGGGGCGATCACGATCCGTCCAGAACAGAGAAAACGGAACAGAAAATTTTCGGACAGATGTCTCGAGACATAAGGGATCTCTCGAGACATGACGGATCTCTCGAGACATGAAACAGAGAAAGCAAGAAAGGGATGTCTCGAGAACACGATGATCTCTCGAGACATTACAAAAATTTCAGACTTAAGATCTCTCGAGACAAACACGATCTCTCGAGACATGTCTGATCTCTCGAGACATATCCTTAGGAAAAATTTGTTTCACAAAAATTTCTTTTCTTCTCTTGAACACATGCTGCAGCCGCACTCCAAAGTCTTCAATAGTCTTGAAAAAGAAGTGTACCCCAATAGTGAGATCACACATGAGTCATCACCATGTTTCATATAATGAGGGATTACATTTTATGAAACTGTGTTTGCAGACCCATTGTGACCTGACATTGGCTTACACTTAGCCATGATAATCTGCAAGACAATACTAGAAAAGCATATCAAATACAAAAGCAATTCAATCTTAGTTTAAGGGTGACTTCTCACAAATCAAGGTAATTGTGAATGCAATTTCCAACAATCTCCCCCTATTTGTAGAAGTCAGAACCCTGTACACTAAGTTGAATTACAGTAGTTAAAGAATAAATATGCTACACTACACAAAGATATAGAAATGAAAAAGTAAAGAACATCAAAACATCAAATATATATATATATATATCTAAATTGAATTGTTCAGAAGACTTGATGTTCCCTAAATCATAATGAAAACAAAATATGTCTTGTCAGCATCATCATCATCATCATCCTTCAAGACCTCCTTTTCCTCTTTTTTTCTTGTCTGGAGAAAAAGGCATGAGGCTTGGGATGGTAAAACGGAGGGGGTTCCGGGGCATCAGCATTATTATAACCAAAAGCTCTGAAATGAATCCTTCGCTTCCTTTGAGCTGTCTCATGTTTTTCCCATTCTTGAGAGCTGTAGCATTCAGATCTGTTCATTTTACCTTCATGAACTAACTTGTAGGTTTCAAGAATAATGTCTTTTGAGACGGGGCTCCAGATTTCTGGATAACTTTTCTCAGCCTTAGCTTTGCACTGACCTGTAGAGCTAGAACTAGGAACTGATCGACTGGCAGAAGAACCTTCACCAAATTTTCTTTTTCCTTTGGTCCCAGCCCTATCTGATTGTTCTTCAACAATAGGAGCCTTCCCAAGTAGTTCTTCTGGCCTGGGAGAAAATTGAGGAACAGGAATATCTGGATCAATTGCCAACTCAGGAAAAATCTGATTATGAAGCCACGTTGCTGTTTTGAATGAATAAGCATTAATATCCGCAACTTGCTTCAACATCCTGGAAAAGAACTGCTCAAACTGAGAATTCCATGAGCTTTGAAGAGCAGAAACGGAGCTTTCAATCAAATCTGTCATTTTAGCTACTATATTTTCCTCCCCCTTTCTGACTTCTACAGAGAGGGTTTGGAGAGTATCATCTTTGAACTTTCCGACTTCATCAACAATTCTGAATGTATTGGCTTCAGCCTTGTCAGACACTGATTCTTGAAGCTTTGTCAGTATAACAGTCTGAGTCAACACTGTGCCTACACCTTCAGTTGCATGATCAATTTGCTTGCTCCCTAGGCTCATCAAATCAGAGAGATTTTCATAATTGGATTTTATCTTAGCTAACTCTCTGCCTAGTTCACTTTCAACTGAGGCAATCTTCCTGTGAACAGTCGTCAAAGAATTTTCAAACTGTGCACTCTGCTTCTTGAGCAGTGCTTCAATCTTTCCTAGAAGAGAATCTTCTGCACAACCTAGCTCATCTGGAGCATTCTTGGTTGTATCATACTCTGACTCCCCCTCAACATGTACTAGGGGAGGTGACAATTCATGAACAGACATGACATCATCATCATCTATGTTAAAAACAAAATCAGCACCAGACCCTGCCTGTTGGCCACTGGGACTGTGCTCTTCAGATACTGGAAGGGATTCTGTTGGAGCTGATGAGGATTTACCTTTGGCTTTTGAACGGATTTGCAGCTTGGCACGACTTGAAGCTTTAGAGCGAGTCCGAGATGAAAGTGGCAATGATGGTACGAAGGGTGCTTGATCTTCAGAAGAAGGAGCTGGAGTTTCTGCTTCTCTTGCAACTGCAGATTTAAGAGTCTCCCCCTCAGAAGGAGCACCAGCCATTTCCGGCTTCTTGATTCGAATGTCCCATCTCTGCAAGGAGCTGACATCTATCTTCTTAAGGTGATGGATAACTGTACCTTTGGACATGTTGAAAATAGCAGGGTTAAACTGATTTAGAAACAGTGAGATGATCCGGGCAAAGTTAGGAGTATTTATGCAAGCTTTGATATTTGAGAATAAAATTGAGGCCCAATCTCTCTTCTTTCCAGTAACAATGCCAATCATCAACAGAAACATCTCTTCAGACACATGTCCTTGAGAGCCTGTCTTGCAGAAAAGTGCCTTTGAGATAATGTCCAGCAGGAGCTTCCCTACAGCATTCAACTTATTCCTCTTAACTGTAGAGAAATCTGAATCAAGACCACAGAACCTTGTTGTAGTCAACCAATCAGTGTCAACTAGCTCTTCTTCAGCTTCCACTTCAGACAACTGCAAATACTTAGCAAGAGTCTCTGGAGAGACTTTGATTTTTATACCCTTAACGAAGGAGATCAACATACTTCCTTCCTTGATTGGCTTCACATTGATGAAGAATTCTTCAACCTCTTCAAACAGTATCCGGCAAGGATGCTCGAGAACGAAGGTGAGACCAGCGGCATCAAGCAAACAAAACAGAGTCTTGAAATCATCGGATAAACTCGCAAGACCTAACCGAATTACCTCGTTGCCGACTCCAATTTTCGGATGAGGAGAGGGAGCCATTGCAGCAAGATGGAGGGAGGAATGTTGAATGAAGAAAGCTGAAGCACGAGGAGCCACCGAGAACCACCGCAGCACTGAGACCGGTCGCAGACGATCGTCGCTCGAGAGGAAGACGAAAGGTCGAGGAGGTCTCGGGAGATGATTCGCGTGAACATCAAGTTTTCCGATATCGTATATATATATATATATATTTAATTTTGATTTTACGAAAAATAGAAAACTAGAAATAGGAATTAGCGCGTACCTGACGTTTGGGATTCCAAAAAAAAACTTATGTCTCGAGACATCGGTTATGTCTCGAGACATCGGTTATGTCTCGAGAGATACACCGTGTCTCGAGATCTGCTTCTTGTCTCGAGACATGACTTGTCAAAAGAGAACTTCCTGTCGCCAAGGTTTTGATTGACTTGACCATTACTCCATGTTGAGCATTCCAAGTTCCGTCTTGAAGAAAGAGAACTTGGTCTCATCCAGTGGCTTCGTGAAGATGTCTGCAACTTGCTTATCCGTGGGGACATAACTCAGATTCATGTCACCCTTCTCCACATGCTCCCGGATAAAGTGATATCGTAGCTCGATGTGCTTTGTCCGACTGTGAGAGACTGGATTATTTGCGATAGCAATTGCACTGGAAGAGTCGCAAAACATAGGAATGTCTTTGAACTTCATGTTGTAGTCTTGAAGTTGATTTCTTATCCAGAGAAGTTGTGCGCAACAACTGCCAGCAGAAATGTATTCCGACTCGGCGGTTGAAATTGCAACACAATTCTGCTTCTTGCTACTCCAGGAAATAAGTCTCCTTCCTAGGAATTGACACGTCCCGGAAGTGCTTTTCCTGTCGTCTTTGCTACCTGCAAAGTCTGCATCTGAAAAACCAATTAGTTCACTATCATTACTTCTTGGGTACCATAAGCCAAGATTTGGTGTGCCTTTAAGATATCTCAAAATTCGCTTTGCAGCAGTATAGTGGGATTCCTTAGAGTTCACCTGATATCTGGCACAAACACATGTAGAGAACATTATATCAGGTCTACTGGCAGTAAGGTAGAGCAATGAGCCAATTATGCTTCTGTACTTGGTTTCATCAAAAGGTTTCCCTTTCTCATCCTTGTCCAGAGACGTAGCTGAGCTCATTGGAGTCCTCATAGAGGTTGCACTCTCCATTCCAAATTTCTTAATCAACTCCTTAGTGAACTTTGTCTGAGAAATGAAGATTCCATCTTCAGACTGTTTCACTTGAAGTCCTAAGAAATATTTCAGCTCACCCATACTGCTCATTTCAAATTTCCCTTGCATAAGTTTAGAAAACTTTTTGCAGAGGTTATCATCCGTAGAGCCAAATATGATGTCATCGACATAGATTTGCACTAGCAAAATCTTGCCTTTTACTTCCCTAAGAAATAATGTCTTGTCTATCTTTCCTCTTGTGAACTTGTTCTCAAGAAGAAAGTTAGACAGCGTCTCATACCAAGCTCGAAGAGCTTGTTTCAAACCATATAAAGCTTTCTGTAATAAATAAACATGATTGGGATGATCAGGATTAACAAAACCTGGGGGTTGCTCAACGTATACTTCCTCTTTAATGTCTCCGTTTAGGAACGCGGATTTGACATCCATTTGATATACGGTGAAACCCTTGAAAGCAGCATAAGCAAGGAAGAGTCTGATCGCTTCGAGCCTTGCTACTGGAGCGTACGTCTGATCGAAGTCGATGCCTTCCTCTTGTCTGTACCCTTTAGCTACAAGTCTGGCTTTGTTCTTTATGATTGTTCCTTCTTCATCCAGCTTGTTTCTAAACACCCACTTTGTTCTAATGACATTTTTGTCTTTGGGTTTTGGAACAAGTGTCCATACTTTACATCGTTTGAACTGATTTAATTCTTCTTCCATAGCAATTATCCAGGATGGATCTTCATTTGCCTCTTGGAATTTCTTTGGTTTGACCTGCGAAAGAAAACTTAAATGCATATTTTCGTTAATGGTACCTCGTCTTGTTCTTATTCCTTCATGAGGATCTCCTATGATTTGATCAACTGGATGATCCCTCATGTGTCGTAGCCCAAGGTTTCTTGCATGATTTGGACCAATAGGAGTTTCTTCTGCTGTTGGAGTATCTTCCTCCACTTGGAGTGGCTCTTCATCAGGATGATCTTCTTCATAGATTGTTATTGGGGGAATCTTGATGAAGTGTTGAGAATTTTCTTCAACTGGCTGATCCAAGCTTAAGTCCTGCAGCTTTGAACCTGTGTCTACAGAAGAAATGCTAGAGGAGCTGCCTTGTAGCATGCTCGTCTCATCAAACACAACATTAATAGACTCTTCTACAACCAGAGTTTTCTTATTAAAAATACGATAAGCTTTACTATGGCTACTATAGCCTACGAAAATACCTTCAAAGCTCTTTTCACTAAACTTAGTTTTGTAATGCTTTCCATTGTTTAGCACAAAGCATTTACTACCAAAGATTCGAAAATAAGAAACGGTCGGTTTCTTGCCTTTTAGAAGTTCATAAGGAGTCTTTTCATGGTTTTTGTTTATGAGTGCTCTATTTTGCACATGGCATGCAGTATTGACAGCTTCAGCCCAGAAATATTCAGGTAGTGAAGAGTCACTCAACATGGTTCTGCAAGCCTCAATAAGTGTTCTATTCTTTCTCTCAGCTACTCCATTTTGTTGTGGAGTTCGAGGAGAGGAAAACTCATGAAAGATACCGAGGCTTTCACAGAATTCTGTCATGGCTCCAGATTCAAATTCTGTACCATGGTCACTTCTGATTTTGACCACCGAACAGTTAAATTCATTCTGGACTTGCCTGACAAAACTAGTGAAAGTGTCAAAGGTATCTGACTTATGTTTCAGAAAGAATACCCAGGCAAAACGAGAGAAATCATCTACAATAACCAATGTGTAAGATTTTCCTCCTAAACTTCTAATTTGCAAAGGACCAAACAAATCCATATGAAGTAGGTATAAACACCTGGTTGAATATTTGCCAATAATGCTCTTAAAGGTAGCTCTTGTTTGCTTGCCTTTTACACATGCATGACAAGGTCTATCTTTAATGCACTTAACATCTGGTGCATCTCGCACTAAGTTTTGAGAAAACAATTTATTAATAGTTTTGAGATTTATATGTGCTAATCTCTTGTGCCATTGGTCAACAAGAGATGCACTATCTTTTGCCAAAAGACATACTGGTGTAGAAGATGATATGCAAAGAAAATTTAAACAAAATATGTTTCTACAGCGAATGCCTGATAAAATCGTTTCATGATTTTCAGCCGACTTTATCAAACACTTATCTTTATGAAAATCAACAATGTATCCTTTATCACAAAGTTGACTTATGCTTATCAGATTATGTTGTAATCCTTCCACATAAGCTACATCGGAAAAAGATACATTTCCATTAGAAATCATACCATAGCCTTTAGTTATTCCTCTTTCTGAACCGCCAAAAATAACTTTTGGACCGTTCGCAACTGGAATGTAGTTTTGCAAAAGGCTTCTTGTCCCGGTCATATGCCGAGAGCATCCACTGTCCAAGTACCAGATTGGATTTTTATTGGCCTTTGGACATACCTGCAAAAAATAAATCATTTCGCCTTAGGAGCCCAAACAGATTTGGGTCCTTGGTCCCGTGTCAGTTGAGCACCACGATAAATGTTAACATTGCGAGTGGTCTGCCTTGCAACGTTCACTTGTGGTCTCCTAGTATACGTTGTATTAAACCAACAATCAACGGCAAAGTGACCAATTTTACCGCAGCACCAACAGTCGAATCTGTTGTACCTTCTCTTTACACTCTCCTGCTTAACTTTTTGAACGTTAGCTCTTGCAGGAGCAGCCCTTTTAGATGAGGATGCCTCATGGGGGAAACACACACAAGGTGGTACTATCCTCTTCGGCTTTGGTGCAACAGCATTCACTTTTGGTGCTTTCTTAGCACTCGGACCATGAACAAATGGACCGTACCCTTTCCGATTAATCTCTTGATAGGGTGCTTGAAAAGCACTATCACCAAAGTTTCGGGGAGGAGCCCATTCCTTATGATCATTCACAGGTGAAAAAGGAATTGGTCGTGTGAAATGACCATAGGAACTCTCCATATCATAAGCATTCGTAGGGAATATGACTTTCTTGAATGCTACAGGCTCTTGATGAGCTTTCCCTTTTTCTTTGGTAGTAGCTTTCTTAGCAACCAGACCATTCTTCTTAGCAATTGTATTTTTTGAAGAATTGCTAGTACTAGCTTCATGTCCTATACCGCTTCCTTTTGCCTTAGTGGTAAAAGTACCAATAATTGGCAGAACAGTTTTAGGTTGAGAGAATGCTTCAACCAACTTCTTCTCAGCCGCAAGCTGTTCCTCCAAGACTTTTATCGAATTATCTCTCAAGGCAAGAGTCTCTTCCGAGCTTTTGATCTTGTCTTTCAAGGCTTGGACTTCCTCTTTGAGAGAAGAAAGTTCTTCAACTTCTTTTCTCAAGTTAGATTCCACCTCCTTGAGAGCCATGATCTCCTTACCCTGAGTTTTGACAACCTTTCGGCACTTGTCAAAGCTTTGGAGCATTTTGGTATATTGAGACATGAGCTCAGATTCATCGTCTGAGAGGTTATCCTTTTGTTCAGCCGAAGCATAGTCAGAATCAGATAGGATAGTGTGATCATTTACCTTTCCGGTGTACGGGGGTGCTTCTTCATCATCAGACATAGCCATCAGACCGAAGTAAGCTTCTTCTTCATCACTCGACTCATCGGAGTCACTGTCGCTCAGAGTTTTGGCTTTCTTAGCGACGAAGCTTCTATCTGATTTCTTCTTTCCATGAGTGGATTTCTTGTCTTCTTTTCTTCCACCTTCTTTCTTTTTGTAGGGACACTCAGCAATTATGTGCCCTGGCTTATTACAACAGTAGCAAATAATGTCAGAAGAAATGTGTTTGTTCTGTTTGGATTTATACCTGTCATTATTGCTTGAGCCCTTCCTGTGATATTCGCCATCACGACGAGAATATTTATGATCCGAGGAAGACGACTTGTTGTTCATGTGCCTTCGCTTGTTCAGCAGTTTCTTAAACTGACGGGAAATTAAAGAGAACTCCCCATCAGACAGTTCGGAACAGGAGGAGCTGGCTTCCGATTCTTCTTCAATATCAGATTCCTTTTCTCTGATCGGTATCACTGCTTTGCTCTTCTTTGAATTCTCTGCCTTCAAAGCTAAGGTTCTTTCTTTGATTGAAGCTCGATTTACATCCTCTTCAGACTTTCGGATGTTCATCTGCAGTTCATGAGACAACAGCTTCCCGAACAGATTCTGAGGTTCTAGACTTGGCAGTTTTCCAAACTCTCTAATGGCCACAATTTTGCTATCCCAGTCTTTCGTTAGGGAACGCAAGAATTTGTCATTTAGTTCACCGTTTGTGAACTCCCTGTCGTAGTTCCTCAAACCATTGACTATCTTGAAGAATCTTTCGTACGCATCAGCAATGCACTCCTTCTTATTCTGCTTAAACGCCTCGTACTCTTGATTAAGTAGAGACCTTCTATCTTCTCTTACCTCGTCGATACCTTCCATTAGAACAATTAAGGATGTCCACATCTCTTTGGCTGATTTGCAGTGAATTAAGTTTTGCAACATGGAATCGTCCACTGCACTTGCAATTATGTTTTTAGCCTTCTTGTCAAGAGCAACAAGAGCTATCTCATCCTTAGTCAAATCCATCATTTTCTTAGGTATCTGAACAGTAGGATTTGTTGACGAAGCAGTCATTGGCACATGAGGACCTTCTTCCACGACTTGGAAGATTCTGGGATCTGCAGCTTCCATATAAAAATGGACTCTTTCCTTCCACATAGGAAAGTTGGCCTTAGTGCAGATGGGCAATTTCAGAGAGGATTCCTTGACTCTATCCATGGCTTGCTAGCAACTAGAAGGATGGATCCTGTTCAAGGTGTTAACCTAGCAACGAACAGCAACCCTCTGATACCAATTGAAGTATCTAGTTGCCTACCTAAATCACCTAGAGGGGGGTGAATAGGTGATCTCTACGTCTTTTGCGGAATTAAAAATTAAACGTAAAGCACAGCACACAAAATTAATCACAGCCACAGATAACACCAGGAATTTATAGTGGTTCCCCGTACTTGGGTACTCCACTGCCGGCCTCGCCAATCTAGCACCACAGCTAGACTTGACTACTCACTAAATCTCGGATCAAGAGAGATCCTACAGTCTCGGAGTCAAACTCCTACAAACTCAGAGAGAACCTCTCTTACAACTCGGAGAAAACTTCTCCTACAACTCGGAGAACAACCTCTCCTACAACTCAGAGATAACAACTCCTACAACTCGGAGAACAAACTCTCCTACAACTCGGAGATAACAACTCCTACAACTCGGAGAACAACCTCTCCTACAATAGATTGAAAAGGGTTTGAACAATACTAAACCAGATCTGAATAACAGAGGCGTTTTCTTCCTTCTTCTTGAATGGCTTTTGAGAACGATGAGGAAGAACAACGATCCTTCAAATCTGTCTTTGGCAATCCGAAACGATCCAATAGAGATTGTAGAACCTGAGTATGGATCAATCGAACCCTTCTTGATAGAAATCGCCAACTCCAATGAGAAGAACGATCTCCAATCGTAGGCGACGGCGAGCGGCGCTTTTCACGTTCTTTTTGATCGGGAGAGAGATTAGGTCATGAACGATTCTTTTAAAAACTTCTTTTTAATAACCCAGGAGCAATCCTATATATAGAGAGGATCAATTTAGGGTTAAATCGGTCTTAAACGTACTCAAAATAGCCGTTAGAAACGAGAAGGGGCGATCACGATCCGTCCAGAACAGAGAAAACGGAACAAAAAATTTTCGGACAGATGTCTCGAGACATAAGGGATCTCTCGAGACATGACGGATCTCTCGAGACATGAAACAGAGAAAGCAGGAAAGGGATGTCTCGAGAACACGATGATCTCTCGAGACATTACAAAAATTTCAGACTTAAGATCTCTCGAGACAAACACGATCTCTCGAGACATGTCTGATCTCTCGAGACATATCCTTAGGAAAAATTTGTTTCACAAATATTTCTTTTCTTCTCTTGAACACATGCTGCAGCCGCACTCCAAAGTCTTCAATAGTCTTGAAAAAGAAGTGTACCCCAATAGTGAGATCACACATGAGTCATCACCATGTTTCATATAATGAGGGATTACATTTTATGAAACTGTGTTTGCAGACCCATTGTGACCTGACATTGGCTTACACTTAGCCATGATAATCTGCAAGACAATACTAGAAAAGCATATCAAATACAAAAGCAATTCAATCTTAGTTTAAGGGTGACTTCTCACAAATCAAGGTAATTGTGAATGCAATTTCCAACAACAATATGGCAACGTCACCTCCCCTGCATCGGCCTCCGCCACCCTATTCCTTCTCCTCCTAGCGGCTGCTGTTTCTACCTCGCCTCTCCTTCCTCTTCCTCTTCCCCGTCCAATCGCCATGGCCTGTTGGGGAGGGGGAGGCATCTGCATCGGACCTTGCCTCCACCCTAACTGGGGGGGGGGGGGGGGGTCTCCATTGACCTCCGACGTGGTTACCCCTTCCTGGGCCGTAACCCCTTCCCCGCCCTTGCACCCCTCCGCCTTGCGGCCTCCATCCTCCTTCCGGGGCCCTAGGCTCTTCCCTTCTCCTGACCTCCTGCTGCCTCACCTCCGGCTCACTGAGCTTTGCTAGCCTCTTGGTGAGCTCTGGGTTGGCTTCTTCACTCGCGACTTCCTCCGACACCCTCTCCATCAGCTCCTCATAGGAGACGGGGGCCTTTCTATTCAACGCCATCTTGAAGAAACTTTCTTTCAACCCGACCATGAAGGCGAGTTGGAGTGCGAACCCAGGCATCTCCTGTGTGAGCTGCTCTTCCTCCTGGAACTGATCGGCATATTGAGCCAACGACTCCTTGGGTTCCTGCTTCACCTTGAAGAGGGAATCAACGTCCTTCTTCCTCTTTTTTGAGGTCGAGAACCTCAGCAAAAAACTTCGGCGCAAATCCTCGAATGCGTAGATTGATCCTGCAGGGAGCTGATGGAACCAGTCCCTGGCCTTCTCCTTGAGGGTGATGGCAAAGAGCCGACACTTGAAGGCATCTGACATCGGCCTGATGGAGACCGAGTCTTCGAAACTCTGCAGGTGCTGGACAGGGTCATCCCTACCGTTGTAGTACACTCGATCCCACTCTCCAAACCCCCCTGGGACGGGTGCGGAAAGCACCAACTCGCAAAAGGGGCTTCCCCCTCCTGTCACCCTTTCTGGCTCCACTCGCCCCCAAGCTCTCTCGCTAGACTTGAGCTCGTCGGGACTGCAATCGCGAGGGCGGCGCTCTCCTGAACCACCCCGATCGTCGCCGCATCCTCCTGGCGCGCGCTCGCTTGCGCCGTGCTCGCTGGGACAGAGCTTGTCGGCACTGAGTTCGCCGGCCCGGCGCTCGCCGGCGCGGAGCTCGCCGGCCTCGGGCTCGTTGGACTGGCGAACAACACTCGCCCCTCCCTGTCCTGTCCCGATCCAACGGCAACTTCCTTTCCAGCCCTTCCCCCCCGGGGCATTCTCGCCCACCGTCGTTGGGGGAGGGGTCACCTGAGGTATTGGGGTCGCAAACTCGTTTCGCAGAGCTGTGACCGTGAACCCCAAGGTATCGAGCACTTCCTTTCTGAAATCTGTGAGCATCCTGGCCATCGCCACCTGGGGTGTCACGCCGAACTCCTCGCCTTGTTCTTCATCTCCCGCCATAACCTTTCTCTAGAACTTTCTTGAACCAGCCACGCTCCACGCTCACTGCACCAAAATGTTGAAACCGATTTCTTGGTCTCTCGTAGAGCTCGGGGCCCTCACCGAAATGAGGGGCGGCTAGCCCTTACTGATCCCTCGAGGAGGGTGGACGGAAGATTAAGAAATTGACTAAGACCTTAGTCACAGCGAGGAGGTCCCTCCACTAACCCGAAAGATCGTTGAGCGCTTCCCCTCCCAAGCCAAAGCTGTGACTTGGGCACCTTGGAGAGCTCTGGAAATGCTAACCAAAGAAAGCCTAAGGAGAGGGAAGATGAAGTGACCTCTCTCCAAAGGTGCCCTTAAGGTCCTATTTATAGATTTTCTGGTCTGGTCTGCAAATAACAGGACTCTGCCTTTTGATGTTACTATCCGCACCCCAAATGGGTCTGCTAACAGCCAAGCTCCGCTGTTTGGAGAGGCTAAGGGCAGACCACCAAGGGTAAAAGGGTAAGTTGACCCTAATGATTTATGGATAAAGTATTGCGAGAACCTTACTGTCGGAGCTCTCGCATGTCTTCTCGCAGATCCTGCCCGTGGCGCCTCTTTTAGAGGGTCGCCTTGCGAGAACCTTGCTGACGGAGCTCTCGCGGGTCTTCTTGCAAATACTGCTCGCGGCGCCTCTTTTAGGGGGTCGCCTTGCGAGGACTTCGCTGGCCCATTTTGGTGGTCTGCCGAGGTCTCATCGGCTGGGGGCCGATCTCGGCGAGGTCTGGATCTCGCAACTCCTGTCTCGCTCGGTTTCCTTGACTAGCGAATATCGGGGTTGTACAATGTTGATATCTATTCGACGTAACGTCGACTTGATCTATTCCGACAGAAAGAGTATGTTGCTTGGACTTCTTGTTAGAGTAGCGTCGACATTCATTCGATGTTGCGTCGATTTCTATTCGACGCAAATATTAACTTCACCAAATTTGTGCTTCTCTTGATATGGTCTTGACACCCTAGGTTGAGTGTGACATCCTAAGACATCTAATGACCAGATTACCCTCACTATACAATGGGTAATTCAATCCTAAGAGATAAAATCACTTTTAGTTAATTTGTTAAGTTAAATCAAAAGGTTTTTTCCCAACATACTTCATATTTTTAATTTTGGGACAAAGGTCTCCGAATTCACTTGTTTTTTGCAAACACTAACAATATTGAAATAACACTTTTATATGTGCAAGAAATTTTTTGTTTGAAAGATGGTGTAGGTAATATAGACACACGACTTAATAAGTTAAAGCTATTACACTACACAATTATGCAAGACTAAGATTATGAGCACATGTAGATTACCAAAATTGTGTGTGAATGAAACATTGATTAACATAAAATATTACTCATACTTAGAGGCATGCTAGACAATATTACACAATTTTCTATAGACCATTTCATTGCACATAATAAGATTAAAGTCAAGGCATGATAAAATAATGTTTAGGAAACTTGAAATGAAAATTAGACATTGAAGAAAATCTTTAAGTGTATGTGAAAGGAGATTTTTAGTTCTTAAGTATTTTAAAGCTCTTGGTTTAAGTTTTACTTCAAAATAATGTTATATATAAATATATGAGTGCTGGGTCAGTAATAAAATCAAACACCTTGTAGGCACAACAATACATCACAGATAAGAAATAAAAAATAAAACAACAAGGCACATCTAGATGACACAAGATATATAGTAGTTCCCCAATCAACCTGGGTACATCTACTCTTCTACCCACTGGTAGGAATCCACTGGAGGTTGTTGATAAGGTGCCCTCACACCAAGGGATTTTTGATAAGGTGTCCACACACCAATGGAGGTTTGATCAGGTGCCCAAATCACCAATAAGCTTTTGATAAGGTGCTTAAAAACCAAGGGAGCTTTTGATCAGGTGCTCTAACCAAGATGCAGGTTTTTTCTAAGGTGTCCTGTCACCGGGAGTTAACTTTTGAAGGGAGTTATAACCCTTTACATGATGGGAGGAATAAAAGAAAAAAAAAAGGTTGAAGGTGTTCTTCTCTTTCTAAGAAGACTCTTGATGATGATGTTGAAGAGAGCTCCCTCTGTCTGATTTAGTTTGATGACAGCTTGTGGATGGAGCTTCTTCTCTAGAAAGCAAATACTCTTCTTCTTCTTCTTCTTCTTCTTCTTCTTCTGCAGTTTAGATCCTGAGCAATTGATATAGATAGGTGTCTCAGGATATATATGATCTGCAAAGAAAGAGTTAGCAAAAAGAAGATAATATATTAGTTCTGTTCTTCTTTTTGCTGCTGTTCTTCTTTTTCTATTTCTTCTTCCTGTTTTGCCGCTAGCTGCTCTATCTTATTATGCTGCTACTTGTTCTTTGATCTTCTCTCTCTGTATATTTAATGTAACAGTCCTGGCCCAAGCCTCACCGGGTCTTGCCGCCCCAGGAACTGCCGGCACCGGCGGCCCAGGCCCATTCTGGGATCGGCCTGACCAAGCCCATCCCGAGTCACTGGCCCCGTCCTAGGACACTGGCGCCCCACCGGTTCAGCCTGACCACAACTGGTCAACAACAAGCCTGCAGGCCATACACCCCAACCCCTCTCTGGCCCTGTTTCTCAGGCACAGCGGGTTGTTGGAGGGGGTCTCGAACCCACAACCTCCCTTGATAAGAACCTCTTCAAACAGCACAGTTGGTGATGAGACCTGTTTGAAGAGGTTCTTATCAAGGGAGGTTGTGGGTTCGAGACCCCCCTCCAACAACCCGCTGCGCCTGAGAAACAGGTCCAGAGAGGGGTTGGGGTGTACGGCCTGCAGGCTTGTTGTTGACCAGTTGTGGTCAGGCTGAACCGGTGGGGTGCCAGTGTCCTAGGACGGGGCCAGTGACCCGGGATGGGCTTGGTCAGGTCGATCCCTGAATGGGCCTGGGCCGCCGATGCCGGTAGTTCCTGGGGCGGCAAGACCCGGTGAGGCTTGGGCCAGGACTGTTACAAAAAGTGTCCTGACCCAAGCCTCACCGGGTCTTGCCGCCCCAGGAACTGCCGGCACCGGCGGCCCAGGCCCATTCAGGGATCGACCTGACCAAGCCCATCCCGGGTCACTGGCCCCGTCCTAGGACACTGGCGCCCCACCGGTTCAGCCTGACCACAACTGGTCAACAACAAGCCTACAGGTCGTACACCCCAACCCCTCTCTGGCCCTGTTTCTCAGGCGCAACGGGTTGTTGGAGGGGGTCTCGAACTCACAACCTCCCTTGATAAGAACCTCTTCAAACAGGTCTCATCACCAACTGAGCTGCACTTTTTGTAACAGTCCTGGCCCAAGCCTCACCGGGTCTTTCCGCCCTAGGAACTGCCGGCACCGGCGGCCCAGGCCCAGTCTGGGATCGGCCTGACCAAGCCCATCCCGGGTCACTGGCCCCGTCCTAGGACACTGGCGCCCCACCGGTTCAGCCTGAGCACAACTGGTCAACAACAAGCCTGCAGGCCGTACACCCAACCCCTCTCTGGCCCTGTTTCTCACGCGCAGCGGGTTGTTGGAGGGGGGTCTCGAACCCACAACCTCCCTTGATAAGAACCTCTTCAAACAGGTCTCATCACCAACTGAGCGAGGTTCTTATCAAGGGAGGTTGTGGGTTCGAGACCCCCCTCCAACAACCCGCTGCGCCTGAGAAACAGGACTAGAGAGGGGTTAGGGTGTATGGCCTGCAGGCTTGTTGTTGACTAGTTGTGGTCAGGCTGAACCGGTGGGGCGCCAGTGTCCTAGGACGGGGCCAGTGACCCGGGATGGGCTTGGTCAGGCCGATCCCAGAATGGGCCTGGGCCGCCGGTGCCGGCAGTTCCTGGGGCGGCAAGACCCGGTGAGGCTTGGGCCAGGACTGTTACATTTTATCTGGGAGCTTTCGGCTGATTTGAATCCTTGCCGACAGAAGAGGAAAGGATATAATAAATCTTTCTTTTCCCAGATCCTCGAGAACATAACTTGCCATCTTTAGCTTGCTGCAACTGCTCTATTAATTAATGCTGCAACGGCTGGATTGTTAAGGCAACAATATATATAGCAATATATAAATAGAAATAATAAAATATTGCTTTACATAATTTGACAGCATAAATATAATATTTTAGTCGAACTGAGAATGATATAAAACAATACTGCAGATATTTCGTCGAGCTGAGCTTCAAGTTAGTCGACCTCATCATTTGATTAGTCGACCTGAACATTTGATTCACTGTTCTGAACATCTGCTGAATATTCGTCGAACGCAGATTTGAGTTCGTCGAACGGAAGGATTCGTCGACCGCTGAGCCTAGATGATTTCGTCGACCGCTGAAGTATTGAGCTATTCGTCGAACGCAGACTTGAGTTTGTCGAACGCAGTTTGTAATTAGTAGAGCGCTGCACTTAGACAAATTCTTCGACCGCTGAGACGGGAACGTCGAGCGCTGAGCTGGGTGATCTTCGTCGACCGCTGAGATGGCTGGATTTCATCGTGCGCAGAATGAATACCATTCGTCGAGCGCAGAGCATCGTTCGTCGAACGCAGGTAGCCATTCGTCGAACGTAGAGAACTTATGTAAATTTTATTCTTCTCTTATTTTTCAGCCTATTAATTATGTCTCTTTTCAGCTTTCTTTCTTAATGGGATTTGTTCTAAGTTATAAGATGAGTTATGATAGAAACTTAGACAATAAAGGTGGATCCTAACTCAAATCAAAACTAAGGTTCCAACAATCTCCCCCTATTTGAGTTGGGATCCTAATCCAAATTAAGACTAGGTTATAACAATCTCCCCCTATTTGGTTTAGGATACCTAAGCATAAAAAGTCTGAATAACTTAAGGCTTAAGGGTCAGAGATTATTTTCTTCTTTTGAAAAACATTTAAGCAATTTTTGATTTCCTAGATTTTGAATTAAATAGGAATTTAATAAAATGAATTGCTAGCTGTTATTGGATTCTAGGAATTTTAAAATCAGAAAGACAATGCCTGATAGCTTCTTTCTATAGAATCCCCTTAATCAGAAGAGACTCACACTCAGTGCTTTGATCATTTCTGATCAATGCAATTTGAGTAGAATGCTCAACTTGATTTTGGAGAAAATCTGGAAGAATGTGAAGTTATCTGATTTTGTCTTTAAGATAGGAAATTCCAAGGAATCTTAAAACTGCTGTTTAATTATAATTTGAGTCAAAATATTAAACAGTTTAAAAATTGCCTTATGGATAGATATGTTGGCCTTTTTATTTCATTGAAGTATAAATTTGAAAAATTTCTTTGTTGTTGCTGATCATAAATTTTTTCTTTTGCTTTAATTAACTCATTTTTTAAATAGGTAATTTGTTCTTCTGATGATTTTGAATCTTCTTTAATTTTATTATATTCAGGAGTTAAAATATTTATTTTTATTAACTCTTTTATATTTTCCTTTTCAGATTTGTAATTTTCAGCAATTATTAAATCTGTACATGATGAATTGAACACGGATTTAAAATCAGAGGTAGAAATAAAATTTGAAGTTACTGATGAGTCCCAATTATATACATATTTTCGGACTCATTTGGGCCAATTATCTAGTCTTTGCACTACACTTTAGGCATGTTTTCATGCATATTTGATATTCCATGCTATGTGCACTTTTAGGCCCGTTTCGGTGTATTTTCATGATTATCTTACTCATGCTTTATATTGCAATTTAATTTCGTAGATTTGAGAATGTGTGGAATGCCCATTTGCGTGGCCCGACGATCTTTCATGTTGACACGGGGGTTGTGCGAGTGTTCCGGGGCGCAAAAACTGCATAGGAACACTGCGCACGAGCACTAGACATTAGTGCGCACGACCACTGGTCGTGCGCCACTGATCGTGCATTAATTCTCACTTAAAATGGGCCTGTCCGGCACTTCGCACGACCACTGGATATAGTGCGCACGACCACTGGTTGTGCGCCACTGATCGTGCATTAATTCTCACTTAAAAATGGGCCTGCCAGGCACTTCGCACGACCACTAGACATAGTGCGCACGACCACTGGTCGTGCGCCACTGATCGTGCGCATTGAAAATCTGCACCTGTCTATAAATAACTGCTCCGCAAAAACAGTCAGAACTTCTTCGTTTCTAGGTCTTTTCCAGCGCCATTTTTTGCGTTTTTTCGTTCTAAGCCTCCTCTATTCATCTAGGGACTTCAAGGAAGAAATTGGATCTTACTTTCATCATCAAGGAAGGTTTGAAGAGCATTGGACATCGCCGGGTCGTGACACGAAGAAGACGGGCCATTGGGAGGAAGTGACAGCCCTCCTTTACCCCGGACGCAGTTGAGGACCGATCTTGGACGCGGATTGACAACCCAGCGATTCCAACCGTGAATCCCAGCAAGGCTTCGGAGTCGGTCGAATCTCTTACTCTTTATTCTTTCGAAATGATGTTTGTATGCTAAACTCTCTATTTTGCGGATGAAGAACATGATAAATCTAGATCTGTAACTTTTATTTCATCTTTATGAAATTCCTTTTGATTTATTCATGTGTATGAGGTGCGCTATTGTCATTCATTTTATCGATTTCATTTTGTGAGCCTACTCTTCCATCCGTCAAGCTAAGCGGTGCTAACGACCCGTGTAATCCACCTCGACTCCGCCGGTGCGGACCATTCCATCCGCTAGCCTACTCATCCACTCGCCCTACGAAGCAGTGCGCTCAAGGCCTGCATAGTTCGATTCCGCTTGCCTACTCTTCCATCCGCCCTTGCGACGCAGCGCGCTCAAGGCCTTCCTAGTATCCATCCCGCCAAGCGAAGTATTGCATAGCGGCATTGCATAGGAGTAGTTATATCATTTTCTCTTTATTTTCCAAACCAAAACCCCCATTTCCACAACCCATCCGACATAAAGGACTTCAATCTCAAGTCCTTCCTCGATAGATAGCTCCACCTTACTGTGTTCCTTTGAGATCGATACTTGGGGATTCATTCCCATTTTATATTACTTGAACGATCGGTACACTGCCGTTTCGTGCCGCAGTCTAGCCACCACCTATAGCGGTGTGCGAGATTTGTGCATCAAGTTTTTGGCGTCGTTGCCGGGGAACACAGACGTGTGAGTTTTCTTGAGAGGGAGAGCCGAGAGATAGTAGTTCTTCCAGTGTGTATAGCCGCTTTGTTATTTTTGTTTGCTTTTTTAATTATATAGTGTTTGTTATTATTTCTTCCTCTTCTGTTTTTAAGTTTTAGGCAAGTTTTATCCGAGTAGTTTTATTAGTTTGTGTAAATTTCCTTGCAAAGAATTTCAGTTTCATTATATCTGCTTTAATTATTGAGAATGTCATCATGGGATATTTCTCCTAGCACTTACGACATGATGGTCTATTATATAGACCAAATGAAGGAGTTAAATGCTAGGCAGTGTAGGAACATTGTTTGCTTGTTGTGTCGAGGATAGGGTCATGAATTTAAGGACTGTCCGAGTCTTTTCAATCCTGACCGCTGCTCCTCCACTCATGACAACATTGTCCCTATCACTCATTCTTTACCCATGGAGGCAATCATTCCCACTACCCCCGATCTTATTTCGTGCATGGACTCCTCACTCCCTGTGTATGGCTTCACTCCTAGTGATGATGATCACTCATCTGTTGGCCAACAAGGAGAGGAATGGGAGCTCCTAGATGCACCTGAGTGGGATGAGGAAAGTATTCTATCCATCGGGGAGGCTTTAGCAGATCTTTTTGCGGAGGAACCAAATCTTTTTGTTCCTCCAGTTTCTTTGCAAGATTTTTCTACACACATTCTTTATGATCCTATCGAAGTGAAGGAGTGGGGTGATGCTTCTGACTCGTAGGATGCTCCAAAGTGGGATGAGGAGTTTGTTTTCCCTGAAGGGGAGAATGAATGCTTTGAACACGATGGTGCACCTCGGTGGGATGAGGAGGATACTCTCTCTGATGAGGAGGTTTGCACTTCCTCATGGGACAAGGAGGTCCAACTCACCACCGAGGCCCTTGAGTTCGTGGGTTCCCCTCGATATGATACTTACGATGATGATAGCGATCTATCCTTGGATCTTGCTGGGAGTGAAACCGGGATCACTCCCCCGATTGTTTTTTATTCATGTTCTTTTTCTTGTTTATTGCTTGATCCCCTTTCTCTATCTGAGCCTGTGCAGGATGAGTCTTTACAGGTACCCCAGGAGGACTTGGAGCATGTTGCTCAAGTCAATGATGAGAGTATCCTTTCATGTGAGGAGGTTGATCCCCCCTCCATAGAGGAAGCCTCATTCATTGCCTTCTCCTCCTGCTGCCTCCCTGAAGACGATACCTTGCTGGGCAAGGATGTTTTTGGTGAGTTGAGTGAGGATGTTTCCTCCTCCACTTACATTCTCTACCCTCTACCTGTGAGGAGCAGGCATCTATATTTAGGTAGAGGGGTTACTGTTCTATCACCGTATCGGTACCCGCTACCGACACGGATATTGGGCCAGTTACCTGTCCACTTTTCTTTTCATAGGCCTATACGCTAGAACTGTATAAAATCCGAATAAGTCGTGCCGGGATGACAATAACCCCAGTAGTTATCTTACTTTTATTGCATTTTCATTTTCCTAGGTAGAGTAGTTAGTTAATTTCTGTTCAGTTTTAGCATTTCTGCTTTCTTTTGTTTTTGTGGAGCTCACCCCTGCAGGTACTCATTGCAAATTCTGAATGGCGGGTTTGCTTCAGATTTTCATGCATCTTCTGGTATGCTCACTTGCTGAGCATTGGGTAACTTCTTCCCTAGCTTTCGATTTTGATTTTCACCGTCATATCATTATGATGTATTGCTTAGATTAAGTCTGGGGGGAGAACCGCGCTTCGTTACCCACTCACGGCCACACATCTTTTGCATACTAGAAGGTTTTATTATGATAATTGGTTTTGTTCATTCGCATCGCGCACCGCATCACCCACTTGAGAACGTGCTTAAATTTTTGCAAGTGCCGAGCTTTTTTATTTATTTATTTATCACTTGTGCGCAAAGCGAAGAATTCTGTGTTGGCTTAGTATTGTATGGCAGAGTAAAATGTTGACTCCAGGAGTGTTCCTAGTCGTACAATCATGTTCACTTAGAGTTTGTGTAGATTAAAATCCTTTATATGCTTTTAGTTTCTATTTTTTCTATTAGCGTAAATTTTGTTTACTGTACTCTAGTTGTGAATCCGGTCATGAATCAAACGGTGGCGTAGAATTGTGTGTAGGAGTTCAGTAGCCTCGCATTGCTCGAGTCGGGAGGAAGGTTAATCTTTCTCGGTGGCTAAGAACTTGCCCCAAGCGACTCTCGAAGCATGGGTATACGGTTAGTCAAGCGCGCAAATATGATGTAGGCCCTCATTTTCGCCCGGTTGAGCCTTGTACCCGTTCCTACCACATTACCCTCGCTACCCAGTTGTGCCTACCCCTCCTTTTGATTCAGCTCCACTATACATCACCAAAGCCCAATAGCCAACCCTATTAGCACACCCATGATTGAGCTTTATTATTTATATTTTGAATGTGGGGTGTTGAAGTGGTGTTCATATCGTGATATGTGGTTATGCCTAAATGGTATTTATGCTGGATTTATTATGTGTTAAAAAAAATTTGAATGCAATGTTTAAAAAAAAGGAGACGAAAAAGAAAAGAAAAAAATGGAAAATATATAGAAATGTTTTGTATTTTGGAGTAGGCGGTGCACACACCGATGTTATCAAATCTAAGCCTGTTGGTGTGTGCACCCACTTGATTGTGTTTGGGCATAGGGTGATTTATCTGTGTTTGTACTTGTTCATTTGGGTTTGGTGTGCTTAGCCTTCTTGTTTACCGTTGTTATACCCCACCTAAACCCAAGCCCTATTTTATCCTAAAGTCCTATTGATTTGCGCGCTCGAGTCAAACCAGTGCCGTGGAGAGAGTGTGAACGGGCAAGCGTATGGTCATTGACATTGGTGGATTCCTTTGGAGATCCTCCCGAGACCCGATCTTTGGCAATGCTCACCTCACTGTCCGCATACTTTCGTTCTACGCGTAACCGGATGATTCACTGTGATTCACATTAGGAGTATGAGTAATATGTCTTCTACGTTTCTAGAAAATAAAAATTACTGTGCATACGTAGAATTGTTTTCTACTATTTATCTTTGTGCATGAGGATGCGACTTCGCATGGTACTTCGTTCGTACAACTGCCTAGCCAACTAGTTCTCTTTTTCTTCGCCCTGAGAAGATTTGCTCGGGACGAGCAAATGTTTAAGTCTGGGGGTGTGATGAGTCCCAATTATATACATATTTTCGGACTCATTTGGGCCGATTATCTTGTCTTTGCACTTCAATTTAGGCATGTTTTCATGCATATTTGATATTCCATGCTATGTGCACTTTTAGGCCCGTTTCGGTGTATTTTCATGATTATCTTACTCATGCTTTATGTTGTAAATTAATTTCGTAGATTTGAGAATGTGTGGAATGCCCATTTGCGTGGCCCGACGATCTTTCATGTTGACACGGGGGTTGTGCGAGTGTTCCGGGGCGCAAAAACTGCATAGGAACAATGCGCACGAGCACTAGACATTAGTGCGCACGACCACTGGTCGTGCGCCACTGATCGTGCATTAATTCTCACTTAAAATGGGCCTGTCCGGCACTTCGCACGACCACTGGATATAGTGCGCACGACCACTAGTCATGCGCCACTGATCGTGCATTAATTCTCACTTAAAAATGGGCCTGCCAGGCACTTCGCACGACCACTAGACATAGTGCGCACGAAAATAGTCGGAACTTCTTCGTTTCTAGGTCTTTTCCAGCGCCGTTTTTTGCGTTTTTTCGTTCTAAGCCTCCTCTATTCATCTAGTGACTTCAAGGAAGAGATTGGATCTTACTTTCATCATCAAGGAAGGTTTGAAGAGCATTGGACATCGCCGGGTCGTGACACGAAGAAGACGGGCCATTGGGAGGAAGTGACAGCCCTCCTTTACCCCAGACGCAGTTGAGGACCGAGATTGGACGCGGATTGACAACCCAGCGATTCCAACCATGAATCCCAGCAAGGCTTCGGAGTCGGTCGAATCTCTTACTCTTTATTCTTTCGAAATAATGTTTGTATGCTAAACTCTCTATTTTGTGGATGAAGAACATGATAAATCTAGATCTGTAACTTTTATTTCATCTTTATGAAATTCCTTTTGATTTATTCATGTGTATGAGGTGCGCTATTGTCATTCATTTTATCGATTTCATTCCGTGAGCCTACTCTTCCATCCGCCAAGCTAAGCGGTGCTAACGGCCCGTGTAATCCACCTCGACTCCGCCGGTGCGGACCATTCCATCCGCTAGCCTACTCGTCCACTCGCCTTACGAAGCAGCGCGCTCAAGGCCTGCATAGTTCGATTCTGCTTGCCTACTCGTCCATCCGCCCTTGCGACGCAGCACGCTCAAGGCCTGCCTAGTCTCCATCCCGCTAAGCGAAGCATTGCATAGCGGCATTGCATAAGAGTAGTTATAGCATTTTCTCTTTATTTTCCAAACCAAAACCCCCGTTTCCGCAACCCATCCGACATAAAGGACTTCAATCTCAAGTCCTTCCTCAATAGATAGCTCCACCTTACTGTGTTCCTTTGAGATCGATACATGGGGATTCATTCCCATTTTATATTACTTGAACGATCGGTACACGGCCGTTTCGTGCCGCAGTCTAGTCACCACCTATAGCGGTGTGCGAGATTTGTGCATCAGTTACCTCAACTACCTTTTCTGGTTCAGATTCATCATCAGATATGTAATATGAGCCATATATTGCCAACATGCAGAAGGTTCTGGCTTTTTGTTCTTCTTCTTCTTCTTCTTCTTCAGTTAGACTGAATGATGGTTCTGCATCAAAAGTGTAGTTAGTGGAAGAAGTAAAGGTGGATTCATTTACCATCCTTGAGAGGGAGTTCCAAATGCTTCTTGCTGAAGTGCAGTCATTAACTCTTTGATAAATGTCATTTGACATTGATTGAGCTAATATCTCCATGGCCTTTGCATCAACACTGATCAACTTTTCTTGATCATCAGATGAAGAGATTGAAGATGGAATTCCCGTCAAAATGGAATTATAAATATCTTCATCTATTGCATTCATATATAATCTGATTCTAACTTGCCATAAATCAAATCTATCCAAATTACATATAGGTGGATCTGAAAATGAAAAATCTGCTTGTGCCATTTTGAAAATCCAAAAAAAATATTTTTAAGAACTATGTGATCTTTGTGATTTCAGGTGTTAGCCTGTGTGTAAAATCAACTTGCTTTGATACCAATTGAAAGTCAATTGATACGCTCTGATACCAATTGAAAGTCAATTGATATGCTCTGATACCAATTGAAAGGAGATTTTTAGTTCTTAAGTATTTTAAAGATCTTGGTTTAAGTTTTACTTCAAAATAATGTTATATATAAATATATGAGTGCTGGGTCAGTAATAAAATCAAACACCTAGTAGGCACAGCAATACATCACAGATAAGAAATAAAAAATAAAACAACAAGGCACATCCAGATGACACAAGATATATAGTAGTTCCCCAATCAACCTGGGTACATTTACTCTTCTACCCATGGTAGGAATCCATTAGAGGTTGTTGATAAGGTGCCCTCACACCAAGGTTTTTTTGATAAGGTGTCCACGCACCAATGGAGGTTTGTTCAGGTGCCCAAATCACCAATAAGCTTTTAATAAGGTGCTTAAAAACCAAGGGAGCTTTTGATCAGGTGCTCTAACCAAGATGCAGGTTTTTGCTAAGGTGGCCTGTCACCGGGAGTTAACTTTTGAAGGGAGTTATAACCCTTTACAAGATGGGAGGAATAAAAGAAAACAAAAAGGTTGAAGGTGTTCTTCTCTTTCTAAGAAGACTCTTGATGATGATGTTGAAGAGAGCTCCCCCTGTCTGATTTAGTTTGATGACAGCTTGTGGATGGAGCTTCTTCTCTAGAAAGCAAATACTCTACTTCTTCTTCTTCTGTAGTTTAGATCCTGAGCAATTGATATAGATTGGTGTCTCAGGATATATATGATCTGCAAAGAAAGAGTTAGCAAAAAGAAGATAATATATTAGATCTGTTCTTCTTTTTGCTGCTGTTCTTCTTTTTCTATTTCTTCTTCCTGTTTTGCCGTTAGCTGCTCTATCTTATTCTGCTGCTACTTGTTCTTTGATCTTCTCTCTCTGTATATTTAATCTGGGAGCTTTCGGCTGCTTTGAATCCTTGCCGACATAAGAGGAAAGGATATAATATATCTTTCTTTTCCCAGATCCTCGAAAACATAACTTGCCGTCTTTAGCTTGCTGCAACGACTCTATTAATTAATGCTGCAACAACTGGATTGTTAAGGCAGCAATATATATAGCAATATATAAATAAAAATAATAAAATATTGCTTTATAGAATCTGACAGCATAAATATAATATTTTAGTCGAACTGAGAATGATATAAAATAATGCTGTAGATATTTCGTCGAGCTGAGCTTCAAGTTCGTCGACCTCATCATTTGATTCGTCGACCTGAGCATTTGATTCACTGTTCTGAACATCTGCTAAATATTCGTTGAACGCGGACTTGAGTTCGTCGAATGGAAGGATTCGTCGACCGCTGAGCCTGGATGATTTCGTCGACCGCTGAAGTATTGAGATGTTCGTCGAACGCAGACTTGAGTTCGTCGAACACAGCTGGTAATTAGTCGAGCGCCGCACTTAGACAAATTCTTCGAGCGCTGAGACGGGAACGTCAAGCGCTGAGCCGGGTGATCTTCGTCGACCGCTGAGATGGATGGATTTCGTCGAGCGCAGAATGAATACCATTCGTCGAGCGCAGAGCGCCGTTTGTCAAACGCAGGTAGCCGTTCGTTGAATGCAGAGAACTTATGTAAATTTTATTATTCTCTTATTTTTCAGCCTATTAATTATGTCTCTTTTCAGCTTTCTTTCTTAATGGGATTTGTTCTAAGTTATAAGATGAGTTATGATAGAAACTTAGACAATAAAGGTGGATCCTAACTCAAATCAAAACTAAGGTTCCAACAATCTCCCACTATTTGAGTTGGGATCCTAATCCAAATTAAGACAAGGTTCTAACAGTATGCCTTATCAATTTTGACCATTTGTAATGAAAATACTAAGTTGTTTTGCTCAAGTGAAGTTTTTATAATCAAAACATATTTTTGTAAATATTGATAACAAACAAATGACAAAAACATACTTTTCAACATTTTTTAGATTATTTAAATTTTTTTATTTATGAAATAAGACAACTAAGAAACAATTCAAATTTGAGAAAACAAACAGGAAAAAATGCATGAGAAAAATACCAGAAATATTTTAGAAAAAATAGAATGAAAATTTGGCCAAAGAAGCTAACGCCTGGCGTTAACTTCCTAACGCCCAAACAGAACACTATTTTCTTTGGTTTTTGAATTTTGTTTCTTTGGATAGAGTTTATGCATATAGACCTTCTTAGTGTAGAAATTTCAAAGAATTTGAAGATGATTTTAAGGCTATTTAAGCATGTTTTTGATAGTTTTAAAATGGATTTTATATTTTATATTTGATTTTAATTTTTCTAGAAATGAAAAATTAACTAAGGTGCAAACATAGATATATAGATGTATACAGATGAATAAGCAGAAAGAGTTGTTAAGTTCAGAGAAATATACTAACGTTGTACGTTAATGATAGCGCTGAGCGTTAGGGCTTTTAGTTCAACTTTGATAATTGTGATGTAGATAGATTTATGTAATATCTGATGTGATGTGACTCAATAAGATTGATAGAGTGGTATAGAAGTTTGTTTTGAGGAGAAATAGCTTTTGATGGGTTTTAATTTGATAGAGCTAAGACTCCTAATTCTAGTCTAAGTATGTTGAAACAATCATCGGGGAGAGGTTTTGTAAAGATGTCTGCAAGTTGGGATTCCGTGCCTATGAAGCTAACTCTCACATGGTCTTTCTTAATGTGATCCCTAATGAAGTGATGACGCACATCTATGTGTTTGGATCGTGAATGATGAATGAGATTATTGGTTAGATCTATTGCATCACACTTACAACTTCATTACATAATTGGTCATTAGTGGCTCCAAAAATGATGTCATCTACATAGATTTGTAATATGATTAGATCATTATTAACATGTTTGATAAAGAGTGTATTATAAGCAATTCCCATTACATATCATGTTTAAATAAAAATGAAGTTAATCTTTCATACCAAGCACGAGGCGCTTGTTTTAAACCTTAAAGTGCTTTATTTAGTTTAAAAATATGATTTGGGAATTTTTCATTTATAAAACTGGGGGGTTGTTCAACATAAACTTCTTCCTTAATAATTCCATTTAAGAAAGCACTTTTAACGTCTATTTGAAATAGTTTAAATCTTTTAAAACTTGCAAAGGCAAGAAAAATTTGAATTGATTCTAAGTGAGCTACGGGTGCAAATGTTTCATCAAAATCTACCCCTCGATTTGTGAATAACCTTGTGCTACTAAGCGAGTTTTATTCCTAGTAATCCTAGATTCACTATCTAATTTGTTTTTGAAAACCCATTTTAAGCCTATTACAGGATGATTTGATGGTCTTTCTATAAGATTCCAAACCTTATTACGTTCAAATTGTTCTAATTCTTAATTCATGCATAGCTAAATACCAAAATTCATCATTTAGCGCTGTAGAGATGTTTTTGGGTTCAATTTCAGAAACAAAGCATAAATTAGAAAAGGATTCATGAATGGAAGAGTGTGTCGTTACCCCTCTTGACGGTTCTCCAATGATAAGTTCCCTTGGATGATCTTTTGTGAATCTAAGCGCGCTTAGAGGCATGAACTCTTCTTGCACCGCCTCTATTTCTTTGTCAACTCAAAGTGGTTCAACATCATCATCCTCCAATGGTAAAGGGGGTTCCTCTTCTTTTCCTGCAGTGTTAGATTCTACACAAGGAACAAATTCATCAATCTTCACATGAATAGACTCTTCAACCTTTTTAGACTTATTATTATATATCCTATATGCTTTACTAGTTGAGGAGTAGCTAAGAAATATTCCTTCATCACATTTCTCATCAAATTTTGCTAATGCATCTTTGGTGTTTAAGATAAAACATTGACATCCAAAAATATGAAAGTAAGATACATTAGGTTTCTTTTTGTAATATAATTTATATGCAGTTAATTTCAAATATGGGCGAAGCATGACTCGATTTATAACATAACAAGATGTATTTACCACTTCGGCACAAAAAGATCTAGGCAACTCATACTTAGAGAGCATAATGCGTGCAAGTTCCTGAAGTGTTTTATTTTTCCTCTCCACCACACCATTTTGTTGGGGGTGCGTGGAGCGGAAATTTCATGTTTAATATCTAGATTATTACAAAAAGTGGTGAAACTATCATTTTCAAATTCCCCTCCAAGATTCGATCGAATTCACTTAATTTTTAATTCTAATTCATTTTGAATGCGATTGCATAGTTTTGTAAACTCAGAAAAAGCATTACATTTGAAGGTGAGAAATAGTGTCCAAGTAAATCTAAAGAAATCATCAATCAATACAAATGTGTACTTTTTACCACCTAGACTACAAGGGCTAATTGACCCATGTTGGGAAAAACCCTTGTGACTTATCTAACAAAATATTTAAAGTGATTTCACCAGTTAGGTTATATTACCCACATTGTATAGAAAGGGTAAATTGGTCATTAGATGTCTTAGGATGTCACACTCACCTTAAAGTGTCAAGATCAGGTTAGGATAAGCATAAATTCAGTTGAGTTAAAACTTGCGTTGAATAGATGTTGACTCAACTTCGACTAGATGTTGACGACTCTGACTGAAAGTCGAAGCAACTCAATCAGCCCGTCGAAGTATAAGTCAAGTCGACACAACATCGAAAGGGACTCAACGTAGAAGGAAGAGCTTGTCGAAGCCATCTTAGAAGTCGATGCAACTTCTACTTCAATTCGACGCGGAAGATAAAGTTCAAGTCCAAATCTTCAACTCGACGGATATGTCGATAAGGAATCGACGCAACATCGACATCTGAGTTCAGCCAGAGCTAAGAAGGAATTTGAAGCTACTCCCTTAAGAACTCAGAGGTGCATCGACATGAAGAATGATGAAGTCGACGCAGCGTCGAATACAGTCTGAAAAGGAAGCTTTTTCTGCTGTCTTTGTAACACCTTTTCAGAAGGACCGCAAAGATAAAGACAGTTCTCTAACGACTCATTTATTGCCAAGAATGAAATGGAGTATTCCAGGACACAGCAAAAACATTCTTGGAAGGTATTCAAATCTGATGGACGGGTCGGGATCAAAAGAAGAAAGGGAAATCAACTGTCCAATAAGAATTCCTTTTCAGGACAACCCAAAAGAAGAAAGAAATTCAAATTCAATCATGGAGAATAAATATGCTGAGAGGATAAGAAAAACACAATATTGATTACATTATTATTCATCTATCGAAAAGGGTTCTTCTTCTTCCTCCTTCAACCCTAAGACAAAAAAAATAAGTGTTCTCTCTGCACAGGAAAAGAATACAGCTGCTTATTCTTCTTCAACACACAGTAGCTAGTTTATAAGAAGTGCTCAGAGAATAAGGATCAAGCAAATAACCCTTGCAATCATCACAATCATAAGCAAGGGTTCATCATATTCAAATCAAGTGAAAAACAGAAGCTGCAGTTCATGATAAATTTCTTTTGAAGAATTCTGGAAGCAAAATTATATTCTCCCTCTTCTTTCTATCTTCTCCTTTATTCTTCAACTATAAAAAAGTTTTATTAATCCCTCTTTCAAAGGATTCGGTGGTTCTAGGAGTCTCCTTATCAAAAGACCCAGTGGTTCTAAGAGTCTTCTTATCAAAAGACTCAGTGGTTCTAAGAATCTCCTTATCAAAAGACTCAAACACAGGTTGTGCAATCCTACCAGGGAGGTAGAAGAGAGGAGTACCCACATTTTGAAGAACCTCTATAAAAGTTCATGTGTCCTCTGTGTTTGATTTTCTGTGCTGTCCATATTTCCAGTTGTTTGTGTTTATATTTCCTGTTATCTGTGTTTACTTTATTCTGTCTTTTGGATTGTTGATTGCATAATACTTAGTATTTTTATTGTGTGTACATAATTAGGGTAGAAAATATTTAAAACTCTATTCACCCCCTCTAGAGAATACTCAGAGTCACACTATGCACTTTCAATTGGTATCAGAGGGAGGTTGATGATTAAAAGGTTAACACCTTGATCAAAAGATCTCCTTCTCTCATTTCTTTACTGTCAATTAGTTATAAACTATTTTCTAAAGAAAATAAGTTCTAAGGATTATGCATCAACAAGACCACCAGTGTGTAACCTAAATAAGTTTACACTCTGGAAGGCCAGAATAAAGCTTTACATGAACTCTATTGATGAAGACATTTATAATGTCATTATTATAGGTCCCCCGGTCCGAGTGAGAAAAGATTTTAGCGGGACAGTAACATAAACTGCAGTCTCTAGAGCAGAGTGGACTGATGTTGATAAGAAGGTGAAGGCATATGATGCCAAAGCCATGAATATCTTGGTGTCAACTATGTCAGATGACATATTTCAAAAAGTTGCTGATTGCAACTTTGCCAAAGAAATCTGGGAATCTCTTTCCAGATTAGTAGAGGGCAGCTCTGATGAAAGAAAGGATAAGAAGTCCTTTCTCATATCCCAATATGAGAACTTTAAGAAAAAGGCTGATGAAAGCATAGATGAAATGTATGACAGGTTCAGCTTCATCATAAATGAGATGAGAGGGCTGGACAAAGAAATTTCTCTGACAGAAATTAATGACAAGCTCCTCATGTGCTTCCCAAGCACATGGGACTCAAGAATCTGGGCCATCAGAGATTCTAAATTTCTCAGAGAAATATCAATAGATGCTCTGCTAGGGAAGCTCAAGTCCTATGAGCTCTTACTATAAAGCAGGGTTGAGTCAGAAGCCCATGAGAGAATCTCAACTCCTAAAGAAAGGACACTTGTACTAAAGACTATTGAAGCAGAGCCTTCTACCTCTGAAGAAGAGATGTTAAATCTCTTGGCTAAAAGATTCAAGAGATGGGTCAACACAGAGGACTCCAGAAGGAAATAGAGGAGTTCAAGGAAACCAAGGTATGACAAAACTCCTAAACAGGAAATTATCTGCCTCTCTTGCAAAAAACCTGGATACTTTGCCACTGAATGTCCCGAAGAAGAAAAGAATAAAAGCAACAAACAGAATAAGGAACACAAGAAGAAATCCTTCATGAGGAAGGATAAGAAAAGAGGAAAAGGTTTCATTGCTGAAACCTGGAGTGATTCAGAGTCTGAGCCAAGCTCCTCCTCATCTGATAGTGATGAAGAGTGTGGAACTGAAGAAGCCTGTTTAATGGCTCTGGAAGACTCTACTGCTGAAAATTAGTTAACAATTTGTGATGATTTTGACTTTTCTTCAGAAGATTTTAAAGATTGTTTCAAAGAATTCTGTCAAGATTACATTAACAGTCAAAAGGAACTTAACATAATCAGAATAGAACTGGAAGAACTTAGGAAAGACATGCTGTACTCAGTTAACTATGATCTGAGAGGTCAATTGTTTAAGAAAGAAAAAGAAATATACACATTAGTTAATGAAAATTTTGATTTAGAGAAAGAACTTACAAAGGCAAAAGCCTTTGAGAACTCACTCAATGGAAGGAGTCAAAAGCTTAAGGATATCTCACAAACTCTCTCCAAGAGATTTGATCATCTTGATCTAGAATCACTACCATCCACTAGCTCACTAATCCCTAGCAAACTTGCTTAGGAAAATCCTATAGCATTCATTAGGTCTAGCATGAATCAACCTAATAACAACTTAGAATCATGTGAACAACAAAATAATAACCCTAATAAACTCACTATATTCAATAGGGTAAACACTACTAATCAAATAGGGATTCTAGGTAAACACCCCTTAGAAAAGACAAACAAAAATTATAAAAATCTTAATAAAAAGAATCATACGTCGACTAGAACTCGACGTAGTTTTAAAGATGCATCGAATGCAACTCGACGGAGTTCAGCATATGCGTCGACATCAACTCGAAGCAAGTATGAGGGTGCATCAAATTATATTCGACGCAACCAATATTCTGCATTAAATTATTATCGACATAACTATATTCGACACGTCGAATTACACTCGACGCACCTCTAAAGAAGCATTAATTTCTTATCGACGCATCTTCCAGCAAGAAATTTTCACACATCTAAATCTCTCTCTTTTTACATTCCTAGATGTTTCCGTTGTTCTAAAATTAGGCACATAGCCAAACATTGTTGGCATAACAATGCAACACTTCTTCACCTTAAGGGGTATACTGAAAGACCATCTTATTCTTTCATAACTCCATATGATGATAGAAGAAAGGGACCCCAGCAAGTGAGGGTCTATACTAATGTTTGATTTCATGTGCAGAAAGGAGACTATTCAACCACAAACCAGCTGTGGTATCTGGACAGTGGATGCTCCATGCATATGACTGGAGCAAAAGAATTGCTGGACAACTACAAGGCTAAGGAAAGACCTAAGGTAATTTTTGGAAATTCCCACTCTGGTCAAACCAAAGGATATGGTTTGCTCAGGATTGGGGAAGTCTCCTTCTCTAAGGTAGCTTATATTGAAGGACTTCAACATAATCTAATTAGTATTAGTCAGCTGTGTGATGGTGAATACAAAGTTATATTCACTAAGTCTTTATGTCATATAGTTAGCTCTGTAACTGACCAAATTGTGTTGACTGGCCTTAGGAAAGGTAAGGTTTATGTTGTAGACTTTGAGTATACTAACTCAGAGATCTGCTTATTCAACTCTCAGTTAGAAAATAATGAGTCGTGGCATAAGAGACTCAGTCATCTTAATTTTAAGACCATTGCTAAACTCTCTAAGCTTAACCTAGTAAGAGGCTTACCAACATGTAAGTTTAATAAAGACCATCCCTGTAGAGCCTGCCAACTAGGAAAGCTGATCAAATCATCATTCAAACCAATTGGTAAGAATGATTCCCCCAGAATCCTATACCTATTGCACATGGACCTATTTGGTCCTATATCCACTCAGAGCTTAGTAGGTAAGTCTTATTGCACCAAATATCTTGAGGCGGTCCTATCCATTGGGTAAGAAATGATAATGCCACTTGATATGGGAATTAAGGACATCGAAGTTTAAACTCTAAGCAACTACTTTCCCATTAGACTCTCCCCTAAGTCACTTTGGGTGTAATAATGCCTTATTCAGTCCATACCCGAGGTCAATTTTCGATTGGGATACACTATGAAATCATCTTGGTGCGTCAATACTGGAATGATGTCCTAGTTGCGTTGGTCTAACTCATTGGTTAATGGACTATTTTGTGTGACTTTTACACAGGAGCACACCACTGCTTCTGCTGCTAGTTTGTCCTCAAATTAACCCGAGCGGGGTGTCCCAGGGTTTTGTGGACTTCCTTCTCGTTGGATCATTTATTCAAGTGATACCAGTTGTAAGATCCCTCTCCCGCACCTGGAGAGCTCCCAGATATTATGTCCAGAACCGCCGCCTTACGGTGAAACTAACATATGAGTTAGCTGCCTCCGCAAGACTCTGATCCTGCCGGCAAGAACGATTAATATGCCAACAAGAGATAAGAAGAAAATTAAGTAAAATAAACCAAGTCCACAATCACACAAATCTGTATATATATCCAAAGAATACAGGTCCAACAATGAGTACAATAAATAAAAGAGAGTAAGGGCTTATGCCCGGTACATGTCCAAAATAAAGTAAAACAACTCTCTCACTTTACATCTATGCAGAAGCTATCGAACTTTGTCAATTTGTCGCTAAGTAGTGGTGCTGCGTGGGAACTACTCCTCAAGTCTTGCCATCACGTCCTGCGGGTCGTATTGCTGCTCAAGCTCCTCGAAATCCTACGGTCACAACCGACCGTTAGTCATAAAGACTTAGTCGGTTTTTTCCTCGCCTCCCCCCGCGACTCCTAGGCACCGTGCGGGAGGGCGAAGAGGAGGATAACAAGGTGTAAATCAAACAAGCAGGTGACATAAATCCAACCAACAAGCATATATATGCAAAAAGTACCTTTTCTCTAGACATTTTCAGAAGTAAAACATATGTACAAAAGTATGGCATGAATATACTACAACAGTTCACGGGTTCCAATAACAATATAAGAAACATCAACCATGGCAACTATATCTAGAATATATAAAAGGGAGCAACATCATGTAAAAGGAGAAGCTATAAAAGTATCCTTAACTTATATGCGTACACACAAAGCACATAAGCTAAGGGATCTGACACTAAGGTAAACTCATCGTATAAAAGAGCCCATACTACTTTATACGATGAGGTCTTTATTTATACAAGGATGCTATGCTATGCTGTGCAATGCAATGATGCAACTCATCCACCCAACTCTATACATACAGACCTTTTGTTAGTTCCCTCTGTTTGAGTATGTCAACTCAGGTACCCGGTTGAGGCAAACAGGGCAGTGGATCAAGCTTTTCCACTTCTAGGCTTAAGTCACACACCTCCTAACCTAGACCTTACATACGCCCTTAAGAACACACAGGGTATCCGCGTACTATCTGGTAAGCACCACCTCTATCCCATTTTTCGAGTCTCTCCTCAGGTACACCCCGTTGAGGCAAACGGGGGTAGTGGATCGGGTCCTCCACTCCCAGGCTTATATAGGAAACTACATTTGGCCTAGACCTTATGTACGCCACTAAGAACACACAGGGTATACGCATACTACTTGATATAATAATGCCTCTAAGTGAAATACTGAGCCCTCAGCTCGGAGGACTTGACCAGTCCTTCCTTATATAACACCGAGCCTACCGCTCGCAGGACTAACCCATCCTTCTAATATACCGAGCCTACCACTCACAGGACTTAACCCATCATTCTAATATACCGAGCCTACTGCTTGCAGGACTTAACCCGTCCTTCTAATATACTGAGTCTACCGCTCGCAGGACTTAACCCGTCCTTCTAATATACCCAACCTACCGCTCGTAGGACTTAACCCGTCCTTCTAATATACCAAGCCTACCGCTCGCAAGACTTAACCCATCCTTCCAATATACCGAGCCTACCACTTACAGGACTTAACCCATCCTTCTAATATATCGAGCCTATCGCTCGCATGACTTATCCCGTCCTTCTAATATACCGAGCCTATCGCTCGTAGGACATAACCCGTCCTTCCAATATACTGATCCGTACCAAATTTGGGATGGGGATTATCCTATCAAGTTCTCCTATTTAAACTATTCTTGTCTACCATTTAGTTATTACTTAGAAGTTTAGGGTGAATCCCAGACTTCCCGAGAGTTACCCGGCGAAGGGCTCGCAACGGTACTAGGGAATACCATGGGTTGAAGCCAAAATCCCCCCTTTTCTAGGATATTTGCTTTTATTGGTGGCTATCCATTCTTTTATACCTGTTTCCTCTCTAGTTACTCTGAAGTCCTAAGGTGGATTACAAATAGATCGGACAGACGAGTGTCAATGTTCAATTGAACATCAAACCCTACCTTCTTAGTGATCGATTATTTATTATGTCATCACTCAATACATACTTAAGGTCTCGATTGTTGGATCGATAGGCGCCCTTAGAAGGGGGGGGGGGTGAATAAGGGAATTAAAATTCATTTTATATATTTAAGTAATTTACTAAATTGTTTTACAATAAAGGAGAGCGAAATAACAATTTAGCTAAAAGTAATTTGCAATTTTATAATTTATGCCAAATGAACGAAATCAAGTAAACATAAATAGAAACATGATTGCACTATATTAAAAAGTGTTTACATAAATTTGATTTCAATATCGCTAGAAATTGGAGGCATACAAATATAAATAATTTTTCCTTTTCTATACCGACTCGTATCCCCACGAACTGGTGGCTTTAACCTATCCTTCCCCGGATATGGCCTCAAGTCGCTCTAGACAATCCTTCCCCGAATATGGCCTCGAGCACCCCTAATCACCTAGACCTAGTCCCCAACTCACGCGACAAATCCCACCTAAGCCGCGCAAGGACCTAGTCGCCAACACAAGGCGAATTAACTACAAAGATAATGAAATGAAATAACACAAATAACAAAAACTTCCTCTATGAGATTTCTGAAGTTGAAGATGAAGGATCGCTGTAGCATAAGCGTGGTTGAAGCGATCATTCTTTGGATGCAGCGTAATGACACCTGATGCGTAAAACTATATCCACAAACGATAATGGCAAGTGTACCATATCGAAAGTAGTATAGGGTATAAAACCAAGGTCGTATTAGACACGGGGCAGTTGAATACTTTTACCTTGGAAAATCTTTATTATTTTATCAATTAGAAATTTGGAGTTGGGTTGCAGATAGTAAAAACTAGAAAGACAAATAGAATTAATTTGATGGTTAAAAGCTAGCACCCGATCTTCGAATCACCTCGGAAAATAAGTACAAGAAATAAAACTTCTAATTCTCCTACATAAATTACTTGACCGTGGAGGTTCCCGAATTATGAATGTACATCTCTCGAGGATATGCTCAACTGAGTTTAGGTTGATCAATCAAACTTTCACTCTAGAGTCAAAACCCCCGAAACTCGCTTTATCGTAATGAACCCCTCTATTGGATTTGACTCCAATCCGAGAGATTTATGTCATCCTTTCTCAAGGGTTGCAATAAACTCTCTTTATCCTTAAGTGATCAATTCGAATTATGAGTCCCTCGGCTACTAAATTACGAAAACATGAATGAGAATTATATATCGAAAATATAATCCCACTTCAATAAAATTAAGGATAAATCTTAAGTATTTCAAAGAAGGGAAGAAGGAGATCTATTTATTTCATTGCGAATATCATTCCTTGGATCATCTTGATCGAGTACTAATAGAAGTTAGTTACCCATCGAGATTAAGGAATTAGCAGGAATAAAAGAGAACATGATAAAATAAGAGAGGAATAAGAAGTTAAGAAAACTAATTTTATTGATTTGAAAATGGAAATTACAAACTAAGAAATTGAGATTACAAGCTATTGAAATGAAAGTTACACTTAGAAAATAAACGTACATGAACTGAAACTTAACACTAGAAAGAAAAGTACAAGGACTTGAAAATGAGAAAATAGTGCACAAAAGAAAACTAGAACTCCAAAAATTCGTCCCTGATCATCTGGAGAAGCTCCCTTTAAATACCTAAAAATTTGGTGTTACACGCTCTTGGTCACGCCTGTGACCAAGGGCGTGTAAGTGGCGTGATCGAAGCAGCAGCGGAGAGGGCGCCTTCTGGAGTAATTGTGGGTGTTACGTGCGCATCACGCCCTAGGTCACGCCCGTGACCTAGGGCATGTATTCTTCAAAACAGGCTGTTGGCGGGATGCTTTCGGCGGGAAAGAGCGCGGGATGAGTCACACACATGACTGGATGTCACGCCCTCGGTCACGCCCGTGACCGAAGGCGTGTAATTTAAATTGACGCGGCAATGCACTTCTGCTACTGGTGGCGTGTCGGGGTCGTGACATTGGATCACGCCCTTAGTCATGCCCGTGACCTGGGGCGTGTACTTGGCAAATTTTCACGGAATGCGCCCGGGGTGGCAGAATTGGGTCTGGAACACATCTAGGCTGTCACGCCCCTTGGTCATGCCCGTGACCTTGGGCATGTACTTGACAATTTTGGTCAAAGTGCCCAGGAAACCTGAAAAATACATAGAAAGCTTAAGTTAGTTCATGAAATCAAAAATTGAAAGATTTATATGATATAATTCATATAATTTATATAATTTCACATTAAAAATATATTAAAACTATACTGAAGGATGAGTATAAAAACTACTCATCAAACACCCCCATACTTGAGCTTTTGCTATTCCAGAGCAAAAGAATGAGGAAAGAATTATAAGAAATCGATATTATATTTAATTAACCAAAATTTTATTAGACCAAAAGTAAGTTAAAAGCAAATTCTAGAAATTCAAGAATTAAGTCATAAGTTATGATGATAATTTAAAAAGAGAAAAATGTTTAGCTAAGTATTTCTCAAGATAACTATTTAGGAAATGAAATTATAGAAATTTTCAAATAAGAATAGATGGAAATTATAGACACTCTAACATAAAAGAAACTTTAAGGTGAAGTCACCTACCAAAATATTGCTCTCCAAATAATTTTATTTAGGACTAGAATCAATAGAAATGGCTAGGGATTAGTTTTGTAGGGATGACAAAATGAAGAGTTCTTTGATTGGAGGTGGTGAAAACCTTACTAAAAAATTCATATTTGTATATGCTTAGGTAAATGATGAATTTTATCCTCTCATTTTCCATGCCATATATTTTTTTAACAATGCTCTTCAATCAAAAACCCAAAATGTATATGTTTAGATGTAATGAATTTTATCCTCTTACATCATGACATATAGTCTTGTAAATGATTTTGGGTGCATATGTTTAGGGAATAATGAATTTTATCTTCTTATTCCCATGACATATGATCTTTTACTACACTTTTTTTATTTGCCAATAAAGGGTGAGGGTAAGGAAACACTTCTAGTTTATAAATTAAACTATTTTGAGAGCAACTTTCTGAGTGGAGTGAAATTTCCTAAGATCTTAAAGTTAGTAGAGAATATAACAAACATTTAAAAAAGTTTAGCCAATTTACCACAAATTGAAGCCATTTAAAATTAAAAAGAGAAGTGGTGCTAAATAAATTCTCTAATTGAATTAAAAACATAAAATATTTCTTAAAACTAAATTACTTCAAATTTAAGTCTAACGAATTCTGATGAAACAAAATATTAGCTAAATTAAAAATGTAGGATTACTTATGATCAAACCTCAAACTAGATTTCTAGAAAGATAAAACACAAGGCTAGGCGTATTTATTATTATTAGTTTTTTTTATTAATTCTTGGACTTCCCGAGGTCTACCCGGTGAAACTGAAAAAGAAGTTAGGAAAAAACAGAGCAAAAACCAAAAAATTTATAACGTTGGGGTGCCTCCCAAAAGCGCTTTGTTTACCGTCGCGTAGCTTGACTAAGTGGTAATTATTATTTTAAAAATTAGGAAAATTAAGCATTTCAATTTGTCCGAATGCTGGGTCGTCAGGGTGATATAATTTTAGTCGGTGGCCGTTAACCTTAAAAGAGCCTTTTTCCGGGTGCTCTATTAGCACAGTTGCATATGGCCAAACTTCTTTTATTTTGAAGGGACCGGACCATCGGGATTTTAATTTGTCCAGAAAAAGTTTAAGTCTAGAATAATAGAGAAGGACTAAGTCTCCCGCTGAAAAAGTTTTTGGATTTTTAATTTTTTTATCATGATAAAACTTGGTGCACTCCTTTTAAAATTTATTATTTTCATAGGCGTTAGCACGCCATTCGTCTAATTCATTTAGTTGAAATTTCCTATGTTCAGAGGCTAAGTTTAAATCCAAATTTATAAATTTTAGCGCCCAAAAAGCGCAATGTTCTAATTCTACCGGTAAATGACAAGCTTTTCTATAGACTAATCGGTATGGTGTACATCCGATGGCATTTTTGTAAGCTGTCCGGTAAGCCCAGAGTGCGTCGTCTAATTTTAGCGACCAATCCTTCCTATTAACGGACACAATTTTTTCTAATATTCTTTTTAATTCACGATTTACTACCTCCACCTGGCCATTTGTTTGTGGGTGGTAGGCGGTAGACAGCTTGTGTGTAACTCCATATTTTGCTAAAATTTTAGCAAGTTGGTTGTTATAAAAATGTGTGCCCTGATCACTAATTAGTGCTTAGGGTGTGCCAAATCATGAAAATAAATTTTTTTAAAAATATATGACGACTCTCGCGTCGTTGGTGAGAAAGGCTTGTGCTTTCGCCCACCTCGACACGTAATCGACCGCAACAAGGATATATTTGTTATTTAAAGAGGAGGGTAAAGGACCTACGAAATCTATTCCCCATAAATCAAAAATTTCGCATTCTAAAAATATATTTTGGGGCATTTCATCCCGGTTTGAAATGTTACTTGACCGTTGGCACCGATCACAATTACTCACAAAATTGTGAGCATCTTTGAATAAGGTGGGCCAATAGAAGCCCACTTCTAGTACCTTCTTTGCGGTCCGGTTCGCTTGATAGTGACCACCGGTTGGTCCTTCATGGCAGTGCCGCAGAATTTGGATGCCTTCCTCGCCCGAAATACATCTTCTTACCACTTGGTCCGCGCAGACATGAAATAAAAAGGGGTATTCCCAAAAATAATTTTTCAAGTCCGAAAGAATTTCATCTTTTGTTGACTTGAAAAATTTTTTGGGAGGACCCGAGCCACTAAATTATTGGCAAGATCCATGTCCCAAAGGCTGGAAGAAGTCGTTACCTTTTCGATGGCGAGGAGGCTTTCTTCTGGAAATTTATCATCAATCTCGGCCTCCACTAGTTCTCCTGTCGTCGGATTCTCCAATCTTGAGAGGTGGTCGGCCGCTACATTCTCTGCTCCTTTCTTGTCTCGGATTTCTAAATCGAATTCTTGAAGAAGGAGGATCCATCTCAAGAGTCGGGGTTAGGCATCTCCTTTATCTAGTAAATATCGGAGGGCGGAGTGATCTGAAAAAACAATAACTTTTGAAAGCGTTAAATAAGAATAGAATTTATCGAATGCAAAAGCAATCGCCAGAAGTTTTTTTTCGTTGTTGTATAATTAGCTTGGGCGAAAGTGAGTGTTTTGCTTGCGTAATAAATCAGGTGAAAATATTTGTTCACCCGTTGGCCTAAAACAACCCCTATAGCAAAATCACTCGCATCACACATTATTTCGAATGGTAAAGACCAATTTGGCGTAATTAAAATTGGCGAGTTTATTAGTTCTTTTTAAAAATTTTCAAAAGCTTTCAAGCATTCATCGTCAAAAGTAAACGCGGATTTTTTTCTAAAAGATGAGTTAAAGGTTTTGTAATTTTAGAAAAATCTCGAATGAATCGCCTATAGAATCCCGCGTGTCCTAGAAAACTCTTAATAGATTTAATATTGGTGGGAGAAGAAAGTTTTTCTATGACTTTGATCTTGGCCCGATCAACCTCGATCCCCTTACTAGAAACTTTATGTCCGAGGACTAACCCCTCTCGGACCATAAAGTGGCACTTCTCCCAGTTTAGTGCCAAATTCGTGTCTTCGCAGCGTTGAAGAACACGATTAAGATTATTTAAACCATTTGTAAAAGAATCGCCAAAGACGGAAAAATCATCCATAAAAACTTCCATGACGTCTTCTACTAATTCATTAAAAATTGCCAGCATACATCTTTAGAATATAGCTGGCGCGTTACAAAGACCAAAAGACATCCTCCGATAGGCGAAGGTGCCAAAGGGACACGTTAAAGTAGTTTTCTCTTGGTCTTCGGGTGAAATTGGGACTTGTAAGTATCCCGAAAGACCATCAAGAAAACAATAATGTGAGTGACCGGATAGACGTCCTAAGATTTGGTCAATAAATGGGAGTGGAAAGTGATCCTTGCAGGTGACATCATTTAATTTTCTATAATCTATGCAAACCCGCCAACCTGCAACGGTACAAGTTGGAATTAACTCGTTGTTTTCGTTTGTAACTAATGTTATTCCACCCTTTTTAGGCACAACTTGCACTGAGCTACCCAAGTGCTATCAGAAATTGGGTAAATAATTCCCGCGTCTAATAATTTTATAATTTCAGCCTTAACGACATCCTTCATATTGGGATTTAGGCGTCGTTGATGCTGAATAGTGCCGCGAGAATTATTTTCTAAATTTATTTTATGCATGCAAAAAGAGGGGCTAATCCCCTTGATATCCGAAATTTATCATGCAATTGCATGGCGGTGATTATTTAAAATTTTAATTAATTCGGAAATTTCTGAATCGCTAAGTGCGGAAGATATTATTACGGGCAATTTTGAATCTTTTTCTAAAAATATATATTTTAAATGTTCTGGAAATTATTTTAATTCTAAACTCGGTGGCTTCTCATAAGATGTTTTTATTTTAGAATTATTCAATTTTACTTCTTCAAATTTGAGCGACCGAGTTATTTTTTGTAGACAAAATAAATTTGCAATTTCCAGATTTTGAAATAAAGGAGAAATTATTTCAGAAAATGACGTTATTTCCTCTTCAAAATTTTTTCTAAGGTAAAGCAAGAGTCGTCGTTTGGAAACGCATTTATCATTGACTGATTTATATTAAAGGTAACTTCTTCCCCAACTCATAGGAGAAGATTTCCGTTACTTACGTCGATAATAGCCCGAGCGGTGGCTAGGAAGGGCCGGCCGAGTATGAGGGGTACTTCGACGTCCTCTTCGATATCAAGGATGACAAAGTCTACCGGAAAGATTAACTTGTCAACCTTCACTAGCACATCTTCTATGACCCCGGTCCGGTACTTAACGGACCGATCCGCTAGTTAGATGCTCATATTAATTGGGCTTAGGGTGCCCAAACCGAGCTTCTTAAATAGGGAGAACGACGTAAGATTTATGCTAGCTCCTAGATCGGCCAATGCGTGTTTAATTAATAAATTACCGAACAAACATGGGATGGAGAACCATCCCAGATCATTTATTTTTTTTGGCAATTTATTTAAAACAATCGCAGAACATTCCGCGTTAAGAGAAACACGTGAAATATCTTTAAGTTTCTTTTTATTTGATAATAAATCCTTGAGATATTTCGCGTATTTAAGCATTTGAGAGAGTGCCTCGCGGAATGGTACGCTGATTTGAATTTGTTTTAAAATATTTATGAATTTTTTATACTACTCCTTATTGCGTTCATTTTATAATTTAGAGGGATACAAAATAGAAGGCGTTTGAATAATGCACAGAGCTAAATCAGAAGAATTTAAATGCGGAGGCGGAGTTGAAACGTTTACCTCAGGCTCAGCCAATTTTGAAGTTTTTACCTCCTTTCCACTACGGAGGGTTATAGTGTTGGCGCTCTCCCGTGGATTGGGCTCAGTATTGCCCAATAGAGCTCCTTGCTGGCGTTCGGAGAACATCTTGGCGAGTTATTCAATCTGATTTTCTAAGCTTTTAATAGATCTGGATAGATTCCGGATGTTGGACTCATTGGAGGAAACATATTTGGTGAAGGCCTCTTCAAATGAAGAGGGCTTGTGTGGTGGTGGCGGAGCGAATCCGGGAGGATTCACTTGTGGTGGACGCTGAGCATTATTGGGGTTGCTCCATGAAAAATTTGGGTGGTTCCTTAAACCAGGATTATAGCTATTATTAAATGGAATGTTATTATTCGGGTTATAAGGAGGACGATAAGAGTTCCCTATATAATCTATGTGCTCTTGAATGAAATTATTATTATTATTATTATTATTAGCCCAATTGGTGGCGGAGGAAGCAGACATCTCCGCCACTTATTTAGTTAATCTCTCTACTTATAACGCTAAATTAGTGGTTGCCTCGACTTCATAGAGTCCGACCGGCTTGTTAGGGAGCATCCATGGCGCATTCCACTGATATGCATTCATGGCCATCTCCTCAAAAAGCTCTTGAGCGGCCTCGGGGGTTTTGTTATTAAGAGTCCCCCCTACCGCCGCATCAATCATTTGCCTTGCTTGGAGATTAAACCATTGTAGAAAGTTTGAACTTGTTGCCACAATGGAAGGGCATGATGAGGACATCTCCGCAATAATTCCTTGAAGCGCTCACATGTGTTGTAGAGAGACTCCGAGTCTATTTGCATGAAAGAGAGAATGCCCGTACGTAATTTAGCAGATTTTGCCGGAGGAAAATATTTTGTTAAAAATTTCTCCGTCATTTCGGCCCAAGTAGTGATGGAACCTCTAGGAAGAGATCACAACCACTGCCTGGCCTTAGTCCGCAAAGAAAAAGGAAATAAATGCAAACGAATGGCGTCATCGGTGACGCCATTGATTTTAAACGTATCGCAAATTTCCAAAAAAGTTAACAAATGTAAATTAGGATCTTCATCCGGTAAGCGATCGAAAATGATGGTTTGCTGTACCATCTGAATGATACTCGTTTTAATTTCAAAATTATTATTCGCCACTGCCGAGCGAATAATACTAAATTGTGTCCCCTACCAATTTGGTCGCGCATAATAGGACATGGTCTATAGCGGGGCCTCATTATGGTCGGGATCTTCCATTATACCTTTGTTAGTCTCTCCGATTGATTCTTCTCAAATTATTGGTAGATCACTAAATCGGAGATGTCGCCGCAAGGTACGCTCGATTTCTAGATCAAAACACAATTCAAGATTAATTGAAGAGTTTCTTCGGGTCATAAACTAAGAGAAAAGAAAAAGAGAGAAAGAGATTTATAGGCGAAAAGGATAAAAAGGTGAAGAAGGAAATATTAAAATTATTAGAATTTTTTTATAATATTATAGTTAAAAATAAATATATAATAAATTTTTTTTTTCAAAAAATGGGTTAAGTTAGTCCTGGACTTCCCGAGGTCTACCATGTGAAGGGTTCGCAAGGTACTAGGAGATGCGATGGGAGTTCAAGCCCAAATCTCCCTTTCCGAGAATTTAAATTACGTCTTTTAAGATTTTTTTTAAAAAAATTTTAGAGAAGGAGGAGAAGAAAGAGGACGATAGAATTAATAGATATTTCTTTTTTCAAAATATCAACTTAAAGTTCCCCGGCAACGACGCCAAAAACTTGATGCGTAAAACTATATCTGCAAACGATAATGGCAAGTGTACCGTATCGAAAGTAGCATAGGTTATAAAACCAATGTCGTATTAGACTCAGGGCGGTTGAATACTTTTACTTAGGAAAATCTCTATTATTTTATCAATTAGAAATTTGGAGTTGGGTTGCAAATAGTAAAGACTAGAAAGACTAATAGAATTTATTTGATGGTTAAAAGCTAGCACCCGATCTTCGAATCGCCTCGGAAAATAAATACAAGAAATAAAACTTCTAATCCTCTTAAAGAAATTACTTGACCATGGAGGTTCCCGAATTATAAACGTACCTCTCTCGAGGATACGCTCAACTGAGTTTAGGTTGATCAATCAAACTTTTGCTTTAGAATCAAAACCCCTAAAACTCGCTTTATCGTAATGAACCCCTTTATTGGATTTGACTCCAATCTGGGAGATTTATGTCATCCTTTCTCAAGGGTTACAATCAACTCTCTTTATCCTTAAGTGATCAATTCGAATTATGAGTCTCTCGACTATTAAACTATGAAAACATGAATGAGAATTATATATCGAAAATATAATCCCACTTCAATAAAATTAAGGATAAATCTTAAGTATTTCAAAGAAGGGAAGAATGAGATCTAATTATTTCATTGCGAATATCATTCCTTGGATCATCTTGATCGAGTACTAATAGAAGTTAGTTACCCATCGAGATTAAGGAATTAGCAGGAATAAAAGAGAGCATGATAAAATAAGAGGGGAATAAGAAGTTAAGTAAACTAATTTTATTGATTTAAAAATGAAAATTACAAACTAAGAAATTGAGATTACAAGCTATTGAAATGAAAGTTACACTTAGAAAAGAAACGTACATGAATTGAAACTTACAATTGCACTAGAAAGAAAAGTAGGACTTGAAAAATGAGAAAACAGTGCACATACAAAAACTAGAACTCCAAAAATTCGTTCCTGATCATCTGGAGAAGCTCCCTTTAAATAGCTAAAAATTTGGTGTTACACGCCCTTGGTCACGCCCATGACCAAGGGCGTGTAAGGGGCGTGATCGAAGCAACAACGAAGAGGGCGCCTTTTGGAGTAATTGTGGGCATTACGTCTACGTCATGCCCTAGGTTACGCCCTTTACCTAGGGCATGTATTCTTCAAAACAGGCTACTGGCGGGAAGCTTTCGGCGGGAAAGAGCGCAGGACGAGTCACGCCCGTGACTGGATGTCACACCCTCGGTCACGCCCGTGACTGAGGGCGTGTAATTTTAATTAACATGACAATGCACTTCTGCTGCTGGTGGCAGGTCGCGGCCGGGACATTAGATCACGCCCATGACCTGGTGCGTGTACTTTTGTTTTATTTTCACGGAATGCGCCCGGGGTGGCAGAATCGGGTCTGGAACACATCTAGGTTGTCATGCCCGTGACGTTGGGTGTGTACTTGACAATTTTGGTAAAAGTGCCTAGAAAACCTGAAAAATATAGAGAAAGCTTAAGTTAGTTCATGAAATCAAAAATGGAAAGATTTATATGATATAATTCATATAATTTATATAATTTCATATTAAAAATATATTAAAACTATACTAAAGGATGCGCATAAAAACTACTCATCAACGTCCTCCTTCAGAAATCTTCTTTAGCTTTGGGCGGGAGATCAACTTTTGGCAAAGTAACAGATCTAGAAATTTGGCACTGGTATTCTCTTTGGGATCATCATTCAAAATGAGAGAGAAAGCCCCATTTTATAGAACTTGGAGATAGTGCCTGCGGTATCTCCTAGCGCTTACGGTAGTGGCCGGTTAGAGATCATGGAGAAACCGTCGAGGCATCAAGTCGTTGAACGATCTGGAGATAGCGCCTTGCGGTAGCACTAACGCCTGCGATAACACTAGTGCTGGCGGTACTGCTCCATTCAGAGATTTTGGTTCCAAGCTGCTTTCTACCTGTGGAATCTTGCACCTATAGTTCCTGCACACTATAAACACATGACAAGCAAGATCAAATACAATATGGGATTTGTTATTCTCAAACAAAGGGATGCGACACACATGTCCAACAATCTCCCCTTTTTGATAGTAACAAATCCTCTTAGCAAGAAATCAACAATGGTGTTTATAGTATATGATAAGGGAGATAATAATGCATACAATAGTATATGATAAGCATGAGAATTATGCATACTCCCCCTATCTTAATGCTCCCGCTACATAAATGTATTTTATGTTTTACTCCCCCTAAATGATAGATTACATGAATTTTTATGTTTTACTCCCCCTAAATGATATATTACATGAATTATTCTCCCCTTAATCTTCTAGATTTCTCCTCTAGATTTCTTCAATTAATCTCCCCCTTTTGGTATTATCAAAAGAAGGTTGGGTAAGGGAAGTAAGGAGCCATTCTTTATAAATGATAAATCATGATCGAGCTTTTGTAATATCGGTAATGATAAAGAGTTTAAGCATAGTATAGAAGAGATTTCAAATAAATAAATAAGAGTTTTAAGCAAGCGAAAGATTACAAGAAACATCTTTTTGTAAGCATGAAAATCATAAGTATAAATATGAGTGAAAGTTCAAAATGTAAAGTTGTTTTAACCTTTTTGAAATCTCATAGTTTTACATAAAGTTACCAAGCATGAAATGAACATATCAAAAAGAGAATATACTATAATGCTACTTAATTTCAAGTTTAAGAGATACCAAACATTGTAGAGATCATACTAGGTAATCTAGTGCATTTCTTATACAAAGAGTAGTATAGATAAAGCATTAGCATCCAATACTCATGAGAAGAAGTGTTATGAAAGATAATGATGTGCACATAAGTGTGTTTTGAGCAATGTTAACAAGTGATTTAAATCATAAAATACAAGACATATGTAGAGCAAAGTGCACAATAAAACATAAGTATATTAACTTTTACACACTTTAATGCACATATTCTAGAAAAAAGTGGTGTAACAACCAAGGTTTGGACAAGACACTTTACTATTCTTTCCAAGTAGTACTTGGTGGAGTTATATTTGTAAATATTTTTTTTAACTTTTGTGAGACAACATTCTCCGAATACACTTATTTTGCAAACCCAACATAATTTTTAAAATCAACCACTTTTCTTAATTTCTTAAGTGCAATACAAATGTAGTGTAGATAATAAACTTATGCAAGTTTTAATTCATTGTACAATTACAATACACAAGCAAACATTTTTAGATTTAAACACACATGTAGATTACCAAAGTAAGTCAGTGAAAAGTATCATTATCAATCACAAAACATTTACTCATACTTAGAGGCATGCTAATTTTGGTTCTACACATATTTTTCAATACAATTGATGCACTTAATTAAAAATATCAAAACATGATAAACAACACAATATTCATAATAATTTGAAGGAATAAATTTTAACATTATAAATAATTCTAAATAATAGAATTCATACATGCTTGATATTAACAATAAAGATCGTGCCGTTTTTTTTTGAAATTTTTAATGAAAGAAAAACAAAAATCAAAAAACATATTTCTGTATTTTGAAATTTTCTAGTTGATTTTCCATAATATAAATAAAACAGAAATAATAAATGATAAAAATACAAAACTAAGTAGTACATATAACTAACATAATTTTAATGATTTTTAGAAATTTTAAAATGCAGAAAAATCAAACACCCACGCTAGCGCGACAAACAGTAAGAGAAATCTTGAGAATTTTAAAAATCTATTTTTTGATATTTATTAAGAGTCTTAAGAGTAGTCTTATGCAGAAATTTTGTAATTTTTGGAGATGTCTTGATTGCTCAAATTTCATAAAACTTTAGCATTTCACATATAACTCATCCTAAGATATCTAAGACTCCTAATTTCAACCTTAACATTTGAAACCTTGCATCGGGAAGAGGTTTAGTGAATATATCAGCAAGTTGAGAGTCCGTGCCAATGAAACTTATACTAACATTTTCCTTTTTAATGTGATCTCTTATGAAATGATGACGTACATCTATATGTTTGGATCTAGAATGGTGTACCGGATTATTTGTAAGATCAATGGAACTTTTGTTGTCACATTTTAATTCAATATTTTTTAGATGAAAACCAAAGTCCTTTAGAGTTTGGCTCATCCATAGTGCTTGTGCACAATAACTCCCTAGTGCAATGTATTCGGCCTCCGTGATGGAGAGTGCAACCAAATTTTGTTTCCTACTAGACCATATAACTAATGAAGGTCCTAGAAAATGGCAAGTACCACTAGTGCTTTTTCTATCAAGTGAGCATCCGGCGTAGTCCGAATCGGAATAGCTGTGAAGTGTAAATGAATCATTATGCGGGTACCATAATCCTAATCTAGATGACTCAATGAGATATCTAAAAATTTGTTTTACCGCTTTTAAATGAGATTCTTTTGGATTGGCTTGAAATCGAGCACATAAGCATATGACCAACATAATATCGGGTTTAGTTGCACTTAGATAAAGTAGAGATCTTATCATACCTCTATATAAAGTTTGATCAATTGAAATTCCCGATTCATCTTTTTCTAATTTTAGTGATGCACTCATTGGTGTAGAAGCAAGTTTAAGGTTTTCAAATCCAAACCGTTTAAGCATATCATGGACATATTTAGTTTGACTTACAAAAATACCATCATTTCTTTGTGATATTTGAAAACCAAGAAAATAAGAAAGTTCTCCTACTAGACTCATTTCAAATTCATTTTTCTTCACTAAAATAACTTCATTACATAACTCTTCATTAGCAGATCCAAAGATTATATCATCAACATATATTTGCAAAATAATCAAATCATCACTATTGTGCTTCATGAAGAGAGTATTATCGGCACTTCCCATAATATAACCGTGCTTTAATAAAAATGATGTAAGTCTTTCATACCAATCACGGGACGCTTGTTTTAAACCATAAAGCATTTTTTCTAGTTTATAAACATGATTGGGAAATTTTTCACTAATAAAACCGGGGGGTTGTTCAACATAAACTTTTTCTTTTACAAAACCGTTTAGAAAAATACTTTTTACATCCATTTGAAATAATTTTATTCTTTTAAAGCTTGCAAATGCTAGAAAAGTTCGTATAGATTTCAATCTAGCAACGGGTACAAAAGTTTCATCAAAATCTATCCCCTCGATTTGAGAATATTGGTGCGCGAATCTTACACACTGCTATAGGCAGGAGCGAGACTGCGACACAACACGCCAGTATACCGATCGTTCAAGTAATATAAAACGAGGAGTGAATCCCCGAGTATTAAATCTTAAAGGAACACAGTAAGGTGGAGTTTACTTTCGAGGAAGGACTTGAGATTGAAGTCCTTGCGAGCAGATGGGTTGCGGGAGGTTTGGTTTTGGTTTATAGGAAACAAAATAAAAGTAACGTAAATTAACACTACTATGCAGGCCGCTATGCACTGCTTCGTCGGGAAGATGGAAACTAAGCAGGCTGCTATGCACTACTTCGCAAGGCGGATGGACGAGTAGGCAAGTGGATGAGGTGAGTGTAACTGCGAAAAGGAGTGAGGGCTGTTAGCACCTCTTGGCTAGGCGGATGGATTATACGGGCCGTTAGCACTGCTTCGCTGCGCGGATGGATGAGAAGGCTTGCGGATGAAGTGGGTCGCACTAGTGGAATGACGGTCGCAAGCACCTCATCACAAAGCTCACACCTAGCAATTACTAATGTAGCAAACCCCAAACACTCACACCATAATTACCACAAGAGCTCACCTTAAGCACTCATACAAGAATAATAACATTGCATAACAATGAGATGAAGATTAAATCAAATGTAGAGTGCAAACATCATCAAATAAAGAAGACTACACTAGCAACAATAGTCCAAGAGGAGAAAGAGATACAATTGAATCCGGAGGCTCATTGTAGATTTACGGTAGGAATCATCGGGTTGTCAATCCACGTCCTAGATCGGTCCCAACTATCTTCCATGGTAGAGGAGGGCTGTCACTTCCTCCCAATGGACATGTCTTCTCCAGTATATTAAAATTCGGCCACATCCGATGCGAAGAACTCCTTACTTGGCGATGAAGATGGGTGTACAATCCTCTCCTTGAAGCACTTGGATGATGCGAGGTGGCCTCGGGAAAAAGTGGGAGGAAGAGTGGAAGAAATTAGAGCTGGAGCTCCTCCTGCGGTGGAAAAAGGCGGAACAGTTCGGGCTCCCAATGACCTAAAAATTGGGTCTTAAATAGAAAATATGTCATAAAATCCTCCACGCATGACCTAATGCACGGTCAGAGTCAACCGCGCGTGAAGGAAGCGCATGGGCGCAAAAAAATATAACTTTTTAGACAAAACAATCTGCTCGTACGTTTTACTCACGCACAGGCAAAATGCTCGTGCATGAACAAAACGTACTAACAAAAACAGAACGGTAGTTTTTCAAGATTTTAAGAGAAATGAAAATGCACGATCGACCAGATCGTGTGTGAAAGATAAACGCACGACCGTGCGATCTGGAAAATTGCAAAATAACATAAATTTTAAGCCACAAGAGAGAAGCTCGTGCGATTTTGCTCATGCATGATCAAAACTGACTGTGCGCAAACAAAACGCACAAGTCGGGGCAGATCACCATTTTTAGGCACTATAGGAATCACACGATCGTAGAAATCGTGCGTTAAGGAAACACACGACCGTGCGATTTCTCTAGGTTACAATTCCAATAGAATGGAGATCTGCCCACCTGCAATATAAATAACAAATGCTGGGGCACATACCACCAGCACACATAAATATATAATAACAACAAAACAAAGACATGAGGAGCACCATGTGCTTACCCCTAACAGAATAATGCGCAATTGCACACCACAATGGGCCAAAGTGTGCACTTCGTGTGAGAGTGAACCAGTGAAATATAAGCAATAATGAACTAAAAGTGAAGTGCATGTGAGTAAAAACTAGCCTAGATGAGTCCGAAAAACACTATATAAATTGGACTCATCAAATATCCTTGTGCTACTAAGCGAGCTTTATTTCTAGTGATTCTAGACTCACCATATAATTTATTTTTAAAAATCCATTTTACACCTACAACCGGGTGATTAGATGGTCTTTCTACTAATTTCCAAACATTATGTCGCTCAAATTGTTCGAACTCTTCATTTATAGCCAAAAACCAAAATTCATCATTTAAAGCGGTTGAAATGGTTTTTGGTTCAATTTCAGAAACAAAATAAATGTTTGAATAAGATTCATGAAGAGAAGAGTGAGTTCTTACCCCAATGGATCGTTCACCAATTATTAGTTCCCATGGATGATCCTTTGTAAATTTCAAGGCGCTTGGAGGTACATAATCATCTTCCTTGGCCTCCTCTTCCTCTTCTTTGGAAGGTTCCTCATCACCATGCTCCAAAGGTGGTAAGAGATCATCCTCTTTTCCCGCGGAAAGTATTTCTACACAAGGAACAAGCTCATCAAATTTTACATTAATCGACTCTTATACTTTACTAGTTCTTTTATTAAAAATTCTAAAAGCTTTACTAGTTGAAGAGTATCCAAGAAAAATTCCTTCATCGCATTTTTCATCAAACTTTCCCAAACCATCTTTAGTATTCAAAATAAAACATTTACAACCAAAAACTTTGAAGTAAGATACGTTAGGCTTCTTTTTAAAATAAAGTTCATATTGTGTGTGATTAAGAGATGGGCGAAGCATGATTCTATTCATAACATAACATGATGAATTTACGGCTTCGACCCAAAAAGACTTAGGCAATTTATATTCACATAGCATAGTGCGTGCTAGTTCTTGAAGTGCACCATTCTTTCTTTCTACAACACCATTTTGTTGTGGTGTGCGTGGTGCGGAGAACTCATGTTTAATGCCTAACATATCACAAAAAGATGTAAACTTTTCAGTTTTAAATTCTCCTCCATGATCCGAGCGAATGCATTTAATTTTTAAATCACTTTCATTTTGAATATGAGTACATACTATTGAAAATTCGCAAAACGCATCAGATTTGGATGAGAGAAATAATGTCCAACAATATCTTAAAAAATTATCTATTAAAACCGTATATAATCTACCACCAAGGCTTACGGTGCTAACGGGACCAAAAAGATCCATATGGATTAATTGCAAGGGTCTTGTAGTAGAAATGATATTTTTACTTTTGAAAGAGGATTTAGTGAATTTACCTTTTTGACATGTTCAACGAAGTGAAGGTAAATTTCCATTTAACCTAGGCAATCCTCAAATTAAATCACTTTTGGCAAGTTTTACAATAATCTTTGTGCTAGCATGTCCTAGCCGTCTATGCCAAAGTTCTAGTTCATCATTTTTGGTGGTAAAACATTTTATAGATGATTTAGAAAGATCATAAAATGAAACTATATAAACATTATGTATTCTTAGTGTAGTTAGTAAAATATCTTTTGTAGTAGGATTAGATATCTTGCATAAATTAGTAGAAGATTCAAATAAAACATCTAATCATTTATCGCATAATTGGCTATAAGAAATTAGATTATGTTTTAGCCCTTTCACATAAAGAACATTCGATATTGTAAAGGATTCGTTACCAACTGTACCAATTCCCATGATCCTTCCTTTTCCGTTATCGCCAAATGTCACGATCCCTCCCTTCTTCTTTTTTAGGCTAAGGAACTTTGCTTTATTCCCCGTCATGTGCTTGGAGCATCCAGAATCCAAGTACCACACGTCTTCATCGTCCTTAGCCTGCCTACACATATAGAAAAAAATGAGAGTAAAGATCCGGATAGCCAAGCGGTCCCACCCATAGAATAAGTGGAAGCCTTAGGTACCCAGATTTGCTTTAAAGTATTTAATTTCACTTTCCTACAAGAACTAGATGTGTGACCCAACTGATGAGTCCCAATTTTATACACATTTTCGGACTCATCTGGGCTTGTTTTCACGCACTTGCACTTCACTTCTAGTTCATTATTGCTTATATTTCACTTAATCACATTTCTTCACGAGGTGCACTTGTTGGCCCGTTATAGTGTGCAATTGCGCGCTATTTTGTTAGGGACAAGCACATTGTGCTCCTCATTCTTTTTTTGTTAATATACTTATGCTGGAGGTGTGTTCCCAGCGTGTGGTTTCGTTGTGCAGGTGGGCAGATCATCCATAGTGCCCAGAATTCATCCTGTATGAATCGCACGGTCGCGCGTTTACTTGACGCACGGTCGGATGCGGTTGTGCGCTATGATCGGCTGGTCAATATGGTGATCTGCCCCGCTCGTGCATTTTCTTCACGCACGGTTGGACTCAACTGTGCGCGAACAAAACACATGACATCCTGTTCTTTGCCGGATTTCGTGCTTTCCTAATTTGGTCGTGCATTTTTACGCACAGGCGACTTCGGCCGTGCGTGAGTAAAATGCACGGGCGCTCTGGGTCATCTTCCTTGCCTTTCTTCTTAATTAATATCGCACAGTTCACGCACGGTCGTGCGTTCGACCGTGCGAGACCAAATTTCGGATCTTTTTATATAAAAGCTGCAGTTTTCAACCTAATAGAGACCCGATTCTATTCCGCCATTTCCACCGCAAGGAGAGCTCCAGCTCCGTTTTCTTCCACCCTTCCACAAGGGATTTGCCCTAGGCCGCCTCCATCATCCAAGAGCTTCCAAGGAGAGGGATCTAGCTCTACATACATCATCATCTAAGGAGAAGGAAGCTTTGGTCTTATGGCCGGATCGTGACACGAAGAAGACGTGCCATTGGAAGGTAGTGACAGCCTTCTCAACCCCGGACGCAGTTGAGGACCGAGCTTGGACGCGGATTGACAACCCAGCGATTCCAACTGTGAATCTTCAATAAGGCTTTGGATTGGGTCGATTCCTTTGCTTTCCCCCTCTTTGTTTTGATGAATGTAACTAGATTTCTCTATACTTTGATGATGGCACTATGAACTATGATTTATAATGTTTATTTCATTTATATGAGATTATTTTATTCATATGTGAGTATGAGGTGCGCCCCCATCCATTTTCCATCCACATCCGTCATCACCCTCCACTCCATTGCGCTAGCCTACTCTTCCATTCCGTAAAACTACTCTTCCATCCGCCAAGCTAAGCGGTGCTAACGGCCTGTGTAATCCACCTCGACCCCGCAGGTGCGAACCATTCCATCCGCAAGCCTTCTCGTCCATCCGCCTAGCGAAGCGTGGCATAGCGGCCAGTGTAATCCATTCGCCTAACGAAGCAGTCGCTCAAGGCCTGCACAGTTCGATTCCGCACTTACCACTCCATTCGCTTGCCTACTCGTCCATCCGCCCTTGCGAATCGGAGCATAGCATCCCGTGTAGTTTTCCATCCCGCCTGGCAAAGCATTGCATAACGGCATTACATAGGAGTAGTTGTAGTTGTTTTCTTTTATTTTCCACAAGCCAAATCACCCCCTTTCGCATCCATTCGACTTAAGGACTTAGATCTCAAGTCCTTCCTCAATAGTTAACTCCACCTTACTGTGTTCCTTCGAGATCGATACTTGGGGAGTCACTCCCACATTTTATATTACTTGAACAATCGGTACACTATCGTTACGTGCCGCAGTCTCGCTACCGCCTATAGCGGTGTGGTAGATTTGTGCATCAAGTTATTGGCGCCGTTGCCCGGGAACACAGACGTGTGAGTTTGCTATAGAGGGAGACAAGAGATAGTTGTTCTTCCAGTGTATATAGCCGCTTTATTATTTTTGTTTGCTTTTTAATTATATATTGTTTGTTATTATTTCTTTCTCTCCTGTTTTAAAGTTTTTGGCAAGTTTAATCCAAGGAGTTTTATTAGTTTGTGTAAATTTCCTTGCAAAGAATTTCAATTTCGTTATATCTGCTTTAATTATTGAAAATAACGTCATGGGATATTTCTCCTAGCACTTACGACAAGATGGTTTATTATATAGACCAAATGAAGGAGTTAAATGCTAGGCAGTGTAGGAACATTGTTTGCTTGTTGTGTTGAGGAGAGGGTCATGAAATGATGGACTGTCCCAGTCTCTTCAATCCTGACCGTTGCTCCTTCACTCATGACAACATTGTCCCTATCACTCATTCTTTACTAATGGAGGCAATCGTTCCCTCTACGCCCGATCTTATTTCATGCATGGACTCCTCACTCCTTGTGTATGGCTTCACTCCAAGTGATGACGATCACTCATCTGTTAGCCAACAAGGTGATGGCGTCGACGGCCCGCAACTTGAAGACCTTGGTGCCGCCACGCTTACGGATGACGGCTCGCAACACGAAGACAATGGCGACGCCACGCTTATGGAAGACGGCGCCGCCCCGACCAAGGACTTTCGTCATGATGAGCGCCAACGCCGCTACAACTTCCGTCCGCGGCGCAATAATATTTAAATAATAAATATAATTATCATATTATATTTATTATTTAACTAGTTTCAAATTTCATGTTTTATGCTAAAACAATTTAAGTGTGTTTTGTTTAATATTTTCATTTGGGCTTCATATAGCCAATTTTTGTTTATGTAAGCCTATAAATAGGCATGTTGTTTGATGGATTGATATTATTGATGAAGAAAAGCTAAGCCCTAAAAAAAAACCTCTCTCTTAACTGCTCTCACTCAGCCGCCGCCCCTCTTCCCTCTCCCTTTCGTTCTCTCGATCAATAACGGAGGCCGACTCTCCCCTTCTCCCTCTCGCTCTCTCGATCAACCAAGGAGGGCCGACTTCCCTTTTCTCCCTTTCGTTCTCTCGATCAACCACGGAGGCCGACTCCCCCCTTCTCCCTCTCGCTCTCTCGGTCAATCAAGGAGGCCGACTCCCACCTTCTCCCTCTCGTTCTCTCGATCGACCAAGGAGGCCGATTTCCTCCCGCTCCCGAGCTCTCCACCTCTGTCTCTCTCGTGTTCGCAAAGGAAGGTCGAACATTTCCCTCTCCCGAGCCCCTTCCTGCTCCCTCTTTCTCGATTTTCTGGGGGCAACATCGTTGCTCTTCTTCCCCTCTAACCGAGCAGCCCCAAATCCGACCTCCTCTCTGATTCGACTCAAACTGCCACCCTCACCCACCGCCGGCAAGAGCATCACCTTACCCGACAGCCACCTCCCATTTGGGGCCGTCCACCCTCCTCTATTTGTCGGCCACTCTTGCCCCGACGTGACGTGAAGAAGGCGATCGAGGTTTCTCTCCATCCGACGTGCATTCCGGTGGAGCCGAGAAGAACGAGCCGGGCTAGTGCATGTTTGAGGATAATCCCATCTCAAGCGGGTTAACGACATTTCTACTTGTGTGTGTTTCCTTGTTAATTTCTTGTGGCAAAACTCGTGGCGTGATCTTCGAAGCTTTGGGATTTTTTATCACGGTTATTTTTCTTAAGATTTACGTGCATCATCGTTGCTTTTCTCTTCGAAAGAGGCTTGGCGAACCTCAACCTTTTGTTGGGAGAGTTCTACCATTTCCGATCGATATTTTCGGTAGACTCTTTTGGTACAACGCATAGCTCGATCGGACGCGAATATTCGTCCATTTAGCTTGATCGGATCTCGTTTTATCATCGACGGTTCGGTCTCGACGCGGAGTGGCTACCGTTTCGTTGGCTTAAAATTGATAAGAAAACTTGTAACGTGTGCTGCGTTTAGTCTTGGTGCTTCGTTATAGTTAAGTCGTTGAGAGGGTAGCGGGTGCGGATCCGACACGATTGTTGGGAGAGCCCAAGCCTGCATCAATTTGGTATCAAAGCGAGGTTGTGTTGATTTCTTAATCGACACCATCCTTTTTGCTTTGTCGCTGTACGTCGACCTCACTTGGTTGTGCACGTTTCGTAACAATAGTCATAGTCAAAATCAAAAAAAAAATTCTCCTTATTTTTTTCAAAAAAAAAATTCTCCTTATTTTTCCAAAAAAAAAAAAATTCTCTTTATTTTTCAAAAAAAATCATTGTCAAAATTTCTGTTTGAGTGTTCTACACAACCACGCATTTGAGTGTGTATGCGTACGAGACAAGGTACGGAGTTTCCCACGTCCTCCTCTCAAATGTCGGACGAGCGGGGCACGGGTCATGATCCAACACCGATTGATGAACTCCGCCAGGAGTTTAACGATCAGATGACGGATATCCGGGAGATGCTGCATGAGATCAGGTTAGCCCAACGGGCGCCTCAAAATACTGCAGCCCGCCCATGCGAGGAGGGAAATATCCCTCATAACCCTCATAACCTCAATAACCCGAATCCCGAGCAAGCCCCACGAGCACCGTATGAGTTTGATATTACTCGAGCCGTGCAGATTAAACCGCCCTCGTATGATGGGTTGGGTGACCCTCAAGTCTTCTTAGATTGGATCACAGAGATTGAATGCTACTTTCAGTGGTACAATCTGAACGATGGGGATAAGGTGCGCGTCGCTCGAATGAAATTGTGGGGTAGAGCTAAGACGTTTTGGTTAAACGAGGAACGACGATTAGCCGCGGAGGAAGGAGGGGCACCCGTCGGGTGGGCTGAAATGAAGGCCATTCTGACTACTCAATACGTTCCAACCTACTATCGAACCCAAATGTTTGATGAGTTGGCGTCCTTAAGGCAAGGAAATAGATCGGTAGCTGAGTACATGGGCCTTTTGAAGGACATGATGGTTAGGTGCGACGTTAGAGAAATGCCCGAGATCACCCTTTCACGATTCCGTAAAGGGCTAAACCCTAATATCCAAGGAAAACTCCTCCGCTACGGGCACACTGATTTAAGCACTACCTACAATGCTGCGTTGGATATTGAGCGGCACCTGGCTCACAAATCTAAAACCCATGCTTTTCAAAAAAACAAGTCCATCTTAGGACCCCCACCTACATCCACTCATAAGGATAAGGGCACGTTCCGGTCCACGGATTCAAATTCTGTGGTCATTACGGCTAGGGATGCACGAAACCCGACCGGTGAGAGAGTACCGGTGGGCAGGATTAGTAAAACTAACGCAACTTGTTTTACTTGCGGGATTCAAGGGCACTACGCTAGTGAGTGCCCCACTAAACCACGACCTCTAGCTCTGCTAGATACTACCGATGAACCCGCCGATATCGTATATGAGGCCGGCGAAGATTCCGGGGAGGAAGGAGTGCCGAGTGACTTAGAAGATGATAGCAATTTGATGGTCATGAGATGTATTCTGGCCACACCACGTGCGTCGGAGGAGTACAATCGGACCAACATTTTTTCGTTAAATTTTAAAAGCGGTGACAAGTGGTGCAAGCTGATTATAGATAGTGGCAGCTGCATGAATGTCATTTCGGAGAATGCCATCACACGAATGCATTTAGTCACTGAGCCGCACCCTAATCCGTATAAGATAGCGTGGGTAAACAAAACGTCTATAGCGGTCTCTAAGCGTTGTTTAGTGCCACTTACGGTGAAGACCTATGTTGACAACGTATGGTGTGACGTCATCCCCATGGATGTGTGTCATGTCCTTTTAGGCCGCCCGTGGCTTTATGATTATGACGTGACCCATTTTGGACGAGCCAATACCTACGAGTTCAAGTTTATTGGCAAGACCATTATCTTGAAACCCACACCGCCTAAGGACCCGTCGAGTGTCTCCAAAGACACAAGTGTGCCTGCGGAAAAGAAAACAATAAGCTTTATAGGCAAGAAGGAGTTAGAGCGTGAGACTTTTTTGGATGGCGTTATCTATACCTTAGTATGTCTACAAGTTAAGGAAGATTCACTCTCCTTAGAAAATTTACCATTAACTCTACGAACGCTATTGGAAGAATATAAGGACGTCTATCCGTTAGACCTACCATCTGAGTTGCCACCCATGAGGGAAGTTCAACATGAGATTGATTTTGTCCCGGGCTCCTCATTGCCTAATCATTCCCATTATCGGCTTAATCCCTCCGCACATAATGAATTACAAACGTTAATTTCAGATTTATTAGCTAAGGGATTTATTCGCCATAGTAAAAGCCCATGTGTCGTCCCTGCACTCTTGGTACCAAAGAAAGATAAATCGTGGAGATTGTGCGTAGACTACCGGGCGATAAATAAAATTACTGTTAAATATAGGTTTCCTATCCTTCGTTTGGACGACTTGTTGGATATGCTAGCCGGAGCCACCATCTTTTCAAAATTGGATCTTAAAAGTGGCTACCACCAAATAAGAATACGGGAGGGAGACGAATGGAAAACGGCGTTTAAATCTAAGGATGGGCTCTATGAGTGGATGGTGCTTGGAGAAGGGCTCACTAACGGGCCAAGTACATTCTCGCGGTTGATGACTCACGTATTTAGACCCTACTTGGGAGTATTTGTCGTGGTGTACTTCGATGACATATTAGTGTTTAGCTTCACGATGAAGGATCATGAATCACATTTAAGGACAATTCTTGCCACGCTGCGCAAAGAAAAATTATTTATTAATCTAAAAAAGTGCGCTTTTGGAGTGACTTCCGTAGAGTTTTTGGGATACATAGTGAGTTCTGAAGGTATCCATGTTGATCCTAAAAAGGTTCAAGTTATTAGAGAGTGGCCGGAACCACAAAATATCCGGGACGTTAGAAGTTTTCATGGATTGGCCACATTCTATCGACGGTTCATTCGAAATTTTAGTAGTATCATGTCTCCAATCACTGAATGTTTGAAAAAGGGTGAATTTGTTTGGACCAAAGCGGCCACTCATGCTTTCCAAACGATTAAGGAACGAATGTCTGAAGCCCCACTACTTAGGTTGCCGGATTTTAGTAAGGTGTTTGAACTAACATGTGACGCATTTGGGGTTGGAATTGGAGGAGTGTTAAGTCAGGAGGGACACCTGATAGGATATTTTAGCGAGAAGCTTGCCGGCCCTAAATTAAATTATTCTAATTACGATCGTGAGTTCTATGCCGTGATACGTTGTCTCCAACATTGGCGACACTATCTTATATCAAAAGAATTTGTGTTTTTGTCCGATCATGAAGCGCTAAAATTTGTAAACTCACAAAGCAAAATTAGCACTCGACATGCTAAATGGGTCTCCTACCTTCAGGAGTACACATTTATTATCAAACATCTTAAGGGAAGTCAAAATCGCGTAGCGGACGCCCTTAGTCGCGTGTCATTACTATTATCCACGATGGAGGTGAAGGTCGTTGGATTTGAACGCATTAAGGACGAATATGTGAATTGTCCGGACTTTAAAGACATTTATTTATCCGCACAGGACGAGGCACCCACTACCATTTCCTCTTACTACATACGCGACGGTTATTTATTTAAGCATGCCAAGCTTTGCATTCCCCGTTCGTCCCTCCGACACTTTATCGTTTGGGAATCGCATGGCGGCGGATTAGGTGGTCACTTTGGACGTGACAAGACTATCTCGTTAGTGGAGGATAAATTTTATTGGCCCGGCTTAAAGTCCACTGTACATAAGATTGTTGGAAGTTGTCGTGTTTGTCAACTAGCTAAGGGTAACAAGACCAACGCCGGACTTTATACCCCACTTCCGATTCCGTCCATACCATGGGAGGACGTTAGTATGGATTTTGTGTTGGGCCTTCCCATCACTTTTAGATGACACGATTCCATCCTCGTTGTAGTAGACCGGTTTTCAAAAATGGCTTACTTCATTGCGTGTAGTAAAACTAATGATGCATCACATGTCGCAAAATTATATTTTAAAGAGGTCGTTGGGCATCGGGGTATTCCTAAAACCATCGTGACTGATAGGGATGTCAAGTTTACAAGCTATTTTTGGAAGACATTATGGAAACTCATGGGCACCACGCTTATGTTTTCTTCGGCCTACCATCCCCAAACGGATGGCCAAACTGAGGTGGTCAATCGTAGCCTAGGTAGTTTGCTCCGGTGTCTCGTTGGAGATCACAAAGGTACTTGGGATCTCATCCTTCCCCACGCTCAGTTAGCGTATAACAATTCTAAAAATAGGTCCACTGGGTTATCACCAAATGAAATTGTGCACGGATATAAGGCACCGATGTCACTTGACTTGATCCCGTTACCTCCATCTTATAAGTCAAGCCAGTTTGCACAAGATTTTGCCTCTCACGTTCATAACTTACATAAGCACATTCAGGACGCGTTAGCCACACAATACTCATCGTATCAATTTCATGCTAACAAACATAAGAGAGCTTCTACCTTGAAGGTTGGTGATTTGGTCATGGTACGACTCATCCCTGAACGGTTGCCCTCGGGCACCATAAAAAAGTTGGCCAATAGGCGAGCGGGCCCCTTTCGACTTTTAAAGCAATTAGGAAAAAACGCATATCTTTTGGATTTACCCGTTGATTGGGGAATTTCTCCTGTTTTCAACGTTTCGGATTTAACGCCATATAGTTCTCCGCCACTTGAATTAACTACTTCTCCGTTTGTTTCCACTTTAACTTCTAATGGGTTGGGGGGTGAGTTGGTGCCCGGATCGCTCTCTTCATCGGTTCCCACTGGAGGTGCGTTGAATGTTATTGATGAACCTTTATTTCCTTCTTTATCTAATGCTTTTCCGAGTTTTTCCCGAACCACTTATGTGCCAGATAGGATTATCAAGGATGAAGTGCTTTCCTCTCCTGAAGGTGACCATCGCCGCTACTTGGTCCGTTGGTGTGATCGCCCGGCCTCCGATGATTCTTGGCTACTTGATTCAGAAATGGCTCTTTGGGATGATGATCTCCTCCGACGCTACAACTCATCGGTGATGAGTAATTTCGAGCGGGGGAGGATTGATGGCGTCGACGGCCCGCAACTTGAAGACCTTGGTGCCGCCACGCTTACGGATGACGGCTTGCAACACGAAGACAATGGCGACGCCACGCTTATGCAAGACGGCGCCGCCCCGACCAAGGACTTTTGTCATGATGAGCGCCAACGCCGCTACAACTTCCGTCCGCGGCGCAATAATATTTAAATAATAAATATAATTATCATATTATATTTATTATTTAACTAGTTTCAAATTTCATGTTTTATGCTAAAACAATTTAAGTGTGTTTTTTTTTAATATTTTCATTTGGGCTTCATATAGCCAATTTTTGTTTATGTAAGCCTATAAATAGGCATGTTGTTTGATGGATTGATATTATTGATGAAGAAAAGCTAAGCCCTAAAAAAAAACCTCTCTCTTAACTGCTCTCACTCAGCCGCCGCCCCTCTTCCCTCTCCCTTTCGTTCTCTCGATCAATAACGGAGGCCGACTCTCCCCTTCTCCCTCTCTCTCTCTCGATCAACCAAGGAGGGCCGACTTCCCTTTTCTCCCTTTCGTTCTCTCGATCAACCACGGAGGCCGACTCCCCCCTTCTCCCTCTCGCTCTCTCGGTCAATCAAGGAGGCCGACTCCCACCTTCTCCCTCTCGTTCTCTCGATCGACCAAGGAGGCCGATTTCCTCCCGCTCCCGAGCTCTCCACCTCCGTCTCTCTCGTGTTCGCAAAGGAAGGCTGAACATTTCCCTCTCCCGAGCCCCTTCCTGCTCCCTCTTTCTCGATTTTCTGGGGGCAACATCGTTTCTCTTCTTCCCCTCTAACCGAGCAGCCCCAAATCCGACCTCCTCTCTGATTCGACTCAAACTGCCACCCTCACCCACCGCCGGCCAGAGCATCACCTTACCCGACAGCCACCTCCCATTTGGGGTCGTCCACCCTCCTCTATTTGGTCGGCCACTCTTGCCCCGGTGTGACGTGAAGAAGGCGATCGAGGTTTCTCTCCATCCGACGTGCATTCCGGTGGAGCCGAGAAGAACGAGCCGGGCTAGTGCATGCTTGAGGATAATCCCATCTCAAGCGGGGTAACGACATTTCTACTTGTGTGTGTTTCCTTGTTAATTTCTTGTGGCAAAACTCGTGGCGTGATCTTCGAAGCTTTGGGATTTTTTATCACGGTTATTTTTCTTAAGATTTACGTGCATCATCGTTGCTTTTCTCTTCGAAAGAGGCTTGGCGAACCTCGACCTTTTGTTGGGAGAGTTCTACCATTTCCGATCGATATTTTCGGTAGACTCTTTTGGTACAACGCATAGCTCGATCGGACGCGAATATTCATCCATTTAGCTTGATCGGATCTCGGTTTATCACCGACGGTTCGGTCTCGACGCGGAGTGGCTACCATTTCGTTGGCTTAAAATTGATAAGAAAACTTGTAACGTGTGCTGCGTTTAGTCTTGGTGCTTCGTTATAGTTAAGTCGTTGAGAGGGTAGCGGGTGCGGATCCGACACGATTGTTGGGAGAGCCCAAGCCTGCATCACAAGGTGAGGAATGGGAGCTCCTTGATGCACTTGAGTGTGATGAGGAAAGTATTCTTTCCATTGGGGAGGCGTTAGCGGATCTTTTTGCGGAGGAACCAAATCTTTTTGTTCCTCCAGTTTCTTTGCAAGATTTTTCTACACACATTTTTTATGATCCTATCGAAGTAATTGAGCAGGGTGATGATTCTGAGCCTGGGGATGCTCCCCGGTGGGATGATGAGGGTACTCTTTCTGATGAGGAGGTTTGCACTTCCTCATGGGATGAGGAGGTCCAACTCACCACCGAGGCACTTGAGTTCACTGGCCCCCCTTGCTATGATACTTGCGATGATGACAGTGATCTATCCTTGGAATTTGCCGGGAGTGAAACCGGGACCACTCCCCCAATTTTTGATTATTTAAGTCATTCCTCTCTTTTATTTCTTGAACCCCCTTCTTCATCTGAGCCTGTGCAGGTTGAATCTTCACAGGTACTTCAGGAGGACTTGGAGCATTTTGCTCAAGTCAATGAGGAGCGTAACCTCATATGTGAGGAGGTTGACCCCTCCTCCATAGTGGAAACCCCACTCATTACCTTTTCCTCCTGCCACCTCCATGAAGACGACACCTTGCTGGGCAAGGATAGTTTTGGTGAGTTGAGTGAGGATTCCTCCTCTTCTTACTTTTTACTCCCTCTACCTGTGACGAACAGGTATTATTTATATTCAGGTAGAGGCATGACTGTTCTATCGCCGTATCGGTACCAGCTACCGACACGCATATTAGAACAGTTACCTGTGCATTTTCTTTTTCATAGACCCATTAGCTAAACTGTTTTAAATTTAAATAAGTCGTGCAGGGAGGACAATAACCCCAGTAGTTATATTACTTTTCTTGTCTTTTAATTTTCCGTCATAAAAAACTAGTTAGTTATGTGTTGTTTTAGTTTGCTTTTGCGGAGCTCACCCCTGCAGGTATTTTCTATTTGTGAAGGCGGTGGTCGTGATTCTTCGTATGGCAGCTTTACCTTGGATTTTCATGCGTCTTCTGGTATGCTCACTTGCTGAGCATTGGGTACTCTCTTCCCCTAGCTCTATTTTTGATTTTCATAATATGCATTATGTGGTATGTTTAGTTTAAGTTTGGGGGAGAGTCATTTTATGAGCCCACTCACGTGCACTATTGCACTGCATACTAGAAGCTTTTACTTAAAATGTTTTATTTACTTTCTTCACACACCACAACACCCTCATGAGCGCGCACTCACTTGTTTGTGTGCTTCCGTTCACGCTTATGTTGGTTATGATTTTGAAATAGGATGTTAGTTTAGGTATTGCAAGTCGGAGTGTGATGTTGACTCCAGTAGTGTTCTAGTCGCATATTCGTGCTTGCATAGAAATTTGGGTAAAATTAGATTATCTCTATGCTCTTAATTTACAATTAGTGTTTTTGCGTAGTTTTTGATTTATTTTACTCATTTGGTGAATGTGACTGAAATTTGCGGTAGCACGGTGTTGTGTAAGCGAGCACTAGTTGTGCGTTGCTCGAGTCGGAAAGAAGGTTAATCTTTCTCGTGGGCTAAGAACTTGCCCCAAACAACTCTTGAAGCATGGGTGAGAGCTACTTATTAAGTTAAAACGTGATGTAGGCCATCGTTTTGGCTAGTTTGAGCTTTGTTTTCCGTGACCGATTCGCTAACCATCGCAAGCCAAATTTATGGCTACCCTTCCTTTGTTCAGCTCCTCATTCAATCACCAAAACCTGAATCCTATCCTATTTTCGCAACCAAATAGCGAGTTAACTGAAACCATATTTTTTTGATTTGGTGTGATGTATGGAACCTTTGTGATGTGAAAGAAAAATCTGTATTATTTGTTGAACTCATTATTTGTGAACCAACGAGGGGATAAAAAGAAATAGAAAAAAAAAAGTTAAAAGAAAAATCTGAAAAGTATTGGAATGAAAAGAAATCCCTTTTGAGCGTAATAGAAAATTCAGTTGGTATTTGTTGGAGTAGGCTGTGTGCACACCCAGTTTTCAAGTCAAGTCTGGGGGTGTGTCACATTAGCATTGGTCTTGTTCTTGTCCTGGTGCAGCGTTATCTGTTAACTCAATTGGGTTGCGTAGCCATCTCATTTATCATTGACTATCATACCATAACCTAAGCCCCATTATAACCTGAAAGTCCTACTGATTTAACTTCTGAGTTCGCTAGCGCCGTGGAGAGAGTGTAACCGGGCAAGCTTATGGCTCTTGTCGTTGATGTATTTCAGCGGAGTTATCTCAAAATTTCGGTCTTTTGTAACACCCTCCTGAGTGGCTTGTTTAATTTCACACCAGGGCATGATTGTAAAATTCTTCATGATTCATTATCTGAGTAAACTTAAATCTTTATTTACGCATTTCTACTATTATAAATTTGTCAGCATAGTTAGAATCTTCTTTTACTGAATTTTTATTTGCATGAGTATGATACATCGCATCCTACTCTTTCTTTGCAATTCTCTACACTAACTACCATTTTCTTATCCCGCCGGATTTGTTTGCTCGGGACGCGCAAATAGGTAAGTCTGGGGGTGTGATGAGTCCCAATTTTATACACATTTTCGGACTCATCTGGGCTTGTTTTCACGCACTTGCACTTCACTTTTAGTTCATTATTGCTTATATTTCACTTAATCACATTTCTTCACGAGGTGCACTTGTTGGCCCGTTGTAGTGTGCAATTGCGCGCTATTTTGTTGGGGGCAAGCATATTGTGCTCCTCATTATTTTTCTGTTATTATACTTATGATGGAGGTGTGTTCCCAGCGTGTGGTTTCATTGTGCAGGTGGGCAGATCATCCATAGTGCCCAGAATTCATCCTGTATGAATCGCACGGTCGTGCGTTTACTTGACGCACAATCGGCTGCGGTCGTGCGCTATGATCGGCTGGTCAATATGGTGATCTGCCCCGCTCATGCGTTTTCTTCCAACCGTGCGCGAACAAAACGCATGACATCCTGTTCTTTGCTGGATTTCATGCTTTCCGAATTTGGTCGTGCATTTTTACGCACGGGCGGCTTCGACCGTGCGTGAGTAAAATGCATGGGTGCTCTGGGTCGTCTTCCTAACCTTTCTTCTTAATTAATATCTCATGGTTCACGCACGATCGTGCGTTCGACCGTGCGTGACCAATTTCTGATCTTTTTCTATAAAAGCTGCAGTATTTAACCTAATAGAGACCCGATTCTATTCCGCCGTTTCCACAGCAAGGAGAGCTCCAGCTCCATTTTCTTCCACCCTTCCACGAGGGCTTTGCCCTAGGCCGCCTCCATCATCCAAGAGCTTCCAAGGAGAGGGATCTAGCTCTACATACATCATCATCCAAGGAGAAGGAAGCTTTGGTCTTGTGGCCGGATCTTGACACGAAGAAGAGGGGCCATTGGAAGGTAGTGACAACCTTCTTTACCCCGGACGCAATTGAGGACCGAGCTTGGACGCGGATTGACAACCCAGCGATTCCAACCGTGAATCTTCAACAAGGCTTCAGATTGGGTTGATTCCTTTGCTTTCCCCCTCTTTGTTTTGATGAATGTAACTAGATTTCTTTATACTTTGATGATGGCACAATGAACTATGATTTATAATGTTTATTTCATTTATATGAGATTATTTTGTTCATATGTGTGTATGAGGTGCGCCCCCATCCATTTTCCATCCACATCCGTCATCACCCTCCACTCCATTACGCTAGTCTACTCTTCCATTCCGTAAGACTACTCTTCCATCCGCCAAGCTAAGCGGTGCAAACGGCCCGTGTAATCCACCTCGACCCCGCCGGTGTGAACCATTCCATCCGCAAGCCTTCTCATCCATCCGCCTAGTGAAGCGTGTCATAGTGGCCCATGTAATCCATTCACCTAACGAAGCAGTGCGCTCAAGGCCTGCATAGTTTGATTCTGCACTTACCACTCCATCCGCTTGCATACTCGTCCATCCGCCCTTGCGAATCAGAGCATAGAGGCTCGTGTAGTTTTCCATCCCTCTTGGCGATGCATTGCATAATGGCAATGCATAGGAGTAGTTGTAGTTGTTTTCTTTTATTTTCCACAAGCCAAATCACCCCCTTTCACATCCATTCGACTTAAGGACTTCGATCTCAAGTCCTTTCTCAATATTTAACTCCACCTTACTGTGTTCCTTCAAAATCGATACTTGGGGAGTTACTCCCATATTTTATATTACTTGAACGATCGGTACACTGCCGTTTCGTGCCGCAGTCTTGCTACCGCCTATAGCAGTGTGCTAGATTTGTGCATCACCAACCTATGACAGTTTGCACATGAAATAAAGGGGGTTGAGACCCTTTTCTGGAATTTTGTGTTATTCTTGCTGGAAGGAATCAGTTTTGCAGAAGAGGATGATTTTGCAAAAGAAAATACAGAATTTTTGTATGAGGTGCTAGCGCCCGGCGGTAGCCCTCACCTCGATATCCGAGCCCAAATTTTCCAGAACCGTAGCACTGCTTCCCTAAAATCATATCCAGTGATTTTTGGCCCATTCCAATTTTTTTAATGGCTATGGTGAGATCATGAACTTGTGCTTTAAGTGATGAATTTTCTTTCACAAGCATGACACACCTATTTTCAAAACCCTTTTATTATTCTAAATTTGCAAAAGAGAGGCTTCTAATTTCCTTTCTAATTCTGCCTTGTCCTTTTTAAGAGTTTTGGCATGGGAGAGGGCTTTAGAAAGAGAATCTTCAATATCTTTTGCCATTTTAATGGAGTGATCACACTCTTGGCAAGAAACCTTTCTTTTTTCTAAAACAATTAATTTTTGGAAAGCTTTTGATTTTCTTTAATTAGAGATTCATTTTCACGATTCAATAAAATATTATCTTTCATATTTTTATCAAAAGCTTTCCAAGTTTCAAGAAATTCATTAAAAAGTTCATCATAAGTTGGAGGAATTATCTCGGTGTCGCTAAGAACACTAGTGTCGTCGTTTTCATGTCCCATGATGCACATGTTTGCTTCCTCATTGTCGCTTGATGAAGACCCTCTTGATTCTTCGAAGGAGGAGGAGTCATCCCATGTCTTAGCTTTTAGTACCTTCCTCTTTTCCTTCTATTTGTGCTATTTTTCCTTTTTCTCCTTCAAAAACTTTAGACACTGGCTCCGAATATGCCTGGTCTTCCTACAGTGATAGCATTCCGGTCTTTCTTCTTCATCGTCGCTCTCCTTTTCCTTTTTTGAAGATGACCCTTTCCATCTTGCATCCTTTTGGAAATATTTCCGAAAGGCGTTTCTCCTTTCCGGATTTCGCATGAACTTTCAGAAGTTCTTTACCAAGAGACTTTCTTCATCTTCATCCTCATCCTCTTGGCACTCCTTCTTTGATTTTAGTGCCAACGCTTTATTCTTTGGATCCTTATTGTATTCATCGTATTGGATCTTGAGTTCTACCTCATGGGTTTTGAGATTCCCAATGAGGCTCTCAACTTGGAGCGTTCTTAGATTGTGCGACTCCGAGATAGTCGTCACCTTCAAATTGAATTTTGGAGGAAGAGATCGAAGAATCTTTCGGACCAAGTCGCCGTTGGAGAAGGTCTTTCCAAGAGCTTTTGAGGCATTGCCGATCTTGGCGAAGCGCGTGTACATTGCATCAATATCTTTGCTTTCATCCATTCAGAACTTTTCATATTCTGACTCCAATTGGAAAAGCTTTGAATCTTTAACCTGCGATGTACCATCATGAGTACTTTCCAAATGATTCCAAATTTCATATGCAGTAGTACATGCAGAAATTCTATTAAATTCATTTCTATCTAATGCACAAAAACATTCATGGCCTTGGCGTTATTTTTGCATTTAAGTTTATCTCTATCATCCCATTTATCTTTTGCTTTTTCTAATGTTATCTCTCCAACTACAATTTTAGGAGAGTATTCCTCTTCTACCATATTCCATACCTCAATATCTAGGGTCATAAGAAAACATCGCATCCAATTTTTCCAATAATTATAATCTGACCCAGTAAATAGTGGAGGTCTACTAATTCCCCGACCCTCGAAAAAAGTGAGATCGTAAGACGCCATTATTCCTGGTTTTTATACCAATTTGGAATAACCTGCGTCTGATATCGCTTGTTGGATCGAGAGGCGCCCTTAGAGGGGGGGGGGGGGGGGTGAATAAGGGAATAAAAATTCTTGTTATATATTTAAGCAATTTACAAAATTATTTTACAATAAAGGAGAGCGAAATAACAATTTAGCTAAAAGTATTTTGCAATTTTAGAATTTATGCTAAATGAACAAAATCAAGTAAACACAGATAGAAACATGATTGTATTATATTAAAGAGTGTTTACATAAATTTGATTTCAATATCGCCAAAAATCGGAGGCGTACAAATGTAAAAAAAAATTCCTTTTCTATACCAACTCGTATCCTCAGGAACCGGTGGCTTTAGCATATCCTTCCCCGGATATGGCCTCAAGCCGCTCTAGCTAATCCTTCCCCAGATATGGCCTCGAGCAACCCCGATATAATCACCTAGACCTAGTCGCCAACTCACGCGGTGAATTTCCCCTAAGCCGTGCAAGGACCTAGTCGTCAACACAAGGCGAATTAACTACAAAGATAATGAAATGAAATAACACAAATAACAAAAACCCCCTCTATGAGATTTCTGAAGTTGAAGTTGAAGATCGCTATAGCATAAGCGTGGTTGAAGCGATCGTTCTTCGGATGCAGCATGATGACGTCCTCCTTCAGAAATCTTCTTTAGCTTTGGGTGGGAGATCAACTTTCAGCAGAGTAGCAGATCTACAAATTTGGCACTGGTATTCTCTCTGGGATCATCATTCAAAACGAGAGAGAAAGCCCAATTTTATAGAACTTGGAGATAGTGCCTGCGGTAGCTCCCAGCGCCTGCGGTAGCGGTCGGTTAGAGATCATGGTGAAACCGTCGAGGCATGGCGTCGTGGAATGATCTAGAGATAGAGCATGGCGGTAGCGCTAATGCCCGCGATGTTAACGCCTGCGATAACACTAGTGCTGGCGGTAGTGCTCCATTCAGAGATTTTGGTTCCAGCTGCTTTCTACCCGTGGAATCTTGCAACTATAGTTCCTGCACACTATAAACACACGACAAGCAAGATTAAATACAATATGGGATTTGTTATTCTCAAACAAAGGGATGTGACACACATGTTCAACACCGATTCATCCATCAATCACATTTATACTTGCTGATGGGTCATTCCTCACATTTCTATCATATAATTGTCAATTCCCGAATTGATGGTTTTACTAAATGCACCCAACCCCTATCTTCTAATAAATGTCACTAATGGGTAATCCTTTAATCCATCTATGCCTTCATAATGATCAAGGAGTTAATGGTTCTATGTGTGATGGACAGGAGTGGTCTAAATCATATAATTCAGTTTTTACTATTCGCAGACCGGTTTGCCTTTAAGTGAAACCACATGTCCTATCAGGTTGACTATATGATTACTAACTAAGTATGAGACCATTTTAGTTCCAGAGATTCATATTAATGTCAAGGGTCTATGCACAAATTTCTATGATATTCCAGCAGTAATAATTCAAGGAATAACTTCTGAAATCACGAGTCCAAATGCTACTTTGTGAAGGAAGTATGAAGTTTACTAAGAGATTAAATCTAATAAAATTTCCATAGCTTCATACTGATATAAAAAGACCATGTACAAAATTTCATAACAATCCAACATCAGCAATTCAGGGAATTAATTTCCCAAGTTATAAGTTCAAATGCTACTTTGTGAAGGAAGTATGAAGTTTACTCAGAGATTAATCCTAATAAAATTTTCATAGCTTCATACTGATATAAAAAAGACCATATACAAAATTTCATAACAATCCAGCATCAGTAATTCAGGGAATTAATTTCTCAAGTTATAAGTCCAAATGCTACTTTGTGAAGGAAGTATGAAGTTTACTCAGAGATTAAATCTAATAGAATTTCCATAATTTCATACTGATATAAAAAAATCATAGACAAAATTTCGTAACAATCTAGCATGGGGATCGAGGTCGATAGGGCCAAGATTGAAGTGATTGAAAAACTCCCCCCTCCAACAAACGTAAAAGCTATTCGTAGTTTCCTAGGGCACGCAGGGTTCTATCGGCGCTTTATACAAAATTTTTCCAAAATCACAAAGCCGTTAACCCATCTTCTTGAAAAGGAATCCTCATTTATTTTTAGCGATGAATGCCATTTGGCCTTTAAACTTATCAAAGAAAAACTTATAAACTCCCCGATTCTAGTCGCGCCGGATTGGTCGCTCCCTTTTGAAATCATGTGCGACGCGAGTGACATTGCGGTTGGTGTCGTTTTAGGCCAACGGGTGAGTAAGTATTTCCACCCTATTTATTATGCGAGCAAAACACTCACGTCGGCACAAGCGAATTACACCACTACCGAAAAGGAGCTTCTAGCGATCGTTTTTGCCTTCGATAAGTTTAGGTCATACATCACCCTCTCGAAAGTTATCGTCTTCACAGATCACTCCGCACTTAGGTATCTTTTAAGCAAATCGGACGCCAAGCCTCGTCTTTTGTGATGGATCCTCCTCTTGCAGGAGTTTGACTTAGAGATCCGGGACAAAAGAGGAGCCAAAAACTTGGCGGCTGATCACCTTTCTCGTTTAGAAAATCCCTCCTCGGAAGCATTAATAGAGGCCGACATCAACGATAAATTTCCGGAAGAGCGCCTCCTAGCTCTCGAAAATTTTAATTCATCTTCTACCCCCATGGTTTGCGGATTTGGCTAACTATTTAGTAGCCCGGGTCCTGCCAAAAGAATTCTCGAGTCAGCAAAAGAAGAAATTCTTTTCTGATTTAAAGAATTACTTTTGGGAGGACCACTTTTTATTCCGAGTATGCGCAGACCAGGTTGTGAGAAGATGTGTTTCAAGTGAGGAAGGCTTTAAAATTTTACATCATTGTCATGAGGGACCCACCGGTGGTAACTATCATTCAAACCGAACCGCGAGGAAGGCGCTGGAGGCGGGCTTTTATTGTCCCACGCTCTTCAAAGATGCTCACACCCTTGTGAGTACTTGCGACAGCTGCCAGCGGTCGGGGAACATCTCCCGCCGGGATGAGATGCCCCAAAACATTTTCTTAGAATGCGAAATTTTCGATCTTTGGGGCATTGATTTCGTCGGTCCTCTCCCTCCTTCGTTTTCAAATAAGTATATTCTAGTGGCGGACGACTACGTGTCGAGGTGGGCGGAAGCGCAAGCTCTCCCCACCAACGATGCGCGAGTCATCGTTAACTTTTTAAAAAAATTATTCTCTCGATTTGGCACTCCGCGCGCTATTGTGAGTGATCGGGGCACCCATTTTTGCAATACTCAATTCACAAAAATCTTAGCAAAATATGGTGTCACACACAAATTATCCACTGCATATCACCCACAAACGAGCGGCCAAGTCGAAGTTGTTAATCGAGAATTAAAACGGATTTTAGAAAAAACAGTTTCTATTAATCGGAAGGATTGGGCAATAAAGCTCGATGACGCGCTATGGGCCTATCGAACGGCGTACAAGACCGCTATCGGTTGTACATCATATCGAATGGTCTATGGCAAGGCTTGCCACCTTCCGGTCGAATTAGAACACCGCGCATTTTGGGCGCTTAAATTTTTAAATCTTGATTCTACTTTAGCGGGCGAACAAAGAAAATTTCAAATGAACGAATTGGATGAGTGGAAAGCGAATGCGTATGAGAGTAACAAATTATATAAGGAGCGAACAAAGTTTTATCACGACAAACATATAAAATTTCCAAAAACTTTTTCGCCTGGCGATCTCGTCCTCCTTTATAATTCTCGTCTTCGCCTTTTTTCGGGAAAGCTGAAATCTCGATGGTCCGGACCTTTTATTGTTAAAGAGGTTTGGTCCTATGGGACAATTCTAATTTCCCACCCGGAAAAAGGTTCCTTCAAAGTTAACGGGCACCGCCTTAAATTGTATTTTCCGGGAGACTTACCTAATGACAAGAGTGATGCGATATTTCTTCATAATATAACATGATTGGCAAGTGGGTCAAGCTACGCGACCTTAAACAAAGCGCTTTTGGGAGGCACCCCAAAGTTATCTTTTTATTGTTTTCTCCTGTTTTCTTTTTCTTGTTCCTTCTTTAACATCTTTTGTAGGTAATCGCGGCTTCCCCACAAAAGCTTCAAAAATCAGGGAAGCTCTTTTTCCTTCTTTCCTTTCTTTTTCCTTGCATTTCTTTTTACCTTTTCTTACTTCATACTTACTTTTAAACATTGGGGACAATGTTTAACTTTAAGTATGAGGGTGTAAATAGCCCTTTGTAAATATTTGTAAATAGTTTTAAAAAGAAAATTTTAAAAAAAAATGAAAAGAAAAAAAAAACAAAAACAAATTTTAATTTTGTTTCTATGTTTTCCTTTATTTAAGCACTTGTAAAATCCAAAAACTCAAAAAAAAAAATTTAGAAAATCGAAAATTTAAATCTTGGAAAGGGACCTTTGGGATTTCATCCCATCACACCTCCTAGTACCTTGCGAACCCTCCACCGGGTAGCCCTTGGGAAGTCCAAGACTTAACAAAAATTGTTAAGTTTTAAAGCTAGTTTCCTTTCTTTGTAAATAGTTTTTAATGAGAAAAATTCAAAAAAAAAAGATAATATCAAAAATTCAAAAAAATTCTTAATATCAAAAATTCCAAAAACTCTTATATCCCCCCTTCTTGTTGTTTTTGTGATTTCTTAGAAATCTAGTTGAGAATGTTTATAAGCATGTTTAAGTTTTTAATTGGCTAAAATTTTGCTTATCATAGTTTGTTAATTTTAAATTTGAGGTAATCTTGATTTAAGAATCATCTTATGATTTTAAATTGATTAGAGAATTTTGTTAGCATGACTTCTCTTTTTATTTTTAAATGGCTTCATTTTGTAGTGAATTTCCTAAACCTCTTTAGATTTCAATTATATTTTCTTCTAACTTTTTAGATCTTAGGAAATTTAATGTTACTAGAATTTGCTCTCAATATAATTTAAAGCTAACTAGATTTATTTCCCTTCCTTACCCCCTTTGTGGCATAAAAAAATGAACTTTAAAAGATCATATGTCATGGGAATAAGAGGATAAAATTCATTATTCCCTAAAACATATGTACCCAAAATATTTGAAAAGATTATATGGTATGGAGTAAGAGGATAAAATTCATTACTCCAAAACCATATACATTTTGGGTTTTTATTAGAAGAGAAAAAAAAAAAAGAAAGAAAAAAAAAGGAAATTTCATGATAAATTCCATTTCCTCCATTCAAAAAATTCTCTTCTTATGCCAAATTTTATGAAATCCCCCTTAGCCAATTATCATTGTTCTAGTTTTAGTTGAAAATTATGGAGAGAGCAATATTTAGTAATTTACTTTTCCTTAAGTTTCTTTTAAGGTAGAGTTCTTATAATTTTAATCTAATTTAGTTTTATAATTTCTACAATATTGTAAACTAATTAATTTTCTTGAGAAGTCTTTGCCTAAACATTTTTCCCTCTTTTCAAATCATCATCATAATTTAGGACTTAACTCCCCCTTGAATTTACTCTTAACTTAACTTTTGGTTTAAATAAAATTTTAGTTTAAAATTAAAAAAAATTTAAGGATGTCTTATAAATTATGTCTCACACTTTTGCTCTGGAATAGCAAAACCTCAAGTATGGGGGTATTTGATAAGTAGTATTTTTATAACTTTTTAATAGAAAAATTTGTAAATATTTAATATGAATTTTCCTTTTTATGTCAATTTTAGGTTATAAGTAGTTCTTTTTGTAATTTTGATTCTAACTTAGCTTAATTTCAATATTTGCAGAATTTTGGGACAAATCGGGAAAAATAGCATGTCACGCCCTCGGTCACGCCCGTGACCAAGGGCGTGTAACCTGAAGATCAGTCCAGAATCGATGCCACGCTATTTGAACCAGTCCACACCAAGTCACGCCCCAGGTCACGCCCGTGACCCAAAGTCACGCCCATGACCGGGGGCGTGTAATCTTAGAATCTTCCACGTAGAGCCGCCGTTGAGACGTGGAGCTGCAGTCGAGAAGTCAACTTAAGTCACTCCCGTGACCCACATGTCACGGCCGTGACTTGCCCGCGTGATCTCTGCTTCGCCGCCGCGCCAAATTCCAGCCCACGCCGCATTTAATGCAGCTGTCCAAAGTCACGGCCGTGACTCGACATGTCACGCCCGTGACATGTCACTTTTCTCCGCGCCGTCCAGAAAGCCCACGCCGCTGTCGGATCCGATGTGAATAGTGCAGTCACGCCCTTGGTCACGCCCGTGACCGAGGGCGTGTAATCTGAAATTTTTTCCTATAAATTCAGAGGTTCTCCTTGAGTCTAGGGTGGAGAATTTTGGAGTGGGGGAGGTGCTGCTGGAGCCAATCCTGAGTATTTTTCACTTTCATGTTCATGTTCATGTGTCTTACTTTCATGCTTTCTTTCTTTTCTCATGCAATGTACTAGCTTTCTTTCAATGCAATAGTTTAGTTTAAGCTTGTAACTTTGTTTTTCCTAGCTTGCAATCTCTTCTCTTAAGACTTGTAATAGCTTTCATTTAAATAAAAATTAGTTTGTTCTCTTGATTTTGTCTCCTCCTTACTTAGTTAAATTTTCTTATTATGCATTTTTATTGTTCTTTCTCTTCCCCCTCCACCATGATTAACTAATCCTCATTAGTACTCGATCAAAATGATCCGAGGATGAGTTAGACAAGTTATGATTTTCTAAAGTTTTCTTTTTCCATTTTTATAAACACTTGAATTACCCTTGATTTATAATTAGTGAGGCCATATTTTCGATATATGGTTTTCGCTTATGTTTTCATACTTAGTTAGCCGAGAGGCTCAAAGTATGAATTGATCACTCAAGGGTAAAGAGAGTTGCACGCACCCCTCGAGAGAGGATGACGTAAATCTCCCAGATTGGAGTCAAATCCAATAGCGGGGTTCACTTCGTAAAGCAAGTTTTAGGTAATCGATTATAGGACGAGAGTCCGGTTGATTTTTCCTAAACTTAGTTGGGCATTAACCTCGAGAGAGGCATGTTCGAGCTTCGGGAACCTTCACGGTCAAGTAGTTCAATTTAAATGGAATTAGATTTAATTTCTTTTCGCTTGTCTATTCTCACTCCAAGGTGACTTTTGATTGAGTACTAGCTTCTTTTATCATCATCTAAACTCTAAATCTAGCTTGCAATTTCTCTTTTTCTAGCCAAGTAATTAAAACCCCAAAGTATCGTTAGGTAAGATAATAACGACTTTCCTCAAAGTAGAAGTAATCAACGCGCCCCGTGGAATACGACCTTGGTATTTATTAATATCCTATACTATAGACGATAAGGTACACTTGCCTTTATCGGATATAGTTTTGGAGAAAATCTCAAACCTTCACTAAATTTCAAAACCGAAAAATCTGCATCAGTTATATTCTAGATCATGGAGGAGCTTGGGATAAGCGTCTTGGATTGATGGAATTTGCCTACAATAATAGTTATCAGGAGAGTTTGCAAATGGCCCCCTTTGAGGCTTTGTATGGGAGGCATTGCCGAACTCCCTTGTTTTGGGTTGAGGTTGGCGAGAGGTCGTTGTTAGGCCCTGAGTCTATGGAAGAGATGAGCGTTGCTGCGACTCATATCCGCAAGAAGCTTCGAATTGCTCAGGAGCAGTATGAGAAGTATGCCAATCGGAGGAGGGTGGATCTAGAGTTTGCTGTTGGAGACAAGGTGTTCTTGAAAGTTTCTCTGATGCCAGGCGTTAAGAGATTTGGAAGGAACCACAAGTTGGACCCCAGGTATGTGGGACCTTTCTGGATTGTTGAGCGCATTGGAGCGTCCGCTTATAGATTGGATTTGTCTGCTTCCTTCCCAAATGTTCACGATGTGTTTCATGTGAGCCAATTGAAGAAGTGTTTGCGTGGTGATCAGCTTGTTCTTGATTCGGTGCCCGTATTGCAGCCCAAACTTTCGTATGTTGAAGATCCTATCCGAATCTTAGAGACTCAGGAGCGTGTATTGCGGAGGAAGATGATCCCGATGGTTAAGGTTCTTTGGAAGAATCAGGGTGTAGAAAGCGCAACATGGGAGCTGGAGTCTGCCATGAGAGAGACTCATCCTAGCCTCTTCTCTTAGATTTCGGGTAAACCTTCTGTCTGGAAACCTTTGGATTTGATTCGGTATCTTTCTTAATCTTGGATTTCAAGTTTTGGGTCGAAACTTCTTTTAGGGGGTGTGACTTTAACGTCCCTGATTTTCGTTAATTATTTTACGTGACCGCTGTGGCGTAATTTTGGCGTAAGGACGTTACGTCAGCTCGTCCGGTTTAGTTTTGAGCCTTAGCTTAGTTAAAGTGTGTAATTTAGATCGAGCGCGCGAGATTTCATAGAAATCCGAGGTGATTCAGTCGCCGTCGTAGTTTATTTAGAAGGGGAGGTTGCTTTTGTGTTTCCCTGTCAGCGTTCGACGAATGTCGGGCGGCCTGCGTTCGACGAACTTCAGGCAGCCTGCGTTTGATGAACTGCAGGTAGCCTGCGTTCGACGAACTTCAGGCAGCCTGCGTTTGATGAACTACAGGTAGCCTGCGTTCGACGAACGGCAGGCAGCCTGCGTTCGACGAACTGCAGGCAGCCTGCATTCGACGAACTGCAGGCAACCTGCGTTCGACAAACTGCAGGCAGCCTGCATTCGACGAATGGCAGGCAGCCTGCATTCGACGAATGGCAGGCATCCTGCGTTCGACGAACTGCAGGCAGTCTGTGTTCGACGAACAACAGGCAGCCTGCATTCGACGATCTACAGGCAGCCTGCGTTCGACAAATTTGTTTTTGTCTGCATTCGACGAATCTGTTTTTGTCTGGGTTCGACGAATTCCTGGAATCTCTGTATATATACATTAAGTTTAGGTTTATTTCTTTCATCTCCTTTCCCTATCAACTGACCTAGGGTTCTTGCGGGCGAGAAAGCGAGAGCGGCCAGTCGTGTAGTTTCCGGCGATTTCTAGGGTTGTTGTAGTCGGGATCGCGTTTGGAGAGAAGATTTAGAAAGCTCTCGGCGAGATCTTCGCTTTAGAGGTAAGATTTTCCCATTCTTGGAATTTTTGGAGTTATGGTTGTGACCTAACTCCTCCTTTTGATCCGTAAAGTTTCAGGTTGTTGAGTTTGAGTGAGTTCTTAGCCGTCCATAGCTTTTGGAGCGGAGAACTTCGAGCTTGCATGGTTTAAGGCAAGTGGCTTTCTCCTCCTTCTTTCTTATTTTCTTCCTGCGGTTTGTTTAATTTCTCGAGAATTGCATGCCTGATTCTTTTTATTTCTCGAGAGGTCTATTGTGTCTGCCTTCAATCTCGAGAAGCCTGCTTCCTTTTATTATTTAATGTCTCGAGAAATCCTTCACCCTGCATTTGATTTCTCGAGAGCAGCTTTACACCCCTGCCTTTAATTTCTCGAGAACAACATTTCACCCTGCATTTAATTTCTCGAGAGCCAGTTGACCCCTGCATTTAATTTCTCGAGAGCCAGTTGACCCCTGCATTTAATTTCTCGAGAGCCAGTTGACCCCTGCCTTTAATTTCTCGAGAGCCAGTTGACTCCTGCCCTTTAATTTCTCGAGAACCTGATGGCTCCTGCCTTTCTCTTCTTGAGAAATGTTAATTACCATTGGACTTCTCTAGAGCCTCTTGTCCTCTGTTCTTGACCTCTCTAGAAACCTTTGTATTTTAGATAATTTATGTCTTCTCTTAGGCATCGTCTTATGCAGTGTTTACTCCATGTGTGACCCTATCCTTAGGGTATCCTGGTGATTAATTCTCAGGTTGCGCCCTGTGTTTTAAATAAATATTTAATTAATAGAAACCATTGTCTTTAGCCTTGCACGACAGTCGTGTTTGGGGGACAGTGGGGGAAATGTTATAGCCTTGCATGGTAGTCGTGTTTGGGTGGTTGGGTCTAGTGACACCCCCACCCGGTTTTGGGCTTTGGGTGGCGGAGGTAGGTAACCGCTCCCGTTTAATTTGAGCTGATCAGTTTCTTTAATTAAATTTAACAAGATAAATGAACTATGTTTGTTCCTCATTGTGGCATTTTGGTGCACTTGGTGCTTTACTTAATTCTTTGTTTGAAGCTTCTCTTTCAGTAAATCTGGCCTGGGTTGGTACCCCTTATGCCTTATTTTACTTTTTGCTTAGTTTTTCTGCCACTTGTATTCCCTTGCTGAGGCGTTCTTTGTTTTACTGAATGCCTCAGGTTCAGAGCCTTAGCTGCTAGTGTTGTAGCCCGGAGTCTCCGGGAGTTCTTTTGTTGTTGTTTCACCCCGCTGCTACGAGGTAGTTGTGGTTAGTTTTCTCTTGTGTTCAGACATGCTAGTATGGTGCCAGCGGGTTAGTGTCAGGTTGTTGACGCCCGTCGCGCCATCTTGATACTTTATAGTTTACTTGCTAGTTTATTGCTACTACTTTTTAGATCTTGTGAATCTTGCTCTCTGGGAATGATTTATGTCTAGGTGCATTATAGTTATAAAATGATTTTTCTTTCATTCACATTGCATACCTTTTAACTGAAATCCTTATCTTTAAAGTCGCCTAAAAGATATTTTCACCTATACTACACTTAGATATGTGCATATCATTTACTTTATGTCCTGTCATCACGTGCATTTAGGACCTTAAGTGAACTAAATCAAGCAATCTTCCGCTGCAAGTGCATATATTTTCTCGGTGGACTAGTTGATCCACGAACTAAGAGACACAGTTCTTGCCCCAAAACCTAATAAATGATTTCAAATGATTGATCTATCATGTAAACATGTTTTGATTAATTAAGTATTAGGTTCCCGCCTGAGCTTCAGCAGTTGTCTCCTGCATGACGTGGCATCATGATGCGTATTTTCCCTTACTTTGATATTCCTAAATTTGGAGAAAATGCGGGTTGTGACAGCTGAGACCTCCAGAAAGGATGATGAACCACATGTTCACATGGAAGGTGTGGAAGGTGAAGATGTCCCTAGGACATGTGTGGATGATGAACACCAAGGAAGGGTAGAATCTCCTTCTTAGCCAAATCAGATTAATACTGATCCAGCTGTTCCTCAAGCTGAAGATGAATTAATGAATTCACCTCTCCATGGTAAACTAGGATCACAGTTAGTCATAACCCCTCAAACTATAGATAAGACTAGGTGTCTAACTAACTCATCACTCTCTTTTCAAGTTCTCCTAGACATATTTCTCCAACATATGGATGCCCTAAGTGAGGGGGGCATTGCTCTCTCTATGGAGAAGAAGGTGGGTGTGCTAGTGAGGGGTGCACAACCCAGATGCTGGAAGAGCCAAAGCTCAGAGTGAAGAAGAGGTCATCAGGGTGACTAACACCATGGAAATTCTACCCTCTTTTGAAGAGCTGCCAAGACAAGAACCTGCAGTGGAGAAGGCCAACAATGGGGTTGAAGAGGTAGTGGAGAAAGTGGTGGCCCAGGAAAGGCCAGCAGATGTTGTCTGTGAAAGAGCATGTTGCAGAAAAGGTTCATGGTGCCACTGCTCAATTAAGGGATGAGTTAAATGTTACAATAGTCGCATTGACTCAGGAGATCCAAGCCAGTTAGCAGAGAATGGAATCAAGGGTGGCTGCAGTAAGGACTGAGCTGAATACCCAGATTCATGATGTCACAAAAGCATCTGCTCATATCCTCAACAAATGACCAGATGGTTTGAGATGGCTAAAGGCACTGTTGCTGCCCAACACACTGTACTGAAGCAAATTGCAGACAAACAAGGGGACTCCACAAAAGACATTACATATGTAAAACATCAACTTTACAAGAATGAAAATGTCTGGGAGAAAGCAGTTGCCAGAATGGTACAAATGGCTAACACAACCAGCAGGCATGTCATGTCCCACATTGATAAGGCAAAGGAAAATATTCTGGAGGATGTGGACAGTACTTTCCAAACTCTCTCCCAATCCATAATTGAACAACACTCTAAAATTGAGAAAAAGATATTTGAAAAAGGCAAAAAGGGGGAGGAAAACATTGCCAAGCTAAGTGCAAAACTGAAAAAGGCTCACATAAGGTTATACACCAACCTGGAAAATGCCCACCAACTGCTACTCACTAACCAGGAAGCAGCCTACAAGAAAGTGGTGAATGAGGTCAACAATGCCTCAAATGCAATTCAAGATAAACTTCTAACTGTGGTTAAGAAGGTAAATGATGATCATAGGATCACAAGTATAAAGGTGTTACAAGGAACCAGAATTGCCTTAAATCTTCCTGTTCTGAACCCAAACAGACTTGAAGATTTTGATTTTCAAAGTCAATCTGAACAGATTCAAGATGAGAGGGAATCAAAGAGGAGAAGGAGAGAGGGCATTCAGACTGCTGAAGAATATATGTCCCCGAAGAGGAAGGAAAGAATAGATGATCCACTCTATGAGGATGATAATCTAGAATTGGATACAATTGTAGTCAACACCTGGGTCAGCCATGGCAATCCACTCAAGAATATTGACCATGTCTACTCATCTGCTGAATGGATCAAGCATCTAGAGAGGGGGTCTCTAAGGGAAAGAATTCTCAAATAAAATCTGGTGAGAAGGCAAACTCATATAAGGATTCCCCCGCGATATCTTCCTAAGCCATTCCTATACTTCAAAGATAAGGAAAAGATGAAGGCTGCTGCTGAAGCTAGGAAGAGAAAATTTGAAGAAGGAGAAAGCTCTTCTCAGGGACCATCCAAGAAAACTCTATTTTTAGGAGCTCCTTAAGTTGTTGGATGTAACAATATGTCTTGAACTGAAAATATATGTCTGTTTTGAACATTTGAATGAAATGACTCTGTAACTCATGAAAATCATATTATGTCATTTGTTGTTTATATATGTATGTTGCACTTGAATAACTGTGCTTTTACTTTCAGTATCCTGTGCTAAGTACATATAGTAATGAAGAAATGCTGAGTCATCATGTAATTGACATAAATGTATTGTGTCTTTATGAGTAGTTGACATATGTATCTAATGATAATTGGTATAGAAACTATTAATGTCAACATAAATCTACTCTATCTGCATGTGTCATGAAATGGCATAATTTTTCTTACTTAACAAATTTCAGTTATATGACATATTTTTGATTAAGTTGCTACTTAGCATTGGCAGGTGTTTTGCCCTCTTCAAATAAGGGGAGATTGTTGGAAATTTGCCCTCAAATTCCCTGGATTTGAAGAGGGGTCACACTCAATACTAAATACAAAGTTGTATTTGATAAAGCCATGTTTGTGTAAGATATACAGGCTCAGGTAACTCAAGAGAAAGGGCCAATCATGCCCTTAGATCAGGAGAAATCAACTCCTAAGAGATGAAGAATTGTCTCAGCAGAACTGCTGAGACGAAGGGTCAAATCCGCTGAGACGAGCTCACTGTCTCAGCGGATCTGCTGAGACGGGACAGAAGCAGCAAATAACCGCTGAGATTTGGCGAGTTCGTCGAACTCAGACTCGTGTTTGTCGAACGGAGAACTTAGTTCGTCGAACGCAGAAACGGGACAGAAGCAAATGCTGATACTTGGCGTGTTCGCCGAACGAAGGATGAAGTTCGTCGAACGCAGAGTTTGGCGAGTTTGTCGAACGTAGTATGGCGAGTTTGTCGAACGCACATTGCAGTTTGTCGAACGCAGAAACTTCTCTGCAGATCAAGCAGAATCCGCTGAGAAGAGGAAGCCATCTCAGCCCAACCGCTGAGACAGTTCAAACGTGACATGGCGAGTTCTGCGGATGGCGCAAGCTGCAGAAAAGCATTGTGGAGTCCACCAATCACTCCCATGTTTGTCAGAAGATCGATTAAGAGCCGTTGAAGGTCGGGGATGTATAAAAGAAGAAGTTAGGGCACTTTGGAAAGGAGCTGGTCGAGTGTTAACATCTTCACTATTCCATTGACGGCCCAGTTCTCGTCTTTCTCCTCCTGCTCACTGAATAAGCAAGAAGAATCCGAGAGATAAATAAAGCTCCTCTACAAGAAGGAGCAAGGTGATCTTCCATCCTTCAACTGAAGAGGAAGATCAGGCTGTAGCTGCCATTATCATCTCCAGCTACAAGAAAGCACAAGCTGTGTAGGAACTACAGGAGACTTTTTCACAGTGCTGTCTGCTGTAGTAAGTTCAAACACTCTTTTACTGTAGGGCATTTTGCCTGAGTTTGTAGGGCTGAAGGCCTGAGTTTTTAGGGTTGTTTAGCCTGAGTTGTAGGGCATTATTGCCTGAGCTGTAGGAGGAGGTTTCCTCTGAGGTAGGACCTGGAAGGGGTTTGAGTTGTAGGAGGTGGATTCCTCTGAGGTAGGGCTGTTTAGGCCTGAGATTGTAGGACCTACTGTGGTCTGAGTTGTAGGATCAGTGGCTGATCTGAGGTAGGGCTGTTGAGCCTGAGGTAGGGTTTGGGAAAACCTGAGAGATCCTGAAGGATCTGTGTTGTAAGCTCTTGGAGCTGAGATTGGAGGAGTTGGCCCTGTCTAACACACTGTTAGAAGGGTGAAGGGGGAAAGTGGACTACCCATAGACACACTGTCTTGGGGAACCACTATAAATGCTTGTGTGTTTTATGTGTGCTTGATTAATTGCTAATACTAAACCAGAAAATAGCTAGGCTAATTAGAGGAAAATAAAAAGAAACCTATTCACCCCCCCCCCCCCCCCCCTCTAGGTGATTTAGACTACAACCTTTATAAACTTACAACTCCCCCTAATGACAATGAGGGGCTGGAAGAGAAACTTTTTTCCTTCTTTTTTTGGTAGGGGTTGTTTCTTTACTCCTCCCTAGATGAGGGACATGTTGATCCCATCTCCTGAGTGTGCTTAGATCAATTTTCTTAAGGTAGTGAAATGACATCCTCAGACTGGGATCCATTTTAGAGGGTAGGCAAATAAAGATATAGAGATATATGATTCTGCCAAAATTTGGACTGTCCAAGCTTTGCACTATCTTTTCAAACATGACTTTGCTCCAGTCAGTTTTCTTGACTAGAATTATTCTTGTCATAAGGGAGAACATATCTTTTGAGATTCTATCAAAAGATCCTGATTTGCAGATTAAATATTTTCCAACAATATATGTCAACAACTTTCTTGGTGTATTCATTTTCATTCTATATAGAGACCCCTTGGTTTCCTCTGTATATTCACAGAATTCAAGAGCAGAATTTCTATCCTCCTTAGTTATTGTCTCATCATCTTCCTCTTCTTCCATTAGTGGAAGATGCAGGTGTCGATTAAGACTGCTTGCTGAAAGTCTTACTCCTCTTCTTCCAACATTGCTTTTTTATCCTTGTTCCACTGGAGGTAACCTTGACATTATGATAGAATTCCAGTACTTCTCTCTAGAAGATAAGAGAAGGTTCTGAGAGGATGAATTCCAAACCTGATGCTGCTATCAACTATATGATGTTATGGATGTCGTCGCTGGTAGAGTCGAAGCTATTCCTCACTAGTTCACAACCAATGTTCACTGAGCCTTGTTTGGAAGAGTCAAAGTTTGGCGCCATTGGAGGAGAGGAAGAACACGCGGTCGACGAGAGGGAGAGATGGTGTGGGGCATATGTGGCTTGTGATTAAAGTATATATATATATATTCTTAAGCCCTCTTTTTTAAACCCTATGTTTAATATAAATTTGGTAGCTCAAGAGACGCGTACGTGATTTGACGTTACTGCCTAATTTGAAAAGTCGATTTAATTAATAATCAGAGAAAGAAATCCTTTTGAAATTGTCTGATTTTAATAGGCGTCCAGTCTAGTCGATTAGTCCTATTTCCCGTCGACTGTTTCTTTAAATACAGATTTTTATCCTGCACTCTTAAGTAAGATTTTAGAGCATCGTATGTGAATGCCAATATTTTAACCTTCACATGATATTAGATATTAATCCCAAATTCAATATGCCAAGTTCAATTTTAAATTGGGTAAATTTCATTTCATCAAGGGGCTTTGTGAAGATGTCTGCCACTTGTCTATCTGTTGGGGCAAATTCTAGACAGATGTCTTCTTTTTCATTATGCTCTCTAATGAAATCATACCTAATTTCAATGTGTTTTGTTCCATTGTGAGAGACTAGATTCTTTGTTATAGATATAGCACTTGAGGAATCACAATAGAGTGGTGTCTTCTTGTGATGAACATCGTTGTCCTTCAATTGATGTTGTATCCATAGAAGTTGAGCACAACATCTTCAAGCAGAGATATATTCTGATTTTGCAGTAGAGATAACAACACTAGTTTGCTTTTTTCTACTCCATGAGATTAATCTTTTGCCTAGAAATTGACATGTCCCAGAAGTGTTTTTTCTGTCTTCTTTATAACCTGCAAAATCTGCATCTGAAAATCCTGTTAGTTTAAAATCACTGCTTCTAGTGTACCATAGACCAAGATTGGGTGTCCCTTTAGATATCTCAGAATTCTCTTAGAAGATGTATAACGAGATTCCTTGGGGTTCACTTGATATATGGCACAAACACATGTAAATAACATAATGTCTGGTCTACTTGTAGTGAGATAGAGTAGGGAGTCAATGATGCATCTATAAACGGTCTCATCAAAATATTTCCTTTTCTCATCCTTTTCCAGATACACATTTATTCTCATTGTAGTCCTCATTGAGGTTGCACTCTCCATGCCAAATTTCTTAATGAGCTCTTTTGTAAACTTGGTCTAAGAAATGAAGATTCCTTCCTCAGATTGTTTAATCTGGAGACCCAAAAAGTACTTTAGCTCTCCCAAAAAACTCATTTCAAACTTCCCTTGCATAAGGTTAGCAAACCCTTTACAAAGGTTGTCATCTGTATATCCAAAGATGATATCATCAACATATATTTGAACCGGTAATATCTTGCATTTGATTTCCCTAAAGAACATTATTTTATCTATCTTTCTGATGAGTACTTTTTGTACTCATCTTTTAGTATAAGTTTAATATATTTGTAATATGAAATTATATAGTTTTTATGTTTTTTTTATTTAATTTATTATCTTTTCAATTTTATAAACTAACTCAAGCTTTTTCTTTGTATTTCAGGCATTTCTTGACACATTGGACCAAAACATCAAGTACACGCCCAAGGTCACGGGCGTGTAACCTGCGCGGTGTTCCAGACCTATTTCTGCCACCACGGGGGCGTTCCGTGAAGAATTCGCCAAGTACACGCCCCAGGTCACGGGCGTGACCAAGGGCGTGCCCCAACGTCACGGCCCCGAACTGTTGAGATCGACGAACTGCGCCTGGCTGCTGCGTTCGACGAAAATGCTGCGTTCGACGAACACGCTGAGATCGACGAAATGGCTGCTGAGTTCGACGAAAATGTTGCATTCGACGAACACGCTGAGATCGACGAAATGGCTGCTGCGTTCGACAAAAACACTGAGATCGACGAATGATCAACATCGCTCTTTCCCGCCGAAGATTCCCGCCAGAAGCCAGATTTTAAGATTACACGCCCCAGGTCACGGGCGTGACCTAGGGCGTGACACGGCTGAAATGCTCGCATTTACTCCAGAAGGCGCCCTCTCCGCTGCTGCTTCGATCACGCCCCCTTACACGCCCATGGTCACGGGCGTGACCAAGGGCGTGTAACCCAAAATTTTCAGCTATAAAATGGCAGCTCTTCCAGATGATCGGGGACCTTGTATTGGAGTCCAAGCCTCCATCTTCTTGCTTATTTCCGTGTTTTTAAGTACTCTAGCTTACTTTTTCTTGCACTTGTAATTTCTCTTTCAATAGTTGTAATTCTTTTTCTCGAATTAATAAAATTTGTTGTTTCTATTCATCCATTCTTCTATTTTGTCCACCTCTCTTTTCATTAGTTATAATCTTCTAGCATAGTTACTTTTCTTATTGCAACCAAATCAAAGTGCTTTTTTGATATAACAATAGAGATCGTCTTGAGTAAGAGTAATCAACACGCCCGGATTTTTATACGACCTTGGTTTTTATTAAGCCTATACTACATCCGTCACGGTACACTTGTCGTTGTCGTTTGCAAGCATAGTTTTGCTCATCAAGTTTTTGGCGCCGTTGCGGGGGATCCGAGTTGATATTTCGAAAAAGAATATCTATTAGCTTTATCGTCTCCTTTCTTCTCTTATTTTTTTTATTTTTCATTTCTACTAGGTGCAACTAAATTCCTGGAAAGGACGCTTTGGGCTTGAATTCCCATCACAGCCTCTAGTACCTTGCGAGCCCTTCACCGGGTTGACCTTGGAAAGTCAAGGACTAATCTTAAATCACCTAATTAAAAAAAATTTATATATATTAAATATATTTATCTAAAATTTTACTTTTTTCGCCTCTCTTTCTCTTTTCTTTTCTTTTTGGTTTATGACCCGACACACCTCTCCAGCTAATTTTGAATTTGGTTTTGATCCGAAAATCGAGCGCACATTGCGGCGATGTCTCCGATTTAGTGATTAACCAATAATTTGCGAAGAGTCAATCAGAGAGACTAACGAAGGTTTAATGGATAACCCCGACCATAATGAAGCCCCGCTATGGACCATGTCCTATTATGCGAGGCCAAATTGGGAGGGTACACGATCTAGTATTATTCGCCCAGCAGTGGCGAATAATAATTTTGAAATTAAAACAAGCATCATTCAGATGGTACAACAAACCGTCATTTTCGATGGTTTACCGGATGAAGATCCTAATTTACATTTACTTAATTTTTTGGAAATTTGTGACACATTTAAAATAAATGGCGTCACCGATGATGCCATTTGTGTACGCTTATTTTCTTTTTCTTTGCGGACTAAGGCCAAGCAATGGTTGGGCTCTCTTCCTAGAGGTTCCATCACTACGTGGGCCGAGATGACGGAGAAATTCTTAACGAAATAGTTTCCTCGGGCAAAGTCCGCTAAATTACGTACGGACATTCTCTCGTTCATGCAAATAGAATCGGAGTCTCTCTACGACACATGGGAGCGCTTCAAAGAATTTTTGCGGAGATGTCCTCACCACGCCCTTCCCGTATGGCAACAAGTTTAGACTTTCTACAGTGGTTTGAATCTCCAAACGAGGCAGATGATTGATGCAGCCGTGGGGGGACCCTTAATAACAAAACCCCCGAAGCTGCTCAAGAGTTTTTTGAGGAGATGACCATGAATGCCTATCAGTGGAATGCGCCACGATCGCGCCCTAATAAGCCGATCGGACTTTTTGAAGTCGAGGCCACCCCTAACTTAGCGCATTAAGTAGAAATGCTCACAAAACATTATGTGGCGGAGATGACTGCTCCCCCGCCACAAATTGGGCTAATAATAATAATTTTAATAATTTGAATAATAATTTCATTCATGAGCAAGTTGATTATATGGGGAACTCTTATCGCCCTCCTTACAACCCGAATAATAATTTTTCATTTAACAATAGTTATAATCCGGGTTTAAGGAATCACTCAAACTTTTCATGGAGCAACCCCAATAACGCTCAACGACCACCACAAGTGAATCCTCCCGGATTCGCTCCTCCACCACCACCACAAAAGCCCTCTCCGCTTGAAGAGGTCTTCACTAAGTACAGTGCCTCCAATGAGTCCAATATCCGGAATCTCACCGGATCGGTCAAAAATTTGGAAAATTAAATTGGACAACTCGCCAAAATGTTTTTCGAACGCCAACAAGGAGCACTTCCGGGCAACACTGAGCCCAATCCGCGAGAGAGCGCCAACGCAATCACCCTCCACAGCGGAAAGGAGTTAACTTCTTCAAATTTGGTCGACCCCGAGGTAAACGTTTCATCTTCTCTCCCTACTGTACCCTCTTCTACTTTACGGCAAGTTCTTTCTTCACCTACTTTACCGTCTGCTACTTTAGCTCCACGCATAATTAAAAATCCTTCTATTCCTTATCCTTCAAAATTTAAAGATGAGCGCAATGAGGAGCGATATAAAAAATTTATTGAAATTTTGAAACAAATCCAAATAAATGTACCATTCTGCGAAGCTATTGCTCAAATGCCAAAGTACGCTAAATATCTAAAGGAGTTACTTTCAAACAAAAAGAAACTTGAAAATTTTTCGCGTATTTCTTTAAACGCAGAGTGTTCGGCGACTTTATTAAATAAATTACCACAAAAATTAAACGACCCGGGACAGTTCTCCATTTCGTGTATGTTTGGTAATTTATCAATCAAGCACGCCTTAGCCGACCTAGGAGCTAGCATAAATTTAATGCCTTTTGCGTTATTTAAAAAGCTTGGTTTGGGCAACCCAAGCCCAACTAACATAAGCATCCAACTAGCGGATCGGTCAGTTAAATACCCAATAGGGGTCATTGATGATGTGCTAGTGAAGGTTGATAAGTTTATCTTCCCGGTAGACTTTGTCATCCTCGATATTGAAGAAGACACCGAAGTACCCCTAATACTTGGCCGACCTTTCCTAGCCACCGCTCGAGCTATAATAGATGTAAGTAACGGAAAACTTCTCCTGCGAGTTGGAGAGGAAGAAGTTATTTTCAATGTTAAGCAATCAATGAGAAATGCGCTTACTAACGACGATTCTTGTTTTATTTTAGAATCAAATTATGAAGAAGAATTATCAACTGTTGCGGAAATAATTTCCCCTCTTTAAGAAAATCCGGAGTTACAAACTTTATTATGTCCTAAAGAAACGACCTGACAGGCAAATTTTGAACAAACAAATTTAAATATTCTTAAAATCAAAACATCTTATGAAGAGCCACTGAGTCTAGAATTAAAACAACTACTGGATCATCTAAAATATGTTTTTTAGAAGAAAATTCAAAATTACCCGTGATTATTTCTTCTACGCTTAATGATTCGGAAATTTCCGAATTAATTGAAATTTTAAATAACCATCGTCACACAATTGCGTGGCAAATCTCTGATATAAAGGATATAAATCCCTCATTCTGCACGCATAAAATAAATCAAGAAAATAATTCTCGCGGCACTTTTCAGCCTCAATGACGACTTAACCCCAATATGAAGGACGTCGTTAAGGCCGAAATTATAAAATTATTGGACGCGGGGATTATTTACCCAATTTCTAATAGTACATGGGTTAGCCCGGTGCAAGTCGTGCCTAAGAAGGGCGAAATTACAGTAATTGAAATCGAAAATAACGAGTTGATTCCAACCCGTACTGTTACGGGTTGGCGGGTATGCATCGATTATAGGAAATTAAACGATGCTACCCGCAAAGATCATTTTCCGTTGCCCTTCATTGACCAAATTTTAGAACGCTTATCCGGTCATTCGAACTATTGTTTTCTTGACGGTCTTTCGGGATATTTTCAAATCCCAATCGCACCCGAAGACCAAGAAAAAACCACATTCACTTGCCCCTTCGGCACCTTCGCCTATCGGAGGATGCCGTTTGGTCTTTGTAACGCGCCAGCTACATTTTAAAGGTGTATGCTGGCAATTTTTAATGAATTAGTTGAGGTCGTCATGGAAGTTTTCATGGACGATTTTTTAGTTATGGCGATTCCTTTAAAATTGTCTGAAAAATCTTGATCGTGTTCTTCAACGCTGCGAAGACACGAATCTGGCACTCAACTGGGAGAAGTGCCACTTTATGGTCCGTGAGAGATTAGTCCTCGGACATAAGATTTCTAGTAAAGGGATTGAGGTCGATAGGGTCAAGATCAAAGTTATAGAAAAACTCCATCCGCCTACTAATATTAAATCTATTAGGAGTTTTTTAGGACATGCGAGTTTCTATAGACGATTCATTAAAGATTTTTCGAAAATTACAAAACCGTTAACGCATCTTTTAGAAAAAGAAACCACGTTTATCTTTGATGAAGAATGTTCTAAGGCGTTCATAAAAATTAAAAACGAACTTATAAAATTGCCTCTTTTAATTTCGCCAGATTGGTCTCTTCCGTTCGAAATCATGTGCGATGCAAGCGATTTTTCCGTAGGTGCGGTCTTGGGCCAAAGGGCGAATAAATACTTTCACCCAATTTATTACGCAAGCAAAATGCTTACATCCACCCAAGCTAATTACACAACGACGGAAAAAGAACTTCTAGCGATTATTTTCGCCTTTGATAAATTTCGTTCGTACATAACGCTATAAAAAATTATTGTTTTTACAGATCACTCCGCACTCCGGTACTTGCTAAATAAAAGGGACGCCCAGCCCCGACTATTGAGATGGATCCTACTCTTGCAAGAATTCGATTTGGAGATCCGAGACAAGAAAGGATCGGAGAACTTTGCGGCCGACCACCTCTCAAGATTAGAGAATCCGGCTGCAGGAGCGCTCGTGGAGGCCAAAATTGACGACAAATTTCCTGAAGAGCGCCTTCTCGCCATCGAAAAGGTAACGACTTCTTCCACCCCTTGGTACGCGGATTTGGCCAACTATTTAGTGGCCCGGGTCCTACCAAAAGATTTTTCAAGTCGGCAAAAGAAGAAATTCTTTTCAGACTTGAAAAATTATTTTTGGGAGGAACCTTTTTTATTTCGTGTCTGTGTGGACCAAGTGATAAGAAGGTGTATTTCAGACGAGGAAGGTGAACAAATTCTGCGGCACTGCCACAAAGGTCCAACCGGTGGACATTACCAAGCAAACCGGACCGCAAGAAAGGTACTAGAGGCGGGCTTCTACTGGCCCACCTTATTCAAAGATGCTCACACCATTGTGAGTAAATGCGATAAATGTCAACAGTCAGGTAACATTTCTAACCGGGACGAAATGCCCCAAAATATATTTTTAGAATGCCAAATTTTTTATTTATGGGGAATAAATTTCGTGGGTCCTTTACCCTTCTCCTTTAATAATAAATATATCCTTGTTACGGTCGATTACGTGTCAAGGTGGGCGGAAGCACAAGGTTTTCCCACCAACGACGCGAGAGTCGTCGTACATTTTAAAAAAAAATTTATTTTCACGATTTGGCACACCTCGAGCACTAATTAGTGATAGGGGCACACACTTTTGTAACAACCAGCTTGCTAAACTTTTAGCAAAGTATGGAGTTACACACAAAATTTCTACTGCCTATCACCCACAAGCGAATGGACAAGTAGAGGTAGTAAATCGTGAATTAAAAAGAATTTTAGAAAAAAACTGTGTCAGTTAATAGGAAGGATTGGTCGTTAAAATTAGACGACGCATTATGGGCTTACCGGACAGCGTACAAAACCGCCATCGGATGTACACTGTACCGATTAGTCTATGGAAAAGCGTGTCATTTACTAGTGGAATTAGAGCACCGCGCATTCTGGGCGCTTAAATTTTTAAATCTAGATTTAAACTTAGCCTCCGATCAATGAAAGTTTCAAATTAGTGAATTAGACGAATGACGCGCAAACGCCTATAAAAATAATAAATTTTACAAAGAGCGCACTAAGTTTTACCATGATAAAAAAAATAAAATTCTCAAAATCTTTTTCACCGGGAGACTTAGTCCTTCTATATAATTCTAGATTAAAACTTTTTCCGGGCAAATTAAAATCCCGATGGTCCGACCCTTTTGTTGTCAAAGAGGTTTGGCCATATGAGACTGTGCTAATAGAACACCCGGATCAAGGCCCTTTGAAAATTAACAGGCACCGTTTAAAATTATATCATTTCGGCGACCCAGCGCCCGGCAAAATTGAAACGCTTAACCTCACCAACTTGTAGAACGTCACTTAGTCAAGCTACGCGACTGTAAACAAAGCGCTTTTGGGAGGCAACCCAACATTTTTTTTGTTTTTGTTTTCTTTGTTTTGTTAACTTAATTTTGCAGGTTCTATTCTCTGTCCGGCAACCTCGTCTGCCGATCAGGGAAGTCCTCTTCACCCTTTAGTCACTTATTTGATTTTCTTTCTTTTTGTTATTTAATTTACTTCATTTGTTTCTTTAAATAAAAAATAAAATAAAAAGTGTAATTATTGTTTTTATCTTCTTACTTAGTTTTAAACATTGGTGACAATGTTTAATTTTAAGTATGGGGGTGTAGCATTGCTTTCTTTGAATTTCTATTTAGTTGAAAAAATATATATATAAATATTTTCTATCTAACAAAAATAAAATTTCTTGGAAAGGACGCTTTGGGCTTGAATTCTCATCACAGCCTCTAGTACCTTGCGAGCCCTTCACGGGTTGACCTTGGGAAGTCCAAGAGAAATAAAAAAGAAAAGAAAAAAAATATCTTTATTTTTAGGCTAAACTTTTAAACTTACTTATTTGCAAAATCGTTAGTAGATTTGCTTTTGTATAGTGTCGTAGGGAATTTTTATACTTCATTAGATTTTGAATTTTGGAATAAAATTGTTGACTCGTGTAGTGTTCCTAGTTAAGCGCACGCGTTTGTAGAATTCTATGTCAAATTAACTATTTAGCATAGAATTAGATTTATGATTTTCTAACTGCGAGAAAACAATCTTTGTTTTACTCTTACCTTGAATCCGGTAGAATCTGCGAATAATTTAAGTGAGTATGTAGAAGCTTACTAGAGAAATATTACACATTTTGAACGGAAGGTTATTCTTTCTCGATGGCTAGAACTTGCCTCTAGCGATTCTCGAAGCATTTGCATAGGTTTGCCATAGTTTTTAGAAGTGATTTAGGCCATCTTTTGATCGTTTGTGCCTGTTAGCCCACCTTTAAACATTTTTCATTGCTTAAACACTTTGGGCCTTTCCTTATTTCCTTTGCTACCTCCACCTTTCATTTTCACCAAAGTCAAAACATCCACCCCATGATCACACTAAACATTTGAGATTTATTAAAATTCTACAATGGGTTCAATTGTGAAAATGAGGAAATTGCAACTTTTTATTTGGAGCTAAAAAAAGGGATACAAAAAAAAAGAGAAAAGAAAAAAATATATATATGAAAAATTATTTTGTTGGCCAATTGTGAAAAATAAAGAAAATTATTCATGGTCTTATATTTGAAAAATAAGAGAGTTTTTGTATGTTTTGCTTCATGACAACTCTTATGCGAGGTTTAAATTTTGATAATTTTACTCTCACCTTGGTTTAGTGTAATCTTTAGCCGTCATGTTTATCTCTTTGATTTCTAATTCCAAATCATATACCTAAGTCAAGCTTCACTCCTAATGAAAGCCCTTTTGATCTTTAAACTATGACATTATACTTGTGTAGTGGAGAGAGTGCGACCGGGCAAGCCTATGACCATCGTCATTGATGGATTTCTGTGGAGGCTATCCCAAAACTCAATTTTGGGTAATATTGATCTTAGAAAACACGCTACTCGCTCACTGAATAGCATTCCAGAATTTACCGAGCTTTCAACTTAAAAGTAAAAGCAATATATTAAATCGCATTTTTGAAAATTATAAGCTAATCGTTATGCTGAATAGGTCTTTCAACTAGGACCTCTACACGTAGGCGTAAGACTTCGCATTTTTATTCCTTGAGTTCAAATTTCTTTTTCTAGTATTTAAATTTTTCTACTCCTATGAAAAGTTGTTTGCCCGGGACTAGCAAACGAGTAAGTATGGGGGTGTTTGATGAGTACTTTTTGAACTCATCTTTTAGTATAAGTTTAATATATTTGTAATATGAAATTATATAGTTTTTATGCTTTTTTTATTTAATTTATTATCTTTTCAATTTTATAAACTAACTCAAGCTTTTTCTTTGTATTTCAGGCTTTTCTGGACACATTGGACCAAAACTTCAAGTACACGCCCAAGGTCACGCGCATGACCATGGGCGTGTAACCTGTGCGGTGTTCCAGACCTGTTTCCACCACCACGTGGGCATTCCGTGAAGAATTCGCCAAGTACACGCCCCAGGTCACGGGCGTGACTAAGGGTATGCCCCAATGTTACGGCCCGAACCGCTGAGATCGATGAACTGCGCCTGGATGCTGCGTTCGACAAAAATGCTGCGTTCAACGAACACGCTGAGATCAACGAAATGGCTGCTGAGTTCGACGAAAATGCTGCGTTCGACGAACACGCTGAGATCGACAAAATGGCTGCTGAGTTCGACGAAAATGCTGCGTTCGACGAACACGCTGAGATCGACGAAATGACTGCTGCGTTCGACCAAAATGCTGAGATCGACGAATGATCAACAACGCTCTTTGCCGCCGAAGATTCCCGCCAGAAGCCAGATTTTAAGATTACACGCCCCAGGTCACGGGCGTGACCTAGGACGTGATACGGCTGAAACGCTCGCATTTACTCCAGAAGGCGCCCTCTCCGCTGCTGCTTCGATCACGCTGTTAAAATTTTTGATTTGAATCATTTAGGAGTAAGCAGGAGTTACATCAACTGAGTTATAGCCAAACAACCGCAATGCCACACAGGAACACAAAAGACTTTATTGAATCACAAACTTCATTTACAGTGCGAGGTATACATGGCGAGACATGATTCATAAGAATCACGAAGGAGAGAAGAACAAAACACCAAAAAGCAAAACTGGCGGCTTGACCAGCAGAGACCACACAGACCGCACAACTCCAGAGATCGCCCAGCTTGACCTGATACCGCGCGAATAGAAAATAGACAGACCGCCTGCACTGCAAGACCGCCACCTCAGACCGCACGAACTGGAGCTTATTGAATTGAACGAAGAACAGAAGCTGTCGCCATACCGCAACTCAGATCGCCTAACCGCTGACGGTCACCTGATCGCTGAGCTCGATGCGAATAGCACAAGAACACCATAAACCAATTCGCAGATAGACCGCTGTCGAACTGTTTATTCAAGCCGCTGGGAATCACCAGAGAAGGAGACCGCAACCTGCTGACCGCAAACCTGCGAACACAACAAACTATCAACTCGCTTCCAAGACCGCCCGACCTCAAAGTTGAGACCGCACGAATTAACCCAGGCTCTAGTTCTTACAGTTCTCGTTGTGAATGACGGGCCATGCACCCCTATTTATAGGCGGGTAGACGGATGTCGTCACCGCACAGGAGATATACAATTACCACCTGTCAGATCGCCAGCGGTCTCACAAGGCAGACCGCGCGATCACACCACTGGACAACCTTCCGTCCAAGACCGCAGATCAGCAGGCAGATCGCGCATAAGTCGCGCGAACACGAGAACACTCCTTCCTTAGACCACCAGAAGCAAACCAAGAACCATCTGGCCGACTTAAGACAAGTCGCCAGATCTCCAGCACAAGCCGCCCGGACAGGCTGTTACATAAGAACAGACCGCCCGGTCTTCCAACAAAGAAGACAGACCAACAAAGCAGAACAACTCGGGAACAGACCGCAGCAATCAAGAATAGACCGGCCAACCAGCAGACTGGCAGATCACAAACACAGACCGCGTGGTCTCTGCAGTCACCCAAAATCAGACCGCCCGGTCACCTCCACTTCACCTCAACAATTTCAACACTCCCCCTTGAAGTGAGAAGTGGAAACTAGCCCGAGTAAACTCCGCAACCGAGTAAACGGTCCTTTTGCCAGCGGCTTTGTGAAGATGTCTGCAACATTGTCCGCACTCCGAACATGCTCGACCATAAGAGATCCTCCCAACACCTTTTCACGAATGAAATGGTGTTCAAACTCAATATGCTTGGTCTTTGCGTGACAGACTGGATTATTAACCAGCTTGATAGCACTCTCATTGTCCCCGCATAGCATAGTGGGACCTCGAACCTCCTCATGAACGTCCTCCACCAACCTCCTGAGCCAAACGGCTTCCTGAGCTGCCAAGGCCAAAGCCTTGTATTCCGCTTCTGTGGTAGATACGGACACCGAGTCCTGCTTTTTGCTGCACCAAGAAATAGCTGTGGGGCCCGTCATAAAGACAAAACCAGACGTTGATCTCCGATCATCCACGTCTCCCCTGTAATCAGCATCCATGTATCCATGCAAATCCAAGCTTGACCCTCTCCTATATAGGAGACCGAAATCAGAGGTCGACTTCACATACTTCAAATTCCTTTCGCCGCTAGAAGATGAGGCTTCCGTGGCTCCGCCATGTACCGACTCATTTTGCCAACTGCATAAGCAATATCAGGCCTCGTGATGGTCAAGTAGATCAAGCTCCCAACTAAAGCTCGGAACACCAACGGATTAGATAGAACTCTCCCCTCATCCTTCTGAAGTTTGTGATGCTGTTCCAGAGGTATAGAGCTGCTCTTGCCTTCCTCCATGCCGAATCGTTGAACGATCCGCTCCGCATATCCAGCCTGAGAAACGAGCACTCCGCTCTCCCGCCTCTGGACCTCGAGTCCAAGGAAATGGTGAAGCTCACCCAGATCCTTCATATCAAACCTGATAGCAAGCTCGGCTCTCAGCCTTGTTACTGCCTCCTTTGAGTTCCCGGTGACAATCATGTCATCCACATACAACAGAACAATAACCCGAAGCGCCCCCTCCTTCTTAACGAACAAGTTGGAATCAGAGTCTGAAGCAAAGAACCCGCAGAATAGAAGATACTCTGCGATCTTACCATACCACGCCTGAGGCGCTTGCTTCAACCCATACAGGGCCTTCTTCAGTTTGCAGACGTAGTCCGGACAATCCTCCGAGATGAAACCCGGCGGCTGGATCATGAAGATATCCTTGTCAATCTCTCCGTATAGGAAAACATTATTCACATCAAACTGCCAAATCTCCCATCCACTAGATGCCGCCAAAGCAATAACAAATCAAACTGAGGTCATCTTTGTCACTGGACTGAACGTAATATTCTCCATACTGTTGTGAGAACCCGCGAGCCACAAGGCGAGCCTTGTATCGCTCGATCGTGCCGTCAACTTTCTTCTTGAGCTTATAAACCCATTTGCATGTCACATGGGTAATGCCCTTGGGCCTGGGCACTAGAGACCAAGTCTCATTCTTTTTGAGAGCATCCATCTCCTCTTGCATAGCAATGTCCCACTGCTTCACGCCTTTGGATTTCTCAAAGCTCGACGTCTCCCTCTCATCCAAGGGACCAGCGAAGAAACATGAGACAAAGCTCACCATGTTTCCTCCTGTGTATCGATCTGGTGGCTTGATAGTCCTCTTCGACCTCCTAAGAGGTTGCTCCTGACTAACCACCTCCTCAGCTGCTTCTTCTGTGCTAGCTCCTCTTCCAGACGAACTTGGAGCATCGCTCCCCCTGCTTCCAGAACTTGAAGCCTCCATCTCAGAGCTTGACACAATTGGAGCTCCTGGTGAAACAGGCAGCTCCACTTGAAGACTTCCCACAGTATTCCCTTTTTCATCAACCCTGCTCTCCGGTAATTCAACTCAGGAACTCCCCTTGTAGGAAGTTACCTCATCGAACACCACATCCCGAGATACCACTAATCTTCGTGTCTCAGGATCCATGCATCTCCATCCCTTCTTCCGCTCATCATACCCGACAAAGACTAGCTTCCTTGCTTTCACATCTAGCTTTGTCTGAAGAGCATCAGGAATATGCACATAACAGGTTGACCCGAACACCCGAAGGTGTGCAACACTCGGCTTCTCCTTGAACATCAGTTCGTGAGGGGTCTTCATGTTGATAGGACTTAGAGGCATCCTGTTGATGACGTAAGCCGCACAAGACATTCCCTCCGCCCAAAAGGACTTTGGGATACTCTTGGCATGAAGCCAGCATTTGCATGTTTCCATCAAATGACGGATCTTCCTCTCCGCAACGCTATTTTGCTGTGGAGTATGGGCACAAGTGAGCTCTCTCCGGACGCCGTGCTTCCTACAAAAACTTGAGAACTCACCAGAGGTGAACTCCCCACCATTGTCAGTTCTCAATTTTTTCACCCGCAGGCCTAACCGACCTTCCACCAGCTCCTTGAACTGCACGAACTTCGCAAAGACTTCCGACTTCTCTTTCAAAAAATACACCCAGACATATCTGGTGTATTCGTCAATCAACACCAACATATATCTGTTGCCTCCAAGGCTTGGGGTGGCAGTCGGTCCCATCAAATCACCGTGAATACACTCCAACAGCGCTTTGCATCTTGTTTGCGATTTATCAAATGGAAGTCGATGAGACTTACCAAACTGACATCCCGCACAAACATGACCGTCTCCATAAGAGGACAAGCTAGGCAAACCCTTGACAAGGCCCCTTACCGCCATAGCCTTCAATTTGTCCATGCCAACATGCCCCAACCTTTCATGCCAGATAGTCGCGCTATCGTTGGTCTTCATCTTATCAACATAGGTACTTGTTGATAAAACGAACAAGTCCTTAACCCACTTTCCAACATGGATAACATCTCTCTTTATCTCCGGGTGAGTTTTAAGAAACTTCACTTCTGTTGGGCCAAACAGAACGTGATAACCGGCATCGACCACATTGGTCACAGAGAAGAGATTCTTCTTCATACCAGGCACGTGATAAACACTCCTCAATGTGAGTGGACCCTTATCACTACTCAGGGAGACAACACCTTCTTGTTCTACTGCATGAACAGAATTATCAGCCGTAATGATAGCATCGTTACCAGAGTAAGGCGCCAAAGAAGAGAATTTGATTCATCCCCGGTGAGGTGATGCCCACACCATGAATCCACGATCCAATCCTCTTCGAAGTTGATGACAGCCAAGGCCTTAACGGGCATTGCCGTCATATTAGCCGCAAAGGCTCCTCCCCATCCAGCTTCATCAGACTTTGGCTTCTCCTTCTCCGCTACATGTCCCGACTGTGGATTAACCCGGCAATCCTTCTTGAAGTGGATGGTCTTATTACACCTGAAGCACCTTGGTCCCTCTCCCTTCTTCTTCACATCAGACTTAGAAGCATATCCTCTATCCTGCTGACCTGAAGTAGAGGGTCCATCCTGACCTGGCTTCTTCTTCTCCCACTTCTTCTTCTTCTTTCCAGAGAACAACACATCACTATCTCCCCCAGAGATAGAAGTCCCGCCATCTGTCTTGCCAACCTTTCCTGCGAAGCAAGTAAGTTTTCCAGCTCCAACAGAGATGGTTGATTTGCCCAACCCTGAACTGAAGTCATAAAGGCAAGATACTCCTTCCGCAACCCGCGGATAATATGCCTCTTCAGTTTTGCCTCCGAGATGGGCTCATCAGGGTCCAATGCAGAAATCTCTGCTGTGAGGTTCTTGATCTTAAGAAAGAAGGTAGAAATAGAAAGATCACCTTGAGAGGCCTTCGCCAACTCATTTTCAAAAAACTGTAGCCGAGCTACATTCTTTTTATTAAACAGCCCGTCCAAAGATGTCCAAATCTCAGCAGCAGATTTACATCCAATGATGTGATCAAACAGCTCTGGTGAGATAGCCCTCTTGAGTGTGAACTCTGCCTTTGCATTAGTCCTCCTCCAAAGTCTCACCTCTGCCATATTATCTCCTGCTAGAAACACTTCTCGTGTGTCTTCTCCTCCAACTATCTCCCATAGATCCTCGCAAAGTAAGTAACTCTCCATACACGACCTCCACTTCTTGTAGTTAGTCGATGTGAGGAGTTCAATACCAAGCCCTCTTGCGTATCCACCTTCCATGGCACTCTATGTGGTCTCTTCTTCACAAAGACGATGGCAACTCGAGTTGATCACTACTTATCCACTCAAACAACCTCGCTTTGATACCATGTTAAAATTTTTGATTTGAATCATTTAGGAGTAAGTATGAGTCGCATCAACTGAGTTATAGCCAAACAACCACAATGCCACACAGGAACACAAAAGACTTTATTGAATCACAAACTTCATTTACAGTGCGAGGTATACATGGCGAGACATGATTCATAAGAATCACGAAGGAGAGAAGAACAAAACACCAAAAAGCAAAACTGGCGGCTTGATAAGCAGAGACCGCACAGACAGCACAACTCCAGAGATCGCCCGGCTTGACCTGAGACCGCACGAACAAAAAATAAACAGACTGCCTGCACTACAAGACCGCCACCTCAGACCGCACGAACTGGAGCTTATTGAATTGAATGAAGAACAGAAGTTGTCGCCAGACCGCAACTCAGATCGCCTAACCGCTGACGGTCACCTGATCGCTGAGCTCGATGCGAACAGCACAAGAACACCATAAACCAGTTCGCAGACCGACCTCTGCCGAACTGTTTATTCAAGCCGCTGGGAATCACCAAGGAAGGAGACCGCAACCTGCTGACCGCAAACCTGCGAACACAACAAACAGTCAACTTGCTTCCGAAACCGCCCGAAAAGTTGAGACCGCACGAATTAACCCAGGCTCTAGTTCTTACAGTTCTCGTTATGAATAACGGGCCATGCACCCTTATTTATAGGCGGGAAGATGGATGTCGTCACCGCACAGGAGAGATACAATTACCACCCGTCAGATCACCAGCGGTCTCACAAGGCAGACCGCGCGATCACACCACTTGGACAACCTTCCGTCCAAGACCGCAGATCAGCAGGCAGATCGCACACAAGTCGCGCGAACACGAGAACGCTCCTTCCTTAGACCACCAGTAGCAAACCAAGAACCATCTGGCCGACTTAAGACAAGTCGCCAGATCACCAGCACAAGCCGCCCGGACAGGCGGTTACATAAGAACAGACCGCCCGGACTTCCAACAAAGAAGACAGGCCAACCAAGCAGAACAACTCGGGAACAGACCACATCAATCAAGAACAGAATGGCCAACCAGCACACCGGCAGATCACAAACACAGACCGCGCGGTCTCTGCGGTCACCCAAAATCAGACCGCCCGGTCACCTCCACTTCACATCAACAATTTCAACACACGCCCCTTACACGCCCTTGGTCACGGGCGTGACCAAGGGCATGTAACCCAAAATTTTCAGCTATAAAATGGCAGCTCTTCCAGATGATCGGGGACCATGTATTAGAGTCCAAGCCTCCATCTTCTTGCTTATTTCCGTGTTTTTAAGTACTCTAGCTTACTTTTTCTTGCACTTGTAATTTCTCTTTCAATAGTTGTAATTCCTTTTCTCGAATTAATAAAATTTGTTGTTTTTATTCATCCATTCTTCTATTTTGCCCATCTCTCTTTTCATTAGTTATAATCTTCTAGCATAGTTACTTTTCTTATTGCAACCAAATCAAAGTACTTTTTTGATAGAACAATAGAGATCGTCTTGAGTAAGAGTAATCAACACACCCGAATTTTTATACGACCTTTGTTTTTATTAATCCTATACTACATCCGACACGGTACACTTGACGTTGTCGTTTGCAAGCATAGTTTTGCTCATCACTTTATGTACAATCCCGATATTTGCCTACAGGTGAACAAAGACGGAGGAATAACCAACAAGCAAAAATGATGTGGGAGGGACATACGCGCTAATGAGCAGAAAGTAAGAGAGAGAATAAATTTGGCGAATACCATGCATTTGTCGAACGGTGCTCTGCGAATGTCGAACGACGATCGACGAATTATATTATAGCAGCGCTCGACGATCCCACCTCAGCTCAGCGGTCGACGAACAGAGCCCGTCTCAGCGATCGACGAAGTCCTGAGTTCGACAAACTCCGTTGTTCGTTCGACGAATTTGCTTATCAGTCCGACGGCCATCCCAGCGGCTACCTCTACCCTGTCTCAGCGGAAGAATTGGCAGGAGGAAGCGCGAGACCCGGCATCGAGGGGCGTCACCGGTAAGAATGCGAGCGAGGTCTTCACAGGCCGCTCGCCCTGTTTCAAGGTCAACTCGCAAGAAGGAGAACGAGTCGGGTACTCACCGGCTGCTCGCAAGAGGGCGAGCGAGCCGGATACTTACCGGCTGCTCGCAAGAAGGCTGGCGAGCCGGGTACTCGCCGGCTGTTCGCAAGAAGGCAAGCGAGTCAGATCCCTTCCAAATCTTGGGGAGCGACGAGATCCGTCCTACGTTCGACGAACGCCGAGCATTTGTTGAAATCGTCGAACTCAGGTCACCGTTCGACGAATCTCGTTCCCCGTTCGACGAATCCCGTTCCCTGTTCGACGAAACTCGTTCGACGAAATCCGTTCGACGAACTCACCTCTCTCGCGAGTGATGCTCTCCTAAACCACTCGTCCATAGGCTAAAGAGGTGGAGTTACTCCTCTGCCCCTAGTGGTCTGCAGGTAGCCGCTCCAAATAGCAGAGTTTGGCTGTTAGCAGGCCAAATTGGGGTGCGTTTAGTAAAACCAAAAGGCGGAATTCTGCTATTGACAGACCATGAGTAAAAAACTATAAATAGACCTTAAAGGGTACCTTGGGAGAGGATGCCAATCTAAGATCTCTGGGCTTCTTCTCCCCTTGGTTACTTTGGTTTAGCTCTCTAGCTCTCTAAGGTGCCCGAGTCTCAGCTTTGGCTTGGGAGGGGAAGCGTTCAACAATCTTCCGGGTTAGTGGAGGGACCTCCTCGCTGTGACTAAGGTCTTAGTCATTTTCCTAGTCTTCAGTCTACCTTCTCTGAGGGATCGGTAAGGGTTAGCTGCCCCTCATTTCGGTGCGGGCCCCGAGCTTCACAAGAGACCGAGAAATCGGTTTCAACATTTTTGTGCGGTGAGCGTGGAGTGTGGCTGGTCCAAGAAAGTTCCAAGGAGAAGATATGGCAGGAGACGAAGAGCAACGCGAGGAGTTAGGTGGGTCACCCCAGGTGGTGACGCCGAGGATGTTCGCGGATTTCAGGAGGGAGGTGCTCGACACTTTCGGACTCACGGTCGCGGCGCTGCGAAGTGAGTTCGCGACCCCAGCACCTCAGACGACCCCTCCCCCAGCAGCGGTTGGCGAGAATGCTCCGGGGGGAAGGGCCGGAAAGGAAGTCGCTGGAGGATTAGTGCATGACCTAGAGGGGCGAGTGCTGTTCGCCAGCCCGGCGAGCTCTGTGTCGGCGAGCTCTGTGTTGGCGAGCGCGGCGCAGGCGAGCGCGCGCTCGGAGGATGTAGCGACTGTGGGGGTGGTTCAGGCGAGCGCCGCTCTCACAAGCGCGGTCCCCGCGAGCCTAAGTCAGGCGAGAGAGCTCGGGGGGCGTGTGGAGCGAGAAAGGGTGGCTGGAGGAGGAAGCCCCTTCTGCGAGCTGGTGCTTTTTGCTCCCATCCCGATAGGGTTCGGGGAGTGGGATATGGTGTACTACAATGGCAGAGATGACCCTGTCCAGCACCTCCAATCTTTTGAAGACTCGGTCTCTATCAGGCCGATGTTAGATGCTTTCAAGTGTCGGCTATTCCTCGTCACCCTTAAAGAGAAGGTCAGGGACTGGTTCCATCAACTCCCTACAGGATCGATCTACGTCTTCGAGGATTTGCGCCGAAGTTTCTTGTTGCGTTTCTCAACTTCAAAGAAGAGGAAGAAGGACGCTGAGTCCCTCTTCAAAGTGAAGTAGGAGCCAAAGGAGTCGTTGGCTCGCTACGCGCACTGGTTCCAGGAGGAGGTGCTGCTCACTCAGGAGATGCCTGGGTTTGTACTCCAGCTCGCCTTCACGGTCGGGATGAGGGAAAGTTTCTTCAAAATGGCTCTGAAGAGGAAGGCCCCCATCTCCTACGAGGAACTGATGGAGAGGGTGGCGGAGGAAGTCGAGAGTGAGGAGGCCAACCCGGAACTCACCAAGAGGCTGTCAAAGCTCAGTGAGCCGGAGGTCAGACAGCAAGAGGTGAGGAGAAGGGAAGAGCCCAGGGCCCCGGAGGGGGAGTGCAGGTAGCATGGCGGAGGAATGCAAGGCCATGGAAGGGGTTACGCCCCGGGGAGGGGTAACTTCTATGGGGGTCAAGGAAGACCCCATCAGCTGGGATGGAGGCAGGGTCCGAGGCCGATGCCTCCCCCACCCCAGCAGGCCATGGGAATCAGGCGGGGAAGGGGAGGAAGAGGAAGGAGAGAAGAGACGAGAGAAAAAGCAGGAGCGGGAAGGAGAAGAAGGAATAGGATGGCGGAGGCCAAAGCGGGGGAGGTGACATTGTCGTACTGTGACTTCCATGATGAGGAAGGTCACGCGACGGCCACCTGCCCGGAGTTCTTGGAAACAAAAAGGGCCCGAGTGCCCGCGCCACGACAGCAGCAGCTTGTGAGGATTAAGGAGGTTGAGCCTCAGGAAGAGGAGGAAAGGTGCGAGTACCGGGCCGATTTGGGGACCCGAGGGGGGATCGGGGTGATCCATGGGGGGGGGGGGTAGGGATTGAGGCAACCCGGAAGGCAATCCTCCATACTATCTATCATGGTAGCATGGCTTCGACATCCCTAGCCCCGCCCCCAACAGAGAAGATTTCTTTCACCCAGAAAGACATGCCGGGTTATGAGGACCCGTTCTGCGATGCGTTGGTCATTCAGACAGCGATCGAGAACTTCACCGTTTCCCAAATCTTGGTGGATAACGGAAGTTCGGTCAATGTTATTTTCAAAAAGGCGTTCGATGGGATGGAGGTGGAGGCGCGAAGGGTGTTGGCCTCGGACGGTCCGTTGTTTGGATTCTCCGGGGAGAGTAAGGAAGTAGAGGGAGGAGTAGGACTCTATGTGGTCTTGGGAGCGCAGTCCAGGAACTATCGCTTTGTCATAGTGGATGCCCCAGCATCTATAGCGCCATCTTCGGACGGCCGCTCATCAGCACGTTTCTCTGTGTCCCCTCCACATTCCACCAGTGCCTTAAGTTCAATGACGGAGGAGTCCAAGTCCGAATCAGAGGAGATATGAAGGTCGCAAGGCAATGCTACGTGACAGCGGTCAACACCATCTCCTGGATGGCCGAGGCAGAGAAATGGGACCAGGAGATGGGTGAGTCGGCAGGACTTAGAGGAGAAGACCAGAAGGAGGAGTTGGAGGAAAGGTCGGAGGAGCTGACGGAAGAAGAGAAGGAAGAGGTAGAGGGTTGGGCCCAGGCAGAAGGGGCGGAAGAGGTGATGGAGGTCTAGGAAGAAGGACAGGAGCAAGGGGAAGAATGGGGAGAACAATCTCGGCTGGAGGCCGTGGAGGAGGTCGTGGAGTTCGAAGTCACCACACGAGCCGGAGTGGTGGAGAAAGTCAGGATCAGCAGGGAGCTCAGCCTGGAGGAGCAGAAGCAGATTCTCATCTGCGTTCAGGAGAACGTGGATGTCTTCGCTTGGAGCGCCGCGGAGATGCCAGGGATCGACACAGATGTGGCTTGCCACCGCCTCAATCTCAACCTCGGCACCCACCCCATCCGTCAAAAGAGGAGGGCCATAGAAAACAAGCTGGAGGGACCCATCCGAGAGGAGGTGGGAAAGCTCATACAAGCGGGGTTTGTATCAGAGATCCAGTATCCAGGCTGGGTCTCTAACGTGGTCATGGTGAAGAAGGGAGGAGGTAAGTGGAGAATGCGTATCGAATTTTCCTTGCTTAATAAATCGTGCCCCAAAGATTGTTACCCCTTGCATAGAATCGACGCGCTGGTTGACTCAGCCGTCGGTTTCCCTATAATGTCTTTTTTAGATGCTTTCTCAGGTTATCATCAGATCCGCATGCACCCCCTAGACATCAAAGATGTCTCCTTCATCACAGGGGATGGGTGTTATTGTTACAAGATGATGCTCTTCGGGCTCAAGAATGCAGGCGCCACGTACCAAAGAATGATGGATAGGGTCTTCCGAGAACAGAAGGGGAGAAACTTGGAGGTCTACGTCGATGATCTCATGGTAAAAAGTCGCAACCGCGAATCCCACCTCTGAGACCTTGAGGAGACCTTTAGGACCTTGCGAAAGTATAAGATGAAGCTCAACCCCCTGAAGTGTGTCTTTGGGGCAAGCCGAGGGAAATTCTTGGGTCACCTGCTTACCCCGGCATGGGTGGAGCTTAACCCAGATAAGGTCAAAGCAATAATGGAACTGGGATCACCAAGAAACTCGAAGGAGGTTCAGAGCCTCACTGGAAAGTTGGCCGGACTCAGCAGATTCCTCTCCAAGGCAGGAGACAAGTGTGCACCCTTTTTCAAGGTGTTAAAGGGAAACAAAAAATTCGAATGGACCCCGGAGTGTGAGGGAGCCTTTTGGGCTTTGAAAGACCAACTCACCCAAACCCCCCTACTCCAAGGGCCGAGACCGGGAGAGGACCTATCCCTATACCTGGGAGTAGGATCTGAGGCAGTAAGTTCAGTATTGGTCCGGGAGGAGGGGAGAAAGCAATTCCCCATCTACTACGTCAGCCGAGTGCTGAGGAAGGCGGAGCTTCGGTACCCGATTCTGGAAAAGCTGGCCTTCGCACTAGTAATGGTGTCCCGGAGGCTCCGACCTTACTTTCAGGCACATTCAATCAAAGTAGTGACTGATCACCCGCTTCGCAAAGTCATGGAAGGGGTGGAACACTCGTGAAGGTTGGCGAAGTGGTCCGTGGAGTTGAGTGAGTTCGATGTTACATTCGTACCCAGGACATCGATCAAGGCCCAAGCAGTGGAAGACTTCATGGCTGACAACGCAACCGAGGTGGGGGAGCATGAATCCCCCCCCCCCCCCCCCCCCCGTGGCATGGAAGATGTTGGTGGACGGCGCCTCAGGGAAGCACTCCTATGGAGGGGGAATAATCCTGGTGAACCCCCAAGGGACAAAGATCGAACAGGATTTGAGCATCCACTTCCCGGTCACCAACAACCAAGCTGAGTATGAGGCGGTGATAGCGGGCCTGCGGTTGGCTCCGGAACTAGGAGTGCAGGATGTGGAAGTCTCGACGGACTCCATGGTGGTAGCATGCCAAATCAAAGGAGAATTTGAGGCAAAGGACTCGACCCTCTAGCGATACTTGGAGAAGGTCAAGGGAGTCATCGAACAATTCCGCACTTTTTCCATCAAACACGTGCCAAGGGAAGAGAGCACCCCCGCGGACCTCCTAGCCAGGTTCGGTCCCTGAGCAGGGGGGACGGTTTCAGAACTCTTCCGACCCACCATCGAGGAAGGAGAGCTGATGGAGGTGGATCAGCTGGTCTCGTGGATGGATCCCTTCATCACCTTCCTATCATCAGGGAAGTTCCCTGAAAAAGACATAGACAGACGATGCTTCAGGTATAAGTCGGCTTATTATTCTTTGCATGCAGGAGGGCTGTATAGGAAGACACTCTCGGGGCTTCTGGCCCGTTGTGTTTCCGAGGAGGAGGTTCCGAGAGTCCTAGAAGAAATTCACTCTGGGGAGTGTGGGATTCACTCTGGGAGCCGAACTTTGGAGGGAAGGGTGTTGAGACAAGACTACTTTTGGCCTACTCTCAGCAATGATGTGGTGGGGTTCACAAGGAAATGTTCTAAGTGTCAGCTCTATGCGCCGCTCCAACTCCTCACAGCCCAGAGGCTCCGGACCATCATGGCCCCCTGGCCTTTTGTTATATGGGGAATGGACCTGGTTGGCCCTTTCCCACAAGCCAGTGGCCAGAGGAAGTTCTTGTTGGTCATGATCGATTACTTCTCCAAATGGGTGGAAGTGAAGGCCCTAGCCAAGGTAACATCTCAAGTGGTAAAGAATTTTGTGTGGGGAGAGATAATTTGCAGGCACGGGCTCCCTCTGGCTATAGTGACAGACAATAGGCCGCAATTTGCTAGCGAAGAATTTGTCAGCTTCTGCACCCAACTCGGCATCGACCTCAGGTTCGCATCGATCCACCACCCGAGAATCAACGGATAGGTGGAGGCGGCAAACAAAGTCATCGTCAACCTACTAAAGAAGAAGGTGGAGAACCTCCGGGGGAACTGGGTGGAGCAGCTACCATCCGTCCTTTGGGCCTTGAGGAACACTCCGAATACCGCCACCGGGGAGACCCCGTTCAAACTTTCTCACGGATCCGAAGCCGTCCTTCCCATAGAGTTTGAAGTAAAGACACCCAGGGTGATCGCTGCGGGTGATGGAAATGAAGAATGGCTGTTAGCTAATGATGCGGAGCATAGGCTATCCTTGGATCTGGTAGAAGAACTCCGGGACCTGGCCACTATCAGGCAGGAGGAAATCAAGCGACGAATGACCCGATATTTTGACAAGCACATCCGAGTAAAGCACTTTCAGAAAAGGAGATATGGTCCTGAAAAAGGTCGACGCGGCCGGAAGAGGGGCCGCGGTGGGTAAGCTTAACCCCAACTGGGAGGGTCCATACATTGTAAGCGAAGTGCTCAAGTCGGGGGGTATCACCTCCAGGATGTGGAAGGGGTACCTCTCGGTCGAGCCAGAAGTGGAGATGATCTGAAGCGATTCTACCCTTGAGAGTTTTTATCTACTATATTGTTTGTTGAATATCTTACCTTTTTGTATGTTGGATATAACCGCTATGCGAGGATAATAAAAGTGATAAGTATTGGTGCTGGAATGCCCCAGATCGATTCCGCTCCCGGGCTCTCACTAGACGGGGGGTACAGGTTGATCTCTAGAGAGGCTGGCAATGTTTCAAGTGGTTGGTGCTGGAATGCCCCAGATCGATTCCGCTCACGGGCTCTCACTAGACGGCGGGGGGGGGGGGGTACAGGTTGATCTCTGGAGAGGCTGGCAATGTTTCAAGTGGTTGGTGCTGGAATGCCCCAGATCGATTCTGCTCCTGGGCTCTCACTAGACGGCGGGGGGGGGGGGGGGGGGGGGGGGGGTACGGGTTGATCTCTAGAGAGGCTGGCAATGTTTCAAGTGGTTTGTGCTGGAATGCCCCAGATCGATTCCGCTACCGGGCTCTCACTAGATGGGGGGGTACCGGTTGATCTCTGGAGAGGCTGGCAATGTTTCAAGTGGTTGGTGCTGGAATGCCCTGTTGGGTATTGTGTCCACAATCACCTTGATTTGAAGATGTCCCCTAGTAAACTAAAATGAATTGTATGTGTATTTGATGACTTTTGTTTAGATGTGTTATGACAGGTAGTAATGCTAAGTGCACACCAAAGTCAGGTTGCAATGGATCACCAAACACAGTTCTAGACAATGTAATCCTTCATTGTATAGAACAATGTGTTGGTCCATGTGTAATCTCTCTTTTGGAGTACACTTCATATTCTCATAACTGAAGGTGTTCAAGGTTGAGGTGTGGAGCAGGCTTTCAGAAGAAAAGAAAATTTCTGCTGAGTCAATTCGTCGAGATAACTCGGGTCCTTCCGACGAATCCCGACGAATCCTGACAGAAGACTTTTTGGCTGAGTTATGCAAAATTTTCTGAAGCCAAGTCCATTCGTCGAGATGACTCGGATCATTCCGACGAATCCCGACGAATGCTGACAGAGGTCATTTTGGCTGGGTTGTGAAGAAGTTTCTGAAGCCAAGTCCATTCGTCGAGATGACTCGGATCATTCCGACGAATCCCGACGAATGCTGACAGAGGTCATTTTGGCTGGGTTGTGAAGAAGTTTCTGAAGCCAAGTCCATTCGTCGAGATGACTCGGGTCATTCCGACGAATCCCGACGAATGCTGACAGAGGTCATTTTGGCTGGGTTGTGAAGAAGTTTCTGAAGCCAAGTCCATTCGTCGAGATGACTCGGGTCATTCCGACGAATCCCGACGAATGCTGACAGAGGTCAATCCTGTCTAGGTTCTGAAGAAAACTCTCAGCTAAGTCAATTCGTCGGATGCTCTCGTGTTCTCCCGACGAATCCCGACGAATGACGGACAGACGGATTTCAATTTCTCGTTTCGTTTTTGAAATTTAGGGTTAGCCGACATGAACAGTACACGTGTCGCATCTCCGTTCATTGTCGCAAGAGCCGTTGAAGTCCTCCCTATATATAGATCATTATTTTAGGGCAAAATCATGATCAAAAGAATCGATCTAAGACTTTCTTCAGCCGCCAGTTCAGAAAAGAAAAAGCAAAAAATCTATCTTCTCTTTCTCTGTTGCTGAACAAGTATTCTGAGATTGAACTCTCTCTGCTCAAGAATCTTTCTCTATTTGTGATTAGAGAGTTCTCAGAAGAAGGCCTTTGATCTCTTTGCTGCTCTCCTTATTGAAGATTTTCTCAAGCAAGTCAAAGGGCCTATTCAGATCTGGTTAGCCTAGTCTTCTCTCTTCCACTTCTCTCTAGTGCCAAGCTTTCCTTCAAGGTTGAGAAGAAGACTCAGTTTTCAAGATCTGAAGTTAATCTCTTTAGAGGTTAAGAAGAAGTATTTTGTTTCCATTTCTCTTCTTTTGTAGGAGTTTTTCACTCCGAGATTATTTGTAGGAGTTGTTTACTCCGAGGTGTAGGAGAGGTTTCACTCCGAGTTGTAGGAGTTGTTATACTCCGAGTTGTAGGAGTTTTGACTCCGAGGTGTAAGATTTGTTATAATCTGAGATTGGTGAAGTAGCCGAGTCTAGCCTCGTAGTGCTAGATAGGCGAGGCGGGAAAGAGGACTACCCACATCGGGGAACCTCTATAAAATCCTTGTGTCTGTGCTGTGGTTGTTTGTTTGCTTTTCTGTGTTTATTTTTTTTTAATTCCGCTTAAAGACATAGAATCCACCTATTCACCCCCCTCTAGGTGATTTAGGCCGCAACTAGATACTTTCAATTGGTATCAGAGCTAGGTTGTTCGCTATAAGGCTAACACCTTGAACAAGATCTCCTCATCTAGTTGCTAAAGCAAACATGTCTGGCATGGATAAGACCAAGGATTCCGTCAAGCTTCCAGTCTGCACAAAAGAGAATTTTCCTATGTGGAAGGAGAGAGTCAGATTCTTCATGGAGGCTGCTGATCCAAGAATATTTCAGATTGTAGAAGAAGGTCCTCATGTTCCTATGAAACCATCTTCCATAAACTCTACAATTATGGTCGCCAAGAAGATGCTGGAACTCACAAAGGATGAGATTGCACTGGTCTCTCTGGACAAGAAAGCAAAAAATATCATAGCAGGTGCAGTTGATGATTCAATGTTGCAAAATCTGCTTCACTGCAAATCTGCTAAAGAGATGTGGGACTCACTAGTCGTTCTGATGGAAGGGACCGAAGAAGTAAGGGATGACCGAAGATCGTTGCTGAACCAAGAATATGAAGCATTCAAGCAAGATCCAAGAGACTCCATTTCTGACACCTACGAGAAGTTCTTCAAGATCGTAAATGGTCTTAGAAACTATGATAGAGAATTCACGACTGGTGAACTAAATGACAAATTTCTGAGATCCCTGACGAAAGAATGGGATACAAAGGTCATAGCCATCAGAGAATTTGGAAAGCTCGGAACCACGGAGCCCCAAATGTTGTTTGGTAAGCTCCTGTCTCATGAGTTGAAGCTGAATTCCCGCAAAGCTGAAGAAGAGGGGGTCAGAGCCTCTGGAAGGGAGAAGTCCTCTGCCCTAAAAGCTGAAAGCTCAAGAAAGTGCAAAGCTCTCCCACCTGTAAGGAGACCATCTTCTGATGAGGATGAGTCTGATGCCAGCCCATCAGGTTCAGAGATGTCTGATGGAGAATTTTCTCTTCTCTCCAAACAATTCAAAAGACTTCTGAATAAAAGAAAGCAGAAGAGAGGGCAATCCACTACATTTGATCACAGAAGATCAAAACGTGATGGTGATCATCACAAAAAGGACTACAACAATGAAAGGTATAAATCTAAACCGAACAAATTTGTTTCTGCTGACATTATTTGTTATTGCTGCAATAAGCCAGGGCATGTAATAGCCGAGTGCCCGTATAAAAAGAAAGAAGGATCAAGGAAGGAAGAAAAGAGATCATTTAAAGGAAGGAAGAAAGAAAAGAGTCTCCTCGCCAAAAAGGCCAAGACTCTGAGCGACAGCGACTCTGATGCGTCAAGCTCAGATGAAGAAGCCTACTTTGGGCTTATGGCTCATCTAGATGAAGAAGTAGGCGACTCCTCTTATAAGGGGAAGGTAAACTCTCATACCCCTCTATCTGCTTCTGAAGATGAGACTGCATCCGTAGCAAATGAAGGCTACTCCTCGGAGGAGGACTCTAAGTTAATAACTCAGTATGAAGCCCTTGTGAAAGGATTTGACAAGTGCCGCAAGGTTGTCAAATCCAAGTCAAAAGAAATTGAATCTCTCAAGACAGTGGAATTAGCCTTGAGGGAGGAAGTTGAACAATTAACTCCCCTCAAAGATGAAATCCAACTCTTGAAAGACGAACTGAAAAGCTCCACTGAGTTGTTAAAATTAAAGGAGAAAACCATAAGTGAACTAGAAAATAAGTTGAAGGCGGAAAGGAAGCTCGTAGAAAGCTTCTCCAAGCCTAAGACTATTCTTCCATTCATTGATACGTTTTCTGCTCCTGCGAAGGGTAGTGGAATTGGTCATAAGGCTGAAAGTAGTAAGGCTGCTGAGAAGAGAGCTGTGAAGGGAAAGGGAACTGCTAATCAAAGTCAACCTTCATTTAGGAAGGTCATTTTTCCATCAAATCCGTTTGACTTTGATTCATCCTACGGTCATTTTGCTAGGCCAACACATGTTGAACCTAGTAATAGATATCAAGGATGGAGCTTTCCCCGAAACTTTGACAACTCTCCCTTCAAAGCTCCTCATGAAGAAATAACCCTCAAAGATCATGGCCCATTTGTTCACGGATCAGCTCACAAGAAAGCACCGAAAATTAGAACGATTGCACCCAAACCTGTTGAGAAGAAGTTGGAGCCATGTGTGTGCTGTCACCATGAGGCTCCCACTTCTAAGAAGACTTCCTCTATGAAAGTCACTCCTGTTGCACCTCCCGTTCAAAAGGCAAAACAGGAGACAAAGAGAAGGTACAATCGATTCGATTATTGGTGTTGTGGCAAGATTGGTCACTTTGCCATAGACTGTTGGTTTAATCCGAGAAATGTCTCGACTCCACGGATTAACAATGCAAGAATGACCTCTCGCAATGTTAACATTCCAAGTGGTGGTCATCTAACAAAAAGCCAAGGACCCAAATCGGTTTGGGTTCCTAAGGGCAATTGATTATTGATTGCAGGTATGTCCAAAGGCCAATTCAAATCCAATATGGTACTTGGACAGTGGATGTTCACGGCACATGACCGGAACGAGAAGTTTGTTACAAGAGTATACCCCCGTGAAAGATGGTCCAAAAGTTATTTTCGGCGGATCTGATCGGGGAATCACAAAAGGCTACGGTATGATCACTAATGGTACAGTCTCTTTCACAGACGTGGCTTATGTTAAAGGATTACAACATAATCTCATTAGCATAAGTCAACTTTGTGACAAAGGCTATATGGTAGAATTCTACAAGGACAAGTGCTTGATAAAGTCGTCTGATACGTCAGAAACTATTTTAACAGGCACTCGGAGTAGAAATATCTTTTGTTTAAATTTTCTTTGTTTAGACTCTTCTACACCAGTGTGTCTTTTAGCAAAAGATAGTGCATCTCTCTGTGACCAGTGGCACAAGAGACTAGCACATATTAATTTCAAAACAATAAGTATGTTATTCTCTCACAACTTAGTTCGTGATGCTCCAGATGTCAAGTGCATTAAAAAGAGACCTTGTCATGCCTGCCAAATGGGTAAGCAGACTCGGGCTACCTTTAAGAGCATTATTGGCAAAGATTCTACCAGATGCTTATATCTGCTCCATATGGACTTGTTTGGTCCCATGCAAATCCGAAGTTTAGGAGGCAAGTCTTATACGCTGGTTATTGTTGATGATTACTCACGCTTTGCTTGGGTTTTCTTTCTGAAACACAAGTCAGACACCTTTGACTCGTTCACCACATTCGTCAAGCAAATTCAGAATGAACTGGAATGTTCTGTGGTCAAAATCAGAAGTGACCATGGTACAGAATTCAAGTCTGGGGCTATGACCGAATTTTGTGAAAGCCTAGGTATCTTTCATGAGTTTTCCTCTCCTCGTACTCCACAACAAAATGGAGTAGCTGAGAGAAAGAATAGAACACTCATAGAGGCTTGCAGAACAATGTTGAGTGACTCTTCTCTCCCAGAATACTTCTGGGCTGAAGGCATCAACACTGCCTGCCACGTGCAAAACAGAGCACTAATCAACAAGAACCATCATAAGACTCCTTATGAACTCCTGAAGGGCAAGAAGCCAACCTTGTCTTATTTTAGAATCTTTGGCAGTAAATGCTTCGTGCTTAATAACGGGAAATATTACAAAACTAAGTTTAGTGAAAAATGTTTTGAAGGTATTTTCGTAGGATATAGTAGCCATAGTAAGGCATATAGGATTTTCAACAAGAAAACCCTGGTTGTAGAAGAAACTTTTAATGTTATATTTGATGAAACTAGTATGCTTCAAAGCAGTTCTTCTAGTGTTTTTGTTGAAGATGCAGATGCAAGGTTCAAGGACATAAACTTGGAAGAAGCTGTAAAGGAAGATGCTCCAAAGTCTATTGAAGTCAACATTCCATCCGCACATGAGGAAGATGAACCTCAAGAAGATGAAGATGTACCGGAAGTGTAGGAACCCCGTGGAAATCCAAATGCTGGAATGATCCGACACTTAAGGGACCATCCTGCAGAGCAAATTATTGGAGATACCCATGTTGGTGTAAGAACAAGAAGAGGTACAACTAACGAAGTTTTACATTTAAGTTTTCTTTCACAGATTGAGCCAAAGAAGTTTGAAGAAGCAAACTCCGATCCCTCTTGGATCCTTGCTATGCAAGAGGAGCTCAACCAATTCAAAAGATGTAAAGTTTGGAAGTTGGTACCTAGACCCAAAGGACAGAATGTGATTGGAACCAAATGGATTTTCCGGAACAAGCTTGATGAAAAGGGCATCATCACCAAGAACAAATCAAGACTGGTTGCTCAAGGATACAGGCAAGAAGAAGGGATTGACTTTGATCAGACCTTCGCACCCGTAGCAAGACTTGAAGCCATCAGATTATTTCTGGCCTATGCTGCATATAAGGGTTTTAAGGTTTTTCAGATGGACGTAAAGTCCGCTTTTCTGAATGGAGACCTTAAAGAGGAAGTGTATGTAGCTCAGCCTCCAGGTTTTGTCGATCCTAACTTTCCTGATCATGTATTTTATTTACAAAAAGCCTTGTATGGTCTTAAACAGGCACCCCGGGCCTGGTATGAGACATTGTCTAAGTTTCTTCTTGAGAACAAATTTACAAGAGGAACAATAGACAAGACATTGTTTCTTAGGGAAGTTAAAGGCGAGATTTTGCTGGTGCAAATCTATGTCGACGACATTATCTTTGGCTCTACTGATGACAAACTTTGCAAAAAGTTCTCTAACTTGATGCAAGGTAAGTTTGAAATGAGCAGTATGGGAGAGCTGAAATATTTCTTAGGACTCCAGGTGAACCAATCTGAAGATGGAATCTTCATCTCTCAGACGAAGTTCACTAAAGAGCTTCTTAAGAAATTTGGAATGGAGAGTGCAACCTCAATGAGGACTCCAATGGGCTCAAGTATGTCTCTGGACAAGGATGAGAAAGGGAAACCTTTTGATGAAACCAAGTACAGAAGCATAATTGGATCCTTGCTCTATCTCACTGCTACTAGACCTGATATAATGTTCTCAACATGTGTATGTGCCAGGTATCAAGTGAACTGCACGGAAGGATTCGTCTTCTCAAATTCCTCTTCCGTGAAACCCTCCCGACCGTTCGTCTTCTCCGTCGCGATTCCCCTGTTTCTCTTCCTCGACGTCGACGACATCAATGGCGCCCAAAGCTTCCGGTGGCTTGAACTCAGGGGGAGAGTTGGTGAGAGGAGCCTTCCGCTCTGCTTCTGATGAGTTTCGAAATGTCATCATGATGCTTGATGTCACCGGGCTAAGTTTCATCTTGGAAGAGCCGACCAAAGTCCTGGAACAGGATGTTCTAGAGTTTTATCAAAATGCTAAAATCTCTGGTCAAGGCAAGAAGATCAAAAGCTCTATTCGATCGTGCAAGGTAATTTTGAAGGCTAGAGGTCTCAATCGATCGTTGAAGATGCCAGATGTCGAATCTGAAGAGCTGTCTGTTGAAGATACTTTCAGAGCCAGAAGATTTTGTGGTATTCTTGATCAGAGCGCCAAAATCAGAAGAAAATTCATGAATGAAGGAGGTAAGCTTCTGTGTGATATTATTGGCAAAGTTTTTTTATGCAAGGTCGGTTCTCACGACTACATATCTGAAGAGGATTTCAAAATTCACACCGCTATAATTTGTCGAAAAAAATCTCAATTTTGGAGAAGTCCTCTTTGAGAAGATTAAAGAAAGTTTTCTTGCTCCTAATTTTGGAAGGATTCTCAGTCTGCTTCTGCATAGTGGTAATCCAGTTTTCTTCAATACTGGAAGAGGTACCCCCATCCACCACACTAAGAAAATCAATTCCTCCATTTTCACCAAATGGGAAAGGGTAATTCCCAAAGGATTAGGGAATGCTGCTGTAAGGGCTCCTTTGAGTGATGATGAGGCCCCTCTCCCTGATGTACTTAGGTCCACTGAAGCAGGGCAATCCTCCAGGGGGAGTGGACTGGATCCAGCTCCTGCACAGGACAGAGATGCACATGTTGAGGGGGAGTTTCCAACCCCAAGAGACATTGGTGCATGCAGTGGTGCTGCAGATGTTGCTCCTCCTAGTGTTGCTGATCTTGTCTTGGAGGATCAAGAGGTTGCTGCTGTGGTTGTTGAGGCTCCTCAGCTGGAAGATTCAAGGAGATCACCTGCCATGGTTGATTCTCAGTCTGAAGATCATGAAATATTGCCAGACACTCCTCCTGAGCAATCTGTTTCTGGGGAGCAGGGCAGCCTTGGTGCCATGCTGAGGTTGGCTAAGGAGATGTCTCTTCTTGGGGGGGAGAAAGACCAGGAAGATCCCTTCATGGCTGAATCTGTTCCTTCTGAGGTCCTTCCTCCTCTGCTGCTTTTGCCTCCTCCAGAGATTGTTGTGGCTAGGAGCACCTCTCCAAGAGCAACTGTGCTTGACAGCTTAGCACAGTCCTCAAGTTTTGTAGCTGAAAAGCTTTCTCCTGAAGAGGGTGAGACTGGTGATAGCTCTCACTCTTCTTTGCTGAAGTCCATTGCTGGGATGCTACAGGGTCAGACTGATCACTTTGATCAATCTATCAAGCAAGTGTATAAGAAGATTGACTCCGTTGATAGTTCTTTGAGGCAAGACATGGCTGAGATCAAGCATGATATGGGCAGATTCAAGACTGATCAAGAAGCCTGGATGCTATCTGCTGGGAAAGCTTTGGATCACACAAATAAGGCTGTTGGGCATGCTCTCCAAAATCTGCATCAGGTCAGTGAAGATGTGTTGCACCTGACTTCTGCTATTTCTTCTCTCAGCTCTGCTCATGATCAAGGAATTTCATACTTGGATGATCAAGTTGAAAATCAGCTGAAAAGGTTATATACCCTCCTACATGAAGATGTCATAAAGGGGGAGGAAAGTGTGGTCTCCAGGTTAGAAGGCTCTGCAAGCAAATTGGATGAGTTGAATGAAAATGTAACTTCTCAAATGCAAGATCTCAAGGAAAACATCTTACAGAATGTCAAGGATGTAAATTGGTATACTCATGAAGCCCAAAGCTGGCTGTTCAAGCAAGTGGCTGAAATGCTGGGGTTTGCTGTTGTTGACAAAGGGTCAAGTGTTCCCTCCTCAAGTGCTCCAGGTCCCAGGGCTCCTAGTTTCTCTCCACATTCTGCTGAGGACTCTGTGTTTGCTGATGAAGTCTTCCCGGCTTCATCTTATCAGGATATGTGGGATGATCCAGCTCTTGTTCAAGATCCTGACAGCCCCCATTTTGCTGATCCCTCTGAGAAGTCTTTAAAAAGGAAGCTTTTTGATGATAAGCCTCCTGCTAAGAAGTCTAATCCATTTAAGAAGGTCAGAGAGTTCTATGATAGGCCTCCTCCTAGAAACTTCCAAGAAAGCTGGAGCCCTATCTCCAAAAGTATTATTCTCTCTGCTTTTGATAAAGTCAGCAATCAGAATGAAAAGGTCAGTGACTTCTACAGCTCAAAAGAATGGAGCAAGTTTGAGAAAAGAACAACTGAAAGAAGAATTCACTTCAAGAATGGTGGATCTAAAGAGTCTGCTCCTGACAAATACTGGCCTAAGCCAAAGGCATTTTTTGAAAGAATGGATTCAGAACTGAAGAAGAAAACTGAGGCAGTGGACAGAATGGCTGCAAAGATGAAAGGCAAAGGTCATGAATAAGCTGGGCTTTTCTGGAATCATGATGTTTTCTTTGCTTATATATATATACACTTTTCTTAAACATTTAGTCCTATCTGCTCTTCATTATATATATTACTGCCTGGGTTCTGCCTTCTTATTTAATATTCTTTCTGTGCAATTCAAGTTAGTGCCTAGGGTTATGACATCTTCAAATAGGGGGAGATTGTTGGGTATTGTGTCCACAATCACCTTGATTTGAAGATGTCCCCTAGTAAACTAAAATGAATTGTATGTGTATTTGATGACTTTTGTTTAGATGTGTTATGACAGGTAGTAATGCTAAGTGCACACCAAAGTCAGGTTGCAATGGATCACCAAACACAGTTCTAGACAATGTAATCCTTCATTGTATAGAACAATGTGTTGGTCCATGTGTAATCTCTCTTTTGGAGTACACTTCATATTCTCATAACTGAAGGTGTTCAAGGTTGAGGTGTGGAGCAGGCTTTCAGAAGAAAAGAAAATTTCTGCTGAGTCAATTCGTCGAGATAACTCGGGTCCTTTCGACGAATCCCGACGAATCCTGACAGAAGACTTTTTGGCTGAGTTATGCAAAATTTTCTGAAGCCAAGTTCATTCGTCGAGATGACTCGGATCATTCCGACGAATCCCGACGAATGCTGACAGAGGTCATTTTGGCTGGGTTGTGAAGAAGTTTCTGAAGCCAAGTCCATTCGTCGAGATGACTCGGATCATTCCGACGAATCCCGACGAATGCTGACAGAGGTCATTTTGGCTGGGTTGTGAAGAAGTTTCTGAAGCCAAGTCCATTCGTCGAGATGACTCGGGTCATTCCGACGAATCCCGACGAATGCTGACAGAGGTCATTTTGGCTGGGTTGTGAAGAAGTTTCTGAAGCCAAGTCCATTCGTCGAGATGACTCGGGTCATTCCGACGAATCCCGACGAATGCTGACAGAGGTCAATCCTGTCTAGGTTCTGAAGAAAACTCTCAGCTAAGTCAATTCGTCGGATGCTCTCGTGTTCTCCCGACGAATCCCGACGAATGACGGACAGACGGATTTCAATTTCTCGTTTCGTTTTTGAAATTTAGGGTTAGCCGACATGAACAGTACACGTGTCGCATCTCCCTTCATTGTCGCAAGAGCCGTTGAAGTCCTCCCTATATATAGATCATTATTTTAGGGCAAAATCATGATCAAAAGAATCGATCTAAGACTTTCTTCAGCCGCCAGTTCAGAAAAGAAAAAGCAAAAAATCTATCTTCTCTTTCTCTGTTGCTGAACAAGTATTCTGAGATTGAACTCTCTCTGCTCAAGAATCTTTCTCTATTTGTGATTAGAGAGTTCTCAGAAGAAGGCCTTTGATCTCTTTGCTGCTCTCCTTATTGAAGATTTTCTCAAGCAAGTCAAAGGGCCTATTCAGATCTGGTTAGCCTAGTCTTCTCTCTTCCACTTCTCTCTAGTGCCAAGCTTTCCTTCAAGGTTGAGAAGAAGACTCAGTTTTCAAGATCTGAAGTTAATCTCTTTAGAGGTTAAGAAGAAGTATTTTGTTTCCATTTCTCTTCTTTTGTAGGAGTTTTTCACTCCGAGATTATTTGTAGGAGTTGTTTACTCCGAGGTGTAGGAGAGGTTTCACTCCGAGTTGTAGGAGTTGTTATACTCCAAGTTGTAGGAGTTTTGACTCCGAGGTGTAAGATTTGTTATAATCTGAGATTGGTGAAGTAGCCGAGTCTAGCCTCGTAGTGCTAGATAGGCGAGGCGGGAAAGAGGATTACCCACATCGGGGAACCTCTATAAAATCCTTGTGTCTGTGCTGTGGTTGTTTGTTTGCTTTTCTGTGTTTATTTTTTTTAATTCCGCTTAAAGACATAGATTCCACCTATTCACCCCCCTCTAGGTGATTTAGGCCGCAACTAGATACTTTCATGCCCCAGATCGATTCCGCTCCCGGGATCTCACTAGACGGGGTACAGGTTGATCTCTGGAGAGGCTGGCAATGTTTCAAGTGGTTGGTGCTGGAATGCCCCAGATCGATTCCGCTCCCGGGCTCTTACTAGACGGGGGGTATAGGTTAATCTCTGGATAGGCTGGCAAAGTGATAAGTATTGGTGCTGGAATGCCCCAGATCGATTCCGCTCCCGAGCTTTCACTAGACGGGGGGTACAGGTTGATCTCTAGAGAGGCTGGCAATGTTTCAAATGGTTGGTGCTGGAATGCCCCAGATCGATTCCGCTCCCGGGCTCTCACTAGACGGGGGGTACAGGTTGATCTCTGGAGAGGCTGGCAAAGTGATAAGTATTGGTGCTGGAATGCCCTAGATCGATTCCGCTCCCGGGCTCTCACTAGACGGGGGGTACAGGTTGATCTCTGGAGAGGCTGGCAAAGTGATAAGTATTGGTGCTGGAATGCCCCAGATCGATTCCGCTCCAGGGCTCTCACTAGACGGGGGGTACAGGTTGATCTCTAGAGAGGCTGGCAATGTTTCAAGTGGTTGGTGCTGGAATGCCCCAGATCGATTACGCTCCCGGGCTCTCACTAGACGGGGGGTACAGGTTTATCTCTGGAGAGGCTGGCAAAGTGATAAGTATTAGTGCTGGAATGCCCCAGATCGATTTCGCTCCCGGGCTCTCACTATACGGGGGTACAGGTTGATCTATGGAGAGGCTGACAATGTTTCAAGTGGTTGGTGCTGGAATGCCCCAGATCGATTCCGCTCCCGGGCTCTCACTAGACGGAGGGTACAGGTTGATCTCTGGAGAGGCTGGCAAAGTGATAAGTATTGGTGCTGGAATGCCCTAGATCGATTCCGCTCCCGGGCTCTCACTAGACGGGGGGGGGGGGGGGGGGGGGGGGGGGGGTACAGGTTGATCTCTGGAGAGGCTGGCAAAGTGATAAGTATTGGTACTGGAATGCCCCAGATCGATTCCGCTCCAGGGCTCTCACTAGACGGGGGGTACGGGTTGATCTCTGGAGAGGCTGGCAACGTTTCAAGTGGTTGGTGCTGGAATGCCCCAGATCGATTCCACTCCCGGGCTCTCACTAGACGGGAGGTACAGGTTGATCTCTGGAGAGGCTGGCAAAGTGATAATTATTGGTGTTGGAATGCCCCAGATCGATTCCTCTCCCGGGCTCTCACTAGACGGGGGTACAGGTTGATCTCTGAGAGGCTGGCAATGTTTCAAGTGGTTGGTGCTAGAATGCCCCAGATTGATTCCGCTCTCGGCCTCTCACTAGACGGGAGTACTTGTTGATCTCTGGAGAGGCTGGCAATGTTTCGAGTATCGGTGCTGGAATGCCCCAGATCGATTCCGCTCCCGGGCTCTCACTAGACGGGGGTACTGGTTGATCTCTGGAGAAGCAAATAAATAGGTTACTCAAGACAAGTGACTTGGCTCGCGAGCCACTGCCAGGCCCGAGCGAGGCGAGACCAGAGGCCGTTCGCATACGGGAATAGATCGCGACAGAGCGACTGAGTCGGCTGTTCGCAAATTCACTCACGAATTTCAGCAGTGCGAGTAAAGATGGCGAGCCAGAGAGGGCCCGTCTCCACGGTGGTCCATGGATAACGGTAAGAGCTCGCAGAAGACAAGTGCGGGCGAGGCGGTCTAATACTGGCTCCCTCTCGCAAGGTTCCCCAACGAGGTACATCCCAAACAAGGACAAGATCCTACAACCTGAGTCTTGCCATCGCCATAGGAGAGAAGGGAGCGAGAGCGACCTAAGTACAATACGGCGAAGGGAGAATCGTCAATTAAAGAGACGCGAACGCGAGCGTCAAACGAACATTTTAAAAGTACGAACATAAGGAAATCAAGATCACGCGAGCGCGAATGAAAGAGCACATGCGAATAATAAGTAAGGCAATAATATTGGAAAGATGGACAAAATTACTCTTTTCATTCTTCACAAAAATTAAAATCCAACCGCGGGCTCGCCGGCAAAAAGAAGAGTTTTACATTATGAACAACAAAAATTAAGGCGGCTCGTCATGTAGCCCTTTAGTCGCTCTCTCGATCCTCTGCCTCGGAGATGGGAGCGAACAAGTCAGGGATGACCTCTTCCGCGGTGAACTCCATGGCGTCGGGAACGATCATATCCGCCCCTTTGAGAGTGTCGAGGACGAGCTCCGCGATCTCCATCGATCTTTTGCGGACGGTTTCTTTCTTCTCTTTCTACTGACCGCGAGTCCCAGCTCGCGGAGGAGGGGGAGGAAGCACTGCCAAGGTCAGGTCGCGGACCCAGGCCTTGATCCAAGTGTTCTCCATCTCCAGGCCCGCGATCCTCGCGTGAAGCTGGCTGACGGACTCGGCATCCTGCGAAAATCGGGTTAGCAAAGAAAAAGCGAAGCGAGACGGGAAAGGACTTTTGCAAAGCATTGTTTACCAGTCCGCCTTGAAGACTGGCAAGGAGGCCCTCAGACAGGGCCTCCTTCCCTTTGATTTCTGCAACCTCATCCGCATATTTCTGGAGCTCAACGTTGAGCTCCCTGATCTCCCTGACCGCGATAAAGTACCGACGGCCCACCATGTGGGTAAGCTCCATCGCCCGGAATTGGGCCCGCATGGCCTCGTACACGAGAACTTTTGGGGTATAGGATTGGAAGATGGAGGCGTCCTCACGACCATAGAGCCCGAAGGCGAGGGCGAACGCCTCACCCCCAATTCTGTCACCCTCCACCCAGGAAGGGAGGAGGGAGGAGCAGGCGATCTTATTCTGATCAGGGTTCCACACGAGCACCGGCTCGCCGACCGCGTCCGCAAGCTTCATGTCGAGCCCAAATTTTGCATGGCTCGTCGACTTGGGCTTGGCGGCCGCCTCCCTCGGCTCGTCATCCCCTTTGACAGGCTCCCGATTCACCATAGGAGAAGCGGAGAGGTCGGGTTCGGAGAGGTCCACTACCTCCCTCGTCTTGGAGGCATAGGGGGCCTTCTTGGCCTTCTTTGCCGCTCCCTGCGAGGCAGGCCGGCGCGGAGGAATGACTCGCTTCTTCCCCGACGAGGAGCTCGGGATGTCGCGAAAGGCCTCGGCGGCCGCGCTCGCGAGCGAGCCAGAAGTGAGGGAGGAAGGAGGCGCGTGTGGAGGATTGAGTTGAAGTTCATGCTCTCCTGCAAAAATAATTAAGAGCGTTAGCCGGTCGAAGGAGAAGGGAGTGAGGAGATTGGCGAGGGCGAGTCAAACCTTCTCCTGGGGGGACAGGCGGCAACAGGTCCACCCGCTCTCGGAGGAAGGTGACCTCAAAGCTTTTTCCCTTAAGGTACTGGTACAGGCCCGCATCACAACCCCCTAGCAAGGCCGGAGGGCGATAAGCGGCCTCGTCTCGCTGGGTGGGGGAGTAGGAGATATTGCCGAAAGGGCCCTTCACCAAGACGAACTTTTGCGTCCAATAATGAGACTTATTCACCGTCTCGCAGACGGTGACATGCTGGCTCGCAAAGTGAGCCATCCTGTCCTTATAAGCGCGGAACGAGAAGACCTTGCGGAAGACGAGCAGGCTGAACTCGATCTTTTCCGCCCTGAGATAACTGGCAAACGCGACCACCACGGCGATCACGTTCGACGTTAGCTGGCTCGGCAGAATGCCGAAGTACTTGAGCACCTGGAGAAGATAACAAGAGTTATAGCATCACTTGCCAAGCGAGTCAGGAATATGAGGGTCAAGAAACAAACATACCTGGCGCACTTCCGACCAAAGTGGGAGTCGCAACCCTTTCTCGAAATGGGCGATGGGGATAGCGAGCTCATCAGGATGCGGGTCACTGATGGTATCCCTCTCGGTAGGGCAGCGAGCCGCAAACCCGGGGTGAATGTATCGATCAACGGTAGCCTGGTATTCCTCCTTCGTGAGACTGGCGCAGAAGAAAAGGCCGTCAAGGAAGGCCCCAGAACACTTGGACCACCCCTCAGCCTCCGCCTCGCCGACCATGATGTCTGGAATTTGCGAATCACAAAAGCCGCGAGAGCGAGCTAGGTTTGCGAGAAAGTTAGAAAGAGAGGGAGCGCGAAGGAGGAATAGTAAATGCGGTGGTTGAAAAGAAAAAAGGGCGACTATTTATAGAAATAAAAAAGGCGGGAAGAAGCTGAAGCGTCGGTGACTGCGGATAGCGGATTCGCGCGGCATTCTTCCGCCCCTCGGGGTCCTACTCGCTCCCGGCGAGTCGATACCCCATCGAACTTTCTCCCGTTAATCATCGGCGAGATAGCGCTGGATAATAAGAAGCAAAACGCGAGGACAGGACGCGAGTGCGAGTAATAGAAGCACAAACATAATCGATGAATGAGCGAGTCGGGCAAGGCGAATTAAAAGATAATAAACAGGGAAAGTAAGGGCTCGCAAGCGAGTCAAAGTATCATTATTACAGGCTTATAAAAATTGTTCACGACCCCTCCCAACGAAGGGGAGGGGGAAGAAAAACAATAAAATGCAAAGCAGGAATTCTTAATATCGCAGCCACTTCCAGCGACCGCGACCCTGGACACCAGAGCGAGGGGGGACTCACGGGTAGTGATACTCGCGAAGCGACCGGTTCACCTGGCTCGTCAACCGCATGTAATCGTCAATTCGAGCAATGTACACCCCGGGGGAGGTCGCGTCGCCATGATCGGTCGGCCACACCTCGGCAAGGATGTGCGCGTTCGCGTCCTCCATCGTGGCAAACCTTTCCACATTAGCGAGCCGATCCATCCTATTTTGTTCGTGCAGATCCCTCAGCAGGGTGGTATGTTTCTGGAATATCTCGGTGACCCTCCTCTTCTTTCGCTCCGGATCACTGGGATCCCCCAGGAAATCAGCGACCTGACTTGGCGAAGGGGGTGGAGATATCTCCAACGCTCAAGACTCCGGCTCGGTAGGCGGGGTCATATGGTCACCTGCGGAGAAAAATCAGCAAGGAGGTGGAAAACGACACTCAATGGCAACAATCTAACCTAGTGGAGGAATTTGAGTACTGGGCCGCTGGCGAGAGGTGCCTGGCTGGCCTCGTAATGCTTAAAAAAAGGCAGGGGTAAGGGCCTTACCCAGACCGGGAGCAGGCGCGGGCCTAGAGTCGAGTCCGGGCTCGGCAATCAACATCCCTCCAGGGCTTCGTTGACCCAGGAAGCCAAATCCAGGAGTGATGATGGTCTGGTTCGGCGGGGTAGGTGAGTCCGCCGGAGGAGGAACTTGTTCCTCCAGGGCCGCGAGAGGGGACACTGCATAAGGAGTAGGTTTGATTTGGCAAGTTGAGAGACGCAAAGGAAGACAAGGTAACTCACTCACCTCGTTGCGAAGGCGAGTCCCGTTGGCCGACGGCCCTCGCATCCACGAGAAGAGCATCAGCCCCGCCCGTAGAAGGGAGGTGGGTCTCTGTGGTTGGCCTCCCAAGGCACTCTCATCCAGGGGAGCGTTCTGCAAGTAAGATAAGTCAGGTGGAAAGAGGGAAACAAAAAACCAGCGAGCTTGACGATAGTACCTGCGAGGCGAGCCCATCATGGGGGGACTACGACGAAGAAGAGGATCCACCCCCGCCGGCCGAGCGCCGAACGGCCTTTGCCGTTTTAATGGAGGGTGGAGGCGGAGAGCGCCGCAGAGAAATCTAGGAGGCGATGGCGGCGGCTTTCCCCTTCTGGGCCGCTTGCAAGGCCTTCAGGCGAGCCAACATTTCGTCTTTCTTCGACATCGCGTTAGGGCTCGCGGCGAGCAAGAAAAGGGAGAGAAGAACAGAAAAGTCTGAATGCCAGCCGGGAAGGGTGGTATTTATAGTAGTGGGCATGGGGACCCACCGAAAGATTCTCGCCGCGTCACCAGGGGATTGGTGAATACCAGGGGTTGGACGGTTCTTCGCGAGCCTAAAAAGCCTCGCGAAGAGCGGGGATTGTGTACAACCCCGATATTCGCCTAGAGGTGAACAAAGATGGAGGAATAACTAACAAGCAAAAGTGATGTGGGAGGGACATACGCGCTAATGAGCAGAAAATAAGAGAGATAATAAAATTTGGCGAATACCATGCGTTTGTCGAACGGCGCTCTGCGAATGTCGAACGACGATCGATGAATTATATTATAGCAGCGCTTGACGATCCCGCCTCAGCTCAGCGGTCGACGAACAGAGCCCGTCTCAGCAGTCGACGAAGTCCTGAGTTTGACAAACTCCGTTGTCCGTTCGACGAATTTGCTTATCAGTCTGACGGTTGTCCCAGCGGCTACGTCTACCCTGTCTCAGCAGAAGAATTCGCAGGAGGAAGCGCGAGACCCGACATCGAGGGGCGTCGCCGGTAAGAATGCGAGCGAGGTCTTCACAGGCCGCTCACCCTGTTTCAAGGTCAACTCGCAAGAAGGCGAGCGAGCCAGGTACTCGTCGGCTGCTCGCAAGAGGGCGAGCGAGCCGGATACTCACCGGCTGCTCGCAAGAAGGCTGGCGAGTCGAGTACTCGCCGGTTGTTCGCAAGAAGGCAAGCGAGTCAGATCCCTTCCAAATCTTGGGGAGCGACGAGATCCGTCCTGCGTTCGATGAACGCCGAGCATTTGTTGAAATCGTCGAACTCAGTTCACCGTTCGACGAATCCCGTTCCCCGTTCGACGAATCCCGTTCCCTGTTCGACGAAACTCGTTCGACGAACTCACCTCTCTCGCGAGTGATGTTCTCCTAAACCACTCGTCCATAGGCTAAAGAGGTGGAGTTACTCCTCTGCCCCTGCTGGTCTGCAGGTAGCCGCTCCAAACATCGGAGTTTGGCTGTTAGCAGACCAAATTGGGGTGCGTTTAGTAAAACCAAAAGGCATAATTTCGCTATTGACAGACCATGAGTAAAAAACTATAAATAGACCTTAAAGGGCACCTTGGGAGAGGATGCCAATCTCAGATCTCTGAGCTTCTTCTCCCCTTGTTTACTTTGGTTTAGCTCTCTAGCTCTCCAAGGTGCCCGAGTCTCAGCTTTGGCTTGGGAGGGGAAGCGTTCAACGATCTTCCGGGTTAGTGGAGGGACCTCCTCGCTGTGACTAAGGTCTTAGTCATTTTCCTAGTCTTCAGTCTACCTTCTCCGAGGGATCGGTAAGGGCTAGCTTCCCCTCATTTCGGTGAGGGCCCCGAGCTTCACAAGAGACCGAGAAATTGGTTTCAACACTTTCCTCTTGAGAATCTGTTTTCAAGGAGAAAGGTTGATAAAGTCTCATACCAAGCTCTAGGTGCTTGCTTTTGACCATAAAATGCTCTCTTAAGAAAATAAACATGATCAGGACGAGTTGAGTTGATAAAACCTGGAGGTTATTCTACATAAACCTCTTCTTTCAAATCACCATTGAGAAAGACTGATTTTACATCCATCTGGTAAACTTTAAAACCTTTGTGTGCTGCATAAGCTTGAAATAGCCCGATTGATTCTAGCCTTACTACATATGCAAATGTTTGATCATAATCAATTCCTTCTTCCTGTCTATATCCTTTAGCAACTAGTCTAGATGTAATAATCACTCCTTGCTCATCCAGTTTGTTTCTGAATACCCACTTGGTTCCAATTATGTTATGACCTTGTGGTTTTGGAACTAGTTTCCAGACCTTGCATCTCTTGAATTGATTAATTCCTCTTGCATGGACAAAATCTAGAATGTATCTTTGTTTGTATCCTCAAATTTCTTTGGCTCTTCTTGAGGGAGGAAGCTTCAGAATAATGCTTCATTCATTGAGCTGCTTCTGGTTTGTACACCTTGATTAATGGTGCCCATAATTTGATCAGGTGGATGGTTTCTTTTGAACTTGATGACAGTTGCCAGCCTTCTATTTCCTGCTGGGATTTCTTCAACTAGTGGTGCTACCTCTTGCACTTCTGCTGGTTGAGTGTCTTCTTCTGTAGGATCATCATCTTGATTTTCTACTCCCCTATATCTATTCCCACTGAATGTGAGGAGGGGTGTTCTTTTTCCTATTCTGCGATTTATATCTTCAACTCTTTGAGTTTGGAGCTAGAGCCTGTGACAGAAATTCTAGAAGGCTATTCAAGTATCATGCTTGATCATTAAATACTACATTAATAGATTCTTCTATAGTTTTGGAATGGATTAAGTATGAAAGTGCACAGTTAACTTCACTAGAATTCTCTAGAGGGGGGGGGTGAATAGAGATTTAAAAAATATTTTGTGCAAAGTTAATAAATATATATATATATGTGTAATATTCACAGATTTAAGCTTCCCACACACCAACAAGAATTAAGCAAATAAAATAAAGAAATAGTAAAAAGAAAATCACAGCACAATACAAAGAAATATAGTGGTTCCCCAAACTTTGGGTAGTCCACTCTTCTACCCCCTTGGTAGGAACTCACTATCTTGCACTGAGTCTTTTGATAAGGAGACTCTTAGAACTATCCTGAGTCTTTTGATAAGGAGACTCTTAGAACCACTACAACTGAATTTTTTGAAGAGAGATTCTAAAAACTCTTTTACACGATTTGAAAATCAAATAAGAATAAGAAGAAGTAGAAGAAAAACAATTGAAGCAAGAAAGAATCTTCTTCCTAGCAAGAAGATTAGAAGCACAAGTATAGTGAATGAAATCTCTCTTCTATAGTGAGAAGGAGATTGTAGACCTTTTTCTCTTTCAGTGAGAGCTTTCAGAAATGGCAGCAGTATGGCTTTAGAGGGAGAAGAAGAAGGCTTTTTCTTTGCTGCAACACTCTTTCACTTTTCTCAGCTTTCTCACTTTTCAATTGGGAGTTTTTCCTCTTTTTCAAATGGATGGAGTGGATCACTTGTTGTTTCTCTTTGCCGACCTCCTTCTGTATTTATAGCTCTGTTTATTCAAAAATATTATTGTAGGAGGATAATCAATTAGCAGTCAGAGAGATAGTAAGAAGGAAAAGTTTTCATAATCATTATTTCTGTAGAAGGAAAGAGATCATTCTATTTTCAAATAATGTCCATAATAATCTTAATCAAATTAGCCAAGAATCATTTAGAAGGAAAGGTTGATTCAGAACGGCTAGAAAAGAATAATATAATTCCATAAAATTCAGATCTACAGAAAGATGGAAAGAGATCTGGCGTGTTTTTGAATCTATCATAGAAATCGACGTGCGTCGATTACTATTCGACGTGCGTCGATTACTATTCGACGTGCGTCGATTACTATTCGACGTAAGCGTCCATTTCAGCCTGGCTAGACGTCGAGAAGAAAATATGGAAGGAGCGTCGACAGCGGTGCGTCGACTTTACTGGGTGCGTCGACTAGAAATCAGAGGTACGTCGATTAAGGTTACATCAAAATCTGTTTAGAGTTACTTCGACTCATTTTGAGAGATACGTCGACTATACTTCGACGTTGCGTTGATTATTATTCGACGCATATTTACTTAAACTAATTATCTCACTCATTTTCTACTCATTTCTAGGGGTTAAGATAAATCATTTCCCCAACAATCTCCCCCTATTTGTCTTAACCCTGATCAGAGAGAAATTTTACTTTTTGTCCAAGGAATACCTTGATATACTAAAGAAGTTTGTCAAGCATTCATCAGAAGAAAAAAAATCATATATAAGTAAGTATCTTTCATAGGGTTTAAACCAAGAACTTCTTGTTATACATGAAATTAACAAAGGCAGAGTAGAGTTTCTTAGATAATTGTTCAACAACTTCAAAAATGTAGGGTCTGGCTCTATCAGGATGCTCTTGAAGATTTTTGATAATAGTGTGCAGTTTTGCCAAGCTCTTTTCAGCATCAGGGAGAGTGTCATTTATGGAATAACCCTTGCTGATGATAATTGCCGCCTTTTCATCAATCATCTCTATTGTGATGCCTTGAGGTTTCTCTCTCTTTTGTGTAGGTGTGGGCTCAGATGGTCCCTTGTTGTCAACCTTGGGCCTATATTTCCTTTTTCTTTTCTGGTTCTTGTTTCTCAGGGATCTCAGACATCTTTTCTTTCCCTTTCCAGGGTGAATCATGCCATTTGTCAAGTCCTTCTGACTTTTTAGGCTTCTTATAGGGAATGTAGGTATCTTCTGAACACCCTACACCCCTTTTGTGCTTTTGTCCTTTATCTAGGATAAGCTCTGCTTGAGGATTTTTCTTTTGATATGCTTCAACATCAAACAATTTCTTTGGAATTTTGATGGATGGTTCAGCAAGAATCTGTTCTTTGTTCATTCCCTTCTTGATCTTCTCTATCCAAGCATTTCTCTTATCTACTGTTTCTTTCATGGCTACTTCAAATTCATACAGGTCTCTTTCCCTTATTTCATTATTCCTCTTTTCCATTTCAGGGTCATTGTACTTCTTTACAGTACTGTCAGGAGAGATATTAGGAATCTTTTCAAACCTCTTTATCTCCTCACAAGCTTTTCTGTACTTCTTTTACTTTGCATATTCTTTCCTTTCTTCTTTGGAATATTTTTGCCAGTGAGGGATGACATCTTTTCTTTCCATTTGTCTTCTTGGACTTTGCCTAGGTAAGATTTGAGTAGTAAGTTTTGTTGATGGTGGAGGTAGAGGTAGTAGAGGAAGTGGAGTTTTCTCTTTAGGAAGATAAGGTGGAGAAGGAACTTTAGGAGGAGGAGTTTCTTCTGGAGGAACATCCTCAAGTCGAGGTGTCCTAAGTTTGATGTGATTGGCAGAGAAGCCAGGAGAGTGATACTGATATTCTTCCACACACAGGGGTGCATCAATCCAGACTTGCCCTTTCAGGTCATCAGAAGTAGCTGCTTCTTCCTGCCCCTGGACTTCTGTATTTTGTACTACAACAATCTCCCCCTGAACATATGGGGCATCTGCTTTGAATGCTGAATCCACAACAAGGTCTCCTTCTATATTGTATGATGAGGATATACCAGAGGGGTTTTTCTCCTTGAAGGTGTAGTCAGAGTGAGTGGAGAAGATTTGTGCCTATAAGAAGAATTAGGGTTTAGAGATTGGATAGGAATTAACCCTGAGCTGAAGAGTAATAGAGAAGAATATGAGGCTTAAGATTGATATAGAACCTGATTGGAGGGGTTTCTAGAGCAACTCTCCCCCTGGTTTATATCCTGCAAAAAGGGTATAAACCCTTTTGGCGACAGATTTTGTTCTTGAAGAAGAACATGAAGCTCAGGAAGAGATGCAGAGATGTCGGACAGTTTGGCTTCACAAGAGGCTAGCATGGAGGCACATTCATTGGAGAAATTTATCAGTCGTGATTGAAATTCATTCAGAAGTTGTTTTAGGGCATCATCTATTGCTTTGATGATAGCAGATTGAGCAGGAGTCGGCGCCATTGATATAGGTAGAAAGGTAGAAGACCAAATTTTTGGCGGTTTGGGAGAGTAGGAGTTATGAAATATGAGGTATTATTTAAAGAAGGTGAGACGTCGAAAAGGAAATAGAAATCGAGGTATATTAGGTAATCCAATCGTCAAAAGAAGAAAGGAAGATTTGTTTCCAGTTTTATCATGAAGTCGACGGTCCGTAGAGAAGGGATCGACGTATCTTTGTCTGTAAGAAATCAATTCCAGCGTTGAGTTCTTCTCGACGGTGCGTCGATAGGTAATCGACGCATCTTCAAGTGCTTTCTTAGTTTTGTTGTCCTCTTTTAGATTTGCCCAACAATGGTGTTTACAAGCTTCCATCAAGCATTCCTAAGGTGTTGATGAAGTAAGTATGCTTAGTTTCATCCAAGGATTTGGTAAAAATGTCTGCTCTTTGACTGTCTGTAGAAATATATTCTAAGGTTATCTTGCCTTTTTCTACATTGTCTCTAAGAAAGTGATGTCTGATCTCTATATGTTTGGTTCTACTATGAAGGACTGGATTGGATGCTATGGATATAGCACTAGAACTATCACAATAGATCTTAGAGTTATTTACTTCCAATTTATAGTCAAGAAGCTGATTTTGCATCCATAGGATTTGTGAACAACAGCTTCCAGCAGCTATATATTCAGCTTCAGCTGTTGAGGTTGAGACTGAAGTTTGTTTCTTACTGAACCATGATATTAGTCTGTCACCTAGGAATTGGCAAGTACCAGATGTGCTCTTTCTATCAACCCTACATCCAGCATAGTCTGCATCTGAGAAACCTGTCAATTCAAAGATGGGTTCTGCTGAGTACCATAGACCTAGTTCAGGTGTTCCCTTTAGGTATCTAAGAATCCTTTTTACAGAGGAGAGATGGGATTCTTTTGGATCAACCTGAAATCGAGCACATATGCAGGTGACAAACATAATGTCAGGTCTGCTAGCTGTTAGATAGAGAAGGGATCCTATGATTGCCGTATATGTCTTTTGATCTACTGATTTTCCCTTTTCATCCTTTTCTATAATGGCATTAGTTGTCATAGGTGTTTTCATGGTAGAAGTTGATTCCATGCCAAACTTTTTGATTAATTCTTTAGTGTATTTAGATTGTGAGATAAAGATCCCCTCACTGTTTTGTTTTACTTGTAGCCCTAAGAAATAAGAGAGTTCTCCCATACTACTCATTTCAAATTTATATTGCATTAGATTAGCAAATCTTTTACAGAGTTTGGGATGAGTTGAGCCAAAGATAATGTCATCTACATATATTTGAACAAGAAGGAGTTGATTCTTGTGTGTTCTATACCAATAACTGGGTAGTTTCTTGGTCTCTCAACTAAGTTCCATACTTTGTTTCTCTCAAACTGGCTTAGTTCTTCCTACATAGCTATAATCCAGTGAGGATCACGATTTGCTTCTTCAAACTTCTTTGGTTCAACTTGTGATAAGAAGCATTGGAGCATCATCCCACTGGAGACTTGGTGTCTTGTTCTTACTCCAGTATTGGGGTCTCCAATTACTTGGGATTGTGGATGATTTTTCATATTGATTCCTGTCCTGCTTGGATTTGTAATAGGAACATTTCCCACTTGTTCTTCTTGAACTATGTTCTCTTGTGGGAGTTCGTTTTGATTGCTCTTTTCTGAATCTTCTTCATGTTCCTGTTCAGATTCCTCACTTGGTTCCTGTAGCTGGTTTTCTTTCCCAGTGTCTATGTTCTCTAGAGTTAGTTGTTCAAACTGAGTCTCTATGCAGCTGTGTTCCTGTGGAAAAGGACTGGTGGAAGTTTCTTCCCATTTAAAGAATATGTTAGTTTCATCAAATATAATATGCATGGATTCTTCAATTTTGTGAGTTCTCCTGTTATAGCACCTATAAGCTTTACTAGATGATGAGTACCCCAGAAATATCCCATCATCAGACTTCTTGTCAAACTTGGCAAGATGATCTTTCCCATTGTTTAGTATAAAGCAAGTACATCCAAAAGTCTTAAAGTATCTAACAGTGGGTGTTTTTCCCTTCAGAAGCTCATATGGAGTTTTTAACTTGGTTTTGTGTATGAGGCTTCTATTCAGAACATAGTTTGCAGTGTTGACTGCTTCAGCCCAGAAGGTATTTGGTAATCCTGATTCTGCAAGCAGGGTCCTTCCTGATTCAATTAAGGTTCTATTCTTTCTTTCAGCAACTCCATTTTGTTGAGGAGTTCTAGGTGCTGAGAAGCTTTGTTTGATCCCTTCATCCTCACAGAAACTATAGATTAACTGATTTTCAAATTCAGTCCCATGATCACTTTTGATAATGGAAACAGGAGTATTGAATTCAGATTGAATCTGTCTTATGAATCTTGAGAGAATCTTGTGGGTTTCAGTAGAATAGTCATCCACAATGACTAGGGTATAGGACTTTCCACCTAAGCTCTGAGTGGATATAGGACCAAAGAGATCCATGTGCAGTAAGTAGAGAATCCTAAGGGAGTCATCCTTACCAATTTGTTTGAAGGATGATTTGATCTGTTTTCCTAGTTGGCAGGGTCTACAAGGAGAATCCTTAGAGTACCCACCCTTTTGTAGATCTCTGACTAGGTTATTCTTTGCTAATTCACTAATGGTTTTATAGTTTAGATGGACCAGCCTCCTATGCCATAATTCACTTTTATCAATAATGTTGTTGAACAAACAAATCTCTGTGTGAGTGGAGCTAAAATCTACTATATATACTTTCCCTTTTCTAATTCCATTGAGTACAATGGCACCAGTCATGATATCAACAACACGGCAAACAAGTTTGGTAAATTTTACCTCATACTTACCACTGTCACATATCTGACTTATACTTATCAGATTGTGTTTTAGTCCTTTGACTACTGCCACATTCTTGAAGGTTACTTTTCCTTCTTTGAAATCTCCAAAGCCCCTGGTTTGCTCACAGCTAGAGTCTCCAAAAGTCACTGGTGGTCCATGTCTATCCTCAAAGTTGGTTAATAGATTTTTGTACCTTGTCATGTGCATGGAACATCCACTGTCCAAGTACCACACCAGCCTGAAGATGTGATACACCTGCACATAAAATTTAAACATTAGTTTGGACCCTGCTAAGGTGGGGTCCCTTCCTCCCACCAGTGAAAGGTTTAATGAAAGAATAAGTGGCTCTTTCAGTGTACCCTTTCTTCTTTAGGGGTGTTGGTTTATCATACCAACAGTCATTGGTAATATTGCAGAAATAGTATTCATAATAAAGGGAAATGGATTGAGAAGACTTATGGGGAAAGGAGAAATTCCTGTCAGATTGGTTGCGTCGACAGGAATTCAACGTATGTTCATGGTTGCGTCGGGTAGAAGTCGACACTTCCTTCACTCTGCGTTTACTTCTAGTCAAAGCATAGGAGAAGTTGCGTTTGTTGAAAGTCGACGCACTTTGGGGTGTGCGTTGATTAGAAATCGATGCATCATTTAAGTTGCGTCGAGTAGAACTCGACGCACGTTGATAATAACTCGACGTAATTTTATTTCTTTTCTGAGGATATTTACCTAGGATTCCTTCATATATAGTGAAATTATTTTTTTTTAAAGTAGTTGTTGTTTTCAGATTTTCTTGTGAATTCTCTCCTATCAGATTATTCTTCCTAGTGAAGTGGATAGGATATCTCCAAACAGATTTGCTGGATGATTGAGGTCTAGGTTCTAAATCAGTATTAAACTCTAGTTGTCTAAATCTATCAGTGAGATTTTCAGAAATATTTTTGAGCTTTTGACTTCTGCCATTTAGAGAATCTTCAAAGGTTTTGCCTTTGCTAGCTCATTTCTTAGTGTTTGATTTTCAGTATTGATTTTATCTAGTTGCTCCTCTGATCTAGAGAGTTCTTGACTACGCTCATAGTTTTTATATTGTGTATCCATTTGTTTGAGATTGTTCAATTCATTTCTTAGTTTTTTTATTTCTTTCTCAGATTTGACTTGATCTAAACAAAATTCTTTGAAATTATTTTTGAATTTAGTAGAAGAAAAATCTATATCATCAGATATATTTACCAGAGATTTATCTTCAGGCTTCTCAGTAGACATCAAATAGTTTTCCTCCTACTTAGCCTCTTCTTGATCATTTTCAGATGAGGCACTTCCTTCAGATTCTGAATCACTCCATGATTGAGCAATGAATCCTTTCTCTTTCTTCTTCTTCTTTAGATCTGTTCTTTTCAGATCTTTCTTATTACTGATCTCTTTAGGACATTCAGGTGCAATGTGTCCAGGTTTCCTGCAAGAGTAACATATAATTTCTTTAGTAGGAGTTTTGTCATACCTGGTTTTTGAGTCTCTCCTTCTAGATCCTTCTGTTTTGATCCACTTCTTGAATCTTCTGGCCAATAGACTGATCAGTTCCTTATCACTTGTATAGGGTTCACCTGCAGTAGCCTTTAAGGCAATACTCTTTCCTTTGAGAGTGAAGGAGTCTTTTCTTTCTCTTCTTTCTCAGATCTTGTTTTCAACAACTGTTCATAAGATCTTAATTTTCCCAACAGAACATCTGTTGAGATTTCTTTTTGGCTTATGTAGTCTCTAATTGGCCAGATTCTTGAGTCTCAAGAGCTAGGGAAGCAAGTTAGCAATTTGTCATTTATCTCAGTGAGAGATATGTCCTTCTCAAGTGTTCTCAACTCATTTATTATGAGGCTGAATCTGGCATACATGTCAGCAACACTTTCACTATCTTTCTTCTGGATGTTTTCATATTGAGAGATGAGTAATGCCTTTTTGTCCTTTCTCTCATCAGCACTCCCTTCTACCATTTTAGTGAGAGCTTCCCATATTTCCTTAGCTGACCCACATTCAGCAATCTCTTGGAAGATTTCATCTGAGAGGGTTGAGACTAATATATTCATACCCTTGGCATCATAAGCTTGGGCGTTCTTTTCTTCATCTGTTCATTCAGCCCTTGGAGCAAGTGTTTGTGTGACCTCTCCACTTGAGTCCTTTTTGAATGGCTTGGGAGGACCTGTCATAATAACATCATATAGTTCTTCATTAATAGAATTTAAATAAATTCTAATTCTTGTTTTCCAAAGTGCAAACTTTTCAAGGTTGCAAATTGGTGGTCTGGTGGAAGCATAATCTTTGACTTGTGCCATAAAAAATTTTTTAGAAATATATATATGAGGTAGGATCTTTTTGATCAAGGAGTTACCCTTTTTTTAATCAACCTCGCTTTGATACCAATTGAAAATGCACAGTTAACCTCACTAGAATTCTCTAGAGGGGGGGGGGGGGGGGGGGGGGTGAATAGAGATTTAAAAAATATTTTGTGCAAAATTAATAAATATATATATATAAGTGTAATATTCACAGATTTAAGCTTCTCACACACCAACAAGAATTAAGCAAATAAAATAAAGAAATAGCAAAAAGAAAATCACAGCACAACACAAAGAAATATAGTGGTTCCCCAAACTTTGGGTAGTTCACTCTTCTACCCCCTTGGTAGGAATTCACTATCTTGCACTGAGTCTTTTGATAAGGAGACTCTTAGAACCAGCCTGAGTCTTTTGATAAGGAGACTCTTAAAACCACTACAACTGAATTTTTTGAAGAGAGATTCTAAAAACTCTTTTACACAATTTGAAAATCAAATAAGAATAAGAAGAAGAAGATAGAAGAAAACAATTGAAGCAAGAAGATTAGAAGCACAAGTATAGTGAATGAAATCTCTCTTCTATAGTGAGAAGGAGATTGTAGGCCTTTTTCTCTTTCAGTGAGAGCTTTCAGAAATGGCAGCAGTATGGCTTTAGAGGGAGAAGAAGAAGGCTTTTTCTTTGCTGCAGCACTCTTTCACTTTTCTCAGCTTTCTCACTTTTCAATTGGGAGATTTTCCTCTTTTTCAAATGGATGGAGTGGATCACTTGTTGTTTCTCTTTGCCGACCTCCTTCTATATTTATAGCTCTGTTTATTCAAAAATATTGCTGTAGGAGGATAATCAATTAGCAGTCAGAGAAATAGTAAGAAGGAAAAGTTTCCATAATCATTATTTCTGTAGAAGGAAAGAGATCATTCTATTTTCAAATAATGTCCATAATAATGTTAATCAAATTAGCCAAGAATCATTTAGAAGGAAAGATTGATTCAGAACGGCTAGAAAAGAATAATATAATTCCATAAAATTCAGATCTACAGAAAGATGGAAAGAGATCTGGCGTGTTTTTGAATCTGTCACAGAAATCGACGTGCGTCGATTACTATTCGACGTAAGCGTTTATTTCAGCCTGGCTAGACGTCGAGAAGAAAATATGGAAGGAGCGTCGACAGCGGTGCGTCGACTTTACTGGGTGCGTCGACTAGAAATCAGAGGTACGTCGATTAAGGTTACATCGAAATCTGTTTAGAGTTACTTCGACTCATTTTGAGAGATACGTCGACTATACTTCGACGTTGCGTCGATTATTATTCGACGCATTTTTACTTAAACTAATTATCTCACTCATTTTCTACTCATTTCTAGGGGTTAAGATAAATCATTTCCCCAATAAAGTATATCCTATAGGCTCTGCTATGATGGTTATATCCAACAAAGATGCCTTCAAAGCATTTCTTAGCAAACTTTGTTAAGTGATGCTTCCCATTGTTTAGGACATAGCACTTACTTCCAAAAATTGTGAAGTAGGCCAAGGTTGGCTTCCTACCTTTCAATAGTTCATAGGGAGTCTTGTTGTGAGTTCTGTTGATTAGAGCTCTATTTTGCACATGACAAGTTGTATTGACTGCATCAGCCCAAAAATATTTTGGTAGTGAGAAGTCGCTCAACATGGATCTGCTTACCTCAATGAGTGTTCTATTCTTTCTCTCAGCAACTCCATTTTGATGTGGAGTTCTTGGAGAGGAAAACTCTTGTAAGATACCTAAAATCTCACAAAACTTTGTCATTGCTCTAGACTGAAATTCTGTTCCATGATTACTTCTGATTTTGACAACTGAACAGTTCAGTTCATTTTGAATTTGTTTGACAAATGTGATGAAGACTTCTAGGGTATCTAACTTATGTTTAAGAAAGAACACCCATGCAAACCTAGAGTAATCATCTAAAATCACAAATGTATAAGGCTTGCCTCCTAAAGTTTGAATTGACATTGGGACAAACAAGTCTATGTGCAACATGTATAAATATCTAGTGGAATCCTTTAATCCAATTGACTTGAAGGAGGCCTATGTTTTCTTTCCCATTTGACAAGCACGACAAGGGCCTTCTTGTGCACAATTCCACTTGGGACCATCTCTAACCAAGTTTTCTGATAGGAGCTTATTGATAGATTTTTAATTTATATGGGTCAGTCTCTTGTGTCATTGGATACAAAGAGATGCCCTACTAGTTGCCATTAAACAGTTAAGGGATTGTAAGCTAGATCAAAGGAAATTAAGACAATACACATTTACACTCCTAGTGCTAGTAAGAATAACTTCAGAGTTTTCAGTATTCTTAATGAGGCACTTCCTTTTGGAAAATGACTACATAGTCAAGATCACAAAGTTGACTTATGCTTATCAGATTATGTTGCAATCCTTCCACATAAGCTACCCTTGAGATGGTACCTATGCCATTAGTGACTTTACCATAACCATTTATTTTCCCTCTGTCAGATCCTCCAAATATCACTTTAGGACCACTTTTGACAGAAGTGAATTCTTTCAAAAGTCTTCTTGTTCCAGTCATGTGCCTGGAACATCCACTGTCCAAATACCAGATTGGAGTTTGATTGGTCTTTGGACATACCTGCAAAAATAAACTATTTCTTCTTAGGTACCCAAAACCTGGTGGGTCCTAGATTCCTGTTAGTCATGAAGAACACACTAGATCTACCTGCTCTAGGATGTGCATAATGGTTTTTAACAAGATTGTTTGTCAGCTTGGCATTGATTGCCCTTGGAACTGTTAGGTTGAACCAACAAACAATTGCAAAGTGGACAATCTTGCCACATCACCAACATTCAAACTTGTTGTAACTCATTTTCTTGCTTTATGAAGAAACATGATTCCTTTGTATGTGAGTATAAGGATATTTAAGGGAGATTGAATTTCACTGCATGTGATTGTAGTGTTGGTTATTCCCACCCACAGCTTTGCTTCTTAGATCAGTCTTCTTTAAAGATGTCTTCCCCTTCCTAGAGACAAGGGATTCATGTTTCCTCATGATGATCTCTTAATGAGGTACCTTTAATGCACTGGGCACATCCTTGATTCCACTTGTGGAACACTCATTCTTAAGGTGGCCATAAATGGATTCCAGATCATACTTGTTGGAGGGTGATATTACCTTCCTAAAGTTGATTTTCTTCTCCATAGGTTTGCCTGATTTACCTTTCTTAAGGTATCCTAGGCCTCTTTTATGAGTGGAGGAGAAGACATCAATCAAGTGATGAATAGTCTTAGGTTTGGAAAAGCTGGCTACAAGCTTCCTTTCAATAAGAAGTTTGTCTTCCAAATCTTTGATTTTCTTTTCCCTAGATATCAGGGCACTAGATTGATCTCCACTTTTCTTTAGAGATTCAACCACTATGGTGAGGACATTGCATAGCTCCTTGCTGTCAATTAAAGCTTTCAGAGTTTTCCCAAACTTACTCATTAGCTTAAGATTGGAGCTTGCATTATAGTCCTTTTGAGTTGGCAGAATTTTGCATTCTCCAGAGTTAGCCTTTCATCTTTCTCAGAGATGTCAAAGTTTCTTGCTTGAAGAGATAAGATCTCTTCAGCTTTCTCTTTGCAAGGCTTCTTGCTTCTTTTAAGGGCTTCAAGAAATTCTCCATATTGATCTAATAAGTCCCCTTCAGATTCATCTTCTGAGGAAAAATTTGCCTCATAGTCAGTATTTGAAACTGATAAAGAGGCTTTGATGGGTACCTGTGCAGAGAGAGAATTCTCCTACTTTTCTTCTTCACTTATGGCCATGGCTGCCATATATTCCTCTTCTTATAATGATGAGGAGGAGTTACTCTAATCATCACTCAGGGTTTTGCACTTCTTAGCCAAGAAGCTCTTTTCCCTGAAAGCATTTTTATCTTCAGGTTTTCTATTGTCTCTTCTTTTAGAAGGACATTCAGTTATCATGTGTCTAGCTTTCCTGCATCCATAATAAATAGTTTCAGTAGAAGAGTGTTTGTTATGTTTGGAATCATACTTGTCCCCTTTTTCTTTGTGGGGATTGTGGTTTCTTCTTGAGTTTGAGGAAGATGAATATTTTCCTTTTTCTTTCCTCCTTTTTTTGAGAATCTTCATGAAGTTCTTGGAGAATAGAATGAGCTCCCCATCAGACAGTCTTGTGTTGGTGGAGCTTGTCTCAGATTCTTCAGCTTCAGACTCATTGTTCTTTTTGGAGTTTTCATCTTTGAGGGCTACTGATTTTTCTTTGTGATTAGGCCCGATGTTGTCTTCTTTAGCTTTCCTGGTGTTTAATTGTAACTCATAAGAGAGAAGTTTTCCGAACAAGTTTTGGGGTTCCATGTTGCTCAGATTTCCTACTTCTCTTATAGAACAGATTTTAGTGTCCCATTCTTTGTGAAGGGATCTCAGGAATTCGTCATTAAGCTCATAATTTGAGAACACCCTTCCATAGGTTCTAAGACCATTCACAATTCTAGAAAAAATTTCATAGCATTGGGAGATAGAGTCCCTCTTATCCTGTCTGAATGCCTCATATTCTTGATTCAGGAGGGATTTCTTATCATCCCTGACTTCGGCAGTTCCTTCCATGTAGACTACAAGAGAGTCCCACATTTCTTTGGCAGTTTTGCAATGCACTAGATTCTGGAATATAGATACATCAATAGCACTTATCAAAATATTTTTGGCCCTCTTCTCCATGGTGGCAAGTACTATTTCATCCTTATTCATCTCAGCATATTTCTTGGGAACTGTAGCAATAGTGCTGGAGGATGGGATGTTCATTGGAATGAATGGACCATCTTTAATGGTCATGAAAAATCCTTGCATCAGACCTCCATGTAAAGCTTCACTCATTCCTTCCATATGGCAAAGTTCTCCTTTCTGCATATGGGCAATTTCATAGAACTAGTTCTTTGTAATTCTCTCCAATCATGGTGTGAATATAGATCAATCCTTAGTAGATCTTGTTCCTTAGCTGTAAAGCTATTTATAATTGAACCTACCTCTGATACCAATTGTGACTAAGATTACATCTAGAGGGGGTGAATAGTGTGATATGTGATTTATGATATCATTTGAGAAATAAAAACACAAAACAAGCAATCACAGAAGACACAATGATTTATAGTGGTTCCCCAAGAATTGGGTACATCCACTTTCCCCCTTCACCTATCTAGCAATGTGCTAGACTAGACAATCTCCTCCAAAACTCAAAACTCAATCAGAGTTCCTACCCCAGTCTTTATAATTCCAGACTTGCACTCAGATCTATAGATAGATCCTACGTCAGATCACAGAGACATTACACTCAGATCACAAAGATCCTACACACAGATCACAAAGATCCTACCTCAGATTCTCACAGGAATCCTACACTCAGATCACAAGGATCTTACAACACTATTTATAGAATTATAGTTTTACAATGATTAACTCAGTAGAAGATTGAAGTTCAGATCTTGAGTCTTGAGTAGAAGATTATCAGTAGTCTTCTTCTTCCTTGATAGATAGAATAATGTTTGAATAATGAATCTGGATCAAGGGAATGAAAGGCAGCAGCAGTAATCCTTCTTAAGTGGATGAGCAGTTGTGTTGGAACCATAGCTTTTGATTTGAGTTAGGATCCATCCTTTTGTTAAATCTAATAATTTAGATCAATCTAAATTAACACAAATTAAATATGATGCGATCGAAACGGAGAATATACTTAAGCAAATAACATAAGTTCTCTACGTTCGACAAATGTCGAACGGCGCTCGACAAATAGCCAGACGGCGCTCGATAAATATTCATCAGAACAGCGTTCGACAAATAGCGAACGGCGCTCGACGAATCCAGTCAGAACAATTGGAGCGGGCAGGCATTCTCTGAACGACACTCGACAAACTCAATCCAGCCAGTCTCAGCGGTCGACAAGTGAAGACAATTGCTCAGCACAAATCTTCAGAAAGGCGCTCAACAAATGTCGTTCAGTGCTCGACAAATTCTAGCCAGAGCTCGACTAATATTTTATTTTGCTATCTTTCTTTATAATATAATATTTAACTTAGCCGTTGCAGATCAATAAATATTATAGCCGTTGCAGATCAGCTTTAAATGAACAGAAACGGCAGGTTATCTTCTCGAAGAGTCAAATCATTGATGGAGACCTAAGCTCTTTCCTTCTTCCCGAGAGAAGAATTCAAATTAAGGGCAAGGGTCCTCAGATTATATAAAGAAGAAGAGAAAGGAGAAAGAACGAGGATATGAAGTACACACACAACCGAAACACAGAGAGCAAAAATCTATTCTTTTCTTTGCTAACACTTTCCTGCAGATTACATACATCCTGAGACACAAATCACAACTACTTGCTCAGGATTATCACTGCACAAAAGGAAAGAAACTGTGTACAATCAAAAGGAGAGACCTCCAGAACTGTCATCCTTCTATATCAGACAGGGGGAGCTCTTCAACATAATATTCAGATCCATTCAACACCATATCAGGATCTTCAAGAGTCTTCTCATACAGAGAAGAACATTATATTTTCTGTTTTTCATTACTCTTTTTCCTTCCTCTCTTGTACAGGGTTATAACTCCCTTCAAAAGTTAATCTCGGTGACAGGGCACCTTAGCAAAAACCTGCAGTTTGGTTAGAGCAGCTTATCAACAGCTCACCTGGTGTGAGGGCACCTTATCAACAGCCTCATAGTGGATTCCTACCAGTGGGTAGAAGAGTAGATGTACCCAGTTGAGGGGAACTACTATACATCTTGTGTCATCGGGATTGTTTGATTCTTGTTTGCTCTGTTTTACTTCTTTACCTGTGCTGTGTTTTATTTGCACTTTAACTGTTTAGATTTATTACTCAATCAAGCAAACTTAACCAAGATCTTTTAATAAAGTAAATAAGAACTAAAACACTCCACTTTCAAGTTGAAGTTTCTTCAGAGAATGAATCAATTAGCACTCTTGAGAATTTAGAGTGATCTTGATGTTGATGGCAAAAATGACTTAGGATTCTTTGCTGTCGAATTTGTATGCTTCAGATCATTAGTCTCAATAGAAGGACATTCTCTCCTTTTATAATGTTGTAAGCATTTAAATGGAAATGGAGAAGATTAGAGAATCAGAAAATTTGAACTTTCAAATTTGACCAATAAAAGGATATATTCAAATTTGGCTCAATTTGGAATATTCCATATAAGGTAATTAAGGTCAGGAAGGAATGTAAAAAACTGACAGATATTTTAGTAATGATAATTGATTATTTCATTCCATAATCAATTCTCCAACGGATTTAATCTAATAATGACTTCATAGAAGTAGCATGAAAATACGCCTTGATTTGCGTGAAAAGGTTGATGATATAATGATGACACGTGTTGTTCAAGCACTTAGAATAATGTTGGATGAACTAAAGTCTGCCCCGTCGATTTGGAGATCATCCCGTCGATCGATATTGATCCAATCGATTCTTTGTCCAGTCGACTTGCAGAATCGATATATTGTCCCGTCGAATTTTCCTTGAGAGAAAGTAGTTGAGCTTAGCATAGATAGTCTGTCAAATCGATTAACTCTGTCGACTTATCTTCATGTCGATCGTTTAAGTACGATCGACAGACCGCCTCATCGATTTTTACTTAATAATATTCTGACATTTCTGCATTCTGAATTCAGCAATTTTTCTTGATCTTTCCAAGTGGTGAATTCAAGATAGATACCAGTATGTCTTTAATTTATATTCTTGATGTTATATAGCACAAGAAACTGCTTGGTCTAAGTGACCCTAAACAATATTCATATATTTAATCAATCATAGATTTTGAGTACATGTCTCAAGCATAATCAATAATTCATCAAACACAGTAGGTTTATTATTATGTTAATGTTCTTCTTCAAATAAGGAATCATGGGTATCAAATTCCCAACAGACTTAATAAAATAGAACTATACCTAGCCTTTTCTATACATCATTATGGCTTATCCTAAGATCACTTTTTCCTAATCTGTTTTATCAAATCAGAGGTTTTTCCCAACAGTCATATCAACTATATATTTTATAGCAGTGTTGTTTTTGTCTAAACTCACCGGAGCAAAAAAGTAGTGCCAAATGAACACTTAATCTTGTTCTAGGTCGTTCAACGCACTTGCGAACCGGCCGAGACAGACCATCTTGGCTCGAGAGTGAGACAAACGCGCAAACAGTCAAAAAGAGAACTAACAGTAGATAACAAGATTTTACGTGGAAAACTAGGAAAATGAAAATAACCACGGGGCTAGACCAAGTTTGGACGAAATCCACCAGTTGCAGCCGAGTACATAAATTAGCCTTTTAATGGGTGACAGAACACCACTCGTTTACAAGTATTTCCAAGTATCCGGTGTTGGGCAGAGCGGAGCGCAGGATGCGCGCACTAGAGCGGAGCACGTAGGCATGCACTGGAGTGGAGCACGTGGGCTTGCATTGGAGCGGAGGGAAGGAAGTGCACATTGGATCAGACTTGAAAGCAGAGCGAGCACGTGGGAAGCACATGTTGAGCAAAAGAATGATGTTGCACTCGTATCAACCACACGAGTCTAACGTAACTGACGGAAGTCGATTTTGAGCACATATGCTCAATATGCTAAACTATCATCGTCGTGACGCGCTATAGTACTCAAAATGGTCACTTTCACCAAATGACCTTGGATTGGAATGAAATAAGTTCTGTTGCACTCATATCGACCATACAAGTCTAACACAACTGACGGAAGTCGATTCGAGGGCACGTATGCGCAATATAATAAAATAGCGTTGTCGTGATGCGTAACGGTACTCAAAATGGTCACTTTCACCAAATGACCTCATATTGGAATGAAATAAGTTTCATTGCACTCGTATAGACCATAAGAGTTTAACGCAACTGACAGAAGTCGATTCGGAGCACGTATGCTCAATATACTAAAATAACGTCGTCGTGACGCGCTACAGTACTCAAAATGGTCATTTTCGCCAAATGATCTCGGATTGGAACGAAACGAGTTCCATTGCACTCATATAGAGCATACGAGTCTAACAAAACTGACATAAGTCAATTTGGAGTATGTATGCTCAATATAGTAAAATAGCATCGTCGTGACGCACTACGGTACTCAAAATGGTTACGTCCACCAAATGACCGCAGATTGGAACGAAATGAGTTCCGTTGCACTCGTATCGACCAAAAGAGTCTAACGCAACTGACAGAAGTCAATTCGGAGCACATTTGCTCATTAAACTATTTTGGCATTGTGGCGAAGCACAATGTTACCAAAAATAGTCATTTCTCTAAATGACCACCATTATGGGGTGGAGGTCGGGTCGTGGTTTTCTATGACCGGGCCTAAGCTCCTCCAAGAGTTCAATTGAACTGGTTAGACCCTTTTTAAAGTTGGGATGTTATAAACCAACAAAATAAAGAATAATTTTCGTCCCCGAAAATGCGAGTGTGTCATGGGGTTTTTATACGGAACGTATTGTAGACAACTATAAGTGTCAAACGATCCCAATATTTTAAGGGTCTATAGATTTGGCTTTATCTAATGAGTTGTGTTGATAGCTTCTGCCATGTAATATAATTAGGGCTTAAGTGAAACAGAGGATAACTTTACCGTAGCCATGCTTATTCTGCAGTAGCTCTGATATATATTGTTCGCGGGAACATTTTGCGCGGACAAGTTGTATGCATAATGAATTACCAGCTTAGATAATTATACTGAGTAAGTAATTCTAGCATAATCGAATCCTGCCAATGTTTGCACATCTGAAACGCAAAAAAATTATGAGTTGTGTTCTGAAGGTAAGCAATATAAACTCATTAACATGTAATCAATTCTCATACGAAGGTTATATGTTAGTGGAATAGGTAAACATTACAATTTACATAAGTATTATAAAACCCATCAACATATAACCGACTACCTTACAAAAGTCATATGTTAGCAGAACAGATAAAAATTGCAATTAAGTAGTGAAAATCTATGAACATATAACCAACTCTCATACGAAGGTTATATGTTAATGGTACATGCAAATATGTATGTTTTGATGCAAATGATGCTTTTGCAATCCATGTACAATGAGTTCTCACGACTCATCACAACCACCTGTGTCGATATAGTTTGGTCGCTTCTCTTTCAGCAAGGTAGCGAACCCCGCGAGCCTCACCGATGTGGTCGTCGATGACAGTGGCCGGTCATGCCACTTCTAGGTGTGTTTGTACCGCACTATATAGGCCCCCATCGTATAATAAGGTGTACTTCTCGATGTGAGCAACATCCGGCAATTACGAAATCCGGCTAACTAGCGGAGTGATTCTTCGGGGAAATAATAAATAAATAACCTCCCGGGGTTCATACACTCCCTAGTGCCTCATGAGTCATCAACCTTCCCATGTCAGTACGAACGGTCCATGGGCATGACTGACCCACCACAACAATCACATAGAATAGGTTACCAATTTGCACCCTATGTTGGCATAGTTTGACCTTTTCTTCCAGCAGGGTCGCTATACCTGCGGGCCTCACCGTCGGGCAAAATAGTAACAGTGGTCGGTCTCTCCACTTCTGGGTATGCTCGTACCTCACTACCTAGGACCTGGCGTACATTGTGATGTACTCGGGGATGTAAACATCATCCTGAAATATTAGTTATCTAGCGGAGGGACCCAGCGGGGTAATAGCCTCCCGGGGTTCACACGCTCCCTGGTGCCCAAGCTTCGTCAAACCGGCTACCTAGCGGAGGGACTCATCGGGGTAATAACCTCCCGAGGTTCATACACTCCCTGGTGCCCAAGTTTCGGTCTCCATGTTGGCAGAACTAGCACGATCCATCACACAAGTAACCGTGCACATTTTGAAGAACGAAAATATAATCCTCTTTGGGAGCACCCCAAGTTGTTTCAAACTTTCAGTCACTCATGTGCGTTCTAAGGGTTCCTATGTTATCTTTTATTTGGATTCATTTTAGACACACAAATCCTTCCCTTGAAATGGTCTTATCCTAATTATGTAAATTCTCAAGTAAATGTTATGAATCTTCAATATAGCTTCAATTGGTAATCATATAATTCATTGCCTTTATCACAGAATTTGCAATCGTCAAATTTCATCAAACATATTTGAAATGATAATTGTCTACTATGACCAGATTATTTCATCAAGTAAGATCTCTTATTGAAGTTATCAATATAATCTATCATTTTCCAAGAAAAATTTGTGTGATTAGATTACATCGAATCGTAGTTGTTCTCCATGAAATTTGAAAATGAGAGTATAATCCCAATAAAACAAAGAGGCTTAAACATGTGGTTGAAATCATTAATGTAATCCTCAATCTGTATACAAAATTCTATTTGATTAGCTTACCTCGAATGGAATTTTGAAAAAAGACGAGAATTTATTCCCAATAAAACAAAGAGGCTTAAACCCGGGGTTCAAAATTTGAATTGGTCATTTGTAGGGTTTAATAAAAGTGTTTTATGGAGAAAATAAATCTCCGTTTGGGATTAGATGTGGTAAGGACATTTAAGTGTCGATATGAGTCATATAATTTTGTATGACTAAAACATAATTTGATAAATTCTTGTGAATATATAGATAAATATGTCAAATTTGTTATCACTTTACCCTTAAGGTCAACCACCACTTCTGCTGATGTGGTTCATCCCGAACCACGCTACAATGACTGATGGAAAAAGAGGTGTTTCTGTGATTAGTATTGGTCGAAAAGATCGGTTGCGCTCTGATCCATTTGTTATACCGCCTTCTTGGAATCGACGGTCCGATCGGGGGATCTTATCGCACACCACCATTTATGCATGACGCTGAAGCGACCACAAAGGGTGAAGGTACTTTCTTTTCCAACCCCTATCCTTGAACACTTCGTTGTCACGCATAAGGGTGATGTTAAGCGAATATCACTACATACCAACAGAATAGGGAAGCAGTTCTCTAGTGGAAGGCATCATTAACGAGTGCACCTTATAACACTTAGTGTAAGACATGGTCAATAGCGGAAGATTAATTATCACAGAAATCCAATACTCAATACCTATATGAGTAGCATTATTCTCTCTGCCGCATTAGACCCTATCAGTCAGAGCTCGGTACTATATATATATGGCCATTTACCGGGACCTCCCCTCTAACTCTGCTAAATTACTGAGAGCACCCCTCTTATTTTCGAAATTACAAAACACTCCCCTATAAGTTAGCATAATTACAAAAACTTCCCTTGAAGTTTTAATTTCATTACAAAAAACCCCATCAGTGTACAATTTCATTACAGAAAAACCCTGAATTTTTGTTCATGATGTTATGAAATGAAAAGTTCAAGGGAGGTTTTTGTAATTTCTAAAATAAGAGGGGTGCTCTCAGTAATTATGCTAACTTACAGGGGAGGTGCGGGTAATTATTTCAATATATATACCATGAGATAGGGCACAACAAAAGGGGATGCGGTCTAACAAATTTATACCTGAAGTAGCTTGTTCTGTGGCTTCCTCCACACCTGGGTGCTGTCTTTCACCTGCACCTGTCATCTGAGCTAACGGCAGGTTATTAGAACCACGAAAAGAATCCAATCCCCATTACCATCAATCATAGTATAACATTTAAGGGAGGAAATATCTGGACTTATATTAGGCCGTGACAGTCTTCCTGCGACCACCGCCTACGTACTTCGTATCATCATGCATACAGTCTCAGACCCACATAGTTCTATTAGTTTCGCACGGGTTGTCTTCCCAGACCGTCCTTCATGCGGGTTGCCTTAGAGTATAACTCGTCAGCCATCCGATTTTCTCCCCAAGGCATAATTTCTCGAAGGCACGATATATTCCCTTAGGAATAATTCTCGAAGGACAGTTTCATTCCCGTAGGAATTATATCTCGGAGGCACATTTCATTCCCGTAGTAATTATATCTCGGAGGCACAGTTTCATTCCCGTAGGAGTTTTATCTCGGAGTCACATTTCATTCCCGTTGGAATTATATCTCGGAGGCATAGTTCCATTCCCGTAAGAGTTTTATCTCGGAGGCACATTTCATTTTCGTAGGAATTATATCTCAGAGGCACAATTTCATTCCCGTAGGAATTTTATCTCGGAGGCACATTTCATTCCTGTAGGAATTATATCTCGGAGGCACATTTTCAGTCCAGTAGGAATTTTATCTCGGAGGCACATTTCATTCCCGTAGGAATTATATCTCGGAGGCACAGTTTCATTCTCGTAGGAATTATATCTCGGAGGCACCTTTCATTGAGGGCAACATTTAGATCACTGTAGGGATATTTCCCTTCATAGCGATATAGTTCCTATTGAAGGCGAATACATCATAGAATACTGAGCGATAGAAATTAAGTCGTTTCAATCGAAACCTTCATAAGTTAAACAAAGTCGTCGTCAAGGTACCCAAGGATTGAGTCAAAGGTTGGAACCTTATCCCGCCCGAATAAACTCATAAATCATAAATATATCAATGTGACTCTGGTAAACCCAGTCCATGGATGGACTTGACGTGAGTCATGGACTCTTGGGTTACGAACTAGCTTGTTCACAATAACAGCTTATAGCAATTAAACCGAAACCAGGGCATTCAAAGATTGAGTCAAAAGTTAAGACCTCTTCCTGTTCAATTGTGCATGTAAGCCTTACTTAAAGCTTTCTGAATCTGGTAGGCCTCAATCCATGGCTCAGCTTGCTGAGAGTCTTGGCCTCGTGGGTTACGAACCAATTCATTCACAGTATCAACCTCAGTTCAACCATATGCATGCAAGAAGGTAAACCCATCAATCGTTTGTCCTAGTTGATATTATTTTATCTCAGGCAAGGAGTTAAGACTTCGAACTCAATAACATTGCTCTCAGAACGAGAGAGTTGATCGAGTTTGGGGTTAGTAGGGGTTAACCTTGAGGAATTTCTCCACTCAAGGTCAACTTTATATTATAAGCAATTCTAAAAATAAAAAAACATAACATCGAACTGTCCCCTCGACTTGGGAGTTGCGGCCAGTTCGGTACTATTTAGGGTTGACCCTAAAGGAATGTCTCGTCTTCAGGTCAACTCTAAATGATAAACAATACTGAAATAGAAGCTAAAGCATTGATCTGCCCGCTCTACTCTAAAAAGCGGTGTCCAGTTCGGTACTATTTAGGGTTGACCCTGAAGGAATGTCTCGTCTTCAAGTCATCTCTAAATTATAGGTCATACTGAAACAAAAGCCAAAATATCAATCTGCCCGCTCTGCTCCAAAAAGTGGCAACCAGTTCAGTACTATTTATGGCTGACCCTGAATGAATGTCTCATCTTCAGGTCAACTCTAAATTATAGGTAATACTAAAATAAAAGCCAAAACATCGATTTGTCCACTCTGCTCCAAAAAGTGGGGGGCCAATTCGGTACTATTTAGGGTTGACCCCGAAGGAATGTCTCGTTTTCAGGTCAACTCTAAATTATAGGCAATACTAAAATAAAAGCCAAAACATCGATCTGTCCGCTCTGCTCCAAAAAGCGGCGGCCAGTTCGGTACTATTTGGGGTTGACCCTGAAGGAATGTCTCATCTTCAAGTCAACTCAAAATTATAGGCAATACTGAAACAAAATCCAAAACATCGATTTATCCACTCTGCTCCAAAAAGCGGCAGCCAGTTCGGTACTATTTAGGGTTGACCCTAAAGGAATGTCTCGTCTTCAGGTCAACTCTAAATTATAGGCAATACTGAAATAAAAGCAAAAACATCGATCTGTCCGCTCTGCTCCAAAAAGCGGCGACCAATTTGGTACTATTTTGGGTTGACCCTAAAGGAATGTCTCGCCTCCAGGTCATCTCTAAATTATAGGCAATACTGAAATAAAAGCCAAAATATCTATCTATCCGCTCTGATCCAAAAAGCGGTGTCCAGTTCGGTACTATTTAAGGTTGACCCTGAAGGAATGTCTCGTCTTCAGATCAACTCTACATTATAGGCAATACAGAAATAGCAGCCAAAACTTCGATCTTTCTGCTCTGCTCCAAAAAATGGCGGCCAATTCGGTACTATTTAGGGTTGACCCTGACAAAATGTCTCATCTTCAGGCCAACTCTAAATTATAGGCAATACTGAAACAAAAGCTAAAACATCGATCTGTCCTCTCTGCTCTAAAAGGCGGCAGTCAGTTTAGTACTATTTAGGGTTGACCCTAAAGGAATGTCTCATCTTCAAGTCAACTCTAAATTCTAGGCAATACTGAAATAAAAGCCAAAACATCGATCTGTCCGCTCTGCTCCAAAAAGCGGCGGCCAGTTCGGTACTATTTATGGTTGACACTGAAGGAATGTCTCATCTTCATGTCAACTCTAAATTATTGGAGCAACTAGATTTTTGGGTTGCTTGCATTATCTCCCGGTCATCTAAACGCTCCCCGCTATTTTATTTTATGAGTTTGCCTTATTTTATATTAGATAAAATAGTAACTAACTCGGAAAATTATCAAACTTTATCATGGGTTTATCATGCCCTTAAAGTGCTGCCATAAATTCTTCAGGGTCTCTTGAGGTATTAAAATAGCCTTAGCTAATTTATTCGTCCTCTCGTAGCTGTTAATTGAACTCCAAATATAGCAGGAATACTTTAAAAATTCCAAAACTTTTTCATATGGTGTGAATAAGCCCTCATACTTCCCATAATATTTGGAGACATTTTGAAGGAGTGGGTAATTCTCTATTAATTTAAAACAGAGGTTTTACTTATCTAGAAATAGTAAGCCTTTTCTAATAATTCCTAAATAATTCTAGTGGGTGTAGGTTAGTACTATAGAGGTTCCCTAATTATCTTAGAATTTTTCATCAATTTTCAAGCACTATGCTAATTTAAAACAGATATTTTACCCACTTTTTAAATACTAAAAATATATACTCATCTCAAAAAATTCTCAAAAAATTTCTGGAGGTAGCTCTTATCAGTACTTACAACTTCCATGTTTGAAGTTTTCTCGTTTAAGCCTGTTTTGGGCTTAGAAAAATAAAACCTATATATGCTATCAATAAACCACACCCACACTGATCTTGAAGAGCTCCCCGCGGCTGAGATAGCGTCGTAGGGAAAAGAATTGTGCCCCACAAAGTATCTTGCGTAGATCCGTTGTGGGGTGACCAATCATTAGCAGCCCTGATTAAGAACATCAGGGCCGCTGGATCTCTTAACAGAGATCCAACGGTACCTGTACCGCTGCGGTGGCTGAGAGCTCACGTGCTCTCGCCACCGTCGGCCCGGCGTTCCACCACCTCCGACCGGTTCGTCGGAGTCGGGTATCTCCTGTAGGTGGTCTGGCGGCCTTGAGCCGCCGATGATCGCCGACATATGTCCTTATAGAGGAGCGGAAGTCGGGCACCACCGGAGCTTCGCTCTCCGACGATGCCGGCGCCGAATCTTCTCCTAGAGAGGTTCGTAGAGCCCTCTCCAACGAAGATTGGTGCTCCATAGGTCGAAGGGCCCTTAGGGGCCCTCCATGCATCGTGGGGGCAGAAAGGTGACGGGGCTGAGGGCGGGGCTCGGTCGTCATCTCCGGCTCTGGCAAACACATAGGGCGGTGGGGCTGGTTTTGAAAAGACTCGGGAGGGGTTTCTGGAGGGTGTCCCATCAGGTGAAGCCATGGGAGGCCTTATATAGAGGTGGCTGAGAGCCCTCCTACCTCTCCTCCTCCTTCTTGGCCATTCACAGGCCATGGTTGGTCCAACCATGGTTGGGCTGAGGTGAGTGCTGGCAGCCTCCCATGGTGGGAGGGTACAGCTAGGTTAGACCTAAGGGTTAGGCTTAAGGTAGGCTTGCTTGGATGGACCAATGAGGGCTCACCTCTTGGATGTGTGTTTTGTCCTTTTTGGTTTGAGTGGAGGAGATTGGTTGGGGAGTTTTGGTTAGCCTTGGTTCCATCCACCAGCTGCCTAAGATGTGGGCCTGATGAGAGATTGTCATGGGGAGGATTTGGGTGAGTGGAGCTTGAGTGGGAAGGGTTTCAAAATCCAAAAATTCACCTCTTATAAGAGGGTTGACCAAGGTCAACCCTAAGTGGGTCCCCCATGTGGGTCAAAATCATTATGAGTCCCAGTCGTTGAGGGTCGAGTCATCATTGATGTGACGGGGTTGAAATCCAGTGCTCACGTATCTCGAGGATTCGTATAATTTTATGAGCATTTATTTTTATTTACTTGACTAAACGACGTCAAAATTGAGCGAAATGAATTCTGTTGCACTCGTATCATCTATACGAGTCTAACGCAACTTATAGAATTCAATTCGGAGCACGTTTGCTCAATATTTTAAACTGGCATTTTTGCGACGCTCGATGTTACTCAAAATAGTCATTTTCTCCAAACGACCTTGGATTGGAACGCGGCGAATTTTGTTGCACTCGTATCGGCCATACGAGTCTGATGCAAATGGCGGAAGTCGATTCGGAGCTCGTATGCTTAATATACTAAAATAGCGTCGTCGTGACGCGCTACGAAACTCAAAATGGTAACTTTCACCAAATGACCTCAGATTGGAACGAAATGAGTTATGTTGCTCTCGTAATGATCATACGAGTCTAACGCAACTGACGGAAGTCGAGTCGGAGCAAGTATGCTCAATATACTAAAATAGCGTCGTCGTGACGCGCTACGGTACTCAAAATGGTCAATATCACCAAATGACCTCGGATTGCAATGAAACGAGTTCTGTTGCACTCGTATCAACCATACGAGTCTAACGCACCTGACGGAAGTCGATTCGGAGTACGTATGCTCAATAAACTAAAACAACATTGTCGTGACGCGCTATAGTAATTAAAATGGTCACATTCACCAAATGACCTCGGATTGGAACGAAATGATTTCCGTTGCACTCATATCGACCATACGAGTCTAACGCAACTGACGGAAGTCGATTCAAGGCACGTATGCTCAATATACTAAAATAGCGTCGTCGTGACGCGCTACGACAAAATGGTTACTTTCACCAAATGACCTCAGATTGGAACAAAACGAGCTCCTTTGCACTCGTCTCGATCATACGAGTCTAACGCAACTGATAGAAGTCGATTTAGAGCACGTATGCTCAATATACTAAAATAGCGTCGTAGTGACGCGCTACACACTATAAAATAATAAGGCATTTGCTTCATTTTTAATTTGCTACGACGACATTTTTCAAACGTCTCTTATGCCTTGGCAATGTTTTTATAAATGTCGCAAAGGCGTCAAGGCATAATACGTCGCAGTTACATTCCGACATTTTTTACGTTTCCTCTGCATGTGATTAAATTGTTCTTCATTACTTTCAAGTCACCGCGACTTCCCGCAAACATAACATACATTATCATTTTTGTGTGTGCCCCAAAACAATGAACAAACATTTTCACAAGCATCAATCTTAATATAATTGTGACTTAACTTTGAACTGATTTTTTTGGCATCACGATAGTTTGCGGGGATCGTTTCATATCCACCTGGCACCGCACCCTGCAGGACTTTCAACAACATACTAAAATGTGTATTACTTTAATTACCTAGAGTATTAATTTGAAGAAGCTTTAATAAAAATGATAGTTTCGTGTATTCTTTACATCCTTCCCACAATGGTTTGTTTTCCTCTGAAAGAGATGTGTATAAATCATTAGCATTCATATTAACATGATCATGAGAATAGTCAAATATCTCATCTTCACCATGATGATCATTCAATAATTCTTGTTCATCCATGTTCTCCTCATGTGTCGTGTTAGGAATAGTTGCACGCAACAATTCATCCATGAGATCAACAAAGTTGTCATTAGTGTAAATTGAGTTTGTCGTAAAAGAAGATATATCATTAGGTCGGGCACCATTACTAGATAGTCGTCCATCATGATAAATCCACTCAGTGTAGTTTTCAATAATACCATTCCATACAAGATGTCCCTCTACCTCATCTCGATCTCACAGCTTTATATTTACACATTTTTTACAAGGACACTGACATTTTCCCCCAATTGGTGTATGCGTAGAATAAATCTAGCAAATATTCCATTCCTTCTACATAAGCCTTCGAATGTCGTGGCTCTCTCATCCATTTTTTATCCATTGGTAAATTATTTGGATGTGTACCTATACATATAGAGACAATAATCACAATGTTGAATAAGTCTTGGATTCAAAATTATCTATTAAGTTATGCCCATGACCAAAATAATGCAATAAGACAAAATATTAGACTACTCAAGTGATGAAGAAATAGTATTTGATCTTCTTACATGAAGTAATTATATTTGAAGAAGATACATAAAGATGAAATTTAGCATTTGAAGAAAAATAATTAATAAGCATAGAGAACACAAAAGGAATGTTCACATGAGTATAATTAATAAGCCTAGAGATCAATCATAGTTAATGTACTAGATTACTTCTGTCTGACAATTTACTGGTACCAATCCCGTTCAACTACAAGCAATTAAGGTGGTTAGCAATTATCTTGGAAAAAACTTTGAAAGTGAAATTGGAATGGCTAATAGGTCTAAAGTGATGAGGAGTTGTAGGATTTTAAAAATGTTCTCTAGTCCTGTTAAAAATATGATCATGGAATGCACCTGAAAGGTAGTAGAGCTGCAGTTCTGCCTATGCTAAACTGTAGTTGGGTTGTATCACAGCATTGACAAAAGTGCAGCTGATCTTTAACACATTCAATGCAAATATAATGAGTCTGACTGATTTTAAGTCTTAGATATACACAACACACACATAATTGTAGCTTTATTTATCTTTCAAACATTGAAATATTATGAGAAGGCTAATGAATACGTATTTATACTAGATGAACCATTATGATTCTATTTGCATTTAACAAAAGATTACAAATCCGCAAATTCATCAATAAATTGATAGAGAATAAACAAATTAAAGCAAGAAAGAAACTATATGCACTAATATAATTAGTTAATTACTATTATTAATTAATATTTTTAAAGTTATACTTTTATTTAGATGTATGTGATATGTCACATGTTCATGAAAATTGATAATATGTAATTAGTCGGTACAGTGCGATTTTTGCGGTTTTCAAGATCCAAAAACCGCACCGAACCGCGCTCGGTTCGTAAAAGTTCAAAACCGCACCGCACCGAAACTATGCGGTGCGGTTTAAAAATCGGTGCAGGTGCTGGCGGTTTTTGCGGTTTTGTATGCTCACCTTGTGTAGATGGATGCAAGGCCCTAACAACTCCTTATACTGTGGATAAAGGTGGGCGGAAATCACTTTCAAATTGCTATAACTTTCTCTGGATCCACTTACACCTCTCTCTAGAGGTGATAAAACACAAGAAGTTGATTTAGTCCTAAAATAATTGGCATTTTAGCTAAGCTTCTATAACGTTTTTCCGCTCTCAAAATATAAAAAAATTAACTTAAGTTGCTAAACATGCTTAAAGAACACTAGATATCATCGTAAAAAACATTATAAACTTACTCAGAAATCTACATTAGAAGTACCAAATGACATAAATTGCCACTCATAGTGCTTATACTTAAAATTAAATGCAATTTTCACTCATTACGCACCTCCATCCAAATATGTGGATGTTCATGTCTAAAATATACTTTGGAGAAAACAATAAATTCATACAACTCACCTTGCAAATTATCGAACTTGGAAATATGATATAAGTATTTCATTATAACCTCGTTGATATCAAACTTGTCAATAAATATATGCATGGTTTCATCCCTCTTGGGAACTAGAAGGCTTGAAGTAGCGCACACTCGTCGACTCTCTATCATAGCCCTCTAACATGATTTGATTCACTTGTCTCTACAACTCCTAGGTTTCCTCTAAGTTACATTAATAGGTAAACTAGTTTGGGAGAACGACACCGGGAGCATGATCGATTTGGTTCTTCATCACCAGATTTCCTTTAAGGGATGAAAATCCTAAGGCATTTAAAGAAAAAAAATCAAACAATCAATAATTCCTTAAAGTTTGGCTTGTTATAGGTGCAGCAATGAGGTCCTAGTTTGCGGTCATGCTTCTACTTGTGCTTGACTTAGGTCTTCAGATTAGTCTCCATTTTCTAGTTCTGATGAACTTGTTAGTGACAAAGATAAGCTAAAATGATTCATCTTGCTCTTCAGTCCAGTGAAACGATCTGCTGCTGCCCGTGAACATAGCCTACCTTGGAGTGAACCATATAAGTCTTGTTTGGTGTCATTTTATCTCTTATTTTGCATGGTTCCCTAAGAAAATGTTTGGAGACCTTCAACTAATTAGTCCTATTGGGTCATTATATCATCTAGGGATATGGTCCATGGATCATGGGTAAGCCAAATTTCTCTATGAGTATTCTAGAGGCAATGTTCGAACATTAAATTACATATTTTTCTTTGAATAATGCATCAACTTTGTAATAAATTATATCTTTAGTTATCCTCAATTTGCAAGCCCATATTTCATGACCTTCTTGCCCTAATTCTAAATCAACAAAACTCTTATTCGTGTTCTTGGTTGGAGGAAAACATATGATTTTCGAGTTTCTTTCTTAACCCAGACATAAACTTCTATTACCAAATGATATTATCCGGGTTGATTAAGAAAAAGAAGATAACCTATGCACAAACATATATAAAATAATAAAAGACATGTACTAATCGAGGTTAAAGATATGGGTTAGAGAAGAATGTCGATCAAAGAAGATGACAAAAGTTTGACTTTAGCTTATATGGAGTAAGGAGATATAGGGAGATGACATAGGGAGAAATCCCAAAATTTATTGCAAGCTTTAGATGAAGACATCATCAAATGATTTATGCTGAAATGTTGACCATTGGAGATGAGGAATTTTCATCATTATTGGAGTAAGGTGAAAGATAAAATACTAAGCTCTCACTGTACTAAGACTCCGTTTGGCACGCCGGTGGCGGTCATGAGCACGGTGGTTATGAACCGTCGTCGTTCATGAACTCCCGACCTCACCTAAGGAACTTCCATCCACCTTTATGTTCAAAATTAGTTCTTTTTTTATGTGATGGCCACAACCGTTGTCATGCAAAATATATATTTTATGACTATGAAGTTTTTGTTCAAATTCACCGGAGCAAAAACACAGCGCCAAACAAAGGCTAAGTCCTGTGAATGGCATCTGTAGAGATAATTAAGAAATACAAACTATTAAGGAAACATTTTGTTAGAGATAAGCATGTGGTATATTAGTTATACGGAGAAAAAGAGCTATGATAGAGATAAGGATACAAATGAGAGTGCTTACGAATATGAGAGGAAGGATACATGATCGGTGGTTAGATTTATTGCTTGTGCATCATCGGAGATTGATGAAGTTTTCTTTGTTTATGAAGGTCGAAGAAATGTCCAATTGATCTTTTAGTGGTATAAATAGGCATGCTATCACGGATGAGATTAAGGGCCCGTTTGGCACAGTGGTGGCAATCGTTAACTCCGCGGTTACTAACCGTCAATAGTGCACGCCCGATCTCACCGAAGAAATTTCATCCATTTCTATGTTCAAAATTACTTTTATTTCCTTAGTGACAGTCATAATCATTGTTATGTTAATCACATTACATGACGGTGTTGTTTTGATCCAAACTCACCGTAGCAAAATGCCGCACCAAATAGATAACGGTTCATAACCAACACGTTCACGACCGCCACTGTCATGCCAACGAAGCCTAAAGGAAGTAATATTTATCAACCTTAGGGAGACTATATTATACTATGGCTTACTTTCATGTATCACTCATGTTGAGGAAAAGATCTTGATAATGTGGAAGATCCAAGAAATGACATAAGGGTCTTTGATACGCCGATTATTCATTGAAGATGAAGAGATGTTCTTTTGATCTCTCCTTCTCTAAACAATATTTATCCTTGTAGGAAAATGAAAAAAAGATTCATGAATTTTCTCCATCCATGCACATGTAGGACTCGTCACATATCTTTGCTTACGCCTAACTTACCACTTTGAAGTTTTTTCTCCATAGTAATTTTCAGACCACGAGAGCTTTGTATCAACCGTTTCACAAAATTTAACCATTATTCTAATTACGCGCCAATAAATATAGGCCAAGAATAAAGATACTTTATGCAGCAAATGGTTCATGTTTAAATATAACTATCAATATTATTTCGATCAATGTTGAATTCATCTCAACAAGCGGCATGAGACATTGCGCTAACTTGAGATGACTCAAACCTAACATTGGGTTTCAACCTAACTTGCATGTCATTCATTACTAGGTAGATTTTGAGTATCTTTCATTGTTTATCACACCTTTTTAATCATTTTTTCAAACAAGATTTGTGGAATCCTTTTTGGCACTATTACCATCACATTATCACTTATTTGCTATTTTCTTCATAAAATTTACCGCTTGACATTTACCATCTTCTTTTCTTTCTTGTTGGCTTCTCTCCCATCCTATTTCACACATCTAGACATTATAAAATTATGGTAAAATGGCAAAAGCACTATGCTGTGTTTCACCAAAAAGAGTATTTCACTTGCATATAGCCATGCATTCTTCACCATGTTTAAAAAGCTATAAAAACAAGAGTTCAAAACAAATTTTTAACCAGCATAAAATAACAATATTTGAGCATGCAATGGAGCACAAACTATATTAAAAAACAAACCTCAAACTTATATGAAATTCTTACTACACAAAATCTTAGAATCTAGATTGGATTCTTGTGTTCAAAAAGGTAAAATGTGAAAGCATTTTTTTTCTTGCTCCAGATCATTTGTTCATACAACTCAAATCTTTATTTCCTTCTACTCTCGCTGAGCTTATTCTCAACAAAATTTAGCTTCAAGACAACTATTATTTGGCAGCACAAGTATTGTGCAACAATTAACAAGTAATTATCCACCTTGTGTATAAGACAGTTTGGCAGTGCTGAGCTGCCGAATCTCCCAACACAATCCTGGAGCTGCAAATAAAAAAATCCACAAATTTTCCAAAATATTTCTGCTCAAGCAGTGGAACCAACAGCATGATGTCCTCCCCGCCAAACGGGGCCTAAATCCGCTATAACTATGGAACAACCTTTCCTGATGGCGTGGTATATGCGGCGAAGCACAGGTTTTTTTAGATAGCGAATCAAATGCATGAACCTGATTCTACACAACAAAATTCTTTAATGGTGCGGGCAGAATGCGAGTCACAATTCACATTTGCCCATCATTAAAAGAACAGGCATACCAATATAATGAGGGTAAAATAGTAATTTGCCTACACTCAACCAGCCATAGCTTTGAAAGCATGAATGCATCAATGCTAGAACTAATAAGCGCATTTTATGACATTTTCTTACAAAAATCAAGCTCCAAAATCTCGATTACAAAAAAACATGTCGAAGCGGCACTCGCTTCATTCCGAAAAAGTTTGCCGGGTTAGTAGTTAGCCGACCGAACCTCGAGTCCATCGGCCATCGCCCCGGCGAATAATTACCCCAAAAATCTCACATGGAGCCAACATTGTGAGCAGAGTCTGCTATTCACCCACGAAAGAATTAATCCTGAAGTACTTCCTTGCGCGCTTCAATCATCAAGCTCAATTTCCTCGGGCGCTGCTGCAGAAATTAGAGAAGCCGACTGGATCTTCCCGGCATGCTCCAGTCTCATGAGAATAACACCCCTGCAAGAATTACAGCAGCCTCAAACATAATTCTTCGCTCTATCAATAAATTCTAGTATCATACTTGTGCGGACAAACTGTACAAAAAATAGTTTAAGCTTCTAAAGATATAAAAATATTTTTTTCCGAGTCCCATCGTCGTTAGTTATCTATTAGCAGTTATATCACGAGTCTTTAGATATTGAAGTTGAGTCATTGTGAGTCATTTTTCACCAGACGAACTTAAATGTATACGTAGATCCAGGGGCAAAAGTTGGGCATTCACGAATCACAGTTCACAAGCACTGTGATCATGACCGCCACATCTGTGCAATAAATTTCATTTCCATTATCTTCTCCTCAACCAAACAGGTGGATACTTTACTATTTTCATTTCCATTATCTTCACATTTTTCACAATCAGGACCTTCAAACAAACTGACCCCTAAAGTTTTGTTGGAAATATGAACAAATACATTTCTCTATGACAATTTCCTTTGCGAACCAATTAAAAAATTCGATTGAAAAGCTTCATGAAAAGAATTATCATGAAAGCATGGAGTTACCTGGCAGAGCGCGATTGGATCGAAATATCGCGAACCTTGATTCTGTTTACAGTTCCACTTTGACTGACTAGAACAATTTGTTCATCACTTTCCCCATCTTCTGCATAACCAGGAAACAAAATTCCAAGTGCTAAGAATAAGTAATCACGAGCGTAAAAGCCCATTTTGATAAGAAGTTAACACATCATTGAAGGTTTCAGTACCTTCAGACGAATATCCGACAACAAACATTGCGGCTAGCCGATCATCTGACTGAAGCTGATCACAAGTTATGGACGAGAGATCAGATTTATCTTTGCATGTATAAATCCAAACTTATCTAAATTTTATCTAAGGTATGATACAATACTAATATTTATAATTCCAAGTTAAAACTTAGGTGCAACTGGGGGCAATCTCCAGATTTGCTATAGTCCGGGGACTGCTTTTAGTGGAAAGTAATGGTGGAGTAACATAAATAAAAGATTTTATTGGGTTTTATTAACCTCTTACATGCCTCCATCTCATCTATGTGCTAATAGAACGATTAATTATTAGTCGGTGATAATTGGCAAGCGTTGTATATCACGCGGTGACAACAAAGGTGACGATAATGGAGGAGAACATGGCCTCCCTATAGATCAATTGAAGAAGACACTGGATGTTTCGATTATCTCGTCTTCACGCCGCAGAAGATTCTCTTCTATTGTTTGAAGAAGCTCCCCGCCGATCCACACGGCAAAACATTTACTATCGTGAACTGGAACTATTAGATTGCGGGCAAAACAGGGATACAAATGTCAAAACGAGCTCGACCCGAACTCTTTAGGGTTGGTTCCCCCTAAGAGCCTCTGTAACCTAGGAGAGACTAACACTCACACGACCAACAAGGGTAAACATAAAAAGACACTACCACTCCTATATATAGGGGAGTGGGACATCAAAGTACGATAATGCCCTTGGGATACAATATGCAGAGGGAGACGCGTGTCCAGGAGGCGGTATCTGTATCAACACTCTACTCCAGAAAAACGAACTTGTCCTCAGGGTTGAGGTCCGTAGGGGTCATCCGCCAGTGTCAAAGGATCCAAGTCTCCGAAGTCAAGACCGTTGCCTTCAGATCCAACCAGCACGCACAAGTCTTTGAGAGGGAGAATGTGGGTGGGCGCGTACGACTGCTGGCAGTGAAAGCAAAGGACCTTGCAGCGAAGCTGGAGATGCTACTCGTGATGTAAGCGGTGGGGTTGTCGGGGTGCCGGTAGAGGTGGGGATGGCGAAACTAGAGGCGGGCCTAGCAGCGGGGGCCCATGCGGGGGTAGGTGATCTAAGTGAGGAAGAGGAAGCGAAGATTTCTACGGCAACGACGGTAGTGGCAGCGACTGGAGGGGTGGGTGGAACGAGGACAACTGGGCTATGTATAGTTCCTCGTCGAGGCAACAAGCTTGATTAATGGCGCGGGAAAGAGTAGTCAGATCGTGTCCCTGGAGGCGCGCCCATAAGTGGGGTTGTAGACCACCAAGGAAGTATCCCAGATAATGGTCGGGGGCTAGGACGGGTACGTGAGTGGATACCTCGATGAACAAGTCAATTAAGCTGGCCATGGTATCGAACATGCGCACGAAGTAGAGGCGCTCGTAGGCATTGTATATCTGGCGACCTTCATAGTGGCGGAGGAGTGGAGCGGCTGGCTGCGAGGTTGGACCCAGAGGAAAGTTCGTTGGATGTCGATGAAAGAACTCGAAGGAGGCCACAAGCTGGAAAGAGTCCATAGGCTGGAAGGAGGCCACAGGCTGGAAGGAGGCCACAGGCTGGAAGGAGGCCGCAGGCTGGAGGATTCGCTGGATGTCGATGAACGCGCAAAGAGCGCGCAGGAACCAACGTACACTTGGGCGACAATGAGTGGGGAAACGGACAGGCCGGTGGAGTGACTGGAAGAAGCGCTGGATCAAAGAAAACACGAGGGAGAAGTCATGACTGGTCGCTGGCGTCGGCGAGAAGGTGCGTTGAGTGCACAGAGTGGACAGGCGAGAGCAGATGCGCGAGCATTGTGCAGGCGGTAGAGGCGAGACAAGCGAGGTTGTGCAGGAAGTAGGCGATCGACAAAAGATGTGCGGGATCGAGGTCGCGACAGCGAGTGGAACGGGCGAAGCTGTTGCGCGGAAGATCGAGCGAACGAAAAGCCAGCGTGGGCATGGCGAGCGGGCGATTGCTAACGATAACAATGAAGGAGATCCACTTAGGGTTTCGACAGAATCCTTAAATGAGCGGCAATTCAGACCAATTGATAGTTGCACACTATCACGAACTGAAACTGTAGTTGAAGGTAAAACAGAGATACAAATGTCGAGACGAGCTCGACCCGAACTCTTGAAGGCATGTTCCCCCTAAGAGTCTCTCTCACCTAGGAGAGCCTAACACTCACATGATCACGAAGGATACAAATAAAGACACTACCACTCCTATATATAGCGGGGTGGGGCATACAAAATACGATAATGCCCATGGGCTACATATGCAGAGGGAGACGTGTGTCCAGAAGCCCGTATCCATATTATGCATTCTTCTGCCAACTACTCCTTCTAGAAGTAGCATAAATCTTCTTCCACCCCCTTTTCTACCGCAATTTTCTCTAAGACAATGGGTTCTCCTCCTGTTCATGCCTGACAAGGCCTCCACATGCTCCCTTTTCACTGCTGCACAGCATCATAGTAAAGCACAACCTCCCAAGAAGCGTGGTATATGCAGCGATGAGATTGCAAATTTGAGAAAGAAATTAAGAACCTCAAGTGACGCAATTAGAAAATTTACGCACACATCATAGTAATGATGATCATGGATCTGAGTCTTTCTTCAAAGATACATCAAGGAATGAAAAATGTGATGATGAAGGTTACAATGAAAAAATTGAGGTCAACTACATCGACCTCGAAAAAAACTTTGGCTAGTTTTCTATGAGTACGGTGACGAGTATGTACGACAAATGTGATGATGATTTGCTATGAGATGATATATGGTTCCAGAAGATTTTTGAATCAATTACACCAGGGGATGAAGATATTGAGTCTATGATAATTGACTGTGATAGAGATCGTTGAAGAAGAAAACATAAATGACTCTGGTAGTGAAGCTGAATGCGGAATCATTTGTATTATGAAAAGAATTTGTAGTACACGATTGTCAATACCATGAAAAATAGAAAAAAGAATGGAAAGTTGCAGAATTTGAGTACACTAATTCTTGGTGCCCCAATGGTTTACGATATTGACAGTCATGATAAACATGATATAATCGTTACAAGGGTAGACTTGTATGAATTTGATAATGAGAATGATGCTAAATAAAAGTCGAAATGCTAAATAGAAGTCGAAATGCTAAATAGAAGTCGAAATGCTACAAATGATATGATGCTAAAAGAAATCAAAACACAATAGTGGTGTTCCTGAGTCAGAGTACATTTCGACACCTGACTTTGATGATATATTGCCACACCATGAGGATAACAAAGTTGAAGCTAAGTCAAGGGTGAGTTCTCTCCAACCAGAAATATGATGGGCTATCTAAACCATCTGATTACTAGAAAACTCGAGGCTAGTTTTCTAGAGGATAACCAAGTTGAATTTACTTATCTGGCTTTGATTTCTGTAACCAATTTCGATTGAGTCAATGAATTTGGTGTACATGATGACAACATCATCCTCTCTGAATTTTTCATAATCGGTATTTTTGGATCGTCAGACGGAAAACCAGAGCCCACGATTGCGACATGCTCGATTTTTCCTTATTTTATGTATTTTCCTTTTATTTTTTTGAGGTATATTTTGAGAATTGAGTTAAATATCCTATCAGACGATTTGAAATGTCAGATGCACTTAACCTAATTCTCCTTCCTATATATACTTCTATTATGTTATTATCTAGGTTATCGAGAGTTGACTTTTGAAAAGAGCCGCTCGGCCACGATCGTGGGTGTCGATGCCCGCAATTTGGAGGTGCTAACTCATCCTGGTGACGACATTGGGAGCTACTACCGCCATTGTTGTCGCTTCATGTGCTAACACCTGAGATTCCCCGACTCACTGCAACCAGCCCAACCTCCAGCGATCTCGACCTCAGCTTCCCAGATCTCTGTCCAAGCAACTTCAACGCATTCTCCTTCTCCAGGCCTCCCACCGCCACAACCGCCTTCCCTGACGTCGACAACAACTCACCTTCCTTCCTAAACCACGCAACCACCTCCTGCCACTAGATTTCCCTTCTCTAGCCACTGATTCCTCTTCCAAATCCCCTTTCAGCCATAGCCATAAGATTCCTTAGCCACTCTAACACAAACTATGCACGTTCAATCCATATACAGACTTGGCCGACCCAATCCTTGACCTTTACAACCAAGCCACACTTCCCTTACAGTCCCTAGCCAAAATCGAGCCACCTCAGACCCTTCCCAATTCTATTCAATCCACAGTCAGCCCTTACGACCACCAATAGTCCACAAACAACCATATTCTCCTTCCGATAACCATACAACCGCTATTGCCACTTCCGATTGCCTCCGTTACTCCTTCAATCACCGAATCTCCATGTCTTTACCATAGTTATCAGGATCGCGATCCGGATCGTAGGATCTTACGATCCTATGATCCATATTTTGTAAATTGATCCGGATCTTACCTAGGATCTAAATCGGCACACCTACGACTGGGATCGCGATCCGGATCTTAGGATCTATAGGATCGCGATCCCGACCCGATTCTACCGATCGGGCCAATGGGAACTAGAAACATGTCCAACCCTATCCCGACCTCATTCAACCGGTCCAACACCCATAATCTTATCCCAATCCCGCCCCATACCTCATCACATAATCATATCATGCTGCTTTACTGTATCCCTAGTGTCGATTGCCGACTGCAAACGGAGGCTAAGAGGGACGTCTTCGGTCGCTTCCAGTCCAGACAATGTCTTCATTTACCTTCCTTACCAGGTTCCATTTCAAGTGGTGTCAGTGTCTTGTCATATATTTCTGCATATGAGCAATCCAGTGGTTGGTAATCCAGTGACATCCTGCTTCCTACTTTCAGGCCGACGCCTTCTCTTCCTTTCTAGCTTACGAGCAATCTAGCGGTTAAAAATTCAGTATACGAGCAATCAAGCTTCTTGCTTCCAGCGTACGAGCAATCCAGCAGTCTGGGTTTGTCTTCCTGCTTCTAGGCTTCCACCAATCCATCAGTCCATAATGTTTTTATAGTTAATAGACATTGGGTGTCGTACCTAAAACTGAAAGTCAACTTAGTATAATATTATCTTTTTGATTTAGTTATTCAAAAAAATTTAATATAATTATTCTCGTACTGCTCAATTTATTGATTTTTTGTTAATTGAGCATGTAATTGGATGATACAAAATTCAATTTTATATTTTTAGTTTTAATTTATGAATGTTGTAGGATCTTGCGATCCTCGATCCGATCCTACGATCCGATCCGATTTGATCTCACCTAGGATCTCGATCCTGACAACCTTGGTCTTTACCTCTAACCCCATTACTTAGTGACTTTTTTTCCTTTTAGTTTCATTTCTCGGATTTGTACTAAGTCTTCCCTTATTGCTAGTAATACTTTCCTTAAAATAATTATTTTCTTTCGATTGAAGTGCAACACCTATTTGTTCAACTATTTAAATCCTATGCACTCTCTATGGACTCTTCCATTCTGATATCATCAATCACCCTCAGTTCAGCCATTGGAGAATTAGGAGCATTAGTAATAAAATCTTCCATCTTCTCCACTTTTTCAACTACATCACACATACATATAGAGAAGGATACATAATGGCAGAACAATGTGCGCCATATGGCAATTGGAGCCATAATTCATGTGGTTTCAATTCCAAGGTCATGCCCGGAAGTATCAGGAAACCTTATATGGAAGTTCTCCAAGGGTTACCTCACTTCAGAATATTCTATAAAGACACTTGAGATTTGTTCGCACGATGGTGGTGGTCCCGAACATGGTGGTCATGAACTGTCATTTATGAACACCCAACCCGCCTATGGAATTGTGTTTAAGTTCAAGTTCAAAATGAGTTTTTTTGCATGTCAAACGGATGTTTTATAGTGATGGTGTTTTGTCTGAACGCACTAAAGAAAAAATGTCGTGCCAAACGGACCCTTAATGTCTTCTCAATCTATCAATGCATAATCACCTATGCACTACAGTTTCTTGTTTGTAGCACTTGTGCTCTGGGGTTTTTGTCCCAAACATTCTTCTTTCCATTCAATATAATACAAAAAATTTCACCCCAAAAAACTGGTATATTTAAATTAAGTATATCTATTCCTCTATGTGATGATTATTAACTATAAATCTTACTGGATAAAACCGTAAAGCCTATCACAATTTGATATAGATTATCACTTAAGGATGAAGCTATAAATATCTTATTGATAGATTGGAAATAATATATTTTCAAGTACCATAGCAAGACACTTATTCAACGCTCTCTCTTCATGTTTTTTCCTATTTGCATTTTTTCTCTCGCAATAGAAGGCATCCTACGCTAGTTCGTACGCCTAGATCAAACTCATTGTTCCTTCGTCGTTCCATAATTTTCCATTAAGGTCTGACCAACAAACGCATGCACAGACTCAGTCTGGCGCAAACGGGCTCTCGCTTTGTGCTCTTGCCGATCTTCGTTCTCATTTGGAGTTCGCAGCTTCTAGTTCTGGCGAATCTTCCGCAGATCTTAGTTCTCGCCTAGGGATCTCTCCTAGAGTTCACTAGTCACTTGAGCATTGTACTGGTCGATCCAGTAGAGTGAGCATCAATCTTGTATCTCCGCTCTACATCTCACTCGTGGACCCTCTTGCATGAGCACTCTCTGGTCTATCCAGTTTTGTGCGTCGATTTGGATTGTTGCGCATCGTTGTTGAACTCATAAGCATCGATCTCGCATTTCCACTCTAGCATGCAACAAACTGGCACCTGCTTATGTTCTTGCCAGCACTTTGGCGAGCATCAATCTCAAAATTTACTGCCCAGTCGTGTAATTTTCTTCTCTCACCGAGCGTGTACTAATTTGATCTCGCAACAATTCCACCGTACGAGTTCTGTAGCTGAGCAAATTACTGCTTCCATACGAGTATCTGTATGGTGGGTTCCTCAAATTCTAGTGTTCAAACAACAATTAGATTTATGAACCCCCCGACAATGATCCATGACAGACTCATGGTACCTTCGGCTCTTTCCGGATAACTATCGTACTTTTGGACGACACAAATTATCTTGAATGATCTCGTGCAACGCAACATGCCATTTGAAGTCATCAACTATTTTGGTATATTGGTGGGACTACTATACAACCTCCCCATGCCAATTCTTCGTGGCAAAAGCGGGGCACTGACAACTCCATATCATAGGTACATGCTTATGGATTTTTTCCTTCGAGATTTGGACTTGGGAACGAGAGACTTATTCTCAAATTGGAAGCTCCATCCAGGTAAATGAGCTTATTCGACGTCTTCTCAAACTAAAACAAGACTCGTCGCCTCCTACTTCTCTGAGTTCGAACGTCTCTATCAAGAACTTGACTACTTTGAGGATTTCACTCCATCAAGCACTGCCGATGCCCATGTGTTGAAGACAAGGGAGGACCGTTATAGTCTTTATGGGCATCAATATGGAGTTTGACACGGTTCACACTAATGTCCTGAACCGCCAACCTCTTCCCTCATCGGGGAGCATTCAACATGGTCTTAGATGACGCGAATCATCGTTCTATTAATTCCGACAAGGTGAATAATCATTCATCCCATGCTGGCAGAGGCCAAAGGAATCCTACTTTTGGTCCCACCTATTTGGTTGTGCAATTACTGTGGAAAGCAAGGTCATGTCCGGGAATCTTGTTTTGTCTACATCCTCAAATTGATCCTTCGCAAAAAGAAAATGGTGGCCCTGGGCGTGATAATCCTCGCAAGCCATTTAATACTTCTACAACTCATACCGTTGAAGCTCATGATGACAATACTAGTAAGATCCCCTCCAACAGTTTTTCCACTGAAAAGTTTGATGTCCTACGACATTTTTTGCGCTCTCAGTGTACTTCCACCTATGTCTTCGCGACCTTCGATACACCAAGCACACACTCTTCTTCCACAATCCAATCTGAATGGATTATTGATTCTGATGCGACTGATCACATGACTGGAGAATCATCTGATTTTGCCTCATACACCCCCTTCCGAGTTGCGATAAAATTATCACAGTCAATGAGTCTTTTTCTTCCATAGCTGGCAAAGGAATCGTCTTATGTTCCCACCATTCTTTCATATTGGTTTTACATGTTCCATCATTTCCTCACAACTTGCTATCATTGTCGCTTGACAAACATCCATAAACTGATCTATAACATTCCTCACTGATGGTTGTGTTTTTCAAAATCTAACAACGAAATAACGTATTGACAGTGGTGGGAACTTCGGGGGCATATACATCTTGGACCAATCGGCCCACCAAGCTCTCTCAACTCTCCAGTGCTCCTACTCTCTCTTCTGTGGATGTGCAACAATGGTATCAACGTCTCGGACACCCTCTGCCAGCTATCTTCTCAAAATATTTCCTATATTTTTAGGCTCTATGAGCGATTTTATTTGTGATGTTTGTGCAATTTCAAAACTTGTACGCTATAGTTTGAATCATATTTCATCTCATAGCATTTCATCTCATAGGTATGTTTCCTTTGGATGTTGTTCATTCAAATGTTTGTGGACTTTTCCCTATAATCTCATTATCTAGTCACCGTTGGTTTGTGATATTTATTGATTATTTTTTTCGTTCTACTTGGATTTACTTATTAAAATGGAAGAGTGAGGTTCTTAAATATTTTTAACTATTTTCACAAAATAGTGATTAAACAATTTGACGGTACTCTTCACATCTTTCGAAGTGACAATGACAGGGAGTACAACGACCATGGCATTTTTAGTATATATCTTGTTCATCATGACATTCCAAACCACATGTGTATATACCTCCACACAAAATGATGCCACTAAATGATGAAAAAAACACTCACTGGAAGTTACACAGTGGCTTCTTATTACAATGAATCTTCCCAAGTCTTATTTGGGGTGAAGTTGTCCTCATTGCGGCATACCTCATTAACTGCCTCCCGTACAACTAGCATGTCTACTCCTATATCGACATCGATTCCAGCCGTCGGGAAGCTCATTCCTCCTCTTCCTTGATTATATCAACGAAAGAATGCTGGTGTTGAGATTGTACAAACCCCAGTAATTTCGACACTATAGATACAAATTATCGAAATAGATCAAAATGAAGACCTCCATCAACCTCTCATACATCTTAAAAGGCAAAATCCATAAAGTATCTCATTGCAAATTATATCTCGTATCATAATCTAACCCTGACACAAAACTTCCAATTCTCTCTCTGCGCTGTTAGTATTCCTAAAACTTGGTAGAAAACGATTGATCTGTCAGATGGAGAAAGAAAATGGAGGAAGAGATGATCACATTGGAAAAAAAACAAACTTCGAAACTATCTCCTCTTCCATTTGAGAAGGAAACCGTTAGATCAAAATGAGTTTTTTCAGTTAAACAAATCCAGAAGGGGTGGTAGAGAGATACAAGGCAAGGGCAGTCATCCAAAGATATACTCAAACTCCTAGAGTTAACTATTATGAAACATGTGTGCCTATGGACAAGATGGATTCAATCTGAATTGTCTTATCATGCGATGCATGTCGGGGATGAGAACTACAATAAATAGACGTAAAAAATATCCTTTTACATGACGATCTCAAAGAGGAGGTATATATGAAGTTTCCGTCAAAATTTCTAAAGAAAGGATAGGAACGGAAAGTTTATCAACTAAAAAAAATCTCTTTATGGTTTGAAGTAGTCCCCCCAGAGCTTGGTTTGGAAGGTTTCACAAAGCCATGACTCTATCGGGATACAAACAAAGTCACTCTGATCATACCCTCTCTATTAAAGGGAACAAAGAAAAAGTAGATGTTTTCATCGTGTATATGATATAATTATCAAAAGAAATGATTTGGAAGAAATCATGTGGCTTAAAGTACGTCTGTGCAATGAGTTCGAAGTCAAGGATCTAGGAAATCTGAAATATTCTTAGGAATTGAAGTTGCGAGATCAGACTGCAAAATCTTCATATCTTAAAGGAAATGTCTTGGATCTCCTAGAAGAAACTGAGATGCTTGGTTATGCACTATAAGATACCAGCATAAAAGCAAACTGTAAAATTGATGAAGACAAGAGCGGTGAGAAACTCAGCACCTCAAGATACCAAAGATTGGTGGAAAGACTAATCTATCTCATACACACTCGTCCCTATATCATATATGCAACAGGGATCCTAAGTAGGTACAAATGTATTTTCCAGATTGAGACATCAGAAAGCTGCTATATGAGTGCTAAGGCACGTAAAGTAGTTTCTCGGATGAGGAATTCTATTCTCCCAGAACAAGCATATGAATATTTAAATATACACATATATTGATTGGACTGGAAGCCAAGATGACAAAATCTACTACTGGATATTGTTCTTTTAATGGGGGGAACCTCGTGACCTGGAGAAGTAAGAAACAAAACGTGACAGCAAGGTCAAGGGTAAAAGTAGAGTACAAAGTAATGTCACAAGATATATGAGGGCCTATAACTTCAATATGTAATGCAAGATCTGGGGTTAAAAACGAGAATCTCATGTCTTTATTGTGAGAATAAAGTGTTTATCTACATTGCACATAATCATGCTCAACATGCATAATAAAATATGTCAAAATTGACATGCACTTCATCAAGGACCATCTGCAGAAAGACAACATCTGCACATTGTTCGTCTAATCCCAAGATCATTTGGCAGTATCTTTACCAAGAGCTTGAGTTCTGACACCTTCACTGATAAAATTTTCAAGCTGAGAGTGATCAATAGCTACTCCCATCTTGAGGGGGAGAGTTGAATTGTATAAGCCCAATATATAAGGCTTATATGAAGGCCCATGATCTTTATTATTTTTCCTCCTCTTTTTAGTCACACACCTCTAATGGTGGTTTGAGGTCTCACCTCTCTGTGTAATTATAGAGGTACAATATAATATTTATATTTTAATTAGAAATAAAATATTTTCAAGGTCAACTTCAATAGTTTTAGGCTCCATTTGGCGCGGCAATGGCGGTCGTGAACGCGGTGGTTATGAACCGTTGTTCATGAACGTCCGACCTCACCCAACAATATTCATCCGCTTTTATGTTCAAAATTAGTTTTGATTTTTTGGTGGCGGTCATAATTGTTGTCATGCCAAACATCCATTCCATGACGGTGGCTTTTTTGTCCAAACTCACCGGAGTAAAAACGCTGCGCCAAACGGAGCCTTAGGTAATGTTAGTGAAAGCTCCTGATCTGTTATAGTCCAGAGATATGAACATAAATGTGGTACCAATATACACAAAAAAGGAAGAAACTCTTGGTTAGGACGAAATCATTAACAGTATAACTTTCATTTTCCATTTTCATTTCTTTGTATTCACCGCAATAGTACATCTGTGTACTTAATTATTTGTTACTGTTCCCAATCTAAGGAAAGGTGCGCGAAAAAACATACAAATATGGACCATATTGCAGGGCCACTGACCAAAAGGTATCAATACATGTATATATTGGTGTCTTGTTACATTAATTAATAAATAACAATACTGTCTATTAGCAGTAACTGGTACCTTATAACCTCTCAAGCCCACTGATCTAAATCTTGATAGGCGGAACTCACTTAGAGATACTCGCTTCCCATAACCATTTTCAGATACAAAGAGCAGCCATGGAGGACTTGTATCTCTGTCCCTGCTAAAAATACTAAAAAAGATTACAAGAGAAACAATACTGCTGTTGAAGTGGATGCACAGTGACAAAAACATGTCAGTCAAGCATAAATTGTAGGAGAGAAAAAATATGACAAATATAAGCTAATGTAGTTGTGTTTAAGGATTAATGCCCCCCACACACAATTAATGCCCGAATCTTCTTCTCAGTCCTACCCCTCCATGCCCTAGCTCACGATCCCCATTTCGCCGATCCTCTCCTCGTCGCTGACTCAACCCGCCCACCAGAAGCGCAGTCACATCGCCGGTCCCAACCTCGCCGAACCCAACATGTTTGCTGAACAACCTCGCTGGCCCCAACTGTTTGGAAGGTCCGTTGCCTGCTCCAGTTGAGGGAGATAGCCATCTGTTCGTCGCCGACTCGTTGCTCCACAACCGAAACACAGCCAAAGGTACCACCCCTACAACGTGATTCGCCCATGCAACTCCAATCTACCTGAAGCAACCCGATTCCTTCCCTGCAGCTCCATTCTACCTGAAGCAACCCGATTCCTTCCCTGCAGCGTCATTCTACCAGAAGCAGCCCGATTCATTCCCACATTGCTTTCTTCATCCTGCAGCCCAATTCCACAATGTTGCCAGCTTTTAGGACTCCTCCCCTTGAGAGCGATAACTTACCCGAAGCTAGCCCCCTTTGCTTGAATTTGCTGGATGTTCCCCATTCTTCGCCGGACCAATTAACCAATTAGTTGACATCAACTATTTTCTGTGAAACTATGATGGAAACCATAATAGGTATTTTGATCGGATGGTGAATTTTTTGGTGCCTCAATGGAGATTGCTCTCAAAATTCGATCCTCCCAAAGGTACCATTAACCCTTAAATACTTGCAAAACATTAATTATAGAATGAATGATGCTAACGAAATGTTACATTTAGAACAGTTGGATTGCCTAGAACAGAAAATAGTACAAGATATGTGCCTCCAATGTAAAACTCAGAAATATTTCAGCAACCCTAAAAAAGAGGAATGTACAAAATCATATTGTGATGCGCATAATCTATAATGAGAGATGTAAGTTGCAGAAGAAAGAACTTGGTAGTACCACACTCATACAATTTCTATACAAATGCTTAATAGAAATAAATACTTTGATCGGGTCCGTCGACAACTACCCTCTTATATTTCAGATCACTTGGGTTGATGTTTTTAATGTCCCCGTGGATGGCCATTTGTGGATTCCATGTGGTTAGTGAATCACTAGACATGAGTGATAATTGAGAACAATTTAGACATAATTTAATGAATGAGTTGAGGAAAAGAGAACTATTGTATGATGGAATTTTTGGAAGTGCTAGAAGAAAGGAATTACTCATTACTCTAGACTGCAAAAACTTATCCGCACCATTGGAAAAGTGGATGTTCATGCCTAATGCGGGCTTAGTTATTTCAGCTTGCTACAATATTAGCATGGTTGAAGTATCAAATTAACAAAGCCTCAAGTCTACCATTGAATTCACCGCTTCGTCACATCCCGAAAACAATTTTCATTGGATTTGTTAATGGTAATTATTTCATTCGATTATGTATAAAAGAACAAAGTCCACTACCACAACTCTACTCCCCTAGGAAGAGATATCATACACAGATAATAAGTTCATCGGAATGTATATTCAAGTCCAAGGAATGAAATGTGAAATTTTCTTTCAAATTTCCATAATTTATTCACTTACGTAACAAAGTTGACTATTACCATAATTTTCATCACACATCACTGTGGGTGCATCTGAAGAGATTTTAAGGAGCTTCTGAAGATAATTGCAATAGCATTTAGGATTTAAAAACTATTAGAATTATTTTGTAATACTAAAAAATAGTTCCATAATTATTATAATTTGACATGAATGAATATTGCTCATTATATGGTGAGATTCTTTTTTTAAATTTTTCTGTACGTTGGTTGATCTGATTCTAGCGGGTCCGCGTCGTGTGGGACTGCATCGCGAGGGTCCACCCATGTGCAGATTATCCTCGGTAGACCGTCTGTTAATTAGTCCCACATCGCCTACCGCGCATCACCCTCTTGTACTTAAAAGCTCTGTTGCACTCCTCCAATCACTTCGGAGTTTTGGGATGGAGGTGCGGATTTCTTACATGGTATCAGAGCACTAGTTTGACCCACTGCGGGGACGTGTTGGTTGAATTGATTCTAGAGGGTCCGCGTCGCGTGGGACTGCATTGTGTGGGAACACGCATGTGCGGATTATCCCAGTGACCCTTCTGTTGATTAGTCTCACATCGCCTACCACGGATCTCCCGTCTGTGCATATAAAATCAATCCCACTCCTCCTATCACTTTGGAGTTTTGGAATGGAAGTAGGGGGTTTATAACACTGTAGTTTGTTAATAACAAAATGGTTTACGAATAGTCATTTTCAGAATTCATGGTTTGCTTTAGTAATGATTTGTTAGTAACCAAATGTAGTTTGCTAATAACACTACCCAAAAAAATATTAGCATTGCGCCCAAAATTCATACAAAAATAACTAAAGTTAAATAGTGAATGCACAAATAGAAATGTAAAATTCACCTGCTACCAGGGATCGGTAATCTTGGGAAATCTTTCCGCATCACAGCAGGTATTATGTTCATGGATGCTACCTTATCTCCTTCCTTTAATCTCATGGAATTCACACCCCTGGTGTTTCTCCCAAGAACACGAAGCTGGTCCAGTGATAACAGAATCTTTAGGTGGGGATTGAACAACAAACACTATTACTTAACATTATAAGAAAATGAATTTAGCAAATTTGATGAAATTAAGGCATTGTTATTTTATTGACCTTCGACACAAGCTTTTTGAATTCAAGAAAAAACTGAAAATCAGCTTTCAAGGTATAAGGATGACTTCTGGTGCCAAATCTGAATGCAGTATGAAATTAATGCAAAATTTCTGAATAGGGATGATAATTAGGTCCTAAATTCTTAACTAGCTCAATAACAAATCAAATTATAATTGGCTCAAAATATAACTGGACTTGCTCCAACAGTCCAACTAGAAGATGACTCACTCAAAATTGGTTAGATTTGAAGTCAAATTAACTTCATAAACGATATCACATATATAAACAAAATTCTACATATATTTATAATTAATAACACAATCACTATACAAATATTTGTTGAGAGTATAATCACACATTAGGAAACTCACAAAGCCTTATGTTGACCTTGGGCACACCTACAACCAATTAGTTTTGGGTTGGATGCCTAAGTTCTAACAATATACATACACATATACACATAATATAATTCACAATATAATTTTATCAAATGGTTTAATGCATTTCTATATAGATGACAATCCTGATTACTAATTGAAAATTTTTTCCCTTCAAATTTCATTTACATACACATATAAACATTATAATTCACAATATAATTTTATCAAATGGTTTAATGCATTTCTATATAGATGACAATCCTGATCACTAATTTAAAATTTTTTCCCATCAAATTTCATTTACTTGGCACAAGATAGCTTAAACCTCAACTCAAATCAGCTTGAGGCTAGCTCGCTCAAACTCCACTATATATCACCCCTACGAGGGTTTGAAATATAAATTAATATTATTCCAAAGAATCTAACTTATTACATGAGAGTTCCTCTCTTTATATATAGTAGAAGAGCAGGAAGAAATTACAATAGGAGATGTGGGGCTAAATACAAAGAGAAGAAGAAATGTATAATGGGCAGCTTAATGGGCTTTTAGTTTTGGGATTTAACACTCCCCTCAGTTGAAGGAAATAATGAGATAATCAAATTAAACCAACCCCATACTCATATATATAAAGTAAGGGGTAAAGACAAAGGCACGGACAGAAATACCCTTACGCAAGTAAAATAAAAAAATACATAAAAGGACTTGAATTCAACTCTCCCCCTCAAGCCGAACGATAGATGTCTGTCATTCCAAGTCTATAGATATCATCAGTAAAGACATCACTCCCCAAGCTCTTGGTGAAGAAATCGGCCAATTGATCTCTGGAGTGAACAAAGGGGGTGACTAAATTTCTTTTTTCGAGGTGGTCTTTGCTGAAATGGTGGTCAACCTCGACATGCATTGTTCGGTCATGCTGGACCGGATTATGAGCAATGTTGATGGTGGCCTTGATGTCACAGAACAGAGAGATAGGAGTATCAATCTGAAGGTCCAGGTCTTTCAATAAGGTGCGCAACCATAATCCTTCGCAGAGGCCTTGAGACATTGACCGATACTCGGCTTCAGCACTAGATCTGGCCACCACATTTTGTTTCTTGCTACGCCATGTGACTAAATTTCCACCAACGAAAGTGCAATAGCCTGTTGTGGAATTTCTGTCATCACGGCTTCCGGCCCAATCCGCATCGGTAAAGACATCAATCTTTAAATGATTGTTTTTTGAAAACATCAGTCCCGACCCGGAGCCTTCTTTAAGTAACGAAGGACACGGTATGCAGCATCCTGATGTCTAATTCTGGGGGCATGCATGTACCTGCTCAGGATTCCAACTGCATATGTGATGTCATGACGATGTGTGAAATGTATAGCAGTCTGCCCACCAATCTCTGGTAACTTGCAGCATCCGTGCGATCTCCATGTGTATCTTCATCGATCCTATGGTTCTCCTCCATAGGTGTGTTAGCGGGAGCACACCCAAGCATCCCAGTCTCAGTTAACATGCCTAACACATACTTGCGTTGCGAGATGAAGATGCCCTGATCAGAGCGAGTCACTTCAATTCCCGGGAAGTAGCGGAGCCTTCCCAGGTCCTTTACATCAAACTCTGCAGACAGAAGGGCTTTCAGCTTCGAGATTTCATCCGAGTCATCCCTGGTGATCACGATGTCGTCCACATAAAAAATAAGAACGACAATTTTTCCCTCATTATTCCTGACAAACAGGGTATGATCAGAATGTCCCTGTTGGTATCCAAACTTGACCATGGCCTTGTGGAACCTGCCAAACCAAGCCCTGGGGGACTGCTTCAACCCGTATAGGGACTTCTTAGGCGACAGACAAGGCTTTCTTGCCCCTTCTACACAAATCCTGGGGGAAAGGTCATGTAAACTTCTTCATCGAAGTCACCATGCAGGAAGACATTTTTGACGTCCAGTTGATGTAGATCCCAGCCCAAGCATACCACAAAAAATAAAATAACACGAACAGTGTCCATCTTCGCAACAAGAGCAAAGGTCTCTTAGTAGTCGACTCCCTGAGTCTGAGTGTAACCGCGAGCCATCAAGCGGGCTTTGTACCGCTCAACTTTGCCATCCTGATTTTGCTTAACAGAGAACACTCATCTAGAACCAATGGCTTTCTTTTCAAGAGGAAGAGTGGAGACATCCCATGTGTGATTTTTATCCAAGGCGGACATTTCCTCCTCCATTGCATGAGCCCATGCCGGACTGTCAACTTCTCCTGCCACGTCTTAGGGATAGTGATCATGGACAAGGAGGATATAAAACCCTGATGAAGCTAGGAAAGATGACCATAAGCAACACGATTTGAGATAGGGTGATCGGTACACACAGCTTTACCTCTTAGCACAGCAAGGGGAACATGCAGGTCAGTATCAGAATCTGAGTCCAAAGACGGCACCGGCAGCGACGGAACCACGGAGGACTGTTCACCTGTTTGCCGACGACGATATATATGAGGAAGAGGAGAGATGAGGGGCATATGTTGGTATGTCGGGGAAAACGACGTAGGTATAGGTGACGTGGGGGATGTAGGTGAAGGTGGAGTAGGAGAGGTAGCTGAAGGAGGAGTGGTAGGCGTAGGAGGAATCAGAGGGAGAGGCACCGAGTCGATGACCTCATTCTCCCCTGACAAACGGAGTGAGGCGAATCCACATAGTAAGATTACTCCTCGCGGAACGTCATGTCCATAGTACAAAAGACACGTCTAGAAGGGGGGTGGTAGCACCGATACCCCTTAGTGGTGGCAGAGTAACCAATGAAGACACAACGTAGAGACCGAGGGTCAAGCTTGTCACGCTGAGGCTGATGGACGTGAACAAAACAAACACCCGAACACGCGGGTTGGAAGATGAGCAATATGAACAACGAAAATAGCAGAGAGACGAATGAGAGGGGTAGAAAAGTCTAGAACCCGTGAGGGAAGACGGTTGATAAGATGAGTGGCAGTTAGGATAGCATCACCCCAATATGATTTTGAGAGATGCATGGTGTGGAGAAGGCACCGTGCAACATCAAGGAGATGTCGGTTTTTTCGTTCAGTGAGGAGTTTGGTGTATAATTTCATGACTCGTGAGATACGATCCAAACGCTCCACGATCATCGTACTCCCCCCCCCCCCCCTTATCACTACGCAGAACACGAATAGTAGCATCGAACTGGGTTTGCACCATTTTATGGAAGGTTTGAAAGACAAGAAACACTTCATTTTTTTCTTTAAAAGGTAAACCCAAGCAGTTCGAGAAAAACAATCTATAAAGGTAACAAACAAACGATAGCCATTTAAAGAAACAACAGGGGAAGGTCCCCAAACATCAGAATGTATAATAGCAAAAATGGTAGTACTAGGAGAAGAAACATGGGACAATGAATGTCGAACATGTTTGGACATATCACAAACATCACATTTTAAAGTTTTAACAAGATGCGATAAAGAAGGAAACACTTTTGAGAGATAAACAGGAGAGGGATGCCCCAGACGCAAGTGCCAGCGTCGAGCATCAGCAGCAGTAGCAACAGAAGAGGAGAGCGCAAGAGACGGCTGGGAAGCATCCAGATAGTACCAAGCCACCGCGATTCCTACCACTGCCAATGGTCCACTTCGTACCCAGTTCCTGAAAAACACAAGAATCAGGAAAGAAGGTTACCGAGCAGTTAAGTGACCGAGTAAGATTGTTAATAGACAGAAGATTGCGAGGAAAAGAAGGGATATGTAAGACAGACGGAAGGGACAAAGAGGAGGAACATGAAATGGTTCCTTTCCCTGCAATGGGGGACAAAGTGTCATTAGCAGAGATAACCTTGTCCTTACCTGACAAGGGGGTGTACGAAAACAAATCTGAGGAAGAGCCGGTCATGTGATCGGTGGCTCCGGAGTCAATAATTCACTCAGACAGAGGAGTGGCAGCGGCATTGGCACTGAGCATAGCAGCAGTAGCAAAGGAAGTAGAGGTACTGCTCTGGAAAGAGTCAGACTGAGAGTGCAGAAGACAGCGGAGAGCATCCAATTCCGACGTGGTGAAATGTCCTAGAAACTGACCCTGATGGTCGTCATGCACCTCACTTGGAGATGTAGAATCGGCGGCAGACAAATCATCCATGAGGCAAACATGAGAGGGGAGCTCACCACGAACAGGAAGCTGCTGGAGCTGGAGCTGGAGCTCTCACGGTAAACAGTAGGAGCTACTGGAGCTGGAGCTCTCGACGAATAACACTCGACGAAGAGGAGCAAGAGCTGGAGCACTCGACGATCTGAAGCACTCGGCGAAGTACACTCGATGATCTGCAGGAGCCGGAGCACTCGACGATCTGGAGGAGCCCACGACGAATCGCTTTGGACTCGACGAAGTACACTCGACGAAGTACACTCGACGATCTGGAGCACTCGACGATCTGGAGGAGCACTCGATGAAGTACACTCGACGAAGAGGAGCCCACGACGAATCGCTTTGGACTCACGAGCTGGAGCATGCGGGATCTGGAAGAGGCCGACGACAGGGAAGCCGACACTAGAAGAGGACGACACTGGGAAAGCAGTCGACGACGGGACAGCCAACGACACTTGATCAGCGGGAGCGGAGAAGAAGATGACGGAGAAAGGCACGCTTCATGAGAAGGGGCGGTCGACTCCTTTAGTGTGCACCGCCGTCGTCAAGCCACGGCTCACCATCAACGGAGAAGACAAAACGGCAGAGGAGGCAGCGGTTGACAGAGGAGCGGAAGGGGCAGCGAAGGAAAGGGAACGGGATTAGGGTTTCTTGCTTGGCTCTGATACCAAGTTGAAGAAAATAATGAGATAATCAAATTAAACCAACCCCATACTCATATATATAGAGTAAGAGGTAAAGACAAAGGCAAGGACAAAAATACCCTTACACGGGTAAAATACAAAAATACATAAAAGGACTTGAATTTAACTCCCTCAAGCTGGAGCATATATATCGATCATTCCAATCTTGACACAAATATCTGGAAAAGACAAACAAATTGGTTTGAGGAAGATGTCGGTCAACTCTTGATTTGAAGAAACAAACAGAGTGCATATTTGGTTTTTGATAACTTCCTCTCTGATGAAGCGACAATCAACTTCAATAAGTTTTTTTCTTTCATGGAACACTAAATTTTTAGATATGGAGATAACAAATTTATTTTCACAAAACATCGGTAAAGGATAATCATAGATTTCTTCCAAGTCTTTTAGAAGTGTTCTCAAACACTTTGACTCATAAACAGTATGAGTGATACTTTTGTATTCAGCTTCTGCAATTGACCTAGAAACTGCCGCTCGTTTATTGTTTTTCCAAATAACCAGATTTCCTCCGACATACGTGCAGAATCCAAAAGTGGATGTTTGATCTCCTTTATCATCTGCATAGCTTGAATCAGAATATGCTTAAATGCGTAAATGAAAACAATAGTCTTTTTCGTAAAACCCTTAGAAGTATTCTAATAGTTTTAAAGCAGCTTCTAGATGATACTCTTTGGGAGTCTGCATGAATTGACTAATCCACCCAATCACATAGAATATGTCAGGACTATTTACGGTAAAGTAAATGAGTTTACCGACCAAAAGCCTGTATCGAGTAATGTCTTGTAGAAGAGGGGATGCTTCATCCCAAAGTTTGGCAGCGCCCATAGGGCATAGACATAGGATTCCGAGCAGATTTCATGACATGGAGACTGATTTCGTTAAGTAAATATAGGGCATACTTGCGTTAGAAGAGAATATTGAGTTATTGTGTCTCAAAATTTCAATTCCCAATAAATATCTTGGAGAGCCCGTATTTTAGTAACAAAATGCTCCCGAATTTTTTTCTTTGTTTTCTCTATTCCAGAGGGGTCATTTACGGTAAGAAGAATTTCGTCAACGTAGACAGCGAGAATAACCGGGCCATGGTTGGTCTTCCGTATAAAGAGAAAGTGATCAACATTGCTTCTGGAGAAACCAATGCGACCTGGATGAATTTGTCAAACCATGCTCAAGGGATTTTATTTTATACCAATAATAACCTTCTGAAGCTTACACACCTGAGACTCCCCCTGAGCAATATACTTTTTTGTGTAAGTCAGAATAGAGAGATATTTTTGACATCATGCTGAGACATTTGCCAATTCTTGTTGCCAACAACGGAGAAAAGGACTTGGATAGTATTGATGTGAGCAACCAATGAAAAGGTGTCAAAGAAATCAACATCATAGATCTAGGTGAACTCCTTGGTAACTAGACGAGCCTTATATCGATCCACAGTGTCGTATGGGAGAAACTTGATGAAAAGGACCCAACGACAACCAACGTCGCTCCCAGATGAGGTAAGGACAAAAGTCTAAGTACCCCGTGATATCAAGGCAGAGATTTCTTCATCCATAGCTGCTTTCCGGCAAGGTATACAAAGAGCCGTCTGATATGTAGTAGGAACGACAGTGGTAGAGAGTGCACAAACAAACTTGCTGCAGGAAGAACTGAGATTGACATATGAGACAACATTAGTAAGAGGATGTTTTTTTTATTTCCCCTCACCCCTTTCTTCCACAGAGCAATGGTAACATCCAGGTCTGAATCTGCTGCGGTGAAGGAACCTTCCGAAGAGGAGAACGCTGGCCTGGTAGGTGACAGCGAGATTTCTAGATTAGGAATGAGGACAGATGGGCAGCAGTGCAGCAATGATAATGATAACGAAAGGGGTGAAAGATGTATGTTCAGGGGTTGGTGTCAGTTGTGGGATATCTGGTGAAAGAACATGAATGATAAGGAATGATGAAACATATGAAGAGGAGAGGTGGTAGAGAGAGGAGGAGGGATTTCAAGAGTAAGAGTCCCTCCGTCCATGGAAAATAAGGGATAGACTCAAAGAAGGTAGCATCAACAGAGACATTGACATTTGAAGATAAAGTCGAAGCAACAATATCCTGTCAAAGTTGAAGAGTACCCCACAAAGATATACATTTGGTGGCGCAGGCGGAGAGTTTATCACGAACAGAAGCAGACGTGTGGACTAATTTGTACAACCAAATAAACACGGGGTGAGGAGAAAAAGTGTACTGGTCGGATATAGAAGAGAAAAATGTGTCTTACCCTGAAGAGTAGAGGAAGGTAGATGGTTAATGAGAAAATAAGAAATGAGAATCATACAACCCCAATAAGAGCGAAGAACATTCATCTGACATAAAAATGTTCGAGCAACATTGAGGAGATGATAATTTTTTCTTTTCGCCACCACATTTTGTACGTACACAACTAGTCAAATGAATACTGCAATTGAAGGCGCAGAAAGATAAAGATTATTAGTTCATGTATTCCTTCGCATTATCTCTCTGAAGAATTTTGAGCGGAAAACTGAAGTGAGTGTGAATTTCATTATTAATTTTGAGAATACAGAAAAAATTCAGAGTGTTCCTTCAAAAGATACACCTAAGTACATCTAGAGAAATTATCAATAAAAGTTACAAAGCACAAATTGCCTCCATAATCAGACTTGGTGAGACTAGAACCCTAGATGTCCGAATGAACGAGGTCAAAAAGAAGAACAAAACTTTTACAGAGTTAAGCAAGGAAAGTAGTACAATGATGCTTGTCATATTGGCAAGCCTTACATTCTAAAGTGGAGTCGATATTGAAGATGGCAGGAGCTGGCGGAGGATGACCAAGCCGATGATGGAACTGAAGCAGAGAAGTGGAGACGGAAAATGTAGAGAAAGTGGGAAGATCGTCGAGGCAGTGGAGACTGCAGCTTTCATTCCCTGTAGCAATCGACCTCTACGGATGAAGGTCCTGTAAATAGCACGTAGTAGAAGAAAATGAGATAGAGCATTGGAATTGCCTTGAAAGAACACTAACAAACAACAAATTGCACAAAAAAATTGGGGAAAATAGTGTCTTCAATCTGGAGAAGAAAGTCGATAGTCACAACTACAGATCCACAAACTGGAGCAAGAGAGGCATCAACCACAAAGACTGGTGGTAACCAGTGATACTTCTCGAGGTGAGAGAAGACGAGATAGTTCCCAGTCATATGATTGGTGGCACCAGAGTCGATGAACCACTTACCCTGAGTGAGAAGCAACATACGTGCTACCTGAAGAAGTGGCAATGGAGGCAGATTGTTTGGAGGCATTGATGAAAGCCTTAATATCTGCCGAAGTTAACTAGCGCCCGAACTCTAGCGGCGAGGTGGAAGGGGAGGTAGAAGGCTTAGGTGCAGTATTACTGACATGAGCCTGAAGACGGAGGTGAGGATGCTTCACAAATCATTTCATGACAAGATGACCAATCCGTTCACAATGAGAACAATGAGGGTGAGGTTCTCCACGACCCCCGGTGTGCCCTCCACGACCACGGTGAGCTCCATGACCGGCCGTATGAACAAAATTGGAGGGGACACAATCGATGATCGCTGCAGAAAGTTGGTAATAACAGAGATGCGAGAGACGACATCCAAGTTGGGAGTGTCAAGTTCTCCCAAGATTTGTTGGAGTATCATCTCATAGGAATCTGGAAGTCGAAGAAGATATCAAACCGCAAGAAGTTCCTAAAAGTGTTTCAGCTGAGTGACAAGGACTGCAAAGAAGGGACGATGATGGAGAAGTTTTGTGCCGAGAGAATGAACTTCTTAATACGCAGCATCGAGAGAGAGTGTTGTCCGAGCGAAGAGATTCGAATAGAGGGTTTAGACGCGAGGTTTTGGCACCCTTGAAGTAAAGGGCAGCAAAATGATATCACACTGCCTTCACAGTGTCGTCATGACGAATGATGGGATAACATGCATCAGAAAGACTGTTTGCAAGCCAGGTGTGAGCAAGAACATCATTGGTGCCCCAATGAGCATATGCGAGAGATGCGGGGTTAGGAGGAGCGCCAGTGAGATGATTTCTTTTACGTTGAGATCGCAAAATGAAGGTGAAAGAGACATTCCAATCTGGATAATTTAGGCCTGTTAATTTGGAAGTTGTCCCAAGATTTCCAAACGCACTGGAAACGATTGTGGGTGTAGGAGCCGGAGTGGGCGGAGGTGTCGCCATAGATTACCGAGAGGAGCTCGGCGAGAACAGAAGAATTTGCTGGCCGAAAACTAGGTAAGAGAAGTCGACGAGCAAGGTAAGGAATTTATTGTAAGAAAGAGCTAGCTGAGAAGTCACGTATAAGAAGATGCAACTCTCACAAGCTCGCTGGAAGTGAAGCGCAAAGGATGTCACGCGCAGGAGTGCGGGGAGGAGTTTGCGAGCTCGTATGATGAGGCTGCAGTCGTAGTCGCACAATGAGGTTGCAACGTAGCGAGCTCGATGACTGATGATCGACGAACTCGATGATTGTGGAAGCAGAGGATCAGAGAGACCGACAGAGAGTGCGCGAGAGTTCGACATAAGGGTTCGGGGAGAAGTCCACGAGCTGGCATGATAAGGCCGCAGACCGCACACATAGATCGTGACAGGAGTGAGGAGGACTCGCGGTAGGGGCTCACAGATGGTAGCGTAGACCTTGCGGGTTCTACGTACAGGAGCAAAGCCTACAAATATCTCAAAGGGGGGGAGTGGGTGGCTTGGTTTAGTCGTTGATCCCAATCGACGCGAGAGCAAAGAATGATGAGCTCGATTTGATTGCTCGGCGAGCTCTGCGTGCTGAGGAGGCGAGTTCTTCCCAGGAAGAATCGTGAGACGTGTTTTGATAGACGCGGTAGTGTTGAGATGAAATCGTCCAGACGCGATTTATGTGAGTGAAGAGAGTGTGTGAGTTCGCGGGAGCAAATAGTTCATGGGTCGGCGCAGGAGCTTTCGTGTGATGTCAGGAGTGTTCACGCGAGACTGAAAAAGGTTAATGTGAGGCTGGGAATGTTCACGCGACAATAGAGCAGTGAATTATTTCGCCTTGCTCTGATACCATGTGAGAGTTTGAAATAAAAATTAATATTATTCCAAAGAATCTAACTTATTAAATGAAAGTTCCTCTCTTTATATAGAGTAGAGGAGGAGAAAGATATTACAATAGGAGATGTGAGATTAAATACAAAGAGAAGGAGAATTGTATAATAGGCCCGGGTCTTTCAGTTTTGGGCTCTAACAACCCCTAAACCTGAATGATAAAAACACATCCAAATTATACATTTCAAACTATTTATATCATACTACATACATAATTTGCATATCAGAACTTCTTGCACTGAAACTTATATTTTTGTCAATCCACCATGATATTTTCTTAATGAGATCAGTTCTACCCATATCAGTCATGCCACCAAACATTACCATATTACAGGAGGAAATAGCAACCATCCCGCTTTGTGAAGCGATCGCAACAAGGTCATCATGTGCACAGTTATGGACCCACTTAAGCTCGTCACCAGGTACCTGCCATTTTTAGATAGATGAATGAGTAAAAACTGCATTTATGGTTGATACAACACTATAAAAATAAAACAAAAAAGGAATGAACCAGTTGGATTGCAATAATCCCTGTTGCTCTGATCGCGGAAAAAGCATTCAGAGAGACTTTCTTGATATAGCCTTTCACAGTCAGCATAAGTAGGCATTGATCTTCAGCAAACTCACTAACAGGAACAACGGAGGTTATTCTTTCTCCCTCATCCAACGATAGTAGCTAGCAAACACAAAAAATGAAACATAGTATTGATAATATTTATCACTAAAGAATGATGGATTTCAGAGATTTAAATTCTAGTTTAATGCACCTGTACTAAAGGTGTCCCAGCAGCAGTCCGAGTGCACTCTGGAATTCGGTAGGCAGGTGCTGAGTAAACTATCCCTTTATCACTGCAACACAATATTACTAATTAGAGCTCATCAGCTCTCCAAAACTTCAGTTAAAGAATGTAGAGAAATATAGGACCTTGTATATTTCCTTCTATATGTTAAATACAATGTATGAATACACATATATAGGATGGAGAAAGAGAGAGGAAATCCTTATACACAATGTGGAACTAAAGAGAGAGAGAAATAAGAAAATACAAATGGGCTCCAGAATGGGTCATTGCATGGGCTTTTCTAACACTCCCCCGCAAGCTGGAGCGTACAAGTCGCAGGCACCTAGCTTAGACAGGAATTGATAAAAAAGGGGTCTTGATAGGGCCTTGGTGAGTATATCAGCAACTTGGTCGGTATCCGGAACATGCTTTAATTCTATCTTCTTCATTTGAACTTTCTGCCGGATGAAGTGACAGTCCACTTCAATGTGTTTCGTTCTTTCGTGGAAGACGGGGTTCTTAGCTATGTGTATAGCAGATTGACTGTCACATAGTAAGATAACAGGTGAGGAAAGTTTTACTCCTAGATCAGCAAAAAGACTTTCAAGCCATGTGAGTTCAGAAACCACTGATGTCATCGAACGGTATTCCGCCTCAGCTGAAGATCGAGCAACCACAGCTTGTTTTTTACTACGCCGGGTAACCAGGTGACCAGCAAGGTAGGTGCAAAAACCACAAGTAGACCGGCGATCATCCAGAGAACCAGCATAATCAGCATCAGAGTACGCAACCAATGTTGGAGTAGAGGACGAAGTTTTGTATACCAGCCCTTGACCGGAGGCTATTTGAAGATGAGACATTCGAGGAGAATGCATAAATCGGCTGACAACCCCAACAACAAAGGATATATCTGGTCTCGTGACTGTAAGGTAAATCAGTTTCCCAACAAGTCGTCGATAGTACTCTGGATTTGGAAGAGCAAGATCATCATCAGAGGCATGTGCACACAACTTGTGATTGACATCCATAGGAGTGTTAATTGGTTTGCATCCAGAGTAGTCAGCATCCTGAAGAAGATCGAGACAATACTTCCGTTGAGAGAGGACAAGTCCATTAGGACGTCTCGCGATCTCAAGGCCAAAGAAGTATCGAAGGTTCCCCAGATCTTTTGTTTGAAAGACTGAACTAAGATACTGTTTGACCGTCTGTATTCCTTTCGAATCATCTCCTGTGATTAGGATGTCATCGACATATACCAACAGAAGAACCGTGCATGTAGTTTGATGTCGAGTGAACAGAGAGGAGTCCGCCGAGCTCTGAGTAAAGCCAACTTCCCGAACAGCCTTACTGAACTTATCAAACTATGCCCCGGGGGATTGTTTGAGACCATAGAAGGATTTCTTAAGATAACATACTTGGGACTCCCCTGTGGTCTCAAACCCGGGAGGTTGCTGCATGTATGTTGTTTCTTGTATGTCGTCATTTAAAAAGGCATTCTTGATATCCAACTGATGGAGAGGTCATTGACGATGTACAACCACGGAGAGAAGGACATGAACTGTGTTGAGCTTGGCCACCGGAGAGAACGTTTCCTCATAGTCGAGACCATGTTGTTGAGTGAAGCCACGAGCCACCAGTCGGGCTTTAAGACGGTCAATTGTTCCATCCGAAGCATGTTTGATTACAAAGACCCATTTGCAACCAACAGTAGTGTGGCCTAGAGGGAGAGGAACCAGATCCCATGTCTGATTTGCCCAGAGAGCTGTCATTTCATCGTCCATGGCTGCCCGCCAGCCCGGATGTTGGAGAGCCTCCTGCACAGAATTAGGGATAGAATTAGAGGAGAGAGAAGTAGCAAAGGTGTGAAGCGGCGGGGACAGGCGATGTAAAGATACATAGTTCGCCATGGGATGAGCGGTGGAGGCCGGTGTCGGATCAGCAGGTTGCAGAGTGTCAGAGGTCGAAGCCGACTGCATTGGGGCGACGGAGCGAGGAAGGCGACGAGTATAGATACGGATAAGAGGAAGCTTGTTGGGAGCGGGAGCCGGGACAGGAGAGAGGGATGGTGGAGAGGTGACTGGGATTACAGGTCTAGGTAAGGATTGTGGTGGAAGAGGAGGGTTTTGGTTGGAGAAGAAAGGTTGATCTTCCCAGAAGGTAACATCAACCGATACGGTCAACTTGCGAGTAGTAGGAGAGTTACAGACATATCCTTTCTGAGTACGGGAGTAACCGACGAACATGTGTTTGGCTGCTCGTGGTGCCAACTTGTTTGTGGAGGGACCAAGTAAGTAAACGTAGCAGGTACATCCAAAGATGCGAGGGGTGAGAGAGAATGACGGAGTAGAGGGGAAGAGGAGACTGAATAGAGTAGCATTCCGAAGGACGGAGGAAGATAGACGGTTGATGAGGTAGCATGTTGTTGACAGCGCAAAGTTCCAATAAGCCTTGGGTACCAGCATTTGGATCATGATGGAGCGAGCAACATCAAGAAGGTGTCTATTTTTGCGTTCAGCAACACCGTTTTGTTGGGGTGTATAGGCACAAGAAGTTTGATGAATAATCCCAACTTCTGAGCAGAGGTTGGCAAAATCATGGCTAGTGTATTCGCGAGCGTTATCCGTTCGGAGGGTTTTTATTGGTTCGGAAAACTGAGTGCGAATCTCAAGGACGAACGTGCGAAACACACGAGGAAGCTCGGAGCGATCACGAAGTAAGTATAGCCATGTCGTTCGAGAATAATCATCAATAAATGTGATAAAGTAGCGATAACCAGAAACACTTTGTAATTTTATATGGGCCCCAAATATCAGAATGTACTAAACTAAAAGGAGCAGAGCTCCGAGTACAATGAGGAGAAAACGATGAGCGGTGTTGTTTACCCAGAATACATGAATCACAACTAAAAGAAGGAAGATAAATCTCTGGAAGGGTCTGCCGAAGGACTGGAAGAGGAGCATGTCCGAGACGTCGGTGCCAATAAACTGAGGAGACGGAGGAGAGGATGGTGGGGGGGCTTCAAGAAGGTAGAGCCCGTTTTGCAGCCGTCCTTTACCAATGATACTCTGCGTCCGTCGATCCTGCATAAAAAGAAAGAGGAGGTGAATGTCACAGAGCAATCTAAATCTGTAGTGAGGCGACTGACAAAAAGTAAATTGAACGGGGAGCCCGGGACATGAAGAGCTGAGCGAAGGGAGAGAGAGGAATTGAGAGGAATATCAGCAGAGCCAGAGACAGGGACGGTGTCGTCATTGGCCACGGTGAAATATTTAGGATGCGGAGAGTTCAAGTATTGAGGTGGCTTCAGCGAGGTGATATGATGAGTAGCACCTGAGTCCACTATCCAAAGTGGACTAGTGGAGAGACAAGCGATACCTTCATTGGAGATGGAAGCGGCGGAGGCAATGGAAGCGGTCAGAGAGAAGAGCAACCTGGCTCTGATACCATGTCGAGAAAGGACCTTGTATATTTCCTTCTATATGTTAAATACAATGTATGAATACACATATATAGGATGGAGAAAGAGAGAGGAAATCCTTATACACAATGTGGGACTAAAGGGAGAGAGAGAAATAAGAAAATACAAATGGGCTCCAGAATGGGCCATTACATGGGCTTTTCTAACAAAAAACAAATAATGATCATCCGTTGAAGTACTCAAGATAACTCAATTCTCTCTTTTTAATTTTACAACAAGAACAATGTTAAACCATTAGAGACATAATTAGAAAGCTCAAAAGACCAGTAGCTTAAATAATTTAAAATGACAATGTAAGAGATTATTATTAGTCTAAAGTATAAACTTGATCACATTATTCAAGTGAAGGAAAATTTGTCAAAGGGAATGTATTATTGTATTACAAGCACACTAGCTATAAATGCAAGCAACACAAATTAACTAGAAGTGCATAACAGACATCAACAAAAGCTGATGGGCCCATGAAGCAGTGTAAATGCAGATAACAACACATTGTTAATGGTAAAATATTTAAGCACAACACAAGGATATAAATCTAAAACATAATATGGTAATCTTAACCTATTATATCTAACCAATGTTGTAAATACGGATATCGGCGACATGTCGGATTGACTATTTAAATGTCGGATATCGGAAGTTGGAGACATATCGAGGATATTTTAAAATATAGGATTTCAATATCTTCTAAATAAAAATATATTTTTATGTATATTGTTAAAGCCCAAGACTAAAAGCCCACATAAGGGCCTATTATATTTTTTCCCTTCCTGTATTAAGTCCCACATCTCCAATTGTACACTTTTCTTCCGTCTCCACTCTATATAAAGAGGGGAGCACCCATGTAATAAGGTATATTTTTTTGAATTATAATAATTAAATATATTTCAAAATTTTATATGGTATCAGAGCGAGGCAAAATCACTCCCTGCTCTCCTCTCGCGTGAATATTTCCGGCCTCGCACAAAATCATTCCGGATTCGCTTGAACACTCCCGGTCTCGCACAAAATCATTCCGATTTCGCTTGAACACTCCCGGCCGCGCACAAAATCATTCCGGTTTCGCTTGAACACTCTCGCCCTCACACGAAAGCTCATGCGATTAGCTACCCGTGAATTCGCTGCTCCAGTGACCTCGCGCGAACTTTTTCTTGGAGCTTCCCTGGCAGAGCTAGCGGCTCCATTAGCCGAGCTAGTTATCCCCCGCACTCCCGTCGATTGGGATCGACTGACCACACCAAGCGCCCCCTACGAGATATTTATAGGCCAATCCCCGCTTCGACCTCCCGCACACAGATACTCGATGTCTCTGAATACTCCTCTTGTGAATCCTCTCTCCAGTGCACTCCTACGAACCAACGATCATATCCCAGCAAGTTGCACGAGAACTCATCCTGCGACTGTGAACTCGCAAATCCAGGACTGGGAATCCATGCGATTATTCCAGCAAGATTTTCGCGCGAACTTGCTGACATCTCTGAGAACTTGCGTGATTCTTCCTGCGGGCTCTCTCCATCAACTTGTCGTCACCTTTGCGAATTCTCCAAGATTCTTCTTGTGGGCTCTTCCTGTGAACTCGTCAGCCCCTCTGTTGCACTCGCCGACTCTTTTTTTTAATTACGGCCAATCCACCGCCACCTTCTACTCCCGCCAACATTGCTCATCCCAAAATCCTTTCCAGTACCTCTGGAAATCTCAGGACGACGTCAAAATTAACTGGACCGTCTCCTTCACCTCCCTTTTACGCTCTCAACACAAACGACATCATCTCACTGATGCTCCTCCTGACCCCGCGTCTCCCATATATGTTGGTTGGGATGCTAATGAAGGTTGTGTGAGATCATCTTACTGCTCTTTACTCCAAGAGTGCCAAAAACTCTCGTATTTACACCTTGTATTCTGATCTTTTTGCTCGATCAACACTCTCCTAATGCAACGTATCAGGAAGTTCAATCTCTCGGCGTAGAACTTCTACAACAACGACCCTTCTCTACTGACCTTGTCATTTACCCGGAACATTTACAGGAACTCCAGATGGTTTGATATCTTCTCCATCTTCCAGATTCCTATGAGATGATAGCCATCATATATTGGGAGAACCTGACACTGTCACATTGGACCCCACTGCGGCTCACATCTTTGCTGTTACCAACCTTTTCCAGTGGGCGTCGATCGTGTCTACTCCAACCTCCGATAATTTTACTCATGCGGCCAGTCGTGGAGCTCAGGGTGGTCATGGAGGGCGCACCGGGGGTCGTGGGGGTCCCGACCTCTTTGCTCTCATTGTGGATGACTTGATCATATTGTCGAGAAATTCTTTGTCAAGCATCATCACCTCTGTCCTCAGGCCCATGTCAGTATAACTGCACCTGAGCATTCTACCTCGACGTCCACCCTGCCACCAAAGTTCGTCCGTTGGTTTTCTTCAACAGATATTGAGGCTCTATTCAATGCCTCAGAGCAATCTGCCTCCATTGTCACTTTTTCAGGTGACGTATCTATTGCAACTCAAGGTAAGTGGCTCATCGACTCCGGTGTCACCAATCGTATGACTGAGAACTCCTTTTTTCTCACCTCGAGAAGCATAACCAATTACCACCTGTCTTTGTGGATAATGGCTCTCCCGCTCCAGTTTGTGGATCTGAAGTTGTGACTACCGCCTCTCTTCTCCAGTGGACGACACTCTATTCGTCCCAAATTTCCCTTGCAATTTGTTGTTTGTCAATGCTCTTTCACGACAATTTCAACACTTTGTCTCATTTTCTCCTACTGCTTCTTATTTTCAAGACCTTCACCCGAAGATAACGAATACTACTGGGACTGAACTCCATAGTCTCAACTACCTCGACGATCTTGCCAATTTTTCTGCATCAGCCGTCTCCACTTCTTTGCTTTAGTGCCATCATCGTCTTGATCATCCGACGTGCGTCTTCTCCTCCAGACATCTTTCAAGACCGACTCCACTTTAGAATTTGAGGCTTGCCAGTATAACAAGCATCAACGTAGTAATTTTCCTAGTAAACTCTGTAAAAGTTTTGCTCGTCCTTTCGACCTTACTCATTCGAACATCTAGGGTCATAGTCCCACCAAATCCGTTGGTGGAGGCAGTCTGTACATTGTAAATTTTATTGATGCGTTCTCTAAATATACCTAGGTGTATCTTTTGAAAAAAAATGCTCTGAACTTGTTTAGTATTCTCAAAATTTTATAATGAAATTCACACACAGTTCGGTATGTCGCTCAAAATTATACAGACCGATAAAGCGAAGGAATACATGAGCCAACAATTTTTATCATTCTGCACCTCCAACGGTATTATTCATCAAACTAGTTGTGTGCATACATACCAACAAAATGGGGTGGCAGAAAGAAAAAATCGTCATCTCCTCGATGTTACTCAGACACTCTTATGTAGGATGAATGCTCCCCTCTCATTTTTTGTTTCCTCATTAATAATTTTCCTTCTAACTTTCAGGGCAAGACCCCTTTCTCTCTACTATACCCAACCGGTACACCATTTCCCCTTACCTCGCGTGTGTTTGGTTGTACTACTTTCGTCCACACTCCTGCATAAGGTCGCGATAAACTCTCTGCTTGCGCCACCAAATGTATTCGTAGGGTACTCTCCAACTCAGAAGGGATATCAAAGTTTCAATCTTATCTCCAAAAGTCAATATGTCTTTGCCGATGTCACCACTTTTCTAGTTTATCCCTTATTTTTCCAAGGACGAAAGAACACGTTCTTTAAAAAGTTAAATGTTATGTAAATCTCACAAATGTATGATAGAATATCACAATCCCATACAAATAAAAGCCGACAGAGCACAACAAAATGTATGAAAAACTAAGATTTCACAATCAAGAAAGTAATAAAACCCGATATTGTATCCAAAATTTTACGGAAAAGTTAATATAGATCCTTTGTTTTATTTACCTGAAATAAAGAATTCGATCATGTGTCTGACAGACAATAAAATCCGACATAGAATCATTTACTCTCATCTTTCCAACTGACTTTCCAACAGTTCCACGTCCTTGCAAATGGAAGGTGTTAGGCTTCATCCGCTTTAAATATCCTTTTTCACTTAGTGTCTGTTAAGGGTGATAAAAATTTGGCAAACATGAACACCAGGAAAAGCTAAATCACTAAAATCTGGCTGAATATGTAAAGAATAAATATTTACCAGAAGCATTTCTTCATTTGCAATAATATCTATTTCCTTAAGTTGGCTACCATCTCCATCTTCCAATACTGATCTCCTTGGAGCTCCAAATTTGCTCTTCAACTCAAGCAACTCTTGTTCTATGAGCTGTTGCAGAACTTGAAAAGTTCAGAAGATTTCATGGCAAAAATAGTTGTCAAGTTAACTAGCAAAAGACTTTCCATAGACTTAAGTTCAACAATAAATAAATCAAATGGTAATCCCTTTTTCTTCAAAATTGAAGCAACTTAAAGCAGTAATGGAGCTATTCGATACAAACTACATAATTTTGCTGCAATTTTTTATTATAATGGGAATATCCTATCAGTTAATTGAAAATGTGTGTGCACGCCTAAATGAACAGGTAGGCTTAAATTTTTAAACGCTTGCGAAAGAGAGAAATTATATATAGTTCATTCAAAAGAATCAAACCAAATAGCTGAAGGGGCCTACAAAAGCCATCCATGATTTGTTAGATTTATTAATCAAATGGGGCCTAAACATCACCAGTATGATAGCTGTTCAAATCAAAAGGATTGAATTACCCTATGCAACATTCTCTTATTTATTGTATATTGAATAGAAGTATATTTTTGAAAAAAATCACTTAATTTTAGATGCTTATGAAAAATAATTTCTTTTTAACATGAAGTAATTGTGAAATAATAATGTAAGAATAATAAGGGTAATATTTAAAAATGTATACTTACTTTATATTTATAAAGTACCTATAAACTTATGTTAGGTGCCTTACGTGTGAGTCGTGTTTAAAAACATGTAGTCTTTTATTTCGAGTCTTATTAATCGAGTCATGTTGTCGCATGTCTTTTTAAGTTGTATTTTATGTGTCCCTATATTAGTTTACTTGGAGTCTTTTGCGTATTTTAAATAACCCAAGTATTAGAAGGGATTCTTTGTAATTAGGTCATTGTAATTCTATTTAAAGCCCTTTGGGCAATAAAGGAAGCCAAAAAATTACCTCTTAGTTTAATTCTCCTCTTCCACTTCTCATACTAAGGTACCCTAGGTAATGGTCGGGGGGCGAGCCCATAGGTGGGGTTGTAGACCCCCAAGGAAGTACCCCAAGTAATGGTCGATGGCTAGGTCTGGTACGTGCATAGCTACCGCGATGAACTCGTCAATGTAGGTGGCCATGATGTCAGATTGACACACAGAGTTGAGGCGCTCGTAGGCATTGCCCGCCTAGTGGCCATCATAGTGTCAGAGGAGTTCCTCTTTCAGCGTGGACTAGTAGAGGTCAGGAACCTACTGACGCACCCAATGGAGCGCCAAACCCTCCATATAGATAGTGGAGAGGGAACATTCTGGTTGGCAGGGGTGGACTGAAGGTCGAAGAACTATTCAGCGCGGGCGATCCAACCGATGGGGTCGGTGTCGTCGAACACAAGGATCTCGATCCGATGGAGATGGGCCAAGTGGATTTCCATAGAGGAATAGAGAAACCCTATGTAGTTAGGGATGTGCTGAGGGGGTTGTGGCGGTGGCGGCGGAGCGGTCGGTCGGCGATTACCACAGTGGTCGAGAGCTCTTGAAGGATGAGAGTGAGATCCTCAAGCCGTGCTTTGAGTTGACCCAAGCGATGGGAATCAGCAGAGGAAGAGGCATCCTTGTCGGCGTGGAGAGCCATTGAACGTGTCTGAGGCATGAAATGATAGGGCAAAAGGGAGACAACAACTACGAAGATGAACGGGGTGCGGCGGTTGGAGGGGAAGCCCGAGACGATGTGCGGCGATGAAGCATATGAAATGTGTTGAGGCCACTGAATCAGCAGCCACTAGCGTGGCACGGCTGGCTGCGAAGCTAGACACGGCGAAGGGTGGGCGCGAGCCATTGGAAAGAGGTCGTGGGCCGGAAGAGTCATTGGATGTCGATGGACGCGCAGAGAGCACGCAGGAACCTACGTACATTTGGACGGCAGTGAGCGGGGAAGCGGTCAGGGATGACAGAGTGACCGGAAGAAGCGCTGGATCGAAGGAAACGCGAGGAGAAGACGAGGTTGGTCGCTGGCATCGGCGAGAAGGTGCATCGAGCGCGTAGAGCATGCAGGCGAGCGCAGGAAGTGGAGGAGAGATGAGCGCGGTTGTGCGGGAAGCAGGCGGTAGATGAAAGACGTGCGGATTGGGGTCGCGGCAACGAGCAGAACGGGCGAAGTTATCGAGCAGAAGATTGAGCTAACAGGAAGCAGGCGCGGGCGTGGCAGGCGGGCTATTGCTACCGGTAACAATGAAGGAGATCTACTTAGGGTTCCGGTAGAAACCCTAAACGAGCGACAGGTCGGACCAATTGATAGTTGCACACTATCACAAACAGAAATTGTAAGATTGAACATAAAACTGAGATACGAATATCAACACAAGCTCGACCCGAACTCTTGAGAGTTGGTTTCCCCTAAGAGGCTCTCTCACCTAGGAGAGCCTAGCATTCACATGATCTCAAAGATAAACATAAAGAGACACTACCATATGTGTCCGGTTCCATTAGAGCTATTGGATGTTTTTGCATTCCATTAGCCTCCAGTATCTTGGAACTTGTTAGTGGATGTGGCTTATTACTTTTAGGCCTTTTGGTGGATTTGTGGTGGCTTAAGATGGACCGTTGAATTAAATCCAAGGAGGAGCTTTGGGGCTTGGCGGGAATTTGATGCTTTATGTGGAGTTTGATGCTCTTTTCCTTTCTTTTCATCTCTCGTCTGCCTTCTTTCCTGAGCACTCTTTCTTCTGGAGTAGGAAAAGCTGCTCTCTATCCCCTTCTATTCCCCTTCTGAGCTCAGGAACCTTTCGGCTGCTGCGTTTGGGTCCTCACCTGGGCAGTTTTGTGGCTGCTGCCGTGAGCTTGGAGGATTGGTTTGTTGGGTTTTGTGGCAGAAATTTCTGTTAACAACTTGTGCTGCACTCATAGCTTAAACCCTTTTTATGTCTTGCGAATTTTGGTGGTAAAACTCCAAATCTAAGTTCTTTTATACGGGGTTTCACGATGTCAGCTTAAGTTTTTTTAAGAAGCTGCTGCCTTACCTTTCTATGGGAAATCCTTTATGCACTAGTTTTAAATCACGGTTTAAGCTTAATTTTGTTACAAAGAAGGCCACTGTATTAGGCTTAAGCTGGATTTTTTAAGCATCCTAGACTCCTAGTATCTTGAGTTTTAAATGAATTTCAGCGGGCTGCTCTATTTTGCTTCAGTGGGCTGTCTTGAGTTTTAAATGAATTTGAGTGGCTGCAGTCTTCTATTAATTGGTGAAATTCTCTCTTAATTTGTGTGATTACGAGCTTGTTTTCTCGGGCCCATTATGGTTGTTTTGGATTGTCCTCTTTGGTTTGTTTTGGGTCAATCTTATGGATGATAAATTTCTTACTTTTCCTAAGTCTTAAGGTCATGTCGTTCTCTCTTGATAAAAATGAATGTATTAATTGCAGAAGTCAAAATCCAAACTTTTGTGACTTCTGTTTTAAGATCCAGTACATTTGAGATGACATCTCCGGAGGGGAGAGACACTAATCCTAGTCGAGATAAAGGAAAAAGGAAGATGAATGCGAGTTTTTGTTTGTTTAATTTATGCATTATTTAGTACTTTTCAAATTAAAATACATTATGTTTTAAAGAGGGTAAAAGAGATTTTATTGCATGCACGCCATTCATGTTAGATTTTAATATGACAAATTTCGATGATTTCATCTCGATGATTTACGCATTTTATTCGAAAAAATTTATTCGATGTTTTAAAGCTTTGATCGCCTTTTGTATGATGTTCGAAGATTTAATTTCATGCAGGAAGAAAAATACTTATGATCCAATTAAAGCAGAACATCAACAGTAAATTTAAATATAAAAAAATTACCTGAAGTACATGCTTCCCACTCGACAATAGCTCATTTATTTTTGATATCTGTTCCGATAAAGATTTACTTTCATCTACAAACTTCTTTCTCTACAAGTGTCACAAAAATATTCAACAATAAGATGCATGAAATAACATATTTGACAATATACAGAAGAGAAAAAGGCACGCAAGATTGGAAATACACAACATACCTCTAGCAAAGTAAGTTTCCTCAAAGTTATATCTAATAAGGCTTCAGCTTGCTTTTGTGATAACAAATATTCTGGATGAAATAGAGAGAAGTTAGTTTGATAACTCAAGTAAATCAGCACAGAAAAATCATTACTTTAACCACCATCTTTAATTCCACAATACTTTAAAATCCCTATGCACTTGTTAACATAACTGTTCCTTATTATCCTAAGTTATAAAATAGGTTTATTGACTGCTCTGGTGGCTGCTGAACTTTAATCCTGAGTATATTGAAATAATATCAGAAAGCTAGAGTTCTGACAGGATTTTGAGGCAGAGTTTTTTGTTATCATAACAATAAATATCATTGGACCACATGATATGTACAATAGCCCGATTGCAACAAGGTTGCAGATGTCGGATGTCGGGTTCATGTTGATTTGGGTTTTAATGTTGGATTATGGGAAAATATCGGGGATATTTTACAATATCAGATTTTAATATTTAAATAAATTTATTCAAATATGAACACATTTTTTTGTTTATAATTAAAATTATGCAGAAATTTGAGTTTATAAATTACACAATAAACATGTAACTACATGATTATAATGAAGTATTGAACACAATAAACACAATTTTGCATTTAGAGGAGTTGATTCAATGATTAATAGCAGAATAACAGGCTTACAGAAGATCATCGTGCAGAATATTAGACACCATTAAAAAAGATAAAAGAAAGTACATGAGAGCAGAATGCAAAAAAAATCAGAAAATTAGCTTAATATCATCCACCCACCATTAGAGAAGATTGAAGAGAAATAGAGAAGAGCAGAATGCCAGAAAAAATGAAAATAGCAAAATAACATAATGGAACCAGAGTTGAGAGGGTAGTAGGAGAGTTAAAGAAGCTTACAAAAATAAACTCACAGTGCAATACTGATATTAGAGAATTAGAGGAGCAGAGAAGAAGATAAATCCAAAAAAAGAACTGAGAAATTTGGCAGTAAGTCGTAAATTCAAGAGCAATAAAACTGGGTCGTTGATGCTATGGGAAGGAGAACAAGGGGGCGGCTGCACTATGTTGGCTGAAACTTTCAAGGAGGGAGAGAGGGAAATTAAAGGAGGAGAAAATAAGGAGAGGAGGAGAATTCCAATTTTGGAGTTCTAATTCAAATTTCAATTGTAATTCTTCGTGAATGATAATCCATCTACATCATGGCCTTTTATAGGCTTACAATCAAAAATTACTACATGCAGCCCAAATTAAAACAAAACATTAAAATAGAATAAAATATGATAACATGATAACAAAACATTAAAACATGATAACAATTAATCAATAACTATAATAAAATAATTATAATTATTAATTAATATTCTTGCGCCTCGGGCGGAGGTTGTAGCGGCGATGGCGTTCATCACAATTATTGTCGCGGTGATGGCGTCGGAAATCTTTGGTTGGAGAGACTCCGTCATCCATAAGCGTGACGGTACCATCATCTTCATGTTGAGGGTCGTCGTCTCCATCAAGAGGTCAAGAAGCTCATCAAAGAAAGCATATACAGACCGATCACGCTGGTAGCAGACACCAATGGTCTGACAAAGGGAGTAGCGCGGGGCCTGGCTAGATGGCAGGTAGAGACGACGCAAGTGATCCCACATCGCCTTGGTCGTAGGTAGCTCGTAGATGGTCATGCGAATGGGGAGCTCACAGGACTAATAGATGACGACTATCGCGTGTGAGTCGTCCGAGCGTCACCTGCCCAGTCGGAATGCTGGGAGGAAGTGGTCGTGCTGACAGTGGAAGAGGAGTCCGCAGTAGTGGCAGCAGGTGGGGGCGGAGCAGGCTCGGTGTCGTAAATGTGGCCCATCGATCAAGGTCACGGAGGATCACGCTGACGGTGGTGGACCATGCCTTGTAGTTCCACCCGTCGAGGATGACATCGGCCTTTTGGAGGAAGGTTGATGAGGAGTGAGGCGATGCCATCAAACCAATGGAGGACGGAGGAGGACGCCTAGATTAAGAAGCATGCGAGAAAGGACGGAGGAGGCCGGCTGGGTGAACGGTGGGCTGCCGGAGCTGCGGGCGGGCTCGGCGAGAGGAGTAGGAGTGGCGAGCAGGCTCGACGTGATAAGCGAGAGCAGAGGACGCGAGCAGGAAACCTTCGGGAGGCAGCGGAGGAGGCTGGATGTGTCTGGTGGGCTGCGAGAGCGGAGGACGTGCTCGGAGAGACGAGCGAAAGCGGCGGACGGGCTCGGCGTGACGAGCAGGAGTAGCGGAGGCAAGCGGAACCCTAACCTTTCCGCTATGATAACATGATAGAATTTGAGAAATGATGTATATTTCATATATCTCAACAATAGAGTATACATATATATATACATGAGAGTATGATCACAACACCCAAGGTGAGACTAAGCTATATCTACAATATGAATGTACAGTATATCTAACAGCTTTAAGCAAGTGTTTCTTCATGATCATGTTGGTCACTATATGAAGATAAATAGGAGGCACGATCGAGTGTTTTCCCTTTCGTGATTGATAGAGGCACATTATCATACTCATAGGGTATAACAAACCATATGAGCCTCAAATGGGGGAGTCGACGCACCATGACAGTACTAGATGTAGTCTGTGTCAATGACAGAGACACTTGGCACCTATGTTCGCCCTTAGTGACTCAAACTTCAGAATGCGCATAAGAAACCTTACAATTAAGAATAAATAGAAAATAGTTTATAAGACATCTCAAATTGAATTACTAGTCAGAACCTAGAACTCTACACGATAATAATTCCGAACTCAAATTAAATCTAGAATAAGATCGAATCATAGAAAAGATGATTTATTTTCAAATGTACTTTCATAGAAAAGCTTGCATAGAGCTATGCTACATTTTCCTTAGTTTAAAATACAATTTTAAATCATCATGCATATTTTCTTTATGTAAATTTTAGTGTCATTAAGGAGAAGTCTTTCTTTCTATCCAGTGGATCTAACCCCGTCTTCGGACAGTTCTTTTCAGGGATCATAGGTCGAGAGATCCTCTTACGATAACCTCTCAAGGATTTTTGCACCTTAGTTTGCTTTCTTTCAGTTGTCTTTCCTTTCATTTGATGTATTAATTATATATAATCGCAATGTATCGAACATCTAAAAGTTCCAGTGTTTCAGGCAATGTTTAAGATTTCCATTCTTTCAGATATATGTACTTTTCAATTCTAGTTGGCTCTGTGAATCAGAAATTTGAGGTACTTTTTTTACCCATAACTTCATATTTTACTCATACTATGTACCAGTTTTATTATCATTGCTTAGTTTGCTTCATATCACAAGTGTCGGCCGGGATTATGAATTGATGTTAAACTAGTTGGGGGGTGTTACAGATACACTTGTAGCTCCTCTCAAAGAATTGTCATAACACTGAATATAATACTGATAGAAGCAAAGAAAATTTCAAGATTGAACATAAATTGAAAAATATGTCAAAATAGATTTAGGTTAAACTACAATCAAACAACACACATCCTTACTCTTCATCAAAGTGTTCACAGCCACGGCATTATTTGATGTTTCCCGAATTGTTTGGATCACACCATCCAAGTTGTCAAGTCCCACAACAATTCCCTAGAGGAATACGATAAATCTCGTCAATGATAGAAATCGTACATCACAATATTTATCTTGATATTAAGCCAAACTTCTAACAAAATTAAACACTTCATTCAAAATAATTTGTAATACCTCTACAGTATGCTTCCTCTCTTTTGCTTGAGAAAGCTGAAATTTGGCACGCCTTTCAATAACAGAACATCTAAAATCGAGGAAGGCCTGAAAATCTAAATATCAATGACTATACAATTGATGCTTTTTAAATTGTACATGACAAGAAATACCCTTTGATACAATGAGGACATTAGTACACTTGTAAAATGGGAAAAATTTACTGAAAATAAATTAATATCCAAGGTAAACTTGTTCAAATTCAATAACTGTCAGGTATCAATTAGTTTGCCGTGAACTAACAACAAGCATATTCCACACATAACCAAGCAAACATATATTAAGTTTACTTCACATCAACATTCCTAGTTTTTTTATAATTTATTTAAAATATGAACATCCATATTGAAAATTGACAACAAGATTAATTATAGTAATGCAAGAATATCAAATTGGAATTAAAAGTCATAGTAAGCATAGAATTGAATACGGAACATGGACAGGATACTGGGATTGTGGTGCTCTACTACTAAAAAAACATAGCACACCACACACATAGAAGACCAAAATTAATCTGTATGTATATTAACTGAAAAAGTAGCTTTTTAAATATAAGGAAATTGTTACAAGCTTGTCGTAGCACATCGATGTCGTCGCCGGAGAGGTGGTTGGAAGTGGAGATGATGGTGGAGGAGAACACTCTCGAGCCGAAACCACGACAGTATAAGCGGGGAGTGTTCGGAGAGAAAAAGAACCCGAAATAGAAGGGTTTTGCATATTGCACCCTAAATATTTAATTTTGGCACTTTGCACCTCTCAAAGGCTTTAATATTGACATTTTGCACCCTCCTAATTGAATATTTAGGGTGCAAACAATGATTGATAGTTGACCAGTACTTTGTTGAGCAAACAGTGAAAGTCCATAGATGCGTGGGAAGGAGAATGCAAGCCATTCTGGTGGGAGTTTAAGGTCACCCAAGTAACATGACGAGCTTTCATGAGGTCATTGTTGGAAATGAGGCTGACAAGAGCAAGCTTGTAGATGTCGGCCGACATGTTCGATATGTCGGCCGACATATCGCATGTCCGATATGTCGGCCGACATGTCCGATATGTCGGCCGACATGTCCGATATTTCGGCCGACATGTCAGTTTTGAGGAGGAATCGACACGTTTTGGCCACATTAACAATTCTGGCGTTTTCTAGTATGGCGAGAGCCATGTCGGGTGAAAACGCAAATGACGGCCCAATACTGCGGCGAAATAGCCGGTTTAGCGGTTGCTTTATTATTAAAGCTATATACTTATAATTTATATAATAGCTATAAGTTAATACTTATTTCTTTACTGCTCTTCGACTCCTCATTTCACGCCTGCGGCCTGCCCTAATATGATAGTTGTGATTTCGATGCACCTTCGACTCTCTCGCGATTATCTTCTTCTCTCGGCCCTGGTTCTCTGGTGATTCTCGCATTTGGTTCTCTGGTGGTTCTCTTGTCTCTTTCGTAACTTTGTTTGCTCTGGTTCTACGTAGTCGTCTGCCATGTTCTCTACTCGGCATTGGTTCTCGACACATTTCTTGCTCACCTCTCATCCTTTGTGGCTCATCCCCGATACTGTGAGTTTTTTTTAAGTTATTAACTTATCTTCCTAGTTTTTGCGGCCTTTCACGGTATCTACAGTTGTTATGGATGAAGTATGGACAAATTTTTTGGTCTTTCTATGGCTGTGGTGGCCGATGTGGCATTGTGGCTGTTATAACTCTCTTTCTCTCTTCATTCCACTATTCCTTTATTTCTCTCTTCCTAATCCGCTCTTTCTCTACTTCTGTCTTTGCTGAATATATGATTGTGCTGAATATTATACACTTAGTTATTAAAGGTTTAAGGAGCACCAAGGTGCAAAGAGATCTTGGAGCTTAAGCGCAAGGCTCAAGTGCATGCCTGACGAGGGCAGAGCGCAACCACATACATTTTAAATAATCAGCATCAAACATCAGTTCATCTTCTTGATCAAATTCTTCATCTATTATACTCATTAATCATTCGTTACTATCATTTATCTCTCTTAAAAAATAGAATTAATGTGGTCACTTGCATCATATCTAAATCTCAATGCTCGATTATGTTTCAGAAACACTAGGTCATGCAAAAATTATTGAGTTCTTACATTATTTCTTTATTTATTTTGAAAACAAAAATTAATTTTAAAACAAAAATCTCACTCAGGCCCGTCTTTTATGCTCCAAAGGCGCAAAAAGGTTCACGAAGGCGCAAACCTCTGAGCATGGCGAGCCTTGAGCCTTAGGGGCGCCTTTAACAACAAAGATTATATATGATGCCGCAAAATATATGATTATATCTCTACTTGTACCTCTACTACTGTCATCTCTACTACTGCCAAATATTAAATATGATGTGAAAATCGAGATATAAAATATGATTGTCATCTCTTCCAATATGCTTTCTGTTACGCGCACGCGCCATCGCATTTTATTATTACCGTTTTTCCTTAATTATATTAGGTTTGATGTGAGCCCCCTCCTCCCTATATAAGGAGGAGGTATGAGAGTGTTAATGTTATCTTTGGATCATTAGGGATTTAGGCTCTCATTTGAGATAGGGATCATTGGAGGAACCAGCCTCCTTGATCTTGGTCGGACTTCGATCCGGATTGTATCCGCGTTTCTTCTTCGATTAATGCAACTTGCTTCTTGTTCGTATTATTTGGTCCGACCTGCCGCTCCGCCCGCAGACCTAGCCGCCGGAGTCTTGCTCTCGGCCGAGGATTCTCCCCGGACTCGTCCAGCCGCTCGGCATTCGTCGTTCGTCGCCGCTCTGCGTCCTCGCATTCGTCGTTCGCCTCCAAACGCGATCTGCTCCGTTCTGTCCCGCCTGCAATCGACGTCTCCACCTGCGACCTGCGCTCTGCGTCTCTACCCGTCTCTGTCCCGCCTGCAATCATCGTGTAGCACCGTGCGTCCTCATGCAATCGTTCATGTAGCACTGTGCGTCTCTCCACGTCTCTGTCCCGCCGTTCGTGTAGACGTCGCGCTGCGTCTCTACCCGTGTAGCACCGTCGTCCATCGCCCAATCGGCGTCCAGCCGCCCCGTGCGTCCTCCTCAGCCCGCCAGCGATCCCAGCCACCGCCCCGTGCGCCCTCCTAAGCCCGTCAGCGATCCCATCCACCGCCCCGTGCGTCCTCCTCAGCCCGCCAGCGCTCCCCGCCGACGCCCCGGCCTCCTACGGGCCGGATCTGCCCCGTGCCGCACCAATCCGCCCCGTGCCAACCTCCAACTCGGAGCAATCGTCCTCATATTCCAAAGAGTCGGATGGAAGCCCGCGTGGAAGCCCTCGAACACTCCCTCGCCACCATCAACTCTCGTCTCGAGGCTCAGACCGAGCAGTTCGCCTCGATTCTGACCATGCTCCAAAAATTGCAGCCCACCCAGCACTCCGGGCCCTCTACCACCACAGTTGTGGGCTCCCCCAGCACCGTGATCCCCAATGCTTCCGCAGCGGTGGAAGTGCCTCCTCCACTGTCCCGTGGACCTGACATGCCTACCTTCGACGGGTCTGACCCCCTCGGGTGGATTGCCCGCGCCGAGCAGTTCTTCGAGATTCACCAGACCGCGCCGACACAACGGGTCTCCACCGCAATCATCGGCATGGAAGGGTCGGCCCTCCATTGGGTCCGTTGGCTCCGGCAGACCTCTCCCGACCTCACCTGACCAGCTCTCTCTGAGGCCCTCATTCAGCGGTATGACGCCCGCTACTCCGGCCCCATGATCGAGCGACTCTGCGGGGTCCGTCACACTGGCTCCATTGACTCGTACATTGATGCCTTCGTGGAATTAGTCACCCATGTCCCCGGTCTTCCCCCAGACCATTACTTGGGGATCTTCATGAACGGCTTGCAACCCCACTTCCGCTCCCGTCTCCGCACTCTCCAACCATTAACGGTTCACCACGCCATTGACCTCGCCCCCCTGGTGGAGGCAGAATTTCTCGCGACGTCCGGCGACATTCCTTCCCCATCACCTCCCTCTCGGCATCCTTCCTACACATATTTCTCGACCCATCTGAAACCTACACCTCCGCCACCTCCTCTGCCTCGGTCACCAATGATGGGTCCTCGCAACAACCGGCCTGTCCCTACCCACCGCCTCTCCAACCAGGAGTACAACGACTTACAAAGCAAAGGCAGGTGCTTCCGCTGCAAGCACCCCTACTTTCCTGGTCATGAGTGCTCAGTGAAGGAGTGTCGTGTCCTCATCGGCGACGACGTGGCCGCGCTCTCCGCCGCCGACTTCGACGCCCTGCTGCTCTCGGACGGACTACCGGACGACGCCTCGGGCACCTCGACGGCATCCCACTACAGACCGGCGGGCGGCGCTCCGACCTTGGGGTCAAGGTCGCTTTTCTGACGGGATGTATTGTTACGCGCACGCGCCATCGCATTTTATTATTACCGTTTTTCCTTAATTATATTAGGTTTGATGTGAGCCCCCTCCTCCCTATATAAGGAGGAGGTATGGGAGTGTTAATGTTATCTTTGGATCATTAGGGATTTAGGCTCTAATTTGAGAGAGGGATCATTGGAGGAACCAGCCTCCTTGATCTTGGCCGGACTTCGATCCGGATTGTATCCGTGTTTCTTCTTCGATTAATGCAACTTGCTTCTTGTTCGTATTACTTTCTCTTTTTCCTCTCATCATCTATGCTTTTGGTATTTTTCATAGCAACATAAGATGTGAAAAAAATTCAAATATAGATTTAAGTTTCAACATTATTTTGGCAACAAATGATGAGAATTTTTTGTGATAGGGTACTACTTGCTTGCAATCGTAGTTTACATTAAGCATGTCTTATTGAATAATGGATCATTGGTGCTATCGTAGTAATGAGGTGTGGCTGCCCCTCCATGAAAGCGAGCGAAAGAGGAGGTTGTTGGGTCCAGCGTTCCTTCACTTGACCTGTGGCGCTTTGCTACTTCCTTAAGGGAAAAAATAGCATCATTTCCACAAGTCCGGGCTTTTGGAACAGTTGGGTAAGCGCTCTATCCTACAAGTGGTATCAGAGGGAGGTCACGGGTTCGAGACCGGGGGGGCTAATAAATCCCAAAATTGCTCTCTACATGAGTGAGTCCAGCGGGTCCGGCGGTCGCAGCCATGTGGCAACCCTACCTCTGAGCCATATGGGGCCCACCTCTGAGCTAGCGGGACGTGCTAGACGCTAGAGGGGGGAGGGGGTATTGTTGGGTCCAGCGTTCTTTCACTTGACCAATGGCGCTTTGCTACTTTCTTAAGGGAAAAAGTAGCGTCCTTTTCACAAGTCCGAGCATTTGGAACAGTTGGGTAAGCGCTCTATCCTACAGAGGTTATTTTGGAATTTGGAATAATGGAATATCTTTGTTTTTTTTACAGTCGAAATATCGTTGTCTTTTCACGTGATGCAATATATAATATTTCTGATGATGCAAAATTAATGTTGAGTCACTGATGTTGCTTTTTTATTTTATTATTTTATTTGTTCAATTTTTTATAACTATTTTTTGTATAGAATAAATTCATCAGAAGGTTCTAGCAAAGCTCCTAGCGTTTCTTTGCTAGTAGGTAGTGATCCATGTTGGGCATTTGATGAGAAGGTGACTCCAAATGACACCAATCTGATACGGTGCATATTTGCAAGCAAATTGTGAATGGTGGAATTACCCGCTTGAAACATCACTTTGGCGGGGATAAGGGGCACATTAAGGCATGCCCAACGGTACCATCTCAGGTTAAAGGAAAGGTTGAAGGATATTTAAATTCTGCACAAGCAATCAAAAAGTCTAATACTGAAAAGAGTATTTTGATCCATCACGAGACGCATTGTTTGCAAAGACTATTGATGAAGGAAAAGTTGTTGAGTGCTTAGCAAGTCATGTTGATGATGTTGTAGATGATGACGATGACGAAGTGTTTCTTGGAGAAGGGTTGTGATGCGGAACAGAGACGCGGACCCGCAGCGGAGGATGACTTTTGGGCCCGTCGGGGCCAATTGGTCACCTGCCATATATGGCATCTTCGGATCGATGATCCGACTTCACGGATGCGTCTGACTCGTCGTTTGCAGTCAATTTCATATATTTCTTTATCGTTTTGAGTTGTTTTATTGTAATCAGGCCCTCCACATCCACGACCAATCATAGTCGTTGATGGAGGGTGCTCTGAGTGTCTTTTTATTATAAATAGGAGGTTATGAGGGCTGCCATTCTCATTGCAGATTTTTGGAGAAGAATCCCGAAATCCAGTGATCCTTCTATGGTGCTGACTCCGTGGAACCCTAGGTGACGACTCCTAGGCCTTCTCCCACTCCTCAAAGATATCCCTTATCCATTGCCTCCCTCTTTCCCCCTCCCAAGCCTCAATCATCCCCCAAATCCCCACCAAATCTCTGGCCCCACTCAGATCCAGCACCCAGCCCACCCTTTGTTGCCTCCCCTCCCTCTGAATAATGATGTCGCCGCCCTCCTTCCTGTTGTCCAGTAACCCAGACGCCGCCCCCTATTCGGTCGTCCAGCAAAGCAGTCGCTGCCCTCCTCCCTGTTGTCCAGTAACCCAGTTGTCTCCCTTACTTCTGCCGCCCAGCACAGCAACCGCCGCCCCACCTCTAATCCCACCAGCCCCACGCCTCCTCCCTCAGTCTCCCCTACATTCGACCCCCCCCCCCCCCCCCCAAATCCATTGTCGACCCTCCCTTAAACCCCACCGACCACCCATCACTCAGATCTGATCCCTGCAACCCTGGTCCCGCTCCAAACAGCCATATCCAGTCTATCCATCCCTAGTTCCCTCCCGGATCATCCCCACCACGCTGTACTCCACCGGATCTCCGCGCCTCGGGCAGCCCCTATGCTTTTGTGAGCGTTTCATATTGTACGGACTTTTGTTTCTAAATATTAATATATGGCTATGTGATTTCATGTTTATTGGATCTCGTGTTTCATAGTTGTTTGCTCTGGATTATTATTGTGATTTGTAGGATCAATTTGCCACGCGCTCTTGCTTTGGCCCTTCACGCGGAGGAAACCCATTGCTTGTTCTCTTAATGAAATAATTTTGCATTGATTCAATTATCTAAGTGTGATTTAATTGTTAATTGCTTAGTTTGATTTTTCCATCGGATCTTGAATCTTACATATAATAGTTTAGGGTTGTCGGGTTGTTTCCCCGACACTTCACTTAGGATTGCATGTTAGTCGTACACCCACGTAGCCTACCTTACATCAGTTGGTATCAAAGCCCAAGGTTTAGGCCACATTTATATACGTAGTGGTAGGTCATTTAGAGTATTTAGGTTCATTTATGGCTAGTTATCATCGACATTCCTCTCCTCTATTTGTAGATCCCGGGTCTACCTATATTTGATCTCATAGAGCTCCTTTAGAGAAATCCTCATGTTATTATGATGATTATTATCGTTTTCCGCACACCACTTCCAGAGATCTTGTCGACCCCTCGACGCGATTTCACTGTGCTAAAGATGATTACTATGATGATTATCGTCGTCCCCATCCCCAAGCACGAGCAGATCGTGTCGACCCTCCGACGTGACTCGATTATTTTAGGGATGACTATTACGAGGATCATCATTTTGAGAGAGATCTTGAGTAAAGATTCCGTATCGTTGCCCCACCTTTTGACGGTTCATTGAGACCCAAGTTTTTCAGTTATTTGCTTGTGGATATGAAATATTATCTTGATTATTTCAAATTATTCGGTGAGCGTCGCATAAAATGTGCGAAACTTAGGCTTTTGGATCAGGCGAGAGCATATTGGTATAGCATTGAAAGCACCTATGAGCGAGATCGTCTTCACCGCATCACTAGTTGGGTGGAGATGAAACGTAGGTTGTGTCAGAGGTATTCGTCTGCATCGTATCGGATCCGCTTGCTCGATCAGTTATTTACCCTTCGACAAAGATCTCTATCCGTCTCTGGGTACATGGATCATTTTGATGAGCTAGTGGTGAGAAGTGACATCTGAGAGGAGTCAGCTATGATCACTTCCAAATTTCGGTCTGGACTGTGATCTGTCATACGCACTGAATTGGCTTATCACCGCTCGGAGTCCCTTGAGCAGACATATTTGCTCGCCCTTCATCATGAACAGTCCTTGAGATCCGCTAGAGTTAGCAGAGTGGATTCACGCATTGACCTCCCGCAGTATGAGTCCCTCCCGTACTGAGGTCACCACTTTGCCCACCCTTGTCCTGTCGAACACGATAGAAGTTTTACATGTGTCTGATTCCTGACTCATTTCCTGTGAACTCGATTGAAAGTGAGCCTAGGCGACTCATATAATGATGTGTTCTTACCCTACCTCCTGCGTTGACTTCGTTATTGCTCCTACCAAAGACACTTATTCACTCTCCTTTTGTCATTGTTCCTAGCCACATCACAACTAAGAGCCTAGAGCGTGGAGTTGTTCTTATAGTGGTTGCATCACCTGTTTATGGGGGCACTACCCCTTACGTTGGTACTCATCTGGAGGATCATGACCCTGTTGACGGGTTCTTTGATGAGCCCCCCGTTGAGCCTCCTGATGAGCAACCACGTCCTGGTGAGTGGTGAGGATGAGATTCAGGTGAGACACTCGTTTGTGATTATCGAGTTATTTGCGTCTCTTTCATTATCATCCCTGGTCTTGCTCAGAGAATGAATCTTAAGTGGAGCATCCAGTATTTAGGGCTTTCCTTGAGTACACTTGAGCATACTCTCGATATTTCGAGGACCTACCTTATGACACATCACACTCTTGATGAGTTTTGGGACACACCACCTGCTGACCCACCAGATGAGTTCTTTCTTTTGAGGGGCACTCGCCACACTCTAGAGTCACGTCTTCTAGTCGATGTATATGGTTTTCACTCAAGTGGTCGCAACATTCGGGATGATTTTTCATACATACCTGATACCACCTAGTGAGCCTCCTGATACGTCACGTTCTGAGAGACATTTGGCTCTTTATGAGCTCGTATTTAAGTGTTGATGTCTCATGCAATCATTTGGATACTAGTCGAACGCTCGATGAGTTTTTCTACACTCCACCGAAAGAGCCTCCTGATAGGCCTCCCAGTCTTAGATATTTGCAGGTCATTGTCAGACTGCCCTCTCGAGAACGTGTCATGCCTGTCGTGTTTTATTTGCATCATTTGCATGAGTCCGTTGAGTAATCTATTCATAATTTGCATGTATCTGTTGAGTCGTTTGTTCATCGTTTGCATGTGTTTCATGAGTCGGTCTGACGGAAGATCAATACTGGTAATATATCTTATAAATCGTGTAGATGTTCATTGGCAAGAGCGGGTATTTCATGAAAGTGTGCACGTGATGGGGAGAATCCATGTAGCGAGGCTCCTTGGGAGGCCTGCTAAATGTTTGAGCGTTAGGCGAATGGATCTCTACACAATCATGAGAAGGATCAGAGCAAATACATATGATCTTGATATCCCTACGAGCATGAGTATGCATCCCATATTTAATGTTGAGGACCTGATGTTATACTACAAGCCTCACAAGTATGTGGACCCATTTCATTGAGATCCTCTCGAGTCTACACCTTCACATTCTTTTGAGCCTGCACCTCCACATCCTTTTGAGCCCACACCTCCACATCCTCAATCTTGCACCCAATCCACTTCTGGCCTCACCTACCTTTGGGTCAGTCGTCTATGGCTTCACTGTCTGCACCATAGATCACACTGGGACTTCCAGCACAGCAGTGGACTATTGAGAGCATTATTGATATTGTGGCTCACACATGCATAGCCGCGCCAGACAATTAGACACATTAGTACCATTGGCGAGGATGCTCTGTAATCGACGATACTTGGACGACTTCTGATGGACCTCATCGATTTTTTACCTGGCATACACCGAGACAATTCCGATCTCTATTCATCATGAGATGAATTCTTTCAAGCCAGGGAGAATGATGCGGAACGGAGAAGCAGACCCACGGCGGAGGACGAGTCTTGGGGCCGTTCGGGGCCAATTGGCCACCTGCCATATATAGAATCTCCAAATCGATGATCTGACATCACGGATGCGCCCGACTCATCGTTTATAGTCAATTTCATATATCACTTTATTGTTTGAGTTGTTTTATTGTAATCGGGACCTCCGGAACCACGACCAATCATAGTCGTTGATAGAGGGTGCCTTAAGTGTCTTTTTTATTATAAATAGGAGGTTATGGGGGGCTGTCATTCTCATTACAGATTTTTGGAGAAGAATCCGGAAATCCAGTGATCCCTCTACGGTGCCGACTTCGTGGAACCCTAGGTGACACCTCCTGGGCCTTCTCCCGCTCCTCAAAAGTATTCCCTATCCATTGCCTCCTTCTTTCCCCCTCCCAAGCCTCAACTAGCCCCCAAATCCCCACCAAATCTCTGCCGCCATTTGGATCCAGCACCCAGCCCACCCTTTGTTGCCGCCCCTCCCTCTGAATAGTGTTGTAGCCGCCCTCCTTCCTGTTGTCTAGTAACCCAGCCGCCGCCCTTCCTTTTGCCGGAACCTCCGTCCAGTATAGCAGTCGCCGCCCCCAATTCTGCCGTCCAACAAAGCAGTCGCTGCCCTCCTCCCCGTTGTCCTGTAACCCAGCCGCCGCCCTTACTTCTGCCATCCAGCACAACAACCATATCCAGCCATAGTTCCCTCCTGGATCGTCTCCACCGCGCCGTGCTCCACCGGATCTCCGTGCCTCGGCAACCCCTATGCTTTTGTGAGTGTATGTTGTCCGGACTCTTGTTTCTTAATATTAATATATGGCTATGTGATTTTATGTTTATTGAATCTCGTGTTTTGTAGTTGTTTGCTCTGGATTATTATTGTGATTTATATGATCAATTTGTCGCGTGCTCTTGCTTTGGCCCTCCATGCGGAGAAAAATCATTGCTTGTTCGCTTAATGAAATAATTTTGCATTGTTTCAATTATCTAAGTGTGATTTAATTGTTTAATGCTTAATTTGATTTTTGCCATCGGATCTTGCATCTTACATATACTAGTTTAGGGTTGTCGAGTTGTTTCCCCGACACTTAACTTAGGATTTTATATTAGTCGTACTCCCACGTAGCCTTACCCTACATCAGGTTGAATTGGGCTCAGATTGGTGGCAATGTCGATGTTGATGTGGGTTTTAGGAGAAGTGCAAGACTGGTTTTAAAACAGGCATGTACGGAAAAAGCGAAAGGAATATGACATATGTCGGAGAGGGACGAGGATGAGAATTCTGAGGACATTGTTGATGCACTGATGTCTTACACTTCTGAGGACTACCCAACAGATCAAGAATCATGATTTTATTTAAATGAGTTGAATTTAGTTGATTCTTTTCGTCATGTTCGTTAATCTTTAATATAGTTCTTACTCAAAGGTTCATTCATTGATTTCAGAAAAACAATATTATAGATTTATAGTAGAGTAACAAATTTTTTTGAACACACATTTTTGTGATAAGCTGAGGTACGACTATATTTTTCAATTTAATATGATTTTGCGATGTTGTATTACATGATTGAAATGATGTAACATTTCATATTTATTATAAAATCGATTAGACACTTGTTAGTAGTTTAATTTTCTCATATGAATTTTAGTTTACACTTAATAGGCAAAATAATTACCATTAATTAATAAATGAAAATTATTATATTGATATTATGATATATATAATATTACAATCCGACATTTTGAAATGTCCGCGATATATCCATGCAATCCGACATCCGACATAAAAAAACCTAAACTGGCCTGAGTCCAACATTCGACATCTGCAATCTTGGACGAGAGAGGTAACCACATATGTATACAAAGAAATAAGATGTCCATTCATCTTTTAAAATTCATTTGCAGTACTTTTGAGGATGTTGGAATTTCTTGGCATGTTTGCCAAACTTTTTAGATATTTAAACCAGAGTACATGCTCATCACATCTTTCATGACGTTGAATCTACTTTATCTATAAAGAATTCTAGTATAATATTATTTAAAACCACAATGATAAGGAAGGAGTAAAACTGAAAGTAATATTTTTGTTTTTGGAAAATTTATAATAAGATTTCAGATTTAGCATGTCTTTCAGCATGAAAAATCCAAAAGTACAAAAAATGTTTATATTATACACTTAAAATTATTTTTTTTACAAAGTACCTTCTCAGGGAAGCTCCACCAAGTAGCAGTGGAATAGAGAAATTAGATTTATACTTTCCAATGAGACCTTACTCTTACATATACTTGAGTAAGGGAAAACCTAAAAAGGGAAAAAGACTAAACTACACCAATCTGGGATTAATATAATAAAGACGACTTGGAATGAACTAAATATAAATTACAACTCTCCCCCTCAAGTTGAACGGAAGATGTCGGTCATCCCAAGCTTTTGAATATCATTGGTAAGCACATCACACGCCAAGCTTTTGGTGAACACATCGACCAATTGATCTTCGGAATGAACAAAATGAGTGACCACCGTCTTTTTATCCAAGTGATCTTTGATAAAGTGTCAATCAATCTCAACATGTTTTGTCTTGTCATGTGGGATTGGGTTATGAGCTATACTAATAGCTGCCTTATTGTCACAGAACTGGGAGAAAGGAGTTGTCTCAGAGAAACCTAGATCTTGTAACACAGTACGCAGCCATAGACCCTCACATAGTCCTTGAGACAGCAAGATATTCTGTCTCAGCACTTGATCTAGCAACCACATTCTGCTTCTTACTACGCCACGTCACAAGGTTTCCACCAATGAAGGAACAGTATCCTATTGTGAACTTCCTGTCCTCACGGCATCCAGCCCAATCAGCATTAGTAAAAACTTCGATCTTCAAGTTATTGTTTTTGGAGAACAAGAGACCACGGACAAGAGCTTTCTTCAAATATCGTAGCACGCGATACGCAGCTTCCTGATGTCTGATCCTGGGAGAATGCATATACCTAACTCAGAATACCGACCGCAAACGTGATATCAGGACGTGTGTGGGATAGGTATAAAAATTTCCCAACCAATCTTTGATAACGTGATGCATCAGTATGATCACCATCACCATCTCCCTCAATCCTGTGATTTTCTTCCATAAGGGTGTTCGCAGGAACACAACCAAGCATATAAGTCTCCTTTAGGATATCCAATATATACTTCCGTTAAAAAATGAAATACTCTTATTAGATCTAGCCACCTCGATACCCAGAAAGTATCGTAATCTTCCCAAGTCTTTCACCTAAATTCAGCAGATAAAAGGGTCTTAAGATTAGCAATCTTCTCTGTGTCGTTTTCGGTAATCACAATGTCATCCACATAGACAATGAGAACCACAACCTTCTGTTCACGTCTTCAGATAAACATGGTATGGTCAGATTGAGCTTGCTTGTACACAAACTTGAGCATAGCCGTGAGGAATCTCCCGAACCAGGCCCTAGGTGATTGCTTCAGGCCATATAAGGATTTCCTTAGGCGACCGACAAGCCTTTCAGCACCTTTCTTCACAACACCAGGAGGGAACGTCATGTACACCTCTTCATCAAGCTCACCGTGCAGGAACGCATTCTTCACGTCCAGTTGATGGAGGTCCCAGTCTAGGCAAGCAGCACACGATAACAACACTCGAATAGAGTCCATCTTTGCTGCAGGAGCAAAGGTCTCCTGGTAATCAGCTCGCTGAGTCTGAGTGTATCCTTGAGCGACCAGACGTGTTTTGTACCGTTCCACCTCACCATCTTGGTTCTGCTTAACAGAGAAGAACCACCGGGAACCTATAGCTTTCTTTCTAGGAGGAAAAGAGGAAACATCTTATGTGTGATTTTTGTCCGAGGCAGACATCTCATCTTGCATAGCCTGAGTCCAAGCAGGTATTCCCAAAGCTTCCTACCATATCTTAGGATTAACGACTGGGGAAAGAGACGAAACAAAAGCCTGATGAATCAGGTAAGATGATTGTAAGCCACATGATTAGAAATAGGATGTTACGTACAAGTAGTTTTACCTTTCAGCAATGCAAGAGGGATATGCAGATCAACACCTGAGTCTGAAGTTGACACTGGTAGAGGTAGAACTCTAGTAGCTTGTGTGCCTGAATGACGGTGGTTACGTGGGGAAAAGGAGATATCATAGTAGAGGGGTCCGGTACTAGGATAGGGGCTATGGGTACCGGAATGGGAAGTTGTAGGGGAATGGAAAGAATGGATGGGAGAAGAGGAAGATGAACAGGAGTAACATCCATATCACCACTACTATCAGTATCACCACTACTCTCCCCCTGACGAAAAGAGTTAGTTGAAGGCAGAAAAATGGATTCCCCCTCCCGGAAGGTGACATCCATGGTACATAACATACGTCGGGAAGGGGGTGATAACAGCGACAACCTTTGGTGGTAGAAGAATAGTCAAGGAAGACACAACGTTGAGCCCGAAAGTCAAGTTTGTTGTGATGGGGTTGGTGAATATGCACAAAACAGACACACCCAAAGACACGGGGTGCCAAATGGGAAGTATGAACCACACCGGTGGTGGAGAGCCGAGCTAAAGGAGTAGTATAGGAAAGGACACGAAAAGGAAGGTGGTTGATATGGTGAGCAGCAGTGAGTACTGCATCACCCAAATAGGATTTAGGAAGATGCATAGTGGCTAGAAGACAGCGAGCAACCTCAAGGAGGTGCTGATTTTTACGTTCGGCCACTCCGTTTTGAGTGGAGGTGTGAACGCACGTTTTCTGGTGAATGATACCGCAAGTGATGTGGTAAGAACCAAAGGCACCACGATCGTCATACTCCCCCCCCCCCCCCCCCATTATCACTTCGAAGAACACGAATATAAACATCAAATTGGGTTTGCACCATTTTATGAAATGCTTGAAAGCAAGGAAAAACTTCATTTTCCTTTTTCAACAGATAGACTCAAGTAGTGCGAGAGAAGCAATAAATAAAAGTGACAAACCATCGAAAACCAGATAAAGATAAAATGGGGGACGGCCTCAAACATCAGAATGTATAACAGCAAAAGGGATGCAACTATGGGAAGAAAGATGCGAAGAAGTATGTCGCACATGTGTAGACATCACATACATCACAAGCAAAGTTCTGAAGAAAAGGTAAAAAAGCAAGAAATAATTTTTGCAGATAAACGGAGGACGGATGTCCTAGGCGCAAATGCTAGCGACGAACATCACCAGCAGTAACAGTGGAACTGGAAAGAGCCTGAGAGGGAAGTTGGGTGTCCAGGTAGTACAAGCCGTCACGGTTCATACCACTGCAAATGTTCCACTTCGTACCCAATTCCTGAAAGACACGAGAGTCAGGAAAAAAAGTTACCGAGCAGTTAAGAGATTTGGTAATATTGTTGATGGAGAGTAAATTGCGAGGAAAAGAAGGAACATGAAAAACAGAGGGGAGAGAAATGGACGGAGAACATGCGATGTTGTCTTTGCCCACAATGGAGGATAGAGTGTCGTTTGCAGAAATTACCTTGTCCTTACCAGACAAAGGAGTATAAGAGAGAAAACCTGAGGAAGACCTAGTCATGTGGTGTGTAGCGCCGGAGTCGAGCACCCATTCAGAAGGAGAGGCGGTGACTGCATGAGCACTGGGCATAGCAATGGTGGCAAGGGAAGTAGAGCCTCCGGTGACAGGATCAGACTGAGAGTGAAGCAGACGACGAAATACATCTAATTCCTGAGCTGTGAGAGAGGCTGAAGAGGAACACTAAGACTCATCATAAACATCTATAGTCTAAGCAGCATCATGAGAGCGGAAGCCACCGTGTCTAAGGCCCCCATGGCCAAGTCCACGACCACGAGGAGCAAGATGTTGATGAAGTTTGAAACATATCTCCCGAGAGTGGCCCCTTCGACCACAATAATCATAAGTGGGCACAGAAGATCCATGGGTGGGAATAAGACCACGACCAACACTAGTCAAGGCGGAGCGATCAGGAGGAGCCATAACACTCAGGGACTTGCGGCGGTCTTCATCACCCAGAACCATACCGAATGCCTCCCGAAGAGAGGGAAGAGGAGAGCGGTAGAGGATATGTGTCCGCACCATATCGGATTCCATGTTCAATCCCATCAAGAAGACATGGAGACGAAAGCGATCCTCCTTTTGCTTTATCTGAACGGCGTCAACAGTACAAACAGGAGAGAAGTGTGCAAAGTAGTCCAACTCTTGATAAAGACGCTCGAACTCCGATAAGAACAACGAAACGGTCATCGATCCTTGACGCAACTCCAAAATGCGGCAAGTGAGCTCATAAACCTTGGTGGAACTAGCAATCTGAGAGTACGTTTCGCGAGCGCGGTCCAGATCTCGAATGCGGAGTCCATCAACATGTAACTCCGGTAGACCTTAGGAGACATCGAATGTAGGAGCCAGGAGACGACTAGAGAGAATCCAAACGCTTCCAGGAGGAATCGGTCTTGGGGGGCTCCTTAATCGTCCCATCGATATACCCAAACATATGTTGGATGCGAATGACATGTTGGGCAGCGCGAAGACCATTCAAGATAATTCGTGTCATCCAAGAGAACCGTGGTAATCTTTAAGGAGCCGAAGTGGCAATGAGGCCACTGGGGGTCGCTCATCTGAGGCTGGATCACACCCGGAGAAGATGTAAAAGAATCGGGATCACCCATATCGGCGAAGGAGTGACGAGAGGTCAAGCAGTAGGAAGCAGAAGGTAACCCGTAGGGACAAATGACATCAGAAAGCAGAAGGTAACTAGCGGCATCATCGGAACGGCAGCAGGCAGCCGCAAAGGAACTGTTGTGGGCAGAAAACGAACAGCGGCAATGGCGGAGGGTTGCTGGTAGTCGGAAGGCAGCGGCTATGGCAATGGCGGAGACAGTCGGCAGACAGCGGAACGGCAGTCGGAACGGCAGTCGGAACGGCAGTCGACAGACATAGGCTAATGGCGGAGGGCTGCTGGCAGTCGGCAGACAGCGGCAATGAAGAAGGAAATCAAGAATGGAGAAGAAAAGGAACAGGAAGCATCATCGAAGGGCGGAGGCATCATCCTTCTCTGCAACCGGCGGTGGGAATACCGCCCGGAGGCCGCATGGGAAGAAACGAGTGGATCGAGCGGAAGCAGCGAGCGCGGACGAGAGGGAGCGGAGGCACGCGCGGCTTACGGTTCACGCCTCTGATACCAAGTGGAATAGAGAAATTAGATTGATACTTTTCAATGAGGTCTTACTCTTACATATACTTGAGTAAAGGAAAACCTTAAAACGGAAAAAAACTAAAGTACCCCAATCTGGGATTAATACAATAAAGATGACTTGGAATAAACTAAATATAAATTACAACTAAATCTTACGAGGATGATACCTCCCCTCCCATAAAGTAGGTGTCAATTCCAATATCGGCCAACTTGACCCGCATTACATAAAAAGTTTCAAGGACAAAATGATATAATTTTAATACTTTTGCAAAATATCTTTTCGGAATATATCGACTGATATATCATATATCGGACAATATATCTCGGCAATGCATAGACTGAGTTCTTTTAATTGTTGTTATTTAGCTCCTATGGTTTAATAGACAATGAAGCGAAACAATTTCATTCTCTGGGTTGTATTGTTTCTTAGCCCTCAACTCCCTTCTTGCTTCATGTCGTGGAGATTGATTCTGCTTGTCCTTTGGATTTTGTCCTGAGCGTTTCTTACCTTCCCTTGTCGACGACGACGACTTCATGGCTTCCTATTTCCTTTAACTTTTTCCCCATGTTACTATCATTACTTGTGTAACATAAATGCTTATATTAATTTGGTAGATTTAGAAGTTCAATATATGTTAAATTGTTAATATATCAATATATATAAATTTTTAAAAAACAATTGTATTTATATATAATTATGTAAATAAATAATTAAATATTTTAACCAAATATAAGAAATGTCCGTGATGTATTCCCTAACATATTAAAACCGACATCATAAACTAGACCTAACATGTCCCCGACATCTGCAACTTTGGCTCCGGTAGACGCAGCAACTTCTTGTAAGTATATCCCAGATGTATTTTTGCGGAGTAGCTCGTGTAAAGATCTATATGTCGAGATCTGGTTGCACTGGTGTACAATGCCCCTTACACCGAGTACTTCACAATGTCGACATCTAGGTGTCGAGAAGCTATTTAGGGGTGTCAACAGACTATACTCCATCTATTCTCTATTATTAACTTTAAAGATAACATGAACGTAGATGTAGTTTTTGGTGAAATTCAAACAACAAAAGGATCATATAGACGCGCAAAAAACACAAGAAATTGAGATCTTATAAGGTTAGGCCCAAGAAATTGTTGTCCACAAAGAAAAATCCAAGACACAGAAGATTAAACTTGAGCATAAAGCCAGAAATGGTATAAAACATGTTTTCATGTAAACGTATACCTGAAGTATCTCTTTCAGGCCCATTAGCTTTGGCTGCCCGTCAAGAATGCTGTTCCAAAACAAAGATAAAAAAAAACAGAAGCCTTTCTAGATCAAACGTGGCACTTAATAAATAATCAGTAATAGAGCATTACAATATAGACTCCAAAAACAAAATTTATGAAGCAAAAAAATACAGGTATTCATATGGAACAAAGGATGACAATAGATGAACTTGATCCTGTACAATTGGCCATTGAGGACGGCTAGAATCATGATATTTCAACCATGCAAGAATTTATAAAACTGATTTGATTATGTTATCAGCCCCAAAACTAGGTCGCCAACTATGAAAGACAAAAATGGTTTTGTTGGCCACGGTACTTGTTGTTGAGAACGAGAGAAGAGCGAACCTTAGGGTTTTTTCTCTCATACTTCTGAATCCAGTCGGGCCCTTCATTTAAGCCAACTAGCCACCTCCTTGGATACACTCACCACCCGGTGAGTGAGTATTAGTTTGCAGTTTAACACCCCCCCCCCCCCCCCTCAAGCTAATACCATAAGCATCCAGCATCCCAAGCCTGAGGGAGTAAGAATGAAGTGATTTACCAGAAACAGCTTTGGTGAACATGTCTGCAAGTTAATCTTCAGAAGGTACAAACACCATCGCAATAGACTGATCCTGGATTTTGTCCCGCACAAAATGGCAATCAATCTCGATGTGTTTTGTCCTCTCATGGAAGAACGGATTGTTGGCAATATGAATCGCAACTTGATTATCACAGTGTAGATGCATGGCTTCAAGAACAGGGAAGCCCATTTCTCCCAAGATAGATTTAACCCAGATGAGTTCGCAGGTTGTGACAGCAATGGCACGATACTCTGCTTTAGTGGAGGAGCGAGCAACTACATTTGGTTTTTTACTTCTCCAAGAAATAAGATTTCCACCAACAAAGATGGAGTAACCACTCGTAGATCTTCTGTCCAGTGGAGAACCCGCCCAATCAGCATCACAGTATCCGTGAACCTTAAGGTGGCCACGGTCATGAAATAGAATACCTTTGTCGGGATCCCTTTTTAAGTATTTGAGGATTCGAAGAACAGCTTGATGATGATGAACTTTAGGACTGTGCAAGAATTAACTGACCAAGCTAACGGCAAAGGAGATATCTGGTCGGGTAATTGTCAGATATATCAACTTTCCCACAATACGTTGAAATTCCAACTTCCTCTCAAGATCTGGAGAAGTTTCCTTGTGAATGTCAAAATTAGGATCCACAGGACTATCCACAGGTTTGACTCCCAAGTACCCAACTTCACTGAGGAGGTCTAAAACATATTTGCGTTGAGAGATCATAATCCTCCCGACGGATCGAGCAATCTCAATTCCGAGAAAGTATCGAAGGAGGCCCAAATCCTTGATTTCAAAGGCAGACGCCAATTTACCTTTTACTTGAGTAATGTGGCAGTCATTATTTCCAGTAACAATGACATCATCCACATAGACTATGAGAATAGTAGTACATTCCTCTTTTCTGTAGACAAAGACTAAGTGATCAGAGGTACAACGAGTGAATTTTAACTCCAAGAGTTTGTTACTTAGCTTGGCAAACCAGGCACGAGGTGACTGTTTGAGGCCATGCAAGGCTTTCTTGAGGCGGCACCCATATCCTTTAGGAACATCCATGCCAGGGGGAGGCGTCATATAGATTTCTTCCTCCAATTCACCCTGGAGGAAGGCATTTTTTACATTGAGTTGGTGCAGAGTCCAAGACTTATGATCCGCAATTGACAACAAGATTCTAACAGAGTTCAGTTTGGCAACAGGAGCAAATATCTCTTGAAAATCAACTCCATCAATCTGGGTAAAGCCTTTTGCTGCCAGTCTCGCTTTATATCTGTCAAGAGTTCCATCTTGTAGAAATTTAATAGTATATATCCATTTGCATCCAACGGTATGACGCCCGTGAGGGATAGGAACAATTTCCCAAGTCTTTTGACGTTGGAGGGCATCCATCTCCTCCTCCGTAGCTTTCAACCAATGATGATTCAAGCTAGCTTCTAAAAAACTGTTAGGAATAGAAATAGCGGAAATAGAAGCAAGATAAGCTTTCAAGGAGTAAGAGATAGAGTGATACCCAACATACTTATCAATAGGGTATCTGGTATGGCCACAATGAATTTGAAGAGCGGGAGTGGTCTCCTGAGTGGTGTTCATTCTTGGATCTGGCGGAGTGGTGGTGGGTGGTGGAGCATGAGCGTGACATTCTTGCCCATTATTTTTGTATTGCCTTCTTTTGTATACTTGAAGATCCTTCCTCCTTCTGTACACCCGAAGGTCATTGGTGGGTCCTTCCTTCCTAACCGAAATGTCCCTACTGCCAGGAGCCATCACATCAACTAGCACAGGTAAGGGAGGGATCGAATCGCTCTCATCTTTACTCTTTTCCTGAAAAGTAACAGTTTTGCCCTCATCGGAGTAATAGGGGGTGTTTTCGAAGAAGGTGACGTCTTTTGATATAAACTTCCTTCGGAGAGCAGGGGAATAACACTTATTCCCTTTTTGATTTGCAGCATACCCCACAAAGATGCATTTTGACGCTTGAGGGCCTACTTTATCCCTATGATGACCCACAAAATGGACGAAGGCAACACATCCAAATATTTTAGGAGGAAGGTTGAATAGAGGGCATATCTGGGCAAAGAACCTGTAAAGGATATTTTCCTTCTAAAGTGCCAGTGGCCATCCGATTAATTAGATAAACTGATGTGAGGACACCATCATCCCATAACCCCTTTGGGACATGCATCTTTTGCAATAGGCAACGAGTAGTCTCCATAATATGTCGATTTTTTCTCTCGGCAATCCCATTCTGCTGAGGTGTCCCCGGACAGGAGGTTTGGAAAGTAATGTCATGATCTCTCAAGAATCTCTGAAGATCACATCTTGTATACTCACCTCCATTATTGCTTCTAAAGATTTTAATTTTAGCTTCAAACTGAGTCAGCACATGAGGGTAAAATAACTGAAAGATTTCTGAAACCTCATTTTTCCTTTTCATAAGATACACCCAGGTGAAGCGAGAATGATCATCAATAAAAGAGACAAAATATTGAAATCCATTCACAGAGCAAACAGGTGATGTGCAGACATCAGAATGTATCAAATCAAAACATTTCATACTTCAACTCTGGCTAGGAGCATAGATAGTTCAAAGTGCTTAGCTAATTGACAAGACTGACAATTAAGAGTAATTTGTTTAACATCAACAAAATGCGGAAAAATAGCTTTTAGGGTCTTCAAACTAGCATGCCCAAATCTCTTGTGCCACAGCATCAACTGATCATGATAAGATGGCAACTGTGCACCAAAAGCTTGACGGTTGTCTATGACATACACACCACCTGACTTACGTCCACCACCAATCGTCTTCCCACTCGCCAGATCCTGAAAAACACAATGAGAAGACAAAAAAGTAATATAACAGTTAAGTTGTTTGGTTAAACTACTCACAGATAACAGATTTGTAGGGAATGAGGAACAATAACCACAGATTTGAGAGAAACAGAGGGAGAGAGATGAATAGCCCCTTTACCAGTCACCGAAGCCGAGGATCCATCAGCGAGTTTCACACTGCCAGATGCAGGATAAATAGAAGAAACTCCCACAGAAGACCCAGTCATATGGTCGGAGGCCCCCGAGTCAATGATCCAAGGAGGGGAGAGTCCTTTTGAGAACACAGAGGTAGTGTGAACATGGGCAGCAGTGCCCGCCAAGTCACCAGATGGAGGTCTTCAAACAGAATTGGCTTTCAAAGCCTTGAGTTCTCTAGTCAAACTCTCATATTCCGCCAGGAGATATCCAGTATTCTCCAGGTTGTTATACATGGTTGTTTGAGGTCTCACATATTTCCCATCAGAACCATGGGTCCACCCTGAAGGAACCAAGTGAAGATGAAGAACCCAGCATTTCTCTTTCCCATGTCCTTTATTTACACAGTGAGAACACTTCATTCGACTCTTATCATCGTGTATCATATTTCTTGACTGCCACCTCTTCTGTTCAGCGATGAGGGCAGATTTCTCATTGCCAATATGAACGTCTGAACGAGTGGAGTTTATGCAGCTTGTCTCCCCTCGAATATAGTGAGCCATTGTTTTCAGGTCAGGCACAGAATCTCTTCACAGCATCTGAACTCTCTTAAATTCGAGTTCAGGAGGAAGACCCGAAAGCATTTCGAACACCCTCCGTTGCATAAGTTCCATCTTGTAATCCTCTACAGTCTGGATTGCAGAATATTGATCAAGTTCTGTCCACTTATGGGTCAGTTTGCTATAGTATTCCTCAAAATCACTCATCTCTGCCATGTGAATCTGCTCAGTTTGGAGTTGCTATATTCTAGTCAGGTCCTTCTTTTTTGAATAATTTTGCTCGATTAACTCCCACATCTTTAGCAGTTTGACAGAACAGGAAGTGACTTGCAATCTTGGGTTCCATAGAATTGACAAGTCAATTTATCACAGTAAGATTTTCACCTTCTCATTCCTCATATTGAGGATCAGTCTTGACTGGGGCTGGCTTGGATCCGGTGATAAACTCAAGTCTTCGACGACTCCCAATGAATATCCGCATAGATTGAGCCCATATGAGGTAGTTTCTCCCATTGAGCTTGATGTGAGTGACCCCTTGATTGAAGTCCATGTTAGAGCTCCCTCCACTATAGTATTTGGGTTGGTTAACGGCCCCTTCGGAGGCACTTGCACTCTTCACGTTTTCCCCCATACGTGCACAGAAGTCGGGTGGACCTTTTGGGAATCCACAGAAACAACCACAACAGGAAGTAGGCGGTTGGGAGCAGACGCAGGAAGCAGACGCAGACGGCGGCAGCAGGAAGAAGCGGACAGGAATCCACGACTGAAGACGCAGACGCAGACGGTGGCAGCAGGATGTAGCGGACAGGAATCCACGACTGAAGACGAACCTTCAGGTAGACGACCAGCGGAATACAGCGGCAGGAAGCAAACAGCGGCAGCTGGAAGTAGCGGTAGAGACGGAGACGGCAGGAATCCACGACAGCGGCAGGAATCCACGGCAGCAGACAACCAAGGCGTTGACAATCGACGCTCCTCCAGAACGACGAGAACGCACGCACGCGGAGACAGCAGGGGGAACACACGTCGAGCCTTCAGGTCGACGGGAAAAACCCCTCTGAGACCATGTTGAGAACGAGAGAAGAGCGAACCTTAGGGTTTTATCTCTCATACTTCTGAATCCAGTCAGGCACTTCATTTAAGCCAACTAGCCACCTCCTTGGATAAACTCACCACCCGGTGAGTGAGTATTAGTTTGCAGTTTAACACTTGTCACCGGCAAAGTTTAATTGATATCATGACATTGACTTGTGCAATGAAGTGTCCAACAAAAAACATAAAAGAAGAAATTGGGAAAGCACGTAAGATGAACTCAATAAGTAGAGGAAAATTGAGATTTGCATATTTTCATAAGATATGTACATCCATGCCGATGCAACTACAAAAAGAGGATGTACTGTAAGACCTGAACCCGATCTTGTATATCAAATATTGTAATATATTTTAATATATAAAAAAAGAATAAATTAACTCCCCGACCTTGTATATCAAGTTGTGAATTTGATTTGATTGATGGAGGTGGATTTTGATTCAATTGATGATGGCTGAGTTGGGTTCCTAGTAGGCCGGCTGGTTGCTTCAGATGAATTGGTTTGTATATTGGATTATATTATCATTAGCTGATTTGGCTTGGATTAAGCTGAATTGGTTTAATTATGCTTTAAGAGGAGAATTACTGAGAGTCGGTGGCTGGATATATTTATCAAGATCAGCTCTTTATCCCGATGCCTATCCTATTTCTCGCCGCCTGGAGCTCTCGACGGGCCGAAAGCATAGGGCTCAGCTGCAACTCATCTTCCTTGCTCCTGTCATCGATTTTGGGAAAGATTGAGAAGGCTATTGTCCTCTTGTACCTCTACTGCTGCCTCTTTCCTGCGGTTTTGATGTGTTTGGTCGGCAACTTGGGTGGCCGGCTAGGGTTCTTGATAGGGAGATTTTTTTATTTGGGCTTTATTCCTCCTCTCCCCCCTCCTCTCCTTCTCTTTTATTTCTCTTATTGTTCTTGTTAGTTGCTGAAATTAGAAAGAGATAGAGTTAATAGCTGTGGGATAATATGGCTAACTGTTTATGCTTGAGATTCTGGGGAATTTGATTTCTTTATGCCTTGGCGGGCTGTTGTGTTGTTTTTGTGGCTTTTGGGTATGATATTCCCCTTGAATAGTAATTGATTTTACTGCCTTGATTCATGATGGGGGAAAGTGATGACTGATGTTTTGTTGCTTGTGTTGGTGTTTCCCTTGGGCTATTGGACTGCTATTGTTGGCTACCTTTGGTGCTTCTCTTGGCTGCCATCTGGGGCTGCTGCTGATGGCTATTGTTGGCTCTTGAGGGTTGTAGTTGGCTGCCCATATGTTGGCTTTTGATGGCTGTCATTAGTGGCTCTTGCAGATTATTCTAAGTGGTTGAAATCTGATCTCATATATAGCTGAAATTTGCGTTTTGAGTGGCTGAAATCTGAAATTGTCTTCTCGTTTTGAGCCACCTAAGTCATTCCTTCCCTAGTCAACTCATATAGGTCGTAGTTGTGGCCGTCTTAGGAGTCTACTCGTAGCTATTTAAAGGTGCAATCCAAAAGTAAAAGTTGTGGTACTGCAGCGGATGGCGTCTGGCGATAGACGCGACGAGAACCCTATGAGAGGCAAAGGCAAAGAAAAAGCTGTGGTGAGTCCTTACCGCTTTGATTACGTATACTTGAAGTATTTTGAAATATGAACATGTAGAATTACTTTACGATAAGCTACTTCCTTGCATGCACACTGAATATGAATTGAATTGAAAAAATTCGAAGATTTGAAATCACAAAATAGCTAAACATGGATTAACAAGCGATAGAAACTCTGAGGGAAAATTTATATAAATATTTACTATAATTAAAAATTGAATATGAAAAGAATAAGAAAATGAGTGTGTGTCAACGATAGAAACGCTAAGGGTCAGACTCGTATGGGGGGTTAGAACTCCTACACCTCGTATGGCGTAGAACTCCTATAAAATTTGATGGTTCCACGGAATATTGTGTGTTCAATCACCCTGAACTGGAATAGAATTGTCTAATCTAGGAGGCGTGGAAGGCTGGAGCGTGTTCGATCGCCCTAGATATGTCATGGATTTGATAGGCCCAGATGAATGATAAATTTGAGAATAATCCTCAACATTTCAGAAGAACGAAATATGATATGAAAATCCTGAACTGAATACAGAAATGAATAAGAATGAAAGAAATTGTCTATTTCTGTTAGCTCATTGTACAATATTTTACCTGCTTACTTTACTTACTGTTTCTACTACACATGTTCATATATAAATATAACTGCATATTGATGTTGACTCTTCGTGTTTGTCTGTAGTGCGGTTGAAGAGGTAAGAAACTCACTTAGTTTTCTAAACTAACTGGTTGTCGATATCTCTTTTTAGGATCAGACCGCCAGCGTACAAGGACCCGCTAGGAGGATACATGTGGAGGCTGAAAGAAAGCAGAGGGAAGACGTGGCTCGAACACGGGTTAAAGATTGATTTAGTTTGTTTTAGAGTTTGCAACAGTCTGTACATTATATATACGTCTTAGTTTGTTGTAGTAGTCGTTTTTCCTTGTACTATGGATAGACATGACGTAAATTATGCTTAATGAATAAAAAGTTGTTTATGTTTTCTCCTGGTACCACTTGTGCTATACATATTAGAATTGATGTGTTATTTAATTGTGAAAAACTGCTCAGAAGAAAGAAATTAAATTGTGGCGTACTTCGGGCCGTTACATGTACCAGGTCTCAATGTGATTGGTCATTTAAATTGTATTTATTGTTGATGTAAGACATCATAAGTAGATGGAGCATCGGCGTTGATACTTGTGATCTAAATTTTCTATTTTCGTTTACACCAAGCATGTTATAAGTTTACTCATAATTTTATGGGTCTTTATGTGTTTCGGGTCATAGACTCATAGTCCATGTTGTTTTAATTGGGTCTTAACTTTTCTTTCTCTTATTTATAGATTTTGATCAAACCAATCCAAAAGCTGCCAACCCAAACCACATGGCTGAAAACTTGGCCCCACATCCCTCTCTTTCCCCACCATTATATGGCCCAAGCACCTCACTTCCTTTTCTTCAACAAGTGATAGAATTTCTCCCTCCCACTTTAAGATTTACTTTTGTCATTCATGAAGCGAACCACCATGTTCACCCCCCCCCCCCGGCACATGCCTAAGATGCACGCATAACCTCCTTGCCTTGTCCATTGATTCCTAAACTTCATCATTGACCCATTGACTTCTCATTATTTAGAGACATCATTGACCCAATGAATTATCGTTATAAATAGTGTTTACTTTGCAATCTTGTCTACTTGTCTTTCTCTTCTCACTCGGTAACGGACTTCCACAAGTGAGTGTGCCCAGTCCATGATAACAGACCACCAATAAAGGGGAAGGTAACTACCGGTGTCCGAGCGGTAATGAGAGAGAAGTCAACCTAATCCAGCCCCAATGATTGCTCTCTGAAGTCAATCTGGCAATGAGTGGGAGACCTATAGTTCATAACAACGGTTACTCTCCCTTTGTCTACATCACTTAATTTTTTGGTGTTTCATAATCCATAAAGCCAAATCAAGAAAAATCCCGGTTCAATACTCATCAGTTTATGTTAGTCCATGACAAGAAAGAAAATATCATAAACAAGGATGGTAACGAAGTTTAGTAAGAACGGCTTGTTTGGCATAACTCGAGAACCTTATGATTCAAAAATTAAAGTAGTGGCATATTCAAAAGATCTTGCAAAAAAATACAGCTTCCTCATAGAATTTTTAGCACAGAGCGGAATTAACAGTTAAATTTAAGACTATATACCACAATAAATCATAAAACAAGTACTTCCAAAATGTTGGGTATCTTAGCTTAAAAATCCACTTTGTACCTTTGGAATTAGTCATGGTAATTCCAATGCAATACAGATTTGAACTACTTACCCTACCATATTGCAGCTAAAACTAGATTGCAATGCTGTAAGACGGTAAAGGTTGTTCAGAACAATCGATGGGTCCGCACTCCTTTTGAGCTGAAGGAAGAAAAGTTAGAGAAGTATTACAAGACCACAAATAAAAATAAAATAAAATAAATCACCTTTTATTATTAAGAAACAAAACTATTTTTGAGGGTTCAAGGACTAAGGAAACATATAAGAGCACAAAACCTCTATAACAACACGCATCCCAGAGCGATCACTCTCATCACGAATATCACTTATGCCTTCTAATATCTGAATTGAAATAGTAAAAAAATCATTATATTTGGAACCAACATATAAAGGCATAAACATTATTGGATCTCTCTGTAGAAGTAAACTGGAGAAAAATGTAAAAGTACCCAAGATTCATACAAGTAAATAATTGGTCAAGGAAGGTCATTTAAGAAAATTCTATGCCAGCGCCTGTAAAGGCAAAATTCACTTGAATTGAATAAATAAATAAAAGAAAAAGTAACATTTTATGCAGAATATGTGGTAAAAAATAGTCGAGGAATAGTGATGCAGTCATAGTTATAATGGGGTAAGAAGTGATGCAAAATAGATGCAATCATGTATGCTCGGACACCAATGGTAGCAATCATAATTGCACCCCATAAAATGAAAGCAATGCAAATGTAAATCTAAATGCAATAGAATCTAAAGACACGACACTAGACTCACAAAGCAAACTTTTGGGCAGCTTGCACAAAATTAGGAATTTAACTTAATTTAGCAACACAACGCATTTGATGGATAAGCATGTTGCCATAATCAACAAGCACAAGAATAATTTATACAAGACATACGAATTGTATCCCAACTCTGCAGAAATAAACGCAACTGAAAAAAAATCCCTCGGGAAGAAACTAAGCTAACTACTATAAACTAAACAAAGGCGACATTCTAGATAGATAAGGAAGGATCTCACTCGGTATAGAAACAACAAAGTACGTTGAGGGTCCGGGGAAAGACGACAAACTCCTCTCGTAAACAGTATGAAGGAAACGAACTGTGCAAGAAAATCGGTGGCAATAAAAGAGACAAAGGATACAGATGAAGGCAAAAACCGTGAAGGAAAAAAAAGTTAGAAGCATCACACTAAAGTAAAGGGAAGAAGAGGAGAAGAAAGAACTCTTTGATTCCCAAACAAGGAAGCAGACTATAACAAGAAAACTATTGTTTTTTCAATTGGATTTATCTATTTTTTATATTTTTCAAGTTATCCAAAAATATACCCACAGATTCTGTAATAAGATTATAGCTATAGTCCTTGGCTTTGACCTTGTCAACGTCTATATAAACAAGAGGCAAAACATGAATATGACTATTCTTATAGCTTAATAAATAAAACAGATTTTTGAATCAACGTGGAGGGTCGTGGAATTTCAATGGTCCTAGGCTGAATCGATGAGAACTGAAGGTCTTCCGCTAAATTTATGCGGGATTTCAGAGGTCTTCTGCAGGCCTGAAGTAATGGCTAAAATATAATTACATCTATAGATATATATATATATATATGTACATTTTATATAGTATTGACTTGATATATAAAATGTACTCATATATATAAATATATATATATATATATATGTAAATATATATAAACTACATTAAAAGGTGTAGAGAAAAACTGAACCTTGTATATACTTCTTCAATTATCAAATACAATGTATGAATACATATATATAAGAGGGAGAAAGAGAGAAGAATCCCTATACAAGGTGTGGGACTAATGTATAAAAATAAAATAAGAGGCTAAATGGGTCATAATCATTAGCCTTTACATGGTCTTTTCTAACACTCCCCAGCAAGATGGAGCGTACAAGTTATAGGCACCCAGTTTGGACAGGAACTGATAAAATAGGTAGGGCTTTAGTGAGAAGATAAGCAACTTGGTCAGTGCCAGGAACATGCTTCAATTCTAGTTTCTTCATTTGAACTTTCTCCCTAATGAAGTGGCAGTCCACTTCAATGTATTTCGTTCTTTCGTGGAAGACTGGATTCTTAGCTGTGTATAGCAGTTTGACAGTCACATAGTAAGGTAGCTGGTGAGGGAAGTTTTACTCCTAGATCTGCTAGGAGACTTTCAAGCCATGTAAGCTCAGAGACAACTGACGCCATCGACCGGTATTCAGCTTCAGATGATGATCGAGCAACCACAGCTTGTTTCTTACTGCGTCGGGTTACAAGGTGACCTCTAAAGTAGGTAAGAAAACCACTGGTAGACCGCTGATCGTCTAGGGAACCAGCATAATCTGCATCTGAATACGCAACCAATGTTGGAGTAGAAGAATAGGTTTTGTATACCTGCCCTTGACCAGGGGTTGTTTTAAGATATCTCAGGATGCGCTCGACGGCCTGTAGATGAGATATCCGAGGAGAATGCATAAATCGGCTGACCACCCCAACTGCAAAAGATATGTCTGGTCTCATGGCCGTTAGGTAAATAAGTTTTCCAAAGAGTCGTCGATAGTATTCTGGATTTGGAAGAGGAAGATCTGCATCAGAAGCATGTGCACACAGCTTGTGATTGACATCCATCGGGGTGTTAATCAGCTTGCCTCCAGAATAGCCAGCTTTTTGAAGAAGGTCTAGACAATACTTCCGTTGAGAGAGGACAAGTCCATCAGGACGTCTTGCGATCTCCAGACCAAGGAAGTATCGAAGGTTCCCAAAATCTTTTATTTGAAAAACAGAACTAAGATGTTGTTTGATCGCTTGTATTCCCTTTGAATCATCTCCTGTGATTAGGATGTCATCGACATACACCAAAAGAAGAACCGTTCCTGTAGTTCGATGTCGAGTGAACAGAGAGAAGTCTGCCGAGCTCCGAGTATAGACAACCTCCCGAACAGCCTTACTGAACGTATCAAACCATGCCTAAGGGGATTGTTTGAGACCATAAATGGACTTCTTAAGGTGACAAACTCGAGACACCCCCGTGGTCTCAAACCCGGGCGGTTGTTGCATGTAGACTGTTTCTTGTAGGTCACCATTTAAAAACGCATTCTTGATATCCAGTTGATGTAAGGGCCATTGGCGATGCACAACCACGAAGAGAAGGACACGAACTGTGTTGAGCTTGTCCACTGGAGAGAATGTTTCCTCATAATCGACACCTTATTGAGCAAAGCCACGAGCCACCAGTCGGGCCTTAAGACGGTCAACTGTCCCATCAGGAGCATGCTTGATGACAAAGACCCATTTGCAACCAACAGTAGTCTGGCCTGGAGGGAGAGGAACCAGATCCCATGTCTGGTTAGCCCAGAGGAATGTCATTTCTTCGTTCATGGCTGCCCGCCAGTCCGGATGTTGGAGAGCCTCCTGCACAAAGTTAGGGACAGAAATAGAGGGTAAAGAAGTAGCAAAGGTGTGAAGCGGTGGGGACAGGCGATGTAAAGTTACATAGTTCGCCATTGGATGAGCGGTGGAGGCCGGTGTCGGGTCAGCAGGTCGCAGAGTGTCAAAGGTCGAAGCCGACTGCATTGGGGAGGCAGAGCGAGGAAAGCGACGAGGGTAGACACGGAGAAGAGGAGGCTTGTTGGGAACGGAAGTCGGGTCAGGGAGGAGAGGTGGTGGAGAGGTAACTGGGATGACAGGTCTTGGTCAAGATTGTGGTGGAAGAGGGGGGTTTGGGGCGGAGAAGATGGTTTGATCTTCCCGGAAGGTAACATCAACAGAAACCGTCACCTTGCGGGTAGTAGACGAGTAGCAGACATACCCTTTCTGAGTACGGGAGTAACCGACGAACATGTGTTTGGCTGCTCGAGGTTCAAACTTGTCGGTGGACGGACCAAGTGAACGTAGCAGGTATAACCAAATATGTGAGGGGTGAGAGAGAATGGCGGAGTAGAGGGGAAGAGGAGACTAAACGGAGTAGCATTTTGAAGGACGAAGGAAGGGAGACGGTTAATGACATAACATGTCGTCGAAAGCGCAAAGTTCCAATAAGTCATGGGTACCTGCATTTGAATCATGAGGGAGCGAGCAACATCGAGAAGATATCTATTTTTACGTTCAACAACGCCGTTTTGTTGGGGGGTATAGGCACACGACGTCTGATTAATAATTCCAAATTCAGAGCAGAGGTTAGCAAATTCATAGCTAGTGTATTCGCGAGCATTATCCGTCTGAAGAGTTTTTATTGGTTCGGAAAACTGTGTGCGAGTCTCAAGAACGAAACACACGAGGAAGCTCGGAGCGATCACGAAAAAAGTATAGTCATGTCGTTCGAGAACAATCATCAATAAAAGTGATAAAATAGCAATAGTCAGACACATTAGTAATTTTGTACGGGCCCCAAACATTAAAATGTACTAAAACAAAAGGATCAGAGCTCCGAGTACAATGAGGAGGAAAAGAAGAACGGTGTTGTTTGTCCAAAATACATGAATCACAATTAAAAGCAAGATGAGAGATCTTTGGAAGAGCCTTCTAGAGGACTGGAAGAGGTGCATGTCCAAGACGCCGATGCCAATCCACAGAGGAGACCGAGGAGAGGATGGTAGGAGGACATCAAGAAGGTAGAGCCCATTTTGCAGTCGTCCTTTACCAATAATACTCTGCGTCCATCGATCATGCATCAGAAAAGAAGAAGAGGTGAATGTGACAAAGCAATTCAAATCGGTAGTGAGGCGACTGACAGAAAGTAAATTAAACGGGGAACCCGGGACATGAAGAGTCGAGCGGAGAGAGAGAGAGTTTGAGAGGAATTGAGAAGGATATCAGCAGAGCCGGAGACAGGAACGGTGTCGTCATTGGCCACTGTGATACACTTAGGATGCGGAGAATCCAAGTATTGATGTGGCTTCAGCGAGGTGATATGGTGAGTAGCAGCTGAATCCACTATCCAGCATGGACTAGTGGAGAGACAAGCGATACCTTCATTTGAGATGGAGGCAACGGAGGCAACGAAGGCAGGCGGGCGGCTGAGCATGCCGTGGAGTTGCTGGAGCTGGAGGCAGACTTCTAATTATAATATTTGTCAAATTCTTACATAATTATATGGTTCATTTTTTATTAAAAATAATAATATTTTATAATCCTTTAAATTGTTATATTTTTTGAATAAAATATCATCTTGACCGATCGCAACCTTACGGACGGGCGAAGCCTGTTAGTAGCCGGCGGACGAGCAGAGCCAGTTCGCAATTAGTGGAGGTAGTGGCCTGACCGGATTTTGCTTACGCGGCCGCACGGGGGGTGGGGGACGTGCACTGTCACTCATGTTTGTACATATATATATATATATATATATATATATATATATATTAAAAAGAACATAAGAGGGGAATTTTCATTTGTTTTATGTTATTTTGTTTAAATGCATGATTTATCCTTTTGCCATGTGGCCGATTAAAACCCTCATTGAAACATTTAGCATTTCTATTCCTCTAGCTTTTGAGGCAATGCATTAATGGGCTTTGACTAGTGCTATGGAAATTAGAAAGTTGGGCAATTGGCATTCCAATAAGTAACTGTGTGGCATCTTGGAGGCTTTTGCCATAAGGAATGGCTAGAGCTAATGACAAGTGTGCCCGTAATATATGCATAAATGGAAATGTTGTCAACGTGTAAACACGAGGGTAAATGGTTAACTTCCATCAGAAAGCCTCGATTATAGCAATTGTCCAAGATATATGCTGCCAACCAGAACTTGGCCTTATTTCTCCTCCTTCCCGTCAATTTTCTTTTTGTCCATGGTTAACGCTTTGGCCCGTGATTAATGGAGGAGCTAATGATAAAACTTCTTCTCCCCCATGTTCTACAACCTCCCTCTTGAATGAAGTCATAGAAAAGAAGAGTGATAACTGTATTTTTGCCATCCAAAAACATGGTATTTTGTTGTAAGGCCTTTTTAGGTTCTAAGCTTAACTTTTAATTTCTTGTAGAGATCAATTTATCTTGAAATTTAAAATTAAAAGTAAAGTACATCTATGTGTGTACAAGCAGTAGTGGACGGGGTTCCCTTGTGGCCCCAAACGACTACACCCGTCATTCGTCGTCTCCATGAATACTTTTCTCTCATTGAATACAAAGCTTAATAGAAATTGAGGTGATGGTGTCACATTTAAAAAAATAAAATAATAAAACACAAATTAAGAACATTTTTAAAACAATTGTTTGTAAAAGATATCATAAAGAGAGGGTACAATTGAAAAAGATGAATGCTGCACAAAATGATGTGGAATGTAGACCAATATATGTGTTGGTGTGCGGGCATTGATGAGTGTTGTGGGTGTGGGTGTGGGCGTGTGTGGGCGTATGCGGGTGTGTGTGTGGCGTGCGTGTGTGATCGGTGCATGTGTGATGTGTGTGCGCGCGCATGTCATAGTCTATGCAGACCAATACTTACTCACAAGGGAAAGTGTGTATGTGTGTGTGGAAAGAAGACCAATACTTAAACTGTGAGCTGTGTTTGAGGGTCCATCATAAAGAATGGTTCAGTATGACAAAACAGAGCACTGCTACTCATAAGGGAAAGTGTGTGGTGAGTTCTAATTTCTTTTGAATTAACTTTATGAATGTTATATTTTCTGAATAATCTTCTTTAGAAAAGATGACTCTTGTGAGAATGAAAATGCCTTGTATGTTTGGTAAATGTACACCCATGAATTAGCCCCTTGAAATATTTCTTCCAGTGGACGACTCTTTGTCAGGTTGTTGATATGATTGAACTTGTTCCTATTTAAAAGAAAAGAAAGGGGAGAAAATAAGGGGGATATTGGACTTGTGGTTTTGTGGATGTTTCCTAAAAAATGGTGAGGGGAGTTCTTATGACTGACCACATTGATAGACACAGTACATGGTGGTCGAAACCCCAAGTAGAAGTAAGATGGTTTCTGTAGTTGCATTCACTTTCTCTTTCTTCTTCTAATTCTCTCTCTCTCTTTTTATGAAGCATGTTTAATTTGGCATATCTTTTGATTACCAGGAATATCTGATATGGGAAAAAGGGAGAGAGCTTTAAAAAAAAGAGATATGTTACACGCACGCTCGTATCATTATTATTAGTAGTAGTAGTAGTATTTTCTTTTAAATGTTAATAGGATTGATGTGAGCCCCCCTCCCTATATAAGGAGGTGGTTTTAGGGAGTTAGGATATCTTTGGATCCTTAGTCTTTTGGGCTCTCATTAGAGAGAAGCTCTTTGGAGGAACCAGCCTCCGAGAGTTGGCCGGAGCTTGCTCCGGATTGTATCCGCGATTCATCAATTCAAGCATTCTCTTTCAAGTTCGTATTATTTGGTCCGACCTGCCGCTCCGACCGCTGATGCAGACACCGGAATCTACCTCTCCACTGTCCGAGAGCTCCTGCAGACTGCTTCCGCGATCCGACGCCGCACCGCACGCCGCACCGCACGCCGACGTGCCGTGCTTAACCGCAGTCGCCGCCTCGTGCCTTCCCTGTGACACAACCCGCCAGATCCATCGATCCTTCGACTCCGTCGATACGTCAATCCGCGGTCGATCCGTCTACTGGTTGATCTGTAGCGTCGTGCGTAACAGCAGTCGATCCGTCGACTCGTTGCGTCCTGCGTAACCGCAGTCGATCCGTCGATCCTTCGCATCGTCGATCTGTCGATCAGCTTCCGCACCGCCAGCCCCGTCGATTCAGCGCCGCCTCAGCACCCGCCAGATCCGCACCGAGCCGTCGTTCCGCTCGGCATCCTACCGCCAGATCCTTCGATCCGCCAAATCCTGTCGGCGATCCGGCTGCCTGTTTCCACTATCCGCCGCCAACCGCACATCTCTGCCCTCTCTGACACTCTCCTGCGACGCTCTATCCCTCGTGCATCCTCATATGCCAAAGGGGAGGATGGAATCCCGCGTGGAAGCCCTCGAAAACTCCCTCACCACCATCAACGCTCACCTCGAGGCACAGACCGAGCAGTTCGCCTCGATTCTGACCAAGCTCCAGAACTTACAGCCCATCCAGCACTCTGGGCCTCCTACCGCCTCTGTTGTGGGATCCCCCAGCACTATGATCCCTGATACACCCGCAGTGGTGGAATTACCGACTCCACCGTACCGTGGACCTGACATCCCCACATTCAACGGGACTGACCCCCTTGGGTGGATTGCCCGCGCCGAACAGTTCTTCGACATCAACCAGACCCCTCTGACACAACGGGTGCCCACCGCACTTATCGGCATGGAAGGGTCTGCCCTCCATTGGGTCTGTTGGCTACGCCAGACCTCTCCCGACCTCACCTGGTGAGATCTCACTGAGGCCCTGATTCAGCGGTATGACGACCGCTACTCCGGACCCATGATCGAGCAACTTTGCGGGCTCCGTCACACCGGCACCATTGACTCGTACATTGATGCCTTCGTGGAATTGGTCACTCATGTTCCCGGACTCCCCTAGACCATTACTTCGGGTTCTTCATGAACGGCTTGCAACCCCACTTCCGCTTCCGTCTCCGCACCCTCAAGTCATTAACGGTCCACCAAGTCATCAACCTCTCCCCCTTGTGGAGGTGGAATTCCTCGCGACGTTCGGCGACATTCCGTACCCATCACCTTCCTCCAGGCATCCCTCCCAACCTTACTTCTCGACCCATCCCAAACCTCCACCTCTGCCACCCCTACCCCGACCACCAATTATGGACCCAACCAACACTCGGCATGTCCCTACACACCGCCTGACCAATCAAGAGTACAACGAGTTACGGAGCAAGGGTCTGTGCTTCCGCTGCAAGCAACCCTACTCTCATGGTCATGCGTGCTCGGTGAAGAAGTGATGGGTCCTCATCGGCGACGACGTGGCCGCGCTCACCGTCGCCGACTTTGACGCCCTGCTGCTCTCAGACGGACTACTAGGAGACCCCCGGGCACATCGACGACATCCCAACCGCGTGCATATCATTACTGATCGGCAGGCGGCGGGACGACCTTGGGGTCAAGGTCATTTTCCTGACGGGGTGTATTGTTACGTGCACGCTCGTATCATTAATATTAGTAGTATTAGTATTTTCTTGTAAATGTTATTAGGGTTGATGTGAGCCCCCCCCCCCTCCCTATATAAAAAGGTGGTTTGGGGGAGTTAGGATATCTTTGGATCCTTAGTCTTTTGGGCTCTCATTAGAGAGAAGCTTTTGGGAGGAACCAGCCTCCGAGAGTTGGTCGGAGCTTGCTCCGGATTGTATTCACGGTTCATCAATTCAAGCATTCTCTTTCAAGTTCGTATTAAGATATGAGTAGATTTTATGATAAGAGCCTTCTGCGAGTGACTTTCCAGTCTCTTTATAGGATGGCTTTAGAAAGTCAGGCCACGGTTTATACTATTACCATGACTTTTGTTACAGAATAAACTCAAAGAGTAAAGTGTTGTACTTCTGTGGGTAAAGCCAATGTTACTTCTATGTTTTATAAATCACAGTGCCCGTGAAAGAAAAGCTAAAATCATGGCACGAGATTTTGTTGTGTTGTTTTATTATTATTCAGTTGCTAGTTAAGAATGTTCATTATTCTCTCTTCTATATGATTTATAAATTATGATGATAAAAAAAGACAATAGTATGTGAGGGGGAGTAAGTGGAAGGACAACCCATATGGGAAGAGAGGTCATAAATAGCTTCGTCCTGAAATCAGAAATACATGAATGTGGTTGATGTCAGGACATGACATCTAGGCTACAAGTCAATGCTACATTAAGGGATCCGTGAGAAAATAAAAGAAAGAAGCTTAAGCATTTCCTTGGCTTACCTCCCTACAATAGAAAGTGAATTGGTCAATTCAATTAAAAGAATACGTGAGGTAAAAATGGGGATTTATGATGGCCTACGAAGCACGGATACTTAAAAATGTCTCGCGTATCGACTCGAACGCGTATCGGATACGGGAAACGCCCAGAAACGCATTTCTGAAATGCAGGAAACGTTAGTTTTAAATAAATAAATAATAGGCGGATACGCGATTCCCGCAATTTATTCACAGGTGGGCCCGTCAAATGATATATCACGCTGGGATTTTAGGTCAGGATTGGGTTTCTTTCCAGCGCCGTCAATATTTCCTCTCCCCTGAAGCCTTCTCTGCCGAAAGCAGTGCCGTCAATAGTTCCTCGCAGCAAGTCTTGGCCGATCGTTTTTCTCCTCTTCTCACTCTAGCAGGTGTTGGCTGATCGACGTCTGCGTCGCTCTCTCTCACACTCGACGCGTCTCTATCTCACTCTCGACGACAGTGGTGCTCTAATCCAACGCCGGTTTTGCTGATTTGTTGGATTTTGGAGGGGGTCAAGCTTCATCTTCTTCTTCAAGTTCTTCACTGTAAGCAAAATATCTTCTCCTTCTTTCTCTAGCAGGTCTTGGTCGATCTGAAATCTGGAAACATTCATCTCTTTTGTGATCATCAGTTATTATTTTTCTTGATTATATCCAATTTCTTTCACTGTAACCTTGCTTTGATTTAGTCGATGCATTTCCTTCTGTATATTGTTCCCATCCGATGCAACCAAATAAATTTTTGAGTGCAATTTTAACTTGTACCTTCACAACTGCCTAGTTTTGTGAGCAAATTTGGATACGTATGCGAGTTTCTTCAACCAAGACTCGTGCATATATGCAAGCAGTAGACACATCACACATGACATGATAAAACAGGTTTAGCACAAGTTTCAGCTATCTTGTTTGAGTTATGTTGAATTCCTAAGATATCTATCATTTGATTTTTTGAATTTAAAAGACTACAGTAAGCAATGAGAAATATGTCCTCAGTCATTGGCTTTTTAGATAATAATGATAAAAGGTTACCACACATCAGATGGATTATCCTATAATTATCTTTAAAAACTTGTCGTGTCAGACTTATTCCATATCAGACCCAATCTTGAGTAATCTTTATTGATAATAAATAAATCAAACTAAAATGAGTTTATAATCCTAAATTCATAATTGCACTATAAAAAATGTTTGTGCTTTTGACTTGAAATACCTCAAGGAATAGATTGCATAAGCCAATTATTCTTTATTGAAAGCAGTGACAGAGATGCTATCTTAGTTTGTTAGTTATATTGTTTTTATATTAATCAATACTTATATTAAAATAATTAAAAATAATAAAAATGTTTCTCGTATCCTGATTTTTTTAAAACTCAAGTTTCCCGTATCCGTTTCGTATCGTATCCCGTATCTCATTTCCGTCCTCGTGCTACATAGATGATATCTTATGAAATGAGTCTAATGAGCTAGCAAATCTTTGAGAATGTTTCTATAGTTGCTTTCTCTTTCTTCCCTGATCTCACTCTCTGTTTTTTTCATGAAGCTCTCTGTTTTTTTCATGAAACATGTTTAATCTGAAATTTCTTTGGATTTCCATGAATATCTGATATGGGAAACAAGGGAGAAAGCTTTAAAAACAGAGGAGAATGAATAGATTTTATGATAAGAGCCTTCTGCTAGTGACTTTCAAGTCTCTTTATAGGATTACTTTAATAAATAAGGCCAGTGTTTACACAATTACCATGACTTTGGTTCCTGAATAAACTCTAGAGTAAAGTGTTGTACTTATGAAGACAAAGCCAACGTTACTTCTATGTTTTGTGAATCACAGTACCGAGGAAAGAAAAGGTAAAATCATGGCATGAGATTCTGATGTGATGTTGTTACGCGCACGCGCCATCTCATTTTATTATTACTGTTTTTCTCTTAAAGGTATTAGGTTTGATGTGAGCCCCCTCCTCCCATATAAGGAGGAGGTATGGGAGTGTTAGGGTTATCTTTTTGATCATTAGGGATTTGGGCTCTCATTTGAGAGAGGGATCATTGGAGGACCCAGCCTCCTTGATCTTGGCCGGACTTCGAGCCGGATTGTATCTGCGTTTCTTCTTCGATTAATGCTACTTGTTTCTTGTTCGTATCATTGGTCCGACCTTGCCGTTCCGCCTGCACAGTGCCGCCGGTTTCGTCCGTGAGTAATTATTGCGTCGGCATTAGCGCTCGCTCGGCATCCGCGACTCTGTCCAGCCGACGGCGACGTCCGACAGCGTTCTGCCACTCCGACGCCCGCTGTTGTGCCCTAGCCACTTCCGTCGTCAGCCAAAGCAACCGCCGCAGCGATCCCCGCTCGAGTCATCCGCGACGTCTGTCGCCAGCCTCGCGCGCCGCGATCGGCCAACCCGACGACGACAACACCCGTCTGCTCGTCCGTGGTCGGCCCGGCCCAGATCCGCCATCTCCGGCGCCCCTCTGTCCGCCATCCACAGCGCCAACACCAGCGCCAGTCACTGCTAGCCCAGTTCCAGTCGTCTTCCGCAGCGATCGTCCGCCCCTTCTCCGGCTCCGACACTATCCGGCCAACCTCCAGGTCGGTGCAATCGTCCTCATATGCCAAAGAGCCGAATGGAATCCCGCGTGGAAGCCCTCGAACACTCCGTCGCCGCCATCAATGCTTGTCTCTAGACACATACCGAGCAGTTCGCCGCGATTCTGACCATGCTCCAGAAATTGCAGCCCACCCAGCATTCCGGGCCCTCCACCGCCTCTGATGTGGGATCCCCCAGCATCGTGCTTCCCGATACTTCCGCTGTGGTGGAAGTGCCTACTCCACTGTACCGTGGACCTGACATACCCACCTTCAACGGGTCTGACCCCCTCGGGTGGATTGCCCGCGCCGAACAATTCTTCGACATCCACCGGACCGCTCTGGCACAACGGGTCTCCACCGCACTCATCGGCATGGAAGGGTCGGCCCTCCATTGGGTCTGTTGGCTCCGCCATACCTCTCCCGACCTCACCTGGCCAGCTCTCTCTGAGACCCTCATTCAGCGATATGACGCCCGCTACTCTGGCCCCATGATCGAGCGACTTTGCGGGGTCCGTCACACCGGCTCCATTGACTCGTACATTGATGACGTCGTGGAATTAGTCACCCATGTCCCCGGTCTTCCCCCAGACCATTACTTGGGGTTCTTCATGAACGGCTTGCAACCCCCCTTCCGCTCCCGTCTCCGCACCCTCCAACCGTTAACGGTTCACCACGCCATTGACCTCGCCCCCCCCTGGTGGAGGCTGAATTTCTCGCAACGTCCGGCGACATTCCTTCCCCATCACCTCCCTCTCGGCATCCTTCCTACACATATTTCTCGACCCATCTGAAACCTACACCTTCGCCACCTCCTCTGCCCTGGCCACCAATGATGGGTCCTCGCAACAACCGGCCTATCCCTACCCACCGCCTCTCCAACCAGGAGTACAACGACTTACGAAGCAAGGGCATGTGCTTCCGCTGCAAGCACCCCTACTCTCCTGGTCATGAGTGCTCCGTGAAGGAGTGTCGAGTCCTCATCGGCGACGACGTGGCCGCGCTCTCCACCGCCGACTTCGACGCCCTGCTGCTCTCGTACGGCCTACCGGACGACGCCTCGGGCACCTCGACAGCATCCCACTACTGACCGGCGGACGGCGCTCCGACCTTGGGGTCAAGGTCGCTCTTCTGACGGGATGTATTGTTACGCGCACGCGCCATCTCATTTTATTATTACTGTTTTTCTCTTAAAGGTATTAGGTTTGATGTGATCCCCCTCCTCCCTATATAAGGAGGAGGTATGGGAGTGTTAGGGTTATCTTTTTTATCATTAGAGATTTGGGCTCTCATTTGAGAGAGGGATCATTGGAGGACCCAGCCTCCTTGATCTTGGTCGGACTTCGAGCCGGATTGTATCTGCGTTTCTTCTTCGATTAATGCTACTTGTTTCTTGTTCGTATCAGATGTTTTATGATTATTCAGTTATTAGTTAAGAATATTCATTATTCTGTCTTCTATATGATTTATACATTATGGTGAATAAATAAAAGTGAAAATAGCTGCCCATTAGAAAGAAATATTTTCTTTGGTTCAGGTGTCAGGATGTGACCCAGTGCGAGAAACCTCATCTTGAACACAAAATTAAATCAATGTGGCTGATGTCAAAAAATGACACCAAGCTAGAAGCCTAGTCAATGAAACATTAAGGGATCCCTAAGAAAAAAAAGCTTAAAGGTGTCCTCATCATACCTCCCTACAATAGAAAACGAATTAGCCAATTCAATTAAAAGAATACACGATATAAAATAAGTGGGATTTATGATGACCCGTGAAAGGAGTTTAATGGGCTAACAAATCTTTGAGACAGTGGACATAGCTCGCCGCAAGGCGGGACCCACGATCATGTACTCGCGCAGGAGGACTTGACCGAATCGGCGATTCGACTCCACGGATGCGTCCGAATTTTCATTTATTTGCATTTTCATATATTACATAGTATTTTCCACCTATTATTAATTGTCGGGTTTGTTACATTAACGGTCAATCATAGCCGTTGATGCAAGGGATGTCCTAGGGTAGTTATTATAAATAGAAGTAGGGGGCAGCCACCATTTCATTGCAGATTTTGGAGAAGAATTCCTAGAATCCGGTGATCCTCTCACTGTGACGACTCCGTGAGGCTCTAGGTGACGACTCCTAGGTATTTTCCCGCATCTCTTGTATCCCCACCAGTGTTATAGATGTCGGCCGAAATAAAGGTATTGGACCCAAAACGACATGTTTATGTTTTAAAATTGGGTTGTGGCGGTTTGAAAAAAACGGGCTGATATATCGCTCGTTTTTTATATGTCGCGTTTCCGATAGCCCGATTTTATTTTCTGAATCGACTCTCGCTTATTTCATTCTCTAAATCGACTCTGATAATAACCCGACCTCTCACTTCTTTCTCATTCTCATTCCCTAGCTCTCCCTCGACTCTCTCGTGCTCTCGGTTGGTTTGCCTGCATGGTTTCTTCGGCCTTACTGGTTCTTCTCTCTGGTTACTACGACCTCGTTGGTTCTTCTCTCCGGTGTTTACGACTACCGCTGGTGTTGTCCTTCGAGTCTCTCGTTGGTTCTTCGTGTCTCTCCCTCTCTGCAAAAGCATTGTAAGTGTATTCTTCTCCCTGCCACTCCCTCTCAATCTCTCGTTGGTTCTTCTCCATGCCTCTCCCATTCTTCTGGTTTAGGGTTTCTCTCATTCTCAATCTCTTGTATTCTCTCTGAGTGTGCTCTTCTTCTGTTGGTCGTGGCTTGGCTCTTGCCTTAGTGGCTTAGTGGTCGTGGCTTGCTGGTCTAAATCTCTCGCATTCTCAATCTCTCGCATTCTCAATCTCTCAATCACGATTCTTTCTTCTATCTTCTCTCTGAGCTCTGCATTCTTCTATTTGCCTTGATGTCTTACTGGTGGCTCTGTCTGGTTGCTTGGTGTTCGTGGATTGTTGGTGGCTTAACTTTATTCGGGTGCTCTTTTTCGGGTTTCCATGGTGGCTTAGTGACTTTGTGCTTAGGTTTTTGATGCCTTGTTTATCAATAAATTATTTTATTTCTTTTTTGGACAACAGATGGTTTAAAATACCCCACTAATAATTTCTTTATCCAACTTCATTTTGCAATCGATGATGTATGACCATAGTGAATGATGAATGAATGATGGATGTCTTGTTCCTTTTGATAAATAAAAGGTTGGATGTCTTGTTCATTTGGAGAAATGAAATGATGGTTGATAATTTGAATGTTGGTAAATGAAATGATGTCTTGGGTTCTCTACTTTGAATCATCATGCAGACTAGCCGCTAGACATCATTATGTGCCTCAGGTTGGATGTCTTGTTCATTTTTGTTAAACATGAACTCATGTTGGATGTCTTGTTCATTTTTGTGTCTCACGTGCCTCAGGCGCGCGCCTACGCCTTGCGCCTAGGCTCCAGGACCTCTTTGCGCCTCGGTGCGCCTTGTGCCTTTGATAACTTAGCGTGCGCGTGAAGCTTCCTCCCTCTGGGGCCAATATCGAGAGCCTCTGTTGCTTCATCGACCTCACTGGAAGCCAACGACGACCCCACCGGACCCTCTTGTCGCCTTCGACGACCTCACCCGATCCACCACTGCCTCCGTGTGAATTTCGTGGACCTCTATGGTAATTTTTTTCTTTTTTTTTACTATATAATTATACACCTCCACATTAAGATTCCAACCTTCCACGACCCTATCGTTCTATGGCAAAGATCTCTTGCTAATTTACTTTCTTATAACGACCTTGACACACTATTTATTAGCCCTCTCTTTATGTATGATGACCGACCCAATCGTAAATTTATGTTCATTTATGCACTTTTGCTGTTTTGCTGAAAAATAACTTGATAAAATGACATCTATGAATAGCTTGATTGCTTAATTGATGACTCCTCTAAAATGACATTTATGAATGTCTTTGGATTTGCCCAAGCAGGTATTAGTGCTAATTTTAATTATAATCTACTCATGGTTACAAATTATTGCATGGATGTTTCATGATTCTAGTGTGCTGATATGGTGGTAGATTAATTTTATGTGTATTTTATATTTTAATAAACTGTATTTTGTCTTTTTTCCTTTTTTGCGCCTCACATTCTTCTAGCGCGCACATGCACCTTCGCCTAGGATTCAGGACCCATTTGCAACTAAGTGCGCCTTGCGCCTTTAATAACATAGATGAAAAATAATGTTAGAACATGAATATATCAAAATTGTGATTACCATATACATGCATGGTTAAGATCTGTGAGTGTAATATTCACATATGTGTTTTCTCCTTGTTCATATCCTTTGAAAGTTGGTATTTCACGTGGTTCATATTATGTAAAAAGTTTTTATTTCAAATTTAATATAAATTGTTATTTCATAATCAATACATACGCAACTCTTGATTTGCATGTAAGCAGTTTAAAAATGAGGACTCGTTGTTATGGGTCTTATTATGGCATTATTAATTTATTAATATGCATTTATTCTGTCTTAAAAGAAGCATCCTTATATGACGTTGTTATTTATATCGCGTCTTGATGTGGGGTCCTTTTTAGTCTCATGTCCAAGTCTGTCATTATTTCCATTAAAAAGTCCGTTGTAACTTGTAAGTCTTATTTAAAAGCCACTATGGGACTTGTGTGAATAAGCAATAAAATAGTCTATTTTTTCAAACCCTAAAAGAGATCTTGAAAGCTCTCTCTCTCTCGAGTACACCATGCTTAGGCAGTCGCGGTCAAGGCGTATTATTTTTTCTCCCTAGTGACACTTCATTACTCATCTTACATTCATACATGTAGGTATTCTTTTGATTCAAAATGTACCATCCAAGATTCTCTTGGACACAGGTGCTTCGCACTCGTTCATGGCAAAATCATTTGCGTATAGGTTGGGCTTAGAGATCCTCAAAGACATTACACAAATAAAGGTCATGATGTCTAACAGTTCAATTATGCAGACTAGCCGCTAGTGTAGAGTTCATGTTTTGTTCGAAAATCTGAAATTATTGTAAAAGCATCCCTTCTACCTATTGTCGAGTGCGAAATAATTCCGGGTATGGACTGACTGTCAGATGTAAATGCTAAAATAGATTGCAGAAGCAAAGAAATCCATTTAGAAGAATCTGACCAGTCCATCATCTTTTTCTGAGGCAAGAAAGAAGTCTCCAAACTGAGTATTTCGTCGGTCAAGACGGTCATGAACATCAATAAAGGTTGTCTTGCCTTTCTAGTCTTGATGCACGTCAAAGCAAAGAGCAGCTTGCAGGAAGAACCAATAGTGCCCCTCCTACTAGAGATGCCTTTCAAATCTGTAGAAAAGAGCAAAAACTTGTATTGTATTTCTTATATTGTATACAAAGGAGAGTACATATTTATAGGAGAGAGATGAGAGAGAGAAATCCTATACACAATGTGGGACTAAAGAGAACTAGAGGAGGAGTTAATGGGCCACCAAATGGGCCAAATACATGGGTTATTTCAACACTCCCCCGCAAGCTGGAGCGTACAAATCGTATGCGCCAAGCTTGGATAAGCATTGATAGAAGAGGGTACTGGACAGTGCCTTTGTGAGGACATCCGCAACTTGTTCAGAACCAGGGACATGCTTTAGCTCGATTTTCTTCATTTGTACTTTCTACCGGATAAAGTGGCAGTCGACTTCGATATGCTTGGTTCTTTCGTGGAAGACTGGGTTCTTGGCAATATGTATAGCAGCCTGACTGTCGCAAAGAAGAAGAGCAGGAGCAGGAAGTTTTACCCCAAGATCTGTGAGAAGACTTTCAAGCCATGTAAGTTCAGAGACCACAGATGCCATTGCCCTATATTCTGCTTCTGCTGAGGAGCGCGCAACCACTGCTTGTTTCTTGCTACGCCAGGTAATCAAATGTCCTCCAAAGTACGTACAGAAGCCACTGGTTGACCGACGATCATCCAGAGAGCCGGCATAGTCAGCATCAGAGTATGCCACCAGTGTTGGAGTTGAGGATGAGGTCTTGTATACCAAGCCTTGACCAGGAGCCGTTTTTAGATACCGGAGAATCCGTTCCACAGCCTGAAGATGAGAGGAGCGAGGGGCGGGGCGTGCATGTAACGGCTGACAATACCGACAGCGAAGGAGATATCTGGTCTTGTAACAGTCAGATAGATCAATTTTCCAACCAGACGGCGATAGTATTCCGGGTTCTGAAGCAAGATATCAGAGTTAGAGGACTGAGCACAAATCTTGTGATTTGCGTCCATTGGAGTATTGATGGGTTTGCAGCCTGAGTATCCTGCATCATGAAGAAGGTCGAGGCAATACTTTCTCTGAGATAGAACAAGGCCGTCAGGTCGCCTGGCTACCTCCAGGCCCAGGAAGTAATGAAGGTTCCCCAGATCTTTTGTTTGGAACACGGAGCTGAGTTGTTGTTTGATTGCCTGAATACTTTTTGAGTCGTTGCCTGTGATAATGATATCATCCACATAGACAAGAAGGAGAACGGTGCATGTTGCCTGATGACGAGTAAACAGGGAGAAATCAGTCGAGCTCCGAGTAAACCCTGCTTCACGAAGGACCTTGCTGAGCTTGTCGAACCATGCTCGAGGAGACTGTTTGAGACCATAGAGAGACCGCAAAAGGTGACAGACTTTCGGGGTTCTAGACTCCCCCGTGGTCTCAAACTCGGGCGGCTGCTGCATGTACACTGTTTCAGTGAGATCACCGTTTAAGAAGGCGTTCTTAATATCCAGTTGATGTAAGGTCCATTGGCGGTGCACAGCAACGGAGAGAAGCACCCGTACTGTGTTCAGTTTGGCGACAGGAGAGAGTTTCGTCGTAGTCCAAACCTTGTTGCTGGGTGTAGCCGCGAGCCACCAGGCGAGCTTTTAAGCGGTCAATGGTCCCATCCGCAGCATGCTTGATGACAAAGACCCATTTGCAACCAACAGTTTTCTGGCCAGGGGGAAGATCCACCAGTTGCCAGGTCTGATTTGCCCATAACGCGGCCATTTCTTCTTCCATGGCGGCGCGCCAGCTAGGATGTTGGAGAGCCTCCTGCACAGAGTTAGGAACTGCAACCGACGATAAAGAAGTGGCTAGAGTATGAAGTGGAGGGGAGAGACGATGCAGTGATACGTAGCTTGCCATTGGATGAGCTGTGGACGCTGTTACCGGATCAGCAGGACTTGGAGCACCAGAAGACGAGGACGACTGCGCAGGGGCAACGGGGCGGGAGTTGCGACGGGAATAGACCTGGATAAGGGGTGGCCGGCCGGGAGGCGGAGTAGGGAGTGGGTCAGGGAGAGGTGTTGGAGGTATGTTAACCGGGAGGATGGGTCGCAAGACAGGTTGTGGGAGAGGAGGTGATGTAGAATGTGTTGTTGTTGGAGCGGGAAAGAATGGCAGGTCTTCCCGGAAGGTGACGTCAGCAGACACCGAAATTTTCCGAGTAAGAGGGGAATAACAGACGTAGCCTTTCTGAGTATGGGAGTATCCAACAAACATTTGCTTAGTTGCTCTGGGATCGAGTTTGTCCGTAGATGGTCCCATGGAGTGAACGTAACACGTACACCCGAAGATTCGAGGTGTGAGGGGGAAGGCAGGAGTAGAGGGAAAGAGAAGGCTGAATGGACTGGCATTGTTGAGGACGGATGAGGGAAGGCGGTTGATAATGAAGCAGGCGGTAGAGATAGCAAAGTTCCAATAGATCTTCGGAACGTTCATGTGAATCATGATCGAGCGGGCCATATCAAGGAGATGTCGGTTCTTTCGTTCGGCTACACTGTTTTGTTGAGGGGTGTAGGCACAAGAGGTTTGATGAATAATCCCGAATTCAGAGCATAAGTTCGAAAACTCATTTCCGGTGTATTCGCGAGCATTATCGGTGCGTAGCGTTTTGACGGTGGTGGCGAATTGAGTGCGGGTTTCAAGGATAAACGCCTTAAACATACGAGGTAAGTCCGAGCGTTCGCGAAGTAAGTATAGCCATGTTGTGCGGGAGTAATCATCAATAAAGGTAATAAAATAACGGAATCCAGAGATACTACAAATTTTAGAGGGTCCCCAGATATCGGAATGGATAAGATCAAAAGGAGCGGAGCTCCGAGTACAATTTGCAGGAAAAGATGAACGCGGTTGTTTGCCGAAAATACATGATTCACATTGAAATGCAGGAAAAGATACATCGGGTAGAGCCTTCCTGAGAATGGGGAGGGGAGCATGGCCGAGACGCTGATGCCAGTCAGCCGAGGAGACAGAGGCGAGGATGGTGGGAGAATCGTCGAGAAGGTAGAGCCTGTTGCGCAGCTGCCCTTTACCAATGGTAGTCCCCGTCCGTCGATCCTGTATCAGAAAAGAAGAATGTAAAAAAGTGACAGAGCAATCCAAATCATTAGTTAGACGGCCTCCCTTTGCGCGCGCTGAGTGGCAAGATCAGAGGTGGGTGGCTGGTGTTGAAGCCAAGCTTCGGAGAGAGACTTGACCCGAGCGACAACAGAGGTAATGTTTGGTCCACTGGTGTCCAGAGCCTGAAGATCAGAGATAATGTCGAAGAGACTTTGAAGACTGTCCTTGCCGGAGTATAACGAGTGGAGCTCGTCCCACATCCCTTTGGCCGTGGGTAGGTACATGACCATTTCATATGGTTCGCCCTCCAAAGAGTTAAGGATCCAGGTCTGGACCGGACCATCCGTCTTGAGCCACTCAGGAGGTGTAGTCGCCGGGGGATCATCGGTAAGATGAGCGAGAAGACCCTTGGCCTGGAGGACCCGACGAATTGAGTGACCCCAAGGGATGAAGTTTTTCTTCCCGGAGAGGGAGATAGTAGTAATTCGCAGCTCATCACGGAGCTCAGTAGGAGTGTGCAGTTGGGCGGCCTCAGGAGGCAACGTCGAGGAGTTCGCAGATGAGCCCATTGGAGAGAGCGGCGGTCTGAAGAGAAGAGAGCAAGCCGGCAGGAAGGAGAGCTAGACCGTAGGAGAGAGCGTGTTGCTGGAGAATTCCAAGGGATCGCTGCTGCGAGACCGGTGCGGGAGATCGCTGCCGCTGGGGAGATGAGCTGTCGCTGGGAGATCGCTGCCGGTGCGGGAGATCGCTGCTGCGAGACTGCTGCGAGAGATCGCTGCCGGTGCGAGAGATCGCGGCGAGAGATCGCTGCCGGGGCGGGAGATCGCTGCTGCGAGACTGCTGCGAGAGATCGCTGCCGGTGCGAGAGATCGCGGCGAGAGATCGCTGCCGGTGCGGGAGATCGAGACCGTGGCGAGACCGGCGGTCTGAGAACGATCGCTGGATCGGCGGACTGAGACCGGCGGCCTGAGAGCGAGCGGAGAGCTTCGATCTGGCGGAGGCGAGATGAGATCGCAGAGGCGCTGGAGACCGCGTGACTGGAGATCGAAGATGAATACGGGCGGTCTGTGAGAGACCGCTTGAAGAGGAGAGCGGCTGGCGAGCTCGCTGGACTGAGAGGATGATGGCGGGACCCACGCGGCAGAGGGAGGAGGCTATAAAAGCCCAGCAGAGGGAAACGTGGTAGGCGGGAAAAAAAACGGGAGGAAGCCGCAGGATGAGCGGTCTCAGGAAAGGAGACCGCCAGAGGTTGAAAACGGTAGGGGAGCGGTCAGAAAAATTGGAGACCGGAAAAAAAATGGAACCTAGCTCTGATACCATGTAGAAAAGAGCAAAAACTTGTATTGTATTTCTTATATTGTATACAAAGGAGAGTACATATTTATAGGAGAGAGATGAGAGAGAGAAATCATATACACAATGTGGGACTAAAGAGAACTAGAGGAGGAGTTAATGGGCCACCAAATGGGCCAAATACATGGGCTATTTCAACAAAATCGACTTTATGACTGGATCCACTTCAGTGCCAAGACTCCGTATCACATGGATCCAAGAGAACTAGCTGAATTGAAGATCCAGTTGCAGGAGTTACTTGAATTGGGATTCATTGGACCTAGCACGTTGCTTTGAGGTGCACCAGTTCTGTTTGTTAAGAATAAAGACGGTAGTTTAAGGATGTGCATAGGTTACCGCGAGTTGAACAAGCTCACCATAAAGAATAAGTACTCTCATATGAGGATAGATGATTTATTTGATCAGCTTAAGGGGTCTTGCACATTCTCCAAGTTAGATTTGAGATTGGCATATTATCAGTTGAGAATCCGGGATGGGGATATTTAGAAGACATCTTTCAGCACAAGGTACGGGTACTATGAGTTTGTGGTCATGTCGTTCAGGTTAACTAATAACCCGAATGCTTTCATGGATCTAATGAATAGAGTATTTCGAGAATTTTTGGATCGCTTTGTTATCGTTTTCACATACGACATATTGGTGTATTCAAAAAGTGAGGAAGAGCATGTTATGTATCTCAATACAGTTTTAGGTACTCTCAGGAAGAACCAACTATATGCAAAATTCTCTAAGTACGAATTCTGGCTTTCAGACATTGCCTTTTGGGAACACGTTGTTAGTCAGGGTGGACTTTTAGTTGATCCAAAGAAAGTAGAGGCAATCATAGATTTGCCAAGGCTCAAGGCAATAATTGATGTCCGCAATTTCCTTGGCTTAGAGGATTATTACATGAGGTTTATTAAGGATTTCTCGAGGATAGCTCTACCCTTGACGTCGCTTACCAAGAGAGGGAAAAATTTGAATTGAACAGTAGAATGCGAGTTTACATTTGAGGAGCTAAAACAGACTGATGGTTGCACCAATACAGTGTCTACCTTCAGGTGTTGATGGCTTCCAGATTTATAGCGATTCTTCGGGTCAAGTCCTTCGCATCCATTCATGCATTAAAGATTTGGAGAAACTACCTCTATAGAGTGCAACGTGAAGTCTTTAAGGAACATAAAAGTCTCAAATATATATATGACCAGCGGGAAGTCAATGTGCATAGATAGTTATAGTTTCTGTCAGATTATGGTGTGGATATGCAATACCACCACGGCGAAGCAAATGTGGTAGAAGATGCTCCTAATAGAAGAAGTTTGAGTTATTCTCATTACTCAACAAGAGAATTTGGTGCAAGCCCTGAAGAGACTAAAGATTAATGGAATATTGCGTGCTAATGGGTGTTCTGCAGACTTAAGCTGGATGGAAATGACAAGAGCCATAAAGAATAGAATCAGGCAGGCTCTAACTTTAGATTCGAAGATGGCAAAAATATAGGAGTTGACTCAAGCGGGTCAGAAAGAGAACTTTATAATTCAAGATGGCTTACTACAACATAAAGGAAGAGTTTGCATTCCAGATGTCAGTCACCTTCACAAAGACAAACTCGTTAAGGCTCATTAGTCCAAGTATTCTATACATCCTGGTGGAACGAAAATGTATGCAGATCTTAGGAAGTCTATTGGGTGGCCAGGAATGAAGGGTGATGTTGCAGTGTATGCGGGGAGGTGTGAGACTTGCAAGTTAGTTAAAGGTGGATGTCAGAGACCATGGGCAAGTTGCAGCCGCTTCCTATTCCAGAACGGAATTTTCAAGACATCTCGATGGATTTTGTGCATAGTCTTCCAAGGACTCGAAGTGGGAATGATTCTATATGGGTGATCATCGACCGCCTTGCCAAGGTTGCTCATTTCATTCCTAATAAGTAGATTGATCAGGGTCCAAGATTGGTTCAGTTATATGTAGATGATATAGTTCAACTGCACGGTGTTCTGAAGTCAATCATTTCAGATAGAAATTGCAGATTTACTCCTTAGGACAGAAAAAGAAGTTCAGGAACACTTGGGTACTAAGTTGAAGTTTAGCACAATTTTTCACCACTGGACAGATGGACAAACAGAGTGCACGAATCGAACTATGAAAAAAATACTACGGATGTGTATTCTGGATTTTGGAGGTAAATTAGAGAAAAATGTCACTTTGGTGGAATTTTCCTACAACAATAGTTTTCAAGCAAGTATTGGTATAGCACGTTTCGAGGCCCTTTATGGTAGACGTTGTCGGGCACCTTTATGTTTAGGTCGAAAGTAGAGAAAGAAATGCACATAAAGAAACATGGATTGACAAAACCACAGTTCGTGTCAAGCTCATACAGAAACGTAAAAAGATAACTGAAGATACGCAATCCAAGTATTACACCCAGCGGCACAGAACAGTGGAATTCAACATTGGAAATTTTGTTTATCTCAAGATCAGACAAGTTAAGGGTGTCTATTACGCTTGCAGGTAAGAGGATCCGAGCTAGGGGGAGAGCCGGCGGGAGAGAGAAGGGAGAGAGAGATAGAGAAGAAGAGCAAGGGAGCAGCCCTTTGATATTACTTCCAAGATCCATACAAACACATACTCAGCCCCTTTATATAGGAGAGAGACAACGTATAAATAGGAAATATTCAAAAAAAAACACACAATTAAAATACTTCCAAACATAGGAAACACCCAAAGAGGAATTAAACATAATAGGAATTAATTAATTTAGAAACGAAATAATATCTTTCCGCTTTGACCGGCCCCGCTACTGCTCCACTACCGTCGGCCCCTCTATGGCCACCTTTTCGTCTGGGTCTCTATTGCCGATTCCAGAATGCACCGCACCTGCTCGTCGCGTGTACACCCGTCATGGTTGGTCGTCTTCATGAATATCTGTAACAGTGTCACTAAACTTAAGAGGATGAAGAAGTTGATGTTGGGTTTTCTCTAGATGTACACAGCATTATGTGCGCAGCGGAATAATGTTCGAAGACTTCAAGCGAGAGGTCCTGCAGACCTTGCAGCTAGCTTTTGCCACGAGAGGCGAATGCGAGACACCCGCAGTTCCGGTGGTCCCACCCCAGCAGATAGGCGAGAACGCTCACGGACAGCGGCAGCTATTCAGTAGCCCGGCGAGTGCAGAGGTCTGCGAGCTGACTCCGCGAGAACGAACCACTCGCCGAGCAGGGGAGGGAAGTCCCTTTTGTGAGTTGATCCTCTCGGCCCCGGTTTCGGAGGGGTTAAGAGGGCCGGAAATGTCTTACTACACCGGCAAGGATGACCCAGTCCTACACCTGCAGTGGTTCGAGGACATGGTGGTGGAGACCAGCCAAGATCAGGCCGACGCAAAAGTGTATGACACCGCACCCGTCCGGACCTCTACCGACCCTGAATTATTGCATTTTAATTTTATTATTTTGCAATTTATTTTCGTTGGCAATTTTATTTTTGCACGCCTGCGTGCGTAGCTGTGTTTGGAGCATTTATTGTATTCTCCATTAATTTTGTTATTTTATCAGCCGTCGGATCAAACCGCTCCCTCTCTCTCCACTTATTCATAGGTCTCCTAAACCTACTAGGGGTGACCTAAAACTATGACGGTGTAGAGAACCCTAAAACATGAAATTACGATTTTACCCCTAAATTTATTGAAAAATGAATGTCATATCTGACCCATTTTTTAATCTCACAAAAATTGTCAATGGTGAGAATTGAACCCAGGTCTCCACTAAGTCAACCAAAGATGACAACCATCACACCATATAGTTTTTGTTGAACAAAATTAAATTAAGTTGTATATATACTGATATAAAAATATAGATCGCCTCTGCAGAAAATCGCCACCCCGCCGAATGTCGTCGCCCCTGCCGAGTGTCGCCACGCCGAATGTCGCCCATGTCGAATCTCGCCGCCCCTGCCGAATGTCGCCGCCCGCACGAGGGCCCCCGTGTCGGGCCGGGTACTATCACGTGGGGCACGGGGGGGCCCCCGTGCACTGTTCAAAATTGCCAAATATAGCCTCATTCTTTTATTCCAATGACTTAACATATATTATGAAAAAAATAGAAATTTATAAAATATAATGGCTATTTGTGTAATTACATTATATCCCTATATTAAAAATATTGATGGAAATTCATAGAATCCAAAAGTTTTTTAGTAGACCTCCTACACCTACTATAATAGGTTATCATTAGACCTAGGTTATCATTAGCCCTACTTTAAAATAATTTTTTTGTTAAAATATAAATGTTTTTGAAAAAAAATATTAATTAAAAATTGTGCGGTCATTTTGAGTACTCATATGTATATGTTCCGGCGGGGGCGGGCAAAGCCCACCTGGGGGCGGCCGAAGCCCGCCGTTGTCGGCCGGGTACTGTCGCGCTTGGCAGTAGGGGCGGAGCCCCGTGCCTGTCACTCGTATATATATATAATTGTATCTAATTACATTATATAAGAGTTAGGAGCTGGTTCAGACTCCCAGCCGGTCCATCTTCCTGCTTCGGCCAAGGGAAATTCCCTGCATGCGCTGCCCGATCCCGCCGTTGGCCCTGCTCCAGGAGAAGCCCCGCAGCTACGAGACCAGTCATGCTTCACGATTCTGGCCACGATCTCCTCTCCGACAATTGAGGCCAATTCCTCCATGCCGCTTCTTCCACGACGCCATTAGAGGTTTGCTACGGATTTCTTCTTGTTTAAAACCCTATAAAAAGGAGGAGGAGATGGGGATGAAAGGGGGAGGTTGGCGTTGGGTTTGGAGATCTGTAAAGACCTTGTTATTTCTGTGTAAGAGTGCTTCCGTGAGAGGTGAGATCTGGCGTTTTGAGTTTCTATTGAATGTTGTGTTTTGCTTCCGTGAGAGGAGATGAACAGTTGTGTTATTTTTATTATGCTAAATGTGTTTGCTGATTGCTATTCCGTGCACAGTGTTTAGAGAAGAAAATTTTATTTCTTGTTGAGATTTTGTGGATCCTCTTGAGTGTGAATGTGAACGAACTTATTCCGTGGTACCCGTGTGCGATAGCGGTCGACCTCGGAGCGGGAGATCGAAGGTACGAGGAATTCCTCGCAGGATCGTCGTCGACTTCGGTTGCGGAAAGACGCCTCTTTCCGTGGGTAACTTGTTTCTTCCTCCTCCTTTGTGTGCGTCTATATTTTCTCTTTAGGTTATTAGATTCATTGTGGGTTTTCGCCAATGGTAGTGGAACCAGTAGAGGCGGTGGCGCATTGATCAACGGAAATCCATGTGTAGGCAAGGGATCTAGGCAATGGAGAGGTGGTTGAGGTTTCAGCAGTGCAAAAGCTGGTGGTAGGGCCAGGAAAAGGAGGGCAGCGGGGTTGCGTAGAGTTCCTCGTCAAGGCAACAAGCTTGCTCCATGGAATAGACGATAGTAGGGTTGTGGACATAAAGGCGTCCGTAAATATGGGGCTACATGCTCATTAGGAAGTATCCCAGGTAATGGCCCGGGGAAAGTCTAGTGGTGTGCATAGCGACAAAATATAGGTTGCTACGGTGTCGCACAGACGAACGAAGTTGGGAAGCTCATAAACTTTGTCCGGTTGGCATGTGTCATAATGTCGTAGAAGTTCATCCTTCAATATGAGCTAGGAGAGATCAGGGATGCTATGGTGAATCCAACGCACCAGTGTAGCACAGGGCCCTCCATGTAAATGGTCATCATGTGGATCTTCTGGTTGGTAAGGTGGCTTGGAGGTCAAAAAACTGCTCGGAGTACGTTGGTGTAGTCGAACATTGCAATCTCAATTCGGCAGAGATGAGTCGGGTGAATGTCCTCGACGGGATGTAGGAACTTCATAGTGTCGACAACGTACTGGTAAGGGAGCGGCAGAGGAGAGGCGTAGATTTCAGTTAACGGTGGTGGCCATGAGCACGCGGAGGAGGGTGAAGTCCTCTAATAAAGCTTCAAGCCAATCAAAGTGAGTGGAATCAATGGAGGTCGAAGCGGAGGCATGTCCAACCCACATACTCCTTAGTCAGTGCGGGGAGCCATGGAACGGATTGTAGGCACTCACTCCAGGTGGGTCGAGCTAAGGGTCGAGGGCAGCTGCGAGAGTCCTGATGACGCGTCGGAAAGAGCGGCACGTTGCAGGTAGGTATGTCGGGAGCTGGACAGGGACTGTCGCAGAACACAAATGGCGCGGCTAGGTGAGAGGCTCATGCGTAGAAGAAAATTTGTCAAAGGAGTATGTGGGTTGGCTGCGCTGGAGACGGTGTCGCAGTTGGACGGACGCGGTGGTTTTATTCACGAGAAACTCGTCGGAAAGGAGCAATCGAACCGTGCGAGAGAGACTTCATAGGCAACAAAGACAACAGAGGGGTTGATTGCACGAGATTCAGCGGGGCAGAGAGATGTTGAAGGCAAAACGGTGGTTATCGCGTGCACAAACAATTATTGTGGAGACATGGAATCATGAAGGATTAAGGCTTCAAATCGACCCTTAATTGTTAAGGAGGGTCAGACGAATTGATAGAAACTAACTATCGTCGAACTAAATGCACTAGATTAATACAAATCAAGATAAATGCGCAACTCTTGAGGGAAAGATCCCCTTAAGAGCTCTTCTCTCCTATGAGAGCCTAAACAAAACAAATGATCCAAACGATTCTCTAAAAGACTATCATCTACTCTTTTATATAAGCGGAAGTGAACATACAATGAAATTGCGAAAATGTCACTAGGGCTATAGGTAAGTAGGAAACGTGCGAGATTACAGTGACGGCGCTTGGCGAGGTAGTTGTGGGCCCAGAGGATCATAATCATATGACTTCAAGTAACAAATAATGTAATACATAAGCGAGAATGTTCGGAAACAAATACTTGAATAAATAGAACCCATCAAGTTGGGCACAAGGATTACAAACCAATATTTTCCAAAAACCGTGAATTCATACAAAATTAAATACAAAAGAAATTACAACCAAATAATAAACTCAGAATAATCACTGTATGAAAGGCTCAGTGAGTGCCTGATGAGTTGTTGGCGGCCGGAGAGATAATGGTCTACTGAATCTAGACATTCAAAGAGGAATCAGATGGGAGGATAGAAATATTTAGGTGTTGAAAGGCTGACTTGGGTATTTGGAGAAGGGCGGAAATGGTTGTAGAGAGACTGGTTGGGTTCATAATGGTGGTTGGAGAAGTTAATTGGTTGTTGTGAGGTTGGGGTTGCACCAAGAATAAATTCCAAAGGCTCGAAATTGGATTGCAGAGCGATTCTGAGGGTGGCTATCAGCTAGTAGGTCTGGGAAGATGCTATAAATTACTTGATGGGGGAAAGAGGGGCTAGAGTATTTACACTGAGGAGGGGTAAAACAGTAAGTCCCTGACAAAATTGGAAGAGTGGTATGATATGAGGCGGCTAAGAATGGCATTCAGACCTTGGGAGGTACTTCTAGTCCAATTCTAGGCTGAAACAGAGCATGGAGGTGCATGCCAACTATTCCTTGGATATCCTGGATATATGAAGCGGTCGGTTAGGCCTTTGGCGGGGAAGGGACGTCAGTTTGAAGGGCAGATCCATACAGCCGCTGGAATGGGAAGTTTGGTGGGAACATATATTAAGTGTATGGTGGTGGCATTTGGCAGGGAGGTGTGCCCGGCTATTAGAGTGGATTGAGTAATGGGGTTGCAGTTGGGAGGAGTTGTGGTAGTTAGTAAGGTAATTGTGCGTTTGTAGAAGGTAGTTATAGGATAATAGGGCGATTATGGGTAGTTATAGTGGTTGAGTGGTGTGGTGGAAGGGTGGGCCAGCCAAATAGTGATGGCGGATGAGGGGGAGTCTGCTGGTAATGGTCGGACAAGAGGAAGGAGGGGTGGCCAGAATATAGGAATGCAGGGGCTTTGGGTTGGCCATCCAAGGAGAAAAGAGAGAGGATATTCCAAGCATCACACTTAGATTCTGACTTCGGCACACTGCGACCAAAAGGAGAAATCATCGCTTAATTTTCAATCCTTCTGAACAAGTCATTTATCCCTATTTATAGATTTATGAGCCATCGCGGAAGGTCATGATTTTCCAATCATGACGGTTGTTCGCCCGGAAGATCGCAACATAAGCTTTTAAGGGAGTTCGCGCGGTCTCACATCTGAGACCGCCCAGTTCAGCCACCTCGCATAGGGAAGTAGGCTTCACAGGTTTGGTTACCGGTCATCCCTTCGAGATCGCGCGGTCTGAGCTTCCTAACTCCTTCCGACCACAGCAAGTCAGGTATCTTCTCACCTCAGCTCAGTTATCTAAAATCCCGGGCAGCCCGTAATTTTAAGAGCTACCCGTTTGGGCAGCCACCGAGCCTATAAATAGGGGGTGGGGCTCCCCTAAAAAGGACTTTTGGATCGAGTCTTGAGCAAATTGCAGAAACAGGCGGTCTTGTTTTCAGCTTGCTCCTTTTCCTTTTACACGGTCTGCTTCGAGCTTCCTATAATCTCTAGCATTTATCTCTTTCAAGTAGTGCCGTCTCGTAGCCAGGATCTCTTCATCACTCCCTACCTGACATACTTAGACCCCTAGTAACCAACGGTCCCAAGTTTTTCCCCTGAGTTTGAGTGTAAGTTGTGGCGGTGCAATTTTTGCATCAACAACGGCTTTCAAAATACACACAAAATTTAGGAAAACACAAAATTAACTAAAATTCATCGATCGACACAAAATGAACAGCTTTAATTTGCCGTTCGACGAATGGAGGAGAGTTCGTCGAACGGCGTTCGACGGGCGGAGAAGGGTTCGTCGAACTCCGCCTGCGTTCGACGAACGAGCCCTTAAGAAGAAGCCGTCTCAGCGGATGTGGCTGGACCGTCTCAGCGGTTATACATGCCGTCTCAGCGGATGTTGTTGTGCCGTCTCAGCGGATGTTGATGTGCCGTCTCAGCGGATGTTGTTGAACCGTCTCAGCGGATGTGGTTCTGAGTCCGGTTTGGCGCCCTATTTAAAGGGTGTGTAACCCTGGTTTAGGGTTAAGCCCAAAAGCCTAAGAGAGTGCAACAGTGTTTTTGCGCGGTGTTCCTTGGCGGCGGTTCCTCTGTTCTTGTCGGAAGAAGGTCAAGTGAGGTAGGATCGATTTAGATCCTTGTAACCTTGTAAGCTGTAATCTGTCTCGGTGAATAGAACAAAGAGAAGAGAAAGGGGATAGGGGACGTAGCCCGGATTGGGGTGAACCTCTGAAAATCTGTGTGTCTTCTGTGATTGATCTGTGTTTTGTGTTTTGATTTCTTTCGAATTTCTCATCTCGGCACACCCTGTTTTCTTTACATTTGGTATCAGAGCCAGGTTCTTGATCCTGGAGATGGGTTCTGGCGGCGTGCGGATCGAGATTGAGAAGTTTGACGGAAGTCGATTCGATCTACGGAAGATGAAGATGGAGGATATGTTGATTGATCGAGATCTATGGTCTGCGATCGAAGATGATCCTCCCGTTCCTAAGGTAGCAGAGAAGGATGTGAGCGCATCGAAGGGAAAATCTGCAGACGCGACTGCAGATGGTGCAGCGGAGGCGGCGGCCTTGTCGAAAACCGATCGGAAGGCTAAGGGCCTGATCCGGTTATTCCTAGCAGATTCAATCTTGACTAACGTCATGGAGGAGACTTCAGCACGAAGTCTGTGGCGTAAGTTGGAATCCCTCTACCAGAGCAAGTCCCTGGTAAACAAATTGTTGTTGAGGAAGAAGTGGTATAAACTTCGGATGCATGAGGGCGATTTGTTTTCAGAGCACTTGACTCAATTCAATACCATTGTGAGTCAGTTAATCTCTATCGGTAAGAAGATCTCGGATGAGGATAGAGCCATCACCTTGGCGTGGCAAGGTGATGTTGAAGTTGTCTAATGGGACCACAAGGTCTCTTCCAAATGTGATGCACATTCCTGGGATGAGCAGGAATTTAATCTCGGTGGGTTCCATGGCAGATGCAGGAGTGCACTTCAGCTGTGACAAGCAAACTTGCAAGATGTCAAGGGGGCAATGGTGATTGCCAGTGGAGTAAGACATGGAACACTGTATACTCTGCTTGCTGATACAGTGGTTCCAAGTGGGGCTATTATCTCTGAGAGCCAGGAGGTTGACCAGGAGGAGGTGTCCAGGCTGTGACATCATCGGCTTGGGCATATCAGTGAGAAGGGGATGTCGACCATGGCATCTGGTCAGATGGTGGAAGGGGTGCCGGGGTGCTCCACAAGCCTTGGGTTCTGTGAACATTGCCTGCTTGGCAAACAGACCAGAGTAAGCTTTCGTGGGACGGGCACGAGGGCAACTGAAGTGCTGGAGCTAATACACAGTGATGTGTTTGGGCCAACTCCAGCTCCATCTCTAGGCGGCGCAAGGTATTATGTGTCCTTTACTGATGACCTCTCACGGTATTCCTGGATCTATTTTCTCAGGTCCAAGTCAGAAGTTCTGGACAGGTTTAAGGAGTTTAAGAACCTGGTGGAGAACCAGTTGGAGAGAAAGGTGAAGGTCCTCCGTTCTGACAATGGAGGTGAGTACTGTTCTGATGCTTTTGAGCAGTATTGTACTGAGCAGGGGATTGCACGGCAGAAGACCACACCGTATACTCCAGAGCAGAATGGAGTGTCGGAGAGGCTGAACAGGACCTTGATGGAGAAGGCCAGGTGCATGCTCAGTTGGGCAGGTTTGGGGAAGGAGTTCTGGGCTGAAGCAGTGGCGACTGCAAATTACCTGAAGAACAGGTCCCCTACATCTGCTGTGGAGGGATGTACTCCCTTTGAAGTCATCTTCAAGAGAAAGCCAAATTTGGCCTATGCTCGTGTGTTTGGGTGTGATGCATATGTTCACATTCCAAAGGAGAAGAGGGGGAAGCTTGATGTCAAGTCTGAGAAGTGCATCTTTGTGGGTTACAAAGATGGCATAAAAGGCTACAAGCTTTGGAACCCTGTGACCAGGACTGTAACATTCAGCAAGGATGTGGTGTTTCATGAAATCAGTCCTCAGGCAGTCACACAAGCTGAGAAGGCCAAAGAAGCAGAGAAAGGGACAGTGGTGGTGGAAGGAAGCTTTGAGAAAGAAGCTACTACTGTTGGGGCTGAATCTGATTCTGAATCAGATGATTTGGAGGTGGTGAGAAGTGATGATGAGTCAGAAGATGAAGCTGAAGAAATTCCACTTCTGAGGAGATCGACAAGGGAAAGAAAGGCACCAGTGAGATATCCCAAATGTGCAGTGGCTGCACAGTGTTGCCTAAGTATGCTTGGTGAAGATCCAATCTCTGCCAGAGATGCTAGATCAAGGGCTGATTCAAATTAGTGGGAGCTAGCCATGGTGGATGAAATGGAGTTCTGAGGAAGAATCAGACTTGGAGTCTGTGTAAGCTTCCAAAGGGGAGGAAGGCCATTGGAAGTAAATGGGTCTTCAAGCAGAAGGTGAAGGGTGATGGCACTGTGGAGAAATACAAGGCAAGGTTGTTGCAAAGGGATTCTCCCAGGTCGAAGGTGTTGATTATGATGACATCTTCTCACCTGTAGCCAAGATGACGTCGATCAGATTGGTTCTGTCTATTGCGGCAGCGCATGATCTAGAGATCGAGTAGATGGATGTGAAGACGGCGTTTCTTCACGGTGATCTGGAGGAGGAGATATACATAAAGCAGACAGAAGGATTCGAAGCCAAGGGCGATCAGGTCTGCAGGTTGAAGAAGTCCTTGTATGGACTAAAGCAATCTCCGAGGATGTGGTACCAGAAATTCGACACATACATGCTGGAGTTAGGTTTTGAAAGGTCGAATTCAGACCACTGTGTGTACATCCAGAGAAAGGGAGAGCAGTTCATCTTCCTGACACTCTATGTAGATGATATGCTACTGGTGGGCAATAGTGTCAGGATGATCCAACATGTGAAGAAGCTGCTCTCAGCCAAATTCGAGATGAAGGATTTGGGGCCAGCAAGTGTCATCTTGGGAATGCAGATTTCCAGGGATCGAAGCAAAAAGAAGCTTTGGTTGGGGCAGCAGAGGTACGTCAAGGTGATGTTGAAGAAGTTCAATATGACGGACTGCAAGCCAGTGGGAGCACCAATGCCAGTTGGGTGCAAGTTATCTGCAGAGTTGTGCCCGAAGACACAAGATGAGGTCAAGGACATGGCGAAGGTCCCTTATGCTAGTGTTGTGGGAAGTTTGATGTACGCTATGGTCTGCACTCGCTCTGACATTGCTCAAGCAGTGGGAGTGTTGAGCCGGTATATGGCTACACCAGGAAAGGAACACTAGAACGATGTGAAGCGTGTGTTCAGGTATCTTCGAGGCACTTCGAATTACTCCCTATGTTTTGAAGGAGATGGTGAAGGAGGAGTCCTGGACGTAGTTGGGCACGTGGACTCAGATTGGGGAGGTGATCTGGATAGCAGGAGATCCACCAGTGGGTACGTGTTCACACTGTTTGGAGGTGATATCAGCTGGATGAGTCGGAGGCAATGCGTGGTGGCACTCTCGTCGACGGAGGCGGAGTACATGGCTCTTACTCATGCAAGCAAGGAGGCCATATGGCTGAGGAGGCTAAGTTTGGAGCTCGGGTTTGAGCAGGGGCCAGTGAAGCTGTGGTGTGACAGCCAAGGGGCTATTCAGCTAGCCAAGAATCCTGCCTTCCACGCACGAACCAAACACATTGACATCCAGTATCATTTTCTTCCGGGAGAGGGTGGAGAAGAAGGTAGTTCAACTGGAGAAGGTGGACACGATGGAGAACAGCTCTGATTTTCTTACCAAGGCGGTTCCTGTTGCCAAATTTTAGTGGTGTGCAACGGCCGTAGGGTTGAAGAAGAAGGTTGGAGGAGCAGCTCTCGTCGGAGGAAGATGTTCACCAAGTGGGAGAATATTGGAGTTGGAGAACACTTCTGGACAGGGTTCGTCGAACGGCGTTCGACGAACGGAGGAGAGTTCGTCGAACGGCGTTCGACGGGCGGAGAAGGGTTCGTCGAACTCCGCCTGCGTTCGACGAACGAGCCCTTAAGAAGAAGTCGTCTCAGCGGATGTGGCTGGACCGTCTCAGCGGTTATACATGTCGTCTCAGCAGATGTTGTTGTGCCGTCTCAGCGGATGTTGATGTGCCGTCTCAGCGGACGTTGTTGAACCGTCTCAGCGGATGTGGTTCTGAGTCCGGTTTGGCGCCCTATTTAAAGGGTGTGTAACCCTGGTTTAGGGTTAAGCCCAAAAGCCTAAGAAAGTGCAACAGTGTTTTTGCGCGGTGTTCCTTGGCGGCGGTTCCTCTGTTCTTGTCGGAAGAAGGTCAAGTGAGGTAGGATCGATTTAGATCCTTGTAACATTGTAAGCTGTAATCCGTCTCGGTGAATAGAACAAAGAGAAGAGGAAGGGGATAGGGGACGTAGCCCGGATTGGGGTGAACCTCTGAAAATCTGTGTGTCTTCTGTGATTGATCTGTGTTTTGTGTTTTGATTTCTTTCGAATTTCTCGTCTCGGCACACCCTGTTTTCTTTACATAATTGTCGTGTAGAATCTTGTGTGATGTGATTCCCATCAAGAATTTTAGGAAGCAATTCGGGTGAGATTCAAAACAATATGGCCCATGCCCATATCTAATAGGACCACGGAAAAGGGTGGAAACATTGGTCTCGGATTGGTGGATTTATTCTCAACCCTGGAGGAGTTCTCGGTTTTAAGGATATGTGATAATCTTGGTAGGGTACATATGTTGACAGTAGATCTAAGATCATCACAAAGTGTTGTTAAGGTTGTAACACTAAGAAATCAAGCCCTCAGAGTTAACTTATAAAATGATTAGCAACTATATTTGCTACTAGGAAACTTAATGATTCTTGGATATGTCGATCCTGGGGATGCCAACTATCATTAAATGTGTTGATCCTAGGGATCACAAAATCCTTAGAAGAAAAGATATTTATAGTGTAGTATTATTTCATCAATTGTTCTCCTTTGATCCATGTTGTGTAGGTAGATTGCTCCAATCTGTGTACATGGAATTTCCTTCTCTCCTCTCTCCAAATTATGTGGGGGAGTTCTCTTCCTCCATCGTCTCACTTCAATCCGTTTGTTTTGCACCTCTCCATCAAAACTTCAATAAAACATCTAGCATATATTAAAATATCAAAGCTACAAAAAGATAAAAATTTAAAACTAAGTATTCAACTCATAAGATACATTATACAACAACAACAACAACAACAGAACCCATATAGTCCCCAATCATTGGGGGTATGGGCGGGGGAAGATTGGAAACAGACCTAACCTTTGGCTCTATGCCCAAAGTGGCTTCTCTCAGAGGAGAAAGACCGAACCTTTGACAATAGATGCACAAAGTGGTTGCTCACAGATTACCACTGAAATAGTGGCCCCCTATACCGTCACGTTTGCTGCGGAATCATGCCCTCAAATCAAAGCCAAAGACATCAGAGAGGGCAGACTCAAGAATCCATTTTGATTTATGTGCACATAACCATGCTTCCTTCATTCAGCATCCAGAGCATTGGTCATAAGATACATTATAAACTAAAAAAATATTAAGAGGTTGTATCTATGTTTCAAGTATTCATGGGAAAAAAATTGTTGAGAATATAATCTCGCATTGGGAAACTCATAGAGACCAATTGATTCTAAATTAGAAACTTAGGTTTCAATCAGGTTCGATCTAAACAGATACATTAACTATTACAGTTGGATTCTTAAAATTCAAGTCTTGTAATATGACCACAAATATGAGAGGATGTGATGGTACAGATCAAAAATGGTTGCGGCACAATGGCATCCCTTCATATTTAGTAAATATAAATTTTCACAAAAAAATCAAGTACCTTGTCTTCAACTAGTTCCGCAATTTTCCCAACTAATGCAGCTTTGTTAGTTTGGTAAGGGACCTGCCATCAGAGCAAAGCTTAAATAAGAGAAACAGCAGTCCTGAAAAACCAAGCAATACAAAAGCTGAAGAGACAACCAAGCAAAAGAAACTTTTTGAATATGTAGGTACTACCTCTTTAATAATAATTGCAGTATGTTTTGCATTGTTATCAGACTCAACTTCAGTCTTCCCTCTAATTACTATGCGCCCCCGACCACTTCTATATGCTTCCAAAATTCTTTTTGAAGCACAGCAATTTTATCCAAGACTTAGATAAAGAGAAAGAAACAACCATAGAACAAAAAAGAAAGTAAAAAATTTGCATACCCAACATTCCCCATAATTAGCCCTCCTGTAGGGAAATCAGGCCCAGGCATGTATTCCAGCAGCTCTTGAAGCTTTACAAGAAGAACAATGATCCGTTCATTAACATAGGGAACAAAGAAGACTTATAAGACTTGAAGATTTGTAATAAACCTTGCAGCTAATGTTAGTATTTCAACATAAACAGAAATATTAAAAAGGAGCCGTCTCTGCAATCAAATTTTAATTGGCATGTCAAAGCTATTTGGATAAATTCATTAGGAAAATGGGTGAGATGCTTACAGTGGCATCAGGGTTATGAATTAACACTGAAAGAGCATCGACAAGCTCACAAAGATTATGAGGTGGAATATTTGTCGCCATGCCAACCTGAAATTATGGCAAGAACTTGTTGCACATAAAAAACTAAAGTTATAGAAAGAACTTGTTGAGCATAAAGAACTAAAGTTATAGCAAGAAATTGATGAGCATAGAGAACAAGGAGGCAACCAGAGTAAACCTAACTGCTCTTTTTGTATTTAAGATATGCCTAAATATGTGAACATGGCCCCGCAATCCAAAAATACAGGAAATAGTGGTGTATTTTGGCTCCTTTTATAGTGAACAAGCTTAAAAACAAGACAACCAGCAAGCCAAATGCAGCTTAGATGAACCTGAATGGAGCAAAAGTTGGGCCTGATCTAGCTAGCTTAAGTTCAAATATAACAAAATATGCTCATGTACGACGGCATCTACAATTTTTAATGTGAAACATTATGTTCTGGGCCTACTCGGAGGTTGCCGGAGGAACGGCCGGAGGTGGAGATGACAGTGGTGGAGATACTACGGAGCCTGACAGCGGCTGCTTAAGCAGGGAGTTCCGAGAGAGAGTGATTCCAAAATCTCATTCAAAGATGGGAATTAGAGTTTCTTTTATTTCTCGATTCATACAACACACCATATGCTTTTATATAGGCTTACAAAAGGGCATAAATATAAATTAACAAAGACAAGGAAAATATTAAAATACTAAGATAAGATAATTGGGCACGCATCCCATAATATCATAATTGGGCACACAGCCCATAACATCTCTCCCGGCCTTCAAATCGAGCATGTCCTCAAGCTCGAATGAGGCTTGCACTGCTTGATCGTCTGGCTCTTTAATTTCACGACAGAACAATTCCCGGTATCGTGTTGTTGTAGCGAAGGCTAAGGTAGAAACGATGGCGATGAACGAACGGGGCGAAGGTGCCCAGCGGTCCTGGATAGTTGAAGGTGACGGTAGCTCGGGCGGAGAGTGAGCAGTGTCAAGCAGAAATGGCGGCGATGACTTGGGAACAACCGGCTAAATAAATGGATCCAAGGGGCCCAGTAAAGCAGGGGCCGGTATGAGCGGGGTCAGAGGAAAGACCGGACGAAGAGGCGGCGATGTTGCCGAAGGAACGGGTCTGTCGGGGTTGGCAGAGCGGGGACCGGCGGAGCAAGGGCTGGCAGAGGCGGTGGGACGGCGGTGGCGACAATGGAAGCTTCAGCAGAGGGACGGCCGCAGGGACTGGCGGTGGAGGTGGAAGTAGCAACGGCACGGGCAACGGCAGAAAGGAGGCTGTCATCTTCTTAATTTGGTGGAGTGCGTCAGCATCCCAAAGGCGGACGTCCAATTCCCGCAACATCAAGCAGAACGATCTGATGGCGGCCGCATCCGCGGTAGTCATCATGAAGTTCCCCATAATGCGATAATACGATATAAATTTAATTAATCAATCAAGAATAATACTTGACAAAGTTAATTAAAAACTTAAATCTACTGTCAATCAACCGGTTAAGATGGAGGACTTCCAAATAAGGAGGAGTGGAGCCCGATGGAGCAGCTGGCTAAAAACAGTGAGCACGCGGCTCAATAAAGGTGTGAGCGACGTCTTTGTTGGGATCGAGGGACATCAGAATGGGTGGCTTGATGAAGATCATGTGGCTTGCTGATGTAGTCAGGGGCGCGTGCTTGAGGAGCGAAAATGTCAGGCAGCTCGCGAAAGCAGAGAGACGTGGGCGGCCGACAAAACAGACGACGAAGAAGCTAGCTGAAGTGTAGAGCATAGAGGCGCGCGGTTGGAGCAGGAGGCACGGGACGTGCGCTCGTCGAAACAAAGAGACGCACGATTGTCATTGAAGCAGAAGAGGCAGTCGGCGGTAGGAGAGGCTCGATGTGGATGGCTAGAAGCGTCGACGGTGGGCGTCGAATGAGGATGTTACGGAGCGACTCGGAGGTCGCCGGAAGAGTAGCAGGAGGTGGAGAAGACAGAGCCTTGACTGCGGCTGCCTAAGCGGGGCGTTCTCGAGAGAGAGCTTCCAAGATCTCTTTAGGGTTGGGAAATAGACTTTATTTCTTGCATACCGATACAAGACCCACTAGGTCCTTTAAATAGGACTTACAATCGACATCAAAAAGGAAATAACACTAAAGGAAATAACGAAAAACTTGGACACACGACTAAAAAGGACACAGCACCAATCATGCGTCATATAAGGACGCCTCTCTTATGACATAATAAATGCATATATGGAAATAAATAATAATAATAATAATAATAAGACCCATAACATCTCTCCATGCCTTCAAATTGAGCTTGTCCTCAAGCTCGAGGGAGATCAATGGTGTTTCCGTCAGCCGACACCCTCATCATCATAGTCCTCGACTTCCAGATAGAAAAGTCGTTTGCACCTGTGGTCGCGAGTGTACTGTTCGTCGCAGTTGTAACATAAGCCTTGTGCGCGTCGTTTCATCATATCGGCATGAGATAGTCGACGAACCGGTGGGTCTGGATGATCCTCGGTGCGGTCCTGCTGAATGTTCCTGTTGAGGGGTGGATATCCCTCATGTGTCAGTTGGAGGCGGCAGTCGCATAGCCTGGCCAGACTCATAGCAGTCACTAAGTATGGAGGAGCCTCAAATTCGACAACAAGTCGCAGGCAATCACGAAGTCCGGCGGTCAAGATGCCCACCTGCATCTCCGGGGAAAGCGTGACGTGTGCCAGCAGAAGTTGATACTGGTCCAGATAGTCATCCACGGATCCTGTCTGGCGTAGTGTTGTGAGGGCACCAAGGGGGTTGCTGCGGATGGGAGGGCCGAAACGCATGCTGCAAAATCGTTTGAAGTCGTCCCACGTTAGGCCCGGCTGATCAATGAGGAGGCGAGTGGCCCAAAGTAAGGCAGAGTCGAGAAGGTGGAAGGAGGCCAGAGGGAGCCGTTCAACTGCCGAAGTTTGTTGATGGCCGAAGAATTGTTCGCACCTTGTGAGCCAACCCAAGGGATCAGTTTTCTCATCGTATGTGGGGAATTCCAAGCGGGTATAACGTGGCAGAATAGCCGCTTCAGGGCGAACAAGGGTCTGTGAAGGTGGCTCGTGGCGAATGAGCGGCGGTGGAGGAACTTGACTGCTGCTGGCGTGATCCGTGGGTGGAGTAGTAACAACGGGAAGGGAGGCGGTCAGCTCATTAAGTTTGGCAGTGATAGTTGCCATGTCGTCCCGATGCCGGATTTCGGTGTCCCAAAAGCGTGCTTCCATGGCGGTCATAACCTTCTGCAGCACGTCCTGGAGAGCCGCCGTAAAATCTTGCGAGTCTCCCATATTGTGGATGGAGTTAGCACGAGATAAGGAGCAGGTGACGGGACGGCTAGATTTCTCGGAGTCGACTGTTTGAGCGGTGCCTCGAGATCCACGTCGTCTCCCAATGATGGCGTCACAAATTTGATTACTTAATTAATTCAATTAAGAATTAAATAGAAATAAATGCAGAATAATTTTAGGAATCAATTCCTATTTATCCCGCGCGTGGGTGCCCGCCCAAATCTGGAAGTAACTTATGCGTGCAGGCTGGGATCGCACGTGGGTCCAGCTGGAATCACGAGCAGTCGAGGATTCGTCGTGCGTATTTCCTTATGAGCGAAGCAGAGGGCGGAACGTGCAGAATGGATGTCGATTGCACGCGGTAGGGCGTTGTCGAAGGCCACGGGGGCGGAAGTCGCTGGAAGGGCGTCGACTGGAGGACTTGCGTCGACCGGCTGGGCGTTGTTGCTGGAAGGAGCGCCGGCTGCTGTCGGGGTCGATGAAGACGCTGTCGCTGGAGGTTGCAGCGGCGAGTGCCAAGAGGCTGTGGAGATGCGCAGGGAGACGGAGATGCGCAGAGAGACGGAGATGTGCGGGAAGGAGATGTGTGGGGAGAAGGATCGATCGACCGACTGCTGTTGCGACGTGCTTTTGGTACAGGGATCGTCGACGCAGGACGAGCAATCCGGACGGTGGCTCGAGGTGGACGTGCGATTGCTGGAAGGCGACGAGGCAAGATCCCGGACGGCGGCTTGATGTTGAGTGTCGAAGGCGGAGGAGCCGAGATCGTCGGATAGAAAACTGGAGGGAAGGAGTCCCTCTGATACCAAGTTGTTACGGACCGACTCGGAGGTCACCGGAAGAGTAGCCGGAGGTGGAGAAGACGAAGCCTTGACCGCGGCTGCCTAAGCGGGGCGTGCTCGAGAGAGAGTGCTTCCAAGATCTCTTTGGGGTTGGGAAATAGACTTTATTTCTTGCATACCGATACAAGACCCACTAGGTCCTTTAAATAGGACTTACAATCGACATCAAAAAGGAAATAACACTAAAAGAAATAACAACAAACTTGGACACACGACTAATAAGGACACGACACCAATCATGCGTCATATAAGGACGCCTCTCTTATGACATAATAAATGCATATATGGAAATAAATAAATAATAATAATAATAAGACCCATAACAGAGGACGTAAGCGAGCAGAAGGGAGAAGATCGGGCAACTTCGACTGCAGGTGAGGGTGGAAGGAGGCGGAGGTTCCAATCGAGGGAGCGACGAAATCGGTGTAGGGTCGTCGAGGGAACGACAAAATCGGTGTAGGGTCGTTGGTTGTTCTTGTGAAAACTATATATATATATATATCGTAAATATCGGATGTTGGCAACATCCCAGATTGAGCTTTTAAACATCGAATGTCGGAGATATCTTAAAGTATCAGATATTCATATCATATAAATAAATAAAAATTATATTTATGTATTATAAGTAAAACTGTATATTTTAAAGGTCAAAAAAACATAATAAGTACACAAATAATGAGTCATGCATATAAAAAAGGGCAGCTCGCACAAAGCATCCTCGCACAGCAAGGGTACAGGGAAGGGTGCCACCACAATGAGAAATGTATATAAGGGCAGCCTGATGCACAAAGCATCCCTGGGCACTGAGGGTCCGGGGAAGGGTCCCACCACAAGGGTGAAATGTAGGCAAACCTTACCTTGCATTTTTGCAAGAGGCTGCTTCCAGGACTCGAACCCGGGACCTCAAGGTCACACGGCGACACCTTAGCTGGTGTGCCACGGCTCCCCTTCCAATGAGAAATGTATATACTAAAATAAAATTGAAGAATATTCAAAATAAAATATTATTAACAAGTACAAACAAATTAAAAAAGGGCAGCCCTTCAAGTAAGAGGCTGCTTCCAGGACTCGAACCCGTGACCTCAAGGCCACACGACAACACATTAACTGGTGCGCCAACGCTCCCCTTCAAATACAAACAGATACATTGTAAAATATATCTAATATTACACAATAATTTTATTTTGATAACACTAAATTTTATAGCAGACAAAGAAGATTTGAAAGCTAAATATCTTTGATTGATTGTAAATCTTTCCAATCTTAATAAATTTAAGTTAAAAGCATAAGAAAATCAACTAACTAATGTGTTGAATGTTTTAATATTTTTTAATTTGAAATAAAAAAATAGTGTAAAATAATTGTACAAAATTAATTGTAAGAATAACATATATTAATAAGAATGAAACAATTCATCTAATTGATTTAAGCATATATAAATAATATATAGGTGATTTAAACATATACTGCTAGTTTGCTAATTCGTCTAATCGATTTAAGCATAAGTCTATATATATATACAGAAATAACATACTATCGTTCTATGTGAATAAAAGACATTTTGACACGTAATTTAGTTTTGAGTTTATTTTTTCAATAATGGAACATCCAATTGGAAAATCAGCAACATTAACTTCACAATACCAATGGAAAAGTAGTATGGCATCAAATTTCATGAGAAATTAAGATGAAAATATTAACACCCATGAGATGGTGCAGATACACTGAGTTTGTTATGAGGGATATTACATCGAACTGATTTGAAGTATAAGAGGAAGGCAAATGACTAGAGAATAAGAATATTGATATCAATGTTCAAGATTGTATTATTATCAAAGGAATCAAACTTATGAGTCTGACCATGAACATTATGGGTAAGAGCTACGCAGCATAGGCATAGAAAAATTACTTCAAGCTCAAAGAATTAATTTTAGTTATTTCTTACTCGTCCACTTGTGTTGCAGATGTCGAATGTCAGGTTCATGTCAACTTCGGTTTGAAATGTTGGATTCAAGTTGTTGGGGATATATTAGGGACATTTTAGATGTTGAATTTCAATATATATATACACACATATATATATACTTATATGTATAAAATAAATACTTATATAATATAATATTCAAACGAGGACTAGAAGAGATCGTCGAAGAATGAGGGGACGAGAGAACCCTATCCAGAAGCCAGAGCCGGGAAGAGAATTAGGTCATCGAGGGAGGGAAGAAAACCAGAAGACAGAAAGAAAGCATAGTAAGAATTGGGGCCAAAATAATCTGCAACAGAATAGGCCACGAGAGAGTGTAGAAGAGGGTTGATATATAACACCCGGCCAAAACCGTGCATTATATACTAAAAAAATGCGCTCAACTACCTTTAAATGAAAAACTCTCGGAGTATGCATGAACTGGCTCACTACGTCCACAGCAAAAGAGATAATAGGTGGTGTTGCCGTCAAGTAAATTGGCTTCACAATCATCATTGATAATACTCATGATTGAGCAATAAAGAATCTGAACAGCAGCCAATAGAGGAGGGCTTAACATTTGCATCCATAATTGTCTAAGCAGGTATACAGCCAAAATATACATCATCTGTTAGAATATTTATGTTTGGAAAGAATCAAGGAATCACTGTGAAAAGTCACCCCAATACCCAAGAAGTAGCAAAATGAACTAAGGGTCCGCTTGTTTGAACTGAATTGACTTTCTGTAATTGGCTTTTCGACGAAAACCAATATTTGCAGGAATTGGCTTTGTACAGAAATCCAATTATATTGTTCGGCTGTAGGATTGAATTCAGTCAACAGAATTGGAAATGTGACACAAAAGTTGTTCGGCTGAATGATGGAATTGGAATTGACATTACACAATAATTTTATAAAATCCAAAATAGACGTCAGCACCAAATGCATTAAATTGCATAAAAAAATTTAAGACGCGCGTTTTTCGCCCAAGCACGTTTTTTTGCCCGGGTGAATGTTTTTGCCCGGAGGTGCATTTTTCTACAGGGCGCGTATTTTTCGCTCGGGTGTGAGTTTTTTGCCCGATCGCAAGTTTTTCGGTCGGGAGTGCATTTTTTGGCATGGGAACGCATTTTTTGTTCAGACGCGTATTTTCCGGACCGGTCGTGCATTTTGCGGCTAGGGCAAAAAACTCGCGGTGGGGGAAAAATGCGCGCACGAGCAAAAAACGCGCACCCGGGTCGAAGTACACGCGGTCTGGCGAAACATATGCGCCCAGGCAAGAAACGCGCGCCCAATCGAAAACCATGTGATGTTGTGCACCAGGGCAAAAAAGCGCGCGCCCGATCAAAAAATGCGCTCCCTTGTCGATAAAAGAGCGCCTGGGCTGAAAACGGCCCGCCCAGGCGAAAATTGCCCGCCCTAGCGAAAAACGCGCGTCCGGGCAAAAACGCGCGGCCGAGCGAAATACGCGAGCCCGGGCAAAAAATGTGCGCACAGTTGAAAAACGCATGTCCGGGTCGAAAAACGCGCGGCTGCCTGAAAAATGCGCTCGCAGTCGAGAAACGCAGACTCGGTCTATAAATGTGCCCCCGGGCGAAAAATTCCCGGCCGAACAAAATTCGTCAGGCAGGCCGAAAAACGAGCCCCCGGGCGAAAAATGCGTGCACGGGTGAAAAATGCTTGCTAGGGCGAAAAATGTGTTCTCGGGCGAAAAATGTGCCATCGGGCAAAATTGCGCGTCCGGGCGAATAACATGCGACCGGGCGAAAAACGCACATCTGACCGAAAAAAACGCCCGCTCGGTCGAAAAACACGCGTCCGGGTCGAAAAAGGCGATCTCGGACGAAAAATGTGCGCCCAGGTCGGAAAACGCGCGCCTGGCCAAAAAGGGCGCTCTTGACGAAAAAATCGTGCTTGGGAAAAAAATGCGCACTCCGGTGGAAAATTCTCGGCCGGCCGAAAAACGCCCTGCTAGTCGAAAAACGCGGGTCTGGGAGAAAAATACGCGCAAGGGTGAAAAACAGGCACCTGAGCGCAAAATCGCACTCCAGGGAGAAAATAGACATGCTTAGTCAAAAAAATGTCTGCCTGGCCAAAAAATGCACGCCCGGCCGAAAGACACGCGCCCGACTGAAAAATACACGCCGACCAGAAAACGCATACTCGGGCGAAAAAACGTGCGACTAGGCTGAAAAACTCGGGTGAAAACACTCGATTATGCGGAAAACCTATGAGCGGATGTAAGAATTGGCGATATGATTTTTCTAGTTCAAAGTCAAAGCCATGTGTTTTCACATAAAAGTCAATATCCGTGTAAATTCCGTCGCGCCAAACGTTAGAATTGGATTTCTAATCACTAATGTCAATTCCAGAAAGCCAATTCCGTCCAAACGAATGGACCCTAAGGTCTTTTGTCCGAAATTGTCTGTGCAAGTGAAGCTTGGCCTTGGAGATCCATTTACTATTATCGCCCGTGATAATAATGTCAACGTAGACGAGAAAAATCAGTGTCGTCGGAGACATTGAATAAATAATAAGAAATCAAATGAACTATGTTGGAAGTCATGTCTTGCACCACTAGACTGAATTTCTCAAAGCCGGCTCGAAGATACTGCTTGAAACCATATAGAAATTTGCAAAGATGACATGCAAGAGACTGTTATAACCAAGTGAATGTTGTTTATACATTTTCTATTCCAAACCACCATCGAAAAAGACATCTTAGATATCCATTTGGTGCAATTTCCAATATCAACGAACAACAAGGTAGACCAAGACCCAAACCCAATTCAATTGAGTAAAATCAAGGGCCACAAGGCATGTTTTGAGGCGCTCGACTAAATCATTCGACTTGTGTTTCACCGTAAACATGCATGAAAACGAACGCAAGAGTGACCCAAGAGCAAATGGACAAAGTTTCATGTGTGGTTGGTCCAAAGAGCTAGCATTTTTCTTTATCCATCGAAGCATGTCAACTCGAATGTCGTAATGCCTCATTAATAAAAGGGTAAGTGGTGACGTCAAAGAGATATATAGTAATTTCATGGAGTGGAAAAGAAAAATGGTGAAACGGAACAAAGTTCGACAAAGGATGAGCAGTATAGGAACGCTTAACTTTGTGAAGAGCAACGGAAGATCCTTTAGCATAGAAGTGTCAGTAGTATATAGCAAACTTGAAGGTAAATTTTGTGGCCAATGAAGTAATTGATAAGAGTGTCGTAAAACATCCTGAAGCTGATGAGATTAATTTGATGAGAGGGTGGGAAGTGTCTTTGGGGTAGTGAAACTATTATGGGATTCTCTCGTAACAGCGGTAGGTCGCAGGAGGATGGTCGGAGGCGGGGATGGCGGTGACGAAGGATACAGTGGAGATGGAATCGTGACTGCCTAGACGGGGTATGCTCGAGAGGAGAGAGCTCCCACAATCTCATTAAGGGTCAAGGAATAAAAAACTTATTTTTTACCATTATAGGACCCAAGGGGTCCTTTAAATAAGAGTTACAAGGGGCATAAATGTAAATCCTCGACTCCGGGACTAAGATAAAATACGATAAAATATAATGAAACACACATAATAAAAACCTTACACACATAAAGACACACGGAATAACTGGGCACGAAGTTAATAACATCTCTCCCGTCGTGCAAAAAGAGCTTGACCTCAAGCTCACGGGAGATCAATGATGGTGCCACCTTCACCTGATTCCCACATCATCAGAGTCCTCCACGTGTAGATAAAAAAATCTTTTGCACAAATGTCCGCGAGTATATTGCTCCTCGTAGTTATAACATAACTCTTGTGCGCCGGTCAGACATTTCTACACAAGACAATCGACGGATATGCGGAATTTGGGTGCCCTCGGCACGCCCCCTCTTGAGTCCATGTGCCAGTGGTGATCGACCTTGTTTGATGTAATGTCGTGAAGGCACCAAAGTGGTTGCTGCGAATCGGGGGGGACAAAGCGCACGTTACATGCCTGATTAAAATCGTGTCAGATCTTTGTAGGATTGTCAGCATGCAAACGGGTGAACCATATCTGAGCGATATCAAGCGTGTGGAAGGAGATCAAGTTTATCCATTTTATCATTGATGTTTGCTGATGGCTAAAAAATCGTTTGCATCAAGTGTCAGCCTAAGGGATCGTCTATCCCATCATAAGTTAGGAATGCCAACTTGGTGTAACGGGGCACGATGTTGCCTTTTGTTGGCACCATGGACAGGGAATCGGGTCAAAGAAACAGTGTTGAAGGTGCCTAAATGTTGCAACCTTGATCTGTAGGTGGGGAAGTAATGACCGGGATGGCGGTTGTTCGATCATAAGGCTTGTAGTGAGTGTGTCCATGTCTTCCGGATGACGTGCCTCAGCACTTTGAAGGCGTGCTTCTGTGGATCTCATGAATGTTGGCATTATGTCCCTGATAGTATCCAATAGATCGAGTGTGTACCCCATAGTGTGTATGACCGTCGAAGATAAAATGGAGCTAGCATGAGATAATGAGCGGAAGACTGGATGACTCAATTCCTCTGAGACGACTAGTTGTGAGTTGCTATGAGAAACATTTTAATAATATTGAAGGCAACATACGGCTGGTCAAAGCACAGGGCTCGATAAGTGCTCATGCAGCTGCGGGCTCGAAAAGAAGCAACGGGGGCTCGAGGGGTAAAGGCGCGCCATGAGAGGAGAAAAAATGTGTTGCTTTGCATGTGTCCAGCGAAAAAGGGGTGTCGTTGGAAGAGACTGAAGGAAGAAGAGCCCTCGGCGACAGCAATCCAATCCCCGGAAGGTTGATGATGCTGAAGTCGGCAGAAACTGAGACGTCGACGCTGATTTCTGAAGGGAACGGAAGCTACCGCAATGATTTAAATGTCTGGAAGGTTCCAGCTGCACGGTTCCGTCTATGCTGGACGACGTCGTGTAGAAACCTAGCCAAAGAGGATGGTAGGAGTGACATCGTTTTCCTCTCACAGAAAAGAGAACGATGCGCAGTCGGCGGAGCACTAGAAGACGATGATGGCACCGGAACCAATCACCCGTGCGGGAACTGGAAGGTATTATAGCAGGAAAAAGTGTCGTTGCAAGGCTTTCTATTGGCAAGGAGGAAAAAGGTTGGGGGTGTCGGTGAGGAAAAGGGATGTGGATGTCGATTTGGGTTACGAAAGAGAGGATGGAAGGCTCTGATACCAAAGTTGTTATGAGCTTCTCTCGTAACAGTAGTAGCAGCGCCGGAGGATGGCCAGAGGCGGGAATGACGGCGGTGAATGATATAGTGGAGTTGGAATCACGGTTGCCTAGACAGGGTATGCTTGCCAGGAGAGATCTGCCACAATCTCTATAAGGGGACAAGGAATAGATAACTTCTTGCATACCATTACAAGACTCAAGGGGTCCTTTAAATAAGAGATACAAGGGGCATAAATGTAAATCCCTGACACCTAGACTAAGATAAAATACGATAAAACCTAATGAAGGACACATAATAAACCCTTACATACACATAAAGACCAACATAATAACTGGGCATGAAGCCCATAATAGAAACCCGAATAATCAGCTCGTGGCAAACTATCCCAAATTCCACACAAACAAGCAAGAAGGCAAAGAGTAATAGGTTATGAAGTGGCTGCTATAGGAGAGGGCAACAAAGATTAATCCACTCAAAGGAACTTGTTTTCAGGGTTAATGGATCAAATTGTCCATCTCCTTAGGTCTATTACAAGAGTAAAAAAGTATGATAATTTACAATGTCGGATTTAAATATTTAAGTTAATTTACTTATAAATGTCAATGTATGTATATAAATTACACAATAAACGTGCAATAATATAATTATAATGAACTAATGACTAGTCATGCAAATAAAACATGGAGGACCAGGCTGGACCTGGGCCCTTTGGGCCCAGGCTTTATTACTGTAGGGCACAGGATGGGCCCAGCCCCCCATTGAAAGGGGGGTCTTGAAGGGCCCGACAATTGGGCCGGGCTTTAACTACATTTTTTAATTAACTTTTACAAATAGATTTTTATACTAATAAAAAGGCCATATGGCCTTGATTTATTATAAAACAAGGACAGCCATGCCTTGTTTTATGGCCTTGTTTCATAATAAAAAAGGCCTGACAGCTATGCTTAGCTGTCTAGGCACTTTTGGGCCTAAAGGCTGACATTGCCAGCCTTCAGCTTTAAATAAAAAATTAAATGTTTTTTTATAAAAGAAAGCGCCTGACGCCCACCTGGCTGCCAAAATCGGGTCAGTCGCGGGCCTGGGGTCTGTTCTGGGCCTTGCCCAGGTCGAGCACCAGGCCGCCTGGTGCTTGGGTCTGTGCCCGAGATGGCTCGGGCCGGGCTGCAGGCCAGGCCTCTAGTTAAAAAGGAGACCTAATAAGGCTCCCTAGGCCTGGTCAGGACATGGCCCGAGGCTAAACTGGCCTGGGCCTAACCTGGCCCGGACCTAACCGGGCTCAGACCCGGGCAGGGCAACCAGGCCCGTGCTTTATTTGTACCTCTACTGATGATATAATGAACACAATAAACATAATTTTGTATATAAATAATTAGATATTGAAGCAAGCAATTTGCATGTACTTGTACAACTGTTGAGGCAGGATGGCATGTCCAATAGTTCCATTGCATGAAGGCAGTAGACATATTTTGCAAAATTTGCAATAAAAGTAAACCAGCAATCATCACTCAGTAGACAACTTAAGGCTCATAAGTAAGCACAGAAGCAGAATCCCAGGTGGCACTAGGCAGCAACAGACATAAATTGAGTTAACCATCATATAATATATAACAACAACATTGAAGCCTTTATCCCACTATACTGGGGTCGGCTATATGGATCCTTTGTCGTCATTGTGCCCTATCTTTAGTCATAATCTCACTAATGCCTAAGTACATCATGTCTCTCCTTATAGTTTCATTCTAAGTCTTTATTGGTCTACCCCTCCCACGTTTAACATGCCTAGTGACTAAACTCTCACAACGCCTAACAGGTACCTCTAATGGTCTCATTTGTACGTGCCCAAACCATCTTAGTCGAGCTTCTTGCATCTTCTCTGCAATTGGTGCCACTCCTGTCTTATCTCTGGTTCAACTCCTGTCTTATCTCTGGTGTCACTTCTGTCTTATCCAGTCTCATGTATCCACACATCCACCTAAGCATTCTCATCTCCGCAACTCCCATTTTTTCGCTCATGTACACAGTTCACTGCCCAACACTCAGAACCATAGAGCATCACTGGTCGAATTGTTGTATGGTAAAACTTGTCATACTGCGATAAAATTAAGGCAAATAATATATATTGCGATAAAATTAAGGCATCGCATAGAAGGATTATGTAAAGGCTTGGAAACATGCACATGAAGCCACAAAAAAATTAACATAAGCCGTGAAATGAGAAACTGAAGCAAGGCTCGAGATGAAGAGCAAGACAACAGTAAGCCAATACTTACAAAACACAAAGGGCAGCAAATAAAGCACCAACATGTGCCAGAATCAAAAACACCATAAAGGGCATCAACCAACACATTCAGGAAGTCGGCAATACATAAAAATAAAAAATCACAAAGCTTATAAGAGATGCGGAGGAGAAGACGGGAAGAAGATAGAACTAAAGAAGATGGCAGCTTCGATAAAACAGCAGTAGATGCTGGGAAGTGGCACAGAGAGGCCAGGAAGAAGATAGAAACAGAAGTTGAGACATCATAGGCACAAAATCAAACTAGAAGCTGACGATATAAACAATCGTCGAATTCAAAGGCAATGAGTGAGGCATCGACGATACCAAAAGGGGTGTAGAAGTCAAAGAGTCGTCGAAGCTAAGGAACAAAATGAGAATACAGACAAAAATGAGAGCTCGACAATTAATGATTGTGTTGATAAGGCTTGGCGGAAAAAAATTTATTTAACTCAAGTATATAACGGGTGATGTTTTCATAAATGCCACTTAAGACCAAAATGTTGATGTCGTCGCATAATGTTGAGCTTGTTATCCTCATAGTTTCTCCATTACTGGTGGTCCTAAGAAGAGCTGCTTGGGGCACATCTCCAATGAGATCATTGTATGGGGTCATGAAGAATGCTAAGGAGGCAGTTGGTGTTGTTCTAGATTTTAAAGAAAATAAATATCTTCATATACGAAAATTGATAGACAACAAATGGGAAAGCAAGATGAGTAGCTCTTTGCACTTAGCTGATATGTTTGGAATTCCTTCTTGTATAACTCAAATAGAGATGAGGTGAAGGAAGACCAAAGTCTATGGGTGGATTTATTGATTGCCACACAAGAATATACTCAAATGATCCTTCTATGCAAGATCGTATTTCTAGTGAGGTTATGGTTTATAAACTACAGACAGCATTGTTTGCAAAAGAAATGGCAAAGAGGCAAAGACATAACCCCTCTTTCATTTTAGGTACATATTTAATTATTTATTTTAAAATGATTAAAAAACTCTATAACATTGCTGAAATTTTTTTGATGGCCGATCATTTAGCTTTCTCTAACTTTAAGCACATTCAGCAAGTTTCACGGAATTGAAACTCTCAACTTGAGTACAATGGCGAAGAAAATATTGAGCTTGTCAACTAACTTCTCTGGCTGCTAAAGAACTTTGAGCACTTTCGAAATGGTAAATTATTTTTGAAATAAATATTTTCGTTTATTTTTTCTTAAAGAGAGAATTTTTTTTTAAACAAGCCGATGTCGGTCCCAAGCCCGGATGCAAAATGGTGAGAGTTGTGTTAGGTAGACGGTCAGCGTAAAATTTAGTCACCCTTATGAATATGGATCTTTTGAGAAATTATGCTAAAGCTGGGTTGTTCCCCATAAGGAACGAGTCGTAAGGTCCGAATGTGGCGTCTTAGCAAGGACCGCTACATCTCCAGGACTTGGGTGTAGTGTTAAATAGGCAAGAGTCCTCGTCGTATGATCCGAATGCGGCGTCTTGGCAAGGACCGCTGCACCTCCAAGAGGACTTGGGTGTAGTTTTAAATATGTAAGAGCCCTCACATATTAGGCGTTCTAGAAAAGTAGATCGTAGGATTTATGATCGACTTAGGTTTGAAAGTTGAAATATAGGTACGCTAACGAGAAAATCGATGGAAGTAGTGGATACAATGATTAGGAGAAAGATAAATATTTTATGTCTGCAAGAGACTAAATGGGTGGATGAGAAAGCTAAATTTCTAGATAATTCAAGTTTTAAATTATGGTACAAAGGAAAAAATAAAACAAGCAATGGAGTAGATATTATTGTAGATACTACTTGTAGGGATGGAGTTGTTGGGGTAAGCAGAAAATGTGATTTAATCATTGCATTGTTCCACTTTTTGCTTTTCATTCAAATGAACTCAAGAAATTTATTTTTGGGTGCGTAATCGTAATTCATATCTCCGGCAATTGTAATTCAAATCATTCACTATGCAATTGTGATTCATTTCATTCACTAGGCATTCAAAATTCATATAAACTGATGGGCGTGGTTCAACTCCATTGATAGCGTTAATATACTAAACACTTCAAGATAGGTCTAATAAAAGTTAAGAAATGTATCAAAATATGATATAAATTTTAGTAAAGATTTTGTGACCCGTTCGTGAGTGTAGTCGATCATGGGTGAAGCCCCGTAACAGACTCAATTAGAGATAGGCGTGAACCCCCATCACAGTCGTAGTTGGGGTAGGGGCGGAGCCCCGACAAGGTAGTAGTTAGGGATAGGTGCGGAGCCCCGACACGGTCGTTGTTAGGGATAGGTGTGGCGCCCGCCGAACGTTGCCCGCCCGCCGAATGTCGCCGTCCCCGTCGAACGTTGCCGCCCACCGAATATTACCGCCCCCGCTAAATGTCGCCGCTCGCACGGGGGGCCTCCATGTCCTGTCACTCGTATGTGTGTGTATATATATATAATATGTTATTTCGGCAAATTATTCATTTACTAATCTCTATATTATCTTAATCTCAACATAATCTTCTCCCCAAATGCACCATACCCACTCCCAAAATGCACCATACCCACTGTAGAAAGATAGAATATAAAAGAGAGATAATTTATTTCTCACTTCTTCAACATTAAATACAAAGATTTGTACACTTATAGGAAGGAGTGAAAGCTCAACTCCAAACCAAGGTGTGGGACTAAAGTACACATGCCAACAGAGGGCCTTTAAATGGGCTAAGGCCATTCTTCTACACTCCCCCGCAAGCTGGTAGCGCACAGATTGTAGGTGTCAAGCTTGGAAACGAACTGTCGGTATAGTGGAGTGGTAAGGCATTGGTGAGAACATCAGAAATTTGCTCGACAGCGGGTACATGTCGTAAATCAAGTTTGCGTTGCTGAACTTTTTCCAGGATGAAATGACAATCAACCTCGATATGTTTGGTATATTCATGAAAAATGGGATTCTCTGTGATATGGATAGCAGCTTGACTATCGCAGTAGAGAACTGCTGGAAATGGGAGTTTCACACCAAGATCGGTAAGAAGACTTTCCAACCACATGAGTTCAGAAACAGAAGATGTCATTGAACAATACTCAGCCTCTGCAGAATAGCGTGCCACCGCCATTTGCTTCTTGCTTCGCCAGGTGTCCTCCAAAGTAAGTGCAGTAGAAGCTCGTAGACCGACAATTATCAAGAGAACCAACATAGTATGCATCAGAGTAGGCAACTAAGGATAGAGAAGATGAGGGTTTATACACAAGCCCTTGTCCTGGGGCATTCTTCATATATCGAAGAATTCGTTCTACATCCAGGAGGTGGGACATCCGAGGAGCATGCATGAACTAGTTGACCACCCAAACAACAAAGGATATATCGGGTCGTGTGACAGTTAAATAGATAAGCTTGTGAACCAGACAACGATAGTATTCTGGATTAGGGAGAAGCAAATCTGAGTCGGATGTATGAGCGCAAATCTTGTGCTTGGCATCCACTAGTGTGTCTTGCATCCAGAGTAGCATGCGGCATGAAGACAGTCTAGCCAGTACTTCCATTGAGACGGAACGAGTCCATTGGGTCAACAAGCTACCTCGATGCCCAAGAAATAGTGGAGTTTGCCCAAATCTTTGGGTTGAAAATGTGAAGTTAAATTTTTCTTGATCATAGAGATATTGGTCAGTCATCTGTGATGAGAATATCATCAATATACACCAGAAGTGAGAATATCATCAATATACACCAGAAGTATCATTGTCCCTGTCGGGCGGAGACGAGTAAACAGGGAGAAGTCCGTCGAGTTCCGAGTGGAGCCAAAATCCAGAACTTGACTGAATTTATCAAACCAAGCCCGAGGAGACTGCTTGAGGTCATAGAGAGATTTCTTGAGGTGGCAGACAAGGGGCACCCCTGTGGTTTCATAACCAGGAGGTTGCTGCATTTAAACAGTCTCTGCAAGATCTCCATTAAGGAAGGCATTTTTATGTCGAGTTGATGCAACGGCCAATGACGATGGAAGGCCAAGGAAATCAAGACCCGAACGGTACTTAACGACATGGGAGAATGTCTCTTCAAAGTTGAGGTCATATTGTCGAGTGAACCCCCGAGACACAAGACGAGCTTTGAGGCGCTCAACGGTCCAATCAGGATGATCCTTCACAGTGAAGACCCATTTACAAACCACACAGGATTGACTAGGAGGAAGGGGGACAAGGTCGCAGGTTTGATTAGACCATAGGGCAGCCAGTTCTTCATCCATTGCGGCCCGCCACCCTGGATGCTGAAGAGCCTCCTGCACAGAAGAGGGGTGGAAATAGAAGACAAAGAAGTCGCAAACCTGTGAAGGTCAAGAGACAAGCAGTGTAAGGAGACATGGTGGGAGACAGGGTGAGCGGTAGACGTCGTAGGCGGATCAGCTGTCCGTGGAGTGTCAACGGTAGGGGACAACTATCTCAGGGTATCAGACGAGGGAGGACGGCGAGTGTAGACATGAAGAGAAGGAGACAGCGGTTGTGGGAGCACGGGAGGTGGTGTTGAAAGCATAAGAGGTGTGTAGTTGTTAAGAGGTATGTTAGGGTGTGGGATAGCAGGTAAGAAGGTATTACTAGGAGCCGAGGAGTAGAAGGGTTGACCCTCAAGGAAGACATTCGCAGATGCAATGAGCTTTCGACTAGTGGGGGAGTAATACACATAGCCCTTCTGGGAGCGAGAATTCCCCGTAAACATATAATTGATAGCGCTTGGGGCCAATTTTTCCATGGCAAGACCAAGAAGATGGACAAAACAAACATTGTCGAGACATGAGGAGTCAAAGAGAAGAGGGGTTGTGAAGGAAAGAGGATGGAGAATGGCGTCACAAAGTTAAGAATGGAGGAGGGCATGTCATTAATCAGATAGCATGTGGTGGAAACTTCGAAGTTTCAATAGATCGTGGGGACATGCATTTGAAACATAAGGGAGCGAACAACCTCTAGGAGGTGGAGGTTTGTTCGCTCGGTCACGCCATTTTGTTGTATTGTGTAGGCGTAAGATGTTTGATGGATAATACCAAACTACTACAAGTTTCCTGAAAGTTGTGACTTGTATATTGACACGCATCATCGGTTCGAAGGATTTTAATTGAGTGTGAGAATTGAGTACGGGTCTCAGGCTCTTAACGATAAAGGAGTGAAAGACATGTAGTAGTTGACAGCGATCGCGCAACACATAAAAGCATGTCATGTGAGAATGATCATCAATATATATAAGAAAATAATGATATCAAAAAAACTAAGAGTTTATACGGGCCCCAAATATATGAGTGCACTAAATCAAAAGGAACAAAGTTTCAAGTACAGCGGGGGAGAAGGTAGAGCGGTGTTGTTTCCCGTAGATATAGGATTCACATGTAAATTGAGAAAAAGAAAAGTCAGGAAGAGCTTTATGCAAAATAGAAAAAGGAGCATGGTCGAGACGTTGGTGCCAATCCACAAAGCTAACAGATGAGAGAACTGAGGTGGGAAGATCCAGAGTGCAGAGCCCATTTGACAGCCACCCTCTACTAATGATATTTCGCGTCCATCGACCTTACACCACAAAGGAAGAAGAGAAAAAGGTGATGAAATAGTCATGATCATCAGTAAGACAACTAACAGAAAGGAGGTTGAATTGAGAGCCAAGAACATGAAGCACAAAGCGGAGAGAGAGAGAGGCAGTGAGAGGCACATGTCTAGAACTACGGACCGGGGTGGTGTCTCCATTGGCCACCGTGATAAACTTAGGACAAGCAGAATACATATACCGAGAAAGCTTTTGCTGGGTAATATGATTCGTAGCCCCAGAATCCACTATCCAAGAGGAACTATGGGAAAAGCATGATATACCTTCATTGAAGATAGAGTTGACGGAGCCAGAAGTCCGAGTAATCAGCTCCCGAAGAAGCTGAAGTTCTTCTCGAAAGGTGTTAACGTCAGAGCGAAAGGTGGTAGGAACATCCACCGCAAGAGAAGCGTGGTGCTGAGAGGTGGATGGATGTGGCGGAAACCCACATTTGAGATAACAGGTGGCCTCAATAAGATTCGTCCGGCCACAATGGGTACGCAAGCGAGTGGTTTGCCCCTTGAGCGATTGCAACCATCGTGCTCGCCGCCTCGAGATCCATGGTGACCTCCACGATGCCCAAGATGTGGAGGACGGGTGTCAGTAGAGTGTTGGAGTAGGAAGGAGAGGGAGGTATCGAGACATCAATGAGCGGAGTCACCATCAAGATCATGGAGCACACATCTGAGAGATAGAATAATAAGAGGATAAGATGGTCGCATGGACACTGTGGAAATGAGGTGGTAGTCGTGTCATCATTAGAGTTATGTCGACAACCTCCTTCAGAGCACATTGGGTAGCAAGATCCAACGTCGGAGGTTGGTATTAAACTCAGGACTTAATGAGTGTTTTGTATTGGGTCACAAAGGATCTTAGGTCACCGTCTGAACCGGGTTCGACGGTTTGGAGATCCCGAAAGATATCAAAAAGATGATGAAGGTTGTCCTGCCCAGAGTATCGGGTCTTCAGTTCATCCCACGTGACTTTTGTGGTCTCGTGGTGCATAGTCATGTGATATGGCTCACTGTCCATGGAGTTAAGGATCCATGAGGAGACAGAGGTTTTGCGAGCACTAGTGTGGCGAGTGTTGAAGGTGCTACTGTAAGCTCGGGAGAAATAGCAGAGAAGGAGGCGGTTTGCGAGTTCCTATGAGCTTAAGAGACAGTTTGCGAATTCCCGCGAGTTTAGGAGGCGGTTTGCGAGTTCCTGTGAGTTCAAAAGAAGGGAATCCGCAAGAAGCCGAGAAGGAGGTCGGACGAAGGTCACAGAAGGAAGTCGTCGAGGAAAAAGTCGCATGGGAACTCGCTGAGGAGGCCGAACAAAGGGTGCAGCATGTGATGCGAGCTCACGGTTCGCAAGAGGAAGTCGTCGAACGAAAGTCGCAAGAAGTAACTGCGAGCTCCTGTCGTGAGCGACGGCGAATTCAAGGCATATACATTAAGTCCAGCGGCAAGCAACTCAAGCCATCACAGGAATAAGCGGTGAGCGCTTGGCAGCGAGTACCGGGCTATCGTTTGGGAAGAAGAGGCAGCGAGTAAGGGCGAGGTAGCGAGCGATGGCAAGCGGCAGAGCAGCTGCGAGTCCCGTACAAAAGGGATGTGAGAAACTGATATGCGGTGTGCCTATAAAAAGGTGGGCGTGTTGGCTTATTCGTGGAATCCACGCAGAGCAGAGAAGCGTGAGTACCCAGCAGCATAAGCGAGTACTTAAAAATTAGGATAATTCAATTGTTGAGAGTGCACCGATTTGGATCGTGTATCTCTGATACTATGTAGAGAGGTAGAATATAAAGAGAAAGAATTCATTCTCTCAACATTAAATACAAGGATTTGTACACACATATATAGGAAGGTGTGAAAGCTCAACTCCAAACCAAAGTGTGGGAGTAAACTAAACATGCCAACAGCAAGCCTTTACATGGGCTTTTATATGGGCTTTTACATGGGCTTTTATATGGGCTTCTACATGGGCTAAGGCAATTCTTCTACACCCACAAACAAATTTAAATTCAGCATTATCTCTTATAATCAATTTTTTACCACCCATTTCAATATTTTTCACACCTTGCCTTCTCAAATATATTGCAGTCAAACTTTACTACCCTTCCCTCTTCTTCTTTTTTAACACTAACACTAGAATTTAAATAACAGTGGCAGTCGGTGCATGAAAACATATTAGAAAGTTCACTGACAGGAGCAAAAAGTTCAACCAAATTCTTCAGACTCTGGTGCAGCAGACGGAAATAGGACAAATTTAATATTTAATTGAATTGCAACATTTTAATATCCTCTTAATGTAACCAAGTCAAAATAATTTTGGTGGAGTTTTTGCTGTTATCGGGAAAATGTCAAAGATAGTTTTCATGCATGGGGAACATTATGCACCCACCGCTAGTTACCAAAAATAAAATGTTGCGGGTGCACAAACCCCCCTAGTGTGTGAAGATCAACCTGATATTGAAGCAAGATGAATATAGTGAGTGTGTAATCGTGCACTATTGGATTATAATGAATGAGTTTCATTGAGTGTCATAGGAATCCAGATGATGTGATGCACAAACACTTACCAACAATTAATTCGCAATAGATTCCGAATTTGAGAAATAAATTTGTGAAGAACCACAATTAATATTCGAGTATTAGATAAATGAACAATTGCGAGTCAAATTAAAATTAAGAATGTTTCAATTAAATCATAAGTGGGTAAGCTTCGTAAGTAAAACAATTGATGGGCAAATTAGTGCAAATATTCAACAATAAGTAGTAAAGATTTCGTGCAAGAACTTACACAAGTAATGTGAGACTTGGGAAGTGAGAGGGGGCTAACTCAGGGGCTGGACAGTGCCGTAACTACAAAAATTATCTGATTCCAGGCTACTGTGAATGATTTCCTGCAATAGGGGTAATCTCGAGGGGGCTATGGGTTGTACGAAGGAAGGGGGGTCTTGGGCAACGTTGGAACATAGAAATCTGAAAAAAAATTGGGTTCAAACGGGGTGTTTAGGATGTTGTAAAAGTGACTTAGAATGAGTTTTGGATGAAAAAATGTTGGCCGACAGGAGTTTTGGAGGGGAGGAGATAATAGGTTGACGACTTGTAAGTTGTAGAAGGGGAGTGGAACAGGAGTGGGAGGGTTTCTAGGAATGAAATTCAGAGGCTTGGTTGTGGATCGGTGAGGGATTTAGGAGAGGGGGTGTTTGTTTTACTGAAATTTGGGCAGCTCAGGATTTTCTTAGTGTTTTGGATGAGCGGTTTTCAAGAGGAATGGGTAGTTATGGACAGAATGTGTTGGTTATGGCTGGATTTGATGGTGGTTATATGAATTTTATGAAACTATATGGCTGATTTGGTGGTGGAGGGAGTAGTTATTGGTGGTTATGTGGGTAGTGAGAAGTTGGTGGTTATGGGGTAGTTATGTGGAATGGAGGAGTGGGGGAGGTGGTTATTAGGTAGTTAAGTGGAAGAGGAGGTAGTTACCTTGGCTTCGGCACCAAGGATCCACGGAATCGGCACCGTGGGATTGTGAGAGCCCGAAAAATCCATCCAAATTCTGAAATGCCTGATAATCAGCACATAGACCCCCTATTTATAGACTTAGAACTCACTACAGACGGTGAAGATCGTTCGAAACATAAAATCACTAAATTTATTTCATCGGCGAACGTGACAATCGGCTCGGATCTTCCATCCGGCGATCCTAACTCCAGCTCCTGCGTAAGTAGACTCGGGCGGATTCCGGTAAGGATCAGACGGTCAATCCGCCCGTGAAATGTAATCCCCATCACTCGCGCCAACAAAAAGAACCTAAATAATTTAATTATTTATTCATATACATTATTTGTGTATAACACTATGTATTAAGATAATAATATAAGTATTAAATAAATTATCCAGTATTATTTAAATAGTTCATTACTGCTTAAAGGGAAGGAGCCAACATGAACTCCTCCATTTCAAATAGCAATATACATACATATATATACATATACATACATATATATACATATACATACATATATATACATATACATACATATATATACATATACATACATATATATACATATACATACATAGGGGATTGATCTTGTGCAGGCGTACGGGCAAGGGTCAAAACAGCTCCAAATCGAAAAGTGATCAACATGAAAGATATAGATCTCGTCGAGACAAACAACTTTCATGTTGATCACTTTTTTATTTGGAGCTGTTTTGACCCTTGATTTGGTGCTCGAAATCTGGGGCGGCGAGTCCGCTACAGTAGAACTATGAAAATCCGATTTTTGGGCTCTGATTTGAGGGTCAAAACAGCTTCAAATCGAAAAGTGATCAACATAAAGTTGTAGATCTCGTCGATCTACAACTTTTATGTTGATCACTTTACGATTTGGAACCATACTGACCCACAAAATGGCTTGCCCATACGCCCGCATATAAGGCTGCCCGCATATGAGATGTTTCCTACATACATATTGTTGGGATTCAAAATACTAGAATAATGAGAGAAAAGAGGCTCTCCCCTATATATATAGGAGAGATATACAAGGGTAAGTAAATGCGACATAAAACCACATATTCCAACACTCCCCCTCAAGTTGTGCGTGTGATATCTTGCATGCCCAGCTTGCACATAATTTTTCCAAACACGTTCTGACTCAATCCCTTGGTGAGAACATCCGCTAACTGTTGATTTGAAGGAACAAAAGGTGTGCTCACAGCTCCTCTTTCTATATTCTCTTTGAAGAAGTGACGATCAACCTCCACATGTTTAGTGCGGTCATGTTGGACGGGATTGTGTGCAATGCTAATGGCGGCTTTGCTATCACAGTAAAGCCTCACGGGATCCTTGTTTTCCATGCCAAGATCTTTTAGAAGAGACTTAATCCACAGTCCCTCGCAAATCCCATGAGCCATGGCCCTGAATTCTGCCTCAGCACTAGACCTGGCAACGACATGTTGTTTTTTACTCCTTCACATTACCAAATTACCACCAACTAAAGAACAGTACCCAGAGGTGGACCTCCTGTCGTCAACTGAACCGGCCCAATCAGCATCAGTATAGACTTCCACGGTCAGCTCTTTTCCCGGGGAGAATAGGATACCTTTTCCAGGAGAGGACTTGAGATACCGGAGGATTCGATGAGCAGCTTCTAGGTGACGGGTTCGAGGTGAATGCATGAACTGACTAATAACACCAACAGAATATGAAATATCCGGGCGAGTATGTGATAGATAGATAAGACGCCCTGCCAATCGTTGAAACCCAGTGATATCATCTACCAATTCCCCATCATATTTACCCAATCTGTGATTAACTTCAATTGGGGTATCAGCGGGTCTACACCCACTCATCCCACATGATTGGAGCAGGTCAAGAATGTACTTTCTCTGAGATATGAATATGCCATGATTTGATCGAGCAACCTCAATTCCCAGGAAGTATTTGAGATTTCCCAGGTCTTTTACTTCAAATTCCTTTGCCAACCTTTGTTTCAGATTTTGAATTTCTTCAGTGTCATCACCCGTGATAATAATATCATCCACATAAACAATAAGGACAGTGAGTCTTCCATGTTTGTGCCTTACAAATAAAGTATGATCGGCATTGCTCTGGGAATATCCAAACGCAATCATAGCTCTGTGAAATCTCTCAAACCATGCCCGGGGAGACTGTTTTAAGCCATATAAGGCTTTCTTCAACCTGCATACCTTTCCACCAGATCCGGCTATGGTAAGACCAGGCGGTAACGACATGTAGACCTCTTCTTCCAAGTCCCCATGGAGAAAGGCATTTTCACATCTAACTGAGTCAAAGGCCACCCTTTGCAGGCAGCACACGAGAGCAACACTCGTATAGAATTCATCTTCGCCACAGGAGCAAAGGTTTCTTGATAGTCAATCCCCATAGTCTGAGTGTAGCCCCTAACCACCAGGCGAGCCTTGTAGCGCTCAACAACCCCTTGAGAGTTCTGTTTGATGGAGAACACCCACTTACACCCCACCACAGTCTTGTCAGGTGGCAACGAGACCAAGTCCCATGTGCAGTTCTTCTCCAGAGCCCACATCTCCACAAGCATAGCCTCTTGCCACTTTTGGTTAGTGATAGCATCCTGCCAAGTTGAGGGAATAGAAATAGAGGAGAGAGAGGCAATAAAGAGTTTATGTGAAGGGGATAATGAGTTATAGGACACAAAGTGGGACATCGGATGTTGGGTGGAGATACAGTTACCTTGAGTCCCCAAAGAAGAATCAGATGTTGGAGCGGGTAGCCTGAGAGATGTCGATGTACCTTGACCCCTCTTTCGCCGAGTATACACCTGTAAAGGAGGAGCGGCCACAGGAGTAGGCAAGGATGTAGACATAGCAGGCATAGGCACAGGAGTAGGAAGATATGAGGGAGGAATAGGTAGGGGAAGAGAGCTCACTTCCATTGGGTAAGTCTCCCCCTGAAATGAGGGCTCGTAGAAGGACTCAGACTCCCGAAACGTGACATCCATAGTAACGAATATTTTCCGGGAAGCAGGATGGAAACATTTATATCCTTTCTGGGTAGGCGAATACCCAATAAAAATACACTTGATGGCACGAGGGTCAAGTTTTGACGTGGGTCGAACATGGACAAAACACACACACCCAAAAATACGAGGAAGGAGTTGTGTGGGAGAGACGGAAAGAGCCGCAAGGGGGGATTTGTAACCTAGGACACGAGTCGGCAGGCGATTAATAAGATACGCCGCCGTAAGAACAGCATCCCCCCCAAAAATGTTTCGGGAGGTGCATCTTCAGGAGGAGGCATCGCGCAACCTCCAAAAGATGACGATTCTTACGCTCGGCGACCCCATTCTGAGTCGGAGTGTAGACACATGATGTCTGATGTATAATGCCCTGATCACTAAGATAACGCTCAAAGGAAGAGTCAACATACTCTCGACCATTATCACTGCGCAAAATTTTAATGGCAACATTAAATTGAGTGGTCACCATCTTATGAAAACGTTGAAATAAGGGAAAGACATCATTCTTGTTTTTCATTAAGTAAACCCACGTACAACGAGAAAAACAATCGATAAATGTAACAAACCAGTGAAAGCCCGAAATAGAGGCAACAGGGCAAGGACCTCAAACATCAGTATGAACCACAGCAAAAGGAGAAGAACTAGGAGTGGACACACGATTAAAAGAAGCACGATGATGTTTACCAAGAGCACACACATCACATGTAAAAGTTTTCAAAGATACATTGGACATATTTGGAAATAAAAGATGCATAGTAGAGGTAGAAGGATGGCCCAGGCGGCAGTGCCAAGAGTCCACAGAAATCTGAGCAGCAGAAAGAGCCTCCGGAGGTGGAGCAGAGCTGGAGGGGTCGAACAGGTAGAGGCCATCCCGCAGTCTACCAGAGCCAATCACCGTCCCCGTCTTCAGGTCCTGAAAGACACAGGAGGAGGGAAAGAATGTTACAGAGCAATTCATGGAATTAGTAATATGACTAATAGAAAGTAGGTTGCGGGTAAACTTAGGAACATGAAGCACTGAAGAGAGGGTGAGGGAAGAGCAAGGGATGGACCCTTTCCCGGCAATGGGAGACAAGGAGCCATCAGCAATGCTCACTTTGTCCCTACCAGATAAAGGTGTATAAGATACAAAACCTGTAGCAGAGCCAGTCATATGGTCTGTGGCGCCAGAATCAATGATCCACTGGGTGAGAGAGCAAGCGGAGGCAGAGTGAGCACCTGGAGTCCCCTGGTGGGCATAGGAAGAGCTAGCCGACTCAGTCGAGTGGTCAAGCATAAAGCGACGGAAGGCTTGAATCTCCTCAGCAGAAAGAGCGGAAGGAACTACAGGAGCATCAGATCCCTCATAAGAAGCAGGACCATCAACAGCATCAGTGAGATGAGCCGAGCGAGAAGGAGCAGACCGACCCAGAGTGCGCCCAAATCCACGGCCACCACGAGAGGAAGGTCCACCGCGAGGAGAAGGAAAGCCATGAAGCTTGAAGCAAGTGTCCCGAGTATGACGTGCCTTCCCGCAATAATAACACGTAAAATGATCTAGTGTCCCGGATAGAGCGACCACCGGGATTGAATCGGGCAGCAAGAGCAGAGCCATCAGCAATAGTATCTGGTAGATGAATCTGTCGGCGATCATATTCTTGTTGAACCAAGCTATATACCTCGGGTAAGGAAGGTAGAGGAGAACGACCAAGAATCTGAACATTGATGGGATCAAGGTCACGGTGGAGACCATGAAGAAATTCGAAGATCCGATTGCGTTCCTCCCGGGCACGAACCAGCGCTTCATCCTCAAGGGAGACAAGAGTAAGGGGGTCAAAATAATCATATTCCTGGTACAGCTGGGTAAACTCCAGGTAGTAAGCAGCAGGGGGCCGATCCCCTTGACGCAGGAGGAAAATCCGACGCCGCAATTGGAAGATCTGAGCAGCATTCCCGCGACAGGAGTAGGTAATCTCGGCACGTTTCCAAATGTCGACTGCCGTATCCAGGAATAGGTAGTTGCGGGCAATAGACTCCTGCATAGAGTTGGTCAGCCAGGACATCACCATGGAGTTCTCAGATTCCCACTGGGGCCAATCCGGAGATGAAGCAGGAGGAGCCCTGGTAGTGCCGTGATGTAGCCAAACAGACGGCGGCTCTTGAGGGCCAGAGTAACGGAGCGAGCCCACGGAAGATAATTAGTGTCATCCAACTTAATAGTAGTAATCTGAGGAGTCCCGTGATCATGGTTGGCACGGAGAGATCCAGTAGAAAGAGGAGGATCATGAGGAGCACTCCCACCGGAGGAGACATCCGGAGTCTCACTACTTCCTGGCATAGCAAGGGAGAAAAGAACAACACAAATCCGGGAGCCTAGAGATAGAAAATCTCACTCATAGAAAGAGGAGATGCGTCGATGGAACACAATACCCAATAAGGGAGAGATACATTCCCACAAAAGGGAAAGCGGACGCCGGAAGAGCAATCACGGACTCAAGCCTGCATAGATCCGGCGCCGAGAACGGCTCAAACAACCATGCTGATAGGGCTTCGCCGACGGACGAGAGAGGACGGCGGCGGGGCTGGAGAGAAATGGCCGACTAGGGCTGGCTGGCCGGAGGAACTTGGGAGAGCGACTGGAGGCGGGAGACGCTGGAGGCGGAAGACTCGAGGAGCGCTGGAGGCGCGACTTCGCTGGAGACGCGAGCGCTGGAGACGCGAGCGGGAGACGCGAGCGGGAGACGCGAGCGGGAGACGCGACTGCGCTGTAGACGCGAGCGGGAGACGCGACTGCGTTGTAGAGAGAAGACGGGAGACGCGTGCGGGAGAGCCGACGACGACGAACACGCAAGACGGGAGACGCGTTAGGTCACGCCGGGCTCTGATACCATGTTGGGATTCAAAATACTAGAATAATGAGAGAAAAGAGGCTCTCCCCTATATATATAGGAGAGATATACAAGGGTAAGTAAATGCGACATAAAACCACATATTCCAACACATATACATACATATATATACATATACATACATATACATACATATATATATATGTGGGGTGGTGGTGCGGGGTGTATAAATAGATAGAGATACATATATATAAATAGCTATATAAGACTCGCATATGGAAAATAGACCTTATATGCAATTCCTTAATTAATAAAACATACCGCAATTCCAGTAGAGCCATTCAGCAATAAAGTGGGAATACGAGCAGGAAAAAGAGATGGCTCCGTTTGAGAATTGTCAAAATTTGGAACAAAATCAACCTGAGAAAATTATCTACATGATCAATCAAGAGAATATGATCAATATTAAAGAGAAATCAATAAGCATGTAGATTCAGGTAAAGGAAATCAATAGCGAGTATATGAGAACCTACGGTATTCTGTTCTAAATCCATCAAAAGCATAGCTTCGGTAAGTGCCTGCAAGAAAATAATTATAAAAAAGACTTGTTAAGTGTACAACCAGAACTGAATACACTGATGAATGAAAATAAAAAAATGATTAAGGAAACAAAAGCTAAAATGAAAAAAATGAGCTCCGCATAATGTTACATACAATAATTTATTTTTATTTACATTTCTGGAAAGCAAAATACGCAAGCTCTTAATCTGTTTCTCGTATTTGCCATATATCGTACTTGTCCATATATTAACATGCACTCTAATATCCATCTGACAATATAAATTTGTCACCAAAGCAGAGTACATTTTAGCACCAATTGTTAAGATTTTTTATTCTCTCGTAACAATTTCATAGAGCCTTCATAGTGTTTGGTATCTAGGTTCTACATAACTCAAAACCATTTGAAGGGAACTCAAAAATATTTGGAGGAAATTCTTTCATAAAAGGATGAATCTCATTTAGTTCCATGTTGTCAAACTCATTTACTTTATGAGTTTATAAATCATCTCTCTCATTCTTGTTATATAAAAAGAAACATAAAGAGAATTCATGAACCACACACACGCATGTTCGCATGCACTCGACAGAATTTGAATTTGGAATTTGAGGAGTAGTTGAATTGAATTGTTTATTTTGCTCAAAATAATTTTGTTATTTTGAAAGCCTGTTTACACATTCCTTCAGCGCGCTCTTCTATCGAAGTTAGTTGAAAGCCTATCGACGCACGCCTTCGACGAACGCAGCACGCCTTCTTCAAATAGATTTCGTCGCCTTGGCTCGACGATTGTCGATTATGATAATCGACGATGTCAACCGTTGTTTTTAAAATCGAAGTAGTCGATTTGTACTTGATGTTTGTCGAATTGTATCGACGATCGACCATGATAATTTTACGTGTTTTCTATGCACAGTATATGTTGATCTCCGTTACTTTTATATTTGTTGTGCATAAGTTTTATAGCTATTTTCAATTAATACTTTCACGTTGGAAATGTTTGTTACTTTATACGATAATATTACTTATTATAATTGTTGCAAATTAATTGTGTGATTAATATTTGCGGTTTTACGAGATTTATTATAGCTATTTTCTTTAAGTTTGCTTCATTCGAGTCCGGGAGGCAACCTCCTGCAAAAATGCAGGGTAAGGTTTGCCTACATTTCACCCATGTGGTGGGATCCTTCCCCGGACTCTCGTTGCGCGGGGATGCCTTGTGCACCGGGTTGCCCTTTTTTATGTTTGCTTCATCAAGTGGAAATTTAGGTACTCTGTGCTTTTTCGGTGTCCACGCACAACGGAGTTTTGGGATCTAGCCGAGTGTTTTATATTGGATAAGTGAGCATCGGTTGAAACGTTTGTCAAAGGGTGTTGCAACTTCTTTAAAGCAGTGATCACACGTCTTTCCCAAACTCAATTATTTACTAATCTCTTAGTATTGTTGCATTATCAAAAATATATATTATTTTAGGTGAATATTTTGAAAAAAAAGTTTAACAATCTAAAGTCGTTTTCCACATCATTAGCCTATTGTGTTTGGCTATCATACCACAAACCGCCTAGTAGCAGTGAGAACCCGTCATCGGGTATTCATTTGAAAGTCCAAGAATAAAAAGGTAATAAAATCAAATGAGCAAAATTAACATGTATGCTTTCAGTTTCATAGTTGTTACAATTTATTTTTCTATATTTTAAATTTCAGCTTATTATTATAACGTCCCACAATTTGGACTTCGCCGGGATGAAACTCGAGAAATTTAATAGAAACAGTTTTCGTCGTTCTCAAGCCCAGGTCGAACATTGGTTGAATATTTTTGGTCTTTTATCAGTCATATTCGAACCAACTGAATTAGAACTCGAGATCTTAATGGTGCTGCAACCGCAGTCTTCACTTCCCTTCCATCAACATCATCCTTTAGTACTAATAACACTAGAACCTACGTGATGGGGATCCTGTCACATGGTATGTTAGGGTCTATTCACGGCGACCACGGGCCAGTGATGATTGGGTCCACTCATTTCGAGCGGATCGTCGATCATAACATTTTTTCTTAAAAAATTTTAATTTTCATTGTAGTTTTGTTTATTTTGATGGAGGCAACGAACGGAGAATCATTATCGTTTGTTGCCCCTCTCTAGTGTATATATAGGAGTAGATGACTCTAAAGAGAGGCATTGAAAGTTGAAGCAAATAAACCTTGCTTTTGATCAACCGGTGCTGAAGCCAGAACCCCCATGTGCGAAGCTTGGACCTCCCCCACAAACCCCCATGTTGTCGGCTGACATCCCCCCCCCACCTCCAACCGGACCCCAATCAAATCCCCACCACGTACAGCTGACATCCCTCATTCCCTCGCCCCACCACCACAAACCAGCAGCGCAAAAGTACCCCTCCAACAATCGGCCATCCAACCTACATTCCCCTTCCCATATACCTCCAAAACAGCCTCCTTTCCCATCCAAATTCCCTCCATTTTCAATCTCCGATGGTCACCGTAAAACACTCCCCAACCACCTCCGGCGAACCTCCACCATCACCCTTCAAGTTTCATTCGTTTTCAGTTTTCCGGCGATCGCCGGAAAACACCTCTGGCCACTACCACCATCACTGGCAACCCCTCCGACCAGCCAACCCCATAACTACCTTAACTACCTCCTCCACTCCCCATTACCTCCATAACTCCCCGCTATCCTAAAATTACTCCTAATCACCCATTCTTCCCACTCCCTCCACTACCCCTCACAATGCAAGAATCAACGGTAAAACCCTTGCACTGGGAGTAGGATACTTCTATCCAAACCTATAAGATGCTCAAAGGCCTCTAAGCCTAGAAATGTAGCAGCACGCAGGTCAAAGATTTTATCCCCTAATAATTGCACTGTATCCTAATGTTATATCTTCATTATTAGAAAGAAACTAGGATATTACAGCAGATGAAGCCTTTCCATATTGCCTACACCATTTGAAAATCAAATGGCATTTGATTTTACTCCTGCACAAACTTCATAGCACAATAAAACAAAAAGAATCTTCCCCTCAAAATGGCATGGACACAAAGATGCCTATTAATATTTCTACATTATTCCAACCGTCCAATGTATTTTTGCATGATTGTGCGCTAATGATCTGCAAATAGAAAACATATTGATAAATAAAATGTAATAGCAGATTCATAGAACGCGTGCTATTTGTTATGGTTTGAATTTTTCAATAATATGTATGTATGTATACATATATATATATAGAGAGAGAGAGAGATACATATATATATACATATATATACTTATATATAACTCCACCAAATTCCTCTGACTAATTCGAATTCCTAAATATCCTAATCTTTAATACATTTTCAATTAAATTTCCTCCTGAAATGACTATTTTGTTTTCAATTAATATTGAGGATTTGTTTACATTATGTTTTCGTGGTTAGAGCCTCTACTTTACAAAGTAGTGTTGTTTCAATGCACAACCGTCTACTGCCTCTATAAGACAAGTAAAGATATTTCACATCAACAATATTACCATAAGTTCTTCATGTGGTCACTTGACATGTTGAAAAGATAAGTTGCCTAGTGATGATTCTTAGCTAATGATTTTTGGATTCACCTGAAAACCTAAGCTAATCAATCGATGCACATGTTGCAAGTTTTCTCATCAAGAGCACATATTGAGTTTGTTACCCTCATTACCATAAAAGGTGAACAAAGTATATTTTGGGCCCATTTAGCTAAGCTTTTTTTCCTTTATATAGGTGGACTAAAAACTCCACCGCGGACCAAGAAGGTGTTTGGCTCGTGTCCTTTTAGCACCAACCAGCTGCAAAACAACGTTTTTTGCAACAAAATGTTGTCGCGGAAAGCACCCTGTTCTTGAGTGTTCAACATAATCGATGGTCCGATGTTTGAAGACTATACTACGCAAATATCATCAAATTCATAAGGATTTTGGTAGCCCGTCTCTCTGCACTCTACTTCCTCGGGATTGCCTATGGTCGCAATTCACTATTAAGTTTGCACTTGTCTTCCTCAATGTGATGCTAGGGCTCTATCCACGAGCCCGAAGAAACATCTATCTATATTGCAAGTTGTACCATCATTTCTCCTTTCGCTCTCATCCCCTTATTACTTTAAAATATCTATAACTTCTAGCAAAAATATCTTCATGCATGTCAATCTTCTCTTTCATCTCCTTTACATTTGGGCTCTCGTCTCTCTACTCTCTATTTGAGGCATCATGTAGTTTCTTTCTGTTAGAAATAAGAACGAAATAGTTAGTTCAGTTTATTCTTCCACAATGGGGGGGCAATATACAGAAATTACAACGGACTCATAACACCGATAGGCGGTGTGGGACTAAACACATAACCATTAATAATACTTAAATATTAATAACTCTAACACTCCCCCTCAAGTTGGAGGTCAAACCTTCAGCTTAAACACAACATAAAAAGAGAGGTAATGGTGGTTGGCAACGTGGGACAAAAAAGTAGCCACCGAGGCCCAATCGTGTGTCACCGGGGATACTCCAACCGGGCATAAGCCACACGTCGCTGGTACACAAGCCGACCATGATCACACTGAATTGTCTTGGAGCTAGACCCGGGTCAACCAACAAAAGCCAAACCACCCCTACCTAACATCAAAGAAAAAGATGGGGAGACACAAACAATGGACGAAATATGTCTGGAGGCCGTGTGTGACTAAGGCAGGAGTCAAAAATGAGGCATCCGAGTTGCCGTCATCACGAACACTCCCCCTCACATGGATCATGTGCATAAAGGCATAGGCTACGCCAGGAGGCCATGTGTGACTAAGGCAAGAGTCGGGAAAGAGGCATCCGAGTCATCGTCATCACGAACACTCCCCCTCACATAGAATACGTGCATGAAGGCATAGACTACACCTGGAGGCCGTGACGAAAACTCCTCACGTAGAACACGTGCATGAAGGCAATGATCGCATGGTGACACTAAAAACACAATAACAAAGACAACAACACAAAAAAAAACTTACAGAAAACAGCAAAATAGTACATCAGCACCATCATCGATGAGAGATGCGTGCAGCGGGATCCATATCCCTGGCGAGAAGAGAGACTGAGCTAGAAGAAGGCCAGCTTTAGGAGAACAGCAGCGACAGAGGAGCTCGACCACGAACGAGGAGCTCGACCACGAACGAGAAGCAGAAAGGGAACACCGGGAGCATCCAAAAGCTAGACCGGAAAGAAGAAGAGGCTCAGGCGCAGCAGCAGCAAGGGCTAGACCGGAAGATAGGATCAGGAGACGGGATCCCTTCGATGTTGACGGAAGATGGGAGACGAGAGAAGCGGCGGGAAACAACGATGGGATCGAAGACGAGGGACTCGTCTGAATCAACCAATGCAGATGAGAGGCTCAACGGGAGAAGCCACCAGCGGCAACATCAGCAAACGACTGGATCAAGCCGATGGGGGCAGAGATGCGATCATCGAAGGTGGACGGAAGCGCCGCAGGGATCAATGACGAGGGAATGACGGAACCGCTGGATCGGCGGTCGGAATCGAAGAAGATGGGCTCGAGTGGACCGGCCAATGATGACGAGATGCACGGCGGGGCCAATCGACGCAAGCAGCAGAGTAGGACAACGGTATCAGCGACAGTAGCGGTACGGGTCGACGACAGCGCAGAGCGCGTGGGAAGGACTGCTCCTGTTGAGGGAATCAAAGGACAATTCCGTCGATTCAAGTGGAGGGAGAAGCGCTCGTCTAGAGCCCTAGTAGTGGAGTCGACTGGTAATCAAAAAAGACAAGAGGCGGAAACAGGAATTCAGAGGGTGCCGAGAACTTTAGGTCACCAACAAATTAGGGCGACGAAAAGAATTCCCAGAATCGATTCCCCTCTGATACCATGTTAGAAATAAGAAGGAAATAGTTAGTGTAGTTTCCACAATGGGGGGCAATATATAGAAATTACAATGGACTCATAACACCGATAAGCGGCGTGGACTAAACACATAAACATTAATAATACTGAAATATTAATAACTCTAACACTTTCCTTCAGCAAGTGATCATCCCTTTCATCTCCTTTATTCTTTGTGCCAAGTTGGGTGAAGTTTCCTCTTTTAAATAAAACAAGGGAGTTCTAAAAAAAATTAAAATAAATATATAGAGTTGTCGGTTTGTTTAGTAGAAATTGAAGCTATTTAAAATATTTAATTCAAAAAATGTATTTATTTAACAGTTAGCAGCATCTAAAATAAAATACTTATCCAGTTTTATATATCTACTTGACTGTGCATTTTTTTACTGTTTATACTTTGATTGTAATTAAAAACTAGCATCTTACCTAATTCATTGCAATTTTTACGGATCTGTTAATCTATTAACTGTAACTATTATCAATTAACTGTAATTTCTATTTTTCTCTAGCAAACATTTTTAAGTTTGTGGGTATTGGAATATCAAGTAAAAATTGGAAGGAACAAATTATCTTGCATTGTGGTGTTACCTCATCTGCTTATTGAAATTATTTTATATCAAGGATACGGAAATACATCACCACATATGGCATAAGGATCGTAATCTTTATTTTTGTTTTGGTTATGCGGTTTCCATGGGCCTCATTTTGTTCCAATAATTAGGAGTATGTAAAATAGAACAGTTTTCCTTGATGTACAATTCTTAAAGATGTGTTTATCTCCATAAATTATATGGTTTGTGGATTTTTCTAGTTGTTTAATAAAGCACTACGTAATGGAAGTATAGTCATTTTGATTTAAACAACCATTGCATAATATTTTCACCAAATAATTACTATTATTTATTTGTTCTGAACAACATTACAAACAGAGTTCTTCAAAACAATTCCCTATATTTCCCACCGCGAGTTTCACACCGCTCCAATTGCCACCACAATTTTGTATTACTATTATTCTCTCAAACAGAGATTTTATGCCTTGCATTGAATATTATGCATTTGATGCATCGAAATTCATATTTGATGACTTCAGGTCCTATAGTATTTTTACTATTATTGCTAACAATGTGAAAGAAGGTCTCAAGCCCAGATGAAAAATGATGAGGGTTGTGTTAGGTAGACGACCAACATAAAATAGTCACTTTTATGAATATGGATCTTTTGAGAAATTGTGCTAAAGCTAAGTTGTTCCTCATAAGAAACGTGTCGTATGGTCTAAATGCGGCGTCTTTACAAGGACCGCTACATCTCCAGGACTTGGGTGTAGTGTTAAATAGGCAAGAGTCATCATTATATGGTCTGAATGCGGCGTCTTGGCAAGGACCGATGCACCTCCAAGAGGACTTGGTTGTAGTGTTAAATATGCAAGGGCCCTCACATATTAGGCATCCACATATTAGGCGTCCTAAAAAAGTAGATCGTAGGATTTGTGATCGACATAGGTTTGGAAGTTGGAATATAGGTACGCTAACGGGAAAAACCATGGAAGTAGTGGATACAATGATCAGAAGAAGGATAAATATTTTATGTCTGCAAGAGACTAAATGGGTGGGTGAGAAAGCTAAATTTCTAGATAATTCAGATTATAATTATAGTACACAGGAAAAAATAAAACAAGCAATGGAGTAGGTATTATTGTAGATACTACTTGGAGGGATGGAGTTGTTGTGGTAAGCAGAAAAGGTGAAAGAATCTTAGCTCTTAAATTAATCGTAAGAAAGGAAACTATTAATGTAATTAGTGTTTATGCAACACAAGTAGGATTAAGTGAAGTTATTAAAGTATAATTTTGGAAAGACTTTGATGATTTGCCTTTGGTAAGAGAAATCTCACAAAGTGAGAAAATTTTCATTAGAGGAGACTTAAATAGACATGTAAGGAAGAAAAATACGGATTATACAGATGATCATGGGGGATTTGGGTATGGAGAAAGAAATAAATAAGGAAGAATCATTCTAGACTTTGTCATAGCACATGAGCTAATTGTGATAAATACGTTCTACATGAAGAGGGAAGAACACTTAATTATGTTCAAGAGCGGACAAAATAAGTCACAAATTGACTATTTTATGACTCACAAAATGGATAAAAAGATTTGTAAGGATTGCAAAGTCATATCAAGAGAAAGTTTGACAACGCAACATAAGCTAGTGATGTTGGATGTGCAAATTAAATATAGTAACTTTAAGAGAAAAACAAAAGTGATGCCAAAAATTCGGTGGTGAAACTTGAAGAAGGAAAAACAGGTTGTTTTCAAGGCAGCGGTTTTAAAACATATAGTTGATGATCCTTATGTTGATCCTAATGTCACATGAAAAGTTATGTCTTCTCATTTAAGGATAAGTGGAAAGAACGTACTTAGAGAGTCAAAAGGTCATGCGCCCCCAAAAAAAGAATCTTGGTGATGGAAAAAAGAAGTGCAAGGCAAAGTGAGGGCAAAGAGGATCAGCTACAAAACATCATATGTTTGTCGGAATGATGAAAATTTGACAAAGTATAAAGTCGTCAAAAAAGAAGCTAAAAATGCAGTAAGTAAAGCAAAAAAGTCAAGCTTATGAAGAATTTTACAAACGACTAGATATCAAAGATGGAGAGCGTGATATATATAAAATTGCTCGAACTAGAGAGAGAAAGACAAGAGATTTAAGTCAAGTTAAATGCATAAAAGAAGAATCAGGTACGGTTTTGACGGATGATGTGGCTATTAAGAAACGATAGGAAAGATATTTTTATTAACTATACAATGAAGGAAATGAACTGAACTTGAAAGAGTTAAGTAAATCGGAAGAGTATAGAAACATAACTTTTTATCGTAAAATTCAAGCATCAAAGATAGATGACGTTTTGAAGAAGATGAAAAAAGAAAAAGCGGTTGGGTCAGACGATATACCCATTGAAGTATGGAAATGCTTAGGGAGGGAAAGAATTTTATGATTACAAGTTTCTTCAATAAGATACTGAAGACAAAGAGGATGTCAGACCAATGGAGAGAAAGTATTTTGGTACATTTGTATAAGAACAAAGGAGATATACAAAATTGTGTCAATTACAGGGGAATTAAATTAATGAGTCATACTATTAAACTATGGGAACAAGTAATAGAGAGAAGAGTTAGACGAGAGACTAGCATCTCATAGAATCAATTTGGATTCATGCCAGGGAGGTCAACCATGGAAGTTATACATCTATTGAGGAGACTCATTGATAACTATCGGGAAAGACAAAAAGATTTGCATATGTTGTTTATCGATCTGGATAAGGCTTATAATAGGGTTCCAAGAGAGGTCTTGTGGAGAGTCTTAGAAAGGAAAGGTGAAAATGTATCATACATTGACGTAATCAAAGATATGCATACAAATTCAATGACCAGGGTGAGGACATCTGGAGGATTAACACAAGAATTCCCTATCGTTGTTGGCTTACATCAAGGGTCAGCTTTAAGCATTTATCTCTTTACCCTTATCTTAGATGAGTTCACCGGACATATCCAACAAGCAATACCTTGGTGTTTATTATTTGCAGAGGATATTGTTTTGGTCAATGAGATGCGCGGGGATGTAAATGCGAAACTTGAATCTTGGCGAGACACTTTAGAAAAGAAGGGTTTTAGGTTGAGCAGGACAAAGACGGAGTATATAGAGCTTAAATTTAGTAGTGCAAGAAGGTCGGATGACTCCGTCATTAAATTGGGTGACCAAGATATTTCCCGCAGTGAGTGCTTTAAATATCTGGGATCAATTCAAAAAGATGGAGGTGTAGATAAAGATGTGATACATAGAATCCAAGCAGAATGGTTGAAGTGGAGAGGCGCATCTGAGATCTTATGTGATCGAAAAGTACCATTAAAACTTAAAGGCAAGTTTTACGTACTGCAATTAGACTAGCAATGCTCTACGGTTCTAAGTGTTGGGCAGTGAATGGTGTACATGAGCAAAAAATGGGAGTTGCGGAGATGAGAATGCTTAGGTGGATGTGTGGTCACACGAGACTAGATAAAATTAGGAATGAATGTATCGGGGATAAGACAGGAGTGGCGCCAATTGTAGAGAAGATGCGAGAAGCTCGTTTAAGATGGTTCGGACATGTACATAGGAGACTATTAGAGGCACCTGTTAGGCGTTGTGAGAGTTTAGTCACTAGACATGTTAAACGGGGGAGGGGTAGACCAAAAAAGACTTGGAATGAAATTATAAGGAAAGATATGATGTACTTAAGCATTAGTGAGGCTATGATTAAAGATAGGCCGCAATGGCGATCCATATAGCCAAGGGAGGCTATGGTGGGATAAAGGCTTGAGTGTTGTTGTTGTTGTTGTTAAAGATGTGAAGCAACCCCACCACTTCTTCCTGTATGGAAACCAAACTTCCAAAAAGGGGGGTTCAATATGAATTTAAAGGAGAAGAGTTTACTCAACCCGAGGGAATAGATGATCTGAGAATAGTTCCACATCATGAAAATAAAATAGTCTTATGCACTAATATAGATTTTCGGCCTCTCCACCTCGAATCAATTGGTTTTAGGTTGGATGTATGTATCCTAACATGGTATCTGAGCAGGGTAAGCCTAACAGCTCATTCCATGTAACTTGTTAGAAAATAGATTAGAAAAGCCCATGTAATAGGCCCATCTTTGGGCCCATGTATTCCTTCTCCTCTTTAGTCTCACACCTTGTAAAGGTTTTTCATCCTCTCTTCCTCTACTATATATTTGTACTCTCTCTTTGTATTTAAATATATGATAAATACATACAAGTTTTGGGGATTTCCAACATGGTATCAGAGTCAGATTTCCATTCTGAAACTGCGTCCCCAATCTTGTCTGTGTTTCTCCTCCTGTGCGGTCTCCTCCCCTCCTCTGCCATCTCCGTTTTATGAGACCGCCCCATCCCCCACCCCCCTCCTGTGTGCGGGCTTCCTCTTCCTGAGCGGTCTCACGTTTTTGAGACCGCACCCCCCCCCCCCCCCGCCCCCTGTGTGGGCTTCCTTCTCCTTCGTGCTCCTCTTTATATAATTTCCACACTATGCCCGCTGGGTCCCACTACTGCTCCAGCCCGCTGCTTCAGATCGCCAGCTCCAGCTCGCCGCCTCAGTCCGCAATCTAAGTTCGTTGGGCAGCTCGCCTCAGTCCTCCAGGCAGCTAGCCGCACGTGACCGTTGCCTCAGACCGCCGCGTGTGTCCGCGTCTTCAGGACGTCAGGTAACTCGCCGCCTGTGATCGCTACTCCTCCCGAACTCCGTGATGAGCTACGGACCACCACTATTTCCCTATCCGGAAAGAAAAATTGTGCATTAGGTGCACTCTGTTCGCCGGGTCCTTCAGGCAAAAGGACTCTTACCTCATTTAACGCAGGCGCCTCCTTCCCCTTCTACCGACGATTGGCTGCGGAATGACGGTCGAGTTCAGACATGGCTTCTCAATTCCATGGATGGTGAACGGTCGAGTTCAGACATGGCTTCTCAATTCCATGGATGGTGAACCCTACCAAATGGCCATGTATCACAAGACGGCCAAGGGTATGTGGGATGAGCTTCATTCCTTGTACTCAGGCAAGGACAGCCTCCAGCACCTCTATGACATTATTACTGATCTCCAGGCCCTGGATACGGGTGGGGCTGCGGACATGACCTCCTTTGTTGCTCGTGCTAAGGGTCTTACTGAAGCATGGATCCAGCATCAGCCATCGACCACTGATCTCGCGACTCAACGGGCTCAGAAGGAAGTCGTCTGTATTGCTATGGTGATGGCCCGTGTTCCTCCACATCTGCACAGTGTTCGGGCCCAGATACTCTCCTCCACTACCACCCCTTCCCTCCATGATGTTTGCTCTATGTTACTCAGGGTAACTCCTCCCTCTGAGACTCCTACAAGTTTCTCCCCGGCTATTCTTCAGCAGCCCCTTCTTCCCACTCCTGGTTCTTTTCGTGGTTCCTCCACTAAGGGAGGCCGACACCCGTCTCGTGGACGAGGACGTGGTGGCCGCTCAACTATGCGTTGTACTTACTGTCACCGCGAGGGACATCTTGAAGTCACATGTTACCGCAAGCATGGCCTGCCTCCTCACCTTACTGCCTCTGCCTCCGCTGGAATGCCTTCACAGGAGTCTGCCTCTCCTACCCACCAAGACATCAATGAGCTCCGCACCCAACTCCAACAGCTCCAGGGTGCTCTCAACCGCCCTTCTGCCACGACTGCCTCATTCTCCACTGAAGGTATAACCTGTTTTTCTCAGATCCCCCACTGGATTGCCGATTCCGGTGCTATTCATCACATCACCTCCCAGAGGCCCCCAAAGTATATACAGTCGACTCATCCTAAGTTCATCATTGTTACTAATGGCGACACCACCCCGGTCTCTGGCGCAGCTAACCTTCGCCTCACTCCAACTCTCATTTTATCCTCGGTTCTTCATGTTCCGGGATCTCCCTTCAATTTACTCTCTATTAGTCGTCTAACGCAGGAACTTAATTGTTTTGTTACCTTCTCTTCTTCATCTTTTGTTGTGCAGGATCGCCGCACGCGGAATATCATTGGTAAAGGGCGGCTAGAAATGGATTGTATCGCATGGATCTCCCGCCTACCACTCTCTCTGCTATCGCCACCACTGATTGGCATCATCGCCTTGGGCATGCTCCCATTCCAGTTCTCAAGAAAGCTCTTCCTGATGTTCCCTTACAAGAGTTCACTTGTGAATCTTGTATCTATGGCAAACAACATCGTTCATCTTTTCCTTCTACTTGTACCAGGAGTAGTACTCTGTTATCTTTAGTTCACTCTGATATATGGGGCCCCTATAAAGTCCCTAGTATTTTTGGATATCGCTACTTTGTGACATTTATTGATGATTACTCACGACTTACTTGGTTATATTTACTGCATGACCGTACTGAATTAACATATGTGTTCAGCACCTTTATTACTAAGATGCGTACACAGTTCTCTACTCCGTTAAAAATCATCCGAACTGATAATGCTCGTGAGTACACCGGTCGTACCTTCTCCAATCTTTGCACCGAGTTTGGCATCATCCATCAAACCTCCTGCGCTTATACTCCCCAACAAAATGGAGTCGCCGAACGAAAGAACCGCCATCTCCTTGATGTAGCTCGGTCCCTTATGTTCCAAATGCAGGTACCTACCGAATATTGGAACTTTGCGGTTTCTACTGCTTGCCATCTCATTAACAGCATGCCCTCGTCCGTCCTTGCTTTCACCTCCCCATTCAGTCTCCTCTTCCCCTCCACCTCTCCTTTCCCTCTCACACCCCGTGTTTTCGGCTGTGTTTGCTATGCTCATCTCATTGGCCCATCTACCGACAAACTCGTTGCTCTCCTTGGCTAATTTACCTTACAGTGACACGACCGGACATCTCATTTGTCGTAGTAGTAAGTCGGTTTATGCATGCTCCTCGGACATCTCATCTTCAAGTTGTTGAGCGTATTCTTAGATATCTAAAGAACGCTCCAGGACAAGGACTGCTGTACAAACCTTCTACCTCTCTATCCCTTGTAGCATACTGTGATGCTGACTACGCAGGATCTCTTGATGATAGGCGCTCTACTACTGGTTTCTGCACATACTTCGGTGGATATCTCATTACCTGGCGTAGCAAGAAACAGACTGTGGTTGCTCACTCATCTGCTGAGGCTGAGTACCAGGCCATGGCAGTCGTTGCTTCTGAGTTGACTTGGCTTGAGAGCCTTCTAAATGATTTAGGTGTAAGACTCTCATCTCCGGCAATCCTTCTTTGCGATAGTCAAGCAGCAATACACATCGCCAAGAATCCAGTGTTTCATGAACGAACAAAGCATATCGAAGTTGACTGTTACTTTATCCGGGAGAAGGTCCAGTCAAAGAAGATAGAATTGGAGCATGTTTCCGCTACAAGATAGATTGCTGACATCCTCACTAAAGCTCTCTCCAGGCCATTATACTATCAGTTTTTATCCAAGCTTGGTGCAGATGACTTGTACGCTCCAGCTTGCGGGGGAGTGTTATGTTATGATCTAACTAGAGGAAGGGGGAAAACTAGAGGAAACTAGGGCTTGAGGCTAGGGTTTGAGGAAGAAGAGAGGGGAAAATACCTTGATAATAATCTTCATAATGAACCAAGGAGGAGGGGTTGGGTATTTATGCCCACCCAACCCCTAGGGCCGGCCGGCCCCCATAGGGGCTGAACCGGTGCGGTTCAGCCCCGGTGCTCCTTATATTAATACTGGCGGGCTGAACCGGATGGTTCAGCCCGGTCTTCCTCCGCCTTCTCCTTTGGTCGTCGTGCCCAATACCCAAATAACCTGGTAATGACGTCGGGCGTAACATTCCCTCCCCCATCAAGGACCAGCTTGTCCTCAAGCTGGAGGCGGGGAGCATACGGCTCTTGGAACAAGTCGGCTCTGGATTGCATCTGAGACGAGACCCCTGTTGGAGCTGTAGGCTCCGCTCTACTTGCCGTAACAATGGGCATCGTACTATCTGGTGCCCCTCGGCGTTCCACGCTGTGGGGTGAGATCTTCTTTACCTTAGACAACGTGAGGCCTTCCAAGCAGTACCCCTTCCCGTGCTGGCTGAATTCCATAGTCATCTGGTTCCAGTCGAAAGTCACCCGCCGAAGTTGTTGCAGCCATGGTGCACCCAACACCATGTCGGAACTTCGGATTGGCAATAAGTAAACATCAATATGCTCTGTGTACCCCTGTATCTGGAGCTCCACTCCTTTCAGCACTCCCTCGCACTGCAGTGTACGTCCATCCGCTACCCTGACGTGGAAAGTTGCGCTGCGATCTATGACACACCCCATCTTCTAGGCCACACCGGGTTGGATGAAGTTGTGAGTGCTCCCGTTGTCCATCAAGATCGTCACCGTCTCCCCGCCGACCCTCCCAGCCAGGTGAAAGGTCGGAGATGGGGTACCCCCCTCCAGGGCCTGGATGGATACATTAAAGTCGTCAATAGCCAACACTAGCTCCTCTTCAGTGCGAGGAACATCTTCCGCTTCCTCCTGCAGCATGAATACCTGGACCTTCTGGCACGCGTGCCCTCGGGTGTACTTCTCATCACAGTTGAAACATAACCCCTTGTCCTTTCTAGCCTGAAACTCCTGCCACGTCAACCTCGTCACAGTAGGACGGTCCCCGGTCGTTGGTTCCTTCTTGGGTACATCTGCAACCGTAGGTGTGCCCGACCTGTCGTCTGAGTCCTCTGCCGATTGTACTGCTCCTCCTGTATCCTGGCCAGGCTGATGGCATGACTCAAACTGCGTGGCATGTAGGCGTGCACCTCGTCTCTCAAGTGGTCCTTCAATCCGGATACGAAACAGCTCAGCATCGTCCTCTCCTCCCAATTGACCTGGTTGGCCAGCCGTTCGAACTCTGTCCGGTACTCTGTGACTGATCCATTTTGTCGCAGCTTCTGTAACATAGCATCTACATCTTCGTACTCCATAGGCCCAAAGCGAGCCGAGGACTCCACAAACTCCTCCCAGGGTGCGTAATTGCGGCCCCGCAGAAACCACTTTGTCCATTGGTAAGCGTCGTCTTCCAGATGGAAGGTCGCTAACTGCACCCATTGCCCCTCCGGAATTTCCTGGTAATTGAAGAATAACTCCGCCTTTTGCACTCATTCCAACGCATCCCCGCCTCCTCGAAACCTAGGAAAATTCATCCGCGTTCGTTTTGGCTGCATAAAGGCCCGATGGTTCGCTCCTCCATTCCTGCCATACTCTGGATCTAGCCCAGCTGGTCTGATTGGTTCCGCCACGAGATTCGGCCGCCCATAATAGTCTTGATAATGTCCTCCGCCGTATCCCCCTCCCATAGGAGGACCCTCCTCGTCGAAAACGTGCCTGGGAGGATGTCCCCGCCGGTGTTCGCCTTGCCCCATCCCCACCGGAGCCCCGAGTACCGGCGGCCTGGGAAGGATCCCATCTCCAACTCCATTTGGACCCCCCAGGTGCGGCGGCGGCCGAAAAAACTGCTCCTGGGCTCCGAAAAAGCGGCCGGCAGCCACTCCGGCGACTCCACCGCCGGCAGCCACCCCTCCTGGGCCGGTCCACTCCCCGGCGACCTGCTGGTGGGGGTTTGGTCCCGGTCCGACCCAAATCCCGGAGACAGGAAAGCCCGCTCCTGGGATCGGAGGAAGCAGCGTCATCGGCCCCGTAGGGCTCAGCTGTGCCGACGGCGCACTGTGGCCGGCTGTCCGGCCTGGTTCTGGGTTGGGGCCGTTGTAGGGCATCATACCCGAGCCCCCCGTGGTGCCTCCGGTAGCTGTAGGTGTCGCACGTGAAGATTCTCCCGCGTGATCTCCTCGTTCAGTCATTTTTTCTCGTAGGGTTTGTGTTAACAGTGTCTTTAGTTCATCCATGCGTCCTTCCATGCGTTCCTCCAGATTTTTTGTGGAGGTTTTGACTCGTTCTTCGATCCCGGCCACCGACTCTACCAAGGCGACATAGTTTTCTTCGATGGCGGTCAAGCGCGCATTCTCGGCTTCGGTGCGTGTCACCATGGTTGGAGGGAAGAGCCTCTGATACCAAATGTTATGATCTAACTAGAGGAAGGGGGAAAACTAGAGGAAACTAGAGGAAACTAGGGCTTTAGGCTAGGGTTTGAGGAAGAAGAGAGGGGAAAATACCTTGATAATAATCTTCATAATGAACCAAGGAGGAGGGCTTGGGTATTTATGCCCACCCAACCCCTAGGGTCGGCCGGCCCCCATAGGGGCTGAACCGGTGCGGATCAGCCCTGGTGCTCCTTATATTAATACTGGCGGGCTGAACCGGATCAGCCCGGTCGTCCTCCGCCTTCTCCTTTGGTCGTCGTGCTCAATACCCGAATAACCTGGTAATGACGTCGGGCGTAACATGTTAGAAAAGAGATTAGAAAATCCCATGTAATAGGCCCATCTTTGGGCCCATGTATTCCTTCTCCTCTTTAGTCACACACCTTGTATAGGTTTTTCTTCCTCTCTTCATCTACTATATATTTGTACTCTCTCTTTGTATTTAGATATATGATAAATACATACAAGTTTGGGGATTTCCAACATAACTCAATTAAGAAAGTAATCTGTGTTAGAAGCCAAAGACCCTACATGTGAAGGCGTATGGAGAATAGTCACATATCAAGACACTAGCATCATCATGTGCACTAAATATGAATCTTGAGCTTCCCTGCCTCCAACCAATTGCCTTTAGAATGGATACTTAGATTATAACAGATGAAGCATAAGCAGAAGAATTAATCATTTTTCTATTTAAATAAGAAATTTTGAAATTTATTTAAATAAGGAATTATCATCTAGAGTAAATTATAAGTTTGATTTAAACATTTGAACAATTGCTAATTTGAATTTTACATTTAATCTCTATGGGCAAGATGTTCATGGAGCACGATATTCAGCGACAACAATCTCTTGTGCACGGTGTCCGACGTCAATAATACTTCTAAAGGAGGTGGAACTCGGGTCATCACAAAGTATGCAGGCGGAGGGACCTTTGTCCATGCATTACTCGTTCCATTCAAAAACATGTGTTTATTATTTACTATTTTTTAATTATTTGTAATTTATAGCTTTCTATTTTATTTAGTCTTTTTTAATAGATCATAATAATAATGATAAAACAATAGGATGATTATAATTAATTTGATGTCAAAATAAATGATATTTTGCCATATTTGGCAATTGTTATTAGCACACCAGTTTTGGCTATTCGCACACCAATTTCTATGAGTTATTACGCGCCTTTTGAAAATACGTCTTGTACATGCATTTTTTGGAAAAGTGTTCAACACAAAAATTGTAGACTCGTCGAGATCTACAACTTTCGTGTTGAACACTTTTCCTAAAAATGCATGTACAAGACGTATTTTCAAAAATTCGTCAAAAATTCCCTATAGTTACGATCAGGGCGGCAATACGCTTTGTGCGTGCATTTTTAGGAAAAGTGTTCAACACGAAAGTTGTAGATCTCGACGAGATCTACAATTTTCGTGTTGAACACTTTTCTTAAAAATGCATGTACAGGGCGTATTTTCAAAAGACGTGTAATAACTCATAGAAATTGGTGTGCGAATAGCCAAAACTGGTGTGCTAATAACAATTGCCTTTAAAATAGCATAGAAAATAGAATTAGATTTATGTTGGCCAAGACATAGTTTTGATATTATATTGTAAACCTATAATTAGAGGATTTACGTATTATAATTGGATATTAAATAACAATTAAATGAATTAAATTCCTTATATTCTCTTTTATTCTTCCCTCTAATCAATCTCTGCACGTATACCCCACTTCTGCTCTAATTTCACCATCCTACCCCTGCATTGGAAAGATTAGACAAACAAAATGCAATGCATCAAACGAAGAAAGAGTAAAACTCAAATATTTGCATACTTTTTCAATGCTGGCAAAGATATATAAAGTACTACCATAGTTTGCAGGCACTCAGAAGAACGAAAGGAGCTAATGTTCAAAAGAACACTACCCGAATTCAATCCAGAATTAATCAAGAAAAAAGCATACGACTTTAATCATCACAAAAACATACCTCCAACCTGCATTCGGTGTATCGCATTGCGGCAGGAGGATCAGCATCAATTGACCCAAAGTTTCCATGCCCTCGAATAAGTGGGTACCGCATAGAGAAATCCTACAAAAAATATTAACCTATTACAACATAGTTGCAAGGCCAGAATTATTATCTACGACCAAATTTACAGTGCAGATTCATTACAGTAGGGATAGCAAATAGGTACATATATGAGCACAACCAATAAGAGATAACGTAAGAAAAAATGCAATGGGATCATGGAAATTCTGGTACAAAAAGGGGTATCAAATACTGCAAGATTTGAGAATGAAATTCAGGAGGTTAAAAAGCCCAAGTTATTCAACATTAAAAAAATATTATTGGATAAGAAGGGCACAACAGGGATAAGAATTGTACTTATCTATTTATATTCAATTAAAATTCTAGGTTAGAAGGAACTATACATGTTCAAAAATTATAAAGCCTTAGAAAAGATTCAAAAAAACTAAAGAACATTCCAAAATATCTTTGCAGGATAGTAAAAGACACCATAAGCATCATAAATTATTTCAAAATCTAAGCCATTCCAAAAGAATGAGATTTTTGTTATTTAATTACAACTTAAATGCTGCCAAAGTTTTGGAGGTCCTCCACGACGACGCGGGCGGTCCTCCACGACGACGCGGGCGGTCCTCCACGACGACGCGGGCGGTCCACGACGACGCGGGCGGTCCTCCACGACGACGCGGCCGGTCCTCCACGACGACGCGGGCGGTCCTCCACGACGACGCGGGCGGTCCTCCACGACGACGCGGGCGGTCCTCCACGACGACGCGGGCGGTCCTCCACGACGACGCGGGCGGTCCTCCACGACGACGCGGGCGGTCCTCCACGACGACGCGGGCGGTCCTCCACGACGACGCGGGCGGTCCTCCACGACGACGCAGGCGGTCCTCCACGACGACGCAGGCGGTCCTCCACGACGACGCAGGCGGTCCTCCACGACGACGCAGGCGGTCCTCCACGACGACGCAGGCGGTCCTCCACGACGACGCAGGCGGTCCTCCACGACGACGCAGGCGGTCCTCCACGACGACGCAGGCGGTCCTCCACGACGACGCAGGCGGTCCTCCACGACGACGCAGGCGGTCCTCCACGACGACGCAGGCGGTCCTCCACGACGACGTTGGCGGTCCTCCACGACGACGATGGCGGTCCTCCACGACGACGCTGGCGGTCCTCCACGATGACGCAGACGGTCCTCCACGACATTGGCGGTCCTCCACGACGACGTTGGCGGTCCTCCACGACGACGCTGGCGGTCCTCCACGACGACGCTGGCGGTCCTCCACGACGACGCTGGCGGTCCTCCACGATGACGCAGACGGTCCTCCACGACGACGCAGACGGTCCTCCACGACGACGCAGGCGATGTGGTTGATGGGGGTTGATGGGGGTTGTTGGGGGCATAATTTAGGTGAAACCCTAGACAGGTGTTGCTGGCGGTTTGATTCAGGCGGAGCTCTCGACGATGCAGAGACCGGTTACCGGTAGCAGAAAAGGCACAGCGATACGGGAGCTTACACGACAGGAATTTCGGAAACTTCCACGACGCACATATGGCGTGCGGCTGGGGGATCGATCGTGTGCAGAGAGATGTTGGGCTGAAGCTGAAGCGGATTCGCAGCGTCGGTGGATTGGACGGGGTTTGTTGTGTCAGAAGACGAAGCCGCTAGGTACTTGACCGAGGGTGGAACTTTTCGGATGAGGTCTGAGTGCTCTGATACAAAGTTGTTATGGGCTCGCTCGTAACACGTCGGTTGAATTGTCGGAGAAAGACTGGAGGCTGAGATGACGGCGGAGAAGGATACAGTGGATCTGAAACAGCGGCTGCCTAAGTGGGGTGTGCTCGGAAGAAGAGAGTTATCACAATCTCATAAAAGGGGAAAGAAATAGATTTCTTCTTGTTTTTCATTCAACTAGCCGAAGGGGCCCTTAAATAAGATATACAGGTATAGACGAAATTAAGGACAAATCATAATAAAACCTAAATATACATGGACTATGGCATTAAAGACAATAAACCTAATGAAAGATACAACATAATAACTACAGACACATCCTAATAACTGGGCATGAAGCTCATACAAGATCGTTGTATATTAATGGTAGAACTTGTGTCATGGATGTTCATAATTTTCGAGCTGAGATATTTTACGAAGCTCAAAAAATAGCATATTCAATCTATCATGGGAGAACGCAAATTTGAAGTAAGAATTTTGGTGGCCATGGATGAAGAATTAAGTGATTAAGTGCATAGTTAAATGACATACTTGTCAGGTTATAAAAGCTGAGCATCAGAAACTTGGTGAATACATGCAATCATTGTTCATTCCTGAATGGAAGTGAGACAAGTGAGACAATATTGATATGAATTTTATCATGGGACTGTCAAGGAGCAAAGCGGGTAATGATGGTATATGGGTGTTTTGATAAAAATGAACGGCTTATGGCAAATACATGGATGAAAGGTTGGGGACAAAATTGGTGTACAGCATTGTTTTCCACTGGCAGACTGATGATCAATCAGAACGAACAATCCAAATGTTAGAAGACCTTTTAAGAATGATAGTGCTTGATCTAAAAGGATCTTGGGAAAAGTAATTGTCCTTTGTGAACTTTTCTTATAATAATAGCTATCAATCAAGTATTCAAATGGTAACTTTTGAGGCGTTATACGAACGAATATGTCGGACTTCTCTTAGTTGGGTTGGGGATGATGAGCAAAAGTTATTTAAAAAGAAAAAAGTGGATAAGATGCATGAGAAGATCTTAATCGTGTGAACGATTGAAACTTGCTCAAGACAGGCAATAGAAGTATTATAATGCTAAACATTGAAAGGTGGAGTTTAGTGTGGGAGAAGAAGTTTTCCTTACGATAAAAAATTTTAAAGGAACTTCCCGACTTCAAAGAACCGAGAAGCTTAGTCCAATATATGTAGGATCTTTCATGATCATGTTATGGGCAATGTGCCCATAAAGTTATCTTATTATCAAGTCGTATGTTGTTCTCTTTATTATATGTTATTATTAGTGTGTGTCGGGCTATTTACGGTAATGCCCATGTATGTTCTATTTAAGGGGACCTTTGAGGTCTTGTATGGATATGAATGAAATCAAGTCTATTGTCTATTCTCTTGTGAGGTCTTGGTAGCTCTCTCCTCCAACGAGCAAGTCTCGCTTAGGCAGCCCCAGTTAGGGCTCCACGGTATCTCCGCCATCCTCCCCGTCTCCGACCGCTCCTCCGGCGACCTCCGAGTAGGCCCTTAACAACTTTGGTATCAGAGCTTCTCAGTCCCCTTCCGACAACACACGCCAAACTCGCTCTGAAGCGCTCCGGCACCGCGCCCGCCTCCTCCATTCTGCTGCTACTTCCTCCTGACCGTTGTTGTCAACCCTGCGCCTTCTCCTTCGTCGAGACCAGCAACACCAACATTGAGCCCTGTCATCGAGACCAGCACCACCGACGTCGAGCTCTGTCGTCGAGACCAGTAGCACCTACGCCGAGTCTGGCCGTCGAGACCAGCCAACACAACCGTCGAGCCCTGCCGTCGAAAACAGTGACACAAGCGTCGAGCTTGTTGCGCCTGTTTGACGCAGACTCGCCCTTCAAGTCGCCTCCTCCAGCAGGATCTACTTCCTCCTACCAGCTAGTGCGATCAACCCTTCTCCGATGTAGCCCACGCTGCCTGATGTGTCCCATCGAGCCCCTCGCCAACCGTTTCCCCTATTCGAACCCCCGCCAACTACTTTTCCTCATCAAACACCTGCAGCGTTCCCTCGGGAACAACAACCCATGCCTCTCCTCCAACTCCGAGCAACTTTATAAATTTTTCTTTAGTACGGCCCATTCCCAAACAGCCCTACATTTTTATTATTATTACAGCCCTCAAAACTCCCTAAACCCGCACACCTTGTCCCGTCTACCTCATAAGTAAACCAAGGTCCTACGTGTCTCCTTTGCGCTTTTTTTTCCACTGCCTCGAGCTTAAAATATTTTTGTCGCCATTAGGAGACGACGCGGCTTTCGCGGCAACTCCCAACCAGCTGCCTCAGAGCACTCCAGTCAGCCCCGCACCCGCTCCCTATCTCGCACAATGGGAGACTCGTTGGATCAAATGAGTCAGATTATGTCCATGTTGCAGGTCGTCAGGGCGCAACAAGCTGCCCTCGCGGATCGTCATCAGGAGGCCATTACTGTGTTCTCCAAGCGCATCGATGACCTCTCTACCGCCTCCGCACACTATCAAGCGGGCAGCAGTCAGGCACCGCCACTTATCCGCCACGCGCCGCCGCCATCATTGACAGCCCATGAGCCACCGCCACCAGTCTTAACACACCTCGACGCTGCGATTCTGTCACGCTACACCAGGTTGGAATTTCCAACCTACGATGGAAAAACTGATCCCTTGGGCTGGCTCACCAGATGCGAGCAATTCTTTGGCCACCAACAAACCCCTGCAGCTGAACAACTTCCTCTGGCCTCCTTCCATCTTCTCGACTTGGCCTTGATTTGGATCACTCGCCTCCTCACTGATCAGCCGGCTCTGACATGGGACGACTTCAAGCGACTCTGCAACCTGCGCTTCGGTCCTCCCATCCGCAGTAACCCCCTCGGTGCTCTCACAACATTACGCCAGCTAGGCTTCATGGACGAATACTTTAACCAATTTCAGCTTCTTCTAGTGCACATCATACTTTCCCCGTTGATGCAAGTCTTCATCCTTCACCGCCAGACTTCGTGACCGCCTGCGACTGGATGTCGAATTCGAGGCCCCACCTGATTTAGTGACTACTATGAGTCTGGCTAGGCTATGCGACCACCGCCTTCTGCTAGCACTGGAGGCCTACTTTCCCACTGACACCGGCACTCAGTCGGGCCGTACCGAGGGTCAGCCCACTTCGCACCTCCGTCGCTTATCTCGGGTCGAGATGTTGAAGCGACGTGCTCATGGATTATGTTTTAACTGCGACGAGCAGTACACTCGCGGGCATAGGTGCAAGAAGCCCTTCTACCAACACGTCGAGGACTCTGACGAAGAGGGTGTCAGATGAAGTTCGCATGATTAGTTGAGCTTGTGGTCAAGCTCGTTTTGAACGGAGGGAGTGATGTTATGGGCAATGTGCCCATAAAGTTATCTTATTATCATGTCGTATGTTGTTCTCTTTATTATATGTTATTATTAGTGTGTGTCGGGCTATTTACGGTAATGCCTCTGTATGTTCTATTTAAAGGGACCCTTGAGATCTTGTATGGATATGAATGAAATCAAGTCTATTTTCTATTCTCTTGTGAGGTCTTGGTAGATCTCTCCTCCAACGAGCATACCCCGCTTAGGCAACCCCGGCTAGGGCATCACGGTATCTCCGACATCCTCCCCGTCTCCGACCACTCCTCCGGCGACCTCCGAGTAGGCCCTTAACAGATCACTGAAAGAATAAGATTAATTGGTTACAGATTGTGATTATCTGATGATCTTCAAAATCGTCATGACGTGTTCTATGTTTCTTCTCAGAGGAAATATGTTACTGATCCAGATAAAATAATTCTTTTTAATTTGACTTAATAAGTCTGGCTGAGCCATATAGAATTGTGGATTGACTGAGCAAGTAACTCCGCAACCAAGAAGTGAGATTTGTTAAATTCTGGTGGAAAGGCAGCAGTATACAAGAGGTAACTTGAGAAAAAGAAGAATTGATGAGAGAACTACTTTCCCATTTGTTCGATGCGGATACGGATTGAAGATTTTCGCGGAGAAAATCCTATAAGGAGGGGTAAATTGTGATGCACTGACGAGCATAAAGAGGTAAATCATGTCATCGAGTTTTATTATTTAAGTTTAAGAGGTTATTAAGAATAAAATATTATTAAAAAGACTCCTTAATGATGAAAAAATTTAAGTGACCGAGCAATTAGCGGATTCATAATTTAAATTTATTTGGTGTATAGAGAAGTTTTTTATCAAAACATACATATATATGTATACATAATAAATAATATAACCTTAGCATATAAATTAAAAAATACATACAACTAAAAAAGTTTCATTTGGCTAAAAGAGCGAGATGGTCGGTTGTTCTGATTGAGGGTTGGCTTAGTGGGATTGACTAATTACTATAGTGACCGGTGTCTTTAATAAATGGCTCAATTAGAACCGTTGGATTGAGATGGTCAGTTGGATTGATGGGGTTGTATCGGAATTTCCTTTCCTCGCTCGATTTCATATCGAGAGACCTCCGAAACCCAAGCCCTTATCATTTATGTTGTTGCGTGTTGCGCATCTGCCTCCTCGACGTCCGCGAACGTGATTCCTCGTGAGATTTTGGGCTTAAATTCACGGTATTACTTCTATCTACACTCCTTTTCATTTCTATGTTGATTGGAAGCTTCAAAGGTTGCATTTTGTGAAAGATGGAAAACCCTAATTTTGCTAATAAGCTTAAATCTCTCGAATTTTCTTCTTCTCGGTCTATGTGAAGAATTAGGGCTTATTATAAGATCCTATGATGATTTCATGCACATTTTTCCCTTATATTATGGCAACAATTCATCATTTAAGAGGGGGCTGGGTATATTGGGGCATTACGAAGGAATACGACTCAATTCTTACCATTCATGTATCATTTCTCCAAAAACTTGAAGGAATGTATTTTGATGGTTTCAATGGCTATGCATCTTGAGATTCAATGAAGCCCTAATTTAGAAAATGTGAAGATTCCTCAAATCCTTTCTTTTCTTAATGTGTTCGAGATTTTGGGTGGTCATGTGGATTCATGCATATTTTCCCCTAAATAAGTATATGACCAGCAGTTTTCTATTGATTCAAGAGATTTTATCGATCCATTTTGTCGTCTTGAATTTAATAATTGATGTTCGAGCTCTTTTCGCTTAATTTTCTACCCTTAGCAATTCTATAATTGTGATTCTCTTCCTCGTAATGACGTTAGGGCAATCATTCCATCGCAACTGCAACTCACACGATATAGGAAATGAATTAAAATAAATGAAATTCAATGTGAGAAATGTTATCTCCGAGCACTTTGAGTCTCGATCAAGAATAATTAGTGGTTGAGATGGCTTCACATGGGGGAAGGGACACAGACCCACCCACGGAAGGATAAAGGAAAAGGGAAACCTGCGGTGAGTTCTTACTTCTTCAACTTATGTTCTACTATCGTACTGATTTACATTCCTACAATATTTGTAGTTATGATTAATGAAAGAAAATATTTTCTATATATGCATTAGAGTATGATTTCCGTATTAAATATTGAAGCAGTTTATTGTATAATTTTTCTATGCATTTGTGATTAATCCGATTAAATCACTGAAAATTGGAATATCAAAAAGATATTATCCATTATGCCCGGATAACGGAAGTCGTCTGTTGTAGGGAATTTGGATAAAAGAAAAGAGATGACAGAACTTGAAGGGACCTATTATGTAAAATTCACTCTTAAAGAATAAATATGAAATAATGACAAAAAAGAAAACAATGTGCTTCACCAATGCTCTGGATGCTGAATGAATGAAGCATGGTTATGTGCACATAAATCAAAATAGATTCTTGGGTCTGCCCTCTGATGTCTTTGGCTTTGATTTGAGGGCATGATTCTGCAGCAAACGCGACGGTATAGGGGGCCACTATTTCAGTGGTACTTTGTGAGCAGCCACTTTGTGCATTTATTGTCTAAGGTTAGGTCTTTCTCCTCTGAGAGAAGCCACTCTGTGCATAGTGCCAAAGGTTATGTCTGTTTCAAATCTTCCCCCGCCCATACCCCCAATGATTGGGGACTATATGGGTTCTGTAGTTGTTGTTGTAGTTGTTGTAATGACAAAAAAGAAAACGTTTTAAATGATGCATCGACGCATAAGGGCACCGTTAAAGGTTAACCCAGGATAGGAGGAGGGTGTGAGTTTCCTATCGCTATGAAAGATTCGATTCAGGAGTCCTGACTGGCCTCAATGCTAGATGAAAGCTCTGGATCGATAAGTATGTGAGTGTGCTAGAAAAGCACGTAATGAGCCCATCAATGAATGAACAAATGAAAAGATGAAATTTATCCTTAACTTTGCTCAATGAATAAAGATAAAGATACGCTCACCGATAAGTTAAAAAGTACAAAAGTAAAAGACTAAATTAAGAAAGTGATCAAAACACTAAACTAATATGAAGAATCATTTTTATCGACACATACTCATATGAATATTGCTTTATATCCTACAAATAAACATAAAGTAGTTTAATTTCATTGTACACTTCATATGAATGATAGCAATTTGTTATTTTACTATTTCTTATAATGCTATTCATTACTAACCTTTATTTTCTTCGTAAGTGGTTAAAGAATGTAAGAATTCACTTAGTTTATTGACTAACCCCATAGATAATTAAATTATTTTAGGCGAAAGACGAAACAGTGGTCGACATCAACAATAAGCAGGCAGGAAAGAAGTTGATCCACATGAAGAAGGGGTATCGTCTTTGGGTGGAGATGACCACAGCAGTATTTGAAATCCTCAACGCTCACCGTAAGTAATGGAAGGACTCTCTATCTCTCTCTCTCTCTATATATATATATAGACACACACACATATACATATATATACACATATGTACATATATATATGTACATATGTGTTAGATGTTGACTAGTTAGATGTACCACATGATGCATCTATTTTTTTTTGCTTTCATTGTGCTTATATTCAGGCAAATTTCCATGTAAAGTTTTGAACTCTTAACGTAATGGAATGAAAATTTCAATTGTGTACTGCATTCCTCTTTCGATACTCTGTCATATAATTCATGTTTCTATTTATAATGCACGTTGAATGTTCTTATCTTCCATCTTTGATGATGCATGAAATGTATATGTTCAATTGTGGTGGTTGTCGTAAAGGGGTTGTTACAATGTGGTGGTTGTCGTAAAGGGGTTGTTACAATGACCACTTTGAGAACTTTCAAACCCTACTGGGTCGTGCTACATCTATACTTCCAAAACATCAAGTACAGACACTCATACCAAGCTTGAATGGTCGGCTTTGCGCCGACGTGAAATTCAAAATATCGCCGGATCCTCGCACTGTCATAAGCTTGGTACGCATTTGTGACAAACATCTACACATTGACAAATAATATAGCATCCACCGCAGCAGGTAGGAGGGAAAACCGTCAAAACTACACCTCTGCCTACCAACCTAGTGACATTCAGACCACGCCTAAAGGCAAGGACCCCAACGGAACCCCACTCTTCAAACTTCAAACGCATGTTACAGGTAAAAGTAGCAGAACGGCATGCCATAAGGCTCTACTTCAATTGTGATGAGCCATATATAGCATGGAGCGAGTATAAACACCTCTTTTTGGCTATAGGTGACTAGCCACCGAATGACGACAAGGAAGTAAGGCGCCAGGAGGAACGAACCTTTCCACCACTCAAAATTGAGAACAAGCTCGATCGGCGAGCGGTAGGCCGTAGGTGATATTACGGGTAAGTAACAGGTCCACGTAAGGGAAACAATGGTGGCCACGAACATGTGTATCATAAATTCTTCGCACAAGTACTTTTATATATCTTGCGCTATCGCATATCATGTAGTATAGTGGGGGCATTTTGTAATATTTTGGAACTTTCTATTTCACTACTTAAGTGAGTAAGGGGGCAACGAATGGGCGGGCAAGACCTAATTTCTACACTCTTCTACTACCAATTGTATTATCCCTCTATATCTCTCTAGTCGGTAATCGTGTCTCCTTAAGACTGTCACGCATCAGCTGATCTCGGCTCCTCAACATAAGTATCACTCCCCTCCTCCCTCCACCATTAGAAAATCTAGGTCAATGGCCAAGAGGATTCCCTCCACAACTTCTCCCTCTCTCGGTTGCGCAACCGGTCTAAAGCAGGAGAACATAACAGTTTGTTAGGCACACTTGATTTAAAAATTAGAATGTTGTTTCCTTACCTATGAATTAAATGAGAATAATCTGGCTTCTTTTATATCTTTAATTATGTTAGATGATAAAGGCCCTAAAATAGGATCCCTCCAGGAAAGATTTGTTACTATATTTTTAGTTTCTCTCTCTTCTTAATACTTTGAAACTCCTCTTTTTTTTTTGGAAGTTTCTTTAAAATTGTAGAAATTTTCTTCATCTCTATTGCTGCATTGCAAAGATTTTTTTCGATGTGATTCAATCATATGGAAACAGATGTCATCACGCATGCCAAGAAACACATCAAGAGAATGACCCTTTTATCTTCTAATCCAGAGCATGTGGAAGAAGATAACACACTAAATAGGATTTACGATCATCATTGCATGGTATAGTTCTCTCATCCTCTACATTGATTTAGAGTTATGCATGAGTTAGGTTGTATAAAGAAGCCCAGTTTGGAACTTCATATATGTAATTCTAATTTTACAGTCATGTAATACTTCACCATAAAAATTTTAAGTTCTCATCTACAGCCTTAGAAACCTGTGTCTTGCATATATCAAAGATTCCTCAAATAAACAAGATAAGAACTTATGATAGCAAAACATTGAATCTACCTGTGCCATTCTGACAAGGGAATCATACACAGCACTATCACCATGAGGATGAAACTTGCCCAAAACCTGAAAACGGGTAACAAACTATAAGCAACTTAGAGTAAATAAGAAAATGTTGAAAGCTGAAAAGTAAAATTATATATTACAACACTCAAGAAAAAAGATTAATTGACCAGCCAAACTACACTTGCAGGCAAAATGATAGAAAGATAAATAATGATTTACCTCTCCAACTACTCTAGCACATTTCCTGAAAGGCTTACGAGATGAAAGGCCTAACTCATGCATTGCATACCTAAAACATGTTCCAAGCAAAATAGTGAAAAAGGTTAAATAAATGAAGCAAGAAGAAGAAGTTAACACAAATCAAATCAAAATAACAAATTTTGGTGACCCGTTTTAATTGTGGTGACCAGCATGAATCACAATGAAATTATGAAAGATCCCTGAAACCCATAGTAAGTAAAAATGCTCTAGTAAAATATGTAGTCCAGTTTTATGTGCTATTAGGTAATAAAAAGACATCAAAAAAATCACAATACATAACATTTTCATAAATGAAAACTATAATATAGCATATCTAGAAGTGTGAACTATTTTAGGATGAAATAAAATGCACCGCCAATACAGCTGATTATATTTCCTAAACAAATATCTGTAATTTTAACTAATAATGTACCGATCATTTTTAAATTGTACAGTCGACAGTTCGTTGACCAAAATATCCATGAGAACTCATGCCCTTAGGTATACAATCTCCACTTGTACGCCCTGGTTGTTGGCGAGCGCACAAGGATTAGAGGCTATGTAGCACGGGGACGCAAACGGGATACGGGATACGATACGAAACGGATGCGGGAAATGTGATTTTTTTTTAAAAAAGGATAAGGGAAACGTTTTTTTTTATTATTTTAATATAAGTATTAATTAATATAAAAAAAAATACAATTAACAAACTAAGGCACCATCTCAGTCGCTACATCAATAAAGAATTATTGGCGCACAATAATGTTCTTTAAGCACATTGGGAAAGATTAGGCTAGGAGAAGGTATTGGATATCACAGGAAGAGAAAATACGAAGAATAGCTCATGTAATCTATTCCTTGAGGTATATAAGTCCAAAAGCACAAACATTATTTATAGTGACTACAAGTACACACATTTTATTTTGATTTATTTATTATTAATACAGATTACTCAAGAGTCAAGATTGTGCCTACAAGTACACATTGAGAACTAATATCATAATATGTAATGATGATCATCAAACTTTTCACATAAACAAGATCTTCTTTAGCATTAAATTAATAAAATGATTTTGAAAGGAGAAGATATTAGTTCTAAGAGTTAGCCACCATTTAAAGAGAAATTTTATGGGGCAACAATAGGTATCCCTACTGCATGAAACATATGCTTTACAATAACAAGAGAATTAAAATGACATAACAGTAAATCTTAATGAAATGGAAGAAGAGGAAGTAGAAGAAGAGGAAGAAGAAGAAGAGGAAGAAGAAGAAGAAAAGAGGAGGAGGCGGAGGAGGAAGAAGAAGAGGAGGAAGAAGAGGAGGAAGAAGAAAAAGAGGAGGAGCTTACTAGCAGGGAGGCATCGAGAGCAGGAAGCGTGACCTGGAGCGACATTGGAGCGGCAGCAGCTTCGGTTGCAGGGGTCGAGAGAGAACAACGCAAAGCTACGGGGGTCGGGGTCATGAAACGCACGTGAGTGTGAACCCTAAACAATCAAATTAATATGAGGCGTGACCGCGCGCCTGACGTCGTGAATAAAATAGCGGCAGGATACGCGTTTCCTAATTAATTTTTTTATTTAAATTAAATATTGTGTTTCCGCGCGTTTCCGGGCGTTTCCCGTATCTGATACGTGTTCGAGCCGATACGCGTTTAAGTATTCGTGCTTCGTAGATTAGAGGAACATCAAGACTGAAGATTATGGGAGGTCTCGCCCAGAAGTCTCGCGACCCCGGGAAAGATCTCACCAAAGCTCTCGCGACCCCGGGAGAGGTCTCGCCCAGCCCGAGGGATCTAGTACAACGCCTCAAGGGGGATCTGAAAATCCCTTTAGAACTCGATATCAAGCACCGCTTCGAGGTCTCAGCAACGACCTGTCACCGAGCTCCTCACGAGCAGCTGCTTATTTTGGGATGCACGCATAAACGTGGAGCTAGCAGACGACAGTCTGTTGGGCTGTCATCTTTGAATCCTAAAAAAACTCATTATTTGCATGAGGGGGACAGATATTTTTGGGCAATCTTTTCACCGGCGATTGGATTTTGAGCAACCGAAAACCTGCTAAGAAGTCCCGCGACATCTTGTCACATTTATCGAGTCTTTCGTTTTCCAGAGGGGGAGTACCTATATACTCTTGGATTAGCGGTGGGATTTCCATTATGTAATCATTTTGCCCCATCGATGAAAGAATCTTCTCTCCCTCACCAACGAGCCTCTCTTCCCTTCTCTTTCTTTCACCAATCATTTTGGCGAAGTAGCTCGCCGCCATCGAGGTCCAAACAACTACTCAACTTGGCTAGATCGTAAATGACGGACTCAACAACTTGGTGCGGATAGTGTGGATCTTAGTTGTCAGTGGAAACAACCCAATGGATGGAAAAGGAGCGACAACTCCCCGACGCGAGGTGATAGGTGAAACCTCTTGGAGCCCAACATTTGCGGGGATCTCGTAGCCCTTCAGCGCACCATGGATATCGTGGTGCAAACCCTCGCAACATTGATGGGGGTGAGTGACATCATCTTCAGGAAGAGGGCCATCGTGAAAACCCCTCAGTAAGTAATCAAGTTTTAAGGCTTTCGCATCAACATTTACTCATGACATGCATTACTATTGTGTGTCCTTACCTTCGACATTAACAGAGAGTTTTGAAATTGTTTTCGTAGGAGCGCTCTAAATTTATATGTTTTATGACTGAACTGAAATTCCTCAGTCGTAAGCAATGGTTGCCTACCCCTAAGATGTGAATGCGGTTCTAGCACATTAAGACCTCGCCTTCCATCTTTTGTAAAACGTGTCTCGAAACATCTCCTACGGGTCGTTAACTAGCATCTTGGCACCTCCTTAGCTGGAGCAGACTGAATCCATTTGCCTTACAATTGGACTGAGACTACTCCATCGTAAGACATAGTTATCCTCCCATAAGGTTCGAATGTAAAATACGAAAATTTATTACATCATAATGTGCATTTCTGGTTCCGACCGTGACTAATATTGTCATCATCACCGTCTGATCAAGGTATAATGATGTTTCGTTACTCTTAAACTCACGAGTTAATTAATCAATAAATCTTCCCATTGGATATTTTACGAGACTTATTTTGCCGCGGATTAGAGGTTCACAAGAACTTTTCTTCATGATATAATAAGATCTTGGTTGCTAGTGGCGTACTTGTAATTATCGGGTAACCTAATTATTCTATTTCCCTGATATACAGAGAATCGATGCTAGTTCATTCACGCTGCCCTTCTCGCATGTCTATCGTAATCGAAGACTCCAATCTAGGGTTCCCTTCGCTGGAGCGCTCGCAGAAAGCCGCACATTGTTTCTTCTTCCGTCGGCTGGAGCGCAAGCGGGAATTCCTTCCACTTCTGTCGACTGAAGCGCACTCAGGAACTCATTCCCCTTCCATCGGTAAGAGAACATACAAGAAACCTTTCCCCTTTTAGTCAGCATCGACTGCAGCTAATTATCGACGCCTTTCCAATAATCCCAGCACTCGATCGACACTTCCAGTCAATTTTGTAAATTGTCGGCACGCTCTTTTAATTTCCAGCAACTGTTGACATCTCATTGTCGATCTCAGCACCTAATCGAGTTTTTTCTGATGATTTTTGTAAGTTTTTGATGTTCCCAATTAGCTTCCAGCATCAGGTGGGTGTTTAATCGTTGTTCTCGTGTTCTTCCTTGCATAGATTGTTCCAGTAGCCATCTCAATAGTCTAATCTAACTTAGCCAGGATTATCAGGGTAAGCATCAGTCTTTTTCTCTATTTTACCACGACTATTGTTCCATATCTCTCGCTTATGTTTTTTGTTTGATGAAATGTCCGGAATGAAGGGATCTGAGAGGAAGAAAGTGGTTTGTGGTGTAGATCGTAGATCTTGTGTAATTTCTGACTCAATCTAGAGAAGCATGCCTCGGCGTCTTTATAAACGTCGGGACATCGAAGTAAGAAATTCCCTTCCTCTTGGCTAGCAAACCACCCTTCATAAATTCATTGTCTAAGTTGCGCAAGATTGTATTATGAACCCAAATTTTACGCAAGATTGTATTATGAATCTTCACGTAATCTTCCATTGCATGTTAAATGTCGAATAGTTTATTATAAATCGACATATTAGTTACCAAGATAAAAAAAATTATCTTATAGTAAGAACATATGTGATAAAAGGAATAAATAAAACTAGGCAAGGAATAAATGAGTAAAACAAGCAATAAGTCCCAGACTAGTGCCTCAAGAGGCCGACTTAATGAAGGGTCGAACCGGCCACTAGATGATCAATTCAGGGGGCATTAGAAGTGTTTCTGTCATGATTGATGGAGGTACACCATCATATTCATAAGGCTCAGTAGGCCATTTGAGCCTCAAACATGGGGTCGACGACTCACTTCTCCACACATGGAAATAGTTAGGGGTGAGTATGCGTTCTATTCAAGGGACGCATCGGGGCAGGGCACCTTTGGTTGCCATCTGGGACTCAATACCCGAAATGTGCTTAGTTAGACATGAAACATAAACTTAAGAGGAATATGAAATTGATTTACCTCAACTTTAGAAAAGAATGTAGAAATCAGAAATCTTTATACTTCAAGAATTTGAAACTATGATTATAACTCATAATCCGACCATTACAAAAATGGTGATTTATATTATTACAGTTTATTTTATTCAATAGCGCGTATAATTACCTTGTTAAAAATCATGATCTATAGATTCAATTGTTGCATACTTATAGATGCTCAAACATATTTTACTTGTCATTTTAGTGTCACTAGGAGGAAGAGTTTTTCTTACTAATCAGTTGGGTAGACCCCGTTTTGGGACATTTTTTTAAGGAACATAGGTTGGGAGTTTGCTTAGGAAATACCTCCGAGTGTCTTTTATGCAGTCTTTATTTTATGATTTTTTATTTAGCATTTTCCCCCATTTGGGTTGGACACTTGATTTGTATGAACTCAGTGTATCAAACTTATTTGTAATTCCAGTATTCAAATATGTTCACTTTTAATTTTTAGTTGGCTCTGTGATTCAGACATTGAGGTATTACTATAAACCTAGCTCCAAAAATTTATTTTCGCTGTGTATTTTAGTATTTTTGCAATGGTACTAATTTTATTATTGTTGTTTATTTATTTCATATCACTAGTGTCGGGCGGGCTTTTGAAATGTTGTGGAACTAGGTAAGGGTGTTACAATTGGTATCAAAGGCACAAGACGGTTAAATTTATCGTTCGAGATTGTTTGTTTCATAGTTAAAGAAGTTCTAACTTTACACATATGAAGTTAAGTCAAAGATTTGTTGGTCCATTTAAAATATTTGAATGCATATGTGAAGTCGCTTACTAGTTACACGTACCAGAGGAGATGAGTGGTTTACATAATGTGATCCATGTCCCATACTTGAGGAGAACAAACAGAGATCCTAATTAGGTGTTCAGTTGTTGGGACCCTTTTGATGAATTGTAGTCGACTGGAGTAATCATAGGAAAACGATGATGAACTTCAAAGCAATGAAGATTACACTTTTTTTATTCAGGTATGATTGTAATTTTTTAGAACGAAAATTTTATTTGAATGGGAGATTTATAACATCCTAATGTGCACTTTTGGCTCCGACCATGACTAATATTGTAGGCATCGCAGTCCAATTGGCGTATAATGATGCCCATCACTCCTAATTTCACGAATTAATTAATCAATAATCTTTCCCATTAGCAGGGTATTTTACGAGACTTATTTTGCCACGGGTCAAAGGTTCACGAGACATTTTCTTCGTGATATAATAAGGTCTTGTTTGTTAGTGACGTACTTGTAATTATCGGGTAACCTGGTCATTCCATTTCCCTTATATACGGAGAATCGATGTCACACCTCCCTTCTCCCATGCCTATCGAAATCGACGACTCCAATCTAGGGTTCCATTCGCTGCGGCGCTTGTAGAGAGACGCGCGTTGTTTCATCTTCCGTCGACTGGAGCGCACACAGAAATTCCTTTCTCTTTCATCGACTGGAGCCCACTCAGGAACCCATTCCTCTTTTGTCAACCTCTCCCCTTTATGTCAGCTTCGATTGCAGCTAATTGTTGATGCTTTTCCAATAATCTCAGCACTCGATCGACAGTTCCAGTATTTTTCTGTAAGTTTCTGGCACACTCTTTTAATTTACAGTAATTGTCGACGCCTCCTTGTCGATCCCAGCCCCCAATCAATGTTTCTACTTGTTCATCAGTCCATGCAAATTTACTTCTCACCCCACTACAAAAGAGATGATCTAGCCTACAGATCTTCACTTTCTACTAAAATGATCACGACCACTCTGTCTTATCGCACGAAAATCAGGCTTACGGTCACACCCATCCCATCGACTAAGGGTGAGACCTCCAGCAACTTCTAAAGATGCTCTCTCAAGCTAGACAAGTACTGCTTCCTAGACCAATCGCCACGGGAACTACGAAGGATCTGAGCTCCCGTCCCGGTCAAATATTCGACAGTCTAGCAAAAACTTAAAGAAAAGAAACTAAACAACAACGCCAAGTGACTAGCGTGAACCTAACGTTGAGCAACAAATGTACTCAACAATGTTAAATCTGGAATCATCAATAAGATCGGTCAACTCATGCACAAGCATTCCAAGCCTTGTATGTGTGTCTTCGTTATAGTTGTAACCCATACACAAGCACTGTAAACCTTGTGTGTGTGTGTGTTCGATGTCGTGATCACCCATGCACATGCACTCCAAGTCTTGTGTGTACGTGTTCGTTGTCGTGATCACTCATACATAAAAACTCTAAGTGATGTGTGTGCATGATCGCTGTCGCAGTCTCTAATAAGCAACCACTCTAACCCTTGCACGTATGTATTCGTTGTCGCAATCACAAATACACAAGCACTCGAAGTCATGTGTGTAAGTCGCATGTGTTCACTGCCGCAATCATCCATACGCAAGCACTCCAACTCTTGTGTGTATGTGTTCGTGATTTGATCCCCCATATAAAGGCACTCTAAGCCTTGTGTGTATGTGTTCGTTGTCACGATCACCAATACACAAGCACTATAAGTCTAGTGCAAATGTGTTTGTTGTCAAGATAACCAATACACAAGCACTTTAAGCCTTGTGTGTATGTGTTCCTTGTAGCAATCACCAATACACAAGCACTATAAGTATTGTGTACGTCTTCACGGTCACGATCACCAATACACAAGCACTATAAGCATTGCGCGTATGTGTTCATTGTCACGATCACCCATATACAAGCATTCCTAGCTTTGTACGTAAATATGTTTGTTGTCGTACTCACCGCTACAAAAGCCCTCCAAGCCTCTTGTGTGTGTGTATTTGTTGTCGCAATCACCAATACAAAAGCACTTTGAGTCTTGTTGATCACTAATACACAAGCATTACATGCCTAGTGCATAAGAGTTCAATGTCGCGATCACCAATACACAAGCACTCCAAGCCTTCTGCATACATGATCATTTTCGTGATCACCAATACACAAGCACTCCAAGTCTTGTGCATACGTGTATATTGTCCCGATCATCAATACACAAGCAGTCCAAGCATTGTGTGCATGTGTTCGTTGTCACGATCACCGATACACGAACACTCTAAGAATTGTATGCATGTGTCGTTATCGCGATCACTAAACACAAGCACTCGAGGTCTTGTGCGTACATGCTCGTTGTTATGATCACCAATACACAAGCACTTCAAGCCTTTGTGTACATGGCCGATGTTGCGATCATCAATACACAAGCACTCTCGTGATCACCAATACACAAGCACTTTAAGCCTTGTGTATGCATGCCAATGTCGCAATCATCGATACACAAGCATCTCAAGCCTTGTGTGTGCATGTTCAATGACATGATTCATGATACACAAGCACTCCAAGCCTTGTGTGTGTTCGCTACTGCAGTCACTGATACACAAGCACTCTAAAGCTTGTGTGTGTGCTCGTTGCCGCGATCACCGATACACAAACACTCTAAGCCTTGTGCATATGTATTCGCCATCATGATCACCCATACACAAGTACTCTAAGTCTTGTATGTGCGTGTTCTTTGTCCTGATCACCTATATACAAGCAGTCCAAGCCAAGTGTGTACGTGTTCGCTACCACAATAACCCTTACCAAAAAAATCTATGACCATCCTTATAGAGCCTGCAAACTAGGAAAACAAACTAAATCATCATTCAAACCAATTGGTAAGAATGATTCTCCTAGAACCCTCTACCTGTTGCACATGGATCTATTTGGTCCTATCTCCACTCAAAGCTTAGCAGGCAAGTTTTATACATTAGTCATTGTAGATGATTTTTGTAGATTCAACTGGGTGTTCTTTCTAAGAGCTAAGTCAGAAATCTTCAAGATCCTCTCAAGGTTCAATAGACATATTCAATCTGAATTCAATACTCAGGTTGCTGTGATCAGAAGTGATCATGGTACTGAGTTTGAAAACCAGTTAATCTGTAGATTCTGTGAGGATGAATGGATAAGGCAAAGCTTTTCAGCTACTAGAACCCCCAAACAAAATGGGGTGACTGAAAGGAAAAAAAGAACTCTAATTGAATCAGGAAGGACATTATTAGCTGAATCCAATTTGCCAAAGTCCTTCTGGGCTGAGGCAGTTAATACAGCTAACTATGTTCTGAATAGAAGTCTCATCCACAAAACTAAGTTAAAGACTCCTTATTAGTTATTGAAAAGAAAGACACATATAGTCACATACTTTAGAATTTTTGGGTGTACTTGCTTCATTCTGAACAATGGAAAAATACAACTTGCCAAATTTGACAAAAAGGCTGATGATGGGATATTCTTGGGATACTCCCCATCAAGCAAGGCCTATAGGTGTTATAAAAAGAGCTCTCTCAAAATTGAGGAGTCAATGCATGTAGTGTTTAATGAGACTAACATGTTCTCCAAGGGGAAGGAAACTTCCACCAATGTCATATTGCAGGAAGAAGACCAGCTGGCAGATCAAGTTGAAAGGCTCAGCATCATAGATCACTCATCAGGTTGTCAGGACAAAGGCAAACAGCCAACTGATAATGAATCAGATGAAGACTCTGCTTCAGATGATAATAACATTTAGGCACCTGCTCTGCCAAACACAAAGACTATTCTAGAGAATGAAAATGTTGCTCCCACAATCAATGAGGAAGAGGGAATTCATGAGGATGTCAATCCAATGAACAACTTAACAAGAAATAGGATGACCCTAAAGGATCACCCTCCAACTCAAGTTATAGGAGATATAACAGTGGGAGTGAAGACAAGAAATCAGGTCACAAATGAAACTATGTTGCAGTGTTTCCTCTCACAGTATGAGCCCAAGAAGTTTGAAGAAGCAGATAGTGATCCCCACTGGATAGTTGTCATGCAAAAGGAACTTGCACAGTTTGAAAGGAACAAAGTATGGTCTCTAGTTGAAAGACCAAGAAATTACTCAATCATAGGAACAAAGTGGGTATAAAAAAATAAGATGGACTCAAATGGAGTCATAATCAGGAACAAAGCCAGACTTGTTGCTCAAGGATACAGGCAAGAGGAGGGTATTGACTACAATCAGACATTTGCTCCAGTGGCTAGACTGAAAGCAATCAGAATGTTCTTTTTCTATGTTGCACATATGAAGATCAAGGTATATCAAATGTATGTGAAGAGTGTTTTCCTAAATAGAACTCTTCGAGAAAAAGTACATGTAGAGCAACCCCCAGGTTTTATCAATCCATCTAATCTCTCTTTTGTCTATAAACTAGATAAAGCAATGTATGGTCTCAAGCAAGCTCCAAGTGCTTGGTAGGAGATTTTATCCACCTTCTTCTAGAAGACTCCATTGTAAGAGGTAAGGTGGATAAAACACTTTTCACTAGAGCACATAAAAATCAGCTACTTCTAGTACAGATCTATGTAGATGATATAATATTTGGCTCAACAGACCAAAGACTTTGCAAAGGGTTTGTTGACCTAATGCAGTCCAAGTTTGAAATGAGTAGTATGAGGGAACTGTCCTACTTTCTTGGCCTTCAAGTAAAGCAAAATGCAAATGTCATTTTCATATCTCAATCCAAGTATACCAAAGAGTTTATCAAGAGGTTTGGGATGGAAAATGCCTCTGTCATGAAAACCCATATGGCTACCAATATTGTATTGGATAGAGATGAAAAGGGTAAGTCATTTGATCAAAAGACTAACAGAGCAGTCATTAGCTCACTCCTCTATCTTACAGCTAGCAGACCAAATATCATGTTTGTTACATGTATATGTGCTAGATTTCAGGTTGACCCCAAAGAATCTCACATGAGTTCTGTAAAAAGAATACTCAGATATCTAAAGGGTACACCTGAACATGACTTGTGGTATCCCACAGAATCTGGATTTGATTTGATAGGCTATTCAGATGCAGATTATGCTGGATGCAGGCTTGATAGAAAGAGCACCTCAGAAACTTGTCAATTCCTGGGTGCTAAACTGATCTCCTGGTTTAGCAAAAAGCAAACCTCAGTCTCTACTTCTACAGCTGAAGCTGAGTATATTGCTGCAGGAAGCTGTTGCTCACAAATATTGTGGATGCAAAATCATTTGTTAGACTACAACTTTAGTCTTGAGAACTCCACAATATTCTGTGACAGTTCTAGTGTTATTTCTATAACTTCCAATCATTTTCTCCACAGTAGAACTAAACACATGGAGATAAGCCACCACTTTCTCAGGGACAATGTAGAGAAGGGTAAGATCAATCTTCAACACATTTCCACTAATAATCAAAGGGCTGACATATTCACTAAGTCACTTGATGAAAGTAAGCACAATTTCTTCATCAATGCACTGGGAATACTTGATGGAGCACCTTAGGACACATTTATTATGTAATAAGATCTATTTTCTATAGAAAGGCATTGCTGGGAAAAACAGCAAAAATTTTGAGAAAACATAACTGGTTAATCAGAGCTGCGTCGAATACAAATCGACGCATCGTCGATTTCTACTCGACGCCAGCTTCAAGAGCTGTCTTGGATAGTTAATTTGAATGGCACTCGACGCAGCGTCGAATTCGTATCGACGTTTACGTCGACATAAAAGTCGTTGCTTTCAATCGAATCCACGTCAACTTCCACTCGACGCCACATCGACTTCTCAAAGCGCGCGCAGACTTGATTTCTAGAAGCTACTTCGACAAGTTTTGGCGCGCAGAATCCACTCCTTTTCGACAATGCTTCGAATACAACCCTAAGTTGCGACGATTCATCTTCTCAAAGCAACACAGTCGTTATACTTTATTGTGCATTCGAATTCTCTCCCTTTCGCTCTCCTCCTTTTCTGCATCTCTACCTCTTTCTTTTCCTTTTCTTGCAGGTATACGTCGATAATCAATGGATCCATCTAAAGATCAAAGAGAGATTCTTGATGCAGTTGATTTGGCCCTAGAGACATTGTTGTCTCAGTTCTCTTCCTTATATCTCAACTTCTCAGACGATTGTTATCACAAATTATGTATTCAACATCAAAGGCTACGAAACCTCACTGCCCAGACGAAAGCCATTGAAGAGGAGCTAAGATTATCAGTGATGCCTGCTGAGGTCTTTATATCCTTCTTCAGTGACATAAAGCAAGGGGAGAAGTGCGACAGCAGACCCCCTCCAGATTCAGTATACACTGCAAATCTCTATTCTCCTTATGTTTCTGAAGGAGAACCAGACATCACCTCCAAGTTCTTTCTGACACCTGCACCATTCTCTCCCTCCAGAACTCTGTCTGCAATCCAGGGGAGTCATCAAAACAGGGAGAGCATGATCTCTTTTCAAATGATGAGGATTATTGGAGAAGCCTGCAGGAGTTTTCAGAATGGGTTGATTCACCCATTCCTGAGACAACAGATATCAAGCCTGATTCTGAGGATTCAACAACACTACCACCTGCAGTGCCTGCTCCTGCTTATGATATTATCCCTTCTTCTCCTGATTCCACACCAGCCCGGCTTCCTCATGTACCTACTCCAACAATACTAGCACCAGCTCCCAGACAAAGGGACACATTCAGAGGAAGAAATCCATTCAGAGGAAGGAGATATGGGAGAGATAACAAACAAAGGGGATATGAGAGAAACGGACCTTTTGGGGAGAGATATACAAAGGAACAGATGAAACAATTCAAAAAGGATAGGTCATACAACAAGACCTATGAGAAAATTGAAATACCTGAAAATCAGATGAAGTTATACATTGACCCAATTCTTGAAAAAGTCTTTGAAGAGGTTAGAGAAAGAGAACAATATGAGTATGAGGCTACTCAAAGAGAAATTGAAGAAAAGAGAGAAATTCATTGAAAGGCTGAAAAAAGGCAAAAATGTTGTGGAAGAAGAGCAATTAAAAGAGGCAATTCAAATTCCAAACACTCTGTTTGACTCTTCCAAATATGCTGTCAAGAATCCTCAAGCTAAAGTCCTGACATACAAAGGACAACTTAACAAAAGGGATCTTGGATGTAACCAAGATATGGAGGATCAGCCATATAAAAAGAAAAAGAAGATTGTATTCAAGACAGCTCCAACTTCTAATAATCCACAATCAATATTCATGGTGTCAGACCCAGATTCAGGAGAGCTTGATCTGGTTGAACTAAATGACATGACTGCAAAAATCATCAGTCTTGGATTCCAGATTAAAGATGTCTATCCTGATGCAGAATCTGATCTGGAGAAATTATTCAAAGGACATGACAAAATCCAGCAGAATCCTGATAAAGCCAAACCAGCAAATTTCAAATATGTTGAAAGAAAGTTTAGAAAAGTGTATGAAGCCTTATCTATGTTTCTCAAAAAGAGAAAGCAGAACACCTTTTTGGGTAATTAAATTCTGATGAACCTTCATCTATATTAATCAGAAGTTTTAGCTTGGTGTCATTCTTGTTTATTGTATATTTGTTTGTGCTCAACTTTATAATTCAGTATGATTGAAATCCCTTAAAATATTTGTAAAATTTGTTAAGATAAATATGGGGAGATTGTTGGGAAAAACACCTTAAAATTTATCTTACAAATTATGTACAAGTGATTTCATTATCTAGATTCATTGTTCATGTTGTATAGAGAGTGTAATTAGGTCATTAGATGTCTTAGGATGTCACACTCTCATTAGGGTGTCAAAGACCAGTCCAAAAAAGTCCAAAATTCAGTTGAGTTAAATCTGCGTCGATAGAAGTCGACGTAGCTTCGACTGCAAGTCGAAGTAACTTCGAATAGAAGTAAGAATAACTTAGACTGGAAGTCGATGTATAAGCTGAAGTCGACGCAACGTCGAAATGTACTCGACGCAGAAGACAGAGTCAGTCGAAGCAGCATTTGAAGTGGACGCAACTTGGACTTAAATTCGACGCAGAAGGAAGAGCTCTAAGTCTATGCTTTCATCTTGACGGATACGTCGATAAGTATTCAACGCAAAGTCGACTGCAGAGTTCATTTCTAAGCTAAGGAGAATTTCGATGCAGCTTCTATTAGAAGTCATAGGTGCGTCGATAAGGAGACAAATGTATTCGACGCTATGTCGAATACATACAGAATTAGGATACTTTCTGTATTCTTTTCTAAAGATGATTCAGAAGTTATATATGGAATTGATTTGGTTTGTAACGGGTCGTTTATAACCAAGAATGGAAAGGATGACTCCAGAGACACAATAAAGACATTTCTGGAAGATATCCAATAAGGGATTGACGGGTAGTCAACAGAAATAGAAAGAGAATATTATTATCCCTTGGACATTCCTATTAGGGATACAATATAAGAGGAAATGAATTCAAATACTATGCGACAGAAGAATAAGGATACTCAGGAAGATTCAGAACAAGTCTATTATTTTGTCTTCTTCTTCCTTGAGCTCTCCCTCTCTCTCTCAGCAAGGACTTATCTACTGAAATAGAGATCCATCAACAATACTAAGTGTCTGAATCCTCAGTGATTGCTGAAGGAGGATTCAACCAAAAGAACATTTTTCATCTTCTTCTTTCTTTTACTCTTTGTCTTTATTGTAATCTGAGTAAAGAGTCCTTAGAATTCAGCTGGTTCAAAATCTCCATACCAAAAGATCTAGTTTGGTTCTAAGAGTCTCCTTACCAAAAGACTCAGTGGTTCTAAGAGTCTCCTTGTCAAAAGACTCAGTGATTGGTTATAAGAGTCTCCTTATCAAAAGACTCAGTGGTTCTAAGAGTCTCTTTATCAAAAGACTCGGGCACTGGATAGTGTATTCCTACCAAGGTGGTAGAAGAGTGGAGTACTCGTATTTTGGGGAACCACTATAGCTCTTGTCTCATTTATGCTGTGATTTTCTGTGCTGTCCATTTACTTTATTTCTGCATTCTGTACTTGCTTAATTTTGTGTTGGATAGCTGAATGCATAGTTGTTAGAAGTGTTTTTATTGTGTTGTGCATAATAAATAGAAAAAGTTTTTAAACTCTATTCACCCCCCCCCCCCTCTAGAGAATACTCAGAGGTCTCACTGTGCACTTTCACGCTCGTCCATCTCCCGTCCGCCGCGACTTCGGCTTCGACTTCCGCGGCTTCGCCTCCTATCTTCCGCGATTCCCGCGGCTACCGCGTCTTTGTCTTCGCCTGACTGCAGTTGTCGTCGCGGATTTCGTCGGGCCCGACCGCAGTTCCCATACTGAGCCCGCGAGTCGTTCCTTTCGTTCCAGCCTTCTGCCGCAAGCGTCGGTCGGCACAGTCAGCTCTTCTTCTCTACATGGCTATTTGAGCCATTCCTGGCGCCGGATCTATGCTGGCTTGAATCCGTGATTGCTTTTCCGGTGTTCGTTCTCCCTTCTTGCGAGGATATATCTTCCTCTCCATGCGTGATTGTGATTCTCCGTCTCTTCTCCTCTTTCTATGAGTGAGACTCTTCTCCTTTAGCAGTCCTATGATTTCTATTCTAAGCTTGCAATGTTGGGAAGTGTTGAATCTCTGAATGTCTCCTCCGGTGGGAGTGCCCCTCAAGATCCTCTGCCTTCTACTGGATCTCTTCATACCACCCATGATCACGGGACTCCTCAGATCACTACCATTAAATTGGATGGAACAAATTATCTCCCGTGGGCTTGTTCCATTACTCTGGCTCTCAAGAACCGTCGTCTATTTGGATACATCAGTGGTACTACCAGGGCACCGATTACTACCTCCCTGGATTGGTCCCAATGGGAATCTGAAAACTCCTTAGTGATGTCCTGGCTGACCAACTTCATGCAGGAGTTTATTGCCCGCAACTACTTATTTCTGGACACTGCGGTTGACATTTGGAAGCGAGCCGAGATTACCTATTCCTGTCGTGGGAATGTCGCTCAGATTTTCCAATTGCGGCGAAGGATATACTTCTTGCGCCTAGGGGACCGTCCCCCCGCTGCCTACTACCTGAAGTTTACCCAATTTTACCAAGAATAGGATACCCTTTCGATTCGCTTACTCTTGTCTCCTCTGAAATATCCGGTACGATACGTATCCGGTACGGCGGTACGCCAAAATTTAAAAAATAAGGATAAGGGTGTGGCGGGATACGTTGTATTAAATATAATAACTCTATATGTATAATCTCACAAATGTAATTAAAAGTCCTCAAAATAATAAAACATCAAGCATAATTGCATAAATCACCAATTGAAGTACAAATTCATAGTTAATGCAATATAATATGAAGTACTCAAACAAAAAATATTCATAATCATTTCAAATTTAAAGATGTTTATCAGTCATTTCCTTCCTCTTCTTCCCCATTATTGGAGATTAACGCATCTTCAACTTCTAGTTCGTCTAGACAAGTTAGCACAATATTAAACATAGAAAAATTCATGTTAAACAAGTAGAAACAGTACCAATCTAAAACATCTAATCTTTAAATATATAGTAAAAAAAATGATAAAATTTAAATCAAATTCTTTATAGTTTAAATTAAAAAAGATACTTAAATCTAAAGTACATTTTGTTACTATAATAAATAAAAATCACTAGTTGCATTTCTGGGTAATTTTTATTTTCTAAAAGACACGCAGAAATCTTTTGTTTACTTCAGAAAAACATACTTTTATTACAATATGCAGAACAATCTACCAAGTCGAAGTGTATCTACAGACTAGAATAACAAGTGTATCCACGAGTATCGGGTACGTACCGGTATCGGATACGTACCTGGTACGGGTACGTGACCCTCAAGGAAGTATCGGTGCTTCATAGATCCTCGACTTGCTGCAGTCATGTGGGATGAGTGAGTGTAGACCTACTGACATCCCAATTGAAGTCAACCATAGATTGGGAATAGATGATGGAGAAGTGGTTGTCGATATCACTGGATTTCAACAACTGGCTGGTTCCTTATCTATCTATCTCATACTCGCTCGGATATTTCGTATGTCGTCGGTGTCATCAGCCAGTTCATGCACTCACCAAAAACCTGTCACTTAGAAGTTGCTCACTGAATCCTTCGGTACCTCAAGTCCTCTCCTGGAAAGGGTATCCTGTTCTCCCCGGGCAAAGAATTGACTGTTGAAGTCTATACTGATGTTGATTGGGCCGGCTCAGTTTATGACCAGAGGTCCACCTCTGGTTATTGTTTTCTAGTTGGTGGTAATTTGGTAACTTGGAGAAGTAAAAAACAACATGTAGTTGTCAGGTCAAGTGCAGAGGCAGAATTCAAAGCTATGGCTCATGGGATTTGCGAATGACTGTGGATTAAGTCCCTTTTGAACGATCTTGGAATGGAAAACAAGGACCATGTGAGAGCATTGCTCATAATCCAGTCTAACATGACCACACAAAGCATGTGAAGGTTGGCCGCCACTTCATCAAAGAGAACATAGAAAGAGGAGTTGTGAGCACATCATTTGTCCCCTCAGATCAACAATTAGCTGATGCTCTCGCCAAGGTGTTAAGTCAGAGTGTTTTTGGAAAAATCATGTGCAAGTTGGGCATGCAAGGCATCACACGCCCAACTTGAGGGGGAGTGTTAGAATTATGTTATTTTTCTGGTTGTATTTTCCCTTTATTTCCCTTTGTGTATCTCGCTCCTATAAATAGGAGTAAGCCTCCTTTCAATGAATTAATTCAATTTTCTATTCTCCAACAACAACACTATACACTTTTTCCACGGTCCTGAAAGATGAACATATATGTCGTATGTGCTAAGATTGGAAATAAACCGAAGATACAATGGTAAATGTAGTGCTTTGGTGAGACTAATGCAATATGGGAAGCAAGAAAAATATGTTGGAAGTTTGATATCTTGAAAATTGATCATTCCTCCGAAGAAATGGCAGTCTAGTTCAATATGCTTTGTATGCATATGAAAGAGGAGGTTCTCAACAATGTGAATGACAGATCGATTATACAACAACATGGGAAGAGAGACACCAAAATCGATCAAAGGCTCTTACGCAAGTGAGCTTGGAAACAACAATGACCATTGAGCAATATTCAGCTCTGCAAGAACTTGCGACTTACTCTTCCATGTAACAAGATGATCATCAAAGTGTGAAAGTACTAATTCAAAGGTAGATCGGCAATCATCAATGGATCAGACATAGTCAACATCGGAATAGATCATAAGGGAGAGGGTAAAAGATAGTTGGTAGATAAGTCCATGTTCAAGGAGCTTTAGATATCGAAAAATGCATTCAATTGTCTGCAAATAGAAATGTTTGAATGTGTGACAATCAAATAGATCAGCTTCTCAACCAAATAATAACAATACTCTAGACTGTGTAACAACAGGTCGAAATCAAAAGCAATAAGGAGAGCTCCAGATTGGCATGCATGGTATCAATTGGTTTACACACCAAATAACCAACATTTTGAAGAAGCTTTGAATGGTACTTCCTCGAAGAAAAGATGATTTAATTCACAGAAAGCTACCTCAATCCTCAAGAAGTAACAATGTTTTAAGATCTTTCGTCTAAAAATGCTTAGCCAGGTGATGTTTAACGATAAAGATTCCCACTATATCGCCGCATATGATGATAATGTCACGAACATATATCAGCAGAATCACAACACCCACTTGGCAATGAAGGGTAAAAAGAGAGAGTGGAGGAGTTGCAACAGAAGTAAATAGCTCGAACCACTTCGATAAATTTCTCAAACAGGATTATATGGGATTGTTTTAGGTCATACGGAGATTTCCACAAATGACAAGCAAGATAAACTTATGTAGTCTTATGGCCGGGTACATGTTGCATCTAAATTGACTCACTCAAATCATCGTTGAGGAAGACATTTAAAATATCAAGTTGATGCAACTACTAATGTTAGTGATGTTTAGTTTCACAACTTGAGAGATGGTATCATCATAATCAATGCCTTAATGATGAGTAAATTCTAAGGACACGAGCGGCACATTGAGGAACTCAATTGAGCCATATGGTTTTATTTTGTAATGAAAACTCGATGGCCACCAATATGAGATTGTTGCAGATGTACAGAGACGAAATCCTACGTACAATTGGCCTAGAAGCCTGCACCTCTGGCATGAATGGAGTTGGCCTAGAAGCCTGCACCTCTGGCATGAATGGAGTGGTGAACGAAGAAAGAGAGCAAGTGCATCTGTGCCCTGCCATCTGATAAAAGGAAACAAAACTCTATACAGGATGAGCTATATATAAGAGATCCATTGATGCAGAAATATCATCAGTAAGTAATGGGTCTGAATGGCGAACTCTACGTAGGGCAAACTATTTCTATAAGTGGCCAAGGTGTTGGGAGAAGAGGTGGGGTGCAATAACTAGTGGAGTTGGTGTAGCTTATGGAGCTAGTATAGATGGTGGAGCTAGAGAAGCTGGTATAGTTGTGGATCAATGACAGGAGTAAGGATGGCAAAATGTACAACCAACTCTCCAGACAACATCTAGCAATGATACTTCGTGAATAAGGATCTTGTATCACAAATGAAGAAGAGAAAAAGTTACTGAGCATTTATCATATTGAGTAAGACTACTAACTAATAGTAAATTGAAGCCAGAATCAGGAACAAGAAAAACAAAGCAAAGTTTGATAGTACAATGAGAGCCAATCCAAAAACAATGGTGATGGCACCATTATAGATGATAGTATATTGTTGAAGTAGATTTGATATAATGTAAGGTCTCCTGATGTGTCATATAGACCATAGCTCCAGAATCTACAATCCAAGATGCACCATGAGATAAGTAAGATGTACCTTCCATCGACACATAAGAGAAGGGAGTCAAAGAAGATAGCTAAATATTTCATGGAGTCCTTGAAGAAGCTCCTCAACACCCAAAATAAGTGTTCATATCAGGAGAGGAAAATAGGAAAATACGATCAGATGGATGGGGTTGTTGTGATCGTTAGGATGGGTACTCATGCATATGCAAACATATAGCATGTGAATGATTTGGCGCGCACATGAGCAGGTGTTACGGGGTTACCTTGGCCACCCTGATTGTCGCGTCCCCTATTACGCCCATTACGTTTAGTACACCTTTGAGGACACCTACAAGCTCGGACAGTGGTTGGGTAGGATGTAGGAGGGCCTATTGAAGGGGAACTTAAGGAGGGGAATAGGGGCAGAGTCATTTCAGCAAAAGGAGTAATTTTGAGGAAGCAAACATTCGAGATGAAAAGAATTGTCGTAGCAGAAAAGAACGTTCAATCGGACTGTAGTGGAGATGAGGTTGAACTTGGGCCATTAGCATGGCAATGGCAGTGACCCCTCAATGGGCCCATTAAACAGTAAGATCAGTTGTCAAAGGGTGTTGTCAAAGCCCAGCATAAAAAATGTCCATGAATTTTGCCACCGAAGGCTACATATCTTCAGTGGCTCCAAGAGTGTGGGAACTGTGCTCTCAAAATTGATCATATAAATGTTGCAAACTTTCTCAGCCAAAATATAAGCAATGAAGCTCATGTCATATGGGCTTGGCAGATTCGTGTTTTATAATAAGTTCATAGGGATTTGTCTCAGTGGAATTCGTAGATCATCTCAAAGTCACTTAGAAGTGACAGTGAAAGGATCATGAATCACAAGATGGAGAAGGTTGCTCATTTGAAGTGCGCGATGAAACGAGGTCACACACTGGCATGTCTCGAACAATTAAAAAAGAGTGATGATCAAAATTTCCTCACGATGCCTGTTGAAAAGAAGACAATCGCCAGAACAATGTTGATGAAAGTATTAGAGAAGTCCCCATGACCATAAGAGTTTTTTGTCTATCAGGATCCCAATAGTTTTTATCGGGAGACTTGTAGAGATGAAGGTTTAAATAAAATAGGTATGAACTATCGATATCTCATATCGTCAATCAGATAAGGCCAGAGACTATCAATGAGTGGAGACTGCAGATATCAAATAACTGATATTTTTTATCGACAGACAGATAAGGAAAGAGGTCATGATCTTTTGAATAGATATAGCAGAGGCCCATTTGAATTCGCTCAGGAGATGGCGATGATAGAGGCTCCAATGAGGGACACCAGCGGAAGCAGTGAAGGTTATAGCAAAGGACTACAAAGCAAGTCGTAAGGGAACCACCAAACTCAACCACCCAATGCAGAATCGTTCAACGATGAGTATGGCGCTGAGAAGCTCTATTATGGTTTGGCCATGAAGATGAATAGTAAGAAGCCTCTACCTCGACGAAAGGGGATAGGAGGGCTCGTCCTCAATACTGGTAGGGGGAACATGAATAGCAGTCGGCAATGAAAGGGCATCAATTAGAGTAAGGTTTTACCTTGTTTTGATACCATGTAGAAGAATTGGGGAGAAAAGCTCAATTCATTGTTTGGGGATGAATAGTCATCTCATATTTATATAAAAAGTTGTTCAACATTTGAACTATACAAACTGTATGTGGCAAAATCAATGATGATCACGTCGATTAATACTTCTTATGAGTTTGATATGATCACCCACAGAAATACTAGAGAGTTGCAAGTTTCCCACAATAGTTATCGAGTAGCTAACTAGAGTTCATGCCTCCTCCAAAGAAGTGTCTTCATGCTCAATAAATTCAGACGACTGGTACTACTGAGCTAAGGTAAACATAAACCAATGTCTTGTTCCGACAGGAGTGAAAAAAAAAAGTTAATTTCTTCCAACCAAAATCAAATTCATCTCAAAAGGCTCCTTCTTAGTATAAATTAGTTGCTCTTCCGGAATAATGTTCTTCTAACTCACAAGTGACTTCATTTAGTGAGCACAAAGCAACTTCTTCTCTACGGCAATGTTCGTCTTCATGCCCAACTCATCGTCCAAAGAGAGAATTTTATATTTATGGTAAAATATAAGAGATAACTACATGAGTAGACGTATTTATGCCTTTTTTATTATGAGTAATATTTGCTCTGAATTTTACTCAATCTGGCTTTAATTGGTGTCTTGTAATTATCCGACATGTAATGGTGAGCGACACTGATTTTTTTCCAAATAGCTAAGATCTGAAATGTTGATGCTACATAATTAAAAGTTACAAGTTGAACATGAATGTTACGTCTGGCGTCATTACCAGATTCTCCGAAGATTACTGTGCACGTCGACCAAAGGAGAAGGCGGAGGAAGACCGGGCTGAACCATCTGGTTCAACCCGCCAATATTAAATAAGGAGCAGTGGGGCTGAACCGCACCGGTTGAGCCCCTATGGAGGCCGGCCGGCCTCCATGGGTCCGGGTGCTATATAATACCGGACCCTCTTTGGAGAAGGCATCAATGAAGTATTATTCAGGTTCATCTTCTCCCTAACCCTAATTTCTTGTAGCCATAGCTCTCTTTCTCTCTTCTTCCCCGTAGATCGTAACATTTGGTATCAGAGGATCTTTCCTCCAACCATGGTGACATGCACCGAAGCCGAGAATGCGCGTTTGGCCACCATCGAAGAAAACTATGTAGGGTTGGCGGATTCGGTGGCAGTGATCGAAGAACAAGTGAAAACGTCCCAAAACAATATGGAGGAACGCTTGGATACGCGTATGGAGGAGATTAAAGCCCTCCTAGTGCAGAATCTGAAAGGGAAAGCCGTTGTCGCTGAAGGATCGGAGGCCGAAGCGTCTTATCAACCGCCCGCACCACACATCGGAGGCGGAATGGCCGAAAACTTGCGGCAGACACACGTCTGGACTTCGCTCGTGCAGGTAATCGTCGGATCGATGTCGTCGACGAACGCGGGATGCGATTCCGACCCGTCCAGGGTCGTCGACCTTCAGGGCCGTTCGACAGAGGGACTTCCGGCATATCACGCAGAGCCTGGAGCTCTTCCAGGAGGCCGCATGGAGGGCGGCACCAGCCGATCGGGAGTCTGGAGATCGGCAGATACGGCGTCTGGGCCAGCGGGTCTCGGATGCTACCAGCCGGCCTGGAGTGGAGAAGGACAGCAGCCGGGGCACGGTTGGCGGCCGTCGGGTCAAGGCACAGGTCCCCTTCGACCTACGGGAGCGCAGGGCGTGCCGATGGGAGGCATGGCCAGAATTTTTCCGCCCCCACCAGCCTTGGCTCCGCCTACAGGGTACGGGAACGGCAACCCGTGGCAAGAAAGACCTCCCATGGCCAATCCATGGGGCGGCGGACAGCAATTGGGCAACGGACCGGAATGAGGACGACTTTATCAAATGGGGCAGGCGGCGGGGTACGTAGCAGCCCCACCAGGGCCACCCAACCATCCGAGAGAGCAACGGTGGCCAGCTGGTCATGGGCAAGGAGGTTACGGGATGGCAAACCAGCGGCCTTACATGCAGCCCAAACGCACCCGCATGAATTTTCCTAAATTTCGGGGCGGAGACGCACTGGAATGGGTGCAAAAGGCGGAACTGTTTTTTACTTATCAAGACATTCCCGAAGATCAGTGGGTACAACTTGCGGCCTTCCATCTGGAAGACGACACATACCAGTGGACACAGTGGTTCATACGAGAATATGGATATGCTCCATGGGCATATTTTGTGGAGGGATTCTCGGCCCGTTTTGGACGCTTGGAGTACGAGGATGTGGAGGCGACGTTACAAAAACTCCGTCAGAAAGACACCGTGATGGAGTACCGTACAAAGTTCGAGAAGCTGGCCAATCGGGTCAGTTGGGAGGAAAAGACCCTCCTCAGTTGCTTCATATCAGGGTTGCGGGATGAGTTGCGGGATGAGTTGCGAGATGAGGTCCACGCCTATATGCCACGAAGTCTGAGCCATGCCATCAGCTTGGCAAGGATACAGGAGGAGAGATTCAATCGGCAGAGAACCCGTACAGCGGTGAGAGCTCCTACGGTTGTACACCCTCCTCTGAGGGCTCACCCGGCCGAGGGCCGGCCGACAGTGACAAAACTGACGTGGCAGGAACTTCAGAGCAGGAAGGAGAGGGGGTTATGCTTCAACTGTGATGAGCAGTACACCCGAGGGCACGCATGCCAGAAGGTCCAGGTATTCATGCTGCAGGAGAAAGCGGAAGATGTTCCTCACACTGAAGAGGAGGGAGAGTTGGCTATTGAAGACTTTGGAGTATCCATCCAGGCCCTGGAGGGTGGTACCCCATCTCCGACCTTACGCCTAGTCGGGAGGGTCGGCAGGGAGACGGTGACGATCTTGATGGACAGCGGGAGCACTCACAACTTCATCCAACCCGCTGTGGCCCAAAAGACGGGGTGTGACATCGATCGCGGCGCAGCTTTCCACGCCAGGGTAGCGGATGGACGTACACTGCAGTGCGAGGGAGTGATGAAGGGGGTGGAGCTCCGGATACAGGGTTACACTGGACATATTGATGTTTACTTATTGCCAATCCAGGGTTCTGACATGGTGTTGGGCGTACCGTGGCTGCGGCGACTTCGGCGGGTGACTTTCGATTGGGACCAGATGGTTATGGAGTTCAGCCAGCACGGGAAGGGGAATTGCTTGGAAGGCCTCAAGTCGTCTCAGGTAAAGGAGATCTCACTCCGCAGCGTGGAACGACTAGGGGCACCGGATAGTACGATGAACATCGTTACGGCGAGTAGAGCAGAGCCTACGGCTCCAACAGAGGTCTCGTCTCAGATGCAAGCCAGAGCTGACTTGTTCCAAGAGCCGCACGCTCTCCGCCTCCAGCTTGAGGACAAGCTGGCCATTGATGGGGGAGGGAATGTTACGCTTGGCGTCATTACCAGATTCTCTGAAGATTACTGTGCACGTCGACCAAAGAAGAAGGCGGAGGAAGACCGGGTTGAACCATCTGGTTCAGCCCGCCAATATTAAATAAGGAGCAGTGGGGCTGAACCGCACCGGTTCAGCCCCTATGAGTACCGTACAGAGTTCGAGAAGCTGGCCAATCGGGTCAGTTGGGAGGAAAAGACCCTCCTCAGTTGCTTCATATCAGGGTTGCGGGATGAGTTGCGGGATGAGGTCCACGCCTATATGCCTGCCACGAAGTCTGAGCCATGCCATCAGTTTGGCAAGGATACAGGAGGAGAGATTCAACCGGCAGAGAACCCGTATAGCGGTGAGAGCTCCTACGGTTGTACACCCTCCTCGGGGGGCTCCCCCGGCCAAGGGCCGACCGACAGTGACAAAACTGACGTGGCAGGAACTTCAGAGCAGGAAGGAGAGGGGGTTATGCTTCAACTGTGATGAGCAATACACCCGAGGGCACGCATGTCAGAAGGTCCAGGTATTCATGTTGCAGGAGGAAGCGGAAGATGTTCCTCACACTGAAGAGGAGGGAGAGTTGGCTATTGAAGACTTTGGAGTATCCATCCAGGCCCTGGAGGGTGGTACCCCATCTCCGACCTTACGCCTAGTCGGGAGGGTCGGCAGGGAAACGGTGACGATCTTGATGGACAGCGGGAGCACTCACAACTTCATCCAACCCGCTGTGGCCCAAAAGACGGGATGTGACATCGATCGCGGCGCAGCTTTCCATGTCAGGGTAGCGGATGGGCGTACAATGCAGTGCGAGGGAGTGATGAAGAGGGTGGAGCTCCGGATACAGGGTTACACTGGACATATTGATGTTTACTTATTGTCAATCCGGGGTTCTGACATGGTGTTGGGCGTACCGTGGCTGCGGCGACTTCGGCGGGTGACTTTCGATTGGGACCAGATGGTTATGGAGTTCAGCCAGCACGGGAAGGGGTATTGCTTGGAAGGCCTCAAGTCGTCTCAGGTAAAGGAGATCTCACTCCGCAGCGTGGAACGACTAGGGGCACCGGATAGTACGATGAACATCGTTACGGCGAGTAGAGCAGAGCCTACGGCTCCAACAAAGGTCTCGTCTCAAATGCAAGCCAGAGTCGGCTTGTTCCAAGAGTCGCACGCTCTCCGCCTCCAGCTTGAGGACAAGTTGGCCCTTGATGGGGGAGGGAATGTTACGCCTGGCGTCATTACCAGATTCTCCGAAGATTACTGTGCACGTCGACCAAAGGAGAAGGCGGAGGAAGACCGGGTTGAACCATCCGGTTCAGCCCGCCAATATTAAATAAGGAGCAGTGGGGCTGAACCGCACCGGTTCAGCCCCTATGGGGGCCGGCCGGCCCCCATGGGTCTGGGTGCTATATAATACCGGACCCTCTTTGGAGAAGGCATCAATGAAGTATTATTCAGGTTCATTTTCTCCCTAACCCTAATTTCTTGTAGTCATAGCTCTCTTTCTCTCTTCTTTCCCGTAGATCGTAACAATGAATGTTTGATATTCTAAAGTAGAGATATTTTTTCACTCAACTTTTTTGAGATTCTTCTGTTGTCGTACATGGCTCAAGACACATAAAAATGGTCAAGATTAGAATCATTTACATTACTCAGAGCATCTATTATCTTTTAAAATAAAGATCGTTTTTATAATGTTATTATTTATCTCTACTTCATAGAACCCTGAGCCTTCTCATTCTTCTTTTTTCTCTTCAACTTATGAATGTTAAAGCATCCTACTCTCTCGCACGCTGAGAAACTTTATAATGCAAAATTCTATGGCTTTACTGCTTATATCAAGTCATTTAAACATATTCTTAGCGGCCAACACATCACTTTTGTCTTCCTTCAAAAGCATTAAACTTAGTAATCTTCGAATGTTTTCATTCAGTCTTCTTCCAACTAAAGGAGCATACTGACAACACAATTCTCTATTTAGCAGCAATGAAGAGAGCTATCCTCCATAGCCAAATCAAAAACAGAAAAAACTAATCTTCTTCTAGTGCTTGTCCAAACCACAACAGCAACGTTTACTTGAGGTAGAGCACACGAGTGTGCCTCATATGAAGGAGAAGAAAGAATTGGTGACGTTCATAAGAGATCCCAATCAAATTCAGAGCAAATATTAATCAAAAACAGAAGATTAGTTTTCTGTTTTTGATTTTGCTATGGAGGATAGCTATCTTCATTGCTGGTGAATAGAGAATTGTGTTGTCATTATGCTCCTTTCGTTGGAAGAAGACTGAATGAAAACATTTGAAGATTACGGATAAGAAAGAATTGGTGACGTTCATAAGAGATCCCAATCAAATTCTAGCTGGTACATTGTTGTCGACTTCATTAGAGGAGTACTCACCAAAGCTATTGGGTGTCTATGTTAGAAGTTTTATTTGTGTTTAATATTTGCTTTCATTTTTTATTAATTGCCATTTTTCAAATTGTAATCCTTGGGTGGAGCTGGATCAAATTGTAATCTCTATGGGAGCTATTATTTATTCTTGGGTGGAGCTGGATCAAATTGTAATCTCTATGGGAGCTATTATCACGGCTTTTACACATTATTTCTTCCACAAAAATCACCATAGAAGAGGGTGATGGCCAGTAGAAGGATCACAATGCATGACTCTATATTGCCAAAATATGAAATTGACAGTGTTAAGGCATCTGCCATTTTGAGAATTGAGATTCAACTTACTCTTCTAACACACAAGCAATCTTCACCACTTATAGTTGCAAAGTGCTTCATATTATGACGAACCAAAATTGCAGAATCCTGACAAGCAATAACCACTCTGCCTCCAACTCGCTCTTATGTACAAAGCGTCTGTGAACTCATAATATATTAGGGGTGGGGGGCCCAAAGCTCTCAATAACAGTTCAGATATTGATAATAGTTTTTTACATTGAGTCAAAACCTAATGCAAGCAACTATCAAAAATGCAGAACCTGAATTCCTATAGTGAACAATGAATGAATTTGATTTGGGCCATTATTTTACTCTCCTGCGACATGAATAACCCTCGGAGCATCAATCGACTTCATCATATTATGATAAATAAAAAAGAGGCATAATTTCAATACAATAACATTATCTTGAGGCATATGCATAAATCCATTGAGCAGTTGGCGAGACTGAATGCAGTTATTGATGGTAGAAGAAAATGCCAACTTGGTTCTAATCAACAGAAGACAAATAAAATTTGATATTTGATTAGCAATCTTTTAATAGTACAATTGAAAAGATGAAGTTGGAATGGTAGAAAAATAGACAACCACTAATCACTTGGAAGAATTTCTTATTGAAGTTAGTCGCATTAATGTTGGATAATAACACTGTAATAGATATTCATTGTACTTGGAAAAAAAGGAACATAGGAAATAAAAAACTCAAGAAGTTCAAAGGATATTATCATTCGAACATTATTGTTCTTGAGTTAAAGAATTAGGCCAGGCTTCAATATAGAATTGTTGCATTCAAATATGCCTTGAAAACTTCAAAGGAGGCAAATGTGCCCAAGTATAAGGAGATCATGGGATTGAAATAGCATTTGCATAAGATGCAGAATTGTAGATTAAGGTTTAGATTCCAATAAATGTGTTGTCATCGTCCAAGTATAAAAAGGCATCTCACAACTTGAAAAAGGGTTCTTCTTGGACATGGGTGACCAAGGTTACGAACTCGTCACCGAGCCGGGGACATGGGTGACCAAGGTTACGAACTCGTCAATGTAGTCGTCCAGGCCGGCTGTCTGGCGGACGCCGCATAGTCGCTCGATAGTCGAAGAGCCAGAGTAGCGGGTGTCGTACCGCCGAATAATCTCCTGTTTGAGCTCGGACCAGGAGAAGCACGGGTTGGATTGGCGGAGCCACCGAGCCCAGTGGAGGGCCGGGCCGTCCAGGCCAACCACGGTCGTAGACACCTTGTCGTGCTTCGGTGTGTAGTTGAGGTCGAAATATTGCTCCGCTTTGGCGATCCACCGCATCGGGTCAACGCCGGCAAAAGAGGGAGTGTTGAAGGAGAGGGTGGGCCCATCCGGAATGGGCGGAGGAGTGGACCCGGCGGAAATGGGCGGCGGCCAAACGCCAAGGAGAGAGCCGTCGTCAACGGGCGAACCGGAGCCGGACGCGGCGGAAACGGCGGCGGAAACGGCGGCGGAAACGGCGGCGGTGGACGCCTGGATGGAGTCAATCTTGGAGTGGAGGGCGAGGAGGGAGGCGTGCATGGAGGCGACGAGTTGCTCCTGAGCCTCCACGCGGCGGCTCAGAGCATCGGCGACGGCATCGAAAGCAGGGTCTCCGGAGGAGTGGAGATTTGGAGCCATGGGAGCTGGGTCTGCGGACAGGAAGGGAGCGACTGGAGGGACACGCTGGACGCACTGGACGCGAGCTAACGACGGGATCGGGACGCGCTGGACGGGATCACGCGAGCGGAGGAGGAGTTGGACGCACGCGCGAACGCGAGCGGAGGAGGCGCTGAACGCACGCACGTGAGCGGAATATTACGATACCCGGGGAGGAATCCGGCGAGGGGGAGAGCCGGCGAAGGAAAGGAGAGAAAGAGGAGGAGAAGGGAATGAGAGAGAGGCTAGGGAGCAACCCTAAAATGCATTCATCCAAAGATACTGAAAAAGAATACAGCACAACCTCTTATAGGGGCGGGGGTGTGGATAACAAAGCACGGGTGCCAGTAATAAAGCATACAACATAACTGAATACAAATAAGATAATCATGTCATAGGCGCGTCTTCAGTCTCTCTTCCTCCAGACGGACCCGTCATCGTCTTCCTTAGCGTGTAGACCCGGCACGGCGTCTCGTCGATGTGCGCGTCCGTAACAGAAGCCATCGTGCCCAATCCTTGGGGCGGTCCCCCGTAATACAGCGCAGGTACATCTCTAGTGTCCGGTTAACCACTTCCGTCTGCCAGTCAGACAGCGGGTGGTACGCCGACGAAAGTTCCAACTTCGTGCAGCATAAGGCGAATAACTCCTGCCAAAAGAGGGAGGTGAAAATTTTGTCCCTGTCAGACACTATACTCTCTATAATGTCATGTAATCGAAACACCTGGTCGAAGAAGATGCGCGCCACAACATCCCCTACAATAGGGCGACTCATTGTCATGAAGTGAGCGCCCTTGGACAAGCGATCGACGACCACGAAGATGATGGAACGGCCGTTCGAAGTTGGTAAGCCCTCAATGAAATCTATAGAAATATCCGCCCATATATGTGTCGGGATGGGGAGGGGCTGAAGCAGCCCGACTGGTAAGAGCTGGTCGGCCTTGCTACGCAGGCAGGTGGGGCAGAGGGCGATGAAGTCCTGGACCCGCCTTTTGAGGCCCTTACAAAAGAACTCTGCCCGGATCTGCTGAAGGGTCTTATGAATCCCTTCATGTGTGGCGACGTGGATCCCTTCCAGAATCCCGGGATCAAGGGGAAGTGTCTGAAAGATAGAGCCGATCCTTGTATAGGATGAGCTCGTCCCGAACTGTCCAATGGGGGGGCAAACTACCCTCTTCAATGCGGAGAAGGAGCTCCAGCAGAGTCAGAGTGTCATGAATCTCTGTCCGCAGACGGTGGTGAAGTGGTGAAGTCGGGTAAGACATGGCAAATAAGGACCCTTCTACGTGATCGCGGCGGGAGAGAGCGTCAGCTGCTCGGTTCAAGGTCCTCGCCTTGTACTCCACACGAAAGTCAAAACCCAAAAAAAAATTTGATCCAACGCTGTTGTGGGGCCTTGGTGAGGCGCTACTCCAAGAGGTACTTAAGACTCAAATAATCGGTGTGAATCAGAAAGGGTCGCCCCCACAAGTACGGACACCAATGTTGGACGGCCTTGGCCAGTCCAATCAACTCCTGCTCGTAAGCTTGAAGCTTCTGATGGTGAGGGGCGGTCCGACGGCTGAAATATGCGATTGAGTGGCGCTCCTGTTGGAGCACAGCACCGCACCCCTGGCCGGAGGCATCGCACTCCACCTGGAACTGGAGCACAGCACCGCCCCCAAGGAGCAGCATGCAATTATTTGCATTTCTTCTGCACCCACAATTTTAGAAGTATGGTATGAGTGCAATAGATGATTACTATAAGTTAATTCCAACTACAGAAACTATAATTAAAACTTGTTAGGCTTGTCATTTGATATGCGCAGGCTAAAATCCTGCAACTGGATAATGTGACATCCAATTCAACTGAAGCATGAAGTTTTCAAGGTGGGCAGCACAAAAACTGTCCCCAAAAATAAATGCTCAAATGTGAAGCTCCTTGCAGTAGAATCATAAACTCAGCTCCATACATATTCCCATCTAACAAAATATCAGCCATGTATGGCTGAAAAAATTTCAACTTTGAAGGAGAGAAATAATCCATGGCAACATTAATCACTCTTCTTGACCTATGCATTTGAATATGTTACTATCATTGAACGGCATCGCATGTATTGGTTTAGCTTCAGACAAATGTATGTGAGGAAATTATTATATAATGTTTTTACATGATTCAAAAAGGATGTACCCTCCTTATAAAAAAAACAACTATTAAACTCACAGTATTCGGCGGTGCACCGGCTTAAGCCCATCCCGCACATCCGGGAGAGCGCGACCAATCAGCACGGACATCGCGTACGACATGTAGGACTCTTTCGCCTCCTTGTGGAGCTCCATTACGACCATCTTCCCATCCCGGAGTACAACTCTGTCAGTATCCTTAACCGATAATGTCTTGATGCCCCCTTCCTCTTCCGCTTTTCCCTCCCTCGTCTCCTCCTCTTTATCCTTCCGCCTCGCTTTAAGCGAGGGCGTCCGGCGAGTGTGCGCGGTCGAGAGGAAGCGGAGCTCAGACGATCCAGGCCAACGATAGTGGGGGGAGAAGAGAGGGAAGGTTGAGAGAGGCTGGAAGCGAGCAAGGGAGGAGGACGTTAGGCGGAGAACCGTAGAGAGAGCCATTGCGGCAGAAATTTGAAGGAAAACCTAGGCTTCTGATCCAGTGCGCATCCGGATACTTGTTCGCGATTTTTCAAAAGCCAGACAAGATTCTTTCAAAGGTTTGTCTGGAACACGGACTGAGGAGCTGCGGTGAGAGCTGGGGCGAGGGGTTTAGGGTTTAGACATTTTTTTTATTTATTTTTTTTATTTTTTTTAAGAAGTGGGGCGCGCGTCTGGGCGCCAAGTCTCGGGTTTGGCATTTCCCGAAAAATAACATTTTCTATCACTAATATCTTTGTTAAGAAAATTTATTACGATTTGGTTGAAATATAATAACGTTTTATTAACCAATTATTATAAATAATTTTATTATTATTATTAATTTTAGATTTCGGGGTCATTTGGCGCGGCGTTTTAGCCGCACGTTTGGGGCAAATGCCGTCGGACAGCGGGTAAATAAACGCCCTCCGGCGACGTTTGCTCTGGCTGGACCCCTCCTCCTCCCCTCCGTTCCCAACCCGCCGTCTCCACCCGCCCTTTCCGCCCGCCACCGCCGCGCCAAATAAAGCCTTCATTTGGTAAAAGGAGTTGTTGTAAATGCAGATTTGTAAATGGAGCTGTTGAAAACTTGTTGCTGGAAATGAAGTTCTGTTTAGATATTCTGTGTTTGCAGAGCTGTTCAAAACAGATAAACGTTTGGCAAAACTGCGGTGGCGTTTCGTAAATATTTTTTATTATAAAAAATTTTATTAGAGATTTTTTTAAAATTATTTTTTAAGAATATATGTATATATATTTGCAAATGCTGAAAATAATTATTTGGAAAGAAATAATTTTTTTGTAATAAACTTTCGGTGGTAGCTGTGATCATGGGGCCCAGTTCAAACACATACAGGAACTCAAAATACTTGTAAACCTCAAAATATTGAAAAACTCGAAATCTCCGACGAGCGACTATGCAGATACTGCAAACACGTTTAAGCTCTGTGTAGTTGTTCTGCAATGGAGTCGCGCAATGCCACCATCTCATCCACCCCAACCTGAATCCCTCTAACATGGTCTCCACTTGAGCTTTCATTACTCTGTCATGTTCTTCTCTGAAGGTCCGTCAGGTAAATGAAATGCTTGTCTCCATCACAAGCACGAAAATGAGTGTCTGAGTGGGATGAGTGTCTGCGAATATAATTTTGCAAAGTCATTGTTGCAATCGCAATGCCTCATTGCTTTGTCAAACTGTATGGCGGCATATCTCTAAGTATTTTCCACTTCTTTTTTCATACTCCGAATGAATGTTCTATGACGTTGCGCAAGAACGATTGAGCCTGGTTGAATATTTCTCGGCGCCCTTTGATAGGCCTACTGCCCCTTCTAAAATCTGGAAAATGATATTGTGTACCTGAATACGGTTTTAGAAAACTACGTTGTAGTGGATATCTGACATTTACTACGTAATATTTGTCTGCAAAATTATACATTGCAATCTATGTGTGAATAATAGCGATCATAACTAATAATCTTAAAAATTTCTGTAAAAAAGGGTCTTAAGAGGTAAAAGGCTCACCTGGTGGCGGATACGGAAAATTGTAATTGGGGTCCATAAGAGCACGCTGAAATATACGACTATCATGAGTAGAACCCTCCCAACCTGCTAATGTGAAAGTGAAACACATGTTGAAATCACATACCGCCATAACATTCTGTGTTGTGTCATGCCGACCACTGTAAGAAGCCTGATGATAAGCAGGAACTCGAGCATAGCTCCAACACAGTCTTTAAAGAACGACATGTATCGAGCATCATTCAGTATTTTGGGGAATATCATTGAAACGGTGATATACAGGGGTGATGACATCAGAAAATAATCTCTTAATAGCAGTGATACCATTTGCAAAAAACCTACTTATTGTTTATGTGGAGTGTTGGAATCGTTCGCCTGCAATTTGCATTGGTATATTATGGCCTAAAATATACAATGTAACTACAAGCACTTCTTGCGGTAGAGTTCTCATGGATCCTTGCAATCCATATTGTTGTGTGAGGAGTGTTAGCAAGTCTGCAAATATAATCTTTGACATTTTAACAGAAAAGAAAAATCTATGAGGGTGTCCATCGAGAAGTTCACCAACCCATCTAGACTCTGTTTGACTTGATGTCATGCAAGCTATATTTGATAATACACTGGCACAAGATAACTGAAAATCCACTGATGCTAAAAATTGTTGCCCCATTAGTGCTCTATTATGATAAAACCAGCCAGCTACTTGCTGCTGAGCCTACTCATTGGAACTGTCAGTTCCATCCGAGAAAGACATTGTAAATCTGCGACCATTTTAAAATTTAAACAATAGATTAACAATTGTCAACATGTAGTGCAATCATATAATAAAACATGAAGTTTCACGATTACAACATTAACAAAATGTCAATCACATAACAAAACTACTTCGATCACATAAAACATAAAGTGCATTCTCATAACAAAACTACTCTGATCACATGTAACATAAAGTTCATCCAAGAAGAAAACATAAACTCCATCACATAACAACTACTCCGATCTTTTCTCATAACGAGTTTGCAGACATTTGAGTCGCTGATCCTTTCGAATGCTCATAAAGGTTTCTCGATTATGTTTCTCTCTCTGAAACATGGTGCAGTAATCATAGAAGTCATCGTTTGAATCAGATATAACCTCCGTCATAGATTCGAGTTCTGCAATAGCATCAGGCATAATGTATAAGGACGAAGAAATCTGAATGTGAGGCGACTCCGCCATGCAACGCCCAATAATGCGCGTTGTTTTAGCTATCTCATCCATCGTCGAACTCCGAGCCCTCTAGTTTGTCATCTTACTTTTTCTCATCGGTTTTCTCCTTGCTTTAGCAGAATTCGGTAACTCGCTCATGTTTTGTGTGTCTTCTACAGCAGACAAGTCATGTTCGTCAATTTATTCATGCTCAAAATTTCTAGAATTTGGAGCTCATGCAAGATCTCTAGTTGCTACGACATGGCTAAACATCATATCTTGCTTCTCTTCTAACTCAGGGGACATACCGAAAAACTGAAACTTTCATGCATTTGGATGAACCTGACATTGAAATGAATATATATTAGACAAATCATCCACAATAGTATAGTAAGAAGACCAATCTTTAGAGAAAAAAAGCATATCTTTAGGCGTTCTTTCCACCAATCTTCTGAAACAGCAATAGTTTTGCGAATTGGATCACAACCCAAACCCATTTCACGACCCTTAAGCTCTCTCCATAACTTTCAATCTTTCTTTAGTTGATCCCACTCATTCTTCATTTGATATCGATCATACAACTTTCCCGTGCGAGCAAAGAAGTTTGTTGTTAGGTTGGCCCACCCATCCCTGCTAAAGTGTGTGGTTAGGCGATTACTCAACTCTATTTCTTTCAAGCACAAGTCACAAAAAATCAAAACATCGTTGGCCTCCCAATTTGCACTAACACCGTCTTCTTTGTGTTTACACATAACGCGTAAACTGGATTAGAGATAAACAAACCCAAACAAGTCAAGAGATAATCACACAAGCGCACATTCACACATATTACACACATGCAACACACATACACACACACACACACACACAAGTGCACACAATCCATTGCAACTCAAGAAGAAGATGCAAATGGCTTCGTGCAATCCATTGCGAATCATGAAGAAGATGCGAAAGCCAAATCCACACATCCATTTCTATAATCAAGAACAACGTGCATAAAGGAAATATGTATACAAAAAATCTGCCTATTCAAACAACATGAAAGATCTCCATTTGCATAAAAAATTGGTCTATTATAAAAAAATTGCCTATAAAAAATCTCCAGTTACATACATTTAGGAAAGTTCCAGCTACAACATGCAAGATCTCCAGTTCAAGCCCAACACGAGCAAGCATGTTATATACTTATACAATCACTAATAATAAACCATGATCTACGATTGAGGAAGTTCAAGCCCAACACGAATCATGGTGAACAACAGAAATATCAAATTTTGAGGATTTTGGAATTTCACATCAAGCCAAAGCATTTCATGTAATCTTGCCATGAATATGTTCTGGTAAAACATTTCTAGCTAGGGCCAACAAAGTTCAAAATTTCCCAAATAATCATGAACAAATTCAGTTGTTTAATCAACTCATCAAAGAAGATTATTATGGAGAGGAGGTCCAAATCGTATATTGCAAAGCATATTTTAATGATCTTTGTATTCTCAAATATTGAGGTTGACAAACATGCAGTGATGGTGAAAACGAGTTACCAAAATTTGTACGGCTCCACAGAGATGGAAACATCCAATCCACTTACAGGCATCAATAACAATATACAACAGAAAAATCACCAGTTACATGCATATACAACAATAACTAAACAGAAAAATCACATACAAGCATCAATCACTAAACAGAAAAATCCTTGCGGGACGAGCACAGCAGCTTGATGGTGAACACGGTGAACAATAAAGAAGAAAAAGGGGGAGACGAGCACACCAACTTCACATCAATCTTTAGGTTTGAGTAGAATCCACCGTCAAATAGAAGAATCAAAAGAAGAAGGGGGAGAAGGAAAAGTGATCACGGTGGGAAAAGAAGAAAAAAGACAAGCCATCGAGAAGAAAGAAGGAAAAGAGAGCGTATACCTGTTGTACAACCCCGTGTTCGCCGAAGGGTAAAATGGAGAATCGGGCATAGGCGAAGCGGGTGGAGGCTCGCCGACTAGCGGCGAGCGAGTCCTGAAGGCGAGGCGAGGCGAGCCAGACTTACCTCCTTGCGAGGTGCGTAGTGCGAGGGCAAGGCAAGTGTAGGCTTGTCGCTTTTGGGTGCATTTAGCAAAGGTGAGGCGAGTGAGGGCTCGCAGCCTCGCATAAGCGACCCATGCGAGTGAGGGCTAGCGAGTGGTGCCTTCACGGAATGCTCGCATAGGGAGACCTAGCGAGCCCCGCTCGCGGGAAGACTGGCGAGTCGCCTTCATGGGTCATTCGCCCAGTAAGGGTCTAGGGGAGAATTTACTCAAATACCCTTTGTGGGCTGCCAATAACCCTTCAGAACAGCGGAGTTTCGCTGTTAGCAAACTAGCTTGGGGTGCGATTACTAAAACTAAAAGGCGGAGTTACGCTATTAGCAGACCAGGAGAGAAAAACTATATATAGACCCTGAAGGGCACCATTGGAGAGGATCCAAATCTTTGACTTCTTCCTCCTTAAGACATCTTCGGTTAGCTCCTCAGGCTCTCTAAGGTGCTCAACTTCAGCTTTGACTTAGGAGGGGAAACACTCTAAGATCTTCTGTGTGTGTGGTGGGACCTCCACGCTGCAGCCAAGGGTCAGTATTTAGTTCTAAGTCTTCGGTCAGGTTCCTCTGCGGGATTAGTAAGTGCTAGCTGCCCCCTTTCAGGGGGTCCAAACTCCTCGTTGGGCCCAATCTCGGTTTCAACATTTTTGGTGCGGTGAGCGAGGAGAGCGGCTGGTACAAGAAATTCCCAAGGAGGCAACATGGCTGGAGAGGGTGAGCGAGATGTCAGCTATGGCGGCTCGCCACCATCTAACTCGCCAGCGACGGTGGAGATGCTGGCAGACTTCCGAATGGAGGTTCTCGAGATGATCAATCTCGCCCTCGCCGCGGCGCGAGGCGAGTTCGCAACCCTAGCGCCCCAGGTCGTCCCGCCGCCGGGGGTAGGTGAGAACGCCTCGGGGCAGAGAGCGGGCAAGGAGACGGCTGGCGAGGCGCTAGGATGAGACCTCGCTGGGCGAGAGCTTTTTCCCAGACCGGCGAGTGCCAGTCCAGTGAGTGCCAGCCCGGCGAGAGCGGGCCCAGTCAGAGAGCTCGTGGGGCGATTCGAATAGGCGAGAGCGGTGAGCGGGGGAAGCCCATTCTGCGAGTCTGATATGATGTACTACACCCGCTAGGATGATCCCGTCCAACACCTGCAATGGTTTGAGGACATGGTCACCATCAGGCCCATGTCAGACGCTTTCAAGTGCCGACTCTTCGCCACCACTTTGAAGGAGAAGGCGCGGGACTGGTTTCACCAGCTCCCGGGAGGGTCAATCTATGTGTTCGAGGATTTGCGATGTAGCTTTATGCTACGCTTCTCTACCTCGAAGATGAGGAAGAACGATGACGAGGCACTCTCCAAAATCAAGCAAGGGCCAGGGGAGTCGCTGGCCTAATACGTGGATCGATTCCAGGAGGAGGTCCTGCTCATCCAGGAGGTGCCCGAGTTCACCCTCCAGCTTGCCTTCACGGTGGGGCTGCGGGAGGGGTTCTTCAAGATGAATCTGAAGCGGAAGGCCCCATATCCTTCGGAGAGATGATGGAAAGGGCGGCGGAGGAAATCGAGGGAGAAGCGGCCAACCCGGAGTTCACAAGAAGGCTGGCCAAGCTGAGTGAACTGGAGGCCATGCAGCAGGAGGTTAGGAGGAGAGAAGAGCCGAGGACCCCAAAGTTGGGGAGACAGTAAGGAGGGGGCTTGCAGGGCCCGGGAAGAGGCTTCGCCCAAGGAGGGGGTAACTTCCAAGGGGGTCAAGGGAGACCTCATCAGTTAGGGTGGAGGCAGGGCCCGAGGCCACTCCCTCGCCCGCCTCAGTAAGTCATGGCGATTGGGAGAGGGAGAGGGAGAGGAGGGAGAGGAGTGGGAGGAGCAGGAGCAGGAGCGCGAAGAAGGAACAGGGTCGCGGAGGCCGAGAGAAGGGAGGTGGCGTTGACCTACTGTGACTTCCACTAGGAGGAGGGTCACGCAACAGCCACCTTCCCATAGTTATTGGAGATAAGGAAGACAAGGGGTCCAACACAACAGCAACAGCGCCCGGTGAGGATCGAGGAGGTACTACCCATAGAAGGGGAGGAAGAAAGGTGTGAAGATCGGTCCGACGTGGGAAGTCGAGGAGGGATCAGAGTGATCTACGGGGGAGTGGGGATCGAGGCAACCCGAAAGGCGAGCCTCCACACCATGTATCGTCGGAGCATGGCTTTGACTTCTCAATCCCCACCCCCAGAGGAAAAGATTACCTTCTTTCAGAGGGATATGTCGGGCCATGAGGACCCATTTTGCGATGCACTGGTTATCCAGACGGCCATCAAGAACTTCACCGTCAACCTGATCCTCGTAGACAATGGGAGATCGGTCAATGTCATATGAAAGACTTTAATTAAGGGTAGCTAATCACCTAGGGGGGGTGAATAGGTTATTTAAAAACAATTGCAGTTCTTGAAAATAACCAAGATAAAAGTGATCAGAGCTTTCAAGAAATAAAAACATACACAGAAATGAACACACAGATTTTTATAGTGGTTCCCCTTATCTTGGGTAATCCACTTTCCCCCTTCTCCCCTTCTAGCAGTGTGCTAGATAGAGGTTATAGCTCCTCCAGATCTCAGACCACAAACAGGTCTTACAGCTCAGATCACAACTGATCTTACAGTCTCAGATCTCACAGATCTTACTAACTCAGATCACACAGATCCTACCTCAGCCTTTATAACTAGACCTACAGCTCAGATTCACCCCTGAATCTTACAACTCAGATCACACCTGATCTTATAACTCAGATCCTTGACAGATCCTACACTCAGATCTGACAATTCAGATCCTACAAGAATTTATAAAGAGAATAACAAATACTTAGACTTAGATTTGAGATTGTTGAGCCTTCTTAATCTGCCTGAATGATCGGACAGAAATCTTCAATAGAACAGCAGCAGCAAATGATCTTCTTGATTCGACAGGCTGTGATGACTGTTCTTCTTCTTAGGAAGACAAATTCTTCCTTCTTGATCTTCTTCTTTCAGAGAGAGGTATCAGCACCAGATTGCTGAATGAAATCTTCAATTTAGATTGGTTCTGAAAGGGAAGACGACTTCTCCAGATTCTTCTTCAAACTTTCTCTCAAACTGATGGAGACGATAATGGCTTTTGAGAGATAGGAAAAACTTTTCTAACTTAACTTTTCTTCACATTTCTTAACTTGTTAACTACATAACCCATAGGTCATGCCTTCTATTTATAGCCCGCCATCTGCAATGTCTGTTACGCTCCTCCACGTCAGCATGACGTTACGTCTTCAACGGTCTTCAATGGAAACAAAGGCTCAGCTAGCTGTAGAAAATATTCCTCAGTTCAGAGTATTTGTAGAGGAGGCGTTGAACACTTAACATGTTTGTCGACGCTTTTTCAATTAGGCGTCGAGCGATAATTAGACGCTCGACGCATACTCCTTAGACTGAAGCTCTCGACTCCTCCTTCTCAGGCGTTGAGCAATCAACACTTAGTCGACGCTTTTTATCTGAAGAAGTCGAGCAACGTACAGGGGCTCGACGCTTCTTAACTATGCATTCATATCTTGACACTTCTGGTTGACGCTGAGTTGACTGAAGTTAAGTCGACACTTCTCTTTCCAAGGCGTCGAGCGATATAACTTGGCTCGACGCTTCCAAACTTTGTCTCAGAACTTCAGCGGCGACCTTGTCTATTTGAGTAGTAGACATGAGTCAACGCTTCTGGGTCATAGGCGTCGAGCGATGTATGATGTCTCGACGCTTGTGAACTTGAATGAATTCCATGAACATTTTGCCTGACCTGATCTCCTGCACATTGATTCTAGAGAGTATATCAAATACATTCTGAGATATATCTTTGACTTAGGAATGGACTTCTCCAAATCTAAGACATTGTGGGCAATGATCCCAACAATCTCCCCCTATTTGAAGAAGTCATAATCTCAGTCAATGATATCTCTCTCTCTATTCAAAGATAAACAATGGGTTCTAAGTTCTATACAGGTAATCAAAATAAAGAGTATCAAACTTTATAAAATTAGATTACCAAAACATTCTATCCTCAGAAATTATCTCAGACATGATTTCCCATATAAGCATAAAATATAAGCAATTCAGAATAAGACATGTCATGAAGAGAGACAGAATCACATCACAGGCATATATATATATATGATCATGAAAAATAGTTAACACTGGGAATTCATCAAGATTTTTCAAAAATATATCAATTACATTCTTCTGAAAGTAAAAAATAAAGATTAAAGTTCTAAAGCTGTCCAGGATCCTTGAATTCAATTCCTCTTTTAGCTCTTTTGGAGAGTGCTTCAGCAACTTCCTTTCTCCTCTTGAAATAGCCAAATGGCTTTGGAAAGTATCTGATTGGCTCCATTTCTCCTGCCTGGACCTTCCCAGCCATTTTGTCAGCCTTGAATTTGATCTTTAGTTCTTCTTGATCCCTATGCTTTAACCATTCAGCTTCAGAATACCACTTTCCTCTCTCCTCTGGGTTATTTTTCACAGTTTCCCATGCTGACAGAATCAATTCCCTGGAAGATGGAGACCAATGTTCAAAATCAACTTTTGATTGAACCTCTTCTCTGAACTTTCTTTTACTTGATTCTACTTGTTCACTAGTAAAATTTTCTCTTTTACTTTTATCCTCAGGACTATACATTTTAGCAATCTGCTTTTGAACCTGAGTAAGAGAGGCTGGCCTTGTCTCATAGACTTGATCATTCTCATAGTCTATGGGAGGATATCCAAGAGTTTCTCTTATAGAGTTTGAGATCCACACAGCATGTTCAGAACTAGCTTGAATCATTGACCTCTCCACCTTTAGGACTTCTTCAACAATGTGATCTCTCAAAGTATTCTTCTGAAATCTGACTTGACCTTCCAAGTGATTAACTCCACTTTCAATGGTTTTCTTTACTTTAAAGAGATGATCATCTATAATATCTGCATGCAACTTTGCTTGATCTTTTAGAACTGTGGAGCTCTCATCAATTTTAGCCAAGATATCAGCATTCTGTTGTTGCAGTTTAGCTTCAATTTTATTTGTACCTGTTAAGATTTGAGCTACTTGTTCTTTATTCAGAACTTGCATATTGCTGCTTAGTATTTCTTGGTTTGTCTGAACATCATCCACTGTCTTTGTAATTCCAGCTTGAGATTCTTTAATAACCTTTGATGTTTCTTTGATTACATCAAGCTGTTCAGTTGTATAATCTACTGAAACACCAGCTCTCTTAAAGAATTTTACCATCTCTTTTCTTAATGCAGATATCTGATGATTTACTTCAAATCTAACCAATTTCAATTAGAAATCTACCTCATTTTCTTTTTGTATTATTCTCTTCAATATATTGTTCTAATAATTTTCTTTGATTATTCAGTAACACCTCCAGCTGAGGTAGAATAGGACTAAGATCCACATGGATTTCCTTTTCCATTTCAACACCTTTGCTGCTCTCCTCTCTGATTAAGGAATCATCTCTCTGGCTCATATGGGAGCTAGAGGATTCTATCTTGATAACATTCTCAGCAGGTTTCTTTAGTGCTTCAGGCTCTCCTTCTACCTCCATAGCATCAATTACAGAATTCTCTTTAGCAGGGATATCAACCTGAGACTCCCCCTCAAATAGTGCATTATCTTCAGCTTGGAATTCATCTTGAGGCTCCCCCTCAATCTATGCATTGATTAGATCAATCTTATCCTGAGCAGGGATCTCATCCTGAGTCTCCCCCTCAACTGCTGCTTTGCTCATTTCAGAATTGTTCTGAGCAGGAATCTCATCTTGAGTCTCTTTCTCATTTAGAAAAACCCCTTCAAGTCTAGCAGGGGATACATGAAGACTTCCTCTTTCTTCTTCTCCTTTTTCACTCTCATCCTTTGGAGTATCAGGAGAACTGCCCCTTGCATTGTTCCCTTCTGCATCTTCAGATGTTGTAAGGTTTGGATCATGAATTGGAGTAGATTTAGATTTTCTTTTGGAGGAGGATGAGCTGGATGAACTTGAAGAACTTGAAGAAACCTTCTTCTTCTTTTGCTTCTTTGCTTTCTTCTGCTTGGGAGAAGGATCTGCTGGAGGAGGATTAGATAAGACTCTGTCCCATCTCTCTATCATTCTCATATCCATTTTCTTCATGTGGTTTATCTTTGATCCAAGTTTATTATTCAAAGAGTCAGGAGTGACTTTTACTAAATACAAAGACAATATCCTACCCATGTTGGGTACTTGGATACATTCAACTATCCTGTCAAACACAACTCTTCCCAAATCTGTTCTCAGAGAATGAATAATCCTTGTCAGTAGAATAAACATTTTTCTGGAAATTTTGTCATCTGATCCAGTCTTGCACAGCAGTCCCTTCCCTATCACATTTGTTATCAATTTACCTTTCGAATTCATTCCTTTTCTCAGAATACTTCCAGTGATTTCTTGTGACGTTTCAATTCCGCACCAAATTTGTGCTAATTTAATCTGTTCAGAGGTCACCTCTTCTTCTTCTTCATTCCTTTTTAACCTAGGCAGTTCTAGTGCCTTAGCAAGTCTAGAAGGAGTTATCTTAATCTTCTTACCATTCACACTGGTCTTAATCTTTGAATTGACGGAGTCTAGTACTATGTTAGAGTATAGCTCTAATACCTCTCGTTTCCAGATGAGAGTTGATTCAGACAACACAAATTCCAGTCCTGCATTGTTGATTAATTCGATTGTTGATTTGATCTCCACTGAAGCTGATTGGAATCCATTTCGAACAAGTTCACTTCCTTCATAGAGATACTCACTGCTTTTGGGAGGCATTGTTGTTGATGATCGAAGAGAGAGAGAATTGATGGAGAGATTTTCTAGGGCAGTCAATTTCGAACTTAGAGAACTAGGGCATATGCACTAACGAAGTGTCTTCCCTATTTATAGAAGTTCTAGTTCAAGAAGATGAATAGCCGCGCGCTGAACTTGTTTGACAAGATTGATTTGATGGTTCAAATTGATCCTGTCGAGACGGCTTAACTATTTTTGCAAAAACGTTGAGATCGCTCGACGCCATATATTTTCAGTCGACGCCAGATGTCTTCTCGACGTCAGTTATCTTCTCGACGCCAGATAATTTCTCTCGACGCCAGATGATTTCTCTCGACGCCATGTATCTTCTTTCGACGCCAGATAACTTCTCCATTCACCTTATAGGACTCAATCATTATTTTCATTTATTTAATTCAATACAACTTTAATCCATTTTTAACATACCTAATTCAATTTTAAAATTATTAATTTAGTTTCATCCAAGGGTTTAGTAAATATGTCAGCAACCTGTTTGTCTGTGGGAATATATTCAATTGAGATATCTCCATTTTCTACATATTCTCAAATGAAATGATATCTTATTTCTATGTGCTTAGTTCTGCTATGAGATACAGGATTGTTAGCTATAGCAATAGCACTAGTTGAATCACAAAATAGAGGAGATTTACTTAGCTGAACTTTATAGTCTTGGAGTTGGTGTTGAATCCATAGTAGCTGAGCACAACAGTTTCCAGCTGAGATGTACTCAGATTCTGCTGTAGAAATAGCCACACTGGTCTGCTTCCTGCTACTCCAAGATATTAGTCTTTTGCCAAGAAATTGACATGTACCAGATGTACTTTTTCTATCCTCCTTGCATCCTGCAAAATCAGCATCTGAAAAGCCAATTAGTTCAAAATCATTGCTTCTAGGATACCAAAGGCCAAGATTAAGAGTGCCCTTCAGATATCTCAGGATTCTCTTGACAGCAGTGTAGTGAGATTCTTTAGGGTTCACTTGATATCTAGTGCACACACACATGTTGAAAACATAATGTCTGGCTTGCTAGCAGTTAGGTAGAGCAATGAGCCAATGATGCCTCTGTACAAGGTTTCATCAATAGATTTCCCTTTTTCATCCTTGTCCAATGACATATTTGCTGCCATTGGTGTCTTCATGACAGTGGAATTTTCCATTCCAAACTTCTTAATAATTTCTTTTGTGTACTTGGTCTGAGAAATGAAAATTCCTTCCTCAGACTGTTTCACTTGGAGTCCTAAGAAGTATTTAAGCTCACCCATGTTGTTCATTTCAAATTTCCCTTGCATAAGGTTTGAAAACCTTTTGCAAAGGTTATTATCAGTAGAGTCAAATATTATATCATCTACATATATTTGTACTAGAATAATATGACCTTTAACTATCCTAAGAAACAATGTATTATCTATCTATCCTCTTGAGAATTTGTTCTCAATAAGAAATCTAGATAATGTCTCACACCAGGCTCTAGGTGCATGTTTCAGACCATACAATGCTTTTAATAAAAGATAGACATGACTTGGATGAGTAGAGTCAATAAAACCTGGGGGTTGTTTAACATATACTTCCTCCAATATTGTACCATTAAGGAATGCTGACTTTACATCCATTTGATAGACTATGAAGCCAGTGTGTGCTGCAAATGCCAGGAATAACCTGATTGCCTCCAATCTTGCCACAGGAGCAAATACTTGATCAAAATCTATGCCTTCCTCCTGTCTATATCCTTGGGCAACCAACCTAGCTTTGTTTTTGATGATCACACCATTTTCATCCAGCTTATTCCTGAATACCCATTTGGTCCCTATGACTTTGCGTTTCTTTGGTCTTGGGACCAATATCTAGACTTTGCACCTTTCAAATTGATTTAACTCTTCTTGCATAGCTGATATCCATGAAGTGTCTTTATTGGCTTCATCAAACTTCTTAGGTTCTATTTTTGAAAGAAAGTTGTGATGCAAAGCCTCATGTATTGAGTTTCCTCTTCTGGTTTGCACACCATCATTTGGATTTCCTTTGATCTGTTCTTTTGGATGATCCTTCAGATGTTTGGTTGCATTCCTTCACCTTTCATTTTCCCTTTGAGAATCTGGTGCATCTGTTTGAGTAGGTTCTTCTAGAGGTTTTGGATGAGGTGGTTCTTCAACAACAATGGATTCTTCATAATTGTCTTCTGCTTGAGGTTCATCCTCTCTAGTTACAATTATAGTCTCATTAGTTTCTTCATTATCCTCATTTTGCTGTTCATTGATATTCATTTCCTTCAATTTCTGTGTAGAACCTGCACAACTAGATAAACTTCCCAGATCCTTATAAATATGGCCGGTTTCATCAAATACAACATGTATAGATTCTTCTATCCTATTAGACTTTTTGTTGAAAATTCTATAGGCTCTACTTTGAGAGCTATACCCAACAAAGATTGCCTCATGTGCTTTTTCAGCAAATTTAGTGAGATGGTGCTTTCCATTATTTAATACAAAGCATTTACTCCCAAATATTTTAAAATAGGCTAAAGTGGATTTTCTACCTTTCAACACCTCATATGGGTCTTATCTAGTTTTTTGTTTATAAGAGCCCTATTCTGCACATGGCATGCTGTGTTTACAGCTTCAGCCCAGAAGTACTCAGGAAGAGAAGAATCACTCAGCATACTCCTGCTAGCTTCAATAAGGGTTCTATTTCTTCTCTCAGCAACCCCATTTTGTTGGGGAGTTCTAGGAGATGAGAACTCTTGGGAGATTCCTAGATTCTTACAAAATTTGGTCATTGCACCTGACTGAAATTCAGTCTCATGATCACTTCTAATTTTGGCTATAGAATTTCCTATTTCATTGGTGATTTGCCTAACAAAACTGGTAAATATTTCTAAAGTGTCTGATTTATGTTTGAGGAAGAATACCCAAGCGAATCTGGAATAATCATCAACTATTACAAGGGTGTATGATTTTCCTCCTAAGCTATGGATTGACATTGGTCCAAATAAATCCATGTGAAGTAGGTATAGACATCTAATGGAATCCTTCTCACCAGTTGGTTTGAAAGATGACTTGGTCTGCTTACCCATTTGACAAGCATGGCATGGACCCTCCTGCACACACTTCCACTTAGGCCCAGCTCTCACTAGGTCTTTTGAGATAAGTTTATTTATAGTCTTATAATTTATGTGAGCTAACCTTTTATTCCATTGAACACTACTAGAAACTTTATTTTCAGCTACTAAGCATATGGAGTTAACTAGATCAGAACATATGAAGTTTAAGCAGTAAATGTTGCCACTCCTAGTGCCTGAGAGAATTATCTCATTTTCTTTCTTAATCAGTCACTCATTCTTGTGGAATGAAATGTCATACCCAATATCACATAATTGACTTATGCTAATGAGATTGTGTTGTAATCCATCAACATGAGCAACTTTGGTGATGGTGACAATTCCATTTGAGATATTGCCATAACCTTTAGTTTTACCTCTTTCAGACCCTCCAAAGATAACCTTTGGTCCATTCCTTACAGGAGTGTAATCATTCAGCAGAATTTTTGTTCCTGTCATATACATAGAGCACCCACTGTCCAAGTACCAGATTGGAAGTTGATTGGTCTTTGGACAACCCTGCAAAAATAAATTACCTTTTCTTAGGAGCCCACACCAAGTTGGGTCCTAGAACCTTGTTAGTATGAGCTGGAACATTTAGTTGTTGAATAATCCTTGGTGCTTTGAGAGTTGCCATAGGTCTGAATACTGGTCTCCCTGAGTTGAATCTTGAAACAGTTGGATTGAACCAACAGTCAAGTGCAAAATGCCCAACCCTTCCACAGCACCAGCATTCATATCTATTATATCTCCTTAGAGGTCTTCTTACTTATTTATGTTGACTTATATTTTGCTTAATTGCCTTATTCACAGGAGCTATGTAATTTGTTTTAGTAACTTTTACTGGTTGAGTTTTCTTACCATCTGTGGTTTTTTACTTCAGGTCTTAGATCCTTTCTGTTGAATTTAGTATTTGCTTTAAATACAAATGGGTCATGATTAGTTAATACTCTTTCTTTGCATAGAGGTTTGGCATTATGGTTACTTGGTTGAATTAAATGATTTTTGCTATTAGAACATTCACCCTTATAAAACTTATGCACTCCTTTTTGATCTTGCTTGTTTGTTATAGGCATGGCTTTGTTAAACTTTAAAGGTTGTATAGGTGCCTTGTCATTACTTTTAGGGTTGTTATCTGCATTCCTATCATATCCTATGCCATATCTGTATTGTGCAGAGAATGTGTCTATTATAGGAAGAATAGTTTGTGGTTTTGAGAACTTTGCTACAAGTTTCCTTTCTGCTAGGAGTTTTGCTTCAAGTTCTTTTATTAACTTTTCCTTGGTGCTCAAAGTTTGTATGTGAATAATAGACATGACTTTTAGTTTGCTGAGTTCTTTACTTGTCTGATTCAACCTCTCAGCTGTCTCAGAGTTTTGAGAATCAGTTTATTTTAATTCAGATAGTTCTTTTTGTAACCTTTTATTATGCCTTTTGCTCTTCTTAAGTGCTTTGAGAATTAATTGATATTTTTCAATAATTTCATCTACATGAAGTTTAGATTGAGAGTCATTTTCATCAGAAGAGAATGAATCTATTTCAGGTTCAGAATTAGAATTAGATAGAGGAGTTTTATCAAGTACCTTTATATCAGTAGTTGTCTCCTGATCTCCTTGATCACTCAATGCCATGAGTCCTGCATTTTCTTCTTCATCCTCTTCACTATCAGACCTTGATAGTGGGGCTTTTATCATAGGTCTATCATTTTGACTGTCTTCATTTTCATTGGCAGCCATCAGAGCTATGAGTGCCTCCTCACTATCTGAGTCTGATGACTGAGATTCACTATCACTAAGAGTGACCTTGCCCTTTTTGGCTATTAGACTCTTTTCATGTCTTTTGTCAGATTTGTACTTTCTTTCATCAGATTTCTTGTTGTTCTTTCTCTTTGAAGGACAATCAGCAATCATGTGTCCTGATTTTCTGCAACCAAAACACACAATTTCTTCTGAGTTAATTTTATTGTGTTTAGAATTGTACCTGCCCTTCTTGGAGTCTTGTTTGAATCCCTCTGAAGAATTTGAATGCTTCTTAGATCTGGATAACTGAGAGGGTCTAGTTTTCCAGTGTTGTTTTCTTCTCATCATTCTTTTTAGCTGCTTGGTAAAGAGTGCCAATTCACCATCTGATATTTCAGAATCAGAATTACTGGTTTCTGATTCTTCTGATTCAGATGGAATCCTGGGGGATAATGACATTCTTTCTTTGCTTTTCTTGGAGCTTTCTGCTTTCAGAGCAATAGGATTTTCCCTGCTGTGTCCTTCCTCAGCTTTTCTGGTATTCAGATGAAGTTCATGGGACAAGAGTTTCCCATATAAATTTTGTGGCTGAATGTTTCCCAGATTTCCCATTTCTCTGATTGCACAGATCTTGATATCCCATTCTTTGTTCAGTGATCTTAAGAATTTATCATTCAGCTCATAATCTAAGAAAGTTCTTCCATAAGTCTTTAGACCATTTATAATCTTGAAGAATTTTTCATAGCAGACAGCTATTGAATCTTTCTTGTCTTGTCTGAAGGCTTCATATTGCAGATTTAGAAGTGACTTCCTGTCATCTCTGACTTCTTCAGTCCCTTCCATATAGACAATAAGAGATTCCCACATTTCTTTGGCAGTTTTGCAATGGACTAAATTTTGGAAGGTTGAATCTTCAATAGCACTAACAATGATGTTCTGAGCTCTCTTATCCATGGAGGCCAGAACCACTTCATCTTTGGTCATCTCTGAATAGGTTTTAGGAGTCTTTATACTTCCATCTGTAAATGAAACTTTCATAGGAACAAAATGTCCCTCTAGAACAGTTATGTAAATCCTAGGATCAGATGCTTCCATGAAAAGTCTGACCCTTTCTTTCCAAATCCCAAAGTTTTTTTTTTCTGCAGATTGGTAGCTTCATAGATGTGAATTCTTTGCTTCCTTCTGTATTAGCCATCACGACTTCAGAAATCTACCCTTAGAAGATCTTGTTCAGGCTGTTAAACCTTTTCTTGAACAACCCCCCTCTGATACCACTTGAAAGACTTTAATTAAGGGTAGCTAATCACCTAGAGGGGTGGGGGTGAATAGGTTATTTAAAAACTATTGCAGTTCTTGAAAATAACCAAGATAAAACTGATCAGAGCTTTCAAGAAATAAAAACATACACAGAAATGAACACACAGATTTTTATAGTGGTTCCCCTTATCTTTGGTAATCCACTTTCCCCCTTCTCCCCTTCTAGCAGTGTGCTAGATAGAGGTTATAGCTCCTCCAGATCTCAGACCACAAACAGGTCTTACAGCTCAGATCACAACTGATCTTACAGTCTCAGATCTCACAGATCTTACTAACTCAGATCACACAGATCCTACCTCAGCCTTTATAACTAGGCCTACAACTCAGATTCACCCCTGAATCCTACAACTCAGATCACACCTGATCTTACAACTCAGATCCTTGACAGATCCTACACTCAGATCTGACAATTCAGATCCTACAGGAATTTATAAAGAGAATAACAAATACTTAGACTCAGATTTGAGATTGTTGAGCCTTCTTGATCTGCCTGAATGATCAGACAGAAATCTTCAATAGAACAGCAACAACAAATGATCTTCTTGATTCGACAGGCTGTGATGACTGTTCCTCTTCTTAGGAAGACAAATTCTTCCTTCTTGATCTTCTTCTTTCAGAGAGAGATATCAGCAGCAGATTGCTGAATGAAATCTTCAATTTAGATTGGTTCTGAAAGGGAAGACGACTTCTCCAGATTCTTCTTCAAACTTTCTCTCAAACTGATGGAGACGATAATGGCTTTTGAGAGATAGGAAAAACTTTTCTAACTTAACTTTTCTTCACATTTCTTAACTTGTTAACTACATAACCCATAGGTCATGCCTTCTATTTATATCCCGCCAACTGCAATGTCTGTTACGGTCCTCCACGTCAGCATGACGTTACGTCTTCAACGGTCTTCAATGTAAACAAAGGCTCAGCTAGCTGTAGAAAATATTCCTCAGTTCAGAGTATTTGTAGAGGAGGCGTTGAGCACTTAACATCTCTGTCGACGTTTTTTCAATTAGGCGTCGAGCGATAATTAGACGCTCGACGCATACTCCTTAGATTGAAGCTCTCGACTCCTCCTTCTCAGGCGTTGAGCAATCAACACTTAGTCGACACTTTTTATCTGAAGAAGTCGAGCAACGAACAGGGGCTCGACACTTCTTAACTATGCCTTCATATCTTGACACTTCTGGTTGACGCTGAGCTGACTGAAGTTAAGTCGACACTTCTCTTTCCAAGGCGTCGAGCGATATAACTTGGCTCGACGCTTCCAAACTTGGTCTCAGAACTTCAGCGGCGACCTTGTCTATTTGAGTAGTAGACATGAGTCAACGCTTCTGGGTCACATGCGTTGAGCGATGTATGATGTCTCGACGCTTGTGAACTTGAATGAATTCCATGAACATTTTGCCTGACCTGATCTCCTGCACATTGATTCTAGATAGTATATCAAATACATTCTGAGATATATCTTTGACTTAGGAATGGACTTCTCCAAATCTAAGACATTGTGGGCAATGATCCCAACATCATCTTCAAGAAGGCATTCGACGAGATGAAGGTGGAGACAAGGAGGGTGTTGGCCTTGGATGGCCCACTGTTTGGGTTCTCGGGAGAAAGGAAGGATGTGGAAGGAGGAGTAAGGCTCCATGCCGTTTTGGGGGGAAAGTCCCGCAACTGCCGGTTCGTCATCGTTGACGCTCCGAGCAGTTACAACGCCATCTTCGAGCGGCCCCTCATTAGTGCGTTTCGGTGTGTCCCCTCCTCGTTCCACCAATGCCTCAAGTTTAGCGTGGGCGGAGTTCATATCCGGGTGAGAGGAGACCCAAAGGTAGTAAGACAATGCTATGTTATCGCGGTTAACACCATCACATGGCAAGTAGAGGCGGAGGTGATGGACCGGGAGATGGAGAGGCAGGAGGTAGTGGAAGGGTCAGTCATAGGGCCCGAAGTAAAGGAGACAGATGAGAGAATGGGAGAAGAGGACCAGGCCCAGGAGGAAAGGGGCGGAGGAGCTGCTAGAAGTTCGGGAGGAGAGTATGGAGGAAGAGAGAACTGAAGCACTCGCTTACGAAGAGAAGAATGAAGATGATGGGGGGAGCAATCTAGTCTGGAGGCTGTGGAGGAGGTCGTGGAGCTGGAGGTCGTCTCCCGGGCGGGGGCGATAGAGAATGTGAAGACCAGCGGGGAGCTCAGCCCCGAGGACCAGAAGAGGATCCCGGCCCGCATCCAGGATAACGTGGAGATCTTCGCTTGGAGCGCGGCGGAAATGCCAGGGATCGATGCGAATGTGGCGTGCCACCGCCTCAACCTTGACCCGACACTCGCCCCATCCGACAGAAGAAGAGGTCAACCGCTGACAAGCTAGTGGAGCCTATTCGGGATGAGGTGAGCAAGCTCCTCAAAGCAGGTTTTGTGTCAGAGATCCAGTATCCAGGCTGGGTCTCCAACATAATGATGGTAAATAAGGTGGATGGAAGGTGGAGAATGTGTGTCAATTTCTCTTTGTTAAATAAATCATGTCCTAAGGATTGCTACCACTTGCCTCGAATCGACGCGCTAGTTGACTCAGTCATCGATTTTTCTCTAATAAGTTTTCTAGATGCCTTTTCAGGTTATCATCAGATTCACATGCACCCCCCTCGACGTTAAGAACGTCTCATTCATCACTGGGGACATGTGCAATTGCTAAAAGATGATGCCCTTCGGGCTGAAGAATGAAGGAGCAACCTACCAACGGATGATGGACAGGGTCTTCTGTGGGTAGAAGGGGAGGAACCTAGAAGTTTACGTGGATGACCTCATGATCAAGAGCCGAGACCTCAAGTCTCACCTCCGGGACCTTTGTCACAACCCGCATTTTCTCTGAATTTAGGAATATCAGAGTAAGAGAAAATACGCGTCATGATGGCACATCATGCAGGAGACAACTGCAGACGCTCAGGCGGAAACATATTACTTATGTAATCAAAACATGTTTTCATGATAGGACATCATTTGAAATCATTTATTAGGGTTTGGGGTAAGAACTGTGTCTCTCAGTTCGTGGATCAACTAGTCCACCGAGAAAATATATGTAATTGCAGCGGAAAGTACTTGATTTAGTTCACTTAAGGTCCTAAATGCACGTGATGACAAGACATAACGTAAATGAGATGCACATATCTAGGCGTAGTATAAGTATAGAAAATATATTTAGGCGACTTTAAAGATAAGGACTTCAGTTAAAAGGAATGCAATGAGGATGAAAGAAAAGCCATTTTTTATAACTATAATGCATCTAGGCATAAATCATTCCCAGAGAGCAAGATACACAAGATCTAAAAGCAGTGGAATTTAACTGGCAAGTAAGCTATAAAGTATCAAAAAGGGCACAACGGACGTCAACAACCTGACACTAACCCGTTGGCTCCAAACTAGCATGTCTGAACACAAGAAGAAACTAACAACAATTACCTCGCAGCAGCGGGGTAAAACAACAACTAAAACTCCCAAAGACTCCGGGCTACACCACTAGCCGCTAAGGCTCAGAACCTGAGGCATTCAATAAAATAAAGAACACCTCAGCAAGGAATTAACAAGTGGCGGGAAACAAAGAAAAACAAAGTAAACAAGGCATAAGGGGTACCAACCCAAGCCCAACACTTAGAGAAAAGGAAGCTCCAAGCATAGAACTAAATAATGCACCAAATACCAAAAAGAGGAACAAGCATAGTTCATTTATCTTGTTAAATTTATTTAAAGAGACTGATCAGCTCATATTAAGCGGGGGCGGTCCTTTATCCTCTGCCACCCAAAGCCAAAAACGGGTGGGGGTTTCACTATCCCCAACCACCCAAACACAGCCCACGGGACCACAGACCAAGCCTGCGGTTCACCTCTAAAATGGCCACCGTGCAAGGATACACCAAATCCCCACTGCCCCCCCCCCCAAAAAAAAAAACACGACCCACCGTGTAAGGACAAAGGCAATGGTTCATAATAATTAATTTCAATTAAAAACGGAACGAAGCTCGCGAAAAACAATCACCAGGATACCCTAAGGATAGGGTCACAAATGAAGTAAACACTGCATAAGACGATTCATAAGAGAAGACTCAGAGATTGGGTAATCACAACAGATGCAAGAACTTAGGCAGAAGGTGCTCATGATTAAGGGCACGGTACAGATATCTGCAACTGCCTGCACCCTTTAGAAGACACAAGATTTCGAGGAGGAGGAGAAATTGGAGGAATAACTCAAACACTAAGAAACAAGGGGCATTTCTCGAGGAATCAAAAGGACAATATACAAAGGTTTTTAGAGAGGTCAAGGACAGAGAACAAGAGGTTCTAGAGAAGTCCAATGGCAATAAACATTTCTAGAGAAAAGAAAGGCAGGAGTCATGCTGGTTCTCGAGAAATGAAGGGCAGGAGTCATGCTGGTTCTCGAGAAATGAAGGGCAGGAGTCATGCTGGTTCTCGAGAAATGAAAGGCATGAGTCATGCTGGTTATCGAGAAATGAAGGGGTAGGAGTCATGCTGGTTCTCGAGAAATGAAAGGCAGGAGTCATGCTGGTTCTCGAGAAATGAAGGGCAGGAGTCAACTGTTTCTCGAAAAATGAAAGGGGCAGGAAACAACAGGCTTCTCGAGAAAGCAGGTCGTTCGACGAACGGAAAGCACAAGGCCGTTCGACGAACGGAAAGCACAAGGCCGTTCGACGAACGGAAAGCACAAGGCCGTTCGACGAACGGAAAGCACAAGGCCGTTCGACGAACGGAAAGCACAAGGCCGTTCGACGAGCGGAAAGCACAAGGCCGTTCGACGAACGGAAAGCACAGGGCCGTTCGACGAACGGAAAGCACAAGGGCCGTTCGACGAACGAAAAGCACGAGGCCGTTCGACGAACGCCAGACCGTTCGACGAACGAAGCCGTTCGACGAACGAGACCGTTCGACGAACGCCATGAAGCAAGTGATTTCTCGAGAAATCCAAGGATCATACATGTGCTCAAGGTACAAGCTAGAAAGACAACCATAACTCATAATCAAGGAAAAGAAGAGTGCTTCAACAAACAAGAAGGAAGGAGGAAAAATAGCCACTTGCCTTAACCTTGCGAAACTCGAAGTTCTCCGCTCCAAAGCTATGGATCGGCAAATAACTCACTCAAGCACAACAACCTGAAACTTTTCGGATCAAAAAGGAGGAGTTAGGTCACTACCTTAACTCAAAAAATTCCACGAAACGGGAATAGCTTACCACTAGAACGAAGACCTCGCCGAGAGCTTTCCGAATCCACTCTCCAAACACGATTCCGACTACTACAACCTTCGAATCGCCGGCCGGAAGCTCCACGACACTCCGCTCTCGCTCTCTCGCTCGGCGGCTGGTTTGGATCGACGAAGGAAGAAGAAGAATAGGGAGAGAATTTTAGGTATTTATATAAACCCTAATTTCCATATTTAATTAATTAAATAATTCTCCTTTCTACTTAAACTACGAGGGCGACCAAAACACCTCGGACTTTCATGAAAATCACACATAAACTGAAAATCGGCGCTACGAATCCAACGACGGAGTCAGAATTCCATTCCGACGAGCCAAACTCGAGATAAAGCTTCCCAAAGCTAAAATCTTGATAACTACCAAAAATATTCCCTTTAACTCGAAACGTCGCGAAATTTTGCACGATCAATCTAAATTACATACTTTAACTAGGGTAAGGCCCAAAACTAAACCTGACGGGCTGACATAACGCCCTTACACCAAAATTACGTCACAATAGCTATACAAAATAATTAACGAAAATCAGGTGCGTTACAGTCACTCCCCCTAAAAAGAAGTTTCGTCCCGAAACTTGAAATTCAAAGATCAAGAAAGATACAGAATCAAATCCAAAGGTTATCTGACAGAAGATTTACCCGAAATCTAAGAGAAGAGCCTGGGATGTGTCTCTTTCATGGCAGACTCTAGCTCCCATGTTGCGCTTTCGACACCCTGATTCTTCCAAAGAACCTTAATCATCGGGATCGTCTTCCTCCGCAACACACGCTCCTGAGTCTCCAAGATTCGGACGGGATCTTCAACATACGAAAGATTGGGCTGCAATACGGGCACCAAATCAAGAACAAGCCGAATACTACGCAAACACTTCCTCAGCTGGCTCACATGAAACACATTGTGAACATTAGGGAAGGAAGCAGGCAAATCCAATCTATAAGCTGACACTCCGATGCGCTCAACAATCTGGAAAGGTCCCACATACCGGGGATCCAACTTGTGGTTCCTTCCAAATCTCCTAACGCCCGACATCGGAGAAACTTTCAAGAACACTAAGTCTCCGACGGCAAACTCAAGATCCACCCTTCTCCGATTGGCATACTTCTCATACCGCTCCTGAGCAATACATAGTTTCTCGCGGATATGAGTCACGTCAACGCTCATTTCTTCCAAAGCCTCTGGGCCTAACAATGACCTCTCACCAACCTCGGCCCAAAACAAGGGAGTTCGGCAATGCCTCCCATACAGAGCCTCAAAGGGGGCCATCTGCAGGCTTTCCTGATAACTGTTATTGTAGGCAAATTCCATTAATCCAAGACGCTTGTCCCAAGCTCCTCCATGATCTAAAATATAGCACCTGATCATGTCTTCCAAAATTTGATTCACTCTTTCTGTCTGTCCATTGGTCTGAGGGCGGTAAGCGGTAGAGTATCTAAGGTCAGTGCCCAAGGCTCCTTGCAAGCTTCGCCAGAAACAAGACATATATCTGGAATCCCGATCCGACACAATGCTCACGGGCACACCATGCAATCTGATGACTTCTTCAAATAAAGCTCTGCTATCTTCTCCATATAATAGCCAGTCTTAAAATGCACAAAGTGAGCACACTTTGTCAATCTGTCAACTATGACCCATACAGAATCGTGTCTTCCGGGAGATCTCGGTAAACCAGTAATGAAGTCCATTGACCTCCAGGCCTCATATGATCTTCCTTAACGTGCTGACAAGTAAAACATTCTGAAACATACTTAGCTATATCGCTCTTCATACCTGACCACCAAATGATCTGCTTCAGGTCTTTGTACATTTTTGTGGAACCAGGATGATAGGAAACACTAGAGTCATGCGCTTGCTTCACTACAGATCTTTGCTCGAATATCTTCCGATGCGGGAATACAATATCTACCTCGATACATCAGGGTACCTTTATCATCGATTGAAAAGTTTGGTAATTCTCCTTTTTCAGTCCTGCTTCGAAGATGCTGCAAGTCAGGATCTTCCTTCTGATGCAGTCTCGTAAGGGAAATCCAAGAAGGCTCTTCAACTTCAAGACTCGAAGGTGCGGTACTACTACCGACTGAGATATCCATCAACATAAACTCCTCTACCAAGGACTGCACGGAAAGATTGAAGATTTGCGCGGTCTTTCTACTCAGGGCATCAACCACTACATTAGCCTTACCCGGATGATACAGGATATCAACTTCATAATCCGCCACATACTCCAACCACCTACGCTGACGCAAATTCAGCTTTTTCTGGGTAAAGACATACCTCAGACTCTTGTGATTCGTATAAATCATGCATGACACTCCATAAAGAAGATGTCTCCAAAGCTTTAAGGCGTAAATTACTGCCGCAAATTCTAAGTCATGCGTAGGGTAATTCCTTTCATGAACTTTCAGTTGTCTAGACCCATAGGCAATCACCTTTCCTTCTTGCATCAAAACACACCCTAGACCAATGTGAGATGCGTCCACATAAACAGCATACTCTATTCCTTCGATCGGCAAGGCCAACACAGGAGCACTGCACAAACACCTCTTTAATTCCTGAAAGGCTTCTTCGCACTTATCGCTCCAAACAAAAATGGTATTTTGTGCCGACAACACTGAGAACCCTTGAACAAATCTCCTGTAGTACCCAGCCAACCCTAAGAAACTCCTTATCTCCTTAGGCGTTGAAGGCGTCTTCCAATCTAACACGACAGAAATCTTAGCGGGGTCTACAGTAATTCCATCCTTGTTTACTACATGACCCAGAAAGGATACCTGAGGAAGCCAGAACTCACACTTGCTCAGCTTCACATGCAACTGGTGATCTCTAAGAGTAGACAATACTAAGCGCAAATGCGTAGCATGCTCCTCAGCACTTCTGGAATACACCAACACATCATCGATGAATACCACTACAAAATGATCCAGAAAGTCCTTGAACACGCGGTTCATCATGTCCATAAACGCAGAGGGTGCATTCGTCAAACCAAAAGACATAACCAGAAACTCGAAATGACCATAACGGGAATGAAAGGCAGTCTGGGGAACGTCCGACTCACGGATCCTCAACTGATGGTAGCCTGATCGAAGGTCAATCTTCGAAAACACCGTGCTACCACGCAACTGATCAAACAAATCATCTGTCCTCGGCAACGGATACCTGTTCTTGATGGTCACTTTGTTTAACTCTCTATAATCTATGCACAACCTCATAGAACCGTTCTTCTTTTTCACGAACAAAACTGGAGCACCCCAGGGCGAAGAACTCGGTTTAATGAATCCACAATGCAACAGCTCATCTAAATGAGTTCGCAACTCTTCTATCTCACGCGGGGTCATACGGTACGATGCCTTAACAATATGACGAGTACCAGGCACAAGATCAATAACGAACTCCACATCTTTATCAGGCGGAAGACCAGGAAGGCTGACAGGAAAGACATCAGGAAAGTCTCGCACCACCGGAACACCCTCGATGCACGGCGAACCACTAACAGTTTCTAACATCGAAACAAGGTAAACCAAGCAACCAAAATTTAACAGTTTTCGAACACATACCGCAGAAATTATCGGGGAAACCTGGCACGGAGATCCAAAAATGCTCATGGGATGACCGTTGTCCATCACAAAGTCCAGACGCTTTTCCTTGCATCGGATGACAGCATCATAACTGAACAACTAGTTCATACCCAAAATCACGTCAAAGTTTTCTAGGTCCAACACCATGAGATCAGCAACAACCAAGAAATCTCCTAAGAGAACAGCGCAACTTCGGACACATTGGTTCGAGGATACCAAATCACTAGAAGGGAACTTAACAAGGAACGAATCGTTGCCCAACTCAGGGGTCAAACGGTGACGCTCGACGAAAGCCATTGCTACGAACGAATGGGTAGCACCAGAATCGAACAGAACACACGCCCACCGATTCTTTACCTTAAATCTCCCTATAAGCGCGAAAAAAGAAACGAGTCTAATACAACGAAACTAAAAGGAATCAAAACTTAACAACTGGCTTAAGGTCTAACCTGCGATCACTTGGGTCGAATACTGCGCTTGCTCCTAGGTCATCACGTTCAGCTTTCCTCTCCCTTTATCATGATGTTGCGGTGGTGGCAAGGCTCGAAGTGGAACTGGCTGCAATGAGGTTGAACTCGTGGGCATTGAAACTTCACGTGCCCCTTCTGTCCTCACTGGAAGCAGACATTATCCTTGGTCCAACACTGGGCCACATTGTGCCCCTTCTGCTTGCACAACTGGCAGAGCACCTCACCCTTCGGAGCACCCTGGATTGCCAGCACTAACCGTTGCTTCTGAACTCCCTTCCTCTTGAAACATTTCTCAACTGGATGGCCAGGGCGGCCACAGAATCTGCAGACCTTGCCACCTCCTTTCTTCAAGATCGAGGCAGGCGCACCAGAATTTCCTTCTTCTCCAGCCTTTCTCTTTCCCTTCTTCATCATTGATCCTCAGTTTTTGGCATTATCGATTGCCTCAACCTTCAGCGCTGCCTCAACTACCTCGGCGTACTTCTCCGACCTGTACGCGCTGGCCAGCTGCTGAATGTCACTACGGAGACCACCCAGAAATCTCTTTACTCTTCCTTCTTCCGAGGCTACCAGGGCCGGAGCAAACCTGCTCAACTTGCATAACTCAATCTCATACTCGCTCACAGAGAGCTGCCTCTGCTTTAGATGCAGGAAATCATTCATCAATCGGTCTTGCTCTACCGACGACAGAAACTTTCTTAACAACATTCCTTTGAAGGTTTCCCACGAACATCCTCCAGTAAGGTCTTCCTTCTCCCTCAACCACCAACTCTTTGCAAGACCCTTAAGCTGGTACGTGGCAACCATCACCTTCTGATCCAAGGTGATTCCTGAATATGAGAACATCTCCTCAATGGCTATAAGCCAATCGTCCAAGGCCACGAATTCCGCTCGTCCGTCATACGATGGAGGTCCCAACCTCTGAAAGTGCGAAATGAAGTTCATTTCCAGCGGTATCGCTACTAGGGGTACCAGGGGAGCAGGAGTGGTAGGAACTATCTGTCCTACTACGGGGGCCTGCATCGTGGCTTGCTGCCTTGTACCGGCAGATAACAATGCCTCAACTTGCGACTGCATCGCAACCATTTACCTCGTCAGAGCCACATTGCTTTGGCGCAGACTCTCGATCAAAGCTTCACTCTGCGCTCCGGATGACTCACCCCCCGACCGAGGAGTCGACCTAGTCGCAGCTCGCTTACGCACCATATCTGCTAAAACACAAAAACCTACAATCAAAACTTAACCTTACACTAGAACCACGTTGCTTGGTTCAGAACATACATGTACAAATACTTGCCATTTCCACTACCTTTCTCTGGGATATTTTCATGATGCTATGCTAAATTTGGGGAAACGATACTACATCATCCCTCTTGACTCATGTGCAAAGGTCATGAATGCATGAATTTTCTGTTCGTTTTGAAATCATGGGTGTACGCGTGTCATCATATAAGTCATTAACTTGCACATGTGCTCATGCAATGCTATGTAATGAATGTTGTGTTATGCATTCTACTAAAGGCCTTAATGCATATTATGAGCAGCGTAAACATGAAATATAATGCATCCCATACTGCATAATATCGTATGTAACAAAAAGAAAACGTGCTAATGGGCATCCATGTGATGATGGTTATGCATCCCATACTACATAACCGTCACATGTTGCCACCTATGGTGGATCCATATACCGACACATATTATGCATCCCATACTACATAATATGCCCCGAATACTTCTTATCATGCTATAAGTGTAGTGTTCATGCTTCGGCCAAGACATACTGATGACACATCAGTGTGTGTATGCAATGAAACTAAAATAACTACTATATCAGAATTTGTTGCCCGACCGACTTGTCGAACAACCTGGCTCTGATACCAACTGTCACAACCCGCATTTTCTCCGAATTTAGGAATATCATAGTAAGAGAAAATACGCGTCATGATGCCACATCATGCAGGAGACAACTGCAGACGCTCAGGCGGGAACATATTACTTATGTAATCAAAACATGTTTTCATGATAGGTCATCATTTGAAATCATTTATTAGGGTTTGGGGTAAGAACTGTGTCTCTCAGTTCGTGGATCAACTAGTCCACCGAGAAAATATATGTAATTGCAGCGGAAAGTACTTGATTTAGTTCACTTAAGGTCCTAAATGCACGTGATGACAAGACATAATGTAAATGAGATGCACATATCTAGGCGTAGTATAAGTATAGAAAATATCTTTAGGCGACTTGAAAGATAAGGATTTCAGTTAAAAGGAATGCAATGAGGATGAAAGAAAAGCCATTTTTTATAACTATAATGCACCTAGACATAAATCATTCCCAGAGAGCAAGATACACAAGATCTAAAAGCAGTGGAATTTAACTGGCAAGTAAGCCATAAAGTATCAAAAAGGGCACAACGACGTCAACAACCTGACACTAACCCGTTGTCTCCAAACTAGCATGTCTGAACACAAGAAGAAACTAACAATAACTGTTGGATCGTATGACGCCCTTAGAGGGGGGGGGGGGGGGTGAATAAGGGTGTGTTTAAATTTGTAATTTTTACTTAATAATTTTAAGACAATTTCACTTTAATAAAAGTTTCTTAAAAATTAATTTTACAACAATGCAATTTTTGTATAACACCAAGCACAAATTTTTAAGATAAAAATTTAAGCAAACAAATTTGCGATTAGTGAAAAGATCATAATTTTATTTATCATGAAATTTGCATACAAATAAAAATGATCTTAACAATGCTTAAGATCAAGGCACAATGATAAAATGGAAATACAATATTTTGATTTACCAATCCTTCTCCCAAGGATCGGAAGGCTATCGCTTGTCTTTCCCAAGACCAAGCCCAAGCCTAACCTCTAGATCTTCCCAAGATCTAGACGTAGCGCACAAGGCCACGATTTCCCACCAAGCCACGCAAGGACTTGGACGCTCCGCACAAGGAAGCGATTTTCCCTTAAGCCGCGCAAGGACTTAGACGCCGCACGCAAGACGACGATTTCTTCCCCAATACAAAAAGAAATATGAGTAAATGAAATACAATATGAAAAAGTCAACTCCCTAGAAATTCAGATCTCTGAATGGATTGTTGAAGCCTTGAGATGATCGTTGATGGAGTAGCGCGCCCGATCTCGTCTTCAATCTTCAATCCTTCTTTGCACAATTAGGAGTTGAGGAGGTTCTGGAGCTCTCTGGTTCGTATGCACCCAGGTAGGGACTGGAAATCTCAAAATCTTTGAATGCACGAACCAAAGGCACCATTTTATAGACTTTCACTGTCGCCTGGGCGACAGTCACTGTCGGAAATTTCCGACAGCGCCAAACTGCCTCGGTCGTGCCGTCGAGCCGTCGTGTGGGCAGTTGCTGGAATCGTGGAGCTGTCGCTGGGGCGACATCGATGTCGGATTTCCGACAGCGTAAAACCGTCGGTCGTGGATGAAGTCGTGGGCAGTTGATGTAACCGCTGAGCTGTCGCCTGGGCGACATCGCTGTCGGATTTCCGACAGCTCAATACTGCCGATTGCTTTTGTAACCACTGAGCTGTCGCCGGGCGACAGTGGGTGTCGGAATTTTCCGACAGTGAAAATTTCCCACAATCAATTTTTGCTCCAAGAGAATTGTGAACATTGCATACCTGCTATCTGCACACCATTAACAAAAATAGAATCAAATACAAACGGGACTTTGTTATTATCAAACCGGAGGAGTGCGAGACGCATGCTCCAACAATCTCCCCCTTTTGATAATAACAAATCCGTATAAAAAATAAATCATGTCTATTTAGATTGTTGATTTTAACCTTTGGTGTGTGCTCAAAATTAACATTATATATATTCCTTAAAAAAATAAATTTTTTCCCTTTAAATGAAAGCTCCCCCTAAATGAATGCTCCCCCTAAATAAAAGCTCCCCCTAAATAAAAGCTCCCCCTAAATGAAAGCTCCCCCTAAATGAATGCTCCCCCTAAATAAAAGCTCCCCCTAAATATATGATGTATTGTGTAGGTGGAATATTTAGGTGCAGTCTATTTAGGTGGAATAGATTGTTGATTGTTGATTTTTCTTTTTATACTTAATTCTCCCCCTTTTGGTATTAGCAAAAGTGAATAGTAGAGAAGAGAGTAGTTCGAAAAGGAAGATACATAGAATATAGAAAGATAGAGTAAGCGGAAGTAATTTGATGGTAATGATAGAAGCCCTGAAATAATAGGAATATGCCAAAGTATGAACAAGCCTCATGAAGTGATGATATATCCATATGAAGTAATAAAAGAAAATAACTTGAACATGAATATGATCGTTTGAAAGTATCATAGAAAGACACAATAATGTATAGATATATGGAATATTCTCGGTCCAATTCTCATGAGATGAATGTTTATAGTACATAATGATGTGTACATGTGATACTTAGATCAAACATATGAAGTCATTTAATTTACATGATCATTAAAATGATGAACATAATAAAAGCTTATAAAGGCAACTTTGACTTTGAAAATATAGCACAAGAGGAATAGTAAACCATTTTTCTTTTGCACAAGACACTTTACAATTCTATCCAAGGTGCTTAACCTCACAATGCTCATTAAGACTTATCAGGAGGGTAAGTAGTGCTTGGTGGAGTATCCTTGGCTTTATTTTTATTATTTTTTGATCACAGACGGTGTGATATCGTAATTTTGATATATTGATAATATATATGTTTTAATTGACCAAGGATCTCCGAATTCACTTGAAACGCAAAAGATGGTGTATATTTTGTTGTGCTAACAATTCAAGGTGGAAAGTTGTGTTTAAGAAGTGCTATTTGATTATGTTAAAGCAAATATGATACATGTATATAGTAAATAAAATCAGACGTATTGATCAAAAGAGGTGAACGTGAGAGCTCATTATGATAGATAAACAATTTCTCATACTTAGAGGCATGCGAAAACAATTTCCAATGGTCTAGACAACTAAGTAGAAGTGTCAATACGATGATAACTTAAAAACGAAATCATATAAACACGTAAGTCATTTTATTTAAAATAAATATCACATGGGTTGTCAACAAGTCATGAGATGAATCATTAAAAATGACATATAACATTGTAGATCAGCAAATGGGGCCTAAAATTTGAGTTTTGTGAAAATGGGAGCTGTCGGACATTTCCGACAGCCACTGTCGCCTGGGCGACAGTGAAAAATATAAATAGGGCTGAGGACCGAGTCAAAACACATTGTGCATCATTTCCTGGAGTGAAAAACGAGAGGAAGGCTGTCGGAAGTCGGCGACAACCCTAGATCCAAGGTATGGGTTTTTTTGATTTTGTGTTTTTAACTCCAAATTTTTAGGGCTTTTTAATTTTGATAGTAGAGAAGAAGGAAAAAATAGTTTTCATGTTGATTTTTGATTAATGGTGGAGGTTTGGAAATTTTTGATTTGAATAAAATGTAGATCTAGTTTTAAAACTATAGGATCTTGGTGGATCTTTGCTTAAATGTCTAGCTTTGTGAAATTTCTCTTGATTTTGTGATAAGGTTTTCATTTGTGCATTTTCAAAAAAAAAAAAAATTTTGTAGATCTAGGTTAGAGAAGAAGATGGAAGATGTTGAATAGTGAAAGATTTGTAGAATTTGATAATTTAAAAAAAATAGATTAATTTTTTTTTAAAACTTGATGTTGAAATAACATTTAGTATGAGTAGATCTGGAAGTTTTAGGAAAAATTCTGAGATAAAATCACTTGGAGGGCTGTCGGAAATTTCCGACAGCCACTGTCGCCTGGGCGACAGTGTTCCAGTGCACAATAAAAAATCTGTTTTAAGCAAAATTTTTGTATTTTATTGCAGAATGGCTTCCAGCTCCAAAGCTCGAAAGAGTACTTCGGAAGATGCACATACTTCATATCAAGTTTATTCCGGAGTGGAGAAGGCTATTGTTGGGGTGTCCAAATACATCGAATTTGATTTGCCAAAACATGATCATATTTATGATCGTCTTGCGAAGGCAGGTATTCTCTCAATAATCTCACCAGAGGGGTTTTCATCCTTTTTAATTCGTGAATTTTATAACCATTTGGAAGACCCAAATGTTACGGAATTGGATGGAGGTGTGAGATCAAGGATCCAAGGTCAACATGTGGAAATAACACATGTTGATCTACGAGAGGAATTTGGACTAGTAATGAGTGAGAATATGCCTGATATAGTGGAGAATTATCGGAAGGATAGAGATTGGACCCTAGTAAACATGAGTTTACATGGGAATCAAAAGAAAACTCTTACCACTGAAGTTACCTCACTTACACCGGATGCTTACTTAGTCCAAGATATATTAAGGAATTCGGTGATGTTGAAGAGTGGAGACACAAGAAGCATTACTGCGCAGTTGACCCTCTTTACGTACTATATTATGGAGGATGAGCCTTTTGATATGGCAGACTTCATACTATCCCAGATTAGGTATACGTACAGATTGAAACATCCAAGATGGGTGAAGGTGCATACGCTGCCAATGGGGTTGGTAATTCAGCGTGTACTTTATAAGAAGTATGGATGGATTGTGCAAGACTCGTATTTTGATGATTGTTATCCGGAAATTTATTTCACGGGTTCAATGAAAGGGAAGAAGCCGCTTAGAAAAGCTCAACCGGGAATTGAGATTAGAGAGCCGAGCATTTCTAGGGCAGGATCACTAAGGGAGTCCATTGATGATTTGCGTGATTCGTTAGAGGATCACAAAAAGGAAGTGAAAAAGGATCGTAGTCGAATGCAGAAATTTATGAAGTTTCTCGTCAAAGGTCTGAAGTTGAAGCCAACGCCGGAGGAGGAGGCAGAATGGCAAGTTCCGGACGAGGAGCCGCCACACCAATCGGTGAGGCGGACTCGCCGTGGTAAAGCTGTGAGACGAGGACTACCAGAAGATTGTCCAGAGAGCAGCGGTGCTGGTTATGAAGATTCAGAGTAGGTTTGTGTTGCTGCTGCTGCTGGGAGATGTCGGAAAATTCCGACATCCACTGTCGCCTGGGCGACAGTGAACTTCTTTAAATTTCTGTTGTTTTTTTTTTGTTTAAAGAACTTGATCCTTAAGTTTGTGCTAGTGTTTTAATGTGAACACTATTGATGTAATGTTAGTGATGTTAAATTTTGTTAAGGGTTTTTTTTTTTTTTTTTTTTTTTTTTTGAAATTTGATGTTTTGATTTTTATAATTTTGGCATTTTTGTATTTACATTGTTTATGTTTTGTGATAATAAATTTTTTTTTTATGTTATAGGCTTTAAAATGTGATATATTCATTGTAAAATGTCTAGAATTCCCAATTCTAGCCTAAGCATAGAAAAACGGGAATCCGGTAAAGGTTTAGTGAATATATCCGCTAGTTGATTATCCGTGCCTATAAATGAAATTTTTATGTGGTTATTTTTAATATGATCTCTAATAAAATGATGTCTCACATCAATATGCTTAGACCTTGAATGATGGACCGGGTTGTGTGTTAAATCAATTGCACTTTTATTATCACACCATAATTCAATAGTTTGTTGTTTAATATTAAAGTCTTCTAAGGTTTGTTTCATCCAAAGGGCTTGTGCACAACAACTACCCAGTGCGATGTATTCGGCTTCGGTGGTTGAGAGGGCAACAGAATTCTGTTTCCGACTCGACCATGAAATGAGTGAAGGGCCTAAAAAGTGACAAGTGCCACTAGTGCTTTTCCTATCTAGTGAACAACCGGCGTAATCAGAATCAGAATAACCAAAAAGTGTAAAATCATCGCTATGAGGATACCACAAACCAAGTTTAGATGTGCCAATTAAATATCTAAAAATTCTTTTTACCGCTTTTAAATGTGATTCTTTGGGATCGGCTTGAAATCTAGCACATAAACAAACTGAAAACATAATATCCGGTCTAGAAGCAGTCAAATATAAAAGTGAACCTATCATGCCTCTATATAAAGTTTGATCTATTGATATTCCAGTTTCATCTTTTCCTAATTTTAAAGATACACTCATAGGAGTATTTGCTTGTTTGAGATTTTCAAATCCAAATCGTTTTAAGACATCATGAATATATTTTGATTGGTTAATAAAAACTCCATCATGTTTTTGAACAATTTGAAATCCTAAGAAATATTTTAATTCCCCTACCATACTCATCTCAAATTCACTTTCCATCATTTTTACAACATAGTTACACAACTCTTCATTAGTGGCTCCAAAAATAATATCATCAACATAAATTTGTAAAACAATTAAATCATCATTTACTTGCTTAATGAAGAGTGTACAATCAACACCACCCATTTTAAAACCATTTTGTAATAAATATATAGTCAATCTATCATACCATGCTCGTGGTGCTTGTTTTAAACCATACAAAGCTTTTAGCAATTTATATACGCGATTAGGAAATTTTTCATTTATAAATCCTGGGGGTTGTTCAACATAAACTTCTTCTTTAATCAACCCGTTTAAAAATGCAGTTTTAATATCCATTTGCAATAATTTAAATCTTTTATGGCTAGCAAATGCAACAAAAATTCTAACTGCTTCCAATCGTGCTACGGGTGCAAAAGTTTCATCAAAATCTACCCCTTCAATTTGATTATATCCTTTCGCTACAAGCCTAGCTTTGTTTCTAGTGACCCTAGAGTCACTATCTAATTTGTTTTTGAAAATCCATTTGACTCCTACCACTGGATGATCACTAGGTCTATCAACAAGAATCCAAACTTTATTTCTTTCAAATTGATTAAGTTCTTCATTCATAGCTAGAAACCAAGATTCATCATTTAAAGCGGTGGCAACATCTTTTGGTTCGATATTTGAGACAAAACATAAATTTGAAAAGGTTTCATGTAAACTAGAACGCGTACGTACCCCACATAATGGTTCTCCAATAACAAGTTCTTGCGGATGATCTTTTGAGAATTGTAGCTCGGTTGGAGGTACATACCCTTCTCTTTCTTCTTCTTCTCTATCTTCTTCTTCTCTTTCTTCTTCTCTTTCTTCTCCTTTTTCTTCTTCATTTTCTCCAAGTTCTTCTTCATCATTCTCCACCGTGGGAAGGAGTTCATCTTCTTTTCCTGTAATTTTCCTTTCTACACATGAAGCAAACTCATCAAACCTAACATGAATAGATTCTTCAACTATTTTTGTTCTCTTATTATATACTCTATAGGCCTTGCTAGTTGAAGAATAACCAATGAAAATTCCTTCATCACATTTTTCATCAAATTTTCCTAAGTTATCTTTTGTATTCAAAATAAAGCATTTACAACCAAAAACTTTAAAGTAAGATACATTTGGTTTTCTTTGAAAATAAATTTCATAAGGAGTTAATTGTAATGTGGGACGAATCATGACACGATTAATGATATAACATGCCGTACTAACTGCTTCGGCCCAAAAATATTTTGGCAATTTAAATTCACAAAGCATAGTACGTCCTAATTCTTGGAGTGTTCTATTTTTCCTCTCCACTACACCATTTTGCTGTGGTGTGCGTGGAGCGGAAAATTCATGTTTTATCCCAAAATCATTACAATATGAAATAAATTTTTCATTATCGAACTCTCCTCCATGATCTGATCTAATGCATTTTACCTTCAGATCAACTTCATTTTGAATACGTGAAATTAGTTTTACAAATTCATCAATGGCATCAGATTTTGAATATAAAAACAAAGTTCAACAAAATCTAGAATAATCATCAATAATAACAAACGTATATTTTCTACCTCCTAGACTTTGTGTAGAAATTGGACCAAACAAGTCCATATGTAATAAATTCAAAGGTCTAGTGGTAGAAATGACATTTTTGCTTTTAAAAGATGATTTTGTAAATTTTCCCTTTTGGCATGGTGAACATAATGAGGATAGCTTTCCATTCAAATTTGGTAATCCTTTTATTATTTTATTTTTAGAAAGCTTTACTATGCGTTTAGCACTAGAATGTCCTAGTCTCCTATGCCATAATTCAAGTTCATCATTCTTTGAAATGAAACATTTAAGTGTAGAATGAGATAAATCATGAAAAGTGATCGTATAGACATTGTTTATTCTTGGTGCAGTAAGTACGATTTCGTTTGTTTTAGAATCAATAATTTTGCAAAGGTTTGAGCTAGAGTCAAATAAAACATTTAGATTTTTATCACATAGTTGACTAATAGAAATTAAATTATGTTTCAAACCTTTAACATATAAAACATTTGAAATTTTAAATTCTTCGTTACCTACTACTCCAATGCCTTTGACTTTACCCTTTCCATTATCTCCAAATGTCACTGTTCCACTTTTCTTCATCTCCAGGCTAAGGAACTTTGATTTATCGCCCGTCATGTGTTTTGAACATCCAGAGTCCAAATACCACACGTCTTTCTTGTTCCTAGCCTGCACGCATACCTAAAAAGATGATGAGAGTAAAGATCTGGTTACCCAAGTGGTCGATCCCATTGTATAGGTGGACGCCTTAGGTACCCAGATTTGTTTAACAGTAGCTTTTCCTTTCTTCCAACATGAGCCCGAGATGTGACCAAATCGATGACATTTGGCACACACAATGAATGGTGAGGAACCATTTTTCAATGGTTTCTCTGGACTCTTGCTGGTGGAAGCATCTTTATGTGTGGACTTAGAAAAATTTGTATTTTTAGAAATAAGATTTCTGAACCTGGAGCTGTCGCCGGTTCCGACAGTAGCTGTCGGAAATTTCCGACAGCCCCCAGAGCTTCCAGAAATGTATCCTAGTCCAAATTTTGCTGTACCATGGCATTGGTTGGCTAATAGCATATCCAGTGATTTTTTTCCAATACCAAATTTTCCAATTGCCATGATCAACTCATTTACTTTGGATTTTAGAATTGAATTTTCTTTTACTATCATGCCACATCTATTTGCAAAAATTTTCTTATAATTATCTAATTGAGAATGAGAAGTTTTAACAACTTTTTCTAAGTCCTTTTTCTCTTTTACAAGTAGATCAAATTTTTGATCGGACTTAGAAATAGTAGTTTCAAGTTCTTTTATCCTTGTCGAAGAATGATCACACTCTTGACAAAATATTTTCTCTTTCCCAATAGATTCCAACTCATTTGATAGTTTTTTATTTGCTTTTGAAAGACCTTTATTTTCAGATTTTAGAAAATCAATTTTCTTTAAGCTTTTATTTAAAACTCTGCATGTTTTCATAAATTCAGAATATAACTCATCATAAGATGGAGGCGTTACCTCAGTGTCGCTTTGGACACTGCAATCGTCTTCAGATGTAATGCTGTCTTTTGCCATCAAGCATAGATTAGCCTCCTCTTCCTCCTGTGTTGAGGGATCACTTTCTTCACCAGACGAAGAATCATCCGAAGTCTCTGCCTTTAACACTTTCTTCTTTTTATCGTGCCTCTTTGCTTTTTGCTCTTTCAGATACTTTGGGCACTTGCTTCTGATATGACCAATCTTCTTGCAATGGTAGCACTCCGGTGGCGGACGCTCCTCTTCATTCTCCATTTTTCCTTTGCCCTTTTGGTAGGCAAAATCCTTCTTTTTGAAAAACTTTTTAAATGAGTTTCTCCTCTCCGGATTTCTCATAAACTTCTTAAAATTTCTCACAAACAATCCTTCTTCATCTTCATCACTTTCTTCAGTCTCACTCTCAAATTCCTTTTTAGATTTCAACGCCAAGCTCTTCTTTTTGGGCTGCAAATTATATTCTTGGCTTTGAATCTTCAACTCCACTTCATGGGTTTTTAGATTCCCAATGAGACTCTCCAATTTTAATGTCTTAAGATCATGTGACTCAGAAATTGCAGTCACTTTTGGATTGAACTTCGGGGGAAGTGATCTTAAGATTTTTCTAACTAAATCTCCATTTGAAAAGACCTTACCCAACACTTTTGAATCGTTCACGATTTTAGTGAATCGAGTGTACATTGTGTCAATTTCTTCATCCACTTCCATTTTGAATCTTTCGAACTCTGACTCCAATTGAAATAGCTTTGAATCCTTTACCTGCGAAGTACCTTCATGAGTAATTTCCAAAAGATTCCAAATATCAAAAGCAGTATCGCAAGCACAGACTCTATTAAACTCGGTGCGATCTAGTGCGCAAAATAAGGCATTCATGGCCTTTGCATTGTTTTTGCATTTTAATTTATCATTTTCATCCCACTTGTCTTTGGGTTTTTCCATAGTTACATCTCCTACAACAAATGTTGGAGAAGTGTAACTAGTTTCTACCATATTCCAGACTTCTATATCTAAAGCAATTAGAAAACAACGCATACGTGTTTTCCAATAATTGTAGTCTGTGCCCGTGAAAAGTGGTGGCCTACTAATTCCTTGCCCCTCAACGAACGCGTGATCGTTGTGCGCCATTACTCCCGGTGGTAAAACCGTTTTGGAGTAACCTCGCTCTGATACCACTTGTTGGATCGTATGACGCCCTTAGAGGGGGGGGGGGGGGGGTGAATAAGGGTGTGTTTAAATTTGTAATTTTTACTTAATAATTTTAAGACAATTTCACTTTAATAAAAGTTTCTTAAAAATTAATTTTACAACAATGCAATTTTTGTATAACACCAAGCACAAATTTTTAAGATAAAAATTTAAGCAAACAAATTTACGATTAGTGAAAAGATCATAATTTTATTTATCATGAAATTTGCATACAAATAAAAATGATCTTAACAATGCTTAAGATCAAGGCACAATGATAAAATGGAAATACAATATTTTGATTTACCAATCCTTCTCCCAAGGATCGGAAGGCTATCGCTTGTCTTTCCCAAGACCAAGCCCAAGCCTAACCTCTAGATCTTCCCAAGATCTAGACGTAGCGCACAAGGCCACGATTTCCCACCAAGCCACGCAAGGACTTGGACGCTCCGCACAAGGAAGCGATTTTCCCTTAAGCCGCGCAAGGACTTAGACGCCGCACGCAAGACGACGATTTCTTCCCCAATACAAAAAGAAATATGAGTAAATGAAATACAATATGAAAAAGTCAACTCCCTAGAAATTCAGATCTCTGAATGGATTGTTGAAGCCTTGAGATGATCGTTGATGGAGTAGCGCGCCCGATCTCGTCTTCAATCTTCAATCCTTCTTTGCACAATTAGGAGTTGAGGAGGTTCTGGAGCTCTCTGGTTCGTATGCACTCAGGTAGGGACTGGAAATCTCAAAATCTTTGAATGCACGAACCAAAGGCACCATTTTATAGACTTTCACTGTCGCCTGGGCGACAGTCACTGTCGGAAATTTCCGACAGCGCCAAACTGCCTCGGTCGTGCCGTCGAGCCGTCGTGTGGGCAGTTGCTGGAATCGTGGAGCTGTCGCTGGGGCGACATCGATGTCGGATTTCCGACAGCGTAAAACCGTCGGTCGTGGATGAAGTCGTGGGCAGTTGATGTAACCGCTGAGCTGTCGCCTGGGCGACATCGCTGTCGGATTTCCGACAGCTCAATACTGCCGATTGCTTTTGTAACCACTGAGCTGTCGCCGGGCGACAGTGGGTGTCGGAATTTTCCGACAGTGAAAATTTCCCACAATCAATTTTTGCTCCAAGAGAATTGTGAACATTGCATACCTGCTATCTGCACACCATTAACAAAAATAGAATCAAATACAAACGGGACTTTGTTATTATCAAACCGGAGGAGTGCGAGACGCATGCTCCAACAATAACTACCTCGCAGCAGCGGGGTAAAACAACAACTAAAACTCCCGAAGACTCCAGGCTACACCACTAGCCGCTGAGGCTCAGAAGCTGAGACATTCAATAAAACAAAGAACGCCTCAGCAAGGAATTAACAAGTGGTGGGAAATAAAGAAAACAAAGTAAACAAGGCATAAGGGGTACCAACCCAAGCCCAACACTTACAGAAAAGGAAGCTCCAAGCATTGAACTAAACAATGCACCAAGTGCAACAAATACCAAAAAGAGGAACAAGCATAGTTCATTTATCTTGTTAAATTTATTTAAAGAGACTGATCAGCTCAAATTAAGCGGGGGGCGGTTCTTTATCCTCTGCCACCCAAAGCCAAAAATGGGTGGGGGTTTCACTATCCCCAACCACCCAAACACGACCCACGGGACCACAGGCCAAGCCTGCGGTTCACCTCTAAAATGGACACCATGCAAGGCTACACCAAATCCCCACTGCCCCCTAAAACACGACCCACCGTGTAAGGACAAAGGCAATGGTTCATAATAATTAATTTCAATTAAAACACGGAATGAAGCCCGTGAAAAACAATCACCAGGATACCCTAAGGATAGGGTCACAAATGAAGTAAACACTGCATAAGACGATTCATAAGAGAAGACTCAGAGATTGGGTAATCACAACAGATGCAAGAACTTAGGCAGAAGGTGCTCATGATCAAGGGCACGGTATAGATATCTGCAACTGCCTGCACCCTTTAGAAGACACAAGATTTCGAGGAGGAGGAGAAATTGGAGGAATAACTCAAACACTAAGAAACAAGGGGCATTTCTTGAGGAATCAAAAGGACAATATACAAAGGTTTCTAGAGAGGTCAAGGACAGAGAACAAAAGGTTCTAGAGAAGTCTAATGGCAATAAACACTTCTCGAGAAAGCAGGACGTTTGACTAACGGAAAGCACAAGGTCGTTCGACGAACGGAAAGCTCAAGGCCGTTCGACGAACGGAAAGCACAAGGCCGTTCGAGGAACTGAAAGCACAAGGCCATTCGACGAACGGAAAGCACAAGGGCCGTTCGACGAACGGAAAGCATAAGGTCGTTCGACGAACAGAAAGCATAAGGCCGTTCGACGAACGGAAATCACAAGGCCGTTCGACGAACGGAAAGCACAAGGTCGTTCGACTAACGGAAAGAACAAGGGCCGTTCGACGAACGGAAAGCACATGGCCGTTCGACGAACGCCTGGCCGTTCGACGAACGAAGCCGTTCGACGAACGAGACCGTTCGACGAACGCCAGGAAGCATGTGATTTCTCGAGAAATCCAAGGCAGGATCCTTGATTTCTCGAGGAATCCAAGGCTGCAGGAAAAAGACTCCAAGGAAAACTCCAGATATGTTACTATCATACATGTGCTCAAGGTACAAGCTAGAAAGACAGCCATAACTCATAATCAAGGAAAAGAAGAGTGCTTCAACAAACAAGAAGGAAGGAGGAAAAATAGCCACTTGCCTTAACCTTGCGAAACTCGAAGTTCTCCACTCCAAAGCTATGGATCGGCAAAGAACTCACTCAAGCACAACAACCTGAAACTTTTCGGATCAAAAGGAGGAGTTAGGTCACTACCTTAACTCCAAAAATTCCACGAAACGGGAAGAGCTTACCACTAGAACGAAGATCTCGCCGAGAGCTTTCCGAAAACACGATTTCGACTACTACAGCCTTCGAATCGCCGGCTGGAAGCTCCACGACACTCCGCTCTCGCTCTCTCGCTCGGCGGCTGGTTTGGATCGACGAAGGAAGAAGAAGAATAGGGAGAGAATTTTAGGTATTTATATAAACCCTAATTTCCATAATTAATTAATTAAATAATTCTCTCTTCTACTTAAATTGCGAGGGCGACCAAAACACCTCGGACTTTCATGAAAATCGCACCTAAACTGGAAATCGGCGCTACAAATCCAACGGCGGAGTCAGAATTCCATTCCGACAAGTCAAACTCGAGATAAAGCTTCCCGAAGCTTAAATCTTTATAACTACCCAAAATATTCCCTTTAACTCGAAACGTCGCAAAATTTTGCACGATCGATCTAAATTACATACTTTAACTAGGGTAAGGCCCAAAACTAAACCTGACGGTCTGACGTAATGCCCTTATGCCAAAATTATGTCATAGCGGCTACACAAAATAATTAACGAAAATCAGGGGCGTTACAACCTTAAGGAGACCTTCGACACCTTGAGAAAATTCAAGATGAGACTCAACCCCCAAAAGTGTGTTTTTGGGGCCAGTAGGGGGAAGTTCTTGGGTCATCTACTCACCCCCGCTGTGGTAGAGCCTGAACCTGACAAGGTGGGAGCGATAATGGAGCTAGGATCGCCAAGGAATGTAAAGGAAGTCCAGCGCCTCACTGGGAAGTTGTCCGAGATAAGTAGGTTTCTCTCCAGGGTGGGGTTGAAATGCTCATCCTTCTTCAAGGCGATGCGAGGAAACTAGAAATTCGAGTGGACCCCCGAGTGCGAGGGGCATTTCGAGCGCTAAAAGAACAATTAACGCAAGCCCCGCTTCTCCAGGGACCAAGACAGGGTGAGGACCTTTCCCTCTACCTAGGTGTGGGGGTCGAGGCGGTGAGTTTGGTTTTGGTCCGGGAGGAAGGGAAGAAGCAACTCCCCATCTACTACGTTAGTAGGGTGCTGAGAGGCAAAACTCAGGTATCCCATCCTAGAGAAGCTAGCCTTCACCCTGGTGGTGTCGGCCAGAAAACTACGACCTTACTTTCAAGCACATTTGATATAGAAAACTTAGGGGTTTGCAAAGCGAACAATTAAAGATGTTTTCCAAAACTATATCTGATAAATACAAGTGTACCTTATCGTCTATAATATAGGACATTTAGAAATACGAATGTCGTATTCCTCGGGGCACGTTGATTACTTCTACTTCGAGGAGGTCACTATTATTTTATCTAATAGATTTTTGAGGTTTTGTTTTACTTAGCCAAAAGAGAAAATTTGCAAACTAAAAGTAAGGTTTAAACGATGGTAAAAAGATTAGTGCTCAATCTAAAATCACCTTGGAGTGAGAATAATCAAGTGAAAATATAAATAAATTTAATTCCGTTTTAATTAAACTACTTGACCGTAGAGGTTCCCGAAGCTTGAACTTGTCTCTCTCAAGGTTAATGCCCAACTAAGTTTTGGAAAAATCAACCGAACTCTGGTTCTATAATCGATTACCTAAAACTTGCTTTACGCTATGAACCTCACTATTGGATTTGACTCCAATCCGGGAGATTTACGTCATCCTCTCTCGAGGGGTGCATGCAACTCTCTTTACCCTTGAGTGATCGATTCATACTTTGAGCCTCTCGGCTAGCTAAGTATGAAAACCTAAGTGAAAACCAAACATCGGAAATATGGCCTCACTAGTTAAAAATCAAGGGTAATTCAAGTGTAAAAAAAACTGAAAAAGAAAGCTTAGAAAATCATAACTTGATTATCTCATCCTCGGATCATTTCGATCGAGCACAAATGAGAATTAGTTAATCATAGTGGAGGGGAAAGAGAAAGAAAAGTAAAATTGCATAAAGGAAAAGTTACTAAGTAGAAAGAGAGAATGAAGAAAAACAAAACTAAATTTTATTAATAACAAAAGTGATTAAAAGCTTGAAAGGAGATTACAAAGTTAAGAAAAATTAACGCTACAAGCTTACACTAGACTATTTCATAGAAATAAAATTAGAACATTGCATGACATGAAGAAAAAGAGAGAACATGTAAGGGAAAAAACAAGAAAAAGCTCACTAACAGCTCTAGCAACACCTCCCCTCTCCAAATTCCGAACCCTGAACTCAAGGAGACCACTGGAATTTATAGGAAAAAGTTCAAAGTTACACGCCCCAGTCACGGGAGTGACTGGGGGCGTGTAAGCACTGTTCATCTCAGCTCTTACACCGGCGTGGGTCTAGATTGCGGCGCGACGATGAGCAGAGATCATGCGCGAATGTCATGGGCGTGACTTCTGGGTCACAGGCGTGACTTGGGTTGACTTCTCAATGACATCTCCACTTCTCGATGGCAACACTGCTGGCAGTATCCTATGTTTACACGCCCTAGGTAACAAGCGTGACCCTTGGGTCACGGGCGTGACTGGGGGGCGTGACTTGCTGTGGACGAGCTCAAATGCGCGACACCAATTTTGGACTAGTGTTTAGGTTACACGCCCCTGGTCATGGGCGTGACTGGGGGGCGTGTAATGCAATTTTCACAAAATTGTCCCAAAATTCTACAAAAATAAACATAGGCTAAATTAGAATCCAATTTTATAAAAGAACTATTTATAACTTAAAAATGACATGAAAAAGAAAAATTCAAATTAAATAATTACTAAAATTTCTAACAAAAGGTTATATAAAAATTACTTATCAAATACCCACATACTTGAGGTTTTGTTATTCCAGAGCAAAAGTATGAGACATAATTTATAAGACATTCATAAAAATTTCTAATTATAAACTAAAATTTCATTTAAACCAAAAGTTAAGAATAAATTCTAAGAGGAGTTAAGTCCTAAATTATGATGATGATTTGAAAAAAGGGAAAATGTTTAGGCAAGGATTTCTCAAGATAATTAATTAACAAACAAAATTGTAGAAATTAATAAACTAGATTAAATAAAATTTATAAGAACTCTATCTTAAAAGTAACATAAGGAAAAGTAACTTACTAAATATTGCTCTCTCCATAATTTAAACTAAATCTAGATCAATGATAATTGGCTAAGGGGGATTTCACAAAATTTGGCATAAGAAGAGATTTTTGAATGGAGGTGATGGATTTTATCCTTTCACCTTACTCAAAATTAAATTTCTAATTTGTATATATTTTAGGAGTAATGAATTTTATCCTTTTACTCCATGCCATATTATCTTTTATAAATATCTTCTAAATTAAAACCCCAAATGTATGTGTTTAGGAGTAATGAATTGTATCCTTTTACTCCATGCCATATAATCTTTTAAATGATTTTGGGTGCATATGTTTAGGGAATAATGAATTTTATCCTCTTATTCCATGACATATGATCTTTTAAAATTCTTTTTTTTATGCCAACAAAGGGTAAGGAAGGAAAAAATTCTAGCTTATAATTTAAATTATATTGAGAGCAAATTCTAGTAAATTTAAATTTCCTAAGATCTAAAAAACTAGAAGAAAATGTAATTAGAATCTAAAGAGGTTTAACAAATTTACTACAATACGAAGCCATTTAAAAATAAAAAGAGAAGTCATGCTAAATAAATTCTCTAATCAAGTTAAAATCATAAGATGGTTCTTAAAACAAGATTACCTAAAATTTAAAATTATCAAACTATGATAATCAAAATTTTAGCCAATTAAAAACCTAAAAATGCTTATAAACATTCTCAACTAGATTTCTAAGAAATCAAAAAAACAATAAGTAGGAGGGGTATAAATTTTTTTTTGGTTTCTTGTTCTAAGTTTTTCAAATTTTTTTGGAATTTTTGATATTATCTTTTTCTTTTTTGAATTTTTGATAATAAAAGAAAGAAAACTAGTTTTAAACCTTTTTTTAACTCTTGGACTTCCCGAGGTATACCGCATGAGGGGTTCTCAACAGTACTAGGAGGTGTGATGGGATGATAGCCTAAACGTCCTTTCCAAGATTTTCATTTTCGATTTTCTATTTTTTTTTTGAATTTTTGGGTTTTGAAAGCTTAAATAAAAGAAGACATGAGGCAATATATATTTTTTAAAGGACGTTGTTAATAGCAAACCTTGAACGGATATTAGCAAATCATCAAAACTTACAAAAATACGCGGTATTTGAAAATACGCATTATATGTGCATTTTTAGGAAAAGTGTTCAACATCAAAGTTGTAGATCTCGTCGAGATCTACAACTTTCGTGTTGAACATTTTGCCTAAAAATGCACGGGTTAAGCGTATTTTCAAAATGCGCGAGTCTTATGAAATATTTTATGCATTTTGAAAATACGCCTAACCCGTACATTTTTAGGCAAAATGTTCAACATGAAAGTTGTAGATCTTAACGAGATCTACAACTTTGATGTTGAACACTTTTCCTAAAAATGCACCTATAAGGCGTATTTTCAAATACCACGTATTTTTTTTAAGTTTTGATGGTTTGCTAATATCCGTTCAAGGTTTGCTATTAACAACGTCCTTTTTGAAAAGTTTTCTAAATTAAAAACAACATGTTAAAGAACTATTTACACCCTCATACTTAAAGTTAAACATTGTCCCCATTGTTTAAAACTAAGTATGAAGAAATAAGAAAATGAAAGAGAAAACAAGGTGCGAGCTAAAATAAAAAGGAATGCAAGATAAAAGAGAAGAAAAAAAAGAAGGAAAAAGGGCTTCCCTGGTTATGAAGATGCGGGGGGGGGGGGGGGGGGGGGGGGGGGGGGGGGGAAGCGACGGTTACCTGTAAAACATGTTAAGAACAAAAACAAAAACAAAAAACATTGAAAAGATAACTTTAGGGTGCCTCCCAAAAGCGCTTTGTTTAAGATCGCGTAGCTTGACCTAATTGGCGCTCACGATATTGGTGGAAGAATTATTGAATCACTCTTTTCGTTCGAAAGATCTCCTGGAAGATATAACTTAAGGCGGTGCCCGTTTACTTTGAAGGAACCTTTTTCGGGTTGGGAAATTGAATTGTCCCATAGGACCAAACCTCTTTTACAATAAAGTGTCCGGGCCATCGAGATTTTAGCTTTCCCGGAAAAAGCCGAAGACGAGAATTATAAAGGAGGATGAGATCGCCCGGCGAAAAAGTTTTTGGAAATTTTATATGTTTATCATGATAAAACTTTGTTCGCTCCTTATATAATTTGTTACTTTTGTACGCATTCGCTCGTCACTCATCTAATTCGTTCATTTGAAATTTTCTTTGTTCGGTCGCTAACGTAGAATCGAGGTTTAAAAATTTAAGCGCCCAAAATACGCGGTGCTCTAATTCGACCGGAAGGTGGCAAACCTTGCCATAAACCATTCAATAAGGTGTACAACCGATAACGGTCTTGTACTCCGTTCGATAGGCCCATAGCGCATCATCGAGCTTAACTGCTAAATCCTTCCGATTTATAGAAACAGTTTTTTCTAAAATCCGCTTTAATTCTCGATTTTCGACTTCGACATGGCCGCTCGTTTGTGGGTGATAAGCAGTGGATTGTTTGTGCGTGACACCATATTTTGCTAAAAAAATGTGAATTGGCTATTGCAAAAATGGGTGCCCCGATCACTAACTATAGCACGCGGCGTGCCAAATCGAGAAAATAATTTTTTTAAGAAGTTAACGATGACTCGCGCATCGTTGGTGGGGAGAGCTTGCGCTTCCTCCCACCTCGACACGTAGTCGACCATAACTAGAATATACTTGTTTGAATAAGAGGGAGGGAGAGGACCAACGAAATCAATACCCCAAAGATCAACAATTTCGCATTCTAAGAAAATATTTTGGGGCATCTCATCCCGGTGGGAGATGTTCCCCGACAGCTGGCAGCTGTCGCAAGTACTCACAAGGGTGTGAGTATCTTTGAAGAGCGTGGGCCAATAAAAGCCCGCCTTCAGCGCCTTTCTCGCGGTTCGGTTCGCTTGATAATGACCACCGGTTGGTCCCTCGTGACAATGCCATAAAATTTTTAGACCTTCCTCACTCGAGACGCATCTTCTCACTACCTGGTCTGCGCAAACACAGAATAAAAATGGATGCTTTCTTCTTTTGCTGACTCGAGAATTCTTTTGATAGAACTCGGGCTACTAGATAGTTAGCCAAATCCGCAAACCAGGGGGTGGAAGATGAATTTATATTTTCGAGAGAAAGGAGGCGCTCTTCAGGGAATTTATCATTAATGTCGGCTTCTATTCTTCCAAGGTGGGGTTTTCTAAACGGGAAAGATGATCGACCATCAAGTTTTCGGCTCCCCTTTTGTCCCGGATCTCTAAATCAAACTCCTGAAAGAGGAGGATCCATCGCAAAAGACGGGGCTTAGCGTCCGATTTACATAAAAGATATCTAAGCGCAGAGTGATCTGTGAAGACGATAACTTTGGAGAGCATGATATACGACCTAAGCTTATCAAAAGCAAAAACGATGGCTAGAAGCTCCTTCTCGGTAGTGGTGTAGTTCGCTTGTGCCGACGTGAGTGTCTTGCTTGCATAATAAGTTGGGTGGAAATACTTACTCACCCATTGACCTAATAGGACGCCTACAGCAATATCACTCGCGTCGCATATAATTTCGAAGGGTAGCGACCAATCCGGCGCAACTAGAATTGGAAAATTTATAAGCTTTTCTTTGATAATTTTAAAGGCCAAATGACATTCGTTGTTAAAAAGGAAGGAAGACTCTTTCTCGAGGAGATGGGTTAACGACTTCGTGATTTTGGAAATTTTTTGTATAAAGCGTCGATACAACACCGCGTGACCTAGGAAACTTCTAATAACTTTTACATTCGTTGGAGGGGGGAGTTTTTCGATAACTTCGATCTTGGCCCTATCAACCTCGATCCCTTTGCCCGAAATTTTGTGGCCAAGGACTAATCCTTCTTTGACCATAAAATGACATCTATCCCAATTAAGAGCAAAATTTGTTTCCTCACAACGTTGTAGCACTGCGCGCGAGATTATTTAAACAATTTTTGAAAGAGTTTCTGAAAATGGAAAAGTCATCCATGAAAACTTCCATCACTTCCTCTACTAACTCGTCGAATATCGCCAGCATACATCTTTGAAATGTAAACGGCGCATTACCAAGACCAAATGGCATCCTTCGATAAGCGAAGGTGCCAAAGGGACAAGTGAATGTTGTTTTCTCTTGGTCATGTGGCGAAATAGGGATTTGAAAATATCCCGACAAACCATCGATAAAACAATAGTAGGAGTGACTTGAAAGGCGCTCTAAGATTTGATCGATAAAAGGTAACGAGAAGTGATCCTTATGGGTGGCATCATTTAGTTTTTGATAATCGATGCACATCCGCCAAAACGTAACGATACGAGTTGGGATCAATTCGCTGTTTTCATTTGCTACTACCGTTACGCCGCCTTTCTTTGGCACGACTTGTACTGGGCTAACCCAAGTACTATCCGATATCGGGTAGATGATTCCCGCATCTAAAAGTTTGATAACCTCGGCCTTAACGACTTCTTTCATATTCAGGTTTAGTCGTCATTGAGGCTGGACCGTGTTGAGGGAATTATCTTCGCGGAAGATTTTATGAGTGCAGAAGGAAGGGTTAATACCCTTGAAATCCGATATTTGCCACGCAATTGCGTGGCAGTGCTTGCTTAAGACTATAGTTAATTCAGAAATTTCTGAATCGCTAAGTTCGGATGAAACGATAGCGGGTAGCTTAGACTCTTTTTCTAGAAATAAATATTTAAGGTGAGGGGGGAGTTGTTTTAACTCCAACATGGGTGACTCTTCATAAGAAGTTTTAATTTTTAATTTTTCTAAATATAGTGGTTCGGGTGGTGTGAAGCGAGAGACTTCTTCTTCTAGACAAAAGAGCTCGACGAGCTCGGAATCGTGACTCGATGTGGAGACTAACTCGGGAAGTGAATAAAACTCGTTCTCAAAACATTCTTCTAAATAGAAGCACGAATCGTCATTCTCTAAGGTGTTTCGCATCGAAGGATTTATACTAAAAGTAACTTCATCATCTCCAACCCGTAGGAGGAGCTTTCTGTTACTTACATCGATAATTGCGCGGGAGGTGGCAAGGAAGGGGCGGCCGAGTATGAGGGGTGCTTCGGAATCCTCTTCGATGTCAAGAATGACAAAGTACACCGGGAAGATGAACTTGTCAACCTTAACGAGCACATCCTCCACTATCCCCTATCAGATGTTTTAATGAACGATCGACGAGTTGAATACTCATTCGAGTGGGGCTAGGATTTCCTAGACCTAACTTTTTGAATAATGAAAAAGGCATGAGGTTGATGCTTACTCCAAGATCCGCTAAGGCGTGTTTTACTAGCGAATTGCCAAATAGACACAAGATGGAGAACCGTCCCGTGTCATTTGCTTTTTGAGGCAATTTGTTGAGTACAATAGCGGAGCATTATGCGTTTAAGGAAATATGCGAAATATCTTCTAATTTCTTCTTATTGGAGAGCAACTCCTTAAGATATTTCGCATACTTCAGTATTTGAGAGATAGCCTCGCAGAAGGGTACATTAATATGAATTTGTTTTAAAATTTCTAATTTTTTTTGTAATTTTTCTCGGCGCACTCGCTCCTAAGCTTATATGGATACGAAATATTTGTACTAGAAGCGTGCGAAGCTAGCGTAGGGGGTAAATTTGATGATAAAATAGGAGTAGGAGGAGGAGGAGAGGAAGTTACCTTGGGTTCGTCCTGTTTTGAAACCACCGCCTTCCCGCTTCAGAGTGTAATCACGTTCGCATTCTCCCTTGGATTTGGCTTTGTATTTCCCATGTAGTCAACCTGCTATTCAATTAAAATATTATTAGCCCAAGGAGGAGTGGCAGAGGAAGCAGACATCTCCGTCACTTGCTTTGTTAAGCGCTCAACTTGTAAAGCCAAATTAGAAGTAGCGTCTATTTCAAAAATTCCGACTGGCTTATTAGGCCGCACTCGGGGCAAGTTCCACTGATAAGCATTCATGGCCATTTCCTCAAATAGCTCTTGAGCGGCCTCCGTGGTCTTTTTATTTAATATACCCCCGACGACCGCATCAATCATTTGCCTAGTTTGGAAATTCAAGCCATTATAAAAGATTTGCACTTGTTGCCAAGTGGGAAGTGCGTGGTAAGGCCATCTCCACAAAAGCTCCTTGAAGCACTCTCATGTATCATAGAGAGTCTCCGAGTCGATTTGCATAAATGATGCAATATCTGTTCGCAATTTGGCGGTCTTTGCATGAGGGAATAAGTAAAATAAAATAACATGATAAAATTAATAGCTATCCACTTTTCAAAAATCTACGCAAAGTCCCCAGCAACGGTGCCAAAAACTTGATATAGAAAACTTAGGGGTTCGCAAAGCGAACGATTAAAGATGTTTTCCAAAACTATATCTGATAAAAGCAAGTGTACCTTATCGTTTATAATATAGGATATTTAGAAATACCAAGGTCGTATTCCTCGGGGCGCGTTGATTACTTCTACTTCGAGGAGGTCACTATTATTTTATCTAATAGATTTTTGAGGTTTTGTTTTACTTAGCTAAAAGAGAAAATTTGCAAACCTAAAGTAGGGTTTAAACGATGGTAAAAAGATTAGCACTCAATCTAAAATCACCTTGGAGTGAGAATAATCAAGTGAAAAAAATAAATAAATCTAATTCCATTTTAATTAAACAACTTGACCGTGGAGGTTCCCGAAGCTTGAACTTGCCTCTCTTGAGGTTAATGCCCAACTAAGTTTTGGAAAAATCAACCGAACTCTCGCTCTATAATCGATTACCTAAAACTTGCTTTACGCTGTGAACCTCACTATCAGATTTGACTCCAATCCGGGAGATTTACGTCATCCTCTCTCGAGGGGTGCATGCAACTCTCTTTACCCTTGAGTGATCGATTCATACTTTGAGCCTCTCGGTTAGCTAATATGAAAACCTAAGCGAAAACCATACATCAAAAATTTGGCCTCACTAGTTAAAAATCAAGGGTAATTCAAGTGTAAGAAGCCCGGAAAAAGAGAGCTTAGAAAATCATAGCTTGATTATCTCATCCCGGATAATTTCGATCAAGCACTAATGAGAATTAGTTAATCATAATGGAGGGGAAAGAGAAAGAAAAGTAAAATTGCATGAAGGAAAAGTTACTAAGTAGAAAGAGAGAATGAAGAAAAACAAAACTAAATTTTATTAATAACAAAAGTGATTACAAGCTTGAAAGGAGATTACAAAGCTAGGAAAAATTAAGGCTACAAACTTACACTAGATTATTGCATAGAAATAAAACTAGAACATTGCATGACATGAAGAAAAAGAGAGAACATGTAAGGGATAAACAAGAAAAAGCTCACTAACAGCTCAAGAAGCACCTACCCCTCTCCAAACTTCTGAACCCCGAACTCAAGGAGACCACTGGAATTTATAGGAAAACGTTTCAAGTTACACACCACCGGTCACGGTAGTGATTGGGGGGCGTGTAAGCACTGTTCATCTCAGCTCTGATAACGGCGTGGGTCTAGATTGCGGCGCGGCGGTGAGCAGAGATCATGCGCGAATGTCACGGGCGTGACTTGGGTTGACTTCTCGACGGCATCTCCACTTCTCGACGGCAACATTGCTGGCAGGATCCTATGTTTACACGCCCCAGGCAACGAGCGTGACCCTTGGGTCACATGCGTGACTGAGGGCGTGACTTGTTGTGGATGAGCTCAAATGCGCGACACCAATTTTGGACTAGTGTTTAGGTTACACGCCCCTGGTCACGGGCGTGACTGGGGGGCGTGTAATGCAATTTTCCCAAATTTTTCCCAAAATTCTGCAAAAATAAACATAAGCTAAATTAGAATCCAATTTTATAAAAGAACTATTTATAACCTAAAAATGACATGAAAAGGAAAAATTCAAATTAAATAATTACTAAAATTTCTATTAAAAAGTTATATAAAAACTACTTATCAACATTCTATCAAGGTGGCGACCGACCATCCCCTTCGCAACATCATGGAGGGGGTAGAGCACTCAGGAAGGTTGGCCAAATGATCGATGGAGCTGAGCGAGTTTGACATCTCGTTTGTTCCCAGCCTATTAATAAAGGCACAAGCGGTGGCGGATTTCATGGTCGACTACGTAACCGAGGTAGAAGAGCCCGAGCCACCCCCTCGATGACATGGAAAATATTAGTTGACGGGGCATCAGGGAAACATTCCTTTGGGGGAGGAGTAATCCTAGTAAGCCCCCAGGGGACAAGGATCGAGCAGGCAATTAACATACATTTCCCACTCACCAACAACCTGTCCGAGTATAAGGCCGTGATCGCAGGGCTCTGTCTAGCCAGGGAGCTAGGTGTGCAAGATGTGGAGGTCTCAACAGACTCCATGGTGGTGGGTTGCCAAGTCAAAAGGGAGTTCGAGGCAAATGAGTCAACTCTTCAATGATATCTGGAGAAGGTCAAGGTAATCATCGGGCAATTTCGTACTTTCTCGATTCAACATGTGCCAAGGGAGCAGAGCATCCCGACAGACCTCCTAGCCAAGTTCGTTCCCAGGGCAGGGGGAAAGGTGTCGGAGATCTTCCGACCATCTATCGAAGAGGGCTAGTTGATGGAGAAGATTGAGCATCATGGATGGACCCCTTTATCACCTTCTTTGCACTAGGGGAGTTCCCAGAATGGTATGTGGACAAGCGGCGGCTCCGGTACAAATTGGCATATTATTCTTTGTAAGCAGGAGGATTGTACCAGGAGACCCTTTCAGGGCTTTTAGCGGGTTGTGTGTCAAAGGAGGAGGCCCCAAGGGTCCTGGATGAGATCCACTCTGAAGAGTATGTCAGCCACTCTGGGAGCAGGACCCTGGAGGGATGGGTGTTGAGGTAAGGCTACTTCTGGTCTACCCTTAGCAAGGATGCGTCAAAGTTCGCAAAGAAGTTCTCCAAGTGCCATCACTCCTCTCCAACTCCATCTAGCCCAGAGGCTTCAGACCATCACAACTCCATGATCGTTCGTGATTTGGGGGCTGGACTTGGTCGGCCCTTTTCCCCAAGCCAGTGGCCAAAGGAAATTCCTGCTTGTAATGATCGATTACTTCTCCAAGTGGCTGGTGGTGAAGGCATTGGCTTAGGTAACATCTCAAGTTCTAAAAAACTTTGTTTGGGGGAAATTGTCTGTCGACATGGGCTCCCACTAGCCATCTTCACAGACAATGGGCCGCAGTTTGCCAATGACGAGTTTGTCAGCTTCTGCAACCAGCTGGGTGTAGACCTTCGCTTTGCATCGGTCCACCACCCAAGGAGCAATGGGCAGGTGGAGGCAGCAAATAAGATAATTGTGAACTTGCTGAAAAATAAGGTCGAGAACCTAAGGGGTAACTGGGTAGAACAGCTACCCTCGGTCCTGTGGGCCCTAAGAACAACGCCAAATACAACCATATGGGAGACCCCTTTCAAGCTCTCACATGGGTCCGAGGTCGTGCTCCCCATAGAGTTCGAGGTAAAATTGCCCAGGGTGGTCACCGCAGGTGAAGGAGATGAAGAATGAAAAGAGGAAAATGAAGAGGAGCAAAGACTGTCTTTTGATTTGGTAGAAGAGCTCTGGTACCTGGCAACCATTCCACATGAGGTCAAACGACGGATGGATCGGTACTTCGACAAGCATATCTGGGTGAAGCAGTTCGAAAATGGGGACTTGGTCCTGAAAAAGGTTGACGCAATCAGGAGGGGCGCCGCGGTGTGAAAGCTCAATCCCAACTGGGAAGGTCCTTATATTTTAAAGGAAGCACTCAAGTCGGGGGGGGGGGGGGGTATCACCTCCGGGATGTGGAAGGGGTATCCCTCAACCGAACTTGGAGCGGGGATGATTTAAAGTGTTTCTACCCTTGAACTATGGTGTTGTGATAATTTGGTACAAATTGATATGGTGGTCCCTTGATATGGTTGCCTTCTTCTGATTATAGGTTCATATGGCAAGGTAATGCGGTGCTGGAGTGCCCCAGATCGATTTCGCTGCCAAGATATCATTAAACGGTGGGTCAAGTTGATCTCTGGAGAGGCTGACAAGGTAATGTGGTGCTGGAGTGCCCCAGATCGATTCCGCTGTCGGGCTCTCACTAGATGATGGGTCAGGTTGATCTCTGGAGAGGCTGGCAAGGTAATGCAGTGCTGGAGTGCTCCAGATCGATTCTGCTGTTGGGCTCTCACTAGACGGTGGATCAAGTTGATCTCTGGAGAGGCTGACAAGGTAATGTGGTGTTGGAGTGCCCCAGATCGATTCCGCTGTCGGACTCTCACTAGACGGTGGGTCAGGTTGATCACTGAAGAGGCTGGCAAGGTAATGTGGTGTTGGAGGGCCCCAGATCAATTCCGCTGCAGGGCTCTAACTAGACGGTAGTTCAGGTTGATCTCTTGAGAGGCTGGCGAGGTAATGCAGTGTTGGAGTGCCCCAGATCGATTCCGCTGCCGGGCTCTCACTAGATGGTGGGTCAAGTTGATCTCTAAAGAGGCTGGCAAGGTAATACGGTGCTGGAGTGCCCTAGAATGATTCCGCTGTCGGGCTCTCACTAGATGGTGGGTCAGGATGATCTCTGGAGAGGCTGGGAAGGTACTGCCGTGTTAGAGTGCCCCAGATCGATTCCGCTGCTGGGCTCTCACTTGATGGTGGGTCAGGTTGATCTCTAGAGAGGCTGACAAGGTAATGTGGTGTTGGAGTTCCCCAGATCGATTCCGCTGTCGGGCTCTCAATTGACAGTGGGTCAGGTTGATATCTGGAGAGGCTGGCAAGGTAATGTGGTGCTAGAGTGCCCCAGATCGATTTCGCTGCCGGGCTCTCACTAGATGGTGGGTCAGGTTGATCTCTAGAGAAGCTGGCAAGGTAATGTGGTGCTGGAGTGCCCTAGATCGATTCTGTTGTCAGACTCTCACTAGACGGTGGGTCAGGTTGATCTCTAGAGAGGCTGACGAGGTAATGTGGTGCTAGAGTGCCCCAGATCGATTACGCTGTCGGGCTCTCACTAGACAGTAGGTCAGGTTGATCTCTGGAGAGGCTGGCAAGGTAATTTGGTGACAACTCAGGAAACTCCACTGTCGGGCTCTCACTAGCCGGCAGCACCAACATGCCATTCAGGGGGCGAGGAAAAACAGTGCTCGCCTAACAAGATGTCCGCAGGACAAGTCATTGACAAGGCCCCCCCCCCCCCCCCCCCCCCCACGAGGGAGGACCTCGCTCGTAGGGGGCCAAAGCAAAGGTGAATGGCAACATACCTTGACTAGCGAGTCAGGGGGCTCGCGGGCACAGAGGTCATGATTGAAATGAATCGTTCAAGGTAGGCGGCGAACGAGAAAGCATGGGTGGAGCTTCGCTCGCGATTCCCGAGGGTGAGTGAGTCGGGTCTATCGCAAAAGTTCCGAAGGAGGGTAAACGAATACTCGTAAAGTAAAAAAAGGGCGAGTGCCGCGAGAAAGACGCGCGAGTGCCATGTAAAGGGTATGCGAATACGTAGCGACAAGGCAAAATAATAGGGACATGGGAAAACACTAAACAAAATTTCATTTCATAAGTTTCTATTACAGACATTGTGGAGATCTCGCCAACCAAAAATCGAAAAAAGATTACATTAAAGTTTAAGGGTCATCAGCGGACCGCTCGCTCTCGTTATCCACAGATGCCAGAATCGGTTCAAACAACTCTGGGACCACCTCTTCGATGGTTAATTGCGCCGCCTAGGCAGAGAGAAGACCTGTCCTCTTCAGGGTGCAGAAGATGTGCTTCATCGCCACGACCGCGGTCTTCCGCCTCTCCTCCTCTTGCTTACGTGACTCGTTCCTCAGGTCCCTTGGGCTGCGAGGAGGCGGAGGGAGGGCAGCCTGGGCTAGCTCGTGGTTCTAGGCCTTCAGCCCAGCGACTTCCTTCTCTAGGTCGGTCGCGCGAGTGAGAAGTTGACTGGCGATCTCAGCGTCCTGCAAAAGGCGAATTATCCAAGGCAAAGAACAACGAGGGAGGTAGGCGAATTCTCAACAAACTTATCATCCCGCCCTGAAGGCTGTCGAGGAGACCCTCAAAGATGTCCCATTTCTCTTTAATGCTTGTGATCTCCTCTGGAGCGGCCTTCAGCTCACGCTTGAGCTCCTCAGAATTCCTCTCCACCTAGAGACATCGCCGACCCATCATTTGGGCGAGCTCCAGGTGCGGAGCTGGGATCGCTCACTCTCGTGAGTGAGCGCCCGGGACATCAGGTCATCGAAGTCCACGACGTCCTCTTGGTCGTAGAGTCCTAAGGAGAGGGCAAAGGCCCGGCCTCCAATGGTCTCCTGCTCCACCCAGAAGGGCAGGAGGGTTGATATGGAGGCCCTGTTGGCCTCCGGATCCCAATCCAGCAGAGGCTCGCCTGCCTCGTCCCGATGCCTTGTGTTGAGGCAGAAGTTTCGATGGCTCGTTGGACCGGGCATGCCCGACGTGCCTGCGACCACTTCGATGACCTCGTCGATCCCCTTATCCGCCGACAGGCCCACCGAGGGATCAGCTCCTGGCAGGTCCTCGAGGACCCCTTTCCCCTTGTCCAGGGGTGAAGCCTTCTTCTTCTTTGATGGTGGCGGTAAGGGAAGTGATCTGTGGCTCACAGGTGCAGGCCGCTTCTTGGAAGAAGGCGCGGAGGTGCTGGGAATCAAACGAAACGTCGCGGCAGTAGAGGTAGCGAGCGCGAGGCCGGGGGAGATAGTCCCGACCCTCATATAAGGGGGGTGGAGCAAAAATTCTCACTCCCCTGCGAGTGACAACGATCAGAGGTTAGAAAAAGAAAAAGCGGAACACAAGGTAGGGAACGAACACGAGTCGTACTTGTTCCGGGCGGCATGGGGAGTAGCGAGTCGACGTTTTTTCGGAGGAAGATGACCTCGAAGTTCTTCGTCTCCAAGTACTTGAAGAGCTCAGCCTCGTGGCCACCGAGCGTGGAAGGACGGTAGGAGTACTCGTCGCGCTGGATGGGCGAGAAGGGGATATTGCCGAAGGCCCCCTTCACGATCACGAACTTCTGGGGCCAGTAATGGCTCTTGTTGACCGTCTTGCAAACCTTGGCATGTTGGCTCGCGAAATAGGCGGTCCCATATTTGTAGGCCTGGAAGGTGAAGAGCTTGCGGAAAATCGGCAAGCTAAACTCGATCCTCTCCTCCCTCAGGTAGCGGGCAAAAGCTACCATGATGGCGACCGAGTTAGGGGTCATTGGACGCGGGATCACACCGAAGTACTTGAGTATCTGGCAGGTTCGCGACAAATGGTTAGAAGTCTTATGCGAGCCGGAAAAGAAAACAAAAGTGCGAGTGAATACCTGGTTGTTCTCCGACCAAAGAGGGAGCCGCATGCCAACGTCGATGTGGGCCACGGGGATGGCGAGCTTGTCCGGGAAGAGTTTGTTGATGGCCTCAGTTTTCGTAGGCTGGTGAGCCGAGAATCCCGACAAGATGTGGTTGGCAACCATGGCATGATACTCGCCCTCGGTGAGCGAGCAGTTGATGAATGAATGGTCGCAAAAGGTCCAGGCGCACTTTGCCAGTCCGTCGGCTTCGCCTCCATCGCCACCCATGAGATCTTTTCAAAGAGGAGGAAGCGAACACGAGAGAAAATGTGCGAGCTCACGAGGACGAAGGAAGCAGGAGGTTAAAGCGATAAATGTGGTAGTTGGATCTGACGACGAGACCTATTTATAGAAAAATAAAGGCGGCGGGGAGGAGTCGAAGCATCAGAGGTGCGGTTAGCAGAATCTCATTGTGATATGCCTCGATCCTCGAGCCAATTCCTCTTCCTCACCCGCTCGCCGCGATGTGAAGGTGCGAATACGATAGCAGGCAGAGCGAGCACAATGCTCCTAAACTAAATGGTGCGCGAGAACATCAAAAAAGTAAAGAGTAAGTGAGCGCGGTTAGCAACAACAACAAAGCGTGAGTAAATAAATGCGAAAGCTCTATGGCGGGCGAGAAGTATCATATTAATAGTAACAATAATGTCTGCATATGGCCCAAATGAATAAAAAGTAATATAATGTTCGTCGGGGGGGGTGCGAGTGCGAGCGGGATCAGTACTGGATCCACCTCTATCCGCCTCGGCCTCGCACCCCCGAGCTCGGCGGTACTCGCGGACAATGATAGGCACGGACGGCGTGGAGCTCGCGCTGCATCAAGTGAACTTGATCTTCAACCCGCGAGAGGTGCAACCCCGGGGACGTGACCTCACCGCAGGTATCCAACTGCAGCTCAGCACAGAGCTGTGCGTAGTTATCCTCGAAGGCGGCGATCCGCTCTTTGGTGGCCACCTTGTTCTCCCGCGCCTGATTGTACAGGTCCCGCAACATGTTCCCGTACTTTTGGAGCACCTTGGTAGTCCTCCTCTTCATCACTTCGAGGTCTCGGGGATCGCCCAGGAAGTCAGCAATCTTGTCCGGCGAGAGCGGGGGCGACATCTCCTCCTCCCCAAGATCCAAATTGGAGGGCGAGCTCTCGCGGGCAACTGCAAGAGAGGAATCAGTGATGAGAGCAGGATACAAATGATCGATAGTGTTGACCAACCGGGCGAGGCCGCTATACCGGGGCGCGGATGGGAAGAGCTTGGCTGCCCCTGGAAGGCTTCTGTGTAGGTCAGTGTGACGAAATTTCCCAGTTCCGAGGGGCATGACGCATTGCTGGCGAATTGAATAACGACGGGGAGCAAGCTGTCTGGGCTCTGATGGCCCATAATACAAAACCCTGGGGTAGGGATGGTCACACCTGGTGGGGACGGCAAACCCGGCGGAGTGACACGCCTCCCAAGCGTCGCGAGAATGGTCTCTACAAGGGGCAATAACATCAGAAGGTTAGATCAAGGAACCCGTCGATGAGGATAAAAGGAAGATCACCCAGTCACGTTGAGGGGACACGCATGTTGGCAACATCCAGGTCCACGACCACCGAGCCAGCCCTCCCAGGGGAGGGGAGGTGAGTGCCCACCAGGGCCTCGCTCGCAATGGCTCCCTCCAGGAATGCGATCTGCGAAAAAGAAAGTAGTGTTAGCATCAAAATTATATGGGGGCCAACCTGTCAACTTGAGTACCCGCTCGGTGAGCCTGGTGTAGGGCGACGGATCCGGGAGCGAGGACCCATCCTCCCCTGGATGTCATTGGACCGTCTTTGCCTTTTTAATCTTGGGGAAGGCCGGAGGGGCCCGCCGGCCGAGCCAAGTGGCGAGTTGAACAGTGATCGAATATTCGTTCGCCTACGATGCATTCAGGCGAGCTTGGGCTTATTCTGAAAGAGGCATCTCGACAGCTACAGTAGCCAATGGTGAAAGAAGATGAAGGGCCAAAGGGTTACCCATCACCCATGATTGGTGGAATTTATAGCGCTAGGGATGGGGCCCACTCAAAGATTCCTGCCAGGTCAGCATCCTTCCGGCGAACACCAAAGGTTGGATGTTTCTTCATGAGCTTAGGCTAATCTCGCAAAGAGCGGTGATTGTGTACAACCCCGCGTTCGCCGAAGGGTAAATGGAGAATTGGGCATAAGCAAAGCTGGTAGAGGCTCGCCAACTCGCGGTGAGCGCGTCGCGAGGGCGAGGCGAGGCGAGCCAGACTTACCTCCTTGCGAGGAGCGTAGTGCGAGGGCGAGGCAAGTGTAGGCTCGTCGCTTTAGGGGTGCATTTAGAAACGACGAAGTGAGTGAGGGCTCGCCGCCTCGCATAAGCGACCCAGGCGAGTGATGGCTATCGAATGGTGCCTTCACGGGCTGCTCGCATAGGAAGACCTAGCAAGCCCCACTCGCGGGAAGACTGGCGAGTGGAGCCTTCATGAGAGATGAAGCTAAGCAATCAAAGAAGACAGGAACATCTAGAAAAGGCAAAGATGTTCAAAAGGATTGAAAAAAAAGGATTCTAGAAATCACTTGCACACTTCTATGCTTTACATTTTTGTATCTGATATATATTGTTAATGTATTGGACTGTTATTAATTAATATACGCAGTGATCAAATGCCTAATTTTTTGTCAATGATTATATTTGTTAGTAAGACCTATATATACTTATAAGTTCTGGCTTTTTCAAATAGGGGGAGATTGTTGGGTATTATGCCTTCAATGTCTCTAGATTTGAAGAAGAAACACAAGTATAGATAAGCTAAGTTGATTTTGATGTTGTGTTTAAGTTCATGTTTTGACAGATACATCAAAGCTATATCACTAGTATATAAACGATAAAAGTAATGAAAAATAATTATGTAAAAATATCATCTTAAGACTCAGTAGAAGAATCATGGTAAAAACTATCATATTGTCGAAATAATTTCGACGATATCGTCTTGATGAAGACACATCATCTTAAAGGTTGAAGAAAGCCTGTCGTGGATAAAGCTAAGTTCAGATTTCAACGACATCGTCTTGAAGAAAGCTTATCGTGGATAAAGCTAAGATGTCTCGACGATATCGTCTTGAAGAAGAAGTTTAACTTTGAAGGCTGAAAGACATAACTCCTTAAGTCATGAAGAAAGTTTCATATGGACAAACATCGACTTGAAGACCCCATGTCGTCTATAAGATCAAGACGTCGTCGTCTTGAAGAAAGACTGTCAGCCTGAAGAATAAGTCTAAGTCCTATTGAAAGTTACATCTCGACGATGTCGTCTAAAAGAAATGATATCGTTCTAATATTAAGTAGAGCCGTGAAGAAGAAAGTATGTCGACGATATCGTCGTGAAGTATATCTGATGTATGCACTGATCAAGACGATATCGTCTTGAAGGATTAACATCGTCTTGACAAATTGCAAAGCAACATTTAATGCGCAGACTTTCTTAGAAATTGATATTCAAGAAATGTGCACATCGTCTATCTTGCGCACAAATCAAGGAGAAATAAATGATATATTCTCTACAAAATATAGTCGTTGCACAGTATTTAAGAAAGAAATTTATTATTTCTATATTCTGCAAGTTCCAAGAACGACTAGTAATTATGATGGAAGAATTGCCAATTCTGCAAGACGTTTTCAAACGGGAAAATTGATTATGAATAATCAACAAGGGGGTTTTATGCAAAATTGCAGAGCAATATAAAAGGAGATAGTTTTATCTACAGCCGTACTTTTTTGCTCAGTATTCTCTCAAGTTTTATTCTCACACATATTTTCTGAAGAGAAAAAAAGAATCAATAAAAAAAGAAAGACTTCATTGCTGATGTGCTGTGAAGGTCTACAGAAGATTCAAAAGAAAGGTTCATTGATCCACAAGATCCTTGGGCTTATTGGTACAAGAAGAAGAAGATCTGTGATTCAATGCTTTCCTTCTGAAGTCTTCTCTTCTACAACAACATCTTTATATTACTTTGTAGGGTTCTCTGTGAACCTGAGCTGGTAGGATCTAGTAATAGATCTGAGTTTGTAGGGTTCTTAGTGATCCTGAGTTTGGTAGGATCTTATTGAAGATCTGAGATTGTAGGACTCGTAAAGTCTGAGTTTTGTAGGGTTCTGTGTGAACCTGAGTTGTAAGATCTATTTATTGTGAAAAGATCTGAGTTGGAGAAGTTTCCTAGTCTAGCACACTGCTAGATAGGTGGGAGGGACAGCGGACTACCTCTAGACACATTGTCTTGTAGAGAACCACTATAAATCATTGTGTGTTTTCTGTAATGCTTGTGTGATGTGATAGATATACTCTTAAATTGCAAAGAAATCTGAAAACACCTAATCATCACCCCCCACCCCTCTAGGTGTAGTTTATAGACAACCCATAATCTTTCAAAGGTCACGCCCGTGACAACTTGGGTCATGCCCGTGTTCAACCACATTTCCAGTCAAATTCTTCCAGAACCACCCCCGATGCTAGCTATTCCGGCTTCTCGAGCACACCGCAGGTCATGCCCCTCGGTCACGCCCGTGACCGAGGGGCGTGTAATTCTAAAAATTTTCATATAAATAGAAGGACTCAACTGAGGGTGGGGTTTCACAATTTCTTGTCTTTTTTTGGAGTTGTGAGCCATTTTCTTGCTTTTCTTTCTTGCTTTCATATATTTTCATTTTCTTACACTTTATCTCTCCTAGGGTTGTAATTCCTCCTTTGATAATGAAATAGTTGATTTCCTAATATTGTCTCTTCTTTTCTTAAAAGTTGTGTGTGTGAGTGTGGTAATTTAGTTTTTTTTCTTTATGTAAGTGTGTGTGTGTGTGTGTGTAGGAGAATAAATCATATTTTTGTTTTGGTTTTTGTTTCTTTTATTTTGTTTTCTTCTTTATGTAAGTGTGTGTGTGTAGGAGAATAAATTTTATTTTGTTTTGGTTTTTGTTTCTTTTATTTTGTTTTGGTTTTTGTTTCTTTTATTTTGTTTTGGTTTTTGTTTCTTTTATTTTGTTTTTCTTCTTTATGTAAGTGCGTGTGTGTGTAGGAGAATAAATTTTATTTTGTTTTGGTTTTTGTTTCTTTTATTTTATTTTTCTTCTTTTTGTAAGTGTGTGTGTGTATGAGATTTAGATTTTGTTTTTTGTTTTTGTTAATTAGTTTTCAATTTAAAGTTGTGTGTGTGGGTGTATGAGTTTAGATTTCCTTTTCTTATAACTTAGTTTCCTTTATGTTGTGTGTGTGCATCTATGTTGTGTGTGTGCGTAAGAGTTAATATTTTTTGTTTTCATTTAATTTAGCTTTCAATTATCATAGTGTGGGTGCGTGTATGAGATAGATTTTTTCCTTTTTTGCTAAATTAGCTTTTCTGCTTTCTTTAATTATTGTAGAGTGCGTGTGCGTAGGGGATAATTTTTCTAGTTTCTTTCAATTAAGTCATTTCAATTATCGTAGAGTGCGTGAGTTTTTAATTTATTGTTTCCTTTTCTTTTTAATTATTTTTCTTTGTTTTTGCTAAATGCACGCAAGGTCTTAAATATCATCGCTATAACTTTTTAAAATTTGCAAAATCTAATCAAACCTCTTTTTCCGATAAAGTAATGGCGCGCTCCTAAAAAGTAGAAATAATCAACACGATCCGAAAAAATATGATCTTGATATTTTCTAAAGAAAATATCATATACTATACGCGATAAGGTATACTTGCATTTATCGAAAGAGTAGTTTGGATAAATTATTACAAAAACTCTGCGGAAGCCTTTTCTATAAAATTATTAAAAAGAATTTCCGCGCCGTCGCCGGGGAGCTTCTCTCAATATTTTGAAAGAAGGATAGACCATTACTTCTATCTTTCGATGGGATAATGGTTGGTTCCTTGAAGTAGGAATACTCGTCAGACCCCTTGAAAATGCCCGCCTAAATCTAATCGCACACAGGCTCTCCGCAAAAGAACTCAAAAATAAAAAATACTCATCAGTGTGCCTCTGAGTATTCTCTAGAGGGGGTGAATAGAGTTTTAAAAACTTTTATAGTCCGTTCGGCGCGCGGGAATTGGCTTTCTAGAATTGGCTTTGGGTTCCAGAAAACCAATTCTCTTGTTCGGCGCGCTATATTTCGGCGGGTATTGGCTTTGTAATCAAAGCCCATGGATATTCTCGTTAGCCTAAAATACAAAATCCGAAAACTTACCTCATCACATCGGTTTTGCTCAATATTGCTCCAAACGGCCTCGCCCCGACAATTTTCGTGACTGCCGCTCCCTCCCGCTCATGTCTCTTCTCCCTCCCGCCTTGCACATGCCACTTCGCCTCCCTCCCCTAAGACTTGTGGAGTAGAGCACCACCTTCCATTTTCCATCAGGCGGAGATTTTTCCAAACTGGCGGCGAACTTGAAGCTTCCCCTCCACGCATCTATCTTCTCCTCAAAAGCTGCGACTCTCGCCTTCACAATTCTGGGGAATCTGGGGATAGCTCGGTCATGGCTTTACGGAAGTTGGAGATGACGTCGGGGGTCCAGATGGAGACGGCGGAGGAAGTTTGAGATGATTTGAACTTCGCCGGATGTGGCTCCGACTCAGTCAATTTATTAACGCCGATGACAGCGGAGGAAGTTTGATCGAGGTCTCTGTTGACTTTCATAATATCTTCATCAGACAATTCTTGGCCTATTTCCTCTCTACTGGTTTTAGCGCTCATCCTTCATCCGCTCCCATGGCCGATTTCCTCTCTTCTCGTAACCTTCTTCGCTATTTTGCCTCCATTCGAGTAGATGTCTACATTGCTTCTTTGATTTCAGATTGAAAGATCATTCCTGTTTTTGGATTCATTTTTTTGCTTGCTCGATTTCAGATCTGCACGAAGTAGTTATGATTAATACATAGGAAACTTAAAATCTAGACTCCATTCGAGTAGTCTCCATAGTAATTATGATTTTTCTTATTTGCTTGCTGGATTTCAGATCTCCATTCGAGTAGTCTCCATAGGAAAGTTAAATGAAAGTGCAAAATTCATTAGCTGTCAAGAATATATTCTATATTGATTGAAATCCAAAATGCAAAATTATTCATATTAAAAGTTAGTATCAGCTGTCCAATTGCAGAGTAAGTAGTTAAATCCATCAATAAAGTTTGTAGATTAAAGATAGCATAGGAGAAAGTATTGTTGATCTTTTCTGTTTGAATGATTAGCTTTGAAGAATCTAAGAACATGATCTGCAGTAAGTTTGAATGATTAGCTTTGAAGAATTTTAAGAATATACTGTAATGGGAGTGCAACATGTAAAGGAGGTTCCAATCAGGACAATGCTTACTTAATGGTTAAAATTTAAAAAATATAAATTCTAAAATTTTCAATTCCAGAAAGCCAATTCCTTTGTGCAGCCGAACAGGTTTTAGGTATCAATTCCAATTCTGTTCACTGAATACCATCCTGCAGCCGAACAACAGAATTGGTTTTCTGCACAAAGCCAATTCCTGCAGATATTTGTTTTCTGACCAAAGCCAATTCTAGAAAGCCAACACCTGCGCACCGAACAGACCCTTACTTTAATTATGCACACACAATAAAAACAATTCTAACAACTATGCATTCATCAATACCAATCACAGAATAATATAATCACAGAAATAAGAAAATTGTAAACAGTAAAGGGACAACACAGAAAAGCAACACATAAAAGACATAGAAATTTTATAGTGGTTCCCCAAAATGTGGGTAGTCCACTCTTCTACCACCTTGGTAGGATTGCACAAAATGTGCCTGAGTCTTCTGATAAGAAGACTCTCAGAACCAGCACTGAGTCTTTTGACAAGGAGACTCTCAGAACCACTGAGTCTTTTGATAAGCAGACTCTTAGAACCAATGAGTCTTTTGATTAGGATACTCTTAGAACCACTGAGTCTTTTGATATGGAGACTCTTAGAACCAACTGAATCCTTTGGAGAGGGATTCTTAAGACTCTTTTACAATTACTGAATAATAACAGAGAGGTAAGAAGAAGAAGAAGACTGAGATTCTGATGTATGAATCCTATAACAGTTATCACACTGGATGTTGTATTTTGGTATTCTTCAGGATCTGTATATGAGTATTATAAATTGGACTTTCTACGTCGATTTCTCCAGCAATGACTGCTGTGGCAGAAACAATGGTGGTGATGGAGGACCTCGCCGGACCCCACAGCTTTCTCTGTAGGGAGAAGAAGCCAATAGGCATGCCCCACGACAACAATGTCTCTGTGCCCCACCCGGTTACAATGCTCTACAACAACTAATCTTGCTGGTTTGCTACATTACATTCCATTACTTCCTCTCGTCTTTTGCACCCTTGCAAACAGTATTTGCTTTAGAATGTGTATAATTAAAATTTAGTAAATCATATAAACTTTAATTCAACTACTGTATCTATGAAGTATTGACTATCCTAAATTGCTTACTGCAGGCACATTCTCTGACTCCTGTTTGCTTGATGTTGTGAGATTAAAAAGAAGAAGCAGCAGCCTTGTATATCTGTACAGAGATGTTCTTATTCTCCTTTTCTTATTCAGAGAGAAAACTTCAGGATGATGAAGAAGAAGAAGAAGAAGAAGAATCACTAAAATTTCCTATTGTTATCTTTCTTCCTCAGCATATATATTCTCTGACCATTAGTGTTTGAATTTGTTTCTTCTTCTGGTCTCACCTTAGAAGGAATGCCCATTGGACAATAAATGTTTTCTTTTATTTTTGTTCCTGACCCGTCAAGTCTGATTTGAATAACTTCTAAGAATGTCTTTATTGTATCTCTGAAATACTACATTCCATTTTTGGCAATAAATGAGCTGTTAGAGAGCAGATTTTATCCTTGTAGATCATCTAGAAAAGCATCAGAAAGGATAGCAGAAAACCTTCCTTTTCTGTCTGTATTCGACGTTGCGTTGATTTCATTATCCTTTATATCGATGCTCCTCTGAGTTCTTATAGAAGCAGCATCGAATTCCTTCTTAGCTCTGACTGAACTCAGATGTCTATGTTGCGTTGAGTTCTTATCGACGTATCCGTCGAGTTGAAGACTTGGATTTGAACTTCATCTTCTGTGTCGAATTGAAATCGAAGTTGAGTCGACTTCTACGATGGCTTCGACTGCCTCTTCCTTCTACTTAGTTCATTTCGACGTTGCGTCGACTACACTTGATACTTCGACAAGCAACCCGAGTTACTTCGACTTTCAGTCAACATTGCGTCGACTTCTAGTCAAAGTTGAGTCGATTTTTATTCGACGCAAGTTTAATTCAACTATATTTTGTGCTCATTTTGACCTGGTCTTGACACTCTAATATGAGTGAGATATCCTAGGACATCTAAAGACCAAATTACCCTTTCTATACAATGTGAGTAATTCATCCTAACTGATGAAATCACTTTTATATAATTTATTTAGATAAATCAAAGGGTATTTTTCCCAACACTTCCAGTGTCATATCCTAGCCCATATTTAACACTTCCATGCCTTTGGTTGGCCAAAATCATTTCAAGGGTCTTATGGCAACTCCAAATTTTTCTATAGCCAACCTCAAGTCATTGATCCAGCCTCTTAAGAAAGTGTTTTCATTAACTAGATTTCCACATATGTTTGCAAAAAAATTATTTCCATTTTCAATTTGAGAACGAGAGTTTTTAAACTTCTTTCTAAGTCTCCCTTTTGTTTTGTAAGAGATTCAATATTTGAGAGAGCCTTAGAAAGATCGTTTTCTAGTTTTTTATCCTTGCCAAACAGTGATCGTACTCTTGGAAAGATACCTTCTCTTTTCCCAAAGATTTTACTTCCTTAGTTAAATTTTGATTTTGTTTTAAAAGAAATTTATTTCCAGTTTTTAAGATTTTTTAGACTTTTATTGAAAATTTTGCAGGTTTTCATATATTCAATATAAAAATCTTCATAAGTAGAAGGAAGTACCTTAGTGTTGCTTTGGACACTACAATCTTCGTCCGATGATTCATGGCTTCTTCCCATGAGGCACATATTTGCCTCTTCGTCGTCGCTTGAAGTAGAGTCGTTTGAGCTTTCAGATGAAGATTCATCACATATTGCCGCCTTCAGAACCTTCTTCTTCTCCTTTCCTTTGTGCTATATTTCCTTTTGTTATTTTAGGTACTTTGGACACTAGCTTCGTATATGCCCGATCTTCCTACAGTGGAAGCACTCCGGCATAGGCTGCTCATCGTCGTCGTCGCTTGTTTTCTCCTTTTTCTCCATTTTGGATGATGAGCCTTTTCGGATATACTTATGGAAGGTGTTCCTCCTTTCCGGGTTCTTCATGAACTTCATGAAATTTTTCACAAAAAGGCTCTATTCATCCTCCTCGTAGTCGTCGTTCTCTTTCCTTGACTTCAGTGCGAAGGCTTTATTCTTCGGCTCTTTGTTGTATTCTTCATCTTGGATTTTGAGTTCAACCTCATGGGTTTTGAGATTCCCAATGAGGCTCTCAATCTAAAGTCGTCTTAGGTCATGTGACTCGGAGATGGATGTCACCTTGGGATTGAACTTTGAAGGGAGAGATCGAAGGATTTTCCTCACCAAGTCACTATTGGAGAAATTTTTCTCGAGTATCTTTGAGGCGTTGACGATCTTGGTGAAGCAAGTGTACATCGAGTGTACGTCCACGTTTGTATCCATTCTGAATCCTTCAAATTCTGACTCCAGTTGGAATAGCTTTTAGTATTTAACCTGCTAAGTACCCTCATGAGTTATTTCTAATAAATTCCAGATATCGTAAGCTGTTTTGCAAGCACTAACTCGATTGAATTCTGTTTTATCTAAAGCACAAAATAAGGCGTTTATTGCTTTAGCGTTATTTTTGCATCTAGTTTTATCTTCGTCATCCCATTTATCTCTAGGCTTTTCCATAATTAAATCTCCAACTATATATGTAGGAGTAGTATAACATTGTTCTACCTAAACCCAAGCATCTAAATCTAAATTCATTAGAAAATAATGCATCTGCGTTCTCCAGTAGTTATAATCATTTTCAGTGAAAAGTGGAGGTCTACTTATCCCTTGACCCTCCTGAAAAGCGAGATTATGGAGCGCCATTATTCCTGGCTGTTATACTATTTTGAAATAACTTTGCTCTGATACCACTTATTAGATCTGTAGGTGCCCTTAGAGGGGGGTTGAATAAGAGTTTTAAAACTTTTAGTGCTTAAGTGCAATTTCAGTTATATGTTGAAAATATGTTACGAAATATTTCTCACAAGATTATTGAAAGTGCACTGTGTGCCTCTGAGAATTCTCTAGAGGGGGTGAATAGAGATTTAAATATTTTTACCCTAACTGAGCATACAATAAAAATTACTAAGGTATTATGCACACAGCAAACCAAAGGCAAAATAAATAAAGTAAAGTCTGCTGAAAATGAACACAGAAAAATCAAAGGGGACATCACAAAAATTCACAGCAAAGACACAAGAATTTTGATAGAGGTTTCCCAAAATGTAGGCAGTCCTCTCTTCTACCTCCCTGGTAGGATTGCACAACCTGTGCCTGAGTATTTTGACAAGGAGACTCTTATAACCACAGATCTTTTGATAAGGAGATCTTGAACCACTGAGTCTTTTGATAAGGAGACTCTTAGAACCAAAGATCTTTTGATAAGGAGATCTTGAGACACTGAATCCTTTGAAAGAGGGATTCTTAAAACTCTGTACAGGTGAAGGAAATAATAAGAAGAATGTGAGAGGGAGAAGGAGAGAATTCTGTTCTCAGAATTCTTCAGAAGCTTTGTTGATGCTTCTGTTTTTCTTTCACTGGATCTGAAATGATAAACCTTTGCTTATGATAATAATGATTTGCAAGGGTTGTTCTACATGATCCTTTTCTCTTCGCACTTGTTGTAGTTCTGCTGATGTATGATGATGAAGAGGGAGCAACAATGTATGTTCCTATGCTGAGAGTGCTCTTCTGTAAATCTGTCTTTTAGGGTTTTAGAAGGAAAAAGATGAAGACCCTATTCGATAGACCGCATAAATGTGATTTCTATGTGTGTTTTTCTTCTCCTCTTTTTGCATACTTATTTTGTATGATTGAATTTTCAAAACCTTTCTTCTTTTGGCTTGTCTTGAAAAGGAATTCCTCTTAGCCACCTAATTTCCTTTCTTCTTTTGTTCTCGACCCGTCCATTCATTTTGAATAGCTTCCAAAAGTAATTTGCTGTGTCCTAGAAAGCTTCATTCTATTCATGACAACAAACGAGCCGTTGGAGAATTGTCTCTAGCCTAGTGGTCCTTCTTAAAAGGTCCCAAAAGAACAGCTAAAAAGGCTTCCTTTTTCTGACTGTATTTGACACCGCGTCGACTTCATCAATCATCATGTCGACGCACCTCTGAGTTCTTATCGGCGTAGCTTTGAATTTCTTCTAAGCTCTGGCTGAACTCAGATGTTGATGTTACATCGATACCTTATTGACGTACCCATTGTGTTGAAGTATTGGACTTGATCTCTTAACTTATGCGTCAAATTGTAGTCGACGTCGCGTCAACTTGTTAGATGACTTCGACAAGCTCTTCCTCCTGCATCGAGTCCCTTTCGACATTCCGTTGACTTGACTTATACTTCGACAGGCTGAATTATCTGCTTCGAATTTAACTCAAAGTTGCGTCGATATCAAGTCAAAGTTGCGTCGATTTTCATTCGACGCAAGTCTTAACTCAACTTGTCTTGTGATTGCTTTGACTAGTCCTTGACACTCTAAGTTGAGTGTGACATCCTAAGACATCTAATGAACAGATTACCCTTACTATACAATGTGGGTAATAAACCTGAGATGTAAAATCACTTATAGTTAATTTGTTAAGTTAAATCAAAAGGGAATTTTCCCAACAATCTCCCCCTATTTATCTTAATAAATTTTATAGTTTGTTTTAAAGTGATTTTACACATACTTTGACATAAATACAAATACAACCAAAATATATATAGACAATATAATATAATAGAAATGAAAAATAATTGATTGGTATAACTCAGTGTTTACCTGAATTAGTTTTTCCAAGACATGATTCATTTTTTCTTCTTGAGAAAATTTGTCAAGGCCTCAAAGATTTTCCTGGATTTTCACTCTACATATTTGAAGTTTGCTGGGATTGCTTTTTCTGGATTCCTCTGGATTTTCTCATGCCCTTTGAAAAGTTTTTCCAGATCAGCTTCTATTTCAGAGAACACATCACTGAGCTTTGACCCCAAGCTGATGACTTTAACAGTTAGAAAGTTGATTTCTTCTAGTTCAATATCCTCAGCATCAGGATCTGGTACTACAAATGTTGACTGTGGAATACCTGCAACTGGAGGTGTTTTGAATGTGATCTTTCTTTTCTTTTGATATGGAAGGTCTTCTAGGTCTTGATTGACTCCAAGAACCTTTGTACCTTTTTGACCTTTCTCATCCTTGAATTTTGCTTGAGGATTCTTTGCAACAAATTTGGAAAGATTGAACAGAGTGCTGAGAATTTGAATGCCTCTTCTAATTGTTCTTTCTCTACAGCCTCTTTGCCCTTTTTCAGCCTTTCCATGAACAATCTTCTCTTTTCCTCATGATCCCTTTGAGTTGCTTCATAATCATCTTGCTCTCTTCTTCTACACTCATCCAGGGCTTTATCCAGCTTTGGATCATTATATTCCTTCCACTTATCTTCAGGCATCCCTACCTTCTCATAGATTTTGTTATAGGATCTATCCTTTTTGTATATTTTTCTTTGCTCTTTTGTGTACCTTTCCCAGATTGGTATATATCTTTCATATCCTCTACTTCTTCCATCTCTTCCTCTAAAATTTCTTCCCTGACCTCTTCCCTTATATGGAGGTCTTCCTATGAAGGGAGGTGCTGAAAGATTTGGAGTGGGTGTTGGGGTAGGATCAATAGGAGGTAAAGTTGGAGGTGGAGAGGGTGGAGTATTTATAAGGACCAAATCAGACACCTGGACTGGAGAAGGTGTTGTTGTAGATTCTTCAGAAGAGACCCTGAATTTTGTACATCAGGAATGGATGGCTCAGTCCCCTCATTTTACTCTTGTAGACTCTTCATATAGGCCAGATCATCTGAGAATAGAGGAATCTCTAGAGCAATCTCCCCGTGAATTGATGACTCCCCCTGTGTTGAAGGCTGATTCCTTGAAGGAGACAACTCCTCCCGTGTTACTGAATCTTCAGGTAATATAAGGAGCCTAAAGGTAATGAGTGGCTCTCCTTCAGATTCAAATGATAGAGGAAGAGTTGTAGTGTATTCCGAGTCTTGATTTGGCTGCCTGCTGATACATCTCTCCCCCTACTGTATATCATTGATGAAAGATATAAAGCCATTGGCAGGTTCAACTGACAATCTCATTTCTTCATCAAAGGCCTTGATTTCAGACGTGAGGTCTCGCAACCTTCTGTGTTGGGCGCACAACTTGCGATAACACTCCCTTGAGAAGTCAAGATAAAGAGTACTGAACTGGGATAATAATGTTTCGAGGGCAAGATCAACTGCTTCAATAACATCTCTTTGATAGAAAGGAGATGTCATTGAAATCCTGTGGGTACCTGCAAGGAAACAGAAAGAGAGAAGTAGAGGGGAAAATGGAGGAGAGTGAAAGGGAGAGGAGTTGAAAGAGCACAATAGAGTCGAATGCCTGAGTTGTTATGAATAGATGAATCGTCGCAACTTAGGGTTATATTCGAAGTGACGTCGAAAAGAAATGAATTTAGCACGCCAAAATTCTGTGCGCGCTTTGGAAAGTCGGCGTAACGTCGATAAGAATTCGACGCGGCTCTGAATATAGTTCAACGACCATGATGTCGACGTGAGCGTCAAAATATATTCGACGTTGTGTCAAATGCTATTCAATGGTACTATCCTAATCTACTATCGAAGCTAACGTCGAATAGAAGTCGACGGTGCATCGATTCTTATTCGACGCAGCTCTGATTTAACAATTTTTGTGAAAATTTTTGCTGTTTTTCTCAATAATACCTTTCTTTGGAATATAAGTTTGAATACATAATATAATGGGAGTGTCCTAGAGAGCTCTATCAAGCATTTCCAGTGCATTGATGAAAACTTGTGCTTACTTTCATCAAGTGGCTTAGTGAAAATATCAGCCCTTTGAATATCAGTGGAGATGTATTGAAGGTCAATCTCACCTTTCTCAACATTGTCCCTTAGAAAGTGGTGTCTTATCTCTATGTGCTTAGTTCTGTTGTGGAGAACAAGATTAGAAGCTATAGAAATAGCAATAGAACTGTCACAAAATATTGTGGAATTGACAAGAGAAAAATTGTAATCTAACAACTGATTTTGCATCCACAGTATTTGTGAGCAGCAGCTCCCTGCATCAAAATACTCAGCTTCAGCTGTAGAAGTGGAGACTGTGGTTTGCTTCTTGATAAACCATGAGATCAATCTAGCACCCAAAAACTGACATGTTCATGAGGTGCTTTTTCTATCCATCCTGCATCCAGCATAGTTTGCATCTGAATAACCAACTAATTCAAATTCAGATTCAGCTGGATACCACAAGCCAATTTCAGGTGAACCCTTTAGATATCTGAGTATTCTTTTTACAGAACTCATGTGAGATTCCTTTGGGTCAACCTGAAACCTAGCGCAGATACAGGTAGCAAACATTATATCAGGTCTGCTAGCTGTCAGGTAGAGAAGAGAGTCAATGGCTGCTCTGTAAGTCTTCTGATCAAAGGATTTACCCTTTTCATCTCTATCTAAAACAGCATTAGTAGCCATGGGGGTTTTCATAATAGAGGCATTCTCCATCCCAAACCTCTTGTTGATTTCTCTGGTATACTTGGATTGAGATATGAAAATGTCATCTGCATTCTGTCTTACTTGAAGACCAAGGAAATAAGATAGTTCCCCCATGCTACTCATTTCAAATCTTGACTGCATTAGGTAAGCAAACCTTTTGCATAGTGATTGATCTGTTGACCCAAATATAATGTCATCTACATATATTTGTACTAGCAAAAGCTGATTCTTATGTGCTCTTGTGAAGAGTGTTTTATCCACTTTCCCTATTTCAAAGGAGTGTTCCAGAAGGAAAGTGGATAAGGTCTCATACCAAGCTCTTGTAGCTTGCTTGAGGTCATACAGTGCTTTATCAAACCTATGCACAAAAGTGGGAAAAGTTGGATTGACAAAACCTGGGGGCTGCTCCACATACACTTCTTCCTGAAGAGTTCCATTTAGGAATGCACTCTTCATATCCATCGGATAGACTTTGATCTTCATGTGAGCTGCATATGCCAGGAACATTCTGATGGCATCCAACCTTGCTACCGGAGAAAATGTCTGGTTGAAGTCAATTCACTCCTCTTATCTGTATCCTTGGGCCACAAGTCCAGCCTTATTCCTGATTATGACATCTGTTGAATCCATTTTGATTTTGAATACCCATTTGGTGCCAATGACAGGGTAATTCCTTGGTCTTTCAACCAATGTACAGACCTTGTTCCTCTCAAACTGTGTTAGCTCTTCTTGCGTAGCAGATATCCATTGAGGATCACTGTCTGCTTCTTCAAACTTCTTGGGTTCATACTGAGAGAGGAAGCATTGTAATATTGTTTCACTTGTGAGCTATTTCCTTGTCTTGACTCCAACTGTCAAATCTCCTATAACTTGTGTTGAAGGATTATCCTTTAGGGCCATCCTTGATTTTGTTGAGTTATCTAGGAGATTCTCTTCTTCCTGAAGAACCACTTGCTCAGTGACAGTGGGAGCACTATCCCCATTTATCAGAATGACCTCAGTGGCTGCCAGCTCAGTTGCTGTAATTTCCTCTTCATCTATTGCAGAATCTTCATCTGAATCAGTGACAATTCTCTGTTTTCCTTTGTCTTGACACACTGATGGATGGTCCATGATGCTTAGCATTTCAACTTGATCTGCTAGTTGATCATCTTCCTGCAGAGCAGTGCTGGTGGAAGTTTCCTTCCCCTTATAATACATGTTAGTTTCATCAAAAACAACATGCACAGACTCCTCAATTTTGAGAGAGCTTTTATTATATCACATATAAGCCTTTCTTGATGAGGAATATCCCATCATCAGTCTTCTTGTCAAATTTGGCAAGATGACTTTTCCCATTATTGAGGATAAAGCAGGTACAACCAAAAATCCTAAAGTAAGTGACTATAGGTGCCTTTCCCTTCAATAACTCATAGGGAGTCTTCAACTTAGTCTTGTGGATGAGACTTCTATTCAGAACATAATTAGTAGTATTCACTGCATCAACCCAAAAGGACTTTGACAAGTTGGGTTCAGCCAATAATGTCCTTCCTGATTCAATTAGGGTTCTATTTTTCCTTTCAGCCGCCCCATTTTGTTGGGGGGTTCTAGGAGCTGAAAAGCTTTGTCTTATCCCTTCATCCTCACAGAAACTACACACTAGCTGATTCTCAAACTCAGTCCCATGATCACTTCTGATCACAGCAACCTGAGTGCTGAGTTCAGATTGAATCTGTCTAATGAATCTTGAGAGGATCTTGAAGGTGTCTGACTTAGCTTTTAGAAAGAACACTCAACTGAACCTAGAAAAGTCATCAACAATGACTAAAGTATATGACTTACCTGCTAAGCTCTGAGTGGAGATAAGACCAAATAGGTCCATGTTCAACAGGAATAGGATTCTGGGGGAATCATTCTTACCAATTGGTTTGAATGATGCTTTGATCTGCTTTCCTAGTTGGCAGGCTCTACAGGGATGGTATTTATTGAACTTACCTGTTGGTAAGCCTCTTACTGGGTTAAGCTTGGAGAGTTTGGCAATGGTCTTAAAGTTAAGGTGACTAAATCTCATATGCCACAATTCACTATTTTTAACTGGGAATTAAACAAGCAGATCTCTGACTTTGTATACTCAAAGTCTACTACATAGACCTTACCTTTCCTAACACCAGTCAATACTATTTGGTCAGTTTTAGAACTAACTATATGACACAAAGCCTTAGTGAATACAACTTTGTATTCACCATCACACAGCTGGCTAATACTAATTAGATTATGTTGAAGTCCTTCAACATAAGCTACCTTAGAAAAAGAGACTTCCCCAATCCTGAGCAAACCATACCCTTTGGTTTGACCAGAGTGGAAATTCCCAAAAATTACCTTAGGCCCTTCCTTGACCTTGAAGTTTTCCAGCAGTTCTTTTGCTCCAATCATATGCATGTAGCATCCACTGTCCAGATACCACTACTGGTTTGTGGTTGAACAGTCTCCCTTCTGCACATGAAATTAAACATTAGTATAGACCCTCACATGCTGAGGTCTCTTTCTTCTATCATCATATGGAGTTATGAAAGAATAAAATGGTCTTTCAGTATACCCCTTAAGGTGAAGAAGTGCTGCATTATTGTGCCAGCAATGTTTGGCTAAATGTCCAAGTTTAGAACAATAGAAACATCTAGGAATAGAAGAAGTGTGTGGTTTAGATATTTGATAACTTTTTGCAGAAAATATGCGTCGAGAAGAAATCGACGCAATTTTAGAGTTGCGTCGAGTATAATTTGACGTGTCTGCATAGTTAAGTCGATAATAATTCGATGCAGAATATTGGTTGCATCGAATAGAATTTGATGCACCCTCATACTTGCTTTGAATTGATATCGACGCATATGCTGAACTCCGTCGAGTTGCATTCGACGCATCTTTAAAATTGCGTCGAGTTTTATTCGACGTATGATTCTTTTTATTAAGATTTTTATTATTTTTATTTGGCTTTTCTAAGGGGTGTTTACCTAAGATCCCTGGTTGATTAGTAATATGTACCCTATTAAATATAGTGAGTTTATTAGGGTTATTATTATGATCATCATATAATTCTAAAATTTTATTAGGTCTAGACCTAAATAATGCTACAGGATTTTCCCAAGCAAGTTTGCTAGGGATTGGTGTGCTAGTGGATGGTCGTGCTTCTAGATCAAGATGATCAAATCTCTTGGAGAGATTTTGTGAGATATCCTTAAGCTTTTGACTCCTTCCATTGAGGGAGTCCTTAAAGGCTTTTGCCTTTGTGAGTTCTTTCTTTAAGTCAGAATTTTCATTATCTAATATATATAATTCTTTTTCTTTCTTATACAATTTATCTCTCAGATCATAGTTAACTGAGTATAGGTTATCTTTCCCAAGGTTTTCTAGTTATGTTCTGATTATTTTAAGTTCCTTTTGGTTATTAATATAGTCTTGACAGAATTCTTTAAAGCACTCTTTAAAATCTCTTGAGGAAAAGTCAAAATCATCAAATATTATTACCTCATTCTCAGTAGTGGAGTCTTCCAGAGCCATTAAGCAGACTTCTTCTCATCCACACTCTTCGTCACCATCAGATGAGGAGGAGCTTTATTCAGAGTCTGAATCACTCCAAGTTTCAGCAATGAAACATTTCCCTCCTTTCTAGTCCTTCCTCCTAAAGGATTTCTTCTTATGCTCCTTCCTCTACTTGTTGCTCTTGTTCTTTTCTTCCTCAGGACATTCAGTGGCAAAGTGTCATGGTTTTCTACAAGAAAAGCAGATAATCTCATGTTTAGGAGTTTTGTCATACCTTGGCTTGCTTGAACTCCTCTCTTTCCTTCTAGAGTCCTCTGTCCTGACCCATCTCTTGAATCTTTTAGCCAAGAGATTGAATATCTCTTCTTCAGTGGTGGAGGACTCTGCTTCAGTAGTCTTTAATGCAAGAGTCCTCTCTTTAGGAGTTGATATTCTCTCCCGGGCTTCTGACTCAGCCATGCTTTTCAGTAGATGCTCATAGGACTTAAGCTTCCCTAACAGAGCATCAGTTGATATCTCTCTGAGGCATCTAGAATCTCTAATGGCCCAGATTTTAGGGTCTCATGTGCTTGGGAAGCACATGAGGAGCTTGTCATTAATTTCTGTCAGAGAAATTTCTTTGTCAAGCCCTCTCAGCTCATTTATGATGAGGCTGAATCTGTCATACATTTCTGCTATGCTTCCATCAACCTTTTTCTTGAAGTTCTAATAGTGGGATATGAGAAGTGGCTTCTTATTTTTTCTTTCATCAGAGCTGCCTTCAACTGATCTGGAGAGAGATTCCCAGATTTCTTTGGCAGAGTTGCAAACAACAACTTTTTGAAATACGTCATCTGACATAGTTGAGAGAAGGATATTCATGGCCTTGGCATCACATGCATTGACCTTCTTCTCAGCATCAGTCCATTCTGCTCTGGGTACTGTAGTTTGTGTAACATTTCCACTAGCATCTTTCCTTATTGGGATTAGGGGACCTGTAAGGATGACATTAAAAATTTCTTCATCAATAGAATTCATATTGAGTTTTATTCTAGCCTTCCAGAGTGTAAACTTGTTCAGATTACACACTGAGGGTCTTGTTGATGCATAATCCTTAGAACTCATTTTCTTAAAAAAATAGTTTATTTATTTTTTTTAAAATAAGTAAATGAGAGTAGGAGATCTTTTGATCAAGGTGTTAACCTATACGGATCAACCTCCCTCTGATACCAATTGAAAGTGCACAACGTGCCTCTGAGAATTCTCTAGAGGAGGGGGGGGGGTGAATAAAGATTTAAATATTTTTATCCTAACTGAGCATACAATAAAAATAACTAAGGTATTATGCACACAACAAACCAAAGGCAAAATAAATAAAGTAAAGTCTGCTGAAAATGAACACAGAAAAATCAAAGGGGACATCACAGAAATTCACAGCAAAGACACACGGATTTTTATAGAGGTTCCCCAAAATATGGGTAGTCCTCTCTTCTATCTCCCTGGTAGGATTGCATAACCTGTACCTGAGTCTTTTGACAATGAGACTCTTAGAACCACATATCTTTTGATAAGGAGATCTTGAACCATTGAGTCTTTTGATAAGGAGACTCTTAGAACCAAAGATCTTTTGATAAGGAGATCTTGAACCATGGAATCCTTTGAAAGAGAGATTCATAAAACTCTGTACAGGTGAAGGAAATAATAGTAAGAAAGTGAGAGGGAGAAGGAGAGAATTATGTTCTCAAAATTCTTCAGAAGATTTGTTGATGCTTCTGTCTTTCACTGGATCTGAAATGATAAACCCTTGCTTATGATAGTGATGATTTGCAAGGGTTGTTCTGCTTGATCCTTTTCTCTCAGCACTTGTTGTAGTTCTACTGCACGATGATGAAGAGGGATCAGCAGTGTATGTTCCTGTGCTGAGAGTGCTCTTCTGTAAATCTGTCTTTTAGGGTTTTAGAAGGAAAAAGATGAAGACACTATTCGTTAGACCGCATAAATGTGATTTCTGTGCGTTTTTCTTCTCCTCTTTTGCATACTTATTGTGTATGGTTGAGTTTTCAAAACCTTTCTTCTTTTGGCTTGTCCTGAAAAGGAATTCCTCTCAGCCACCTAATTTCATTTCTTCTTTTGTTCTCGACCCGTTCATTCCTTTTGAATAGCTTCCAAAAATAATTTGTTGTGTCCTGAAAGGCTTCATTCTATTCTTCGCAACAAACGAGCCGTTGGAGAACAATCTTTAGCCTGATGGTCCTTCTAAAAAGCTCCCAAAAGGACAACTGAAAAAGCTTACTTTTTCTGATTGTATTCGACGTTGCGTCGACTTTATCAATCTTCATGTCGACGCACCTCTGAGTTCTTATCGACGTAGCTTCGAATTTCTTCTAAGCTCTGGCTGAACTCAGATGTCGACGTTACGTTGATACCTTATCGACGTACCCGTCGAGTTGAAGCATTGGACTTTGATCTCTTAACTTATGCGTCGAATTGTAGTTGACTTGTTAGATGACTTCGACAAGCTCTTCCTTCTGCGCGAGTCCCTTTCGAAGTTCCGTCGATTTGACTTATACTTTAATAGACTGAATTATCTGCTTCGACTTTAACTCAAATTTGTGTCGATATCAAGTCGAAGTTGTGTCGACTTTCATTCGACGCAAATCTTAACTCAACCTATTTTGTGATTGCTTTGACTAGTCCTTGACACTCTAAGTTGAGTGTGACATCCTAAGACATCTAATGACCAGATTACCCTTACTATACATTATGGGTAATAAACCTAAGAAGTAAAATCACTTATAATTAATTTGTTAAGTTAAATCAAAATGGGGTTTTCCCAACAATTATGATATATGCTGTTTTGAAACTGTATTGCACGATACAAGAGAGATGAAGTCGCTATTGCTACCGCCATCGGTAGGAGTTACTGCTCGGCGTTAGTGACAGAGAACTCCCTTTTTGTTTAGTCTAAAGATCAGAAATAAGCAGTCAATACTAGAGAAAAGATAATATTATTGCTTTAAAAATGATTACAAAACTCGATCCCAATTACGCTTGAAATTGAGTTGAATGTAAAAACCTTTTTGGTTTTCTATACCGACCCTTCTCCCAAGGACCGGTTGGCTCAAGCCTATCTCCCCCAGATGAGGCCTCGAACTACCCCTAGATCTAACCCTAGACCTAGTCGCCACACCTACGCAGCAAATTTTCCCTAGTCCTCGAAAGGCCCTAGTTGCCAACAACGGGCGAATTTCTATACCGACAAAAGATAAGAGTTATAATCTATTATAAAACTAAAACATCAAAAACTCCCTCGTTGGAGTTGGTGTGTACGGCCTTCACGTAGAATAAGCATGATCGATCCTTCTTTAAGTTCTTTGCGTTTACGAATGTTGTTGGAGCTCTCTTGGCTGCAAGGAGGAGGCTCTCCCGAAGGTATTGAAGTTTTGGCTTTGTTGCGTCGTCAATCAGCACTGCTAAATGGAGGAGGACCGCTCTTTAAATAGACTCGGATCCTAGCGCCAACGGTAGTGCTACCGCCAAGCGGTAGCCTCTTTAAGCAATAGGCTGACACACAAATTGAGTCAACTTTGGCAACATTCTTGCTCCAATTTTGGTAGCCCTCCTACCGCCCCGCGGTAATACTAACGCGTTGTGTTAGCGTTATATCTTTCTTTGCCGTCGGATCTCCTTCCTCTTTTGCTCCTCAATCCGCACCATGATGACGGGCCTTCCATAAGTAACCGTCGGACGTTAGCGTTAACGCGTCGTTGTAGAACTTGCTATATATGAGTCCCGTCGATATTCCATTCTCGACGATATTGTCATCTCACAGTTGTTTCCAAATATGTCGACGCTATCGCCAGCGGTAGCGTTAACGCGTCGCGGTAGAACTTGCTATATCTGAGTCACGTCGATATTCCATTCTTGACGATATTCCATCTCGACGATATTTCCAATTATGCCGACGCTATCGCTAGCGGTAGCGGTAGCTCGTCGCGTTAGCAACAGAGCGTCGTCGCCTTTGTATATCGTCATCTTTCTTTATCGTACTTATAGGGTCTTGAAAGCTGAAGTTCCTGCACACTATAAACACATGACAAGTATGATCAAATACAATGAGATTTGTTATTCTCAAACCAAGAGATGTGGAAAACATGTTTCAATATAAGTGAGTATATAAACCAATTCACTCATCCTTATTATGTTGATAAAACATAAGAAGAATCCATTGAACACATACGCGCGCTCGCTCACTCGCAAGTTCCAGATTTGATCGGACTTGACATTTGAGGAACAATTGAATTAAATATTTTTGTACAAAATAGTTTCACAACTTTGAAAATCCTAAATCAATTTTGTCGTCATTACAATTCGACATACGCCGAATACATATCGACGCACATACGTCGATTACTTCATCCGGATTTGTGCGTCGGAAAGATATTGACTTACGTCGATTTTCCATGCGTCGATTTTAACTCGTCGTTTTTACCTTACGTAGGGAACTTGACGTATGCCGATTTCCCTGAGTCGATTTCTCTCAAGTGTCAACGTACATCGATAACCTTCTAATACACACTTTCTCTCATTCGTCGATTTCTTCACCCTTTCACGTGTGATTTATGTACGCAATTTTCTCTACGTGTTTTGCATCATTAAAATTTACGTTGGAAATATATGTATTTCTATACACGATAAAATTTACTTAATATAACCATTGAAAATTAATTACGTCATTTATTACTTACGGTTGTTATGAAACTCATGTATAGGAAGTTTTCCTGAAACGAAAGTCAGATTCTCATATGCTCATTCACCCTTATATTTTACTCAATTCTGCTCTTGCGATTTTGCTCTCTTTTTTTTATGTTTGTTTCATCAAGTGGATCTAGCCGGGTGTTACACCTTGGAAGAGTTAGCATTGGTTGAAAGCTCTACCAGAGGGTGGTGCAATTTTTTAGGGCAGTGATCACACGACTTATCCAGACTCGATTTCTAAACTATCTTTTATTCTGTATTCTTTGATATTTTTTTCATATCCTGATATTATATCATAATTTTTTAAACAAAAATTATACATTATTTTGAGAATACATTACAAATATTCCATCAAGTGCGTCATAATCTTGTGAGTGAACTGCATGATAAGGAGTTGTTGTACAATAACATATTTAGAGTATCAAAGAGATTGATATTACTTAAGGCTCTTAATTGTTGGGTGGTTCCAACCCCACTCGATAAGTTAATGTCAATGCCTAACTTGCGTTCATTGGTAACATTAAAATGGTTCACTTATCAAGTCAACAATCCTTTACATTCCCGCAACTGTGTTCAGCTCCACTAGCTCTTCGAAAGATTTTTTATATGAGATTTATAAATGACAACCACTTCATTCAGTTGCGGGTGAAAAAAGATTACTCACTGCCACTAGTATTTCCTGTGTAGACTAGATACCATGAACAAGAGGAGCAATGTGATGTGCCATATATTACGCGGTTGTTTTAATCACAAAATATGTAGCTTTACTACCCTGTATTTATTTCCTAAGAATTAAAATATGTTTTTACAGTTTCCATTGTAGAGTTCTATGATGAAATTGATGATAGAGTGTTGAAGTACCCATACTCTATTTTGAAAATGTAAGATATTTACTCTATAGTTTTATGATTTCTTATTACAATTCCATTTCAGAGCTTTTTCTTATAGAAAACCTTAAGCTGGAGGCGAATGATTGACGGGTGATATTCATTTTGCTAATATTTAAAAAAATTCTCAAGATTTATTTACATGTTTACTGACCCTTAAACTATATATTACGGTTCTCTTGTTCAGGAGTTTTTGGGATGCAACTACATCAAGAGGCTCATTCTACGTTCTTAGGATTGATTATTGCTGCAATATTTATTTTTATATTTGTTAATAAATCATCGTTAATTTATGAGAATGTTGTAATTATATGAGCATCCTCTTTTTGTATGTAACCATATGAGTTTGTAAACACATGAAAGAATAATATTAGTGTTGCGGGTCGTTTGGCACTCTCCCGGTCCGGAAGAATCGAACCATCTTAGCTCGAGAGTGAGCTAAGCGCGTAAACAGTTAAAAGAGAACTAACAACAAAAAACGGCAAGACATTTTTTATGTGGAAAAATCGAGAAGAAAAAAAACACGGGGTCGGTTTGGTACCGACCAAATCCACTAATTTGTTTGTGGTTTACAAGTGTTAGAATACTCAGGAGGGTGATAGACCACCGCTCCACTAACAAGTACTTGAAAGAGAAAAAGACAAGGTCTTCCTTGTTGCTCACAGGAACGACTTCTGGAGAAGGCACTGCGGAGTGAACAGTTGAGCGCGAGTAGCGTGAACACTTGAGCAAGAGAGCGAGCAGAATGTCAAGTCTTTGACAGAAAACTTCAGAGCTCTATCTTCTTTTGTTGGTTGCTTTAACTTCCTTGTTGTTCACAGGAACGACTTCTGGAGAAGGCACTGCGGAGTGAACACTTGAGCGCGAGTAGCGTGAACACTTGAGCAAGAGAGCGAGCAGAATGCCAAGTCTTTGACAGAAAACTTCAGAGTTCTATCTTCTTTTGTCGGTTGCTTTAAGCGGAGCGCTCTAGGGAGTAGTCTGGAATGATGAACGCAATGACGGGGCTCTATAATCGATGCACGGACAATGGATATCTTCGAAGGAGAACTTGAGAACTAAAGGAGGTCTTCAAACTCTGAAGGAGATCTTCAAGCCACTCTTGAAGGGGGACTTGAGAACAAAATGAGGTCTTCAAACTCCGAAGGAGATCTTCAAGCCGCTTTTAAAGGAGGACTTGAGAACCGAAGGAGGTCTTCGAACACCGAAGGAGATCTCTGAGCATACTTCGAAGGAAGACTTGAGAACTCTTTCGGGTGTCTTAAAATGAGGGCTTATGGCCCTTTTTATAGCTTTTCTAAGGGGGCGCGCCGGTAATTGTGCCCTCTTGGAAATTGAATAGGCGAATGAGATTGTATGGTTATGATCACCTCGATCACTAATTTTTTTAAAATGGCGTTCATGCCCCCCATGCAGCCTAGGAAAATTGGGCGGCCTAGGGAGGTTCACCGACAAGGACGGAGGTGGCGGTGGTGGTTGACGACGACGGAAGGTGGCAACAATGGGAGGCCATGGCGTGCCGCCAACGTGTGAAGGCGCGTTCTGCGCCCTGCACGCGTGTGCGGGGCACGCTCACGTGCGAACATGGGTTGTTCTGCATGTTTGTGCTTTCGCACTCGAGGGCATGCTCTGCGTGTGTAACGGTCCAGGCCCGACAACACGGGATCCAGCTGGACCGCTGGCACCCTCCCGGCCCAGGCCTGCGAACACGGGACCCAGCTGGCACCGGAAGGGTTCAGCCTAACCAGATGGTCTGCAGACCATGCACCCCAACCCCTCTCTGTCCTGTTGGAGCATGCGTTTCGCACTCTTCCGGTTTGATAATAACAAAATCCCGTTTGTATTTGATTCTATTTTTATTAATGGTGTGCATGTAACAGGTATGAGATGTTCACAATTCTGCTGGAGCTCAATTAAGTGTATGAAAATTTCGATGTCGGAATTTTCCGACAGCTGATGTCGCCCAGGCGACAGCAGAGAAGTTACAACAACTTCCCCCACGGCAACACGACGAACGGCAGTTTTGAGCTGTCGGAAATCCGACAGCGATGTCGCCCAGGCGACAGCTCGGAGGTTACAGCAACTGCCCGCACGACAGCACTACGAGCGGCAGTTTTGCGCTGTCGAAAATCCGACACCGATGACGCCCAGGCGACAGCTCGGAGGTTACAACAACTGCCCGCACGACAGCACTACGAGCGGCAGTTTAGCGCTGTCGGAAATTTCGACAGCTGATGTCGCCCAGGCGACAGTGAATTTCTATATATTGGCTCCTTTTGTTCGTGCATTCCAAGCTTTGAGAATTCTAAGTCCCTTCCTGAGTGCATACGAACCAGAGAGCTCTAGAACCTCATCAACTCCCATTTGTGCTTAGAAGGTTTGTGATTGAAGACGAGATCGGACGCGCTTCTACATCAACGATCATCTCGAGGCTTCAACCTTCCTTTCAGAGATCTGAATTTCTAGGGAGTTGTTCTTTTCATTTTGTAATTTCATTTATATACATTTCATTTTGTATTGGTAGGGAAATTGTCTCCTTGTGCGTGACGTCTAAGTCCTTGCGTGGCTTAGGGGAAAATCGCTTCCTTGTGTGGAGAGTCCAAGTCCTTGCGAGGCTTGGTGGGAAATCGTGGCCTTATGTGCTACGTCTAGATCATGGGAAGATCTAGAGGATAGGCTTGGGCTTGGTCTAGGGAGAGACAAGTGATAGCCTTCCGATCCTTGGGAGAAGGATTGGTAAACACAAATTGTAAAAGGGTTATTATCATATTTGTGCCTTGATCTTAAGCATTGTTAAGATCATATTATTTGTATGTGAATTTCATGATTATAAAATTATGACTTTTTCTTTAATTACAAATATGGTTGTTTAATCTTTAACTTAGAAATTTGTGTTTGAATTTATTCAAAAATTACATTAGTTTGAAATTTTTATAAGTAATTTTTATAAAAGTAAAATATGTTTTAAAATTCTTAAGTAAAAATCATAATTTCTAAAAGGCCCTTATTCACCCCCCCCCCTCTAAGGGCGCCACAAGATCCAACACGTGGTATCAGAGCTAGGTTAATTCCTTATAAGGTTTAACCACCTGGAATTATGGCGCACCATGATCATGCATTTTCCGAGGGGCAAGGAATAACTAGACCACCATTATTTACGGGTTCCGATTATAATTATTGGAAAACTAGGATGAGGTGTTTTTTAATATCATTAGATATTGAAGTATGGAATATGATAGAAACAAATTATACTCATCCTACTTTTATAATTGGTGATATTGTCATGGAGAAACCCAAAGATAAATGGGATGACCGGGACAAATTAAAATGCAAAAATAATGCAAAAGCAATGAACGCATTATTTTATGCTCTTGATAAAACTGAATTTAATAGAACCTGTGCATGTCAAACTGCATATGAAATTCGGAATTTATTGGAAATTACTCATGAAGGTACCTCGCAGGTGAAGGATTCAAAGCTTTTCCAATTGGAGTCAGAATTCGAAAAGTTCAGGATGGAGGTAAATGAGGATGTGGATACCATGTACACAAGATTCACTAAGTTGGTAAATGACTCAAAAGTTTTAGAATTTTTTTTTTCAAATGGTGATTTGGTGAGAAAACTTCTTAGATCTCTCCCCCATAAATTCAATCCCAAAGTGACGGCTATTTCTGAATCTCATGATCTTAAAGCTCTTAATATTGAAAGCCTGATTGGAAACTTGAAAACTCATGAAGTTGAATTGAAAATTCAACAACAAGAGTATATGGAGCCAAAGAAGAAGGGATTGGCTCTAAGATCTAAGAAGGAGGAAAGTAGTGATTCTGAGGAGGAAGAAGAAGATGAGGAAAGTTTATTTGTTAGAAAGTTTGGAAAATTTATGAGAAATCCAGAGAGGAGGAATTCATTTAAGAAGTATTTTAATTAAGAAGGAGACGTTTAGAAAGAAAAAAGGAAAGGAAGACGATGAGGAGGAAGAGAGACCGCCACCGGAGTGCTATCACTGCAAGAAGTTAGGACACATCCGAAGCAAGTGTCCAAAGTACTTAAAAGAACTTAAAGAAAAGAAGCACAAAGGGTCGAAGAAGGTGTTGAAGGCGGAAACATGGGATGATACTACTTCTGAGGATGCAAGCAGTTCAAGCTCAAGTAAAGAAGAGGAGGCCAACATGTGCTTAATGGGAAAGAGCGTCATATCTGATGATGAATGCAGTGTCCAAAGTGACACTGAGGTAACTCCTCCAACCTACGATGAATTATTTTCTGAATTTTAAAAGACTTGCAAATTTTTTTAAAAAGAGTTTAAAAGATAATGATCTTCTTAAATCTGAAAATGAAATTTTGCTTAAAGAAAACAAAAAATTGTTAAATGAAATTAAGACTATTGGAAAAAGAGAAACTTCTTGCCAAGAGTGTGATCACTTTTTGGGAAGATTTAAAGAACTTGAAGAATCTCTTTCCATATCTCATTCTACAATAAAAATTCTTACCAAAAAGAATGAGATTTTAGAGAGAGATCTGAAATCTTCAATTTCCAAAGTTCACGAGGGAAAGAAATCTTTTGAACATAGATGTGTAACTCTAGTATCCGAGAATACAGAAATGAGAAACCAGATTCATGACTTAACGCTAGCCATGAAAAAATTTGGAATGGGCCGAAGATCACTGGATATGATCTTAGGATACCAACGCCATGGATCTGGAAGGTTTGGACTCGGATACACGTCAGGAAGCTATCGCCCGGCGATAACCACTGTCGCCAGCGACAACGAAAAATCCAGAAATTCTGTTTTTAAAAATTCTGAAATTAATAAACTGTCTAATACAGCATCCTCATCCAGTAAAAGTCCAGAAAAATTATACTCTTCTCAATACATTACATGTGCCAAATGCAATAGATTTGGTCACATCTCAGACTCATGCTGGAAGAAAGGAAAAGTTAATGTTAAACAAATCTGGGTACCTAAGGCGTCCACCTATACCATGGGAGGGACCACTTGGGTAACCAGATCTTTACTCTCATCATCTTTTTAGGTGTGCGTGCAGGCTAGGAACAAGGAAGACGTGTGGTACTTGGACTCTGGATGTTCAAAACACATGACGGGCGATAAATCAAAGTTCCTTAGCCTGGAGATGAAGAAAGGTGGAACAGTGACATTTGGAGATAATGACAAGGGTAAAGTCAAAGGCATTAGAGTAGTAGGTAACGAAGAATTTAAAATTTCAAATGTTTTATATGTTAAAGGTTTGAAACATAATTTAATTTCTATTAGTCAACTATGTGATAAAAATCTAAATGTTTTATTTGACTTTAGCTCAAACCTTTGCAAAATTATTGATTCTAAAACAAACAAAATCGTACTTACTGCACCAAGAATAAACAATGTCTATACAATCATTTTTCATGATTTATCTCATTCTACACTTAAATGTTTTATTTCAAAGAATGATGAACTTGAATTATGACATAGGAGGCTAGGACATTCTAGTGCCAAACGTATAGTAAAGCTTTTTAAAAATAAAATAATAAAAGGTTTGCCAAATTTGAATGGAAAGCTTTCTTCATTATGTTCACCATGCCAAAAAGGAAAGTTTACAAAATCATCTTTTAAAAGCAAAAATGTTATTTCTACTACTAGACCTTTACATTTATTACATATGGAATTGTTTGGTCCAATTTCTACACAAAGTCTAGGAGGTAGAAAATATACGTTTGTTATTTATGATGATTATTCTAGATTTTGTTGGGCATTGTTTTTAAATTCAAAATTGGATGCTTTTGATGAATTTGTAAAAGTAATTTCACGTATTCAAAATGAACTTGATTTAAAAGTAAAATGCATTAGATCAGATCATGGAGAAGAATTTGATAATGAAAAATTTATTTCATATTGTAATGAATTTGGGATAAAACACGAATTTTCCGCTCCACGCACACCACAGCAAAATGGTGTAGTGGAGAGGAAAAACAGAACACTTCAAGAATTAGGACGTACTATGCTTTGTGAATTTAAATTGCCAAAATATTTTTGGGCTGAAGCCGTTAGTACTGCATGTTATATTACTAATCGTGTCATGATTCGTCCCACATTACAATTAACTCCTTATGAAATTTATTTTCAAAGAAAACCAAATGTATCCTACTTTAAAGTTTTTGGTTGTAAATGCTTTATTTTGAATACAAAAGATAACTTAGACAAATTTGATGAAAAATGTGATGAAGGAATTTTCATTGGTTATTCTTCAACTAGCAAGGCCTATAGAGTTTATAATAAACGTACTAAAGTGGTTGAATCTATTCATGTAAAATTTGATGAAGGCATTTCTTGTGTAGAGAATTCTAAAGCTGCAGGTAATGAGAACAATGAAGAAGATGTGGAACAAAATCAGAAGAAAAATGATGATAATGAAGATGAAGAAAAAGTAGAGAAAGAAGATGAAAAAGATGGTGAAGAAGGAGTAGAACAAGGCTATGTACCTCCAACCGAGCTAAGGTTCTCAAAAGATCATCCGCAAGAATTTGTTATTGGAGAACCATTAAGTGGGGTACGCACACGTTCTAGTTTACATGAAAGTTTTTCAAATTTATGTTTTGTCTCAAATATAGAACCAAAAGATGTTGCCACCGCTTTAAATAATGAATCTTGGTTTCTAGCTATGAATGAAGAACTTAACCAATTTGAAAGAAATAAAGTTTGGATTCTTGTTGATAGACCTAGTGATCATCCAGTGGTAGGAGTCAAATGGATTTTCAAAAACAAATTAGATAGTGACTCTAGGGTCACTAGAAACAAAGCTAGGCTTGTAGCGAAAGGATATAATCAAATTGAAGGGGTAGATTTTGATGAAACATTTGCACCCGTAGCACGATTGGAAGCAGTTAGAATTTTTGTTGCATTTGCTAGTGATAAAAGATTTAAATTATTATAAATGGATATTAAAACTGCATTTTTAAACGGGTTGATTAAAGAAGAAATTTATGTTGAACAACCCCCAGGATTTATAAATGAAAAATTTCCTAATCGCGTATATAGATTGTTAAAAGCTTTGTATGGTTTAAAACAAGCACCACGAGCATGGTATGATAGATTGACTATATATTTATTACAAAATGGTTTTAAAATGGGTGGTGTTGATTGTACACTCTTCATTAAGCAAGTAGATGATGATTTAATTGTTTTACAAATTTATGTTGATGATATTATTTTTGGAGCCACTAATGAAGAGTTGTGTAATTATGTTGTAAAAATGATGGAAAGTGAATTTGAGATGAGTATGGTAGGAGAATTAAAATATTTCTTAGGATTTCAAATTGTTCAAAAACATGATGGAGTTTTTATTAACCAATCAAAATATATTCATGATGTTTTAGAACGATTTGGATTTGAAAATCTAAAACAAGCAAATACTCCTATGAGTGTATCTTTAAAATTAGGAAAAGATGAAAATGGAATATCAATAGATCAAACTTTATATAGAGGCATGATAGGTTCACTTTTATATTTAACTGCTTCTAGACCGGATATTATGTTCTCAGTTTGTTTATGTGCAAGATTTCAAGCCGATCCCAAAGAATCACATTTAAAAGCGGTAAAAAGAATTTTTAGATATTTAATTGGCACATCTAAACTTGGTTTGGGGTATCCTCATAGCGATGATTTTACTCTTTTTGGCTATTCTGATTCAGATTATGCAGGTTGTTCACTAGGTAGGAAAAGCACTAGTGGCACTTGTCACTTTTTAGGCCCTTCACTCATTTCGTGGTCGAGTAGGAAACAAAATTCTGTTGCCCTCTCGACCACCGAGGCTGAATACATCGCACTTGGTAGTTGTTGTGCACAAGCTCTTTGGATGAAACAAACTTTAGAAGACTTTAACATTAAACAACAAACAATAGAACTATGGTGCGATAACAAAAGTGTAATTGATTTAACTTACAACCCGGTTCATCACTCTAGGTCTAAACATATTGACGTTAGGCATCATTTTATAAGAGACCACATTAAAAATAATCAGATTAAAATTTCATTTATAGGCACGGATAATCAACTAGCGGATATATTCACTAAACCGTTACCGGATTCCCGTTTCTCTATGCTTAGGCTAGAATTGGGAATCCTAGACATTTCACAATGATTATATCACTACTTATGACCTATAAAATTAAAAAAAAAATCAAAAAAACCCATACCTTAAATCTAGGGTTGTCGCCGAACTCCGACATCTTCCTCTCGCCTTTCAGTCCAGAAAATGATGCACAATAGGGTTTGACTCAGTTTTAAGCCGTATTTATATTTTTTATCTGTCTCCCAGGCGACAGTGACTGTCGGAAATTTCCGACAGCTCCCGATTTGCTTAATCTTCAGTTTTGGTCCCTTTGATGCTTTCCAATAGTTATATGTCATTATTAATGCTACAACTCATGAATTGATGCCAAACCATGTGATTTTATTTTTTAAACAATGGCTATTACATGATTATATGATTTCATTTCCACTCTATCATCGTATTGACACTCCTACTAAGTTGTTTAGACTATTGGAAATTGTTTTTGCATGCCTCTAAGTATGAGAAATTGTTTATATATAATAATGAACTATCACGTTCACTTCTTTTGATCCATACATATGTCTTTCAATTTAATATATACATGAATCATATTTGCTTTAACATAATACAATAGCACTTCATAAATACTACTTTCAACCTTGATTTGTTAGCACAACCAAATATACACCATCTTTTGCGATTCAAGTGAATTCGGAGATCCTTGGTCAATTAAAAATAAAAATTATAAATATCTCAAAATTAAGATATCACAAAATATGTGATAAAAAAAGTTTAAATTGAAGACAAGGATACTCCACCAAGCACTACTTACCCTCCTGATAAGTCTTAATAAGCATTGTGAGGTTGAGCACCTTGGAAAGAATTGTAAAGTGTCTTGTGCAAAAGAAAAAATGGTATTATATTCTTATTGTGCTATATCTTCAAGGTCAAAGTTGTCTTTATATGCTTATATTATGTTTTCTATTCCAATGATAATGTCAATTAAATAATTTCATATGTGTACAACCCGGGGTTCGCCTGGCTCCTCCCATGGATCTCGCGGAACATTTTTCGGGATAATATAGGCGAAATCACCAATCAAAAGGTCTCGGCAGCTAGGGTGAGGCGATATCGGTGGCTTGGTCTCGCTCTCTCCGCGCTCGGCAGGAGGGCCTCGTTCCTCAGGTTCAGCGAGACCCTTGAGGTCGCAGAGACAGCAGGGGCTCACGCATACACTTTTGCGAGACCAAGAGGGCGAGCAGTCCTTGCAGACCCCTCTTCCAGGGGACTGGAAGGTAGAATTACCTTTTTGCCCCTGAGGGTCTGCCAATAGCCACCCCAGATAGCGGAGTTTGGCTGTTAGCAGACCAAGTTGGGGTGCGTATAGTAAAACCAAGAGGCGGAATTCTGCTATTTGCAGACCAGTTCAGAAAAACTATAAATAAGACCCAAAGGGCACCTTTGGAGAGGATCCCAGTTTTCAGGCTTCTCTCTCCTCTGGCCATCCTTGCCGAGACTCCTCCGAGCTCTCCAAGGTGCCCAGGCCTCAGCTTTGGCTCTGGAGGGGAAGCAATCTAAAGATCTTTCGGGTGTGTGGTGGGACCTCCCTGCTGAGACTAAGGGTCTGTGTTGAGTTCTGAGACCCCGACTTGCCTTCTCTGAGGGATAAGTAAGTGTTAGTCGCCCCCCAACCTGTTGGGGGCCCCGAGCTCCACAAGAAACCAGTTTCTGGTTTCAACATTCTTGGTGCGGTGAGCGTGGAGTGTGGCTAGTTCAGGAAAGTCTTCAGGAGGAAGCATGACGAGCGAGGACGAGCGAGACGCAGGGTTCGGAGGCTCGCCACCCACGGGAACGCCGGTGACGATGGATATGCTGGCCGAGCTCAAAAGGGATATGGTTGGGGCTTTTCAAAGCGTCATCTCCTCGGCGCTGGGTGGTTTCGCGACCCCGGCCCCTCAGATGGCTCCTCCATCTGGGGCTGGCGAGAACGCCCCAGGCCAGCGAGCAGGAAAGGAGACGACGGCCCAGGAGGTAGGCCGAGACCTCGTTGGTCGAGAACTCTTCCCCAGTCCAGCGGGAGCGAGCGAGGTCCCGGTCAGGGTGAACTCGACAGAAGAGATCCCGGCAGCCGTGTACTCGGCGAATCCAAGCACAACAGGGGAGACGTCGGTAGGAGGTTTTGCAGGAAGAGTGGAACAAGTTCAGAGGGTGAGTGGGGGGAGCCCTTTTTGTGAGTTGGTGCTCTCGGCACCACTCCCCGAGGGGTTCAGGGAGCCGACCATGGCATTGTACGTTGGAAACAGCGATCTCGTTCCCCACTTGCAGTGGTTTGAAGATATGGTTTCGATCAGACCTATGTCGGACGCCTTCAAGTGCCGACTTTTCGCCACCACCCTGAAAGAGAAGGCGAGGGACTGGTTCTACCAGTTGCCCTCGGGTTCAATTTATGCCTTCGAAGACTTGCGTAGGGGGTTCCATCATGGAGGAGGTAACTTCCAGGGAGGACAAGGGAGACCTCATCAGCTGGGGTGGAGGCAAGGCCCGAGGCCGCCTCCTCCCCCGCCTCAACAAGCAATGGAGATCGGGAGAGGAAGAGCGGGAAGAGGAAGGGGAGCCGGAGGAGCCGGTCCCAGGAGGAGAAACAGAGGAGCAAGAGACGAGGGGAGGGTGGCGATGTTGTCATACTGCGACTTCCACCGGGAGGAAGGTCACGCAACAGCCACCTGTCCGGAATTTCTGGAGATGAGGGAAGCAAGGGGCCCAACACCGCAGCCGCGACAGCGCCCGGTGAGGATCGAGGAGGTCCTAGCCCAGGAAGACGAGGAAGAGAGGTGCGAGGACCGGGTGGATGTGGGAGCCCGAGGGGGGATCGGGGTGATCCATGGGGGAGCGGGGATTGAGGCGACCCGGAAGGCGAGCCTCCACGCTATGTACCGTCGGAGCGTAGCTTCGACATCCCAAGCCCCGCCCCCGGTGGAAAGGATCACCTTCTCCGAGAAAGATATGCCCGGTCAGGAAGATCCGTTCTGTGATGCGCTGGTTATCCAAACCGCCATCGAGAATTTTACCGTCTCGCGGATCTTGGTGGACAATGGAAGCTCAGTCAACGTCATCTTCAAGAAGGCGTTCGACGAAATGAAGGTAGAGGCCCGAAGGGTGTTGGCCTCGGACGGCCACCTATTTGGTTTTTCGGGGGAGAGAAAGGAGGTGGAAGGAGGAGTAGGACTCCATGTGACCCTCAGGGGGCAGTCGCGGAACTGCCGTTTTGTGATCGTGGATGCCCCGAGCAGCTATAGTGCCATCTTTGGGCGGCCCCTCATCAGCGCGTTCCGATGCGTCCCTTCCACCCTCCACCAGTGCCTTAAGTTCAACACATGCGGAATCCAGGTCCGGGTCCGGGGGGACCCTAAGGTGGCAAGGCAGTGCTATGTGACAACGGTCAACACCATCTCCTGGATGGTAGAAGCGGAGGAGTGGGACAAAGCGATGGAAGAGGTGGCCGAGGCCGGAGACGAGAAGGAATCAGAGGAAGCAGAGGAAGGAGAAGTTCATGCCCAGGAGGGGGTTGCTGAGGGACCCCAGGCGAGGAGAGAAGAAGGAGAAGAGGGAGAAGGGAAGGCCCAAGAGAGAAGGGCGGAGGAGCTGATGGAGATAGAGGAGGAAGAAGAAGGAGCCCAAGAGCTCGCCTGTGGAGGTGAGGAGGAGAGATTTTGGGGGGAGCAGTCTCGGTTGGAGGCCATGGATGAGGTCATAGAGCTGGAGGTCATCACCCGACTGGGGGTGGTGGAGAAGGTCCGGGTCAGCGGAGAGCTCAACCCGGAGGAGAAGGCAGAGATCCTCGCCTGCGTTCAGAAGAACGTGGATGTCTTTGCCTAGAGCGTCGCGGAGATGCCCGGGATAGATGCGGATGTGGCTTTCCACCGCCTCAATCTCGAGCCCGACACCCGCCCCATCCGTCAGAAGAGGAGGGCCACGACGGACAAGCTGGAGGGGCCCATCCGCGAGGAGGTGGAAAAGCTCTTGAAAGCAGGTTTTGTATCGGAGATCCAGTACCCAGGCTGGGTCTCCAACGTCGTCATGGTAAAGAAGGGTGGAGGTAAATGGCGAATGTGTATCGATTTCTCTTTGCTTAATAAATCATGCCCGAAGGATTGTTACCCTCTACCTAGAATCAACGCGCTGGTTAACTCAGCCGTCGGTTTCCATATGATGTCTTTCTTAGATGCTTTTTCAGGTTATCATCAAATTCGCATGCATCCCCCCGACATCAAGGATGTCTCCTTCATCACGAGGGATGGATGCTACTGTTACAAGATGATGCCCTTCGGGCTCAGGAATGTAGGGGCCACATACCAAAGGATGATGGACAGGGTCTTCCGTGAGCAGAAGGGGAGGAACCTAGAGGTCTATGTCGATGACCTCATGGTCAAGAGCCGAGACCTCGAGTCTCACCTCCGAGACCTCGAGGAGACTTTCGGGACCCTACGGACGTTCAAGATGAGGCTCAACCCTTTGAAGTGTGGCTTCGGAGCCAGTCGGGGGAAATTCTTGGGGCACCTGCTCACCCCGGCTGGGGTAGAGCCTAACCCGGACAAGGTCAAGGCAATCATTGAACTGGCACCCCCAAGAAACGCTAAGGAGATCCAACGCTTGACAGGGAAGCTGGCTGGGTTAAGTAGGTTTCTCTCGAAAGCAGGGGAGAGATGCTCCTCCTTCTTCAAGGTGCTGCGGGGTAATCAAAAATTCGAATGGACCTCCGAGTGCGAGGAGGCTTTTCAAGCGTTGAAAGAACAACTGGCCAGAGCTCCACTACTGCAAGGGCCGAGGCCCGGGGAGGACTTATCCCTATACCTGGGGGTAGGATTGGAGGCTGTGAGATCTGTGTTGGTCCGAGAAGAGGGGAAGAAGCAGCTACCAATCTACTACGTGAGTAGGGTGATGAGGAAGGTCGAGCTTAGATATCCCATTTTAGAGAAGCTGGCCTTCGCTCTGGTGGTGTCAGCCCGGAAGCTCCGACCCTACTTCCAGGCGCACTCCATAAAAGTAGTGACCGACCACCCCCTCCGCAATATCATGGAGGGAGTAGAACACTTGGGAAGGCTGGCCAAGTGGTCGGTGGAGCTAAGTGAATTCAATATCTCTTATGTACCAAGGGTGTCCGTGAAGGCACAGGCAGTGGCGGATTTCCTGGCTGACTATGTTACTGAAGTGGAGGAGTCGGAACTACCCCGTCCGGTGTCTTGGAAAATGTTAGTAGATGGCGCGTCCGGAAAACACTCTTTTGGGGGGGGGGGGGGGGTGGTCCTGGTCAGTCCCCAAGGGACCAGGATAGAGCAGGCAAACCTCTTTCACTTCCCTCTCACCAATAACCAGGCAGAATACGAGGCGCTAATAACGGGCCTCCGCTTGGCTCGGGAGCTAGGAGTGCAAGACGTGGAGGTCTCGACGGACTCCATGGTTGTCGCTTGCCAAGTCAAGGGAGAGTTCGAGGTCAAGGAGCCAACTCTCCAGCGGTACTTGGAGAAGGTCAAGGGGGTGGTGGGACAGTTCCGAACTTTTTCTATCAAACATGTCCCCAGGGAAGAAAGCACCCAGGCAGACCTCCTGGCCAAGTTTGGTCCTCAGGTTGGGGGACCCTGTCAGAACTCTTCCGACCCTCCATTGAGGAGGGAAAGCTGATGGAGGTGGATCAGCGGGCATCATGAATGGATCCCTTCGTCACTTTCCTAACCTCAGGGAGGTTCCCCGAAGGTGAGGCCGATAAGCGGCGACTCAGGTATAAATCAGCTTACTACTCCTTGCATGCAGGGGTGCTGTATAGAAAGACCCTCTCGGGGCTCCTGGCCCGTTGTGTCTCGGAGGAGGAAGCCCCGAGGGTCCTGGAGGAGATTCACTCAGGAGAGTGTGACAGCCACTCAGGAAGCAGGACCCTGGAAGGAAGAGTTCTGAGGCAAGGCTACTTTTGGCCCACCCTCAGCAAGGATGCGACCGAGTTCTCCAGGAGGTGCCCCAAGTACCAACTCTACGCTCCTCTCCAACTCCTCCCAGCTCAGAGGCTAAGAACGATCACGGCTCCTTGGCCATTTGCAATCTGGGGACTAGACCTGATGGGACCTTTACCCCAGGCAAGCGGTCAAAGGAGGTTCTTGCTAGTGATGTTCGACTACTTCTCCAAGTGGATCGAGGCGAAGGCACTGGCCAAGGTAACCTCCCAAGTGGTAAAGAACTTCATTTGGGGTGAGATTATTTGCAGGCACGGGCTTCCTCTAGTCGTTGTCACGGATAACGGGCTGCAGTTCGCCAGTGATGAGTTCGTTAGTTTCTGTACTCAGCTCAACATAGATCTTAGGTTCGCGTCGGTCCACCACCCAAGGAGCAATGGGCAAGTGGAAGCGGCGAACAAAATTATAGTGAACCTCCTCAAGAAGAAGATCGAGAACCTTAGAGGGAGTTGGGTGGAGCAACTTCCCTCGGTCCTCTGGGCACTGAGGACCACCCCAAACACAGCCACCGGGGAGACCCCCTTCAAGCTATCCCACGGATCCGAGGCTGTCCTCCCGGTTGAGTTTGAAGTCAAGACACCTAGGGTGGTCGCCGCAGGGGAAGGAGGTGAATAATGGAGAGCGAACAACGAAGAAGGCCAAAGGTTGTCTTTGGACCTAGTGGAGGAACTCCGAGACCTGGCCACCGTTAGGCAGGAGGAAGTGAAAAGGCGGATGGCCAAATACTTTGACAAATATATCCGAGTAAGACATTTCCAGAAGGGGGACTTGGTACTAAAGAAGGTTGATGCGGCCGGAAGGGGGGCCACGGTAGGTAAGATCAACCCCAACTGGGAGGGCCCATATATTGTAAGTGAAGTGCTAAAGTCGGGAGGGTATCACCTCCGGGATGTGGAAGGGGTACCCCTCGGTCGGGCCAGAAGTGGGGATGACTTAAAGCGTTTTTATCCATAAAGTTCCTTTTCTATACACGTTCTAATATATTATTTCTCATATGTTGTTTCTTCGACTATGGGTCCCAGGTGATAAATTCTTTATGTTGGATTTCCCCGGACGATCCCGCTGGTGGGCTCTCACTAGCCGGTGGGTCAGGTTGATCTCTTGGAGAGGCTGGCGAGGTTGACAGGTTCTTTTATGCTGGATTGCCCCGGACGATCCCGCTACCGGGCTCTCACTGGCCGGTGGGTCAGGTTGATCTCGTGGAGAAGCTGGCGAGGTTAACAAGTTCTTTTATGCTGGATTGCCCCGGATGATCCCGCTGCCAGGCTCTCACTAGCCGGTGGGTCAGGTTGATCTCGCGGAGAGGCTGGCGAGGTTGACAGGATCTTTTATGCTGGATTGCCCCGGACAATCCCGCTGCCGGGCTCTCACTAGCCGGTGGGTCAGGTTGATCTCGCGGAGAGGCTGGCAAGGTTGACAGGTTCTTTTATGCTGGATTGCCCCGGACGATCCCGCTGTCGGGCTCTCACTAGCCGGTGGATCCGGTTGATCTCGCGGAGAGGCTGGCGAGGTTGACAGGTTCTTTTATGCTGGATTGCCCCGGACGATCCCGCTGCCCGGCTCTCACTAGCCGGTGGGTCAGGTTGATCTCGCGGAGAGGCTGGCGAGGTTGACAGGTTCTTTTATGCTGGATTGCCCCGGACGATCCCGCTGCCCGGCTCTCACTAGCCGGTGGGTCAGGTTGATCTCGCGGAGAGGCTGGCGAGGTTGACAGGTTCTTTTATGCCGGATTGCCCCGGACGATCCCGCTGCCGGGCTCTCACTAGCCGGTGGGTCAGGTTGATCTCGCAGAGAGGCTGGCGAGGTTGACAGGTTCTTTTATGCTGGATTGCCCCGGACAATCCCGCTGCCGGGCTCTCACTAGCCGGTGGGTCAGGTTGATCTCGCGGAGAAGCTGGCGAGGTTGACAGGTTCTTTTATGCTGGATTGCCCCGGACGATCCCGCTGCTGGGCTCTCACTAGCCGGTGGGTCAGGTTGATCTCGCGGAGAGGCTGGCAAGGGAGGGGAGTTTGGTCCCTAAGAGAGTTCGAAAGCGAGGACAACTTCTCGTTTTGGCGAGCAGGGGGGTCCTCGGCACAAGATAATAATGAGAAAAGGGGGTTTGGTCCCTAAGAAATATGGTTAGAAATTTAGGGCAACTTCTCGCTGGGCGAGAAGCGGAATTCTCGGCATATATAAAATAAGCGAGACAGCAAGGAGCGAGTACTATACACAAAGTAGTGAATAAAAATAAAATCAAATAAAATACCGAGCAAGAAAGAGCAGTGCACAAAATTTCCATTCCAATGTAAGAGTTTAGTTACATTAGGCGGCGATCTCGCCAGCCCCAAAAATATACATTAAAAACAAAATAAAAATTGTCTCTTAAGCCTCGCTCAGAGACTCCTCGTCGTCGCTGTCCTTCACCGACGGGAGCGGCTTGAAGAGCTCCGGGACGATGTCCTCGACCGCCACGCTCTCGGCCTCGGCAACCAACAGTTCAGCTCCTTTCATGGCCTGGAAGACGAAACGAGCCGCATTCGTCGACTCTACGCGAAGCGCCTCGTTGCGGTCTCACCTCTCTTCCTTTAAACGGTGGGGAGAAGGGGGGATGGCGGCGCGAGCAAGGTCGCGGTTGAGTGCCTTCAGCCCGGCGACCTCGCCCTCCAGGCTCAGGACCCGAGCATCCGAAAGCCTGGCCCTCTCGGCATCCTGCGAACAAGAAACGCGTAAGACAAGACATGTTGGGGAGAAAGGAGATGTTGTAGATAAATGACTCACCACCCCGGTCTCGGCGACAGCTAGCTCTTCCTTCAACTCGTCGACTTTCGCCTGGGAGGCCTTGTAGGCCTCGGCAAGCTCTGCATACTCGCGCTCCAGCTGCAGGCATCTGCTCCCCGTCATGTGGGCGAGCTCCATAGCCCGCAACTGGGACCTCGCGCTTTCATAGGCGAGGCCTCTCGCGGTTTCTTCCTTATAAGCCGTGGCGCCCTCACGACCATACATGACGAAGGAGAAGTTGAAGGCGTGGGAGGTTGCGACGTCCTTCTACACCCAAGTGGGAAGTATGGAGGAGACGTCGATCCGGTTGACCTCTTCTCTCCAGCGCACTAGGCGCTCGCCGGTTTCATCCCGGGCTCGTTCGCCGAGGCCGAAGTGCAGGTGGTTCGACGGAAGTGGCGGTGCCGAGGTCCTGACGGTGACCTCGGTTGGCTCCTCGGCTCCCAGATCCTCGGGGAGCGCGGAATTGCCGGCCTCACGACCCGAGAGCTCGACAGGGCGCTTCCCCTTCACGGAAGCGCGCGAGCTCTCGCCCTTCTTGGGTTTCTTTGGAGTTGGCTGGCGGGAGGGTTTGCTACTCGAGGCCTCCGCCCTCTTCTTGGAAGTGGTAGCGGTCGCGGGGGTAACCTCTCGGCATGCCGCCGCCCCCATGGTAGCGAGAGAGAGGTCGGCGGAGGGTTTTATGTTGCTCGCATAAGGAGGGTGGAGGGGGATGTCTCGCTCGCCTGACAAGAGTCGTGTTAGAAAGAATGCCGAGAACTAAAGAGAAACCGAGTGGTGGGGCGAGATCCTTACCTTCCCCGGGGAGCACCGGTAGTAGCTTGTCAACGTTGCGGCGGAGATGGCCCACCTCGAAGTTCTTCTTCTGAAAGAACTGACAGAGGTCGGCATCGTGGCCGCCGAGAACTGGAGGGTGGTAGACGCTGTCGTTGTACTGGATAGGCGAGGTGGGGATATTGCCGAAGTTCCCCTTTACAAGGAGGAACTTCTGGGCCCAGAAGTGGGCCTTGTTGACGGTCTCGACGACCTTACACCCCGATCCTACAAAGTAGACGGTGCCCTCTGTGTAGGCGCGGAATGAGAACAGTTTCTGGAAGACCGGAAGGCTAAACTCGATGCGCTCCTCGCGCAGGAAGCAGGCAAAACCCAAGATCACCGCCATCGCGTTAGGGGTGAGTTGAGCGAGAACTACACCATAGTGCCTGAGCACCTGGAAAACCACAAACGATGAAAACTGTTGCGAGCGATACTAATCCCGCGAGAAGAATGAAGAGGAAAAGGGAACGTACCTGGCGAATCTCGGGCCAGAGGGGAAGTCGCAGGCCCACCGCGAAATGTGTGATGGGGTTGGCGATCTCGTCGGGCCGGAGGGTGTTAATCACCTCGTCTTCCCCCGGCTGGCGAGCTGTGAACTCGTGGGGGACGAAGTCGGCCAGGGAAGTGAGGTATTCATCCTCGCTCATGTTGCAGCAAAAGAAGTCGTGTTCGCAGAAAGCCCAGGCGCATTTTAGCCGACCTTCGGCCTCGCGGTCGTCCTTCCCGGTTTTCACCATCTGGAATACCTGCGGGAACTAGAATGGAGGAATGCGAGAACAGACTGGCGAGAGCTCTGCAACTGAGAGGAAGGAATGGTCTGAGGGAGACGGTAGATAAACGGCATTAATGAGAAGCTATTTATAGAAAAATGAAAATGGCGGGAAGAAGCCCAAGCGCCGGGGGTACGGTTAGTCAAAATGTCACATCATGGTGACGCACGAAAATGAAAATCATTCCGCCAATGACCGGCGAGCGAGATCAATCTGCAGGGTTAGCCCAAATAAATGATTCGCGAGCAGAAACAGTACTAGCAGGCGAAAACAAGATAAAGGATAGGCAGCAGTATAGAAGCCGCAAGCAATAGCACATTTAATGATTGTCCACAGTTCTTAGTGAACGAAAGCAAATAGAGGCCACAGCCATGCGAGATTGTTTGGAATAATAATACAAAAATAACGGAAATGTTTCACGAAGAAAAAACTAAAGTCGCGAGATCAGTAAGGCAGCCACTGTCATCTGCCGCCGCCTCGCGGTCCCATCCTCGGCGGCCTCCTGGGGTTATGGAATTCAGTGGCAGTGCGGGCGTCGCGATCAATCAAGTGGGCGAAATCTTTGATCCTCGCTATGAGCATCTCCTCGGAGGTCGCAGACTCATCGGGATCGCGAGGCATCGCAGCACGAAGTTTATCGCACTCATCCATCAGAGAATCATATCTCTCCTCGGCGGCCCGCCTGTCCACTCTCGCCTGGATGTTGAGGTCCTGCAGCATCTGGTTTTGCTTTTGGAATAACTCCGCGGTTTGCTGTTTTATCACCTCGGGTTCTCGCGAATCCCCCAGGAAGTCCTCCACCTGCTCAGGAAAGGGGGACATTTCCTCATCCCCGAATTCGGAGTCGGTGTGTTGGGTTTCGCAGTCCGCTGAAGAGGGTTGCACGCGAGGTTAGGAGGGACAAATATCAGGGTAAATATTGGAGATGCGAGAAGGCTTACCCGGGGGAGGGCGAAAAGAACCAGGCGGAGGATCGAAGGCGGTGCCATAGTAAGGGATGTGAGTATTCCCCTTTCCAGGGGGTATTTCGCTGTACCTACGAGGGGACCTTTCGGCCTGCGCGAGCCACCTGAGTCCTCATTGGCGAGAAGGCTAAAGTTTGGTGCCGGGATGGTCGTGTCCAGGCATTTAGGGGAAGGAGTTCGCTGACCCTGTTGCCCCGGGCTCGCAGGGGGCAGAGCTGGAGAAGAAAAATAAAGAGGTAAGAAACATCATCGGGTAACACAATTTAAGTAAAATTGGTGAGATCAAGTAATGTACCGTCAGGATTCTCGCCAACGGTATTCGCATTTTCCCGAGGAGTAGTGGGGGTATGTTCGAGGGCCCGCCAGCATCCTTGTTGGTCTTAATGACCTACAGAGGCGAAGCTTAGAAACAGTAATCGAGTATTCTCGCATGATGGGTAATCCTTTCCTTGTCGACGGATTTGTCGCTAGGGGAAGACTCCAGGTCGACAGTATCGTCTCCCAGTCGGCGAGCGCCCTTCGCCTTCTTCGTTTTCAGCACAGGAGAGGGGGACGGGCGACTCATCCACGCCGGGGGCTTCATCATCATCTACACCTCGCGAGCCTTGGAAGCCTTCAGGCGAGCCTCCATTTCTTTGGAGAGAGGCATCGGAGGACAGCTACAGTGAGGAGAAGAATAAGGGGAGAAGAAAGTGAAGACACCCTTCAGCTCAAGTGGTATTTATAGCCTAACGGTGGGACCCACAGAAAGATTCCCGACAAGACAGCTGTCGCCAAGCGAACACCCAGGGTTGGATGATTCTTTGCGAGCTTAGGACAACCTCGCAAAGAGCGGGGATTGTGTACAACCCGGGGTTCGCCTGGCTCCTCCCATGGATCTCGCGGAACATTTTTCGGGATAATATAGGCGAAATCACCAATCAAAAGGTCTCCGCAGCTAGGGTGAGGCGAGATCAGTGGCTTGGTCTCGCTCTCTCCGCGCTCGGCAGGAGGGCCTCGTTCCTCAGGTTCAGCGAGACCCTTGAGGTCGCAGAGACATCAGGGGCTCGCGCATACACTTTTGCTAGACCAAGAGGGCGAGCAGTCCTCGCAGACCCCTCTTCCAGGGGACTGGAATCTAGAATTACCTTTTTGCCCCTGAGGGTCTGCCAATAGCCACCCCGGATAGCAGAGTTTGGCTGTTAGCAGACCAAGTTGGGGTGCGTATAGTAAAACCAAGAGGCGGAATTCTGCTATTTGCAGACCGGTTCAGAAAAACTATAAATAAGACCCAAAGGGCACCTTTGGAGAGGATCCCAGTTTTCAGGCTTCTCTCTCCTCTGGCCATCCTTGCCGAGACTCCTCAAAGCTCTCCAAGGTGCCCGGGCCTCAGCTTTGGCTCTGGAGGGGAAGCAATCTAAAGATCTTCCGGGTGTGTGGTGGGACCTCCCTGCTGGGACTAAGGGTCTGTGTTGAGTTCTGAGACCCCGACTTGCCTTCTCCGAGGGATAAGTAAGTGCTAGTCGCCCCCCAACCTGTTGGGGGCCCCGAGCTCCACAAGAAACCAGTTTCTGGTTTCAACAATATGTTTGATCCAAGCATCACCTGTACACATCATTATGTTATATAAACATTCATCTCATGAGAATTGGACCGAAACGATTCCAAATTTCTAATCACACTTGTGTCTTTTTATGATACTTTAAAATGACATTAATCATGTTTAAGTTATTTTGTTTTATTCTACTACTTCATATGGTTATACCATCTCTTCATGAGTTTATTCCATGCTATGACATATTACTATTATTTCAAGACCTTCAATCATTCCCAACAAGTGCTTCCGCTTACTCTTATTTTCTACATCCTATCTCTTCCCTTAAGAACTACTCATTCATCCCAAATTACCTTTTGCTAATACCAAAAGGGGGAGAATTATAAGTATATTCAAGAAATCAAAAAACTATTACACCTAAATAGTCCACCTAAACAATACATCATTCCAACTTACTTTAACATTTAGGGGGAGCATTCATTTAGGGGGAGCATTCATTTAGGTGGAGCATTCATTTAGGGGGAGCATTCATCTAGGGGGAGATTACTTTTAAGAGGAATATATCATGTTATTTTTGTGCACACACCATATGTTAAAATCAACAACCTAAATAGACATGATTTCTTTTTATACGGATTTGTTATTATCAAAAGGGGGAGATTGTTGGAGCATGCGTTTCGCACTCTTCCGGTTTGATAATAACAAAGTCCCGTTTGTATTTGATTCTATTTTTATTAATGGTGTGCAGGTAACAGGTATGAGATGTTCACAATTCTGCTGGAGCTCAATTTAAGTGTATGAAAATTTCGATGTCGGAATTTTCCGACAGCTGATGTCGCCCAGGCGACAGCAGAGAAGTTACAACAACTTCCCCCATGGCAACACGACGAATTGCAGTTTTGAGCTGTCGGAAATCCGACAGCGATGTCGCCCAGGCGACAGCTCGGAGGTTACAACAACTGCCCGCACGACAGCACTACGAGTGGCAGTTTTGCGCTGTCGGAAATCCGACACCGATGACGCCCAGATGATAGCTCGGAGGTTACAGCAACTGCCCGCACGACAGCACTACGAGCGGCAGTTTAGCGCTGTCGGAAATTCCGACAGCTGATGTCGCCCAGGCGACAGTGAATTTCTATATATTGGCTCCTTTTGTTCGTGCATTCCAAGCATTGAGAATTCTAAGTCCCTTCCTGAGTGCATACGAACCAGAGAGCTCCAGAACCTCATCAACTCCCATTTGTGCTTAGAAGGTTTGAGATTGAAGACGAGATCGGGCGCGCTTCTACATCAACGATCATCTCGAGGCTTCAACCTTCCTTTCAGAGATCTGAATTTCTAGGGAGTTGTTCTTTTCATTTTGTAATTTCATTTATATACATTTCATTTTGTATTGGTAGGGAAATCGTCTCCTTGTGCGTGACGTCTAAGTCCTTGCGTGGCTTAGGGGAAAATCACTTCCTTGTGTGGAGTGATAGGAAAATTATTTTCCAAAAACTTGATAAGAAAATAATTTTACGAAATTGCTAGAGGCAAGCGCACCTATCGCGTGTAGTATATATATGATGAAAATATCATAACATAGTCGTATTGGTCCTGGGTCCCGTCGAGTATTGTTACTTCGAGCTACGCGTATTGTTTTATCCGATATAAAAATAGATGAAAGTTTATGCATTAATTAAAAACAATGATAACAATCGCGGGCTTGGTGTGCGTCTAGCAAAAACCAAGAAAAGCGATAATACAATAATAAGTGCATTAATTTGAAAACGAAAAATGATAACATAACAATCGCGGGCTTGGTGTGCGTTTAGCAAAAACCAAGAAAAGCGATAGAAAAGACAAAAAGGACGCACTAAATTAAAACGCACACACTCTACGAAATTAAAATTAAAGCGATAAATTGCAGGAATTAAAGAAATGCAATCCCTACCCAAATAGGTAGAGGGGAAATAAATGCGTGAGCAAGTTCTACCCAAACGGGTAGACGGGAAATAAATGCAGTGCAAGTTCTACCCAAACGGGTAGACGGGAAATAAATGCAGGACGAGTCCTATCCAAATGGATAGGCGGGAAATAAATGCATTGCAATAATGAAATAAAACTAAGCTATTAAACGAAATAACGAAAACAAAAACACAAATTAAAAAGTAATGACAACGAAAAAAAATGACGGAAACGAAAATGATTAAAACATAAAACAACAAAAACACGAATAATAAAAACATAAAGTGAAAATACGAAAATGAAGAAAGCATTACGAGAGAAAAACGCTCGCTTTGAAGCGATTTTAAACGCAGCCCGAATATCCCATTCTAAACTACCGTGTCAAGGAAGAAAAGAATGAAAAATTATGACGACGCATAAATTCGAATATAAGCGAGAAAACCGATTTTATGGCGACGAATAAATCTAGCTAAAGAAAAATTGCGAAAATTGAAGTGCGGAAATAAAGCTAAGTTATGAATTGAAATACGGTGCAGAAATAAAGCTAAGTTATGAATTGAAATACGGTGCAGAAATATGAAATTGCAGAATTTGAAATTACGCTACGAATGCACGAAAAAACTAAATTTATTTATTGCCATAATAACGGGGTTTACAGGAAATAAAATTACAAAATTAAAAACATTTAATTACAACATTTATATTACAAAAAGAAAATAAAATAAACACCTAATTAATTACATAAAAAAGAAAATAAAAAATTACAAAAAGTGGACAAAATATTGTGGAAGATCACCCAAAAGGGCAATCCATTAGGAGCCAAGAGGTTCCAAGAGGTTCCAAGAGGTTCCAAGAGGTTCCAAGAGGTTCCAAGAGGGGGAATTGATGAGGGGGTCGGCCTCTATTTATAGGCAAAATTTTGGAATTACACGCCCTCGGTCACGGGCGTGACTGAGGGCGTGACACGGCTTGGGGTGCGAATAGCCAGAACAGCTGGATCCAGGCTGGCATCTAGAAGGTTTGATCGGCGACTTTGGAAGTACACGGGCGTGTTCTAAGGAACACGGGCGTGTTCGATGTCGGCAGGCTTGAGCTTGAACTGGGCGTGACACCTGGCGTGTCCTTTGGTTTTCTGGAAGCTTTGTTGAGTCACGGCCTCGGTCACGGGCGTGACCCGATCACGGCCGTGACATTGGGCGTGACATTGACATTTGGGCTCGAATCTGGCTGAACATCCAACACGGGCGTGACCAAGTACACGACCTCGGTCACGGGCGTGACCGAGGGCGTGACCTAGTGTTTGAGCTGGAAAAAAGATAGAAATGAAAATTATCAGAAATTATTGAACACGCCCTTGGACACGGGCGTGTCCGAGGGCGTGACTTAACAAAATTACAGAAATTTTATAAAATGAAAATAAAACTAAGTTAAAAACAAAAATAGCAAAAACAAACATTTTATTCATTAATTTACATATATTATTTACAAATTTAATTAAAACTATACTAAAAACTATATAGAAAAATGCGTATATTTTCTATTTATCAAACACCCCCATACTTAAGCTTTTGCTATTCCAGAGCAAAAGTAAGGGATACCTATAAGACGTTAATAAAATTTCTAATTTACTAAAAATTTTATTTAATCAAAAGTGAGATCGAAATAAATTTAGGAGATTTAAAGAGGTAAGTCCTAAATTGTGAAGATAATTTAAAAAGAGCGAAAAAGTTTTAGCGAAACTTCTAAAGTTAGTTAAATAGCGTCGAATATTGCAGTTTTTGGCACCTTTTAATTAGAATAGAATTATATAAAACTTTAACTTTTTTAAGAAAATTTTTAAGAATAAATAAAACCTACTAATTATGCTCTCGCAAACTTTTTAAATTAAAATCTAGCTTACAATTTTAGTGGCTAAGGCGTAGGGGAAAAAGGAAAGCTTTGGCAAAGAGAAGAGTTCTTGGATTAGGGGTGATGGATTTAATCCTCTCACCCCATCTTTTTGGTGGTTTTGCTTTGATTCCCAACGTTGGTTTACGGGGGATAATTGAAATCTTTTAAACTTAACCCAATGCCCGTGTTTACGGAATTTTATTTTTATTCCCATTGACACGAGATTTCTTTTAACAATATTGGGTGCCTGTGTTTACGGAATCTTTTTATTCCCATTGACACAGGATTTCTTTTAAAACGTCTTCTTTTACTTTTTATGCCAAGCTAAAGGGGTGAGGGTTTCAAAAGAAAAACTAGAGTAATAAAGAGTATTTGAGAGCAAAATTTAGTAGATTAGAATATTCCTAAAGTTTCACAAGTTTAGAGTTAGAATAATTGAATCTAAAGATGGTTTGCCAATATAATACAAAAACAAATCTATTTAGGGTTAACTCGAGGTAGTGCTAAAAGTTTTGTTCTCAAATTAAATTAAAATCACAAGATTTTCTTTACTACTAAAATTCCTTGATTTAAATTTACAAACTATGATGCAAATAAAATGGTTTTAGCAAATCAAAAATAGTGAAAACGCTTAAAGATAAACTCTACATAGCCTTGGAAATAACAAAAAGCTAAGTAGGGGTTTTTATTCTATTTTTGGGGTTTTTTTTTTTTTTTTTTTTTTTGATAAGTTTTTCTTTTCATCAATTTTTTTTTTGGAGTTTTTAAGATATGATATTTTTTTTTTTTTTATAACAAATTACATATATAAACACTTAATAAAAATAAAGTAACAAAAAGAAAGAAGAAATTTAAGAAGAGCAAAAATACATACAAAAATTTTTGGTTTTTTTGTAAGAATTGTTTTTTTTTCATATATTTTTTGTGATTTTTTTTAATTTTGATTTTGGTAAAATATATACATTAATACTAAAAAAAGAGAAAAAGAAAGAGAAAGAAAAATAAAACTAAAAATTTATATAAAAATTTTTTGGGTTATGACAAAATTTGTGAGGATTTTGTTATAACAAATTTTTTTTTATAACTTTTTTCATCGATTTTTTTTGGATTTGATTTATATAAAAAAAGAAAGGTTATTTATATATAATTAAAAGACAAACATAAAACATTTAAAATTTTTTTTGTTTTCTAAGTAAAAAGAGAGGGGCAATAATTACAAAGGGCTAAACACCCCCATACTTAAAGATCAACATTGTCCCCAATGTTGAAATTAAGTATGAGGAACAAATCTAATTATATATGTATAAAAGCATAATTAAGAGGAAAAAGAAAATACAGGGGGGGAAAAGCAGGGGGAAAAAGCACGCCCCTATTTTGGAGACGAGATACCCTGATTAATTCTGCAAAAAGATGTTAAAACAAAACACGAAATGTTATTTACAAAGAGGGGGGGGGGGGGGGTAAAAATGAGATTATATTATATACATATATGTATATATATATAAGTTTTTTTTTTTCTTATTGTTCTAAGTTACAAAAAATAAAACCTATATAAATAAAGCAAAACTATATATATATATATATATATTTTTTTTTTTTTTTGGTATTTTTGAAGGTTTTGCTAGATGTGCAAATTTATATACATAATAAAACTTAATAGTAATAACAAAAAAGGAAAAGCGAAGTTACAAAAAAAACAAAGCATCTTTTTTTTTTCTTAATTATGTGCATGGATATACATAATATTACTTAATAAAAAGAAAAAAGGGAACAAAAATAAGATACAAAATAAGATACAACATATTATTTTTGGGTTTTTTTTTTAATCACAAAAAGAATGAAATATATACATAAAGTAAAACTATATATATATTTATTATATTTTTGGATTTTTCTAAATATATCTTCATCATTTTTGAAATATGCATAATTATAAAAACCTTTATACTTAATAAAAATAAAAAATAAAGAGAAACTTTAAAATAAAAATCAAAGAAGAAGAAGTGAAATGAAAGGATAAAAGTAATAGGGTTTCCCCTTTTCAAAATATCGACAAAAATCCCCTCGCGGGTCTGCCGAGTAATCCTACTTCGAGAAAACTAACTATTATTCTATCTCAAAAATTTCAAAAATTCTTTTAGATTTATGTTTTAAAGTTTTCCATTATTTTGTCATTTTAGTTAAGATATTATTTTGTTTTGTTAAATATGCATATCTAATCTTAATGAAAATAAAATAGAAATCATATCATTTTTTATTTTTTATATGCATATTTATATACAAAATAAAACTAATTAAGTAATAATAATAAAAAAAACTTAAGAAAGAAAACAAAGAGAAAGTAAAGGAAAGAAATAAAACATATATATATTTTTTTGGATTTTTTCAACTTAATATTTTCATCATCATTATTTTTTTTTTAGGTTTTCTTTTTAACATGATAAAAATATGTAATAATACACATATTAAAATATGAATGAAACAAAAAAAAAATATATATACAAAAAGAAAATAAAGTTATAATGATTTTTTTTTTGATTTATCTAAGATAAGTTTTCATCATAATACATTTTTAGATTTTTAATTTTATTACATATATACATATTAAGTAAAAATAAGGGATAAAAAGAAAAGAACAAAAAAGAAAAATGAAAATACATTAAAGTAAATTTTTTTGGATTTTCTATAAGAATTTTTCATCACTTTTTTTTTTGTTTTCTTATATGTACATTTATATACATATTAATACTTAATAAAAATAAAAGAAGGAACAAAAATAATATGATACAAAAATAATATGATATAAATATATAGATTTTTTTTATATGTACAAATATATACATAATGATACTAAAAAAAAAGTACAAAAAAGAGAAAAACAAAGAAAAAAATCATTTATGATTTTTGGGTTTTTCTATATTTACAAGAAGCATGAAATATATATATAAAGTAAAACCATATATATTTTTGGAGTTTTCTACTTATGTTTTCATCATCATTTAAAATACACATATTTAAAGTTATATTAAAACATAAGAAAAAAACGAAATTAATAAAGAAAAGCTTTAAGATGAAAAGCAAGGAAGAAAAAGTAGAAATAATAATGTAAAAGCAACGGGGTTTCCTCTTTTCAAAATATCGACAAAAATCCCCTTTCGGGTCTGTCGAGTAATCCTACTTCGAGAAAACGATCTATTGTCCTACCTCAAAATTCCTAGAATTCATTTTGATTTTGATTATAAAGTTTTTCATTATTATTTTTCATTTTGAAATTTGAAATAATATGTTTTCAAATATGCATAAAAAAACTTTAATGAAAAACAAAATAGAAATCCTATCATTTTTTTTGGATTTTCTTATAGGCATATAAAGAAAGAACATATGTTTTTTTTGGTTTTTAATTTTATATATTTACAAATTAAGGCTTAATGAAAAGGAAGAACATATATTTTTTTTGGTTTTTGTTTAATGAAAAAGCATGTTCTTGATAAAATATTTTTTTTGGTTTTGGGGGTTTTTTAATTTTTTTTGATTTTTTTGAAGATGATAAAATCAATAACGTAAACTCTTTTCGCAATATCGACGAAGTTGTCCCCGGCAACGGCGCCAAAAACTTGATAGGAAAATTATTTTCCAAAAACTTGATAAGAAAATAATTTTACGAAATTGCTAGAGGCAAGCGCACCTATCGCGTGTAGTATATATATGATGAAAATATCATAACATAGTCGTATTGGTCCTGGGTCCCGTCGAGTATTGTTACTTCGAGCTACGCGTATTGTTTTATCCGATATAAAAATAGATGAAAGTTTATGCATTAATTAAAAACAATGATAACAATCGCGGGCTTGGTGTGCGTCTAGCAAAAACCAAGAAAAGCGATAATACAATAATAAGTGCATTAATTTGAAAACGAAAAATGATAACATAACAATCGCGGGCTTGGTGTGCGTTTAGCAAAAACCAAGAAAAGCGATAGAAAAGACAAAAAGGACGCACTAAATTAAAACGCACACACTCTACGAAATTAAAATTAAAGCGATAAATTGCAGGAATTAAAGAAATGCAATCCCTACCCAAATAGGTAGAGGGGAAATAAATGCGTGAGCAAGTTCTACCCAAACGGGTAGACGGGAAATAAATGCAGTGCAAGTTCTACCCAAACGGGTAGACGGGAAATAAATGCAGGACGAGTCCTATCCAAATGGATAGGCGGGAAATAAATGCATTGCAATAATGAAATAAAACTAAGCTATTAAACGAAATAACGAAAACAAAAACACAAATTAAAAAGTAATGACAACGAAAAAAAATGACGGAAACGAAAATGATTAAAACATAAAACAACAAAAATACGAATAATAAAAACATAAAGTGAAAATACGAAAACGAAGAAAGCATTACGAGAGAAAAACGCTCGCTTTGAAGCGATTTTAAACGCAGCCCGAATATCCCATTCTAAACTACCGTGTCAAGGAAGAAAAGAATGAAAAATTATGACGACGCATAAATTCGAATATAAGCGAGAAAACCGATTTTATGGCGACGAATAAATCTAGCTAAAGAAAAATTGCGAAAATTGAAGTGCGGAAATAAAGCTAAGTTATGAATTGAAATACGGTGCAGAAATAAAGCTAAGTTATGAATTGAAATACGGTGTAGAAATATGAAATTGCAGAATTTGAAATTACGCTACGAATGCACGAAAAAACTAAATTTATTTATTGCCATAATAACGGGGTTTACAGGAAATAAAATTACAAAATTAAAAACATTTAATTACAACATTTATATTACAAAAAGAAAATAAAATAAACACCTAATTAATTACATAAAAAAGAAAATAAAAAATTACAAAAAGTGGACAAAATATTGTGGAAGATCACCCAAAAGGGCAATCCATTAGGAGCCAAGAGGTTCCAAGAGGTTCCAAGAGGTTCCAAGAGGGGGAATTGATGAGGGGGTCGGCCTCTATTTATAGGCAAAATTTTGGAATTACACGCCCTCGGTCACGGGCGTGACTGAGGGCGTGACACGGCTTGGGGTGCGAATAGCCAGAACAGCTGGATCCAGGCTGGCATCTAGAAGGTTTGATCGGCGACTTTGGAAGTACACGGGCGTGTTCTAAGGAACACGGGCGTGTTCGATGTCGGCAGGCTTGAGCTTGAACTGGGTGTGACACCTGGCGTGTCCTTTGGTTTTCTGGAAGCTTTGTTGAGTCACGGCCTCGGTCACGGGCGTGACCCGATCACGGCCGTGACATTGGGCGTGACATTGACATTTGGGCTCGAATCTGGCTGAACATCCAACACGGGCGTGACCAAGTACACGACCTCGGTCACGGGCGTGACCGAGGGCGTGACCTAGTTTTTGAGCTGGAAAAAAGACAGAAATGAAAATTATCAGAAATTATTGAACACGCCCTTGGACACGGGCGTGTCCGAGGGCGTGACTTAACAAAATTACAGAAATTTTATAAAATGAAAATAAAACTAAGTTAAAAACAAAAATAGCAAAAACAAACATTTTATTCATTAATTTACATATATTATTTACAAATTTAATTAAAACTATACTAAAAACTATATAGAAAAATGCGTATATTTTCTATTTATCATGGAGCGTCCAAGTCCTTGCGAGGCTTGGTGGGAAATTGTGGCCTTGTGTGCTACGTCTAGATCTTGGGAAGATCTAGAGGATAGGCTTGGGCTTGGTCTAGGGAGAGACAAGTGATAGCCTTCCGATCCTTGGGAGAAGGATTGGTAAACACAAATTGTAAACGGGTTATTATCATATTTGTGCCTTGATCTTAAGCATTGTTAAGATCATATTATTTGTATGTGAATTTCATGATTATAAAATTATGACTTTTTCTTTAATTGCAAATATGGTTGTTTAATCTTTAACTTAGAAATTTGTGTTTGAATTTATTCAAAAATTACATTAGTTTGAAATTTTTATAAGTAATTTTTAGAAAAGTAAAATTTGTTTAAAATTCTTAAGTAAAAATCATAATTTCTAAAAGGCCCTTATTCGCCCCCCCCCCCCCCCCCCTCTAAGGGCGCCACAAGATCCAACATGTCCCACCATAGGGCACAGTGGGTTATTGGAGACCGCAGTCCCCCTTTGATGAGAATTGAGCCAGTTAAGCGGCAGCGCGTGGACTTCCCAGGAGGTCACCCATCCCAGAATTGCTCCAGCCCGAGCACGCTTAACTATGGAGTACTTTCACTTCTCATCACTAATTGAGCTTTTTGCACTTTTTGTAACGGTCTAGGCCCGCCAACACGGGACCCACCTGGACCGCCGGCACCCTCCCGGCCCAGGCCCGCGAACACGGGACCCAGCTGGCACCGGAAGGGTTCAGCCTAACCAGATGGTTTGCAGACCATGCACCCCAACCCCTCTCTGTCCCACCACAGGGCACAGTGGGTTGTTGGAGACCGCAGTCCCCCTTTGATGAGAATTGAGCAAGTTAAGCGGCAGCGCGTGGACTTCCCAGGAGGTCACCCATCCTAGAATTGCTCCAGCCCGAGCATGCTTAACTATGGAGTACTTTCACTTCTCATCACTAATTGAGCCAGTTAAGCTGCAGCTCAATTGGTGATGAGAAGTGAAAGTACTCCATAGTTAAGCGTGCTCGGGCTGGAGCAATTCTGGGATGGGTGACCTCCTGGGAAGTCCACGCGCTACCGCTTAACTGGCTCAATTCTCATCAAAGGGGGACTGCGGTCTCCAACAACCCACTGTGCCCTGTGGTGGGACAAAGAGGGGTTGGGGTGCATGGTCTGCAGACCATCTGGTTAGGCTGAACCCTTCCGGTGCCAGCTGGGTCCCGTGTTCGCGGGCCTGGGCCGGGAGGGTGTCGGCGGTCCAGCTGGGTCCCTTGTTGGCGGTCCTGGACCGTTACAAAAGTAGTATTTGTCCATAATAATCATTTAATACAAGTGGTTTCCAATAAGGGTTTACACTACAACTACCCTCTACAGGTCACAATAAATTCTGATAAAATCACAGAAGTATAATATTGACCTAAATACAACAATGCCTAAGTTTCATAATTTTCCAAGTAGTATTTGTCCATAATAATCATTTAATACAAGTGGTGTGCCAATAAAGGTTTACACTACAACCACCATCTACAGGTCACAATTAATTCTGATAAAATCACATAAGTATAATATTGACCTAAAAATAGCAATGCCTAAGTTTCATAATGTTCCAAGGATTATTTAGTCATAATTTCTCAATAATCAAATAATTTATCCATGGAAGACATTTCAAAATTTGTAAAGGAACTAAGCTAAATTTTTATCTAGGCCACATGAGATTACTCCTACTGATGTGCCTCATCATAAAGCTACACAATCCAGAGAATCAACATTTTCTATATATAAATTTCTCAATAATTAATTAAATTGCCCATGGAGGGCATTTAATAATTTGTAAAGGAGCTGCCCTAAATTTTCATCTAAACCACATGAGATTGTTTCTAAGGATATTTAATGTCATAAAAAGACTATGCCTAGAAGGTGAGATTTTTGCTAGTTGTTTTAACCTCATAAATTTCATTAATTTACAAGTGTGACAATTTGGATTTACTTAGAAACTTTAAGAAAATAATTTCCAAAAGTCATGAAACTTATGTCAAAGATGTATATCCTCATGACATACAAAAACCCCATGGTTTTAGAGGCATGCAAGGTGATTCCCACCTTCAATTCCATCAAAAAGTTCAAAAGCCCAAAATGACTATTAGCACCCCAATTTAACTCTTAAGTCCCAAAACTTCTATTTGAAGCTCAGAGAAATCCACTCATGCACATGTGATGAAATTTTAAGCAGATCCCATACATGACCTAAAGAAGCCCTCACCAAAATTTGGGGTCTACTTGAGGTGGCTAGCTCCCTAAATCACATTAATTTGATAAATCAAATAACGGACAAAACTATAGGATAATCTTCTCCTAAAAATCTGAATTTTTGACACAAGGTAGTCCTAGGGGATATACATGCATGGTCAAAATTTTAGCCTCATTGGAGTTAATATTTGAGACATTTTACCATTTCAATTTCTAATTTACTTTAAGTCCAACCCCACCAAAAATGGTGTTGAGGGAGCTACAGTTGACCAATTGACCTGAAACAGGTGCCATTGGAAAGCAATGGTAAGATCCCTCTCCCGCACCAGGAGAGTTCCCGGATCTTATGCCCAGAACCGCCGCATTACGGTGATGCTAACACACAAGTTAGCCACCTCCGCAAGACGCAGATCCTGCCGGCAAGAACGATCAACTAGGCCAACAAGAGATAAGAAGAAAGCTAAGAAAGACAAACCAAGTCCACAATCACACATCTGCATATATATCTAAAAAAGTATACAAGTCCAACAATGAGTACAAAAGGAAAGAGAGTAAGGGCTTATGCCCGGTACATGTCCAAAATAAATAAAGTAAGCAACTCTGTCTCACTCTACAATTACGCGGAAGCTATCGAACTTTGTCATCCTGTCATTGAGTAGTGGTTGCCTTGCTTCATCCTGTTCTCCTGACCTGTCTCCAAAATGGAGTCCTGCTGTTCTGGCACATCATCCCTAAAATGATGTGGTCCACTGACCGTTAGTCAAAAGACTAAGCCAAATTCCCCACCCTCTCCCCCCGCAACTCCTAGGCACCGTGCGGGAGGAAGAAGCGGAGGACAACAAAAGGGGTAAATCAAAAGCAGGTGACAGGTGGCTAGACTAGCAGGATTTATAATTACTGAACATTTAATAATAACAATTCTATGCTATCAGAGTATAGTGTGACTGTAATAAGTAAAAGACAATGCAATATAAAGAAGCAGGTATAACAAATAAGAGCAGCTACAAATGTAACCTTAACTTATATGCACACACAAAAGCACATAAGCTAAGGGATCTGACACTAAGGTAAACTCATCGTATAAAAGAGCCCATACTAATTTATACTATGAGGCCTCTGATTTATGCAATAATGATATGCTATGATATGCAATGCAATGCGATGGTATGCAATGTTGCAACTCACGCACACGACTTTGTACGTACAAACCTTTAGTTGTTGGTTTGGAGATTAAGTTTACGATTCTCCTACTGTCCACTAATGGTGTTCGTGCACTGAATATCCTGAGGCGGTCCTTCTCATTGGGTAGGGAGTGATGATATCACTTGATATTAGAATTAAGGACGTCGGAGTTTTAAGCTTTAGGTAACTATTTTCTCAATAGACTCTTCCTTTAATCACTTTGGGGGTCATAACGCCTTAATCCGTCTATGCCTAAGGTTGGTTTGGATTAGTGTATGCTATAAAATTGTCTTGGTGCGTCAAACTAGAAAGATATTCTAATTGGGTTGGCCTAACTCATTGATTAATGAACTATTTTGTGTGATTTTTACACATGGACAGACCACTGCTTCCGCTGCTAGTTTGTCCTCAAACTAACTCGAGCGGGGGTGTCCCAGGGTTTGTGGACTTCTTTCTCATTGGATCGTTGTTCAAGTGATACCAGTTGTAAGATTTAAATTCTGATTTAAAGTAATTGGAGAGGAAAATGGGGCTCAAGTAGAAAAGGGTAGATACCAACAAGATTAAGTGCCATGGGAAGTGGAAGTTTCACCATAAATAAGTTCATACTTATAGCTAGATTATTGAGGCATGAGTCGACTTAAATGTAGAAATTTATACCATGATATATAGTTACTGGATTGTCATAGAAATTGCACATGGACTGCTCATATCAATAGAAAGCTCGGGAATTTTGTTAGAATTAATCCTTGAATAAATATCAGGCTTCCTTCACAAGTCCAATTTGAGACTACAACTCAAAAAATTAATTCACTGAATTACTGACATTGAAATATCATGAGTTTTGATATATAATCTCTTGTGTCAGTATAGAGCTATGGAAAATCTAGGGGAATTAATCATTGAGTGAATGACATACCTTCTTCACGATGTACAATGTGAGATTACAACTTGAGAAATTATTTTCCTGAATGATTGACACTGAAATATCATGAACTTCTGATGTATGATCTCTTATATTAGTGGCAAGCTCTGGGAATTTTATTAGATTCAATCTACGAGTAAACTTCATGCCTCATTCACAATGAAGAGTTGGGGTGAAAATATAGAATATCCATACCATGGATTGTAAGTTGAGAAGTAGACACCTTGAAATATTAATACGGGAATGTTCTAGAAGTCTGCATATAGACTTTTGATGTCAATATAAACCCTGGAAATGATGTCAGGTTTAATGACTGAACAACCCTCATACTACCTTCACAAGTGGAACCCCGTAGACCCGAGCTTAAATTTCGGGGACGAAATTATTCTTTTGTTTATTGGGATTTATAACATCCTCAAAACTACTAGACCCCTAAGGTGCACTTTGTCATGACAAGGTCATGACGTTTCTCTAAGAGACCGAGAGTTGCCCTATAACCAAGGTGAAAAGGGTGAAAACACCTTGGCGTGCAAATAGGCAAACTGACTTCAAGGTTTAAGGCTTGATGTCTAAGCCTCAAAATGATTTAATTGACCTCCACCAACTCTTCCTAATCCCCTAGGGAGCTCAATGGGTCACTAATAACCCAATGGGTCAAGACAAATCTAGGGTTTGGGTCAAAATCACCATTTGACTCATTTAGCCTAAGTTGACCTAAATAGGTCAAAGGTGACCAAAGAGGGTTCACCAAGCCGTGTATCACCCCAAAGGGAGTCTATGAACCCCATGGTCACCATGTGGGGTCAGCCTACTCATCAATTGACCAAGTCAACCCAAAAGTCAACATTTGGTCAAATTGGCCTAAAATGAATCTAAATGGAGTTGGACCCAATTCCCATGGACTAAGGCCCTCATTAGGGGCCCATTCTGAGGCCCAAGAGACAATTACCATGCTTGCCCCTCAGTTTTTGGAAGAAGGTGACATGCAAGGGTGATTTTGGGATTTTCTCCAATTTGGAAAGAGACAAACCCATAAATTCATGGGGATAGCTCCACTTGTCCACCACCCTCTTTTTCATGGTCTCCTCTCAGCTACCCCAAGAGAATCCCAGCAGTTTTTGGTAAGGTGGCAGCCAAGTGGAGGAGAGAGAAGGGAGCTCCTTTGAAGTGGCCGACCACCATTAATCTAAAGTCGACGCAACGTCGACTTCATCTCGACGCAGATAATGAAGTTCAAAGCCAAGCGATCAACTTGACGACTACGCCGATTGGGTATCAACGCAATCTCGGCTAGCATAGTTCAGTTAGAGCAAGGATGAATTCAAAGTTGCTCCTACAAGAACTCGAAGGTGCGTCGATAAGAGAGGAAGTGAACTCGACGCTACATCGAATACAGTATGAAAAGGGAAAAGACAGGGCACTTATCACAATCGGCCATACTATTCCATTGGGGTCTCCTTCTTCTTCCTCTGTCTCACAGGAACCCTAATAGAAGAAAATATAGAGAAGGAATATTTGCTGCTCTCCTTCTCTCTAAGAACAAAACAGAACAAGGTTGCTCATCAACACAATCTTATAGCAGCCAGAGTTTAATCAGAAAGAAGATAGAAGGATCTGACAATTATAGCTTCTGTAAATCATCACCATCATAAGCAGAAGTTCATCAAGAGCAGATTCAGTGAAAAGATACAAGAAGTTGTTCTTCATATAGCCGTCATAAGAATTCTGAAAACAAAATTCCTACACTCTTCCTCTTCTTCTTTCTAAGAATTCTGAAAACAAAATTCCTACACTCTTCCTCTTCTTCTTTCTCCTTCTAATTCTCTTCTATAAAAATGTTTTGTTAATCCCTCTTCAAAGGATTCAGTTGTTCAAGATCTCCTTATCAAAAGATCTGGTGGTTCAAGATCTCCTTATTAAAAGATAAGGTGGTTCATGATCTCCTTGTCAAAAGATCAGTGGTTCTAAGAGTCTCCTTATCAAAAGACTCAGGCACAGTGGTGCATCCCTACCAGGTGGTAGAAGAGGGGAGTACCCACATTTTGGGGAACCTCTATAAAAAATTCTGCGTGTCTTCTGGATTGCTTTTCTGTGCTGTCCCTTATAGATTAGATTTCTTTTTTTGTCTTTCATTTCATTACTTAAACTGCAGCCACTTTATTCTGAGATATATCTTGTGAAGCATAATACTTAGGTTTATTGTATTTGCACAACTAGAATAGTTATATTTTTTAAATCTCTATTCACCCCCCCCCCCCCTCTAGAGGATTCTCAGAGGCACACTATGCACTTTTAGTTGGTATCAGAGGGAGGTTGATCATTAAGAGGTTAACACCTTGATCAAAAAGGCCTCCTACTCTTATTTCTTTTCTATAAACATATTTTATAAAGAAAATGAGTACTAAGGATTATGCTTACACAAGACCTTCAGTGTGTAACTTGAATAAGTTCACACTCTAGAAGGCCAGGATAAGGATGTACATGAATTCAATTGATGAAGACATCTATAATGTCCTTCTCACAGGTCCTCCTGCTCCAGTTAGACAAAAGGAAGGAGAAACCTCAACAACTGAGGCTGTCCCAAGAAAGGAATGGACAGAGGCTGAGAAGAAGGTCAAGGCATGTGATGTCAAGGCCATGAATATTCTGGTGTCAACAATGTCAGATGACATTTTCCAGAAAGTTGATGAGTGCCAATCAGCAAAGGAAATCTGGGACTCACTCGCCACAATGGTGGAAGGAAGTGCTGACGAAAGGAAGGACAAAAGTCCCTTCTCATATCCCAGTATGAGAACTTTCAAAAGAAAGCTGAAGAATCTATTGCCAATATGTATGACAGATTTAGTCTTATCATTAATGAGCTCGGGGGCTTAGACAAGGAAATATCCTTGACTGAAATTAATGATAAGATTCTCATGTGCTTCCCTAGCTCATGGGATTCAAGGATCTGGGCAATCATAGAATCCAGATGCCACAGAGAGATCTCAACTAAAGCTTTGCTAGAAAAGCTTAAGTCTTATGAGATGCTACTAAAAAATAGGGCTGAGTCAGAAGAGAGGGAAACCACTCCAGCTCCTATCCAAAGGAGCCTAGCTTTGAAAGCTGTTGAAAGAGAGCCCTCCACTCCTGAGGATGAAATGTTCAGTCTGCTAGCAAAAAGATTCAAGAAGTGGGTCAAGACTGAGGACTCAAGGAGAAAAGAAAGGGACTCAAGGCCCAAGTATGATAAAACTCCAAAGAAGGAGATTATTTGCTATACCTGCAGCAAACCAGGGCACATTTCCCCTGAATTCCCACAAGAGCAGAGGGAAAGAAGCAACAATAAAGAGGAGAAGAAGAAGAAGAAGAAGTCCTTCAGAGGGAAGGACAAGAAGAAAGCAAAGGGTTTCATTGCTGAAACCTAGAGTGATTCAGAAGTGGAAGTGAGCTCATCCTCATCTGAAATTGATGATGAAGCTGAAGCAAAAGCCGCATGCATGATGGCACTAGGAATGTCATCAGATGATGGAGAGGAACAAGTATCTGTTTTTGACAATTTTGATTTTAATTCAGAAGATTTTAAAACCTGTTTTAGAGACACTACTAGAAAATAGATTTTTGGGCAGGGCAATTTGCCCTGGCAAAAAGTCTAAAACCATGGCTAAAGATCTTTTGCCACGGTCTAGCCACGAAAAAAATTCGTGGCTAAAGGTCGCGTGGAGAAAAGTTTTTAGCCACGGATTGGTCATGGCAAATAGTATTAGCCACAAAAATATTCTGCCGTGGCTAATAACTTAACCTTTTGCCACGGTTTTAGACCCTGGCAAATCACGCTGCTGAAGGAGAAGACGGCAACCCTGCTTCGCTGGTCCGCTGCTCCGCTCGTCCTTGTCTCAATGCATCCTTGTCCAGTGACCACGCTTGAAAGCCCTAATCGCTCTGGAGAAGATGGGATAGAGGAAGACGACTGCTCACGGAAGTGCGGGAAAAATGAAAACGAGCACCTCTTATTACGCAAAAACGTGGATTTAGGGTTCTGTCGTGGCTAATACATGTAGTATTAGCCACGGTTTTTTTCTTGTCGTGGCTATTACATATTTATTAACCATGATTTTCTATTGTCATGGCTAATGTATAAATATTAGCCACAATTTTTTGCAGCCGTGGCTAAAGTCTAATTATTAGCCACGGTTTTGCAATCATGGCTAATACTATTGCTTTAGCTACGATTTTTGAACCCTGGCCAAAAAAGTGTAGCTAATACTCATTTTTCTAGTAGTGATATTTTTGCATTGATCGTCTTAGGGTAGAAAAAGAACTAAACACAGCTAGGACTGAGTTAGAAAACCTTAAGAAAGATGAACTCTACATAAGAAATCAAAACCTAACAAATGAAATAAATAATAAAGAGTTAGAGTTGATTAAACTTAGAGAAGAGAATATTAAATTGCAAAAAGAGCTAGCAGAGACAAAGGCCTTTGAGGACTCACTCAATGGGAGGAGTCAGAAGCTCAAAGACATCACTGAAAATCTCTCTATGAGATTTAATCACATAGGATTAGGAGCAGAGCACTCCACCAGCACTGATGCACCTAGGAAACCTGCCTAGAAAAATCCAGTGTCATTTGTTAGACCTAGTGAATATCAACCAAGTGAGGAGAGTACATCATCCAAGGGTAGAGATAACAATCATCCAGATAGGATAGACAAACTCAAAAATGCAAATCTGAATAAAAAGGAAAAACCCCTAGGCAAGAATCATTTAGAGAAGTTAAGTAACAACAACCAAAAGGCAAAAACAAAACCTAGGATAATCAAACATTCTGTTGATTTATTATATTTTGATACATTTTATACTCACTTCAAGTATCATGATAAGAGGTTTGGGAAATCCATTCCCCATCATCCCAAAGGGTATCATGAAAGACCTTTCTATTCTTTCATTGAACCCTACAATGGTAAAAGCAAAGGGCCCAAGGTAACCTGGGTTCCTTCTAATGTTTTAATTACCTGTGCAGGATGAGGTAGGGTCCCACTCAGGAGAAAATGGAGTGGGAAGAAAGATGTAGATTTTGAGTAAGGAACAAGACTTATTAAAGGGAATAATTTCTACCTTGAATCCTCCTTAATATTTATTACATTATATTATGATCTATTTTCAATAAATATAATTGCTGGGAAAATCAGCAAGAAGTTTCTAAAGAAATAGATCTGTTTATTAAGAGGTGCGTCGAATAGAAGTCGACGTACCATCGACTTCTACTCGACGTCAGCGTCAAGAAGCACTCAGAGTAGACAATTTGAATAAAATTTGACGCAGCGTCAAGTTCATATTGACGCATACGTCAACTTATTAAATGCTGATTAAATTCGAAGTTACGTCAAATGGAAATCGATGTAACGTTGATTGGACTACGTCGACTTAGGGTCTATGAATAGTCTCGAAGCTACGTCGAGTACTAGTCGACGCAACATCGATATATCAGCGCGCGCAGAATTGCTTCTAGAAGCAATCTCGACACAGCTTTCCGCGCCAAATAATAAGTGTTATCAACGGTGCGTCGACCTAAACCCTAAGTAGCAGCGATTCATCTGCTTTTAAACAATTACTGTGTCAAAACATTTACGCTTTCGAATTCTCTTTCTCTTGCTCTCTTGCTCTCCTGCTCTCCCGTGTCCCCCTCTCTCTCTCTCTCGTTCTCTTTGTGTGCAGGTATAATTGTTCTGATGGCTCCACCAAAGGTTAATTCTGGATTTGATGTGGACATCAAGTCGTTCAATGTTATTGCAGAAAGCTTCAAGGCCATCCTTGGTCTATTTCATTCTGCTGGTTTGACAAAGCTGATCTCCACAAGATGTAAGGTTCTAGATGTTTAACTAACATAATTCAAGGATACTGTTTCAGTAATAGATGGTGGTTTTCTCCAAGGGACAATATCTGGTCAAGACATCAGCATATCTGAAGAGATACTCTCCCAAAAATTTGATCTGCCCACTGGGAATGACCCAGATGAACTATCAGGAGAGGAAATAAAGAATGTCCTGGAAATAATGCAGTTCAAGAAGGAGAAGCCAATTAATCTTAAAAAGATTGATGTGGCAGAAGAGTACAAATTTTTGGCTGACATTGTGGGGAAGGTTATGCTATGTAAAATTTCAGCCCATGATGTTATCCCCAGGCAGCAGTTGCATATTATGGGAATGCTAGTTCTGCAGAAGAAGATTAACTGGGGGAGGTGCCTCCTAAAGCTGATTGCTCACAAGTACTCCAACAGGGAGAATGCTTTCATGAGTCAGGTACTGCTTCACCACTATCCTAGTGTGTGTAAGTCCAAAGGAGTGCCTATTCCTCCTGGGAAGAGGATTAATATAGGGATCTTCTCTAAGTGGACCAGGCAAATCTTAAAGCATGGTCAAGCCCCAGCTTCACCTCCTCAGTCTCCTCCTTTACTGGACAATGTTCCAGATATCCATCAGGATGATACTCCAGCCCAACATTCACCTCAACAGCAACAACAACAACAACACCAATCCTCCTCAGCCCCTGAGCCATCTCCTCTTACTCACCATCAGCTTCCATCCACTTATGCTCCTCTTCCACCACCAATTCATATATCACCTGAAACATATCATGATATTTCTCCTATCCAGAAGACCTCCCTCTATCACCACCTCCCTCTACATCTCATCCACCTACAATTGATCTTGAGCAGATCATTTCCAAAGCTGTGGTCATTGCCTCCTCCACATTTGCAGATCAAGTGGCCTCTCAGGCAAGAAGATTTGACAAAAAATACTCTCAAATGGAGGCTGAGCTATTAACTCTTAAAAGAACTCTTCAGAGCCTAAAGGTTTTTATATCTTCCTCCATGGTCACAAAAGATTTCTTAACCTCACTGGCCAACAAGGTCAAGAAGGGGGAGAACATCTTAGAGGAAGAAAGACCTGTTCTTGATATGAGTGGACAGGATAAAAGGGATGTTGATAATGAGCCTGCTCCTGACAAAGTGACCACATTTCAGGATGCACAGACTCAAGGGGAGCTCCCAGAAATGATGAATGTTAAGCAAACTGATGCAGCAGAATAGGGGGAGCCTACCCCAGATGTTCAGAGGAACCTAGATACTGAAATGGCAACTATGAGTACAGCAGTGGCTCACGGGGAGCCTCAGAATGAAAAAGTGCTAGAGGAGGATGTGCAGATTGCTCAGGAAGCTGAAATAAATGCACAAAGTCAGGGGGATCTTCCCAAAGACACTACTGAAGAAAATGCTGAGCCCTTGCAGATTGCCTCAAGGAAAGTCTCCTCAAAAGTATTTTCAATAAAAATAAAAACTCCTGAGAAAGAGCAATAAGGCTCAGGTACTCTGTAAGAAAATATTTTTCCTGAAAAATAACTCTGGATATCTACATATTGCTTGACATTAGAATGGTCTGTGAAAAACAATATGTTATTTTCTATATATACCAATGTTGTCATGTATGTACTTTATTTTCTTATGTCCAGGATGTCTTGTATGCATTTATGTTTATTTATGCAAAGAATAAGTAAAATCACTTTATTTAATTTGTAAAATTTGTTAAGATAAATGGGGGGAGATTGTTAGGAAAAACCCCTTTGATTTAACTTAACAAATTACCTAAAAGTGATTTTATTTCTTAGGATTGAATTACCAATTATGTAGTGAGGTTAATCTGGTCATTAGATGTCTTAGGATATCACACTCAAACTAGGGTGTCAAGACCAAGTCAAGAGAAGAAAAAATTGGGCAAAGTTAACACTTGAGTCGAATAGAATTCGATGCAATGTCAAGTTATTGTCGACGCTACTCTGACTAGAAGTCCAAGTAGTTCACCCTTCTGTCGAAGTAATCTAAGTCGATGTTACATCGAATAGATATCGACACAGAGGCCATGGACTTGTCGGAGTACTTGAAGAAGTCGACACAGCTTCTACTTCAACTCATAGCAGAAGGAAGTGTCTGTCAGAGTAATCTAAAGTCAACGCAACGTCGACTTCATCTCGACGTAGATAATGATGTTTAGAGCCAAGCAATCAACTCGACGGTTACGTCGATAGAGTATCAACGCAATGTCGACTAGAAGAGTTCAGTCAGAGCAAGGATGAATTCAAAGTTTCTCCTACAAGAACTCGAAGGTGTGTCGATTAGAGAGGAAGTGAACTCGACGTTACGTTGAATACAGTCTGAAAAAGGAAACCTTTTCAGCTGTCATTTTTGACCCTCTCTCATGGCCCACCTCTCTCAAGGCTGTTCCCCAACGGCTCCTTAATTGCCTCAAATGGAATAAAGAATTAACTGAGGTCAGAGAAAAGCTTTCTTGGAAACAAGCTTAAATGTTGGTGGACGGGTCGGGAATTAAAGAAGGAAGGAAGGATTTATTGTCTAGACAAATATACCCTTTCAGGATCTATCTGAAAGGAAAACAAATTCAAATTCAATAGTGGAACAATAAAAGGCAACAGAAGAAAGAGAAAAGGCAGGGCACTTATCACAATCGGCCATACTGTTCCATTAGGGTCTCCTTCTTCTCCCTCTCTCTCACAGGAACCCTAATAGAAGAAAATGCAGAGAAGGAATATTTGATGCTCTCCTTCTCTCTAAGAACATAACAGAACAGAACATGGTTGCTCATCAACACAATCTTATAGCAGTCAGAGTTCAATCAGAAAGAAGATAGAAGGATCTGACAATCATAACTTCTGCAAATCATCACCATCATAAGCAGAAGTTCATCAAGAGCAGATTCAGTGAAAAGATACAAGAAGTTGTTCTTCATATAGACATCATAAGAATTCTGAATACAAAATTCCTACACTCTTCCTCTTCTTCTTTCTAAGAATTCTGAAAACAGAATTCCTATACTCTTCCTCTTCTTCTTTCTTCTTCTTTCTCCTTCTAATTCTCTTCTGTAAAAGTGTTTTGTTAATCCCTCTTCAAAGGATTCAGTGGTTCAAGATCTCCTTATCAAAAGATCTGGTGGTTCAAGATCTCCTTATTAAAAGATCTGGTGGTTCATGATCTCCTTGTCAAAAGATCAGTGGTTCTAAGAGTCTCCTTATCAAGAGACTCAGGCACAGTGGTGCATCCCTACCAGGTGGTAGAAGAGGGGAGTACCCACATTTTGGGGAACCTCTATAAAAAATTCTGTGTGTCTTCTAGATTGCTTTTTTGTGCTGTCCCTTATAGATTAGATTTCTTTTTCTGTCTTTCATTTCATTACTTAAACTGTAGCCACTTTATTCTGAGATATATCTTGTGAAGCATATTACTTAGGTTTATTGTATTTGCACAACTAGAATAGGAATATTATTTAAATATCTATTCACCCTCCCCCCCCCCCCCCCCCCCCCCCCGCCCTCTAGAGGATTCTTAGAGGCACACTGTGCACTTTCACACCCAATGTTCCGTGAGTTTCTAAAGGAGGATTTCTACACGCTGCATCCGACCGACGATCGCTTCAACCACGCTTATTCTACAACGGTCTTTCGTCTCCAACTTCATAAGTTCTTCAAGAGGGAGTTTTTAATATTGTTGTTATTTTCATTCTTGTAATCGCTTAGTAAATTCGCCTCATGTTGGCGACTAGGTCTGGGTAGGACTTAGGGAGGAATTCGCCTCGTGTTGGCGACTAGGTCTAGGGTGTAGATCTAAGTGGTGCTCGAGGCCGTATCCGAGGGAGGATTTGCTAGAGCGGATTGAGGCCGTATCCGCGGAAGGATAGGCTAAAGCCACCGGTTCGTGGGGATACGAATCGGGATAGAAAAAGAAAAAAATTCATTTTATTATTTGCCTTCGATTTCTGGCGTTATAATAAATCAAGTTTTGTAATCCTTCATTTCATATTAATAAAATCATGTCTCTATTTGATTTCAATTGTTTTACTTGATTTCTCTCTATTTTAATCTCTTATTATTTCAAGTATATCAAAATATACTAAAAGTTTTAAAGCCCTTATTCACCCCCCCCCCCTCTAAGGGCGCTTACAGATCCAACAAGTGGTATCAGAGGGGTTTTATTTCAAAACGGTCTAACAACCGGGAATAATGGCGTCTTATGATCACTCTTTTCTTGAGGGTCAAGGTGTTAGTAGACCACCCCTTTTTACTTGGTCAGATTTCAACTACTGAAAATCGAGGATGATGTATTTTCTTATGACCATGGATATAGAAGTATGGAACATGGTGGAAGTTCGGTACTCTCCTTCTACAATTATAGTAGGAGAGGTTACGATAGAAAAACCTAAGGATAAATGGGATGATAACGATAAACTTAAATGCAAAAATAATGCAAAGGCAATGAAGGCTTTATATTGTACTTTAAATCGAACTAAATTTAATCGAATTTCTGCATGTGTAACTGCCTATGATATTTGGAACCAATTAGAAGTTACTCATGAAGGTACATCGCAGGTTAAAGATGCAAAGTTATTCCAACTGGAATCAGAATATGAAAAATTCAGGATGGATGTTGAAGAAGACATCAACTCGATGTACACACGCTTCACCAAGATCGTCAACGCTTCAAAAGCTCTTGGAAAGATCTGCTCTGACGACGACTTGGTCAGAAAAATTCTTCGCTCTTTACCTCTGAGGTTCAATCCAAAGGTGACGGCCATCTCGGAGTCACACAACCTAAGAACGCTCCTGATCAAGAATCTCATTGGGAATCTCAAAACCCATGAGGTAGAACTCCAGATTCAACACGAAGAATACAACAAGGAGCCAAAGAAAAAGGCGTTGAAACTAAAATTGAAGAAGGAAAGAAACGAAGATGATGATGAAGATGAAGAAGGTCTCCTGGTCAAGAACTTCAAAAAATTCATTAGAAATCCGGAAAGAATGAACACCTTCCGGAAATTCTTCCAGAAGGATGCTCGACGAAAAGGGTCTTCCTCTTCATCAAAGAAAGAAAAGGAAAGTGAAGATGAAGAAGAAAGACCGCCACCAGAGTGCTTTCACTGCAGGAAGACCGGGCACATTCGGAGCCAGTGCCCGAAGTATCTAAAGGAGCAAAAAGAAAAACGATACATAGGGAAGGAGAAAAAGAAGGTGTTGAAAGCTGCAGCGTGGATGATTCTTCCTCTGAAGAATCAAGCGGATCTGAGTCAAGCAGCAAGGAGGAAGCAAACTTATGCTTGATGGCAAAAGGAAACGATGACGACACCAGTGTTCTTAGTGACATTGAGGTAACTCCTCCCACCTTCGAAAAACTTTATGATGAATTTGTTAAAACCTGTGAAACCTATGATAAAAGTATAGAAGATAATACTATTTTAAATCGTGAAAATGAATCTCTCATCAAAGAAAATCATAAGCTTACTAAAAAATTAATTTCTTTGGAAAAGAGAAAAGTTTCATGCCAAGAGTGTGAACACTCATTTTGTAAGGCAAAAGATCTTGAAGTTTCTCTTTCTAAGACCCTCTCATAAATCAAAGCTCTTATAGGAGAAAAGGGAGACATAGAGAGAAATCTAAAAACCTCTCTCTTACAAATTGAAAATAATAAAAAGGGCTTTGAAAATAAATATGTCATTCTTGTAAAAGAAAATTTATCTCTTAAAAAACAAACTCATGACCTCAATTTAGCCATCAAAGATTTTGGAATTGGTCAAAAATCCCTGGACATGATTTTGGGGAACCAATGTTATGGATCTAGAAAATTTGGGCTCGGATATCAAAGTGATAGCTACCGCCCAGCTCTATCCACTAACGTCGGCGGTAACCCCTCTTATAAAAAAATCTTATGTTTTTTCGAAAATTCAAACCTCATCCAGTAAGAGCAATATAGAATTTCAGAAAAGGGTCTCAACCCCCTTTATTTCGTGTGCAAATTATCATAGGTTTGGACACACGTCTAGATCTTGAAGGAAAATAAAATAGGGATCTTTAAAACAATTCTGGGAACCTAAGGCATCCACTTATTCTATGGGTGGTACCTCTTGGATATCCAGATCTTTACTCTCATCTTCTTTCTAGATTTAAGGAAGGCTAAGGATACAGAAGACGTGTGGTACTTGGACTCGGGCTGCTCCAAACACATGACGGGGAACAAATCAAAGTTCCTTAGCCTGGAAAAGAAGAAGGGAGGAATTGTAAATTTTGAAGATAACGATAAAGGAAGGATCATAGGAGTCGGTACAGTGGATAATGAATCCTTTACTATTTCTAATGATCTTTAAGTAAAAGGTTTAAAACATAACTTAATATCGATTAGTCAATTGTCCGATAATGGATTAGATGTTTTATTTGAGTCATCTATAAATCTTTCCAAAATATTAAATCGGAACACAAAAGATATTTTACTAACTACACATAGAACTCACAACGTATATGTAGTTTCCTTTCATGATCTTTCCAAATCATCTATAAAATGTTTATAACTAAAAATGACGAGTTAGAACTTTGGCATAGACGTTTAGGTCACGCTAGTACAATGCACATTTTAAAACTAGCCAAAAAGAAATTGATTAGAGGATTGCCCAGACTAAATGGAAATTTATCCTCACTATGCTCTTCATGTCAAAAAGGAAAATTTACTAAATCTTCTTTTAAAAGCAAAAACGAAATGTCTACTACAAGACCTTTGCAATTAATTCATATGGATCTTTTTGGCCCCGTTAGCACCGCAAGTCTTGGTGGTAGAATATATACTTTTGTTCTAATAGAAGACTTCTCTAGATATTGCCGGACTTTATTTCTCTCTTCCAAATCTGATGCGTTTTGTGAATTTTCAAAATTATGTACTCGTATTCAAAATGAACTAGATTTAAAAATAAAATGCATTCGCTCAGATCATGGAGGAGTAATGAAAATTTTAAATCTTTTTGTGAAATGTTAGGTATTAAGCATGAATTCTCTGCTCCACGCACACCTCAACAAAATGGTGTTGTAGAAAGAAAGAATAAGACAATTCAAGAACTAGCATGTACTATGATATCTGAATATAAATTACCTAAGTCTTTTTGGGTAAAAGTCGTAAGCACATCATGTTATGTAATAAATAGAGTCATGCTTCGTCCATTTTTAAATCTCACGCCGTATGAACTATATTATCAAAAGAAACATAACGTATCATATTTTAAAGTATTTGGTTGTAAATGTTTTATTCTCAATACAAAAGATGCCTTAGAAAAGTTTGATGAAAAATGTGATAAAGGAATATTTCTTGGATACTCTTCAACTAGTAAAGCTTATAGAATATTTAACAAAAGAACGAGTAAGGTTGAAGAGTCTATTAATGAAAAATTTGATGAATTTATTCATTGTGTAGAAAACTTCTTACAGGTGCAAATGATGAACATTTGCCATCTTTGGAGCACGACGAAGAGGAACCTTCCAAAGAGGAGGAGTATGAGACCAAGGAAGATGAATAAGTGCCTTTAAGCATCTTAAACTTCTCAAAGAATCATCCAAAGGAGCTAGTTATTTGGGAACCATCTGTTGGGGTAAGAACTCGATCTTCTATTCATGAAACTTTTTCAAATATCTGCTTTGTTTTCGAAATTGAATCTAAAAACATTTCAACCGCTTTAAATGATGAATTTTGATTTTTGACTATGAATGAAGAGTTAGATCAATTTGAAAGAAATAAAGTTTGGAATATAGTAGAACGTCCATCTAATCATCCCGTTGTTGGCGTAAAATGGATTTTTAAAAATAAATTAGTAGGTGAATCTAGAATTACAAAAAATAAAGCTCGCTTAGTCGCTCAAGGTTTTTCTCAAATCGAGGGGGTATATTTTGAAGAAACTTTTGCACCCGTTGCTCGCTTAGAATCTATACGATTTTTTTTGCATTTGCGAGTTTTAAAAGAATAAAATTATTTCAAATAAATGTTAAAAGTGCTTTTCTAAACAGGTTTATAAAAGAGCAAGTTTATGTAGAACAACCCCCCCCCGATTTTATAAATGAAAAATTTTCAAATCATATTTATAAATTAGAAAAAGCGCTTTATGGTTTAAAACAAGTGCCCCTGTGCATGGAATGAAAGACTTACATCGTTCTTATTAAAGCACGGTTATGTCATGGAAAGTGCCGACAACACACTCTTCATTAAGCATAATAATAATGATTTAATTATTTTACAAATATATGTTGATGATATCATTTTTGGAGCCATTAATGAAGAGTTGTGTAATGAAGTAGTCTTAGTAATGAAAAATGAATTTGAAATGAGCCTTGTAGGAGAACTTGTTCTAAACATAAATATCATTTTTATGCTAAAAAATCTGATTTATTTCTATGAAAAATTTTATGCTAAAAACTCCTTATCATTTCATTTCCTCTATAAAGCTCGATCATGTCTTATCTTTTTCCCAAAAAAAAAACTCTTTCTATGTCTCATGCTACCTTAACCCACTTTTGCTAATAACAAAAGGGGGAGAACTAACATGATAAATAAAAATACTATCAAATTGGAAAACTAACATGATTAATGATTAAGATGATAGCTTACATATAATGGGAGCATTCACATAGGGGGATCATGTATTTAGGGGGGGCAATTCTAAATACTAAAATCGACAATTATCCTAAGTCATCTCTCTCACACACACAAGTAGCTTTCATCATGTTATATGTATTAATTCTCTGATTTATCATTAATGGATTTGTTATTATCAAAAGGGGGAGTTTGTTGGAACATGGTCTTCCGCATCTCCTAGGTTTGAGAATAACAAACCTTATGTGAATTTGATCTTGTGTGTTTAAGTGTGCAGAAAATAATACCACATGACTCAAGGATAACATAAGAAGGTTGCCCCCAAGTTTGAAGCCAGAATTCCAACATGTCCACTATCGCCGACGGTAGCACTTAGCGCGGGTGCTAGCTCTGATTAGGAAAGTTTGGGAGGAAAGTATAGAAGGCGATAATGCCAGGCGGTAGCGGATAGCGCATGCAGTAGCGCGGAGCACAAGAGGAATTTTGGAAAGGTTTCCTTGGATGAAGATACGAACGAGGAGAATGTTTCCTAATTCGGGATAACGCCGGTGCTAGCGATTGCGCAGGCGCTAGCTCCAATGCTATAAAAAGGACCCCTCTCCTCTCGTTTTAAACACACATCCTTGAGAGAGTTCTAGTGCCAAAATTCTAAAGCCTTATACTGCCGAGAGTTGATCTCCCACCCAAAGTTCCGTGAGTTTCTGAAGGAGGATTTCTACACGCCGCATCCGACCAACGATTGCTTCAACCACGCTTATTCTACAACGGTCTTTTATCTCCAACTTCAGAAGTTCTTCAAGAGTGAGTTTTTAATATTGTTGTTATTTCCATTCTTGTAATCGCTTAGTAAATTTGCCTCGTGTTGGTGACTAGGTCTGGGTAGGACTTAGGGAGAAATTTGCCTCGTGTTGGCGACTAGGTCTATGGTGTAGATCTAGGGGGTGCTCGAGGCCGTATACGAGGGAGGATTGGCTAGAGCGGCTTGAGGCCGTATCCAGGGAAGGATATGCTAAAGTCACCGGTTTGTGGGGATATGAGTCGGGATAGAAAACGAAAAAAAAAGTCATTTTATTATTCGTCTTCGATTTCTAGCGTTATAATAAATCAAGTTTTGTAATCCTTCATTTCATATTAATAAAATCATGTCTCTATTTGATTTCAATTATTTTACTTGATTTCTCTCTATTTTAATCTCTTATTATTTCAAGTATATCAAAATATATTAAATGTTTTAAAACCCTTATTCACCCCCCCCCCCCCCTCTAAGGGCGCCTATAGATCCAACACCAACAGTAGAAACGACAAAGTTTTTATGTGGAAAACCCCCAAAGGGAAAAACCATGGGTCGGTTTGGTGCCAACCAAATCCACTAATTTATTTGTGGTTACAAATGTTAGAATCCTCAAGAGGGTGACAGACCCCCGCTCTGCTCACAAGTACTTAAAAGAGAAAAAGACAAGGTCTTCCATGGTGCTAGCAGGAATGGCTTCGGGAGCTGTCACTGGAGCATGCACTATGGAAAGCGGAGCGAACACTTGAGTGAGAGAGCAAGCAGAGTGAACACTTGAGCAAGAGGGGGAACGGAGTGTCAAGTCTTCATCGGCAAACTTCAGAGCTCTCTTCTCTTCTTGTTTGCTTTAAGCAGAGCGCGCTAGGGAGAAGTCTAGAAGGATGAAGGCATCAAAGAGGCTCTAGACTCGAGAGCGGACGCCAATGGAGATCTTTGAGCCATCTTTGAAGGAGAACTTGAGAATCGAAGGAGGACTTCGAATCCCGAAGGAGATCTTTAAGCCGCTCTTGAAGGGAAACTTGAGGACTGAAGGAGGTCTTCGATCTCCGAATGAGATCTTCAAGCAGTTATTTAAGAAGGACTTGAGAACATAAGGAGGTCTTTGAACACTGAATGAGATCTCTAAGCAGTCTTCGAAGACAGACTTGGGAACTCGTTCTAGTGTGGAATGCAATATGTCATCAAGTGGGGGCTTAGAACCCCTTTTATAGCTTTTCTGAGGGGCATGCGGTAATTGCACACTCTTGGAATTTGAACTAGGGAATGAGATTGAACGATTATGATCATCTGGATCACCAATTTTCAAAAAATGGCATCCATGCCCTCCGGGCGGTCCAGGGAGGTTCACCTGCGAAGACAGAGGGTGACAACGGTGGTTGACGTCGACAAAAGGGGCACACATTCTATGTGTTGTGATGCACGTGCGAGTGCGCGTGGGGGTGGGGGTGTTCAACACGTTCATGCGCACTGCGATGCGTTCGGCGCGTGCACTCGAGGCGGACGTGTGCGACCCCTCAATGCTTGCAGTGCGCGTGACCCCTCGATGCTTGCAGTGCGGCGCGTGCACTCTATGCTTGCAGTGCGCGCGACCCCTCGAGCGTGCTCGTTACGCCTGGTTCGGGCTCATCGCGTGTACGGCTCCCAAGCGTTTTCACTTGGTCGAGGCAATCCATTTCAGCAATCTGATTGGGGCCACAATTTAAGCAAGGTCGACCTGACCCGGAACGATTTTAGGGGAACCCCATCAATTAGATTTAAATTTTTTACTTTAAAATGCTTAGAATTTCTACTTTTCCATTATATTTAAAAGTTGTAACTAAAATATCTTTCCGACTTTATAGTGGAGAGAATGATGAGCTCATTATTTGCTTCTATAATTTTTTTTCCATATTTAATCTGCAAATAACATCTTGGATATAATTATAATTCCAAAATCTACGAATAACAAGAGGCTATACAATTAGCCAAAAGGTACTGCGAATATCAAGACCCACAAAACATCCATTGAGTTGACGAATCGCTGGTGTAGGTCGCACTAATCAGGATTCTCTTCATTTGGGACCTCAAATGGAGGTCCATTTCATGGTATGAATGCATTCTCACTTGATCTAATGGTGTAGAATTCTTTGATTAAAAGAAAAATATAAAAAGATAGAATTAGTGAACCCATTGGATAAGCCAAAAATAAAGGGTAATTATATGGGCAGACCGATTTATGCTATGGGCAAACCAAATAATCTAAAAATAACTTGTTTTTCTACTTATCATTTCGACTAATGGCAGCCCAATTTTTCCTCTCAATGGAAAGCCCTAGCCCTCGTCTTCCTGCGATCTGCCTCAGTGAGCGCTCACTGCCGCTCAGTGCTTCCTCCCTGATGGCACCTCCGACGACCATCCTGCATTTGCTTCCATCAAATATCCTTCCTTTGAGGCGGTGGGAAGTGGTGGTTGCTCGTCAGAAGGAAACATAATTGAATCGATCCCCTGCACCGATATTCTCCCATCGGTGTAGATGTCCGGATCTAAGAGGTAAGCGGATCCCTCCACCGGACCAAACTTCACTGATCCGTCCACCTCCATGGCTACAACCTTGTACGGGATATGCAGCGTATCGTACTACCATAGCGTCGAAAATGGGGAGGGTGGGAGGGGAGCCAGCAGGGGATGGGAGTGCTGGTTTCATTAGACGGTGGGTGCGGGGATCGACCTCAGGAGCGTCGCTTGACAGTACGGCGGAGATGACGACGAGATTCCGGCTGAGATTGAAATCTTCTTGGACGGATCTGGGCACGAGGAGTGAATCTATGCCGTGTATGATGCAGTCGGGATGGACGATGGCCACGGGGAAGACGGGGGAGGCAAGATCAATGCGATGGGGGCCAAATTCAGAGAGGGAGAGTCTGATTTTGTCTCCGGCAAGCGCACGGTGACTAACGGAGGGGAAGGATGAGGGAATTCGAGCCGGGACGAAGTGGAAGAGAAGGAGAGCTTGGAGGGATTTGATCTAACATTAATATTTTCAGTCTAACATTAACATTTTTGGTCTAACGTTAACTTTGAGTTATCATTAGCCAAAATAGATCTGCCCATAATACCACCCAAAATAAATATGAAAAGTGAATTAAATAGTATCCATTTTACTCCAAATAGAGAGTACAAAGGGCACGGTCAAATTCCATGACTTTTTTTTAAGGTGATTGTTATCCGCACTACAGTTTTGGATATCCGCACTCTTTTTGTATGAGTTATTACGCGCCTTTTAGAAATACGTCTTGTACATGCATTTTTAGGAAAAGTGTTCAACACAAAAGTTGTAGATCTCGTCGAGATCTACAACTTTCGTGTTGAACACATTTCCTAAAAATGCATGTAAAAGGCGTATTTCCAAAAATTCTCTATAGTTACGCACATATTTCAATCAGGGCAGAAATACATCTTGTGCGTGCATTTTTAGGAAAAGTGTTCAACACTAAAGTTGTAGATCTCGACGGGATCTACAACTTTCGTGTTGAACACTTTCCTAAAAATGCATGTACAAGATGTATTTCTAAAAGACACCTAATAAATCATACAAAAAGAGTGCGGATATCCAAAACTGTAGAGGGGGGAGAAGAAAAAAGAGGGGTAGGAGAAGGAAAGGGGAAGAGAGAAAGAGAAAAGAGGGAAAGGAAGAAAAAATGGAGGGAGGGAGAAGGGAATGCTCTTTGCAGTGATAATTCTTATCACCGCGGCGACAATTTGGATCTCCACGGAGAGTCATTTGGATCTCCGCGGAGATCCAAATGGCTCTCCGCGGAGATCCAAATAGTTTTCCACGGAGAACCTTTTGGATCTCCGCGGAGAACCATTTGCTCTCCGCGGAGAACCATTTGCTCTCCGTGGAGAACCATTTGCTCTCCGCGGAGAACCTTCTGGATCCTTGAAAATGTTGTTTCATTAAACACATATATAAAACATTTCCTAGAGTGATATGATTATTGTTTTAATTTTTACAAATCATTTTTTTCTTTTACGATGGTCTTGTTCACGGAAGCATACCCTAATATGGTATAGTTGAAGTTGATAGCAGTCATTTATTCATTTTTTTTAATATTCAACTTTTTTCCCAAGTAATTATGTACATCTGAGATGACCATTTTCATTAAATTATCTGAAATTCTCCATTACCTTGAACTCCAGGCAAAACATTCTTGTGGTTTATAACTTTCTAATATATATAATAAATGGTCAGAAAATTGCATTGTCTAGATCCAAAGATATTTTCTATAGTTTCTATTCTCAATTTGAATTTGTTGAAAAACAACTCCACAGTTTTCATTAAAAGATGAAAATGTATCTAATTTGTGGAAAAAAATTGTCATTGCTTATTGAAGCTGTGGTGTTCTCCTGTGTTGTCTTTTATATTTTTTTTAATATAATAATACATTTTTATTTCAAAATAATCATTTAATTTTTAATTTTAAGTTATATTTTGTCAAAATTAAATATTTATTATTAATATTTTATCAAAATCAGTTGAAGATCAACACAGGAGAAGACCACATCTGTATCATATAAATGTTGAACCAACATGAACATTCATTGTATAAACCTGCCAATCTTTTAGTTAATTTCAACACCATTTATTCCAATTAATTTTTTTAAAAAAATTATTAACTAATCAACTGCATCACCAGCCTCTTAATATCCGTCATTGATCCTAGGGATGAGTATTATGAACTTTTTTCAACTAAGCATTTTTTTGCCTGCGGAGGAAGATTCCTCGAGAAAGTTCTTAAAAACCCATAGGCTGGTATTTTCAGGCCTAACACAAATAAATAGAAGAAAAGAAATAGAAGTCAACTTTTGAAATATAAATCACATAACAGTTGAATTAACAAAAATAGGCATCATCCAATCCAATGATAATAATTGTTGAAATAAATAATTCCATACATAAATGTAAAGAAATAGGGTGCGCCGAGACGAGAAATTCGAAAGGAAAAATTCACAAGAATCGCAGATCAATCACAGAAGACACACAGATCTACAGAGGTTCACCCCAATCCGGGCTACGTCCCCTCTCCCCTTCCTCTTCACGTTGTTCTAATCACCAAATCGGATTACAGCTTACAAGGTTACAAGGATCAAGAAAACCGATCCTACCTCACTCAACCCTCTTCTGACAAGAACAGAGGAACCACCGCCAAGGACAACCGCTCAAAAGCATTGTTGCACTCTCTTAAGCTTAACCCTAAACCAGGGTTACGCACCCTTTAAATAGGGCACCAAACCGGGCTCAGAACAACATCCGCTGAGACGGTTCAACAACATCCGCTGAGACGGCATGTATACCCGCTGAGACGATTCAGCAACATCCGTTGAGATGGCATGTATATCCGCTGAGACAGTTCAACAACATCTACTGAGACGACATTACTTAAGGACCGTTCGACGAACGCAGGCGGAGTTCGACGAACCCTTCTCCATTCGTCGAACGTCGTTCGACGAACACTGACCAGAAGTGTTCCCCAACTCCAACATTCTCCCACTTGGTGAACATCTTCTCCGACGATAGCTGCTCCTCCAACCTTCCTCTTCAACCCTACGGCCGTTGCACACCACTGAAATTTGGCAACATGAACCGCCTTGGTAAGAAAATCAGAGCTGTTCTCCATCGTGTCCACCTTCTCCAGTCGAACTACCTTCTTCTCCACCCTCTCCTGGATAAAATAATACTGGATGTCAATGTGTTTGGTTCATGCGTGGAAGGCTGGATTCTTGGCTAGCTGAATAGCCCCTTGGCTGTCACACCACAGCTTCACTGGCCCCTGCTCAAACCTGAGCTCCAAACTTAGCCTCCTCATCCATATGGCCTCCTTGCTTGCATGAGTAAGAGCCATGTACTCCGCCTCCGTCAATGAGAGTGCCACCACGCATTGCCTCCGACTCATACAACTGATTGCACCTCCAAACAGTGTGAACACGTACCCACTGGTGGATCTCCTGCTATCCAGATCACCTCCCCAATCCGATTCCACGTGCCCAACCACGTCCAGGACTCCTCCTTCACCAGCCCCTTCAAAACATAGGGAGTAATTCGAAGTTCCTTGGAGATACCTGAACACACGCTTCACATCGTTCTAGTGTTCCTTTCCTGGTGTAGCCATATACCGACTCAACACTCCCACTGCTTGAGCAATGTCAGGGTGAGTGCAGACCATGGCGTACATCAGGCTTCCCACAGCACTAGCATAAGGGACCTTCGCCATGTCCTCGACCTCATCATGTGTCTTCGGGCTCAACTCTGCAGATAACTTGCACCCAACTGGCATTGGTTCTCCCACTGGATTGCAGTCCGTCATATTGAACTTCTTCAACATCTCCTCGACGTACCTCTGCTGCCCCCAACCAAAGCTTCTTCTTGCTTCGATCCCTGGAAATCTGCATTCCCAAGATGACACTTGCTGTCCCCAAATCCTTCATCTCGAATTTGGCTGAGAGCAGCTTCTTCACTTGTTGGATCATCCTGACACTATTGCCCACCAGTAGCATATCATCTACATAAAGTGTCAGGAAGATGAATTGCTCTCCCTTTCTCTGGATGTACACACAGTGGTCCAAATTCGATCTTTCAAAACCTAACTCCAGCATGTAGGTGTCGAATTTCTGGTACCACATCCTCGGAGATTGTTTTAGTCCATACAGGGACTTCTTCAGTCTGCAAACATGATCCTCCTTGCCCTTGGCTTCGAATCCTTCCGACTGCTTCATGTATATCTCCTCCTCCAGATCACCGTGAAGAAACGCCGTCTTCACATCCATCTGCTCGATATCTAAGTCATGCGCTGCCATAATAGAGAGTACCAGTCTGATCGACGTCATCTTGGCTACCGGTGAGAAGATCTCATCATAATCGACACCTTCGACCTGGGAGAATCCCTTTGCAACCAACCTTGCCTTGTATTTCTCCACAGTGCCATCACCCTTCACCTTCTGCTTGAAAACCCATTTGCTTCCAATGGCCTTCCTCCCTTTTGGAAGCTTACATAGACACCAAGTCTGATTCTTCCTCAGAGACTCCATTTCATCCACCATGGCTAGCTCCCACTGATTTGAATCAGCCTTTGATCTAGCATTACTGGCAGAGGTTGGATCTTCACCAAGCATACTCAGGCAACATTGTGCAGCCACTGCACATTGGGGATATCTCACTAGTGCCCTTCTTTCCCTTGTTGATCTCCTCATTAGTGGAATTTCCTCAGATTCATCTTCTGACTCATCAGCACTTCTCACCACCTCCAAATCAACTGATTCAGAATCAGATTCTGCCCCAAAAATGGTAGCTCCTTTCTCAAAACTTCCTTCCACCACCACTGTCTCTTTCTCTGCTTCTTTAGCCTTCTCAGCTTGTGTGACTGCCTGTGGACTGGTTTCATGAAACACCACATCCTTGATGAATGTTACAGTCCTGGTCACAGGGTTCCAAAGCTTGTACCCTTTTATGCCTTCTTTGTAACCCACAAATATGCACTTCTCAGATTTAACATCAAGCTTCCCCCTCTTCTCCTTTGGAATGTGAACATATGCATCACACCCAAACACACGAGCATAGGCCAAATTTGGCTTTCTCTTGAAAATGGCTTCAAAGGGTGTACATCCCTCCACAGCAGATGTAGGGGACCTGTTCTTCAGGTAATTTGCAGTTGCCACTGCTTCAGCCCAGAACTCCTTCACCAAGCCTGCCCAACTGAGCATGCACCTGGCCTTCTCCATCAAGGTTCTGTTCAGCCTCTCCGACACTCCATTCTGCTCTGGAGTGTACGGTGTGGTCTTCTGCCGTGCAATCCCCTGCTCAGTACAGTACCGCTCAAAAGCATCAGAGCAGTACTCCCCTCCATTGTCAGAACGGAGGACCTTCACCTTTCTCTCCAACTGGTTCTCCACCAGGTTCATAAATTCCTTAAACCTGTCCAGAACCTCTGACTTGGACCTGAGAAAATAGATCCAGGAGTAACGTGAGAGGTCATCAGTAAAGGACACATAGTACCTTGCGCCGCCAAGAGATGGAGCTGGAGTTGGCCCAAACACATCATTGTGTATCAACTCCAGCACTTTATTTGCCCTCGTGCCCGTCCCACGAAAGCTTACTCTGGTCGGTTTGCCAAGCAGGCAATGCTCACAGAACCCAAAGCTTGTGGAGCACTCCGGCACCGCTTCCACCATCTGACCAGATGCCACGATTGACATCCCCTTCTCACTGATATACCCAAGCCGATGATGCCACAGCCTGGACACCTCCTCCTGGTCAACCTCCTGGCTCTCAGAAATAAGAGCCCCACTTGGAACCCTATATCAGCAAGCAGAGTATACAGTATTATATGTCTCACTCCACTGGCAATCACCATTCCCCCTCTTGTCATCTTGCAAGATTGCTTGACACATCTGAAGTGCACTCTTGCATCCGCCATGGAACCCACCGAGATTAGATTCCTGCTCATCCCTGGAATGTGCATCACATTGGGAAGAGACCTTGTGATCCCATTAGACAACTTCAACATCACCTTGCCACGCCCAATAATCTGCACAGCATAATCATCACCCAACATGACATCTCCACCATCAAACCTCCCATACTCACAGAACCAGTGCTTATGAGGGGTCATGTGGTATGATGCTCCTCTATCTACATACCACATATCATAATCTCTCTGAGCAAAGCATGCGGCAGCGATGTACATGTCACCGTCGTCGCCCTCCTTCTTCATACCAGAAGTTGTCTGTGTCTCCTTGTTCTGAACGGCCTTGTTCGGACATTGAGACTTCAAATGACCAATCTCATTGCACTTCCAGCACCGAACGGGCTTCTTACCCTTCTCCCTCTCCTGGCTCTTGGATCTACCTCGAGACTTATCTCGATATCCACCATGCTTGCTCTCCCTTCGTTGAGGATGGGATCTAGATACACTCAAAGCACCTTTGCTCGTCACCTCAGAACCTCCTCTCCTGCTCCTGGTCTCCTCAAATAAAAGAGTTGCACATACAGTATCATATGATAGTTCCTTGTCTCCACTCCCCCCAATCACGACAATCAGATTTTCCCATGAATCTGGCAGTGAGCACAACAAGGTGATGGCTCTATCCTCATCCGAGATCTTCTCACCAATAGAGATTAACTGACTCACAATGGTATTGAATTGAGTCAAGTGCTCTGAAAATGAATCGCCCTCATGCATCCGAAGTTTATACCACTTCTTCCTCAATAGTAATTTGTGTATTAGGGACTTGCTCTGGTAAAGGGATTCCAACTTACGCTACAGACTTCGTGCTGAAGTCTCCTCCATGACGTTAGTCAAGATTGAATCTGCTAGGAATAACCGGATCGGGCCCTTAGCCTTCCGATCGGTTTTCGTCCAGGCCGTAGCCTCCGCTGTAACCGCTGCAGTCGCCTCTGCAGATTCTCCCTTCGATGTGCTCGCATCCTTCTCTCCAACCTTAGCAACGGGAGGATCATCTTCGATCGCAGACCATAGATCTCGATAAATCAACATATCCTCCATCTTCATCTTCCAAAGATCGAATCGACTTCCGTCAAACTTCTTGATCTCGATCTGCATGCCGCCAGAACCCATTTCCAGGATTAGGAACATATCTCTGGTACCAAATGTAAAGAAATAGGGTGTGTCGGGACGAGAAATTCGAAAGGAAAAATTCACAAGAATCACAGATCAATCACAGAAGACACACAGATCTACAGAGGTTCACCCCAATCCGGGCTACGTCCCCTCTCCCCTTCCTCTTCACGCTGTTCTAATCACCAAATCGGATTACAACATACAAGGTTACAAGAATCAAGAAAACTGATCCTACCTCACTCAACCCTCTTCAGACAAGAACAGAGGAACCGGTGCCAAGGACAACCGCTCAAAAGCACTGTTGCACTCTCTTAAGCTTAACCCTAAACCAGGGTTACGCACCCTTTAAATAGGGCGCCAAACCGGGCTCAGAACAGCATCCGCTGAGACGGTTCAACAACATCCGCTGAGACGGCATGTATACCAGCTGAGACGATTCAGCAACATCCGCTGAGACGGCATGTATATCCGCTGAGACAGTTCAGCAACATCCACTGAGACGGCATTACTTAAGGACCCGTTCGACGAACGCAGGCGGAGTTCGACGAACCCTTCTCCGTTCGTCGAACGCCGTTCGACGAACACTGACCAGAAGTGTTCCCCAACTCCAACAATAAATAACAAGACAAAAGTATGCTTCATACTTTCATCCATCAGCTGAATCAAAAATTAGGCAACCACAGATGGCTTGGATGCAACCGAAAGTTGGATGGCCGAAGATCTGTTGGCGCCGAGAAAGAAGAAGGTATATCGCAGAGGGGGAAGGGTTTCTGGAGCGCAGCGTCGGGAGCGAGTCGGGAACAAAAGCAGAAGGAGAATCACATTTGCGGTGCAAGAGAGAGGTTGCGGAGAGAAAGAGAGGGATCGAAAATTGGGGATAGCAAACAATGCTTGAGTTATAAAATTGTGAACAATGCAATATTTGGAATTCCTTAAATATCATTTAGTGAACAATGATATAACTCAAGTATTGTTACCAGCCCTAAATTGTGAGTCCCCTCCTCTCTCCTATCATAGACAATGATAAATGTTAAATCATGCTTGAAAAATGATGTTATTCCAGCAGAGCATGGATTCCAATTGAAAGGGGAGAGAAAAGATGGACTTATTGACTTTGGGAGCTTAGATACATAAGAGGAGATACAAAGGAGCTGGCTCAAGTGGAGAATTACGTGACCAATGTTGCCCGCTCAATGATGTCGCCCGTCCAATGATGCCACCCGCCCAATGATGTCTCCCGCCCAATGATGCCGCCTGCCGAAAGTTTTCGCCCGCCGAAAGTTTTCGCCCGCCGAACATTGCCGTCTGTGAATGTTTCTGAAAACCAAACATTGCCGTCTGCTGAGCGTTGCCGCCCGCGAGAAGAATTCAAGCAAAATTTAAGGAATTCCAAATATTTTTTTTGCAAACATCATTTTTCAAGCATGGTTAAATCATTGCAGTTTAAGGAATTCTAAAACCATAGATGATAAATATAAAATCTTGAATGTAAACTTCCAATGTCACCATCTAAAGTATTAGTCTTTCCATAATTTGATCAAAAATCTTCAATTGTTGCTTCATGTTAAGAGGCTATAAAACAAACATCATAAAGGTACTCAATTAATCATCAATATTAAACATTCATCACAGCTAATAACATCAAACTTCTTATATTTTGCAAGAAGTTACATAGGACAACCAAATCTATATCTTGCTCACATAGTTTTATCACATAGAGTTCTATCATAATCTTAGTAAAAGTTCAAAAACATATTACATCATAAGAATTAAATATTACCACATTCAAAAGTGTAAATATTCAGGAAAAACTTCAATCAAAATCATAAAAACTCCCATGAGCAAGCCATCCCTAAGCGGGTTCGCCGCTGGGCAGTGGAGGTGGATAGGGCCTAGCTGAGCATGGAGTTGGCTGGATTACTGTGGTTGCGGCTGAATTCTCTCCATTTTTCTGGCCTCAAAGTTGTCAAGGGAGTGGGAATGAGTCACGATAAGTGGTTTGCCATTCTTCATCATCCTTAGTATCAAATGCTCTGTTGGAATAACCATGCTCGGTTGAGGGCAATGGCTTCGGCCCCAGAGAGGAACAATATTGTGTGGGAGTTTTGTCTATGATAGGAGAGAGGAGGGGGCTCACAATTTAGGGCTGGCATTTCAGACCTTCCACGATGCCGTGAGATCAAGGATGCCTTTTCTTGTCTCCTTTCAGTGGTCAACGACAATGTTAAGAACTGTAGAAATTCCTCTGAATGCTGATCGAAGCCTTCCCCCTTTTAAATTGGAATCCAGATCCTCCCATGTAGTGCCCAAGAAGCAAATAGAAGAGAATGGATAGCTTAAAGATCAACCATATCCCATTGCATAAACATCAAACACATCCCATTTAATGCTTGTCAACCTCTGAATGTAAGCGAATACTAAACATTACCTCATCACACAAATGATATGGCATCTGATGTGTGGTTCTCTTTCCGACTGCATGCGGCGGAAATGGTTTCAATTGCAGACGTCGTCATAGCCATTGTCTGGACAAACATGCATTGTATGACGATGGCGTTTTTGTCCAAACTCACCGGAGCAAAAACATCGTGCCAAACGGGGCCTGAGGAGATGATGATGATGAACAAATACCAAAGAAGTGAAAGAAGAAGTCTAAGAGCATGCCTCCAATTCTTGGTGAATTTCTCATGGTCAAAGGCTGATCCATAAATTTTAACATGGATTCTTTAGCTTTATAGATATAATTATAATCTTTATATACAAAATCTTGTGGGGATTGGATGAGAAAATTACAAAGAGGAAGACTAGAATTGTTCTTAGAAAATAAAGAGACCCATGCTCTGAATTGGAGAATAAAAGAACTATTATTATTATTATTATTATTATTATTATTATTATTAAGGCTCGTGTTGTTTGCTTGAAAGCAGAAACTATGTTTTATAAACAATGAAATTTGTTAAATCCCATTGAATATTGTTAGAAGCTCATATTTTATTAAAATTTCTTTAAAAACAAGATGATTTATATTTAAGAAGTCGATATAAATCACCATTTCTAAGACATGTTTGTATCTACAACCGACCAGATGCGCCCATTTTAATTAAAAAAGAGAGTCCTTATAGTAATTCGAATATTGCTTTTCAAAAAACAAATTCTAGTTTGAATCATTCTAGATATCAAGTCTTCCAAGCTTGAGGTTACGTTTAGAAGGATAAACTAGATAAATGTTGTCTGGTGTATACCTTCTGATCAGTTGGTGACTTCATCTTTGTTGGGTTAGTCAGCCATGCTTGAGCTTTGAAAAATAGACACCAAAAGTTATTAAAAAAGAGAGTATAATTAGCATCTCTAGATCATTCTATCAATAAAAATGTATGTCCATGATTCAGACGAAAGCTCAGAAAAAATGGGGAAATGGAGGTCGGGCTTAGGAGGCGCAGAGGAAGACACAAACCATTGTTCCATTCTTGGAGAGGAGAAGGACGACGTCGACCTCGCCGAGGATACCAGCGCTAGAGAGAAGAATGGACGCTACCACCAGAGAGAAGGGTAAGGACTGCGAGAGAGTATACGAAGTTGCGTCGTCCATCGTCTGGGAGGAGACCAGCTGCTGTCGTCGACGGAAATCGGCAGAGCTTTCGTCAAGCCCTAGCGGGATTTAGCGGGAATCCAAGGGAGAATAGTCGAGTGGGAGAACAGTCGAGGGAGAGCTGCCGTATGGGTCTGCCCTTGCTGAGGAGGAAGGGGGAGGCGAGCATTCGACAGCGAGCTTTTGACGGCGAGCTTTCGGCGGCTGGAAAGGATGGGAGAGAGGGATCGGGTAGGGCTAGGAGAGGAGAATGGGAGATATTATTTTAAAATTGATTTTAGAATGGGAGAGGGACAGCCCTGGGGGCATTTTCGGGATCACACAAATTCAGTCAGATTAAGTTGACGAGAGTGAGGCCCGACCGGGGGGCGTCGGGTTCTACTCTGGTATGAGGGGGGAAAGGGGGAGGGGAGGGAAGAGAAAGAAAAAGAGGGGGAGGAGAAAAAAGAGGGGGATGAGAAGGTAAGGGAAGAGAGAAAGAGAAAAGAGGGAAAGGAAGAAAAATGGAGGGAGGGAGAGAGGAATGCTCTTTGCAGTGATAATTCTTATCACCGCGGCGACAATTTGGATCTCCGTGGAGAGTCATTTGGATCTCCGCGGAGATCCAAATGGCTCTCCGCGGAGATCCAAATGGTTTTCCGTGGAGAAACTTTTGGATCTCCGCGGATAACCATTTGCTCTCCGCGAAGAAACTTTTGGATCCTTGAAAATGTTGTTTCATTAAACACATATATAAAACATTTCCTAGTGTGATATGATTATTGTTTTAATTTTTACAAAACATTTTTTTCTTTACGATGGATGATGCGATGATTCGGCAAGTGCACCGGTCGCGCAAGTAATAATAATGGGGAAAATCCCCGAGTGTCTGTCTCTTGAGGAACACAGTAAGGTGGAGTTAGGTTTCGAGGAAGGACTTGAGATCGAAGTCCAGCAATAGGTGGAGTGCGGACGAAAGGGATTTGGTTTGTGAAAAATAAAGAGAAAATACTACGACTACTCCTATGCAATGCCGCTATGCAATGCTTCGCTTGGCGGGATGGAGACTAGGCAGGCCTTGAGCGCGCTGCGTCGCAAGGGCAGATGGACGAGTAGGCAAACGGATCGAACTATACAGGCCTTGAGCGCGCTGCTTCGTTAGGCGGGATGGAATACGGGCCGCGATGCCACGCTTCGGTAGGCGGATGGACGAGTAGGCTAACGGAATGAGGGTCGCAAGCTCCTCTTCGACAAGCACGCCACTAGCAATTGCTAGTGCGGCACCGGACGTGACGGCGGGATGGAGGATGGAATGGGGCGCACCTCAGGCACACAAATAAACCAAAAAAAGGGTATTTCACATAGACATGAAATAACTTTAAATAGCAAGGTCTATAGTGTTCTTCATCAAAATACAAAAGATCTAACTATTACAACAATCAATAAGAGGAGAACAAGGCAAGAAATCAACCGAATCCGAAGTCTCGTTGTAGAATCACGGTTGGAATCGCCGGGTTGTCAATCCGCGTCCAAGCTCGGTCCGCAACTACGTCCGGGGTAGAGAGAGCTGTCACGACTCTCCAATGGACCCGTCTTCTTCATGTCACGATCCGGTAGAGGTTGCAAACTTCCTCTTGCTTGATGGTAATGGCGGCTAGGTCTTCCTTTGGAGCTCTTAGATGAAGGAGGAGGCCGAGAGGAAACTCCGGCTCAAGATTGGCGTAAAGAGCAAGCCCGGAGCACCTCCATATGGTGGGCGACGGTGGAGGGGCGAATCTGGACGGAACCGGGCGGAAAACAGCGGCTGAAATTCGGGGTTTTCCCTAAAATCGCGAGCAGGTCATTTTATAGGCGCTGGAATTAAACAGTGCGCACGGTCAGTGGCGCACGACCAGTGGTCGTGCGCACTAGAATTCGGTGATCGTGCGCTCTGCCTGGACGGAGCCTACAAAGATAGAAATTATAAAATAGCATGTTCGCACGACCAGTGGCGCACGACCGGTGGTCGTGCGCACTATCGTAGGTGGTCGTGCGCACTGGTTGAAATAGAACTCATGAAATTGATGATAAGTGCGCACGAACAGTGGCGCACGACCGGTGGTCGTGCGCACTAGCGTAGATGGTCGTGCACACTGCACCAAACAGAACTCATAAAAAAGGGTTAAGTGCACACGATCAGTGGCGCACGACTGGTGGTCGTGCGCAATAGAACTGGTGATCGTGCGCAGTGTTCCTGTGCAGAATTGCACCGGAAACACCTGCACGACACCTGTTCCATCGTATGACACCAGTCTAGCCACTGAAAGTGGGACTTAACATCGCAAGAAAACAAATAACAAAGAAAGATACGAAATAACACCAAAATGGGCCTAGAAGTGCACATAGCAAGTGATAACAAATATAAGCTAAAACAAGGCTAAAGTGCAGTGGAATGACTAGATAAACAACTCAGATGAGTCCATATATGTGTATATAATCGGGACTCATCACACCCCCAGACTTACCTGTTTGCGCGTCCCGAGCAAACAAATTCCATGCGAACGGGGAAAGAAAAGTAGTTGGCTTAAACTACAATACAGAGTACCATGTGAAGTCGCATGCTCACGTGCATAAGAAGAATAGTAGAGAAGATTTCTGATTATATAAACAGTTTATATATTTCTAAAAGAGTAAAAGCATATTACAACTACTCAAAATGGTGAACAACGGTGAATCGTTCGGTCATGCATACGGAGAAAGTAAACTAAACGCTGAGATGACATTGCTCAAGATTGGGATGCCGGAAAAACTCCACCGAAATCCATCGGTGTCGATGACCATAGGCTTGCCCGGTCACATTCTCTCCACGGCACTGGTTTGACTCAAATGCGTGAATCAATAGGACTTTAGGTTTTAAATGGGGCTTGGGTTTAGGTGAGGAAAAACAAAGATAAAAACGACGGCTAAAGCACTAAACCCAAATGAGCTAATGCAGGAAACTATCCTCATTCACCACACAAACATGCGGGTACACAACACCCCCAGACTTGAACTTAGACGCATGGGTGTGTGCACCGCCTACTCCCAAATATAAATCTCAAACAGATTTTTTTCAATCAAACTTTTCATTCTTCTTTTTCTTTTCAAATCTTTTTCTTCTTTTCTTTTTCTTTCTTTAACAATTTCAGCAAATTTTTAAAGATGCACAACCACATTTTCATAATGTACTACCACAATCAACACCACCAATTTGAAATTTAAACAAAATGCTTGCTTCTTGGGTGTGCGACTAGGATTGGAGTTTAGGCTTTGGTGAACAAAAGTGGGGCTGAACCAAAAGAATGGGGTAGGCACAACTGGGCTAGCGAGGATATAGCGGTAGGGATAGGCACAAAGGCTCAACCGGGCCAAAATGATGGCCTATATCACATTCACACAATTGACTAACCGTATACCCATGCTTCAAGAATCGCTTGGGGCAAGTTCTAGCCACCGAGAAAGATTCTCCTTTCTCCCGACTCAAGCAATACGAGTCTAGCGATCGTTTACACACATCCCTACGCTACCATTTGATTCACACCGGATTCACCATTTGAGTAGAGTAAATAACATTTACACTAATAGAGAAAAATATAAAACCATAGTATAAAAAGAAGTCTATTCTACACAAATTTCTATGCAACCGAGCACTCGACTAGGAGCACTACTAGAGTCAACATTTTACTCTGCTACATAGTCCTAAGCCATCACCTAGACTTTCCCAAATAAGCAGAAGAATTAAATTCACAACAGAGCAAGCAAACAGATGTGGGTGATGTGGTGTGCAATGAAAATAAACAAAACATCTTAAATGAAATCTTCTAGTATGCAGTGCAATAGTGCACGTGAGCGGGTAAACAAAACTACTCTCCCCCAGACTTAAACTAAACAATCCGCATAATATATGACAGAAAAATCAAAATAGGGCTAGGGAAAGAGAGTACCCAATGCTCAGCAAGTGAGCATACCAGAAGACGCGTGCAAACTAAGACAACGCTGCAGCATCCACCATCCAGAAAAAGATACCTGCAGGGGTCAGCTCCGCAAAAACAAAGGAAAATAGAAAACTGAAATAAAGTGCAATTAACTAAATAAAATTAGAAAAGAAATAAAAATGCAGGAAAAATTAAGATAACTACTGGGGTTATTGTCATCCCAGCACGACTTATTCGGATTTTGAACAGTTCTAGCTTATAGGCCTATGAAAAGAAAAGTGGACAGGTAACTGTTCTAATATGCGTGTAGGTAGCGGGTACCTATACGGAGAAAGAACAGTCACGCCTCTACCCGAATATAAATAAAACCTGCCCATCACAGGTAGAGGGAAAAGAAAGTAAGAAGAGGAGGAGGCCTGGTCCTCACTCATCTTACCAAAATTATCCTTGCCCAGCAAGGTATCGTCCACAGCAGGTCCGCAGGAGGAGAAGGCAACGAATGAGGCTTCCTTAATGGAGGAGGGATCAACCTCCTCGCATAAAAGGACACACTCATCATTGACTTGAGCACAAAGCTCCAAGTCCTCCTGAAGTACCTGTGAAGATTCAACCTGCACAGGCTCGGGTGAAGAGGGGGGATCGAGAAATAAACAAGATGAAGAACATAAATAATCAAAAATCGGGGGAGTGATCCCGGTCTCACTCCCGGCAGGATTCAAGGGTAGATCACTATCATCATCGTAAATATCATAGCAAGGGGGACTTGAGAACTCAGGAGCCTCAGTGGTGATTTGGACCTCCTCGTCCCATGAAGAAGTGCAAACCTCCTCATCAGAGAGAGTATCCTCCTCATCCCACCGAGGTGCATCATCGTGTTCAAAGTATTCATTCTCCCCCTCAGGGAAAATGACATCCTCATCCCACTTTGGAGCACCCTCCGAGTCAGAAGCATCACCCAGCTCCTTTACTTCGATAGGATCAAAAAGAATATGTGTAGAAAAATCTTGCAAAGAAACTGGAGGGATAACAAGATTCGGTTCCTCCGCAAAAAGATCTGCTAAAGCCTCCCCGATGGAAAGAATACTTTCCTCATCATACTCAGGTGCATCTAGGAGCTCCCATTCCTCTCCTTGTTGGCTAACAGATGAGTGATCATCATCACTGGGAGTGAAGCCATAAACAGGGAGTGAGGAGTCCGTGCACGAGACAAGCTCAGGGGTAGAGGGCACAATTGCCTCCATGGGTAAAGAATGAGCGATAGGGACAATGTTGTCCTGAGTGGAGGGGTGGCGGTCAGGCTTGAAAAGACTAGGACAGTCCTTCAATTCATGACCCTCTCCTCGACACAACAAGCAAACAATGTTCCTACACTGCCTAGCATTCAACTCATTCATTTGGTCTATATAATAAACCATCTTATCATTAAAGCCAGGTGAAATATCCCATGACGACATATTTGACAATTAAAGCAGATATAACGAGACTGAAATTCTTTGCAAGAAAATTTACACAAACTAATAAAACTTCTTGGATTAGACTTGCCTAAAACTTTAAAATAGGAGAGAAGAAATAATAACAAACAATATAAATTTAAAAAGCAAACAAAAATAAAAAGGCGGCTATAAACACTGGAAAAAAAAAACTTCTCTCTCTCAGCTCTCCCTCTCAAGAAAACTCACACGACTGTGTTCCCCGGCAACGGCGCCAAAAACTTGATGCGATGATTCGGCAAGTGCACCGGTCGCGCAAGTAATAATAATGGGGAAAATCCCCGAGTGTCTGTCTCTTGAGGAACACAGTAAGGTGGAGTTAGGTTTCGAGGAAGGACTTGAGATCGAAGTCCAGCAATAGGTGGAGTGCGGACGAAAGGGATTTGGTTTGTGAAAAATAAAGAGAAAATACTACGACTACTCCTATGCAATGCCGCTATGCAATGCTTCGCTTGGCGGGATGGAGACTAGGCAGGCCTTGAGCGCGCTGCATCGCAAGGGCAGATGGACGAGTAGGCAAACGGATCGAACTATACAGGCCTTGAGCGCGCTGCTTCGTTAGGCGGGATGGAATACGGGCCGCGATGCCACGCTTCGGTAGGCGGATGGACGAGTAGGCTAACGGAATGAGGGTCGCAAGCTCCTCTTCGACAAGCACGCCACTAGCAATTGCTAGTGCGGCACCGGACGTGACGGCGGGATGGAGGATGGAATGGGGCGCACCTCAGGCACACAAATAAACCAAAAAAAGGGTATTTCACATAGACATGAAATAACTTTAAATAGCAAGGTCTATAGTGTTCTTCATCAAAATACAAAAGATCTAACTATTACAACAATCAATAAGAGGAGAACAAGGCAAGAAATCAACCGAATCCGAAGTCTCGTTGTAGAATCACGGTTGGAATCGCCGGGTTGTCAATCCGCGTCCAAGCTCGGTCCGCAACTACGTCCGGGGTAGAGAGAGCTGTCACGACTCTCCAATGGACCCGTCTTCTTCATGTCACGATCCGGTAGAGGTTGCAAACTTCCTCTTGCTTGATGGTAATGGCGGCTAGGTCTTCCTTTGGAGCTCTTAGATGAAGGAGGAGGCCGAGAGGAAACTCCGGCTCAAGATTGGCGTAAAGAGCAAGCCCGGAGCACCTCCATATGGTGGGCGACGGTGGAGGGGCGAATCTGGACGGAACCGGGCGGAAAACAGCGGCTGAAATTCGGGGTTTTCCCTAAAATCGCGAGCAGGTCATTTTATAGGCGCTGGAATTAAACAGTGCGCACGGTCAGTGGCGCACGACCAGTGGTCGTGCGCACTAGAATTCGGTGATCGTGCGCTCTGCCTGGACGGAGCCTACAAAGACAGAAATTATAAAATAGCATGTTCGCACGACCAGTGGCGCATGACCGGTGGTCGTGCGCACTATCGTAGGTGGTCGTGCGCACTGGTTGAAATAGAACTCATGAAATTGATGATAAGTGCGCACGAACAGTGGCGCACGACCGGTGGTCGTGCGCACTAGCGTAGATGGTCGTGCACACTGCACCAAACAGAACTCATAAAAAAGGGTTAAGTGCACACGATCAGTGGCGCACGACCGGTGGTCGTGCGCAATAGAACTGGTGATCGTGCGTAGTGTTCCTGTGCAGAATTGCACCGGAAACACCTGCACGACACCTGTTCCATCGTATGACACCAGTCTAGCCACTGAAAGTGGGACTTAACATCGCAAGAAAACTAATAACAAAGAAAGATACGAAATAACACCAAAATGGGCCTAGAAGTGCACATAGCAAGTGATAACAAATATAAGCTAAAACAAGGCTAAAGTGCAGTGGAATGACTAGATAAACAACTCAGATGAGTCCATATATGTGTATATAATCGGGACTCATCAATGGACAATTGTTCACGGAAGCATACCCTGAAATGTAATAGATGAAGTTGATAGCAGTCATTTATTCATTTTTTTTAATATTCAACTTTTTTTCCAAGTAATTATGTACATCTGAGATGACCATTTTCATTAAATTATCTGAAATTCTCCATTAGCTTGAACTCCAGGCAAAACATTCTTGTGGTTTATAACTTTCTAATATATATAATAAATGGTCAGAAAATTGCATTGTCTAGATCCAAAGATATTTTCTATAGTTTCTATTCTCAATTTGAATTTGTTGAAAAACAACTCCACAGTTTTCATTAAAAGATGAAAATGTATCTAATTTGCGGAAAAAAATTGTCATTGCTTATTGAAGCTGTGGTGTTCTCCTGTGTTGTCTTTTATATTTTTTTTTAAATATAATAATACATTTATATTTCAAAATAATCATTTAATTTTTAATTTTAAGTTATATTTTGTCAAAATTAAATATTTATTATTAATATTTTGTCAAAATCAGTTGAAGATCAACACAGGAGAAGACCACATCTGTATCATATAAATGTTTAACCAACATGAACATTCATTGTATAAACCTGCCAATCTTTTAGTTGATTTCAACATCATTTATTCCAATTAATTTTTAAAAACATTTTATTAACTAATCAACTGCATCACCAGCCTCTTAATATCCGTCATTGATCCTAGGGAAGACTGTTATGAACTTTTTTTCAACTAAGCATTTTTTGCCTGCGGAGGAAGATTCCTCGAGAAAGTTCTTAAAAACCCATAGGCAGGTATTTTCAGGCCTAACACAAATAAATAGAAGAAAAGAAATAGAAGTCAACTTTTGAAATATAAATCACATAACAGTTGAATTAACAAAAATAGGCATCATCCAATCCAATGATAATAATTGTTGATATAAATAATTCCATACATAAATAACAAGACAAAAGTATGCTTCATCTTTTCATCCATCAGCTGAATCAAAAATTAGGCAGCCACGGATGGCTTGGATGCAACCGAAAGTTGGATGGCCGAAGATCTCTTGGCGCCGAGAAAGAAGAAGGGATGTCGCAGAGGGGGAAGGGTTTCTAGAGCGCAGCGTTGGAAGCGAGTCGGGAACAAAAGCGGAAGGAGAATCACGTTTGCGGTGCAAGAGAGAGGTTGCGGAGAGAAAGAGAGGGATCGAAAATTGGGGATAGCAAACAATGCTTGAGTTATAAATTGTGAACAATGCAATATTTGGAATTCCTTAAATATCATTTAGTGAACAATGATATAACTCAAGCATTGTTACCAGCCCTAAATTGTGAGTCCCCTCCTCTCTCCTATCATTGACAATGATAAATGTTAAATCATGCTTGAAAAATGATGTTATTCCAGCAGAGCATGGATTCCAATTGAAAGGGGAGAGAAAAGATAGACTTATTGACTTTGGGAGCTTAGAGACATAAGAGGAGATACAAAGGAGCTGGCTCAAGAGGAGAATTATGTGACCAATGTTGCCCGCTCAATGATGTCGCCCGTCCAATGATGACACCCGCCCAATGATGTCTCCCGCCCAATGATGCCGCCTGCCGAAAGTTTTCGCCCGCCGAACATTGCCGTCCGTGAATGTTTCTGCACGCCAAACATTGTCGTCTGCTGAACGTTGCCGCCCGCGAGAGGTATTCAAGCAAAATTAAGGAATTCCAAATATTTTTTGCAAACATCATTTTTCAAGCATGGTTAAATCATTGCAGTTTAAGGAATTCTAAAACCATAGATGATAAATGTAAAATCTTAAATGTAAACTTCCAATGTCACCATCTAAAGTATTAGTCTTTCCATAATTTGATCAAAAATCTCCATTTGTTGCTTCATGTTAAGAGGCTATAAAGCAAACATCATAAAGGTACTCAATTAATCATCAATATTAAACATTCATCACAGCTAATTACATCAAACTTCTTATATTTTGCAAGAAGTTACATAGGACAACCAAATCTATATCTTGCTCACATTGTTTTATCGCATAGAGTTCTATCATAATCTTAGTAAAAGTTCAAAAACATATTACATCATAAGAATTAAATATTAACACATTCAAAAGTGTAAATATTCAGGAAAAACTTCAATCAAAATCATAAAAACTCCCATGAGCAAGCCATCCCTAAGCGGGTTCGCCGCTGGGCAGTGGAGGTTGATAGGGCCTAGCTGAGGATGGAGTTGGCTGGATTACTGTGGTTGCGGTTGAATTCTCTCCATTTTCTGGCCTCAAAGTTATCAAGGGAGTGGGAATGAGTCACGGTAAGTGGTTTGCCATTATTCATCATCCTTAGTATCAAATGCTCTGCTGGAATAACCATGCTCGGTTGAGGGCAATGGCTTCGGCCCTAGAGAGGAACAATATTGTGTGGGAGTTTTGTCTATGATAGGAGAGAGGAGGGGACTCACAATTTAGGGCTGGCATTTCAGACCTTCCACGACGCCGTGAGATCAAGGATGCCTTTTCTTGTCTCCTTTCGGTGGTCGACGACAATTTTAAGAACTGTAGAAATCCCTCTGAATGTCGATCAAAGCCTTCTCCCCTTTCAATTGGAATCCAGATCCTCCCATGTAGTGCCCAAGAAGCAAATAGAAGAGAATGGATAGCTTAAATATCAACCATATCCCATTGCATAAACATCAAACACATCCCATTTAATGCTTGTCAACCTCTGAATGTAAGCGAATACTAAACATTACCTCATCACACAAATGAAATGGCAGGTGATGTGTGGTTCTCTTTCTGACTGCATGCGGCAGAAATGGTTTCAATTGCAAACGTCGTCATTGTCATTATCTAGCCAAACATGCATTCTATGACGATGGCGTTTTTGTCCAAACTCACCGGCGCAAAAACTGTTGGAGCTTGCATTCCGCATCTCCTGGTTTGAGAATAACAAATACCATGATATATGTGATCTAGTCTTTTGTGTGTTTATAGTTTCCAGGTTGTACAGGTTGAATGAGGAGACAAGTCCTCGTTCATGGGCATGATCCAAGAGTGTGTACACTTTAGAAAAAGCAAAAGGATGAGTTTTGTGAGCTGATCTTAAAATGGTCATAACTTTCAATCCAGGAAGAATTACGGAACGGTCCACGCCATTTCGGAGATGAGAACGACTCCATATACAGTCTGGAGAAGTTTTGGATGGCAAAAATGAAGAGGAGCTATCGGATTCTGACATCTAGATGTCGGAATCCGACAGCAAAAATTACGTCAGCATGACGACGGGCATATTCCGCACGATTTGCACGAAGAACAATTATATGCACTGTCGAAATTCCGACCTCGATGTCGTCGACGACAGCTCCACGACTGTCAAATCTCGCAGAAACATCGCATTCATGGGACACGTGGCAGCCGGAGAAGATAACGCTGGCGGACGGCATCTAGATATTGGATTCCGATAGCAAAAACTATAAATTGGTTCATTTTTCTATGGAGAATAGTTTTCCATCATCTGTAGTACCTATACCCGAGTGCATTCCGTCCAGAGAGATCCAGAACTCCGAGAACTCCCATTTTGGCAAGAACATTCAGGAGCGAAGAAGAGACAGTCTGTGCGCAGTATCTCAGGCAATCTTTGCAAGGATTCGACGCCGTCTTCAGAGCTTCATATTTAGGGAGTTTCATATCTGAATTTCTATTTTGTATTTTATCTTATCATTTTATAATCGGAGGAGGAAATCGCCACCTTGTGCGTGGCGTCTAAGTCCGTATGTGTCTTAGGGGAAATTGCCGCCTTGCGCGTGGCGTCTGGGTCCTTGTGTGGCTTAGAAGGAAATCGCCACCTTGCGCATGGCGTCTAGGTCCTTGTGTGGCTTAGGAGTAAATCGCCACCTTGTGTGCAGCGTCTAGATCATGGAGAGATCTAGGGGAGGCTAGTAGTTAGATCTAGGAAGACATACGCTATAGCCGGCCGGTCCTTGGTTGAAGGACCGGTAAATTAAAAAGTAGTTTATTTTTATCATAGCCTTGATCTTAAGCTTTATTAAGATCAATAGTTCTTTGTATTCATCACTTGTGAAAATAAAATTTGATTTCCAATTTCCTCATGATTTTCTAAGTGATTATTTTGGTTGTGCAAAAATCTACTTGTTTATCATTGCAAAATTATCTTAATATTTTAGAAAAATTTCAAAGTAAATATTAGCCCTTATTCACCCCACCCCCCTCTAAGGGCGCCACAAGATCCAACACTTGGTATCCTAGCGTAGGTTATTCCAATACGGCTTCACAACCGAGAATAATGGCACTTCATGATCTCGCATCTTCTAGAGGGGATAAGTTTTATGAAAATGAAAAATCATAATCACCACCTTTATTTATGGGTGAAAATTATAATGGGTGGAAAACTCTTATGGAAATTTTTTTTAAAACTTTGGATATTGAAGTTTGGAATATTACAATTAAAATGCCCCCAATTATTCTAAATAAACATGAAATATTTTTAAATGCCAAATCTATGAATAGTCTATATTGTGCATTTGATCAAAATATTTTCAAACTTATTTATACGCTTCCTACTGCTTTTGAAGTTTGGAAATTTCTAGAGAATACTTATAGTCTTCCTTCCACAGATAATGAACAAGAGCAATTCCTTATGGATCCAAGAGAAGAATTCAATGTCACAATATTGGACTCAAATTATGGCAACACATCAAGCAAAAGAGAAGGTGAAAACTCAACTATGGAAGAGGAATGCGAAGAAAATGTCAAAGGAACATTTGGTTCAAATCTTGCCTCATCCCATAGCAAGGTAAGAAAATCAAAACATTCTTTTTTTGTATCAAATTCTACTTCTACATTTCGTATGCTTGAAATTGCTAAACGTAAAATTTTAAAGTTGAGATTCCAAACTACGTTTAGAAAATAAATCTTTAAAAACAAACGCTAAAGTAGAATCTCATATTGATGTGTCAAATTCTCTTTCATGCTCTTTAAGTGAAAATGTTAAACCTTGTTTTGATTATAATTCTTCTAAAGAAGAACTCAAGGTTGTAGAAAAAGGACTTTTAATTTCAAAAGAGCATAATGACAAATTGATAAAAGAAAATGATAATTTAAAGGATAAACTAGAATCATTAAAATTGTTTATTGAAAAATTTTCAAGTAATAAAAATTCTCTTAATTCTAGTTTATTAAGAAATCTAAATTTAAAAAGTTTTACTCCACATATTATGAGTATGATTGATAAGCAACTTAATTGTAGTTTGAAAAACAATTTCAAAACTCATAAATCTTCAATGCTTTATTTTTCAAATAACTATCATCATCTTTCACAAAATCATTTATCTCTCAAATTGAATGTTAACAAATTTCCTATCAATAATACGTTGAAAACTCACTGCAATTATAAGCCACAATTTCATGACCATGGAAATTTGAAACATATTCAACCAAGGTATGAATGGAGACCCAAAATTAAAAATGAAACACTAACTCCACCTGTAAGGGCTCATTCATCCTTGTCTCCCCATAAAACATCACGCAATGTTTGGGTACCCAAAGGAACCATCACGCTTGGTCCCCTTTGGATACCTAAATCACTTATTCACTAGGATTCCTTAAATTGCATGAAGTAGAAATAAATCAAAATGAAATTTTTAACATTATACTTAATGATATGCTTAATTTCTTTTTCGTTTGTTTATTTTTATTTTTGAGCCAACACGCTAAGGTCACTTAGATATGTTATGCAATATGACTTTCACATTTTAAAACTAATGTTTAATAATTCAAATTGAATTAAATTGAATATAAAGTCATAAAGTTTTTCAAGTGATCTATCTTTTTTTTTTCTAAAGTTTTATCCTTTTTAAATTCAACGCCTATAAATGTCTTATTTTATCATTATAAATTGATTGATAAATTTGTAAAGTGATATTATCAAAACTAATGAAATTACTTTCAAAAATGAATTTAAATGGGCTTTTAGGGGTCTTAGGCTAAAATATTAAATGCACAACTTACTGTATATTTGTCTAATTTCTTTGTTGCATATAATAGACCCTATATTTAAAAATCATGTTCTAGAAAAATCGGAATTGAAAAATTACAAGAATGATGAATATGATTTCACACACTCCACCATGATCTATTAATATCCTATGCTAAAATTCACTATTATCATATATCATAATCCATGATCTATCAATAATTATCATAAATCAACTATCTCTATCAACCTTAGGATTTATGAAATATATGATGGCTATTGGTATTAGAGTTTCATATCTTATTTTGTGTGTGTGATGTGCATCTCTATTGTATGCATGTATCTCATTATATTTAGACCTTAAATTAACTTGACATTAACAAGATGAAATCAACTAGAATTGCCTCTTCATTCTAGGTCTATAAATTTTCAAAACTCTATAGTTGATTACATGCAAACCAATTATATATATTTAGCATATTTTGCATAACATCAAAAATCATTATCCTAGCTGCACATCTTGGTATATGCTCAATTTAGTGTCTATGCTAGGACTATCAATATAGTGGCATGCTAAAGGTAGAGAAATTTTGAGCTTTAAAATTCATGAGTACAACGTGGTTTCAAAATCCACTATATGTTCTAAAACTAAAACAAACTCATGTTTTATGAATCAATCCTTAGACTAAAACGCTTAGTATATCTATAATCATTAACCCATGACTTGTGTCTCACAATAGCGAGGGCGTTGGATTGTGTGTATTAGAGACCTAACCTCTAAGTCATGTCTTGTCCTTAACCGGGGAGGGTTCCAGTAGGGCCCTGCGAGGCATTGGGGGGAAAGAGTGCTAGGTTGAGTGTCGTCTTTTGTATGCATATGGGATTAACACCCCAACCTACAGCATGTGTGCAGCTCCTCATGCCCATCCGTCACTTAGTACGGGGCTAGAGTGTAGTCATGTAGTTAAGGTATCTTGATCTTAGATATACTTATATTATATTCATTGCATGAACATCATCTCACTCTTTATACTTAAATCATACATATTATTTTTGTTCTATCTTTGCATTTTGTGTTTGCATATTTTATTATTTTGAGCTTTAATGATAAAACACAAGTATTTAAAAAAGCATCGAAAACATGCTTAAAAGAGCCTTCAAATCATCTCTAAAAGGTCTGAAATTTCAACTCAAGGAAGGCCTCTTTATAATACAAATGAATTTTGAAAAACATTTTTAAAAAAATCAAGAAATGCATTTATGTTTTGGCGTTAAGAAGCTAACGCCTGACGTTAGCCCCTTTGCTATAAAATTTGTTCTTTTTGGAAAAAATTCTGTTTTGTTTATGCATTATTTTAGGTTTATTTCTCTAACATTGAATATCATTTACAGATAGGGCTAAAAAGACTTCTATGTTTTCCAGAAAATATTTAAATTTGAATATTTTAAAACAAATACAAAATTACAAAACAATTTCAAAGAACAAAAATATGTTTTTCTCTTTATGTGTGATTATTGTTTTGTACTTATATAAAAATTAAAAAATATTTAAATATTGATTGTTATTCATTGACATTGTCAAGGATGATTAATTATATCAATTAAAGATTAAATACAATGTTTAATTTAACTTTCAAGCTTCTTAAAAAACATTGTTTTGTATTTGTCATGCCTTGAAAATTATCTTGTTATGTGCAATGAAATTGATTGTAGATAAACATGTGTAGAAACGCTTAGCATGCCTCTAAGTATGAGTAATGTATTATGTTTGATAATGATTTATTCACTCACTTATTTTTGATAATCTACATGTGTTTACAATCTTATACTTGCATGATTGTGTAGTGTAATAACATAAATAATTAAAATGCATAAATAGATTACCTACACAACATTGAATTGGTTATTACAATTCTTTGTCTTTCATGCACTTATTCTTTAGAGAAATGTGGTTGAAAATGCGATGTTTGCAAAACAAGTGAATTCGGAGTCCTTAGTCACTAAACTAACAAACAAATAATAAATGACAAGGAAAACTCCACCAAGCACTACTCACCCTCCTGATAAGTCTTAATGAGCATTGTGAGGTTGGGCACCTTGGCTAAGAATTGTAAAATGTCTTGTAGCAAACAATTTATACACCACTTCTCTTAGTACACCAGGATCACAAAAAATGAAAATAAAGCTAAACAGTATAAAAGTGATCCTCAAGCACTACTTTGCACCCTGATAAGTCTTAATACGCATTGTGTGTGCAGAGCACCTTGGTAGTTGTACTATTTATTCATGTGCATTGAAATATTGTGGAAGTAATAGTATTTGTGTATTTTAATGTTGTGTTAATTCATTATATATGTCATGTGTTTTTGATTGATTCACTTATATACTTTATCAAAACACTATTTTGTACACATTATTATCTTTCATACAACTTCTACTCATGAGAATTGGATCCTAATGCTCATCTACACTATTCTCTACAAACTTAAGTAAATGCACTAGATAACAAAGCATGACCGCTACAATGTTTATGTTTACTTGAAATGCAAATTCTATTACATTATAGTTTTTGTATATTTTCTTGATACTATAAAATCATGCTTGAAATTTTATCCTAATGGAATAACATCTCTTGAATCTTTAACTCAAACATCAACTTTTCAAATTTAAAACTCTTCATCATTTAAATGATTTTATCTTCTAAAACTGATGTTTATATTTAAGAGTGTTTAATATATTCTTCCGCTAAGCTTACTACTTATGCTTTTTCATGACTTTTTTTTTCAACAAGTGGTATCTTAAAATAAGAATGCTTACCTTATCATTTCAGTTATGTTGTTTACTACTTTTTGTTCCATCATGCTTATATTTTTCTCAACAAGGAGTATTTAACAAGCTTTATATTGCATCTTATTTTTCTTCTCAACATAAATCATTTAAATTTTTATTGCATAATATCACCTAAACCCTCTTTTGATACTACCAAAAGGGGAGATTAATTTCATAAATCTAACATTTAGGGGAAGTACATTAAAAATTCATAAGAAGTATTTATGTTGGAGGAGTAATCATATTGGAGGTGCATTATTTATCCTACGCTCGATCATGACAATCATTCAATAAGTGATACCTAACCACTTAGTAGATATACACTCATCCCTATCCGCTTTTGCTAATAACAAAGGGGAGAAGAAATTGAGAAATCTAGTAAAATAGATATTTAGGGGGAGTAGTTTATAAGGGAACACTTAGGTAGGGGGAGGACATGATATAGAAAGAGTAGGCAATATCGCTTTCAATTCTATCACGCTCTTAATATGTTATTCATGCATATATTATTACCGCACTTATCTATAAACACAAATTGTCTTAATCTCAATAATTTCTCATACGGGTATTTGTTATTATTAAAAGGGGGAGATTGTTGGAGCTTGCATTCCGCATCTCTTGGTTTGAGAATAACAAATACCATGATATATTTGATCTAGCCTTTTGTGTGTTTATAGTGTCTAGGTTGTACAGGTTGAATGAGGAGACAAGTCCTCGTTCATGGGCATGATCCAAGAGTGTGTACACTTTAGAAAAAGCAAAAGGATGAGTTTTGTGTGCTGATCTTCAAATGGTCAAAACTTTCAATCCAGGAAGAGTTACGGAACGGTCCACCCCATTTCGGAGATGAGAATGACTCCAGCTACAGTCTAAAGAAGTTTTGGATGGCAAAAATGAAGAGGAGATATCGGATTCCGACATCTAGATGTCAAAATCCGACAGCGAAGATTACGTCAGCATGACGACGGGCATATTCCGCACGATTTTCACGAAGAACAGTTATATGCACTGTCATAATTCCGACATCGATGTCATCGATGACAGCTCCACGACCGTCAAATCTCGCAAAAACATCGCATTCATGGGACACATGGCAGCCAGAGAAGATAACGCTGGCGGACGACATCTAGATATCAGATTCCGATAGCGAAAAATATAAATTGGTTCGTTTTTCTGTGGAGAACAGTTTTCCATCATCTGGAGTACCTATACCCGAGTGCATTCCATCCAGAGAGCTCCAGAACTCTGAGAACTCCCATTTTGGCAAGAACATTCAGGAGCGAAGAAGAGACAGTCCGTGCGCAGTATCTCAGGCAATCTTTGCAAGGATTCGACGTCGTCTTCAGAGCTTCATATTTAGGGAGTTTCATATCTGAATTTCTATTTTGTATTTTATCTTATCATTTTATAATCGGAGGAGGAAATAGCCGCCTTGTGCGTGGCGTCTAAGTCCGTATGTGTCTTAGGGGAAATTGCCGCCTTGCGCGTGGCGTCTGGGTCCTTGTGTGGCTTAGAAGGAAATTGCCGCCTTGTGCATGGCGTCTGGGTCCTTGTGTGGCTTAGGAGTAAATCGTCGCCTTGTGTGCAGCGTCTAGATCATGGAGAAATCTAGGGGAGGCTAGTAGTTAGATCTAGGAAGACATACGCTATAGCCTGCCGGTCCTTGGTTGAAGGACCGGTAAATTAAAAAGTAGTTTATTTTTATCATAGCCTTGATCTTAAGCTTTATTAAGATCAATAGTTCTTTGTATTCATCACTTGTGCAAAAATCTACTTGTTTATCATTGCAAAATTATCTTAACATTTTAGAAAAATTTCAAAGTAAATATTAGCCCTTATTCACCCCCCCCCCCCCCCCTCTAAGGGCGCCGTAAGATCCAACAAAAACATAATGCCAAATGGGGCCTGAGGAGATGATGATGATGAACAAATACTAAAGAAGTGAAAGAAGAAGTCTAAGAACATGCCTCCAATTCTTGGAGAATTTCTCGTGGTCAAAGGCTGATCCATAAATTTTAACATGGATTCTTTAGCTTTATAGATATAATTATAATCTTTATATACAAAATCTTGTGGGGATTGAATGAGAAAATTACAAAGAGGAAGGCTAGAATTGTTCTTAGAAAATAAAGAGACCCATGCTCTGAATTAGAGAATAAAAGAACAATTATTATTATTATTAAGGCTCATGTTGTTTGATTGAAAGCAGAAACTATGTTTTATAAACAATGAAATTTGTTAAATCCCATTGAATATTGTTAGAAGCTCATATTTTATTAAAATTTCTTTAAAAACAGGATGATTTATATTTAAGAAGTCGATATAAATCACCATTTCTAAGACCAGTTTGTATCTACAACCGACCAGATGCGCCCATTTTAATTAAAAAAGAGAGTCCTTATAGTAATTTGAATATAGCTTTTCAAAAAAAATTCTAGTTTGAATCATTCTAGATATCAAGTCTTCCAAGCTTGAGGTTACTTTTAGAAGGATAAACTAAATAAATGTTGTCTGGTGTATACCTTCTGATCAGTTGGTGACTTCATCTTTGTTGGGTCAGTCAGCCATGCTTGAGCTTTGAAAAACAGACACCAAAAGTTATTAAAAAAGATAGTATAATTAGCATCTCTAGATCATTCTATCTATAAAAATGTATGTCCATGATTCAGACGAAAGCTCAGAAAAAATGGGGAAATGGAGGCCGGGCTTAGGAGGCGCAGAGGAAGATACAAACCAATGTTCCGTTCTTGGAGAGGAGAAGGACGACGTCGACCTCGCCGAGGATACCAGCGCTAGAGAGGAGAATGGACGCCACCACCAGAGAGAAGGGTAAGGACTGCGAGAGAGTATACGAAGTTGCGTCGTCCGTCGTCTGGGAGGAGACCAGTTGCTGTCGTCGACCGAAATCGGCAGAGCTTTCGTCAAGCCCTAGCGGGATTTAGTGGGAATCCAAGGGAGAACAGTCGAGTGGAGAACAGTCGAGGGAGAGCCGCCCTGTGGGTCCGCCCCTGCTGAGGAGGAAGGGGGAGGCGAGCTTTCGACGACGAGCTTTTGACGGCGAGCTTTCGGCGGCTGGAAAGGATGGGAGAGAGGGATCAGGTAGGGCTGGGAGAGGAGAATGGGAGATATTATTGTAAAATTGATTTTAGAATGGGAGAGGGACAGTCCTGGGGGCATTTTGGGCATCGCACAAATTCAGTCAGATTAAGTTGACGGGAGTGAGGCCCGACCGGGGGGCGTCAGGTTCTACTCTGGTATGAGGGGGGAAAATGGGGGAGGGGGGAGGGCAGAGAAAGAAAAAGAGGGGGAGGGGAAAAAAGAGGGGGAGGAGAAGGAAAGGGGAAGAGAGAAAAAGAAAAGAGGGAAAGGAAGAAAAAATGGAGGGAGGGAGAGAGGAATGCTCTTTGCAGTGATAATTCTTATCACCGCGGCGACAATTTGGATCTCCGCGGAGAGCCATTTGGATCTCCTCGGAGATCCAAATGGCTCTCCGCCGAGATCCAAATGGCTCTCCGCGAAGATCCAAATGGTTTTTCGCGGAGAACCTTTTGGATCTCCGCGGAGAACCATTTGCTCTCCGCGGAGAACCATTTGCTCTTCGCGGAGAACCTTCTGGATCCTTGAAAATGTTGTTTCATTAAACAAATATATAAAACATTTCCTAGAGTGATATGATTATTGTTTTAATTTTTACATATCATTTTTTTTCTTTTACGATGGTCAATTGTTCACGGAAGCATACCCTGATATGGTATAGTTGAAGTTGATAACAGTCATTTATTCATTTTTTTTAATATTCAACTTTTTTCCAAGTAATTATGTACATCTGAGATGACCATTTTCATTAAATTATCTGAAATTCTCCATTAGCTTGAACTCCAGGCAAAACGTTCTTGTGGTTTATAATTTGGTAATATATATAATAAATGGTCAGAAAATTGCATTGTCTAGATCCAAAGATATTTTCTATAGTTTCTATTCCCAATTTGAATTTGTTGAAAACCAACTCCACAGTTTTCATTAAAAGATGAAAATGTATCTAATTTGCGGAAAAAAATTTGTCATTGCTTATTGAAGCCGTGGTGTTCTCCTGTGTTGTCTTATATATATATTTTTTGAATATAATAATACATTTATATTTTAAAATAATCATTTAATTTTTAATTTTAAGTTATATTTTGTCAAAATTAAATATTTATTATTAATATTTTGTCAAAATCAGTTGAAGATCAACGCAGGAGAAGACCACATCTGTATCATATAAATGTTGAACCAACATGAACATTCATTGTATAAACTTGCCAATCTTTTAGTTGATTTCAACACCATTTATTCCAATTAATTTTTAAAAACATTTTATTAACTAATCAACTGCATCACCAGCCTCTTAATATCCGTCATTGATCCTAGGGAAGAGTATTATGAACTTTTTCAACTAAGCATTTTTTGCCTGCAGAGGAAGATTCCTCGAGAAAGTTCTTAAAAATCCATAGGCAGGTATTTTCAGGCCTAACACAAATAAATAGAAGAAAAGAAATAGCAGCCAACTTTTGAAATATAAATCACATAACAGATGAAGTAACAAAAATAGGCATCATCCAATCCAATGAAAATTATTGTTGAAATAAATAATTCCATACATAAATAACAAGACAAAAGTATGCTTCATACTTTCATCCATCAGCTGAATCAAAAATTAGGCGTCCACGGATGGCTTGGATGCAACTGAAAGTTGGATGGCCGAAGATCTCTTGGCGCCGAGAAAGAAGAAGGGATGTCGCAGAGGGGGAAGGGTTTCTGGAGCGCAGGGTTGGGAGCGAGTCGGGAACAAAAGCGGAAGGAGAATCACGTTTGCGGTGCACGAGAGAGGTTGCGGAGAGAAAGAGAGGGATCGGAAATTGGGGATAGCAAACAATGCTTGAGTTATAAATTGTGAACAATGCAATATTTGGAATTCCTTAAATATCATTTAGTGAACAATGATATAACTCAAGCATTGTTACCAGCCCTAAATTGTGAGTCCCCTCCTCTCTCCTATCATAGACAATGATAAATGTTAAATCATGCTTGAAAAATGATGTTATTCCAGCAGAGCATGGATTCCAATTGAAAGGGGAGAGAAAAGATAGACTTATTGACTTTGGGAGCTTAGAGACATAAGAGGAGATACAAAGGAGCTGGCTCAAGAGGAGAATTATGTGACCAATGTTGCCCGCTCAATGATGTCGCCCGTCCAATGATGACACCCGCCCAATGATGTCTCCCGCCCAATGATGCCGCCCGTCGAAATTTTTCGCCCGCCGAACGTTGCCGTCCGTGAATGTTTCCGCACGCCAAACATTGTCGTCTGCTGAACGTTTCCGCCCGCGAGAGGAATTCAAGCAAAATTTAAGGAATTCCAAATATTTTTTGCAAACATCATTTTTCAAGCATGGTTATATCATTGCAGTTTAAGGAATTCTAAAACCATAGATGATAAATGTAAAATTTTGAATGTAAACTTCCAATGTCACCATCTAAAGTATTAGTCTTTCCATAATTTGATCAAAAATCTTCAATTGTTGCTTCATGTTAAGAGGCTATAAAACAAACATCATAAAGGTACTCAATTAATCATCAATATTAAACATTCATCACAGCTAATAACATCAAAATTCTTATATTTGCAAGAAGTTACATATGACAACCAAATCTATATCTTGCTCACATAGAGTTCTATCATAACCTTAGTAAAAGTTCAAAAACATATTACGTCATAAGAATTAAATATTACCACATTCAAAAGTGTAAATATTCTGGAAAAAACTTCAATCAAAATCATAAAAACTCCCATGAGCAAGTCATCCCTAAGCGGGTTCGCCGCTGGGCAGTGGAGGTGGATAGGGCCTAGCTGAGGATGGAGTTGGCTGGATTACTGTGGTTGCGGCTGAATTCTCTCCATTTTTCTGGCCTCAAAGTTGTCAAGGGAGTGGGAATGTGTCACGGTACGTGGTTTGTGTTAGAGATGGAACGTTCACCTAGAGGGGGGGGGGTGTTAGGTGATCTTGGTACTTTTTGAGTTATTAGCGTGAGTTATCAATATTCAAGCAATGCACAAAATTAACACGCAAGTAAATCACACCAGAAGACACAAGATCTATAGAGGTTCCTCAAGACCGGGTGTCTTGAGTAGTCCTCTCTCCCTCTACGCCTACCCGGCAGTGTGCTAGGCTCGACAAACTCTGCCAAATCTTCAGGCTCTTAAGTCTTACAACTCGGACCCGTAAGTCCCAACAGCCTAGGCCCGCAAGCCCATATTGCCCCAAGCCCGCAAGCTCGACACTCAGGCCCTCAAGCCCTACAGCACGGACCCACAAGTCCCAACAGCCTAGGCCCGCAAGCCCCTACTGCCCCCGAGCCCGCAAGCTCGACAGATCACACCCGCAAGTGCACTGCCCTGGCCCTCAAGCCTCACAGCTCTCCAACCCTCATGCTAGACAAATTCGGACCCGCAAGTCCACTGCCCTGGCCATCAAGCCTCACAGATCTCCAGCCCTCAAGCTGGACAAATAGGCATGCAAGCCTTACAAGAAATTATAGTAAAGAGACTGTTACTTATGCCGGATGAAGATCGGCAACTTTAGCCTGTTGAAGATTGGCTCCTTATGATTGAAGAAGATTCTTCTGATTCATATCTTTGACAGCGCAGTTCTTCTTCAATCTCTTCTTAGCCTGATGTTGAATGGCGACTTCTGATTCTTTTGAGAACGCTTGAATCTTTTTCTCTTTCTTCTCCGCTGAATATACTGTTCTATTGAAGAGCGGCGGGATTCTTTTTCTCGTATATTTCTTTTTCTTCCACAGCAAGCTTCTTTCTTTCTGATCGATTGATGTCGTATTAGGGCAACCTCTTATCTCTTTTATAAGACTGCGAGGTCCCCAACGGTCTTCTGAAAAAAGTGCCTTAAGTGTCAGACGCGCCTTTCCTTAAGAGCACGCGCTGATTAGACAATCAGGCGGCGGCATTAAATGCTGACAGCACGTCCGCAAGATTTGAATTCTATCTTGAAGATATTTGTATCATTTCAACGACAAGCTATCTCTGACTATGTCGTCGCGATCTTCCTTCCTGCATTATGTCATCGTGATCACATTGTTCTCTCGACGACATGCCTTCTTTACGACGATGTTTGTTCATTCTCGACGACACTGTCACTTTGGTGAAGTCGACGATGCTGTGTCTTCTTTGCGTTCGACGATCTTGCTTCTGCGCTCGACGAACACTCCAAATCTCAGCGATCGTCGATCTTCCTTCTAAGCTCGACGATCTTCCTTCTGCGTTCGACGAATAGTGTTCTGCGATCGACGAACTTGCCATCCTTCATTCGACGATCGGTACTCTTCGTTCGACGATCGGCATTCTTCGTTCGATGATCAGCATTCTTCGTTCGACGATCGGCATTCTTTGTTCGACGATCTTGCTGTGTCTCAGCGATCGACGAACACGCTACTTCTCGGTAGTTGCTTTGCTCATCATCACAATGACAAGCGTACTTTGTCGATGATGTCTCTTATTCTTCTCGACGACATTTCTTTAATTTCCTAAGACTTTATGCTAGAGAAGTAATCAAATACAAAGTGATGTTTTATTGACTTTGTGACTTCTTCAAATCAGGAATCATGTGGGCAAGATTCCGAACAATCTCCCCCTATTTGATGAAGTTAGAATCTCAATTCAAGACTACTTTCACTGGACAATAGATATTATAATCTTAACTTTGAGCATATGAGATTGTACTTATCTTTGCTGAACTTTCTGAGTACATCATCAAGCTTGTAGCTCCCCCTAGATTTGATGTCTCTTTTTTATGGCTCCCCCTACTTCTTTGCTCCCCCTATCTTCGAGGTCGTCTTCTTGAACATTTGATGCCCTTTCTCCGCCTTTCTGACTTCTTTTCTGGAGCACTTCTTTTAGGAGACAATAGTCCAAGGCTCCCCCTTCCTTGGTTATAGTTTATCCAAATCCTGAAAGGTTGTCCAACCAATCATCTAGAAAGGGATTAGTGAAAAATAAGTAGAGAATTATTCTAAGTTCAACATTCCCAGTTGGAATTTGAAGAAGTTGAACTTAGCTTCATCTAGAGGCTTTGTAAATATATCAGCCACTTGTTCATCTGTTGGGACAAACTCAAGGGTGATATCTGCATTTTCAACATGCTCCCTGATGAAGTGATACCTGATCTCAATATGCATAGTCCTGCTATGAGAGACAGGGTTCTTAGCAATTGAGATTGCTCTTGAAGAGTCACAAAACAGGGGTGTTTTTGTCATCTTTAGATTGTAATATTCAAGTTGATGTTTGATCCATAGCAGTTGAGCACAGCAGCTTCCAGCCGAGATATATTCCGACTCTGCTGTTGAGATTGCCACACTTGTCTGCTTCTTACTGCTCCAAGAGATCAGTCTTCCACCAAGGAATTGACATGTCCCTGATGTACTTTTCCTGTCTTCCTTGCACCCTACATAATCTGCATCTGAATAGCCAGTTAGTTCACAGCCATTGTTCCTAGGGTACCATAGGGCCAAGATTTGATGTACCCTTCAGGTATCTTAAGATTCTCTTGACAGAGACATGATGAGATTCCTTAGGATTCACCTGATATCTAGCACAGACACATGTAGCAAACATTATCTCAGGCCTACTTGTAGTTAGATAAAGCAAGGATCCAATCATGCATTTGTACTTGGTTTCATCAAAGGGTATGCCCTTCTCATCCTTGTCCAGAGACACATTGGTTCTCATTGGAGTTTTCATTGAAGAAGCACTCTCCAATCCAAATTTCTTGACTAGCTCCCTAGTGAATTTGGTCTGAGAGATGAAAATCCCATCTTCAGATTGTTTCACTTGGAGACCTAGGAAGTATTTGAGCTCACCCATACTGCTCATCTCAAACTTTCCCTGCATCAAGTTGGCAAACTTTTTGCAGAGATTGTTATCTGTAGAGCCAAAGATGATGTCATCTCCATAGATCTGCACTAGCAAGATCTTGCCCTTCACTTCTCTTAGGAACAATGTCTTATCATTTTTTCCCATTGAGAACTTTGTTGGAACAACCCTATTACTGATTTGGGCTAGGATCACTATATGTTGAACTAGGATCAAGTTGACCCCATTGTATAGTTTAAGGGTCAAGTCTTTAGGCTGATAGAATAGCTAGAACTTAAGGAAAAATCTACCCAGCGTTCGACAAATGGCTATCGGCGCTCGACAGATGGCTGACAGAGCTCGACGAATTCCTGCCAGCGCTCGACAGTTCTCCAGCCAGCGCTCGACAGTTCTCCATCCAGCGTTCGACAGATTTCCAGCCAGCGTTCGACATTCTCTGAGCAGCGCTCGACGAATTCCAGCCAGCGCTCGACAAATTCTTTATTAAGGCTCAGATCGACAAATATTGATTCCAGATCAATTAATACTTTAATATCAGTTAGTTGTCAGTTCTCTGAACACAGATCGACGACTTCAACGGATCTATTCAAATATCCTTGAACGTATTCAAGACAGATAAGTAAAGGATATTATATTCAGTTATTATATTCCTTTCTTTCCTCTTTTCAAGACAGAAATAGTCGTTGACAATTAATGCAAAGGAATATTACACGGCTAAGGAATTAAAGGACCTATCAATATCGTTTGGTATCTGTTGTTATTCCAAGAAAGATTTAAAGGTTGATTATTCTATTCCAAAAATAGAATATATCAAATACAGACTTTATTGTCTCAGAGCTCGATAGAATTCAAATCATTCTTACAGAATACAGAGAGAGACAATATACAAGAATAGAGAAAGAAAAGAAGAAGGACACTTTGTAAAAACATTCTCAGTCGTCTTCTTCCTCAAGCAGCAATCATCATCTCTCTGAGAACATCTTCTTCAAAGATCAATCACTCAGATATCTGCTGCAAGTTCAAGTCTTCTAAAAGAGCAACAAGGAATCTGAAGAACCTTTTCTTCCAGATCAATCTGCTATAGAAGATTTGTGTCTTTAAGAGAAAGCTTCTCCATCATCTGTCAAGTACTTCAATCAGATAGGGGGAGCCTTACAACAAGTCCACTAGAGTCTTCTCTCAACATCTTGACAGAGAAGAACACTATAAACTCTATCTCACCTTTCCTGTACAGGGTTAATACTCCCTTCAAAAGTGTAAACCCCTGGTGGCAAGACACCTGAACAAAAAATCTAGTTGGTTTTGAGCACCTTAACAAAAGCTCTGTGGTGTGTGGACACCTGATCAAAATCACCTTGGTGTTAGGGCACCTGATCAACCCTCCTAGTGGACTCCTACCAAGGGTGGTAGAAGAGTGGACTACCCAGATTTATTGGGGAACCACTATAAATTCCTTGTGTCCTTTGTGTGTGTTTATTTCTTTGTGTTGTGCTGTGTGCTTTTATTTATTCAGTTTTTCTGTTTATATATATCTCACTCTGCTTACACATATATATAACACTATTTTAAAACCACTATAAAACTAAGGAAAAGTTTTTAATACTCTATTCACCCCCCCCCCCTCCCCCTCTAGAGTAACTTAAGATCTAACCTCCACTTTCAATTGGTATCAGAGCAAGGTTGATCTTATTTACAGGCTAACACCTGGATCACAAAGATCAATTAGATCTCAAATTATTTTAGAGTTTTTACTTCATTCTATTTTCTGTTAAAAACTCATGGCACAAAACATGGAGTATGCAAGCACAAGACCTCTTATGTGCAATCTTAGCAAGTTTTCAATGTGGAAAGCAAGAATTAGGCTTTATATGAACTCTATTGATGAAGAGATTTTTAATGTTATTCTGACAGGACCTCCAGCACCTACAACAGCAGCAAGTACTGAAACCACAACAGACAACACTGCTGTCCCACCTCCTGAGTGGACTGAAGCTCAGAAAAAGCAGAGAAGTGCAGATGCTAAAGCCAAGAACATTCTGGCTCAAACAATGTCTGATGACATATTTCAAAAAGTGGTTTAATGTACTTCAGCCAGAGAGATTTGGATCTCACTGAATAATATGGTTGCAGGCTCTGCATATGAAAGGAAAGACAGAAGATCACACTTGATCTCTCTGTATGAAAATTTCAAGAAAGGAGAAATAGAGACAGTTGCTGATATGTACAATAGGCTCAGTCTCATAATAAATGAGCTGAAGACCTTGGATAAAGTGATCTCTATCATTGAGGTCAATGACAAGATCTTAATGTGCTTCCCCAGCACATGGGATTCTAGAATCTGGCCAATCAAGTAAGCCAGAAGCCTCAATGAGATTACCACTAAAGCATTGTTGGGCAAGCTCAAATCCTATGAGCAGCTCATCAAATCCAGGGAAGCTGAAGCATCCACTTCTTCTCCAGCAACAAAGAAAGAAAAGAGCATAACTTTCAAAGCAGCTGATGCAGAAGAAGAAAAGACTCTAAAAGATGAGGAGTTTATGAGTCTCATAGCCAAGAGATTTTACAAAATGGCTAAGAAGGACTTCAGAAAGAAATAATCCAGATCAAGAGAAAAGCAAAGGTATGACAAATCAACTCCTAAAGAAGTTATTTGTTATGGATGCAGGAAACCTGGACACTACCTGACAGAATGTCCAGAAAATTAAAAGAAAGAGAAGAAAAAGGATAAAGAAGAGAAGAGAAGCTCCAGCAAATCTTCCTCCCACAAGCACAAAAAGAAGGGAAGAGGATTTATAGCAGAATCCTGGAGTGACACTGAATCAGACTCATCATCCAGCTCATCTGATGATGATGAAGAAAATTCAAAGGAAAGTGACCAATGTCTGATGGCAATATATGACTCAGCCAGTGAGTCAGAATATGCTTCCTCATCCAGCTCTAATGATGATGAAGAAGAAAGAACATTCTGCATAATGGCTATCAATGCCTCAGGACATAACTTTGAAGAAAAAACAGAATCTGAAGCAAAAGATGATGCAGATCAGGTATTATCTAACTTTGATTTTACTTCAGTTAAATTCAAAGCTGAATTCAAAGTTCTTTGCTTAGACTTACTAAAATCTGAGAAAGATATTATCTCACTCAGAAATAAGCTAGCTGAAATGAATAATATAAGTGAAGAAAATAAAAATCTTAAAAAAGATTGGGCTGCCTCCAGGGAACATATTGTTCTCATTGAGAGCAAGTTGTCTGAAGCCAAAAAAGTTTGAAGAATCCCTAAATGGGAGAAGCATCAAACTGATGGACATAACAAGCACAGTAAATGCTAGACTTAATAGCAAACTGGGCTTGGGTGCCTCATCAAGTGAGCCACATCTGATTAAGAAGAATATATTATCTACACCCATAAAATTCATATCTGCTAAAAGCAAAGAGGCTGTAGAAGTAAATAATGATGTTTCAAGCAAGTCTGTTAAGAATAAAAGAATTCAGAAGAATTCGTCGAACGGAGCTCGACAAAAAGATTTCAATCTGTCGAACGGAGATCGACGAAAACTGAAAATAGATTTTCAGTATAGTAATTACATGGACAGCGTTCGACGAAATCATGTACATTCGTCGAACGGCGATCGATGAATTTACCCAAATTTGTCGAACAGATACTATACACAGAATTTCAGGAATTCTAATTCTAAACACACTAAGAATCTTTTTACTGAATGGATTATACCTCCAAGGAGATATCATCCACAAGGCTATAAGGATCAGCCTGAAATGTCCTTTATTTCAGAATATTGTGGTAAGACAAAAGGACCCAAGGTAGTCTGGGTCAAAAACAACTAGTTTATGTTTATGTCTTTGCAGGTACACAGCTGTCCAAGAACAAGTGAAAAATGGTATTTGGACTGTGGCTGTTCAAAACATATGGCAGGGAACATGGCAAATCTGAACAATTACAAGGCAAAGCTTGAACCAAAAGTCATATTTGGAGACTCCAACTGTGGACAGACCAAAGGCTATTGAAAATTCAAGGTTGGAGAAGGCACCTTCAGAGAAGTAGCTTATGTAAAGGGACTAAAGCATAACCTTATCAGCATAAGTCAATTATGTGATGAAGGGTATCAGGTAACATTTAATAAATTGAACTGATTTATTAAATCTACTGATAATATTACTGTTTTATCAGGTATTAGACAAGGTAATATATATTTAGTGAATTTTAATTCATCTACTTCAGAAGTTTGTTTATTTAGTGATGTAAGCAAATCTAGTGAACTTTGGCATAAGAGATTAGGACATGTAAATCTTAGGACCATTGCTAAATTATCTAAGGACAATCTTGTTAGAGGTTTACCCTTAGGTTCATACAAGAAAGAAGGTCTTTGTAGGGCATGTCAACTAGGCAAGCAAACTAAAAATAGCTTTAAATCATTATCTAAAAGTGATTCACCTAGAATCTTATATTTGCTACATATGGACCTTTTTGGACCTATAGCAACAAAGAGTTTAGGGTGGAAGTCTTACACTCTAGTTATTGTAGATGACTTCTCTAGATTCACTTGGGTGTTCTTTTTGAGAGAAAAGTCAAATAACTTTAAAGTTCTTACAGACTTTCTTAAGAGCATACAGATTGAGTACTCTACTGTAGTTGCATTGATCAGAAGTGATCATGGTACTGAGTTTAAGTCTCTTCTTATGCAAGAATTCTGTGAGATGGAAGGTATCATGCATTGTTTCTCAGCTCCTAGAACTCCTCAACAAAATGGGGTAGTTGAAAGGAAAAATAGAACTCTAATTGAATCAGCAAGAACATTGCTTGCAGATGCCAACTTGCCCCTATCCTTTTGGGCAGAGGCTGTTAGCATAGCAAATTATGTTCTGAATAGAAGTTTGATACACAAACTTAAGGGAAAGACTCCTTACGAATTATTTAAAGGGAAGAAACCTAAAGTTAACTATTTTAGAGCATTTGGCTGTAGATGTTTCATTCACAATAATGATAAGAAATACCTTAGGAAATTTGAACCAAAATCAGATGAAGGAATTTTCTTAGGTTATTCACTAATCAGTAAAGCATATAGGATTTATAATAAATCTACTCTCAAAATAGAAGAATCTATGCATGTCTCCTTTGATGAAACTAACATGTTTTACAAGGAGAAGATTCCTTCTACCATAGAAAATCTGCAGGTACCTATATTATGTGAGCAGCTAGATCAATTAGCTCTACATAAAGAAGGAATTTTGAACCCTGAACAGCAGAATGATGAAGAGAGTGAAGAAGAAAATCTCCCAGATTTTGCTGAAAGTTCAGAACAGATAACAGCAGATCATTCTTCACAAGATATAGCAGCTGAACAAATTCCCCAAGTGGAAATTATTGCTAAACCAGCTCCAACTGTTGACCACATCACAGTTAGAGATCATCCAATATCACAAGTGATTGGTGATATTTCAGCAGGTGTGGAAACAAGGAATCAAGTAAATCAGAACACGATGCACACATGTTTTCTCTCTCAGATTGAACCTCAATCTCTACAAGATGCAGAACAAGATCCCAACTGGATCATTATTATGCAAGAGGAACTCAATCAGTTTGAGACAAACAAAGTATGGGATTTGGTTCCTAGACCAAAAGACCATCCAGTGATTGGCACCAAATGGATCTTCAGGAACAAGCTAGATGAACAAGGCAACATTGTAAGAAATAAAGCAAGACTGGTAGCCCAAGGATATTCACAGGAAGAAGGGATTGATTATGATCAGACCTTTGCTCCTGTTGCAAGACTTGAAGCAATCAGAATATTTCTTGCATTTGCTGCATATAAAAAGTTCAAGGTATATCAAATGGATGTAAAGAGTGCTTTCTTAAATGGAGAAATCAAAGAGGAAGAATATGTGGAACAACCACCAGGTTTCATCTCTCCAACTCAACCCTCTTTTGTATTTAAGCTTAAGAAATCTCTTTATGGTCTCAAACAAGCTCCTAGAGCATGGTATGAGACTTTAGCTAGTTTTCTATTGGAAAACAATTTCTGTATGGGCATAGTAGATAAAACCTTATTTTCCAGGATACATAAAAATAAAACTTTGCTAGTTCAAATATATGTAGATGACATTATTTTTGGTCTACTTATTCAAATTTATGCAAAAGATTCTCTAATCTAATGCAATCTAAATTTGAAATGAGTAGTATGGGTGAGTTATCATACTTCCTTGGTCTTCAAGTGAAGCAAACTCCAAATGGAATCTTCATATCCCAATCTAAGTATGCTAAGGAATTAGTGAAAAGATTTGGTATGTCTGATTCTTCCACCATGAAAACACTCATGCCCTCAAATGCTGTTGTTGATCATGATGAATCAGGGAAACCTGTTGATTCAAAAGTATATAGAGCAATTGTTGGCTCATTACTTTACTTAATAGCTAGTAGACCTGACATAATGTTTGCTACATGTATTTGTGCTAGGTTTCAAGTTAACCCCAAAGAATCTCATCTAATTTTATTAAAAAGGATTTTGAGATATATAAATGGTTGCCCTAATCTAGATCTTTGGTATCCAACAGCATCTGAATTTGAATTAACTGGATTCTCAGATTCAGATTATGCAGGATGCAGAGTAGACAGGAAAAGCACATCAGGAACTTGTCAGTTTCTTAGTGATAGGCTTGTATCTTGGTTTTGTAAGAAACAGACATCTGTGTCAACATCAACAGCTGAAGCTGAATACATTGCTGCTGGCAGTTGATGCTCACAGATGTTGTGGATACAAAATCAACTCCTAGACTATGGTGTCAACTTAAATAATTCAACTATATTTTGTGACAATACTAGTGCAATATCTATAACACAAAATCCAGTTCTCCATAGTAGGACTAAACACATAGACATTAGGCACCACTTCCTTAGGGATAATGTGGATAAAAATAAAATTTGCCTACAATTTATTTCTACTGATTTACAAAGAGCTGACATTTTCACCAAGCCATTGGATGAAAAGAAGCATATCTTCTTTATAAATCAAATAGGAATGATAGATGGAGACTCAATTTGTTAAAAAAATTAATTTCTATTTATCCCCCAAAATTCGTCGAACGAAGGACGACGAATTTGCATCATTTGTCGAACGGTGGTCGACGAAACCTCTTAACCTCAGAGTCGATAAAGAAAATTTCACCTGTAGAACGGTGATTGACGGAAAAGATTTTTTTTGTTTTTGTCGAACGCCGTCTGACGTAGACATAAAGTCTTTGACTTCTGCTTTTATTAGGTTTTTGCCGAACGCCCTTCCACAAATGCGCCCCCCTTCTCCGGTCTATATAATCTTTATTTTTTATTTCTTAATAGATCGCGCCTACAGAAATCGTCTCCCTGCAGTTCCCCTCTGCACTTGATCTTTTTCTCTCTATTGCAGGTACGAATGTCGATCTCTCAAGCCGCGCTCTACTAGATGAAGTTTGACGCCGGTTTTGACATCGATATGGCATCATTCGCACAATCCGACCAAGTATTCAAAGATATTCTTCAACTCTTTGAAGAACAACAGCTAAAAAAGTTCATGAGCACCAGAATAAAATTGCACATCGCAGAAATCAAAGAATGGGCTTGCACGGCTAAGCTAGAGGATGAGAGCATAACTGGAACAATTTCAGGTCATCGGGTCTCTCTTTCCCCAACTATTTTATCTGAAGTTTTTTGCTTTTGAGAATGGTGATGATGATATAGAGATAAGTTCTGATGAATATAAGGAAGCTTTGATTAAAATGGGTCATTCTACTGGAAACCCCAATCATCTGCTTAAGAAAAACTTGTCCTTGGAATACAAGTTTTTATCAGATATTGTTGGAAAGGTGTTGTTAGGCAAGACAACAGGTCATGACTGTATTAAAAGGCACCAATTTCTGTTGATGGTGGCCTTAATGGAAAGGAAAAAGTTAATTGGGGATCAATACTTTTTGAGTTGATTAAGCAGAAGATATCTAAGGATAGTGTTTTTTTGGAAGAATTTTAGGTATTGTATTGCAGGAAATGCACCAAGACCTTCTGGTCTCTCCCAAGGTAACCATAAATGCTAGCAAGAAGCTGACCTCAGCTCTCTTTGCAAAATGGGACAGGGTGTTTCCCAAGAAGAACCCAGGAGCAGTTGCACAAAAGAAAACTTCTGAAGGCACCGGGACTGAACAAGTCACTCCCTCAACCCTTCTAGAAGCTCCTTCTCCTCCTCCTCTTGTTTCTTCTCCTCCTCTCCAATCTCCACCTCAGCATTTTCCCCCTGCACAAACTCCACCTCCAAATTCTCCTACACCAATTGATGACAATCCACCTCCTTCATTTACTCTTCTATCTCCTCACACTTCTCCACCTCCATCTCCTATGCAAGATGACCATCAGTCACCCATACACCACTCTTGCCCTATTCATTCAGACATCCCTCAACAACATGCCAATGTTTCAAACATCTTTGTACCCACTTCCATTCCATCTACTTCTCAATCATCTTCATCTCATCCACCTGAAATGTTATTTCTACACTTCCAATCTGTTGCTGATCAAATTCTTGATTACACTCTTCCTAAGCTAGATCAAATCTTGGATGCAAAACTTGCTCCGGTTCATCATATTCTGTCAAATCTTGACTCCATCTTGGATGCAAAACTTGCTCCAATTCTTTTAGCCATTTCTGAATTATCTTCTAAAGTATCTTCAACTCCCTCCTCTCTTTCTGTCCCTTCTTCTAGGGGCCTAGATTCAGGTCTCCCTGAAGCTAGGCAGGGGGAGATGCCTTATGAAGAAGCTCCAGAAGCTCCAGATTCAGAAGCTCTAGTGTTTGAAGAAGATCAAGAAGCCCCGGTTTATGAAATTCCAGTATTTGATTCAGTTTTTGATTCAGAAATGATTGACTTTTTAGAAATTCCAGTCATAGAGGAGACAAAAACATTCTATATTCATCCTTATTTAGATATTATTCATTTGCTGTCTAAGTTCAATACTATTTACTCAGTTCTGCTAAGATTTTATGAATATTCTAGAGCAATTGTTCCATGCAATGCTCCCTTAGATAAAGTTCTGTTGAAAAAGATCATCAAAAGTTTTAAAGCTCAGACTACAGAGCCAGCTCCTACTTCAGTTCAAGTTCAAACTCAAGCTCCAGTTCAAGCAGAAGAATCAGCTGTAATTGCATAAGAAATTATCAGTTGTTGGGGAAATGATTTATCTTAACCCCTAGAAATGAGTAGAAAATGATTTCTCAGAGTGAAAAATTAGTTTAAGTAAAATATGCGTTGAATAGTAATCGACGCAACGTCGAAGTGTAGTCGACGCATCTCTCATACTGAGTCGAAGTAACTCTAAACAGAATTCGACGTAACCAAAGTCGACGTAACTCTGATTTCTAGACGACGCACCCAGTAAAGTCGACGCACCTCAGTCGACGCTCCTTCCATATTTTCTTCTCGACGTCTAGCCAGGATGAAATCGACGCTTACGTCGAATAGTAATCGATGCACGTCGATATCTGTGACAGATTCAAAAACTCGCCAGATCTCTTTCCTTCTTTCTGTAGATCTGAATTTTATGGAATTATATTATTCTCTTCTAGCCGTTCTGAACCAGTCTTTCCTTCTAAATGATTCTTGGCTAATTTGATTAAGATTATTATGGACATTATTTGAAAATAGAATGATCTCTTTCCTTCTACAGATATAATGATTATGGAAACTTTTCTCTCTTACTATTTCTCTGACTGCTAATTGGTTATTCTCCTATAGCAATATTTTTGAATAAACAGAGCTATAAATACAGAAGGAGGTCGGCAAAGAATAATAAGAAGTGATCCACTCCATTTCTGAAAAAGAGGAAAAGCTCCCAAGAGAGAAGAAAGAGAAAATTGAGAAAAGTGAAAGAGTGTTGCAGCAAGAAAAAACATTCTTCTTCTTCTACTACCTTCTGAAGTCATACTGCTGCAAATTTCTGAAAGATCTCACTGAAAGAGAGAAAGGCCTACAATCTCCTTCTCACTATAGAAGAGAGATTACATTCACTATACTTGTGTTTCTAATCTTCTTGCTAGGAAGAAGATTCCTTCTTGCATAAATTGCTTCTTAATCTTGTTCTTCTTCTTGTTCTTATTCTTCTTCTTCTTCTCATTCATATCCTTATTTCAAATTTCAATTGTGTAAAAGAGTTTTAAGAATCTCTCTTCAAAAAATTCAGTTGTAGTGGTTCTAAGAGTCTCCTTATCAAAAGACTCAGGCTAGTTCTAAGAGTCTCATTAACAAAAGACTCAGTGCATGATAGTGAATTCTTACCAAGGGGGTAGAAGAGTGGACTACCCAAAGTTTGGGGAACCACTATATTTCTTTGTGTTGTGGTGTGATTTTCTTTTTGCTATTTGCTTAATTCTTGTTGGTGTGTGGGAAGCTTAAATCTGTGAATATTACACACACATATATATCTATATATTTGTTAACTTTGCACAAAATATTTTTAAATCTCTATTCACCCCCCCCCCCCCCCCCCCCCTCTAAAGAATTCTAGTGAGGTTAACTGTGCACTTTCAATTGGTATCAAAGCGAGGTTGATCAAAAAGGGGTAACTCTTTGATCAAGAAGATCCTACCTCATATATATATATATTTCTAAAAACTTTTTATGGCACAAATCAAAGATTATGCTTCCACCAGACCACCAATGTGCAATCTTGAAAAGTTTGCACTTTGGAAAACAAGAATTAGGATCTATATGAATTCTATTGATGAAGAATTGTTTAATTTTATTTTGACAGGTCCTCCCAAGCCTTATAGAAAGGACTCAAGTGGTAAAGTGACTCAAACACTTGTCCCAAGGGCTGAGTGGACAGATGATGAGAAGAAGGCAAGAGCATATGATGCAAAAGCTGTGAACATTCTTGTCTCAACCCTCTCAGATGAAATCTTTCAAAGGGTTGTTGACTGTGAATCAGCCAAAGAAATCTGGGAGGCTCTTACAAAGATGGTAGAAGAAAGTGTTGATGAAAGGAAAGATAGGAAGGCTCTATTGATCTCCCAATATGAGAACTTCCAAAAGAAGAATGAAGAAAGCATATCTGAGATGTATGACAGATTTAGTCTGATCATCAATCAATTAAGGAACTTGGATAGAGAGATATCTCTCACAGAGATCAATGACAAACTATTAATGAGTCTCCCAAGTTCATGGGACTCAAGAATATGGGCAATAAGAGATACAAGAGGACAAAAGGAAATCTCAACAGATGCCCTCTTAGGAAAACTCAAATCCTATGAGCAACTACTGAAAACCAGAGAAGAGAAGGAAAGAAGGGAAAACACTCCAACCTCTTCAAAAGATAGAAACATTGCATTAAAAGCAACAGAAGAAGAAACCCCTATTACTGAAGAAGAATTATTCAGTCTCCTGGCCAGAAGATTCAAGAAATGGGTCAGGACAGATGGGTCTAGAAGAAGAGAGTCAAAACCAAGGTATGATAAGACTCCTACTAAAGAAATTTTTTGTTATTCCTGCAGGAAAACTAGACATATTGCTCCAGAATGTCCAGAAAATGCTGAGAAAAAGAAAGATCTGAAAAAGAAAGATCTCAAGAAAAAAGAGAAGAAGAAAGAAAGAGGCTTCATTGCAGAAGCTTGGAGTGAAACAGATTCTGAAAACAGCACTTCATCTAAAAGTGACAATGAAGAGTCTAAGCAAAAAGACCTATGCTTAATGGCTCTTGGAAGCTCAGAAAAAGAATGTGTTGCTGAATCATGGAGTGAAACAGGATCAGAAGGAAGCATCTCTTCTGAAGATGAAGAAGAAAATTCAACAACAAAAGCAAATATCCTCGTTCTCATAGAGTAATCTGAGGATAAGGATGAGGTGAGCATTTTTGATGAAATAGATTTTCTATGTGATGATTTCAAAAATGATTTTAAAGGATTCTCTCTAGATCAGCTAAAAGCTAAACAAGAAATTAAGGATCTAAATGAACAAATTAATATGAGAAATATAGAGGATACATGTTAAAAAAATTATGAACTAAGGTGTAAAATCTATAAAACAGAAAAGGAAATAGAAAGTGTTAAAATAGAAAATCAACTCCTTAAGAATAAGGTATCCCAGGCAAAAGCTTTTGAAGAATCTATAAAAGTCAGAAGCCAGACACTTAAAGAAATCACTGAAAAACAAACAATAAGACATAAGAATCTGGGGCTAGGGGATGATCCTTCAACCAGTTCAATACCATCTACCAAACATGCTTGGATCAGCCCTGTTAAATTTACTAAACCCATCAAATCAACAAACTTAGAAGAAGACTCACAAAATAAAGAAAACTTCACCCTCAAAGAGACAAACCATTTTGATGAATCATCATCATACCATTTAGAAGAAGACGAACAAACTCATTCTGAGAAGGCAACTAGGCCAAAAGAAACAATTCATAAAGAAATAAATCTCCCGCCAGAAAAAGGGAAAAATAAAATCTGTAAAGACACATTTGCGTCGACTTCATATCGACGCATGAATGATAGTACGTCGAACTTTACTCGACGCAATCTCTCAGAAACTTCGACCTTAAATCAACGCATGAATAAAATTGCGTCGACTTATAATCGACACAACTACTTCCATAAATCGATTCCAGATCGACTCAATCTAGAGAAAGCGCCGAATATAAATCAACGCAACTCTCAAAATACGTCGAATACCTATCGACGCATAAATTCTCAGAGTAACTTAAATTCAGGACATATCTATCCTTCAAAAATTTTCTATCTTAACCCTCATTTAGAACCCATTCATCCTAATCAAAATTTCTATCCAAATCAAAACTTCTATCCTAATCTAACCTTCCATCTTAAACAATAATTTTATCCTAATCAACACTTATATCCCTCTTTAAACTCAAATTACCATAATCTAAAGACAAACAGGTGTTATATCTGTAATAAAACAGGTCACATTGTCAAACAATGTTGGCATAATCAATTCAATAATGTATAAAATTAGTGCAAGGCTGACTTAGAAAACCATAGAATTAGGAAGTAATAATCTCTCAAGAAAAACCTCGAATTTTCAGAAAAATAAAAGTCACGACGATTCCTTGATCGATGCATCATCAAAAGTGTTAAAACCGACGCATACATCGACTTCCACTCGACGCAACGTCAACTTCATGAAAAAGAGCGGCAATACTAAAATATTTTCGGTCACATCTACTGTAGTACCGAATAAACCTCGAATTGTGTCTCGTTTCGACGTTTCACCTGACTTAAATAAACTCTTCAGTTAGAAATCTGCACGCTCTCTGCATCTCTCATCCTTCTCACTTCTCAGTCCAGCCATCTCTTCCTCTCTCGGTATCAAAATGGATCCCAAGATCAACTCTGGTTTCGATATTGATCTTGATTCCTTCCAAGCCGCCGCCGAAAACTACAAGTACATCATAGCTCTTTTCACTGAAGTCAGTCTGAACAAACTCATTTCAACAAGATGCAGACTCCTGGAAATAGAACTCACTGAGTTGATGAATCATGTTCAGATATCTGAACAAGGAGAGATTACAGGAACAATCCATGAAACACCTGTCTCAATCTCTGCAGAACATCTTAGGGACACCTTTGATCTTCCATCAGGTACACACCAACACTATCCTTGTTCAAATCAAAAAGGGAAAGCAAATTATTTTCTAAGAGTAGCTAAATGAATATTCATCATCATTCCCTTATCAGGCAGTGAACCTGTGGAACTCACCCCTGAGGAAATCAAAAACTTATTAATCACCATGAAATTCTCCAGAGATAGACCAATCAACTTAAAGAAAATAGACTTCTCTGATGAATATAGGCTCTTGGCAGACATAGTAGGAAAAATACTACTATGCAAAATCTCTGCCCATGATGCAGTGCCCAAGCAGCAACTGAACATTATGGGGGCCCTTGTACTGAAAAAGAAGATAGACTGGGCCAGCTGCTTACTGAAGATGATAGGCTACAAATATTCTCATAAAGAGAATGCCTACATGAGGATCATGAGTCAGGTACTCCTTCACTCCTTCCCTGACCTATGTAGGTCAAAAGGAATTCTCATTCCTCCTGGAAAAAGGATGTCCATAGCCCTCTTTTCAAAATGGACCAGGCAAATCCCCAAGCCTGGTTCCATTCCTGAAAGGACTCCCCCTCCTCCTAATTCTCCTGTGCATCCATCTTCACTTCCTCCTCCACATACAGACATCTCTTCCCTACCAACATCATCCACACCAATAGTTTCCACTACCCTCACACCTCCTACCTTAACTACATCTTCACATGCACCAATTCAATCACCACCTCTTCCTCCTCCTACAATCGCATCCTTTCTACCTACATCATCTCCTATACCTCATATATCAACAATCACTTCTCCACCTTCATCCCCTCCACCAACACACCCTGAACCATCTCCATCCACTGAAACTCTCATCACTCAGTGTATCCAGTCAGCAGCCCAAAGATTTCAAGAAATGTTGGATGGACACTGCCTTCAAATTCACTCCTCTATCAGGCACATGCAAACCCAGTTGGATGGGGTAAATGCCTCTGTGCAAGTACTCAAAACCTCTATGTCTTCATCTAAGGTTACTAAATCATTCTTAACCTCCTTGGCTAAGAAGGTCAAGAAGGGGGAGAAGCTAGATGAAGAACAGCTCTCCAGTCACAAATCTCACCCACACAAATCCTCTCCAACATCAAAATCTGATAGTCTTGCTCTGCTTAAGACCATTGGGAATGAAATAGTACCTGAGCTACATACTATAGAACAGATAACAGATGTACTCTCTATAGCAAGAGAAGCTGAACAACAAGTAGTTCTCTTTCAAGGGGAGGCAAGTAGAGTAGAGAAAGAAGTTGAAAAGGAAGCTGAAGTTGAAAAGGAAGCTGAGGCTGAAGGAGTGGATGAAAGTGAGAAAGTCAAAGAAGCTGAAGCTCAGGGGGAGCCAGATGCTGTCATAGCTGAAGCTGGAGCTGGGAAAGAAGCTGAAGAAGCAGAAATAGAAGGTATAAAGGAAGTTCCATCTCAGGAGCAGATTGCTTTGACTCAGGGGGAGCTGAATGAACATCCTGCTACAACCTCTATAAAAAGACCTGATCTCCCTTTAGTATTCTCCAGGAAGAGAAAAACTCCTCCTACTCCTCCTGAGTGATATTTTGAACAATTTTGATATACTATATTAATGCTTAAGTGTTGATGATTTCTTTTTCCATTTTCTTCTGATTACCTAATATATCTCTTTTCTATAAATATGCTTTGATGTGTTGATTAAAAGCTGATAAAATTTCTCTCTAAATAGGGTTAAGACAAATAGGGGGAGATTGTTGGGGAAATGATTTATCTTAACCCCTAGAAATGAGTAGAAAATGATTTCTCAGAGTGAAAAATTAGTTTAAGTAAAATATGCGTCGAATAGTAATCGACGCAATGTCGAAGTGTAGTCGACGCATCTATCATACTGAGTCGAAGTAACTCTAAACAGAATTCGACGTAACCAAGTCGACGTAACTCTGATTTCTAGTCGATGCACCCAGTAAAGTCGACGCACCTCAGTCGACGCTCCTTCCATATTTTCTTCTCAACGTCTAGCCAGGCTGAAATCGACGCTTACGTCGAATAGTAATCTACGCACGTCGATATCTGTGACAGATTCAAAAACTCGCCAAATCTCTTTCCTTCTTTCTGTAGATCTGAATTTTATGGAATTATATTATTCTCTTCTAGCCGTTCTGAACCAGTCTTTCCTTCTAAATGATTCTTGGCTAATTTGATTAAGATTATTATGGACATTATTTGAAAATAGAACGATCTCTTTCCTTCTACAGATATAATAATTATAGAAACTTTTCTCTCTTACTATTTCCCTGACTGCTAATTGATTATTCTCCTATAGCAATATTTTTGAATAAACAGAGCTATAAATACATAAGGAGGTCGGCAAAGAATAATAAGAAGTGATCCACTCCATTTCTGAAAAAGAGGAAAATCTCCCAAGAGAGAAGAAAGAGAAAATTGAGAAAAGTGAAAGAGTGCTGCAGCAAGAAAAAGTCTTCTTCTTCTTCTACTACCTTCTGAAGTCATACTGCTGCAAATTTCTGAAAGCTCTCACTGAAAGAGAGAAAGGCCTACAATCTCATTCTCACTATAGAAGAGAGATTACATTCACTATACTTGTGCTTCTAATCTTCTTGCTAGGAAGAAGATTCCTTCTTGCATAAATTGTTTCTTAATCTTGTTCTTCTTCTTCTTCTTATTCTTCTTCTTCTTCTCATTCATATCCTTATTTCAAATTTCAATTGTGTAAAAGAGTTTTAAGAATCTCTCTTCAAAAAATTCAGTTGTAATGGTTCTAAGAGTCTCCTTATCAAAAGACTCAAGCTGGTTCTAAGAGTCTCATTAGCAAAAGACTCAGTGCAAGATAGTGAATTCTTACCAAGGGGGTAGAAGAGTGGACTACCCAAAGTTTGGGGAACCACTATATTTCTTTGTGTTGTGCTGTTATTTTCTTTTTGTTATTTGCTTAATTCTTGTTGGTGTGTGGGAAGCTTAAATATGTGAATATTACACACACACACACACACACATATATATATATATATTTGTTAACTTTGCACAAAATATTTTTAAATCTCTATTCACCCCCACTCTAGATAATTCTAGTGAGGTTAAATGTGCACTTTCATCAGTTGTTTTGATTTTCCAGTTTTTGTTCTTGATGAATCCCCAATTCCAGACTTTGATGAAATATGGAAAGCAGAAGATGAAGCTTTTGAAGCTGAAGAGCAAAGAGTCAAAGCTCTTAAATCGATCAATGACTTATATGATGATCCAATTCAGTCTTCTGATTCCAATGAGGATGATAATGAAAGTGATTCTGATGATACACTATCAAAGAAGAGAAAGAAAAGGAAAGCAAAGTCAAAGGCTGTCCCCAAGCCTCCCAACCCTGATAGTGATATCCCTTATTATATTCTCCATGGCATTACTCTTGACAAAGATACTCCACAATGGATGAAGTTCTCAAGGAATGAAAACAAAAGAAGAAAGAAGATGAGGAAGACTGGTTATTATTCTGACAAGCCCGTCAATTATAACCATCCTCCTCCTCCTCCTCCAGCAGCAGGCTCAGCAGCACCATTTTCCTCCTCTCAGAAATCCACACCTTAGCAATCAAGGAGACCAGCTAGCACAAGTGGTCATCAGAGATCTTGGTCTTCGGGACATACTTCAAGTTCTTCCAGAAATATTTCTACAGAATACAAATATCATATATCTGATGGATCCATGCACAGGAAAAGAAATATTCCTTCTGACCAACCTTCAGTACAGGACACTGATCTTGATGAAATACCTTATTTCCCAATTGATACAGAAGCTGAAGAAATAGCACAGATGGCTAGATTCAAGGAGTCAATTGCCACAACTCAGATAAATAAAGCTAAAGCTGAAGGAAAGGATTATTTTCAGTATTCAACTATGTCAGAATATAGAAGAAAAGAATTTGAAAAGTATAAATCAAAGAATCTTTTCAATGCTGAAGAATTCTTGATCCAGCACCCACAAGCAGTTGTTATTCAAAGCAAATCTCAAACCATTCTGGGAGCTCAGGATCTCTACTTGAGTAAGAAGAAATCAGAAGATCCTAACAGAAAAATCATTTTCAAGCCTTCATCAGCAAAGAAATGAAAAAGGTTCAGACATTATTGTGTCTTTTTATTGTCTTCTTGTTGTAACATTTCTAAACTCAGAGCACTATGATTTATTCTATCTGCTGAAATGGATTTACATTCTGTCAGATATATATATTTTTGCTCTGTTGTTTATTTTTCTATTGTATTTAATTGATTGATTGTCAAATAGTATCCTAACCCAAATATGGGGAGATTGTTGGAACAACCCTATTACTGATTTGGGCTAGGATCACTATATGTTGAACTAGGATCAAGTTGACCCCACTGTATAGTTTAAGGGTCAAGTCTTTAGGCTGATAGAATAGCTAGAACTTAAGGAAAAATCTAAGTTCCCAGCGTTCGACAAATGGCTATCGGCGCTCGACAGATGGTTGTCAGCGCTCGACGAATTCCTGCCAGCGCTCGACAGTTCTCCATCCAGCGTTTGACAGATTTCCAGCCAGCGTTCGACATTCTCTGAGCAGCGCTCGACAAATTCCAGCCAGCGCTCGACAAATTCTTTATTAAGGCTCAGATCGACAAATATTGATTCCAGATCAATTAATACTTTAATATCAGTTAGTTGTCAGTTCTCTGAACACAGATCGACGACTTCAACGGATCTATTCAAATATCCTTGAACGTATTCAAGACAGATACGTAAAGGATATTATATTCAGTTATTATATTCCTTTCTTTCCTCTTTCCAAGACAAAAATAGTTGTTGACAATTAATGCAAAGGAATATTACACGGCTAAGGAATTAAAGGACCTGCCAATGTCGTTTGGTATTTGTTGTTATTCCAAGAAAGATTTAAAGGCTGATTATTCTATTCCAAAAATAGAATATATCAAATACAGACTTTATTGTCTCAGAGCTCGATAGAATTCAAATCATTCTTACAGAATACAGAGAGAGACAATATACAAGAATAGAGAAAGAAAAGAAGAAGGACACTCTGTAAAAATATTCTCAGTCATCTTCTTCCTCAAGCATCAATCATCATCTCTCTGAGAACATCTTCTTCAAAGATCAATCAATCAGATATCTGCTGCAAGTTCAAGTCTTCTAAAAGAGCAACAAGGAATCTGAAGAACCTTTTCTTCCAGATCATTCTGCTACAGAAGATTTGTGTCTTCAAGAGAAAGCTTCTCCATCATCTGTCAAATACTTCAATCAGACAGGGGGAGCTTTACAACAAGTCCACTAGAGTCTTCTCTCAGCATCTTAACAGAGAAGAATATTATAAACTCTTTCTCACCTCTCCTGTACAGGGTTAATACTCCCTTCAAAAGTGTAAACCCCTGGTGGTAAGACACCTGAACAAAAAATCTAGTTGGTTTTGAGCACCTGAACAAAAGCTATGTGGTGTGTGGACACCTGATCAAAATCACCTTGGTGTTAGGGCACCTGATCAAAATCACCTTGGTGGTAGAAGAGTGGACTACCCAGATTTATTGGGGAACCACTATAAATTCCTTGTGTCCTCTGTGTGTATTTATTTCTTTGTGTTGTGCTGTGTGCTTTTATTTATTCAGTTTTTCTGTTTATATATATCTCACTCTGCTTACACACATATATATAACACTATTTTAAATCCACTATAAAACTAAGGAAAAGTTTTTAATACTCTATTCACCCCCCCCCCCCCCTCTAGAGTAACTTAAGATCTAACCTCCACTTTCAAACTTGTTGTCAATTAGAAAGCTTGACAGAGTCTCATACCAGGCCCTAGGTGCTTGCTTTAAACCATAAAGTGCCTTTCTAAGAAAGTAAAAATAATCAGGATAAGTAGAGTCGACAAAACCTGAAGGCTGCTCTACATATACTTCCTCTTTGAGGTCGCCATTTAGGAAGGCTGACTTCAAATCCATTTGGTATACCTTGAAACCTTTGTATACTGCATAGGCTAGGAACAGTCTTATTGCTTCTAGTCTAGCTACTGGAGCGAATGTCTGATCAAAATATATCCCCTCCTCTTGTCTGTAGCCTTTTGTCACTAGTCTTGCTTTATTCTTAGTGATGATTCCATGTTCGTCCAACTTGTTCCTGTAGACCCATTTGGTTCCTATGATGTTGTGTCCTTGGGGTCTTGGAACCAATTTCCACACTTTGCATATTTTAAATTGGTTCAGTTCCTCCTGCATTGCGGCAATCCAAAATGGATCCTGATTTGCTTTCTCAAATTTCTTGGGTTCAATTTGAGAGAGAAAACTCAGGTACAATGCTTGATTTGCAGCTCTACTCCTTGTCAGCACGCCTTGGTTGACATTTCCTATTATCTGCTCTTGGGGATGATCTCTTACTTGTCTCAAGGCAGTTGGTAGAGTTCTGGGTACTTCTGTATGAGTTACCTCTTCAGGCTGCACTTCTTCAACCGTTTCTGTATCGTCTGCAGGTTCTACCTCTATTTCAACCATCACATACTGATTCTTATTGTTGAGTGAGGTGTCAGCCTTGTCTTCAATGGATAGCTTTTCTAATCTTTCCATTGTACCTGCATTCACTAGAGAACTAGACCAGCCCTTATGGATAAGGCTAGTCTCATCAAATACAACATGAACAGATTCTTTCACTGTTTGGGTATTGAGGTTGTATACTATGTATGCCCTGCTGTGTGAGCTGTATCCAACAAAAATACCTTCACAGCTTTTCTCAGCAAACTTAGTTAGTTTGGATTTCTCATTATTAAGGACATAGCATTTGCTACCAAAGATCCTAAAGTAGGATATAGTTGGTTTTCTGCCCTTCATTAGCTCATAGGGAGTTTTCTTGTGGTTTTTGATGATTGAGGCCTTGTTTATTACATGACAAGCAGTGTTGACAGCCTCTGCCCAGAAGTATTCTGGTAAGGAGGAGTCACTTAGCATTGTCCTGCTGGCCTCTATCAAGGTTCTGTTCTTCCTTTCAGCAACCCCATTCTGTTGAGGAGTTCTGGGGGAGGAGAATTCTTGGGAGATACCTAGGTCTTGGCAGAATTCTGTCATGGCCCCTGACTGAAATTCTGTTCCATGGTCACTTCTGAATTTGACCATAGTATAGTTCATTTCATTCTGGATCTGCCTGACAAAATTTTTCAAGATATCTAGGGTATCTGATTTCTTTTTGAGGAAGAATACTCAAGTGAACCTTGAGTAGTCATCAACAACTACAAGGGTGTAGGTCTTCCCTCCTAAGCTATGAACTGACATAGGACCAAATAGATCAATGTGCAGTAAAAATAAGCATCTTGTGGACTCTTTGTTAGAAATGCTTTTAAAGCTAGTCCTAGTCTGTTTTCCAAGTTGGCAGGCTTGACAAGGACCATCTCTGATGCACTTAATGTCAGGTCCATTTCTGACCAGGTTTTGTGAGAAAAGCTTGCCTATTGTCTTATAATTGATGTGTGCAAGTCTCTTGTGTCATTGTACACATATGGCCTCTTTGCCATTAACGACAAGACATATGGGCGTGGAAGAATTTATATTGAGGAAATTCATTCAATAAATGTTCCCACTCCGAGTCCCAGTTAAGGTAGTCTCAGAATCTGAGAACTTCTTAATTAGGCACTTGTCCTTGTGGAAAGTAATAACAAAGCTAGATCACAAAGCTGACTTATGCTTATGAGGTTGTGTCTCAACCCCTCCACATAAGCCACCTTTGTGATGGTAACTAACCCATTAGTGATGTTGTCGTAGCCCCTGGTCACTCCCTTTTCTGAACCTCCAAAGATAACAGTCGGTCCATTCTCCACAGGGATGAATTCTTTCAACTACTTTCTGGCTCCAGTCATGTGCCTAGAGCAGCCACTGTCCAAATACCAAATTGGAGATTGGTTGGCATTTGGATCTACCTGCAAAACAAATCACTTCCCCTTAGGTACCCAATAGGGATTGGGTCCTTGGTTTCTGTTAGGGTGATAGAATGGAATTGCAAACCTCAGAGGGTTCTGCACTCTCCTTGCATTGAGCCATGTTGGATTGAACCAACAGTCCAATGCAAAGTGGCCTACTTTCCCACAGCACCAACACTCATATCTGTTATATCTTCTCTTCTGCGCCATCATCTGAGTAGGACAGTGCTGATGAGCAGGAGAGAAGGCTTCTTGTCTAACAGACTTAGGGTGAACCTCATGTGTGTGAGCCAGGGGAGGAATTGACTTCACCACTCTTTGGTTCACCTTCTTGGGAGCAGGCTTTGTTGGAACAGCCTTTCCCATTCTCTTAACTGATGTTGCTGCAGGTCTATGGGCTGAAGGACTTGCTGTCAGCACCTTCTTATAAGAAGGTCTAGCTTCAGGATCTTTGCCCATGACTGGCTCCTGATTGAAACTAATACCAACTCTGAACTGTCCAGAGAAGGCGTCAGATATTGGCAGGATATTTTTGGACATTGAGAAGCTGGAAGCAAGTTTCTTCTCAGCCAACAACATTTTCTCAAGGTCCCTAATGACCTTGTTTTTCTGCCCTAACCCAGCATTCTTAAGCCTTATAGCTTCCTTAAGTTTGTCCACTTCTTTGCTCATAGAAGTTATCTTTTCAGCTGTCTCCTGGAGCTTGGATTGAACAGGCTTCAAGGAATTTAACTCCTTGGTTTGCACCTTGAGGAGTTTCTTACTCCCTATGAAGGCTTTCCATAAGGCTTTATATTGCCTTATTAGTTCAGATTCAACTTCATACTGGGATCTTGAGGCTGGGCTGTTGGCAACAGATACCTCCTCATCATCATGCAAAGAATCTGCTATTGATCCAGAATCAGAGGCAGATAAAGAAGTTCTGTGTTTTACCTTTCTAGGAGAGTTGTCATCCTGTTTGCCTTCATTGATGGCCATCAGTCCAATAAGTGCCTCATCCTTAGTCCAGAGGATCTTGAGTCAGAGTCACTCAACATTTTGGTCTTCTTTGCCACGAACCCCTTCTCAGAGGTTCTCTTGCTCCTAGAGCTTCTTCTCTCTTCATGGTTCCTTGACTCCCTTTTCTTGGAGGGGCAGTCGGCAGCCATGTGACCTGTTTTGCTGCAAGAATAGTAAACAGTATTATTTAAATCATGTTTACTGGAGTTGGATCTATACCTGTCCTCCCTGGGAGCCCTGGATCTGTCCCGATAGTCAGATCTTCTGGAGCTTGAGGAGGAGCTTCTGTTGTTGTCCCTCCTTCTTCTGTGTAGCAGCTTTCTGAATTGTTTTTAGAGGAGGGACACCTCTCTATCAGTGTCATCAGAGTCAGGGTAGCTGACTTCTGATTCCTCACTGTTCTCAGTTCTGTTCTGAGAAGCAGAGGTCTTGCCCTTGAATCTTTTGGTGCTCTCAGCCTTTAGAGCCACCGATCTTTCTCTTGAGCTCACCTTTGAGCTTTCTTCTTCTTCAGCCTTCCTTGTATTAAGCTGGAGTTCATGAGACAACAGCTTCCCGTATAGGTTCTTGGGCTCGATGTTGCCCAGTTGGCTCATCTCTCTGATGGCACATATCTTGATATCCCATTCCTTTGTGAGGGATCTGAGAAACTTGTCATTTAGATCAGAGTTTGTGAACTCTCTTTCGTAGTTTCTCAGGCCATTCACGATCTTGAAAAATCTCTCATAGCAGTTGGAGATAGTTTCATTCTTGCCTTGTTTGAAGGCTTCATATTCCTGGTTGAGGAGAGATTTCCTGTCATCCCTTACCTCTTCAGTACCCTCCATGTATACGATCAAGGAGTCCCACATCTCCTTGGCCATTTTGTAGTGAATCAGGTTCTGGAGGGTTGAATCATCTACAACACTTACAATAACATTCTGTGCCCTCTTATCCAGACCTGCCAAGGCTAGCTCGTCGTTGGTCATGTCTTCATATTTCTTTATTACCTTCCGCGTCGGATCAATGGTGGAAGGGCTTATGGGGACAAAAGGACCTGTTGGACTGCCAGATAGATTCTTGGATCGGCCGCTTCCATGAACAACCTAACTCTTTCCTTCTAGATGGGAAAGTTCTCCATCGTGCAGATCGGAAGTTTCATAGATCTCATCTCCCGATTTTGATCTCCACCGGCCATGGTGAGTCGTTCCTGATCTAGATCGGACGGTTAAGTCTTCTTTTGATCAACCTCGCTTTGATACCACTTGTTAGAGATGGAATGTTCACCTAGGGGGGGTGTTAGGTGATCTTGGTACTTTTTGAGTTATTAGCGCGAGTTATCAATATTCAAGCAATGCACAAAATTAACACGCAAGTAAATCACATCAGACGACAAAAGATCTATAGAGGTTCCTCAAGACCGGGTGTCTTGAGTAGTCCTCTCTCCCTCTGCGCCTACCCGGCAGTGTGCTAGGCTCGACAAACTCCGCCAAATCTTCAGGCCCTCAAGCCTTACAACTCGGACCCGCAAGTCCCAACAGCCTAGGCCCGCAAGCCCCTACTGCCCCCGAGCCCGCAAGCTCGACACTCAGGCCCTCAAGCCCTACAACACGGACCCGCAAGTCCCAACAGCCTAGGCCCGCAAGCCCCTACTACCCCGAGCCCGCAAGCTCGACAGATCGCACCTGCAAGGGCACTGCCCTGGCTCTCAAGCCTCACAGCTCTCCAGCCCTCAAGCTAGACAAATTCGGACCCGCAAGTCCACTGCCCTGGCCCTCAAGCGTCACAACTCTCCAGCCCTCAAGCTGGACAAATAGGCCGCAAGCCTTACAAGAAATTACAGTAAAGAGACTGTTACTTCTGCCGAATGAAGATCGGCAACTTTAGCCTGTTGAAGATTGGCTCCTTATGATTGAAGAAGATTCTTCTGATTCAGATCTTTGACAGTGCAGTTCTTCTTCAATCTCTTCTTAACCTGATGTTGAACGGCGACTTCTCAGTCAATGAAGATGACTGATTCTTTTGAGAACGCTTGAATCTTGTTCTCTTTCTTCTCCGCTGAATATACTGTTCTATTGAAGAGCGGCGGGATTCTTTTTCTCGTATATTTCTTTTTCTTGCACAACAAGCTTCTTTCTTTCTGATCGATTGATGTCGTATTAGGGCAACCTATTATCTCTTTTATAAGACTGCGAGGTCCCCAGCGGTCTTCTGAAAAAAGTGCCTTAAGTGTCAGACGCCCCTTTCCTTAAGAGCACGCGCTGATTAGACAATCAGGCGGCGACATTAAATGCTGACAGCACGTCCGCAAGATTTGAATTCTGTCTTGAAGATATTTGCATAACGACAAGCTATCTCTGACTATGTCGTAGCGATCTTCCTTCCTGCATTATGTCGTCGTGATCACATTTTTCTCTCGACGACATGTCTTCTTTACGACGATGTTTGTTCTTTCTCGATGACACTGTCACTTTGGTGAAGTCGACGATACTACGTCTTCTTTGTGTTCGACGATCTTGCTTCTGCGCTCGACGAACATGCCAAATCTCAGTGGTCGTCGGTCTTCCTTCTGAGCTCGACGATCTTCCTTCTGCATTCGACGAATAGCGTTCTGCGATCGACGAACTTGCCATCCTTCGTTCGACGATCGGCATTATTCGTTCGATGATCGGCATTATTCGTTCGACGATCGACATTCTTCGTTCGACGATCGGCATTCTTCGTTCGACGATCGGCATTCTTCGTTCGACGATCTTGCTATGTCTCGGCGATCGATGAACATGCTACTTCTCGGCGGTTGCTTTGCTCATCATCACAAAGACAAGCGTACTTTATCGACGATGTCTCCTATTTTTCTCGACGACATTTCTTTAATTTCCTGAGACTTTATGCTAGAGAAGTAATCAAATACAAAGTGAAGTTTTCTTGATTTGGTGACTTCTTCAAATCAGGAATCATGTGGGCAAGATTCCCAATAGTTTGCCATTATTCATCATCCTTAGTATCAAATGCTCTGTTGGAATAACCATGCTCGGTTGAGGGCAATGGCTTCGGCCCTAGAGAGGAACAATATTATGTGGGAGTTTTGTCTATGATAGGAGAGAGGAGGGGACTCACAATTTAGGGCTGGCATTTCAGACCTTCCACGACGCCGTGAGATCAAGGATGCCTTTTCTTGTCTCCTTTTGGTGGTCGACGACAATGTTAAGAACTGTAGAAATCCCTCTGAATGCCGATCGAAGCCTTCTTCCCTTTCAATTGGAATCCAGATCCTCCCATGTAGTGCCCAAGAAGCAAATAGAAGAGAATGGATAGCTTAAAGATCAACCATATCCCATTGCATAAACATCAAACACATCCCATTTAATGCTTTTCAACCTCTGAATTTAAGCGAATACTAAACATTACCTCATCACACAAATGAAATGGCAGCTGATGTGTGGTTCTCTTTCCGACTGCATGCGGCGGAAATGGTTTCAATTGCAGACGTCGTCATAGTCATTGTTTGGCCAAACATGCATTCTATGACGATGGCGTTTTTGTCCAAACTCACCGGAGAAAAAACATCGTGCCAAACGGGGCCTGAGGAGATGATGATGATGATGAACAAATACCAAAGAAGTGAAAGAAGAAGTCTAAGAACATGCCTGCAATTCTTGGAGAATTTCTCGTGGTCAAAGGCTGATCCATAAATTTAACATGGATTCTTTAGCTTTATAGATATAATTATAATCTTTATATACAAAATCTTGTGGGGATTGGATGAGAAAATTACAAAGAGGAACTATTATTATTAAGAGACCCATGCTCTGGATTGGAGAATAAAAGAACTATTATTATTATTATTATTATTATTAAGGCTCATGTTGTTTGCTTGAAAGAAACTATGTTTTATAAACAATGAAATTTGTTAAATCCCATTGAATATTGTTAGAAGCTCAGATGATTTATATTTAAGAAGTCAATATAAATCACCATTTCTAAGACCAGTTTGTATCTACAACCGACCAGATGCGCCCATTTTAATTACAAAAGAGAGTCCTTATAGTAATTCGAACATAGTTTTTCAAAAAAAATTCTAGTTTGAATCATTCTAGATATCAAGTCTTCCAAGCTTGAGGTTACTTTTAGAAGGATAAACTAAATAAATGTTGTCTGGTGTATACCTTCTGATCAGTTGGTGACTTCATCTTTGTTGGGTTAGTCAGCCATGCTTGAGCTTTGAAAAACAGACACCAAAAGTTATTAAAAAGGAGAGTATAATTACCATCTCTAGATCATTCTATCTATAAAAATGTATGTTCATGATTCAGACGAAAGCTCAGAAAAATGGGGAAATGGAGGTCGGGCTTAGGAGGCGCAGAGGAAGACACAAGCCATTGTTCCGTTCTTGGAGAGAAGGACGACATCAACCTCGTCGAGGTTACCAACGCTAGAGAGGAGAATGGACGCCACCACCAGAGAGAAGGGTAAGGACTGCGAGAGAGTATACGAAGTTGCGTCGTCCGTCGTCTGGTAGGAGACCAGCTGCTGTCGTCGACGGAAATCGACAGAGCTTTCGTCAAGCCTTAGCGGGATTTAGCGGGAATCCAAGGGAGAACAGTCGACATGTCTTCTTTACGACGATGTTTGTTCTTTCTCGATGACACTGTCACTTTGGTGAAGTCGACGATACTACGTCTTCTTTGTGTTCGACGATCTTGCTTCTGCGCTCGACGAACATGTCAAATCTCAGTGGTCGTCGGTCTTCCTTCTGAGCTCGACGATCTTCCTTCTGCATTCGACGAATAGCGTTCTGCGATCGACGAACTTGCCATCCTTCGTTCGACGATCGGCATTATTCGTTCGATGATCGGCATTATTCGTTCGACGATCGACATTCTTCGTTCGACGATCGGCATTCTTCGTTCGACGATCGGCATTCTTCGTTCGACGATCTTGCTATGTCTCAGCGATCGATGAACATGCTACTTCTCGGCGGTTGCTTTGCTCATCATCACAAAGACAAGCGTACTTTATCGACGATGTCTCCTATTTTTCTCGACGACATTTCTTTAATTTCCTGAGACTTTATGCTAGAGAAGTAATCAAATACAAAGTGAAGTTTTCTTGATTTGGTGACTTCTTCAAATCAGGAATCATGTGGGCAAGATTCCCAACAGTTTGCCATTATTCATCATCCTTAGTATCAAATGCTCTGTTGGAATAACCATGCTCGGTTGAGGGCAATGGCTTCGGCCCTAGAGAGGAACAATATTATGTGGGAGTTTTGTCTATGATAGGAGAGAGGAGGGGACTCACAATTTAGGGCTGGCATTTCAGACCTTCCACGACGCCGTGAGATCAAGGATGCCTTTTCTTGTCTCCTTTTGGTGGTCGACGACAATGTTAAGAACTGTAGAAATCCCTCTGAATGCCGATCGAAGCCTTCTTCCCTTTCAATTGGAATCCAGATCCTCCCATGTAGTGCCCAAGAAGCAAATAGAAGAGAATGGATAGCTTAAAGATCAACCATATCCCATTGCATAAACATCAAACACATCCCATTTAATGCTTTTCAACCTCTGAATTTAAGCGAATACTAAACATTACCTCATCACACAAATGAAATGGCAGCTGATGTGTGGTTCTCTTTCCGACTGCATGCGGCGGAAATGGTTTCAATTGCAGACGTCGTCATAGTCATTGTTTGGCCAAACATGCATTCTATGACGATGGCGTTTTTGTCCAAACTCACCGGAGAAAAAACATCGTGCCAAACGGGGCCTGAGGAGATGATGATGATGATGAACAAATACCAAAGAAGTGAAAGAAGAAGTCTAAGAACATGCCTGCAATTCTTGGAGAATTTCTCGTGGTCAAAGGCTGATCCATAAATTTAACATGGATTCTTTAGCTTTATAGATATAATTATAATCTTTATATACAAAATCTTGTGGGGATTGGATGAGAAAATTACAAAGAGGAACTATTATTATTAAGAGACCCATGCTCTGGATTGGAGAATAAAAGAACTATTATTATTATTATTATTATTATTATTATTAAGGCTCATGTTGTTTGCTTGAAAGAAACTGTCTTATAAACAATGAAATTTGTTAAATCCTATTGAATATTGTTAGAAGCTCATATTTTATTAAAATTTCTTTAAAAACAGGATGATTTATATTTAAGAAGTCAATATAAATCACCATTTCTAAGACCAGTTTGTATCTACAACCGACCAGATGCGGCCATTTTAATTACAAAAGAGAGTCCTTATAGTAATTCGAATATAGTTTTTCAAAAAAAATTCTAGTTTGAATCATTCTAGATATCAAGTCTTCCAAGCTTGAGGTTACTTTTAGAAGGATAAACTAAATAAATGTTGTCTGGTGTATACCTTCTGATCAGTTGGTGACTTCATCTTTGTTGGGTCAGTCAGCCATGCTTGAGCTTTGAAAAACAGACACCAAAAGTTATTAAAAAGGAGAGTATAATTACCATCTCTAGATCATTCTATCTATAAAAATGTATGTTCATGATTCAGACGAAAGCTCAGAAAAATGGGGAAATGGAGGCCGGGCTTAGGAGGCGCAGAGGAAGACACAAGCCATTGTTCCGTTCTTGGAGAGAAGGACGACATCGACCTCGTCGAGGTTACCAACGCTAGAGAGGAGAATGGACGCCACCACCAGAGAGAAGGGTAAGGACTGCGAGAGAGTATACGAAGTTGCGTCGTCCGTCGTCTGGTAGGAGACCAGCTGCTGTCGTCGACGGAAATCGACAGAGCTTTCGTCAAGCCTTAGCGGGATTTAGCGGGAATCCAAGGGAGAACAGTCGAGTGGGAGAACAGTCGAGGGAGAGCCGCCGTGTGGGTCCGGCCCTGCTGAGGAGGAAGGGGGAGACGAGCTTTCGACGACGAGCTTTTGACCGCGAGCTTTCGGCGGCTGAAAAGGATGGGAGAGAGGGATCAGGTAGGGCTGGGAGAGGAGAATGGGAGATATTGTTTTAAAATTGATTTTAGAATGAGAGATGGACATCCCTGGGGGCATTTTCAGGATCGCACAAATTCAGTCATATTAAGGCTTCATTTGGTTTAGCGGTTGCGGTTGTAAAAGGAGCTGTTGTAAAGTGAGGTTTGTAAATGGAGCTTTTGAAAACTGGCTGGTGGAAATGGAGATCTGTTTGGGTAATCTCTGTTTTCAGAGCTGTTCAAAACAGAGAAGCATTTGGAAAAACTGTGGTGGCGTTTTGTTAATAATTTTTATAATTTTTTAAAAAAATTATTTTATAATTAGTTTTAAAAAAAAAATTATATAAGAACATATACACGAGTCACAGTTCAAACATATACAAGAACACATGCCACAGTTCAAACATATAAAAGAACTCCAAATACTTCTAATAAGATGTAAACAACCAAATAGTGAATAATCAAAATACAACAAGTTACTACGCATCAGCGGCCACATCAGTTCAAGCTCTTTGTAGTTGTTCGGCAATGGAGTCGCGCAATGCCATCATCTCATCCACCCCTACCCGAACCCCTCTAACATGGTCTCCACCCTCACTTTCATTAATCTGACCTGTTGTTCTCTGAAGGCCAACCGGGTAAATGAAGTTCTCGTCTTCATCGCAGGCACGAAAATGGGTGTCTGAGCGGGATGGATGCCTTCGAATGTAATTATGTAAAGCCATTGTTGTAATGACAATGTCCCGTTGTTTTGCCAAACTGTACGGTGGCGTATCTCTCAGTATTTTCCACTTCTTCTTCCATACACCGAATGAACGTTCTATGACACTGCGTAGTGACGAGTGAGCCTGGTTGAATATTTCCCGTCGCCCTTGTATTGGCCTACTGCCCCGTCTAAAATCCGGTAAATGATATCGTGTGCATGAATATGGTTTTAAAAACCCACGTTGTAGTGGATACCCGGCATCCACTACATAATATTTTCCTGCGAAAATTTATATTGAATGTCATATGTCAATATTATAGATTACAAGTGTCAAAATTATTTTTAAAAATGTAGTGAATATTAAAAGCTCACCAGGTGGCGGATATGGAAAATTAAAACTTGGGTCCATAAGAGCCTGCTGAAATATACGGCTATCATGAGTTGAACCCTCCCAGCCCGCTAATGCAAAAGTATAGTACATGTTGAAATCACACACCGCCATGACATTCTGTGTAGTGGTACCATGCCGGCCAATGTAAGCAACTTGTTGATCAGCAGGAACTCGAGCGTCAACATGCGTTCCATCAATCGCTCCTATGCAGTCTTTAAAGAATGGCATGTAGCGAGCATCATTTAAGATTTGTGGGGGAATATTTATAAAAAGATGATCTGCAGGCCTAATAACATCAGCAGACATTCTCTTAATTGCTATGATACCCCTTGCAAAAAATCTACTGATCGTTTCAATGGAGTGTTGAAATCGCTCGCTAGCAAGTTGCATGCTTACGTTATGACCTAAAATGTGCAGAGTTACCGCGAGCACTTCACGTGCTAGAGTTCTCCTGCTTCCTTGCAACCCATATTGTTGTGTGAGTAGTAGAAGCAAGTCATTGAATATTACCTTGGACATTCTAAGGGCACTAAAAAACCTGACCGGGTGGCCATTGAGTAGTTCACCAATCCATCTTGCCCCTGTTTGAGTAGATGTCATGCAAGGTGTAATAGAGGATCTGCTCAAGTGATAATTAGTTTCTAACACCGTTTGACGCCCAGCCACTACTCTATTACGGTTATACAAGCCAGCTACTTGTACTTGAATCTCCTCATCAGAACTATCGACATCATCCCTGAATGCCATAATCTGTGTCAAATACATACAACATCATTTGCGAACAAGTATTAATAAAAGCTATTATAGAACACAACATATAAAATAGTAGAATCAAAGATGTCCAACACAGCAAATAAGATGTCCAACACAGCAAATAAGATGTCCAACACATGACAGAATAATAGAAGATGCAAGTGAACCAAAGAAATCAACTAATTTGTCTTGTTGTCAAAACAAGACTCCAGCCACTCCACACGTCGATCCGGTCGCATGCTCATGAAAGTCTCGCGGTTGTGTTTGTCCCTCAGAAACAGAAGACAGTAGTGGTAGAAGTCTTTTCTAGCAACATCCATAACCTCTGGAATGTTCTCGATCTCCGAGATAGCCTCTGGAATGGTGTACAATGAGGTAGAAATATGAATGGGCGGGGGCTCCATCATGCAACGCCCAATAATGCGTGAAGTTTCTGCTAGCTCGTCCATCGTGGAACTCCTCGCCCTTTTGAAGTTATTCTTGTTTTTCCCCTTGGCCGGCCGTTTCTCCCTCGCATCTACAGAACCAGGAGAGTCGAAATTGTCTTGTTCTTGATCTCCGTCAGGCAACGCATGTTCATCGATAGATTCATGGTCAAAATTCCTAGAATTTGGTGCCCAAGCCAGATCTCCACCTGCTACTACCTGCCCAAACATCATGTGTAGCTTTTCCTCTAGCTCTGGAGCAATTCCTGAAAACTGAAATTTTTTAGCTTGTGGAACAGCCTGAAGGTATTTTTTTTAAAGGATTGTTTTTTTAACTTTATTATTGTAGATCTTTATGTACTAATAATCCTGATTTTCATTTCAGGTTGTTCCACAAGCTAAAAAATTTCAGTTTTCAGGAATTGCTCCAGAGCTAGAGGAAAAGCTACATATGATGTTTGGGCAGGTAGTAGCAGGTGGAGATCTGGCTTGGGCACCAAATTCTAGGAATTTCGACCATGAATCTATCGATGAACATGCGTTGCCTGACGGAGATCAAGAACAAGACAATTTCGACTCTCTTGGTTCTGTAGATGCGAGGGAGAAACGGCCGGCCAAGGGGAAAAACAAGAATAACTTCAAAAGGGCGAGGAGTTCCACGATGGACGAGCTAGCAGAAACTTCACGCATTATTGGGCGTTGAATGATGGAGCCCCCGCCCATTCATATTTCTACCTCATTGTACACCATTCCAGAGGCTATCTCGGAGATCGAGAACATTCCAGAGGTTATGGATGTTGCTAGAAAAGACTTCTACCACTACTGTCTTCTGTTTCTGAGGGACAAACACAACCGCGAGACTTTCATGAGCATGCGACCGGATCGACGTGTGGAGTGGCTGGAGTCTTGTTTTGACAACAAGACAAATTAGTTGATTTCTTTGGTTCACTTGCATCTTCTATTATTCTGTCATGTGTTGGACATCTTATTTGCTGTGTTGGACATCTTATTTGCTGTGTTGGACATCTTTGATTCTACTATTTTATATGTTGTGTTCTATAATAGCTTTTATTAATACTTGTTCGCAAATGATGTTGTATGTATTTGACACAGATTATGGCATCCAGGGATGATGTCGATAGTTCTGATGAGGAGATTCAAGTACAAGTAGTTGGCTTGTATAACCGTAATAGAGTAGTGGTTGGACGTCAAACGGTGTTAGAAACTAATTATCACTTGAGCAGATCCTCTATTACACCTTGCATGACATCTACTCAAACAGGGGCAAGATGGATTGGTGAACTACTCAATGGCCACCCGGTCAGGTTTTTTTAGTGCCCTTAGAATGTCCAAGGTAATATTCAATGACTTGTTTCTACTACTCACACAACAATATGGGTTGCAAGGAAGCAGGAGAACTCTAGCACGTGAAGTGCTCGCGGTAACTCTGCACATTTTAGGTCATAACGTAAGCATGCAACTTGCTAGCGAGCGATTTCAACACTCCATTGAAACGATCAGTAGATTTTTTGCAAGGGGTATCATAACAATTAAGAGAATGTCTGCTGATGTTATTAGGCCTGCAGATCATCTTTTTATGAATATTCCCCCACAAATCTTAAATGATGCTCGCTACATGCCATTCTTTAAAGACTGCATAGGAGCGATTGATGGAACACATGTTGACGCTCGAGTTCCTGCTGATCAACAAGTTGCTTACATTGGCCGGCATGGTACCACTACACAGAATGTCATGGCGGTGTGTGATTTCAACATGTGCTTTACTTTTGCATTAGCAGGCTGGGAGGGTTCAACTCATGATAGCCGTATATTTCAGCAGGCTCTTATGGACCCAAGTTTTAATTTTCCATATCCGCCACCTGGTGAGCTTTTAATATTCACTACATTTTTAAAAATAATTTTGACACTTGTAATCTATAATATTGACATATAACATTCAATATAAATTTTCGCAGGCAAATATTATGTAGTGGATGCCGGGTATCCACTACAACGTGGGTTTTTAAAACCATATTCATGCACACGATATCATTTACCGGATTTTAGACGGGGCAGTAGGCCAATACAAGGGCGACGGGAAATATTCAACCAGGCTCACTCGTCACTACGCAGTGTCATAGAACGTTCATTCGGTGTATGGAAGAAGAAGTGAAAAATACTGAGAGATATGCCACCGTACAGTTTGACAAAACAACGGGACATTGTCATTACAACAATGACTTTACATAATTACATTCGAAGGCATCCATCCCGCTCAGACACCCATTTTCGTGCCTGCGATGAAGACGAGAACTTCATTTACCCGGTTGGCCTTCAGAGAACAACAGGTCAGATTAATGAAAGTGAGGGTGGAGACCATGTTAGAGGGGTTCGGGTAGGGGTGGATGAGATGATGGCATTGCGCGACTCCATTGCCGAACAACTACAAAGAGCTTGAACTGATGTGGCCGCTGATGCGTAGTAACTTGTTGTATTTTGATTATTCACTATTTGGTTGTTTACATCTTATTAGAAGTATTTGGAGTTCTTGTATATGTTTGAACTGTGACATGTGTTCTTGTATATGTTTGAACTGTGACTCGTGTATATGTTCTTATATAATTTTTTTTTAAAAACTAATTATAAAATATTTTTTTTAAAAAAATTATAAAAATTACTAACAAAATGCCACCACAGTTTTTCCAAATGCTTCTCTGTTTTGAACAGCTCTGAAAACAGAGATTACCCAAACAGATCTCCATTTCCACCAGCCAGTTTTCAAAATCTCCATTTACAAACCTCACTTTACAACAACTCCTTTTACAACCGCAACCGCAACCGCTAAACCAAATGAAGCCTAAGTTGATGAGAGAGAGTGAGGCCGGACCGGGGGATAACAATCGCCTTTTTTTTTTAACTAATATAATAAAATTTAAATCAAGCCGATAACATATCGGCTTCTGAAAACAACTAAAAATTCCATATCCTCTTCTCGAGTCGAGCCCTCGAAGCCCAAACATCAAAAACCTCACCAAAGCCCTGCCATGGCATTTTCTTCTCCCATTCTCCCCGTTTCCTTCCTTTCTTATCTCACGCCCAGTCGCCTTTACCCATCCAAATCTCTCTCCTCCTACCTTTGCTTCTCCATCAGCAGAATCTCTACACTGAAGCGCCTCTCTATGCCTGCTAATTCCGTCTCTCTCCAGAGCAGAGAAGAGCTCGACACTGTCAATATCGCCGATGACGTTACTCAGGTTCCCTTTCTACTTCTCGACCGGATAGACCAATCTTATGATACCTTAATTCTCGCACCTTCCATGTATGGTTATTGGTTCTTCCGCTTGATTTAGATCTTTAAATCCACTGTGAAAACTATGTCAACATGATATACGAAAATTCAAAATCCTTTGTAACCATTCTCAATCTCTCACGCTTCATATGTCATTGAACTGAATCACTGAAAAATAGTATATTCTGCTCATATACCAACTATCGATCATGTCGTCTCAGCCTTATCTTTCTAGATATTGATTTGGGTGTTTGGATCAGTTAATCGGGCGGACACCAATGATTTATCTCAATCATGTGGTTGAAGGCTGCGTGGCTAATATTGCTGCAAAACTTGAATCTATGGAACCTTGCAGAAGTGTTAAAGATAGGTAAGAATCTGAAACATAAAGTTGTTTCCTTGAACAATCAGTGTTACGTAAGCTGCATTTTCCATTTCATGAGATGTACTTCGTTATAATACACAGGGTTGCATATAGCATGATAACCGACGCTGAAGAAAAGGGACTTATTTTTCCTTGTAAAGTGAGTTCTTTTACAATGAACAACTCACAAAACATTTGCACCATGTAGTATCATCAACATGATAGAAATAAATTTTCTTTACAGAGTATTTTAGTCGAACCAACTACTGGGAATACTGGAGTTAGTATTGCATTTATAGCTGCAGCAAGAGGATACAAACTTATTGTAACTATGCCCGCTTCGATAAATCTAGAGAGACGGGTTCTTCTTCGTGCATTTGGTGCAGAGATAGTCTTAACAGACTCAGCCAAAGGTCTAAAAGGAGCTTTTGACAAAGCAGAAGAGATAGTGCGCCAAACACCAGATGCATACATGCTTCAGCAGTTTGATAATCCAGCCAACACCAAGGTTGTTGGTGATGATTTCTACCGTTTATATATTCATAAAGCTTGAAAGAATATACTTTTGATGCTCTCCAACATGTTCTACTTTAAATTTGCTGGAGAAAAGATATGTAAAGTTTATCATTCAAATAAACCACAGATCCACTTTGAAACCACAGGCCCAGAAATATGGGAGGACACGATGGGTGGGGTTGACATATTCATTGCGAGCATAGGCACAGGTGGCACGATCTCAGGGACAGGTAGATTCCTGAAGACGATGAACAAAAAAATAAAGGTTTGTAACACTTCATGTACCCTCAGTTTAGAACTTGTTATGAAACTCAACAGAGCCTTAATTAATTCTACTATTATCTAAAGTGTTAAAGCGTATGAAGGATATATAGCCTAGTGGTATGCTATCATTATATGATAATGATGATGCACTCGTATTATTGTACTATAAGATTTTTTTTACACTTTGTTGCAGTAATGATTATCACTAGTATAGTATTAAATAATGCATACGTTGAATTTCTAATTTCTAAATCCAGTAACTGGTAAAAGAAATTGACATTTGTGATTGAGTTAAGTAACTTATAAGAGAGTATTTGCTTAGATTACTGGTGTAACATTATTTTTTCAAAAGGAAAGCAAGTAATTTTGGATTCAACTTGTGATGTTCCATGCTAGGCGTGGAGGGTTGTGTTAACTGACTGATATAAGCTCGTCTTTATCTATGCCTACTTTACTTGAAAATTTAACAACGGATCCATCCATTCCTAAACTTTTTTTTTCATGTAACTTTTTTGAGGGACTTAAATCGTTATTGTTCATATGTCTTTTGCATGTCTACTTATAAAGTCTTGGCAGTTAATGCGCCTGTATCACAACGCGCCTAGTAGATGACCCTGATTGAGTCAGATTAGATGACAGTGATACCGAACACTTGGTTACCCTGTTCGAGCTCAAAATGGTAGTAACTATTTCATGAGTCCGATCTTGCGGTTATGATATGCCTCTCCAACTTTGTGCAAATCTATCTTCTATCAAGATTCCTATAGTCAAGAAAGGATGGACATGTGTAGTCATGTTAAGTTGTCCAATTGGTGGGGAATTTAAGATAATATGTTAGTTTTTGCTGAAGATGCCAAAATTTTGGCATCTCATTCGAGTTTATAAATAGTACAACCTGCCATGGGTGATCTTTGACCTTAGCCAAGGGTAGCCATCAAATAAAGTTGCGAGTCTTGTTCGAGTGGGTACCTTCCATCCTGACCCCCCCACCAAGAAGCTTGAGTGGTATCCAGCCTGCCAGGATCTACCCTGCTTTGATTCTTTTCCCTCTCTTACTCTCACCTACCTATAAATTTACCTTTTGATAATAAAAATTATATTCATTTTATCTTTCTAGTTGTAACGCTCTTCTTCACTTGATTCTTTACCAAATCTTCAGTAATCTCGAGGCTATGAACAATGTATTAGAAAAAAATGAATCGCTCGAGCAATGATGAACATGGTAAATGAAGTAAAGTCACTATAAGAATATGTTGAAAATGTAGGAGATAACATTTACATGGTTCAATGAGGAGCACCTCCATCCATATCCTCACCAAAGACATGCTTTTTGTTGGAATATTTAGTCCCACATTTGGAATCTCTTATTATCTTATAATATGATATCATAATATGCTTGGCCCACATCCCTCTCCCTCGCCCCATGCCCTATGTGTTCCCTCACATGATGGGGCATATGTTCCACATGTCCCTATATGTGAAGGGGCATGTTGGAATATTTAGTCCAACATTACGAATTCTACGTTGCATTGTGCACTTAATATGTTCAAACCTCTCCACTTAGTATTAGTCTAATTTAAGTTGAATTCTTGGGATCAAATAGTTTCCAATAGTCCAGATATGCGTACAAAACTATAATTTTTTTCAACCCAAATATTATCCGCACACTCATTAAATTCGTTCTCTATATTTTCTATACCTCCTTTGCTCTCAAAATACCTAAGCCCAACTTCTTAATCAGCTCGTTACACAATCAACCCAAACCAATTAATGTGCCACTGTTTCCTGTGTCCAATCGATCTCCCTTGACCTAGAGCGATTTTCCTCATCAACATAACGTTCTAGTGCTCCATATCTTGATTATTCCGAATAATAAGTTGCTATCACTGCACAACTTCAGTTATTATCTGCTAGAATTCCGTCACATATTTTGACTATCTTCAATTGATCTTATGCATTATAATGTTTGGATCATGAATGTGGTCTCACAATTCCATATATTTGAGTGGTCTAATTATTTAAAGGGTCTGTGACATTCTTCTTAAGTTTTCATGGTTCAAGTAGATGAAGGAAGGGGGAAGAACAACAACAACAACACTCAAGCCTTTATCCCACCATAGTGGGGTCGGCTATATGGATCCTTTGTCGCCATTGCGCCCTATCTTTAATCATAGCCTCATTAATACCTAAGTACATCATATCTTTCCTTATAGGAAGGGGGAAGAACATTTAAAATAAAATCAAGAGACAAGCTTTTACCCAACTGAAGTCGAATATAACTCGAGAGACGTGCTTCTCTCGCTCACGAGTTCCAAATATCAAAACCAAGATACAAAAAGATGTTACCCATTACATGTGTCCCTTAAATGGGCTCTTATGCACACCCATCATTAGGAAAATAATTTCAATATTTAATTCATTAATTGCACTTAATAACCCCATTAATTGTACATCACCTATTAATTATATTAATTGCGCCTATATTTATTCCCTTGATTGCTGAGTGTGGTTCCTTCGGTTGTGCGTGCGTGCGTGCCTCCGTGTTAGCCCCATACATAAGATATTATGTCAAGTTTATTCAGGAACTGCTGTGTGATATGAGTCCTGCTCTGTAAACAGTATGTTGTAATATGCAAACTGTGTGAATATGTTCACTCTCCAGAAATGCAAGTGGATATTAACTCAATTTCATGCTAGTCTGGTCCATTGAGCAAATTTTAGTATTCTAACTAGCTACTTGTTTCGTAACTCAGACATAAACATATTGCATTCCTTGGTGTAGATAATTGGAGTGGAGCCTTCGGAAACTAGCGTCATTTCTGGGGACAATCCAGGTAATAAATAGTGTAGATTACCTCATAAGTTGTTACAATCTCTTTTTCCTTATTTAGTTAAGATGTATTTTGCAGGCTATATGCCAAGCATTCTAGATGTTAAATTGCTTGATGAGGTCATAAAGGTATTTGCCCTCTTATGTTATCCTACAAAAAATTACCTTCTCTAGAGATGAGATGAACAAGTATATCTTATGCTGTCATTCTTCTATTAGATAAGCATTCTTCGAACTGTCATGGGTTGTCGTGTCATTTGAAATACTTCTTTGGCCTACACTATCTTATGGCGTTAACTTTTTACATCTTACATTGCTCATATGGATAGAAAATGCCACTCTTTAGTCATAAGAAATGGTATTATTTTAGCAAATGGCTCCTGGTCTGTTTGTTCGCTGTTTTAATTCATTTCGAGAATTTTGTTGAGGTTCAAAGTATCCTGTAAGTTGAGAATGTATGAAGTCTCAGAAACTATTTATCGCAAATTTTTTAACGGATATCTATCCCAATCCTTCAATATTTGTTTAATGTCCATGTTATTTCTCATGTATCTTCTGCAGTTTATTATTTGTGTTTAAACCACCTAAGTGCTTTGTTGTTTGTAGAAATCATGTTACAAAAATAATTATTCCGTTCACTCATTTTATGTTGTGAGGATGAAGTGACCGCTTTTGGTTAGCGAGATAGATGTGCGTCTGTGCGATTAGCGGAATTATATTTGGTTTTGAAATAAAAACTGATAGTTTATATAGGATATAGTCTTAATTACCTAGAGGGGGGTGAATAGGTTTCTTTTCTTTTGTGCTTTAACCTAGCTGTTTTCTGAGTTAGTATTAGTAAAATCAAGCACACAGAAAACACACAAACATTTATAGAGGTTCCTCAAGACAGGGTGTCTTGAGTAGCCCTCTTTCCCCTTTCACCTTTCTAACAATGAGTTAGACAAGGCCAACACCTCATAACTCAGCTCCTTGAGCTTACAACACAGATCCCTCAGGATCTCTCAGGTTTTCCCAGACCCTACCTCAGGCTCAACAGCCCTACCTCAGGCACAGTTGCCCTCAAGCTCAGACCTATCAAGAAGTCCTACCTCAGATCTCCACTGAGATCCTACACTCAAGCTGAACCTTCAGCTCTACACTAAGGCACAACCAACCCTACTCCCTCAGGCAAAATGCCCTACAATCTTAAAACAAATGATGTTCCTACAGAGGATAATAAGATATGTTTACAACAGAAGCTAGAATAGATATCAAGCCTTTATCTGTTGTTGCTGAACAACTGCTGTAGCAGTCTTGAATCTGGGATGAGTCCAATGACCTTAACTCTGATTCTTCTGATCCTTTTCTTCAGAGAATGAATGAGGATCAACTTGTTCTATCTTGAGTTAATCAAGAGGAACAATCTTTTCTCTCCTTGCAGCTTCTGGAAGCAGGAAGAGATAGCTTTCTTGGCTGCCGTCAATGGAACAGTAGTATTCCTTCTTCAGTGAGTGAGAGAGCTTTTACAAAGCCCTAAAAGATTCTTTTATACTCCTCCAGTCTTCAATGGCTATCAGATGTCCTCTTGACACAACATGGAGGTGATTGGAACATCCTATCGTGCTTTACAGCGTGTTGCGCCAAAAGCAAACCCGCCAGAACATTTGAATTTGTCTCAGCGGTTGGGCTGAGACAACTTCCTGTCTCAACGGCTACTTCTATCTCGTCTCAGCGGATCCGCTGGAACAGACAGTTGTCTCAGCGGATTTTCTCTATCCGCAGCTCAACTGGCCCAGACACCTTCTCAGCGGCTCCTGGCCATGTCTTAGCGGTTCAGCTGAGACAGTGAACTCATCTCAGCGGTTTTGGCAGTGAACCTCTGAACTTATTCCATATCTTAGGAATGACCTAACCCTGCATAGACATGATGTAAAATAGGGTTTATCAAATACAACTTGTACTTAGCATTGAGTGTGAAGCTTCTTCAAATCAAGGGAACATTGAGGGTAATATTCCCAACAAAAACCTAAACCTAAGCCCTTTCAGCCGAGACCCCCTCCTTTTTTGCGTGTGTTGTGTTGCGCCGTTAGAGAGAAGAGACTCCGCCAGGGCGTGAGATTGCGACCATGGTGTAACTTTTTTATTTTACTTACATTGGAGAACCACTTGCCACTAATCGGTGGCGGTGTGTGTTTCCCTCGGTTCATTGCGAACCATCAGGTCTATTGTGTCTATCCCCGACATGTATTTGCATTAGAAATCCGACGCTTGAGTCTGGATTTAAGCATACTGTGTGAAGCCTACCCGTGACGATAAGCCCGGATCGGTGATGTTTATGTGCATTGCGATTAACCCTGGGTGCGCAAACAAGAATATCTCGTACCATTCATCATAGTGGCTGCGGGAATCCTTGGGCTTTCTTCATGAAGGCCCGGTTCCTAGGTTGGTCTGCGTTGGGCCCGGTAGAACGACGATTTTTGAGGGCTTTCGCATGATGGGTGAATTTCCCATCACCTTGTAGTTGCGTATACGAGCTTTTTATCTTATGACACGTTGTCCGTGTATGTTACAGCCGTGTAGGGCTACGTTGAGAATTTATCGTTTAAGGATCGAAGATGAACTCATATCTCCCGTCACTACGTTTCGGGACCGGAAATGAAGCTACACTTCCCGTCTTTTTGTTTTAGGTCAGGTGACACGTTCATCTGTCACACGACTCGGGAGAGGGTGATCACCCTCTTCCCGTCACTACGTTCGAGGACACGGGTCAAACTGGTCCCCTGTCACTTCTGTTTGGACAGTTGTAGATCTCGTTCCTTTTGTCGCTATGATTGAGGACAAAAGGCGATTTCACGCCTCTCGTCGCAAGTGACATACGTACTCGCTTAGGTCGTGTGGCTTTGAGTGCCCCCGACACATGTGATGGTCACATATGCTAAGAGACACTTTGTTCTTTGTTTAGTATGTTTTGTTTACATGCGCACTTGCATGAGAGCGATGCACTCACTCCAGAGTCCGCTAGGATGGACGGGGGAGGGATTGTTACGTTGTGTTGGTCAACCCCATGTTGACCTTCGTTTTCCACTTGTGTGTTCTTGGTTTCAGGTGGAGTAGCTCGTAGTGGAGTTTAGCGGGCCGGAGCCCGTGTTGTGCCAAAGTGGTTGAGTTTTCCACTTTCTTTTATTTCGAGTACTTTCTTTCATATTTCATTTGAAAGCGATGTAAGGCCTTTAGTCCGATTTTCATTTCAATATTTCCTTTCCTTAGTTGCGGACATTCAAACTGTTGATTTATTGTTTAAGCTTTCGCTGTGGTTTTAGCTCTGCGGTGATTAGTGTGTTTTATTTCTTGTATCAATTATTAACGTTCTTGCTTGTGAGTATTATATATTGTGGGGGCCCGACCGGACTCATGTTATATTGTATTTGTAGGCCAGGGTTATTATAATTGGTATCAAACTTTAAGCTGCTGATCCGTAGTGTTTAGGTTCGTAGTCGAACCCTTTTATGAGGTGGTGAGCGCATGTAGTGCAAACACTAAAACGACCAAATTTTAATGAATATCCACATTGGATGACGAATATCATCATGTTTTACGCTTATTTGAGAACTTGTGCATCCCAAATTTGTTGATTGCATGTTCTTACACCAGATAATCATCCTTGTCTTTCATTGTCATATTCGTTTGCGGTGTTATTGGTTGAGATTGTGTCCGCGGGAATACTTGTAGGATTTAGGTAATATGTGAGCACACTTGGTGAGACTGCCCGTGTGATGTTGTGTTTGAACTCGTTTGTAGTTCTGTGTTACCTATGGATTTACAATTTTTGAGTGGTCGTGTAAGACCTTATTTGAATAAGTTAGATGTGATAACACGTGTAGCATATTTGCTTAAAAATTTGAATATGTGCTTGTGATTGTGAATGATGGAACTGGTATAAGCCGAGCTGCACCCGCACCGTGCAGTTCAGTACGAAAAGGACCATCGGGTATGACCTTGTTTGACATGGTGGTTGATAACGTGCATAAGCCGAGCCGCACCCGCACCCGCACCATGTGGTTTTACATCTTATGCCGACACATGGGAAATGCCATTTATGGCATGTTGTGAAAATGGGCCGAAGGGAAGCCGATCCCGCATCGTGTTGGCATCACGATGACCTGAGCAACGGGCACATGCTGAACCGAACCCGCATCATGGATGGACATCGTGGGGTGGAACTCCTTTTGTGTTGAACCATGGGATAGACCGTGAGTCTGGCCTGAGAGTCCGGACCGATAAGTGGCTCAGTGGACTTGGGAGTGGCGTACTTCTAGTTTTGGTTTGGGTGCCTTATGTGCACCATGCTTGTGTTTTGGGCCATGCATAGACCTTGAGATTGTAACTCCTATTTTGGAAACAGGTACGGGCCGAGGTAAAGCCTGTTGGGCTGCGGTCAGCAATTGCCCCGATGCTGCGGTGCTAGTCGAAGCGGAAGGGCGTGTCCCTCGCGGGCCTAACTGGCTGCCACGTGGATCCTGCTTGGGTGACCAGCTCTATTAAGGATAGGTAGCGCCTTCACCAACAGTCCGGGCTCTTGGTCGAGTTGGTTGCGCCGAGTCCCCAACAAGTGGTATCAGAGGGGGTCGCGTGTTCAAAACCCCGGGTCGTTGTTGGGGGGGGGGATTGTTGGGCTGCGGTTAGCAATTGCCCCGGTGCTGCGGTGCTAGTCGAAGCGGAAGGGCGTGTCCCCCGCGGGCCTAACTGGCTGCCACGTGGATCCTGCTTGGGTGACCAGCTCTATTAAGGATAGGTAGCGCCTTCACCAACAGTTCGGGCTTTTGGTCGAGTTGGTTGCGCCGAGTACCCAACAAAGCCGCACCCACATCGTGCAATCTGCAGGCTACAGACCTTTTTGGTAAGCCGTCGTTGTCACGATGACTGAGTAACTGGCACAGGTTGAACCGAACCCGCACCATGCAGTTCAGCATGAGGTAGCTCCTCTTTTATGTCGATTCCATGGGAGAGGCCGTGAGTCTGGCGTGAGAGCCTGGACCAATAAATGCTTAGACGTGTATTCAGAGTTTGTAGACTTTATGACTTGGGTGCTCGAGAGTGTTGCGTGGTCGTTCGGGCAGTCAAATGCCCAAGTGTGGTTCCGGGGTTTGTAGACCCTATGGTTTGAGTGCCGTGAGATCACTAATTTACTGTAAAGCTAAGGTTTGACTTAAGGATGATGGTTCCTGCATTGAGAACGGGCACATGTCGAAGGACCTAGTGATTTAGGTGAACCTTGCCTCACTCGCAGCTTTGTAGTCCGGCATGAAAAGGATCCTCTGGTATGACACGTCGTTAGTTAGCGATAGAATGCCAGTGTGCGTTATTGATTGGCTTGGGTGATCCATTGTAGAGATCTATTGTTTAGACTCGCCATGAGCGCGATGATTTTGAAGGTGGTTCCTATAGATTCAATTGATTAGGACATGCTGGTTTGCTACTAGGAGTATAGTGCATGAAGGAGTGTTCACTCCCTAGCTCATATGTGCATGGTAAGCCATCTAAGTGGGAAGTTAGTCGACCAATGTAAATAATCACTAAGTAGATAACTCAGTAGAGTGGAAGGCGATGGAATAACCTACATCTCGCCTTTTTTTGTTTTTGCCTCACCCATGCGGTGACCGGTGAGTTTACGTTTTGGAGTTTTGATGGAACTATGAAATTTTTGGTTTGCAAAATGTTGTAGGATGAATACTCGGCTTGCAAACTTTTGGAGTAACCGCAAACCTCTAATTGATAGCCCATATTAATATTGCAATGGATATGAGAATGATATTCGTAAGCTTATGGTGTTATTACAAGCATGATTGATGAGTTGAATTTTGGCATCAGAATAATGAACACTTTTGAGTGTAGGCATGCTATTTTTTCATTTGATCATTAGTGACTTGATGATCATCTATGAACTTTTGTGCTTGAACTGCGATGGAAAAGCTTATATCTCGCCTTGTGTTATTACTCTACTTAGTTGGAAGCTTATATGTTGGAGCTTAAATGAAGTTAAAATTTTGGAATTGCAATATTTTGGACATTGTAGGCTGAAGTAGCTACGAACTTATGACTCTCGTGGACTAGTCAAATTTTGCTATTGTAATGAATTTTATGGAATTGCTATTTTCTACATCTTAGCTCGTGTGCCCCAGCTCTTGTTAATGAGTTGAGATTTTGGCACTTAAAAAGCAAGTGTAGTTTGATGTGCAATATGAGTCCAATTTGGTCAATACTAGTCAAAGTTTCATGGAGATTTGTGCATGTGCTGAATCATTTATGATTAAATGCGGCTCTCACAAAATCTAAAGTGGTGAGATTTGGGTAACAAGGAACCTAGCCTCGCTTGCGGAATGTAATGGATTGATTACGACCGACTCGATGATTGCTTGAGTTTTGGATCGATAAACGGAGATGAAAACCGTTGGTAGCATATCGTGAATTTATCACATGCGACTTGTGGATTCGTCAAAGAAATCCTATGCTTGACGCGAAATGTTTGATACATTATGACCTTAAATTGGTTGCAGGGTCACTTGATAATTTGCTCGTGAATGTAAACGTTTCTTATGACGGAAAAATGTTAAAAATGATTTCGTTCAAAATGGAAGTTTGGGCATGGGAATGGTGACATTTCCTTCGTGAGTGTTTAATATTTTTTGATGAGTTAACATGTTTTGGGTTGAGGATTATCCAAAACGTGAATAGAAAACCCGCATATAGGGTTATGTTGTTTGGAGATGCACCAAGGAAAAGGAATTTGTTGTAGGCTAACACCCCTTATGTCATGGTTGGTGTATCGGGGGTTGTACACCCGATTAGAGATTATTGATGAAAAATGAATCTCATGAAATTTGATATAATAAGTTTTAATTCGTCGGGATTATTTCTTAGAACACGCCGATGATTGAAACATATTTAAATCGAATTCACAATGTTTGAATCGATCGTCTAATTGATGTACTATGTCTAATTCTAGTAAACTTCATTTGAACTTTGAAAATTTTTCTGTGATGAAGTTGTAGATAAACTCGCCACGAAGGCAAGTTGGCATGATCATTTGTTGGGAGCTAAAACGTCTCATTTTGGAGAAGTATTACCATTTATTCCATGATGAAATTGTTGTAGCTTAGCGGAATTATAGTCTGTATGGTTTGTTGTGTCATGACCGTGATAGTGATGTTGTCATTTGATGGAGAACACTCTTAGAAGGATGAACCCTGGCGTATAATGAGGTAATCAGAGAACTTTAGCATTAGAATGCTTGTGGGGATTCGTCGATGCTTGTACGTCCGAATCTAAGTCAATTTCCTGAGTTTCGGAAAATCATACATATGTTGTTCGTAACCTCCTAGTTTGGTAGGGCACTGCGTTTGAGATTATTTAACTTTCCCCATGATGGTGTAGACCGGAGTGACACAGTGAAAGCGTGGTAAGTCCATAACCCACATGTCGTAGGATAAATGTACAACCCAGTGTTCGCCAAGGGGATGAAAAGGGAAACCGACTATATGCGGGTCAAAGAGTACTCGCCGACTCGCGGCGAGCATCTGGCCAAGGCGAAGCGAGGCGAATCAGAAAGCCGATCTCGCGAGTAGCGCATGGCGAGGTGAGACAGCCTAACATCGCTCTGGGGTGCATTTAGCCAGAGCGAGTCAAGTGAGGTCTCGCAGTACCAGTCTGGCGAGGCGAGTGGGGGCTCGCCTCCACTCGCAAGAGGAGATCTCGCGAGCCCAGCTCGCAGGGAGAAAGGCGAGTAGCGCCTTCACGGGGCACTCGCCCAGCAAGGGTCTACAGGTGAATTTACCCTGATACCCTTGGTGGGCTGCCAATAGCCCTCTAGAACAACGGAGTTTTTGGCTGTTAGCAGATCAATTTAGGGTGCGTATAACAAAACCAAAAAGCGGGGTTGCGCTATCAGCAGACCAGTAAAGAAAAGCTATAAATAGACCCTGAAGGGCATCTTTGGAGAGCATTCCAGATTTTTTGCTTCTCCTTAGGACGCCTTTGGTTAGCTCCTTCAGCTCTCTAAGGTGTCCGACTTCAGTTTTTGCTTAGGAGGGGAAGCGTTCTAAAGATCTTCCGGGTGTGTGGTGAGACCTCCACACTGTAGCAAAGGGTCGATTTTTAGCTCTAAGTCTTCGGTCAGGTTCCTCCGTGGGATCAGTAACTGCTAGCTGCCCCCTTTCAGGGGTCTGAACTACTCGTTGGGCCGATTCTCGTTCCAACATTTTTGGCGCGGTTAGCGTGGAACGAAGCTAGTACAAGAAATTCCCAAGAAGGTAACATGACTGGAGAGGGTGAGCGAGAGGCCGGTTTCGGCGGTTCGTCACCACCTGGTCCGCCAGTGACAGTAGGGATGCTGGCGGATCTCCGGAGGGAGGTGCTCGAGACCATCAACCTCGCCTTCGCCGCGGCGCGAAGCGAGTTCGCAACCCCAACACCTCAGGTCGTCCCGCCGCCGGAGGTCGGCGAGAATGCCCCGGGGCAGAGAGCAGGTAAAGAGGTGGCTGGCGAGGCGCCGGGGCGAGAGCTTTTCCCAAGCCCGGCGAACGCCCGCCCGGCGAGTGCCCTCCCGGCTAGCGCTAGTCCGGCGAGCCCGGGCCCGGTCAGAGAACTCGTAGAGCGAGTCGAGCAGGCGAGAGCGGCGAGCGGGGAAGCCCGTTCTGCGAGCTGGTGCTCTCGGCACCACTCCCGGAAGGGTTCAGGGAGCCGGATATGATGACTACACCGGCAAGGATGACCCCGTTCAGCACCTGCAGTGGTTCGAGGATATGGTCTCCCTCAGGCCCATGTCGGACGCCTTCAATTGTTGACTCTTCGCAACCACCTTTAAGGAGAAGGCAAGAGACTGGTTTCACCAGCTCCCGAGAGGGTCGATCTATGCGTTCGAAGATCTGCGCCGCAGCTTCCTGCTTCGCTTCTCGACCTCAAAGAAGAGGAAGAAGGATGCCGAGAGGCTCTTCAAGATCAGGCAGGGGCCAGGGGAGTCGTTGGCCCACTATGTGGACCGTTTCCAGGAGGAGGTCCTCCTCATCCAGGAGGTACCGGGATTCACCCTCCAGCTTGCCTTCACGGTGGGGCTGCGGGAGGGGTTCTTCAAGATGAGTCTGAAGCGGAAGGCCCCCTTGTCCTTCGAGGAGTTGTTGGAGAGGGCGGCGGAGGAAATTGAGAGCGAGACAGCCAACCTGGAGTTCACAAGAAGGATGGCAAAGCTAGGTGAGCCGGAGGCCAGACATCAGGAAGTTCGGAGAAGAGAAGAGCCAAGGGTCCCAGAGTTGGGATGGAGACATCAAGGAGGTGCCAACTTTCACGGGGGTCAAGGGAGACCTCATCAGTTAGGATGGAGGCAGGGTCCGAGGCCGATGCCTCCCCCGCCTCAACAAGCTATGGCGATCGGGCACGGAAGAGGAGGAAGAGGAGCCGGAGCGGGAGTAAGGAGGAGGAATAGGGTCGCGGAGGCCGAAAGAAGGGGGTGACGTTGCCCTATTGTGACTTCCACCAGGAGGAGGGTCACGCGACGGCCACCTGCCCAGAGTTCTTGGAGATGAGGGGGTCAAGAGTTCCGGCGCAGCAGCAGCAGCGGCCGGTGCGGATCGAGGAAGTTCTACCCAGGGAGGGGGAGGAGGAAAGATGTGAAGATCGGACCGATGTGGGGAGTCGAGGAGGGATCTGAGTGATCCACGGGGGGGGGGGGGGGTAGGGATCGAGGCAACCCGGAAGGCGAGCTTCCACACTATGTACCGTCGGAGCGTAGCTTCGACTTCTCAAGCCCCACCCCCAGCAGAAAGGTTCACCTTCTCTCAGAAGGATATGCCGGGTCATGAGGACCTGTTCTGCGATGCGCTGGTCATTCAGACATCCATTGAGAACTTCACCGTCGCCCGGATTCTCGTTGACAACGGGAGCTCGGTTAATGTCATTTTCAAGAAGGCATTTGACGAGATGAAGGTGGAGGCAAGGAGAGTATTGGCCTCGGATGGCCCTCTGTTCGGATTCTCGGGAGAGAGGAAGGATGTGGAAGGAGGAGTGGGGCTTCATGTCAGCTTGGGGGGACAGTCCCGTAACTTCCGGTTCGTCATCGTTGACGCTCCGAGCAGCTACAATGCTATCTTCGGCCGGCCCCTCATCAGCGCGTTCCGATGCGTCCCCTTCTCGTTCCACCAGTGCCTGGAGTTCAGCGTGGGCGGAATTCAAGTCCGGGTGAGGGGGGACCCAAAGGTGGCAAGGCAGTGTTACGTCACCTGGCAGGCGGAGGCAGAGGAGATGGATCGGGAGCTGGAGAGGCGGAGTGTAGAGGAAGGGGTCGTAGAAGGGCCTGAAGCGGAGGAGATGAGAGAAGAAGGGGAAGAAGGAGGTCAAGCCCATGAGGAAGTGGCGAGGGAGCTGTGGGAAATCCGTGAGGAGAAGATGGAAGAGGAAGAGACCGAAGCTTTCAGTTGTGAAGGAGAGAAGGAAGGCCGTTGGGGGGAACAATCCAGGCTGGAGGCCGTGGAGAGAATCGTGGAGCTGGAAGTCGTCTCCTGGGGGGGGGGGGGGGGCAACTGTGAAAAAGGTGAAGATCAGTGGGGAGCTCAGCCCCGAGGAGGATCCTAGCATGCGTCCAAGAGAATGTGGACGTCTTCGCTTGGAGTGCGACATAAATGCCAGGGATCGATGCGGATGTGACGTGTCACCGTCTCAACCTTGACCCTGGCACTCGCCCCATCCGGCAGAAGAAGAGGTCCATCGCCGACAAGCTGGAGGAGCCCATCCGGGAGGAGGTGAACAAGCTCCTCGAGGCAGGTTTTGTATCTGAGATCCAGTATCCATGTAAGAAGGAGGAATAAGGTCGCGGAGGCCGAAAGAAGGGGGTGGTGTTGCCCTATTGTGACTTCCACCAGGAGGAGGGTCACGCGACGGCCACCTGCCCAGAGTTCTTGGAGATGAGGGGGGCAAGAGTTCCGGCGCAGCAGCAACAACGACTGGTGAGGATCGAGGAAGTTCTACCCAGGGAGGGGGAGGAGGAAAGATGTGAAGATCGAACAGATGTGGGGAGTCGAGGAGGGATCTGAGTGATCCACGGGGGGTGGGGTGGGGGGGTAGGGATCGAGGCAACCCGGAAGGCGAGCCTCCACACCATGTACCGTCAGAGCGTAGCTTCGACTTCTCAAGCCCCAGATCGATTCCGCTGCCGGGCTCTCACTAGCCGGTGGGTTCAGGTTGATCTCTGGAGAGGCTGACAAGGTTTCTTGAGGTGCTGGAGTGCCCTAGATCGATTCCGCTGCCGGGCTCTCACTAGCCGGTGGGTTCAGGTTTATCTCTGGAGAGACTGACAAGGTTTCTTGAGGTGCTGGAGTGCCCCAGATCTTTTTCGCTGCCGGGCTCTCACTAGCTGGTGGGTTCAGGTTGATATCTGAAGAGGCTGACATGGTTTCTTGAGGTGCTGGAGTGCCCCAGATCGATTCCGCTGTCGGGCTCTCACTAGCTGACGGGTTCAGGTTGATCTCTGGAGAGGCTGACAAAGTTTCTTGAAGCGCTCGACTTCCCCAGTCGACTCCGCTGCCGGGCACTCACTAGCCGGTGGGTCGTGTTGATTCATGGATGGGGGAGGCAGGTGAAAGTGTATGAGTTGGATCGTCTCAAACGGGTCCCTCGACTAGGCTCTCACCTAGCCGGCAGGGCCGTAAGCTATCTCGGTGGCAAGAAAAGAAATATTCAAGAAGAGGCTCTAACAACTAGGGTTTGCGAGTGGGCCTACCAAAATAGACACTCGCTCGGCGAGAGCACCCAGGCGAGAACCTATCAAAAAGAATGCAGCAAAAATCTACAAGGCTCTCGGTCAGTATATGCGAGTGGGCCTACCAAAATAAGCATTCGCTCGGCGAGAGCACCCAGGCGAGAACCTATCGAAAAGAATGCAACAAAAATTGACAAGGCTCTCGGTCAGTATATGCGAGTGGGCCTACCAAAATAGGCATTCGCTCGGCGAGAGCACCCAGACGAGAACCTATCGAAAAGAATGCAACAAAAATCGACAAGGCTCTCGGTCAGTATATGCGAGTGGGCCTACCAAAATAGGCATTCGCTCGGCTAGAGCACCCAGGCGAGAACCTATCGGAAAGGATGCAAGGAAAAATTCGGGCAAGTCTCTTGGCCGAGGCCTGCGAGTAGGGTGGAAAGGCTTTGGCCATCGCCCAAGACTTAACGCCGAGGCTACGCGCCCAGAAGAGGCGTGAGCACGCGAGTGCTTATGCGCACGAGTATGCGAGTACGCGAGTGTTCGAGCAAAGCGCGGATGCGCGTGTGATGCGTGTCGTCAAGGCGCGAGCGCGTGAGCGAGTGCATGGGAACGCGGAGGCGCGAGCGTGTAAGCGAGTGACAACAAGAAAAATAAAAGTAAAAGAAAGGAAACTTAAGGGAAAAACATCTTTCATTATATTCTCAGATAGGTTTACACGAAAGAGGCGATTCTCGCCTTACAAAAATTTTGAATTGAAAAAAGTTTACATCTGAGAATCGCCAGCAGACTGCTCACGCTCGCTATCTTTGCTGAGAGGGATCGGCTCGAACAGCTCCAGGACCACCTCCTCGACGGTGAGATGCGCCGCGTCGGCGGAAAGAAGCTCGACCCCCTTTAGAGTGGTGAGGATGTGCCTCGCCGCCCCAATCGCGTTGTCCCGCATCACCTCCTCCTCCACGCGCTTCTCGCACCTCTGGGTCCTGGGGCTTCGAGGAGGCGGAGGAGGGCGGCCCAGACCAGCTCTTGGTTCTGGGCCTTCAGCACCGCGACCTCCTTTTCTAGCTCCGTCTTGCTGGCGAGTAGCTGGTTCGCGGTCTCGGGGTCCTGCAAAAAGCGAATGGGTTAAGAAGACATTGCAGAAAGTAGTAGGCAAGTTCTCGGCAAACTTACCATCCCATCATTGAGACTAGCGAGGAGTCCCTCGTAGACTACTTGCTTCTCCTTTAGGTTGGCGAGCTCCTCGGTCGCCGCCTCCAGCTCGCGCTTCAGCTCCTCGGAATTCTTCTCCATCTGGAGGCAACATCGATCAGACATGTGGGCGAGCTCTAGAGCGCGAAGCTGGGCTCGCGCACTCTCATACGCAAGCGCCCGGGAGGTGAGGGTGTCAAAGTCGACAACGTCCTCCCGACTGTAGAGACCAAAGGACAAGGTGAGGGCTTGCCCTCCGATGGTCTCCTGCTCCACCCAGGAGGGGAGAAGGGTGGAGACCGAAACCCTGTTGGACTCCAAGTCCCAATCCAACAGGGGCTCGCCGGCCTCGTCTCGGTGTTTGTTGCCGAGACAGAAATTTTGGTGTCTCGCCGGGGCGGGTGCGGTCGGCACCTCGGCGGCTACCTCAGTGACCTCTCCGACTCTCTTGTCGGCGGGCGGGGCCGCTGGGGGTTCAGCCCCGGTCAGGCCTTCGGCGAGTCCTTTCCCCTTTGGAAGGGGCGAGGGCCGCTTCTTCTTTGGCGGCGGAGGCGGAAGGGACGACCCGCGGCTCGCGGGTGCGAGCCGTTTCTTGGAGGCGGCGGAGGTGTTGGGGGTCTCCCGGCACGCAGCAGCAGCGACAGAGGCGAGCTGGAGGCCGGGGGAGATGGTCCCGGCCCTCGCATAAGGGGGGTGAAGCGGAAGATCTCGCTCCCCTGCGAAGGATAACGATCAAGGTTAGAAAAAGAAAAGGCGGAATGAGAGTTAGGAAGCGAAAGCGAGTCGAACCTGCTCCGGGCGGCACGGGGAGTAGCGAGTCCACGTTCCTTCGGAGGTAGGCGACCTCGAAGTTTGTTGACATGAATTTGAAGAGTGCAGCCTCGTGTCCGCCGAGCACCGTAGGGCGGTAGGTGGGTTCGTCGCGCTGGAGAGGCGAGAAGGGGACGTTGCCGAAGGGCCCCTTCACGAACACAAACTTCTGCGGCCAATAGTGGCTTTTGTTGACCGTCTCGCAGACTTTCGTGTGTTGGCTCGCGAAGAAGGCGGTCCCGTCCTTGTTCGCTCGGAAGGAGAACAGCTTGCGGTAGACCGGCAAACTGAACTCGATCCGCTCCTCGCGCAGGTAGCAGGCGAACCCTACCATGACAACGATGGAGTTGGGGGTCATCTGACCCGGGATCACGCCGTAATATTTGAGCAGCTGACGGGTTCGCGGAAAGCAGTTAGAAAGAAATCATCGGTGAATGCGAGAAAGGAAAAAGAGGAGCGAGCGAGTACCTGGTTGATCTCCGGCCAGAATGGGAGCCGTAGACCCACCTCGAAGTGGGCCACAGGGATGGCGAGCTCATCCGGGAGGAGGTTATTGATGGCCTCGGTCTTCGACGTGCGGCGAGTTGAGAACCCCGTCGAGATGTAATTTGCCACGACGGAGTGGTACTCGCTCTCTGTAAGCGAGCAGTTGAAGAATGAGTGGTCGCAGAACGTCCACGTGCACTTGGCCCGACCTTCCGCGTCGCCACCCATGGTCTTGGAGAAAATGGAATGCGAGAGTGAAGAAGAAAAGAACGCGAGAGCGAGAAGGCACGAGAATGAATGCAGAGGATGTCGAGAGCGATAAATGCGGTGGTTAGCTTTGGTAATGGGGCTTATTTATAGAAAACTAAAGGCAGCGGGGAGGAATTGAGGCGTCAGGAGTGCGGTTAGCAGAATCTCGGGGCGATGCGCCTCGGTACTTGAACCAACCCACTCCCCGCGCACTCGCAGCGATGCAGTAAGGACGGTTCGCTGTCAGGCGAGGCGAGTCCCATGCAAGCCGCGAGAAAAAGACATTGAATAAAAGAACTTTCGAGTACAATACAGACAATAATTACGTAAAGCGAGTAATAATAAAGAAAGAAAAATCCCGCGATTAGTCAGGGGCATCAAATTAGCAGCATAGTTCGCAGACTGTCAAAGAAAAAATAAAAAAGGAATTATTACATGGTTCGCCAGGCGGGTGCAAGCGCGAGAAGGATCAATACTGGATTCACCTCCATCGGCCTCGCCCTCGCACCCCCGAGCGACGGTACGCGCGGATAATGATACGCGTGGACCGCGCGGAGCTCGCGCTGCAGCAGGCGGACTTGGTCCTCCGCCCGCGAGAGGTGCACCCCGGGAGAAGTGACCTCGCGGCGGGCGTCCGTTTGCAGCTCAGCGATAAGTCTCGCTAGCTCATCATCAATCGCGGCGAACCGCTCCTTGGAAGCCGCTCTATCCTCTCGCGCCTGGTTGTACAGGCCCTGCAGCATGTGCCCGTACTTCTGGAGCACCTCGGTGGTCCGCCACTTCATCACTTCGGGGTCCCGGGGATCGCCGAGGAAGTCAGCAATCTTGTCTGGTGTGGGCGGGGGCGACATCTCCTCCTCTCCAAGGTCCAGCTCGGCGGAGGACTCCTGGACACCTGCGAGAAGGAAGTTAGCGAAGAAGGCGAGACGTAATCTATCGATAATAATTGACCAACCTGACAGGGCCATGGCTGCTTTACCAGGGCGCTGGCGAGAGGAACTCGGTTGCCCCTGGAAGGCCTCTGTGCAGGTCAGCGTGACGGAGTTCCCCAGGCCCGGGGGGCGGGGAACGTTGCTCGCGACCCGGATGTCGGCGGGAAGCGAGCCGCCAGGGTTTTGATGGCCCAGAAGACGAAACCCAGGGACGGAGATGGTCGCGTCCGGAGGGGGCTGCGAGTCCGGTGGGGGCTGCGATCCCGGTGGGGGCAGCGAACCCGGTGGGGGCTGCGAGCCCGGTGGGGGCTGCGAGCCCGGTGGGGGCTGCGAGCCCGGTGGGGGCTGCGAGCCCGGTGGGGGCTGCGAGCCCGGAGGGGCCGGCGAGCCCGGAGGGGCCGGCGAGCCCGGAGGGGCCGGCGAACCCGGTGGGGTGGCGCGCCTCCCGGGCGTCGCAAGAAGGGTCTCTGCAAGGGACATCATGAAGAATTCAGTTGGGAAATTTGCGAACAGGATAATACAATAATCTTACCAGGCAGCGGCGAAGGGCACATGTTGATGACGCCCACATTTGCGGCCGTCGAGTCGGTTCTTCCGGGAGAGGGTGGGCGGGCACCATCCAGGTTCTCGCTCGCAAGGGCTCCTGCCAGGGACGCGCTCTGAAACGGAATGTGTTAGCTCAAAAAAATGGGGGAATAACCTGCGAATCCAAGTACCTGCTCAGCGAGCGGGAGGTCGAGCAACGAGCCCATGATGGAGGACCCATCCTCCCCGAGGTGTCGCCGCACAATCTTCTCCTTCTTCAGTTTAAGGAAGGGCGGAGGGGTCCGCCGGGCGACCCAAGGGGCGAGCCGGGCCGTGACAGAGTGCTGGCTCGCCCGGGACGCGTCCAGGCGGGCTTGAGCTTCTTCTGAGAGAGGCATTTTTGGCGAGTACAGTAGCGAGTAGTGGAGGAAAATGAAGAAAGAAAGGGTCACCCATCACCCAAAGATGTTGGTATTTATAGCGCTGGGGATGGAGCCCACCGAAGATTCCTGCCAGCTCAGCAGCCGTCCGGCGAACACGGAGGGTTGGATGTTTCTTCGCGAGCTTAGGGTAATCTCGCAAAGAGCGGGGATTGTGTACAACCCAGTGTTCGCCAAGGGGATGAAAAGGGAAACCGACTATATGCGGGTCAAAGAGTACTCGCCGACTCAGAAAGCCGATCTCGCGAGTAGTGCATGGCGAGGTGAGACAGCCTAGCATTGCTCTGGGGTGTATTTAGCCAGAGCGAGTCAAGTGAGGTCTCGCAGTACCAGTCTGGCGAGGCGAGTGGGGGCTCGCCTCCACTCGCAAGATGAGATCTCGCGAGCCCAGCTCGCAGGGAGAAAGGTGAGTGGCGCCTTCACCGACCACTTGCCCAGCAAGGGTCTACAGGTGAATTTACCCTGATACCCTTGGTGGGCTGCCAATAGCTCTCTAGAACAACGGAGTTTGGCTGTTAGCAGACCAATTTGAGGGGCGTATAGCAAAATCAAAAGGAGGAGTTGCGCTATCAGCAGACCAGTAGAGAAAAGCTATAATTAGACCCTAAAGGGCATCTTAGGAGAGCATTCCAGATCTTTTGCTTCTCCTTAGGACGCCTTTGGTCAGCTCCTTCAGCTCTCCTAGGTGCCCGACTTCAGTTTTGGCTTAGGAGGGGAAGCGCTCTAAAGATCTTCCGGGTGTGTGGTGGGACCTCCACACTGTAGCCAAGGGTCGGTTTTTAGCTCTAAGTCTTCGGTCAGGTTCCTCCGTGAGATCAGTAAGTGCTAGCTACCCCCTTTCAGGGGTCCTAACTCCTCGTTGGGCTGATTCTCTGTTCCAACAATAAACTTTTGACGTTTTGTACCCCCTGCGGCTGAGACCGAGAATAAATATCGGGACAAAATTTCATTAAGGAGGAGATAATTGACACTCCAAACTTATAGTTCAAAAATTTATAAAATTTATAGTGGTGTGCGGTTAGCGACATAAGTGAGCGATTGGCAAAATTATATTTGGTTTTAAAATAAGCCCATTCAGCGGAGCCCCCCCCTCCCCCCTCCTTTTTTCATGTGTGTTGTGTTGCGCCGTCTGAGAGAAGAGGAAGGAGGAGATCGATTCCCCCCTTTTTGTTGTGAGCTGCCGCCGCCGGAGAGGAACGCCTACGCTGGAGCCCCCTTTTTGCCGCCGACTGTAAAGCAGAGGGTAGAGGGCTTGTCTCCCATGCTAGGGTTTTCCTGCGCCATCTATTGGGAGGAGGGAGGCCCTGCTGCAGCTGTGTCGTCGGAGGAGAAGGAGGAAGAGGTTGCCGTGAGCCCATTATTGTCGATCGAGAGGAGGAAGAAGACCTCCAGTGTAAGGTGTCCCGCCTGGAGGAAACTCTCCCTGCCCTTGCTAGCCTCTTGGAGGTCAAGGCCATTATCGAGAGCTCAGCTAGGGCATATTTGTTTTATCGATTGGAGGTAGTGTCGAGATTTATTGGTCAATCTCTTGCCGAGATTCCATTTTCTTGGGGTTGCCAGATCTTTGGGTGTGTCGTTAAGGAAGTAGGAGAGGGTTTGCGGTCAAGGCTTGGATGACCTTTGGAGGAGGAAGAAAGCTTGCTAGGGTTTTGTCGAGGATCGCTACGGGAGAGGCGATTGGAGACTCACACCGTCGTAGGGAGTCCGGATCCGCGAAGAGAAAATCGTTACGATCATCTCCATGGCTCCGCGACGCGCGTCAAGGATAACGATCTCTTTCCCTGGTTTTAGGACCGTTATTTTGTGTATTTCTGCATTTTAATTACTTTCGTGCAATGAGAGTCACATGTATTAATTAATTACGCATTTATGTTAATTATTGTGCATACCAAAGCAGCGACGTAAAAATCGATGCGATGCAAGTAATAGGTAGTACGCAATTCCAATTTGTGTTCAAAATAATAATATTAGTGAAAATTATTAAGAAAAGAAATAAAGAAGAGGCCTGGAATCATTGGAATCAGCTAAGTAATAAGCTAAAAAGGGTTTAGACTAGCTGGATTGGAGGGTTGGACCGATTCAGGCGCGACTCACGTAAATTAAAGGTGTGTGTTACTTGAGGGGAGACTGACTCTCGGTTAAGGGGAGAACACAAAAGCCGATACCTTCATCTTTCCCAGTTCACGCAAACGGGAGCCCGACTCTAGGCGGAAGCCGATCGACGCCCAAGCTCACCGACGCCTCAGATCTCCTCAATCTTCGTGTTTTTTCTTCCTGTAGTTGGGTAATCTCTTCCTCTCAACTCCTCTTGAGTTTTGTATGGATTGGCGACTCCGTTTTCTAGTTTTGAAAACCCTAAGCATGTCTTAAAACTTTTATTTTCTGATATTCCTCATTCTCTTCAGTTTCAGAGGAGGTTTAGTGATCGTTGTGTTTCCCCTTTATTTTCATGCAACAATCCAAAACCCTAGATGTGTAGATAACTCCTACGCTCATAATTTCAGTTGCCTACTCCATCTAAAGTACGATTCGTAATAGAAATGATGATTGATTCCTTAATAAATTAGGGCAAAACCCCCATGTTTCCATATTAGGGCAGCCATCAATTTATTTAGGGCAGCCATTAGTAGTGAAGATTTTGATTCAATTCTCTATTTAGTGTTGCTACATAGGCGGTTATGAAGTCATCTTGCTTAATTAATGCAAAAATTCATATGTATGGAATTAGGACAACAAACCCTAGACAATGTAACCTTCCTTTTTCTTTTTTGGGAAGGGGATTAGTGAAGAATATTGTTGAATTGGATAAAGACAGCAATTATAAGGCTTACATGCAAGGTTACACGCATGTGAGTAGTGATTTTGGAAGAGGTCCTCAATGAGGAAGTTATTCTAAGTCCATAGACATCTTTATGGCTTGACATTAGGGCAAGACTCCTATGTTATTACCTTGTAATATTACGATTAGTGATTACATTATGATTATCTGATAATGATACTTAATTTAGGACATGACATCCCACGATAGGGGAAGGAGAGATGAGCAACACTAGGATAAAAGCAAAGAGAAAGTATGGGTGAGTTCTTATTTCCTATATTTTCATTGTTTGTTTTCCATGTGACTTATGCTACAATATTTGTATTAGGGTAGAAATACTAATAACATTCGAATGGAATCCAATATAAAATGAAATATCGGAAACCAAGCTTTAAGACGAGTTAATTCTCAAATAAGTTGAATAAAAGAAAAGAACGATTAATTTTCCAAGTAAAAGAAATAAAGGAAAGAAAACATTAATTCAATGAGCTATGTTAAGAGTTAACCCAAACTGGGAGGTGAGGAGAATAACCTTCCGATATGATCATGAAAAGAAACAGGATTTGTGCGAGTCAAGGGCACAAAGTAAATATGACAATATGAACATGCGATTCAAGGTCACGTGATTAATATTGCTTCATAAACGTGCGAGTCAAGGGCACGCAATGAATTCATGAAATATTAATTTACTATGAATATTGCCCATGATTGAAAGTAGTTTAAGTAATATCATTTAATTATGATATAAGAAAATTAGTGATAAAAAGGATAAGAATAAGAGGGTTAATTGATTATAGGATTACAGACACAAGAAATGCTACAAGAAAGAATTGCATATCTCAGACAATAAGAACATATGATTATAATTAAGATAAATTAATCCATCATAGGTAAGAAAGGAAAAGTAAGAATTCACATATAATTTTAAGTAATTAGAAAATGAAACTAAACAGGTCAAGGAAGAGGCTGTTCCAGCCACCAGTAGTTAGCGTCGACCATGTTCTCCTCGACAGGAGAAGAGGTATCGTCTATGGGTAGAAGTCTCCACAATAGTGTTCGCCATCCTGGACGCTCACAGGGCAAGGTGCAAAGGCCCAGATTGTCCTCATGAGGAGCTCCAATTCTACTTTATGTAGAGTATGTTGTTTCCTTTATGATGTATGTGTCTGTACATGGTAGTGTTATGTTATGAGTCAGCCATGTTTATATGTTACAGTTTTTGGTAAGCCTCCTTTTGATATATATATATAGAAATAATTACCCGTACCTCTCCTGTAAGTTTGCATAATTACTGAGAGCACCCCTCTTATTTTCGAAATTACAAAAACCTCCCCTGAACTTTTATTTTCATAACATCGTGAACAAAAATTCTGGGTTTTTTTGTAATGAAATTGTATCACGGATGGGGTTTTTTGTAATGAAATTAAAACTTCAAGGGAAGTTTTTGTAATTATGCTAACTTATAGGGGAGTTTTTTGTAATTTCGAAAATAAGAGGGGTGCTCTCAGTAATTTAGCAAAGTTAGAGGGGAGGTCCCGGTAAATGGCCCTATATATATATATATGACTATCTGATGTACTCTTGTATCTTGTACCAGATCTTTAATGAAATGATTTATTTTGTCATGCGTTCTTCCTTTTGTACTCTATCATATAATGCTTTGCACTGAATATTTCTTACCTTGCGCCTCTGATGAAATATACGAAATGTAAGATAACAAATAAGACCACATCGTGACATTTTAAAGTATCTTTCGAACCCTGAATTTAAATTCCCTATTTCAGGAGCCTTCCCGAACCTATCTAAGTAGGAGACAGAGGGAAGTACTTGAAAGAGAACAAGTCTACATGACGGAAGAAAGCCATAGGTCCGGGAGGTCAAATCCTCCCTTAGCTGAAGTCATGCAAGCACTAGTAGAAGCCATCCGGATGGCCAATGCTGCATCACCACAACTATTAGCGACAGTTGATATGCATCTACATGACGGAAGAAAGCCATAGTTCCGGGAGGTCAAATCCTCCCTTAGCTGAAGTCATGCAAGCACTAGTAGAAGCCATCTGAATGGCCAATGCTGCATCACCACAACTATTAGCGACAGTTGATATGCATCTGAAACACTTCTTAGATATGAATCCGCCAGCATTTTGTGGTGGTCTAACGCCGATGGAAACTGAAGACTAGATAAAGAAAATGGAAATAACTTTTGAAACGATGAGATGTCCAAATGAACAGAGAACCGATCTAGTAGTCTATCTGCTAGAAGGAGAGGCGAAGAGGTGGTGTGATAGTTTGAAACAAGTCAGATTTGCCGGACGTATAAATGCTGATATTCTTTGAGATGAATTCCTGAAAGAATTCATTGATTGGTTTGCCCTGCCGTTTGAAAAACAAATGCTCCAAGAGAAGTTCTTTCGCTTGATGCAAGGAAATAATTCAGTAATTCAATATGAAACTGAGTTCACCCAGTTGGCGTTATTATGCTAGTGATATGGTCACAAAGGAATGAGATAGTTGTTTCCGATTTCAGTTAGGTCTATGGGAGGATGTACGGGTGCATCTGATTTCTCAGAGGATCAAAAACTATAATGAATTGGTGGAGGCAACGAAGTTAATCGAAATGGATGTGGAAAGTTTACAAAGAAGAAGATAATTTCAACAGAAAAGATTTCCGGAAGGATAGAGCAAGACCTTCTCAGGGAGTGTGGAGGTTCCAATTGGAAGAAGCATAAGAGAGGCCCTCCGATGCAAGTCCCCACAACAAGTGGTACTGGTAATTTTAGTAATCCCGTATGTGCAAAATGTGGGAAAGCCCACTCAGGAGAATGCCTGAAAGGATCCAGTGTTTGCTTTAAATGTCATCGTCCAGGGTATCATAAACATGAATGCCCGCTGTGGAAAGTAGCAGCTGGAAAGAACACAAAGGGTGGTCCAGGTCAAGCATCAACCCTACATTACCTTGATACTTATAATGCAACTGATAAAGAAAAGGGCGTTGGGTTAGTAATGGAGCCAAGGGAGGAAAAACAAGTTCAGCCTCGGGTCTTCAATCTGAACCAGTAGGAGGCGAAATCACACGATACTGTGATTACATGTATGGTTTCTGCTCATAATCACCTTATGAAAGCACTATTCGATACATGAACTAGCCACTCCTTCATAGCTGCAGCAATGAAGCGCTTAAATGTGGAACCTTATCAATCTCATAGTGAACTAAAAGTCATGATGCCCAAAAACACCGAAATGTATACACAAATTCGATGTAAAGTTTGGTTGACAATGAGTGATAAAGCATTAGAAGCAGATTTTGCAGTTCTCCTATCCGAATTTGATATAATCCTGAGAATGGATTGGTTAATAAAATATGAAGCTGTTATTAAATGTAAGAAGAGGGAAATCACACTCAAATTAATTGACCAAACGCAATGCGTCTTTTAAGGGATGAATGAAGTAGCTAAAATTTTGATCTCGATGAAAGCAATAAAAAAATAAGAAAGGGTTGCGAGACAATGTTAGTTATAAAGGGAGCAGTGAACCGAATATAGTCCCAGTGGTATGTGATTTTCTTGAAGTGTTCCCAGAAGAATTGCCAGGAGTGTCACCTACATGGGAAGTTGAATTTACTATTAATCTTATTGAAGGGGCTGCACCAGTAGCGAAGACGCCATATCGTATGGCTCCTACAGAATTGTCAGAGTTGAAAATTTAGTTACAAGAGTTGTTATATAAAAAATTTATTCGACAAAGTACATCACCGTGGATTATTGTGAATTGAATAAACTTACAATTATAAATAAATATTCACTACCTTGTATTGACGATTTGTTCAATCATTTAGTAAATGCAAAGGTCTTTTCCAAAATTGACCTCAAGTCGGGATATCACCAAATGAAAATCAAAGAAGAGGACATTTACAAAACGGCTTTTAGTACAATATATGAGCATTTTGAATTTGTAGTAATATCATTTGGTTTGACGAATGCCCAACAGTTTTTATGGATTTGATGAATCAAGTGTTTAATGGTTTTTTAGATAAGTTTGTTATTGTGTTTATCGATGACATTCTTATCTACTCGAGGGATAAACATGAGTATGCAGAACACTTGACAATTGTGTTGCAAACATTGAAAGATCATGCTCTCGAATCTACATGTATGATTCCGCCATTTTTTTCATGTTCTCATTCGTAGGTTATTTTTGCAGATCTGTGTGACCGTCCCCTTCGCATTTCTAGTCCTCCTTCTCGTTCTTGTGCAGATCTGCCTCTCCTTCTCGCAAATCTGGTTCTCCTTCTCGCAGATCTGGCCCCCATCTCCCTCGCAGTTTTCTTCCCAAACCTCCTGCATAAATTCTGCTTCTTGTTTCTCCTCCGCATGAGGCTTTTTTGTTCCTTCATTAGCACAAACCTCTCTATTTCCTCAAGCTGCCCAGTTGGAATACAACCTACGATCTTCTTGTGCTCTCTACTTGGAATTGATTGTTAATGTTGAGAGGATACATTTATACATTTATAAGGTATTGATTGTTAATGTTGAGAGGATACATTTATAACATTAAATGCAGACCGTGTTAGAGGTGTGCGAGTGAGTGTTTACGAAATGATTGCATTGCGTGACCGCATTGCAGAACAGTTGTATCAAGTTAATACGTAGTTTGCCTGCTTTAAATTCCTGTCTTTCAATGTAATATCAATTTTTATTTCTAATGAATAAAATACTATTATGGTTTTATAATTACAATAACAACAACAACATAACCCATATAGTCCCCAATCATTGGGGGTATGGGCGGGGGAAGATTGGAAACAGACCTAACCTTTGACACTATGCACAAAGTGGCTTCTCTCAGAGGAGAAAGACCTAACCTTTGACAATAATTGCACAAAGTGGCTGCTCACAGAGTACCACTGAAATAGTGGCCCCCCTATACCGCCGCGTTTGCTGCGGAATCATGCCCTCAAATCAAAGCCAAAGACATCAGAGAGGGCAGACCCAAGAATCCATTTTGATTTATGGTTTTATAATTATTTTAAAAAATTTGCTTTACATCAAATATTTCTACATTTTACTAAAAAAGTCACCGCAACGGAGATTTGCCAAACAGTTTATAAAGTGTTTTTCCTTTCTGAAAAGCTCTGCAAAAGGAGAGTTGTAATAGTGTATTCAAGTCGGACCCTTTTCAGTTTTTTCCGTATTTTCTTCATTTGCTATATATGTATTTTTTATCAAGCAATGCTATTATTCCAATTCTATTCAACTTGGTATCAGAGCGATTTTTTGCCCTAGCCGCTTCCCTCTCACCCGTCTGCGTCTCTTCTCCTCTCGCCCTTCTCGCCCGTCTGCGAGCGCTCCTTCCCGTCTCTCTCGCACCTTCTGCCGAAGGTTTGAGAGTCCCCCGCTCTTCCCCGCCTCCGCTCATGCGGATCCTAGGCGCCGCTGCACGCTAGGACCGCCGTTCTCCCGTCGCCGATCGGCCGATGCCGATCTCACGCTGTTTTGCCGATGATCTTTGTGCCGCTACCTGCCGATGATCTCTGCTGATCTCTGTGTCGCTTTTGCCGATCCAGTGCCGATCTCTGGTGCGATCTAGTGCCGATCTCTGCGATCTAGTGCCGATCCAGTGCCGATCTAGTGTCGATCTCTGCTGTGCCGCTTCTGCCGATCTCTGGTGCGATCCAGTGCCGCTACCTGCTGCTTCTGCCAATCTCTGTGCCGCTTCTGCCGATCTCTGTGTCGCTTCTCCCGTTGCCTGATGTCGTGACCTCCTGTTGTCGTGTCTTCCTGAGCAGCTGCTGTGTCGATTGTTCCACGACCGTGTTTTCTTCTGTTGCTGATCCTGGAGCCCCGTGCGATGCCGTTCTAGTGGTGCTATCTTCTCTCATTATCCGTACGTAATTCCTTTTTTCTGCTAGGGAGTATCATGGGGGATTCTACGGGTTCTTCGCCGAGTGAAGTTATGCCACAGATGAGTGACCCTTAGCGGACTCGTGGCCACTCTGGTTCGTTGAAGATTACCACCGTGCCCTTGGATGGAACAAATTATCTAGAATGATCGCGTGCTGCTCAACATGTGATACACAACCATCAATTGTTCGGTTACATAGATGGGACTGTTACAGCTCCACCCAAGGATGATCCCACTTGGAAATGTTGGGACTCCGAGAACTCCCTTGTCGTGTCATGGCTTCTTCACTCTATGTCTCCCAAGGTGTATCGCAGTTATATGTTGCTGGACTCAGCTCACGATATCTGGACCCGAGCTCGGGACACCTACTCCCAGATTGGTAGTTCCACTCAGATATATGAGCTTACTCGTCGCATTTTGGAGCTCCAACAGGGATCTATGACGGTTTCCACCTACTTCTCTGAGTTTGAACGCCTTTATCAAGAGTTGGATTTCTTCGAGCAATTCACAACCTCCTGTACGGCGGACGCCGTGAAGCTGCAGCAGAAGGAGAGCCGCTACCGCCTGCATGTCTTCTTGATGGGGCTGAACATGGAGTCAGATACTGTCCGTACTCATATTTTGCATCATTCACTCTTCCTTCCCCTAGGGAAGCCTTCAACATGGTCCTTGGCGATGATGATCGTCGGAAGTCCCTCAGTATGGTTGCTCCTCCGGATCGCTCTGCCTTGACTAGTGGTCGGGGTAATACCAACACTAGTGTTCCCACTTGTGTTTACTGTGGCGATGGGGTCACACTAGGGATGCGTGCTTTAAGCTCCATCCTCATCTGGCTCCTGCTGGCCGTGGTCGTGGCTGTGGTCGTGGCCGTGGTCGGGCTCCTGGCCGTGGAGGAGGCCGGACAGGCAGCCTTCGATTCTCAGATGCTGCTTTTGCTTCAGAGTTATATGAGGAACATCCATCCCCTAGCTCCTTCTCAACCCAGGAATTGGACGCTCTGTGCCGTTTACTTCACTCCCAGTCTGACTCCGCTTCGGGTGCCTCCTCCTCCTTTGCTACTGCGACTCAGGCCCATGCCCATGCTGCCACTGCCTCCTCCTCATCGGACTGGATCATTGACTCAGGAGCTACTGATCATATGACAAACTCCTCCTCAGGTTTTGTTTCCTACTCACCTTTGTCCGGTCGGAATAAGGTCATCTCTGCTAATGACACATTATCCCCAATTGCGGGCAAATGACACATTTCTTGCTCCCCTACTCTCTCTCTCTCTCTCACCGCTGTTCTTCATGTTCCATCTTTTCCCCGCAATTTACTTTCTATTAGTCATATTATTCGCTCTCTCAACTGCTCGGTAACCTTCTTCCCCGACTCTTGTGTTTTTCAGGAACTGGGTACGAGGCGGGAAATTGGCAGTGGTAGGAATCGTGGTGGTCTGTACTACCTGGACAACCAACATCCATCTCAAGCTCTCGCATCTGCTACCGTCACCGCTGAGGATGTTCGCTGATGGCATCTTCGCCTCGGACATCCCTCTCCTGTTTATCTTCAAAAATTGTTTCCTGCTTTTATTCCTATTATGAAATCCTTTGTGTGTGATGTTTGTGCTACGTCAAAACATGTTCGTCATACTTCTTTGCATTTATCTTCTCCTAACACTATTCCTTTTTCTGTAATTCATTCTGGTGTGTGGGGTCCTTCCCCAGTGTTATCTTTATCTGGTTTTAAGTGGTTTGTTACGTTTATTGATTGTTTTTCGCGGGCCACGTGGGTTTATTTGTTAAAGAAAAAAAAAGTGAGGTTTTCACTTGTTTCCAAGCCTTTCACAAAATAGTTTAGACCCAGTTTAATGGTAAAATTTGTGTTCTCCGTAGAGATAATGGGGGGGGGGGGGGGGGGAATATGATGATCAGGGTGTTTTTGGTTCCTATCTTACAAATCATGGTATCTTACACCAAACCACTTGTGTTCACACCTCTACTCAAAACGGGGTGGCCGAACGGAAAAATAGGCATCTTCTTGAGGCGGCTCGTTGTCTTCTCCATACTATGCACCTTCCCAAATCTTACTGGGGTGATGCGGTTCTCACCGCTTCTCACCGCTTCTCACCGCTTCTCACCTTATCAATCGCCTCCCATCGAGAGTCTTGGCGTATGCTACCCCCATTGGTCGTCTCTCGTCCATGTCTGTTGTTTATACCTCTCACTTGCCTCCCCGGTTTTTTGGATGTGTGTGCTTTGTGCATGTTCACTTACCCCATAGGGATAAACTTGACCCCCTGGCTCTCCGTTGTGTCTTTATTGGCTACTCCTCTACCACAAAAGGTTACCGTTGTTACCATCCTCCCTCTCGTCGTATCTACTGTACTATGGATGTTACTTTTCAAGAGAAAGACTCCTATTATCTGACCACAACTCACTCTCTTCGTCAGGGGGAGATTAGTGAGGGTGAGACTGTGTTAGATACCCCTATTCCTTACCCCTTGGTTCCTCCTGTTCCTACCCAGGATCCGGCTCCGCCTATTCAGGTGCCTTCTATTCCCGTGTCTTCTCTTCCAGCACTGCTTTCATCTCTGGTGTCTCCCTTTCCTCACATATACCACCGCCGTACGACAGGGAACCAGACCGCCAGTACTCCTCCGCTACCAATGCCCGCTTCGGATTCAGGTTCTGGAGATGCGGAGTTACATGCCCCTCTTACTTTGCCGGAAGGTACAGTTCTGTGTACCCAGCACCCCATCTCTAATCATGTCTCTTATCATCATCTCACCCCTGCTCATCAGTCCTTTCTGGCTTTATTATCCATGGTTACTATTCCTAAGACATGGAAGGAAGCATTGAGCATACCTGTATGGTCTCGGGCAATGGAGGAGGAGATGTCTGCATTGGACAAAAATCATACTTGGGAGGTTGCACCTCTTCCCACTGGAAAGAGAGCTATTGGGTCAAGATGGGTTTTCTCCGTCAAGCATAATCAGGAGGGTAAGATTGAACGATGCAAGACAAGGCTGGTTGCTCAAGGCTACACTTAGACTCAGAGAGTTGACTATCAGGAAACTTTTGCCCCTGTGGCGATGGTGGACTCCATACAGACTCTTCTATCTTGTGCTGCTTGCTTAGGTTGGGATCTTCACCAACTGGACGTGAAGAATGCGTTCCTTCACGGTGAGCTCGATGAAGAGGTATACATGAAGTTTCCTCCTGGTTTTGTTCGAAGAGGGTCCGAATGACTTTTTTGTCGATTGCGGAAGTCGCTATATGGTTTAAAGCAGTCTCCAAGAGCCTGGTTTGGCCGGTTCCTTAAAGTAATGTTGAAGTTTGGATATGTTCATGCACAATCAAATCATACCATGTTTATCCATAGACATGAACAAAAGATTGTGATCCTCATTGTCTATGTGGACGACATTGTGATAACGGGTGATGATATAGAGGATATCCGTAACCTCAAAACTCTCTTGTCAGCTGAATTTGAAGTTAAGTACTTGGGAAAGTTGCGATATTTTATGGGTATTGAAGTTGCTCGGTCAACCTAAGGTATCTTTATTTCTCAGCGCAAGTATGTGTTGGATCTCCTGAAAGAAACTGGAATGCTTGGGTGTGTCCCGGCTAATACTCCTGTGGAGGAAAACCACCGGATCAATGAAGACAGTGACGGCGATTGTGCTGACACTTCGAGCAACCAGAGGTTGGTTGGAAGACTCATATACCTATCCCACACCCGACCGGATATTACCTATGCTGTAGGTATCTTGAGTAGGTACATGCCTGCTCCGTTGATTAGACATCAAGAAGCCGCATACCGGGTATTACGATACCTGAAGAAGGCCCTTAGTCGGGGGCTCCTATTCTCTCGGCATACCCACCTGAAGATTGAAGTCTTCACTGATGCGGATTGGGCTGGATGTCTTGATGACAGAAAGTCCACTACCGGATACTGTACGTTCGTTGGAGAAAATTTGGTAGCATGAATTAAGAAGCAAAATGTTGTAGCAAAATCTAGTGCAGAGGCTGAGTATCGTGCTATGTCTCTGGGTCTCTGTGAAGGCCTTTGGGTACATACCATGCTTCATGATCTGGGGCTCCTGGATAATGGCCCCATCTCGCTGTACTGTGACAATAAAGCTGCGATTAGTATAGCTCATAATCATGTCCAGCATGACAGGACTAAGCATGTGGAAGTGGATCGGCACTTCATCAGAGATCACCTGGATAAAGGAAATGTGGTTACTCCCTTCGTGCAATCCAAGGATCAGCTTGCTGATGTGCTCACCAAGAGCCTTAGTTGTGATTGTTGAAACCAGAGAACTGGTCTCGACGTTCGAAAGGGAGATACAGCTAACCCTTACTTGACCCGAGCGAGAACCTTGACCAGCCACTAAGAACTGCTTAACTCAACGGCGAGTGGACCATGAGGTCCACTCGCCCCGGGCACCTGGGCGAGCGGACCATAGGTCCACTCGCCCCGGGCAACTGGGCGAGTGGACCTATGGTCCACTCGTCCGGCTAGCTGAGTGGACCATGAGGTCCACTCGCCCAATTCGGGTGGTGGACCTTGGTCCACTCACCCGACCCCCGGCAAGGGGGGGGGGGGAGTGGACATCTCGAGCTCCACTTGGCTCCCCTCATTTTTCGGTCGTTCGGGTTGGTTGTTGGGCTGCGGATAGTGGATTTTTGGCTATATGCAGCCCAATTTTTGGGAAGTCTATAAATAGACCCTCATGGGCACCTTGGGAAGGGTTGTTGATACCCCCTCCCTCGCATGTGTGTTGTGAGCAAGCACTACCCCTCCCCTCCCCCTGTCATCGAAGGTGGACGGTGAGGTGATCTCTAGTGCCCTCCAAGGTGCCCAGACTCAGCATTAGCTTAGGAGGGGATGTTCCTTGAGAGCTTCTGGGTACGCGGTGGGACCTCCACGCTGCAGCTTACGGGGTCAGTTTGCGGACTTAGAAATTTTCCAAGGGTTGAGTTAAGCAGTTCTTAGTGACTGATCAAGGTTCTCGCTCGGGTCAAGTAAGGGTTAGCTGCATCTTCCTCGCGTGTGTGTTGTGAGCAAGCACTACCCCTCCCTTCCCCCTGTTATTGAAGGTGGACGGTGAGGTGATCTTTAGTGCCCTCCAAGGTGCCCAGGCTCAGCATTGAGTTGGGAGGGGAAGTTCCTTGAGAGCTTCTGGGTACGTGGTGGGACCTCCACGCTGCAGCTTACGGGGTCAGTTTGCGGACTTAGAAATTTTCCAAAGGTTGAGTTCTGCGGTTCTTAGTGAGTAGTCAAGGGTCAAGCTCAGGACAAGTAAGGGTTGACTGCATCTCCCTTTCGAACGTCGAGACCAGTTCTCTGGTTTCAACATTCTTTGAATGTTGAAACCAGAGAACTGGTCTCGACGTTCAAAAGGGAGATGCAACTAACCCTTACGTGACCCGAGCTAGAACCCTTGACCAGTTGCTGAGAACCGAAAGACCTTACCCTTGATGAACACTTTTGTTCAAAAACGAACCCCTTAAGCTGCAGCGTGGAGGTCCCACCGCACACCCGAAAGTTCACAGAGAACTTCCCCTCCCAAGCCAATGCTGGGTCTGGGCACCTTGGAGGGCACTAAAACTCACCTCACCACCAACCTTCACTGACAAGGGGGGAGGGGGTAGTGCTTGCTCACAAGACACACGCGAGGGAGAGGAGAGTCCAATCCATCCCAAGGTGCCCATGGGGGTCTATTAATAGACTTCTCAAAATTGGGCCGCGGATAGCCAAAAATCTACTATCCGCAGCTCAACAACGAACCTGAACGACCAGCACAGGGGGGAGGCGAGTGGAGATGAGACGTCCACTTCCTCCCTTGCCTGAACAGCCCACCTATCCCTTAGCATAGAGAGCAGACGAGTGGACCGAAGGTCCACTCGCCCCTTGGATTGGGCGAGTGGACCCTTAACAACGAACCTGAACGACCAGCACAGGGGGGAGGCGAGTGGAGATGAGACGTCCACTTCCTCCCTTGCCTGAACAGCCCACCTATCCCTTAGCATAGAGAGCAGACGAGTGGACCGAAGGTCCACTCGCCCCTTGGATTGGGCGAGTGGACCCTTGGTCCACTCGCCCCTCTCCCCCTAGGTAAGATTCCACTCTCTCATAACCTCCTCAGACCTCCTCAACTTCCAGTCATTTCTTGCTTGATTGTGCTTCGCATGTGATTTCCAGGGAGAAGAGCGGCGGAGCAATTGCTTTTTCACAAACCTTGGCGCGGACAGTGAGGAGAGTGCAGGAAAATATGGAAACCAAACAAATTTCATCTGTTGATAAAAAGACCGCTGATGGGAGTATATACAGAAGGATTGCCACTTCTTCCTTGCTTTCTCTTGTCAATTTAGCGATGATTCTGTTCCGTTTCATTCTTGGGCGTGGTTTCAGGTGGCAGGCTCTGTTTTTCTCAAATACTTGAAACACAAACTTGAATTTTAGCTAATTCCACTTTGTATCTCTTCCGTCGCAGAAATAACAGCGGAGAGGAATCATCGAGACTTTCAGAACCAGAAGAATTCATGAACCAGGAGTTGCCGGCTTTGGAGAACGGCGAAGACTTGATGGACGAGAATGCTGAGAGGAGGATGCCAGCCTTCAGTTTTAAGTATCAAATTTAGAATTTGGAGGACAATATTATAATGACTGCCGAGGAGGAAGACTGGGGTGAAACGGAAAATGCAGAAGAAATTGATACGCCATTCATGGTCGCTACACGTATTCAAAATAATCAATTTTTATTTGTTAAAGATGTTAGCAGCAGCTTCATGGAGGAGTTAGAGAACATTGCTTTTCATGTTCGACAATTGCTTGTCAGATTTGAAGGGAAGAAAATTGATTTTGAGGATACCAATATGGGATTCTTATGTGCAGCAGATTTCCTGAAACCTCCTCTTAAATCTATACTGGAGGAAGAAGATGGGAAAAATAATGATTACTGTTGAAACCAGAGAACTGGTCTCGACGTTCGAAAGGGAGATGCAGCTAACCCTTACTTGACCCGAGCGAGAACCTTGACCAGTCACTAAGAACTGCTTAACTCAACCCTTGGAAAATTTCTAAGTCCACAAACTGACCCCGTAAGCTGCAGCTTGGAGGTCCCACCGCGTACCCAGAAGCTCTCAAGGAACTTCCCCTCCTAAGCTAATGCTGAGCCTGGGCACCTTGGAGGGCACTAGAGATCACCTCACCGCCCACCTTCGATGACAGGGGGAGGGGAGGGGTAGTGCTTGCTCACAACATACACGCGAGGGAGGGGGAGGGGGGTATCAACAACCCTTCCCAAGGTGCCCATGAGGATTTATTTATAGACTTCCCAAAAATTGGGCTGCGGATAGCCAAAAATCCACTATCCGCAGCCCAACAACCAACACGAACGACCGAAAAATGAGGGGAGGCGAGTGGAGCTCAAGATGTCCACTCCCCCCCTTGCCGGGGGTCGTGTGAGTGGACCAAGGTCCACCACCCGAATTGGGCGAGTGGACCTCATGGTCCACTCAGCTAGCCGGGCGAGTGGACCATGGTCCACTCGCCCAGGCATATGGGCGAGTGGACCATGCCGGGGCGAGTGGACCTATGGTCCACTCGCCCAGGTGCCCGGGGCGAGTGGACCCACTCGCCCATATGCCTGGGGCCCGTACGCCTGGGGCCCGTACGCCTGGGGCGAGTGGACCATACCCTACTTCGGACGAGTGGACCTATGGTCCACTCGCCCCTCCCCTCGGGCGAGTGGACCTTAGGTCCACTCGCCCGGAGCCTTGGGCGAGTGGAGCTAGGGTCCGCTCGCCAAAGTAGGAAGTATTTTCCCCCCGGGTCTTCTCTTTCTCGGTCCTTAACGATCTCTGATGGTTGGGTTTGCTGCGTCGCGATCACCTTTTCCGTCACGACCTCATCCGTGTCGGGTCACACCGACTCGGAAAATATGAGGGTTGCACACAATCCCCGCTCTTTTCGAGCTTGCCTCAAGCTCGGAAAGAAAGTCCAACCCACCTATTTGACGAGTCAGGTGGGGTCTTGGGGGAATCTCCCGAGGGTCCCGCAGGACGGCTATAAAAAGCCTCCAGAGGGGGAGGTGAGGAGAGCACCCTTCCTGAGAGTTCTCCTTTCCCCCCTTTCCTTCGAGTCGGATGGATCCTCCCCGAGACGTTAGAGCCCGTTTCAAAGCCCTTGCTGGGAGGGATCAGAATGACTTGGCGGAGCTCAGGGCCATAGTTAGCGGCCTTCCGCCCTCCCCTACTCGGCCAACGGTGCGATCACCGCGGAAGAAACTCCGACCTGATTTGGTGAAAGAGGTGGCGTCGTCACCGGCGGAATTATCGTAGAGCCAGGGGGCGCGGCCGCACCCCTGAAAAATTTACAGCGGTTCTTAAGGAACCGCTGTCTATTCTTCCCGCGCGGAAGAATAGACAGCGTTTCTTAAGGAACCGCTGTCTATTTTTCCCGCGCGGCAGAATAGACAGCGGTTCCTTAAGAACCTCTGTCTATTTTCGCTACTTTTAGAATGTTTAGGGTTAATGAAACTATTTGGCTTGGGTCTGATTTTTTCGGCAAGGGGGCGGTACCGCGAGCAGGGAGAGCGCTGCTGCGACAAATCAATCGCTCCTTCTCCTTCGAAGCCACTCCGACGATCTTCCACCTGCGCAGGCTCTCCGGAAACAACACCTCCTCGGCTCCTCCGCTTGCAAGGTATCCCTCTTCCGCTCTTCGTCTACTGTAACTACCGCACCTCCCTCGCGAGTCGCGACACTCCCAAACCCCCGCGACCTCCACGGCCTCTGTCGCTTCCGTCATCTTCCAAGCCGGAAAAACCCATGGCGGGAGAAGATGTTGGAGGAAGCTGGGGGTGCATTGAAGAGATGTGGTGCTTCCTCCGCATTTCGATTTCTATGTGATTGCCTCTAGGGTTTCGTTTCTTCCCCAAATTGCTTGAAAGTTGAAACAGTTAATATAATTAGGAGTGGTTAATGGTTTGAGCCGTTAATATTACGAGATCTCTGCAGGTTTGTGGTGGAAAAATATTTCTACAAATTCTGTGGTATGCAAGTTCTGCAATGTTGTTGTTTTATGGATTAATTCAGGCTTTAGCAACAAGCAAGTTATTCCAATGGAAAAATATTTCAAGAAAAAAATGAAAACCTTGGAAAATTCATGCGTTGATAATCAAGAGATTGTTAATTCAGACTTTTGTTATCTTTTTATTCCTAGTATAAATATTGTTATCTGGTAGGGTTTGAGTGTGAAACTTGAAGTATTTTGTTTGTTGTGTGCTGTGTGGAGCCGGATTCTTCCCCTCCCTTAGCTGTTCTTCTGTCCAGGTGGAGTTTCCCCCTCACAGAAGCTGTATCTGCTATATTATCTCTTATTCCTGCTTCTGTCAATGGCTGTATGAGCTTTGTGGTTGTTTATTGGGCTTGGAAATCACTCCCTTTTGTTAGTAGCTGCATCAAACATACCCTTAAAGCATAAGTGTCTACTTGTACCTCAACTCAGTTTCATTCGACATAAATGCAAATGTAGAAAAGAAAATCAGATTAGTGGATGCCCGACTACAGAAAGCAAAGGTAACCAATAACAATTGATCTTGTATATGCAGGCTATGATAAAAACGTTTGGGAACATGGTGCTAAGTTGAATGGAGGTTTTATGAGCAGAAAATAATCTTTCCAGGTTATAGTGATAATGTTGACATGATTAAAACTGACATCATGATTCACAGTTACACCTGTAAAGAAATTGGATGCAGCAGAGTGCATCTTTTATGATGTTCTAACATTTTATGTGATTGTGTGCTCTCAATTAAGAGAATTTTTTTCATACGCTCGGTAGATGCTGTTATTCGTCCAAGGTTAATACACGCCAAACATGGTAGATGCTGTTATTCGTCCAAGGTTCAAATATAGCTCATGGCAATTCTTCTATCGTGGCTAATAAGATTGCCATTAAGCTGGTCGGAAAAGGCGGTTTTGTCGTCACAGAAGCAGGTTTCGGTGCCGACATTGGTACCGAAAAGTTTATGAACATAAAAAGTCGCTATAGTGGTTTAACGCCTTAGTGCGCCATTGTTGTAGCCACCGTTCGGGCTCTGAAAATGCACGGGGGCGGTCCGGAGGTTGTTGCTGGGAGGCCGCTCGATCATGCTTATTTGAACGAGAACGTGGCTCTTGTGGAAGTTGGCTGCGCTAATCTCGCCAAACACATCTCGAACATGAAGGCTTACGGCGTAAATGTTGTCGTGGCGATCAACAGGTTTGCGACCGACACCGATGCTGAGATGGATTCTGTGAGAAATGCCGCAATTGCAGCGGGTGCTTTTGATGCAGTTGTCTGCACCCATCATGCTCATGGTGGAAAAGGAGCAGTAATCACTATTTCTCAATCTAGAAAAACTGACCGCCCGATTCAGCACTTTTTAACGAGGTCAACACTGAACTACTCATTTGCATGGCATGCTTTGATCCAAGTGAAAACTTCTCAGCATTTGACATATAGAAATTGTTACGTTTAGCAAAATTTTATCCATCTGACTTTTCTCAAATTCAGCTTATGACACTTCAGAGTCAGCTTGAGACTTATGTTTTAGACGTCAGATCACGTGTTGAGTTTTCTTATCTTAATGGTATCAGTGATCTTGCTAAACAGTTTGTTAGAATGAAGCTGGATATCACATATCCTTTGGTATATTCACTGATAAAATTGGTATTATTGCTACCAGTTGCAACAACTACTGTTGAAAGAGCATTTTCTGCTATGAAGATTATAAAGACCCGATTGCGCAATCGGATGAATGATGAATGGCTTAATGACAGTTTACTGACATATATTGAGAGAGAAACATTCAAAGATGTTGATAACGAAGCAATTATTAAGCGTTTTCAAGCAATGAAGACCAGGAGAGTACAAATTTGAGCATGTATTACAATGTAAGTGACTTTATACTTAAATATTGTTATTTTGCTTAAATTTATTTTGGATTATTCATAATTGATAAACCTTAATTTGAATTAAAAATATATAAAAAATAATTTAGCACCCCCTGAACGAAATTTCTGGCTCCGCCACTGGGCGTCGTCATCCTCCCACGGGGTGACTGACTATGTCCGGGACCTGGAGCTAGACGCGGTATCGACTCATTTCTTATCTTTGCCTCTTTTTCGCGGTCATATCGCACTAATGAAGACATGCTTCTTGCATACTAACAGCTTTTTCCGAACCACCTCGAGGGGGCCCGGAGTGCGATGGAAATGTCGGGTGCGGGCGCTCGAGCAAGTCCTGCCATTCTCGCTCAAGAACCCGCTGCTCTCTCAACTGCCCATGACAACCCTTCCGCAAAAAGCCAAGGGATTAAGGATTCGCAAGGTAATGTTGCGAGAGCCTCTATCGAGATGAGTGCTTCGGTGTCTAAAGTTAGGCTCTTTGCAGGAGGGGACAAGACTTCGACGGGTCAGTCGAGCCGGAGGGAGGTCTCTCCACCAATCCGATCCCCTACTGTGGTGGAGGAACCTGCCGAGGACCAGCCCAGCATCTTCGAGCGTCTGAATCTCCTAGCTGATACGATGCGGAGGCAAGAGGCCTTTCTTCTCGAGCTGCGTGACGGAAGGTGGTCCGTCGGACCCGACCCTCTCTCCCGCGTCTGCGCGCTGGAGTGGCGGATGGAAAGGTTAGAAAACGAGCTTAATCTGCTAAGGGGGGAGGTCCGGCTTGCGTCCGGAGGTATAGCTGCTCCACTCGCGGACCACATACGCCGGGTTGAGGCTACCGTTCGCACCGCGGGCGAGGAGATTGCCGCAACGAAAGAATGCATCGGGTCCATGCAGGGGGTGTCGTCGTGCACTCAGGATCAAGGTTTCTGGAAGTGGATGCCGCGCTGAACGACTTTTATTCGCGCTTTTCGATTTGTTGTGTAATAATAGGAACTAGCCCTGCATGGTGATTCTATCCACCACGCGACCGGACGCTTTAATCCTATTCTGCTTCTGTTATAATGCTTCGTTGCTTTCGTTCATTCACGATTCACAGGTCGTTAAGCGTTGAACGATCAAATGTCAGGGTAGGCGACATTGCATCGGGGTAGTGCATCTGAGGACAGGAGGCAGAGGCCTTAGATGGGTGTCATCTAGAGAAGGCATAGGAGTGGGGTTGGGGGGAAGCGTGGGCGGATGGACCTCGAGGTCCTCACCCCTGAACCAGGTGACCAGACCATAGGGTATGCACACCCTTGTCGGGCGGATGGTCCACGAGGACCACCTCCATGCACTGGGCGAGTGGACCCTAGGGTGCACTCGCACGTGCCCCGGGCGAGTGGATCCCATGGTCCACTCGCCCGTGCCCCGGGCGAGTGGACCTCGTGGTCCACTCACTCACCTTGGCTCCCCCTATAAATACCCCTCCCCTTTCTTCTACTTCACCATCACATTCGCCCTCTTCCCTTGCTTTGATTCTCCTTGAGGTTGGCTCTCTCCCCTCTCTCTTACCCCGTGAGATGGCTCCCAACCGCCCTCCTGTTGCCAGGAATGGCCGGGAACAATGTGCAGCCAATTTTTCCGAGCATCCCTTTCCCAAAGGGAAGGTAACTAAGGAGGAGTTCTCAGTATTCAAGAGCTCCTACCTTCCTGAGGGGTGGACGTCTCGTCGCCCGTCCCAGGGCGAGGCCATTAATTCCTTCTATGAGAACCAAGGTTTTAAATGTCGGCCGACATGTCCGACATGTCGGCCGACATGTCCTGTTTGATAAGAAAACGACTTGCATAATCAAAATATATAGGTTATGGCGTTTTCGAAAATGTCGGCCGACTTTTTGTATAAAACCCGACATTTCGGCCGACACGCAATAATCATTATAGCCCGACATTTTGAAATGAACATAAAATCCCTGCAAAAAAACAAAAACAAAATTAATATATTAAGATATACAGATGAAAATAGATGAATGATTAGAAGGATAATAATATTTGAAGATAAATTTGAGTATTTAGGAAATATATACAAGTATACAACTACTAATAAAGCTAAGATATTATGTTACAAGTTACAATATAAATTTTTTTTAGAAATCCGACATATTGAAATGTCCCCGACATGTCTCCGACATCCGACATCTAAAAACCCAATCCGACATGTCTCCGACATCCGACATTTAAAACCTTGATGAGAACTAGCTCGCCTTCCCGCTGGCCCATTTCGAAGCTGGCCTACGACTTCCATATGCCTGGGGCGAGTGGACCATAGGTCCACTCACCCGCACGCCTGGGGCGAGTGGACCACTCGCCCCTCCCCTCGGGCGAGTGGACCTAGGGTCCGCTCGCCCAAGTAGGAAGTATTCCCCCCCCGGGTTTTCTCTTTCTCGGTCCTTAACGATCTCTGATGGTTGGGTTTGCTGCGTCGCGATCACCTTTTCCGTCATGACTTCATCCGTGTCGGGTCACACCGACTCGGAAAATATGAGGGTTGTACACAATCCCCGCTCTTTTCGAGCTTGCCTCAAGCTCGGAAAGAAAGTCCAACCCACCTATTTGACGAGTCAGGTGGGGTCTTGGGGGAATCTCCCGAGGGTCCCGCAGGACGGCTATAAAAAGCCTCCAGAGGGGGAGGTGAGGAGAGCACCCTTCCTGAGAGTTCTCCCTTCCCCCCTTTCCTTCGAGTCGGATGGATCCTCCCCGAGACTTTAGAGCCCGTTTCAAAGCCCTTGCTGGGAGGGACTGGAATGACTTAGCGGAGCTCAGGGCCATAGTTAGCGGCCTTCCGCCCTCCCCTACTCGGCCAACGGTGCGATCACCGCGGAGGAAACTCCGACCTGATTTGGTGAAAGTGGTGGCGTCGTCATCCTCCCACGGGGTGACTGACTATGTCCGGACCTGGAGCTAGACGCGGTATCGACTCATTTCTTATCTTTGCCTCTTTTTCGCGGTCATATCGCACTAATGAAGACATGCTTCTTGCATACTAACAGCTTTCTCCGAACCACCTCGAGGGGGCCCAGAGTGCGATGGAAATGTCGGGTGCGGGCGCTCGAGCAAGTCCTGCCATTCTCGCTCAGGACCCCGCTGCTCTCTCAACTGCCCATGACAACCCTTCCTCAAAAAGCCAAGGGATTGAGGATTCACAAGGTAATGTTGCTGCGAGAGCCTCTATCGAAATGAGTGCTTCAGTGTCTAAAGCTAGGCTCTTTGCAGGAGGGGACAAGACCTCGACGGGTCAGTCGAGCCGGAGGGAGGTCTCTCCACCAATCCGATCCCCTACTGTGGTGGAGAAACCTGTCGAGGACCAGCCCAGCATCCTCGAGCGTTTGAATCTCCTAGCTGATACGGTGCGGAGGCAAGTGGCCTTTCTTCTCGAGCCGCGTGATGAAAGGTGGTCCGCCGGACCTGACCCTCTCGCCCACGTCTGCGCGCTGGAGCGGCGGATGGAAAGGTTAGAAAACGAGCTTAATCTGCTAAGGGGGGAGGTCCGGCTTGCGTCCGGAGGTATAACTGCTCCACTCGCAGACCACAAACGCCGGGTTGAGGCTAGCGTTCGCACCACGGGCGAGGAGATTGCCGCAACGAAAGAATGCATCGAGTCCATGCAGGGGGTGCCGTCGTGCACTCAGGATCAAGGTTTCTGGAAGTGGATGCCGCGCTGAACGTCTTTTATTCGCGCTTTTCGATTTTTTGTGTAATAATAAGAACTAGCCCTGCATGGTGATTCTATCCACCCCGCCACCGGACGGTTTAATCCTATTATGCTTCTGTTATAATGCTTCGTTGCTTTCGTTCATTCACGATTCGCAGGTCGTTAAGCGTTGGACGATCAAATGGCAGGGTAGGCGACATTGCATCGGGGTAGTGCATCTGAGGACAGGAGGCAGAGGCCTTAGATGGGTGTCATCTAGAGAAGGCAGAGGAGTGGGGTTGCGGGGAGGCGTGGGCGGATGGACCTCGAGGTCCTCGCCCCTGAACCAGGTGACCGGACCATAGGGTATGCACACCCTTGCCGGGCGGATGGTCCATGAGGACCACCTCCATGCACTGGGCGAGTGGACCCTAGGGTGCACTCGCCCATGCCCCGGGCGAGTGGATCCCATGGTCCACTCACCCGTGCCCCGGGCGAGTGGACCTCGTGGTCCACTCACTCACCTTGTCTCCCCCTATAAATACCCCTCCCCTTTCTTCTACTTCACCATCACATTCGCCCTCTTCCCTTGCTTTGCATTCTCCTTGAGGTTGGCTCTCTCCCCTCTCTCTTACCCCGTGAGATGGCTCCCAACCGCCCTCCTGTTGCCAGGAATGGCCAGGAACAATGTGCAGCCAATTTTTCCGAGCATCCCTTTCCCGAAGGGAAGTTAACTAAGGAGGAGTTCTCAGTATTCAAGAGCTCCTACCTTCCTGAGGGGTGGACGTCTCGTCGCCCGTCCCAGGGCGAGGCCATTAATTCCATCTATGAGAACTGGCTCGCCTTCCCGCTGGCCCATTTCGAAGCTGGCCTACGGCTTCCCCTATGGCCTGAGGTGAAGGAGTTTTTGAACTACTTCGGCGTGGTCCCGGCCCAGGTTAACTCTAACGCGATCTCGATGTTGACGGCCTATGCTTGTTATCTGCGAGAGGAACGGGTTGAGTTCGACCTAGCCGTGTTCCGCAAGGTCTTCGTCTTCCGAGCGACCCCTGATGGGGTATGCTTCCTCACCGGCACGCACGTGAAGGTGTGTGAGACCTCCAACATGGTCCATCACTGGAGTCACATTTGTGTTCATCCAAGGTGACTTCGGTGACATCCCCCTCTCCCCCATCCAGAGGTCCGAGAAGGCATTCAAGGCCCCTCGCTTAGGTGGGGAGGCGGTTGTACTTCACAGCTATCTTGAGGGCGCGAGCTTTGAGGTCGAGCACCTCAGGAGGGACATCGACCGGCTTATCTACGTCGAGCCTGGGACAGGTATCCCCTCCTCTCTGATGTCTCCCCTATTTTCCTTCCTCACTCATACATGCGAATACTTACCTTGACCTTGGTTCACTCAGGTGAGCGTACTCGTCTACAGCACCCCCCTTCGCAATTGGGAGCTCTTCATCCGCTCGCTGGTTCGTTAAGGAGGCTGCCGCTGCATGTGCCTCCGCCCCTAAGGTCCCCGCGCCGAGGCAACGGAGGGAGAAGGAGCAGGTGGTGGAGGACTCGCCTCCTTCCCCGCCTAAAGGGCCAACAATGCGGCGTGGGAAGGCTGTCCATAGGGAGGGCTCAGTGATAGCGCCGAAGGAGAAAGGGCAACCAAGTGACCCTGTCGCGTTGGCGAACCACCCTAACTTCGAGATGGGGGGGGGGGGGAACGCCACTGACTCCTTCGGTGACCCTGTCCTTCATTGGGATGAGGCCACGAACCGGGTCTCGATCACCTCCCATCAACCCTCCTGGATAGAGAGTGAGCCACTCGGGGATGCTGCGTACAACCTCTCATTTGGCCTATATGGCTGGCAGGATGCGGCCGCCTACAAGAAAAAGTCTATGCGCGACCTTGCCTGCATGAGCTCGCAAGCCTTGCTCCGCGCAGCCGAACTCTCGCATATGACCACCTGCCGAGGTCTCAGTCTCTCGAAGAGGCTGAGGCAGGTCGATGCGTCGAGTCCGGCTGCCGAAGAGAAGGTTGTTGACCTCACTACGCGCCTAGTTACCTCTGAGAGGCTCTTGGAGCAGTCATCTGGGGGCCTGGTTCGTGCTGGCTTTGGGGACTCTCCCCTTCTTCACCTCTCTTTTCTCCAACATCGGTAACCCTTTTACTTTTTTCACTTGTAGGGGCCAGAGGCTGCTGACTCACTCAGGAGGCGATGCGAGGAGTCTGATTGGGAGGTGCAGGACCTGAGAGCTCAGCTTGCTGAAAGCCCAGAGGTAGTTGCGGGAGGGGGAGAGAGGCGGACCCTCGCGGACGGCGACGCTCGTCCCTCCTTCCCCTGCTATGGCTGAGGGCATCCGGAGGGAGATTGCGAAGACGACGACCGAGGCTTTGGTGGTTTCCCTTCATAGGGCGGACGCCCTTCGTGACGGTTGGAGGGGGGTCGCTGCTAGCAATATCCTCTTTGATCTATACCCCTCCCCTGTGCGTCCCAGCTCGCCCCCTTCCAGCGGAGGCTATTCCCCTTGAATGTCGGAGTCGCTATGAGCCTCCTCTCTTCTTTATTCCCCGCAAGCCATGATTGTTTTGTGTCTTCAACTGCATGCTAATTATTAAGAGCAAAGTGCCTATTTATGTAACATGTATTATTAATGAACATGCAACTATTTGACGAGCTTCTAGTTTCTTCAACTGTTCGCTGTTCAAGCATAATAAACTTATTTGGTTTGAGATCTCTCCCTATGATGAAGAGAGTTTACTATCTTGTCATACCTTAGACCAACTTGCTAGAACAACCATGAGAGGAGAGCCGGTCCATGTCCTAGGGGCTTAGCTTACCTGGAGGCAGATGAATTCAACACCCTTCCCAACCACTTGGGGGCGGAGTACCCGTCCATGCCCTAGGAGCTTAGCTTGCCTGGAGGTGGAGAAACCCCATACCTTCCCAATCCAATTGGGGGCGGAGTACCCGTCCACGTCCTAGGGGCCTAGCTTACCTGGGGGCGGAGGAACTCAACACTTTTTCAAACCAACTGGGGGTGGGAGGTCCATCCACGTCCTAGGGGCCTTGCTTACCCGGAGCTGGAGGTGCTCATCATCTCTCCAAGTCACTTAGCTAAGTAGCGAGTCGACCCAATGAGTCTCCCATCTGCCGGCATGATTGAGCCCGGAGAATGGTCTCTAGTCGGGGATTCTACCAATCAGTCGACCCAATGAGTCTCCCATCTGTCGGCATGACTGAGCCCGGAGAATGGTCTCTAATTGGGGATTCTACCAATCAGTCGACCCAATGAGTCTCCCATCTGCTGGCATGACTGAGCCCGGAGAATGATCTCTAATTGGGGATTCTACCAATCAGTCGACCCAATGAGTCTCCCATCTGCCGGCATGACTGAGCCCGGAGAATGGTCTCTAGTTGGGGATTCTACCAATCAGTCGACTCAATGAGTCTCCCATCTGCCAGCATGACTGAGCCCGGAGAATGGTCTGTAGTTGGGGATTCTACCAATCAGTCGACCCAATGAGTCTCCCATCTGTCGGCATGACTGAGCCCGGAGAATGATCTCTAGTTGGGGATTTTACCGTAGGTGTTACCTGAAAAAAGGAAACCATTTTCATTCATAATCTAGAGGATACAAGTTTGTTACATTGCGCCTCCCTGCGCTTACCCAGCCACATTCTCCCTGGCCCTCTCCTTCATCATCTCTTCCATTTCCTCCGCCTTCCTTGCCCACTCGACCATGTTGACTGCTGTGACGTAGCACTGTCGCGCCTCCCTGGGATCTCCCCGGACCCTGACCTGCACTCCGCCAGTGTTGTATTTCAAACACTGATGGTATGAGGATGACACGCACTGGTACGAGCTGATATGGGGACACCCGAAGATGACGTTGTAACTACTCGGCGCATCCACGATGACGAACCAACAATTTTTGGACGTGCCCCCCAAGGTGACGAGGAGTTCAACTCCCCCCTCCACTTCCTTCCTTTCTCAGGAGAACCCGAAGAGCGGCCCATCTGACGCCAACACCCGCTTCGCCTCGACCTTCATCTTGTCGAAGGCCTTCTTGAACACCACGTTCACCGAGCTCCCATTGTCGACCAAGATTCGGGAGACCGTGAAGTTTTCGATCGCGGCCTTGATGACGAGTGCGTCGCAGAAAGGATCCTCGTGGGACGACATGTCCAAGGCCGAGAAGGTGATCCTCTCGCCAGGGGGTGGGGATCGGGAGGTCGAAGCGATGCTCCGACGGTAGATGGTATGGAGGCTCCCCTTCCGGGTGGCCTCGATGCCTGCTCCTCTGTGGATCACACCGATCCCACCCAAGGTCCCTAGATCAGTCCTTTCCTCGCACGGGTCCTCCTCCTTCTTCTTCCCTTCTCCTCTTCCGCTTGGACCCTCCAGGCAGAGCTGCTTTCCCCCTGCCGGGGCTCCTCCTCCTCCTCCTCTCATCTCGAGGAACTCTGGGCAGGCCGCGGTCGTGTGACCTTCCTGCTGGTGGAAGTCACAATATAGTAGTGCCAACTCGCCCGCTCCATTCCCCAAACGGTTTCTCTTCTTCCATCCCTTCTTCCTTCTGATCGCCATGGCTTGCAGGGGTTGGGCTTGCAGCGGCCTTGCGTCGTGCTGCCATCCTGCCGGGTTATATCGCCCCTGCTTCCCTTGGTAGTTTCCTCCTCCTTGAAGTGGCCTCTTCCTTGGCCCTGAGAGGGTCCCCCAGGCGGCCTCCAGGCTGGTCGGGTGGCTGGCGGTTGAGACCTCCAACCTTGCTCCGACCCAGCGGGGGGTCCCTGGTGTCCCTGGCTCTTCACTTCCTCCCTTCTTCTCCCTCCATGCTCCTTCCTGTCCTTCTTCTTCTCCTCTTCCGAACTCTTGGGTCAGCCTTGCCATAAACTCCTGATTGGTGGCCTCACACTCAATCTCCCGGGCAGCGCGCTCCATCAGCTCTTCGAAAGACACGGGGGGTCCCGAGTCAGACTCATTCTGAATAGTCCTTGCTGCAGCCCGAGGGTGAAAGCCAACTGCAGGGTGTGCCCGGGCACCTCGACGACTTGGAGGACTTCCTCCTGGAACCTATTCACATAGCTTCCCAACGTCTCCCCCGACCTCTGTCGGATCAGGAACAGCGCTTCCGCCCCTTTACTTCTCTTCTTCGAAGTGGAGAACCTTAGCAGGAAAATCCGACGCAGGTCCTCGAAGCTGTAGATGGTTCCTCCCGGGAGCTGGTGGAACCAGTCCCTTGCCTTTCCTCTGAACGTGACGGCGAAGAGCCTGCATTTGAAGGCATCCGACATCTGCCTGATCGAGGTCATGTCCTCGAACCACTGGAGGTGCTGAATTGGGTCATCCTTTCCTGCGTAGTACGACATGTCGGGCTCGCTGAACCCATCGGGAATCGGAGCCGAGATGATCAGCTCGCAGAAGGGACTCCCCCTCCTCCCTGGCTAGTCGAAGGCGTTCTCTCCACCTCCCCACTAGGGTATCCGGTCCCGGGAGAGCTGTTAAAGAGCACTCTCGCTTGGAGACCCGAACCTTCCCCCGTGGCCGGCTCCTTCCCTTGTCGATGTGCTTGCTCCATCTCCATCGGAGGTGGCGAGACGAGCATGGGTGCAGGTGGTGTTGAACACCCACCTTGAGGGGGGCATGCGACCCGCAAGAGTTCTAGGATCGACCTCCTGAACTCATCAAAATCACTCTTCTTCACGTACTCGCTGGTAGGGGGCGAGTTCCCCAGCTCGGCGCTCCCAGCCATGAGACTTGCCCAGGGCTTTCCGAACTAGCTGCTTCCACGCTCACCGCACCAGAATGTTGAAACCGGAGAACTGGTCTCGACGTTCGAAAGGGAGATGCAGCTAATCCTTACTTGACCCGAGCGAGAACCTTGACCAGTCACTAAGAACTGCTTAACTCAACTCTTGGAAATTTTCTAAGTCCACAAACTGACCCCGTAAGCTGCATCGTGGAGGTCCCACCGCATACCCAGAAGCTCTCAAGGAACTTCCCCTCCTAAGCCAATGCTGAGCCTGGGCACCTTGAAGGGCACTAGAGATCACCTCACCGTCCACCTTCGATGACAGGGGGAGGGGAGGGGTAGTGCTTGCTCACAACACACACGCGAGGGAGGGAGGGTATCAACAACCCTTCCCAAGGTGCTCATGGGGGTCTATTTATAGACTTCCCAAAAATTGGGCTGCGGATAGCCAAAAATCCACTATCCGCAGCCCAACAACCAACCCGAACGACCGAAAAATGAGGGGAGGCGAGTGGAGCTCGAGATGTCCACTCCCCCCCTTGTCGGGGGTCGGGTGAGTGGACCAAGGTCCACCACCCGAATTGGGCGAGTGGACCTCATGGTCCACTCAGCTAGCTATGGTCCACTCGCCCAGTTGCCCGGGGCGAGTGGACCTATGGTCCACTCGCCCAGGTGCCCGGGGCGAGTGGACCATAGGTCCACTCGCCCGCACGCCTGGTCCACTCGCCCCTATGGTCCACTCGCCCCTCCCCTCGGGCGAGTGGACCTTAGGTCCACTCGCCCGGAGCCTTGGGCGAGTGGACCTAGGGTTCGCTCACCCAAGTAGGAAGTATTTTCCCCCCGGGTCTTCTCTTTCTCGGTCCTTAACAATCTCTGATGATTGGGTTTGATGCGTCGCGATCACCTTTTCCGTCACGACCTCATCCGTGTCGGGTCACACCGACTCGGAAAATATGAGGGTTGTACATATAGGCCACATATGGAAAAAAGACAATATCATGCGTTTCAGCTCAGTATAGGCTAGGATGAACCAAAGCGAACAATAGTTTTGATATTGTGTGGGTTGGGTCATTACAGTAACATTCCAACCTAGTTTAACAATTTTTCAAAAGCAAATCTGACACTCGTGACATAAAGCAAACTAAGCAGCAACAATAAAATTGGTACCATAACAAAAATAACTAAAGCACAATGAAAACAAAAGACTGGAGCTGTAATTAATGAAATACCTCAAAGTTTGAATCACAGAACCAATTAGAAAGTAAGTGCGAACAAATCTGAATAATGAGATCAAAATCATGATGTTTGCAACAAACAAATTCATACCCAAAATAATTGCAAAGTTCCAATGAAACGACGTAATCTAAAACTACATATACTCTCATAAGTTCATCCTAAGCAAATCTCTTGACATGCGTTCCATGAAAAAAGAGTCCGAAGATGGGGTTAGCCCCATTCGTGAGTAAGGAAAATTCTTTCTTCCAGTGTCACTAAGAAAACAAGGGTAAACATGTATGAAAATTAATGCATGTAACAACTGAATTTAGGGATCATGATTTCTAACATGGTAACTATGCAGGCTTTAACATAAACTAAGACGTATAAACATAAATCATAGTTTATGTGGTTTATCGTATTATGTATTCTAATCTATATTTTTAATTTTATTTTAAAGTAGAGGTTCTTGAGTTCTTACTTAAATTTGAGGTGTCTGATGTTCATATTCTTCTTAGTTATAAGTTTCATAGCTTACCTGACACATTCTGTGATTCGAGTCCTTAATGACAACTAAGATGCTCTGGTGCATTTCTATTGTGGAACGTGGACTCGCATCTAACTGATTCCATGCATGGAAGAATAAATCATAAAACCCTCGTCGAGGCTCATATGAGTATGATGGTGTGTATCTATCAATCGTGAGGGAAGCACCCCCATGCCTCCTGTTTGCCCGGAAATCCGCGACCTCTTTTCTCAATAAGGATGATCATTTCCAGCGGTCTCAAATTTGCGAGACCGTCCAGACCGCCCCTCTTCTCAGTCCGTGATCCTTTCTAGCGGTCTCAAATATGCGAGACCGCTCAGACCGACTCTCTCCGGTCCAGGGATTCTTCCAAGTGCTCGGCGGTCAAGATCTAGTCAGATCGTCAGACCGCGCGGTCTGCTCCTTTTTTCTCTTTTTTGTTATTAGCACCTCTTTTCTTTGCCCCGGCTCTCCTGTATCCCGAGTAGCCCGTAATTTTTGGATCTGCCCATTCGGGCAGCCTTTGCGTCTATAAATAGAGGGGTAGGGGTACCTGGAAAAGGACTTTTGCCTCGAGCCTCCAGCTTACAACCTGTGTAAGCGGTCTCGAATTCTGTCGCTTTTATACCTCAGATCCTGCTCTGCCTCTAGTTCCTTCTGTACTCCCCTTTTTGAGGTTAATCCGAGTAGTTTTTCTCTTCTCGTTTTCCTCTTCAGCATCTCTCATCTTAAGTAACCTGCAGTCCGCAGTTCCCCCTCATCCTTCCCTTAGTGTGAGTTTTGGAGGTACATTTTTTGGTACCAACAGAACGAACACGCGACCTTCAGATTAGGAGTGTTTAGGTGAATCTAGTAGACAACGAGATGGCAGACCGCAGGATGCGTGCTCGCCATTCTTCCAGCAGTCGTCCTCCCCTCGACTCGAATCCCTTAGAAGCTCTTGAGTGTCGTTTCGAGCTGCGCGTCGAGCAAGCCCTCCGGGAGGCCGCTCGAGCTCGGCAAGAAGCCGCCCAAGCTCAGCAGGAAATCGCGCGATCCCAGCAGAAGACCGCCCGAGACCGCCAGGAGGTCGTCCGAGCTCTGCAAGAGTCCGCTAAGCAGATCGAAGCCATGAGCCAGGTTCTGACGGCGATCTCCCAGAGAATCCTTCCCCAACCAAGCCAGATCGCCACCCCTGACCGCTTGGCCAGCGATCACCCTTGTGACTGCGCGAGTCCTCAGCCCGCAACCCCTTTGTGATCTCAGCAAGGAGAGTTCGCAGCCCGTCGTGACTCTTTTAGAGCAGCAACTCAGGGTCCCCCAACCCAGACCCTTAATTTTCAAGAGGATTATGTCTATCCTCCGGCCCCTCCTGCTCCTTTTCCTGCTCCTTCTGACATGGTTGATTCGGAGGAGCCCTCTCCTTTTTCTGACAAAGTTTGTTGGGAGCCCATTCCTCATGGTTTCAGAGAGCCTCGACTCCTTATGTTCTCCGGGGAGAGCGATCCAGTTTCTCATCTTCAGGCTTTTGAGTCCGTCGTCGCTCTTAGGACTATCTCAGATGCTGTGAGGTGTAAATTGTTGATCACCTCTTTTGATGGATCTGCTAGGGAATGGTTTTATAAGCTGTCTTCCCAATCCATCCCGAGTTTTGCCGTCCTGAGGCACGAACTCCTTCTGAGGTTTGCAACCGCCAAGAAAAGGAAGAGTGGTCCTGCGGCCCTCTTCAAGATTAAGCAGGGAGATAATGAGACTTTGGCTCGTTTCATCGACCGCTTTCAAAAAGAAATTCTGGGAATCAGGGATGTTGATCCCGCTCTCTATATGGCCGCACTGATTAATGGTTTGCAGGAAGGTCCCCTCAAGTTTGAGGTCACCACAAGAGAGCCCAGCTCTTATCAAGAGTTGATCAGCATCGCCAATCGTTACATAGAAGGGGAAATCAACAACCCCGCCTATGTCTCTAACCTGACCAGTAAGGCCGTTCAAAAAGGTTCTGCAGGATTTTATCCAGCTTCGTCATCATCAAAGCCGCATCAAGAATTCCCGCCTCCTGCTCCAAGAGGCAGAAACTTCCGAAATCGTCGCTCCAATCAGGGAAATCAGCAGTTCCAGTCTAAGGGACCTCTGCTGCCAACCCTTGCTGCCCCAGCTCCGCAAGTCACTCCGGTTCATCAAATTCAGTATATTCAGCCGCCCCTTCTGACTGCTCCACCGTTCTATAATGACTCCCAAGAATCCTTTACAGATCTTGGTATTTCAATTAATGAAGTGGTTCAGATTCTCCAGAAGCAGCCCTTCTTTAGGAAGCCCGCTCCGCTCAATTCAAATCCAAAGTCCAGGAATCCGGCTCTTTACTGCGAATGTCACAGGGAAAGAGGCCATCTAACCGAGGCTTGTAGAGCTCTTCGCTTGCTAGTGGAGAAGCTTCTGAAAGAAGGAAAGCTCCGAGATCTCTTCCAGAAAAGTGACCCCTCCAAGGCTTCGACCTCCAAGAGCAAGGAGGTGGCGGAAGTCCATTGGGAATGTGAAGAAGTAGATTATGTTGGCCACCTCGGCAACATCGGTTTGCCCAATGAGTGCGTGGATGCAGATGATGAAGGGGCTTTGGGCAATCTTTTCTGCATCCACGGAGGGGCAGGACCGGAATCCTCTAGGAGGGCTAGTCTCAAGAGGGTCTTTCGATCGGAAGTTGCTGTCACTTCCTCAGCTCCAATCCGGGGAACGGTCACCTTCCGAGAAGAGGACCTTCCTCCGACCTCCAATCCCTTCGACGATGCGGTCGTCATTAAAGCAGTTATCGAGAATTATGCCGTAGAAAAGATTTTAATCGATACTGGGAGCTCAGTGAACGTGCTCTTCAAGCCTGCTTTCGAAGCGTTGAAGACAGGGAAGACTCTTCTCTCCACGGAGGGGTCTCTCTATGGTTTCTCAGGAGAAAAGAAAAAAGTGGAAGGAGTCGTCACCCTCTCGGTGATTTTAGGAGGCATTGTGAGGCTTGTAAAGTTCATAATTGTTGAGGCTCCTAGCAGCTACAACGCAATTTTCGGAAGGCCCGTTCTGAATGGGTATCAAGCGGTAGTGTCAACCTACCACAAAGCCGTGAAATTTGCCTTAAATGACAAGCAGCACCGGATCAGGAGTGATCCGAAGAAGGCCAAAGAATGCTATGTTAAAACGGTCAACATGATCGCATCCTCTTCTCCCCAGGTAGTTGAGATGTCTTCAACACATCAAATTCCCGACCAGGTCAAAGTTGCGGAAGAAGCTGAAGAAGAAGATGAAAGAGATGGAGTTCGCTTGGAACCTGCCCAAGCAACTCAAGGTGTGCCTATCAGCGAGGAAGATGAGAGCAAGAGGCTCTCCATCAACGCTGAACTGTCTGAAGCTGACAAGAGTCGGCTCATCTCTTGCCTCTTAAAGAACCTGGATGTCTTTGCCTGGTCAGCAGATGACATGCCGGGAGTTAATCCAGATATCGCCTGCCACCATCTCAATATCGATCCCAATTGTACTCCTATCAAGCAAAAGAAGAGATCCTTGGCGATGACCCTTGCTCAGCCAATTCGAGAGGAGGTGGAGAAGCTGCTGAAGGCCAAACTCATTCAAGAAATTCAATACCCGGAATGGGTGTCGGATGTTGTAATGGTTAAAAAACCTGGGGGAAAATGGAGAATGTGCGTGAATTTTACAAAACTTAATAAAGCTTGCCCGAAAGATTGCTACCTCTTGCCTCAGATAGATTCTTTAGTGGATTCTGCGGTTGGGCATTCCTGCATGAGTTTTTTAGATGCATTCTCAGGCTATCACCAAATTAGAATGTATAAGCCCGATATCCCTCACACCTCGTTTATCACAAATGATGAGTGCTTTTATTATCTCGTGATGCCCTTTGGGCTAAAAAATGCTGGAGCAACTTATCAAAAAATGATGGATACAGTTTTTAAAGGCCAAAAAGGAAGAAATCTCGAGGTCTATGTCGATGACCTCCTAATAAAAAGCAAATCATTTTCATCTCACCTTAGCGATCTAATGGAGACGTTTGCGACTCTTCGAACTTTTAATATGAGGCTAAACCCGTTGAAATGTGTTTTTGGAGCAAGCAAAGGAAAAATTCTTGGTCATCTCCTCACTCCGGAAGGGTTAGAGCCTAATCCAGATAAAGTAAAGACTATCTTGGAGATGCTCCCTCCTAAGTCCCCTAAAGAAGTTCAGCAGTTAGGAGGGAGAATGGCAGGTTTGAGTCGTTTTATCTTTTGATCAAGAGATAAAAACGCTCCTTTCTTTAAGACCCTCCGGGGAGGGGCTAAGTTCAAATGGACGAAGGAGTGTGATGATGCCTTCAATCAGCTCAAAAGGCTGTTGACATCAACTCCTCTGCTCCAAAGTCCAAGGAAGGGAGAAGACCTCTTTCTGTATCTAGGAGTTGGCTTCGATGCTATAAGTTCAGTATTAGTTCGAGAAGAGAAGAAGAAGCAGTTTCCAGTATACTATGTGAGTAAGATTTTGAAAGATGCAGAGACTCGCTATCCAATTCTCGAAAAGCTAGCCTTAATGCTTGTAACTTCAGCACGGAGGTTAATGCCCTATTTCAAAGCTCATTCGATTCAGGTAGTCACGGATCTTCCATTAAAGAATGTCTTAGAAAAGTCAGAACATTCAGGAAGATTGACTAAATGTGCAATAGAACTTAGTGAATTTGACATCTCTTATATTCCAAGAGTAGCGATCAAAGCGCAAGTTCTAGCGGACTTCATGGTTGATGCAAATGAAGCTAAAACAGAAAAAGAGGTTGGGACGCCTCTTGTCTGGACAATCTTTGTTGATGGAGCTTCAGAGAGGAATTCATCCGGAGCAGGTGTTGTCTTGATCAATCCAAATGGAGTTAGATTGGATCAAGCTTTGAAGTTCTATTTCCCAACGACAAATAACCAAACAGAGTATGAGGCTTTGTTGGCAGGTCTCAGAATTGCAAGAGAATTGGGAATTGATGATGTTCAAATCAAGACAGACTCCCTGGTGATGACATCTCAAGTAAACGGAACTTTTGAAACCAGAGATCATGTTCTGAAGAAGTATCTAGCTCTGATAAAAGTTGAGATAGGCAAGTTCACAAGTTTTATTATCCAGCATATTCCAAGAGAGAAGAATGCGGAAGCAGATGAATTGGCAAAGTTTGGCCTCCTTTCGGGAGGAACCACCTCAGAATTGTTTCATCCAGCAATTGAGGAAGGAGAAATTATGCAGATAGATCAACGCCCATCATGGATGGATCCATTTATTCTCTACCTCTCAACCGGGAAACTCCACTCAACGGTAAAAGATAGGAAAAGATTTAGACTGAAAGCAGCTCACTGTTATCTTGTTGCAGGGATACTTTATAGGAAACTTTCCTGTCACCTTTAGCTCGGTGTGTATCAGAAGAAGAAATCCCAATCATTCTTCAAGAGGTTCACTCAGGAGAGTGCGGCAGTCACTCTGGAGCTAGAACTTTGGAGAAGAAAATTTTAAGGCAGGAATATTTTTGGCCTCAAATGAGGAAGGATGCAGAGAAGTTTGCGAAGAAGTGCGTTCAATGTCAAAAGTTTGCTCCTCTTCAGAATCAACCGGCTCGGCAACTTAAATCAATAGCAACCCCATGGTCGTTTGCGGTAAATTATAGTAATGGATTTAATTGGACCTTTTCCCTTGGCTAGTGGACAACGTCGGTATATTATAGTAATGATTGATTATTTTAGCAAATGGATCGAGGCAAAAGCTTTGGCCAAAATTACCACTCAAGTTGTGAGAAATTTTATCTGGGGAGAGATGGTATGCAGACATAAAATTCCAATGACAATTATCACGGATAATGGTTCTCATTTCAACAACTCTCAACTTATAAGTTTCTATGAACAGATTGACACTGAATTGCGTTTCGCTTCTGTGCATCATCCTAGAAGTAATGGTCAGGTAGAGGCTGCTAATAAACTCATAATCAACCTTTTGAAGAAGAAAGTAGAAAATCTCAGGGGTAATTGGGCAGAACAGTTACCTTCAGTATTATGGGCTCTGAGGACGACTCCTACTTCAGCTACCGGAGAAACTGCTTTTAAATTATCTCATGGTTCAGAAGCTTTAATTCCTGTTGAATTTGAGGTAAAGAGTCCGAGGGTGTTATTATCTCAACAAAACCAGGACGACTGGATGGAAGAGAACGACGAAGAGCTAAAGTGTAGCCTTGATCTTATCGAAGAATTAAGAGATACAACGACAATTAGGCAGGAAGAGGTGAAGAGAAGGATGGCAAAATTTTTTGATAAGAATGTCAGAATTAAGTAGTTCGTTGTTGGTGATCTAGTCTTGAAAAAGGTAGATGTAGCAGCAAGATCTGACTCGGTTGGGAAGCTTAATCCGAATTGGGCAGGGCCATTCATGGTAAAAGAAGTGCTTAAGAATGGTGCTTATCGTCTCCAGACTTATGAAGGAGAAGAACTGCCTCACACTTGGAGTGGGGATGACCTCAAGCGCTTCTTCTCTTAAAATACTTGTATCTAATTTTTTCCTTCTTTTCCTTGCCCTTCTTTTCTTGAACATTGTGATGATGAGTTTGTAATCTTTTTGATGTATATGATGAAAGGAAGGTATCAAAAGTAAGTAAATAAGTTATCAAAGGCTAAGATCCTACCAAGGGAGGTATCGACGGATCCTAATTCATTCCCCCTCGACTTGAAGCTTGAGTGGTAAAATCTGCCTGGACCACAGGTAGCGGGGAGATTTCGCATCTGTGTGGCAGTGCCTCGCTAAGCTCGTGCGGAGGAACATTAGGATACCGGGTCCTAGCTGACATCTGACACACCTTTACGTTAAGGAGGGTTTTAGGTGAAAGTTCAGCTCTGTCATGCATTGAAAGAGGACATCGTTACAGTCTTGATGATCTTTCCAGGGAAAGCAATGTCGGTATAACCTCCGCGGTATGACCAACACCTGCCCTATGGATCATCTTGTTTTGTAACCTTCGAATGCTCATTGGTGTGAGGATAGCCAAAGAAAAATGGTTGTATGATATAACTTTGAGAAGTTCCTTGGGGAAAACAATGTCGGTATGGCCCCCTTGGCATAACCACACCTGCCCCTTTTTTGTTCATTCTGAGTTGGCAACTGCTCTCTCTTCTTCTTCTCTCTTCCTAAAGTTATGCAAGATTGTCCCGAGAGATCCCGTTGCCAGGCTTTCATTAGCCAGGTAGGGCAGGTTGATCTCGCGATGAGGTCGGCAAAAAAAAAGGTTATACTTTTTCTTCAAAAATGGAGCGGTCTGAATTATGGGAGACCGCCAATTTTGGTCTTCTGGGTTTTCAGTAATCTCAAATAATGAAGACCGCCGGCTGGATTTCCTCCAGGACTTAGATGTTAGAGATCGCTGGTAGGTTCTCCAGGAGTTTATTTGTAAAGTGATGTTTCAGCGATCTAAAATATTGAAGACCGCCGACTGGATCTCCTCCAGGACTGGGATATTAGAGATCGCTAACGGTTTTCCAGAAAAGTTTCTTGAACAGAGATCGAGGCATTTGGAATCATTATCTGAAAATCTCTTATTTATCCTCGTAATAAACGGTCTGAATAAATTGAGACCGCAAGCTAAATGTTCTCATTTTTCCAGTACAGAATCATAGGTTCTCTGCTATATAGCGGTCTGAAATAATGAAGATCGCCGGTTATGACCTCTAGAGATAGAGCAGTCTGAAATATGTGGAATTGTAGATTATCATTATACGAGTTTATTATTCAAGCAAGTTTTTATTTACTATGAAGCGGTCTCATATGATTTGGAGGTAAAACCGGAGATCATCAGTTGAGGGAAATTTCTCATAAGCGGTCTCATATGAAATTCTCTATTTAATTCTTAATCAAAGACGGCCTCGTATCCCAATAACGCAGTCTGAAAAATATAAGATCGCCCTTATTGAATTATGAATTATGCATTGAGATCGAATGCCAATTCTATCTCATTATAGCGAGATCGCAAATAATACATTCAATATACAAAAAAATAGCACCAGAAAAATATCCATTCACATAAAAGGAAGGAATGACAAATTTCTATTTATATTTCTATCTCAATGTACAAGTGCGTCAGACCGCCCGGTCACAAAATACATGGTCTCAAAAGAGTAAAATTACAAGATTGTCTATTCATTCTTCGATCTTTTTGGAGACCGCTCATCCGAGGAGGAGGAATCGGTCTCTTCTGACGATTCTTCTAAGCTCCCTCCTGGAATTCTGGATCCAGAGCTCGAGCCCGCTCCAGAGCTCATATCCTGGCCCTCTACATATTGGCTCCCACTCTCTCTATCTTCATCAATAATCTCGACATCTCCTTCTTCCTCATCGGCGGCCTGATCTGCGGTCATTGATTGTTCATCAATTTTCTTCGCCTCTTCTGGGAAGAGATCGACAAATTTTATATCTTTAAATTCTTCAGTAAAACCGCCGCGCTTCATCAATAATCACCTGGTCAGCGTTCTCTTTTATATGTTGCATTAAAGCCTTCTGGAACTCAGGATTTTCTGGATCATAGGCTGCTTCCCTTGCTTGCTGCAGAAAGAAAACAATTAGACCGCGCGATCATAATAAAAAGTTTGATACATCAGAAGAAATTATCTTACCCTTCGTTCTTCTTGCAGGATTTCAATCTCTCTTAAGGCACCTCGAAGAGATCGCCCCATGTGATGATTTAAAACCGTGCTCCTAACAGCCGCCTGGCGCAAATGTCAGGGAGCATATCGGTCTCAAAATTGTATGCTTCTGCCGCATTATTTTTTCCATACAAAGCAGCAGTGACCGCAGAAACGTGATGAGTCAGCTTCCCACTCCAGAGAGGGAGATCGGTGGAGACCCTCACAGTCTTTCCCTTGGCGCACCATTTGAGAAGAGGTTTGCCTTTAATATCTTTTTGTTTTTTCATAAAGCCATGCAGAGGAAATGGCTCGCTGGCGGTCTCAGGAGCGCTGCCGAGCCCAGCGGTCTCGCGATTTTCTTCTCTCCTTAATCTTTTCTCTCTTTGAGTAAGCACTTCTTCCGCTGGCGACACGAGGGCTCTTGTTGGGACCGCGAAGGTCGCTAAAAGAAGAAAAAGTTAGTAAAGCAGGTAAGAAATTACGAAAAGATTGTAGAAGACCGCTGGAGGAGTACTCACTTTCTTCTGGAGAAATTTCAGCGATCTCGGGACAGATCGCTAGGTAATGAATAAGGTCCAGCCGCTTGCCCGCCAGGAAAGCCAGGATTTTCAGCTCCTCCTGCGAGATCGTCTTATCTTTCCTGAAGATGCGCTCAGGTCGCGGAGAAGGTCGGCTCTGGAGACCGCCGAGATTGCCCTAAAAAACAAGAAACCTTTCTGTCCAGAAAGGAACCTCGTTGGGAAGATTCAAAATCTTAATCCCTTCAGTAGAAAAATATATCAGTCCTTTAAATTTTTCTTTCTTCCGACCTTCTTTCAAGACTTTTGCAGTGAAGGTCGCGCGGAAAAGCGCCATAGTAAATTTGATCTTTTCCGATCTCAAATAATTGATGAAGACAGTGATAAGACCGATTGAGTTCGGAGGCAGCTGGGCAAACACCAATCCAGAATACTCTAGCACTTCAAGAATTTCCCAAGGCAGAGGGATCTTCAACCCATTGTCAAAGTGATCGATGGGGATAATAAATTTGATCTCCTCTCCAAAGTTCAATCCTTCATCCTCTCTTGGCGGTCTCACAACAATCTGGCTCTGAATCGTATGCTTCTCTAGAAAATTCACATACTCGTCTTTGGAAAGGCGGCATGGCTTGTGATCGGCACTCAAGAAAACATCAGCTGAAGAAGCTCGCGCAGACACCATAGCTGGAGATCGATGTGACTGGTACTTTGGGCGCATTCAGAAAGTATGAAATAAGAATTCTAAAAGTCAGCTATTTATAAGTGAACATATGATATTTTCGTAATGATTACTTTTCTCGAGACCGCCCAGTGAAACGACACAGATCGCCAAACCTGCATAAGGATTGAGGTTACACAGATATAATTGGTCTCAATAATTGAAGATCGCGGCATCTCAGATCACAATATAAATAAGCAGAACATAATAGTAAAAATCATCACAGCAGAATAAAGGTCGCAGACAACAGAAGTTATGCATATAATACAATCAAGACCGTCCAGAAAAAATATTACAAGACCGCATAAAATAAATAATTAGTCTATTTCTTATTAGGCCGCTTCCTTCCCACAAAGGCCGCAATGTCTTGCATTTCATTAAATGCGGTCAGGACAGACGCCAAGTTTTGATTAGCAGACATTGCAACTCGATGGATCTTTGACATCTCCTCATCTACTTGCTCCATAGGAATGATCATGATCTCTGAGCACGGTCTCACTTCTGGATGATCGCTAGATGTCCCCGGCCTCATCGACATTTTTACAGGTCCGCTCCTTAACGTGGCGACCTCAGCAGATAGAGCATTGACTTTCCCTCTGTAGTATTCAACATCCTTCTCAGCCTTTCGAAGCGCTCGAGCGAGCTCATCGATCTTCAGACCGACTCCTCACGAACTCGCTTTTCGGTGGTGCGTAGTTTCTCTTCGAGATCGCGGATTTGATCATTATGAATCCGCTCCCGAATCAGCATAGAGCGAACATCCCCAAACATTGGAGTAAGGATGTTAGCGAGCTGGGGAGAGACCCTGACCTCTTGCGGTGGAAGTTCTCCTTCTTCGATCTCCACAACGTTGTCATCTGCGGTCAGAAGAATTTGGTGAATAGTTCAATTATTAGTAGTTCAAAAATAAGAGTTCGCGCAGAAAGAGTACTTGGAAAGAAATTAAGACCGCATTCACGCAAAGCATTTTCAGTATCCTTTGTGACCGCGGGTTCCGCGGTCAGTAAGAGGCGGTCTGATCCCCTTAAACGCTCAAGGTTCATTCTTTCCAATTTTCTCTTCTGCGACCTTTCTCCTTCTTTTCTTCTCCTTTTTAATTCCGCATTGCTAACAAGGATGTCGTCAGTTTCAATAATGACGATCTCACATTTTCCTTTTGGAGATGCAGGTCGAACAGCAGGCAAAGGAAGAAATTCTAGCGGTCTGGTAACCATCTTCGCCTTACCAGTTCGCAGAGCAGAGACCGCTGTTACACGGTCCGCTGCAGCCCGGTCTAGCTGCTCTTCTTGAGCAGCAGAGAGGTTCGATAGATCGCTAGAGAGCGCAGCTTTTTCCTTGGCGATCTGCCAACTCTTCTCCTCTGCTTTTATCTCAGAAATCTTTTTCTTTTTCTTCTTCTTTTCTGCGGCCAATGAGACCGCCTTTTTCTTCTCTTCCTCTGCAGCGAGCAGAGTTGCTCTCCTCTCTTCCTCCTCCTTTTGCTCTGTAGAGATCAAAGCCATCTTCTCTTCCCTTTCTTTCCTCTCCTCTTCTTTTTTCTCCTTCTCTTCTCTTTCCCTTTCCTCTTTCTCTTCTTTTTCTTTCCTCTTCTCTTCTCTTTCCCTTTTCTATTTCTCCTCCTTTTCCTTCCTCTTTCTCTTTCTCTTTTCTTCCTTTCTCCTCTTTTTCTCTTTTCTCTTTTTCTTCTTTCTCCTTCTTCTCCGTCTCTTCTTTCAGCCTGATCGCTGCCTCGACGATCTCCTTCTCCCTATCAGCAACCTCTTTCTCAGCAGCGGCCGCCTTGAGATTTTCGGCCTCGAAGAGATCAAGCATCTGCAATATCGAAAAGGAAGAATCATTAGAAGAAGCTTCATCAAGATAAGCAATCAGTTCAGAGTCCGTTTCTCTTGAAAAAGCTGAGATCGCAGAAGGAAAAAAGAGATCGACCGCACTACTTACCTTCGTAGAAGCATCCGCAGGATGCTTAAGATCGCCGCCTTCGGGGAGTGTGACCGCCTTTGGAGCGATCACACCCTTAGTCCCTTCATCCTTATTCCTTTTGGTACTTTGAGTAGAATGATTTGAATTCTTTCTCTTTTTTGCCTTCGCAGTATCCTGAGAATCGACAATCCTTTGTCTAATCTTCTCAGCCTGTATTTTCTTCTCCCGCATTCCAGCCAGTACGGTTTCAGTCGAGACGATTTCGTCATGCTGGGCAGCGGTCTGACCGAGCGCTTCCAAAGTTTTCTGATAGTTAAAAGAAATGGAAAAGTCAGGAAGATTCAGTACAGACCCTGAAGAGCTATTTGATAAGACAGCAACAGTGTTGGTCGGCGAGACCGTTTTTTCTGGTAGATCAGACTGTTTTTTCGGAGAAGGTCGCGCGGTCTCCTTCGACGTGCTCGCCTTAGTCGAATCTTTAATAGACTTCACCACCTTCTTCGAGCTGGCGGTCTCCTTTTTCTCAGGAGAACCCGCTTCAGGAGATTTATGGCTTAAGAGGGACAATACGATCACCATTGCAGAGATCGTTTTTGCCTGATTTTCAGTGACCGCTCAAAGATCAAGCTCACCTGTTTTTTAGAAAATTATGAATTCTAAAGCCAGGGAAGTCCTATTTATAGACCTTCGGTGCATTAATAACGGTCGTTGTCTCGGCGGTCAAAGTTTACATTTTCGAAGTTCCGGCGCAACTTAAAAATGTGCGGGGATTATGTTTGCCCGGAAATCCACGACCTCTTTTCTTAATCAGGATGATCATTTCCAGCGGTCTCAAATTTGCAAGACCATCCAGACCGCCCCTCTTCTCAGTCCGTGATCCTTTCTAGCGGTCTCAAATATGCGAGACCGCTCAGACCGACTCTCTCCGATCCAGGGATTCTTCCAAGTGCTCGGCGGTCAAGATCCAGTCAGATCGTCAGACCGCGCGGTCTGCTCCTTTTTTTCTCTTTTTTGTTATTAGCACCTCTTTTTTCTGCCCCGACTCTCCTATATCTCGGGCAGCCCATAATTTTTGGATCTGCCCGTTCGGGCAGCCTCTGCGTCTATAAATAGAGGGGTAGGGGTACCTGGAAAAGGCATTTTACCTCGAGCCTCCAGCTTACAACCTGTGTAAGCGGTCTCGAATTCTGTCGCTTTTCTACCTCAGATCCTGCTCTGCCTCTAGTTCCTTCTGTACTCCCCTTTTTGAGGTTAATTCGAGTAGTTTTTCTCTTCTCGTTTTCCTCTTCAGCATCTCTCGTCTTAAGTAACCTGCACTCCGCAGTTCCCCCTCATTCTTCCCTTAGTGTGAGTTTTGGAGGTACATTTTTTAGTACCAACACCTCCTAACTGATCATGTATCTAGTGGTCGGCGTGCTTAACTAATGGAGACACCCGCATAGGCCAACTAGTCTAAGGACTTATTGTTTGACTTATTCTTGCATTCTCTGTCTCATATTGTATTGACATATTTCATTACTTATCGATTCAATTGACGTATTCCCTTTTACTTGTATATTTCTCTAATAAAACTTTCATCTTTAACATTTACTTTATTGTTTCGTGAGGGTTTTTATTTCATAAGATTCTTGTACTTAAATTAGAATACATTCTAACTCTTAGGACGGATTAACATGATTTACATAATTGTGTGAGCTATCGTATTAAGCTATTTGTTAAAATATTCACTTGTGATATGTCTAACTAAGAGAAAAAAAGTTCGTGCCTCGAGTTCTGACGTTCATAGACAAGACGCGACAATATTTTTCTTTAGGCTTGTAGAAGAACTAAATTAGCCAATGTAAAAGTCCATATAAAGGCTCTCTTTTCTCTTGTATAGATTAGCTCCACATCTTAGTTTGGAGTTGAGGTTTCACTCTTCCATCCAATAAAATATGTACAAATTCTTGAATTGAAAGATATATGAAGTAATAAAAAGAATTATCCTGCTTCGCATTACATTTTTCTGCATGGTATCAGAGCCACTCGATTCCTAACACAACTTTCGACGATTGAGCTTCCCCTCTCGCCGATTGTGCCTTTTTTTCACTGGGATCTTCTCTTTCTCAGGTACTCGTAGCTTCCCCTAGGAGCTCTACAAATTTCTTCTCCTCTTCTGTTGTTGGACTGAGTCCCCTTGCCCCTCCTTGTATAGGCCCGCCAACTTCTGTAACACCTGCATCGCCAACAAACTCGCCACCTCCGGTCTCGTTGGGATCGACTTCGGTCTACTGAACTCGCGGGAGCTCATTGTTTTCGAACTCGCCCCTCCCCGCGGTCTCCTTCTCACAGCATCATTGCTTCGGAGCTCGCCTTTATAACCCGTAATTCGGCGAGATCAGAAATGCCTAAGGACATGGCTATTTGCAGACCTCGGCAGTAGAGTACTGAACATCCTCAAAGAGGCGAGTATGGGCGAGTACCCCTTACAACTCGCGAGTATGGGCGAGTACCCCTTGCAACTCGCGAGTATGTTTTTGACCTCGGTAGTAGAGTACTTTATATCGACTTGAAGTCTATATGACAGACTTTCTAGTTGACAGATATCATAAGTCATCAAGTCGATATACACTATATCGTCTTGATGTCTAGCCGACATAGTCCAAATAGACTAAAGCTCTAGCCGATACAGTCTCTGTCCAGTCGATATGCAGTCAAGGCGATATACATTATATCGACTAGAACTCTAGTCGACATTGCTTTGTCAGCACACTATCAAGTCGACATACATTATGTCGACTTGATCTCTAGTCGATATCACCATATCGACTTAGAGTCTAACCGACACAAGCTCTCTCCCAGTCATTTCAAGCTTGGCTCTTCACTCATATCCTATATAAGTTGACCCACCCCGATCATTTATCCAATTTCTCATACGTTATTATGTGCGACCCCATAAATTCATATTACGTTGGCAGCGAGACTAACTCGTTGACTACTTCCAGATCACATAAGACTCCAACATTTGCATCATGCCTTCTCATCGTGGCGTGACCTTGAGGTGTTCCCCATAGTTCTCTAAAACTCAATTATGCGTGCACCAAGAATTTGGAAGCTAGTGTTGGCATCCATGTTGCAATTATAAGGAATTATTAATTAATTAATTCATTCATTAATGATTTTGGAGGCATCCAGTTAAAAAACTGCATAGTGCTTCCAAAATGATAAAGTGGCGCAGGGTTCGATGGGGTCCCGACTCGATGAGTTATGGTGTGGGGCTCGAGTAGTAGAAGGCGTGCGCCTCCAAACGATAGTCTCGCAGAAGGAAAAGGACATCTGTGAAGCAGGGCACGTTGACAGATGAGTCGTCTGCTTGCGTGGGGTCAAAGGGGAAACATGTGATGGAATCGGCGCGGTGAGAGGTTGCAGGCGTCAATCGCAGGGATGAAAGCATGCAGGTCGACAAGGCCGTAGATCGAGGATGATCGACGACGATGACGGCGTACCTGAACTAGCATGCCACCAGTTTCTGCTTCAGGAGGGACTGCGGTTTCTTCTTCAGGATGGGCTGCATTATCTGCTTCGGGTTCTTCGGCAGGTGGTCGTCGCCCGGTTAAAACAAGAGTGGTCGGCCCATGAAAAACTAGAGGGGCTTCAATTTCTTCTTCGGGTTCTTCTTGTTGTGAAAACCAGAAGCGAACAAAAATCAGAGGGACTTGCATCGGCTTCTCTGTTGCGCGTGCAGGAGGAAGGGGTCGGTGGTTGGGCGCATTGAGATGGAAACCATAAAAGGTGGAAGGATGTTTCAGTTTCTCTTTTTTTGCGGGTATGTTGTTGGATCGGGCAGAAGAGAGACGGAAGGAGAAGTTATGATACCAAAGTTGTTATGGGCTCGCCGTAGAACCTTGGTAGGGTTGCTGGAGGATGGCTGGAGGTGGGAATGATGGAGGCGGAGGATACTGTGGAGCCGTAACTTTGACTGCCTTAGCGGGGTTTGCTCGAGAGGAGTGTGCTACCGTAATCTCATCAAGGGGAAAATGATAGACTAAACTTCTTCCATACCATTTGACTTACAAGGGCATAAACATAAATATGAGATAGTATATCCGACGGCTCTAATCGTCCCATCATATAACTTAACCTAACTTTCGAAATCAAGCTTCTATTATCTGTTCGACGATCCAAAAATATCTCTAATTGAAAATCGCTCAAATGAGGTGTGGTCGATCTCCATCACTCTATGTTACTGGATGGTTAAGGGGTTATCATTAGTAGCACTGTTATGCAAGTACTTCTCGTTTACTAGTGCATCATTATAGTAACTGCTGAATTTTGTTAATAAATTTTGATTTTTTCACTCCTATAACATGTGATTTATTTAAAAAAACTTCCGCATTTTTGGTTTAAGAACTACAATAATAAAAGTACACAAATCTTAATGATCAGAATATCATACATGTATTTAACTTGTAATATTTCTCATATTTATGAGAAATACTCAACAAATGGAATTTAATTAAAATATGCTTAATACTTTTTGTTCCAAATTCTAAGACAAAATACGTACCATATACTATGAATCAATGCCTGCTTAATACTGTATAGTATTTCATTACTAATTTTAAATGGTTTCATCAAACGCTGGGTTTGCGTAGAATGCCGCAATCTGTAGCCACCGCAGGATGCGATGATGGGAAAAATGGTTGATGTGGAACACAAAAAAACTGGCATCCCGCCTGCCTCTATTCCCGATCATGATCATTGTCTTGGATCAGTGAAGTTCCTTCCCGATGCTAAAAAAATATTGCCAAACAGAGCCTAAGGTGCTGGATGGCTAGGAGAATCTCTAGGAGCACTAATTTGCAATTAGTTATTGTTTTTCTCTGTTTATTCCATCAGTGCACTGTGCACTATTATGTCATTGTTGAATCTCTTAGCTACTATTGGATTGAAAGAATCTAATGACATTGCCCTAGATTTCCTTGATCACGATGAATGCTAAGACATTTGATTCCCTAGACTGTTTGAAGATAACTATTTCTTCTATCTCTGAAATGTTAGATAAGCACTGCTGAAGCTGTTGAAGTTGCAAGAACCTTGGCTTTGAAAGAGGGTTTACTGGCAAGTACATTTGATTTCTCATTATTTTTCATTCAGACAGTCAGGTTTATAATATTCGTCAACAATTACGTGTGAATTCCCAGGTTGGTATTTCTTCCGGAGCTGCCGCAGCCGCCGCCCTTCATGTGGCAAGAAGGCCAGAAAATGCTGGAAAGCTGATTGCAGTAAGTACCGTAGACTGTTTGACTTTTTATCTTTTGCCTCCCTCGAGGTTTGCCTAGCTATTATGTTCTCGCACGGCTTGACAAATAACAATGCATTCCTTGGCGTTTCTTCATCCAAATTTCATTAGTTTAAATTAGAGTTGACTCTTTTGCCCTTGAAAATTTGATAGAAGTGATATTTTGACATTTTACTAAAATGAGATCACATTAAAATTTAAGCAAGTGTTATAGAACCTATAGAAGTAGTGTTTGTGAAGCCCAATGTAAAGACCAACCTTTATGACCCATTAGGAGAATCTTGTATAGTTTAGTCCCACATTGTGGTTTGAAGTTGAGTTGTCACTCCTCATACCTATAAATATGTGTACATATATTTGTATTTATTTTGTAGTGAAGTAATAAGAATTATTGCGTCTCGTATCCCGCAATTTCACAAGGTATCAAAGGCGTAACGATTCCTGAAGTGCGTCCTATTGAGCTCCCACTTTCGCTCCTAGTAAAATCGAGCCCCATCTGATCTTGCAACTTGAGCCCTTGTCGCCAGTTCGTTGCTTGAGCTTACTACTCGCATGTCCGCTTGATCTCGCAGCTCGCCACTTACTCGCCCTGCTCACTCGTTAGCTTGCCGAAACCATGGGACCTCGGGTGCCCTCTGCGTGAACACCACACTCTTATTTATAAGCATTGGTGGATCTCCCTGGTTGCCCCCGCTCTGCTCACCTGCTCGCCGAACTCGCATCTTGAGCTCCCTCCGCCAATAGCTTGATTACAACTTGAGCTCGCTTCTTGCTCGCCGACTCTTCCCCGCTGTTGGGAACATTGTCCACAATGTTCTTGATTTGAAGAAGTCCTTAAGTCAAAGATAGACACACCTTGTATTTGATGAAAGTAAAAAAGCAGTACGCTAATCGGTGTGTGACGCTTGCCACAGAAAACACCGCCTTGAAAGCAAGGATCCATGATTTAAACTGTGTTGTCCAGAAATTCGGGATAGGTCAGAAATCTCTGGATATGCTGCTGGGAGCACAGTGCCTCGGATCTGGAAAGTTTGGGCTGGGATACGTAAACGCAGAGTTACCGCCAAGCGCTAGTACTAGCGCCGACGGTAAGCAATCTCCAGGAAAGAACCGAAATCTGTTTAAGAATAATAAAAATATAACAGTCGGTTCTGGAAGCTCTTCTCCGACTTCCAGCATGAGCTCTACAAAAACGAATAGGGCGGCATCTACTGCTTATACCGTGTGTGCCAAATGTTAAAAGTTTGGTCACACTTCCGGCTCATGTTTGAGGAATGGTCTAAAGAAAACAACGCAAGTCTGGGTACCAAATAGGGCGGCATCTACCACCTATGCTATGGGTGGAACAACTTGGGTAGCCAGATCTTTACCCTCATCTTCTTTCTAGGTATATTGGCAGGCTAAGGATAAGGAGAATGTGTGGTACTTGGACTCTGGATGCTCCAAGCACATGATGGGAGATGAAGACAAATTCCTCAGCCTGGAGACGTATTCTAGGTGTCGACACCATAGGTAACAAAGTATTTTCTATTTCAAATGTATTGTTTGTAGATGGTCTAAAACATAATTTGATTTCTATTAGTCAGTTATGTGATAAGAGCTTGAATGTGTTGTTTGAAACCTCTACGAACTCTTGCAAAATTCTAGATGCTAAAATGAATAACGTGTTGCTCACATCACCTAGAAACCATAATGTTTATACCATTAAGTTTGAGGATTTATCCTCTTCTAATTTAAGATGCTTAGTAGCAAAAAATGAGGAGCTAAAACTTTGGCATCGAAGGCTCGGACATTCCGAGAGTAAATTAATAGTCAAACTATCAAAAGCAAAGCTAATCCGTGGTCTTCCACAACTAAATGGTAGTTTGACTTCTTTATGTACTCCATGCCAAAAGGGCAAGTTCTCCAAATCATCCTTTAAAAGCAAACATGACATTACCACTTCTAGACCACTATAATTAATTCACATGGATCTTTTCGGTCCAATTAGTACATGTAGTCTAGGAGGTAAACGGTATACTTTTGTGCTGATAGATGACTATTCACGATTATCTTGGACTGTCTTTTTAGCTTCCAAATCTGATACATTCTCTGAATTCTCTACCATGTGCACTAGATTACAAAATGAAATGAGTTTAAAAATAAAACGAATAAGGTCAGATCATGGGGGGGAATTTGAGAATGAAAATTTTACAAATTTTTGCAATAACTTAGGAATTCGGCACGAGTTTTCTGCTACACGCACTCCACAGCAAAATGATGTAGTAAAAAGGAAAAAATCGGACACTGCAAGAATTGGATCGCACAATGCTAGCCCAGTACAACTTGCCTCGATATTTTTGGGCTGAAGCGGTCAACACTGCATGCTATGTGATGAACCGGACCATGCTTCACCCTATCTTAAAACGTACTCCATATGAGCTGTATTATGATAGAAAGCTGAATGTCTCATACTTTAGTGTCTTTGGTTGCCCTTGTTTCATTCTAAACACCAAGGACCATTTAGGAAAATTCGATGAAAAATCTGACCAAGACATCTTTTTAGGATACTCTACCACGAGTCTTGCCTATAGGGTTTACAATAAAAGAACCTCGGCTCTTGAAGAATCAATTCATGTGCATTTTAATGAAAATACACCAAATAATGAATATAAATTAAATGAAGATGATAATGACGATGGTATATATTTGGAAGATGAGAATGTAGAGAAACATGAAGTAGAAGATGATCCAACTCATGTTGAAGGATATAAGCCTCCAAGCACTCTAAATTTTTCAAAACATCCACGAGAACTAGTGATTGGGGAACCTTCACATGGGGTTAGGACTCGCTCAACCTTGCGTGAATCTTTCTCAAATTTATGTTTTATATCTGAAATAGAGCCCAAGAACATTTCGGAAGCTTTAAATGATGAATCTTGGTTCTTGGTTATGAACGAGGAATTGAATCAATTTGAGCGAAACAAAGTTTGATTGTTAGTGGAGCGTCCTAATAACCATCCGATAATAGGCTTGAAGTGGATCTATAAAAATAAACTTGATGATGAGTCTAGGATAACGAGAAATAAGGCACGGTTGGTTGCTCAAGGTTACTCACAAATCGAAGGCGTTGACTTTGAAGAGTCTTTTGCACCGGTTGCTCGTCTTGAGTTCATTAGGATGTTTCTAGCATTTGCAAGTTTTAAACAAATAAGATTGCATCAAATGGACGTTAAGAGTGCATTCTTAAATGGGTATATTAAAGAGGAGGTGTATGTTGAGCAACCACCCGGTTTTAAGGACGGTGATCACCCAAATCATGTTTACAAACTAGTTAAGACCTTGTACGGTCTAAAGCAAGCACCCCGTGCTTGGTATGATAGACTTACGACCTTTCTTTTAAAACATGGTTTTAGGATGGGTAGTGCGGATACGACACTCTTTGTAAAGCATAGTGATTCCTATCTAATTATATTACAAATCTATGTAGATGATATAATCTTTGGTGCCACAAATGACACTTTATGTAATGAAATTGTTCAAGTGATGCAAACCGAATTTGAAATGAGTTTGGTAGGAGAATTAACATATTTTTTAGTCTTTCATTCTCGAAAGAATGACTGAATTTTTATATGCCAATCAAAATACATAAAAGATACGCTTAAGCGATTCGGGATTCGGCTTTGAAAATCTGAAACTAGCAAAAACTCCAATGAGCGCATCACTCAAACTAGGAAAGGATGAATGTTACGCGCACGCGCCATCTCATTTTATTATTACTATTTTTCTCTTAAATGTATTAGGTTTGATGTGAGCCCCCTCCTCCCTATATAAGGAGGAGGTATGAGAGTGTTAGGGTTATCTTTGATCATTAGAGATTTGGGCTCTCATTTGAGAGAAGGCTCCTTGGAGAAACCAGCCTCCAAGAGTTGGCCGGAGCTTGCTCCGGATTGTATCCGTTCTTCATTAATTCAAGCATTCTCCTTCTTGTTCGTATCATTGGTCCGACCTTGCCGTTCCGCCTGCACAGTGCCGCCGGTTTCGTCCGTGAGTAATTACTGCGTCGGCATTAGCGCTCGCTCGGCATCCGCGTTCCGTGACTCTGTCCAGCCGACGGCGTCGTCCGACAGCGTTCCGCCACTCCGACGCCCGCTGCTGTGCCCTAGCCACTTCCGTCGTCCGCCAAAGCAACCGCCGCAGTGATCCCCGCTCGAGTCATCCGCGACGTCTGTCGCCAGCCTCGCGCGCCATGATCGGCCAACCCGACGACGACAACACCCGTCTGCTCGTCCGTGGTCGGCCCGGCCCAGATCCGCCATCTCCGACGCCCCTCTCTCCGCCATCCACAACGCCAACACCAACGCCAGTCACCGCCAGCCCAGTTCCAGTCGTCTTCCGCAGCGATCGTCCGCCCCTTCTCCGGCTCCGACACTATCCGGCCAACCTCCAGGTCGGTGCAATCGTCCTCATATGCCAAAGAGCCGAATGGAATCCCGCGTGGAAGCCCTCGAACACTCCGTCGCCGCCATCAATGCTTGTCTCGAGGCATATACCGAGCAGTTCGCCGCGATTCTGACCATGCTCCAGAAATTGCAGCCCACCCAGCACTCCGGGCCCTCCACCGCCTCTGCTGTGGGATCCCCCAGCACCGTGCTTCCCGATACTTCCGCTGTGGTGGAAGTGCCTACTCCACCGTACCGTGGACCTGACATACCCACCTTCAACGGGCCTGACCCCCTCGGGTGGATTGCCCGCTCCGAACAATTCTTCGAGATCCACCAGACCGCTCCGGCACAACGGGTCTCCACCGCACTCATCGGCATGGAAGGGTCGGCCCTCCATTGGGTCCGTTGGCTCCGCCAGACCTCTCCCAACCTCACCTGGCCAGCTCTCTCTGAGGCCCTCATTCAGCGATATGACGCCCGCTACTCTGGCCCCATGATCGAGCGACTTTGCGGGGTCCGTCACACCGACTCCATTGACTCGTACATTGATGCCTTCGTGGAATTAGTCACTCATGTCCCCGGTCTTCCCTCAAACCATTACTTGGGGTTCTTCATGAACGGCTTGCAACCCCACTTCCGCTCCCGTCTCCGCACCCTCCAACCGTTAACAGTTCACCACGCCATTGACCTCGCCCCCCTGGTGGAGGCTGAATTTCTCGCAACATCCGACGACATTCCTTCCCCATCACCTCCCTCTCGACATCCTTCCTACACATATTTCTCGACCCATCCGAAACCTACACCTCTGCCACCTCCTTTGCCCCGGCCACCAATGATGGGTCCTCGCAACAACCGGCCTATCCCTACCCACCGCCTCTCCAACCAGGAGTACAACGACTTACGAAGCAAGGGTCTGTGCTTCCGCTGCAAGCACCCCTACTCTCTTGGTCATTAGTGCTCCGTGAAGGAGTGTCGAGTCCTCATCGGCGACGACGTGGCCGCGCTCTCCACCGCCGACTTCGACGCCCTGCTGCTCTCGTACGGCCTACCGGATGACGCCCCGGGCACCTCGACGACATCCCACTACTGACCGGCGGATGACGCTCCGACCTTGGGGTCAAGGTCGCTCTTCTGACGGGATGTATTGTTACGCGCACGCTCCATCTCATTTTATTATTACTGTTTTTTCTCTTAAATGTATTAGGTTTGATGTGAGCCCCCTCCTCCCTATATAAGGAGGAGGTATGAGAGTGTTAGGGTTATCTTTGATCATTAGGGATTTGGGCTCTCATTTGAGAGAAGGCTCCTTAGAGGAACCAACCTCCAAGAGTTGGCCGGAGCTTGCTCCGGATTGTATCCGTTCTTCATTAATTCAAGCATTCTCCTTCTTGTTCGTATCAATGAAATTGGCATTTCGGTGGATCAAACAATCTTTAGAGGTATGATCGGATCACTCTTATATCTAAATGCATCTAGACCCGATATTATGTTTGTTGTGTGCCTTTCTGTTAGATATCAAGCTAATCCTAAAGAATCTCATCTGAAAGCTGTTAAATATATCTTTAGGTATCTCATAGGCACCCAAAATCTTGGTCTTTGGTATTCACACACCACGGACTTTACGCTCCATGGATATTCTGACTCGGACTATGCTGGATGTTCCCTTGATCGTAAGAGCACAAGTGGTACTTGTCACTTCCTAGGTCCGGCATTAGTTTCATGGTCGAGTAGGAAACAGAATTTTGTTGCCCTCTCCACTCTCGAGACCGAGTATATAACCTTAGAAAGTTATTGTGCACAACTGCAGAAGTACTTTGGATGTCACAAACATTAGAAGACTTTGGTCTAAACCTTAAGAACGTTGAACTTAGGTGCGACAACAAGAGTGCCATAGACCTAACGAACAATTCGGTTCACCACTCTCGTTCTAAACATATTGATGTACGTCATCATTTTATTCGCGATCACATTAAAAATGAGAACGTGAGAGTAAACTTTATTGAGACTGACGGTCAGCTTGCGAATATATTTACTAAACCCCATCCTGACGCTCGATTTTCTCTGCTTCGCTTAGAATTGAGAGTTTTGGATCTCACAGCTTAATTATCATGTACCGCAACTGGTGTGTGTTTTGTCCAGTGTTTTTGCTGTATTAGATGGGTCTTGCACTTCACAATCATACTTCGGATGTCATTAGAAGTAAAAACTGTCAAAATCTGGACTGTATTCCTGAGAAATCGTGGCTCTGTTAGCTACCGCCGTACGTTAGACATACCGCCGGCGGTAGATGTTCTTCATGTATTCTCCGATTTCTTTTCTGATTCTTCTTTATTTATTTTTTCTGTACTTCTGTTTGTTGTTAGTTTCTTTCCAGTTTTGGTTATAACAAAAATCAAATAAAATCTGAAAAAACTCAAAATCACAAAAACACATTTTTTTGTTTCCTGTTTGTGTTTATTGTTGGTTGTTTATTCATTTGCAAAATAAAACAAAAATAAAAAACTGAAGATTTTCATGCTAAAGGGGTATACATGACGTGAAATTGAAGCTCCATGATTACATACACTGTTTGATTTATGATTTTTAATCCTTGTGTACATTGTATGTCTTCGTTATGATATGTCTTAATCTAAAGATAGCTACTACTGAGTGCTATTAGAATAGAAATATTTGTTTAATATGTCTCTAGTGATGTGTGAGGACTTAGGCTAGACAATGATATTGCACATCCACACATCCTTAGAGAATGCACTCAAGAAGAAATCCAAATGCTTACATGGCATAACTCGTGATATTGTGACTAACACTGTAGGCATGAGTTGATAAATCAATATCACGATACTCATCTTTGCTATATAGGGCATAGAACTTTGGGCAAAAATTGTATTGTTAATTGGGTTGTTGTTGGGAAAAACCCTTGATTTAACTTAACAAATTAATTAAAAGTGATTTTATTCACTAGGATTTAATTTACCCATTGTATAGTGAGGGTAATTTGGTCTCTAGATGTCTTAGGATGTCACACTCAACCTAGAGTGTCAAGACCAGTTCAAGGGCTGCAAATTTGGGCAGAAGTTAATAATTGCGTCGAATGGAATTCGACGTAACATCTAGTTGATATCGACGCTACTCCGACTAGAAGTCCAAGTGGTTCAACCCTTCTGTCGAAGTAACTTAAGTCGATGTTACGTCGAATAGATATCGACGCAGAGATCAGAGACTTGTCGAAGGATCTTGAGAAGTCGACGCAACTTCTACTTCAACTCGACGCAGAAGGCGATATCTGTCGAAGTCATCTAAAGTCGACGCAACGTCGACTTCATCTTGACGCAGATAATGAAAGTTAGAGTGGATGCTGTTCAACTCGACGGGTGCATCGATAAGGAATCGACGCAACGTCGACTAGCTGAGTTTAGTCGGAGTACAGAAGAAATCGAAGCAGCTCTTAGATGAACTTGACGCAGCGTCGATAAGAGAGGAAGTTAATTCGACGCTACGTCGAATACAGTCTGTGAAAGTTCAACCTTTGCAGCTGTCATTCTGATGCTTCTATCATGACCCATATCTTTCAGACCGTTCTCCAACGGCCTAATAATTGCCTGAAGTAGAAGGAAGCATTAAAGAAGCAGATAAAGACTTTCTTGGAAGTATACACCTCCTGGGTGGACGGGTCGAGAAGTAATAAAAGAATGAAAGAGAATGTCTATCAAAGATACCATTTCAGGTCTTACCTAACAAGGAAACAAATTCAAATTAAAGACAGACTATATAATGATAGATGAGAAAGAGAAGAGTAAGGCAATTAACACATTTTCTCAGCCGTCTTCTTTCAAATTTGGGTTTCTCTTCTTCTTCCTCCTCTCTCAGAAACCCTAACAAAGAACAGAGAAGAAAAGAGAACGACAACTGGTCTTCATCTGATAGACCAGAAGATCCAACAGTTGCTTCTCATCACCATCATATAGCAGCAGGATCTGAATTAGAGAAGTAAAAAAGAATCTGACAAACAAAGTCTCTGCAGATCATCACCATCAAAAGCAGAGGCTAATCAAGAGCAGATTCTGTGGGGGCTTTACATTGACTGTTCTTCAATCAGCCATCATAAGAATTCTGAGAACAGAATTCATACAATATTCCTTCTTCTCCTTCTCTTTCTCATTCTGTAAAAGAGTTTTATTAATCCCTCTTCAAAGGATTCAGTGGTTCAAGATCTCCTTATCAAAAGATCTGGTGGTTCAAGATCTCTTACCAAAAGATCTGGTGGTTCATGATCTCCTTATCAAAAGATCAGTGGTTCTAAGAGTCTCTTGATCAAAAGACTCAGGCACATGTGGTGCATTCCTACCAGGTGGTAGAAGAGAGGATTACCCACATTTTGGGGAACCTCTATAAAATTCATTGTGTCTGTGCTGTGATTTTCTGTGTTGTCCAACTTTCTTATTCTGCACTTTATTTCCTGCATTCTTTATTCTGCCTGGATTGTTAAGCATAACTCTTTAGAGTAATTTATTGTTAAACACAGTTAGGATAGAAATAATTTTAAAACTCTATTCACACCCCTCTAGAGGAATCTTAGAGGCACACTGTGCACTTTCAGTTGTGTATACAAGTTAAAGTGTATCTATCTATGTGGGTATATTTCGTTTGCCTTGTCTAAAAGAAAGAAAAAGAAAATGATAAACTTAATAGTGCTACAAATAATGAAAATTATATACTATCAATCTTGTTGACAAGGATTTCCCCTAAGCACTATTCACTCCTCCTGATAAGCCTCCATGAGCATTGTGAGGATGTGCACATTGGTTAAAAGAATCGTTACGATCTTGTGCAAACCCGGAAAATGAATTAGTGCCCTAGTTCTATACTTGGTATTCGTGTACGATTGACAAACATGACTTGATTTATCACTTCATTACTCTTGTGTTAGCATATAGAATTATTGAGATATAACACGTAATAATGTTGATTTAACTTGATGCTATTTCCATCGATGCTACACGAACACGTGTTATTGTTTAGTCTAACACTTCCATGCATAAGAATTGGATTTGAACTGCATTATATTTCTTTTGCACGTCTGTACTTCTACCTGATTGTAATTCATGACACATACGACGTTTCTTTAAATTAGTTATCTCAACCTTTTGACATTGTGTGCAAACTCATGTGGATTCAGTCTCGTGTAATGTGTCTGATTCATATACTTTATTCCAAGTTTTTAAATTCAAAATTGTTTCATCTTAAGTGGTATTGTGATTTCCCCGTGCGTTTTTGACCTGTGTCCTTTTTCACTTCTCTGATTATTTTTCGGTCAAACCCTATTCCTATTATGATTTACTTTTTTATGTGTGCATTATTCTGCAAATCCGCTGCATCTCTCATATCTTTATGTTAGTTTGATCTAGACAACCCCTTTTGCTAACATCAAAGGGGGAGAATAGAGAACGTTCATGAGCTAGTCATGTGCTAGTCATCTAGGGAAGATCACTTATAGGGAGAGATACTCTTATAGAGTGCACATCAATAGGGGGAGCACGTATGTAGGGGGAGTCATACTACTTTAAATGCAAGTTCACACTTTATGTTTTATCCTGATATATAAACATGTTCATGATTCATGATTATTTTTTATTACATTATACCATGCTCTTATTGTTTATGTCTCATGAACGAGATTTAATATTATCAAAAGGGGGAGTTTGTTGGAACATACGTTCTGTATCTCTTTAATTTGACAATATCAAATCTCATACTGTGTTTGATCATACATATCTGGGGTATAGTGTGCAGGTTTACAGGTGTGAAGACGTCGAGAATTCTACTCTTTGTGACCTACCGCCGGGTGCTAGTCCTACCGCCGGCGATAGCCATATCGACGTGACTTCCTTCGATGCAAAGAAAAATATCGACGAGAAGACTTATGGAGTCGGCATGATGTCGTCGAGAAGACTACCGCCGCGCGCTAGGCTTACCGCGGGCGCTAGCTCTGTCGATGAGACAACTTATGTCGAATGGAAGGATGCGTCAGCTTGAACCCATGTCGTCGAGATGAAAGCGTCAAGTCGATATCGACGGGACTATTACCGCAGGCGTTAGCCTAACGCCGCGCGCTAGCTTCTGTCGACCATAATATTATGTCGACTAGATGCTCCGCAGTCGTCGAGAGGAAATCGACGTGATGCGTTACCGCGATGCACTTGCAACCGCGTCGCGCTATCCAAAAAAAGCAAGAGAAAGTTTTCCGGCACCCTCCTGATGGTGTTGGACAGCTGGCGAAAATGCGTAAAGACGCTACCGCCGCGCGGTAACCCTACCGTCAGCGATAACTTAAAGAATCAGCTATAAAAGTTCTCGATTCTTTTCCTGAAATAGAGAGACAGACACTTACGTGATTAGGGTTCCGCAGCCGCCTCTGTTGCAGCGAACAAACATCTCTAAGCAAGGAAAAGAGAACTATCTCCCTCCCGTTCGAGTTTGAAGATCTCCGAAGAGCAAACTGTACAACGACCATCTGCTGCTGATCGAGTGCAAGAAGAACGATATTCAGAAGCACCGATCGCTCACCGCTCTACGGAGGATACTGTTTTTGAGGGAGCAATAGTTTCTATCTCTTTCTTCTCCACAGTGTTTTTCATTTTTCCTCTTTGTTTTTTGTGAAGGAAAATCGACCAAGAAGGTCGTCGGAATCCGGAGAGGGTTCCGTGGGAAATAGTCCTGGGAGGACGTCTAGATCTGGGAGATCTAGTGGGCTCTAAGACACTTCCTGGGAGGAAGGTGAGGAGCGGCTCGAAGACTTTTCCGGGGAGGAAAGGGAGAGAGCCAACCGGTCCTTGGATTAGGGTCAGTATAGAAAACCCAAGGTTTTTATATTCATCGCCTCTAATCTCCGGCGTCATGGAGATCTAAGTCTTTTTGTGTAAACAATGTTATATTATTCAGTAATATCACGTTTCTATATTTTATTACATAAATTGCTATGAATTTTCTGGTGGGAGAGTGATTCCCGAATTGATTTTCTGCACTTACTGGGTTGTTTCCTTTGCTAACGCCACGCGGTAGAGTTACCGCCCAGCGCTAGCTCCAGAATGCGCATTCCTGCTGTAATTAATTTAAAACTGTGGTACTTGATTGAAAACTTTATTCACCCCCCCCCCCCCCCCCCCCCCTCTAAGGTTGGCCACCCGATCTAACATATCCAAGTTTTCTCTTGTTGGAACATTTTTGCGTAGTAGATATGTAATCCTACAATGGGAAGCTCATGTAACCTAGTGCACGCAACTTAGATCTTGACCCCTTCCATCTACAACCAAGGTTTAGGGTGAATGCGTATGTTCTAAGGTGGAATTAGAGTATGCTAGACCCAATGACTCCATCTCTGTTATGCACGCGCGCGTAACTTACTATTGTATCTTGTATTGTTCTTTGTTTGCATTAGGGTTAATGATATGTGAGCCCCCCTCCCTATATAAGGAGGTGGCATGGGAGAGTTATTTTTTTTCTTTGGATCATTAGGGTTTGGATCTCTCTTTTGGAGAGGGGCTTCTAGTAGGAACCAGCCTCCTGAAGTTGGTCACGACGAGTATACCTCGTGATTGTATCCGGTATTTTCATTTAGTGCAAGTGTTTTCGCCTTCCAGTAACATTTGGTCCGACCTGCCGCCCCGCCTGCGCATCTCATCGCGTGTCGCCGGGTTTGGGTTTCGCTGCTTCCGTTCTCGCCGCCATCAACGATCCAGCCACAGTTCGAGCCGTCGCTGTCCGCTTCTGTCTTCTCCATCGCTCGCGCACCAGCCCACATCGCCGAGCCACCAGTTTCCTCTTCCGTCATCCAGATCGAGCCCGACCCCCATCCATTCCGTCGGATCCTACTCACGCCGCTCGAATCGAACGACGAATCGTCTCCTGCCTGCTTAATAGAGAAAATCGTGTTCTCCAATCTATAATCGATTAAGGCAAGTGTGCCTATCAAAATATAATATAGGATATTAAAAATATCAAGGTCGTATTAAAACTCGGGTCTGTCGAATACTTCTACTTCGAGAAAACAACTATTATTTTATCGGAATAAAACTTTAAGAAAATTTATATTTTAAACTAAATTACGAAGTAAGAAAACCTAACTTGATCAAAACAAACTTCGAAATGAAATAAAAAAGATATATTATAAGCTTCTAATCTGATCATTGACCGTGGAGATTCCCGAAATATGAACGCATCTCTTTCGAGGACTACGCCCAACTGAGATTAGGTTGATCGACTGAACTCTCGTTCTAATCGAAACCCCTAAAACTCGCTTTAACGAGGCGAATCCCGCTATAGGATTTGACTCATATCCAGAAGATTTTTGTCATCCTCTCTCGAGGGTTGCGATCAAGACTTTTTATTCGTGAGCGATCAATTCGTACGCACGATCCTTTCGGCCACTAGAATACGAAAACAGATACGAAAATCCACACATCGACATACGAACCCGATATAAATCACGAATAAATCAAAGGTAGAAAATAACGATTATAAAGAGAACGATATTTATTTTATAACAAAGTTCATAACAAACAAGAACTACATTAACAAACTAAATAAAGTGTGTATTAAAAAAATGACATTGCATAAAGAAGAAATAAGATTGCTAAAATAAAATATTCATTGCATAAAAATAAAAGTAAATGACATAAAAAAATATTGCATAAATAAAAGTGATACAAGTAAATAAAAGCTAACACTAGAAGAAGGAAAATACAGAAAATAAAATGCATACTCTGCCCAAACGGGCAGAGGAAGAGAGAGATCTTTCACCCTGGGATCCATGCCCATTTTATAGATGCAAATGCATATCTAGAATCATACCAAGAGAAGAAACTAGATGGGGAAGAGAGTAAATGATGGTGGCTACAATTTGATGATGAAAATTCGGCTAGGGGGAAAATGAAAGGGTTACTCTATAATAATAAAAAGCTACATTAATTTTGAAAGTCCACAAGAATAAGAATTGCTTCATAAAGTTGGTGGGCTGCATGGAAGAGGAAAGGGTTGCATAAAAATAATAACTTGATATGTGGTGAAATAATAGATTGCATTTAATTGGATATCCACGTGAAGGCTTGGATACATTAGAGTATTATTATAGAAGAGGAAAAGTTAAACTTGACATAATAATAAGGCTGCATTGATAAATAAATAAAGTGGACCGTCTCCATATAACAACAACAACAACAGAACCCATATAGTCCCCAATCATTGGGGGTATGGGCGGGGGAAGATTGGAAACAGACCTAACCTTTGGCCCTATGCCCAAAGTGGCTTCTCTCAGAGGAGAAAGACCGAACCTTTGACAATAGATGCACAAAGTGGCTGCTGGACCGTCTCCATATATTGATAAAAAAACGGCTAAATGCTTAAGTGGAGATAATGAAAGGTTGGAAGTGAAAACATTCAAGAGGGGGAGGAATGAGGCTCACGAATTGCAAAGGGAGGATGAATATGACCGCCATGATGAGGTGACGTGAGTTAAATAGAGATGAATATGGGGGAGGAAGAGGAGTTACATGGATTAATATAAATAATAATGGCTGAATAATAGTGGAGTGAGTTGAAATGGGCATGGATTAATATAATGGTTGCATGGAATTAAGGTGGCTGCTTCATGGATGGATAATAATAAGTGGTCGGGATGCATATATTAAATAAACCGCATAGGGGGAAGAGGAGTTGAAGAGTTGAAATAGTAACAATATTAATTGGCTTTGAAATAACAATTGCATTGAGGAGAAAATAATAGCCGCATGGTGCATGGGTGGAGGAGTTTGGACGACATTGCATGCTTGAAATATTGATAGGCTAAAATGATTTTAATAATGCATGCATGAAATAATTTAATAATAGCCGGCTACTTGAAACAATAATAATAATAATGCCACTTGGAATTAAAATTGCATGCATGGGGAAATGATAAAACAGGTTGCACTCATGGAAAAAATCAAAGTGGCGGCTTGCATGGGCAAACGACGACGATGGCGGGCGACATGCATGGGCTGGTTTGCTCGGCCAGTGCGACGACTTCGATAAATATTTCATTTGCGAACGTCGGAAGCGCGATCAAAGCAATAAACCATGTGAGGGTGGCGCGCTGCATGAGCATGTTGGCGACGATGGCGTGGCGATTGAGAACGAACTAGACAGGCTTGCGGGCAATAACAAAGATGGGCGCGACCGCGACATTTTTCCTACAAAATAGAAATAAAAATAAATAAATGATCAAAATATAAAACAAACAGTTTATAAATGAAAATATTAAATATATTATTAATTTATAATAAATATTATACTAAATAAAAAATTATAATAGTCATAATTTCTACTTATCAAATACCCCAATACTTGAGTTTTTGTTATTCCAGAACAAAAGAATGAGAAATATTTATAAGACAAATAAAATTTTCAATTAAACTAAATTTTTTTTAAATCAAAAGAAAGTTAAAAATAAAACTTAGGGATTTAAAAGATAAGTCATAAATTATTAAATTAAAATTAAAAGAGAAATATTTACCCAAAAATTTCTCAAATAAAGTAACTAGCATTTCAAAATTGAGTAATTAGCAAACATTAGATTAAAATTATAAAACCATAACTTTAAAGAACTTAAGGAAAAATGCACCAACTACTTATGCTCTCCCAATATTTTAATTTAAATCTAAGATAATAATATTGGCTAAAGGGTTTTGGGGGAGACAAGGGATATGAAGAGGTCTTTGATTAGCGGTGATGAATATTTTTTTCACCACACATTTGTTCTTTTATTATTTTTATATGTTTACCAAAAAATGATAAACTATTATCCTATCATTTTCCACGATATATAAACACTTTTTTCTCTCTTTCATCTATTTTTTTTTCTTTCGGGGCTGCATATGTTTACCGGAATAAGAAATTAACATCTCTTTATTCCATGACATATGATCTAACAATAAAATTAAAAAAAGATGAAGGAAGGCTAAGGGTTAAACAAAATTTAAAAAATAAACTAAAATACTAGAGAGCAACTACTAGTATATTAAACTTTCCTAAGAATCTAAAAGCATGAGGTAGAAATAACCAGAATCCAAAGTTGATAAGCAAAACTACTACAAAATGAAGCTACTTAAAATATAAGAGAAAAAGATGTTAAATAAATTACTCTAATCAAATTAAAACCATAAGATATTTCTTAAAAGTAAATCACCTAAAAATTAAATCTAACAAACTATGATGAAATAAAAGATTAGTCAACCAAAAATAATAAAAATGTTTATTAATAAATTCAAACTAAATTTCTGAAAATAATAAAGAAACTAAGCAAGGGTTTATTATATTTTTGAATTTTTAAAGGTTTTTCATATTTTTTTGGAATTTTGAATATGATCTTTTTTTTGAACTTTTTTATAAGCTATAAATACTAGATAAGAAAATAGCATAAAATTTATGATACTAAATTCCTTTTTGCATTTTGGAGTTTTCCAATTCTTTTGAATTTTTACTTTTCTAATTTTTTTGATTTTGGAATTTTAAAAGGCTAAATAAAAGCAAATTTTTAAAAAATTTGGATTTTTTTTCTTTTCTTATTTTGTACTTTTATAATTTTTGTAGAATTTTTGAAATATTTGAAAAGGAAGGGAAAACACTACCCCATACTTAAAGTTCAACATTGTCTCTAATGTTGAAAACTAAGTATGAAAGAAACAAAAGGAACAAAAACAGGAACATAAAAAAATGGGGGAACGAATATGTCCCTGATTTGGAGACGGGATGAGCGCACGAACACCTGCAAAAACACGTTTAAATAAAAACTACAAAAAATAACAAAAGAAAAAAACAAGAAAATGTTTTGGTAATATTTTTATGAGTAATTTTTTTTGGATTTTTTAGTTTGTAAACAAAAAATTTGCGTTTTTGTTTTAAACTTCCTAAACTTAAAAAAATTTCACTTAAATTAGTCCCGGACTTCCCAAGAGCTACCCGGTGAAGGGATCACAGGGTACTAGGAGATACGATAGGATGACACCCCAAATCTCCCTTTCCAAGAATTTAGTTACAACTTTAAAAAAAATTAGAAGGAGAAAAAATGAAAAAGATAAAAGTAATAGCGTCGTCTCTTTTTTGAAATATCGACAAATATTTCCCCGGCAACGACGCCAAAAACTTGATAGAGAAAATTGTGTTCTTCAATCTATAATCGATTAAGGCAAGTGTGCCTATCGAAATATAGCATAAGATATTAAAAATATCAAGGTCGTATTAAAACTCGGGTTTGTCGAGTACTTCTACTTCGAGAAAACAACTATTATTTTATCGGAATAAAACTTTAAGAAAATTTATACTTTAAACTAAAATATGAAGTAAGAAAACCTAACTTGATCAAAACAAACTTCGAAATGAAATAGAAAAGATATATTATAACCTTCTAATCTGATCATTGACCGTGGAGATTCTCGAAATATGAACGCATCTCTTTCGAGGACTACACCCAACTGAGATTAGGTTGATCGACTGAACTATCATTCTAATCAAAACCTCTAAATCTCACTTTAACGAGGCGAATCCCGCTATAGGATTTGACTCATATCCAGAAGATTTTCGTCATCCTCTCTCGAGGGTTGCGATCAAGTCTTTTTATTCGTGAGCGATCAATTCGTACGCACGATCCTTTCGGCTACTAGAATACGAAAACAGATACGAAAGTCCACACATCGACATATGAACCCGATATAAATCACGAGTAAATCAAAGGTAGAAAAGAACGATTATAAAGAGAACGATATTTATTTCATAACAAAGTTCATAACAAACAAGAACTACAATAACAAACTAAATAAAGAGTGCATTAAAAAAATGACATTGCATAAAGAAGAAAGAAGATTGCTAAAATAAAATATTCATTGCATAAAAATAAAAGTACTTGACATAAAAAACATTGCATAAATAAAAGTGGTACAAGTAAATAAAAGCTAACATTAGAAGAAGGAAAATAGAGCAAATAAAATGTATACTCTGCCCAAACGGGTAGAGGACGAGAGAGGTCTTTCATGAATGATTTTAATAATGCTAAAATGATTTAATAATAGCCAAGATGCTAAAATGAAAGAGAGAGGTCTTTCATGAATGTTAGTTTCTACCAAGATGCTATAGTGATTTTAATAATGCATGCATGAAATAATTTAATAATAGCCGGCTAATAATAATAATGCCACTTGGAGTTAATATTGCATGCATGGGGAAATGATAAAACAGGTTGCACTCATGGAAAAAATCAAAGTGGTGGCTTGCATGGGCAAATGACGACGATGGCGGGCGGCATGCATGGGCTGCGCTTGCTCGGCCAGTGCGACGACTTCGATAAATATTTCATTTGCAAACGTCGGAAGCGTGATCAAAAGCAATGAATCATGTGAGGGTGGCGCGCTGCATGAGCATGTTGGCGACGATGGCGTGGCGCGTGATAACGAACTGGACTGGCTTGCGGCAATAACAAAGATGGGCGCGACCGCGACATTTTTCCTACAAAATAGAAATAAAAATAAATAAATGATCAAAATATAAAAAAACAATTTATAAACAAAAATACTAAATATATTACTAATTTATAATAAATATTATACTAAATTATAAATAAAAAATAGGCATAATTTCTACTTATCACTGCTCCGTTGCCGCTCGACTCCTCCCCAGTGCCGCTCGTTTCCTCCGTGCTGATTCTTCTTCAGTGCAAGTGCCACTCGTTTCCTTCAGTACTGATTCCTCTCCTGTACCAATTCCTCTCCAGTGTCGGGACGTGTCACTCCGTCCTGCATCCGCAGTCCACTACCTTCTCAGCAGCGCCGATCGATTCATATGCCAAGGGGCCGGATTGAATCCCGCGTGGAAGCCCTCGAACAAGCTCTCACCACCATCGACTCGCGTCTCGAGACCCAAGCCGAGCAGTTCACCTCGATTCTGACCATGCTCCACAACTTGCAACCCGACCAGCACTCCGGCCCTACAGTTGCCTCTGCCTTGGGCTCCCCCAACACATTGGCCCCCGAAGATCCCGCATTGGCGGGATTTCCTCGTCTCACACGCCTCGACATCCCCACATTCAACGGGACTGACCCTCTTGGATGGATTGCCCGCGCCGAATAGTTTTTTGACATTCACCAGACTCCTCTGTCGCAGCAGGTCCCAACAACAATTATCGGCATGGAAGGGTCCGCCCTCCATTGGGTCCACTGGCTCCACCAGTCCTCTCTTGGCCTCACTTGGACAGCTCTCACGGAGGCCCTCGTTCATCGGTATGATCACCGCTACTCCGGTTCCATGATCGAGCGCCTTTGCGGAGTCTGTCAGACCGGCTCCATTGACTCGTACGTGGTTGCATTCATCGAATTGGGCAAAGGCCTCTAACAATGCAAGAATCAACGGTAAAATCCTTGCACTGGGAGTAGGATACTTCTATCCAAACCTATAAGATGCTCAAAGGCCTCTAAGCCTAGAAATGTAGCAGCACGCAGGTCAAAGATTTTATCCCCTAATAATTGCACTGTATCCTAATGGTTATATCTTCATTATTAGAAAGAAACTAGGATATTACAGCAGATGAAGCCTTTCCATATTGCCTACACCATTTGAAAATCAAATGGCATTTTATTTAACTCCTGCACAAACTTCACAGCACAATAAAACAAAAGAATCTTCCCCTCAAAATGACATGGACACAAAGATGCCTATTACTATTTCTACATTATTCTAACCGTCCAATGCATTTTTGCATGATTGTGCGCTAATGATCTGCAAATAGAAAACATATTGATAAATAAAATGTAATAGCAGATTCAGAGAACCCGTGCTATTTGTTATGGTTTGAATTTTTCAATAATATGTATGTATGTATACATATATATATATAGAGAGAGAGAGAGAGAAAGATACACATATATACATATATATAACTCCGCCAAATTCCTCTGACTAACTCGAATTCCTAAATATCCTACTCTTTAATACATTTTCAATTAAATTTCCTCCTGAAATGACTTTTGTTTTCATTTAATATTGACGATTTGTTTACATTATGTTTTCGTGGTTAGAGCCTCTACTTTACAAAGTAGTGTTGTTTCAATGCACAACCGTCTACTGCCTCTATAAGACAAGTAAAGATATTTCACATCAACAATATTACCATAAGTTCTTCATGTGGTCACTTGACATGTTGAAAAGATACGTTGCCCAGTGATGATTCTTAGCTAATGATTTTTGGATTCACCTGAAAACCTAAGCTAATCAATCGATGCACATGTTGCAAGTTTTCTCATCAAGAGCACATATTGAGTTTGTTACCCTCATTACCATAAAAGGTGAACAAAGTATATTTTGGGCCCATTTAGCTAAGTTTTTTTCCTTTATATAGGTGGACTAAGAACTCCACCTCGGACCAAGATGGTGTTTGGCTCGTGTCCTTTTAGCACCAACCAGCTGCTTTTTGCAACAAAATGTTGTCGCGGAAAGCACCCTGTTCTCGAGTGTTCGACATAATCGATGGTCCGATGTTTGAAGACAATACTACGCAAATATCCTCAAATTCATAAGGATTTTGGTAGCCCGTCTCTCTGCACTCTACTTCCTCGGGATTGCCTATTGTCGCAATTCACTATTAAGTTCACACTTGTCTTCCTCAATGTGATGCTAGGGCTCTATCCACGAGCCCGAAGAAACATCTATCTATACTGCAAGTTGTACCATCATTTCTCCTTTCGCTCTCATCCCCTTATTACTTTAAAATATCTATAACTTCTAGCAAAAATATCTTCATGCATGTCAATCTTCTCTTTCATCTCCTTTACATTTGGGCTCTCGTTTCTCTACTCTCTATTTGAGGCATCATGTGGTTTCTTTCTGTTAGAAATAAGAACGAAATAGTTAGTTCAATTTATTCTTCCACAATGGGGGGCAATATACAGAAATTACAACGGACTCATAACACCGATAGGCAGTGTGAGACTAAACACATAAACATTAATAATACCTAAATATTAGTAACTCTAACACTCCCCCTCAAGTTGAAGGTGAAACCTTCAGCTTGAACACAGCATAAAAAGAGAGGTAATGGTGGTTGGCAACGTGGGGAAAAAAGTAGCCACCGAGGCCCAATCGTGTGTCACCGGGGATACTCCAACTGGGCATAAGCCACACGTCGCCGGTACACAAGCCGACCATGATCACACTGAATGCTCTCAGAGCTAGACCCAGGTCAATCAACAAAAGACAAACCACCCCTACCTAACATCGAAGAAAAAGACGGGGAGACAAACAATAGACGAAATATGTTTGGAGGTCGTGTGTGACTAAGGCAGGAGTCGAAAAAGAGGCATCCGAGTTGTCGTCATCACGAACACTCCCCTTCACATGGATCATGTGCATAAAGGCATAGGCTACGCCTGGAGGCCATGTGTGACTAAGGCAAGAGTCGGGAAAGAGGCATCCGAGTCGCCGCCATCACGAACACTCCCCCTCACATAGAATACGTGCATGAAGGCATAGACTACACTTGGAGGCCGTGACGAATACTCCTCACGTAGAACACGTGCATGAAGACATGGATCGCATGGTGACACTAAAAACACAATAACTAAGACAACAACACAAAAAAACTTACAGAAAACAGCAAAATAGTACATCAACACCATCATCGACGAGAGATGCGTGCAGTGGGATTCATATCCCCGGAGAGCAGAGAGACTGAGCTAGAAGAAGGCCAGCTTTCGGAGAACAGCAGCGGCAGAGGAGCTCGACCACGAACGAGGAGCTCGACCACGAACGAGAAGCAGAAAGGGAACACCGGGAGCATCCAAAAGCTCGACCGGAAAGAAGAAGAGGTTCAGGCGCAGCAGCAGCAGGGGCTCGACCGGACGATAGGATCAGGAGTCGGGATCCCTTCGATGTTGACGGAAGACGGGAGACGAGAGAAGCGTCGGGAAACAACGCTGGGATCGAAGACGAGGGGCTCGTCTGGATCAACCAATGCAAACGAGAGGCTCAACGGGAGAAGCCACCAACGACAACATCAGCAAACGACTGGATCAAGCCGATGGGGGCAGAGATGCGATCGTCGAAGGTGGACGGAAGCGCCGCAGGGATCGATGACGGGGAAACGACGGAACCGTTGGATCGGCAGTCGGAATCGAAGAAGATGGGCTCGAGTGGACCGGTCAATGATGACGAGATGCACGGCGGGACCAATCGACGCAAGCAGCAGAGCAGCACAACGGTATCAGCGACAACATCGGCACGGGTCCACGACAGCGCAGAGCGCGTGGGGGGAAGGACTGCTCCCGTCGAGGGAATCAAAGGGCGATTTCGTCGATGGGAACGGAGGGAGAAGCGCTCGTCTAGAGCCCTAGTAGTGGAGTCGACTGGTAAGCAAAAAAGACGAGAGGCGGAAACAGGAATTCAGAGGGTGCCGAGAACTTTAGGTCACCAACAAATTAGGGCGACGAAAAGAATTCCCAGAATCGATTCCCCTCTGATACCATGTTAGAAATAAGAAGGAAATAGTTAGTGTAGTTTATTCTTCCACAATGAGGGGCAATATATAGAAATTACACTGGACTCATAACACCGATAGGCGGCGTGGACTAAACACAAACATTAATAATACTGTAATATTAATAACTCAACAGTTTCCATCAGCAAGTTATCTTCCCTTTCACTCCTTTATTCTTTGTGCCAAGTTGGGTGAAGTTTCCTCTTTTAAATAAAACAAGGGAGTTCTAAAGAAATTTAAAATAAATATATAGAGTTGTCGGTTTGTTTAGTAGAAAAGTTGAAGCTATTTAAAAATTTTAATTCAAATAATGTATTTATTTAACTTAGCAGCATCTAAAATCAAATACTTATCCAGTTTTATATATCTACTTGACTGTGCATTTTTTTACTGTTTGTACTTTGATTGCAATTAAAAAACTAGCATCTTAGCGTACACCGATACCTAATTCATTGCTATTTTACGGATCTGTTAATCTAACTATTATCAATTAACTGTAATTTCTATTTTTCTTTAGCAAACATTTTTAAGTTTGTGGGTATTGGAATATCAAGTAAAAATTGGAAGGAACAAATTATCTTGCATTGTGGTGTTACCTCATCTGCTTATTGAAATTATTTTATGTGAAGGATACGTAAATACATCACCACATATGGCAGAAGGATCATAATCTTTATTTTTGTTTTGTTTATGCAGTTTCCATGGGCCTCATTTTGTTCCAATAATTAGGAGTATGTAAAATAGAACAGTTTTCCTTGATGTACAATTCTTAAAGATGTGTTCATCTCCATAAATTATATGATTTGTGGATTTTTGGTTGTTTAATAAAGCACTACGTGAGTCCTATGTGTTTATCTCCATAAATTATAGAACAGTTTTCCTTAATTGTATTATTTATTTGTTCTGAACAACATTACAAACAGAGTTCTTCAAAACAATTCCTTATATTTCCCACCACAAGTTTCACACCCGAGGGAATAGATGATCTGAGAATAGTTCCACATCATGAAAATAAAATAGCCTTGTGCACTTAATATATATCTTCGGCCTCTGCACCTCCAATCAATTGGTTTTAGGTTGGTTGTATGTATCCTAACATGGTGTCTGAGCAGGGTAAGTCTAACAGCTCATTCCATGTAACTCAATTAAAAAGTAATCTACGTGTTACAAGTCAAAGACCCTACATGTGAAGGCGTATGGAGAATAGTCACACATCAAGAAACTAGCATCATCATGTGCACTAAATATGAATCTTGAGCCTCCGTGCCTCCAACCAATTGCCTTTAGAATGGATACTTAGATTCTAACAGATGAAGCATAAGCAGAAGAATTAGGCTCCGTTTGGGGGACTTATTTTCACCGGTCAAGCGGTCACGACTTCATGCGGTCGTGACCGCTTGACCGGTGAAAATAAGTCCCCCCCCCCAAACAAAGCCTTACTCTTTGTTTTTTTATTTAAATAAGAAATTTTGAAATTTGATTAAATAAGGAATTATCATCTCGAGTAAATTATAAGTTTGATTTAAACATTTGGACAATTGCTAATTTGAATTTTATATTTAAGCTCTATGGGCAATTTGTTCATGGTGCACAATATTCATCGACAACAATCTCTTGTGCACAGTGTCCGACGTCAATAATACCTCTAAAGGAGGTGGATCTCGGGTCATCACAAAGTCTGCAGGCAGATTACGCACGTGCGTGTAACTTACTATTGTATTTTGTTTTGTTATTTGTTTGCAATAGGGTTAATGATATGTGATCCCCCCCTTCCTATATAAGGAGGTGGCATGGGAGAGTTAGATTTCATCTTTTGATCATTAGGGTTTGGATCTCTCTTTTGGAGAGGGGATTGAGGAATCAACCTCCTGAAGTTGGGCACGTGTATACCTCGTGATTGTATCCGGTATTTTCATTTAGTGCAAGTGTTCTCTCCTTCCGGTAGCATTTGGTCCGACCTGCCCTCCCCGCCTATGCATTGCGTGCCGCCGGGTTACGTTGTTTCCGTCCTTTTTCGACTTCACCTATCGAGCCGCCCGCTTCTATCTTCTCCAACAGACGCACTCCCGACTCACGGACACCTGCGTCGACCAAGCCTGCACATCTTCCGTCCTCCACTAGTCCAGCTCGATCCTAACCAACTCCGTCTAGATCGTCTCCGTCAGATCCAGCCAGCAACCAGCCAGATCGAGCCGCGACCTTCGTCGACTGCTCCGCTTGCTCTAGCGTTGCTCGTTTCTGTCTGATCCAGCCAACGCAGATCGATTCCATCCAGCAGCAGTAGTCTGCCCCCTTATCGGCAACATCGATCGCTTCCTGGCACGAGGTAGCCTTGCAGTCCTCGGCCTGCTCCTCGACCGCCACGCCGACCAGATCCCTTCTGTAGCGATCATCTGACAGCTAGCTTACCTCAGGCAGTCCTCGACACTCTCCTGCGAAACTCCAGCTCTTGCACACCCTTCTTCTTATATCAAAGGGTCATCACTCAATGGAATCCCGCGTGGAAGCTCTCGAACGCACCCTCACCACCATCAACTCTCTTCTTGAGGCCCAAGCCAAGCAGTTCACGTCGATTATGGCAATGCTCCACAACTTGCAACTCGGCCAGACCTCTGGGACTACTGCTGCCTCTGTCTTGGGATCCCCCAGCACATTGGCCCTCGAAGATCCCGCATTGATGGGCCTGCCTCCCCAACTCCCACGCCTCGACATCCCCACATTCAATGGGATTGACCCATTTGGATGGATTGCTCGCGCCGAATAATTTATTGACATTCACCAGACTCCTCCGTCGCAGCAGGTCTCCACAACAATTATCGGCATGGAAGGGTCCACTGGCTCCGTCAGTCCTCTCCTGCCCTCACTTGGACAACTCTCACGGAGGCCCTCATTCAACGGTATGATCACCACTACTCCGGCTCCATGATCGAGCGCATTTGCGGAGTCCGTTAGACCGGCTCCATTAACTCGTCCGTTGACGCATTCATTGAATTGGCCACCCATGTTCCAGGTCTTCCTCCCGATCATTACTTGGGTTACTTCATGCACGACTTACAACCCCATATCCAAGTCCACCTCCGCACCCTTCAACCGTTAACTGTCAACTAGGCCATGGACCTCTCCCCACTAGTGAAGGCCGAATTCCTGGCGATGTCCGGGGACCCTCCTTCCCCATCGCCTCCCTACCAATCATATGTTCCTCCCCCGTCTAAACATCCACCATTGCCACCTCCTCTACCTCGCCCACCCATTATGGGCCCACACAACAACCGTCATATCCCTACTCACCGCCTGTCCAACCAAGAGTACAATGAATTACAGAGCAAGAGTCTGTGCTACCGTCATAAACAACCCTTCCTGCCTACTCATGATTGTTCTGTGAAGGAGTTCCGGTTCCTCATCGGGGAGAACATGAACGAGATTAGCACGGCTGACTTTGATGCTCTTATGATCACGGATGTACCGCCAAACAGAGCTCCGGGCACCTCTACGGCTGCCCAACTGCGGGCACATCACTACTAGCTGGAGGGCGGCACTTCGACCTTGGGGTCAAGATCGATTTTCGAGCGGGGTGTATTGTTACGCACGCGCGCGTAACTTACCATTGTATCTTGTATTGCTATTTGTTTGCATTCGGGTTAATAATATGGGAGCCCCCCCCCCCCCCCCCCCCTAAATAATGAGGTGGCATGGGAGAGTTATTTTTTATCTTTGGATCATTAGGGTTTGGATCTCTCTTTTGGAGAGGGGCTTTTAGGAGGAACCAGCCTCCTGAAGTTGGGCGCGAGTATACCTCGTGTTTGTATCCGATATTTTCATTTAGTGCAAGTGTTTTCTCCTTCTGGTAACAATCTCCCATCACCCAATTTAAAAAAAAGTCAACATGTTAGTAGCGATGATAAGAATATCCGGAGCTGAAAGTCAGGATATCTTTTACTCATATTGAAGCCGAATCGAATTAATTCAAGCCGATTTTGAACTACTCAAACCATCTTGAATTAATTTCTTGGTCGATTTCTAATGTTGGGCGGCTCACCTGAAAAACAAATTCGAGATAACTCTAGGGTTTAGCCAAATTTAGTGTAATAGACATTTTGAGTTGGCTCATTCAGCTAAGCAGGCCCGGCTCAAGTTGGTTCGAGCATAGTTGTCTCGGCTTGGCTCGAATTTATTGAAGTAGACATTTTGAGTTGGCTCACTTGGTCAAGTAGGCTCGGCTCGAGTTGATTTTGAGCCGAATTGAACACAAATTTTCAAGTTCGTCTCAAGTAACCTCGCTCCTACTCGATATCAACTTCGCGTTAAAGGCTAAAGACCATGCATGTTTGCGGAAGTGTTGAGAATATAATCCGATATCGAGATATTTATGCATTTTGCACTAAATATGCCTGCCCCCCTCCACCTACAACTAATTTATTTTAGGTTGGGCTTTGCAGGTTATGTTCCCCAGCTTCGGAGAAAGATACATCTCCACGGTTCTTTTCCGTCCGATACTCGAAGAGGTTCGGAAGCTGCAGAAGGGGTGAGTCCCGGTTTGTACGATCAAACAAACAACGAAAACTAGCAATCCAAGGGATTCCGATGCAGTCATCGTCGATTCGCTGAATGTTAGGCCCCAATCGAAATGCACGGAAATACAGGTCTTGAGGTGATAAAAACAGTGCACATATCATAACTGTGATTCTATGATTCTAGAAAAGTTCTATGATTCTAGAAAAGTTCTATGATTCCTGAGGATGAGAGTGTTTTTTAGAGACTGCGGGCAGAACTATTGCAGGCTGATGTATTTGAGCGAATTTTGTTTCCTGAATGATTGTAGTTCTGGTATGATAGATCATGTCATTTTATTTTAAAATTATTAGAAAACATTATTATCCTGTAATACGTATTAAATAAATATATATCATTCTTATTTTTCTTTTAAGATTGATCTTTCCTCCTGAATATATTCTACTATTAGTTATAAATATATCAAATAATATGAAAGAAATAATTAATATATCTTACTTACGGGCCATTTACCGGGACCTCCCCTCTAAGTTTGGAAAATTACAGAGTGCACCCCTCTTATTATTGAAATTACAAAAACCTCCCCTCAATGTTACAAAACATAACATTTACCTCCCCTGAGGTTCACATTTCATAACATCCATGCACAAAAATACCCCCTTGGAATACATTTTCAGGGGGGTATTTTGTACATGGATGTTATGAAATGTGAACTTCAGGGGAGGTAAATGTTATGTTTTGTAACATTGAGGGGGGAGGTTTTTGTAATTTCAATAATAAGAGTGGTGCAATCTGTAATTATGTTATCTTCCAGAGGAGGTTTTGGTAATTATTCGCTTACTAAATAAATACTTTTACATTAGATTTTCATGTGCAAAATGATTGCCAGTAGGCCCAGTGTCAGACGCCTCTTGATTTCTATCATGCAATGCTCTGGCCCTACAATGCAGTTATGTGCACTGCACAAACCCCTCTGGAGTCGAGGACTCGGATCCAAGTATTTTGCCACGAGTTTGTTGCTACTACAAACGTTCATGAACGGTGGTGTTCATGAACTGTCGTTCGTGACCGCCCGAGGCGGTCACCCGAAGGAATTTCATCCACTTTTATGCTCAAAACCATTTTTTTCTTCGTGGCGGTAGTAACTATTGTCATGCTAAACATACATTTTATAATTGTGGTGTTTTTATCCAAACACACCGGAGCAAAAAATGTCGCACCAAATGGAAACAATATCGACCAATTAGCTATTTAAACCCCACGAACATACTATTCTAGCCATTTTAGTCGTACATTTATGTGAAATCAATGTTCACTCATTAAAGTGTACACGATATTAATTATCCGACACTGTACTAGTCAACATTCCTACACCTTTGACCTCTTTTATTTGCCCAAATGTGACCAAAATATTTTATACAACCATGCTGAAAAATAGTCAACATTGCATTAACCATCAATGATTAAATCATATTCGCTTACTTCTATAGCTTCCATTTTATCTTACTCGGTGGAAATGTTTTGTTGCAACTTTTTCATGTTATTTTCATAATATTTTTGTAATATCTCATATTTGTTAACAACTATAACTCAAAATTGCTACTTTTATTAAATTTACATGTTAGGAATTGGCGCTGTAGTTATTTACAAGACATTTCTTACTAATGTTTTAGTAATAATTTTATTAAAGAACGTGCAAGGGCTTATTGGTCTAAAGTTGCTCCATTAAGAGGGGTTCGAAAATTTGGGTATAAGAGTAATAGCAGTGGAAGTGAAGTATCTCAGTATTTTAGCCCCCTTAAACACATCCTATGCCGCTTCACAAACATGTTAAGAAATAATATCCCAACAAGATTTATGGAAGAGGGCAGAGAAACCTTTAGAGCCGGCCGCAGCATCAAAGCTAATATCAAAGGTGACAAATTTAATTTCTTCGCAAGTAGGAATAGATCAAATAATAGAATTGTCGCTCTCACGAAGAATTACATTCCAGTCATATTCGAGCCGTGTTGAAGAATTATATAGCACTAGATTTAATTTCATCTCGTGATTCGATCGAGGTGCCAACCTGGGTTTGAACTTTAAATATTTTGTTATAGTTTCAACAATTTTTAAATGTTGTTTGAAAGTAGCGTTACCGTCTCCGTCCTTGATCCGTTTCAATATTTTTCATCCATCTCTAGTATTCTAATGAAATTGGCCTAATGTCTTGAGATTAATGCATGCATCTTCAAGTAGATTAGTTTCTATTGGTGTTGTGAATTTTATCGAAAATATTGCCAAAAACCTCTTTATCCCATGCCATTAAAGTGTATTTTCTGGATATAGGATTACAAATGCAGAAAATTCATCATATCAAAGAATATTTTCCGGATTTATGATGTATCACAATTTATCATATATTTTCTCAATTTTTGCACTAACTCTATTGAAATATAATAATTACTATACTTGCATTAGTTTGATCCCCCATACCCAATCATGCGCATTCTTATGTCCCAGAGAATTTTTTGAGTCTGGGTCCTGAACATAAAATTTTGTCCAAACTAATATGTTTGTGAGATCAAAACGATCCCATAAGATCAAAAATGATCTTCCACAATTCTAATATGTTCGGGTCAGCATCATGAAGATTCCGAGACCATTACAGCGACGACACAACATTTTTGAGAGGTGATCTCAGCTCCATCTTTAGATTTACCAAATGATCCGGGTTTGAAACACAAATTTTCGCCATTGCTACATAAGTTCCATAAGAAAATGGCTACTTTTCTATCATCAACATTAAGACTTCAAACTAATATTTAATCAAATAATCCTAATGACCATATTAAGAAAAAAGATAGATTTGGTATTCAGTACTAATATCACCGCAGTCCACCATTTAATGCAACGCTACTAGAGCCACTAGATCTGCGTACTTCTCTGGCACGTATGATTTAACCTTCATCACGGCCGTTCTTCCTTTCTGCGGGGTATCAAATTTCTTAACCCCGATGACAGTTGCCAGGCCTGCAGGCACAAACAAGTTTTTGCCCATAATATAAATATAGAAATATATATATATATATACATACAAGTTTTAACCAGTAACAAGTTGTATTTCTGGTCCTAAAGTGAATATGATCCCAAACATGTTCCTAATCTTACCGGAGTTTGCCTAATTATAGAAAATATCCGCTATATTGTGAAATTACAAAAAATTCTCCTATAAATTTGCTCCGCTGGATGGAAGTGATAAGAACAGCTAAATTTTCTTCTGATTTCTCAAAGTTTATCTTATATATTGACATGATTTTTTAAGTTTATCTTATATATTGACATGATTTTTTAAGTTTATCTATGGTGATTGCTATGTGAAAACCACTTTCGGCTATGTGCAAATCGAATAATAATTTTAAAATACATAAAATCTACCTAAAATTGGATATGTGCAAACCATTCTCACGCAATTCGCCCCTCCTCTGACCGACATTGAGCCACCCGATTCCGGCAGAACCCTCCCCTACGTCCTTTCCCTCTCCGGCACCTTCACACAACCCTTCAATAACTCTCCCACAAAACCATCACCCCCCACTATGCTCCCTCTTCTTCCGGCTAGACGTCCTCCTCCTCGACTACCTCCTCATTTGCAAATATAAGTTATTGCAAGGGTAAACTTAAAAAATTAGCGAATATTTTAGCACGAAGAATTTGCACTTGGAAATGTGAGACTAAATACATTGACCCATTTTTGGGCTTTTAACTTCGAGTTTTAACATTCTCACTCAAATTGAAGCCTATATATCAATCATTCTCAGTTTGACATAGATATCGATCAGCCAACTCTTTATCTGAAGAAATAAGCATAGTGCATATTTGTTTTTTTAATAACTCCCTCTTTGATAAAGTGAATTAACTTTAATATGATTTGTTCTATCATGGAACACTAGATTTTTAGATATGCAGATGGCAAATTTATTATCACAAAACATCGGTGAAGGATAATCATAGATTTCTCTCAAGTCTTTAAGAAGTAATCTCAATTACTTTGACTCACAAGAAATTTTGGTCATACTTCTGTATTCGGCTTCTGCACTTGACTTGAACACCATTACTTGTTTATTGTATTTCCAAGTGACGAAATATTCTCTGACATACGTGTTGCATCCAAAAGTGAGTTTTCAATCTTCTTTATCATCTGTACAGAATATGCTTCAATGATTATTTTTTAAACAATAGTCTTTTTTCCCGGAGACTCTTTGATGTATTTTAATATTTTTAAGACAGCTTCCAGATGACAATCTCTGAGAGCCTACATGAATTGACTGACCCTTCCAACTGTATAAGAGATGTCAAGTCTGGTTACAGTAGGATAAATGAGTGTACCGACCAGATGCCTGTACCGAGTAATATCTTGTAGAAGAGGGAGTGTCTCATCCCAAAGTGTGTTTGCCCCCATAGGCATAGGATTCCGAGTAGGTTTCGTGTCAATGACATACTTGAGTTGGGAGAGAACTATATTGCGTCCCTCAATTCCAATTCCCAAAAAGTATTTAGGAAGACCAATATTTTTTGTAACAAAATGTTTTTGAAATATATTTTGTTTTCTCTATTCCAGAGGAGTCATCTCCAGTAAGAATAATCATTCCATGGTTGGTCATTCGTATAAAGAGAGAGTGATCAACATTGCTTCCGGAGAAACCAATGGTAGAGACAGTTTAGCTGAATTTTTGTCAAACCATGCTCATAGGCTTTGCTTAAGATCATAAATGGCATTCCGAAGATTACATACCTGAGACTCCCTCGGAGTAACATAACCAAGAGGTTGCTCCATATAGATTTCTTTGTGTAAGACACCATTGAGGAAATCATTTTTGACATCAAGCTCAGATATTTGCCAATTCATGTTGATAGCAAAGAGAAGAGTACACAGATAGCACTGATATGGGCAACCAGAGAGCTGTCAAAGAAATCAACGGTATATATATGGGTGAACCCCTTGACAACCAGATGAGCTTTGTCTCGATCCATACTGTCGTCAATAAAAAACTTGAAGACAAAGACCCAACGACAACAAACAACATCGCCTCCAGATGAGGTAGGAATAAGAATCCAGGTACCCGTGATGTCAAGACAGAGATTTTCTCATCCATAATAGCTTTCCAGCAAGGCATATGAAGAGCTTCATGATAAGTAGTAGGTATAGTGGTGGTAGAGAGTGCCCAGACAAACTTGTTTCATGAAGGACTGAAATTGTCATGAGACATTAGTAAGAGGATGTAGTGTACTTCGCATTACCCCCTTGTGCAATGCAATGAGAACATACAAATCCGAGTCTGCTGCGGTGAAGGAAGCTTCCAAAGAGGAGAGAGTTGTCCTGAGAGCTGAAGCGGGGACTCTGAAGTGGAAGGAGCGAGAACAGGTGGGGAAGTAGCGCGACGACGATAATCATAAGAAAGGGGTGAATGAAGATGTATAAGTTCAGGAGTTGGTGACAGTTGTGGGATATCTGGTGAAGGAGCACGATGAAACCAAGGTGGGAGGAGGAGAGGTGGAAGATATAGGAGGAGGGAGATCGAGAGTAAGAGTCCCTCCATTTCTAGAGAAATAAGGGGTAGGCTCAAAGAAGGTGATGTCAGCAGAGACACATTGACGTTTGGAGATAAGTTAAAAAAAAACGACATCCCTTCTGAGTTAAAGAGTACCCCACAAAGATACATTTGATGACACAAGTTGAGAGTTTGTGGCGACAAGATGCAAGAGTGTGAATGAAAGCAGTACAATCAAACACACGTGGAGTGAGAAAAATATGTACCAGCTAGATAGAGAAGAGAAAATTGTGTCTTACCCTGAAGAGTAGAAGGTAGAAAGATATTTAGAAAACAAGAAATGAGAATCACATGATGACCCCAATAAGAATTGTTGGCACCAGAGTCGATGAGACACAACTCTGTGTAGCAATATGTGTGTTACCTGAAGAAGTGGCAATAAAGGCAAAGGCACTGATGAGAGCATCAATATCTATCGAAGAGAACCATCGATCGGACTCTGGCAACGGGGTGGACGAGGATGCAGAAGACTTAGACGCGGTAGTACTTACATGAGCCTGAGGATAGAGATGAGAATGCTTCACAAAACATCTCTCAACAAGATGACGAATCGTTCGCAATGCGAGCAAAGAGGGCAAGGACTTCCACGAATCTCAGTGGTCCCCCACGGCCACGGTGAGCTCCACGACCGTCTGCATGAGTAAAATTGTCGGAGGGAGGAGGGAACACAATAGGAGGTCACTGCAAAAGGTTGATAACAATAGAGATGTGAGCGGCAGCTGCATCCAAGATGGGAGTGTCAGTTTCTACCAAGATCTGTTGCGAAACCAAGATCTGTTGCGTATCATCTCGTAGGGATCTGGAAGGCGAAGAAGATAGCAAACCACAAGGAATTTTTGAAAATATTTCTGCTGAGTGACAGGGTCAGCAGAGAAGGGGTTGGAGAAGTTCTGCGTTGAGAGATTGAACTTTCTATTACGCAACATCAAGTGAGAGTGTTGGCCGAGCATAGAGATCATAATAGAGGGTGTAGATGCAAGATGTTTTTGCACCCTTAGAGTAAAGGGAAGCAAGATGATCACATGCAGTCTCTACAGTGTCATCATGTCGAATGAAAGGAAAACATGTATCAGAAAGACTGTTTGCAAGCCAGGTGCGTGCGAACAAAAGCATCAATGACATCCCAATCCACATAGGTGGGAGACACGGGGTCAGGCGCTCGGAGCGTCAGTGAGATGATGGCATTTGCGTTGAGAGCTCAAAAAAAAAGGTGAAAGAAACACTCCAATCTGGATTTGGGCCCGTTAATTTGGAAGCATTCCTGAGATTTCCAGACACACTGGAAGTAATTGTTGGTGCAGGTGCACGAGTGTTTGAAGGTGTCGCCATAGATTAGCGAAAGAAGCTCGGCGAGCTAGTCAAAGGAGGTCTCACAAGAGGGGGTTGATTGGGAAGGAAGTCGCGCAAGAGTTCGTGGTCGGCAAGCTCGTAGGAGAAGCACTCTTAGAGTGATCCCAGTCCCGGACGAGGCTCTATAAAAGAGGAGGGGGTAGAACAAAGAGCGCGCAGGAGATTGTGCACATAAGTTGTAAATTTTGTGAGTAAGAGGTCGGCGCAGGAGATCTGCGAGCTCGAAGATGAGGACAATTGAAGCTCGAAGGCATATACTGTGAGATCCCAAACTAAGCTTGATAAGTTCGCGCGGAGGAGGGTCGGCCAGAGTGCGCACGAGAATTGGCACGAGAGATCACATGCAGAGAGCTTGCACGAGGTCAAAGACAGTAGCAATCGCAGTCGTGGAGAGGCAAATCGGCAAGTCCGAAGATGTTGAGGAGGTTACTCGCGAGACGGAGATATCACAGACACACGTTGAGGTCAGGATGGAGCTCGAAAGATGAAGAAGGTCTCGACCAGACGTTCCCTTGTAAAAGGCGGGCCAGTAGACCAAGATCTCTCAAACTGTAGATGTTGCAATAGGATGAGCTCGCATGGTCCACGAATGCTAGAACAAGAAGAGCTCGCACGGTCGGCAAGGATGAGTTCGTTGAGGCCGCAGTCGGCGCAGATCGCAGAGCCTTGCTAGGTGGCTATCTCACGTGTAATGCTAGGAGGTACACACGAAACCAGATAGGTATGTGTATGGCCAAGAGAAATTATGCGAGAAGTAGAAACAAAAGAGCAACAAAAAGTTTCGTCAAGCTCTGATACCATGTGAGATTTGAAACATAACAAATATTATTCCAAAGAATCTAATTGATTACATGGAAGCTCCCCGCTTTATATAAAGTAGAGGAAGAGGAAGAAATATACTTGGAGATATGTAACTAAATACGAGGAAAAAAAAGTACACTGGGCCTATTTTGGGGCTTCTAACTTTGAGCTTTAACAGGACCAAACCAGAAAAATTAAATCCAACCAGTATATTAAATAGAGAAAATCATTGCTCCTCTCTTAAATGGAGCTGTTTGATATCTGTTTGTTTGAGAAGGTGCATCTTGACATAATTTATGAATCTTTATTGTGTGGGAAATCATTGTTGAAGTGGTTAATTGTTTGGGGCTGATTTTAGTGCCCTTCTGTTTGCTTAACCCACTGAAAAATTCATCACAATGCTGTAATCATCATCAATAGCATTAAAACCCAACTATTTATGAATGGTTTTATGAATCCTTAATTTTTATTTGTTCATGTTTAGTGCTACCAAAATTATTAAATCTAATCTAAGCAAATCATTTTGAAAATTTTTCATTCAACTTACCCAAGGATTAAACCTTCTACTATCAATACTTCCACACTAGTTATGGACGCATTTTGGGGGAAGGCCTATCGAAGGAAACACATGAATTGAAAGGACGAGCGGGGGACTGATGAGCGAATTTCTTTTAGTATTTTAGGCTCTATTCTAGTATGGTTTCACTTTCCTTTCGCTCATCTATTTGTTGTTTTTATCATAAAATCGTTGATAATCCAATTATATGTCATGTGAGCGCAATTGAGCTAGATAGGACATTTTAGTTATTTCATGCATGAGGGAGACATTTTCTCCCTCTCATTTCAATTATATATTTAGATGTTATAGTTATGGTTGTGCGGAAGTATTTTTCTAGGATTGTTGAATGTTTTTCTTGCAGGTACAGTGGTTGTGATTTGGTCCCCGCGTGCCTCGGTCATTTTCTAAGGAGGAGTCCACTGGTCGTGCGTTTTTCTTCAAGCACGAGCAGCGTCCCCTCTGCGCACGACCACTGGTCGTGCGCGTAATCGGCTTGATCCCCCTCGATCGGCTTGATGTGTCCACTACACGTGCATTTTTCCTTCGCGCACGAGTAGTGGCACCTCGACGCACGACCACTGGTCGTGCGCGGCTATTTGCATAAAATGACCCGAGGATCGCACGAGTGCACACACGAGGATAAGAGCACGACCACTAGTCGTGCGAGGTCAATACCCCCCGCCCCCCAAAAAAAACTTTCCTCAAATTTTCCGGCCAATCCAGGTTCCTTCGCGCTAGAGTAGAGGATTTTCCTTCGTGCCCGACTAGTGGTCGTGCGCCTACTCGTGTGCGTTCATTATTTCTGCTGCCTATAAATATCTTGTTTCGCGATTTCTTCCGCCTGCTCGTTTTATTTGGTCTTTTTCAGCGCCATTTCGCCGTTTTTTCGCCCCTCCAAGCTAGGGTTCACCCCTAGGCTCCTCCCCATCACCCATGCTTCAAAGATCAAGATTTCCTCCAAGGATTCAAGCTATATTGAAGGTCATTTTGTGGATTTGGACGTGATCGCTGTAAAACCACCGAGAAGACGGGCAAGAGATAGTGACAGCTTCGTTGAGCCCGGACGACAGCCAAGGATCATGGTAGGAGTCTTTCTACCACCTTCACGTCCGAGGAAGAGACTCGGACAGCGTTTGTATTGCTTTTCTATTTTTCATCCTATTTAGGTTTGCCCCTTTTTAGATTTCTTCTTATATGGTGATGGTGGAGTTTGTATGAACATAGCATGCACTTATATTTATTTATCTTTAATCTTAATTGAAAATCATTAATGTTATTTTCATGAGTCTTTGCTTGGAGGTGGTGTTGTGTTGATGTGCTTGTGGTTGTGAGGTGTGTTGCTAGGGAAACGAACGAAGCGGAGGCTTGCGACTCGCGGAAGTGCGAAGCAGAGGAAGGCGACCCGCGGAAGTGTGAAGCGGAGGCTTGCGACCCGCGAAGGTGTGAAGCGTTGGAGGCGACCCGCGGAGGAGCGAAGCGGAGGAAGGCGCCCCGCAGAGGTGCGATGCAGAGGCCGGCGACTCGTGGAGCAGCGAAGTGGTGTCGGCGACTCACATAGTTAATTAGTTTACTTTTAGTGCAGTTAGTTGTTAGTACCCAAATCAAACCCCCCGAAAAACACCGACATAAAAGGACTTCTATCTCAAGTCTCGCCTCAATAGATTACTCCACCCCACCGTGTTCCACGTGAGATTCGATACTCGGGGATTTATTTCTGTTTTATTATTACTTGACAACGGTCGGTTCATTGCCCTTCGAACCGCAGTCTCACTCCCGCCTAAAGCGGTGTGTCGGGATTGCGCGTCAAGTTTTGGCGTCGTTGCCGGGGAACACGGTCGTGTGAGTTTCTTGAGAGAGAGCTGAGAGATAAAAGCCTTTTTCCACTAGTATATACCGCTTGTTTTGATTTTGTTGTTTTGATTTAGTTGCATCGTTTTTTATTTTGTTTTTATTTTCCTTATTTTTATTTTTAATAGCACCTTTAAATTTCTTTATTCCTAATCTGTTTTAAAAAAAAAATTCAAAGCAGGCTAATCATTTTAGGTTGCTTGTGTGTAGTTAATTCTTGCAAAGATTAATATTTTCTTGTGAATCACCTCACAGCAATATGCATTCAAATTTGCAATGCAGATTGTGCGGAGCATCCAATCATCTATCTGGCAAATGTCATTCGAGAAACCGTAGTTATGATTCTTATGGCTCTTTCTATAGGGAATCGGTATCATACGGTTCCTCATACGATCAACCAAATTATCATAACCACACCCATCCACCACGAGCACCACACCAATATTGTATCCCGCCTCTTCTGAGGCTAGGGGTTAATCGCGCGTGCTTGTTTTGTCAATGTAAGAATCATGTTTTGAAGGATTGTGTCGCTTTTAAACGACAAATGGAGGAAGACGATGAACCGGCTATCCAGATCGTGTCTCCCTCCCCGATTGCACTCCTTCAACTCCTAATTCGTACTCTGACAATGTGGAGCCATCTCCTATTGTACATTCTTCACTTATTTTGGATTCACCTGCGGAGAAACCAGCTCACATATTCTCTGATAAACTATTATTTTTTATGATCCTGCGTAGATATTCTGTAGGGTGATAATTCGGAGCCTGAGGTTGCGCCGAAGTGGGATGAGGATGTCGTTCTCTCCGATGGGGAGCAGGACTACTTGGAGCGCGATGACGCGCCGAAGTGGGATGAGGAGGATATCCTTTCCACTGAGGAGGTTTGCACTTCATCGGACGAGGAGGTCCAACTCACCACCGAGGCACTTGAGTTCTCGGATGCCCATTGCTACGATTCTTATGACTCCGGCAGCGATCTGTTGGTAGAGCCTGCTGGGAGTGAGACCAGGACCACTCCCCCGATTTCTGTTTATTTATGTATGTCTTCTCTTTTATTTCCAAACCCCCTTTCAGTGTCTGAGCCTGTGCAGGTTGATTCTTCACAGGGACTCTAGGAGGACTTGGAGTATTTTGCTCATGCTAATGAGGTGAGCATCCACTTATGTGAGGATGTTGATCTCCCCTCCATAGAGGAAACTCAACTCATTGCATTCTCCTCCTACATTCGTCTTGAAGAAGACGACACTTTGATGGGCAAGGACATATTTTGGTGAGAATAGTGAGGACTTCTCCACTTCTTACTTTCTGTTTCCTCTACCTGTGAAGTGCAGGTATTATTATTTAGGTGGAGGAGTAACTGTTTTATCATCGTATCGGTATCCGTTACCAACATGCATATTAGAACAGTTACCTGTGCATTTTTCTTTTCATACTCTTATAAGCTAGAATCTTTTATTTCTGAATAAGTCATGCTGGGAGGACAATAACCCATTATTTATCTTATTTCTGTTTGCATTGTATTCTTCCAAGTCTAATTTAAGTAGTGTATTTTCATTTTTGTTAGTATATTTTATTTTGTCGGCGCTAACCTCAGTTCAGGATCCCGGTGAAATCGCGGAAATCTTTTAGCCGGAGCCGGGAACAAAGTTCAGATTCAGATTTGGTAACTTCCGGAATGCCCCATTCTCGGGCATTGGGTAACACATTTCTACCCTTCTTTATTTTCCTGCATTCCTCATGGTTCATTCGCATATATATTTGCACTGAGGACAATGCATCATTTATGTCTGGGGGGATAGATTAGGTTATCCGATTGCTCGAGCGTACACCATTATTGCATTCCGTTAGCGGTTTCTTTTCCAATTTTTATCGCTCAGTGCAATCCATTTCCAGCACCCACTACACTACGACATAAATTATTTTTATTCCCTTGTTGTTTATTTACTTTATGGTGTGTAGGTTAGATTAATTTATAATCAAAAAATTGAAATTGGGTAGTGAACCGTAGACTCGTGGAGTGCTCCTAGTTGAGTGTCCATGTTCTCGGATAGAAATAATTTAGAGTTAATTTTTCTGCATATGTTAAATACATTGTATTTTTACTTACTATCGTTGGTCGTATATCCACACCTCGTTAGAACGCGATCGAGTCCAACGCTAGTGTAGTGTTGTGTGTAGTGTCTCTAGTGCTGTATTATAGGCTCACGACGAGGGGGTGTCCTTTCTCAGTGTTTAGAACTCGCCCCTAGCGATCTTCGAAGCATATGCACTAAATAGTGATTAACACTATGAAAATGATTTAGGCATTCTTTTGGATAGTTTGAGCATATGCATCATAGTCTACATTCACTACCCTTGTTTACACATTTTTTGTCTATCACCAAATTTTTGTTGATTCACCCCAACCATTTCATCACCAAAGCTAAATTGTCAATCTACACTTAAAAATCTTAGCTTAAATTATTATTATGTTTTTGGGTGCTTATTTGGAAAGAAATATAAAAATCTGAAATGAAAAAAAAATTTGAGAAAAGAGAAAAAAGAAAAGAAAAATGTTTTGGTTTAGGCTTTGGAGAGTGGCCCCAATTCAAAATTCAAGTCTGGGGGTGTCACTCTCTTCTTTTTCTGGTAATCATTTTCTTGTAAGCTCAAAACATTTTGTTTAAGTGTGAAAAGTCATCATGTTTATCTCTGTTATATCTCACCCTTAAACCTAAACCTACAAGTTGTAAGGCCCCAGTTTTTAGGTGCAACAAGTTCGCGGAGTTCTAAGCTAAGGAGCTAGCGCTGGCGCCGACGGTAGCTCATATCGTCGAATTGGGTGAGTTTCGACGAAAGGACTTGTGTGTATCGTCGAAAACATCAATACGGTTCATCGAGTGCTAGCGTCGGCGGTAGATGTTACGACGAAATTGTGTTTCGGTGAATGTTTCCGACGAATCGTGTTGAGCTCAAGTGAATTCGTCGATGAAAGATAGCGCAGGCGGTAGCGCTAGCGGTTTCGACGAATTCCTTAAGCGACCATGAATAAGTTCGGTCGTACCGCCTCTGGGCTAGCGTCGGGCGCTAGGGCTAGCGTCGGCGGTAGCGTTTTTCTATATAAAGCCTCCAAACCATGTATTTTCCTTAGTTTTTCTCTGGACATTTCTCCTAAGGCAAGGACAGAAGTCGGGAAGCAGAGGAAGGATCTGTTTCGCTAGTTAAGTCCGAGGTAGAAGATCTCTTGCGTGCTTGTGCCGTCTTCGAATCCGTGGAACGGAACCCTGGTCTGGTGGCACCGAAACGAGCATCAAGGGTAACGATTCTCCTCCTTAATCTCTGGACATGCTAGTCCATTGATTCGCATAGTAGCAGGAAGATTTCCACTAATTAGTGGATAGGTTCTTCCGACAGTCGATATGGATTATCCCCGTAGAAAATTGCATATAGAATCCGGATCGCTGTACGAACATAGACATACTGTGTGAAGCCCATCTGACCAGGTTGGTCTAGATTGGTGATGTTGATATTGCTATATTGCACTCCGGAGAAGACTCCGAGTATGTATGCTTGTTTTCGGGTTCTGGGTGTTGTGACGTGTTGCAGGGAGTCCTGGAGGTGACCTTCAGGAAATACCCGAAAGAGATGGCAGAATAGCATTCTATGAGATAGCGTCAGCGCTAGTGTTAGCGCCGGCGCTAGCGCCAGAGATATCGGATATCACGTGGTGTGTTTGGAAATAGACCCTGAGGCTGTTCTGATGACCTAGTGAGGTTGTCTCGTTGCCAGGCCAAGGTGAAGCCGTACCCGCGTCGGGCAGTTGATCCCGACGTTATGAGCACGGGCAAAGCTGAACCGAACCCGTCCCTTAGTCGGTCAGTGAAGAGGTCGCCCCTCGGTGCACTGAAGGAATTTTGGGAAAGAAACCGTAAGGTAGGATGACCTTGACGGTAAAAGCTCATAATAGATCCGTGGTGTAACTCAGGGAGTACACCGGAAATGTGCCTTGAGAGCACGAAACGTGTGGCCTTGAGTCGACGTAAGTGGTGATTGTTTCTATGTGGTGCTTAGACGCACCTGTGAAATATATGATGTTATTGCTTGTTTGCAGGGAAGGAGTACCGTCGCCCCGAGCATGGGGTGGGTCGTTATAATCTTGGTCAGCTAAAGCTGACCGGTTACCTGTTTTTCCCACTGCTTGGTGGATTGTGCATTACAGGTCCTGGCGAGACGAGCGGGAAATAGCGGGTTGGACCACCAGTTGCTGCGCTTTACTGGCCCTCAAAGGCCCAAGTGTTTTGAGTGTGTTTACTTCATGTATTGTCGGCCTGCGTATCGATATTCGTAAATCATGTTGTTGGTTGGTTGGCTGAATACGTAACCCTCTTGCTTGTTCACCTTATATGGCATGGGGTCCCGCCCGGACCTACTGTTATATACTGTGTAAAGGATGGGGTGTTACAATTTGGTATCAGCTATGGGTCTCGTTCCCTTCCGTGCGAATTCGTGGTCGAATTCCTTTAAGGGGTGGTGGGCACGTGTGTGCGTCACCGTTTAACTCATTTAAATAACCAAAATATCCACTAAGGAATGCATTATATATATGTTTTAGCATGGTTGTGGAACCTGCGTGTTCCTTACTTGCTATTTTAATAGTCCCTAAATTGTGTCTGACATGCTTATAGGGGACTAGAAGTGGTGCGGGGCAGTCCCAACCCCGGCGCACTGCCGAGAGTGGTGCATCTGCTGAGATGCCTACGCCTCCTCCTTCTGATGAAACAATATGAAGGCTTGCTGAAGCAGTGGTCGCCATGATCAATGCGCAACCAAGACGGCCTGTACAGCCTCCTGCTCTTGGGGTGGCCCCGGAGCCGGTTGTCGCAGTTGAGCCTGTTGCAGAAAGACCAGTAGTGGCAGTACTGGTTGAGGCGACACGAGCGATCAACCTTCACTTGAAACAGTTTCTGAGTTTCCACCTCCTACGTTTGAAGGGGTCGGAACGCCAACGCAAGTTGAGGATTGGCTGTCTCGGGTGCAGAGAACCCTAACGGCTACAGAGACAGAGGAACGGCAGAAGGTAACCCTAGTTACCTATATGTTGGATGGAGAGGCTAGGCTGCAGTGGGAAGGTTTGGAAAGGCATCAGTATGCCGTCAGGCATCTGACAGACATCTCGATGGAAGAGTTCTCGAGAGTGTTCTTGGCAAGGTATCTCCCTTCTGCTCAACGCATCGAAATGGAGAACCAGTTTCAAAGGTTGACTCAAGGGGATAGTATGGTGGATGAGTACCTCCACGAGTTTATGCGACTTGGAAGGTATGCGGGCACTTCCTTTGATGACGAAGAGCGAAAGACCAACCGGTTTTATGAAGGTCTGCGCGATGATTTGCGGCTACTACTATTAGGCCCAATGACGCAAAGCTTTCTGACGTTGGTGAATACCGCCAGATCCCTTGAGAAGGATATGAAAAGAGTCCAAGCGAAAAAGGACTGAGCGGTGGCAGCGACGGAGTTTAAAGTGCTAAGCTCCGTAAAGTCTGGGCCCGGACGATTAAGAAAGAAGTCCAGGTTTGCGGAACCGGCTTCCTCTTCTGCTTCAGAAGCAACGACTGGACGAGGTCCAGTTACATGTTTTAATTGTGGCAAGGTGGGCCACTTTGTGCGGGACTGTATCGCGGCGGCAAAAAGGCAGTTGCGGCTTATGCGTCGGAGAAAGGGAAGGCAACAAAGTCGTTTGCATCCCACTACACTCCAGCTCAACCGCGGGTATATAATCTTGGCCAGCAAGAGGCCATTAAGCAAAGCGATGTCGTGAAAAGTATGATTTAGTACATAGCATTTATTGCTATATGTCTTTTATACCTTGTGTGTGATTGCCTGTATACCCTGTTTGTATTAGGCTTTGTCCTAATACGAAACTGTCCGGCGAGAGCTTTATATGACACTGGAGCATCCCACCCCTTTCTGTCTGAGGACTCCATACTGCGTATTGGAGTGCCTTCGTTCATGGCGAAGGACATACTGGATGTCATGCTGTCAAATGGGTGTCGAATGCATGCGGACAGCGTTTGTAGTGTTCAGGTGCGGATAGGAAGTCATGAGTTTGACTTGGAGTGTCGATGATGCCGATATCCGAATTTGAGGTGATCTTTGGCATGGACTAGCTTTCAAAGCAGCGTGCATGCATTGATTGCAACTTGAAGGAGGTCACGCTAGGGCAGAATACTGAACGCGAGACTACATTTACCGGTTTGCAAGGATCGAGCAAGATGTTAATGCCTGCTCTCCAAGTAGACAAGGTGGTTCGGAAAGGCGCAGAGTTGTTATTCATGTTGTTGGAGACTTCTGAGCAAAAGCCCAGTTTGTGTGATGTCCCGATCGTATCGGAGTATGCGGATGTTTTCCCAAAAGATCTTCTTGGGGCTCCACCTCAGCGAGAGATTGACTTCGCTATTGAGCTGTTGCTAGGTGCAAAACCTGTGGCACGCTCACCGTACCGAATTGCGCCAAAAGAGATGGCGGAGTTGAAAATTCAGTTGCAGGAGTTGCTTGAGCAAGGCTATATACGTCCAAGCTCATCCCCTTGGAGTGTACCGGTCCTCTTTGTGAAGAAGAAGGACGGAAGCTTGTGTCTGTGCATAGAATACCGCGAATTGAACAAGCTGACAAAAAAGAATAAGTATCCGATTCCGCGAATCGATGACTTGTTTGATCAGTTGATTCGGTCGACAGTGTACTCAAAGCTGGATTTGAAATCTGGCTACTACCAGTTGCGGATTAGGGAATGTGACATTCCCAAGACGGCGTTTAGTACTCGTTACGGGCACTTTGAGTTCACAGTGATGTCGTTTGGCTTGATGAATGCGCCATCGGTATTCATGGATCTGATGAACCGAACGTTTCGAGAGTGCCTAGACTGTTTTGTTAATGTCTTCATAGACGATATTCTGGTATACTCTCAGTCGTAAGAAGAACATGCGATTCACTTACGTATTGTATATCGGATACCCTGAGGCGAAGTCAGCTGTATGTCAAGTTCTCAAAGTGTGAGTTTTGACTGTCCTTTGTGGCATTCCTAGGTCATGTGGTAAGTGGAGAGGGCATTGCTGTGGATCCTGCGAAGATAGTTGCGATACGGGAGTGACCTGCGTTGTCTACAGTGGCGGAAGTCCAAAGTTTCTTAGGACTTGCCGGCTATTATAGACGCTTCGTAGAGAACTTCTCGAGGATAGCTCTGCCTCTCACGACATTGACTAGGAAAAATCAGAAGTTTGTTTGGTCGCCAGAGTGCGCGCGAGCTTTTGAAGAGCTGAAGAGTCGTCTGACCACGACGCCAATTCTATGTTCTCCATGTGGTACGGAAGGTTTTGAAATCTATAGTGATGCATCAGGAAGCGGCTTAGACTGCGTTCTTCTTCAGCATGGTCAGGTTATTGCGTATGGCTCTCGCCAACTGAAAGTGCATGAGGAATTATCCGGTTCATGACTTGGAGCTAGCGGCCGTGATATTCGCTCTGAAGCTTTGGCGACACTATGTATATGACGTGAAGATCGACATCTTTACGGACCATAAGAGCCTGAAATACCTAATAGATCAGAAATAGCTGAATATGCGGCAACGAAGGTGGATGGAGTTCCTGGGGGACAACACTTTCATGATTCACTATACTCCCGGGAAGGGAAATGATGTTGCAGATGCTTTGAGCCGGAGGGCTTCTGCACAAGCCAGCTGGATTCAGATTCATGATTCGCATCTAATCAACGACTTGGAAGCCTTGGAAATTTCTTGTGTGGATAAAAGAACCAATGCCACAGCATGTTTGAACTGGACAGAGGTACAGTGTGACCTTGCGGATAGAGTCCAATTGGCATTGGAACTTGATGGAAGCAAGAAGCGATATGTGGAAGAGACCAAGGATGGGTCTAATACCGAGTTTTCCTTGGAAGACGGTCTTTTGTGGAAAGACAGTCGTCTGTGCGTCCCCAATGTTGGTAAATTACGGGAGTTGATGTACGAGACACACTTTACTAAGTACTCAATCCACCCGCGGAGCACAAAGATGTACCAGGATATGAAGAAGCTATTCTGGTGGCCGGGTTTAAAGAAAGGCATCGCCTTATACGTAGTCAAGTGTCACACTTGCGCGCTCGTGAAGGTTGAATGCCAAAAATCTGGAGGTTTCCTGAAGTCGTTACCTATTCCGGAATGGAAATTCGATGATATTTCTATGGATTTCGTGCATGATTTGCCGAGATCGCAGTCCAGGAACGATGTCATCTGGGTGATTGTAGACCGTTTGGCGAAAGTCGCAGACTTCATTCCGAACCGGCGGGACGATTCAGTGGAAAAGTTAGCAAAGTTATATGTTGATAGCATAATGTGATTGCACGGTGTGCCCCGTAACATCGTAAGTGACCGAGGTGGGCGATTCACGTCGAAAGATTGGAGGCTAATCCACCAACTGTTGGGTACCAAGCTGAAATTTAACACTGCCTTCCACCCTCAAACAGATGGGCAGACTAAACGGACCAACAGGACTTTGGAGGATATGCTCTGAATGTGCGCCTTGGATTTCGGAAAGAGGTGGGAGGATCATCTCTTTATGATCGAGTTCGCTTATAATAACAGCTATCAAGCAAGCTTGCAAATGACGCCCTTTGAGGCTTTTTATCGTAAAAAGTGTCGTACACCTTTGGCTTGGACGGAGACGGGCGAGACTAAGCTGTTTAAGCGAAAGGAAATTGAAGATGCTACTTCGACTATTCGGACAATCCGAGAGAGGTTGTTAATTGCACAAGATAGGCAAGCAAAGTACTATAATGCCAGACACAGGAACGTCGAGTTCGCCGTAGGCGACTGGGTTTATCTCAAAATTAAACATTTCAAGGGTGTATCAAGGATTCGACGCTTGAAAAAGCTGAGTCTCAGATACCTTGGACCGTTTGAGATACTAGAACGTGTTAGTGTGGCTGCCTATCGGCTCGCTCTCTCGTCAGAGCTGAGTAGTTTGCATGATGTATTTCACATCTCCGTGCTGAGGAAGGCTGTGCAAGAGCCTACTCAAATGCTTGTGGATGATGTTCAAGTGCTGATCGCTAGTGGGTTAACAGCAAGGGTCAAGCCCATTCGGATTGAAGACACGGAAATCAAGCAGTTATGGAACAAATCGATCAGAATGGTCAAAGTTTGTTGGGACAATTGCGGGCGTGAGGAGCTTTCGTGGGAGCGAGAGCAGACCATGCTTGAGGAGTTCCATGAGTTGTTCTGTTAAGGTACAGAGTTAACTTTTGTATCTTTGCAGTAGTTTGCACCGTTAGAATTTCGGGACGAAATTCTTTTTAAGTGGGGGGAGAATTGTAAGGCCCCAGCTTTCAGGTGCAATAAGTTCGCGGAGTTCTAAGCTAAGGAGCTAGTGTTAGCGCTAGGGCTAGCGCGGGAGGTAGCTCATATCGTCGAATTGGGTGAGTTTCGACGAAATGACTTGTGTGTATCGTCGAAAACATCAAGACGGTTCATCGAGTGCTAGCGTCAGCGGTAGCTGTTACGACAAAATTGTGTTTCGGCGAATGTTTCCGACGAATCGTGTTGAGCTCAAGTGAATTCGTCGACGAAAGATAGCGCAGACGGTAACGCTAGCGGTTTCAACGAATTCCTTAAGCGGCCATGGATAAGTTCGGTCGTACCGCCTCTGGGTTAGCACCGGGCGCTAGGGCTAGCGCCGGCGGTAGCGTTTTTCTATACAAAGCCTCCAAACCGTGTATTTTCCTTAGTTTTTCTCTGGACATCTCTCCTAAGGCAAGGGCAGAAGTCGGGAAGCAGAGGAAGGATCCGTTTGGCTAGTTAAGTCTGAGGTAGAAGATCTCTTGCGTGCTTGTGCCGTCTTCGAATCCGTGGAAAGGAATCCTGGTCCGATGGCACCGAAACAAGCATCAAGGATAACGATTCTCTTCCTTAATCTCTGGACATGCTAGTCCTTTGATTCGCATAGTAGCAGGAAGATTTCCACTAATTAGTGGATAGGTTCTTCCGACGGGTCGATATAGAATATCCTCGTAGAAAATTGCATATAGAGTCCGGATCGCTGTACGGACATAGACATGCTGTGTGAAGCTCATCTGGACAGGTTGGTCTGGATTGGTGATGTTGATATTGCTATATTGCACTCCGGAGAAGACTCCGAGTATGTATGCTTGTTTTCGGGTTTTGGGTGTTGTGACGTGCTGCGGGGAGTCCTGGAGGTGACCATCAGAAAATACCCGAAAGAGATGGCAGAATAGCGTTTTGTGAGATAGCGCCAGCTCTAGTGCTAGCGCCGGCGCTAGCGCCGGCGCTAGCGCCAGTGATATTGGATATCACGTGGTGTGTTTGGAAATAGCCCCTGAGGCTGTTCTGATGACCCAGTGAGGTTGTCTCGTTGTCGGGCCGAGATGAAGTCGTACCCGCGTCGGGCAGTTGATCCCGACGTTATGAGTACGGGCAAAGCTGAACTGAACCTGTCCCTTAGTCGGTCAGTGAAGAGGTCGCCCCTCGGTGAACTGAAGGAATTTTGGGAAAGGAACCGTAAGGTAGGATGACCTTGATGGTAAAAGCTCATAATAGATCTGTGGTGTAACTCAGGGAGTACACCGAAAATGTGCCTTGAGAGCACGATACATGTGGCATTGAGTCGACGTAAGTGGTGATTGTTTATATGCGGTGCTTAGACGCACCTGTGAAATATATGCTGTTATTGCTTGTTTACAGGGAAGGTGTGCCGTCACCCCGAGCATGGGGTGGGGTCGTTATAATTTTGGTGACCGGTTACCTATTTTTTCCACTGCTTGGTGGATTGTGCATTACAGGTCCTGGCGAGACGAGCGAAAAATAGAGGGTTGGACCACCAGCTGCCGCGCTTTACTGGCCCTCGAAGGCTTAAGTGTTTTGAGTGTGTTTACTTCATGTATTGTCGGTCTGTGTGCCGATGTTTGTAAATCATGTAGTAAGAGAAACACAGTTTGATGTATGGCCTTAGTGCCAAACCTTTTATATATATATCAGTCATTCCTGTTCTTTATTGTGGACATGTCTTCTGGTTTCAAGATGTAATGAATTTATGCTTCCGCTTATGCGTAATCTCTGAGATGTTGTTGGTTGGTTGACTGAATACGTAACCATCCTGCTTGTTCACCTTATATGGCGTAACCTTCAGGAAATACCCAAAAGAGATGGCAGAATAGCGTTCTGTGAGATAGCGTTAGCGCTAGTGCTAGCGCCGGCGCTAGCGCTATCAGTCCTGGAGGTGACCTTCAGTCCTGGAGGTGACCTTCAGTCCTGGAGGTGACCTTCAGTCCTGGAGGTGACCTTCAGGAAATACCCGAAAGAGATGACAAAATAGCGTTCTGTGAGATAGCGCCAGCGCTAGTACTAGCACTGGCGCTAGCGCGCCAGTGATATCGGATATCACGTGGTGTGTTTGGAAATAGCCCCTGAGGCTGTTCTGATGACCCAGTGAGGTTGTCTCGTTGTCGGGCCGAGGTGAAGCCGTACCCGCGTCGGGCATTTGATCTCGAAGTTATGAGCACGGGCAAAGTTGAACCGAACTCGTCCCTTAGTCGGTCAGTGAAGAGGTCGCCCCTCGGTGCACTGAAGGAATTTTGGGAAAGGAACCGTAAGGTAGGATGACCTTGACGGTAAAAGCTCATAATAGATCCGTGGTGTAACTCAGGGAGTACACCGGAAATGTGCATTGAGAGCACGATACGTGTGTCCTTGAGTCGACGTAAGTGGTGATTGTTTCTATGCGGTGCTTAGACACACCTGTGAAATATATGTTGTTATTGCTTGTTTGCAGGGAAGGAGTACCACCGCCCCGAGCATGGGGTGGGGTCGTTATAATCTTGGTCAGCTAAAGTTGACTGGTTACCTGTTTTTCCCACTGCTTGGTGGATTGTGCATTACAGGTTCTGGCGAGACGAGCGGGAAATAGCGGGTTGGACCCCAGCTGCTGCGCTTTACTAGCCCTCGAAGGTTCAAGTGTTTTGAGTGTAATTAATTCATGTATTGTCGGCCTGCGTGCCGAGGTTTGTAAATCATGTAGTAAGAGAAACACAGTTTGATGTATGGCCTTAGTGCCAAACCTTATATATATATATATATACGAGCAGCTCCGCACGGGCTTCGCCCGTGCTCGCTGACTCTTAGCGGGCTGCGCCCGCATTCGAGAGTACCCGGTTGGCGACGGCGGGCTTCGCCCGCCCCCGGCCGGCTTCGCCCGCAACACATACATATGAGTACTCAAAATGACCGTAAAAAAATATACATCAATATTTTATAATTATTTTTTTCAAAAACATTTATATTTTAACAAAAAATCATTTTAAAATAACCCATTATATTTCGAAATTAGTTTTTGTAGGCCTAATGATAACCTACCATAGTAGGTCTACTAAAAACTTTTGGATTTTAGGAATTTCCATCATTATTTTTATTATAAAGATATGATGTAATTACACAAATAGTCATTACATTTTATGAATTTCCATTTTTTTATGATATATGTCAAGTCATTGGAGTAAAAGAATGAGGATATATTTGACAATTTTGAATGTTGCACCAAAGACAACTTCTTCTATATAGTAGTTAAAGATATCGGTCATTCTTGTTCTTTATTGTGGACATGTCTTCTGGTTTTAAGATGTAATGAATTTATGCTTCCGCTTATGCGTAATCTCTGAGATGTTGGTTGGTTGACTGAATACGTAACCCTCTTGCTTGTTCACGTTATATGGTGTGGGGTCCCGGACGGACCTACTGTTATATACTGTGTAACGGGTGGGGTGTTACACAAGTCATCCTCATCTAAGCCCTAATGATTCGTACAGCTGGTTAGTATTGAGTGTAGTGGAGAAAGTGTGACCGGGCAAGCCTATGACCATTGTCATTGATGGATTTCTTTGGAGGCCACCCTAGTAGTTTTGGGTCCGTAATATCACATTCAATGTTACTACTTTCATCTACGCTATGCTTAGGATGGGTCGCTTAGTTCATTTTCTCCTCTTATGTATCCGCTCACCACCGTGACTCCAGTCTACGTGGTCTTCACATATATTGTTTGAATCTGATGTTTCTAAAGGAGACTAGGTATTTACTAGTCAATGGAATTATTCAAGACAAAATGGAACAAAGCTTCATCTTATCTCTGCTTACCACCCTCGGTCAGACGACCAAACCAAGGTGGTCAATAGGACGACTAAGATGTATTTGTGATCCTTGGTGGGAGAGAATTCAAGGGCTTGCGTGGAGTTCAAAAGACCACTGCAACCTCTTTTCTGATAACCTGGAATTTATATACAACTGTATTGGCGTGTTGGATACTTGGATTTATTCCTAATTCAAAGATTAAGCCCCCCAACATTAACGAATTAACCTCTAAGGCTATAATTTGGAGATTAATTTGAAAGTAAATATAAAAGATATTATTTCCCAAGTAAAACATAAGCAAGCTGATCAATATGCCTATCAAGATAATTAGTAAGCATATCAACGTGATAAATTTGTTCCCGAACTGATGGGAGGTACTCACTGTCATGCACACGCCCATATAAGAATCTCTCGCCACACCAATACTGCAAGGGCTTCATCCTGATTCTAGTGCTTCGCCGGACACCAGTTTTCCATTCAGTCCCGGCTCCTAAGCATGAATGAAAAATAAAATGAGTCATTGCTGTACAAAAACTTCCGGAAAAAAAACTTCCTTTAACTCAACTAGTTCGACCAAACTAGTGTCAATTGCTGAAATATTTATTATGTAAAGAGTGAAGAAGAAACCTTCAAGGCTCTTCCTTCTCAACATTGAATTTTGCCTAATTTGTCTGCGCGCAGGTTCTTGTTTTTTCAACTTTCTTTGCCCCAATCCTCCTGAGGCATCTGAATGTCCATGATTCTGACAATTCAAAAAAGATGGTAAGAGTAAATTTAAGTATAATTGTTTTGAGTCAATGGAGCTTGAACAACAGAAGATCATGCAATCAGATTAGAGTATTGACCAAAACTGCAGAAATCAGATTAGATCTTACATAGTTTGTAGTACACTAGTACCAATAACTGGAAGAAAACAACAAAGAAAGAAAACTTAAAAAATCTCCCGAGATAGAAATGACCATCTAAGTGATTCGTGGATATAAAGGAACAAATGCTTAATACTGGATAAGATTGAGCTCCTTCTGAAACTTCAACTTCGTCTAAACAGATTGGTAAATTATTTTCACTTGCAGTCAGCATGGCTTGATCTCATCTTATTTTCTCATTACTGGGATTCTGTTAATCAGCTATTACTCTATCTCAATGCTAGGACTAAAATGAAGCATAACTCCAAATTTTGCATAATACACGATGTTACGCTCACGCGCGTTTATTATATCTTGTTTTAATTTTATTGCTTAGGGTTATTGTTATGTGAGCCCCCCCCTCCCTATATAAGGAGGTGGTATGGGAGTATGTTTTCATCTTTGAGGTATTAGGGTTTTTGGCTCTCTTTGGAGAGAAGGATTATAGGAGGACCCAGCCTCCATAATCTTGGCCGGAGCTTGCTCCGGATTTGTATCAGTGTGTTTCTTTCACGTTAATGCAATCACTATAATTTCCTGTTCGTATCAATTTGGCCCGATCCTGTCGTTTCCGCCTGCATCTTGCCGCCGGATTCGTTTGCGGTTCCTTTCGTCGGCATCAACGCTTGCCCCGCCACCTTCTCGTCATCTTCCCGCGCCAACCTGGCCCAACCGACGCCGCCGTCCAGCTTTCTCCTCGCCGCTGTGCCCTAGCAGCCCCGTCGTCCGTCACGGCCATCGCCAACATCTAGTGCAGCGTCAACCGAGCGCAGCGATCGTCACCTCTGTGTATCCGCCGCTCCGCTCTCCATCATCCACAGCGCCAGCGCCTTTCCTCCGCCAGTCCACGTCCTTTCCGCCTCCGCCTGCTCTTCCTCTGCCCGCTGTTAGCGCCCTTCCCCAACTCCGGCACTCTCCTGCCAACCTCCAGCTCGGCACATTCGTCCTCATATGCCAAAAAGCCGAATGGAATCTGTTAGATGTTATATATATATATATGTATGCCTAAGCCCGAAAATAAACAAGTCAATTATTTTCTCTCCCTAACATGGTATCAGAGGACTGATACGCTCCGCTAGGGTTCTCTCGCTTCAGCCGCCGCGTTCGTTCATTCGTTCTCCCGCATCCGCCGCCGCGTTCGCTCGCCCGTATCACCCGCTTCAGCCGCCGCAATAGTCGCTCTCCACTGGTCCCTCCCGTGCCCTAGACGGAGGCGCATCGCGTGAAGATGCCGCCTGCCGTCGCTACTGCTGCCTGATGCCGACGCCTACCGCTGGTCGTCGATCCCTGCTGGAAGCCGATCCCTGCTGCTATTATTGAAGCCGATCCCTGCTGCGATCCCTGCTGCGATCCCTGCTGCTACTATTGAAGTCGATCCCTGCTGCTACTATTGACGACGATCCCTGCCGCCGATCCCTGCTGCGACTGTTGCTCTGATGTCGAGCGTCGAGTGCTGCCCTGCTGATGCCGATCTCCTCTCCTCTGCTCTGCTGCACTGAGGTCGCCCGCTATTGTGAGGCTGTCTTCAGGTACTGTTTGTTGATGCTTCCTGCAGTCTATTGAAGGTTCCTGTCCAAGACCATGGGAGACTCGGCTACAAGCACCACTCAGACACCTGTTCCCTCCGGGGATTCTACCAACACTTCTCCTTCCAATGCAAGGTTGGCTACCACTATTCTTACCTCCTCCAACTTTCAGTTGTGGAAAAAGGGGGTTACTATGTCTCTAGCAGGCATCCGACGTACTCACCACCTTACTAGACTACCTACTCATGTCGTGGGAAGTGCCGAATACGACGATTGGTACAGTGATGATTGTCGTATCTTTGCGCTCCTTCTGAGTTCCATGGATCCATCAGTTCAGCAAATGTGCAAGAATTGTGATAGCACTAAGGAGCTGTGGGACACCCTGCATATGATGTTTTCTCAAGCTAACAACCTCTCTCGTCTTGGTGAACTCTTTCCCAAGATGGCTGAGCTACGACAAGGAGCTCGTCCTGTCTCTGAGTACTTCGCTGAATGGAAGGTTCTTGCCGATGAAATCCTGGATCTTTGGGAGATCCCCTCTACCCGTGAAGGACATCAGGCTCAACGTGAGCATCTGGTTCTCATCTGGCTTCTGAACGGACTTGATCCAAATTTTTCAACAACAAGAACGGAAATGCTTGCTAGTCCTTCTACTCTGCAGACTGCTAATGTGTACCATCGTCTGACTAAAGCGGGCTCTGCCGCTTCTCCAGCTGCTCTACATGTTTCCTCCAGCGAGTCAATTGCGCTGGCCTCTCGAGGGGGAAGGGGCACTAGCAGAGGTGGTCGGTCTGGTTCTGGACGTAGTCGGGAGACTGATACGCGACATTGTACTCATTGTGGACGTCGTGGTCACACAAGGGATACGTGCTGGCTCGTGCATGGGAAGCCAGACTGGGCGGCCAAAACCTCGTCAGCTTCACCTCGATCTGCTCACGTTGCCGACTCGACTCCGGCTCCTCCGGGTCACCTCACGGTCCAACTCTCTGAGGAGGATTATCGTCGCCTGCAGGCTCTTCCAGTTTCCTCTCCACCTCATAGTGCTGCTGTAGCCCAGACTATTCAGCCTGCCTGCACTTCCCAGACCACCCAGCGCCCAGTTCAGTGGCTGGCAGATTCTGGAGTTTCTGACCACCTGACTAGCTCTTCAGGTATCTTGCATTCGTATCATACCCATTGTGGGTCTTCCATTACTGTTGCAGATGGATCCACTGTTCCTATTGTTGGCTTTGGAAGCTGCAATGTGACACCGGATATGCCTCTATCCTCGGTTGCTCATGTTCCTCAATCTGCTTACAACCTATTGTCCATTAGTAAGCTTACTCGTGATTTAAACTGTACTGCTATCTTCACATCTTCTGGTTGCATTTTTCAGGAACAGTCGACGAGCCGTATTATTGGTAGAGGAAAGCTGTGTGGTGGTGTTTATGTTTTGGATGAAGTTTCCCACATTGCCTGTTCTGCTGCTTCGGCCAAACTCTTAGACCTCCACTACCGTCATGGTCATCCTTCTATGCAGGTCATGCGTCGTTTGTATCCTGAGTTTGGGAAAGTTTCTCATCTCAGCTGTGAGTCGTGTTTGTTTGCTAAACTCCATAGAGTTAGCTATGTACCTCGCGTAGATGTTCGTGCTTCTGCACCTTTTGATTTACTTCATTCTGATGTCTGGGGACCGTGTCATGTCCCTACGTTGTTAGGACACAGATATTATGTTACCTTTATTGATGATTTTTCTCGCATGACTTGGGTTTACTTAATGAAAAATCGCTCTGAATTACTATCTATTTTTCAACATTTGTGGAATGAAATTTTCACTCAATTTTCTGTTCGTCTGAAATGTCTTCGTACCGATAATGGGAGGGAATACATGTCCCAGGCCATGTCTAGCTTTCTTTCTGCCAAGGGTATCATACACCAAACCAGTTGCCCTGATACCCCCCAACAAAACGGGGTTGCCGAAAGAAAAAATCGCCACCTTCTTGAGGTAACCCAGGCTATCCTTCATCATACGCATGTTCCCAAACACTTTTGGGGAGATGTCGTTCTTACCGCTGCCCATCTCATTAATCATCTTCCTACTCATATACTTCAGGGGGAGACACCTTATCACATCCTTTATCCGGACCACTCGGGGTCTCCTCTACCCCTCAAGGTCTTTGGGTGTGTTTGCTATGTCCGGGATGCTCGTCCCTCCGTTTCCAAACTTGATCCTCGCTCTTTGAAGTGTATCTTCCTTGGATACTCTCGGACTACCAAGGGATATCGCTGTTATTCTCCAGAACTCCACAAATACATCATTTCTTCAGATGTTGTCTTCCTCGAATCTGTCTCTTATCGTACCACTGGCTCTCCCCTTCCCACTTCATCTTCTGATCTCTCTCTCGATGAGATGCTAGTTCCTCGTCCTGATCCTGCTCTCGTCTCTCCGACTGACATATTGTGCCCCCTTTGGGGACAGGTCTACTCTCGTCGCACTTCTGACAGAACTGAAATACCACCATCTCAGCCTACCTCAACCATTGATGGCACAACTACTGTTCCTCAGATTGCTCCTGCTAGTGAGGACCAGAACCAAACTGAAGTGCCTGCCGCTCCACCACTGGCTAGTACCGAGCTTCCTATTGCTCTCCGCAAGGGAAGTCGGACTTGCCAGAATAGACCTCTCTATGTGAGCTCTTATCAGGGGTTGTCTGCTTCTCATACCGCACTTCACTTGATGTTGGATCAGTACACCATTCCCTCAACGGTTGGGGAGGCCAAAACTCATCCTGGCTGGAGGGCTGCTATGCAAGAGGAATTGACGGCACTTCAACTGAATAATATTTGGGAACTTGTGTCTTTGCCGCCTGGAAAGCGTGTTATTGGTTGCAAATGGATCTACTCTGTTAAAACCAATGTTGATGGCTCTCTTGCTCGCTTGAAAGCCCGCCTTGTTGCCAAAGGCTATGCCCAAACTTATGGCGTGGATTATGAGGAAACGTTTGCACCTGTTGCCAAGATGTCCTCCATTCGGATCGTGATCTCTCTTGCAGCCACTCACCGGTGGCCTCTCCATCAGTTAGATATCAAGAATGCGTTCCTTCATGGGTCCTTGGAGGAAGAGGTGTATATGGAACAACCACCTGGGTTCGTTGCTGAGGGGGAGCGTAACAAGGTGTGTCGTCTCCTTGCCTCCTTATATGGGTTGAAACAATCCCCGCGCCAGTGGTTTGCTCGCTTTCGGTCTGTTGTCACCAAATTCGGACTTACCAAAAGTGTCAAAGACTCATCTCTCTTTTATCGGAACTCCTCTGTTGGTACTGTGCTCCTAATTGTGTATGTTGATGATATCGTCATCACTGGTAGTGATCCTAAAGGGATAGCCGATCTCAAAGCTTTCTTACACTCCAACTTCCAAACCAAAGATCTAGGGCTGTTGCGATACTTCCTTGGGATTGAAGTTACTGATCATGACGACTCTATCTTTGTTTCTCAACGTAAATATGCCCTTGATCTGTTATCTGATCTTGGAATGTCTGACTGCCGTCCTATGGATTCTCCCCTTGAACCAGGAGAAAAGGGTCTTCATGCCGAGAGCAAATCTTTTGATTCGCCAGAGAAGTATCGTAGAGTAGTTGGAAGACTTAACTACCTTACTATGACTCGCCCAGATATTGCCTGTGCTGTGAGTAAGGTCAGTCAGTTCATGGCCACCCCAACTATCTCTCAATGGGACTCTGTTCTTCGCATTGTTAGGTACATAAAGAAGGATCCTGGTCTTGGAATATCATACAAGAATCGTGGTCATTCCAATATAGAGGCTTACTGTGACTCCGACTGGGCAGGTTGTTTAGCCACTCGGAAGTCCACCACAGGATTTACTATATTTATGGGAGGGAACCTTGTCTCCTGGAAGAGCAAGAAACAGACCACTGTCGCCAGATCTAGTGCCGAGGCAGAGTATCGGGCTATGTCGCACACTGTTGATGAGATCATGTGGATCAGACAGACTCTTTGTGAAATCGGATACCCTGTTCATGACCCAACTCTGTTATGGTGTGATAATCAAGCTGCAATACAGATAGCAACCAATCCTGTGTTTCATGAACGCACAAAGCACATCGAGGTTGACTGTCACTTCGTACGAGAGATGTATGAAGAAGGTCTTATTTCCTTGAGCCATGTGAAGACTGGTGACCAAGTTGCTGATATTCTCACGAAAGGAGTTACTGGGGTCAGAATGAATTTCATATGTAACAAGTTAGGTCTGGAAAGTTCCCACGACCCAACTTGAGGGGGAGTGTTAGATGTTATATATATATATGTATGCCTAAGCCCGAAAATAAACAAGTCAATTATTTTCTCTCCCTAACAGAATCCCGCGTGGAAGCCCTCGAACACCACCTCGCCGTCGTCACCTCTCGTCTCGACGCTCAGGCCGAGCAACTCACGACGATAACGGCTATGCTCCAAAACTTGCAAACCGGCCAGCACTCCGGTCCTCCTCCGGCTGCCTCGACCTTGGGGTCCCCCAACACATTGGGCCTCGCAGCTTCCGCACTGCCCGATTCTCCTCCACGGGTCCCACGCCTCAACATCCCCACGTTCCACGGCCACGGGACTGACCCCCTGGGGTGGATTGCCCGCGCCGAACAGTTTTTTGACATTCACCGGATTCCACGGGCGCAGCAGGTCTCCACAGCAATTGCCGGCATGGAAGGGTCCGCCCTCCACTGGGCCCGTTGGCTCCGTCGGTCCTCCCCCGACCTCAACTGGACAGCTCTTACGGAGGCCCTCATTCAGCGCTTTGATCACCGTACACCGGGTCCATGATCGAGCGCCTTTGCGGAGTTCGTCAGACCGGCTCCATTGATTCGTACGTGGACTCCTTTATCGAGCTGGTCACCCATGTTCCAGGTCTTCCACCCGACCATTACTTGGCCTACTTCATGCACGACCTGCAACCCCATCTCCGAGCCCGGCTCCGCACCCTGTTAGGAAGCTACTAGAGAGGGAGAGAAACTAGAGAGAAGAAGAAGGGGGCTAGGTTTTAGAAGAAGAAGGAGATTACCTTAAGGTTATCATGCATGCCTCCAAATGACCACATTCCCGGGTATAAATACCTGGGCCAAGGAGGGGGCCGGCCGGCCCCTCCCAAGAGGGCTGAACCAGTTGGTTCAGCCCTTGGCCAGCCGGTTTACTGAGTGGGGGCTGAACCGGTTGGTTCGGCCCCTTCGTCGTGTGTCTTCTCCTTGCGCTTGCGAACATAGTAACGCCCCGAGAAGCGAGGCGCGGTCGGAGGCGTAACATTCCCCTCCCCATCAAGACCCAGCTTGTCCTCAAGATGGAATTCCGAGTAGAGCTCCTTGAAGTCCAATAGATCAACCCAAGAGTTATGTGCTTCCGACAAGTGCTTCCACTTGACCAAAAGTTCAGCCCGAATTTCTGTGCCCCGCAGCTTCCACCTGAGGAATAGAACATTCTCCGGCATCGGCCGAAGTTCACCCGCAAAGGTAGCTTCTGGCAAGAAAGGGCTTGGTTGGGCACTATCACCAATCTTCTTCTTAAGCAAGGATACATTGAATGTCGGATGAATGCGGGAGCCCGTGGGAAGCTCCAATGTATAAGCGACCGGTCCCACCCGTTTGAGAACCCGAAAGGGGTCATAATAGTGCGGAGCCAACTTCTGATTTGTACGGCGGGCCACCGATAGCTGTCGGTAGGGTTGGAGCTTAAGGAACACTTCATCACCCACATCAAACTCCATCTCCTTGCGGTGCTTATCCGCCTGGGCCTTCATGCGATCCTGGGCAAGGCGAAGATTCACCCGCAATGGTACTAAGGTGCGGTCGCGGTCGCAGAGGGCCCGATCAACCGCCGGTAACGCCGTACTACCCGGCTCATAACTGCCCAAAGAGGGGGGTGGTCGACCGTAGACCACCTCAAAGGGCGTCATTTTTCTGGCAGAGTGGTAAGCTGTGTTGTAGCAATATTCGGCCCAATGTAGCCAGCTGGTCCAAGTCCGAGGCTCGTCCATGACGAAACACCGGAGGTATGTCTCCACGCTACGATTAAGAACCTTCGTCTGGCCGTCAGTCTGGGGGTGATTTGCGGTGTTGAAACGTAAACAAGTTCCTTGGAGCCGGAAAATCTCTCGCCAAAACTGGCTCACAAACGTGGGATCACGATCAGAAATGATGGCGCGAGGAAGGCCGTGCAAGCGGATGACTTCCCTAGTAAAGAGTTCAGCGACCGACTCCGCTGTATAAGGATGACTGAGGGAGAGAAAGTGACCATACTTGGAGACCTTGTCGACGACCACCAAAATGACCGACTTGCCCTAAGACTTGGGCAATCCATCAATAAAATCCATCGACACAGTATCCCAAATGTGATGCGGAATCTCAAGTGGTTGGAGCAACCCGGCAGGTGTGGTGGTCTCATACTTTTGTCGCTAACATGTCTCACATTGCCGCACAAACTTTTGCACATCCCGGCGTATTCCGGGCCAGAATACATTTGCTCTCGTTCGCTGGAGGGTGCGGAGCACTCCTGCATGACCCCCCACTGGAGAGGAATGAAACTCGTGAAGCATAACCGTCTTCCATGCTGAACCTGGAGGTATGACCACCCTGTCGCGGTAATAGAGCCGCCCATTCTGTAGATGATAACCCGGCGTCACAGTCTCCCCACGCTGGAGGGCCTCCACCAGGGCGCGTAGTGAAGGATCCCGCAAGACCTCCTCGTGTATGTCATCGAACGAGTCGAGGATCGGTCCCGAAATCTGGACGAGTGCACTATCCGGTAGACGAGACAAGGTGTCCGCCACCACATTCTCCTTGCCCTGGCGGTAAACGATCTCGTAATCGTACCCCAAAAGTTTGGTAACCCACTTTTGCTGAAGAGGAGAGGAGACTCGCTGGTCCAAAAAGTGCTTCAAACTTTGGTGATCCGTACGAATCTTGAAATGGCGTCCCAAAAGATATGGCCGCCAAAGGGCCACTGCCTGAACCACCGCCAACAATTCTTTCTCATACGTGGACAGTCCCAACGTCTTAGGCGCCAACGCCTTACTGTAAAAGGCCAGTGGCCGGCCCTCCTGCATCAATACTGCACTCAGCCCCACCCCTGAGGCGTCCGTCTCCACGACGAACTCCTTAGTGAAATCCGGAAGGGCCAAAACTGGGGTGGGTGTCACGACCCGTTTAAGCGCCTGAAAAGCCGCCTCAGCATCATCCTGCCATGAGAATGCATCCTTCTGCAACAACTGGGTCAGTGGTCTCGCAATCTTCCTGTAGTCCCGCACGAACCGCCGGTAGTAACCAGTGAGGCCCAAGAATCCCCGCAAAGCCCGGACAGTCTGGGGCCGCGGCCAAGAAACCATGCTCTCAATCTTCCGAGGGTCAGCTTTGACTCCTTCAGCCGAAACCAAGTGTCCCAAGTACTCGACCTCCTCCTGCCCAAAAGAACACTTGGATCGCTTAGCATAGAGCCGATGCTTGCGTAGAATAGAGAAGACATGTTCAACATGGCACAAGTGGTCTTCCCAATTAGCACTGTATATAAGGATGTCATCGAAGAAAATCAGCACAAAGAGGCGAAGTAGTGGACGAAAGATCTCGTTCATATTGGCCTGAAAAGTGGATGGCCCGCCAGTCAACCCGTTGGCCATCACTAGAAACTCATAGTGGCCGTCATGAGTCCTGAAGGCCGTCTTGTGGATGTCGTCTTCCCGCATGAGGATCTGGTAGTAACCCGACCGTAGGTCAAGTTTTGTGAACCGGGTCGCCCCGTGTAGCTCATCCAATAGCTCTTCAACCAGCGGAATTGGAAACTTGTCCTTCAAGGTGACGTTGTTCAAAGCCCGGTAGTCCACACAGAATCGCCATGAGCCATCCTTCTTCTTGACGAGAATAATCGGGGCCGAAAAAGAGCTCGTGTTGGGCCGGATAATCCCGACGTCGAGCATCTCCCGGAAGCTACGCCCGATCTCTGCCTTCTGCATGTGTGGATATCGGTAGGGCCGGATATTGGTAGGCTCCGCTCCGGCCTTGAGTACAATCCGATGATCCCGAAACCGGGACGGTGGAAGTGTACGTGGCTCCTGAAATACGTCAGAATACTGCTCGACCAAAGACTGCATCTACATGGGTACCTCAAACGACCCGGCCTCCTCGGACCGCGCCCCCAAAAGGACTGTCATCAAGCTGCCTTCCTCTCCGAGGTGCTGCATGCTGCGAAGAGAGACTTCCTTCACTGGCGAGGCTGTGAGACCCTTCAAACAGAACTGTTGGCCATGCTGCACAAACTCCATCGTCATGAGGTCCCAATCGAAAGTGACCCGCTTCAGCTGCTGCAGCCACTGAACCCCGAGTTCCATGTCCGATCCCCGGATGGGTAGAATATATACATCCGTGCCCCCAATGTATCCCTGGATCTGTAACTCCACTCCCTTCATTACCCCTTCGCACTGCAACTTGTTGCCGTCAACCACCATAACCTGGAATGCAGCTCCTCGGTCAATCTCATGTCCCACCAGTTGTGCAACGGCCGGATGAATAAAATTGTGGGTGCTCCCACTGTCCATCAATATCGTCACCTTCTCTCGTTTAACCCTTCCGGCAACCCGCATCGTGAGGGTCGGATTGCACCCTTCCATGGCATGGATGGAAACCCCAAACTCCGTCACATCCACATCCTCCACCAACAGCGCTTCCTCGACTGCTAACTCGGAAGGAGACTCGTCGCCCACGTCCTCACGCAGCATGAAAACCTGTATCTTCTGACATTTATGCCCGGGTACAAACTTCTCATCACAGATGAAGCAGAGGCCTTTCTCCTTGCGTGTTTGTAGCTCGCCCCACAACAAACGAGTCACCATAGGCCTAGTGACTGCCTGCGGCTCTCTCCTGGCAACGACGGCCGTGGCAGGAGGCCTCCCCGTCGCCCGCGACCGCTGTCGGTTGAAACGCTCCTCCTGAATGCTCCGGATTTGTAAGCATGAACCTCATCCCGCAAGTGCTCCTTCAAACCGGACACAAAACAACTCAGCAACGTCTTCTCTTCCCAGTGTACTCGATTCGCCAACTTCTCGAACTCTGTCCGGTATTCCATCATTGTCCCTTTCTGTCGTAACTTTTGCAGCAGCGCCTCAAAATCCTCGTACTCTAGGGGCCCAAATCGGACGGTGAACCCTTCCACAAAATCAGTCCAGGGCACATAATCTCGATCTCTCAAGAACCACTGAGTCCACTGAAATGCGTCGTCTTCCAGATGGAACGACGCTAGTTGCACCCACGGCCCTTCTGGGACCTCCTGGTAGCTGAAGAACAACTCCGCCTTCTGAACCCACTCCAGTGCACCCCCCCCCCCCCCCCCCTTTGAACTTGGGGAAGTTCATACGTGTCCACTTCGGTGGCATGTACGCTCGGGGCCCCGCCTGCCCTTGCCAGCCCTGTCCATGCCCATTTTGTCCCGTCCCGTTCCACGCCTGACCTCCCGGGCCCATATGACCGTCGTGTGCCCTCGGGTAGCCTTGAGGTGGCTGTCCCGGATAAGGCATGTGCTGTCCGGCCCACGGAATCCGACCTCCATAGCCGCCGGGAGGAACGCCGCCTCGCAGGTGAGGAAGAAGGCCCGCCGCACCTCCTGGAGCCCGTACAGCAGTCCCGTGCGCTCCCTCCGTCTGCAGCCATGGCGTCCGGCCGCCATCGACCGGCCCAGCAAAGGCCGAGAGGCTGCCTGGCTGTCTGGACGGCCCACAGTCGGCCAGTCTAGTAAAACTGGGGCCGACGCCTCCAACGGCAGCCACCGAGCAGGCCGCCGCTCCTTGCCCCTCGTTGGTGGTCCCCCAAGGTCGGGACAAGCCGATACCATCGTTTCACCCCATTCCCGACGTTCTCGAGCCTTCGGCGGACCGATCGGGTCTTCCGCCGATCGGCTCCTCCTCGCTCACGACCTTCCCTCTCAACAGGGCCTTGAGCTCGTCCATTCGCGCGTCCAGACGCTCCTCTAGGCGTTGCGTCGACGTGCGCATTACCTGCTCGATGGTTGTTACTGAATCAGCCAGTCCACCATAGTTCTCCTCCAAGCTTTCCAAACGTGTGATCTCTTCTTGTGTGCGAATGGTAACCATCGTCGGAGGACGACGCCTCTGATATCAAATGTTAGGAAGCTACTAGAGAAGGAGAGAAACTAGAGAGAAGAAGAAGGGGGCTAGGTTTTAGAAGAAGAAGGAGATTACCTTAAAGTTAGCATGCATGCCTCCAAATGACCACATCCCCGGGTATAAATGCCCGGGCTAAGGAGGGGGCCGTCCAGCCCCTCCCAAGAGGGCTGAACCAATTGGTTCAGCCCTTGGCCGGCCGATTTACTGAGTGGGGGCTGAACCGGTTGGTTCAGCCCCTTCGTCGCTTGTCTTCTCCTTGCGCTTGCGAACATAGTAACGCCCCGAGAAGCGAGGCGCGGTCGGAGGCGTAACACACCCTTCAACCACTAAAATTGTTCACCAAGCCATGGACCTCTCTCTACTCGTGGAGGCCGAATTCCTCGCGCTGTCCGGGGACCCTACGTCCTTTTTGCCTCCGGTCAAACCTCCCTACCAACTATATTTTACGCCCCCGCCTAGACAACCACCACCGCCACCTCCTCTACCTCGCCCACCCATTATGGGCCCACGCAACAACCGTCCCGCTCCTACTCACCGCTTGTCCAACCAAGAGTGCAATGACTTACGGAGTAGGGGTATGTGCTTCCGTTGCAAACAACCCTACTCGCCTACTCATAATTGCCCAGTGAAGGAGTTTCGCCTTCTCATCGTAGAGGACGCGAACGAAATCGGCCCGCCTGACTTTGATGGTCTCATGATCACGGGTGTACCGCCGGACGGCGCTCCGGGCACCTCGACGACTGCCCACCCGCGGTCTTTTCACTAATAGCCGGAGGGCGGCACTTGACCTTGAGGGCAAGGTCATTTTTTTGGCGGGGTGTATTGTTACGCTCACGCGCGTTTATTATATCTCGTTTTAATTTTATTGCTTAGGGTTATTGTTATGTGAGTCCCCCTCCCTTTATAAGGAGGTGGTATGGGAGTATGTTTTCATCTTTGGGGTATTAGGGTTTTTGGCTCTCTTTGGAGAGAAAGATTATAGGAGGACCCAGCCTCCATAATCCTGGGGGGAGCTTGCTCCGGATTTGTATCAGTGTGTTTCTTTCACGTTAATGCAATCGTTATAATTTTCTGTTCGTATCACACGATCTCTCATATTCCAAATTTTGAACTTTTCTACACAAGATGCATCCAAATGTTAAATGTGTTCTAATCAGAGAATATAAAGAGATATAGAAGCCTCCAAAAGTGTAAAATATTAATTTGAAAAGAAGAGGCAAAAGTTGCTTAAATTTGAAGAACTCACGCCAACGTATAAAATGTGTACCATATATCTTACACAAAATAACTGTGAAGAACACACAATCTGATGGGAATCACAACACACATCGATTTAAGCGACAATCGAAGTCGTCCATTTCATGCAGATCAACGATACGAGATTTTTAGTTATTTTTCGGTATTTTTTTATTTTATTTCATGTATTTTAAGGGATCGTCATTATCGGAGAATCATGACACTCCATGATGACCTTGTAGTCTATAAAGAGAGGTAGAGTGCTCATATTTGAGGGATTGAAAGTTGAGTGAAAAGAAACCTCTATTTTGATCACGCGGTGCCGAAGCTGGAACCCAAGTGCCGAATCTTGGATTTATCCCCTCCCCTTAGCCAGTTTCCCTCCACCATTCGCCAGCAACCCTCCCTCCTCCACTCCCTTGTCGTGGAACCACCTCCCGCTACATAGCCGACCACCTCCACAAATACCCTCCTCCAAACACCACCCAAAACAGCCCCTAAACACCTCCAAAATCCTCTCTCATCCACCTCTGGTGATCACCGGAAAACCACTTCCGGCCACCTCCGGTGATCCCTCTCCAATCCCCTTATTAATTCCTCCATTTTCATTTTTCCGGTAATCACCGGAAAAGTTTTCCGTCCTCCCACTACCACCACAACCATCTCCATCAAATTTCGTTCATTTTCAATTTTCCGGCGATCGCCGAAAAATATCTCCGGCTACCACCGCCGGCCGCATCTCCGGCAGCCACCTCCGGACAGCCACCACCCCACTACCCCATAACCAACTTGCCCCACTACGCCACTACCTCCATAGCTCCCCACTTATCCCACTCACACCTTCCTCCACAATTTCAGCCCACTTACCCCTTAATTTCCTCCCACTCACATCTGAAATCCCCCACCCCCATTCTCCTATAGCCGGCTACTATCCCCAATACTCCTACAAAAAAAACTGAACCATAACCCCCATGAATTCCCCCCATCCTAGCAGTGACCCCCCCCCCCCCCCCCCATCCCATTTCCCTCCACGTTCTACCACTTTCCTCACTCACTAGACAGCGCTCCTCTGCCTAATAACCACCCCTCAGTTAGTTTCACTTCCATCCCTCCTCCCCTCTTCAGAAACTCCCATTTCCACTAATCTCCCAACACAAACAACAATATATTTCCAGTCCAATGGAAATTAAAGCAGCCCTTCCTGCCACCTAGCTTCTCTTCTATCAACCCCATCAGCCTGGGAACCCTCTGACCAGCTCCTGGGCTCAACCACACTTGTCCAGAACAACATTCTTCAGATTCCAGCTATCCAGGAGCCTTTCCAAAGCAGACCCTGGTGCGAAACTTAATTCCAGCAACCTGAAAACTGCTGCTCAAGCTCTCAGCTCTCCCGACAACCAATAGCTCTGGGATCAATCTCTGGAAGTGAAGACAGCACCCATTTAGTGGTTGTATGTTATGCCTCAGCATCCGTTACAGTTCGCAGGCCAACAATATTCAAGACGGCGCAAGGAAATACAAGACAACGGGGCTGAACCATCCGGTTCAGCCCCCTCTCAGCAATAAATAAAGAATAGGGGCTGAACCACACCGGTTCAGCCCCTACTGGGGGGGCCGGCCAGCCCCCTTGTCCCCGGATATTAATAAGCCCGGGGACCCTCTTTTGAAGGCATGCAATATTAATCTCAGGTATCCTCCTCTCTCTTTCTCTTCTCAAACCCTAGCCATCTTTCTTCCTCTTAATTTCCCTTAGATCCCCTTCTCTTCTCTCAAACCCTAGCAAGTTCATATCAATTGGTATCAAAGCATCGCTCCTACGGCCATGGTTACCACACGCGCCGAAGCCGAAATCGCTCGCCTCGCCACCATCGAGGAGAACTACGTCGCCTTGGCGGATTCAATGGCCGGCATCGAGGAACAAGTCAAGACCACCACCAAAAATCTGGAAGAACGGATGGAAGGACGCTTGGATGAACTCAAGGCGTTGTTAACGCAATCCCTCCGAGGAAAATCGAACGGAAACAGTGAATACCCTGGAGAAACCTCAAATCCAGCGTCGACAATCACCGGAGGAGGCACGGGGGGGTCGGGCGTGATGCCCTATACCCACTCCGGCCCGGAGCCAGGACGGACGGGCGGCCACGGGGCGCCAGCAGCCATCCCGAGCCCGCTAGGGCCGGCGGCCCTGTTTCCGCCCAGCGCCTGGTCGGGCGCTGCTGCCGCCAGACCGCCGGTCGGACCGGCCTCCACCCCCCACCAACAGGTCGTCGGGGGGTGGTCCGGCCCTGGAGGGGTGGCCGCCGATGGTGGTATCGCCGGAGGGGCTGCCGGACGTCAATTCGGAGCCCCGGAGCAGAATTTCCGGCCGCTGCCACCTATGGGAGGTCCGATGGAGTTGGAAACGGACTTTTACCCATGCCACCACCCCTTGGGGCCCCGATGCGGATGGGGCAAGGAGAACCATGGCGGGAAAACCCTCCAAGACATGTATATGAGGAGGATGACCCTCCAATGGGACATCAACACGATTACTATGGGCGACCAAATCTTATGGCGGAACCATTCCGGCATGGAGGACACGAACCAGATCTCGGGAGGAATGGAGGGGCTAATCAGCGGGCGTACATGCAACCGAAGAGGACTCGGATGAATTTTCCGAAATTCCGGGGCGGAGACGCCTTGGAGTGGGTGCAAAAGGCCGAGCTTTTCTTTACCTACCAGGAGATTCCCAAAGATCAATGGGTGCTGCTGGCCTCGTTTCACTTGGAGGACGACGCATACCAGCAGTGGGCGCAGTGGTTTGTCCGCAACCAGAGCTACGCCCCATGGGATTATTTTGTGGAAGGGTTCACGGCCAGTTTCGGGCCCCTGGAGTATGAGGATGTGGAGGCGACCTTGCAGAAGCTCGGGCAGAAGGGAACCGTCATGGAATACCGCACTGAGTTTGAGCGGTTAGCAAATCGGGTCAACTGGGGAGAAAAGACCCTTCTCAGTTGTTTCATCTCTGGACTGAAGGACCATCTGAGGGATGAAGTCCACGCATACATGCCGTCCAGTTTGAGCCATGTCATTAGTCTTGCCCGGATACAGGAGGAGCGTTTCAACCGCCAGCGAAACCGAGGGACAGCACGGGCAGTTCCAGCAGTACCAGCAGCACCAGGACTGGGAAAAGACCCGCCACCGGCAGGACGACCGACTGTGACTCGGTTGACTTGGCCAGAGCTGCAGGCCAGGAAAGAAAATGGGCTATGTTTCAATTGCGACGAAAAGTACACCCCCGTACATCGATGTCAGAAGGTGCAGGTCTTTATGCTACGAGAGGAGGATGACGAGGAAGAGCCCATCAGTTGTGAGGAGGTGGAGGAATTAGACCTGGCAGAGTTTGGAATCTCCCTGCAAGCCATGGAGGGATGTTCAGCACCGCTCACGTTACGCATTGCAGGGAAGCTGGGACACGAGCGGGTGACCATCTTGATCGATAGTGGGAGCACCCACAATTTTATCACCCCCGCAGCAGCACTGAAGGCGGGGCATGCAGTTGACAGAGGGGCTTCCTTCCAGGTCATGGTCGCGGACGGCAGCAAGCTGCGGTGTGAGGGGGCCCTAAAAGGGGTGGAGCTGCGGATTCAGGGTTATGTGTGCCAGACGGATGTTTACCTCTTGCCGATTCGGGGGTCTGATATGGTTTTGGGTGTGCAGTGGCTCCGCCAGCTCAAGAGGGTCACGACGGATTGGGAAAAGATGTCATTGGAGTTTTCGCATTTGGGAACAGAGCATTGCCTTCATGGCATTAGATCACTGCCGCTCAAGGAAATTTTCCTGAGGAGCTTACAGAGGATGGAGGAGTGCAGTACTATGGCCATGATTTTGGGGGTCGAGGCCCTGGGGCCGGGCACAGCGGCCGAGCCAGAGCAGATACAGGGGTTGCTGTCACAGTTCGAGGAAGTTTTTCAGGAGCCGTCCTCTTTGCCACCCTCTCGGTTTCGTGATCACCAGATCCAGTTGAAGGCCGGATCGGATCCGACCAATATCCGACCTTATCGCTACCCGCATATTCAGAAGGCCGAGATCGAGCGCAGTGTACGAGAGATGTTATCCACTGGCATCATCCGTCCCAGTACTAGTGCTTTCTTCTCACCGATCATCCTTGTGAAAAAGAAGGATGGATCGTGGTGCTTTTGTGTGGATTACCGGGGCCTGAATGACTCTACTATTAAAGATAAATTTCCTATTCCGATGATTGAGCAGCTGCTGGACGAGCTGCACGGAGCTAGTTTATTCACCAAGCTGGACCTCCGGTCTGGATACCATCAGATTCGGATGAAAGAGAAAGACATCCACAAGACGGCCTTTCGCACCCACGACGGTCACTACGAGTTCCTGGTGATGCCGTTTGGGCTGGCCAACGCCCCATCTACTTTCCAGGCAGTGATGAACGAGATCTTCCGGCCACTACTCCGTCGGTACGTTCTAGTTTTCTTTGATGACATACTGATCTATAGCAGGAATTGGGAAGATCATTTGGAGCACGTCCACCATGTCCTGAGCATTTTGAGGGAGCACCAGTTGTACGCCAAGCGCTCCAAATGCTCTTTTGGGCAGGAGGAAGTCGAGTACTTGGGCCACCTGGTGTCCTCCCGAGGTGTTCAGGCGGACCCAAGGAAGATCGAGAGCATGGTGACCTGGCCACAGCCCACGACGATACGGGCCCTACGGGGCTTTCTCGGGTTGACTGGCTACTTTCGTCGGTTCGTGCAGGACTACGGGAAGATTGCCCGACCCTTGACCCAGCTGTTGCAGAAGGACGCCTTTGACTGGACGGCAGAAGCAGAGGCGGCATTCCAGGCCCTGAAACGGGCCATGACGACCACACCGGTGCTGGCACTGCCGGACTTTTCCAAAGATTTTGTGGTGGAGACCGACGCTTCAGGAGTCGGAATCGGCGCGGTATTGATGCAAGAGGGCCGGCCGATAGCTTACTTCAGCAAAGCTTTAACGCCTCGGACTTTGGGGCTATCTACTTATGAGAAGGAGATGCTCGCCATCCTTCATGCGGTGGCTATGTGGCGGCCTTATTTGTTGGGGCGGCATTTTCAGGTCCGTACGGACCACCAGAGTTTAAAGCATTTTTTGGAACAGTGTCGGGCCTCTCCCCTCCAGCAGAAGTGGCTGACGAAGCTGCTAGGCTACGACTACGAGATTGTTTACAAGCAGGGGAAGGAGAATGTGGTGGTAGACGCCTTATCTCGTTTGCCAGAGGGCTCCCTAGCCCATGTTTCCGGACTGATGCTTGATTCCTTAGATGAGGTTCAGGTGGCAGTACAACAGGATCCAGCTCTCCGTGACATTATCGAGGCACTACAGCACGGTCGTCCCACCGAGGCCGGCTATCACCTACAGGGAGCGCGGTTGTACTACCAGGGCCGGCTATCACCTACAGGGATACCATCTCTTTGGACTTCATCGACGGCTTACCCAAGTCTCAGGGCAAATCGGTGATTCTCGTAGTGGTCGACAAGCTCTCCAAGTACGGCCACTTATTGGCCTTGAGCCATCCTTACACAGGCGAGTCCGTAGCGGATCTTTTTGCCAAGGAGATAGTGCGTCTCCACGGGATTCCTCGAGCCATCATCTCAGACAGAGACCCGGTGTTCATCAGCAAGTTCTGGAAGGAGTTATTTCGCCTGCAAGGCACCACTTTGCGCATGAGCACGACCAACCATCCCCAGACCGACGGGCAGACAGAGGTGCTCAATCGCGGTGTTGAGACCTACTTGAGATGTTTTGTGATGGATGAGCCGCGGACTTGGACCCAGTGGTTACACTGGGCGGAATATTGCTACAACACATCGTTCCATACCGCGAGCAAGCTCACCCCTTTTGAGGTGCTCTACGGCCGCCCACCTCCCACGCTGAGTTCCTACGAGCCAGACAGTACATCTCTTCCAGCAGTAGGCCGGACGCTTCAGGAGCGGGACCAGACGCTCACCCTTTTGCGGGACAATCTTCGGACAACACAGGATCGCATGAAAGCCCACGCGGATAAGCATCGTAGGGAGCGGGAATTTGCAGTGGGGGACGAAGTTTTCCTCCGTCTCCAACCCTACAGGCAGCTATCGGTCGCTCGGCGGGCCAATCAGAAACTGGCTCCACGTTACTATGGACCCTTCAGAATCATCAGGAGAGTGGGTCTAGTTGCTTACACCTTGGCACACCCAGAGGGGTGCACTGAAAAGAAAACTTGAGGACTCAGTCCAGGCCGACCCCGTCCTTCCGGAGGCCACTAGCAGCGGGGAACTGCGCCCGTTACCAGAAACTATCTTACTTACCAAGTGGAAGAAGCGGGGCTCGGAGTACCGCCTCGAAGTACTCGTCAAGTGGAAGCACCTCTCCGATACGCACAACTCTTGGGTCGATCTTTTGGAGTTCCGGGAGCACTTTCCAGATTTCCACCTTGAGGACAAGGTGACTCTTGATGGGGGAGGGAATGTTATGCCTCCGCATCCGTTACAGTTCGCAGGCCAACAATATTCAAGACGGTGCAAGGAAATACAAGACAACGGGGCTGAACCATCCGGTTCAGCCCCCTCTCAGCAATAAATAAAGAATAGGGGCTGAACCACACCTGTTCAACCCCTACTGGGGGGGGGGGGGGGGGGGCGGCTAGCTCCCTTGTCCCCGGATATTAATAGGCCCGGTGACCCTCTTTTGAAGGCATGCAATATTAATCTCAGGTATCCTCCTCTCTCTTTCTCTTCTCAAACCCTAGCCGTCTTTCTTCCTCTTAATTTCCCTTAGATCCCCTTCTCTTCTCTCAAAACCTAGCAAGTTCATATCATTGTACAGCCATATGGCTCCCTGAAACAACCCCTTGAACCCAACCCACTACGGTACACAGTCATCTAGGCTTGTTGGGGATCCGCCAAGCCCTTTATTTTTTAGTTGTGTAAGTTCTAAGTTTGGTTGTCATTTATTTTAGGCTAAATTGTTTGTGAATTTCCTACTCAAAGAATAGTGGTTTGTAATCGGTGTTTCAAAACATTTGAAGCATTGTGTATTCTTGTTTATCTAGTCATTTGATTTTCTAGCACTTTCACATATATACAATGTCATGTGTTTCTAAATTTGAAAACTTATAATTTTTTGTGGCAAATTAAGTTCATATTAATTTATAAATATAAATTATTGCAAGTAAACAAATCGTCGGATCTCATATAGTTGCATGTAGAAGTTTACCCATTATTTTCCCGTCATATAAGACCGTCCTGCGTCAGATTTGTATTAGAGCCAGGTTCGGGCCGAGTTTAGAATACGAGGGATTATAACCTATATGTTTCATCCATGTCATCCTATAGTAGTCGTTACTACTATAATCCTCTATTTAAGGAACACGAGTTCACCTACATCTCTAATCCTCTATTTGAGGAACACGAGTCTACCTATGTTCAAACACATAGAGTACCATTAGAGAGATTGACATATTATAATGATGATTATCCCATTGAGATCGACTTGCCCATTCGACACGACTCGACTGCCATAGGATAAGTTACTACACCAAATATTATTTTGAGGATAGTCTTGAGCACAAGTTTTGTAAAGTCGTCCCAACATTTGATGGTTTGTCGAGTCTCGAAGCCTTTAGCTATTGGCCCGTCGACATAGGTAATTATCTAGATCATTTTAAATTAATCGGTGAGCGTAGTGGCAAGTTTGTGAAGCTTAGGTTGTTAGGACAGGTGAGAAAATATTGTGATAGCATTGAGTGGAGTATTGATCGAGATCGTCTTCACCCCATCACTAGTTGGGTGGAGATGAAGCGTAGGTTATGTCTTAGATATTTTGCTAGCGTCGTATAGGAGTCAACTTCTCGAGCAAGTATTTTCACTCCAACAAGGATCCATGTATGTTGTTGAGTATAGAGCTTACTTTGACGAGCCAGCAGTGAGGAACAATATCCATGATGAGTTAGTCGCAACCGCTTCTAGATTTTGTTCTGGACTTCGGTTTGCGATACAGGTCGCACTGTATGGTCTTTGGTTAGATTATGTCAAGCAGACATTTCAGCTCTCCCTCCACTACGAGAAGTCCTTGAATACCGCTAGAGTTAGTCGAGTTATACTCACATCACGACTGGACCGTCGCTAGGAGTTCCCCCCATCTAGAGTCCACCACTGGAGACCTTTCCCCACCAGAGAGCACAAGTGCAATTAGTTTTGACCACACTAATACAACATCTCAACCACCGACTATCAGACTCTCCCATTCTGATGAGGTTTAGTATGTTATCGTCCAGGATACAGGACATGTAGCAACCCAGTGTTCTACGAGGAGTCCACTCCACAATAGTGAGCATGAGCCTACTCCTGGTTCGATAGTGCATGATGAGGGAGATAGTATCACAACTGTTGAGAATGTTTTTGAGAGCGGTTCGATAGTGCATGATGAGGGAGATAGAATCACAACTGTTGAGAATGTTTTTGAGAGCGGCACGAGTAGAGCATTAAAGTTAGACTTGAGAAAGTGTCTATTGCATACACCTCTTCTTGAGGGATGAGGTTCCTATGAGAGATCCATTTCTGAGCACAAGATTCTTAGCACTTCTTCTAGTCAGATCTCTGAGTCACCCCATCTATGAGGTTCTCGAATCTAGTGTTCCGTACTCAGTGATGGTCCCTCTTACATTTAAGGTCACTCCTGATATTTCAGGAACCTATGTTGGTACTAATTGCATTTACGACAAATTTCATTATACCCCTCCCAGTGAGCCACCTGATGAGTTTCTACTTTATGGAGGCATTCTATACATCGTCGTTTGTGTTGACACCTCGGGTAATTATTTAAATGATTATCGCACACGCAATGAATTTTTTTACACCCCGCCCACTAAACCCCCTGATCATGTGCCCCATTGGAATGAAACCCGGAGGGCTGTAGGCCTCTGCATAGGAGATATGTTATGTATGTCGACCATTATTCATTATCATTGTGTAGCATGCATGGGTCAATCCGACGTAGGAGTACATGCAATAAAATTATTTATAAATCTTATGATGATAGCCACCGGAGATTGCAAAGCTTCAAAGGAGAACATGTGTTGATATGTATATGTGCAGAGAGGTTCCCCGGGGGAACTCCACGAAAATTAAATGACAAGCGAATGGGTTCTTACACAGTTATCAAAAGAATTGGAACAAATGCTTACGAACTAGATATTCTGCGGAGAATGGGAATTGCACTCACATTTAACATTGAAGATTTGACTCCATTCTTCGAGTCACGCGACTGCATGTGCCATTTGCCTCCCGCCACTTCAGCCTCAGCTCTCGCCTACTACTTCAGTACAACCCTATTTGTTGCATACTACCTCACTACAGCCCAACTTTCACCTGCTAGCTCAATACATCCCCAGACCTCGCCTACGACACTACAGCTCCAGTCTTCGACACCAATTGATCATTTGTCTCCTTCCACACCAGTACAATATTCAACGACACATGCATCATCTCGGCTTCTTCCACAGGAGTACCATACAATATTCGACGTCGACGACATCAACAGTATCATCGTCAGTACCTTCTTCAGCATTGATGTACACTACTCTGACTCCGACATCTTCGACATCATGTATCCTTTAGCAGCAGTACCATCTACAGTACCGTCATCATCTTCAGCAGTACCATCATCGGTTCCAACGTTAGCATCGGCTTCAACGACACCGTCTCCATCCTCCGCAGCAGTTGTACACTCAAGCCCGGCCCACGACACCATCAGAGCTAGCGGGATTCTCCTCGCCTTCAGACGAGAGCACGCCCATCTTCATTCACAGAGATGAATGCTTTCAAGGCGGGGGGAATTTTTTCGGTATTTTTTTTAATTTTATTTCATGTATTTTAAGGGGTCGTCATGCTCGGAGAATCATGACACTCCATGACCGCTGTATAAAAATAGGGGTAGAGGGCTCAAAATCGAGAGATTGAAAGTTGAGTGAAAAGAAGCCTCTACTTTTGATCACCCGGTGCCGAAGCCGGAACCCAAGTGTCGAAGCTTCGATTTATCCCCTCCCCTTGGCCGGCAACCACTTTCCCTCCACAATCATTCGTCGGCAGCCCCCCTCCTCCTCCACTCCCTTGTTGTGGAACCACCTCCCTCCACATATCCGACCACCTCCACAATTCCCCTCCAAACACCACCCAAAACAACCCCTGTACACCTCCAAAATCCCCTCTCATCCACCTCCGGCGATCAACGGAAAACCACTTCCGGACACTCCCTCTCCAATCCCCTTATTAATTCCTCCATTCTCAGTTTTCCAGCGATCGCCAGAAAACACCTTCGGCCACCACCACCACCACCGGCCGCCTCTCCGGCGACCATCTCCGGCAAAATCCGGCAGCCACCTCTGGACAACCACCACCCCACTACGCCATAACCACCATAACCACCTTCCCCCATTACACCACTACCTCCATAACTCCCCACTTATCCCACTCACACCTTCCTCCACAATTTCAGCCTACGTACCCCTTAATTTCCTCCCACTCACATCTGAAATCCCCACCCCATTCTCCTACAGCCGGCAACTATCCTCAACACTCGTAAAAAACCGAAACCATAACTCCCATTAGTTCCCCCATCCTAGTCGTGACTTCCCCCCCCCCCCCCCCATCCCATTTCCATCCACGTTCTACCACTTCCCTCACTCACTAGACATGCGCTCCTCTGCCTAATAGCCACCCATCAGTTTCACTTCCAGCCCTCCTCCCCTCTTCAGAAACTCCTGTTTCCACTAATCTCCCAACACAAACAACTTATTTCCAGTCAAATGGAAATTAATTACAGCCTGCCAGCAGCCCTTCCTGCCGCCTAGCTTCTCCTCTATCAACCCAATCCGCTTGGGAACTCTCCAGCCTGCTCCTGGACTCAACCACACTTGTCCAGAACAACATTCTTCAGATTCCAGCTGTCCATGAGCCTTTCCAAAGCAGACCATAGTGATGGAAACTCAATTCAAGCAACCAGAGAACTGCTGCTTCACGCTTTAAGCTCTCCAGACAACCAATCAGCTCTAGGATCAATCTCCGGAAGTGAAGGAAGCACCCATTTAGTGGTTATACAGCCATACGCCCCCCTGAAACATCCCCTTCAACCCAACCCACTACTGTCCAGTCATCTAGGCTTGTCGGGGATCCACCAAGCCCTAAGTTTGGTTGTGTAAGTTCTGAGTTTGGTTGTCATATATTTATGTTAAATTGCTTGTGAATTTCTACACAAAGAATAGTGGTTTGTAATCATTGTTTCAAAACATTTGAAGCATTGTGTATTCTTATTTATCTAGTCATTTGATTTTCTAGCACTTTCACATATATACAACGTCCTGTGTTTCCAAATTTGAAAACTTATAATTTTTTATGGCAAATTAAGTTCATATTAATTTATAAATATAAATTATTGCAAGTAAACAAATCGTTGGATCTCATATAGACGCATGTAGAAATTTATCCATTATTTCCCCGTCATATAGGACCGTCCTGCGTCACAATCCCACCAAGATTAGCCCCCAAAACACTACATAGTAATCGAAGTTGACAAACCATGAAAATTATATATCCTGCTTGGATAGCTTGACATCTAAACGTGTAAAAAATAGGTTTCCATGACTACCAATTTTTCTTATTTTGTTTCATTAATTCATTTCAGCCACCATCTTATTTGGTCTTCAATCATCTTCTTGTTCACTTTTCTTACAAATGTAAAATAGCTTACAACAATATCAAATACAACTCAATCAAGTTCTGATATTTTTAGAGAAGAGAAATTTAAATTTTTCATTGTTCTTCCGTGTCTCTTAACATGTGCTACAATATTAGCCTTCTTTTTACAATCATATTACAATATTGGCTTTAATTTTTAATAGTGCATAATGAAGAGTGGAAAACATCTAGGATTTTTAATGCCGGACTAATATACGGTGCAAAGTTTGATGCAATAAAATTTGGGCCCCAAACAGGAAAATTTACAGGGAAACAAAGATATTTTTGACTAAAAACAATTAACATTCAATTCCCCTGAATGAACTTGACCTTCAATCAGACTTGTTACAATTCATGAATAGAAACAAAAAATAGATTATAGCATATCTAAAAGATATTAATCGCACTTTGAGACTATAATTAATGAAAGAAGGGAAGAGGCAACAAAAGGAAGAAATAACGAATTAACTATTGGCAATCCTAATTAGAAGTGCCAATAAAGCCCAGGAACACGAAGCCCGCCTGGGTTTGCCTGGAAAAAATCCCATTAAGTCCCTATCCAGGTCCACAGAGAGCTTTGGGAGCCTTAACAGGCTCCCTTATTGATGTAGGCCTGACCTGATAGCTGGCCCAACCCAAGACCATAGTTGGGCCTGGTAGTTGGGCGTCTACCAAACTGTAAAGTTGGGCAGCGCATAACTATATTAGTTGTGGGCAGTAGGTGGGCACTGGCAAGCGCCCAACGTTAAATGAGTTGTAATTTATGTTTAGTTTTCAAGTCGTCTTTTGTATTAATTCTGGTTTGGAGTAGTTTGGTCTTTTTCCTGTTTTTAGATTTTCCTTACTCAAATATATGTATGAGTAAGGCCTCCATTGAATAATCAACAAACTATTATTCCTTTCTACTTGGTATCAGAGACGTAACCTAATCCCTCCGCTCGATCATTTCCGTCGCTCGCTCGATCGTTTCTGTCACTCGCTCGATCATTTTTGTCGCTCGCTCGATCGTTTCCGTCGCTCGATCGTCGCTCGCTCGCTCGATCGTTTCCGTCGCACAGTACTCTTGCATGCCGATCCCGCATGATCCCGTGCGGATCCTAGGCGGGGTCTTCCCGTAGGATGGCTATTGAAAAAGACGAGGTCGACGCCTTTTGATGACACTACCGCCCACTTCCGCCTCTGGTTAACCCGCTTCTTCCCTGTTTTCCGTCGCCTGGAACAGCGGGGTCCAGCCTTGCAATCGCCTGGAAATGTCGTTGCTTCTGTCGATGCATCTGGTGCTTCTATTGCTGCTTTTGTCGCTGCCTCAATGGGTGATCCTGATTCCTAATGGCTCTTGCCGCCTGCTTTCCCTGCTTTCTGTCTCGTTTGGTGTTTCCCTGCTACCTGTGCAAGTTGCTTTCCCCTTCCTAATGGCTCCTGCTGCTTGAGCTCTCGTCGTTCCTCTTTGCCGATATGGGTGACCATGATTCCTCTGCATCTTCCCCGGGTGTGATCCAACCTCAGATGAGCGACCCTCAGCGGCCTTATGGCCACTCCGGCTCCTTGAAGATTACCACGATTCCCTTGGATGACAAAAATTATCTTGAATAGTCTCGCGCTGCACAACATGTCATTCGCAGCCAACAGATGTTTGGGTATATCGATGGGACGATTAAGTATCCCCCCAAGACCGATCTCTCCTGGAAGCATTGGGATTCTGACAACTCTCCAGTTGTCTCCTGGCTCCTGCATTTGATGTCTCCTAAGGTCTACCGGAGCTATATACTGATGAACTCGGCATTCGAGATCTGGATTCGTGCTCGCGAAACGTACTCTCAGGGTGGTAGTTCCACCCAGGTTTATGAGCTCACTTGCCGTATTTTGGAGTTGCGGCAAGGATTGATGATCATTTCCTCGTTCTTCTCGGAGTTTGAGCGTCTTTATCAAGAGTTGGACTACTTTGCGCACTTCTCCCCTGCTTGTACTATTGACGTCGTTCAGATAAAGCACAAGGAGGATCGCTTTCGTCTCCATGTCTTCTTGATGGGATTGAACATGGAATCTGATATGGTGCGGACACTTATCCTCCACCTCTCTCCTCCTCCCTCTCTTCGGGAGTCATTCAGTATGGTTCTGAGTAATGATGACCGCCGCAAGTCCCTCAGTGTTATGGCTCCTCCTGATCGCTCCGTCTTGACTAGTATTGGTCATGGTCTTATTCCCACTCCTGAATCTTTTATGCCCTATTGTGGTCGAAGGGGCCACTCTTTGGAGATATGTTTTAAACTTCATCCGCATCTTACCCCTCCTGGTCGTGGTCGTGGACCTGGCCGTGGAGGTCATAGACACGGTGGCTTCCATTCTCATGATGTTGCTTACATTACGGATGTCTATGATGAGTCCCAGTGTTCCTCTTCAGCCTCTCTTATAGTTCAGGAATTGGATGTCTTTAGTCGTTTGCTTCACTTCCCCATTTTAATCTGATCTTGTCACGAGAGGCTATACTTCCCTTGTAACAACAACAATAACATAATAATAATAATACCCTCCCCCCATTTTAAAGTCTCCGGTCCAGGGCTCACGCAAACGCACACAGCGCCGAATCCCTTTCCCGATCCCGCTCCCGTGCCGCTCTCGTCCCGCTCCCGTTCCGCTCCCTTGCCGGCGCCTCCTCCTGCTCCCGGAACCGCCTCCAACCGGCGACTGCGCCTCCGCCTGCAAGGGGCCGGCAGTCCCATTCCTCTTCTCCCGTTTCCCGCTAGTGCCGCTAGCGTCGCTCGCCTCCTGTGCCTTCTCCTTCATTTCTTGAGGGTCGGCAGTGGCTCCTTCTCCTCCAAAGAGGTCGAGAGCCTCTCCTCCCCCTCTTCCTCTCCGTTTCGGCCGGCAAATTTCAAGGAGGACTCCTTGGGTTTCGCTCGAAACCCCTCTTCGTGGATTCTTGAGCCCAGATCTGGTCTCCTTGGGTAAGGAACTCCGCCAACCTTTTGTTTTCAGTTTTGCCCTAATTTACCGTGATGAGTTTTCACTCTCCGATCGACGTAATTTCGTCGGTCCCTCTTGTGTTTGTCGTATATCCGTCTAATCCCAATTTTGTTTGTGTTTCCGGTGCCGCTCATCAGATCAAGTGGTGGAATCGCTCTGAACCCTCTCTGATTTAGGGTTTCCGTCGCTTAAGAGCCGCCAGATTCCATATCCTTGTGGTAACTCCTCTCCCCTCACTCTCAAGGGAGGTATTTTTCTAAACCACCGCTTAAGTGAGCTTTCGCATTTATTAATGCATGTATAAGCGTAGGAATCTCAGTTATGGTACACTTGTTTTTCGCGTGGTCTTAAGCAGGTCAAAAAATCTAAGACTCCTAAGTTCTTGCTAGCACCGCCTAGCCGTTGTCATCCGTTCAGCTTCACCTTAAGGCAAGTAGAGAAATCTCTCTCGCTTGCAAACATGAAAATTCACTTAATTCACTCACATGTTACGAATTATACTTCTACCTTGGAATCGTTATTTTAGTAACTTGTCATGTTATGATAGGTAGCTTCAAGACATGAATCATTAAGTTCGTTAAATATCATAGGCAGACAGTGGAAGGAGGTGTCGATTTGATGTGATGCTTTGAATCGGGCCCACGCCTAACTGGTAACGGAAACTAAGGAATGACCATAATAAGCACAGCTTGCTAATAAGTAATAAGCTTTGCACTCAAACTTATATCAGAATCGTGTACATCAAATGAAGACACGTACATCTTCCCTGGTTTACCGCTTATGTTATTACAATTGGGATAAACTCTGAAGTAGGCTATGAACAAAAATAGAAATTTAAGTATCTCTGTTAGACTCAGTTACTTGTCCGGTTGTTGGTTTTGCTACAAGTAGAGTTGATACTCTGTACTTCGGCCTGCTCAGCTTACTTTTAAATTATTAACTTGATTCACTGTTGATTATCATGTTCTGAGGCATTTTTCTTCTTTTTGGATTTGCCTTAGGGTTTGTGACCGCGCCGTCTGCTCCCTGAGCTTTTCTTCGTCCATCCACAACTTTGCTTGGAGGTTTTATTTTGATTGATATATCAGCAGATTCTATGTATTTTGTTTCAGTTACTGTTGGATTTACTTTTCATGTATCGGTTATTGTCAATCATTTTCTCGTGTATCGTGGACAACTTCTAGGATGTTTTGATGTATCAGATCATTTTATTTTTGGCACTGTTACTACTGTGACTTACTGCATATACATTGTTTCGGCACTGTGTGTGGCATTAGTTTTTATAAAAAAATGCATGTGCATCAACCTTTCATCGAGGCTTCTATATATATATAAATATACTAAATTCTTTTCAAAGTAACAAATTAAAAGTTATTGGTGGTATTTCTGTTTCCGCCTTAGCAGGCATGGATTTCCTTTTCGCCCATGCATGTGGCATCACGGCCCGCCCGAAGTGCGCTCTGACCTTTTGTTGAGACGGGTCGTGACATCCCTTGCCATCATTGTATTGGGTTTATTGGATTTCCTTTTAGTGGTTTATTATCTTTTATTGTATGAGGCACACGGATTGATGAGGTGTCACAATCCTACCATCTTGTATTCTCTATATATTGCCCCAATTGGGCCGTAATAAGATACGACACAATCTTCTCTCATTCAATTTGGTATCAGAGGGAAAAATTCCGACCCCCCCCCCCCGACATCCCGTCACCTTCGCCTCTCGCAAATCCCGATCTCGCCTCCTGCCAACCCCTCTTCCCGATTCCGCCGGTTTGATCTCTCTCGACAGGATGTGAGGACTCGTCTTCCCGATCGCCACGACGACGACGACGACACCCGACTACTTCTACTCGACGCCGACACCTGCGCCCGACGCCGACTCCTGCGCCCGACGACGACGCCTGCTTCTTCTCGTCTTCTCCGGCTGCCTTCTGTACCGCGGCTGCTATGATGTGCCGCTGCTGCTTCCTGTTCGTCCATACTTGACGATTTCGCCGCTGTCCTCCATCGATGCTTCGTCTCTTCCAGGGCTGACCGCCTTCCTGCTGCTGGCCGGATTTCCTTTATCTTGATTTCATCCCATGGATTCCACGAATGATGGCTTTGCTCGTCGCATCACCACCACACTTCTTAATGAGAAGAATTTTATTGCTTGGTCCAACTCCGTGCGTGTCTATCTCGCCGGACATGACAAGCTTGATTGGCTTGAACCTAATGGGGTTCCCAAGCCTGCCGAGAAAGACGACAAAGCTCTCCGTCAATGGCGCACGGAAAACTTCAAGATTCTTGGGTGGCTTCAATGCTCCATGGAGCCCCGCATTTATGAGCAGTTTATGCGCTTCGAATCCGTTCCGTCTCTTTGGGCCGCTCTGTCTCGCACCTATGGGCACACACGCGTTGATACGCGGATTTACTCCGTCTTCCAGGAGATTTCGACTGCTCGTCAGGGTGACCGTTCTGTGCATGAGTACTTCACTTTTCTCTCTGGGAGATTCCAGGAGCTTTCCGACCTCGAGCCACTGAGTGCCTTTCCTCATTCCGAAGATATGCTTATTGCCAAGCGGAGACAGGAGAAGCGAGAGACCTATCAGTTTCTGATGGGGTTACGCCCTGAGTTTGAGCAGATTCGGGTTCAGATTGTCAGCATGAACCCGCTTCCAGATATTTTAGATGCTTACTCCATGGTAGAGGAGCATGAGCGTCGTGCTCGCCTGACTGCTCCTTCTGTTCCCGCGCTTACTTCTCCACCAGACCAGATGGCCCTTGCTTCGGGTCGTACTCCTTCTGTGCGAGGGGGGCGTTCTTCTACCCATAGGGGCCGCGGAGGTGGCCGAGGGAGCCCGTTTGCCTCTATTCAGTGTCAGCACTGCCTCCGGACCGGTCATGAGAAGTGCAGATGTTGGCTGCTTTTTCCTCACCTACGCCAGCAGTCTTCCGCTCCTCGGGCCGCTGCCGCCACTACATCTGACTCTGGGACTCCTTCAGCTGACTGGAGCCAGCTTATGGCTCAGGTTCAGGAGCTTCAGTCACAGCTTCAGCACTATGCTCTGCCACCTCAGCCGCAGACAACCTCTGATCCTGGACCCTCGTCATCGACTTCAGCCGCTGCATCAGGTACTCCGACGGCCTTTCATGTCACTAGTAAGGGATCTGCCTCTCCCTGGGTGATAGACACTGGGGCCACTGATCATATGACGGGTGAGCCACACTTGTTCTCCTCTCTTGTCTCTCCGACTGTCCATCAGCAGGTTCGCCTCGCCGATGGCTCTGTGACCCCGATTCTTCACCAGGGCACAGTCTCTCTTTCTCCTTCTTTTTCCTTGGATTCTGTACTCCATGTTCCCAAACTAGCCTTAAATCTTCTTTCTGTTAGTCGATTGACTCGCGCTTTACATTGCTCGGTAACTTTTGATCCTTCTGGTTGTGTTTTTCAGGACCTGACCACGAGGAAGATTTTTGGCTCCGGCCGTGAGCGCGACGGGCTTTATCTGCTGGATCTCCCACCTCCTGCACCATCACCTCCGCCATCCAGTTTTTCCACTACTACCACCACCACTCCTGCTATTTGGCATGCCCGGCTGGGACATGCGAGTCCTAAAATTGTATCTTCTATTTTTCCGGGTGTCTCATTTGAGCACTTTTTTCAGTGTGATGTTTGTCAGCTAAGTAAACACACACGCACTTCATACCCTACTTCTGTTTCCCGTACTTCTGCACCTTTTGAGATTATTCATTCTGATGTTTGGGGTCCTGCCCCGATCGTTTCTTATGATGGTTTTAGATATTTTGTCTCCTTCATCGATGATTTTACCCGTTGCTGTTGGGTCTATTTGATGCGTGCTAAGTCTGAGGTATTTGACATATATACACGGTTCTCGAGTATGATTCGCACCCAGTTTTCGTCCCCTATTCGGATCCTCCGATCTGATAATGGAGGGGAATACACCTCTTCCTTGTTTACTGCCTTCCTTGCTAGCCAAGGAACTCTCCACCAATTCTCCTATCCCTATACTCCGGAGCAGAATGGAGTAGCGGAACGCAAGAATCGTCATCTCCTAAATGTGACCCGTTGCCTCCTTCGTGGGGCTCATGCTCCCAAATCCTTCTGGAGTGCTGCCCTTCTTACAGGGACTTTCCTAGTCAACCGTCTCCCCTGCCAACCTCTGGCTGGTCGTGTCCCCCTGAGTCTCCTTTCCCCCAGCCGCCCGTTGTTCCCTATTCCTCTCCGAGTCTTCGGGTGTGTGTGCTTTGTTCAGGATCGCCGTCCGACTCGGACGAAACTGGATGACAGAGCCATCCGTTGTTTATTTTTGGGCTATTCCTCCTCTTCCAAGGGGTATAGATGTTATGACCCCTCTTCTCGTCGGACCTTCCATACTATGGATGTCACTTTCTTTGAGGATGTTCCCTTCTATTGTGACTCTTCTACCTCTACTCCTTCCTCTCCTCCACCATTCTCATCTCCTGTTCCCCTGATCTCCCAGCCAGACTCTGCTCCTCTACAGATATATACTCGTGGCCCCCGTGGGTCTTCCCATGTTCACCCTATTCTTCGTGATCCACTGATCGAGCCCAGCTCACCGGACTCGGTGCCACTTCCTCGGGCAGGTGATGTTTCTTGCTCTCCCGACTTACCTATTGCTATTCGCAAGGGTAAGCGTTCCTGTGTTACTGATCATCCTGTGGCTAGTTTTGTGTCCTACCAGCGCCTTTCACAGGGGTACCGAGCTTTCCTCACCGCCACTGACCAGATCAGAATTCCGAGTTCGACGACTAAGGCTTTTCAGCACCCTGAGTGGGTGGCAGCCATGGAAGCTGAGATGTCCGCTTTACAGAAGGCTAGCACCTGGCGGTTAGTTCATCTTCCCATCGGCAAGAAGACTGTTGGTTGTCGTTGGGTGTTCACCGTCAAGTATAATGCCGACGGATCTTTGGATAGTTACAAGGCTCGCCTTGTTGCAAAAGGCTTTACTCAGACTCCAGAGGATTACGGGGTGATCTTTGCTCCTGTGGCCAAGCTTTCTACTGTCCGTCTCCTTATTTCCCTCGCTGCCTGCCACGGGTGGCCTCTTCATCAGCTGGACGTGAAGAATGCCTTCCTCAATGGCGACCTTGTTGAGGAGATTTACATGGATCCGCCACCTGGTTACAGGCTTCAGGGGGAGTATTTGGGTCGAGTTTGCCTCTTGCAAAAATCCTTGTATGGGCTGAAACAATCCCCTCGAGCCTGGTTTGAGCGGTTCGGTACTGTTGTTCTTCAGAGTGGCTTCACCAGATGTCATGCCGACCATACCTGCTTTGTTCGGACCTCTGCTGATGGTCGTAGGGTCATTATTTTGGTCTATGTGGATGACATCATCCTTACCGGTGACGACAGCTCAGGGATACTCCAGATCAAGGGGGAACTTCAAAAGGCTTTTGAGGTCAAAGATTTGGGGCCTCTGAAGTACTTTCTTGGGATTGAGGTTGCCAGATCTCACCAGGGGATCTCTTTGTCTCAACGGAAGTATACACTTGACCTTCTGAGTGATACTGGCCTTCTTGGGTGCTCTCCAGTCTCTACACCCATGGACCCGAACCACTGATTACACGCTGAATCTGGGGAACCTCTCCCTGATCCGAGCAGATACCAGCGTCTTGTTGGAAGACTTATCTACCTGACCAATACTCGCCCCGACATTAGCTTTGCTGTGAGTATGGTCAGCCAGTTCATGCATGCTCCCCGGACTTCTCACATGGATGCTGCTTTTCGGATCCTTCACTACTTGAAGGGATCACCTGGCCTCGGGCTCTTCTACCGTTCATCACCATCCTCCGATCTTACCTGCTACACGGATTCTGACTACGCTGGCTCCCTAACTGATCGTCGTTCCACTTCGGGGATGTGCACTTTCTATGGTGGCAATCTTATTTCCTGGAAGAGCAAGAAGCAGAGCGTTGTTTCTCGCTCCTCTGCTGAGGCTGAGTACAGGGCTATGGCCCATGGCGCCACCGAGCTTCTCTGGATGCGTACTCTCTTGACCGAGCTTGGTTTTCCTCCTTCTAGTTCCTCGACACTGGTTTGTGACAACCAGTCTGCTCTCATGCTAGCATCTGACTCAGTTCTGCACGAGAGGACTAAACATATTGAGGTGGATATTCACTTTCTCAGGGAGCATATCCGTTCAGGGACTCTTGCAGCGTCCTATGTCCAATCTGCAGACCAGATTGCTGATGCCTTTACCAAAGCTGTTGGGCCTTCCCGGCTCCTTTCTACATATGGCAAGCTGGGCTTGCTTGATATCTTCGCGCCAGCTTGAGGGGGAGTATTGGGTTTATTGGATTTCCTTTTAGTGGTTTATTATCTTTTATTGTATGAGGCACACAGATTGATGAGGTGTCACAATCCTACCATCTTGTATTATCTATATATTGCCCCAATTGGGCCGTAATAAGATACGACACAATCTTCTCTCATTCAATTCATTGTTATGCCCAGTGCTCATGCAGTTGCTGCCTCACCTTATGAATGGGTGCTCGACTCCGGCGCTACACGCCACATGACATGGTCTTCCTCAGGTTTTCTCTCTTATACTCATTTGTCTGGTAAGGACAAGGTCATTTCTGCAAACGACTTTTTATTATATATTGCGGGCAAAGGCAACATCTCATGTTCTTCGTCCATTTCTCTCCTCATTGTTCTTCATGTTCCATCTTTTACACACAATTTACTCTCCAGCAATATTACTAAATCTCTTAACTGTTCGGTAACCTTTTTTCCTGACTCTTGTGTCTTTCAGGAACTGGGTACAAAGCGGAACATTGGCAGTGGTAGGAACCGTGACGGCTTTTACCGCTTGTGATGTATGTGATATGTTTAAACATGCGTGACATACTTCTTCGCATCTTTCTTCCCCTAGTAGCATCCCTTTTGTTGTTATACATTCTAATGTTTGGGGGCCGTCCTTCATTTTATCTTTATCTGATTTTCGATAGTTTGTCACTTTTATTATTGCTTCTCTCGCACTACATGGTTTATCTGTTGAAAAAAAAATGAAGTTTTTTCTTGCTTTCAAGCGTTTCATAAAATGGTGCAAACTCAATTTGATGTCTCTATTCGTGTTCTTCGAAGTGAAAATAGGGGAAGTATGACGATCGTGGTGTTTTTGGTTCTTACCTTACCACTCACGGTATCATCCACCAGAAAACGTGTGTTCACACCTCTACTCAAAAGGGAGTGGCTGAACGTAAAAATATGCACCTCCTTAAGGTTGCTTGTTGTCTTCTAGCCACTATGCATCTTCCTAAATCTTATTGGGGTGACGTGGTACTTACTGTTGCTCACCTTATCAACCGTCTTCCTTCTCGTGTCCTTTCCTATACTATTCTTCTAGCTCGTCTCTCCACCAACGGTGTGGTTCATACTTCCCATTTGGCACCCCGCGTCTTTGGGTGTGTCTGTTTTGTGCATGTCTACCAACCCCATCGCGATAAACTTGACCTTCGGGCTCAACGTTGTGTCTTCCTTGGCTATTCTTCTACCACCAAAGGGTATCGATGTTATAACCCCCCTTCCCGGCGTATGTTCTGTACCATGGATGTCACCTTCCGGGCGGGGGAATCCTATTTTCTGCCTTCGACTTACTCCTTTCGTCAGGGGGAGAGTAGTGGTGATACGGACGTTCCTCTTGTTCCTCTTCCTCTTCTCCCTTCCATTCCTTCCATTCCCTACAGCTTCCTATCCCGGTACCCATAGCCGCTATCCCGGTAACGGACCCCTCTACTATGATCTCTCCTTTTCCCCGCGTATACTGTCGTCGTTCAGGTACACAGGCTACTAGAGTTCCACCTCTACCAATGCAAATTTCAGACTTGGATTCTGATGATGCTGATCTGCATATCCCTCTTGCATTGCTGAAAGATAAAGCTATTTGCGCAACGTCCTATTTCTAATAATGTGGCTTACCATCATCTTACCCCCAATTCATCAGGCTTTTGTTTCATCTCTTTCCCTAGTCGTTATTCCTAAGAAATGACAGGAAGCTTTGGGGATACCTGCTTGGACACAGGCTATGCAAGATAAGATGTCTGCCTTGGACAAAAATCACACATGGGTTGTTTCTTCTCTTCCTAATGGCAAGAAAGCAATTGGTTCGCGGTGGGTCTTCTCTGTTAAGTAGAACCAAGATGGTAAGGTGAAAGGTACAAGACACGTCTGGTCGCTCAAGGATATACTAAGACTCAGGGAGTTGCTTACCAGAAGACCTTTGCTACTGTAGCAAAGATGGACTCCTTTCGGGAATTATTATCGTGCGCTGCTTGCTTGGACTGGGATCTCCATCAACTGGACGTGAAGAATGTGTTCCTTCACGGTGAGCTTGATGAAGAGGTGTACATGAAGTTCCCTCCTGGATTTGTGAATAAAGGAGTTGAAGGACTTGTCTGTTGCCTAAGGTGATCCTAATATGGCCTGAAGCAATCACCTAGGGTCTGGTTCAGGAGATTTCTCACGGCTATATGCTCAATTTTGGGTACAAGCAGACACACTCTGACCATATCATGTTTATCCGGAGACGTGACCAGAGGGTTGTGGTTCTCATTGTCTACGTGGATGACATTGTGATTACCGAAAATGACACAGAGGAGATTATTAATCTTAAGACCCTCATATCTATTGAATTTGAGGTGAAAGACTTGGGAAGATTATGATACTTCATATCCCAACGGAAGTATATATTGGATCTCCTAAAGGAGACTGGTATGCTTGGTTGTGTTCCTGCGAACACCCCTATGGAGGAAAATCACAGGATTGAGGGAGATGGTGATGATGATCACACTACGTTATCAAAGATTGGTTGACAAACTTATACATTTATCCCATATATGTCCTGATATTACGTTTGTGGTTGATATCTTGAGCAGATATATGCATTCTCCCAGGATCAGACATCAAGAAGCTGTGTATCGGGTGCTACGATATTTGAAGAAAGTCCCTGGTCGTGGTCTCCTATTCTCCAGAAACAATAACTTGAAGATTGAAGTTTTTACTGATGTTGATTGGGCTGGATGTCGTGATGGCAAGAAGTCCACAACAGGATACTGTTCCTTCATTGGTGGAAACCTTGTGACATGGTGTAGTAAGAAGCAGAATGTGGTGACTAGATCAAGTGCTGAAGAAGAATATTGTGCTATGTCTCAAGGCCTATATGAGGATTTATGGTTGCGTTCTGTGTTACAAGATCTGGGTTTCTCTGAGTCAGACCCTTTCTCCTTGTTCTGTGACAATAAGGAAGCTATTAGTATAGCTCATAACCCAGTCCAACATGACACGACAAAGCATGTTGAGGTTGATCGACACTTTAACAAAGATCAGTTGGATAAAAAAATAGTGGTCACTCCGTTTGTTAATTCCAAAGATCAACTGGTCGATGTATTCACCAAAAGCTTGAGGTGTGATGTGTTTACCGATGATATTCGAAAGCTTGGGATGACCAACATCTTCAGTCCGACTTGAGAGGGAGGGTTGTAATTTATATTTAGTTTTCAAGTAGTCTTTTGTATTAATCCCGGTTTGGGGTAGTTCGGTCTTTTTCCTGTTTTTAGGTTTTTCCTTACTCAAGTATATGTATGAGTAAGGCCTCCATTGAATAATCAACAAACAATTATTCCTTTCTACTAAATGTTGGGCGCCCGCCCAGCAATAAATGGTGTGGGGCGCCTAACAAAGGCCAGGCCCAAGCAAGGGCCTAGGCCTGGATTTTGAAAAGCTCAAACCTGACTCAGGCTTGCCAGGCCTTATTTGCACCCCTTATTCTTAATGCTTGAAATATATCATCTCCAACCTTGAGTGAGTTTTCCACTTGTTTAAATATTATAATCTCTGAATAAAAAGAAACTGTATACATAATGAGGATCACGTGCCTGCTGGAATAATTGAATTAGAAGTTTCCGTAAGTTGTGGTTACAGAATCCACATTAAACACTCAACCAAATTTTATCTATTTTCCTTTATCAATTAACAAAAGAGGGATTGCAAGTTATATTAACATCCATCATTGCTTTCTATATTTTTTCACCCGATACCAGTTTTTAAAGTTTATCATTTTTCATTTACAGGTAAACTTCATGATCAAGAAAAATCAGATCAAGCTGAACTGAGAAATTCGAAATTACAGACCAACACTCGTGCAATTAGTGTGCGGAGATAAATCGCTCTTGCACAGTTTTCTTCTAATCCATGAATAGAAGGCTAGTTGATATTCAGATGCCAATAAGTAGTGGTATATTAACTTTAAGCTGGTGTATAGTAGAACAGCTCAACCCACTGTCAGCCAGCAGTACAATACCAGAAATCCTACAATTTTGAACATTTGCTTATATCAAAATTAACACTAATAAACAATATAAACCTGGTCTGAGATCCAATTATAAGCATATCCTCCAAATAAAGATCTTAGATGCAGGTTTTCAAAACACACAGTAAATGGAAACGAAACATTTACAGTAACTAATAAGTAATTATGACTTATTCCTTCTTTTAAAAAATGGACTTGATCTGACAACGAGCGGGGTCTGGACCGGCTCAAATCGGATTGGTAACAGCCCCATGGAAATAATAATATAGTAGGGATTTGCGATCTTAATTATCTGTCAGTTTATTATGACTTTTACGACTCATTGGTTATGCGTCTTTATTTCGAGACAGTCTTCTAACGTCTTTTAATATTTTGAGTAGATTTATGTTTGGACTTATTAACAGGCCATCCCATTTTGTAATTCTATATAAGGACCCTTAGGTCATGGAATAGTAAAAAAAGAAAGAAGTTCTATTTACTTCTCCTCTCATAGTTAGGTTTAGGTTAAGGGTTTGGAGTTCCCCTTCAAGCTCCCGTCTCCGGTAGCCACGATGATGGGGATCACATTTCACCGGCAGGCCGACCATTATCCCGCAAGAGTTTACTTACACGGGAGGTGGAGCTAGGATCGCCGGATGGACGATCCAAGCCGGTAGACGCGTTCAAAACAACGACAACATATTTTGTGTATTTTTATGTATTTTTTGTATTTTTATTTCATATATATTTAGTGGTTTTATGTTTCGAACGATCGTGGTTGTCTGTAATGGGTTCTAAGTCTATAAATAAGGGTATAGGGTTTCTTTTCAAACATCGCAGATTTTGGACAGATTTTTCGGGATCTTGCGGTCTCTCCAAGGTGCTGATTATGTGGATCTGTTATGGGTCTTGTAATGTTGCCGGAGAGGCCGCAGGTGGAGGAGCTGGCGGTTGTGGAGGATACCGTTGATCCGGAACCGCGGCTGCCTAAGCGGGGTTGCTCGTTAGAGGAGAGAGCCACCAAGATCTCGCATTCAAAAGATGAGAACTAGAATACTTTCTTGCTTCCTTCATACAACCATCCAATGCCTTTATATAGGCTACAACATATAATAAGACAAAACAATAATGATTATACCTAAATACTAGACCCGGAGCTTGAGGTCCCTACATAATGATAACACCTAGATAATAGTGATAATCATAATAATACGCGGTCCATAACATCACTCCCGTTGTCCAAAAAAGAGCTTGACCCCAAGCTCGAGGGAGATCATGAGAAGGTGAGCGTCATCCGATGCCTTCCTCGTCCGAGTCCTCGACGTCTAGGTAGAAAAGCTTTTTGCATCTGTGTCCGCGAGTGTACTGCTCGTCGCAATTAAAACATAAACCCTGAGCGCGGCGGTTCAACATCTCGGTCCGAGATAAGCGACGGACCGGCGCGGCCAGAGGGCCCTCGAGACGTCCCTGTGGAGTGCCGAGGTCGGTGGGCAAGTAGGCCTCCTTGTCCAACTGGAGGCTGCGGTCGCATAGTCGGGCCAGACTCATAGCAGTAACTAAGTTTGGCGGGGCCTCAAATTCGACATCCAGTTGGAGGCGAGCTTGAAGTCCTGCTGTAAAGATGGAGACTTGCATTGCTGCCGGGAAGTGTGACGTGAGCCAGGAGGAGCTGAAACTGCTCCAGGTAATCATCCACTGCTCTCGTTTGACGGAGTGATGTAAGGGCACCGAGGGGGTTGCTGCGGATGGGAGGGCCGAAACGTAAGGTGCAATACCGCTTGAAGTCGTCCCATAGTAGGCCCGGTTTGGTCGGTGAGGAGAGGAGCGGCCAAAAGCAGAGCTGAGTCGAGTAGGTGAAAGGAGGCGAGAAGAAGTCGATCAGCGGATGGAATTTGTTGGTGGCCGAAGAATTGCTCACACCTGGTGAGTGGTGAGCCAGACCAATGGATCAGTTTTGCCGTCATAGGTAAGGAAGTCCAGCCTGGTGTAGCGCGGCTGCATAGCCATGTCTTGTTGAAGGAAGGGCCGCGGCTCGTGGCAAATAAGCGGCGGAGGTGCAGGCGGAGGCGCCTGACTGGAGCTGGCGTGATCCGTAGGTGGGTGGCGATTATGGGAAGAGCGGCGGTCAACTCATTAAGCTTGAGGGTGAGGGAGGCAATATCGTCCTGATGGCGTGTTTCAGTGTCCAGATGGCGTCTTTCAGCGTCCCGAAAGCGGGTCTCGATGGAGGTCCTGAAATCTTGGAGAGCCGCCATGAAGTCAGAAACGTCGGTCATCGTGCGGCCGGAAGTAGCACGCGAGAGAGAGCGGGTGATGGGACGAGAAAATACTCTGATGCTGCTGATTGGGAGTTGTCGCAGGAGCCGCGACGCTTTCCAATTTTGTCGCGTAACTCAAATATGTGTGTTGATAAGTGCTTGTGACGTCCCTTTTTCTTATAAGGGTGCTGAATAGTAGATATATATTTATGTTGATAGGATTAAGAGGAGCGGGGCCCACAAGGACAAACGGCGCTGGGCTCGAGATCGCAGGCTGAAGGGCTTGACGAGATTATATTGCACGCGTACGAAGAGTTGCTGGAGGCGTGCGGTTGTGGATGAAGACGCGGGGCTCGAGACGCCTTCTTCTTCGTGCGTTCAGTGGGCGGTGGCTGTAATGTAAGGAGAAGCAGGCGGCGTTCAGCAGGGAGGCGACTGGCGAGGCTTGTTGGGATGTAGCAGGAGGCGTGTCGTCGCAGATGCGGGTGCCTGTGCAGGATGGAGACGAGCCCGATGGAGTCTATTGCGGCTCGGGGTTATAGAAATAGCAGGAGAAGCAGCGCCGGTCGTCGGTTAGGCTGCTGGAGGGACGACACTCCTGCTCCAGGTGATGGCGCAGGGGAGAAGCAACAACGGTGACGATACAGCAGGGGCCTTGTTGTATGGGAGGATGGCTTGCGAAAATTCAGTGGCCGGGGAGAGGAAAGTCCTCGGATACCAAGTTGTTATGGGCCTTGTAATGTTGCCGGAGGAGAGGCCGGAGGTGGAGGAGATGACGGTGGTGGAGGATACCGTGGAGCCGGAACCGCGGCTGCCTAAGCGGGGTTGCTCGTTAGAGGAGAGAGCCACCAAGATCTCGCATTCAAAAGATGAGAACTAGAATACTTTCTTGCTTCCTTCATACAACCATCCAATGCCTTTATATAGGCTACAACATATAAGACAACAATAATGATGATACCTAAATACTAGACCCGGAGCTCGAGGCCCTTACATAATGATAACACCTAGACACCTAGATAATAGCGATAATCATAATAATACGCGGTCCATAGCAGGATCCTTGGTGCTGAAGCCAAGGTAACTACATCTCCTTCCATAACAACCCTATAACCACCACTCACTACTCATAACCACCCTTCCCAAGTTTTGTAACTGCTCACTTATGGGCTCCTAGCCTAGTAACCGCCTAAATCCTGGGTTATAACCGCCATTTTCTGCATAAAACCCACCTACGATTAGCCATCAACCCATGTTCTTTCCACTTCAGACTTCCTCCACTTTCAGAATTCATTATAGCCCTGATCCCTCCTTCAGAATCACCCAACCAAGACTTTCCCGTCCTCCATTATTCATTGCAGCCCAATTCCCATCATTAATCACACAATCAAATTCTTTTTACTATGGAAAATAACTGCTATCTGGAACCGAACATATTCCCACTCCCCTCAAATCCAGTCCATACCAGCCCCTCCGTCCCCTTCACAGCAAACCACCAATCATCCCCCTGTTTTCCCCTTCCTCCCAGCAGCCCGCACCCTTACCAAGACCCACTATTACAGCAGGCCCCATCCACATAATTCTGAATTGTCTGCAGGAATTGCGAACACAACATAATCCAATCCTCAAATCAAACCCCTTTCACTTCCATGGACTCTGATACTTTGTTAAGTTCTAATATGGATGTTATTATTACTCAAATGTTGATTATTTGGTGAACTATTATATCATTTGGGATATTATTTCGTATATATTTGTCAAGGCTTGTTCCATTTGCAGAGTTTATTCTCATGATGTTTAATTGAAGTAATCTCTCTTTAATTTTAATTAAATTATGCTTGTGTTTCTAACGTGTAATCTCTAGTGTGAATGACGCAGGACAGTCCTATGTGATGGGAAAACACATGAATGAACTCCTACATGCGACCATGCATAAATCCGACGGTTTACTTGCAACAATGAATATTTATAAAGCAATAATAATTTGATTGGCCACAAAGAGTTAAAGCTCTCAAATATGGAAACACGTGAAGTCGTATAAGTGCAAGAGTGCCAGAAAATCAAATACTATTTAAATGGGAGATTACAAAGACTAAACCAATTGAATCCAAACTTATAAACCACTCTCTCTTCTAGTAGAGAACAAACACGACCCAACGGTAAAGAAATCAACACACAAACCATGATTACCAAGACTATAAAGAGGGGAGGGCTGGAGGCGCTTTAAGAGGGCTGCCGGGACTGGATTTCAGCAAGCAGGGACTGCACTTGGCTGTCCAGGAATGAAGACAGTAAATAGGAAGGTGCAGGGGGCTGTTTTCAGCAGCGAGCAAGAGGAGTCTGCTGTTCTGGATGGTCTGGACAGCACTCTGGATGGCTGCCAGGTGACTGGATTCAATTGGGAGGGGAGGCTGCAGTTGATGGTAGTAGATGGTGGACCCAGCAATCCAGGACTTCACGTGAGATTGAGAGCTGGGAAGGAAGAGAGTTTCGGCCAGCAGTTAGAGGAAGGTGGGGGATTAGTTATTTGGAGGAAGTGGGGGGTTTCTTTTCACGTGAGAATGTGGGGAAATGTTGGGATATAGTGGGCTGCTGTTGAGGGGGGTTTGAGGGAGTGGCTCCACATGTGAATGAGAGAGGAAGTGAGGCTTCGCGTAAAGAGGGGTTGGAAGTTGGGGTTCTGTTGGCTGAGAGAGTTTTGAGGGGAGTGGGGAGGTCGAGATTAATTTTAGGGGTGCCTAAAATTTAGGAAAGAGGAGAAAGTGGGGGTAGTGTGTAGTTATGAAGGTGGTTATGGTGGTTATGAGTAGTGGGGGAGGTGGTGGCTGGTGGTCGGTGGTGGTGGTGGTGGTCGCCGGAGACGTTTTCCGACGATCGCCGGAAAATGCGAAATGTAGGGAAATTGAAGGGGAGGTGTAAGAGGACCGCCGGAGGTGGCCGTAAGCGTACTCCGGTGATCGCCGGAGATGGAAAATGTAGGGTAAAGTGGCTTCTTTTGTGGGAGTTAGAGAGTGGAAGTGGGGAGGGATTATGGTGGCTCCACGACAAGGAAAGGGGGGAGGGAGATGGAGGGTTGCTGCTTGTGGAGGAGGAGGGGCTGTTGGTGAAGGAGGCTCCACGGCAAGGTGTGGGAGGAGGGAGATGGAGGGTTGCTGCTTGTGGAGGAGGGGCTGTTGGTGAAGGAGTCTCTACGGCAAGGTGAGGGAGGAGGGAGATGGAGGGTTGCTGCTTGTGGAGGAGGGGTTGTTGGTGAAGGAGTCTCTACGGCAAGGTGAGGGAGGAGGGAGATGGAGGGTTGCTGCTTGTGGAGGAGGGGTTGTTGGTGAAGGAGGCTCCACGGCAAGGTGAGGGAGGAGGGAGATGGAGGACTGCTGCTTGTGGAGGAGGAGGGGTTGTTGGTGAAGGAGGCTCCACGGCAAGGTGAGGGAGGAGGGAGATGGAGGGTTGTTGCTTGTGGAGGAGGATGGGCTGTTGGTGAAGGAGGCTCCACGGCAAGGTGAGGGAGGAGGGAGATGGAGGGTTGCTGCTTGTGGAGGAGGGGTTGTTGCTTTAGGTGGAGGAGAAGGTGTTGCTGTAGCCGGCCAAAGGAGGTGGGGGAAGGGGAAACCAAGGCTTCGCGCCAAGGATGGATGGGGGGGAGGACCAAGGCTTCGCACCCCGGCTCGGCTTCGGCAGCAAAATGACCAAAGAATAGGCTTCTATGCTCCAATCTTCAATGCCTAAAATGAGAAGAACAAATAAATACAACTCAAAACGAAAAACGAAAAGAACAAATAATGTGACGATCGTCGATCCGCATAAAATGCACGGTTCCGATTCCCTATCAGTGAGTGTTTTGCGGATCTGAATATTAGTTTCATAATTTATTGCAATTAAATGTTCAACAATCGCATGTGCATTGCATCACTTTAGATGCTCCTACATCACTACACGTTCATTCTGCCATTAGTGTTTCTCCTAGGGCACATATACACCATTTACATCCATCCTGTGTCACATGACAAGGCATTGTTTATCATCCTTTCCTATGGAGGCCGCCGATAAAGTTAAGATGCGCTCCCCACAAGGGCTAAGATCCCCTAACTCGACCGGCTCCCCAACTCCACTGGCTCCTATCCTTTGCAGCCTCAAGCACCTCTTTGCGAGGGCATCGTCACTCATACAAAATGAATTTTGGCGGCATCCAAGCAGATCGAACAGTCGTCGATGCACGGCAACCACGCATGAGGCGTTAGGTTCGATCGAACTGTCGTCGACTGTTGTAGTGTTGGGCTCAATCAAACGCGGGGAATCCAACACCCTAGTATAGCTAATGGATGCACTTAGATGCTAAACCCAGTGGCCCAAGGACGGGATTCTCCCATCCACCCTCGCACTAGTCCCAGGCGAGAGATACAGAACCTGATGTTGCCTGTTTTCCTTCCTCATCGAGCGCTACTCATTTCAAGCGCCACGTCAATTATTCCTAGCTGCGCGATCTATGAAGTTGCACGACTTCTCTTCCATCAAGCAACTCTTTTCAGACTTCGAGCCATACGCCCATCCCAGTCATCCTCAAGTCCTTTCGGTTATTAATTACTTGATTAATCATTTACTAGATTAATGAAACAATTAATTAATTCATATATTAATTCTTTCTCTGAGATGACATGTGCGATGCTACAGAAGGTATAGGAGATAACAGCGACAACGTAAGCCAAACTTGACAGTCTCTCGATGTCCAGACCGATCGGGGGACGATCCGACCAGAGCAGGGAGAACGCCCACCAATCTCTGTTGTCACGTCGCACGACCGTCGACCCCTATTGTCTCCATCCAGCAGCTTCTTTCTAAGCCACAACATTCAACCACTTCGAGTCAGAGGAAATTTCCACAACATGGTGTTATTGTCCGCCCGACAGTCGCTACGCCATCGTCGCTTCCACTTGTTCCCACCCAACAGTTCGCAATGCATGCACCTCAACCACCAAACCTGACGATTCAGCTACAACAAACCGTTCATCTGCCAACCTCCGCAATTGTTCCTCAGCGGACCCCTCGTCCTTCATCCTCAATCCCAAGCTCTCAATCCCCGAGCACTAAAGCTCGTCGTTGCCAATTACCAAATTTTTCAATGTCATCTTCGTCCAAGCAACGACCACCTGACAACATCACTTCCCTCCACAACATCATGAAGCACGACGAAGGTTTACTTCCTGATACGACTCAGACTAGACAGCGTGTTATAAGTAGTTGTTTTGACAAGAAATAAAGGAACCAAAGGATCTCACATGCGTATATTCCCTTCTCCAAGCATGAGGACAAGCTCAAATTGAAGGGAGATGGAATGTTGTGACCTTGAGTAACAGTCAATTTATTATGCGACTTTATTACGAGTCAATGTTATGCATATTTATTTTGAGTAGTTGTCTTTTAATATTTTGGTAATGTGCTTACCAATGCTCTGGATGTTGAATGAAGGAAGCATGGTTATGTGCACATAAATCAAAATGGATTCTTGGGTCTGCCCTCTCTGATGTCTTTGGCTTTGTTTTGAGTGCATGATTCCGTAGCAAACGCGACGGTATATGGGGCCACTATTTCAATGGTACTCTGTGAGCAGCCACTTTGTGCATTTATTGTCAAAGGTTAGGTCTTTCTCCTTTGAGAGAAGCCACTTTGTGCATAGTGCCAAAGGTTAGGTCTGTTTCCAATCTTCCCCCGCTCATACCCCCAATGATTGGGGACTATATGGGTTCTGCTGTTGTTGTTGTCTTTTAATATTTTGGGTATTTTATGTTTGGACTTATTTACAGCCATTTTGTAATTCTATATAAGGACCACATGAGTCGTGGAATAAGGAAAAAAGGAAGAAAATTCACGTTAGTTCTCCTCTCGTAGTTAGGTTTTGGTTAAGGGTTTGACCACCACCACCACCACCACCACCACCCCCCCCCCCCCCCCCCGAGCCCACTCTCTGGTAGCCGCAGTAACATTTATCATCCCCTCCGCCCGCTGCAAATAGAGTCAAGGTGCGCACCCAGCAAGGTTAAGACCCCCAACTCCACCGGCTCCTCAATCCTAGCCGTGAATCTCGAAAAAATTTTGAGAACACATTGTTGTATGCTTAACCTTTTATCTCAAATTTAAAATTCAGAGAGGAGCATGTAAATATCAACCTATGATATTGCATTTATGAACATAGAAACGCAGATTATATTGACATTGCTTTAAAATGTCTATAAGCAATACAGAATGAGCTAATGTAACAGATTTTACCTTATTCTTTCCATTTAGAACTATACTTGGTGCTTCCATTTGTTCATCCATCAAAGTAGGATCGTTTGGAAGACAATGATCTGTATATTCAAATAAGGAGGTCAGTACATCATCATCATCATTAGTCTTCCCGGCTAATTTGGGATCAGCTAGTAATTTTCCATTTAAGTTTTAAAAAAACAATAAGCGCAACTCTAATTTCTTTCCAGTTCTAGAATGTTCCTCATCACATTTCATCAGGATGAAATATATAGACAAGGGCATGTGATGAGGACTTGGCCCATCACACACGTGCCAAGAAGTTTGTGATGGGTGATATATACAGATGGCTTTACGAGTTAGCACATTAGCATGTTTTAAATTTTAACAGTGGGCCATTTTCAGGGAAAGAAGACAATTTGATTAGAAAAGATTGTAATTTGAAGAATAAAATAGAGTTATCAAGTAGGATTAAAAAATTGAATATACAACTTTGATTTTCAGACTTGCATCTTCTATGACTACAGATGTGCCCACCCAACTCGTACTAATTACCAGCAGCTGGTTACATCATGCCGTTTTGTATTCAAAACCATCTTAACCTCCCATTGAGTAATCAGACTTGCATTATTACTACCACAAATTTCAAATTGTCATTATGTTTCTAAATGCCAATTATTATTTTCCCATTTTTGCATAAAGGTTCCAATAATAAGAGATTGTGATAGCTTCGGCTATCATCAAACAATATATGTTGATTAATATGAATGAAGATGCATGATATCGAGCCAAACTCGATTCAATCTCTTGAGGGCAGGATCCATCTAAGTGTCTACTCTCCAAGAGAGCCAAAAGACCTAAAGATTCAAGATCCCCTAAAAGACTCAATATCACTCATAAAAGCGGGAGTGGCATACACATAATTATCACAATGCCCTGAGGCTACATATGTAGATAGGAGGATGTATGGATTCCCCAGGGAGACATTTTTGTATTAACACTCCCCTCCCAAAAATCAAGCTCGTACTCAAGGTCAAGACCCGTAGGGATCATCAGCTAGCATCAGAGGATCATCATCATCGACACCGATTAGCAAGCACAAGTCCTTGAGAGGGCCTTTGTGGGTGGGGTGAGTACGGCTGGTGGTAGCAAAAACAGGGGTCCCTGTGGCAAAGCTCGAGATGTTGTTGGTGAGATAAGCGATGGGGTGGATCTAAAGACAATCATTTGCATCTTGCTACACTATGAAACCAAGTTGCCAATTAAGAATGTGCAACACATTGATGTAAATTTCCTACCTACTTCGTTATTTGCATAACCAGCATTAATGCACTTCAATACATAGATGACTGTTGGAGATAATGAGTTTATTATTATATTAGTAGTTGTGTGTGAGTGGGTATTACTCTTACATTGTCTGTCTGGTTTTAAGTGTCCATGTATGTCTAATATAAAACACCTAAGTGGATGAATATATTGCATCAAGTATTTTCTTTCTTATTTTCCAACATGGTATCAAAGCCGGAATTGACTCCTCCCAGAAATTTGGTTGCCCTAATTATGGGCAACGTACATTTCACGGTGGCTTCCTCTCTCGATTCCTCGTGATTTCTCCTCTCCCGTCTCCGCTTCTCTATCCTCGTTCCCGACAAAAGCTTCCATCGACGTGGTTTCTCTCTGTCTGCGATGTTGCTGCCATCGACGAAGAAGCATCCCGGCTTGTGTTCCCCTCGACGACGACTGAGGTTTCTCTGATGTTCTCGTCGAGGAGTCATGTTACAGCTCCTCACCTTCGTTCACGTCGACGACTGTGTCGCTGATCCCGTTGCTTCCCATCGCAGAACCCGTCGTGCTTGTCGTTCCCGTCGTGAAGGTCTGTGATCAATCCCGTCTGCGTACTCCAGTGACGATCTCGCTTCCAGCCATTGTTGGTTATGGCCACTATTCCATCATCGATCTGGTCTTAAGGTGTTGTCGATCATTCCCCGTGCTTAATATCTCCTTCTTGATCTTGCCACTGTTGATTAACACCATGGACGACGGCAATGCTGCTCCTGTCGGCCGATCCAGTCGACACACAGTTTCCGCTCATCTCTCGGCTTCTGATCCAGCCGTTGTGGTTGTCGCTGATGTTTGCTACTTCGACGACGACGATCGATTCTCTCGATGCGGACCCAGCGCTCTGCTGCTCCAGCTCCGGTCGCTGCTCCAGCTCCGGTCGCTGCTCCAGCTCCGGTTGCTGCCCCAGCTCCGGTCGCTGCCCTTAGTGATTCCGACACTTCCAGTCGCTGCTACACCTTCCAGGGTGTGCTGATCTCTCGCCGAAGTTAAAGTTTTTGTGTGTTTTCAGTCATTTGTCTGTGTTTTTATTATTGTATTGCTCCATGTTGTTGTTATGTCTATATGCACGTGCTTTCCACGTGAGGGGGAGTGATTGGGACAAAGGCGGCTTGGATGATCTTTCACGACCTTTCGTCTTCGTTCCACATGACCTATAGGCTTATGTCGTATGTTGTTATGCGTCTGCCCATAATTTTTTCGATTGGTCGTGTGTTGGGACACGACTGATGTTGGTGTTCTAATCTCGGCGGATTGTGTCGTATGGGACCGTGTCGTACGGGACTGTGTCGTGTGGGACCGCCCTTTGTGCGGATTATCCCCGACAGATTATCCCCGACGGATTATCACTGGTTGCCCGTTTGATGATTTGCTTCGCATCTTTCGTTCTCTTTCGCATGTTGTGTGTAGGTGATGTTGGTTGACCGGTTTCCAGCGAGTCCACGTCGTGTGTGGGTCTTGCGTCGTATGTGGGTCTGCGTCGTGTGTGGCTATGTCCCTGGTTTGATTCCCCAGTTTGGAATTTCCACCAGTGGCTCGTCTGATATTGTCCCACATCTCCTACCTTTGTTGCATTTATTTGATGTGTCCAAGCTGGAGTCTTCCCCTCCAACTTGAGGGTGAGTGTTGGAGATTATGAGTTTATTATTATATTTGAGTGGGTATTAGTCCCACATTGTCTGTCCGGTTTTAAGTGTTCATGTATGTCCTATATAATACTCCTAAGTTGATGAATATATTGCATCAAGTATTTCCTTTCTTATTTCCCAGCAATGACCATTCCTTCTAAATCAGAGGCCCTTGCCAAGATATCCCTTGATATGTTATAGTATCTTCATGGTTGCATCATGATGACGCTCTCTACAAGCGTATTGTCAATTGCAAATGCAATGTCAGATCTCGTTACGGTCAGATCTTGGCAACCAAGTGTTGTAACAAGTAACATCTTGAAGAAGTAGAGAAGTCTCATCCTAGAGATTGCCAATCATCATGGTATAGGAGTGTGACTCGACTTTGTTCCAAGTAAATCGGTCTCCTACAGAAGGTCCATGGCATGCTTCCAGTAAGAAAATACAATCTTCATGAAGAAGTTTATTGTCACAAAGCGTTTATGCACATAAACATTTGTTTCTTCTCCACCAATGATGTCATTATCTATAAGAAGGATATCAACCACATAGATAGCAATAACCACAAGGAATGTTGATGGGGATAAGCAAGACTTTTTGGAGCATGAGTTTTGGGCCCGTTCGGAGCTGATTTGTCGCATGTCATATTTAACATCGCTCGATGGATGATTCGAGTCTGCGGCTGCGTCTGAAGCGATGTTTCCATATTTTATGCATTTTAATATACTTTTTAGTGTTTTATTGAGTGAGATCGGACAACAATCGTGAACAGTCAATCATAGTCGTCCACGATGATGCCCTAGTCATGTTTTATTATAAATAAGAGAAGGGGCTAGTTTGATAGTCATAGGAGATTTTGGAGAGTTTTCTTCCCGGAATCTGGCGATCTCTCGTGGTGTCGATTCCAAGGATGTCCGCCCCCTATCCTCGGTTGTAGCCCTAACAACAGACGCGCACCCTAAGCTTCCATCTAACTAGGGTTGATCGCATACCAAATAGTTCATTAATAATTTGGGAATCGATTCACGATGATTCGATTAAAATTTGGTTTTTTCAAATTCAAATCCAAATTTCGGAGTTGAGTGGTATTAGAATCTGAATAGTATTATCTCCATTGCAAGATTCTCAAATAGTTCACGAATAATAGCAGTATATATTTAAATAAACTTTATATAATTAAATGAAGGTTATATAAGTATTCGAATTCGAGTCCAAGAAAGAATCCAAATTTGAATCTGGATCAAGGATTTAGGGACGAATCTGAACCCAAATTCAAATATTTGAACGAATTTGAATTTATGTATTCTATGGCAAATTTGGATTCGATTGAAGAGCTATTTGATTCGATTCGTGAAAACCCATACCTCCAACAACCACCTGATCGCCTCCCAGTCGAACCCCACCTTGTCCAGCGCACCTCTTCACCATGTGGTTGCAGCCACAGCAGCCACCCACCCATCATTGCTCCAGTAACTGACGGCCCATCCTACCACCCCTAACAACAACCGCCAAACTCACATCCCCTGTCCCAGCATCCCCCTCCAAAACCACCCTCCTCAAGCCCTCCTAGCACCCCAGTCATAGTCCTCCAAAACTGCCCCCTCCACCCCTCAATCCCTCTTCAAACAGCCACCTCCCTATAACCCCGACCCCCTTCCAGCCCTCATACCACCCCCAATCTATGGGACAATCATTATTGCATCGCCAACAACCGAATTTTTGTACCCTCGTCAACGGCCCTTCATTTGTAAGTGTTTAGTTGTTTGGTTCATTATTTTATCTATTGTTGTATATATTAAGAGCATTGTTAAAGGCACGCCAAATTTGGATATGTGCACACCAAAATCTCAACTTAAAACTTATTATTTTCCCCTAGCTAATTCGTTTAGGCACACACCTCACGCGTGATCTCTTCCCCAGCTTGCGATCTGAAAATCCTAATCCTGAAATTGGCGTTCTCTTGCGTGTGTGGCTTCGTCCTCCCATCCGGACGCCGACGCGTGAGCGGCTTCTTCCTCCCATCCCGAAATCTGTGTTCTCTCGTCGAGCACCTTCCTCTTCTCCAACGCCCTAGCTTAGGACGATCCTTCTCGCTGCGTACCTCTTTCGCCGACCATTTTCCTCACCTCTGATGCCGCTCCATCTCGCCCGGAACTCTATTACAGACTTCAAGGGTAAGTTTCTAAACTCGATTCTTCTTCAATATGGTTGAGTGCTCTTCTATTGGGTTGTTTCTAACCACTACTTCATCTTGTTGTGCACAGGAATGAGCCCGCCTTCTTTCACCTAGTCGCTTCCTACACAAGAATCAACTCGTCTTCTTCCTCCATAAACCCTACTTTTGTGCGTTCCCCGCATACTAGGACTATTCAAGTATAGCCTTAAAATTTAGATCACTCATTATATTTTTGTGGTGTTTGTTGGATTGAGGATGTTTGTAGTATTGTGTTCATGCAATTGTGTGCAAATCAAAATTTCAGGGTTTCTTTGTTTGTGTGCATGATGAGTTGTAGACAAGAGATGATGAAATTTGAAGAGTCAATTAATAATACAAATGTAGATGTTCGGCACGAATTCATCAAAAACACTATGTTTCTAAGCAAGGAAATTTTAGTTGAATGGGCGAGCAACAAAACGAGTTTAGAAATGACATGAAATCAACAAAACGAGAATCGCCCCTATTTGAGCATGTACTACTGGGAGGGCAACAATATCACAACAAAAATGGGATAATTCAAGGTCCAAAAGATTTTTTTGTAATAATCGTAAAGAAATGTCATCTTATATTTCAAAATATATCAACAATATCATACATATGATATGTGATGGGCATTGCCGTTGCAGGTCCAAAAGTCATGCATTAAATATGGGTGAAAACTTGCTACAAGTACACAAGGATTTATCATTGAAAATGGCCAATAATCAAGCATTGTATGCTCAAATATTCGGAGATGCAAGGCGGTCAGAGTTAGCGGAGTCTCTACATTGTGATGTAATTACAGCACCACCTGCGAAGTGGATGGCGATGTCTGACATTGGACTAGTAGTAGTAGTATCATGTTATAACGTCTCTTTGGTTCAATTTTCAAAATTTCAGTCTTTCACATTTCTACCATTATATTCCGCACCTCCAAAGAACCACAAGATAATTTATATCGAATTCGTTCACGACAATCATTTCGTTCGGTTGTTGATAAGAGAAGAATATACATTACCTCCAATATTCACTCTGTGGTTACGATATCATGAAAAGATTGCAGGAGACTGGAATGTACAAAAACAACTAGATTATGATATAGTCAATATGGCTGATCCTTGAAAGAGTGTAAAATTTTATTTTTCCTCAATATTATAATGATTGTTAAATTTACTTAAGTGACTTGTATTTCCATTTGCTTATTTCATGCCGGTTAACTTGGAGGCCAAATGATACGTTCAAACCCACATTTTGGAAATCTTCATGTAAAAAAATGGCCTTCGATGTATCGAGTCATCATTGGGTTTATGTTTTGCTTTTTTGGTTGGTTTATGTTTTATTTTTTGTTGGGTTTTGTTTTGCTTTCATCTTGTTGGGTTAATGTTTTGCATCAAGTGTCTATAATTTTGGGTACTAATTTTCAAAGCTTATGCTAATGAGAACACAATTTAAAAAAAAAAATCAAATTGGTGTGCACTTAAAAAAATGGGCTGCAAATAAAATTTCGTGGTATGCCAATATCAAAGGTGTGCACATAGCCAAAGTTGGTGTGATCGTAACAATGCTCTATATTAAAGCAAAATAGTAAAAGCCCAAAAAGGAGACCATTGTATATTTTCTCTTTCTGGTATTTAGTCTTACACCTCCAAGTGTAAATTGTTCCACCTTCTCTACTCTATATAAAGAGGAGAGCTCCCATGTAATATTTAGTGATTTTTGAATAATAATTTTTGTATGGTATCATTGTATCAGAGCAGGACGAAATTTTGTAGCTCTCTCGTTTTCTCCTCTTGCAAAATTTTTCTCGGTCTCACACAAACCTATCTAGATTCATACGACTCTCCCGGCCTTACGCGAAAAATTGTAGACGCACTTGCGAGCTCTCACGCGGTCTTGCCACATGCAAACTCTCGAAGACGATCTCGTCATGTCGGTACTCGCCAAGTGCCTCATTGTCTCGTCTGATGCTTCTCCCTCGCCGATCTGGTCAGTTGCTTGCTCGCTGATCTCGCCAATCAAGCTCGATCGCTGATCACATTGCTTTTCGCGCCTACTCGCTACTTGAGCTTGACGATCCCGCTGCTCACAACTACGCCTGTGATCTTCAAACCACCACCCCTCCCTTCTTTATAATAGAGGTTGTCGGATGATCACGACCTGGGTGATCTCATAAGCTCGTCATACAGCATTCTGAGTGTCTCCTGCAAGTTCAGACCGCGCACGATCTTCCGCGAGCGACCTCCTGCACACTACTTACTGCGAGTGCTGAGCGACAGAGGCTTGCTGATATCGCATCTCCTCATACATCGAGCTCACTGATCCTCAGCTTCCACATTCATCGAGCTCATTGGTCATCACGCATCGAGTTCGTTGTGACTGCGACCTCATCGTGTGAGCTTGCAGACTGCTGCGGCAAACTCCTGCGCGCTCCATGCTGATCTCACAGGCTCCTCGCCGAGCTGTTGCGTTGAACTCCTCGTCGTGTGAGCTCGCAAAACTTGATGTGTGCCTTCCTAACCAGCTCTTTCCTGGGAGAAATCCCTTATTTTACTCGCCGACTTCTCCTACCTAGTTCTCGGCAAGCAAATTCTTCTGCTCTCGTTGAACTCCTAGTGCTAATCTATGACAACACCTCTGACTACCCCTCCTCCTACTCCCACAAAAAATTCCAGTGCGTCTGAAAATCTCGGGACGATGTCAAAATTAACTGGACCAAATTATCCTGATTGGCGTGTTTCCTTCACCTTCTTTTGCGCTCTCAATGCAAACGACATAATCTCACTGACGCTCCGCCCAACCCCGCCTCTCCCACCTATGTTGATTGGGACATCAGTGATGCTCTTATTCGCACCTGGCTTGCAAATAGTCTTTTTGATGCATGTTTCATCATCTGTCATGACGACACTGTAAAGTCGGCATGGGAACATCTTGCAGCTCTTTACTCCAAGTGTGTCAAAATCTCTCGCAACTACACCCTCTATTCTAATCTCTTCGCTCGGTCAACACCCGCATAATTTTGTGTATCAGGAAGTTTAATCTTTTAGCGCAGAACTTCTCCAATATTAACCCTTCTCTCCTTCACTCAACAGAAACATTTTCTAGAACTCCTTGTGGTACTTATCTTCTCCGTTTTCCAGATTCATATGAGATACGTCAACAAATATTGGGAGAACCTAACACTCCCATTTTGGATGCAACTGCAGCTCACATCTCTGTTGTTACCATCCTTTTACAACAACTCTAATTGTCTCCCATCTGCCCTCCGACAATTTTGCTCATGCGGACGGTCGTGGAGCTCACTGTAGCAGTGAGGGGCGCACTGGGGATCGTGGGGGGACCTCACCCATTTTGCTCGCATTGTGGAATGGTTGGTCTTCTTATCGAAAAGTGCTCTGTGAAGCATCATCACCTCCGTCCTCATGCTCGTGTCAGTACTGCGTCTGAGTCTTCTGCATTCCTGTTCACCCTATCGTCCGGTCGATGGTTATCTTCGACAGATATTGAGGCTCTCTTTGGTGCCTCCAAGCAATCCCTTCATTATCATTTTTTCAGGTAGCGCGCATGTTGCTACACAAGGTAAGTGGTTCATCGACTTTGGTGTCACCAATCATATGACTGGGAATTATTTTGTCTTCTCACACCTCGAGAAGCATAACCGATTACCATTGGTCTTTGTGGCTGATGACTCTCCTGCATTAGTTTGTGGATCTGAAGTTGTCACTACCGCCTCTCTTTTTCTCAATGTTGTAGATGTCGGCCGACATGTCCGACATGTCGGCCGACATAAAGGTTTTGGATGTAAACCGCAACGATATCGATATTTATGAAGAAAATCTTATTTTGTAAAATATCGGCAATATATCGCGATATATCGCAAGGAATCGCCAGGCGATATATCGCCGCATGTCATATTTTAACGGGGACTACGGGAGTATATTAATTTCATTTCTCGCTAGGTTTCTCATTTCTCGCCTCGCTCGCTCTTTGCGGCTCTGCCCTAGCCTCGCCTCGCTCCGATCATTACCTCCCCTCGCTCCGGTCGCCGGTGTCGACTCATCCCTACCGTCGACGGTTATCCCTCGCCTCGCTCCGGACGTCGGCGTTCCGGCGCTTCTCCTCTTTTTTTCAGGTAAAGTCAGTCTTTATCCCTCGCCATCCCCGCACTCTTCTTCTTCGTCGTTGATAGCTACAGAAGAGTATTAACAGTATACAATTTCATCAAGGCACTATACAGAAGAGTATTAACAGCACTCTTCTTCTTCTCCTAGTGTTGTAGCTACAGAAGAGTATTAACTTGCAAATTGTGTATCACATTCCAAGCACTGATAGGAGAACGGAAGCCATTACTTTTTGCATAGAAACACAACCTTTGAGGAAGCAGCATTAGAATCATCAGCAGTTCTCAAATCCTTAACGGTTGCATCCTTCTCTTCACATTCATTTCTAAGGTTGTAAAGCTCTTGTTCTTCTACTAATGTAGTCAGGTGTACAGGCTACAAAATTTATCAAATAAGTAGAAAGTTTTAGGATTAGAGTTTTTAGTGCAATTTTAGATGGGAAATTGGAAAAAAACGTATGCTTGGTAACATTTTAGTTGTTATAGATATGATTTTGAAGTAATGTAGAACTCTGGCTTCACTTGGAAACATTTTAATTGTGCATGAGCATGTCTAATTAGCAATATTAATCAAGTAATATTCTTGACAAAAAAATATGGGTAGCTGATTGACATGGTTTTGATACTTTTTAGAAAATTTTTTGTGAATCAGAGAATGGACTCATCTCAGTCTTCTAGTAAAGTCTCCACTGCGCCATTGGCCGCCGGTAGAGATGTTTTTTGGGCATTTGGAGAGAAAGTGGTTGCAACAGATACTAATAGAATTCGTTGCAATTACTGCAAGCAAGTCATAAATGGGGGCATAACAAGGTTCAAGCATCATTTGGTGGGGATTAAAGGCAATGTAAAGTCATGCCCTCACGTTCCAACTGATGTCAGAGCAAAAGCCGAAGCAACCCTTGCAGCAGCACAAACTAGTAAGCTGATGAAAAGTAATAGGTTACAAAGTAGCTTGGTTGAGGTCGTTGTTGGAGAGGATGTAGATCCCGACTGTTCACAAAGGAATTTGTTTGAAGGAGGTGGGAGTAAAGGTCCAATTGACCAATTTATTGAGTCAGGAAAAAGTTCACAAAGCACGATTGAGAGCAAGTTTAAGAAGAAAGCAAGAGATGACGCGGCTTTATATATTGCAAGGTGGGCATACGAGATGGGCATCCCTTTCAATGCTCTATATAGCATATCCTTTAAACAAATGTTGCATGTTGTTGGTCTATGTGGCCCCGGGATGAAAGGACCAACTCCGTATGAGATGAGGGAGAAGTTCTTACAAATGGAAGTTCAACGAACCAAGGAAATGCTAAGCGGCTTTACTTAAACATGTCGGTTGCATGGGTGTAGTATTTTGGCAGACGCATGGACAGATCGCAAGGGCAGAAGTGTCATGAATATTGTTGTGCACACAGTTGCTGGAGTAGCATTTTGGTTATCGAAGAATGTATCATCATCTACACATGATGGTAAGTTCATATATGAGTTTGTAAATGAGGCAATTAGTAGCCCGGATGGCCCAGGAGAAGCAAATATAGTACAGGTTGTGACAGATAATGCGTCCAACAATATGGCCGCATCACGCTTGCTAGCTGTAAAGAGACCAAAGATATTTTGGACTTCTTGTGCCGCTCACACCATAAATCTTCTTCTCCAAGATATTTCTAAGTTGAAGCAAATTAAGAGTGCAATCTCAATGAGCCGACAACTTACTATATTTATATATGCTCACACTATTGCTCTTGCTATGTTCAGAGAGACAACGAAAGACATGGAGTCTCGTGATCTCGTTAGGCCTGGTGTGACAAGATTTGCTATAGTTTTTTTATCTTTGCAGAGCCTCCAGGATAAGAGAAGATATTTGAGAGAAATGTTCACATCTGCTAAATGGGAGGCAACAAAATTATCTAGTATCACACATGGAAAGCAAGTAATGTTTTCATCGCTCACTAGTAACATTATTTTTTGCGATTATATTATGTTATTTTAATATCTTTTTTTGTATGTAGGCCACAACAATTGCATTGAGTGCCACATTTTGGCGTAATGTTGAGCTAGCACTCCTTGTATTTACCCCATTGGTGAAAGTTCTAAGAAGAGCAGATGGAGATGTACCGTCAATGGGGTGGTTGTATGGAGATATGAAGAAAGCCAAGGAGGAAGTTGCCGTAGCACTCGAAAATAAAGAGAACAAGTATCTTCCTATATGGAAGTTGATTGATAGCAGAATAAAGAGCAAGATGAGCAACCCTTTGCATTTAGCTGGATATTCTTTAAATCCTTTCTTCTATTACCCCAATAAGGAGGAGGTGGAGGCTGATACTAAGTTCATGCATGGATTTGTTGAGTGCCTTACAAGAATGTATGCAAATAATCCAGAAAACCAAGATCAAATCACTAGTGAGCTTGATACATATCAGTTCGGGCAAGGCCTATTTGGAAAAGAGCTTGCAAAGAGGCAATTGCTTGTCCCTACATTTAATCCAGGTAAGTAGTTAACTTATTATATAGTTCAATTTCTAAGCTACCAAAAGAATTATAAATTACTAAATTTTCTTTATTTTTAATTAGTGCACTGGTGGAAATTACATGGAGTTGAGACTCCAAAGTTGAGGGGGATGGCAATGAGGATATTGAGCTTCACCACAAGTACATCTGGATGCGAAAGAAATTGGAGCACGTTCGAAATGGTACTATTACAGTATCACATGCATTCAATTTATTTTAATTTTTAGGTATTAAAGAGGTACTAATTATTTTAAATGTTTCAATTTGTAGATCCATTCAAAAAAGCGGAATAGACTTAAGAGCAAACGATTAAATGATCTTGTCTTCGTGAAGTTTAAATGTTTAATGTTATGTCTAAGCATGCTGATATCTCTCGAGATCCAATATCTGCAAAAAGTTTGGATGAAGGAAAGGCTGCAGAGTGGCTTGTAGGTTCAAGTGAAGGTGATAATGAAAATGAGGACGAAGTGTTTCCTGGAGAAGGACTGACTTGACAACAACTAGGAGACATTGTGGATGCTGATTTGGGACCAAGAAGGAGCACCAGACCTTCTAACCAACAATCACAAAATGAAAGTTTAAAGCGAAGGCGCATTGTAACACAGACATTAGAGAAAGATGATGAAGATGTCGGGATATCGGATGAGGACATGCAAGCTCAACTGTTTGACACAATTTTTGAAGACTATGAAACAGAAGAGGATTTATGAAATGTAAGTTTTTATTGGAGAATACATTATAAATCAACTAATTTAATATGACTTTAATCATTAATGATTAATCTAATTATATGGGTGATGATGTTTCTCTTGATGCAGACATACATATGGAAGTTATGCATTGGGAGGTCTATTTCAGTATTTCTATTTTGACTTTTGAAAAACAATTATAATTTTTAGTTTTATCTTAGCCCACGGATATTATAATAGGGGTCAAGTATTATTAGATTTTTGTATGACTTTTTGAACTTATGATAATTTTTTTATTTCACACACACACATATATGTTAATTTTGATAAAAAATTTTGAACTTATGATATTTTTTTTATTTCACACACACGTGATAATTTTGATTTGTTTTTTGGATATATTTACTTTTTATGATTAGGAGAAGCCAAGAAGATGAGAGTACATATTAGAAGCCTTCAAGTCATAGAACTAACAGATGTTGATAGTTGATCCAGAAACAATCATACAAAATTACAAATAAAGGTAAGTTACTTTCTTCAATCTTTACCATTTATTAATATCCATAATTGTGTTTAATACTTCATTAGTTCTATTTATCATATTATTACATGTTTATTGCATAGTTTATAAACATACATTATGTGTACATTTTTACTTATTAAAGAAAAATTATATACTACTAAATTTATTTAAATATTAAAATCCGACATTGTAAAATATCTCTGATATATCCTCCGCAATCCTACATACGACATTTCAAACTCAAACGACATGAACCCGACATCCGACATCCACAAGCTTGCTTTTTCTAGTTGGACGCACTCTATTCGTTCCAAATTTTCTTGCAATTTGTTAATGCTCTTTCATGAAAATTATAATACCCTATCTCATTTTCTCCTACTACATGCTATTTTCAGAACCTTCAATCGAAAAAGACGATTGCAACTGAGACTGAATGCAGTGAACTCTACTACCTCGACGAACTTCCTACTTTCTCTGCATTTGTCGTGTCCACTTCTCTGCTCCAATGACATCAACGTCTTGGCCATCCTCCGCATGTCTCCTTCACCAGCTCCTGTCATCTTTAAAGTCAGACTCTACTTTAGAATGTGAGTCTTGCCAATATGGCAAGCGTCATAGCATTACTTTCCCTGCTTGTAAGACTTTTGTTCGCCCTTTTGACCTTGTTTATTCAGACATCTAGGGTCCTAGTCCCGCCAAATCTATTGGTGGCAGAAATTTGTACATTGTAATTTTATTGATGATTTCTTTTGATGTACTTGGTTGTATCTTTGAAGGAATTCTCTAAACGTTTTTCTGTTTTCTTTAAATTTTATAATGAAACTCACAAAATTTGATTTACCTCAAAAAATTATTCAAACCGATAATGCGCAAGAATACATGAGTCAGTATTTCTCATCTTTCTACACCTCCAACGATATTATTCATCAGAACAATTATATGCATACATCCCAACATAATGGGAAGGAGGAAAGGAAAAATCGGCATCTCTTAGATGTTGCTCAGACACTCCTGTGTCAGATGAATGCTTCACGCTTCTAGTGGGGCCATGTGAATCTCATTTCTTATTTTCCCATTATCGTCCACCTTCTTTTGCTCTTCAGGGTAAGATACATTTTTCTCTTCTTTATCTGAATAGTACAATTTCCCGTCACCCCTCATATGTTTAGTTTTACTGTTTTCATCCACTCCTGAATCGCGTCAAGATAAACTCTTATCTCGCGCCAACAAATGTATCTTTGTATGGTATTGTCCAACTCAGAGGGGATATCGTTGTCTCAACCATATCTCCAAATGCCAATATGTCTCTGTTGATGACACCTTCTTTGAGCAAACCCCTTATATTTCCAAAGATGGAGGGACTACTACTCTCGAGATCCCTCATCCTCTCTACCACTTCTCCTCCTCCCACCTTTATTTCATTGTTCCCTATCATTCATACACCTTGACAGGATATCCACAACTGACACCAACTCCTGCACGTGTACTTCCTATTTCACCTTTCCTTTATCATTATCATTGTCGCCCTCCTTTCCCACCTATCCTCGCTCCTTCCACTCCAGAGTCCCTGCTATCAGCTCCCACGCCAGCACTCTCCTCTTTAGAAGGTTCCCTCGCCTCAGCAGACTCTGGCCTAGATGTTCATATTATTCTGCTGAAGGGGGAAAGGGAGAGTACATTACATCATTTTACTAATGTTGTATTGTATGTCAATCTCAGTCCTTCATGCAACAAGTTTGCATGGGCACTCTCTGCCACCACTGTACCTACTACTTATCATTAAGCTCTTTGTATCCCTTACTGGAAAGTGGTTATGGATGAGGAAATTTGTGCCTTGACATCACGGGGTACCTGGATCCGGAGGCGATGTTGTTGACTTCTCGTTGTCTGATTGTCATCAAGTTTCTCCTGGAAGGCATTGTGGTTTGATACAAGGCTCGTCTGGTTTTCAAGGAGTTCACCCAGACATATGGTGTTGATTTATTTGACAACTTCTCTTCGGTTGCCCGTATCAGTACTATCTGGATACTCTTCTCCGTTGTTGTCAACAAGAATTGTCAAATGTCTCAGCTTGATATCAAAAATGTCTTCATCTATGGTGAATTACACGAAGAATTCTATATGGAGCAACCTCCTGATTATATTGCTCAGGGGAAGTCTCAAGTGTGTAAGCTTCAGAAGGCCATTTTTCGTCTTAAACAAAGTCCTCGAGCATGATTTGACAAATTCATCCAGGTAGACCATACCATTGGTTTCTCTAGCAATGGTAATCACTCTTTCTTTATATAGAAGACCAACAATAGACTGGTTATTCTTGTGTGTCCTTCCAAATATTGCTTGGGAATTGAAATTGCGAGACGCGCAAGTACGCCCTAGATCTACTCAACGAAACCAGTCTCCTTGGCACAAAATCTTCTCAAAATCTTACGTCTGTAGGCGCTGGCAAACTTTGGGATGAGACATATCCTCTTATACAAGAAATTACTCAATACAGGTGTATGATTGGTAAACTCATTTATCTTACTGTAACCAGACCTGGCATCTCCTATTATGTTGGAAGAGTAGTCAATTCGTGCAGCCTTCTAGAGAGTGTCATCTGGAAGTTGCTTAAAATGTTCAAATACATAAAAAGGTCTCCGAGAAAAGGATTATTGTTTCAAAAAAACAATCATTTCGTATTGAAGCATATTCTAATGCAAGTTATGCAAATGATAAAGGAGATGAAAAATTCACTTATGAATTCTGCATATATGTCGAAAGAAATCAGGTCACTTAGAAAAGCAAAAAACAAGCCGTGGTGTTTAAATCAAATGCAGAAGTTGAATACAAAAGTATGGCCCAAACCGCTTGTAAGTTAAAGTGGTGGAGAACAATTCTAAAAAATTTTGGGAAAATCTACGATTATCCTCTATCGATGTTTTGTGATAATAAAGATATTTTCTACATATTTAAAAATTCAGTGCTTAATGAAAGAACAAAACATATTGAAGTTAATTGTCACTTCATCAAAGAGGAAATTATCAAAAAGTAAATATGCACTCTGATTGTATCTTCAGATAAAGAGTTGGCTAACATCTTCACCAAGTCAATTTCTTCATCCTTTTCAGATATTTGTGACAAGCTGGGAATAATTGATATATATGGTGCAGCTTGATGGAGAGTGTTTAAGCCCAAAAAGTGGCCCATTATACATTTTCTCGTTCATTTATTTCATCTCACATCTCAAAGTGTAAATTTTTCAATCTTCTCTATTCTATATAAAGAAGGGAGCTCACAAGTAATATTAAGTAATTTTGGAATAATAATTAGTTTATTTTCATAGTATATACGTGGATGCGTATATGATTATGGATATCTTGCACTAGTAGTTTTTTTGTTTTGAAACGCATCATGACTCACAAGATCTTCATCGCTTGTGCATGTTAGCTTTTGGTCCTACAAGCGGGGGAAAGCCTAATTTGCTAGCCTTTGAAATAGTTTACAACTAATGTTAATTGTGTGGGATTTATGCTTCAGTTATTGTCTATAATTTACTGTCGGATCACATGTTACATGAAAACATCAGCATAAGGATAGATAAGACCACACCTAGGGTACGCATTGTTTAGAGTTCATTTCCACTAGCTACCTTGCATCACATGTACTCTTCTTTCCAACAAAGACCGAATGATTTGCATGGCTTTGACATATTCCAAAAGTGAATGAAGTTACAAACCAATCATTTGGGTTCTGTTTAAGACAATATAAAACCTTCTTTAGCTTGCAAACATGAGATTCACGTTTAGCAACATACCCTAAAGGTTGTTTCATGTACACTATCTTCTTCAGATCGTCATAAAAAAAACATGTTTGATATCAAACTAACAATAACAGGAAGAAGGTTAAGACAAGTTGAAGGTGAAGAGAGAGGTCCAAGCGAGAATCAAGGCCGATGTTTGGCCAATATCAGAGTAACTCTAATTATCCTTAGCATTGGTGAGAGAATAATAAAGCGAGAAACCTAAACTTTTAATACCGTTCTAAGAGAAGATGATTTTCACATTGAATTGAATAGTGTAAAAGAATTAGAAATAAACCCTATGTAAAAGCCCATTTTCTTGGCCCATTAATGTTTTTCAAATGCATAGATTACTCACACATCTTGATTTGGAGTTAAGATTTCACTCATCCCTCCTATAAATGTGTACAAATACGTGTGTCAATTGTTTTAACATGAAGTCATAAAATATTTAAATTTCATATTCTACATTTTCTACATGGTATCAACGTCAGTCGATTCCTAACATAGAACTCTCGATGATTGAGATCCCGCTCTCACAGATTGAGTCTTTTCTTCCAACTTGAGTTTTTCTTTCAAGTACTCGCAGCCTCTGCCTTGGGAGTTCGCCAACTTTCTGTACACAACATTTTCCCAAAATAACCTCACCCCGCCTTTTATAGGCACGTCGACTGCTAGTGTATTCGTGGATCCTATCTTCATGCTCGCCACCCCCCCCCAGCTTGTGTGCTAGCTATCTTCCTCTGCAAGTCTCGCATTTTTCTGTGTCGCAGGAACCGTCGACTCCTCTCCTGCCTGGGATTGTCGACTTCCATTTTTTCTGTGATCGGCGACTTCTGTCTCCTTGAATTCGCAGAATTTGCGCAACCTGACCTCATGGTAGCTCGTAGCTTCAGAACTCGTTGTTCCATGCTTCTAATTTTGTGTATTTGCCGCCTTGTCGACTTGAGTCTGCGCTTGAGCTCGTGTCAGATCCCTTTGTCAAAGGGAGTTGCTTCCTAACTTCAGAGCTCGATGCCCCTCCCCCTCTTCCAGAGCTCGCCGCAACTTCCTGCTTCCAGAAGCCGCTGTGCTCGCTGCCTCCTACTTTAGCACTCATTGCCTTTGGTTTCCAGTGTCTTGTGGTCTCTTGCCTCTTGAGCTAGCTGAAGTTCAACTGCCCGAGCTCGCAGAACCTCATGCTTCCCGTGGTCGTCGGATCCTACTCGCAGAGCTCGCAGGATCCTTCCTCCCTTCAGAGCTCATCGACCCTGAAACCAGCCATTGTTGACTTCTGTCTTCCAGAAATCTCTAATCACAGGGGAGACACATGTTGCGTCTGCCTCGTCCACCATTCCGACCACCTTTGGTGCGGCTTCTCTATATGAAGACCGCGATGAATTGTGCATGTTGAGCCTACTGAGCAATAGATCCGAGATGATGAGCCTACCGAGCATCACTGGGAAGAAAAACTTTGTTGAGTGAGTCCACTAAGTGCGTCGGGACCTTCAAACTAACGGGATCCTTCATCATCTGACTCGTGATCCGCATGTTGAGCCTACTGAGCAATGGATCCAAGAAGATGATGAGGTTCAGTCATGGATTCTGAATTCCGTGGAGAGTGAGTCATATCACATGGAAATACACCACGAGACTGTCAAGGCCATGTGGTATGAACTTCAATCTCTATACTCTGGGAAGGACATCCTTAAACATTTGTTTGATCTCTTTAAGGACCTCCAGACAGTTAAACCTGGTTTGGATGGGGACTTGACTTCCTTCGTTGCAAAGTAGAAGACTCTCATCGAGGCGTGAATTCTGTTATAGGGTGTTTATTGTAACGTATTTTTATTTCCTAAACTTGCTTGTACTATTCCCCTTCATATATAGAGGGGATGAATGATTGGATTATTATTATTGAAGTTTTCCCGCCCAAAATGGTATCAGAGAGGGTGTTCCTTGTGCCCTAGCCGACTCCCGCACTCTGCCTCTCACATCTCCCGTTGTAAGTTCCCTCTCTCGTCACCTCCAGTCGAGCGCCTCCGCACAGGCCGCGCCTTCCGCCTTTACAATAAGTCGCGCCTTTTGCCTCTACATTCGGTCGCGCCTTCCGCCTCTAGAGTCGGTCGCGCCTTCCGCCTCCTCCACAGCCGGTTGTGTCTTCCACCACTTCCACAGCCAGCTACTCCTTTCCAATGATTGTTCGGCGCCGGTCTACTCTACGTTGTGAGGTACTCTTTTTTTTCCAGCGCTTCTTTCTTCCGCCTCTTGCATGGAGATGATTTCCTGTCCTCTCTTCTTCAAGATCTATGGGATTTTTGTGTAATCCGGCGATTCTTGTTCTTGGATGACTTAAATTTTATTCATCATGGCTCCGGGAAATCTGTTGTTCTTGGCTGGTCTCCAAATTTCTATTCTTGAGTCAATATGCTAAGCAGTATAAAAGAGGGCAAGCGTTAAGTGCCTCTCATCAAGGAGGTAAAGGGTATTGGGTCCAGCGTTCCTTCACTTGACCTGTGGCGCTTTGCTACTTCCTTAAGGGAAAAAAATAGCGCCATTTCCAACAGTCCAGACTTTTGGAACAGTTGGTAAGCGCACTATCCTACAAGTGGTATCAGAGGTCATGGGTTCGAGACCGGGGGCGCTAATAAATCCCGAAATTGCTCTCTACCTGTGTGGGTCCGGTGGCCGCAGCCATGTAGCAACCCTACCTCTGAACCATGTGGTGCGCCACCTCTGAGCCATGTGGGGCCCACCTCTGAGCTGGGGGTCATGCTGGACGATTGGGGGGGATTATTGGGTTCAGCGTTCCTTCACTTGACCCGTGGCGCTTTGCTACTTCCTTAAGGGAAAAAAGTATCGCCCTATCCAACAGTCCGGGCTTTTGGAACAGTTGGGTAAGCGCTCTATCCTACAAAGTGTTTGAGACCCAGCCTCAACAACCTACCGCGTCGAAAACACGTGCGGTGATGGGTTGGGGTGTTCGGGCCGCGGCCCTGTTGATAGGAATAACAAAGAGCCTACAACAGAAAACTCCGTAGTCATGTCTTGACTCTCAAATTCCATGCAGGAGTCCATTTCCCACAATTATTTATTTCTTGACACTGCAGCCGATATTTGGAAGAGACTAGAGTCTACTTACTCTCGCATGGGTAATGTCGCCAGATCTTGCAGTTGCGACGGAAGATATCCTTACTTCGCCAAGGAGATCGCCCTCCTTCAGTTTATTATTTGAAGTTTACATAGTTGTACCAGGAATACGATCATTTTATTCCCCTCACATTTGTAAGCCATGAAAATGAGATGATGGTCGTGCCCGGGAAGAACGTAACCGGATTTTTGAGTTCCTTCATGGGCTCCATTGTGAATTTGATCAGATTAGTGTTTAGATTCTTGGGCGTCCACTGTTACCATCCCCACCTGAGGTCTATAATATTGTGCAGTAGGAATTTGATCGTCGACAGACCTTGTTACCAAAATCTACTCCTAAAAATTCCGTCATTACTGCTACATCTCATATTCCAGGTGTCTGACAGACATGTCATGCTAAGATGAAGGTCTCTTGCCTCATGAGCTAGCTGAAGCTCAACTGCCCGAGCTCGCCGAACCTAATGCTTCTCGTGGTCGTCGGATCCCACTTACAGAGCTCGCAGGATCCTTCCTCCCTTCAGAGCTCGTCGACCCTAAAACCAGCCATTGTTGACTTCTTTCTTTCAAAAATCTCTAATAACATGGGGACATGTTGCGTCTACCTCGTCCACCATTCTGACCACCTTTGGTGCGGCTTCTCTATAGGAAGTACGCGATGAACTGTGCATGTCCACCATCTCCCTCACTGGGAAGAAATTTGTTGAGTGGGTCCGCTCGGTGCGCCGGGTCCTTCAAACTAAGGGGATGCTTCATCATCTGACTCGTGACCCGTTGTTGAGCCTATGGAGTAATGGTTCCGGGATGATGATCGGGTTCAGTCATGGATTCAGAATTCCATGGAGAATGAGTCATATCACATGACAATGCACCATGAGACTATCAAGGCCATGTGAGATGAACTTCAGTCTCTACACTCTGGGAAGGACAACCTTCAACATTTGTTCGATCTTTTTAAGGACCTCTAGACCGTTGAACCTGGTTTGGATGGGGACCTGACTTCCTTTTTTGCAAAGTAGAAGACTTTCGTCAAGGCGTGAATTTTGTTACAGGGTGTTTATTGTGACGTATTTTTATTTCCTAAACTTGCGTGTATTATTCCCCTCCTTATATATAGGGGATGAATGATTGGATTATTATTATTGAAGTTTTACCCGTCCAACATGGTATCAGATAGGGTGTTCTTCGTGCCCTAGCCGACTCCCGCACTCCGCCTCTTGTGTCTCTCGCGTCTCTCGTCGTATGTTCCCCCTCTCGTCATCTCCAGTGGAGCGCTTCCACACAGGCTGCGCCTTCCGCCTCTACTGCCGGTCGCGCCTTCCACCTCTACAGTCGTCAGCCGGCCACGCATTCCGCCTCCTCCACAGCCAGCTACCCCATTCAAACGACCGGCGCCGGTCTGCTCTACGTGGTGTGATACTCTATTGTTCTTGGGTGATCTGTGGGATTTTTGTGTAATCCAGCGATTATTGTTCTCGGATGACTTAAGTTTTATTCATCGTGTTCCGGGAAATCTATTGTTCTTGGGTGATCTTCAGATTTCTATTCTTGAATCACTATGACGAGCAATATAGATTCACCCGCTCCCTCATCCGTAGTTGCTCCTTCAGTAAGATCTCACCAAGCGAGTTATGATCATAATCCTCAAATTACTACCATTCATCTAGATGATTCCAACTACCTTTCGTGGACTCACTCTATATCACCTTGGCGTTTAAGACTCGTTGTTTATTTGGTTATGTAAATGTCCAAAATAGTGAACTGGCGAAGGACTCGCAAGATTGGATACAATGGGAGTCGGAAAACCCCTTAGTCAAGTCTTGGCTCACAAATTCCATGCAGGAGTCCATTGCCAACAATTATTTATTTCTTGGCACTGTTGCTGACATTTGGAAGAGGCTAAAGTCTACTTACTCTCGCACGAGTAATGTCACTCAGATCTTCCAGTTACGGCGGAAGATACCTTTACTTCGTCAAGGTGATCGCTATCCTTCAGTTTATTATTTGGAGTTTACAAAGTTGTACCAGGAATATGATAATTTTGATCCCCTTATATTTGTTAGCCATGAAGATGAGGTGATGGTTCATGCCCGGGAAGAACGTGACCGGATTTTTGAGTTCCTTCATGGGCTCCATCGTGACTTTGTTCAGATTAGTGTTCAGATTCATGGGCATCCACTGTTATCATCCCCACCTGAGGTCTACAGTACTGTGCATCAAGAATTTGACCATCGACAGACCTTGCTTCTAAAATTTCATCCTAAATTTTTTGCCCTTACTTCTTTCTACATCTCATATTCCAGGTGTCTGACAAACACGTGATGCTAAGATGAAGGGATCTGATAAAGACCACTTGATTTGTGACAATTGTGGAAAGGCTCGTCACACCAGACACTTCACACTTACTTCAAACTCCATGGGTTTCCACCACAGAGAGGGGGTGCTCGTGAATCTGGGAGGCCTCCGGGCCATCAAGCCCCTCCTCACCCGGCTCATTTCACAAATATCGCCTATGTTGTTAAAGGCGCAACTAAGGCTCAAGGCTCACCAAGCTCAGAGGTTTGCGCCTTTGGAGCATAAAAGTCGGACCTGGGTGAGATTTTTGTTATAAACTTTGTTTTTTTTTTAATAAAGAAAAAAATAATGTAAGAACTCAATAATTTTTGCATGACCTAGTGTTTGTAGAACATAATCGAGCGTAGAGATTTAGAAAAGATGCAAGTGACCAAATTGATTCTATTTTTTTAAAGAGATAAATGATAGTAATGAATGATTAATGAGTATAATAGATACAGAATCTCATCAAGAAGATAAACTGATGTTTAATGTTGATTGTTTAAAATGGATGTGGTTGCGTCGTGCCCTCATCAGACACGCGTCTGCACCTTGAGCCTTGCGCCTAGCCTCCAAGACCTCTTTGCGCCTTGAGCTTTAATAACTAAGGCTGTCACTGATGACACCAATCCTGGAAATACTAGAACTGACTCATCTTGCTTTCGTGTTACATTCTCCACTTAAGAAATGTTGGCTTTACGTCGCAGATGCATGGTCTCTCTGCTGAGTCTACTGCTTTATCATCGTCTTCTTATGCTCACACGGGGACACCTGGTGCTCATTCTGCTACATCTCGTTCCTCCACCCATGAGACAACTTTTGAGAAGAACGACATATGGGATTTGGTGTCATCTTCCTCACGGGAAAAAAATTGTTGGATGCAAATGGGCGTTCTTTGTTAAGCAGAACTCTCAAGGAATTGTTGAAAGGTGTAAAGCAAGGTTGGTGGCAAGACGTTATACTCAAACCCTTGGAATTGACTATCAGGAAATATTTTCCCCAGTGGTTAAGATGAACTCTATAAGAGCCTCATTATCATGTGTTGTCTGCAAGGGATGGGACCTTAGCCAACTTGATGTGAAAAATGCGTTCCTCCATAGGAATGTAGAAGAGGAAGTTTACATGGCTCTTCCACCAAGCCTTGCACCTAAAGGGTCTGAGGGAAAAGTTTACAGGTTAAAGAAAGCCCTATAAGGACTGAAACAGTCTCCTAGAGCTTAATTTGGGAGATTCCATAAGGTTATAGTGTCTTTCGGATATAATCAAAATAATGTTGATCATACATTGTTCATCAAGCACAAGGCAAGTAAACTTACCGTCATCATTGTCTAAGTTGATGACATTGTTATAACATGTGATGATACGGAAAAAATCAAGATTCTGAAATAAAAATTGGCTAGTGAGTTTGAGGTTAAGGACGTGGGAAAACTCAGATACTTCTTTGGTATAGAAGTTGCAAGGTCTAAGTATGGGATCTTCATTTCACAGAGAAAATACATTATGAACCTTCTTGAGAAGACAGGATGAGTGGATGTAGACATGCCGTCACCTCAATCATAGCAAACCACAAATTGGGTTGACATGACGGGGAGGCAATTGAAGACATCTTGAATTTCAGAGGTTGGTAGGAAGGTTGATCTATTTGTCTCATACGCGAACTGACATTTTTTAAGTTGTGGGTGTTATCAGTAAATTCATGCACTCACCGAAGACCCGCCATGTCGATGCTACCCACAAAATCCCTAGGTATCTCAAGTCCTCACCTGGAAGTGGAATCTTATTTGCTCCCAATACTTGCCTGAAGATTGAAGTCTGTAGAGATGCAGACTGGGCTGGGTCAACTGAAGATCGACGATCTACTTTACGATATTTTCTCTTATAGGCGGAGGAGTAAAAAACAAGTTATTGCAAGATCAAGTGCAGAAGCCGAGTTTGGGGTCATGGCTCATGGGGTTTATGAAGGCCTTTGGTTACGTTCCTTGATGAGTGACCTAGGCCTTACTGAAAAAGAACTCATCATACTTCATTGTGACAACAAGGTTGCTATCAGCATCGCTCACAACCCCGTTCAACATGATCGCGCCAAGCACATTGAAGTTGACTGACATTTCATCAAAGAGAACATAGAGAAGGGTGTCGTGTGTACACCCTTTGTTCCCTCCGACAGACAACTTGTTGATATACTCACGAAAGGATTAAGTGGAAGTACCTTTGGAAGGATTGTTGATAAGTTGGGCATGATCATCTCACAACCAACTTAAGGGGGAGTGTTATAGGGTGTTTATTATAACATTTTTTTTATTTTCCAAACTTGAGTGTATTATTCCCCTCTATATATAGATGGGATGAATGAATGGATTATTATTATTATTGAAGTTTTTCGCGTACAACAGATTCAACACCAGCCGCTTTGGATTTCGCTACCCAACGGGCTCAGAAGGAAGTTGTTGGCATAGCACTGATGATAGTGTGGATACCGCCTCATCTATATAGTGGTTGTGCCAACATCTTATGCTCTCCCACCATCCCCTCTCTCAGATGTTTGCTCTATGATTTTGAAGGTGACACTGCTCACCGATGTCTCTCTGCCTCCCTCATCTGCTCTACTCCAACATTATGCGGAGGCTCTCCCTTCATCTATTGGGCACCATAGAGGTCGCAATGGTTTTCGAGGTGGTGGGCGCGGTGGCCGCAACCGCTCCAAGGGGTCCAACCCCTATCTATGTACATACTGTGGTCGGTCCAATCATACCGAGGTCACCAGCAACAACAAACACGGGTTCCCACAGTAACCATTAAACCCTCTTCACGCACCTCCCGCTTAGACATTGAAACGCCACGGGAGGAACTCCATTTACGAGGGCTGGTAACTCACACGTCTGGCTCTGCCTCACTCTCCAATGAAGGAATATCATGCTTTTCCCATGGTCCCTCCAGGATAAGAGACTCTGGAGTCACGAATCACATTACTCCGCAAAAACCTTCTCGGTAAATGAATGCTACTTGTCCCAAGTTTATCATTGTTGCCAATGGAGCAACCACCCTGGTTTGCTGATCTGGAGATGTGCCTCTCACTCTGTTTATCTCTCTTTGATCTGTACTTCATATTCCTAGCTCTCACTTTAATCTCCTCTTTATTAGTTGTCGTACCCATGATCATGATTGTTCCGTCGCCTTTTCTTCTTCTTCTTTTGTGGTGCAAAGTATAATTGGTAGAGGACGGTAGTCAAATGGGCTCCACACTCTGGACCTTCTGAGCACCAGTCTCTCCTCTGTCACCTCTGTTGATTGGCACCAACATCTTGGTCATGCTCTTCTTCCTATTCTGCAAAAGACTCTTTTTTATGTTTCTTTTTCTAAATTTACATGTGAATACAGTCTCTAAGGGAAACAATAACGCTTCACCTTCTCCTCTCATTGTACTAGAAGCTCTGTTTCCTTCGATTTAGTGCATTCAGGCATTTGTGGCCCTTATATAATTGCAAGTTTGTCTAAATATCGTTACTTTCTTATCTTTATTAATGATTATTCTCGCATGACATAGTTATATTTACTACGCAATCGCTCTGAAATATATATTTTTCGCTCCTTCATTGCTGAAATTTCGACTCAATTTTCAAGCTCCATTAAAATCCTCTGAACCGATAATGCGCGTGAATATACTAGTCATGAATTCCAGAAAACTTGCAATACTTTAGATATTCTCCATCAAACCTCATGTGCATATACACCACAGTAAAATGGTGTGGCCAAGTGGAAAAACTGTCACCTCCTTGAGGTTGTCCGCTCTCTTATATTTCAAATGCAGGCTCCTGAGCAATATTGGCATTTTGCAATCTCCATTAAATTTTATTTAATTAATCGCATTTTGCAATCTCCATTGTGCATGGCCAATGCTCTGGATGCTAAATGAAGGAAGCATGGTTATGTGCACATAAATCAAAATGGATTCTTGGGTCTGCCCTCTCTGATGTCTTTGGCTTTGATTTGAGGGCATGATTCCGCAGCAAACGTGACGGTATAGGGGGCCACTATTTCAGTGGTAATCTGTGAGCAGCCACTTTGTGCATTTATTGTCAAAGGTTCGGTCTTTCTCCTCTAAGAGAAGCCACTTTGTGCATAGGGCCAAAGGTTAGGTCTGTCTCTAAGCTTCCCCCGCCGATACCCCCAATGATTGGGGACTATATGGGTTCTGTTGTTGTTGTTGTTGTTGTAATCGCATGCCCTCATCCATCCTCAACTTTGCAACGCCATTCTCCATCCTATTTCTTTAAATCCCTCCTTTCCCCTTGACTCCTCGTGTATTCGGAAGTGTTTGTTTTGTCCATTCTATTGGCCCTCCTACGAACAAACTTCCCCACACGCCACCAAGTATATGTTTGTTGGGTACTCTCGCACACAGAAGGGTTACATTTTCTACTCTCCTACAGATCAAAAAATTGTTACTTCAGCAGATGTTACCTTCCTCGAAGATCAACCTTATCACTCATGTTATATTGTCACCTTTTATACCGCAACCCAACGTTCCTATCATCTCCCCATTACCCTTGCTACCGACACCGCCTCCTATTCCACAGCCTCCTCCTCCTATACACGTCTACACTCATCGTTTTCTCTCTAATACCCCGGGACAATTTCCCTCTACTGATGAAGCTTCACGATCAGTTGATCCGACCACAACTCCCACGCAAAATGCAATCTCGTCGACCACTCAACCTCTCTCTCATTATGTCTCCTTTCACTGCTTATCTCCAGAACTTCAGAGGTTTGTGGCTGCCTTGTCATTTATTTCCACCTCCTCGTCTGTGCAGGAGGCTCTCCAGCATCTGAGGTGGAGGTCCGCGGTGGATGATGAAATGGCTGCCCTCTGGGCCAATCAGATATGAGACTTTGTCTCACTTACTCCTGTCCAATCTCGTGTGGGTTGTAAATGGGTCTTCATTCTTAAGCACCGCCCTGATGGGACAGTTGAGCGCCTCAAATCCTGTCTTGTGGCTCGTGATTTCACTCAACAACATGGCTTTGACAAAGAAGAAATGTTCTCTCTAATCGCTAAGTTGAATACGGTATGGATATTGATCTCTTTGGTTGTCCATAGTTATTTGCAGTTGCATCAACTGGATATCGAGAATGCCTTCCTTAATGGTGATCTGGCAGAAACTGTCTATATGTAGCAACCTTCTGGTTATGAATCCACGGGGGAGTCTCTTGTCTGCCACCTCAAGAAATATATTAATGGCCTCAAGCAATCCCCTCGGGCTTGGTTTGACAAGTTCAGTCGGGTCACTCGGGACTTTGACTTCATTCGGAGCTCGGTCGACTTCTCCTTATTTACTCGTTGACGCTCCACAGGCATGATAATACTACTTCTGTATGTTGATATTCTTCTTACGGACGTTGATCTGAATGACATATCTATGATCAAGAAGCACTTGGCCTCACATTTTTAGACCAAAGTTTAGGCCGCCTCCGATATTTCATGGGGATTGATGTAACTCGTCGACCGGATGGACATGTTCTATCTCAATAGAAATATTGTCTCAATCTTCTTCGATGCAGGCTACTCTGATTGCAAGCCTACCGACACACCTATAGATGCCAACCACAAGCTATGTGCCCAAGCGTCCGACTATGATCTGCTTCTTCCTAATCTGGATTACTATTGTCTCCATGTTGGCAAGCTTATCTACCTGACGGTCACACGACCCGATATCTCATTTGTTGTTGGTGTGGTTAGCCGCTTCATGCATGCTCCACAGATGTCCCACCTCCAAGTTGTAGAGCAAATCCTCTGGTATCTGAAGAATGCTCCAGGACAAGGTCTTGTTTATAAGCGCTCCACGCCCTTATCATTAATTACTTATTATGAAGTTGATCATGTCGGTTCTCTTGATGATTGTCGGTCTATGAGTAGTTATTGCACATATTTTAGAGGACACCTATTTACTTGGAGGAGCAAGAAGCGGGCAGTGGTGGCTCGCTCCTCTGCGGAGGTTGAGTATCGCTCGATGACATTTGTTGTTTCTGAACTCACGTGGCTAGAAAGTCCTCTTACTGACCTTGGTGTCAAGCTTCCCTTTCCGGACATACTCTACTGTGATAGTCAAGTTATCATTTATATCGCGGAGAATCCAGTTTTTCATGAACGTACCAAGCATATTGAAGTCGATTACCATTTCATCTGGGGGAAAATTCAATTTCACAAACTTGATTTGCGACATACACCCACAGCCGAGTAAATATTTGATATCTTCACAAAGGCCTTACCGCGCCCCCTTTACCGCCAGTTCATTTCCAAGCTTGGCGCTTATGATCTGTATGCGCCATCTTGCGGGGGAGTGTAAAAGAATTAGAAATAAGGTCTATGTAAAGGTTTACTTTCTTGGCCCATTAGTGTTTTAATCATGTATGGATTAGTCCCACATCTTGATTTGGAGTTAAGAATTTATTCCTCCCTTCTATAAATATGTATACAAATACGTGTATCAATTGTTTTCACATGAAGTAATAATTTTTTTGAATTTCATATTCTACGTTTTTTTACGAATAGAAAGAATATGTGGCCTTTAAAAAAGCAATAATAAAAATAATGATAAAATATCACTAGATATGTTAAACCCAAATAAGAGGAACAAGAATAGAAAGAAAATGGAAAATATTCTCGTAATGAGGGAATAAAAAAAGATATAATATTAAATGAGGCATACAGTTCAAACATTACGGTCCACATGCAACCTACACTATTGCATAGAGAAAACATTGTGCTCCTCATACCTTCTGATTGCAAAAAAAGAAGGAAACTTTTCGACATTCACGGTAAGAAAAGAGTGAAATAATTAGGTGATGTTTTGAGAAACAGATGAAAAACTAATATCCCTATTCACTTCTCTTTTACAATGTGCCAGATATAGCTTGATGCATTACAAACAAAAATCTAAAAAATCTTAGCTTGAATATTGAACCAAAGAAATTGTCCCCTCAAATCCACTTGAAAAATGAGACCACAGTGAAAAAAACAGTAAATACCTTTGGGAATCTCTGAATATAATGGTTGTTCGGGAACATCAGTGCCAATCTGAAAATTATACAAAAAAACTCTCAAAACGATTTTCTAACACTGAAATTCTTGCACCAATCTGTGAATTACTATGAAACATATATTAACAAGAATTAACAGTAATACTTGAACTAGCAAAGGGCTGATGAATTTTTACTTCTTTTTTACTTTATTTCATATTTCTTTTTTTTTTCTTTTTTTCTTTTTGATAGGGCTGTGCGTGTGTGAAACCCCGTCACAAATTATTGCATCCACTCTCCCCCTTGGGGAGATGGTAGAACAACGCCCATTCAAAGTGCAATGTAAGCCATGGGTCTAGGCTACATGCATTATAAGTCACCCACTTAAACCCCACCCAGATAAATTTGGTGTGAAGCTTGACAAGCTCTTAGAAATCACAAAAAGTATCAAATTATCAAAATTATATCACAAACATGCAAATAAAAACTCGACTAAACCTCTATTACAGCATTGCAGCTACTTGCCTCATCAAAATTAGTATCTGGTACAAGGTTTCTATCACAAATTATTCCACCTGACCTCTTCCATGTCTCCTTCTCAAACAAAGAAATTTGGCGTCCATTAGAATCTGATGCATTTTCTTTACAATTATTCTTATCTGCCTCCAAAATCTCATCTACCGGAGAATGCACCTCATCCTCAGAACTCGGCTGTTTTCCATTTGGAAAGAGTGGAATGCAAGTGATTTGAGTATCCGGAGAATTTGGATCAAGATGAATAGCATCTACAGGAGAAAAAGGGTGCATTTCCTGACTTTTACTTGATGAAGAATCTTCAAGATCATCGCATTGAAACAACAGGTTTTCATCTTCAGTAGTGCTTTGCAACATGTGCCTTTTCAAGATTGATATTTTATCAAGTCTACTCTGTATATCAATAAATGGAATGGGCTTTTTCAAGACTGATAAATGATCAACTGGATTTGTTATTTCCTCTGCATCAAGCAGCTTAGCATTCAAGGTCTCCTTCTCTGATTTCGATATCTTATCTACTCTAAGATCTTCAAAATCAGACTTCAGGTTCTCAACCTTAACATTCATGTTGCACGGAAAATTTTTTGTTCTATCATCACAGAAATCCTTGTGACTGGAACCAAGTTCCTCCAAATCATCACTCTGCTTATCTCCATCATGATTGGGCGAGAATAATGGATCTCCCTGCCGATCTATCACTGAAAAGCGCCTCTTCGGGTTTGATAACCCATCAACTCTAGTTGCTCTAGAAACAGAGGAAACCGGTATAAGTTGGTGGCTTTCAAATTTATTTTTTGCGGCTATAGAGGACGGAAGGCCTTTTGACTTCACATAAATTGGATTGATCCGCAGGGAATCCCTCACAAAACTTGCTATGCCTGATTCATCGTTATTTAATTTTCTACATTGAGACAAGAGCCTCTCCAATTCATCCATTTCATCCACATCTGAATCTGTTAAAGGCATGGAAAATAAAGATCATGAATTTCAAAGAAAGTAGCAAGGTAAAATAAAGTAACAGCATTTAGAAGTATACCACAAGTCTTTGCATTTACATCAAGTTCGCTTTCTGGTTCAACCGTTTGTGAATTCTCAGTTTGGCTAATTTCTCTGGAACATGATGCCATATTTAGTTCACTGATATTTAAATCATTAGACAGGGCGGAGTTTTCCATCTGAGAAGCCTCCATAGTAGCAATATTACTTCGAAATTTGAACACATATTTCATCCTGATAGAAATACAAAGATATGGAATCAACTGAATTTTGGTTATGCTTAATGACACCTATTCAACAATACAATAAGCATGTAATGCATATTCTTCCTGAGAAAAACAAAGAAATGAAAGAAAATGAATCTTGGTTATGTTTAATGACACCTTTTCACCAATTCAATAAGCACGCAATGCATGCTTAGGAATCAATCAATTTATCATATGTGTAGAATTCAGAGTAAAACATGGATCATGAGTCTCATGAAAACAGATGAAAATTAAGAAAAAGGAGCTTCAAAATAAAACAATCAATCAAATAATCTAAAATACTAATTTAATTGAATTACTTGCTTTTAGGAAGCGTCTTTGACAATCAGCGAGTGCATCCCAAAGGGAAGATTGACAAACGCACACTCAAAGCCTCAAAGGGAGAGGAGAGTTCAACACAAGATAAAAGTGAACTCTGGAATAGTAAAAATTCACAAACAATATAATAAGTTTACAATAAAAGAAAATTTTGAGGTAACTTCTTCACAAAAATGCAGGCTATTTATTCTGAATAATTAGAGAAACAAAATTCTTCGAAGGATCGATCGTTCTTAACATAAAATTTGCATCAAGAGAAATTATGCTGAATATTTACATGAAGAAGCCTTTCAGTATCTTAAAGCATGATTTTTTTAGATGTGAACTATGCAATTGAGTTAGAACCACTGAAATTTATTGAAAGATACAAAGTTTTGAAGCAATGGCTTTGGATGGTACATCACATCATCCAACAAAACTATAGAATACCCTTCGAATTCAGAAAGTCCAGGGCGGCGTTGACGATCTCTTCTACTTTGAGGTTGGCTGGGTCTCGGAGCAGCTTCTCCCTTTAGCTTCTTTACCTCCTTCTCTGCATCTGTAACGAAGCCATGAAAGATGATGAAATAAATATGCCAAATGCAGATTATAATTTTTACTGAAGAAAATATTGCTCTGTGAGCACAGAATTACTTTCAAGCATCCTATAAGTTGAGAAGTACTCCATTGGATCGGTGATATTCTCAAGGCAGCTGTAATCTATCACTGGCCAAGATTGACTATCTGCCACAGAATATGTTAAAATAAGGTTTCCACAAAGAAAATAGACATGAGGATAATTGTCTATGGTGGTAACTATCAACGGACTTTTTTGGAAAATGATGCCTTACTTGATTCAGCACAATTTGCCCTCCTGGACAAGTCGGAGGTCCCTACCTGGGAAACCTCAACAGCAGCAGGTATAGCTGAAAAGTTAAAGATATTTCCCTCCCTGATAAAAAAAATAAAGAGAAATTAAAATAACTGGAACTTCATAAACTTAAAGCAGATCAACTTTCAACTATTTGACAAGCATAAAAGCTAATTTATGAATACATCTTACTATAGAATATCAATTAGGTTTTAAGGCATCACAAAATTAACATAAATTGACTATGGCTGTCAAACTACTGAATGAAAAGATTAAATAGCATAAAAATGAAATTCTGGTTCAAATATCCACTACAGTGATTACTAATGAGTAGAGCGAAATTTGTATATATCTTTCCACTAGTTAAATACAATGAATGAATACAAATATATAGGAGGGAGAAAGAGAGAGGGAAACCTTATACATGATGTGGGACTAAAGAGAAGAGAGAAAAAACAAGAACCGAATGGGCTCCAATATGGGCCTTTACATGGGTTTTTCTAACACTCCCCCGCAAGCTGGAGCGTACAAGTCGTAGGCACCCAGCTTGGACAGGAATTTATAAAATAGGGTACTTGGTAGGGCCGTGGTGAGAATATCAGCAACTTGATAAGTACCCGGAACATGCTTTAATTCTATCTTCTTCATTTGAACTTTCTCCCGGATGAAGTGGCAGTCCACTTCAATGTGTTTCGTTCTTTCATGGAAGACCGGGTTCTTAACTATGTGCATAGCAGCTTGACTGTCACATAATAAGATAGCTGGTGAGGAAAGTTTTACTCCTAGATCAACAAGGAGACTTTCAAGTCATGTGAGTTCCGAAACAACTGATGTCATCGAGCGGTATTCTGCCTCAGCTCAAGATCGAGCAACCACAGCTTGTTTCTTACTACGCCAGGTAAAGGTGACCTCCAAAGTAGGTACAAAATCCACTAGTGGACCGCCGATCATCCAGGGAACCAGCATAATCTGCATCAGAGTACGCAACCAATGTTGGAGTAGAAGACGAGGTTTTGTATACCATCCCTTGACCAGGGGCTGTTTTCAGATATCTTAGGATGCGTTCGACGGCATGAAGATGGGACATTCGAGGGGAATGCATAAATCGGTTGACAATCCCAACAGCAAAGGATATATCTGGTCTCGTGACTGTTAAGTAAATCAGTTTCCCAACAAGTCATCGATAGTACTCTGGATTTGGAAGAGCGAGATCATCATCAGTGGCATGTGCACGCAGCTTGTGATTGGCATCCATAGGAGTGTTAATCGGCTTGCATCCAGAGTAGCCAGCATCCTGAAGAAGATCGAGACAGTACTTTCGTTGAGAGAGGACAAGTCCATCAGAACGTCTTGCGATCTCAAGGCCAAGGAAGTATCGAAGGTTCCCCGGATCTTTTGTTTGAAAAGCAGAGCTAAGGTGTTGTTTGACCTCTTGTATCCCCTTTGAGTCATTTCCAGTGATGAGGATGTCATCAACATATACTAACAAGAGAACTGTTCCTATTGTTCGATGTCGAGTGAACAGGGAGAAGTCAGCCGAGCTGCGAGTAAAACCAACCTCCCGGACAGCCTTACTGAACTTGTCAAACCATGCCCGAGGGGATTGTTTGAGACCATAGATTGACTTCTTAAGATGACAAACTCGAGACTCCCCCGTGGTCTCAAACCCGGGAGTTTGTTGCATGTACACAGTTTCTTGTAGGTCACCATTTAGAAAGGCATTCTTGATATCCAGTTGATGTAAGGGCCATTGGCGATGCACAGCCATGGAGAGGACACGAACTGTGTTGAGCTTGGCTACTGGAGAGAATGTTTCCTCATAGTCTAGACCTTGTTGTTGGGTAAAGCCGCGAGCCACCAGCCGGGCTTTCAGACGATCAATTGTCCCGTCAGGGGCATGCTTGATGACAAAGACCCATTTACACCAAACAGGAGTCTGGTCAGGAGGGAGAGGGACCAGGTCCCATGTCCAGTTAGCCCAGAGAGCTGTCATTTCTTCGTCCATGGCTGCCCGCCAGCCTGGATGTTGGAGAGCGTCCTGCACAGAGTTAGGTACAGAAATAGAAGATAATGAAGTAGCAAAGTGATGAAGCGGTGTGGACAGGCGATGTAAGGATACATAGTTCGTCATGGGATGAGCGGTGGACGCTGGTGTCGGATCAGCAGGTCGCAAAGTGTCAGAGGTCGAAGCCGACTGCAATGGAGCGGCGGAGCGAGAAGGGTGACGGGTGTAGACACGGATAATAGGGGGTTTGTGGAAAGCAGGAGCCAAGTCGGGAGGGGGAATTGGTAGAGGAGTGGGAACGGGAATGACTGGTTGAGGGAAGGATTGTGGTGGATGAGGTGGTGTTGGAGTGGTAACGGGAATGACTGGTCGAGGGAAGGATTGTTCTGGAAGAGGTGGTGTTGGAGTGGCGAAGAAAGGTTGGTCTTCCCGAAAGGTAACATCAGCAGAAACGGTCACTTTACGGGTAGCAGGAGAGTAGCAAACGTAACCTTTCTGAGTACGGGAATAACCAACAAACATGTGTTTTGCCTCCCGGGGAGCCAACTTGTCCGTAGACGGACCCAGAATGTGAACGTAGCATGTACAACCAAATGTGCGGGGTGTGAGAGAGAATGTCGTAATGGAGGGGAACAGGAGGCTAAACGGAGTAGCATGCTGAAGGACAGAGGAAGGTAGGCGGTTAATGAGATAACATGTCGTGGACAGCGCAAAGTTCCAATAGACTTTGGGTACCTGCATGTGAATCATGAGAGATCGAGCAACATCGAGCAGATGCCTATTTTTACGTTCAGCAACGTCGTTTTGTTGTGGAGTATAGGCACACGACGTCTGGTGAATGATCCCAAATTCGGAGCAGAGATTTGCAAAGTCATGGCTAGTGTAGTCGCGAGCATTATCAGTCCTGAGAGTTTTTATATTTGCAGAAAACTGTGTGCGAGTCTCCAGAACGAAAGCTCGAAAAACACAATGAAGCTCTGAGCGATCACGAAGTAAATACAACCATGTTGTGCGAGAATAATCATCTATAAAGGTGATGAAGTGGCGATAACCAGAGATACAAGGAACTTTGTATAGGCCCCAAACATCGGAATGAATTAAAACAAAAGGAGCAGAGCTCCGAGTACAGTGAGAAGGAAAAGAGGAACGATGTTGTTTTCCCAAAATACATGAGTCACACTTAAAAGGAGGAAGAGAGATATTTGGAAGAGCCCTCTGAAGGACAGGATGAGTCGTTATAAATGGTATCATAGTCGGACCTCTTGCAGTAAGACGTGTGGTTCTAAGACAAACCAAGTGGAAGTTGGTAGGCATGTGACGTCCGGTATTCAATGAGGGCGGAAAGTTTCTTTAGGGCCCTGAAGCCCAAACAAGCAACAGCTCTAGACAAACTTCTAGGATGGCATACGTCTAGGTGAAAGGAGGTGCGAGAATAAATTGAATCTCACATAAAAATTGAAGGAAAGTTAATGGACTTAAGTAATAGGTTAGATCTCAAATATTAGAGACTTTTTTCATAGAAAGTGGTAAAGTTATGTTAGGAACTCCATAATTAAGTGAGCTTTGGGTGGGAGAAATTTTGGGATGATTGACAACCTAGAAAGTACTGATATGACACCTCAGAAAAATGATAAAGTTGTCAGGTTCCGTTTATCATAGGCTACATTGAACCAAAGAGGATAATACCTCTGATATTGTGAGTTGAGTCACTTCTATCATTTTTTATTCAAAAACTATGATGGCAATACTTAATGGTAGAAGATCATTAAAAATGTACATCACTTAACTAATGATTATCATTGTAGACTTATATATATATATTGTATATAAGTGAGTCTACATGTTTAGTCTCACATCTCATGTGGGAGTTTAGTCATGCCATAAGGCTTCTATATAAGTGTACATAGATTCAAATTTGAAAATATTAGATTTACTCTTCCCACAACTTGGGAATTACCCGAGCAATCTCACTGAGTTGTAACAAATCTGCTTGATTACAACTCTAGACACGAAATTTTTGTCAGCGATCATTGTTTACGACTGATACCTCTAATACTTGTGCCTTCAACACAACTCGACTCTATTCCAGGGTGAAATCCATGTCCCTGCTCTCGTAAGTAGCTCTCTTAGTCACAGCTTCCACAAGCCACTTGTAGAAGCTTGTGGTCCTCTTTCTCGTTCATTGTTGCCTCTCGATCTTCCCACTACAACAAAATTCGCACGACAAACTTCCCTCCAGACATCTTCTCGGCACAACACTATTCTCGTTGCCTATCTCAAAACAAACAAAAATACACAACAACAACAACAACAACAACAACAGAACCCATATAGTCCCCAATCATTGGGGGTATGGGCGGGGGAAGATTGGAAACAGACCTAACCTTTGGCACTATGCACAAAGTGGCTTCTCTCAGAGGAGAAAGACCTAACCTTTGACAATAAATGCACAAAGTGGTTGCTCACAGAGTACCACTGAAATAGTGGCCCCCTATACCGTCGCGTTTGCTGCGGAATCATGCCCTCAAATCAAAGCCAAAGACATCAGTGAAGGCAAACCCAAGAATCCATTTTGATTTATGTGCACATAACCATGCTTCCTTCATTCAGCATCCAGAGCATTGGTGAAGCACAATAAAACAAACAAAAATACACAATAAAATAAAAAAATGCAAAGAACGAAAAATGTTACGACCGGCGATCCACTCGGGATGAGCAGTCCCGATCGTCAGTAGGTCCGTGATCGGCGGGAATAGACTCTAACGGATTGGGTGGCCCTCTCCCCACATAAACAAATACAAAGCATATCAAAATTCACATTAAGAGACATGTCAAAATGAAATATTATCCCAATCTAATATGAGATAAATAAAGTAAAAGTGTTAAACAATAGATAAAAGGGAAATGTAAGACCAAGGAATTGTTTTATCAGAGGTATGTGCCCCTTCAAAATAGTACAACCCTCGTTCTCATGTCTTCGGGCAAAAATCTTCTTTCCATAAAAGTCCTAAAAAACTAAAGAGTGGGGAAATGATGATATAGCTCAATAGAAAGAGCTAAAGCACCAAAAACACATTTGTAGATAATTTATGAGAAATGTGGATGAGCAATGAGATAATGATACACATGTCATGTGCTCAGTAGCACTAGTTGATAGCCCATCAAATAGGCAGATAAAATAACAACAATACTAGAAATGGATGCAATAGACCAAGAAATATTAGTGGCATTGGATGGATGGACTTGGGAGGACTGGAATGTGACATCCTTGAAATTTTAACTTTGATTGAAATTATATATATAACGAATAATAATACAATAAATAAATAAATGTACAAAAAAGAAGTTTTAATCATTCATAAATTAAAATATCAATATTGATTTAATTTCAAAAAAATTAATCATCTTTGTGCATTATACCGTGAGATACAAAAGAATTTTTTTTTAACTGATCTTATGATTAGATCACAAACTTGAAATCAAAGAATATACATGAAGCATTGACGCATGGTAAGCTATGAAAGCGGCATCTAATAATGCAAGCCTAGGTGCGGTGTCGAGGAGGTAATCCCTAACGGCTTGCTCGACGTGCGGGAATTGACTTTGGGGAATTGGTATTGCGGATTAATAAACCAATTGTAGTGTTCCACGAAAACTTACCCTCCCCCTCGGTTTTGCGCTGAATCGCTCTAGACGGCGAGGCTCTCGACAGCTCCCACGATCAAAGCTTGATCGCCCATTCTTCCTCTAGGTACCGTTCTTCTTCCTCTCCCACTTCTCCTATTTCCTCTTCTTCCCCTTTCGATTCACAACAGTTCGTTGCTAGTGTAGGCATCGCTCATAGTGAGTTGGAGAGTGTCATCAAGAGTCTTCGTGATTTTGAAATTGTTGATGCTCAGGTTGAACCTTTCGAAGAACCTCTCATACCCTCAATCACTGTGAATGTAACCCAACAATTTCAATTCCGTGTCCAAGAATTCCAGTAGGATCAGTGGTTTCTTAAAAATGAGGGTAATACCGATGCAAGGGAGGGAGGAGGGATCACAGACCGGAGGTCTAGCGGTTTAAAGCTCCCCCCCCCCCCCCCCCTCCCCCGGAATTCTAGAGAGGAGCTCTAGGTCTAGAATTTTGTTCACCGAAATTTTTATTCTTGCATAAATGATAGTACTTGCATTAAAAGGAAATCATGAATTTTATTTAGTCTCTTGTGTCTGCAATTGTTGATGCAAGGAAATCCTGAATTTTAACTAGTTTTTGTGTCGGCGTTTATATCTTTGTTTTCTTATCAGCTGTACGATTTGTAAATGTGGAAACTACATACATTGTTTCATGCAGAACTATTCTGCCAAAAGAACAGGTAAGAACAGGCGAATGACTTCCAAGAGTATTTTTTTACCAATCAAAGAGTATGTGTAGTTTTCTACATGAATTATATACAATCCAATCATTACAGCATATACATGAAATGTCTAGTTTATATAAATTGATTAGGTCTCTAAGCTTTCTGTCTATATTAAACTCAAGAATGTCTCATTAATTTGGAATCTTATGTCTGTGGTCTGAAATTTATTTTGATATGTGGTTGTTGTTTATATACCGTTTTTATGGATTTGAACTTGCTTGTGTTTTTCAACTACAGTTTCAATTAATATTTGGTTCATTTTTAAGAATTACAAAATTTCAATTACTTCGAATGAATTACATCCTGCAACCGAACAACATTTTCTATTAATTCCAATTCTAACTAAATTTCATCCTGCAGTCGAACAACAAATTGAAATTATGCACAAAGCCAATTCATGCATATATTGATTTTCGTCGTAAAGCCAATTTTTTGCATCCAAACGGACCCTAACTAATCTTAGGAGTATATATGTAGTCAACAAGTGATCTGATATCTGATGGAAAACAATAATAAGAATCAAAAACACGCAGTTATCATAATGCAAAGAACAAATTAATCTATAAAAGCAAGTGGGTGTGGCTTATTCCGCGCGAGTGACTTGAAGTTCAAATGTGAAATGAAGCAAAAAAGTCCTGCAAGAAATAATTAATCTCAAGACAAATACATTAGTAAACAAACATCCAAAATCATATAAGACTCTCAGCCCGTACAATAATGAAGTACAATAACATCAAACAACTAGTACTCACGAGGGGAGGGGAAGCAGACAGAGAGGATGTGGAGATCTTGTGGTCGTAGGAGCGGCGGCGACGATCCGGAAGGGTAACGGTTGCCCCGGACTGGTTTAGAGCTGTTTAGAGGTTGTTAAGGTTGTTTGTGGTTGTTTTCTGAAGGGTCGCGGGGTTGGGGGTTGTATGGTGGAGGGCGGTAGGATGCATGGCAACTAGAGGGGAATCAGAGAGGTGATGGAGGTTTGGGAAGGGTTGGTCAAAGGGGCAGTGGCTGTGGAATTAAGAGGGTGGGAAAGAGGCAGTGAGTCTTGGAGTGGCTCAAAAAGGGTTAGGCAGTAAGGAAAACCAACAAAAGTTGTTGTAGGGGCGGGAATTAGGTAGATCGGCGTCTGGGAGAGGGGTTGGAGGTGGCTGTGATTGGGTCGACAAGAGGAAAACAACAAGGAATGTTGTTGTGGGCAGGGTTATGCGGGCCGACTGGGAGAGAGGTTGGATGTGGATTTAGGGATGATGGAGAGGGGTGGCTAGCAGCGATATGCAAGGAAACAAGGATATAATCCCTAGGAATCGTCACCTTAGGGTTTCGTGGAGTCAGGATCAAGAAAGTTCGATGGATTCCGAGGGAAGAATCCTCCAAAACCTGTAATGAAATGAAAACAGCCCCCTTTCCCTCTTATTTATACTAAACCTACTTAGGGCACCCATCATGGATGGCTATGATTGTCCATACACGATAAGTGTCCGATTTCACTAAATAATACATCAAAAAAATATATCAAAAAAATACATCGAAATGTCTAAACGACACTCCGGATGCAATTGTGGACTCAAATCATCCAAATGATGATTCGATTGACGCCTCTTGCGATAATAGACACGTGTGAAACCCACTAGGCGACGACCCACATGCGATGAGTGATCCCCCATCAAGCTTCTTGAAACAAAGATTCATGAACCACTTATTGAATTTCCTACCAGTGTAGTGTAAGGATCATGAGTTGCCAATAAGGACGTGAGTATTATATTGTGAAATTTAATAATTTAAACCATCTTCGACCTTCCTTTTACGTTTTCACCTAGAGTTTGCCTTTTTTTCTCGTTCGTATTCAGCTAGAGGCAAGAGCTCATCCTTTTCACCTAGAGCTTAATAATTTGAAAGCTCATATGTGATGGGCTGATATGGACTGTGGCATACTAGTATAAAACATGGGTAATGGGTAGAAAAAAAATCATTTTTCATTCAAGGCAAATTGGGACGGTCTAAAATATCACCCAAAATGGCGTTTTGCCTTTTGAAATAACAAATGGCATGCACAATAGAAATAATTTTAGTGCAATCATTTCATGGTTGAGACCTAACTTTTATGACAGCAGAAAAAATACAAATTGAGAAGCACAATAATGATATTGCGACACCTAAATTCTACTAACTACGAGAAACTGTTCAAAATGCAACACATGCAGAAATCCCAATGGTTCATAATGAAGGTTGGTAAGAAAAGGGATTGGCAATGACAAATGCAAAGTTGTTTGTCTACCTACTTCCTTGGAAGTTGATGCACGGGGGACAACATGCCACACTCACTAGTATAAACAAGAGAAATATCTGTTACAATGGGGCCATTGGTCCATACAAATTACAAAAAGAACTGGACAATAAAATTTATACACAATAAATACATAATCCAACACCCCACTGAAGTCGTTACCATCACGGAACAACCGAGAACTAAAACCCTACATGTCTTGCCAACTTCAGACCACGTTGGCTACTATTGATGTTTTGTCCAAAATTAGTTTGCCATTGCATCCCCCTCACCAACTTTCTCTGAAAGGACACCTCCCATAGGTTTATCGGGGCTAACCTCATCTTCACCACCATTGTGCTTACCAGGACACTTAGGTCTACCGAGGCTTACTATCGACACAGGCTTTTCCCAACAATACTACTCGATTTTTATAACAGCAAGCTTTAATGTCGCAAGTAAGTAGACAACAAATATGCCCGCAAGATTTAAACCATTATGGAACTAGTCTATAAATAACATCACCTCGTCAATGAGTTCATCACATGTACCAACAATCAGAGTCTCAAAGACCTCCAACTGTCCATCCAAACTCTGGAGCAATACTTCTTGCTCCACAAATTTTTTGGCTACACTTATTATACTATTCATGCATTCAAACACAACAACCAAGCCATTAATGCACCTTCGCGCGTCCTATGTGCTTCCATTTACCAACTCTCTAATATTTTTCTCCCCCCCCCCCCCCCACACACACTTTAAATTCCTCAACAACCTTTGTGTCACAATTCCATACAACTCCACCTACCGACAACTACATGTTGACACCCTTAGTCACGCGGCCGACCCCCTCTCTATCACATCATCAATGGCCTTATATATCATTGCAATTGCATTCTCTTACTTATCGATGCCACCTCTATGAATGCATCTTCAAACAATTTCACGCCATCCAATTGAGTGTCCACTCAGGCTTTCTCGATATACTTGCCGCATCCATGACTCCTTATGGACTGGGCAACAGTGTGGCATCCACCAATGGGTCATTAATGCATATTTTACAACCAAATCAAGTTAGCAGGCAATCCCCCCCATAGGCCTACAACCCCTACCCATCCCACGAGAAATTTGGAAATACATTTCCATTGTCTTGATCTTACACTTTCCCATCCCATTCGAAAAACTAATATGTTGGGGAATACGCCCACTTTATACCTCTTCACACCTCTTCACGCTCATTTCATTGTTGCAATTGTTGTTGACCTATCTTATTACTCTGTCTTTAAACTCCATGGCGGCAACCTCGAGAATTTCTCTAATTAACACCCTCAAACAGATGACCAAACTGAATTATTTTATCGAATAATACATTTGTGACTTGTGTTTGAACAAACATCACCAATGGCGTCAACACTCTGTTGCGTCAAATATCCATATCAATTTGTTGTCTCGGTGACTCCCTTCAAGGCTCCATGCGTTCGTGATCTTCTAGTAATTCCCGCTTATATATGCATGATTCCCGCCAAGTATGTCATAGAATATCACCTTAACCGAAACATTGACCAAATTTTGGGGTATAAGTTGCTTGAACTAAACCCAGGTTATATCAGGGTGGCCTAGACTTTTAAGTACGTAATTCCACAATGCAATAGAATAGTTTCTTAACTCTTACCCACAGTATACTAAAGATAAGGAGGAGAAGAAAACTATATTATCTTACCCTTCAGCTCACGAAAAAATATTTTTAAGATGTATATACCAGCTTATGTAAGCTGCTACTAAAGAAATTTTTCATATTTCACCACTGAAAAGATTGTGCATGTAGTCATTGTGGTGTGAACTTGTGAGACTTTAATATATTTTATGAACTTACAAAAGAAATTCATCACATCTATTACATGCAGAATATTAAAAAAAATAGATCACTATGAATGAAGCACATTAGGCATAGCTAGCATGGCACCCTCATACATACCGCTCAACACCAGTAAGACTAGGACGACGTTGACGCACCCTTTTTGTTTGCAATTCCATTTGACCTTCACGACTTCTCTTAGCAGAAATAGCATTTTCCTCTTCAGAGCTCACATTTGGAATGCTTGAGAAGCTGCTATTTCCAATCATTTTTGCATTTTCAAGAACTTTTGAGAAGTTTTTAAGCGCCTGGCATCCACAAAAGTAGAACAAACAGTTAACGCCTGCCAAAAATTGAACACTGCTTCATGCTGAAAAACATACACAAACATGAAGGGTAAGGATTAAAGCCCTTATCATAGGATATAAGTATTTCACTACCAAGAGCAACTCAATCGCATCCAACATAAACAAAAACTGTTCCCAAGCTAATTAATGTAAACCAGTAACATATAAAGCTCGCTTCACATCTCAGACCCTCAAAATTCCAGATGATCCGAAGAACACATCGCAATCGCTTCGCAATCTGGAACTTCCAAGTATGCAAGCTCGACTTGAAAGCAGAGAGACTTGGCGAAGAACTTTTACCGTGGTTTTGAGGAGATTGGCAACGAAGTCCTGTTCCTCAGTCTCTGACGTCGCTGCTCCGGCGGAGAAGGAGGAGCCGAGGGTGCGGGGGAGAAGGAAGGAGACAGAGCAGTCGGCTAAAGGTGCGTCGGTGTCGGATTGGCCAATAGTAGTGGTCATTGATGCCGTTAGTTCGATCTAGAAACCCTAGGGAGAGCAAGAAGCCGACAGAGAATGGAAAGCGCGCAATCGGGAATTTGACTCAGCTCGGATATTTGAATCTGCGAGCACAAACAAATCAATGAACGGGCCGGAAAGTTAAAACTGAAACAGACCCTCCTAGTCCGGCGGGCCCAAAGCCCCTAACGGTCCGTTCGGTTTGAAAGAAATGGGTTTTGGTTTTTGGTTTTGGTTTAAGTAAATCAAAACTTGCGTTCGGTTCGCCGGTTTTACGCGTGAGTTTTGGAATCGCTGAAAACCCCGGTTTTCATTTTACCCTACCGCCAATTCTTCTCCAATCCCTCCATTTTTCACGCAGGTTTTCATCACCTCTTCCGCAGAGCTTCCGCTCGACGCCTCGCGCATGAGGATTATGTGTTTATGTTTGATCACAGTTTATTGTATTTCTACTTTTTATGTTTTGTGGAGTGTCACATTTTATCTGCTTTTGGATTCGTGGTTTTATTTCATGGAGTTTACTAGAACATTTTGTGGTTAATGAATGTTTAGTTCGTGTTGTTTTTATGTCTATTTTTCTTTTTTAAATTTTGTTTGCCCTACTGTTGGTAAAATTTTATGCAACAATTCTTATTTTATGCAATTCCTGTGAATGAATTACATCCTGCAGCCGAACAGCAAAATTGCTCAATTCCAATTCCTGCAGCTGAAAACCTTCCTGCAGCCGAACAGCTTAAAACCAAAACCCGCGATCCGAACGGACCCCAAGAGTTTGATACGACTTTAAAATACTTTAAATTAAAATAAAATTATTCTTTAATTTGAATATTACTGCAAGGAGACTTAAGAGAATAAGAGCAAAAGAAAATGAGAGCATTTTACAAATTTGATTTACAATGTTTTAGAATATGAATTGAGCTTGGGTTGAAAGGTAATCAAAAAATTTCGGCACGAAACTTGATCAAATATTTTTGATTGGCTTGAAATTGGATCGGGACAAAAATGAGCTCGATCTCGATTAACACGAGCTCAGAATTAATAACTTTGCAGTTAAGTGTGTTGGGTAGAGTAACTCTGGGATAGTTGATCTTCTGAGAAGTCCTCGTGTTGCACTGGTATTTTTCATGTAATCCCCTCACCCCACCCTGGGCAGTAGGCACCGACGAGAGATCTTATTGCACAATACCACGAACCCCTAATGACGAAGTGACTCTTGGAGAGCATATGTAGGAATATCTAAACTCCCCCCCCCCCCCCCCCCCCCCCACACACACACACCATTCATTCCAAACGTTATCAATTAGTGACAATGTTTGAATAATCCTCATATCACATCCCAAAAGAGTAAAGAGTTGACATGCTGAAGTATAAGAATAGCGGAAGATTGCATCACCACAGTACCACAACATGAATAGTAATATAATGAACGACAAAATCACATGCTCAAAATTAACATTTTAACCCTTTTTTAAACTGCGTTTAGATATTGATACTGATAATTAAAAAGTTATTAAATTCATAAACTGATTCTTGGCATAATCAATATGAAAACAACTAATTTCTATAAGAGATGTGGAGGAGTAAGTAGCCTAGCGAATGACCTTGGAGGAGAAGGCATCCCAGTTGGTATCGCGCCGACATTCCCTTCACGACGACATTCCTTGTTGTCAACATTGCTTTTCGACAATAAGCTATCGCTCACGGTAACGTTACCGTCGGGCGTTAGCTTTCTCATCAAGTCGACATTTCTTCTCGACGATAAGCTATTCCCTTCACGTCGATAAGCTCTTCCATTCACGTCAATATTTCTTCTTATCGATAGGCTACCGCTCGCGTTAACGCTAACGCCGGGCATTAGCTCTCTTTTCAGAGTTTTGACTCCATTCAGCATTCTACACATAGGGGTAGTGTTTCAGTAGTTCCTGCATACTATAAAAGCACGACAAGCATGATCAAATACATAATTTGATTTGTTATTCTCAAACCAAGAGATGCGGAACGCATGCTCCAACAATCTCCCTCTTTTGATAATAGCAAATCCTCTAGAAGAAAATTCAATTATTATTTGAGTGATGTTTATAGTAAATGATAAGCGTGATAAACGTGCATACTCTCCATAGATGGATGGGAGCCCTACATAGATGCATTTTATGATTTACTATCCTTAAATAATAGATTTCTTTAATTTATTCTCCTCTTTTGGTATTATCAAAAGAAGGTGGGGTAGAGTGTTAGCAATAAGTTTTATTGTGCACTACGTAGAGATGAAAGTAATATCAACTTTAGAAATAATTATTTAAAATAATAAACAAAGCGGAAAATAGTATAAGCATTCTTTAATTTGAACATCTTTAAGAATATTAAAGTATAAAATATAATGAGTTTTAAGTCAAATATGATGATATTTGAATTTAAGTGCAATAGATGCATTTTCATTGAAATTTTTAACATAAAATTTGCAAACATGATCGAAAATATCAAGAAAAGATATGCTTCACAATATAAAGTAATTTGCAATTCCAAGTAATAAATATTATAAAGATCATGTTTTGATATCTAATGCATTTACTCAAGTTTATATAGAATATTGTATATATGTGTTAGGGTCCAATTCTCATAAGTGGAAGTTTTATATAAGATAATGATGTGTACAAAAATGTGTTTTGATAAATTATACAGGTGTATTAATCAAACCACATAAAAGCATGCAATGCAAGAACATAATATTAAATAAACATAAATAATTTTACTTCCACAAATTTCAATGCACAAAAAGATTTTTTTAAAGAGAAGTGGTTCAATTTTTATTTGCACAAGACACTTTACAAATCTTTCCATATTTTTCAACCTCACAATGCTCATTAAGACATAATATGATGGTGAGTAGTGCTTACAGGAGTTATCCTTGTTATATTTTATTATTATTATTTTGTGACCAATGACTCTAAATTTACTTGTTTTGCAAATATAGAAATTTTATTTTTAAACCACATTTCTCTAATAACAAGTGCATGAAAGAATTCAATGTTGTGTAAGTAATCTATTTATGTAATTTTACATGTTAAGTTATTGTACTATAGAATCATGCAAGAATAAGATTAAAAACAGATGTATGTTATCAAAAAGTGTAAGTGAGATAACAATTATCAAATATGAAATATTACTTATACTTAGAGACATGTGAAAACAATTCTATACATGTACTCTACAATCAAATTCATTGCACATTATAAGATAAAATTCAAGACATGACATAATCGAAACAATGTTTTAAGGAAACTTGAAAGTAAAATCAAAATTGTAAATAATCCTTAAGTGATATATCTAATTATCCTTGACTTTGTCAATGAAGCATTGTTGCGGGTCGCTCAACGCTCTTCTAGACTAGTCGAGCTGAACCGCCTTAGCTCGAGACTGAGCTGAACGCACAAACAGTCAAAAGAGAGAACCAGCAGTAGATAACGAGATTTTTACGTGGAAAACCCGGAAAGGTAAAAACCCACGAGGCCTAGCACAGTTATGAATGATCCACTAGTGTTGTGAGTTAAAGACAGTTGTTTTTCGAGGTGACATGTCACCGCTCATTACAGAGATTTTGTTAAGTCCTCCAAATCCTCGGGAGTCGAGCGTGGTGAAACGTGCTCGAAGACAGCCTTGAGCAGAGCACTGCAGAGAAGCCTTGAGCAGAGAGCTGTGGAAGAGCCTCGAGCAGAGGGCTGCGGAGAAGCCTCGAGTGGAGCACTGCAGAGCAGCCTAGAGCGGAGCGCTGCGGAGCAGCCTAGAGCGGAGCGCTGCGGAGCAGCCTGAAGCGGAGTGTTGCGGAACAGCCTGGAGTGGAGCAGCCTAGAGCAGAGCGCTGCGGAGGAGCCTGGAGCAGAGCGCTGCAAAGCATCTTGGAGGAAAGCGCTGCAGAGCAACCTGGAGCAAAGCTTTGCGAAGCATCTTGGAGCAGAGCACCGCAAAGCAGTCTGGAGGAGAGCGCTGCGGAGCAGCCTGGAGCAGAGCCCTGCGGAGCAACCAAGAGCAGAGCCCTGCATATAGCAGCCTCGAGTAGAGCCCTCCATAGGAACCTGGAGTAGAGCCCTGTGGAGAAGCCTCGAGCAGAGCCCTCTAGAGGAACCTAGAGCAGAGTCCTGCGGAACAGCCTGGAGCAGAGCGTTGTGGAGCACCTTAGAACAGAGCGTTGCGGAGCAGCCTAGAGCAGAGCGTTGCAGAGCAGCCTGGAGCAGAGCGTTGCGGAGCATCCTGGAGTAGAGCATTGCTGAGCATCTTGTAGTAGAGCTCTGTAAAGCATCCTGGAGGAGAGCGCTACGGAGCAACCTGGAGTAGAGCCCTGCGGAGCAGCATGGAGCAGAGCGCTGCAGAGCAGCCTGGAGTAGAGCACGACAGAGCAGCCTGGAGCAGAGCGATGCGGAGCAGCTAACACGCTTACGGTAAGTGCACCTGTAGTACAAGTAATAAAAATTTGGGAGAGACTCCCCGAATATTGTTCTCAGAGGATTGCAAGTTGGGGTGTATGATTTCTCGTCAGGGAAATTGATTATAAAGATTTCTATGTTAATAATAAGAAGGGGGGTTTGATTTAGGTTTCCTAATTTAACAACAATAAAAGGAAAATACGGGCCGAGAGCACCGCTTCGCTTGGCGAGATGAAGTGCAGACCACAATGACGTGCTTCGGTAAGCGGATGGACGAGAAGGCTCGCGAATGGACGATTCGTAACCGGCGAAATGAGGGTCGTAAGCACCTCGTCACGAAACACGCAACTAGCAATTGCTAGTGCAGCGCACAATGTAGCGGTGGAGTGGATGGTGGAATGGGGCGCTCCTCAACTCACATAAACCACAATAAATCTCATAAGCATGAAATCACATTTACTATAATGAGGGTTTATGCACATCATCCAAAACAACACACATTCATAAGAAAAGATCTGAAGCAATACACAAGGGGAAAGAGAAAACCCAAGCTCGAAGACTCGCTGAAGGTTCTCGGTCGGAATCGTAGGGTTGTCAAGCCTCGTCCGAGCTCGGTCTTCAGTTGCCGCCCGGGGTTCAGAGGAGCGGTCACCTTCCTCCATGTTACCCGTCTTCTTCGTGGTTCAGCTCAAGATAGCTCTAGTTGGAGACACCTTGGATGCAACAGAAACTTTTCGTCAATGGTGTTCTTGAGCTCGTGGATGATGGAGGAGGCCGAGGAGGAAGCTTTGGCAGAAGATTTGCAAGAAAGCGATGGCTGGATATTCTCCTAGGTCGAGCGGTGGTGGAGCGATGAGAAGGGCGGACTAGAGCTGAAATGGCGGGCTCCAAAAGTCTTCTTTTTTCCGTCTCCCTCAAGCCAGCGGATTTCCTGGCTTTTATACTAAAATAGCAGAAATTAATTCACGCACAGTCGAACGCACGACCGTGCATTATTAACTTAAAAGAAAGCCCTGGAAGATGAAGCAGCAGCGCCCGTTCATTTTACTCACGCACGGTCGAAGCCGCCCGTGCGTAAAAACGCATGATCAATTCCAGATAGCCTAAAAACCAGACTTAACAGGTGATCGTGTGATTCCTTCGCGCACGGGCAACTGCCCATGCGTAAAAACGCATGATCAAAGACAGAACATCGTTTTCCATCACAGATGAGAGTGCACGAACGCAGCCGACCGTGCGTCAAGGAAATGCACGAACATGCGATTCATGCAGACATGAAATTTGGGTAAAAATGGATGAACCGTCCACCTGCATAATCATCAACACATCTGGGAATACCCCTCCAGCTCAATACGAATACAGAAAAAGGGTTAGGGAGCACCATGTGCTTACCCCCAACGACATGAAGCACAAAAGCATACCAAAACGGGCCTAAACATTACACAAAGCGTGGAAGTGAATACTAGAGAAATACAAGCGATTATAGCTCGAATAAGACGTGCACAAGAGTGAAAACTAGCATGGCTGAGTCCATAAAATAGTATAAATATTGGAATCATCACACCCCCAGACTTAACCATTTTGCTCGTCCCGAGGAAATCAATCCTTATGTGGATGGAAAAAAGGACTAGCTGGCTTAACAATTGCAAATGCGGAGTGCCATGCGAAGTCGCATGCTCGGGCGCATAGAAATGCAATAGAAGAAATTTTTAATTATACAAATAGTTTGTAATAATCTAAGAGCGTAATTATATATTATTTTTACTCAAAAGTTGAATCACGACGAATCGTCCGGTTATGCATAGAAAGAAAGTAAACTGATCGCTGAGGCGAACATTGCTCAAGATCGGTGCTCGGAACAACCTACATTGAAATCCATCAATGTCGGTGACCATAAGCTCACCTGGTCACACTCTCTCCACGACACTAGTTCGGTTCAATGCATGAGTCAATAGGACTTTAGGATAAACAAGGGGCTTGGGATTTGGTAAGATACACAATGATAAACATGAAGGCAAACGCACCAAACCCAAATGAGCTCACGCTAAGGAAACTATCCAAGCACCTCAATAAGCACACGGGTGCATCAAACCCCCAGACTTGAACCTGAAAGCATGGGTGTGTGCACCGCCTACTCCCAAAACAAAATTTTAATTGATTTTCAATTAAGCTATGTTCTTAATCACATCTTTTTTCCTTTTTTCCTTTTTTTAGATTTCCCTTTTTTTTTCTCAAGACTTTTTCAACGAAAATTCCGAGGAAGTGCAAACCACACTTTCACAAAAATTACAACGCATCAACACCCTCAATTGAAGATAATATAACACTAGAGCTCGGATTGGGTGCGACTAGGATTAGCTTTTAGGCTTTGGTGAAAAGTGACTGGAGCTGAATCAAGAGACGGGGTAGGCACAAAGGGGCTAGCAAGGATTATGATAGGGTCGGTATACAAAGCTCAACTTGGCCAAAACGAAGGCATACATCATGCTCACACATTGAACTAACTTATACCAATGCTTCGAGAGTCGCTTGGGGCAAGTTCTTAGCCACCGAGAAAGATAATTCTTCCTCCCGACTCGAGCAATACAAACCTAGCAACCGTCTACACACATTCCTACGCTACCGTCAGATTCACACCGGATTCACCACTTTTGAGTAGGATAATCAATTATTACGAAAATAGAAAAATTACAAAACTATATGCATAAAGAAAATTTTATTCTACACATAATTCTATGCAAGATGCGAGTACTCGACTAGAGCACTACGGGAGTCAACATTTTACTCCGTCTCACAATCCTAAGCCAGCACAACAATTTTCCAATCCTACAAAAGAAACGAGTTAGACTCGTTACGAGCCTACGATTAAGTGCGCTCTATAATGGGTGTTGTGGTGTGCGATGAAAATGATAATAAGAATAAGATTGTAACTTCTAGTATGATGTGCTTATGTGCACGTGCAAGCGGGAAATTACAAGCTATTATCCCCCAAACTTAAATCTAACCATCACAGAATGCAATGCTACAATTATGAAAAGAAGTAGGAAGAGAGATTACCCCATGCTCAGAAATGAGCATACCAGAAGATTGGCGTTAAACTGCAATATAGCTAAAAATGCATCTGGCATTGAAGTCGCCCTACCTGCAAGACAACATCTGTAAGTTTATATAGGATGTAGTCTAATTCACCTAGAAGGGGGGGTGAATAGGTCTTTTGATTTCTACTTGTTTGATATAGATAGTTAAAATTATTCTAAGCAAGTAATCATGCAAACCCAGAATACACACAAGTGTTTATAGTGGTTCCCCAAGACAGTGTGTCTATGGGTAGTCCACTCCCCCCCCCCTTTCACCCATCTAACAGTGTGTAAGACAGGGCCAACTCCTCCAAACTCAGCTCCAAGAGCTTACAACACAGATCCCTCAGGATCTCTCAGGTTTTCCCAAACCCTACCTCAGGCACAGCAACCCTACCTCAGAGGAAACCACCTCCTACAGCTCAGACCACCTCTAGGTCCTACCTCAAGCTGATCTCTCAGCTCTACAGTCCAGGCTATTCAGCCCTACCTCAGATCTCACAGATCCTACCTCAGAGGACTCAACCTCCTACAACTCAGACCACCTCCTGGTCCTACAACCTCAGGCCAAATGGCCCTACAAACTCAGGCCTAACCGCCCTACAAACTCAAGCAAAAAGCCCTACAAAATCAGGCAAAAAACCCTACAGTAAAAGAGTATTTAAGCTTACTACAGCAGACAATACAGAGAAGAAGTCTCATGTAGTTCCTGCACAGTTTGTGCTTTCTTGTAGCTGGAGATGATAATGGCAGCTACAACCTGATCTTCCTCTTCAGTTGAAGGATGGAAGATCACCTTGCTCCTTCTTGTATAGGAGCTATCTTTATCTCTCAGTTTCTTCTTCCTTGTTCAGTGAGCAGGAGGAGAATGACGAGAACTGGGTCGTCAATGGAATAGTGAAGATGTTAGCATTCGACCAGTACATCTCAAAAGTTCCTTAACTCTTTCTTTTATACACCCTTGATCTTCAACGGCTCTCAGTCGTCCTTCTGACTGATATGGGAGTGGTTAGTGGACCCCAAAATACTTTTCCGCAGCTTGCGCCAAAAGCAGAACCCGCCATATCACGTTTGAACTGTCTCAGCGGTTGGGCTGAGAAGGCTTCCTCTTCTCAGCGGATTCTGTCGATCTACAGAGAATATCCTGCGTTCGACGAACTACAATCTACGTTCAACGAACTCGCCAAACTGCGTTCGATGAACTCGCCAAACTCTGCGTTCGACGAACTTCATTCTTCGTTCGACGAACACGTCAAGTCTCAGCGTTTGCTTCTGTCCCGTCTCTACATTCGACGAACTGCATTCTGCGTTCGACGAACTTACCAAGTCTCAGCGTTTGCTTCTGTCCTGTCTCTGCGTTCAACGAACGGCATTCTTCGTTCGACGAACTCCATTCTGCGTTCGACGAACTTCATTCTGCGTTCGACGAACACACAAAGTTTCCTCTATCTGTAGCTCAGCTTGCCCAGATGCCTTCTCAGCGGCTCCTGGTCTTGTCTCAGCGGTTTAGCTGATACAGTGAGACCTTCTCAGCTGATTAAATAGCACGCCTTTGAATCCATTCCATTGTATGGAATATCATCTCCCTGTACAATACTTGAGACAAAATAGAATGTATCAAATACAATATGTACTTAGCATTGTGAGTGATGCCTCTTCAAATTAAGGGAACATTGAGGGCAATATTCCCAACAATCTCCCCCTATTTGAAGAAGGCAGAACATTCCCAATGCTAAGGTACATAGCCAACAAAAACATATCATGAAAATGATCTATATAGCATTCATGATAACATTGCTTCTAAAAAATAATATTATTTAAGCATTCTATCAAAACTCATGACAACATTCTATATTAAGCTTTGACTAACTCAGAGGGCAATCCACTCAAAGCTAACTCTGAGTTGGTCTTAGCATTGGACATCACCCCCTTTCTGGTTTCTTCAACTATTTTACCCTCTAGGGATAGGGAGGCGGCAGCTACAGACCCTGAGAGGGTTTAGAAAGCATTTTCCAAATCCCCCATTAGGTCATCCTACATCTTCTCTGACCCTCTTAGCATTTGCCAACTCCCCCTCAACCTGAGCAGAACTTGCTCCCCCTCAATGTGAGAACTATTATCTTTAATAGATGTTCTTGTTCATTTTGAACAACCCTTTCTAGCTCCCCCTCAATGTGAGTATTATTCTACATTTAACATTCCTAGTTCAATCTTGAAAGCATTAAACTTAGCCTCATCCAATGGCTTAGTGAAGATATTAGCCACTTGACTGTCAGTGGGGACAAATTGAAGGCAGATATCTTTATATTCAACATGTTCTCTTATAAAATGATACCTTATCTCTATGTGTTTAGTCCTGCTGTGAGAGACAGGATTCTTAGCAATAGAGATAGCACTGGATGAGTCACAATAAAGAGGAGATTTACTTACCTTGAGGTTATAGTCCTCTAGCTGGTGTTGAATCCACAATAGCTGTGCACAACAGCTCCCCCTTGGCTCCCAGCCTTGCCTTATTCTTTATGATTTTGTCATTTTCATCTAACTTGATTCTATCATGTGCCTTGAGCACCCACTGTCCAAGAACCAAATTTGGGTGAGGCTGGTACTTGAACTATCCTGCAAGAAAGAGTTTAGTGATCCTTAGGAGCCCAAATAGCTTTGGGTCATAGGTACTTGTTAGCATGATAAAATGACCTTACACTAGCTGCACCCTTTGCAGGAAGGCTCATCTTTGCACATGGCACATTAAGATTGTGCCAACAGTCTATGGCAAAGTGTCCCACTTTACCACAGCACCAACATTCATGAATGTTATATCTCCTCTTCTGAACATTTCTTGAGGAATTAGCATTACCGTGCCTGTGTTCAGGAGGGGAGACAGCTACAATCTTTCTGTTTCTCTCAGCAATGATTTGACTGAATGTCAATCTATGTGATGTCTTGATACTCTTTGTCCTGATGGCATCAGCTTGCTTTGGCTTGACAGCCATACAAGATCTGATGGAATCTCACACTGAGCAACAAGCTTTGTCAACAGATTTGACAGCTGTCATGTTCTTAGCTGAAATAAATTTAGAAGAGCTTGCATCCTTATTCTTGTATGAAGGGGCTGATGTACCAAATACAAATGGTCCATGTTGGGCCATTTGAATTTCCTCATGGGGAGCCTTCATAGCACTCAATCCCATTCCCTTTCTTCCACTATGGGAAGGAGTATTTTCCTTCCTATAGGTACTTCCATTCTTCCAGTGACCATACATGCTTTCATGGTCATACCTATTGAAAGGAAGTAATACCTTTTGAAAGGTGGTTTGAGGCTTAGCCTTACCCCTGCTCTTTTCTCCACTCCCTTCTCCTGCTTCCATTTTATTGAATCTAGTCCTCTTCTATTGGATTGAGAAGAGAACGAGTCAATAATAGGGAGCACAGATTTAGGCTTGGAGAATTGAGCCACTAGGATTCTTTCTTTCACAAGCTTCTCCTCAAGATCCTTGATGACCTTGTTCTTCAGGGATATGGTGCTCAGATGGGTGATAGTTATCCCCTTCAGATGGCTAATTTCTCTTTACATCTGATTCATCTTGTTAGAAGATTTAGTGCATTCTTGTTTTTCCATCTTAAGGGAATCTATCTCTTGGGCTTGCCTCTTGGCTAGCTTTTTGCTCCTTTTTAGAGCTTCCAAGAGAGCATCATACTTGTCAATCAATTGTTTAACATCTACTTCAGATTCTGAATCATAATCATCAATTGATGAGTGTGCATCAAATTCTGGAATTGATTCATACTTAGAGGAAGGGAGAGGAGTAGGTACCTGGTCAGGTGTGTCCTGACAATCTTCATCATCTGATGTTATGGCCATTAGACCAATATATTCTGTAACATCTTCATCCACCTCCATATCACTGTCTGAATGTGATAGAGGGGCCATGATGCCCACCTTTGCTGCAGGAAAGTCCTCATCTTCTTCAGCTGCAGGTTCTTCAACAGCAACCAGCCCAATGAGGGCTTCATCCTTTTCAGATTCTGATGAGCTGGAGTCTGATTCACTCCAGCTCCTTTCCTTCTTAGCTAGAAAGGTTTTTTCTCCTTTCTTGCCTCTTGGCTGATGAGCATTCTTCTCATCCTTCTCTTTTCTCTTGACTGGACAGTCAACAATGACATGCCCTGGCTTGCTACAGCAATAACAAACAACTTTAGAGGAATTAAATTTAGAGTTAGAGCCATACCTGCCATTCCTGGTGTGATGCTTTGACTCCTTGTTGTCCTCCTTGTTATGATATGAGGAGGAGGGCTTGTTCTTCCATTGCTTCCTCTTCATCATCTTTTTGAACTGCCTTAAAAAGGCAGCAAACTCTTCATCAGAGGAAGAGCTATTTGAGGTGCTGGTTTCAGATTCAGCACTTCTCCTTGGAGGAAACACCATCCTGCCCTTGCTTATCTTGGAGTTGTCAGCTTTGAGAGCTACAGATTTCTCCCTTGCCTGAGTCTTTGTTGAGGTGTCCTTTTCCTTTCTTGCAGACAGCTGCATCTCATAAGAGAGCAGCTTTCCAAACAATGTGTGAGTGGGGGTCTCACCATGCCTGGCCACTTCCCTGATAGCATGGATTTTTGTGTCCCAATCCCTTGTTAGAGATCTGAGGAACTTATCATTCAGCTCATAATTAGTGAACACTCTCCCATAGGTTCTCAGTGTTGGAGCATGCGTTTCGCACTCCTCCGGTTTGATAATAACAAAGTCCCATTTGTATTTGATTCTATTTCTTATTAATGGTGTGCAGGTAACATGTATGAGATGTTCACAATTCTGCTGGAGCTAAATTTGCGTGTATGAAAATTTCACTGTCGGAATTTTTCGACAGCTGATGTCGCCCAGGCGACAGCGGAGAAGTTACAACAACTTCCCCCACAGCAACACGACGAGCGGCAGTTTTGCACTGTCGGAAATCCGACATCGATGTCGCCCAGGCGACAGCTCGGAGGTTAGAGCAACTGCCCCCACGACAGCACTACGTGCGGCAGTTTTGCGCTGTCGGAAAATCTGACATCGATGTCGCCCAGGCGACAGCTCGGAGGCTACAGCAACTGCACGCACGACAGCACTACGGCGGCAGTTTAGCGCTGTCGGAAATTTCGAGAGTCGATGTCGCCCAGGTGACAGCGAATTTCTCTAAATTGACTCCTTGTGTTCGTGCATTCAAAGCATTGAGAATTCCAAGTCCCTTCCTGAGTGCATACGAACCAGAGAGCTCCAGAACCTCTTCAACTCCCATTTGTGCAAAGAAGGATTGAGATTGAAGACAAAATCGGGCGCGCTTCTACATCAACGATCATCTCAAGGCTTCAACCCTCCTTTCAGAGATCTGATTTTCTAGGGAGTTCTTCACTTGACTTTGTATTTTCATTCATTTACTTTCAACTTTGTATTGGTAGAGAAATTGTCGTCTTGCGTGCGGCGTCTAAGTCCTTGCGCGGCTTAGGGGAAAATCATTTCCTTGTGCGGAGCGTCCAAGTCCTTGCGTGGCTTGGTAGGAAATCGTGGCCTTGTGTGCTACGTCTAGATCTTGGGAAGATCTAGAGGATAGGCTTGGGCTTGGTCTTGGGAGAGACAAGTGATAGCCTTCCGATCCTTGGGAGAAGGATTGGTAAAATCAAGATTATTGAAATTTATATTATCATATTTGTGCATTGATCTTAAGCATTGTTAAGATCATTTTATTGTATGTAAATTTCATGATTAATATAATTATTCTTCTTTCATTAATTGTAAATTTATTTGCTTAAATCTTTATCTTAGAAATTTGTGTTTGGTTTAATACAAAAATTGCATTGGTTTAAAATTGTTTATAAGTAATTTTTTGAAAAGTAAAATCTGTTTAAAAAATTATTAAGTAAAATTCGTAATCTCTAAAAGGCCCTTATTCACCCCCCCCCCCCCCCCTCTAAGGGTGTCACACGATCCAACAAGTGGTATCAGAGCCAGGTTACTCCAAAACGGTTTTACCACCGGGAGTAATGGCGCACAACGATCATGCGTTCGTTGAGGGGCAAGACATAAGTAGACCACCTTTATTCACGGGCACAGACTACAATTATTGGAAAACACGTATGCGTTGTTTTCTAATTGCGCTAGATATAGAAGTCTGGAATATGGTAGAATCTAGTTACACTTCTCCAACATATGTTGTAGGAGATGTAACTATGGATAAGCCCAAAGACAAGTGGGATGACAATGATAAATTAAAATGTAAGAACAATGCAAAAGCCATGAATGCTTTATTTTGCGCACTAGATCGCACTGAATTTAATAGAGTTTGTGCTTGTAATACTGCATTTGAAATTTGGAATCTGTTAGAAATCACTCATGAAGGTACTTCGCAGGTAAAGGATTCAAAGTTATTTCAATTGGAGTCTGAATTTGAAAGGTTCAAAATGGAGGTAGATGAAGAGATTGATACGATGTACACACGATTCACAAAAATCGTGAACGACTCAAAGGTGCTAGGAAAGGTGTTCTCAAATGGAGACTTAGTAAGGAAAATCTTAAGATCACTTCCCCCAAAGTTCAATCCTAAAGTGACTGCAATTTCCAAGTCACATGATCTTAAGACCTTAAAATTGGAGAGCCTCATTGGGAACTTGAAAACTCATGAAGTTGAATTAAAAATTCAACAACAAGAGTATATGGAGCCAAGGAAGAAGGGATTGGCTCTAAGATCTAAGAAGGAAGAAACTAGTGATTCTGAGGAGGAAGAAGAAGATGAGGAAAGTTTATTTGTTAGAAAATTTAGAAAATTTATGAAAAATCCAGAGAGGAGGAATTCGTTTAAGAAGTATTTTAAGAAGGAGACCTTTAGGAAGAAAAAAGGAAAGGAAGGCGATGAGGAGGAAGAGAGACCGCCACCGGAGTGCTATCACTGCAAGAAGTTAGGACACATCCGAAGCAAGTGTCCAAAGTACTTGAAAGAACTTAAAGAAAAGAAGCACAAAGGGTCGAAGAAGGTGTTGAAGGCGGAAACATGGGATGATACTACTTCTGAGGATGCAAGCAGTTCAGACTCAAGTAAAGAAGAGGAGGCCAACATGTGCTTAATGGGAAAGAGCGTCATATCTGATGACGAATGCAGTGCCCAAAGCAACACTGAGGTAACTCCTCCAACCTACGATGAATTATTTTCTGAATTTTTAAAGACTTGCAAATTTTTTGAAAAAAGTTTAAAAGATAATGATCTTCTTAAATCTGAAAATGAAATTTTGCTTAAAGAAAACAAAAAATTGATAAATGAAATTAAGACTATTGGAAAAAGAAATATTTCTTGCCAAGAGTGTGATCATTTTATGGGAAGAATTAAAGAACTTGAAGAATCTCTTTCCAAATCTCATTCTACAATAAAAATTCTTACTAAGAAGAATGAGATTTTAGAGAGACATCTGAAATCTTCAGTTTCCAAAGTCCATGAGGGAAAGAAATCTTTTGAACGTAGATGCGTAAATCTAGTATCCGAGAATACAGAAATGAGAAACCAGATTCATGACTTAACACTAGCCATGAAAAAATTTGGAATGGGCCGAAGATCACTGGATATGATCTTAGGATACCAACGCCATGGATCTGGAAGGTTTGGACTCGGATACACGTCAGGAAGCTGTCGCCCGGCGACAACCACTATCGCCGGCGACAGTGAAAAGTCCAGAAAATATACTTTAAAAAATTCTAAAGTTAATGAATTGTCAAATACTGCATCCTCATCCAGTAAAAGTCCAGAAAAGTTATACTCTTCTAAATACATTACATGTGCCAAATGCAATAGATTTGGCCACACTACGGACTCTTGCTGGAAGGAAGGAAAAGTAAAATTAAACAAATCTGGGTGCCTAAGGCTTCTACCTATACTATGGGTGGAACCACTTGGGTAACCGGATCTTTACTCACCTCTTCTTTCTAGGTGTGTTGGCAGGCTAAGTACAAAGAAGACGTGTGGTACTCGGACTCGGGTTGTTCAAAACACATGACGAGCAATAAAGAGAAGTTCCTTAGCCTGGAGATGAAGAAAGGAGGAGTTGTTACATTCGGAGACAATGGAAAAGGAAAAATCATCGGCATCGGAGTTGTGGGTAACGAAAATTTTTCAATTTCAAATGTTCTATTTGTAGAAGGATTAAAGCATAATTTGATTTCTATTAGTCAATTATGTGATAAGGGTTTAAATGTTTTATTTGAATCTTCTACAAATTTGTGCAAAATTATTAATTCCAAAACAAATGAAATTGTTTTTACCGCACCTAGATGTCATAATGTATATATGATTAAATTTCTTGATTTTTCAAATTCTACCTTATAATGTTTTTTATCAAAAAATGATGAATTAGATTTATGGCATAGGCGACTTGGACATACTAGTGCCAAGTTAATTACAAAACTTTCAAAAGATAAATTAATTAAAGGTTTACCATTGTTAAATGGAAATTTATCTTCTTCACTATGTGTGCCTTGCCAAAAAGGAAAATTTTCAAAATCATCTTTCGAAAGTAAAAACATTATTTCTACCACTAGGCCACTTCAATTAATACATATGGATTTATTTGGGCCAATTGGAATTTCTAGCTTAGGAGGTAGAAAATACACATTTGTATTGATTGATGATTATTCTCGTGTTTTGTTGAACTTTATTTCTAACCTCCAAATCCGATGCATTTTCAGAATTTTCAAAATTATGTTTGCGTATTCAAAATGAATTTGAGTTAAAAATTAAACGCATACGATCGGATCATGGAGGAGAATTTGAAAATGAAAAGTTTATTTCTTTTTGTACGGAGTTAGGAATTAAACATGAATTTTCCGCTCCACGCACACCACAGCAAAATGGTGTAGTGGAGAGGAAAAATAGAACTCTTCAAGAGTTAGCCCGTACGATGTTATCTGAATTTAAATTACCAAAATCTTTTTGGGCTGAAGCGGTTAGTACGACATGTTATGTAATTAATAGAGTAATGCTTCGCCCTATTTTAAAATTAACTCCTTATGAATTAATTTTTAATAAACAACCAAATGTTTCTTATTTCAAAGTTTTTGGTTGTAAATGTTTTATTTTGAATTCTAAAGATTCCTTAGGAAAATTTGATGAAAAATGTGATGAAGGTATTTTTATTGACTATTCTTCAACTAGTAAAGCTTATAGGATTTTTAATAAAAGAACAAAAATAGTTGAAGAATCTATTCATGTTAGGTTTGATGAGTTTGCTTCATGTGTAGAAAAGAAAATTACAGGAAAAGAAGATGAACCCCTTCCTTCGGTGGAGAATGATGATGAAGAACTTGGAGAAAATGAAGAAGAAAAAGAAGAAAGAGAAGGAGAAAGAGAAGAAGAAGATAGAGAAGAAGAAGAAAGAGAAGAATATGTGCCTCCAAGTGAATTGAAATTTTCAAAGGATCATCCAAAGGAGCTTATCATTGGAGATCCGCAAAAAGGGGTTAGTACTCGTTCATCGTTACATGTTTTATTATCAAACCTTTGTTTTGTCTCTGAAATAGAACCAAAAGATGTTTCCACCGCTTTAAATGATGAATTTTGGTTTTTAGCTATGAATGAAGAACTTAATCAATTTGAACGTAATAAGGTTTGGAATCTTATAGAACGACCCAAAAATCATCCTGTCGTTGGAGTTAAGTGGATTTTCAAAAATAAATTGGATAGTGAATCTAGAATTATTAGAAATAAAGCCAGATTAGTTGCAAAAGGTTATGCACAAATTGAAGGGGTAGATTTTGATGAAACTTTTGCACCAATAGCAAGATTAGAAGCGGTTAGGATATTTCTTGCATTTGCTTGTTTTAAAAGATTTAAATTATATCAAATGGATGTCAAAACCGCATTTTTAAACGGGTATATAAAAGAAGAGGTTTATGTAGAACAACCCCATGGCTTTGTAAATGAGAAATATCCAAATTATGTTTATAAATTAGATAAAGCGCTTTATGGATTAAAACAAGCGCCTCGTGCTTGGTATGATCGATTAACTCAATATTTATTAAAGCACGATTATAAAATAGGAAGTGCGGATTCTACACTCTTCATTAAGCAATTTGATCATGATTTAGTTATTTTGCAAATTTATGTTGATGATATTATTTTTGGAGCCACTAATGAAGATTTGTGTAATGAAATAGTTCAAATTATGAAAAATGAATTTGAAATGAGCATGGTTGGAGAACTTTCATATTTTCTAGGTTTTCAAATTACACAAAAACATGATGGTATTTTTATATGTCAAACCAAATATATTCATGATATGTTAAAAAGATTTGGATTTGAAAATCTAAAGCATGCAAACACTCCTATGAGTACCTCACTAAAATTAGGAAAAGATGAAAGTGGTGTTTCAATTGAACAAACCCTTTATAGAAGTATGATCGGATCTTTATTGTATTTAACTGCATCTAGACCTGACATTATGTTTGCCGTTTGTTTATGTGCTAGATTTCAAGCTAATCCTAAAGAGTCACATTTAAAAGCGGTGAAACGCATCTTCAGATATCTTATAGGAACATCTAAATTAGGATTATGGTATCCTCATAATGATTCCTTTATTTTGCATGGTTTTTCGGATTCAGATTATGCGGGATGTTCTTTAGATAGGAAAAGCACTAGTGACACTTGTCATTTTATCGGCCCTTCACTTATTTCATGGTCGAGTAGGAAACAGAATTCTGTTGCCCTCTCTACTACCGAGGCCGAATATATTGCACTAGGTAGTTGTTGTGCCCAAGCTCTTTGGATGTCACAAACGTTAGAAGATTTTGGCATACAACAAAGTAGTGTAGAATTAAAGTGTGATAATAAAAGTGCTATAGACTTAACTAACAATCCTGTATTACATTCTAGATCTAAGCATATAGATGTCCGACATCATTTTATAAGGGATCATATTAAGAAGGGTAATGTAAAAATCAATTTCATAGGAACGGATTCACAACTAGCGGATATATTCACTAAACCGTTACCGAATTCCCATTTTTCTATGCTTAGGCTAGAATTGGGAATCCTAGATATTTCACAATGAATATATCACTACTTAAAAATATATAAAATTTAAAAAAAACATCACAAAACTTACACATTTTAAAAAGAAAAACTAAAATTTTAATTCAAACCATAGAATTTGAAATGACTTAACAAAAATTCACACATCATTAATATTACATAAAAATTGTTCCATAAAGCAGTAGAATTCAACATAAGCTTAAGTTCATTAACAGAAAACGAAATCTGAAGAAGTTCACTGTCGCCCAGGCGACAGTGGATGTCGGAAAATTCCGACATCAATCAGAAGCAGCACCCTGATAAAAACTACTCAGAATCCTCATAACCAGCCCCGCTGCTCTCTGGACAGTCTTCTGGAGGTCCTCGTCTTACGGCCTTACCACGTTGAGTCTGCCTCACCGATTGGCGTGGCAGTTCTTCATCTGGAATTTGCCATTCGACCACTTCTTCCGGGGTAGGCTTTAACTTCAAAGCTTTCACAAAAAATTTCATAAACTTTTGCATTCTACTACGATCCTTCTTCACTTCCTTCTTGTGATCCTCTAGTGAATCACGAAGATCATCTATAAACTCTCGTAGTGATCCTGCCCTAGGCATTGGAGGCTCTCTAATCTCAATTCCAGGATGGACCTTTTTATGCGTCTTCTTCACTTTCATAGTACCCGTATAATATATCTCAGGAAAACAATCATCAAAATACGAATCTTGAACTATCCACCCATGCTTCTTATATAGTATACGCTGAATTAAAGCCCCCATTGGCAGAGTATGAACCTTCACCCATTTTGGATGTTTTAATCTAAAAGCATACCGAATCTGGGAAAGTATGAAGTCCGCTACATCAAAAGGTTCCTCCTCCATAATAAAGTATGTAATCAGCGTCAACTGTGCCGTGATACTCCGTGTATCTCCATTTTTTAATATAAATGAGTTCCTTAATATATCTTGGACTAAATATGCATCCGGAGTGAGTGACGAAACTTCAGTGGTTAGGGTCTTCTTTTGACTCCCATGTAAACTCATGTTTACAAGGGTCCAATCTCTATCTTTTCTATAGCTCTCCACTATATCCGGCATATTTTCACTCATAAAAACACCGAATTCCTCTCTAAGATCAACATGTGTTATTTCCACATGTTGACCCTGGATTCTAGATCTCACTCCCCCATCCAATTCAGTGTAACTCGGGTCTTCCAAATGATTATAAAATTCTCGAATCAAAAAGGATGAGAACGAATCTGCTGTGATTACTGAAATTATACCTGCATTCGCAAGACGATCATAGATATGATCGTGCTTCGGAGAGTCAAATTCAACATATTTCGCTACTCCAACTATGGCTTTCTCAATTCCAGGGTAAACTTGATACGAACTATGCGCATCTTCAGACGTACTCCTTCGCGCTTTAGAACTGGAAGCCATTCTGCAAACATAACATAACAAAAACGGATTAAACATGTTCTGTGCACTGGAACGATGTCGCCCAGGCGACATTGACTGTCAGAAAATTCCGACAGTACTCCAGTGAACTTTTCTTGAAATTTTTTAAATACACTTCCAGATCTACTCAAAATCAAGTTATATTTCATATTTGATTTAACATCTTTCTAAAAAAAAAAATTTCTAGATCAAAAATACATCTTCTTACTATTCATCTTCTTCAACCTTCTACAAAAGAAAAATCTTCCAATTTTGAAATTAAACCATGTAAAACACTTACACCCCAAACATACAACACTTAAACACAAAAATCACAAAATCCAAACAAGATCCACCAAGATCCACTTGATTTACACTAGATCTACACCTTTGATACACAAAACCTCAAAGATCTACACCATTAATCAAAGGTAAAATAAAAAAAAAACATTTTTCATCTTCTCTCCTTTCCAATATCAAAAATCTCTAAAGGTTTTAAGTCCAAAACTTCAAAATCAAAAACCCCATACCTTATATCTAGGGTTGTCGCCGAAATCCGACACCTTCCTCTCGTCCTTAAGTCCAGGAAATGATGAACAATAGGGTTTGACTCGGTCTAAAGCCGTATTTATATTTTTAGCTGTCGCCCAGGCGACAGTGACTGTCGGAAATTTTCGACAGCTCCCGATTTACTTAAATCTTCAGTTTTTTGTCCCTTTGATATTTTCCAATAGTTATATGTCTTTATTAATGCTACAACTCATGAATTGATGCCACACCATGTGCTTTTTATTTTTAAAGAAAAATGGCTCTTACATGCTTATATGATTTCATTTCCAAGCTATCATCATATTGACACTCCTACTTAGTTGTTTAGACCATTGGAAATTGTTTTCGCATGCCTCTAAGTATTAGAAATTGTTTATATTTAATAATGAACTATAACGTTCACTTCTTTTGATCCATACATATGTCTTTCTATTTAATATATACATGAATCATATTTTCTTTAACATAATACAATAACACTTCATAAAAACTACTTTCAACCTTGATTTGTTAGCACAACCAAATATACACCATTTTCTACGATTCAAGTGAATTCGGAGATCCTTGGTCAATTAAAAAATTATACATATCTCAAAATTAAGATATCACAAAATATGTGATAAAAAAATTTAAATTAAAGACAAGGATACTCCACCAAGCACTACTTACCCTCCTGATAAGTCTTAATGAGCATTGTGAGGTTAAGCACCTTGGAAAGAATTGTAAAGTGTCTTGTGCAAAAGAAAAATGGTATTCTATTCTTCTTGTGCTATATCTTCAAGGTCAAAGTTGTCTTTATATGCTTCTATTATGTTCTCAATTCCAATGATCATGTACATTAAATAACTTCATATGTTTGATCTAAGTATCACATGTACACATCATTATGTTATATAAACATTCATCTCATGAGAATTGGACCGAAAATATTCCAAATTTCTATACACTATTGTGTCTTTCTATTATACTTTCAAATGGCCTTAATCATGTTCAAGTTATTTTATTTTATGACTTCATATGGCTATACCGTCTCTTCATGAGTTTATTCAATACAATGGCATATTCCTATTACTTCGAGACCTTCAATCATTTTCCCAGCAAGTGCTTCCGCTTACTTTTTTTTCTATATCCTATCTCTTCCCTTAAGAACTACTCATTTATCTCATATTATCTTTTGCTAATACCAAAAGGGGGAGAATTAAGTATATTCAAGAAATCAAACAACTATTACACCTAAATATTCCACCTAAACAATACATCATTTCAACTTACTTTAACATTTAGGGGGAGCATTAATTTAGGGGGAGTATTCATTTAGGAGAAGCATTAATTTAGGGGGAGTATTCATTTAGAAGAAGCATTCATCTAGGGGGAGATTATTTATTTTAAGAGGAATATATCATGTTATTTTTGTGCACACACCATATGTTAAAAATCAACAACCTAAATAGATATGATTTCTTTTTTATATGGATTTGTTATTATCAAAAGGGGGAGATTGTTGGAGCATGCGTTTCGCACTCCTCCGGTTTGATAATAACAAAGTCCCGTTTGTATTTGATTCTATTTCTTATTAATGGTGTGCAGGTAACAGGTATGAGATGTTCACAATTCTGCTGGAGCTAAATTTGCGTGTATGAAAATTTCACTGTCGGAATTTTCCGACAGCTGATATCGCCCAGGCGACAGCAGAGAAGTTACAACAACTTCCCCCACAGCAACACGACGAGCGGCAGTTTTGCACTGTCGGAAATCCGACATCGATGTCGCCCAGGCGACAGCTCGGAGGTTAGAGCAACTGCCCCCACGACAGCACTACGTGCGGCAGTTTTGCGCTGTCGGAAAATCCGACATCGATGTCGCCCAGGCGACAGCTCGGAGGTTACAGCAACTGCACGCACGACAGCACTACGATGGCAGTTTAGCGCTGTCGGAAATTCCGACAGTCGATGTCGCCCAGGCGACAACGAATTTCTATAAATTGACTCCTTGTGTTCGTGCATTCAAAGCATTGAGAATTCCAAGTCCCTTCCTGAGTGCATACAAACCAGAGAGCTCCAGAACCTCTTCAACTCCCATTTGTGCAAAGAAGGATTGAGATTTAAGACAAAATCGGGCGCGCTTCTACATCAACGATCATCTCAAGGCTTCAACCCTCCTTTCAGAGATCTGATTTTCTAGGGAGTTCTTCACTTGACTTTGTATTTTCATTCATTTACTTTCAACTTTGTATTGGTAGAGAAATCGTCGTCTTGCGTGCGACGTCTAAGTCCTTGCGCAGCTTAGGGGAAAATCGCTTCCTTGTGCGGAGCGTCCAAGTCCTTGCGTGGCTTGGTAGGAAATCGTGGCCTTGTGTGCTACGTCTAGATCTTGGGAAGATCTAGAGGATAGGCTTGGGCTTGGTCTTGGGAGAGACAAGTGATAGCCTTCCGATCCTTGGGAGAAGGATTGGTAAAATCAAGATTATTGAAATTTATATTATCATATTTGTGCATTGATCTTAAGCATTGTTAAGATCATTTTATTGTATGTAAATTTCATAATTAATATAATTATTCTTCTTTCATTAATTGCAAATTTGTTTGCTTAAATCTTTATCTTAGAAATTTGTGTTTGGTTTAATACAAAAATTGCATTGGTTTAAAATTGTTTATAAGTAATTTTTTGAAAAGTAAAATCTGCTTAAAAAATTATTAAGTAAAATTCGTAATCTCTAAAAGGCCCTTATTCACCACCCCCCCCCCCCCTCTAAGGGCGCCACACGATCCAACACTCAGCTCATTGACTATTCTGAAGAACCTCTCATAGCACATGGATATGCTTTCCTGGCTCTACTGCCTGAAGGCTTCATACTCTTGGTTAAGGAGTGACTTTCTATCATCCCTTACTTCAGTTGTCCCTTCCATATATACTACTAATATATCCCACATTTCCTTGGCAGTAGTGCAGTGAACCAAGTTTTGAAATGTGGAATCATCAATAGAAATAACTATGATGTTCTGGGCTCTTTTGTCCATGGTGAACAATTCAAGTTCATCCTTGGTCAAGTCTTTGAATGCCTTGGCCACTCTTCTTGTTGGATCTATAGTGGAGGCAGTTTGAAATATGAAAGGTCCTTCCTCAACTGTAATGTAAATCCTTGGATCAGATGTTTCCATAAACAGTCTAATCCTTTGCTTCCATATGCCAAAATATTCTTTGTTGCATATGGGCAACTTCATGGATCCCATTTCCTTCTTCAATCCAGAGGAGGCCATTGGATTGAGATTAGACTATTCCTTTATAGGATCTGGTCAGACAGTTATGTCTTTCTTGACCAACCTAGCTCTGATGCCACTTGTAAGTTTATATAGGATGTAGTCTAATTCACCTAGAAGGGGGGGGGGGGGGTAAATAGGTCTTTTGATTTCTACTTGTTTGATATAGATAGTTAAAATTATTCTAAGCAAGTAATCAAGCAAACCCAGAAAACACACATGTGTTTATAGTGGTTCCCCAAGACAGTGTGTCTATGGGTAGTCCACTTTCCCCCTTCACCCTTCTAACAGTGTGTTAGACAGGGCCAACTCCTCCAAACTCAGCTCCAAGAGCTTACAATATAGATCCCTCAGGATCTCTCAGGTTTTCCCAAACCCTACCTCAGGCACAACAACCCTACCTCAGAGGAAACCACCTCCTACAACTCAGACCACCTCCAGGTCCTACCTCAAGCTGATCTCTCAGCTCTACAACTCAGGCTATTCAACCCTACCTCAGATCTCACAGATCCTACCTCAGAGGACTACACCTACTACAGCTCAGACCACCTCCTAGTCCTACAACCTCAGGCCAAATGGCCCTACAAACTCAGGCCTAACAGCCCTACAAACTCAGGCAAAAAGCCATACAAACTCAGGCAAAAAGCTCTATAGTAAAAGAGTATTTAAGCTTACTACAACAGACAGCACAGAGAAGAAGTCTCTTGTAGTTCCTGCACAGCTTGTGCTTTCTTGTAGCTGGAGATGATAATGGCAGCTACAACCTGATCTTCCTCTTCAGTTGAAGGATGGAAGATCACCTTGCCCCTTCTTGTATAAGAGCTATCTTTATCTCTCAGTTTCTTCTTCCTTGTTCAGTGAGCAGGAGGAGAATGACGAGAACTGGGCAGTCAATGGAATAATGAAGATGTTAGCACTCGACCAGCACATATCAAAAGTGCCCTAACTCTTTCATTTATACACCCTTGATCTTCAACGGCTCTCAGCCGTCCTTCTGACTGATATGGGAGTGGTTGGTGGACCCCACAATATTTTTTCGCAGCTTGCGCCAAAAGCAGAACTCGCCATGTCATGTTTGAACTGTCTCAGGGGTTGGGCTGAGAAGGCTTCCTCTTCTCAGCGGATTCTGTCGATCTGTAGAGAAGATCCTGTGTTCGACGAACTGCAATTTGCGTTCGATGAACTTTCCAAACTGCGTTCGACGAGCTCGCCAAACTCTGCGTTCGACGAACTTCATTCTTCGCGTTCGACGAACATGCCAAGTCTCAGTATTTGCTTCTGTCCCGTCTCTGCGTTCGACGAACTGCATTCTGCGTTCGACGAACTTGCCAAGTCTCAGCGTTTGCTTTTGTGCTATCTTTGCGTTCGACGAACAACATTCTTCATTCGATGAACTCCATTCTGCGTTCGACGAACTTCATTCTGCATTCGACGAACACGCCAAGTTTCTTTTATCTGCAGCTCAACTTGCCCAGATGCCTTCTCAGCTGCTCCTGGTCTTGTCTCAATGGTTCTACTGATACAGTAAGACCTTCTCAGCTGATTAAACAACACACCTTTGAATCTATTCCATTGTATGGAATATCATCTCCCTGTACAATACTTGAGACAAAATAGAATGTATCAAATACAATATGTACTTAGCATTGTGAGTGATGCCTCTTCAAATTAAGGGAACATTGAGGGCAATATTCCCAACAACATCTCCAGCAATCGCAGAAACATAAACAAAACAACAAGATTGGGTCGTCTCCCATGAGCCCTTTTGTTTACCGTCCTTAAGGTGGACCAAATACCTATATTAACATTATATAAAAAGAGGAGTTCTAGCAATTGTCCAATAGATCACCAAGAAGCAAACGCAAACAAACTAAGGACTAAAACAAAAGCAGAAAGAACGAGCAGCAACCAAAAGCCTGAAGACTCCGTCACGACTCAGCTATATGCTGATTTGTGATGGTTCTCCCCTGCCACACGAGATGGGAAGGAGGTGAAGGCTTTAGAGCTCAAAGGAGATTTCTCTCCCTTTCCCCTAACCACTTTCTTCTCGTGTCGGAGAGCGGAAAAATGAGCAGCGTGAAGTAGTCTCTCTTGTTTAAGTTTTTTCACAGAAGGGGAGCGCCATAGGGCACAATGTGCCAGATCACAATCATAGTTCAGCAGTCCCGGAGCAGCCTGGGGCATCATTTCTTCACCCACCACGGGTGACAGATCCACCCAATGAACCTGTTTTAAATGTTTACATTTTACTTCAGTTTTGATGAAATCAATCAAAAGGTTTTTAGCCATGTCGGCCATGGTAACTTCAGACTTCGCGGCCTCGCCGCCTTTGTTCTCAGCTTCTTCTTCATCCCTCACGTGTTTCTTCACTATCTTCTTTTCCTCATCCTCTGACTCAGCATTTGTTTCTTTGCTTTGCTTTTCCACAACTATACTTAACTCATTAACAGATTTATCAGATATGACAGGTAAGGAATTTAGATCCTTGGTCATTGTAGAAGGGAAAGTGTGGTGTGCCACTTTGGGTGACAAAGGGACACACCCTTTAGCGATGTGAAGAGTGACGCCACTCTCCTTCAAGAACGGAATACCCAAAAGAGGCATGGAAGTGTTTTCCATGGGTCCCAGAACCTGAAAGTTAGTGACAACTGCCGCTCCATCTACAACAACCTTAACATCCTTAATTTCTCCCTCTGTTTCCACCACCGTTCCATTTGCGAGGACAAGTTGTGTATGATCATCCATATTGATTTTTAAGTTTAGCTTTTCAACGTCTTGGAGTGCAAGAACGTTGCGTGATGATCCTGTGTCACAAAGAGCGGTGGTTTCAACATTGTTTATCTCACATTTCAATATCAAATCGCCCTCATTGCAACCATCTGCCTCGACTAGGCTCTTTCCCTGCTCACGCGGATTTTTTTCCGTCGTGCTAGGGAGAGCACCTTGAGTTCACTCAGAGAGCACTTGAGCTAATTGACCCAGTTGCATTTCTAAGTTCCTCATTGAGGCAGTTTGATTGGTCATATTTGCTTGGGCCACATCAACAAACTTTTCCATCATCTCTTCCAACGTACTTTTTCTATGCACCGCAGCACCTTGATTATAACCGGGTTGAGGCGACCTCGGTTGGCTTCCAGACGCTTGAGCATCAAATTGATGATGGCCCGGTTTCCATCGTTGGCATGCAGTGTTTGGGTTCCATGAGAAATTTGGGTGATTTCTCACACCTGGATTATAAGTATTCGAGAAAGGTGCAGTGCGGTTTTGATTTTGAATGTAATTAACATTCTCTTCCATATTGAGATTAGAAAAATCGGAGGAGATTTCACCTGAAGGGCATTCGTAGGTATGATGTTTGGAGTTCCCACATGCTTGACAAGATATAGCCATCACCGGAGCCGGAGAGGAGGCAGGCCTCTTCAACAACGCTATGCTCTCGTATGGTGACGGTGCTGCCTCTGCAGGTGGACCAGAAGTGTTCACTTCTAATAGTCCTCTTGCGTTCCGCAGGGTGTTCCTCCATGCGGTCCAAAAAGAACTATGAGTCGTGGTAACCTGCAAAATTCACAAAGCTTCATCAGGAGTGTGATTTAGGACAGTTCCGCCGGCGGCAACATCAATCATGGCCCTGTAGTTAGGCTCTATTGCGAAGTAGAAATACTCCACAAGGTTCCAGGGTTGCAACTCATGGTGAGGACACTTCCGGAGGAGTTCCATAAATCTTTCCCAAGCTTCCGCAAGGGTCTCTCCTTAGGTTCACAGTTTTGTCCACTGGGTGGAACTTTGCTAAGAATTTCGCAGAAAGCAGCTCCCATGTGGTCGTTGTGCCCGGCAAGATCGTATGGAGCCACACTTTGGCTTTATCACCGAGGGAGAACGGGAACAGTCTTAATTTCACCGTGTCGTCCGCTATACCGGCATGCCGGAATGTTCCGCTGATTTCTGAGAACTCTGCCAAGTGAAGATGGGGATCTTCACTTGCCATCCCAGAGAACTAGGCATTATTGCAGATGATGTTCAGGATTGTCGGCCTGATCTCGAACTGGTTGTTCGTGATGGCTGGGCCAAATCCAAGATGCACACTTCCCATAGTGGGAGTGGTGTAATCTTGCATTGTTCTGGGCCTCGACCGGGCCACCTCATTCTCATCAGCCACATGACCAGCAGCTGGCGCTTTCTCTCCTCCGGGGTTAACTTCATTTCTGTTGATATTAAGATCCATAGCGGTAGCAGCACGACGACGCGCCCGCAGCATCCTCTCTATCTCTGGTTCGTACTCTGCTAGACCTTCAGGGCCTTGCCCCTGCATAAACTTACACACAACAAAAAGAAAAATAAAAAACAACAAAGAACCTTTATAACAGCTTCCTGGAAGAAAAACTCATACAACGCTTGCAATCCCCAGCAACGGCGCCAAAAACTTGACACGCTTACAGCAAGTGCACCGGTCGTACAAGTAATAAAAGTTGGGATAGACTCCTCGAATATCGTTCTCAGAGGATTGCAAGTTGGGGTGTATGATTTCTCGTCAGGGAAATTGATTATAAAGATTTCTATGTTAATAATAAAAGGGGGATTTGATTTGGGTTTCCGAATTTAACAACAATAAAAGGAAAATGCGGGCCGAGAGCACCGCTTCACTTAACGAGATGAAGTGCATGACACAATATCGTGCTTTGGTAAGCGGGTGGACGAGAAGGCTCACGGATGGATGATTCGTAACCGGCGGAATGAGGGTCGTAAGCACCTCGTCACAAAACACGCAACTAGAAATTGCTAGTGCGACACATAACATAGCGTTGGAGTGGATGGTAGAATGGGGAGCTCCTCAACTCACATAAACCACAATAAATCTCATAAGCATGAAATCACTTTTACTATAACGAGGGTTTATGCACATCATCCAAAACAACACACATTCATAAGAAAAGATCTGAAGCAATACACAAGGGGAAAGAGAAAACCCAAGCTCGAAGACTCGCTGAAGGTTCTCGGTCGGAATCGTAGGGTTGTCAATCCTCGTCTGAGCTCGGTCTTCAGTTGCCGTCTGTGGTTCAGAGGAGTTGTCACCTTCCTCCACGTTACCTGTCTTCTTCGTGGTTCAGCTCAAGATATCTCATGTTGGAGACACCTTGGATGCAGTGGAAACTTTCCGTCAATGGTGTTCTTGAGCTCGTGGATGATGGAGGAGGCCTAGGAGGAAACTTTGGCAGAAGATTTGCAAGAAAGCGATGGTCGGAGCTTCTCCTAGGTCGAGCGGTGGTGGAGCGGCGAGAAGGGCGGATTGGAGCTGAAATGGCGGGCTCCAAAAGTCTTCTTTTTCCGTCTCCCTCAAGCCTGCAAATTTCCTGGCTTTTATACTAAAATAGCAGAAATTAAGTCACGCACGGTCGAACGCACGACCGTGCATTATTAACGAAAAAGTGTTGGAAATCTTGCCCACATGATTCCTGATTTGAAGAAGTCACCAAGTCAAAAAAAACTTCACTTTGTATTTGATCACATCTCTAGCTCATAATCTCAGGAAGTTAAAGAAATGTCGTCGAGAAGAATAGGAGATGTCGTCGAGAAGAATAGGAGATGTCGTCGAAAAAGTATGCTTCTCATCATGATGATGAGCAAAGCAAACGCTGAGACTTGTCGAGTTCGTCGAACGAAGAATCAAGTTCGTCAAACGAAGAGCAAAGTTCGTCGAACGCAAAGGTGGGACAGAAGCAAACGCTGAGACTTGGCGAGTTCGTCGAACGCAGAATGAAGTTCATCAAACGAAGAATGAAGTTCGTCGAATGCAGAGACGGGACAGAAGAATGAAGTTCGTCGAACGCAGAATGCTGTTCGTCGAACGCAGAATGAAGTTCGTCGAACGCAGAGAAGACATGAAGATATCAAAGGAAGGAATGTCGTCGAGAAGATGCAGTATCGTCGAAATCAACAAAGTAGCCTTGTCGTCGAGAAGAACAGATATCATCGTGAAGAAGCCTTGTCGCTGAAAAGGCTAAGTAAGACTGATGCCAATGACATCGTCGTAAAGAAGGCTTGACGTCAAGAAGACTGAAGAAGGACAGCTGAAGACAAGCAGTTGCTAAAGCATAGTCTGTTGACATGATATCGCTCATGTCGTCGAAAGAACAAAGTGATTACGACGACAGACTACAAGATAGAAGATCACGACGACACGGTCAGAGATTGCATATAGTCGTATATGTAGAAACGTCAGAATATCTCGTATCGTCGAGACATCAGTGTCAGATGCAGAAGCTAGAAGACTTGAAGATCCACCAAGGCCTAAGGCATCGACAAAGTCCTGTCGTCGAGATATTATCCATATCTTCGTAACAATGGAAATATAGTCGAGACGGAATTCAAATTTTGTGGACGCGCTGTCAGCAATTAATGCCGCCGCCTGATTGTCCAATCAGCGCGAGCTCTTAAGGAATGGGGCGTCTGACACTTAAGGAACTTTTTCAGAAGACCGTTGGGAGCCTCGCAGTCTTATAAAAGAGATAAGAGGTTGCCCTAAAGCAAGAATCAACAAAGAAAGAACTTACGCATACAACAAATAGAACAGTAAAAGCGGCGTAAAGAAAGAAAGAAAAAAAAACAAGAATCAGTCATCTGATCGACTGATAAGAAGCCGTTCCTCATCAGGCTAAGAGAAGAGATTGAAGAAGAACTGCGCTTTCAAGATCTGAATCAGAAACATCTCCTTCAACCTGAAGTTGCCGATCTCCATCAGGCTAAGTTGCCAATCTTCATCAGGCAGAAGAAACAGTTTTCATCACTGTAATTTCTTGTAAGGCTTGCGGGCCAAACCTGTAAGATCTGTTTTCAGATCTGAGTGTCTAGCTTGAGGGCTGGAGAGGTGTGAGGCTTGAGGGCCAGGGCAGTGGACTTGCGGGTCCGACTTTGTCTAGCTTGAGGGCTGGAGACCTGTGAGGCTTGCGAGCTAGGGCAGAGGCTAGACTTGCGGGTCTGAGCGAGGTAGGGCTTGAGGGCCTGATTGTCAAGCTTGAGGGCTTGAGACATGTGAGGCTTGCGGGTCAGGGCAGAGGCTAGACTTGCGGGTCTGAACTAGGTAGGGCTTGAGGGCCTGATTGTCGAGCTTGCAGGCTCGGGTGCAGTAGGGGCTTGCAGGCTTAGGCTGTAGGACTTGCGGGTCCGTGTTGTAAGGCTTGAGGGCCTGAAGTTTTGGCGGAGTTTGCCGATCCTAGCACACTGCTAGGTAGGCGCAGAGGGACAGAGGACTACTCAAGACACCCGGTCTTGAGGAACCTCTATAGATCTTGTGTCGTCTGCTATGATTTATTTGTGCAATACTTTTGTGCTACGCTTGAATATTCGTAACTCGCGCTAATATTTCGAAAAGAACCCAGATCACCTAACACCCCCCTCTAGGTGAACGTTCCAAGAACAACAAGTGGTATCCGAGCCAGGTTGATCAAAAGAAGACTTAACCGTCTGATCTGGATCGTGGAATGACTCGCCATGGCTGGTGGAGATCAGAATCGGGAAATGAGATCCATGAAACTCTCAATCTGCACAAAGGAGAACTTTCCCATCTGGAAGGAAAGGGTAAGACTTTTCATGGAGGCGGCTGATCCAAGAATTTACTTAACAATCCAACAGGGTCCCTTTATCCCTACAACTCCCTCCACCATTGATCCAACAAGGAAGGTGATAAAGAAATATGAGGACATGACCAAGGATGAGCTAGCCTTGGCAAGCCTAGATAAGAGGGCCCAAAATGTCATTGTGAGTGCCATAGATGACTCCACCCTCCAGAATCTGATTCACTGCAAAACGTCCAAGGAGATGTGGGACTCCCTGATCGTGTACATGGAGGGTACTGAAGAGGTAAGGGATGATAGGAAATCCCTTCTCAACCAGGAGTATGAGGCCTTCAAGCAAGGCAAGAATGAAACAATCTCTAACTGTTATGAGAGATTCTTCATGATATTGAATGAACTAAGAAACTATGAAAGAGAGTTCACCACCTCTGATCTTAATGACAACTTTCTTAGATCCCTCACAAAGGAATGGGACATCAAAATCTGTGCCATCAGAGAGATGGGTCAGCTGGGCATCATGGAGCCCAAGAACCTGTATGGGAAGTTGCTGTCCCATGAAGTTCAGCTCAACACCAGGAAGGCTGAAGAAGAAAGCTCAAAGGGGAGCTCAAGAGACAGATCTGTGGCTCTAAAAGCTGAGAGCACGAGAAGATCCAAGGGCAAGACCTCTGCAACTCAGAATAGATCTGAGAGCAGTGAAGAATCAGAAGCCAGCTCTTCAGATTCTGATGATACTGACAGAGAGGTGGCCCTTCTCTCAAAATAGTTCAGGAAGCTGATACACAGAAGGAGGAGGGACAATCACAGAAACTCCTCCTCAAGATCCAGAAGATCTGATTATCATGACAGATCCAGAGCCCCCAGGGAGGAAAGGTACAGATCTAACCCTGGTAAATATGATTTAAATAATACTGTTTGCTATTCCTGCAGTAAGATAGGTCACATGGCTGCTGACTGCCCCTCTAAGAAGAAGGAGTCGAGGAACCATGAAGAAAGAAGAAGCTCAAGGAGCAAGAGGAAATCTGAAAAAGGACTCGTGGCCAAGAAGGTCAGAACACTAAGTGACTCTGACTCAAGCTCCTCTGGTACTGAGGAAGATGCACTCATTGGCTTGATGGCCATCGGTGAAGACAACCAGGATGACATCTCTCCTGGGAAGGTAACTAACAAAATTTCTCTATCTGTCTCTGATTCTGAATCAGCAGCAGATTCCTTGCATGATGATGAGGGTGTGTCTGCTGCCAACAACACAGCCTCAAGATCCCAATATGATGTTGAATCTGAACTGATAAGGCAATATAAAGCCTTGTGGAAAGCTTTCAAAAGCTGTAAGAAACTCCTCAAAGTCCAAACCAAGGAGTTAGATTCCTTGAAGCCTGTTCAATCTAAGCTCCAGGAGACATCTGAGAAGCTGGCTACTATGAGCAAAGAAGTGGACAAATTCAAGGAAGCCATTAGGCTTAAGAATGCTGAATTAGGATAGAGGAACAAGGTCACCAAGGACCTTGAGGAAATGTTGTTTGCTGAGAAGAAACTTGCATCCAGCTTTTCTATGCCCAAAACCATCCTACCCATCATCGACACCTTCTCTGGACAGTTCAGAGCTCGTATCGATTTCAATCAGGAGACAGTTACGGGCAAAGATCCTGAAGCTAGACCTTCCGATAAGAAGGTGCTGGTGTCAAGTCCTTCAGCCCACAGACTTGCAGCAACAGCAGTCAAGGGCAGGGGAAAGGCTGTTCCTACAATGCCTGTTCCCAAGAAGGTGAACCAAAAAGTGGTGAGAACAATTCCTCCCCAGACTAACACATATGAGGTTCACCCAAGATCTGTTAGGCAAGAAGCCTTCTTTCCTGCTCATCAGCACTGCCACCCCATTCAGATGATGAAGCAGAAGAGAAGATATAACAGATATGAATGCTGGTGTTGTGGGAAAGTAGGCCACTTTGCTTTGGACTGTTGGTACAACCCAACAGGGCTCAATGCAAAGAGAGTGCAGAACCCTCAGAGGTTTGTTGTTCCATTATACCACCCTAACAGAAAACAAGGACCCAATCCATATTGGGTACCTAAGGGGAAGTGATTTGTTTTGCAGGTATGTCCAAATGCCAACCAATCTCCAATTTGGTATTTGGACAGTGGCTGCTCCAGGCACATGACTGGAGTCAGAAAGTACTTAAGATAGTTCATCCCTGTGAAGAATGGACCAACCGTGATCTTTGGAGGTTCAGAAAAGGGGGTGACCAGGGGCTGTTAAAATTTTTGATTTGAATCATTTAGGAGTAAGCAGGAGTTGCATCAACTGAGTTATAGCCAAACAACCACAATATGCCACACAGCAACACAAAGCTTTATTGAATCACAATACTTGATTATAGTGCGAGGTATACATGACGAGACATGATTCATAAGAATCACAGAGGAGAGAAGAACAAAAAATACACCAAAAACAAATCTGGCGGCTTGACAAGCAGAGACCGCACAGACCGCTGAACTCCAGAGATCGCCCGACTTGACCTGAGACCGCACGAACAGAAAACAGCCAAGATGACTTCAGACCGCCACCTCAGACCGCACTGCAAGACGCCACCTCAGACCGCACGAACTGGAGCTTATTTGAACAGAGAACATAAGCTGCCGCCAGACCGCAACTCAGATCGCCTAACCGCAGAAGGTCGCCTGATCGCTGAGTTTGCTGTGAACAGCACAAGAAGAATCATAAACCAGTTCGCAGATAAGCCGCTGCCGAACTGTTTATTCAAGCCGCTGGGAAATAACCAAGGAATGAGACCGCAACCTGCTGACCGCAAACCTGTGAACACAACAAACAGTCAACTCGCTTCCGAGACCGCCCGACCTCAAAGTTGAGACCACACGAAATAACCCAGGCTCTAGTTCTTACAGTTCTCGTTATGAATGACGGGTCATGCACCCCTATTTATAGGCGACAAGACGGATGTCGTCACCACCACAAAAGAGATACAGTCACCACACGCCAGATCGCCAGCGGTCTCAAAGAGCGGACCGCGCGATCACACCACTTGGATAACCTTCCGTCCAAGACCGCAGATCAGCAGCAAACCACGCACAAGCCGCGCGAACACAAGACCGCGCACAAGCCACGCGGACACAAGAACACTCCTTCCTTAGATCACCAGGAGCAAACCAAGAACATCTGACCGACTTCAGATAAGTCGTCAGATCGCCCAGCAAAGGCCGCCCGGTCAAGAACAGACCGCCTGGTCTTCTTCAGAGAAGATAAACCAACCAAGTAGAACAACCTGGAAACAGACCGCAACAAACAAGAATAAACCGGCCGGTCACACCAGACCGCCAGAGCCAGACCAGCAGAGCACCAGAATAGAGACCTCGCGGTCACTGCGGTCACCAAATTTCAGACCGCCGGCCACCTTCCACTCCACTTCAATAATTTTGAACACTCCCCCTTGAAGTGGGAAGTGGAAACTAGCCCGAGTAAACTCCGCAACCGAGTAAACGGTCCCTTCGCCAGCGGCTTTGTGAAGATGTCTGCAACATTGCCCGCACTCCGAACATGCTCGACCATAAGAGATCCTCCCAACACCTTCTCACGAATGAAATGGTGCTCAATCTTAATATGTTTGGTCCTCGCGTGACAAACTGGATTATTAACCAGCTTGAGAGCACTCTCATTGTCCCCGCGTAGCATAGTGGGACCTCGAACCTCCTCATGAACGTCCTCCACCAACCTCCTGAGCCAAATGACTTCCTGAGCTGCCAAGGCCGAAGCCTTGTATTCCACTTCTGTGGTAGATACGGACACCGAGTCCTGCTTTTTGCTGCACCAAGAAATAGCTGTGGGGCCAGTCATAAAGACAAAACCAGACGTTGATCTCCGATCATCCACGTCTCCCCCGTAGTCAGCATCCATGTATCCAAGCAACTCCAAGCTTGACCCTCTCCTATATAGGAGACCCAAATAGAGGTCGACTTCACGTACTTCAAATTCCTTTTGCCGCCAGAAGATGAGGCTTTCGTGGCTCCGCCATGTACCGACTCACTTTGCCAACTGCATAAGCAATATCTGGCCTCGTGATGGTCAAGTAGATCAAGCTCCCAACCAGAGCTCGGAACACCAAAGGATCAGATAGAACTCTTCCCTCATCCTTCCGAAGTTTATGATGTTGTTCTAGAGGTATAGAGCTGCTCTTCCCTTCCTCCATGCTGAATCGTTGAACGATCCACTCCTCATATCCAGCCTGAGAAACAAGCACTCCGCTCTCCTGCCTCTGAACCTCGAGTCCAAGGAAATGGTGAAGCTCACCCGGATCCTTCATCTCAAACCCGATAGCAAGCTCAGCTCTCAGTCTCGTTACTGCCTCCTTCGAGTTCCCGGTGACAATCATGTCATCCACATACAGCAGAACAATAACCCGAAGCGCCCCCTCTTTCTTGACGAACAAGCTAGAATCAGAGTCTGAAGCAAAGAACCCGCAGAATAGAAGATACTCCGCGATCTTTCCATACCACGCCCGAGGCTCTTGCTTCAACCCTTACATGGCCTTCTTCAGTTTGCAGACGTAGTCCGGACAATCCTCTGAGATAAAGCCCAGTGGTTGGATCATGAAGATATCCTTGTCAATCTCTCTGTATAGAAAAACATTCTTCACGTCGAGCTGCCAAATCTCCCATCCACTGGATGCCGCCAAAGCAATAACAAATCGAACCGAGGTCATCTTTGCCACTGGACTGAACGTCTCATCATAATCTTCTCCATACTACTGTGAGAACCTGCGAGCCACAAGGCGAGCCTTATATCGCTCGATCGTACCGTCAGCTTTCTTCTTGAGTTTATAAACTCAATTGCATGTCACAGGGGTAATGCCCTTGGGCCTGGGCACTAGAGACCAAGTCTCATTCTTCTTGAGAGCATTCATCTCCTCCTGCATAGCAATTTCCCACTGTTTCACGCCTTTGGCCTTCTCAAAGCTCGACGGCTCCCTCTCATCCAAGGGAACAACAAAGAAACATGAGACAAAGCTCACCATGTTTCCTCCTGTGTATCGATCTGGTGGCTTGATAGTCCTCTTCGACCTCCTAAGAGGTTGCTCCTGACTAACCACCTCCTCAGCTGCTTCTTCTGTGCTAGCTCCTCTTCCAGACGAACTTGGAGCATCGCTCACCCTGCTTCCAGAACCTGAAGCCTCCATCTCAGAGTTTGACACAGATGGAGCTCCTGGTGAAACAGGCAACTCCACTTGAAGATTTTCCGCAGCCTTCCCTTTTTCATCAACCATGCTCTCCGGTAGTTCAACTCCTGAACTCCCCTTGTAGGAAGTCACTTCATCAAACACCACATCCTGAGATACCACTGATCTCCGTGTCTCAGGATCCATGCATCTCCATCCCTTCTTCCGCTCATCATATCCAACAAAGACTAGCTTCCTTGCTTTCACATCTAGCTTTGTCCGAGGAGCATCAGGGATATGCACATAACAGGTTGACCCGAACACCCGAAGGTGTGCAACACTTGGCTTCTCCTTGAACATCAGTTCGTGAGGGGTCTTCATGTTGATAGGACTTAGAGGCATCCTGTCGATGACGTATGCCGCACAAGACATTCCCTCTGCCTAAAAGGACTTTGGGATACTCTTTGCGTGAAGCAAGCATTTGCAGGTTTCTGTCAGATGATGGATCTTCCTCTCTGCAACGTCGTTTTGTTGTGAGTATGGGCACAAGTGAGCTCTCTCCGGACACCGTGCTTCCTGCAAAAACTTGAGAACTCACCAGAGGTGAACTCCCCACCATTGTCAGTTCTCAATTTTTTCACCCACAGGCCTAACCGACCTTCCACCAGCTCCTTGAACTCCACGAACTTCGCAAAAGCTTCCGACTTCTCTTTCAGAAAATACACCCAGACATATCTGGTGTAATCGTCAATCAACACCAACATATATCTGTTGCCTCCAAGGCTTGGGGTGGCAGTCGGTCCCATCAAATCACCGTGAATGCACTCCAATGGCGCTTTGCATCTTGTTTGCGATTTATCAAATGGAAGTCGATGAGACTTACCAAATTGACATCCCGCACAAACATGACCGTCTCCATAGGAGGAAAAGCTAGGCAAGCCCTTGACAAGGCCCCTTACCGCCATAACCTTCAATTTGTCCATGCCAACATGCCCCAACCTTTCATGCCGATAGTCGCGCTATCATTGGTCTTCATCTTGTCAACATAGGTACTTGTCGATAAAACGAACAAGTCCTTCACCCTCTTTCCAACATGAATAACATCTCCCTTTATCTCCGGTTGAGTTTTAAGAAACTTCACTTCTGTTGGGCCAAACAGAACGTGATAACCGGCATCGACCGCATTGGTCACAGAGAAGAGATTCTTCTTCATACCAGGCACGTGATAAACACTCCTCAATATGAGTGGACTCTTATCACTGCTCAGAGAGACAACACCTTCTTGTTCTACTGCATGAACAGAATTATCAGTCATAATGATAGCATCGTTACCTGAGTAAGGTGTCAAAGAAGAGAACTTTGATTCATCCCCGGTGAGGTGATGCCCACACCCTGAATCCACGATCCAATCCTCTTCGAAGTTGATGGCAGCCAAGTCCTTAATGGGCATGGCCGTCATATTGGCCGCAAAGGCTCCTCCCCATCCAGCTTCATCAGACTTTGGCTTCTCCTTCTCCGCTGCATGTCCCAGCTGAAGATTAACCCGACAATCCTTCTTGAAGTGGCCGGTCTTATTGCACCTGAAGCGGCTTGGTCCCTCTCCCTTCTTCTTCCCATCAGACTTAGAAGCATAACCCCTATCTTGCTGACCTAAAGTAGAGGGTCCATCCTGACCTGGCTTCTTCTTCTCCCACTTCTTCTTCTTCTTCCCAGAGAACAACACATCACTATCTCCCCTAGAGATAGATGTCCCCGCCATCTGTCTTGCCAAACTTTCTTGCGAAGCAAGTAGGTTTTCCAGCTCCAACAGAGATGGTTGATTTTCCCAACCCTGAACTGACGTCACAAAGGCAAGATACTCCTTCCGGAATCCGCGGATGATATGCCTCTTCAGTTTTGCCTCCGAGATGGGCTCATCAGGGTCCAATGCAGAAATCTTTGCTGTGAGGTTCTTATTGAACAGCAAAGATTTCTGCATTGGACCCTGATGAGCCCATTTTTCTTATTGAACAGCCCATCCAAAGATGTCCAAATCTCAGTAGCAGATTTACATCCAATGATCTGATCGAATAGCTCTGGTGAGATAGCCCTCTTGAGTGTGAACTCTGCTTTACATTAGTCCTCCTCCAAAGTCTCACCTCTGCCATATTATCTCCTGCCAAAAACACTTCTTGTGTGTCTTCTCCTCCAACTATCTCCCATAGATCCTCGCCAAGTAAGTAACCTCCATACACGACCTCCATTTCTTATAGTTAGTCGATGTGAGGAGTTCAATACCAAGCCCTCTTGCGTATCCACCTTCCATGGCAATTTATGTGGTCTCTTCTTCACAAAGATGATGGCAACTCAAGTTGATCACTGCTTATCCACTCCAACAACCTTGCTTTGATACCATGTTAAAAATTTTGATTTGAATCGTTTAGGAGTAAGCAGGAGTTGCATTAACTGAGTTATAGCCAAACAACCACAATATGCCACACAGCAACACAAAGCTTTATTGAATCATAATACTTGATTACAGTGCGAGGTATACACGGCGAGACATGATTCATAAGAATCACAAAGGAGAGAAGAACAAAAAACACACCAAAAACAAATCTGGCAGCTTGACAAGCAGAGACCGCACAGACCGCTGAACTCCAGAGATCGCCCGGCTTGACCTGAGACCGCACGAACAGAAAACAACCAAGTTGACTTCAGACCGCCACCTCAGACCGCACTGCAAGATGCCACCTCAGACCGCACGAACTGGAGCTTATTTGAACAGAGAACAGAAGCTGTCGCCAGACTGCAACTCAGATCGCCTAACCGCAGAAGTTCGCCTGATCGCTGAGTTCGCTGCGAACAGCACAAGAACAATCATAAACCAGTTCGCAGACAAGCCGCTGCCGAACTGTTCATTTAAGCCACTGGGAAATCACCAAGGAAGGAGACCGCAACCTGCTGACCGCAAACCTGCGAACACAACAAACAGTCATCTCGCTTCCGAGACCGCCCGACCTCAAAGTTGAGACCGCACAAAATAACCCAGGCTCTAGTTCTTACAGTTCTCGTTATGAATGACGGGCCATGCACCCCTATTTATAGGCGACAAGACGGATGTCGTCACCGCCACAACAGAGATATAGTCACCACCAGCCAGATCTCCAGCGGTCTCAAAGAGCAGACCGCGCGATCACACCACTTGGACAACCTTCCGTCCAAGACCGCAGATCAGCAGCAAATCGCGCACAAGCCGCGCGAACACAAGACCGCGCACAAGCCGCGCGGACACAAGAACACTCCTTCCTTAGATCACCAGGAGCAAACCAAGAACATCTGACTGACTTCAGATAAGTCGTCAGATCGCCCAGCAAAGGCCGCCCGGTCAAGAACAGACCGCCCGGTCTTCTTCAGAGAAGATTAACCAACCAAGTAGAACAACCTGGAAACAAACCGTAGCAAACAAGAACAAACCGGACGGTCACACCAGACCGTCAGAGACAGACCGGTAGAGCCAGACCGGCAGAGCCAGACCGGCAGAGCCAGACCGGCAGAGTATTAGAATAGAGACCGCGCGGTCACTGCGGTCACCAAATTTAAGACCGCCGACCACCTTTCACTCCACTTCAATAATTTCAACAGGGGCTATGGCAACATCTCTAATGGGTTAGTTACCATCACAAAGGTATCTTATATGGAGGGGTTGAAACACAACTTCATAAGCATAAGTCAACTTTGTGATTTAGGCTTTGTTATTACTTTCCACAAGGACAAGTGCCTAATTAAGAAGTCCTCAAATTCTGAGGCTACCTTAACTGGCACTCGGAGTGGTAATATTTATTGCTTAAACTTTCTCAATTCCAGTTCTTCCTTGTCCATATGTCTTGTAGCTGATGGTAAAGAGGCTCTATGTGTACAATGACACAAGAGACTTGCACACATCAACTATAAGACAATAGGCAAGCTTCTCTCACAAGACCTAGTTAGGAATGGACCTAATATTAAGTGCATCAAAGATAGTCCTTGTCAAGCTTGCCAACTTGGAAAGCAGACTAGGACCAGCTTTAAAAGCATATCTAACAAAGAGTCCTATAGGTGCTTATTCTTACTGCATCTGGATTTGTTTGGTCCTATGTCAGTTCATAGCTTAGGAGGGAAGTCATACACCCTTGTAGTTGTTGATGATTACTCAAGGTTCACTTGGGTATTCTTCCTAAAAAAGAAGTCAGATACCCTAGATATCTTGAGAAATTTTGTCAGGCAGATCCAGAATGAGATGGACTGTATTGTGGTCAAACTCAGAAGTGACCATGGGACAGAATTTCAGTTAGGGGTCATGACAGAATTCTGCCAAGAACTAGGTATCTCCCAAGAATTTTCCTCACCCAGAACCCCTCAACAGAATGGGGTTGCTGAAAGGAAGAACAGAACCTTGATAGACGCAAGTAGGACAATGCTAAGTGACTCCTCTCTACCAGAATACTTATGGGCAGAGGCTATCAACACTGCTTGTCATGTGATAAACATGGCTTCAATCATCAAAGACCACAAGAAAACTCCATATGAGTTAATGAAGGGCAGAAAACCAACCCTGTCCTATTTTAGGATCTTTGGTAGTAAATGCTATGCCCTTAATAATGGGAAATCCAAACTAACCAAGTTTGCTGAGAAAAACAGTGAGGGTATTTTTGTTGGCTACAACTCTCATAGCAAGGCCTACAGAGTGTACAACATCAATACCCAAGCAGTGGAAGAATCTGTACATGTGGTATTTGATGAGACTAGCCTTATACATTAGGGCTGGTCTAGTTCTCTAGTGAATGCAGGTACAGTGGAGAGAATAGAGAAATTATGCATTAATGACCAAGCTGGAACCTCAGCTAAAAGTAAAGATTAATCAATAGATGTTGAGCTTGAAACAGATGTTGTGGAAGACACAGAAACAGCAGAAGAAGTGCAACCTGAAAGACCTGCAACTGAAGAAATCCCCAGAATACTGCCAGCCACCTTGAGACAAGTAAGAGATCGTCCTCAGGAGCAAATTATAGGAGTTGTCAACCAAGGTGTGCTGACAAGGAGTAGAGCTGCAAATGAAGCATTGTACCTGAGTTTTCTCTCTCAAATTGAACCCAAAAAATTTGAGGAAGCAAATCATGATCCATTTTGGATTGCAGCAATGCAGGAGGAACTGAACCAAATTAAGAGATGCAAAGTTTGGAAACTGGTTCCAAGACCCCAAGGACAGAACATCATAGAAACTAAATGGGTCTAAAGAAACAAATTGGATGAAAATGGAATCATCACCAAAAATAAAGCAAGGCTAGTGGCAAAAGGCTACAGACAAGAGGAAGGGATAGATTTTGATCAGACATTTGTTCCAGTAGCCAGAATGGAAGCAATAAGATTGCTTCTGGCCTATGCAGCCTACCAAGGTTTCAAGGTCTACTAGATGGATGTGAAGTCAGCCTTCCTAAATGGTGACCTCAAAGAGGAGGTATTTGTAGAGCAGGCCTCAGGTTTTGTAGACTCTACTCACCCTGATTATGTTTAATTTCTTAGAAAAGCACTTTATGACTTAAAACAGGCACCTAGGGCCTGGTATGAGACTCTGTCAAGCTTTTTAATTGAGAACAAATTCTCAAGGGGAAAGATTGATAAGATATTGTTCCTAAGGGAAGTAAAGGGCGAGATCTTGCTAGTGCAGATCTATGTGGATGACATCATCGTTGGCTCTACATATAACAATCTCTACAAAAAGTTTGCCAACTTGATGCAGGGAAAGTTTGAGATGAGCAGTATGGGTGAGCTCAAATACTTCCTAGGTCTCCAAGTGAAACAATCTGAAGATGGTATTTTCATCTCCCAGACCAAGTTCACTAGGGAGATAGTCAAGAAATTTGGATTGGAGAGTGCTTCTTCAATGAAGACTCCAATGGGAACCAATGTGTCTCTGGACAAGGATGAAAAGGGCATACCCTTTGATGAAACCAAGTACAGATGCATGATTGTATCATTACTTTATCTAACTGCAAGTAAGCCTGACATAATGTTTGCTACATGTGTCTGTGCTAGATATCAGGTGAATCCTAAGGAATCTTATCATGTCTCTGTCAAGAGAATCTTAAGAAACCTAAAGGGTACATCAAATATTGTCATATGTTACCCTAGGAACAATGGATGTGAACTGACTGGCTACTCTGATGCAGATTATGCAGGGTGCAAGGAAGATAGGAAGAGTACCTCAGAGACATGTCAATTCCTTGGTGGAAGACTGATCTCTTGGAGCAGTAAGAAGCAGACCAGTGTGGCAATCTCAACAACAGAATCAGAGTATATCTCTGCTGGGAGCTGCTGTGCTCAACTGCTATGGATTCAACATCAACTTGAAGACTACAATCTAAAGATGACCAAAACACCCATGTTTTGTGACTCTTCAAGTGCAATCTCAATTGCTAAGAACCCTGTCTCTCACAGTAGGACTAAGCATATTGAGATCAAGTATCACTTCATCAGGGAGCATGTGGAAAATGAAGATATCACCCTTGAGTTTGTCCCAACAGACAAACAAGTGGCTGATATATTTACAAAGCCCCTTGATGAAGCTAAGTTTAACTTCTTCAAATTCCAATTGGGGATGTTAAACTTAGAGTAATCCTTAACTTATTCTTCACTAACCCATTTCTAGATGATTGGTTAGAAAATCTCTCAGGATTTGGATGAACTATGACTGAGCAAGGGGGAGCTTGGACTATTGTCTACCTAAAGGAGAGTGCAAGAAAGAAGTCAGAAAGGGCGAGAAATAACATCAATATGTTCAAGACAAGATGCTCAAGAAGACCTCAAAGATAGGGGGAGGAAAGGAGTAGGGGAGCCACAAGCTTGATGTACTCATAAGTTTAGCAAAAGATAAGTAAAATCTTAAATGCTCATGCCTTCCATTTAAGATTATAACATTTATTGTCAAGTGAAAGTAGTCTTGAATTGAGATTCTGACTTCTTCAACTAGGGGGAGATTGTTGGGAATCTTGCCCACATGATTCCTGATTTGAAGAAGTCACCAAGTCAAGAAAACTTCACTTTGTATTTGATCACTTCTCTAGCTCATAATCTCAGGAAGTTAAAGAAATGTCGTCGAGATGAATAGGAGATGTCGTCGACAAAGTATGCTTGTCGTCATGATGATGAGCAAAGCAAATGCTGAGACTTGGCAAGTTCGTCGAACGAAGAATCAAGTTCGTCGAACAAAGAACAAAGTTCGTCGAACGCAAAGACGGGACAGAAGCAAACGCTGAGACTTGGCGAGTTCGTCGAACGCAGAATGAAGTTCATCAAACGAAGAATGAAGTTCGTCGAACGTAGAGACGGGACAGAAGAATGAAGTTCGTCGAACGCAGAGAAGACATGAAGATATCAAAGGAAGGAATGTCGTCGAGAAGATGCAGTATCATCGACATCAACAAAGTAGCCTTGTCATCGAGAAGAACAAATATCGTCGTGAAGAAGCTTTGTCGCTGAAAAGGCTAAGACTGATGCCAATGACATCGTCGTAAAGAAGGCTTGAGTCAAGAAGACTGAAGAAGGACAACTGAAGACAAGCAGTTGCTAAAGCATAGTCTGTCGACATGATATCTCTCATGTCGTCGAAAGAACAAAGTGATTACGACGACAGACTACAAGATAGAAGATCGCGACGACACGGTAAGAGATTGCATATCGTCGCATATGCAGAAATGTCAGAATATCTCGTATTGTCGAGACATCAGCGTCAGAGGCAGAAGCTAGAATACTTGAAGATCCACCAAGGCCTAAGGCATCGACAAAGTCCTGTCGTCGAGATATTATCCATATAGTCGTAACAATGGAAATATCGTCGAGACGGAATTCAAATGTTGCGGACGCACTATCAGCAATTAATGCCGCCGTCTGATTGTCCAATCTGTGCGTGCTCTTAAGGAATGAGGCGTCTGACACTTAAGGAACTTTTTCAGAAGACCGTTGGGAGCCTCGCAGTCTTATAAAAGAGATAAGAGGTTGCCCTAAAGCAAGAATCAACAAAGAAAGAACTTACGCATACATCAAATAGAACAGTAAAAGCGGCGTAAAGAAAAAAAAACAAGAATCAGTCATCTGATCGACTGATAAGAAGCCGTTCCTCATCAGGCTAAGAGAAGAGATTGAAGAAGAACTGCGCTTTCAAGATCTGAATCAGAAACATCTCCTTCAACCTCAAGTTGTCGATCTCCATCAGGCTAAGTTGCCAATCTTCATCAGGCGGAACAAACAATTTGTATCACTGTAATTTCTTGTAAGGCTAGCGGGCCAAACCTGTAAGATCTGTTTTCAGATCTGAGTGTCTAGCTTGAGGGCTGGATAGGTGTGAGGCTTGAGGGCCAGGGCAGTGGACTTGCGGGTCCTACTTTGTCTAGCTTGAGGGTTGGAGACCTGTGAGGCTTGCGGGCCAGGGCAGAGGCTAGATTTGCGGGTCTGAGCTAGGTAGGGCTTGAGGGCCTGATTGTCAAGCCCGGGGGCTTGAGACCTGTGAGGCTTGCACGCCAGGGCAGAGGCTAGAGTTGCGGGTCTGAGCTAGGTAGGGCTTGAGGGCCTGATTGTCTAGCTTGCGGGCTCGGGTGCAGTAGGGGCTTGCGGGCTTAGGCTGTAGGACTTGCGGGTCCGTGCTGTAAGGCTTGAGGGCCTGAAGTTTTGGCAGAGTTTGTCGATCCTAGCACAATGCTAGGTAGGCGCAGAGGGACAAAGGACTACTCAAGACACCCGGTCTTGAGGAACCTCTATAGATCTTGTGTCGTCTGATGTGATTTATTTGTGCGATACTTTTGTGCTACGCTTGAATATTCGTAACTCGCGTTAATATTTTGAAAAGAACCCAGATCACCTAACCCCCCCCCCCCCCCCCCCCCCCCCCCTCTAGGTGAACGTTCCAAGAACAACAAAAAGAAAGCCCTGGAAGATGAAGCAGCAACGCCCGTGCATTTTACACACGTACGGTCGAAGCCGCCCGTGCGTAAAAACGCACGATCAATTCCAAATAGCCTAAAAACAGACGTAACAGGTGATCGTGTGATTCCTTCGCGCACGGGCAACTGCATGTGCGTAAAAATGCACGATCAAAGACAGAACATCGATTACCACCACAGATGAAAGCGCACGATCGCAGCCGACCGTGCGTCAAGGAAACGCACGAACGTGCGATTCATGCAGACATGAAATTTGGGTAAAAATGGATGAACCATCCGCCTGCATAATCATCAACACAACTGGGAATACCCCTCCAGCTCAATACGAATATAGAAAAAGGGTTAGGGAGCACCATGTGCTTACCCCCAACGACATGAAGCACAAAAGCATACCAAAATAGGCCTAAACAGTGCACAAAGTGTGGAAGTGAATACAAGAGAAATACAAGCGATTATAGCTCGAATAAGACGTGCACAAGAGTGAACACTAGTCTAGATGAGTCCATAAAATAGTATAAATATTGGACTCATCAGCAGCCTGGAGCAGAGTGCTGCAGACCAACTTGTAGCAGAGCCCCACGTAGCAGCCTAGAGCAGAGCACCGCAGAGCAACCTAGAGCAGAACGCTGCGGAGCAGCCTGGAGCAGAGCATTGCGGAGCAGCCTGGAGCAGAGCACTATCGAGCAGCCTGGAGGAGAGCCCTGTGGAGCAGCCTGGAGCAGAGCGCTGCGGAGCAGCCTAGAGCAGAGCACTGCGGAGCAGCCTAGAGCAGAGCGCTGCTGAGCAGCCTGGAGTAGAGCGTTGGTGAGCATCCTCGAGCAAAGCATTGTGGAGCAGCTTAGAGCATAGCGCTGTGGAGGATCCTGGAGGAGAGCCCTGCGGAGGAGCTTAGAGCAGAGCCCTGCGGAGCAGCCTGAAGCAGATCCCTCCAGAGAAACCTGGAGCAGAGCACTATTGAGCAGTCTAGAGCAGAGCCCTGCAGAGCAGCCTGGAGCAGGGCCCTGCAGAGCATCCTAGAGCAAAGCCCTGTGGAGTAGCCTGGAGCAGAGCCCTTCGGAGGAACTTGAAGCAGAGCCCTGCGGAGCAGCCTAGAGCAGAGCCCTCTGAAGAAGCCTCGAGCAGAACACTGTGGAGCAGCCTCGAGGAGAGCCCTGCGGAGGAGCCTAGGCAAAGTGTTGGGGGAGCATCCTGGAGCAGAGCGTTGAGGAGCATCCTGGAGCAGAGCGTTGGGGAGCAACCTAGAGTAGAGCCTTGCAGAGCAGCCTGGAGCAGAGCCCTTTGGAGCAGCCTGGAGCAGAGCCCTGCGGAGCAGCCTAGAGCAGAGACCTGTGGAGCATCCTAGAGCAGATCCCTGTGGAGCAGCCTGAAGCAGAGCCGTTCAGATCAGAGGTGCTGAGGAGGTCCGCATCGGAGAGCTTGGAGTCCAACTGATATCTTCAAAGAGTCCTTAAAGGAGAGCCAAAACATCTGGGGAGATCTTCGAGGGGGAGCTTGAATGCTGATGTAGATCTTCAAAGAGTCCTCACCGGAAAACTCAAGAGCTCCTCCTTGTTTGAATGCAAAAGTCCCCTCAATTGGAGGCTTGACCCCCCCCCCCCCCCCTTTTAGTTTTTGAGGAGGACATTCTGGTAACTACGCCATGCTGATTCCTGGACGAGCGAATGAGAATGCTCGATTTAGGGCACACAGATTGCAAATTTTGAGGTTATGACAAGTTTGCCCCCGGGTCACCTTGGGCAACTTGGGCAGCCTCCCTGGTGGTGGTGGTGGCCGACGATCGCCGCCAGCGATGGATGATGGTGGCACACCCTGCAGAGCAGGGAGGAGCGGGAGTGCCTCTTGCGAAGCAGGGATGAGTGGGAGCGCTCGTTGCAGAACATACGAGAGCAGGAGCGCTCCCCACAGAATAGGCGAGAGCGGGAGCGCTTCCTGTGGAACAGGAGTGAGCGAGAGCTCTTCCCGTAGAACAAGCAGGAGCGGTAGCACGAAGGTGCTTGGCAGCGGGATTAAGACCGACCATAAATGTTGGTATCGCTCTGCGGGTTTGGGCGAGGCCACGATGAGAAACACTCGGTCCGGCTCAACCTGAACCCTTTTAGGGGAACCCCATCAAGTATAATTAGTTTTTTTATGACAAAATAAAAACAAACAAATGTAAGGAAAAAAAATATTTTTGTAGTTATGAAATTATTTTGTAATTTTATCTTTGATTTTGATTTTTAAGGAAAAGATCAAAACTACAACACAATAAACTTTCTGAAACTAGTGTAAATACAGTAAAATAATTTTTCAGAAAGGAAAAATTCAAAGAGGGATCTGATATATTAAGAATTAGGCTAATGCCAACGGTAATAACTAATGTCGGTCGCTAGCAACAGGAACTTGATTTTCATTCAAACACATATTTTTTTGTAATTTTTTGCTTCAAATTTTTCTTGTATATAATTTGTCATTATGTGGGCTATCAAATACAACAAGAAAAATAGAAAAATAAGCAAAAAAAGTTTCGGATTAAATATTTTAAGCTAGGAAATCCAAAACTCTCAATTCTAATCTAAGCATATTGAATTTAGCTTTGGGAAGAGGTTTGGTAAAAATGTCCGCAAGTTGAGAATCAATCCCTATAAGACTAATTCTTATATGTTTCTTTTTAATATGATCCCTAATAAAATGATTTCGGACATCAATATGTTTGGATCTAGAATGATGTGCGGGATTGTTTGTAAGATCGACAACGCTCTTGTTGTCATACTTTAAGTCTATGTTATTTAGATGAACTCCAAAGTCTTCTAAACTTTGAGTCATTCATAAAGCTTGTGCACAATAACTACCTAGAACAATATATTCAGCCTCGATGGTGGAGAGGGCAACCGAATTATGTTTCCTACTCGACCATGATACAAGTGAAGGGCCTAAAAAATGACATGTGTCACTAGTGCTCTTTCGATCTAAGGAACAACCCACATAGTACGAATCAGAAAAGCATGTAAAATAAAGGAATCATTATGAGGATACCATAAGCCTGATCTAGATGTACCGATAAGATATCTAAAAATTTGTTTATCCGCTTTTAAATGTGATTCTTTGGGGGTAGCTTAAAATCCAGCACAAACAAACGACAAACATAATATCGGGTCTAGATGCACTCAAACATAATAATGATCCTATCATTCCTCTATATAATGTTTGATCAATAGAAATACCGGTTTCATCTTTTCCTAACTTTAGTGATGCACTCATTGGAGTATTAGCTTGCTTTAGTTTTCAAATCCAAATCTGTTGAGTATATCATGAACATATTTAGATTGACAAGTAAAAAATACCATCATGTCTTTGTGTGATTTGAAATTCTAGAAAATATGTGAGTTTTCCTACCAAGCTCATTTCAAATTCATTTTTCATCACTAAAATACTTCATTACACAACTTTTTATTAGTGGCTCCAAAAATAATATCATCAACATACATTTGCAAAATTATCAAATCATTATACAATGCTTAATGAAGAGTGTGTTATCCGCACTTCCCATAGTATATCCGTGTTTTAATAAAAATGATGTTATTTTTTCATACCAAGCACGTGACGCTTGTTTCAAACAATAAAGCGCTTTTTCTAATTTATACACATAATTAGGAAATTTTTCATTAATAAAATTGCGGGATTGTTCAACATATAATTCTTCTTTTATGATCGCATTTAAAAATGCATTTTTAACATCTATTTGATATAATTTAAATTTTTAAAACTCGCAAATGCAAGAAAAATTCTAATAGATTTAAGGCGAGCAACAGGTGCAAAAGTTTCATCAAAATCTATCTTCTCGATTTGTGAATAACCTTGTGCAACTAATCTAGCTATATTTCTTATAATTCTAGAGTCACCATCTAATTTATTTTTAAAAATCCATTTAACATCAACAAACGGATGATTAGATGGTCTCTCTACAAATTTCCAAACCTTATTACGTTCAAATTGATTAAGTTTTTTATGCATAGCTAAAAATTAAAATTCTCCATTTAAGGCGGTTGAAACATTTTTTTGTTCTATTTCGGATACAACACAAAGGTTTGAAAATGACTCATGTAAAGAAGAACGAGTAATTACCCCTTTTGAAGGTTCTCTAATAATAAGTTCCCTTGGATGGTCCTTTGTAAATTTGAGCTCTCTTGGAGGTACATATTCTTCTTTCTCTTCATCATTCTCCTCTTTCTCTTTTTCTCCTAGTGGTCCAACATCCTCATGCTCCAAAGTGGAAAGTGGTTCTTCCTCATTTCCTGTAGGATTAGTATCTACTTAAAGAACATGCTCATCAAATCTAACATGAATTGACTCTTCAACTATTTTAGTCCTTTTATTATATATTCTATAAGTCTTACTAGTTGAAGAGTACCCAATAAAAATTTCTTCATCATTTTTTTCATCAAACATTCTTAACGTATCTTTAATGTTCAACATAAAACATTTACAACAAAAACACGAAAGTAAGATACATTAGGTTTCTTTTGGAAATACAATTCATAAGGAGTTGTTTTTAAAAATGGGCGAAGCATGACACGATTAATTACATAACAAGAAGTATTAACGACTTTTGCCCAAAATGATTTAGGTAACCCATATTCAGAAAGTATAGTGCGTGCAAGTTCTTGAAGGGTCCTATTTTTCCTCTTCACTACACCATTTGTTGTGGAGTGTGTGGAGCAAAAAATACATGTTTAATTCCTAAATCATTACAAAAAGTACAAAATTTATCATTTTCAAATTCTCATCCATGATCCGAGCGTAAGCATTTTATTTTTAAATTAAGTTCATTTTGAATACGAATGCATAGTTTAGTAAATTCAAAGAATGTATTAGATTTGAAAGAAAGAAATATAGTCCAACAATATCTAGAATAATCATCGATTAATACAAAAGTGTATTTTCTACAACCTAGACTAGAAGTGATAACCGGTCCAAATAAATCCATGTGAAACAATTGAAGTGGTCTAGTTGTAGAGATAACATTTTTGCTTTTAAAAGAAGATTTTGAAAATTTCCCTTTTTGGTAAGGAGAGCAAAGAGAAGATAAATTTTCATTGAGCATAGGTAATCCCTTAATTAATTTATCTTTTGATAATATTAAAATTATCTTGATGCTAGAGTGACCAATACGCATATGCCAAAGTTCTAATTCTTCGTTTTTGGAAATACAACATTTTATTGAAGAATGTGAAAGATCATTAAAGGCAATCATATAAACATTATGCATTCTAGGTTTAGTGAGAACAACATCATTTATTTTAGAATTTATAATTTTGTAAGGATTTGTAGAAGATTCAAATAAAACATTTAAACATTTATCACATAATTGACTAATTGAAATTAGATTATGTTTTAAACCTTCTACAAATAATATATTAGAAATAGAAAATGATTTGTTACCCGCTACGGCGATGCACATGATCATTCCTTTGTCGTTATCTCCAAAATTCATCATTCCACCTTTCTTCATTACAAGGCTAAGGAACATAGCTTTGTTGCCCGTCATGTGTTTGGATCATCCCGAGTCCAAATACTACACGTCTTATTTGTCCTTAGGCTACCAACATACCTAAAAGGGAGATGAGAGTAAAGATTTGGATACCCAAGAGGTTCCTCCCATAGAACAGGTGGAAACCTTAGGAACCCAAATTTGCTTTAAAGTACTTCGTTCCTTCTTCCTACAAGATTCCATCTTGTGTCAAAATACATGACATTTGTCACACAAAACAAATAGGGTTGAGACCTTTTTCGTAGTTCTGTGTGAACTCTTTGTAACATCCCCCAAACTACTGGCCCCCTAGGAAATTTTTTTCATGATAAAGTCATGACAAAAATAGTATAAGAGATCAAGGGTACCTTGGTGACAAGTTGATTAAGAGGAGAACACCATTGCGTGCACTTAGCCACCATGGGTCACCACAATTTAAGGAAACGTCAAGGGTAAACAAAGAAGGGGTGAAGCACAATAAGCATCATTTATAACCATGGGGAGAACCCCTAGACTAAATTTAGACATGTTAGATGACATATATGGTTCCCTAAACCAAAAGGGGTGCCCCCTTGATCATTATAGGAGCCTTGGACTTGACTAGGTCAAGTTACACATAAAGGCCCAACTTGACATACTTCACCCTAGTAAAGGTCAATTAGCCTGAGTATTGTGAAATTGACCACACCACACCTAGCCTAAACATTAGCGTAGATTAATGAGACAAAATGGACCCAATGGGATTGGATAATTTTGGGAAATTAGGTCAATTACCCCAAAAGCCCCAAATTGACCTAAATGTACTAAACCCCTAAATTGACCTTCAATTGGCCCACTGTGATCAAATTTACCACACCAAACCTTATATGACCATTTGTAGGTACTAATGGGGCAACATTGACCCATTAGGGTGGACCAATTTTGGGAAATTGGGTCAATTACCAAAAAACCCCAAATTGGTTTAAATGAACTAATCTCCTCAACTGACCTTCAATTGACTCAATGTGATCAAATTGATCACCCCTAACACTCCAAGGTTACTTAGGGAGTCTAATGGGTTCACATTGGACCCTTGGGACAAACCAATTTTGAAAATTAGTCAAAATTACCAAATTGCCCAAATTATAATTTATGATCTTTATGGTTCAATTGTCCCTCAATTGGTCAAATTGACCTAGCACAACCCTTCCTAAACACTAAGGGGAGTAAATGGGACCTAAAGGAACCAAGGTAAAAACTTAATTTTGGAGTATTATGGCAAAATCACCTAAATTCCCAAATTGCCCCTATAAGCAATTATGTGCAATTATGCCCCATATGACCCCACCATGACTTAATTCCTCTTGGAATAGGTCCATAGAGTCTAAGACAACAATGCAGGCCAGTCACATTGGTTGAGGTGAGCTTGGATCAAGCCCAAAACCCAAAAGCCCCAATTTGGCCTATTTGAGTCAAGTGAGCCCAAACTCAAAATCAATTGGACTTAGCCCAATTCCATGACCCCAAAAGCCAGCCCTCATGATATTAAAGCATAAGCCCTCTGAATTTCAAATAGAGGGGTTAATTACAAGGGATTTGAATTAAAATGAGGAAGAGGACAAAAGGATACAAGGAGGAAGAGAATGAGGAATGAGTGCCAAATGGCACCCCACTTCCCTTCCCCAAGCTCTCCCCTGAGCTAGGGGATTAATTTCCTTCAGTTTGGGGCAGTGAGAAGGGGGCCATGATAGGCTGAGAGGGGCGGAAAGAGCTGGCCGAGAGCCATTAATGGCTTGGTGTCATATACCCTAGCTCCTCCCTCCTCTCTCTATTCCATCCTGTTCAGGCCATCCAGAGCTGTCGAGCCCTCCCTCCAGCAAGAGAATTCTAGATCTGCAACCCAGGAAAGCCATGGCACCGAGAAGGCTATGGTTGGCAATGGCAAACCCGGCAACCACCACCAATGCAGCTCAAGCTCAGGCAAGATCCTCCCCCTCTCCACCTGTGCTAGCTATCTCCATCTTCTGTTTTAAAAATGAACTGTGAAATGGTGCTTTCACCATTTTTGTTTTCCTTGTTCTCGGTCGTGAAAACGACGGGAGGCGAGGAGGCTACCTTCGAAGGTTGCGTAGGTGGTGTCATATTTCAGCACGACCTTCCTTGTGGGCAGTCAATCTGAGCGTGGTTCCAAGTGAGCCACATCATTCCCAACACGACATCGAAGTCTGGCATCTTTAAGATTGTTGCCGGAGCATCGAGTGTTAGGCCGTCGATGGTCACCTTCAAGACACACTTTGTCGTCGACTCCATCTCTGACCCGTTTGGGAGGCGCACTCTCCTGGCATCTCCTGTGTAGAGTTGAACCTGAGCCAAACTCTTGACAAAATCCTCCGAGACGAAGTTATGGGTGGCTCCCGTGTCAACAAAGTATAAGCAGGCTTGTTGCACATGGTTACTATTCCTGAATTATAGTTTAGTTTTAAGGGGCTAAGTTTTATACTACCAAGTTCTATATCAATCTACTAATATAAGAATTCTAAAAGAAACTTTCAAACTACAAACATACATGCTATAACCCTTTCCGGGCTCCCTGGTTGGGCGAGGTCCAGACCATACATCTGGTCTCCTTCTTGCCTGCTATCTTCCCGGTGGGGTCCTCAGCCTCGGCTACGTCCTCGGCCCCTGAATTGATGGGCTGGTGGTGCTACTGGAGGTGGAGGTAGAACCCTTTGAGGATAGTGGATGCAGATGTGTCCTGGCTGGTGGCATTGGAAGCATACTTGTGGAGGAGGTGCTCCTCCACCTTGCCTAGGTGGCTCTCTGATCTGTAGCGGCTGGGGATCCAGTAGTGTCGGAGGCCTCTGCTCCTGCCTGAAGTCGGGACGGGGTCGTCCCCCACCCCTACTGTGCTGCACAAACCTGCCTGGTTTCCCCTGCTGCCCAACCCTGCGTCTTCCGCTGGCCTTTTTCCTCTGCGCTTGACCATCAGCTGATCTGCTTCCAACCTCCTCGCTGCTTCGATGCTCCGGGCTAAATCGGAGTCTGCCACATACTGCAGGGGTTGCCTGAGGTCGTCTCGGAGGCCCTTGAAAAACCTCTTGACGTACCCAGAGTCATCCAACTGATGGGTTGTAGCGAAGCGGGCTAAGTGAGAGAACTCCCGCTGATATTCTAGAATTGATAGGTTTCCCAGCTTCAGGTGCTGGAACCGTTCCTCCAACTCGTCTCTAGCCATTTGCGACACAAAATGCTCCAGCAATGCCTCTTTGAACTCTTCCTAAGTAATGTCGACATACTCTAGGCCGACAAAGGTGGTGTCTAGGGCCGACTTCCACAATCGTTTGACATGAGATTTCAATGCGGAAACGGCCAAAGACACCGCCACGTCAACCGGACAACGAATCCCGGACATCATCTCCTGAATTATATCCAACCATTCCTCCGTCTGTACTACTGATGAGTCCCATTTGTATACACATTTATGAACACATCTGGGCCGGTATTATAATCAATGCACAACATATTAGATCCATAATCACTCATATTTGGTCTCTATACTTCATTCCATGCTAAGAGCACTTTTAGGCCCGTTTCGGTGTATTTTCGTGTTTATCTTACTCATGCTTTATGTTGCAATTTAATTTCTATATTTGAGAATTTGTGGAATGCACATTTATGTGGCCCGACGATCTTTCATGCTGATACAGGGGTTGTGTGGGTGTTCCGGGGTGCAAAAACTGCACAGGAACACTGCGCACGATCACTGGACATAGTGCGCACGACCACTGGTCGCGCGCCACTGATCGTGCGCACTTTCTCACTTAAAATGGGTCTGCCAGGCAATACGCACGACCACTGGACATAGTGTGCACGACCATTGGTCGTGTGCCACTGATCGTGCACATTGAAAATCTGCACCTGTCTATAAATAGCTGCTCCGCGAAAACAGCCAGATACACTTCGTTTCTAGGTCTTTTTCAACGCTGTTTTTTGCGTTTTTTTGTTCTAAGCCTCCTCTATTCATCTAGGGTCTTCAAGGAAGAGATTGGATCTTACTTTCATCATCAAGGAAGTTGTAAAGAGCATTGGACATCGCCGGGTTGTGACACGAAGAAGATGGGCCATTGGGAGGAAGTGACAACCCTCCTTTACCCCGGACGCAGTTAAGGGCCGAGTTTGGACGCAGATTGACAACCCAGTGATTCGTACCGTGAATCCCAATAAGGCTTCGTAGTCGGTCGATTCTCTTACTCTTTATTCTTTTGAAATGATGTTTGTATGCTAAACTCTCTATTTTGTGGATGAAGAACATGATAAATCTAGATTTGTAACTTTTATTTCATGTTTATGAAATTCCTTTTGATTTATTCATGTGTATGAGGTGCGCTATTGTCATTCATTTTATCGATTTCATTTCGCATTGCCTACTCCTCCATTCACAAGCTTATCGTCCAACCATGTTGCTAAGCGGAGCTAACGACCCGTATATCCCATTCGCCAGCCAAGAGGTGCTAACGGCCCTCACAAATCCATATTACTAATCACTCCATCCGCGAGCTTACCGGCCATCCACCTAGCGAAGTAGTGCGTTCAAGGCCTACGTAGTTTTCCATCCCGCCTGGCGAAGCAGTGCGCTCAAGGCCTGCATATTAGGACATTTACTTTTTCTGCATTAGTTTTAGAACAAACATAAAACTCCCATCGTTACTCCAACCTTAAGGACTTCAATCTCAAGTCCTTCCTTGAACGTTAACTCCACCTTACGGTGTTCCTCGAGAAATTCGATATCCTGGGGATTTACTTCCTCCATTCTATTACTTGACAACGACTGGTACACTGCCGTTCAAACCGCGTTTTGCTCCCGCCTATAAGCGGTGTTGGAATTCGCACGTCAAGTTTTTGGCGTCGTTGCCGGGGAACACAGTTGTGTGAGTTTTCTGGAGATCAGGGAGAACCTGAGAGAGAGGTTCTTCCATTTGTAAATTGCATCCTTATTTTATTTTATTTTTTCGTATTCTGTTTTTATTTCTCTAAATATAGGTTGCTTTAGTAAATTATTGTTGGGTGTAGTATTTTGCACAATAGTATTTTTCTTTTGAATCTGGTTATCTTCATGCAATGTGGGCCTCATTCAATATTCGTTGCCGTTGGTGTGGAGATATCTCTCATGCTAGTGATAGATGTCCAAAGTGAGATAATAGCCCTAGCACTCAAGGCCCAGTATATGGAGCACCGACTTCATCTGGTACTCCATATGGTGTGCGTAAGTACTATGGCTATTATTCTGAGACTTTGTTGGCATACTTCTTTGCGGCTTCAGCACCTATTGTGCCAAGGAAGCCATCAAGGCAGTGTTTGTTTTGTCAAAGCATAGATCACTCCCTGAAGGACTATGCTGAGTATCTTCGCCAATAGGATGAGGATGATGAGCCAGATATCCGGATCATCCCGACTCCTACCTCTGGCGGCATACCTTCAACATCTGGTTATATGTCCGTGCCACCTTCATATTTTGAAGGGAATGATGTGGACACAATTATCAGATGTGTGGCTGATCTGGGCTCTGACAAGGCTAAACCCATCTCCCCTGTGCATACATCTGTTGGGTTTTCCTTAAAGGTAGACACATCAGATGTGTGTAGCGGAATGCATTAAGAACAACCCAAAGAGACGTGTGGATCGTGCTAAAACCATGAATCTAGAAATTGAGGCAACAATAAAATTACCTTCTAGGGATTGAGTCGAAACTCAATCAAAAGCTCCAAGAAAAGTCTTCTAGCATACAGAATCCTATTCCAATTCCTTGCTTTGTGCTTCCATCGGCTCCATCAACGTCAGACTGCTCGTTCGAGGAGTTAGTGAAGAATTGTGTCCACACCTCTATAGAAGTCCACACGAGAAAGGAGAACCCCAAGCCTCTTGTCCAACAAGAGCTAGGTCGGAGAAGGAATACCCTCTATGTCTCCACATATTACTATATCTGTTAAAGGAGAGGAGGCGACTCCAAGGAATGCAGCTAGAACCGCACGGGAACACTTCTCATCGATATCAAGAGACGACACGATCTTGCGGGAACGATTCCCTTCAATCTTCAGAAGTAACGACTAGATCCCAAAGGAATGATTCCTCTTGATCTACTGGTCGGCGAGAGACTTCACGCAAGGGTAAGGGCACGCAGTCAGAAATCGCAAGTCGCCGGTCGTCCGCTTCGTTCTTCTCTCGGGCTTACTCCAAAAGGGAGAGCTCTATCTTTTGACCTAAAAAGTTTAGGCTATTTATATCCCGAGAAAAGAAAGACCACGATATCTGCTATCCGCAAACCAAGTTAAAATAGAATTCATCGAGTGCACATGGTTCGTCGAGATCATTCGATGAATTCGTCGAGACATTCGACAATTTCGTCGAGATCAATCGACGATTTTGTCGAGAGGGGATTCGTCGGTTAGATCTTCGCTGATACCTGTCCGACGGAATGACTCTACGAACATATCCAATTCGTCGAGTCATTTTGACGAATTGGCATACTTCGTCGAGTCATTCGAAGGACTGTTTCATCGAGTAGATCTAATTCGCCGATGAATCCCCTCAACGACATGAAATATTTTCGTCGAGACATTCTCGAAAACTTGCCAACATGCTCCATACAATATTCGCAATACCTGTGGAGCAATCAGTCGACTCGACCCAATTCTAATAAGTCATAGGATTCGTCCTTCACTCATATCCTATATGAGTAAGGCCAACACAAACAATCTACAACTTCTCCAATACTCATATGTGCGACCCTATAGGCTCATATCGTGTTGGCAGTAAGACTAACTGTTGATTCCTTCCGGATCATCAAAGAAAATCCAACAGTCTCCCACTTGATCTAGAAGGTATCAACAGAAGTCTCACAAACAATGAGCGGCATCTAGTAATGTATCATTGCTACCTAAGCAATAAGAGTTCATAACTCAATAAGCTTGTCTGTGACCAATGTATCAGTGTTGTCGCGTCCCTTTGTCCCTTACATCCAGATAGAACTAGAGGCATGGACCGTGTCACCCTCATAATTGTTCAATCCTAATTTCCTGATCTAGAATAGACCTTAAGAGATTGGTAGGCTCAATATCAAATATTGGCTCAACCCAGCATGGCCATGCATTTCTCGGTCTCATTCCATCAAGGGGCCCATGGATGTAACTCCTGTCATAAAGGAGGACAAATTCCATTTCTGTCCACACCCAAACACCCAAATGATTTGTAACATACCCAATAACCACCCTTATCATCAACCTTTCTCATGGAAGACTTTAGATGGCATCAAAGCATGCTCTTCCTCACTTGATGAATGTTGTGACTTCAGGTCAAAGGACCACAAACACCATTGTCACTTGAGATCTACTTGTGACACGTTCATATAACAATCCACAAAGTAGTCTCACGAGGGGTCTGTCCAGTACAACTTGTTCCTAACAAGTACCCATGTGATGACTTGATATAACAATATCATGGCCTGTGAGAACCGGTCATCAGTCAACGCACATGCTAGTCTTATGGTCTCATCCTCGCCCTAATTTCTAGGATGATACCTCGACTACGGACCTTTTAAGAATGAAGCTTCTAATTAAACATAGGTCCTCACATTCAAGTCACGCACTTGAATCCCTATGGAAGCAATCATTCTAAGGGCATCTATTATGCTAATTAATCTATCATATATAAATAGTTGACATAATAAAAGAACTTGCCATAAATGTAAAATGAAATACATAGTACATAACACAATTCATCAAATGAATAAATAACCGACAAACATGCAATCCACAAGGCTCTCACTAAAGATGAGCATTCAGGTATCTAATACCCATTGATCTAACATGACCATCACGCTTCCTTTGCGTAAGAGGCTTTGTCAGTGGATCCGCCATGTTTTCTTCAGTCAGTACTCTGCAAATGCTCACATCTCCTCGATCGACAATCTCTTGAATAAGATGGAATCGCCGAAGTATGTCTTGGAGCGCTGATGAGATCTAGGTTCCTTAGCTTGGGCAATTACACCGTTGTTGTCACAGTAGAGAACTACGGGATCAACAATGCTAGGAACTACATCTAGCTCGTCGATGAATTTCCTAATCCGCACAGCCTCCTTTGCTGAATTTACGGCAGCAATATACTCAGCTTCTGTTGTAGAGTCGGCAACTGTCTCTTGCTTGAAACTCTTCCATCTTGCAGCTCCTCCATTATGGCAGAATATAAAACCTGACTGGGACTTTGAATCGTCCTTATCAATGTGGAAGCTAGCATCTGTGTAACCACTTACAATGAGCTCTTCCTCTCCACCATACACCAAGAACATATCCTTAGTCATTCTCAAGTACTTTAGGATATTCTTGACTGCTATCTAGTGACCATCACCTGGATCAGATTGATACGTGCTCGTCATGCTCAAAGCATATAAGACATCGGGTCGAGTACACAACAGTGCATATATGATTGATCCAATTGCCGAGACATATGGAATCAACTTCATGCGGTCCTTATCTTCCAAAAATTTAGGACACTGATCCTTAGAGAGACTCACACCATGAGACATGGGGAAGAATCCCTTCTTGGACTCAAGCATGTTAAACCGTTTCAACACCTTATCAATGTATGTACTCTGGGTCAAACCAGCAACTTCTTCGATCTATCTCTATAGAACTTAATACCAAGTATATAAGTCGTTTCACCCAAGTCTTTCATAGAAAAGCAATCCCCTAGCCCGTTCTTAACAACTTGCATGGTCGGAATGTCATTCCCGATCAACAGTATGTCATCCACATACAGTATCAAGAAAATGACAATGCTCCCACTAATCCTTTTGTAAACACAAGGCTCATCTTCGTTCTTGATGAAACCAAACTCTTTGATCTTCTCATCAAAACGCAGATTCCAACTTCGAGAAGCTTGTTTCAATCCATAAATAGATCAATTCAACTTACATATTTTAGTGGCTTCACTTGGAGATACAAAACCCTCAGGTTGTGTCATATACACTTCCTCAAGGAGGTTTCCATTAAGGAAAGCCATTTTGACATCCATTTGCCAGATCTCGTAGTCATAATACGCAACAATAACAAGTAGAATTCTGATGGACTTGACCATAATTACAGGGGAAAAGGTCTCATCATAGTCAACACCATGAATTTGCTTGAAACCTTTAGCCACCAGCCGACCTTTGAATGTCTGTACATTCCCATTCATGTCGGTCTTCTTCTTGAAGACCCACTTGCACCTTATGGGTCGTACCCCTTCAGGTGGTTCCACCAAGGTCCAAACTTGGTTTGTATGGAGTCCATTTTAGATTTCATGGCCTCAAGCCACTTCTCGGAGTCTGGTCCATTCATAGCCTCTTGGTAGGTCGCTGGTTCATCATCATGATCCATAAGCAACACATTACCTATTTGAGTCATGAGAAATCCATATCTCTCAGGCTCAACTCTAGGTCTACCAGATTTACGTAGGACTTGTGTTTCTTGAGCAGGTTCTCCAGCTACAACAGATTGTAGTCCTTGCTCAGGTTCCAATTCACGTTCATTCATTGTTTGTGGTTCTTGAACCTCTTCAATTTCTACCTTGGTATTTTCTCTAGATAGAAACTCTTTCTCTAGAAAAATACCACTCCTAGCGACAAACACTTTGCCCTCGGAATGATGGTAGAAGTAATACCCTTTAGTTTCCTAAGGATATCCCATAAGATAACACTTATCTGATTTGGGTTCCAGCTTGTCAGACATTTGACGTCGTACGTATGCCTCACAACCCCAAATCTTAATGAAACACATACTAGGACGCTTCCCAGTCCATATCTCATATGGTGTCTTTTGAACCATTTTCGTCGGAACGCGATTTAGTGTAAAAGCAGCAGTCTCTAGAGCAAAACCCCAAAAGGAAATGGGCAGATCTGCATGACTCATCATCGACCGTACCATGTCTAATAAAGTATGATTCCTCCGCTCAGAAACACCATTATGTTGCGGTGTTCTAGGTGGGGTGAGTTGTGATACAATACCATACTCTTTCAGATGATCACGGAACTCCTGACTCAAATATTCGCCACCTCGATCAGATCGGAGCGTGTTTATCCTTTTTCCCAGTTGGTTCTCTACTTCATTCTTAAACTCTTTGAACTTTTCAAAGGTCTCAGATTTGTTCTTCATAAGAACCACGTATCTGTATCTACTAAAATCATCAGTAAATGTAATGAAGTAGTGGAACCCACCTCTAGCCATAGAACTCATGGGTCTGCACACATCACTATGTATGACACCCAAGAGATCATCTACCCTCTCAATATGACCAGTGAAAGGGGCTTTGGTCATTTTGCCTAATAAGCAAGACTTGCATCTCTCAAATGATTCATAATCAAATGAGTCCAATAGTCCATCTCTATGGAGCTTGGATATGTGTTTCTCATTTATATGGCCCAAACGACAATGCCAAAGGTATGTAGGATTCGAGTCATTTGTTCTTAGTCTTTTATTATTTTCTATATTATAGATCGGATGGTCTAAGTTCTAAAAATATAAACCATTAAATAATTGGGCTACACCATAACAAACATCATTCATAAAAATTGAACAACAATTGTTCTTAATTATAAATGAAAAACCTTTCATGTCAATATATGAAATGGATATAATGTTTCTAGTTATGGCTGGAACGAAATAATAGTTATCTAATTCTATTACAAGCCCCGTGGGTAAAGAAAGACGATAGAAACCAACGGCAATGACAACAACTCTTGCTCCATTTCCAATGCACAGGTATACCTCCCCTTTACCCAGCATTCTTCTCTGTACAAATGTGAGAACCACATCCAGTATCCAATACCCAATATGAAGGAGCAGAAAGATTTATTTCTATAACGAAAATACCTGAAGCGGAAGTCATACTTCCCTTCTTCTTATGCAGATCCTCAATATAGAGGGGACAGTTCCTCCTCCAATGCCCTGCCTTACCGCAGTGGTGGCACTTTCCTTCCTTCGCTAGACCTTTCCTTTTCAGTGCAAAAGACTTAGGATCAAGATGAGACTTAGATCCAATCTTCGTCTTCTTAGATCCCCTGGCCTTGCCCTTGCCCTTATGCACCATCAGTATGGGGCTGGCAGGCTTGGCCTTCTTCATGTTGTTCTCGACAGTTCTCAACATGCCAAGGAGCTCGGGCAGTGTCTTTTCTATTTCATTCATGTTATAGTTCAAAACGAACTGCTCATAACTGTCTGACAATGATTGCATGATCAGATCTGTGGCCAACTCTTGGCCCAAGGGAAAACCCAGTTTTTCAAGGTTCTCTATATACCCAATCATTTTGAGTACGTGAGTCCCTACTGAGTCTCGAGCTCCCATTTTGCACTGAAATAATGCCTTGGATATGTCAAACCTCTCTTACCGAGCTTGCCCCTCGAACATTTTCGTGAGGTGCCTGATTATCTCATAACCACACATGCTCTCGTGTTGCTTATGAAGCTTAGAGGACATGGTAGCAAGTATTAGGCATTCCACATCCAAGGTATCATCCTGATACTTCTTGTAAGCATCTCTGTCTTCTCCCGGAGCATTTTCGGTCGGCTCTGTGGGGGCTTCCCCTTCCAAGACATAGAGCTTGCGCTCTTGCCTGAGAATAATTCTCAGGTTCCTATACCAGTCGAGGAAGTTCGTCCCATTGAGTTTGTCCTTCTCAAGGATGGCTCTCAGGGACAACAAGGAGTGTGATGTATTTGCCATGAAAATTCTACAATAAATTTGCAAAACCATTTAGTGCTACATTTCAAAATACATTTTATTTAAATAAAGACTTTTATTAAAGGGCTCCCACTATTTTAATCAAATCGATAACCCTTAATATCGATTCGGAGAGTTTATGCGAGCTACTCTCTTAGTGGACAAGATCCATATTTCACCAACACAATGAGTCCGCTTTGGCGTTTCTCTCACGATGCAGTTATTTAGGTAGACAACACTTGCCAATTGCATCATTATGCAACTTTTGTATGGTTGGTGAATAACTCATTATTCGCATCCATCATATGGTGCATGCCAATCCTATGCCTCTAAGCACTCAACCTTTGAGGTCACTTAGTTAAGTTGGACCCGATGTCGACAGTGGGATATCACAATTATCCGCTCGCACCCTTACCAAGATAGATTAATGCATCTTGCTTTGGCAAGCCCATACTTCATCGATCGAGGCAGGAAGAGTGTCATCCACCAGAAGGCATCCGTATACTTAATATTAGTTAAGGGATTTTAAGATAAGCGATTAACATTTAATCATGATTAACATTTAATCAATGTGCACACATCTTCACAAACAGACCAAGCATGACCCGGATGCATTCCAGATGCACAAAACCATCAACACTTGATGATATGGATTAAATCTGAATATTTAGAACACTTCTAAACCTTTGGATTTACATGCACCGGATGCTAGCAAAAGCAAACACCCTTATTGCAGTAGACACGCTCGTCTCTCTAGTCTTTAGTTTCACAAATTATCATAGAGACAGACGGTTACTGCGAAGGGAATAATTTTCTGAAACATGGAATTAGCAGAGAACATAGCTCTGATACCACTGTTGGATTTTCCTTAAAGGTATACACATCAGATGTGCGCAGCGGAATGTATCAAGAACAACCCAAAGAGACATGTGGATCGTACTAAAACCATGAATTTAGAAATTGAGGCAACAATAAAATTACCTTCTAGGGATTAAGTTGATACTCAATCAAAAGCTCCAAGAAAAGTCTTATAGCATCCGGAATCCTATTCTAAGTCCTTGCTTTGTGCTTCCTTCGGCTCCGCCAATGTCGGATTGCACGTCGGAGGAGTTAGTGTAGAATCATGTCCACACCTCTATAGAAGTCCACACGAGAAAGGAGAACCCCAAGCCTTTTGTCCAACAAGAACTAGGTCGGAGAAGGAATGCCCTCTACGTCTCCACAAATTACTAGATCTGTTAAAGGAGAGGAGGTGACTCCAAGGAATGTGGCTAGAACCGAACGGGAACACTTCTCGTCGATATCAAGAGACGACACGATCTTGCGGGAACGATTCCCTTCAATCTCCAGAAGTAACGACTAGATCCCAAAGGAATGATTCCTCTTGATCTACTGGTCGGCGAGAGACTTCACGCACGGGTAAGGGCACACCGTCGGAAATCGCAAGTCACCGGTCGTCCGCTTCGTTCTTCTCTCGGGTTCACTCCAAAAGGGAGAGCTCTATCTTTTGACCTAAAAAGGTTTAGGCTATTTATATCCCGAGAAAAGAAAGACCACAACATCTGCTATCCGCAAACCAAGTTAAAACAGAATTCGCCGAGTGCACATGGTTCGTCGAGATCATTCGACGAATTCGTCGAGACATTCGACGATTTCGTCGAGATCAATCGACGATTTCGTCGAGAGGGGATTCGTCAGTTAGATCTTCTTTGTCGATACCTGTCCGACGGAATGCCTCTACGAACATATCCATTTCGTCGAGTCATTTCGACGAATTGGCATACTTCGTCGGGTCATTCGAAGGACTGTTTCGTCGAGTAGATCTAATTCGCCGATGAATCCCCTCGACGACATGAAATAAGTTTCGTCGAGATATTCTCGAAAACTTGTCAACATGCTCCATACAATATTCACAATACCTGTGGAGCAATCAGTCGACTCGACCCAATTCCAATAAGTCGTAGGATTGGTCCTTCACTCATATCCTATATGAGTAAGGCCAACACAAACAATCTCCAACTTCTCCAATACTCTTATGTGCGACCCTATAGGCTCATATTGCGTTGGCAGTAAGATTAACTGATGATTCCTTCCGGATCATCAAAGAAACTCCAACAACATCACCTTGCCTGGATTCGATTCTTTGTGAGGAATCGGTGCTTGACTTTTATCCAAGCACTATTCATCCCCTTGTTGTGTGTACTACATTCGTCTCTGACGACATTATTGAGGATGTTTCGCAGGATAAGGCAGGTGATTTGTGTGTTGTGCCTATCCCTATGGAGGAGGATATTTTCCAAGGTGACGAGGATTCTACCTCAGCACCGGTGGAGGAAGTCCAAATCATGGAGGATGCCACTGATGATCCTACTGAGCCCTGCAACATTGTCAATGATGCCGACAGTATCCTTTTGCTTCAACCTATCAGGAGTGAGACCGGGACCACTCCCCCGATTGATGTTTACTTATGTTCTTCTTCTCTTTTATTCCTCGACCCCCCTTCTCCATCATTTGATCCTGTGCAGGTTGAGTCTTCACAGGTACTCAAGGAGGACTTGGAGTATTTTCTCAGGTCAATGATGAGCGTATCCTCATATATGAGGAGGTTGACCCCTCCTCTTTAGGGTAAGCCTCATTCATTGCCCGCTCTTCCTTCTACCTCCCTAAGGATGACACCTTGCTAGGCAAGGACCTATTTGGTGAGACGAGTGAGGATTCCTCCTCTTCTTCCTATATTCTCTTTCCTCTACCTGTGAAGAGCAGGTACTACTATTTTGGTAGAGGAGTAACTGTTCTGTCACCGTATCAGTACCCGCTACCGACACGGATATTAGAATAGTTACCTGTGCACTTTTCTTTTCATACTCCCATTAGCTAGAACTTTTTGCTTTCTGAATAAGTAGTGCTGGGGAGGACAATAAACCTCAGTAGTTATCTTCCTTTTTCATGCATTTTCATCTTATCTAGTTTAGTTAATTGTTATTTTTAATTCAGCTTTTCTATTTTCCTGTTGTTTTTTGCGGAGCTTACCCCTGCAGGTGTACTTTTTTGGATGGCGGAAGCCGCGACTTTGCCCTGGTTTTACACGCGTCTTCTGGTATTCTCACTTGCTGAGCATTGGGTACCCTTTTCCCCTAGCCTTCATTTAAATTTCATGTGTAGTGTTCATGATGATTGCACACCACTACACCCACTTAAGAGCGCACTTACCCGCGAGCATGCTCCGAGTTTAATTCAATTTTACTGCTTAATTGGAAAATTGAGGTGCTGGTTTAGGATTGTGTAGCGGAGTAAGTTGTGACTCGTGCAGTGCTCCTAGTCGAGTGCTCCCATTTGTATAAAAATATGTGTAGGGTAGATTTCTCTTTATACTTTTAGTTTATTTTATTTCTCTAAGTGTAATTGTTAATTATTCTACTCAAATTGGTGAATGCAGTGCGAATTGAATGGTAGTGTAGAGATGAGTGTAGATAATCGTTAGACTCGTATTGTTTGAGTTTGGAGGAAGGATTGCCTTTCTCGTGGGCTAAGAACTTGCCCCAAGCTATTCTTGAAGCATGGGCATAGGATAGTTCATTTTCATGAGAGTGACGTAGGCCTTCATTTTGGCCCGGTTGAGCCTATCTTTCGCTCCTATCATCTTCCCTTGCTAGCCTCCTTGAGCCTATCCATGTCATTTGATTCAGCTCTACCTAGTTATCACCAAAGCCAAAATGTCGATCCTAGCCATGCACCTAAATACCAAGCAAGAGCAGATTTATATTTCTTATTTTGGGGGTGTGATATGGAAAATATTGTGATGGTGGTTGTGCTTTTATTGAAAATATGTTGAAAATGATTTGAAAAAATATGAGAAAGAGAAAAAAATGATTGAAAAAGAAAATAAAATGTGAAAAGAAAAAGAGCTTATATGAAAATTTGTTTGAGATTTGTGATTGGATTAGGCGGGGCACACACCCATATTGTCAAGTTTAAGTCTGGGGGTGTGGTGCACTCGTGCACTCGGTGGTTGCTTGCTAGATTATTTTTATGATTAGCTCATTTGGGTTTGGTGCGTTTAGCCTTTATGTTTACCTTTGTGTATCTCATCGTGACCTAAGCCCCATTCAAATCTAAAGTCCTACCGACTCGTGCAGTGAACCGATCTAGTGTCGTGGAGAGAATGTGAACACGCAGGCATATGGTCCCCGACACTAATGGATTTTAGTGGAGGTCATCCCGAATCCTAATCTTAGGAAATGCTCATCTCAGCGGTCCATCTATTTTCTCCTTACGCATGACTAGACGATTCACCGCAATTCCTATTTTGAGTAGAATAATAACTCTGTACCCTTTTTGAAATCTATAAACTATGTAGTATAATTAGAAATCTTTGTTGCTATATTTTTACGCATGTGAGTATGCGACTTCTCATTTTACTCCGTGTCGCAATCTCCTAACCAGCTACTTTATTTTTCCCCTTGCTTGAATTGGTTTGCTCAGGATGCGCAAACAGGTAAGTCTGGGGGTGTGATGAGTCCCATTTGTATACACATTTTTGGACTCATCTAGGTCGGTATTATAGTCAATGCATTACATATTAGATCCATAATCACTCATATTTGTTCTCTATACTTCATTCCATGCTAAGAGCACTTTTAGGCCCATTTCGGTGTATTTTCGTGTTTATCTTACTCATGCTTTATGTTGCAATTTAATTTCTATATTTGAGAATATGTGGAATGCCCATTTATGTGGCCCAACAATCTTTTATGCTGATACAGGGGTTGTGTTGGTGTTCCGAGGTGCAAAAACTGCATAGGAGCACTGCGCATGATCATGGGACATAGTGCGCACGACCACTGGTCATGCGCCACTGATCGTGCACACTTTCTCACTTAAAAATGGGTCTGTCAGGCAATACGCACGACCACTGGACATAGTGTGCACGACCACTGGTTGTGCGCCACTGATCGTGCACATTGAAAATCTGCACCTGTCTATAAATAGCTACTCCGCGAAAAAAGCCGGATACACTTCGTTTCTAGGTCTTTTTCAACGCTGTTTTTTGCGTTTTTTTTGTTCTAAGCCTCCTCTATTTATCTAGGGACTTCAAGGAAGAGATTAGATCTTACTTTCAACATCAAGGAAGTTTTAAAGAGCATTGGACATCGCCGGGTCGTGACACGAAGAAGATGGGCCATTGGGAGGAAGTAACAACCCTCCTTTACCACAGACGCAGTTAAGCGCTGAGTTTGGACGCGGATTGACAACCCAGCTATTCCTACCGTGAATCCCAACAAGGCTTCGTAGTCGGTTGATTCTCTTACTCTTTATTCTTTTGAAATGATGTTTGTATGCTAAACTCTCTATTTTGTGGATGAAGAACATGATAAATTGTTGGGAATATTGCCATCAATGTTCCCTTGATTTGAAGAGGCATCACTTCCAATACTAAGTACATATTGTATTTGATAAATCTTTGTTTTTATAAGTTAAACAGGCTTAAGTGACTCAAGAGAAAGGGTTAATCAAGACCTAAGATTAGGAGAAATCTTCTCCTAAGTTGATGAAGAAATGTCTCAGCTGAACCGCTGAGACGAGGAGCCGTCTCAGCGGATCCGCTGAGAAGAAGATGTCTCAGCTGATAAGTTCATCAAACGCTGAGAATCAATGTGTTCGTCGAACGCAGAGTGTCGTTCATTGAACGCAGGACTAAGTTCGTCGAACGCAGGAAGAAAGGAAGAAACAGCGGAGAGTTAGCGTGTTCGTCGAACTCAGAAGGCAGTTCGTCGAACGCAGACAGAAAGGAAGAAACAACTGAGAACTTGGCGTGTTCTTCGAACGCAGAGTGTCGTTCGTCAAACGCAGAGACAAGGCAGATCGTTGAACGCAGAGCTTGGCGTGTTCGCCGAACGCAGAGTGTCGTTCGTCGAACGCAGAGACAAGGCAGATCTTCGAACGCAGAGACAAGGCAGATCGTCGAACGCAGAGTTTGGCAAGTTCGTCGAGCGCAGGATGCAGCGGGTTCGTCGAACGCAGAGTGTAGCAAGTTCGTCGAACGCATACCTTCTCTACAGATAAGTAGGGCGGCAGGACCTGCGCCTAGGGCAAGTTGCAGAAAAGCTACAGGGGACCACCAATCTCTCTGATACTTCTCGGGAGATCAAATTAGAGCAATTGAAGACAAAAGAAATATAAAAGAAAGAGTTAGGGTATTTTTCTTACCCCCAGGCCGATTGCTTGCAAAATCGATTTTTCGCCATTGACGGCTGCTGCTCTAATTTTTCTTCCTGCTCACTGAAAGAGAAGAAGAAACAGACAGAATAAGATAGCTCCTCCACCAAAAGGGGCAAGGTGATCTTCCATCCTTCTATTGAAGAAGAAGATCAAGTTGTAGCTGTTATCAACATCTTCAGCTACAGGAAAGCACAAACTGTGCAGGATCTACAGGAGAGTATTTCTGTTGTAGAATATTTCTAAAAAACATATTTTTCTGTAAGGCTTTTTGCCTGAGTTTGTAGGGCATTTGCTTGAGTGTGTAGGGCTTGTTGGCCTGAGCTTGTAGGGCTGGTTTGCTTGAGATTGTAGGAGCTGGTGATATCTCTGAGTTGTAAGGCTTGTTGCCTGAGGTAGGAACAGGATGTGTTCTGAGCTGTAGGAGGTGGATTCCTCTGAGTTTGTAGGGCAGGAGTGCCTGAGGTAGGAGCTGGTGATAGCTCTGAGTTGTAGGGACTTTTGTCCTGAGGTAGGATCATCTTTGATCTGAGAAGTTCTGAGGAACTTGTGTTGTAAGCTCTTGGAGCTGAGAATTGGAGGAGTTGGCCTTGTCCAACACATTGTTATAAAGGTGAAGGGGGAAAGAGGACTACTCAAGACACCCTGTCTTGAGGAACCTATATACATACTTGTGTGCTTTCTGTGTTGCTTGATTTTCTGATTAGAATAGTTTTAACAGCCCATAATTATCAAGTAAAACTCAAAAGACCTATTCACCCCCCTCTAGGTGAATTAGTTAGCATACCTATATTCTTTCAAGTGGTATCAGAGCCAGGTTGGTCAAGAAGGACTTAACAGTCTGACCAGTTCCCAATTAGGTATTGCTGATTCAAAATCAGATGACCTCCAGTGGAATGAAGAAGGAGTTGGGGTCAATGAAGTTGCACATATGCTCCAAAGAAAACTTTGGTATATGGAAGCAAAGAGTGAGACTGTTCATGGAAGCCTCACACCCAAGGATCTATGTAACTGTCAAAAATGGTCCTTATACCTTTGAAAAGACCTCCACTATTGACCCTACAAAAAAGTACTCAAGATACTTTCTGAGCTGACCAATGATGAAATTGCACTATACACTATGGACAAAAGGGCCCATAACATTATTGTTAATGCAATTGATGACACTACATTTTAGAACTTGGTACACTGCACAACTGCCAAGGAAATGTGGGACACATTGGTTGTATATATGGAAGGAACTACTGAAGTGAGGGAAGATAGAAAGCCACTCCTCAATTAGGAATATGAAGCCTTCTGGCAGCTGGCCCAGGAAAGCATATCCTTGTGCTATGAAAGGTTCTTTAGGATAGTAAATGAACTAAGAACCTATGAGAGGGTGTTCACAGATTATGAGCTGAATGAAAAGTTCCTCAGATCTCTAACTAGAGATTGGGACACTAAAATCTGTGCAATCAGGGAAGGGGCAAGGCTTGGAGAGACCCCTACCCATACATTGTTTGGGAAACTGCTCTCATATGAGATGCAACTGACTGCAATAAAGGAGGAGGACACTTCCTCCAAGGCTCACACAAAGGAGAGAACCATAGCTCTCAAAGCTGATAGCTCAAAGAAGAGCAAGAGCAGGTTGCAGTCACCTCCAAGAAGAAAGGCTGAATCTGAGAAGTCTGAGAGCTGCTCTCCAGGCTGCTGTTCTTCTGATGAAGAGTTTGCAGCCTTCTCTAGGCAGTTCAAGAAGATGATGAGGAGGAATCAATAGAAGAGCAAGCCTTCCTCCTCAACACACTCCAAGAAGGATCACTTCAGATCTGAAAGGCAGCACCCCAAAGGGGACAGGTATGATTCCAAAACTAGTAAACATGCTTCAGATAACATCATTTGTTATTGCTGCAGTAAGCATGGGCATGTCATTGCTGACTGCCCAGTCAAAAGGAAAGAAAGAGGTGAAAAGAAGCCTCATCACAAGAAGGAGAGGAAGGGAGAAAAATCCCTTCTAGCCAAGAAAAGCAAGAGCTGGAGTGAATCCGAATCTTCATCTTCAGATTCAAATGAAGAAGAGAAAGCCTACATTGGGTTGTTTGCTGCTCAGGAGGATGAAGACTATCCTGCTGCTAGGACAGGAATCAGGGCCCCTCTATCACACTCAGATAGTGATGAAGAGGAGGATGAAGAAGACTGTGTTCTGCTAGGCCTTATGGCCCTCACTGATGAGGAAGGGAGTCAGAATATGTCTGACAATGATCATGTATCAATCCATTCCACTTCTATTTCTGATCATGATGTATATCAAGAATCTGAAGCACATCCATCACATGATGAAAGTGTTTCAGAAGCTGAGGTAGATGTCAATCAATTGATTGACAAATATGATGCCTTGGTTATTGCTCTGAAAGAGAGCAAGAAGCTTGCCAAGAGGCAAGCCCAGGAAATTGCCTCCCTTAAGAAGACTGAAGGTGACTACACTGGACCTACCTTCCTGGTGGGCCAGATGAGTAGACAAATAAGTTATTTAAAGGCTATGACAAGTGTTCAATTGAGCACTATTTCCCTGAAGAACAAGGTCATCAAGGACCTTGAGGAGAAGCTGGTGAAAGAGAAGTGCCTGGTGGCTCAATTCTCCAAGCCCAAATCTGTGCTTCCCATTATTGACACCTTCTCCTCTCAAACCAATAGGAGAGGACTTGGATTCAATAAGATGGAAGTAGGAAAAGGGAGTGGAGTAAAGAGCAAGGAGAAGGCTAAGCCTCAAACCACCTTTCAAAAGGTGCTACTTCCTTCCAACAGGTATGACCATGAAAGTATTTATGGTCACTAGAAGAATGGGAGGTCCTATAGGAAGGAAAATACTCCTTCCTATAGTGAAAGAAAGGGCATGAGATTGAGTGCAATGAAAGCTCCCCATGAGAAAATACAAATGGCCCAATCTGGACCATTTGTGTTTGGTGTCTCAGCACCTCCAGTCAAGAATAAGGAAGCAAGCACTTCCAAATCTACTTCAGCAAAAAGCAAGACTGCTGTCAAATCTGTTGACAAGGCCTGCTGCCCAGTGTCTGATTCCATCAGATCTTATATGGCTGCCAAGCCAAAGCAAGCTGAGGCCATCAAGACAAAGAGCAGCAAGACTGTCCACAGATTATCCTTCAGTCAGATTGTTGCTGAAAGAAACAGGAAGAATGCTGCAGTCTCTTCTGCTGAACATGTGCACATTGTTGTACCTATTCAGAAAAATGTTCAGAAAAGGAGATACAATATTCATGATTGTTGGTGTTGTGGCAAGGTGGGACACTTTGCCATAGATTGTTGGTACAATCCCAATGTACCTAATGCAAAGAAGAGTTTTCCTGCTAGGAGTGTAGCTAGTGTGAGAGTATCTCATCAAACTAACAGGCACCTAGGACCCAAAGCTTTTTGGGATCCTAAGGATAACTAAATCTTTCTTTGCAGGGTAGTTCAAGTACCAGCCTCAACCAAATATGGTACTTGGACAGTGGGTGCTCAAGGCACATGACAGGAACTAGGAGTCTTCTACAGGATTACAAGCCAGTGAAGAATGGAACCAAAGTTATATTTGGGGGAGGTGAAACAGGAGACATCAAAGGCTATGGAATGATCTCCAATGGCATAGTTACAATCACAAGGGTAGCTTATGTTGAAGGGTTGTAACACAACCTAGTAAGCATAAGTCAACTATGTGACTTAGGCTATGTCATTGAATTTCACAATGACAAGTGCTTGATCAAAAAGTCAAATGACTTAGAGACTATTCTCTCAGGCACTAGGAGTGGAAATGTTTATTGCTTAGATTTCATTTGCAGTAATTCATTTACTTCTGTTTGTCTTGTAGTTAATGAGAATGAGTCTCTTTGTGTTCAATGGCACAAGAGACTTGCTCATATTAACTACAAGACGATGTATAGACTTTTCTCTAAAAATCTTGTTAGGAATAGTCCAAATTTAAAATGTATTAAAGATGGTCTCTGTCATGCATGCCAAATGGGTAAGCAAACTAGGGCCACCTTTAAAAGTATTAGCTCCAAAGACACTGAAAGATGTCTTTATCTCTTGCACATGGACTTGTTTGGTCCTTTGCCAATTCAGAACCTAGGTGGGACGTTGTATACTTTGGTGATTGTTGATGATCACTCAAAATATACATGGGTATTCTTCCTTAAGAAGAAATTTGATACTTTAAATGTCTTTATCAATCATGTCAAGGCAATTCAGAATGATCTACAATGTGCTGTGGTCGGGACTAGGACTGATCATGGCACAGAATTTCAATCTGATGCAATGACAAGATTTTGTCAAGAATTTGGTATCACCCAAGAGTTCTCCTCCCCAAGGACTCCACAACAAAATGGTGTGGTTGAGAGGAGGAATAGGACCTTGATAGAAGCTGGGAGAACATTGCTTAGTGACTCCTCACTCCCAGAATATTTCTGGGCTGAGGCAGTCAATACAGCTTGTTATGTTCTCAATAGAGCTTCTATCAATAAGGTTCTTGGGAAAACCCCCTATGAAATTCTGAAAGACAAACAACCTACAATTTCATATTTTAGAATCTTTGGCTCCAAATGCTACATTCTAAATAATGGAAAATCCCAATTAACAAAGTTTGCAGAGAAATGCAATGTAGGTGTTCTTGTTGACTATAGCTCTCATAGTAGAGCTTATAGAGTATACAACAAGAAAACTCATGTTGTAGAGGAGTCTATGCATGTTGTTTTTGATGAGACCAGCCTAATATATAAAGGTTGGTCTAGATCTTCTATTTTGACAGGAAATGAACAGGAATTGGAAAGGATGTCTATACAAGACACTCCCAGCTGCAGCAAAACAATTTCTGAAGCTGCCATCCCTGAAGGGGAAGAAGTCAACCTTGATGAAGAAGCTGCTGAACCTGCAGAAACAACACAGCAAGCTGAGAACAGAATGACTGCAGCTACCAGACATCTAAGGGATCATCCCATAGAGCAGATAATAGGGAATGTTCAGCAAGGTGTGACAACCAGGAGCATGGCTCACAATGAGGCCTTGTTCCTCAGTTTTCTGTCACAGGTAGAGCCTAAAAGGTTTGAAGAGGCCAACATGGATCCATTCTGGATTCAGACTATGCAGGAAGAGCTTTTGCAATTCAAAAGATGCAAAGTTTGGAAGTTGGTGCCAAGACCAGAAGGACACAACATCATTGGCACCAAATGGATATTCAGAAATAAGTTAGATGAGAATGGGACAATCATCAAAAACAAAGCAAGACTGGTTGCAAAAGGATATATGCAAGAGGAAGGAATAGACTTTGACCAAACCTTTGCCCCAGTTGCAAGGTTGGAGGCCATAAGACTATTCCTTGCATATGCTGCTCACAAGGGCTTCAAAGTCTACCAGATGGATGTCGAATCAGCATTCCTGAATGGAAATCTAAAAGAGGAAGTATATGTAGAGCAACCATCAGGTTTTGTACATCCTACTCTTAAATCTCATGTCTAGTTTCTTAGGAAAGCCCTGTATGGTCTAAAGCAAGCTCCAAGAGCTTGGTATGAGACTTTGTCCAGCTTTCTCCTCAAGAACAAGTTCATGAGGGGAAAGATTGATAGCACAGTGTTTCTTAGGGAGTCAAGGGGAAAGTGTCTCTTAGTCCAAATTTATGTTGATGACATAATTTTTGGGTCTACTGATGACAACCTCTGCAAGAGATTTGATCTAATGCAGGGGGAGTTTGAGATGAGCAGTATGGGTGAGCTCAAATATTTCCTTGGGCTCCAAGTGAAACAGTCTGATGATGGAATTTTCATCTCCCAGACCAAGTACACTAAGGAGCTCATCACGAAATTTGGGATGGAATCTGCCTCCACCATGAGAACACCCATGGGATCTAATGTATCATTAGACAAGGATGAAAAGGGAAAGACCTTTGATGAATCCTTGTACAGGTGTATCATTGGATCCCTGTTGTACTTGACTGCTATTAGGCCAGACATTATGTATTCTACATGTGTTTGTGCTAGGTATCAGGCATGTCCTAAGGAATCTCACTACACATCTGTGAAGAGGATCTTGAGATACCTCAAGGGAAGCCTGAATCTTGGCCTTTGGTACCCTAGAAACAATGATTTTGAACTGATAGGCTACTCAGATGCAGATTTTGCAGGATGCAAAGAGGACAGGAAAAGCACAAGTGGATCCTGTCAATTCCCAGGGAGGAGGCTGGTCTCATGGAGCAGCAAAAAGCAAACCAGTGTGACAATGTCCACAGCTAAGTCAGAGTACATTGCAGCAGGTAGCTGTTGTGCTCAAATTTTGTGGATACAACATCAGTTGGAAGATTACAACATCAAGGTAAGACAATCTCCCCTGCTGTGTGACTCATCCAGTGCAATTTCTATTGCTAAAAATCATGTTTCCCATAGCAGGACCAAGCACATAGAAAATAGGTATCATTTTATTAGAGAACATGTAGAGTGTGAAGATATCAAACTTGAATATGTCTCTACAGACAATCAAGTAGCTGATATCTTCACTAAGCCACTAGATGAGGCCAAGTTTAATTCTTTTAAAATTGACTTAGGCATGTTGATTTTAGAATGAGTTCATTTCTGAATATATGTTCTGTGTGTTAAACTGTTTATGCTTTTATCTGTTCAATTTACCATAAAATGTAATGTTATGATAGATTAATATCTGAATTGATCTTCCTATAATAGGCATAATCCACTGATAGGGTAGATAATCTCCCTAAGTTGATAATTGTAGAATAGATTAAAGTGATCAGCTGGATCAGAAACATCTGGTTCAACTGAAATTCTAGTTTTCTTTTAATCAACAAGGAAATGTCTGGATCAAATACAGCTGCTCCAATTAAAGGGGAGCAAGCTCCTGATCAAATTGAGGGGGAGCTGGCTATAAGTTTAGGGGGAGATAGCTAATGCTCAGTAGAAAAAGGGTAAAGGTTGAAGAATCCTATTCCCTAATGGGAAAGAGGTTGAAGAACCCAGAAAGGGGGAGATGGCCAATGCTAAGACCAAATTTGGTCTTGCTAGATGCAAATAGGAGTTGGAATGCTAGCTGCTAAGACCAAAGTAGTGTTATCCCTCTAAATTTGTTATCATGATATGTTATTCAATCTGAATTAGAAAGGGGGAGATGCCCTCTAAGCTAGTCAAAGCTTTAAATAACCTGTCATGAAATTGTTAGCTTAAACAATGCTGTATCATGAAGTTGTTAGCTATGTTATCATGTTTAACTTATAGATCAGTTACATAATATGTCCTTTAAGTGATATCATGATATGTTTTTTGTTGTCTATGTACCTTAGCATTGGGGATGTTCTGCCTTCTTCAAATAGGGGGAGATTGTTGAGAATATTGCCCTCAATGTTCCCTTGATTTGAAGAGGCATCACTTCCAATACTAAGTACATATTGTATTTGATAAAGCTTTGTTTTTGTAAGTTAAACAGGCTTAAGTGACTCAAGAGAAAGGGTTAATCAAGACCTAAGGTTAGGAGAAATCTTCTCCGAAGTTGATGAAGAAATGTCTCAGCTGAACCGCTGAGACGAGGAGCCGTCTCAGCGGATCCGCTGAGAAGAAGATGTCTTAGCTGATAAGTTCATCAAACGCGGAGAATCAGCGTGTTCGTCGAACGCAGAGTGCCGTTCGTCGAACGCAGGACTAAGTTCGTCGAACGCAGGAAGAAAGGAAGAAATAGCTAAGAGTTGGCGTGTTCGTCGAACTCAGAAGGCAGTTCGTCGAACGCAGACAGAAAGGAAGAAACAGTTGAGAACTTGGCGTGTTTGTCGAACGCAGAGTGTCGTTCGTCGAACGCAGAGACAAGGCAGATTGTTGAACGCAGAGCTTGGTGTGTTGGTCGAACGCAGAGTGTCGTTCATCGAACGCAGAGACAAGGCAGATCTTCGAACGCAGAGACAAGGCATATCGTCGAACGCAGAGTTTGGCAAGTTCGTCGAGCGCAGGATGCAGCGGGTTCGTCGAACGCAGAGTGTAGCGCGTTCGTCGAACGCAGACCTTCTCTACAGATAAGTAGGGCGGCGGGACCTGCGGCTAGGGCAAGTTGCAGAAAAGCTACAGGGGACCACCAATCTCTCTGATACTTCTCGGGAGATCAAATTAGAGTTGTTGAAGACAAAAGAAGTATAAAAGAAAGAGTTAGGATATTTTTCTTACCCCCCCCCCCTCTGGCCGATTGCTTGCAAAATCGATTTTCCGCCATTGACGGCTGCTGCTCTAGTTTTTCTTCCTGCTCACTGAAAGAGAAGAAGAAACAGAGAGAAGAAGATAGCTCCTCCACCAGAAGGGGCAAGGTGATCTTCCATCCTTCTATTGAAGAAGAAGATCAAGTTGTAGCTGTTATCAACAACTTCAGCTACAGGAAAGCACAAATTGTGCAGGATCTACAGGAGAGTATTTCTGCTGTAGAATATTTCTAAAAAACATATTTTTCTGTAAGGATTTTTGCCTGAGTTTGTAGGGCATTTGCCTGAGTGTGTAGGGCTTGTTAGCCTGAGCTTGTAGGGATGGTTTGCATGAGATTGTAGGAGCTGGTGATAGCTCTGAGTTGTAAGGCTTGTTGCCCGAGATAGGAACATGAGGTGTTCTGCGCTGTAGGAGGTGGATTCCTCTGAGTTTGTAGGGCAGGAGTGTCTGAGGTAGGAGCTGGTGATAGCTCTGAGTTGTAGGGACTTTTGTCCTGAGGTAGGATCATCTTTGATCTGAGAAGTTCTGAGGAACTTGTGTTGTAAGCTCTTGGAGCTGAGAATTGGAGGAGTTGGCCTTGTCTAACACATTATTAGAAAGGTGAAGGGGGAAAGAGGACTACTCAAGACACCCGGTCTTGAGGAACCTCTATACATACTTGTGTGCTTTCTGTGTTGCTTGATTTTCTGATTAGAATAGTTTTAACAGCCTATAATTATCAAGTAAAACTCAAAAGACCTATTCACCCCCCCTCTAGGTGAATTAGTTAGCATACCTATATTCTTTCATAAATCTAGATTTGTAACATTTATTTCATGTTTATGAAATTCCTTTTGATTTATTCATGTGTATGAGGTGCGCTATTGTCATTCATTTTATCGATTTCATTCCACGTTGCCTACTCCTCCATTCGCAAGCTTATCGTCCAACCATGTTGCTAAGCTGAGCTAACGGCCCGTATATCCCATTCGCCAGCCAAGAGGTGCTAACGGCCCTCACAAATCCATATTACTAATCACTCCATCCGCGAGCTTACCGGCCATCCACCTAGCGAAGTAGTGCGTTCAAGGCCTACATAGTTTTCCATCCCGCCTGGAGAAGCAGTGCGCTCAAGGCCTGCATATTAGGACATTTACTTTTTCTGCATTAGTTTTAGAACAAACATAAAACTCCCATCGTTACTCCAACCTTAAGGACTTCAATCTCAAGTCCTTCCTCGAACATTAACTCCACCTTACGGTGCTCCTCGAGAGATTCGATATCCTGGGGATTTACTTCCTCAATTCTATTACTTGACAACGACTGGTACACTGCCATTCAGACCGCGTTTTGCTTCCGCCTATAAGCGGTGTTGGAATTCGCGCGTCAACTACCGACTCAGTCCCCGCATAAAATGGTGGGGAAAGGCCTCGGAATACACTCAACCAATTTTCCCCTTGGTTGGGTGTAACATCCCAACTTCAAAAAGGGGTCTAACCAGTTCAATTGAATCCTTGGAAGAGCTTAGGCCGGGTCGTAGAAAACCACGACCCGACCTTCACCTCAAATGATGGTCTTTTAGAGAAATGATTGTTCTAGGTAGCATTGTGCTTTTGCCACAATGCTTAAGTTGTATAGTGAGCATACGCACTCCGAATCGACTTCCGTCAGTTGTGTTAGACTCGTATGGTCGATATGAGTGCAATAGAGCTCGTTTCGTTCCAATCCGAGGTCATTTGATGAAAGTGACTATTTTGAGTATCGTAGCGCGTCGCGACAATGCTAATTTAGTATAGTGAGCATACGCACTATGAATCGACTTCCGTCAGTTGCGTTAGACTCGTATGGTCGATAGGAGTGCAACGGAACTCGTTTCGTTCCAATCCAAGGTCATTTGATGAAAGTGACCATTTTGAGTATCGTAGCGCGTCACGACGACGCTATTTTAGTATAGTGAGCATACGCACTCCGTATCGACTTCCGTCAGTTGCGTTAGACTCGTATGGTCGATACGAGTGCAACGGAACTCGTTTCGTTCCAATCCGAGGTCATTTGATGAAAGTGATCATTTTGAGTATCGTAGTACGTCACGACGATGTTATTGTAGTATAGTGAGCATACGTACTACGAATTGACTTCTGTCATTTGCTTTAGACTCGTATGGTTGATACGAGTGCATGGAACTCATTTCGTTCCAATCCGAGGTCATTTGGTGAAATTGACCATTTTGAGTGTCGTAGCGCGTCATAACGACGTTAATTTGGAATAATAGGTATGCATGTTCCAAACCAACTTCCGTCAGTTGTGTTAGACTCGTATGGTCGATACGAGTGCAACGAAACTCGTTTCGTTGCAATCCGAGGTCGTTTGGGGAAAAAGACTACCTTGAGTAATATCGAGCGCCACAACAACACCATTTTAGAATGTTGAGCTAACGTGCTCCAAATTGAATTCTGTCAGTTGCGTTGGACTCGTATGGACGTTACGAGTGCAATAGAATTCGTTTCGCTCAATTCCAACGTCGTTTAGTAAATTAATTAAAAATATTGCTCGTAAAATTATACGAAGCTTTGAGATACGTAAACGCTGGATTTCAACTCTGCCACATTCATTGATGACCCGACACTCGACGATGCGGACTCATGTTGACTTTGACCCGCATAGGGGGGACCCACTTAGGGTTGACTTGGTCAACCCTCTCCATAAGAGGTGAGTTTTGTATTTTTTTTTTAAAACCCCACCCAAGCCCCACTTAACCCAAAACACTCATCTTCATCCAATGGCTAAGGGACCACAACCCCCTTTCCATCCACTGATTGGATGTCCACAAAACCAAGACCCAATAGTGCTCCAAGCCACACACTCTCTCTCCCTCTCTTTCTCTCTTTGTTTTTCCTCACATGCTTAATAGCCTAGCTAGGCGTGTAGGGTGTACAACCCACCAATGAAGGGCTGCCACCTTCCCCTAACCAGCTGGGAGGAGCCAACCCTCTCCTCCATGGGAGAATAATCCCACATCGTGGAGAAGAGGAGGGGGGCACATCAAACTCCTATATAAGGACCCCTCTCCCCTCTACCTAGACACACTCCTCTCCCCAGCCCCAATCGAACACAACCACCCCCTTGTCGGAGCACCACCTCGCCGGGAAACCCAAACTACCCGAGCTCCACCACCCTCCACCACCTCCAATGGCGGAACTCTCCGGAAGCTCTCGGAGGCCCCCAACCAAGGTGGATCCTTCTCCTCTCCTCCCTCCCTAACTCCCGGACGCATCGCATGCAAACTCCAACGACCGGAGCGTTGCCGCCGCCTCCCCCCTCTCCTCCGTTCGAAGCAGAAAATTAAACAGCTCCGGCGGCGGCAGGCCACCGGACCACCGTCGGAGGGAGCGTCCGCCGCCTGGGAGTCGGCCGGGAGCGGAGCCATGGCCGGCCGGCGGCGGGGAAGGCCCGCAAGAGGTGGTCGGAGCGTACAGAACTGTTAAAGTTTTGTTAAATTTTTTATAATTATTTATTATATCAATTGATTTTTCTGGGCCTTTTAGGTAGCCCAAATGGAATATGAAAGTTGCTCATCTTGGTAAGGGCTACCTGCTCAAAAAAATTCACAATTTTTAGAAGAGTTTAAGTATTTTTAGAAATTAAAATACATCAAATATTTGGGTTTTTGAATTACCAGAGGAGCTAAATTAGATTAAAATTTTAATATAAATATGGGATATTTCCACAGTCACTTTACTCCTGTGATAATTAATTGAGAATTTTTAGAAGTAATTATGACAATTTAATGATTTAATTAAGCTGGGTCCTTTAGTTGTAAATATTTTAGGGGGAGATTTTCATGACGCACATGTCTGAATTTTTTATATGATGTATATTATAGTATTTCACAGCCTAAGAAAAATAATCAGATTTTTATATTGATTCCTGATATTTTTCAAGGATTTAATCAAGCTGGGACCCTTATTTATAAAAATTTCAGGGGGAGATTTTCATGACCCACATGGCGCAGTTTTTTATATAATGTGTATTGGAGAATGTTACAGCTTAAGAAAAATAATCAGATTTTTATATTGGTTCCTGATATTTTTCAAGGATTTAAATCAAGCTGGGTCCCTTATTTGTAAAAATTTCAGAGGGAGATTTTCATGACCCACATGGCTCAATTTTTTATATAATGTGTATTGGAGTATGTTACAGCTTAAGAAAAATAATCAGATTTTTATATTGGTTCCTCATATTTTTCAAGGATTAAATCAAGCTCAGTCCCTTATTTGTAAAAATTCCAGGGGGAGATTTTCATGACCCATATGGCTCAAATTTTCATATGATGTGTATTAGAGCATGGGACAGCCTAGCAAAAATATTCAGATTTTATTATGTATTTTTGATATTTTTAAAGATCTAAATGAGGTAGAAGATACTGGTTTAATAATATCAGAGGCTTTTAACTCTGTCATAAAAAGCTGAGAAAATCTTCGAATAACAGTAGATTTGGTGATAGGTGGGCGTATTTTTAAATATAAAAATTATGAGCTTAAGAGATAAAAAATAACTCGTCGGGCTGCACTTAAGAAAATACTCGAACATTGGAAGTCGCCTCTTTTCGGAGAATTTAAGGGACTCATAATAATGTTCCTCTAACCCGTTTAAGCCATGTGTAAAAGGCGCAATTAATACCCATGATCGGGCTGTAAATAAAGTGGCAGAATTTGGAAGAGACTCATATGAACGGAGATAGAACTGAACTTTCCTTCTATGAACGGAGATGGAACTAAAGCATCCTATATATGGAGTGAAGGACTACTAACCATTTTATTTTATTGCACTTTCTTTTACTCTAGTATCATACTTGTCCCGCTCCTTTCAGTTTCAGTACCTTTTGTTCAGTTCATTTTCAGTACCACTCCAGTCTCGTACTGGTCCAGTTCATTTCTGTACTTTATTTCATTATTGCCTATAATTTAGAGTTGACGTGAAGATGGGGCATTTATTCAGTTTCAACCCTAAATATTACCGAACTAGCCGCCGCTTGCAGAGCAGAGCAGACAGATCGATGTTTTGGCTTTTACTTCTTTATTGCCTATAATTTAGAGTTGACGTGAAGATGAGGCATTCCTTTAGGGGCAACCCTAAATAGTACCGAACTGGTCGTCGTTTGTAGAGCAGAGCGGACAAATCCATGTTTGGGCTTTTACTTCTTCATTGCCTATAATTTAGAGTTGACGTGAAGATGGGATATTCCTTTAGGGTCAACCATAAATAGTACCGAACTGGCCGCCGCTTGTAGAGCAGAGCGAACAGATCGATGTTTTGGCTTTTACTTCATTATTGCCAATAATTTAGAGTTGACGTGAAGATGGGGAATTCCTTCAGGGTAAACCCTAAATAGTACCGAACTGGCCGCCGCTTGTAGAGCAGAGCGGACAGATCAATGTTTTGGGTTTTACTTCTTTATTGCCTATAATTTAGAGTTGACGTGAAGATGAGGCATTCCTTCAGGGTCAACCCTAAATAGTCCCGAACTGGCCGCCGCTTGTAGAGCAGAGCGGACAGATCGATGTTTAGGGTTTCCTTTATTATTGCCTATAATTTAGAGTTGATGTGAAGATGGGGCATTTCTTCAGAGTCAACCCTAAATAGTGTCGAACTGTCCGCCGCTTGTAGAGCAGAGCGGACAAATTGACGTTTTGGTTTTCTCTTTCATTATTGGCAATAATTTAGATTTGACGTGAAGATGAGGCATTCCTTCAGAGTCAACCCTAAATAGTGTTGAACTGTCCGCCGCTTGTAAAGCAGAGCGGACAGATCGATGTTTTGGTTTTCTCTTTCTTTATTGCATGTAATTTAGAGTTGACGTGAAGATGGGACGTTCCTTCAGAGTCAACCCTAAATAGTGCCGAACTGGCCGCCGCTTGTAGAGCTGAGCGGACAGATCGATATTTTGGTTTTTTCCTTCATTATTACCTATAATTTAGAGTTGACGTGGAGATGGTGCATCCCTTCAGCGTCAACCCTAAATAGTGTCGAACTGGCCGCCGCTTATAGAGCAGCGCGGACGAATCAATGTTTTGAGGTTTTGTTCTTGTATTGACTGTAATTTAGATTTGACTGAAATATATTATGCCTTCAAGAAATATTCCTACGGGAATAAATTGTGCTTTCGAGAAATATTCCTACGGGAATATATTGTGCCTCCGATATATGTTCCTTCGAGAATATATTGTGCCTTCCAGAAATATTCCTACGGGAATGTATTGTGCTTTCGATATATGTTCCTTCGGGAATATATTGTGCCTTCCAGAAATATTCCTACGGGAATATATTGTGCCTTTGAGAAATATTCCTACGGGAATTAAATGTGCCTTCGAAAAATGTGCCTTGGGAGAATGTCGGATGGCCGATGAGTTTTACTCTAAGGCAACCAGAACGACAGATGGTCTGGGAGGGCAACCCGTGCGAAACTAATAGAACTACGTGGGTCTGAGACCGTATGCAGGATGATACGGAGTACGTAGGTGGTAGTCATGGGAAGACTGCCTCGACCCAACAAGAGTCCCGATATCTGTTAAATTTTTTGAAGTGGAAGTGGAATGTTGTTGGGCAATCTGCAGACTGGAGACCGCAGAGACCGCACGATCTGCGCTGGTGCTCTGGCCAGTTTTGTCTCAGGCGGTCTGATCTGGGAGACCGCTAATTGTCCGGCGGCTTGCGCGGGTTGTTCTGGCGACTTGTTCTAGTCGGCCAGATGTTCAAGTAGGTATGCCTTCTTGTAGTGACCGGGCGGTCTGACGTGTTGTTCTAGTCGGTCTGGTTATTGAAGAAGTTTTTTTATTATGCAATAAGACCGGGCGGTCAGTTATTGATGACCGCGGTAACCGGGCGGTTTGTGATAACTGTATGGTTCAATAAGGGAGTTGTTAGCCTTGCTGAGCTTGGGCGGTCTGTCTTATGAGACTGCTGTCGATCTGATAGGCGGTTATTGTATCCCGGTTTGTGCGGTGACGACATTCGACTACTCGCCTATAAATAGGGGTGCAGGGCCCGTCATTCATAACGAGAACTGTAAGAACCAAAGTTGGCTTGATTGTGCCGGTCTCAATTTGAGGTCGCGCGGTCTGAGATTTTGACTGATCAGTTTGTTTGTTCGCAGGTTAGCGACTAGCAGCTCGCGGTCAGCTTTTCTCCCTTCTTCCATCTTTGAATAAACCAGTTCGGGCGGACTGTGTTTAGGTGTTCTTGGTTTGTGCAGTGAACCCAGTTGATCAGGCGGTCTTAAGTGGCCAGGCGATCTTGAGTTGCGCTCTGCAGCAGGTAGCAGTTTCTTTGTTCAGTGTTCGCGGGTTCTTCTGTGATCTTAAGACCGTGCGGTTTGGGCGATCAAGAAGTGCGAATAGGTTGTTTTTTCAGCAGTGGAATAAGCAGTAGGTCGGGCGGTCTGTGGTTGCGGTCTGGCAGCTGCGGCTTGTGCTCTGTTCGCGCAGTCTCAGGGGTTATCCGTCTGGCTTGTCTGTTCGTGCAGTCTGGCAGTATCAATTTATCAAGTCGTAGGTAGCTTGTATTTTGTGCTTCTCTCCTCCGTGATTCTTATGAATTATGTCTCACCATGTATACCTCGAATTGTAAAGAGATAGTTAATACCATATCAATATTCGGTCTTCCCATTGTCATTGCGTTGCTATAATTGTGGAAAGTTTTGTGAAGTTTTCCGCATTTTTACTTTATCTCCGGACCTCAAGTTTTTTTAACATGGAATCAGAGGGAGGTTGCTGAGCAGTAGTTGCTAATACTTCTCTCGGGTTACTCAAGTCGGTTAGCAACTAGTGGGATAGCAATGAAAGGAGGATATGCTAGAGGTCTTGGTATTCAGCTCATTACGCAGACTAACTTCAAGAAGTGGAAGTCTTGCATGGAGAGCTATCTTCTTGGGGAGGATTTGTGGGAGGTAGTAGGAGGAGAAGCAAGACAAGTTGTTATTCCTGCTGAAGGGAATGCTGAGCTCGTGAAGTCTTGGAAGAGAATGAATGCTAAGTCGGAATTCAATCTCAAGAGAGCTATCATTCCGGAGTTGTTTGATCACATCATCGGATGTAGATCAACTGCAGAAATTTGGACAGCCTTGGATGGCTTGTTCAATAAGAAGAATGTAGCTAGGCTACAGTTCTTGGAGAATGAGTTGGCGAAAGCAACTCAGGGAGATTTGTCTATCTCAACGTTCTTCTTAAAGATGAAGAATCTTTGCGTAGAGATATCGACTTTGGACCCAGATGATCCTATCTCAGAAGCTAAGCTGAAGAGGCACATAATTCGCGGCTTGCGGCGGGAGTATGTGGCCTTTGTTACTTCTGTTCAAGGTTGGGCCAATCATCCATCGTTGCTGGAGCTGGAGAACTTACTTGCCTCGCAAGAGAGTTTGGCTAAGCAAATGGCTGAGATGTCTGTCTCTGGGGGAGAAGGTGAGGTTCTCTTTTCTGGCAAGAAGAAGAGATGGGACAAGAAGAAGACATCTGGAGATGATGGTCCATCTACTTCATATCAGCAGGAGAGGAGTTATGCTCCTAAGCGTGATGGGAAGAAGAAGGAAGGACCTAGATGCTTCAGGTGCAACAAGCTTGGTCACTTCAAGAGAGACTGCCAAGTTATTCTTCAGCCAGGGCATGCTGCAGGAAAGGAGCCAATTTTGAATATAGTTGGGGTGGTGGAGGTGCATTCATGACGGGCACGTGTGTTCGGGATATGGCTTCCATCAACTATCAAGATGATTAGATAGTGGACTCTGGGTGTGGTCATCACCTCACCGAGGACGAGTCAAAGTTCTCCTCTTTGCGAGCATATACAGGTAATGACGCTATCATTACGGTTGATGATACTATACATGCAGTTGAGAAAGAGGGTGTGGTTTCTTTGAACGATGATAGAGGTACTCTTACATTGAAGAGTGTTTATCATGTCCCGGAATGAAGAAGAACCTCTTCTCTGTGACCAATGTTGTGGACGCTGGCTATCACGTTCTGTTCGGTCCAACAGAAGTGAAATTTCTCCGAAATGTCTCAGTTGTGAAAGCTGAGGTCACTCATGTAGGAAGACGTGTGAAGGACTTGTTTGTTCTTTCAACAAGTTCTTATGTTGATAAGATGAGGGCTAACGACATCGCCGCTATCTGGAACGAAAGACTTGGGCATGTTGGGATGGATAAGTTGAAGGCTATGTCGGGAAGAGGCCTTGTGAAAGGTTTGCCTAGCTTGTCTTCTTTCGGGGATGGTTATGTTTATGCAGGTTGTCAGTTTGGTAAGGCTCAACGTCTTCCATTTGACAAATCACAAAGCAGATGTAAAAGACCATTGGAATTTATACATGGTGATCTCTTTGGACCTACCAACACTGCCATTCTTGGAGGTAGTAGGTATATGCTGATTTTGGTTGATGACTTCACCAGATATACTTGGGTATATTTTTTGAAGGAGAAGTCGGAGGCGTTCGAGAGGTTTGTGCAGTTCAAGGAGCTGGTGGAAGGTTGGCTCAACCTGCGGGTCAAGAGGTTCAGAACAGACAATGGAGGGGAGTTCACCTCCATGGCGTTCTTTAACTTCTGCAGGAAGCATGGATTCCAAAGAGAACTTTCTTGTGCTCACACTCCACAACAGAACGGAGTTGCAGAGCGGAAGATCCGTCACCTGACGGAGACTTGCAAATGTTGGCTTCATGCCAAGAGTATCCCAAAGTCCTTCTAGGCAGAGGGAATGTCTTGTGCGGCCTTTATCATCAACCGGATGCCTCTTAGTCCCATCAACATGAAGACCCCTCATGAGTTGATGTTCAAGAAGAAGCCAAGCATGGAACACTTTCGAGTGTTTGGTTCTACCTGCTACGTGCATATTCTGGATGCCCTTCGAACGAAGCTAGATGCAAGGGCAAGGAAACTAGTCTTCGTCGGTTATGATGACCGGAAGAAAGGGTGGAGATGCATGGATCCCGAGACACGGAGATATGTGGTCTCTAGGGATGTGGTATTTGACGAGCTGACGTTATACCAAGGTAGCTCTTCTGTAGAGTTACAAGGAAGCAGGGTAGATGATGGACCAGAGGAAGCTGCAAAGGAAGTTCTGGTGGAGTTGCCTTTTTCTCCAGGTGCTCCAGGTATCTCTAGCTCTGGGTCAGGTGCTTCAGGTTCTGGAAGTAGGGGGAGCGATGCTCCATGTTTACCTAAAAGGAGAGCTAGTCCAGAAGATGCAGTTGAAGAGGTGGTTCAGAGTCAAGCTCTGAGGAGGTCCAAGAGGACCATTATTCCACCTGATTGGTATGCGGGCAGAAACTTGGTGAGCTTTGTCTCATGTTTCTTCGCAGGTCCCCTGGATGAGAGAGAGCCATCTTGTTATGAAAATGTCGTTGGAGTCAAGGAGTGGGAAGGAGCCATGGATGAAGAGATGGCTGCCCTCGGGAAGAATGAGACTTGGGACTTGGTGCCTAAGGTTGAGGGTATTACTCCGGTGACTTGCAAGTGGGTTTTCAAACTAAATAAGAAGGATGACGGAAGTTTTGAGCGGTACAAGGCTCGCCTTGTAGCTCGAGCTTTCTCTCAGAAATATGGGGAGGATTATGAAGAGACATTTATTCCCGTTGCCAAGATGACTTCGGTCCGGGTGGTGATCGCATTGGCAGCTTGCCAAGGGTGGAAGATTTGGCAACTCAACGTGAAGAACGCCTTCTTATACGACGAGATTGACAAGGATATCTTCATAGATCTGCCACCTGGTTATGTATCCGAAGAGCACCCAAGATATGTTTGCAAGCTTAAGAAGGCTCTTTACGGCTTGAAGCAAGCGCCTCGGGCGTGGTACGGGAAGATCGCAGAGTACCTCCAGTTCTGCGGATATTTTTCTTCTGATTCAGATTCAATCTTATTCGTAAAGAAAACGGGGGAGCTTCAGGTCTTGGTGTTGTTGTACGTTGACGATATGATCGTCACCGGGAATTCTGAAATGGAGGTAGCGAGGCTCCGTACTGAGCTAGCTATCAGATTCGAGATGAAGGATTTGGGTGAGCTCCACCATTTCCTTGGGCTCGAAGTGGAGAGGAAAGAGAGTGGTATGATTGTTTCCCAAAAAGGCAATGTGGATCGAATCATGAAGAGGTTCGGCATCGAAGGGGAGAAGAGTAGCTCTACTCCACTGGAGGTTGGAGTTCATCTTCGACGAGATGAAGGGAAGGTTCTTACTGATCCTTTGGTGTTCCGTGCTTTGGTTGGAAGTCTGATATACTTGACGATCACGAGGCCAGATATTGCTTATGCAATTGGCAGGGTGAGTCGGTGTATGGCAGAGCCTCAGAAGCCTCATATTGTGGCGGCTAGGAGTATCATGAAGTATGTCAAATCCACCTCGGATTTGGGTCTCTTCTACGAAAGAGATTCGGGCTTTTGCTTGCATGGGTACATGGATGCTGATTATGGAGGAGATTTGGATGATCGGAGATCGACGTCTGGATATGTCTTTATGACAGGCTCTATAGCTATATCATGGTGCAGCACGAAGCAGGATTTTGTGTCTGTCTCTACGACAGAAGCGGAGTACAAAGCTTCAGCTTTGGCAGCTCAGGAAGCCATCTGGATTAGGAGGCTTGTGGAGGACATTCATAGGGAGGTGCGAGGTCCTACTCTGCTACGTGGTGACAATGAGAGTGCTCTCAAACTGGTGAACAATCCAGTTTGTCACGCGCGTACGAAGCACATAGAGATTCATCACCATTTCATTCGTGAGAAGGTGTTGGAGGGATCTTTGATTGTGGAGCATGTGCAGAGCAAGAAGAATGTTGCTGACATATTTACTAAGCCGCTGTCGAAGGGACCATTTGGCCGGTTGCTGAGTTTGCTTAGGCTGACTTCCACTTCCCACTTCAAGGGGGAGTGTTAAATTTTTTGAAGTGGAAGTGGAATGGTGCTGGGCGATCTGCAGATTGGAGACCACAGAGACCGCGCGGTCTGCGCTGGTGCTCTGGCCTGTTTTGTCTCAGGCGGTCTGTTCTGGGGCGGTCTGATCTGGGAGACCGCTAATTGTCTGGCGGCTAGCGCGGGTTGTTCTGGCGACTTGTTCTAGTCGGCCAGATGTTCAAGTAGGTCTGCCTTCTTGCAATGACCGGGCGGTCTGACGTGTTGTTCTAGTCGGTCTGGTTACTAAAGAAGTTCTTTGCTTATGCAATAACACCGGGCGGTCAGTTTTTGATGACCGCGGTAACCGGGCGGTTTGTGATAACTGTATGGTTCAATAAGGGAGCTGTTAGCCTTGCTGAGCTCGGGCGGTCTGTCTTATGAGACCGCTGGCGATCTGATGGGCGGTTATTGTATCCCGGTTTGTGCGGTGACGACATCCGTCTGCTCGCCTATAAATAGGGGTGCAGGGCCCGCCATTCATAACGAGAACTGTAAGAACCAAAGTTGGCTTGATTGTGCCGGTCTCAATTTGAGGTCGCGCGGTCTGAGATTTTGACTGATCGGTCTGTTTGTTTGCAGGTTAGCGACTAGCAGCTCGCGGTCAGCTTTTCTCCCTTCTTCCAGCTTTGAATAAACCAGTCCGGGCGGACTGTATTTATGTGTTCTTGGTCTGTGTAGCGAACCCAGTTGTTCAGGCGGTCTTAAGTGGCCAGGTGATCTTGAGTTGCGGTCTGCAACAGGTAGCAGTTTCTTTGTTCAGTGTTCACGAGTTCTTCTGTGATCTTAAGACTGTGCGGTCTGGGCGATCAAGAAGTGCGAACAAGTTGTTTTCAGCAATGGAATAAGCAGCAGGTCGGGCGGTCTGTGGTTGCGGTCTGGCAGGTGCGGCTTGCTCTCTGTTCGCGCGGTCTCAGGGGTTATCCATCTGGCTTATCTGTTCGTGCGGTCTGGCGGTCTCAAGTTGTCAAGTCGCCAGCAGCTTGTATTTTGTGTTTTGTGCTTCTCTCCTCCGTGATTCTTATGAATCATGTCTCGCCATGTATACCTCGAATTGTAAAGAGATAGTTAATACCATAGCACTATTCGGTCTTCCCATTGTCATTGTGTTGCTATACTTGTGGAAAGTTTTGTGAAGTGTTCCACATTTTTACTTCATCTCCGGACCTCAAGTTTTTTAATAATATCCCCTCCCTTATAAATGTTATATTATGTCCGTTGTTAGAAGGGGTTGGATTATGTTCGTAGTTCTAATAACTTGTCTTTTACACAGGTAACAGGTGCGGGTGAGAGACAGCACCCATGTATGGATGAAGCCATAGAGCAGGCTACGTCAGGACTAAATGCGGCGGAAATATTGCAATTATCCATACAGGTCTTGAGTTTGAGGTTCTTGTGATAATTATTATTCCGCTATAATATTACGTCTTTCGCTAAGTGCTATAAAGTGCACTCTTTGGTGATATCTTCCGCTAGAATACTGCTTCCCTACTCTGTTGGTGTGTAGTGACTTTCGCTTAACACCACCCCTAGGCGTGACAACGGAGTGTTCAAGGAAGGGGGTTGGAGAAGCTAGTACCTTCACCCTTCAGGATCGCTTCGACGTCGTGCAAAAAGGGTGGTGTGCGATAAGATCCCTCTATCGTACGACGATTTGGGAGGGGGGGGGGGGGGTCTTACATTGGGGGCCTAGACCGGGGCATGCTGTTGGGAGAAGGCATGCAGGATAGCAGCCAGTGTCTGACCTAGCTCCATTTGTTGCAATTGGGTGGGAGCCGGTGGGGGAGGGACTGCATCCTGTACGGGAGGAACTATATTCTGCACAGGGGGAATCGTCGCCCGGGTGGGGACGTTCACCGGAGGATACATAAGGAAAGGGTTTGATTAGAAGGGTTGGCCTAAACTTCTCATTTTGATGGACAATTAACGTGATTTTTCCTATGGGCACACCACGCTATAATATGCACCATACATTATTTGTTTAATTTCTACAAAAATCTTAGAAAATTGTGCCCCAAAAATTCTAATTTTTGGATTGGTAATGTGTTATATCATCATAGGGGTATGACTAAAATTTCAGAGACTAAAACCAAGTAAAAAGAGCTAGGGCCATACAATACCCATTTGGGCTATATGCACCCCACACCTTAACCTTGTCATGACATGCAAGTGGTTTAGCCCAACATACAGTGGTCCAAATGACCTAAAATTTTAACCATAGGCTATACTTGGCCTGACCTACCATCCAGAGAAATTTTGAGTGGATTTGGACCATTATAACCCTAGATCTAGGCTATACAAGAAAAATGAAATGTTGTACAAAATCTTATAAACATTATTTCCAAAAATCACTAATTTTTGGCAGAGGGTACTTAGGGCATGACTCATGCATGCCCCAAATTTCAAGTCATTTAGAGTTATTTACCTCTCTAAATTAATTTTTAAAGGTCTAGGGGCCCATATGTACATGTCTCACCAAAATGGGTGCTCAGAGAGTTACAATGCTCCAAATCACCTCGAACAAATTTCTAAATTTTGTTAAAGTCATAAGCTACAATTTTTATTCAGGGGGTATTTTCTGTTGTGGCCTCTAAGGGCCCCAAATAAATTCCCCAAGTTCCTGTATTATGTGTGATAGAAATCAAATTTTTATTAACATGACATATTATGGTCTGTGTTTAATGATTTCCCTGAGATCCAACGGCTGGGGCTCATCATCCCAAGCCAGCCAAGGGCCCAGATCTGCTACCCCAGGGCTGACTTTGGCCATTAATTCTGGCAACCTCCGGCCTTTTCCAGCAAAATGCCCAAGCCACCACCACCAGCCGACATTTGGAAAAAGGCCAGCGGAAGACGCAGGGTCAGGCAGCAAGGGAAACCAGAGAGGTAAGTTTGTGCACAGGAGGGGTGAGGGACGACCCCATCCCGACTTCAGGCAGGAGCAGAGGCCTCTGACACTACTGGCTCCCCATCCACTACAGATCAGAGAGCCACCTAGGCAAGATGGAGGAGCACCTCCTCCACAAGTATGCTTCAAATGTCACCAGACAGGCCACATCCGCATCCACTATCCTCAAAGGGTTCTACCTCCACCTCCAGTAGCACCACCAGCCCAGCAATTCAGGGGCCGAGGCCGAGGACGTGGCCAAGGCCGAGGACCCCATCGGGAAGATCGTAGGCAAGAAGGAGACCAGATGTATGCTCTGGACCTTGCCCAACCACGGAGCACGAAAAGGGTTATATCATGTATGTTTATAGTTTAAAAGTTTCTTTTAGAATTCTTATATTAGTAGATTGATATAAAACTTGGTAGTAGAAAACTTAGCCCCTTAAAACTAAACTATAATTCAGGAATAGTAATCTTGTGCGACAAGCCTGCTTATACTTTGTTCGACATGGGAGCCACCCATAACTTCGTCTCGGAGGATTTTGTCAAGATTTTGGGTCAGGTTCAACTCTACACGGGAGCTGCCAGGAGAGTGCGCCTTCCAAACGGGTCAGAGATTCCCAGGATACTCTCGTAGTGGCAAACGGAAGCGGTGGGTTGGGCCTCGCCCACCTCTAGGTTGGTATTCACACTACCTAACCTAGACCTATCGTACGCCTCCACAAAACCCGCAGAGCGTCTGCGTACTCTTGCTGACTGGACCGCCAGACTTTCAAGGCTAAGTGTAAAACCACACTTGCCGAGTCAACGTATTGATGTCGGTGTGAACGATCGTCCAATACCGAAGACCCACCACCTTCAGTGCACATGCAACATGATCTACTTCCTATCTCCGAGCCATAAGCTCCCCGGGCTAACCCGCCCGCCATCAAACACCACTGAGTCACAAGCTCAGCGGTCTTAGCAATCCGTTCCTACAACCACCGAGCCTACCGCTCGTAGCACCAAACCGACTAATCTCCCGAAACCACGGGGTGTGGGTGAGTGTGTTATTAGTTAATCTTGGACAACGTCTTACTCCTATAATTTAGGGTTAGTCTTGGACTTCCCGAGGGTTACCCTGTGAGGGGCTCGCTACGGTACTGGGAATTACAATGGGATGACACCCCAAAGTTCCCATTCCCAAGACACTTAATATTATTGGTATCTACCCATAAGAAAACCCTCTTAATACTTTTTACCTGATTTAAACCTAAGTGCTTTAAGACACTAAAGGGGAAAAGACGAACTTTCGTCAATCCCAAGATAATCTACCCCAAGGGTGGCACCCCACCACCCTAGGACTCAACAAACCCTAATTATCTCTAGGGGTCCTCACATAGCCATAAGATCACCATTAACTCTCACATCTCCAACCAATGTACCCCAATTTGGCCTATAACTCCAAAACTGCCAATTTGCTAAACGCAGACCATCCTTAATGTTTTGATACTCAGAAGGGAGGTACATTAAATAATCAATTCTATGACCCAATGGATTTATTGGGGGCCCATGTCACCCATTTAAGATCAATTCCAGAATTTCATAATTTCCCCAATATTATTCATATTTAAAACCATTTTTCCAAAATACGACTTCCTAAGGTTTGAACTACAAGTGCACTTTTCTGACTTCCACTGCCTACCTACTTTTTACATAAATCAAGGGTACCTAATAATCCAAATATATGAATCTGTATGAAATTCCAGCAAGGTTTACTATATTTAAAAATTCCAAAACTCATTTACTTCCAAAAAACTCCAAAGGAGGTACCCTTATATGAACTCCAAACCTTATGAAAATTTATACAGAGGTGATTCATGCTAAAATATTCAGCCCTACAAAATTTGACCACAGTCCATAGAGGTTACATTTGTAATTTATACAAAGGATATATTTGCAATTAATTCCAAGTTGAACTAGAGGTACCAAAAATATCCATCCATAAATTATGAGAAAATTAATGTGGGTACATATTGGTATGCAAAGACATCAAGCAAAGTTTCATGCAATTACAGAAATCTAACACCCTAAAATCAGTCATCCCAAAAATTGCCAACAATATGAATAATTACCATTTGGACCTCCAAAAGTTTTCCAATGGTTCTAATAGAATCTCCAGGGATTTATAGCATCAAAAATATGTTGGTGACAGAAGATGGTTAATCACTAAGTAATATTTCTTCCTAAATCCCAAAAACCTAAATATTTACAAATCTACCCAAGGATTTATTACCTAGGTTTGGCAACTCCAATCCTCTTCAATTTCACAGGGGAGGCTGCTCTGATCACTATTACCTACCCTCCAAAACTTTGGGTCAAACCATTAAGGTTTGACCCCACTTCCTTCATTGGCCTCTAATTGCACCCCTTTAGGGTTTAACCTAGGGTTAGGGTTAAAACTTCTCCAAATCCACCCAAACTTCTTGTGTGGGTGTTACAACACTTAAAAAACTCAGGGGAGTCCAAAACACCCCTCTCCAAGGACAAACTCTCCTATGTCCTTCATAACCCCAAATTCCACTCCATAAGGATCAACCCTATGACCTTGAGCAAATCAACTCCAATGCTCACCAATCTTCCTCATGGGGTCTCAATTTGGTCCCACTGACCCTTCCAAGAAGACTCAAGTCTCTATGGACCCATTTGGCCAATGGGCCTCTACTTGGCTAAATGCACCCCAAGGTGCTCCAACTCCATGTCCTAGGGCAAACCAACTCCCCATGACCCCATAACTCTCTTGGAGGTGATTTGGGTGATATTAGGGCAGTGGTCAAAGATCCACTCCATTTGGAGGTGGTTGATCATGGAAAACCCCAAATGTCTCCTAAACACAACTTTCCCCTTTATGGACAAAATTTTGGCCTAAAGATTTCCTAATCAAATGAACTCCAAATGAGTTGAGATTTTAACCAGTGGTTTATCATGACCCTAATAACACCCCACCAAAATTTGGTGGAGATTGGAGGTCATTTGACCCTCCAAATAATTTATGCAAAGATTATTAAATGTTTACAAAAACTTTAGGAAAAAGTTCTCCAAAAATTCTCATTTTTGGATATGTTATAGCCATAGGCATGACTCACTCCTAGTCCAAATTTCAAGTTATTTGGACTAGTGGTTTGGTGTGGGCACCCATTAAAAGTTCAGTCAAACCTTGCACTAGAATGGGTGCTGAGGTCAAACCAGGACTCCTAATTGGGTGAGGTCAATTTTGTATGGTCCTAGGGGTCAAGGCCTACAACTTTCATGTTGGGCACTTTTTCAGTAGAGGGCATCTAGTATTTTTAGTATTTAAAATACTCGTGCAGTTATAAAAATGCAAGGAAACTAATTAAATATAAAATCTAAATTCATGATTAATTCATCCAGCACGAATCTTGGCGCAAGCTGGACGGCATCGGGTCGTCTTCCCCAATGAATTTACGGCTGCGATAGCCCGCGCCTGGGAGGTTTTGCGGGCCTGATTTCGGCGAGCTGGAGGCTTCTCCGGCGAAACCCTCAAGCCCTCACCTCCGCCCGACCTCCACCTTCCATTTGCCGGTGTTGGTATGGCCGGAGCTGGCCGGAGCTGGCCCCCCCGAATGTTACGATTTTCGGCCAAGAACATTTGAAAATCCGATTGGAGGAGGCTCCAATCTCGATTGGTTTTGAAAAAGGAATAGAGTGGATCTATCCACTGAAGGAGAGGTGAAGAAGCGGACCTGCATTGGGGAGTTTAGGTGCTCCGGCCGTCGACCACCATTTCTCCTCCTTGGAGATTTCGGCACCACCCAACTCCTTGCACAGATGGCTCATTCCTCTCGGGGAAGGGGGGGTTTCAACTCCTTTCTCCCTTCTAAAGCTAATGGAGGCTTCAATTTAATGGGAGGAGGGCTCCATTAAGAGGTCACCAAGTGACCCCTCCTCTCCCCCATGGCCGGCCACCCTTATGCATCCCCCTTTCCTTCAATTCCTCCAGAAAACTCCTGGAATTCCCTCCACATTCATCAGGGGAGATGAAAGGAGTCATTAATGGGGACTCCAAGGGGTTTAGCACCTTAATGGCCATGAATACCACCTTCTCTCTCCATTAAAATTGGGTTTTTCTCTCTCCTACTCACCATGGCCGACTTTTCCCTCTCTCTCATGATTAATATCAGTCTACTAGGCTGGTTGACCATTCAAATTGGGCTAGCCCAAAGGGATAGGGCTAGATTTAAGAGATTTGACCTAAATTGGGCAAGTTTGACTTTTGGTCAAATTGACCAATTGGGTGACCCTAGGATGGGGCTTTTGGGTCCATTGGATTCCAAATTAGGTTTAGAAACTATTGGTGGGGTCAATTTGGTCACATGAGTCTTAATTGACCCAATTTAAGCTGATTTGACCAAAACATGCTAAATTGACTTTGGTCAAATTGGGCCCTAGGGTTAACCCAGTCATGGGCTTTTTGGTCCACTGGGTCCCCTATGACATGGTAACCCTAAGGGTAGGGTCAATTTAACATGGTGATGGTCAATTAGGGCACTTAGTGAAGAATTGCCATTTTGACCTAAAAAGGGCATTTTGGTAAATTTGCACCCCTGAGGGTCCCATGATGGGGCTTTTAGGTCTACTAGGTCTCTTATGATATTCTAGACCTAGATGAGTGATCAATTTGTCATGGTGAAGGATAATTGGCCCTAAATAGGCTACTTTGACCAATTTGGGGTTTAGGTTGACTTTGGTCAAATTGGCCTCTTAGGTTGACCCCAATGGGCCCTTGGTGCCCTAAGGGGGCCCCTAAAGGGTTAGGGATACTATGGTGGGGTCAATTGATCAAGTTGAGGCCCTAAAGTCCAACCCTAAGCTTGGTAATAGGAAATTGCTATCTGCAGACCAAGGTGGTTTTCTCCTTCTTTCCTAAGCTCTCAAGGTCTTGGGCTCTTCCTATGGTTTTGTCATGACCTAGTCATGACAAAACTAACTTAGGGGTCCAACTGCCTGGGGGATGTTACACAATTTGAGTTTATAACTTGAGAAATTCATAGCATGAAATATACTTGCTGGATTATTATAGAATCTTGTACATAGACTTTTCATATCAGTAGGAAGCTCTGAGAATTTCGCTAGAATTAGGCTGCGTTTGGCGTGGCTTATCGTAACTTATTTGTTGCGGTGAGGTTGGACAAAAACGACATTGTCATTGAATGTATGTTTGGTATGACAAATGTTACTACCGCTACCAAACAAATAAACTAGTTTGAGGCATAAGATTTTGGTATGACAATGACATTTTTGTCCAACCTCGCCGAAGCAAATATGCCCGCGATAAGCCGCGCCAAACGCAGCCTTAATCATTGAGTAAACGACATACTTCCTTCATAAAGTACAATTTGAGTTTATTACTTGTACATACACTTTTCATATCAGTAGGAAGCTCTGAGAATTTTGTTAGAATTATTCATTGAGTAAATGACATGCTTCCTTCACAAAGTACTATCTGAGTTTACAACTTGAGAAATTAACTCCCTTAATTATTGATGTTGAAATAACATGAAATTTTGGAAAAGGTCTTTTTATAACCATGAAGCCATGATAATTTTATTAGAATTATTCATTGAGTAAACTTCATACTTCCTTAACAAGTAGTATTTGGACCCATGACTTGAGAAATTAATTAATGATTTTATTATTGTCGGAATATTATAGAAATTGGTACATAGACCTTTGACATCAATACAAATCTCTGGAAATAAAATGACCACATACTTAGTTTATGTTCATATAGACCAACTTGTAGGACATGTGGCTTCGCCTTAAGGCATACCGGTCTGCGAATAGTAAAAACAGATTTATGTGATTTAGACCACTCTAGACCATCATCCATGAATTTATCAACTCCTAGGTCATTATGAAGTCATAGATTGCTTAAAGGATTAAACATTGGTGACCTTTATTAGAAGAAAGGGGTTGGGGTGCGTTTAGTAAAACCATCGATTCAGGGTTTAGAACGATGTGATAAGAAGATTGAACTGTCAGCAGTATAAGTGTGTTTGTTGTATTTATAGGGACCTTAAGTAGGTATTGAGTGACGACACACAAAAATGAGCGGTCACTAAGAAAGGTAGGGCTCGATGTTCAATTGAACAACGACGCTCATTTGTCCGATCTAATGTAATCCGCCTTACGATTTCTAAAATAACTAGAGAGGTAATGGGTTGATAAAAAGGGTAGGTGCCAATAAGACTAAATACCTTGAGAAAGGGAGGTTTGAGACGTCATCCCATCGTACCTCCTAGTATCGTTGCGAGTCCTTCACCGGGTAGACCTCGGGAAGTCCAAGGTTAATCCTAAGCTTCTAAGTTCAGTTAAACGATAAACAAGAGTAGTAAATAAATAAAAACTTGATAAGTAAACATTGCACCAAATTTGGGACGGAACGGTACAAGGACGGGTTAGGCGTGAGAGCGCAAGTATTTTGGCAGCGCTTACCACATGAACTGGACGTTCGGCGAGAAGAGCCTTGAGGGCGTCCAGTTTCCCCTTCAAAGATACGACCTCCACGATAGCTTTGGCTCGCGTCCTCTCCACCTCGGCGAGGTTTCGCGTGAGGGTGATGCTGCGGCGCGAGGACATATGCGCTATCTCTAAGGCACGTAGCTGAGCACTCGCGGCCTCATGCGTGAAGGTCCGGGTGGACTCGGCATCGTAGATGGAGGTGTCCTCGCGACCATAAAGCGTGAAGGAGAGGGCATACGCCTCGCCGCTGGTTGTGTACTTCTCCTTCCAGGAGGACAGGAGTGAGGAGATTGAGACCCGGTTGGCCTTCTGATCCCACAGCACCAGGGGTTCACCCGCCTCATCCACGTACTTCTCGCCCAGGGCAAATATGTGATGCCCTTTTGGAGATGGTCTCGCAGAAGACCTGGCCGCCGCGCTGGAGGTCCCAACCACCACCTTCATGACAGTGCCCACCGCCTCCGTCATGATTTGGGCACTTGTCCCAGGGGTCTCGACGGCCACCCCCTCCCCTTGTCGGTTGAAGGCTTGGGACGCTTGGAGGAAGCGTCAGGAGCCACGTCGGGCTTCCGCTTCTGGGCGCCGGACTTTGAAGGACGTTTGAAGCGGAGTTCGGCGGTGCGGCGGCCTTGCAGTTCGCGGGTCTTTACGGCAAGCCTCGACGACAGACTTTGCGAGAGCCAAGGGAGAGTCTGGGATTCATACGACCCCGTGTGGCGGATGCAGAGGGAGATCTCGCACACCTGCATCGAAATAGTTAAGGAAAAAGCAGGTAGAAAGATAAGCGGAAGCCAAAGTGGAACCGATTTGCCTTACCTTCTCCCGGCAGGACTGGAGGAACCGAGTTGACGTGCTTCCGCAGGTAGATGACGTCCATGTCATGCTCCTGGATGAATAGGTGGAGCTTGGACTCATAACCTCCCAGCGACGGAGGGCGGAAGGTCGACTCATCCTCCTATACGGGCGCGAGAGTGATGTTGTCGAAGTTCCCGCTAACGAAGATAAATCGCCGGACCCAGTCATGGTTCTTCTTGACTGTGCCGGTGACTTTGAGGGGGGTCTGGCCGGAGAAGAAGGCTACCCCGTCTTTCGCCCGGAAATTGAAAAGCTTGTGAAAGACAGGGAGCGAGAACTCGATCCCCTCCTCACGCAGGTAGCATGCGAATGCCACCAACATGGCGATTGAGTTGGGGTTGAGCTGCGCGGGGATGACACCAAAGTAGTGGAGGGTCTGATGCACCTCTTGCCAATGGGGAAGGCGTAACCCCACCTCGAAATGCTCAAAGGGGATGGTGAGAGTGACCGACGAGAACTGGTTGATGCGGTCTCGGTTCCCTGGGTGGCGCGCAACGAACCCGGGTGGAACATAGTCAGCAATCTCTATTGTGAACTCATCTTCCGACAAGTCACATGTTTCGAGGTCGTGGCGGTTGAATAGTTGGGCGCACTTGGCCCTGCATCAGTCTCTTTCGCCATCGCAGAGTTTGAAGGGGGTCTCGCAAGGTTTCTAGAGAGAAGGGCGAGTGCTAGCACGAGAGCAAGGGAGGAAAGAGGCTGGGATAAAGCGTAATAAAGGCGGTGGGTGGGCCGATTATTTATAGAAAAAATATGAAAATTAAGGCATTTTCTAGGTGCGGGTGCGGGTAGCGACCGCGCTACTACGGCGCCTATGAATTCAAGCCGGCCCACCTGCGCCCCAGTCGCCTGCAAGTGGCGAGTGGCACACGCGAGACCCTGCATGTGAGAGAAAACTAAAACGCAGTGAAAGCAAAGGGTTACGCGCGATAACATTCGGCAAAATTACATATCACAGAATATATGATTAACATTCCAAGCAGATAAATTGTTCGCGAAACACGGCCGATCTCAGCAAAATCTTATTTTATCGAAATAAGATTTTGAGTTGGTTTTTAATTTTTAGAGAGTGATAATAAAAGTATAACTAGGGTTTTGAAAATGATGATAAGGATAACGCCCGATGTTGAATTACCTTGAGAAGAAAATAGCTTTTTTAGAAGTAAAAAAAATTTGATTTTTCAATTAATTAGAACGACTTGGCTGTGAAGGTTCCATAAGTATGAACGCACCTCTCTCAAGGGTACGCCCACCTGAGATTAAGAATATTCGGCCGAACTCTCATTCTTTAATTGAATCTTCTTAACACTAGCTTTATGTTGTGAACCCCGCTATTGGGTTTTTATTCTAATTCGGGAGCTTACATCATCCTCTCTCGAGGGTGGAGCGTAATTCTCTTTACCCGCGAGCGATCAATCTGTACGAACGAGCCTCTCAGTTAACTAGTGTACGAAAACGAAAATGAAAACTACACATCGATTATATGGTTCCACTCAACATTTTTCTCAGGCAAACCTTAAGCTCGTTAATTGATTTAGAAAAGAAAGAGATATTTTACTTTTAGAAAACCATTTATTTGTCCCAGTGCTCTTCGACATCGTGCGCTAAAAGAGATTAGCCACTCATCGGAATAAGGACGGCTTTAGTGATTAAAAAATACATAATAATATTTTAAGCGGATACGAGTGCGTTTAGCAAAAAATCAAAGTAAAAAAACACAATAGATTAAAAACTTACACGCTCTACACACTAAATTGAAAACTCACACACTCTACACACTAAATAGAAAACTTACACACTCTACACACTAAATTGAAAACTCACACACTCTGCACACTAAATTGAAAAATCACACACTCTATCTTAAATTAAAACTAAGTTACAAAAAAGGAAAATACTATCTCATACACACACGAACTCTACTTTGAATTAAAAAACTAAGTTACAAAAAAAGGAAAATACTATCTCATACATGCACACACTCTACTTTGAATTAAAAGTTAAGTTACAAAAAAGGAAAATACTATCTCATACATGCAAGCACTCTACTCTGAATTAAAAGCTAAGTAAAAAAAAAAGGAAAATACTATCTCATACACGCACTCTACTTTGAATTAAAACTAAATTATAAAGCAAATAAAATCTAACACACATACACTCACACACACTAACATAAACAGAAACTAAGTTAAAAGAAAATAAGAACAACACTCGTAAACACACACCAACATAAAGAGAACTAAATTAAAAGAAAAGAAAAGAAAAATTAAACTCATACACACATACTCTAACATAAGGAAAAGAAGAAAAAAATGAGAAAACAAACTGTTTGATTTCAAAAAATAAAAATTACAACTAGACTAGAAGAGAGAAAATTACAAAATCATAAAAACATAAAAGGAAAATGCAGAAAATAACTCACAAACACTCAAAACTACTCACAAAAACTATATCCTAAGCTTCAGCCGAGCCTCTATATTTATAGGCAATTTTTTAGAATTAGACGCCCTCGTTCACCACCGTGACCGAGGGCGTGGTCGGGGGTGGTTGAAGCGATCAAAACAGTTGGCCTTCTGAAAGAGTTGACTGAACAAATGGTTGCACACAGGCATGACCGAAATGTCACGGGCGTGACCTGGGGAAATTGGGCAGCTGGCATTCTAGAAGACTTGATTGACGGGAGAGAAGGATATTGCACACGGGCGTGACCAACATGTCACAGGCATGACCTTGGGCGGCAGGCGGCAGTTACATCCGGGGCGTGACGGAGGCGTGTCCTGGTGGAAGATTGGAAGAACACAGGCGTGACCAAATTTGACACGGGGGTGACTTTGTGATTCGTCGAGACATTAGGTCAATCGGCTTGAAGGCGCGACATGTTGTCTTGACAAGGAGTATACGGGCGTGACCCGTTACACGGCCTCGGTCACGGGCATGACCGAGGGCGTGACTTGATCAATTCGTCAAGATTTGTTCTGAAATTGGCCGAGAGCTGGAAATTGGCATTTTAAGTTTACACGCCCTTGGTCACGGGCGTGACCTAACAAAAATGTCAAAATGCTGCAAAACAAAAAAACTAAGTTAGTAAGGAAATAATAAAAACAAGTAATTTATTCATTAATTTACATAGATAATTTACAATTTTAATTAAAACTATACTAAAAATACGTATATTTTACTACTCATCAAATACCCTCATAGTTAAGTTTTTGCTATTCCAGAGCAAAAGAAAGAGAGATATTCATACGAATTTATAATAAGTTTTAATTTTATGCTATCATTTTAATCAAAAGAGGGACCGAAAAAAAAATCTAGAGTATAAAGAGATAAGTCATAAATTATGCAACTGATTTAAGTAAGTGAAAAAGTCTAAGCCATAAGATTTCTTAAGAGAATCAAATAGCAAGCAAAATTTTTGTAATTTTTTTTTTTCACATAATTTTTGAAATGAAAACAGCTACTAGGAAATAAACTATTTTTATAAAATTTTGTGGTTTTGTAATTTTTTGGTTTTTTCTATTATGAAATAGTCTATTTTTGGAAATTTTGTGGGTTTTGTAAATCTTTTGGTATTTGCACATAATTTTGAAATGAAAACAGAAAAATACCCCCATACTTAAAACCCAGCATTGTTCCCAATGTTGTAATTTAAGTATGAAGAAGCTAGCAAAGTAAAATGAAATTGCGGTTTGTATAAAAAGGAAGAAGGGGAGCAAAAAGGCTTCTCTGAATTGAGGTCGGCGAGGCCGCAAGGAACCCGACAAAAACAATATATAAAAGAAATGAAGTATAAAATATTAGATAGATATAGGATGCCTCCCATTAGCGCATTGTTTACCATCGCGTAGCTTGACTAATTTGGCGCTGTGAAATTATAAGTTGGGGAGGGTTAAAGATTCAATATTTTCGTCCACTGGATCGCCCGCAAGGTAAAGTTTTAAACGGTGTCCGTTGACTATAAAGAAACCTTTTTCTGGGTGGGAGATAAAAACGGTCTCATGTGGTCAAACCTCTTTAACTTTAAAGGGGTCGGACCAGCGAGATTTTAATTTACCCAGAAAAAGCTTGAGGCGTGAGTTATGAAGAAGGACAAGATCGTCCGACGCAAAAGTTTTTGGAAATTTTATTCTTCGATCATGGTAGAACTTAGAACGCTACTTATAAAATTTATTAGTCTCATAAGAGTTCGCACGTCATTCATCGAGTTCATTTAGGTTAAATTTTCTACTTGCGGAGGCTAAGTTCGAATCGAGGTTTAAAAATTTTAGAGCCCAAAAGGGGCGCTGCTCTAACTCTACCGGTAAGTTGCACGTCTTGCCATAGACTAATCCATAGGGCGTACAACCGATATCGGTCATATATGTCGTACGATACGACCACAACACGTCGTCGAGTATTATGGACCAATCTTTCCTATTTAATGAAACGTATTTTTTCAAAAATGCGTTTGATCTCTCGATTTACTACCTCGACTTGGTCGCTTGTTTGAGAGTGATAGGCAGTGGAGAGCTTATGTGTAATGCCATACTTAGATAGGATTTTTGTAAATTGGGCATTGCAGACGTGCGTACCCCTATCACTTACTATTGCGCGGGGCGTGCCGAAGCAAGAAAATAATTTTTTTAGAAAATGGACGACGACTCTCGCATCGTTGGTGGGGAGAGCTTGCACTTCCGCCCACCTAGATACGTAGTCGAGCGCCACTAAAATATAGCGGTTATTAAAAGAAGAAGGTAGAAGGCCGACAAAATTTATGCCCCATAAATCGAAGATTTCACACTCTAAGAAAAAGGTTTTGGGGCATCTCATCATGATGAGAGATGTTATCCGACCGCTGGCAGCTATTGCAGGTACTCATATAAGTGTGAGCATCTTTGAAGACAGTGGGTCAATAAAAGCCCGCCTTTAGCGCCTTTCACGAGATCCGGTTGGCTTGATAATGCCCACCAGCCGGCCCATCGTGGCAGTGCCGCAGAATTTGCACACCCTCCTTGCTTGAACTGCTTCTCTGTATTACTTGGTCCGCGCAGACATGAAAATGAAAAAGGTCCTCCCAAAAGTAGTTTCTTAAATCAGAAAAGAATTTCTTCTTTTGCTAGGTCGAAAAATCTTTTGAAAGGTCCCGCGCAACTAGATAATTGACGTAGTCTGTGAACCAAGGGGAGGGAGAAGATTTTACGTTATTTACAGCTAAGAGGCGCTCCTTAGGAAATCTATCGTCTATTTCAGATTATACGAGCGCTTCTGTCGCTGGGCGTTCTAAACGAGAGAGGTGGTCGGCCGACAAATTTTCAGCCCCCTTTTTATCCCGGATCTCTAAGTCAAATTCCTGCAGAAGGAGGATCCATCGAAGCAAGCGGGGCTTGACATCAACTTTAGCTAATAAATATTTGAGGGCAGAGTCATCGATGAAAACAATTACTTTGGAAAGCGTGACGTAGGATCTAAACTTATTGAAGGCGAAGACAACGACCAGAAGTTCCTTTTCCGTTGTAGTGTAATTGGCCTGTGCGGCTATGAGCGTCCATGAAGCGTAATAAATAGGATGAAAATATTTATTAATACGCTGCCCTAAAATGGCTCCTATGACAATATCGCTCGCATCGCACATGATTTCAAACGGAAGGGACCAATCTGGCGCAAAATGGGAGAATTAATAAGTTTTTCTTTAATGAAATTAAATGTCTCTACGCATTCGTTATTAAAAATGAAAGGGGATTCTTTTTCCAAGAGATCGATGGATTAGCGGTTTTGTAATTTTTGAATAGTTTTGAATGAACCGGCGATAAAAACCTGCATGGCCTAGAAAACTTCTAATGGATTTTATGTTTAAAGGTGCGGGAAGCTTTTTGATGATTTCGACTTTGGCCTTATCGACCTTCATCCCCTTGACAGAAATCTTATGGTCGAGGATCAAACCCTCTCAGACCATAAAGATGCATTTCTCCCAGTTTAAAACTAAATTCGTCTTTTCACACCACTAGAGGACTCTATCTAAAATTTTCAAGCAATTTGTAAAAGAGTTTCCGAAAGCGGAGAAATCATCCATAAAAACTTTCATGATGTCTTCTACGAGCTCGCCAAAAATTGCCAGCATACATCTTTGGAATGTAATTTGCGCATTGCAGAGGTTAAACGACATCATTCGATATGCGAAGGTGTCGAAGGGGTAAACAAAGTTGTTTCTCCTGGTCTTTGGGGGAAATAGGGATTTGGAAAAACTCTGAAAGACCATCAAGAAAACAATAAAAAGGATGACCAGAAAATTGCTCCAGAATTTGGTCGATGAACGGTAGCGGGAAGTGGTCTTTTTGTGTGGCATCATTTAATTTGCTGTAGTCGATGCACACCCGCCAACCCGTAACAGTACGAGTTGGGATCAGTTCATTTCTCTGGTTTGCTACGACCGTTATACCGCCCTTTTTGGAGATGACTTGTGCGGGTCTTACCCACATACTGTCTAATATAGGATAGATTATTCCCGCGTTGAGGAGTTTTATTATTTCAGCCTTAATGCCATCCCGCATGTTCGGGTTAAGTCGTCATTGAGGCTGGATGGTTCTGCGAGGGTTATCTTCAACAAAAAATTTGTGAGTGCAGAATGAGGGGTTTATTCCCCTGATATCTGAAATCTGCCATGCAATTGCACGGCGATGCTTGTTTAAAACTTCTACTAATTTGGAGGTCTTCGAATCACTTAAAGCAGCTGAAGAGATAATAATATGAAGTTTTAAATCTTTTTCGAGAAAAACGTATTTCTGACTATCGGGGAGTTGTTTCAGTTCGAGGACTGGTGGTTCTTCGTATGATGGTTTAATTTTTAAAACTTCTGAATCAAAGGGTTCGAATGGCGAATTTGTCAGCATTTTGTCGAGACAAAATAGATTCGCCAAATCCGAATCATCTAGCGTTAAAGAGAGAAATTCTGAAAGCCAAGAACATTCCTCTTCAAATACGGGTTCCAGGTTTAAACAAGAATCATCATTCGATAGGGAGTTCCCAATTGAGGGATTAATATACATAGTAACTACGTCGTCTTTGACCCTAAAGAGGATTCGACCATTACTTACATCAATTAGTGCACGGGAGGTTGCGAGGAAAGGGAGACCGAGTATGATAAGCACCTCAGCGTCCTCCTCTATGTCCAAGATGACGAAGTCTAGCGGGAAGATAAACTTGTCGACCTTGACCAGAATATCCTCCACTACCCTTATCAGGTACTTTATCGAGCAATCCGCGAGTTGAATGCTCATCTTTGTCGGGCTCGGAACGCCTAGATCGAGTGTTTTGAAAAGAGAAAAAGACATCAAATTGATGTTGGCGCCCAAGTCTGCTAGAGCGTACTTAATTAACATATTACCGAAGAGGCACGGGATGGAGAATTGTCCTGGATCGTTCAGTTTTGGCAGCAATTTGTTAAGGAGAACATCTGAGCATTCCGCGTTAAGGGAAACACGCGAAACATCCTCGAGTTCTTTTTATTAGAAAGCAACTCTTTAAGATATTTCACGTATTTCAGCATTTGGGAGAGTGCTTCACAGAAGGAAACATTTATGTGAATTTGTTTAAAAAATTGTAAGATTTTTTATATTGCTCGTCTTTCCGTTCGTTGTTTATTTTTGAAGGATAAGGAAGAGGCGGGCTAGAAATGTTTGGCATAGTCGAAATACTCGGTGATTTATCTATCGAAGGAGAGGGTGTAGGGGTCGGTGTCGAAATATGTACCTTAGGCTCAACCCATTTTGGGGAGGTTACCTCCTTGCCGCTGCGAAGGTTTATGGCGTTGGCAGTTTCTCTGGGGTTCGGCTCCGTATTGTCTGGCAAAGCTCGATATGGCTGCTCGGAGACCATCTTCGCAAGCTGTTCAACCTAGTTTTATAAGTTTTTTATCGATCTGGTAATATTACAGATATTTGACTCGTTGGATGCGACGTATTTAGCAAAAACATCTTCGAGCGGAGAAGGATTTGGTGGTGGGAATCCGTGCGGGAATCCTTGCGGATTCACAATTGGCTGGCGTTGAGCATTGTTTTGATTACTCCAGGATAAGTTAGGGTGGTTCCTCCAACCCGGATTGTAATTATTACTATAAAGGTTATTATTAGAGTTGTTGGGGAGCTGAACTGGGTTGCCTAGGTAGTCTACAAATTCTTCGACTAAATTATTATTATTTGGAGCCCAAGCGGGAGTGGAGGAGGAAGCAGTCATCTCCGCCACTTGCTTAGCCGCTCTACTTGCGAGGCTAAGTGAGCAGTGGTATCCACTTCGTAAATCCCTGCCGGTTTGTTAGGGCGTGACCTAGGCACATTCCATTGATAGACGTTCATGACCATTTCCTCAAATAGAGCTTGAGCGGCCTCTGGGGTTTTGTTATTTAACGTTCCCCGGACGACTATATCGATCATCTTGTGTTGAGAAATTTAAGTCATTATAGAACGTCTGGACCTTCAGCCAGGACGATAGCGCATGATGAGGACACCTATGCAAAAACTCTTTAAAACGATCCCAAGTCTCGTAAAGAGACTCATACTCAAATTAAATAAAAGATACGATATCTATGCATAGTTTAACGATTTTAGATGGAGGAAAATATTTAGTTAGAAATCTCTCTGTCATTTCGGCCTACGTAGTTATGCATCCTCTCGGAAGAGAACTCAACCATTGCTTATCATTTGTACGCAACGAAAATGGAAATAAACGCAAACGAATAGCGTCATCAGTGACGCCATTAATTTAAAGGTGTCACAAATTTCCAAAAAATTTGAAAGATGAAAATTCGGATCCTCATCCGGCAAACCGTCAAATTGTACTAACTGTTGTACCATTTGAATGATGCTAGATTTAATTTCAAAATTATTATTGGCCACCGTTGGGCGAGTGATACTTGATCCCGTATCGTCCAAATTTGGCAGCGCATAATATGCCATGGTTCGTGGCGGGGCCGCAACTGGATTGGGCTCAACCATAGCTTCAACGTTAGTGTCTTCGATAGACTCTTCGAGATTTAGGGCCAGTTTGGGTGAGCTGTTGCTGATGAAAAGCTGCTGATGAATAGCTGCTGATAGTAAAAGTGTTGTTTCTGAAAAACAGAGTTTTGTTAAAAAACTGTTTGTGTGAAATGGAGTTTGCAGAGTTTTTGATAAGCTGTTTTGTACAAACTGTTTGGCAAAAATGGAGTTTTTTTAGGTTAATTTTTTGTAATTAATTTATTTTCTTTGTTCAATACCTGAAATTATTTTCAACATTTAAAATTAACGTAACACTACATACCAAATAAAATTTCAATGTTTTTCAGATATTACAAAACAACGTAACAAAAAAATATTTTAAACTCTCGACGCACAGATCCATCAGCTGCATGCATGTATTTTGGTGTATCACCTACATAATTGAAAACATAAAAACATAAACACAAAAACATAAACACACACGCAACCTTCACACACAACCACACACACAACCTTCACACACAACCTTCACACAAAAACACAACCTTCACACACACACACACAACCTTCACACACAAACCTTCACACACACACACAACCTTCACACACAAACACAACCTTCACACACAAACACAACCTTCACACACACGCACACACACACAAACCTTCACACACACGCACACACACACAAACCTTCACACACACGCACACACACACAAACCTTCACACACACGCACACACACACAAACCTTCAAACACACAAACATATAATAACACACAAACACACACACACACACACACAACCTTCAAACACACACACACAAACATATACAAACATATACAAACATATACAAACACATACATATACACACAAACATATACACACAAACATATACACACACACATACAAACAAACATATACAAACATATACAAGCACACATACACAAACATATACAAACAAACACACACAAATATGCACACACAAACATATACACACAAATATCCACACACACAAACATATACACACACACACAAACATACACACACAAAAACTTCACACACAAACATACACACATTCTCATATACAAACAAACACACACAAACACATAATATACAATCACAACATACACACACACATATACAAACAAACACACACAAATATACACGCACACAAACATATACACACATACACAACCTTCACACACACACAAACATACACAATGAATAATGTTCCTGAAGGATGGCAGGATATATTCTTCATATTAATGTACATGAAATGCTCCTCTTGGCTATTGCATACCAAAATAAGATTATATTCTGATCATAAGCAACAATCAAAGTAATTGATCATGATTACTAGGCTGTAATTGTTGGAGTTGATCCTACAATTATTACTGAGAAAGCCCCTACTTCCACAAGCAAGGTACCTCCAGTATTAATCTTTGGAGGTCACGAAAATCAAGGAAAGGAGGTGTGTGGAAAGAACACCTCACAGATCAGGAAGAACAGTTCCAAATCTGTTAGCAAATTCAAAACACACAACCCTCTTTAGGAAGACCCAATTTGAAAGTGTTTATGAATCAAATCCCCCACCTATGCCAATCTCAAAAGCTAAACATTTCTATAAACAAAATAAAGATGAAAAGGCAACAAAAATCTGCTTGCCCAATGCTGCTACCAGAGGTTGAAGGAGATCAGGAGCGGATTTCAGTTTACCTGCTGCTACAGATGGAGAAGACGGTGGCGGAAAACCTAAGCAGAACTGATGCTACCTGAGGTTGAAGGAGATGCGCCGGCGGAGGCAAGGCCCGTCGGAGAACAGGAAACGGTGGCATGTCGTCGAAGGAGATCGGGAGCGGAAAGGTTAGCGGAGAGGGGAAGCGCGGAGCGGAGAGGGTTTGCGGCGCGGTCCAGATGCAATAAAAAACAGCTTCGGCCCCTAAACCTATAATCCGCTTATCTTAAAAAATGTCGTTTACAGCTTTTTGTTCCCAAACACAACTTATTTTGAAAATGGCGTTTTTGACCTGCCGCACCGGAGTCGATAAGCTGCCCCAAACGCTACCTTAAGGGTAGATTTTGACCACGAGATCGAAGACGCTCATGAAGGGTGCGCTCGATTTCGGGATCAAAAGGAGTTTCTAGGTCGTTCTAAGATCTTCCTCGGGTCATACACTAATATTAAAAGATAAAAAATTTGGGTTTTTTTTGACTTTATATATAAGAGAGAAAACGGGGGAGGAAGAAAAAAAAAGATAAAATTAATAACGATTCCTTTTTCAAAATAATAACACAATTCCCTGGCAACGACGCCAAAAACTTGATGATTAATTTTGTGGTGCTTTTCTTTTAAAAGTTTTTGGAGATTTATACAAACTAATCTTCGATAAAGGTAAGTATACCTTATCGCGTAGTATAAGATTTTTTTTAGAAAATATCAAGGTCGTATTTTTCCACAGATCGTGTTGATTATTTTTACTTATAAGGAATGAACTATTATTTTATCGAAATAAGATTTTGAGTTGGTTTTTAATTTCTAAAGAGCGATAATAAAAGTATAACTAGGGTTTTGAAAATGATGATAATGATAGCACCCGATGTCGAATTACCTTGAGATGAAAATAACTTTTTTAGAAGTAAAAATTCAGATTTTTCAATTAATTAAAACGGCTTGGTCGTGGAGGTTCCATTAGTATGAACGCACCTCTCTCGAGGGTACGCCCACCTGAGATTAAGAATATTCGACCGAACTCTCATTCTTTAATCAAATCTCCTTAATACTCATTTTAAGTTGTGAACCTTGCTATTGGGTTTTTATTCCAATTCCGGAGACTTACCTCATCCTCTCTCGAGGGTAGAGCGTAATTCTCTTTACCTGCGAGCGATCAATCCGTACGCATGAGCCTCTCGGCTAACTAGTGTAAGGAAATAAAAATGAAAACCACACATCGATTATATGGTTCCACTCAACGTTTTTCTCGGGTAAATCTTAAGCTCGTTAATTGATTTAGAAAAGAAAGAGATATTTTAATTTTAGAAACCATTTATTTGTCCAAATGCTCTTCGACATCGTGCGCTAAAGGAGATTAGCCACTCATCGAAATGGGGGACGACTTTAGTGATTAAAAAATACATGATAATATAATAAGCGGATATGAGTGCGTTTAGCAAAAATTTAAGGAGAGACAAAATAAAAACACATTAAATTAAAAAATCACACTCCTCACTAAATTGAAAACTCACACACTCTACACACTAAATTGAAAACTCACACACTATATCTTGAATTAAAACTAAGTTGTAAAAAAGAAAAATAATATCTCATACACACACGCGCTCTACTTTGACTTAAAAACTAAGTACAAAAAATGGAAAATACTATCTCATACACGCACGCACTCTACTTTGAATTAAAAGCTAAGTTACAAAAAGAAAAAATATTATCTCATACACGCACACACTCTACTTTGAATTAAAAGCTAAGTTACAAAAAAAAGTAAAATACTATCTCATACACGCACGCACTCTACTTTGAATTAAAACTAAATTTAAAAACAAATAAAATCTAACACTCATACATTCACACACACTAACATAAAGAGAAAAATTAAGTTAAAATAAAATAAAAATGACACTCGTACACACACACACACACACCCCAACATAAAGAGAACTAAATTAAAAGAAAAGAAAGAAAAATTAAACTCACACACACACACTAACATAAGGAAAAGAAGAACAAAATGATAAGAGAAACTATTTCATTTCCAAAATAAAAATTACAACTAGACTAGGAGAGAGAAAATTACAAAAAACATAAAAACATAAAAGGAAAATACAGAAAATAACTCACAAACACTCAAAACTACTCACAAAAACTATATCCTAAGCTTCAGCCAAGTTTCTCTATTTATAAGTAAATTTTTAGAATTACACGCCCTGGGTCACGACCGTGACCGAGGGCGTGACCGGGGGTGGTTGAAATGAACAGAACAATTGGCCTTCTGGAAGAGTTGACTGAACAAATGGTTGCACACAGGCGTGACCGAAATGTCACGGGTGTGACCTAGGGAAATCTGGACAGCTGGCCTTCTGGAAGACTTGATTGACGAGAGAGAAGGCTGCACACGGCCGTGACCAACATGTCACGGGCGTGACCTTGGGAGGCAGACGTCAGCAGCATCCCGGGCGTGACAGAGGCGTGTCATGGTGGAAGATTGGAAGAGCACGGTGTTGGACATGTGTGTCACATCCCATTGTTTGAGAATAACAAATCCCAAATTGTATTTGATCTTGTATTTTGTGTGTTTAGAGTATGCAGGAACTATAGGTGCAATACTCCATAGGTATAAAACAGATTGGAGATGATTATCTGGAAAGATAGCTAACGCTCGCGTTAGTAGTTAACGCCCAGCGTTATCAACCGCTGAGAAGAAAAACGCTGAGAAGGAATGCCATCGAGAACAAAGCCGTCGAGCTGCGTTCGACGAAAGAGAGCTAACGCTCGCGGTACCTGTTAACGCCCCGCGTTAACAAGAGGAGGAATGTCGTCGAGTTGAGGTCGACGAATCTGCGTTCGACGAACTTGGAGTTCCGTTTGACGAATTTGCCTGCGTTCGACGAAAATTTTGTTCGACGAAAAATTCCGTTCGACGAAAATTTCATTCGACAAAAATTCCGTTCGACAAAATGTGAAGGCCGCTCGACGAATTGGAGTTCGACGAACTGAGCTCCTGCACAACAATATTGCGTTCGACGAGTTTGTTCTGCCACGCCGCCGACGGTTTCGTAACCGCTCCACACGAACGCTACCGCCAGCGCTAGCGCTACCGCCTGACGCTATCTCAAGTTCGTGCACAGCGCCATGCCGCTGACGGTTTCGCAACCGCTCCACACGAACGCTACCGCAGGCGCTAGGAGCTACCACAGGCGCTATCTTCAAGTTCTATAAATTGATGTGCTCTTTCTCGTTTTTGGCTTATCCATCCCAGAGAGATTGCAAGTGCCACAACTCTATTGTTGTTATGCTACCGAAGAAGAATCTCCCACAAAATGCTTAAGGAGAATTCTGGAGGAGGGCTACGTCACGCTACATACAAAGGACGATCTCTTCGACCTCGCTCATACTACATCGATCCTTGATCTCCGACTTCAGAAGATCTCATATAGGGAGTTTTATTATTGTTATCTTTATTTTCATTCCATACTTTTTGTAATCGTTTAGTTAATTCGCCTTGTGTTGGCGACTAGGTCTGGGTAGGACTTAGGGGGAAATTCGCCTTGTGTTGGCGACTAGTTCTAGGTGATTAGATCTAGGGGGGCTCGAGGCCATATCCGGGGAAGGATTGGCTAGAGCGGCTTGAGGCCTTATCCGGGGAAGGATAGGCTAAAGCCAACCGGTTTGTGGGAATACAAGTCGGTATAGAAAAGGAAAAGATATTTACATTTGTACGCCTCCGATTTCTAGCGATATGGAAATCAAATTTATGTAAACACTTTTTTTATATAATATAATCATGTCTCTTTTTGTGTTTACTTGATTTCTATCATTTGGCATAATTTATAGAATTGCAAATTACAATTGTTTCCTCCTTTAAGATAAATTATTATTTTGTTCTAATTTTCTCTAAACAATTTAGTAAAAAATTACAAAGAATTTTATTCCCTTATTCACCCCCCCCCCCCTCTAAGGGCGCCAATCGATCCAACACACGGGTGCGACCAAATTTGACACGGGCGTGACCAAATTTGACACGAGCGTGACTTTGTGATTCATCGAGACATCAGATCGATCGGCTGGAAGGCGCGATATGTCGTCTTGACCAGGAGTACACGGACGTGACCCGTTACACGGCCTCGGTCACGGGCGTGACCGAGGGCGTGACTTGATCAATTCGTCGAGATTTGTTCTAAAATTGGCCAAGAGCTGGAAATTGGCATTTTTAAGTTTTCACGCCCTAGGTCACGGGCATGACCGAGGGCGTGACCTAACAAAAAAATGCCAAAATGCTGCAAAACAGGAACAAAACTAAGTTAGTAAGGAAATAATAAAAGCAAGTAATTTATTCATTAATTTACATAGAAAATTTACAATTTATTCATTAATTGTCGCAACCACTTAGGCCCTCATCTTTGGCATTTCAGATTGCCATCGCTTGCATTCTTGCCAATTAATCTCAAAGTTTTTAACTACACACTTCATGTACCTCGTAATAAAGACCCCACAATCATCCCTATTATTTTGACTTGGTACACCTTCTACTGTAATTATGGGTCAATCAACAACTTTATTTGTAAAAGCTTCTTCAACATCCTCATACAGGTGGTGTAGTTGCACAACCATAAAGCAATGAGAACTACTATTAGTACTATAGTAAAGAGATTTTGTATATTAGCTAGGATATATACCATTTTAGGGAGTGTGGCGCGATGTGCGGGGTTTGGCAAAGAATCATATAGTTCCCATTGTGAAAACTTTAGATGCCCACCAATAATACCCAATGGCTATTACTAATATGACATGACATGATCAATATTAATTATGCAGCAGCAACAAATAAGGAAGTAATATGTTCGATCGGGCATTTACTATTATATAGAATGCCTCTTCCAATACTGCATGATAAAAACATAAAGAAAAGACAAACGTAAGAAAATAATAATAATGTACTCTTGGTGACTTTTATTTTTTGGCATGAAGGACATATGCAAAGGCATCCAAATGAGTATCCTGCACCCATCCTTTACACAGGAGCTCAGAAACTAAATCTCGTGAGATTAACATGTTACCACTTTAAATTAAAAATCATAACTACAAGAGGATTAAAAAATATGATTAGAGTTTGGTATTGATACAATGACACTAATATATCAAGCCAAATATAATGACAAACATATTAGGGTAACTAGTCAACATATAATCTATCATTTCTCTCTTCCCTGTTAGAATATCATTTCTTCTGGGAAATTGATGCTCTAACACCACAACTCCTTGTGTTCCTTTGACTATCACCTTCGTCTTCCTGTTACATTTTTTTTTACTAAACTTCGTTTCTTACTACCAATTTCAACTAAAGATGCCTCCTTCTCAACATCTACTGTACTTTCATCTACTGCTACACTGCTTTCAACTACTTATACACTAAATGAAACTACTGCAATTGAAAATTGTGTGTTATCAACAAGTGTTTTGTGGGATGATGGTGCATGATAGGATGGTGGGCTGGAGGACTGGGGTGTATGATCAGATGGAGGGGCAGGTGCTTGCAAATCTCTGATTAGAGCAATGATAGCATCAAATCTATCTTCACATAATTTTTTTAGTGTAATGATATCTTGCAAATTATCATTACTTTTTTTAAATATATCAACATCATTATTGAAGATAGTATTCAACATGCTCCTCCTCCTCTCCAACTTCTCCTCCTCTTTCTCCTCACCATTCTTCTCTTTCTTATCCTCCTCTTTCACCTTTCCCCACTCATTCTCCCCCTTCTCCTTCAATTCCCCACTCATTCTCCTCCTCCCCCCTCCTTCTTCTCTCTCTTCTCCTCCTCCTTCATTTCCCTCTTCCACTTTCTTTACTTCATTAACTCAACCTATACATTCATTTTTCTTTCACCCTTTCAAAATCAGAATTTTCCTCCTCCTCACCATCTACTCCAAGAAAATCTTCTCCTCATTAAGAACATCGATAAATACCCTCTGTACCTAAACGGAAGTTAACATATGTTAGGAATAAAAAATATCACCTTTACATTATTAAGAAGTTTCATATAATAAAAACACTTACTATGTCATGCTTTGATAGTTTGTAACATAACTCAGAACAAAATTTTGCACTAAAACTGCTCTTAGAAGACCACCGGTGTAGTAGGGGTCTGGGTAACTCATTAATAGGCAATAGCTTAGAGGTGTGCTCAAGGAACCACACCTACAAAAAAAAAATTATTAGGAGCAAAATACAAAAATAGGGAGAGTTGAGTGATTCTTACCGCTAATATAATGGAGCATCCTTCAAAATAACCTAAATATGATCCTTCATAGTTGACAACAACACTACACAAATTGACAAACTGCGAGTGAAGAAAGTGGTGGATGGCTTGGGGCCAATTAAAGTCTGTAAAATCTTCCAACCCCTTAACCTTTTGCAAACAAGTAGAGATTTTCAAACCTTTCAGTGGGAAGAAAAATACACACAACACATTTAATCAAAGCATTAACTCTACAGTTCTCTAGGGTAGGAGACACTTCTTCTTTAGCGAGATCAATTAATTCCTTCAAAAGGTATATAGAGATTGATATCTACTAGGGGGATTCTTTGAAAATTAAACTTTCGACCATGATTTGGAAGTCCAAGAATAAAATCAACTTCATTTACAGTAAATTTGACGTAATATCTACCCAACAAAAATGCTTTCTTGTCAATCGAATATGACTTCAACAGAAAATATAGCAATGAAATATTTTGAGGTATGTTTGGTGTGAAGAATAGAGGAAGTAGTCCTGAATTTTGAAGTTGAACTTTTGATTCTTCAGATAAAACCTCAACCAGTGGAAGTGCATGTTGTGTAAATGTAGATATGACACATCTAGGATAGAGATAACCACTCCCTGACATCTGCACAATTAAAGCCTGAGAGAAATTATGAAAATATGTCTGGAATGAGTAGAAATCAGTAAATTGCTCTTAATTCCGAGTGTAAGAGTTGCTGAGATTCCGACTGGAAATGTTCAGTTTCCGATGGGAAAACAAGAGGAATGCATGAAAAAATTAAAAGTAAGAAAATTTGACTGGAAACATATTGGAAAGGAATTAATGAGATTCCGACTGTAATTTACTGAAAGTCTGACTGGAAATAAATAAAAGGAAAGTTTGTAATTACTGGAAAGTACTTCTGTGAGTTAAAATCTATTCTGGTTAGAAAGGTCGTCTATTTTTCGTTTTGGATTGTCGACAGGCTAAACACAATGTTTCCGCAATTAACTGAGAAAGTACTGACACTATTCCATGCGTTTTCCCGTCCTAGGATATGACGAGTGGAGTTCACCGGGAGAGGAGAAGAGTTTTGCCAGGAGAGTAGGAAAGTTTCGCCTGGAGAGGAGGAGAGTTTCGCCGGGAGTAGGAGAGTTTCGTTGGGTCTCACCGAATTTTTTTACGCTATTTAAATGTGCAGCGGAGCAGTATACGCTCCGTGTACCAAAAAGTTTTCAAATTAGGAGAGGGAGTGAGGGAAATGAGCTGGACCCAACAATTTTTTTAACTATTTATATTCGTATGCTGAATATTATGCGCTCAACTTACCAAAAAAATTGCGGAAAGTGAGGGGGCCATGTGTCTCCCTTAGTGGTTTTTTAACTTCCAACTCATGAAAAGAAAAGGAAGAGAGAGGGGGGAGAGAGAGGAAGAAGAGAGATAGAAACATGCCTACATTCTCATATCTTTTTATTTTTTTAGATTTTTAATTTAACAATATTTTTCTTATTAATTTTTTAGTTGAATCAATTTTTCAGCTGAATTTTTTTTATAGTTTGTAATTTAAAAATATGAGTTTTATTATTTGCGCTGATATCCGTACTACTGTTTTGGCTATCTGCATTTTATTTGTATGAGTTATTATGTGCCTTTTGGAAATATATCTTGTACACGCATTTTTAGGAAAAATGTTCAACTTCGTGTTGAACACTTTTCCTAAAGATCTATAACTTTCGTGTTGAACACTATTCCTAAAAATGCATGTATAAGACGTATTTCCAAAATGCGCGTAATAATTCATACAAATAGAGTGCGGATAGCCAAAACTATTATCTTAAATTGAATTACTTTTAAGTTAAAAAGGCAATCGATTTGCTACCTAATGGGCCACAATCAAGGCCAAACTAGAATACCAGGTGCTTTTCCAAGCCTCCCCTTTGAAAAGTGGCCAGGCCCGTTTTTGCACGGATGTTAAACCCTTGCAAATTCTCCATTGATTCACGCTGTTACTCTCATGTGCTTCCCTCACTAGTCACCTCACCAAGCAGACGCTGTCCTGCGCGGCCATGGCGTCGTCAGACTCGGAGAATCGAAGCTCCGAGGCAGGCAACGCGAAGGCCATAATCTACTCTTACTCTAATCGGGTCTGGAGGGCATTCCTTCACCGTCTTCCATCTCCTGATTCCAGCCTTCTCGTTAAAATCTCAAATCTCTACCCACGGAGCCTCACCGCGGGTTCTCGGAGGCGGCGAACTGGCCTTCCTCTCCTGCTTCATCCCAACGCAATCCACTTTTCTCCGTGAGCTCTCTTCCTTGTCCTTGTTCGTTGTTCCCTGCGATCAATGCACATTACGCTGTCTCATTTCATTCAAGTATGCACAAAGGGTTAGCAAGTGATTTGTGAAGAAATAATTTCATGAACTGAAATCATTGACAAAAATTGCAACCGGAGCGCAATGTTCTAGCGGCCATAAATCTGCTAGTGCAGGAGCATGATGCAGCTTATTACTGGGATATGGCACTGGCACATTGCAATGTTTTCTTCTATTTGTTAACTGACCTACAATGCCATTGAATCCGTAAACATCTGCATAATCACCTATATAATCTTATGACATGCTTAAGGATAAATAAAAGAAACAGATTATCAAGTTTATGTTGAATTTCTTGGTCCTATTCTCAAAAGGAAAGAAAAGAAACAACATAAGTCCTTCACATGGATAATTACTAGAGAAGGTCCCCTTATGCGGCAACAATGTCAGACTCTCACTCGATGTCTCTCATGAAAAAATTGGTTATTGTTGCTGCATGCTGCACATGTTAAGGCCTGTGAACCTTCACCACTATCTATATACATATGGAAATAATATTACTTAGGCTCCGTTTGGCGCGACTTTTTTGCACCGATGAGTTTGGACAAAAACACCACCGTCATAGAATGTATGTTTGGCATGACAACGGTTATGACCGCCACCAAGAAAATAAAACTATTTTTGAACATAAAAGTGGATGAAGTTCCTTAGGTGAGGTTCGACGTTCACGAACGACAGTTCATAACCACCGCGTTCACGACCACCACCGTTGCGCCAAACGGAGCCTTAATTAACATATCTTTAAGGAATGAAAAATGAAATGCAGTAGCTTGAAAAAGATAATTTCAAATGTCAACAAGGAGAATTTTCCTTTTAATTCATTTTTTTTCACTTTAATCTCTAAGTCAAAGCAAAGTGATAGGTTTCCCTCTAACTGGTTTCAGAGTGTCAATCACAGTAGTACTATCAATTGTATAATGCATTCTAGCTGCGGTATTATGTTATCTTATTTATTTCATTGAATTAGAAGTGCATACCAAAAAATTATCTCAAGTCATGGTGATGGAAAATGTTTTGATTTTAACTCACTGTATATTGTTATAATCTTTGATTTACCTAAAATTTAAGGGTGGGTACAATGATAATGTAAATTATGAGTGCAAATCCAATGTAGTAATAACTAGAGGTGTAAAGTAAGAATCAAAATTGTTCCATGCTAATTCATTGGTTATATTCTCATAGTTTATCTTGTATGGAATTGGCATGTCAAGTTTCTTTTCTTGCACAATAACTAATTATGTTAAATTCAACATTCCAGGGTTCCAGCAGAAACATCTAGAATCTTTAACATATTGGAAGATATAATGGAGCATACTTTGTCAAATTTACACAAAATACATAAAAATTTGGCATTCTGGCAAGCTCGGGCAGTGGTCATTTCTTCTCGTGTTATTATGTTTTTAAGTTTCTCTTCTAAATACTGACCATAGCATTACAAAATGGTTTTTGTCACTTAACTTATTGTTTGCTTCTTTTTTTGTTTCTTATCCAGGAAACAGACTATCAAAAGGCGTGGTTCATGGTTTTTAACAGAGGACCACGCGCTTTTTTTCACGAATCATTTCAGATAATAAGAAGATTCAGCACGGACGGGCATCCATTTCAATCTATCACTTACTCGGCCGCTGATACAATATCTGTTAAAATCAACATATTAACAAGTCTACAACGTTGCTTGGCTACGTTCCTTTCAGAGGTTCGTGTAATCTTGAAAAATTGGCAAGTTTGACTGTCCATCCAAATATGTGGAATATATTAATTTTCTGATTATTTTATTATGTTTGTAAAGGTTGCAATAAATTTACTTTGAAATCAAAATTCCAATGTATCCATCTTCTTTTAGACCTTAGATGGAAATTTCCTTTATGTTTTGTCAGGTTTATTTAGAGGTCAATAAATTTGATGAGTTGTTTAATGAGGACGCAAAGAAGTCATTACCGTCATTATTGGTGACCATCGATAACCTTCTCTCCAAGTTGGAGGCATCCATTAGCCATCCATGTGAAATTTACAATGCGGTAATTTTTCTATAGGAATTATAAGTCCTTCACTTATGGTGTAGATTTGTGATGCAAATTCTTAATATTCTTCCTAATAATTGTATATATTTTAACACTAAGATTTCCATGCCAATTCATTGGCTTCTCTAAAATTTCAGAATAACGATTCACTATCCACGGAAAGTGGAAGCAGTTGTGCACTTATTTTTGAAAAAATTCCTAGCATGGAACATGTGCAAACGCAATGGAGCGATACTGAAATAATGGATGCCACTAGTTTGGTTCGTCAAAACCTTCAACGCCTTGATTCTTATCTATCATTCATGGTAAGCTATTGTCATTTACTTTTACATGCAACTATTGTGTTACTTCTAGAACATATCAAATATTTTTGTTGGATCCATCCGGTTGGGCACAATTGAAATTGAATGCCTGAATTGGCTTACAATACCTGACAATTGGAATTAGTTTTGGTTTCAATTACAATTTAAATGTTCGGCCATAATATAGAATTATATGTACAAAATCGATATTGCACAATTATGTGTTTGAATGCAAAATGGAATTCAATCACAAGAATTGTTAGTTTTCTTAAAACTAAAATAAATTAGTATTAAATGCCACTCATAATATATCTTATAAAATTATCTCCATTAATTAAACATCTACCTTTAAATTCATCACATGATTTATACTAGATCACACGTCCACCTAATTTTCACTACTTTCTCTACATATATGAATATGATTCTCTCCTTAAGGCATCTCTAGAAAATTTATTTTTCTTGAAATTTCACCAAGATTCTCCCACTAAATTTTTTCTCACTTTTAATTTTATATCTGTAGAAAAGAGCAAAGCTTGTATATATTTCTTGTAACTGTATACAAAGAGAGAGTATATATTTATAGGAGAGAGAAGTGAGAGAGAAATCCTATACACAACGTGGGACTAAAGAGAGAAGAGAAGAAACTGGGCCACTAAATGGGCCAAACACATGGGCTATTTCAACACTCCCCCGCAAGCTGGAGCGTACAAATCGTATGCGCCAAGCTTGGACAAGCATTGATAGAAGAGGGTACTGGACAGTGCCTTTGTGAGGACATCCGCGACTTGTTCAGTACCAGGAACATGTTTTAGCTCGATCCTTTTCATTTGTACTTTCTCCCGAATAAAATGGCAGTCGACCTCGATATGCTTGGTTTTTTCGTGGAAGACTGGGTTCTTGGCAATATGTATAGCAGCCTGACTGTCGCAAAGTAGAAGAGCAGGAGCAGGAAGTTTTACCCCAAGATTCGTGAGAAGACTTTCAAGCCATGTAAGTTCAGAGACCACAGATGCCATTGCCCTGTATTCTGCTTCTGCTGAGGAGCGCGCAACTACTGCTTGTTTCTTGCTACGCCAGGTAATCAAATGTCCTCCGAAGTACGTACAGAAGCCACTGGTTGACCGACGATCATCCAGAGAGCCGGCATAGTCAGCATCAGAGTATGCTACCAGTGTTGGAGTTGAGGATGAGGTCTTGTATACCAAGCCTTGACCAGGAGCCGCTTTTAGATATCGTAGAATCCGTTCCACAGCCTGAAGATGAGAGGAACGAGGGGCGTGCATGTAACGGCTGACAATACCGACAGCGAATGAGATATCTGGTCTTGTAACAGTCAGATAGATCAGTTTTCCTATCAGACGACGATAGTACTCCGGGTTCTGAAACAAGAGATCAGAGTCAGAGGACTGAGCACAAATCTTGTGATTTGCGTCCATTGGAGTATTGATGGGTTTGCAGCCGGAGTAGCCTGCATCATGAAGAAGATCGAGGCAATACTTTCTCTGAGATAGAACAAGGCCGTCTGGTCGCCTGGCTACTTCCAAGCCCAGGAAGTAATGAAGGTTCCCCAGGTCTTTTGTTTGGAACACGGAGCTGAGTTGTTGTTTGATCGCCTGAATTCCTTTTGAGTCGTTGCCTGTGATAATGATATCATCCACATAGACCAGAAGGAGAACGGTGCCTGTTGCCTGGTGGCGAGTAAACAAGGAGAAGTCAGCCGAGCTCCGAGTAAACCCTGCTTCACGAAGGACCTTGCTGAGCTTGTCGAACCATGCTCGAGGAGACTGTTTGAGACCATAGAGAGACCGCAAAAGATGACAGACTTTCGGGGTCCTAGACTCCCCCGTGGTCTCAAACCCGGGCGGCTGCTGCATGTACACCGTTTCAGTGAGATCACCGTTTAAGAAGGCGTTCTTAATATCCAGTTGATGTAAGGGCCATTGACGGTGCACGACAACGGAGAGAAGAACCCGTACTGTGTTCAGTTTGGCAACGGGAGAGAAGGTTTCGTCGTAGTCCAACCCTTGTTGCTGGGTGTAGCCGCGAGCCACTAGTCGAGCTTTTAAGCGGTCAATGGTCCCATTCGCAGCATGCTTGATGACAAAGACCCATTTGCAACCAACAGTTTTCTGGCCAGGGGGAAGATCCACCAGCTTCCAGGTCTGGTTTGCCCACAACGCGGCCATTTCTTCTTCCATGGCGGCACGCCAGCCAGGATGTTGAAGAGCCTCCTGCACAGAGTGAGGAATAGAAATGGATGAAAGAGAAGTAGCAAGTTGGCGAAGTTCCGGAGAGAGGCGGTGAAGAGAGACAGAGTGTGCCATTGGATGTGCAGTAGAGGAAGAAGTCGGATCGGCAGGCCGCGAGTCATCATCAGAGGAGGGCACCTCCCGTAGGGCAGTGGAGGACAGAGGACGACGAGCGTACACACGAGTGATAGGTGGTTGCTGGGAGGGAGGTAGAAGAGGGATGGGAGAGACTGGTATGGAGGAGACGGGCGGGGAGGAGACTGGCGTTGGAGAGAGCGGAGGAAGGGGTGAAGTAACCGGAATAACAGGCCGCGGAAGAGGAGGCAGCGGAAGAGGACAGTCCGCTGGTTGGGAAAAATAGGGTTGATCTTCAAGGAAGGTAACATCGGCAGTCGTAAGAAGCTTGCTATCCTGGGGAGAGAAGCAGAGATAGCCCTTCTGCGTCCGGGAGTAACCAACAAACATATATTTGGTGGCACGTGGAGCAAGTTTGTCAGAGAACGGACCAAGGCGATGAGCGTAGCATACGCAGCCAAACACGCGAGGAGCGATGGAGAACGGAGACGTAGAAGGAAAAAGGAGACTGAAGGGGGATGCAAAGTTGAGACGAGAAGAAGGCATGCGGTTGATGAGAGTGCAGGCGGTAGAGACCGCGAAATTCCAATATTGTTTGGGGACGTTCATTTGGAGCATGAGAGAGCGGGTGACCTCAAGCAGGTGACGATTCTTGCGTTCAGCAACGCCATTCTGTTGGGGGGTGTAAGGACAAGAGGTTTGATGAATTATCCCAAACTCAGCACATAAGTGAGTGACTGTATGACCCGTATATTCGCGGGCATTGTCGGTACGAAGAGTTTTAAGAGTAGTAGAAAATTGGTTGCGAGTTTCGATGATGAAGTTTCGAAGAACACCAGACAACTCAGAGCGGTCACGAAGGAGGTACAACCATGTCACCCGTGAGTAGTCATCAACGAAGGTAACAAAGTAACGATAGCCAAAAACACTGGCGATTTTGTAGGGACCCCAAATATCAGAGTGAACCAAATCAAGGGGAGCAACACTTCGAGTGGGATGGGGGGTGAACGTAGAACGATGATGTTTGGCATAGATACACGACTCACAGGTAAACTCATGGAGAGAGACGTCGGGAAGAGCTTTGCAGAGTATTTGTAGAGGAGCGTGACCAAGACGGCGGTGCCACTCAATAGTGCTGATAGAGGAGAGAAGAACGGTGGGAGAGGTATCGAGGAGATAGAGTCCGTTCGAGAGATGCCCTTTGCAGATGATGCGCCGCGTCTGTCGATCCTGCACAATACATGAAGTAGAGGTGAATGAGACACAACAATCCAAATCTTGGGTGAGACGGCTAATACATAAGAGATTGAAGGAGGAGCCCGGAACATGAAGAACTGAGCGAAGAGTAAGTGAGGGTGACAGAGTGAGATTGGCAGAGCCAGCAACAGGAGTAGAAGCACCATTTGCCACAGTAATGAACGGAGGATGTTCGGAGGCCAAGTATTGTGAAGGTGCTTGCGAAGTAATGTGGTGGCTGGCCCCGGAATCCAGAATCCACGAGGAGCCATGAAGGAGGCAAGAGATGCCACCACCAGAAATAGACACAACCAAGCCTGGGGTCGGGAAAGGAGACAAAGCCATGGAGAAACAAACACCAGGGAGTAACCAGCAGAGTAGAGGGCTGGGCGACCAGAATTGCGGCTAGAACTGCTTGAGGACTGCGGATAGAAGAGCACTGCAACTCGCACTGCTGGTAGGAGATCGCTGACAATCAGAAATAAGACCGCTGGCGAGCTGGGAGACCGCGGCTAGAGAAGCCGTAGGGAGAGCAGCGAGTAGGAGACCGCTGCGTGAGAGAGCGGCGAACTGAGAACTGCGATCTGGCGGCCTGAGAGAGACGATCTGGCGACCAGCGGGATGAGACCGGCGGACTGAGAACTGCGGCTTGGAGATCGCTGTCGAGAGGTCGCAGCAGCTAGAGGTCGCTGTGACAGGTCGCAGCGGCTGGAGGTCGCTGACGGTCAGAGAAAGCTGCGGCTAAAGAGCTGCGGCTTGGAGGAAACAACGACAGGGCGCGGCCTGAGAGAAGGAGACGATCTTGCGAGCTGAAGTCGAGAGGTCGCCGGAAGAGTCAGCAGGCGCTGGAGATTCCAGGAGCACAGAGATCGGCAGCAGGAGATCGGATGAGGAATGGCGGCTAGCAGGAGAGGCCGCCGGAGAAGACGCACGGGGAGAGAGACCACTGGAGGCGCAGACCGCGCGAGGGAGCGGCGAGCAGACCGCAGGGCAGACCGAGCTCGGCAGAAGGCGCAGACCGTGCGGAGAGAGATCGCTGGAGAGCCCGCACGAGATCGCGGGAGGAGGCCGCTGGCGGGGGGGGGGGGGGGGGGGGGGGTTGGCAGAGCAGCGAGGAGCTTGCGCGAGCTGAAGGAACAGGGCTGCGGATAGACGACGCGAGCAGAGCACGATCGCTGAGAATGGGAGACCGCCGCGATCTGCGAGCAGGAGGAAGCAGCGAAGAGGACGTCGCTGGAGCTTGCTGGGAGGAAACCGCAGGCGGGAGCACGGGCCAGTGGGAGCTAGGAGCGATCTCAAGGAGCACTGTAGCGAACTCGATCAAGATCGAGCGATCAGAAGTAGCAGGTCGAACTCGATCGAGATCGAGTTTTATAGAGGCAGCAATATTCCGAGGCAACAGTGTTCGAGCGGTCTCGAGCAGGAGACCGCTAAATCGAAGCTCGCGCGCTCTTGATTAGGAGACCACTAGAGCGAAAATTTCGGGGCGCGAATAACGAGGGCAGTCCAATGTTCGGAATGGAGAGGAGCGAAATTTTTTTTATAGATGAACCTATCTCTGATACCATGTAGAAAAGAGCAAAGCTTGTATATATTTCTTGTAACTGTATACAAAGAGAGAGTATATATTTATAGGAGAGAGAAGTGAGAGAGAAATCCTATACACAATGTGGGACTAAAGAGAGAAGAGAAGAAACTGGGCCACTAAATGGGCCAAACACATGGGCTATTTCAACAATATCTAATAATATCTCTCTCAAGGGATCTGTATCACTAGGATTCTCTATCTCAAAGAATGCTTCACTTTAGAAAATTTCTCTAGAAAACTCACTTGAATTATTATCTCTCTAGAAATCTTTCAATGACTTTTTGATGGGGGACCATCGAGCGCAACTCGGCGCAAGGCGGGCCCCACCTTCGTATATTCGCGCCGACGGACTTGATCGAACCGGCGATCCGCTGCCACGGATGCGTCCGGCTCGTCGTTTAGAGTCATTTTCATATATAGCTTTATGTATTTCGGATATTATTTTATATAGTTTTGGGAACGGAACCGCCGGCCAATCATAGCCGTCGATTCCGGGTGCCCTAGTGTTGCTTTCTTATAAATAGGAGTCTTAGGGTGGCTGAAATTCTCATTGCTGAAGTTTGGAGAGATCTTCTTCCTTGCTTCCGGTGATCCTTCCGCGGTGCCGACGCCGTGGAGCCCGTGGTGCCGACTCCATTGGGTAAGTATCCTTCTCTCCTTCCTCCTCCCTAGCCGCCCATCTCCCTGGCATCCCATAGCCGCCGCCCCTACCAAAAACCCCAGCCGCTGCCTCCTACTCAACCCCAGCCGCCGCCCCTACCAAAGCTCCAGCCGCTGCCCCTACACAACCCCAGCCGCCTCTCCCTCTTCAGCCCGCTACCGCCACCTCCCTGCTGCCTACAACCCCTCGCCACCAACCCTCCAGCGCCGCCAGCCACCCCCTCCAACAGCAGCCCTGCCGCCCCTGCCCAATCTCCCCCTTTTCTGTCCCAACCGGACAGATCTGTCCAGTCCTATCTGAGTCCGTCCACTTTCTGGGATTTATTATCTCCTCCTCAGGCGTGTCAGTTGACCCTGAGAAGGTCCAGTCCATCCATGAGTGGCCCATACCCTCGACCATTCATGAAGCCCGTAGCTTTCATGGGCTTGCGACCTTTTATAGGAGATTCGTTAGGGATTTTAGCTCGATTATGGCCCCATTCACTAGTTGCCTGCGCAAGGGGGATTTTCAGTGGACCCCTGCGGCCACTCGAGCATTCGAAGAGATCAAGGACAAGCTGACGTCCGCCCCCGTTCTACGACTCCCCGATTTTAGTAGAGCCTTCGAGGTTGCGTGTGACGCGTCAGGCATGGGCATTGGGGGAGTGTTGAGTCAAGAGGGACACCCAGTTTCTTACTTTAGTGAGAAACTGAACGAAGCCAAGCAAAAATACTCGAATTATGATCGGGAATTTTATGCTATCGTCCAGTCACTGCGATATTGGAGACACTACCTCCTTCCCCGGGAGTTTGTGCTGTATTCGGACCACCAGACTCTACGCTACCTCGACTCTCAGAGGAAGCTGAGTCACCGCCACGCGAAATGGGTAGAGTACCTTCAGGATTTCCACTATGTTCTCAAACATCGTGCTGGTGTTGAGAACAAGCCCGCCGACGCTCTCAGTCGTCGAGTCTCTCTACTTCACACACTGCGGGCCCAGGTGGATGGCTTCGAGAGATTGATCTTGGACTACCCTACTTGTCCTGATTTTGCTGAGGCCTATACTGCGCTGTCAAGGGACCCTCCTGATCCTGTTGAGGGATTTCAGATCATCGATAAATACCTATTCCGGGGTCTCGCTTGTGTGTGCCCAACACCTCATATCGTGATTATTTAGTATGGGAACTACACGCCGGGGGTGCCGCCGGCCATTTTGGGCGAGATAAGTCGATTGCTATGGTAGAGGATCGTTTCTATTGGCCGAGCTTGAAGAAAGACATAGCTCGCATAGTCCGACACTGTCGTGTATGCCAAACGGCCAAGGGAACGAAGCAGAACACGGGCTTATACACTCCTTTACCCGTTCCCCATCGTCCTTGGGAGGACATTAGTATGGACTTCGTGCTGGGGCTTCCGCGCACTCTGCGGAAGCATGATTCTATCTTTGTAGTGGTCGACCGGTTCTCTAAGATGGCACATTTTATCGCATGTAGGAAGACTTTCGACGCGCCCCACGTCGCAACCCTATTTATGAGTGAGGTCTTTAGATTACACGGTCTCCCAAAGTCCATCGTGTCCGATCGAGACGTGCGGTTCGTTAGCTATTTTTGGAAGACGTTATGGCGAAAAACAGGAACTACCCTTAAATTTTCATCCGCATACCACCCTCAGACGGACGGGCAGACTGAGGTGGTGAATAGAAGTTTGGGTAACCTGCTGAGGTGTTTAGTTGGAGAGCATGCTTCTAGTTGGGACTCGGTGCTCCCTATAGCGGAGTTTGCATATAACAGTTCCATCAATAGGTCGACTGGTCTGAGTCCGTTTCAGGTCGTATCCGATTATGACCCTAGGAAGCCTATTGATCTTATACCTGTCCCGACTGAGTCACGTCCTAGTGAGTCTGCGGAGTCCTTCACGCGTCATTTGCATGAGTTGCATGAGTCTGTCAGGCGAAAAATCAATTTAAGCAACGAACATTATAAAGAACAGGCAGACAGACATAGGCGGGAGAAACATTTTCTGGTTGGCGAACAGGTGATGGTTCGAGTTCGTGCGGAGCGGCTCCCTCAGGGGCCTGCTAAGAAATTAAGCGCCAGGCGAATTGGGCCCTACACTGTTTTGAGGCGGATCGGGTTGAATGCCTACGAGCTGGACATTCCTACGAGCATGGGTATCCACCCCGTGTTCAATGTTGAGGACCTGACGCCCTACTTCCCACCTCACGAGTACTCTGACCCCTACCTTGGCGGCCCTCCTGACCCTCCACCATCATCCCTTTTCCCCACCACCCAGCCTCCACTTGATTCCCACTTCCCCAGGAGTTCACCACCATTGGCTTCACCGGTGGCACCACCACCATCGCCGGACCATTTTTCCCGGGAGCAGAGGGTCGAGCAGATTACAGAGATCATTGCGCATGAGTTCGTCCCCGCCGCGGATGGACTCGTGTGCCGCTACTTGGTTCGCTGGGTGGGACGTTCTTCTTCCGACGACACTTGGATTGCTGCTGCTGAGCTTGATCAACTCGCCCCCGGACTTCGACTACAGTACGATCGTCTCCATTCATCGGAGATGAAGGCTTTTCAGTCGGGGGGAGTTGATGGGGGACCATCGAGCGCAACTCGGCGCAAGGCGGGCCCCACCTTCGTATATTCGCGCCGACGGACTTGATCGAACCGGCGATCCGCTGCCACGGATGCGTCCGGCTCGTCGTTTAGAGTCATTTTCATATATAGCTTTATGTATTTCGGATATTATTTTATATAGTTTTGGGAACGGAACCGCCGGCCAATCATAGCCGTCGATTCCGGGTGCCCTAGTGTTGCTTTCTTATAAATAGGAGTCTTAGGGTGGCTGAAATTCTCATTGCTGAAGTTTGGAGAGATCTTCTTCCTTGCTTCCGGTGATCCTTCCGCGGTGCCGACGCCGTGGAGCCCGTGGTGCCGACTCCATTGGGTAAGTATCCTTCTCTCCTTCCTCCTCCCTAGCCGCCCATCTCCCTGGCATCCCATAGCCGCCGCCCCTACCAAAAACCCCAGCCGCTGCCTCCTACTCAACCCCAGCCGCCGCCCCTACCAAAGCTCCAGCCGCTGCCCCTACACAACCCCAGCCGCCTCTCCCTCTTCAGCCCGCTACCGCCACCTCCCTGCTGCCTACAACCCCTCGCCACCAACCCTCCAGCGCCGCCAGCCACCCCCTCCAACAGCAGCCCTGCCGCCCCTGCCCAATCTCCCCCTTTTCTGTCCCAACCGGCCAGATCTGTCCAGATCTGGACAGATCTGTCCAGAACCTGTCCCGAACCCCCGATCCAGCCCATAAACGCTCCGATCTTCGCCGCCTACCTTCCCCACTCGTGGATCCACCTTCCCCCTTGCCCGATCTAGCCGTACACCACCCGGAAGCCCTCATTCCCCTCCTAAATTTCAGTTTATGTGATTCACAGCCCTAAGTAATTTTAATTTCAGATTTTGTAATCGTGATTTGTAAGGATTTATGGTTTTGGTATAAAATATTGTGCATGTTGTGGTTCTCTTGCTTGAAGGAATTATAGCCCGTTGTGTTTGCTCGTAAACCTCTTACTTTGCAGGACGCTTAATTCGTCGCGCGCTTATTGTAGCTCTCCGTGCGGAGGAACGCTATTGCCAAATGCTCAAAGAAAAATGTTTACTTTCTTTATGAATGAATGCAATGTTATTATTTTGTTATGTTGCTTACGTTGATTAATTCGCCTGTTCATTGATGTCTTGCATACAGTCATCGGTTAGATTGAGTCCATCCCCTCACGTCACTAGTTTGCATTCTAAGCCCCCAATACACAGCCTACCCTACATCACTTTTTCTCACTAGAATTCTCCCACCTAAAAATTTTCTCACTAGTAATTTTATCTCTAGAAATTTATTGCTCAAGGGTTCAGTAAGACTCTCCTGATGAAAGAATTTTTTACTCCAGAAAATTTCTCTAGAAAACTCACTAGAATTTTCTCGCTAGAAATCTATCTTTCAATGATTTTATCTTCATTCAAATTAAAAGAAATATCGTGCAAAAATATGAAGATAAGCATCGTCGATCTGTTCATGGCTTTCCCCTGCAATGATGTGGTTCCCTATTGGGAGCCCAATAGCCCATAACATCACCTCCCTTGTGTTGTTCAAGCTTGCCCTCATGCTTGAGAGAGGGAAAAGTGGTGCATATGTAGGGATCTTCTTATCAGTTTGGTGCTGCTGAGCATGAAGAGCTCCTTCCAAAACTTGCTTGTAAAGATCTTGTTGTTGTCTGACACAATAATCTCTGGAAACCCTTGAATGCGAAAAACTTGCACGAAGAAGAAGTGCAGGTGGTGCACCAATGAAATGAAATGCACCCATTTTGAAAATCGGTCTACAACAACAAGCAAGTACGATTTCCACTTTGATGTGGGCGCGATGATCACTCTACATTCCTTGATGAAGAGGTGGTAATACCCCGCCAGCCATAGAAATTGCGAAGCTCGTGTGTTTAGGGTATGTCCATGCTGTCATTTCCTGAATCTTGTCGGGGTCTGCCGATACCCTGCACTATGCACTATGTGTTGCAGATAAGCCACTCTGCTCTCTCCAAAATAGCACTTCTTCTGGAGAAACAATTGATGTTGACAGATAAGTTGTAGTACAATGTGCAAGTGCACGAGGCGCTCTCCCCATGTTGCATTATAAACCAAAATATCATTCGTTGGAGGTCCTTAAATACCTCGTTTATAAAGGTCTGGACGGTGGGAGCGTTGATGGACTTAAATGGTATTACTGGGAACTTGAAGTGCCCATGGTAAGTCCTGAAGGCTGTCTTCTCCACATCCGGAGGTGCTATGCGTACTTGATGGTAACCCGAGAATAATTTCAGCTTGGAGAAGAAAATGGGCTCCATGTATCTCATCAAGGAGTATTTCCACCATTGGTATAAGAAACTTACCCTTGACCATCTTTGCGTTTAACTCACAATAATCCACATAGAACCACCATATTTCGTCCTTCTTGCGCACCAGGAGGATCGTAGATGACCGGCGGAGAAATGTGACAAGCTTGGGCGAATGATCACTTGTTGGAGCATGTCACTACATTAACACTCAATATCATCCTTCTGAAGGAGGGGATGGATATCAATAAGGACGAACAACCACTGGGCTGGTCGGGCGGTGCCTGGTAGAAGGCAGATGTGATGGTTCTGACACCATGGTGGTGGAAGACCGTTGGGCGGTATCACGCTCTCTCCAAACTCATGTGGCCAGTGGGTCAACTTAAGGTCCTATGCGGGGCCCGCCTATAAACAGAAGGCGCCCGACTACATCTCGGGTGTACAACATTGCCACTACCTCGTGCCGGTGTCCAGTTGTACCTGGATAGCTAGTCGATCACATTCTCATACGACCGAGCCTAACGTATGCTACCACATTTTTTCCAAGATGGCCTCAAATCCTCGTATGCAAATCACAATAAAGTCGACCAAAAATCTTATTCCCTCAACCATGATGGTGACTAATTTGCATACCGAGACACTCCTTGATGCTGTTGATCACAGACACATCGATGCAGCTGCGATGATGGGTTGCATGCTCTTTAATCAAGCTATGCTTGCTCTTCAAATTCATGAGGGAGACAATGGGGTGACCTACGATGGTGATGAGCATCTTGGAGTGAGATCCCCAGTTCCCCTGGATCATTCTCCTCATTTGGGGGGTCATTCACCTTAAGCCAAAAAAGACATTTGCACTTCTGTCTGACAGTGTAAGGTTCATGACAATAAAAACACAGGCCTTTGGCGCAATGCTAGGTTAGCTCCTCTCGTGTGAGTCATTTGATGTATGGTGTGTGCCCCCTTCTTGCTCCTAGGCCGATCCATTAACACTTCTCACAAATATGAGCTAGACTCATCGCTTTGCTGAGATCAGATGGGGCCTCAAACTCTAGATCAAGGGGAAGTCGCTCTTGTAAGCCCGATGTGAAGGTAAACACTTGATGCTCAGTTGTTCAGGCCAACGAGGTTTGAAACTTCTCCAAAAACTCATTTACGGGACTCGTCTGGTTGAGGAAGAGAAGACCACCCATTGGATTGCTGTGAAGGGCGGTCCAAATTTTACGTTTCAATGATGCTTAAAATAACCCAAACCAGATTGGGCTTCTCACGCTCCAATTGCATATATCATAATAGAACGAATCCTAATAGGTGGAAGGACGCCAAAATAATCTACTGTTCTCAGGGAGTGCGTTGATTGGAGAAAAGTTTCTCACATATAGTAAGCCACCCCAAGGGGTCTTCCTGCTTGTCGCCACCTTTGGATCGATTGCCGTGAAAGTCTGAACGATTGGCGAAGGGATGATCATCATGGGCAGAGGTCACCGCGGGATGGGAAGGTAAGTGCATGTCGTCAATGCACGCAACTGGGGCTTCAATTGTCATGATGTTGGTAGGTTGTTAGTGGTCGGCCCCACCGCCCATCATCTTCTATATGAGATCCATCACTTGTGCCAAGGTGAGACTGCCTTCCTCCATAATAACTAAAAGTTGTTGGGGGATGGGTAGACTAGACGTTGACAACGTTGTACGGAAGGGTTGCACATGGTGCTTGTAGCAGGGCTGAGAACTGAAATATGCTCTATGGTGGATGTGGGTGTTGGCCTGGTCGACATACTGGATTGAGGGGGCCGCCGGCTGGCCGACCATGTTCGATCCGCTGAAAGCGACCAAAATTGGGCTTTGTGCGCATGGGACTAGGCTTGGCTGACGCATTAAGCCTACCACGGGCTGCGAGCAAGGCGTGAGGCGTGGATCGTGTTAGCAGGCCTTTTGGATAGCGATCAGTGGAGGAAGAGAGGGCGCTGGAGGTAGGGGGAGGTGAATCTGATACCATGTTGTTACGACCTACCATTGCCGAGCAATGGAGTCTCGCCAGACAGAGAGGAACTCCCATGGGGAAGATTGTTCGAGAGTGGGGGATCAGTGTTGGGGAGTCGAGCTCTACCAGATGGTGCCATAGCTTGGTGCCGTGAAAAGGGGAAGTGGAAAGAGAGTGAGAAACTAATCCAAATCAGCCCCCACTTCCATCATAAGTAGACAGGGGGATAACAATCCAAAATAATGGAAATGTCCCTCACAAGGCTAAAAAAAGGTATGAGTAAAATGCCAGCGTTCAAATTAAAAGAATATTGTCCGAAAATATAAAGGTAAACATCGTCAATCTCCTCGCATCTTTCCCTAGCGATGGTATGTGCCTAATCGGAAGCTCGTAACACCGATCCACGTGGCTTGCATGACATCTTCCTCCTACAAGTCATCCTCCTCCTTAGAAATGCCTCATACAACATCGAGTGTACATCAAGGCTAGTTCGAATTGTCTACTTAATGGATTCAAAATCTCCAAGAATACGACTTTTGAAAGTTTACCTCCACTTTCTTGATGAGATCAATTATCCCCATCACATCATGGTCCAAGTGGCTTCATTTACGAGTCTTGCTATGATCCCTTTTCTTCTTGCTATGTTGATCAACAACCTTTCTGTCATGCTCTTCAATAAGTTGTTTTCTTCATTTTTTAGCTTAGCACCATACAAAACCTATCTCTCGATACCAACTGTCATGGACCGCCCCTTTGACTAACTTGTGCGACTTTAGCTCCTCTTTCCATCCCGCATAGCTTGCTAAGTCAGCCCCACTCTAAGCGAACCTATGATGAGAAAGAGGACACGAGTTGTAACATCTCAAAACAATTTCGTTCCCATAATGAAAATTAATCCCTGATGATGAAAACTTAACGTCAGTGTCGCATAATTTATGAGTATTTCGATTTTTTCGACGAATATTTTATTATGCATTCATTATGGTGGCTAGAAAGCGGACATGAGGTTGATTTTATTGTATTTGGCTCAATGTGATTATGGCTAGCTTTCTAAATTTGATTACTGTGGCTAATTTGAGGCTGGTTTGCTTGATTTATGGTGACCGGTTGGGTTATGTATGGTTACTGTTTAAGGTCGGTTCAAAAACTCTGCTCAAGATGTTGACTTTAAATTGTGGCGGTCTGCGGATCGTCACACGGGCTCAAGAGAGGGAGCTTGAATGTTTTGCTCCAAATTCGGGTGGTTGCAAATGAGTGGGTCTTCTCCTTGTGTAGGCTCCAAATTGTTTTTCCCTCCTAAGGATGGAAGGATTTAGACTCCTATTTTTCTAGTTTCTTTTACTACGTTCTATTATTTACATAATTCATGAATAATCAAGTCTCTCAAGAACCTTATGTGCTCTTCATGACTCCCCTATCATCCTGAGTCTTCTATAAATTTTTAGATTTTTCTACATAATTCTTTTATGTTCAAATTTAGGATCCATCATGATCAAAAATACTGAAGTGGGCCTTGGGCTGGTGTTTAACCCCAGCTCATGACAGCTGCTATTTGAAGCTTGTTTTGCAGAATCTGTGTTGTAGTGGTTGCAGGTGGTTCAAGCTGTCAATTTTTGTAGAAATGCTATGTGTTTTCACCCTATTATCATATTAAACTCTACTGTATTCTAGGACTTGTTCCTATATGATTATATTCGTGATTGGTTTTCAATCTCCCTCAGTGTTTTTTGATGCACTGAGCTTTTGTGATATTTAGCTATAATTATTTATGTTTTTATCATCTATTCAAAATACATAACACAATAATCATAACCTGTTTGGATTTATTAATTAAAATTTCATTTAATTAATTTTTTATCAACTCCTTATTTTGCATCTTTGACAGAGTGAAATAGATCTATGTATATATAGAGAGGGAGATAGTAATGCTCTTCATATGTAATGCTTAGGGAAAGACATGAAATACCTTGAAACCTGAAGACAGTTTGAGGAAGGGATAAATAATTACTTTGTTACTCTTTATTTTGAAATTTCTTTGAGTAAAATGGAACACAAAGAAATGTAATTTTGTTTCAACTGCTTGTTTTTAAAATTAAATATTGGTTTTAAACTCTGATTAGCCACTTTTGTTTTTCATTTAAGCTTTCCAGCTGTAAAAAACCAAGCAGAATGACCTTATACTGGTTTCACTACACCTGTGGAGTAGTTGGCCTTTCCGCATGTTCACTTTGGATTTTGCGCCACAGCCGCTTAATGGGAAGCTCTGATATCGACAATTGGATACGGGCTGCAAAAGAATCCACTACCTCATTTTGGGAAGAGCATGTCGAACAACCAGTATGAGTCTGAAAACATTTTTGAACTTGGCTAATTGTGCAGTTATTTTTAGACTGATGGCATTTGATGACTTTTTGAATGAGACTCACTCATCAGGGAAGTATTTATATTATTAAAGAGAAAATTGGGTTTTATAGTAGTTTTTTTTCTATGAGCAAGATGCATTTATTTGTGGTTTAGCAGCTCAGTTGGCCAATTGATTACTTTTTGCACACTATCTTATTCATTCTTAAATATCTTCAATCTTAAATAACCTGCCATACTGCAAGAATGGTCAATAGCTATATCATTGAGGAATCACTTCAATTTTTGCTAACATCATGAAATCCTTATTGACATTTCTTCACTATTTGGCAGAGAAATCTGACAATACTGTGATGCTTCGGGGATGCAAGGAAAGAAGTATAATACAAAAAATTAATATTCTTCTATAGTGAAGAGTAATGATCAGGGCAACTTGGAATTAAAAGAGAGAAAATTCGAGAAGGGTAGCTCTCTCCAGTGAAGAACTTGATATAACTACATATACACAGTATAGATGTAAGCACACAACTTGCACTTGAGGAAGCAAATAGCACCATGAAGCAATTTTCTTTACACAAAATAAGGTTGGGTGAATTTCACTCTTTGCAAAAATTTTTATTCATGAAAATAAGATGCCAATCCTCTGAGGTCCATTTTTAAAGCTAAGGGGGAAAATATTAATATAACATTTTCCAAACCATATAGGCTATGTTTGGGACATGGTGTTTGAGTTGTGGTGGTACAAAACTATGATAGTAAGCACATCAAGAACATTTTACTGGTGTTTAGAACTTATGGGGAAACATTCTGGCCCAAAGTGCTTTTTGGTGGAATTAGTAACTACTAGTCACATTTGGATAACCATGACAGTGTTTGGGGAAATGACGTCTTCTAGTGTAGCTAGAGGAAAACATGGTTTGCATTTTTATTAATGAGTACCTCTCTATATATACAAATAGACGGGGGAATACATTGGTCGTACCAGTACCATTGAAAAGCAATACAAATAATAATAATGATAATAAGTTTTAATACTCTACTCTCTCTCTCTCTCTCTCTATATATATATATACACATACAACTAAAGGAAAACATGGTCGTATCTTTAGTAATGAGTGTACCTCTCTCTATATATACAAATAGATGGGGGAATACATTGGTCAGACCAATACCACTGAAAAGCAATAAAACAACAACAATAATAATAATAATAATAAGTTTTAATACTCTGTGTTCAAGTTGGAGCATCAAATGAATCTGAGTCGTTCAATTTAATTTCTCTGATGTGAAGAAACATGCATTTTTTTAATACTAGCGGTCGACATATGATCCCTCTATTTGTAGGGTGCGGCGACAATAGTACTCGGTCGTTGCTCGAGTGATGATCGGCCTACTATCGCGCACTGCACACAGGGTACCTCATGCACAACCGCTAGTTTGTGTATATATATTAGGGTTAATTACCGGGACCTCCCCTGAGAGTTTGCTAATTACAGGCTGCACCCCTCTAACTTTCGAAATTACATTTACATCCCCTCCAAGTTTCTCCCGTTTACAAATTACCCCTTCTGTTAGAAATATGAATGGAAAAAGATAAAATCTATCAAATTATGTCATGATATCTAATTTTACCCTTTGTAATGACTCTACATTGAAATGGGTGATCTTTTTCTTTGGAAATATAGATGGAAAGTGATAAAATATGTCAAATCATTTTATAATATTTCAATTTTACCCTTTGTAATAACTCTACAATGAAAGGGGTGCGTGACATTTTAGCCTTTGTAATTAATCTAGAATCATTATAATAGAATAAAATTGAAATAGGCTGTGTTGAAACCGGCAACTTGATGAACAAGCCTCGGTCTCTGTGGAGTTCGGGGCCCTCAGCAAGCTGAGGGGCGACCAACCCTTACTCTCCCCAAGGGAGAGCTCTAGGTTGAAGGTTGAGGAACTAAGGACTAGACCAAGGGCTTAGTGGGGAGGTCCCGCCACATGCCCGGAAGTCCCGTAGGAACTTCCCCTCCCAAGCCACTACTAAGCTTGGGCACCACTGGAGACTCTCCTCACCCCCTAGAGAGATTTGGGGAGAGAGAGAGGGAGAGAGCTAGCCCCGGATGAGCTTGCCTCCAAATGGTGCCCCCTTGGTCCTATTTATAGGATTTCTGGATTTGGACTGCAAATAGCCACAAACTGGTCCGCGAAATTACCAAAATACCCTCGGATTTGGCCTGCGGATAGCCAAATCCCGCTGTTCTGGAGCGCTAAACGCAGACCAACCCCTCCCCCCGGAACTGGGCGAGAGGGGGTACCTCGCGGGGCTCGGCGAGCACCCTAACTGGGGCTGGGCGAGACCCAGGGGTCGGCCCCCCTGCTGGTCTCGCCCCCCTACTGGGGCTGGGCGAGACCCAGCCAGGGTCGCCCCCCTGGCTGGTCTCGCCTCCCTGCTGCTGGGGGCGCGGGGCGAGAGGAGCTCGCCCCCCCTACCCTGGGGCGGGGCGAGTGGAGTTCGCCCCCCTATCCTTGGGGCGGGGCGAGTGGAGCTCGCCCCCCTAACCTTGGGGCGGGGCGAGTGGAGCTCGCCCCCCTAACCTTGGAGCTCGCCCCCCCTTACCCCCTTGGGGTCTCGCCCCACTGCTGGGGGCACGAGGGCGAGAGGAGCTCGCCCCCCCTTGCTCGCCTCCTTCACGGGCGGGGCGAGCTGGAGGTCTCTACCTCCACCGCCCGCCTTCCTCTCTCCCTGCTCTGGTTCATATTGAAGAACGATGTTCTAAAATACTTCTTGTGTCTCGAGAACCTACTCGGCGAATACAGAGTTGTACACAATCCCCGCTCTTTTCGAGCGAGGTACACGCTCCGAAAGAAATGTCCAACCCTGCATATTCGACGAGTGTCGTTGGAAATCCGGCTAACGGAGCTACTTCGCGAAAAAACATACAGCCTCCTCGAGAGGTCCTCCAACCCTGCTGGCTAGCGAGAGCCCGACTAGCGGGCCAGCATCGGGGCTAAGGTCGACACACTCTAGGAGCCGAGCTCAACCAGAGGTGAATTCAAGGTCGACACACTCTAGGAGCCAGGCTCAGCTAGAGGTGGAGTATTTTCCTTCCTGCCCCGAGCAGTTCCCGGCCCCGCCAGCTAGGTGGGAGTCTGGTCAGCGGGCCAGTATCGGGGCTAACCTTTGAAACTTTTGGAACCTACTACCGAGTGAGCCTTCGGACCTGCCAGCCAGATGAGAGCCTGGACAGCGGGTCTGCTCGGGGTCAACCTGGCCTGCCGGCTAGTGAGAGCCCGGTCAGTGGAACCATCCAAGGGGAACATCACTTACCCTCTCTGGGAGGTCAACCTGGCCTGCCGGCTAGTGAGAGCCCGGTCAGCGGAACCATCCAAGGGGAACATCACTTACCCTCCCTGGGAGGTCAACCTGGCCTGCCGGCTAGTGAGAGCCCAGTCAGCGGAACCATCCGAGGGGAAAAACACTTACCTCCCTAGGAGGTCAACCTGTCCTGCCGTCTAGTGAGAGCCCGGTCAGTGGAACCATCCAAGGGGAACATCACTTACCCTCTCTGGGAGGTCAACCTGGCCTGCCGGCTAGTGAGAGCCCGGTCAGCGGAACCATCCAAGGGGAACATCACTTACCCTCCCTGGGAGGTCAACCTGGCCTGCCGGCTAGTGAGAGCCCGGTCAGCGGAACCATCCGAGGGGAACATCACTTACCCTCCCTGGGAGGTCAACCTGGCCTGCCGGTTAGTGAGAGCCCGGTCAGTGGAACCATCCGAGGGGAAAAACACTTACCTCCCTGGGAGGTCAACCTGGCCTGTCGGCTAGTGAGAGCCCGGTCAGCGGAACCATCCAAGGGGAACATCACTTACCCTCTCTGGGAGGTCAACCTGGCCTGCCGGCTAGTGAGAGCCCGGTCAGCGGAACCATCCAAGGGGAACATCACTTGCCCTCCCTGGGGGTCAACCTGACCTGCCGGCTAGTGAGAGCCCGGTCAGCGGAACCATCCAAGGGGAACATCACTTACCTTCCCTGGGAGGTCAACCTATCCTGCCGGCTAGTGAGAGCCCGGTCAGCGGAACCATCCAAAGGGAACATCACTTACCCTCCCTGGGAGGTCAACCTGTCCTGCCGGCTAGTGAGAGCCCGGTCAGCGGAACCATCCGAGGGGAAAAACACTTACCTCCCTAGGAGGTCAACCTGTCCTGCCGTCTAGTGAGAGCCCGATCAGCGAAACCATCCGAGGGGAACAACACTTACCTCCCTAGGAGGTCAACCTGTCCTGCCGTCTAGTGAGAGCCCGGTCAGTGGAACCATCCAAAGGGAACATCACTTACCCTCTCTGGGAGGTCAACCTGGCCTGCCGGCTAGTGAGAGCCCGGTCAGCGGAACCATCCAAGGGGAACATCACTTACCCTCCCTGGGAGGTCAACCTGGCTTGCCGGCTAGTGAGAGCCCGGTCAGCGGAACCATCCGAGGGGAAAAACACTTACCTCCCTAGGAGGTCAACCTGTCCTGCCGTCTAGTGAGAGCCCGGTCAGCGGAACCATCCGAGGGGAACATCAATTACCCTCCCTGGGAGGTCAACCTGTCCTGCCGTCTAGTGAGAGCCCGGTCAGCGGAACCATCCGAGGGGAAAATCACTTACCTCCCTAGGAGGTCAACCTGTCCTGCCGTCTAGTGAGAGCCCGGTCAGCGGAACCATCCAAGGGGAACATCACTTACCCTCCCTGGGAGGTCAACCTGGCCTGCCGGCTAGTGAGAGCCCGGTCAGCGGAACCATCTGAGGGGAAAAACACTTAACTCCCTGAGAGGTCAACCTGGCCTGCCGGCTAGTGAGAGCCCGGTCAGCGGAACCATCCAAAGGGAACATCACTTACCCTCCCTGGGAGGTCAACCTGGCCTGCCGGCTAGTGAGAGCCCTGTTAGCGGAACCATCCAAAGGGAAAAACACTTACCTCCCTAGGAGGTCAACCTGTCCTGCCGTCTAGTGAGAGCCCGGTCAACGGAACCATCCGAGGGGAACATCAATTACCCTCCCTGGGAGGTCAACCTGTCCTGCCGGCTAGCGAGAGCCCGGTCAGCTGAACCATCCAAGGGGAACATCACTTACCCTCCCTGGGAGGTCAACCTGGCCTGCCGGCTAGTGAGAGCCCGGTCAGCGGAATCATCCGAGGGGAACATCACTTACCCTCCCTGGGAGGTCAACCTGGCCTGCCGGCTAGTGAGAGCCCGGTCAGCGGAACCATCCGAGGGGAGCATCACTTACCCTCCCTGGGAGGTCAACCTGGCCTGCCGGCTAGTGAGAGCCCGGTCAGCGGAACCATCCGAGGTGAAAAACACTTACCTCCCTGGGAGGTCAACCTGGCCTGCCGGCTAGTGAGAGCCCGGTCAGCGGAACCATCCAAGGGGAACATCACTTACCCTCCCTGGGAGGTCAACCTGGCCTGCCGGCTAGTGACAGCCCGGTCAACGGAACCATCCAAAGGGAAAAACACTTACCTCCCTAGGAGGTCAACCTGTCCTGCCGTCTAGTGAGAGCCCAGTCAGCGGAACCATCCGAGGGGAACATCAATTACCCTCCCTGGGAGGTCAACCTGTCCTGCCGTCTAGTGAGAGCCCGGTCAGCGGAACCATCCGAGGGGAAAAACACTTACCTCCCTAGGAGGTCAACCTGTCCTGCCGTCTAGTGAGAGCCCGGTCAGCGGAACCATCCAAGGGGAACATCACTTACCCTCCCTGGGAGGTCAACCTGGCCTGCCGGCTAGTGAGAGCCTGGTCAGCGGAACCATCCGAGGGGAAAAACACTTACCTCCCTGGGAGATCAACCTGGCCTGCCGGCTAGTGAGAGCCCGGTCAGCGGAATCATCCAAGGGTAACATCACTTACCCTCCCTGGGAGGTCAACCTGGCCTGCCGGCTAGTGAGAGCCCGGTCAGCGGAACCATCCGAGGGGAAAAACACTTACCTCCCTGGGAGGTCAACCTGGCCTGCCGGCTAGTGAGAGCCCGGTCAGCGGAACCATCTAAGGGGAACATCACTTACCCTCCCTGGGAGGTCAACCTGGCCTGCCGGCTAGTGAGAGCCCGGTCAGCGGAACCATCCAAGGGGAACATCACTTACCCTCCCTGGGAGGTCAACCTGGCCTGCCGGCTAGTGAGAGCCCGGTCAGCGGAACCATCCAAAGGGAAAAACACTTACCTCCCTAGGAGGTCAACCTGTCCTGCCGTCTAGTGAGAGCCCGGTCAGCGGAACCATTCGAGGGGAACATCAATTACCCTCCCTGGGAGGTCAACCTGTCCTGCCGGCTAGCGAGAGCCCGGTCAGCTGAACCATCCAAGGGGAACATCACTTACCCTCCCTGGGAGGTCAACCTGGCCTGCCTGCTAGTGAGAGCCCGGTCAACGGAACCATCCAAGGGGAACATCACTTACCCTCCCTGGGAGGTCAACCTGGCCTGCCGGCTAGTGAGAGCCCGGTCAGCGGAACCATCCAAGGGGAACATCACTTACCCTCCATGGGAGGTCAACCTGGCCTGCCGGCTAGTGAGAGCCCGGTCAGCGGAACCATCCAAGGGGAACATCACTTACCCTCCCTGGGAGGTCAACCTAGCCTGCCGGCTAGTGAGAGCCCGGTCAGCGGAACCATCCAAGGGGAACATCACTTACCCTCCCTGGGAGGTCAACCTGGCCTGCCGGCTAGTGAGAGCCCGGTCAGCGGAACCATCCGAGGTGAAAAACACTTACCTCCCTGGGAGGTCAACCTGGCCTGCCGGCTAGTGAGAGCCCGGTCAGCGGAACTAACCAAGGGGAACATCACTTACCCTCTCTGGGAGGTCAACCTGGCCTGCCGGCTAGTGAGAGCCCGGTCAGCGGAACCATCCGAGGGGAACATCACTTACCCTCCCTGGGAGGTCAACCTGGCCTTCCGGCTAGTGAGAGCCCGGTCAACGGAACCATCAGAGGGGAAAAACACTTACCTCCCTAGGAGGTCAACCTGTCCTGTCGTCTAGTGAGAGTCCGGTCAGCGGAACCATCCAAGGGGAACATCAATTACCCTCCCTGGGAGGTCAACCTGGCCTGCCGGCTAGTGAGAGCCCGGTCAGCGGAACCATCCGAGGGGAAACAATACTTTGAAAAAGAACTTTTATTACATTAGTCATCCGGTTACATGCAAGAAAACTAAGTATGGAAACATTCCATCATACTACATGGACTCAAAGAAAAAACTAAGCACGAAGACCGGGACTCGGTCTTCTACTCCCAGGCATTGTCCTCCTCGACCTCCTCTGGTTGTTGACGCTGCGTCTTCGGGCCCCTTGCCTCCCTTTTTTTTTTCTTTTTCCTTTTTTTAGTTTCTACGGGACTTCCGGGTATGTGGCGGGACCTCCCCACCCCTTGGTCTAGTCCTTAGTTCCTCAACCTTCAACCTAGAGCTCTCCCTTGGGGAGAGTAAGGGTTGGTCGCCCCTCAGCTTGCTGAGGGCCCCGAACTCCACAGAGACCGAGGCTTGTTCATCAAGTTGCCGGTTTCAACAGGCTGATTTTATCATTTTCCATCCATATTTATAATGGAAGGGGCATTTTTGTAAACGGGGAAAATTAGAGGGGAGGTGAATGTAATTTCAAAAGATAGAGGGGTGCAACATGTAATTGTGCAAACTCACAGTCACAGGGGAGGTCCCGGTAACTAACCCCGAGCGCACAATTGCACACAGGCGGCCTTCGGGAGGCTGCGAGCGGCGGGAGTTTCGTTGCGCCGTGACACTTTCACGGCTGGGGTATTGTTGCGGCCGCAAGGGGCCCCCCGTGCTCTCGATTGCACGGGCTTCGCCCGTGAACATCACGAATGTCTCGCCGCTCGCACCATAGCGCAGTGAAGCCCGCATTGATACGGCCAAAGGCCGCCCGAGAGCATCGAGCACGGGGGTAGCCCGTGCGAAGATGCTCGTATATATATACATAATTGAAACCGTATAATTTTAAATTAGCTTAATCAATTTATTTTAATATTGTTAAATGGCTTCAAATGAAACTCATAAAATATTCAATTAGATCATTTAATAATAAATAATAAAAAATGTCCACCTCTCTCCCTCTCTCGCCCTCTCTCTCTCTACATTATAATAATATTTTTATCTTGTCTCCCCTCTCTCTTTCATCCGCCAGCCCAATCTCTCTCTCCCCTCCCTCTCTCTTCCCCCCTCTCTCTCTTCCCCCACCTTGATTTGCAATGGACATTTGTCCTGTACCAAAAATGAAAGATCTTTATTATATATATATTATAAAAAGAAACATAAAGATACCCCCTTATGGTGTAAGGTGTGAACCATCAAAGCAATCCTAGCCCTCCATTCAATCATCTACACGAAACCTGCTGCTCTATGAAGTTGTTGCTGACGAAATGTACCTTTGCTCGACTTATTTCTCCTTCTATATACTTATTTAGGGCTTCCTCCTCACCCGATATATATACCTGGCCCCCCCGAGGGCAGTCATGTCGGGGGACTGCAATCGTGCTCAGGGGACTACGAATGGCGGGAGTGTCGTCGCGCGGAGCATTGTTGCGGTTTGGGTACTGTCATTGCCCCCCACACACCGTGCACTGTCACTTGTATATTATAAAAAAATATACTTTTGGGACCATATTGACTTCATACAGGACTACAAGATTAATCCTGGCCGTCGGATCATGACCAATCCCTCAACAAATCCTCCATGCCGACACTCCCCTCACGCTAGGCATCAAATTTTCTTCAAAAACAAACAAAGAAACCCCTTCTCCTCCATCCCTAACGCTTGATTACCTTCCCGATCCTGAGTGAAACCCTAGCGAATGCGTCGTTTAAACGCAACTCGCGATCCTCCTATCCCGGAACGCCGGACCTCGCGACCCTCCTCTTCCCGACCTCATCCGTGTTCTGCTCACTAGGGCAACATCCCTGGCCTTTCCCTCTTCCGGGGACTTTGCGGATGAAACTTTACCCTCACCACAATGTCCAACCTCAGAAATCGCCCGCCTCCCTCTCGATTTTCTATCCCCCCCACAGAGATCTCCGACGCGACATATCTTCCACCTCCGGTAAGACCTCCCTCTTCTTCCTGCTATTTCTTCTTACTCTTATTCTAAACGGAATTGTTGTCTCCTTCCTTTTACCTTGAATGAAATTGTTATATTTCTTCTTCCTCTTATCCTTAAAGGAATTCTTGCTCTTGTGAACTATTTCCTTGCAGCAAATGATTTTTTTCTTCATGTTTCTCTCTGAATTCTTGATTAATTGTTGCTTTTTCCTGTTTAACTGTTCTATCTATTCTTTGTAAAAACTGGTTATGCATTTAGTGCACCCATTCGGTGGCTATGATGATTAATCCTAGCGCTGTTTTTAATATGAATTTTTAATATGACTAGCCATTTCATTACGAGTTTGTAGTTGCTAACCTCTACCTTTGATGCATTTGCTAAGTTTACTGATGAGTGATTACTGAAATCAGTTCGCACTGTCGGTTAGCGGGCACAACCTGTTCGCATGCGGGCACAACACGTTTGCAAGCGGGCGCAACCTGTAAGAGAGCATCGAGCATGGGCGTAGCCCTTGCGATGATGCTATATATATATAAATCATGCCCAACTTGGTATATATATCAGAAAAGGATGTAAGAAGAGGCTTGGTGAAGATGCCCGTAAGTATTTTGTTAGAAGTAACCATTGAATTATATTCTCGTGCAGTGATAGCCTCTTCCCTAATGAAGTGACAACCCACTTCTATATGTTTGGTTTTGTCATCAGTCTGTACGTAGGATCGAGTCATAGAGCGTGATACGACATAGGAATATAAGTACCCATAAATAGAGGCACTATTGCCCGTCCGAAGTGGATACTTTTGGAGGAGCGGAGGGGCGAAGACAGAACTTTGCATGAGGGAAGGGGTCTGGGCACTCACGGAGCTGGTTGGCGGGGCTGGTCGACGTTGGGTTACAACCTCTAGAAGTGGTTGTTGCCGCTGTGTTAGCTGCGTTTGGGCAGCAGAGCAACTGCGTTTGGGCAGCAGAGCGCCGCGGTTGGGCAGCAGAGAGGTTGCAGTTGGGCAGTAGTGCGACTGCTGGCACCGTGTGACTGTACTGGGAGTAATACCAGGCGTTCAGTTGGCGTGGGGAGCAAGGGTGCTCGTGGTGGAGTTGTGGTGGGGGAGCCCTAAAACTCTATTGATACCCAAATAAAATTTTTATTCATGCATACCCGGTTAATAAGGCACCCTGAGTATAAATAATAGATTACATTACTTAAATAGAAATAGAAATAAAGTAAAAGATTTCAATGCATAAATTCAGAAATGTAATAAAACTAGATAATGATGAATACAAAAATAACAAAAATGACAATTAAATAACGAGATAAATGCGATGTATCTATGCCCTCCCATCACGGTATCTCTTACCATATATGTGCCGCAAATCCCTCGTGACATTATTCCTTTCCTTTAGATCGAGCTTGCCCTCAAGCTTACAGTCAGGGTACGCCTTCCTGAATTCATCGCCAGACCATGTGGAGAGTGATATGTATATTTTATATAGATATTTTAATGTCTTTTGCTCTGTTTCACCTTTGATATTCCCTAATATATGATATAATCGTGTGATATTACAAATGTTTGTCAATTTCTAACATAAGGGCACAGTGTAGCAAAAGATATTGATTCCAGTGTATTTGAGAGCATTTTGACACAAATTTGAAGTTCTGGACATGGGGCACGGACGTGCACTTTGATGTGCCCAGTCGTGCACTCCAGATTTTCACTTTGCTCCCAGTCAAGACCAACTTAAGTCAATTTCTTTGTACACGCACGACCCACCTCATTTTGCGCACGCCCTTACGCTTTTGCCAGTCGATGTACGTCGATTGGCTGTGCGTCGACTGGCCAGGCACACGACTGTGCGTCTACTAGCTAGACGCACGTCCATGCGCCATTTGCGCACGATCGTGGGCAAACAAATTTTATTTTCAACCTAAAAAACGAGTACTGCCTTCTTCCCGTGCGCTTCTTCGCGCACGGGCGAGTTGCTGATAACAAAAATGATGGACGAGGTGGTGTGCATATAACACCACGATCGCGCGCCTTCGGGCGCGTGCGCCTTATCCTGACACCCCGCCATCTTACCTTTTCGGCGGTGTAGGTTTTCCCGCCAAGTTTTCGTAGACTGTGCAGGTGCACGACTGTGCAAGACCTTTTTCCGATGAGTATAAATGCCCAGTTTCAGGTCTTTTTGAGGATCTTCTTTCCGATTTTTTTCCAATCTCCTTTCAGTCCGAGTGGGTCTTTCTCCATCCATTCCAAAGCTTCAAGATAGGGTTTCCATGAGTCCAAGGAGCGAGAGGGATAAAGAGATTAACGTGGAGGCAAGCACACATAGAGAGAAGACATGTAATTTGGGAGGTTGGTGACAACTCTTCCTCAACCCCGAATGAGGCCATAGTTCTTCTATGATGCCCGAGGAGTAGCCTCTCTTCTTCCCCCATATTTTTCTCTCCTTTGACCAAAACCTTGGATGCTCAAGGATTCTCCTATTCTTTTATGGTTGGAAGCTATTTTCCATTTTCCTTGTATCGTATAACTCATACATCTTCATGCCCTTTAATGTTAATGATGATATATGTGTTTTACTTTGCTTGAATACGAACGGTTGGAAGAAATGTCTCTCTCGTTCTCTGATTCTCTTTGCGTTCTCACTCTCGTTCTTAGTAAATTGCTCAAGCAAACATACAAACACTTAACTAGCATTTGACGTTGTAGTCTTGGGAATCTTCGCTCTGTGTTCCCCGCGGATACGACAAACACACTCACTCTATTACTTCGATCGATACACTGTCGCTGCACTTCCTTTGGGCTTTGCACCGCGTGATCCCGTGCGGTCAGAGAGATCTTCGACTCGTCCCTCACTCATGGTTTGGTATCCCCGTCATTCTCCAACTTTATCCAAAACAACTTATAACACCAATGTACGGGGCGTAGGTCTCATCACAATTAAAGCAGACCCTTCCAACATCGTTTCGCCTTCTCCAATGCAGTCAAATGACATGAAATGGGGGTGGCGCAGCAGCTGGCCCCCTCCTTACCCATGGCGAGGTTCCCGTCGGTCTGGGGGCTAGTGTCTTGGAGGAAGTGGAAGTCGTCGTATGTCGTTGGCCTTGTCCAGTTAAAGGCATCGGTCGTAGATCCATGTCAAACTCATAACCGCGATGAGGTTGGGAGGATCCTCAAACTCTACATCCAAACAAAGGTGTTCCTGCAGCCCCGCTGTGAAAATGGTGACCTACTATTCATGTCAGATGTTTTGCACGTACAACAAAAAGGGTCCAACAATAACCACCATATGCTTAACGAGAATTAAATCTCCCTGGAAATTACCCCGTATTTGTGGTCTGAAGCACATGTGATAGTACTCTTTGAAGTCGTACCATGCCATGTGGGGCTTCTCCATGTCAAGGTGCAAGAACCACATCTGGGCCGTTCATATCAAGTGATAGACGACTAATGAGATCCATTTCATTGCCAGTGTCCTATTGTTAGCGAAGAACTGCTCAAACTGGGTCAGCCACCCTAGTGGGGCACTCTTGTCGTCATACGTCAAGAACTCAAGCTGCATGGGAGGATGTTGTTCCAGTTAACATTCCTCAGGAAATTCATCCTTATGACCGTTGGAGGGGGAGCCTCCATAATTGCTTCCGGCCCCATCGTGACAAAAGTTGCCGCTACCGCGTTGAGGGGCATGCATTGCTCCATGTGGGCCGAGAGGTCAGCCAAGAACGTCTGTTGCCGGCTTTCGGAAGCGGTGAGTTGATCCATCATCAACATTTGCATTCTTTCTAACATAGTCTCAAAGGGGTCGTTGGATCCTTCTATGGTTGGCTCTGATTCCAAGTTGTCGCATGCTCGTGCGTAGGATCGAGCCACATGGTGGAGTGTGATATAGAAGGGAGACAAGAATCCCCTTGATCCTCGATGGCAACCTATGGTGGGGTCGGAGATTGGAGTCTTTCTGCGGCATCTGAAGCGGGGGCGCCTGCGCAGAGGAGTGGAGCAAAAGACAACTTTGCGCGAGGGAAGGTGGACTGGGCCTTCACGGGGCTGCCCAATGGGGTTGGTCAGCACTGGATTACAACCGTTGTTAGTGGCTGTCGCTGTTGTGCTGTTAGCTGCCGCTGGACAACGATGCGTTTGGTTAACAACACAGCAGTGTTGGGAGAAGCATGGACGGGGCGCAGCTTGGACAAGGTGCGATTATGCTGGGAGTAACTTCGGGATGCTGGTTGGTGTGGGGATCAAGAGTTTCTGTTGGGGGAGTTCTGGAGAGGGAGCCCTAAATATCTGTGTCCAAATAAAATACTTATTCATGCATTCACGGTTCATAAGGAACTCCAGGTATAAATTAATGATTACAATACTTAAAATAGAAATGAAATAAAACAAAACATTGCAATGCATAAATAAATAAATGAAATAAAATGGAATCATAAATAAAGAAATAATAAAAATGATAAAGCCAAAGAACTAAATACTGTGATAAATGTGTAGTATCTACGCCCTCTCGTCATGGGATCTCTTGCCATATGTGTTGCAAATCATTTGTGACAGGTTCATATCATGAAAACCAGTTTCTCTAACTATAAATTGTTGTTTTGTTGTCACAGTACATAGACATAGGTATACTGAAGGTCTTACCCAGGTTCCTTCAACATAATTCAAATCCATTTCAACTGACAAGTAGTCTGTGCCATACCACGATATTTTGCCTTGGCCTAGGATCTAGAGACTACTGTTTGTTTCTTCTTTTGCCAGTTGACTAGGTTGCCTCTTAAGAAACTGCAATACCCTGAATTAGATTTCTTATTAGCTTCATCATCAATGTAACTAGCATCAAAGTATGCTTTGGTACGCAGATGACAATTCTTTTTGAAGCAGAGAGTCTTTCCACCTTAATATTGTAATATCTTCATAATGACATCAAGACGATATTATCTAGGAGTATGCATGAACTCTCTAACTTTGTGTTACAGAGCGGAAAGTTCAGTGCTTTTGGGTAAGAATGAGAGCACTCAAAGCACTAAGATTGCATTAAAACATAACAAAGAAAATACAACTCGGAAGACAAGCTCCCACCAACTATCGGGGGTTGGATCCTCCAAAAAGCTATTCCCGCTAAAGAGAGCTGAAAAGACAATTGATCCAACGATGCCCACAAACTCTTACCTCTCTCTCTTATATAAATGAGGGAGGACACACCTAGTAAAAAAGCATAATATTTTGATTAATATAATTAATAATAATAATAATAATTAATATTAGTTAATTAATTCATACTAATTAAGGACTACAAAATTCATATTAATACAACACCATCATGACGGTTCCCAAATCTGCTTTCGCTTCCCTTCGTGTGTCACGACTCTTTGCATGTGTCGTCGCATGCAGGCACGGTGCTCTACATTCTTCTCCCATTTTCTGCTCGAATGTATGCGTAACACTATCCCGCCCTTGGAAATCCCTTGTCCCCATGGTCGAGTTTCTGAGAGAGTTTATGTGACCTGATATTACTATTCGAGGAGCAGAACGCGATAAAGTGTTCACGCTGTTGATAATGGTCGACTTTTTTTATCAGGATCCTTAATAATGATAACAATGCAGAGGATGTAGGGTTCTTTTACTATTTTTGGATCCATCATAATGCTGCAAATATAGTGGAATTGGTAGTGGCAGAGTGAACTTGTTGTTGGGTTTTCTAATACCATTTCAAAAATGATAATACAACATATCACATATGCGCAGCGGAATAAATAACTAGAACAACCCAAAGAGTTAAAAGGAACTTGCGATTTTATTGATTCAAGAAATAAAACAACATCCACATCACAATGCAGAAAATATACCTGAAGGGGATTTGAGTCGATACTCAAACCAAGGTGCTCCTCACTGAGTCTGGTAGAACCAATCTTGAGTTGCGAGAACCGAAATGGATCGGCCTCTCTACAGAGATCCACACAAGCGCTGGAGAACCTCGATGCCTTGTCGAACAAGGGATGAGTCGGAGAAGAAAAACCCTCAGCATCCCCACGGATTGCTAGATCCGAGACAGGGGAGGCGACAACTGTCGGAAGAACAGAAAAAGCCCTAGCGGAACGCTTCCACCGCTACTCTCTGATCACGAAAGGGTCGGGGGCCGAAAACTGTTTTTCACGTGTCACGAACCCTAAGATCGTGAACTATTATATAATGCCTGCGTTCGACGAACTCAAGAGGCCTGCGTTCGACGAACTCAAGAGGCCTGCATTCGACGAACTCGAAGCAGCCTGCGTTCGACGAACTCAAGAGGCCTGCGTTCGACGAACTCGAAGCAGCCTGCGTTCGACGAACTCGAAGCAGCCTGCGTTCGACGAACTCAAGAGGCATGCGTTCAACGAACTCGAAGCAGCCTGCGTTCGACGAACTCGAAGCAGCCTGCGTTCGACGAACTCAAAAGGCCTGCGTTCGACGAACTCAAGAGGCCTGCGTTCGACGAACTCGAAGCAGCCTGCGTTCGACGAACTCGAAGCAGCCTGCGTTCGACGAACTCAAGAGGCCTGCGTTCGACGAACTCGAAGCAGCCTGCGTTCGACGAACGCGCTACACAAGCCCTCTAGCCGTCTCAGCGGCCGACGAACGCTTTCAGTTCAACTAAGTAGCGCAGGATTGGCCTGATTTCACGAGAAATCTCAAGATTTAATTTCTCGAGAAATCCCTGGAAATTAATATCTCGAGAAATCCCAAGGAATTAATTTCTGGAGAAATCCCAATACAGGAATATGATTTCTCGAGAAATACCATACCTTTAAAAAAATTGACTTCTCGAGAAATCCAAGTCAACTCAATTCTTCCTCCAATTTCTCCAAGCACTTTTATGTGCGACCCTATAGGCTCATATTGCGTTGACAGTAAGACTAACTGTTGATTGCTTTGAGATCACCTCAGAAACTCCAACAGTCTCCCACTTGATCACAAAGTGTCAACAAAAGTCTCACAAACAATGAGCGGCATCTAGCAATACATCATTGCTACCCAAGCAATAAGAGTTCATAACTCAACAAGCCTGTCATGACCAATGTATCAGTGTTGTCATGTCCCTTTGTCCTTTACATCCGGATAGAACTAGAGGCATAGACCGTGTCACCCTCATAATTGTTCAATCCTAGTTTCCTGATCTAGAATAGACTGACAAAATTGGTGAGCTCAATATCATATATTGACTTAACCAAGCATGACCATGCATTTCTCAGTCTCATTCCATCAAGGGGCCCATGGATGTAACTCCTGTCATAAAGGAGGACAAATCCCATTTCTGCTCACACTCCAACATCCAAATGATTCGTAACATACCCAACAACCACCCTTATCGTCAACCTTTCTCAAGAGAAGATTTTAGATAGCATCAAAGTACGCTCTTCCTCACCTGATGAATGTTGTGACTTCAGGTCAAAGGACCACAAACACCATTGTCACTTGAGACCTACTTGTGACACGTTTTTATAACAATCCACAAAGTAGTCTCACGGTGGGTCTGTCCAGTATAACTTGTTCCTAACAAGTACCCATGTGATGACTTGATATCACAATATCATGACCTGTGAGAACCGGTCATCAGTCAACGCACATGCTAGTCTTGTGGTCTCATCCTCGCCCTAATTTTTAGGATGATACCTCGATTAGGGACCATTTAAGAATGAAGCTTCATTTAAACATAGGCCCTCACATTCAAGTCACGTACTTGAATTCCTATGGAAGCAAACATTCTAAGGGCATTCATTATGTTAATTAGTCTATCATATAGAAACAATTGACATAATAAAAGAACTTGCCATAAATATAAAATTGAAAAACCATAGTACATGTCACAATTCATCAAATGAATAAACAACCAACAAACATACAATCCACAAGGCTCCCACTAAAGACGATCATTCAGGTATCTAATACCCATTGATCTAACATGACCATCATGCTTCCTTTGCGCAAGAGGCTTTGTCAGTGGATCCGCTATGTTTTCTTCAGTCGGTACTCTGCAAATGCTCACATCTCCTCGATCGACAATCTCTCGAATAAGATAGAACCGCCGAAGTATGTGCTTGGAGCGCTGATGAGATCTAGGTTCCTTAGCTTGGGCAATTGCACCGTTGTTGTTATAGTAGAGAACCACGGGATCAACAATGCTAGGAACTTCATCTAGCTCGCCGATGAATTTCCTAATCCATACAGTCTCCTTCGCCGAATTTGCTGCAGCGATATACTCGGCCTCAGTTGTAGAATCAACAACTGTCTCTTGCTTGGAACTCTTCCAGCTTACAGCTCCTCCATTAAGGCAAAATACAAAACCTGATTGGGACTTTGAGTCGTCCCTATCAGTCTAGAAGCTAGCATCTGTGTAACCCTTTATGACGAGCTCTTCCTCTCCACCATACACCATGAATTCATCTTTAGTCCTTCTCAAGTACTTTAAGATATTCTTGACCGCAATCCAGTGACTCTCACCAGGATCAGACTGATATCTGCTAGTCATGCTCAAAGCATAAGAGACATCGGGTCGAGTACATAACATTGCGTACATGATTGATCCAATTGCCGAAGCATATGGAATCAACTTCATGCGGTCCTTATCTTCCAAAGATTTTGGACACTGGTCCTTAGAGAGACTCACACCATGTGACATGAGTAAGAATCCTTTCTTGGACTCAAGCAGTTGAACCGTTTCAACACCTTCTCAATGTATGTACTTTGGGTCAAACCCAACAACTTCTTCGATCTATCTCTATAGATCCTAATACCAAGTATATAAGTTGCTTCACCCAAGTCCTTCATAGAAAAGCAGTCCCCTAGCCTGTTCTTAACAGCTTGCAGGGTCGGAATGTCATTTCCGATTAATAGTTTATCATCCACATACAAAATCAGAAAAACGACAATGCTCCCACTAATCCTCTTGTAAACACAAGGTTCATCATCGTTCTTAATAAAACCAAACTCTTTGATTTTCTCATCAAAACGAAGATTCCAACTTCGAGAAGCTTGTTTCAATCCATAAATGGATCGATTCAACTTGCATATTTTAGTGGCTTCACTTGGAGATACAAAACCCTCGGGTTGTGTCATATACACTTCCTCAAGGAGGTTTCCATTAAGGAAAGCCGTTTTGACATCCATTTGCCAGATCTCGTAGTCATAATACGCAGCAATAACAAGTAGAATTCTGATGGACTTGAACATAGCTACAGGGGAAAAGGTTTCATCATAGTCAACACCATGAATTTGCCTGAAACCTGTAGCCACCAGCCGGCCTTTGAATGTCTGTACATTCCCATCCATGTCGGTCTTCTTCTTAAAGACCCACTTGCACCCTATGGGTTGTACCCCTTCAGGTGGTTCCACCAAGGTCCAAACTTGGTTTGCATACATGGAGTCCATTTTAGATTTCATGGCCTCAAGCCAAATCTTAGAGTCAGGTCCACACATAGTCTCTTGATAGGTTGCAGGCTCATCATCATGATCCATAAGCAACACGTTACCTATTTGAGACACGAGAAATCCATATCTCTCAGGCTCAAATCTTGGTCTATCAGATCTACGCAGGACTTGTGTTTCTTGAGCAGGCTCTTTAGCTACAACAACTTGTAGTCCTTGATCAGGTTCTAAAATCGGTTCAGCTATTGTTTGTGGTTCTTGAACTTCTTCAAGTTTCACCTTTGCAGTCTTTCTGGATAAGAACTCTTTCTCCAAGAAGACGCCAGTCCTTGCGACAAACAATTTGCCCTCGGACGGCAGGTAGAAGTAATACCCTTTGGTTTCCCTAGGATATCCCACAAGATAACACTTATCAGACTTGGGTTCCAGCTTGTCAGGCATTTGACGTCGCACGTATACCTCACAACCCCAAATCTTAATAAAAGACATACTAGGACGCTTCCCAGTCCATATCTCATATGATGTCTTTAGAACCGTTTTCGTTGGAGCACGATTTAATGTGAAAGAAGCAGTCTCTAAAGCAAATCCCCAAAAGGAAACGGGCAAATCTGCATGACTCATCATCGACCGTACCATGTCTAACAAAGTACGATTCCTCCTCTCAGACACACCATTATGTTGTGGTGTTCCGGGCGGAGTGAGCTGTGATACAATACCACACTCTCTCAGATGATCACGAAACTCATGACTTAGATATTCGCCACCTCGATCAGATCGGAGTGCTTTTATCCTTTTTCCCATTTGGTTCTCTACTTTATTTTTAAACTCTTTGAACTTTTCAAAGGTTTCGGATTTGTTCTTCATAAGAAACACGTATCCATATCTACTGAAATCATCAGTAAATGTAACGAAGTAGTAGTACCCACCTCTAGCCATAGAACTCATGGGTCCGCATACATCACTATGCATTACACCCAAAAGATCATCAGCCCTCTCAGTATGACCAGTGAAAGGGGCTTTAGTCATTTTGCCCAATAAGCAAGACTCGCATCTCTCAAATGATTCATAATCAAATGAGTATAATAATCCATCTTTATGGAGCTTAGATATGCGTTTCTCATTAATATGGCCCAAACGACATTTCCAGTAATACGTAGGATTCAAGTCATTTGTTTTTAGTCTTTTAATATTTTCTATGTTATAGATCGGATGGTTTAAGTTCAAAACATATAAATCATTAAACAATTGGGCAACGCCATAACAAACATCATTTTTATAAATAGAACAACAATTGTTCTTTATAATAAAAGAAAAACCAATCATGTCCAAACATGAAATAGATATGATGTTTCTAGTTATAGCAGGAACAAAATAACAATTATCAAGTTCAATTACAAGCCCAGTGGGCAAAGAAAGACGATAAACACCAACGACAACGGCAGCAACTCTTGCTCCATTTCCAACACGCAGGTCTATCTCTCCTCTACCCAACATTCTTCTCCTTGTCAGTTCCTGCACATTCATACAAATGTGAGAACCACATCCGGTATCCAATACCCAAGATGAAGGAGCATAAAGGTTTATTTCTATAACAAATATACCTGAAGTGGAAGTCATACTTCCCTTCTTCTTTTGCAGATCCTCAATATAGAGGGGACAGTTCCGCTTCCAATTCCCTGCCTTACCACAATGGTGTCACTTCCCTTCCTTGACCAGACCTTTCTTTTTCAGTACAGAAGACTTGGGATCAAGAGGAGACTTAGATCCAATCTTCGTCTTCTTGAATCCCTTGGCCTTGCCCTTGCTCTTATGCACCATCAGTATGGGGCTGACAGGTTTGGCCCTTCTTCATATTGATTTCGGCAGTTCTCAACATGCCTAGGAGCTCGGGCAGTGTTTTGTCAATTTCATTCATATTGTAATTTAAGATAAACTGCTCATAACTGTCCGACAACGATTGCAGGATCAGATCAGTGGCCAACTCTTGGCCCAACAGGAACCCCAGTCTTTCAAGGTTCTCTATATACCCAATCATCTTGAGTACGTGAGTTCCTACTGGGTCCTGAGCTCCCATCTTACACTGAAACAATGCCCTGGATATATCAAATCTCTCTTGGCGAACTTGCACTTGAAACATTTTCTTCAGGTGCTCCACCATCTCGTAACAGCTCATGTTCTCATGTTGCTTCTGAAGCTCAGGGTTCATGGTTGCGAGCATGAGACATTCTACATCCAAGGAGTCATCTCCATACTTCTTATAAGCATCTTTATCTGCACGAGGTGCAGTAGAGGCTGGCTCCTCGGGGGGATCTTCTTCAAGGACATAGAGCTAAGCTCTTGCCTGAGAATTCTCAGGTTCCTGAACCAGTCTAGGAAATTCGTCCCATTGAGCTTGTCCTTCTCAAGGATGGCTCTCAGGGACAACGTGGAGTGAGATGTATTTGCCATGGAAATTCTACAAAAATTTGCAAAAGATTTTCAGTACTATATTTCAAAATACATTTTATTTTAATAAGGTCTTTAATTAAATACTCCCACTATTTTATTCAAATTGATAACCCTTAATATCAATTCGGAGAGTTTATACGAGCTACTCTCTTAGTGGACAAGATCCGTATTTCACCAACACAACGAGTCCGCTTTGGCGTTCCTCTCATAATGCGGTTATTTAGGTAGACAACACTTGCCAATTGCATCACTATGCAACTCTTGTATGGTTGGTGAATAACTCTTTATTCGCATCCATCATATGGTGCATGCCAACCCTATGCCTCTAAGCACTCAACCTTTGAGGTCACTTAGTTAAGTTGGACCCGATGTCGACAGTGGGATATCACAATTATCCGCTCGCACCCTTACCAAGATAGATTAATGCACCTTGCTTTGGCAATCCCACATTTCATCGATCGAGGCAGGAAGAGTGTCATCCATCGGAAGACATCCGTATACTTAATATTGGATAAGAGATTTTATTTAAAAATTGATTAACAATTAATCAATGTGCACTTAAACAAAATTACAACAATCACAACCAAATACATCCCAGAAGTGCACAAAGCAAAATTATCAACGCTTGATAAAATGGCTAAATCTGAGCATTTAGAACATTTCTAAATCTCTAGATTTACATGCATTTGACAAAGGCAAAACAACTCCACTATGCAGTAGACAAGCTCGTCTCTCAATGTCAGATTCAAAATCTAGGACATTTGGTTTCACAAACCAATTAGAGGGACGGTTACTGCTAAGGAGAAAAAATTTCTGAAACAATGAAATCGCAACGCAATCACATGCATTCTTGGGGGTTTTTCCAATCTAGAACATTTCTTCAAAATTCAAACATCCAGGAAGAAATCCAGACATTTAGAACACTTCTAAATTTCTGATTTACATGCATTAGATTGCAAACCTAGCTCTGATACCACTGTTGGGTTTTCTAATACCATTTCAAAAATGATAATACAGCATATCACATATGCGCAGCGGAATAAATAACTAGAACAACCCAAAGAGTTAAAAGGAACTTGCGATTTTATTGATTCAAGAAATAAAACAACATCCACATCACAATGCAGAAAATATACCTGAAGGGGATTTGAGTCGATACTCAAACCAAGGTGCTCCTCACTGAGTCTAGTAGAACCAATCTTGAGTTGCGAGAACCGAAATGAATCGGCCCCTCTACAGAGATCCACAAAAGCGCTGGAGAACCTCGATGCCTTGTCGAACAAGGGATGAGTCGGAGAAGAAAAACCCTCAGCGTCCCCACGGATTGCTAGATCCGAGACAGGGGAGGCGGCAACTGTCGGAAGAACAGAAAAAGCCATAGCGGAACGCTTCCGCCGCTACTCTCTGATCACGAAAGGGTCGGGGGCCGAAAACTGTTTTTCACCTGTCACGAACCCTAAGATCGTGAACTATTATATAATGCCTGCGTTCGACGAACTCAAGAGGCCTGCGTTCGACGAACTCAAGAGGCCTGCATTCGACGAACTCGAAGCAGCCTGCGTTCGACGAACTCAAGAGGCCTGCGTTCGACGAACTTGAAGCAGCCTGCGTTCGACGAACTCGAAGCAGCCTGCGTTCGACGAACTCAAGAGGCCTGCGTTCGACGAACTCGAAGCAGCCTGCGTTCGACGAACTCGACGCAGCCTGCGTTCGACGAACTCAAGAGGCCTGCGTTCGACGAACTCGAAGCAGCCTGCGTTCGACGAACTCGAAGCAGCCTGCGTTCGACGAACTCGAAGCAGCCTGCGTTCGACGAACTCAAGAGGCCTGCGTTCGACGAACTCGAAGCAGCCTGCGTTCGACGAACGCGCTACACAAGCCCTCTAGCCGTCTCAGCGGTCGACGAACGCCTTCAGTTCAACTAAATAGCGCAGGATTGGCCTGATTTCACGAGAAATCTCAAGATTTAATTTCTCGAGAAATCCCTGGAAATTAATATCTCGAGAAATCCCAAGGAATTAATTTCTCGAGAAATCCCAATACAGGAATATGATTTCTGGAGAAATACCAAACCTTTAAAAAAATTGACTTCTCGAGAAATCCAAGCCAACTCAATTCTTCCTCCAATTTCTCCAAGCACTTTTATGTGCGACCCTATAGGCTCATATTGCGTTGGCAGTAAGACTAACTGTTGATTGCTTTGAGATCACCTCAGAAACTCCAACACTTGTGAGTAGTAGTTTTACATATGTGAGCTAACGGGTGTTGCTGGGATTTAATAAAATCACGGTGATATGGGAAATGAGGGGATGTTGGATTAATGAGCAAAGTGCATACTTATTAAGGGATGTGCAGGATGCTGTTGTTAATTTGGGGTCCAGAACAGTGGAGATAGAACGCGTGATTGGTTGCATGAGGTCTGCTGGAAATGGAAGAAGAGGAGTGAGCCTCGATGATAAAAATTTGGTTTTACCAAGGGATATAGGAGAAAACATGTAGATATGAGTAGCGATTGATTAGGTCTGGCAAAAAAGACAAGGATGAATAAGTGGAGAGGCTGCGGATACATAAGTGGAGAGGCTACAAATGCATAAGTGGAGAGGCTGCGGATGCAATGTTCGACAGGTGTTATCGACCGCGCCAGTTATAAGTCATGAAAGCGTGCGAGTCCAGAGGTCGTTAGCTGATGTGGAAGGATCAACATGTTCACCGTGGATGAGGTTGTGACCCTGAGTGTAACGGCCCGAAGTCCGCCACAATTTACTTCTTTCTTTTGAGCTGTTTTTCACAATTAAATAACACAACAATTCTAATATATATACAAGAGAGGTACCAAGAGATTAAATAACTTTTCAGTAAATCGACATAAGTTACAACATGACACGAAAATTCTAACCCGCATTCGAATTACATTTTTCTTTTACTTCATTTCTGCTTCTGCAAGTATCCTTCTAACGGGGCATGATCCGCTGACGGTCTGATCCTAAAAATATAAATCGACAACCAATTAGTTTATAAAACTAAGTGAGTTCATTACCTCTTCAACCGCTCTACAAGCAAAACACAAAGAGTCAGCATCAATAAGCAGTTATATATTTCTATATGAACATGTTCAGTAGAACAGGAAGTACAGGAAGCAAGTACAGTGAGCTGGTATAACAGAAATAAACTATTTCTGTATCAAAATTCTTATTCTTTAATTCTAATTCATTTATTTATTCAATTCAGGATTTTCATATCACTTTTCATTCTTTCGAAATACTGAGGGTCATTCTAAATCAAACATCTGGGCCCGCCGAATCAATGTTCGCTCTAGGGCGCTCAACAACGCAACAGGTTTCCACGCCTCCTAGATTAGACATTTCAGTATCAAAATCCGTAGGAGATCTACCCCTCTATTAGGTGTAGGAGTCTGTAGCTTTACCCCCTACAATGCTGACCCTTAGTGTTTCGATGCGTCGATGCACTCTCAATTTCTTATTCTTTTCATTTCATATTCATTTCGTATAGGAAATAATTATATTAATTTTCCCTCAGAGTTTTTATCGCTTGCTAATCCATGCTTAGCCTTTTAGCGATTTCATATTTTTAGTGATTTCAAATCTTCGAATTTCTTTAATTCAATGCAATTCATATTCAGTGTCCATGCAAAGAAATAGTTCAAAGTAAAGTAATGCTACATATGCATAAGTCAAATATTCAAATGTACACATAATCAAAGCACTAAGGTCTCACCACAACTTTTCCTTTGCCCTTGTCCTTCAGGTTCTCGTCGGGTCTATCGCCGGATGCCATCCTCTGCAGTATCAAATAAATCATTTACTTTAGGGTTGCGTTGTTAAATAGCTGCGAACAGACTCCTAAGACGGCCACAACTACGACCTCTAGGAGTTGCCTAGGGAAGGACAAGCTTGGTGACTCGAAAGGAACGCGTAAAAATCAGATTTTAAGCGCTACGGAACTCAGAATTCAACCACGATACTCTTCAAAAAAATCAGCCACTTTTGTGGCCAATAAGAACCAAGGAAAGCATCCCACAATAGCTATTAAAGGCAGCCCAAAGATCAGCCTAAAAGGGAGCTAAAACACCACTTAAAGACAACCAATACAAGCTAACAAGAGGGCAACATATTCAGGGCTGCTAATAGCACCACCAAGGGCTGCAACAACAGCTCGAATGGCTTCCACTAGCAGTCCAAATCCAAGGAAAAACCCACCCAAAAATAGTCACCAATACAACTAATCAGAGCCTCTAATGGCAGAAGCAACTAATAGTAACAGTAGCCCACAATAATCAACAAAAGGGGCAGCTAACCACCACCAACAAAGGCCAAGTCTGATGTTAACAACAACCCACATTAATCAATACAACAGCAGTCAAGAAGCCCAAGGGAAAACAGCCGGCCAGCACAAACAGCAACCAGCAACCCAAGAAACAAGGCAACAGTCAAAAGAATTCAGAAATCAGCTAATAGAAATCAAAATCCCAACAGCCAAGAGGGAAAGCTAGGCCAAAGAATTAAATCAACATCCCAATAGCTATGGGCTCACCACCTAAGAGATTAATTCAATAGCCCAAAACAAAACCCTAAAGGTCAGAGCATAATATCATAGCCCAAACAATTAAACTTCAGCACTTAGGAAGGAGAAGAGTGAGGACATAAGTAAAAGAGCTTGCAGAGCAAGGTCCAGGCCCAAACAGTCGGCCAAACACAAGCACAAGACCAGCCCAGCTAGCAAGGATGCAAGAAGGAGGTAGCAACATGCTTCTCCCAGCACCAACGACCAAGGAGGAGAGGGAATCGTGGCCAAGGAAGGAGGAGAGCAGTCTGCCCTAGAGGTTCCCAACCCGTCAAGCTCCAAGCGGCAAGAGAGTTATCGGGAGAAAGGGCCAGCGGAAAGACATAGAATAGCTGTCTAATTCACCGCCTATCATAAACCTGTTAATTAACCTTAAGCTTAATTAGCAACCAGCCAGCCCAATAGCTTAGGAGGAAATCAAATGATCCCCAAAATCAGCCCTGCACTCTCCCAACCATCAATAAATCAGGCAACCAGCTATCAATTAAACCCAAATCAGCCAACCAGCTAGCCCATAATCCAAAATCATCCCTATAGCTCATGGACCCAACTCAGCCATCCAAATGGATGTAATTCATCCAGCATATAACTTGATTAATTCAGCCATCATCAACATATTTGAAAGCAAATAAACAAAACAAAATGAAACGAACGTCGCAAAATCTTCGAACAAGCTCGAACTTAAAAATTAAACGTGCGACGTCGAATCAACACTGAATCTCTTTCTTTTTCATCATATGGGAATATTATTTCTTATATTCTAAAATCTAATACTACATTTATACATGATCAGGTTCGGGTATTACACTGAGTGTTACTGATACATTCGGGTAGAAAACAAGAGAAGAATGCCGAGTGTTGGGCCTGCACGCGACGACACTCACAAAAATCTATGACACCCTCAAAGGGCGGCGAGAGAGGATTTGGGAACCGCCATGATTGGGATATAATAATATGTATTTTGTAGTTATTAATTAGTATGAATTAAGTAATTATTATTACCAATTAATTATATTAATTAAAATACTAATGTTCTTACTAGGTGTACTCTCCCTCATCTATATAAGGGAAAGGGGTAGGAATTTGTGGGAATCCTTGGATCAATAATTTTTTGGTCTCTCTTTAAAGGAATAGCACTTTAGAGTAATCGAGAGCTCGTAGAGGGCAATGAGCTCAGAGACGAGGGGGAATTTTTAGAGTAGCCACTATTGTTGCTATTGTGCTCTTATTGTGTCGACAACATGGGCAGAGGATGCCTCCACTGTGTTTAGCGGCATGCTGGATGATGCAATTGCGGTGGTGACCTCTTGGAGCATTGTCTTGCACTCTGTTTTTCCTGTCGATCGAGTTTGGCGTTGATACCGGCCATGGGGGCCCTAATTTGTGGGAAGAGGCGTGCCTCAATGATATGGGTGCTGGTTCCCGGCGAGTGCGAGGGCAACCTTCGGAGACTGGTAAGCCAGATCATTGTTACAGAGTGGAAAGTTCGGTGGTTGCAAGCGGGCAAGAAAGCACTCAAATCAATTCCGAGAGAGGGAAAGATCACTCAAATCACTAAGATTGTAAAACATAACAAAGAAGATACAACTCGAGAGACAAGCTTCCACAAACTCTCGGAGGCTGGGTCCTCCAAAGATCTATTCCCTCTAAAGAGAGCCCAAAAGACTATTGATTCAAGAATCCCCATAACTCATATCGATACCCCCTATATAGATGAGGGATGACACACATAGTAAGAAAACATTAATACTTAATTAATATAATTAATAATTCATACTAATAACTACAAAATACATATTATTTTATCACCATCATGGTGGTTCCCAAATCCGCTCTTGTCGCCCTTAAAATGTGTCGCTGCTCTTTGTGACTATCGACGTACAGACCCTACGCTCTGCATTATTGTCTTGTTTTTCGCTTGAATGTATTCGTAACACTTTGCCAACTGCAAATGTAATGTTAGGCCTTGTTACAGTAAGAAAAATGAGTTTGCTAACTAGACATTGGATTGTGAGTTGGCTTTGCTCCAATGAAGCTAGCCTCCTCGAGAAGATTCATGACATACTTCCTCTGCGATATCATGATACTATTTTGTGCGTCTAACAATCTCAATGCTAAGAAAATATTATGGAATGCTTGTCTTTTACACAATGTTTATGTAGGTACTTATTTGTTTCTTTTATGTCAGAAATATCATTGTTTCTAAGAAGAATATCATCCCCATTAACTATGAGAACCGCAAGACCTGTATTCTTCTTTCCAACTTGGCTTCGATGGATTCCAATTGTATGAATAACCTGCCTGAACCTATCAAACATAGCTTTTGGGCCCTGTTTAAGATCATAAATAGACTTCTTTAAAACTGAGATTCCCCATGAGCAACATACCATGAAGGTTGCTTCAAACCAAGCTTTTGGGCTCTGTTTAAGGTCATAAATAAGCTTCATTAGTTAGGCCCTGTTCAAGGCTATAAATAGGCTTCTTGCTAACCTAGCTTCGATGGAAACCAGTGGTCGTCTATTCCCTCATATTCCGCGAGCAATCTCATCGTTGATGATGCCCGCGAGATTGTGGTGAGCAGCTACCATTGTTCATCGAATGCGACTAACAAAGCATGTCGATCAATCAGAGAGGAGGTGGAGTGAGCACACGAGCATCCAACGTGCATGCAGGCTTGATCGGTCTTTGACGACTGTGTAAGCCAAATACAAGATGATTTCAGAGCAAGGAAGCTCCTGCATTGATACTATGTTTAAGAATCAACCAAAATTACTATAATATAAGGGAACCCCTCCATATACATGTAAAGGAGAAGATACAAGATCCCACTAGTAATGTGGGGCAAATCATACTTGTTGCGGGTTGCTTAGCATTCTCCCGGTCTGGAGAATCGAACCGCCTTAGCTCGAGAGTGAGCCAAGTGCGTAAATAGTCAAAAGAGAACCAACAACAGAGATGACAAAACTTTTTACGTGAAAAAACCCGGAAAGGGAAAAAACCACGGGGTCGGTTCAGTGCCGACCAAATCCACTAATTTGCGGTTTACAAGTATGAGAATCTTCGGGAGGATGACATGCCACCGCTCCATTTACAAGTATTTGAAGGTGAAAAAGAAGCAAAGTCTTCCTCCGCGCTCGTAGGAGCGACATCTGAAGCAAGCACTGGAGAAGGCGCCGTGGAAAGCTAAGTCCACGCTGGAGCAAGAGAGCGAGGGAGCGAGCAGAGTGAACACTTGAGCAAAGTGAGCACTCGAGCCGAAGAGCAACAGAGTTCCAAGTCTTCGCCAAAAAACTTTCAGACCTCTCTCATCTCTTCTTGGCTGCTTGTCTTCAAATGAAGGCCTATGGTCCTTTTTATAGTTTTTTTTGAGTAATTGCGCCGTCTTGGAGTTTGAACCGGCGAATGAGATTGAACTATCTTGGTCACCTGAATCACCAATTTCTAAATAATGACGTGCATGCCCTCTGGGCGGCCCAGGAAGGTTTGCCGGTGGCGTTTGAGCCATTACGCTGCGGGCGCGCGTGCCTGCACTGCACGCGCTGGCCTACGCGCTGGCGCGCGCACGGGGGCAAGCGCGTTGGACGCTTGCGCTCGGATGCGTGGTCGTGCGTGCCCGTGCGCCGCGTCCGCGCAATCAGCGCGCTAGGGGGCGGCGCGCGCGCTGGACGTAGGCGTCTGTGCGCTGGACGTAGGCGTCTGTGCGTTGTGCATGCCTGTGTACCGTGCGCGCCTGAGTGTCGTTTGCGTGTCTATGCGTGATGCTCGCGCGTCTGCGCGAAGTACATGTGGGCGGGGGCTTGAGCGCGGAGTATGCGTGTTTTGATATTCATTTGGGAGTCCAAGTGAACCCGAACCTGTGCGAGAATGATTCCCCTAGACTCATATTGGTGAGCCGGTTGAGGATGCGACAAAAACTCCGCCTCGACTAAACCGCTTTTTGGGAACCCCATCAAATGCCCACCAATTTACGTAAGTCGTTTTTCGCAGAAAATGAGTCCGGAAATTCCCCCCGAATCCCGTATGTTTTTGGGTGCGTGAGGACATTTACTTGATCTTTATACTAAATTACCTTTCTATGTAAGCCGCTTTGTGAGCTTACTTAGACGAATTGTCGTGCCTTGTGCGGTTATGGACCCATCACTTTGTGTAGGTACCGAAAGTCGGCGCTTGAGCTTTGAGCCCGCTATTTGGCTTGATGACAATCCTGGTGTTGACATCGGGGGTTGATCCCTTTGATTGATTGTACGCGCATTGCTTTTGCGCCTTATATCGCCTTTTGCTCGCCATTATGTCGCAATAGGTGTAGTACAACACCGTAGTATGGTTTTGTTTGTTAGATAGCCTTGGTGGCCTTTTTGAGGTTATATAGATACTCTTCCATTTGATTCCCCTATGTTTCTCATACCTTTATTATGCGTGTTTGCCGCTTGGATGTGGCGTAAAAGGGCTTTGCCCACCCTTAACAGAGGACGTAGGGGGGCCGCAGTCCGCTCTTACCATAGGGCGCAGAAGGACCGAAGTCCGTTCTTTAGAGAGGGCGTAGAAGGGAGTCCGCTCTTACCAGTTGTGAGCTTTCCATCTGGTGTCCGCACCATAGGGTCGTGGCTCGGGTGAGCTTCCTGCTCGGTGCGAGGGGGCGCCGAAGATCATCATTCGGTTAGAGCGTAGAGGAACCTTTGCTCTCTCTTACAGGTGGGCGGAGAGGGACCATAGTCCATTCTTACCAGAGGGCGTAGAGGAAATGGAGTCCGTTCTTACCAGTTGTGAGCTTTCCATTTGGTGTCGGCACCAGAGGGTCGTGGCCCAGGTGAGCTTCCTGCTCAACACAAGGGGGCGCCGAAGATCGTCACTCAGTTAGGGCGTAAATGAATCTTTTTTCGCTGTTATCGGTGGGCGTAGAGGGACCGGAGTACGCTCTTACCAGTTGTGAGCTTTCCACTTAGTGTCAGCACCGGAGGGTCGTGGCTCGGGTGAACTTCCTACTCTGCGCGAGGGGGCACCGAAGATCGTCACTCAGTTAGGGCGTAGATGAACCTTTGTTCGCTCTTACCGGCAGGCGAAGAGGGACCAGAGTCCGCTCTTACCAGAGGGCGTAGAGGGACCGGAGTCCGATCTTATCAGTTTTTTGTCCAGGGGCTGGGACTGCATAGGTTATCCAAAATCAGTTGCAATATTGTTGAAAACGCAAAGCATACATGTGTGCGCAAGTTAAGTCTTGCAGCATGTTGTTCTGAATGATAGAGATATAAAAAACACAAATCATTGATAGAAGCGACACAAATTTTGTGCGTTCCAGGTTCGGGGGAGTGTCTTCCCGTCTGGGGCCCCAACTTGTATGTTCCAGAATTTGCAACCGTGGTGACGACAAATGGTCCTTCCCATGTCGGATAGAGCTTGTCTTTTTGGGAGCCCTTGCCTGCTGCTTCGATATTTCGGAGAACCAGGTCCCCGATGTTGATCGTCTTGGCTTCACCCTTCTATCGTAGAACCGAGTTATGCGATTCTGGTACGAAGTGATTCGTTGCGCGACGCTGTCTTTGACTTCCATGACCAAGTACGGTTTCCCGCGAAGCATGGCCTCGTTGTCTGCTGGGTCAAAAGCTTGGGCAAGAGGGCTTGGGACGCCAATGTCCACTGGTATGATGACCTCAGATCCATAACATAAATTGAATGCAGTCTCCTCCGTCAGTGTCCTCTCTGTGGTGCGATATGCCCACAATACGTTGGGGAGGGCGTCCACCCATTGCCGCCTGCCTCCTGAAGGAGGGTGTTCAATCCCTTGAGGATGGTGCGGTTGGTGATCTCTGTCTGAACGCCTTCCCTGTGAACTCCATCCCATTGTCTGCGATGATTACTGTCGGTATGCCGAAGCGGCAGATGATGTTCTTCCAGACGAACTGTTTCACATTTTCTTTTGTGATTCTTGCGAGTGGCTTCGCCTCAACCCACTTGGTGAAGTAGTCTACTGTCAGGATGAAAAACTTCCTTTGCCCGGAAGCCGGTAAGAAGGGGCTGAGGTGATCGATTCCCCATTGTGCAAAAGTCCATGCGCTTTGGAGAGGTGTCAAGCTGACGGGAGGCTGATGAGGACGTTGGCATGGAGCTGACAGCTCATACACTTTCAGACGAAATTGAGGGCATCCTTCTTCAGTGCGGGCCTGTAGAGTCCTTGGCGCAAGACTTTTAGTGCCAGAGCTTTACCGCATAAATGCTCCCTGCCTATTCCTTCATGGATTTCCCTCAAGGCGTAATCTGCTTCATCGGCGCGTAAACACTTATTGGTAGGGCCCTGAGAATGAGCGTTTGTAAAGCTCGACATCGATGATGGAGAACGAGGCAGCGCGTATCCGCAATCGTCGTGCCTCTAGCTGATCTTCTGGCAGCCGCCTGGTCTCAAAGTAGGCGATGATGGGATTCATCCAGGAAGGCTAGCCCTCAGTTATTGTAGCAACCTCCCATGAACCGCTGATGCTGGGGACCATTAGATCTTCAATACGACGACTCCTTTACTGGTATCCGATTGAGGAGGTTGCGAGCTTAGAGAGGGCGTTTGCTCAGGTGTTCTACTCCCTAGGAATGTGGAGGATCTGATGAGATTAGAACTTTGCGAGAAGTGCCCTGACAAGCTGGAGGTACTGGACAAGCTGCTCGCTCTTGGTCTCGTAGTTTCCCTGGACCTGCGATACCACCTACTGAGAATCTGTGTTCACGGTCAGGATTTTTGCTCCGCAGTCGATGGCCAAGCGAAGGTCGACGATCAAGGCCTCTTACTCGGCGATATTGTTGGTGACCAGAAACTTCAACCTAAGCCCGTACTCGAGAGTGGCCCCTTCGGGATTTATTAGCAGCAACCCTGCGCCCGCTCCGTCGGACCCGGACGCCCCGTCGACGTATAGTATCCAGTGCGCAGGAGCGGGGCTGAAACTGGATGTCGAATTCGCATTGCTCCATTGCCCACTTGACCAGCCTCCCGGACAATTCTGGTTTTTGGAGAATTGTGCAGAGCGGCAGCTGAGTGAGTACCTTGATGGTGTGGGCCTGGAAGTATGGCCTGAGTTTTCTCGCAGAAACACCAGGTCCAGAGCTATTTTGTCGGGTGTGGGGTATCTAGCCTCGATGTCGGACAGGACCTTACCGAGGTAGTACACCACGCGTTGGACCCCTCCTTCCTTGGCCAAAATGGAACTGAGGGCATGTGGTGATATTGCTAGGTACAAATACAGTGCTTCTCCGGCAATGGGCTTTGAGAGCAGTGGGGGAGAGGCCAGGTATTGTTTGAGATGCTCGAAGACAGCCTGACACTCGTCCGTCCACTGAAACCCGGAGTTGCGCGCCCCGCGGAGACTTTGAAGAATGGGAGATACTTGTTCCCTGTCCGGGCCAAGAAGTGGGAGAGCGCCACTATTCTCCTGTTGAGACGTTGGACTTCCTTGATGGAGTGCGGGGGCGACATTACTTTCAACGCCTTGATCTTCTCGGGGTGTGGCCTCAATTCCTCGTTGCTTTACCATGAAGCATAAGAACTTCCTTGCTGTTACACCGAACGCGCACTTGGAGGGTTTGAGCCGCATCTAGAAGCGGCGGAGAAGCTGGAAACATTTGTCCAAGTCTTCCAGGCGGCTGCCGCGTTAAATGTTTTTTACCAACATGTCGTCGACGTACTCCTCCATGGACTGTCCGATGAGGTCCTTGAACACCTTGTTCATCAGCCTCTGATACGTTGCACCAATGCTCTTTAGCCCGAATGACATTACCCCGTAGCAGTATACCCCTCTGCTTGTTCTGAAGGCGGTGTGCTCTTCGTCGGTGGGATTCATCCAAATCTGGTTGTATCCTGAGTAGGCATTCATGAAACTGAGGAGCTCGTGGCCGGCGGTGGCGTCCACAAGCTGATCAATACGCGGGAGCGGTAAACTATCTTTCGACAGTCCTGATTGAGGTTGTTGTAGTTGACGCACATTCACCACTTTCTAGAGGCTTTCTTCACCATCACCACATTTGCGAGCCAAGTGGGGTACTCTGCTTCCCGGATGAACTGTGCTCCGAGGAGTTTTTCAACCTTCCCTTCGATAGCTTGGAGACACTTCCGGGAGTTGTACATCTTCTGAATTATCGGCCTACACGCAGGATTAATGTTCAATGAATGAGTAATTACCTGCGGATCCACCCCGGGCATGTCCTCGGGGCTCCATGCGAACACGTCCCCCGCGACAAGCTGAACTTTTACGAGGCCTTCCACCGGCGCGCCTTTTTGTAACGTGGCCTCATCCCGAAGGTTGAAGTCGTCGATGTAGAGGGCCGTGCCCTGCCCTGACCGAGCTTGTCTCAGATAACAAGTCTGTGCCGCTTCCTGATCCCCTCAGACAACTCCCAAGCCACCGGGGGTTACGAACTTCATTGATGGGTGCAGAATGGAGGGGATTGCTCTGAACGTGGCCTGGAGAGACCTGCCGAAGATGGCGTTATAGGCGGAGCTGGACTGTACGACCACAAACTGAATGTCGTGAGTGGCTTGATTCGGGAACTTCCCCATTGTCATTGGGAGAGTGATCATGCCCCGTACCGGGACAGGACATTTGTCGAACCCGTATATCGGTCCGCCCGCCGGATTGAGACTTTCTACGGCGATCTTCATTTTCCGGATGGTGGACACGAATAGAACGTCAACCGAGCTGTCATTGTCCACAAAAATCCTTTTGACGCGGAAGCAGGGGTCTCCAATCCCTGCGCTGATGACAAGAGGGTCTTGGTGCGGTAGCCGCAACCCCCTCAAGTCTTCGCTAAACGAATAGTGGTGTCTAGGCGGGCCTTTTTGTCTACATGACCTTCCTCGTGTTGCGTGATGGAAAGAACTTGAGCAGAGAGGATGGGGCACCCGACAATGGTCTCCACCTCTCCTCCTGCGAGTCTGCCCCCAGTGCCTTTCACGCGCTGGAGGCTGGCCACTTGCTGGAACCGGCGCTTTCACTGCCTCTCCGAGGAGCGTCATGTTACCAGCGAGCGCCGATTTGCCTGAGGCGTAGAACTCTTCCCTTGCTATTGCTGTTAGTCAGGAGGGTTTGCGCAGAACAAGCGGTGTCTTCAGGATTTCTTTGATCTAAAATGGTAAATATGAGAAGTTTTTAGCATCTATTTCAACCGTGAGTCTAAAATGGTACTTGCCGACCCTTTGTACCGAGTGTCTCCAACTCCATTGCAACGGGCACATCTTGAATGAAAAAAATGTGCTAGAGAGCTATCTGAACCTCATCTTGTTTGATATCTCATAGTACTGGAAAGTTAAGAGCCATGACTGAGTTTGTTGGGTTTAAGTTATGAACGTCATGAGGAAAATGATTATGTTAATATGGATGTGTGAATTATGAAGAATAGATTGAAGATGTATATTAGAGGGATATACGTGTAGCATTATGAAAATAAGGTAATGGGAAATTGATTTAGGTGCTCTGGGTATATACAATTAAGGATGGAAAATGCACCAGAAGACACGTAGATAACACTAATGCTAATTAGGAAGGAAAAGTAGTAGGCCAAAAATGATATGTATAGAATTTAGTGCAGATAGGTTTGCATTGAAATGCAATGATAAAACCAACCTCAAATAGTTGGGATAAGGTTAAGATTGTTTAGTGTTATTGATAACGATGATTAGATCAATGAGCTTTTAGTAAATTCTTATTTCTTGCATTTGATAATATTATCATGCTTCATACAATGTCATTCTATGATTCTGAATTCTGAATTATGATTCGTTTATCTGATAATGCCGCCTGTAAAAATGTTATTACCTAATTGTGTTTGTGAATAATGACTTTATGGTTGTATCATCAGCTTCTCTCCATTAGAGATGAGCTTTTTGAGACATTCCGGAAGAGACATAAAGGGGTTATGGAAATGGAAGAAGTGCAATTGACCTCAAATTCTCTTCACAGGTAAACCCCTCAAGCTTAAATACCACCTGCCGGGTAGGCTAATGAAGTTTCCCCCCCCCCCCCCCCCTCGGTCATAACTTCACTATACCTATTTAAAGTTATAAATATCTGGAAGAAAGTTTCCACATCGCTCATTCTTGCTCCATATAAGATCTACTTAAATTCCCTGCTTCTTGATTTCTACTATAATTCACTTTTAGTTTACTCTTGCATTTGAAATGAGAACAAGAGAAGAAGGGTGGGAATAAGTATCTGAAAGGGGAGAAGGTGAACTGCACTGCCCAGTTTTTGTTTTTAGACAACATTGCATTGTTTCTCATGTCTTGGAGAGCAACGAGAGAGTGGTGGTGGTTGTGAGCGCAATTATGAGAAATGCGTGTAGTATTTGGATAGCCACGGGCACTATTTTTCCAAAACACCACCCATGCAAATGCTAGTCCAGCGATCATGAGCGTCTAGACCCCATTACGCAGAAGATATAAAGAGTATGTTACGCGCACGCGTCCTCTTATTATTATTGTTTTTCTTTTCAATGTTATTAGGCTTGATGTGAGCCCCTCCTTCCTATATAAGGAGGTGGTTTTGGGAGTTAGGTTATCTTTGGATCTATTGTCTTTTGGGCTCTCATTAGAGAGAAACTCTTTGGAGGAACCAGCCTTCGAGAGTTGGCCGGAGCTTTCTCCGGATTGTATCCGTTGTTTCATTAATCCAAGCAATCTCCTTCGAGTTCGTATCATTTGGTCCGACCTGCCGCACCGCCCGCAAGCAAGCCGCCGGTGTTCATTATCGCGCATCGTAGCCTTCCTAGCGTCCCGATTCCGTCGCTGCTCGCGTCCAGGGCATCCCAATCCCGTCGTTGCCCGCGTCCCTGTCCCGTTGCTGCTCGCGTCCAAGGCATCCCGTGCGCGTCCAAGCCAGCCTTCTGCGCGTCCCGCTTCCGTCGCCTTCAGTGCGTCGCAGCGACGCGCAGTTGCCGCACCTCTCCGTCCAGATTCCGCCTCTTCCCAGTGTGTTCCATCGCCTGCTGTTGCTGCTGCAAGTCCTCTCCGTGCAGGCGCCCTTCCTGTTCGCCCGATCCAGCGCCAGTTACGGCCCATCCCGTTTCCGTTAGATCTTGCGGCTGCCGACTGCCGATCCGACGCCCGATCCAGAGCCAGCTCCGCCCGACCCCTACACCTGCTTCTCCAACACCTGCTCCGCCCTAAATCGACCTTGCTCGACACCATTTGCTCAATCTCCGGCCCGTCGTCGCTGCGCCCAGCCTGCTTCCCACTCTCCGCCGCCAGCTCGCACATCTCCGCCCTTTACGACACTCTCCTTCAACACTCTATCCCTTGTGCATCCTCCTATGCCAAAGGGGAGGATGGAATCCCGCGTGGAAGCACTCAAACACTCCCTCACCACCATTAACTTTCATCTCGAGGCACAGGCCGAGCAGTTCGCCTCGATTCTGACCGTGCTTCAGAACTTGCAGCCCAGCCAGCACTCCGGGCCTCCTACCACCCCTGCTGTGGGATCCCCCGACACCGTGATCCCCGATACACCCGCATTGGTGGAATTACCCACTCCACCGTACCGTGGACCTGACATCCCCAAATTCAACGGGACTGACCCCCTCGGGTGGATTGCCCGCTCCGAACAGTTCTTCGACATTCACCAGACCCCTGCAACACAACGGGTCTCCACAACACTTATCGGCATGGAAGGGTCTGCCCTCCATTGGGTCCGTTGGATCCTCCATACCTCTCCCGACCTCACCTGGACAGATCTCGCCGAGCCCCTCATTCAGCGGTATGACGACCTCTACTCCGGGCCCATGATCGAGCGACTTTGCGGGGTCCGTCACACCGGCTCGATTGATTCGTACATTGATGCCTTCGTGGAATTGGTCACCCATGTTCCCGGTCTTCCCCCAGACCATTACTTGGGGTTCTTCATGAACGGCTTGCAACCCCACTTCCGCTCCCGTTTTCGCACCCTCAAACCGTTAACGGTCCACCAAGCCATCAACCTCTCCCCCCTTGTGGAGGCGGAATTCCTCGCGACATCCGGTGACATTCCTTTCCCATCAACTCCCTCCAGGCATCCATCCCAACCATATTTCTCGACCCATCCTAAACCTCCACCTCCGCTACCTCCTCTACCCCGGCCACCAATTATGGGCCCACCCAACACTCGGCATGTTCCTACACACCGCCTGACCAACCAGGAGTACAACGACTTACGGAGCAAGGGTCTGTGCTTTCGCTGCAAGCAACCCTACTCTCCTGGTCATGCGTGCTCGGTGAAGGAGCGTCGGGTCCTCATCGGCGACGACGTGGCCGCGCTCTCCGCCGCCGACTTTGACGCCCTGCTGCTCTCGGACGGACTACCAGGCGACGCCCCTGGCACATTGACGACATCCCAACCGCGAGCATATCACTACTGATCGGCGGGCGGCGCTCCGACCTTGGGGTCAAGGTCGCTTTTCTGACGGGATGTATTGTTACGCGCACGCGTCCTCTTATTATTATTGTTTTTCTTTTCAATGTTATTAGGCTTGATGTAAGCCTCCCTCCCTATATAAGGAGGTGGTTTTGAGAGTTAGGTTATCTTTGGATCTATTGTCTTTTGGCTCTCATTAGAGAGAAGCTCTTTGGAGGAACCAGCCTCCGAGAGTTGGCCGGAGCTTGCTCCGGATTGTATCCGTTGTTTCATTAATCCAAGCAATCTCCTTCGAGTTTGTATCAGAGTAAGTATGCGCCCTAACATAATTCTAATGGATGAATGCAAGTGTAGTGATGTAGGGAAGCCTAAAATGATGTGGTGCATATGTGTTAATCTAATATTAAATTGCAATAAATTCTGAAATAAAAAAAAATTTCACAAACATGCACGATAAAGATTAGTCGTTAGAAACACAAGCAAGATCAAATTAAAATTAAAGTAAGAGAGCTTCAATTAAATATTTGGCGAATACGCCTTTCACGGCGAATAAAAAATTGAACAAATTTGTACGAATGTAGATCTTAAACAATATGTTTGTTCTCCGAATAAACATGAAAGAGTAATAATAACTTATAAGAGAGCTTCAATTAAAATTAAAGTAAGGGAGCTTCAATTAAATATTTGGCGAATACGTCTTTCAAGTCGAATAAAAAATTGAACAAACTTGTATGAATGTAAATCTCAAACAATATGTTTGTTCACCGAATAAACATGAAAGAGTAATAATAACTTCCAATTAAACTTTACACGACTAATTGGGGATGGAAAGGTAGAAAGAGGCTGATTTGGGTGCTGGGCTGTACCAAAACTGTAAGTTCTTTTGTGAATTCTGAGTTCTACAGCTGATTTCTTATGTAATTGGAGGTATCTTAGAAACTTGGGGCTTTGGTGGTGGTGGTGGGAAGACAATGGGTCTGTGGAGAAAGGAGGTGGAGTAATTGAGTGGGGCGTATGAAGCTGGAAATGGTTGGACGGCCACTGATTTGGTAGATTTAGGTGGCTGATGGTAGTTACAGGCGCTGAACAGTCAACCAGGACTCAAACTGTGGTAGGACAAGGAGTTCAGAAGAGAATTTGGGATTATGAGTGGTTCTGCTGTAGGGGAGGATGATGGACGAGTGCCAGACAACAGGCTTTCAAGAGCCCAGAGTTGGGGAACATGGGTAATTGTGGGGGATGATGACTTATTCTCCAATGGGCTGGACGGAAAGCAAGAAACAGCTTGTAGATGGCAGTTAGAGGTAGTTATTCCTTGGGATTAATGGAAAACAGGTAGTTCTAATGTAGCTATGAGGTTGACGGGAAGTTAATGGTAGTTATGAGTGAGGTAGGGGTAGTTATGTGGAGAGTAGTGTCTGTTATACGAGTAATTTGGCGATGGAGATAGTTAATGGTGGTTATGAGTAGTGGAAGTGCTTATGGGGTAGTTATGTAAGAGGAAGTAGTTATCTTGGCTTCAACACCAAGGATCCATGGAATTTGCACCGTGGTGGTCGGGACCACGAGAGCTTGAATTTTTTGTACAAAAATATGTGATCTCCAAATATCAGCCCATGGTTTGAAAGTGCACAGTAACTCCCCTGAGAATTCTCTAGGGGGGGGTGAATAGAGATTTAAAAATCTTTTACCTAGAAGTGCACAGAGAATTAATCCAATTACTAGTCATCCAAGATTCCAACTAGAATTAATACAATCACATAATAATATAATTAATCAAGAGACAAACACACAATGTTCACAAACACAGAATACACGAGCTATAGTGGTTCCCCAAAATTATGTGTCCGTACACTCTTCTACCCCTTTGGTAAGAATCCACTATCACAGTGCCGAGTCTTTTGATAAGGAGACTCTTAGAACCGCTTCTGAATCCTTTGAAGAGAGATTCTTAAAACTCTTTTATAATGTGTTTGAATGAAAAATAATTAGAGATCAGAATAAGAAATCAGAAGAATTATAGGAGTTGGAGAATTCTTCTGATCAATATCCTCTCTCATAAACATTGAGGATCTTTGAGCATTATAGTGGATGATGAATCTTCAGATTTGATGTATCCTTGATAGGCAGAAGGTCAAAGATTGTTCTTCTTCACAGATGTAGTTCAGATGATCTTGTTCTTGATTATCTTCTTTCAAAGAAAGGATGAAGATGAATCTTTGCAGATTGAGAGAAGAAATCTGCAGTCCAGAATTCTGTCGGGTAGACTGAGAGAGAGAGAGAGAGAGAGAGAGAGAGAGAGAGAGAGAGAGAGAAGCCCCCACCCTCCCTTTTGGAATTCTGTATATATATATTCTTCTGTCGATTCAATTGAATTGGAATTGAATGACTTTCCCTTTCTGATCGTTCTCCAGTTGGAATGTCCAGAGAGAATTATTGCTCTCTTTCTATCTATGTTGACAACCCGTCAATAACCTTTTATATAACTTCCAATTTCATCACTTTTGAATCTTTGGAATGATTCTGTCTCTTCTTGTACTTGTGCGACCCGTTATATTTCAAATATCTTCCATATATACCTTCTGAATAATTATCAGAATCCATTCCAGGAAGTTTCCAATTCTTTGACTCCATTCGACGTTGCGTCGAATAACTTTTGACTTCATATCGACGCACCTTCTACTAGAAGCAACTTCGAAATCTGCTTCAGAAAACCCCAGCTTTGAATTGAACATTGCTATCGACATTGCGTCGATTCATTATTGTCACGACCCGTCTCGACAAGAGTCAGAGCGCACTTCGGGCGGGCCGTGATGCCACAGGCATGAGCAAACAGGGAACCATGCCTGCTAAGGCGGAAACAAAAATGCTACAAAAGTTTTGGATTTATTACTTGTTAGATTTGTGTGTTATTTTATCCTTTTGTGTCTTTTTCCATTTGTACCCTTAGGGTTCTCCTATATATAAAGGAGGCCTCTCTTTGTTTGTTTAATAAGAGAAATATCATTTGCAACATGGTATCAGAGCCGGACGGCGTAACCTAATCCCGCTCAGCCCGCGCGTCGGATCCCGCCTCTTCTCCCGCTCCGCTCGTCTCCAGCCGATCGTCTCCAGCCGATCGTCTCCAGTCTCGCGCGGCGTGACCTAAGCCCGCTCCTCGTCTCCAGCCCGCGTCGGATCCCGCAGAGCGTCTCCCGCTCCTCTCGTCTCCCTTCTTCTCCCGCAGAGCCCTCTCCCTCTCCTCTTCTCTCCACCTCTCTTCTCCCACAGAGCCCTCTTCCTCTCTTCTTCTCTCCGCCTCTCTTCTTCTCTACGCCCGGCAGCGGCCGTCGGCCTCTACTTCATGACGTTTTTCAGTTTCCTGTGACGCCGGATCTCCTGTATGACGTATCCGGCGTTTCCCATCCTTCTTTAGTGAGCTATTGCTCTTCTCTCCTCTTTATATGAGTGAGATCTCCCTTTTTTGCTGATCTGCAACGTTCTCCCTTCTTCTATGCCGGATAGTATGGGCTCTCCGAATCCTTCCTCCGATGGAAGTGCCGCCTCCAATCCTTTGCCTACTCCTACTACTGGTCTTTTACGGGCCACCCATGATCATGGGACTCCCCAGATCACTACCATTAAGTTGGACGGCACGAACTATCTTCCGTGGGCTCGATCTATTACTTTGGCTCTTAAGAGTCGCCGCTTGTTTGGCTATGTTAGTGGTGCCGTTACGGCTCCTGCATCTTCCTCTCCTGAGTGGCCTCAATGGGAGTCGGAGAACTCCTTGGTAATGTCCTGGCTCCTCAACTCTATGCTGGAGTCGATTTCTCGCAATTACCTGTTCTTGGACACCGCTGTCGACATCGGAAACGGGCTGAGGTTACTTACTCTTGTCGAGGGAATGCTGCCCAGGTCTTCCAGTTACGTCGTCGGATATTTCTCTTGCGGCAAGGCGACCGTCCTCCTGCCACTTACTACTTGGAGTTCACCCAACTGTATCAAGAATATGATCACTTCGATCCTCTCACATTTGAATCTCCGGTGGATGAGGCTATGGTTCGTGCCAGGGAAGAGCGAAACAGGATCTTTGAGTTCCTTCATGGCCTTCATTGTGACTTTGATCAGATTAGTGTTCAGCTGCTTGGCCGCTCTCCTCTTCCCAGTCTGCCTGAGGTGTACAGTCTTGTTCAACACGAGTATGATCGCCGACAGACGCTTCTTCCCGACACTCTTATTGAGGGATCTGCTCTAGCTGCTCGGTCAGTTTTGGAGGTCGTTCCTCTCGTGATTCCAAGCCCAGGCCCGTCGACAAGGATCATCTGATCTGTGATTACTGCGGGAAGGGCCGCCATACTCGGGACACCTGCTTCAAGCTTCATGGATTCCCCGCACCCCGCGATGGCCTGAGCCCGCGTGGTGGTAGGGGCTTTGGTCGCCCTCCGTCTCGACCACCTCCCTCCCGCACTGCTTACCTATCAGATACTGTGGATGACCTTGCCCCTCTCAGTGGACCTGCTGTGGTTGACTCCGCGTCCTCTCTTTCAGCTGATGAGGTTCTGGCCTTTCGTCGCTTTATGCTGGGACATTCGTCTGAGTCTTCTAGCTCTGCTTCCTCCGCCTATGCTCAACAGGGACCTCCTGAGGCCCACTCAGCTGCTGCTCGTACTCCCACTCAGTGGATTATTGATTCTGGAGCCACTGATCATATGACAGGTTCTGCTACTGGTTTCATGTCCTACTCTCCCTTGTCGGGTTGTGACAAAGTGTGCATTGCAGATGGGTCCTTCACCCCTATTGCTGGGAAAGGATCTGTGGCGTGCTCCAGTCTCACCCTCTCTTCTGTTCTTCACGTTCCTACTTTTACTCGCAATTTACTTTCTATCAGTCACATTACTAACTCCTTAAACTGTTCTGTGACCTTTTTTCCCTCTTTTTGCATCTTTCAGGACCTGAAGACGGGGACGGTGATTGGATCTGGTAAGCTGCGCGATGGCCTCCACCTGTTCGACCCCTCCAGCCCTCCTCCTCCAGCTCGTGCTCTCCATGCTGCTCGGCCCTCTAGCTTGGACTCCTGGCACTGTCGCCTAGGACATCCCTCTCCATCTACTATGCGTGTTTTATTCCCTACTATGTCTGTTGTAGCTTTAAATTTGTTCACCTGTGATGTCTGCACTCTTAGTAAACAACACCGTGCTTCTTTTAACCGTTTTTCCTCTTCTAGTGATACACCTTTTTCTGTGATTCATACTGATGTTTGGGGCCCCTGTTCCGTTGCCTCGCTGTCTGGCTCGCACTGGTTTGTCACATTTATTGATTGCTACTCCCGATGCACTTGGGTCTACTTGATGAAACGAAAAAATGAAGTGTTTCCTCTCTTTCAACGTTTTCATAATATGATCACCACTCAATTTAATGCGACCATTAAGGTCTTGCATAGTGACAATGGCCGTGAATACATCGATTCCGAATTTGAACGCTTCCTCAGTGATCGGGGGATTATACATCAGACTTCGTGTGCTTACACTCCCTCTCAAAATGGGGTTGCTGAACGCAAGAATCGCCACCTTCTTGAGGTCGCTCGGTGCCTTCTTCTCCAGCGACACCTTCCCAAGTTTTACTGGGGTGATGCTGTTATGACTGCAGCCTATCTTATTAACCGACTACCTACTCGTGTCCTCGGGGACAAATCCCCTCTCAATGCCCTCCATCTTTCCCCTTCTCATCTGTCTCCTCGGATCTTTTGATGTGCCTGTTTTGTCTACGTGCATCCGAAATCCAAGCTTGACTCTCGTTCTCTCAAGTGTGTCTTTATTGGGTACTCGCCTACCCAGAAAGGGTATAAATGTTTTCACCCACCTTCCAAACGGACATTTGTCACTATGGATGTCATCTTTCGGAAGTCCGAGTCATACTACGGGTCCTCTCTTCAGGGGGAGTCTTCAATGGAAGAGAGTTCACGCATTTCTACTATTCCATTACCTATTCCTCCTCCCTCACCTATACCTTCACCATCTATCGTTGGAAATATCAGTATCCCTTCGTTACCTCTACCTTCACCACCCACCATTACTGCTCCCTCCTCGACTCCGCCTCCTTCTCTTCCTCTCCAGGTGTACACTCGACGAAACAGGAGACCAGCTCCCGTGCTTAGCTTACCAGCTCCATCACCTGATACGTTGACAGGGACTCAAGGTAATCTTTCTTCCACCCAACATCCGATGTCCAATTTTGTTTCATATGCCTTGCTAACCCCCCTACACAGAAGCTTTGTTGCCTCCCTATCCGCCATCTCGATTCCCTCCACCTGGCAGGAAGCCATTGAGCATCCTAAGTGGAGAGGTGCCATGCATGAGGAGATGCTAGCCCTTGAGAAGAACCACTCTTGGGACCTATCGACTCTCCCTCCAGGAAAGACTGTGGTGGGATGTAAGTGGGTGTTTTCGGCCAAGCAAAACCCCCAAGGGATTGTTGAACGGTATAAGGCTCGGTTAGTCGCCAGAGGTTATACTCAAACTATGGGCATTGATTATCAAGAAACCTTTGCTCCCGTAGCAAAGATGAACTCCATACGTGTGCTCCTCTCATGTGCCGCCTGCAGAGGGTGGACACTGTCCCAGTTGGATGTAAAGAATGCCTTTCTGCATGGAGAGTTAAAGGAAGAGGTGTATATGTCTTTACCACCGGGGTTTACCCCAAGAGCTTCTGAAGGTAAAATGTGCAGGCTAAAAAAGGCGTTGTATGGCTTGAAACAGTCTCCCCGGGCCTGGTTTGGTCGATTCTATAAGGCTATGGTGAGTTTTGGATATTCCCAAAGCTATGCTGACCACACTCTGTTCATAAAGCACATACAGGGTAGAGTCACTGCCCTCATCGTCTATGTTGATGATATTGTTATAACAGGGGATGACAACATAGAAATTGCAAAGCTCAAACAAAGGCTGACAAAGGAGTTCGATGTGAAGGACCTTGGTGATCTCCGATACTTCTTGGGGATTGAAGTTGCTCGTTCTAAGCATGCAATATTCATCTCCCAAAGGAAGTACATCTTGGATTTGCTTCAGTCGTCTGGAATGAGTGGATGTCGCCCTGCTGACACCCCTATTGAAGCCAACCATGGGCTAGGAAGAGATGATGGCTCTCCGTTGGTGGATATTGCTGGTTTTCAACGATTGGTTGGGCGTCTCATTTATTTAGCCCATACTCGTCCTGATATCACATATGCTGTTGGCGTCATAAGCCGGTTTATGCATTCTCCCAAAGCCAGGCACTTGGAAGCTGCCCACAGGATTCTTCGCTATCTCAAATCCTCTCCAGGGAAAGGTATCCTGTTCTCTCCGAACAAAGAATTAAATGTGGAAGTATACACCGATGCCGACTGGGCAGGATCTGTTGATGATCGGAGGTCTACATCTGGATATTGCTCGTTTGTTGGAGGAAACTTGGTCACCTGGCGAAGTAAGAAACAACATGTGGTGGCCAGATCGAGTGCTGAGGCGGAATTTCGTTCGATGACACATGGAATCTGCGAAGGCCTCTGGATCCGATCTCTCCTGAATGATCTTGGAATGAAACATAATGATCCTATGAAACTCTACTGTGACAGTAAAGCTGCTATCAGTATTGCCCACAACCCTGTCCAACACGATCGCACGAAACATGTCGAGGTTGACCGTCACTTCATCAAAGAGAACATTGAGAGGGGTGTTGTGACCACTCCGTTTGTCTCGTCTGGACAACAGCTTGCGGATGTTCTCACAAAAGGATTAAGCTCTCGAGCCTTTGATGGGCTTATATGCAAGTTGGGCATGAAAGACATCACACGCCCAACTTAAGAGGGAGTGTTAGATTTGTGTGTTATTTTATCCTTTTGTGTCTTTTTCCGTTTGTACCCTTTGGGTTCTCCTATATATAAAGGAGGCCTCTCTTTGTTTGTTTAATAAGAGAAATATCATTTGCAACATTACTTTTGAAAAGAATTTAGTATATTTTATAAGTATGCGGAAGCCACAAAGAAAGATTAAAACTCATGCATTTTCATTAAAAACAAATGTCATACATTAAACTGAAATGATGAACATGAAATGAGTCACAATAGTAAAATGCTATAAGTAAAATGATCTGATACAAGCAAAAACACCCTAAGAGTTGTCCACAATACCAGAGAAAATGGCTGACAATAACTAATACAAGAAAAGTAGATCCAACAGTACTGAAACAAAATACATAGAACCTGCTGACACAGTAATCATAATAGAACCTCCAAGCAAAACTGCAGCTGAACGAAGAAAACTCAGGGAGCAGACGGCGCGGTCACGAACCCTAAGGCAAATCCAAACAGAAGGAAAATGCCTCAGAACAAGAAAATAATAGAAAACAAGCTGTAATTTTAAGTACATGCAGAAATAATTCTAAAATACCAATTAACTCTTGAAACAGGCTAATGAAACAGGCAGGTAACTGAAACAAGCAAAAACTATCTAGAAATATTAGCCTACTTCGGAGTATAGCCTAAACAAGTATTTGCAACGACATAAGCTGTAATCTATGAAATGCGTATGTGTTTATAGTGGGCACACATGGTTCACACTCAAGTCCAAGTGTAAGGCTTACCAGAATAAGAGTATTCCCTGCTTACCGTGACCATGCAATCAAGACGTTGCACCACCTAAACCCTAGTTTCCACGATTTGCTTATGACACTCAAGACCTAAGTGATTCATGTCTTTTTCGAGGAGAACCCTATCACAACGCGACCTACTCACGAGCGATAATTCTTGTATTATCAGAGACTGGTAATAAATTAGATACATGAAAGAAGAACTTAAATTCTTGTTTGCAAGCGAGAGGGAATTTCTCCACTTGCCTTAAGGTGAAGCCGCAACTACCAGCAACAACTATGCGGCGCAAGCAAGGACAAGGCTCTATTGAACCTGATCAGAAATAATCGCAGTCGATATTTGATACTTGACAAGCAGCAAACCATACGCTAACACATGCAGTTTATTTGCGAAAACACACTCAAGAGCGGATTAGCAATTTACCTCCCTCAAGGTGAGGGGAGAAGAAGTTACCACAAGGATCCGAAGTTTGGCGGCTTTGAGGCGACGAAAACCCTAAATTGGGGAGGGTTCAAAGCGATTCCACCACCTGATTTGATGTGCGGCACCGGAAACACAAACAAACGTTGGGATTAGGTGGATATACGACAAACGCAAGGCGGACCGACGAAATTACGTCGATCGGAGAGCGAAAATCACCACTAAAAATTAGGGCAAATCTGAAAACAGAACTTTTGGCGGAGATCCTTACCGAAGGAGACCAGATTTGGGCTCAGGAATGCACGAGGAGGGGTTTCGAGCGAAACCCTAGGAGTCCCTTTGAAATTCGCCGGCCGAAACGGAGAGGAAGAGGGGTTGCCGACCTCTTTGGAGGAGGAGGAGCCACTGTCGGCCCTCAAGAAGGCTGCTGCCGTCGACCTAGAGAGGGGAAGGAGGGGATTTTGCTGCTGTCGTCGACCTGGAGAGGGGAAGAAGGAGGCGGCCCTGCTGCTGCCGTCGACTTGGAGAGGGGAAGAAGGAGGCGGCTGGAGGTAGAGCAGGAGGCGGCGCTGCGTGCGGATGACGGGAGGAGCGATGTTGCGTGCGGCTGGCGGGAGGAGCGGCGCTGCGAGGCGGAATCGGGAGAGGCCTAGCGTGCGCGGGATTTAGACCGGGAGGGGGAGTTTTATTGGGGGGGGGGGGGGGGCTCGGTTTAGAAGGGAAATAAAGAGGGGGAAAATATTTTATTTTTATATTCTTATTATTATTATTATACTCATATTTAAAGGTTGTTACATTCTCCCCTACTTAGAAAGTTTCGTCCCGAAACTTCTGATGATTTCCTAGCTAGGGGCTAATATGACGAAGGTTCAGATGCCCTTTACACCGACAATGTTTGCAAATCAAGACATGGAAACTAACTATGAAAAATAGCAAAAAAAAAGAGAACAAGAGCGGAGGCATACCAGGATCAGGAGAAAAGGTGTGGATACTTGCTACGTATGTCAGCTTCGAGCTCCCAAGTGAACTCCTCAGACTTGCCATGCATCCAAAGTACCTTCACCATAGGAATAGTTCTCTTTCGAAGCTTGCGTTCTTGATATTCCACTATCTTGGCGGGATCAATCGGATAAGACAGATTAGCTTCAGGAACCACCGGGATTTCCTCAAGAACACGATTAGGATCATGGATGTATTTCCGGAGCTGACTGACATGGAAGACATCATGAACACCGGACAACGATTCTGGCAACTCTAAACGATAAGCAGATCCTCCAACACGCTCTGAGATGACGTACGACCCCACAAATCTCGGGCTGAGCTTATGATGGCGACCAAACCGTTTCACCCCAGGAGTAGGAGAAACCTTCACGAATACCTGATCACCTACTGCAAACTCCAACGGACGGCGGCGCTGATTAACATACTTCCTCTGCCTCTCAATGACACGACTGAGCTGAAGACGAGTCTTCTTGGTGGCTTCTTCCATTTCCTGAAGTAACTCAGGGCCCAACACCACCTTCTCACCAACTTTTGACCAATAGAGAGGAGTCCTACAACGACGTCCACACAACGCTTCGAAAGGGGCCATCTTGAGGCTCTCCTGATAGCTATTGTTGTAGGCGAACTCAACCAACGGTAGGTGCTCATCCCAAGCTCCCTTGTAGTCCAGAATATAGCACCGAAGCATGTCTTCAAGAATCTGATTAACCTTTTCGGTCTGTCCATCGGTAGTTGGATGATAAGCGGTGCTCAGGTTGAGCTCGGTACCCAAAGCTTGCTGAAAACCCTACCAAAAGTGCGAAACGAACCTCGAGTCACGATCAGAGACAATCCGCAGAGGAATCCCATGAAGTCTAACTATCTCAGAAACATAGATCCGGGCCATCTTTTCAGTAGAGTGACCTTCCTTGTACGGGATGAAATGAGCCACTTTCGTCATGCGATCCACCATGACCCAAATCGCATCATGCCCTCTCGGTGTACGGGGCAAACCCGTGATGAAGTCCATAGAGACATCTTCCCACTTCCATTCGGGGATAGGCAGAGGCTGCAAAAGACCACCAGGACGCTGACGCTGAGCTTTCACCTTCTGGCACGTCAGACATCGAGAGATGAAACGAGCTATATAATTCTTCATACCAGGCCACCAAACGATTTGCTTCAAGCCATGATACATTTTATTATTGCCTGGATGACCAGATGTGCGAGACTCGTGAGCTTCCCGACAAATACTATCGAGCAATTCAGGAACATCAGGAATGCAGAGGCGGCCTCGGAAACGCAGAACATCGTCAGAGATAGAGAAATCCGGAAGAGTCCCAAGTTCAACCTGTCGGCGGATGCGCTGAAGTGCGGGATCAGATGACTGCAAATCCTTCACCTGCTCTACCCATAACGGAACAGGAACCTCTTCATGACCCTCAGGTGCGATGGATATATCCATCCGATCGAGGTCATCAATCAAGGCTGCTAGAATAGCTGACATGGGTGCACAAGCGGCTACGGAGGCATGCCGGCTCAACGCATCTGCCACTGAATTGGCTTTACCAGGAACATACGTGAGCTGCAAGTCATAATCTGCCACGAACTCGAGCCAACGCCTCTGACGAAGATTGAGGTCCTTCTGAACAAAGATGTACTTTAAACTCTGGTGGTCGGTGAAAAAGTGACACTTCACGCCATAGAGATAATGACGCCAAAGCTTCAGAGCAAACACCACCGCAGCGAACTCCAGATCATGAGTGGGGTAGTTGCGTTCGTGAACCTTCAACTGCCTCGACCCATAAGCAATAACACGATCATCCTGCATCAGGACACAACCCAAACCAACTCCGGAAGCGTCGGTGTAAACTGAAATCCAACCCTTCTGACGGAAGAGCTAAAACAGGCGCTGAACACAGACGTTGCTTCAACTCTGAAAAGGACTGCTCGCACTGATCTGACCACTCGAATCTAGCATGCTTTTGAGTTAGTCGAGTCAGGGGGGCAGCAAGAGAGGAAAAACCCTTGACGAAGCGTCGGTAATAGCCATCCAAAGCAAGGAAACTGCGGATCTCGGTAGGGGTAGAAGGTCGCTTCCAGTCCATAACTGCGGAAATCTTGGCAGGATTAACAGAAAGTCCATCCCCTGAAATGACGTGGCCTAAGAAGGCAACACGATCCAGCCAGAACTCACATTTTGCCAACTTTGCATAAAGCTGATGCTGACGAAGGGTGGAGAGAGTGAGTCTAAGATGCGCTGCATGCTCCTCGCGGGTCTTGGAGTAAATCAGGATATCATCAATGAAGACGATGATGAACTTGTCCAGGTACTCACGGAAGACACAGTTCATCATGTCCATGAATGCAGAAGGGGCGTTAGTCAACCCGAAAGACATCACCAAAAATTCGAAATGACCATACCGAGTCCGGAAAGCCGTCCTGGGGATGTCGGAGTCCTTGATCTTCAGCTGATGGTAACCCGATCTGAGATCTATCTTGGAAAAGACTGTACTGCCCTTAAGCTGATCGAATAAATCATCCACACGCGAAAGGGGGTACTTATTCTTGATGGTCACTTTATTAAGATCTCGGTAGTCGATGCACAATCTCATGGATCCATCCTTCTTTTTCACGAAGAGTACAGGGGCTCCCCAAGGTGACGAGCTAGGGCGAATGTACCCACGCTCAAGCAATTCGTCTAACTGCGATCTGAGTTCTTCTAGCTCACGCGGTGCCATACGGTAAGGAGCTTTAGATATGGGGCGCGTCCCAGGCTCTACATCAATACATAACTCCACATCTCGATCAGGAGGCATCCCAGGCAATTCGGCGGGGAACACGTCAGGAAACTCCGAAGCAACAGAAATAGACTCGAGTTTAGGAGAGATAGCATCCGAGTGCGAAGCATAAACGAAGCAGACAGAACATCCTTGGCTAAGAAGTTGAGTGGCACGTACAACAGAGATTACCTTCAGGTGACTGCGGGTCTGAACATGAACGCTGTAGTCTTTGCCATCAATGCTGAGATTGACCCTCTTTGCCACACAGTCCAGCTTTGCTCGATACGTGACCAACCAATTCATTCCCAGGATTACGTCGAACTCTGTCATATCCAGAACTACGAGGTCAGCGACGACTTGCAATTCTCCAAGCAGGATCGGGCAATTGAGAACGCCTCTGGTTGAGAGATGCAGATGACCGGGTACAGAAATCTCAAAAGGAACCTCAAGTGGCGAAGTATGCCAACTATAAAGGTCCACGATGCGGCGGGCGATAAAAGAGTGCGATGCACCAGAGTCAAATAAGACTTGCATCCACTTATTCTTGACCCTAAAACTTCCTAAAAAGGAAAACATAAAGCATAACAAGTTTGTTCGACTAAGGCAAGTCAGATTTAAGAATGCAGAAAAATTTAAAATTCTACACAAAACGTACCAGAGATGACGTCGGTAGATGCGAGCGCCTCGCCCTGAGTGACGACGTTCAGCACAGCTTTGCCCTGAGCTTCAGGGATAACTTGCAGAGGTTGAGCGGGGATCGGGCTATCCTTTATGGGGCAGTCGAGCATGAGGTGCCCAACCTGCCCACAATTGAAACATGCCTTCTGCTTGCGGCGGCAATCCTTTGCCAAGTGGCCCGACCTCTTGCAGAAAGCACAGACGGAGGCAGCAGAGGCAAGTGTCATCTGAGGTTGCTGCGCAGGAGTAACCATCTTCTGCTTCTTCAGGAGGGAGTGGCAGACTTGGGCGACATGGCCCACCTTGTGGCAGAAGGCACACACCTCTTTGGACCTGGGGCCTTGCTGCTGAGCTGGAGCATCCTTGCGCTTGAGGTCGGATGCGGCGGCATTGTTTGTTCCATGCTGGGCTTTCTTGGCAGAACGATCCAACTCAATAGCTTCCACCTGCAAGGCGGCTCCCACGGTCTCCGCGTAGGTGGTGGCGCCATGAGCTACCACAAGCTGGCGGAAGTCATGACGGAGCCCCTTCACGAAACGGCTGATCTTTTTCTCTTCATCTGGCACGAACTCCGCAGCAAGGAGAGAAAGGCGGGAGAACTCTCTTGCGTACTTGGTCACTGTCCTACCAGTCTGCTGAAGGGACAGGAACTTCTCAGCTAACTTGTCCCGTTCCACGGAAGAGAGGAAGTTCTCCATAAGAGCATCCTTGAACTGTCTCCAAGATAAGGTGGCAGAATCGGGGAGGCTGCGGCGCTGGAGCCACCAAGTATAAGCATCCTCAGACAATTGATAGGCCGCAAGGAGGACCTTCTAGGTCTCGGGAACTCCAACATACTCAAAATGCTTCTCCATCTGGGAGATCCATTCAGTGATCACGAAGTAGTCTCGATTGCCATCGAAAGACGGCGGATTCAGCCTCTTGAATGCAAGAGTATCTGCCATTGCCACTGGCGGGGCAGGCAGGCTTGGCACGAGCGGGGGAACCAAGGTGACGGCAGGCGAGCCGGTCCCAGAATCAGTTGCAGGAGGGGTGGCTCCAGGAAGGGCAGTAGAGTTAGTAACTGCAGCTGTCCCTGCACTGCCGGAACCAAGGGCTGGGTCAGGAGTTTGACGATCCTCTTCCAGACGGGTGAGACGTTCCAGAATCTGCCTCATCAGCTGGGCAGTGGCATCTCCAGATGTTCCTCCCGCTGAAGAGGTAGCCCGCTTGCGTTGCGATCGCTTCGAAGCCATCTAGAAAGAAACACAAAAGAGTCAAGTAAGAGAAACAGTCAGGCTAAGCTTAGAGGATTGAGACTACAAGTTCCAGCATTCTAATACTGTTGAATACGTAAATCATGTAATAGTTACAGCATTTTCAGTGGACAACTCTAGGTGGTAATCATGCAAGTGCAAATGCGACGATAAGATCGCGTGCGATAGAAGAATGATTTGAAAAATTCATGTGTGTACAATCGTCATCTGTTGCTCTCAGCTTAACACTCGTGCAATGAGTTATGTCATGCATGCAATGTATTTATGCCTACAATGTATCCTTAAGAATGTTCATGTATGGATACGCATGCCATGTTAAGCGTCCATATCACTTAACATGTCACGTGCATGATGATTCTAATGTCAGCGCACTTGAAAATATTAAACCGCCCATACAATTTAATATTCGCAAGCGGTGTATATCCTAGTGGAAATTCATATGCATATAAATGTTAAGTTTGCCCATACTCCCTTAACATTTGTACGCATACTACTCATGCTTATGAGTGAGTGTGTGCGTGTTTCAGCTTCGAACAACAGACAACGACAAAGTGAGTGAGGAAATGATGCATGCACGTATATTTACATAATAGATTTCAAAATATATAAAATTTTTAAAATATTTTATCTTTAGATGCTAAACCTCGCTTTGATACCAACTGTCACGACCCGTCTCGACAAGAGTCAGAGCGCACTTCGGGCGGGCCGTGATGCCACAATTATGAGCGAACAGGGAACCATGCCTGCTAAGGCGGAGACAGAAATGCTACAAAAGTTTTGAATTTATTACTTTTTGAAAAGAATTTAGTATATTTTATAAGTATGCAGAAGCCACAAAGAAAGATTAAAACTCATGCATTTTCAGTAAAAACAAATGTCACACATTATACTGAAATGATGAACATGAAATGCGTCACAATAGTAAAATGCTATAAGTAAAATGATCTGATACAAGCAAAAACACCCTAAGAGTTGTCCACAATACCAGAGAAAATGGCTGTCAATAACTAATACAAGAAAAGTAGATCCAACAGTACTGAAACAAAATACATAGAACCTGCTGACACAGTAATCATAATAGAACCTCCAAGCAAAACTGCAGCTGAACGAAGAAAACTCAGGGAGCAGACGGCGCGGTCACGAACCTTAAGGCAAATCCAAACAGAAGGAAAATGCCTCAGAACAAGAAAATAATAGAAAACAAGCTGTAATTTTAAGTACATGCAGAAATAATTCTAAAATACCAATTAACTCTTGAAACAGGCTAATGAAACAGGCAGGTAACTGAAACAAGCAAAAACTATCTAGAAATATTAGCCTACTCCGGAGTATAGCCTAAACAAGTATTTGCAACGACATAAGCTGTAATCTATGAAATGCGTATGTGTTTATAGTGGGCACACATGGTTCACACTCAAGTCCAAGTGTAAGGCTTACCAGAATAAGAGTATTCCCTGCTTACCGTGACCATGCAATCAAGACGTTGCACCACCTAAACCCTAGTTTCCACGATTTGCTTATGACACTCAAGACCTAAGTGATTCATGTCTTTTCCGAGGAGAACCCTATCACAACGCGACCTACTCACGAGCGATAATTCTTGTATTATCAGAGACTGGTAATAAATTAGATACATGAAAGAAGAACTTAAATTCTTGTTTGCAAGCGAGAGGGAATTTCTCCACTTGCCTTAAGGTGAAGCCGCAACTACCAGCAACAACTATGCGGCGCAAGCAAGGACAAGACTCTATTGAACCTGATCAGAAATAATCGCAGTCGATATTTGATACTTGACAAGCAGCAAACCATACGCTAACACATGCAGTTTATTTGCGAAAACACACTCAAGAGCGGATTAGCAATTTACCTCCCTCAAGGTGAGGGGAGAAGAAGTTACCACAAAGATCCGAAGTTTGGCGGCTTTGAGGCGACGAAAACCCTAAATTGGGGAGGGTTCAAAGCGATTCCACCACCTGATTTGATGTGCGGCACCGGAAACACAAACAAACGTTGGGATTAGGTGGATATACGACAAACGCAAGGCGGACCGACGAAATTACGTCGATCGGAGAGCGAAAATCACCACTAAAAATTAGGGCAAATCTGAAAACAGAACTTTTGGCGGAGATCCTTACCGAAGGAGACCAGATTTGGGCTCAGGAATGCACGAGGAGGGGTTTCGAGCGAAACCCTAGGAGTCCCTTTGAAATTCGCCGGCCGAAACGGAGAGGAAGAGGGGTTGTCGACCTCTTTGGAGGAGGAGGAGCCACTGTCGGCCCTCAAGAAGGCTGCTGCCATCGACCTAGAGAGGGGAAGGAGGGGATTTTGCTGCTGTCGTCGACCTGGAGAGGGGAAGAAGGAGGCGGCCCTGCTACTGCCGTCGACCTGGAGAGGGGAAGAAGGAGGCGGCCCTGCTACTGCCGTCGACCTGGAGAGGGGAAGAAGGAGGCGACTGGAGGCAGAGCAGGCGGCGGCGCTGCGTGCGGCTGACGGGAGGAGCGGTGTTGCGTGCGGCTGGCAGGAGGAGCGGCGCTGCGAGGCGGAATCGGGAGAGCCCTAGCGTGTGCGGGCTTTAGACCGGGAGGGGGAGTTTTGTTTGGGGGGTGGGGGGGCTCGGTTTACAGGGAAATAAAGGGGGGGGGGAAATATTTTATTTTTATATTCTTATTATTATTATACTCATATTTAAAGGTTGGGTATCCGTAGAGATAAAGAACGTAGACTTCATATTCTGACTTCTGCGTCGAATATCATTCGATGTTGCGTCGACTTCCAATGAAGCGTCGACTGTCAGTCTGAGTTATCTTTACTTTTATTCGAAGTTACTTCGACTCTCAATCGAAGCTGCGTCGGCTTCTTTTCGACGCAGATTTAACTCAACTGGTTTTTGATCTCCTTTTGACTAGGCTTTGACACTCTAAGGTGAATATGTCATCCGAGGACATCTAAAGACCATATTATCCTCATTATACAACATGGGTAATTAATCCTAGAGAATGAAATCACTTTTACCGAATTTGTAAGGTAAATCAAGATAATGTTTTTCCCAACAATCTCCTGCCATTTATCTTAACAAATTTTACAGACTCTGAAGTGATTTCAACATATTGAAAAATAAACGAATGTACATAAAAACATATGTTAAAAGACAACAACATAAACTGAGAATCTTCTGAGATGAAATTGAGAAACTTTTGAATAAAGGAAATGATTGTCCACCATAATTGTTTCTGAGATATATGCATTGAAGATTATAAGAGTAGTTTTACAATTTCTTCTCACCTGATTGTGGCTGATCTTTGTATTTAGGAGAAATTTTCTTTTTCTAGAAAAGAAATATGTTGACACATTTCTTTGTGAAAGTTTGAGAGGCTCCTTCTCCTCAGCAGTCTTGTTAGCATCTTTTTGAAGCTCCCCCTGAGTTGATGCAGCATCTTCAACAGTGAGGACAACTTCATGAGCAATTGTAGTAATTTCATTTAGAATTTGTTCATCAGCTGTGAGGCTCCCCCTGAGTTTGTGCAGTCAATTCTGGGGCAGGAACTGAAACATCTGTAGAAGACACTACCTCTTGAATAATCTCCTCCTTCTGAACCTTACTGGCTAGTGAGGTTAAGAAAGATCTTGTTATTTTGGAGGAAGATATCAGGGTGTTGATTGCCTGTATTGACTCTTTTGTTTCTTGCATTTTAGTTTCCATCTGAGAATATTTTCTTTGAAATTTCCTAGAATGCATCTATAGCAGCTCAGAGAATGTCCCGGTGGTCAGATCCACTGTTTTAGATATTGCCTGTTCAATATCAATGAATGGGGCTGCATGGGGGGAAGAAGGTGGAGGAGAAGCTTGTTCTCTAGAATCAGGAAGAGTTGCTGCAGGAGTTGGTTGGATAGGAATGCCTGACAGTGGTTGTTGATGAGGAGCCTGGTCTGTTTGAACATCAGCTGACGTATCGGGTATGGATGCTCCTTGTTCTTCATCAACTGGAGATGAGGGAGGAGATGGTGGAATTTGACCGAGCTTCAGAATTTGTCGAGTCCATTCTGAGAAAATCCGTATATTTATTCTTTTTCCAAGAGGAATGAACACTCCTTTGGATTTGCACACTGCTGGGTAATTATGATGCAAGACTTGACTCATAATCCGCATGTAGGCGTTTTCTGTATGAGCATACTTGTGACCGATTTCAGGAGGCATCCCCCCAATGAATTCGTTTGTTCAGAACCAACACACCCATTATCTGTAGCTGCTGTTTGTGAATGACATTTTGAGCAGAGATTTTACATAGTAAGACCTTGCCTACTATGGCAGTCAGAAACCTATATTCTTCAGAGAAATCATTCTTCTTGAGATTGATCGCTTTCTCTTTGGTGAAGTTCATGATCTGCAAGGTTTGTTTGGTTTCCAACGTCGACAATTCAGATTAATCCTCACCCACTGGTAAGTAAAAGGTGAGATTCAGCAGCTCCTCAGTAGTGTGGATATCTGTATCAGAAATTCTTCCTCGTAGAGACCCATCCTTCTCAATACAGATGGTATCTTTCAGCTCAGTTAATTCGATATCATATATTTTGCTTATGGTGGAGATTATTTTTGTGAGTCCGGCGGTTTCGAAGATGCCTAAAATTCCTTCGAAGTTTTCAGCAGCATCATTGAAGGAAGCAATAGTAACATCAAATCCAGAGTTAAACTTCGGAGGGGTCATTGATGATTACGAGAATACCTGCAAAAACAATAGAGGAAGAAAGAGGGGGAACAAGAAAGCAAGAGAGGGAGAGAGGGAGAAAATTTGAAAGCATGAAAAAGGTCTAACGACTGTGTTGCTTTAAGAAGGCGATTCGTCGTAGCCTAGGGTTTTACTCAAAGCAACGTTGAAAAGAAATACGTTCAACGCGCCAAAATAAGTCGAAATAGCTTCTAGAAACTTATTCTGCGCTCGCTCGAAATGTCGATGTTGCGTCGAGTGGAAATCGACGTTACTTCGAATAAATGCAACAACTATTGATTCGACGCATGCGTCGATATGAATTCGACGCTGCGTCGAGTGCTATTCGAATTAATTATCCCAGACAGCTCTCGAAGCTGGCGTCTAGTAGAAATCAACGGTGCGTCAAATTCTATTCGACGCAACTCTGAAAAAACTTTTGAATTTCCTTCAAAGAATTTTGCTGTTTTTCCCAGCAATAGATTTTTATTGAAAATAAGATATACTAGATAATATGTGTGAATTAGAAAGCTCCATCAAGAGGCTTAGGGTCCGTTTGGTTGGGCTGTTGCTGATGAAAAACTGCTGATCAGAAATGGAGTTTTGAAAAAGAGCTGTTTCTGAGAAATGGAGTTTTGTTAGAAAATTGTTTGGGTGAAATGAAGTTTTCAGTGCTTATTGAAATGGAGTTTTATAAATTTTGTTTGGGTCAAATGGAGTTTTTGAAAAAAAAAATTTCGATACACATCAAATACACAATCTTGATAATAGTTACTATAATAGATAAAAATACCAACAATTCTTCTCACCATCTAAGATCTAGAAGTGTACAACTGTTGCGTTATATTTTCACGCAACGTGATCATCTCATCTACCCCGCCTGCTGTATCAGGATCAACTACTTGATACCCTTGTGTGCTTCCCCCCTCATCACCACCTCCCTGCTCGACGTCATTGAAATCAATATCCCTCCGCGACGGGTGCCGCCGAATAAAATTATGCAGTGCCATAGTCGCCATCACAATATCGGTTTGTTTGGCGAAGCTGTAGCTCGGCATATCACGCAATATGACCCACTTCTTCTTCCAATTGCCGAACGATCTTTCAATGACACTTCTAAGGGATGAGTGCGCGTGATTGAATATCTCTCGGCGTCATTCCGGTGCACGACCGCCACGAGCAAAGTCCGGGAGATGATAACGTGTCTCTGGATATGGTTTCAAGTATCCCCTTTGTAGCGGATACCCAAAGTCTACCAAGTAATATTTTCCTGAAAATCAGGAGCAAAATTGTTATGCTTCAAAGGTGAGAAGTATAAAAAATGGAATAGAAATCTTATTACCTGGTGGTGGATGCGGAAATTTGTAACGAGGATCCCGAAGCGCATAATTGAAAATGCGGCTATCATGCGCAGAGCCTTCCCAACCTGGCATAACAAACGTGAAACACATGTTGAAATCACAAGCAGCCATCACATTTTGTGTTGGCATGCCATGTCTCCCAATGTACGGTACTTGATCACGAACAGGTACGCATGCATGAACATGTGTTCCATCAATTGCACCGACACAATCTTTAAAGAATGACATGTAACGTGTGTCGTACAGAATCTCTGACGGTGTGCTACTGAAAGATCTATCTAATGGCTGAATCACTTCATCCGCCAGTAGTATCAACACGCGAATGCCTTCTCCAAAAAACCTGCTAGCAGTCTCCGTCGAGTGCTGAAAAAGCTCACATGTCTTTCTCATGACCTCATTATGAGACAGTATGTCCAAGGTCAGTGCCAAAATCTTTCTAGATCCAGTCCGTCTAGTCCCGTGAAATCCGTACTTCTCCTCCAAGACATGCAATAGATCCATAAAAATTTCTTGGGACATCCGAAAAGAATTATGAAATCTGACTGTCGAAGATTGAAGCATTTCTCCAACCCATTTATCACCTGTCTGCTTCGATGTCATGCATGGTACAGGTTGGTTGAAAAGAGAACTACTTTCAGCCAAAATACTAACTGCTGCTACCACATTTTGATGATGTGCGATTGCATAATTTTGAATAGCCTCAAAGCTATCTTCTGAATCATCAGAGTTAGTGGTAGACATTTTCTGATACACAAAAGACAGGACATCAATAAGAATAATGTCTAACCACAACCACAACAACAACAATAACATAAAAAACATGAACAGTCTAGCAGAAATACTAATAATAAAATCCAACAGAAATAACAATATCAGTCTATCAGTACATGACCATAAATATCATTCTAACAGAAATAACAATATAAGTCTATCAGCACATGACCATAAATATAATAAGCCTGCCTACTCCCCAATATTGTAGCGGTTATAAATCCACTTTATGTTCATACCCTCGGGTAGGAACATAAATGCCTCTCTATGACCTTTGTCCAACAAAAATGTGATGGCAAAGTCATAGAATTTTTCGTCCGCTACAACGTCGGGGTATCCACTTAACCGCTCTAATGCCTGAGTAATAGTATAAGGATTGCTCTTTCGATGCCCCTGAATGCATCGACTGATGGTCTTTGAAGATTCTGCCAGATCTTCTAAGACGGAGTTGGTGGCACTTTTCTTTCCTTTCTTCCTCTTCCTCGCCGATGTGACCTCGGGGGTAGGTGGTGCAATATTATCCTCCTGGATGTCATGCTCCCCACCGGACAACTCTCTCTCGTCGGTAGACTCAGGTGGATTACTCCTTATGCTAGGAATGGTAGCATGACGTCCACAAGCAACTACTGAATCGAACATCCTCCTCAATCGTTCCTCTAACTCGGGGGGGATGCCAACATATCTGAACTTTTTGGCCGCTGGGACAACCTACAATACTATAACAAAAATTAGGAAGGACAAATAGTTGAACATAAAGTTAAATCATCATTATAAAATAAATGAATACCTTCAATCTCTCGGTCCACCACTCGTCCGAAGCATCTATAGTCTTTGTAGTCGGATTCCAACCCAAACCAGTGGACTCGCGTTTTAGCTCATTCCAAATCTTCCACTCCTTCTTCAAATGATCCCATTTGTTCTTCATTTGAACCTTATCATACTTTTTCCCAGTTTGTAGGTGGAATTTGGAAGTCACATTAGCCCACCCCTCCTTGCTAAAATGGGTTGTCGGTCGGTTACCAAGCTCTATCTCATGAATGCATATGTCGCAAAAAACCAGGACATCATTTGAATCCCATATAGCGGAGACACCACCGTCTTTCGGCTTACCCATCTTAAAAATGAAAACATATGTAAACATATAAAATATAAAAAACACACACATACAACACACACACATACAACACACACACATACAACACACACATACAACACACACACACATACACATACAACACACACACACATACAACACACACACATACAACACACACACAAAAACAACACACACATACAAGACACACACACACATACACACACATACAACACACACACACACATACACACACACACTCATACATATAAACACACACACACACATAAACACACACTCATACATATATATATAAACACACACTCACATATACACACACACATACAACACACACACATACAGTAGAAACAGGTATTCTATTTCACGATAACCCTAAATCGGGCAAGCACATACATATATATAGGCGACATACACGTGACATATCACGTGCTTAACATAAATGCGAAAAAACATAAAAGCGAATATTCAACTCTCCCTCAAGTTGGGAATATATATTGATCATTCCCAACTTGTCAGTGTTGTTCTTGAAGCTGTCGCTGCATAGCCCCTTGGTGAAGACATCGGCAAGCTGGTCAAATGAGTTTACAAATGGAGTACAAATATTCCCCTTGTCAAGGTGATCCTTGAAGAAATGTCTGTCGACTTCCACATGTTTGGTTCTGTCATGCTGCACATGATTGTGTGCAATGCTGATAGCAGCCTTGTTGTCACAGTAGATCATAATAGGATTGTTCCCTTGAAGACCTATATCACGGAGAATAGTCTTCAACCACAGTCCCTCACAAACGCCTTGGGCCATAGCCCTATACTCTGCTTCCGCACTTGAGCGAGCTACTACATTCTGCTTCTTGCTCTTCCACGAAACAAGGTTGCCTCCTACAAATGTGCAGTACCCAGTGGTAGACTTTCTGTCGTCTTGGCTACCAGCCCAATCAGCATCTGTAAACACTTCAACTTCCAATGACTGACTGTTTTTGAACAAAATCCCACGTCCTGGTGCCTTTTTGAGATAACGTAACACCCTGAAGGCAGCCTGCTGATGACGTATGGAAGGGGAGTGCATATACCTGCTTAGGACTCCCACAACGTATGTAATGTCAGGGCGAGTATGAGACAGGTATATAAGCCGCCCAACCAGACGTTGATATTTTGAGGCATCCACTTTCTCCCTACTAATATCTGCATCAATTTTGTGATTAGCCTCAATAGGAGTGTCCACTGGGGAACACCCAAGCATCCCAGTCTCCTCAAGAAGATCAAGAGTATACTTCCTTTGGGAGATGAAGATCCCACGTTGAGACCTCGCAACTTCAATTCCCAGGAAATATTTCAGCTTCCCCAGGTCCTTGACTTCGAATTCTTTGCCTAGTTGTTTTTTTAAATGATTGATCTCGTCCAAGTAGTCTCCGGTAATGATGATGTCATCCACATACACAATAAGAATAGAAACCTGAGGACCCTTCCTCTTGATAAAGAGAGTGTGATCAGCTTGACTTTGAGTGTATCCAAGTTGAAGCATGGTCTTGTAGAAACGTCCAAACCACGCTCTCGGAGATTGCTTTAGGCCGTACAGGGATTTTAGAAGGTGGCAGACCTTCCCCTTGGACCCTTTGATCTCAGAGCCCGGGGGAATATCCATGTAGACTTCCTCTTCCAGATCACCATTCAAGAACGCATTCTTGATATCAAGCTGCAGTAGCTCCCATTTACGACTCGCAGCACAGGAGAGAAGCACACGAATTGAGTTCATCTTTGCAACAGGAGCAAATGTCTCTTGATAGTCAATGCCCTGAGCTTGGGTATATCCCTGAGCCACCAAACGAGCTTTGTACCTCTCCACCATTCCATCTTGATTTTGTTTAACTGTGAAGACCCAACGGGATCCGACCGTTCGCTTTCCAGGAGGAAGACTAGCAAGCCTCCATGTCTTGTTTTTATCCAAGGCACACAGTTCCTCCTCCATTGCCTTTTTCCACTCAGGTATCTGAACAGCCTCCTGCCATGTCTTAGGAATCACAATAGATGAAAGAGAAGAGATAAAGGCTTTATGGGCCTGAGAGAGGTGATCATAACAAATGTAGTTGGCAATGGGGTGTTTGGTGCCACCCTTTTTACCTATAAGACGAGCAAAAGGAATATGGAGGTCATCATCAGAATCTGGTGCGGAGACAGTCACCGGCACTGGCGAAACATCCGCAGTCTGCACTTGCTCAACAGTCGTGGGACGACGGGAGTATGTGTATAAGATAGGAGGAGTGGAGGTGGAAGGAATGGGAGGAATGGGAGTAATGGAAGGAATGGGAGGAATGTAAGGAATGGGAGGAATGGCAATGGGAGGAAGAGGATTGACAATGGGAAGAGGATAATCGATGGTCTCGTCACCATCACTAGTCGTCTCCCCCTGACGAGGACCAAAGTACGGCTCCCCCTCACGAAAGGTAACATCCACAGTGCAATAGTAGCGACGAGATGGAGGGTGATAACACCGATACCCTTTTGTGGTAGGAGAATAACCAACAAAAACACACCGAAGGGAACGCGCATCGAGTTTATCACGATGTGTGGTATGGACGTGCACAAAACACACGGAGCCGAAGATACGAGGGGCAAGATGAGAGGTGTGGACAATGTGGTTTTTTTCCAGGCACGACAGGGGCGTATCAAAAGAGAGAGCACGGGATGGAAGACGGTTGATGAGATGGACAGCAGTGAGAACAGCATCGCCCCAGTAGGATTTAGGAAGGTGCATAGCAAGTAGTAAGCACCGGGCCACCTCAAGCAAGTGCCTATTCTTTCGTTCAGCCACCCCATTTTGAGTGGAAGTGTGGACGCACGTAGTTTGATGTATGATGCCATGGTCGGCAAGATAGGCCCCAAAAACACCCCGGTCGTCATATTTCCCACCATTATCGCTACGAAGCACACGTATTTTTCCTCCAAATTGTTGGGTCACCATCTTATGAAAAAATTGAAAACAAGAAAGCACGTCACTTTTCCTTTTTAGCAAATAGACCCACGTAGTGCGAGAATGACAATCAATAAAGGTAACAAACCACTTATAGCCAGATAAAGATAACACCGGGGATGGACCCCAAACATCGGAGTGAATAACATCAAAAGGACATAAACTAGGAACAGATAAATGATTAGTACTCCGACGGACATGTTTAGATTGTTCACACGCATCACAAGAAAAAGACTGAAGTAAAGGACGAAAGACAGGAAACATCTTAGTAAGATATAAAGGAGAAGGGTGGCCAAGGCGCTAGTGCCATCGTCGAATGTCATGAAGAGTCGGAGATCTGATGGAAGAGAGAGCACTGGGAGAAGACTGGTTCAGCAAGTACAGTCCGCCAACATTCCTACCACTGCCAAGCGTCCGCCTCGTACCCAGATCCTGAAACACACAAACATCAGGGAAAAAGGTTACAGAACAATTTAAAGAGTTAGTCAAGTGACTAATAGAAAGTAAATTGCGGGGAAAAGAGGAAACATGCAAAACAGAGGACATCGATAGGTCGGGAGAACAAGGGACAGTCCCTTTACCAGCGATGGCGGAAAGAGAGCCATTAGCAACAATAACCTTATCACGACCAGAAAGAGGGGTATAAGAGGTAAAATCAGAGGCAGAACCAGTCATGTGGTCGGTCGCACCCGAGTCGATAATCCACTCGGAAGAAGTGGAAGACACAGCATTAGCACTGGACAGACCTGAAGTGGCAACAGCAGCATGAGAGGCAGCAGGAGTAGAGTCTGTGTGGGAGCGCAACAGGCGTCGGAAGGCCTCTAATTCGCCAGCAGATAGGCCGCCAGAGGTGTCCTCCATAACCTCAGTAGAGTGTGCAGAAGACTGAGAACGATCACCAGAGTGACGGCCACCACCACCACGGTACCCACCTCTACCACGGGTACTAGAGCCCCGACCACCAGGAGCAAGGTGCGGGTGCAGACGAAAACAAGAGTTTTTGGTATGGCCAGTCTTCCCACAATGACTACAAACAGGAGGTGGTCCACGAGACATCCCGGCCAGCGCAGAGTGATCAGTAGCGGGACCAAGAGTGCGGTGACGATTCTCATCACTGAGGAGCATGCTGAAGGCCTCCCGAAGAGAGGGAAGTGGCTCACGATGGAGGACATGTAAACGAACATCGTCAAACTCCATGTTGAGCCCCATAAGAAACACGTGAACCCGGAATCGATCTTTATCTTTCTGAAGAGCCACAACATCAGTCGTACAAGCAGCAACGAAAGCATTGAAGAAATCCAGCTCCTGATAAAGGCGCTCAAACTCAGAATAGTAGGCAGCTATGGTCATAGTCCCCTGCTTCAGTTCCAGAACACGGCGAGTGAGCTCATACACCTGCATCGAACTGCCTGCCTGAGAGTAAGTGTCTCTGGCTCGTGTCCAAATGTCGTAGGCGGAATCCAACAACATATAACTGCGATACACCTGGGGAGACATCGAATGAAGTAGCCACGAGACAACCAACGAATTGTCCGCATCCCATTTGCTCCACGAGGGATCGGTGCGTGGTGGCTCAACAGTGGTACCATCAATGAGTCCATATAACTGGTGGCTGCGAATAGCATGTTGGGCCGCCCTGGACCATTCCAGATAATTTGTGCCATCCAAGGCAACAGTAGTAATCTTCAACGAGCCAGACTGACCATGACTCCTAGGATGATCACCCGAGGAACCGGGCAAAGCACCGGATCGGGGAACCGAAGAACCGGGAAGAGAACCGGATTGGGAAGAAGGGGAGATAACAGATGGATCACCCATCGAAGAGAGCGGAGATATCAAATGAAGCGAAAGAACATCCTACAGGTGCCCCTTAGATCTTGAAGCCGAAGAGAGCACCCGAGGAAGCGAGGGCGGTGCCTTCAGCAACCCCCATGGAGGACAAAACCGCTGTCTGGAAGGACTGGCGCCGGCGACTAGGGCAGAGGGGGGCTGGCGACAGAAGAGTATGCCCCTCTTATGCCAGCGTCACGATCGGCGAGACGGGATCGCGGAACGAGGCTGCGGGCGCGACGGAGCGGGAGCTGGAGCGGGAGCGGAGTCGCGGGTGAGCGGGCGCGACGGAGCGTGCGGAGACGACGGAGTCGAGAGGAGACGCTGGAGTCGCTGATGGAGCAAGGGCGGCGAAGCGGAATCAGGCGAGCGGCGAAGCGGGAGTGGTGAATTGGGATCGACGAGCCTCCTACGCTCTGATACCAAGTAGAAACAGGTATTCTATTTCACGATAACCCTAAATCGGGCAAGCACATACATATATATAGGCGACATACACGTGACATATCACGTGCTTAACATAAATGCAAAAAAACATAAAAGCGAATATTCAACTCATACAACACACACACACATACAACACACACATACACACACACATATAACATACAACACACACATATAAAATACACACACACACATACACATACAAACACACACACACACACACACACTCATACAACACACACAAAAACAACACACACATACACATACACACATACAACACACACACACACACTCATACATATAAACACACACACATAAACACACACTCATACATATATATATAAACATAAACATATAAACACACACACACACACACACACTCATACACACATAAACATAAACACACACACACACTCACACACACATATAACATACAACACACACATACACACACACACATACAACACACACATACACACACACACATACAACACACACACAACACACACACAACACACACACATATACATATATATAACACACCCATATAAAATCCACACACACAAACACATATAATACTCACTTATAACACACACACACATATATAACACAAACACAAAAAATAATCACACACACAAACAAACACACATTCACCACCATCATCACACCACACACACAAACACATTCATCTAAAGAAAAATTAACAAAAAAAAATTGATTTCTACCTAAAATCCGGCGGAGGAAGCTGGAGCGGGCGAGCACTGGAAAGGCTGAGGAGGAGGAATAAGCTGGATAGGTTGATTCCGGAGGAGGAGGAAACTGGAATGTCTATTCCGGCGTCGTCGAGAGATACCGACGAGGAGCGGCGGCGTGAGGAGCGGCGTGAGGAGTAGCTCCAAGTGACGACGAACGGCGGCGTGAGGAGCGGCGGCGGCGACAAAGACCGGCGATGGTGTCGTCGACTGGAGCGGGCGAAGGAGATCGGGGGAGAGAAACCCTAGAACTGCGTCTCGGGCGCGGCTGGACTGGGGATAAAAACCTCGGCTCAGGTTAGCAAAGAAACGGAGGTTATTAATAACCTCCGTTTCGGTCCGTAAGCCGCGTCAAACAATGCTTTTGCCTATTTCTCCATTGCGTTTCTGTCGCACCGGAGGAAATAAGCCGCGCCAAACGCACCCTTAGAGGAGAGATCACCCCTTTGATTATCAGTAGTTACACATTGAAGAGTTAATTTCCCTTTTTCTACATTGTCTCTGAGAAAGGGACCCTAAGTTTACCTACACATGAAATTTAAACATTAGAGGGGACCCATGTTACCTTGGGCCCTTTGCTTTTACCATTGTAGGGTGATATGAAAGAGTAGAGTGATCTTTCATTATACTCTTTTGGATGGAAGAGAATTGATCTATCAAACTAAGACATGTTAGCTTGGTACTAGAAATTTGAATTTATCTCTGTATATTAAATCAACAGAACGCATAATGATCTTTCTTTTGTTTATAGATTTTTGATTGTTGTTTATTGGTTTTTCTAAATGATGTTTGCCTAGAATTCTTTTCTGATTATTAAGGTTCACCCTATTAAATACAGTAACTTTATCAGGATGATCATGTAATTTTTCACAAATTTCACTGTTCATTTAGTTGATTCTTACCAGGTCTAACAAATACTACAAGATTCTCCCAAGCTGGTTTGCTGAAAGTTACAGTACTAGTTGATGGGTCTGCTCCTAAACAAAGACATTTGTATCTCCTATAAAGATTCTCTGAGATATCTTTTGGCTTTTGACTTCTCTCATTGAGAGAATCTTCAAAGGCTCTTGCCTTGATAACCTCTTCCTTTAGTGTTTGATTTTCAGCATTCAACCTATCTATTTCTTTTTGCAATTTAGATACTTCAACTCTTAATTCATAGTTATTATAACATGTATCTTGTTCCTTGAACTCTTCTAATTCTTTCTTAAGAGTTTTAATTTTTTTCTGAGCTTTTAGATGATTATTGCAAAATTCTTTAAAACAATATTTGAATTCATCTGAGGAGAAATCAAAATCATCAAAGAGATACCTGATCTTCCTCATTGGAATCCAAAGCCATCAGGCAGGCTTCTTCAGCAGCAGCTTCTTCCTAACTTTCAGATGAGGAACTTGACTCAGATTCTGAGTCACTCCAGGTTTCAGCTATGAAACCTCTTCATTTCTTCTTGTCCTTCTTTCTGAAGGACTGTTTCTTGTACTCCTTTTTTACTGATTTTGTTCTTTTGCTCTTCAGGACATTCAGGAGCAATGTGCCCTTACTTTCTGCAGGCAAAGCAGATGACCTCTTGTTTGGGAGTCTTATCAAACCTGGGCTTACTTGAGCTCTTGTCCTTCCTTCTTGAGTCTTCAGTTTTGACCCACCTTCTGAACCTTCTGGCCAAGAGATTAAACATCTCTTCTTCAGAGGTTGAAGGCTCTCCTTCAGCTGCCTTTAATGCAATGGTCATTTCATTAGGAGTTGAGACTTTCTCCTTTGCTTCTGTCTCAGCTCTACTTTTTAGCAGCAACTCATATGACTTAAGCTTGCCTAGTAAGACATCTGTGGAGATCTTCCTGTGGCATCTGGACTCTCTGATGACCCAGATCCTTGAGTCCCAAGTGCTTGGGAAGCACATGAGCAACTTGTCATTTATCTCAGTCAATGAGATCTCTTTGTCCAGTCCTTTGAGCTCATTGATTATGATGCTGAACCTTTCATACATTTCAGCAATATTTTCTTTAGATTTCTTCTGAAAGTTCTCATATTGGGATATGAGAAGGGACTTCCTGTCCTTCCTTTCATCAGAACTTCCTTCAACTAATCTAGACAGCGAATCCCAGATTTCTTTTGCAGATTGGTATTCAGCCACTTTCTGAAATATATCATCTGACATAGTTGATACTAATATATTCAGCCTTAGCATCACAGACTTTTACTTTCTTCTCAGCTTCAGTCCACTCAGATCTGGGAACCAGTTCTTGTGTTGAGGTCCCACTAGCATCCTTTCTGTGAGGCATTGGAGGACCTGTCAACACAATATTAAAGATGCCATCATCAATAGAATTCATGTATAATTTTATTCTGGCCTTTCAGAGTGTAAACATGTTCAGATTACACATTGGTGGTCTAGTGAATGCATAGTCCTTAGAACTCATTTTCTTAAAATACTTTTGAAATATAAAAAATATGAGTGAGAGGTTCTTTTGATCAAGGTGTTAACCTTTTTCTGATCAACCTTCCTCTGATACCAATTGAAAGTGCACAATAACTCCCCTGAGAATTCTCTAGAGGGGGGGGGGGGGGGGAGGGGTGAATAGAGATACCCATCAACATAGATAGAAAGAGAGCAATAATTCTCTCTGGACATTCCAACTGGAGAAGGATCATAAAGGGAAAGTCATTCAATTCCAATTCAATTGAATCGACAGAAGAGTATATATATATACAGAATTCCAAAAGGGAGGGTGTGCGATTTTCTCTCTCTCTCTCAGTCTACCCGACAGAATTCTGGACTGCAGATTTCTCCTCTCAATCTACAAAGATTCATGTTCATCCTTTCTTTGAAAGAAGATAATCAAGAACAAGATCATCTGAACTACATCTGTGAAGAAGAACAATCCTTGACCTTCTGTCTATCAAAGATTCATCAGATCTGAAGATTCATCATCCACTATATTGCTCAAAGATCCTCAGTGTTTCTGAGAGAGGATCTTGATCAGAAGAATTCTTTAACTCCTATAATTCTTCTGATTTCTTATTCTGATTTCTTATTCTGATCTCTAATTCTTTTTCATTCAAACAATGTAAAAGAGTTTTAAGAATCCCTCTTCAAAGGATTCAAAAGTGGTTCTAAGAGTCTCCTTATCAAAAGACGCAGTGGTTCTAAAAGTCTCCTTATTAAAAGATTCAGTGGTTCTAAGAGTCTCCTTATCAAAAGACTCAGCACTGTGATAGTGGATTCCTACCAAGGGGATAAAAGAGTGAATGTACCCATAATTTTGGGGAACCACTATAACTCTTGTGTATTATGTGTTTGTGAATTTTCTGTGTTTCTCTCTTGATGGTTTCTATTATTTTGTGATTGTATTAATTCTGGTTGGAATCTTGAATAATCATCAGAATCCATTCCAGGAAGTTTCCAATTTTTTGACTACATTCGACGTTGCGTCGAATAACTTCTGACTTCATATCGACGCACATTCTACTTGAAGTAACTTCGAAATTTGCTTTAGAAAACCTCAGCTTTGAATTGATTTTTGCTATCGACGTTGCGTCGATTCATTATCAGCGTATCCGTCGAGATAAAGAACGTAGACTTCAAATTCTGACTTCTGCGTCGAATACCATTCGATGTTGCGTCGACTTCCAATGAAGCGTCGACTGCCAGTCTAAGCTATCTTTACTTCTATTCGAAGTTACTTCGACTCTCAATCGAAGCTTCGTCGACTTCTTTTCGACGCAGATCTAACTCAACTGATTTTTGATCTCTTTTTGACTAGACTTTGACACTCTAAGGTGAATATGTCATCGTAGGACATCTAAAGACCATATTACCCTCACTATACAACATGAGTAATAAATCCTAGAGAATGAAATCACTTTTACAGAATTTGTAAGGTAAATCAAGATGATGTTTTTCCCAACACTGTTTATAGACTTAGAACTAATTACGGATTGCTATGATTGTTCGAAACATAAAACCAATAAGCTTATCATACAAAAAGTACGTAAAAATATGTCGTCGTCATTCTAAACGCCACTACCATCTCTGATCGTCCATTAGATGATTCTAATTTTGCCTCCCGCATAAGCATACTCAGGCGGGTTTTGATAACGGTTGGCCCGCACGTGCAATGTGATCCCCATCACCCCAGCAAGAAATTTGGGCAAAAAAACTGTCAGTAAAATTTCAAATGCAGATAAAACGCCACCACTACGTTTATTACTATAGTTTCACACATCCATCTCTCAAACAACACAATTGTCCCAAAATAGAGCCAAAAAGTGAAAAAATCCTCAGGAAAAAATAAATTGTATTATTAACTTCTATTGTATGTCTTTAACTCTGTTCTTAGGAAGATAGGAGGTAAAGAAGTACTTACTTTTTGTAAAGCAAAGTTTAGTGTTTACCTAAGGAGGATGGCAAGCATTTAATGAACTGGAATAACATTTCAATACATTTTCTAAGAACAAGGATGTGATCGGAAGATTACTTTGGGCCTCTGGTTGTACCTTAAAGCGTGATCGCAGCAAAGAAAACCTTGATCTCTCAGAGTCTTATACGTTGGAATGGAAACAATTGGAATGGCCAATAAACGAAGCAGAAGATAGAAGTAATGATCAGTTGATTACTTTTGAAATCATGTATTTGCTTCCATTGGTTTGAGAAGTCTTATTTTTCTTTAGCAGGCTGACTTATCATAGACCTCTTACTTGAAATTTTGAGACCACGCCTCTTCTGTAAGATTAATGTTTTGTTTGGTGCTAATACATATATTAACTGACAGTTATTTTACTTCAGCAGCTCGTTAATTATTGTATGCATGCAAACAACAGTTTTGAAGAGCTCTAAACATACACTTTCATCTATTCTGTGAAGCTGTTTTGGGGAATCTACGAATTTAACATTTTATGTTTTTGGAATTGGCAGGATGCTGTTAGCTTTCAGTGAACAAACGAAAGGCCAGAAGCTTCCAGAAAATCTAACAGATCAAGAAATGATGGAAATAGTAATGTCTAGGTGAGAATATTCTTTATAATTACCAGACTGGAATTTTCATTATGCGCTTGAGATGGAGTCAAATTGTTATCATGCAGAATTTCAACCATTGGATCCAGTCATTCTTTATATTTATAATGCTTACACAGATTAGGTTTGCATGGTGTTATAATTAATAAAAGGGCAGCCCGGTGCACAAAGCATCCCCGCGCAGCGAGGGTCCAAGGAAGGGTCCCACCACTAGGGTGAAATATAGGCAAACGTTACCCTGCATTTTTGCAAGAGGCTGCTTCCGGGACTCGAACCCGTGACCTCAAGGTCACACGGCGACACCTCAACCGGTGCGCCATGGCTCCCCTTCATGGTGTTATAATTAATGCATTGCATAAATTACAGGTTGACTATCTGGCTAAGCTAAAAATTTGTTTTCTCTTATCATCCATATTGGTTGAGAATTTCAACTGCTAACTATCATTTGATTAGATTCCACTGCAAATTAGGTCATTCATATTATATGCTTATTATCTAGATATATATGCATGTTGTCATTACATTCTCTTTGCTGATAAATCTGGCTGGCTATATTCTTTCCGGATAAATTCGGCTGTCTATATTCTTTCCGAATAAATCCAGCTGTCAATTTTCTTTCCTGTTTCAGCCAATTAAAACAAATCAATACAGGTACGAGAAGGAAGTAATGCATCCACTTCAAAATCTTATCAGTGGAGAGCTTGCTCGGGCAATGCTTATTCAGGTTTCACTTTGTCCGATTTCTTACTAGTTTGTTTGAGTATGTCTACGGGAAATGAATATAGCATATGTTAATTTGCAGATACAAAAGCTAAAGCTGGATCTTGAGACGTGAGTTGGCCATCCTGTACCAAGGAAGGTTGTTTTTATGCATATGTTTTCCCACCATTGCTTAATGTAAATTTTACTGGGCAGAGCAATGCTTGAACTGGATCAAATTCTCAAGGCAAATGAGATTAACTTTGCTGTTCTTGCTGCACTCCCAGCTTTTTTTATATCCCTTATTCTTCTCTACCTAGCAAGGATGTGGGTGCTTCAGGTGAGCTGACAGACTTTTAAGTTTGCTTTGCTCAACATCGTGATTTTTTTTCAGTTGTTTCATAAGTCAATCTTCTGCTAAATATTTACAAACACAACTAAGCCTTAGGTGATTTCATTTACAAGTTATTTAGATTGAATGTATCGGGTAACACATGCTGCCTTGTTTATACCCCTATTTGTATTTCTAATATGTGTATGTATATATAGATGGAAACATGTTCTTTAGGGGTATTTGTACCCGGGTTGCTTCTATTTGTATACGTTTGTGGATGAATGCATGCATGCACGTATACATGTGTTGAAAGGAGAGAAAATTGAATTCTATTATTCATCCATAGAGGGTTTATATAAGAGTTACAAGATAGACCCAACACGAATAGACAATGTGGGATTAAGACGCCTTACAAGAAATAACACTAATAATAATAATAATCTTTACACCCCTCTCAAGTTGGGCGTGTGATGTTGACCATGCCTAACTTGCCAACAAGCTCTGTAAAGACACTTGTACATAATCCCTTGGTGAGGTTGTCTGCCAATTGTTGTTCAGATGGCACGAACAGAGTGACCATAATGCCCCTGACTATATTTTCCTTAATGAAGTGTCTGTCGATCTCAATGTGTTTTGTTCGGTCGTGTTACACTGGGTTGTGAGCAATGCTGATGGCGGCTTTGTTATCACAGTACAGTTTGATAGGATCGCTTCTTTTAAGGCCAAGATCTTTCATGATGGTTAGGATCCATAACCCTTCACAGATCCCATGCGCCATGGCCCTGAACTCTGCCTCAGCGCTGGATCTGGCCACATGCTGTTTCTTGCTCCTCCAGGTAACTAAATTTTCACCCAACATAGTGCAATTTCCTGACGTGGATCGTCGATCCTCAATTGATTCGACCCAATCTGCGTCAGTATAAACCTCAACCGTCAGCTCTTTATTTGGTGAAAAAAGGATGCCTTTCCTAGGTGAGGACTTGAGGTATCTGAGGATACGATGAGCAACATCAACATGACGGGTCTTCAGAGAGTGCATATACTGGCTGAGCACTCCCACCGCATAGGAGATGTCCAGGCGAGTATGTGACAAGTAGATCAGTTTTCCTACAAGCCTCTGAAAACTGGGAATGTCTTCAACCGTTTCACCATCATCTTTTCCAAGTCTGTGGTTGGCTTCAATCGGGGTGTTGTCCGGTCTACACCCACTCATTCTTGAAGCTTCTAGGAGATCGAGTATATATTTTCTCTGCGATATGAAAATCCCATATGTGGACCTCGCAACCTCAATGCCTAAGAAATACTTGAGATTCCCCAAGTCTTGTACTTCAAATTCTTTCTTCAGCTTCTCTTTTAGAGTATGAATCTCATCTTGATCATCTCCTGTCATGATCTTGTGGAATCTACCAAACCAAGCTCTAGGAGATTGTTTCAGGCCATATAATGCCTTTTTCAGCTTGCACGCCTTACCTTCAGATCCTTTAGGCGACAGAGCAGGAGGTAGGGCCATATATACCTCTTCCTCCAGATCACCATAGGGAAACACATTCTTCACATCAAGTTGGCTAAGATTCCATCCCTTACAAGCTGCACAGGATAAAAGAATCCTTATAGAATTCATCTTGGCGACTGGAGCAAAGGTTTCCTGGTAATCAATTCCTGCCGTCTGAGTGTAACCCCTTGCGACCAACCTTACCTTGTATCTCTCCACGACACCCAAGGTGTTTTGTGATACCGCTAGGGTATCGGGTAGCCGGTGAGGGAACGACCACGGGGAAGAAGGCTCCCATCGGGCTGTCGTCGGGCGGCGGGGTTGGCGAGATCGGATGAGGGGAAGGGGAGAGAGAGAGAGAGGTAGACGGGAGGGAGAGAGATAGAGAGAAAGAGAGAGAGAGGGAAAAGGGGAGCAGCCCCACTTTTACTAAAGTGATCCAAAGATACCAATTAGGTTTTGAAGATGACCTCTTATACTATGAGGTCTCCCCATTACATTACCAAAATACCCTTTACCAAAATAATAAAACACTAAGCCTGCCCAGCCCCATTGCTAACGCCTGTTCCGCTGTCGCCGTTGGTACCGTCGGACGACAACCTCCCGCTGCCGCTTGTCCCGCTAACGCCTGCTACGGTGTCGCCGCTAGTAACGTCGGGCGACACCGACGCGCGTGCTGCTCCTATGTCGCCCGCTCCGCGAGCTCGCCGCTCGTACACCCGCCAAGGCGGCTCGTCCTTTTGCAAGTCAGTAACTATGCCGCCGTCTAGAAAATTGGCCTTGTCCTCAAGGCAGTAATCTGGAAACTGACGGCGAAAGTCGTCGCGAGTCAACCACGTGCTCTCGGACTACGGTCGATGCCGCCAAGCCACCCGGACCTCCTCGGGAAACTCTGCTCCTGCGTAGGATCACCGTCGATCAATAATGGCGGCCGAGTATAGTGGTGCTGCATCCGAATAATCCAAGTTGGTGGGGATGTGATCCACGGCTGGGTGGTCGCCGATGGCGCGGCGAAGCAGCGACACATGGAAGACGGGATGGATCCGGCTACCTTCCGGTAGTCGAAGACGGTAAGCCACTGCGCCAATCCGGCCGAGTACCTCGAATGGGCCGAAAAAACGCGGCGCCAATTTTGGGCAGGCGCGGCGAGCCACGGACAGTTGACGGTAAGGGTGTAACTTGATGAACACCTTCTCCCCAATGCTGAGTTGTAGGTCCCGGCGTTTGCGATTGGCAAACGAGGTCATTTTTGCTTGGGCTCGCCGGAGGTGGTGCTTTAAACTGTCCAGTATGGTGTCGCGATCCTGCAGGTGTACCGCGAGGCCGTCCACGCGGCACTCGCCCGGAAGGTGCCACACAATCGATGGGTGCTGGCGGCCATAAACTGCTTCGAACGGCGAGGTATTGGTCGCATAGTGATAGGCCGTATTGTAGGAGTATTCCGCCCAAGGGAGCCACTTGGCCCAAGTTCCCGGACGTTCGCCAATAAAACACCGGAGGTAGGTCTCGAGGCACCGATTGAAGACTTCGGACTGACCGTCCGTCTGCGGGTGGTAAGCGGTGCTCATGCGGAGTTGAGTTCCTTGCAAACGGAATAAGGAGGACCAAAAACTGCTCAAGAAGAGAGGGTCTCGGTCGCTGACGATGGAGCGCGGGAAACCATGGAGGCGCACAATCCCGGCGATGAAGCTATCTGCCACGGATTTTGCCGTGTAAGGATGTCGAAGATGGAGGAAATGGCCATACTTTGAGAGGCGGTCCACCACCACCAATATACAGTCGAGCCCGTCTGACCGTGGTAGCCGAGTGATGAAGTCCATGGCAATATCCTCCCAAATACGCTCCGGTATCGGAAGGGGTTGCAGGAGACCGCCGGGAAACATCGACTCATATTTGGCCTTCTGACAGGGAAGGCAGGCGGCGACGTAGTCCTTGATTTGACGAAACATCTGTGGCCAAAACAAGGAGGCGGGTATGCGGCGGTAGGTTCGAAACGCGCCGGCGTGACCCCCGGTGGGCGATGCGTGGAATTCGGCCAGCAAACGCGGAATACATGCGGAGGAGGCGGCAGCGCGAGACGACCGCAGTAAAACAGCCGGCCGCCAATGAGCGAGTAGGGGGGTGTGCCGCCGGGTTGGCGATGAGGTCCGTGCGAATCGCTGACAAGTAAGGATCTTGTTCGACGCCCTCCTGAATGTCGGAGCCCTCCTCCCATACAGGCCGAGTGATGGTGGACAACTCTGGTGCGTGCGGTAGGCGGGAGAGAGCATCAGTGGCCCGGTTGGTTTTGCCGGAGCGGAAGGCGATCGAGAAATCATAGCCCAAGAGCTTGGCGACCCAAAATTGCTGTGCCGGTGTTGCTATCTTTTGTTGCAGGAGGTAGCGGAGGCTGTGGTGATCCGTGCGAACCACAAACGGCCGACCGAGGAGATACGATCGCTAATGCTGAACTGCCAACACCAGGGCCATGAGCTCATTCTCGTACGCTGACTTGCTGCGAACAAGGATGAGAAGGCCCGTCTATAAAAAGCAATTGGTTTGCCGGACTGCATGAGGACCGCACCGACACCGGTGCCCGACGCGTCGCATTCAACCACAAAGGGCTGTTGGAAGTCTGGCATAGCCAGCACCGGCCCGTGCACGAGGGCCGACTGAAGGGCCGTGAATGCGGCCATGGCTGCGGCCGACCAGAGGAAGGGGCCCTCTTCCGAGATCTTGAGTAACTGGGTGAGGGGGCGAGCCATCGTCCCATAACCTTGAATGAATCGTCGGTAGTAGCCGGTCAAGCCCAAAAAGCTGCGCACCTCGCGGACGGATGTGGGGGTTGGCCAGTGGAGAACCGCGACGATCTTGTCGGCACCCATGGCCACTTCGTGGACCGAAATAGTGTGGCCCAGGTAGCTAACCGAAGTGGCTCCTAATGAACACTTCTTCCGGTTCAGTACGAGGTGGTGACGGCGAAGGGTGCGGAAAGTGGCCCGGACGTGCTGGAGGTGGTCTTGCCAATTGGAACTATACACCAATATATCGTCAAAAAAGACAACATGTTTACATAGTACCGGCCGAAAGATGTCGTTCATTGTAGCCTGAAAGGTTGCTGGGGCGTTGGTCAATCCGAACGGTATGACTAAGAACTCGAAGTGGCCGTCGTGAGTACGAAACGCCGTCTTGGGAACATCCTCTGGCCGTACTCGAATCTGATGATAGCCGGCGCGGAGATCCAGCTTGAAGAACGTGGCGCCATGGAGCTCGTCCAGGAGCTCCTGAATAACTGGGATGGGATATTTGTCGGAGACGGTGGCCTTGTTGAGCTCCCGATAGTCCACACAGAAGCGCCAACTGCCGTCCTTCTTGCGTACGAGGAGGACCGGACTGGAGAAGGGGCTCGCACTGGGTCGAATGATGCCTCCCAAGAGCATCTCCCGCACCAGGCGTTCAATCTCGTCTTTCTGCACGTGGCCGTAGTGGTACGGTCGAACCGACACCGCCGCCGTTCCCGGTTGGAGGACAATGGCATGGTCAGTGGGGCGGACCGGGGGTAGGCCGGCTGGGGCCACGAAGAGCTCGGCGAATGCGGCCAAAATGTCCTGAAGGTCGTCCGGTATGGGCCGCCTGTCCTCCTGTTCACCCTGAAGGGGCCAAAGCCATGCGGAAAAATCCACGGCCGATGTGCGCTGAAGGGCCCGGAACGAGACCGGGGTCCGGAGGAGGGTCGAGTCGCCCGTGAGATAACATGCGGTCGGTCTTTGTTGGAAGTGCATGGTCATCTTTGCCCAGTTCACCCGAACGTCGCCCAACGTTTGGAGCCATGCGACCCCCAAAATGACGTCAATGTCCCCCAACCCGAAGACGTAGAAGTCGGCCGTGACGGTGCATGAGCCCACCGTCAATGTTACAGCTGGACAAAGTCCATGCGTTGGACGACGCCGACCGTCTCCGAGGCAGACAGTGAACTCCGGAGATGGCAATTGGGCGAGTGTGAGGTCGCGCGCCAGACGTTCCGAGATGAAGTTGTGGCTCGCGCCGCTGTCAATCATGAGGATGATGTCTCGGTCCCGTATGCGGCCTTGGAGTTTCATCGTGCGGGGGCCCGTGATGCCGCCAACCGCGTAGTAAGGAAGCTCCAGGAATTGAAGGGGTTCAGAGGTTGTAGGGGGTGGTTCGGTGGTGTCGGTTACAGCCAATTCGTCGCCCTCGGTTAGCGCCTCCGTAGAGGTGTCGTCCCCAAACAGAGCATGAAATTCTTTGACCGAGCAAACGTGATTGGGAGAGTAAGGTTGGCGGCAGCGGAAACACAAGCCCTTCCGGCGGAGCTCGTTGTATTCCCCATCGGAGAAGCGGTGGGGGGCGGAACGACCCGGCCGTTGTCCACCCTGTTGAAATACCCTAGGGGCTGTGTCACGCGGCGGGGCCGATCGAGGTGGCGGTGGGTGGACTGGTGGGGAATGGCAGATGCCCAGATCCGCTTCGACTGCTCGAGCGAGGTCAATGGCAGCTGAGACGGTGTGGGGGGTGGTGAGTGCGGAGGCGAGAGCGAATGGCGGACAGCAATCCTTGCAGGAAAAAACCCAAATATTGGTCGGGTGGAAGCCCCGACACATGAGAGACCAATGCCACGAACTCATCAATGTAGCTGTCGAGGTCGGAGGACTGGCGGATGCTGCAGAAACGCTCAATGGCGGAGCCGGAGTGACGCACATCATAACGCCGAATCATTTCGTGCTTGAGCTCGGCCCAAGAAATATGGGGTTGCACCTGACGAAGCCAACGCGCCCAATGCAAGGCGGAGCCAGAGAGGCCGACGACCGCAGTGCCCACCTTGTCGTCGTCGTGGGTAAGATGGAGGTCGAAAAACTTCTCGGCGCGGGCTATCCATCCCATTGGGTCCACCCCGGTGAAGGACGACAATTCCAAGGCGAGTGGGGGTCGGTCGGCCGCCGGGAGATTGCTAGCAGGCCGCGGATCGATCACCAATGGCGGCTGGTGTGGGGGGGGGGGGAGGTTGCCCGAGGATCGAGCCACCCTCCCGGGTCGATGTTGAGGTCGCGACCATGGGCGAGGCGACCGCGAGCTGTTCCAGGCGGGCGAGGATGGAGGCGTTGGTGCTTTGGTTGGTGAGGGCGAGGGCGAGGGCTTGAAGAGTGACCATGGACACCCACAGGTCCGAAAGGTCGGCATCGTGGGCGTCGGCGTGAGCGCGGAGGTCCTCCGTCCCGTCGACGGAAGAGGCGGGGTTTTGGCGGGTGGTGACAGTCATGGCGTTGAGGTTCCGGCGGCACGTCGGCGGGCGGAGCGGCAGGTCGGACCAATGATACCGCTAGGGTATCGGGTAGCCGGTGAGGGAACGACCACGGGGAATAAGGCTTCCGTCGGGCTGTCGTCGGGCGGCGGGGTTGGCGAGATCGGATGAGGGGAAGGGGAGAGAGAGAGGTAGACGGGAGGGAGAGAGATAGAGAGAAAGAGAGAGAGGGAAAAGGGGAGCAGCCCCACTTTTACTAAAGTGATCCAAAGATACCAATTAGGTTTTGAAGATGACCTCTTATACTATGAGGTCTCCCCATTACATTACCAAAATACCCTTTACCAAAATAATAAAACACTAAGCCCACCCAACCCCATTGCTAACGCTTGTTCCGCTGTCGCCGTTGGTACCGTCGGACGACAACCTCCCGCTGCCGCCTGTCCCGCTAACGCCTGCTACGGTGTCGTCGTTAGTAACGTCGGGCGACACCGACGCGCGTGCTGCTCCTATGTCGCCCGCTCCGCGAGCTCGCTGCGCGTACACCAGCCAAGGCTGTTCGTCCTCTTGCAAGTCAGTAACATTCTGCTTGACAGAAAAGACCCACTTGCATCCCACGACGGTTTTCCCTTTGGGAAGCAGTACCAAGTCCCATGTGTGATTTTTATCTAGAGCATGCATCTCTTCCAGCATAGCCGCCTTCCACCTGTCATCAGGACGGGCATCCTGCCACGATGTAGGAATGGAGGTAGCAGAGAAGGAAGAGACAAGCTCTATGGGAAGCCGTTAGAGACGAATAAGAGACGAGCTGGGATAACAGGTGTTGAGTAGAGGTACCTTCCCTTAGGGTAATAGACCCTGACGACGGATCAGCGGCCGGCTTTAGGATTCTGATAGGAGCTCGTGTATTTGTTCCAGTAGAATGACGAGAGTAGACCTGTAGGGGTTTGACCAGAGGAGCAGTAGGGGGTTTGACCTGAGGAGCAGTAAGGGTGGGCACAGGAGGCATAAGAGACGGGGTCGAGTGAAGAGGAAACAATGGAGGAATGGGTAACGGGGTGGTGGACAGAGTCGAAAGAGAATCAATGGAAGGAACGGAGCTCACTTCCAACGTAGGAGAAGTCCCCCCCTGAAGTGAGGGCCCGCAATAGCTCTCAAATTCATGGAACGTGACATCTTTAGTTACGAAAACCTTCCTGTGAACAGGGTCATAACATTTGTAACCCTTTTGGGCCGAAGAATAGCCGATAAAGACACTTGTGCGCACGAGCATCAAGTTTAGACCTGTGATAAATATGGACAAAACAAACACAGCCGAAAACTCGATGTTGCAGATTTGTAGGAGACACCCGAAGGGTGTGAAGGGGATTAGTATACCCGAGGACACGGGAGGGCATACGATTAATACGGTAAACGGCAGTGAGAATGACATCCCCCCAATAATACTTAGGAAGGTGCATTTGGAGTAGAAGACACCAGATAACTTCCAAAAGGTGGCGATTTTTTCGTTCAGCCACCCCATTTTGAGGGGGGTAGTAAACACAAGATGTTTGATGGATAATGTCATGATGAGCAAGATAGTGTTCAAATTTAGAATCAAAGTACTCACGACCATTATCAGTCCGAAGAATTTTGATAGAGACATCAAATTGCGTAGAAACCATTTTATGAAAACACTGAAATAAGGGGAAAACTTCATCTTTAGTCTTCATCAGGTATACCCAAGTTGTGCGGCAGAAACAATCAATAAAATTTGCAAACCAACGACAACCAGAAATAGAAGCAACAAGGCAAGACCCCCAAACATCACTATGTATAAGATGAAAAGGAGCAGAACTAGGAGAAGAAACATTATTAAAAGCAGTACGATGATGTTTCCCAAGTTCACAAGCATCACAATGAAAATTATCAACTAAGACAGTAGGTAAAGTAGAAAATAAGCGTTACATAGACATAATAGAAGGATGTCCAAGACGACAATGCCAAGACTTCAAAGTGACCGCCTGATCAACATGAAGAGCTTGAGGAGATGAAGCTGGGGTGGAAGAATCAAACACGTAGAGCCCATCCACTAGATTACCAGAGCTCAAACACGTAGAGCCCATCCACTAGATTACCAGAGCCAATCACCGTTCCCGTCTTCAGGTCCTGGAAAACACAGGAAGAGGGAAAAAATGTCGCAGAATAATTCATAGAGTTAGTCAAATGACTGATGGAGAGAAGGTTGCGAGTAAATTTATGCACATGAAGGACAAAAGAAAGAGTAAGAGAGGAGCAGGATATGGTTCCTTTCCCAGCAATCGAAGACAAGGAACCATCCGCAATGCTCACTTTGTCCCTACCAGACAAAGCAAGGTAAAACACAAAACCTGTAGGAGAGCCGGTCATATGATCCGTGGCTCCAGAATCAATAATCTAGTGAGTGTAGGGACGAGAAGATGCATTATGAGCACCTGAAGGCCCCTGATGGGCATTGGAAGACGAGGACACAGAAGGCTCCAGAGATTGGCCCTGCATCAGGCGGCGGAAGGCATGGATCTCATCAGCAGACAGAGCCAGAGGAGGGGCAGGCAGGATAGGGAGAGGTGGAGTCTCCTCCGAGGCATCAGATAGGTGGGCAGAGCGGGACTGAGTAGAGAGACCTTGGGAGCGACCAGACCCACGACTGCCACGCGGTAGAGAACCCCCACGGGGCGTGGGAAAACTGTGGAGACGAAAACAGGTGGCCCTGGTATGACGAGACTTCCCGCAGTAATCACTGAGCAAATGATCTTTGTCAAGGGACTTGGGCCTGGAATCTCGAGGAGCTCTACTCTCAAACTGAACAGCCAGGGCAGAACCTTCCAGAGCAGTATCGGGAGTCCACGTCTGTCGCCTATCAAATTCTTGTTGAACGAGACTGAAAACCTCCGGAAGGGAGGGCAGAGGAGTGCGCCCAAGGATCTGAACACTGATTTGATCAAAATCCCGATGCAGACCATGAAGAAACTCAAAAACGCGGTTCCTGTCTTCACGAGCTCAGACAAGGAGCTCATCCGCAGGAGACGTGAGAGTGAGATGGTCGAATTGATCATACTCTTGATACTGCTGAGTGAACTCCAGGTAATAGACAGAGGGAGGGAGATCACCCTGACGAAGGAGAAATATCTTCCGCCGCAGCTGATAAATCTGGGCGGCGTTGCCCCGGCAGGTGTAAGTGGCCTCAACCCTCTTCCAAATATCTGCGGCGGTCTCTAAAAAAAGATAATTCCGGGCAATAGAGTTAGTCATGGAGTTAGTCAGCCAAGACATAACGAGGGAATTCTCAGATTCCCACTGGGCCCAGTCAGAAGAACCCGGGGCAGGTGCCGGAATCGTGCCCTGAACATAACCGTACAACCGCCGTCTCTTCAAGGCTAGAGTAATAGCCCGAGACCACGGAAGAAAGTTTGAGCCGTCCAAACACATCGTCGTGATTTGAGGAGTATTGTGATCATGACCGGTTCGAGTGGAGCCTCTAGACATCACTGTGGCTGAGGAAACGCTGGCACCGGAAGAGAGAGAGGTCGAGTCGTCCGTCCCCGACATGATGGTCCAATAATAGAAATCGAGGAGCCAAAGAAGGAACACGACAAACACCTAGATAGAAACTAGAGTTGCCTCATAGAGTGAGGAACGACAACACGGTCATGCAGGAACCTCCAAGACAGTGCAACACCGGAAATGACATCAGATTAGGACCGCATTTCCGGTGTCAAGAAAAAGGCGCTGCTGCGACGAAGGGAGGACTGCGGGCTGGAGGAAGCTGCGGGCGAGGAGGACTGCGGGCTGGAGGAAGCTGCGGTGAGGACTGCGGGCTGGAGTAAGCTGCGGGCTGCGGCTTACGGAAGTCGGAAGAGCTGCGACTGCGGAAGCGGAAGCGCGAAAGATGCGGACGACGCGGGCTGCGGAAGTCACGGATGCGTGAGGGCTGGTGGAAGGAGATCGACGATCAACGAGGACTACGATCTGTTGCTATAGGATCGACGATGGCAGCGGAAACACGAGGAGATGGCGGATCGGAGCCCTTGGGAGAAACCCTACGGCTCGATACCATGTTGAAAGGAGAGAAAATTGAATTCTATTATTCATCCATAGAGGGTTTATATAAGAGTTACAAGATATACCCAACACAGATAAATAATGTGGGACTAAGACGCCTTACAAGAAATAACACTAATAATAATAATAATCTCTACAACATGTAATATTAATTTATTTCTCTTGTTTTTGTGTGAATGCATTCGGGTACTTGCATGCTTCATTGTATTTATTTTTTGTATTTTTGAAAATGGTTTATGCTTCATTTTGGTGGAAGAACCTCAGAGGTAATGAATGGATTTTGTCCATTCGTATACTACATAGATATACATTATATGCAGTTATTGAGTTGCGGTTGATTGACTTATATGTGAAAAATCAGGACAAAGGGGCAGAAGGTAGAGGAAAAATTGCTCGAATCCGAAGGCGGCTTCTTTTAGTCGAAGTTGAGGAATGGATATTGCAATTCCAAGCATGCTTGGAACAGGGAATGGTAAATTTTTAATGCCAGAATTATTATAGTAGCTTATCATTGTTTAGGTGGTGATATATACCGTTATAGTGTTTTGTTTCTAATTTCTTTCTATTTAAAGGTTTTAATGAATGTTTTTTGTCTTTCTTTTCTTCCTGGGTCATTTTCTTATAATTTCACTATGATTTGAGGTCTTATTCTGTAAGCAATTTATATTCAAGCCATTTTTTTATTAGGGTTGGGCATAATGGATCATGTTTATTAAAGGCCAAACAAAAAGCCCATTCTTGAGCCCATGTATTCTTTTCTATTTTTTTAGTTTAGTTCCACATCTCTAGTTGAAATTTGTGGCAAGTGGCAACCACCATGAATGTATATATAGAAGTGAAAGTTGTAATACAATACTTTTTATATTTCAAATTCTCGCATGGTATCAGAAGCATGCAAAATTTTTTCACTGCGCTCACTCGTGTACAACTTTTTATCCCGTTGGAAAACTCTTCCGCGCTACTTGCGGATGCGCCATAACTCCATCTTGAGCGACCAGACCCTCTTGCGTGAACACTTCCTTTCTCGCACGAACACTCCTGGTCTCATATGAATACTCTTGTTCTCGCACGAGAGCTCCTTGAACACCAAATTCCCGCTGTTCTCTCGCAAGCTTGCCCAATTTGCAAGTATCGCATGATCCAACTCCTCTTGCGTGTGCTCTGTTCCAAGAGTGGACATGAGTTGATCTTACGTAGGCTTGTTGATTCCGAGTTCCTTCTCGCGCAAACTGCAGAGCTCTCACTCCTGTTATTGTGAAAACCTTCTTCCGATTCCGCGTTCCTTCATACACAAAGTTCCTGCGTCAACTATTGCCGATCCAATGCTCCTCGCGCAAACTACAAACTTCTCATGCGAAAACCCCTAAGGTCTCCCGCTCTCATGCAACAGAGCTCTCATCGAGTTCATTGTCAGAACTCACATCTGCGCTCTCTACACTCTGGTCTCTCACAGATTCTTGGCTTTTCAAAACTCTGTTTTCAACTGTATCATAGTAATTTTTTGTTCGGGTGGAGTGCTTGTGCTGAACAATGGGAATACCCGCACCCATTCCCACTATCAAGCTACTCACTTGCTCTTACTCCCACATCCCTTTGTAGTGCCTCCAGAAATATTAACACATCCAAGTTAACTAGACCCGACTATGTCAATTGGAGTGTTTCCTTCTTCCTTATGCACTTTCAACACAAGAGACATCATCTCACATATGTCCCTCTCTACTCTACAATTCCCGCCTATGCCATGGAAATGTCAGTGATGCTCTTGTACGCACATGGTTAGCTAATAGTCTTTCCGATGCCTATTTATCTATTATTTGTCATGATGAGACCATAAAGTCTGCTTAAGATCATCTTGCTACTCTTTACTCCAAAGGAGCTAAAACATCTCGAATCTACACTCTGTATTCGGATCTTTTTGTTAGATCAACCCTCTCTTCCGTCTCTGCCTACCTGGAAGTTCAGTCTCTCGGTGCGGAATTTCTAGAAAACCCGCATTTCTCTTCCAATCTTGCAACACAACAAAAGAACTTTGAGGAGATCCTTGTTGTATGTTTTCTTTAGCGACTTCCAGAGTCATATGAGATGATACGCCAACAAATTTTTGGAGAACCTGTCATTCCCACATTGGATGCAACATCCACTCGTGTTTTCACAATGATCCATCTTTTGAGTTGAGCCCCGATAGTGACTTCTCCACCCTCCATGAATTATGCTCATACTGCTTATTGTGGAGCACATTGTGGACGTGGAGGCTGCACTGGAGGACATGGGAAGCGTCGTTCCATATGATCTCACTATGACAAGATTGGTCATCTTATCATCGTTGTTTTGTGAAGCATCCTCATCTTCGACCTCATGCTCATATCTGTGCTGCTGAGTCTAAAACTTCTTTGTAGACCTTTTCCAATCAACCATCATAGTCGGTCATATGGTTCTCCTCTGCACGTATTGATTCCCTCACGTTCGAGAACTCTGCTTTCATTGCCACTTCTTCAGGTAACATGTGTGTTGCTGCGCATGGTAAATAGCTCATCAACTCAAGAGCCAACAACCATATGACTAATTTTCTCGCCTTCACTCACCTCGAGAAGGATACCTGGTTACCACTGGTGATTGTCGTTGATGGCTCTCGCACTCTAGTTTGGGCAACAATTCTCATCTCAAACTAGAGAATGCTCTATATGTCCCTAATTTTTCTTGCAATCTGTTTTCAGTTAGTGCAATTACTAAACAATTCCAATGTTGTGGCTTATTCTTTCCTACTCATTATTGTTTTCAGGACTTTCAATTGAAGAAGACAACCGTTACCGGGACTGATCTTGAAGGGGCCTCTACTATCTGGACGATCTTCTTATATTCTCAACATGTACCCCAATTGTCGCTCTACTTCAGTGGTATCAACATCTTGGTCATTCTCCTATTAGTCTTCTTCATCAACTTCTCCTGTCTTTTGATTCTGAGTTTGTATTAGAATGGGAAGATTGCCAATATGGTAAGGATCACTGCACTAGTTTTCCTGTCATACTATGTAAATGTTCTACGAGTCCTTTCAATCTTATTCACTCGGATCGTTGGGGTCCCAATCCTATTAAGTATGTAGGTGGGGGGATTATGTACTTTGTTACCTTTATCGATGATTTTTCTAGATGTATTTAGGTTTATCTCTTAAAGGAGAGATCTGAAATATTCAATGTTTTAAAAGCTTTCTACAATGAAATTCTTACTGAATTTGGTATTTCTCTAAAAAGTCATATAAATAATGCCTAAGGAATACATGGGCCAACCATTTTCTTCCTTTTGTACTTCACATGGTATCACCGATCAACCCATTTGTGCACATACATCATAACGAACAAGGTGACAAAGGGGAAGAATCGTCATCTCTCGATGTTTCCCGAACATTATCGGATGAATGTTCTCAGATCCTATTTGGGTCATTATGTTCTCATTGCTTATTTTCTCGTTAATTGTATGCTATCTTCTACTCTTCAGGGGAAGACAAAATTTTATTTTCTTCATCGAGATTGCACCCGTTTTCCTCCCAATCATTATGTTTTTTGGATGCAATGTCTTTATTCACACTACACCAAATGTATTTTCGTGGTTACTCTCTTACTCAGAAGAGTTATCGTTGCATTAACTCTATGGTCCCTATCTCGAAACGTCAGTATGTTTCTGCTGATGTCATTTTCTTCAAACCTACTACCTATTTCTTCAAGGAATGCAACTCTCTTCCTTATGACTTTGTTTCATCTCTTCCTATCATTCATGCTTTTCATTTGAAATCCCTCATCCTCTCATCCTTTCATCGTACCTTTCCCTCATCATTATGAAAGATGTCCTACTCTTACCATTCCTATACCTCCTTCCACTCATGCTACCCCCACGAATGTTCTTAGGCCAGCTCTCTCTCCTTTGGAAGGTTCAATGGCTTTAGATGCCTTAAATCAGGACGTTCTAGTTACTCTAAGATAAGGGGTTCGAATGTGCGCACACCTTTCTATTGCTAATGTTGTTTCTTATGCAAATGTCAGTCTTTCTTGCAGCCGATTCCTTAGCATTATCTGCCACCACTGTTCCTTCAATATATCAAGAAGCTCTCTCTATCCCCTGTTGGAAAGCGATCATGGATGAGGAGATCACTGCTTTGAAATCACGAGGTATTCGGGCTCTCGTTCATACAATACATGAAGTGAAAGGTGTAATACTCATTGATTGATATAATACTTTTATATTTCACATTTTCACAATGTTATAGAAATTTGAATTTTAATTTGAATTTGTGATCGGCAATAGCCGTTAATGTTAGTTGTGTGCGCTATACTTGTTCCCTCTATGTGATTTATTACCATGCACCCTAATTTTAGGGGAGTAGAAATACTCCTTTATGTGGCTGTGAATGGCATGCTATCGATTGTTCTGTTTTCCCCGCTCTTCCCCTTTCTATGCCGTGGAACTCTTCCTTTTGAAGACTCCTTATCTGTTTCTTGTTCAGGCCCCGGCGCTAGGGAAGTCACCTGCAAATGAATTAGAAGATAATTAGATGTGAAACAGATCAACCCAGCAAAACCCTATTTTGGGAGATCCTGCTTTGACAAATGTGTGATTTTAGGGAGATTGGTGTACAGAGACTTCCCCTGTGTTATAGAGATCCCATTCTCATGATCTAAACTCGTGATTTCAAAGTCTTATTGGACGTAACTAACATTTTCATCATCTTAGGAAAGGCTGTACCAGTGTATTGACTTCCTACCCATGTAGGTTCTTGAGAGGTGGTGATAAATGTAGCGTTAACATGATTCAAACCCATAACCTCTTGGTCAACATGGAGGCAACCTAATGACTGTTTTTGGTGCACCTTAAGCCTATGCTGATGCTTACAATTCATTTTAATTGTGATGTTCAAAAGGTCTCATCACAGAAGTCATATTATTCTCTACTTTCAGCTGAATGGAAAGCTGATATCCCACATGTACATGCCCCACTGCAAGGCGTAAGTCCAAGTTTGTAAATGCTGACTTATTACTATAATAGATTATATATAGATGACCTCAACCAGGAATGTCTTGTCTACTTTTCTGTTCCAGTGTTCAGAGTTTATGATCAGTTTGAAGTTTCCTTTAGATGATAAACATCCATTTTACCTTGAAAGTCTGGTTTAAGCATTGGAAAACATTTTTTACTGTTGGAGGAAGAAAGAAGAAAAGTAGAGAAGAAGCTAATTGATTATGAATTTTTTGTTTGTTTGAGAATTTCATATTATATTGCATTAACTATGAATTTGTATTTCAATTGGTGATTTATGCAATTATGTTTGATGTTTTATTATTTTGAGGACTTTTAATTACATTTGTGAGATTATACATATAAATTTATTATATTTAATACAACGTATCCCGCCGCACCCGTATCCTTATTTTTTAATTTTGGCGTACCGACGTACCGGATACGTATCGTACCCAGTACTCGTACCCGTACCGGTGCTTCCTAGGAGGGCGTCGATGCAGGAAAGGTGGAAGCGAACAATGTCTTGGCGTGTGCGTGCATGCAGAGGCCGACCTGCGTGGATCCAACCAGTGAAGATGATCGCTGGAGGGCGTCGATCAACCAGGACGACGGCTGGACGATCGCGTGAGGCTCCCTTATGGCTAGACGATTGCATGACGAAGGTGTGAATCTGGAGATACGTTGTTGAGCGGGTGCATCTGAGAAATCGGCAATGGGGAGAGTCGCTGGGCTCGAGAGCTTCCGTGTATTGACCGTGTCTCGATGCAGGAAAGGCGTCTGAGAGATCTTTCCGTGAAAACCAGAGGCGAAAAACCTAGAGAACTTTGCGTCGACTGTTCTCTTTTTTTTGATATGTGGCTGGATCGGGCGAAAGAGAGGAGGAACAGAGCTCTGATACTAAGATGTTACGAGCCTATCCCGTAACGTCGTTGGAGGTGGCAGTGGAGGCGGAGATACATGTGTAGACGAGCTCGAAGAATGCGAGGGGAGAGGAAGAAGGTGAGCGGTGCTCAACCCTAATCCTAGAAATGAGAAAAAAGAGAGAGCTAGAGAGAGAAAACTTAGAGAGATAAAGAGAGTTCGATTAATTCATTTCATGACCCAAGGGGGTCTATATATAATATTACAAAAATGACTTGACAAGACTCGACTCCTAATGACTCATGATGACTCTACTCGATAACAATGACTCGACTCGATAAGACTTAACTCATATAACTCAAAATAACATAATTAAATATGCAATAACATAATTAAATATGTGTAACATAATCGGTGACGAATACTGGGCACCTATAACAACGACTCATTGTTTATGTTTTTAAATTGCGTTCTATGTGGATCACTTATACGAGTTGCGTTGAGTTTCATTCAACTATTGAATCAGTTAACTCAAATATTTAATCAGTTGACATAAAGTCGTTCATCTTACATTCGTTTTCTGTGCTCGCGCTCATTAAGATCTTATATGTGTCGTCATTCTTAATCATACACTAAGCTTTACATCAATCCTCATATTAGATATACATGCTGATATCAGGATCATTACTTGTATACCTTCGTTGCTATCCAATCGAATGGGTATATTATCATTTAAAGCCATAAAACATTTTATTTCAAGGCTCCAATATAACTACATACTGCCCTCATTCCTGACAGATAATTCTATAGTCATGAATCATGTATCCATCTAATTATCTATAGCTCATTCGCATACATATAATAAACACATTGCTTTATTCAAATATCTAATTATGCTTTTCACATTTGTTTTTGGCCTTCACCTAGTTACTCTTTCGTCATATTAAATTATGTAATCATCATATCAAACCAAGTGCATTCATTTATTCATTTGCATTTTTCTTATTCAAATTTCTGATATATCTTAGGCTTTGGCTTAGTTCATAACGGTTAGTTAATTATGTCCATTGATACATAACACTTAATTAGTTATTGATACATGATGCAGGCTACCGTATCAGCACGCGCAAGGTAAATTTTCACACCAAAAAAATCTTAAATCCGACAAGAGAGAAACACTTGCCGACAAACGAAGGTTCGCTACACCTCTATAGACCGTACAAGGGCTAGTGGCCAATGTCCGAGTCAAGCGAAAATGGACCTATACGATCCGGACAATTAAGCTTATCCTTAGATATTAGCCGCATACATTCACAAGTCCAAATGAAGATAACTCGGACTAAAATAGCGATTCAAAACAAGTCAAAACAGCCCCAAAGTAAAATCGATACGAAGGTATACCAAATCTCGTGAAACAAATGCGAAATCAAGGATTGAACAACCCGATTTCGCAAAACGTCAAGAGACCTACCCGACACAATATTATCGAAGAAATCCGGACAATATTAATACCTTAAATTCGGATTTATTACGCGCAACGATTCAATAGTTAAGATAAATATTTCAGTCCACAAATCCATCACAATCTCGCACTAACGTAGACGAATCTCACAAGAGAGAAGGGGGAGGGATTACCCAAAACCAGCGAGATGAACGCATGAGAAGATTAGTGGAAGGGTCACACTTCCACGGGAGCCGTCAGAGTCGCGCCGGATGGTGGATTGAAATCGTCCTTCCCCGAAAGTCGCCGGAGAGGAGCCGAATGGAGGCTCGGAATGGCGGCAGCAGCAACAGGACGGTTGGCGGCTGCAGGAATTCGGTGAGGGAGGCCGAGAGAGTGTGGCGGCTGTAGGGAGGCGGAGGCTTGCAGCGTCACACAGCAGGGGGAAGACGAAGAGCGACGACGAGCCCTCGCACCTGCGGAATAAGGGGCGGCTGCGTCGCACAGCACGCCGAGCGGCGAGGAGGCGAGTCTCACGCCTGATGGACGACAGAGGAGGTGGCGGCGAGTCTCACGCCGGACGGAGAGGGGCGGTGGCTGCGTCGCTCTGCACGCCAAGGTAGCGGCGATGGGGCACCGAAACCTAAGGAGAGAGGAGAAAAATATCTCACGGGTTTTTTTTTCTTAGCAGCAAAAATCCTCATCTCATTACTCCTCAAGCCTTTTATAGTTTTATTTTTTCAGATAAGCCAATAAACTAAAGCCATTAAACCCAAATTAAACTAAAAACTGAATTTAAAAAAAAAACCATGCGACTAAATTAATGTAAACATTAAATTAACTAAGCGGCCGCACGGGGTCGTGTGCGAGGATCGTAGCGACGGGTATCTTCATTAACTTGAATGATGCGGTGAACGGGCGCGAGCGGAAGTTGTCACGGCATCGTCCGTCAGACTCTTCAAATGTAAGGTTGCGGCATCGATCAAAATAGTGTCTCGTGTCGGCGACGACAAGGAACTCGTCACGAACACGGTTACGAACATATGGTGGGACGTCGTCGCCACCAATACATAATACTTAATTAATTACTTTCACTATGCGTGCACGAGTGTTGTTCAATACGAAGACTATAACATTCATAAGCATCTTAATCATTAAGTATGTTTCTGACAATTAGAATTTCATCAATTAAATCCTTCGTAACTGTTAGAAAAGTCCATGTAAAGGCCCATATTGGGGCCCATTTAGTTTCTTCTTTCTTCTTTATTTACTTTAGTCCCACACCATGTATAGGGGACTTCTCTCTCTTTCTTCCTCCTGTATATATGTATTCATACTTTGTATTTGAGATATAGAGAAATTTATACAAGGTTTGACTCTCGTCTACATGATATCAGAGCGTTCGGTCTAAATCCGCGGTCTCCAAAATTTCTGACCGCCAGCCCTCTGCTAGCTCCTTCCTTGCAGTCTCCAAAATTTCTGACCGCAGCTCCCTTGCGGGCTCCCTCTCCTTCCCGCAACTTCTTCTCCTCGACTCTCTTATAGCCTCCTCCCTTCTGACAAGTGGCCCCCGCTCCTCCTGCTCGCTGCCGCTGCTCGCGCGATCTCCCTGTCGTGCTCGCTGTCTCCCTGCCGCTGCTCGCGCTGTCTCCCTGTCCTGCTCGCTCTCTCCCCGCCCCTGCTCGCGCAATCTCTGTTGTGCTCGGGTGATCTCTCTGTCTAACCGCAACCACCAGCTGCCTCCTCTCTCAGCGGTCTTACCGTGCTCTTCCAGCGGTCTCCCAGCTGTCGCTGCTCCCGTGATCCCACGCCGTCTCCCGGCTGCCGCTGCTCGCGCAATCCCGCGCTGTCTCCCTCTGCTCGTGCGATCTCGCGCCGTCTCCACCTCGCTGTCCACCTCCCGCAATCTCCCGCTGCTCACGTAATCCCGCGCCATCTCCCGCTGCTCACGTAATCCCGCGCGGTCACTACTCGCGCCTCTCAGCGGTCTCCCTTGCTCGCTGCGGTCTCTGCTCGCTTCTGCGATCGTACCTGTTGTCTATGGGATCCTCGACGGAGTCTTCAGAGCTGCCTGCATCTACTCCTACAGTCCGCTTGGTTCTTACTCTTGAGGTGCGTGATGAGTTGAGGATCACCACCATCTCCCTTACTGGGAAGAAGAACTTTGTTGAATGGGTGCATTCTGTCCGAAGGGTACTTCAATCTAATGGACTTCTTCATCATCTCACTAAGGATCCTCCTTCTGCTCCTACGGATGACTGGCTACCGGACGATGGCCGTGTTCAGACTTGGCTTCTCAACTCCCTTGATGGCGAACCTTACCGCATGACCATGTATCACGAGACGGCCAAGGCAATGTGGGATGAGCTCCATTCTCTTTACTCCGACAAGGACAGTCTCCAGCACCTATATGACATCATCACGGATCTTCAGACTCTTAACACTGGCGGTGCTGACTTGACCTCATTTGTTGCTCAGGCTAAAACTCTGGCTGAAGCCTGGATCCGACATCAGCCCGCTACTACGGATCTCGCTGCCCAACGTGCTCAGAAGGAAGCAGTTTGTATTGCCATGATGATGGCTCGTGTCCCCCCTCATCTTCAGAGCATTCGAGCTCAGATCCTTTCGTCTGCTGCTATTCCCTCACTCTCCGAAGTGTGCTCCATGCTAATAAAGGTATCACCACCTCCTGATATTACTGGACCTCCCTCACCGACCCTATTTCAGCAATCTTCTGCGCCATTACTATCTCTCCCTTCTCCTGCTCGTGGAGGACGTTCAGGGTCTCGGGGAAGGGGTCGCGGTGGCCGGCCACGTCCTAAGTGTTCCTTTTGTGGTAGGAATGGACACCTTGAGGCGACTTGCTACCACAAACATGGTCTTCCTCCTCGTCCGATTGCTTCTGTTGCTGCCGACAGTCCTTCAGCCACTCGTGCTGATCTTGAAGAAGCCCGCCTCCAGCTACAGCAACTCCATGACATGCTCAGCCGCCCGTCTGCCTCCGCTAGCTCCATCTCCAATGAAGTCATCACTTGTCTCTCCACTAGTCCACGCTGGATAGTGGATTCAGGTGCTACTCACCATATTACCTCGATGAAGCCACATCAATACTTGGATTCTCCGTATCCTAAGTATATCACAGTGGCCAATGGAGAAACCGTTCCTGTCTCCGGCTCTACTGATATCCTCCTTAATGCCTCTCTCTCTCTCTCTCTCTCTCTCTCTCTCTCTCTCTCTCTCTCTACTCGGCTCTTCATATCCCGGGCTCCCCGTTTAATTTACTTTCCTTCAGTCGCCTCACTGCCGATTTGGATTGCTCAGTAACATTCATACCTTCTTCTTTTCTGATGCAGGATCGACGGACGCAGAGTATCATTGGTAAGGGACGACTGCAAAACGGGCTCTACCTTCTTGATATTTCTCCTACCATCCTCTCCTTAGTCTCCTTCGTTGATTGACATCAGCGTCTTGGGCATGCCCCTCTTCTAGTCCTTCAGAAGGCTCTCCCAGACATCTCTCTTCCTGCTTTTAAGTGTGACTCATGTATTTTGGGGAAACAACATCGTTCCTCTTTTCCTTCTCATTGTACTCGGAGCTCTGCTCCTTTTGTTTTAGTACATTCCGTTGTTTGGGGCCCATACAAAATTACTAGTATCTCTGGTTATCGCTATTTATCACCTTTATTGATGATTATTCTCGCACAACATGGTTGTATTTACTTCGTGATCGCTCCGAGCTTCCCCGTGTATTCCGCGCTTTCGTTCTTGAGATTCGTACGTAGTTTTCCGAAAACATAAAAACTCTCAGGACAGATAACGCTCGCGAATATACTAGCCATGAATTTACTAATCTCTGCTCTGAATTTGTGATCATTCACCAGACGTCGTGTGCCTATACCCCCCAATAAAACGGCGTTGCTGAACAGAAAAATAGACATTTGCTCGATGTTGCGCTCTCTCATGATTCACATGTAGGTACCCAAAGCCTATTAGAACTTTGCGCTATCTACGACCTGTTATCTCATTAATCGCCTACCTTCCTCCGTCCTCCAAAATGCTACTCTGTTTAGCCTCCTTTTCCCTTATACTCCGGCATTCTCTCTCACACCCCGCATATTTGGTTGTACCTGCTACGTTCACCTACTTGGTCCGTCCACGGACAAGTTGGCTCCCCGGGCGGTCAAACACATGTTTGTCGGCTATTCACGTACTCAGAAAGGCTATGTCTACTGCTCTCCTGCTACCCACAAAGTGACCGTTTCTGCTGATGTTACCTTCCGGGAGGATCAACCTTTCTTCTCCGCCCCAACCCCACCTCTTCCATCACAATCTTTCCCTCGAGCTGTCATTCCCGTTACCACTCCTCTACCACTACTCCTTCCTGACTCGGTTCCTGCTCTCCACAAGCCACCTCTTATCCGTGTCTACACCCGTCGCCCTCCTCGCTCCGTTTCCCAATGACGTCGGCTTCGACCTCTGACACTCTGCGCTCTGCTGATCCGGCATCGGCCTCCACCGCTCATCCCTTGGCGAACTATGTATCATTACATCGTCTCTCCCCACAGCTTCAAACCTTTGCTACTTCATTATCCTCTATTTCTATACCTAACTCTGTGCAGGAGGCTCTCCAACATCCAGGCTGGCGGGCAGCCATGGAAGAAGAAATGACAGCCCTATGGGCTAACCTGACATGGGACCTGGTCCCTCTCCCTCCAGACCAGACTCCTGTTAGGTGTAAATGGGTCTTTGTCATCAAGCATGCTCATGATGAGACAATTGACCGTCTGAAAGCCAGACTGGTGGCCCGTGGTTTTACCCAACAACAAGGTCTCGATTATAAGAAAACATTCTCTCCAGTTGCAAAGCTCACACAGTTCGTGTCCTCCCTTCTGTGACTGTGCATCGCCGATGACCCTTACATCAACTGGATATCAAGAATGCCTTTTTAAATGGTGACCTACAAGAAACAGTCTACTTGCAACAACCTCCCGGGTTTGAGACAACGGGGGAGTCCCGAGTTTGTCACCTTAAGAAGTCAATCTATGGTCTCAAACAATCCCCTCGGGCATGGTTTGACAAGTTCAGTAAGGCTGTTCGGGAAGTTGGCTTTACTCGGAGATCGACAGACTTCTCTATATTCACTCGACATCGAGCGACAGGAGCGGTTCTTCTGTTGGTTTATGTTGATGACATCCTAATCACTGGAGATGATTCAAAGCGAATACAAGTGGTCAAACAACTCCTTTAGCTCCGTTTTTCAAACAAAAGATCTGGGGAACCTTCGATACTTTCTTGGTCTTGAGACCGCGAGACGTCCTTTTGGACTTATTCTCTCTCAACGGAAGTACTGTCTCAATCTTCTTCAGGATGCTGGCTACTCTGGATGCAAGCCGATTAACACTCCTATGGATGCCAATCACAAGCTGAGTGCACATACCTCTGATGCTTATTGTTGGGAAAAAACTCCTTGTGATTTAACTTAACAAATTACTTATATGTAATTTTACTTCCTAGGAGTATTACCCTATTGTATAGAAAGGGTAAAATAGTCATTAGATGTCTTAGGTTGTCACACTCACCTTAAAGTGTCAAGACCAGGTCAGGGCAAACACAATTTGAGTTGAGTTAATAATTGCATCGAATAGAAGTCGACGCAACTTCGATTGGATGTCGACGTAACTCTGATTTAAAGTCGAAGCAAATCAATCTGTCTGTCGAAGTATAAAGTCAAGTCGACGCAACGTCGAAAGGATCTCGACGCAGGAGGAAGAGCCAGTCGAAGCTATCTTAGAAGTCGACGCAACTTCGACTTCAATTCGACGCAGAAGTTAAGAGATCAAGTCCAAGGCTTTAACTCGACGGGCACGTCGATAAATAATCGACGTAACTTCGACATCTGAGTTCAGCCAAAGCTAAGAAGAAATTCGAAACTACGTCGATAAGAATTCAGAGGTGCGTCGACATGAAGATTGATGAAGTCGACGCAGCGTAGAAGATCTTTGGTTCTAAGAGTCTCCTTATCAAAAGACTTAGGCACAGGTTGTGCATTCCTACCAGGGAGGTAGAAGAGTGGAGTACCCACATTTTGGGGAACCCCTATAAAATCTTGTGTCTTCTGGTTCATTTTCTGTGCTGTCCCCATTTATATCATACAACTTTTCTGTTTTTATATTTACTGCATTTAATTTATTCTGCCCCTTAGTGTTGCTGAAGCATAATACCCTAGTATTTTTATTGTTTGCATAGTTATGATAGAAAAGATTTTTAAATTTCTATTCACCCCCTCTAGAGAATTCTCAGAGGCACACTGTTCACTTTCAATTGGTATCAGAGGCAGGTTGATCATTAAAATGTTAACACCTTGATCAAAAGACTTCATACTCATTTATTTATTTTAAAATTAATTAAAACCTTTTTTTTAAATAAAATGAGTTCTAAGGATTATGCATCAACAAGACCTCCAGTGTGTAATCTGAACAAGTTTACACTCTGGAAGGCCAGAATAAAACTTTATATGAACTCTATTGATGAAAAAATTTTTAATGTCATCCTCACAGGTCTCCCAGTCTCAATAAGGGAAGATGCTAGTGGAAAAGTTACACAAACTACAGTCCCCAGAGCAGAATGGACTGATGCTGAGAAGAAGGTCAACACATGTGATACCAAAGCCATGAACATCCTGGTCTCAACCATGTCCGATGACATATTCCAAAAAGTTGCTGATTGCAACTCTGCCAAGAAAATCTGGGAATCTCTCTCCAGATTAGTTGAAGGGAGCTCTGATGAGAGAAAAGACAAAAAGTCACTTCTCATATCCCAATATGAGAACTTCAAGAAAAAGGCGGATGAAAGCATAACAGAAATGTATGACAGATTCAGCCTCATCATAAATGAGCTGTGTGAGGGCTTGACAAAGAAATTTCTCCGACAAAAATTAATGACAAGCTCCTCATGTGCTTCCCATGCACTTGGGACTATAAAATCTGGGCAATTAGAGATTCTAGATGCCTCAGAGAGATATCAACTGATGCTCTCCTGGGAAAGCTCAAGTCCTATGAGCTTCTACTGAAAAGCAGGACTGAGTCAGAAGCCCAGGAGAGAATATCAACTCCTAAAGAAAGGACTCTTGCATTAAAGACTGCTGAAGCAGAGTCCTCCACCACTGAAGAAGAGATGTTCAATCTCTTGGCTAAACGATTCAAGAGGTGGGTCAGGACAGAGGACTCCAGAAGGAAAGAGAGGAGTTCAAGCAAGTCAAGGTATGACAAAACTCCTAAACATGAGATTATTTGTTTTTCTTGCAGAAAACTAGGACACTTTGCCATTGAGTGTCCCGAGAAAGAAAAGAACAAGAACAACAAGCAGAGGAAGGAACACAAGAAGAAATCCTTCAGGAGGAAGGACAAGAAAGGAGGGAAAGGTTTCATTGCTGAAACCTTGAGTGATTCAGAATCTGAATCAAGCTCCTCCTCATCTGATGACGATGAAGAGTGTGGACCAGAAGAAACCTGCTTAATGGCTCTGGAAGACTCCACTGCTGAGAATGAGGTGACAATCTTTGATGACTGACTTTTCCTCAAGAGATTTTAAAGAATGCTTTAAAGAATTCTGTCAAGACTGTATTAATAACCAAAAGGAATTTAAAATAATCAGAACAGAACTAGAAAATCTTAGAAAAGATAACCTGTACTCAGTTAACTATAATCTGATTGATAAACTATATAAGAAAGAAAAGAATTATATATATTAGATAATGAAAATTCAGACCTAAAGAAAGAACTCACAAAGGCAAAAGCCTTTGAGGACTCCCTAAATGGAAGGAGTCAAAAGCTTAAAGATATCTCACAAAATCTCTCCAAGAGATTTGATCATCTTGATCAGGAATCACTACCATCCACTAGCACACCAATCCCTAGCAAACTTGGTTGGGAAAATCCTGTAGCATTATTTAGGTCTAGTCCTAATAATATGTCAGAATCATGTGAAGATCATAATAATAATAACCCTAATAAACTCACCGTATTTAATAGGGTAAACATTGGTAATCAACCAGGAATTTTAGGCAAACACCCCTTAGAAAAATCAAATAAATCGAATAGAACTCGACGCAATTTTAAAGATGCGTCGAATGCAACTCGACGGAGTTCAGCATATGCTTCGACATCAATTCGAAGCAAGTATGAGGGTGCGTCGAATTATATTCGACGCAACCAATACTCTGCATCGAATTATTATCGATAGAACTATGCAGACACATCGAATTACATTCGACGCAACTCTAAAGATGCGTCGATTTCTTCTCGACGCATGTTTCTTGCAAAAATTTATCAAACATCTAAACCACTCTCTACCTTTATTCCTAAGATGTTTCTGCTGTTCTAAACTTGGACATATAACCAAACATTGTTGGCATAATAATGCATCACTTCCTCACCTTAAGGAGTATACTGAAAGACCTTCTCACTCTTTCATAACTCCATATGATGATAGAAGAAAGAGACGCCAGCATGTGAGGGTCTATAGTAATGGTTGATTTCATGTGCAGAAGGGAGACTGTTCAACCACAAACCAACAGTGGTATCTGGACAGTGGATGCTCCGTGCATATGACTGTAGCAAAAGAACTGCTGGAGAACTTCAAGGCCAAGGAAGGGCTTAAGGTAATTTTTGGGAATTCTCACTCTGGTCAAACCAAAAGATATAGTTTGCTCAAGATTGGGGAAGTTTTTTTTCTAAGGTAGCTTATGTTGAAGGACTTCAACATAACCTAATCAGTATTAGCCAGCTATGTGATGGTGAAGACAAAGTTGTATTCACTAAGTCTTTGTGTCATATAGTTAGCTCTAGGACTGACCAAATAATATTGACTGGTCTTAGGAAAGGTAAGGTCTATGTTGTAGACTTTGTGTACACAAAGTCTGAGATCTGCCTATTCAACTCCCAGTTAGAAAACAGTTAGCTGTGACATAGGAGACTTAGTCACCTTAACTTTAAGACCATTGTCAAACTCTCCAAGCTCAACCTAGTAAGAGGCTTACCAACTGGTAACTTCAATAAAAACCATCCCTATAGAGCCTGCCAACTAGGAAAGCAGATCAAAGCATCATTCAAACCAATTGGTAAGAATGATTCCCCCAGAATCCTATTCCTGTTGCACATGGACCTATTTGGTCCTATCTCCACTCAAAGCTTAGCAGGTAAGTCCTATACTTTAGTCATTGTTGATGACTTTTCTAGGTTCAGCTGAGTGTTCTTTCTAAAAGCTAAGTCAGACACCTTCAAGATCCTCTCAAGATTCATTATACAGATTCAATCTGAATTCAATACTCAGGTTGCTGTGATCAGAAGTGATCATGGTACTGAGTTTGAAAATCAGTTAATGAATGGGATAAGGCAAAGCTTTTCAGCTTCTAGAACCCCCCAACAAAATGGGGTGCTGAAAGGAAAAATAGAACCCTAATTGAATTAGGAAGGACATTATTGGATGAATCCAACTTGCCAAAGTCCTTTTGGGCTGAGGCAGTAAATACTGCCAACTATGTTCTTAGAGGCACACCAATGGAATTTTGATAGAAAAGATTTTTAAATCTCTATTCACCCCCCTGAAAATTTTTATAGTGGTTCCCAGAGGACACTATGCAATAAAAATAGGGTACTTGGTAGGACATGAGAAAAGGCAGAGAATTTCTATTCCCCCCCCCCCCCCCCCCATATTTTGGGCTGAGGCACACTGTGCAATAAAAATACTAGGGTATTATGCTTCAGCAACACCAATGGACAATAAATTAAATGCAATAAATATAAAAACAGAAAAGCTGTATGATATAAATGGGGACAACACAGAAAATGAACAACCAGAAGACACAAGATATTATAGTGGTTCCCCAAAATGTGGGTACTCCATTCTTCTACCTCCCTGGTAGGAATGCACAACCTGTGCCTGAGTCCTTTGATAAGGAGACTCTTAGAACCAAAGATCTTTTGATAAGGAGATCTTGAACCACTGAGTCTTTTGATAAGGAGACTCTTAGAACCAAAGATCTTTTGATAAGGAGATCTTGAACCACTGAGTCTTTTGATAAGAAGACTCTTAGAACCAAAGATCTTTTGATAAATAGATCTTGAACCACTAAATCCTTTGGAAGAGGGATTCTTAAAACTCTTTCACAGTTGATGAAAATAGAAAGAAGAAGGTAAGAAGAAGAAGATAAAAATTCTGTTCTCAGAATTTTTCAGAAGCTTTGATGCTGCTTCTGTCTTTCTTTCACTGGATCTGAAATGATGAACCCTTGCTTATGATAGTGATGATTTGCAATGGTTGTTTTGCTTGATCCTTTTCTCTCAGCACTTGTTGTAGTTCTGCTGCTGTATGATGATGAAGATGGAGCAGCAGTATATTTTCCTGTGCTGAGAGTGCACTTGTATTTTCTTTCCATCTCTTAGGGTTGAAGGAGGAAGAAGGAGAAAACCCTAATCGACAGCACAAGATTTTTGTAATGAATGCTCATGTTTTCTTCTCTTCTCAGCCTACTTATTGTCCATCATTGAGTTTTGAATTTTTTTTCTAATTTTGGACAGACCTGAGAAGGAATTCTGATTGGGTACATTAATTCTTCTTTCTTCTTTTGTTCCCGACCCGTCCATCATATTTGAAAAACATTCCAAGAATGTTTTTGCCCTTCTGGAATGCTTCATTCCTTTCTTGGCAACAAACGAGCCGTTGGAGAACTGTCTTCAATCTGGTGGTCTTTCTGAAAATATGTTAGAGAGACAACTGGAAAGTCTTTCTTTTTCAGACTGTATTCGACGCTGCGTCGACTTCATCAATCTTCATGTCGACGCACCTCTGAGTTCTTATCGGCGTAGCTTCGAATTTCTTCTTAGCTTTGGCTGAACTCAGATGTCGACGTTACATCGATTACTTATCGACGTGCCCGTCGAGTTGAATCCTTGGACTTGATCTCTTAACTTCTGCGTCGAATTGAAGTCGAAGTTGCGTCGACTTCTAAGATAGCTTCGACTGGCTCTTCCTCCTGCGTCGAGATCCTTTCGACGTTGCGTCGACTTGACTCTATACTTCGACAGACAGATTGATTTGCTTCGACTTTAAATCAGAGTTACGTCGACATCCAATCGAAGTTGCGTCGACTTCTATTCGACGCAATTATTAACTCAACTCAAATTGTGCTTGCCCTGACCTGGTCTTGACACTTTAAGGTGAGTGTGACAACCTAAGACATCTAATGACTACTTTACCCTTTCTATACAATAGGGTAATACTCCTAGGAAGTAAAATCACTTATAAGTAATTTGTTAAGTTAAATCACAAGGAGTTTGCTTATCTTCCTCTTCCAAATCCAGAATACTATCGACGACTTGTTGGAAAACTAATTTACCTGACGGTCACGAGACCAGATTTATCCTTTGATGTTGGTGTTGTCAACCGGTTTATGCATTCCCCTCGCATGTCTCATCTTCAGGCCGTCGAACGCATCCTAAAATATCTAAAAACATCCCCTGCTCAAGGGTTGGTTTACAAAACCTCACCTTCTACTCTAACTTTGGTTGCGTATTCTGATGCAGATTATGTTGGTTCCCTGGATGATCAGCGGTCTACTAGTGGATTTTGTACCTACTTTGGAGGTCATCTTGTTACCTGGCGGAGTAATAAACAAGCTGTGTTTGCTCGAACTTCAGCTGAAGCGAAATACTGTTCGATGACATCAGTTGTCTCTGAACTCACATGGCTTGAAAGTCTCCTCGCTGATCTAAGAGTAAAACTTCCCTCACCAGCTATCTTACTATGTGACAGTCAAGCCGCTATACACATAGCTAAGAACCCGGTCTTCCACGAAAGAACGAAACACATTGAAGTGGACTGTCACTTCATCCGGGAGAAAGTTCAAATGAAGAAGTTAGAATTAAAGCATGTTTCCGGTACTGACCAAGTTGCCGATATTCTCACCAAGGCCCTACCAAGTACCCTATTTTATCAGTTCCTGTCCAAGCTGGGTGCCTACGACTTGTACGCTCCAGCTTGCGGGGGAGTGTTAGAAAAGTCCATGTAAAGGCCCATATTGGGGCCCAGTTAGTTTCTTCTTTCTTCTTTATTTACTTTATTCACACACCATGTATAGGGGACTTCTCTCTCTTTCTTCCTCCTATATATATGTATTCATACTTTGTATTTGAGATATAGAGAAATATATACATGGTTTGGCTCTCGTCTACATTAACCATAAATCATGACAATTGTACACATATCATCATAACCATATCAACTATTAATATTTCAATCATAATCACGTATTCTCATCAAGGTTGTCAGGATCGAGATCCTAGGCGAGATCGTTTCGAGGTTGGATCGGATCAGATCGTAAGATCGGATCGAGGATCGCAAGATCCTACAACATTCATAAATTAAGACAAAATATAAAATTGAATTTTGTATCATCCAATTACATGCTCAATTAACAAAAAAATCAATAAATTGAGCAGTATATGAATAATTATATTAATTTTTTTTTGAATAACTAAATCAAAAAGACAATATCATACTAAGTTCACTTTCAGTTTCAGGTAGGACACTCAATGTCTACTAACAATAAAAACAAATTTGGATTGATTGATTGGTGGAAGCCTGGAAATAGGAAGACGAACTGAGACTGATGGATTGGTGGAAGCCTAGAAATAGGAAGACGAACTGAGACTGATGGATTGCTCGTATGCTGGAAGCAGGAAGCTTGAATTGCTCGTATACTAGATTTCTAACCGCTAGATTACTCGTACGCTAGAAAGGAAGAGAAGACGTCGGCCTGAAAGTAGGAAGCATGAAGCCACTGGATTACCAACCACCGGATTGCTCATACGCAAAAATATAAGATAAGACACTGACACCACTTGAAATGGAACCTGGTAAGGAAGGAAAAGGAAGACATTGTCTGGACCGGAAGCAACCAAAGACGTCGCTCTTGGCCTTCGTTTGCAATCAGTAATCGACGCTTGGGATACGATAAAACAACATGATATGATTCTGTGATGGGGTATGAGGACGGGATTGGGATAAGGTTAAGCAATGGGTTATGGGCGTTGGACCAGTTGAATGATATCGGGATAGGGTTGGACATGTTTCTAGTTCCCTTTGTCCAGATCGGTAGAATCGGGTCGGGATCGCGATCCTAAAGATCCTAAGATCCGGATCGCGATCCCATCCGTAGATGTGTCGATTTAGATCCTAGGTAAGATCCAGATCGATTTACATAATCGGGGTCGTAGGATCGTAAGATCCTACGATCCGGATCGTGATGCTGATAACCATGATTCTCATAAATATATAACATCTTAAATGCATATAAAAGCATAATTAAATTTGTAGTATTTACCTCTGTCTTTACCTTTATATAATGTTGATGTTCACTCGTGCACTTGTCATGCTCACCTGTAATGAATTTAAATCAGTACAACATATATGAAATGTATCTACCATATCGTATAGTAAAGTATCTGAGTGGGGAGTGATGTCTTGACTCCCCTTTGGGTTGAGGCAGTTTTACCTCAACCGCTGCCTACGTACTTCGTATTCCCAGCTACACGGATTCAAACCCACATAGTTCTACCATATCGTATGGGTTGTCTTTTCGGACCATTCATCATACGTTATACTAATAAGACATCCAATATTTCTTGATAAGGCTCATTTCACATTTAATCCCATGAAGGTACAATATTCCATTAAGCCACAAGTTTTCCGCTAATGCATATTTATTTGGTAACAACACATTCATTTATCGCACCAAGGCACATTATGCACAAAGAGACACTTTATTTATTTTTTACTAAGGCACATAATTCCAACCACGACATAATATTTTCATAAAAGGCGCATAATTCGTCCGCTAAATGCACCAAGAGCTTAAGAAGATGAAAACATTAATTTAAACTCATGCTGATTACCAAGCTAAGTCTCATCTTAACATAAATGTATAAAGAAGAGAATCTAATGTCACTAATTTTTCCCCTGAAGGCACGCTTTGAAGAAAACATGGTAATTAGCAAGGGCTTAAAATGAGAAATAATTTAGTAAAGCATAAAGGTACAAGCCACCCTTAAATACTACAACCCACTGATTTGATTACACATAAGTTTGATTAAAACTGGTCTTTCAAAGTTGCCTTCATGCTTACTGTAGTAGGGAATCAACTGATAGCTTCTCTGCTTAATATCCAGGGGGAGAAGAGAAAAGGCAGAGAAGCTAATCCATATTAATAAAGGTATCATAAGCTCTAGATTATAATATTTACATTACCCTCACACTAAGGAGTAAGGAATAAAAGAAATTTAAGAGTGGAAATGTAAATCACCTTCAGCTACTCCAGAAAGAAAACAAAACCTTCTAAATTCCAAAGAATCCTTACTTGACACCCTCCTTTATCCAATGAATGGTTGCTACGCCCCAACATGGACGAAAATACGTGTCAAATCTAGGATTAGAGTTATCAGATAATCAGAAAAGAAGTAAAAGAATCCCAAATCCTTTAGGCTCTGTTTGGCTCCACATTTTTGCTCCGATCTGCCGCTATTTTTCTCACCGTCCCGCCAAACAGGAGAATTGATACGAGCAGTGCAAAAATCAACTGCCCTTGAGTCGCTGATAACCCACGATTCTGAGTCGTGATTTCGAACCACGACTGCCCGCAACGTTCCACGATTTCTCAGCACGCGCGTCGTCTTCCCCCTCGTTTCGTTGATTTCACGGAAGGGTTGGTGTCGGCGATTTCTGGTTCCCCTCGCGCAGTGATGGTCAACCTCATCATTCCACAGGCTCAAGAGTTTTCTTCCTCTTCTACTGCTGTTTACGATTCTCATTTTTCCATCTACATGCTCCCGTCGATCCCGCGTCTCGGCGTCGAGACTCCCGACGATGGTTTTCATGCCTCCGGAGAACTGATTTTTTCGGCGATGGTTTCTCTGGCACAAGGATCTGACTCCTCCGGCGAACTGATTCCTCCGGCGAACTGATTCTTCCGACGAACAGATTCCTCTGGCGATCTGACTTCTCCGACACAAGGATCTAACTTCTCCAGTGAACTGATTCCTCCAGCGATCTCACTCCTACGATGATCTAACTTCTCCGACGATCTAACTTCTCCGGCAATGTTTTCTTTCTTGATTTAAAAAAATTTACTTGTGTATTTATAATTATTAGCCAAATTATTAGCAAAATTTAAAAAACACTGAAAAAATACTTGATTGCAAATTATTGGCCAAATTATTGGCAAAAATTTACTTGCAAATTATTAACCAAATTATTAGCAGAAATAAGTGGATAATTATTAGCAAAAGTAAAATGGACTGCACACCACACTGTTGTTTTGCCGAACAGCTTAAACAGATTCTCCGTTTGAAACAACACTGGAAACGATATTCTTCCAAACAGTTTTATAGATTCTGTCACTACTTTGCAAAACAACTGATTATTCCACCACTTCTTCCCATCACAGCTTCTCCAGTCGCTGCAACTCAGCCTAACAGAACCTTAATCACATGAGTTGCCTGGAGGCATTTTACCCGGCCATCCTCGATGCATAATAAGAAATCTTAATCTCTTCAAATGTCATAACATTATTTATCAATGAATAAGCATTAATCATTAGTTTACTGGAAATCATAACCCTTGAAATCTGCCCACCAAATATCATATGAAACTTGCCATTAGATTTAAGACGGACAGGAGAAAAGGTGTTACCAGATACTAGAGTTAGATCCTCTCCATCCGCCTAGAACAAGTATAAGAGGATCAAGGTGAAGTTGTGTAATGCATAAAAAAAGAATTTTTCTGTTATCCAACCACAAACCGAGATGAACTTCACAAGAAGGGCCTCGACATCCAACCCAAACAAAGACCAATAACGTGTTGAAGGAATAGGATTTAGGGTTAGAGTTACGGAGAATCAGAGGGAGAGGGGGAGGTAGAATCACACCCGACAGCCGAACGGGTTGCATCGAGGCAATACGACGCCATCCTCGATGAGCCAAAGAACACAACAACAACAACAACACTCAAGCATTTATCCCACCATTGTGGGGTCGGCTATATGGATCCTTTGCCTCCATTGCGCCCTCTCTTTAATCATAGCCTCACTAATGCCTAAGTACATCATATCTTTCCTTATAGTTTCATTCCAAGTCTTTTTTGGTCTACCCCTCCCCCGTTTAACATGTCTAGTGACTAAACTCTCACAACGCCTAACATGTGCCTCTAATGGTCTCCTATGTACATGTCCGAACCATCTTAAACGAGCTTCTCGCATCTTCTCTACAATTGGCCCCACTCCTGTCTTATCCCTAATACATTCAGTCCTAATTTTATCCAGTCTCATGTGACCACACATCCACCTAACCATTCTCATCTCCGCAACTCCCATTTTTTGCTCATGTACACCATTCACTGCCCAACACTCGGAACCGTAGAGCTTTGCTGGCCTAATTGCAGTACGGTAAAACTTGCCTTTAAGTTTTAATGGTACTTTACGATCACATAAGATCCCAGACGCGCCTCTCCACTTCAATTAACCTGCTTGGATTCTATGTATCACATCTTTATCTACACCTCCATCTTTTTGAATATCGATCTCAGATATTTAAAGCACTCACTGCAGGAAATATCTTGGTCACCCAATTTAATTACGGAGTCATTCAACCTTCTTGCACTACTAAATTTAAGCTCTATATACTCCGTCTTTGTCCTGCTAAACCTAAAACCCTTCTTTTCTAAGTATCTCGACAAGATTCAAGTTTCGCGTTTACACCCTCGCGCGTCTTATCGACCAAAACAATATCATCTGCAAATAATAAACACCAAGGTATTGCTTGTTGGATATGTCCGGTGAGCTCATCTAAGATAAGGGTAAAGAGATAAGGGCTTATAGCTGACCCTTGATGTAAACCAATAGCGATAGGGAATTACTGTGTTAATCCTCCAGATGTCCTCACCCTGGTCACTGAATTTGTATACATATCTTCGATTACGTTAATGTATGATACGTTTACACCTTTCTTTTCTAAGACTCTCCACAAAACCTCTCTTGGAATCCTATCATAAGCCTTCTCCAGATCGATAAACAACATATGCAAATCTTTTTGTCTTTCCCGATAGTTGTCAATGAGTCTCCTCAAGAGATGTATAACTTCTATGGTTGACCTCCCTGACATGAATCCAAATTGATTCTTCGAGATGCTGAAGAATAATCCTCAAAAATCAAGAAGCAGGGCGGAAGAAGAAACCGAGCCTTCAACACTTTTCCGCCCAGAAGAGCCTCAAAGTGAGCTTGCTCGAACCGCTCCCTCTTTTCAGCTTCGACTAGAAGTAACCTCAATAGAGAGACGCCTCCTTTCCAGAAAACCCGAGAACCAACCCCCCTGTCTTTTCTTTTTTGTTTTTGTATACATAAATGAAATACATTTTAAATATGAAATATTTGATATTTATGTTCTTATATTAAATATATTCAGTTCCGGATAAAATAATGAAATGCAATGAAATAAATCTTACGACCCAGGAGAATATATAAAATCCGTCTCTTAAAATTTTTTGATCCATGCCGCGGAATCAAATTACTTACTCGATTTCTCATTATAACGTTTCAGGTTGTCATAATATACTCAGACGAACAACTCAACATGCGACACATGACATACCACGTGACATTACAAGTAAACGAAAAATAAATTAGTAGACATTCATCTCTCTCCCTCAAGTTGAGTATATGTCAATCATTCCTAACTTAAATGTGTTGTCAGTAAAGTTGTCACAACTTAACCCTTTGGTGAAAATGTCGGCATGTTGATCTTGAGATTTCACAAATTGTGTACAAATATTGCCCTTGTCGATGATATCTTTAATGAAGTGTCTCCGATCACGTTAAACTGATATGTGTGCAATATAAATGACTCTTTTTTTGTCGCAATAAAGAGTAATAGGCTTGCCCTTGAAGATCAAATCCTGAAGAATTCATTTCAACCATAATCTCTCACATCTGCCTTGTGACATAGCTTTGTGTTCTGCCTCAACACTACATCTTGCTACAACATTCTGTTTCTTGCTCCTCCAAATTACAAGATTTCCACCTATATAGGAACCGTATCATGTAATTGATTTTCTGCGGTCATGGCTACCCGCCCAATCAGTATTTGTAAAAATTTTCATTTTCAAGGGGTGGTTTATTGAGAACAGAATCCCAACTGGAGACTTCTTAAGGTACCTCAAGACCCGATAAGCTGCCTCTTGATGCGGGTCCTTCGAGCATGCATAGATCTACTCAGAATGCCAACGACATAAGTAATATCGAGATGAGTATGAGATAAGTATATAAGCTTACCAACAAATCTCCGGTAGCACATCCAAGCATACATGTTTCTTCTAGGAGGTCATGGACGTATTTTCTCTGGGATACTAAATATCGTCACTTCAATCCCCAATAAGTATTTCAATTTTCCCTAATTTTTAACTTCTAATTATGTGCACAATTGCGCTTTCAGGTGAGTGATTTCCTCAATATCATTCCCTGTGATGATGATGCCATCAACATACAATGATGATGTAGAAAAAGTGTCGGCTGATTATTTGGATCGGCTGGATCGCCAGAAGGCCGCTCGTTCCAGCCAACCACATGGGAGGGGGGGGGGGGGGACATCTGAACCTTGGTGCACCATTAATAATTTTATTATTATTATTATTATTATTATTATTATTATATGTATTTGGGTTTGTTTTCTTTTTTTTTGCTACTACTTTTTGGCATGTCCCCTCCCAGCTAGATAAATAGTTGTTGGTTGCTTGTAGTTGGGAGTTTTTTTGCCAATTAAAAAAAAGAAAGGAAACAGAAGGCCTGCCGGGGCTTGCTTTGCTGGTGGATTCCAAGTATCACCGACACCGTTCGGCCTCTCCCTTTCCCCCTTTGATCTTCCGGCTGCGTCAAGTGGTATCAGAGATAGATTTTCTTTACTGGCGTTTATGTTTATCAAGTGGTACGACACACTCTCAGTCGGATCGCCAGACAAAGGTGGTCAACCGGTCGTTGGGAAATTTGATCTGTAGCAGCCGCGACGACAAACCAAAATAGTAGGACAACGCTTTAGCCCAAGAAGAGTTCGGGTTTAATAACGTTGTTAATCGCTCCACCGTGAAAGCGCCCTTTGCGGTTGTGTATGCCTCCACACTTCGACTTAACCCGTTTACCCCGTGGGCCCGGTACATATACAAATGCGGAACAATTGACAGCGCAAATGCAAGACACTCAACTTGCCCTGCGACAACATTTGGAGCAGGCTAACAAGAAGTACAAAGCTGCATCGGATAAACATAAATGCCATAAAGTTCCCGTCGGTGACATGGTCATTGTTTTACTGCTCAATGAGCGTTTCCCAACTGGTCTTCTCACATTACATTCCAAGAAATTTTGTCCGGTCCGGATTGTGAAGAAAATCAATGACAATGCGTATGTGGTCGATCTTCCTACTGCGATGAACATCTCGCGCACCTTCAACATGGCGGAATTGACAGACTATCACCCTCCTAAGGAGCCGTTGTACCTTGACGATCACTCGAGGACGAGTTTTGTTGAAGTGGGAGGGAATGATGTAGAACAAGTGTCGGCCGATTATTTGGATCAGCGGGATCGCCAGAAGGCCGCTCGGTCCTGCTGACAACGGGGGGGGGGGGGGGGGGGGGGGGCATCTGAACCTTGGTGCACCATTAATAATTTTATTATTATGATAGGTATTTGGGTCTATTATCTTTTTTTGCTGCTACTTTTTGGCGTGCCCCCTCCCAACTAGATAAATAGCTGATGGATTTGGAGCAGGCTAACAAGAAGTACAAAGCTGCATCGGATAAACATAAATGCCATAAAGTTCCCGTCGGTGACATGGTCATTGTTTTACTGCTCAATGAGCGTTTCCCAACTGGTCTTCTCACATTACATTCCAAGAAATTTGGTCCGGTCCGGATTGTGAAGAAAATCAATGACAATGCGTATGTGGTCGATCTTCCTACTGCGATGAACATCTCGCGCACCTTCAACATGGCGGACCTGACAGACTATCACCCTCCTAAGGAGCCGTTGTACCTTGACGATCACTCGAGGACGAGTTTTGTTGAAGTGGGAGGGACTGATGTAGAACAAGTGTCGGCCGATTATTTGGATCGGCGGGATCGCCAGAAGGCCGCTCGGTCCTGCTGACAACGGGGGGGGGGGGGGGGGGGGGGCATCTGAACCTTGGTACACCATTAATAATGTTATTATTATGATAGGTATTTGGGTCTATTCTCTTTTTTTGCTGCTACTTTTTGGCGCGCCCCCTCCCAACTAGATAAATAGCTGATGGATTTGGAGCAGGCTAACAAGAAGTAGAAAGTTGCATCGGATAAACATAAATGCCATAAAGTTCCCGTCGGTGACATGGTCATTGTTTTACTGCTCAATGAGCGTTTCCCAACTGGTCTTCTCACATTACATTCCAAGAAATTTGGTCCGGTCCGGATTGTGAAGAAAATCAATGACAATGCGTATGTGGTCGATCTTCCTACTGCGATGAACATCTCGCGCACCTTCAACATGGCGGACCTGACAGACTATCACCCTCCAAAGGAGTCGTTGTACCTTGACGATCACTCGAGGACGAGTTTTGTTGAAGTGGGAGGGACTGATGTAGAACAAGTGTCGGCCGATTATTTGGATCGGCGGGATCGCCAGAAGGCCGCTCTGTCCTGCTGCTACTTTTTGGCGTGCCCCCTCCCAACTAGATAAATAGCTGATGGATTTGGAGCAGGCTAACAAGAAGTACAAAGCTGCATCAGATAAACATAAATGCCATAAAGTTCCCGTCGGTGACATGGTCATTGTTTTACTGCTCAATGAGCGTTTCCCAACTGGTCTTCTCACATTACATTCCAAGAAATTTGGTCCGGTCCGGATTGTGAAGAAAATCAATGACAATGCGTATGTGGTCGATCTTCCTACTGCGATGAACATCTCGCGCACCTTCAACATGGCGGACCTGACAGACTAACACCCCCCTAAGGAGCCGTTGTACCTTGACGATCACTCGAGGACGAGTTTTGTTGAAGTGAGAGGGACTGATGTAGAACAAGTGTCGGCCGATTATTTGGATCGGCGGGATCGCCAGAAGGCCGCTCGGTCCTGCTGACAACGGGGGGGGGGGGGGGGGGGGGGGGGACATCTGAACCTTGGTGCACCATTAATAATTTTATTATTATGATAGGTATTTGGGTCTATTCTCTTTTTTTGCTGCTACTTTTTGGCGTGCCCCCTCCCAACTAGATAAATAGCTGATGGTTGTAGTCAGGAGTTTTTTTGCCAATTTAAAAAAGAAAGGAAACGGAAGGCCTTTTACGACTTGCTTTGCTAGTGGATTCCAGGTATCGCCGACGCCGTTCAGCCTCTCCCTTACCCTCTTTGATCTTCCGACTGCGTCAAATGAGCACTGCCACATTGGTTCCTCTCTTCTTAACAAAGAGTCTGTGATCAACATGTCCTTGTCACTAGCCTAGTTGTACCACGGTTTTATGAAACCGCCCAAACCAAGCTCTAGGGGATTGCTTCAACGTGTATATGGATTTTTTGAAATGACAAACTTTCCTTGCAGCCCCTTCTTGGGAAAATTCAAGGGGAAGATTCATGTAGTCTTCTTCTTCCAACTCACCATACATGAAGACATTTTAACCTTTAACTATTTTAGGTCCCACCCAAGACATGCAACACATGAAATGAGCAATTGAATAAAGTCCATTTTTGCAACAGGGGCAAAAGTTTCCTAATAGTCAATTCCTTGGATTTGGGTGTAGCCTTGAGCCACTAATCAAGCTATATATCTCGCCACAATCCTTTCTTGATTCCTCTTAGCGGAGAAGATCCAACGTGACAGTATCGTTCTTTTTCCAAGAGGAAGATATGCAAGTTGCCATATTTCATTTTGTCTAAAGCATACATTTCTTCTTTCATAACCTTTCTCCATTCGGGATTTTGATATCCTCCTGCCAGTTCTTGGTAATCACCATAGAGGAAAAAGATGAGATATACGCTTTGTGAGTAGGAAAGAGATGATGATAGGAGATATAATTGTCTATAGGATGCTTGGTACAACCTGTGTTACCTTTGAGATGGGCAATGACAATATGAAGGTTGTCATCGAAATCTGGAGTTGAAATAAGCACTTGCAGAGATTGAACATCGGGGGACTGTACGTTCTCAACATCACGGGGCCTGGAAGACTATGCATGCAACAAGGGAGGCAATGTCCGTGAAGGAAGTGCAAGAGTAAGAAGGATATGCAGAGGGATATGTGAAGAAGCAATGATAGGAAAGGGAATGTCAGAGATCTCATCATTAACACAACTCATCTCCCCCTGACGAGGACCAAAGTAAGACTCCCCCTCACGAAAGGTAACATCAACGGTATAGAAGAAATGATGAGAAGGAGGTTGATAACATTGATAACCCTTGGTGGTGGAAGAATATCCAACAAAGACATATTTAAGGCAATGAGCATCCAATTTGTCATGATGTGGAGTATGAACATGAACAAAACAGACGCACCTGAAGATACGAGGGGAGATGGGAGAAGTGTGAACAAAGTGTTTATAGGAAAGGTGAGTAAGCAGAGTAGCATATTGTAGAGAGCGTGATAGGACCCCCCGGGCTACGCTGGATTTTACTACTAGGTGGGTCGCACCTAGCCAGCCCTCCGGGGAAGGAACCTATCAGGGCCGCGACCCGCACACCCCAACCCTTCTCGGCACCCAGTCTAAGTGCCGCGGGGTGTTGAGGTCGGGGCTTGAACCCCTGACCTCCTGGATAAGAAGCCTTTAACGCGTCCCTCATCACCAACTGAGCCACGGCTCAGTTGGTGATGAGGGCCGCGTTAAAGGCTTCTTATCCAGGAGGTCGGGGGTTCAAGCCCCGACCTCAACACCCCGCGGCACTTAGACTGGGTGCCGAGAAGGGTTGGGGTGTGCGGGTCGCGACCCTGATAGGTTCCTTCCCCGGAGGGCTGGCTAGGTGCGACCCACCTAGTAGTAAAATCCAGCGTAGCCCGGGGGGTCCTATCATAAAAGTGCACTTTTATGTTACGGGCCTCCCTATCAGGTCACCCGCAACAGGGCCGCGGCCCATACACCCTAACCCATCTCCGACACTGTTCTCATGCACAGCGGGCTATTGGAGCGGTGGCAAGCCACCGTCAGGGTTTGAACCCCCGACCTCTTACTCCCTTGACAAGGTCCTCTCCAAGCAGGACTCATCACCAACTGAGCCGCGGCTCAGTTGGTGATGAGTCCTGCTTGGAGAGGACCTTGTCAAGGGAGTAAGAGGTCGGGGGTTCAAACCCTGACGGTGGCTTGCCACCGCTCCAATAACCCGCTGTGCATGAGAACAGTGTCGGAGATGGGTTAGGGTGTATGGGCCGCGGCCCTGTTGCGGGTGACCTGATAGGGAGGCCCGTAACAGAGCGTGAGGTGAGATGATTAATAAGATGGGCCGCATTCAAAACAACATTGCCGCAGTATGACTTGAGAAGGTACATGGTAACTAACATGCAACGAGCAACCTACAACAAGTGTTTGTTTTTCCATTCGGCAATTCCATTTTGAGTGGAGGTGTGGACACAAGTGGTCTGGTGAAGAATGTCATTGTCGGCGAGATATGTGCCAAACAATCCCCAGTCATCGTACTCACCACCATAATCGCCACTCAAAATATGAATAACTCCCACAAATTCTGTCATAACTATTTTATAAAAGGTGTGAGTAATTAAACACTTCAATTTTCCTTTCTAACAGATAAACCCACGTTATGAGAAAACACAATCAATAAAAGACACAAACCATCTATATCCAAATAAAAATAAAACGTGAGAAGACCTCAAACATCAGAGCGAATCACATCAAAGGGAGAAAAATTAGATAGAGATACATACCTTGGACTGTGACGAACATGTTTTGACAGTTCACAAGAATCACAAGGAAAAGACTAAGGCTCCGTTCGTTTTGAAGGAATTGAGAGATAAGAATTGGAATTGACTTGAGATAATTCTAATTCTGCTGTTCGGCTGCAGTCAAGAATTCAATCACAAAATTTGGAATTGACAATTTTGTTGTTCGGATATAGGCAAGAATTCAGTTGTACATGAATTTAAATTGTGCCTAATTAGTATATTATAAATTCCATTGTTAGTGCATCTAAATAAAAATTCAACTGTGGGAAAAGATGCAAATATATACATTAGTTATTATCCTACACATGTTCAAAATATTCATTCAAAATTGTAGGAAACTTAGCAACATTAAAATAACACTAGGGTACTTATGTTTAAAAAAGTTTATAGATGTATTTTCAATAGAAGTGCTTAATAGAAAGCATGTCTCATATAGTTACCTTTTGTACAAATGATGATGATACTATCAAAAAATACATTTGACTTGCCCCCTTACAACACACTAAAATAGATTCTGCTGTCCCAGCATAATCAAACAGGAACAAACATTGCCAAACAGAATTTCATACTTGCATCAAAAGTTCATAACTTAATGTATCATACAAATCATATAGAAATGCAACATAAAGATTAAACCAAGAATCCCAACCTGAAACTTCTATGGTACAAACTGGAAATTGAGAAACTGAAAGGGTATCCATAGTTGCCAATTTGCTATCTTGAAGAGCTGTAAAAACCAGTGGAGAAAACTATTTATTACCCTACCTGTTGGAGCTTTGGTAACACTTGAGAATGCCTTCCTTCTAAGGTAACAAGTGCCGACAAGAAAACCCCGATATGGAACGGCTTCCTGTTGGAGCTTTGGTACCAGAAACTCCAGGCACATTGATTAGCTTACTGAGAGAGAGATACCTTCAAAGAGTCTTCATGTTAGATATGGAACGGCTATATGAGTTCACTTATGCAAAGGGGCATAAACTAAAATACGACCTATCAATTAAAGATTAGAAATGATGAAAGCTAAATGAATGAAAAAGAATTGCATCAATGCATAAGAACAATGTCAAGGATTAACCCTTACAGGGTGTGTGAATTACCTGCTAGTGATGAGACATCGATTCAGGTGTCCCACAGGGACTCCATACTTGCTCGATAACCTGAATCGATATGACGATGAGATTTCAGTTCAGCTATCCCATAGGGACTCCATGCTTATTTGATAGTCTTGAACTGATATGATGATGAAATGTTGGTTCAGGTGCCCCATAGGGACTGATGGAGATCAACACTGGACTATGGATCACCAGTCGGCGGGGCCCACTTTCGTATATTCACGCAGGAGGCAATGATCGGATCAGCGTAACGACTAATCATAGCCGTTCACGCTCGGTGCCCAACCGCCCCCTCTTGTTATAAATAAGGGCGAATGTTCTCATTTTCAGGGGATGGTTGATTTGTGAGAGATTACAGACCGACAATGACCAGTGGTGTGACGCCGCGAGACCCGGGGTGTAACGTCCCGGTTTCCTTTTCATTTTCCCATTCTTTATTTCCCTTATTTTCCTATTCCAGTGTGTTTTCACTGCCCCCCCTCTAACCCACGATTTCCTCACCCACGAAGGAGAAAACCGCCGCATAACTCCTGTTCATCGTCTTCTTCCTCGACGGGAACGAGAGCCAGCTTCTCGATTTCATCGGATCGATTCTCCTCCTCCATCGACGAGTAGAGCAACATCTCCTGTTCCCGTCACGGCCCTAATCAACGACAGCCCAACGCCATTTCCGTCGATCCCATCGACCTCTCCTCTACAGCAGATCGACGCTTCCTCATCCTGCTTTTTTTTTCCGTGGGAGCACCAACCGCCTCTGCATGTCGCCGCAAACTACCCCCCACTGTTCCTCTTCCTCAGCGTGAAGCCGCTCGACTGCTAACTGCCTCTCCTCTACCTCTGTCGTGGAACCACCGTCACAACCACTGATCTCTGCAAATCCCCTTAGTCCACTGTGCTTCTTCCTCCTGTCTTCATCCATTTCTTCTCTGTCGTGGGGCCTCCTGTAAACTGCAAGCCACTGCACATTTCGTCTGTTCCGTCTACTACCAGGGAACAACAATTCCCTTGGCCACAAACATTTTAAGTTTCCCTTCCATTACAGCTACTGCATTCGTCTCGTGGAACCACGCCTACCATTGCCGTCGGATCACTATTGCTATGTGAGTATTATTGTATTGTGTTTATTTCCTTCTTTATTGATTATTGGAAAACATTGCATATTTGTTTGAGTACTTTGATTTCTTAGTGTATTTGTTCTTTATTGTCTTTGTTCTATAGAGCTCACTTGTGAAAATTGTAATAGATAACACTTTGTGCGAATGTTAGCGTGGTTTGCTTGCGCACCCGAAAATTATTAGTCATCTTGGGTTAATTTGTTTGCTTATAAAATCATCAATGTAAAATTTTATTTTCGGATTAAAAGTCTTAAAACCCTTTTGGATGTCATTTAGGTTACATTTATTTGAGTCCATTTTTCATCACAATCACTTAAGGTTACCTTAGTGTAAGCACACCCTCGTCACACAGCCTACCCTGCGTCAAAATTGGTATCAGAGCTCAGGTTAGGGCCACATGCATGTTACGTAGTGGTAGGTCTACCGTCAATCCATGTCTGACCAGAACCTTACCGACGAGAGAGCCACCAACTCCAATTCTGAAATGACACCTGCGGAATTCCAACGATTGATGATAGATCGATTCGATCAATTGGCTGCACAATATGACGATCGTCGCACCCGCTTCGGCGTCATTGAGGATCAGCGTGAGCACTCCACTTTCCAAAGCAAGGAAACCTCGCCCACTCCACTTGATGTTCCCTTTGAGGAAGAACGGGTTGCCCTCCCTCCACAGGATGTGTGTTAGGAATCAGCCACCACGAGTGGCCGCTCCACTTCGAGAGCCTGCCCCACACCGGAGGCGATTCCTCGATCACGTTCGAGACCGTCAGCCTGTACCTTCTCCATCATGGCGTCCGGCTCCTCGTGATAGAGCTCATGACCGTTAGCGAGATGATTACTCTGACGAATATCCTGAGCCACGCCGAGCAGCACGCGCCGAGGACGATATTATCCGTGGCATACGCATTAATGCCCCCACCTTCGATGGTCAGCTTGACCCGAAGACTTTTAGCGATTGACTTCAGTAGATGAACCACTATTACGAGTGGTATGATATGAGCGACGAGCGTTGCGTTAGATTTGCAAAAATGAAATCCTCGGGGAAGGTCATACCCTCTACTAGTACGAGCTCATCTTGGCCGCTGCACATCCTGCGTCGCAGCGAGTTTATGAGAGAGAGTGTCAGCGTCAGTATCTTTTACGTAGTGGCAACCACCATGGCTTTTGAGATCCCTACGGAGATTCCTGAGCCACCACCTGAGGTCCCGCGACTTCGGGATGATTATGATGATCTTATACCCGATGTGCTACCTGATGAGTTACCTTCGTTTCGAGACATCCAGTGTGCCATAAACTTGACACCGGGAGCTTCACTCCCAAACTTACCACATTATCGGATGAATCCGGATGAGCATGTTGAGCTCAAGAGACACGTTGACAAGTTGCTGAGGAAGCAATTCATACGAGAGAGTCTGAGCCCTTGCGCAGTCCCTGCCATTCTCACTCCAAAGAAGGACATGAGTTGGCGTATGTGTATCGATAATAGGCCATTATTAAGATTAATATTAAGTATCGTTTTCCCATCCCCTGGTTGGACGACTTACTTGATACGATGGCTGGTGCCCAGTTATTTTCAAAGATCGATCTTCACAGCGGGTACCACCAGATTTGAGTTCGCGAGGGAGATGAGTGGAAGACGGCTTTTAAGACCAAAGACGGTCTCTATGAGTGGTTGGTCATGCCATTTGGGTTGTCCAACGCCCCCAAACCTTTATGCGGGTCATGAATCAGATCTTCCGACCCTTCATGGGAAAATTCTTGGTCGTCTACTTTGACAATATTTTGAGCTACAACCACTCTTCCGATGACCACCTGAGGCTCGTATTCGATACTCTCAGAAAGGAGAAGCTATATGCGAACTTGAAAAAGTGCTCCTTCCTGACTGATTCTGTACACTCCCTTGGGTTCATCATTTCAGCGTCCGGCGTGTCTGTCGACCCGGACAAGGTCCGATCCATTCGTGAGTGGCCTATTCCTTCCATTATCACTGAGGCCCGTAGCTTCCACGTACCATCCACCTTCTATAGGAGATTTGTCCAGGGCTTTAACATCATTATGACCCCCTTCACGAGCTGCCTTTCAGAAGGGAGATTTCCAGTGGACGACAACCACGACTCGAGCTTTTATTGAGATCAAGCAAAAACTGATGACCGCACCTGTTCAGGGATTGCCTGATTTCTCTAAGGTATTTAAGGTAGCCTGCGACACATCTGGCATTGGGATTGGCGGAGTACTGAGCCAGGAGGGCCATGCAGTTTCTTACTTTAATGAGAAGCTGAATGAGGCCCGACAGAAGTACTCAAATTACGATAGAAAGTTTTATGCGGTGGTACTGTCGCTTCGTTATTGGAGACACTATCTCCTCCCACGAGAGTTTGTTCTATACTCCGATCACTAGGCTCTGCGCTATCTTGATTCGCAGCAAAAATTGGTGCATAGACATGTCAAGTGGGTCGAATATATGCAGGACTTTCATTATGTTCTAAAAAACCGCGCGGGTGTTGAGAACAAACCTGCCGACGCTCTCAGTCGGCGTATAGCCCTACTCCGCACATTGAGTGCTTGCGCGACTAGTTTTGATCATTTGTCTAGTGATTGCCCTGCCCTAATTTTGGTGAGATCTATTTGGGGTTTCTGAGAGATCCTCCTGAGCCCACTAAGGGGTTTGATATTGTAGAGGGATACTTATATCGTCGGTCTTGTCTCTGCATCCCCAGGACGTCCTTCAGGGACTTCTTGATTTGGGAAATGTACGTTGGTGGCGCAACTGGTCACTTTGGTAGAGATAAGACTGTTGCTTTAGTTGATGATCGTTTCTATTGACCCGCCATGAAAAGGGATGTGACATGTGTTGTGCGACACTGCGCCACATGTCAGACAACGAAGAGTTCGAAACAAAATACTGGTCTCTATACTCCTCTTCCGGTCCCACACCAGCCATGGGTCGATATTAACATGGATTTTGTATTCGGCCTTCCTCGTTCTTTGAGCAAGTATGACTCTATTTTGTAGTGGTAGACCGGTTTTCAAAGATGACTCACTTTATTGCCTGCTGCAAGACCGCCGACGCGGCTCATGTGGCGGCCCTTTTCATGAGAGACATTTTTCTGTTATACGGATTACCCAAATCCATAGTGTCTGACCGTGACGTTCGATTTCTGAGCTATTTTTGGATAACGTTATAACATAAGACGGGTACGACTTTGAAATTTTCTACCGCCTATCACCTACAGTCAAACGACCAGACTGAGGTCGTTAATATGAGTTTATGGAATTTGTTACGGTTTCTAGTTGGTGATCACCCGTCGGTTTGGGATTCTGTGTTACCTCTAGCGGAGTTTGCATATAATAGTTCCATCAATAGGTCTACTGGCATGAGTCCATTTCATATAGTGTCATGTTATGAGCCTAGGAAGCCTATTGACCTTGCCCTTGTTTCCTTAAAGTCACGTCCTAGTGAGTCTACCGAGTCCTTCATTCATCACATACATGAACTACATGAATTGATCAGGAAGAAAATTGCTAGCAGTAATGAATTATATAAGGCACAAACAGATGAACACAACGTGAACATCATTTCGGGTAGGCGAGCAAGTCACGATCCGACTTCGCATGGAGCGACTCCCAAAAGGAGTCGCTAAGAAGCTACAATCGAAGCGAATGAGCCATTATAGGATTATAATGAAAATTGGAACAAATGCCTATGAGGTCGACCTCCCAACAGATATGTGTATTCACCCCGTATTTAATACTGAAGATTTAACACCGTACTTTGAGACTCTCGAGCACAAGGATCCATACCTTGATCTACTTCCTTCGTCCTCCCCGTCACAGCCTGACCCTTCGCCTGACCACCTTGGACAAGCACCTGCGGACTTGCCCGCACCACCTATGATTCCACCGGTTCTACTGGATCCACCAACACGAGAGTTGAGAGTTGAGAGCATTGCTGATATTGTGGCACATGAGTGCATTTCCACCGCAGACGATCCTTCTTGCCATTACTCGGTGCACTGGAGTGGACGGCCCATATTTGATGATACATGGATATCCGCGACGGAGCTTTATAGACTTGCCCCCGATCTTCGACGTCAGTACGATCATCTCCATTTATCGGAGATGAATGCTTTTCAGTCAGGGGGAGTTGATGGAGATTGACACTGGACTACCTGTCACCAGTCGTCGGGGCCCACTTTCGTATATTCATGCAGGAGGCGATGATCAGATCGACTATCCGAGATCGCGAGAGCGTCCGAATCATCGTTTTATTATTTCTATGTATTTTGTTTTATTTATTTGGACATGTTTTTAGTGTTTTAGGACATCGAGCGTAACGGCCAATCTCAGTCGTTCACGCCCGGTGCCCAATCGCCCCCTCCTGTTATAAATATGAGTGGATGTTCTCATTTTCAGGGGATGGTTGATTTGTGAGATATTCTAGACCGGCAATCATCCGTGGTGCGACGCCACGAGACCCAGGTGCGACGTCCTGGTTTCCTTTTCATTTTCCCATTCTTTATTTCCCTCATTTTCCTATTCCCGTGTGTTTTCACTGTCCCCCCCCCCCCCCCCCCCCCCCCCCCCCCCCCCTCCCCCCCCCCTAACCCACGAAGGAGAAAACAACCGCATAACTCATGTTCATCGACTTCTTCCTCGACAAGAATGAGAGCCAGCCTCTCGATTCTCCTCCATCGACGAGCAGAGCATCATCTCCTGTTCCCGTCACTGGCCCTAATCGACGGCAGCCGAATGTCTTTTCCGTCGATCCCGTCGACCTCTCCTCTACAGCTGATCGATGCTTCCTCATTCTGCTATGTTTTCCCGTGAAACCACCACCCGCCTCCGCACGTCACCGCAAACTACCTCCCCCCCACTGTTCTTCTTCCTCAGCGTGAAGCCGCTCGACTGCTAACTGCCTCTCCTCTACCTCTGTCGTGGAACCACCGTCACAGTCGCATATCTCTGCAAATCCCCTCAGTCCACTATGCTTCTTCCTCCCGCCTTCATCCATTTATTTTCTGTCGTGGGGCCTCCTGGAAACTGCAAGCCACTGCACATTTCGTCTGTTCCGTCTACTACCAGGGAACGACAATTCCCCTGGCCACATCCATTTTATGTTTCCCTGCCATCACAGCTACTGCATTCATCTCGTGAAACCACGCCTACCATTGCCGTCGGATCACTATTGCTACGTGAGTATTATTGTATTGTGCTTATTTCCTTCTTTATTGAATATTGGAAAACATTGCATATTTATTTGGGTACTTTGATTTCTTAGTTATTTGTTCTTTATTGTCTTTGTTCTATAGAGCCCACTCATGAAAATTGTAATAGTTAGCACTTTGTGCGAATGTTAGCGTGGTTTGCTTGCGCACCGGATAATTATTATTCATCTTGGGTTAATTTGCTTCGCTTATAAAATCGTCATTGTAAAATTTTATTTCCGGATTAAAAGTCTTAAAACCCTTTTGCATTTCATTTAGGTTACATTTATTTGAGTCTATCTTGCATCACAATCACTTAGGGTTGCCTTAGTGTCGGCACACCCTCGTCACACAGCCTACCCTACGTCAGGGTCTCTTGTTCGATAGCCTTGAACCAATATGATGTGAACACGCCAAGACACCTAAAAGATTAAGTTATCTTTAACCTTGTCAAATGAATGAAATAAAATGAAAGGAAAAGAAGTTACTGTTAAATAAGAAATTGAATTAGATAACTGCATACTTAATACCCTATGTAGTGAAATATGGTGTAATACTATGTTTGCATTTAGAATTTTCCCAAGCAGCCAAACATAATGCAATACTACGTTAGCCTAATTGATGAACAATGCTTATTTTGTACTGCTTATTTCTTAGTCTTCACTTCATTACATGCATACTCTTCATTTCATTCCATAAATTTCTGCATATTACTTAATATGGTTTAATACTAACATTTCTTTGATTTTGCAAGCGATTAAAGAGGTAAGATCTTACTTAGTCATTATGGCTAACTCTTTTATATTAAAACATTCTTAGGACCAGGAAAATGAAGAGAAAGAAATTACTAGTAAACTGTCAGACGAATGACGACGACAAATGAAGGAACAAAAATATCGTCTTTAGAATGAGGTCATCACGGAAGCTCTAAAGAAGATGGATGAATGCAATAACTAGAAGGAAAGTTGAATTAAATGCTTTGTAATATATTGTAAAACCTCCATTATAAAAGGCCCACTTATTTTTCTTGTTTTTTGGTCTTCACCCGCTGTGTATAAATAGAGGTGCTACCCTGAAATCAATAAGAATCTCATTTTTTTCATCTGACTTGGTATCAGAGGGGATTCTGGAGCTGCGGTCTTCGCGGTCTCTAGTTCGTGTCCGCCCACAAGGTCTCCGCGGTCTCCTCTTCTTTGTGCGGCGCGCGAGCGGTCTCTCTTCCCGCATTGCCTTCTCTGCATTCGTCGTGCGCGCAGTCTCTCTTCCCACATCGATTGCGTCTTTAAATCTTCTGTGTGGTCTCCCTTCGCATTCGCGCTCTTCTTGCGCACTCTTCTCTCGCATCCGACGGTTGTGCGGCCTTCTCTCCGTCTTCCGACGACTCTCTTCTCGCGCGATCGCTTCTCCACTCGTAGCAGCCGGCTCATGCGTCCTTGTCTTTGCAGCCGACTCATGCGTCCTTGTCTTTGCAGCTGAACAGACAACTCGTGCGGTTGTCTTCGTAGCAGTTTCTCCTCGCAGCAGTCGACTAGTGTGTCCTCTGACAGTTGGCGTGCGGACTTGCAGTGGTCTCTCCTCGCAGCAGCCGTGTGCGGTCTTCGACAGTTGACGCGTTCTCAGCTTGTGTGGCCTCCTGTAATTGGTTCAGTCTCGGCTTGAGCGGCCTCCTGCACTCTCTGCGGCCTTTCCTTCATTTCATGCCCTCTCCAGCGTCGTGCGGTCTCGTTCATCCTCATGGCTAACTCCTCGGACTGGATTGCTCAGTCTCCTTCCTCTATTATCCCTCCTTTGGGTGGTGATTTCTCACGGTCTTCTGGCAGTTCCTCTGATTCCCTCCGTATTATGACGGTCCTTTTGGATAACACTAATTATCTCGAGTGGTCTCGCGCAGCACAACATGCTATCCACATCCATCAGTTCTATGGGTGCATCAACGAGATGATTGTTCAGCCTCACAGTACTGATCCGGGTTGGCGCAAGTAGGACGCCGACAATTTCCTTGTTGTCTCGTGGTTGCTTCACTCCATGTCCCCTTGGTCTATCGTGGCTACATGCTGATGGAATTGACTTTTTACATATGGACTCGGGCTTTTGAGACTTATTCACAACTTGGTAGTTCTACCCAGGTTTACGTGCTCACTCGACGTCTCCTTGAAATCAAACAAGGCACCCCTTCCGTCGCTGCTTACTTCTCTGCGTTCGAACGCCTCTACCAAGAGTTGGATTACTTTGAGGACTTCACTCCTGCTTGCACTGCTGATGCTCGGGCCTTAAAAACCAAGGAAGGCCACTATTGACTCCATATCTTCCTCATGGGCCTTAATACGGAGTTCAACATGGTGCGCACTCATGTGTTGAACCGACAACCCCTTCCCTCTCTTCAGGAAGCCTTCAATACGGTCTTAGGGGACAAAGATCGTCACTGTTCTCTTAACTTCAATCGTGCTTATGATCGCTTCGCTCTTGCTGGCCTTCTTCGTGCTCCTCCTTCCTCTTTGTCTCTCAAGATGTGTGGTTACTGTGGCAAATATGGCCATGGTCCGGACTCCTGCTTCCGTCTCTATCCTCATCTTGCTCCCTCGTTTAAGGGCTCTCGTGGTCGTAGCCGTGGCTGTGGTCCTTCTCGCCAGCCCACTCCTTGTAACGCGTCGGTCTACTCTGGGTGTGCTATAGGCCTGTAGACCAGTGACCCCAACCCATCTCCACAGATTTGATTGGCCGCAGCCGCTAATTCCAATGGCGGGCTTGAATTCCAGACCTCCTAGATAAGGGAGCTCTAAACTAGTACTCATCACCAATTGAGCTACAAATCAATTGGTGATGAGGACCAGTTTAGAGCTCCCTTATCTTGGAGGTATGGGGTTCAAGCCCCAGCCTCAACAACCCGCCATTGGAATTAGCGGCTGCGACCAATCAGTTCTGTGGAGAGGGGTTGGGGACACTGTTCTGTAGACTTGTAGCGCACCCATAGTAGACCGGGGTGTTACAGTCCTTCTGCTGCTCACACTTCTGAGGCTCTCTTGCCTCTTGGTCGACTCCCCTCTGACAGTCTTTTCTCGGAGGAATTGGATATTTTGCACCGTCTCATGCGCCCTCAGATTTCTCCCCCTACTACTGCATTCGCCATTGCTGGTCCTCCCAGCGCCCAATCTTCCTCCGCACCCTCCTCTGAGTAGATTATTGACTCTGGGGCGACCAATCACCTGACAAACGCATCGTCAAGTTTTACCTCCTATACTCCCCTCTCAGGGTGTAATAAGGTTGTCACATCTAATGGCTCCCTCTCACCAATTGTTGGCAATGGGACCATCATTTGTTTCTTTGCCATGCCTCTCACCTCAGTATTGCATGTTCCTGCTTTTCCTCGCAATTTATTATCTATCAGTCGTCTGATTACTTGCTTAAACTGTTATGTCACTTTCTATCTTGATGGTTGTGTTTCAGGATCTGGCAATGAAGTAGTGTATTAGCAGTGGTAGGAACTGAGGGGGGTTGTACATCTTGGACCATCCACCAACTCAAGCTCTCTCCAGTACCACTCCGACTCTCTCTAGTCCTCCTCGCCCCTCTTCTGCAGATGTGCGTCAATGACATTATCGTCCTGGACATCCCTCAGCCAGTTATCTTTTTAAGTTATTTCTTATGTTTTCAAGCTCTCTGAGCCGTTTTGTTTGTAATGAATGTGAACTTTTTAAACATGTACGACATAGTTAATATCATTTATCTTCTCCTAGTATGATTCCTTTTGATGTTATTCATACTGATGTTTGGGGACCAACCCATGTTCTATTTCTCTGGTTATCGATGGTTTGTGACCTTTATTGATTGCTTCTCTCGCTCTATTTGGGTGTACTTATTGAAACGGAAAAGTGAAGTCTTCGATTGCTTTCATATTTTTCACAGAATGGTGGCTACTCAATTTGGGAGCACTATTCACATGTTCCTTAGTGCCAATGGGGGTGAGTTCGACGATCGTGGTGCTTTTGACACTTATCTTGCTAAGCATGGGATTCTTCATCAGACAACGTGTGTCAACACCTCCACTTAGAATGATGTGGCTAAACGTAAGAAGAAGCATCTCCTTGAGGTCACCAGATGCCTTTTTCTCACCATGAATCTTCCCAAGTCCTATTGGGGTGACATTGTTCTCACTGCCGCTTACCTCGCCAATCTCCTATACTTTTGTATCTTACACTATGCCTCTCCTCTTTCCTGGTTGTCCACTAAGTGCATTGTTCAAACCTCTCATCTACCTCCGCGAGTGTTTGGTTGTGTCTGCTTTGTCCACGTTCATCAACACCATCGTGATAAATTGGATGAGCGTTCCCTCCAATGCTTCTTTGTTGGTTATTCTGTTACTACGAAAGGGTATCGCTGTTATCATCCTACCTCTCGACGTTTCTATTGCACCATGGACGTGACTTTTCGTGAGGAGGAACCGTATTTCGGTTCTCGTCAGGGGGAGAGGGACAATGCTGTGGCCATCCCAATCTTCCTCTTCCTATTGTGGCTCCACGACCACCTCCCATGCCTGTCTCTAACATACCTCCTCCTACCGTGTCTGGTTCTCTACCACCTCCCATGAATCCTCCTACCGTGTCTGTTACACTATCTCCTACTTCCGGGAGCCTTATTCCCCCACTTCCTCTGGTTTATCACAGACGTAACACTGGTGATATGATGTTACAACCCCCGGTCATTCTACCACGACAGGCATGCTCTTTTGACTCAGACTCTGATGACGCGCTTCATCGTCCTATTATACATCTAAAGTTGGTGTCCGCCTCTACTAAATACCCACTTGCCAGTTATATCACTTACCAAATCTGACAAACACACATAAGGCCTTCATCTCCTCCTTGGATTCTGCTCGCATTTCTAATACTTGGCTGGAAGCTATAGAGATACCTGTGTGGCGCAAGACAATGAAAGAAGAGATGCTGACATTGGAGAAGAACCAGACTTGGACACTCACTCATTTTCTTGTCGGGAAGAAATATGTTGGTTCCAGATGAGTGTTCTCTGTTAAACAGAACCATGGGGTGGTTGAGAGATACAAAACAAGGCTAGTTTCTCAAGGGTATACTCAAACTCCGGGTGTGTTTTATCATGAAACGTTTGCTCTTGTTGCCAAGATGGGTTCCATCCGTGTCATTTTGTCTTTTGCTGCATGTTTGGGATGGGAGTTGCAACAACTTGATGTCAAGAACACTTTTTTACGTGGTGATATTCAAGAAGAAGTCTATACGAAGGTTCCACCTGGTTTCGTAAAGACAAGATCTAAAAGAAAGGTGTGTCAACTTCAAAAATTTCTCTACGGTCTAAAACAATCCCCCAAGACTTGGTTTGGGAAGTTCTATGTTGGGAAAAACCCCTTTGATTTAACTTAACAAATTACCTACAAAGTGATTTTATCTCTTAGGATGAATTACCCACTGTATAGTAAGAGTAATCTGGTCATTAGATGTCTTAGCATGTCACACTCAACCTAGGGGGTCAAGACCATATCAAGAGAAGCACAAATTTGGTGAAGTTATATTTGCGTCGAATAGAAATCGACGCAACATCGAATGGATGTCGACGCTACTCTAACAAGAAGTCGAAGCAACATACTCATTCTGTCGGAGTAGATCAAGTCGACGTTACGACGTAAAGGCCATGGACCTGTCGAAGTACTTTGTGAAGTCGACGCAGCTTCTACTTCAATTCAACGCAGAAGGAAATATATGTCGAAGTCATCTAAAGTCGAGGCAACGTCGACTTCTTCTCGACGCACATAATGAAACTCAGAGCCATGCCTTCGACTCGACGGTTACGTCGATTGGGTATCGACGCAACGTCGACTAGCTCAGTTCAATCAGAGCAAGGATGAATTCGAAGCTGCTCCTACAAGAACTCGAAGGTGCGTCGATAAGAGAGGAAGAGAACTCGACGCTACGTCGATTACAGTCTGAAAAGGGAAATCTTTTCAGCTGTCATTTTGGACTCTCTCTCATGGCCCACCTCTCTCAAGACTGTTCTCCAACGGCTCCTTAATTACCTCAAATGGAATGAAGAATTAACAGAGGACAGAGAAAAGCTTTCTTGGAAACAAGTTGTATGCTGGTGGACGGGTCGGGAATTAAAGAAGGAAAGAAGAAGTAAATGTCCAGACAAAAATACCTTTTCAGGTCTTACCAGAAAAGAAAACAAATTCAAAAATTGAAAAGGGGACAATAAAAGAGCACAAGAGATAGAGAAAGACAGAGCATTCATCACAAACGACATACTGTTCCATTGGGTCTCCTTCTTCCTCTCTCTCACAGGAACCCTAATAGAAGAAAATACAGAGAAGAAATAACAGCTGCTCTTCTTCTCTTTAAGAACAGAACAGAACACGGCTGTTCATCAACACAATCATATAGCAGCCAGAGTTCAATCAGAAAGAAGATAGAAGGATCTGACAAACATAGCTTCTGCAAATTATCACCATCATAAGCAGAAGTTCATCAAGAGCAGATCCAGTGAAAAGATACAAGAAGCTGTCCTTCATACAACCATCATAAGAATTTAGAAAACAGAATTCCTACACCCTTCCTCTTCTTCTTCCTCTTTAAAATTCCCTTCTGTAAAAGAGTTTTATTAATCTCTCTTCAAAGATTCAGTGGTTCAAGATCTCCTTATCAAAAGATCTGGTGGTTCAAGATCTCCTTATCAAAAGATCTGGTGGTTCAAGATCTCTTTATCAAAAGATCTGGTGGTTCATGATCTCCTTGTCAAAAGATCAGTGGTTCTAAGAGTCTCCTTACCAAAAGACTCAGGCACATTGGTGCATTGGTGCATCTCTACCAGGTGGTAGAAGAGGGAAGTACCCACATTTTGGGGAACCTCTATAAAAAATCTTGGTGTCTTCTGGATTGCTTTTCTGTGCTGTCCCAAGTTCCTTTTATTCTGCACTTTATTTCCTGCATCATTATTATTCTGTCTGTGATCTTGTTGTGCATAAATCCTTAGTTTATTTTTATTGTTTTCACAGTTAGAATAGAAATTAGTTTTAAATCTCTATTCACCCCCCTCTAGAGGATTCTCAGAGGCACACTGTGCACCGTCATTCTAGAATGCCATGACGTTATTGGGATACAAATAGGGTCACTCTGATCATATCTTATTCGTAATAAAAAAGCAGAGCAAGTGGTTATTCTAATTGTATATGTCGACTATATAATCATCACCGAAAATGATGTTGCAGAAATCACGTGGCTTAAGATGCGCCTGTGTAAAGAGTTTGACGTTAAAGATCTAGGAAAATTGAAGTATTTCCTTGGAATTGACATTGCACGCTCTGATCGCGGAATTTTCATTTCTCAGAGGAAATATGTCCTAGATCTTCTAGAAGAAACTGGGATGCTTGGTTGTTCTCTTGCTAATACTCCAATGGAAATAAATTGCAAAATTGATGAAGACAAGGATGGTGAGAAGGTGAAGTCCTTTAGCTATCATAGACTGGTGGGTTGGCTGATGTTGGGATCTCTCACATACTCGTCCGGATATCACACATGATGTTGGGATCCTTAGCAGATACATGCATTTTCCCAGATTGCAACATCATGAAGCTGTCATGCATGTGTTATGCTACTTGAAGAACTCTCCTAGACGTAATTCTATTCTCCCAGAACAAACAGCTGGATGTTGAAGTTTATACAGATATTGATTGGCTGGAAGTCAAGATGACAGGAAGTCCACCACTAGATATTGCTCATTTATTGGAGTGAATCTAGTGACTTGGCGAAGTAAGAAACAAAATGTTGTAGAAAGATTCAGCACAGAAGCGAAGTACATGACAATGTCACAAGGATGGAATATGTGAGGGGCTCTAGCTTAACTCGATAATGCGGGACTTGGGACTACAGACTGGTACTGCGACAAGAAAGCTGCCACCAATATTGCACATAATTCTGTTTATCGAGATTGAACAAAACATGTCGAAATTGATAGGCACTTTATCAAGGATCATCTTGAAAAAGACAATATTTGCAGTCCGTTTGTTCAATCTCAGGATCAGGTAACAGACATATTTACCAAGTGCATTTGCTGTGATATTTCAAGGACAACATTATCAAGCTGAGAATGTTCGACATATAGTCCCATCTCGAGGGGGAGAGTTGAATTAAATATTTTGTAATATATTGTAAAAGACCCACTTATTTTTCTTGTTTTTTGGGTCTTCACCCGATGCGTATAAATAGAGGGTGCTGCCGTGGAATCAATAAGAATCTCATTTTTCCATATGACTAGGAAGACTCTAATTGATAAACCTAGGGCTAGTAGTTTAGTCGTAGTAGTTGTTGGGATGGGCTAGAGTCTATTATGTCATGGATGTATCATAATGCTCTTCTTTTGTATTGTGTATTCAATGGCATATGTATATATATATACTAATATATAAAGATATCCTCTTATGGTGTAATGTTGTAATGGTGAGGACTATCAAAGCAATCCTAGCCCTCCATTCAATCCTCTCCTCTATTTTTATTTAATTAAATAAAAATTTCTCCCTCATGATGCCCTTGGGACTGCAATCGTGCGCTTAGGGGACTACGAGTGGCGGGAGTGTCGTCGCGTCAGGGCACTGTCGCGGCCGGGGTACTATCTGTTGTAAATTGGACAAAAGGTAACAATCTCCTAATAGGAGACCCCGTATATATATATATATATATATATATATATATATTCATAACCCTCATATTTACAAGATAGCCATACACATAATTACAGGATAAATATAAATCCAATACTCCCCCTCAAGCTGGTGCAAAGATGTCAATCATGCCCAGCTTGGAAATGATCAAATCAAACCGAGTAGGGCCAAGAGCTTTAGTGAAGGCATCAGCAACCTGGTCAGCCGAGGGGACAAAAGCAGGAAGAACAATCCCAGTGCGAACGTGGTCCCTCAGAAAATGAACATCCATCTCGATGTGCTTGGTGCGCTCATGGAGCACCGAATCCTGGGTAAGAAGGAGAGCCGGCTTATTGTCACAGTTGAGGGTCGAGCCAGCGATGAGTGGTTGTCCAAGTTCATTCAGCAGCGATCGGAGCCAAACCAATTCAGCGACACCATGTGCCATGGCACGATACTCTGACTCAGCCGACGAGCGAGATACGATAGGTTGTTTCTTACTCCGCCATTAAACAAGATGATCACCATGAAAAATACAGAGACCAGAAGTGGAACGCCGATCAGTCAAAGAGCCAGCAAAATCTGCATCAGTGAAGCAGGAGAGAGTAGAGGCACTATCCGCCCGATAAAACAGTCCGAGGCCAGGAGCACGCTTAAGATAACGAAGGACACGTCGAGCAGCCTCGAGGTGAGAGGTCCTGGGAGAGTGCATAAACTGACTCAAAACACCCACAGAGAAGCTGATGTCTGGTCTGGTATTGGTCAAGTATATCAGGCGGCCAACAAGCCGCTGGTATTGCGAGGGGTCTGGTAGAGGATCACTAGACTCGGCTTGAAGGCGGTGGTTGGTATCCATAGGAGTACTCGCAGGGCGACATCCAAGTAGACCTGTATCCCTAAGAAGATCTAATATGTACTTGCGTTGCGAGATGGAGATACCTTGCCGTGAACGAGCAACTTCAATCCCAAGAAAATAACGGAGAGGCCCAAGGTCTTTCACCTCAAAGGCAGAGCGAAGCGTAGCTTTCACCTCAGATATGCCAGAGGGGTCATCCCCGGTGAGAATAATATCATCCACATAGACCAAGATAATGACACGACGGCCCTCTGGAGTGACACAGATGAAGCAAGTGTGGTCTGCACGACACTGAGTGAAGCCGGACTGAAGAATAACGGAGCTGAACCGTTCAAACCAGGAGCGCGGGGACTGCTTTAGGCCGTATAGGGATTTGTGAAGCCGGCAGACTCTCCCTGAATACTCCCCCTTAAGGGCAAACCCCGGAGGAGGAGCCATATAGACTTCTTCCTTGAGATTGTCGTGCAGGAATGCATTTTTAACATCGAGCTGAAAGAGCGGCCACGCCCGAGAGGCCGCAAGGGAGAGAAGAAGGCGGGCACTGGTCAACTTCGCCACGGGAGCAAAGGTGGCACCAAACTCGTCCGGAGCCTGAGTAAAACCCTTGGCCACCGAACGGGCCTTGTAACGGTCAATGTTACCATCAGCAGAGTACTTTACAGTGTAGACCCATTTACACCCAACTGTGCGTTTCCCAGGAGGGAGAGGAACCAGAGACCATGTCCCAGTGCGGTGGAGAGCAGACATCTCCTCCTGCATGGCCTGAACCCACCGGGGGTCAAGGAGAGCCTCAGCAGTCGAAGTAGGAAGACGAACAGAATCAGCAGCATCCACAAAAGCCTGGTAAGAGGGTGAGAAATGCTGGTAGGAAACAATGCTAGCCAGCGGGTGCTCAGTAACGGGGGGGGGGGGGGGGGGGGGGCGAACACACGTACGCTTGCCCTTACGTAGGGCAATAGGTAAGTCTGCAGAAAAAGGAGAGGGAAGAGGCTCCACGGAGGTACCTGCGACCGGAGGAGGCTGCTGATCCGGGACTGGAGGAGAAGTGGGTGTACGCTGGCGACGGGAGTAAGTCAACAGGACAGGCGAGGCAGGAGGCGAGATAGTGGCTGGTGATGGTGGAACGACTGGGAGAGGTTGCACTATAGTCGAAACTTCAGGGGAAGGCAAATCCACGACAGAGAAGAAGGGAACCTCCTCATGGAAAGTCACATCCAGCGAGTAAATAACACGGTGCAACTGAGGGTCATAGCAGCGGTAACCCTTAGTGGTAGTGGAGTACCCGAGGAAGAGACAACGGATGGCCTTGTCATCAAGTTTAGTCCGAGAAGGTCGAGGATCTTGGACAAAACACACACAACCAAAGACCCGGAGAGGAATAGGAAAGGAGGAGATTGAAGGATAAATGAGTCTGTAAGGGGTAACTCCACCAAGAGGACGAGAAGGAGTCCTATTAATAAGAAAAGTGGCGGTGAGAAGAGCAGCGCTCCAATAGGGCTTAGGGACATTCATTCCCCGAAGAAGGCAACGAACCGAGTCTAGGTGGTGGCGGTTTTTGCGTTCGGCCACTCCATTCTTCTCGGGAGTACCCGGACAAGAAAATTGATGAAGGGTGCCCGCATTCCGAAGAAAAAGATCAAAGGAACGAGAAGTATATTCCCCGCCGTTGTCGGAGCGGATGATATGGACAGACGTGCCGTGCTGGGTCTGTATCATGCGAGAAAACTGAGAATAAACCGATAGGACCTCAGATTTATGTTTTAGAAGATAAACCCATAAGCATCTAGAATAGTCATCAATAAAAGTCACAAAATAAGAAAAACCATCAAAAGATACAACAGGGGCAGGACCCCACACATCAGAATGAACCAACTCAAAAGTAGAAGTAGCACGACTAACAGAAGACACATATGTGCTACGAGTATGTTTCGAAAGCTCACAGGCAAAGGAAAAACAAAAGATACATCAGGACAAATAGATAACATCCGCTGAGGGCTAGCATGGCCAAGACGAGCATGCCAAAGCGAGCTGGATGACGAAACAGGTGAAGCAGCAGAAGGGATAGGTGGGCAGGTGGCAGTGGAAGCAGCAATGGGAGAAGGTAGATCCAGGTAGTACATCCCACTCTTCTCATATCCCGTACCAATAGTCCTCCCGGATCTCAGGTCCTGAAAAACACAGCGATCAGAAAAGAAGGTTACTGAGCAGTTTAAAGCACGAGTAATACTACTAACAGAAAGTAAATTGAGAGCCAACTGAGGGACAAGAAGGACAGAGTCAAGGGAGGAGGAGGAAGAGACAGAGACGGTTCCCCGACTGAGGACGGGGGTGATCGATCCATCAACGAGGCGCACATCCCGGTGAGAGCAGGGGACAACCTGAAGCAGGTGAGAGGACATACCAGTCATATGATCGGTTGCACCAGAATCAATCACCCAAGGTGACGCATCCTGATCAACCGTGGTCACGGAGCAAGCAAACGGGGTACCTGAGGAGGGAGAGACAGTGGAAGCCGAGGCAACAGTAGAGGACTGAGTCTGCTGAAACTGCTGAAACTGGGCCAGCATGTGACTGAAGTCCTCGGAAGACTCAGCAGAGGAAACAGTGGGACGAGGAGTACCGCCGGGAGTGGTGCGCTCAGAGCCCCTCAGGTGGGGGTATAGCTGGTAGCAGCGGCTGCGGTCATGGTATAGACGCCCACAGTGAGAGCAGGGGCCCGGAGGACCTGATGGGCCACGACCACCGGAAGAGACGACCGCCAGATCGACCACCCCGTTGAAGAGAACTGGGGGCGGGAGGACGTGACGAAGCCGCAAGAGCCATTTGCTCGGTAGGGAGAGTGGAGGTCGGACGAGCGCCGAAAAGATTGGATTGCCGTTGCATACGTTTCTCATGCACTGCAACAATGGAGTAGGCCTCAAGAAGATCCGGCAAAGGTGACATTCCCATAATCTGAGCACGGGTAGACTCATATTCGGGGCGAAGTCCCATCAAGAACTGCTATGTCTCCCGCCGCTGTCGCTGTTTCCGAATAAGGGTGATATCATTGGGGGACTCCAGATCACTGAGAGGCTCAAGGTCATTGAGCTCATGGAAGCAGTCCTGAAGGTAAGTGAAGTACTCCTGAACGGAACGATCCCCCTGAGTTGCGGAAGTGATGTCCTGAAAGATGTCGAAGATCTGGGCATCAACACGAGTGTGGCCAAAAGTGCGCTGAAGAGCAGACCAAAGCTCAGGGATATCCTCAAATCGCATGAACTGACTGAAGATGCGGGGCTCCATCGAGCACTGAATCCATCCAAGCACCATGTACTTTTCTGTAGACCACTTGTCTAACTCTGCTTTCTTGTCTTCCGTGTCGGTAGATTTGGGCATAGGAGGGCCGCCGGTTAGCCATGAGAGCTTGTTCCGGCCGGCGAGAGCCACTTTCATGGAGGTCGCCTACCGAGGATAATTTTTCTCATTGAGAAAAATGCTAGTAATCCGTCCCGTAGAGGATCCATAAGAGTCCTTGGAATCCATAAAGCCAGGAAACAACAAGATCCCTCCCACAAAGGAGATCGGGGATCAAAGAAGGCAGGAGAAGCGACGGGCGGCTTCACAGGCTTCGACGAGAACGAATCGGGCGATGGAATCGAGCGCTGGACGAAACGCTAGAATCGAGCGCTGGACGAAGACGCAATCTGGGCGTCGGGCGCTGGAATCGAGCGCTGGACGAAGATGCAAGCTTGGCGACGGGAGCGCTGGACGAAGCGCAAGCTGGGCGACGAAGCGCTGGAATCGAGCGCTGGACGAAGCGTTGGAATCGAGCGCTGGACGAAGCGAGCGCGCTGGAATCGAGCGCTGGACGAAGACGCAAGCTGGGCGACGAAGCGCTGACGGGAATCGGGCGGCTCCGATGCAGGCAAGGATCGGACTTCGCAGAAGACAGAAGGATCGGAACGCTCGGCGGAAACCCTATCGCTTTGATACCATGTTGTAAATTGGAAAAAGGTAACAATCTCCTAATAGGAGACCCCGTATATATATATTCATAACCCTCATATTTACAAGATAGCCATACACATAATTACAGGATAAATATAAATCCAATACTATCGTTGCCCCCCCACTGTCACTCGTGTATATATATGTATGTATATATGTGTATGCATATATGTGTATGCATATGTGTATGCATATATGTGTATCCATATATGTGTATGCATATGTGTATGCATATATGTGTATGGGTATTTGTGTTTGTCTATATGTGTATCTCTATATGTGTATGTGTACTTATATATGTGTACGTATATATATGTAGGGTTATTTACCAGGACATTCCCTCGAAGTTTGCGTAATTATAGCTTGCACCCCTCTAATTTTCAAAATTACAATTACTCCGTTTCAATGTTTACATTTCATAATATCCATCCACAAAAAGACCCCTGAAGATTTACTCCAAGGGGGTACTTTTGTGCATGAATGTTATGAAATGTAAACATTTAGGGGAGGTTTTTGTAATTTCGAAGATAGAGTGGTGCAAGTTGTAATTACGCAAACTTCGAGAGGAGGTCCCGGTAAATAACCCTTATATGTATGTATATATATATGTATATGTATATATATGTGTATATATATGTATGTGCATATATATATATGTATATATGTATGTACGATGTTGTATGTACTATGTTAATCCCTACCTCTGATGAAGATTAATGCTTTTAATTGTGCCGGCCTAGGAGGGCCGTTACACCATGGGCTGGAGAGATACCAGGACAAGAAGCTACGACCCCTGACAGTGCTGCAGTCTGGAACCCTGGAAGAAGCTGCGGCTAGCTGATGCGAGGGTCTGGAAGGAGTTGCGGGCGAAGATGAGGGTCTACGAAGACCTGGGAGCCGCTGGCTAACAGACGCGGTGGGCGGTTGGGTCGCTGGAGCAAACGACATGACACGATTGAGAGCAGCGAGACGCAATCGGGACTAGTGATATGCAACCGGGTTTGCCGGAGCTAGTGGTGAGACTGATCGGGAGCGAGCGGTGAGACGGGGTCGGTTGCTCTAATACCAAGTTGAGAGTAGCAGAAATAATTGGATCAAAATTAGGGTAACATACAAAGACCTAAGTCCTTGCATACTCTGACAAACAACTCAACATGAGATATATGACAAACCATGCGACACCGCAAGCAAACTGAAAAACTATATTGTTATCCTAGGTTTACAAATTGAATTTTGGATATCATAGTGAATTGCTCTATAATATCATTTGTTTCCAAGTCATTGTTCGAGAACCTTTTTTCCAGGGTAGCTAGTGTGCAAGGTGACCTATTCTGACTTCTGAGTTACTTATTTTTGAGCTGAACAACTAAAGTTGCTTACCAAACCTTTAGTGCATGCCTGCCAGCTTCAATGTGATGGCCCCATCAATCCAATAAGTGGCAGCCTGTCTGTTTAGGTTCAACATACCGGCATATCGTCGTGCAAATCACAGGGGAGATATCTGAGCCATTATAATAGCATTTTTACAACTATCAAGAATGCAACAAAATAAATTAGTATTATGTCTGCCACCAACATTCTAAATTTGTGATGCTACATATCTTAAGAAAACATGAAACAATATGGGAAGCTCTACATGACCCTAAGGAGGTGCACGATTAACAATGTGTACTTAAGCATGACAATGAGTAATCCAACTTACATGGCATACAGTAACCATTCCGACTTGCGTAACACATGCACTGGCAACTGTAAGGAAACTCAATTCAATTAAATATGTATTGCTTCAGACACTTCAAATTTGATTTGCTTGTATATCTCAACTGCAGTACCTCGATTTCTACCCTAGTTTAACATGAAGTTAAGCATCTACCACATGGTTTAGAAATCCATTATGTGCAACTCATCTATGTTTAACTATAATAGATAACTATAAAGACCTACCAACTCATTTTAATAAATGTAATTTAAGTCCCAGTTATGATCTTCTCTTAACTAAGTTTTGTGAATGGATGTGTTATAATTGACTCAAGTTGATTTTGATTTTCCTGAGTAAACTATTCCTAATAGAAGAAAATATTGGTAAACCACCCGAAGTTGTAGAGTTTGGAGCTGGGAGCAATCTTTTTTCTTGTGGCCATTTCCTTGTCCCCTCTTATGAAAGATCAAGCTGATACCATGGGTATTTCCCTCTTATGAAAGTTCAAAGCTGATACCAATATGTACTGTCATGCAGAATGTTTTACTTGGAGTGGGAGAAGGAACTGTATTAGACAGTGCAACGTCTTCAAATGCGCTGCATGAATATTCTACCATAGAAGGTCTTGAATAATCACACATGATTTTTCATAAATTGAGAATTTTTTTTTTTGAAAAGTAATATCTGTGGAGCTAGGGGCGCATCCATTAGGGGTCCTGAACACATAACTGTTCAATTTATCCCTGTGAAATTCTTCAAATGAATGATTCAAATGAATGAATGATTCAAATGATTATACTTTATAAACGTACAGTTGCATGTAATTAGGTTTCTATTGTGTTTCCACTAACAGATTGGAAAAAATTATCACAGGCATTGTCATCAATGCCCATACGTCAAGCATTAAATCAATATTAAATGGTTTAATGAAATTGAGAATATGCATCTTAATTTGCAATTAATATAGTTTATTACTATCGGAGCAAGCACAAGATTCATTTTCCCAGTGTTTTGTCAGCTGTGTCAGTCTTCTGACCTTCGCATGTGTTCTTCGTGCGAAATGTTCAGCAACAATAGTGCCTTTAGCCGATGCACGGTTTTCTCTCGCACGAAAACATTTAATTTCATTTATATTTTTTTTACTTTATCTTTTAGTTTATTTTAATTTGTCTATTTTAGTTCCCTTTAATTTGTTTTATTGTGGAACTTGGCATATATATAATGCATTATTCTGAAAGATCTGCTTGATAATAGTTTCTCATACCAGGATGAAGATGCTAGATGGATGTCTGGAATGATGCTTTATAGCCTTGATGAACTTTGCAAAGCTGTGGAAAAGAATGCAAAAGAAACTCGTGAATGGCCAAGGTTAGTGTCTGTATCTTTCAGTAAACCTACATAACCCTTACGCTAGGCTTGGTTTGAATTTTGAAGAGTGCAAATGAACTTATTATTGTGTTCATGCTTCTTCATCATAAATAATAAAAACTCAATTTATCCCCAAACAAACAAGACGTGAAACTATATTTCATGTTCGCTCTCTTTTTTTTTCTCCTTCAAACCAAAGGTTTGAAGATATTAGATCGAGGGAATGTAAAGGTGATTAGTTGGTAGTTGGGTTTACCTTAGAAATGTGAACAAGTGCAATTTCCATGGTCAATTCCCTACTCAACTCTGAACTAAAATCTATCTAGTCTTCTTTATGACTCAAATATCTCTTCCTCACAAGAAAAAAGCTCAATTTGTCATGAATCAAACATCATCATCAATCTTCTTCGTCACCATCATCATCATTCATCCCCATTAGCATCATCATCGCGCCTCTATCATCATCATCATCATCATCATCAGTAGTCTTCCTATTATTTTTTGTCGATTGTATAAATCATCATTTTCTGTGGTTCCTCTCAAGAGCTTCCCAAGGTGTAAAATTTAAGCTATGAAAATCATCTTGAACAACTTTCATCAATGTTAACTCCTGAAATTAACTTCAATTTCCTCTAATCATTATAGCTGAAATTAACTCCAATTTAATTTGTTTTATTTCCATTTCCGCTCTTTGAATTCCCTCAAACTAAACTGGGCCTTTGGCTTTGTTCTTGAAGCAGTTGAAAAGTTTAACTGAGAAAAATGAAAATACAAAGCAATTAAATTGAAATTAATATTCATTGCTTGGTTGGTCGAGGAATTGAGTGAAAAAATAGTTATGGTCCGTTCGACGCGCGGGTTTTGGCATTTTGGAATTGGTATCGGGTTTCAGAAAACCAATTCTTCTGTTCAGCGCTTCATAAATTTCCTGGTATTGGCTTTGAAACTTAAAGCCATTGGTTTTTGATTAAACCTAAAAAACATTCCCGTAAAGTTTACCTCTTGCAGCCGGCTTTCGTTGATTTTGCTCCAGACGTCTCCTTCCCGATAGCAATACGCAACTTTCCGCTCCAGGCGTCTCCTCCCCGAGAAGAATACACGACTTCCGCTCCCTCCCGTTGCTCCCGTCGGCCTCCATATTCAGGTATTTATTTGGATTCCTCTTCCTCCTCTTCTTCTATTTCTTCTTCTTCCTCTTCCTCTTTTTCTTCTTCTTCCTCTTCCTCTTCCTCTTTTTTTTTTCAGATCTACCATTTTAAGCTCTTTAGCTTTCAGATCTTTCGTTTCCGAAATTTTTTCCGATCTAAGGCAGACTTTTTCAGTGGATATGTGCACATAAATCAAAATGGATTCTTGGGTCTGCCCTCTAGGATGTCTTTGGCTTTGATTTTAGGGCATGATTCCGCAACAAACGTCACGGTATAGGGGGCCACTATTTCAGTGGTAATATGTGAGCATCCACTTTGTGCATTTATTGTCAAAGGTTCGGTCTTTCTCCTCTGAGAGAAGCCACTTTGTGCATAGGGCCAAAGGTTGGGTCTGTTTCCAATCTTCCCCCGCCCATACCCCCAATGATTGGGGACTATATGGGTTCTGTTGTTGTTGCTGTTGTTGCAAGGCAGAATTTTTTAGATTGGAATAATCAGAAGATTTAACTTTAGGAAGCCTGCTTTGATTATGGAATCACAGTAATCAGAAGCCTGCTTTGATTATGTTTAGGAAGATTTAGGTTTACTGTGATTGCATAATCAGAAGCCTGCTGAAGGGACTGTTCCAATTGAAGATCAGGGTAGATATCGCAATCGAAAACAGGCTATCACAACAAACGTACTCGGTGTTTGTGACAGTGACATGAAATTTCTATATGTATTTTGCCCGACTGGGAAGGTTCAACATCTGATTCTAGAGTATTACGAGATGCTTTGGAGCGACACGATCGCTTTGAAGTTCCAAATGGTAAAATTAGTTAATTTATCCTTTCAAGCATAAGTAATACATACATGTATATTAATTTATTTTTTGCACTACCTAGGAAAGTACTACCTTGTAGATGTCGGCTATACGAATGGACCAAGGTTTCTTGCCCCATATCGTTCAACGCGTTATCACCTGAAGGAGTGGTCAAATCAGGGTAATAACCCAACAAACTACAAAGAATTATTTAATCTACGACATGCTAAAGAAAGAAATGTCATAGAGAGAACCTCTGGTTTGTTGAAGAAACGATGGGCTATTCTGCGACACAGTTTGGGCCATAAAACTTCGAACGGGTGGAAGAGCGTGGCTTTGACAACTGCTATTACCACTCTAAAAGATATTTGCGGCATTGAAACAAGCAAAAAGAAGTTAACAACTCGTCTCAAAACTTGGAACAAGTACTACGTCGAGGTCAGCGTGATGCTGGACACGTCAAGGTTTGGATGAGATTGGGAAAGGAACATGGTGAAGGTGGACAGTGAGGAAGTATGGGCAAATTATGTGAAGATAAATTATTTTATATTAATTGATATATTTACAAATTCAGTGTTAGTGATATTTTTTATTGGTATTATTGCAGGCTCATCCTTCTGTGAAGCATTATAAAGATAAAGTTATTGTGAATTGGTCAGATTTGGCTGTGTTATGCGGGACTGATAGAGCAACTGGTAGTCATGCTGCAACCGCAATAGAGGCGACAAAGGAGATAGATGCGGAGTCTATGGCAGAAAAAACTACAAATACACAAGTGCATAATAGAGTGAAGGGTGAAGGAAGCAATAGAAGGAGGAGAAAGCGAGCAGTAGGAAATGACGTAGTAGCAGTGGCTATAGAAAAATTGTTTGACTCCGTGCAAGGTGCAGTGGGAACCATGTTTACTAGCGATGTTAATGACATCTATGTCGCACTTACTCAGATGCTGATTTAGAAGATCATGATTTACTCAGGGCCATGGATATACTGTGTCATGGTAGTGTCTAGCGTGACATATTCAAGAGACTGCCTGACAAATTGAAGGGCACATGACTCTGAATGCAGTTTGAGCGCTAGTTTGGTGTTTTTATATTCAAGAGACTTTTTATCTCGATCATTTGCTATTTTTGTACTTTAATTTATGGACAACATATGGATTTTATCGTTTGCAATGTTTATGAGCTTCAATTACAATTTATCATTTGGTTTAATGGTTAAATTTTAAAAAATATATATTCTAAAATTTTCAATTTCAGAAAGCCAATTCCTTTGCGCAGCCGAACAACTTTTAGATATCAATTCCAATTCTGTTCACTGAATACCATCCTGCCGCCGAACATCAGAATTGGTTTTCTGCATAAACCAATTCCTGCAGATATTGGTTTTCTGACCAAAGCCAATTCTAGAAAGCCAATACCTGCTCCCCGAACGCCTTATGTTTTTTGTTTGGTCTTTGAGAAATTGAAATTTGGTTTTTTATATACAGAGCTCTAATGAAGTTTTCTTCTAGCTTTTTGATATGATTTGAGTAGGAGTTGTTAATGAATAAAAATGTGTTTGTTTATAATTTTGAGGTAAATTCATTTGGTTTGAAGAAATTGAATGAGTGGGAATGTGACGCAGGATGGTCTGGTGTGAAACTGGCGGTGCTGACACGCTAATGCAATCCTACCCGCATGTGTGTAATGAATGCGATCAAGCCGAACCTAAATGATGCATGCATGTTTTAAAATTAGTCCGGAATTAAACTTTAGCAATTGACTTATACCCGGCTAGCAAAGCAACACATTGTTCACATTAATTTTCGCTCGCGTAAGAAAATTATCATGCTCTTTTCTCAAGTGGTGCTATCCACTACAATTTGCACAAATAAGACATATAATTAAAAGAAATGACACAAAGCACATTCAAAGATTGATTTTACCAACAAATATGAAGCTTCATCAAACAATTTAATACAATAACAGAACACGTTAAATTAATACTCACAAGGCACGAGGAATCCGGTGGCGGTGGCGGCGGACGTGGCTCCATGAGATGAAGGATACGACTGTATTGAAATATCCAATTTCAGTCTTGGAAGGAGAAATGAGAAGGGGGGTCACAGGAAGGGTGAATGCAGTTGAGAACAATTCCAGAAATTGAGCAGAGGTGGCTCCACGGGAGAAAGAAACTTGGAGGGGGAAGAAGAACAATGAAGTGGAGAAGTGGCGTAATGCTTTCTGACTGTTGAAAGTGGTTACATGACTGAGAAAGGGGTGTGGAATTTCTGAATGGTGAAAGGCTTGGAAGACAGGGTCCCGTAGAGGGCTTTGGCGGCGAACCGATTGGGAGGTGACGAACTCCTTGCAATTTGCGGCGGAAGGGATATGGAAGGCTCACGATCTGGGCGGCGAGGGACGAAGCACTGAACGGAGGGGAGGTTACGACCATTCACGATGAGAATGGTGAGAATGGTGAGCAGGAGCTTCCGTCGGGATCTAAGGGTGGGCTTGCGGTGTGGGTTTAGTGGATCGTGGGTGGGAAACAGTTGAGAATATGATAAAAAAAATGAAATGAACCAAAAATTTTAGGAGAATAAACCGGGACGTCGCACCCCGGGGTCTCGCAGCATCGCACCGTGAATGATTGCCAGTCTGGATTCTCTCACAATACAAATAATGAATTCAAAATGAGAACATCCACCCCTATTTATAACGCGAGGGGGCGGTTGGGCACCCGGCGTGAACGACTATGATCGTCCGTTACGCCCGGTGTCCTAAAACATTAAATACAACTCCAAAAAATATAAAAAAATACATATAAATTGAAAAATGACCCTCCGGAGGCGCTCGCGGTCTCGGATCACCGATCCGATCAATGCATCTCTGATAAATCAGCAAAAATGGGTCTCGCCGAGTGGTGACCCGATCTCCTTCGATCACGAACATGCGTCCGATCCCCATCAATTCCCCCGACTGAAAAACATTCATCTCCGAGGAATGAAGATGACTGAGCTGTAGTCGACGATCGGGGGTAAGTCTATCAAGCTCTGTCGCCGGTATCCAAGTATCAACAAAGGTGTGGCGTCCACTCCAGTGCACCAAGTAACGACCAGACCGACCGACTGTAGTGGTGATGCACTCGTGCGCCATAATATCAATAATGCTCCCAACTCTCACCCCTCGTGCTGGTGGATCCAAAAAAATCGGTGGAATCATGGGTGGTGCGGGCAAGTCCGCGGGTGCTCGTCCAAGGTGATCAAGGGAAGTGTCAAGTTGTAACTGAGAGGGTAGCAGAAGAGGCTCAAGGTACGGGTCTCTATGCTCCAGAGGCTCAAAGTAATGTGTCAAATTTTTCGTATTAAATATGGGATGAATACCCATATCTGCAGGGAAATCGATCTCGTAGTCATTTGTCCCAATTTTCTTTATAACCATATCAGGACTCATTCGCTTAAGTTGTAGTTTAATAGCGACTCCTTTTGGGAGCCCCTCCTCGCAAAGTCCGACCATGGCATGCTTACACACCCGAAAATGCAGCTCACGTCTGTGCCTATCTGCCCATACCATATATAACTCAATATTGTTAGTAGTCTTCTTCCGGATTAGTTCATGCATTTCATGCAAATGATGCAAAAGATACAACATGTGTGACTCACACAACACAAATGATTCATGCACTAAATGTAAATGAACAAACAACAAATATAAAATATGAACTACTAACATGACCAACTCTGTAAACCAGGGGTTTTGGGTACTATAAGAAACTCCTAAAATAGGTACATGATCAGGATGCTCAGAAGGTGGGACATAGAAAAATTCTTAGCGAGCGCAACAATCACTCCATTGAACAACGGGGACATCAGTAATAAGATGTGTCCATGTAGTGTGTGAACTGTCTCTACAAGTGCGGGTAGTAAGACATAAGATCAGCGGGTCAGTGAGTGCACCCTCAAACTCGAGTGTCCTACTAAAGATGGATATATCCCAAATGAGCGGTGGATCGACATGCGGCTCATCCGGGTGTTCTCCGGGAGGGGTATAATAAAATTCGTCACAAATGCGACGAGTACCGACGTAGGTCCCAAAAAATATGGAGCACTCTCATATAAACGATGATGTTGGTAAAGTGTAACAAACGTGACATGTTCGCTAAGGGAATGCGACGCATCAGGGGGCTCACCAGGAGGGACGTATAAAAAATCATCGCGAATGCGACAATCACCTAAGTGAAAATCATAGGCATCGACAATATGATGCGACTCTAGTGTGTGGTGAGTGTCCCTCACAAGAAAGAACTCATCTGGGGGGGGGGGGGGGGGGTCAGCAGGTGGTACGACCCAAAACTCATCACGAGTGCGTGCGACCAGATGACAAACTCTCAAAACATCTGAATTATACTTAAGTGTTCTTAGGGAGAACCATACATACTAGATGAAACACTCAAGATCCTCTCTCTGGAGTACTAACAATATCAGGGGTGATAAGATCTCAACATCTCAATACTCATAAGTGTGTCACTCACCTGAATCTCATCCTTACAAGGACGAGGTGGCTCAACTGGGGGGTTACCAAAGTACCCGTCAACATGGAATGGTCTTCCAGGAACAAACCATCATAAGGGGTCGTGTTCCCCAAAAGGGGTGAAGTGGCTACCACGAGATCACTACTAGGCTCTCGACTCCCGATCGTGATGTGGCTCGGTGCGCCATCAGGTGAAGTGTGGGAAAAGTCTATACTCAATAGTGAGTTAATAGGTATAGTGTTGAGGGCGGTCTCTCTAAGTGGAGCGGCCTCTCGTGGTTGCTGATTCCTAGCACGCACATCCTGTGGTGGGAGGGCAACCCGTTCTTCCTCAAAGAGAATATCAGGTGGAGTGGGTGAGGTTTCCCTGCTTTGGGAAGTGGAGTGCTCTCGCCGACCCTCAATGGCGGCGACATGAGTGCGAAGATCATCATATTGTGCATCCAATTGATCAAAATTCTTAAAAGCCAAGTGCAAAAATTCGGCTTCCGTCATGTCCGCTTTTGGAACAGTAGGAAGGCCACTACGTGTGGTGCTACCTTGCTGAGGGTGACCTCTATAGGATTCTTAAGGGTAATCAGGTCGTGCTCGTGGGTGGACGTGAGTCCTACGAGCGTGCGGTGGTGTTCGTGCGTATACAGACTCAGGTTCCTCAAATAGAGGAGATGTGCAGCGACGATGACCTGAACGATACTTAACTCTACCATCATAAGGTCGTGTCGAAGGATCAACAAGATCCATTCGAGTGCGAGGATAAGGACGACGATAATCGTCATAATAATGTGAAGACCTCTCTGACGACATTCTTTGGGATCGAGTGTAGACGGATGGTGATTCCTCAAATTGAAGATCAGTGTAGTAACGACCACTATGATAAGACATTGGGTGACATAACATGTAGTACCGCGTATTTTAAAGTAAGCCCTAACCTCGCTCTGATACCAAACTGACGCAGGATAGTCTGTTGTGAAACTGGCGGTGCTGACACGCTAATGCAATCCTACGCGCATGTGTGTAATGAATGCAATCAAGCCGAGCCTAAATGATGCATGCATGTTTTAAAATTAGTCCGGAATTAAACTTTAGCAATAGACTTATTCCCGGCTAGCAAAGCACACAGTGTTCACATTAATTTTCGCGCGCGTAAGCAAATAATCACGCTCTTTTTGCAAGTGGTGCTATCCACTACAATTTGCACAAATAAGACTTATATAATTAAAAGAAATGACACAGCACATTCAAAGATTGATTTCACCAACAAATATGAAGCTTCATCAAACAATTTAATACAATAACATAACACATTAAATTAATACTCACAAGGCACGAGAAATCCGGTGGCGGTTGCGGCGGACGTGGCTCCACGAGATGAAGGATACGACTGTATTGAAATATCCAATTTCACTCTTGGAATGAGAAATGAGAGGGGGGGGGGGGGGGGGGGGGGCACAGGAAGGGTGAATGCAGTTGAGAACAATTCCAGAAATTGAGCAGAGGTGGCTCCACGGGAGAAAGAAACTGGGAGGGGGAAGAAGAACTGTGAAGTGGAGAAGTGGCGTAATGCTTTGTGGTTGTTGGAGGTGGTTACATGACTGAGAAAGGGGTGGGGTATTTCTGAATGGTGGAAGGATTGGAAGACATGGTTCCGTCTAGGGCTTTGGCGGCGAACCAATTGGGAGGTGACGAACTCCTTGCAGTTAGCGGCGGAGGGGATATGGAAGGCTTACGATCTGGGCGGCGAGGGACGAAGCACTGAACGGAGGGGAGGTTACGGCCATTCACGACGAGAATGACGAGAATGGTGAGCAGGAGCTTCCGTCGGGATCGAAGGGTGGGCTTGCGGTTATATGCTTATGGGAAGGAGATAACTGTGGGTTTAGTGGATCGTGGGTGGGAAACAGTTCGGATAACTGTGGGTTTAGTGGATCGTGGGGGAAACAGTTGGGAGTAGGATAAAAAATGAAAAGAACCGAAAATTTCAGGAGAATAAACCGGGACGTCGCACCCCGGGGTCTCGCAGCATCACACCGCGAATGATTGCCGGTCTGGATTCTCTCACAATACTAGCAATGAATTCAAAATGAGAACATCTGCCCCTATTTATCACGAGAGGGGGCGGTTGGGCACTCGGCGTGAACGGCTATGATCGTCCGTTGCGCCCGTCCCGCCGAGTGGTGGCCCGATCTCTGACCACGAACATGCGGCCGATCCCCATCAGAATGAAAATGGAAATAGTCAAGGAATTGATGTGATACAAAATTTCACCTACTTGTCGAAGGAGAAATTAGGTGAGAAAATAGTTTATTTTTTCATTGATGATTTGGCAGAGAGTCAAAATGACAACTTGATAAAATTTTCTGTGAGATCTTTACTAGGGTTGATAATTGTCAATTGAAATTTGTGTTTGTTTACATTTGGTAAGTGAAGTATTTAAAAATTGCCCCCTTTCTGATTCTTTCAATTCTAAGATAGCCATCTTGCATCCTGGAGAATGAGTTGTTTCATGAATTTGATGACCAAGTCGGTTGCATCATTGTCCCCAAGTTACTGAGAACTCGCCTTCGAGTTTGTTTCAGTTTCACCTTTCTATGGTACAACAATATATCATCTTTGTTGAGTGTCACGGGCACAATTACCACTCGAGAACACCACAAGGGTATTATAATTTCCCTCATCATACAAGTCCATTTGTTTAACATCATAGTGACGAATTGATAAATAGAAGTCTTCCCATTTAACTGCCATCTCTCGTTCATTACCATTGTCAATATTGTCAATCAGGTGCCGAGAATCAGTGAACCCATGTTAGAAAACAATAATAATTCGTCTTCACAACACATGTGACATCCCGAATTTGGCTTCCCTATCAGAGTTATGTTTTGCTTTTGTCAATCATATTATCAATTGTCATAGAGTCAGACTCTTTATTTCTCGCGCAATCGATTCAGATATCTTTCAAAGACTTTTCACATCAATCCCATATTGGATCATCATTGCTGTCATACTCATAATCTTACTCGTCGTTGTACTCCCGACAATAGATCTTCACAGTTAATGTTCTCGATTTCTTCATGTAAACCTTCATAGTCCTCATATTCGTCATACCTTGGCGAGGGATCCACAATCATCATCCTCATGGTCTCACACAAACCTTCCAATCATGCAATCAAGATTCATATCCGATTCTCAATTCTTCAATATCGTCATCGTGAATATCCCTCTTATATATGGGTTCTGTGTTGTTATTTCCACTTCTCGATTTCTTGCTGCACCCACCAGAACCATCCTTGATGTTGTAGCTTTCCTGTGCGATGCTTTTACTGGATTGTGAACCTCTTGAGGGCCAAGAATGTACCTTTTAGCCTATGCAAGGTCTATCTGGGAAGAACCACACGATTAGCTTGACACGTAATCATCCAGATAACGCCTAAAATGGGAAAACTACATGATATTGTCAATAGGGAAGAAGTAACATTGAAACAAAGGGAAACAAAGTTCTGTTGACCAGGTCGGAAGTTCCGTCAAGCAGGCAGGAATATGTGGAGTAAGCATATAGTCGTCGAGCCTTGTTGAGTCTGCGTCACGAATCAACGAAAGAAAAGAAATTTTGTGAGGGAGGAAAAACATCATGTGCAGAAAGACGCTTCTTCATGGATCTGTATCGTCGAGAGGATCAAAATCAACTTGTGATATCGTTACAGTGGGAACATGGTTATCATAAAAATGAAACGTAAGTGGTATGAGAGTTGTCGTCGTCGAAGCCATGGCTAACATTTGATTGGCTCGAAGCTGTAGTCATCGTTGGTGCTTTGCCTTCTAGGGGTTTCGTTGAACTAAAATAGAGGGACGAAGCTAGGTCGAAAAATAGATCAACTGCTAATCTCTAGTTTCGCGGAGATACAATGACGGTACATGGGATTAACTGCAAATTATTGATAAATTCTGTCACGATCAAAGCCTTACTGATCTGACTGGGAGACCTTTGAGACCATATGATGTTGGCCTTAAGAGGCAAGTGGGAAACAAATCCACTCAAAGTATTTCAATTGAACAACTAGCTCATTGTCATGACCCGTCTAATAACAATTATCAGAGTGCGCTACGGGCGGGTCGTGATGCCGCAGACACAAAGAGAAACCATGCCTGCCAGGCGGGTGCTGTAATACCAAAATATCTGTAGAAAATAATTAGATTTTGAAAAAAACAATACCAGTTTGATTTATTATGCGGAAGCTTGAATTAAAAGTGATGCTCATACACTTTGATCAATTCTCATGCTATAATTATGATGTAAAAGTAGAGGCTAGTAAACCGCAGAAACAAAATGAACATTTATATAATGCTGAAATACATCCATACCATCCTAAGAGTTGTCCACGATACAAGGAAAATGCCTGACAATAACTAGTACAGGAAAGACAAATCCAAAAGTAAAAGAAACAAGATACAAAGGACCTGATACAACAACTACAAAAAGTAAACCTCCAACAGACAGGAGCTGGGCGAGGAACCACTCAGGAAGTAGACGGCGCAGTCACGAACCCTAAGGCAAGTCCAATCAGAAGGAAAAGCCTCAGAATAAGATAAATATTAGAGATTCAAGTTAATAAAATAAACAAGTAAACTGAGAAACAAGCATAGCAGTAAAGTATGTCAGAGACTAACTGAGATTCTCTAGTAAATTTTTAGCCTACTCCGGAGTTTAGCCTAGACACAAACGCATAAGCAGGAATCAATGAAAGGCGTGTGTGTCGTCGTTTGATGTACAAGATTCTAGCATGGGAGTAGATGCAAGGCTTAAGCTACCGCTGCTCGCAAGATTCCCTTATAGGTTTCTGTTACCAATTCAAGTGTAAACTCAATTTCCGGTGTCACATCAAACGACACAATCCCTTTCATTGTTTGCCTATGGCGTCTAATGAGCTTACTTATCTGCAAGTAATAAATTCAAGTGGGGGCTAGTGCGGTACAAGTGTGACTTAAATAAAACTTGTTTGCAAGCGAGAGAGTTTTCTCTACTTGCCTTAAGGAGGAGCCGGGCTTTAAGGCGGCGGCTAAGAGGCAAGGTCTAAACTCTAGCGGAACCTGTTCAAGATGCGTTCACATGAAATATTTATTTCAATGCTTATTCCTACGTGCACACCAGTGTTTCTATTGCGTAATTAATTCAAGGGGGCAAGTTAAGAAATATACCTCCCTCGGCAAAGAGGGGAGAAGCGGTTACCACAAGAGATCCGAGGGTTTTGGCGGCGTTTGGATCCGGGAACCCTAATTCGGAGAGGGCCTTGAGCGATTCCACCGCTACATTCGATGAACGGCACCGAAAACCGAATAAAACTTAGGATTAGTCGAGTAAACCACGACCTCAAGAGGGATCGATGAATTTTACGTCGATCGGAAAGCGAACATTACACGAACGCTAGGGCACAAATTCTGAAATTGCAGGAGAGGAGAAGTTCTTACCCACGGAGACTAGATCGGGCCTCAAGAAGTCCAAATCGGGCGGATCCGAGAAAACCCTAGACGTTCCTCGCGGAAACCACCGCCGAAATGCACAACGGAAGAGGGACGGGGCAACCTACACTTGAAAAAATGAGAAAGACGATGGAGGATAACTTAGAACCACGGTTTCGAAACCGAAAAAATAGGAAATTTAGGGTTTTCTTACCCCTAACAGCCGGAGGAGAAGAAGAAGAGGGCGGGAGAAGGAGCCCTTGCTGCTGTCGGCGTCCAGAAGAGGGGAAGAAGGGGGCGGCGCCGACGAGGAGGGGAGCAGGTGGCGCCGACGGGTCGAGCGGGAGGAGGAGCAGGCGTCGGCGGCTGCGTTGCGCAGGCGAGACGGGAGCGGGAGACGGACCGATCGCTGCTTGCGGCTTGCGGAAAAAAAGAACCTTAGTTGAGCGCGTGCGGGAGACCTGGACCGGGGGGGGGGGGGGTTAATCGGGAGAGGGGGCTGCGGATAGCATGTTTTTATATCTAATTAAATTAATTTAGGGGTGTTACATTCTCCCCTACTTAGAAAGTTTCGTCCCGAAACTTCTGATGATTTCCTAGCCGGGGCTAATATGACGAAGATTCAGATGCCATTCATTCTAAACAAGATTTCCAGATCAAGACATGGAAGCTAACTATGAGCATGCGGAAACAGAATGCGAGACAAACGCTGAGACTTACCAAGATCAAGAGAAAAATTTGTAGAATATTTGCTTCGCATATCAGATTCAAGTTCTCAAGGGAACTCTTCAAACATTAGCGGGTTCGGAGGAACACGTAGGATTGATTTTAGGGATCACAGAGTTTTCTTCAAATAGCTCAAAATTGAGAGGCAAGACTCGAGAATTCGGGAGCGAAAAATCTTTGCACGAAGGGGATAACTTACTTACGATGTTGACGCTTAAGAGCTAACCAGAAGGAGATACTGGAGAATCAGATGAGATCGATAAACAAGCAGAACAGGAAGATTGACTACGAATACCGGGGTCTTAAAACCAGAGATTCTAATACATTTCCTACTGTCAGGTACATAAATTATGTAATAATTACAACATTTTCATTGGACAACTCTAGGTATGATCATGCAAGTGCAAAATTGGAATCATGTGCGATGTCAAGCAAGTAGAAAAACCATGCGTGTACAATCATTATTGTTGTTCTTAGCTGGACACTTGTGCAATGCTTATGATATGAATGCAAATGAATGGATACACATGCCATATTAAGCGCCCATATCACTTAACATGTCATGCATATTAAGACTCTAATGTCAACGCACTTGAAAATATTAAACTGCCCATAACCATTTAATATTCGCAAGCGGTGTATATCCTAGTGGAATTCATATGCACAAAAATGTTAAGTTTGCCCATAACTCCTTAACATTCGTGTGCATACTACTCATGCTTATGAGTGAGTGTGTGCGTGTTTCAGCCGCGAACAACAGATAATGACAAGGTGCGTGAAGAAATGATGCATGCATAAATATTTGTAAAATAAGATTCAAAATATTTGATAATTGTGAAATACTTTTTCTATAGAGCATAACCTGGCTCTGATACCAACTGTCACGACCCGTCTCGACAAGAGTCAGAGCGCGCTTCGGGCGGGCCGTGATGCCACATGCATGGGCGGAAGGAAAACCATGCCTGCTAAGGCACAAGCAGAGATACAAAATAAGAGTTTAAAAATAGATACTTTTGAGTAAAAACAGGTTGTTTTGTTGCGGAAGCTTTAAAATATGCTAGATTGAAACATGTGCACATGCATTTTAGCAGAAAAACTTATGATACCAGTTTTGAAACAGATTTTTATGCAGTGATCATCTCAGATGAATAAACATGCAAACATGTCAAATTATAGTACATAATATTTATCCTAGCAGTTGTCCATGAAACAGGAGAAAATGGCTGATCGTAATTATTACTAGAAGAAATATCCAACAGATAATGAAATGAAACATAAACATAGAACCTGAAGCTTGACGCAGATCGGCCTCAAAGAGCAGGCGGCGCAGGCACAAACACTAAGGCAAATCCAAAACAAGAAGGAAAAGCCTCAGAACATTGAAATAAACAGGAGTAAGGTAAAATAAAAGTACGAGCAGGAGAAAACAGAATATTTGAGTACCGTTTTTCATGAAGCAAAGCTAACAAGACATGCAAGCAAGTGAGACAAGCAGAAATATTTAGAGTTATTAGACTACTCTGAAATATAGCATACATAGATGATCAAGTAATAACTTAAGTTGTAACAAGTGAAAGTGTGGGTGTTTGTGGTTGACGCACATGATTTGTGATTCAGACAGATTCAGATTCAGATTCAGATGCAAGTCTTATCGGAAATTCAGGATTTCTACCCGTAACCTCTAAGGGGCGGCTCTTTCGAACCCTCACCCTTGAGCCAGGGAGTTCATGCTTGCTATGACCGGTCCTTTGTTCCCATTAGGGATTCAAGAGGGAACCCAAGTCGAGGAGTTGCATCGATTAAACACCACCTTTCATTGTTTACTTAAGTTATTAAAGAAGTAATTCATGATTTGAGTGATTCAAACATATCAAGACATGTAACCAAATATTGATTCAGATATACGATAGTATATTTTACAAATGTGAAACGGGAGGAATCAAGTTATAGAACGTTATTTAACCAAGTCTTGGAACCAGACAGGAATAAGAAACAAGATTCGATAACTCAGAGAACTCGATAGAGAGTTTTGAAGCTTGCGGATTCAAGAATTCACGAGTAATAAGATTATTATACATCATTTTCCAGGATATCAAATATTCCCTTAGATTACGTCATTCAAGGACATGAATATCTTCTAAGTAAACATGTGTACGAGCCGAATGTTTTATATCAAGCACAATTCATCTAGTTGTTAGCAGAATCTTAACGTTTATTATTATAGCAACTAACGTTTCTGCTCGAAAAGATTTACTAGTCTTCCATTTATCCATCAAATGAGATGCAATTCAATTAAGTGAAAATCCAATTTAAACCACTTTCGTTCACTAACTCGTCTTCCAACAAATGAGACACAATTCATCTAAATGAATATTCAGGTAACTCTCATTCACAATCACAACTTGTGACATTCCAAACACGTGATACCTCAATCTATTAATAAGTCTATTTTGGGATTCGAGGTCTAAATTTATTCGACGAAACAAGCATTCAAGGGTGCATTCATATAAACATAAGAACAGACCTGACAATTAAATTCAATGCTTGCAAGAGAGAGGGATCTCTACTTGCCTTAAATGAGGCTGAATCTGACGGCGACGGCTAAACGACGCAAGCAAAAGCAGACATCACATTTTGAACCTGATTAAACACAACGAAAACGAAGCTGCATAATTTATTACGCTAACTCAAGCATTTTACGACGCGGAAATTAAACAGCGAGAGTTTTGCGGATTTTACCTCCCTCAAAAGTGAGGGGAGAAGAGATTCCACGCGGAGACGGAGACTTGACGACGCTTAGGTTGCGGAAACCCTAATTCGGAGAGGGCTTTAGAGAGATCCCGCCAATTGGAGCTACGAACGGCACCGGGGGCACGAAAACCTAAGGATTTGGCGGTTAAGAAGATCACAAAATCTGAAACGCAAAATTGGAGCGCAAACTTTCCAAGAAAATTATGGAAATCTGAAAAGAGGAGAAATCTTACCCAAGGGAAGTCATAACCGGGCTCAAAATCTGAGTAGAGGGGGAAATCGAGCGAACCCTAGGCGTCCCTCTCGAAATTTCTCGACCAAGACGACGAAGAGGAGGAGGAATTAGGGCTGCCGGCCTTGAGGAGGCAAGGCTGCTGCCGATCCCTGGAAGTCACGTCCAGAGCAAGCCACGGCCATGGCAGGAGGAGAAGCAACAGGAGGCGTCGGCAGAAGGATAAACAGGCGGCAGCGCCGGCAGGAGGAGCACCAGGCGGCGGCGCCGGCAGGAGGAGGAGCACCAGGCGACGGCGCCGGCAGGAGGAGGAGCACCAGGCGGCGGCGCCGGCAGGAGGAGGAGCAGCAGCCGGCGGCTGCGCTGCGCACATGAGACGGGAGCGGGAGAGCTAGCGGGAGACGGGAGCGGGATTGCGAACCCTAGCCTAATGGCTTGCGGGATTTAAACCGGGGTGGGGGGGGGGGGGGGGGAGATCTGCTCTCGATTAAATCCAGGGGGCTGACTCGGTTTGGTAATAAAAAGGGGTGGGTTGCGGTTAGCCGAAATCAATTAAATACCTAAACATTGAAAAGTAGGGTTGTTACACTCATACAAGCCCTAAGTATGATGTAGCAAAGGCATATAGCACAAATATACAAATAGCTCCTTATGAGAAATACAATTATGAAAATAATTACTAAAACTGTAGAAATACACGGAAATGGAGAGAGAATATTTTTTTTATTAATTTCTCATAAAAGAGCCTTATACAATACAAGTATTTGCGCAAATATATAGGAAGAGAGAGTGGAGCCTAAACTTCATTCCAAGATGTGGGACTAATCTCTAAGGATGAAAATGGTTTCTAAATGGGCAATTGCTTAGGCCTTTTGTATAAGTTATTTAACACTCCCCGCAAGCTGGAGCATACAAGTCGTAAGATCCAAACTTGCACAAGAATTGGTGATTTAGTGGGCATGGTTCACCTTGGTGTGTTTGGTACGTTCATGGAACACGAGATTCTTGGCAATATGGATAGAAGCTTGACTATCGCAAAACATAGTGGCCGAAGAGGAGAGGCTTTCCAACCACGCATGTTCGGTAACGATAGAAGACATTAAACGATACTCAGCTTTTGCAGATGAGCATGCAACCACAAATTGCTTCTTGCTTCGCCAGGTGACAAGGTGTCCACCAAAGTATGTGCAATATCCACTTGTCGAACGTCGATCATCCAGTGAACCAGCATAGTCAGCATCAGAATAGGCAATGAGAGATAAGGAGGATGGGGGATAGTATATAAACCCTTGTCCAGGAGCAGTCTTCAGATATCGGAGGATGCACTCAACTATGTGCAGGTGAGAGATCCATGGAGTGTATAAACCGACTGACAAGTCCAATGACAAAGGATATATCAGGTCTTGTAACTATAAGATAGATCAAATTCCCCACAAGAGGCCGGTAGTACTCTGGGTTTGGAATGAGCAGATCAGAGATGGAGGTATGTGCGCAGAGCTTGTGATTGACATCAATAGGTGTGTCAGCGGGCTAACATCCAGAGTAGCCAGCATCACGAAGAAGTCAAGACAGTACTTTCGTTGGGATTGGACAAGACCATCAGGACGACGGGCTACCTCGATACCGAGAAAGTATCGGAGATTTTTCAAATCTTTGGTTTGAAATGTGGATGCTAAGTGCTTCTTGATCATGTGTATGCCTTTGAGAAAGTCTCCCGTAATTAAGATATCATCAACATACACCAAAAGTATCATTGTGCCTGTCGGGCGGTGATGAGTGAATAGAGAGAAGTCGGTCGAACTTCGAGTAAACCTAACATCACGAGCAACCCGTCTAAATTTGTCAGACCAAACCCGAGGAGATTGTTTGAGACCATAGGGAGATTTCTTGAAGTGACATACAAGAGACTCCCTCGTGGTCTCAAAATTGGGAGACTGTTGCATGTAGACAGTCTCAACGAGGTCGCCATTCAAGAAAGTATTGTTGATGTCCAATTGATGCAACTGCCAATGACGATGAACAACCAGGGAGATCAAGACACAGAAAATATTCAACTTTGCGACGGGTGAGAAAGTCTCCTCGTAGTTGAGGCCGTGTTGCTGAGTAAAACCACGGGCCACAAGACGAGCTTTTAGATGTTCAACCGTCCCATCTGGACTATGCTTGATGGCGAAGATCCACTTACAACCACACATGTCTAGCTAGGAGGAAGAGGGACAAGGTCTCAAGTAAGATTGGCTTAGAGAAACCATTTCCTCATCCATAGTGGCCCGCCACCCTGGATGTGAAGAGCCTCCTGCAGAGAAGTATGGGTGGAAATAGACTGACAAAGAAGTCGCAAATTTGTGAAGCACCGGAGACAGTCAATGTAATGAAACATAATTAGACATAGGGTGAGCGGTAGAGACTGGTGTCGGATCAGCAAACCGTGGATCATCATTAGTAGAGGGTAACTGTCATAGTGCATCTGAACGAGGAGGACGATGAGTGTACATACAAAGATGAGGCGGGTTGGAGGGTATGGTTGTTGGTGTGGCAAAGAGAGGAGGAGAGGTATAGGTGATAAGAGCGGCAGGGCGTGGTACATAGCCTTTCTGAGTTCGGGAATATCCAACGAACATATATCTGGTAGCTCGGGGAGCAAGCTTGTTCGTAGGGGGGCCAAGGCAGTGAACATAGCAGGCACAACCAATGATGCGAGGCGTCACGGGAAAGGGCGGCGTGGAGGGGACGAGAAGGCTGAAGGGCGTCGCAAAGTTGAGAATAGATTAGTGCATGCGATTGATGAGATAACAAGTGATAGAGACCGCGAAATGCCAATAAAGTTTGGGAACCTGCATTTGAAACATAAGTGATCGAGCAGCCTCAAGGAGGTGACGATTCTTGCGCTCAGTTACGCCATTTTGTTGGGGTATGTAAGCACAATAAGTTTGATGGATGATACCAAACTCAGTACATATGTTTTGAAGCTCATGACTAGTATACTTGTGCGCATTATCGGTCCGAAGAGCTTTAATAGAGCTGGAGAACTGTGTACGCGTCTCATCGATAAAGACACGAAACACACGAGGTAGTTCAGAGCGATCGCGAAGTAAATACAACCAGGTCATGCGAGAGTAATCATCAATAAATGTAAAAAATAACAATAATAAAAAATAAGCAGTTTATAAGGTCCCAAAATATAAGAATGTACTAAATCAAAAGGAACAATCCTCCGAGTACAATGAGGGGGAAAAGAAGAGCGTTGTTGTTTGTCGTAGATGCAAGACTTATAGGTGAAGTCTGTGAGGGACAAATCGGGAAGAGCTTTCTTGAGAATCGGGAGAGGAGCATGCCCAAGACGCCGATGCCAATCAACAGAAGTAACGGAGGAGAGAGCTATGGGGGAAACGTCCAGCGTGTAGAGCCCGTTAGACAGTCATCCTCTACCAATGATATTTTGTGTCCGCCGATCCTGCACAACAAAGGAAGAGGAAGCAAAAGTTACAGAACAATTAAGGTCTTGAGTCAGACGACTGACAGAAAGAAGGTTAAAATGAGAGCCCAGAACATGAAGAACCGAGCGAAGATAGAGAGAAGATGAATTTAAGGGCACATCGCCAGATCCGCAAACATGGTTGGTGTTGTCATTGGTCACCGTGATGAACTTAGGACAAGCAGAGTCCAAGCACTGAGGAGGCTTTTGCGGAGTAATATGATTTCTGGCTCTGAAGTCCACAATTCAAGTTGGACTATGGGAAAAATAGGAGATACCTTCTGTACAACCCCATATTTGCCGAGTGGGGCCCCGGGAATAGGACGGACGGGCAGGAGAGCAAGCCAGAAGGGCATTCACCTAGGTCACGAGAGGCAGAGGAGCCTCAAGGCGAGTGCGAATCTCATCTCCAAGGCATTCACCCATTCAGGAGTGCGAGTGCGCGGGAGGCCAGGCGAGTGGTGCCCCCCATGGACCACTCGCCAAGTAGAATCAAGTGTGCGAGAAGCCCGACGAGTGGTGCCTTTACGGACCACTCGCCCAAAAGGCTTAGGGGGTAAAATTACATAGATACCCTTCGTGGGCTGCCAATAGCCCTTCAGAACAGCGGAGTTAGGCTGTTAGCAGACCAATTTGGGGTGCGGTTAGTAAAATTAAAAGGCGAATTTACGCTATTTGCAGTCCAGACTAGAAAATCTATAAATAGACCCTTAAGGGCACCTTGGAGGAGATCCGATCTTGTAGGCTCTCTCCTCCCAGACAAGCTTTGGTTGGCTGCTAGTGCCCTCCAAGGTGCCCGACTGAGCTTTGGTTTGGGAGGGGAAGCTCTCTAAGATCTTCCGGGTTTGTGGCGGGACCTCCTCGCCATAGCCTTGAGTCTGTTCCTAGTTCTCCGTCCACGGTCAAGAGCGTAAGTGAGGGACAAGTAGGCACGAGCTGCAACCCCCTGTGGGTCCGAACTCAAGAGACTGGTTGCCGGTTTCAACATTTTTGGTGCGGTGAGCGTGGATCGTTGTCTGTGCAAGAAAATCCCAAGCTGAGCTCCATGGCTGGAGAGGGAGGAGAAGGATCCGACCAAGGCCACTCACAGCCACCCGCGAAAGAGGTAACACTGGAAATGTTTGAAGGCCTCAGGCAGGAGATCCTGCAGACCTTGCAGCTGGCTTTCGTCGCGAGGAGCGAGTGCGAGACACCCGCAGTTCCGGTGATCCCGCCCCAGCAGATAGGCGAGAATGCCCCCGGTCAGCGGCCCGGGAAGGAGGTAGCTGCAGAGCCGAATGCGCGAGATCTCCCAGGGCGGCAGCTGTTCGGTAGCCCAGCGAGTGCGGAAGCCTGCGAGTTGACTCCGCGCGAGAAGACCACTCGCAGAGCAGGGGAAGGTAGCCCCTTTTGTGAATTGATCCTCTCGGCCCCGGTTCCAGAGGGGTTCAGAGGGCCAGAGATGTCTTACTACACCGGCAAGGATGACCCAGTCCTGCACCTGCAGTGGTTCGAGGACATGGTCTCAATCCTCCCCATGTCGGATGTCTTCCAGTGTCGGCTCTTTACCACCACCCTGAAGGAGAAGGCGAGGGACTGGTTTCACCAGCTCCCAGTGGGGTCTATCTACGCCATCGAGGATCTGTGTCGGAGCTTCAGGTTGCGCTTTTCAACGTCAAAGAAGAGGAAGAAGGATGCGGAGGCACTCTTCAAAATCAAGCAAGGGTCAAGGGAGTCACTGGCTCATTATGTGGATAGGTTCCAGGAAGAGGTCCTACAAGTCCAGGAGGTGCCAGAGTTCACCCTCCAGTTGGCCTTTATAGTGGGGCTGCGGGAGGGGTTCTTCAAAATGGACCTAAAGCGGAAGGCCCTTCTATCCATTGAGGAATTGATGGAGAGGGCGGCGGAAGAGTTCGAAGGGGAGGCTGCAATCCCAGAGTTTGCGAAGAGATTGGCAAGGCTGAGCGAGCCGGAGGTGAGGCAGCAGGAGGGAAGAAGAGGGGATGAGCCCAGAGGTCAAGGATTTCGGGAGCAGGAGCGGGATTGGGGGAACAAGAGCTCAATAACCGGCTAGCTTGGAGACCCCAGGAAGGACCCGTGCGAGGTCAGGAAAGAGGGTACCAAGGGAGGGGGGAAGGGAAGGTCAATCATCCGGGATGGAGGCAAGGTCCCAGACCCCCTCACCCCCCTCGAGAGCAAGCCATGATAGTAGGCCGAGGAAGAGGAGGAAGAGGAAGAGGGGGTAGGGTGGCGTTGCCCTATTGTGACTTCCACCAGGAGGAGGGTCACGCAACGGCCACCTGCCCAGAGTTTCTGGAGGTGAGGGTAGGAGGTCAGCAGCAACAGCGACTTGTAAGGATTGAAGAAGTATTACCCGAATAGGGGGGGATAGATGTGAGGACAGGGCCGACGTGGGAGCCAGGGGGATCAGAGTGATCCATGGAGGGATTGAGATTGAGGCAACTCGCAAGAGGAGCTTCCAAGCGATGTTCCGGAGGAGCGTAGCATCAACCTCCCAAGCCCCACCCCCCTCGGAGAAGCTCTCCTTCTCATTGGAGGACATGCCAGACTTTGAAGACCCGTTCTGTGACGCCTTGGTGATCCAGATGGCAATCGAGAACTTCACGGTCTCCCGGATCTTGGTCGACAACGGGAGCTCCGTGAACGTAATCTTCAAGAAGGCCTTCGACGCCATGGAGGTGGAAGCAAAGAGGGTGCAGGCCTCGGATGGGCCGTTGTTCGGATTTTCCGGAGAAAGGAAGGAGGTTGAGGGAGGAGTTGACCTCCAGGTGACGTTGGGAGGGGTCCCCAGAAACTGCCGGTTCGTCATTGTCGACGCTCCGAGCAGCTACGATGCAATCTTCGGACGCCCTCTCATCAACACCTTCCAGTGCGTTCCCTCGTCCTTCCACCAGTGCTTGAAGTTCCACAGCGGAGGAGTCCAGGTCCGAATCCGGGGGGATGCAAAGGTGGCGAGGCAGTGCTACATGACTGCCGTCAACACCATCTCCTGGATGGCGGAGGCTGAGAAGGTGGATAAGGAGATGAGGGGGCCAGAAGGGCCAGAAGAAGAGAAGAAGGCAGGAGAAAGAGAGAGCAACATCCGAGAAGAGAAGATGGAGGGAGCTCAGGGGGAGCAGGCCGAGCTATTGGAGGAGGCTGCGGTGGAAGAGGAGACCCTAGCAGAGGGAAAAAAGGCTAGGGGCAGATGGGAAGAGCCACCCCGGCTTGAGGCGGCGGAGGAGGTAGTCGAGATGGAGGTCACCACCTAGGAGGGGAAGGTTGAGAAGGTGCGGATCAGCGGAGGCCTTAGCCCGGAGGACAGGAGGAAGATGCTGGAGTGCATCCAAAGGAACGTGGACATCTTCGCATGGAGCGCGACAGACATGCCGGGCATCGATGCGGACGTGGCCTGCCACCTGCTCAATCTCGAGGCAGGAACTCGCCCCATCCGACAGAAGAGGAGGGCCATTGCGGACAAGCTGGAGGAGCCAATCCGAGAGGAAGTGGAAAAGCTCCTCAAGGCAGGTTTTGTCTCAGAGATCCAGTATCCAGGCTGGGTCTCCAATGTCGTAATGGTGAAAAAAGGCGATGGCCGCTGGAGAATGTGTATCGATTTTTCTCTTTTAAACAAAGCCCGCCCTAAGGATTGTTATCCTTTGCCTCGGATCGACGCACTGGTTGACTCAGCCGTCGGTTTTTCTGTAATGAGATTTTTAGATGCTTTTTCAGGTTATCATCAGATCAGGATGCACCCCCCAGACATCAAGGATGTCTCCTTCATCACGAGAGAAGGGTGCTACTGCTATAAGATGATGTCATTTGGGCTGAAAAATGCAGAGGCAACATACCAGAGGATGATGGATCGCGTCTTCCGGGAATAAAGAGGAAAGAACTTGGTGGTATACGTAGACGACCTCATGGTGAAAAGCAAGGATGTGAGCTCCCACCTCAAGGATCTCGAAGAGACCTTTGCCACCCTGCGCAGGTTCAAGATGAGGTTGAACCCTTCGAAGTGTGTCTTCGGCGCCTGCAAGGGGAAGTTTCTGGGTCACCTCCTTACCCCGGCAGGGGTGGAGCCTAACCCAGACAAAGTGAAAGCCATTAGGGTCCGTTCGTTTGGACGGAATTGGGGGAATGGAATTGGAATTGGACCAAATTCCAATTCTGCAGGAATTGGAATTCAACTCAATTCTAATTCTGCTGTTCGGCTGAATGCAGGAATTCTGGCAGTGGAATTGGAATTAACATTTCCGCTGTTCGGTTGCATGTTAAAATTAATTGATAGGAATTGAAATTCAATTTTTAAAAATATCACAAAATTGCAGAGAAATACTAAACTATCAAAATGTCTACCAAGATAAACTAAGTTCGCATAATACATAGAAATAATAATTCTAAAGTCCATCCCTCAAAACAACGTTCAACAAAAAACTGATAATGTCTCGGGTCGCACACATTCAATCATCAAGATGCATGCGGAGCCAGGTCCTCCTGATAGATACTGGTAGAGCCATAAACACGTCACTCTTTGCTACATCCACGTTCAACATATCGATAGCCTTGATGATCTCCTGCTCAGTCAAATCAGTAATATCTGCTAAGGCCGCATATATCCTATCGGCTCTTGATAGCTGTCTCGGCTGAACTGGCACGTTGGTCTCCTGCTCCATGTTCCTTGCAATTGATGTAATCGCATCTGCAATAATATCAGCTGCAACCTTCTTCTTCTTCTTCTTTGGTCGTGGTTCGACCTCTTCAACGATGTTTTCATCCACAGGCGCTTCTATATTAACTTCATTCACAACCTCTGTTGCAGTCGCAGCTTGAGCTCCAGTAGCTCTATCAACCCCGCACAACATGCCTAAGTCGCCCCAATTGACGATCACCTTACTCCTGTAATGCTTTACAGTTGGGTGTGCCTACAAGTAATAAATTAAAGATTAGAAAAATAATTTTTAAAATTTGGTAATTTACTTTTCTAAAATAAAAAACATTACCGTAACATAGTTGGCCCAAACATCCTCGCTATCTACCTTGACGACATTGCGCTCCCAATCCCAACTGAAGCCGCCTGTATCCAACATAGCCGATATTTCTTGATAATACTTGTTCTAAGTCTTTAAGCGTGCCATTATTTTCTCATTATTAATCACCACATTGCATTCCTCCTTCACGGCTTGGATTGCAGCGGTGAATGCAACACTTTTCGAACCATTTGCCGCTTTATTTCCCAAACCCTGCTGCTCGAGTAGAGATGTTGATAAAGCGGTATCCATCTGTGTTGTCCAGTGAATATACGAACGTTCATTTCCTTTGTTTATTTCCATTTATACGCTGTTCACAAGTATAACAGAGTCAAATGAAAAAAAACATAAAGCATGTAACTAGTTAAAAAAAACATAAAGCATGTAACATAAAGCATGTAACATAAAGCACATACACATTCATATTCACATATAAATTTGAGAAACACCAACACACACATTCACACACACACACTCACATTCACACACACATTCACATTCACATTCACACACATTCACACACACATTCACATACACCATTCACACACACATACACATACACCATTCACACACACAATGTTATATAAATTTCACATAAAAATCGTGAAGAACAAACCCTAAAACTGAGCATTCACAGAAATTCCTTACCCTAAAATGCTACAAAACTGAGCCGGACACAAGCAATGTCGCCGGAGAAGAACAAAAAATGACCACGAAGGGACTTACAGTCGCCGTAGGAGGTGGTCGTGGCCGGAGAAGATGTATTGGAGCCGGAAAGAAAGGGAGCGTACACGATTTCTAGAGGTGCGGAACCGTGCACGCCGTGGACTGGAGCTCTTTTACCGTGCACGCCGTCGACGGGGATGACCGGCTGGGGGTTGCTATGGGATTGTCGCCGGAGATAAGGAGGTCGCCGGCGAAGAACTGGCGCAGGTGATTTCTGGAGGTGCGAAACCGTCGCGGGAGAGGAAGAGGCGGAACGGGAGGGCTGGGAATTGCGAAAACTTATGTCGCGAGGTAAGAATTGGCGTGGACGGGAATTCGGTATATGAGAATTCCGTGGAATTCGATTTAATTCCAATTCCATGCCTTTAATTTGTCAAACGAACGACAGAATTGGAATTGGAGGTCCAATTCCAATTCCGTTCCCCCAATTCTGTCCAAACGAACGGACCCTAATGGAATTGGGATCGCCGCGAAATGCTAAGGAAGTTCAGCGCCTGACCGGAAAGCTAGCAAGGTTGAGTAGGTTTCTCTCCCAGGCAGGAGAGAAATGCTCCCCCTTTTTCAAGGTGTTGAGGGGCAACCAAAAGTTCGAGTGGACGAAGGAGTGTGAGGATGCCTTCCAAGCCTTGAAGAATCAACTCATTAAGGATCCGCTGCTCCAGGGCCCAAAGGAGGGGGAGAGTCTGGCCTTGTATCTCGGAGTAGGGGCTGAGGCCGTGAGCTCCGTCCTGGTCCGGGAAGAGGGTAAGAAGCAACTGCCCATCTACTACGTGAGCAGGGTCCTGAAGAAGGCAAAGCTCCGGTACCCAATTTTAGAAAAGCTGACCTTCGCTTTGGTCATCTCGGCCAGGAAGCTCAAGCCATACTTCCAGGCCCATTCGATCCAAGTAGTGACCGACCACCCCCTTCGCAAAATCTTCGAGGGGGTAGAGCATTCAGGGAGGCTCGCAAAGTGGTCAGTGGAGCTGAGCGAGTTTGACATCACGTTTGTCCCTTGGTTGTCGATGAAGGCTCAGGTCGTGGCAGATTTCATGGCAGACTATGTAGTTGAGATGGAAGAGGAACAAGCCCCCCCGCCACGTCCCCTGGAAGTTGCTGGTGGACGGGCCTCAGGAACTCTCTAGGAGGGGGAGTGGTGCTGGAAAGCCCCCATGGGGTGAAAATTGAGCAAGCGCTGGTGATACATTTCCCCATCACCAACAACCAGGCGGAGTACGAAGCAGTGATCGCCGACCTGCGTCTGGCCCAGGAATTGGGGATTCACGATGTGGAGGTCCTCACAGACTCAATGGTAATAGCCTCACAGATTAAGGGAGAGTTCGAGGCAAGGGAGCCCACCCTCGTGAAATATCTAACCAAAGTGAAGGGTCTCATCGGAACATTCAAGACTTTCTCCATCAAGCACATACCAAGGGAAGAGAGTACCTCTGTGGATCGGTTGGCCGAAGTCGGTTCTCGGGCTGGAGGGACCTTGACAGATTTGTTCCGCCCATCGATTGAAGAGGGGGAACTCATGGATATAGAACAGAGACCCTCGTGGAAGGACCCTTTCATGACCTTCCTGGCAACAGGCAAGTTTCCGGAAGAGGTTCCAGACCAAAGGCGCTTCAGGTACAAGTCCGCCTACTACGTGCTTCATGAGGGGTACTTGTATCGGAAGACTCTCTCAGGACTCCTAGCACGATGCATATCTGAGGAGGAGGTCCCGAGGATCCTATAGGAGGTCCACTCCGGCGAATGTGGTAGTCATTCGGGGAGTAGGACGCTGGAGGCAAGGATAATGAGGCAGGGGTACTTCTGGCCAACCCTGAGCAAGGATGCGTCGGGGTTCGCCAAGAAGTGTCAGTTGTTCGCTCCGCTTCAGCTTTTGCCGGCTCAGAGGCTAAGGAGCATCACGGCGCCATGGCCCTTCGCCATATGGGGGATGGATCTGGTAGGACCTTTCCCCCAGGCGAGTGGGCAGAGAAGGTTCCTCTTGGTCATGATCGATTATTTCTCAAAGTTGTTGGAAGTTAAAGCTTTGGCCAAGGTCACCTCCCAGGTAATCCGCAACTTCGTATGGGCGGAGATCATCTGCCGGCATGGGCTCCCACAAGCCATAGTCACAGATAATGACCCACAATTTGTCAGTGAAGAATTCATCAGCATCTGCAGTTAGTTGGGGATAGACCTCAGGTTCGCATCCGTCCATCACCCCAGGAGCAACGAGCAGGTGGAGGCGGCGAATAAGGTCATAGTGAACCTGCTCAAGAAGAAAGTAGAGAACTTAAAGGGGAGTTGGGTGGAGCATCTTCCTTCGGTTCTGTGGGCTCTAAGGACCACGCCCAATACCGCCACGGGGGAGACCCCGTTCAAGCTCTCTCACGGTTGCGAGGCTGTTATTCCCGTGGAGTTTGAAGTCAAAACACCGCGGGTAATGGTCGCCGGGGAGGGCGATGAAGAATGGAGAGCAGGAAACGAGGAGGAGCTGCGGCTCTCCCTGGATCTGATCGAGGAGGTCCGGGATCTCGCCGCCATTCGACAAGAGGAAGTTAAGCGGCGAATTGCAAAATACTTTGACAAACACATCAGGATCAAGCAATTCGAGAAGGGGGACCTCGTGTTAAGAAAGGTCGACGCCGCTGGATGGTCTGGCGCGGTGGGAAAGCTCAATCCCAATTGGGAGGGTCCCTATGTTGTGAAAGAAGCCTTAAAGTCAAGAGGATATCGCCTCGAAAATGTGGAAGGCGAGTCCATCGGTCACACATGGAGCGGTGATGAATTGAAGCGTTTTTATCCCTAGGTTCATGTAACGAGAGCATCATTGCTTTGAAAACTTTATTTTCTTATATGCGCGTAGTGTAATAGCTTGCGTGGTAATGATCTAAAGATTCAAGGGTTGGCCCCGAGCAGACCCGCTGACCAGACTCTCATCTAGCTCGCAGGGCCATAGACTCACTCGGTGGCAGGTTCTAAAGATTCAAGGGTTGGCCCCGAGCAGACCCGCTGACCAGGCTCTCATCTAGCTGGCAGGGCCGTAGGCTCACTCGGTGACAGGTTCTAAAGATTCAAAGGTTAGCCCAGAGCAGACCCGCTGACCAGGCTCTCATCTAGCTGGCAAGGTCGTAGGCTCACTTGGTGGCAGGTTCTAAAGATTCAAAGGTTGGCCCCGAGCATACCTGCTGACCGGGCTCTCATCTAGCTGGCAGGGCCGTAGGCTCACTCGGTGGCAGGTTCTAAAGATTCAAAGGTTGGCCCCGAGCAGACCCGCTGACCGGGCTCTCATCTAGTTGGCAGGGCCGTAGGCTTACTCGGTGGCATGTTCTAATGATTTAAAGGTTGGCCCCGAGCAGACCCGCTGACTAGGCTCTCATCTAGCTGGCAGAGCCGTAGGCTCACTCGGTGGCAGGTTCTAAAGATTCAAAGGTTGGACCCGAGCAGACCCGCTGACCGGGCTTTCATCTAGTTGGCAGAGCCATATGCTCACTCGGTGGCAGGTTCTAAAGATTCAATGGTTGGCCTCGAGCAGACCCGTTAACTGGGCTCTCATCTAGCTGGCACGGTCGTCGGTGGTAGGTTCTAAAGATTCAGAGGTTGGCCCCGAGCAGACCCGCTGACCAGGATTTCATCTAGCTGGCAGGGCCGTAGGTTCACTCGGTGGCAGGTTCTAAAGATTCAAGGGTTGGCCCCGAGCAGACCCGCTGACCAGGCTCTCATCTAGCCGACAGAGCCGTAGGCTCACTTGGTGGCAGCTTCTAAAGATTCAAAGGATGGCCCCGAGCAGACCCGCTGACCAGGCTCTCATCTAGCTGGCAGGGCCATAGGCTCACTCGGTGGCAGGTTCTAAAGATTCAAAGGTTGGCCCCGAGCAGACCCGCTGACCAGGCTCTCATCTAGCTGGCAGGGTCGTAGGCTTACTCGGTGGCAGGTTTTAAAGATTCAAAGGTTGTCCCCGAGCAGACCCGCTGACCAGGCTCTCATCTAGCTGACAGGGTCGTAGACTCACTTGGTGGCAACTCAAGAGGAAGACAAAGTAAGAGAGAAATTCAAGACGAAGAATTAACAAAGGGTAAGTCCCAGCATAAGGTCGGCGAGTGATGCCCTCACAAGGGACATTCGCGGCGAATGACATTGCCTCAGAAAGACACTCGCCCGGCAAATGCGCAGTGGAACGTTGGCCAGACCCATGGGCCGCGAGAATTTAGCAGGATGAGGTGGGTTCTCAGAGCAGTTCCGCTCCCGCCAGAAAATCAACAAAACTGCCTAAGTCTTAAAAGGGCGAGTGCGAGAGGGTCGCAACCGCATGACACTCCCGCGCGGCGAAAATATCTCGGTCATGACCTCAACTAAGGGTTAGTGGCCCTAAAAGCGAACAAATAAATAGTTAAGCACGCGCGCGAAAGTGCGAAAGCATGTAAAATGGCATACGAACGAGCGAGCTAGCGGCTGATAATAGCGAGAGTGCGAAAAGAAAATATTCGACACGACGCAAGAGACAATGTTCATTTTCATTTCATTACAAAAAAGAATTACATAACGGTTCTCGCATTACATCAAAAAGAGAAAGAAAGGGGAGTCATTAGGGGAAGTCAACTTCATCGTCAGAGTACCCGATTCTCATGCCCGGAGAGGGGAGGTCGCCGAGTTCCCGCCCATCGCCAGCTTCATCCGCAGGGTCAACCTGGGCGAAGAGCTCTGGAAGCACGTAGTGGGCAAGAATCCTCTCTCCCTCTTCCTTCAAAAGGCCGGCCCTCCGCAGCATATTCAGCGTATGCTTCGCTGCTCCTTGGGCGGTCCTTTGCATCAGCCCCTCGAACTCGGCGTTGGAGTAGAGGTGCCGGGTGTCCCTCTCCCTGGGAGGTGGCCGAGCAGTGGCATTTCGCAGCTTTTGGTTCTCGGCCTCCAACTCCTTGACCCGCTCCTCAAGGATGCGAGCCTGCACGAGTAAGGTGTCATAGTTGGCTATGTCCTGCGAGAAATAGAAAAATATTAGCGCGATAAAGAAGGAGAACGCGAGAACCTGAGTCGTTGCGAGGAGGTGTGCTCACCTCTCGATCTGGGCGGCTGGCGAGAAGGGCCTCAGATGTCGCCAGTTGCTTCTTCACGACCAGAAGCTCGGCGGAGACGCCGGAGCGGGTCTTCTCGACCTCAACAATATTCCGCGCAAGAGTCATGCTTCGGCGAGAAGACATATGAGTCCACTCGTGAGCACGCATCATGGCTCGCGCAGCCTCGTGCGCGAGAGTCTGAGTAGACTCGGTATCGTAGATGGATGCACCCTCGCGGCTGTAGAGCGCGTAGGAAAGGCCATAGGCATGACCGCTGGTGGTTTCCTTCTCCCTTCAGGATGGAAGGAGACTGGAGATGGAGACCCGGTTACCCCCCAGTCCCAGTGAAGCAGGGGTTCGCCGGCCGCATCCGCGTACCTCTCGCCGAGAGGGAGGGCTCCGCCGACGCAGCGGCGATTTGAACAGCTGAGTCCGCTACGAGAGTTGAGTCCTCCGCTGCAGGAGCACTCGAGCTAGGGGTCTCGTCCGCGACCGCCTTCCCCTTAACGATTGCGGAAGGTTTCACCCTCTTGGGAGGGGAGCGGGTGGCCTTGTCGGGCTTCCGCTTTTGCCCGCCGGACTTTGCGGGAGGCGGATCCTTGCAGCAAGCGGCGGCGGCGGACCGCACATGGGTAAGGGCGTCGTCGGGAGCGACCTCCACGATCGCATTCGGCGGATGGAGGGGAAGGCTCCGAACTCCCGTTTCAAGGAAAGTAAGTTAAAAGAGCGGAAGCGAGTGATGGATGAGCGGGAGCTAGGGTTGAAATGGTTTAGCTTACCCTCTCCCGACGGAACCGGCGGTAGCGAGCCGACGTGCTTCCGCAGATCCACGACATCAATTCCATGCTTCTGAATGAAGGCATGGAGCTTGGCCTCGTAACCCCCCAGCATTGGAGGATTGAAGGTTGACTCGTCCTCCTGCACCGGCGTGAGGAGAGTGTTGCCGAAACTCCCGGTCACGAAGACGAACCGCCGAGTCCACTCGTGGACCTTGTTGGCGGTACCGGTGACCTTGAGCGGGCTTTGGCCGGAGAAGAAGGCCACCCCGCTCTTCGCTCTGAAATTGAAGAGCTTGCGGAAGACAGGGAGGGAGAACTCGATCCCCTCCTCTCGCAAGTAGCAGACGAATGCTACCAGCATTGCGATCGAGTTTGGGTTCAGCTGAGCGGGAACCACGCCAAAATAGGGGAACGCCTGGCGCAATTCGGGCCATAGGGGGAGCCGGAGTCCCACTTCGAAGTGATCCAGAGGGATGGCGAGAGCGTCAGACGTGATCTGGTTGATGTGATCGCGACCTCCAGGGCGGCGCGCGGTGAAACCTGGCGGGATATAGTCGGCAACAGTCGCGGCGAAATCTTCCTCGGACAGGTCGCAGGTATCAAAGTCATGGTTAAGGAACGACTGAGCACACCTGCTCATGCCATCGGGTTCGGGAGCCATCTCGCGAGAAGAAGAGAGAACGAAGTCTAGAGAGAAGCGCGAGTGCTGGCGCGAGAACAAGGGAAGAAAGAGAAGAAAACGTAATAAAGACGGTAGGTGGGCTGACTATTTATAGAAAAAGTGGGAAATGAAGGGGATTCTCTACGCACGGGGTGCGGATAACTACCGCGCTATCTTGGCGCCTCGGAGTCCGAGCCAGCCTATCTAAACCCAGTCGCCGACAGATGGCGAGAGCGGCGCGCGAGACGCTTCAGGCGAGTGCAAATTAAAAGCGCGGCAGCATCCGCAAAAAGCATTCGGAAAAATGATGAAAGAACAATTAACATTCAGACTGAAAATTGTTCGCGAGACACAGCGGGTCTCGTCTTAGTTCAGCGCGAAAAAGAAAGAGAAATATCCAAGTCACTCAATCAAGTATCGAGTCGACCCGATGAGTCTCCCATCTGCCGGCATGACTGAGCCCGGAGAATGGTCTCTAGTCGGGGATCTTACCAACCGGTCGACCCGATGAGTCTCCCATCTGCCGGCATGACTGAGCCCGGAGAATGGTCTCTAGTCGGGGAATTTTACCAACCAGTCGACCCGATGAGTCTCCCATCTGCCGACATGACTGAGCCCGGAGAATGGTCTCTAGTCGGGGAATTTTACCAACCAGTCGACCCGATGAATCTCCCATCTGTCGGCATGACTGAGCCCGGAGAATGGTCTATAGTCGGGGATTTTACCAACCAGTCGACCCGATGAGTCTCCCATCTGCCGGCATGACTGAGCCCGGAGAATGGTCTCTAGTCGGGGATTTTGCCAACCAGTCGACCCGATGAGTCTCCCATCTGCCGACATGACTGAGCCCGGAGAATGGTCTCTAGTCGGGGATTTTACCAATCAGTCGACCCGATGAGTCTCCCATCTGCCGACATGACTGAGCCCGGAGAATGGTCTCTAGTCGGGGATTTTACCAATCAGTCGACTCGATGAGTCTCACATCTACCGGCATGACTGAGCCCAGAGAATGGTCTCTAGTCGGGGATCTTACCAAATGGGGGCGGAGTACCCATCCACATCCCAGGTGCTTACCTTCACCTGGAGGCAGAGGAACTCATCACCTTCCCAAAGCCACTTAGTCAAGTAGTTACCTGAAACCTCTTCATTCATCATCGAGGAGCTACCTGCTTATTACAACGCGACCCTCTGGGCCTACTTGGTCACATGCACCTTGACCATTTCCTTCATCGTCTCCTCCATTCCTTCTCAGCTTGCTCCTTGTCCTTCCGTGTAAAGCTCTCTCCCCTCTACCGGGGCTCTGCTTCCTTCCCTGCGCGACCTCTCCTCTTTTTTCCTCTTCTTTGGCCAATTGACATGGCCTGCTGGGGATGGGGTTGCACTGGCCTTGGGTCAGGTTGCCACCCTGCTGAGTCGAACCATTCCGGCCTTGCGAGGCCCCTCTCCCTTTTTCCTCTTCTTCGGCCAATTGACATGGCGTGCAGGGGTTGGGGTTGCACTGGCCTTGGGTCAGGTTGCCACCCTGCTGAGTCGAACCGTTCCTGCCCTCCCTGAAAGTTCTCTCTCTCTCCTGGGAATGGCCTATGCCCTGACCTTGTGGGGATCTTCCTGGCGGCCTCCAGGTTGGACGGGCGACTGGTGGTTGAGACCCCCAACCTTGCTCCTGCCCAATGGGAGGTCCCTGATCCTCCTGACTTCTCGCTTCCTCCTTCCTCTTCCCTCCTTGCTCTTCCTTCTCTTTCTTCTTCTCCTCCTCTGTGGCCGGCTCCTTCCCTTGCCGATGCGTTTGCTCCGCCTCCATCGGAGATGGCGAGGCGAGCACAGGTGCGGGTGGCGTTGAGCACTCGCCGTGAGGGGGGAGTGCGACCCGCAAGAGTTCCAGGATTGACTTCCTGAACTCTTCAAAGTCATCTTTCGTCACGCACCTGCCGGTAGGGGATGAGTCCCCCAGCTCGTTGCTTCCAGCCATGAGACTTGCTCAGGGTTTTCCGAACTAGCTGCGTCCACGCTCACCGCACCATAATGTTGAAACCAGAGAACTGGTCTCGACGTTCGCAAGGGGGATGCAGCTAACCCTTACTTGACCTGAGCTAGACCCTTGACCAGTCACTAAGAACCGAAGAACCTTGCCCTTGGATAATCACCTAAGTCCACGAAAGGACCCCTTAAGCTTCAGCGTGGAGGTCCCACCACATACCCGGAAGCTCTCAAGGAACTTTCCCTCCCAAGCCAATGCTGAGCCTGGGCACCTTGGAGGGCACTAAAGATCACCTCACCACCCACCTTCAATGACAGGGGGAGGGGAGGGGTAGTGATTGCTCACAACACACACGTGAGGGAGGGGGGGTACCAACATCCCTTCCCAAGGTGCCCATGAGGGTCTATTTATAGACTTCCCAAAAATTGGGCTGCGGATAGCCAAAAATCTACTATCCGCAGCCCAACAACCAACCCGAACGACCGAAATAGGAGGGGGGGGGGGGGGGGGGGGGGGCGAGTGGAGCTTGAGACGTCCACTCCCCCCCCCCCCCCCCCCCCCCCCCTTGTCGTGGGTCGAATGAGTGGACCGAGGTCCACCACCCTGACTGGGCGAGTGGACCTTGCGGTTCACTCAACCCACCGGGCGAGTGGACCAAGGGTCCACTCGCCCAGCTGCCCGGGCGAGTGGACCATATGTCCACTCGCCCACGGGCTTGGGGAGAGTTGACCCTAGGTCCACTCGCCCCCCACCTTGGGCGAGTGGACCCAAGGTCCACTCGCCCCCCCCCCCCCACCCCACTCGGGCGAGTGGACCAAGGGTCCACTCGCCCGGGTCCTTGGGCGAGTGGACCAAGGGTCCACTCGCCCGGGGCCTTGGGCGAGTGGACTCAAGGTTCACTCGCCCAAAGAGATCTGCCCCCCCGGGCCTTTTCTTTTTGGTCTTAACGACCTTCGTTGGTTCGGCTTGCTGCGTCGCGATCACCTTCTCCGTCACGACCTCATCCGTGTCGGGTCACACCGACTCGAAAAATATGAGGGTTCTACACACGGGCTGCAACCCCCTGTGGGTCCGAACTCAACAGACCGGTTGCCGGTTTCAACACCTTCATTGGAGATAGACGCAACAGTGCCAGAAGGGTGACTGATCAACCCCTGGAGATGCTGGAGCTGTGTGCGCAAGATATCAATGTCTGTGTGTGTGGTGGAAGAAGCATCGACCGCAATAGAGGCACATCGCCAGATCCGCAAACATGGTTGGTGTTGCCATTGGCCATCGTGATGAATTTAGGACCGCAATAGAGTCCAAGTACTGAGGAGGCTTCTGCGGAGTAATATGATTTGTGGCTCTGAAGTCCACAATTCAAGTTGGACTATGGGAAAAACAGGAGATAACTATTGGTTTTTTCCAAGGTGATCTCAAAGCAATCAAGTAGTTAGTCTTACTGCCAACACAATATGAGCCTATAGGGTCGCACATAAGAGTATTGGAGAAGTTGGATGAAGGATTGTGTTGGCCTTACTCATATTGGATATGAGTGGAGGACCAATCCTGTGACTAATTGGAGTTGCGTCGAGAATGTCTCGATGGGAAAAATAGTACATGACGAATCGTCGAGAGTGTCTCGACGAATTGAGTTGTACTCGACAAATCGTCGAATAGTCTCGACGAAATATGTGTTAATTCGTCACGTCGAATTCGTCGAGATTACTCGACGAATTAGATGTACTCGACGAATCGTCGAGATTGTCTCGACAGAACGCGTATTGATCCGTCACGTCGAGTCGTCGAATTGTCTCGACGAATCGTCGAATTGCCTCGACGAATTTGGTCTACTCGACGAATTTCTGTGTTTACTCCAATAAGATCTATGGTCTGCGGATAGCGTTTTTTATGCCTTGTGTATAAAAGAGGATGCGATTAGGTTTTCAGTACTTCTTCTCCTTTCGCGAATCTGGAAGAGCCGAATCAGAAGGGTTCCGCATAGGTCTTGCTCATTCCGCCGCATCCCGTGAGATCGCCGCCGCCGCTTCTGCCTGTCGTCGGATCTAGCAGTCCGTGGGAGACGTAGAGGGCATTCCTTCTCCATCCCAGATCTTGTTGGACAAGAGTCGTGGGGTTCTTCACTCGTGTGGATCTCTATAGAGGCGCTGATCGATTTCGGCGCTAGGGACTCAGAGTTCGTCTTCGAGATTTCTTCTTGGAGCATCTTGGTTGAGTGTTGACTCAATCCCCTTAAGGTACTTCGTTGTTATTACCTTTCTTATTTCTTGATTCATGAAATCGTAAGATCCTTAAACTCTTTTAGGTTGTTCTTGTTTGTTATTTTCGCTGCACATATATGATATGCTATTCATTTTGATGTATAGAAAATCCAACAATACCTTCATTGGAGATAGACGCAACAGAGCCAGAAGGGTGACTGATCAACCCCTGGAGATGCTGGAGCTATATGCGCAAGATATCAATGTCTGTGCGGGTGGTGGAAGGCTTATGATAGAAAGTGGTCTCAAGATGGCCATCGCGGCCACAATAAGTACAATTGGGACGATTCCGACTGTTGCGATCCCTGCTCCGAGAGCTGTTGCGAGTCCCATGAGCCGGCGGAGGGGCGGGGTGAGCTGTAGAAGATTGATGGAGATGAGCCAGAGAGACAGTCCCGGGAGGATCGGGGGCGGTGTTACCTTCAAAAGCATGGAGCACACATCCGAGAGGGATGGGATGGTGGAGGAAGAAAGGATATTGGCACAAATGCTGTAGAGATGAGTAGGGACATAGACCATCATCATGGCAATGCCAACAACTTCTTTCTGAGCACGTTGGGCGCCGAGATCCAATATGGGAGGATGATGTTGAATCCAACTCTCGACGAAGGTTTTGGACCTCACAACAAAGGATGTCAGGTGACCATCCACCCCCGGTTCAAGAGACTGGAGGTCAGTGAAGATATCAAATAGGTGTTGGTGGCTGTTCTTGCCAGAATAAATGGAGTGAAGTTCATCCCACGTGGCTTTGTCCATCTCATGATACATGGTCATATGATATGGTTCACTGTCCATAAAATTCATAATCGATGATTGGGCGCGCCAATCATCGCTGAGCCATTCCTCGGTGGGCATAGCAGGTGGTGCCCGAGAGAGATGATGAAGGAGTCCTTTGGTCTGGAGAACACGACACGCCGAGTGTACCCATTCGACAAAATTCTTCTTGCCACTAAGAGATATTGTGGTACATACCCAACTTCAGGGAAAGTGGTCGCAGCACGGGCCGGAAGGGACAGGGCATCATTCGAGTCCTTGACTGACAAGGAGAAACCGCGAGGGATAGAGGAGGGCAGCAGGATGAGGGGAGACCACAATAAAGAATCCGCAAAGGGCTAAATAGGAGAGAGGTCGTAGTCTGTGGGGGCGGTCACGGCTAGCTGAAAAAAGGAGAGGCCGCAGGGTGCACTAGCTCAGTAGGAGATGAGGGCTCCGATGGAAAGGCCGCAGGAGGAAGACAGTGCGGTCTCATCAACAGAGGCCGCAAACAATAGAAATGTCAAGCTTGGATGGGGATGTTGCAGGGATCAGCGGTCATGACAATTCAAATTGAGTGTGGTCTCAACAATAGATGTCACAAACAACGGGGATGACGGGCTTGGAAGGATAAACCGCAGATCTTAGCGAGCAAAAAACACAGGTGGTCTCCAGGCACGAATGCTAGCGACGGGAGATCGCGCAGATCCAACGGGCTCAACAGGCGCAGGAGATAACACGGTCTCAGCGGTCACATAAGACGATTCAGTGAAAAATCAGGCGGGAAAGCGCAAAGAGGCATCAGCAGTCACGACAATTCAAATTGAGTGCGGTTTCAACAATAGATGTCGAAAACAACGGAGATGGCGGTCTCGGAGGGATAGGCCGCAGATCGCAGCCAGCAAAAAACACAGGAGGTCTCAGCAGGCTCAAATGCTAGCGACGGGAGATCGCGCAGATCCAACAGGCGCAGGAGATAATGCGGTCTCAGCGGTCACATAAGACGATTCCGCGAAAAATCGGGCGGGAAAGTGCAAAGAGGCCCGAGCCTTTAAAAAGGAGCTTGGGGGGGGGGGGGGGGGGGTCCTCGGAAGAGAGCAGTTCACGAAAGGAGAGAGATGCAGGCTCTGCGGGTGGGAAGAGGAGACATCCCGTAGAGTCCGCCCGGAGGAGATGCTAGAGCAGGGTCTCAATCGCGAAAGAAATGGTCCGCAGGAACGTTTGACCCTGATACCATGTAGAAATACATGGAAATGGAGAGAGAAAACAATATTTTATTAATTTCTCATAAAAGAGCCTTATACAATACACGTATTTGTACAAATATATTGGAAGAGAGAATGAAGCCTAAACACCATTCTAAGATGTGAGACTAATTCTTAAGGATGAAAATGAGCTCTAAATGGGTCATTGCATGGGCCTTTTGTACAAGTTATTTAATATATTTAATAATTACTAAAATGATATATTAAGTAATTTTGAATATGTTGTTTGACTTCAAATACACCATTAAACACATTTATAGAGAAGGTAAGTAGATGACTGACTACTTTGCTAATGTTGTGGTCAAACTTGGGGTCAACTTCTGATATAACAGCCTTTTTAGGCTATCTGAATCCAAATTTGGATTCAATTATTAGTCAAATATGAACCAAAATCTGAATATTAATGTCTCTATTCGTAGAATTCATGAATAATTCATGAATAGTTCATGAACGGTTAATAAATATTTACACATTTCATTTTTATTATCATTTAATATTTTAGCATCGAGTTTTGTTAGTTTACAAAAATCTAAAACTTTATTTCTATTTCATTAAAGATTGTCTGAGAATTAGATTCCGACTTCGAATCGAAATTCAAATACTATATTTTAACACGATTCTGGTATCAATATAGTATTCAAATGAATCCGAATTTGAATGCCTGTAATATATGAGAGATTTAGACTCCATCAAAGTGATATCAGGATTGTTGCTTGATGCTCGGGGCCTCCGGTAGATCGGGCAATTTGACAGCCTTAGCCCGCTAGCGCCCGAACGTGCAAACAGATAAATGGGTCTCCTGAGAAGACCGAGTCCAAGAGCTGATGACGTGGAAAACCCGCAATCAGGGTGAAAATCACGCGTCTGAAGCTGTGCCGGCCTAACCTTCACTTTGCTTTGAGTTCCTTTACAGATTCGTTCTTGAGAGAGCGAGCGCGACAGGCCGCGGCTCGTTACAATGATGGGGGATGAGAGAGAGTTTGTTGTCTTGCCCCAATGTGGGTTTGCCTCCCGGGTCCAAGCTTCGTCCGTACCACTGCGGGCCTTCAGTTCCTTGATTGGTCTGCCAATAACAAGCTCCAAGTGATCTCAAAGCGGTCTGCCAATAGCAAGATCAAAGTCTCCAAGCGGTCTGTCAATAGCGAGCACCAAGTCTCCAAGCGGTCTGCGAATAGCAAGCTCCAAGTCTCCAAGCGGCCTGCCAATAGCGCTCTCCAAGCCTCCAAAGCGGTCTGGGAATAGCGCTCACCAAGTCTCCAAGCGGTCTGAGAAGAGCCCTTTCCAAGCCTCCAAAGCGGTATGCGAATAGCGCTCTCCAAGCCTCAAATCTCTAGAGAGAGAGAGAGAGAAAGCCTCCCTCCACCCAAAAGTGAGTGAAGGAGTAAATAAAGAGGTCTATTTATAGGCTTTTAAAGGGGTGGTCTGGTAATTATACCCGCTAATTATCGGACCGGCCAATTGGATTGCTCGGATCCTATCACGCGGATCGCCAAATTCCCGGAAATGACGGCCCTACCCCCAAACCCTAAACGGACATGGCCGGAAGGAGGAGACGGCGCGCGGCCTCCGACCAAGACGGTGGCCGGCTGGCCTGGCCTAGGGCGGCGGCGCCCTAGGCGGCCGCGGCCTAGGGCGGCCTCGCCCAAGGCCGACGCGGACTTGGGCGGCGGTGCCCTTGGCGGCCGCGGCCATGGGAGGCCTTGCCCAAGGCCGGCGCGGCCTTGGGCGGCGATGCCCTCGGCGGCAGCGGCCTCGCCCAAGGCCAAGGCCAAAGGCGGCCTCGCCCAAGGCCGCGGCCAAAGGCAGCCTCGCCCAAGGCCGCAGCGGCGCCCTTGGCGGCCGCGGCCAAGGGCCGCCTCGCCCAAGGCCGGCGCAGCCTTGGGCGGAGGCCCCCTTGGAAGTCGCGACCTAGGATGGCCGCGCCCATGGCCGGCACGGCCTTGGGCGGCGGCGCCCTGGGCGGCCACGGCCTAGGGCGACCGGCCCCTAGGCCGGGGCGGCGGCCTAAGGTGGCTGGCGCCGGGTGGCCGACCCTTGAGTAGCCGGCCGCGAGCGTGAGGGGCCGTGTGGGGATTGCGGCCTGCACATGCGATCCGGTGCGCCGATCGTGCGTGCAAGGCAGACTTTCTTTGCGGGGAGGATTCACCGAATATTGCGTTTCCTTGCTTGTTGGACCTTCCATATGCGGGGATCTTCTATTTAATGGGTTTGACCCCATCATTTGCCCCCCCAAAGTGACGCAGGACGAATCTATAGGCGGCGAGATAAACCTCGACCTAACCCAACATGTTATGCAATGCCCGACGGATCAATCACCAATTAGATAATAAATCTTAACATCCCACGGAAATAATTCTAAGCAAGGCAATATAGTTTATTAAGCGAGCAAGCTTTGGTTTCCTCCGCGTGGAGGGCCAAAGATAGAGCGCACGGCGAATAATTCCAATCCTGCAGTTATAGATTAATCTAGGCACAAATAATTATAATAACATGAACATCCAAGAAAGCATATAATATTCCAAACGTTAACAATGTTTTACAACCAAAATCCAATACAAAATACAACACGAAATCTGAAATAAACTAGGGCTGCAGCAATTTTAAGTAGATCTGAAATTTCGGAGGCGCGGTAGGATTTTCCGGATGGTGAGAGACTAGATCGGGCACGGGGAAGTGGTTCCACGGAATGGAGGGGCTGTTGTCTGCGGATATGGAGGGTGAGGGGCTGATCTGGGTCCGGGACTGGATCTGGACAAATCTGTCCAGATCTGGACAGATTCTGGGCCGGCGGAACAGGGAGTAGGGGGGATGGAACAGGGGCGGCTGAGGGCGGCTGTTGGGGGGCTGCTGGCGGCGTGTAGGAGGGCTGGCGACGTGGGGCTACAGGGAGGAGGGTGGTTGGCGGAAAGTGGCCAGAGGGGTGGCGGCTGGAGCTTTGGAGAGGGGTTGGCGGAAGCAGCTTGTGCAGGGGCTGGCGGCTGAGTTCCTGCAGAAGGCTGGCGGCAGTGGCTGGGAGGTGGAGAAGGGGCTGAGGAAACTATACTAATGAATAGTGAATTTCATAAATGAACAGTGAACAAAAGTTGAACAGGAGTTGAAAACCTGGACAGCACATGGTGGACTTTTGGGAGGCTGTAGAGGCTGCGGCAAGGGGTTTTGGAGGGGGAGAATGAGGTCTAGGGTTAGGGGAGCAAGGAAAATACAAGGATACAAAGAACACTTACCCAAGGAGTCATCACCAAGGGGTTCCACGGAGTCGGCACCGCGGAGGGGATCACCGGAATGAAGGAAGAAGCTCTCCAAATCATTCAGCAATCCCAATTCCTGCAGCCCTAAAGACCTATTTATAATAAAACAATATTAGGGCAACCGAAATCGACGGCTATGATTGGCCGGCGGTTCCGATGCCATAACTACATGAAATAAAACTCAAAATACATAATGCTATATATGAAAATGATTCGCAACACGCATCCGGACGCATCCACGGAGTCGGATCGTCGATCCGGGCACGCCATATATGGTAAGTCGCCAAATCAGCCCGAATGGGCCCCAAAACTCGTCCCTCACTGCTCCGCATCACAAAGCTTTCGGAGCCGAGCATCAGAATAATAGGATCTCGAGAGCTTTCTTCCTTTTTTCCCGGGATGGCGGACGGTGTTGAAGGAGATCGAGGCGACGCGTCGGAGGCCGGCAAGGTACGTGAACGGATCGAGGGTGTGCGTAAAGGGCGCAAGGGACGCGCGTGTGGAGCACGCACCAGTGAGTGTGCTGCACGCGTGGCGGGCACGTGCGCGGGATGCGTGCACTGTCCGCGCGCGCTGCATGTGCTTTCTGTGCGCGTGCTTGGCGTGCCCGTGCCTTTTGCGCGTGGTTGTGGCGAACGTGCGGGCCCTGTGCGCCCTTTGTGTGGATGCTTTTTCTAACCTTTTTGTTTTTGGTTCCTTTTGTGTAGGGTCCGAGACGCGTGGTGAAGGGCAAGCCGATGAGGATGCGGTCGACTCTCACGGAGGAACAATTTGCCTCCTGGAGGGTGCGATATAATATTTCTGCTGCGATCGAGATCAGGACGCCTAGTGACCGCCAGCGAGTGCAAAGTCCTCCGGTTGGATGGACGACCTTGTGCGAGTCATCTTTGAGAGGGGCGTCTGCTTTCCTCCGTGTGACGAGATTACGGCCATCCTAAAGCATTACGGCGTTCTGGTGTCTCAATTTGTTCCCTTGGCGATGACGCGCTTGATGGGGCTGATAGCGTTCTTCCGCGAGCGTGGCTCGGTTTCTCCTTGGATCTGTTCAAAGACTGGTGCGAGGTACGCACGAATGGTGGCGGCCGTGTCGAGGTTCATAGCAACAAGTCCTGGTTACAGTTTGAGAATCGGGCCGACAGGCGGCACGGGAACACGGTCTGGGTTTGTCCGTAATCGCTGGGGATGAACTGAGCTCTGGAGTTCCCTCTCGGATGGCTGCGGGCGAGTGAAAGGCCGGGAGCGCGAGTTCTCTCCTATTCATGGATTTTCGCGTCCTCAAGACTTGGCGGTGCAGCTGTATAGTATCTCCTTGTTCGTGGACGAGAAGTGCCTGCTGTTATGCGGACTCTCCTCCAATCCGGGGCGTGATGTTGCCGTTCCTTTGAGGCGTGACCGGAAGAGGAAGCTAGTTTTTTCTGACGGTGGCGAGTCTGCCTCCCAACATCTTTCGGCGAGTAGACAGAAGGAAGGCTCGTGTGATTCTCTTCGCGGTTCACGAATTGATGGGGTCCCGTGCCCGGACCCGGACGTTGAGGTGATTGGCTCATTTTCCCCCCAGATCTCGGAAGAGGGGGCGGCTGCAGTGCCCTCGTCGAAAGGGAAGAGGGTTTCTTCGTCTCTGGTGGCCATGAACCATGCGGTAAGCGAGCTCCTTTTTCTTCGGGCATTTTACTTTGTTGCGGGCCTTGCTTACCTCCTGTTTTGTTGCATATTGGTGTTCAGGCCCGGATTGCGCTCTCAGGGAATGATTGTTATGTTGGCTTGAAGGATCAGTACAGCTCCCTGCAGGAGAAGCTGAAGGCGTCCGACGCTTTCCTGGCGGCGCTGGTGAAGAAAAGGGAGTGTGATCAAGCCTGTCTTCGAGAGCTGGACCTGACTGTGGCGGAGGGCAATCTGTTGCTGACGTGCCTTCGGGAGGAGCTACAGTCCCAGAAGTTCTTGACCGAGAAGGCGCTTGGGTACGTGGCCCGTCTGGAGTCCGAGGTTGGGCGGCTCTCTTCCGAGGAGCATCTTTCCGAGCTGAAGGCGGCTGGCGTAGCCGAGTACAAGAGTTCCCTAGCCTTCCAAGTGGATCGCGGCCAACTGTCTGAGGAGATTCATGAGCAGGTCTGGGCGAGGGAGGTTGAGTCGGAGCTTGCCGAGATCCGAGACGTGGCTTTTCTCCTTGGGATATCCAAGACGCTCCGGATGGTTGTTCATGAGCGGGGATGTGACACCTCCGGCCTCGATTTTGATGACCTCTCCGCGGATGAGCAGGCGGAGTCCGATGAGGAGTAGGCTTGTAGTGCCTGGTATCTTCGTACCTTTTCGTTTTTATTGGTTTGATTTGCTTTGTATGAGACTTGTTATCCCGTGATAGTGCTCCTTGTTTGTTGTGTCCTTTATGAATTCTGCTCCTTTTTTCACGCCTTTGTGGTTGTTGGTGGCCCGCTTTTCTTGTCGCGTTCGCGCCTGGGCAGTATGATGCCGCTCCGCCGGTTGGCGAGGCCCAGTTGGGCTCGTGTTTAGTCCCTGGGGTGTATGGTGAACCCTTTGAACCTGCCGATGGAGGTTGTGTACGCCATCTTGGAGGGTGTCTTGCTTAGGGACGAGACCCGGGCATTCCGGGGGATGTCGCTTAATGCTCAGACGAGACCCAGGTGCACCAGGGAGTGTCGCCGATGGCATGGCCCCGGATTACTGGGGGATGCCGCTGAATGTTCGAGCGAGACCCGGGTAAACCTGGGGATGCCGCTGATGACGTGACCCAGGATTACTGGGGGGTGCCGCTGAATGTTTGGGCGAGACCCGGATAAACCGGGGGATGCCGCCGAATGTTTGGGCGAGACCTGGATAAATCAGGGGATGCCGCTGAATGTTTGGGCGAGACACAGGTAAACCGGGGGATGCCGCTGATGGCGCGACCCAGGATTACTAGGGGATGTCGCTGAATGTTTGGGCGAGACCCCGGTAAACCGGGGGATGCCGCTGATGGCGCGACCCAGGATTACTGGGGGATGCCGTTGAATGTTTGGGCGAGACCCGGGTAAACCGGGGGATGCCACTGATGGCGTGACCCAGGATTACTGGGGGATGTCGTTGATTTTGTGCTGGTGAAGAGCGAATCTTCGAACCGAGGAGACCGTGAGGGGGGTAGGCCCTGACGGTGCTGCGACTTGCTGTGCGGAGAAGGGCTGACCTTCGATCCTTGACAGCGAGAGGTCGTGAAGGACGAGACTCGGATAGCTTCGTGCTCGATCGCCTGGACTTGGGGGCAACCTTTGCCTGCCAGGGAGAGACTGAGGGTGCTATCCTGAGGGATGTCGCTGAATATCTGAGCGTGGCCCGGGTAAACCGGGGGGTGCCGCTGAATGTCTGAGCGAGACCCGGGTAAACCGGGGGATGCCGCTGAATGTTTGGGCGAGACCCAGGTAAACCGGGGGATGCCGCTGAATGTCTGGGCGAGACCCGGGTAAACCGGGGGATGCCGCTGCGTACTCGTGGACGCCATGTTGCAGTTTATGACGACGGGAGTCCGTCCGTGCTCCGGGAGCTGCGCGCCACGATCCTTCCCCTGGGCTGGTCCTCGTGGAGTGGACATGCGGGGGCTGTCCTGGCTGTGATGTCCCTGCAAGTTTGAGCTTGCAGTTGTCATAGCAAGGAATACGTAGGAAATGGTGCGTGAGTGCGGGCTCGCGACTTTATAGCGGAGGATGGCACGAGAACTAACTCACGACTTTATAGTGACGGTATTGCACGAGTGCTAGCTCACGACTTTAGTGGCAAATGGTTTTGAGAAAACGATAAAGGATAAATGGCCGGGGTGCGGCGCTCCGGTGATCTTCACTTTGCTGCTGCTTTCTTTATGGCCGTTTCGGCCTGCTCAATTCCCCCTTTCCTGTTGGCGAAGGTGCTCCTAGCTGGTGGCTGGTCTGCTGCAGGTAACATGCCCTGGCTACCCCTTGGTTCCCTCTGACAACTCCAACTCCGGTAGGCGTGGTGAACTTCATGGCGAGATGAGGAATTGATGGGATTGCCCCGAATGTGATCTGGAGGGGGCGCCCGAAGATTGCGTTGTACGGTGACTCTGTGTCCACTGCTACAAACTGCAACTGGTGGGTGGCCTATCTCGGGAACTCTCCTAGGGTGACTAGGAGAGTGATCGTGCCCTCGACTGCAACTGGCCCTCCGTCGAAGCCGTAGATCGGGCCGGTTGCCGGCCAGAGTTTTTCCTTTGGAATGCGCATCCCCAGGAGGGCTGACATGAATAGTACGTTTACCGAGCTTCCATTGGCGACCAGTATCCACTTGAGGCAGAAGCTGGGGTCTCCAATCTCTGCGGTCACCACCAGTGGATCTTGGTGCGGTAATAACAATCCTTCCAAATCCTCGTCCCCGAAACTGATCTTCAGCTTGGCAGGTGCTCCTTGCCCTGATTCTCCTTGCGCAATCGAGTTCACGGTGGCGAATGGCGTCCCCGTTATAGTTTCGACCGTTCCTACGACTGGCCTCCCTCCTGGTGCTTCGAGAGCCTGGTCCTTTCTGCGCTCGTCCGGGTGGTGCCTCTCCTGGTCCTGCACGAACCTTCCAAGTGCTCCCCGACGAATGAGCCGCTTGATTTCATCTTTCAGCTTTAGGCACTCATCAGTGGCGTGCCCGGTGCCCCTATGGAATTCACAGTACTTCGTTCTGTCTCCCTTCCTGGGGCCTTTGCAGCTCTGGATCATTCCGGATGGCGTAAAGCACGTTGGCATGCGTGGTGTTAAGCGGTGAGTACTCGTTATACCGCTGGCGGTGCCGGTCCCCGCGGCGGTCCTTCCGGTGCTCGTTCTCCCCTCGCTCTTCCCTGTGATTTGGTACCGAATCTTCTCGCTTTCTCTTCCCTCCTCCTTCAAACTGCCTCTTGTGAGCATCGATTGCTTCGTCAGCCGCTATCTGTGCCTCCACTCGGTGTACTAGGTCGGGATAGCTTGGGACCGTTTCCCTCATCAGAGCTGAGTAGAATCCTCCTGGGCGGAGTTCGCCTAGGAAGACTCCGCGGAGGCCCTCCTGATCCACCCCCGGGATTTGCCTGGCCTCTGAGGTGAAGCGTCGGAAGAATTCATTCAGGTTTTCTCCCTCGCCCTGTCGGATCCCGGAGAGGTGGGAAGGGTCCTTCGCAACGCGCCGATTGGCAATGAACTGGTCCAAGAACGTCTAAGTAAGTTGGGGAAAGCTTCAGATGGATCCTTCCCGAAGGGAATGGTACCAGGTCCGTGCCTGGCCCTTCAGCGTGGCAGGGAAGACTTGGTAGAGCAGTTGGTCGGGCGCGCTGTAGAGATGGAGGATTGTTGTGAAGTGATTCACGTGTTCCAGAGGGTCCTCTGTCCCGTCGTATGTCTCGATGTGCAGGAGCTTGAACCCTGGCGGGACGGGATATTCCAGTACCTCGGCCGCTAGCGGCGAAGTTCCTTGGTCCGAATGACACATTAACGCGGCCCGTCGGCCCAGCGACCCATATTCCTCTACTCGCAGTTCTCTTAGTGCCTCCCTTGTTGCGCCCTGTCCTGGAGTGGTGGGAGGACGACCTCGTCTGCACTAACTGTGCGAGCCGGGCGCTCCGGGCTTGCTCTTCTTGACGACTCTGACTCTGCCTCTCGCGCTCTAAGCCATTGGCCGCGGTCATCGGGTGGTGGCACGTTCTCCTGCGCCGGGTTTCCGCCAGCAATGCGCCTGAGAAGGGCGAGCATTTCGGTCTGGATGTCTACCCCGGGGGTGTCTCCTCCCGCGGGTGCGTCGCCAGGGAGTGTGGCATCCTCGCGCTGCTCCGGCGCATTGGATTGAGACGGGAGAACGCCGTTTGGTTCCCTGCGAGTCGATTGTCGGGTCGTTCGAGTGTCTTTTCCTGCCATGTCCCTGATTGGCCTCTGCTCCTCCTGCTGATTACGGGGAACTCCTTCCCATAGACGGCGCCAATCTGTTGTGGATCGCTCGGGGCCTCCGGTAGATCGGGCAATTCGACCTCCTTAGCCCGCTAGCGCCCGAACGTGCAAACAGATAAATGGGTCTCCTGAGAAGACAGAGTCCAAGAGCTGATGACGTGAAAAACCCGCAATCGGGGTGAAAAACCCTCAATCGGGGTGAAAAACCACGGGGCCGGAGCTGTGCCGGCCTAATCTTCACTATGCTTTGAGTTCCTCTACAGATTCGTTCTTGAGAGAGCGAGGGCGACATGCCGCGCCTCGTTACAATGATGGGGGATGAGAGAGAGTTTGTTGCCTTGCTCCAATGTGGGTTTGCCCCCCGGTCCAAGCTTCGTCTGTACCACTGCAGGCCTTCAGTTCTTTGATTGGTCTGCCAATAACGAGCTCCAAGTGATCTCTAAGCGGTCTGCCAATAGCAAGCTCCAAGTCTCCAAGCGGTCTGCCAATAGCGAGCTCCAAGTCTCCAAGCGGTCTGCGAATAGCAAGCTCCAAGTCTCCAAGAGGCCTGCCAATAGAGCTCTCCAAGCCTCCAAAACGGTCTGCGAATAGCGCTCGCCAAGTCTCCAAGTGGTCTGCGAAGAGCGCTTTCCAAGCCTCCAAAGCGGCCTGCGAATAATGCTCTCCAACTCTCCAATCTCTAGAGAGAGAGAGAAAGCCTCCCTCCACCCAAAAGTGAGTGAATGAGTGAATAAAGAGGTCTATTTATAGGCTTTTAAAGGGACGGCCCGGTAATTATACCCGCTAATTATCGGACCGGCCAATAGGATCGCTAATTATCTATATGATCTTCATCCCATGGGGTTCTTTACCATGGATTGTTTCATTCACACTACAGATTTTTTTTCACTTAGGCGAGTGATAAAAATAAGGAACGCATACTTCCAAACAAAACAAAATGAAATACAAGCACAATTGCAATTCAAATACAGTGAAAGTGTTATAAGAATAAGCTTTAAACATAAGGATGGCTTATCCACTCAAATGATTAAAAATTTGTGCAATACCAAGTAGAAGTGTGAATCCCAATGGTCTAGCAGACTATAACTGTATTACATCACCATTGTTCCATCAGCCTACCATTTTATGTTGGTATCTATCAAGATATTTATGTATAAGGTACCCTTATTGAATCCTTACGTGTATTTGCGTTTGTTGTATTTCTCCACTCTAATTTATAAAGGAGTGCTTACCCGTGTAAGAATTAGTTTTTCCATAAAACAAATATTTTTCCACATGGTATCAGAGTCATAGTCTCCGCTCGGTCCTGATCCGCTTCCGCCTCTCGCGTCCCGTCTCCCGCACTCGATCCAATCCCTCTTTCGGCCGCCGACTCGATCACGATCTCGTTCTCGCTTCCTACGACTCGCTTCAAGTCGTAGGGTCTCGTCCCGATCCCGCTTCCATTCGCAAGTTCCGTTCCTGATCCGCTTCCGCCTCTCCTTTCCCGTGGTTGTTTTGTGTTGATCTGCACATAGGGCGCCATAGCCCCTCGATGGAGTTGTGATTGCCTCTGCAACGTCCGATGCTCTCCACTTGTAAGGAAATTATCCTTCCCCTCTTTCCTATTACCTATTGTGATTTCTCTTCAATCCATTGTCGCGTCGAATCTCGTGTTTTTTCTCTTTCTATGAGAAAGCCATAATCTTTGACTCTCTGAACTTAGTTTTCTGCGATCTGTTGATTTCTATTGTTGGATCGCCATACTGGGGAGTGTTGAATCCCTTGTTCCTTCATCCGGAGTAGGTGCCTCTTCTTCTTCCATGACTACTGTGGGCTCCATCCGTGCATGCCATGAGCACATCACTCCTCAAATTGTTTCTATTAGATTGGATGGCTCGAATTACCTTCCATGAGCTCGCTTCATCACCCTTGCCTTGAAAAGTCGGTGAATGTTTGGATATGCCAGTGGCACCACCAGGGAGCTTGCTACGACTTCACCGGTGGTTGCAATGGGAATCTGAGAATTCTCTGATCATGTCTTGGCTCATAAATTCTATACAGGAATTCATTGTCCGCAACTACTTGTTCCTGGATACAACGACCGATATTTAGAAAAGAGCAGACACCGCTTATTCTTGTCGGGGAAATGCAACACATCTTCCAACTCCGACGATGGATCTTCCTTCTGAGATAGGGTGACTGTCACCCTTATGTATACTACTTGTAATTCACTTAATTGTACCAGGAATATGACCACTTTGATTCGATCATCCTTGTGTCACCTGAGGATGAAGCTTTGGTTCGAGCTCTAGAACAACGCAAGAGAATCTTTGAATGCCTGCATGGAATGCATCATGATTTTGATCAGATCGGTGTTCAGTTTTTCGAGTGCTCTCCCATTCCTTCCCTTCCAGAAGTTTTCACCCTTGTCCAACAAGAGTTTGATCAGCGACAAGCCTGGCTACCTGACTCGATTTCTGAGGGATCAGCCCTCGCAGCTCACTATAGGTCTGGGAGACGTGCTACTTGTGACTCTCGATCGAAGCCTACATACAAAGATTGTTTGACTTGTGAATATTGTAGGAAAAGTCGCCACTCCTCGGACACATGCTTCAGGCTTCATGGCTTCCCACCTTAGAGAAGTGGTTCTGCTCCACGAGGGGGTCATGGCTCTGGTCGCTCTCAGGGGCCCGCCACCTCCGTTTCAGACTACTCATCTTTCAAAGGCCTCTAAGGAGACTATACCAGGTGTTGACATTGATCCTGCTGGACTTCCCATGGCTCTTTCTGATATGAGATATAGGCATTCCGCTGCATGATGCATAGTCATTCCGCTGCATGATGCATAGTCATTCCACCGAGCCCTCTGCTTCTTCGTCCTCCTCTTATACTCATCATGGTCTGCCAGGTACCCACCCTGCATCCACTCGCCCTTCCACTCTGGATCATTGACTCCGCAGCCACTGATAACATGACTGACTCTGCTACAGATTTTGTGTCCTACCTTCCCTTGCTGGTAGAGACAAAGTGAGCATTGTTGATGGATCTCTTTCCCCCATTGTTGGAAAGGGATCCATCCATTGTTCATTTCTCACCCTATCTTCTGTTCTTCATGTTCCTAATTTTACTCATAACCTTCTCTTTATTAGTCACTTAACTAACTTTCTGAATTATTCTGTGACTTTTTCCCCTCTTCCTGTGTATTTTTGGACCTGAAGACTGGGAAAATCATTGGCTCTAGTAGCCTACGTGATGGCCTCTTTGTTTTACCCTTTCAGTTATGCTTCACCTCTGCCATCCCTCCATGCAAACCAGTCTTCTCTTCTGGATTCTTGGCACTGTCTTGAGCATCCCTCTATTTCTACTATGAAACTGTTATTTTCTACTATGTCACGTGTTATCTGAAAACTTTAACTATGATATGTGTGAGCTGAGTAAACATCGACGTACTTCTTTTAATCACGTTTCTCCTTGTAATACTATGCCTTTTGCTAGAATTCATATGAATGTTTGGGTACTGTGTCATGTTGCCTCTATTTCAGGATATTCTTGGTTTGTTACTTTTATTGATTGTTTTTCTCGTACTACTTGGGTGTATTTGATGAAAAATAAAAATGAAGTGTTTCTTCTGTTTCAACATTAAAAAAAAAACTCAATTCAATTCTACTATTAAAATTTTCCGTAGTGACAATGATCGTAAGTACATTGATTCCCAATTTGATTGAATGCTCAACGACCTTGGCATTATCTACCAAACTTCCTGTGTCTACCCTCCTGCTCAAAATGGGGTGACAGCGCAAAAAAACGTCACCTCGATGTTGCACGATGTCTCCTTCTTAAGATGCATCTCCCTAAGTATTATTGGGGGGATGCTGTCCTCACTACAACTTAATAATTGTATGCTTACTCATGTTCTCAGGCATAAAACTCCTATCAGTACTCTCTAGGTTACTCCTAACCACTTTCATCCTCGTATCTTTGGGTGTGTGTGCTTTGTGCATATGCATCAAAGAACCAAAGTCAACTCTCGTACTTTGAAATGTGTTTTCATTGGGTATTCCCCGCTCAGAAGGGTTACACATGATTTCATCCTATAACCAAGAAGATTTGTACTTTCATAGACGTTACCTTTTGTGGCACTGAGGCCTACTATGAGACCTCACTTCAGGGAGAGTCCTCACCTATGATAAAAGTGAGCTCCCTATCTCTTTAAGGGGAGTCCTTACCTATACCTATACTCATTCCTCCTTCATATTAGTTCCTACCACTACCTCTCCTATTGAACCTAAAAGTCGGGAGAAATCTTGTGGTCATCCGTTGCAGGTGTACTCTCGGAGAAACAAAGGTATAAACACACAAGCTTCTTGCATGCTTACTAGGGTTGGAACCTGATCCGTTTTCCGAGCCCATCGCTCTAAGGGAAGATACTTTTACCCAAAACTCTCTGTCCCAGTTTGTGTCTTATTTCCTCCTTGTCCTCCATTTATATTTGCTCATCCTGGCAGGAAACCCTTGGTCACCATAAGTGGCAGGAAGCGATGCTTGAGGAAGGCCTGCATTTGAAAAAAAAATACACGTGGGATCTGGTGCATTGTCCTCAAGGGAAGACAGTTGTTGGGTGCAAGTGGTTTTTATTTGTCAAACAGAATTCTCAAGGAATAGTGAAAAAAGGCAAGATTGGTGGCTAGAGAGTATACGCAGACGATTGAGATTGATTATCAGGAGACGTTCGCTCTTGTGGCGAAAATGAACTCCACAAGAATTCTTCTATCTTGTGCTGCATGTAAGGGGATGGAACCTTTGTTAGTTAGATATGAAAAACGTGTTACTCCACGGGGACTCCTAGACTTGCCCCTGAAGGATCTGAAGGAAAAGTATGTAGGTTAAATATGGTTCTATATGGTCTGAAACAGTCTCTAAGAGCCTGATTTGGGAGATTTCACAAGGTTATGATGTGTTTTGGATATACTTAGAGTAATGTTGATCATACTTTGTTCACCAAGCACATGGGAGATAAGTTGACCACTCTTATTGTCTATGTAGATGATATTGTTATGACAAAGGATGATCTTGATGAGATTCAAACTCTGAAAGGAAGAATGGCGAGGGAGTTTGAGGTGAAAAACCTGAGGAACCTCAAGTATTTTATGGCCATTGAAGTTGTCAGTCCAGACATGGATATTTATCTCGCAGAGAAAGTATATCCTCGACTTGCTTGAGACGTCTGGGATAAGTGAATGTAGACCTGCCGACACGCCTATTGAAGTCAGCCACAGATTAGGAAGGGATGACGACGAAGTTGTTGTTGACATCACTGGTTTTCAGTTGTTTGTCGGGAGGCTTATTTATTTGTCTTATACTCGTCCACACATCTCGTATGCAGTTGGAGTAATCAACCAATTTATGCATTCTCCAAAGATTAGTCACTTGCATGTTGCCCGCCGAATCCCGAGATACCTCAAGACCTCTCCTGAAAGCGGCATTATGTTCTCACCGAATGATGACCTAAGAATTGAAGTCTCACTGATGCAGACTGGGTTGTATCTATTGATGACCGACGATCTACTTCGGGCTATTGTTCCTTGGTCGGTGGGAACTTGGTTACATGGAGAAGCAAAAGCAACATAACCGTCAGATAAGTGCCGAAACTAAGTTCAAAGTTATGGCTCACGGATTTTGTTAAGGACTACGAATTCCTACCATTATGAGAGACCTTGGCCTTGAGAAAAAGGAACCCATTAGACTATATTGTGACAACAGGATGTCCATTAGCATTGCACACAATTCTGTTCAACATAGCCGCACCAAACATATTGAAGTTGATAAACATTTTATCAAAAAAATTTCGAGAGGAACGGTTTGTACCCGTTTGTTCCTTCTGACCGACACCTGGCCGATGTTCTCGCCAAAGGATTAAGTGTGAGCATTTTTGGAAAGATCATTACCAAGTTAGGCATGACTAGTATTATACGCCCAACTTGAGGGGAAGTGTTAGCATTTAGTAATTTTTACGTGTATTGTTTTTCTTGTATTTCTCCATGCATCTCTCCACTCCAATACATAAAGGAGTGCTTACCCATGTAAAAATTCATTTTCAACGAAACAAATATTTTCAACAAATCCCAATATCTGAAAATAAGAATAAAACGATAAGTTAACCTTCGACATGTATCACTATTTCTCCCGAATCATGTCTCATTTTCTTTGGCTACTCCATTTATAAATGTGAACCCAGAATACTGTTAAAAGGACTTGTGGTTGGTTGGAGATTGAAAACAAGTTTTTTAAAGAAGTGTTTTCTTACTCATTTTATATGTGAATATGAGTAAAAAGAAAATGATCAAATCTTCCATACTAGCTAGCACATCCCATCTATTCAATAAACAAATTTAATTTTTCATCAATCATAATTAAAATTTCGACTAAATTTCTCCTCTAACAAACAAGTGGTTGCAAATTATTTTCCACACTTGCACCTGTTGAGGTGTTGTCGTGTGACCTTGTAGTCACGGGTTTGAGTCCTGGAAACAGCTTCTTGCAAAAATGCAGGGTAAGGTTTGCCTACATTTCACCCTTGTGATGGGACCCTTCCCCGGACCGTCGCTGCGCGGAGATGCTTTGAGCGCCAGGCTGCCCTTTTTTGTACTCTCCTTCAATTCCTTTAAACCTCACTTACCCTTAGGCCCTCTTTAGTTGGAGGAATTGAAGGGAATGCCTTTGCATTTTACTTCAAAATTTTACATTGTGTTTACTTCAAATATAATTTACGGGTAAGTGTACAAGGTATAAGATTATATTCATGTGCTTCATGTTAGCATGAAGTTCACTCCCCGACAATACAGTTGACATCTTTACCTCTCATGTCAATATCACAATATCACAATATCTTATCCATTCTCATTCCCTTTAAGAATAATCATACTCAAACTAATGATTTTCACCACATCGCGGTGACGCTTTCCTAAACCACGAAAAATAGTCATCACCTTGATTCGCACAGCAAACACTTGTAAGATGTACGGACTTATTTTTTGTCAACCAAATATGAAATAAAAATGTCACCCAGTTTCTCCTCTGCCCACAATTATGTGAATTTTTTTTCAATTCATTATTTTTGTTCTTTTAATTCTCTCGTTCCAGACTCGAAAGCTCCTACGATTATTAGAGCGAATAAAACAAGGACTGAAAAATAAGCTTAGCAAACAACATAGGTTTACATGATCCGGAATCTCCTACAACAACTACAAGAGAAAAGTGTTGTGAAACATGATTGCGGCAGCCGGCTATTGTGAAAAAAATCGTGAAATGACAGATTATTGTGATTAATTTTGGATTCTTTGGAGAAGGGAAAAGTTAATTTAGTACATTTTGGTTTGGTACAGGCTGATGCAGGATATTGTTAAGCTGGTGAGGCCAGAAGTGAAGATTGAGCACAAGCTTGCTGTGATCTCGCGCATGGGGAGAATGTACGACTGCCTGCAACCATACTCCAGACACCGTTGATCCCTTCTTTTGTCCTTGTTTTGCCCTAGCTTTCTATACTAATTTTGAAAAGTATGAAAAAAATTGTTTGCAACATTATTTTAGAGAGAAAATTGAAAGTCTACAAATAGAAAGAAATATATTATAACCCGATCCCCCCATGATTTTGAAGTTTTTGATGGTCTTATACGAGGATCATAATTTCTTTAAAGAACTTATTTAATGTAGTTTAGATTATTATCTGCATCGGTACGTGCGTTTGGACGGAATTGAGCTCATGGAATTAGAATTGAAGGTCTAATTTTAATTTTGTAGTTCGTTTGAGCACTTGAAAGTTGGAATTAGAATTTTAATGAATTTTATGGAATTCATTTTGAACTAAAGCCAATTCTTTTGAATCTCTATAAGAAGTGGATAATTTCGGCCGAGACACGTTTATTGCCTATGACGTGTTTTTTCGCTCGGGGGCGTGTTTTTTTTCCTTGGTGAGTATTTTTTTCACAGACTATCATTTTTCATCCGGGCGTGCGTTTTTGCTTGTACGTGCATTTTTTTGCCCGGGCATGCTTTTTTAGACATGGTGCATTTTTTTTTCGCCCGGGTGCGTGTTTTTTGCCAGAGCGCACTTTTTTTTCACCCGTGCGTGCTTTTCGCCTTAACTTCTGTTTTTTCTCCTGGGCGTACATTTTTTTCCCGAGGCGCATATTTTCACCTGCTCGAGCATTTTTCGCACGAGCGAGCGATTTTCGTATGGGCACGCATATTTTTGCCCGGGCCCGCTTTTTTTGCCACATCGCTCATTTTTTGCCTAGGGGCGCATATTTCATCCGGGAGTGTGTTTTTGCCCGGGTGCTCATTTTTTTGCCCGGACGCACATTTTTTTTTCACGTGCATGATTTTCGCCTTAGCAAACAGTTTTTTGCATGGCCGCACATTTTTCGCCCGAGGAGAGTTTTTTAGCTCGGGCGCGCTTTTTTACCCAAGTATGCATTTTTTCGTCTGGATGCGCATTTTTTGCCACAACACTTTCTTTGCCTGGACGCACATATTTTGCCCGGGCGCATGTATTCTGCCCTGGAGCGTATATTTCGTCTAGGCAAGCATATTCCTTGCGGGCACATATTTCGCCCGGGCACGCGATTTTTGCCTGAGCATGCTGTTTCGCTGAGGCACGCACATTTTTGATCGGGCACATGCATTTTCAAGTAGGCGCGCGCTTTTTGCCCGACCGCGCTTTTTTTTGCCCGGGTGCGCGCTTTTCGCTCTACCGCGCGTAATACTAAGATTGAATTTTATTGAACAAACGAACAAAAAAATTGATTAATTTCACAATATTTTTCAATTCTGCTTATCAGGCGAACACTATAATTTGAATTTGATCAATTCTAATTCTTACAAAAATTAAAATTTACCCAAATTCTAATGTTCAATTTCTATTCCATCCAAATGAACGGTACCTAATAGATTTTCCTAAGGAGAGACTAATCCTTTGAAGCACAGGAAGAAAGCAACAAGGCGACGTGCTTGAAAGAGGCTCTTTATTAACAGTTCTACAAGAAAATAAATTTAGCCCAAAATGGTTTTTGAAGCTGTAAGTTTGGTTCTGAAAGAAGGAGATTGGTGAAAGGAGATTGATGATACCATAATGAACAAAAACTTGATGGGATATCTTACAATCAACAACAACTAGAAGGAAGAAAATCAAAACCTTTCGAGAAGCTTGCAGGAGGCAAATCAGCCAATCGCCTACGGATAGGGTAGAGATGTCGACGCCGGCTTGCGAGGAAGATAATGGGGGAGGTCGCCGTAGAGGATAAAGGAAGGATGTCTCGCCGTCAAAGATACCTGATGATCTCGCCAACGAGAAAATGATGGAATTACGAGGAGGAAGAGGGATAGGCTCGAGAGCGAATGAGAGGTTTTTAGGGCTCCCGTCGTGAATCATGGATTTGCGTATTTTACCAAAAGAGGCGAAAACAATTTTTTTAAGCGCTATATTCAGAAAGCGAATCAAGCAAACATAAAAATCATGTTTGTGGTTCCAATGCAATTTTTGCATTCACAAAAGCTGCCTCAAACCGAGCCAAATTAGGAGTGATATCGAGTCGATTTTGGTTGAGTCAGGCTCACCTTGAAATCACAATTTTCGAATCCAAATCGAAATCAATTTCTAGTTGAGCCGTCTCGTCTCGAAATCAACTCGATTCCGAGTGAGCTCAAATCAATTTCAAACCAACTTGAAATTCATTATTTTTTTGTTATAAAAATGTATAAATTTTTTACCAAAATTGACAGTAGAATTATGGAATCAACTGTGATAGGGTTCCCCCGAATAGGTCCGATCGAACCAGAGATCCTTTAAGCACAAACCGTGGGACACATGTGTGAGCAAGCACGCGCCCCTAGCCGCACGCCTCATGGTCGTGCGCGCGCCTACAAGCGGTCCCGGACACTCGCTCGCGCGGCCCGGCCTAACCGTGCACACTCTCATGCACGACCCTGCCTGGGTACGCGTGCGGCCCTGCACGGGCACGCACGCATCCCTGCCCGGGCTCGCGGGCGCTTGTGCGCAGCCCTGTTCGTGCTCGCGTGCGGCCCTGCCCGGGCAGGCGCGCGCTCGCGCGCGGCCCTACCCGGGCAGACGTGCGCTCCGCGCGCGGTCCCGCCTGGCCGCACGCGTCCCCCTCCGGCGGCGCGCGGCCCCACCTGACCGCGCGCACCCGCACGCGGCTCCACCTGGCCCAGGTCAAACGGCCACTCGGCCTCCGATCCCTGCTGTCGTCCCCGCAGGCGGTGACGCCCCCCTCGCCCAGGTCGGGCGGCCCAATGGCCGCCCGATCTCGGCCGCCTCCCTTCCCGGGGGCGGCCTCTGCCTCGCCCAAGTCGGGCGGCCCAATGGCCGCCCGATCTCGGCCGCCACCCCTGCCGGGGGCTGCCTCCGTCTCGCCCAGGTCGGGCGGCCCCAAGGCTGCCCGATCTCGGCCGTCGCGCCCGCCGGGTGCGGCCTCCGTCTCGCCCAGGTCGGGCGGCCCCTAGGCCGTCCGATCTCGGCCTCCTCCCCCGTCGGGGCCGGCTTTCGTCTCGCCCAGGTCGGGCGGTCCCAAGGCCGCCCGATCTCGGCCGCCGCCCCCGCTGGGGGCGACCTTCGTCTCGCCCAAGTCGGGCGGTCATTTGGCCGCCCGATCCAGGCCGCTGCCCTCGCCGGGGGAGGCTGTTGGGTTTTCTATACATCAAATGTAGAAAGCATATCACATATGCGCAGCGGAAATAAAGATCAAGAACAACCCATAAATAGTTCAAGAAACTTGCGATTTCATGAATCCAGAAATAGGAGAAGCAACGCATTGCAATACCTGAAGGGGATTGAGTCAACACACAACCAAGGTGCTCCACAAATGAGATTCCGAAGAACGATCGTGGAGTCATAAGCGCTGAAAAGGATCGACGCCTCTACGCGAGTCCACACGAGCGATGAAGAACCCAAGCTTCTTGTCGCACAAGAACTAGGTCAGAGAAGAACAGCCATCAACGTCTCCCACGGACTGCTAGGTCCGACGACAGGGAGAGGCGGAGGCGGCGGGATCGACCGGTCGGAACTCTTCCGTCGGAAGCTTTCGCGGAACTCTTCTGTCGCTCTCTCTGATTCGGGACAAGGAATAGCTTGTTTAGGTCATAGAATCGTATTCTATTTATACCCAGGCGAGAGAGAAAAGCTATCCGCACACCCACGACCAGAAATGGAGTAAACAGAATTTGTCGAGTGATTATCATTTCGTCGAGTAATCATAAATTCATCGAGTCATGAATTCGTCGGGTAACAAACAATTCTTCGAGTAACAATCAATTCGTTGAGTGGTGAATTCATTGGGTTCGTCGAGTAATCATGGATTCGTCGAGTAGTCATGGATTTATTGAGTAATCATGAATTCATCGAGTAATCATGAATTCATCGAGTCAACATAGATTCGTACATTCGACGAACTGAGGTAAGAGCCGTCGAGACACTCTCGACGACTCGACTCGAAAATTTGTCAACACGCTCCATATAATATTCACAATACATGTGGAGGATTCAGTTGACTCGACCCAACTCCAATAAGTCCTTCACTCATATCTAATATGAGTGAGACCAACACAATTCTTTCTCCAACTTCTTCAAACACTCTTGTGTGTGACCCCATAGACTCATATCGCGTTGGCAGTGAGACTAAATGCTTGATCACTTCCAGATCACCTTGAAAACACCAACAACGGCCTCCCGCCTCTCCTCACCGGGCGGTTCCCCCCGGCGGGCGTTTCCCTCATCGCGGGTCAGGCCCTCAACCGCCGTCGTCCGATCCTCCGCGCAATCTCTCCACCATACGATTAGCGAGTAACCACCCGCGTAACCGCCGGCGTAACCGCCCGTAGTGGGATGGTGCGTGTAGCCGAAGTCACCTTGGTTTGCATATAGAGGAATATTAAATTAATACGCACCGTATTTCCCATGAAACCGATCTGCATTTAGTATTTTTCGGTGGTTACGGTCAATAGTTATCCACAGTAACCACCGTAACCACTCCTGGGGCCTATAAATAGACCCCAGGCTCCTCTTCTTTTGGGGCATTTTATTCTATTCCCTCCTCCCTCCTTTCCTCCTAAGTGCAAAGGATATCTCACACTTCCTTCAAGTTTTCCTCCGTGCAGGATCGTGCAGTGGACGTCACCACCAAGGAGAAGCTACACTCCGGGTCCCGCCAAGTGGACGGTGAGGACACTCGAGCGCTCAGAACACTAAGCTCCGGATTCCCAGTGGACGCGAAGGATCGTCAAAGCTTCGGAGCAGGGAGCTCCCCACTGGGGTCGAAGAAAATACTTAGCTTTATGAGCGGTGGCCTGTCACCCTCTTAGAAAAATTGATTTTAGATGAAGAGGATGGAAAGAGTTGGTTGATAGAAGTGACTTGGGAAATAGGCGCATGACCTGAGAATCATCCAGTGATGTGATGTCTGTTTTCCGCCCCCATCTGAACCGTAGAATTAAAGAGACGCGTTACATGGGAAAGGTGGAAACGGCAGAAAGCAGACTTGGGAAATAGGAAAGGCGGGAAGCGACTTGGATTTGGAAAGGTAGAACCTTGAAAAGCGGCTTGGAGGAAAACAAAAGACCGACCTCCTTCTATCCCTCTCTCTCCCCACATGGCTAGATAGCCTAGCCTAGGCCTCATAGGAGGTACGACCCACCACTTAGAGGCTGCCTGTTGGGAACTGTGCCCTGCAATGTTCCTGATTTAAAGAAGTGCTCAGTTCAATGATAAAAATATTGTGTATTTGATGTTATATTTAGTTCATGCTTGCAAAGATCAGACAATATGTCCAGTACTTTAATAACTTCACTAAGTAAAATGTCGTCGTAAAGAAGGCTTAATGTCAAGAAGGCCAATGAAGTAGCTATGAAGACAACAGTTGCTGAGGAATAGCTTATCGACATTATACTGATAATGTCGTCGATAATACAAGGTGGTGTCGACGACATCAAGCAGTCGAGAAGATTACGACGACATATCTAGAAGACAGTCTATCGTCATAATCACTAGTGCAGAAAGGATGTCCCGTATCGTCGAGATATTCTTGTCTGAAGAAGAAGGAAGAAGACTTGAAAATCTGTCCAAGTACAAGACAACGACAAGCTCTGTCGTCGAGATATTGTCCATGTCGTCGTAATGATCGAAATATCGTCGAGACAGATTCAAAAGTTGTCAGACGTGTTGTCAACATTTAATGTCGCCGCCTGATTGTCCAATTAGTGCGTGCTCTTAAGGAAAGGGCTTCTAACACTTATGGAACTTTACAGGAGACCGTTGGGGAAGCTCCTCGGTCCTATCAAAAGGGAACAGTGGATGCCCTAAAAGCTCTCTCGAACCGTGGAACAAAAAGTATCCCGCATAGCATATCAAAAAAACAGTAATAGCTGCGGAGAAGAGTCAGGAAAGAGAAGAGAACAAAACTTATATCGTGTTCTTTTTAAGAATCAGTCAATCAGCATCGACTGAAAAGAATCGTTCGAGTCAAGAAGGATTGAAGAAGAACTTATGCTGCAAGAGATAATATCAGAAGCATTTTCTTCAAGTCAAGAAGCCAGTCAACATCAGGCTAAAGAAGTTTGAAGAAGAACTGTGCTGTCAAGGTTCAAATCAGAAGCATCTTCTTCAAGTCAAGAAACCGATCTTCATCAGGCAAAAAAATCGTTGTTTATCTTTCTCTGTAAGGCTTGCGGGCCAAAAACTGTAGGATCTGTTTACATATCTGAGTGTCGAGCTTGCGAGCTTGAGAGATGTGAGGACTGAGGGTTAGGGTAATGGACTTGCGGGTCCGATCTTGTCGAGCTTGCGGTCTTGAGAGCTGTGAGGCTTGAGGGACATGGCAGTGGACTTGCGGGTCTGATCTTGTCGAGCTTGCGGGCATGCGAATGGTGAGGCTTGAGGGTCAGGGCAGTGGACTTGCGGGTCCAAAAGGCAAGACTTGCGGGTCTGTGTTGTGTAGGTCTTAAGGGCCTGAGTGTCGGGTTTGCGGACCTGAGTGCAGTAGGGGCTTGCGGGCCTAGGCTGTAGGACTTGCAGGTCCGAGTTGTAAGGCTTGCGAGCTGGAGACATTGGTGGAGTTTGCTGAGTCTAGCACACTGCTAGGTAGGCGTAGAGAGACAGAGGATAACTCAAGACACATCATCTTGAGGAACCTCTATAAATGTTTGTGTGTTTTCTGTGTTATGCTTCTTATATCATAATCTAACAAACCAGAAAACAAGAACATCACAGAGGGGCAAAGTAATTTGGAATACCTATTCACCCCCCTCTAGGTGATAAGTTGACACCCCATAACTAACAATTGGTATCAGAGCCAGGTTGTTCAAAGAAAAGCTTAACAGCTTGAACAAATCTGCTATTGGGTGTCCATTCACCATAGCTATGGAATCAAGACTAGCTATTTGTTCTAGGGAGAACTTTACCCTATGGAAAGTAAGAGTTGAGATATTCATGGAGGCTATGGATCCTGGAATGTTTCTAATTGTTCAAGAAGGGCCATATGTCCCCATGACAGCTTCTACTTGCTGTTCTTGTAAGATGGTGCCCAAGAAAACATCTGAAATGACTGAAGATGAGATTATCCTGGTCAACTTGGACAAGGAGGCCAAAAACATTCTAGCTGGTGCAGTTGATATTTCTATATTCCAACAACTTGCTCACTGCATAACATCAAAGAAGATGTGTGACTCTCTAATAGTCCTTATGGAAGGATCTAAAGAAGGAAATGCAGAATCAGTATTGCCTTCCAAGAATCAGAAGTGTTGAAGCCAAGCGGTCTCGAAGGATTGAAGTCGCGCGATCTGAAGCCAGCGGTCTGTGCGGTCTCCAATAATCAGATAGCGGCTTCTCCTCTGATGTACCAGATCGCGCCGGATAAAGATGGGTTGAAGCTGAGCGGTCTCGAGTCAGCGGTCTGTGCGGTCTCCCAGAATCAGACCGCTGCTCCTCCTCAGATATGCGAGATCGTGCCAGATGAAGGTCGGCGATCTCCAGCTCTATCAGACAACTGTTTGATAACCGCGGTCTGTGCGGTCTCCCAGCATCAGACCGCCACTTCTCCTCAAGTATGCGAGGTCGCGTCTTGTGAAGGTCAGCAACATTCCGCCTTTCCAAGCGGTCTAGAGCCAGCGGTCTCAGCGGTCTCCAAGTACAAGACTGTCAGTTCATCTCGGATATACCAGATCGCTTCTTATGGAGAGAAGCGGTCTGGCCCTCCCGGTCTCTCCCTTATGGGGGAGTGTTCGCCAGAACGATCTAGCCGTCCGACGATCTCCTCTGTCACACGACCTTCCTCCTGTCGTATGACCGCCCGACCTCACTCCAGATCGCAGAGGTCGCTGCGGTCTCAATATTCCTGATCACCCAGACCGCCCAGCTCTCTTGTGTACTATGTATTTGTATTTAGTCCCACATCGTATATTTGTATTTTACTGTTTCCCTCCTAGTCTATATAAAGGAGGCAATACACTTGTAATACTTAGATTTTTTGGAAATAAAAATTCCTGTTATTTTCAAGTTCTCACATGGTATAAGAGCACTCGATCTCTTCTGCCGGTCTCTCCTTTCTGACCGCACAATCCGTGCGATCTCCCATCTCTCTCTTCGACCAGCCTTTCTCCTCCTGACCGCGCGATCTCAACTGTCTTCACGAGACCGCGCGATCTCTCTTCTCATGGGTACCCCATCTGAGAATGCAACCCCACCCCCCCCCCCCCCCAACCCCTGCCAACTCATGTGGCTATTTCTACCTCCTCTGGCAACCTTGGCACCTCCTCCAAGCTCACTAGCTCTAATTATCCTGATTGGAGTGTCTCCTTCACCTTCCTCTTACGCTCTCAACGCAAACGCCAACATCTCACTGATGATCCTCCTCCCCATGGATCTTCTACCTTTGATGATTGGGATGCTAGTGATGCTCTAGTCCGCACCTGGCTTGCTAACAGTCTCTCTGATGAGTGTCTTCTTATCATTCGTCATGATGAGACAGTCAAGGCAGCCTGAAATCATCTTGCGGCCCTTTACTCCAAAGGTGCCAAAACCTTCCGCATCTACACCTTATATGCGATCTCTTTGCCCGCCCAACCATGGATCCCACCACAGCTTATCAAGCGGTTCAGGCCCTTGGGGCTGAACTCCTTCAGCATCGCCCCTTCTCTGCTGATCTTGCTGAACAACAAAAACACTTCCAAGAGCTCCTGGTTGCGTGTTACCTTCTCCGTCTTCCGGAGTCCTATGATATGATACGACAACAAATCCTTGGAGAAGCTGAATCTCCAACTCTTGATGCCACCGCTGCTCGGGTCTCTGCTGTTACCTCCCTTCTCCAACGACCCTTGGTGTCTTCCCCTCCTCCTCCAGAGAGCTTTGCTCACCGGGCTGAACATGGTCACCCCGGTGGCCGTGGTGGATCTCTTGGTGGCCGTGGACCTCCGCGGTACATATGTTCTCATTGTGGTCGGAAGGGTCACACAATTGATTGTTGCTATCTCAAGCATCCTCACCTTCGCCCTCTGGCTGCTGCTTCTCAATCGGGTACTAGATCACCGTCTGCTTCTGTTGCTACCTCCTCAGGTAGCGTGCACGTGGTTACTGAAGGTAAATGGCTTATTGATTCTGGAGCAACAAATCATATGACAGGGAACCCTCACCTTTTCTACCAGTTACTAGAGCACAAGAATTTACCTCCGGTTCTAACAACAGATGGTTCTCCCTCACATGTGTGTGGGACTGGAATAGTTCAAGTCACTCCGACTATCTCTCTTCAGAACACTCTTTATGTGCCTACTTTTCCATGCAACTTACTATCAGTCAAGGCACTCTCTCAACAATTACAATGCTCTATTATGTTTACTCCGACTAACTGTTATTTTCAGGATCTTCATACGAAGGAGACAGTTGCTACTGGGACTGAGAGTGGAGGCCTCTACTTCCTTGACGTTCTTGCTGCTCACTCTGCATCTACCGTCTCTGATTCTCTCCATCAATGGCACCTCCGTCTTGGTCACCCTCCACCTCGGCTGCTGTATCAACTTCTACCTCACCTCACCAAAGATACCTCTCCTCTCAACTGTGAAGCTTGTCAACTAGGAAAGCACCATCGGGCTTCCTACCCTGCCAAACATGAACGTAGCTCGACTCGTCCCTTTGATCTCCTCCACTCGGACATCTGGGGTCCTTCTCCTACCAAGACTGTAGGTGGAAGTAGTTTGTATTTTGTTACTTTTATTGATGACTTCTCTCGATGTACTTGGGTGTATCTGTTAAAAGAACGCTCAGAACTTTTTCCTGTTTTCAAAACTTTTTATAATGAAATTTCCACTAAGTTTGGAGTGTCTATCAAGGCTATTCGCACTGATAATGCTAAAGAGTATGTTTCTCATCAATTTTCTGAGTTTTGCATGAATCATGGTCTTATACATCAGACTAGTTGTCCTTATACTTCTCAACAAAATGGGATAGTGGAACGTAAGAATCGTCACCTCCTAGACATGGCTCGCACCTTACTCTTCCAGATGAATATGCCCAAAACCTATTGGGGTCATGCCATCCTCATCTCCTTCTATCTCATTAACCGCATTCCCTCCACCCTTCTTCAAGGCTCCACCCCCTTCTCTCTACTATATCCCACTTCACACCCCTTCTCATTACCTCTCAAGGTGTTCGGTTGTACTGCGTTTGTCCACACTCCTTCCCCAGGTCGGGACAAACTCTCTCCTCGGGCAGTTAAATGCATCTTTGTTGGTTATTCTCCAACTCAGAAAGGGTACCGATGCTATGATCCCCTTCTTCGCAAATAATATGTTTCCGCTGATGTCACCTTCTTTGAAACTGTTCCATACTTTTCTAACTCTTCCACCTCTCTGCCTCCTGCGCCTAGTCCAACAACACCGCTCATTTACTCTCCACCACCACCACCTACTCTCCCAACTCCACCACCTCTTCCTTTCCCTCCACCACCTCTAGCATCTCCTTCCACCTGTCCTCCTACTCCGGGGCCTTCTCTCCTGACTGCTGGGCCAACACTATCTTCTTCCGATGATGACTCTCTTGCAGATACAGTCACCACTAAAGACCTCCCTATTGCTCTTCGAAAGGGAGTTCGCTCATGTACACAACATTCTATTCACGATGTTGTAACATATGCTCAACTTACCCCCTCTGCTAGGGTATTTGCTATTGCTATTACAGATACTGCCACCCCAGCCAGTTATCGGGAGGCTCTTGCCATCCCACAGTGGAAGGCTGCCATGGATGATGAAATCTCCACCCTTCAGGACCGTGGCACTTGGACTATTGTTCCTCCACCTATTGGGATAGATGTTGTTGGGTGTAGATGGGTCTTTGTGATAAAATATCGTGCTGATGGCTCTGTTGACCGCTACAAAGCTCGGTTGGTTGCCAAAGGTTTTACTCAGACATATGGAGTAGACTTCTTTGACACTTTCTCACATGTCGCTCGTCTTACAACCATCAGGGTCCTCTTCTCTGTGGCCGTCAACAAAGGTTGGCAACTCTCTCAATTGGATGTCAAGAATGCCTTTCTCTATGGTGATCTTCAAGAGGTTGTTTTCATGGAGCAACCTCCAGGGTATGTTGCTCCGGGAGAGACTCGTGTATGTAAGCTAAAGAAGGCCATCTATAGTCTTAAGCAAAGTCCTCGCGCCTGGTTCGAAAAATTTAACGAAGTTATCAAGATCATTGGATTTGTCCGTAATTCTGCGGATCACTCTCTCTTCATTCGCAAAACATCTCATGGAATGGTTGTTCTGGCTGTATACGTTGATGACATCCTTCTCACAGGTGATGATGTTGAAGGTGTCTCCCTTACAAAGAAACATCTCCTCTAACACTTTGTGACCAAAGATATGGGGACTCCCAAGTACTTTCTAGGCATTGAAATCTCAAGGAAGCATAGCTCCATTGTTCTCTCACAACGAAAGTATGCTATTGACCTTCTAAAGGAAACAGGTCTTCTGGGTGCTAAACCTGCTAAATATCCAATGGAAATTGGAGACGACAAACTCTGGACTGACAACTCTCCTCCTCTACTTGATAGCACTAGATATCGTCATCTTGTAGGCAAGCTCATCTACCTAACTGTAACAAGACCTGATATCTGCTATGCTGTTGGGAAGGTCAGCCAATTCATGCAAGCTCCGAAGGAATGTCATCTTCAAGTTGCTTTAAAGATATTAGAATACGTTAAGGGATCTCCAGGGAAGGGACTTCTGTTCCAAAGGAACAACCATCTCAAGATAGAAGCCTATTCAGATGCTAGCTACGTTGATGATAAAGGAGACATGAAATCCACATCTGGGTTCTGTACCTTCGTGGGAGGAAATCTTGTGAGCTGGAAGAGCAAGAAACAAGCAGTAGTATCCAGATCAAGTGTTGAGGCCGAGTACAGGAGCATAGCCTAAACTACATGCGAGTTGAAGTGGTTACGAACTCTCCTTCTAGACTTAGGAGAAGTTTACAACCATCCATTGCCAATATTCTGTGACAACAAAGCTGCAATCTATATATCTCAGAACCCAGTCTTTCATGAGAGAACCAAACACATTGAAGTGGACTGTCATTTCATCAGGGAAGAAATCTTGAAGAAACAAATCTGCACTCCCTTCGTAACTTCGGATAAAGAGCTGGCTGATATCTTCACCAAACCCATATCTTCATCCTTCTCCGATGTGTGTACCAAGCTAGACATGATTGATATATATGCTCCAGCTTGCGGGGGAGTGTTGAAGCCAAGCGGTCTCGAAGGATTGAAGCTGCGCGATCTGAAGCCATAAGTCTGTGCGGTCTCCAATAATCAGACCGCGACTTCTCCTCTGATGTACCAGATCGCGCCGGATAAAGATGGGTTGAAGCTGCGCGGTCTCGAGTCAGCGGTCTGTGCGGTCTCCCAGAATCAGACCGCTGCTCCTCCTCAGATATGCGAGATCGTGCCAGATGAAGGTCGGCGATCTCCAGCTCTATCAGACAACTGTTTGATAACCGCGGTCTGCGCGGTCTCCCAGCATTAGACCGGCACTTCTCCTCAAGTATGCGAGGTCGCGTCTTGTGAAGGTCAGCAACATTCCGCCTTTCCAAGCGGTCTAGAGCCAGCGGTCTCAGCGGTCTCCAAGTACAAGACTGCCGGTTCATCTCGGATATACCAGATCACTTCTTATGGAGAGAAGCGGTCTTGCCCTCCCGGTCTCTCCCTTATGGGGGAGTGTTCGCAAGAACGATCTAGCCGTCCGACGGTCTCCTCTGTCACACGACCTTCCTCCTGTCGTATGACCGCCCGACCTCACTCCAGATCGCAGAGGTCGCTGCGGTCTCAATATTCCTGATTGCCCAGACCGCCCAGCTCTATTGTGTACTGTGTATTTGTATTTAGTCCCACATCGTATATTTGTATTTTACTGTTTCCCTCCTAGTCTATATAAAGGAGGCAATACACTTGTAATACTTAGATTTTTTGGAAATAAAAATTCCTGTTATTTTCAAGTTCTCACAAGAAGGAAGAAAGAAGCAATGTAACTAAGAAGAAAGTCAAAACCTTGAATAACATTGACTCAAGCTGTTCAGACTCAGAAGAGGAAGCTGATTTTGGACTGACTGCCTTATCTGAGTCAGAGGAGGAAATTCAGGATGAAGTCTCTCCTGAACAGGTATGCATAAGGGCTCCTCTATCTGCCACAGATTCAGAATCTGAGACAAGCTCATCAGGAAATGATGACTTGTCCAAGCCTTATGATGTCCTACTAGAGGATCTCAAAAAGATCAAGATGCTCTACAAGGAGCAAGCTGCAGAGATCTCCTCTCTTCAAGCAAGAAACTCTCACCTCTCAGTAAAGGCTGAAAAGCTAACTCTAGAGAATGCAGAGTTTTGCCAACACACAAAGGACTTCAATGCAAGCTCCAACATTGACCTAATAAGCAAATTTGGGAAAACTCTGAAGGCATTGATTGACAGTAAGGAGCTGTGTTACTCTCTAACCAAAGAGGTTGCACTTCTAAAGAAGGATAAAGATCAGTCTGGAAAGATAACTTTACCCTCCAACAAGTATAAAGAGCAATCTAACCATGGACACCTCAAGCATGGGAGCTCCACAAAAGGAGAAAAGAACATGCCAAATGCCTCAAAGCTACCTCATGAAAGGATGATCGTGAGGAAACATGAAGTCATTGGGTCTAGAGAGGTGAAGAAATCCTTAAAGAAGACTGACTCCAGAGGCAAAATTGTTGATGGTGATAACCATCAACGAATTCCTAATCAGTACAATTCAGTCTCCTTCAAATATCCGTCTATTCACACACAAAGGACTCATGCTCACACTGTCAGCAAGAAAGGGAGATACAACAAGTTTGAATATTGGTGCTGTGGAAAGACTGGCTACTTTGCAATTGATTGTTGGTTCAATCCAACTGCTCTAAGGGTAACAACAAATGCTGAACTAGCAAATAACTTTGTTCATTATCATTATGCACATCCTGGAGCAGTCAGATCCAGTATGCTCTTTAAAGCTAACAATGTCCTAGGACCAAAAGCTACTTGGGTACCTAAGGGTCTGTAATCTCATTTTGCAGGTAGTCCAAGGGCCCACCAAAAGCAAATCTGGGCCTTGGACAAGAAGCCTGCTCTGGCCTATATTCTGGAACAACAAAATTGGTTTACTAACAATCTTATTGCAGATCCTCCTATTGAAAAGCTTAAAAGATGTCAGCTGGATTACAAGTTGAAAATGACCAAAACACCCCTGGAGAACTCTCAGGGTTGGTGCCAAAGATGCCTCCCAAGAAGGGCCGAAGATTGCCCTAGACAGACAAGTGTAGGAAAATTGTATCGTCGATACAATAAGTTGTCACGACGACATATCAGATGTCGCAATGACAAATGGACTAAGCTGGAAGGATGTGTATCCAAGACCAGTCTCGACGACAATCAGCAGTATCGTCGAGACAGAGTCCAGCTATTTAACATGGTACTAGTTCGATTTGTCGGAGCCATCTGATCGTTCTCATCAACACATCAACACAATCAAAGGTACGCGACCCTTCACCTACCTCCACTATAAATAGAGTGAATGATTAAAAAATTACGCTATCATTTTCCCTAATCTATTCCTTCGACAAACCACCGCTTCGTCTCCGACGTACTGCCTCTTCTCTTGTCCTGTCTCAATGGCTCCCAAGAGAGAAGAAGTGATCTCTGGTTGTGAACTTCAACGCGGCGGCTTCAATTCGTGCTCTGAAGAGATCAGGTTCGTGATAAGGTTACTGGAATTCGTCGACTTAGAATATCTATTAAGCGAGCCCTCAGTTCTTCTCCACCGAGAACTAGCAGAATTCTTCGCTGAAGCCAGGTTCAACCACTCAGAATCCCAGATCAAATCCACCGTGGTTAGTGAGAAAGTTAAGATATCTGCAAAGAGCCTCGGGAAGGCGCTGCATCTGCCCAGAATCAAAGGGGGAGAGGAAGAAGAGCTGACCACAGAGAATATCTCCGCTAGCTACACCTAGTGCGGCCACACTGGGAAGACCTACAGGTCGATTAAGTGAAATAAGTTCAATCAGAAGGGCAAGCTATTGGCCGACATCGTGGGGAAGGTGTTATTATGCAAACCAGGCTCGCATGATCGAATCTCCAAGTAAATGTTCGTTGTAATGGCCCGGATCATTCAATCTAAGAAGACTGACTGGAGTGAGTTTCTCTTCCAGAGAATGAAGAGTACCCTGAAGACTCCATCTTACGGAAGAATACTATCTTTATTCCTCCTAAATACCATCAGTGAAGTTCTCCATAGAAGGATGGGAATGCCATTACACTACTCCAAAAGGATGGACGCCAAGATGCCCGACAGATGGGATAGGTCCATCCCCAAAGCACCCTCTGACGCCCCATCCACTCCAAAGAAGCAGAAGAAGCTGGCCCCCAAGTCGTTCTCTCAGAAGAAGAGGATTCATCAAGCAGTTCTGATGACAGAACCCCACCCCCACACAACCCTGATCCATCTGAGGTGGAGACTTCTGCTCGAAGAGATTCTCCAGCAACAATACCTGAAACCTGCTCCGAAAGAGGTGCTTGAAGAAAACAACAACCCCAACTTGGGGAGTGTTCCAACTGAGGGGGAGTCCCAACTTGGGAGCTCATCCCAAGATGCAGAGATGGTTGATGAGGAGCTCCCGGCAGGAGGCTCAGCCCAAGATGAGGAACAATTTGAGGGGGAGACCCAACTGGGATACTCTGCCCTAGAAGATCAGGGGAATGTGCCATAGCTGATGGAAGACACAACTCCCTTAACTGGTCACGAGTCAGCAATAGGGGGTAAGATCGTGATCATATCTCCAAGTGAAATCATCGCAGAAGTCCTCAAGGGAAAGGCCAAGATGACAACTCACATCAGTGATGAATCATCTGAAGATACTTCTGACATAGCTCCAAAGGACAGAATTGCTCTAGAAGAAGAAACTGCTGAGCCATCTTCGGCTCAGGCAGGCTCTCTACACCATATGATCTCAGATCTTCTTACTGCTCAACGAAAACAAATGGAAACATTCATACTGAAGACTGTGGATGGTCTAAGAAATGTGATGAAGGCAGAGATAAGAACATTGAAGAGGGATGTACATCATCTAAACACTCAGTGCACTCACTTCTACACTCTAGCAACTCCCTCCATAGATCACATTGGTGAGGAAATCAACAAGATGGGCCATCAAACCCATGACATCATGAAGAATCAAGTAACCTTCTCAGACAATGTGGATTATGCCTTTGAGCAAATAGAAATAGCCGTTCATAATAACAGAGATCAAGTCCTGAACAGGGTCAACGAGAATGCTCATAGATTAGATACACATCTACTGGAAGTCAGGAACAATCTGGATGTCACTGAACAGTACCTACACGAACAGATAACATTGGCTCAAGAAGCTCTCGGAGAACGTGTGATTGAACAAGTCCTAAAGGGGGAGGAGGAAATAATAAATGCTGGATCCCATCAAGCGACGTGGATAACAAATCAAGTTAAGCAAACAATGCAAAAACCTCCATCCGTGTATGAAGTAGCTGATCCATCAGTAAGTACTGATTCAGAGGAATACGGTATTGAATTAGGAGATTCAGCAACCTCAAGAAAAAGAAAGAAACTCCAGAGCAACAACTACAGGCAGAAGAGGCTGAGGGAAGTTGAGCAGGACCACAATCAAGCAGGTGGAGTCCTAATTCCAAAGAGATGATCACAGAATCATGGGTACAATTTGGATACCCTCAAGAATGCTGTGAAAGAGTATATCATTCGATTGAATGGAACAGGCATCTAGAGCAACTAGAAAGGTGGAAGAACCACAAGTTAGCTTTCCCTCATGGTCCTCCTCCTTCTCCCAAAAAGATTCCAAAGCCCATCCACTATTATCAGAGGCAAAAGAAGAAAGACAAATGTGCAAGCAGCATTAGACCTTGAGCAACGTCTAGTCGAAAAATTAGAATAGGGCAAATGACTGCTAATTTTTGTTCAAGAACATTTGATCTATTTATATGAATGCTGGTTAAATGTGATTATATTACCTTATTTTTAATTCTTTATGTGTGTGCCATTTATCATTGAGGTGAGTTAGGACTTCTTCAGATAGGGGGAGATTGTTGGGAATTGTGTCCTGCAATGTTCCTGATTTGAAGAAGTGCTCAGTTCAATGATAAAAGCATTGTGTATTTGATGTTATATTTAGTTCATGCTTGCAGAGACCAGACAATATGTCCAGTACTTTAATAACTTCACTAAGTACAATATCGTCGTAAAGAAGGCTTAATGTCGGGAAGGCCGAGGAAGCAGCTATGAAGACAGCAGTTGCTGAGGAATAGCTTATCAACATTATATTGATAATGTCGTCGATAATACAAGGTGGTGTCGACGACATCAAGCAGTCGAGAAGATTACGACGACTTATCCAGAAGACAGTCTATCGTCATAATCACTAGTACAGAAAGGAGGGTCAAAGAGGGTCAAAGTAATAATCTAACAAACCATAAAACAAGAACGTCAAAGAGGGTCAAAGTAATTTGGAATACCTATTCACCCCCCTCTAGGTGATAAGTTGACACCCCATAACTAACACTGCCACTTGTCTCTAACCAGCTGGGCTGCTCAACCTTCTCCTCTAATGGGGAATGATCCCACATCGAAAAGGAAGAGGGAGGGGATCTGCCCTCCCTATATATAACACTTTCCATCCCTCTGGAGAAAAGCCACCTCACTGCCTAGCACCAGCTAAACCATCCCCGACCTCGCCGGAGAAACCCCACCCGAGCCCATCACCACTTCCGCCACCTCCCATGGTCGATCAACCAGGAAGCACCAGAAGGACCTCTAGTGAGGTGGGATCACCTCCTCTTCTCCCTTCCTTCCTTTTTGGCCGAGTCGCATGCAACATCTAGTTGCCAGAGCGTCGTCGTCACCCAACGTCGTTTTGAGCCAAGGCGATGACCATGCACGAGGAGCCTTCCCGAGACCTTTATGCCCACTGGGAAGGCTCAGCCATGCCGGAGAGGTGGGGTATAGGACCCTCTCCAGGAGTGGGAAATGGTGGCGGAACTGCTGAAAGAGGGAGATCTGGCGGTGCCCGAGCGTTAGCTTCCTATAACAAGGATCTCTGGCGGTTGTCGGTGGCACCAAGCCACCAGACCACAGCCAAAAGGAGCGTCGGCCTCCAACGTGGTCCGGTGGCGGTGGAGCGATGAACTGGCTTCCCGCCAGCGGCGGAGAGGCCCCACAAGCTTCCCATAGACGGGATGATACAGTTGTCGTCCGATCCAAGTCAAGAATCAGATAGTGCCGATGTTTACCCCCACATCAGATTCGCGCCCGATCCACTGTGGAGGAGCTCAAGCATAAGCCTCTGCCTGGCTCAATCTCAGCCGTAGAGATCGAATTACGATATGCCATCTGCACCTCATTTCTTAACATGGGCTTCTTAATTTTTCTGGGCATGTTATGTAGCTCAAATGAGAAAACTTGGAACATGAAAATTGTTCATCTTGACAAGGACTACATGTAGTAAATATTTCATATTTATTGGAAAAGTATAAGTACTTACAATGATATTACCTATTTTTTATTTATCAGAATCCCTTAGATTGTTTGTAAATTCATGAGAAAATTTGTGAAGATGTACAGGGTATACACTCCCTGTAATTATTTGAAGAGTTTTGATAATGATCACTTATTTTAATGATTTAAATAAAACAACTCTGATCATTATAGAAATCTCAGGGAAAAATCTGCTCAATTAAAACTGCTGAATTTTTAATATGGTGTTGATTAGAGGATGGCACATCCCATGAAAAATAATCAGATTTTATTATGCATTTCTGATATTTTTACAGATTTAAATGAGGTAGAAATTACTATTTTAAAAATATCATAGGTCTTTAATCTTGGTATACAAATCTGAGAAAAATCTCTGGATGACAGTGGGTCTGGTGTTCACCCACTGAAAAAGTTTGGTGATTTATTAAAAGGTTATCTATTTTCATCGTAAGGCCCCCTCCCCTAACCGCAACAAGGTCAGGTTGGAGATGGGCCTTACTGCCCAAGACAGCCACCCTACACTTTTGTGTGGCATCGGTCTTACTCTCCAAGCATAGAATGATCATCTTGTAATGCTATGGAATAATCGTCTGTGAAACTTTTCGTAGATCTAGGAGTGAGCAGGAATCGTACAACTAAAAGTTACAGCCAACAACCAGAAGCACATGAAACAAAATAATCTTTATTGATAACAACAGAAGTCTTCATTACAGAGCGAGGTATACATGACGAGACATGATTTCGCCAGTACACAAAACCAAAAGGAAAAGTACAAAGCTGAAGAAAGATAACTGGCGGTCTGAACACAGAAGCCGCCTAATCGCGTGGTCAGGATGTTCGCCCGACCAGAAAATGAGACCGCGCGAACAGTCTGCCCGCGACTTAACCAACACCACTGAAGCTCCGCGACCTCCCGAACTCCACTGATTCTCCTGAACTCCAGCAACCCACACTGCAAGCCGCAGACCGCCCGGACACTTTAGAAGAAGAGGCCACCGCTGCGATCAACACAATCCACATAAGCTGCACAAAGGAAATTCAATCAGCAAACCGACCGGTCACAAAAAATGAGACCGCAAGCTCTAGGCGCGAGTTCAGCTTACACTTGGTGCGATGCTTTGCTGCTACAATGACTCCTATTTATAGGCGTGGGACCAGATCCTGTCACCACCCTATGAGATAGAGTCACCGCCCTAACCGCGCGACCAAGATCGGTCAACCCGCACGGTCAGAAGATCGCTCTGCGCTTTGTGAGCTCGCTGACTTCAAGCCTGACCAGGAGATCGCCACTCCTGCAAGAAGCTTCGCGATCATGACAACCCGCACGGTCATGACGCCCACCACCAGTGTTCGTATATACGAGACCTCCCCCAGAGACCGCGAACACAACCAAGTCGACTAAGGCAAGAGCCCGCCAAGTTGACCAGCACCAGTGTCCGCATACATCAGCAGACCGCCAAGGGACCGGCTTATGCGAACACAAAAGGGAGACCGCGCGACTAAGAAAACCTTAGTCGGCGCGCACCACAAGAACCCGGACAGTCACCAGACCGGACTGCCCCTTCCAGAATAACAACCCTGTGCGGTCAACAGCTTAACCCGCATAGTAGAGAGAACAGCTCGCCACGCGGTCTCACGAAGAAGATCGCGTGGCCTTACCTCGGCAACCTTGGACAGAGAACGGCGGTCAGACCGAATACCTTGCGGCTATACCAAATTGGTCAGACCGCAGAGGAGACCGCGAGATCGCGCGGTTAGACCAGACCACGCGGTCACCTCCCAGACCGCCAACTTCAAACTTCAACATTTTCAACCCCCCCCCCCCCTTGAAATGGGAAGTTGAAAATAGCCCAAGTAAACTCCTCAGCCGAGTGAACGGCCCCTTCGCCAGCACCTTTGTGAATATGTCAGCAACGTTGTCCAGACTCCGAACATGCTCGACCGAAAGAGACCCCTCCAGCACCTTCTCACGAATGAAATTATGCTCGATCTTGATATGCTTGGTCCTCGCGTGACACACTGGATTAGTAACCAGTTTGAGTGCACTCTCATTGTCACCGCGGAGCAGAGTCGGACCCCAAATCTCCTTATGGACGTCTCCCACCAACCTCCTAAGCTAGATGGCTTCTTGAGCTGCCAAGGCCGAAGCCTTATATTCCACTTCCGTGGTAGAGACAGACACTGAATCCTGCTTCTTGCTGCACCATGATATAGCTGTAGCGCCCGCCATGAAGACGAATCCAGATGTCGACTTCCGATCATCCAAATCTCCCCCGTATCAGCATCCATGTACCCATGCACCTCGAAACCCGCATCCCTCCTATATAGGAGACCCATATCCGAAGTCGCCTTGACATACTTCAAAATATTCTTGGCCGCTAGTAGATGAGGTATCCGTGTGTTGAAACCAGAAACTGGTCTCTTGTGGAGCTCGGGGCCCTCAACAGGTTGAGGGGCGACTAGCACTTACTTGTCTCTTGGGGAGAGCAAGTCGGGGTTCCAGAACTCAACACAGAACCTTAAACTCAGCAGGGAGGTCCCACCGCACACCCGGAAGATCCTTAGATTGCTTCCCCTCCCAAGCCAAAGCTGAGGCCCGGGCACCTTGGAGAGCTCAGGGGAGTCTCGGCAAGGATAACCAGAGGAGAGAGAAGCTTCCAACCGGACCTCTCTCCAAAGGTGCCCTTTGGGTCTTATTTATAGTTTTTTCTGAACTGGTCTGTGAATAGCGGAACTCCGCCTTTTGAACTTACTATACGCACCCCAATTTGGCCTGCTAATAGCCAAACTCCGCTGTTTGAAGGGGCTATATGCAGACCTCCAGGGGCAAGAGGGTAATTCTAGCTTCTAACCCTCCCTAAAAAAGGGGGGGGGGGGGTCTGCGGAACTACTCGAGTTTCTGGGTCTCGCTCGCCTTAAGCGAGGACACCTGCCCTCTCTGCGACCTCGCGGGTCTCGCAGAACTTGTGGAACGCGTCACGCTTCTCGTCAAGGATCCGGGCGAGACCGATGTTGGTACTCTGGTCTCGCCTCCTTATAGCTGCTGAGAACATATAAGTGGCGATCTCGCCTATGCTTCTTGGAAGACTGGCTTTGCGAGTTCTAATGGGAAGAGCCGGGCGAACCCCGGGTTGTACACAATCCCCGCTCTTTGCGAGTTTAACCTGAGCTCACAAAGAATCATCCAACCCTAGGGTGTTCGCCTGGCGACAGCTGTCTTGTCAGGAATCTTTCTGTGGGTCCCATCGCCTGGCTATAAATACTACCCGAGTTGAAGTGTCTTCATTGTTCTTCTCCTCCCCATCCTTCTCTTTACTGTAGCTGTCCTCCGATGCCTCTCTCCAAGGAAATGGAAGCTCGCCTGAAGGCCTCCAAGGCACAGGAGATGGCGATGATGACGAAGCCACCGGCGTGGATGAATCGCTCGTCTCCCTCTCCTATGCCGAAACTGAAAAAAGCAAAAGCCGCTCGCCGATTGGGAGAAGATACTGTCGACCTCGAGTCCTCGGCCAGCGAGAAATCCATCGAGAAGGTAGGGATTATTACTCTTCATGCGAGATCCTTCGACTGCTACTTCTAAACTTCGCCTCTGCAGGTCAGCGAGACTGTCAAGGACATTGGCGGGCCCTCGAACGAACCGCCCACTACCCCTCAGGTAAATGCGAATACTACTGGCGAGAATCCTCCTGGTACATTATTTGGTCTCGCCTCTTTTATTGGAATTATATTATTCGATGGCGCCTCCTTTCTCATCTTATCTTTTACTTTTTGATTGCAGCCTCGCCCCCAGCGAGCCCGGGGGAACAGGGTCAGCGAACTCCTTCCCCCAGACGCCGGGATGTGACAATCCCGGCACCAACCTTCGACCTTCTCGCCAATCGAGACTCAGGCGGCTCGCACCCGCCGAATGTTCCTCTTGCTGATGCAGCGAGATATCCCCTTGGAAAGGGAAAAAACTCATCGGCCTTACTACGGCACTTCTTTCGATTCCCCAACCGGGTACTTCTCGCCGTCCCAGAGGTAGGCCTTCTTGCCTTTCCGCTTTTTACTCTAACTTATCTTTCATAACCTCGCGTACGACCTTTCTTTGTTAGACGGCGAGATTCAGCTTACCGACTCCGAATTTGGGGACGACGAGGTGTCCCCTTTTCCCGAGCGGGTGGAAGATTTCCTGGGCGATGCGCGAGAACCCGAGGTGATGAGACGGCGGACTGCGGAACTATTCCAAAAGCAAAACCAGATGTTGCAGGACCTCAACATCCAGCGAGAGTGGATAGGCTGGCTGCGGAGGAAAGACACGCGTCCCTGATGGATGAATGCGACAAACTCCGCGCGGCGATACCCCACGACCCTGATGAATGCGAGGCCTCTCAGGAGACGCTCATAGCGAGGATCAGGGATCACGCCCAATTGATCGACCGCGACGCCCGCGCTGCTGCTGAATTCCACAATTCCCGGAGGCCGCCGAGGAGGGGGCTGCGAGGTGGTGGTAGATGGCAGTGGCTGCCCTACTGTCCCCGCGATTTTAGGTTCCCTCTTTCATGAACAATTCGCTTCTGTTTTTATTGCAACAATCTCGCTAGGCTATGGTCTTTATTGATTCTCGCTCGCCACGAGCATCGGACAACTTATTAACTATGTTATCGCTCGCGGCTTTTATAATGCCGCTTTTCCTTTACCTCGTTCCCGCGTGCCTGTGATATTTCCGCCCGCAAATCATTTTATTCTAGCTAATCCTGCAGATTGATCTCGCTCGCCAATGATTGGCGAAATAATTTTGTTTGGTGTGTCCCAGTGATGTGATGTTTTGTCTGACAGCGTCCCGGCGCTTGGGCTTCTTCCCGCCATTTTTGTTTTTCTATAAATAGCCTCCCCATTAATGTCATTTACCTACCGCCTTCCTCTTCTCCTAGTTGCAGAGCTCTCGTCAGCTTTGTTCTCTCCTTCTTCTACACGTTTTCGCAGGTACACGTGATGGTGAAGACCTCGAAAGAGCTTCCTGAGGCGGAAGGCCGGCTGAAGTGTGCTTGGGCTTACTGCGAGCACGACTTCTTCCACTGCAATATGAGCGAGGAAGAGTATCTCTCCTCCATCGCCGACTACATTCCTACTGGGTTCACCGCCCGCCGGCCCGAGAAGGGCGAGGTGATTAACACCCTTCGGCCCTATGAGATCGCCATCCCGATCTCGCACTTCGCCGTGGGCCTGCGACTCCCCCTCTGGCCCGAGGTTCGCCAGGTACACCTCCTTCTCTCCTTCATCACTCTTGCGAGATTGATCTCGCTTGCTTCAATTTTCTTTACGTGGCTTTTTAGGTGCTTCGGCACTACGGAGTTGTTCTCGGCCAGCTCACCCCTAACGCGATGGCGGTGATCACGGGGTTCGCCTGCTTCATGCGCGAGGAGCGAATCGAGTTCAGCCTTCCGGTTTTCTGGAAGCTGTTCTCGTTTCGCGCCTACTCCGAGGGCACGGTCTACTTTGTGGGGTCGGGCTGCAAGGTCATCGAGACCGTCAACAAGGCCCACTTCTGGGCCCATAAGTTCCTCCTGGTAAAGGGGAATTTCGGCAACATCCCGATCTCGCCCATCCAGTATAACGACACCGTCTACCGTCCTCCACCTCTGGGCGGCCACGGTGCCGACCTCTTCCAATTCTTCCAGAAGAAGAACTTCGAGGTGGTCCATCTCCGCCGCAACGTCGACAAACTTTCACCGGTCCTTCCCGGGGAAGGTAATGATCTCGCCCCCTTTTTTGCTTTAATTCTGATTTCCGCCATTCTTTCTAACACAACTCTTAACAGGTGAGCGAGACATCCCCCTCCACCCACCTTATGCGAGCAACATTAAACCCTCCGCCGATCTTGCTCTCGCAACCATGGGAGCGGCGGCCTGCCGAGAAGGTACCCCCCCAACTGCTATCACCTCTAAGAAGAGGTCGGGGGCTTCAGGCAGCCAGCCTTCCCGCCAGCCTACTTCAAAGAGGTCCAAGACAAACGAGAGCCTGCGCGCCTCCGTAAAGGGAAAGCGTCCGGCCGAGCCCTCGGGTCCTGGGATCGACGATTCCTCACTCCCCGAGGATCTGGAGGTCGAGCAAGCCGAGGCCATCGCTAGGACCTCGGCACCGCCAATTCCGTCGAATCATCTGCATTTCGGCCTTGGCATGCGAGCCCGAGATGAAACCGGCGAGCGCCTGGTGCGCTGGAATGAAGAGGTCAACCGGATCGACATCACCTCCCTCCTTCCTACTTGGGTAGAGGAGGGCGTAGCGACTTCCCACGCCTTCAATTTCTCCTTCGTCATGTATGGCCGCGAGGACGCTGCGGCCTACAAGGACGCAACTGCACGGGGTCTCGCCTACGAGAGCTCGAGATCTCAATTGCGGGCCATGGAACTTGCCCATATGACGAGCAGGAAATGTCTGGAGCTGGAGCGCGAATGCGCGGGACTGGCCGAATCCCTCAGGGTTTCCGAGGTGAAGGTCGACGAGCTAAAGGAAAAGTTGGCCACCGCCGAGACCGGAGTGGTGAGTCGCTCGTTCTATAATGTTATCCCTGACTTCCTAACTTCTTCTCATACTAAGTTCGTCTACAGGATGCCGAAATGGCTAGGCTCTCGGACGCTCGGGTCCTGAGCTTGGAGGGCGAGGTCGCCGCGTTGAAGGCACTCAACTGTGAGCTTGCTCGGGCTGCCGTTCCCCCTTCTCCTCGTCGGTTAAAGGAAGAGAAGCGAGATCGCGACGAAGCGCTCCGGGTAGAGTCCACGAATGCGGCACGCTTCGTCTTCCAGGCCATGAAAGGTGCTGGGTTGCTGGTTGCCGAGGCCGAGAGCGTGACGGTCGAGGATATCGTCCCGGAGCTCTTCAGGCCGCTCCCGCCGGTGAAGGATGGCGACGACGACGGGGGGTTCTTTGGCGAGGCCTAGAAGGCGATCTTTATTTTATTTTTTGATATATAAACTTTTTTTTGGGGTTGGCGAGTTCGCCGCCCATTGTAACTAAAACTTCTTCTTTGGAAAGGAATTTTTGCGCAATGCTTTCTTACTTTGCTACGTATTCTCTCTGTTTTTATTTTTACATCAGTTGATGCATGTGTCGGGGAATCCGTTTATTTTATAAGCGCCGAGGACTTTCCTTCTCGTCCAGCGAGAAGCCCCTTAAGTTTCAGTCTATACGCCTTGGGGATGAAAGTCCCCGTTCTCGCTCTAGTCTCGTGCCGAGGACTTTCCTCCTCGCTAGGACGAGAAGTCGCCCTCACTTTTGAAATATTTTAGTCCAAACACATTTTCCTCGTTATTTATGCCGAGGACCCCCCCTCTCGTCTAGCGAGAAGTCGTCCCCTTATATTTTGGAATATTTTAGAGACCCAACACTTTCTTTTGTTATTTCGCGCGAGGACCATCCTTCTCACCCAGCGAGAGGTCGCCCTCTCTTTTTCAGAAATATTTTAGAGACCCAACACTTTCTTTTGATTATCTCGTGCGAGGACCATCCTTCTCGCCAAGCGAGAGGTCGCCCTCTCCTTTTCAGAAATATTTTAGAGACCCAACACTTTCTTTTGATTATCTCGTGCGAGGACCATCCTTCTCGCCCAGCGAGAGGTCGCCCTCTCCTTTTCAGAAATATTTTAGAGACCCAACACTTTCTTTTGATTATCTCGTGCCGAGGACCTTCTTTCTTAAGATCCAACATCTTCCATCCCATCAGCCTCTCCGCGAGATCAACCGGCCCTACCAGCTAATGAGAGCCTGGCAGCGGGATCGTCCGGGGCAATCCAGCACAAAGAGTCTATCACCTCGCCAGCCTCTCCGCGAGATCAACCGGCCCTACCAGCTAATGAGAGCCTGGCAGCGGGATCGTCCGGGGCAATCCAGCACAAAGAGTCTATCACCTCGCCAGCCTCTCCGCGAGATCAACCGGCCCTACCAGCTAATGAGAGCCTGGCAGCGGGATCGTCCGGGGCAATCCAGCACAAAGAGTCTATTACCTCGCCAGCCTCTCCGCGAGATCAACTGGCCCTACCAGCTAATGAGAGCCTGGCAGCGGGATCGTCCGGGGCAATCCAGCACAAAGAGTCTATTACCTCGCCAGCCTCTCCGCGAGATCAACCGGCCCTACCAGCTAATGAGAGCCTGGCAGCGGGGTCGTCCGGGGCAATCCAGCACAAAGAGTCTATTACCTCGCCAGCCTCTCCGCGAGATCAACCGGCCCTACCAGCTAATGAGAGCCTGGCAGCGGGATCGTCCGGGGCAATCCATCACAAAGAGTCTATCACCTCTCCAGCCTCTCCGCGAGATCAACCGGCCCTACCAGCTAATGAGAGCCTGGCAGCGGGATCGTCCGGGGCAATCCAGCGTCATTACTTGTTGCTTGGAACTCATGATTAGTATAAAAACAACGCCAATTCATAGGAATCAATATATTCAAGAATTTCATGGATAGAAACGTTTCAAGTCATCCCCACTCCTGGCTCGGCCGAGAGGCTCCCCTTCCACATCCCGGAGGTGGTAACCTCCCGACTTCAGCACTTCACTCACAATATATGGGCCCTCCCAGTTAGGATTGAGCTTACCCACCGCGGCTCCCCTTCCGGCCGCATCAACCTTTTTTTAGTACCAAGTCCCCTTTCTGGAAATGCTTTACTCGTATATGCTTGTCAAAGTATTTGGCCATCCGCCTTTTTACTTCCTCCTGCCTGATGGTGGCCAAGTCTCGGAGTTCCTCCACTAGGTCCAAGGACAACCGTTGGCCTTCCTCGTTGTTTGCCATCCATTCTTCATCCCCTCCTCCTGCGGTGGCCACCCTAGGCGACTTGACTTCAAACTCCACCGGGATGACAGCCTCGGATCCATGGGATAGTTTGAATGGGGTCTCTCCGGTGGCCGTGTTCAGGGTGGTTCTCAGAGCCCAGAGGACCGAGGGTAGTTGCTCCACCCAACTCCCTCTGAGGTTTTCGATCTTTTTCTTGAGGAGGTTCACTACAATTTTGTTCGCCGCCTCTACTTGCCCGTTACTCCTTGGGTGGTGGACCGACGCGAACCTGAGATCTATGCCAAGCTGAGTATAGAAACTGACGAACTCCTCGCTGGCGAATTGCGGCCCGTTATCCGTGACAATGGCTAGAGGAAGCCCGTGCCTGCAAATTATCTCACCCCAAACAAAGTTCCTTACCACTTGAGAGGTTACCTTGGCTAGCGCCTTCGCTTCGATCCACTTGGAAAGGTAGTCGATCATCACTAGCAAAAATCTCCTTTGACCGCTCGCCTGGGGGAAAGGTCCCACTAGGTCTAATCCCCAGACTGCAAATGGCCAAGGGGCCGTGATCGTTCTTAGCCTTTGAGCTGGGAGGAGTTGGAGAGGAGCGTAGAGTTGGCACTTAGAGCACCTCTTGGAGAATTCGGCCGCATCCTTGCTGAGGGTGGGCCAGAAATAACCTTGCCTCAGAACCCTTCCTTCCAGGGTTCTGCTTCCCGAGTGGCTGCCACATTCTCCCGAATGGATCTCCTCCAAGACCCTTGGGGCCTCCTCCTCCGAGACACAACGGGCCAGGAGCCCCGAGAGGGTCTTTCTATACAACACCCCTGCATGTAAGGAGTAGTAAGCCGATTTATACCTGAATCGCCGCTTGTCGACTTCTCCCTCGGGGAATCTCCCTGATGCTAGGAAAGTAATGAAAGGGTCCATCCATGACGCCCGCTGATCCACCTCCATTACTTCTCCCTCCTCAATGGAGGGTCGGAAGAGTTCCGACATGGTCCCCCCAACCTGGGGACCAAACTTGGCCAGAAGATCGGCCTGGGTGCTTTCTTCCCTTGGGACATGCATGATAGAGAAAGTTCGGAACTGTCCCACCACCTCCTTGACCTTCTCCAAGTACCGCTGAAGAGTTGGTTCCTTGACTTCGAACTCTCCCTTGACTTGGCAAGCAACAACCATGGAGTCCGTCGAGACCTCCACGTCTTGCACTCCCAGCTCCCGAGCCAAGCGGAGGCCTGCTATCACCGCCTCGTATTCTGCCTGGTTATTGGTGAGGGGGAAGTGGAAATGGATTGCTTGCTCTATCCTGGTCCCTTGGGGACTGACCAGGACTACCCCTCCCCCAAAAGAGTGTCTTCCGGACGCTCCATCTACCAACATTTTCCAAGACATCGGATAGGGTAGTTCCGATTCTTCTACCTCGGTAACGTAGTCAGCCAGGAAATCAGCCACTGCCTGCGCTTTTATGGACACCCTCGGTACATAAGAGATGTTGAATTCGCTTAACTCCACCGACCACTTGGCCAACCTTCCCGAGTGTTCTACACCCTCCATGATATTGCGGAGGGGGTGGTCGGTCACTACCCTTATGGAATGTGCCTGAAAATAGGGTCGAAGTTTTCGGGCCGACACCACTAGAGCGAAGGCCAGCTTCTCCAAGATAGGATATCTAAGCTCGGCCTTCCTCAGCACTCTACTTACGTAATAAATCGGTAGTTGTTTCTTCCCTTCCTCTCGGACAAGCACGGAACTCACAGCTTCCAACCCTACCCCCAGGTATAAAGACAAGTCTTCCCCTGACCTCGGCCCTTGCAGTAGCGGAGCCTTGGTCAGTTGTTCTTTCAACGCTTGAAAAGCCTTTTCGCACTCGGAGGTCCATTCGAACTTTTGATTACCCCGTAACACCTTGAAGAAAGAGGAGCATCTCTCCCCTGCCTTGGAGAGAAATCTACTTAGCCCAGCCAACTTTCCCGTCAAACGTTGGATCTCCTTAGCATTTCTTGGGGGTGCCAACTTGAGGATTGCCTTGACCTTATCCGGGTTGGGCTCCACTCCAGCCGGGGTGAGCATGTGACCCAAGAACTTTCCTCGACTGGCTCCGAAGACGCACTTCGACGGGTTGAGTCTCATCTTGAACTTCCGTAGGGTCCCGAAAGTTTCCTCGAGGTCGTGGAGGTGGGACTCGAGACCTCGGCTCTTGACCATGAGGTCATCGACGTAGACCTCCAGGTTTCTCCCCTTTTGCTCACGGAAAACCCGGTCCATCATCCTTTGGTATGTAGCCCCCGCATTCTTGAGCCCGAAGGGCATCATCCTGTAACAGTAGCATCCATCCCTCGTGATGAAGGAGACGTCTTTGATGTCAGGGGGATGCATGCGAATCTGGTGGTAACCTGAAAAAGCATCTAAGAAAGACATCATATGAAAACCGACGGCTGAGTCAACCAGCGCGTCGATTCTAGGCAGAGGGTAGCAATCCTTCGGGCATGATTTATTAAGCAAAGAGAAATCGATACACATTCGCCATTTACCTCCTCCTTTCTTTACCATGACGACATTGGAGACCCAGCCTGAGTACTGGATCTCCCTTACAAAACCTGCTTTCAGAAGTTTTTCCACTTCCTCGCGGATGGGGCCTTCCAGCTTGTCTGCAGTGGGCCTCCTCCTTTGGCGGATGGGGCGGGTGCCGGGCTCGAGGTTGAGGCGGTGGCAAGCCACATCCGCATCTATCCCTGGCATCTCCGTGGCACTCCAGGCAAAGACGTCCATGTTCTTCTGGACGCAGGCGAGGATCTCCGCCCTCTCCTTAGGGTTGAGCTCTCCACTGACCCGGACCTTCTCCATCATCCCTAGTCGGGTGACGACCTCCAGTTCGATGACCTCGTCTACGGCCTCCAGCCGCGACTGCTCCCCCCAAGGCCTCTCCTCTTCTCCTTCATTGGCGAGCTCTTGGGCTCCCCCTTCCTCCCCTTCCATCTCCGTCACCTCCTCCACCCTTCTCTCCTTAGCCTTCCCTCTCTTGTCTTCTCCTTCTTCCCTTCTCTCCGCCCAGGGTCCTACCTCGACCCCCTCCCGGGCATGAACTTCCTCCCCCTTTTCTCCCTCTTCTTCTTCATCTACCTCCATGTGCTCCCCTACCCCCCCTTCCGGGGTGATCTCTTCGTCTCCTTCTTTTCCTTCCTCCTCCTCATCTCCCTTCTCTCCTCCTACCTCGGCCACCTCCTCCATCCTCTTATCCCACTCCTCCGCTCCTTCCATCCAGGAGATGGTGTTGACAGCTGTCACGTAGCATTATCTCGCCACCTTGGGATCTCCCCGGACCCTGACCTGGATTCCACCTGTGTTGAACTTTAGGCACTGGTGTAGGGTGGAAGGGACGCATCTAAATGCGCTAATAAGAGGCCGACCAAAAATGGCACTATAGCTGCTTGGGGCGTCCACAATCATGAAACGGCAGTTCCGCGATTGCCCCCCGAGAGTTACATGGAGTCCTACTCCTCCCTCCACCTCCTTTCTCTCTCCCGAAAAACCAAACAGGGGGCCATCCGAGGCCAACACCCTTCGGGCCTCTACCTTCATCTCGTCAAACGCTTTCTTGAAGATAACGTTGACCGAGCTGCCATTGTCTACCAGGATTCGTGAGACGGTAAAATTCTCGATGGCGGTTTGGATAACCAGGCATCGCAGAACGGGTCTTCATGACCGGGCATATCCTTCTGGGAGAAGGTGATCCTCTCCACCGGGGGCGGGGCTTGAGATGTCGAAGCTACGCTCCGACGGTACATTGCATGGAGGCTCGCCTTCCGGGTTGCCTCGATCCCCACCCCTCCGTGGATCACCCCGATTCCCCCCGGGCTCCCACGTCAACCCGATCTTCGCATCTTTCTTCTTCATCCTCCTGGGTGAGGACCTCCTCGATCCTCACCGGGCGCTGCTGCGGTTGTGGCGCTGGTCCTCTTACTCCCCTCATTTCTAGGAACTCCGGGCAAGTGGCGGTCGCGTGACCTTCCTCCTGGTGGAAGTCACAATACGGCAGCGCGGCCGCCCTCCCTTCTCCTCCCACTCCTCTGTTCCTTCTCCTGGGACCGACTCCCCCGGCTCCCGCTCCTCTTCCTCTTCCTGCTCTTCCTCTTCCGATCTCCATCGCTTGATGAGGCGGGGGAGGGGGCGGCCTCGGGCCCTGCCTCCACCCCAGCTGGTGAGGTCTCCCCTGTCCTCCCTGGAAGTTACCTCCCCCATGGTGGAACCCCCTTCCCGGGCCCTGCATCCCACCACCTTGCTGCCTCCACCCCAACTCCGGGGCCCTGACTTCCTCCCTTCTCCTTCCTTCGGGATGCCTATTCTCCGGCTCGCTCAGCCGTGCCAATCTCTTTGTGAACTCGAGGTTAGCTGCCTCCCCGTCTACTTCCTCCGCCGCTCGCTCCATTAGTTCTTCATAGGAAAGAGGGACCCTTCTCTTGAGATCCATCTTGAAGAAACCCTCTCGCAGTCCCACCGTAAAGGCCAGCTGGAGTGTGTGCCCTGGTATCTCTTGAATGAGGAGGACCTCTTCCCTGAACCGCTCCAGATACTGGGCTAGGGACTCTCCTTGTTTCTGCTTGATATTGAAGAGAGACTCCGGGTCTTTCTTCCTCTTCTTCAAGGTGGAGAAACGCAGTAGAAACCCCCTACGCAAATCCTCAAAAGCATAAATCGAACCCGAGGGCAACTGGTAGAACCAGTCCCTCGCCTTCTCTTTCAGGGTGGTGGCGAAGAGTCGGCACTTGAAGGCGTCCGACATGGGTCTGATCGAGACCATATCTTCGAACCATTGCAGGTGGGGAACGGGGTTGCTGTTCCCAACATACAAGGTCATGGCTGGCTCCCTGAACCCCTCGGGGAGTGGTGCCGAGAGTACCAACTCACAAAAGGGACTTCCCCCACTCACCCTCTGAACTGGCTCTACTCCTCCTGCAGAACCTCCTGCTGAGGCTCCTCCTGCCGAGACCACTCTGGTCGGGGTCTCGCTCGCTCCCACTGGACTGGGGAAGAGCTCGCGACCCGCGAGATCTCGGCCTGCCTCCTGGACCGCTGCTTCCTTGCCTACTCGCTGGCCTGGGGCGTTCTCGCAGCCCCCGGATGGGGGAGCCATCTGAGGGGCTGGGGTAGCGAAACCACCCAGCGCCGATGCGATGGCGCTCTGAAAGGCCCCAATCATATCCCTCTTGAGCTCGGCCAGCATATCCATCGCCACTGGTGGCCCTGTGGGTGGCGAGCCTCCGAATCGTGCATCTCGCTCGTCCTCGCCCGCCATGCTTTCTCTTAAAGACTTTCCTGCACTAGTCACACTCCACGCTCACCGCACCAAGAATGTTGAAACCAGAAACAGGTCTCTTGTGGAGCTCGGGGCCCTCAACAGGTTGAGGGGCGACTAACACTTACTTGTCTCTTGGGGAGAGCAAGTCGGGGTTCCAGAACTCAACACAGAACCTTAAACTCAGCAGGGAGGTCCCACCGCACACCCGGAAGATCCTTAAATTGCTTCCCCTCCCAAGCCAAAGCTGAGGCCCGGGCACCTTGGAGAGCTCAGGGGAGTCTCGACAAGGATAACCAGAGGAGAGAGAAGCTTCCAACCGGACCTCTCTCCAAAGGTGCCCTTTGGGTCTTATTTATAGTTTTTTTCTGAACTGGTCTGTGAATAGCGGAACTCCGCCTTTTGAACTTACTATACGCACCCCAATTTGGCCTGCTAATAGCCAAACTCCGCTGTTTGAAGGGGCTATATGCAGACCTCCAGGGGCAAGAGGGTAATTCTAGCTTCTAACCCTCCCTAAAAAAGGGGGGGGGGGGGGGGGGGGGTCTGCGGAACTACTCGAGTTTCTGGGTCTCGCTCGCCTTAAGCGAGGACACCTGCCCTCTCTGCGACCTCGCAGGTCTCGCAGAACTTGTGGAACGCGTCACGCTTCTCGTCAAGGATCCGGGCGAGACCGATGTTGGTACTCTGGTCTCGCCTCCTTATAGCTGCTGAGAACATATAAGTGGCGATCTCGCCTATGCTTCTTGGAAGACTGGCTTTGCGAGTTCTAATGGGAAGAGCCGGGCGAACCCCGGGTTGTACACCGTGGTTCCGCCATATAACGGCTCACCCTGCCAACTGCATACGCAATATCCGGCCTAGTGATCGTCAGATAAATCAAGCTCCCAACCAGAGCTCGGAACATAATCGGATCTTCGAGAATCCTCCCCTCATCCTTCCGAAGTTTCATGGCCTTCTCCAGAGGTGTAGAAATGCATTTCCCTTCCTTCATGCCGAATCGCTCCACGATTCGCTCCGCATATCCAGCCTGGGACACCAGCACTCCACTTTGCTTCCTCTGCACTTCGAGTCCAAGGAAATGGTGGAGTTCACCTAAGTCCTTCATCTCAAATCTAATAGATAGCTCGGCCCGAAGCTTTGCTACCTCCTCCTTTGAATTCCCCGTCACGATAATATCATCGACGTAAAGCAGCACGATAACTTGAAGCTCCCTGTTCTTCTTGTAAAACAAGCTTGAGTCAGAGTCTGAAGCACCAAATCCACAAAATAGAAGATATTCTGCAATCTTCCCATACCACGCCCTCGACGCTTGCTTCAACCAATACAGGGCCTTCTTCAGCTTACAGACATAGTCTAGAAAATCTTCAGATACGAAGCCTGGCGGCTGGACCATGAAGATATCCTTGTCAATCTCGTCGTACAAGAAGGCATTCTTTACGTTGAGTTGCCAAATCTCCCACCCATAAAACGCTGCCAAGGCAATAATAAACCGAACTGAAGTCATCTTCGCCATCGGACTAAATGTCTCTTCATAATCTTCACCGTATTGCTGCGAGAATCCACGAGCCACAAGGCGAGCCTTGTATCACTCGATACTGCCGTCTGCCTTCTTCTTGAGCTTGTAGATCCATTTGCATGTCACAGGGGTGATGCCCTTGTGCCTGGGCACCAAAGAACAAGTCTCATTCTTCTTAAGAGCTGTCATCTCTTCTTCCATAGTCGAATCCCACTGTTCCATGCCTTTGACCTTTTCAAAACTCACTGGTTCCCGCTCATCCAGAGGACCAGCAAAGAAACACGAGACAAAGCTCACCATGTTTCCTCCTGTATAGCGATCAGGGCCAATGATCGTTCGCTTCGATCTCCTCAACGCCTTCCCCTGACTCGCATTATCCTCAGCTGCTTCTTCCCTAGCTGCCCTTCCAAACGTACTAGGAGCATCGCTCCCCCTGCTTCCTGATCCAGAAGTCTCCGTCTCAGAACTAGAAATGGATGGACCACCTGGTGACAAAGGCAGCTCCACCTGAAGATTTTCCACAGCTCTCTCCAGCTCCTCCACCTTGCTTTCTGGTAATTCAACACCAGAACTTCCCTTATACGACGTCACCTCGTCAAACACGACGTCGCGAGATACAACAAATCTCCGCATCTCCGGGTCCATGCGCTTCCAGCCCTTCTTCAGATCATCATATCCCACGAAGACTAGCTTCCTTGCTTTTGCATCTAGCTTCGTCCGAAGCGCATCTGGAACGTGCACATAGCAGGTGGAACCAAACACCCGAAGGTGTGCCACGCTTGGCTTTTCCTTGAACATCATCTCATGCAGGGTTAACATGTTGATGGGACTGAGAGGCATCCTATTGATGACGTAGGCGGCACAAGACATTCTCTCCGCCCAGAAGGACCTTGGGATACTCTTGGCATGCAGCCAACACTTGCAGGTCTCCGTCAGATGACAGATATTTCTCTCTGCAACTCCGTTTTGTTGTGGAGTATGCGCACAAGTAAGCTCCCTCCGGATGCCCGCCTTCCTACAAAAACTAGAGAACTCACCAGAGGTGAACTCCCCCCAGTTATCAGTTCTCAACTTCTTTATCCGCAGGCCTAGCCGACCCTCCACTAGCTCCTTGACCACAAACTTGGCAAACGCCTCCGCCTTCTCCTTCAGGAAATATACCCAGACATATCTGGTGTAATTATCGATTAACACTAGCATATACCTGCTGCCTCCGAGGCTTGGGGTAGCAGTCGGTCCCATCAAGTCACCGTGGATGCACTCCAACGGCACACTACTCCTTTTCTGTGACTTATCAAACGACAGTCGATGAGACTTGCCGAACTGACATCCTGCGCAAACATGACCGTCACCGTAGGAAGATAGACTAGGCAGGCCCTTGACAAGACCTTTTATTGCCATAGCCTTTAGCTTATCCATCCCTACATGCCCCAACCTCTCGTGCCATATAACAACACTATCATTTGTCCTCATCTTGTCAACATAAGAACTTGTCGATAAAACGAACAAGTCTTTTTCCTTCTCCTGACATGAACGACATCGGCCTTGACCGCCTCAACGTTTCGTAGAAACCTCACTTCTGTTGGACCGAACAGAACGTGATACCCATCGTCAACAACGTTGCTCACGGAGAAGTGGTTTTTCCTCATTCTGGGCACATGATAGACACTCTTCAACGTTAGTGGCCCACTATCACTTCCCAAGGAAATAGCTCCCACCTTCTCGACAGTATGCACAGTATTATCAGCAGTTATGATGGCATCATTACCTGAGTAAGGCTGAGCTGAATAAATCTTCGACTCGTCCCCGGTGAGGTGATGACCACACCCCGAGTCCACGATCCAGTCCTCCTGATAGTTGATAGGAGCCGCAGCTCCGACAGAAGCTGAGAAGGCTCCTCCCCATCCTCCATCATTTGACCTGGCCTCAGTTTCCTCCTTTCCTGCAGCAGTATGCCCTGGCTGAAGATTCACTCGGCAGTCCTTCCTGATGTGACCAAGCTTTCCGCATCTAAAGCATTTGAGTCCTTCTCTCTTCTTCTTCCCTTCAGCCTTGGGAGCATAGCCCCTCTCCTGCTGTCCAGAAGTTGAAGGCCCATTGCCTCCAGCGGTCTTCTTCTTCTTATCCCATTTCTTCTTCTTCCCTGTGAAGAGCACCTCGCCATCTCCCCCAGACACTGACACCCCCGCCATCTGCCTTGCTAAGCTCTCCTGCGACGCAAGCAGATTCTCCAGCTCCAGCAGAGATGGCTGATTTGCCCAGCCCTGCACCGACGTCACAAAGGCCACATACTCCTTCCGCAAGCCGCGGATGATTTGCCTCTTCAGCTTCGCCTTAGAAATTGGCTCATCAGGATCCAGTGCTGAAATCTTAGCGCACAGGTTCTTCATCTTCAGGAAGAACGTAAAGATAGACGGATCTCCCTGAGCCGACCTAGCCAGCTCATTTTCCAGGAACTGTAGCCTTGCTACATTCTTCTTGTTAAACAGCCCGTCCAGGGCTCTCCAGATCTCGGCAGCTGATCCACACCCTAAGATGTGATCGAATAGGTCAGGTGATATTGCCCTTTTTAGAGTGAACTCTGCTTTCGCATTAATCCTTCTCCAATTCCTCACCTCATGACCATTATCCCCAACTGGGACAACTTCCTGCGTACTATCTACTCCAACAACCTCCTAGAGGTCCTCGCCCAGAAGATAACTATGCATGCACGACCTCCACTTCTTGAAGTTTGTTGACGTGAGCATCTCAATTCCAAGACCTCTTGCTTCTATGGCTCTACCACTGGTTCCTTCTTCACAAAGGCAATGACAACTTTGAGTTGTTCACTGCTCTATCCACTCCAACCTCGCTCTGATACCATGTGAAACTTTCCGTAGATCTAGGAGTGAGCAGGAATCGTACAACTTAAAGTTACAGCCAACAACCAGAAGCACATGAAACAAAGCAATCTTTATTGATAACATCAGAAGTCTTCATTACAGAGCGAGGTATACATGGCGAGACATGATTTCGCCAGTACACAAAACAAAAAGAAAAAGTACAAAACTGAAGAAAGATAACTGGCGGTCTGAACACAGAAGCCGCCTAACCGCGCGGTCAGGATGTTCGCCCGACCAGAAAATGAGACCGCGCGAACAGTCTGCCCGCAACTTAACCAACACCACTGAAGCTCTGTGACCTCCCGAACTCCATTGATTCTCCTGAACTCCAGCAACCCACACTGCAAGCCGCACCGCCCGGACACTTTAGAAGAAGAGGTGACCGTTGCGATCAACACAATCCGCAGAAACTGCACAAAGGAAATTCAATCAGCAAACCGTCCGGTCACAAAAAATGAGACCGCAAGCTCTAGGCGTGAGTTCAGCTTATACTTGGTGCGATGCTTTGCTGCTATAGTGACTCCTATTTATAGGCGTGGGACCAGATCCAGTCACCACCCTAAGAGATAGAGTCACCGCCCTGACCGCGCGACCATGATCGGTCAACCCGCTCGGTTAGAAGATCGCTCTGCGCTTTGTGAGCTTGTCGACTTCAAGCCTAACCAAGAGATCGCCATTCCTGCAAGAAGCCGCGCGATCATGACAACCCGCACGGTCATGACGTCCACCACCTGTGTTTGCATATACGAGACCTCCCCCAGAGACCGTGAACACAACCAAGTCGACTAAGGCAAGAGCCCACCAAGTCGACCAGCACCAGTGTCCGCATACATCAGCAGACCGCCAAGGGACCGGCTTATGCGAACACAAAAGGGGACCGCGCGACTAAGAAAACCTTAGTCGGCGCGCACCACAAGAACCCGGACAGTCACCAGACCGGAGTTCCCCTTCCAGAATAACAACCCTGTGCGGTCAACAGCTTATCCCGCACAGTAGAGAGAACAGCTCGCCACGCGGTCTCACGAACCAGACCGCGCGGCCTCACCTCGGCAACCTTGGACAGAGAATGGCGGTCAGAATGAATACCTTGCGGTTAGATCGAATTGTTCAGACTGCAGAGGAGACCGCGAGATCGCGCAGTTAGACCAGACCGCGCGGTCACCTCCCAGACCGCCAACATCAAACTTCAACATTTTCAACATCGTCACATCAGATCAGCCTAAGCGGAAGCAATTTAGAACCACCCCCCCCCCCCCCCCCCCCCCACACATATATATATGTCCCACGATGGATCCTACCTGAGTGGATGCACCAATTTTGTCTCTGGACTAAAGAGACGTGAGCCCGTAGACATTAGAAGCAGCGAGAGTGTTATGGTTTTATCTAGCCCAGAGGGGCCACATGTGTTGGGAAAAAATCATTTTGATTTAACTTAACAAATTACCTATATGTGATTTTACTCTCTAGGGTAATTACCCATTGAAAGTGCACAGTGTGCCACTAAGATTCCTCTAGAGGGGGGGGGGGGGTGAATAGAGTTTTAAAATATTTCTATCCTAACTGTGTTTAACAATAAATTCTCTAAAGAGTTATGCTTAACAATCCAGACAGAATAAAGAATGCAGGAAATAAAGTGCAGAATAAAAGACTGGGACATCACAGAAAATCACAGCGCAGACACAATGAATTTTATAGAGGTTCCCCAAACCCTGGGTACTCCCCTCTTCTACCACCTGGTAGGAATGCACCACATGTGCCTGATTCTTTTGATCAGGAGACTCTTAGAATCACAGATCTTTTGATAAGGAGATCATGAACCACCAGATCTTTTGGTAAGGAGATCTTGAACCACTGAATCCTTTGAAGAGGGATTAATAAAACTCTTTTACAGGAAATAGAAAGAGAAGAAGAAGAAAGAATGTTGTATGAATTCTGTTCTCAGAATTCTTGTGATGGCTGATTGAAGAACAACCAATGTGAAGTCCCACAAAATCTGCTCTTGATTAGTCTCTGTTTTGATGAAGAACTGCAGAGACTTTGATTGTCATATTCTTCTTGACTTCTGCTGATTCAGATCCTGCTGCTATATGTTGGTGATGAGAAGCAGCTATCAGATCTACTCTTCTCTTAGATGAAGAACAATTGTATTTCTCTATTCTTTCCTGTTCTTGATTAGGGTTCCTAAGAGATATGGAGAAGAAGAGGAAGCCCTAGAAAATGAAGGAGACGGTTGATAGTGATTAATGCCTTGTCTGCCTCTATCTTCTCTTGTCTTTTTTATTCTACCTTTGTCAAAATTCGAATTCGTTTCCCTTTCAGATATGACTTGATAAGGTAATCTGCTTATCACTTTCTCTTTCTTTCCTCTTTAATTCTCATCCCGACCACCTACAAGAAATATGGTTCCAAGAAACCTTTTGTGTCCTCCTTTAATGCTCCTTTCTATTTCAGGCAATTATTGAGCCGTTGGGGAACGGTCTTGAAGGATGTGGGCCATGAAAGAAGGATCAAAGAGACAGCTGAAAAGATTACCTTTTACAGACTGTATTTGACGTAGCGTTGAATTCATTTCTTCTCTTATCGACGTAGCTTGGAGTTCGTCTAGGAGTTGCTTCGATTTCATCTGTACTCCGACTGAACTCTGCTAGTCGACGTTGCGTCGATATCTTATCGACTTGTCCGTCGAGTTGATCTGCCTGGCTCTGAGCTACATCTTCTGCGTCGAGATGAAGTCGACGTTGCGTCGACTTTAGATGGCTTCGACAGATGACCTCTTCTGCGTCGAGTTGAAGTAGAAGCTGCATCGACTTCTCTAGTTACTCCGACAAGTCCCTGACCTCTACGTCGACATCTATTCGACGTTACGTCGACTTGAGTTACTTCGACAAAAGGTTTTGAACCACTTGGACTTCTAGTCAGAGCAGCGTCGATGTAGACTCGATGTTGCGTCGAATTCTATTCGACACAAATCTTGACTTAGCCCAATTTTGCTTCCCTTGATCTGGTCTTGACACTCTAGGTTGAGTGTGACATCCTAAGACATCTAATGACCAAATTACGCTCATTATACAATGGGTAATTCACTCCTAGAGATAAAATCACTTTTAAGTAATTTGTTAAGTTAAATCAAAAAGGGTTTTTCCCAACAATCTCCCCCTATTTATCTTAACAAATTTTACATTTTGTTCTGAGTGATTTTATATAATTTTTATAATCAACAATACATACAATGCAGTAGAGACGTAAGAAAATGAGAAAGCTAGATGATTTGATATCAGCACAGATGATAGATTAATGATAGTCAGAAGATTTATCAATGATTACCCAAAGTGAGTATCACTTCTTGTCTTTGAGAAATAAGGATAGATCTTCATACAATCTTCTATATTTTTTCTCCACATATTTGAAGTTTGCTTGAGTGGCTTTCTCTGGATTTCTCTGTATCCTTCCATGTCCTTTGGAAAGCTTTTCCAGGTCTACTTCTGTATTAGGATGAACATCCTTGAGTGTAAAGCCCATTCCAAAGACCTTGGCTGTCATCAGATTTATAAGTTCTAGATTCAGATCAGCTGATTCTGGTTCTTCCTCTAATTTGGATTCATCAGTCAATGCTTGGGTTTCACCAACTGTTGTCTTTTCTTGCTTAGAAGTTGATGCCTTTGTGAACAAGATCTTCTTCTTCTCCTTTTCAGGCGACTCTTCCCCTTTCTTCCTTTTATGAGAGAACTGCACTGCTTCCTTAGGGTTGCGCCCAATCCCTCCTCTGTGGAGTTGTCCAACTCCTTCTAGCATTTTAGCATGAGGATTCTTTGCAGTATATTTTGAATGATCAAACCAACTAGGGTTAATAGGGATTGCTTTGGCCAGTTCCTCCTTTTCAACTACTTCCTTCCCTCTTTTTAGTATATCAATAAATCTGTCTTTCTTGTCTTGAAGCTCCTTTTGAGCAGCTTCATACTCATATCTTTCTCTTTCACCAATGTCTTTTAATATTGCATCCAGCCCTGGATCAGTATAGGTCTTTATTGTGTTTTCTGTAATCTCAACCTTTTCATACTTCTTATAATAAGATTTATTCTTGTTGTACCGTTTCCTTTCTTCCTTTGTGTATTGTTCCCAAATGGGTATTGTTCCTCTGCCCCTTCTTCCTCTTCCTCTAGCTTGATAAGGAGGTCTTCCTCTGAAGACAGGTGTCGGAAGGAGAGGAGCAGTTGTATGTCTTGGAGCAGGTGGTGGACAAGGAGGCTGAGCTGGTGTTGAAATTGGATCTGTTGCAGGAAGATCTGGAGCATATTCAGTTGAGTCATATTCTTGATCAGTAACTTTGGCAGGGGGAGGTGCTGTAGAAGAATCACCAGAGGACACCTTGAATTGAAGAGGATCAGGAATAGGTGTCTCATTATTAGCAATGTATCCTTGAAGGTGCATGGAATGGATCTGATCGTCTAAGTAGACAGGACTCTCCCCCTGTCTAGAAGACTCCCCCTGTATCACTGGCAGAACTCTTGGAGATGAAGACTCCCCCTGGATCTTTGCATTGGCGAGCTGTAGTTTAGACACTACAGCAGGCTCTCCTTCAGAAATGAAGGAGAAAGGGATTGCAGTTGAATAGACCGAGTCCTGTGGAACCTCTGGAACCTTTGGCCTACTGGAACACATCTCCCCTGCTTTATGTACTGAAAGAAGGATGTAAAGCAATCAGCAGGCACATCTGCCGATCGTATTTCATCATTAAGGGGCTTTATCTTGGAATTGAGGTCTTGCAACCTCTTATGTTGACGACATAACTTCCGGTAACACTCATTGGAGAGATCAAGGTAAAGAGAGCAAAACTTTGACAGGACTGCTTCCATTGCAAGGTTGACTGCCTCTACTACATCCTGCTGGTTTGACGGGAATGCCATTTGAAGTTGGAGAGTACCTGCACGAAAACAGAGAGAAAACGAGATAGAAGGGCACAGGAGAGCAGGAGAGCAAGAAAGCAAGAGAATTCAAAAGCGTAAATGTTTCGACGCAGTAATTGCTTAAAAGCAGATGAATCGCCGCTACTTAGGGTTCAGGTCGACGTACCGTCGATAATACTTATTATTTGGCGCGCAAAGTTGTGTCGGGATTGCTTCTAGAAGCAGTTCTGTGCGCGCTGATGAATCGACGTTGCATCGACTAGTACTCGACGTAGCTTTGAGACTATTCAGAGACCCTAAGCCGACGTAGTCCTGTCAACGTTACGTCGATTTCCAATCGACGTGACTTCGAATTTAATCAACAATTATTAAGTCAACTCGACGCAGATAGGAACTTGACGCTGCGTCGAATTCTAATTGAATTGTCCGTTCTGTGTGCTTCTCGACGCTGGCGTCGAGTAGAATTCAATGGTACGTCGACTTCTATTCGACGCACCTCTTAATAAACATATCTATTCCTTTAGAAAATCCTTGCTGTTTTTCCCAGCAATTTTGCTTATTGAAAATAGATGATAATATGATGTAATAAATGTTAAGGAGGATTTAAGATAGAAATTACTCCCTTGAATGATTTTTGTTCCTTATTCATGACCTATATAATTCTCCCCACTCCATTATTCTTCTCATCCTTGCTGTTGCTTTTCTCCCTGTTAAATTTTTGAAGTGGAAGTGGATTTGAGCTGGGCGGTCTGCGGATTGGAGACCGCAGAGACCGCGCGGTCTGCGTTGGTTCTCTGGTTGGTTTTGTCTCAGCAGTTTGATTTGAGCGGTCTGATCTGGGAGACCACCTCTTCTGTCCGGGCGGCTTGCGCGGGTTGGTCTGGCGACTTGTCCTAAGTCGGCCAGATGTTCTTGGTCTGCCTTCTTGCAGTGACCGGGCGGTCTGAAGACTATTCTAGTCCGTCTGGTTACTGAAGAAGTTCTTTGCTTTGCAATAAGACCGAGCGGTCTGCTTATTGAGACCGCAGTGACCGGGCAGTTTGATTGTAACCGCAAGGTTTAATAAAGGAGCTGTGAGCTATGCCGAGCTTGGGCGGTCTAATTTGCGAGACCGCTCGCGATCTGATGGGCGGTTATTGTATCCCGGTTGTGCGGTGACGACATCCGTCTACCCACCTATAAATAAGGGTGCAGGACCCGTCATTAATAACGTGAACTGTAAGAACTCAAAGTTGGCTTGATTGTGCCAGTCTCACTTTGAGGTTGTGCGGTCTGAGATTTTGTCTGATCGGTTTCTGTATTCGCAGGTTAGCGGCTTGCAGCTCGCGGTCAACTTATCTCCTTCTTCCAACTTTGAATAAACCAGTCCGGGCAGACTGTGTTTAGGTGTTCGCGGTCTGTGCAGCGGACTCAGTTGATTAGGCGGTCTTGAGTTGCGGTCTGTCGCAGGTTGCAGTTCTTCGTTCAGAGTTCGCGGGTTCTTCTTTGATCAAGACCGTGCGGTCTGGGCGATCAAGAAGTGTGAACTGTTTGTTTTCAGCAGAGAAATAAAGCAGTGAGTTGACGGTCTGTGGTTACGGTCTGTACTCTATTCGCGCTGTCTTAGCGGCTTCTGTCCAGCTTGTCTGTTCGGGCGGTGTGGCGGTCTCAAGTGTCAGGTCGCTGCAGCTTGTTTTTACACTTGTGTTTTGTGCTTCTCTCCTCCGTGATTCTTATGAATCATGTCTCGCCATGTATACCTCGCATTATAAAGATATATTCAATGGCATAGTACTATTCGTTCTTCTCATTGTCACTGTTGTGCTACACTTGTGAAAGGTTTTGTGAAGTGTGTTCCGCAATTTTTTACACTTCATCTCCGGACCTCAAGTTTTTTAACATGGTATTAGAGGGAGGTCGCTGAGGAAGCTGAAAGTGCTGATACTTTTCTCGGGTTTCTCAAGTGGTTAGCAATCAGTGGGATAGAAATGGAAGGAGGATATGCTAGAGGTCTCGGTATTGAGCTCCTTACGCAGACTAATTTCAAGAAGTGGAAGTCTTGTATGGAGAGCTATCTTCTTGGCGAGGATTTGTGGGAGGTAGTAGGAGGAGAAGAGAGACAAGCTGTTGTTCCTGCTGATGGGAATGCAGAGCTCGTGAAGGCTTGGAGAAGAACGAATGCTAAGGCGGACTTCACTCTCAAGAGAGCTATCATTCCGGAGCTATTTGATCACATCATCGGATGTAGATCAGCTGCTGAGATTTGGACGGCCTTGGATGGCTTGTTCAATAAGAAGAATGTAGCGAGGCTACAGTTCTTGGAAAATGAGTTGGCGAAAGCAACTCAGGGAGATTTGTCCATTTCAACGTTCTTCTTGAAGATGAAGAACCTCTGTGCAGAGATATCGGCTTTGGACCCGGATGAGCCTATCTCAGAAGCTAAGCTGAAGAGGCACATAATCCGCGGCTTGCGGAGGGAATATGTGGCCTTTGTTACTTCTGTTCAAGTCTGGGCCAATCAGCTTTCGTTGCTGGAGCTGGAAAACTTACTTGCCTCGCAAGAAAGTTTGGCAAAGCAAATGGCTGGGATGTCGGTTTCTAGGGGAGAAGGCGAGGTTCTCTTTTCTGGCAAGAAGAAGAGATGGGACAAGAAGAAGAAGTCATTTGGAGATGATGGTCCATCTACTTCATATCAGCAAGAGAGGAGCTATGCTCCTAAGCGTGATGGAAAGAAGCAGGAAGGACCTAAATGCTTTAGGTGCAACAAGGTTGGTCATTTCAAAAAGGACTGCAAAGTCAATCTTCAGCCGGGGCATGCTGCAGGGAAGGAGGAGGCTGGTTCCAATGCTGAAGGTAGTTGGGGTGGTGGAGGAGCTTTCATGACGGGCACGTGTGTTCGGGCCTTGACTTCCATCAAATATCAAGATGATTGGATTGTGGACTCTGGGTGTGGTCATCACCTCACTGGGGATGAGTCAAAGTTCTCCTCGTTGCAGACATATACAGGTAATGATGCTATCATTACGGCTGACGATACTATTCATGCAGTTGAGAAGGAGGGTGTGGTTTCATTGAACGATGATAGAGGTACTCTTACATTGAAGAGTGTCTATCATGTTCCGGGGATGAAGAAAAACCTCTTCTCGGTGACCAATGCGGTAGATGTTGGCTATCACATTCTGTTTGGTCCAACAGAAGTGAAATTTCTCCGAAATGTTTCAACGGTGAAAGCTGAGGTCACTCATATTGGGAGACGGGTGAAGGACTTGTTTGTTCTTTCAACAAGTTCATATGTTAATAAGATGAGGGCTAACGACAGTGCTGCTATCTGGCACGAAAGACTTGGGCACATTGGAATGGATAAGCTGAAAGCTATGGCGGGAAGAGGCCTGGTGAAAGGTCTGCCTAGCTTGTCATCTTTTGGGGATGGTCATGTTTGTGCAGGTTGTCAATTTGGTAATGCTCAACACTTTCCATTTGACGAATCACAAAGCAGATGTAAAAGACCATTGGAGTGCATCCATGGTGATCTGTTTGGACCTACCAACACTGCCAGTCTTGGAGGTAGCAGGTACATGCTGATTTTGGTTGATGACTTCACCAGATGTACCTGGGTATATTTTCTGAAGGAGAAGTCGGAGGCGTTCGAAAGGTTTGTGGAGTTCAAGGAGCTGGTGGAAGGTCGGCTAAACTTGCGGGTGAAGAAGTTCAGAACAGACAATGGAGGGGAGTTCACCTCCAAGGAGTTCTTCAACTTCTGCAGGAAGCATGACATCCAAAGGGAGCTTTCTTGTGCTCACACTCCACAACAGAACAGAGTTGCAGAGTGGATGATCCGTCACCTGACGGAAACCTGCAAATGTTGGCTTCATGCCAAGAATATTCTTAAGTCCTTTTGGGCAGAGGGTATGTCTTGTGCAGCTTTTGTTATCAACCGGATGCCTCTCAGTCCCATCAACATAAAGACCCCTCATGAGTTGATGTTTAAGGAGAAGCCAAGCGTGGAACACTTTCGAGTGTTCTGTTCTACCTGCTATGTGCATGTTCCGGATGCCCTTCGAACGAAGCTAGATGCTAAGGCAAGGAAGCTAGTCTTCGTCGGTTATGATGACCGGAAGAAAGGGTGGAGATGCATGGATCCTGAGACACGGAGATATGTGGTCTCAAGGGATGTGGTATTTGACGAGCTGACGTCATACCAAGGTAGCTCTTCTATTGAGTTACAAGGAAGCAGGGTAGATGGTGGACCAGTGGAAGCTGCAAGGGAAGCTCTGGTGGAGTTGCCTGTTTCTCCAGGTGCTCCAGGTATTTCTAGCTCGGGATCAGGTGCTTCGGGTTCTGGAAGCATGGGGAGTGAGGCTCCATGTCTACCTGAGAGGAGAGCTAGTCCAGAAGCTGCAGTGGAAGAGGTGGTTCAGAGTCAAGCTCTGAGGAGGTCCAAGAGGACCATTATTCCACCTGATCGGTATACGGGCGGGAACTTGGTGAGCTTTGTCTCATGTTTCTTCACAGGTCCCCTGAATGAGAGAGAGCCATCTTGTTATGAAAATGTCGTTGGAGTCAAGGAGTGGGAAGGAGCCATGGATGAAGAGATGGCTGCCCTCAGGAAGAATGAGACTTGGGACTTGGTGCCTAAGGTTGAGGGGGTTACTCCGGTGACTTGCAAGTGGGTTTTCAAACTGAAGAAGAAGGCTGATGGAAGTATTGAGTGGTACAAGGCTCGCCTTGTAGCTCGAGGTTTCTCTCAGAAGTATGGGGAGGATTATGAAGAAACATTTAGCCCCGTTGCCAAGATGACTTCGGTCCGGGTGGTGATCGCATTGGCAGCTTGCCAAGGGTGGAAGATTTGGCAACTCGACGTGAAGAATGCTTTCTTATATGGTGAGATTGACAAGGATATCTTCATGGATCAGCCACCTGGGTATGAATCCGAAGATCACCCAATATATGTTTGCAAGCTCAAGAAGGCTCTTTACGTCTTGAAGCAAGCGCCTCAGGCGTGGTACGGGAAGATCGCAGAATACCTCCAGTTCTGCGGATATTTTTCTTCTGATTCTGATTCAAGCTTATTCGTAAAGAAGACGGGGGAGCTTCAGGTTTTGGTGCTGCTATACGTTGACAATATGATCGTCACGGGGAATTCTGAGATGGAGGTAGCTAGGCTTTGTGCTGAGCTAGCTATCAGATTTGAGATGAAGGATTTGGGTGAACTCCACCATTTTCTTGGGCTCGAAGTGGAGAGGAAGGAGAGTGGTATGCTCGTTTCCCAAAAGGGCTTTGCGGATCGAATCGTGAAGAGATTCGGCATGGAAGGAGGGAAGAGCAGCTCTACTCCACTAGAGGTTGGAGTTCATCTTCGTCAAGATGAAGGGAAGGTTCTTACCGACCCTTAGGTGTTCCGGGCTTTGGTCGGAAGCTTGATATACTTGAAGATCACGAGGCCAGATATTGCTTATGCAGTTGGCAGGGTGATTCGGTTTATGGCAGAGCCTCGGAAGCCTCATCTTATGGCGGCTAGGCGTATATTGAAGTATGTCAAGTCCACCTTGGATTTGGGTGTCTTCTACGGAAGAGATTCGGGCTTTTGCTTGCACGGGTACATCGACGCTGATTATGGAGGAGATTCGGATGATCAGAGATCAATGTCTGGATATGTCTTTATGACGGGCTCTACAACTATATCATGGTGCAACAAGAAGCAGGATTCTGTGTCTGCCTCTACCACGGAAGCGGAGTACAAAGCTTCGGGTTTGGCGGCTTAAGAAGCCATCTGGCTTAGGAGGCTTGTGGAGGACATTCATAGGGAGGTGGGAGGTCCTACTCTGCTACGTGGTGACAACGAGAGTGCTCTCAAACTGGTGAAAAATCCAGTTTGTCACGCGCGTATGAAGCACATAGAGATTCATCACCATTTCATTCGTGAGAAGGTGTTTGAGGGATCTCTGATTGTGGAGCATGTGCAGAGCAAGGAGAATGTTGCTGACATATTTACTAAGCCGCTGGCGAAGGGACCTTTTGGTCAGTTGCGGAGTTTCCTTGGGCTGACTTCCACTTCCCACTTCAAGGAGGAGTGTTAAATTTTTGAAGTGGAAGTGGATTTGAGCTGGGCGGTCTGCGGATTGGAGACCGCAGAGACCGCGCGGTCTGCGTTGGTTCTCTGGTTGGTTTTGTCTCAGCAGTTTGATCTGAGCGGTCTGATCTGGGAGACCACCTCTTCTGTCCGGGCGGCTTGCGCGGGTTGGTCTGGCAACTTGTCCTAAGTCGGCCAGATGTTCTTGGTCTGCCTTCTTGAAGTGACCGGGCGGTCTGACGACTATTCTAGTCGGTCTGGTTACTGAAGAAGTTCTTTGCTTTGCAATAAGACCGGGCGGCCTGCTTATTGAGACCGCAGTGACCGGGCGGTTTGATTGTAACCGCAAGGTTTAATAAAGGAGCTGTGAGCTATGCCGAGCTCGGGCGGTCTGCTTTGCGAGACTGCTCGCGATCTGATGGGCGGATATTGTATCCTGGTTGTGTTGTGACGACATCCGTCTACCCGCTTATAAATAGGGGTGTAGGGCCCGTCATTAATAACGTGAACTGTAAGAACTCAAAGTTGTCTTGATTGTGCCGGTCTCACTTTGAGGTCGTGCGGTCTGAGATTTTGTCTGACCGGTTTCTGTGTTCGCAGGTTAGCGGCTTGCAGCTCGCGGTCAGCTTGTCTCCTTCTTCCAGCTATGAATAAACCAGTCCGGGCGGACTGTGTTTAGGTGTTCACGGTCTGTGCAGCGGACTCAGTTGATCAGGCGGTCTTAAGTGGCCAGGCGGTCTTGAGTTGCGGTCTGTCGCAGGTTGCAGTTCTTCGTTCAGAGTTCGCGGGTTCTTCTTTGATCAAGACCGTGCGGTCTGGGCGATCAAGAAGTGCGAACTTTTTGTTTTCAGCAGAGGAATAAAGCAGCGAGTTGGCAGTCTGTGGTTGCGGTCTGGCAGGTGCGGTCTGTACTCTGTTCGCGCGGTCTCAGCGGCTTCTGTCCTGCTTGTCTGTTCGCGCGGTCTGGCGTTCTCAAGTGTCAGGTCGCTGCAGCTTGTTTTTACACTTGTGTTTTATGCTTCTCTCCTCCGTGATTCTTATGAATCATGTCTCGCCATGTATACCTCACATTGTAAAGAGATAGTCAATGCCATAGTACTATTCGTTCTTCTTATTGTCACTGTTGTGCTACACTTGTGAAAGGTTTTGTGAAGTGTGTTCCACAATTTTTTACACTTCATCTCCGGACCTCAAGTTTTTTAACACTCCCTTTGCTCTTGTGGGCAGTCAGGAGAAATGTGCCCTGGTTTGTTGCAGGTATAGCAGATAACCTCCTTCTTTGGAGTCTTATCATACCTGGGCCTTGAGTCCCTTTCTCTTCTCCTAGAGTCCTCAGTCTTCACCCATTTCTTGAATCTCTTTGCCAGCATACTGAACATTTCATCCTCAGGATTGGAGGACTCTCCTTCAGCAGCTTTTAAAGCAAGGGACCTTTGAACAGGAGTTGGGGAGGTCTCCCTTTCTTCAGCCTCAGCCCTATTTTGTAGAAGCATCTCATAAGACTTAAGCTTTCCTAGCAAAGCTTCAGTTGAGATCTCTCTGTGGCATCTGGATTCTCTTATTGCCCAGATCCTTGAATCCCATGATCTAAGGAAGCACATGAGAATCTTATCATTAATTTCAGTCAAGGATATTTCCTTGTCTAAGCCTCTAGCTCATTAATGATAAGACTGAATCTGTCATACATATTGGCAACAGATTCTTCAGCCTTCTTTTGAAAGTTCTCATACTGGGATATGAGAAGGGACTTTTTGTCCTTTCTTTCATCAACACTTCCCTCCACTATTGTGGTGAGTGAATCCCAGATCTCCTTTGCTGATAGGCATTCAGCAACCTTCTGGAAGATGTCATCTGACATTGTTGACACTAGAATATTCATGGCCTTGACATCATATGCATTGACCTTCTTTTCAGCCTCTGTCCATTCCTTTCTTGGAACAACCTCAGTTGTTGAGGATGCTCCTTCCTTTTGTCTGACTAGAGCAGGAGGACCCGTGAGAAGAACATCATATATATCTTCATCAATGGAATTAATGTAAAGTTTTATTCTGGCCTTCCAGAGTGTGAACTTATTCAGATTACACGCTGGAGGTCTTGTAGATGCATAATCCTTAGAGCTCATTTTCTTTATAAAATATGTTTGTAGAAAAGAAATAAGGGTAGGAGGTCTTTTTGATCATGGTGTTAGCCTCTTAATGATCAACCTCCCCCTGATACCAATTGAAAGTGCACAGTGTGCCTCTAAGATTCCTCTAGAGGGGGGGGGGTGAATAGAGTTTTAAAAAATTCCTATCCTAACTATGTTTAACAATAAATTCTCTAAAGAGTTATGCTTAACAATCCAGGCAGAATAAAGAATGCAGGAAATAAAGTGCAGAATAAAAGACTGGGACAACACAGAAAATCACATCACAGACACAATGAATTTTATAGAGGTTCCCCAAACCCTGGGTACTCCCCTCTTCTACCACCTGGTAGGAATGCACCACCTGTGCCTGAGTCTTTTGATCAGGAGACTCTTAGAACCACAGATCTTTTGATAAGGAGATCATGAACCACTAGATCTTTTGGTAAGGAGATCTTGAACCACTGAATCCTTTGAAGAGGGATTAATAAAACTCTTTTACAGGAAATAGAAAGAGAAGAAGAAGAAAGAATGTTGTATGAATTCTGCACTCAGAATTCTTGTGATGGATGGTTGAAGAACAGCCAATGTGAAGTCCCACAGAATCTGCTCTTGATTAGTCTCTGCTTTTGATGAAGAACTGCAGAGACTTTGATTGTCAGATTCTTCTTGACTTCTGCTGATTCAGATCCTGCTGCTATATGTTGGTGATGAGAAGCAGCTATCAAATCTACTCTTTTCTTAGATGAAGAACAATTGTATTTCTCTATTCTTTCCTGTTCTTGATTAGGGTTCCTGAGAGATATGGAGAAGAAGAGGAAGCCCTAGAAAATGAAGGAGACGACTGATAGTGATTAATGCCTTATCTGCCTCTATCATCTCTTGTCTTTTATTCTACCATTTTCAAAATTCAAATACGTTTCCCTTTCAGATATTCCTTGATAAGGTAATCTGCTTATCACTTTCTCTTTCTTTCCTCTTTAATTCTCGTCCCGACCACCTACAAGGAATATGGTTCCAAGAAACCTTTTGTGTCCTCCTTTAATGCTCCTTTCTATTTCAAGCAATTATTGAGCCGTTGGGGAACGATCTTGAAGGATGTGGGCCATGAAAGAAGGATCAGAGAGACAGCTGAAAAGATTACCTTTAACTGACTGTATTCGACGTAGCGTCGAATTCATTTCTTCTCTTATCGACGTAGCTTCGAGTTCGTCTAGGAGATGCTTCGATTTCATCTGTGCTCCGACTGAACTTTGCTAGTCGATGTTGCGTCGATATCTTATCGACGTGTCCGTCGAGTTGATCTGCCTGGCTCTGAGCTACATCTTCTGCGTCGAGATGAAGTCGATGTTGCGTCGACTTTAGATGGCTTCGACAGATGTCCTCTTCTGCGTGGAGTTGAAGTAGAAGCTGCGTCGACTTCTCTAGTTACTCGGACAAGTCCCTGACCTCTACGCCGACATCTATTCGACGTTACATCGACTTGAGTTACTTCGACAGAAGGGTTTGAACCACCTGGACTTCTAGTCAGAGCAGCGTCGATATTGACTCGATGGTGCGTCGAATTCTATTCGACGCAAATATTGACTTAGCCCAATTTTGCTTCCCTTGATCTGGTCTTGACACTCTAGGTTGAGTGTGACATCTTAAGACATCTAATAACCAAATTACCCTCACTATACAATGGGTAATTCACTCTTAGAGATAAAATCACTTTTAAGTAATTTGTTAAGTTAAATCAAAATGGGTTTTTCCCAACACCCATGTTGTATAGTAAGGAAAATTTAGTCATAGAAGTCTTAGGAAGTCAGTTGAGTCAAAGTAATGAGAAAGGCAAGCTGAAATCATGAAGAAAACTATCCAGAGTAATTATGCGCCGACTAGAAGTTGACTAAAAGTCGACGCAACAGTTGAAGTCGACGCAACGTCGAAATGATCTCAACGCAGAAGACAGAGCTTGTTAAAGCTATATCAGAAGTCGACGCAACTTCGAAATAAACTCGACGCAGAAGACAAAGCTTGTCAAAGCTATATCAGAAGTCGACGCAACTTTGAAATGAACTCGACGCAGAAGGAAGAGCCTGTCGAAGCCATCTTAGAAGTCGACACAACTTCGACTTCAAGTAGACGCAGAAGATGAAGTTCAAATTCAAGTCTTTAACTCGACAGATATGTCGATTAGAACTCGACGCAGCGTCGACATCTGAGTTCAGCCAGAGCTAAGAAGGAATTCGAAGCTACTTCTATAAAAACTCAGAGGTGCGTCGATATGACGAAAGATGAAGTCGACGCAACGTTGAGTACAGTCAGAAATATAAGGTTTTCTACTGTCTTTTCTAGTACCTTTTCAGAAGGTCTACAAAGCTGAAGACTGTTCTCCAACGGATCGTTTATTTCCAATAATGGAATGGAGTATTCCAGAGATGCAGCAAAAATATTCTTGGAAGTTTATTCAAATCAGATGGACAGGTCGGGAACAAAAATAGAAGAAAACATCAATTATCCAATGGACATTCCTTCTAAGGACAACCCAGAAGAAGAAATAAATTCAAACTCAAATGATAGAGAATAAGTATGCTGAGAGGTGAAGAAAAGAGGCGGAACTGATTCATTATTCTGTCTGTCGACTAAGGGATTCTTCTTCTTCTTCTTCCTCCAACCCTAAGACAGAACAGAAGAACAACTTCGCTGAACAGAGAAAGATTATATCAACACTGTTGTCTCTAGTTCTACATCACATAGCAACAAGTCAACAAAAGTGCAGAGAGAATCAGGATCAAGCTTATAACCCTTGCAATCATCACTATCTTAAGCAAGGGTTCATCATATTCAGATCCTGAGATAAACAGAAGCAACATCATTCAAAGAGAAAGCTTCTGAAGAATTCTTACAGAAGAATTCTATTCTCTTTTTTCTTCTCCTTCTACTGTTTTCATTCTCTAGCTGTAAAAGAGTTTTAAGAATCCATCTTTCAAAGGATTCAGTGGTTCTAAGAGTCTCCTCATCAAAAGAGTCAGTGGTTCTAAGAGTCTCCTTATCAAAAAACTCAGTGGTTCTAAGAGTCTCCTTATCAAAAGACTCAATGGTTCTGAGAGTCTCCTTATCAAAAGACTCAGGAACAGTTAGTGCAATCCTACCAGGGAGGTAGAAGAGTGGACAACCCACATTTTGGGGAACCACTATAAAAATTCTGTCTTCTGGATTGATTTTCTGTGCTGTCCAGTTTACTGCTTTTCTAGTTTGTATTTTCTGTACTTTCTTTATTCTGTATTGGTATTGTTGATTGCATAATATACTTAGTAGTTTTATTGTGTGTGCATAACTAGGGTATACAAGTTTTAAAACTCTATTCACCCCCCTCTAGAGAGTACTCAGAGCCACACTGTGCACTTTCAACATGTATAAACAGTTGTCCCCGACCTTAATTATATATATAAATATATATATATATATATTTATATATATGTGTGTGTGTGTGTTTGTGTGTTGGTTCTGAATTGCTTCCGCTTTGGCTGATCTGATGTGATGATTGTTCCATAGCTTGACAAGGTGATCATTCTACACTTGGAAAGTGGGACCGATGCCACACAGAAGCGTAGGGTGGCCGTCTTGAGCAGTAGGGTCTGTCTCCAACCCGGCCCGGTTGCAATTAAGGGAGAGGGTCTTACATCTTCTTTGCGTAGTATTTTGTCAGCAAGTTTTGATCTCTAGTCTGTATCTAGATAAACCACTGTTCAAGTACTAAGTGTGCATCTTGGTGGATATTGGACCTACAACAACCTATAATAAAAAAGGATAAGGTCCCAATATAGATTTAGGACCCTTAACAAAAATAAGATGAAAATCACAAACCCTTCCTTTCCCTTGATAGCTCCTAATGAAGGTGTTTGTGATGTTATGTCAACAGTAAACCATGAAGTGATCTACTTTAACACAATAAAAGTAGGGAAACCTATTGTACATGCTTATTCTCTTAGGAGGAACTGGGAGGGAAGAGAGGGTGGCATGAATCTGCATGGAATGAGCCCTGGAAGACTTAAGAGACTTCCTTCGATCAGTGATCAATGATCACTGATGAGACCAGCGGTCAGCAAACATTGATTGATACTGAAGTCTACGGTCGTTAATCAATGTTACGGTCAGTGATAAACGGTCGTTGGACACAGGTGATGTCACAACCCGCATTTTCCCTCATACATAAATGTATAAATATATGATCAGAGTCGGGGAAAACACGCGATGTGATGCCACATCTGGTAGAGGGCAACTACCGACGCTCAGGCCTCTTTAATGCACAAATTATCTTTCCAAAAAGACATTTAAATTTTTTGAGTTGATGTGAGTTTATCTTCGAGACAGTGTCCCTCGGCCCAGTGGATCACTAGTCCACCCGTAAAAATATATAAATATGCAGTAGAAAATACTTTCATTTTATCTTAAGTGGGCACGACAACGAAGAGAATATCCCGAGGACATGCAATTTCCTAAGTTTAATATACATAGAAGTTTTTCGTATACACAGTTTAAAGTAGATGATACTCATATAAAACCATGCTATGAAATTGAAATGCAATTTTCTTACTACTTAAAATACCTATCATGCAACCTAACATAAAACATTCTAAGAGAGCAAATAATCATCAGCAAGATGTACCAGCAGAGCAACAAAAACTAACAGTATACAACTAGACATTACTATGGGCGTCAACAAGCTGACAGGAACCCATAGAGAAACATGAGAAAGTCTACAAATAAACAAATGGGCTCCTCACTGAGGAGAGAGGAATGCACCGCCTTCAAGAGCCTCGGAGAAACCTCTTGTACACCAGCTCATCAACAAACCTGGACCTGAGGAATTTCAAAGAAAGGAATGCCTTAGCCCAAAAAAAGGGGAGCAAGAAAGCCACACAAAAAGCTAGGTAGGATTACCAGATAGCAAGAGAAAAATAGGAGTAAAATACATCAATAAAGTCAGCTCAAAAAGCGAGAACAAGGGGGAACTAGCACCAAGCCGGCTTAACCAACCACATGTCCGTCCTTGCGGATTAGAGGTGATGGTCAAACTGATCAAAGCCAGCCACTTGTCCGTCAGAGCGGCTCAGAGGTGATGGTCAAACTAATCAAGGGCAACCACTTGTTCGTCAGTGCGGCTCAGAGGTGATGGTCAAACTGATCAAGGACAACCACTTGTCCGTCAGTGCGGCGCAGAGGTGATGGTTAAACTGATCAAGGCCAACCACTTATCCGTTCGTGCGGCTCAGAGGTGATGGTCAAACTGATCAACCGCACAACAATGTTTAGCATTATCATCTTACCATATCGCAACAAGAACTCACCCTCCGGAAATTATTCGACGAATTGCACTTCAATCGACGAATTTACTTATACTTAGCGGGTTACACGAGTTCACTCGACGAATTGACTTAACCACTCGAGATGACTTGATGAATTTTACTTACACTCAGCAGATTACACGAGTTCACTCGACGAATCTACTTCATTCGACGAATTTACTTTCACTTAGCGGGTTACACGAGTTCATTCGACAAATTGACTTAACCACTCGAGATGACTTGACGAATTTTACTTACACTCAGTAGATTACATGTGTTCAGTCGACGAATTTACTTCACTCGACGAATTTCCTTGCACTCGGCGGGTTACACGAGTTCACTCGACGAATTGAATTAACCACTCGAGATGACTCGATGAATTTAACTTAATCACTCGAGATGACTCGACGAATTTTACTTACACTCAGCAGATTACACGAGTTCACTCGAAGAATCTACTTCACTCGATGAATTTACATGCACTCAGCGGGTTACACTAGTTCACTCGACGAATTGACTTAACCACTCGAGATGACTCGATGAATTTTACTTACACTCAGCATATTACACAAGTTCACTCGACGAGTTGACTTATACCCAGAAATTTCTACACAGCTACCCTAAACCTTTTGAAAAAAAAACTCACCATTTACCTAATTTTTCCCTTTATCTACATAATCAAACCAGCGTTTCAAATAAAAAGAAGAAGAAGAAAAATTAGAAGAAGAAGATGAAGAAGAAGATGATGAAGAAGAAGAAAGCTTCTTGCCTTATTCAGAAGCCAACGCCGCAAAGCCTCCTTTACCGAGGAAGAACTCGACGAGAACTTTCCTAAACCACGCTCCAGCGAGGGATCCGACCACCTCCTCCACCAAAAACTATCACCTCCGACGAAAACCTAGCCTCCGACTTCCTCTCTCTCTCGACTGGACTTACGAAACGAGAACTGGGAGAAGGCTTTCATCAGAAGAAACGAGACTACTTAAAAAAGATGATGATGGTGGATTTTGATAGTTTATATAGGTGTAGTCAATAATACCTAGAGGGGGGGGGGTGAATAGGTTTTACTTATTTTCTTTGTTTAAACCTAATGTTTCTATCTGCAGAAAACACAATCACAGAAAGCACACAAGGATGTATAGAGGTTCCTCAAGACAGGGTGTCTTGAGTAGTCCTCTTTCCCCCTTCACCTTTCTAACAGTGAGTTAGACAAGGCCACAAACTCCAATCTCGGCTCCATGAGCTTACACCACAAGTTCCTCAGAACTTCTCAGATCAAGAGTGATCCTACCTCAGGCACAGCAGCCCTACACTCAGGCTCAGCAGCCCTACACCTCAGGCTCAGCAGCCCTACACCTCAAGCTCAACAGCCCTACACCTCAGGCTCAACAACCCTACACCTCAGGCTCAACAACCCTACACCTCAGGCACAACAGCCCTACAGCTCAGAGTTATGAACTCCTACCACTCAGAAATCCCACAGATTTCCTACCTCAGACCTATCAAGAAGTCCTACCACTCAAGCTGTCAATACAGCTTTACACACAGGCTCAACAGCCTTTTACTCAGGCAACAATGGCTTACAAAGATATAATAGAGTTTGAGCTAGATACACAAGACAAAAGGTTTACTTTTAGGTCTTCTGAATCCTTTCTTCAGATCTGAAAACAATAGCTTCAGATTTGTATCACCTTGATCTTCTCCTTCAGTAGAGCAGAAGATCAACTTGCCCTTCTTGAGTTTGTACAGGAAGAGCTATCTAATCTTCCTTAGAAGATTAACTTCAGCTGCAGAGAACGACTTCAACTGGCTGAAACGTGAATGCTCGATTGCGGCGTACAGCAAAGGCTTTCTCAATCGAACAGTGCTTGTTGTTGTGCCCTAGCTTCTTCTTTTATACCTCCAGAAGGCTTTAACGACTATATCGATCCTCCTGACACAGTATGGGACAGATTGGACTTGCTTTTCCCTCTCAATTGCCCTTTGCGCCAAAGGCAGATCCCGTCAGCAAATTTGGATCTGTCTCAGCGATTGGGCTGAGATGGCATCCAGTCTCAGCGGTTGGGCTGAGACAGCTTCCAGTCTCAGCGGCAGCTCCAGTCACCTTCTCAGCGGTTGCTTCAGTCTCCTTTTCAGTGGATCCACTGAGACGGCTCCTCATCTCAGCGGTTCTGACCCTTCGTCTCAGCGGTTATGCTGAGACAGATCTTCATCTCCCTGTAGATGATTTTTTCTTATCTAAGGCCATGTTTGGCCCTTCCTTTTGAGTTTCCTGTGCCTGTATATCCTACACAAGTGTAGCTTTGTTAAATACAATATGGCCTTAGTATTGAGAGTGATGCCTCTTCAAATCAAGGTAATATTGAGGGCAATATTCCCAACAATCTCCCCCTATTTGAAGAAGGCAGAACTTCCCCAATGCTAAGGTCCATTAACAATAAAAATCTTATCACAGAAAGAAAATGATCTTATAGAGAAATTATCTGTGAAGCATAGGACCTAACAACCTAGGCATTTGCACTGTCCCTTTCTCCCCTTTCTCCAGCATTGGTACTGGCCCTATCTCCCCCTTTCTGGTTTCTTCATCCTTAACCTGCTATGGATAGAGGGACAACATCTATAGATCCCTTTGGATCAACCTATAGGCTAACCTATACAGTCTGAGCATTTGCTAACGCCCCCTTAACCTGAGCAAGGAATTTACTCCCCCTCAATTGTAGAGCTATTTTCTATAATAGCTGATCCATTTCAATTTGAACATGTCATTTAAGGTATTGAATACTAAAGGTAATAAGTACATAGTACATATATTAATAGTAACAAGCACAATATTATGATCAGAATATGAAATTTCATTTCATTGTAAATGTTCAGTACAAAAAAAATTCAACTTATAGTTGTACATTCAATCTCCAAAAAAAATATCAAGGCTGGATTTTCTAAGATTGAACCTTGGAAGAGCTTTCTCCATCTGTAGATTTTCTTTTCCTAGTTTCAGCCGCAGCCTTGATCTTCTCCTTTACTTTGAAGTACAGAAATGGCTTGGGAAGATATCTGGAGGGAATTTTTAAAGGAGTTTCCCTTCTTACCATGTTTTCTTTGAGAATCCTTTCCCTTAATGATTCCCTTTCAAGGTGTTTGATCCACTCAGCAGCTGAATAGACATGGTCAATGTCCTTCATTGGATTTCCATGGCTCACCCAGGTATTGTCAACAATTGTGTCCAACTCCAGATTGTCATCTTCATGGAGTGGATCCTCTAATCTTTCCATTCTTTTCTGTGCCATGTATTCTTCAGCAGTTTGAATACCCTCTACCCTTCTCCTCTTTGCTGCTCTCTCATCAGCAATCAGATTTGATTGACTTTGGAAGTCAAAGTCTTCATTTCTGCTAGGGTTCAAGATTGGCAGATTCAAAGCAATTCTTGTTCCTTGCAGCACCTTTAAGCTTGAGTCCCATTGATTATCAGTGACCTTTCTGGCCATGGTAGGATATTTTCTTGAATAGCATTGGAAGCATTGTTGACCACTTCCACCATTTGCTTGCTGGCTTCTTCTTGATTGGAGAGTATCAGTTTGTGAGAGGACTCTATGTTGCTATACAACTGTATGTGAGCTCCTTTCAGCTTAGCATGTAGATTGAGTATCTTCTCCTCTCCTTCTTTGCTATGTTCCACTATTTTCTTCTCAATTTCAGAATGTTGATCCAATATGGATTGAGAGAGAGAGAGTTTGTAAGGAGCTGTCCACATCATCCAAAATATATTCCTTTGCCTTGTCAATGTGGGACTTGACTTGGCTGCTTGATGTGTTGACCACTTGTGCCATCCTTGTAACTTCATTCTTCCAGACATTTTGGTTTTTGTAAAGATGATTCTTTACATATGTGATGTCCTTTGTGGAATCCCCTTGATAGTCTGCAATATCCTTCAAAACTGTGTGCTGGGCAGCAACAGTATTTTTGGCCATTTCAAACCATCTTGTCATCTGTAGAAGGATATGATCTGATGCAGTTTTGACATCATTGACTTGGGCATTCAGTTCAGTTCTCACTTCAGCCACTCTTGACTCCATTCTTTGCTCACTGGCCTGGATCTCCTGAGTCAATGCAGCTCTTGTTGTATGCAATTCATTCCTTATCTGGGTAGATACATCATGAACCTTTTCGGCAACAATCTCTTTCATAGACAACATCTGACCCTCAATCATTGTTTGTATTAAGTTTATCAGGTCAGATGTGTCCAGAACTGCAACTGGCCTTTCCTGGGGTAATTCCTTTTCAACCATCTCTTCAGCTCCACTTTGAGCATTAGCCCTCTCATTATCAGGGATCTGCTCCCCCTCAGATGGGGCATTAGGTGATACCAATTCCTGTTGATGTTCTCCCTCACTAGCATACCCACCTCCTCCTTCATAGGCTGGGCTATGCTCCCCCTCACTTGGGGCATCCTTAGGAGGAGAATTTTGTCTAAGGTCACCTGAAAAATGATTGATGAATTAGACACCTAGACTATACTATTGATAGAGAAAAGAGACCTAACTGAAATCCTAATTTACCTTGGATAGGTGAGTTGGGAAATTCATCTTCAGCTTGATGAACAGTTGGATCGACATTCATCTGGGTTGACTCAGGATTGGGCACAACACTTCCTTGGGGCTCCTCATTTATCCTGGGGACCTCTTCATTGTCAATGTTCATTGGATTGCTGCCAGATCTATGATCAGACCCATGACTATCTTCATTTTCAGACCCATTTGACTTTGAGGATGAGTCTGATTTGTGCTGAGATGAATCTTTCTTCTTTTCCTTTGCCACAGATGGCTGGCTCATAGGGAGCACTCTGGAGAATCTATCCAGAGTCTTAATGTCCATTTTTTTGAGATAATGGAGATTTGACCCCTTGGAGTTTGCAAAGGTCTCTGAATAACTATTCTGTAGGTACAGAGATAGTATTATTCCCATATTGGGGGCTTGTAGAGATTCCTTTATCCTTTGAAAAATAATTTCTCCCCATGAGGTTCTCTTGGACAGAATTATCCTTGTCATTAATTCAAACATGAACTGTGAGACAGTGTCATGTGAACCAGGCTTGCATAGGATAGCTTTGCCCACAATATCAGACAACAGCTTCCCCTGTTGATTGAAGAACTTCCTTCTTAGACAACTGGTTTTAGTATCACTGTATCCTGTCCACTTTAGGGCAGTCCTCTTATCCTTTTTAGTATTTCCTCCTCTTCAGTTTTACTGCAGGGAGTTAATTTCAGCCCCTTCTCCAACCTTTTAGCAGTAATTTTTATCTTCTCACTTCCTATCTTGGACTTCAGGATGGTTTTGGAAGGAGACAGTTTGACATGGTTGAACCATTCCAGAACTTCAGTTCTGAGAATGCAGCAGGGTTCAGACAGCATATGCTCCAGACCTTGAGCTTCCATTAGATGAATCACGTGTCGTATTTCTTCTGAGGCATGAGAGAATCCATCTCTTACGATTTCATAGCCCTCCGGGAAATCTTTCGAGCTTTTTGGCGCCATGGAATCAGAAAATCGAGGCGCTGAGACGGGAGGGAAGATGAATCGTCTCGACGGCTAAGGGTTTGGCTTTGTGGTGTGTTTTAGGTTACAGTGTATCTATTTATAGAATTTTAGTTTCGTTTTTGTTAACCCTAGCCTTTTAAACTTAATTACCTTATGTTAAGGAGTTTTGGGTTAATTATCAAATTTCATATTGAACATACCCCGTCTCAGCGGTTCAGCTGAGACGGAGACCTAGGCCGCTGGGATAGTAAAGTGTCAACCGCTGGAACAGTTTGCTCGTCTCAGCGGTTCAGCTGGGACAGTGAAGTGTCAACCGCTGGGACAGTTTGCTCGTCTCAGTGGTTCAGCTGGGATTTTTCTCAGCTGATTCAGCTGAATATACTCCTGCAGTTTAGCTGATCATAGAGTTTAGACCCTGTGTAGATAATTTGGCTGAAGATGTGTCCTAGTCATGTCACTAAGTTTTAGTGTACAATAATGTAAAGTTTGATAATTTACCATGTATAATCATCAACAGTGACAACTATTACTCATACATTTAGAACTATTCTATACTAAGCATGCCAAGATCAATTTTGAAAGCATTGAATTTAGATTCATCCAGTGGCTTTGTAAAGATATCAACTACTTGTTTGTCAGTTGGGACAAATTCAAGAGAGATGTCTTTACACTCTACATGTTCCCTAATAAAATGATATCTAATCTCTATGTGGTTAGTCCTGCTATGAGAGACAGGATTTTTAGCAATAGATATTGTACTAGATGAATCACAATACAAAGGAGATTCCCTTACCTTGAGGTTGTAATCCTCCAACTGATGTTGTGTCCAAAGGAGTTGTGCACAACAGCTACCTGCAGCAATGTATTCAGACTCAGCTGTGGATATTGCCACACTAGTTTGTTTCTTGCTGCTCCAAGATATTAATCTTCTCCCTAGGAATTGACAAGTACCACTTGTACTCTTCCTGTCTTCTTTGCAACCTGCAAAGTCTGCATCTGAAAAGCATGTTAGTTCAAAGTCATTGTTCTTAGGGTACCACAGGCCAAGATGCAAGCTGCCCTTAAGGTATCTCAAAATCCTCTTCACAGAGGTGTAGTGAGATTCCTTAGGACAGGCTTGATACCTAGCACAAACACATGTAGAATACATAATGTCTGGCCTACTAGCAGTCAAGTACAATAGGGATCCAATGATACATCTGTACATGGGACTCATCAAAGGCCTTTCCCTTTTCATCCTTGTCTAATGATACATTGGACCCCAGGGGTGTTCTCATGGTGGAGGCTGATTCCATCCCAAATTTCTTGATGAGCTCCTTAGTGTACTTGGTCTGGGAGATGAAAATTCCATCATCAGACTGTTTCACCTGGAGCCCAAGGAAATATTTGAGCTCACCCATACTGCTCATTTCAAACTCCCCCTGCATTAGATTGGCAAATCTCTTGTAGAGGTTGTCATCAGTAGACCCAAAGATTATGTCATCAACATAAATTTGGACTAAGAGACACTTGCCCCTTGTTTCCCTAAGAAATAATGTGCTATCAATCTTTCCCCTCATGAACTTGTTCTTGAGGAGAAAGTTGGACAAAGTCTCATACCAAGCTCTTGGAGCTTGCTTGAGACCATATAGTGCTTTCCTAAGATGATAAACATGAGAAGTTAGGGTTGGATGCACAAAACCTGAAGGTTGTTCAACATATACCTCTTCCTTCAAGTCTCCATTCAGAAAGGCTGATTTGACATCCATCTGGTAGACTTTGAACCCCTTGTGGGCAGCATATGCAAGGAATAGCCTAATTGCTTCCAACCTTGCAACTGGTGCAAAGGTTTGATCAAAGTCTATACCTTCCTCTTGCCTGTATCCTTTGGCTACTAATCTGGCCTTGTTCTTGATGATTGTACCATTCTCATCAAGCTTGTTCCTGTATACCCATTTGGTGCCAATCACATTGTGTCCCTGAGGTCTTGGCACCAGCTTCCATACTTTGCATCTCTTGAATTGTAGGAGCTCTTCTTGCATTGCTTCAATCCAGAAGGTGTCTTGATTGGCCTCTTCAAACTTCTTGGGCTCCATTTGAGAAAGGAAGCTCAAGAATAGTGCTTCATTATGAGCTCTGCTTCTTGTCAATGTGCCTTGGGTATGATCCCCAATTATTAGATCTCTTGGATGATCTCTCAGGTGCCTTGCAGCAGCAGGAAGAGGGTCCTCTGGTGGCTGTGTTTGTTCCACTGGTCCAGCTATGACTTCATCTTGTACCTCTTCTTCTTCTTCAGGAATTGCAGCAGCTGTCTGTGTGTTGCTGCTGCTGGGCTTGTCTTGGACAGTCAGCTCATGCATCCCTTCTTCATTTCCTGTCACAATAGAAGAACTAGACCATTCTTTGTAGAGAAGGCTGGTCTCATCAAATACAACATGCATAGATTCTTCTACAACATGGGTTTTCTTGTTATAAACTCTATAGGCTCTACTATGTGAGCTATACCCAACAAGAACCCCCACATTGCATTTTTCTGCAAACTTTGTTAATTGAGATTTTCCATTATTTAGAATGTATCATTTGCAACCAAAGATTCTAAAGTAGGAAATTGTAGGTTGTTTGCCTTTCAGAATCTCATAAGGAGTTTTCCCAAGGACCTTATTGATGGAGGCTCTATTAAGAACATAACAGGCTGTATTGACTGCCTCAGCCCAGAAGTATTCTGGGAGTGAGGAGTCACTAAGAAATGTTCTCCCAGCTTCTATCAAGGTCCTATTCCTCCTCTCAGCCACACCATTTTGTTGTGGAGTCCTTGGGGAGGAGAACTCTTGGGTGATACCAAATTCTTGACAAAATTTTGTCATGGCTTCAGATTGAAATTCTGTACCATGGTCAGTTCTAGTCCTGACCACATTACATAGTAGATCATTCTGAATAGCCTTGACATAATTTATAAAGACATGTAAGGTATCTGACATCTTCTTAAGGAAGAATACCCATGTATATTTTGAATGATCATCTACAATTACCAAAGTATACAACTTCCCACCTAGGCTCTGAATTGGCAAATGACCAAACAAGTCCATGTGTAATAGGTATAAAAACCTTTCAGTATCCTTGGAGCCAATACTTTTAAAGGTGGCCCTAGTTTGCTTACCCATTTGGCAAGCATGACAGGGACCACTTTTAACACATTTTAGTTTAGGACTATTTCTAACAAGGTCTTTAGAAAATAATCTATACATTGTCTTATAGTTAATGTGGGCAAGTCTCTTGTGCCATTGGACACAAAGTGACTCACTTTCATTAGCTACAAGACACACGGAGGAGATAGAATAATTGCAAATGAAGTCTAAGCAATAAACATTTCCACTCCTAGTGCCTGAGAGAATGATCTCCAAGTCATTAGACTTTTTGATCAAGCACTTGTCATTGTGGAATTCAATGACATAGACTAAGTCACATAGTTGGCTTATGCTTACAAGGTTGTGTTGCAACCCTTCAACATAAGCTACCCTTGTGATTGAGACTATGCCATTTGAAATCATACCATATCCTTTGGTGACTCCCTTTTCAGATTCACTGGATGGTAATCCTTTAGAAGATCCTTAGTTCCTATCATGTGCCTTGAGCACCCACTGTCCAAGTACCATATTTGGTTGAGACTGGTACTTGAACTAACCTGCAACACAAAATTTAATGTACCTTAGGACCCCAACTAACTTTGGTTCCTAGGTTCATGTTAACACCATAGGGAATATTCCTAGAGAGGGCTGGTTTGGCTTGAGGTTCAGTCCTTGCCTTCGGCACATTGGGGTTGTGCCAACAATCAATTGCAAAGTGTCCCACCTTGCCACAACACCAACAATCATGAATATTGTATCTCCTTTTCTGAACAGTTTTCTGAATTAGCACAACACTTTATACATGTTCAGCAGAAGAGATATCAACATTCTTCCTATTTCTTTTAGCAATAATCTGACTGAAGGATAATCTGTGGACAGTCTTGCTGCTCTTTGTCCTGATGGCCTCAGTTTGTATTGACTTGGCAGTCATACAAGATCTGATGGAATCAGACACTGGGCAGCAGATCTTGTCAACAGATTTGACAGCAGTCTTGCTTTTTGCTGAAGCAGATTTGGAAGAGCTTGCTTCCATGTTCTTGACTGAAGGTGCTGAGACACCAAACACAAATGGTCCAGGTTGGACCATTTGTATTTCCTCATGTGGTGCTTTCATTGCACACAATCCCATGCCCTTTCTATTTCCATAGCTGTGAGCATTCTTGCTCAAGTTATAGGAACTTCCATTTAGTAAGTGACCATGAATACTTTCTTGGTCATACTTGTTTGAGGGCATCAAGACCTTCACAAAGGAGGTCTTAGATTCTTTTGAGTCCTTGACCTTTCCCTTAGTGATGCTAGTAGATGCCTCCTTGTTGAAACCAACACCTCTCATGTCATGAGAGTTGAAGGTGTCAATAATAGGCAGCACTGTCTTGGGCTTGGAGAACTTGGCCACTAGCAACTTCTCTATGAGGAGCTTTTCTTCAAGATCCTTAATGATCTTGTTCTTGTGGCTTATGGTGCCCACATGGATGATTGACATTCCCCTTAGCTTGCCAATCTCCTTGCTCATTAGAGCTAGCTGGGTAGCATGCTCAATGCACTCAGATTTTGATTGCTTTAGGGAATTAATCTCTTGGGCTTGCCTCTTGGCAAGCTTTTTGCTCTTTTTCAGAGCTTCCAGGAGTGCACCATACCTATCAATCAATTGATTGACATCCTCCTCAGAGTCTGATTCACTTCCAACTTTAGATGGAGGAGATTCAGATTCTGGACCTGTTTCATAATCAGAAGAGGAAATGCAGTGTATTAATACCTGCTCATGTTCTGAATTGCTGTGGCTGTCCTCATTTTCAGTTATAGCCATCAGCCCATGGTCTTCTAGAGAGATCTCATCCTCCTCTACATCACTATCTGAATGTGATAGAGGGGCCCTGATTCCTATCCTGGCAGCAGGACAGTCTTCTTCTTCCTGATCAGCAAACAGCCCCAAGTAGGCTTCCTCCTCACCATCTGAATCTGAAGATGAAGATTCAGATTCACTCCAGCTCTAGCCTTTCTTAGCTAGGAAGGATTTTTCTCACTTCCTCTCCTTCTGGTGATGAGGCTTCTTGTCACCTCTTTCCTTTCTCTTGACTGGGCAGTCAGCAATGACATGTCCATGCTTACTACAGCAATAGCAAATTATGTTAGTTGAAACATGTTTACTAGTTTTAGAGTCATACCTGTCCCCTTTGGGATGTTGCCTCTCAGATCTGTAATGATCCTTCTTGGGATGAGAAGAGGAGGAAGGTTTGTTCTTCCATTGTTTCCTCTTGATCATCTTCTTGAACTGCCCTGTGAAGGCAGCAAACTCCTCATCAGAAGAGGAGCTGTCTGATTTGCTGCTCTCAGATTTTTCAGATTCAGCAGCCTTTCTTGGAGGTGACTGCACTCTATCCTTGTTCCTATTAGAGCTTTCAGGTTTGAGAGCAACAGATCTCTTCCTTGTGTGAGCCCTGGAGGAAGAGTCCTCCTCCTTTCTTGCAGAAAGCTGCATCTCATATGAGAGCAGTTTCCCAAACAGTGTATGGGTGGGGGTTTCTCCAAGTCTTGCCCCTTCCCTGATTGCACAGATTTTAGTGTCCCATTCTCTAGTTAGAGATCTAAGGAACTTGTCATTAAGTTCATAATCTGTGAACACCCTTCCATAGGTTCTTAGTTCATTTACAATCCTAAAGAACCTTTCATAGCACATGGAGATATTCTCCTGGCTCAGCTGTCTGAAGGCTTCATACTCCTGATTGAGGAGTGACTTTCTATCATCCCTTACTTCAGCTGTTCCCTCCATATAGACAACCAATGTGTCCCACATTTCCTTGGCAGTTTGGCAGTGTACCAAGTTCTGAAATGTAGTGTCATCAATGGCATTTACTATTATGTTTTGGGCTCTCTTGTCCATAATGTACAGTGCTATCTCATCATTGGTCAGTTCAGAAAATACCTTAAGTACTTTTCTAGTAAGGTCAATAGTGGAGACTTTCTCAAAGGTATAAGGACCATTTTTGACAGTCAAAAAGATCCTTGGGTCTGATGCTTCCATGAATAGCCTTACCCTTTGCTTCCATATGCCAAAGTTTTCTTTGGAGCATATAGGCAACTTCATTGACCCCAACTCCTTCTTCATTCCACTGTTGGCCATTTGATTTCAGATTTGACTACTCCTGTATAGGATCTGATCAGACTGTTAAGTCCTTTTGATCAACCTAGCTCTGATACCACTTGATAGTTTATATAGGTGTAGTCAATAATACCTAGAGGGGGGGGGGGGGTGAATAGGTTTTACTTATTTTCTTTGTTTAAACCTAATGTTTCTATCTGCAGAAAACACAATCACAGAAAGCACATAAGGATGTATAGAGGTTCCTCAAGACAGGGTGTCTTGAGTAGTCCTCTTTCCCCCTTCACCTTTCTAACAATGAGTTAGACAAGGCCACAAACTCCAATCTCGGCTCCTTGAGCTTACACCACAAGTTCCTCAGAACTTTTCAGATCAAGAGTGATCCTACCTCAGGCACAGCAGCCCTACACTCAGGCTCAGCAGCCCTACACCTCAGGATCAGCAGCCCTACACCTAAGGCTCAATAGCCCTACACCTCAGGCTCAACAGCCCTACACCTCAGGCTCAACAGCCCTACACCTCAGGCACAGCAGCCCTACAGCTCAGAGTTATGAACTCCTACCACTCAGAAATCCCACAGATTTCCTACCTCAGACCTATCAAGAAGTCCTACCACTCAAGCTGTCAATACAGCTTTACACACAGGCTCAACAGCCTTTTACTCAGGCAACAATGCCTTACAAAGATATAATAGAGTTTGAGCTAGATACAAAAGACAAAAGGTTTACTCTTAGGTCTTCTGAATCCTTTCTTCAGATCTGAAAACAATAGCTTCAGATTTGTATCACCTTGATCTTCTCCTTCAGTAGAGCAGAAGATCAACTTGCCCTTCTTGAGTTTGTACAGGAAGAGCTATCTAATCTTCCTTAGAAGATTAACTTCAGCTGTAGAGAACGACTTCAACTGGCTGAAACGTGAATGCTCGATTGCAGCGTACAACAAAGGCTTTCTCAATCGAACAATGCTTGTTGTTGTGCCCTAGCTTCTTCTTTTATACCTCCAGAAGGCTTCAACAGCTATATCGATCCTCCTGACACAGTATGGGACAGATTGGACTTGCTTTTCCCTCTCAATTGTCCTTTGCGCCAAAGGCAGATCCCGTCATCACATTTGGATCTGTCTCAGCGGTTGGGCTGAGATGGCATCCAGTCTCAGCGGTTGGGCTGAGACAGCTTCCAGTCTCAGCGGCAGCTCCAGTCACCTTCTCAGCGGTTGCTCCAGTCTCCTTCTCAGTGGATCCGCTGAGACGGCTCCTCATCTCAGCGGTTCTGACCCTTCGTCTGAGCGGTTATGCTGAGACAGATCTTCATCTCCCTGTAGATGATTTCTTCTTATCTAAGGCCATGTTTGGCCCTTCCTTTTGAGTTACCTGTGCCTGTATATCCTACACAAGTGTAGCTTTGTTAAATACAATATGGTCTTAGTATTGAGAGTGATGTCTCTTCAAATCAAGGTAATATTGAGGGCAATATTCCCAACAGATTTCATCTGGATTCCACTCACCTTCTTTGCAAAAAGAAAGATTTTCATAAGAAATTTATTTATGAATAAACTGTACAGAGTAATTTAAGGAAATTCTTTATGAAGAAATTATATATATAGTTTTATAAAGAAATTTATATGGAATTACTTGTAAGAAATTCTTTTATAAGCTAAGTAAACATTTTATACAAAAATAATTAAAGATTTTATCCAACGCGACCTTCCGAAAGCTCGAGACGAACAAAGACGACACTCTAAGACGGTAACGCCCTCGCCATGACTGAATTAACGATTTAAATAAAAATAAAAAATTCTGGGGCGTTACAACCACCCCTCCTACAAGAAATTTTCACCCCAAAACTTTACAACACAAGCGCTAATCGAGGAAACAAGGAAAAGATAGAATTTTACCAGGAGAAACACTTGCCAAAAGGAACTAAACGAACAGATGAGGGTAAGATTTCCTCATCGCAGATTTCAGCTCTCAGGTTGCGCTTCGGACATCTTGATTTCTCCAGAGAACTTTCACCATAGGAATCGTCTTCCTATGCAAAACCCGATCCTGCGTTTCCAAAATACGGATAGGCTCCTTAACATACGACAAATTGGGTTGCAGCTGGGGCACGGAGTCTAGGACATGCCGGTCACTAAGCACACACTTTCGCAATTGGCTCACATGAAACACATCGTGAACACCAGGAAACGAAGCAGGCAATTCCAGTCTATACACAGACACTCTGATGTGCTCAACAATCTTGAAAGGTCCCACATACCTGGGATCCAACTTACGATTCTTCCCAAATCTCTTAACACCAGGCATCGGAGAAACCTTCAAGAAAACCATGTCTCCGACTGAAAACTCTAGGTCAGCCCATCACCAATTAGCGTACTTTTCATAGCGCTCCTGCACCACACAAAACTTCTTACGAAACGGAGACACAGCAACGCTCATCTCCTCCAGGGCCTCTGGACATAACAACGGCCTTTCACCCACTTCAACCCAAAACCGGGGGTCCGGCAACACCTCCCATACAGAGCTTCAAAACGGGCCATCTGCAGGCTTTCTTGATTGCTATTATTGTAAGCAAACTCCATGAGCCCAAGACGCTCATCCCAAGCCCCTCCATGATCCAGAACATAACATCTAATCATATCCTCCACGATTTGACTCACCCTTTCTGTCTGCCCATTAGTCTGCGGATGATAAGTGGTAGAATATCTGAGATTGGTGCCTAAGGCTCCCTGCAAACTCTGCCAAAAATGGGACATATACCTGGAATCCCGATCTGACACAATGCTTACCGGCACACCATGCAATCTAATAACTTCTTGCAAATAAAGCGATGCAATCTTTTCCATAGAATAACCAATCTTATAAGGAACGAAATATGCACACTTGGTCAACCTATCAACGATCAACGACACAACATCATGCTCTCGGGGATACTTCAGTAGACCGGTAATGAAATCCATAGAGATACTCTCCCACTTCCAAGTTAGAATATCCAGAGGCGTCAACTTACCTCCAGGTCTTTTATGATCTGCCTTGACGCGCTAACAGTATAATATTTAGACACGAACTTCGCAATATCATTCTTCATACCTGACCACAAAACAATTTGCTTCAGATCGCGGTACATTTTCGTAGAACCAGGGTGGTAGGCAAGGCTAGAATCTTGAGCTTCATCACAAATCTTTGCCTGAATCTCATCAACAGCGGGAACACAGAATCTACCACGATATCTTAAGGTACTATCTTCATCAATCGAGAAATCCAGCAACTCTCCCTTTTCGGTCATGACTCGAAGATGCTGCAGGTCTGGATCATCATTCTTATGTAACCTCGTAAGAGTAATCCAAGAAGGATCTTCAACTTTCACACTAGACGGCCCAACTACAGGCTTCATAGCTATATCCATCAAATAAAACTCCTCCACTAGAGATTGCACAAAGAGATTAAAGACATAAGCTGACTTCCTACTCAACGCATCAACTACCACATTCGCCTTGCCTAGATGATAAAGAATTTCCACTTCATAATCCGCAACATACTCCATCCATCTGCGCTGACGCAAGTTAAGCTCCTTCTGAGAGAAAACATAAATCAAGCTCTTATGGTCTGAATAGATCTTGCAGGACACTCCATACAACAGATGCCTCCACAACTTCAAAGCATATATCACAACTGTAAATTCCAAATCATGTGTTGGGTAATTTCTTTCATGAACCTTCAATTGCCTAGACCCGTACACAATCACTCTCCCTTCTTGCATCAGAACACAGCCGGGACCAACTCGAGACGCATCCACATAAACTGCAAACTCTAAATTTTCAGTAGGCAGAGCCAAGACAGGGGTATAACACAACTTCCTCTTCAACTCTTGAAAAGCTTCTTCACACTCATAACTCCAAACAAAAGTTGCGTTCTTCTGAGTAAGGTTAGTCAATGGCGCTAACAACACTGAAAATCCTTGCACAAACCTTCGATAATACCTCGCTAACCCGAAGAAACTTCTTATTTCCTTCGGCGAGGCCGGTCTCTTCCATTCCAAGATCGCAGAAATCTTTATCAGGTCCACAGAAATCCCCTCTTTACTCACGACATGGCCCAAAAAAGATACCTAAGAAAGCCAGAATTCATACTTGCTCAATTTGACATACAACTTATGCTCTCTCAAAGTTGATAGAACCAAACGCAAATGCAGAGCATGATCCTCAGCGCTCCGCGAAAACACAAGCACATCATCGATAAACACCACAACAAACTGATCCAGAAAGTCTTTGAATACTCTGTTCATCAAATCCATGAAGGCAGATGGCGCATTTGTCAACCCAAAAGACATTACCAAGAACTCAAAATGTCCATACCGGTATCAAAAAGTAGTACGCGACATATCTGACTCCCGAATCCTCAATTAGTGATATCCTGAACGGAGATCAATCTTCGAGTAAACACAGCTACCCCGCAACTGATTGACCAAATCATCAATTTGCGGCAACGGGTATTTGTTCTTGATTGTCACTTTATTCTGTTGGGAAAAACCCCTTTTGATTTAACTTAACAAATTACTTAAAAGTGATTTTATCTACTAGGATTAAAATTACCCATTGTATAGTGAGGGTAATATGGTCATTAGATGTCTTAGGATGTCACACCCAACATAGGGTGTCAGGACCAGATCAAGGGAAGCAAAATTGGGCTAAGTTAATATTTACGTCGAATAGAATTCGACGTAAAATCGAGTCCATATCGACGCTGCTCTGACTAGAAGTCCAAGTGGTCCAACCTTCTATCGAAGTAACTTAAGTCGACGCTACGTCAAATAGATATCGACGTAGAGGTCAGGGACCTGTTGAAGCAATTGGAGAAGTCGACGCAGCTTCTACTTCAACTCGACGCAGAAGAGGTTATCTGTCGAATCCATCTAAAGTCGATGCAACATCGACTTCATCTCGACGCAGAAGATGTAGTCAGAGCCAGGCAAATCAACTCGACGTACACGTCGATAAGATGTCGACGCAACGTCTACTTGCAGAGTTCAATCAAAGCAGAGATGAAATCGAAGCTGCTTCTATAAGAACTCGAAGTTGCGTCGATATGAGAAGAAATGAATTCGACGCTACATCGAATACAGTCTAAAAAAGTATATCTTTTCAGCTGTCTTTCTAATCCTTCTTTCATGGCCCACATCCTTCAAGACCGTTCCCCAACGGCTCAATAATTGTCTGAAATGGAAAGGAGCATTAAAGAAGAAGATAAAAAGATTTCTTGGAAACATATTCTTTCCAGATGTATGGGCCGAGAGTTAAAGAGGGAAGAAAGAAAAAGTGATAAGTAGATTACCTTATCAAGGCATATCAAAAAGGGAAAGGAATTTGAATTGGAAGAAGGAAGGATAAAAAGAGAAGAGAAGACAGAGGCAGACAAGACATTAATCACCATCAGCTGTCTCCTTCATTTTCTAGGGCTCCTTCTTCTTCTCCCTCTCTCAGGAACTCTAATAGAGAAAACGAAAAGGAAAGGAAGGCTTTGTTGTTCTTCATCAAATAAAACAGAGAATCTGAAAGCTGCTCTTTAACACAATCTCATAGCAGCCAGATCATAATCTGAAGAAGAAAGGATCTGATAATACAAAGCTTCTGCAAATCATCACTATCAAAAGCAGGGGCTAATCAAGAGCAGATCCTTTGGAACAACTCATTGGCTGATCTTCATACAACCATCTTCAAGAATTCTGAGAACAGAATTCCTTCAACCTTCTCCCTTCTTCTTTCTTATTATGTAAAAGATTTTTATTAATCCCTCTTCAAAGGATTCAGTGGTTCAAGATCTCCTTATCAAAAGATCTGGTGGTTCATGATCTCCTTATCAAAAGATCATTGGTTCTAAGAGTCTTCTGATCAAAAGACTCAGGCATAGTGGTGCATTCCTACCAAGTGGTAGAAGGGAGGACTACCCACATTTTGGGGAACCTTTATAAAATTCATTATGTCTATGCTGTCTAGTCTTTTATTCTGCAATTTATTTCCTGCATTCTTTATTCTGCCTGGTTTGTTAAGCATAACTCCTGATGAGTCCTGATCATATACACTTTTATGGACTCATCTGGGCCGTTTTTCTAGTCATTTCACCGCACTTTAGCCCTGTTATAGTTCATATTGATCAATCCATGCTAGGTGCACATCTAGGCCCATTTTGGTGTGATTTTCGTGCTTATTATCATTAGTAGTATTCATGTGCTGTCAAGTGCCACTTTCAGTGGCTAGATTTGTGGTTGTGCCTGGAATAGGAGTCGTGCGAGTGTTCCCGGTGCAATTCTGCACAGGAACACTGCGCACGATCACCGGTTCTATTGCGCACGACCACTGGTCGTGCGCCACTGATCGTGTGCACTTGACCCTTTTTTTATGAGTTCTGTTTGGTGCAGTGCGCACGACCATCAATGCCAGCGCGCACGACCACCGGTCGTGCGCCACTGCTCGTGCGCATTTGCCATTAAATTTCCGAGTTCTGTTTGCTGTAGTGCGCACGACCACCGGACGTGCGCCACTGTTTAATTCCAGCGCCTATAAATTCCCTGCTCGCGATTTAGGTCAAGAGCCCGCCGTATTCCGCCTTTTTCTGCTCCAGTTCGTCCGACTTCGCCCCTCCATCGCCGCCCACCATCGGGAGATGCTCCGGGCTTGCTCTTCATGCCAATCTTGAGCCGGAGTTTCCTCTCGGCCTCCTCCTTCATCCAAGAGCTTCAAAGAGAGATCTAGCCGCCATCTCCATCGAGCAAGAGGAAGTTTGCAACCTCTACCGGATCGTGACACGAAGAAGACGGGTCCATTGGAGAGTCGTGACAGCTCTCTCTACCCCGGACGTAGTTGCGGACCGAGCTTGGACGCGGATTGACAACCCGGCGATTCCAACCTTGAATCTACAACGAGTCTTCGGATTCGGTCGATTTCTTGCCTTATTCTTCTCTTATTGATTGTTGTAATAGCTAGATTTATATATTTTGATGAAGTGGCACTTAGACTTGCTTCTATTTATATAGATTTCATGTTTGTGTGAAATGTTTTTGTGGTCTATGTGTTTATGAGGAGCGCCACCATCCATTTTTCACTTCACCACCGCGTTCGTGTGCCGCACTAGCAATTGCTAGTGGCGTGCTTGTCGAAGAGGTGCTTGCGACCCTCACTCCGCTAGCCTACTCGTCCACCCGCCTACCGAAGCGTGGCATCGCGGCCCACATTCCATCCCGCCTAACGAAGCAGCGCGCTCAAGGCCTGCATAGTTCGATCCGTTTGCCTACTCGTCCATCCGCCCTTTCGACGCAGCGCGCTCAAGGCCTGCCTAGTCTCCATCCCGCCAAGCGAAGCATTGCATAGCGGCATTGCATAGGAGTAGTTGATAGCTTTTATTTTATTTTCCAAAAGCCAACCCAACTCCCCCGCATTCCATCCGATTTAAGGACTTCAATCTCAAGTCCTTCCTCGAAACCTAAACTCCACCTTACTGTGTTCCTTGAGAGATTCGATACTCGGGGATTACTCCTCGTTTTATATTACTTGAACGATCGGTACACTGCCGTTTCGTGTCGCAGTCGAGCTACCGCCTATAGCGGTGTGTGAGATTTGCGCCATCAAGTTTTTGGCGCCGTTGCCGGGGAACACAGTCGTGTGAGTTTTCTTGAGAGGGAGACGAGAGATAGTTGTTCTTTCTTTGTGTTTAGCCGCATTTCTATTTTTTTTGTTTTGCCTTTAATCTTCTGTTGTTTTCCTTTATTTCGTCTTTCCCTATTTTAAAGTTTTAGGCAAGTTTAATCTAAGGAGCTTTATCAGTTGTGTGGATTTTCCTTGCAAAGAATTCCCGCTTCATTTTATCTGCTTTAATTGTCAAATATGTCATCATGGGATATTTCACCTAGCTTTAATGATAAGATGGTTTATTATATAGACCAAATGAATGAGTTGAATGCTAGGCAGTGTAGGAACATTGTTTGCTTGTTGTGTCGAGGAGAGGGTCATGAATTGAAGGACTGTCCTAGTCTTTTCAAGCCTGACCGCCACTCCTCCACTCAGGACAACATTGTCCCTATCGCTCATTCTTTCCCCATGGAGGCAATTGTGCCCTCTACCCCTGAGCTTGTCTCGTGCACGGACTCCTCACTCCCTGTTTATGGCTTCACTCCCAGTGATGATGATCACTCATCTGTTGGCCAACAAGGAGAGGAATGGGAGCTCCTAGATGCACCTGAGTATGATGAGGAAAGTATTCTTTCCATCGGGGAGGCTTTAGCGGATCTTTTTGCGGAGGAACCGAATATTTTTGTCCCTCCAGTTTCTTTGCAAGATTTTTCTACACATATTCTTTATGATCCTATCGAAGTAAAGGAGCTGGGTGATGCTTCTGACTCGGAGGGTGCTCCAAAGTGGGATGAGGATGTCATTTTCCCTGAGGGGGAGAATGAATACTTTGAACACGATGATGCACCTCGGTGGGATGAGGAGGATACTCTCTCTGATGAGGAGGTTTGCACTTCTTCATGGGACGAGGAGGTCCAAATCACCACTGAGGCTCCTGAGTTCTCAAGTCCCCCTTGCTATGATATTTACGATGATGATAGTGATCTACCCTTGGATCTTGCTGGGAGTGAGACCGGGACCACTCCCCCGATTTTTGATTATTTTTGTCATTCTTCTCTTTTATTTCCTGACCCCCCTTCTTCATCTGAGCCTGTGCAGGTTGAGTCTTCACAGGTACATCAGGAGGACTTGGAGCATGATGCTCAAGTCAAGGATGAGTGTATCCTCACATGTGAGGAGGTTGACCCCTCCTCCATAGAGGAAGCTCCACTCATTGCCTTTTCCTCCTGCTGCCTCCCTGTTGACGATACCTTGCTAGGCAAGGATGTGTTTTGTGAGATGAGTGAGGACCAGGACTCCTCCTTTTCTTACATTCTCTACCCTCTACCTGTGAGGAGCAGGTATCTATATTTAGGTAGAGGGGTGACTGTTCTGTCTCCGTATCGGTACCCGTTACCGATGCGCATATTAGAACAGTTACCTGTGCACTTTTCTTTTCATAGGCCTATAAGCTAGAACTGTACAAAATCTGAATAAGTCGTGCTGGGATGACAATAACCCCAGTAGTTATCTTACTTTTCATGCATTTTATTTTATGCAATCCTGTTTAGTTAGCTGTAGTATTGTAGTTTATCTTTTTCTGTTTCTTTTGTTTTGCGGAGCTGACCCCTGCAGGTACTTCTTCTGGATGGCGGATGCTGCAGCTTAGTCGTGGTTTAAACGCCAATCTTCTGGTGTGCTCATTTCTGAGCACTGGGTACTCTCTTTCCCTAGCTTTTTCTGATTTTTATGTCATATATTCTGTGGAGTGTTTAGTTTAAGTCTGGGGGAGAGCAGTTTTTGCACCCACTCACGTGCGCTCATACATTGCATGCCAGAAGTATTTTATTTTCAGTTTTATTATTTGTTCATTTTCATTGCACACCACAGCACCCACTTGAGCGCGTACTCGTCTGTATGCGTGCTCTGTAGTGAATTTAATTCTTCTGCTTATTTGGGGAAGTCTAGGTGATGGCTTAGGACTATGCAGCAGAGTAAAATGTTGACTCTAGTAGTGCTCCTAGTCGAGTGCTCGGTTGCATAGAAATTTGTGTAGATTAGATTTCTTTTTATACTATGGTTTTATATTTTTCTCTATTAGTGTAAATGTTGTTTACTCTACTCAAATGGTGAATCCGGTGTGAATCAAACGGTAGCATAGGGATGTGTGTGAACGATCGCTAGATTCGTATTGCTTGAGTCGGGAGAAAGGAGAATCTTTCTCGGTGGCTAGAACTTGCCCCAAGCGATTCTTGAAGCATGGGTATACGGTTAGTCAATGGTGTGAATGTGATATAGGCCATCATCTTGGCCTGGTTGAGCCTTTGTGCCATTCCTATCATCATTTCCTCGCTAGCCCAGTTGTGCCTACCCCATTCTTTTGGTTCAGCCCCACTATTGTTCACCAAAGCCTAAACTCCAATCCTAGTCGCACACCCAAAAAGCAAGCATTTTGTTTAAATTTCAAATTGGTGGTGTTGATTGTGGTAGTATATTGTGAAAATGTGGTTGTGCATCTTTGAAAATTTGCTGAAATTGTTAAAGAAAGAAAAAGGAAAGAAGAAAAAGATTTGAAAAGAAAAAGAAGAATGAAAAGTTTAATTGAAAAAAAATCTGTTTGAGATTTATGTTTGGGAGTAGGCGGTGCACGCACCCATGCTGTTAAGTCCAAGTCTGGGGGTGTTGTGTACCCGCATGTTTGTGTGGTGAATGAGGATAGTTTCCTGCATTAGCTCATTTGGGTTTAGTGCTTTAGCCGTCGTTTTTATCTTTGTTTTTCCTCACCTAAACCCAAGCCCCATTTAAAACCTAAAGTCCTATTGATTCACGCATTTGAGTCAAACCAGTGCCGTGGAGAGAATGTGACCGGGCAAGCCTATGGTCACCGACACCGATGGATTTCAGTGGAGTTTTTCCCGCATCCCGATCTTGGGCAATGCTCGTCTTAGCGTTTAGTTTACTTTCTCCGTATGCATGACCGAACGATTCACCGCTGTTCACCATTTTGAGTAGTTGTAATATGCTTTTACTCTTTTAGAAATATATAAACTGTTTATATAATCAGAAATCTTCTCTACTATTCTTCTTATGCACGTGAGCATGCGACTTCGCATGGTACTCTGTATTGTAGTTTTAAGCCATCTACTGTTCTTTCCTAGTTCGCTTAGAATTTGTTTGCTCGGGACGCGCAAACAGTTAAGTCTGGGGGTGTGATGAGTCCTGATCATATACACTTTTATGGACTCATCTGGGCCGTTTTTCTAGTCATTTCACCGCACTTTAGCCCTGTTATAGTTCATATTGATCAATCCATGCTAGGTGCACATCTAGGCCCACTTTGGTGTGATTTTCGTGCTTATTATCATTAGTAGTATTCATGTGCTGTCAAGTGCCACTTTCAGTGGCTAGATTTGTGGTTGTGCCTGGAATAGGAGTCGTGCGAGTGTTCCCGGTGCAATTCTGCACAGGAACACTGCGCACGATCATCGGTTCTATTGCGCACGACCACTGGTCGTGCGCCACTGATCGTGTGCACTTGACCCTTTTTTTATGAGTTCTGTTTGGTGCAGTGCGCACGACAATCAATGCCAGCGCGCACGACCACCGGTCGTGCGCCACTGCTCGTGCGCCACTGCTCGTGCGCATTTGCCATTAAATTTCCGAGTTCTGTTTGCTGTAGTGCGCACGACCATCAACTCCAGTGCGCACGACCACCGGTCGTGCGCCACTGTTTAATTCCAGCGCCTATAAATTCCCTGCTCGCGATTTAGGTCAAGAGCCCGCCGTATTCCGCCTTTTTCTGCTCCAGTTCGTCCGACTTCCCCCTCCATCGCCGCCCACCATCGGGAGATGCTCCGGGCTTGCTCTTCACGCCAATCTTGAGCCGGAGTTTCCTCTAGGCCTCCTCCTTCATCCAAGAGCTTCAAAGAGAGATCTAGCCGCCATCTCCATCGAGCAAGAGGAAGTTTGCAACCTCTACCGGATCGTGACACGAAGAAGAAGGGTCCATTGGAGATTCGTGACATCTCTCTCTACCCCGGACGTAGTTGCGGACCGAGCTTGGACGCGGATTGACAACCCGGCGATTCCAACCGTGAATCTACAACGAGTCTTCGGATTCGGTCGATTTCTTGCCTTATTCTTCTCTTATTGATTGTTGTAATAGCTAGATTTATATATTTTGATGAAGTGGCACTTAGACTTGCTTCTATTTATATAGATTTCATGTTTGTGTGAAATGTTTTTGTGGTCTATGTGTTTATGAGGAGCGCCACCATCCATTTTTCACTTCACCACCGCGTTCGTGTGCCGCACTAGCAATTGCTAGTGGCGTGCTTGTCGAAGAGGTGCTTGCGACCCTCACTCCGCTAGCCTACTCGTCCATCCGCCTACCGAAGCGTGGCATCGCGGCCCGCATTCCATCCCGCCTAACGAAGCAGCGCGCTCAAGGCCTGCATAGTTCGATCCGTTTGCCTACTCGTCCATCCGCCCTTTCGACGCAGCGCGCTCAAGGCCTGCCTAGTCTCCATCCCGCCAAGCGAAGCATTGCATAGCGGCATTGCATAGGAGTAGTTGATAGCTTTTATTTTATTTTCCAAAAGCCAACCCAACTCCCCCGCATTCCATCCGATTTAAGGACTTCAATCTCAAGTCCTTCCTCGAAACCTAAACTCCACCTTACTGTGTTCCTTGAGAGATTCGATACTCGGGGATTACTCCTCGTTTTATATTACTTGAACGATCGGTACACTGCCGTTTCGTGTCGCAGTCGAGCTACCGCCTATAGCGGTGTGTGAGATTTGCGCCATCAACTCCTTAGAGTAATTTATTGTTAAACACGGTTAGGATAGAAATATTTTAAAATTCTATTCACCCCCCCCTCTAGAGGAATCTCATAGGCACACTGTGCACTTTCATATTCAACTCCCGATAGTCAATGCACAACCTCATCGATCCATCCTTCTTCTTTACAAACAGAACAGGGGCACCCCAAGGCAAAGAGATAGGCCTAATGAAGCCACACTGCAAAAGCTCATCCAACTGGGTACGTAGCTCCTCCAACTCACGTGGCGCCATACAATAGGGTGCCTTTGCAATCGGACGAGCACCGGGCTTAAGGTATATAACAAACTCTACCTCACGCTCATGAGGAAGACCATGAATACTGGTGGGAAACACATCTGGAAACTCTTGCACCACTGAAATACCTTCAACCTGAGGTACCCTACAAGTAGTTTCTAAAATAGAATTAAGGTAGGCACAACCACCAGAGTCCAAATATCTCTAAGCACACATGGCAGAGATAATCAGGGAATCCTAACGTGGAAAACCATACACACTCAGGGGCTGTCCATTAGAAGATCCAAGCGCTTAGTCTTGCATTGGATGACAGCATTATTTTTGGATAACCAATCCATGCCCAAAATCACGTCGAAGTCTTCCAACTCTAACACCTTGAGATCGACAACAACTGGGAACCCTCCTAACAGAATCGAACACTTCTTGACACTCTGGTTTGCTACCACAGAATCACTGGACGGAAAACAGACGCAGAGCGGCTCGCCGACTTGATCAACAATCCTGCGATGACGGTCAACGAACTTTTTCGCAACAAAAGAATGGGTGGCACCCGAATCAATGAGAATACGTACCCATCGATTCCTTACCTTAAACTCGCCTAAAGAACTAACACGACACAATGCTAACGCAAAATCAAAAGAGTCATACAAGAGAAGCTAACGACTAGACCGAAAACTAACCTGAGATCACTTGGGTAGAACATTGGGCTTCTTCCTTAGTCACGACATTCAACACAGCTTTTCCCCGATCCATGTGCTGTTGTTGCTGCTGCGGCGGCGACAATGCCTAAAGAGGAACAGTATGACTAACTAGCTGGAACTACGGGCATTGAGACTTCATATGCCCTTTCTGACCGCACTAGAAGCACAATCTATCCTTCGCCCGGCAGCGGGCAGCCTTATGCCCATTTCAACCACAGTGCAAGCACACCTTCTCTTTAGACCAGCAGTGGCCGCATCATGCCCCTTCCGCTTGCATGACCCACAGGTAACCTCACCTTTCGACTCACCTTGGATTGCTAGCACTTGAAGTTGCCTCTGCATGGCCAAACGCTTAAAGCACTTCTCGAACGGGTGACCCAGGCGGCCAAAAACTGCACGATGGCCCACCCTTTTTGCTTGGAGCTGGGATAATGCTCTCCTCACCTTTTTTGCTTTGCTTTCCTTAACCCTTTTCCACGGTTCTTGGCATTATCAATCGCCTCAACTTTCAGGGAAGCTTCTACCGCATCTAAAAAGGTCTCAGATTGGTAAGCGCAAGCTAGCTGCCGAATCTCGCTGCGGAGACCTACCACAATATGTCGAGTTGATTTGCTTTAAGTGAAGAAAATAGGAGGCACCAAAGGAGCGAGAGGAACCGGCTCAGGCTGGCCTACCACAGGATTCTGCACCCTCGGCTGCTGCCCAGCGGCGGCAATCAACAACATATGAATTTGCGATTGCATTGCGACCAACTGCCTTGACAGAGCCTCATTACTTTGTCGCAGCCTTTCAATCACAGCCTCACTCTGCACACCTGAAGACTCGCCCTCAGATTGGGGGGGTCAACCTTGTCACAACATGCTTCAACAACATATCTATACATACGAACAAACAACTCATCAAAACCCTAACTTAGAACTAGAACTACTCCACTTAGATCAGACCATACAATAAAGACACCTGCTCTTGCTGCTTCATTGCTCTGGGAAGTTTGATAAATGATGTCATGCTTTAATTTTAGGATGATATACTATCATTCTGTGAGTCTTGTGCATATCATATGTTTGCATGAATGTTTAAATTTCCATTTCAATGTGTGTACGAGTGTCATCATATAAATCTTTAGCTTGACACAGGTACTTATGCGATGTTATGATGTGCATATGGTGCTATTCATTCTAAGAAAGCCTTAATGCATGTCATGAGCGGCATACACATAAAATATTATGCATCCCATACTACATAATATCGCATGTAACGAAATGAAAAATCTAATGGAATATCCATGTGATGATTGGTATGCATCTCATACTACATAATAGTCACATGTTGCTATGTCTATGAGAATCCATATACAAACACATATTATGCATCCCATACTACATAATATGCCCCATATATTTCTGTCATGCTTATGAGTGTAGTGTTCATGCCTCGGCCAAGACATACGGATGACACTTTGGTGTGTGTATGCAATGAATCAAGATTCTAAAAAAGGAAACGAATGTCCGTTCGACTAAACCGTCTAACGAACCAAACGTGCAAAACCAACCTTCCTCTGATACCAACTGTCACAACCCGCATTTTACCTCATACATAAATATATACTCAGAGTCGGGGAAAACACGGGATGTTATGCCACATCTGGTAGGGGACAACTACCGACGCTTAGGCCTCTTTAATGCAAAAATTATCTTTCCAAAAAGATATATTTAAAGTTTTAGAGTTGAAGTAAGTTTATCTTCGAGACCGTGTCCCTCGGCCCAGTGGATCACTAGTCCACCCGTAAAAATATATTAATACGCAGCATAAAATACTTTCATTTTATCTTAAGAGGGCACAACAACCAAGAGAATATCCCGAGGGCATGTAATTTCCTAAGTTTAGTTTACATAGAAGTTTTTCGTATACACAGTTTAAAGTAGATGATACTCATATAAAACCATGCTATGAAATTGAAATGCAATTTTCTTACTACTTAAAATACATATCATGCAACCTAACATAAAACATTCCTAGAGAGCAAATAATCATCAGCAAGATGTACCAGCAGAGCAGCAAAAATTAACAGTATACAACTAGAAACTACTATGGGCGTCAACATGCTGACACGAACTCATAGAGAAACATGAGAAAGTCTACAAATAAACAAAAGAGCTCCTCACCGAGGAGAGAGGAAGGCACCACCTTCAAGATCCTGGGAGAAACCTCCTGTCCACCAGCTCAGCTACAAACCTAGACCTGAGGCATTTCAAAGAAAGGAATGCATCAGCCCAAAAAAAGGGGAGCAAGAAAGCCACACAAAAAGCTAGGTAGGATTACCAGATAGCAAGAGAAAAATAGGAGTAAAATGCACCAATAAAGTCAGCTCAAAAAGCCAGAACAAGGGGGAACTAGCACCAAGCGGGCTTAACCAACCACGTGTCCGTCCCTGCAGATCAGAGGTGATGGTCAAACTGATCAAAGCCAACCACTTGTCTGTTAGTGCGGCTTAGAGGTGATGGTCAAACTGATCAAGGCCAACCACTTGTCTATCAGTGCGGCTCAGAGGTGTTGGTCAAACTAATCAAGGGCAACCACTTGTTCGTCAGTGCAGCTCAGAGGTGATGGTCAAACTGATCAAGGCCAACCACTTGTCCGTCAGTGCGGCTCAGAGGTGATGGTCAAACTGATCAAGGCCAACCACTTGTCCGTCCATGCGGCCCAGCGGTGATGGTCAAACTGATCAATCGCACAATAATGTTTAACATTACCATCTTACCATATCACAACAAGAACTCACCCTCCGAAAATTATTCGACGAATTACACTTCAATCGACGAATTTACTTATACTCAGCGGGTTGCACGAGTTCACTCGACGATATGACTTAACCACTTGAGATTAATCGACAAATTTTAGTTACACTCAGCAGATTACACGAGTTCACTCGATGAATCTACTTCACTCGACGAATTTACTTGCACTCAGTGGGTTGCATGAGTTCACTCGACGAATTGACTTAACCACTCGAGATGACTCGATGAATTTTACTTACACTCAGCAGATTACAAGTGTTCACTCGACGAATCTACTTCACTCGACGAATTTACTTGCACTCAGCGGGTTACATGAGTTCACACGACAAATTGACTTAACCACTCGAGATGACTCAACGAATTTAACTTAATCACTCGAGATGACTCGACGAATTTTACTTACACTCAGCAGATTACATGAATTCACTCAACGAATCTACTTCACTCAACGAATTTACTTGCACTCAGCGGGTTATATGAGTTCACTCGACGATTTGACTTAACCACTCGAGATGACTCGACGAATTTTACTTACACTCAGTAGATTACACGAGTTCACTAGACGAATTGACTTATAGCCTTTCTGTTCTAGTCTGCTAATAGCGGGATTCCACCTTTTGCTTTTGCTATACGCACCCCAAATTGGTCTGCTAACAACCAAACTCCGCTGTTCTGGAGGGCTATTGGCAGCCCATCAAGGGTATCAGGGTAAATTCACATGTAGACCCCTGCTGGGTGAGTGGCCCGTGAGGGCGCCACTCGCCAGCCTTTCCGCGAGCTGAGCCCGCGATATCTCTTCTTGCGAGTGGAGGCGAGCTCCCACTTGTCTCGCCAGTCTGGAACTGCGAGACCTCCCCCGTCTCGCTCTGGCTAAATGCACCCCAGGACAGTTCTTAATACACGCTACGCCGTCACCGCTCGCTACTCGCGAGTGAGATCCCTGGTCCGCCTCGCATTGCCCTGGCCTGATGCTCTCCGCGAATCAGTGAGTGTTATGGCATGATACTCGCCGCGATTCAGCGAGTGCTCTCTGAATCGCCTATAGCTGATTTCTCTGTGAGTCGGTGAACAATGGGTTGTACACAATCCCTGCTCTTCGCGAGGTTGTACTAAACTCGTGAAGAAACCTCCAACCCTCCGTGTTCGCCAGACGAGGATGAGCTGGCACGACTCTTTGGTGGGCCCCACCCCCAGCGCTATAAATACCAACATCTCTGGGTGATGGCGAACCCTTTTCTTCCTTACTTTCCTTCGCTACTTGCTATCGCATTTGTTAAAGATGCCTCTCTCGATGAATTGACTTAACCACTCGAGATGACTCAACGAATTTTACTTACACTCAGCAGATTACACGAGTTCACTCGAAGAAGAAGATGAAGAAGAAGATGAAGAAGAAGAAGAAGAAGAGGAAGAAGAAGAAAGCTTCTTGCCTTAACCGAAAGCCAACGCCGCAAAGCCTTCTTCACTGAGGAAGAACTCGACGAGAGCTCTCCTAAACCACGCTTCGGCGACCACCTCCTCCACTGGAAAATATCGCCTCTCACTTCCTCTCTCTCACGACTGGTCTCACGAAACAAGAATTGGGAGAAGTCTTTCATCGGAAGAAACGAGACTACTTAAAAAAAGACGATGGTGGTGGATTTCATCTGGACTCCACTCACCTTCTTTTCAAAAAGAAAGATTTTCATAAGAAATTTATTTAAGAATAAACTGTACAGAGTAATTTAAGGAAATTCTTTTTGAAGAAATTATATATATATATATAGTTTTATAAAGAAATTTACAAGGAATTACTTGTAAGAAATTCTTTTATAAGCTAAGTAAACCTTTTATACAAAAATAAATAAAGATTTTATCCAGCGCGACCTCGCGAAAGCTCGAGACAAACAATGACGACACACCTATGACGGTAACGCCCTCGCCACGACTGAATTATCAATTTAAATAAAAAATGAAAATTCGGGGGCGTTACAGGTGAGCTCGATAATCAATGATCGAGAGTCACACTAGCAGCAATAGGGACAACCACTACATTGATCATTGAATGATGGGTCGATAGTCAACGACCAGCGACTGATTGGTGTAGATCTTTGATCCTAATATTGGGCAAACATTTTTTGTTGCCTTTTCTTTCCCCTTATTTTGATTAGAAGAATTTTTGGCTTTTGAGATTGAAATAGGTGGGAGATTGAATTTATAGACACTTCCAAATTATGCCTTCCTAAGATGGTCACATGGCTTGAATTTCCTAACAATTCTAGAATTATTCTTTCTGATTTGTGAGGCTTTCTATCCTCATGCCTTCTTCTCTTTGTTTTCAAAACCTCCAAAGACAAATACTGGATGTTCCTTGCTTGTTTAACCTGAGGCTTGCTCAGTAACAATTGTTGGATCAACTCTAGTACCCCAATTATTGAGCCTTACTTGAAGGTTCTCAGTGATGTTATGGATTTTGTTGCTCCTGCAATTTAAGTTGGTGAGCTCACATTGGGACTTTATTAAATCAGAGTATAGTCCCTTATTTTATCAAGAGATTTTCTTAGCTCTTCTTCAAGAGCTTTCTTCTCCTCAACCCAGAAGTCGCAATCTATAACTTATGTTGAAGCTTATGACTAAAGCTTCTCATACAAAGCAAGGTTGCACTAGGTGACTTCTTCATTCTCCCCAGTTAGTCCTTTCAAAATTTATTTTTATTACATAAGTTTTCAAAAATGTTTTTGAATTCAGGGAAATTGAAATCAAAAGAATTATTATTCAGTACCTCATCAGAAGTTGAGGTCTCTTCCTTTTTATGTGTCATAAGGCACTTAGCTTCAGATCCTTCTTCTTCCTCATAAAAATCTAAGTTGTCATTAGATAAGTAGGATGATGATTCACCCCAGCTCTAAGAAATCATCCATTTCTCCTACTTATGAAGCTTCTTTTTCTTCTCCTCAACTCTTCTTTATGTTCAAAGTTGAACCTTCATTTTCTTCATGCAATATATGGAGATGTGCTCTCCTTTCTTACATAAATAGAAAATTATTTCATCTGGTTGTTTAGTTTCATACATGATGTTCCTGAAGCTTTTTTCATTGCTCCTACGCTTGTATTTAGAAGTATTCTCCTTCTTCCATGCATGTAGATTTATTGATAGGAAGCCCAGCTCCTCTTCAGATAATGAGGGAGGAGCACTTCTTGACTCAGTGGCTGGCAAAGTCAGTGTCTTCTCAGAAATTGGCTTGAATGGAGAAGTTAGTTCTTGCTTTTCCTTTATCTGTGAGTTTGATTAAAGGACTAGAGTCTTCCATAGAGTGCATCATGGGTTATTTCCTTGAGCTTCCTTGTCTCCTTTATTGCCCAGGAGTATGGAAGATATTCCTTAGTGAGACTCGTGAGGAGCTTGTCATTTTGTTATGCATCTGAGATCTCCCTTCCATATGTTTTCAAGCCAGTTATGATGTCAATATAACTTTTGTACCACTCCACCACGGGCTCTTCTATCTTTATCTTGAAGTTTCCATATTGGCTTATAAGATGTCTTCTTATCTTTCCTGACATCTTCACTGTCTTTATCCATTACATTGAGAGCACCCCAAATCCCCTTATAAGAGGCACAATTGATGATGGTCCGGTAGAGATCATCAAAAAAGTGCTGACAAAGATACTCATGACCTTTTTATTGTAAGACCACGTATTTTTGTCCTCATTAGACCATTGTTTCCATGACTTTAGGACTTCACTGATACCTATAATATTTACTTTCTTTGGGATGAAGGGTCTTGCATAAATAAATTCATAAATTTCTTCATCTATAGAATCCATATAAAACATGATCATTGACTTCCATATGGAAAACCTATCAATGTTGCACATGGGTGGTCTGGATGTCGAGGAATTATCTTTTTTTTTTATTGGGTCCAGCGTGTTGGATCGATAGGCGCCCTTGGAGGGGGGGGGGGGGGGGGGGTGTGAATAAGGGAATAAAATTCTTTTTTGAATTTTTAGACGATTTACTAAATTGTTTAAAGTAAATTAGAACAAAATAACAATTTAGCTTAAAGGAAGACACAATTGTAATTTGCAATTTTATATTTTATGGCAAATAAAAGAAATCACAAATAGAGACATGATTATATTATATAAAAAGGTGTTTAAATAAATTTGATTTCAATATCGCTAGAAATCAGAGGCATACAAAGTAAAACAAATTTTCCTTTTCTATACCGACTCGTATCCCCACGAACCGGTTGGCTTTAGCCACTCCTTCCCCAGATATGGCCTCAAGCCGCTCTAGCCAATCCTTCCCTGGATATGGCCTCAAGCACCCCCTAGATCTAATCTCCTAGACCTAGTCGCCAACTCACGTGGCGAATTACCCCCTAAGCCGCGCAAGGACCTAGTCGCCAATACAAGGTGAATTCTACTACAAAAATTACAATAATGAAATAAAGTAAATAACAAGAACTCCCTCTATGAGATTTCTGAAGTTGAGGATGAAGGATCGTTGTAGCACAAGCGAGGTTGAAGCGATCGTTCTTCGGATGCAGCGTGGGGCCTTCCTTCTCCAGAAATCTTCTTTGGCTTTGAGTGGGAGATGAACTTTCGGCTGAGTAACAACTCTGGAAATTTGGCACAAGTAATATCTCTGGAAGCTCTAACCAAAATGAGAGGGAACCCATCAATTTATAGACCTTGGAGATAGCGCCTGCGGTAGCTCCTAGCGCCTGCGGTAGCATTCGTGTGGAGCGGTTGCGAAATCGTCGGCGGAGTGGCGCTGTGCACGAACTTGAGCTAGCGCCAGGCGGTAGCGCTAGCGCCTGCGTTAACCCATAACGTTGGCGGTAGTGCTCAAGCTCAGTTTGTTGGTTCCAAGCTGCTTTCTACCTGTGGAGTATTGCACCTATAGTTCCCGCACACTATAAACACACGACAAGCAAGATCAAATACAATTTGGGATTTGTTATTCTCAAACAAAGGGATGTGACACACATGTCCAACAATCTCCCCCTTTTGATAATAAAAAATCCTCTTAGCAAGAAATCAACAAAGGTGTTTATGGTAAATGATAAGCGAGATAAAAGTGCAACTATAGTATATGATAAGCATGAGAATAGTGCATACTCCCCCTATCTTAATGCTCCCCCTACATAAATGCAATTTATATTTTACTTCCCCTAAATTACAAGAATTAGTCTCCCCTTAATCTTTTAGATTTCTCCTCTAGATTTCTTCAATTAATCTCCCCCTTTTGGTACTATCAAAAGAAGGTGGGGTGAGGGTAGTAAGGATGCACTCCTTTTAAATGATAAAATATGATCGAGCTTTTGTAATATAGATAGTGATAAAGATTTTAAGCATAGTATATATAAGAGATTTCAAATAAAAAGATAAGAGTTGTAATCAAGCGGAAGATTATAAGAAACATCTTTTTGTAAGCATGAAAATCATAAGTAAAAAATATGAGTTTTAGTTCAAAATTGAAAGATGTTTTAACCTTTTTGAAATCTCAAAGTTTTTCATAAAGATACCAAGCATGAAATGAACATATCAAAGAGAGATTATACTACAATGTTACTTAATTTCAAGTTTAAGAGATACCAAACATTGTAGAGATCATGCAAGGTTATCTAGTGCATTTCTTATATAAGGAGTAGTATAGATAAAGCATTAGAATTCAATACTCATGAGAAGAAGTGTTATGAAAGATAATGATGTGCACATAAGTGTATTTTGAGCAATGTTAATAAATGATTTAAATTACAAAATACAAGACATATGTAGAGTAAAGTGCACAATAAAACACAAGTATATTACTTTCACACACTTTTAATGCACATAATTTTTAACAAAGTGGTGTAATAACCAAGATTTGTGCAAGACACTTTACTATTCTTTCCAAGGTGCTCAACCTCACAATGCTTATGAAGACTTATCAGGAGTTTCAAGCAGTGATTGGTGGAGTTATATTTGTCTATTTTTATTCACTTTTGTGAGACAACATTCTCCGAATACACTTGTTTTGCAAACCCAACATAATTTTTTTTAAAACCACTTTTCTTAATTTTTAAGTGCAATTCAAATGTAGTGTAGATAATAAACTTATGAAAATTTTAATTCATTGTACAATTACAATACTTAAGCAAGCATTTTAGATTTAAACACACATGTACATTACCAAACATAAGTGAGTGTAAAAGTATCATTATCAATCACAATACATTTACTCATACTTAGAGGCATGCTAAGCTTGGTTCTACACATTTTTGTAAATACAATTGATGCACTTTAAATAGATATATCAAAGCATGATAAACAAAACAATGTTCATAGTAATTTGAAGTAATAAACTTTAATATTGTAGATAATTCTAAATGATAGAATTCATACATGCTTGATATTAGCAATAAAGATCATACAATTTTTTTTTTGAAAATTTAATGAAAGGAAAAAAACAGAAAACCATAAAAACATATTTTTGTATTTTTGAATTTTGAAAATTTATAGTTGATTTTCCATAAAATAAATAAAACAAAAATAACAAAAGTCAAAAGAACAAAATTAAAGTAGTAAATATGAACTAAAATATTTTTGTAGATTTTTAGAAATTTTGAAAACCACAAAATTCAAACACTCACGCTAGCGCTAGCACGGGAAATAGTAAGTGAAATATTGAAGATTTAAAATTCTATTTTTTATATTGATTAGTCGTCTTAAGAGTAGTCTTATGCAAAAATTTTGTAATTTTCAGAGATGTCTTGATTGCTCAAATTGCATAAAACATTAGCGTTTTACATGTTATTCATCCTAAGATGTCTAAGACTCCTAATTCCAACATTAACATTTGAAACCTTGTATCGGGAAGAGGTTTAGTGAAAGTATCAGCAAGTTGAGAGTCCGTGCCAATGAAACTTATTCTAACATTTTCCTTCTTAATGTGATCCCTTATGAAATGATGACATACATCTATATGTTTGGATCTAGAATGGTGTACCAGATTATTTGTAAGATCAATGACACTCTTATTGTCACATTAATTCTATATGTTTTAGATGAAAACCAAACTCCTCTAATGTTTGGCTCATCCATAGTGCTTGTGCACAACAACTCCCTAGTGCAATGTATTCGGCCTCTGTGGTGGAGAGTGCAACCAAATTTTGTTTCCTACTAGACCATGCAACTAATGAAGGTCCTAGAAAATGACAAGTACTACTAGTGCTTTTTCTATCAAGTGAGCATCCGGCGTAGTCCGAATCGGAGTAGCCGTGAAGTGTAAATGAATTAATGTGCGGGTACCATAATCCTAATCTAGATGACCCAAATAGATATCTAAAAATTCATTTTACCGCTTTTAAGTGAGATTCTTTTGGATTGGCTTGAAATCGAGCACATAAACATACGACAAACATAATATCGGGTCTAGTTGCACTAAGATAAAGTAGGGATCCTATCATACCTCTATATAAGGTTTGATTAATTGAAATTCCCGATTCATCTTTTCCTAATTTAAGTGATGCACTCATTGGTGTAGAATCATGTTTAAGGTTTTCAAATCCAAAGCATTTAAGCATATCATAGACATATTTGGTTTGACATATAAAAATACCATCATTTCGTTGTGATATTTGAAAACCAAGAAAATAAGAAAGTTCTCCTACTAGACTAATTTCAAATTCATTTTTCATCACTTTAATAACTTCATTACACAACTCTTCATTAGTAGATCCAAAGATTATATCATCAACATATATTTGCAAAATAATTAAATCATCATTATTATGCTTAATGAAGAGAGTATTATCGACACTTCCCATACTATAACCATGTTTTAATAAAAATGATGTAAGTCTTTCATACAAAGCACGAGGCGCTTGTTTTAAACCATAAAGCGCTTTTTCTAGTTTATAAACATGATTGGGAAATTTTTCATTAATAAAACCGGGGGGGGGGGGGGGGGGGGGGTTGTTCAACATAAACTTCTTCTTTTACAAACCCGTTAAGAAAAGCACTTTTTACATCCATTTGAATTAGTTTTATTCTTTTAAAGCTTGCAAATGCTAGAAAAATTCTAATGGATTCCAACCTAGCAATGGGTGCAAAAGTTTCATTAAAATATATCCCCTCAATTTGTGAATATCCTTGTGCTACTAAGCGTGCCTTATTCCTAGTGATTCTAGACTCACAATCTAATTTATTTTTAAAAATTCATTTTACACCTACAACCGGGTGATTAGATGGTCTTTCTACTAATTTCCAAACATTATGTCGCTCAAATTGTTCTAGCACTTCATTCATAGCCAAAAACCAAAATTCATCATTTAAAAAAGCGGTAGAAACGATTTTTGGTTCAATTTCGGAAACAAAACAAATATTTGAATAAGATTCATGAAGAGAAGAGCGAGTTCTTACCCCGATGGATGGTTCACCAATTATTAATTCTCGTGGATGATCCTTTGTGAATTTCAAGGCACTTGGAGGTACATATTCATCTTTCTTGGCCTCCTCTTCTTCTTCTTTGGAAGGTTCCTCATCACCATGCTCCAAAGGTTGCAAGAGATCATCCTCGTTGCCTGCGGAAAGTTTTTCTACACAAGGAACAAACTCATCAAATTTCACATTTATTGACTCTTCAACTCTACTAGTTCTTTTATTAAAAATTTTATAAGCTTTACTAGTTGAAGAGTACCCAAGAAAAGTTCCTTCATCACATTTTTCATCAAACTTTCCCAAGCTATCTTTTGTATTCAAAATAAAACATTTACAACCAAAAACTTTGAAATAAGATACATTAGGCTTATTTTGAAAATAAAGTTCATATGGTGTGAGAGTAAGAGATGGGCGAAGCATGATTCTATTCATAACATAACATGATGTATTTACGGCTTCGGCCCAAAAGGACTTAGGTAATTTATATTCACATAGCATAGTGCGTGCTAGTTCTTGAAGTTCATATTCTTTCTTTCTACAACACCATTTTGTTTTGGTGTGCATGGTGCGGAGAACTCATGTTTAATGTCATACATATCACAAAAGGATGTAGATTTTTCATTTTCAAATTCTCCTCAATGATTCGAGCGAATGCATTTAATTTTTAAATCACTTTCATTTTGAATACGAGTACATAATTTTGCAAATTCGCAAAACGCATCGGATTTGGAAGAGAGAAATAATGTCCAATAATATCTTGAAAAATCATCTATTAAAACATATGTGTATAATCTACCACCAAGACTTGCAGTGCTAACGGGACCAAAAAGATCCATATGAATTATTTGCAACGGTCTTGTAGTAGAAATGAAATTTTTACTTTTTAAAGAGGATCTAGAAAATTTACCTTTTTGACATGGTGAACAAAGTGAAGGTAAAGTTCCATTTAACCAAGGCAATCCTCTAATTAAATCACTTTTGGCAAGTTTTACAATGACCTTTGTGCTGGAATGCTCTAGTCTTCTATGCCAAAGTTCTAATTCATCATTTTTAGTGATAAAACATTTAATAGATGATTTAGAAAGATCATGAAAAGAAACTATATAGACATTATGTATTCTTGGTGCAGTTAGTAAAAATATCTTTTGTAGTAGGATTAGATATTTTGCATAGATTAGTGGAAGATTCAAATAACACATCTAATCCTTTATCACAGAATTGGCTAATAGAAATTAAATTGTGTTTTAATCCTTTCACATAAAGAACATTAGATATAGTAAAAGATTCGTTACCAACTGTACCAATTCACATGATCCTTCCTTTTCCGTTATCGCCAAACGTCACGATCCCTCCCTTCTTCTTCTCCAGGTTAAGGAATTTTGCTTTATTGCCCGTCATATGCTTGGAGCATCCAGAATCCAAGTACCACACGTCTTCATTGTCCTTAGCCTGCCTGCACATCTAGAAAGAAGATGAGAGTAAAGATCTGGATACCCAAGTGGAACCACCCATAGAATAAATGGAAGCCTTAGGTACCCAGATTTGCTTTAATGTATTTTGTTTTATTTTCCTGCAAGAACTAGACGTGTGACCTAACCTATAACAGTTTGCACACGAAATAAAGGGGGTTGAGACCCTTTTCTGGAATATTTTCTTGCTGGAAGAAATTGGATTTACAGAAACATGGCACTGGTTCCCTAAAATCATTTCTAGTGATTTTTGGCCTATTCCAAATTTTTTAATGGTCATGGTGAGATCATGAACTTGTGCTTTAAGTGAAGAATTTTCTTTCACAAGCATGACACACCTATTTTCAAAACCTTTTTTATTATTTTTGATTTGCAAAAGAGAGGCTTCTAATTTCCTTTCTAATTTCCCCTTCTCTTTTGTAAGAGTTTTGGCATGAGAGAGGGCTTTAGAAAGTGACTCTTCAATATCTTTTGCCAATTTAGTGGAGTGATCACACTCTTGGAATGAAACCTTTCTCTTTTCTAAAACAATTAATTTATTGGAAAGCTTTTGATTTTCTTTAATTAAGGATTTATTTTCCGGATTTAATAAAATACTATCTTTCATATTTTCATCAAAAGCTTTGCAAGTTTCAAGAAATTTATTGAAAAGTTCATCATGAGTGGGAGGAGTTACCTCAGTGTCGCTAAGAACACTGGCATCGTCGTCGTTTCCTTGTCCCATGAGGCACATATTGCTTCCTTATCTTCCCTTGATGAAGACCCGCTTGATTTTTCGGAGGAGGAGGAGTCATCCCATGTTTTTGCTTTTAGCACCTTCCTCTTTTCCTTTCCTTTATGCCGCTTGTCCTTCTTCTCCTTCAAGAACTTTGGGCACTGGCTCCGAATATGCCCAGTCTTCCTGCAATGATAACATTCTGGTGGCGGTATTTCTTCTTCATCGTCACTCTCCTTTTCCTTCTTCGAAGATGACCCTTTCCATCTTCCTTCCTTTTGAAAATATTTCCGGAAGGTGTTTCTCCTTTCCGGATTCCTCATGAACTTTCAGAAGTTCTTTACCAAAAGGCTTTCTTCATCTTCGTCCTCATCCTCTTGGCACTCCTTCTTTGATTTTAGTGCCAATGCCTTCTTCTTTGGCTCCTTATTGTATTCATCATATTGGATTTTGTGTTCTACCTCAAGGGTTTTGAGATTCCCAATGAGGCTCTCAACTTGGAGCGTTCTTAGATTGTGCGATTCTGATATGGCCGTCACCTTCGGGTTGAATTTTGGAGGAAGGGAACGAAGGATCTTTCGGACCAAGTCGCCATTGCAGAAGGTCTTTCCAAGAGCTTGGGAGGCATTGGCGATCTTGGTGCAGCGCGTGTACATGGCATCAACATTTTCACTTTCATCCATCCGGAATTTTTCATATTTCGACTCCAGTTGGAAAAGCTTTGAATCTTTAACCTGCGATGTACCTTAATGAGTAATTTTTAAATGATTCCAAATTTCATATGCAGTAGTACATGCGGAAATTCTATTAAATTCATTTCTATCTAACACACAAAATAAAGCATTCATGGCCTTGGCGTTATTTTTGCATTTCAGTTTATCCCTATCATCCCATTTATCTTTTGGTTTTTTTAAAGTTATCTCTCCAACTACAATTGCAGGAGGAGAGTATTTCTCTTCTACCATATTCCATACTTCAATATCTAGGGTCATAAGAAAGCATCTCATCTTATTTTTCCAATAATTATAATCTGACTCGGTAAATAGTGGAGGTCTCCTAATTCCCCGACCCTCTGAAAAAGCGAGATCATAAGATGTCATTATTCCTGGTTTTTAAACCGTTTGGAATAATCCGCTCTGATACCACTTGTTGGATCGATAGGCGCCCTTAGAGGGGGGGGGGGGGGGGGGGTAAATAAGGGAATAAAATTCTTTTCGAATTTTTAGATGATTTACTAAATTGTTTAAAGTAATTCAGAACGAAATAACAATTTAGCTTAAAGGAAGACACAATTGTAATTTGCAATTTTGTAATTTGTGCCAAATAAAAGAAATCAAGTAAACACAAATAGAGATATGATTATATTATATAAAAAGGTGTTTACATAAATTTGATTTCAATATCGCTAGAAATCGGAGGCGTACAAAGTAAAACCAATTTTCCTTTTCTATACCGACTCGAATCCCCACGAACCAGTTGGCTTTAGACAATCCTTCCCCGGATATGGCCTCAAGCCGCTCTAGCCAATCCTTCCCTGGAAATGGACTCAAGCACCCCTAGATCTAATCTCCTAGACCTAGTCGCCAACTCACGCGGCGAATTACCCCCTAAGCCGCGCAAGGACCTAGTCACCAACACAAGGCAAATTCTACTACAAAAATTACAATAATGAAATAAAGCAAATAACAAGAACTCCCTCTATGAGATTTCTGAAGTTGAGGATGAAGGATCATTATAGCACAAGCGAGGTTGAAGTGATCGTTCTTTGGATGCAGCGTGGGGCCTTCCTTCTCCAAAAATCTTCTTTGGCTTTGAGTGGGAGATGAACTTTCGGCAGAGTAACAGCTCTGGAAATTTGGCACAAGTAATCTCACTGGAAGCTCTAACCAAAATGAGAGAGAACCCATCAATTTATAGACCTTGGAGATAGCAACTGCGGTAGCTCCTAGCGCCTGCGGTAGCATTCATGTGGAGCGGTTGCAAAACCGTCGGTGGCATGGCGCTGTGTACAAACTTGGCTAGTGCCAGGCGGTAGCGCTAGCGCCTGCGTTAACCCATAACGCTGGCGGTAGTGCTCAAGCTCAGTTTGTTGGTTCCAACCTGCTTTCTACCTGTGGAGTATTGCACATATAGTTCCTGAACACTATAAATACACGAAAAGCAAGATCAAATACAATTTGGGATTTGTTATTCTCAAACAAAGGGATGTGACACACATGTCCAACATCGTTCCTTCACTTGACCTGTGTCGTTTAGCTACTTCCTTAAGGGGAACAATTAGCGCCCTTTCCATAAGTCCGGGCTTTTGGAACTGTTGGGTAAGCGCTCTATCCTATAAGTGGTATCAGAGGAGGTCACGGGTTCGAGACCGGGGGGGAGGGCGCTATTACAACCCAAAATATCTCTCTACGTGTGTGAGGCCGGTGGGTCAGGCGCCCGCAGCCATGTGGCAACCCTAACTCTGAGCCATGTGGCGCACCACATCTGAGCCATGTGGGGCCCACCTCTGAGCTGGCGGGTCGTGCTGGATGCTGGGGGGGATTGTTGGGTCCAATGTTCCTTCACTTGACCCGTGGCGCTTTGTTGCTTACTTTACAAAAAGTAGCGCCCATTCCACAAGTCTGGGCTTTTGAAACAGTTGGGTAAGCGCTCTATCCAACATTTTTTGAAAACATAATAAATTAAGATACTTACTAGAGGAGTATTCAGAGGCCAGAATCTTGATTCACCAAGGTTTTAAGCCTTAGAGATAAACCTGACTCTGATACCAATTGAAAGTGTATAATAGAATATCTAAACACTTCTCTGAATAGAGAAGTTATCCAAAGTGACCTAATTTAAATTCTTGTCTTGTTATGTTTTCACAGAGGCTTTATGCTTATTATGCATAATCTAGATCTATTAATGTTAGAGCAGAACGAGAGCATCCAGATGACAAAGTATTTTATAGAGATTCCACAATCAACTGAGTACGTCATCTCTTCCATAAATATGTGAACTATCACTTACTCTATACCAAGGTGACAAATCTTTTTCACTGGATACTCTAACCCACAAAATTTTGTCCTCTTGTTAGTTATGGAACAATTACCTAGAGGGGGTGGGGGGGGGGGGGGGGGGGGGGTGGGGAGAATAGGTGATATGGCTGATTTAGATTTTAAGCACAAGAACTAAGTAAACAGATCACAACACATCCAACAAACTCAGAAACACAACACACGGGAACACCATATTTATAGTGGTTCCTCAAGACAGTGTGTCTTGGGTAATCCACTGTCCCTCTGCACCTATCTAACAATGTGCTAGGGTCGGCAAACTCCACCAAAACTCAGGCCATCAAGCCATACAATCTCAGGCCCTCAAGCCCTACAAGCTCAGGCCCTCAAGCTCTACAAACTCAGGTCCTAAAGCCCTACAAACTCAGACCCTCAAGCCTTACAAACTTAGGCCCTCAAGCCCTACATCTCAGGCCCTCAAGCCTCACAAACTCAGGCCCTCAAGCCCTACAACTTAGATCTATTACAGATCCTACAAACTCAGGCTTGTGAAAGACCTACACAAAGAAATTGAGAAGTTCTTCTTTAGCATGATGAAACCGGCTTCTGGATTTGAAGAGAAAACTATAGATCTTATCTCGCTGAGAGCAGGCTTCTCTCTTATCCCTTCTTCAATTTGGAACAATGCTTATCATTCGATGTTGCTAGACTGAGACTTGGAGACCACAAACCAAGATTATTTTGTTCTCGGGTTTTTGTTCCTTCTTCTTCACAGCCGCTTTCACTGTTAGATTGATTTTCGTATTCTGTATTCTTATTGTTCTGTTAGGGCAAACACTTATCCCTTTTATATGACTGAGGAGCCATCTAACGGTCTACTCAGACATCCTTTAAGTGTTAGAGGACCATTCCTTAACGACATGCACTGATTGGATCATTACGCAGCGATATTAAATGCAGTATGCATGTTTTGAATTATCTTGACCTGTCTCGACGATATTAGTAACATCTCGATGACAAAGCTTGTCGTTACGCCGATCCATCTTGGACTTAGACAAATATTCAAGTCTTCTTCAACATTCTTCAGATAAGGATATCTCGACAAAATGAGATATCTCAGCTAAACTTGCACTCACGTCGACATGAAGTCATCTCAATGATGTCGTCATGGACTTCTTGATGACTTGATGTCTTCTCGATGATGTCGTTGAAATCATCTTATCTTATTCACGATATCATTTTTTTTATTCCGACTTCTCGACGATATCGCCTTAATCATCTTGACGATAAGCAATACTTCAGCTATGAATTGTCTTCACGAGTGCTACCTTAGTCTTCTCGACGATAAGACTTCTTTACGATGATGTCATCAACATCGCTGAATACTTTAACTTGAGTCTTCTTGTGAGCTTCATTATACCAGACTTCACAACGATATTGTCGTGTGATTCTTGTTGACATGATGATACTGTGACTTGCTCAACTCTTCTTGATCATATGACGATATCGTCGTGTATACTTTGGTGTCACAACGATATCGTCGGAATGTCCATATTATTTCGACGATTGCTATCATAAGCCTTTTGATGAGTCCTGTGAGTTGTCTCAATTATATATAAATGCTTTTTCAACGATATGTCCAGTCCTTCTCGGCGATTTTAGACTTAGAGAAATAAGAGAGGTACTAGACATATGGTTTATTCTCTGCAGCTATAACTAGAGCATACCATCAAATACATAGTGCTTTTATCATTAACTTGAGCACTTCTTCAAATCAGGAACATTGCTGGGCACTGTTCCCAACAATCTCCCTCTATTTGAAGAAGTCATAACTCACCTCAATGATAAATGTCACACACAGAAAAGATCAAAACTCAGATAATACAAAATGATTCAACTACCATTCATTATATAAATAGAGAGAATGTTTTTAATACAAAAAATTTCAGTCATTTGCCCCAGTTAATCTTTTGATAAAACATTCTTAAGAAATAATCTTCAATTCCTGTTGCTGCTCCATTTTCCTTTCCTCTTCTGCCTTTCTTAGAAACTGATAGGATTGGGTATCTTCTTTGGATAAGGAGGAGGACCATCAGGGAAACCCAGCTTGTGATTTCTTCTTCTCTCCTCATTTCTCAAATGCAGGTTCTAGTCTGCAGAATAATACACCCTTTCTGAGCCATCTTGGGAATATCCAAATTCCTTCCAAGATTCAGGGATAAGGTTAATAGAGGTGGGACTCCACCTGCTTAATTGTGGATCCTACTTTATTTCCCTTAATCTCTTTTGTATGTACTTTTTGCTATGAGTTCTTTTCCTTTTCTTGATGTGGAGGATTCTCCATCCTCAACACCATATTCTTCTGATGCAGTACTTTCAGAGGGTTTTATCCTTTCAAAAATAGAGAGAGGATTTTGGAAGGCTTGCTTTACTTGATTCACAGTCCACATAGCTTGATTGGACCCTGCAGATATTATTGTCATCTCCCCCTTTAGGACTTATTCAACCATTTGATCATCTAAGGCTACTTTTACCAAATTGATCCTTTCATGTAGGTGTTGTGCTGCCTCATCCAAGTTGTTTCTTACTTCTAGCAGATGTTCATCTATGGTCTAAGCATTTACATTTACTATATTCAGAATTTCATTTCTATCTGTATTCATGAACCCTGCTACCTGCTGAAAAGCTTTCTCAGTATTCCGTGACATGGTGCCCTGATTCTGAATGATCTGATGAGTTAAATGCCCAGCTTTGTTAATATCCTCACCAACATGCTCCATGGCTGGTGCAACTAGGTGAAAGAAATGAGTGTTCTGAATGTTGAGATGATGCATGTCATCCTTCACACTTTGCAACCAACTTTTATCTCTTGCCTCGAGCCATCTACTGTCCGCGGGATGAATTTTTCAATTTTCTGCCTTTGGACATTGAGTAGTGCTGAGATCATGTTGAATGGGGAGCCTGGGGGAGCAGAGGGTTTATCGACAGCATTCTCCTCTAGAGCTACATGCTCTTCTGGAGCACTTTCAGGTGCACTTTTAGGAGCACTCCCATGACCCAGAAGGTCAGGAAGGTCCACTTGCATCTCCTCCTCCTCTACCATCTCTCTTTTCCATTTGAATAGGATTAGGTCAAGCCCATTATTGGGTCCTTAACCTTCAACATCTTCTTGCTCCTTACCTTCTTCTTTCTCTGTCTCTTTTCTTAGAGGTTGCTCAGCTTCTGGGATAACTGTCTCTTGGTTATCTGCATGATCATCTAGGGTAGAGCACCCCAGATGGTTCTCCCCCTTAACCCTTTTAGTATCTTGGGCTGAGTTCCCAAATTGGTGTTGGGAATATTTCCCCCAATGTTCCCTAGATTTAAAGAGGCATCACACTCAATGCTAAGTATATATTATATTTGATAGACCCTCTTTTACATCATGTCTATGCAGGGTTAGGTCATTCCAAACATTGGAATTATTCTCTGATGGTACTATCAAATCAGCTGAGACAACAGCCTGGTCTCAGCTGAACTGCCGAGACACAGTTAGAGCCGCTGAGAGGGAGTCTATCTCAGCTGAGCTGCATTTAGAGGAAAATGGTTGAGAAGACTATCTGTCTCAGCGGATTCGCTAAGAAAAAGTCTGTTCTGTCGCTGAGATTGGAGCCAGTCTCAGCCCATCTGCTGAGGCAGATTCATATTTGAATAAAAGACCTGCTTTTGGCGCAATTGGCTGGAAAGCTAGGATAAAATTTTCTATTTATGTCCATGCTGTGACATGACACTCTTCAGAGCCGTTGCAGAATGGAGGAGGTATAAAAGAAGATGTTAGGTCATTAAAGAAGTAGTGGAAAAATATCTGAAAGAGCTGCTACTGTTCATTTGAATAAAAAAGGCTTCCACAAGGTATCTCAACATGCTCCCTAAAGTTGCAAGCTGATTACTGAGATACGTTTGTTCTTGCTCATTCCATTCAGAAGAATACGTGGATCTTCCTTCATCCACTGAAGAAGAAGATCAGAAGGAACAAGGCTTGAAGCTACTGCCATTCAGCCCTGTTTCAAGACAGCATCTGTTGTGCTTCAACATCAGAAGATCTGAGCTGAAGGTTTTATCTGTACTGTCCTCTGTTGTAAAAACAAACATATAAACTGTGTAAGAACTTATTAGTTCTGAGTATTGATGAGTCCTAATCATATACACTTTTATGGACTCATCTGGGCCTTAATTCAGTCATTTCACCGCACTTTAGCCTTGTTATAGTTTATATTTGATATTCCATGCTAGGTGCACTTCTAGGCCCATTTTGGTGTGATTTCATGTTTATTGTCTTTAGTAGTTTTCATGCACTGTTAGGTGCCACTTTCAGTGGCTAGATTCGTGGTTGTGCTGGAATAGGAGTCGTGCAGGTGTTCCCGGTGCAATTCTGCACAGGAACACTGCGCACGATCACCGGTTCACTATGCTAACTAGTTTATGAAAGTATTAAAGCGTAACTAGAGATTTATTAATACTCAGTTGGTGAATGATGAGGAATTCGAATGATCATGCCCGGTGTGAAAGTAACGAGACACTAAGGCGGGTGTTGCACAAGGTCGGGGCTTAGGAATAACTCCGCTGAAATCCATCAACGTCGTGAACCATACGCTCGCCCGGTCACACTCTCTCCACGACGCTAGCAAACTTACAAGTCAAATCAATAGGGCTTTTAGGATTAATAATGGGGCTTAGGTTACGGTATGATATTCAAAGTTAAATACGATGGCTACGCAACCCAAGTGAGATAACGGAACGCTGCACCACACAAGACCAACAAACTATGCTCGTATGACACACCCCCAGACTTATCATGAAAACTAGGTGTGCACACGGCCTTCTTCACAAATACCAACAGATTTTCTAATTAGTGCGGAAGGATTTCTTTTCAATATGCTCTCTCTTTTTTTTTAGATATTTTTTTTCTTTTAACACACTTCACTTCTATTACAAATCCGCCGGTTGGTTCAAAATCAGCAAATAGACTTTATTTCCCCTTCATGCACAACGATTCCAAACATCACACCAATTGAGATGTTTGTTTTAATCGAAATGAATGTTTCTTTGCTTTCCTTCATCGCTTGCTTGTGAATCACTCCGTTTCTACTCTCTCACTCACGCACGCACGCAAGGTGTTTGATCCGCGTTAGCAAGAGCTAACGGCGGTTGTGAAGAGGTGTTTGCGACCCTCATCCGCTCGCACTAGAGTACACTCCATCCGCCTCACGAAGCACGGCATCGCGGCCGTTGCATCCATCTCGCCTCGCGAAGCGGTGCTTTCGACCCGCATTTCTTTTACTGTTGTTAAGATTAGGAACAACCAACCAAAAACCCCCCTTTTTATGTGCGTCGTGCTTGTGTAACAAGAGTCACACAACGCGATTCGTTCACCCAACCTGCATTCCTCAAGAGACCGACACTCGGGGATTCCACTCTCCATATTTATTACTTGATAGCGACCGGTGCACTTGCCGACACGCATCAAGTATGTAGGGCCATGTGCCTGAGTCTGTAAGGCTTTGGGCCTGAGGTTATAGGGTTGTACTCCCATCTTGAGTTATAGGATTTCTGAGGAGATCTGAGGAAGGGCTTCTTGATAGGCCTGAGGTAGGAAATTAGGAGGATTTCTGAGTTGTAGGAGTTGGAGTACTCTGAGTGGTAGGGTTGTGGGCCTGAGGTAGGGTTTTGGAGGAAACCTGAGAGATCCTGAGGGATCTGAGTTGTAAGCTCTTGGAGATGAGTTTTGGAGGCGTTTGCCTTATCTAACACACTGTTAGAAAGATGTAGAGGGAAAGTGGACTACTGATGCGTGTCGGCAAGTGCACCGGTCGCTGTCAAGTAATAATTGTGGAGAATGGAATCCTCGGATGTCGGTCTCTTGAGGAATGCAGGTTAGGTGAACGAATCACGCAGTGACTATTGTTACACAAGCGTTTAACAAACACAAAGAGGGGGGTTTTTGGTTGGTTTTCCTAGTCTTAACGACAGCAAAAGAAATACGGGTCGAAAGCACCGCTTCGCAAGGTGAGATGGATGCAACGGCCGCGATGTCGTGCTTCGAGAGGTGGATGGAGCGTGCTCAAGTGTGAGAAGGTGAGGGTCGCAAACACCTCTTCACAACCGCCGTTAGCTCTTGCTAACGCGGAACAAACACCTGGCGTGCGTGCGTGAGTGAGTGAGTGGAAAACGGAGTGAATCACAAGCAAACCATGAAGAACAACAAGGAAACATTCATTTCAACAAACAACATCACAATATTCAAGTTTACACGGCTCAATGAGTACAATGAAGGAAAGAGGAAAGAAATAACCGATGGTGAAGACTAGCGGCCGTTCACGGCCGGAATGGTAGGTTGTCGGGCTACCTCCGGACTCGGGCGGACTATGCTTCCGGCGTAGAGAGCTGTCACGATCTCCCTACGTAGCTCCGTCGTCTTCGACTTCAGGTTTCTTCTTCTTCTCGCCGGGCGAATTGAGAGAATGGCTGCTTGGAGGCTTGAGGATGGTGGAGAACACTCACGGACAATGGAGGAGGTCTTGGAATGGATGGAGGAGGCTTCCCCTTGCGTGGGGGATGCAGTGGAGGCGTCCCAAAGTGGTGGTCGGCGGCGTACGGAACAGGAACTCCGCTCCCGGAATCAGATTTCGCCCTAAAATCAGAACAGGCGTTTAAATAGGCGCTGGAATAAATACTGCGCACGATCATTGGCGCACGACCAGTGGTCGTGCGCACAGGAATTCTGCGATCGTGCGCACTGCCTGGGTGGAACCTGCAAGACACGAAATTTATAAAATAAAATGTTCGCACGACTAGTGGCGCATGACCAGTGGTCGTGCGCACTATCGTCGGTGGTCGTGCGCATTAGACGAAACAGAACTCGGAAATTTAATGATGAGTGCGCACGAACAGTGGCGCACGACCGGTGGTCGTGCGCACTGGCGTTGATGGTCGTGCGCACTACACCAAACAGAACTCATGAAAAAAGGGTTAAGTGCACACGATCAGTGGCGCACGACCAGTGGTCGTGCGCAATAGAACAAGTGATCGTGCGCAGTGTTCCTGTGCAGAATTGCACCGGAAACACCTACACGACTCCTATTCTGGCACAACCACAAATCCAGCCACTGAAGGTGGCACTTAACAGCGCATGAAAACTACTAATGACGATAAGCACGAAATCACACCAAAGTGGCCCCAGAAGTGCACCTAGCATGGATTATCAAATATAACCTATAACAGGGCTAAAGTGCGGTGAAATGACTGAATAGCGGCCCGGATGAGTCCATAAATGTGTATATGATCAGGACTCATCACACCCCCAGACTTAACTGTTTGCGCGTCCCGAGCAAACGAATCCGGCGGAGTGTGAAAACGATAATTAACATAGAGAATTACACAAAGGAGTACGGTGCGAAGTAACATACGCATGCGAGTAGAGATTCTAGTAGAAGAAGATTCTAACTTTGCTAACTAATTTACAGAAGTATTAAAGCGTAAGTAAAGATTTAGTTGTACTCAGTTGGTGAATTATGAAGAATTTGAACGATCATGCCCGGTATGAACGTGACGAGACACTGAGGCGGGTGTTGCAAAAGATCGGGGCTTAGGAATAACTCCGCTGAAATCCATCAACGTCGTGAACCATACGCTTGCCCGGTCACATTCTCTCCACGGTGCTAGCAAACTCGCAAATCAAATCAGTAGGACTTTTAGGATTAAAATGGGGCTTAGGTCACGGTAGGATATTCAAAGTTAAACACGATGGCTACGCAACCCAAGTGAGCTAACGGAACGCTGCACCCCACAAGACCAACAAACTATGCTCGTATGACACACCCCCAGACTTATCATGAAAACCAGGTGTGCACACGGCCTACTTCACAAATACCAACAGATTTTCTATTTAGCTCGGAAGGATCTCTTTTCAAAATACGCTCTTTTTTTTTCTTTTAACATATTTTACTTTTTTTTTTGATGCATCCTCCGGTTGGTTCAAAATCAGCAGATAGAATTTATTTTCCCTTCATAACACAATGATTCCACACACCACACAAGTTGAGAATTATGAGCGCAGTTAAAAACAATTTGGTTGCGGGTGTAGGATAGGCTTCAGGCTTTGGTGGATGAAGAGGAGCTAAACAAAGGATTGGTAGGCACAAATTTGGCTTGCAACGGTGAACGAAAAGGACAGGGAAAAGCAAGGCTCAAACTAGCCAAAGGGTGGCCTACATCATGTTTAACTCGACGAGTAGCTCTCACCCATGCTTCGAGAGTCGCTTGGGGCAAGTTCTTAGCCCACGAGAAAGGTAAACCTTCCTCCCGACTCGAGCAACAAACGACTAGCACTCGTACACACACAACACCGGGTTATCGTCAATTTCATTCAAATTCACCACTTGAGTATAATAAATCTAAATTTACGCAGAAATACTAAACATAAATTAGATGCATAGAGAAAATCTAGTTCTACTCAAATTCTACCATAACATGCGAAGTGACTAGAACACTACATGAGTCAACATCGCACTCCAAATAATAATTCCTATGTTAACAACCTATTTCACATTCCAACCACAATAGTCTAAACGGAACAGCAACAAAAAGATAAGCGCGCACTCAAGTGGGTGAAGTGGTGTGCGAAGAATGCAACAATGATAATGATAAGGATAAATAAAAAGCAACCTTCTAGTATGCAGTGCAACTCGTGCACAGTGGATAACAACAACCGCTCCCCCAGACTTAAGCTAAACAATATATCTAGAAATTTGAAGCTAAAAGAGGGGAGAAAGTGTTACCCAATGCTCAGAATTGAGCATACCAGACGATTGGCGTTTACGATCAAAAGCAGTCCGCAGCATCCGCCATCACAAGGAACAAAGACCCACCTGAAAGTGACACACTAGAAACAGCAAAAATAGTAAAAACTGAACTAGACATGCGAGAGCACTAAAAATTAAGAAATCTGGGTTATCACCCATGAAAGTGAACCTGTTCCTGCAATTAAAATTAAGCACTCGCACACAAGATAAAGGAAACAAAATATGCTGAATACATAAAACTATGCCCGGAGGAGCATCCCAAAAGCAAAATGTTATTAATACAATTAACAAAAGAAAAGGAGTTCAAGCGACTCCACAAAAGACCGAAAAAGCAGCAAGACAAAAGAAGATAACAAGGCTTCGAATAGCTCGCACACAGGGAGAAAGATCACTCGTCGTCGCTGTCGCTATCTATAACCACAACGGACGGCGACCGTCTGGAAGATGATGCGGCCCGACCAGGAGGTGGGGGAATATTTAGTCCTCCCCGCAATGCTTGCTGATAAACAAAATCCGTTAGCCAGTACTGGTTTGCTTCCAGATCGGAGAGGCGCTGATTGAAACTTGGGACCTCCGGCGCTCTAGAAAAACTGCCCTCCTCCTTGGCTCTCCGCTCCTGCTGAAATGAATGACTCCGCGGCTGCGGAAGGTCTACCTCGCGGTGAGTATTTGGCGGCTCAGCCGGCTCTCCGTGCTCCTCGTCGCCTTGCCTCTCCCTAGGCGCATCTCCCGGCATCACGACCACAAAGCGTCTACTACTCTTCTTCCCCACGACCCGTAATAGATGGAAACTCACCATGGTGGCCCGAGTGATGACGGAGGGCGCAGTCACCTGCACCATCGGAGGCAGATGACTCCAAACCCCCAGGCTTTTGGCAATGCGGGTAATATAGTAGGCACCACCAATGGCACCTGTGAGACCGTAAGTGGCCTCGTGGTGGAAGAAGAAAGCTAGCATGTAGCCAAGATGCAAGGGCTGCCGAAATTCCATACTATAAAGGGAGATCAGATCTTGCCACCCCACCACGTTCTGACTAAGGGCACGGGCGACAAGAGAGTGGCTAAGGACGTACTGCAGGAATCGGAGAGCAGGCGCGACGATCCAGGTAGATTTGCTTTTCCTGGAAACATATTCTTCATCACGACCCGTGAGAGCACACCACGCAGCACGCGGGGTGACACCATCAGGGAAGGCGACATTCAAATCCAGAAAAGGAATCGCCGCAGCCTCGGCTTCGGTGTAAAAGCCAGCATGCACCGCCAACTCAGACAAGGATAGAGTGAAGACCTTGCCCAAAATTCGGAAAGAGCACTTTCCTGGACGTTGACCGGAGGGCAACACATCCCACTCAAACGTTGCAAGGAACTCCAAGGTAAGCTCCCGATAGCCGAGGTCATTGCACTCAAACACCCCACTCCAGTGATCAAAAGAATAGCGTTGGCGGACGGCCTCCCCCAACTCTCCATTGTCGCCGATGGAATTTAGCTCGTTCCAATCCACTAGACGCTGTGATAGGAATGGATTCTCCTTAAGAGAATTGAATCGCCGCGTGTGCGAATCCTTAGAAAAAGTAGCCATCCTAGCAAGGATCTGAGCAGGAGAGGCGGAAGTGCGGCCGGAGCGTTGGTAGACGTTGGGACGATCTCTAGAGCTCATGGTGGTAGGAGGGCAAGGGGAAAGAGGAGAATCGGAGATGAACTCACCGGAAAGAAGGAGGGCGCACGATCGGCGGCAACCCAGCGGAGACGGCGCACGGACGACGGAGAACGAAAACCCTAGAGCGTGCGTGAAAGGCTCGGGCGGACGGGCTTTTTATAAAAATCTGGGCCGATCGCACGACCAGTGGTCGTGCGCGATAAGTAGTGCGCACGACCAGTGATCGTGCGCCTTAGGAATTTTCCAGCGGCCAAAATTTTAGTAAAAACTCCATCCACCGTGCAGTTTGCGCACAACCAGGAATCAGCAAAAGCAGCGAGACATTCACAGCCTTAACAATAGCTTAACTAAACTAGACAAAATAAAATTTCAGGAAAAAGAAAGATAACTACTGGGGTTACTGTCATCCCAGCACGACTTATTCGAAAACATAAAAGTTCTAGCTAATGGGCCTATGGAAGAGAAAATGCACAGGTAACTGTTCTAAAATGCGTGTCGGTAACGGGTACCGATACAGCGACAGAACAGTCACGCCTCTACCCGAATATAGATAAAACCTACCCACCACAGGTAGAGGGAAAAGAAAGTAAGAAGAGGAGGACACATCCTCACTCAACTCACAAAAAACATCCTTGCTTAGCAAGGTGTCGTCAACAGGGGGGCGGCAGGAGGCGAAGGCAATGAGTGGAGCTTCCTCTATGGAGGAGGGATAAACCTCCTCACATGAGAGGATGCTCTCATCATTGACTTGAGCAAAAAGCTCCAAGTCCTCCTGAAGTACCTGTGAAGAGTCAACCTGCACAGACTCAGATGAAGGAAGGGGATCAAGAAATAAAGAAGACGAAGAACATAAATAAACATCAATCGGGGGAGTGATCCCGGTCTCACTCCCATCAGGTTGGGGAAGTAAAATAATGTTAGCATTATCATCAATGCTACAGGATTCGGCGGGATCAACGGTGGCCAGGCTTAGGATTTGGACTTCCTCCACCGGTGTTGAGGAAAACTCCTCTTCACCTAGAAGGTTGTCCTCCTCCATAGGAATAGGCACAACACTCAGATCACCCACCTCATCCTGCGACACATCATCAACAATGTCGTCGGAGACGAGTATAGTATGCACAACAGGGGGAAGAATCGAATCCACTAGAGGTGGTGGATGCACTGGGAGAATAGACTCAGCACAATCAGTGCATAGATCAGTCGCACATCCGGTGACCGTATCCATGCCATTCCCTTCAAGATGTGAAGGTGACAAAGACACATAACCGGATGTTGAAGGCGTGCCACCAGAGTTAGGAGTTGGGATGATCCGGATATCCGGCTCGTCATCCTCATCCAATTGGCGAAGATACTCGGCACAGTCCTTCAAGACATGATCAGTGCTCCGGCAAAACCGGCACTGCCTAGCAGGCTTCTTTGGCACAGCGGGTGCTGAAGCCGAGAAGAAGTATGACGGTAAAGGCTCAGCAGAGTAGCCATAAGACTTACGCGCACCATATGGAGTATCAGACGAAGTCGGTGCTCCATATGCTGGGCTATAAGAATTATGCCTACTATTCTCCGTAGGGCATTCATCACTAGAGTGGGAGGTAGCTCCACACCAACGGCAACGGAAATTAAGATGTGCCCACATAGTGCAAAGATAAAACGATTCAAAAATAAAAATGCTATTGTGCAAAATACTACACCTAACAAAAATTACTAAAGCAACCTAATTAAAACAGGAAAATGGAATAAAAAGAAATAAAACAAAGAAATGCAATTTACAAATGGAAGGGCTTCTCTCTCAGGTTCTCCCTCTCTAGAAAACTCACACGACTATGCTCCCCGGCAACGGCGCCAAAAACTTGATGCGTGTCGGCAAGTGCACCGGTCGCTGTCAAGTAATAATTGTGGAGAATGGAATCCCCGGATGTCGGTCTCTTGAGGAATGCAGGTTAGGTGAACGAATCACGCAGTGACTATTGTTACACAAGCGTTTAACAAACACAAAGAGGGGGGTTTTTGGTTGGTTTTCCTAGTCTTAACAACAGCAAAAGAAATACGGGTCGAAAGCACCGCTTCGCAAGGTGAGATGGATGCAACGGCCGCGATGCCCTGCTTCGAGAGGTGGATGGAGCGTGCTCAAGTGTGAGAAGGTGAGGGTCGCAAACACCTCTTCACAACCGCCGTTAGCTCTTGCTAACGCGGAACAAACACCTGGCGTGCGTGCGTGCGTGAGTGAGTGGAAAACGGAGTGAATCACAAGCAAACCATGAAGAACAACAAGGAAACATTCATTTCAACAAACAACATCACAATATTCAAGTTTACACGGCTCAACGAGTACAATGAAGGAAAGAGGAAAGAAATAACCGATGGTGAAGACTAGCGGCCATTCACGGCCGGAATGGTAGGTTGTCGGGCTACCTCCGGACTCGGGCGGACTATGCTTCCGGCGTAGAGAGCTGTCACGATCTCCCTACGTAGCTCCGTCGTCTTCGACTTCAGGTTTCTTCTTCTTCTCGCCGGGCGAATTGAGAGAATGGCTGCTTGGAGGCTTGAGGATGGTGGAGAACACTCACGGACAATGGAGGAGGTCTTGGAATGGATGGAGGAGGCTTCCCCTTGCATGGGGGATGCAGTGGAGGCGTCCCAAGGTGGTGGTCGGCGGCGTACGGAACAGGAACTCCGCTCCCGGAATCAGATTTCGCCCTAAAATCGGAACATGCGTTTAAATAGGCGCTGGAATAAATACTGCGCACGATCATTGGCGCACGACCAGTGGTCGTGCGCACAGGAATTCTGCGATCGTGCGCACTGCCTGGGTGGAACCTGCAAGACACGAAATTTATAAAATAAAATGTTCGCACGACTAGTGGCGCACGACCAGTGGTCGTGCGCACTATCGTCGGTGGTCGTGCGCATTAAACGAAACAGAACTCGGAAATTTAATGATGAGTGCGCACGAACAGTGGCGCACGACCGGTGGTCGTGCGCACTGGCGTTGATGGTCGTGCGCACTACACCAAACAGAACTCATGAAAAAAGGGTTAAGTGCACACGATCAGTGGCGCACGACCAGTGGTCGTGCGCAATAGAACAAGTGATCGTGCGTAGTGTTCCTGTGCAGAATTGCACCGGAAACACCTACACGACTCCTATTCCGGCACAACCACAAATCCAGCCACTGAAGGTGGCACTTAACAGCGCATGAAAACTACTAATGACGATAAGCACGAAATCACACCAAAGTGGCCCCAGAAGTGCACCTAGCATGGATTATCAAATATAACCTATAACAGGGCTAAAGTGCGGTGAAATGACTGAATAGCGGCCCGGATGAGTCCATAAATGTGTATATGATCAGGACTCATCAACTACCCACAGATACACTGTCTTGGGGAACCACTATAAACAGATGTGTGTTTTCTGCGATCTGCTATTACTTCAATTAATCACTAAACAACTACTAGTTGTAAGTAGAAAATTTTAAAGAAACCTGTTCACCCCGCTCTAGGTGAGTTAGACTACTACCAAGTAAACTATCAGTTGGAACTCCCCCTCAACTGGATCACTCCCAAGAATGGGTATTCTCCTTTCTTCATCTAGTTTCTCAGGGATGTCTTGATTAAGAGATACCTCCCCCTCTGTCAAAGCAGGTTTTGGTAGGGATGTGGCTCCTTCTTCCTCAGAGATACTTGAGGACTCCTCCTCTGAGTTGACAACTTGAACATCCTTATTCTTCTTCTCTTTCTGTACTGGAGAGACACCTTTAGGTGTTTTGGATATGGATCTATCCCACCTGTCTAACATCTTGGAGTCTAGCCTCTTAGAGTAATGGAGAGGCACTCTCATCTTCCTCTTTAGTACCTCCCGTAGGGAATTCAGAAGGAAGATAGATAGGATTCTTCCAAATGAGGGGTTCTTCAGTCTACTTTTTATTCTTTGAAATACAAATTCTCTCAGTCTGTCTTCTAGGAGAGAATTACTCTGCTCATTACTTCAAACATGTCCTTTGAGATCCTGTCATGAGAGCCAGGCTTGCATAAAGGACTTTTCTCACTATATTTGTAAGAAGCTTCCCCCTTTGATTGAATTCTGCCCTTTTTATAGACCCATAGGTCTTTCCACTGTGTCCACACCAGGTGTAGCTTGCAGATAGGTCTGCATTGGTCAATTCTTCCTCTTCATCTTCTGCCTCCAACCTTGGTAGTCTTAACGCCTTTCCCAGGTTCTTCGCAGTTACCTTCACCTTCTATCCAGTCACGAGTGACTTTACTGAGGATTCATAATGAGTTATTCTTGCTCTGCCAAAGAATTCTAGGAGCTCTCTGTTCAGAAGAACGCAAGGTTCACTGAGCAGATATTTTAGTCCAGCCGATTCGATCAATCCTATCACCGACCTAATTTCTTCCGAGCAGGAGTTGAATCCTCCACATTGAAGCTCACAACCAGAGATCACTGAAGTTTCTTCCTTCTTAGGAGCCATTGGAGAAGAGTCTCGAGAGATAGCAGTTGTCGGAGACGGAACGGTGGTTTGTCGTGGAAATGACTTAGGGCAAATGAAAGTGTAATTTTTTGTCCTAAGCATTCATTCTATTTATAGTAGATGAAGGGGCGCGTACCTTTTGTTGTTTGGATTGATGAATTAATTAATAGCTCATCAGATGGCTCTTATTGATCGATCCAATGGAGTGTTTAGTGGCCGGATCCTATTTCGACGATATGCCTTTATGTCATAGATACTTGTCGCCGCTATGCATCTTTCCAAATGAGTCCATTTGTCATCGAGATATGTGCAAAGTCATCGAGACATCAATTTATGTCATCGAGACAGTCATCAGATACTTGTCTGGCTTTGTAATTTTCAGTACTTCTTGAAATGCTCCTGCACCACTTAGCCTGTAGGTTATCTGTGATAACAAATGAATAATGATAAGTAGAAGATGAGTTGGAAAATATTCTAAGTTTAACATCTCAATTAGAACTTGAAGAAGTTAAACTTAGCTTCATCTAGGGGCTTTGTGAATATATCAGCCACTTGTTTGTCTGTGGGAATAAACTCAAGAGTGATATCTTCATTCTCCACTTGCTCCCTAATGAAGTGATACCTAATCTCAATATGCTTAGTCCTGCTATGTGAGACAGGGTTCTTAGCAATTGGGATAACACTTGAAGAGTCACAACACAGGGGTGTTTTGGTCATCTTTAAATTATAGTCATCAAGCTGAAGCTGGATCCATAGTAGCTGAGCACAGTAACTCCTAGCAGATATGTATTCTGATTCTGCTGTAGAGATTACTACACTATTTTTCTTCTTACTGCTCCATGAGATCAGTCTTCCTCCAAGGAATTGGCAAGTCCCTGAGGTACTCTTTCTATCTTCTTTGCATCCTGCATAGGTTGCATCTGAGTAGCCAGTTAGTTCACACTCATTGTTTCTAGGGTACCATAGGCCAAGATTAGGTGTACCCTTCAAGTATCTTAAGATCCTTTTGACAGAGGAGTGATGAGATTCCTTAGGGTTCACCTGATATCTAGCACAAACGCCTGTGACAAACATTATGTCAGGCCTACTGGCAGTTAGGTAGAGCAAGGACCCAATCATGCATCTGTACTTGGTTTCATCAAAGGGTATTCCCATTTCATCCTTGTCTAGAGACACATTGGATCCCATGGGAGTCTTCATAGAGGAAGCACTCTCCAACCCAAATTTCTTGACTAGCTCTCTAGTGAATTTGGTTTGTGAGATGAATATACCATCTTCATATTGTTTCACTTGGAGACCTAGGAAGTATTTGAGCTCACCCATACTGCTCATTTCAAACTTTCCCTGCATCAAATTAGCAAACTTTTTGCATAGATTGTCATCTGTAAAGCCAAAAATAATGCCATCTACATAGATCTACACTAACAAGATCTTGCACTTTACTTCCCTTAAGAACAATGCCTTGTCATTCTTTCCCCTTGACTTGTTCTCAATGAGAAAGCTTGACAGGGTCTTATACCAGGCTCTAGGTGCCTGTTTCAAACCATATAAGGATTTTCTAAGAAAATAAACAAAGTCAGGGTGTACTGAATCAACAAAACCTGAAGGTTGTTCTATATATACTTCTTCTTTGAGGTCACCATTCAGAAAACTGACTTCACGTCCATCTGGTAGACTTTGAATCCTTTATGGGCTGCATATGCCAGGAATAATCTAATAGTTTCTGTTGGAACCTTAGTTTTGATTTGAGTTAGGATCCATCTTTATGGTCATAACACATCTTGTATAACTTAGAGATCAAATTCCATTAAGACAGGAGACAGGAGAAAATAATATATATATAATACATGTTCTCTGGGTTCGACGAACGACTATCTGCGTTCGACGAACGGCGCTTTGCGATCGACGAATTATATTCATTCTGCGGTCGACGATCCCGTCTCAGGGGTTCAGCGGTCGACGAACAGATTGTCTCAGCGGTCGACGAACAGACCCCGTCTCAGCAGTCGACGAATAGTTGCATTCAACGATCTCAAGTCTGCGTTCGACGAATATTCAGTAGAAGCTCAGAACGATGAATTAAATAATCAGATCGACGAACTTGAAGCTGAGCTCGACGAAATTATCATCAACAATTATATTTCTCCTTTCTCAGCTCATCTAATATTCTCAGCAATATTCTTGATTAATTTCTATTTTATATATTGCTATTTATCGCTGCCTGTCTTCTTTATGAATTGATATTATAGCTATTGCAGCATTAAGTATTATAGCCATTGCAGAAAAGCTAAATACGACAATTTATCTTCTCGAGGAATCTAGGAAATTAAAGAGATATTATCTCTTTCCTTATCTGGCAAGAATTCAAAATAGCCTGAAAGCCTTCTCCAGAATATATACAAAAAGAGAAGAGCAGAGAAGTAGAAGCAGAGAATAGGAAGAACCAGGAAGAATAAACAGAGAAGCAAAAAGATGCAGCACATATACAGAGTTCTTAATAAGAACAACATATATTATTTATCTTCTTTTTGCTAACTCTTCTCTGCAGATCATCTTCATCCTGAGACACCAATCAAGATCATTTGCTCAGGATCAAAACTGCAGAAGAAGAAAAGGAATATTTACAATCAGGAGAAGAAGCCTCCACAAGTTGTCATCAATCTCAATCAGACAGGGGGAGCTCTTCTTCAACATCATCTTCAAAGATCCAATCTAAACAACCCATCAGGATCTCTAGAGTCTTCTCAAGCAAAGAGAAGAACAATATATATTTTCCATTTTCTTTTTACCTGTATAAAGGGTTATAACTCCCTTCAAAAGTTACAGCCATTGGTGGCAGGGCACCTGATCAAAAACCTGTAGTTGGGTTAGAGCACCTGATCAAAAGCTCACTTGGTGTGTGGACACCTGATCAAAACTCCCTTGGTGGCAGGGCACCTGATCAACAACCTGTAGTGGATTCCTACCAAGTGTGGTAGAAGAGTAGACGTACCCAGGTTTATTGGGGAACTTCTATAGCTCCTTGTGTCCTCTGTGATTGCTTTACTTTTCTGTGCTTGTGTTGTGCTGTGTTTTATTTTTCAGTTTCTTATAAATCACTCTGCTATATATATATCGCTAATTTAATTCCGCTATAAAATTAAGTAAAAAGTCTTAATGCTCTATTCACCCCCCCCCCCCCCCCCCCCCCTCTAGAGTTTTAATTTAAGAACTAAACTCCCCTTTCAATTGGTATCAAAGCAAGGTTGATTATATTAATCACCTTCAACTGATATTCAATTGCACTTTCAATTGGTATCAGAGGGTAGTTGATTATTTATACAGGCTAACACCTGAATCATAAAGATCAATTAGTTCTTAAGTTTTTTTAAAGGTTTTTCTAAAATCTAATGGCACAAGTAGAATTTCAAATCCACCAATCTGTAATCTAAATAGATTTTCTTTATGGCAAGCTAGAATTAAATTATATATGAATGCCATAGATGAAGAAATCTATAATTCCATTTTGACAGGACCTTCATCATCAACATCAACAGATGATCAAGAAAAGCTAAAAAGTGTTGATGCAAAGGCTATGGACATATTAGCTCAATCAATGTCAAATGACATTCTTCAAAGAGTTGATGACTGCACTTCAACAAGAGAGATCTGGAACTCCCTCACAAGGATGGCATCTTAACATTCTTTCACTAACTATATTTTTGATGCAAAACCATCATCTAGTCTAAGTGAAGAAGAAGAAGAAGAAGAACAAAAAGCTAGAGCTTTCTGCATGCTGGCCATATATGGCTCATATCACAACTCAGATGCAGAATCTGAATCTAATGAAAATGAGGTAACTGAGGTAATTTCAAATTTTAATTTTACCTCTGATCAATTCAAATCTGTTTTCAAATTACCATATACAGATTTAATAGAACCTGAGAAAGAAATAAAATCTCTCAGAACAGAGTTAACAAAAATAAATAATTTGACTCCTGAAAATAATAAACTTAAAGAAAATTTGAAAAACTCAAAAGAACAAATTATTTCTGTAAAAATTAAGTTAATTAAGGCTGAAAAGTTTAAACAATCTTTTGAGGAAAAAGAAATTATTTTTGTTCAACAAAATCAGTTTAGTTTTTCAAATTTATATTTTAATGAGATAAAAAGGCCAATACATCTAATTATAAGGCATTTTCTTTTATCTATCTTAAACTTTTATAATTAAATAAGCAGTTATATGATTCATTGGAATTTCTTATCTTAAAAACAAAGTCAGATAACTTCACATTCTTATAGGCTTTCTCCAAAATCATGTTGAGCATTCTACTCAGATTGCATAGATAAGAAATGATCAGAGCACGGAGTGTGAGTCTCTTCTGATAAGGGGATTCTATAGAAGGAAGGTATCAGGCAATGATTTTCTGAATTTAAAATTCCTTAGAATCCAATAACAGCTGTAGCAATTCATAATATTAAAAGTCCTATTTAAAAATAAAATCTAGGAAATCAGAAATTGCTTAAATGTATTTTTAAAAGAAGAAGAAATAATATAATTTATTGTTAAATATCTTCAAAAAGAACAATAAGTATTCAATAATCTCTGACCCTAATGCTTTAAGCTATTCAATACTTCTTTTATGCTTAGTTTCCTAAACCAAATAGGGGGAGATTGTTAGAACCCAGTCTTAATTTGGCTTAGAATCCCAACTCAAATAGGGGGAGATTGTTGGAACCTTAGTTTTGATTTGAGTTAGGATCCATCTTTATGGTCATAACACATCTTGTATAACTTAGATCAAATTCCATTAAGACAGGAGACGGGAGAAAATAATATATATAATACATGTTCTCTGGGTTCGACGAACGACTATCTGCGTTCGACGAACGGCGCTCTGCGGTCGACGAATTATATTCATTCCGCGGTCGACAAAATCCAGCTATCTCAGCGGTCGATGATCCCGTCTCATCGGTTCAGCGGTCGACGAACAGATTGTCTCAGCGGTCGATGAACAGACCCCGTCTCAGCGGTCGACGAAAAGTTGCATTCGACGATCTCCAGTCTGTGTTTGACGAATATTCAGCAGAAGCTCAGAACGACGAATTAATTAATCAGATCGACGAACTTGAAGCTGAGCTCGACGAAATTATCATCAGCAATTATATTTCTCCTTTCTCAGCTCGTCTAATATTCTCAGCAATATTCTTGATTAATTTCTATTTTATATATTGCTATTTATTGCTGCACGTCTTCTTTATGAATTGATATTATAGCTGTTGCAGCATTAAATATTATAGCTGTTGCAGAAAAGCTAAAGTCGACAATTTATCTTCTCGAGGAATCTAGGAAATTAAAGAGATATTATCTCTTTTCTTGTCGGGCAAGAATTCAAAATAGCCTGAAAGCCTTCTCCAGAATATATACAAAAAGAGAAGAGCAGAGAAGTAGAAGCAGAGAATAGGAAGAACCAGGAAGAATAAACAGAGAAGCAAAAAGAAGCAACACATATACAGAGTTCTTAATAGGAACAACATATATTATTTATCTTCTTTTTGCTAACTCTTCTCTGCAGATCATCTTCATCCTAAGACACCAATCAAGATCATTTGCTCAGGATCAAAACTGCAGAAGAAGAAAAGGAATATTTACAATCAGGAGAAGAAGCCTCCACAAGCTGTCATCAATCTCAATCAGACAGGGGGAGCTCTTCTTCAACATCATCTTCAAAGATCCAATCTCAACAACCCATCAGGATCTCTAGAGTCTTCTCAAGCAAAGAGAAGAACAATATATATTTTCCATTTTCTTTTTACCTGTATAAAGGTTTATAACTCCCTTCAAAAGTTACAGCCATTGGTGGCAGGGCACCTGATCAAAAACCTGTAGTTGGGTTAGAGCACCTGATCAAAAGCTCACTTGGTGTGTGGACACCTGATCAAAACTCCCTTGGTGGCAGGGCACCTGATCAACAACCTGGAGTTGATTCCTACCAAGTGTGGTAGAAGAGTAGACGTACCCAGGTTTATTGGGGAACTACTATAGCTCCTTGTGTCCTCTGTGATTGCTTTACGTTTCTGTGCTTGTGCTGTGCTGTGTTTTATTTTCAGTTTCTTATAAATCACTCTGCTACACATATATATATATATATCACTAATTTAATTCCGCTATAAAATTAAGTAAAAAGTCTTAATACTCTTTTCACCCCCCCTCTAGAGTTTTTAATTTAAGAACTAAACTCCCCCTTTCAATTGGTATCAAAGCAAGGTTGATTATATTAATCACCTTCAACTGATATTCAATTGCACTTTCAGCTTCCAATCTTGCAATAGGGGCAAAAGTCTGATCAAAATCAATGCCCTCCTCCTATCTATAGCCCTTTGCCACTAGCCTTGCTTTATTCTTTGTAATTACCCCATTTTCATCCAACTTGTTTCTATAGACCCATCTGGTTCCAATAATGTTCTGTCCTTGGGGTCTGGGAACTAACTTCCACACTTTACATCTCTTGAATTGGTTCAGTTCCTCCTACATTACTGCAATCCAGAATGGGTCCAGATTTGCTTCCTTAAATTTCTTGGGGTTCAATTTGAGAGAGAAAGCTTAAGTACAATTCTTCATTTAATGCCCTGCTTCTTGTCAACACTCCTTGACTGACATCTCTTATGATTTGCTCTTGAGGATGATGACTGACTTGTCTAAGTGTAGCTGGTAGTCTTTTGTGGTCTTATAATGTGGTAGGTTCTTCAGGTTGAGCTTCTTTTGCCGCATCTAAGACTTCCACAACATCTTCCAATTTAACTGTCACTGAATGGTCTTTATCTTTCCTTGAAGTTTCAGCCTTGTCTTCAATGGATAGCTTTTCCATTTTCTCTGTTGTGTCTGCATCCACTAATGAACTAGCCCAGCCTTTATGAATAAGGCTAGTCTCATCAAATACAACATGCACAGATTCTTCTACTGCTTGGGTATTGATGTTATACACTCTATAAGCTTTGTTATATGTGCTATATCCAACAAAAATACATCCACTGCTTTTCTCAACAAACATGGTTAGTTTGGATTTTCCATTGTTGAGTACATAACATTTGCTACCAAAGATTCTGAAGTAGGATAAGGTAGGTTTTCTGCCTTTCATCAACTCATAGGGAGTTTTCTTGTTGTCTTTGATGATGGAGGCCCTATTTATCACATGACAAGTTGTATTAACAGCCACTGCCCAGAAGTATTTTGGTGGTGAGAAGTCACTCAGCATTGTCCTGCTAGCCTCTCTTATGGTTCTATTTTTCCTCTCTACAACCCCATTCTTTTGAGAAGTTCTAGGTGAGGAAAATTCTTAGGAGATACCCAGCTTTTGGCAGAATTCTGTCATGGCTCCAGACTGAAATTCTGTACCATGGTCACTTCTGAACTTGACCACGGTACATCTCAAGTGGTCTAAGGTATCTGATTTCTTTTTAAGGAGGAACACCCAAGTGAACCTTGAATAGTCATCAACTACTACAAGGGTATAAGCCTTCCCTCCTAGGCTGAGAATTGACATAGGACCAAACAAATCTTGGTGCAACAAAAATAGGCACCTTGAGGAATCTTTATTTGAGATGCTCCTAAAGTTGGTCCTAGTTTGCTTGCCAAGTTGGCATGCCTGACAAGGTCCTTCTTTAATGCACTTAGTGTTGGGTCCATTCCTAACTAGATCTTGAGAGAAAAGCTTGCTTATGGCTTTGTAATTAATGTGAGCACTTCTCTTGTGCCATTGAACAAATAGAGCTTCTTTCTCATTAGCCAGAAAGCACACGGGCATGCAAGAATTTGAATGAAAGAAATTCAAACAATAGATATTTCCACTCCTAGTGCCAGTTAAGGCAGCCTCAGATTCTACGGATTTCTTAACTAAGCACTTATCCTTGTAGAAGACAATAAAACCTAGATCACAAAGTTGACTTATGCTTATGAGATTGTGATTCAATCCTTCCACATAAGCTACCTTTGTGATGGTAACTAAACCATTAGAAATGTTACCATAACCTTTGGTCACCCCTTTTTTGAACCTCCAAATATGATTGTTGGTCCATTCTCCACAAGGGTGAAGTTTCTCAGATAGCTCCTCACTCTAGTCATGGGCCTGGAGCAACCACTGCCCAAATACCAAATGGGAGATTGGTTGGCATTTGGACATACTTACAAGAAATATTACTTAACCTTAGGTACCCAATTAGATTTAGGTCATTAATTTCTGTTAGGGTGAAAAGTAGAACACCACACCTCTTAGTGGTCTGCACTCTCTTTGCATTAGTCCATATTGGGTTGAACCAACAGTCCTAGGCAAAGTGACCAACCTTCTCACAAAACCAGCACTTATACCTGTTGTATCTTCTCTTCTGCGTCACCATATGGGTAGAATGACAATGTTGATGGGCAGGAGTGATGATAGCTGACCTAATAGGACTTGGGTGAACCTCACAGGAGTGAGTATGTAGTGGAGCTGGTCTCACCACCTTTTGGTTCACCATCTTGGGAACAGGCTTGGTAGGAGCTGCCTTTTCCTTGCTTCTGAGTGCTGTTATTGCAGGTCCATGGACAAAGGGACCTAGATTCTTCATCTGAATATCTTCATTGGGTGCTTTAAAAGCACTCAGCCCAAAGCCTGCTCTTTTATTTGTGATAGAGGGCTTACTGCCACTTGTTGGGCAAGCATTGGTCAGATGACCATATAAAGATTCCTGGTCAAAAGGATTTGATGCCAGCAACACCTTCTTAAAAGAAGGTTGAGCTTTAGAAGCTTTGCCCTTGACTGTATCCTTATTGAAACCTACACCAGCTTCTGAATGGTGCAGATAAACTGTCAATGATAGGGAGGACAGTCTTGGGCTTAGAGAAGCTGACAACAATTTTCTTTTTAGACAGCAACAATTCCTCATGGTCCTTGATGAACTTGTTCTTCTGAGCCAATTCAGCATTTTTGAGCTTTGTGGCTTCCTTGAATCTGTCCACTTCTTTGCTCATAGCAACCGGCTTCTCAACTGTCTTCTGGAGGTCATAGTGGGTAGTTTTCAAGGAGTCTAACTCCTTAGTCTGAACTTTGAGGTGTTTCTTGTTGTTCTTGAAAGCTTTCCACAAAGCTACATATTGCTGCATTAATTCAGTTCATCCTCGTGTGAGGATCTTGAGGATGTGTTATTGGCAGCAGACTCACCTTCATCATCATACAAGAAATCTGCCACTGATTCAGAATCAGATGCAGACAAGGGAGCTCTGATTAGTACCTTCCTAGGAGAGATGTTGTCATCCTAGATTTCTTCATTTATGGTCATAAGGCCAATAAGAGCTTCCTCCTCAGTTTCTGAAGACCTTGAATCAGAATCACTCAGGGTCCTAACTTTCTTTGTTATGAATCCTTTTTTCTGATTTCTTTTTGTCCATTGACCTTCTTTTGACTTCATAATTCTTTGATTCCCTCTTCTTGGAGGGGCAATCAACAATCATGTGACCTGTCTTTTTGCTGGAGTAGCAAACTGTGTTAGTTAAATCAAATTTATTGGGTTTTGATTTGTACCTTTCCTCCCTTGAGGATTTAGATCTATCATGTTGACCAGATCTTCTGGAGCTTGAAGAGGATGTTCTATGACTGTCTCTTCTCCTTCTTGATATTAGCTTTTTGAATTGCTCGGAGAAGAGTGTCAGTTCTTTATCAGTATTGTCAGATTCTGATGTGCTGGTATTAGAAGCTTCATTGCTTTCAGATCTGTCCTGAGTTGCAGGGGCTTTGTCCTTGGTTCTCCTTAAGCTTTCAGCCTTAAGAGTCATGGACCTTTCTCTGGTACCCCCCTTGAGCATTCTTCTTCATCTTTTCTGGTGTTAAGCTGAAGCTCATGAGACTGCAACTTCCCATATAGGTTCTTTGGCTCCATGTTGCCCAGTTGACCAATTTCTCTAATGACACAAATTTTGATATCTCATTCCTTAGTGAGGGATCTAAGAAATTTATCATTCAGATCTGAGTTGGTAAACTCTCTTCCATAGTTCTTCAACCCATTTACTATCTTGAAAAATCTCTCATAGCAGTTAGAGATATTTTCATTATTTTCTTGTCTGAAGGCCTCACATTACTGATTTGGAATGAATTTATTGTCATCCCTAACTTCTTCAGTCCCCTCCATATAGACAACCAGAGAGTCTCACATCTCCTTGGCAGTTTTGTAGTGAATGAGATTTTGTAGGGTTTAGTCATCAATGACACTCACAATAATGTTCTATTCCCTCTTATTAAGGTCTAACAAGGCAAGCTCATGCTTACTCATATCAGCATATTTCTTTGGCACTCTTAGAGTAGGATTAATGGTAGATCAGTAATGGGTATGAAGGGACCCTCTTGAAAAACCACAAAAACTCTGGGATCAACAGCTTCCATAAACAGTCCGACTCTTTCTTTCCAAATGGCAAATTTTTCTTTAGTGCAGGTTGGGAGCTTCATGGATCTCATCTCTTTGTGCTGATGACCTCTAGCCATAGGGAATAGTTCCAAGATTTAGATCTGGCTGTTAAGTCACTCTTTGATCAACCTAGCTCTGATACGACTTGTTAGTTATGGAATAATCACATAGAGGGGGGAGAATAGGTGATATGGTTGTTTTAGATTTTAAGCACAAGAACTAAGTAAACAGATCATAGCACAACCAACAAACTCAAAAACACAGCACACAGGAACACCAGATTTATAGTGGTTCCTCAAGACAGCGTGTCTTGAGTAGTACACTGTCCCTCTATGCCTATCTAGCTATGTGCTAGGGTCACCAAACTCTGCCAAAACTCAGGCCCTCAAGCCCTACAATCTCAGGCCCTCAAGACCTAGAAGCTCAGGTCCTCAAGCCCTACAAACTCAGGACCTCAAGACCTACAAACTCAGACCCTCAAGCCCTACAAACTCAGGCCCTCAAACCCTACAAACTCAGGCCCTCAAGACCTACAAACTCTGACCCTCAAGCCCTACAAACTCAGGCCCTCAAGCCCTACAGCTTAGATCTACTACAAATCCTACAAACTCAGGCTTGTGAAAGCCCTACAAAAAGAAATTGAGAAGTTCTTCTTTAGCCTGATGAAACTGGCTTTTAGATTTGAAGAGAAAACTATAGATCTTATCTTGCTGAGAGCAGGCTTCTCTTCAATCCCTTCTTCAATCTGGAACAATGCTTATTAGTCAATGTTGCTAGACTGAGACTTGGAGAACACAAAGCAAGATCGTTTTGGTCTCGGGTTCTTGTTCCTTCTTCTTCACATCCACTTTCACTGTTAGATTGATTTTCGTATTCTATATTCTTGTTGTTCTTTTAGGGCAGACAGTTATGCCTTTTATAAGAATGAGGAGCTGTCTACGTTCTACCCAGACGTCCTTTACGTGTCAGAGGCCCATTCATTAACGGCATGTGCTGATTGGATCATTCGGCGGCGGCATTGAATTATCTTGATCTGTCTCGACGACAGAGCTTATCGTTACGCCGATCCATCTTGGACTTAGACAATTCTTCAAGTCTTCTTCAACCTTCTTCAGAGAGGGATATCTCGACGAAATGAGATATCTCAACTAAACATGCACTCACGATGACATGAAGTCATCTCAATGATGTCATCGTGAACGTCTTGATGACTTGATGTCTTCTCGACAATGTCGTTGAAATACTCCTGTCTTATTCACGATATAGTTTTGTTCATTCTGACTTCTCGACGATATCGTCTTGATCATCTTGACGATAAGAAATACTTCAGCTATGAACTGTCTTCACAAGTTCTACCTTAGTCTTCTCGATGACAAGACTTCTTTACGACGATGTCGTCTACTTAGCTGAATACTTTAACTTTAGTCTACTAGTGAGCTTCATTATACCAGACTTCACAATGATATCGTCGTGTGATTCTTGTTGGCACGACAATACTGTGACTTGTTCAACTCTTCTTGATCTTACGATGATATCGCCGTGCATACTTTGTTGTCACAACGATATCATCGAAATGTCCATATTATTTCGACGATAGCTATTATAAGCCTTCTGCTGAGTCCTGCGAGTTATCTCAACTATATATGAATGCTTTTTCGACGATATGTCCAGTACTTCTCGACGATTTTAGACTTAGAGAAATAAGAGAGGTACTGGACATATCGTTTATTCTCTGCAGCTGTAACTATAGCATACCATCAAATACATAATGCTTTTATCAATGACCTGAGCACTTCTTCAAATCAGGAACATTGTTGGACACTGTTCCCAACACCTCTAGAGATTTAAGAACCCAAGTAGCTCTTTTAAAGGGAGAGCCTAAAAACCCTTTAAAGTAATTGGTGAAATTGAGAGTTGTAAATCAAGAAGATTGTGTCACGGGAGAAGAGTGACTAGCTGAATCCTAGAAGAGGAGGATTCAATTTACAGAGAGAAAGGATAAATAATTTTTCATTCTCGACGAGAGAGTTTTTCTTCTTTTCCTTGTTTGGGCATCCTTCAAAGAGAAGAGTTTATATATCACACGTTCTTTTCCATTTCTGTGCAAGTTCCAAAAAAGCATGCGTGGAGAAATGTTGGTGTCTTCCATTCTCAAAACTTCAACGATTATATTTTATTTTGATAGAACTTTAAACTCAATCGACGATCGCTGAGCACTTTGGTCAACGATCGCTGAGGGGAGCGCTTCTTGGAAGGAGTGGTGCGGTTAACGATCACAGAATTTAGGTCATTGATCTATGATCAACATTTCTTTGATCTAGGGTCACGGTAGATGATCACTGAGCAAGGCCAACAAACTTTAGTCAACAATCGGTGATTGTTGGCTTCTTCAGATCTTTAGTTAGCTGAGCGGCTCGGTCTTCGGTCAATGAACGGTGGTCAACGATCATAGATCGCTGAGCTAGCTACTTTAGTCTTTGATCAGTGAGCTTCCTGATCACCGAACAGTGTCAATGGTTAGTAATCATTGATTGTTGAGCATTCTTTAAGATCATCGATGAACGCTCCGGTCACCGATCAACGATTGTCGATCAATGAATGTTGATTGCAAAACTTCCTTTAAGACTTATTTTCCTTAGAATTGATTCACTTCAAGGGACTACCTTAGAGAGATTTATTTAACATCCTCACCTAACATTCTGAGGAGTTTCTGTCATCAACTATTAACATTATCTCATTAAATCCATAGGTATTTTCCCAACACAACCCATTCCATGAAGTTGAAGAGTGCAAACAACAAGGTACATCAGTGGGTGGATAAAATCCTTCGTTCGAGATAACTTCAATGAGATACCTACCATCCCAATGTAGTGCGAGTCGTCAGCCTTCAGGATACCCGTGGTGAAAGGGGATATTTCTACCTATTCTAATTTTTCCAGAACAAGGTCTTCGATGCGCACAACTACCGCTAGTGCATTAATCAGTTCTCTTGGGTGACTCCGGTCAAGGATGGTAAGGTTTATTTTTCACAAGGATCCTTCTTATTGTCTAGTTGATATGTTACTAACTTCTGCCTTCATAGGAAATTGCATCGTTCCGGAGAGACCTCTGGAGGTTGCTCCATGGGAAGACTATGCGTACAAAGGCAAGGATCCTACAGTAGTGGTCGACCTAAAAGTCCCTTAAAAGGTAAGAAAAAGGATGTGCAAGATTGTTTTCTAGAATGGGGAGTCATTGCGCTCCTTCGAAGACCCTAACGAGAGAGATTTTTTATTGCATTTGCATTTTGGAGAAGGCAGAGAAGCAGGGGACATCGTCGAAGCTCCGTTGGAGTCATAGTGAGAGGACGAGTACCCAATCTCGCTAAGCTCGCACTTGCCCTCATGGATTGAGGATGCTGAGCTGAATAATGACACCTTCAACATGTGAGAAAGAGATGGAGGTTGCGACATTGCTGGGGAGCTCGCAGAGCGCCAATCTAGAGATCTTATCTTGAGCTATTACCTCGCCCCTTAGGCAGGGAGGTCATGTTGACTATGCTAAGAAAAAGGCATTGGCATTTTCCAAGTGATTTTATCTATGGGAAGTGAGACACCTAAAGAGTTGATATATCGATGCTCTGACCATTACATCATGGTCATGTACTGAACTTAGTATCAAAACACTTTGTGCTACCGCATTTTTGTGGGGTCACTAACAAGGTGGATTATATGTGAGCTAAATGTCACATCATGGTCCCAAATCAGATTTAGGATCAACACACCCCTGGATACTGCATGTTCGCGGGGCCCTTAACAAGGTGGATCACAGGCGAGTTGAATGTCGCATCACGGTCCTAGGTCATGCTTAAGATCAACAAACTCCCGACTATCGCATGTCTCCGGGGCTCATGGCAAGTTGTCTCACATGAAAGTTTAATGTCACGTTGCGGTCCCAGACCAGACATAGAATCAACACACTCTTGGTCGTTGCATGTCTACAGGTCCCCTGGCGATGTGGATCATACACTCATGGCTTGCTAGGAGTATCTTCTCGTCTTGTCTCTAAGCTGACCATCAACACTCAGAAAGGCGTGAACATCTAAGGGGTAGACAACCAATGTGCAATGAGCGAGCTAATCCATAGATTTGGATTTAGAGACATTGAAAAAGAAGTTAATCTCTTGAGAAGTACTCTAGAGGGGGGGGGGGGGGGGGGTGAATAGAGACAGAGTATTAAAATTTTAAAATGATTGTCTCACTAATTTTCTCAGACTTATACAACACCCAGATTATATCACAAACACAGAATTAATGAACACAGCTATCACAAAAAAATAAAAGCACACAAAGAAACGAACAGATAAAAGCAGGGAGATCAACCAATCAACACAAATGACACAATGATTTTTTATAGTAGTTCCCCAATCAATATGAGTACGTCTACTCAGTTTCCACAAGATGTCCTTCAGCAGCAATCTCTAAAGAAAATGATTCGTTGAACATGGTGTGGATTCGGGCTTCTTCTTATTGAATAAGATTCTGGAGGAGGAAATCGAATCTTGATCTTCAACAATGACCCTTGAGACAAGGACTTCTTTGTTTGAATATTATGGTAGAAGTGAAGATTCTTCTTGATCAACTGTTAGATTTTTCGAGAGGAATACTCCTTCAGTATGTCTATGAAGCACTTAGGGAGCTGGTCTTCTTTTCTTGTTCAATGAATAACTATTCTCTCTATTTTTCTTCTCTTTTATACGTCTTCATTTGAGATCCCTCCGAAAACTGCAACATTAATCATTTCATAACAGTTTCTCGGGTATTGATATCTTTCTTGAAAAGAAGAATAATGAAAGTGCACAGTTAACCTCACTAGAATTCTCTAGAGGGGGGTGAATAGAGATTTAAAAAATACTTTGTGCTATTATATATATATATATATGTGTAATAATCACAGATTTAGGCTTCCCACACACCAACAAGAATTAAACAAGTAAAGAAGAAAAATGACAATAAGAAAATCACAGCACAACACAAGAAAATATAGTGGTTCCCCAAACTTTGGGTAGTCCACTCTTCTACCCCCTTAGTAGGAATTCACTAACTTGCACTGAGTCTTTTGATAAGGAGACTCTTAGAACCAAACTGAGTCTTTTGATAAGGAGACTCTAAGAACCAAACTGAGTCTTTTGGTAAGGAGACTCTTAGAACCACTACAACTGAATTTTTTGAAGAGAGATTCTAAAAACTCTTTTACACAGTTTAAAGGTGAAATAAGAAAGAGAAGAAGTAGAACAAGTAGAAGAATAGAAGACAATATATATAAGAAGGAATCTTCTTCCTAGCAAGAAGATTAGAAGCACAAGTATAGTGAATATGATCTCTCTTCTATAATGAGAAGGAGATTTGTAAGTTTTTCTCTCTTTTGTGAGAGCTTTCAGAATTTGCAGCAGAATGGCTTCAGAAGAAGGAGAAGATGAAGGCTTTTTCTTTTGCTGCAGCACACTATCTCTTTTCTCAACTTTCTCACTCTTCTCTTGGGAGCTCTTCCTCTTTTTCAAATGTATATGGTGGATCACTTCTTATTATTCTCTGCCGATCTCCTTCTTATTTATAGCTCTGCTTGAAAGATATTGCTAAAGGAGAATAATTAATTAGCAGCAGAGAATTAGAAAGAGATTTAGAGTTTCCATAATCAATATTTCTGTAGAAGGAAATGAATTCATTCTGATTTCAAATAATATCCATAATAGTCTTAATCAAATTAGCCAAGAATCAAATAGAAGGAAAGGCTGATTCAGAACGGCTATAAAAGAATAATATCATTCCATATAAATCAGATCTACAGAAAGAAGGAAAGAGATTTGGCTTGTTTTTGAATTACTTATAGATATCGACGTGCGTCGATTACTATTCGACGTAAACGTCGATTTCATCCCTGCTGGACGTCGAGAGGAGAATAAGGAAGGTGCGTCGACTAAGGTGCGTCGACTTTATCAAATGCGTCGACTAGAAGTCAGAGGTACGTCGACTATTATTACGTCGAATTCTTCTAAGAGTTACTTCGACTCATCTTGAGAGAAACGTCGACTATATTTCGACGTTCCGTCGAATACTATTCGACGCATATTTACTTAGCCTAATTTTTCATACTTAGAATTTATATTCTACTCATTTCTAGGGGTTAAGATAAATCATTTCCCCAACAATCTCCCCCTATTTGTCTTAACCTTATACAGAGAGAAATTGTATCAGCTTTTATTCAATAAAGCAAAGCATTTATATAGAGAAAAAAAATGCTAAGTCAATCAGAAGAAGATAGAACAAATTTCATGTTCAGTTGACTAATCAGCATTTGAGCATAGACAATTTTTCAAATAGAGTATATCATCATTGTTCAGGGGTAGGAGGAGTTTTTCTCTTCATAGTAAATACTTTTGCGGGTTGTTCCTTCTCATTTACAGGTGATTCCCTCAGCTCCCCCTGAGTCAAAGTAGTTTGCTCCCCCTGGAATGGAACTTCCTTTGAGCCTTTTTCTTCTTCTTCAGTTTCTCTTTTATCTCCAGTTTTAGGTATAACAACATCTGGCTCCCCCTGAGCTTCAGCTTCCTCTTCAGCTTCTTTCTCTGATCTACTTGCCTCCCCTTGCAATAGATCCACTTGTTGTGCAACTTCTCTTGCTATAATTAGTACATTTGATATCTGCTCTTCAGTATGTAGCTCTGGTACCACTTCATTCCCAATGGTCTTGAGTGGAGCTAAACTGTCAGATTTTGAAGAATGAGAGGTTTTGTGGTTGGAGAGCTGCTCTTCCTCTAACTTCTCCCCCTTCTTGACCTTCTTAGCCAAGGAGGTTAAGAAAGATCTGGTGACTTTAGAGGAAGAGATAGCGGTCTTCAGGCTTTGCACAGAGGCACTGACCCCATCTATTTGGGTGTGCATGTGTAGGATGGAGGAATAAATTTGGGAGCAGTGCTCATCCAGCATTGCTTGGAATCTTTGAGCTGTGGATCGGATACACTGAGTGATGAGACTTTCTGTGGATGGAGATGGTTCAAAATGTGGTGGTGGAGGAGGAGATAATGGTGGAGGTGAATGTGATGAAGTTGGAGAGGGGACTGTATCAAGTTGATGAGGTGTATTTGATGGAGATGGTGGAGGAATAAAGGAGGGTTGAGCAGGTGATTGGGTTGGTATTTGTGAAGGTGTGGATGATGGTGGTACAGAAGAGATGTCTGTATGAAGAGGAGGAGGTGGTGAAGATGGATGAGCAGGAGAGTTAGGAGGAGATGGAGTCCTTTCAGGAATGGAACCAGGCTTGGGAATTTGCCTGGTCCATTTAGAGAAGAGGGCTATTGACATCCTTTTACCTGGAGGGATAGGGATTCCTTTTGACCTACATAGGTCAGGGAAGGAGTGGAAGAGTACTTGACTCATGATTCTCATATAGGCATTCTCTTTGTGAGAGTATTTGTAGCCTATCATTTTGAGCAGGAGGCTGGCCCAGTCTACCTTCTTCTTCAGCACAAGGGCCCCCATGATGTTCAGTTGTTGTTTGGGGACTGCATCATGGGCAGAGATCTTACATAGTAGAATTTTTCCTACTATATCTGCCAGTAATCTATATTCATCAGAAAAGTCAATTTTCTTCAGGTGGATTGGTCTGTCTTTTGAAAACTTCATGGTGATTAACAGATTCTTGATTTCATCAGGAGTTAGTTCCACAGGTTCATCACCTGATAAGGGAATGATGAAGGAGACTTGTTTAGTTGCTCTTTAGAAACTGATTTTCTTTCCCTATTTGAGTTGAACAAAGATAACATTGGAATGTACCTGATGGAAGATCAAAGGTGGTCCTAATGTGTTCTGCAGAGATTGAGACAGGTGTCTCATGGATTGTTCCTTGGATTTCTCCTTGTTCAGATATCTGAACATGAGTCATGAGCTCTGTGAGTTCTGTCTCCAGGAGCTTGCATCTTGTGGAGATGAGCTTGTCTAATCCAGCTTCAGTAAACAGAGCTAAGATGCTCTTGTAATTTTCTGCGGCAGCTTGGAAAGATTTGAGGTCAATGTCAAAGCCTGAGTTGGTCTTAGGAGCCATTTTAGGTCAGTGAGATAGAGGAAGAAATGGTTGGACTGGGGAGCAAGAAGGATGAAAGATTAAGAGGTCGTGAAGGTTTCTAACTGAAGAGTCTATTTAAGTCAGGTGAAACGTCGAAACGAGGCACAATTCGAGGCTTATTCGGTACAAAAGTGGATGTGACCGAAAATATTTTAGGAGTGCCGCTCGTTTTCATGAAGTCGACGTTACGTCGAGTGGAATTCGAAGTGAGTGTCAATATAGTTTGGTTTGGGATGATAAGGTTTCCTATCGACGTATGCGTCGATTGGAGTCGATGCATGCGTCGATTTTATTTATTGAACTGAGTTATCGACGGTGCGTCGATTCGAAGTCGACGTGACTTTATTTGACAAATTCTGGGTTTTCCTGAGGGATTCTTTCTTCCTAATCCTAAAGTTTTCTAAGTTATCCTAGGACTAGTTTTATGAGCAATTTGATTGATTATGCCAAAACTGTTTGGCAGTGTGGCCAATTTTATTGCAAATATAACACCTGATTTTCTTTTGACTAAGAAAATTTGAGTTTAGGGAGGAGTAGGGATGTTGATTTGGATAGAAATTTTGATTAGGATAGAATTTTTGGTTAGGATAGAAGTTTTGATTAGGATAGAAATTATGATCAAGATGAATGGGTCCTGAATGGGGTTAAGATGAAAGGTTTTTGGAGAATGGAAGTGTTCTGTCTTTATGTTGCTCTGAGTTTGTATGCGTCGATATCTATTCGACGTATGTTGATAGTTGCGTCGATTTATATTCGGTGCTTTCTCCAGATTGCGTTGATCTGGAATCGATGCATGGAAGAAGTTGCGTCGATTTGAAGTCGATGTACTTTTATTCAAGCGTCGAATTGACGTCGAAGCATCTGAGAGATTGCGTCGAGTAGAATTCGACGCACTATCATTCATGCGTCAATATGAAGTCGACGCAATTGTGTTTTCACAAACTTTATTTTTCCCTTTTTCTGATTTTATTTCTTTATGAGTTGTTTCTCTTGGCCTAGTTACCTTCTCAGAAGAAGTTTGAGTGTCATCAGCCGAATAGTATGATGTTTCATCAAATTGGTTTATTTCCTTGAAGTCTTCTCCCTTATTTTGTGAGTTTTCTTCTTGGTTTGTTGATTTGATGGGTTTAGTAAATTTAACAGGGCTCATCCAAGCAGGTTTGTTGGATGGATTAAGACTAGCTGAGGGATCAGCTCCTAGCCCAAGATTTTTATGTCTTTTTTTTGTTTTTCTGTGATTTCTTTAAGTGTTTGGCTTCTCATTTTTATTGATTCTTCAAAAGCTTTTGCTTGGGATACTTTATTCTTAAGTAGATGGTTTTCTATTTTAGCCCTCTCTATTTTTTTCTATGATATTAGCCCTTAACTCATGATTTTTAGAATAAGTATCCTCTATATTTCTCTGGTTTTTAATGACATTGATTTGTTCTCTTAGATTATTAATTTCTTGTTTAGCTTTTAGTTGATCTAAACATAATTTCTTTAAAATCATTTTTGAAGTCATCACACAGAAAATTTATGTCATCAAAAATGCTTACCTCATCCTTATCCCCAGATTCCTCTATGAGAATAACACTATTTTCTTTACCATCTTCAGGAAAGATGCTTTCTTCTGATTCTGTCTCACTCCATGATTTGGCATCATGTTCTTCCTTTGAGCTTTCAAAAGCCATTAGGCATAGGTCTTCTTGCTTAGACTCTTCATTGTCACTTTTGGATGAGGTGCTATCCTCAGAATTTGTTTCACTCCAAGCTTCTGCAATGAAGCCTCTTTCTTTCTTCTTCCCCTTTTTCTTGAGATCTCTCTTTTTCAGATCTTTCTCTTTCTCAGTATTTTATGGACATTCTGGTGCAATGTGTCCAGTTTTCCTCCAGGAATAACAAATGATTTCTTTAGTAGGAGTTTTATCATACCTTGGTTTTGATTCTCTCCTTCTAGACCCATCTGTCTTGACCCATTTCTTGAATCTTCTGGCCAGGAGGCTGAACAATTCTTCTTCAGTGACAGGGGTCTCTTCTTCTGTTACTTTCAAAGCAATGTTTCTATCTTTTGAGGAGGTTGAAGTGCTTCCTCTTCTTTCCTTCTCTTCTCTGGTTTTTAGCAGTTGCTCATAGGATTTGAGTTTTCCTAAGAGGGCATCTGTTGAGATTTCTCTTTGTCCTCTTGTATCTCTTATTGCCCATATTCTTGAGTCCCAAGAACTTGGGAGACTCATTAACAGTTTGTCATTGATCTCTGTGAGAGAGATCTCTCTATCCAGACTCCTTAATTGATTGATGATCAGACTGAATCTGTCATACATCTCAGATATGCTTTCTTCCTGCTTCTTTTGAAATTTCTCATATTGGGAGATCAATTGAGCCTTTCTATCTTTCCTTTCATCAGCACTCCCTTCTACCATCTTTGTAAAAGATTCCCAGATTTCTTTGGCTGATTCACATTCAACAACCTTTTGAAAGATTTCATCTGAGAGGGTTGAGAGCAGAATGTTCACAGCTTTTGCATCACATGTTCCTGCCTTCTTCTCTTCAGCTGTCCACTCAGCCTTTGGGACAAGTGTTTAAGTCACTTCACCACTTGAGTCTCTTCTATAAGGCTTGGGAGGACCTGTCAAGACAATATTAAATAATTCTTCATCAATAGAATTCATATAAATCCTAATTCTTATTTTCCAAACTGCAAACTTTTCAGGATTGCACATTAGTGGTCTGGTGGAAGCTTAATCTTTGATTTGTGCCATGTGAAAAATATTTTTAGAAATATATATATTAGTATAAAGGAGGTAGGATCTTTTTGATCAAGGAGTTAACCTTTTTAGATCAACCTAGCTCTGATACCAATTGAAAGTGCACAGTTAACCTCACTAGAATTCTCTAGAGGGGGGGGGGGGTGAATAGAGATTTAAAAAAATACTTTGTGCTATTATATATATATATATATATATATATATGTGTGTAATAATCACAGATTTAGGCTTCCCACACGCCAACAAGAATTAAGCAAGTAAAGAAGAAAAATGACAACAAGAAAATCACAGCACAACACAAGAAAATATAGTGGTTCCCCAAACTTTGGGTAGTCCACTCTTCTACCCCCTTGGTAGGAATTCACTAACTTGCACTGAGTCTTTTGATAAGGAGACTCTTAGAACCAGACTGAGTCTTTTGATAAGGAGACTCTTAGAACCAAACTAAGTCTTTTGGTAAGGAGACTCTTAGAACCACTACAACTGAATTTTTTGAAGAGAGATTCTAAAAACTCTTTTACACAGTTTAACGGTGAAATAAGAAAGAGAAGAAGTAGAACAAGTAGAAGAATAAAAGACAATATATATAAGAAGGAATCTTCTTCCTAGCAAGAAGATTAGAAGCACAAGTATAGTGAATATGATCTCTCTTCTATAGTGAGAAGGAGATTTGTAAGCTTTTCTCTCTTTTGTGAGAGCTTTCAGAATTTGCAGTAGAATGGCTTTAGAAGAAGGAGAAGATGAAGACTTTTTCTTTTGCTGCAGCACACTATCTCTTTTCTCAACTTTCTCACTCTTCTCTTGGGAGCTCTTTCTCTTTTTCAAATGTATATGGTGGATCACTTCTTATTATTCTCTGCCGACCTCCTTCTTATTTATAGCTCTGCTTGAAAGATATTGCTAAAAGAGAATAATCAATTAGCAGCAGAGAATTAGAAAGAGATTTAGAGTTTCCATAATCAATATTTCTGTAGAAGGAAATGAATTCATTCTGATTTCAAATAATATCCATAATAGTCTTAATCAAATTAGCCAAGAATCAAATAGAAGGAAAGGATGATTCCGAATGGCTATAAAAGAATAATATCATTCCATATAAATCAGATCTACAGAAAGAAGGAAAGAGATTTGGCGTGTTTTTGAATTACTTATAGATATCGACGTGTGTCGATTACTATTCGGCGTAAACGTCGATTTCATCCTGGCTGGACGTCGAGAGGAGAATAAGGAAGGTGCGTCGACTAAGGTGCGTCGACTTTATCAAATGCGTCGACTAGAAGTCAGAGGTACGTCGACTATTATTACGTCGAATTCTTCTAAGAGTTACTTCGACTCATCTTGAAAGAAACGTCGACTATATTTCGACGTTGCGTCGAATACTTTTCGACGCATATTTACTTAGCCTAATTTTTCATACTTAGAATTTATATTCTACTCATTTCTAGGGGTTAAGATAAATCATTTCCCCAACAAATAACATATGTATTTTATCCATGATTACTGCCGTGACTAGTTCTTGGAAATGAAGGTTGGAAGCCTTCTAAGAAGTTGACGCCACTTTGGAGAATATGATGTTACTTTGGAGAATTCGACAACACTTTAAGAATTTGACATTACTTTGGAGAATTCGACACCACTTTGAGAATTCGACGTTACTTTGGAGATTCTAAGTCACTTTGAGAGTTTGACGTCACTTTGAGAATTTGACGTCATTTTGAGAATTCGACGTCACTTTGAGAATTCAACATCACTTTGAGAATTCAACGTCACTTTGAGATCTTCGATGTTTTCTTGAGTTATGCAGATTAGTCCTTGACTCAATTGCCCTTCTATACAATATAAGTAATATCATAATTAACTCTTCAAACTGTATATCAAATCAAGAGGAGGGTTTTCCAAATAGACATTCATCCTGGGTTGTTGATTATTTGCATAGTTAGACGGTTGGAAGAGTGTGACATAAGGGTCTATAGAATTAGGAGAGACTCTGAAGGAAAGCTCTCATAATTCCTCAAAATAATATACACCACCATGCAAGGTAGACAACCAACATGCAAAGAGGGAGCTGGTCTCAACCGTCATTGCAGAGGCTTGAATTTAGATTCATGTCGTCTGGTGGTTGATCAACATCTCGCGGAATTGGAAGGTGACCGCTCATTATTTGTTTCATCGATAGAAGAACAAGATAATAAACACGTCAAAGAACTTATTAGTCAGATAAATCAAATGAGCTTGCAAATAATGCACATAATACATATTACAAAGTATTTACCGAGGTCTTCACCTTCGAAGGTTGACAGGCGATAACAACCACTTCAAAGTGGTTTGTGGATTAGAAATTGTCCTTCCCAATTTGAATTGAGCTTCCTAATAGTGACTTTCTTTAAGACGAGTTTCCTTTCTGGAATTCCTTGATCCTAATATGCTTGTCAAAGTGTCCAGCCATCCTCCACTTGATTTCTTCCTACCTCATCGTGGTGAGGTCCCTAAGCTCTTCTATGAGATCCAAATAAATCTTCTGAACCTTCTTGTTCTCCAGACGTCACTCCCCCCCCCCCCCCTTCCGTCTACCACTATCTGGGGACTCCTCACCTCGAACTCCACTGATCATCACTTCAGATATGTGTGACAATTTGAAAAGTGTTTCTCTCATAGTCGAGTTTGGAGTCGTTCTCAGATCCCAGAGAATATAAGGAAGATGCTCTAGCTAGTTCCCCTTCAAATTCTCCACATTTTTTTAGCAACATCAGGACTAGCTTGTTGGTTACCTCGACCTTCCCGGATCTTCGTGGATGATGGACAGAGGAAAAGCGCTGGTTTGTCCCAATCTATTCATACAACTCTACAAATCTGAGGTTAGTGAACTAAGAGTCGTTGTTGGTTATGCTGGAAAGAGGCACACCATATTGCCACACAATACCCCCCCCCCCCCCCCCACACACACACACAAATGAAGCTTTTCACAATATGGGTTGTTGTTGTCACAAGCATCTTGACCTCGATCCACTTAGAAAAGTAATCAACCATGACTGGGATGAACTTCAATTGCTCACTAGTCCGAGGAAAGGGTCAAAGTAGATCCATTCCACATATTGCAAATGGCTAAGGAGTTGTGATGAATCTTAAGTGATGTGCATGCTGCAGCTAAAGAGGCGAACAGAATTGGCATTTTGAGCACCTCTGGACGAACTCCTCTGCGTCTTTTCAGATGGTTGGCTAGAAGTATCCTTACCTCAGCACTCTCTTCTCAAGGGTACAACTCTCAAAGTGACTGCCACACTCTCTTGAATGGATCTCCTCAAGGAGCATCGACACCTCCATTTATGTTACACACCTTAATAGACGCCCAGAGAGAGTCTTCTGATACATGTCTTCATCATGGAGCAAATAGTTAGTTGATTTGAATCAGAACCGCTTTTTGTCCTCCACCGCTTTTAGATATTTCCATGTAGTTAGAAATTCCACAAACGGATCAATTCATGAAGGATTCTGGTCATTCTCCATCAACTCTCCTTATTTGATAGCTAGCCAGAAGAGTTCCGTCAACCCTTGAGTCATACTTTGCAAGCATGTCGTCCGCACAATTCAATGTCACGTGTTGAATCCCGAAGGATCGGAATGACCCGATCAACCCGTTTACTTTTATGAGGTACTATTGCAAAATGGATTCGAAAACCTCGAACTCTCCACTAATTTGGGAGGCGATTATCGAAGAGTCAGTGTAATACTGGATATCTTACACTCCCAGCTCTTTCGCCATGCGCAACCCGACGATCAGGGACTAATACTCGACCTGATTATTTGTGAACTCAAAATGCATTTCTATCGCATGTTCGATCTTAGCCCTGTTTAGTCTAACAAGGACCACATCTAGTCCTACAAAGTTTTCCTGAAGCCCTGTCGATGAACATGTCCCTGCGTAACGGGGGTATTAAATCTTCTCATACTTCCAGAGTAGTCATGAAATCTATTAGAAAGTAGGCCACCTCATATGCCTTGATTGTCATTCGAGGGACGTAGATATGTTGAATTACCCAAGCTCCACAGACCACTCAGTCAACCTTCCTAAGTGCTCCATCTTTTCCAAGATGTTGTGGAAGGGGTGGTCTGTTACCTCTTTGATGATGTGATCTTGAAAATAGGTCTAAGCCTCTGGGTCGCACGACCAAGGCGCAAGCCAACTTTTTTAGGACGGGGTATCTTACTTCAGCATTCTTCAGGACCTGGCTTACATAATAAATGGGCATTTGTTTCTTTCCTCCCGAACTAGTGCGGAGCTTACTACCTCTTCTCTAACTCCCAAGTATAGAAAGAATGTTTCCCTTTTCACGGGCTTTGTAGTAACAGAGCGCTAATCAATTGTCGCTTGAGACTGATGAAAGTGTTATTACAACAAAAACCTCCTCGCATTCCTGGGTCCACTCAAACTTCTGACTGGCTCTGAGAGTTTTGAAGAATGGAGGACACTTCTCCCCTGACTTAGAGAGAAAAATGACTATGCTTGACGATTATTTCGATCAGTTGTTGAACTTATTTGGTGTCTTTTGGTACCGTCGTCTCCAAAATAGCTTTCAATTTGTCAGGGTTCGATTCAACTCCCTTGGGAGTGAGAAGATGCTACAGGAACTTCCCCTTCCCTAATTATAACACGCATTTGACCGAATTAATCCTTATTTCAAACTTCTTTAAGGTAGCAAAGATCTCTGCAATGTCTTACAAGTGATCTTTTAAGCTCTTGCTTTCCATCATATCATCCACGTACACCTCCAGGTTCCTCCCTCGCTACTCCTTGAAGACCCATTCCATTATACTTTGGTATGTTGCTTCGGTATTCTTCATCCCAAGGGCATCATCTTGTAGCAATAGCTACCATTGTTGGTGATGAAGGAGGTGATTAAGATGTCTAGAGGTGCATTTTGATTTGATGGTACCTGAAAAGGCATCAAGAAAGCTCATTACAGAAAAACTGATGTATAACTCAACTAGCACTTTGATTTAGGGCAAAAGGTAGCAATCTTTAGGACTTGATTTATTCAATAAAGAAAAATCAATACATATTCGTCTTTTCCTTGACCTTTTTGACCATTGCAACGTTAGATACCCAACTCGAAAACTGGATCTCGGATATAAATCTTGTGCTTAGCAGCTTCCAGACTTCTTCACGGATTGGCTCGGCCAAGGTTGTCGTAATGATATGCTTCTTCTTGCATATTAAGTGGACGTCTGAATCCAAGTTGAGGCAATGTTGATGTCAATGTGCATGTATGCCATCCCAGTGAAGATGTCAATATTGTCTTGAAATACGAGAACATTGCCTTCTTCTCCTCTTCGGACAGCTTCATGCTGATCTTCATGCTCCATGGGTCTCCTCTATCGATCATCAGCTCAACCTCCTTTGTATCCTCCACTGCTTCAAGGTGTGCTATTTCTTACAGGGCCTTATCAACCGCCTCAGTCTCCTCCTTCCAAGTGACTACGTTGACAGTGTTGAGGTAGCATTCTCATGCTACCTTCGGATCGTTTAGGATTACACCCCTCTGATATTCTACTTCAGGCATTGGTGATAGAAGATTAAGCCACAAATTGAAGGTGTTAAGTATGGGTATTTTGAAGATGCCATTGTAACTGCTCGGAGCATCAATAATGACGAACTGACAAGTCTTATTGGTGACACCCAGTGTGACCACCAATTCGACTCCTCCTTCAACCTCTTTCATTTTGCCCGAAAAGACAAATAATAGTTCGTTTGAAGAGTTAACCCTTGTCGTCTCCACTGTCATGGCATCGAAGGACTTCTTAGAAACTATTTTCACTGAGCTCTTGTTGTCAACCAGGATCATAAAATGTAATATTTTTGATCGCCTACTTGATCACCACAACATCGTGGAAGGGGGTTTCATGCCCCAACATGTCTTCTGCATAAAAAATTATCTGGACAATGGGGGAGGATCTCGCGAGGTGGAGGCGATGTACATCTAATAGGTCATGTTTAAGATGGAATTTTGGGAGGCCTCGCTGGTGACCCTCACGGACTGCTCCAATGTCGCTCGAGTGTCGATGTCCTCACGGTCCTCATAAGTAGTTCACAAAGGCGCACTACTTAGAACTCGTACTTTAATTGTGGTGTTCTGGGGGCCTCCTACCTAGTCGAGTCACCATTAGATAGTCTTCTTTCTGTGTTCATTCTTTCTACTAGGTCGTGGAAACCTTGATTGGTCGACGTGTCATGACTCATGACCCTCCTCCTTATAGAAGTTGCAGTGAGGCGTATCGCCTCTACGCAGTTGTTGTCTGCCTCGTCTCCACCGATGACCTCCTTGAAGGGAGATCTCCATAGATTCGTGAGGTAGAGAGAGGTTGAGCCATCTTCACTCATTGCATTAGTGTCGTTCGGGCGAGTGGTAGCGATCTCGCCCGAAGGTCCAAGGTCCACCTTATGGTTTCCATGGTGGCCTCGTGACGGGTGCGGGTTGCCTCCTCTCTACATGTGCGGTCCCTTGTAGAGACACTCAACAACATTCTTCGTCACGTCTTCTCTCAAGCCTCCTTACTTCCATGGGCCGCTAATCCCTAGCTGGTTCTTGCAGCTCCTCTCAGGTCAGTCGTGTCGGTGAAGCAAGGCTCAGTTCGTCGCCTCACCCTCAAAGCACTGGTTCGTCTGATCAATGAATTCTTTAAAGGACACCGGGGGATAACATTTCACCTCCAACTTGAATAACCCTTCCTACATCCCACACATCAGGGCAAGATCGAGGGTGTACCCGTCGACCTCCTGATCTCCATGATTGTTTCTTTAAAGAGGTCGACATAGTGCCCCAGATTCTCCCGAGCTCTTTGTTTGATTGTGAAGAGAGCTTGCACCCCTGCTTCATCTTCTTGCAAGTTGCAAACCTCAACATCAGCCCGCGACGGAGGTCATTGAAATATTAAATAGAGCTCATCGGAATATGGTGAACCCACTTGTGAGCCTTCCACTTAAATGTGATTGCAAATAACTGGCATTTGAAGGTGTCAGTCATATTGCGGATTGAGGCGACGCCCTTGAACTACTGCAAGTGGTTGATCAGGTTGTCCTACCCAAAATAGTAGTTTAGGGTCGGCTCGCAGAACCTGGCAGGGATCATAACCATCATGATCTCCTCACAAAATGGACTTGGCATCTCCGGATGCTGGTGAGGAGGGAAAAACATCCTCCTGCTCGAGTTCGGGCCACCATTCGACAGCTACGACTGTGACCCTGATTCTCTCGAGCCTCTCGTAATCCTATGCAGTAAGCTCCTTCTTGGTTGCTAAGGTGGCTCTGGTGTATCAGATGGGGAGAAAGCATGTGGGGCCGTTGCTGAGGTCTCTTCATCGGGCATGAAGTGACCCCAAAGTAGTTGTTCTATCGACTTTCGAATGTCGGCGAGGTCCACTCGGTTGACGAACTCGGCCAGAGCAGACGGGTTATCCTGATCTAAATCTCGTTCACCTTCTCGCACCATCGTGCTTTATCTGGCATTTTTATCTCCTCTACCCAAAGTCCACGCTTACCACACCAAGATGTTGAAGTCGAAATATCGGCTTCAAAATTCAGACTTGGGTATGGGTTATGGTTGCTGGCACACCAAAGTAAAGGCCATGAGTTAGAGAGGTGGAACATGAAAGAAAGAGAATTAGCTATTTGAATGACACCTGTGACAAACTAGCCACATCTAGGAGGTCCCACCGCACTTTTGGGAGTATATGTTCAAGCAGGCTCCAAGTGTTCAACAGAGAACTCGCTCATTTTAGGCATTGTTTCTTGTGGGTTTTTCACAGAGTCTTTTCCTCTCAACAATGGGTCGTATTTATAGGTAGCAACAAGGGGCGGGTATACCCACTACCCAGAAGTGGGTCCCATCCCTATGCAAGGTCAATCTGGTGGTCGACAAGTTGTTCGCACCGTCTGACAAGGTGAAATGTTGTCCCAAGCAAGGTGGCTGCGAGTTGAAGGCGAGACAACCCCTTGTAGGGAATTTTGGTAATTCGCTCCCTCTTGGCTATCCACATTTGATTTCGACGAGCACGAGTCGTACACTGTATACCAGATTTTTCATATTTAAAAAGAGTCTTATTTATGTGGTCTTTCCATATGTTTTAACAAATTGAGGAATGAGAGTCATCTTTTATCACCCCCTTGATTGATTCCATACAATTCTTTCTTCTACATGCTCTCAAACCTCATTTTAAAGGTTTTCCGGACGACATCTTTTTTTTTGGATATTCTATAGGCTTGGAATTCTTCTATTTGGATTTTTTTCTGCATTTCAGAAATCTTACTAATTTATGCAGGAGACCTCCGTCTCTTACGGGTCTGTTTTTGTAGTACATGTACTAGGTAACATATTGACGTAGAGTATGGTCCTAAGAAAACTACGGCTAGATGCAGATGCAATTTCCAACGAAGGTTAATATGCAATAGAGCATTTTAAAATCACGTTCGTTAATCTGTCGTCAGAAAATTAAGCATTTAAAATAAGGAAATAAGAGGAGGGTACAAGTGCGAGAGTGCACGAAATCAAGTAACTATTTGAATGAGAAAGACACTCAAATAATTGAATTCAAGACTTACGAACTAATATCTCCTCAAGTGGAGAATAAACACAAGACTCAGCTATAAAAGAAATAACAACACAACTTGAACACGCACAATATTGTTGTGGGAGGGCTGGGATGATTTCAGAGAGCTGTGTAGTGGTCGGGATAGCCTCCGGGGGCTGAATTTAGTTCCCTCTAAAGTGAAGAATGGTTGTTCAAGCAGCAGGGACTGACTCATAGTTGTTTAGATACCTGGACAGCTGTAAGAGAAGTGGGGAGAAGAGGTGGATCCACGAATGATTTTAGGAAGTGGGGTGGTTCGGTTTTGGAGAATGAGGGGAGGTTCCACGTGAGGATGTGGGGGATTTGGGGATGGACTGGGCCGGCTGTTTATGGGTATAGTGGGAGAGATGGGTGGCTTAATTTTAGGCAGTGAATCCTAAATTTAGGAGAGTGGGGTAGTGGGTGGTTATGGGTGCTGGTGGTGGAGGTGGCTAGTCGGAGGATGGCCGGAGGTGATTGTCGGTGATGGTTGTGGCTGGAGAAGTTTTTCAGCAATAGCTGGAAAATGAAAATGATGGGAAACTAAGGAAGAATGGTGGTGAATCACCGGAAGTGGCCGAAGACGTTCTCCGGTGATCGCCGGAGATGAATATGAAGGGGAAATGGGCTTTTTTGGGAGGCTTGAGGAGGGAAGAGGGGAAGGTGGGCTTGGGGGTGGGCCGACTATGTGGTGGTGGGGGCCTAGAGGAGCGGCAGTGGGGCTGCTGCTGGATATGTGGGGGTGTGAAGCTTGGTCGGCAGTTGTGGAGTAGAAGGTAATGAAATTGGGGTGGCTGGCAGTTGTTTGGGGAGAGAAATCGAGGGGAGGGGTTGTCTTGTGGGTGGAGGGAGGGTGATGGACGACAATGGATGGGGAGGAGGGTGGTTCACAGCAAGGAGGAAAGGAGGATTTTCAAGCTTCACACTCGTGAGCGGCTTTGACACTGAATTGATCAAAGAAATGACTTCAATACTCAATCTTTCAATACTCAAAATAAGAGCACTCACCCTCAATATATAGACACCAGGAGGGACAACAAACGGCTATGATTGGTCGATCATTGCTACTAAAAAATAAATAAAAATATAACTCGAAATAAAAAATCGAAAGAACTAGGCAATCCGCTCAAGATGAGCGGTCCCGATCGTCATTGTGCCCGATGTCATCATGAGTAGACCCGAACGTGTCGGGCGGGCTGCTCTCCATCACATATATTTTGAGAAGATTTTGAGGGTATTGTATCAAGCAAGCCATAGTCAAAAGGTTTCGAAAGTCTAGACAATGTATGAGAAGAAATTTTGATTTTTAGATTAAGAATATCAAAACTGTGTACAAATAAAATTTTGTAGGTCTCAAGACTTAACATATTTGGTCAAAGAAAATATATCATTTTAACTAGATTTCGATCTCCTTGAACAAACAAAGTAATCAAATGAAGCAACAGTCGAATAGAAGGAAGCAACCTTTCGCACTGATCTCAAGTGGTGCACATTTTTAGTCCATTTGAAGCATCTTCAAATTGAAGACCAGGAAAAGACGCAAGGCATAGTTGTGCACATACAAAATTTTATAGAAATTAATTAATGAACTTAAAAGTTCAAGAAAATGTGAAAAATTAAGTTAAGGGATAGTCAAAATATTGGGAGACTTTGGCTCCGTTCGGAGCTGCCGTGAACATGGTGGTTATGAACTGTCGTTCGTGAACGCCCGATCTCCCCAAAAGAACTTCACTCACTTTTATGTTCAAAATTATTTTTCTTTTTTGATGGCGCTCAAAACTGTTGTGATGCCAAACATACGGTGGCGTTTTTGTCCAAACACTCCGGAGAAAAAAAAACCATCCCAAACAGAGCCTTTATCAATTGATCTCAAAATCACTTTAAGCTAAACATGTTTGACCGTTCCGAAAAAAGAATAGAAATTAGAAATTAAAAAAGGGCTCTATATTTGCACGCCCTTAATCGATATTTGCATCCCTTGGATATTTGTAACCCTCAAATAGATATTTGCAGTCCCGGTGGATATTTGCAGCCCTTATTTAAAAATTCATTTTTAAAATTTTTTTTCCTCCTACTAATTGATAAAATTTAATATGTCAGAATATACAAACATATCATTCAAACAAAATCAAAATTTTATCATTCAAACAAAACCAAAATGACATTTCGGATTGTCACGAGTCAACTCCCTTATAGCAATGATGAACACATATCATTCAACCCGAATACATCTTCCCCAAAATGAAAACTAGTTAGCATGCACAAAATTTTAAAAAATATTTAATTTTAGTATTCTAAAGTTGAATTTATGTCATAAATTAAATTAGTTATGTTGCGAAGATCTTACGAAATATTTATATGATTCCTTTTTGTGATGCCCCTTATAATAAACTTGAATGTAGTTGTGACAAACCTACAAAAAAAAATTAGGATTATAAATAAAAAAACATATATACAGAATCAATCACACTTGAACAAACAAATATGCATACCTTCCACATATTCTAAATGTGTTATGTAAAGAATGTCCCATTCTTCAGTTATCTCTTTGCGGTACCTCGACCATACCGGAAATACTTGTGCTAGTGGACAATCTTCATTGATTTTCAAAAGAACAAAGTGGTTGTCATTAACAAAACTAATATTGATGGCCCTTCTAAACGTCTGTGGCGTTGAATGCAATGGAAGAAAGGTGAAAGACTGTCACTTGAGTAATGAACAAATTAGACATTGTAACATGATGCCACTACTAGACCCATATCTGGCATGGACATCCATTTATCCACTAGGGCAGGAGTAATATAAGAATCTAGTGAGCTTAGTAACTATTTTCTACTCGCAACATCCTAATCTTCTGGCATAAGGATGCGCTTCTAAATGGATCATCTCATGATTATGAATCATGCACACAACTGTAACTTTTCATTCATTTTGTTCTTCTCTACGCCCTCTAAGTGAAAATTTACAATCACATCTCTTTGAGCTAAATTTTCCTAGGTTTTGCTTCACAATTTTTTTAGCATTTTGACTAGCTCGCACAACTCCATATCAATCGCATCCAAGAGTAACCCTAGGTTTAGCACTTTTTTCAAGTTTGTCGTCCCTTAGAATGATAACAACAAATCTCAATCCTCTACCAACATGACTTGCCCCTGCAATCATTTTTTTCTTACTAGAAAAACTCATATTTGTCACAAAATGTTGTTCAACATCTACATGTGATTATTGAGAAATGTCTCCATAAGTCAATAACTTTATCTCTCTACAACGCATTTTAGTCTAGAAATAAATTGGACAAAATAGTTACTAACTATGCAAAAAATAAACAAAAACACAATGTAAAATTGATGAAACCTTAAACCTCATAACTGGGAGATAATGTTGGAGATGAAGGGTTTGACATCTTCAACCAAATTGTGTCGCTGCTGGAGATGAAAGATTTGAACTCGGGTGTTGGGTATCATGCCCTCAATGTTCCTAGATTTGAAGAAGGAACACAAGTATAGATAAGAAAAGTTATTTTTGATGTGTGTTTTAGTTCATGATGTGACAGGTATGTCAAGATTATATGTTTACTATCAAGACTATATTTTCAGTATCAAAACTATACAAAAAGTGAAAAAAAAATCACTAAGTCAAATATCGTCTTGATGCTGAGCCATTATATCATCCAGACAGAAGTATATCATCTTGAAGAAGCTTTATCATTGAAATGATTAAGTAAAGATCATGCAGACAAGATCTAGACGATATTGTCTTGAAATAGTCGTTTTGTCTTGAAGATTAAATATAAGTCGTGTAGAAAGAAACATTTAGACGATATTGTCTAGAAGAAGTCATATCGTGTAGAAGATTATGTTAAGTCTTGATGAAAGGAACATGTAGACGACATCGTCTTGAATAATATATATCATTTAGATTGATCAAGACGATATCAGCTTGAAGGAATTTTATCGTCTTGACAGATGCAGAGCTGCATTTAATGCACATATTTTTCTTGGAAATTTTTATTCAGGGAATGTGCAGCCGCCTATCTTGCGCACCAATCAAGGAATAATTAATGATATATCCTCTGCAGAATATAGCCGTTTACACAGCATTTAAGAAGAATATTATATATTTTTAAATATTGCAGGTTCCGAAAAGGGGAGAGCATTTATGACAGCTTATTCTGCCGTTTCAGCCTATATTCTTTAATGAACTAATTAATTAAGGAATAAATTATTGAGTGCCTTTATGCATAAGTGTAGAGGAATATAAATAGACTTTATTTCGAAATCTATTCACACTTCTGATCATTCTCTCATTCTAACACTTACTATCAGAAAAGAGAAAAGTGTTGAACAAGAAATCTTCATTTTACTGCGATGTGAAGACTACAAGAAAGAATCTTCTTCCTGTACAAGAAGTTCAATCTGATATTTTTCAGAAGAAAATTATAAAGAAATCCTTGGTGATTCTAAAGATCTCTGAAGCTATATCACTATCACAAGGGTAGCTTATGTTGAAGAGTTACAACATAACCTCATTAGCACAAGTCAACTATGTGACTTGGGATATACTATTGCTTTCCACAAGGATGAGTGTCTGATGAAGGATTCTAAGATTGCTGAATCTATTCTAACAGACACTAGGAGTGACAATATTTATTGCTTGAATTTTATTTGCATTAACAAGAATGAACTTGTATGTCTTGTAGTAAGTGATGGAGTGTCTGCTTGTGTAATGTGGCACAAGAGACTAAGCCACATTAATTACAAGTCTATTAAGAAATTAATGAAAGAAAAATTGGTAAGGGATGCTCCTAAGTTGGATTGCATAGAAATGAGTCCATGTCATGCATGCCAAATGGGCAAGCAAACAAGAACTTCATTTAAAAGCATGCAAGACAAACAATCTACTAAATGCTTATACCTTCTGCACATGGACCTATTTGGCCCTATGGCAGTTGGCAACTTAGGAGGAATGGCTTATACATTAGTTATTGTTGATGATCACTATAGATTTTCATGGGTGTTCTTTTTAAAACACAATTATGATACCCTAAGCACATTCAAGAATTTTGTTAGACAAATTCAGAATGACATAAACAGCTCTGTGGTCAAGATCAGAAGTGATCACGGATCTGAATTTCAGTCTCGTTCAATGACCAAATTTTGCGAAGAAGAAGGTATCTTACAAGAGTTTTCTTCTCCCAGAACTCCCCAACAGATTGGTGTGTCTGAGAGTAAAAATAGAACACTCATTGAAGCTAGTAGGACCATGCTAAGTGACTCCTCTCTCCCAGAATACCTTTGGCCTGATGCAGCCAATACTGCATGTCATGTGCAAAATAGAGCACTCACCAATAAGAACAGTAATAAGACTCCTTATGAGCTGATTAAAGGTAAAAAGCCAACACTAGCTTACTTCAAAAACTTTGGATGTAAATGTTATGTGCTGAAGAATAACAAGTATTACATCACCAAATTCTCTGAAAAGAGTTATGAAGGTATCTTTGAATGATATAGCAAGCACAACAAAGCCTATAGGGTCTTCAATAAGAATGCTCTTTCAATTGAAGAATTTGTTCATATTGTTTTGTATGAGAGCAGCATGTTACATAACCCTTTATCTAGTTCATGCAGTGCATGAATTGAGGCAGGAATGGACAATCTAAAAATCAGAGAAGAAGAGACTATTGAGAAAGAAGAACTCTCCACGCAGAACTCCATTCCAGAAAAAGTAGAAGAAGCTACAGAAAATACAGATTTTCAGAATAATAATCATGAAGCAGCAGCTGAGGAAATTACTGAAATAGAAGAACTTCAAAGGGTGCTGCCCATAACAGCAAGACATCTCAAAAATCACCCAGCAGACCAGATAATTGGTGAGCTTAAACATGGAGTTAGAACCAGAAGAAATGCTCTGAATGAAAGCTTGCACCTCAGGTTTATTCACAACTAGAACCTAAGAAATTTGAGGAGGCCAACAAAGACCAATTTTGGGTTATGGCCATGCAAGAAGAGCTCAACCAATTCAAAACATGCAATGTTTGGAAGCTTATACCAAGGCCACAAGGGCATAATGTCATTGGGACAAAGTGGGTTTATAGAAAAAAGATGGATGAAGCTCATGTGATCATAAAGAATAAAGCAAGACTAGTAGCCCAGGGATACAGGCAGGAGGAAGGCATAGATTTTGATCAGACATTTGTCCATGTTGCTAGATTGGAAGCCATCGGACTATTTCTAGCTTATACTGCATTCAAGGGCTTCAAAGTCTACCAAATGTATGTTAAATCGACATTTCTAAATGGTGTCTTGAAGGAGGAGGTCTATGTAGCTCAACTACTAGGTTTTATCTCTCCTACCCATCCTGACTATGTCTATTTTCAAAAGAAAGCCTTGTATGGCTTGAAGCAAGCTCCAAGGGCTTGGTATGAGACAATGTCTACCTTTCTCCTTGAAAATAAGTTCGCAAGAGGGAAAATAGATAAGACTCTTTTCTTGAGAGAGTTAAAGGGTCAGATCCTTTTGATCCAAATATATGTTGATGACATTATATTTGGATCAACTGATGAGAGTCTTTGCAAAAAGTTTGCTAAACTTATGCAAAGTAAATTTGAAATGAGCAGTATGGGAGAGCTTAAATATTTCTTAGGTCTCCAAGTAAAGCAATCTGAGAAAGGAATCTTCATTTCTCAGACCAAATTTACCTTGGATATCATAAAGAAATTTGGAATGGAGAACTCTACCACTATGAGAACTCCTATGGGTTCAAATATGTCTATAGACAAGGATGAGAATGGGAAACCATAAAATGAGTCCATGTACAGAAGCATTATTGGCTCATTGCTCAACCTCACTGCTAGTAGGCCAGATATCATGTTTTCTACATGTGTCTATACAAGGTATCAAGTGAACCCCAAAGAATCCCATTATTTAGCAGTCAAAAGAATTTTGAGATATTTATGTTAGATACATTAACAATATATTAGATACAAAATGTATTAACAATATATTAGATACAAAATGTAGAACATAGAAATGTGCATATGATTTCTAGAATCCTTCTTTCTCAATCCTTCTGAACAGCTTTTCCTTTCCCAGATGGTCCAGCTTTCTTGGATTGCTCAGCTTCAGCCAATTTCTGCTTTTGCCTTTCAAAATAGTTATAAGTCTTAGGGTGATATCTGAGAGGAGTATGGGCAGACACTGAAGTATCTCCCATCTTGACTTTGTTCCAATAGTCCCTTCTGCCAGCTTCACACATCTCATATTTATGCTATTCTTCAGAACTGTAGAATGTACCCTTGTCATGCTTTCCCTATTGGAATAGAGTCCAAGTATTTAAGATAACATCCCTTGAGCAAGGGCTCTATTCTTCAAATTTTGGATTTTTCTTTACTTCCTCCATTCTCTTCCTTTTTGTTTCTTGCTCTTCATAATCAACAGGATGTCTTTTGCTTTTTTTAGCTTGCCTACTCCCACTGATAGGCTCATCAACAAAGTACCCTTGATAGCTATCAGGCTCTTGATATTGCTCTGGAGGGACTTCTGGCATTGTACTATAGGAGGGTTCTTCAGGGAGACTGCCTTATGGAATGGGATGTTGATAGGCAATCCCATAGTTAATAGGCTCAAGATCCATAGAGAATCTTACTTCATTGACTAGCCACATGGCATGATGGATTGACATTATCTCCCCCTTTCTGGCTTCTGAAAATATGTCTTTCGAGATAGTTTCCTGGGAGGCCTGAAGTTGTCTAGCTAGAAGATTATTCAGATTGCCAATAACATCCATAAGAATGCCTTGAGATGCTCTGACAGATTGATTGAAAGAATTTAAAAGTTGATCTTGGGTGACTTGATGAAGTAAGGTTTCACCAGCATCGTCCATTAGCTCCTAAGAGACCTGAGCAGAAGATGATATTCTTTGAAGTATAGTATTGATTGCATCTTCAAAATCATTAAAGACCACATCTTGGTTTTGTATGATGGCCTGCTAATTGTCTCTTAGAGTAGACAGTCTATCAAGCACAATATTCAGTTGATGTCCAATTAGATAAGTAGCTTGATTGATATTGGCTATTTATGTTCCTATATTAGCCACAACATTGGCAGTAGTGTGATACACATTTGTGTTTTGATGATTGAGATGTTGGATGTCTTCTTGCAATACATCTATCCTAGCTGATAGTTCATTCTTGCAACTTGTAACAACATTATTTATATGTTCTTCAAACTGTTCTCTTTATCTATTGAGTAGACCTTCCATTTGGGACAGAATTTCAGTTGATGGGACTGTGGGAACTATGTTGGTTGGAGGATGTTGCTCATCTTCTATCCGTTGATGCAAAAATTGCACCTCCATAACTCGCACTTGAGAATCGGAAGGGAAATTTAGGACTGTCGGTTACTAGGTGGCTGCGAACACCGAATAGAGTGTCGCTGAGTGATGAGGCAAGACTTTCGGCGATTGACAACTCTTAGTTGCGGGTCATCTTACAAGAATAGAAAAGTGGTTGCAAGAGATTTGAAGCAGACCGGCCAGGGGAGATAGAAATGAGTTGAAATCGAGACCGCTTGGCTCAACAGATAGCTCAAGGCTCGATCCAAAAGTCCTTTTCTGGGGAGCCCTACCCCCTATTTATAGACGTGGAGGCGGCCCAAATGGGCAGCTTCCAAAATTACGGGTTGTCCGGGGTTTAGGAGAAACTAGGCAGAGGTGAGAGGTTACCTGGTGCGCTAAAATCAGAAATGAAAGAGAGATACAGACCGCGCGAACACGGAGATGGCTGACAGCCCGAACTGATGAGCCCGCTGCTGGAGATGAGCTGACTGAGCTAGGCGGTCTCGAAATGAGACCGTGCGGCCAACCAGCTGGAATGGTCTGATGATTGAGCCTGCACGAACTCCCTTATGTTTTAGATGTCCCGATCATCCGGGCGAACATAATCCCCGCACATTTCCAAGTTTCAAGGTGCTTCGAAAAGGTTGACTTCAGACCACGGAGATCGCATAAACATCAAATATTTTAATCTTTTTTTTTTCAGGCTATAAATAGACCTGGGGGCCCTTTTATTTATATCAGTACTGTATCCCTGAGATAGAAATTCCATCAAGGCGGTCTGAATCCTGAGTTCGCTCCAACTGCTTGATTATTGGTTTGTTGAAGAGCATAGTAGACGAGAAGGGTGTTATCCCTCCCGTGACTTCGAAAAAACTGCTACCCCAAAAAGAAAAATCAATCAAATCACCTTTAAAGAACATACCTGCAACTGAACCTTCAAGGGTAGCAGTCGAGGATATCACTGCAGGTGACACTGGAGGTGTGCCGACACAGGTTCCCCATCCACCGACTTCAAGCTTGGTGGGCTTCCCTAATAACCATACCCTCAGTCTTATAAAAGGTCTGGTTTCGATGGATCTAGCAAGAGTACGTAGGAGATCATGAGTACCGAGGATAGGTGCCATAACATACATTAGGTCCTAGGTCTGGCAGCGTCTTATACCCCCTAGGTGAGGAGATGCCCGCTCCTCTACCACCATTTGACCATGACGGGGGGTGCACTATAGGTTAGCTATGTAACAGCCCCCAAACTACTAGACCCCTAGGGAATTATTGTTATGACCAGGTCATGACAAAAATAGGGTAAGTGACCTATGGTGCCTTGGCAACAAGTTGAATAGGTGGAGAACACCATGGTGTGCACTTAGCCACCATCAGTCATTCCAATTTTAGGGTAACTCGTGAGGACTAAAGCACCATATGCATCACCTATGACCACGGGGAAACCCCTAGGTTGAATTAGAGCATGATAGGTGACATAAATGTTTCCTTGAACCAAAAAGGGTGCCCCTTGATCACAATAGGAACCTTTGACCTTACTAGGTCAAGTTGCACATAAAGGCCCAACTTGACATACTTCACCCTAGAATAGGTCCATTAGCATGAGTATGGTGAAATTGACCACACCACACCTTCATAATCACTAGGATAGACTAATTAGATAGAATGGACCTAATGGAATTGGTCAAATTTGGGAAATTAGGTCAATTACCCAAAATGCCCCAATTTGACCTAAATGAACTAATCCCATCAATTAACCTTCAATTGGCTCAATGTGATCAAATTGATCACACCAAACTCTATATGACCATTATGAGAGACTAATGGGCAATATTGACCCTTTGGGGTGGACCAATTTTGGGAAATTGGGCCAATTACCGAAAGCCCCAATTTGACCTAATTGAGATAACCCCCTCAATTTGACATTCAATTGCTCGCATGTGTTCAAATTGATCACACCTAACACTCCAAGATTACTTAGGGAGTCTAATGTGTCCACATTGGACCCTTGGGATAAACCAATTTTGGGAAATTTGGTCAATTACCCAAAAAACCATATTTGACCTAACTGAGCTAACTCCCTCAATTTGACATTCAATTGGTCACATGTGGTCAGATTGATCACCCATAACACTCCAAGATTACTTAGGGAGTCTAATGGGTCCACATTGGACCCTTGGGATAAACCAATTTTGGGAAATTAGGCAAAATTACCTAATTGCCCCAAATTACAATTTTGCCTTAAATGGTTCAATTGGCCCTAAATTGACCAAATTGACCTAGCCCAACCTCTCCTACACCCTAAGGGGAGTATATGAGACCAAAATGAACCCAAGTACACATTCAATTTTTGGAGATTAGGGCAAAATCACCAAAATCCCCAAATTGCCCATAAAGCTCAAAAAGTGTAATTACACCCCATATGACCCCACCATGACCTAATTCCCCTTGGAATAGGTCAATTAGAGCCTAAGGAACCAATGTGGGTCATCCAAATTGGTTGGAATGTGCTTGTGTCAAGCCAATCCCATTTGCCCCAATTTGGCCTATTTGGGTCAAGTGAACCCAATCTCCAAATCAATTGGACTTAGCCCAATCCCAAGAGCCCATAAGCAAGCACACATGAAATCTAAGCCTTGGGCCCTCTGAAATTCGAAATTGATAGGGTGACTCCAAGAAATTTGAATTCAATTTAGGGGAAAAACAAAGAGAAAAGGGAAGAAGACAATAGAGAGGAATATGGGGGATGGGTGCCAAATGACACCCCATTCCTTTTCCCCATGCTCTTCTCTGACCTGGGGAGTAAATTCCCTTCAGTATTGGGCAGTGGGGAGAGGGATGGATTGGCTAAGAGGGGCGGCAAAGGGGTTGGACAAGAGCCAATAATGGCATGAAGCCATATACACCACCCCCTTCTCTTTTCTCCTCCCCATCACCTTCAGAGCTTTCCAAGGAGACGAACCCCTTCCAGAGAGGAATTTTGAGCTCTGCAATCCCAAATCGCCATGGCACCAAGGAGGCTGAGGTCGGCAATGGAAACCCGTGCAACCACCAGCAATCCAGCTCAAAATGAGGCAAGCTCCTCTCCCCCTCCATCTGTGCTAGCTTCCCATGTATTTATATTAAAGATCCTAGCTCAATTGAGCTGGGATCAAGCTTGTCTTTCGGCCGAAATTCAGTCGTAATTTTCCTATGCTAGATCTGTGTACCGGCTGCCGCTGGCCTGCCTGAATCCCAATCCTGGTATCCCCCACCTCGATGAAGGTGGTGGCAGTGGTGGCTGGCCATGGTGGTGAGTGGGTGGCCGGAATATTAGAGCCAAAGTTGGCCCAGGTGCAAACATCCTGGATCGTTGGCTGGTTGGGGACGATGACCCCCAACCGCTGGACCTTAGCTGATGGCTATGCGTAGCCTAATTAAATGAAATAGGAAGATTTTATCACAGATTATTAGGGTTTTTGTACTCAAATTTTGAGGCCCTTAGAGGCCTTAAAATGAAATGTGGGTACATACAACTTTTGTAGGCCTTTGAGTCAGCAGTAGGAAGTGAAATCACACCATTTGGCGCCCTACAACTCTCTGTAGGGCATATTTGGTAAGACTGGTCCTAGAGAAGGACATATCTTAAATAGTGAATAACTCTTATATGGTAGGTGATATGAAGTTGAAAATTTGAACATATGTGTATGCTCCCTAGATCTACTATGTGCCCAAAAATCAGATTTTTTGGGGCACATATTTCTAAAGTTTTTGTATAAATTTAATAAACCATGCATGGTGTATATTATGGGTTATTTTGACTCAAATCACCCCAAATCTCCTTTTGTAGGTTGGTTATGTGAATAATAGTCTAAGGTTAAAATTTTAGGTTATTTGGACTATTGCATGTTGATTTAGTCCACACGCATGTGTAAGTGAAATTTGGTGTGCATATATCATTACCATGTAGCATTAGAATTACATGAGAAAATCAACTCAAATTGACCCAAATTTTGGGTAGCATGTCAATTAGATCAAATTTAGTACATGTTTTAAAATTCAAGGTCATTTGGACCATTGCATGTTGGTTTAGTCCACATGCATGTGTAAGGGAAATTTGGTTCGCATAAGTATGTCAATTTGAACTATTTAGCACATGGTTAAAAATTTAAGGTCATATGGACCTTTTCATGTTGGTTTATTCCACATGCATGTGTAAGGGAAATTGGGTGTGCATATAGCATTACCATGTAGCACTAGACTTACATAGGTAAATCAACTTATCTTAACCCAAGTTTTGGGTGGCATGATAATAAGACCATGAATATGCATAGTTAATGGTTGAGCCCAAATGGACTCTTGTTTATGAATGAAATTCACATGCCAAAAGTCTAGGTGATGAAAGGTGGTCATTAAGATTCTTAAGTAGTGATGTTTTGAGAATTTAAAGGTTTTCTCTTGGTCAACTTCTCAGTCAATGGAGATGACTGATTCTTATGAGAACTCTTGAATCTTGTTCTCTTTCTTCTCCGCTGAAAAATAATGTTATATTGAAGAGTGGCGAGATTCTTTTTCACGTTCTTTTTCTTGCACAGCAAGCTTCTTCTTCTAGGGCAACACTGTTCCCTTTTATAGGACAGATGAGCCGCATAACGCTAACATCTGATGTCCTTTAATGTCAGGCGCCCATTCCATAAGAGCACGCGCTGATTGGACAATCAGGCGTCGACATTAATTGCTGACATCACGTCCGCAAGATTTGAATTCTGTCTTGAAGATATTTACATCATTACGACAACAAGCTGTCTCTGACTTTGTCGTCGTGATCTTCCTTCTTGCATCATGTCGTCGTAATCATATGTTCTCTCGACGACATGAGTTCCGCACGACAATGTCCTGTGTCTTCTCTGCGTTCGACGAACATCATTCTGCGATCGATGAACTTGTCATCCTTCGTTCGACGATAGCCATTCTTCGTTCGACGATCTCGTCACATCTCAGCTGCTGCTGCTCTTCCCGTCATTACGACGACAAGCACGCTTTGTTGACGATATCGCCTGTTCTTCTCGACGATATAGTACTTAGTAAAATAACTAAAGTACATTACATGTTGTCGATTCCTGCAAGCATGAACTAGATGGAATGTCAAATACAACTTGCATTTATCATTGAGCTGAGCACTTCTTCAAATCAGGAACATTGCAGGGCACTGTTCCCAACAATCTCCCCCTATTTGAAGAAGTCATAACCCACTCAATGATAAATGCCACTTATGAAAAGATATAACATTTCAGATAATGAAATCACACATAAAGCAACAATAATATAAATGGGTTAAGTGTTCTTCAAAATAGATTAGATGTTCAAGAATAATCATGCGCATCCATTTTGTCCTAACAAGACAATTTAGGATTTTAGTTTGTTGCCCATCAGTGTCTGCTGTTGTCGCTTGCTCCTTTGGCTTTCTTCCTCTGCCTTTGATAGAAGTTGATGGGTAGAGGAATCTTCTTAGGAGAAGGAGGAGGACCTTATGGGAATGCTAGCATATGGTTCTTCCTCCTTTCCAGCTGCTTTAAATGTCTATCCCAGTCAACCGAGTGGTATACTCTCTGATAATCCACCTGTGAGTGTCCAAATTGAATCCACGATTCTGTTATTATTTCTCTTGATGTTTGACTCCAACTTCCAGATTATGGATCAAGCTCAATTTCCCTCAGTCTCTTTTCCCTATACTGGTTGTTGTGAATTCTCTTTCTTTTTCTGGAGGTGGTTGATTCTCCAAATTCTATCCCATACTCATCAGAGTCAGTGCTTGCAGAAGGAGCGGTAGTTACATATACTGATGGAGGTTGATTCACTGTCTGCTTTATCTGATTTGTGATCCACATCGCTTGATGTGAACTAGCATTTATTATTGTATTCTCCCCCTTTATGGCTTGTTCAAATATGCGCTCTTCTAGGCTCTCTTTGACTAGATTAAGCCGTTCAACCAGGGTCTGCTCAGTGACATCCAGATTATTTCTTACTTCAAGCAGATGAGCACTGGGATATGCTCTTTGATACCAGTGGATGGTTCACCTCCGGATTGAGCGGAATGGTGTGGGTGTGGTGGGATGTCATCAGAGCTGCTTGACGACTCTTCTTCGGAGGAGGGGTTTATTTGGGCAGCTGGTTTCTTCTGCTTCTTTGGAGCTGGTTGTACATCAGAGGATGGTTTGGGGATGGACCTGTCCCATTGGTCCAGCATCTTTGCATCTAATTTCTTGGAGTAGTGAAGAGGTACTCCCATTCTCTTTTGCAACACATCACCCTGGGTGTTTAGAAAGAAAAGGGACAATATTCTCCCATAGGAGGGGGTCTTCAGGGTGTTCTTTACTCTCTGGAAGAGGAACTCACTCCAGTCGATTTTCTTGGAGTGGATGATTTGGCCCATGACAGCAAACATGTCTTTGGATATGCGGTCGAGGGAACCAGGCTTGCACAATAACACTTTGCCAACAATGTCGGCCAGTAGCTTCCCCTTCTGATTAAATTCAGCTCTCTTGATAGACCCGTAGGTCTTCCCGGTGTGTCCGCACCATGTGTAGCTTGCGGACATTTCTTCCTTGATTAGCTCATCCTCTTCATCTCCCCCTTCGATTCTTGGCAGATTCAGTGCTTTACCGAGACTATCTGCAGATATCGTAATCTTCTTGCCTCCCACCTTGGTCTTTATATGTGATTCAGTATGGTTAAGTCTTGCTTCGGCATAGAACTCGGCTAGTTCTCGGTGGAGAAGGACCGACAGTTCGCATAGAACATATTCCAGTCCAGACGTTTCTACCAACCCTATTACAGATCGTATTTCGTCGGAGCAGGCATTGAAGCCTCCTCGCTGGAGTTCACAGCCGGAGACTACTTCTTCTTTCTTGGGAGCTGATAAACAGAAAATATACGCATTTTTCTATATAGTTTTTAGTATATTTTTAATTAAATTTGTAAATAATATATGTAAATTAATGAATAAAATGTTTGTTTTTGTTATTTTTGTTTTTAACTTAGTTTTATTTTCATTTAATAAAATTTATGTATTTTTTTAAGTCACGCCCTCGGACACGCCCGTGTCCAAGGGCGTGTTCAATAATTTCTGACAATTTTCATTTCTGTCTTTTTTCCAGCTCAAACTTCAAGTCACGCCCTCGGTCACGCCCGTGACCGAGGCCGTGTACTTGGTCACGCCCGTGTTGAATGACCAGCCCAGATTCGAGCCCAAATGTCAATGTCACGCCCAATGTCACGGCCGTGATCGGGTCACGCCCGTGACTGAGGCCGTGACTCAACAAAGCTTCCAGAAGACCAAAGGACACGCCAGGTGTCACGCCCAGTTCAAGCTCAAGCCAGCCGACATAGTACACGCCCGTGACCTAGGCCATGTACCATGGTCACGCCCGTGTGCTTCCAAAGTCGCCGATCAAACCTTCTAGATGCCAGCCTGGATCCAGCTGTTCTGGCTATTCGCACCCCAAGCCGTGTCACGCCCTCAGTCACGCCCGTGACCGAGGGCGTGTAATTCCAAAATTTTGCCTATAAATAGAGGCCGACCCCCTCATCAATTCCCTCTCTCGGAACCTCTTGGCTCCTAATGGATTGCCCTTTTGGGTGATCTTCCACAATATTTTGTCCACTTTTTGTATTTTTTTATTTTCTTTTTTATGTAATTAATTAGGTGTTTATTTTATTTTCTTTTTGTAATATAAATGTTGAAATTAAATGTTTTTAATTTTGTAATTTTATTTCCTGTAAACCCCGTTATTATGGCAATAAATAAATTTAGTTTTTTCGTGCATTCGTAGCGTAATTTCAAATTCTGCAATTTCATATTCTGCACCGTATTTCAATTCATAACTTAGCTTTATTTCTGCACCGTATTTCAATTCATAACTTAGCTTTATTTCCGCACTTCAATTTTCGCAATTTTTCTTTCTTTAGCTAGATTTATTCGTCGCCATAAAATTGGTTTTCTCGCTTAGATTCGAATTTATGCGTCGTCATAATTTTTTCATTCTTTTCTTCCTTGACACGGTAGTTTAGAATGGGATATTCGGGCTGCGTTTAAAATCGCTTCAAAGCGAGCGTTTTTCTCTCGTAATGCTTTCTTCGTTTTCGTATTTTCACTTTATGTTTTTATTATTCGTGTTTTTGTTGTTTTATGTTTTAATCGTTTTCGTTTCCGTCATTTTTTTCGTTGTCATCACCTTTTTTTTATTCGTGTTTTTGTTTTCGTTATTTCATTTAATAGCTTAGTTTTAGTTTAACTTGCACTGCATTTATTTCCCGTCTACCCGTTTGGGTAGAACTTGCACTGCATTTATTTCCCGTCTACCCGTTTGGGTAGAACTTGCACTGCATTTATTTCCCGTCTACCCGTTTGGGTAGAACTTGCTCACGCATTTATTTCCCCTCTACCCGTTCGGGTAGAGATTGCATTCCTTAAATTTCTGTCCTTTAATTTCAGTCATTTAAATTCCCGTAGAGTGCCTGAGTTTTTCATTTAGTGCGTCTTTTTTGTCTTTTCTATCGCTTTTCTTGGTTTTTGCTAAATGCACACCAAGCCCGCGATTGTTATCATTTTTGTTTTTAATTAATGCATAAACTTTCATCCATTTTTATATCCGATAAAACAATACGCGTAGCTCGAAGTAACAATACTCGACGGGACCCAGGACTAAATACGACCTTGATATGATTTTTCTAAATCGTATATACTACACGCGATAGGTGCACTTGCCTCCTACGTCGCGTAAAATATTTTCTTATCAAGTTTTTGGCGCCGTAAAATATTTTCTTATCAAGTTTTAGGTCGTGCCCCATGGTCACGCCCGTGTGCTTCTATTTAAAAAATTCAAAAAAAAATTTAAAAAAACCATCTTACCAAAAAAATATATGTTCTTTCTTTTCATTAAGCCTTAATTTGTAAATATATAAAATTAAAAACCAAAATCCAAAATAATAATAATATATATGTTCTTTCTTTATATGCCTATAAGAAAACCAAAAAAAAAATGATAGGATTTCTATTTGTTTTTCATTAAGTTTTTATATGCGTATTTGAAAACATATTATTTCAAATTTCAAAATGAAAAATAATAATGAAAAAACTTTATAATCAAAATCAAAAAGATTATAGGAATTTTAAGATAGGACAATAGTTAGTTTTCTCGAAGTAGGAGTACTCGGCAGACCCGCGAGGGGATTTTTGTCGATATTTTGAAAAGGGGAAACCCTATTACTTTTATCCTTTTATTTCACTTCTTCTTCTTTGATTTTTATTTTAAAATTTCTCATTATTTTTCTTATTTTTATTAAAGTATAAAGGTTTTTATAAATATGCATATTTAAAAAATGATGAAAATATATTTAGAAAACTCAAAAAAAAATATATATAGTTCATTCTTTTTGTTTCTTAAGTAATATTATGTATATAAATGCACATAATTAAAAAAATCCAAAAAATATATATATATAGTTTTACTTTATTTTTGTAACTTAGAAAACTAAGAAAAACAAATAAAAAAAAACTTACTTATATACATATATGTATATAATTTAATCTCATTTTTACCCCCCCCCCCCCCTCTTTGTAAATAACATTTCGTGTTTTGTTTTAACATCTTTTTGCAGGAATTAATCCGGGCATCTCGTCTCCAAAATAGGGGCGTGCTTTTTCCCCCTGCTTTTCCCCCCTTATATTTTCTTTTTCCTCTTAATTATGCTTTTATACATATATAATTAGATTTGTTCCTCATACTTAATTTCAACATTGGGGACAATGTTGATCTTTAAGTATGGGGGTGTTTAGCCCTTTTTTGTAATTATTGCCCCTCTCTTTTTACTTAGAAAAAAAAATTTTAAATGTTTTATGTTTGTCTTTTAATTGTATATAAATAAACCTTCTTTATATAAAAAATCAAAATCCATAAAAATTATATAAATCAAAATCCAAAAAAATTTGATGAAAAAAGTTATAAAAAAATTTGTTATAACAAATTTCTCACAAATTTTGTCATAACACCAAAAATTTTTATTTTTCTTTCTCTTTCTTTTTCTTTTTTAGTATTAATGTATATATTTTACCAAAATTAAAAAAATCAAAAAAAAATTTGATGAAAAAAAAATATATTACAAAAAACCAAAAAAAATATTTTGTATGTATTTTTGCTTTTCTTAAATTTCTTCTTTCTTTTTGATACTTTGTTTTTATTAAATGTTTATATATGTATTTTGTTATAAAAAAATCAAAAAAAAAATCAAAAAAATATCATATCTTAAAAACTCCAAAAAATTTTGATGAAAAGAAAAACTTATCAAAAAACTCCAAAAATAGAATAAAACCCCCTACTTAGCTTTTTGTTATTTCCAAGGGTAGGTAGAGTTTATCTTTAAGCGTTTTCACTATTTTTGATTCACTAAAACAATTTTATTTGTATCATAGTTTGAAGGTTTAAATTTTTGGAATTTTAGTAGTAAAAAAATATCTTGTGATTTTAATTAAATTTGAGAACAAAACTTTTAGCACTACCTCGAGTTAACCCTAAATAGATTCATTTTTGTATTAAATTGGCAAACCATCTTTAGATTCAATTATTCTAACTCGAACTTGTGAAACTTTAGGAATATTCTAATCTACTAAATTTTGCTCTCAAATACTCTTTTATTATTCTAGTTTTTCTTTTGAAACCCTCGCCCCTTTAGCTTGGCATAAAAAGTAAAAGAAGAAGTTTTAAAAAGAAATCCTGTGTCAATGGGAATAAAAAGATTCCGTAAACACAGGCACCCAATATTGTTAAAAGAAATCCCGTGTCAATGGGAATAAAAAATAAAATTCCGTAAACACGGGCATTGGGTTAAGTTTAGAAAAGATTTCAATTATCCCCCGTAAACCAACGCTGGGAATCAAAGCAAAACCACCAAAATGGTGGGGTGAGAGGATAAAATCCATCACCCCTAAATCCAAGCACTCTTCTTTGCCAAAGCTTTCTTTCTTCCCCTACCCCTTAGCCACTAAAATTGTAAGCTAGATTTTAATTTAAAAAGTTTGCGAGAGCATAATTAGTAGGTTTTATTTATTCTTAAAAATTTTCTTAAAAAAGTTAAAGTTTTATATAATTCTATTCTAATTAAAAGGCGCCAAAAACTGCAATATTTGACGCTATTTAACTAACTTTAGAAGTTTCGCTAAAACTTTTTCGCTCTTTTTAAATTATCTTCACAATTTAGGACTTACCTCTTTTAAATCTCCTAAATTTATTTCGATCTCACTTTTGATTAAATAAAAATTTTAGTAAATTAGAAATTTTATTAACGTCTTATAGGTATCCCTTACTTTTGCTCTGGAATAGCAAAAGCTTAAGTATGGGGGTGTTTGATAAATAGAAAATATACACATTTTTCTATATAGTTTTTAATATATTTTTAATTAGATTTGTAAATAATATATGTAAATTAATGAATAAAATGTTTGTTTTTGTTATTTTTGTTTTTAACTTAGTTTTATTTTCATTTAATAAAATTTCTGTATTTTTTTTAAGTCACGCCCTCGGACACGCCCGTGTCCAAGGGCGTGTTCAATAATTTCTGACAATTTTCATTTCTGTCTTTTTTCCAGCTCAAACTTCAAGTCACGCCCTCGGTCACGCCCGTGACCGAGGCCGTGTACTTGGTCACGCCCGTGTTGAATGACCAGCCCAGATTCGAGCCCAAATGTCAATGTCACGCCCAATGTCACGGCCGTGATCGGGTCACGCCCGTGACCGAGGCCGTGACTCAACAAAGCTTCCAGAAGACCAAAGGACACGCCAGGTGTCACGCCCAGTTCAAGCTCAAGCCAGCCAACATAGTACACGCCCGTGACCTAAGCCGTGTACCATGGTCACGCCCGTGTGCTTCCAAAGTCGCCGATCAAACCTTCTAGATGCCAGCCTGGATCCAGCTGTTCTGGCTATTCGCACCCCAAGCCGTGTCACGCCCTCAGTCACGCCCGTGACCGAGGGCGTGTAATTCCAAAATTTTGCCTATAAATAGAGGCCGACCCCCTCATCAATTCCCTCTCTTGGAACCTCTTGGCTCCCAATGGATTGCCCTTTTGGGTGATCTTCCACAATATTTTGTCCACTTTTTGTATTTTTTTATTTTCTTTTTTATGTAATTAATTAGGTGTTTATTTTATTTTCTTTTTGTAATATAAATGTTGAAATTAAATGTTTTTAATTTTGTAATTTTATTTCCTGTAAACCCCGTTATTATGGCAATAAATAAATTTAGTTTTTTCGTGCATTCGTAGCGTAATTTCAAATTCTGCAATTTCATATTCTGCACCGTATTTCAATTCATAACTTAGCTTTATTTCTGCACCGTATTTCAATTCATAACTTAGCTTTATTTCCGCACTTCAATTTTCACAATTTTTCTTTCTTTAGCTAGATTTATTCGTCGCCATAAAATCGATTTTCTCGCTTAGATTCGAATTTATGCGTCGTCATAATTTTTTCATTCTTTTCTTCCTTGACACGGTAGTTTAGAATGGGATATTCGGGCTGCGTTTAAAATCGCTTCAAAGCGAGCGTTTTTCTCTCGTAATGCTTTCTTCGTTTTCGTATTTTCACTTTATGTTTTTATTATTCGTGTTTTTGTTGTTTTATGTTTTAATCGTTTTCGTTTCCGTCATTTTTTTCGTTGTCATCACCTTTTTTTTATTCGTGTTTTTGTTTTCGTTATTTCGTTTAATAGCTTAGTTTTAGTTTAACTTGCACTGCATTTATTTCCCGTCTACCCGCTTGGGTAGAACTTGCACTGCATTTATTTCCCGTCTACCCGTTTGGGTAGAACTTGCACTGCATTTATTTCCCGTCTACCCGTTTGGGTAGAACTTGCTCACGCATTTATTTCCCCTCTACCCGTTCGGGTAGAGATTGCATTCCTTAAATTTTTGTCCTTTAATTTCAGTCATTTAAATTCCCGTAGAGTGCGTGAGTTTTTCATTTAGTGCGTCTTTTTTGTCTTTTCTATCGCTTTTCTTGGTTTTTGCTAAATGCACACCAAGCCCGCGATTGTTATCATTTTTGTTTTTAATTAATGCATAAACTTTCATCCATTTTTATATCCGATAAAACAATACGCGTAGCTCAAAGTAACAATACTCGACGGGACCCAGGACTAAATACGACCTTGATATGATTTTTCTAAATCGTATATACTACACGCGATAGGTGCGCTTGCCTCCTACGTCGCGTAAAATATTTTCTTATCAAGTTTTTGGCGCCGTAAAATATTTTCTTATCAAGTTTTAGGTCGTGCCCCATGGTCACGCCCGTGTGCTTCTATTTAAAAAATTCAAAAAAAAATTTTAAAAAAACCATCTTACCAAAAAAATATATGTTCTTTCTTTTCATTAAGCCTTAATTTGTAAATATATAAAATTAAAAACCAAAATCCAAAAAAATAATAATATATATGTTCTTTCTTTATATGCCTATAAGAAAACCAAAAAAAATGATAGGATTTCTATTTGTTTTTCATTAAGTTTTTATATGCGTATTTGAAAACATATTATTTCAAATTTCAAAATGAAAAATAATAATGAAAAAACTTTATAATCAAAATCAAAAAGATTATAGGAATTTTAAGATAGGACAATAGTTAGTTTTCTCGAAGTAGGAGTACTCGGCAGACCCGCGAGGGGATTTTTGTCGATATTTTGAAAAGGGGAAACCCTATTACTTTTATCCTTTTATTTCACTTCTTCTTCTTTGATTTTTATTTTAAAATTTCTCATTATTTTTCTTATTTTTATTAAAGTATAAAGGTTTTTATAAATATGCATATTTAAAAAATGATGAAAATATATTTAGAAAACTCAAAAAAAATATATATATAATTCATTCTTTTTGTTTCTTAAGTAATATTATGTATATAAATGCACATAATTAAAAAAATCCAAAAAATATATATATATAGTTTTACTTTATTTTTGTAACTTAGAAAACTAAGAAAAACAAATAAAAAAAAACTTACTTATATACATATATGTATATAATTTAATCTCATTTTTACCCCCCCCCCCCTCTTTGTAAATAACATTTCGTGTTTTGTTTTAACATCTTTTTGCAGGAATTAATCCGGGCATCTCGTCTCCAAAATAGGGGCGTGCTTTTTCCCCCTGCTTTTTCCCCCTTGTATTTTCTTTTTCCTCTTAATTATGCTTTTATACATATATAATTAGATTTGTTCCTCATACTTAATTTCAACATTGGGGACAATGTTGATCTTTAAGTATGGGGGTGTTTAGCCCTTTTTTGTAATTATTGCCCCTCTCTTTTTACTTAGAAAAAAAAAAATTTTAAATGTTTTATGTTTGTCTTTTAATTGTATATAAATAAACCTTCTTTATATAAAAAATCAAAATCCATAAAAATTATATAAATCAAAATCCAAAAAAATTTGATGAAAAAAGTTATAAAAAAATTTGTTATAACAAAATTCTCACAAATTTTGTCATAACACCAAAAATTTTTATTTTTCTTTCTCTTTCTTTTTCTTTTTTAGTATTAATGTATATATTTTACCAAAATTAAAAAAATCAAAAAAAAATTTGATGAAAAAAAAATATATTACAAAAAACCAAAAAAAATATTTTGTATGTATTTTTGCTTTTCTTAAATTTCTTCTTTCTTTTTGTTACTTTGTTTTTATTAAATGTTTATATATGTATTTTGTTATAAAAAAATCAAAAAAATCAAAAAAAAAAATCAAAAAAATATCATATCTTAAAAACTCCAAAAAATTTTGATGAAAAGAAAAACTTATCAAAAAACTCCAAAAATAGAATAAAACCCCCTACTTAGCTTTTTGTTATTTCCAAGGGTAGGTAGAGTTTATCTTTAAGCGTTTTCACTATTTTTGATTCACTAAAACAATTTTATTTGTATCATAGTTTGAAGGTTTAAATTTTTGGAATTTTAGTAGTAAAAAAATATCTTGTGATTTTAATTAAATTTGAGAACAAAACTTTTAGCACTACCTCGAGTTAACCCTAAATAGATTCATTTTTGTATTAAATTGGCAAACCATCTTTAGATTCAATTATTCTAACTCGAACTTGTGAAACTTTAGGAATATTCTAATCTACTAAATTTTGCTCTCAAATACTCTTTTATTATTCTAGTTTTTCTTTTGAAACCCTCGCCCCTTTAGCTTGGCATAAAAAGTAAAAGAAGAAGTTTTAAAAAGAAATCCTGTGTCAATGGGAATAAAAAGATTCCGTAAACACAGGCACCCAATATTGTTAAAAGAAATCCCGTGTCAATGGGAATAAAAAATAAAATTCCGTAAACACGGGCATTGGGTTAAGTTTAGAAAAGATTTCAATTATCCCCCGTAAACCAACGCTGGGAATCAAAGCAAAACCACCAAAATGGTGGGGTGAGAGGATAAAATCCATCACCCCTAAATCCAAGCACTCTTCTTTGCCAAAGCTTTCTTTCTTCCCCTACCCCTTAGCCACTAAAATTGTAAGCTAGATTTTAATTTAAAAAGTTTGCGAGAGCATAATTAGTAGGTTTTATTTATTCTTAAAAATTTTCTTAAAAAAGTTAAAGTTTTATATAATTCTATTCTAATTAAAAGGCGCCAAAAACTGCAATATTTGACGCTATTTAACTAACTTTAGAAGTTTCGCTAAAACTTTTTCGCTCTTTTTAAATTATCTTCACAATTTAGGACTTACCTCTTTTAAATCTCCTAAATTTATTTCGATCTCACTTTTGATTAAATAAAAATTTTAGTAAATTAGAAATTTTATTAACGTCTTATAGGTATCCCTTACTTTTGCTCTGGAATAGCAAAAGCTTAAGTATGGGGGTGTTTGATAAATAGAAAATATACACATTTTTCTATATAGTTTTTAATATATTTTTAATTAGATTTGTAAATAATATATGTAAATTAATGAATAAAATGTTTGTTTTTGTTATTTTTGTTTTTAACTTAGTTTTATTTTCATTTAATAAAATTTCTGTATTTTTTTTAAGTCACGCCCTCGGACACGCCCGTGTCCAAGGGCGTGTTCAATAATTTCTGACAATTTTCATTTCTGTCTTTTTTCCAGCTCAAACTTCAAGTCACGCCCTCGGTCACGCCCGTGACCGAGGCCGTGTACTTGGTCACGCCCGTGTTGAATGACCAGCCCAGATTCGAGCCCAAATGTCAATGTCACGCCCAATGTCACGGCCGTGATCGGGTCACGCCCGTGACCGAGGCCGTGACTCAACAAAGCTTCCAGAAGACCAAAGGACACGCCAGGTGTCACGCCCAGTTCAAGCTCAAGCCAGCCAACATAGTACACGCCCGTGACCTAGGCCGTGTACCATGGTCACGCCCGTGTGCTTCCAAAGTCGCCGATCAAACCTTCTAGATGCCAGCCTGGATCCAGCTGTTCTGGCTATTCGCACCCCAAGCCGTGTCACGCCCTCAGTCACGCCCGTGACCGAGGGCGTGTAATTCCAAAATTTTGCCTATAAATAGAGGCCGACCCCCTCATCAATTCCCTCTCTTGGAACCTCTTGGCTCCCAATGGATTGCCCTTTTGGGTGATCTTCCACAATATTTTGTCCACTTTTTGTATTTTTTATTTTCTTTTTTATGTAATTAATTAGGTGTTTATTTTATTTTCTTTTTGTAATATAAATGTTGAAATTAAATGTTTTTAATTTTGTAATTTTATTTCCTGTAAACCCCGTTATTATGGCAATAAATAAATTTAGTTTTTTCGTGCATTCGTAGCGTAATTTCAAATTCTGCAATTTCATATTCTGCACCGTATTTCAATTCATAACTTAGCTTTATTTCTGCACCGTATTTCAATTCATAACTTAGCTTTATTTCCGCACTTCAATTTTCACAATTTTTCTTTCTTTAGCTAGATTTATTCGTCGCCATAAAATCGATTTTCTCGCTTAGATTCGAATTTATGCGTCGTCATAATTTTTTCATTCTTTTCTTCCTTGACACGGTAGTTTAGAATGGGATATTCGGGCTGCGTTTAAAATCGCTTCAAAGCGAGCGTTTTTCTCTCGTAATGCTTTCTTCGTTTTCGTATTTTCACTTTATGTTTTTATTATTCGTGTTTTTGTTGTTTTATGTTTTAATCGTTTTCGTTTCCGTCATTTTTTTCGTTGTCATCACCTTTTTTTTATTCGTGTTTTTGTTTTCGTTATTTCGTTTAATAGCTTAGTTTTAGTTTAACTTGCACTGCATTTATTTCCCGTCTACCCGCTTGGGTAGAACTTGCACTGCATTTATTTCCCGTCTACCCGTTTGGGTAGAACTTGCACTGCATTTATTTCCCGTCTACCCGTTTGGGTAGAACTTGCTCACGCATTTATTTCCCCTCTACCCGTTCGGGTAGAGATTGCATTCCTTAAATTTTTGTCCTTTAATTTCAGTCATTTAAATTCCCGTAGAGTGCGTGAGTTTTTCATTTAGTGCGTCTTTTTTGTCTTTTCTATCGCTTTTCTTGGTTTTTGCTAAATGCACACCAAGCCCGCGATTGTTATCATTTTTGTTTTTAATTAATGCATAAACTTTCATCCATTTTTATATCCGATAAAACAATACGCGTAGCTCAAAGTAACAATACTCGACGGGACCCAGGACTAAATACGACCTTGATATGATTTTTCTAAATCGTATATACTACACGCGATAGGTGCGCTTGCCTCCTACGTCGCGTAAAATATTTTCTTATCAAGTTTTTGGCGCCGTAAAATATTTTCTTATCAAGTTTTAGGTCGTGCCCCATGGTCACGCCCGTGTGCTTCTATTTAAAAAATTCAAAAAAAAAATTTAAAAAAACCATCTTACCAAAAAAATATATGTTCTTTCTTTTCATTAAGCCTTAATTTGTAAATATATAAAATTAAAAACCAAAATCCAAAAAAATAATAATATATATGTTCTTTCTTTATATGCCTATAAGAAAACCAAAAAAAATGATAGGATTTCTATTTGTTTTTCATTAAGTTTTTATATGCGTATTTGAAAACATATTATTTCAAATTTCAAAATGAAAAATAATAATGAAAAAACTTTATAATCAAAATCAAAAAGATTATAGGAATTTTAAGATAGGACAATAGTTAGTTTTCTCGAAGTAGGAGTACTCGGCAGACCCGCGAGGGGATTTTTGTCGATATTTTGAAAAGGGGAAACCCTATTACTTTTATCCTTTTATTTCACTTCTTCTTCTTTGATTTTTATTTTAAAATTTCTCATTATTTTTCTTATTTTTATTAAAGTATAAAGGTTTTTATAAATATGCATATTTAAAAAATGATGAAAATATATTTAGAAAACTCAAAAAAAATATATATATAATTCATTCTTTTTGTTTCTTAAGTAATATTATGTATATAAATGCACATAATTAAAAAAATCCAAAAAATATATATATATAGTTTTACTTTATTTTTGTAACTTAGAAAACTAAGAAAAACAAATAAAAAAAAACTTACTTATATACATATATGTATATAATTTAATCTCATTTTTACCCCCCCCCCCCCCTCTTTGTAAATAACATTTCGTGTTTTGTTTTAACATCTTTTTGCAGGAATTAATCCGGGCATCTCGTCTCCAAAATAGGGGCGTGCTTTTTCCCCCTGCTTTTTCCCCCTTGTATTTTCTTTTTCCTCTTAATTATGCTTTTATACATATATAATTAGATTTGTTCCTCATACTTAATTTCAACATTGGGGACAATGTTGATCTTTAAGTATGGGGGTGTTTAGCCCTTTTTTGTAATTATTGCCCCTCTCTTTTTACTTAGAAAAAAAAAATTTTTAAATGTTTTATGTTTGTCTTTTAATTGTATATAAATAAACCTTCTTTATATAAAAAATCAAAATCCATAAAAATTATATAAATCAAAATCCAAAAAAATTTGATGAAAAAAGTTATAAAAAAATTTGTTATAACAAAATTCTCACAAATTTTGTCATAACACCAAAAATTTTTATTTTTCTTTCTCTTTCTTTTTCTTTTTTAGTATTAATGTATATATTTTACCAAAATTAAAAAAATCAAAAAAAAATTTGATGAAAAAAAAATATATTACAAAAAACCAAAAAAAATATTTTGTATGTATTTTTGCTTTTCTTAAATTTCTTCTTTCTTTTTGTTACTTTGTTTTTATTAAATGTTTATATATGTATTTTGTTATAAAAAAATCAAAAAAATCAAAAAAAAAAATCAAAAAAATATCATATCTTAAAAACTCCAAAAAATTTTGATGAAAAGAAAAACTTATCAAAAAACTCCAAAAATAGAATAAAACCCCCTACTTAGCTTTTTGTTATTTCCAAGGGTAGGTAGAGTTTATCTTTAAGCGTTTTCACTATTTTTGATTCACTAAAACAATTTTATTTGTATCATAGTTTGAAGGTTTAAATTTTTGGAATTTTAGTAGTAAAAAAATATCTTGTGATTTTAATTAAATTTGAGAACAAAACTTTTAGCACTACCTCGAGTTAACCCTAAATAGATTCATTTTTGTATTAAATTGGCAAACCATCTTTAGATTCAATTATTCTAACTCGAACTTGTGAAACTTTAGGAATATTCTAATCTACTAAATTTTGCTCTCAAATACTCTTTTATTATTCTAGTTTTTCTTTTGAAACCCTCGCCCCTTTAGCTTGGCATAAAAAGTAAAAGAAGAAGTTTTAAAAAGAAATCCTGTGTCAATGGGAATAAAAAGATTCCGTAAACACAGGCACCCAATATTGTTAAAAGAAATCCCGTGTCAATGGGAATAAAAAATAAAATTCCGTAAACACGGGCATTGGGTTAAGTTTAGAAAAGATTTCAATTATCCCCCGTAAACCAACGCTGGGAATCAAAGCAAAACCACCAAAATGGTGGGGTGAGAGTATAAAATCCATCACCCCTAAATCCAAGCACTCTTCTTTGCCAAAGCTTTCTTTCTTCCCCTACCCCTTAGCCACTAAAATTGTAAGCTAGATTTTAATTTAAAAAGTTTGCGAGAGCATAATTAGTAGGTTTTATTTATTCTTAAAAATTTTCTTAAAAAAGTTAAAGTTTTATATAATTCTATTCTAATTAAAAGGCGCCAAAAACTACAATATTCGATGCTATTTAACTAACTTTAGAAGTTTCGCTAAAACTTTTTCGCTCTTTTTAAATTATCTTCACAATTTAGGACTTACCTCTTTTAAATCTCCTAAATTTATTTCGATCTCACTTTTGATTAAATAAAAATTTTAGTAAATTAGAAATTTTATTAACGTCTTATAGGTATCCCTTACTTTTGCTCTGGAATAGCAAAAGCTTAAGTATGGGGGTGTTTGATAAATAGAAAATATACGCATTTTTCTATATAGTTTTTAGTATATTTTTAATTAGATTTGTAAATAATATATGTAAATTAATGAATAAAATGTTTGTTTTTGTTATTTTTGTTTTTAACTTAGTTTTATTTTCATTTAATAAAATTTCTGTATTTTTTTTAAGTCACGCCCTCGGACACGCCCGTGTCCAAGGGCGTGTTCAATAATTTCTGACAATTTTCATTTTTGTCTTTTTTCCAGCTCAAACTTCAAGTCACGCCCTCGGTCACGCCCGTGACCGAGGCCGTGTACTTGGTCACGCCCGTGTTGAATGACCAGCCCAGATTCGAGCCCAAATGTCAATGTCACGCCCAATGTCACGGCCGTGATCGGGTCACGCCCGTGACCGAGGCCGTGACTCAACAAAGCTTCCAGAAGACCAAAGGACACGCCACGTGTCACGCCCAGTTCAAGCTCAAGCCAGCCGACATAGTACACGCCCGTGACCTAGGCCGTGTACCATGGTCACGCCCGTGTGCTTCCAAAGTCGCCGATCAAACCTTCTAGATGCCAGCCTGGATCCAGCTGTTCTGGCTATTCGCACCCCAAGCCGTGTCACGCCCTCAGTCACGCCCGTGACCGAGGGCGTGTAATTCCAAAATTTTGCCTATAAATAGAGGCCGACCCCCTCATCAATTCCCTCTCTTGGAACCTCTTGGCTCCTAATGGATTGCCCTTTTGGGTGATCTTCCACAATATTTTGTCCACTTTTTGTATTTTTTTATTTTCTTTTTTATGTAATTAATTAGGTGTTTATTTTATTTTCTTTTTGTAATATAAATGTTGAAATTAAATGTTTTTAATTTTGTAATTTTATTTCCTGTAAACCCTGTTATTATGGCAATAAATAAATTTAGTTTTTTCGTGCATTCGTAGCGTAATTTCAAATTCTGCAATTTCATATTCTGCACCGTATTTCAATTCATAACTTAGCTTTATTTCTGCACCGTATTTCAATTCATAACTTAGCTTTATTTCCGCACTTCAATTTTCGCAATTTTTCTTTCTTTAGCTAGATTTATTCGTCGCCATAAAATCGGTTTTCTCGCTTAGATTCGAATTTATGCGTCGTCATAATTTTTTCATTCTTTTCTTCCTTGACACGGTAGTTTAGAATGGGATATTCGGGCTGCGTTTAAAATCGCTTCAAAGCGAGCATTTTTCTCTCGTAATGCTTTCTTCATTTTCGTATTTTCACTTTATGTTTTTATTATTCGTGTTTTTGTTGTTTTATGTTTTAATCGTTTTTGTTTCCGTCATTTTTTTCGTTGTCATCACCTTTTTTTTATTCGTGTTTTTGTTTTCGTTATTTCGTTTAATAGCTTAGTTTTAGTTTAACTTGCACTGCATTTATTTCCCGTCTACCCGTTTGGGTAGAACTTGCACTGCATTTATTTCCCGTCTACCCGTTTGGGTAGAACTTGCACTGCATTTATTTCCCGTCTACCCGTTTGGGTTGAACTTGCTCACGCATTTATTTCCCCTCTACCCGTTCGGGTAGAGATTGCATTCCTTAAATTTCTGTCCTTTAATTTCAGTCATTTAAATTCCCGTAGAGTGCGTGAGTTTTTCATTTAGTGCGTCTTTTTTGTCTTTTCTATCGCTTTTCTTGGTTTTTGCTAAATGCACACCAAGCCCGCGATTGTTATCATTTTTGTTTTTAATTAATGCATAAACTTTCATCCATTTTTATATCCGATAAAATAATACGCGTAGCTCGAAGTAACAATACTCGACGGGACCCAGGACTAAATACGACCTTGATATGATTTTTCTAAATCGTATATACTACACGCGATAGGTGCGCTTGCCTCCTACGTCGCGTAAAATATTTTCTTATCAAGTTTTTGGCGTCGTTGTAGTATAGTGGTGAGTATTCCCGCCTGTCACGCGGGTGACCCGGGTTCGTTCCCCGGCAACGGAGCCAAAAACTTGATAAGAAAATATTTTACGCGACGTAGGAGGCAAGCGCACCTATCGCGTGTAGTATTTACGATTTAGAAAAATCATATCAAGGTCGTATTTAGTCCTGGGTCCCGTCGAGTATTGTTACTTCGAGCTACGCGTATTGTTTTATCGGATATAAAAATGGATGAAAGTTTATGCATTAATTAAAAACAAAAATGATAACAATCGCGGGTTTGGTGTGCATTTAGCAAAAACCAAGAAAAGCGATAGAAAAGACAAAAAAGACGCACTAAATGAAAAACTCACGCACTCTACGGGAATTTAAATGACTGAAATTAAAGGACAGAAATTTAAGGAATGCAATCTCTACCCGAACGGGTAGAGGGGAAATAAATGCGTGAGCAAGTTCTACCCAAACGGGTAGACGGGAAATAAATGCAGTGCAAGTTCTACCCAAATGGGTAGACGGGAAATAAATGCAGTGCAAGTTCTACCCAAACGGGTAGATGGGAAATAAATGCAGTGCAAGTTAAACTAAAACTAAGCTATTAAACGAAATAACGAAAACAAAAACACGAATATAAAAAAAGGTGATGACAACGAAAAAAATGACGGAAACGAAAACGATTAAAACATAAAACAACAAAAACACGAATAATAAAAACATAAAGTGAAAATACGAAAACGAAGAAAGCATTACGAGAGAAAAACGCTCGCTTTGAAGCGATTTTAAACGCAGCCCGAATATCCCATTCTAAACTACCGTGTCAAGGAAGAAAAGAATGAAAAAATTATGACGACGCATAAATTCGAATCTAAGCGAGAAAACCGATTTTATGGCGACGAATAAATCTAGCTAAAGAAAGAAAAATTGCGAAAATTGAAGTGCGGAAATAAAGCTAAGTTATGAATTGAAATACGGTGCAGAAATAAAGCTAAGTTATGAATTGAAATACGGTGCAGAATATGAAATTGCATAATTTGAAATTACGCTACGAATGCACGAAAAAACTAAATTTATTTATTGCCATAATAACGGGGTTTACAGGAAATAAAATTACAAAATTAAAAACATTTAATTTCAACATTTATATTACAAAAAGAAAATAAAATAAACACCTAATTAATTACATAAAAAAGAAAATAAAAAAATACAAAAAGTGGACAAAATATTGTGGAAGATCACCCAAAAGGGCAATCCATTAGGAGCCAAGAGGTTCCAAGAGAGGGAATTGATGAGGGGGTCGGCCTCTATTTATAGGCAAAATTTTGGAATTACACGCCCTCGGTCACGGGCGTGACTGAGGGCGTGACACGGCTTGGGGTGCGAATAGCCAGAACAGCTGGATCCAGGCTGGCATCTAGAAGGTTTGATCGGCGACTTTGGAAGCACACGGGCGTGACCATGGTACACGGCCTAGGTCACGGGCGTGTACTATGTCGGCTGGCTTGAGCTTGAACTGGGCGTGACACCTGGTGTGTCCTTTGGTCTTCTGGAAGCTTTGTTGAGTCACGGCCTCGGTCACGGGCGTGACCCGATCACGGCCGTGACATTGGGCGTGACATTGACATTTGGACTCGAATCTGGGCTGGTCATTCAACACGGGCGTGACCAAGTACACGTCCTTGGTCACGGGCGTGACTTGAAGTTTGAGCTGGAAAAAAGACAGAAATGAAAATTGTCAGAAATTATTGAACACGCCCTTGGACACGGGCGTGTCCGAGGGCGTGACTTAAAAAAAATACAGAAATTTTATTAAATGAAAATAAAACTAAGTTAAAAACAAAAATAACAAAAACAAACATTTTATTCATTAATTTACATATATTATTTACAAATCTAATTAAAAATATACTAAAAACTATATAGAAAAATGCGTATATTTTCTATTTATCAGGAGCCATTGATTCAGAGTGCGTGAGAGAGGCGGAACGTCGAAGAAGCAGGCAAGGGTTTGTCGACGGAACGTCATAGGGCAACTGATAGCGTAATTTTATTTTTGAACATTCGCTCTATTTATAGTGTCGGTAGGTGGATAGGCGCGTACCTTTCAAAAGCGATCAGACGGCTCCGATGGATCCATCTAATCCTGAGATGAATAGGTCAAATGTATTTTGCCGATGCGCTCATTGTCGTTGAAATGTTCCTTGGACACGAGGTCTCTCATCTCGTATCTTTGTCGTCTTTTCGTCTATTGTGTCATTGTAACACTCGACGATTGTAGATTCCGAGAGCTATCCATCCTTTAGGTCCCCCCCCCCCCTTTTTAGCAGAATAACCTACACTAATTTTATTAGTAAATAACCTTTGCTGTTCTGCCTATGGGTCAGAACAGCTACTATGTCCAGGCCCCAGATTTGTTTCTGGTGGGCACTTGGACTTCCTGCAAAGTACGATTACAAGCCCTTAGAAACCCAAGTGAATTTGGGTCTTGGGAATTTATTAGCTCTGAAGGATATACTGGATTTCATCGCCCTCGTAAATGCGTAACGACTGTGAACTAAATTGTTTATAGGTTTAGTATTTGTTACCCTTGGAGCTGCTGGATTGTGCCAGCAATCACTTGTAAAGTGACCTGTCTTACCACAACACCAACAATCAAATTTGTTGTGCCTTATCCTCTTGATGTCGGTTGGTGTATGATTCTTCTGTGGGCGGGAGGAGTACCTGTAGGAAACAAAATTGTATTGGTTAGGGGTGTGATTCTTCCCATTCCCACTTCTTCTGTGAAGGTCATCCTTTTGTAAAGGTCCCTTCATTTTCCTGGACCTCCTGAGCTCCTGTTCCCTTGTGATTCCTCTTTCGTGACTTACTTTGGAGGTGACAGGCAACATCTTTCTCCCTCCTTGACTGAGACTGCTGCCTCTGTCCGGTGGAGGAATTGGCTCTGGCATAGAGGGTCTGGCTCCTGTTCTCCTTTTTGTGGGGAATTTATTCTTCACCCCACTGACTTGATTGACTTTGAGTTTCGGCGGTCCAGCCAGATTCCTGTCCTTCTTTAGAAGCACAATTTCTTTGGTCAGAGAGTAGCATAGTTCTCTGTTGTCAACCAGAGCTTTCATGGTTTTCCCAAACTTGGTTATCAAGTCCATGTTTGAGCTGGCATTATAATCTCTTTTGAGCTGACAGAAATCTGCGTTCTCCAAAGTCAGCTTATCAGCCTTTTCCAAAAGATCAGAGTTTCTGGTTTGGAGAATTGAGATCTCATCTGCTTGCTTCTGTAGAGTTCCTTGCTCCTTCTGAGTTCTTCTAGAAGATCCTCATAATTTTTGGAGAGACATATTTCGGAATCTGAATCAGTATTAGATAATGGAGCCCTTATTCCTCTGTTCTGGTGTTGTCTCATCTTGAATTTCTTCCTATGATTCAAATAGGACAGTTAGTCCAAACTGAGCTTCCTCCTCTGCATCTGAGTTGCTTGATTCACTATCACTCAGGGTTTTATTCTTCCTTTCAGCTGCAATACCTCCAATTTCTAAGAATCCTTCCATGAGGACTGTCAGAGAATCCCACATCTCTTTAGCTGTTGTGTAGTGGATCAATATCTGGAGTACAAAAGTATCAACTACAACAGCTATGATGTCTCTAACTCTTTTGTCCAAGTTAACTAGAATCATCTCATCCTCAGTCATTATCTTGGATGTGGTCTTGGGAGCATATGGCCCTTCTTGAGTGACTTGAAACATCCTGGGATCCAAAGCTTCCATGAATATTCTGGCTCTAACTTTCCACAGGGGAAAGTTTTCTCTACAGCACCTAGCTATTCTTGACTCCATACTAATGATGCTTAGACACCCAATGGCAGATCTGTTCAAGCTGTTAAGCTTTTCTTTGAACAACCTCCCTCTGATACCACTTGTTGTTTATTGGGGTGTCTACTTGATCACCTAGAGGGGGGTGAATATGTTTTTCAAATTATGTTATCCCCTCTTTAGGTGTTCTTTGTTTCTGATTAGTAGATGTATGAAATAGAAAGCGCAACACAGAAAACACACTACGATCTATAGAGGTTCCCAAGACCGGGTGTCTTGAGTAGTCCTCTCTCCCTCTGCGCCTACCTAGCAGTGTGCTAGGCTCGACAAACGCCGCCAAAAACTTCAGGCCCTCAAGCCTTACAACACGGACCCGCAAGTCCCAACAGCCTAGGCCCGCAAGTCCCTACTGCCCCCGAGCCCGCAAGCTCGACACTCAGGCCCTCAAGCCCTACAACACGGACCTGCAAGTCCCAACATCCTAGGCCCGCAAGCCTATTTTGCCCCCAAGCCCGCAAGCTCGACAAATCGCACCCGCAAGTGCACTGCCCTGGCCCTCAAGCCTCACAGCTCTCCAGCCCTCAAGCTGGACAATTTGGCTCACAAGCCTTACAAGAAAATACAGTTATAAAATAAACCGTTTCTTCAGCCTGAAGAAATCTGGCAACTTAGCCTTGATGAAGATCGACTTCTTTAAGGATGAAGAAGATGCTTCTTGATTTTGAGTTTCAGCTCTGGATCTTCTTCATCCTCTTCTTCTTTTGCCTGATGTTGAACGGCGACTTCTCAGTCAATGGAGATGACTGATTCTTATGAGAACTCTTGAATCTTGTTCTCTTTCTTCTCCGCTGAAAAATACTGTTATATTGAAGAGCGGTGGGATTCTTTTTCACATTCTTTTTCTTGCACAACAAGCTTCTTCTTCTAGGACAACACTGTTCCCTTTTATAGGACAGATGAGCCGCATAACGGTAACATATGATGTCCTTTAATGTCAGACACCCATTCCATAAGAGCACCCACTTATTGGACAATCAGGCGGCGACATTAATTGCTGACATCACGTCCGCAAGATTTGAATTCTGTCTTGAAGATATTTGCATCATTATGACGAAAAGTTGCCTCTGACTTTATCATCGCGATCTTCCTTCTTGCATCATGTCGTCGTAATCATATATTCTCTCGACGACATGAGTTCCACACAACGATGTCCTGTGTCTTCTCTGCGTTCGACGAACAACATTTTGCGATCAACGAACTTGTCATCCTTCGTTCGACGATTGCCATTCTTCGTTCGACGATCTCGCCACATCTCAGCGTCTGCTGCTCTGCCTGTCATTATGACGACAAGCACGCTTTGTCGACGATATCGCCTGTTCTTCTCGACGATATAGTACTTAGTAAAATAACAAAAGTACATGACATATTGTCGATTCCTGCAAGCATGAACTAGATGGAATGTCAAATACAACTTGCATTTATCATTGAGCTGAGCACTTCTTCAAATCAGGAACATTGCAGGGCACTGTTCCCAACACTTTTTATATCAGTATGAAGCAATGGAAATTTATTAGGATTAATCTCAGAGTAAACTTCATACTTCCTTCACAAAATATCATTGTGACTTATAACTTGAGAAATTAATTCCCTGAATTACTGAGGCTGGATTGTTATGAAATTTTGTATATGGTATTTTTATATCAACATGAATCTATGGAAATTTTATTAGATTTAATCTCTGAGTAAACTTCATACTTCCTTCACAAAGTAGCATTTGGACTTATAACTTGAGAAATTAATTCCCTGAATTACTGATGCTGGATTGTTATGAAATTTTGTATATGGTCTTTTTATATCAGTATGAAGCTATGAAAAGTTTATTAGATTTAATCTCTGAGTAAACTTTATACTTCCTTCACAAAGTAGCATTTGGACTTATAACTTGAGAAGTTAATTCCCTGAATTACTAATGCTGGATTGTTATGAAATTTTGTATATGGTTTATTTATATCGGTATAAAGCTATAGAAATTTTATTATATTTAATCTTTGAGTAAACTTCATGCTTCCTTCACAAAGTAGCATTTGGACTTATAACTTGATAAATTAATTCCCTGAATTACTGATGCTGGATTGTAATGAAATTTTGTATATGGTCTTTTTATATAAGTCTGAAGATGTGAAAATTTTATTAGATTTAATCTCTGAGTAAACTTCATACTTCCTTCACAAAGTATCATTTGGACTTATAACTTGAGAAATTATTCCCTAAATTATTGATGCTGGATTGTTATTAAATTTTGTATATTGTCTTTTTATATCAGTGTGAAGTTATGGTAATTTTATTAGATTTAATCTCTGAGTAAACTTCATACTTCCTTCACAAAGTAGCATTTGGACTTATAACTTGAGAAATTAATTCCTTGAATTACTGATGATGGATTGTTATGAAATTTTGTATATGGTCTTTTTATATCGGTATGAAGCAATGGAAATATTTTTAGATTTAATATCGGAGTAAAGTTCATACTTCCATCACAAAGTAGTATTTTGACTTATAACTTGAGAAATTAATTCTCTGAATTACTGATGCTGGATTGTTATGAAATTTTATATATGGCCTTTTTTATCAGTATAAAGCTATGGAAATTTTATTAGAATTAATCTCTGAGTAAACTTCATACTTCCTTCAAAAAGTAGCATTTGGACTTATAACTTGAGAAATTAATTCCCTGAATTACTGATGCTGGATTGTTATGAAATTCTGTATATGTTCTTTTTATATCTATATGAAGCTATGGAAATTTTATTAGATTTAATCTCTGAGTAAACATCATACTTCATCACAAAGTAACATTTGGACTTATAACTTAGAAATTAATACCTGAATTACTGATGCTGGATTATTATGAAACTTATAACTTATAAGTCACAAAGCAACATTTGGACTTATAACTTATAACATTTTGACTCATGATTTGAGAAATTAATTCCTTGAATTAATATTGCTGGAATTTCATAGAAATTTGTACGTAGACCCTTGACATTAATATAAATCTCTGGAACTAAAATGGTTTCATACTTAGTTAGTAAACATATTGTCAACTTGGTAGGACATATGGTTTCACTTAATGGCAAACCGGTCTGCGAATAGTAAAAACTGAATTATGTGATTTAGACCACTCCTATCCATCACACATAGAACTATTAACTCCTTGATCATTATTAAGGCATAGATGGATTAAAGGATTAACCATTAGTGACATTTATTAGAAGAGAGGGGTTGGGGTGTGTTTAATAAAACCATCAATTCGGGAATTGACATTGATATGGTAGAGATGTGAGGAAGGATCCATCAACAAGTATAAGTGTTATTGATGTATGAGTTGTGACCTTAAGTAAGTATTGAGTGATGACACGCAAAAATGTTTAGCCACTATGAAAGATAGGGTTCGATGTTCAATTGAACATCGACGCTCGTCTGTCCGATGTAATGTAACCCACCTTAGGATTCTAGAGTAACTAGAGAGGAGGAGGGAATAAAATGATGGGTAGCCACCAATAAGAGTAAATATCCTAGAAATGGGGATTTGGACTTCAGTCCATTGTATTCCCTAGTACCGTTGCGAGCCCTTTTTCCGGGTAGCCCTCGGGAAGTCCAGGATTAACCCTAAAACTCTTAAGTTCAACTAAACCATAGACAAGAGTAGTTTAAGTAGGGGAGATTTGATAAGATAGTTCCCTTCCCAAATAAGGGACGAATTTGCATAAGGAAGTACGGGTTAAGTCCTGCGAGCGGTAGGCTCAGTATTATATGAGGATGACTGGTGGTCCGGTGAGCTGGAGGCTCGGGAAATACAATTATGAGGCATCCTTTCCAGATAGTACGCAGATACCCTGTGTGTTCTTAAGGGCATATATAAGGTCTAGGCTGGGAGATGTCTTACTAGCCTAGGAGTGGAGGACCCAATCCACGGCCCCCGTTTGCCTCAATGGGGTGTACCAGAGCGTAGACTCAAAAAGCAAGATAGAGGCAGTGCTTACCAAATAGTACGTGGATACCCTGTGTGTTCTTAGGGGCATACGTATGGTCTAGGCTGGGAGATGTGTGACATAAGCCTAGAAGTGGACAAGCCCGGTCCACTTGCATGTTTGCCTCAACCGGGTACCTGAGTTGACACACTCGAACAGAGGGATCTAACTAAAGGTCTGTATGTACAAAGTCGGGTGGGTGAGTTGCATCATTGCATTGTACAACATAGCATAGAATCCTTGCATAAACAAAGACCTCATCATATAAATTAGTATGGGCTCTTTTATACGATGAGTTTACCTTAGTGCCAGATCCCTTAGCTTATGTGCTTTGTGTGTACACATATAAGTTAAAGTTACTTTTATAGCTGCTCTTTTTACATGATCTTGCTCCCTTTTATATACTCTAGATATGGTTGCCATGGTTGATGTTTTCGTATACTGTTATTGGAACCGCGTGAACTGTTGTAGTATACTCATGCCATACTTTGTACATGTGGTTTTACTTCTAAAAATTTCTAGAGGAAAGGAGCTTTATGCATATATATATATACTTGTTAGCTAGATTCATGACACCTGTTTGGTTTTCTTTTACCCCTTGTGGTCCTCCGCTTCCTCCTCCCGCTCGGTGCCTAGGAGTCGCGGGCGGAGGCGGTGAGGAACATGCTGAGTCTTATAGACTGGCGGTCGGTTATGGCATAACAAACAGGAGCGCCAAGGAGAGCAGACCCTCTATAGATGGGAGGTACAGGACACAGTGGCTAGAACTGGACTCGGTCTCTCGGCAGCTGCGGGGAGAGCACCGGTGAGCGACCCTCTTCTGACACCTACTCTTCACGTCTACTCCGGTCAGAGAAGGGAGTTATACATTGTTGAGGGCATCGCCACGTATCAGTGTCTGCAATGTTTTAATTTTGCCAAGATTGAGGCAAAGAAAAATATGATGTATCGAGCTTAAGTCCTGTCTATTTTCTAGCTTTCCGATTCAATACTTAGGATTTATTCTATCTCATGTGGACAAGAATTTAAACATTTAAATATTATGTGATTGTTGTGGACTTGTATCTCTTATTTATTCTTATTATGTCTGGTTGGCCTGGATGGATTATTAGCTGGTAGGATCGGTGTCTTGTGGTGGAGTCCTCCCCGAGTGGAGGAGCACAGCAAGGCGGCGGTTCTGGGCGGTAAGACTCGGAATCAAAAGAAAAAAAAGGGGTCTTACAAGCTACCTCCAAAAAGTGGGATCTGAAAGGTCTGTACGTACATAGTCGAGTGTATGCGTTGTATGAGTGTGAGGTCATAGCATAATCATTGCACCACATAGCATACACATCATTGCATACAACAAGACCCTCATTGTATAAACTAGTATAAGCTCTTTTATACGATGGGTTCATTATGTTAGAACGACCCTTAACTTATATATTTCTATGGGCATTTATATAAATTAAGTTATTTTTATGTTGATAGTTAGTTGTTTTCTCTCATTACTTATATCTGTCTTTATTAACAGACCTGTAGATTATAGTAGAACAGTTAAAGTAGGCCCCTATAATTTACTTTACATACTTTCACCTACTACCTGCTAGCTAAGGCCACTATCACCTGCTTGATTACATACTGCTTTGATGTCCTTTCTTTATCCATCCTCCCGCCCGGTTCCTTGGTGTCAACGGGGAACGGGATGAGGAATCCACTTGGTCTTTTGACTAACGACCGGATATGGAATAACAAACAGGGCACTAGGAGCAACGGGACCAACACACCAGGAGAGATGAGCATGACAAGGTGATCCACCATGGCCAGCACTTGCAGTAGCAACCACCGTAGTGAGTGTTGAGTAATTTTAGTTTTACTTCCACGAGTGACTTGTAATGAGGACTTGATGTACCGGTCTTAAGCCCTTTCATTTATTTGTACTTAATTCATCTCATTTGTGGAATCTATCTTTTGATTATATATATATTATACAGTGATTTTGTGGACTTACTCTTTAGTTACTTTTATTACTCTGTGAATCATGGTTGACCTAGATGTTTTAATTACCGGCATGATCGACGTCTTGTAGTGGCGACCAGTTCGTGAGTTGGTGTCACCGCAAGGTGGTGGTTCTGAGAGTGAGACCTGGAAAACAAAAGCAAAAAAGGGGGTCTTACACTATTTTTATTACAATACTACTACATTCAATCATGCATACACTTTCACATCAAGTGGTATCAAATTTTATTCTTTTCAACACGTGGTATCTTAAAATTAGAATATTTACTATACAATTCTCTTTGCAGTGCTTACTACTTTATGCTCAATCATGTTTATTTTTTTAACAAGTGGTATCTATAAATTTTGCATATTGCATCATATTCTCTACACAACTCTCATTAATTCGTATTACATACACTCACCTCTACCCTCTTTTGGCACTATCAAAAAGGGGAGAATAAAATTACATAAATTTAAAGATTTAGGGGGAGTACAATAAAAAATTCATAGAAAGTATCTATGTAGGGGGAGTATTCATAGGAGGTGCATACTTTACTCTTTGCTCGATCATGAAAATCCTTCACTATGTGGACCCAACTTAATCTCAACTATACACTCATCCCTACCCACTTTTGATAATAACAAAAGGGGAGAATAAATTGAGAAATCTAATAGAATGGATATTTTGGGGGAGTAAATTATAAGGGAACACTTATGTAGGGGGAGTATGCATGTTTATCACACTTATCATTTACTATAAACATCACTCTTATAATAATTGGATTTTATTCTAGAGGATTTGCTATTATCAAAAGTGGGAGATTATTGGAGCATGCATTCCGCATCTCTTGGTTTGAGAATAACAAATCCCATTATGTATTTGATCATGCTTATCGTGTGATTATAGTGTGCAAGAACTATTGGAACAATACCCCTATATGTAGAATGTTGAATGGAGCCAAAGCTCTAAAAAGAGAGCTAACACCCAGCGTTAGCATTAATGCGGGCAATAGCCTATCGACGTGAAAAAATGTCGGCGTGAAGAGCTTATCGATGAGAAGAAATATCAATGTGAAGGGAAGAGCTTATCAACGTGAAGGGAATAGCTTATCATCGATAAGAAATGTTGGCGTGAAGAAATGTCGACGTGAAGGAGAAAATAACACCCGACAGTAACATTACCGCGAACGATATCTTACCGTCGAGAAGTAACGTCAACAATAAGGAATGACATCGTGAAGGGAATGTCGGCGAGATGCCACGTGCACATCGAGCTAACGCATCGCGGTAGGGCAACATTCTTCCACGATCTTCCATGTTGTGCCACGTTCTGCCACAACTATCATGGTTGCGCGATATCAGCCATGTTTCTACATGATATGATATTGCTCGATGATATTGATAACACGACGGTAGCTCCCGTGGTCTATTTAAAGTGTGACTTCTCTTCTTCTATTTTTGATGAATAATTATCCTCCAAAGCCACAACTTCAAATTATTTGAGAGAGGCTTGTCTCCAGAAATCAAGAGAACTCCCTCGGGAAAGATGAAGATCGAAAGGAGGTTTTGAAGGGAATGTACTACCATGCATATTCAACAAAAAATATGAACACAACAAGAACATCGGTTCATACATCGCCTTCATCGTCACCTTCAGAAATCTCTTTTGTTTTATCTTTTTGTAGCGGGAGTGGAAAAATTGTTCGGAGAGAACGTCTGATTCTGGGAAGGATTATGTAAGAAATTCGCCACAGTTATTGGCGGCTAAGTCATGCGATACTTAGGGGGGAATTCCCCGCGTGTTGTGGCGACTAGGTCTAGGTTAGATCTAGGGGTGGCTAGAGGCCTTATCTGGGGTCAGATAGGCTATAGCCAACTAGTACTTGGGAGAAGGGTCGGTATAGAAAACGAAAAGGGTTTTTCTCTTCGCCTTGATTTCAAGCGTCATTGATATCAAACATTTTTGTATTCAATTTCTAAAGAAATAAAATCATGACTCTCTTTGTTTTATTATCTTAATTTTATTTCCATGTTACTAAATATTTTAAATAATATTCTCACAAAGCCTTATTACAAAATATATTGAATGGTTCATTTGTGTGAAATAATTCAAGGAATTAAATCTCTGTGAGGTAGCCCAGAGCGTCAGCACTTACCATCGGCGGTATTGAAGAATTATTGAATTCTATCATTTCTAAAATTAATCTTCAATATAATCTTTTCTGAATTATTAAAATTAAGTTTTCCATAAAATATCCCGAAACTTCTTTAATTAATGGTGATATTTTTATTAAGTTTTTGAATTCCATAAAACCCTTATTCAGCCCCCCCCCCCCCCACTCTAAGGGCGCCTAAAGATCCAATAGTTGTTTCCCCTCATTTACCCTAATCTTTTCTCTCTCCAAGCTTGAGAAAGAAGAAAGCCAAGGTGGAAGAAGAGGACTCATTCGACCATTGTTAGAGCTTCAGAGATCCAAATCACGAGCCATTTCCAGATCCACGAAGAGGAACCCACAACGGTTAATTTCATCCTAATCAAATCATAGATTTATGGCGCCAAAGAAATCAGCAAGGGTAATGATCCTTCCTCCCAGTCTTAGAATGTGTTTGGTCCTATCATTCCTTTTTCTATGCTTTCATAGGGTTATCTCATTCACTAACTAGTGAAGTGTAGGACTCCCTTTAGTTCTTAGTAACTCCGGGTATATTGTGCCTGTCCCCGACATATATTGCATGTATAAATCCAATAGACGTATGGATTTTGCCATTTTGTGTGAAGTCTACACGTGGTCATTAGCCCGGATCATTGATACTTGATTTGTGATGCTGCATTTAGGTTAAACCTTGAATGTGTGATAGAGAATGACTCCATGAAATATGTCATCATGTTACGGGACTTAAGTTTAAGGTGTATCATGGAGAACCTAACGGAAGACCCATGATTTGTGTGTGGTTGAAAGCAAACCTTCACCACATATTCATGGTGGAGTTAACTTGGACCACCTACGTCGTTTATGATTTCCAAGCCTAAGTCCACTTGTATGGATGAGGTGCTTAGTTTGTTATTTTGGTAGCGCTTGTATGTGTTAAACACTTATGGGTCGAGGTAGTCATACTCGCATCGTGCAGATTGATCGTGATGACTTGAGCATGGGCAAAGTTGAACTGAACCCTTACATGCAGATCTATGTGAGGTCTTAACCTCAAAATTATCGTGTGATAATGGTGTAGTCCATGGAAGGTATGTTAACCTAGATCCGCAAAACTCTCCTTCTCAACTAAGTTTGCATAAATTAGGGTGGTGATGGTGCTCCTGAGTGAGTACACTTAAATTATGTCGTGAGTGCATGAAGCGTATGGTTTTGAGTAGCCACATTTGTGATGTGATGAATTGATGTTATATTAGCCTCACGTGGTTACTTAGGAGATTGTGAGGATCCTCCGGGTGAACCTAACTAACATTATTTGCATTCCTAGGTTCCCCTTTCTTTGATGCACAACCTAGAAGATTGATTGTGCTTGAAACCTCACCTTATTTAGAGTAGATACACTTTCATTATTATATTACATGTTGCATATAGGACTTGCTTGCAGGTGAGTGGTGCCCCGCCTCAGAGCTGGCTAGAATGGCCGTGGGGAGATCGTTACGCAGTTTGTGGTCAGCTCATAGCTGACTCTCATTTACCTCTTAATTATGGATGGTGCTGGTGGTGCTGAGCCGAGTGGGAAATAGCGGGTTGAAGCCCATTGCTGAGTCAGCCCTCGAAGGCCAGCCTTTTTTCTTGCTTTTTATGTATTATTGGCCTACAAGCCAATGTACGTTTTAGAATTTTGTTTAATTGGTTTTATGGCCTTAAGTCTGTGACTCTATTATTGACATTCCTTAGTTGGTGGACATTCTTATGAAACTGTTTAATGAAAGATTTTGCTTGTGTTTATTATACTCTCGTGTAGTCTTACATGTCTATTTACCAACATATTAACGTCTAGCTAGTGTGTTCAATATGGCATGGGGTCCTGTCTGGACCTATTGTTATATTATTTATACTAGCAAGGTGTTACAATTTGGTATTGTACTTTAGGAGTCGATCCATAGTTTCTAGTATTCGAGGCCGAATACAATTAAGTGGTGGAGTGTACATGATGTGCGTTCACATAAAATAACAAAAATTAGTAAGAATTGTAAGTTTAGGGTAGTCTAGTCACCTAGAGGGGGGGGGGGGGGGGGGGAATAGGTGTTTAAGTCTATTCTAACTATTAGAAAATATTTGAGAAAAACAACACAGAAGAACAATCACACCAGAGAGTACACAATGATTTATAGTGGTTCCCCGAGTTTGGTACATCCACTTTCCACCTCTTCCTATCTAGCACTGAGCTAGCCGCTATAAACTTCAACCAAAATTGAGATCCCCAGATCCTACAACTCAGAGACCAAGTCTCCTACCTCTGATCCATAACAGGATCCTACAGCTCAAAGTTTACCACTCCTACAACTCGGATTCAATATGAATTCAACCTCAGGAACTGTACCAAGTTCCCTACCTCAGATTCAAACACAGGATCCTACACTCAGGCCTCAAAAGACCTTACACTCAAATTTCCTCAAAAATCATACAAAAGATGAGATAATAGATTATAATGACGCTTTAGACTTAAAATGGTTTATCTTGAATATCGTAAGTCTTTTTGAAGCCTGTTGCGGAATGACTTCTTCTGAAATCTTCTTGCAAAGAGATGAATAATTTTTGAATCATCAAGATGATTTGGCTTTTCTTCTTGAGACTTGATTGATTGGCATCAAAGTTTTTTGTTGGGAACAGTGCCCTGCAATGTTCATGATTTGAAGAAGTGCTCAGCTCAATGATAAATGCAAGTTGTATTTGACATTCTATCTAGTTCATGCTTGCAGGAATCGACAATATGTCATGTACTTTAGTTATTTTACTAAGTACTATATCGTCGAGAAGAACAGGCGATATCGTCGACAAAGCGTGCTTGTCGTCGTAATGACGGGCAGAGCAGCAGCCGCTGAGACGTTGCGAGATCATCGAACGAAGAATGGCGATCGTCGAACGAAGGATGACAAGTTCGTCGATCGCAGAATGTTGTTCGTCGAACGCAGAGAAGACATGGGACATCGTCGTGTGGAACTCATGTCGTCGAGAGAACATATGATTACGACGACATGATGCAAGAAGGAAGCTCACGATGACACTGTTAGAGAAAGAAGATCGTCATATATACAGAATCGCCAGGATATCTTGTATCGTCGAGATACCACCATCAGAGGCAGAAGGAAGATCGCGACAACAAAGACAGAGACAGCTTGTCATCGTAATGATGCAAATATCTTCAAGACAGAATTCAAATCTTGCGGACGTGACGTCAGCAATTAATGCCGCCGCCTGATTGTCCAATCAGGGGCCTGCTATGATGGATGGGCGTCTGACAGTAAAGGAAATTGTATGTGACTGTTATGCGGCTCATCTGTCCTATAAAAGGGAACAGTGTTGCCCTAGAAGGAGAAGCTTGTTGTGCAAGAAAAAGAACGTGAAAAAGAATCCCGTCGCTCTTCAATAGAACAGTATTTTTTAGCGGAGAAGAAAGAGAACAAGATTCAAGAGTTCTCATAAGAATCAGTCATCTCCATTGCCTGAGAAGTCGCCGTTCAACATCAGGCAAAAGAAGAAGAGGCTGAAGAAGATCCAGAGCTGAAACTCAAAATCAAGAAGCATCTTCTTCATCCTTAAAGAAGCCGATCTTCATCAAGGCTAAGTTGCCAGATTTAATCTGGCTGAAGAAACGGTTTATTTTATTATTGTATTTTCTTGTAAGGCTTGCGGGACAATTTGTCTAGCTTGAGGGCTGGAGAGCTGTGAGGCTTGAGGGTCAGGGCAGTGCGCTTGCGGGTGCGATATGTCGAGCTTGCGGGCTCGGGGGCAGTAGGGGCTTGCGGGCCTAGGCTGTTGGGACTTGCGAGTCCGTGTTGTAGGGCTTGAGGGCCTGAGTGTCGAGCTTGCGGGCTCGGGAGCAGTAGGGGATTGAGGGCCTAGGCTATTGGGACTTGCGGGTACGTATTGTAAGGTTTAGGGCCTGAAGTTTTTGGCGGCGTTTGCCGAGCCTAGCATACTGCTGGGTAGGCGCGGAGGGAGAGATGACTACTCAAGACACCCAGTCTTGAGGATCCTCTATAGATCGTAGTGTGTTTTCTGTGGGTTGCTCTTTATTTTATAGATTCATTAATCAGAAACCAACAACATCATAAAGGGGAAGAATTAAATTTGAAAAACCTATTCACCCCCCCCCCCCCTCTAGGTGATCAAGTAGACACCCCAATAAACAACAAGTGGTATCAAAGCGAGGTTATTCAAAGAAAAGCTTAACAGCTTGATCAGATCTGCCATTGGGTGTCTAAGCATCATTAGTATGGAGTCAAGAATAGCTAGGTGCTGTAGAGAAAACTTTCCCCTGTGGAAAGTAAGAGCCAGAATATTCATGGAAGCTTTGGATCCCATGATGTTTCAAGTCACTTAAGAAGGGCCATATGCTCCCAAGACCACATCCAAGACAATGACTGAGGATGAGATGATTCTGGTTAACTTGGACAAAAGAGTTAGAGACATCATAGCTGCTGCAGTTGATACTTTTGTACTCCAGAAATTGATCCACTAGACAATAGCTAAAGAGATGTGAGATTCTCTGTCCTCATGGAAGGATTCTTAGAAATTGGAGGTATTGCAGCTGAGAGGAAGAATAAAACCCTGAGTGATAGTGAATCAAGCAACTCAGATGCAGAGGAGGAAGCTTAGTTTGGACTAACTGTCCTATCTGAATCAGAGGAAGAAATTCAGGATGAGACAACACCAGAACAGATAGGAATAAGGGCTCCATTATCTATACTGATTCAGATTCCGAAATATGTCTCTCCGAAAATTATGAGGATCTTCTAGAAGAACTCAGAAGGAGCAAGGAACTCTGCAGGAAGCAAGCTGATGAGATCTCAATTCTCCAAACCAGAAACTCCGATCTTTTGGAAAAGGCTGATAAGCTGACTTTGGAGAACGCAGATTTCTGTCAGCTCAAAAGAGATTATAATGCCAGCTCAAACATGGACTTGATAACCAAGTTTGGGAAAACCATGAAAGCTTTGGTTGACAGCAAAGAACTATGGTACTCTCTGACCAAAGAAATTGTGCTTCTAAAGAAGGACAGGAATCTGGCTGGACCGCCGGAACTCAGAGTCAATCAAGTCAGTGGGGTGAAGAATAAATTCCCCACAAAAAGGAGAACAGGAGCCAGACCTTCTTTGCCAGAGCCAATTCCTCCACCGGATAGAGGCAGCAGTCTCAGTTAAGGAGGGAGAAAGATGTTGCCTGTCACCTCCAAAGTAAGTCACGAAAGAGGAATCACAAGGGAACAGGAGCTCAGGAGGTCCAAAAAAATGAAGGGACCTTTACAAAAGGATGACCTTCACAGAAGAAGTGGGAATTTTGAAGAATCACACCCCTGACCAATACAATTCTACTTCCTACAGGTACTCCTCCCGCCCACAGAAAAATCATACACCAACCGGCATCAAGAGGATAAGGCACAATAAATTTGACTGTTGGTGCTGTGGTAAGATATGGCACTTTACAAGCGATTGCTGGCACAATCCAGGAGCTCCAAGGGTAACAAATACTAAACCTATAAACAATTTAGTTCACAATCCTTATGCGTTTACGAGGGCAGTGAAATCCAGTATATCCTTCAGAGCTAATAAATTCCCAGGACCCAAATTCACTTGGGTTCTTAAGGGCTTGTAATCGTATTTCGCAGGAAGTCCAAGTGCCCACCAGAAACAAATCTGGGGCCTAGACATAGTAGCTGTTCTGACCCATAGGCAGAACAGCAAAGGTTATTTACTAATAAAATTAGTGCAGGTTATTCTGCTAAAAGGGGGGACCTAAAGGATGGATAGCTCTCGGAATCTACAATCGTCGAGTGTTACAATGAGACAATAGATGAAAAGACGACAAAGATACGAGATGAGAGAATTCGTGTCCAAGGAACATTTCAAAGACAATGAGCGCATCGGCAAAATACATTTGACCTATTCATCTCAGGATTAGATGGATCCATCGGAGCCGTCTGATCGCCTTTGAAAGGTACGCGCCTATCCACCTACCGACACTATAAATAGAGCGAATGTTCAAAAATAAAATTACGCTATCTGTTGCCCTAAGACGTTCCGTCGAAAAACCCTTGCCTGCTTCTTCAACGTTCCGCCTCTCTCACGCACGCTGAATCAATGGCTCCCAAGAAAGAAGAAGTAGTCTCCGGCTGTGAACTCCAGCAAGGAGGCTTCAATGCCTGCTCCGATGAAATACGATCTGTAATAGGGTTGCTAGAGACGTTTGGACTGGAATATGTTCTATGCGAACCGTCGGTCCTTCACCACCGAGAGCTAGCCGAGTTCTATGCCGAAGCAAGACTTAACCATACTGAATCACAGATAAAGACCAAGGTGGGAGGCAAGAAGATTACGATATCTGCAGATAGTCTCGGTAAAGCACTGAATCTGCCAAGAATCGAAGGGGGAGATGAAGAGGATGAGCTAACCGGTGAAGAAATGTTCGCAAGCTACACATGGTGCGGACACACCGGGAAGACCTACGGGTCTATCAAGAGAGCTGAATTCAATCAGAAGGGGAAGCTACTGGCCGACATTGTTGGCAAAGTGTCATTGTGCAACCTGGTTCCCACGACCGTATATCCAAAGACATGTTTGCTGTCATGGGCCGAATCGTTCACTCTAAGAAAACCGACTGGAGTGAGTTCCTCTTCCAGAGAGTAAAGAACACCCTGAAGACCCCCTCCTATGGGAGAATATTGTCCCTTTTCTTTCTAAACACCCAGGGTGATGTGTTGCAAAAGTGAATGGGAGTACCTCTTCACTACTCCAAGAAATTAGATGCAAAGATGCTGGACCGATGGGATAGGTCCATCCCCAAACCATCATCTGATGTACAGCCAGCTCCAAAGAAGCAAAAGAAACCAGCAGCCCAAATAAACCCCTCCTCCGAAGAAGAGTCATCAAGCAGCTCTGATGACATCCCACCACACCCACACCATTCCGCTCAATCCGGAGGTGAACCATCCACTGGTATCAAAGAGCATATCCCTGTCTCAACTCCTGAACCTGCTTCCACAGAGATTAGTGCAAATACGCAGAACCCCAATGGAGGAAATGAGCCCCTTGAGGGGGAGCCTCAATTCGGGGGCTCAGCCCAAAATGATGACATGATCCCTAAGGATGCTCGAGTTGAGGGGGAGATCGATCTGGAGCACTCAGGTCCAGAAGATCGAGATACAATGCCTGAGCCAACAGCAGACATCACTCTCTCCGATTGCCGAGAGTTGGATGTTGCGAGCAAAATTGTGCTCATAGCTCCAAGTGAGCCCCTGCCAGAAGTCCCTAAGGGGAATGCCAAAGTTACAGTGCATATCAGTGAAGAATCATCTGAAGACGTCAGTAAAGCAGACTCGCAGGGACGAGGAGATCAGGAAGGATAAACTGTTGAGCCATCTTCGGCTCAGACAGGTTCGCTATTCCACATGATATCAGCTTTACTTAATGCTCAGCGACAACATCTAGAGCAATTAATAGTAAAAACCGTGGATAGTTTAAGAGAGGAAGTGAAGGGAGAAATTAAGAAGGTAAAGAGCGACATACACGACCTGAACACTCAATGCGCTCACTTCTATTCTATGGCAGCTCCTGCTATAGATAAGATGAATGAGGAGGTAAAGAGCGACAACATCTATCAAAGGCGGAGGCAGAAAGCCAAAGGAGCAATCGGCAGTAGCAGACACTGATGGGCAACAAACTAAAATCCTAAATTGTCTTATTAGGACAAAATGAATGCGCATGATTATTCTTGAACATCTAATCTATTTTGAAGAACACTTAATCCATTTATATGATTGTTGCTTTATGTGTGATTTCATTATCTGAAATGTTATATCTTTTCATAAGTGGCATTTATCATTGAGTGGGTTCTGACTTCTTCAAATAGGGGGAGATTGTTGGGAACAATGCCCTGCAATGTTCCTGATTTGAAGAAGTGCTCAGCTCAATGATAAATGCAAGTTGTATTTGACATTCCATCTAGTTCATGCTTGCAGGAATCGACAATATGCCATGTACTTTAGTTATTTTACTAAGTACTATATCGTCGAGAAGAACAGGCGATATCGTCAACAAAGCGTGCTTGATGTCGTAATGACGGGCAGAGCAGCAGCCGCTGAGACGTGGCGAGATCGTCGAACGAAGAATGGCGATCGTCGAACGAAGGATGACAAGTTCATCGATCGCAAAATGTTGTTCGTCGAATGCAGAGAAGACACAGGACATCGTCGTGTGGAACTCATGTCATCGAGAGAACATATGATTACGACGACATGATGCAAGAAGGAAGCTCACGAAGACACTGTCAGAGAAAGAAGATCGCCATATATACAGAATCGCCAGGATATCTTGTATCGTCGAGATACCACCATCAGAGGAAGAAGGAAGATCGCGACAACAAAGTCAGAGACAGCTTGTCGTCGTAATGATGCAAATATCTTCAAGACAGAATTCAAATCTTGCGGACGTGACGTCAGCAATTAATGCCGCCGCCTGATTGTCCAATCAGGGGCCTGCTATGATGGATGGGCGTCTGACAGTAAAGGAAATTGTATGTGACTATTATGCGGCTCATCTATCCTATAAAAGGGAACAGTGTTGCCCTAGAAGGAGAAGCTTGATGTGCAAGAAAAAGAACGTGAAAAAGAATCCCGCCGCTCTTCAATAGAACAGTATTTTTCAGCGGAGAAGAAAGAGAACAAGATTCAAGAGTTCTCATAAGAATCAGTCATCTCCATTGACTGAGAAGTCGACGTTCAACATCAGGCAAAAGAAGAAGAGGCTGAAGAAGATCCAGAGTTGAAACTCAAAATCAAGAAGCATCTTCTTTATCCTTAAAGAAGCCGATCTTCATCAAGGCTAAGTTGTCAGATTTCATCTGGCTGAAGAAACGGTTTATTTTATTACTGTATTTTCTTGTAAGGCTTGCGGGCCAATTTGTCTAGCTTGAGGGCTGGAGAGCTGTGAGGCTTGAGGGCCAGGGCAATGCGCTTGAGGGTACGATCTGTCGAGCTTGCGGGCTCGGGGGCAGTAGGGGCTTGCAGGCCTAGGCTGTTAGGACTTGCGGGTCTGTGTTGTAGGGCTTGAGGGCCTGAGTGTCGAGCTTGCGGGCTCGGGGAAGTAGGGGCTTGTAGGCCTAGGCTTTTGGGACTTGCGGGTCCGTGTTGTAAGGCTTGAGAGCCTGAAGTTTTTGGCGGCGTTTGCCAAGCCTAGCACACTGCTGGGTAGGCGCAGAGGGAGAGAGGACTACTCAAGACACCCGATCTTGAGGAACCTCTATAAATTGTAGTGTGCTTTCTGTGGTTTGCTCTTTATTTTATAGATTCATTAATCAGAAACCAACAACATCATAAAGGGGAAGAATTAAATTTGAAAAACCTATTCACCCCCCCCCCCCTCTAGGTGATCAAGTAGACACCCCAATAAACAACATTTTTCTCCTCTGTTATTGAGCTCTTTGATAGAAAATATACAATAACGACGAAGAGCTCTTTCTTCTAAATGTAATGATTAGAAAAAAAAGGGTTAGAAATTTCCCATCGCATCCCTTTTATAGGGTCATTTAATAACGGTTGAATCCTCTGTCTGTCTTTATGTTAGAGATCTTTTTTCTTTAAGGACAAATATGATTAGCCCAATTTGCGGCGGCATTAAATGTGATACACCACAATTATGCTTTAATTTGAATTTAGGTTTCCCATAATAAGACTAGAAGTCTGGTCGAATCTTCTTGACGTCTATTCGAATATTTACTTGTTGTATTCAAGGCGATATTAGCATTATCTAGACGGTATTTTGATTCTTCTCGGTGATACTAGCATTGTCTTGATGATATTAGCATTGTCTAGACGATACTAGATTCTTCTCGATGATACTAGCATTGTCTAGATGATATTTTGATTCTTCTTGATGTCTAGACGATATTGGCATTGTCTAGACGATATAACCTTGACGATAAAAGACTTGGCTTATTCTCGGCTCAATATATTTCTAAAATGTCGTGTAGATTCCTCGATGACATTTCACTTGTCCTCGAGGACAAATGACATAACCTTGACAATAAAAGGCTTCATCTAGACGATAATGGACTTAGACAATTTCTTCCTTCAATGAAGAGATTTCAAACACCTTGTTGATTATCTTCAAGAAGATATGAGTATAGCTGGTCCTAATTAATATGATAGTGTCTGGGATAGTGTATTGCCAAGACAATATTTGGAGGTTAAGTTGTTTCTTCAAATCCAGATGATATTAGACTTCAATTGAGAGTCTACAAGAAGATATTATCTTGGATAATGTATTACCAAGATGATATTTGGAGCTTGAGCTGCTACTTCTAATTAAGATGATATTTGACTTCTACTGAGAGTCTACAAGACGATATCATTTTGAAGCTTAAGGTCTTCAAGCTGATATCGATACCTCTAAAAGATGATATTTGGACTCTCCAAGATGATATAACTTAGTCATTTTTTGATCTTTCTTAATTCAGATTCTTTGCTCTAGCCCACTTGCTAGACCTTCATTTCTGATGTTAATAAGTGAGTGACAATTCTAATATAGTCTAGATCATAGATCGACATTGTGTTTTGCACAATGTGGGATTACATATGCAAAACTATGTCTGATGACACTAAGTCTAGACCTATGCTAGGCTTGCACTCTCTAATACCTGAAAACAAACATTCTAAACATATGCAACAAATGCACAGTGTATTTACCCTTGACTTGAGAACTTCTTCAAATTAGAAATATTGTAGGCAAGGTTCCCAACAATCTCCTCCTATTTGAAGAAGTCAGAACCTCAATCAAAGATAACTTACACATAACAGATATTAAGATAATAACACAAAGAATTGAGAAGTAATTCAAAATATCATATATATAAGTATGTCAAATGTTTGTAAGCAGATTAATAACAACTATATTTGCCTTCAGCCCATCTAAAACTCAAGTACACATCTTCTTTCCTTCTGCTTTGTCCTTTTGCTTTTGTCTATCAAAGAATTGAATGGCTTGGGAATGTATCTGCTAGGGATATGGGAAGCATTCTTTTGCAATGTTCCCTCTCTCTGCTTTTTCATGTATATCCTCCTCTAGGATTCAGTCTTCATATGCTTAGTCCATTCATCAGTGGAGTAATATTTGTCTATATCTTTCCCAATGCTTCCAAAGTCATTCCATGTTTATAGTATTATATGTCTTGACTTTGGACTCCACATTTCAAAGCTAGGATCATTTGCCCTCTCTTCTTCTCTTGGCAGCCAGTTCTTCCTCAGATAGCCTTTTCCTCTTTTGCTGACTTGATCCAGCTTCCAACTGTGTCCCCAGAAGTGCAATAAGAATTTTCAAACCTTGGAGGCTCATGTAATATGGGATTGAGTCCCAGGTAGTGATGTAGTTCATTAACTATCCAAAGGGCTTGATCACTTCCAATCATCTCCCCCTTTTTGACTTCTTCAATAATGCTTCTCTTAATGTCCTTTGTAGATTCTTCCAACTTATTAGAAAAAGTTTCATTTGTGAACTCTTGAGTATTCACACATCTATGTATGATGACTTTTTGACTGCCAGTAATACTCTTTGTGATCTAGTCAACTGCACTTTTTAGGTCTTCCACTGATTTTTGATTAAATTCCAGGGTGGAATCCATCCTGGTACCTAAAGATTGAAGTTCATTCATGTTACAGTCCACTGATGTTCTTGCTTTGGTGAACCAGTCAGTGATTTGAGCATTGATATTGTCAATCTCAGTCTTCATCTCTTTCATCTGAGCAGATATGCCTTCCTTGATGTCCTTTACCACCTTGTCAACATATTGTTGGAAAAAATACCCTTTGATTTATCTTACAAATTTTATTCAAGTGATATCATTTTCTAGGATGTATTACCCATGTTGAATAGAGAGGGTAATTTGATTATTAGATGTCTTAGGATGTCACAATCTCGTTAGATTGTTAAAGACTAGTCCAACAATTGTCCAAAATTTAGTTGAGTTAAACCTGCATCAAATAGAAGTCAGCGGAGCTTCGACTGCAAGTTAAAGTTGTTGGAACATGGTTTTCCGCATCCCTTTGATTTGAGAATAACAAATCCTACTTGTATTTGATCTTGTTTGACATTGTGTTTTTAGCATAGAGGTTTGAATAAATATGACATTAGGATGCTGTTATTGGTCTGGACTTGCTCTCAAGCTAAAAAGAAAGGAAGAGAGCTAACGCCCGACGTTAACTCTTAATGTTGGCGTTAAATTTTGTTCCCACCAAGATGCCTAAAGAATGGAGGGAAACAGCCGTGATTGATGGTGCACTTTGGGAATGATTTGGCTTAATGCCAGGCATTAGAGTCAATGTCAGCGTTAAGTTTTCCTAAAATGAAGGTTTCCAAAGTTGCAGAATCTCCTTCCAAATCTGAAGATCCAAACCATCAAGTTATTTCTATACTGAGTCAACGCCCGACGTTAAGTCTTAATGCCGACGTTAGCTTCCAGTCCTATAAGAAGGTGGATTTCGTCTTCTCCAATGACAAATTGATTAGAGCCCTATTCCAACACTTCATAAACTCTGAGAGGGTCGTATTTCCAGACCAACACATCTCCCACTCAATTTCAAAAGGAGGAATCGAAGGAGGCTTAGATCAACACGCTAACTCAACGCGAAAAATGCACGCTTGGACTTCAATGATCTTTAGCGATTCTTTGGCAACTCCTTCAGATTACCTCATAGGCAGTTTCATATTTGTCTTTTGTATTTGTATTTTTATTTTATCCTTATAATCGTGGAAGTAAATTCGCCTCATGTTGGAGAATAGGTCTGCGTAGGACTTAGGGAGGAATTCGCCTCGTGTTGGCGACTAGGTCTAGAGAGTAGATCTAGAGGGTGCTATAGGCCTTTCTGGGGATAGAAGGGCTAGAGCGGCTTGAGGTCGTATCTGGGGAGAGATCGGCTAAAGCCAACCGGTTCATGGGGATACGAGTCGGTATAGAAAACAAAAAGAGATTTTACTTTATCGCCTACGAATTCTAGGGTCATAAGAAATCAAATTTTTTAATCTTATATTTCAAGTTAATAAAATCATGTCTTTCATTTATATTACTTGATCTCCTCTTTTTGTGAGGTTTTATCTTTAATTAAATCTCTAATCATTTCAAGTATTTTAAAATATAACAAAAGTTTTAAAACCCGTATTCACTCCCCCCTCCCCTCTAAGGGCGCCTCAAGATCCAACAAGTGGTATCAGAGCCAGGTTATTCGAAATCGGCTTAACAATCAGGAATAATGGTGTCTCTTGATCATGATCTCGCTTCTACTAGTGGGGAAAATTTTAATATAAATGAAAAAGTATTATCACCACCTTTATTTATGGTCAAAAATTATAAAGGGTGGAAAATATTAATGAAAAATTTTCTTAAAGCTTTAGATGAAGAAATTTGGAATATTACTATTGAAAAGCCACCTAGCGTACTAACTAGAAACAAAATTGTTTTAAATGCAAAATCTATAAATAGTCTATTTTGTGTGTTAGATCAAAATATTTTCAAACTTATTTATAATTTGCCTACCGCATATGAAATTTGGAATTTTCTTGAAAGAACTTATGATTCTCCTTCTATAGGTTGGAACAAACGCAAGACTTGGAGAACATACAAATTTGCATGAATGTTTAAGAAAACTCCTCACATGATGGATCCATGGAATGCACATCAAGCGGAAGGGATGATGGAAACTCCTGTTTGGATGTGGAAGATGAAGAAGAGAAAGGAACTATATGTTCAAATATCACATCATCCACAAGCACTGCAAGGAAATCAAAATTTCTTATTATGTGTAATTCTATTTCTACATTACAATTGCTACAAATTACAAAGAGCAAAATTAAGAAATTAAAAAAGCTAATTGCAAATTGGGCTTAGAAAATAAAGATTTAATGGCAAAAATTAATGAAGAATCAAATTCTAATTTATCTAGTTCTACCCATGTCTCTTTAATTGAAAATTTTACACCGTGTATAGAATTTAATGATTTAAAAGAAAATTACAAGGAACTTGAAAAGAAACTTCTTTTTGTAAAAGAACATAATGAAAAATTGTCTTTAGAAAATTCAACTTGAAAATGTGATTGTGCTATGTGTAAAAGTTATAAAATTAAAATTAAAGAGATGGATGAAACATTTGAAGAATTTAGAAATAACTATCAAAATCATATTGACTATATTATTTCCACTCTTAAGAATAACACAATTGCTTATAATAAAGCTAGACATAATCTCAAATTAAAAACTATGAATTAGAAAATAAAATTAACTTGCTTAAGGAAATTATAAAGAAAAATTCTCAACACATAAATTCAAATTATCAAGCAAAATCCAAAGGCAAGTTAAATATGATTTTTCATAATTTATCCAAGCAATACATAGGAATTAAAAAGCAACAAAAGCTTGTAATCGAAATTCCAAAACTTTATCATCATTATCATTTACAACATAATTATTCTCCCAACATAAAATTAAATGCAAACAAATTTCTTTCAAATTATAAATTCAAAAATCATTTTTATCCAAATATTCAAGTAAATGACTATGAAAACTTGGAAACTAAAAATAATGTTTGTCCAAGGTATGAATGGAGACCCATACTTAAGAATGACGCACTAATGTAAAAAGAAAGAGTTCATTCATCTTTGTCTCCCCAAACGCAAACACGATGTATTTGGGTACCCAAAGGAACCATCCCACTTGGTCCCCTTTGGATACCTAAATCTCATATTCATTAGGTATCATACAAATGCATGAAGTAGAAATAATTAAATATTAAATATCATCAACACTACTTTATGATATGCTTAAACTTCTTTTTGTTTATTTTTTTCCATCATGCTATGGTCACTTTGTATAACATGTGATATGACTTTCACGCATTAAGCCACAAATTCATTAATGAACCAAAGTGAATGAAATTGAATAAAAGTCATATCATCTCTCAAGTGACTTATCTATCCTTTTTTTTCTAAATCTATTACCTTTAAAAGTCTTATATCATCATTATAAATTAAATGCTAAAGTTTCTTTTTATATTATGAAGACTAATAAAATAATTGTCTAAAAAGGGGATTTACAGGAAAATTAGGGGTCTTAGGCTAAATGTATAAAATGCAGAAGAGGTTGATTATTTATTTAATATCCTTGTGTCATTTGATAGCCTTTAATATGTTTAATCATAATCATAAAAAAATCGGAATTGAAAAATCGCAAAAATCATATGTTTTTAAACAAAAACCAAAATCAAATATACAAAAATATGCGAGATTTTGACCCAAACTTCAAACGATCATAACTTTTGATCCGCTTGTCAGAATCTCGCTCACAGTAGCTTTTCATAACGAGGTCGAGAAGATCTATGCAATGGCAAACTAGCTTTGCTTGTTTGAGTTTATTTCAACCACCAAAATTGCCAAAATTCAACTCCGTTTAAAAGTTATCTCAATTTTTCTTTTTTCGACAATTTTTTTTAGTCTATAAAATTTAAATATTTAGTTTGGGTAGCAACCAATAACACTTAAATATCTTGAGAAAGGGAGGTTTGGGAGGTCACCCCATCACGCCTCCTAGTACCGATGTGAAACCTTCACAGGATAGACCTCGGGAAGTCCAAGATCCACTGTAATTTGCTAAGTCTAACTAAAACCTAGCAAAGATCAAATTAACTATAGACTCATGTGTATACCGAAAAAGAAAACAATTATTACTATGTTTTCATAAAACTATATATGTATGGTTTGATAATATTCAAAAAACAAAGAGAAAATTTATAAAACCATTCAAAAATAACCAAGATTAGTTTCTCACTATATTCATTTTCGCCATACAATCTTTCTCCTTAATATGTTGAAATGGATGAATATGAATTTTTTTTATTTTAAATACTTACATCATTATGAATAATTAATTATGAGTACCTAAATTTCTATGAAAAAATTAATGTTCATGCGAAATCAAAAGATCTTTTAAATTCAAATATTAAACATAACTACAAAAGATCATATTTGCTTCCAACATATGGTTATGATCATTATCATGAATTAGTTAATAATGTGTGTGCATGTATCTCATCTCTATGTAGACCCTAGAACCAACTTTCATCACTTCATTCTAGGTCTATAAATTGAAATTCTATTTATTGAATACATGAAACATCATCACTATTAATCCTATGGCATTCAAACTAATCATTCTAGCACCATCTTTTACTATAGGTAGAAATCAATGTCTAGGCTAGGTATATCATGTCATGATGTGGTAAGGTAAAATTGAATAATGAAATTTTAGGAAACATGAATAATACTTAGCTTTAGAATCAATAAAATCATCTATCTTAACTATAATGACTATTCTAAAAATTCCTAAATATAAAGCCAAAGTTTATGAGTCAATCCATAGGACAAAATGCTTAGGATGTCCATGATAATTCACCCACATTATGTGTCTCACAATAGCGAGGGCGTAGGATTGTATGCATTAGAAGACCTAACCTCTAAGTCATGTCTTGTCCTTAACCGGGGAGGGTTCCAGTGGGGCCTTGCGGGGTACTAGGGGAAAGAGTGCTAGGTTGAGAGTTCTCTAGTGTGTGCATATGAGATTAACACCACAACTTACGGCATTTGTGCAGCTCCTCATGCCCATCTATCACTTAGTACGTGGCTAGTGTGTTGGCATATAGTTAGGGTATTATAATCTAGGACATTCCTACATCTTATATATTGCATGCATTCTTTATGATTATTTTTTTATGCATTCTTGGGTTGATTGAACATGTTTCTCTTGTGTTTTGCATATTTTATCATTTTTGAGCTCTAATAATATTGTAAAACACAAATATTTGAAAACCAAATAAAAATATAAAAACATTTTTTTAAAATAAAACATGCTTAAATAGCCGTCTAATCATCTCCAAAATTTCTACATTAAGAAGGCATATTTATATAAATTCTATTTCAAAGAATTTTTTTTAAAAATCTTAAAAAATAGTGTTCTGTTTGGGCGTTAAGTAGTTAACGCCACGCGTTAGCTCCTTTTGCCAAATTGAAATTCTGGGTTCTCTACACTATTTCTGATATTTTTCTAATGATTTTTCTCAGTTTATTTTCTCATATTTGAAATTATTTTGTTATTAATTTGGTTATTTTATGCCAAAATACAAAAAAAATTCAAATAATTCAAAATGAACTAAAATAAGTTTTTGTTATTTGTTTTGCATTAAAATTTTTACAAAATTATGATTTGACTATAAGACTTCACAAGAGCAAACATCTTAGTTATTTTTGTTTCAAATGGTCAAAATTGATTTTAAGCATACACTTAAAGATTGTCTTCAATGTCTAATTTTTATTTCAAATTTCATAAACATTGTTTTATCTTGTCATGCCTTGACCTTAATCTGATTATGTGCAATGAAATAGTCTATAGAAATTTGTGTATGATTGTCTAGCATGCCTCTAAGTATGAGTAATGTTTTATGATAATCAATGATTCATACACTCACTACTTTGGTAATCTACATGTGCTCATAATCTTAGTCTTGCATGATTGTGTAGTGTAATAGTTTTAACATATTAGGTTGTATGTCTAAATTACCTACACCTTCATTCAAAAATAAATTTCTTGCACACATAAAAGTGTTATTTCAATATTGTAAGTGTTTGCAACAACAAGTGAATTCGGAGACCTTTGGCCCAAAATAAAAAATTATGCAATGAATTGCCAAGGATAACTCCACCAAGCACCACTCACCCTCCTGATAAGTCTTAATGAGCATTGTGAGGTTGAGCAACTTGGAAAGAATTGTAAAGTGTCTTGTGCAAACACATTATATTTATCACTTCTATTTGTGCATCGGATCAATAAAAATAAAATTTTTATACAAATATGCTTATGTGATCCCCCAAGCAATATTTCGCTACATGATAAGTCTTAATGAGCATTGTGTGGGCGAAGCACCTTGGTAGTTGGACTTATGTTATGTGCTTTGAAATTTTATTCTAGATATGATGTGTGAAAGTAATTATAAAATTACATTCTTAATGTTGTTGTTACTATTTCATTACATATGTCATATGTTTTGATTATTTCACTTGTATACTTTTATCAAAACACCTTATGCACACATCATTGATTTTCCTAAAGCTTCTACTCATGAGAATTGGATCCTAATGCAAAATTACATAATTCTCAAAAAATTTAGTAAAAGAACTAGATTGCAATGCATGATTTCTACAATGTTTTCTTTACTTGAAATACCAATTGGTTACATTGTAGTTATTATCTTTTTGAATATGTTGATTCATGCTTGCCCATTTATTATGAAAATTTTCAGAGTTCCAATGCTCAAATGTGAAGAGTCTAGATATATTGTTGAAATGGTCAAACTATTACAAAAATATAAATCTTAATAACATTGTTTTATCTTTCCGCATTCCTATTTGACTATATGGTTTTTACCATGTGTTCTTATGCTTATTTCTAAGGATTTTTCTTTCACTTGTACATGTCAAACAATATTGCATTTCTTTCAACAAGTAATATTCTTCTTAAATTTTAATTTGAAAAGCAAGTGGTAGAATTCCTTTGGTAAAATCATGGAATGTTGTTCTTTCACGCTTATCATATAATTTTTCTGATGTGCTACTCTCCCTTAGCTCGATCATGACTTACTTTATGTTTACACAAAACTCTTAATCCTCTCTTAGTTATGTCCCAACTATTGTCTTCTTTATTCTAGTTTTGTTTCACTCCACCCTCTTTTGCTAATAACAAAAGGGGGAGAATAAAATGATAAATCATAATGATTAAAGGAGTAGGATTCACTAGATTAAGGGGGAGCATAAATCTAGTCTATGGGTGCATATACTAAGGGGGAGCACTTAAGTAGGGGGAGTACAATTTTAATGAACTATAACTCTTCTTAATATCTCTATGATTGCTTAGTGTCATATATCCTTCTAAAAACACATACCTATATATGAATCTGATTTATCTCTATTGAATTTGTTATTATCAAAAGGGGGAGATTGTTGGAACATGGTTTTCCGCATCCCTTTAATTTGAGAATAACAAATCCCACTTGTATTTGATATTGTTTGCCATTGTGTTTTTAGCATGCAGGTTTGAACAAATATGACACTAGGATGCTGCTATTGGTCTGGACTTGCGCTCAAGCTGAAAAGAAAGGAAGAGAGCTAACGCCTGGCGTTAACTCTTAACGCTGGCGTTAACTTTTGTTCCTGCCAAGATGCAAAAAGAATGGAGGGAAGCATCAGTGATTGATGGTGCACTTTGGGAATGATTTGGCTTAACGCCAGGCTTTAGAGTCAACGCCAACGTTAAGATTTCCTAAAATGAAGGTTTCCAAAGTTACAGAATATCCTTCCTAATCTGAATATCTGAGCCATCAAGTTATTTCTATACTAAGTCAACGTCCGGCGTTAAGTCTTAACGCCGACATTAGCTTCCAGTCCTATAAAAAGGTGGATTTCATCTTCTCCAATGACAAATTAATTAGAGCCCTATTCCAGCACTTCAGAAACTCTGAGAGGGCCGTATTTCCAGACCAACACATCTCCTACTCAATTTCAAAAGGAGGAATCGAAGGAGGCTTGGATCAACACGCTAACTCAACGCGAAGAACGCACGCATGGACTTCAACGATCTTCAGCGATTCTTCGGCATCTTCTTCAGATTACCTCATAGGGAGTTTCATATTTGTCTTTTGTATTTGTACTTTTATTTTATCGTTATAATCGTGGAAGTAAATTCGCCTCCTGTTGGCGACTAGGCCTGGGTAGGACTTAGGGAGGAATTCGCCTCGTGTTTGCGACTAGGTCTAGGGAGTAGATCTAGGGGTGCTCGAGGCCTTTCTGGGGATAGAAGGGATAGAGCGGCTTGAGGCCGTATCTGGGGAGAGATCAACTAAAGCCAACCAGTTCATAGGGATACGAGTCGGTATAGAAAACAAAAAGAGATTTTACTTTATCGCCTACGATTTCTAGCGTCATAAGAAATCAAATTTTGTAATCTTATATTTCAAGTTAATAAAATCATGTCTTTCATTTATATTACTTGATCTCCTCTTTTTGTGAGGTTTTATCTTTAATTAAATCTCTTATCATTTCAAGTATTTTAAAATATAACAGAAGTTTTAAAACCCTTATTCACTCCCCCCCTCTAAGGGCGCCTCAAGATCCAACATAAGTAACTTCGAATAGAAATAACATTAACTCAGCCTGAAGTCTAAGTCAACGCAACTTTGAGATGTACTCGATGCAGAAGACAGAGTAAGTCAGAGCAATATTAGAAGTCGACGTAACTTGGACTTATAATCGACACAACAGGAAGTACTCTTAGTTCGGGATTTAAACTCGACGGATACGTCGATTACTATTCGACGCAATGTCGACTGCATAGATCATTTCCAATCTGAGGAGGATTTCGACGCAACTTCAATATAGCCGTTGCACAGTGTTTAAGAAAGAATTTTATTACTTCTATATACTGCAAGTTCCAAGAACGGCAAGGTATTTATTATAATCAATTATGTCGGTTCTTTCAAATATTCTATCAGACAATTTATGGAAGAATTCTGAAAGGGATTTTATTCAAAGTTATAGAAGAATATAAAAGGGAGAAATTGTTGATTTCAAAATTTCTCTTCTTCATACAACATACTAAATCTGATCAAGAAAAGAAAAGACGAAGAACAAGAAGAAAATCTTCATCACTTGGCTAAGAAGACAAGAAAGAATCTTTCTCCTATACTAGAATTGCATCTATCATCAAAGGAGGAGATTCAGATGTAAGGCTCAGTAATCCACAAGATCACTGAGCTTACATTTATAAGAAGAAGAAGCCTGTTATTCAAAGCATACATCTTGAAGACTTTTTTTCTACAACATCAAACATTTTTATACTTTTCTGTAGGGTTCCTTGTGAACCTGAGGTTGTAGGATCTTGTACAAATCTGAGTGGTAGGGTTTTGTGTGAGCCTGAGATTGGTAGGGTTCTGTGTGAGCCTGAGTTTTGGTAGGATATTGGTACAGATCTGAGTTTGGTAGGATCTTGGTACATATCTGAGCTTGGTAGGATCTTTGTACAGATCTGAGTTTGGTAGGACTTGTAAAGTCTGAGAAAACTATTGTAAGGTTTGTATAACCTGAGTGTAGGCTTTTCTGTGTGAAGGACTAAGGTAGGATCCTTTGTGATCTGAGTTGTATGATATGTTGTGTAGTGAAAATATCAGAGTTTTGGAGAAGTTGCCTGATCTAGCACACTGCTAGATAGGTGGGAGGGATAGTGGACTACCTCTAGACACATTGTCTTGTAGTGAACCACTATAAAACATTGTGTGCTTTCTGTGTTTCTTTTGTGTTGTGATAGATAAAATTTAAAGTAGCAAAGAAATCAGAAAACAACTAATCACCCCCCCCCTCCTTCTAAGTGTAGATCATTGACAACCCCTATCTTTCAAAATGGAACAGTGGTAGAAATGGAAGGCGAGATCTAGGAGGTCGAGGTTATTCTTGATGGAACTTCCGTCATCACAAACTTTCAGGTATTAGGCCCCATGGAAAATGATTCCATGCCTACTTTGGGTGTCGCTTTCCTGAAGGAGAGTGGCGCAACACTTCACATTGCCAATGGCTGTGTTATTTTGCCATCCAAAGTGACAAACCAAGCTTTCCATCATCAATAACCCAAGATCTCAGTACTTTTGTTATTACTTCTGATAAGTCTGTGAGTGAGGAAGACTGCAGGTCCGACGAGCTTGAGTTAACTATTGCTGGGGAGAAGCTGGGAAGTGAAGAAAATGTTGACCCGGAAGAAGGAAGAATGGAGATAGTAAAGAAGGTCATGACTGAAGTAAAAGATATAAAGAAAGGAAGCGGCGAGACCAAAAAGTTGGATGCCAAGGCAGCATGTCAGACAAAGAATGTTAAAAAATTAGAGGTTCGGAGTTGAAGTATAAAAGCGAAATACATCACACAATCCACAAGCGTGACAATCAATGACAATGGGAAGACCGAATAGTACTTTGGTATTAACTATCTCTTTACAATTCGAGGTATACATGGCGAGAAATGATTCATAAGAATCACAAAGGAGAGAAGCACAAAACACAAAACTACAAGCTGCCGGTGACTTGACAAACTGAGATCGCCAGACCGCGCGAACAGAGCAGATCGCACCTGTCAGCCCGCAACCACGGACCGCTCGATCTGCTGCTTTATTCAACTGCTGAAAGATAACCTGTTCGCACTTCAGACCGCCAGACCAAGAGGTCGCCCGATCACTGAAACTACCTGCGAACACTTGACAAAGAAACTGCTTCCTGCTGCAGACCGCAACTCAAGACCACCTGATCACTTAAGACCGCCTGATCAACTGAGTCCACTGCACAGTCCAAGAACACCTAAACACAGTCCGCTCAGACAGACCGCTGCCGGACTGGTTTATTCAAAGCTGGAAGAATGGAGAATGCTGACGGTAACTGCTAGCCGCTAACCTGCGAAGAAACAAATCGGTCAGATAAAACTCAGACCGCGCGACCTCAAAAAGAAACCGGCACAATCAAGCCAACTTTGGTTCTTATTGTTCTCTGTTACAAATGATGAGCCATGCACCCCTATTATAGGCAAGAAAACGGATGTCGTCACCGCCGAAAGAGAGATACAATAACCGCCCATCAACCCGCATGCGGTCTGGCAAAGCAGACCACCCGAGCTCAGCAAAGCTAACAGCTCCCTTATTAGACCATACGGTTCCATTCAAACCGCCCGGTAACCGCGGTCTCCCAAAACAGACCGACCTGTCTTTATTGCAAAAGCAAAGCACTTCTTCAGAAACCAGACCGACTAGAATAAGTCGTCAGACCGCCCGGTCACTGCAAGAAGGCAGACCTACTTGAACAACTGGCCGACTTGAGCAAGTCGCCAGAATAACCCGCGCAAGCCGCCGGGACACATTGCGGTCTCCCAGATCAGACCTCCCAGAATAGATCGCATGAGACAAACCGGCAAGAACACCAGTGCAGTTCGCGCGGTCTCTGCGGTCTCCAATCTGCAGACCGCCCAACACCTTTCCACTTCCACTTCAAAAATTTAACACTCCCCCTTGAAGTGGGAAGTGGAAGTTAGCCCAAGCAAACTCCACAACCGACCAAATGGCCCCTTCGACAGTGGCTTAGTAAATATGTCAGCAACATTATCCTTGCTCTACACATGCTCCACAATCATAGATCCCTCCAACACCTTCTCACGAACGAAATGGTGATGAATCTCTATGTGCTTTGTACGCGCATGACAAACTGGATTGTTCACCAGTTTGAGAGCACTCTCATTATGACCACGTAGCAGAGTAGGACCTCGCACCTCCCTATGAATATCCTCCACAAGCCTCCTAAGCCAGATGGCTTCCTGAGCTGCCAAAGCCGATGCTTTGTACTCCGCTTCTGTGGTAAAGACAGACACGGAATCCTGCTTTGTGTTGCACTATAATTTAGCTGTAGATCCTGTCATAAAGACATATCCAGACGTCGACCTCCGATCATCCGAGTCTCCTCCATAATCACCATCCACGTACCCGTGCAAGCAAAAGCCTGAATCTCTCCCATAGAAGAGACCCAAATCTGAGGTGGATTTGACATACTTCAAGATAATCCTAGCCGCCACAAGATGAGGTTTTCGAGGCTCTGCCATAAACCGACTCACACTGCCAACTGCATAAGCAATATCTGGCCTCGTGATCGTCAAGTATATCAGACTTCCAACCAAAGCACGGAACACCAAAGGATCGGTAAGAACCTTCCCTTCATCTCGTCGAAGATGAACTCCAACCTCCAGTGGAGTAGAGCTGCTCTTCCCCCGTTCCATGCCAAACCTCTTCACGATTCTCTCCGCATAGCCTTTTTGGGAAACAAGCATACCGCTCTCTTTCCTCTCCACTTCGAGCCCAAGGAAATGGTGGAGCTCACCCAAATCCTTCATCTCGAATCTGATAGCTAGCTCAGCACGAAGCCTAGCTATCTCCACTTCAAAATTCCTTGTGACAATCATATCGTCAACGTACAGCAACACCAAGACCTGAAGCTCCCCCGTCTTCTTTTCTAATAGGCTTGAATCTGAATCAGAAGCAAAGTATCCGCAGAACTGGAGGTATTCTGCGATCTTCATGTACCACGCCCGAGGCGCTTGCTTCAAGCCATTAAGAGCCTTTTTTAGATTGCACACATATCTTGGGTGCTCTTCAGATACATAACTAGGTGGCTGATCCATGAAGATATCCTTATCAATCTCGCCGTATAAGAAGGCATTCTTCATGTCGAGTTGCCAAATCTTCCACCCTTGGCAAGCTGCCAATGCGATCACTACCCGGACCGAAGCCATCTTGGCAATGGGGCTAAATGTTTCTTCATAATCTTCCCCATACTTCTGAGAGAAACCTCGATCTACAAGGCGAGCCTTGTGCCGCTCAATACTTCCATCAGCCTTCTTCTTCAGTTTGAAAACCCACTAACAAGTCACTGGGGTAACTCCCTAAACCTTAGGCACCAAGTCCGAAGTCTCATTTTTCTTTAGGGAAGCCATTATATTTCTTCATCCATGGATCTTTCCCACTCCTTGACTCCAACGACATTTTCATAACAAGATGGCTCTCTCTCATCCAGGGGACCTGCGAAGAAACACGAGACAAAGCTCACCAAGTTTCCTTCCATATACCGATCTGGTGGAATAATGGTCCTCTTAGACCTCCTCAGAGCTTGACTCTGAACCACCTCTTCAACTACAACTTCTGGACTAGCTCTCCTTTCAGGTAAACATGGAGCATCATTCCCCCTGCTTACAGAACCTGAAGCACCTAACCCAGAGCTAGAGATACCTGGAGCACCTGGAGAAACATGCAACTCCACCAAAACATCCCTTGCAGCTTCCTCTGGTCCACCATCTACCATGCTTCCTTGTAACTCTACAGAAGAGCTACCTTGGCATGATGTCAGCTCGTCAAATACCACATCCCTAGAGACCACAAATCTCCGTGTCTCGGGATCCATGCATCTCCACCCTTTCTTCCGGTCATCATAACCGACGAAGACTAGTTTCCTTGCCTTTGCATCTAGCTTCGTTCGAAGGGCATCCGGAAAATACACGTAGCAGGTAGAACCAAACACACAAAAGTGTTCCACGCTTGGCTTCTCCTTGAACATCAACTCATGAGGGGTCTTCATGCTGATGGGACTGAGAGGCATTCGGTTGATGACATAGTCCGCACAAGACATTCCCTCTGCGCAGAAGGACTTTGGGATACTCTTGGAATGAAGCCAACATTTGCAGGCCTCCGTCAGATGATGGATCTTCCGCTCTGTAACTCCATTCTGTTGTGGAGTGTGAGCATAAGAAAGCTCTCTTTGGATGGCATGCTTTCTACAGAAGTTAAAGAACGCCTTGGAGGTGAACTCCCCTCCATTGTCTGTTCTGAACCTCTTGACCTGCAGGTTGAGCCGACCTTCCACTAGCTCCTTGAACTCCACAAACCTCTCGAATGCCTCTGACTTCTCCTTCAGAAAATATACCCAAGTATATCTGATGAAGTCATCAACCAAAATCAGCATATACCTGCTACCTCCAAGACTAGCAGTGTTGGTAGGTCCAAACAGATCACCATGTATACACTCCAATGGTGCTTTGCATCTGCTTTGTGATTTATCAAATGGAAGACGTTGAGCCTTACCAAACTAACAACCTGCACAAACGTGCCATCTCCGAAAGATGACAAGCTAGGCAGACCTTTCGCAAGGCCTCTTCCCATCATAGCCTTCAACTTATCCATCCCAACATGCCCAAGTCTTTCTTGTTCGATAGCAGCGCTGTCGTTAGCCCTCATCTTATCAACATAGGAACTTGTTGAAAGAACAAACAAGTCCTTCACCCGTCTCCCTACATGAGTGGCCTCATCTTTCACGACTGAAACATTTCGTAGAAATTTCACTTCTGTTGGACCGAACAGAACGTGATAGCCAGCATCCACAACATTGGTCACTGAGAAGAGGTTCTTCTTCATCCCTGGAACATGATAGACACTCTTCAATGTAAGAGTACCTATATCATCGTTCAAAGAAACCACACCCTCCTTCTCTACTGCATGTATAGTATCATCAGCCGTAATGATAGCGCCATTACCTGTATATGCTCGTAATGAGGAGAACTTTGACTCATCCCTGGTGAGTTGATGACCACACCCATAGTCAACTATCCAATCATCCTGATAGTTGATGGAAGCCAATGCCTGAACACAAGTGCCCGTCATGAATGCACCTCACCACCCCAACTACCTTCAGAATTGGAACCAACCTCCTCCTTTCCTGCAGCATGCCCTGGCTGAAGATTAACTTGGCAGTCTCTCTTGAAGTGACCAAGCTTGTTACACCTGAAGCATCGAGGTCCTTCCTTCTTCTTCCCATCACGCTTAGGAGCATAGCTCCTCTCATGCTGATATGAAGTAGATGGACCATCATCTCCAGATGTCTTCTTCTTCTTGTCCCATCTCTTCTTCTTGCCAGAAAAGAGAACCTCACCTTCTCCCCCAGAGACTGACATCCCCGCCATTTGCTTAGCCAAACTCTCTTGCGAAGCAAGTTAGTTCTCTAGCTCCAGCAATGATGGCTGATTAGCCCAGCCTTGAATAGAAGTAACAAAGGCCACATACTCCCTCCGCAAGCCGTGGATTATGTGCCTCTTCAGCTTAGCTTATGAGATAGGCTCATCCGGGTCCAATGCTGATATCTCTGCGCAAAGGTTCTTCATCTTCAAGAAGAACGTTGAGATAGACAAATCTCCCTGAGTTGCTTTCGCCAACTCATTCTCCAAGAACTGTAGCCTAGCAACATTCTTCTTATTGAACAAGCCATACAAGGCTGTCCAAATTTTTGCAGCTGATCTACATCCGATGATGTGATCAAACAGCTCCAGAATGATAGCTCTCTTGAGAATGAACTCCGCCTTAGCATTCGTTCTCTTCCAAGCCTTCATGGGCTCAGCATTCCCTTCAGCAGGAATAACAGCTTGTCTTGCTTCTCCTCCTACTACCTCCCGTAAGTCCTCGCCAAGAAGATAGCTCTCCATGCAAGACTTCCACTTCTTAAAGTTAGTCTGCGTAAGGAGCTCAATACCAAGACCTCTAGCATATCCTCCTTCCACTGATATCCCACTGATTGACAACCAACTTGAGGAACCTTAGAGAAGTAATAGCTACTACTACTCAACAACCTACCTCTGATACCATGTTAAAAAATTTGAGGTCCGGAGTTGAAGTATAAAAGCAGAATACTTCACACAATCCACAAGCGTGACAATCAATGACAATGGGAAGACTGAATAGTGCTTTGGCATTAACTATCTCTTTACAATTCGAGGTATACATGGCGAGACATGATTCATAAGAATCACAGAGGAGAGAAGCACAAAACACAAAACTACAAGCTGCCGACGACTTGACAAACTAAGATCGCCAGACCGTGCGAACAGAGCAGACCGCACATGTCAGCCCGCAACCACAGACCGCTCGATCTGCTACATTATTCAACCGCTGAAAGATAACCTGTTCACACTTCAGACCGCCAAACCAAGAGGTCGCTCGATCACTGAATCTACCAGCGAACACTTGACAAAGAAACTGCTTCCTGCTGCAGACCGCAACTCAAGACCGCCTGATCACTTAAGACCGCCTGATCAACTGAGTCCGCTGCATAGTCCAAGAACACCTAAACATAGTCCGCTCAGACAAACCGCTACCGGACTGGTTTATTTAAAGGTGGAAGAAGGGAGAATGTTTATGGTAACTGCTAGCCGCTAACATGCGAACAAACAAACTGGTCAGACAAAACTCAGACCGCGCGACCTCAGAAAGAGACCGGCACAATCATGCCAACTTTGGTTCTAACAGTTCTCTGTTACAAATGACGGGCCCTGCACACCTATTTATAGGCAAGAAGATGGATGTCGTCACCGCCAAAAGAGAGATACAATAACCGCCCATCAACCCGCATGCGGTCTGGCAAAGAAAACCACCCGAGCTCAGCAAAGCTAACAGCTCCCTTATTAGACCATACGGTTCCATACAAACCTCCCGGTAACCGCGGTCTCCCAAAACAGACCGATCTGTCTTTATTGCAAAAGCAAAGCACTTCTTCAGAAACCAGACCGACTAGAACAAGTCGTCAGACCGCCCGATCACTGCAAGAAATCAGACCTACTTGAACATCTGGCCGACTTGAGCAAGTTGCCAGAATAACCCGCGCAAGATGCCCGGACACATTGCGATCTCCCAGATCAGACCTCCCAGAATAGATCGCCTGAGACAAACTGGCCAGAACACCAGTGCAGTTCGGCGATCTCCGCGGTCTTCAATCTGCAGACCGCCCAACAACTTTCCACTTCCACTTCAAAAATTTAACAAAGAACTCTATATACAATTCTATCAATTTTGATTCAAAGTGCAAACAATTAAAACAGGTTCATTTGGTGGATCTATCACCTGCGGCAGGTGAAGAAATGAAGCCCCTAGCTGCTCCTAAGCTGATAAACTCTGACTCTGATCCAGCACAATGTGCTCGATGCGCTCTCCTTCTGTGGAGAAAGTTAAGCAAGAAAGGATACTATGCGCTGCGCGCTTTGCCGCCCTCCATCATGAGAAGGAGGAGGTTTGGGGCAAGGGATAGACAACTCCTTTTAACCCTAAATCCTTCACCTCCACCTCATCTCGTGTGGCTGGGGAGAACCACCACAAGTCAGCATATAGCTGATTCGTGACGGAATCTCCTGGCTTTCGGTGCTGGTGATCTGGTTGCTTCTTATTTTTATTATCTCTCTAGATGAGCTTGTGTGTTTTATTTTGCTAATTTAGTAAACAAGTGCAAGAACTCTATTTTATCTAATGCTAATACAGGTATTTGGTCCACCTTAAGGACGGTAAACAAAAGGGCTTATGGGAGACAACCCACTTTTATAGTTTGTTTATGATCACCTCTTGTAAGTTTTATTATTTCTGCATATGTTTTGCGCGGCATGGGAACTATTTTGTATAGGTGTGGCAACCTTTGGTGGCGAACACTTGATGCTAACTCTCATATTTAACGCCAATCTTCTGGTATGCTCATTTCTGAGCATGGGGTAACCTCTCCTCCTAGCATTTTCTTGAGTTATATTATTATTTAAACCTATCCTCCTGCTTGGATTAAGTCTGGGGTGAGTAGATTATCATTACCCACTTGCACGTGCACATGGCACAGCATACTAGAAGTTATAGTTATGTAAATTTTTTATTGTATATGTTCATTTTCGTCGCACACCACAACACCCACTAGAGAGCGCACTTAATCGTAGGCGCGTATTGAGTCTAACTCGTTTCTTGTGCGTGATTCGAAAAATCGTGGTGTTGGCTTAGGATTGTGAGACGGAGTAAAATGTTGACTCTCGTAGTGCTCTAGTCAAGTACTCGCGTCTTGCATAGAAATCCGTATAGAATAAATTTTTCTTTAAGCTTATAGTTTTGTATTTTTCTATTTGTGTAATATTTGTTTATTCTACTCAAAAGTGGTGAATCCGGTGTGAATCTGATTGTAGCGTAGAGATGTGTGTAACTGGTTGCTAGGTTCGTATTACTCGAGCCGGAAGGAAGAATTATCTTTCTCGGTGGATAAGAACTTGCCCCAGCGACTCTAGAAGCATTGGTATAGGTTAGTTTTGTACGTGAGCATGATGTAGGCCGCCCTTTTGGCCAGCTTGAGCTTTGTGTACCGATCCTATCATTTAATACTTGCTAGCCCCTTTATGCCTACTCGATCCACTTGATTCAACTCCACTTACTTGTCACCAAAGCCAAAAAGCTGATCCTAGTCGCACACCCAAAGCTGAGCTGTGGTTGTTTTCATTTTTTTTTAATTTGGGAATGTTGATGTGGTGAATTATTTGTGGATATGTGGATGTGCTCAAATGAATAAATGTGCTGGAAATAGTTGAAGAAAAAAATGACATGAGAAAATAAAAAGTGTTAACAAAGAAAAAAAAATGAGAAAAGAGCTTAATTGAATTTTTTTGCGAAAGGTTGTATCAGGAGTAGGCGGTGCACACACCCATGTTGTCAAGTTCAAGTCTGGGGGTGTGGTGCGACCGCGTGTTTTTGTTGCTGCATGGATAGTGTTGGACATGTGTGTCACATCCCTTTGTTTGAGAATAACAAATCCCATATTGTATTTGATATTGCTTGTAGTGTGTTTATAGTGTGCAGGAACTATAGGTGCAATACTCCACAGGTAGAAGGCAGCATGGAAATAATTTTTGAAAGCAGTGGTTCCTTAGCACTACCGCCAGCGCTATCGCTAACGCCAGGCGCTAGCTCAGTTGGTTCCGTCTCAGCGGTTTCATCTCAGCTTCCGTCTCAGTGGTTAGCCTCGTCTCAGCGGTTCCTTAGCGCTGCCGCCAGCGCTAACGCTACCGCCTGACACTAGCTTGAGCTCGTGCAGATCGCCACGCCGTCGACAGTTTCGCAACCTCTCCACACGAGCGCTACCGCCAGCGCTATCGCTACCGCAGGCGCTATCTCAAGTTCGTGCACAGAGCCACGCAGCCGACGGTTCCGCAACCGCTCAACACGACCGCTACCGCAGGCGCTATCAGCTACTGCAGGCGCTAGCTCCAAGTATTATAAAACGATGTATTCTCTCTCATTTTGGGTTAGAACTTCCAGAGACATTACTTGTGCCCAAACTCTCGTGTTGCTACTCTGCCGAAACATCATCTCCCACTCAAAGCCAAAGAAGAAATTCTGGAGAAGGAAGCCATCACGCTGCATCCGAAGAACGATCACTTCGACCTCGCTTGTGCTTCAGCGATCCATCATCCTCATCTCCAGAAATCTCAAGAGGGAGTTTGCTTGTTATTTACTTCACTTCTTTATTTGTATCTTGTAGTGAAATCGCCTTGTTTTTGGCGACTAGTTCCTTGCGCGGCTTAGGGGGAATTCGCCGCGTGAGTTGGCGACTAGGTCTAGGGGATTAGATATTGGGGGGTGCTCGAGGCCATATCCGAGTTTGGGTTGGCTAGAGCGGCTTGAGGCTTTATCCGGGGAAGGATAGGCTAAAGCCAACCGGTTTGTGGGGATACAAGTCGGTATAGAAAAGGAAAAGAAATTCACTTTTGTACGCCTCCGATTTCTAGCGATATTGAAATCAAATTTTGTAAACACCCTTTTTTATATAATGCAATCATGTTTATATTTGTGTTTATTTGATTTCTCTCAATTGGCGTAAAATTTCATTATTGCAAAATTATTATTACTAAATTGTCATCTTATTTCCTATTAATAAAAAACAACTTAGTAATTATCTAAAAAATTATAAAAAGAATTTTATTCCCTTATGCACCCCCCCCCCCCCCCCCCCTCTAAGGGCTCCATAAGATCCAACAAGTGGTATCAGAGCCAGGTTATTCCAAACAGTTTAAAAACTAGGAATAATGGCGTCTTATGATCTCGCTTTTTCCGAGGGTCAGGGAATTAGTAGACCTCCACTATTTACTGGGTCAGGTTATAATTATTGGAAAAATAGGATGCGTTGTTTTCTAATGAACCTAGATATTGAGGTTTGGAACAGTAGAAGAAGAATACACTCCTCCTACATTTGTAGTTGGAGAGGTTATGTTAGAAAAACCCAAAGATAAATGGGATGATCGGGATAAACTCAAATGTAAAAATAACGCAAAAGCCATGAATGCTCTATTTTGTGCGTTAGATAGAAATGAATTTAATAGAATTTCTGCATGTACTACTGCTTATGAAATTTGGAATCATTTGGAAGTTACTCATGAAGGTACATCGCAGGTTAAAGATTCCAAGCTTTTTCAACTGGAGTCGGAATATGAAAAGTTCCGAATGGATGAAAGCGAAGATGTTGATGGTATGTATACGCGCTTCACCAATATCGTCAATGCCTCAAAAGCTCTTGGAAAGACTTTCTCAAATGGCGACTTGGTCCGTAAGATCCTTCGTTCTCTTCCTCCAAAATTTAACCCGAAGGTGACGGCTATTTCGGAGTCTCACAACTTAAGGACGCTCCAAGTTGAGAGCCTCATTGGGAATCTCAAAACCCATGAGGTAGAACTCAAAATCCAACATGATGAATACAACAAGGAGCCAAAGAAGAAGGCGTTGGCACTAAAATCAAAGAAAGATGGTCAAGAGGATGAGGATGAAGATGAAGAAAGTCTTTTGGTGAAGAACTTCTGAAAGTTCATGCTCAATCCGGAAAGGAGAAACACCTTTCGAAAATATTTCCAAAAGGGTGAAAGATGGAAAGGATCATCTTCAAAGAAGGAAAAAGAGAGCGACAATGAAGAAGAGAGACCTCCACCGGAATGCTATCATTGTAAGAAGACGGGGCACATTCGGAGCCAGTGCCCAAAGTTCTTGAAGGAGAAGAAAGAAAAATGGCACAAAGGGAAGGAGAAGAAGAAAGTGCTAAAAGCTAGAATATGGGATGACTCCTCCTCCTCCTCCTCCGAAGAATCAAGTGGGTCTTCATCAAGCGAAGATGAGGAAGCAAACATGTGCCTCATGGGACGTGGAAACGATGGCGACGACACCAGTGTTCCTAGTGACACTGAGATGTGCAGGCAGGCTAAGGACAATGAAGACGTGTGGTACTTGGATTCAGGATGCTCCAAGCACATGACGGGCAATAAAGCTAAGTTCCTTAGCCTAGAAAAGAAGAAGGGAGGTATCGTGACGTTTGGTGACAATGGAAAAGGAAGGATCATGGGACTTGGTACAGTTGGTAACGAATCCTTCACTATATCAAATGTTCTTTATATAAAAGGGCTAAAACATAATCTTATTTCAATTAGCCAATTATGTGATAAAGGATTAGATGTTTTATTTGAATCTTCTACTAATCTATGCAAAATATCTAATCCTATTACAAACAATATTTTACTAACTGCACCAAGAATACACAATGTTTATATAGTTTCATTTCTTGATCTTTCAAAATCATCTTTAAAATGTTTTATTACCAAAAATGATGAACTTGAACTTTGGCATAGAAGGCTAGGACATGCTAGCACAAAGCTTATTGTAAAACTTGCCAAAAGAGATTTAATTAGAGGATTGCCTAGATTAAATGGAAATTTACCTTCACTTTGTTCACCATGTCAAAAAGGTAAAATTACTAGATCCTCTTTCAAAAGTAAAAATGTTATTTCTACTACAAGACCTTTGCAATTAATTCATATGGATCTTTTTGGTCCCGTTAGCACCGCAAGTCTTGGTGGTAGATTATATACATATGTTTTAATAGATGATTTTTCTAGATATTGTTGGACAATATTTCTCTCATCCAAATCCGAAGAGTATTGTGAAATTTCAAAATTATGTACTCGTATTCAGAATGAAAGTGATTTAAAAATTAAATGCATTCGCTCGGATCATGGAGGAGAATTTGAAAATGAAAAATTTACATCTTATTGTGATATGTTAGGCATAAAACATGAGTTCTCCGCACCACGCACACCACAACAAAATGGTGTTGTAGAAAGAAAGAATAGGACACTTCAAGAGCTAGCACACACTATGTTATGTGAATATAAATTACCTAAGTCCTTTTGGGCCGAAGCCGTAAACACATCATGTTATGTTATAAATAGAATCATGCTTCGCCCATCTTTGAATCTCACACCATATGAACTTTATTTTCAAAAGAAGCCTAATGTATCTTACTTCAAAGTTTTCGGTTGTAAATGCTTTATTTTAAATACAAAAGATAGCTTGGGAAAGTTTGATGAAAAATGTGATGAAGGAACATTTCTTGGATACTCTTCAACTAGTAAAGCTTATAGAATTTTTAATAAAAGAACTAGAAAAGTTGAAGAGTCAATTAATGTGAAATTTGATGAGCTTGTTCCTTGTATAGAAAGACTTTCCGCAGGCAAAGAGGATGATCTATTACCTCCTTTGGAGCATGGTGATGAAGAACCTTCCAAAGAAGAAGAAGAGGAGGCCAAGAAAGATGAATATGTACCTCCAAGCATCTTAAAATTCACAAAGGATCATCCACGGGAACTTATAATTGGCAAACCATCCATCGGGGTAAGAACTCGCTCTTCTCTTCATGAATCTTATTCAAATGTTTGTTTTGTTTCCGAAATAGAACAAAAAAAACGTTTCTACTGCTTTAAACGATGAATTTTGGTTTTTGGCTATGAATGAAGAGTTAGAACAATTTGAGCGACATAATGTTTGGAAATTAGTAGAAAGACCATCTAATCACCCGGTTGTAGGCTTAAAATGGATTTTCAAAAAAAAATTAGATGGTGAGTCTAGAATATCTAGAAATAAAGCACGCTTAGTAGCACAAGGATATTCACAAATCGAGAGGATAGATTTTGATGAATCTTTTGCACCCGTTGCTAGATTGGAGTCTATAAGAATTTTTCTAGCATTTGCAAGCTTTAAAAGAATAAAACTATTTCAAATGGATGTGAAAAGTGCATTTCTAAACGGGTTTGTAAAAGAAGAAGTTTATGTTGAACAACCCCCCGACTTTATTAATGAAAAATTTCCAAATCATGTTTATAAACTAGAAAAAGCACTTTATGGTTTAAAACAAGCGCCCCGTGCTTGGTATGAAAGACTTACATCATTTTTACTAAAGCACGGTTATATTATGGGAAGTGCGGATAATACTCTCTTCATTAAGCACAACAATGATGATATAATTATTTTACAAATATATGTTGATGATATTATTTTTGGATCTACTAATGAAGAGATGTGTAAAGAAGTTATTTTAGTGATGAAAAATGAATTCGAAATGAGTCTTGTAGGAGAACTTTCTTATTTCCTTGGTTTTCAAATATCTCAAAGAATTGATGGTATCTTTGTATGTTAAACAAAATATCTCCATGATATGCTTAAACATTTTGGATTTGAAAACCTTAAACATGCTTCTACACCAATGAGTGCGTCACTTAAATTAGGAAAAGATTAATCAGGAATTTCAATTGATCAAACCTTATATAGAGGTATGATAGGATCCCTACTTTATCTTAGTGCAACTAGACCCGATATTATGTTTGTCGTATGCTTATGTGCTCGATTTCAAGCCAATCCAAAAGAATCTCATTTAAAAGCGGTAAAACAAATTTTTAGATATCTCATTGGGTCATCTAGATTAGGATTATGGTACCCACATAATGATTCATTTACATTACATGGCTATTCCGATTCAGATTATGCCGGTTGTTCACTTGATAGAAAAAGCACTAGTGGTACTTGTCATTTTCTAGGACCTTCATTAGTTGCATGGTCTAGTAGGAAACAAAATTCGGTTGCACTCTCCACCACGGAGGCCGAATACATTGCATTAGGGAGTTGTTGTGCACAAGCATTATGGATGAGCCAAACTTTAGAGGATTTTGGTTTTCATCTAAAAACTATTGAACTAAAATGTGACAACAAAAGTGTCATTGATCTCACAAACAATCCAGTACACCACTCTAGATCCAAACATATAGATGTGCGTCATCATTTCATACGGGATCACATTAAAAAGGAATATGTAAGGATTAGTTTCATTGGCACGGACTCTCAGCTTGCTGATATATTTACTAAACCTCTTCCCGATGCAAGGTTTCAAATGTTAAGATTGGAATTAGGAGTCTTAGACATCTTAGGATGAATAACATGTAAAACGCTAATGTTTTATGCAATTTGAGCAATCAAAACATCTCTGAATATTATACAATTTCTGCATAAGACTACACTTAAGACCCCTAATCAATATCAAAAATAAAAAATTTAAAATTCCTAAAAAAAAATCATGTACTGTTTGCCGCGCTATCACTATACTCATAACTAAAGGTTTTCAGGTTTGAGGAGTGGAGTAGGTTTTCAGAAGAAAAGAAATTTTTGCTAAGTCAATTCGTCGAGATGTCTCGTGAAGTTCTGATGAATCTCGACGAATCCAGACAGAAGCCAAATTTCTAGTTTAAAGAAGAAATTTTTGCGGCTAAGTATATTCGTCGAATGTTCACGTGAACTCCCGACGAATATCGACGAACGCAGATAGAAGTCAAAAAGGCAGACTTGTGAAGATAATTGTGCGGCTAAGTCAATTCGTCGAATGTTCTCGAGAACTCCCGACGAATTCCGACGAATGAAAACAGAAGACAGTTTTCAAGCTTTGGTCAGTATTTTTCAATGGCTAAGTCAATTCGTCGAATGTTCACGTAAAGTCTCGACGAATGACGGACAGACGGATTTCAAATTTATGTTTCAAGGAATTCATCATGCTTATCATATTAAAAAAACTGTATGATCTTTATTGCCAATATCAAGCATTTATGATTTCCATTATTTAGAATTATTTACAATGTTAAAACATATTCTTTCAAATTACTATGAACATTGTTTTGCTTATCATGCTTTGATATATCTATTTAAAGTGCATCAATTGTATTGAAAAATGTGTAGAACCAAGCTTAGCATGCCTCTAAGTATGAGTAAATGTTTTATGATTGATAATGATACATTTCACTCACTTATTTTGGTAATCAACATGTGTGTCTAAATCTAAAAATTCTTGCTTGAGTATTGTATTTGTACAATGAATTAAAACTTGCATAAGTTTATTGCCTACACTACATTTGAATTGCACTTATGAAATTTAGAAAAGTGGTTAAGTTAAAAATTGGGTTTGCAAAACAAGTGTATTCGGAGAATGTTGACTCACAAATATGAACAAAAATTATATATGTAGACAAATATAACTCCACCAAGCACTACTTGAACCTCCTGATAAGTCTTCATAAGCATTGTGAGGTTGAGCACCTTGGAAAGAATAGTAAAGTGTTTTGTGCAAACTTTGGTTATTACACTACTTTGTTAAAAATTATGTGCATTAAAAGTGTGTGAAAGTAATTTACTTGTGTTTTATTGTGCACTTTACTTTACTTTTGTCTTGTATTTTGATGATTTAAATCCATTGTTCACATTGTCCAAAATACACTTATGTGCACATCATTATCTTTCATAACACTTCTTCTCATGAGTATTGGATTCTAATGCTTTATTTATACTACTCTTTATATAAGAAATGCACTAAATAACCTAGCATGATCTCTACAATGTTTTTGGTATGTCTTGAATTTAAAATTAAGTAACATTGTAGTATAATCTCTCTTTGATATGTTCATTTCATGCTTGGTATCTTTATAAAAAAAACTTTGAGATTTCAAAAGGTTAAAACATCTTTCATTTTTGAACTAAAACTCATATTTTTACTTATGTTTTTCATGCTTACAAAAAGATGTTTCTTATAATCTTCCGCTATGCTAAAACTCTTATCTATTTATTTGAAATCTCTTTAATACTATACTTAAATTCTTTATCTTTGTCTATATTACAAAAGCTCGATCATGTTTAATCTTTTTAAAAATGTCTCCTTACTACCCTCACCCCACCTTCTTTTGATAATACCAAAAGGGGGAGATTAATTGAAGAAATCTATATAGGAGAAATATAGAAGATTAAAGGGAGAATAATTCATGTAATCTATCATTTAGGGGGAGTAGAACATAAAATTGCATTTATGTAGGGGGAGCATTAAGATAGGGGGAGTATGCACAATTTCATCATGCTTATCATATATTATAGTTGCACTTTTATCTTGCTTATCTTATCTATAAACACTATTATTGATTTCATGCTTAGAGGATTTGTTATTATCAAAAGGGGGAGATTGTTGAACATGTATGTCACATCTCTTTGTTTGAGAATAACAAATCTCATATTGTATTTGATATTGCTTGTAGTGTGTTTATAGTGTGCAGGAACTATAGGTGCAATACTCCACAGGTAGAAGGCAGCATGGAAATAATTTTTGAAAGCAACGGTTCCTTAGCGCTACCGCCAGCGCTATCGCTAACGCCAGGCGCTAGCTTAATTGGTTCCGTCTCAGTGGTTTCATCTCAGCTTCTGTCTCAGCAGTTAGCCTCGTCTCAGCGGTTCCTTAGCGCTACCGCCAGCGCTAACGCTACCGCCTAGCGCTAGCTTGAGCTCGTGCAGATCGCCACGCCATCGATAGTTTCGCAACCGCTCCACACGAGCGCTACCGCTAGTGCTATCGCTACCGTAGGCGCTATCTAAAGTTCGTGCACAGAGCCACGCAGCCGATGGTTCCGCAACCGCTCAACACGACCGCTACCGCAGGCGCTATCAGCTACCGCAGGTGCTAGCTCTAAGTATTATAAAACGATGTATTCTCTCTCGTTTTGGGTTAGAACTTCCAGAGACATTACTTGTGCCCAAACTCTCGTGCTGCTACTCTGCCGAAACATCATCTCCCACTCAAAGCCAAAGAAGAAATTCTGGAGAAGGAAGCCATCACGCTGCATCTGAAGAACGATCGCTTCGACCTCACTTGTGCTTCAACGATCCTTCATCCTCATCTCCAGAAATCTCAAGAGGGAGTTTGCTTGTTATTTACTTCACTTCTTTATTTGTATCTTGTAGTGAAATCGCCTTGTTTTTGGCGACTAGGTCCTTGCGCGGCTTAGGGGGAATTCACCGCGTGAGTTGGCGACTAGGTCTAGGGGATTAGATCTAGGGGGTGCTCGAGGTCATATTCGAGTTTGGGTTGGCTAGAGCGGCTTGAGGCTTTATCCGGGGAAGGATAGGCTAAAGCCAACCGATTTGTGGGGATACAAGTCGGTATAGAAAAGGAAAAGAAATTTACTTTTGTATGCTTCCGATTTCTAGCGATATTGAAATCAAATTTTGTAAACACCCTTTTTTATATAATGCAATCATGATTATATTTGTGTTTATTTGATTTCTCTCAATTGGCGTAAAATTTCATTATTGCAAAATTGTTATTACTAAATTGTCATCTTATTTCCTATTAATCAAAAACAACTTAGTAATTATCTAAAAAATTATAAAAAGAATTTTATTCCCTTATTCACCCCCCCCCCCCCCTCTAAGGGCGGCCTAAGATCCAACAGATAGCTTTACTTTAGCTCATTTGGGTTTAGTGCTCTATCTTTCTTGTTTATCATTGTTTACCTTACCGAAACCTGAGCCCCATCTCTATCCTAAAGTCCTACGGAGTCACGCAATGAACCAATCGAATACCGTGGAGAGAGTGTGAACGGGTGAGCTTATGGCCACCGACATTGATGGATTTCAATGGAGATTGTTCCGAGTACTGATCTTGAGCAATGCTCGCCTCAGTGATCTGTTTACTTTCTTCGTACGCATGGCTGGACGATTCACCGTGATTCAACTTTTGAGTAGAAATAATATATAATTACGCTCTTAGATTTTTACAAACTATTTTGTATAATTATAAATTCCTTCTATTGCATTTCTATGCGCGTGAGTATGCGACTTCGCTATGGACCCCGCTCCCGCAATTACTAAGCCAACTTGCATTTTTCTCGTCTGCATAAGAGATAGTTTACTCGGGACGAGCAAATGGTTCAGTATGGGGGTGTGATGAGTCTATTATTTATAGTGTTTTATGGACTCATCCGGGCTAGTTTTCTCTTACGTGCACTGCATTTTCAAGCCATAATCACTTGTATTCGCTTTCACGCTTTGTACACTATTTAGGCCCGTTGTGGTGTGCATTTGCGCTCCTTGTTGTTGGGGTTAAGCACATGGTGCTCCCCAACCTTTTTTTTGTATTTAGGTTGTTCTGGAGGGGTATTCCCAGTTGTGTGATTTCTGTGTGGATTGCTGTGCAGGAGGATGGATCATCCATTTTGCCCAGATTTCATGTCTATAGGAATCGCACGGTCGTGCGTTTCCTTAACACACGATCGCTCCGAGTGTGCGCGCTCATCTGCCAGCTAATTTGGTGTTCTGGAATTGCTCATGCGTTTTGGTCGCGCACGGGAGTTTTTCCCTTGCGTGAGTAACATCGCACGAGCTCGTATTTTTGTCCAAACTTTTATAAAGTTATTGCCCGTGCGTTTGCTTCACGCACGGTTGGAGTCAACCGTGCGCGAAGGAAACACACGAGCCCTCTTTGTTGGCCTATTTTCCAAGTGTTCTGGAATTGCCCGTGCGTTTTTACGCACGATCGGTGCCGATCGTGCGTGAGTAAAATTGCACGGGCGCTTTGGGTCATCTTCCTGCTTCTTTAATAACGCATGGTTCACGCACGGTTGTGCGTTTGACCGTGCGTGACCATTTTTCTGACTGCTTACTATTTAAAGCCAGGAATTTCACCTTTGGGGGGAGATCGGATTCCAGTCCGCCATTTCAGCGCCAACTCCACCCTTTTCATCGTTCCACCACCGCCCACTGTAGGAGAAGCTCCGACCATCGTTTCCTTGCAAATCCAACGCTAAATCTTCCTCCTCGGCCTCCTCCATCATCCTCGAGCTCAAGAACTCTATTGCTAGAGATTTCCGCTGCATTCAAGGGTTCTCCAGTGAGAGTTAGGTTCAAGTCGTGAGCCGAAGAAGACAGGACATAGAGGAAGGTGACAGCTCCTCCGGACCCCGGAAGTCAACTGAAGACCGAGCACGGACGGGGAGTGACAAACCCACGATTCCTGCCTCTATGATCCGAAAGACTTAATTTCATGCAAACGAAGGGAAGGCAATAATCTTTAACTTTTTCCTCGAGCAAAACCAATAGTGAACTTACTAGGGACAGCTCGCGGATAAGCCGAGTGGAAAGCCAAGGTCCACAGCGCAGTTTATCGGAATACCCTTCAGAAGGTCATCCCTGGAACCGTTAATTTGATTGAATAATTCCTTAATACAATTACAAGAATAGCGGCGGTCATCGCCACCGTTGTTGTAATGGTTCACCTCTATCATAACTTGACAACAACCCGACGGTACCGCCACACCGCCCTTCCGTACGTAGGTGACACAACTTTCATTTAGCTTGTGCTTTATGTGGATGCAGGAGAGGGAGGAGTTAACAGTAATGGCCATAAAGATCACCAACAACACGATCATGGATAATGCTAATTGGGTGGTCTTGGTTGTCATTGCTCGAATGATCTTTGAGAGTTTAACCGAGGTTATATAGTGGAGGGTCTGGAGTCACATATGTGCCCAATGTTTTAAGATTGGAGGGTTTGATTGAGTCTTTCTAAACAATATCGATGATATTTTTTTTAATTGTTTTCCAGCATAAATTTAACTCGTCCAAAAAAGTGGATTGTTTTTTTAATTTCATTGTCCTCAACAATTTTTCGATTTTGTAATGCTATTTTTCCCTTTCTATTCACTGTATGTGTGCAAGTGTCACAATATGCAATAACAATAGCACTAGACCATGCTTGATGTCATCCTTGATATATGTATTTGGTAAAAAAAATCAATTCACATGGACCTCGAGTGATGATCTATAGTATTTTAGTACATGGTTCAAAGTCAGATCGGTGCCACCAATTTAATTGGGGTTGAATAGCTTTGATATAATTAATATAAAAATAAATTGCTTGCTAATTAGATAGCAATAAATTCATTGCTTAGAATCTGTTGAAAAATAGCAAGAAAAAATATTCTTGTTAAATTTACCTAGGCTCATATTAGCTACGAATAGATTTTGTTCTTAAATCACTTGTTAATTTAAATTAGCTAGCAAGAAATTTTATTATTTAGCAAGAGATTCTCATAGTTGTTATTTGATACTTTTCTTGTAATGGATGTATTCGGTAAAAAAAAATATAATTCACATGGACATCGAGTGATCGATGATCATATAGTATTTTAGTACATGGTTCAAACTCAAATCGGTTCGACCAATTTAATTGGGGTTGAACAACTGTGGCATAATTAATATAAAAAATATAAGTATAATTATTTAAATTATTTATGAATGACAATTATAATAAAATATCCAACAGATTTAAATTAGGTCAAACCTAGTGTTTCAAAGTTTCTTAAAAATAAGCTCGATATATCAAAATAAATGATTTCTTTAGAGTAAAATGATGTTTATAATTCGTTTATAGTTCCAATATAGCAAATGTTAAATATACGATAAGTTTTTGCTTAAAACTTACTTGTTATTGCATACAAGGTCTTCTTGCTATCTATTCCACCTCATCAACTCCTTACAACCATCATCGACACCATTTTGTACAAAATACGGGAGAGGGGGATTCACTCCATTCTACTGTTGCGTTGCGAAGGAGATCTTTGAGACGGTGTCAGAGGCATTCTTAGCTTTCTGACGACTGTTTTATGTGGGATCTGCTCATCAATCAATGATTTGATATGCCGCATACATTGCAAAGATGCCCCTGGAACATTTGGTATATCCTCCTATTTATCTACTCTTTCTATCCCCTCTCTTTCTCCCTAGGATTCACATATTCGGCCAACTGAGCATTTCGTTATTGATTTGAGGAAGTCCTCAACTCAAGAATAAACACACTTTGTATTTGATGCATGTGTTTAGAATATTGTTTTAAGGTATAAGTGCTACACACTTTCTCACAAATATGATAAAAGCATTTGAAAATATTACAGAAGAAATTAAAATTCTATCAAGTAAAATGTTGACTAGACAAGGATCAGACAAAGGAAATTTGTCGATGAGACAAGGTCGCGACATGGCCCTATATCGACTAGAAGCTCAAAGACAGTTAAATCAATATCAACTAGAAGCTTAACAGTTAAGTCAATGTTGACTAGAAGCTCAACAGCTAAGTCAATATCGACTAGAAGCTCAACAACTAGAATATCGAATTGAAGCTCAAACAACTAAGTCAATATCAACGAGACAGTCTTCATGTCGACTAGATTGTGCAATATCGACGAGACAGTCTTGATATCGACGAGACGGGACACATATCGACGAGACATGTTGGATCTGTAGGCGCCCTTAGAGGAGGGGGGGTGAATAAGGGTTTTAAACTTTTTATGATTATTAAAGAAAATTATTCTCTGTTGCTACCGCCAGCTAGCGGTAGTGTTACCGCTCGGCGTTAGTGACAGAGAAAATACGTTTAGGTTAAACCAATGAAAATCAGAGAGCACGAATCAGAGATGAAGAAACCAACATATTTTCATTAATATTAAATTGAAATGGTTATGATTACAAAAACTTTTCCCAATGACGCTTGGAAAGTGGCGACCAATGAAAAATTCTTTTCATTTTCTATACCGACTCGTATCCCCACGAACCGGTTGGCTTTAGTCGATCTCTCCCCAGATACGGCCTCAAGCCGCTCTAGCCATCCTATCCCCAGGAAGGCCTCGAGCACCCCCTAGTTCTACTCCCTAGACCTAGTCGCCAACACGAGGCAAATTACTCCCTAAGTCCTGCCCAGACCTAGTCGTCGTGTGGCGAATTCCCCCTAGTCCCCGCAAGGCCTTAGTCGCCGTGTGGAGAATTCCTCTACCGAACAAAAGATATAAAGGTTACAATTAGAAAATAAAATAAAACACAAACTAGAAACTCCCTCAAAAGTAGAACTTGATGTCGATGTGGATGCGATCGTATTGGTCTTCAAGTTCTTTGCGTTCACGAACGTTGACGGAGTTCTTCGGGCTGCTTGGAGAAGGCTCTCACGAGTGCTCTGAATATATGGCTTCAATTCCTTCTATATCATCCAGCAACAACGGAGGAGGCGCGCGTCTTTAAATAGAGTCAGCCACTACCGCCTGTGGTAGTACTACCGCCTGTGGTAGTACTACCGCCCCGCGGTAGCCACATTAGGCAATGATCAAGCCCACGGATCGTGCATCTTAGGCAACTTTTGACCGCCAAACATTGAACTCCGACTAGCGCACCGCGGTAACGCTAACGCTCCGCGTTAGCGAGATGTCCTTCCTTCAGCCAATATCTCCTTCCATAATTGCTCCTCAATCACATGCAGACGAGAGGATTCCAAAAGCTACCGCCGGGCGTTAGTCCTTAACGCGCCGCGATAGCACTTGCCAAAATAGCGTCCCGTCGACATTCCTTTTTCTCCATTGTTTCCTTCTTGTCAATTGTTTCCATTTATTCTAGCGCCAGTGGTAGTGCTAACGCGCCGCGGTAGTGCACATTTCTTTTCGTCGGGCGCATCTTTGTCGAACTGGCCTCACATTTCGTTGAGCGCTGCTTTCATTTCGTCGAACGAACACTAGCGCCAGCGGTAGTTCTAATGCGCTGCGATAAAGCATGCATTTCATCGAGCGCCGCAGTAGAGCATGCAGTTCGTTGAACGTCGCGGTAGAGCATGCAGTTCGTCGAACGCAGTTTTCATTTCGTCGGACGCCAGTTCCGTTCTCAGCGGTTTCCTTCTCAACGGTTTCTGATTCGCTAGCACCAGCGGTAGTGCTAGCGCTCCGCAGTAGAGCATGCATTTCGTCGAGCGCAGTTTCATTTCGTCGAACGGCTTCACATTCCGTCGAACCGCTAGCGCCAGCCGTAGTGTTACCTCGCCGCTGTATCAACAGACAAGTATCCTGATGTCGCTTCGACGTCTTTCTTTTTCACACTCCTTTGGGGATTGAATGTTAAAGATCCTACACACTATAAACACAATGCAAGTATGATCAAATACAATAGGATTGGTTATTGTCAAACCAATAGATGCAGAAAGCATGTTCCAACAAACTCCCCCTTTTGATAATAACAAATCCCTTTAGAAAGAAATAGTTCAAAAGATAGGAATTGTGTTTATTAAAAAGATTAGCATGAAATTTAAGACATGTGCATATGCTCCCCCTAAATGAATGCTCCCCCTAAGTGAATGCCCCTACAACAAAACTTCCTATGAACTTGACTTCCCCAAACATGTGAATTTCTTTCAATTTATTCTCCCCCTTTTGGTATTATCAAAAGAGGTGGAGAGAAAGTTAAATAGGAACGTGTGCAATAAACGTGTAGAGAGGGAATGAACATGATAAAGAGTTAAACGCTTAGGGAAAAATACAATATATACGAGTGAAAAAGGGAATGTGAAGAATTTGTCATAAGGAAACCACTTGTTGGAAAAATGTATTCATGATCGAGCGTACAAGTAGTAAAGAGGTGGAAAGCATGAAGAAATATATTTTTGAAGTGAACATCTATATAAGAATGGTGAAGCATAGTTGATGATTAAGAGTTTTAGGTATAACAAAAAATAGATGTTGTAGCAATTTACGTTCACAATGGATTTTGCTTTATAAAAGTTTTAAGCATATAAAAAAGGTAATGATTTCCAAGTAACCAATCTACCCAGACAATATGTCTACACCCTAGCCCCGTACTAAGTGACGGATGGGCATGAGGAGCTGCATACATGTCGTAGGTTGGGGTGTTAGTCCTATATGCACACACTAGACAAAACTCACCCTAGCACTCTTTCCCCCCAGTGCCTCGCAAGGCCCCACTGGAACCCTCCCCGGTTAAGGACAAGACATGACTTAGAGATTAGGTTATCTAATGTCTACAACCCTACGCCCCCGCTATGGTGAGATATGAAGTCATGGATAATAATTATTGGAAACATTTAAGCATTTTAAATCTAATGATGAGTTCATAGCTTATGGATTTATATTTTATTTGAATTTTTTAAACAAACAACTCACATAGCTATTTTGAAATCCATTAATGAGTCAGAGTTATTGCGGAAGAATTAACATTTTGGAAAAAAGAATACATCCTTTTAGCAATTAAAAAGAATGATTTGAAATTCAATAATAAGAGGATGTTTTTAGCATAAAAATTTTCATTAAAATAGATCAGAGTTTTTAGCATAAAAGAGATATATGTGTTAGAATAACCAATATAAATTTTACCAAGCAAGTCTACCATTTGTTGAAAAAGGAATTTTGATATTTAAGACTTGATATAAGCATGAAAGCGCAAGGTAAAAATATATGGTGATGATGTGGAAGACTTATAGAGATACAAGAAAACATCTTTTTTGTAATCATGATCATTCATAAGAAGAAATATGAGTTAAATTCAAAAAGGAAGATGTTTTTTGCAAATCCAGTTATTGTAAAATCTTTTGACAATAAAGTAACCAAGCATGAAAGAAATATATTAATAAGAGACTACTACAATGTTATTGTAATTCACAAATTCAAGACATACCAAACATTGTAGAGAGCGTGCTAGGTTATCTAGTGCATTTCATAAATAAAGAGTAGTATAGAATTAGCATTAGGATCCAATACTCATGAGAAGTGTTATGGAAGATAATGAAGTGCACATAAGTGTGTTTTGAATAGAGTAAACAAATGTTTTAATCAAAAATACAAGAAATATGTAAAGTAAAGAGCACAATAAAACACAAATAGTTTTACTTCCACACACTTCAATGCACAAAAAATGTACAACTACCAAGGTGCTTTGCACACACAATGCTCATTAAGACTTATCAGGGTGCAAAGTTGTGCTTGGGGGATCACATATTTTATTTTATTTTAATGTTGAGGCTAGTGATCTGGTGTACTTAAGAGTAAGTGGTTTTTATTTTGAAAGAAAGATAAGGTTTGCACAAGATACTTTACTATTCTTTCTAAGGTGCTCAACCTCACAACACTTATTAAGACTTATCAGGAGGTTCAAGTAGTGCTTGGTGGAGTTATCTTTGTCACTTTATTTTATGATTTTTGTTTTGTACAAAGTTCTCTGAATACACTTATTTTGCAAACCAATATAATTTATGAAAACATAACCACTTTTCTTAACCTTTAAAAGTGCAAATAAAGGTTGTTTAGGTAAGATACTTGTGCAATTTTAATTCATTGTACTATTACAAAACATACACAAGCGTTCTTAGATGAAAAATATATGTAGACAAGCCAAAATAAGTGAGTGAATAAATACCATTATCAAACATAAAATATTTACTCATACTTAGAGGCATGCTAAGCTTGGTTCTACACAACTTTTACAATATAATTTATGCATATAAGTTTAGAAGTATCAAAGCATGATACAAACAATGTTCAAAGTAGTTTTAAAGGGATGAATTGTAACATTGTAGAAGGTCTAAATGATGGATTAAATCATGCTTGAGTTTCACAATAAAGTTCATACGGTATTTTTGATATTTTTTGAAAATAATTTTAATTTAAAGTTTGAACTCTTATAATTTGATCTTGGACTTCCCGAGGTCTACCCTGTGAGAGGTTTGCTCGATACTAGGTGATGTGACGGGTTAATAGCCTAAATCTCCCTTTCGCAAGATACATGTAAATAGAAAAGTTAAGTTCAAAATAATAATTTTTGATACTTGTTTTTGGTTTATATTTTTGTATTTGATTTTTGCATATAGGAATAGAAATCAAACAAATAACCAAAGAAAGGAAGTAAAACAAATATTTTTTATAATTTGGCTTTTGTAATTTTGTATTTTAATTTTTCAAAAAACAATTACAGGCAGAATTGCAAAAATGAGTAGTACATATAAAATAATATATTTTTAGTGATTTTTCAGAAATTTAAAATTACAAAAAATCAGATACTTGAACTAGCGCCTGCGTTTGCTCACAGAGAGTGCTTATATTAATCATATAGCCTAGATTTTCTTCGATTTTGCTTCCGATTTTGCTTAATTATGTTCGAGCAATGTAAGGCCTGTCTAATGAAGTGAGGAGACGAGAAGAAATCGCAAAAAGTTGCGGAAGTTAAAATTTTAGTACATGGGTTTCATATTCATTAAAGCTCCATATTCATTAAACCTTAATTGTTGAGTTTTCCACAACATATGCATGAGTGAAATGATCATAAATGAGTGAAATAATATTCATGCAATTTTTCAATTCCAGTTTGACATGATTATGATTAAACATATTCGGGGTAATCAAAATGATGCAAATATATTAAATACCTAAGCAAAACTTGTGCATTTTATAAATTTAGCCTAAATTTCTTAAAATACTTTTTAAATCCATTTTGACACTTATTTCATTTAGTCTTAATAATATCATATGACAAATTTAGTTTTTCAAATTTTATAAGACTTTTAGGAAATGGATCTAGAAGGATAAACATAAAAAGGATAAGTAGATCAATTGAAAAATGATATGACTTTATATTCAACTTTATTCAGTTTGATTTATTTATGAATTTTGGTTTAATATGTGAAAGTCATATCACAAGTTATATAAAGTGATCATATCATGATAGCTCAAAGAAATAAAAGCAAAAACGAAAAAAGAAATAAAGCATATCATGAAGTAGAGAATTGATATTTCATTTTTTAATTGATTTCTACTTCATGCAAATGATAGGATACTATTGAATGAGAGATTTAGGTATCCAAAGAGGACCGGGTGTGGCGGTTCCTTTGGGTACCCAAATTTATCGTGTTTGCTTTTTGGGGAGATAGTGATGAATGAGCCATTTTGAGTGGAGTTAGTGTTTCGTCTTTAACTTTGGGCCTCCATTCAAACCTTGGTTTAATATTATTTTTAGTTTTGAAATTTCCATAATCATTTACTTGAATATTTGGATGAAAATGATTTTTGAATTTATAATTTGAAGGAAATTTGTTCGCATTTAATTTTAAGTTGCGAGAAACATGATTTTGTAAATAATGGTGATTTAGATTTTGATTTACAAATCCTTTATGTTCCTTACTCCCATTATTAAACTTACTTAAGATGTTCAAATTCATATTCAACTTATTTTTAGATATAGTTTGATATTATGAATTTGTATTTACAATTTTCATAAGCAAGTTGATTTTTGATTTTAATTCATCATTCTTGATCTTTAAATTATGTCTAGCTTTATTATAAGCGATTGTGCTATTTTTAAGAGTGGAAACAATTGAATCAATATGATTTTGATAGTTATTTCTATATTCATCAAATGTTTCATCCACCTCTTTAATTTCAATTTTATAGTCTTTACACTTAGCACAATCATTTTTCAAAGATGAATTTTCTAATCATTATCTTTCATTTTGTTCTTTTACCAAAATAAACTCCTTTTCAAGTTTCTTGTGTTTTTCTTTTAATTCATTATATTCTACACAAGGTGTAATGTTTTCAACTAAAGAGCCATGGATAAAACTAGATAAATTAGAATTTGATTCTTCATTAATTTTTGCCTTTAAATTTTTATTTTCTAAGTGCAAATGTTTATTAGCATTTTTTAATTTCTTAATTTTGCGCTTTGTAGTTTAAAGCAATTGTAATGTAGAAATAAAAGTACAGAAAATGGGATTTGATTTCCTTACATTGCTTTCGGGAGAGGTACGATTTGAACATATAGTTTCTTTGACATCTTTTTGGCACTCCTCTTCCGAAGACAGTACTTCTTTTTCTCTTCCATTTGATGTGTGCTCCATTGATCCGTCATGAGAGGAGCTTTCTTGAACTTTTGTGCAGGCTTGCATATTCTCCGGTTCTTGTGAATGTTTCGTATCTATAGAAGGAAAATCATAAGTTCTTTCAAGAAAATTCCAAATTTCATATGCTGTAGGTAAAGTATAAATAAGTTTGAAAATATTTTGGTCTAACGCACAAAATATACTATTCATAGATTTTGCATTCAAAACAATTTCGTTTCTAGTTAGTACGCTAGGTGGCTTTTCAATAGTAATATTCCAAACTTTTTCATCTAAGGCCTTAAGAAAATTTTTCATTAATATTTTCCACCCTTTATAATTTTTGCCCATAAATAAAGGTGGTGATAATACTTTTTCATTTATATTAAAATTTTCCTCACTAGTAGAAGCGAGATCATGATCAAGAGACGTCATTATTCCTGGTTATTAAGCCAATTTGGATTAACCTAGCTTTAATACTACTTGTTGGATCTGTAGGCGCCCTTAGAGGGGGGTGAATAAGGGTTTTAAACTTTTTATTATTATTAAAGAAAATTATTCTCTGTTGCTACCGCCAGCGGTAGTGTTACCGCTCGGCGTTAGTGATAGATAAAATACGTTTAGGTTAAACCAATGAAAATCAGAGAGCACGAATCAGAGATGAAGAAACAAACATATTTTCATTAATATTAAATTGAAATGGTTATGATTACAAAAACTTTTCCCAATGACGCTTGGAAAGTGGCGACCAATGAAAAATTCTTTTCGTTTTCTATATCGACTCGTATCCCCATGAACCGGTTGGCTTTAGTCGATCTCTCCCCAGATACATCCTCAAGCCGCTCTAGCCTTCCTATCCCCAGAAAGGCCTCGAGCACCCCTTAGTTCTACTCCCTATACCTAGTCGCCAACACGAGGTGAATTAGTCCCTAAGTCCTACCCAGACCTAATCGCCGTGTGGCGAATTCCCCCTAGTCCCCGCAAGGCCCTAGTTGTCGTGTGGCGAATTCCTCTACCAAACAAAAGATATAAAGGTTACGATTAGAAAATAAAACAAAACACAAACTAGAAACACCCTCAAAAGTAGACCTTGATGTCGATGTGGATGCAATCATATTGGTCTTCAAGTTCTTTGCGTTCACGAACGTTGATGGAGTTCTTCGGGCTGCTTGGAGAAGGCTCTCACGAGTGCTCTGAATATATGGCTTCAATTCCTTCTGTATCAGTCAGCAACAATGGAGGAGGCGCGTGTCTTTAAATAGAGTCAGCCACTACCGCCTGCGGTAGTACTACCGCCCCGCGGTATCCACATTAGGCAATGATCAAGCCCACGGATCGTGGCATCTTAGGCAACTTTTGACCGCCAAACATTGAGCTCCGACTAGCGCGCCATGGTAATGCTAACGCTCCGCGTTAGCGAGATATCCTTCCTTCAACCAATATCTCCTTCCATAATTGCTCCTCAATCACATGCAGACGGGAGAATTCCAAAAGCTACCGCCGGGCATTAGTCCTTAACGCGTCGCGATAGTACTTGCCAAAATAGCGTCCCGTCGACATTCCTTTTTCTCCATTGTTTCCTTCTTGTCAATTGTTTCCATTTATGTTAGTGCCAGCGGTAGTGCTAACGCGCCGCGGTAGAGCACATTTCTTTTCGTCATGCGCATCTTTGTCGAACCGGCCTCACATTTCGTCGAGCGTTGCTTTCATTTCGTCGAACGAACACTAGCGCCAGCGATAGTTCTAACGTGTCGCGGTAAAGCATGCATTTCATAAAACATCGCGGTAGAGCATGCAGTTCTTGGAACGCTGCAGTAGAGCATGCAGTTCGTCAAACGCAATTTCGTCGAACGCCGGTTCGTCGAACGCAGTTTTCATTTCGTCGAACGCCAGTTCCGTTCTCAGCGGTTTCCTTCTCAATGGTTTCTGATTCGCTAGCACCAGCGGTAGTGCTAGCACTCCGCGGTAGAGCATGCATTTCGTCGAGTGCAGTTTCATTTTGTCGAACGACATCACATTTCGTCGAACTGCTAGCGCCAGCGGTAGTGTTACCACGCCGCGGTATCAACAGACAATTATCTTGATGTCGCTTCGACGTCTTTCTTTTTCACACTCCTTTGGGGATTGAATGTTAAAGATCCTGCACACTATAAACACAATGCAAGTATGATCAAATACAATAGGATTTGTTATTGTCAAACCAAGAGATGCGGAAAGCATGTTCCAGCAAGACAGTGCAACATCGACTAGCAGAACTTATATCGACTAGAAGATGAGATTTCAAATATCTACATTGACGACACCGCTGATTTAACCAATCAGATTGGCCACAGATGGCGAGTGGAATAAAGAATATTAATTCCAATATGGCCGTTAATGATTTCAGTATATATACCTAAAGTGTGAATCGACCAAACTTAATTGGGCTGATAGAAACCATTCCAAAAAAAGCATTGTGTGGTTCGACAGAAAAGAAGAACCATAAAAGATCCTTGAGCAGCATTATTCTTCACTCTTTTCTCAAGTGCTCAAGATTTCAGAAGGTCTATTCACTTCCTCATCAAGCAAATGGTAGGCAGTCTCGAATCCTCAATTTCAGATCTAAGGTCTAATCAAGAAATGAAGAACAATCTCTCTTCATATTAATCAAGAAGACCTATATAAGAAGAGAGAGATATTTCTGTGATCAAAATCACCGTCAAGAAGAAGCTCAAAATTTATCTGAGATTACAAGGCTTCTAAAAGACTCAAGGACATCAAGCTTTAGTATATTGAGTCAAATATAAAGCTGTAATAACTTATTCAAACTTTTTGTAGGATCTTTTTAAGATCTGAGTGTAAGGTCTTGTGTGACCTGAGGTAGGGTTCTGGATTGAACTTGAGGTAGAGTTCTGGATTGAACCTGAGGTAGGGTTCTTGATTGAACCTGAGGTAGGGTTCTAGATTGAACCTAAGGTAGGGTTCTAGATTGAACCTGAGGTAGGGCTCTTGATTGAACCTGAGAAAGGATTTTAGTTGTAAAACTCCGCCTCCCGGTAATTGGGCACGACCGAGGGGAGTTTTATGCCCAGAACAGCTGCCTTGTGGTAGAGCCAACTCATGGGCTGGCAACCACCACAAGACGCCTATTCTGCCGACAATTTCCAAATATCAAAGGTCAACCATAATATTAAAGGAATAAAACTTAGGTCCACATCACATTAAATAAAAATAGTAGTCCACAGAATATTAATAAAGACTGATACAGACTGATACATGTCCAATATGAAATATAAGCTACTATAAGCGGAAGATCTCTAATATCTCACATCTGCTGCGGAAGGGGCCGGTACATGTCGCATTGTCACGTCAAGCTCTACCTCTCTGGCCCGGTGTTCCTCCTCCTCAAGGTGCTGCTGATGCGTCGACATAATCCCCTAAAATGATGTGGTCCACTGACCGTTAGTCAAAAAGACTATGCGGTTTTGATATCCGCTCCCCCGACCACTCCTAGGCACTGGGCGGAATGATAGAAAAGGAAGGTATAAAATATGCAGTAATAATAATACAAGCAGGTGACATAAGGGATAATGCATTCTATGGTGTCATTCATAACAACATATCAAGTAGTTGTACATGTAGGATTAACAATTGTGTTGCAGTTCTCATTACATGATTATAGATCTACATCTACTTATTAAACCACAAAATTAACTATCATGTACAATCATATAGCAACAAATAATCAATAACTTAACTTATACACAGATTTATAAGTTAAGGGTCGTTCTAGCAGGTAAAGTAACTCATCATATAAAAGAGCTCATACTAATTTATATGATGAGGATCACTACAAGATATATGCTTTACAGTGACATTTTTATTGTGACGTTTTTTAAAGCGTCATCGTAAGTTTTCTATTTAGTGACATTTTTTTTTCAAAAACGTCGCTAATACAAAAATTAAGCATTAGTCACATTTTTTATGAAAAACGTCAACATGCATGTTTAGCTTTTGTGATGATTATTTTCAAAACGTCACTGAAACACACAACTATAAAAGTGACTTTTGGCCACCTTTTTTGCCATGGGTCAAAAATCGTGGCTAATAATGAAGTATTAGTCACGACCCATATCACTACAAGAAAACTAATATTTAGTGACGAAATATCTTCCATCACTAAATACACGTCTTTAGTGATGAAATAAAAGTTTGATCACTAATGAAAAATATTTTGTGAAGAAATATAACTTCGGTCACTAAAGTAAAGTTTCTAAAGTATTAGTTACAAATTTAAAATTTTGGTTACCAAATTGTCATAAATTAGTGACCAAAAATAATTTCATCAACCATAACTAATTATTAGTGACCAAAAATAATTTCATCACCCATAACTAATTATTAGTGACAAAAATATTAATCTGTAACAAAATATTATTAAACATTTGCCCTAATTATGGTTGTCTGATTCGGCACATTGGATGATACTAATCCGTTGGATGAGAAGGTGAATCGCCCCTTTCCCTCTTCAAAACCCTCCTGACTTCCATTTCCAGTTTTGAGCTCCACAGCCCGCGACGGCTACCCGAAGGCGACTCGACCGTCCCGGTCGCTCCAGTTTGCCTCAGCCAAACTCCTCCTTCCCTCTCCTCCTCGCCTCGCCGTCGTAACGCACGCTGATGGTATCCCTTCTGCTGAGTCGAGGTAGCTCCATGACTTCTCCAGGTACTGCACCTCTCACCGTCTCACTTTCCCTCCCCACCCACTTCCTCTCTATGTAGCTACATCAAAAAACACGCCCGAAAAAAAAACACGGCCGGGCGGAAAAAAAATGAGCCCTGGCGAAACAAAACGCGCCCCGGCGAAAAAAATGCGTCCGGGCAAAAAAAAAAACGCCCGAGCAGAAAAAATGCACCCAGGCGAAATAATTGCGCCCGGGCGAAATAATCGTACCTGGGCGAAAAAATGCGCCCGGGCGAAAAAACGCGCTCGGGCGAAAAAACTGCGGCCGGGCGAAAAAACGCACCCCGACAAAAAAACGCGACCGGGCGAAAAAAATGCGACCGGGCGAAAAAACGCGAACGGGCAAAAAAAAATGCGACCGTGCAAAAATATCGCGCCCGGGCGGTAAAATCAATTATTCAGCCGAACAACTTTTGTGTCTCAATTCCAATTCTGTTGACTGAATTCAATCTTACAGTCGAACAACAAAATTGGAATTCTGTACAAAGCTAATTCATGTAGATATTTGTTTTCGTCGAAAAGCCAATTCCAGAAAGCCAATTCCGTTCAAACGAACGGACCCTAATAGTTTTTCAATTTACACCAAATGTAATCACTATTTATCCAAATTTCATTAGTTGTTTTATTTATAAACTTATTCTAATTTCATTAGTTTATGGTTTTACATCTATAATTTCCTTCAATAATTATTCACATTACACTAACTCCAACTGCAACCACTCTCTAACTGCCCCTAATTTATCTTTCTATTTTATCTTATTCTGAAATGTTTTTTGGTGATGGGATGAATTTGTTGTGAACAAACAGATTAACTTGGCAGCTAGGCAGAGAAAGAATAGCAGAGAGGATGAGATTGAGGGGGTTACAGGAACTAGTTGCCAACACCTACTAAGGTCAAATTCTCCAAATGTTTTGTTGTATCTTCCACTCGATTTAGTTATACTGCATGTTTATGATAGATAGTGCTAGAAAATGGTTTTTTCTCTAGTTTACAGACCACTTTTTTCATGCTAATAATGATATTTATTTTTCGGTGCTGATTTTGAAGTTCTGTTGCCTATGTAGACAGATAGAGTAGCCATTCTCGATGAAATAGTAGACTGTAAAGTTTAAGTGGCCTCAAGTTATGGTTAGTACCATTACAGTATAATTGGCATTTTTGCACTTGTACACCATTAGAACTCTACTTATATGCAACATGTTGTAGCTCATTGGGACAATTACAATATATTTTCTCTTAGAATCATCTTCTATTTTATTTCATTCATTTCATATTTGAAATCAATTCGACTCATTTCAAATTTTTTAATCTTCTATTATTGGAATTGTCTCATTTGAGCTATTTTTTATGTTAATTATATGCAATGATATGTTGATTCTTATATGACTAATATATAGCCAACTGTATTAGGTCTTGTTTGACACAAGCTGCTTTTTGGAGAAGAACAAAAATCAAATTAATTCAGACACAATTCAACTCCTTCAATCATGTAGCTACAAACTTCTTCAGTCATTTGCAGAGGGGAAGAGAGGAGTGCAAGTCTTCTTCTTTCCACGTCACTACTCGTTTGCGAAGAAAAAGCAGGATGGTTCTGTAACACCCTCCCTATTACATAGAATATAGCAGTAGGTCCGGGTGAGACCCCACGCCATATTTAACGAACAGAAGAGTGCGTTACTGAATTGAATTTTAAATAGTTAAGAACATAACCATCCTGCATACATAGTCGCATAACGGAAGCATTTAATTTAATAAGACAACACTAGTTCACAACTTGTCCACTTATATATACAAGGAATGAAAATACAACAAGGTTTGTTTATTTATAACTGTTTACAACAACTAGGTGGCTTCCAAACATCGGCACGGGCCACACATGAAAACAGTAAACAAATTTCTTGGCCTTCAAGGGCCAGTAAAACTCAGCAGTTGGAATTCCACCCCGCTATTTCCCTCCCGTCTTGCCAGGACCTGTAAGTCACAATCCACCAATCGGTGGGAAAAGAAGTAACCGGTCAGCTTTAGCTGACCCAAAATATAATGACCCCACCCTAAGCTCAGGGCGGCAGTGCTACTTCCCTGCAAGCAAGCAATAGCAATAGCAGCATATATATTTCATTGGTGCGTCTAAGCACCGCATAGAAACAATCTTCCTACGGTGACGTCAAGTCACACGTCATGTGCACTCATGGCACGTCATCCTCAAGTCCTTTTTCAACTTGGATGATCCAATTGAGCTAGGCCGTACACACAAAGTTCCGTCACTCTTTGAGCTCGGTCGTACACACGAAGTTCTGGCACGATCGTTATGAGCTAGATGTCAGGATTCACCTATGCCTGGCCCGGGTTCGGTTCAGCTTGTGCCTGTGCTCATAAATGTCAGGAGTCAACTTTGCCTGACACGGGTTTGGCTTCCACTGGTGCCCGTCAAACCATAACCTCACAGGGTCATCACCTCAGCCTCAGGGGCTCTTTTAGCAATCCCAAGGATCACTGGCACTAACACCGGCGCTAGCGCTAGCCAACAGAGCACAGATCTGTTAGTTCTTTCAGGTATTTCCTGAGGGTAACCTCCAGGACTCCCTGCAGTACATCACAGTACCAAGAACCCGAAAACATACATACGCGGAGTCTTCTCCGGAGTGCAATATAGCATATCAACATCACCATTCTAGACCAACCTATCCAGAAGGGCTTCACACAGTATGCCTATGTCTGTACTGCCATTCCGGACTCAATATGCAATTACTATGGGGATAACATTGACCCGTCGGCAGAAACCTATTCACTGATTAGTGGAAATCTGCCTACTACTATGCAAATCAAAGGACGAACGTGTCCAGAGATGAAGGAGGAGAATCGTTACCCTCGGCGCTCATTTTCGTGCCATAGATCTGAGATTGATACGGAGGGAACTTGCTAAAATAGCTAACTCTCTATGGAGAGGACGATGGAATAAGAACGCAGGTAATCTCCTTCGCAAATTTTCCCTTCGGAATGGCGAACAGCTAGCCCCCAACCGATCTCCTTCCTCAATCTCTCAGCCTATCACTCTTGGAAAGGCAGAGGTTCTCTCAGAAAAATAAGAAGGAAAGCCGAAAACTATCTCATATATAGTTTTCCACTACCGCCGACGCTGGCTACTAGCTCCTGGTGCTAGCCCAGAGTCGGTACCGCTTTACCGCTTAAGGATTCGTCGAGAAACGCTAGCGTTAGCGCTAGCGCTACCGCCTGCGCTATCTTTCTTCGACGAACTTCTCAGGAAATGCCACATTCTTCGAGAAATGCCACATTCGTCGAGAAAGGACACATTTCTCGGGAAATGCACTACCACCTGGCGCTATCTCTAGCGCCTGGCGCTAGCTCATATTCTCCATTCTTCAAGAAAGAACACACTTCTCGGGAAATGAACTAGCTTCTCGGGAAAAACACGGGTTTCTCGGGAAATATACTACCGCCGATGTTATCACTAGCGCCTGGCGTTAGCTCATTTGATTTCGAGCACACCCAAATTATTTTCACACAAAACTTGGAGTCTTACAATTCTTCCCCCCTTAAAAGAATTTCGTCCCGAAATTCTAACAGTACCAAGAACAACAAGATACAAATTAACTTGTACCTCAAAGGAACTGTTGGAGAAATGATTTATCTTAACCCCTAGAATAAAGAAGAATATCAATTCTAAGTATGAAATATTAGGCTAAGTAAATATGCGTCGAATAGTATTCGCCGCAACGTCAAAATACATTCGACGTCTATCTCAGAATGAGTCGAAGTAACTCTTAGAAGAATTCAACGCATTCTATGTCGACGTTACTCTGACTTCTAGTCGACGCATCTAGTGAAGTCGACGCACCTTAGTCGACGCTCCTTCCTTATTCTCCTCTCGACGTTCAGCCAGGATGAATTCGATGCTTACGTCGAATAGTAATTGAAGCACGTCGATATCTATAAGTAATTCAAAAACATGCCAGATCTCTTTCCTTCTTTCTGTAGATCTGATTTATATGGAATGATATTATTCTTTTATAGCCGTTCTGAATCAGCCTTTCCTTCTATTTGATTCTTGGCTAATTTGATTAAGACTATTATGGATATTATTTGAAATCAGAATGAATTCATTTCCTTCTACAGAAATATTAATTATGGAAAATTTTTATCTCTTTTTTATTCTCTGTCTGCTAATTGATTATTCTCTTTTAGCAATATATTTCAAACAGAGCTATAAATAAGAAGGAGGTCGGCAGAGAACAAACAAGAGTGATCCACCATATTCATTTTGAAAAAGAGGAAGAGCTCCCAAGTGAAAAGAGAGACAATTGAGAAATAGTGCTGCAGCAAAGATCAAGCTTTCATCTTCTCCTTCTTCTTTTGAAGCCATTCTGCTGCAAATTCTGATAGCTCTCACAAAAGAGAGAAAAGCTTACAAATCTCCTTCTCACTATAGAAGAGAGATCATATTCACTATACTTGTGCTTCTAATCTTCTTGCTAGGAAGAAGATTCCTTCTTATATATATTGTCTTCTATTTTTCTACATGTTCTATTTCTTCTTCTCTTTCTTATTTCACTTTTAAAACCTTGTAAAAGAGTTTTTAGAATCTCTTTTCAAAAAATTCAGTTCTACTGGTTCTAAGAGTCTCCTTTTCAAAAGACTCAGGCTGGTTCTAAGAGTCTCCTTATCAAAAGACTCAGTGCAAGTTAGTGAATTCCTACCAAGGGGGTAGAAGAGTGGACTACCCAAAGTTTAGGGAACCACAATATTTTCTTGTGTTGTGCTGTGATTTTCTTGTTGTCATTTTTCTTCTTTACTTGCTTAATTCTTATTGGTGTGTGGGAAGCTTAAATCTGTGATCATTACACACATATATATAATTATTAACTTTGCACAAAAATATTTTTAAATCTCTATTCACCCCCCCCCCCCTCTAGAGAATTCTAGTGAGGTCAACTGTGCCCTTTCAATTGGTATCAGAGCCAGGTTGATCTAAAAAGGTTAACTCCTTGATCAAAAAGATCCTACCTCTTATTTATACATATATATATATTTCTAAAAATTATTTTTCACATGGCACAAATCAAAGATTATGCTTCCACCAGACCACCAATGTGCAATCTTGAAAAGTTTGCAGTTTGGAAAACGAGAATTAGGATTTATATGAATTCTATTGATGAAGAACTATTTAATGTTATCTTGACAAGTCCTCCCAAGCCTTATAGAAGAGACTCAAGTGGTGAAGTGACTCAAACACTTGTCCCAAAGGCTGAGTGGACAGTTGAAGAAAAGAAGGCAGGAACATGAGATGCAAAAGCTGTGAACATTCTTGTCTCAACCCTCTCAGATGAAATCTTTCAAAAGGTTGTTGACTGTGAATCAGCCAAAGAAATCTGGGAGGCTCTCATAAAGATGGTAGAAGTAAGTGCTGATGAAAGAAAAGATAGGAAGGCTCTATTAATCTCTCAATTTGAGAATTTCCAAAAGAAGAATGAAGAAAGCATCTCTGAGATGTATGACAGATTCAGTCTGATCATTAATCAATTAAGAGGCCTGGATAGAGAGATATCTCTCACAGAGATCAATGACAAACTGTTAATGGGTCTCCCAAGTTCATGGGACTCAAGAATATGGGCAATAAGAGATACAAGAGGACAAAGGGAAATTTCAACAGATGCTCTCTTAGGAAAACTCAAATCCTATGAGCAACTGCTGAAAACCAGAGAAGAGAAGAAAAGAAGAGAAAACACTCCAACCTCTTCAAAAGACAGGAACATTGCATTAAAAGCAACAGAAGAAAGAACCTCTATCACTGAAGAAGAACTATTCAGTTTCATGGCTAGAAAATTCAAGAAATGGGCCAGGACAGATGGATCTAGAAGGGGAGAGTCAAGACCAAGGTATGACAAAACTCCCACTAAAGAAATTGTGTGTTATTCTTGCAGGAAACATGGACATATTGTCCCAGAATGTCCAGAAAATGCTGAGACAAAGAAAGATCTGAAAAAGAAAGATCTCAAGAAAAAGGGGAAGAAGAAAGAAAGAGGCTTTATTGCAGAAGCCTAGAGTGAAACAGACTCTGAGGACAGCTCCTCTTCTAAAAGTGATAATGAAGAGTCTAAGCAAGAAGATCTATGCTTAATGGCTCTTGAAAGCTCAAAGAAAGATGATGTTGTTGAATCATGGAGTGAGACAGGATCAGAAGAAAGCATGTCATCTGAAGATGAAAGAGAAAATAGCCTTATTCTCATAGATGAATCTGAGGATAAGGATGAGGTAAGCATTTTTAATGAAATGGATTTCTCATGTGATGATTTCAAAAACAACTTTAGAGGATTATGTTTAGATCAACTAAAAGCTAAGCAAGAAATTAAGGATCTAAAAGAACAAATTAATATGGTTAAAAACCAGAGAAATAGAGAGGCTACATGCTCTAAAAACTATGAATTAAGGGCTAACATCATAGAAAAGGAAATAGAAAGGGCTAGAATAGAAAACCAGCTCCTTAAGGATAAGGTATCCCAGGCAAAAGCTTTTGAAGAATCAATAAGAATGAGAAGCCAAACACTTAAGGAAATCACTGAACAACAAACAAGGAGACATAAAAATCTTGGGCTAGGGGCTGATCCCCCAACCATCCTAATTCCATCCAACAAACCTGCTTGGATGAGCACTGTTAAATTCACTAAACCCACTAAATCAATAAACCAAGAAGAAGACTCACAAAATAAGGAAGAAGACTCCCTCAATGAGATAAACCATTTTGATGAAACATCATACTATACAGATGAAGACTCTCAAACTACTTCTAAGAAAGAAACTAAGCCAAAAGAAACAAGTTATAAAGAAACAAAACTCCAATCAGAAAAAAGGAAAAATAAAATCTGTTAAGACACAATTGCGTCGACTTCATATTGATGCATGCATGACAGTGCGTTGAATTATACTCGACGCAATCGCTCAGATGCCTCGACCTCAACTCGACGCTTGAATAAAAAAGTACGTCGACATTGAATCGACGCAACTTCTTCCATGCGTCAATACCAGATCAACGCAATCTGAAGAAAGCGCCGAATATAAATCAACGCAACTATCAACATACGTCGAATGGATATCGATGCATACAAACTCAGAGCAACTTGAATGCCTATCCTCCAAAAACCTTCCATCTTAACACCAATTCGGGACCCTCTCATCCTGATTGAAGTTTTTATCCTGATCAAAACTTCTATTCCAATCAAAAATCTTTTCATAATCAAAATTACTATCCTAATCAAAACCTTTATCCTAATCACCATCTCTATTCCTCTCTAAACTCAAATTTCCTTAGTCAAAAGAAAATCAGGTGTTATATTTGTAATAAAATTGGCCACACTGCCAAACAGTGTTGGCATAATCAATCAAATTGTTCTTAAAATTAGTCCTAGAATAATTTAGAAAACTTTAGGAATAGGAAGAAATAATTTCTCAAGGAAAACCCAGAATCTGTCAAATAAAGTCACGTCGACTTCGAATCAACGCACCGTCGATAACTCAGTTCAATAAATGAAATCGACACATGCATCAACTCCAATCGACGCATATGTTGATAGGAAACCCTATCATTCCAAACCAGACTGTATTGACGCTCACGTCGAATTCCATTCGACGTAACGTTGACTTCATGAAAACGAGCGGCAATACTAAAATATTTTCTGTCACATCCACTGTTGTACCGAATAAGCCTCGAATTGTGCCTCGTTTCGACGTTTCACCTGACTTAAATAGACTCTTCAGTTAGAAACCTTCACGACCTCTGCATCTTTCATTCTTCTTGCTCCTCAGTCCAACCATTTCTTCCACTCTATCACTGACCTAAAATGGCTCCTAAGACCAACTCAGACTTTGACATTGACCTCAAATCTTTCCAAGCCGCCGCAGAAAATTACAAGAGCATCATAGCTCTGTTTACTGAAGCTCGAAAAGACAAGCTCATCTCCACAAGATGCAAGCTCCTGGAGACAGAACTCACAGAGCTCATGACTCATGTTCAGATATCTGAACAAGGAGAAATCCAAGGAACAATCCATGAGACACCTGTCTCAATCTCTGCAGAACACATTAGGACCACCTTTGATCTTCCATCACGTATATTCCAATATTATCTTTGTTCAACTCAAATAGGAAAGAAAATCAGATTCTAAAGAGCAACTAAACAAGTCTCTTTCATCATTCCCTTATCAGGTGATGAACCTGTGGAACTCACCCCTGATGAAATCAAGAATCTGTTAATCACCATGAAGTTTTCAAAAGATAGACCAATCCACCTGAAGAAAATTGACTTTTCTGATGAATATAGATTACTGGCAGATATAGTAGGAAAAATTCTACTATGCAAGATCTCTGCCCATGATGCAGTACCTAAGCAGCAACTGAACATTATGGGGGCCCTTGTGCTGAAGAAGAAGATAGACTGGGCCAGCCTCCTGCTCAGAATGATAGGCTACAAATACTCTCAAAAAGAGAATGCCTACATGAGAATCATGAGTCAAGTACTCTTCCACTCCTTCCCTGACCTATGTAGGTCAAAAGGAATCCCTATCCCTCTAGGAAAAAAGATGTCAATATCCCTCTTCTCTAAATGGACTAGGCAAATTCCCAAGCCTGGTGCCATTCCTGAAAGGACTCCCTCTCCTCCCAACTCTCCTGCTCACCCATCTTCACCTCCTCCTCCTGCTCATACAAACATCTCTTCTGTACCACCATCATCCACACCTTCCCAAATACCAAATCAGTCACCTGCTCAACCCTCTTCTATTGCTCCACCTCCTCCATCAAATACACCTCCTCAACTTGATACAGTCCCCTCTCCTCCTTCATCACATTCACCTACACCATTATCTCCTCCTTCACCACCACATTTTGAACCATCTCCATCCACTGAAAGCCTCATCACTCAGTGCATCCAATCCACAGCTCAAAGATTCCAAGCAATGCTGGATGAGCACTGCTCCCAGATTCATTCCTCCATCCTTCACATGCACACCCAAATAGATGGGGTCAGTGCCTCTGTGCAAAGTCTGAAGAGCTCTCTCTCTTCCTCTAAGGTCACCAGGTCTTTCTTAACCTCCTTGGCCAAGAAGGTCAAGAAGGGGGAGAAGTTAGATGAAGAACAGCTCTCCAGTCATAAATCTCTCTCTCACAAGTCTCTTCCTACCTCAAAAACTGATAGTCTTGCACTGCTCAAGACCATTGGAAATGAAGTATTACCAGAGCTATATATTGAAGAGCAGACATCAGATGTACTGATTATAGCAAGAGAAGCTGCACAAAAAGTGGATATATTACAAGGGGAGGCAAGTAGAGCAGAGAATGAAGAGGAAGCTAAAGCTCAGGGGGAGTCAGATGTTGTTATACCTGAAAATGGAGATAAGAAAGAAACTGAAAAAGAAGTAGAAGGCTAAAAAGAAGTTCCATCCCAGGGGGAGCAACCTGCTGTAACTCAGGGGGAGTTGAGTGAACTACCTGCTACTGAGAAGGGGCAACCCACCTCTCCAAAAACAGTAGTATTCACTAGGAAAAGAAAAACTCTCCCTACCCCTCCTGAATGATGTGTTGAACAATATTGATACAATCTATATTTCTCTTCTCCAGGCTTAAATTATGAAGTCTATTTATATGATTCTGATTGCTTAGCATATTTCCTCTCTACATAAATGCTTTGCTTTGTTGACTGATACAATTTCTCTCTATGTAGGGTTAAGACAAATAGGGGAGATTGTTGGGGAAATGATTTATCCTAACCCCTAGAATTAAGAAGAATATCAATTCTAAGTATGAAAAATTAGGCTAAGTAAATATGCGTCGAATAGTATTCGACGCAACGTCGAAATACATTCGACGTCTATCTCAGAATGAGTCGAAGTAACTCTTAGAAGAATTCAACGCATTCTATGTCGACGTTACTCTGACTTCTAGTCGACGCATCTAGTGAAGTCGACGCACCTTAGTCGACACTCCTTCCTTATTCTCCTCTCGACGTTCAGCCAGGATGAATTCGACGCTTACGTCGAATAGTAATCGACGCACGTCGATATCTATAAGTAATTCAAAAACACGCCAGATCTCTTTCCTTCTTTCTGTAGATCTGATTTATATGGAATGATATTATTCTTTTATAGCCGTTCTGAATCAGCCTTTCCTTCTATTTGATTCTTGGCTAATTTGATTAAGACTATTATGGATATTATTTGAAATCAGAATAAATTCATTTCCTTCTACAGAAATATTAATTATGGAAATTTTTATCTCTTTTTTATTCTGTGTCTGCTAATTGATTATTCTCTTTTAGCAATATATTTCAAACAGAGCTATAAATAAGAAGGAGGTCGGCAGAGAACAAACAAGAGTGATCCACCATATTCATTTTGAAAAAGAGGAAGATCTCCCAAGTGAAAAGAGAGACAATTGAGAAATAGTGATGCAGCAAAGATCAAGCTTTCATCTTCTCCTTCTTCTTCTGAAGCCATTCTGCTGCAAATTCTGATAGCTCTCACAAAAGAGAGAAAAGCTTACAAATCTCCTTCTCACTATAGAAGAGAGATCATATTCACTATACTTGTGCTTCTAATCTTCTTGCTAGGAAGAAGATTCCTTCTTATATATATTATCTTCTATTTTTCTACATGTTCTATTTCTTCTTCTCTTTCTTATTTCACTTTTAAGACCTTGTAAAAGAGTTTTTAGAATCACTTTTCAAAAAATTCAGTTGTACTGGTTGTAAGAGTCTCCTTTTCAAAAGACTCAGGCTGGTTCTAAGAGTCTCCTTATCAAAAGACTCAGTCTGGTTCTAAGAGTCTCCTTATCAAAAGACTCAGTGCAAGTTAGTGAATTCCTACCAAGGGGGTAGAAGAGTGGACTACCCAAAGTTTGGGGAACCACTATATTTTCTTGTGTTGTGCTGTGATTTTCTTGTTGTCATTTTTCTTCTTTACTTGCTTAATTCTTGTTGGTGTGTGGGAAGCTTAAATCTGTGATCATTACACACATATATATATAATTATTAACTTTGCACAAAAATATTTTTAAATCTCTATTCACCCCCCCCCCCCCTCTAGAGAATTCTAGTGAGGTCAATTGTGCACTTTCAGGAACAATTCGGGGAACTCCTCACGCATGGTTTGCTCGCGCTCCCATGTAAGCTCCTCACGACCGCAGTTGTTCCAGCGGAGTTTGACCATCTTGATCAGTTTATTCTGTAGCTGCTTGACATCAGTGTCTTCGATGCAAATAGGCGTGACCAACGTCTTCAGCCCATCATCGACCGACACCTGATTCTCCACCAACACCCTGCTAGGCTCTGGCACAGCTTTCCGCAGCACAGAGATGTGAAACACATCGTGCAAACCGCTCAGCTCTGTCAAAAGTATGAGTCGATAGGCAGCTTCACCAACACGGTCCAGTATCTCGAACGGCCCAAGGTACCTCGGACTTAGCTTTTTCAAGCATCGAATCCTTGACACACCTTTGAAAGTCTTGATATTGAGATACACCCAGTCGCCCACGACGAATTCAATATTTATGTGCTTGGCATTGTAATACTTTGCCTGTCAATCCTGCGCCACCAACAATCGCTCCCGGATTGTTCGGATAGTCGAACTCGCATCTTCAACTTCCTTCCGCTTAAACAGCTTCGTCTCGTCCGTTTCCACCCAAGCCAAGGGGGTACGGCAAGCTCTACCATAGAGGGCCTCAAAGGGCGCCATCTTTATACTCGCTTGATAACTGTTATTATAAGCGAATTCGATCATGAATAAATGATCTTCCCACTTTTCACCGAAGTCTAGGACACACATGCAGAGCATATCCTCCAAAGTTCTGTTAGTACGTTAAGTCTGCCCATCCGTTTGAGGGTGGAAGGCAGTACTAAACTTCAACTTTGTACCCAACAATTGGTGGATTAGCCTCCAATCTTTCGAAGTAAAGCGCCCGTCCGGTCAATTACGATGCTACGGGGCACACCGTGCAAATGTACAATACTATCAACATATAGCTTTGCTAATTTCTCCACTGAATCGTCCTTCCGGTTTGGAATAAAGTGGGCTACCTTCATCAAGCGATCCATGATCACCCAAATAGCATCATTCCCACTCTGCGATCTCGGCAAACCGTGCACGAAATCCATCGAAATGTCATCAAATTTCCATTCCGGCATAGGTAACGACTTCAGGAACCCTCCATGTTTCTGACATTCGCCTTCACAAGTGCGCAAGTTTTACACTTTGTCACGTAAAGAGCGATGTCCTTCTTCAAACCTGGCCACCAAAATAACATTTTCATATCTTGATACATTTTTGTGCTTCCCAGGTGAATTGAGTATTTTGTGAAATGTGCCTCTTACATCAATTCTTCCCGTAACTTGCCCACATTTGGGACGCACAACCGACCGTCTTTCCACATAAGACCGTCGTCTAACACAAACCTTGCAGCAGACCCGACCCTAGTCTCTTCCAAGTAGCGCTGCATGCTTGAATCAAGCTCCTGGGCCTATCGTATTCTGTCCGCGAGGTCGTATTGAACCTCCGTCCAGTTTAAGCACGCACTTGCACTAGAACTCTGCTCCACACAGGAGATCTCTAAAGCTTCCAAGTCCCTGATCAGATGCGCATCATGCATCTGAATCCAGCTGCCCTGCACAGAATCCCTCTGACTCAAAGCATCTACGACGACATTTCCCTTCCCGGGAGTATAGTGTATCTCGAATGTGTAGTCCTCCAGGAACTCCATCCACCTTCGCTGTCGCATATTGAGCTCTTTCTGGTTTAACAGATACTTTAGGCTCTTATGGCCGGTAAAGATATCAACCTTCAAGCCATACAAGTAATGCCTCCACAATTTCAGAGCGAAGATCACAACCGCCAACTCCAAGTCGTGAACCGGATAATTCCGCTCATGCACTTTCAACTGGTAAGAGCCATACGCTATCACTTGACCATTCTGAAGAAGTACGCAGCCTAAGCCGCTCCCTGACGCATCACTGTAAATTTCATAGCCTTCTGTACCACATGGCAAACGCAAGATTGGTGTCGAGATCAGACGACTCTTTAACTACTCAAATGCTCGTGCACACGCTGGTGACCAAACGAACTTTTGATCTTTCCTTGTTAAGGTCGTGAGAGGAAGAGCAATCCGTGAAAAGTTCCCCACGAAGCGTCGATAGTAGCCGGCAAGTCCGAGGAAGCTTCTGACATCCGCTACTGTCTTCAAAACGGGTCACTCCTGGATAACAACTATCTTTTCTAGATCCACTGCGATACCCTCACCACTAAACACATGACCAAGGAATGCCACTGAGGCTAACCAAAACTCACACTTGGAGAACTTGGCATATAGCTGACTCCGTCGCAGGGTCTCCGACACTATGCGTAAATGAATCGCGTGTTCTTCTTCAGATTGAGAGTATACCAGAATATCGTCAATACAGACGATCACAAACTGGTCACGGCACTCTCTAAAGGTCCTATTCATTAAATCCATGAACACTGATGGTGCATTCATTAGTCCAAACGGCATAACGGTAAACTCATAGTGCCCGTAACGGGTACTAAATGCCGTCTTGGGAATGTCGCACTCCCAAATTCGCAACTGGTAGTAGCCAGACTTAAGATCCAGCTTCGAATACACCGTAGATCCAACTAGCTGATCAAATAAGTCATCGATTCGAGGAATCAGATACTTGTTCTTCTCAGTCAGTTTGTTCAATTCACGGTAGTCGATACAGAGACATAGGCTTCCGTCCTTCTTCACAAAGAGGACCGGAGCACCCCAAGGGGATGAACTTGGGCGTATATAGCCTTGCTCTAGTAACTCCTGTAACTGAACCTTCAGCTCCGCCATCTCCTTTGGCGCATTACGGTATAGAGAGCGTGACACAGACTTGGCACCTGGCACCAACTCTATTGTGAAGTCAATCTCTCGCTGAGGTGGCGCCCTAGGAAGATCTTTAGGAAACACATCTGGATACTCTGAGATAACAGGAACGTCACTCAGTCTGGGCTGAGGCTTTGCAGCCCCAACAAGCACAACACACAATTCTGCGCCCTGCCTAACTGCCTTGACTACTTGGACAGCAAACATCAACGTCTTGCTCGATCCATGCAAACCAGCAAATGTAGTCGCACGCTCGGTATTCTGCCCCAGTGTGGCCTCCTTAGAAGTGCAATCAATGTAGGCATGCTACGCCGACAGCCAGTCCATACCAAAGATCACATCGAACTCCGAAAGCGGTAGCATCAGTGCTTCTAAATAAAAATATTGACTTCCGATTCGTACCTTTACAACACAGCCTTTATCCGCACACATAGAACACCCATTGGGCAGCATCACATCTAACCTTTTCGTTATCACCATCGAAGGCAATCCAAGTTGTCGTATAAAGGCCTCTGATAGAAAGGAATGTGAAGCTCCCATTTCAAACAGTGCTCTCGCCGGAATGTTAAATATTAGGACAAAGCCTAACACACATAAGGTTAACAAGCAATGCACAAGGTATGAAGTATCAAAAGCTACAAAAGCTATAAACTAACACATACCTGTCACCACATCGCTTTGGTTTTTGGCCTCCTGCTAGCCAAGGTTGTATACTCGCGGTTGGGCTGGAGTGTAGTGGGATGCAGACGACTCCGCTGCTTTCCCTTTCTCCGCCGCATAAGCCACAGCTGCCTTTTTTCCGCCACGACAGTCTCGGGCTATATGTCATGGCTTACCACAATTAAAGCAAATGATTGGGCCCCGCCCAATCGTTGCTCCTGAGCCAGCAGATTGAGCTGACCCAGATGGTCTCGCTCTTTTCCTCCATCTGCTTTGCCAGACTTCGCATAGCTCGGTACTTTGAACTCTGGCTTCACCACAGCTAACTCCTTTTTGCTTTGGGACCACTTCATGTCCTTATCCAAGGAACGAGCCATATTGACCAGGGTCATAAACCCTTGCGTCATTGGCCCTGACAGAAGGAACCGCAATTCTTCTCGCAGACCCTCGTAAAACCGATTGGTCTTACGAGCTTCATCTGCAAAAGTTGCGCCTGCGTACCTCCCCAACCGAGTAAACTCGTGCAGATAGTCATCAATCATACTATCACCTTGACTTAGACGGTTGAAATGGTTCTCCATTTCAATCTGTTGAGCAGGTGGGAGATACCTCGCCAAGAACATTCTCGAAAACTCTTCAAAAGAGATGTCCGCCAGCTGCCTTCCTGCTAGCTGATGCAACTCCAACTCGTCCCACCACAGCTGCGCCTCCCCATCAAGAAGAAAGGTTGCTAATATCGCCTTCTGACCTTCTCCGTATCAGTGGCCTTCAAGATCTTTTGCACTCTCGTTAGCCAATCCTCTGCTTGAGTCTGGGTTCCTGCCCCCGAGAACGTCGGACGGTGGAAACTCAGAAAGTGTTATAGCTATTGGTCTGGAGCTCTCTATGCCCTCACCGACACTGGTCTTTCGACCACAGGTGCAGCTGCCACAACTGGCACCGGATCCACCCCAAGGGTAGGAGCTATCCAGGGACATGCCCTCCAGGTTATGCAGTGAACATAGCGAACACCGCTTATGCCACCATCCTCACTGTCTCAGAAGAAGGAGGAGTAGGAACCTCAGCTGGTGCACTACTCGCAGTTGAACGCGGGGGTTGGGACATCCCGCTGCACTTCCAGTCGCCTATAGATGTGTACAAAACACAATTAGCGACTAAGAGATAGCATGGATCAGCAAAGGAACACACACGTTCCATCACAATGCTTCAAACATACTTGTAATTCATTCCTAATGTGGACAATACTGGTGATTTACATGCCTTAACGGCGACGCACACACGTGCCACCACCCCTTAAAAGAATTCGACCACGAATTCAGATGGAAAGGGAACGAGACCCGTAGTTGATACCAATTTGTAGCACCCTCCCTGTTACATAGAATATAGCAGTAGGTCCGGTCGGGACCCCACGCCATATTAAACGAATAGAAGAGCGTGTTACTGAACTGAATTTTAAACAGTTAAGATCATAACCATCTCAGCATACATAGTCACATAACGGAATCATTTAATTTAATAAGACAACACCAGTTCACAACTTGTCCATTTACATATACGAAGAATGAAAATACAACAAGGTTTGTTTATTTAAAAATGTTTACAACAACTAGGTGGCTTCCAAACATCGGCACGCAGGCCGGCCACACATGAAAATAGTAAACAAATTACTTGGCTTTCAAGGGCCAGTAAAGCTCAGCAGCTGGGATTCCGCCCTGCTATTTCCTGCTCGTCTCGTCAGGACCTGTAAGTCACAATCCACCAAACGGTGGGAAAATAAGTAACCGGTTAGCTTTAGCTGACCAAGAATATAACGACCCCACCCCAAGCTCGGGGCGGTGGTGCTCCTTCCCCGCAAGCAAGCAATAGCAATAGCAGCATATATATTTCACAGGTGCGTCTAAGCACCTCATAGAAACAATCATCCAACGGTGACGTCAAGTCGCACGTCATGCGCACTCATGACATGTCATCTTCAAGTCCTTTTTCAACTTGTATGATCCAATTGAGCTAGACCGTACACACAAAGTTCCGGCACTCTTTGAGCTCGACCGTACACACGAAGTTCCGGCACGAACGTTTTGAGCAGATGTAAGGATTCACCTATGCCTGGCCCGGGTTCGGTTCAGCTTGTGCCCGCGCTCATAAAAGTCAGGATTCAACTTTGCCTGACATGGGTTTGTCTTCCCCTTGTGCCCGTCAAACCATAACCTCACAGGGTCATCACCTCAGCCTCAGGGGCTCGTTTAGCAATCCCAAGGATCACTGGCACTAACGCAGGCGCTAAAGCTAGCATCGGGCGCTAGCCAACATAACACCGATCTGTTAGCTCTTTCGGGTATTTCCTGAGGGTAACCTCCAGGACTCCTTGCAGTACATCACAATACCAAGAACCCGAAAACATGCATACGCGGAGTCTTCTCCAGAGTGCAATATAGCATATCAACATCACCATTCCAGACCAACCTGTCCAGAAGGTCTTCACACAGTATGCTTATGCTCGTACTGCCATTCTGGACTCAATATGCAATTACTACGGGGATAACATCGACCCATCGGCAGAAACCTATCCACTGAGATTGATCTGGAGGTAACTTGCTGAACTAGCTTCCTCTCTACGGAGTGGACGATGGCACAAGAACGCAGGTAATCTCCTTCGCAAATTTTCCCTTCGGAACGGCAAACGGATAGCCCCCAATGGATCTCCTTCCTCAAGCTCTCAGCCTACCACTCTTGGAAAGGCAGAGGTTCTCAGAAAAATAAGAAGGAAAGCCGAAAACCATCTCATATATAGTTTTTCGCTACCGCCGGCGCTAGCTACTAGCGCTTGGCGCTAGCCCAGAGTCGGTACAGCTTTACCGCTTAAGGATTCGTCGAGAAACGCTACCGCTAGCGCTAGCGCTGCCTCCTGCGCTATCTTTTTTCGACGAACTTCTCGGGAAATGCCACATTCTTCGAGAAATGCCACATTCATCGATAAGGGACACATTTCTCGGGAAATGCACTATCGCCCGACGCTATCGCTAGCGCACGGTGGTAGCTCATATTCTCCATTCTTCGAGAAAGAACGCACTTCTCGGGATATGAACTAGCTTCTCAGGAAAAACACGGGTTTCTCGGGAAATATACTACTCCCGGCGCTATCACTAGCGCCTGGCGTTAGCTCATTTGCTTTCGAGCACACCCAAATTATTTGCACACGAAACTTGGGGTCTTACAGGTTCCATAAACAACATATCTTTAGGCATTATGTCTTTTGCACGTAGCTCTCTTTTTCTATGTATTGATTTCAATTGTGAGATAAAAGTTCCATTGGTTTGTATTGAGGGGTTTGGGCTATCTCCCACCTTTTTTTTAATAAAATAAAATTGAAATTTTTTTCCTGCAATAAGATTCTTTTAGCAATTTAAAACTCTATTTATTTTTGTGTATGATCTTGTTCATAAATAATAATTTAATTAATTTGATCACTAAAAGTATTTTTTTAGCTGTAAATAGTGTTTTGGACAATAAATATATTTAGTGAACAAAATATTGTTTGTCACTAAAAGACAGATTTCATCTAGTGACAATTACTTTTTATAGTTTAGATTATCATAAATTTCTATTTGTTTTAATTTTTTTACTTATAATGCAAAAAGTTGCGACATTTTTTTTTCTGAAAATGTTATTGTAAAGTTTTTACTACGGTGACATTTTGCAAAAAATATAATGGTATAGTTAATATTTTTCTCGACTTTTTTTATAAAGTGTCACGATAGATCAATTATCTATCATGACGTTTTTTTCCAAAAAAATGTCACGATAGAGCAACTATCAAACGTGACGCTTTTTTTGAAAGCGTCGCTAAGAGCTACGACGACAGCCGCAATCACGACGATTTTGTGACGTTTTTACAAATGTCACGAAAACTATCGCGACGCTTAAAAAATGTCACTAAAGACATAAAAATGCCACCGTATAACGACTTTGTTGTAGTGGATCTTGGTGAAGGTTATGATGTACGTGTCATTCTATGTAATGATATGATGACTCCTGTCACAACCCGCATTTTCTCAATATATAAATATAATGTCAGAGTAAGAGAAAACACGTGTCATGATGTCACCTCAAGCAGGGGACAACTGCAGATGCTTACGCAGTTTTATCTTTACACCATTCATTATAAAAGACATAAATTTTAAGTTTAAAATATAATTAAGTTTGAAGGTTTCAAACACCGTGTCCCTCGGTTTAGTGGATCATTTAGTCCACAACCAAGAAAGTATAAATATTCACAGCGGAAATAACATATTTTACTTTAAGTCGTCCTACATGAACATGAGAACTCAACTAGCAATCTAATTATATGCACTTTCTAGACTTAGTATAGATATAAAAGGAACTTTTACACGTTTCAAAATAGAGTGTTACTAGCTTGAAAAGATGTAATGCATGAAATAATATGCAGCTTTATTTATATAAAAGTACCTACTATACAACATAGCAAAAATCCTTTCCAGAGAGCATTTGCACTAACAACAAATTAACAATAGTAGCATAAATGACAAATACCCTCTAACACAAAAAGAAGATCATGCTGAGGGCGTCAACAAACTGACATGAACCCATAGAAATAAACAATGTCAAAAATACATCAACATCTACCGCTAAGAAGAGGGAAAAGAAAAATAGCCCAAAGGCTGCAAGATCCTGACTTGCTCTAATCAACCGCTACTGGTCCAAACCTGTGGCATCCAAAGGAAAACAGAATGCCTCAGCACAAAGGCAATTCAACAAAAAAGTAAAGAGGGAGAGCTTAGCAAGCTCAAGAGGGTTACCAACCCAACCAGAAAAATCAGTTGTATAACAACAACAGTCTAAGAAACAAAGTATAAGTATCCAAACAGGGAAAACCTTGCATGAACTGCAGTCAAAGTTAAATAATACCATCCATGTAGGAAAAAAGAGTGGTGGGTTGGCTCAAGAAGTGAATCATTAACCCAGCCAAAAGACGGTACTGAGGCGGTGGCTATCTTTCCAACACAACTATCAGACCAAAACATCCAGGGAACAAAAACACTGTAGCGGTGGTTACGCCCACACAACCAAAAGTCTACACGTCCAAGGAAGAAAAATAGGCACTGTGGTGGTGACCACTTGTCCAATTCAACCAACAGTCCAAAAACAACCGACTGGGTGTAGTGATACACAAACATCTTGACCAGACTTGGCACCACAAAAAAATCCATAACATTTACAAGTACAACCTCATAACATATTCATCGAAATCACTCAACGAATCTTAAGAATTCTCAATGAAAACACTACTCATTCGATGAATTACTATAATCATTCGACGAATTCGTTGAATACACTCAACGAATCTACTCTTTACTTCGATGCCATGGAGGAACTTCTCGACGATAGGATCTCAACGGATTCGTCGAGAACACTTGATGAATTCACTTTGCACTCGACGGATTCGTCGTATATACTCGACGGATTTCCTTAATACTCGACGGATTTTACGAATACACTCAAGGAATTTGGCTAAGTTACTCAACTTATTTACATGAAAGGACTCGACGAATCTACAATTCACTCGACGAATTTACTTAGAGACCTAGCTTGTCCACAAGACGAACAACTAACACTCAATGAATTCGTCGATATTACTCGACGAATTCTCACTTAACTGCATGAGTGGTCTCGACAATTTTCACGAGTACACTCGATGAATTCTACTTAACTAAAATCGACGAATTCTGTTATAACCCGAAATTTCAGAGACAAAGAAAGGGAATCCATACAGAAAGATGCTTGTCTAAAACGATAAGGAAGGAAGATGTGTAAAATGAAATGAAAAGAAAGCATGACAAGGGGGAATAGTCCACCACTTGCCTCAAACCTCTTCGAAACCAGACTCTCGAACCCTCCACGACCAAGATCAGCCAAAAGAAAGCTCCTACGAAGAATTTCTGAAGGATTAGAAAGGAAAACAAGGCTTAAATCCAAACACTCCAACACCAAAACCTCACAAAATAGAAAATACTCACCGCACACACGAAGATCTCGACGAGAGATTTCCGAATCTATGCTTAGATAAGGATTTCGTCCACTAGAACTCTCACGGTGGCCGACGAAAGCTTCACAGAAGCTGCGACATTCTCGATCTATCGGCTCTGGTTCGACGGAAATGGTAAGAAAAAAAGATTTAACCCTAAATGTCCAGGATGTAACATCCCGACTTTTATTGGGTCTCTAGACCCTAGTGGACCCAATAAAAGTAAACCCCAAAGGTAGGAAGTAACACGATTAGGGGATACTATGCTAGTAAACTCTGATTTGATCTCTGTCAGTTCCGTCAGACTCGTATGACCAATACGAGTGCAGCAGAATTCATCTCACCCCGATCCGAGGTCGTTTAGGGAAAACGGCCGTTTTGAGCAGCATAGCGCATCACAACTACACTATTGTGGAATAGTGACCAAACATACTCTGATTTGACTTCCGTCAGTTCCGTTAGACTCGTATGACAAATACGAGCGCAATGGAATTTGTTGCACCCTAATCAGAGGTCGTTTAAGGAAAATGACCATTTTGAGTAGCGTAGCGCTTCACAACCACACTATTGTGGAATAGTGACCAAGCGTACTCTAATTTGACTTCCGTCAGTTCCGTCAGACTCGTATAGTCCATACAAGAGACATGGACCTCGTTGCACTCTGATCCAAGGTCATACGGGAAATATGTCCATTTTAGGTTATGCAAACCGCCCCGGCATAACGTACGAAATGTGAATCACACAAACCCGGGATCGACCCCAGTAAATCTTAATGGACCCCCGGGACTATGGGGGACCACACCATAAGTTGACATTTGTCATCCCCCCCCCCAAGCTTGATTTTCTTGGAAAGGAAAAGAGGGGGGAGAAGAAGGACTCCTCTCATAAGGAGAGGAGGGCTGCCCATGGGTGGGCAGCCCCTAGGGTATTGGAGGGGAGGGGGGATATCTCCCCCAATCCACCCTCCCTTTAGTCCTACATCGGGAATAAAGGGAGGGAGGCCCCCTCCTCCCCTATAAAGGGGACCCGACACCCCCTTGTCAAAGCACACCTCCCAGCCACCTCCCCCTCCCTTGCCGGCCCGCCACCTCGCCGGAGAAACCTCCCTCGAAACCACCACCGTCGTCCCTCCAATGTCGGGCGGTCATCCTCTTCCCAAGCCCCCCCCCCCCCCCCTTATGCAGGTGGAACCCTTCTCCTTCCCCTTCCCACCTCCCAGAGGCAAGTCGGCCGCCCCCCGTCGTCGGAGCACCGCCAGCCCCACACCGAGCCTTGCCTAGGCTCGGGTAGGGGCTTACCGTGAAAGCCGCACCCCAATGCTGGTGTTGTCACTGGGGGAGCAGGTCCCCACCTGGGGACCTCGACTATGATGAGGAAAGCCGGCAGGGCCGCCGGAGAACGCGCCTCCGGCGGCACCCGCGTGCTCCTCCCCACTCCTTATTTTCCTATACGGGATCGACGCCCACCCTCGGTGTCGGCCGGCGGTGCCTGGCCCCCGGACCACCACCGGAGGTAAGCCCCTCCCCCAGCAACCCATCCGGGGGTGGGGGAAAGCTCTCCCGGCGGGAGAGGTGGCGCGCCGCTGGCCTGCATGGCCCATGCAGGCTGCGCCACCGCCCCCGCCCCCGTTTCTCGTTTAAATTCGGGGGTGGCCGGCGGCGCCAGACCGCCGGACCACTATCAGAGTGGTCGTCGGCCCCTGGTGAACCGGTCGGGGGTAGCGTCGGCGCCAGCGGGCCGCTGCCCGGCGGTGGCAGCGGCCGCCACCCGCGGCAACCCCGTGATTAACGGGGGCCTTCTGATCTCCACGATGAGATCGGACGGCCCCTGTAATCCTGTTTCCCGCCCCCTCCTCAAATTGAGTGCCCCCACAACGAATCTGCTGCAGATCCACTGTGGGGACCTCAGATCCCTCTCAAATCCTCTAACCGCGGACCACTCTTAGCAAACCTTTTTTGAATTTTCTTAGGCTAATCTAGGCCCCTGTGACAAAAACTTCCAACATGAAAATTGTTCCCCACCCAGAGGGGCACCTCCACTAATTTTTTGAGATTCTTAGGTGGAGTTTTGCTTTTTTTAAATGCCTATACAAGACTTCTTTAAAGAAATTAAAGACCCAAATGACTTTGGAAAATTCCCCAAAAATTATAGGCTCAAATTTAGGCTATTATACAACTACTATCAAAATTTGGATATTTTATCTATTAGTTTGATAATTTTAAGAACCTAAATAAGATTTCTACGAGCAAAATAACCTCCTAAATTGGACGGCAATAATTGGGATAATCTTGCGGGCCCTCGGCGCATCATTATAACTACATAATGAAATTAAGCGAGTCGGGCAAGGATAATCGGTAAGCCCGCCGATTTCGGCAAGGAATCGACTAAATTAAAAGTATTGAAACGCGCAATCGGGTCGCAATCGCGAGGCGACATTCCTAAATCAGTAATGACATGAAAACTAAAGGGTGAACCCAAGACACACTGAAATAAGGAATCTCATAAAATATAAGTCGGCCCCGATCGATAACTAAAATAAACAAGCTCCTATGATTGGAGAAGAGACTCCTATGAACGAGGACAGAACAGAATTTTTTCCTATAAACGGAGAAGAGGCCTCTATGAACGGGAAAGAACAGAATTTCTCCTAAAACGGAGACGACACTGAAGCCTCCTGATATGGAGTGATTGTACTACTAACCCATATTTTCTTTTAATGCTCCAGTCTCGTACTGGTCCTGCATTTACTTTCTACAATTATTCTTTTAATGCTCCAATCTCGTACTGGTCCTGCATTTACTTTCTGCAATTATTCTTTTAATGCTCAAGTCTCGTACTAGTCCTGCATTTACTTTCTGCAATTATTCTTTTAATGCTCCAGTCTCGTACTGGTCCTTCAATTATTCTTTCAAGTACTCATATCTCGCACTGGTCACTTTATTTGCTTTCTGTTCGTTCATTTCCAGTAATCCAGGCTCGCACTGGTCACTTTATTTGCTTTCTGTTCATTCCTTTCGATACTCCAGTCTTGTACTGGTCCCGTTAATTTGGCCCTGGCCTTCGGCCTTCATACTGTTAAGTGTTTTATTACTCAGCACTGTTGTTTACTTTGCTCTATTTTATACAAACCCCGGGTCCCGTGCTAGATAGCGGTTATTTCTATGCTACTATAAGATCTTAGTTGGGGATAACCAAGAGTTGAGTTCGTCCTCGAAGGGTTAGTCCTAAATAAGATGCCCCACTTCCGAAGCGTCTCCCGGCCAAAATTCGTTTAGCCGGTTGAGTCAAGGGAACCGCGGTGGACCTGGAGTAGTCGTTCTTTCTGTAAATTATTTGCAAATTGCTTGGTTTGGAAGTGGCGGGTCAGTCACGTCCGCAGACCGTTCGTACCGGTGCGGGAGAGATGACGACTCATGCCGACAGGGAGGTGTGCACCGCGGGTTATCACCACTTCGAACCCGCTGTTTTGCCTCCACTAGTCGGCCTAAATCTCAGAATCATCGGATGTCGCTCACATCCAATTAGTACACCAAGTTGTACGAGAGGGCCTGGTGATACGGTACGACTACACTCAGAAGTGGCAGGACTGGCCACTGTCACCGACGGCCACATCGGTGAGGCCAGCGGGGTTCGCTACCCTGCTGGAAGAAAAGCGGTCTAAACTGTATCAACACAGGGTTGTGAGTGTCAACGGTTTGAATACCTAGTGTGAATGCAAGATTAATTTGTTAACATTGCTATAAACTACATTCTCCCCACTGCTGTACTGAAAATTATGTCTGGTAGGCCCTATTGATATATTTATATATACCTGCTGCTAACCTTTCCTTGCTTCGGCTATTTACTTTAGTACTTTAGCCCGCCCCTAGGATACGGATCCGGGGAGGGAATGCATTTCCACTTAGATCTGTAACTAACATATATTCTTATAACCATTCACCGGAGACGGGACAGCGCAAAGCCCCCGCACTGCCGGATGACTTACCAGCCCTAGAGATTGCCCGATCAGACACTCTAGCCTCGCCCCCAGTCTTCTTTGACGTGAGTCCTAGAGTCTAGGGCTAAATAAGGAGTCTTTTGATGTACCTGTTGTATCCCACGAGGAGTTTTGTGTAAACAGTAGGCTACGGCCTTTTCAGTTAGATATATATATAACCATTACTTTCCTGAATTCTGCTTCCGCTGTATGACTCTAATGTATGTGATGATTCTTGTGCTTGATATGGCGATCGCTTAGCACTTGATAGGGTGGGTCATCGCCACTCGGGAAGCGCTAGGTGGCCGACTTGGGCAGTAAGACCCCCTCTCCCTGAACTGGGTTCAGTTTGGGGGGCTTACAAATGGATCAGAGCTACCACGATCCGACCACATGGGGTAGTCTTTCGATCCTCCCTTCCCAGGTTTCAATTCGTGGTTCGGGACGAACCACACAGTGGAAGCCTTGTGGACCTTAGGTTTAAGGTTTAAGGATCCTAGATTGCACAGTAGTACACCCACACGCTTTCCGCTTCTGTTTCAGCCAGTTCTGCAAAATTTCCATACTTTTGCAAATACTGATGTTAGTCTGTTACTTCTCCAAACACTGGAGTCCAGTAATGGAAGATCTTCCTCTAGGGATCAATACCATCCTACCACTCCACCACCAGCCCCGTCCGCTCCAGCTGCAGCCCCTTTTACCGAGACTGACCTGGGACGGACGCTGACAGCTTTGTTGGCCACCTTCCAGACAGCCATCCACGGCCACCCCAGCAGGCCACCGTGCCCACTGACCTTCTGACAACCTTTCGGGGGCTAAGGCCTCCTATCTTCCGAGGTACTGAGTCTGCCATGCACGAGACTGGAGAGGGTAGAGAAGCTTCCAGTTGGAATGATGTGCCCCGTTGTGGCCGCAGTGTCCTTAGTAGTGACTTTTCTGGAGGGCTATGCACGAAACTGGTGGAGGGAAGCCAGCCGCTCCACATTTAAAGGGCGACCACTCAGCACGATCCTATGGGGAGAGTTCTACGAGGCCTTCCTGGAGCACTTCATCTCAGACGCTGACCGAATTGCTCTCCAGGAGCGATTCTTGCACATCCGACAGGGAGAGAGGACTGTGCCAGAGTACTAGCGAGAGTTCATTCACTTAGCCTATTTCGTTGGGACTTTGGAGGCTATAGATAGAGTCAGGGATGCTAGATTCTATCGAGGATTACGAGATGACCTCCGACAGTCATTGATCATGATCTCACAGTCGACCTTCCTCACGATCGCTACACACGCTGCAGTACTAGAGATGGACCAGAGGATGGTGGCCCAGCAATGAAGAGGACATATGGATGTTCCCCAGACTCAGGGCCGAGAGAGATAAGAGTAGGCCCTCGCAGGTAGGACCGAGATAGGAGATAGCGTCACCTCCATCATACATACAGGCAGGCACCCCAGCCCAAACCAGCTCCAGCACCTCAGCCCGCCCCAGCCGCACGACGAGATGTTCCCTTTGTAGGGAACTGCTTCCTTTGCCAGCAGCCTGGGCACATTCGAGCTTTCTTCCCTCAGGCTATAGGTAGGCCTGACTTAGGAGCAGTGCAGGGAGCAGCAGAGAGGGGACGAGGATGAGGAGGTCGCAGAGGACGACCTACAGGCAGGAGGGACCAGGCCAGACAGGGCAGAGCAGCACCACTTGAGGCTTACGCATTAGATCTTTAGCATGGACCTGCACCAGACGTAGTGATAGTTATATATTTTTGTTAGCGATGTTATACTGAGATGATAGGATCTAGTAGAGATATGTGATATAGCCTTTTTGTTTAGACTATGTAGTTACTCCTCCTGTATATCTGTAAAGAGCATCTAATCATAGTATATGTATATATGTTACCTGGTTTACTTTTGGTAGAAGGTCACACCACTAAAACGCTATTCGATACCGGGGCCACACATTCCTTCGTCTCTCTGGATGTCATCGCAGACAAAGGAAACATTGTACGATCGTCTAGAATATCAATACAAATATGACTCCTGGACGGATCAGACATGATTTCCACAGAGAAGTGTTCTTTCCAGGCAATGTTAGGGGACATGGAATTCGAAATCTTCGCGACTATCTAGCAATAACTGGATTCGACATCATCCTAAAAATGGACTGGTTGGCCGAGCACAACGCCCAAATCAACTGCTCGACCCGAGAGATCAATCTCCAGAACCCAAATGAGCAATCTATCATTCTGGCAGGTATACCATCTGTCACCCGCATCGTTCTAAAGTCCGTCCGAACAGTGAAAGCAGTCCGACGAAAGGAGGAGATGTATTTGATCTACTTCTAAATGGAGTACAAGACGCAAGTACTCACTAAAGTGCCTGTAATCCAAGACTTCCCAGACGCCTTTCCTGAATCCCTTCCAGGGTTGCCCCCGCAATGAGAAGTGGACTTCCAGATTGAACTGACCCACGGAGCCCGACCAGTGTCCCGAGCACCTTACTGGATGAACCCGAAGGAACTGGCCGAGCTCAAAATACAATTACAGGAGCTAATTGATGCATGTTTTGTTCGTCCAACACCTCACCCTGGGGAGCCCCTGTACTGTTCATCAAGAAGAAGGATGGATCAGTACGTTTGTGCATCGACTACAGAGAACTAAACAAACTCACTATCCGAAAACACCTATCCACTCGCTAGGATAGATAAATTATTCGATCAATTGCAAGGAGCGCCCGTCTTCTCCAAAATGGACTTAAGGTTCGACTACTACAAACTTCGAGTGCGTGAGGAGGACATCCCCAAAACAGCCTTCAGCTCCCGCTACGGGCTCTACGAATTTATGGTAATGCCGTTTGGGCTGACCAATGCCCCGTCTGCCTTTTATGGCCCTAATGAACAAGGTATTCGAACCCTTCCTGGACCACTTTGTGATAGTGTTCATAGACGACATACTCATCTACTCGAAGAATAAGACAGACCATTCCAGGCACCTCCACATGGTGTTACTCAAGTTGCGGGAACACTCGCTCTTCGCCAAATTCAGTAAGTGTGAATTCTGGATGGAAGAAGTCGGATTCCTTGGGCACATGATCAACAAAAATGGGGTAGCAGTAGACCATGCCAAAGTACAAGCAGTGCGAGACTGGCCACCACTTAAATCAGTGGCAGATATCAGGAGCTTCCTTGGTCTCGCCGGCTACTACCGCAAGTTCGTGGAATGTTTTTCTAAGATAGCTTTACCCCTCACCACCCTCACCAAGAAGGATACAATGTTTCAATGGACATCCGAATGCGAAGCAGCGTTCGTGGAGATAAAGAACCGGCTAACATCTGCTCCGATCCTGACCCTCCCCTCAGGCACTGAGGGCTTCCAAATCTACACCGACGCATCGCTAAATGGGTTGGGAGTCGTGTTAATGCAACACGACAGTGTAGTCGCCTACGCATCACGACAATTGAAGCCACACGAGTTAAACTATGCAACCCATGATCTAGAGCTGGGTGTTGTGGTGTTCGCGCTAAAAGTCTAGAGGCATTACCAATACGGGATAAGATGCGAAATCTTCTTCGACCACAAGAGCCTCAAATACATCTTCACCCGGAAGGAGCTAAATCTTCGACAACGCCGGTGGTTGGAATTCCTTTGAGATTATGACTTCGCCCTCCAATACCACCCCGGCAAAGCAAATAAGGTTGCAGATGCCCTAAGTCGGCAACCTCCGATGACCGGGAATTGGCTAGAGATGATACCATAAGAGTTAGTCAAGTCCTTGGCAGACTTGGACATCATCCTCATCACCCGCAGAAACCCGATGGACTACCAAGCCCAACTATATTGGATGGAGATACAGTGCAATATTAGGGACAGGATACGAGAGGCGCAGAAGATCGACGCTGATGCGACTCCAATTATCCAGATCTTACAACATGGCGTGCAGGAAAACTATAATTTATACGATGACATTCTACAGTACAAGCATCGTATATTCATCCCCTCTGTCGAAGGAATCCGGGAAGAGATACTCCGCGAAGCACATCAATCGAGATATTCAATACACCCGGGAGTAGTAAAAATGTATACAGATTTACGAAGAACGCTATACTGTCCAGGTATGAAAAAAGACATCACCAATTATGTAGCGCACTGCTAGACCTGTCAGATGTTCAAGGCAGAATGTCGCAGTCCAGGAGATCTACTACATCCCCTACCCATACCCGAATGGAAATTTGAAGATATCTTCAAGGACTTTGTGCATGGCTTGCCCTGATCTCGTGCAGGAAACAACTCAATATGGGTCGTGGTGGCTCGCCTCACAAAGGTGGCCTGTTTTATCCCAAACCGCCAAGGTGACGAGGTCGATATCTTAGCCCGACTCTTTATAGAGCAAGTGGTCCGATTTCATGGGGGTACCCAAGTCGATCGTATCTGATCGCGACGGATGCTTCACTTAGAAGGAATGGAGAAGAGTCCAAGCATATCTGGGAACCAGATTGGCATTCAGTACCGCGTTCCATCCTCAAATAGGCGGGCAAACAAAAAGGACGAATTGAACAATGGAAGACCTCCTCCGACTATGCATAGTGGAACACAACGAACCTTGCGAGCAGGTACTGCCCTTAGTAGAGTTTTCATACAATAACAACTTTCAAGCAAGCATTAAGATAACACCATACGAGGCCCTCTACGGAAGACGCTGCCGAACACCGTTATCATGGGCACAGGATGAGGACCCAGAAGCTTTAGGTGTCACATACATAGACGACACCACATCGGCTATAAGGTTAATCCGAGATCGAATGCTAGAAGTGCAGATTCGCCAAGCAAAATACTACGACACACATCATCGACCGGTGGAATTCAACGTGGGAGATATGGTATTCCTGAAGATTAAACCGATGCATGGGATCTCCCGAATAAAGAAGCAGAAAAAGCTGGATCCCACTACCTAGGCCCGTATCAAGTCATTGATAGAATAGGCCATGTTGCCTATAGACTGGCCCTGGCAACTGAATTAGGAAATCTTCACGACGTATTCACGTCTCCTCACTAAGATGTGTCCTTCGCCAACCAGAGCAACATCTTTCTACGCCACCAGCATCAGTGCAATCTGACAGATCCGTCCAACTCGAACCAGTGAAGATAGTAGATTCCAAGATCAAAGAACTGCGAAACAAGACGATCACGATGGTCAAGATCTTATGGTCAAACTGTGGACATGGGAAGTTTACCTGGGAACCAGAAACATTTGTTCGGGAAAGATACCCGACACTCTTTCTCCAGGTATGTTGATGAGTAGAATTTATACCTCTTTTTAATGTATAATTTAGTATAATATTTATTATAAATTAGTAATATATTTCGTATTTTCGTTTATAAATCGTTTGTTTTATATTTTGATCACATATTTATTTTTATTTCCATTTTGTTGGAAAAATGTCGCGACCGCGCTCATGGCGTTGAAAAATGAAGTATTCACTGAAGTTGCCGCGTTGGCCGTGCCCATTCGAGCCGCACTCGTCCAAATAATTTCATGTCGTCGTAACGTCCGCTTCGCCGCGCCATCTTCCAAGCTACACCAGTCCAAAAAATTAACTCTGCTTCGCCGCGCCATCTTCGCCAATCCATGCAACATGGTCATGGACCTCGTCAAAGCTACATACTCGTCGCGACGCAATCGCCGCCCCCTTTGCATTTAGCCGCCACCTCCCAATTCATGCAAATATTTCCTCCAACATTGCCAACCCATGCATTCCATTCAACGTGAAACCATGCAGCATGCATGCCACCTCATCAAGTTTATTAATATTGTTGTCATATTAATCACCGCCACCTATTTTCATATATTCCCTCCATATAATATTGCCTTCTATATTCATTAAATGCCTCCCCTCTCCATTTGATTTCTATGACCGTACCCCTTCCTCTTCCAATACTGCCACCTCCTTTTTACAACCACTTCATTGCTATGGCCCACCACATTTCACTCTTCATTTTAATTTAATGTCGCTACCTTCATTCATGCAATTGCCGTGAGAGCCAATTCCTCCCCCCATATTCATCTCCCCTCTTGAATGCTAATACATGACAACCCTTCACATTCTCCCTAATTCATCCTCTCATTCCTCTATAAATAGAGGTCTAACTCTTCATATGGAGACCAGGCTCTCTTCCCCTGCCCATTTGGGTAGGTTTGCTCTTCCATTTTCTGTATTTTTATTTCAAGTTGTTCTTATTTCATGTTTTTTTATTTTAAGCAATGTTCTTATTTCATGTATTCTCCTTTTCATTATGAAATGATAATTTAGTTTATTTTCCAGCAATATCTTGTTCTTATTTCTTTTTATTTTTCATGCCCTTTTTATTTCATAGCAAGTTGTTATAATATTAATTTAGTCTTGATCATTGCAAACGTTGAGTGAAATTATCTTTCTTTTTATAATCGTTCTTTTCCACCTTCGATTTATTTGTGATTTATATCGGGTTCATATGTCGATGTGTGGACTTTCGTATCTGATTCTGTATTCTAGTTAGTCGAGAGGCTCATGCGTACGAATTGATCGCTCACAAATAAAAAAGAGTAGAACGCAATCCTCGAGAGAGGATGATGTTACCCTTCCGGATTGGAGTAAAAGCCAATAGCGAGATTCACCTCGTTAAAGCGAGTTTTAGGGGTTTCGATTATAGAACGAGAGTTCGGTCGATCAACCTAATCTCAGGTGGGTGTATTCCTCGAGAGAGGTGCGTTCATAAATCGGAAATCTTCACGGTCAAGGATCATATTAGACGATTATAAATTATTATGTTTCAAGGGTTGTTCTGATCAAGTTAGTTTTTTCTATTTTTGTATTTTCATCACTCTTATAATTTCTCATAAAATTTTCGTCCGATAAAATAATAGTTGCTTTCTCAAAGTAGAAGTACTCGACAGACCTGAGTTTTAATACGACTTTGATATTCTTTATATCTTATGCTATATTTCGATAGGTACACTTACCTTAATCGAGTATAAATTGGAGAACACAAATCTCTCTATCAAGTTTTTGCTAAAAAAAACTCTTAAATGCAAAAAAAAAATATAAAATCCAAAAATTTAAATTTTGCTTTTATTTCCTTTTTTGAGCCCTTTAAAATTTTAAAATCACAAAAAAATTAGAAAAGTAAAAATAAAAAAAAATTAGAAAACTCTTAAATGCAAAAAGAAATTGTATCATATTTTTATGCTATTTTCTTATCTAGTATTTATAGCTTATAAGAAATTCCCAAAAAAGATCATATTCAAAATTCCAAAAAATATGAAAATCATTAAAAAAAAATCCAAAAATATAATGAACCCTTGCTTAGTTCTTTGCTATTTTCAGAAATTAAGTTTGAGTTTATTTATAAATATTTTTACTATTTTTGGTTGGCTAATCTTTTATTTCATCATAGTTTGTTAGATTTAATTTTTAGGTGATTTAGTTTTAAGATCTTATGATTTTAATTTGATTTGAGTAATTTATTTAACAACTTTTTCTCTTATATTTCAAGTAGCTTCATTTTGTAGTAGTTTTGCTTAACATCTTTGGATTTTAATTATGTTTACCTCGTGCTTTTAGATTCTTAGGAAATTTTAAGCTACTATAGTTGCTCTCTAAATATTTTGGTTTACAATCTATCATTTGTTTAGCCTTTTTAACCCCTTAGCATTCCCTTATCTTTTTTTTTTAAATTTTATTGTTAGATCATATGTCACGGGAATAAGAAGATGTTAGTTTCTTATTCCTTGGTAAACATATGCAACCCCAAACAAAATTGATGAAGAGGAAAAAAGTGCTTATATGTCGTGGAAAATGATTTGATAATAGACTATCATTTTTTGGTAAACATATAAAAATAATAAAAGAAAAAAATGAGTGGGGTTTGAGGATAAAATTCAACACCTCCAATCAAAGACCTCTTCATATCCATTGTCTCCTCCAAAACCCTTTAGCCAATATTATTGTCTTAGATTTAAATTAAAATATTGGGAGAGCATAAATAGTAGGTTGCATTTTTCCTTAAGTTTCTTTTAAGTTATGGTTTTGTAATTTTAATTTAACCTTGTTTGCAAATATCTCAATTTCGAAATGCTACTTAAAATATTTTGAGAAATTTTTGGCTAAATATTTTCTCTTTTCATGTTAATTTCATAATTTAGGACTTTTTACTTAAATCCCTAAGTTTTTTTTAACTTTCTTTTGATTTAATAATTTTTTAGTTTAATTGAAAATTTTATTTATGACTTATAAATATTTCTCATTATTTTGCTCTGGAATAGCAAAAACTCAAGTGTAGAGGTGTTTGATGAGTAGAATTTATACCTATTTTTAATGTATAATTTAGTATAATATTTATTATAAATTAGTAATATATTTAGTATTTTCGTTTATAAATCGTTTGTTTTATGTTTTGATCACATACTTATTTTTATTTCTATTTTGTAGGAAAAATGTCGCGAACGCGCTCATGGCGTTGAAAAATGAAGTATTCACTGAAGTTGCCGCGTTGGCCGCGCCCGTTCGAGCCGCACTCGTCCAAATAATTTCATGTCGTCGTAACGTCCGCTTCGCCGCGCCATCTTCCAAGCTACATCAGTCCAAAAAATTAACTCTGCTTCGCCGCGCCATCTTCGCCAATCCATGCAACATGGTCACGCACCTCGTCAAAGCTACATACTCGCCGCGACGCAATCGCCGCCACCTTTGCATTTAGCCGCCACCTCCCAATTCTTGCAAATATTTCCTCCAACATGGCCGACCCATGCATTACATTCAACGTGAAACCATGCAGCATGCACACCACCTCATCAAGTTTATTAATATTGCTGTCATATTAATCACCACCACCTATTTTCATATATTCCCTCTGTTGGGGAAATGATTTATCTTAACCCCTAAAAATGAGTAGAATATAAATTCTAAGAATGAAAAATTAGTCTAAGTAAATATGCGTCGAATAGTATTCGACGCAACGTCGAAGTGTAGTCGACGTTCCTCTCAGAATAAGTCGAAGTAACTCTAAACAGAATTCGACGTAACCTATGTCGACATAACTCTAACTTCTAGTCGACGTATCTAGTGAAGTCGACGCACCTTCCATATTCTCCTCTCGACGTCCAACCAATCTGAAATCGACGCTTCCGTCGAATAGTAATCGACGCACGTCGATTTCTATGTCAAATTCAAAACACGCCAGATCTCTTTTCTTCTTTCTGTAGATCTGATTCTTATGGAATTATATTATTCTTTTATAGTCGTTCTGAACCAGTCTTTCCTTCTAATTGATTCTTGGCTAAATTGATTAAGTTTATTATGGATATTATTTGAAATCAGAATGATCTCTTTCCTTCTACAGAAATATTGATTATGGAATCTTTTCTCTCTTACTATTTCTCTGACTGCTAATTGATTATTCTCCTATAGTATTCTTTGAATAAATAGAGCTATAAATAAGAGGAAAATCGGCAGAGAAGCAAATGAGGTGATCCACTCCATACATTTGAAATAGAGGAAAAGCTCCCAAGAGAAAAGTGAGAAAAACTGAGAAAAGTGAATGTATGCTGCAGCAAACAACAAGCCTTCTTCTTCTCCTTCTTCTGAGATCATACTGCTGCAATTTCTGAAACCTCTCACTGAAAGAGAAAAAGGCCTACAATCTCCTTCTCACTATAGAAGAGAGATTTCATTCACTATACTTGTGCTTCTAATCTTCTGGCTAGGAAGAATATTCTTTCTTGCTTCAATTGTTTCTCTTCTATTTCTTCTTCTATTTTTATTTCATTTTCAAACTGTGTAAAAGAGTTTTTAGAATCTCTCTTCAAAAAATTCAGTTGTACTGGTTCTAAGAGTCTCCTTATCAAAAGACTCAGGCTGGTTCTAAGAGTCTCCTTATCAAAAGACTCAGGCTGGTTCTAAGAGTCTCCTTATCAAAAGACTCAGTGCAAGATAGTGAATTCCTACCAAGGGGGTAGAAGAGTGGACTACCCAAAGTTTGGGAAACCACTATATTTCTTTGTGTTGTGCTGTGACTTTCTTTTTGATATTTCTTTTGCTTAATTCTTGTTGGTGTGTGGGAAGCTTAAATCTGTGATTATTACACTTATATATATATATATATATTTGTTAACTTTGCACGAAGTATTTTTAAATCTTTATTCACTCCCCCCTCTAGAGAATTCTAGTGAGGTTAACTGAGCACTTTCAATTGGTATCAGAGGGAGGTTGATCAAAAAGGGGTAACTCCTTGATCAAAAAGATCATACCTCATACATATATATATTTCTAAAAACTATTTTTCACATGACACAAATAAAAGATTATTCTTCCACCAGACCACCAATTTGCAACCTTAAAAAGTTTGCACTTTGGAAAACAAGAATTAGGATCTATATGAATTCTATTGATGAAGATTTGTTTAATATTATTTTGATAGGTCCTCCCAAGCCCTGTAGAAAGGACTCAAGTGGTAAAATGACTCAAACACTTGTCCCAAGGGCTGAGTGGACAGTTGAAGAAAAGAAGGCAGGAACAAGTGATGCAAAAGATGTGAACATTCTTGTCTCAACCCTCTCAGATGAAATCTTTCAAAGGGTTGTTGACTGTGAATTAGCCAAAGAAATCTGGGAGGCTCTTACAAAGATGGTAGAAGGAAGTGCTGATGAAAGGAAAGATAGGAAGGCTCTATTGATCTCCCAATATGAGAACTTCCAAAAGAAGAATGAAGAAAGTATATTTGAGATGTATGACAGATTCAGTCTGATCATCAATCAATTAAGAAACTTGGACAGAGAGATCTATCTCACAGAGATCATTGACAAAATATTAATGAGTCTCCCAAGTTCATGGGACTCAAGAATATAGGCAATAAGAGATACAAGAGGACAAAAGGAAATCTCAACAGATGCTCTCTTAGGAAAACTTAAATCCTATGAGCAACTACTGAAAACCAGAGAAGAGAAGGAAAGAAGGGAAAACACTCCAACCTCTTCAAAAGATAGAAACATTGCATTAAAAGCAACAGAAGAAGAAACCTCTGTTACTGAAGAAGAACTATTCAGCCTCCTGGCCAGAAGATTCAAGAAATGGGTCAGGCCAGATGGGTCTAGAAGGAAAGAGTCAAAACCAAGGTATGATAAGACTCCTTACAAAGATATTGTTCGTTATTCCTGCAGGAAAACTGGACATATTGCTCCAGATGTCCAGAAAATGCTGAGAAAAAGAAAGATCTGAAAAAGAAAGATCTCAAGAAAAGGGGGAAGAAGAAAGAAAGTGGCTTCATTGCAGAAGCTTGGAGTGAGACAGATTCTGAAGACAGCACTTCATCTAAAAGTGACAATGAAGAGTCTAAGCAAGAAGACCTATGCTTAATGGCTCTTGGAAGCACAGAAGAAGAATGTGTTGCTGAATCATGGAGTTAAACAGGATCAGAAGGAAGCATCTCTTCAACAGCAAAAGCAAATAGCCTTATTCTCATAGAGGAATATGAGGATAAGGGAAAGGTAAGCATTTTTGATGAAATAGATTTTCTCTGTGAAGATTTCAAAAATGATTTTAAGGGATTCTGCTTAGATCAACTAAAAGCTGAACAAGAAATTAAGAATCTAAAAGAACAAATTAATATGAGAAAGATAGAGGATACATGTTCAAAAAATTATGAACTAAGGTGTAAAATCTATAAAATAGAAAAGGAAACAGAAAGTGCTAAAATGGAAAATTAACTCCTTAAGAATAAAGTATCCCAGGCAAAAGCTTTTGAAGAATCTATAAAAATCAGAAGCCAAACACTTAAAGAAATCACTGATAAACAAACAATAAGATATAAAATTTGGGGCTAGGGGCTGATCCTTCAACTAGTTCAATACCATCTGCCAAACCTGCTTGGATGAGCCCTGTTAAATTTACTAAACCTATCAAATCAACAAACTTAGAAGGAGAATCACAAAATAAAGAAGACCTCACCTTCAAAGAGATAAACCACTTTTATGAATCATCATCATACCATTCAGAAGAAGACTCACAAATTCATTCTGAGAAGGCAACTAGGCCAAAAGAAACAATTCATAAAGAAATAAATCTCCCACCAGAAAAAGGGAAAAATAAAATCTGTGAAAGACACAATTGCGTCGATTTCATATCGACGTATGAATGATAATACGTCGAATTCTAATCGACGCAATCTCTCAGATGCTTCGACGTCAAATCGACGCATGAATAAAATTACGTCGACTTACAATCGACGCAACTATTTCCATGCATCAATTCCAGATCAACGCCATCTAGAGAAAGTGCCGAATATATATCGATGCAACTCTCAACATACGTCGAATAGATATCGACGCATAAAACCTCAGACCAACTTAAATACAGGACATAGCTATTCTTCAAAAACTTTCTATCTTAACCCCCATTCAGGACCCTTTCATCCTGATCAAAACTTTTACCCTAATCAAAACTTTTATCATGATCAAAACTTCTATCCTAATCAAAACTCTTATCCTAATCAAAAATTTTATCCTAATCAACAACTCTATCCTAATCAACATCTCTATCCCTCTCTAAACTTAAATTCCCATAATCTAAAGACAATTAAATGTTATATATGTAATAAAATTGGCCACACTGCCAAACAATGTTGGTATAATCAATCCAATTGTTTATAAAATAAGTCCAAGGGTGACTTAGAAAACCTTAGGATTAGGAAGAAATAATCACTCAAGAAAAACCTGGAATTTTCAGACAAAGTAAAAGTCACGTCGATCTCTTAATCGACGCATACCTCGATAGGAAACCCTATCAGACTATACCGACGCATGCATCGACTTCCACTCGACGCAATGTCGACTTCATGAAAAAGAGCGACAATACTAAAATATTTTCAGTCACATCTACTGTTGTACCGAATAAACCTCGAGTTGTGTCTCATGTCGACGTTTCACCTGACTTAAATAGACTCTTCAGTTAAAATTCAGCACGCTCCTTGCATCTCTCATCCTTCTCATTTCTCAGTCCAGCCATCTCTTCCTCTCTCTCACTGACCTAAATGGATCCCAAGATCAACTCTGGTTTCGATATTGATCTTGAATCCTTCCAAGCCGCCATCGAAAACTATAAGAGCATCATAGCTCTCTTCACTGAAGCTGGTTTAGACAAACTCATTTCCACAAGATGCAGACTCCAAGAGACAGAACTCACTGAGTTAATGAATCATGTTCAGATATCTGAGCAAGGAGAGATCACAGGAACACTCTATGAGACACCTGTCTCAATCTCTGCAGAACACCTTATGGACACTTTTGATCTTCCATCAGGTACATACCAATACTATCCTTGTTCAAATCAAAAAGGGGAAGCAAATTATTTTCTAAAAATAACTAAATAAATCTCCATCATCATTCCCTTATCATGTACATGCAAACCCTCCTTGGCTAAGAAGGTCAACTTCACTCCCTTACTATCATCATTCACATGCTACACAAATTCATTCCCTTATCATCATTCCCTTACTATTTCTCAACTTCACTCCTCCATCATGCACATGAAAACCCAAATAGATAGGGTCAATGCCTCTGTGCAAAGCTTGAAGTCCTCTGTCTCTTCCTCTAAAGTGACCAAGTCTTTCTTAACCTCCTTAGCTTAGAAGGTCAAGAAGGGGGAGAAATTAGATGAAGAGCAGCTCTCAAGTCACAAATCTCTCTCACACAAGTCCCTTCCTACTTCAAAATCTGATAGTCTTGCACTGCTTAAGACAATTGGGAATGAATTAGTACCAGAGCTACATACTGAGGAAAAGATAACAGATGTACTCTCTATAGCAAGAGAAGCTACACAACAAGTAGTTCTCTTTCAAGGGGAGGCTAGCAGAGCAGAGAGAGAAGTTGAAAAGGAAACTAATGTAGAAAAAAAAACTGAAGAGGCAGAAGTATAAGAAAAGGAAGTTCCATCTCAGGGGGAGCAAACTTCTGTGACTCAGGGGGAGCTGAGTGAATCACCTGTTACTGAGAAGGAGCAACCCACTTCTCTAAAAACTTTAGTATTCACTAGGAAAAGAAAAACTCCTCCTATCCCTCCTGAGTGATGTGTTGAACAATGTTGATATACTCTTTCCTCCATGCTTAAATACTGTTTATGAAGTCTGTGTATATGATTCTATTTTCTTCTGATTACTTAACATATTTCTTTTCTATATAAATGCCTTGCTGTGTTGATTAAAAGCTGGTACACTTTCTCCCTAAATAGGGTTAAGACAAATAGGGGGAGATTGTTGGGGAAATGATTTATCTTAACCCCTAAAAATGAGTAGAATATAAATTCTAAGAATGAAAAATTAGTCTAAGTAAATATGCGTCGAATAGTATTCGACGCAACGTCGAAGTGTAGTCGACGTTCCTCTCAGAATGAGTCGAAGTAACTCTAAACAGAATTCGACGTAACCTATGTCGACGTAACTCTGACTTCTAGTCGACGTATCTAGTGAAGTCGACGCACCTTCCATATTCTACTCTCGACGTCCAGCCAATCTGAAATCGACGCTTCCGTCGAATAGTAATCGACGCACGTCGATTTCTATGTCAAATTCAAAACACGCCAGATCTCTTTCCTTCTTTCTATAGATCTGATTCTTATGGAATTATATTATTCTTTTATAGACGTTCTGAATCAGTCTTTGCTTCTAATTGATTAAGTTTATTATGGATATTATTTGAAATCAGAATGATCTCTTTCCTTACAGAAATATTGATTATGGAATCTTTTCTCTCTTTCTATTTCTCTGACTGCTAATTGATTATTCTCCTATAGTATTCTTTGAATAAACAGAGCTATAAATAAGAGGGAAATCGGCAGAGAAGTAAATGAGGTGATCCACTCCATACATTTGAAATAGAGGAAAAGCTCCCAAGAGAAAAGTGAGAAAAACTGAGAAAAGTGAAAGTGTGCTGCAGCAAACAATAAGCCTTCTTCTTCTCCTTCTTCTGAGATCATACTGCTGCAATTTCTGAAACCTCTCACTGAAAGAGAAAAATGCCTACAATCTCCTTCTCACTATAGAAGAGAGATTTCATTCACTATACTTGTGCTTCTAATCTTCTTGCTAGGAAGAAGATTCTTTCTTGCTTCAATTGTTTCTCTTCTATTTCTTCTTCGTATTTTCATTTTATTTTCAAACTGTGTAAAAGAGTTTTTAGAATCTCTCTTCAAAAAATTCAGTTGTACTGGTTCTAAGAGTCTCCTTATCAAAAGACTCAGGCTGGTTCTAAGAGTCTCCTTATCAAAAGACTCAGGCTGGTTCTAAGAGTCTCCATATCAAAAGACTCAGTGCAAAATAGTGAATTCCTACCAAGGGGGTAGAAGAGTGGACTACCCAAAGTTTAGGGAACCACTATATTTCTTTGTGTTGTGATGTGACTTTCTTTTTGCTATTTCTTTTGCTTAATTCTTGGTGGTGTGTGTGAAGCTTAAATCTGTGATTATTACACTTATATATATATATATATATATATATATATTTGTTAATTTTGCACAAAGTATTTTTAAATCTCTATTCACCCCCCTCTAGAGAATTCTAGTGAGGTTAACTGTGCACTTTCACCCTCCATATAATATTGCCTTCTATATTCATTAAATGTCTCCCCTCTCCATTTGATTTCTATGATCGTACCCCTTCCTCTTCCAATACTGCCACCTCCTTTTTACAACCACTTCATTGCTATGGCCCACCACATTTCACTCTTCATTTTAATTTAATGACGCCAGCTTCATTCATGCAATTACCGTGAGAGCCAATTCCTCTCCCCATATTCATCTCCCCTCTTGAATACTAATTCATGACAACCCTTCACATTCTCCCTCATTCATCCTCTCATTCCTCTATAAATAGAGGTCTAACTCTTCATATGGAGATCAGGCTCTCTTCCCCTGCCCATTTGGGCAGGTTTTTTATGCCCTTTTTATTTCATAGCAAGTAGTTATAATATTAATTTAGTCTTGATCATTGCAAACTTTGAGTGAAATTATCTTTCTTTTTATAATCGTTCTTTTCCACCTTCGATTTATTTGTGATTTATATTGGGTTCATATGTCGATGTGTGGACATTCGTATCTGATTTTGTATTCTAGTTAGTCGAGAGGCTCATGCGTATGAATTGATCGCTCACGAATAAAAAAGAGTAGAACGCAATCCTCGACAGAGGATGACGTTACCCTTCCGGATTGGAGTGAAAGCCAATAGCGGGATTCACCTCGTTAAAGCGAGTTTTAGGAGTTTCGATTGTAGAACGAGAGTTCGGTCGATCAACTTAATCTCAGGTGGGTGTATTCCTTGAGAGAGGTGTATTCATAAATCAGAAATCTCCACGGTCAAGGATCAGATTAGACGGTTATAAATTATTATGTATCAAGGGTTGTTCTGATCAAGTTAGTTTTTTCTATTTTCGTATTTTCATCACTCTTATAATTTCTCATAAAATTTTCGTCCGATAAAATAATAGTTGTTTTCTTAAAGTAGAAGTACTCGACAGACCCGAGTATTAATACGACCTTGATATTCGTTATATCCTATGCTATATTTTGATAGGTACACTTGCCTTAATCGAGTATAAATTGGAGAACACAAATCTCTCTATCATATGTCACATGAACCCCCCTACTTTAGGCAATTTTCGGGGACGAAAATCCAATTATTTTTATTGGAATGTAACATCCCGACTTTTATTGGGTCCCTAGACCCTAGTGGACCCAATAAAAGTAAACCACAAAGGTAGGAAGTAACATGATTAGGGGATACTGTGCTAGGAAACTCCGATTTGATCTCTATCAATTCTGTCAGACTCGTATGACCAATACGAGCACAATGGAATTTGTTGCACCCCGATCTAAGGTCGTTTAGGGAAAACGACCGTTTTGAGTAGCGTAGCACATCACAGCCACACTATTGTGTAATAGTGACCATACGTACTCCGATTTGACTTCCGTCAGTTCCCTTAGACTCGTATGACCAATACGAGCGCAATGGAATTCATTGCATCCCGATCCGAGGCCGTATAAGGAAAACGACTGTTTGAGTAACGTAGCGCGTCACAACCACACTATTGTGGAATAGTGACCAAACGTACTCCGATTTGACTTCCGTCAGTTCCGTCAGACTCGTATAGTCTATACAAGCGCCACGAAACTCGTTGCACTCTGATCCAAGGTTATAGGGGAAATATGTCTGTTTTAGGTTATGCAGGCTACCCCGACATAATGTACGAAATATGAAGCACACGAACCCGGAATCGACCCCAGTAAATCTTAATGGACCCCCGGGACCAAGGGGGACCCCACCATAAGTTGACCTTGGTCACCCCCCCCCCCCCCAGCTTGATTTTCTTGGAAAGGAAAAGAGGAGGGGAGAAGAAGGACTCCTCTCATAAGGGGAGGAGGCCCATGGGTGGGCAGCCCCCTAGGGTAGTGGAGGGGAAGGGGGAGAAAATATCTCGTCCATAATAGTGTGGTTGTGACGCGCTATGATACTCAAAATAGTCGTTTTCTCTAAACGACCTCGAATCGAGGTGCAATGAATTTTTTTGCACTCGTATTAGTCATACGAGTCTAACGGAATTGATGGAGGTCGAATCAGAGTGTGTTTGGCCACTATTCCACAATAGTGTGGTTGTGGCGTGCTACGATACTCAAAAGGGTCGTTTTCTCTAAACGACTTCAGATCGAGGTGCAATGAATTCCGTTGCGCTCGTATTGGTCATACGAGTCTAACAGAACTGACGAAAGTCGAATCGGAGTCTCCTAGAATAGTACCTCTTAATCGTGTTTCTTCCTACCTTTGAGGTCTACTTTTATTGGGTACGCTAGGGTCTAGGGACCCAATAAAAGTCGGGATGTTACAATATTGCTAGGTAAAAGAACAAGACTTCTCCAGGGATAGGTTTTTATAAGAGCGGGAGCGAATCTAGGTACTGCTTGAGGTTTTCAAAGGACGTCTGACATTCATCTGTCCATTAGAACCCAGAGTGACGTGCCCCTCAAAGGATTTTGAAGAAGGGGAGATATTTATCTCCCGTCCGTGCCATGAATCACGAAAGAGCGGCAATCCTTCCATTTTGCGCTGGGCCTCCTTGATGGAACGGGGTGGTGACATGTCTCCCATCACCTTGTTCTTTTCTCGGTTTGCCTCTATCCCTCGATGGGTTATCATGAATCCTAGGAATTTTCCCGCCGTGACACCAAATGAACATTTGATGGGGTTGAGCCGCATTTAGAAATGACGGAGGATCTGAAAGCACCCTTCCAGATCTTCTAAGTGGTCACGGTGGCGGATGCTCTTTACCAGCATGTCGTCCACATAGACCTCCATTGTCCTTCCGATGAGGTTTTTGAATACTTTGTTCATTAGCCTCTGGTAGGTTGCCCCGGTGTTCTTGAGGTCGAAGGACATAACTTTGTAGCAGTAAACTCTTTTGTCTGTTCGGAATGTGGTGTGCTCCTCGTGTTCCAGGTTCATTCTAATTTGGTTGTAGCCTGAGTACGCGTCCATGAAGCTGAGGAGTTCATGTTCGGATATTGCGTCCACCAGTTGATCGATTCTTGGAAGGGGGAAACTATCTTTTGGGCAAGCTAGATTCAGATTGCTCTAGTCGACGCACATCTGCCACTTCCCTGAGGCTTTCTTTACCATAACCACATTGGCTAGCCATGTGGGGGTATTTTACTTCGCAGATGAACCGCATTTCCAGGAGTTTCTTCACCTCCTCTTTGATCGCATTGAGCCTCTCTGGGGTGAAGTTCCGCTTTTTCTGGATCATCAGCCTGCAAGCACGGTTAATGTTTAAGGAATGGAATACGACCTGAGGATCTACCCTAGGTATATCTTCTGGACTCCACGCGAAGATATCCTCGTTGGCGCGGAGGAAGAGAGCGTATTCATCTTGCTCTTCCTTAGATAGGAAGGACCCGACCTGGACTGTCTGGGTCTGATCCTGATGGGACATTGGTACTTTGATGAGCCCTTCGACGGGCGATCTGCGCTGTAGGGTGGCCTCGTCCCATAAGTCGAAGTTGTCAATATTGAGAGTGGTTGTTTCCATTGGTCGTGTCTGCTTTAAGAAACATGTTCATGATGCTTCTTGGTTTCCTCTTACGACCCCTATCTCTGCAGTGGTCGGGAACTTCATAGCTAGGTGTGGAATAGATGGGATTGCTCCAAAGATGAATTGGAGCGGTCTTCCAAAGATGGCATTGTCGGCAGAGGTGGACTCTACCACCACGAACTAGATGTTATGCGTTGAACTGGAACAGGTTGGTTGTCGAAGCCGTAGGCAGGCCCGACCGCGAGGCTGAGCTGATCCTTCATGAGTTTCATGCTTTGCAAAGTGGAAAGGAACATGACATCGTCTGAGCTTCCGTTGTCGACCAATATCCTTTTAACATTGAAGCAAGGGTCCCAAATCCCTGCGCTGATCACGAGTGGGTCCTGATGTGGTAGTCGTAACCCTTGCAGATCCCCTTCCCTGAAAGCGATTGTAATGTCCTGCTTGAGTTTCTTATCTTCGTGGTCCCTTGGGGTTTGGCAATCGAGAGGATCTGTGCTGCTAGGGTGGGAGGTCCGGCGATAGTCTCAATTTCTCCCACCATCTGTTGGAACAACCCTATTACTGATTTGGGATAGGATCACTATCTGTTTATTAGGACTAAGTTGACCCCAATGTATTGTCTTAAGGGTCAAGGGTTTAGGCTGTTAGAACTAAAGAAAAGATCCAGTTTCTGCGTTCGACGAATTCAATACTGCATTCGACGAAATACTTACTGCATTCGATGAACGTCTTGCATTCTGTGTTCGACGAACGACTTGCTTCAGTCTCAACGTCTCAGCGGTCGACGAAATTATTCAGTTCGACGAACTCAGCTCTGCGTTTGACAAATGTCTTCAGGTCGATGAACTCATCTTTCAGACCGACGAATCCATTTCAGTTTGACAAATTTCAATCTCAGATCGACGAAAATTTTTCTGCAGCAGATTTATTTCATCAAGATCAGTTATTTTCTCAGATCTCAGATCGTCTATTAGCAAGAAATATTCAGATTGATTACCAGCAAGTTAAGTAAAAGATTTGTTCCTTTATTTATGCTTTTCCGTTTATCTTCTCTCGAGAAAGTAGCCGTTGGCTTATATTGGAAAAGGATGTCATTTATTAAAAAAAGGAAAAAAGGATTAAAGATTTGCTGAATCAGTTGCAGTTCCAAGGAAATATTAAATGCAGATTATTCTATTCCTTATTCAGATGATTTGAATTTCAAATCAGAGACATATTCTAAAAGGAAAAAGGAAGAAGAGTATAACAGCAGAAGAGTCGAAAGAGAAGAATATCATTCTTGTGAGAAAGTTACAGAGAAGAAGAACACTGTCGGGAAAAAAAGAAATACAGGAAGAAAAACTGTCGAGAGAAAATACACAGAAAGGAAGAAACTAAAAGCTTTCAGATCTTCATCTTCCTCAAGCAGCAATCTTATTCTCTGAGAACAACATCAACATTCTTATCTCAGATTTCTGCTGCAAGTTATAGATCTTCAAAGAGCAACAAAAAATCTGAGAAATCTTGATCTCTCAGATTAATCAGCTATCAAGGAAGATATCTGTTTCAAGGGAAAGCTCCATCCTCAAGTTGTCAAGAATTTCAATCAGACCGGGGGAGCTTTACAACAACACATTCCACTAGTCTTCTCTCAGATTATTGACAGAGAAGAACATCTTAACCCTCTTTATCCCCTCTTGTACCGGGTTCTAACTCCCTTCAAAAGTTAACCCTTTGGTGGCAGGGCACCTGAACAAAAACCTGTAGTTTGGTTAGAGCACATGATCAAAAGCTCAGTTGGTGTTTTGGGCACCTGATCAAAACCCCATTTGTGATAGGGCACCTGATCAAAAACCTAGTGGAATCCTACCAAGGGTGGTAGAAGAGTAGACGTACCTAGGTTTATTGGGGAACTACTATAAAATCCTTGTGTCCTCTGTGTTCTTGTTTTTTTTCTGTATTGTGTTGTGTGCTCTCTTTGTGTTTGTTTTTATTACTCACTCAGCACATATATATATCACTATTTTAATTCTGCTATAAAATTAAGTGAAAAACTTTTTTAATACTCTATTCACCCCCCCCCCCCCTCTAGAGTAAATCTAAGATCAAACCTCACTTTCAATTGGTATCAGAGGTTGGTTGATTCTATACATGCTAACACATAAATCCAAAGATCAATTAGATCTTAATTTATTCTAGAGTTTTATTTTGCTAAAAATCCATGGCACAGAACAAAGAATACTCAAGCACAAGACCTCCTATGTGCAATCTAAATAAGTTTGCACTATGGAATGCAAGGATCAGATTGTACATGAATTCTATTGACGAAGATATTTTTAATGTTATTTTGACAGGACCCCCTACACCTATAGCAACAACAAGTGCTGAAACCACAACAACAAATAATGTCGTTCCACCTCCTGAGTGGACAGATGCTCAAAAGAAGCAGAGAAGTGCAGATGCCAAAACTATGAACATATTGGCACAGACAATGTTTGATGACATTTTCCAAAAAGTTGTGGAATGCACTTCAACAAGGGAAATCTGGATGTCACTCAACAATATGGTTGAAGGATCAGCAGATGAAAGAAAAGATAGAAGATGTCACCTAATCTCCCAGTATGAAAATTTCAAGAAAGGAGAATCTGAGACAGTGGCTGATATGTACAACAGGCTCAGCCTCATAATCAATGAGCTGAAGACCTTGGACAAAGTGATCTCCATCACTGAGGTCAATGATAAGATCCTTAATTATGTGCTTCCACAGCACATGGGACTCTAGGATCTGGCCAATCAAGGATGCCAGAAGCCTTAATGAGATCTCCACTAAGAGCTTTTTAGGCAAACTTAAATCCTATGAGCAGCTTATCAAAACTAGAGAAGCTGAACAATCTGCCTCATCTCCAGCATCCAAGAAGGAGAGAAGCATAGCTTTTCAAGCTACTGAAGAGGAAGAAAAAGCTCCAAGATATGTGGAGTTCATGAGCCTACTAGCCAAAAGGTTCTACAAGATGGCTAAGAAGGACATCAAAAAGAAGGACTCAAGGTCAAGAGAAAAGCCAAGGTATGACAAGTCAAGTTCTAAAGAAATTATTTGTTATGGCTGCAGGAAACCTGGACATATTCTACCAGAGTGTCTAGAGAAGCAAAAGAAGGACAAAAGAAAAGACAAAGAAGATAAAAGACACTCCAGCAAGCCATCATCCCACAAACACAAGCATAAAGGAAGAGGGTTTGTAGCAAAATCATGGAGTGAAACTGATTCAGAGTCTTCATCCAGTTCTTCTGAAGATGAAGAAGAATCAAAGGAAAAAGACCAATGCTTGATGGCTATTTATGACTCAAGTAGTGAGTCAGAAAATGCATCATCATCCAGCTCCAGTGATGATAAAGAAGAAAGAAGCTTCTGCATGATGGCTATCAATAACTCAGCAAACAACTCAGATGAATCAGAGTCTGACAATGATGTTGATCAGGTAATCTCAAACTTTGATTTCAATTCAAATGAATTCAAAGATGAATTCAAAGTTCTTTGCTTAGACTTAATCAAATCTGAGAAGGAAACAATCTCTCTCAGAAATCAGTTGGCTGAAATGAACCAACTAAGTGAAGAAAATGCTATTCTTAAGAAAGATTTGGCTGCCTCCAGAGAACATATTGTTCTCGTTGATAACAAGTTGTCTGAAGCTAAGAAATTTGAAGAATCCCTAAATGGGAGAAGTATCAAACTGATGGACATCACAAGCACAGTGAATGCCAGATTAAGTGGCAAACTGGGATAGGTGCATCATCAAGTGAGCCACCTCTGATTAAGAAAAACATACTTTCTACACTAGTAAAATTCATTTCTGCCAAGGGCAAAGAGGCTGTTAAAATAGATGAAAACATTTCAAGCAAGGCTGTTAAGAATACAGAAATTCACCAGAATTCGTCGAATGGAGCTCGATGAAATCAATTCATTTAGTCAAACAGAGATCGACAAACTCTGAAGCCAGATATTCAGTATATTTATTATTTGAACGGCGCTCGACGAAAGCACTTCACTTCGTCGAACGACGATCGACAAATTCATCCAAATTCGTCGAACGGAAAATTTACTGAATATCAAAAGAATTCTTATTCTTCACATACTTTCAATCCTTTCACTGAGTGGATAATTCCTCCAAGGAGATATCATCCACAAGGTTATAAGGATCAGCCTGAGATATCTTATATTTCAGATTTTTGTGGAAAAATAAAAGGACCCAAAGTAGTCTGGGTCAAGAACAACTAACATATTAAATAAGGAGAGGAACGCCACCTCTACCAGAGACATTTTGCAGGTACATGATCACTATCTCAAGCAGTCATTTCTTCTAAGATATTCTTCAATTGTTTAAAGAATAACAACTTAAGAAGTCATTGACCACCAGGATCAAACTCATTTTTCTTTTGATATCAGAGACCTCAACTGATATCAGAGGACTCTCAATTGGGAAGATTATTATCAGTTACAGAAATAAAAGAATGGGTTTACACTCTCAAGATAGAGAATGCAAATGAAATTGCAAGTTCAATATCAGAAAACCAGGACTTTCAATTGGTGTCAGAATCAAACTCCCAGTAGCAGAAATAAAGGAATGTGTACACATCCTTAAGACAAAGAATGCAACAACATTATCAGAACAAATTTCTAGAAATCAGATTGCATTCTTCCCTTCCCCCTCCATCAAATGTCCCTTCTTTTAGGGTCCTAGCTTCAGGTCTTTCTGAAACTAGGTAGCGGGAGAAGTTCTATGAAGAAGCTCCATATGATGCAGTTTTTGCTCAGGGGGTAGGCAGGGGGAGAAAGCTGAAGAAGCTCCAGTCTCAGGGGGAGATGCTCTCAGGGGGAGATATTTTATGAAAGAGGGAGATGATGCATGAAGAAGCTACATATGTTGAAATTTCAGATGTAGTGTTTGCTCTAGCTTAATGCAGATTCAGATACAACTTTTGATATAGAAGAAGCAACAGATACAAATTCAGATAATCAGTTATTGCTACAGCTCAGTTAATCAAACCCAAAACTCAGAGAAAGACAATATCAGAATTCAAAAAGTCAGAAAGCAAGAATTAAGAAAGCAAAATGTTCTGATTTATTTGTTTTTATTATTTCTGTTTTCAAATGTAATGTTTCTAAACTCAGAGTATCATATTTGTTATATATCTGCTGAAATGTTTATAATCTGTCAAATATATATACTCTGTGTTTTTTTTAAAATTTTTGTCAAATAGTATCCTAAGCCAAATAGGGGGAGATTGTTGGAACAACCATATTACTGATTTGGGCTAGGATCACTATCTGTTTATTAGGACTAAGTTAACCCCAATGTATAGTCTTAAGGGTCAAGGGTTTAGGCTGTTAGAACTAAAGAAAAGATTCAGTTTCTGCGTTCGATGAATTCAATACTGTGTTCGACGAAATGCTTACTGCGTTCGACAAATGTCTTGCACTCTGTGTTCGACGAATGACTTGCTTTAGTCTCAGCGTCTCAGCGGCCCAGCAGTCGACGAAATTATTCAGTTCGACAAACTCAGCTCTGCGTTTGACGAATGTCTTCAGGTCGATGAACTTATCTTTTAGACCGACGAATCCATTTCAGTTCGACGAATTTCAATCTCAGATCGACGAAAAAATTTTTACAGCAGATTTATTTCATCAAGATCAGTTATTTTCTAAGATCTCAGATCGTCTATTAGCAAGAAATATTCAGATCGATTATCAGCAAGTTAAGTAAAAGATTTGTTCCTTTATTTATGCTTTTCCGTTTATCTTCTCTTGAGAAAGTAGCCGTTGGCTTATATTGGAAAAGGATATAACTTATTAAAAAAGGAAAAGGATTAAAGATTTGCTGAATCAGTTGCAGTTCTAAGAAAATATTAAATGCAGATTATTCTATTCCTTATTCAGATGATTTGAATTTCAAATCAGAGACATATTCTAAAAGGAAAAAGGAAGAAGAGTATAACAGCAGAAGAGTCGAAAGAGAAGAATATCATTCTTGTGAGAAAGTTATAGAGAAGAAGAACACAATCGGGAAAAAAGAAATACAGGAAGAAAAACTGTCGAGAGAAAATACACAGAAAGGAAGAAACTAAAAGCTTTTAGATCTTCATCTTCCTCAAGCAGCAATCTTATTCTCTGAGAACAACATCAACATTCTTTTCTCATATTTCTACTGCAAGTTCTAGATCTTCAAAGAGCAACAAACAATCTGAGATCTTGATCTCTCAGATTCATCAGCTTTCAAGGAAGATATCGGTTTCAAGAGAAAGCTTCATCCTCAAGATGTCAAGAATTTCAATCAGACAGGGGGAGCTTTACAACAACACATTCCAATAGTCTTCTCTCAGATTATTAACAGATATGAACATCTTAACCCTCTTTATCCCCTCTTGTACAGGGTTCTAACTCCCTTCAAAAGTTAACCCCTTGGTGGCAGGGCACCTGAACAAAAACCTGTAGTTTGGTTAGAGCACATGATCAAAAGCTCAGTTGGTGTTTTAGGCACCTGATCAAAACCCCATTGGTGATAGGGCACCTGATCAAGAACCTAGTGGAATCCCACCAAGGGTGGTAGAAGAGTAGACGTACCAAGGTTTATTGAGGAACTACTATAAAATCCTTGTGTCCTCTGTGTTCTTATTTATTTTTCTGTATTGTGTTGTGTGCTCTCTTTGTGTTTGTTTTTATTACTCACTCAGTACACATATATATATATCACTATTTTAATTCCACTATAAAATTAAGTGAAAAACATTTTTAATACTCTATTCACCCCCCCTCTAGAGTAAATCTAAGATCTAACCTCACTTTCACCATCGACCTTCCTCCTGACGCGCCTCCGGGAGCGAGAGGATGCTCCCTCGTCTCCCTAGGCAGTTGGGGCTGATTGGGAACCTAGACCTGTAGTAATCTTCACAGGATTCCCTGGCGGACGAGACGCTTTATTTCGTCTTTCAGTCTAGTATATTCTTCGATGGTATGCCCAGTTCTACAATGGAACCCACAATATCTTGACTGGTCATTCCTCGGATTTGGGACTGGCACCCATGGCCTGTGGAGCTTCGGGTTATTTTGAATGGCCTAGAGCACATTAGTTCTGGTGGTGTTTAATGGGGTGTAGACCCTGAGAGGCTGCAGACCAAAATCTCTTTGAGGGTCGCGATGACGTTCAACACTGTGGCGCTCCTCGCTGCACCAATCTTTTCGTCCTCTAGGGGCTTGCTCCGACTCCTTTTTCTTCTTTTGGATGCCTTCGAACTACTGACAGTGCACTTCGATGGCCTCGTCGGCAGCTATCTGAATGGTCCACGAACTGGTCCACGAACTGTTCTGCCATTTCTGCAAAGTTGTTGATGGCTCCATCCCACAGGGAATGGAACCAAGTGCGCTCTTGTACATTCAAGGTTGCTGGGAACACTTGACAGAGGAGCTGGTCGGGGGTGTTGTAAATCCTCATGACGGTGGTGAAGTGATTGACATGATCTAATGGGTCGCCCGTCCCGTCAAATGTTTCGATGTTGGGAAGCTTGAAACCATTCGGTACTGGATGGGCCAAGACCTGAGGCGATAGTGGGGAGTCGTGTTGTGTGGGACGATGGGCGAGAGCTGCGCACCTCCCAGCCTGACTGTACTCTTCGGATATCATATCACGTATCTCTTCTCGAGTGGTTCTTCCTATCACTTGTCCAGGGACAGCTGATGAGTCCAATTTGTATACACATTTATGGGTTCATCTGGGCCGATTATCGAGTCTATGCACTACACATTAGGCATGTTTTCATTCATATTTGTTATTCCATGCTAAGTGCACTCTTAGGCCAGTTTTGGTGTGTATTTGCGCTCCTTGTCATTGGGGGTAAGCACATGGTGCTCCCTAATCCTTTTTCTGTGTTTGATTGGTGCTGGAGGTGTATTCCCAGCTGGTTTGCTTTGCTTGCAGGTGGTTAAATCACCCCGTTCTCCAGAAATCATGACTGTGTACAACGCACGGTCATGCGTTTTATTGATGCACGGTCGGATGCGATCGTGCGCTCTCATCTGGGAAGGAATCCGGTGATCTGACTTTGGTCATGCATTTTAACGCACGGGAGGTTTGCCCGTGCGTGAGTAAGACGCACGATCGCCTGTTTCTTCTTGATTTTAGCTATTCTGAGTTTGTCCGTGCGTTCTTACGCACAGGCGGATTTGCCTGTGAGTGAGTAAGACGCACAGGCACTTCTGCTTCTTCCTCAAGTCAAGTTTAATCATTTAATAATGCACGGGCAGCGCACAACCATGCGTTCGCCCGTGCGTGACTAAAATTCCGCCTGTTTAGTATTTAACGCAGGAAATCTACAGCATTTAGGACGGATTCCGGGGAGGACGATCCCTCTCTTGGGAAAAGCCAGAGAAGCCCGCCATTTTCACCTTTTCCACCATAGGAGACCACCTCCGGTGATCTCTTCTACCACACTTCCATCTAGGATCGTTTGCAAGCTTTCTCCACCACGAGTTCAAGCATTCTTTGTCTTGGAGGCCATAGAAGCGCTGAAGATCGCTGGAGAAGTGACAGCTTCCTTTGAGTCCGCACACCATCTGAGGGCCGAGCCCGGAGAGAGACCGACAACCTCTCATTCCGGCGAGAACCCAGGATACGGTGACATCTTCTATTGGGTCCTTTCTAAACCTTGAGCTTGTGCTTATTTTAGTGTTGATTGTAAAGAACTCTTGCTAGTCTATTATTATAGATCCTTTGTGTGATGTTCATGTGCAATGATGCTATGGTTGTGAGAAGCACTTTGCATTTTGTTGAGATATTCTGAGTTGTTTGCGTGTGAAGCCATCTAGCAATTGCTAGTGGTGATGTTGGCGAAGAGGTGAATACGACCCTCACAAAACCCCGCTCTGTGGCCATTTCACCTGCTTACCGAAGCGCGGCATCGCAGCCGCTGCACTCACCCCCACTTTTCGAAGCGGTGCTTTCGACCCACATCTCTTATTTCTTCAATAGCTTAGGACACCAATCACAACACCCCTTTGTTCTTACTTTTTTGCTCGTGTAACAATTGGCTCACAATGCAATTCATTCACCACATCCTGCATTCCTCAAGAGATCGACATTCGGGGAAACTATTCCCATAATTATTACTTGACAGCGACTGGTGCACTTGCTGAACGCGCATCAAGTTTTTGGCGTCGTTGCTAGGGAATGCAGGCGTGATCAATTCGTGTCTGTGGAAATCGTTACTAGAGACATTATCTTATCTCTCCTCGTCTACCTCTGTTATTTTCAAAATTTTGTTTTTCTTTTAGTTGTGCGCTAATCCATTGTCTTGTAAGCAAGTCTATTATGACTTCTATCCAGCAACATATCTATCGGGGAAGTTTGAACGATCTCAGGATCTAGGCACGAACAAATAATCATGCATCTGAAATCTCCACTGACCTCATCGAGTTTATATCTGAGAATTGCAAATTCAGCGGGGATAAACATGAAGATGCAGTACACCATGTGCAGGGATTCTTAGAAATCTATTACACGTGTATATTCAATGGAGTCGAAAATAACCAACAAAAGATCCTGGCATTTTCATTCTCTCTGCATGATAAAGCTAAAAGATGGTACCGGGATACCCGAAAGAGTGAGACAACTTCGTGGAAGCAGTTTGAAGGGAGGTTCCTGTTTGATTTTCAACATCGCATGCGAGTTATGGATAGGTACAAGGAATGTTGAAACCGATTTCTCGGTCTCGTGTGGAGCTCGGGGCCCTCACCGAAATGAGGGGCAGCTAGCCCTTACCGGTCCCTCGGGAGAGGTAAGGCCGACGATTTGAGCAAAGAACAAAGACCCTAGTCTCAGCGAGGAGGTCCCTCCACTAACCCAGAAGATCGTTGAGCGCTTCCCCTCCCAAGCCAAAGCTAAGACTCGGGCACCTTGGAGAGCTAGAGAGCCCAAACCAAAGCGACCTAGGGAGAGAAGAGCTCAAAGATAATGAACCGGTCCTCTTCCAAGGTGCCCTTTGAGGTCTATTTATAGATTTTAGTTTTGTGGTCTGTCAATAACCAAATCCCGCTGTCCATTCTCACTATCCGCACACCGGATTGGTCTGCTAACAGCCAAACTCCGCTGTTCGGAGAGGCTAAACGCAGACCACCGGGGGCCTCTTGGTAAAAATCCCTTCCTGGACTTTTACGGGGTGAGCCAGCCCGCTTCGCGACCTCCCTCGCGAGTGGAGCTCGCGAGCCTCTGGGTCGGCGAACCTCAGAGGTATTATCGGCACATTACATGGCTCGCTCGCCTGCACTACCTCGGCGAGTCCCCGGATGACTATCTGCTCTCCCTCTAGGCGGGCTCGCCTAGCGAACTCCTTCCTCGACTGGTTGGGCTCGCCAGTAGCGACCCGGCCAAGCCGATCTCCCTCGCGAGTGGAGCTCGCGAGCCTCTGGGTCGGCGAACCCCAGGATGGCTATCCGCACCCCAAAATGGCTAACTGTACCCCAAAATGGCTAACTGTACCCCAAGGCGGGCTCGCCTAGCGAACTCCTTCCTCGACTGGTTGGGCTCGCCAGTAGCGACCCGGCCAAGTCGATCTCCCTCGCGAGTGGAGCTCGCGAGCCTCTGGGTCGGCGAACCCCAGGATGGCTATCCGCACCCCAAAATGGCTAACTGTACCCCAAGGCGGGCTCGCTCGCCTGCGCAGTCTCTTGCTCTTCCTTGGCCTGCCTCGCCGGAGTTCAGGGTTCACCCCTCTTGGCTCGCCTCCTCGAGCGCGAGCTGCTGATTTCTTCCTGGCGAACATCGGGGTTGTACACAATCCCCGCTCTTCGCGAGGTTGCCCTAAGCTCGCGAAGATACATCCAACCCCTGGTGTTCGCCGATTCTGCTGACGTGGCGGGAATCTTTTGGTGGGTCCCCTGCCCGAAACTATAAATACTGTCCACCGTGGCTAGTGATCAAGCCTTCCCTTTTGCTCCTTTCTCGCCGAAGTCGTTCTTCCTTCAGAATGTCTACCAACCAGAGCGCGTTGGAACGACTGAAGGCTTTTAGGGAGATGGCGAAATCTCAGGCCGCCGAGCGCAACGCCTGGATGTTCAACCCTGCCACCTCTCCCCAGACCAAGAAAGCCATGACGGTTAGGAGGTCGCCGGGGGAGGACATGACATTGCCTCCTGATTCCCCCCCTCCGTCGAATACCGTGCTCGCACAACAGGTATCCTCAGTCTAAATTCTTTACATCGGCCCCATGCCCATTTCCTTTCTTCTCGCAGAATCCTCCACCTGAGGACCGCCTGGCGAGCCTTACGCTGACAACTTTCTGTGCTCCGTCCCCCGCGAGGCTGGGATTGTTAGATGCTGGGGTCGGGACTTCGTCCCAACAGGCACCTCTCTCGCGACCTCGTAAGTCACTCGCACCCTATTTTATCTCCGCTTAAGTCGGTGATATCTTGATGAGTCCCGATTATATACACATATATGGACTCATCTGGGCCGTTTATCTAGTCATTTCACCGCACTTTAGCCCTGTTATTGTTTATATTTGATATTCCATGCTAGGTGCACCTCTAGGCCCATTTTGGTGTGATTTCATGCTTTTCTTCATTAAGAGTTTTCATGCTCCGTTAGGTGCCACTTTCAGTGGCTAGATTCGTGGTTGTGCTGGAATAGGAGTCGTGCAGGTGTTCCCGGTGCAATTCTGCACAGGAACACTGCGCACGATCACCGGTTCTATTGCGCACGACCACTGGTCGTGCGCCACTGATCGTGCGCACTTAACACCTTTTTCATGAGTTCTGTTTGGTGCAGTGCGCACGACCATCTACGATAGTGCGCATGACCACCGGTCGTGCGCCACTGTTCGTGCGCACTTATCATCAATTTCATGAGTTCTGTTTCAATCAGTGCGCACGACCACCTACGATAGTGCGCACGACCACCGGTTGTGCGCACTGGTCGTGCGAACATGTTATTTCATAATTTCTGTCTTTGCAGGTTCCGTCCAGGCAGAGCGCACGATCACAGGGTTCTAGTGCGCACGACCACTGGTCGTGCGCCAATGACCGTGCGCACTATTTAATTCCAGCGCCTATAAATTCCGCTGCTCGCGATTTAGGTCGGATCGACCGCCGTTTTCACGCCCAGCTCCGCCGTTCCGCGCCAGTTTCGCCCCTCCATCGTCGCCCACCATCTAGAGGTGCTCCGGGCTTGTTCTTCACGCCAATCTTGAGCCGGAGTTTCCTCTCGGCCTCCTCCTTCATCCAAGAGCTCCAAAGGAAGACCTAGCCGCCATTGCCATCAAGCAAGAGGAAGTTTGCAACCTCTACCGGATCGTGACACGAAGAAGACGGGTCCATTGGAGAGTCGTGACAGCTCTCTCTACCCCGGACATAGTTGTGGACCGAGCTTGGACGCGGATTGACAACCCGGCGATTCCAACCGTGAATCTACAACGAGACTTCGGATTCGGTCGATTTCTTGCCTTGTTCTCCTCTTATTGATTGTTGTAATAGTTAGATCTTTTGTATTTTGATGAAGAACACTATAGACCTTGCTATTTAAAGTTATTTCATGTCTATGTGAAATACCCTTTTTTGTTTATTTGTGTGCTTGAGGTGCGCCCCATTCCATCCTCCATCCCGCCGTCACGTCCGGTGCCGCACTAGCAATTGCTAGTGGCGTGCTTGTCGAAGAGGTGCTTGCGACCCTCATTCCGTTAGCATACTCGTCCATCCGCCTACCGAAGCGTGGCATCGCGGCCCGTATGCCATCCCGCCTAACGAAGCAGTGCGCTCAAGGCCTGCATAGTTCGATTCCGCTTGCCTACTCGTCCATCCGCCCTTTCGACGCAGCGCGCTCAAGGCCTGCCTAGTCTCCATCCTGCCAAGCGAAGCATTGCATAGCGGCATTGCATAGGAGTAGTTGATAGCTTTTATTTTATTTTCCAAAAGCCAACCCAACTCCCCCGCATTCCATCCGATTTAAGGACTTTAATCTCAAGTCCTTCCTCGAAACCTAACTCCACCTTACTGTGTTCCTCAAGAGACCGACACTCGGGGATTTTCCCCATTATTATTACTTGCGCGACCGGTGCACTTGCCGAATCATCGCATCAAGTTTTTGGCGCCGTTGCCGGGGAACACAGTCGTGTGAGTTTTCTTGAGAGGGAGAGCCGAGAGATAGTAGTTCTTCCAGTGTGTATAGCCGCTTTATTATTTTTGTTTGCCTTTTAATTATCTTTTGTTTGTTTTTATTTTTTTTCCTTCCCTATTTTAAAGTTTTAGGCAAGTCTAATCCAAGAAGTTTTATTAGTTTGTGTATATTTTCTTGCAAAGAATTTCAGTCTCGTTATATCTGCTTTAATTGTCAAATATGTCGTCATGAGATATTTCACCTAGCTTTAATGATAAGATGGTTTATTATATAGACCAAATGAATGAGTTGAATGCTAGGCAGTGTAGGAACATTGTTTGCTTGTTGTGTCGAGGAGAGGGTCATGAATTGAAGGACTGTCCTAGTCTTTTCAAGCCTGACCGCCACTCCTCCACTCAGGACAACATTGCCCCTATCGCTCATTCTTTACCCATGGAGGCAATTGTGCCCTCTACCCCTGAGCTTGTCTTGTGCACGGACTCCTCACTCCCTGTTTATGGCTTCACTCTCAGTGATGATGATCACTCATCTGTTAGCCAACAAGGAGAGGAATGGGAGCTCCTAGATGCACCTGAGTATGATGAGGAAAGTATTCTTTCCATCGGGGAGGCTTTAGCAGATCTTTTTGCGGAGGAACCGAATATTTTTGTCCCTCCAGTTTCTTTGCAAGATTTTTCTACACATATTCTTTATGATCCTATCGAAGTAAAGGAGCTGGGTGATGCTTCTGACTCGGAGGGTGCTCCAAAGTGGGATGAGGATGTCATTTTCCCTGAGGGGGAGAATGAATACTTTGAACACGATGATGCACCTCGGTGGGATGAGGAGGATACTCTCTTTGATGAGGAGGTTTGCACTTCTTCATGGGACGAGGAGGTCCAAATCACCACTGAGGCTCCTGAGTTCTCAAGTTCCCCTTGCTATGATATTTACGATGATGATAGTGATCTATCCATGGATCCTGCTGGGAGTGAGACCGGGATCACTCCCCCGATTGATGTTTATTTATGTTCTTCGTCTTCTTTATTTCTTGATCCCCTTTCTTCATCCAAGCCTGTGCAGGTTGAGTCTTCACAGGTATCCCAGGAGGACTTGGAGCTTTTTGCTCAAGTCAATGATGAGAGTATCCTCTCATGTGAGGAGGTTTATTCCCCCTCCGTTGAGGAAGCTCCACTCATTGCCTTTTCCTCCTGTTGCCTCCCTGTTGACGATACCTTGCTAGGCAAGGATGTGTTTTGTGAGATGAGTGAGGACCAGGCCTCCTCCTTTTCTTACATTCTCTACCCTCTACCTGTGAGGAGCAGGTATCTATATTTAGGTAGAGGGGTGACTGTTCTATCACCGTATCGGTACCCGCTACCGACACGGATATTAGGCCAGTTACCTGTCCACTTCTCCTTCCATAGGCCCATTAGCTAGAACTCTTAAAGTTTGAATAAGTCGTGCTGGGAGGACAATAACCCCAGTAGTTATCTTTCTTTTCCTGCATTCTTATTTATTCTAATCATGTTTAGTTAGTAAAACTTTCTTTTCAGTTTTCTTTTGTCTTTTGTTTTTGCGGAGCTGACCCCTGCAGGTATCTTCTCTGGATGGCGGATGCTGCAGCTTAGTCTTGGTTTAAACGCCAATCTTCTGGTGTGCTCATTTCTGAGCACTGGGTACTCTCTTTCCCTAGCTTTTTCTGATTTTCATGTCATATATTCTTGGGAGTGTTTAGTTTAAGTCTGGGGGAGAGCAGTTTTTGCACCCACTCACGTGCACTCATACATAGCATGCCAGAAGAATTTTATTTTCAGTTTTATTATTTGTTCATTTTCATTGCACACCACAACACCCACTTGAGCGCGTACTCATCTGTTTGCTTGCTCTGTTGTGAATTTAATTCTTCTGCTTATTTGGGAAAGTCTAGGTGATGGCTTAGGACTATGTAGCAGAGTAAAATGTTGACTCCCGTAGTGCTCCTAGTCGAGTGCTCGGTTGCATAGAAATTTGTGTAGAGTAGACTTCTCGTTATAATTATGGTTTTATATTTTTCTTATTAGTGTAAATGTTGTTTACTCTACTCAAATGGTGAATTCGGTGGAATCAAACGGTAGCATAGGGATGTGTGTAAACGATCGCTAGATTCATATTGCTTGAGTCGGGAGAAAGGAGAATCTTTCTCGGTGGCTAGAACTTGCCCCAAGCGATTCTTGAAGCATGGGTATACGGTTAGTCAATTGTGTGAATGTGATATAGGCCATCATTTTGGCCCGGTTGAGCCTTTGTGTCTATCCCTACCGCTATATCCTCGCTAGCCCAGTTGTGCCTACCCGTTCTTTGATTCAGCCCCACTTTTATTTCACCAAAGCCCAAAAGCCAATCCTAGTCGCACACCCAAATCTGAGCTTTAGCTGTTTATTATTTTCATGAGTTGGGTTGTTGATGTGGTAATATGTTTGTGAAGATGTGGATGTGTCCTTTTGTTTATTTGCTGAAAATGATAAGAAAAGAAAAAAAAATGAGAAAAAGAAAAGAAGTTAAAAAGAAAGGAAAGAGAAGGAGTGTTTAATTGAAAATCTTTATGTATAGATTTATGTTTGGGAGTAGGCGGTGCACGCACCCATGCTGTTAAGTCCAAGTCTGGGGGTGTTGTGTACCCGCGTGTTTGTGTGGTGAATGAGGATAGTTTCCTGCATTAGCTCATTTGGGTTTAGTATTTGAACCATCGTCTTTATCATTGTATACCTCACCTAAACCCAAGCCCCATTTAAAACCTAAAGTCCTATTGATTCACGCATTTGAGTCAAACCAGTGCCGTGGAGAGAATGTGACCGGGCAAGCCTATGGTCACCGACACCGATGGATTTCGGTGGAGTTTTTCCCGCATCCCGATCTTCAGCAATGCTCGTCTCAGCGTTTAGTTTACTTTCTCCGTATGCATGACCGAACGATTCACCGTAGTTCACCATTTTGAGTAGTTGTAATATGCTTTTACTCTTTTAGAAATATATAAACTGTTTATATAATCAGAAATCTTCTCTACTATTCTTTTTATGCACGTGAGTATGCGACTTCGCATGATACTCTGTAGTGTAATCATTAAGCCATCTACTGTTCTTTCCTCGTTCGCTTAGAATTTGTTTGCTCGGGACGCGCAAACAGTTAAGTTTGGGGGTGTGATGAGTCCCGATTATATACACATATATGGACTCATCTGGGCCGTTTATCTAGTCATTTCACCGCACTTTAGCCCTGTTATTGTTTATATTTGATATTCCATGCTAGGTGCACCTCTAGGCCCATTTTGGTGTGATTTCATGCTTTTCTTCATTAGTAGTTTTCATGCTCCGTTAGGTGCCACTTTCAGTGGCTAGATTCGTGGTTGTGCTGGAATAGGAGTCGTGCAGTTGTTCCCGGTGCAATTCTGCACAGGAACACTGAGCACGATCACCGATTCTATTGCGCACGACCACTGGTCGTGCGCCACTGATCGTGCGCACTTAACACCTTTTTCATGAGTTCTGTTTGGTGCAGTGCGCACGACCATCTACGATAGTGCGCACGACCACCGGTCGTGCGCCACTGTTCGTGCGCACTTATCATCAATTTCATGAGTTCTGTTTCAATCAGTGCGCACGACCACCTACGATAGTGCGCACGACCACCGGTCGTGCGCCACTGGTCGTGCGAACATGTTATTTCATAATTTCTGTCTTTGCAGGTTCCGTCCAGGCAGAGCGCACGATCACAGGATTCTAGTGCGCACGACCACTGGTCGTGCGCCAATGACCGTGCGCACTGTTTAATTCCAGCGCCTATAAATTCCGCTGCTCGCGATTTAGGTCGGATCGACCGCCGTTTTCACGCCCAGCTCCGCCGTTCCGCGCCATTTTCGCCCCTCCATCGTCGCCCACCATCTAGAGGTGCTCCGGGCTTGTTCTTCACGCCAATCTTGAGCCGGAGTTTCCTCTCGGCCTCCTCCTTCATCCAAGAGCTCCAAAGGAAGACCTAGCCGCCATTGCCATCAAGCAAGAGGAAGTTTGCAACCTCTACCGGATCGTGACACGAAGAAGACGGGTCCATTGGAGAGTCGTGACATCTCTCTCTACCCCGGACATAGTTGCGGACCGAGCTTGGACGCGGATTGACAACCCGGCGATTCCAACCGTGAATCTACAACGAGACTTCGGATTCGGTCGATTTCTTGCCTTGTTCTCCTCTTATTGATTGTTGTAATAGTTAGATCTTTTGTATTTTGATGAAGAACACTATAGACCTTGCTATTTAAAGTTATTTCATGTCTATGTGAAATACCCTTTTTTGTTTATTTGTGTGCTTGAGGTGCGCCCCATTCCATCCTCCATCCCGCCGTCACGTCCGGTGCCGCACTAGCAATTGCTAGTGGCGTGCTTGTCGAAGAGGTGCTTGCGACCCTCATTCCGTTAGCCTACTCGTCCATCCGCCTACCGAAGCGTGGCATCGCGGCCCGTATGCCATCCCGCCTAACGAAGCAGTGCGCTCAAGGCCTGCACAGTTCGATTCCGCTTGCCTACTCGTCCATCCGCCCTTTCGACGTAGCGCGCTCAAGGCCTGCCTAGTCTCCATCCCGCCAAGCGAAGCATTGCATAGCGGCATTGCATAGGAGTAGTTGATAGCTTTTATTTTATTTTCCAAAAGCCAACCCAACTCCCCCGCATTCCATCCGATTTAAGGACTTTAATCTCAAGTCCTTCCTCGAAACCTAACTCCACCTTACTGTGTTCCTCAAGAGACCGACACTCGGGGATTTTCCCCATTATTATTACTTGCGCGACCGGTGCACTTGCCGAATCATCGCATCATATCTACACGTTGGTGGCCTATGCAGATACCCCATCGTCGAGTCCCAAGGAGAAAGTCTCCACCCCGGTGAACTCGCCGGTCCCGCCTAAGGTTAACGTGGCGACCCCTGGCTTCGGTCTGATGGGCAGGCGAAGTCCAGGCGGCTCGCTTCTCGACGGCGCCCAAGTCACGGAGAGAGTGGTATACCCTCCTGGTCTGGGGAAACCCCACGTCTCGGGATTCCGCGAAAACTTCCAGGGTCGGCCGGAGTCTTCGCGTAAGCCCCGTCGCGAATCCCCCTCCTCGCCAGGTTAGCATGTTTTCGCGAGCTCCCATCTCTTGCTCGCCCTCGGACCCTACTAACTCTTCCTTCGTTGAAATCCCAGGAGCCACCCCTGAGTCAGAGCATGGGAGGATGGAGATGTCACCACCGCCTTCGCCTAGCCAGATTGAAGACTTCTTGGGTGACCCTGGCGACCCCGTGCGGATGAAGAGTCGGGTGTCCGAGGTGCTTCAGAAGCACGACATGATGTTACGCGAGTTGGAGGAGCGGTACGACGCGGACCGGGCTGCCTTTGACGAGAGATTCTCCGTGTTGGAAGACGCGAATGCGCGCTTGATCGCCGAGGCGGAGCCAGTGCCTCGCGCAGATGTTACCTCGCCCGGCGTGCACATCTCGCGGGGCGAGGATCAAGCGCACCTAATCCTGCGCGAGTTTAAAGCGCTTCGCGAATACCATTATCCGAGAGTGCCGCCGCGTGCGGGCAAGCGGGGTCGGGGTCGCTGGAAATGGCTTCCTTACCCCTGAGGCTGCCGCGGGTTTAATTCTACTACTCTTTTGCTTTTATTTCTTTCATGACGTCCGTTGAACAATATCTGGTGTGGTAATATTCGTGAGTCCATCGCGACTCGCCTTTTATCGTTTTTCCTCTTTAATTTTTCCCTTTATTTCTGTGGTGTGCATGTGGTTTATTTGGCTCGCCCGCTGTGTTTGATATGATCGCCCTCGCGGAGCGCTCGCGAGCTTCTGTGCAACGCTATGCCCAGACCTCTTTTCCTCGCGGGCCGGCCTTGGGCGGGACTCAATTACCGCGCGACGGCGAGCCCTGGCTCGCAAGACTGCAGTCCCTTTGAGCAGAAATCCACTTTATTTTAGCTATCCGCACTCCTGACGCTTCGATTCCCGTGCCCATCCAAATTTCTTATAAATAGTCCGGATTCACTCTCCTACCCGTCGCATTTATTTCTCCAGTCTTCTCGGGTCTGCGCTCATCTCCGTTCTCGCAAGATCGTGCTCGCGTTCGCTGCTTGTAAGTTGCCTTTTCCTGACCCGATGCGGACGAATCAGCAAATGGGAGCGGAGGGCGAGAGCGAGGGGCGGTCAAAATGCGCCTCAGCGTTTCAAGCCAACGAGTTCTACTGCGCGAACATCACAGCCGAGGAATATAAACTCGCTGTGGACCGCTATCTCCCGGAGGGTTATTCGGCTCGTTGTCCGAGTGAGAGATCCACATTGAACGAGACCGGGGCTGACGAGCTCGCGATCCCCATCGCGCACTTCGAGAATGGGTTGCGACTCCTTTTGTGGCCTGAAATTCGTCAGGTACCTCGCCCAGCCTTCTCGCCGCTTCGTGCCCGCTATCGCAACTTTCTCATCGTTCTTTGTAGGTGTTGCGGTATTATGGGGTGTTACCGAGCCAGTTGACCCCAAATGCGATCGCGGATATTGTCGCGTTCGCCAGTTACCTGCGGGAGGAGAGGATCGAGTTCAGCCTCCTCGTCTTCCGCAAGGTATTTTCCTTCCGCGCCTTCAGAGACGGGACTACCTATTTCACGAGTCAGCACGTCACCGTCTGCGAGACGGTGAACAAGAGTCACTATTGGACCCAGAAGTTCCTCCTGGTGAAAGGACCCTTCGGCAACCTCCACTTCACCCCCCTCCAGCGGGATGACGCCGCCTACCGCCCTCCGAGCTCGCTGAGCGGCGCCGACGCCAAACTCCTCCAATATCTCTCCGGCAAGAACTTCGAAGTCGCCTATCTGCGGCGCAACGTCGATTCGTTACTCGCCGTTCCTCAAGGGGAAGGTAGGGCTCGCTTGCGCCCCACTCTCCTTTCCTCTCTTCGTTGTATAACGCTCTTACTTTACAGGCGAGCGTGAGATCCCTGTCAATCCCCCACACGCGCAAGGCATCACTCTCACGGCGGACACTCTCGCGACCGCAGCGGCAGAGGCTTGCCGCGACCTCCCCGTCGTCGGGTCCAGCAAGAAGCGGCCCCCTTCTGCGAGTCAGCCGGGTTCGCGGTCCTCCAAGAAGCTGAAGGGAAAGACCCTCGCTACTAAGGATAGGAGCGCAGTCGTCTATCTAAGCGAGACCGACGGCTCGCCTCCTTCCCCTGCGAAAAAGCCTGACCCCCCGGCGGACCAGGGCGCTGGGAGTTCTTCCGTGACTCCCCAACCCAAAGGCCACAGGAACTTCGGCCTGGGCGAGAAGGTTTCTGACATCCTCGGCGAACCCCTGCTTTCTTGGGACCCTAACGCCAACCGGATTTCTTGCTCCACCCTTCATCCCTCCTGGGTAGAGCTCGGTAAGGCTGGGGAGGAGGCGTTCTCTCTCTCCTTTGGCTTATATGGCCGCGAGGACGCCGTTGCTTATAAAGATATGGGGCCACGGCAACTGGTTTATGAAGAAATGCGAGCCCAGTTCCGTTCGACAGAACTCGCGCATATGGCGGGGCGCCGTTATCTGCAGGCGGATAGGGATATCCGCGCGTATAGGGAGGAGCTTAAGAGAGCTCGCGAAGAGATCAAGGGCCTTAAGGGGAAGGAGGAGGTGACGGAAAGCCTTCTCGCCGGGATGCAGGGCAAGATGGTAAGTGATCCTTGGGTCTCTTTTCTTTGCCGTTCACGACCTCTAGCCTTCTCCTAACTCGTTTGACGCTCAGGATGCCGACGTAGCCACCAAGCTTCTCGCTCGCAACGGCGAGCTGGAGTTGGAGAATACTATGTTGAAGGCTCGAGTAGATGAGCTGGTTCGCAGCGTGCTACCTCCCTCTCCTGGGCGAGTCGGCCCCCAACAGAAGGCTGCCGAAAGTGAGGAGCAGAGGCGGCGAGATGCACAGGAGGTCGCCAACCTTGTCTTCACGACCCTTAAGGATGCGAGCCTGCTGGCCGAGGACGCGATGGAGTTCACAGCGGAAGACGTCTGCCCGGACCTCTTCGCCTTGGCTCCATGGTTGGGGGCTCGCAAAGATGGCGAGGGCCCTCCGGAATGACCTCCCTTTTTCCTTCCCCTCTTCTTGCGAATGTACATTATTCTTTTTGGGCTGGCGAGATTGCCGCCGAACATAGAAGGACCTTGTGATAATTTTTCTTTCGTTAACCTTTATGAGCATGCTTGTGTTCATTTCTTTCCTCGCATTGGGTTTCTTTTCAACCTCTCCTAGCTAATTGTTACGCGGTAGTGTTCTCGGAGGGCTCGCGAACAGGCATGCCTGGGCTCGCCTCGCCAAGGTTTTCTTCTCACGGATCACGTGAACCTGGGTTGTCGTTGCTCACGGACACTGCCCGGTGAACCTAACCTTGGCGAGCATGGACACAGGCATCCTGCGAGCTGAACTTCTCTGACTATAGTATTTCAACCCGCTACCTTAGGCTTCACCTGCCTCGACCTAAACCCTTCTGGCTCTAACACCTCAACCCACCAACATAGCCCTTGACCCTTGTTAGTAGCCTCTCCAGAGATCAACCAGAACCCCCCGTCTAGGTGAGAGCCCGGGAGCGGAATCGATCTGGGGCATTTCAGCACCAATATGTCCAACCTTGTCGGCCTCTCCAGAGATCAACCAGAACCCCCCGTCTAGGTGAGAGCCCGGGAGCGGAATCGATCTGGGGCATTCCAGCACCAATATGTCCAACCTTGCCAGCCTCTCCAGAGATCAACCAGAACCCCCCATCTAGGTGAGAGCCCGGGAGCGGAATCGATCTGGGGCATTCCAGCACCAATATGTCCAACCTTGCCAGCCTCTCCAGAGATCAACCAGAACCCCCCGTCTAGGTGAGAGCCCGGGAGCGGAATCGATCTGGGGCATTCCAGCACCAATATGTCCAACCTTGCCAGCCTCTCCAGAGATCAACCAGAACCCCCCGTCTAGGTGAGATCCCGGGAGCGGAATCGATCTGGGGCATTCCAGCACCAATATGTCCAACCTTGCCAGCCTCTCCAGAGATCAACCAGAACCCCCCGTCTAGGTGAGAGCCCGGGAGCGGAATCGATCTGGGGCATTCCAGCACCAATATGTCCAACCTTGCCAGCCTCTCCAGAGATCAACCAGAACCCCCCGTCTAGGTGAGAGCCCGGGAGCGGAATCGATCTGGGACATTCCAGCACCAATATGTCCAACCTTGCCAGCCTCTCCAGAGATCAACCAGAACCCCCCGTCTAGGTGAGAGCCCGGGAGCGGAATCGATCTGGGGCATTCCAGCACCAATATGTCCAACCTTGCCAGCCTCTCCAGAGATCAACCAGAACCCCCCGTCTAGGTGAGAGCCCGGGAGCGGAATCGATCTGGGGCATTCCAGCACCAATATGTCCAACCTTGCCAGCCTCTCCAGAGATCAACCAGAACCCCCCGTCTAGGTGAGAGCCCGGGAGCGGAATCGATCTGGGGCATTCCAGCACCAATATGTCCAACCTTGCCAGCCTCTCCAGAGATCAACCAGAACCCCCCGTCTAGGTGAGAGCCCGGGAGCGGAATCGATCTGGGGCATTCCAGCACCAATATGTCCAACCTTGCCAGCCTCTCCAGAGATCAACCAGAACCCCCCGTCTAGGTGAGAGCCCGGGAGCGGAATCGATCTGGGGCATTCCAGCACCAATATGTCCAACCCCGGCACCGCAGCAGTTAAAAGCATAACAAACGAAAGTAAGATATTGATTGAATAACATAATAAAGTTTTCAAGGGTAGAATCGTTTCAAATCATCCCCACTCCGAGCCCGGTCAAGAGGTATCCCTTCCACATCCTGGAGGTGATACCCCCCCGACTTGAGCACCTCGCTTACAATATATGGGCCTTCCCAGTTGGGGTTAAGCTTACCCACTGTGGCCCCTCTGCCGGCCGCATCGACCTTCTTCAGGACTAGGTCCCCTTTCTGAAAGTGCTTGATCCGGATATGTTTGTCGAAATATCGAGCCATCCGCCATTTGACCTCTTCCTGTCTGATGGTGGCCAAGTCCCGGAGTTCTTCCACCAGGTCCAAAGACAGCCTCTGCTCTGCGTTGTTGCCCTCTAGCCACCCTTCATCCCCCTCGCTTGCGGCGATCACCCGGGGGGTCTTCACCTCAAACTCTATGGGGAGGACGGCCTCGGACCCGTGAGAGAGCTTGAATGGAGTCTCCCCGATGGCGGTATTCGGAGTAGTCCTCATTGCCCAGAGGACGGAGGGTAGCTGTTCCACCCAGTTTCCTCGAAGGTTCTCCACTTTCTTTTTTAGTAGGTTGACGATTATTTTGTTTGCCGCCTCCACCTGCCCATTGCTCCTTGGGTGGTGGACCGATGCGAACCTGAGATCAATGCCGAGCTGGGTGCAAAAACCGACAAACTCTTCACTAGCAAACTGCGGCCCGTTGTCCGTCACTATAGCTAGAGGGAGTCCATGCCTGCAAATTATCTCCCCCCACATAAAATTCCTTACAACCTGAGAGGTTACCTTAGCGAGTGCTTTCACTTCTACCCACTTAGAGAAGTAGTCGATCATGACCAGCAGGAACTTCCTCTGGCCGCTGGCTTGGGGGAAGGGACCGACCAGATCCAGCCCCCATATGGCGAAGGGCCAGGGAGCCGTGATGGTCCGGAGTTTTTGGGCTGGGAGGAGCTGGAGTGGAGCATAGAGCTGGCATTTTGGACATTTCCTTGCGAACTCGGCCGCGTCTTTGCTGAGAGTGGGCCAGAAGTAGCCTTGCCTCAATACTCTTCCTTCCAGGGTCCGACTCCCGGAGTGACTGCCGCACTCCCCGGAGTGGATTTCTTCCAGCACTCTCGGGACCTCCTCCTCGGAGACACAACGGGCCAGGAGTCCCGAGAGAGTCTTTCTATATAGCCCCCCTGCATGCAAAGAGTAATAGGCGGACTTATACCTGAAGCGTCTTTTATCCACATCATCTCCAGGGAACTGCCCAGAGGATAAGAAGGTGATGAACGGATCCATCCATGAGGCTTGTTGATCTACTTCCATCAATTCTCCTTCCTCGATGGAGGGCCGGAAGAGTTCCGAAGTCGTCCCCCCCGCTCGGGGACCGAACTTGGCTAGGAGGTCCGCCTGGGTGCTCTCCTCCCTCGGCACGTGCTTGATTGAGAAGGTGTGGAACTGCCCGATGACTCCCTTAACCTTCTCCAGGTATAGTAGGAGGGTTGGATCCTTTGCTTCAAACTCTCCTTTGATCTGGCATGCTACCACCATGGAGTCCGTGGAGACCTCCACGTCCTGCACACCCAGTTCCCGGGCTAGCCGAAGGCCCGCTATCACTGCTTCGTACTCCGCCTGGTTGTTGGTGATCGGGAAATGGATGTTTAAGGCTTGTTCAATCCGAGTACCCTGAGGACTCACCGGGACTATTCCCCCTCCATAGGAGCATTTTTCCCGACGCTCCGTCCACCAACATCTTCCATGCTTCTGGGGGAGGTGGCTCGTGCTCCCCCACTTCGGCCGCGTAGTCGGCCATGAAGTCTGCCACCGCTTGAGCCCGGATGGATGTCCTGGGTGCGAACGTGATGTTGAATTCGCTTAACTCCACGGACCACTTCGCCAACCTTCCTGAGTTCTCCACCCCTTCCATGATTTTGCGGAGCGGATGGTCCGTCACTACTTTGATTGAGTGGGCTTGAAAGTAAGGCTGGAGCCTCCGGGCCGACACCACCAATGTGAAGGCTAACTTTTCTAGGATCGGGTACCGGAGTTCTGCCTTCTTCAGCACTCGGCTGACGTAGTAGATTGGGAACTGTTTCTTCCCCTCCTCCCGGATCAGCACGGAACTTACTGCTTCGGATCCTACCCCTAGGTATAGGGACAGGTCCTCCCCTGGCTTCGGTCCCTGGAGCAGAGGGGTTTGAGTGAGCTGTTCTTTCAGAGCCTGGAAGGCCTTCTCGCATTCTGGGGTCCATTCAAACTTCTTGTTTCCCCGCAGTACTTTGAAAAAAGGTGCACATTTTTCTCCCGCCTTGGAGAGGAATCTGCTGAGCCCAGCCAATTTCCCCGTAAGGCTCTGAACCTCCTTCGGATTTCTCGGCGACTCCAACTCCATCACCGCTTTAACTTTGTCTGGGTTGGGCTCCACTCCCGTGGGGGTGAGCAAATGGCCCAGGAACTTCCCTCGGCTTGCCCCGAAGACACACTTCAAGGGATTGAGCTTCATCTTGTACCGCCGCAGGGTCCCAAATGTCTCTTCGAGGTCGCGGAGGTGAGTCTCGAGGTCTCGGCTCTTAACCATGAGGTCGTCGACTTAGACTTCTAAATTTCTTCCTTTCTGCTCGCGGAAGACCCTATCCATCATCCTTTGGTACGTAGCCCCTGCATTCTTGAGCCCGAAGGGCATCATCTTATAGCAATAACATCCATCCCCTGTGATGAAGGAAACATCCTTGATGTCTGGGGGATGCATGCGGATTTGATGGTAACCTGAAAAAGCATCTAAGAAAGACATTACAGAAAAACCGACGGCTGAGTCAACCAGCGCGTCGATTCTGGGCAGGGGGTAGCAATCTTTCGGGCATGATTTATTAAGAAGTGAAAAGTCGATACACATACGCCACTTACCTCCTCCCTTCTTTACCATAACGACATTGGAGACCCAGCCTGGATACTGGATCTCCGATACAAACCCGGCCTGCAGGAGTTTGCCCACCTCTTCGCGGATGGGTCCCTCCAGCTTGTCCGCGACGGCCCTCCTCTTCTGACGGATGGGGCGGGCACCGGGGTCGAGGTTGAGGCGATGGCACTCCACATCCGCGTCGATCCCGGGCATTTCTGCGGCGCTCCAAGCGAAGACGTCCACGTTCTTTTGTACGCAAGCCAGAATCTCCGCTTGATCTCCTGGGCTGAGTTCTCCGCTGACCTGGACTTTCTCCACCATCCCCAGCCGGGTGGTGACCTTGAGCTCTACGACCTCGTCCGTAGCCTCCAACCGGGACTGTTCTCCCCAAGCCCTTTCCTCTTCGGCACAAGCGGGAGCCTGGGTCTCTTCCTCGACTTTCTCCTCTACCACCATAAGCTCTTCCGCCCTTCCCTCCTAGGCCTTCTCCTCTTCTTCCTTTCTCCCCGCCCGGGGTACCTCAGCTACCCCTTCCTGGGTATGAACTTCATCTCCCTCCTTCTCTTCGGCTACCTCCAAACCTCCGGCTTCGGCCGCCTCCTCCATCACCTTATCCCACTCCTCAGCTTCTCCCATCCAGGAGATGGTGTTGACAGCCGTCACGTAGCACTGTCTTGCCACTTTGGGATCCCCCCTGATCCGCACCTGGACCCCTCCGTCATTGAACTTGAGGCACTGATGAAAAGTGGAAGGGACGCAGCGGAACGCGCTGATGAGTGGCCGTCCGAAGATGGCGCTGTAACTGCTCGGGGCGTCCACTATGACAAAGCGACAGTTCCGAGACTGCCCACCCAGGGTCACATGGAGCCCCACCCCTCCTTCTACTTCCTTCCTCTCCCCCGAAAATCCGAACAGAGGGCCATCCGAGGCCAACACTCTTCTGGGTTCCACCTCCATCTTGTCGAATGCTTTCTTGAAGATGACATTGACCGAACTCCCGTTGTCCACTAGGATTCGGGAGACGGTGAAGTTCTCGATCGCCGTCTGGATGACCAGCGCGTCGCAGAACGGGTCCTCGTAGCTCGGCATGTCCTTCTGGGTGAAAATAATTTTTTCGGCCGGGGGTGGAGCGGTGGATGTTGACGCTACGCTCCGGCGGTAGATGGTATGGAGACTAGCCTTGCGGGTTGCCTCCACCCCTACCCCCCCATGGATCACTCCGATCCCTCCCCTATTCCCCAGATCTGCTCTATCCTCACACCTTTCCTCCTCCTCCTCCCGAGGTTCCACCTCCACGATCCTTAATGGCTGCTGCTGTGGTGGCGCGGGCGCTCTGCCCCTCTTCACCTCCAGGAACTCCGGACAGGTGTCCGTTGAGTGGCCTTCCACATCGTGGAAGATGCAATATGGTACCGCCACTTCCCTTGCCCCGGTCTCTGCTATCCTGTTCCTTCTTCTCCTAGCGGTCGCTGTCTCCGCTTCTCCTCCCCTTCCCCTTCCTCTTCCCCGGCCAATTGCCATGGCCTGTTGAGGTGGGGGAGGTAACTGCATCGGGCCCTGCCTCCACCCCAACTGGGGGGGTCTCCATTGTCCTTCGAAACGGTTACCCCTTCCTGGGCCGTAACCCCTTCCCTGCCCCTGCACTCCTCCACCTTGCGGCCTCCATCCCCCCTCCGGGGCCCGGGGCTCTTCCCTTCTTCTGACCTCTTGCTGCCTCATCTCCGGCTCACTGAGCTTTGCTAGCCTCTTGGTGAGCTCTGGGTTGGCTTCTTCGCTTGCTACTTCCTCCGCCACCCTCTCCATCAGCTCCTCATAGGAGATGGGGGCCTTCCTCTTCAATGCCATCTTGAAGAAACTTTCCTTCAACCCGACCGTGAAGGCGAGTTGAAGTGCAAACCCAGGCACCTCCTGAGTGAGCTGCACTTCCTCCTGGAACCGATCCGCGTACTGAGCCAACGTCTCCCTGGACTCCTGCTTCACCACGAAGAGGGAATCAGCGTCCTTCTTCCTCCTTTTTGAAGTTGAAAATCTCAACAAAAAACTTCGACGCAGGTCCTCGAACGCGTAGATAGAGCCTGCCGGAAGTGAATGAAACCAGTCCCTGGCCTTCTCCTTGAGAGTGACGGCGAAGAGCCGACACTTGAAGGCATCGGACATCGGCCTGATGGAGACCGAGTCCTCGAAAGACTGCAGATGCTGAACTGGGTCATCTCTGCCATTATAGTACACTCTATCCCATTCCCTGAATCCCGCTGGAACGGGTGCAGACAACACCAACTCGCAGAAGGGACTTCCCCCTCCTGCCATCTTTTCTCGCTCGGCTCGCGGACCTAGCTCGCTCGCCAAGCTTGGGATCGCACTCGCGAGGGCGACGTTCGCCTGAACCACCCCGACTGTCGCCGCATCCTCCTGGCGCGCGCTCGCCTGCGCCGCGCTTGCTGGGGCAGAGCTTGTCGGCACCGAACTCGCCGGCGCGGAGCTCGCCAACACCGGGCTCGCCGGACTGGCGAACAGCACTCGCCCTTCCCTGGCATGCCCTGGTTCGATGGCAACTTCTTTTCCAGCCCTTCCTCCTGGTGCCCTCTCGCCGACTGCTGTTGGGGGAGTGGTCGCCTGAGGTGCCGGGGTCGCAAACTCATTTCGCAAGGCCGTGACCGTGAACCCCAAGGTGTCGAGCACCTCCTTCCTGAAATCCGCGAACATCCTAGCCATTGCTTCCTGAGGGGTCTCGCCGAACTCCTCGCCCTGCTCTTCATCCCCAGCCATAACTCTTCTCTGGGACTTTCTTGAACCAGCCGCGCTCCACGCTCACCGCACCAAAATGTTGAAACCGATTTCTCGGTCTCGTGTGGAGCTCGGGGCCCTCACCGAAATGAGGGGCAGCTAGCCCTTACCGGTCCCTCGGGAGAGGTAAGGCCGATGATTTGAGCAAAGAACAAAGACCCTAGTCTCAGCGAGGAGGTCCCTCCACTAACCCGGAAGATCGTTGAGCGCTTCCCCTCCCAAGCCAAAGCTAAGACTCGGGCACCTTGGAGAGCTAGAGAGCCCAAACCAAAGCGACCTAGGGAGAGAAGAGCTCAAAGATAATGAACCGGTCCTCTTCCAAGGTGCCCTTTGAGGTCTATTTATAGATTTTAGTTTTGTGGTCTGTCAATAACCAAATCCCGCTGTCTATTCTCACTATCCGCACACCGGATTGGTCTGCTAACAGCCAAACTCCGCTGTTCGGAGAGGCTAAACGCAGACCACCGGGGGCCTCTTGGTAAAAATCCCTTGCTGGACTTTTACGGGGCGAGCCAGCCCGCTTCGCGACCTCCCTCGCGAGTGGAGCTCGCGAGCCTCTGGGTCGGCGAACCTCAGAGGTATTATCGGCACATTACATGGCTCGCTCGCCTGCACTACCTCGGCGAGTCCCCGGATGACTATCTGCTCTCCCTCTAGGCGGGCTCGCCTAGCGAACTCCTTCCTCGACTGGTTGGGCTCGCCAGTAGCGACCCGGCCAAGCCGATCTCCCTCGCGAGTGGAGCTCGCGAGCCTCTGGGTCGGCGAACCCCAGGATGGCTATCCGCACCCCAAAATGGCTAACTATACCCCAAAATGGCTAACTGTACCCCAAGGCGGGCTCGCCTAGCGAACTCCTTCCTCGACTGGTTGGGCTCGCCAGTAGCGACCCGGCCAAGCCGATCTCCCTCGCGAGTGGAGCTCGCGAGCCTCTGGGTCGGCGAACCCCAGGATGGCTATCCGCACCCCAAAATGGCTAACTGTACCCCAAGGCGGGCTCGCTCGCCTGCGCAGTCTCTTGCTCTTCCTTGGCCTGCCTCGCCGGAGTTCAGGGTTCGCCCCTCTTGGCTCGCCTCCTCGAGCGCGAGCTGCTGATTTCTTCCTGGCGAACATCGGGGTTGTACAAGGAACTTATTGCCTTCGGTCAGGGAAAGGAAGAGACATTAGTTGACGCATGAGAGCGTTCTAAATCCTTACACAGGGAATGTTACTGAGAGGACTTATCAGAAGACTTTCTAATTCAAATTTTTTATTTTGGCGTAGTGGACAGATTCCGTTTGCTATTTGATGTCGCAGCTGGAGGTGCCTTGTTTAATAAGTCGGGGAAGGACGCCTGGGAAATAGTTGTGAATATAGTGCAGACTAGTCAGCATTGGAGCCACTCTACTCATCCTCCCAGCACTGTTGAAGTTAACGCAATAACACATAATGGAGCAGTGGAATGTCTGTCGTCACAGCAGACAGAGTTGTTTGTTACTTTAGTGGTCGATATGCTGCACAAAATGAATGACCAGTCCGCAGTAATCCAGCAGCTCCACTCTACTATTAGTACTCTCGCAGATGCTGTTTCTGGGATTGTGGGTCAGCAGCCCCATTCTGTCAACACCATGAAGTTAAGAAGTGGCAGGAGTGTAAAAAAACCCCCACAACAGGAAACACCTGCACAAAAGGAACCACTTGCGAATCTTACAGACAGGCTAAATGCAGATGTGGCGGGGGAGCCGACTCCTATCCCTACTGTGCCGGATTCTGCGAGCGTGGCACAACCCTCGAAAAGTATTGTTAGCCCTCCATTTCCTCATAGGTTACAGAATGAGAAGTCTGAGAAGCAATTTCGCAGATTCCTGGAAATGATGAAAGGAGTGCAAGTAAGCATACCGTTGATTGAGGCGATCTCCTAGATACCGAGTTACTCTAAATTCTTGAAAAACCTGATTTCGAAGCAGAAGGTGCTGGAGGACCTCAAAACTATTGATCTCACTGAGGAGTGCTCCGCCCTCATCACCCATGTCCCTACAAAGTGTAAGGACCCTGGCAGTTTTACTATCTCGGCCTGAGGTCGCCCTCTGGGCGACCTCGCCTGGTCACCCCTTCGGTGTGACCTCGGCCTGAGGCAGGTCGCCCCAGCTGGGGCGATCTCGGCCTGAGGTCGCCCTTTGGGCGACCTCGCCAGATCGTTCCCCCCTAGGGGCGATCTCGGCCTGGGAGATCTCGGCTCTGGGCAGCCCGTTCCTTCCTGACCTGCCCGTTTGGGCAGGCCCTCCCGCCTATAAATAGGGGGTAGGGGCTTTGGTTTCGGGATTTTGGGAGGGTTTTCCAGTCCTTGTCTTGGACATGAGCGGTCTCACTTTTGAGACCATCGAACCTCTTTTCATCAGCTGGAGCGGTCTCATTTCTGAGACCTCGTTACCTCATTTTCGACAGCTGGAGCTATCTCATTTCTGAGACCTCGTTACCTCTTTTTCAGCAGATTCTGCTATCTTCTCTCAAGAGACCCTAGACATCTCTTTTTCTCCTTCCTCTTATCTTCCATCACAGCTCAAAGAAACCAACCATCTAACAGTTTTCTTCCCCCACCTCTTTTCAGCTTGAGCGAGTGTGGACCTGGAGCATTTTTGGCTCGAACACCGGCCAACTTCTACTATCTTCTGGGGGGTTACAATTAGGGAATGAGAACTCGAGTGCGCATGCCACTGTTCGTTACAATGGTAGAAAGAAAGAGAGAACTATGAGGGTAACAGACCATCTCTCGGGAAGCTGAACGCTTCTTCTTCTGAGAACAAAAGTGAGAACAAAAGTGAGAATGCTGAGTCGCCTTTCGCAACCTTCGAAGGCTCGAAGGAGATCTTCGAAGTTTCGAAGGAGATCTTCGAGAGCCGAAGGAGATCTTCAAGCGCCGAAGGAGAATTCCAAGGAAATCTTCAAAGGTGCTCTCTCGGGCGAAGAAGGCAAGGTGTCTTGAAATGAAGGCTCTGGGCTCCTTTTATAGCTTTGGTCGGGGGTAGCCCGGTAATTTCGCCGTTGTAACCACCGTAACCACCTGACGGGCGAATCACGTTTTCTGGTTCGGAGCACACGGACCGCCATTTTTCGTAAATAACCGTTTCGCCCTTCAGGCATTTTGGGCAGCTTCGTTGATGGCGATCAAGGCGTTCTGAGCGCGCAACGAATATAGGAGCGTTCCGACCGCGCAACGAATGCGGGAGCATTCTGATCGCGCAACAAACGTGGGAGCCTTCTGAGGGTGCAACTAACACGAGAGTGTTCTGAGCATGCGAGGAGGCATTCTGAGCGCGCAACAGACACGTGAGTGATCTGAGCGCGCGACGAATGGAGAAATAAGAAGTCGCACCCCCAAAGAGGAATTGGGCTCCGACCGCACCCTACGAGGGGGCAATTTCGGCCGAATCCTCCGCAAGGCCCCCTGCGGGAGGGGGGATGGCTTAGCCGCTCACCTTCGCGGGGGGGGGGGGGGGGGGGGGCTTGGCCGCACCCCAAGGGGGTGCGACTTGGCCACCCCACATGGGGTGCGGCCTGGCCGCACCCCCCATCATGGGGGTGCGGTTAGGCTGCACCCCGCCGAGAGGGAGGGTGCAGTCTTAGTTGTGTCTGGCGCTGCCAGAGTGCGAACTGTTCGTGGCAGATTTTTCCCCTCTCACGATCATGGTTCGGACTTTGACCTCACTAACTCCACTTTTCTTTAGCGAAGCCTTCTCTAAACGCGCCCATGACTCTTATTAATCCATGGATGAACATCATCTCTACGGATGTACATCAGTTTTAAATTAAAAATTTAGAAATAGCTTTTAGGAAAATGACTCCCACATCATTTAGTAGTGTAAATGAACTAGGATTGTATAACAATTTCACGATTTTATGAGTACGGACAAAATTGAAAATTTCAATTTTTTAAAAAGGTGGAAAGATAAGGTTAATACTTATCTTATGATGATCTATATGGCCAGTGATTTACTAACAATCGAAGCTCGTACGGTAGCTTCGGAGTCCATTTTCTCTCTTAGTGGCAGGATTTTGACCGAGCGGAGAAGTCGCCTAAGCGAAGAATCACTGAAAATTTGCATATGCGACAAGAATCACTTAGAGGCTATGAAGTGGAAGCAACACATTTCACCGAGCGAGGATGGCTCGACAGGCGTAGAAGACGAGATGGACCATGAACGTAATAAATTTAGGAGATGATTAAGCGCGCCGCTCGCACCCGAGTAGCTAATTGTTTTTGTAATTTTTTAAATCACTGAATTTTGTAAAAAAATTTGCCATAAAATTTATTTTTTGTATTTTTCATTTTTTTTTCAATTTGAATATAAATTTATATTTTTCAAGATTAATAAAAAAATCCTGTAAATTTGTATTTGAAAACTCAATTTAGCCGCAGCTACAGGAAGTAACGTTGTGGATATGGAGCAACTTGCTGAAGCTTGTCGTGTGTATGACGAAATATCTCGTGTGTTCATGGCCGATTTAACTTTCCTTAACCTAAAGGCTATCATATTTCCCTTCTAATTTTTGAGGCTAAATTTTGCTATCTCTTTATTTAAGATTTCGTAGATTGTTCCACCTACAACTACTCTAGCACCTCACTAATCCGTGGCTACTTCATTTTATCGACAAAATAAAGAAACTACGCCCATTAATTTGAATAAATTTTATACTATTTTCCATCTACTTAGGACAACTATTTCAGAATTTGTTATATTTTTTCTTATTAAAAGCAGCTTACCCTAGTGCTGGATGATTCGTGTACTACATCTAAAGTCTCCGCAATCTCCATTTGTCGCATAACAGTGGCATACAAAACATAAAGTGCATCGAAGATAAAAAATAATTAAGTCGACAACAAAAAATAAAGTAAACACAATGAAGACAAGCAACAAATTAACAGTTTAGAGTTTTAGAGTTCCCAGGAACTGGACAAAACAAATGTGTCAAATATGTTATTAAAATAATGCATTCCATGTTGGGTTTCTCACGGATCAGATGCGCATCGGAATATTTGCTAGAAATCGATTGCAAGGATCATGCAAAAACCAATAAATCAAGAATCGAGTTCATACCTGCGTCAAAATCACAATTTCGAGAAAAATAATGGTCGTGGGAGAACAACATAGAACGAGATCTACGTCTCTATGTGTATCCACACGAACGCCGAAAACACCTTGTTGTTCGTCCAACGAACTCAGGATGGAAAGATGGTCATCCTCCTTCGTCTCCACGAAATACTAGTTTCGTTTCTCAGGAAGGATGCAACTGATGACAACAAAAGGAATCGTCTATAAAAACCCCTAAAATGCACTACCGCGGTTTCATAAAATGTCTATTTGTGCATCGAAAAGGAGAAATAAGAGCAACATGTGCACATAATATTATTCAACGCAGCGTTGATTTCTACAAATCAACGTATGCGTCAAATAGTCCCACTATTCGACGTGACATTGATTTCCATAAAATGTCATTGTGTCGAATATGATAGCATAGTATACGTATTCTGATAAACACACACAATTTCAACATTGTGATGCATGCGTTGAATAGTCCTACTAATCGATATAGTAGAAACCTTTCCATGAATTCAACGCCTCTGTCGAATGTTGTCTGTTAAGGTTTGGTTCATAACCAACACGATCATCTATCTAATTTTCGTTTGTTCTTCACGTGCAACACTGTAGGATTTTATCACGTTAGACGCAAGACCAAAACTTTGACAACTTCTAGATCATAGAAGATTCCAACAATCTCCCACTTAAGCTAGAACGTATCAACTATAGTCTCAAAAACAATGAGCAGCATCTACTAATGCATCATTGCTACCCAAGTGAGACTAGAGTTGGTAACTCATTGAAACATGAAAGTGACCAATGTTCCAGTGTAGTATAGTCCTTTTGTCCTTTACTTCCAGAATGAACTCGAGACATGGAGCGTGTTGTAACACTTCAGTTTTCCCAAATGGAGAAAGCAATGCAATCTGGTAGCAAGAAGATTGTCAAGCTAACGCCAGGCGTAATGACTTTACTTTGTCGATGTAATGACTTTACCTTGTCGACGTGAAGGTCCTACTGTCGTCGAGAGGTCTCGACAATTGTCAAAATAACGCCAGGTGGTAGTCCTATCGCTGACAGTAGCTGTGTCGACAAGATTCTTTTGTCATCGAGATGATCTTTGTATCGACATGATGAGTTTTATCAACGTGACAATAACGCTACGCGTTAGAGCTAACACTAGCGGTAGCTGTATCGATGATACGCCCAAAGTGTACATACGCAAGTATACGTGCCGGATAAAGTAATATAATAGTGAGATAAGATCGTTCCCTCGTAGAAGTGAAAACTCTAACGCTTATGAGTATTAGCTAACTCTTTTCCTTAAATCCAAGTTAAGTAATTCGATTGGTTTGATGAAACTAAATCACAGAAAATTTAAAACTAATTTTAAAACTAAAAGAATACTTAAGTTATCTTTTATCAAATTTGAGAGAAAAGAATCTTGTATATTGCTTTCCTAGGTCTGTTGTGATATTTGCTAAATATACTGATGCATTATATTTGTTTTGCCATCTTGCTCGATTAAAAACTAGGAATCATAATCTCTCGATCCTTGAATTCCCATAACCTAGACTTCTCTAGTTATCTCTAACTTAGAAAAATGCAAGGTAAATTAAATCGCTCAAATCGTTCTTGCTAATAAGGAGATGGAATCTCTTCTTCTATCTTTTATTATATCAAAATTATGATGTAAACACACCGCTCCTCTCTCGAATCTCGCGGTGTAGTATAGAAGTAAAAGATTTAAATTAGATATCTATGCGACTCATCTCTCGAATCTCGCCGCATAACATTAAGTATTTATCTTAAATAAATCGTGATTCCTCTCTCGAATCTCACCACGATTTATGAGGATAAACGTTATTCAAATCTTTCGAGATAAGTCATAACATTGATAAAGATAGCAAACAAAGAAATCATACGGAGAAATTATAAATTAAACATCACAACAAAACCCAGTACTAACAACATACAAGATAAGAAGGTTTAGTTCATGATCCTTGAAATGAAAAACCAAATTGGAAAGATCTTACAAGACATTGTTCAGAATCTAGATATTAGCGCAGGAATTCGTCCTCCTCAGTTGCCAAATCCGCTCAAATCTTACTTTTCTTTCTTCTCTCAAAGCCCTTTTACTTTCTCTTTCTCTCTCTAGTTCCCAAGAGTAACCCCTGTCTCTCCTTTTACTTTTTGTCCAATCTGCTATTTTATTTCTGCACGCTACATGCCGTTTTCTGAAAAGGTGCGTCCTTCCACCAATAAACTGCTGGTCCCCACTTTGCGTAATTCGAAAAAATCTGTACGTTTGGTTCAACAAACTTAATTTAAACCGCCATGTTATGACCAGGCCATGACCAAGCTGCTATGATCTGCCCAGCAATGTAATTCCAGCCTACAATTGTCCGTTCTTTCATGGATTTCTCACATTCCTGCACAAATATATTGCACATTTGACGATAAAACTATCCACAATTACAGATATGATGTTTATTAGTCAATTCATCGTTATCTTTCATATATTTTCTCAATATTCACTAAAATAAAGGAGTTAATAACTTCTTATTTTAGAAGTTATCAATCGACGGGATGAGCCCCACATCGTAGAAATGAATTAAGTGGTGAGAGGATAAGCTCCACCATTTAAGCCACTACCGCGGGGCGGTAGAAGCCAGGATCAGACTTCTTAAATAAAATCATGGTCATCCATTGCCTTTGGTTTGGAGATCCTGTGGCTGAGGTTAGTCTCAAATTCAATAAGGTCAGAGTGGCTTTTGAAGATAACTCATTATCTTTCTCACTCTCTCTCTCTCTTTAAGAAAAAGGCTAAGTAAAGGAAGAAGGAGAAAGGAAGAAGGAGGAAGGTGAAGGCTGTAGTGAAATCAGCCTTTGGACTTGTGAGAGCTCTAGAAGCCTTATGCCAAAGTTAGATCCGCGGAGAGGAAGGTGCATCAAATGCTTCCATCCGATTCAATTGCGATACGATGGCACCGAAATGATCTTCAAGGTTAACGACTCTCCTCCTAAATATTTGGACATGCTAGTCCTTTAATTGGCATCATAGTTGGAAGATTTCCACCAAATAGTGGATAAGATTCTTCTGATGGGTCGATATGGAATATCCCCTATTGAAATTGCATCTAGAGTATGGATCGAGGTACGGACATAGGCATGCTATGTGAAACCCACCAGGACAAGTTGGTATGTATTGGTGATGATATATTGTTTATTGCATTTCGGAGAAGACTCCGTGTAAATATGTTGTGTTTTCGGGTTCTCGGTACTGTGGTGTACTGTAGGGAGTTCTGGAGGCAAACTCCAGAAAATACCCGAAAAGGGGGCAGAATCGTTGCTCTGTCTCCTACCGCCAGCAGTAATGCTACCGCTGGCAGCAACTTCTGGTCAAAAGTGTGAGACTTTTGTGGTGGGTGTGAAGCTTAGGTCCTAGGGATTGGGTGCGTAATGTCAGAAAGTTATAGGTCTGCAATTGCACAGCATAGCCGAGGGCAGATGTGTGTTCTGTCGATAGTGCCAGGCGGTAGTACTACCACTGGGTGTAGATCCAGTGAGCAGATTGTGAAGAAGAAGTGCCTGATGTGCCTAGATTCGTTGGCCTTGTGTGCCGACAACAGGAACAAGGGGAAGCCATACCCACATCGGGAAGAGTTGATCCCGACAATATGAGCACGGGAAAAGCCAAACCAAACCCATACCATAGCTGGTCAGTGAAGAGGTCGCCCCTTAGTGCACAGAAGGAATTTTGGGAAAGGAATCGTAAGGTATGATGACCTTAACGGTAAAGCTCATAACCATCTCAGTTAAGCAAGGCTTATGATGGTGGTGTAACTCGGGGAGTACACCAAAAGAGTGACATGAGTGCACAAAATGCGTGTCCATGAGTGCCTACGTTGATGATGAATATATTGCTTAGACACACTTTTGAGGTATATGCTGCTAATGCATGCTTGCAGGGAAGGAGTACCACTGCCCCGGGAGTGGGGTGAGGTCATTATAAATCTTGGTCAGCTAAAGCTGGTCGGTTACTTGTTTACCATATTTTGGTGGAATGTGTTTCTACTGGTCCTAGCGAGCCGAGCGGGACATATCGGGTTGGAGCCCCAGTTGTTGTGCTATGCTGGCCATCGAAGGCCCAAGTGTGTGTTTACTTGTTATCATGTCTGGCCTGCCTGCGTATCGATGCTTGTAAACCACATGTTGGTGTAAGCATTGTAATTAAAGAACTCTTGATGTATTTTCATTCCTGTTGTAATAAAATGAACATTTGTAACCTAGTTTTGATTTAAATAAATAACTGCTTCCGTTGTATAACTCTGTGAATGCTAAGATAGTTTTGCTTAAAAATGTTTAAACACTAATACGTAACTCCCTCTCCTATTCGTTTAATATGGCGTGGGTTCCCGGTCGGACCTACTGTTATATTCTATGTAACAAGCCTTCCGTTACAAGTTGGTATCAGTTGCTGGTATCCATCCCTTTCCCTACGAATTCGTGGTCAAATTCTTTTAAGGGGCGGTGAGCACGTGTTTGTGTCGATGTTAAAACATTTAATTAACCAGTAAATGTCCACTTTAGGAATGAAATACACGTGTTTGTGTAGCAACGTGGTGGAACCTGAGTTTTCCTTTATGGTTATTTGCTATAATTTAGTTGCTTAATTGTGTTTTGTTACACATGCATAGGTGACTAGGAGCGGAGCAGGGAAGTCTCGACCCCAATGCTCTGTTGAGAGTAGTGCACCTGCTGATGTGCCAACTCCCCCTCCTTCTGCTGAGATGATTAGGTTGGTCGCCGAGGTAGTGTTTAAAATATTCAGTGCACAACCAGGATGGCCTGTACAGCCTCCTACCCTTGGGGTGGCCCGATGCCGGTTGCTGTAGTTGAACCCGTTGCTGAAAGGCAAGTGACGGTTATGGTAAGACGGGCTTCAGACCAACAATTGAAGCATTTTCTGAGTTTCAATCCTCCTACATTTGTGTGAATAGGATCCCCAACGCAAGCTGAAGATTGGCTCTCAAGGGTAAGGAGAAACTTGACAACTACTAAAAGTATCTAGATGCTACCTAAATAACTTAGAGAGGGGGGTGAATAGGTGAATTCTATGGCTTTAAGCGGAATTACAAACTTATAAATAAAAGCACACAGAAAAAGGGCACGCAGCACAAACACAAGGATTTATAGTGGCTCCCCAGAATGTGTACGCCCACTTTCCCGCCTCGCCTATCTAGCACTTTGGGCTAGACTCGGCTACTTCACCAAAACTCAGATTTAAAAAAATCTTACAACTCGGAGTCTCCCACTCCTACAAACTCGGAGCACAACGTCTCCTACACTCGATCCTTCTAACAAGGATCTACAAACTCGGAAGAAAACACTTCCTACAAAATATAAAGGGATTTTACAAAACAACTAGATTGTAAACAATCTTCTCAAAACTCAAAGAGATTTTTCTTTAGATCTGAAATGAAATCTTCTTCTTCCTTGCTGGAGATGAAAGCCTTGAACTTGAAAGAGGAAGAAGAAAGAAATTTTATTTTTTGAGCACTTGATCTGAAATCTTAGGAATCAATTGGATCTTGAGAAAACTTGGAGGAATTTGAAATCAGAGATCTAGTCGACTCTTTTTTTAGAAGAATCGTGAGAGAAGGTTGTCTGCTGCAAGAATGATCCTTTGCGAAAAAGAGAAAGCCGACAGACAGAAAATCAACTTGCGATTTTGTATTTTAGGTTCACTATTAGGGTTAATGGAAATAACCCTTAACTATTTATAGAGATCCTTCTCTATCGGCTAAAAATGAAATCTCAGGACAGACCTCCACGTGTACTATACATGGCAGAAGCCCTAAAGGAAAGCCATCAGCTATTTGAAAAAGAAAATCTTATGATTCCATTCGTCGAGTATACTCGTGAAGTCTCTAGACCATTCGACGAATTGACTATAACTACTCGACGAATTCTTCTTGATGCCTTGATGAAAAGTACTTTGCTGAAAACTGAACCTGGATGAACCTTTAACTTAGTCATCTTGAAATCTCTGGAGAGCACTCGACGAATTCGTCGAGTGTTCACGAGAAATCAACAGATCACTCGACGAATTCGTCGAGTGTTCACGAGAGAACACCTGATTACTCGACGAAAAAGAGTTAAGATATTTAACAGCATCCTTTCGAGTAAACTCGACGAACTGAACAAGTCCTCATGAGATATCTCGATGAATTAATCGAGTCTTCTCGAGAGTACTCGACGAAAAACATTTAGACAAATTTTTTTCCAATCCAAAAAACAACAACAACTCCTACTTGACTTTTTTTTAGTACTTGAATATGATGTACACAACTGTTTACCCAGAAATCGGCGATCCCCTCCGAGCTGACCTTTTTCAGGTACCATGCATTTTCGGAGCTCCCGGGCAGTCACGCCCTTCCCAGACAAGCTCCCTCTTTTCGGACGGTCTCGCCCCTGCCAGGCGAGCTCCCCCCTCCCGGGCGGCCTCTACCGTCCGGGTGGTCTCTTTGTGAGGTCGCCTACCGGGCATCCTCTCCCTGTGAGGTCGCTAGCGGGGCGACCTCTCCCTGTGAGGTCGCTAAACGGGTGACCTCTCCCTGTGAGGTTGCTAGCCGGGCGACCTATCCCTATGAGGTCGCTACCCGAGCGACCTCTCCCTGTGAGGTCGCTAGGCAGGCGACCTCTCCCTGTGAGGTCGATAGTCGTGCGACCTCTCCCTGTGAGGTCGCTATCCGGGCGACCTCTCCCTGTGAGGTCCCTAGCCTGGCGACATCTCCCTATAAGGTCACTAGCCGGGCGACCTCTCCCTATGAGGTTGTTAGCCGGGCGACCTCTCCCTGTGAGGTTGCTAGCTGGGCGACCTCTCACTGTGAGGTCGCTAGCCGGGCGACCTCTTCTTCTGTCTTCCTGGCGCTGACGCCATCAACTTCTAGAAGACTCCACCCTGGGCCTATAAATAGGCCCCCATACCTCTTCAGAACGGGGACCAGTGGAAAAGTCCAATCCCGCGGCTAAGCTAGTATAGTCATACCGCACCTAGTAGTGGTCTGTCCGGCGAGCTCCTAACATCTAGGCCGGGAGGCCTCATTAGACAGACTGTGCGACCTCCCAGTGAGCACCAGTCCGGGCGGTCTAAGGGGTCAAGCCGCGCGGCCAAACCTCTTCTCCCCTCTTCACTCGCGACTCAAGTAACCAGCCACTCGATGATTACCCTCTCTATTTCCTCCAGGATTGAGCATCGAGGACTTGGGGGGCAAATTTGGCATCAACAAAAACACACGACCATTAGATCTCGGGTGGTTGATGAACAACATTTGCGATGAAGATGCGAGATTTGACCTAAAATACATTCAATTTTAAAACGGCCATAACTTTTGATATGGGTGTCAAAATTCAGAAATTCAAAGCTCACCGCGACCGGATCGACCTGTACTATTCAAATATGGAACGTGGTCTCTGTTCAAGCATTTTTTACCCCTCAGAATGCTAAAATTCGGCTTCGTTTAAAAGTTATAGCCTCTTTTCTCTTTCGACAATTCCTGTTTTCATGGAACATTCGTTAAAAGGCCTCGAGCATCCTTCCAATCATCTTGAAGTTCCTGTCCAAAGAAGCGACATCAACTCCCTTTTAGCAAAGATCGCTCACCTCGAAAGATAAGTGGATTCTCAACCTAATACTACAACAGCTGTTAACGATAAGCCTTCTAGCAATCATCTAGAACATTTGTTACAACCAGAAATAGAACTCTCTATTCCTCATCATGAGTCTCGTAAGGTTAGTATGGGTGATCCCCCTTGCCTAGTTGATAGATTAATAATTCCTGCAGGAGAAGAGCAAGAGCCTTCCCCATTATCATATAAAATTCATTGGGAAGTAGCTCTAAATGATTTCAAAGAGCCTCGTCTACCAGTCTATTCGGGGATAATTGATCCGATTCTTAATCTACAAGCCCCTGAGGTGGCTACTTCACAAAGAACTCTAGGATGAAGCAATTATCAGGAAGGCGGAAGTAAAGAGGAGAATGCCTACATTTTGATAAGAATAACAATTCGCAGTCGGAGATATTGTTTCGAGAAAGGTGGATGTTGCAGCCGAACGGGTATTGTTGGAAAATTAAATCCTGCATGGGCAGGGCCCTGTTGGAACACGGTCTTCCGCATCTCCTAGGTTTGAGAATAACAAATCCTATGTGTGTATTTAATCTTGTGTGATCTAAGTGTGCAGGTTAACTGGTCAAAATGACTCAAGGTTTACATATGGAGGTTGCCCCCAAAATTGAGCCATCAACTCCAAACTGATCACTAGCGCAGGCGACAGTGGATAGCACCGGCGTTAGCTCGTTGCACAGAAGGCATGCTGGAATTGTTGCCTCGGATTGGAGATTCTGGCGCGTACAATGTTTCTTAATTCGGGCTAGCGTCGGCGGTAGCGTGAAGGCTATAAATTGGACCCCTTGCCTTCATATTCTTCATCCTCTTTAGATCCCAAACTCCAGAGCCTCGTGCCACATCAGAGAGAGGAAGTTGTAGAGAGATACTCCCACAAATCTAAAAAGCTGAAGGAGATCCGTGGAGAAGATTTCAACACGCGTCATCATCTTGACGAAAGACCGCATCGACTACGATCATACTCTGCGGGCCTTCGTCCACTTCTCCAGGAGATCCACATAGGGAGTTTTTATATTATTGTTTGTCTTTTTATTTCATTTCTAATTCTTGTAAACGGTTCATTAATTCGCCTCGTGTTGGCGACTAGGTCTGGGTTAGACTTAGGGGGTAATTCGCCTCGTGTTGGCGACTAGGTCTAGGGAGTAGATCTAGGGGGTGCTCGAGGCCTTTCTGGGGATAGATTGGCTAGAGCGGCTTGAGGCCGTATCTGGGGAGAGATCGACTAAAGCCGACCGGTTCGTGGGGATACAAGTCGGTATAGAAAACGAAAAAGGATTTTAATATATTCGCCTCCGGATCTCTAGCGTCATAAGAGATCAAGTTTTGTAAAACTTATTCAATATTAATAAAAGCATGTCTCTTCATTTTGTTTTACATAACTTCTAATTGTGTTAAACATTTTAATATTGCATTACATCAAAGTTTTCTAAATATAATCTTAAGTTTTTGAAAACCCTTATTCACCCCCCCTCTAAGGGCGCCTACCGATCCAACAAGTGGTATCAGAGCGAGGTTATTCCAATCGGCTTAACAACCGGGAATAATGGCGTATCATGATCTCGCTTCTTTTAGTGGGGGAAATTTTTGTGAAGAAGAAAAATCACCTAAACCACCTTTATTCGAAGGGAAAAATTATAAAGGGTGGAAATTATTAATGGAAAAATTTATTAAAAGCTTAGATATCAATGCGTGGGATTTAGCAATAGTTAGACCAGCAGACGAATCAAATAAACAAGAGCGTCACCTAAATGCAAAAGCTATGCATTATATTTTTTGTGCTTTATCTCAAGATATTTTCAAATTAATATATTGTTTTTCTAGTGCATACAAAGTATGACATTTTCTTGAAGAAACTTATGATTCTCCTCCTGCAGGTATGGAACAATCACAAGAACCGGAGAATATGCAAGCGTGCACTAGTCTTCAAGAAAGCTTCTTTCATGACGAATCAATGGAGCACACATTGAATAAAAAAGAAGAAGAAGTACTGTCTTCAGAAGAGGAGTTGCAAAAAGATGTAATATGTTCAAATCGTGCCTCTCCCGATAGCAATGTAAAGAAATCTAATCCCATCTTTTGTACTTCTATCTCTTCATTACAATTGCTACAAAATACTAAGCACAAAATAAAGAAATTAAAAAGGACTAATAAACTCTTGCGCTTAGTAAATAAAAATTTAAAAGCAAAATTTAATTCTAATGAAAACATAACACCTTGCAAAGATCTTAATAATTTAAATGAAAAATACAAGGAACTTGAAAAAGATCTTATTTTTATAAAAGAACAAAATGAAAAATTATGTTTAGAAAATTCTTCTTTGAAAAATGATTGTGCTAAGTGTAAAGACTATAAAATTGAAATTAAAGAGATGGACGAAACATTTGATGAATATAGGGATGAATACGAAAAACATATTGAATCAATTGCTACCACTCTTAAAAATAGCACAATCGCTTATAATAAAGCTAGACATAATTTAAAAACTAAGAATGATGAATTAGAAACTAAAATTATCTTGCTTAAAAAAATCTTAAAGAAAAATTCTCAAACAAATTCCAAAAGCAAGTTAAATATGAATTTTCATAATGTGTCTAAACCCAACAAAGGAAATAAAAATTATCAAATGCTTAAAAATGAAATTCCAAATCATCATCATTCACAAAATAACCACTCTCCCAACATAAACTTAAAAATAAACAAATTTCCTATAAAAAATGTTTTGCAAAATTATCATGGAAATTTGACAAATAAGAATAATATTAAACCAATATTTGAATGGAGACCAAAAATAAAAAATGAAACCTTAAATACATGGATCCATTCATCTCTATTTAAACCAAACAATAAACAACAAAAGATGGTAAATGAACTTTCAAAACATTATCATCATCTTCATTTACAATATCAACCAATTCCCAACTTAAGTTTAAATGCAAATAAATTTCAAATAAATAATATTTTGCAAAATCACAATGGAAATTTAATGAACAAAAACAATAGTAAACCAAGGTATGAATGGGGATCCATACTTAAGAATGACGCATTAATGTCAAACGAAAGGGTTCATTCATCTTTGTCTCCGCAAAAGAAAACACGATGTATTTGGGTACCCAAAGGAACTGTCACTCCCGGTCCTCTTTGGATACCTAAATCTCTTATTCATTAGTATCCCACCACTTGCATGAAGTAGAAATCAATTAAAATGAAATATCATTTCTCTACTTCATGATATGCTTAAACTTTCTTTTTATTGTTCTTAAACTATCATGCTATGATCACTTTATATGACTTGTGATATGACTTTATTTCATAAATAAATCAAATTAAATAATATTGAATAAATAGTCATGTCATTGTTCAAGTGATCTACTCATCTTTTTTATTTTCTATCCTTCTAAATCCATTTCCTAAAAGTCTTATAAAAATTGAAAAACTAAATTTGTTATATGATGTTATTAAGACTAAATAAAATAAATGTCAAAATGAATTTAAAAGGTGTATCTTTAGGGGTATTAGGATAAATTTATAAAATGCGCAAATTTTACTTAGGTAGTTAATATATTTGCATTATTTTCAATTACCCCAACTATGTTTAATCATAATTATGTTTAAATCGAAATTGAAAATTTGCATGAATATTATTTCACTTATTTATGATCATTTCCCTCATGCATATGTTGTGCAAAACTCAATAATCAAGGTTTAATACATATGAAACTCTAATGAAGATGAAACTCATGTACTAATTTTTAACTTTCGCAACTTTTTGCGATTTCTTCTCGTCTCATCACTTCATTAGACAGGCCTTACATTGCAAAAACATAATTAAGAAAAATCGGAAGCAAAATCGAAGAAAATCAAGGCTATACAATCAAAATAAGCACTCTCTGTGAGATAGCGCAGGCGCTAGTACCTAAAGCCGGCGCTATCTCGAGTCCCCGATTTTCTGAAATTTTAAAATTCTGAAAATTGCTTAAAAATATATTAATCTATATGTACTACTCATTTTTGCAATTCTGCCTATAATAGATTTTTGAAAAATCAAATACAAAAATAGAAAATTCAAATTACAAAAATTATATGTTTTTGCCTTAGTGTTTTTGTCATTTGTTTAAATTCTATTTCTAAAAACAAAACTATCAATATTTGTTATTTGAACTTAACTTTTCTATTAACATGTATCTTGCGAAAGGGTGATTTGGGCTATCATCCCATCATATCACCTAGTACCGGGCAAACCTCTCACAGGGTAGTCCTCGGGAAGTCCAAGATCAAATTATAAGAGTTCAAACTCTAAATTATAATTATTTTGCAAAAATATCAAAAATATTGTATGCACTTTATTGAGAATATCAAGCATGAGTTAATCTATTACTTAGAACCTCTATAATGTTGCAATTTATCCTTTCAAAATACTTTGAACATTGTCTTTATCATGCTTTGACATATCTATTAATATGTGCATCAATTATATTTTAAAAAGGGTGTGTCGAATCAAGCTTAGCATGCCTCTAAGTATGAGTAAATGTTTTATGTTTGATAATGATATTTATTCACTCACCTTTTTGGCATTGTCTACATATGGTTTAATTTAAAAATGCTTGTGTAGGTTATGTATTAGTACAATGAATTAAAATTGCACAAGTATCTTACCTACACTCCTTTATTTGCACTTTTAAAAGTTAAGAAAAGTGGTTAACTTTTTCATAAATTCTATTGGTTTGCAAAACAAGTGTATTCGGAGAACTTTGTACAAAACAACAATCATAAAATAAAGTGACAAAGATAACTCCACCAAGCACTACTTGAACCTCCTGATAAGTCTTAATAAGCGTTGTGAGGTTGAGCACCTGGGAAAGAATAGTAAAGTGTCTTGTGCAAATCAAATATTTCTTTCAAAATAAAAACCACTTTCTCTTAAAAGTACACCGGATCACTAGTTTCAAAACATTCAAAAATAAAAATCTGTGATCCCCCAAGCACTACTTTGCACCCTGATAAGTCTTAATGAGCATTGTGTGTGCAAAGCACCTTGGTAGTTATATATTTTTCTTGTGTGCATTGAAGTGAGTGGAAGTAAAATTATTTGTGTTTTATTGTGCTCTTACTTTACATATTACTTGTATTTTTGATTAAAACTCTTGTATACTCTACTCAAAAATACACCTATGTGCACATCATTATCTTCCATAACACTTCTTCTCATGAGTATTGGATCCTAATGCTAATTTTATACTACTCTTTATTTATGAAATGCACTAGATAACCTAGCATGCTTTCTACAATGTTTGGTATGTTTTGAAATTCTGAATTAAAATAACATTGTAGTAATTTCTTTTTGATAAAATTATTTCATGCTTGGTTACTTTATTGTCAACCATAAAAGATTTTCATTGAAACATGATTTACATAAACATCTTCTTTTTAAAATTAAACTCTTATATCTTTTTATTGATCATCATTGAATACAATAAGATGTTTCTTGTATTTTTACAAGTCTTCCGCATCATCATTACCATATAACTTTTACCTTGCACTTTCATGCTTATATCAAGTCTTAAATCTCAACTTTTTTCTTACAAAACAATTGGTAGACTTGCTTGGTAAAATTTATATTGGCTGTTCTTACATGCATATCATTTTTATTGTAACAACTCTGATTTATAAACTCTTATGTTAAACACTCCTCCAACAAGTGAAATACTGCTTATAAGAACATCTTCTTATTATTACTACAAATCATATTTTACTTTTGAGGATGTTGAAAAATGCCTTAACTCTTATCTTTATAAAGTTTGTTTTTTTTAAACTCAAACTCTTATTATGATGTTTCTTTTTTAAATCTTCCGCAAATGCTCAAACTCTGATTCATTCATGATTTTCAATATAGCTATGGGAGTGTTTTTTCATAAAGACAAATAAAAATAAAAACTCATAGGCTATAAATTATCATTAGATTTAAATGCTTAATGTTTCCAACAATTATTATCCATGACTTCACATCTCACCATAGCGGGGGCGTAGGGTTATAGACATTAGATAACCTTATCTCTAGTCAGGTCTTGTCCTTAACCGGGGAGGGTTCCAGTAGAGCCTTGCGAGGCACTGGGGGGAAAGAGTGTTAGGTTAAGTGTTTGTCTAGTGTTTGCATATGGGACTAACACCCCAACCTACGGCATGATTGCAGCTCCTCATGCCCATCCGTCACTTAGTACGGGGCTAGGGTGTAGAAATATTGTCTGGGTAGACTAGTTACTTGGAAATCATAATTTTATGCTTAAACTCTGATATTTTTTATATAAAGGGGAAATCATTATTTTCTCTTAGGCTAAAACTCTGATATTTTTTATATAAAGGGGAAATCATTATTTTTCTTAGGCCAAAACTTTGATCTATTTTTCTCTACACCTTATTCTAAAAACTTCTTATCATTTCCTCTCACTAAAAAGCTCGATCACGCTTTATCTTATTATCAAACTTCTCTGTAGGTGCCTCCTAACCCTCTTTTGCTAATAACAAAGGGGGAGAATTAACATGATAAATTACAAAAGGGGGAGACCTATAAATACAATCCACTATCAAAATAAAAACCCAACATGATTAATTAAGATGATAGCTTACATATTAGGGGAGCATGTATTTAGGGGGAGCAATACTAAAATGCTATAATCATTATTTATCCTAAGTCATCCTTTTCACACACACACAAATATGTTTCTTCATGCTTATATAGATTAATGCTCTGATTTATCATTAATGGATTTGTTATTATCAAAAGGGGGAGTTTGTTGGAACACGGTCTTCCGCATCTCCTAGGTTTGAGAATAACAAATCCTATATGTGTATTTAATCTTGTGTGATCTAAGTGTGCAGGTTAACTGGTCAAAATGACTCAAGGTTTACATATGGAGGTTGCCCCCGAAATTGAGCCAGCAACTCCAAACTAATCACTAGCGCAGGCGATAGTGGATAGCGCCGATGTTAGCTCGTTGCACAGAAGGCATGCTGGAATTGTTGTCTCGGATTGGAGATTCTGGCGCATACAATGTTTCTTAATCCGGGCTAGCGCCGGCGGTAGCATGAAGGCTATAAATTGGACCCCTTGCCTTCGTATTCTTCATCCTCTTTAGATCCCAAACTCCAGAGCCTCGTGCCACATCAGAGAGAGGAAGTTGTAGAGAGATACTCCCACAAATCTGAAAAGCTGAAGGAGATCCGTGGAGAAGATTTCAACACGCGTCATCATCTTGACGAAAGACCGCATCGACTACGATCATACTCTGCGGGCCTTCGTCCACTTCTCCAGGAGATCCACATAGGGAGTTTTTATATTATTGTTTGTCTTTTTATTTCATTTCTTATTCTTGTAAACGATTCGTTAATTCGCCTCGTGTTGGCGACTAGGTCTGGGTTAGACTTAGGGGGTAATTCGCCTCGTGTTGGCGACTAGGTCTAGGGAGTAGATCTAGGGGGTGCTCGAGGCCTTTCTGGGGATAGATTGGCTAGAGCGGCTTGAGGCCGTATCTGGGGAGAGATCGGCTAAAGCCAACCGGTTCGTGGGGATACGAGTCGGTATAGAAAACGAAAAAGGATTTTAATATATTCGCCTCCGGATCTCTAGCGTCATAAGAGATCAAGTTTTGTAAAACTTATTCAATATTAATAAAAGCATGTCTCTTCATTTTGTTTTACATAACTTCTAATTGTGTTAAACATTTTAATATTGCATTACATCAAAGTTTTCTAAATATAATCTTAAGTTTTTGAAAACCCTTATTCACCCCCCCTCTAAGGGCGCCTACCGATCCAACAGGCCCTTCATCATTAAGGAAGCTTTAAAAGAGTGGGGCTTATCACCTCCAGACAAGTGATGGAGAGGACTTCTCACGTACCTGGAGCGGTGACGATCTCAAACGTTTCTATCCTTAAAAAAGTTCTTTCATTACTTACATTTTTTGGATACTCAATTTGAAGCCCTATACTGACACTTTTCCTTGTTTGGTGACTCTTTTACATTTTTTATATATATCCCTCACTGGACCTTGGAGACATTGCCAAGTTCTGCTTGAACCCCCTCGGATTGTAGTCATTAGCGTAAAACCACGAAGATCATGTGTAGCGGGGAGATTTCGCACACGTGTAGTGGTAGCTTGCCAATTCCCGTGCGGTGGTCTTCAGAATCTTGGATCCCGGCTAATATCTAACACACCTCTGCATCAAGGGAGGTCCAGGTTACTGTTAGCTCTATCATGCCCCGAAAGGGATATAGTTACATCTTTGATGATCTTTCTGAGGAAAGCAATGTTCGCTGCCTAGGCCCACCTGCCCAACTGATCATCTTAGTCTGTGACCATCGAATACTCCTAAAGGAACTCTCGAGCGGAGCCTATAGGGGACCCACAACTGAGTTGATCTCTCTGAGGAAAGAAATGTTTGCCGCCTAGGCCCACCAGCCTAATTGATCAACTCGGCTTGTATCCCTAGGCTAGAGAGCAGTTGAGATATCGAACCCTTTACAACTCTTATGACCACTTGAGGAAAACAATGTTCGTCGCCTAGGCCCACCTGCCCACTTGGTCATCTGAGTCTGTAATTATCTTTACTTTTCTACGGGAAGTTCTTTTCCTCTTACAGCTCTTGTGACCACTTGAGGAAAACAATGATCGCCGCCTAGGCCCACCTGCCCACTTGGTCACTTGAGTCTGTAACTCTTCTTCTCTACAGGAGGGTTCTTTTCCTTTTATGGTTTTTAGGACCATTCGAGGAAAGCAGTACTTAGCAGGTAAAGGCATTTGCCTATTGGGTCACTTAAAGGTTCATAATCTTAAGACCGTGCAGTTTTATCTCTTAAGCCGATCGGCTAATATGAGAATAACAAGATGCATCTGGCTTTAAAGTTAGAAAGCAGGTTATTACAGGACGCCGCAAGGCAATATTTCTGACTCGAGACAATCGACTCAAGGTTTTCACTCTAATAGATAACTATTCCTTCCAACTAAAAATGTTATCATGTTTCATGACGTCAAGGCAATCACTCATCTCAAAATCTTGAATAGTCAGAGTATGGGCTTATTAGTCGTCTGGAATACATTCTAGTTGCACGACTTATTGCTTACAATCAGAACTTGTGAAAATATTATCTCTGGCAGTTTCAGGCCGTGATGCATTTTCACTGAATCAGGATCAATCTTAGAACTAAAGTGATAATCCGTCCAGGCAACATTTCATGATAACCGGGTAATTATTCATATGGAATTCTCGCATAATGAGAGCTCAAACTCCTAGCCACTCGGACTGAAAGTTGATCGCATGATCTAATATTTATTCTCTAAACTTGTGGGGATATTTTCTCTGGCGGTTTTCAGAAAGGGTTTTACTGTTTTAAGGAATAATGCTAAAAACAAAAAATCACATATGACCATCCACAGGTGATCGCGAGTTCTCTTCAGGTACTCACATTATAGATTCTTTTCATACTTGCTTTGAGTTCTCTTTTGCAGAGATAAGCAAGTGCTCGCGAGTTCTCTTCAGGTACTCGCGTTATATTTTATACCTGCTTTGAGTTCTCTTTTGCAGAGATTGGCAGGTGCTCGCGAGTTCTTTTCAGGTACTCGTGTTATATTTTATGCCTTCTTTCAGTTTTCTTTTACAGAGATTAGCAGGTGTTTGCGAGTTCCTTTCAGTTACTCACGTTATATTGTATACCTGCTTTGAGTTATCTTTTGCAGAGAATGGCAGGTGTATGCGAGTTCTCTTCAGGTACTCACGTTATATTTTATACCTGCTTGAAGTTCTCTTTTTACAGAGAATAGCAAGTGTTCGCGAGTTCTTTTCAGGTACTCGCGTTATATTTTATACCTACTTTCAGTTCTCTTTTGCAGAGATTAGCAGGTGTTCGCGAGTTCTTTTCAGGTTCTCGCGTTATATTTTATACCTGTTTTGAGTTCTCTTTTGCAGAGATTAGCAGGTGTTCGCGAGTTCTCTTCAGGTACTCGCGTTATCTTTTATACCTACTTTCAGTTCTCTTTTGTAGAGATTAGCAGGTATTCGCGAGTTCTTTTTAGGTACCCGCGTTATATTGTATACCTGCTTTGAGTTCTCTTTTGCAGAGATTAGCAGGTGCTCGCGAGTTCTTTTCAGGTACTCGCGTTATATTTTATACCTGCTTTCAGTTTTCTTTTACAGAGATTAGCAGGTGTTCGCGAGTTCCTTTCAGTTACTCGCGTTATATTATATACCTGCTTTGAGTTCTCTTTTGCCGAGAATGATAGGTGTTCGCGAGTTCTCTTCAGGTACTCACGTTATATTTTATACCTGCTTGAAGTTCTCTTTTTGCAGAGATTAGCAGGTGTTCGCGAGTTCTTTTCAGGTATTCACGTTATATTTTATACCTGCTTTCAGTTCTCTTTTGCATAGATTAGCAGGTGTTCGCGGGTCCTCTTCAGGTACTCGCGTTATGTTTTATACCTGCTTTGAGTTCTCTTTTGCAGAGATTAGCAGGTATTCGCGAGTTCTTTTCAGGTACTCGCGTTATGTTTTATACCTGCTTTCAGTTCTCTTTTGCAGAGATTAACAGGTGTTCGCGAGTTCTTTTCAGGTATTCGCATTATATTGTATACCTGCTTTCAGTTCTCTTTTGTAGAGATTAGCAGGTGTTCACGAGTTCTCTTCAGGTACTCGCGTTATGTTTTATACCTGCTTTGAGTTCTCTTTTGCAGAGATTAGAAGGTATTCACGAGTTCTTTTCAGGTACTCACATTATAGTGTATACCTGCTTTGAGTTCTCTTTTGCCGAGAATAGCAGGTGCTCACGAGTTCTTTTCAGGTACTCGTGTTATATTTTATATCTGCTTTTAGTTTTCTTTCACAGAGATTAGCAGGTGTTCGCGAGTTCCTTTCAGTTACTCGCATTATGTTGTATACTTGCTTTGAGTTCTCTTTTGCAGAGAATGACAGGTGTTCGCGAGTTCTCTTCAGGTACTCGCGTTATATTTTTTACCTGCTTGAAGTTCTCTTTTGCAGAGATTAGTAGGTGTTCGCGAGATCTCTTTAGGTACTCGCGTTATGTTTTATACCTGCTTTGAGTTCTCTTTTGCAGAGATTAACAGGTGTTCGCGAGTTCTCTTCAGGTACTCGCGTTATGTTTTATACCTGGTTTCAGTTCTCTTTTGCAAAGATTAGCAGGTGTTCGCGAGTTCTTTTCAGGTACTCGTGTTATATTGTATACCTGCTTTCAGTTCTCTTTTACAGAGATTAGCAGGTGTTCGCGAGTTCTCTTCAGGTACTCGCGTTATATTTTATACCTGCTTTGAGTTCTCTTTTGCAGAGATTAGCAGGTGTTCGCAAGTTCGTTTCAGGTACTCGCATTATATTATATACTTGTTTTCAGTTCTCTTTTGCAGAGATTAGCAGGTGTTCGTGAGTTCTCTTCAGGTACTCGCGTTATGTTTTATACCTGCTTTGAGTTCTTTTTTGCAGAGATTAGCAGGTGTTCGTGAGTTCCTTTTTAGGTACTCACATTATATTTTATACCTGCTTTCAGTTTTCTTTTGCAGAGAATGGCAGGTGTTCGCGAGTTCTCTTCAGGTACTCGCGTTATGTTTTATACCTGCTTTCAGTTCTCTTTTGCAGAGATTAGCAGGTGTTCGCGAGTTCATTTCAGGTACTCGCATTATATTATATACTTGCTTTCAGTTCTCTTTTGCAGAGATTAGCAGGTGTTCGTGAGTTCTCTTCAGGTACTCGCGTTATGTTTTATACCTACTTTGAGTTCTCTTTTGCAGAGATTAGCAGGTGTTCGTGAGTTCCTTTTTAGGTACTCACATTATATTTTATACCTGCTTTCAGTTCTCTTTTGCAGAGAATTGCAGGTGTTCGTGAGTTCTTTTCAGTTACTCGCGTTATATTGTATACTGGCTTTGAGTTCTCTTTCGCAGAGATTAGTAGGTGCTCGCGAGTTCTTTTCAGGTACTCGCGTTATATTTTATACCTGCTTTGAGTTCTCTTTTGCAGGGAATGGTAGATGTTCGCGAGTTCTTTTCAGGTACTCGCGTTATATTTTATACCTGTTTTCAACTTTCTTTTGCAGAGATTAGCAGGTGTTCGCGAGTTCTCTTCAGGTACTCGCGTTATGTTTTATACCTGCTTTCCGTTCTCTTTTGCAGAGATTATCAGGTTATCATGAGTTGTCTTCGGGTACTCGCGTTATATTGTATACTTGCTTTCGAGTTCTCTTTTGCAAAAGTTAGCAGGTGTTCGCGAGTTCTTCTTAGGTACTCGCTCTTTATATTGTCTCTTTTACCTGCTTTCAAGTTCTCTTTTGTAGAGATCAACAGGTGTCGCAAGTTCTCTCCAGATACTTGTGTCATTGGTTTCTTTTCCCCTACTCATAACTTCTGTCTTGCAGAGATTAGCAGATGCTCATGAGTCCTATTCAGGTACTCGTGAGTTATTAACTTTTTGTACTTGCGTAAATCTTATCCCTTGCAGAAGAAAGAGTAAGTATTTTCATGTTCTTTTGTGGAGAGACATCAGGTACTTAGTCTCTCTCTTCTTTTTCATCCTTTTCTGACTGTTTGTGAGAGGCGGATCACAATTTTCGTGGGTAAGTTCTATTTTTTCGAAGTTCTCTATGGAACTTAAAAAAGTACGGGGATTATATTTACCCAGAAATCGGCGATTCCCTCCGAGCTGACCTTTTTCAGGTACCAGGCATTTTCGAAGCTCCCGGGCGGTCTCGCCCTTCCCGGACAAGCTCCCTCTTTTCGGACGGTCTCGCCCCTGCCGGGCGAGCTCCCCCTCCCAGACGGCATCAACCGTCTGGGTGGTCTCTCTATGAGGTCGCCTACCGGGCGACCTCTCCCTGTGAGGTTGCTAGCCGGGCGACCTCTGCCTGTGAGGTCTCTAACTGGGCAACCTCTCCCTGTGAGGTCGCTAGTCGGGCGACCTATCCCTATGAGGTCGCTACCCGGGTGACCTCTCCCTGTGAGGTCGCTAGCCAGGCGACCTCTCCCTGTGAGGTCGCTAGCCGGGTGACCTCTCCCTGTGAGGTCGCTAGCCGGGCGACCTCTCCCTGTGAGTTCGCTAGCCGAGCGACCTCTTCTTCTGTCTTCCTGGCGCTGATGTCATCAACTTCTAGAAGACTCCACCCTGGGCCTATAAATAGGCCCCCATATCTCTTCAGAACGGGGACCAGTGGAGAAGTCCAATCCCACAGCTAGGCAAGTCAGACCGCACCTAGCAGCGGTCTATCCGGCGACCTCCTAACAGCCAGGCTGGGTGGCCTCATTAGACAGGTCACGCGACCTCCTAGTGAGCACCAATCTGGGCGGTCTAAGGGGTCAAGCCGCGCGGCCAAACCTCTTCTCCCCTCTTCACTCGCGACTCAAGTAACCAGCCACTCGATGATTACCTTCTCTCTTTCCTCCAGGATTGAGCATCGAGGACTGGGGGGGGGGGCAAATTTGGCATCAACAACAATAATAGAGAAATTTCACATGAGTCAACACATTGTTCTACACAATGATGAATTACATTGCATAGCACTGTATTTTATGACTCATTGAAACCTGACATTAGTTTGTACTTAGCAATAAAGATCCTGCAATTGCATAACTAAAATACAATATCAAATACAACTACAATTCATCTTAGTTCAAGGGGGAATTCTTCAAATCAAGGCTATTGTGGCTACAATACCCAACAATCACCCCCTATTTGAAGAAGTCAGAACCCTATGTACTAAGTTGAATTGCACAGATAATAATAATCATAGATAGAGAAAATAACAAAATGAAAGTGGGATAAAAGATATATCAACAAAACATTAATATTTATATAAATATTTTATGGGTAATCACAAATCACAACACAACACTAAGGCATTTTATCCTTCTGCATTCTGCTCTTCTCCAACTGCCTGTCAAAATATGCATTTGGCTTTGGATAATAATTGGGAGGGGCTGGAGGTGCATCAACATTTTTGTGACCATACTTTCTGAAATGAATCTTTCTCTTCAACTTTGCAGCTTTATGCTTGTTAATTTTTTCCTGACAGTAATAATTCTGTGCTGGTTGATTTGAAATGTCAATCATATTGTAAGTGTCCAAAATTATTTTTTTGGAAATAGGACTCCACACTTCAGCAAATTCTCTTTTATCTTCAGCCACTTCTCTGATTACTATACCTGCTCCTTTTCTCATAGAAGGATCTGATCTGCTTTCAGAAGGACCTTCCCCATATTTCCTCTTTTTCACAGGGGGCACTAAGGGTTCTGCATACTCTTCATGATCTGACCACTCCTGAGAGTATTGCTGAGGAGGGTCAAACTGATTGGCTTCTGGAGGTTGCTCTGGCTCAGCTACAAAAGGTTGCTCAACTACTCTTCCTTTCAATTCTTCATGAAAACATTGGACATTTTGATAATGGTAGACATTGGCTTCATGAAATCTGCTTTCCACTTCTCTGCTTAATTCATTCATTTTACTTAGGACATTTTCCTCCCCCTTTTTGACTTCTTCATTAAGGGTTTGGATAATTTCCTCTTTGAAAATTTTCATTTCTGTATGAAGATAATACATGTCTTCTTCTGTAGAGTGCATCAACATGTCTTGTCCTTTAAAAAGATCTTAAGCTGAATTATCGACACATTTGACTCCATCCATGGTGAGGTACACAGCTTTACCAGCAACAGCAAAATTGTTATCCATATCTTGTTTTATCTGATCAATACTATGCTTCATTGGAGCTAGACCATTATTTACATCAGCTTCCACCTCTTTTACCTTGTCAAAGACTTGCTTCAGAGAGAATTCAAAATGCTCTGCCTGAGACATGAGCAACGCCTCAATGGTCTTTAGCATCTTATTATTGGAGGTGGAAGGTACAAGAACATGTTGAGGAGAAGGGGTGCCAAAGCTCTCGTCATTGAAAATAAACTCATTTGAATCTACTTTCCTTGGTGAAGCCTGAACATACTTCTGAGCAGGATGTGCAGAGTGCACATCCTCTCTTACTTGCACAGAGGGCAAAACCTCATCCTCCCTGAATTCAGCTTCTGGGACCACATCTTCTAGAACTATCTCCCCCTCAATATCTGCAACAAATTTCTTAACAACAAGAATTTCATCTTCAACAACAAGAACTCCACCAGATGTGGATTCTTTTCATTTGACAACTTCTTTCTCACAAGATGATTGATCACTTGGAACTACATCTTCACCAGCATCACTTTCCTGAATATCTTCATTCTCTTGAACCTAAACATTCACTTGAATATCATCATTCATTTGAAAATCATCAGCTGGAGGAGAATGAACATGGGGCAGAGGGTACTGAACCATAGAAGGTTCTTTTTGAACTTCTGGAGCAAGAACTTGAGTGTTCTCCCCTTGAACAATTGCATCAGTAATCTTTGGAGCAACATTTATAGGTCAAGGCTAAAATCTTTGCTCATCCTAAAAAACTTCCTCATCATCATCAACATTTTTGGAACCATGCCTTTATTTTTTTTCTTTCCCATCTGCTAAGGATAGAGGAGTCTATCTGTTTGAGGTGATGAATTGGAGTCCAAGAAGACATGTCAAATTGATTGCCATCAATTTGATTTAAGCACATGGTGTTGAGAACAGTGCCCTATAATGTTCCTGATTTGAAGAAGTGCTCAGCTCAATGATAAATGCAAGTTGTATTTTACATTCCTTCTAGTTCATGCTTGTAGAAATCGACAATATGTCATGTACTTTAGTTATTTTACTAAGTACTATATCGTCGAGAAGAACAGGCGATATTGTCGACAATGCGTGCTTGTCTTCGTAATGACGGGCAGAGCAGCAGCCGCTGAGAAGCAAGGTATTCGTTGAACGCTGAGACATGGCGAGATCGTCGAACGAAGAATGTCGATCGTCGAAACGCTGAGACGTGGCGAGATCGTCGAATGAAGAATGTAGATCGTCGAACGCTGAGACCTGGCGAGATCGTCGAATGAAGAATGGCGACCGTCGAACGAAGGATGGAAAGTTCGTCGATCGCAGAATGCTGTTCGTCGAACATAGAGAAGACACTGGACATCGTCATGTGGAACTCATGTCGTCGAGAAAACATATGATTACGACGACATGATGCAAGATGGAAGCTCACGACAACACTGTCAGAGAAAGAAGATCGTCGTATATACAGAATCACCAGGATATCTTGTATCATCGAGATACCACCATCAGAGGCAGAAGGAAGATCGCGACGACAAAGTTAGAGACAGCTTGTCGTCGTAATGATGCAAATATCTTCAAGACAGAATTCAAATCTTGCGGACGTGATGTCAGCAATTAATGTCACCGCCTGATTGTCCAATCAGGGCCTGCTATGATGGATGGTCTTCTCACAGTAAAGGAAATTGTATGTGACCGTTATACGGCTTGTCTGTCCTATAAAAGGGAACAGTGTTGCCCTAGAAAAAGAGGCTTGCTGTGCAAGAAAAAGAACGAGAAAAAGAATCCCACTGCTCTTCAATAGAACAGTATTTTAAGCGGAGAAGAACGAGAACCAGATTCAAGAGTTCTCTAAAGAATCAGTCATCTCCATTGACTGTGAAGTCGCCATTCAACATCAGGCAAAAAGTAGAGATTGAAGAAGAACTGCGCTGTCAAAGATCTGAATCAAAAGAATGTTCTTCAATCGTAAGAAGCCGATCTCCATCAGGCTAAGTTGCTGATCAACATCAGGCAGAAGAAACATTTTATTATTGTATTTTCTTGTAAGGCTTGCGGGCCAAATTGTCTAGCTTGAGGGCTGGAGAGCTGTGAGGCTTGAGGGCCAGGGCAGTGCACTTGCTGGTGCGACTTGTCGAGCTTGCGGGCTCGGGGGGCAGTAGGGGCTTGCGGGCTTGGGGCAGTAGGGGCTTGCGGGCCTAGGTTGTTGGGACTTGCAGGTCCAAGTTGTAGGGCTTGAGGGCCTGATTGTCGAGCTTACGGGCTCGGGGGCAGTAGGGGCTTGCGGGTCTAGGCTGTTGGGACTTGCGGGTCTGTGTTGTAAGGCTTGAGGGCCTGAAGCTATTGGCGGCATTTGTCGAGCCTAGCACACTGCTGGGTAGGCGCAGAGGGAGATAGGACTACTCAAGACATCCGGTCTTGAGGAACCTCTATAGATCATTGTGTGCTTTCTGTGGATTGTTCTTTATTTCTTAGATCTATTAACCAGAAAGCAAGAAAAACCTAAAGGGGGTTATTATAAACAGAAAAACCTATTCACCCCCCCCCCCCCCCCCCCCCCCCCCCCCGTCTAGGTGATTAAGTAGACACCCCATTAAACAATAAGTGGTACAAAGCCAGGTTGTTCACCTAAAGCTTAATATCTTGAACAGATCTGCCAGTGGGTGTCTAAGCATCATTAGTATGGATTCATGAATAGCTATCTGCTCTAGGGAGAACTTTGCCATTTGGAAAGTCAGAGCAAGAATACTCATGGAGGCGATGGATCCAAGAATGTTTTTGATTGTTCAAAATGGTCCCTCCATGACAATGTTAAAAGATGAACTCTTCTTGCCAGCTTGGACAAAGAAGCAAGGAGCATTCTAACTGGTGCAGTAGATCTGGCAACACATCAGAAGCTGAGTCGTTGCACAACAACAAAGGACATGTGAGACTTCTTAGAAGTTCTCATGGAAGGGTCAGAGGAAGATTTTGAAGAAGAAACCTCTCATGAAGAGGTATGCATCAGAGCACCACTGAATACTTCAGACAGTGAATCAGAAGATGATGAATGCTCTGGAGCATAAGAAAGGATAAGAGCACCCCTGTCTTCTACAGACTGTGACTCTGAGGATGAAGAGGTTCATGGACTGATGGCTCTATCAGATGAAGAAGATCATGATGAATTGCATCATGATCAGGTATGCACCACTCACACATCTTTACAACCTGCTTCATTTAAGAAGACCAAGAGTGCATCAGAAAATTATTTATCTTCTAAAGATGATGCAGAAGACTGCTCATCATGCAACAATAAGAACCATGGTGATCTATTAGAACAGTTTGGTGATCTCTTGGATTCTCTGAGGAAGAGCAAGAGGCTTGTTAAGAAACAAGCTAGGGAGCTAGAATCACTCAAGCCTTATAGGGTTGAGTCAGATGGGGAACTGGGTATGTCCTACTGTAAGGACACCAATCCACATGAGCTCAAGAAAGTCATAGACAAACTTTATGATGAGAGAAGCCAAAGGAAGAACTTATCAAGAAACTTGAGAGTGATCTTCTTAAGGAAAGAAGCTTGGTAACTCAATTCTCTAAGCCCAAAACTGTTCTCCCCATCATTGACACCTTCTCATCCTATAAAAATAGGAGGGCGTTAGGTTACAAGGAAGGGGCAACAGATGCTAAGAATGGAGAAAAGGGTAAAACTAAAGCAAAGCCTCACACCACCTTTCAGAAGGTAGTGCTTCCCTCAAATAGGTATGATCAGGACATTGTCCATGGTCACTGGATGAATGGAAGCTCCACTAGTCATAAAAATGCTCCTGACTATGGAAAGAGAAAGGGCATGGGGTTGAGTGCATTAAAGGCTCCCCATGAGGAAATTCAAATGGCCCATCATGGCCCATTTGTATTTGGTGTCCCAGCCCCCACTCTCAAGGGTAAAGGGGAAACATCTTCTCAATCACCCTCAGATAAGAAGCAGACTAGTAGCCCCAGTATAATCAATTATCACTTGAACATATCTGATGCCATAAACACCATGTCAGACACCAAGCTGACATCTGTTGCTGACAAACAGATAAAGTTAAGAAGAAACGATGATACTAGAGCAGCTAGTCAGCTCTTGACTAAGAGAGATTGGAAGAATGCTGCTGCCTTCTCTACTGAACATACTTCAAAAAGTGCTCAGAAAAGAAGGTACAACATCCATGAGTGTTAGTGCTGTGGCAAAGTGGGACACTTTGCCATCGACTGTTGTCACAACCCTAGTGTGCTTAATGCAAAGGTGAGACCTTCTGGAAGGGCTGTGGTGAGTAGAGGGATCTCCTATTATGCTAACAAGAACCTAGGACCCAAGTCACCTTGGGTTCTAAGGGATATTGAATCTGTCTTGTAGGGTAGTCCATTTATCCATTAAAAAGCAAACAAGGCTAATGGACAATAAGTGCTCTAGGCTTAGCTCAGGACTAAGAAGAACTTACCACATACCAAGGTGCACTAATCTAGGGGGAGCTGGAAGTAAAGATAAGTGGACATTCCATCGAAGGGGAGCCACTGGCTCAAGGAGACTTAGAAGCCAAGGTGAAGGTAACCATGTTAATGTTTATCACATAAACACATCTTCATCTAATATTGTAAAGGTAATTTTTCAAAAACCATATCATCGGAATGGTCATTAGTATCGTCGAAAGACCTGCATTACGATGATACCCAATCGTCAGCGGACTCTTAATTAGGTCTAAGCTCAATCATTACAGCTAAACTCGAGTTAGTGAGACATTTAACAAATGACACTTCAACTTCCAACTCGGACACTATAAATAAGGTCAAATGTCTTAAGGTTAAAACGCTCTCTACATTAGCCCTAAAAAGCCGTCGTGTTCCCCACGCCATCTAAGAGTGCACGAGTCGACTAAGCTGAAATCCTCCGGAATAAAAAATATGGCACCAAAGAAGGAAGATCTTCTATTCGAAGGAAGTGAAGTGGTGAGGAATGGATTCTCAGAAGGCTCAGAAGAAATCCAGGGCACCATTAAGCTGCTCGAGACCATCGGCCTGGAATATGCCCTCTCTGAGCCTACAGTAATATTAAGAAGAGAAGTGCTGGAGTTCTACTCAAATGCCAAGGGTGGCTCCAAGGGAACGTCTGTGTAAAGTGAAATTAACGGGATAAAGATTAAGGTGAATCCCAAAAGATTGAACAGGGCTCTTCAGTTGCCAACCTTTACCAAGGGGGAGGAAGACGAAACGATTACTCAGGAAGAACTCGTTAAGGCTCTGGCTTGGTGCGGCCACTCGAGCAAAACCTATGGATCCTTGGAAAGGAAAAGCTTAAATCAACAAGGAAAGCTGTTGGCATACATTGTGGGAAAAGCTCTCCTCTGCAAGGTAGGGTCACATGATAGGATATCCAAGCCTATGTTCGAATTAATGGCAAGGATAATCCTTAGTAAAAGGACTAACTGGGGTCATCACATCTTTAAGAGGATACAAGAAAGCTTTCAAGCTCCAAATCTTGGAAGAATTCTATCATTATACCTTCTGCAAACCTACCCAGAAAGCTTCAACAAAAGCTATGGAGTCAAAATACATCACATGAAAAGAATGGACATCAAAATCATTGCAAGATGGGAGAAAACTCCGACTAAGACTCCCACGAAGACAGAAACTGCGGAAGATGCAAAGAGGAAGGGAGAAAGCTCATCTGAAGAGAGTAAGTCAGGGAACAGCTCTCCTCTATCTGGCTCAGAGGCAGCTGCAGAAACAAGGAATGTCGCCCTCCAGACCTCTGATCTAAGTCAAGGATTCAGGATATCTGCAGGCACAGATCCAAGAAGTGCTGAAACTGAGGGGGAGAAAAACAATGAGATCCCTGCTCAAGTAGAAACAGTGATCAAAAAGATCATAGGGGCTGAGGATGCTGAACATTCTGAGTCTGCAATGTAAGAGGACAATCAAGAAATTCCTGCTGATGGAACTAGCAGTGATCAGCAAGGTCCTGAAAAGGTGAGTAAGCCAAGCCACTCACCAATAGGAAAATCTCTATCTCCAATACTGAAAGGGGATGAAGAAGAGGATCAAGAGGGATCATCTACAAAGAATAGACAAGAAGAGCCCTCCCTTCTATCTCAAATAAAGATGCTCCTGGAAGAGCAAAGGATAAAACTAGAAAGACATGTCACCTCTGCCATCAATGATCTAAGAAAGGAACTGTCTGCTGAAACAGCAAACCTAAGAAATGATGTGAAAAGCCTACAAGATTATAATACCCGCTCTCACAAAGCTCTAATTAACCTAGGGATCAATCAGTCATCGATTATCGGCAGCATAGAAAAGTCCTATGTTGCATCAACCAAGAGAATGACTGAACACAAAACTGACATCAAAGAAAGACTAGATCAACAAAATAAAGATTTAGATAGTCATCTACTGGAAACCAAGAATCACTTGGAAGCTGGAATTCACATGCTCAAAAACAAGATATTGGCCTCCGAAGAGAACCTCCAAAAAGGGATATCTGAAGAAATCATAAAGGGGGAGAGATCAATGATAAAGGCCAGCTATGATCATGCCATCTGGACCTCGAACACTATCAGGGAAGCAATGAATCTTTGTTGGAACAACCCTATTACTAATTTGGGCTAGGATCACTATATGTTGATTAGGATCTGTATTGACCCCAATGTATAGCCTTAGGGTCAAGTTTTAGGCTGATTAGATTAGCAGAACTTAGGAAAATTCAAGCTCAACACATGGCAAGTGGTGTTCGATGAATGACCAGGTTCGTTCGACAAATTGCTTCCAGCAGACTGAAGAAACTCACAGCTCCAGCGCTCGACAAATGATTAGCAGCGATCGACAAATTCTAAGCCAGCGCTCGACAAATGACTAGCAGCAATCGACAAATTCTAAGCCAGCGCTCGACAAATGACTAGCGGCGGTCGACAAATTCTAGCCAATGCTTGACAAATTTCTTTCTGTTGTTTAGACTTATATTCTCAGTGGATGTCAGTTCTCTGAACTCAACTCAGCAGAATAACGGATATATTTATTTCTCCTTGGACGTATTCGGGCAGCCAAGTAAGGATATCTTTCTCATTTATTATATCCTTCTATTCCAAGAAGAAGAATAGCCGTTGACATTTAATGCCAAAGGCATCTTTCTCGACAAAAGGAATTAAAAGGACCTGCCAAAAATCGTTTTGTGTGGCTACCTGGTTCCAAGAAGGATTTAAGTCAGAAGAAGACATTCCTTAAAGAGACAGAAGATTTGAATTTGAAAATATATACATACAGTTATCAGAAGAAAACAAGATAGAATAACAAGAACTGAGATAGTCATTTTTGGTGAGAGAAATAAAGAAAAACTTCACCATCACTTTCTCTCTCCTGTGATCACAGAACAAGGAGGATAGAAGAAGTTTTTCATAAGAAGAAGAAGAAGAAGCAAATACACTATTTTTTTCAGCATTCTTCTTCATCAAGGCAGCATCTTCATCATTCTGAGAACAAGACTTAATCTCTTAGATCTGCTGTAAGATAAAGTCTTTCAAGAGCAACAACAATCTGAAGATTAATTTCTTCCAGATCATCTGCTACAAAGACTTCTATTTGAGAAAGCTCTGTCCACAAAGCTGTCATCAAGTCTCATCAGACAGGGGGAGCTTTCTGCTTCAACACCTTTTGTCTTCTCTCAGATCATTGACAGAGAAGAACACTCTATACCTTTTATCTCATCCTGTATAGGGTTAATACTCCCTTCAAAAGTTTACCCAGTGGTGGCAAGACACCTTATCAAAAAATCCTAGTGTGGTTTTTAAGCACCTTATCAAAAGCTTATTGGTGTGTGGACACCTTATCAAAAATCCCTTGGTGCCTGGGCACCTTATCAACCCTCCTAGTTGATTCCTACCAAGGGTGGTAGAAGAGTAGACGTACCTAGATTTATTGGGGAACTACTATAGCTCCTTGTGTCTTCTGTGCTTGACTATCTCTGTGTGCTTGTGCTGTGTGTCCTTTATTATTTTTGTAGTTTTCTATAACTCACACTAAATACACATATACTTAAATAGTAGTTTAATTTCTGCTATAAAACGTATTAAAAAATTTTAATACTCTATTCACCCCCCCCCCCCCCCCCCTCTAGAGTAATTTGAGATCCGACCTCCACTTTCAATTGGTATCAGAGGGGTGTTGATTCTTTACAGGCTAACACCTGAATCACAAAGATCAACCAGATCTTAATTTTTCTAAGAGTTTCCTTCTCTAGAATCTTATCTTATTTAAAACTCATGGCACAAAACAAGGAGTATTCCAGCACAAGACCTCCTATGTGCAATCTCAATAAGTTTGCACTATGGAAGGCAAGGATTAGGCTTTATATGAACTCCATTGATGAGGAGATTTTTAATGTTATCCTTACAGGACCTCCAGCACCTACAGCATCAGCTAGTACTACTGCAACAACAGACAACACTGTTGTTCCACCTCCTGAGTGGACTGAGGCTCAGAAGAAGCAGAGAAATGCAGATGCAAAGTCCATGAACATTCTGGCCCTAACTATGTCAGATGACATATTCCAGAAAGTAGTTGAGTGCACCTCAGCAAAAGAAATCTGGGAATCTTTTAACAACATGGTGGCAGGCTCAGCAGATGAAAGAAAAGATAGAAGATCTCACCTGATCTATCAATATGAGAACTTCAAGAAGGGAGAATCAGAAAATGTGGCTGATATGTACAATAGGCTCAGCCTCATAATAAATGAGCTGAAGTCTCTGGACAAAGTGATCTCACTCACAGAGATTAATGACAAAATTCTTATGTGCTTTCCCAGCACATGGGATTCCAGAATCTGGCCAATCAAAGAAGCCAGAAGTCTCAATGAGATCACCACTGAAGCTCTGTTGGGCAAGCTCAAACCTTATGAGCAGCTCATCAAAACTAGGGAAACTGAAAAATCCACTTCATCCCCAGCACCCAAGAAGGAAAGAAGCATAGCCTTCAAGGCTGCAGAAGATAAAGGAAAAGCTCCTGACAAAGAGGAGTTTATGAGTCTGCTAGCCAAAAGATTCTATAAGATGGCTAAGAAAGACATCAGAAAACAGCTATCCAGAAGTCATGACAAGCCAAGGTATGACAAAAATCATTCTAATGAAATCATATGTTTTGGCTGCAGGAAACCAGGACACATTGCTCCTGAATGTCCAGAGATTCAACACAAGAAGGACAAGAAGGAAAGAAGAGAAGAAAAGGAAGAAAAGAAGGGCTCCAGCAAATCTTCCTCCCACTCTCACAAGAAGAAGGGAAGAGGATTTGTAGCAACATCCTGGAGTGAAACAGAATCTGAATCAGAATCTTCATCTTGCTCCTCTGATGAAGAAGAAACAAAAGAAAATAGCCAATGCTTAATGGCTATTTATGACTCAGACAATGAGTCACAATCAGCATCATCATCCAGCTCCAGTGATGATGAAAAAGAAAACAGTTTTTGCATGATGGCAATCAATGCCTCAACTAACAATTCTAATGAAGAGAAATCAGAATCAGAAACAGAAGATGATATTGATCAGGTATTATCTGATTTTGATTTCACTTCTATTGAATTCAAAGATGATTTCAAAACTCTTTGCCAAGACTTAATAAAATCTGAGAAAGAAATAATCTCTCTCAGAACTAAGATAGTTGAAATGAACAATATAAGTGAAGAGAATGGAAATCTTAAGAAAGATTTGGCTGCCTCCAGAGAACACATTACTACTCTTGAGAGTAAGTTATCTGAAGCCAAAAAGTTTGAAGAATCCCTCAATGGGAGAAGTATCAAGCTGATGGACATCACAAGCACTGTCAATGCTAGATTTAATAATAGCAAACTGGGCTTGGGTGCCTCATCAAGAGAGCCATCTCTGATTAAGAGAAACATCCTCTCCACACCCATAAAATTCATTTCTGCTAAAAGCAAAGAAGCTACAGAAAGAAATAAAGACATTTCAAGCAAGTTTGTTAAGGATAAAAGAATTCAGAAGAATTCGTCGACCGACACTCGACAAAAGGATTCAAATATGTCGAACGAGGCTCGACGAAAACCGAGAACAGATTTTCAGTATAGTTATAAAATGAACAATAATCGACGAATTTATTCAAATTCCTCGAACAAGCACTATACAGAAAACTCTAAGAATTCTAATCCTAAATATACTAAAAATCCTTTTACTGAGTGGACTATACCTCCAAGGAGATATCATCCACATGGCTACAAGGATCAGCCTGAAATGACATTTATCTCTGAATTTTGTGGTAACATAAAAGGACCCAAGGTAGTCTGGGTCAAAAACAACTAGTTTATGTTTTTGTCTTTGCGGGTACACAGCCATCCAAGATTAAATCAAAAATAGTACTTGGACAGTGGATGCTCAAAGCATATGACAGGGAACAATGCCAACCTGAACAACTACAAGGCAAAACTTGGACCCAAGGTGATCTTTGGAGACTCCAACTGTGGACAAACCAAAGGCTATGGTCAAATTAAAGTTGGAACAGTGACATTTAAGGAAGTAACCTATGTCAAGGGTCTAAAGCACAACCTCATCAGCATAAGTCAGTTATGTGACGAAGGTTATCAGGTAACATTTAATAAATCAGAATGCATCATTAAATCATCTGATAATGTTATTGTTCTATCAGGAATTAGACAAGGAAATATATATTTAGTAAACTTCAACTCATCTAAATCAGAAATTTGTTTATTTAATGAGTTAATCAAATCTAGTGAATTATGGCATAAAAGATTAGGACATGTAAACCTTAGGACCATTGCTAAATTAGCTAAGGATAATCTTTTTAGAGGCCTACCATCAGGATCATATAAGAAAGAAGGTCTTTGTAGGGCATGTCAATTAGGTAAGCAAACCAAAAACAACTTTAAATCATTATCTAAAAGTGATTCACCTAGAATCTTATACTTGCTACATATAGACCTTTTTGGACCTATTGCAATAAAGAGCTTAGGGGGGAAGTCTTACACTCTAGTTATTGTGGATGACTTCTCTAGATTCACTTAGGTGTTCTTTTTGAGAGAAAAGTCAGATAACTTTAAAGTTCTTACAGACTTTCTTAAGAGCATGCAGATTGAGTACTCTACTGTAGTTGCATTAACCAGAAGTGATCATGGCACTGAGTTTGAGTCTCTTCTTATGCAAGAATTCTGTGAGATGGAAGGTATCAGGCATTGCTTCTCAGCTCCTAGAACTCCTCAACAAAATGGGGTAGTTGAAAGGAAAAATAGAACTCTAATTGAATCAGCAAGAACATTGCTTGCAGATGCTAACTTGCCCATATCCTTTTGGGCTGAGGTTGTCAGCACAGCAAATTATGTTCTGAATAGAAGTTTGATACACAAACTTAAGGGTAAAACTCCCTATGAATTGCTTAAAGGGAAGAAACCCAAAGTTGATTATTTTAGAACTTTTGGATGTAGATGTTTTGTTCATAACAATGATAAGAAATATCTTAGGAAATTTGAACCAAAATCTGAAGAAGGAATCTTCTTAGGATATTCAATAGTTAGCAAAGCATATAGAGTATTTAACAAATCCTCTCTTAAAATAGAAGAGTCTATGCATGTTTCCTTTGATGAAACTAACATGTTTTACAAGGAGAAGAGCTCTTCTACCAAGAACACTTTGCAGGTACCAGCACTATGTGAAGAGCTTAAAGGGCTAAATCTACAGACAGCAGATTCACTGCATCCATTACCTCAAACTCTTGAAGATAGTGAAGAAGAAGATCATCCAGATCTTGTTGATTATCTGAATCAAGCAACAGCAGAACATCCTCCACAGGATATAATAGCTGAACAAATTCCCAATGAAGATACTACTGCTGAACCAACTCCAACTGCTGACCACATCACAGTCAAAGATCATCCAATTTCACAAGTGATTGGTGATATCACAGCAGGTGTTCAAACAAGGCATCAACTACACCAAAATCAGATGCATACTTGCTTTCTATCACAAGTTGAGCCTCAAACCATAAAAGATGCAGAACAATATCCAAATTGGATTCTTGCAATGCAAGAGGAACTCAACCAGTTTGAAAGAAACAAGGTTTGGGATTTGGTTCCAAGACCAAGAGGCCATCCAGTTATTGGCACCAAGTGGGTATTCTGGAACAAGCTTGATGATCAAGGAAATATTGTGAGAAATAAAGCAAGATTGGTAGCTCAAGGATATTCACAGGAAGAAGGCATAGATTATGATCAGACATTTGCACCTGTTGCAAGGCTTGAAGCTATAAGGATTTTCTTGGCCTTTGCTGCATTCAAGAAGTTTAAGGTATATCAAATGGATGTGAAAAGTGCTTTTCTCAATGGAGACATCAAAGAAGAAGTCTATGTGGAACAACCACCAGGTTTCATCTCTCCAACTCATTCCTCCTATGTATTCAAACTTAATAAAGCTCTCTATGGTCTCAAACAAGCTCCCAAAGCATGGTATGAGACTTTAGCTAACTTTCTCTTGGAAAACAATTTCTGTAGAGGCATGGTAGACAAAACATTATTTTACAAAGTACATAAAAATCAAACTCTTCTAGTTCAAATATATGTAGATGACATTATCTTTGGATCTACTGATTCAAATTTGTGCAAAAGATTTTCCAATCTAATGCAATCAAGATTTGAAATGAGTTGTATGGGTGAATTATCTTACTTCCTTGGTCTTCAAGTGAAGCAAACCCCATCAGGAATCTTCATCTCTCAATCTAAGTATGCTAAGGAATTAGTGAAAAGATTTGGAATGTTTGATTCTTCTATTATGAAAACACCCATGACCTCTGATGCTGTTATTAATACTGATGAATCAGGGAAACCTGTTGATCAGAAACTGTACAGGGCAATTGTTGGCTCTCTACTCTATTTAACTGCCAGTAGGCCAGACATAATGTTTGCTACATGCATTTGTGCTAGGTTTCAAGTTGATCCTAAAGAATCTCATCTAACTTTTGTAAAAAGAATTTTAAGATGTATAAAGGGTTGCCCTAATCTGGGACTTTGGTATCCAACAACATCTGAATTTGAATTAACTAGATTCTCAGACTCAGATTATGCTGGATGCAGGGTAGATAGGAAAAGCACATCAGGAACTTGTCAATTTCTTGGTGATAGGCTTGTGTCTTGGTTTTGTAAGAAACAAACATCTGTGTCTATATCAACAGCTGAAGCTGAATACTTAGCTGCTGGCAGTTGCTACTCACAGATATTGTGGATACAAAATCAGCTCCTAGACTATGGTGTCAACTTAAATAATTCAGTTATATTTTGTGACAACACTAGTGCAATATCTATAGCACAAAATCCAGTTCTCCATAGTAGGACTAAACACATAGAAATTAGGCACCACTTCCTCAGGGACAATGTGGATAAAAACAAAATTTGCCTACAATTCATTTCTACTGATTTGCAAAGAGCTGATATTTTCACCAAGCCCCTGGATGAAAAGAAGCACATCTTCTTTATAAATCAACTAGGAATGATAGATGGAGATTCAATCTGCTAAAAATTAAGTATTTCTATTTTTCTCACAAATTTGTCGAACGAAGAACTACAAATTTGAATCATTTGTCGAACGGTGGTCTCTGAAACCTCTTAAACGCAGAGTCAGTTAAGGCAATTTCATTTGTCGAATGACGATCGACGAAAAAGATGCTCTCGTCGAACGCTTTCAGACAAAGAAATAAAGCCTTTTCGACTTCTAATTTTATTAGGTTTTGTCGAATAGTGGTTTACGAATGCGCCCTCATTCTTCGAACCTTCTATATAAGCCTTATTTTATCTTATTCTAAGCTTTGCGCCTATAGAAATCATCTTTCCCTCTAGTTCCCCTCTGCACTTGATCTTCAACTTTCTTTGCAGGAACAATGGCGATTCCTCAGGCCTCTCTGCACCTAATGAAGTTTGACGCAGGTTTCAACATTGACATGGACTCGTTTGCACAGTCGGACCAAATCTTCAAGAACATTCTTCAAACGCTGGATGAACAACATCTAAGGAAGCTTCTAAGCACCAGGCAGAAGATAGCTTTTGCAGAGATAAAAGAATGGGTTTAGACTGCAAAACCAGTCGATGAAAGCTTGTCGGGAACAATCTCAGGTCATCATGTCTCTCTCTCTCCCACCATCCTTTCTGAAATCTTTGGTTTTGAAAATGGTGAAGATGAATTAGACATAAGCTCAAATGAATTTGATGAAGCTTTAGTCAAAATGGGTTATTTGACTGGAAACCCTAGCCACCTTCTGAAAAAGAACCTGTCTCAGGACTACAAGTTCTTAGCAGATATTGTTGGAAAAGTCTTGCTGAGCAAGACTTCTGGGCATGACAATATCAGTAGGCACCAATTTCTGTTAATGGTGGCCTTAATGGAGAAGAAGAAAGTCAACTGGGGATCAATTCTTTTTGACCTAATTAAAAAGAAAAACTCTAAAGACAATGTATGCTTTGGAAGAGTTTTAGGGATTTTTCTGCAGGAAAGACATCCAGAGCTTCTGGTGTCACCAAAAGTAACAATAAATGCCAGCAAGAGGCTGACCTCAGCACTTTTTGCTAAATGGGATAGAGTAATTCCCAAGAAAAATACAGGAGCTGATGCCTCCAAAAAAAGGAAAGCTTCTGAGGACACAAGGACTGATCAAGTCACTCCCTCCACCCTTCTAGAAGCTCCTTCCTCAATTCCTTCTTCCTCTCATATCCTCTCTCCACCTGCTCAACAATCTCCTGCACATTCTCACTCTTCATCCCCTCCTTCCACTGCAATATCACCCATCAATGATATTCCACTTGCAACTGCCCACATCAGTTATGTTCCACCTCCACCTCTATCTTCAGAACCACTACCTACCACACCTCCCTCTCCAATACACCATGAATATCATTCACCTATTCATTCTCCTAGTCCAATCCATCTAGACATTCCCACACATACCACAAACATCAGCAATATCATTCCTCCAATATCATCTCCATCCACTTCACAACCATCCTCTAGTCATCCACCATATTATCCATCCCTCAACCTCTCCTCTATGACTGATCAAGTTTTTGATCTTATCCTTCCTAAAATAAGCCAGCTCCTGGATGCAAAACTTGCTCCAGTTCTTCAGGCAATTTCTACTCTATCTGCTAAAATAGCTTCTCTTCCCTCCTCCACTACTGTCCCTTCTTCTAGGGGCCTAGATTCAGGCTGCCCTGAAACTAGGCAGGGGGAGATGTCCTATGAAGAAGCTCCAGAAATAGAAGAAGATACAGAAGTTACAATTTTTGATACAGATATAATTGATTCAGATACACAAGTTATAGAAGAAATAAATAGTATATGCATTCATCCATCCTGTGATCTATATAGCTTATTATCAAAATTTGATGTCACATATACTTCAAGGGTATCACCAAAGGTATACATAGAGGACCTATCCAAGGCTCTGATATGCCTTCCTCAGAAGACTCATTCTGATATCATACAAAATTACATCTCCTCTATTCCTTCATTCACTGTTCAAGACATTCAAATAAAGGATCACTCTACAGAATATGAAGATAATCTTGCAGAATTCCTTGATGATACAACAGCCTCATTACTTCTTCACCTCCAAATCCTGTATGGAATGAAGAACCAATGCCAAGCTTTGATGAAATCTGGAAAGAAGCAGATGCAGAGTTTGACAAAGCTGAAGAAGAAAGATTAAAGGCTCGTGAAGCAATCAAGAGAATTGATGATTTATACAATAAGCCAATCTCATCTTCTGACTCTGATGATGATGTTGACAACAGTGATTCTGATGATACACTTTCAAAGAAAAGAAAGAAAAGAACAACTAAGTAAAAGGCTGCTCCCAAGCCCCCAAATCCAAATAATGACATTCCTCTGTACATTTTGTATAATGTTCCTCTTGATGAGAAAACTCCTCACTAGATGAAGCTCTCCAGAAATGAGAACAACAGGAGGAAGAAATTCAAGAAGACTGGCTACATCCCTGACAAACCAGTCAAGCACAATCCTCCTCCTCCTCCTCCTCTAGCAGCTGGTGCAACAGGATCATCAGGTGTATCATCTTCCTCTCAGAAGCCAAGCTCTCAACATTCTGGGAGACCTGGTAGTTCTAGTGGTTCTCAAACCTCTGGATCAGCCAGTGCTCCTTTCTCTAAGAAATTAGCACCTATCCTTCAAGAAAGTCAAACCTTTTCTTCTTCTCAAATATCTTCAGAATACAAACTTCATATATCTGATGGATCTCTTCACGGAGATAGAGTACCTCAAAAGGTCACTCAAGATAAAAATGATTCAGAAGATATTTATTACTTTCCAGATCCAGAAGAAGAGAAAATCTATCAGATGGCAAGACTGAGAGAAACAATTGCATATGCACAGATTAAAAAGGCTAAAGCAGAAGGCAAAGACTTCTCAGGTTTCTCAACCATGTCAGAATACAGAAGAAAAGAACTTGAAAAATACAAAACAGTTAAAGCATTCAATGCTGAGGAATATATTGATATGCACCCAGAAGCATTTATCCCTCATATCAAAGAACAGAAAATCATTGGACCTCAAGATTTGTTTATCAGCAAAAAGAAATCAGAAGGCCCCAACAGGAAAATCATTTTCAAGCCACCTTCTCAGGACAAAAAGTCTTAAATAAATTGTTGGTTATGAATGTACAGTTTCTAAACTCAGAGCATTTATTTTTATCTTATCTGATGATCTATTTTAATCTATCAGATATATTTCATTTCATTGTTGCTCTGTTGATTATACTTTCTGCTGTATCTATTTAATTATTTGTCAAATAGTATCCTAACCCAAATAGGGGGAGATTGTTGGAACAACCCTATTACTAATTTGGGCTAGGATCACTATATGTTGATTAGGATCTGTATTGACCCCAATGTATAGCCTTAGGGTCAAGTTTTAGGCTGATTAGATTAGCAGAACTTAGGAAAATTCAAGCTCAACACATGGCAAGTGGTGTTCGACGAATGACCAGATTCGTTCGACAAATTACTTCCAACAGACTGAAGAAACTCACAGCTCCAACACTCGACAAATGACTAGCAGCGGTCGATAAATTCTAAGCCAGCGCTCGACAAATGACTAGCAGCGGTTGACAAATTCTAAGCCAGCGCTCGACAAATGACTAGCGGCGGTCGACAAATTCTAGCAAGCGCTCGACAAAATGCTTTCTGATGTTCAGACTTATATTCTCAGTGGATGTCAGTTCTCTGAACTCAACTCAGCAGAATAACGGATATATTTATTTCTCCTTGGACGTATTCGGGCAGCCAAGTAAGGATATCTTTCTCATTTATTATATCCTTCTATTCCAAGAAGAAGAATAGCAGTTGACATTTAATGCCAAAGGCATCTTTCTCGATAAAAGGAATTAAAAGGACCTGCCAAAAATCATTTTGGGTGGCTACCTGGTTCCAAGAAGGATTTAAGTCAGAAGAAGACATTCCTTAAAGAGACAGAAGATTTGAATTTGAAAATATATACATACAGTTATCAGAAGAAAACAAGATAGAATAGCAAGAATTGAGATAGTCATTTTTGGTGAGAGAAATAAAGAAAAACTTCACCATCACTTTCTCTCTCCTGTGATCACAGAACAAGGAGGATAGAAGAAGTTTTTCAGAAGAAGAAGAAGAAGCAAATACACTATTTTTTTCAGCATTCTTCTTCATCAAGGCAGCATCTTCATCATTCTGAGAACAAGACTTAATCTCTTAGATCTGCTGTAAGATAAAGTCTTTCAAGAGCAACAACAATCTAAAGATTAATTTCTTCCAGATCATCTGCTACAAAGACTTCTATTTGAGAAAGCTCTGTCCACAAAGTTGTCATCAACTCTCATCAGACAGGGGGAGCTTTCTGCTTCAACACCTTTTGTCTTCTCTCAGATCATTGACAGAGAAGAACACTCTATACCTTTTATCTCATCCTGTACATGGTTAATACTCCCTTCAAAAGTTTACCCAGTGGTGGCAAGACACCTTATCAAAAAATCCTAGTGTGATTTTTAAGCACCTTATCAAAAGCTTATTGGTGTGTGGACACCTTAACAAAAATCCCTTGGTGCCTGGGCGCCTTATCAACCCTCCTAGTTGATTCCTACCAAGGGTGGTAGAAGAGTAGACGTACCCAGATTTATTAGGGAACTACTATAGCTCCTTGTGTCTTCTGTGCTTGATTATCTCTGTGTGCTTGTGCTGTGTGTCCTTTATTATTTCTGTAATTTTCTATAACTCACACTAAATACACATATACTTAAACAGTAGTTTAATTTCCGCTATAAAACGTATTAAAAAATTTTAATACTCAATTCACCACCCCTCTATAGTAATTTAAGATCTGACCTCCACTTTCAATCTTCCTTCCCTTTGTTATGACGAGCCTACCGTAGGTCCCTGTACAGATATTCCTGAAACTAATAAGGATAAAGAAACAATTGAGACTGAAGAAATTAGAAAGAGAAAGTATAGGGAAGAGATGGAGAAAAAGGAGCGGGAAGTCGGTACCAAGAAAGCAAAGAGAGCTGCTGATACTAATGCACCAGATATATAGATGGTTAAATATTGAAATGTCAAAACTCTTCTGAACATTCGACACTAATTATAAATGAAGAAATATTTGTCAAATTTTTGTGTTTACTTAATTTTGACAAATGTCATCATTACGTGCTTATCTGCTTATATATTAATATCTGTTATGAGAATGACACTTATCATTGAGTGGGTTATGACTTCTTCAAATATGGGGAGATTGTTGGGAACATTGCCCTGCAATGTTCCTGATTTGAAGAAGTGCTCAGCTGAATGATAAATGCAAGTTGTATTTGACATTCCATCAAGTCCATGCTTGCAGGAATCGACAATATGTCATGTACTTTAGTTATTTTACTAAGTATTATATCGCCGAGAAGAACAGGCGATATCGTCGACAATGCATGCTTGTCGTCGTAATGACAGTCAGAGCAGCAGCCACTGAGAAGCAAAGTATTCGTCGACCACTGAGACATGGCGAGATCGTCGAACGAAGAATGCCGATCGTCGAAACGCTGAGACGTGGTGAGATCGTCGAACAAAGAATGTCGATCGTCGAACGCTGAGACGTGGCGAGATCGTCGAACGAAGAATGGCCACCGTCGAACGAAGGATGGCATGTTCGTCAATCGCAGAATGCTGTTCGTCGAACGCAGAGAAGACACAGGACATCGTCGTGTGGAACTCATGTCGTCGAGAGAACATATGATTACGACGACATGATGCAAGAAGGAAGCTCACGATGACACTGTTAGAGAAAGAAGATCGTCGTATATACAGAATCGCCAGGATACCTTGTATCGTCGAGATACCACCATCAGAGGCAGAAGGAAGTTCGTGACTACAAAGTCAGAGACAGCTTGTCGTCGTAATGATGCAAATATCTTCAAGACAGAATTCAAATCTTGCGGACGTGATGTCAGCAATTAATGTCGCCGCCTGATTGTCCAATCAGGCCCTGCTATAATTGATGGGCTTCTGACAGTAAAGGAAATTGTATGTGATCGTTATACGACTTGTCCGTCCTATAAAAGGGAACAATGTTGCCCTAGAAAAAGAGGCTTGTTGTGCAAGAAAAAGAACGAGAAAATAATCCCGCCGCTCTTCAATAGAACAATATTTTCAGCGGAGAAGAACGAGAACCAGATTCAAGAGTTCTCTAAAGAATCAGTCATCTCCATTGACTGTGAAGTCGCCGTTCAACATCAGGCAAAAAGTAGAGATTGAAGAAGAACTGCGCTGTCAAAGATCTGAATCAGAAGAATCTTCTTCAATCGTAAGAAGCCAATCTCCATCAGGCAGAAGAAACAATTTATTATTGTATTTTCTTGTAAGGCTTGCGGGCCAAATTGTCTAGCTTGAGGGCTGGAGAGATGTGAGGCTTGAGGGCCAGGGCAGTGCACTTGCGGGTGCGACTTGTCGAGCTTGTGGGCTTGGGGGCAGTAGGGGCTTGCGGGTCTAGGCTGTTGGACTTGCGGGCCCAAGTTGTAGGGCTTAAGGGCCTGAGTGTCGAGCTTGCGGGCTCGGGGGCAGTAGGGGCTTGCGGGCCTAGGCACAAAATAATAAAGTTCTGTTAAAATCTGTATCTTCAAGGATGTCTTCCTCTTCAACTGCAAGAATTTTATTAAGAGAGACTACTTCAATCTAATTACTAAATTTTTGACTAAAGACTTGATGACTGACACCTCTCGACGAAGATGAGAATTCTTGTTGAATTCTAGAACCTCCCTGTCCAGAACCCGACAAAGATGTTCCAAATGAAATGACAGATTGGCCTCTTCAAGGATCAAAACTATGTTTCAAAATTCATCTGAAGCACTAGCAAACCGTGCAGTAATGAGCTCTCTGCCTACCTGCAGATTGTCGGAGCTTTTGCGAGCCATTGAGAATAGAGGACGAATCGGCGAGAGGGAGATGAATCGTCAGAAGGTTTCCATGAAATCTCGATGAATCTGCGTGTGTGACTCATGAAACCCTATAAAACATTTATATAGTAGTAATATGGAGCATACCTTATAGAAAGAAATGACTCTTTGGATGCAATAGAATTAAAAGTTAGAATGACAGACATTCGTCGAATGATCTGGATGATTCGTCAAAATGATCTGAGAGATTGATTCAATTCGTTGAAATAACTCAGGGAAATATACTTATTCGTCGAAATGACTCAGTGAAATAAACAAGTCATCAAAATGACTCGGCGAAAAAACTTATTCGTCAAAATGACTCGGCAAAATAAACATATACGTCGAAATGACTGAGCAAGACTCGACGAATAGTCGAAATTACATGAGTAATCTCCTTAACTTCTTTAAATTATGATCTTTGATAGATTTCCTTAGATTTTTCATGATTTCTTGTTCAACATACCAAGTTCCATTTTGAAGTAAGTGAACTTGGCGTCTTGGCCTCATATAGTGGCTTCGTGAAAATATCTGCAACTTGCTTATCCGCCGGGACATAACTGAGGTTGACGTCGTTGTTCTCCACATGCTCTAGATGAAATGATAGTGCATCTCTATATGCTTTGTCTGGCTTTGAGAGACTGGATTATTAGCAATTGTTATGGCACTTGATGAGTCGCAAAATATAGGAATCTCCTTCAACTTCATGTTGTAATCTTCTAATTGATTCCTGATCCATAGAAGTTGTGCACAACAACTGCCTGTGGAGATATACTCTGATTCAGCAGTTGACATTGCTACACAATTCTGCTTTTTACTACTCCAAGTAATAAGCCTCCTTCCAAGGAATTGGCAAGTCCCAGAAGTGTTTTTTCTATTATCCCTGCTACCTGCAAAATCAACATCTGAAAAACCAATTAGCTCAAAGTCATTACTTCTTGGGTACCATAAGCCAAGATTTGGTGTGCCTTGAAGATATCTCAAAATCCTCTTTGCAGTGGCATAATGAGATTCCTTAGAGTTCACCTGAAATCTAGCACATACACATGTTGAAAACATTTTATCTGGTCTACTGGGAGTAAGGTAGAGCAAGGATCCAATTAGTCTTTTGTACTTGGTTTCATCAGAAGGTTTTCCTTTCTCATCCTTGTCGAGTGTCATAATTGAACCCATTAAAGTATTCATAGAGGTTGCATTCTCTATTCCAAATTTCTTAATCAACTCTTTAGTGAACTTCATCTGAGAGGTGAAAATTTCATCTTCAGATTGTTTCACTTGAAGTCCGAAGAAATACTTCAGCTCACCCATACAACTCATTTCAAATTTATCTTGCATCAAGTTAGAAAACTTTTTGCAAAAATAATGTCATCGACATTGATTTGCACTAGCAAAATCATGCCTTTAACTTCCCTAAGAAATAATGTCTTATCAATCTTTCCTCTTGTGAATTTGTCCTGAAGAAGAAAACTAGAGAGAGTCTCATACCAAGCTCGGGGAGCTTGTTTCAGACCATATAAAGCTTTGCGTAAGAAATAAATGTAATCAGGGAAAGATGAATCAACAAAACCTGGGGGTTATTCGACGTATACTTCTTCCTTTAAATTACCATTAAGGAAAGCTGACTTCACATCCATTTGATAGACTTTGAATCCATTGTGAGCAGCATACGGTAGGAACAACCTGATCGCTTCGAGTCTGACCACTGGAGAATAAGTCTGATCACAGTCGATCCCTTCTTATTGCATGTAACCTTGAGCTACAAGTTTGGCCTTGTTCTGGATGATTACACCATTTTCTTCCAACTTGTTTCTGAGGACCCATTTTGTTCCGATAACATTCTGATCTTTGGGCATTAGTACCAACTTCCAAACTTTGCACCTCTTGAATTGATTGAGCTCCTATTGCATTGCAAAGATCCATGAAGCATCCTCATTTGCCTCATCAAATTTCTTCGGCTCAATCTGAGAAAGAAAACTTAAGTGCAAAACTTCGTTAGCCATACCTCTTCTTTTTCTGACTCCAACACTAGCATCTCCAATGATCTGACCAACATGATCTCTTGAGTGTCTGATCACTAGATTCCTTGCATCTTCTGTGCCACCAGGAGGTTCTTCTACTTCTGGTGCATCTTCAATCTCTTGAGGTTCTTCATCCTCAGGTAAGATTAGAGTGTTCACTTTAATTGACCTTGGAGTATCTTCTTTAGCTGCTTCTTCCACGCTGAGCACTTTTAGTTTAGCACCTGCATCTTTAACCAAAATACTAGAAGAGCTGCTATGAAGCATGTTTGTCTCAACAAATACAACATTAATAGTTTCTTCTATAACCAGGGTTTTCTTAATGAAAATCCTATATGCCTTACTATGGCTACTATAACTTACCAAAATACCTTCAAAACATTTTTCACTAAAGTTAGTTTTGTAATATTTTTCGTTATTAAGTACGAAGCACTTACTGCCAAAGATTCTAAAATAAGACACAATTGGTTTCCTGCCCTTTAAAAGTTCATAAGGCGTCTTACGATGATTCTTGTTGATTAGTGCTATGTTTTGTACGTGACAAGCAGTGTTGACAACTTCTGCCCAGACATATTCTGGTAAAGAAGAATCATTCAACATTATTCTGTAAGACTCTATGAGTGTTCTATTCTTTCTCTCGGCAACTCCATTTTGTTGTGGAGTACGAGGAGAGGAAAACTCATGAAAGATACCTAAGCTTTTAAAAAACTCTGTCATGGCCCCAGACTTAAATTTTGTTCCATGTTCACTTCTGATTTTAACCACGGAGCAGTTGAGTTCATTCTGGATCTGCCTACCAAAGTTGGTGAAAGAATCAAAGGTGTCTGGCTTGTGTTTTAAAAAGAATACCTATGCAAAACTTGAGTAATCATCAACAATAACCAATGTGTAAGTTTTACCTCCTAAAATACAAACTGGTATGGGACCAAATACGTCCATATGGAGCAGATATAAACATCTGGTAGAATGTTTGCCAATATTGCTATTAAAGGTAGCCCGAGTCTGCTTACCCATCTGGCATGCATGGCGAGGTCTCTCTTTAATGCACTTAACATCGAGTGCATCACATAATAAGTTGTGAGAAAATAACATACTTATAGTTTTGAAATTTATATGTGTTTGTCTCTTGTGCCATTAGTGAAATAGAGATGCACTATCTTTTGCTAAAAAGCACACTGGTTTAGAAGAATCTAAACAAAGAAAATTTAAGCAGCAAATATCTTTACTCTGAGTGCTTGTTAAAATAGTTTCTGAGTTATCAAACGACTTTATCAAGCACTTGTCCTTGTAGAACTCTACCATATAGCCTTTGACATATAATTGATTTATGCTAATGAGATTATGTTGTCGTCCTTTAACATAAGCCACGTCTGTGAAAGAGACAATACCGTTAGTAATCATACCATATGCTTTTGTAATTCCTCGATCGGATCCACCAAAAATAACTTTTGGACTGTCTTTAACTGGGGCATACATTTCTAGTAGGCTCCTTGTTCCGGTCATGTGCCGCGAACATCCACTGTCCAAATACAAGATAGGTGTTTTGTTGGCCTTTGGACATACCTGCATTCAAGAATCAATTGCCCTTAGGAACCCAAATAGATTTGGGTCCTTGGCTCCTTGTTAGATAACCGCCACTTGGAGTGTTAACATTGCGAGAGGTCATTCTTGCACTGTAAACTCGTAGAGTCATCTAATTCAAAGGATTGAACCAGCGATCTATGTCAAAGTGACCAACCGTGCCACATCACCAATAATCAAATCTATTGTACCTTCTCTTATTCTCCTGCCTTACCTTTTGAACGGGAGGTCGAGCAGGAGCTACTAACTTGGAAGTACAAGCCTCATGATTACAGCACACACATGGTTCCTTCTTCTCAAGCGGCTTTGTAGAAATAGGTTTGATCTTTGGTGCTTTCTTAGCATTTGATCCATGCACAAATGAACCATAATCCTTGAGGATTATCTCTTCATAAGGTGCCTTGAGAGCATTCATTCCAAATTTTTGGGTACGACTCCATCCTTGGTTACTTTTGTTAGAGTCAACGTAAGTCGGTCTAGTAAAGTGACCATATGATGTTTCAAAGTCATACTTGTTTGTCGGAAAAATGACCTTCTTGAAGGAAGGTTGACTTTGATCAGCCTATACCTTACCTTTAACGACACTTCTCTTAGCAGTCTTACTTTTCTCGGTCTCGTGACCAATACCACTAACCTTTGCAGGAGCTGAGAAGCCATTAGTAAGAGGAAGAATAGTCTTTGGCTTGGAGAAGCTTTCTACAAGCTTCCTTTCAACCACCAACATCCCTTCCAGTTCATTAATACACTTCTCCTTCAGATTTACTAGTTTATCGAAGCTTTTTAGTTCGTCTTTCAAGATTTGGATTTCATCTCTAAGAGGAGTTAATTTCTCAATATCCTCCCTCAGATCCAATTCCACTGCCTTGAGAGACTCAATCTCTTTGGCTTGAGATTTGACTACCTTGCGGCATTTGTTAAATCCCTTCAATAATGCTTTATACTGAGCTAGAAGAGTTGAATCTTCCTCATAGGAGTAGCCTTCATCCGCATTGGATCCAGTCTCAGACTCAGATAGAGGAGTGTGGGAGTTTACCTTCCCCTCATAAGGGGTGTCGTAGTTTTCCTCATCCGTTTGAGCCATAAGCCTAAAGTAGGCTTCTTCATCTGAACGTGACTCGACCGAGTCGCTGTCGCTAAGAGTCTTCGACTTCTTTGCTAAGTAGCTCTTTTCTTCTTTCTTCTTATTTTTGTTGGATATCTTCTCTTCCTTCCTAGATCCTTCCTTCTTCTTGTATGGACATTCCACAATCATGTGCTCTGGCTTATTACAACAGTAGCAAATGACGTCAGAATAAATATGTTTGTTCGGTTAAGATTTATACCTGTCATTGCTGTTGTAGCTTTTCTTGCGATGATCACCATCACGTCGTGATTTTCTATGATCTGAGGAGGACGACTATTTATTCTCTATCTTCTCTTGTTAAGCAGTCTTTTGAATTGCTTGGAGAGCAATGAGAACTCTCCATCAAACATATCAGAGCTTGAGGGGCAAGCCACTGATTCATCATCTTCATCTAATGATTGTGTCCTTATCAGTGACATAACTTTGCCTTTTCTAGACCCTTTGGCCTTCAGGGCTACAGACTTCTCTCTACCTGAAGTCTTGCTTACCTCTTCCTCTGCTTTTCTGATGCTTAACTTGAGCGCATGGGAAATAAGCTTCCCAAACAGAATATGTGGCTCCATTGTAGCCAACTTACCAAATTCCCTAATGGCAATTGCCTTGGTATCCCATTATTTCATCAGGGTTCTCAAGAACTTGTCATTGAGTTCGCTGACAGTGAATTCACGATCATAATTCCATAGACCGTTGACGATCTTGAAGAACTTTTCACAAGTGTCAGAAATATTGTCCCTTGGATCTTGCTTGAAAGTTTCGTATTCCTGATTTAGTAAAGATCTTCGATCATCCCTTACTTTTTCAGTACCTTCCATCAGAACAATGAAGGAATCCTACATCTCTTTAGCTGACTTGCAGTGAAATAGGTTTTTTAGCATTGAATTGTCCACTGCACTGGTAATAATATTCTTAGCCTTCTTGTCCAAGGTGACAAGAGCAATTTCATCCTTTGTTAAATCTAACATGTTCTTGGGAACGTGCACATTTGGATCCACAGTAGATGCAGGCATAGGAATGTGAGGACCTTCTTCAACTATCTGATATATTCTAAGATCAGTGGATTCCATGTAGAATCTAACTCTTTCCTTCCACATTGGAAAGTTTTCTTTTGTGCAGACTAACAACTTCATGGAGGAATCCTTGGTTCTATCCATTCCAGACATGCTGTCTCTTTACAACTAGATGGAGGTATTGTTCAAGGTGTTAACCTCTTAATGAACAACCTATCTGTGAAACCATTTGAAAGTATACAGTTGCTACCTAAATCACCTAGAGGGGGGGGGGGGTGAATAGGTGAATTCTTTGGCTTTAAGTGGAATTAAAAACTTATAAATAAAAGCACACAGAAAAAGTGCACGCAGCACAAACACAAGGATTTATAGTGGTTCCCCAGATTGGGTACGTCCACTTTCCTGCTGATGGCGCAAATCTCACACACCGCTATAGGCGGTAGCTCGACTGCGACACAAAACGGCAGTGTACCGATCGTTCAAGTAATATAAAACGAGGAGTAATCCCTGAGTATCGAATCTCAAAGGAACACAGTAAGGTGGAGTTTATTATCGAGGAAGGACTTGAGATTGAAGTCCTTTCGAGCGGATGGATGCGGAAACGGGGATTTTGGATTGTGGAAAATAAAGAGAAAATGCTATGACTACTCCTATGTAATGCTTCGCTTGGCGGAATGGGGACTAGGCAGGCCTTGAGCGGGCTGCGTCGCAAGGGCGGATGGACGAGTAGGCTAACGGAGTCGAACTATGCAGCCCTTGAGCGCGCTGCTTCGAAGGGCGAGTGGATTACACGGGCTGCGATGCCACGCTTCGGTAGGCGGATGGACGAGTAGGCTAACGGAGTGAGGGTCGTAAGCACCTCTTCAACAAGCACGCGACTAGCAATTGCTAGTGCGGCGACGAACGTGACGGCGGGATGGAGGATGGAATGGGGCGCACCTCAAGCAACTCAAACAACAAACATTTCACATAGACATGAAATATATAGAAATACAAACTAGTTTTAAGTGCAACTTCATCTTAATACATAGATCTAACTACATACACATCAATAAGAGAAGAATAAGGCAAGAAATCGACCTAATCCGAAGTCTCGTTGTAGATTCACGGTTGGAATCGCCGGGTTGTCAATCCGCGTCCAAGCTCGGTCCACAACTACGTCCGGGGTAGAGAGAGTTGTCACTACTCTCCAATGAGCCCGTCTTCTTCGTGTCACGATCCGGTAGAGGTTGCAAACTTCCTCTTGCTTGATGGTGATGGCGGCTAGGTCTTCCCTTGGAGCGCTAGGATGAAGGAGGAGGCCGAGAGGAAGCTCCGGCTCAAGATTGGCGTGAAGAACAAGCCCGGAGCACCTCCATATGGTGGGCGGCGATGGAGGGGCGAAAAACCTGCGGAAGGGGCGAAAATAGCAGAGCTGGGCGGAAGAAATGCGTCTATCTCTACCTAAATAGCGAGCAGGACAATTTATAGGCGCTGGAATAAACAGTGCGCACGATCATTGGCGCACGACCAGTGGTCGTGCGCAGTAGAATCCTGTGATCGTGCGCCTGCCTGGACGGAGCCTGCAAGGTAAGAAAATTATAAAATACAATGTTCGCACGACCAATGGCGCATGACCAGTGGTCGTGCGCGCTATCGTAAGTGGTCGTGCGATAAGGAAGACAGAACTCAGTTTTCAGGGGTTAAGTGCACACGATCAGTGGCGCACGACCACTGGTCGTGCGCAATAGAACCAGTGATCGTGCACAGTGTTCCTGTACAGAATTGTACCGGGAACACCTGCACGACTCCTATTCCAGCATACAACACCAATCTAGCCACTGAAGGTGGTGCTTAACAATGCATGAAAACTAATAGCTAAGATAAATAAGAAATAACACCAAAACGGGCCTAGAAGTGCACAGAGCATGGAATAACAAATATGAGCTAAAACATGGCTAAATTGCAGTGCATAGACTAGAAAATCGGCCCAGATGAGTCCATATATGTGTATATAATTGGGACTCATCATACCCCCAGACTTACCTGTTTGCGCGTCCCGAGCAAACAAATTCTACGCGAACGAGGAAAGAAAAGTAGATGGCTTAAAATTACAATACAGAATACCATGCAAAGTCGCATGCTCACATGCATAAGAAAAATAGTAGAGAAGATTTCTCATTATACACAAACAGTTTATATATTTCTAAAAGAGTAAAAGCATATTACAACCACTCAAAATGGTGAACTACGGTGAATCATCCGGTCATGCATACGGAGAAAGTAAACTAAGCGCTGAGATGAGCATTGCTCAAGATTGGGGTGCCGGACAAACTCCACCAAAATCCATCGGTGTCGGTGACCATAGGCTCACCCGGTCACATTCTCTTCACGCCACTAGATTGGTCCATATCATGAGTCGGTAGGACTTTTAGGTTTTAATTGAGGCTTGGGTTACGGTGAGGTAAACAATGATAAACAAGAGGGCTTAGCACACCTAACCCAACATGAGCACAAGATAGAGCTACCCGCACGACGATAATAAACAAATGCACCACACCCCCAGACTTGGACTTTTACAACATAGGTGTGTGCACCGCCCACTCCCAATACCAAAATTTCAAAATTTTCAATTCAACTTTTTCATAACAATCCCCCCTTTTTTTTCTTTCTCTTCTTCATTCTTCTTTTTCTTTCTTTTCTTTTTCAGCAAAAGTATCAATGAATACACCCACAATTTCCACTGTAAAAATTACCACATCAACACCCCCCAAAATGTAAATATAACTATAACTAAAGCTCAGATTTGGGTGTGCGACTAGGTTAGGCTTTTAGGCTTTGGTGTGATTAGTGGGGCTGAATCAAGAGGAAGGGGTAGGCACAAAGGGGCTAGCAAGGGTAGATGATAGGCATGAAATAAAAAGCTCAACCGGGCCAAAATAATGGCCTACGTCATTCTCACGCACTAGAACTATCCTATGCCAATGCTTCAAGAATCGCTTGGGGCAAGTTCTAGTCACCGAGAAAGATTCTCCTTTCTCCCAACTCAAGCAATACGAGTCTAGCCATCGTTTACACACATCCCTACGCTACCATTTGATTCCACCGGATTCACCATTTGAGTAGAGTAAACAACATTTACACTAATAGAGAAAAATATAAAACCATAAGTATAAAGAGAAATCTAATCTACACAAATTTTTATGCAACCGAACACTCGGCTAGGAGCACTACTGGAGTCAACATTTTACTCTGCTACATAGTCCTAAGCCATCGCTTAGACTTTCCCAAATAAGCAGAAGAATTAAATTCACAATAGAGCAAGCAAACAGATGAGTACGCGCTCAAGTGGGTGCTGTGGTGTGCAATGAGAATGAACAACAATTTCCAATAAGCTAAAATAAAAGTACTTCTAGCATGCTATGCAAGAGTGCACGTGAGTGGGCACAAAAACTGCTCTCCCCCAGACTTAAACTAAACAATCTAATGCAGAATATGACTATAGAATTCAGAATAAAGCTAGGGAAAGAGAGTACCTGATGCTCAGCAAGTGAGCATACCAGAAGACGCGTGTAAACCATGAAAAAGCTACAACATCCGCCATCCAGAAGAAGGATACCTGCAGGGGTCAGCTCCGCAAAAATAAAAGAAAATAGAAAACTGAAATAAAGTGCAATTAACTAAATAAAATTAGAAAAGACATGAAAATGCAGGAAAAATTAAGATAACTACTAGGGTTATTGTCATCCCAGCACGACTTATTCAAAACTTTATAATATCTAGCTAATGGGAGTATGGAAGGAGAAGTGGACAGGTAACTGGCCCAATATCCGTGTCGGTAGCGGGTACCTATACGGAGAAAGAACAGTCACGCCTCTACCCGAATATAAATACCTGCTCCTCACAGGTAGAGGGAAAAGAAAGTAAGAAGAGGAGGAGGCCTGGTCCTCACTCATCTCACCAAAACTATCCTTGCCCAGCAAGGTATCGTCCACAGCAGGTCCGCGGGAGGAGAAGGCAACAAATGAGGCTTCCTTAATGGAGGAGGGATCAACCTCCTCGCATAAAAGGACACACTCATCATTGACTTGAGCACAAAGCTCCAAGTCCTCCTGAAGTACCTGTGAAGATTCAACCTGCACAGGCTCGGGTGAAGAGGGGGGGTCGAGAAATAAACAAGATGAAGAACATAAATAATCAAAAATCGGGGGAGTGGTCCCGGTCTCACTCCCATCAGGTTGGGTAAGTAAAATAATGTTTGCATTGTCATCAATGCTACAAGAATTGGTGGGATCAATGGTGGCCAGGCTTAGGATTTGGACTTCCTCCACCGGTGCTGAGGAAAACTCTTCTTCACCTAGAAAGTTGTCCTCCTCCGTAGGAGTAGGCACAATACTCAGATCACCCACCTCATCCTGCGACACATCATCAACAATGTCGTCGGAGACGAGTATAGTATGCACAACAGGGGGAGGAGTAGTGCTCGGATAAAAGTCGAGCACCGATTCCTCACAAAGAATCGAATCCACTATAGGTGGTGGATGCACATGGAGAATAGGCTCAACAATGTCGGTTCATAGATCGAACGCACATTCGGTGACCGTATCCATGCCATTCCCTTCAAGATGTGAAGGTGACAAAGACACATAACCAGATGTTGAAGGTGTGCCGCCAGAGTTAGGAGTTGGGACGATCCGGATATCCGGCTCGTCATCCTCATCCAATTGGCGAAGATAAGCAGCACAGTCCTTCAGGGCATGATCTGTGCTCCGACAAAACTGGCACTGCCTAGCAGGCTTCTTTGGCATAGCAGGTGCTGAAGCCAAAAAGAAGTAAGACGGTAAAGGCTCAGCAGAGTAGCCATAAGACTTACGCGCACCATATGGAGTACCAGACGAAGTCGGTGCTCCATATGCTGGGCTATAAGAATTATGCCTACTATTCTCCATAGGGCATTCATCACTAGAGTGGGAGGTAGCTCCACACCAACGGCAACGGATATTAAGATGTGCCCACATAGTGTGAAGATAATATGATTCAAAATAAAAATGCTATTGTGCAAAATACTACACCTAACAAAAATTACTAAAGCAACCTAATTAAAACAGGAAAATAGAATAAAAAGAAATAAAACAAAGAAATGCAATTTACAAATGGAAGGGCTTCTCTCTCAGGTTCTCCCTCTCCAGAAAACTCACACGACTGTGTTCCCCGGCAACGGCGCCAAAAACTTGATGGCGCAAATCTCACACACCGCTATAGGCGGTAGCTCGACTGCGACACGAAACGGCAGTGTACCGATCGTTCAAGTAATATAAAATGAGGAGTAATCCCCCAGTATCGAATCTCAAAGGAACATAGTAAGGTGGAGTTTATTATCGAGGAAGGACTTGAGATTGAAGTCCTTTCGAGCGGATGGATGCGGAAACGGGGATTTTGGATTGTGGAAAATAAAGAGAAAATACTATGACTACTCCTATGCAATGCCGCTATGCAATGCTTCGCTTGGCGGAATGGGGACTAGGAAGGCCTTGAGCGCGCTGCGTCGCAAGGGCGGATGGACGAGTAGGCTAACGGAGTCGAACTATGCAGGCCTTGAGCGCGCTGCTTCGAAGGGCGAATGGATTACACGGGCCGCGATGCCACGCTTCGGTAGGCGGATGGACGAATAGACTAACGGAGTGAGGGTCGTAAGCACCTCTTCAACAAGCACACCACTAGCAATTGCTGGTGCGGCGACGAACGTGACGGAGAGATGGAGGATGGAATGGGGCGCACCTCAAGCAACTCAAACAACAAACATTTCACATAGGCATGAAATATATAGAAATACAAACTAGTTTTAAGTGCAACTTCATCTTAATACATAGATCTAACTACATACACATCAATAAGAGAAGAATAAGGCAAGAAATCGACCGAATCTGAAGTCTCGTTGTAGATTCACGGTTAGAATCGCCGGGTTGTCAATCCGCGTCCAAACTCGGTCCACAACTACGTCCGGGGTAGAGAGAGCTGTCACTACTCTCCAATGAGCCCGTCTTCTTCGTGTCACGATCCGGTAGAGGTTGCAAACTTCCTCTTGCTTGATGGTGATGGCGGTTAGGTCTTCCCTTGGAGCGCTAGGATGAAGGAGGAGGCCGAGAGGAAGCTCCGGCTCAAGATTGGCGTGAAGAACAAGCCCGGAGCACCTCCATATGGTGGGCGGCGATGGAGGGGCGAAAAACCTTCGGAAGGGGCGAAAACGGCGGAGCTGGGCGGAAGAAATGCGTCGATCTCTACCTAAATCGAGAGCAGGACAATTTATAGGCGCTGGAATAAATAGTGCGCACGATCATTGGTGCACGACCAGTGGTCGTGCACAGTAGAATCCTGTGATCGTGCGCTTGCCTGGACGGAGCCTGCAAGGTAAGAAAATTATAAAATACAATGTTCGCACGACCAGTGGTCGTGCGATAAGGAAGACAGAACTCAGTTTTCAGGGGTTAAGTGCACACGATCAGTGGCGCATGACCAGTGGTCGTGCGCAATAGAACCAGTGATCGTGCGCAGTGTTCCTGTACAGAATTGTACCGGGAACACCTGCACGACTCCTGTTCCAGCATACAACACCAATCTAGCCACTGAAGGTGGCGCTTAACAATGCATGAAAACTAATAGCTAAGATAAATAAGAAATAACACCAAAATGATCCTAGAAGTGCACATAGCATGGAATAACAATATGAGCTAAAACAGGGCTAAAGTGCAGTGCATAGACTAGAAAATCGGCCCAGATGAGTCCATATATGTGTATATAATTGGTACTCATCACCTGCCTAGCATGTCTACCACTTCGGGGTAGACTCGGCTACTTCACCAAAACTCAGATTTAAACAAATCTTACAACTCCGAGTCTCCCACTCCTGCAAACTCGGAGCACCACGTCTCCTACACTCGATCATTCCAACAAGGATCTACAAACTTGGAAGAAAACACATCCTAAAAAATATAAAGAGATTTTACAAAACAACTAGATTGTAGACAATCTTCTGAAACCTCAAAGAGATTTTCCTTCAGATCTGGAATGAAATCTTCTTCTTCCTTGCTTGAGATGAAAGCCTTGAACTTGAAAGAGGAAGAAGAATGAAATTTTATCTTTTGTGTACTTGATCTGAAATCTTAGGAATCAACTGGATCTTGAGAGAACATGGAGGAATCTGAAATCAAAGATCTAGTCGAATCTTTTCTTTTAGAAGAATTGTGAGAGAATGTTGTTGGCTGCAATAATGATCCTTTGTGAAAAAGGGAAAGCCGATAGACAGAATAACAACTTGCAATTTTCTAATTTAGGTTAACGATTATGGTTAATGAAATAAACCTTAACTATTTATCGAGATCCTTCTCTAATGGATATAAATGAAATCTTAGGACAATCCTCCACGTGTACTGTACATGGCAGAAGCCCTAAAGTAAAGCTGACGGCTATTTGAAAAAAAAAATCTTCTGATTCCATTCGTCAAGTATACTCGTGAAGTCTCTAGACCACTCGACGAATTGACTATAATTACTCGATGAATTCTTCTTGATGTTTCGACGAAAAGTACTTGACTAAAAACTAAACCTGGACGAACCTTTAACTTAGTCGTCTCAAAATCTCTCGAGTGCACTCGACGAATTCGTCGAGTGCTCACGAGAAATCAACAGATCACTCGACGAATTCGTCGAGTGTTCATGAGATAACAACTAATTACTCGACGAAAAAGAGTTAAGATATTTAACAGCATCCTTTCGGTTAAACTTGACGAATTGAACGAGTCCTCAAGAGATATATCGATGAATTAATCGAGTCTGAATATGAAGTACACCCCAATTGAGAGATTTCACATGAGTCAACACGTTGTTCTACACAACGAGGAACTACATGGCATTTCCCTGTGTTTTATGACTCATTGAAACCTGTCATTGGTTTGTACTTAACAATTAAGATCCTGCAATCACATTGTTAAAATACAATATCAAATACAACTCCAATTCATCTTAGTTCAAGGGGGACTTCTTCAAATCAAGGCTATTGTGGCTACAATACCCAAAAACTACTGAGGCGGAGAAAGGGTAGAAAGTTACTTTTGCCACCTTTCTTCTAGATTGAGAGGCACGACTTCGGTGGGAGGAATTGGAAGTACATCAGTTGGCGGGAAGGAAACTGAGCGAGGTCTCGTTAAATGAGTTCTTGAGACTATTCTTGGCTCAGTATCTCGCTTTGACGCAGCGGATTGCGATGGAGAACCAATTCCAGAGGTTGAATCAGGGCAATAGTCTGGTGGATGTCTATCTGCATGAGTTCAGAAGATTGCGGCGGTATGCAATCGCTACGTTTGCAGACGAGGAGCAAAATACCAATCGATGTTATGATGGACTGCGTGACGATCTGAGGTTGCTTATATTAGGACCAATGACGCAAGGCTTTATGACCTTGGTCTATACTACCCATTCCCTGGAGCAGGATATGAAACGAGTCCAAAGTAATAAGGATTTAGTTGTGAAGAAGCCAGAGTTCAAAGTACCGAACTCTGCAAGATCTGGCAAAGAAAGAGAAGCAAGATGGCTAGACACTCTGGGCCAGCTCCATCCTCTGTGTCCGGAACGACTATTAGATGAGGTTCAGTCACCTGTAATAATTGTGGCAAAGTGGGCCACATTGGTCGGGATTGTCGTAGCGACAAAAAGGCAGTTGCGTCCTATACGGAGAAAGGGAAAGCGGCGGAGTTAGCTGCATCCCATCATACTCCAGCTCTGCCCCGCGTGTAAAATCCTAGCTAATAGGAGGCCATCAAATAGAGCGATGTGGTGGCAATTATGAGTTAGTATACAATTTTGTTGCTTTATAAAATTACTATCTTGTGCATTGCTTATTTAACTTGCTTGTATTAGGCTTTGTCCTAATCATTAATTATCTAGTGAGAGCACTGTATGATATTGGAGCCTTTCATTCCTTTCTATTTGAGGACTTCATACGATGAATTGGAGTGCCTTCATTCATATCGAATGAGAGATTGGATGTGTTGCTACCTAATGGGGGCTCGATGCGTGCGGATAGAGTTTGTTGTGTTAAGGTATGGATAGGAAGTTGCAAGTTTGATTTAGAATCATCGATGGTACCTAATTCAGAGTATGATGTGATGTTTGGCATGGATTGGCTGTAGGAGTAGAAAGAATGCACTGATTGCACTTCGAAAGAAGTCACACTAGAGCAGAGTGCTGAACGTGCGACAACTTTTGCTGGTATGCATGGATCGAGCAAGATGTTGATATCTGCCATCCAAGTAATCAAGGCAGTTCGAAAGGGTACGGAGTTGTGCTTCGTGCTAGTGGAGGCTGCAAGGCCTAAGCCCAGTTTGAGTGATGTGCTCACTGTATCAGAGTTTCCGGATGTGTTTCCTAAAGATCTCCCTGGAGCGACACCTCAGCGAGAGATCGACTTCGCGATAGAGCTGGTGCCAGGTGCCAAGCCTGTGTCATGCTCTCTATACCTTATAGCGCTAAAAGAGATGGCAGAACTACAAGTTCAGTTGCAGGAGTTACAAAAGCAAGGCTATATATGTTGAAATTTTGAAGTGAAGTGGAGGTGTCCGGGCGGTCTGATTTTGGGTGACCGCAGAGACCGCACAGTCTGTTTTTGTGATCTGCCGGTCTGTTCTGGCGGTCTGCTAGTTATGCCGGTCTATTCTTGATCACTGCGGTCTGTTCCCGAGTTCTGTTTGGTTGGCCTGTCTTCTTTGTTGGAAGACCGGGCGGTCTGTTCTTATATGACCGCCTGTCTGGGCAGCCTGTGCTAGCGATCTGGCGACTTGTCTGAAGTCGGCCAGATGGCGACTTTGTTCGAAGACCGGGCGATCTGTCTGCTGATCTGCGGTCTCGGTCGGATGGTCGTCCAAGTTGTGTGATCGCGCAGTCTGCCTTATGAGACCGCTGGCGATCTGACGGGTGATGATTGTACCTCTCCTGTGCGGTGACGACATCCGTCTACCCGCCTATAAATAGGGGTGCAGGTCCCGTCATTCATAATGAGAACTGCAAGAACTGAGCCTAGGTTAATTCGTGCGGTCTCAACTTTGAGGTCGGGTGGTCTCGGAAGCGAGTTGACTGTTTGTTGTGTTCGCAGGTTTGCGGTCAGCAGGTTGCGGTCTCCTTCCTTGGTGATTCCCAATGGCTTGAATAAATAGTTCGACAGCGGTCAGTATGCAAACTGGTTTATGTTCATTCTTGTGCTGTTCGCAGCGAGCTTAGCGATCAGGCGACCTCCAGCGGTTAGGCGATCTGAGTTGCGGTCTGGCAACAGCTTCAGTTCTTCGTTCCAATAAAGCTCCAGTTCGTGTGGTCTGAGGTGGCGGTCTTGCATTGCAGGCGGTCTGTCTATTTTCTGTTCGTGCGGTCTCAGGTCAAGCGGGCGACCTCTGGAGTCGAGCGGTCTGTGCGGTCTCAGCTTGTCTAGCCGCCAGATTTGTTTTGGTGTGTTTTGTTCTTCTCGCCTCCGTGATTCTTATGAATCATGTCTTGCCATGTATACCTCGCACTGTAAATGAAGTTTGTGATTCAATAAAGATTCTTGTGTTGTTGTGTTTCATTGTGGTTGTTTGGCTATAACTCAGTTGATGCAACTCCTGCTTACTCGTAAATGATTCAAATCTAAAAATTTTAACATGGTATCAAAGCTAGGTTGTTGGAGTGGATAAGCAGTGTTCAACTTGAGTTGCCATCGTCTTTGTGAAGAAGAGACCACATAGATTGCCATGGAAGGTGGATACGCAATAAGGCTTGGTATTGAACTCCTCACATCGACTAACTATACGAAATGGAGGTCATGTATGGAGAGCTACTTACTTGGCGAGGATCTATGGTAGATAGTTGGAGGAGAAGACACACAAGAGGTGTTTCTAGCAGGAGATAATATGGCAGAGGTGAGACTTTGGAGGAGGACTAATGCTAAGGCAGAGTTCACACTCAAGAGGGCTATCTCACCGGAGCTGTTTGATCACATCATTGGATGTAAATCTGCTGCTGATATTTGGACGTCCTTGGACGGGCTGTTTAATATGAAGAATGTAGCCCGGCTACAGTTTCTTGAAAATGAGTTGGCGAAGGCCTCTCAAGGTGATCTTTCTATTTCTACCTTCTTTCGCAAGATGAAGAACCTCACAGCAGAGATTTCTGCATTGGACCCTGATGAGCCCATCTCGGAGGCAAAACTGAAGAGGCATATCATCCGCGAGTTGCGGAAGGAGTATCTTGCCTTTGTGACTTCAGTTCAAGGTTGGGCAAATCAACCATCTCTGTTGGAGCTGGAGAACTTACTTGCTTCACAAGAAAGTTTGGCAAGACAGATGCGGGGACTTCTATCTCTGGGGGAGATAGTGATGTGTTGTTCTCTGGGAAGAAGAAGAAGAAGTGGGAGAAGAAGAAGCCGGGTTATGATGGACCCTCTACTTCAGGTCAGCAGGATAGGGGTTATGCTCCTAAGTCTGATGGGAAGAAGAAGGGAGAGGGACCAAGGTGCTTCAGGTGTAATAAGACCGGCCACTTCAAGAAGGATTGTCGGGTTAATCTTCAGTCGGGACATGTAGCGGAGAAGGAGAAGCCAAAGTCTGATAAAGCCTGATGGGGAGGAGCTTTTGCGACTAATATGACGGCGATGCCCGTTAAAGCCTTGGCTGCCATCAACTTTGAAGAGGATTGGATTGTTGATTCAGGGTGTGGACATCATCTCACCGGGGATGAATCAAAGTTCTCTTCTTTGGCGCCTTACTCAGGTAACAATGCTATCATTACGGCTGATAATTCTGTTCATACTGTCGAACAAGAAGGTGTTGTCTCCCTGAGCAGTGATAAGGGTTCACTCACATTGAGGAGTGTTTATCACGTGCCTGGTATGAAGAAGAATCTCTTCACTGTGACCAATGCGGCCGATGCCGGTTATCACATTCTGTTTGGTCCAACAGAAGTGAAGTTTCTTAAAACTCAACCGGAGATAAGGGGAGATGTTATTCATGTTGGAAAGCGGGTAAAGGACTTGTTCATGTTATCGACAAGTACGTATGTTGATAAGATGAAGACCAACGATAGCGCGGCTATCTAGCATGAAAGGTTGTGGCATGTTGGCATGGACAAATTGAAGGCTATGGCGGTAAGGGGCCTTGTCAAGGGCTTGCCTAGCTTGTCCTCTTATGGAGACGGTCATGTTTGTGCGGGATGTCAGTTTGGCAAGTCTCATCGACTTCCATTTGATAAATCACAAACAAGATGCAAAGCGCCGTTGGAGTGCATTCACGGTGATTTGATGGGACCGACTGCCACCCCAAGCCTTGGAGGCAGCAAATATATGTTGGTGTTGATTGATGATTACACCAGATATGTCTGGGTGTATTTTCTGAAAGAGAAGTTGGAAGCCTTTGCAAAATTCGCGGAGTTCAAGGAGCTGGTGGAAGGTAGGTTAGGCCTGCGGGTGAAAAATTTGAGAACTGACAATGGTGGGGAGTTCACCTCTGGTGAGTTCTCAAGTTTTTGCAGGAAACACGGCGTCCAGAGAGAGCTCACTTGTGCCCATACTCCACAGCAAAATGGCATTGCGGAGAGGAAGATCCGTCATCTGACGGAAACCTGCAAATGCTGGCTTCATGCCAAGTGTATCCCAAAGTCCTTTTGGGCGGAGGGAATGTCTTGTGCGGCTTACGTCATCAACAGGATGCCTCTAAGTCCTATAAACATGAAGACCCCTCACGAACTGATGTTCAAGGAGAAGCCGAGTGTTGCACACCTTCGGGTGTTTGGGTCAACCTGTTATGTGCATATTCCCGATGCTCTTCGGACAAAGCTAGATGCGAAAGCAAGGAAGCTAGTCTTTGTTGGGTATGATGAGCGGAAGAAAGGATGGAGATGCATGGATCCTGAGACACGGAGATCAGTGGTATCTCGGGATGTGGTGTTCGATAAGGTGACTTCCTACAAGGGGAGTTCAGGAGTTGAACAACCGGAGAGCAGGGTTGATGATGCAGGGAAAGTTTCGGGAAGTTTTCAAGTGGAGTTGCTTGTTTCACCAGGAGCTCCAAGTGTGTCAAGCTCTGAGATGGAGGCTTCAGGTTCTAGAAGCAGGGGGAGCGATGCTCTAAGTTCGTCTAGAAGAGGAGCTTGCACAGAAGAAGCAGCTGAGGAGGTGGTTAGTCAGGAGCAACCTCTTAGGAGGTCGAAGAGGACTATCAAGCCACCAGATCGATACACAGGAGGAAACATGGTGAGCTTCGTCTCTTGTTTCTTCGCTGGTCCCTTGGATGAAAGGGAGCCGTCAAGCTTTGAGAAATCCAAAGGCGTGAAGCAGTGGGATATTGCTATGCAAGAGGAGATGTATGCTCTCAAGATGAATGAGACTTGTTCTCTAGTGCCCAGGCTCAAGGGCATTACCCCTGTGACATGCAAATGGGTTTATAAACTCAAGAAGAAAGTTGACGGCACGATCAAGCGATACAAGGCTTGCCTTGTAGCTCGTGGGTTCTCACAGCAGTATGGTGAAGATTATGATGAGACATTTAGTCCAGTGGCAAAGATGACTTCGGTCCGATTTGTTATTGCTTTGGCGGCATCTTGTGGATGGGAGATTTGGCAGCTCGATGTGAAGAATGCTTTCTTATACAGAGAGATTGACAAGGATATCTTCATGATCCAGCCACCGGGTTTCATCTCGGAGGATCGTCCGGACTACGTCTGCAAATTGAAGAAGGCCCTATATGGGTTGAAGCAAGCGCCTCGGGCGTGGTATGGGAAGATCGCGGAGTATCTTCTATTCCGCGGGTTCTTTGCTTCAGACTCTGATTCTAGTTTGTTCGTCAAGAAGGAGGGGGCGCTTCGGGTTATTGTTCTGCTGTATGTGGATGACATGATTGTCACCGGGAACTCGAAGGAGGTGGTAGCAAGGCTGAGAGCTGAGCTTGCTATCAGGTTCGAGATGAAGGATCTGGGTGAGCTTCACCATTTCCTTGGACTTGAGGTTCAGAGGCAGGAGAGCGGAGTGCTTGTTTCTCAGGCTGGATATGCGGAGCGGATCGTTCAACGATTCAGCATGGAAGAAGGGAAGGGCAACTCTATACCTATGGAACAACATCATAAACTTTGGAAGGATGAGGGAAGAGTTCTATCTGATCCGTTGGTGTTCCGAGCTCTGGTTGGGGGCTTGATCTACTTGACCATCACGAGGCCTGATATTGCTTATGCAGTTGGCAAAGTGAGTTGGTACATGGCGGAGCCACGGAAGCCTCAACTTCTGGCGGCAAAAGGGATTCTAAAATATGTGAAGTCGACCTCTGATTTGGGTCTCCTATTTAGGAGAGGGTCTATCTTGGAGTTGCATGGATACATGGATGCTGACTACGGTGGAGACGTGGATGATCGGAGATCAATGTCTGGTTATGTCTTTATGACGGGCCCCACAGCTATCTCTTGGTGCAGCAAAAAGGAGGACTCGGTGTCAGTATCTACCACATAAGCGGAATACAAGGCTTCGGCCTTGGCAGCTCAGGAAGCTGTTTGGCTCAGGAGGTTGGTGGAGGACGTTCATGAGGAGGTTCGAGGTCCCACTATGCTACGTGGGGAAAATGAGAGTGCTCTCAAGCTGGTTAATAATCCAGTCTGTCACGCGAGGACCAAGCATATTGAGACTGAGCACCATTTCATTCGTGAAAAGGTGTTGGGAGGATTTCTTATGGTCGAGCAAGTTCAGAGTGCCGACAATGTCGCAGACATCTTCACAAAGCCGCTGGCGAAGGGACCGTTTACACGGTTGCGGAGTTTACTTGGGCTAGTCTCAACTTCTCACTTCAAGGGGGAGTGTTGAAATTTTGAAGTGAAATGGAGGTGTCCGGGCGGTCTGATTTTGGGTGACCGGAGAGACCGCGCGGTCTGTTTTTGTGATCTGCCGGTCTGTTCTGGAGGTCTGCTGGTTCTGCCGGTCTGTTCTTGATCGTTGCGGTCTGTTCCCGAGTTCTGTTTGGTTGGCCTGTCTTCTTTGTTGGAAGACCGGGCGGTCTGTTCTTATATGACCGCCTATCCGGGCGGCCTGTGCTGGCGATCTGGCGACTTGTCTGAAGTCGGCCAGATGGTTCCTGGATTGATCCTGGTGGCCTAAGGGAGGAGTACCTTTGTGTCCGTGCGGCTTGTGCGCGGTCTCGTGTTCGCACGACCTGTGCGCGACCTGTCTGCTGATCTGCGGTCTTGGTCGGATGGTCGTCCAAGTTGTGTGATCGTGCGGTCTGCCTTGTGAGACCGCTGGTGATCTGACAGGTGGTGATTGTACCTCTCCTGTGCGGTGATGACATCCATCTACCCGCCTATAAATAGGGGTGCAGGGCCCGTCATTCATAACGAGAACTGTAAGAACTGAGCCTGGGTTAATTCGTGCGGTCTCAACTTTGAGGTCGGGCGGTCTTGGATGCGAGTTGACTGTTTGTTGTGTTCGCAGGTTTGCGGTCAGCAGGTTGCGGTCTCCTTCCTTGGTGATTCCCTGCGGCTTGAATAAACAGTTCGGCAGCGGTCAGTCTGCGAACTGGTTTATGTTCGTTCTTGTGCTGTTCGCAGAGAGCTCAGCGATCAGGCGACCTTCAACGGTTAGGCGATCTGAGTTGCGGTCTGGCAACAGCTTCATTTCTTCGTTCCAATAAAGCTCCAGTTCGTGTGGTCTGAGGTGGCGGTCTTACAGTGCAGGCGGTCTGTCTGTTTTCTGTTCGCGCGGTCTCAGGTCAAGCCGGGCGACCTTTGGAGTCAAGCGGTCTGTGCGGTCTCGGCTTATCTAGCCGCCAGATTTGTTTTGGTGTGTTTTGTTCTTCTCGCCTCCGTGATTCTTATGAATCATGTCTCGCCATGTATACCTCGCACTGTAAATGAAGTTTGTGATTCAATAAAGTTTCTTGTCTTGCTGTGTGGCATTGTGGTTGTTTGGCTATAACTCAGTTGATGCAACTCCTGCTTACTCCTAAACGATTCAAATCTAAAAATTTTAACAATATATGCCTAAGTTCATCCCCTTGGGGTGCACCGGTCCTCTTTGTGAAGAAGAAGGATGGAAGCTTGCATGTGTGTATTGACTATCGTGAACTGAACAAGCTGACGGTAAAGAAAAAGTATCTGATTCTGAGAATCGATGACCTGTTGGATCAGCTGGTTGGGTCAACTATCTATTTGAAACTGGATTTGAAGTCCGGGTATTACCATTTGAGAATTTAGTAATACGACATTACCAAGACAGTGTTTAATACCCGTTACAGGCACTACGAGTTCACAATAATGCTTTTTGGCCTAATGAATGCGCCATCGGTGTTCATGGATCTGATGAACAACACGTTCCGAGAGTGTCTTGACTGATTTGCGATCGTCTTTATTAATGATATACTAGTGTACTCTCAGTCTAAAGAAGAATATGTGATTCATTTGTGCATAGTTCTGGATACCCGGAGAAAGAATTAGTTCTACGCCAAATTCTCAAAGTGTTAGTTTTGGGTAGCCTCTATGGCATTCCATGGTCATATTATTAGTGGGGAAGGTATTGCAGTGGATCCGACCAAGATAGTTGTGATAGAAGAGTGACCTATGTTAACTATGATGGCGGAAGTCAGGAGTTTCCTTGGACTTGCCAGCTACAATAGGCGTTTCATAGAGAAATTTTTGCGGATAGCACTTCCTCTCACAACTTTGACAAGGAAGGATCAGATGTTCATTTAGTCGTCAGTTTGCACGCGAGCTTTTGAAGAGTTAATGAGTTGTCTAACCATGGCGCCAATATTGTGTTCGCCATGTGGTACGGAAGGCTAAGCGATATACAACGATGCGTCAGGGAGCGACATAGGTTGCGTTCTTCTTCATAATGGCCTGGTTATTGCTTATGGTTCTCGCCAGCTAAAAGTGCATGAATGGAACTATCCGCTCCACTACCTAGAGTTAGCGGCCGCGATATTCACTCTGAAATTGTGATAGCATTACTTATATGGCGTGGAGATTAATATCGTTACGAACAATAAGAGGTTGAAGTATCTATTAGGCCAGAAGGACTTAAATATGCGACAAAGGAGGAAGATGGAGTTCATTGGGGACAATACCTTCACGATACATTATACTCCAGGGAAGGGAAATGTGGTCACAGATGCTTTGAGTTGGAGGGCTTCAACGCAATCCACCTGGATTCACATGCATGATGTGCGTCTAATCAGTGACTTGGAGGCCTTGGATATCTCTTGTGTTGATAGACCTCTAGCACGAATGCATGCTTTAACTGGATGGAGGTGTAATATGACCTCGCAGACAGAATAAGACAGGCACTGGAGCTTGATTCTAGTATGAAGCGCTATGTGGAGGAGATTGTGGATGGGTGTACTACCGAGTTTGTGTTTGATGACAGTCTTTTGTGGAAAGATAGTCAATTGTGCATCCCGAATGTTGGCAAACTGAGAAAGGAGTTGTTGTACGAAGCACACTTCACCAAGTACTCAATCCACACAGGGAGAACAAAGATGTACTGGGACATGAAAAAGCAGTTTTGGTGGTCAGGTTTGAAGAAGGACATAGCCCTTTTCATGGCAAAATGCAAGACTTGCGCACTTGTGAAGGCAGAATGTCAGAAACCTGGTGGGTTCCTGAAGTCGTTACCTATTCTGGAGTGGAAGTTTGATGATATTTCTATGGATTTCGTGCATGGTTTACCGAGATCGCATCACGGGAATGATGCCATTTGGGTGATCATGAATCGTTTAACAAAGGTATCACATTTTATTCCAAACTGGAGGGACGATTCAGTGGAGAAATTGACAAAGCTATATGTTGATAATATTGTATGATTGCATGGTGTGCCCCGTAACATCATAAGTTACCGAGATGGGCACTTCACATCGAAATATTGGAGGCTAATCAACCAACTATTGGGTACCAAGCTGAAGTTTAGCACTACCTTTAATACTCAAACAGATGGGCAGACTGAACGGACCAATTGCACAATGGAGGACATGCTCCAAATGTGCGCCTTGTATTTCGTTAAGAGGTGGGAATATCATCTATTTATGATTGAGTTCACTTATAATAACAACTACCAAGCTATTTTTAAAATGGCGCCCTTTGAGGCCCATTATGGTAAAAAGTGGCATACTCCATTAGCTTGGGTGGAGACGGGCGAAACTAAGTTGTTTAAGCAAAAGGAAGCCGAAGATACTACTTCGACTATTCAAACAATCCGGGAGTAGTTGTTGATTGTGTAGGATAAGCAAGTGAAGTACTACAACACCAAGCAAAGAAACGTCGAGTTTGTTGTGGGCGACCGGGTTTATCTCAAAATTAAACCTTTCAAGGGCGTATCAAGGATCTGATGCTTTAAAAAGCTGAGTCTGAGGTACCTTGGACCATTTGAGATAGTGGAGCGTGTTGGTGAAGCTGCCCATCGGTTCGCTCTTTCAACAGAGTTGAGCGGTTTGCATGATGTGTTTCACATCTCTGTACTGAGGAAGGCTGTACAAGAGCCAACTCAAGTACTTATGTCTAATCAAGTGTCGGTCGATTATGAGCTAAAGATGAAAGTCAAGCCTATTCGCATCAAGGATACTGATGTCAAGCAATTGCGGAATAAGTTGATCCGAATGGTCAAGGTCCGCTGGAATTATTGCAGTTGTGAGGAGCTTACTGTTGGACATGTGTGTCGCATCCCTTTGTTTGAGAATAACAAATCACATATTGTATTTGATATTGCTTGTAGTGTGTTTATAGTGTGCAGGAACTATAGGTGCAATACTCCACAGGTATAAAGCAGCTTGGAACAATCATTTGAAAGGAGCAGTGCTACCGCCAGCGCTATCGCTAGCGCTACCGCTACCGCCAGCACTACCGCCAGCGCTACCGCTACCGCCAGGCGCTATCTCGAGTTCGTGCGCAGCGACGATTTCGCAACCGCTACCACTACCGCTACCGCCAGCGCTATCTCCAGCTACCGCAGGCACTAGCCACTACCGCCGGCGCTATCTCTAAGTTCTATAAATTGGACCTTTGCTTCTCGTTTTGGCTATCCATGACAGAGAGGTTGCTTGTGCCACAAAGTCCAGTGTTGTTATGCTGCCGAAGATGGATCTCCCACAAAAAGCTTAAAGGGAATTTTGGAGGAGGACTACGTCACGCTACATCCGAAGGACGATCGCTTCTACCTCGCTTATGCTACAGCGATCCTTCATCCTCGACTCTAGAGATCTCATATAGGGAGTTATTATTATTATTTTTCATTATTTCCATTCCATACTTTTGTAACCGTTTAGAGAATTCGTCTTGTGTTGGCGACTAGGTCTGGGTAGGACTTAGGGGGAAATTCGCCTTGTGTTGGCGACTAGTTCTAGGTGATTAGATCTAGGGGGGCTCGAGGCCATATCCGGGGAAGGATTGGCTAGAGTGGCTTGAGGCCTTATCCGTGGAAGGATAGGCTAAAGCCAACCGGTTTGTGGGGATACAAGTTGGTATAGAAAAGGAAAAGAAATTTACTTTTGTACGCCTCCGATTTCTAGCGATATTGAAATAAATTTTTGTAAACACCTTTTTATATAAATATAATCATGTCTCTATTTGTGTTTACTTGATTTCTCTCCTTTGGCGTTATCTTGGTTACAAAGCTTTCAATTCAAATCACTTTGTCTAAATTGTTTATCTTAATATATTTTATCATATAACAATTTAGTACTTGTTTCTAAATCCTAAACTTGCAAAATATGATATTTTCTTCCTTTAACTAAATTGTTATTTTGTGTTCTAATATTACTTTAAACAATTTAGTAATTTCCATAAAATTATAAAAAGATTTTTATTCCCTTATTCACCCCCCCCCCCCTCTAAGGGCGCCATAAGATCCAACAAGTGGTATCAAAGCCAGGTTATTCCAAACGGTTTAAAAACCAGGAATAATGGCGTCTCATGATCTCGCTTCTACTAATAGCGGAAATTTTCTTATAAATGAAAAATCTTTAGCACCACCTTTATTTGAAGGGAAAAATTATAATGGGTGGAAATTTCTAATGGAAATATTTCTTAAATCTTTGGATATGGAAGTATGGAATATTACAATTAAAATGCCCCCAAGTATTTTAAATAAAAATGAAATGTTTTTAAATGCCAAATCTATGAATAGTCTATATTGTACATTGCATCAAAATATTTTCAAACTAATTTATACACTTCCTACTGCTTATGAAGTTTGGAAATTTCTTGAGAATACTTATAGTCTTCCTTCTACAGATGATGAACAAGAGGAATTCCTTATAGATCCAAGAGAAGAAATTGACGAGGAATTCCTTATGGATCCAAGAGAAGAAATCGACGAGGAATTCCTTATGGACCCAAGAGAAGAAATCGATGAGGATTCATGCTTGGAGGAAGAAAAATACAACGTCACAATGTTGGACTCATTTGGTGGCAACACATCAAGCAAAAGAGAAGACGGAAACTATAGCAAGGTAAGAAAATCTAAATCTTCTCTTTTTGTAACATATTCTATTTCTAATTCTCGTATGCTTAAAATTTCTAAACGTAAAATTTTAAAGTTAAAAATTGCTAATTCCAAATTACGTTTAGAAAATAAATCTTTAAAAGCAAACGATAATGTAGAATCAAATATTGATGTGTTAAATTCTCTTTCATGCTCTTTAATTGAAATTCCTATTCCTTGTCTTAATTGCAATTTATTAAAAGAAAAATTCAAGGTAATTGAAAAAGGGCTCTTAGTTTCAAAAGAACATAATGAAAAATTGATAGTTGAAAATGATGCTTTAACTTGTAAGTTAAAACAATTAAAATCTTTTGTTGAAAAATTTCAAATGTCACCTAATAAATTTCATCATAAGATTTTGAATAACAAGGATAAATTAACTTACAAAATCATTTCTAAAAAGGACCATTTTCACACATTAAATCAAAAGGAGTTTGGTTTCAAAAAGAATTATGATCCTCATAAAATTCTTAAGAGTCACTATTATAGGTCTCAATATATTTTCAATCATGACTCATATTTAAAAACTCCTTTTCATGAAAATCAAAATTCAAAATATTATCCTAAGAGTATGTCTATAAGAAAGAGTGGAAATGGAAATCATCAAAATTATAATCAATCTCTTAAAACATATTGTAACCCACTCTTTCAACAATCACTTCTAATGAAAGACAATCACTCTTATAAAATTTCAAAGAATCCATATAATGAAATTCATTATGATTATCAACATCAATATATTTTGAAAAATAATTTGAATAAACATAAATCCCAAATGAATTATTTTTCAAACAACTATCATTCCAAAAAGATGTCACATAATCATAACATGAATTTAAAAGAAAAACAACCAAAGTATGAATGGAGGCCCAAAATTAAAAACAAAACACAAACTCCACTTGTAAAGGCCCATTCATCACTATCTCTCCAAAAGCCTACACGATGTATTTGGGTACCCAAAGGAACCATCCCACTTGGTCCCCTTTGGATACCTAAATCCCTTATTAATTAATATCCATTCATTTGCATGAAGTAGAAATAATTTAAAATGAAATATCAATACTCTACTTCATGATGTGCTTTATTTCTTTTTCTTTTGTTTTTTTTTGTATTTATTAATCCAAAATGCTTATGGTCCCTCTATATTTTATGAAATACGACTTTCACATATTAAGCCTAATGTTTATCAAATCAAATTGAATTAAAATTGAACATAAAGTCATATTTTTTTAAAAGAGACCTACCTATCATTATATATATCTTTTTAAATCCTTTACCCTTAATTGTCTTGAATTATCATTAGAAATTGAATATTGAAATTATTATCAAGACTAGTGAAACTATTTTAAAGATTGGATTTAAATGGTTTATTTAAGGGCTTAAACTAAAAATTAAAATGCGCAACAGTTTGATTATTTTCTATGTTATTTGCTGCATATGATAGCCCTTATAATGAAAAATATTATCAAATAAAATCGAAAACAAACATTCATCTAAACGCATGTTTCAATCTTTCAAAAATGCGAGTTTTAAATCAAAACTTCAAAAGCCATATCTTTTGATCCGCTCGCATGATTTTCGCGTTTAATATATTTTCGGAAAGAGCAAAAAAATCTCCATCCAACGGCGAACTAGGCTTGTCTATTTGAGTTCGTTTGGTGCTGTCAATTTGCCCAATTTTAACTCCGTTTTAAAAAGCTATCTTAGTTTGCTTGATTCGGAAATTTCTGTGCCTATGGATTTTATTTTCATCACATGCTATCCTAAATATAATTGTTTCATATATTAATTTAGATATTATGTGTGTGATGTGTATCACCATTGTTTGCATGTAACTTAGACCTTAGAATCATCTTGTATCATTAAGATCAAATTAAAAGTTTAATCATTTCATTCTTGGTCTAAAGAAAATTAATTTGAAAACTTCTCATATTACATGCAACATAATCTCCATTAATCCTATGTAATAACATTGCATTCAAACTCATCATCCTAGCATTGCTTCTTGGTCTATGCTTATATATTTATGCTGGGTAGAACACTTACAATGTTATTCAACTTTCATGATAACTATGTGATTTTGAAATTATAATTGAATACCAAAATTCCAACAAACACATAGTTTATGGATTAATCATTAACATATATATCATGAAACTATATATCATCATGGAAAACCAAAGATCAATAAATCTAATTATCCAATGCAATTTTATTATAAATTTCAAAATATTATATATGTGATCTTTGTCTTTGATATGATTACATGATCATCAATTTCTAGACTTAAAAATCAAACATGCTTATTCAAAAGAAAATCACCAAATCATATTATCATAAGTCTAGAAGGAATAGAAATCACATACATCATGATGATCTAACATATATTCTATGCAAAATTCTCTATAATCATAAATCATAATTCATATTCTATCAAGAAAAATCTCAAAAACAAATTGGAATTATGAATTTTATGATAAGGATATGAATATTGTTTTCTTTACATTAGTTGGTGTATGAATATGCGTTGCTATTGATTGCATGTATCTCACATATATATATATATATTCTAGAATCAATTGTGTAATAATAAGAATAAATTAAAATCATCACTTTATTCTAGATCTATAATTTGAAACTCTAGTTTGGAATACATGCAATATAAATGTTAAACTTATGCCATGATATTAAACCCAAAACTCATCATACTAGCATTACCATTTATCTCATATTAGTAATTAAGCTAGTTATCTCATTTCGTCATCTCATAAGAATAGAAAAACTATGCGGCTTTATAACTCTTCACAAAAACCCATAGTTTATATATCAACCCATAGATTTAAAAAGCATAGGTTGTCCAAAAGATTATTCACCTATGACTTCATATCTCACAATAGCGAGGGCGTAGGGTTGTATGCATTGGAGACCTAACCTCTAAGTCATGTCTTGTCCTTAACCGGGGTGGGTTCCAGTGGGGCCTTGCGAGGCACTGGGGGGAAAGAGTACTAGGTTGAGCATTCTTTCGTGTGTGCATATGGGATTAACACCTCAACCTACGGCATGTGTGCAGCTCCTCATGCCCATCCGTCACTTAGTACGGGGCTAGGGTGTAGACATTTAGTCGGGGTAGTTTCTAATCTTAGGACATACCTATATTACGTACTGCATAAACATTTTATTTACTTATCACTTAAATCATGCATATTTTGGGTTGTTTAATAAAAATGTCCTCATGTGTTTGCATAATTTATCTTTTTGAGCTTAAATGTTTTTGTAAAACACATGTATTTGAAAAAGCTAAAGTTTTATGCAAATTTGAGCAATCAAGACATCTCCAAAAATTACAAAATTTCTGCATAAGACTACTCTAAGGACACTTAATAAATATCAAAAATCAGATTTTTAAAATTCTCAAAAAATCGAGGTACTGTTTCCAGCGCTAGCATGGGTGTTGGAATTTTCTGATTTTTAAAATTTCTAAAAATCCATAAAAATATGTTGGTTCATATTTTCTACTTATTTGTTATGTTTCTGACTTTTGTTATTCTTGTTTTATTTATATTATGAAAAATCAACGACAAAAGATCAAAATTCAAAAATACAAAAATATTTTTTGTTATTTGTGTTTTAATCATATTATGAAAAATCAACTACAAAAGTTCAAAATTAAAAATATACAAAAATATGTTTTTGTGATTTATTTTTTTTCTTCATATTATGAAAAATCTACTACAAAAATTCAAAACTCAAAACTTACAAAAATATGTTTTTGTGATTTTTCTGTTCTTACTTAATTTAAAAAATGATAAAACAAAAAAAACTGTATGATCTTTATTGCCAATATCAAGCATGTATGAATTCTTATTTAGAATTATTTACAATGTTAAACCTTATTTCTTCAAATTACTTTGAACATTGTTTTGCTTATCATGCTTTGATATATCTATTTAAAGTGCATCAATTGTATTAAAAAATGTGTAGAACCAAGCTTAGCATGCCTCTAAGTATGAGTAAATGTTTTATGACTGATAATGATACATTTCACTCACTTATTTTGGTAATCAACATGTGTGTCTAAATCTAAAAATGCTTGCTTGTGTATTGTTTTTGTACAATGAATTAAAACTTGCATAAGTTTATTGCCTACACTACATTTGAATTGCACTTATGACATTTATAAAAGTGGTTAAGTTAAAAATTTTGGTTTGCAAAACAAGTGTATTCGGAGAATGTTGTCTCACAAATGTGAACAAAAATTATATATGTAGACAAATATAACTCCACCAAGCACTACTTGAACCTCCTGATAAGTCTTCATAAGCATTGTGAGGTTGAGCACCTTGGAAAGAATAGTAAAGTTACTTGTGCAAACCTTAGTTATTACACCACTTTGTTAAAAACTATGTGCATTAAAAGTGTGTGAAAGTAATTTACTTGTGTTTTATTGTGCACTTTACTTTGCATGTCTTGTATTTTGTGATTTAAATCAATTGTTAACATTGTCCAAAATACACTTATGTGCACATCATTATCTTTCATAACACTTCTTCTCATGAGTATTGGATTCTAATGCTTTATCTATACTACTCTTTATATAAAAATGCACTAGATAACCTAGCATGATCTCTGCAAAGTTTTGGTATTTCTTGAATTTACAAATTGAGCAACATTGTAGTTTAATCTCTCTTTTTGATATGTTCATTTCATGCTTGGTATTTTTATGAAAAACTTTGAGATTTCAAAAAGGTTAAAACATCTTTCAATTTTGAACCAACACTCATATTTCTACTTATGCTTTTCATGCTTACAAAAAGATGTTTATTATACTCTTCTGCTTGCTTACAACTCTTCTCTTTATATTTGAAATCTCTTATATATGCTATGCTTAAACTCTTTATCATTATTTATATTTCGAAAAGCTCGATCATGATATATTAATGCCTCGTTACTACCCTTACCCCACCTTCTTTTGATAATACCAAAAGGGGGAGATTAATTGAAGTAATCTATATAGAAGAAATATAGAAGATTAAGGGGAGAATAAATTCATGAAATCTATCATTTAGGGGGAGTAACACAAAAATTGCATTTATGTAGGGGGAGTAACACATAAATTGCATTTATGTAGGTGGAGCATTAAGATAGGGGGAGTATGCACATTATCATGCATATCATTTACTATAGTAGCACTTTTATCTTGCTTATCTTATCTATAAACACTATTGCTGATTTCTTGCTTAGAGGATTTGTTATTATCAAAAGGGGGAGATTGTTGGACATGTGTGTCACATCCCTTTGTTTGAGAATAAGAAATCACATATTGTATTTGATATTGCTTGTAGTGTGTTTATAGTGTGCAGGAACTATAGGTGCAATACTCCACAGGTATAAAGCAGCTTGGAACAATCATTTGAAAGGAGCAGCGCTACCGCCAGCGCTATCGCTAACGCCAGCACTATCGCTAGCGCTACCGCTACCGCTAGCACTACCTCTACCGCCAGGCGCTATCTCGAGTTCGTGCGCAGCGACGGTTTCGCAACCGCTACCGCTACCGCTACCGCCAACGCTATCTCCAGCTACCGCAGGCGCTAGCCACTACCGCCGGCGCTAGCTCCAAGTTCTATAAATTGGACCTTTGCTTCTCGTTTTGGCTATCCATCCCAGAGAGGTTGCTTGTGCCACAAAGTCCAGTGTTGTTATGCTGCCGAAGATGGATCTCCCACAAAAAGCTTAAAGGGAATTTTGGAGGAGGACTACGTCACGCTACATCCGAAGGACGATCGCTTCTACCTCGCTTATGCTACATCGATCCTTCATCCTCGACTCCAGAGATCTCATATAGGGAGTTATTATTATTATTTTTCATTATTTCCATTCCATACTTTTGTAACCGCTTAGAGAATTCGCCTTGTGTTGGCGACTAGGTCTGGGTAGGACTTAGGGGAAATTCACCTTATGTTGGCGACTAGTTCTAGGTGATTAGATCTAGGGGGCTCGAGGCCATATCCGGGGAAGGATTGGCTAGAGTGGCTTGAGGCCTTATCCGGGGAAGGATAGGCTAAAGCCAACCAGTTTGTGGGGATACAAGTCGGTATAGAAAAGGAAAAGAAATTTACTTTTGTATGCCTCCGATTTCTAGCGATATTGAAATCAATTTTTGTAAACACCTTTTTATATAAATACAATCATGTCTCTATTTGTGTTTACTTGATTTCTCTCCTTTGGCGTTATCTTGGTTACAAAGCTTTCAATTCAAATCACTTTGTCTAAATTGTTTATCTTAATCTATTTTATCATATAACAATTTAGTACTTGTTTCTAAATCCTAAACTTGCAAATTATGATATTTTCTTCCTTTAGCTAAATTGTTATTTTGTGTTCTAATATTACTTTAAACAATTTAGTAATTTCCATAAAATTATAAAAAGATTTTTATTCCCTTATTTACCCCCCCCCCCCCCCCCCCCCCTCTAAGGGCGCCATAAGATCCAACACTTACATGGGAGCAAGAGCAAACCATGCTAGAGGAGTTCCCTGAGCTTCTCCGTTAACGTACAAGTTATATTTTTGTATCCTTTCATGCTTTCTTAATTATGGAATTTCGGGACGAAATTTTTTAAGGTGAGGTGGTTTGTAACACTCTAGTTTTTCCAACTGAAGAAAGAAAAACAATCTGGTAGCAGGAAGATTTTCAAACTAATGCCAGGCGTAATGACTTTACCTTGTCGACATAGTGACTTAACCTTGTCAACGTGAAGGTCCTATTGTCGTCGAGAGTTCTCGACAGTTGTCAAGCTAACGCTAAATGGTAGTCTTACTACTGGCGGCAGCTGTGTCGACGTGATTCCTATGTTGTCGAGATGATCTCTGTATCGACGTGATAAGTTTTATCAACGTGACTCTAACACCACGCGTTAGAGCAAACACTGGCGGTAGCTGTATTGACGGGATGAGACCCATATTGTCGAGATGAATTAAGTGGTGAGCGGATAAGCATCACCGTCTAAGACACTACCGTGGGGCGGTAGTGCTACCGCCGGGCGGTAGCAACTGGGATCAGACTTCTTAAATTATATCATGGTTAGCCATTGCCTTTGGATTGGAGATCCTGTGGCTGAGGTTAGTCTCGAATTCAATAAGGTCAGAGAGGCTTTTGAAGATAACTCATTATCTTTCTCACTCTCTCTCTCTTTCTCTCTCTCTCTCTCTCTCTCTCTCTCTCTCTCTCTCTCTCTCTCTCTCTCTCTCTCTCTCTCTCTCTCTCTCTCTCTCCCTCTTCAAGAAAAAAGCTAATTAAAGGAAGAAGGAGAAAGGAATAAGGAGGAAGGTGAAGGCTGAAATGAAACCAGTCTTTAGACTTGTGAGAGCTCTTTAAGCCTTATGCCAAAGTTAGATCCACGGAGAGGAATGTGCTTTGAGTGCTTCCATCTGGTTCAACAGCAATAAAATGGCACCAAAAAAAGCCTCAAGGGCAACGACTCTCCTCCTGAATATTTGGACATGTTAGTCCTTTAATTGGCATCATAGTATGAAGATTTCCACTAAATAGTGGATAGGATTCTTCCGATGGGTCGATATGGAATATCCCCTATGGAAATTGCAAATAGAGTCTGGATCGTTGTACGGACATAAACATGTTGCGTGAAACCCACCTGGTCAAGTTGGTATCGATTGGTGATGCTTATATTATTTATTGCGTTCTAGAGAAGACTCCGTATAAATATGCCGTGTTTTCAGGAACTGGGTACTGTGGTGCACTACAAAGAGTTCTGGAGGCAAACTCCAGAAAATACCCAATAATGGGCCAGAATCGTTGCTCTGTTTCCTACCGCCCAACAGTAGTACTATCTCTGGCGGTAGCTTTTGGTCAAAATTAGTGAGCCTTTTATGGTGGGTGTGGAGTCTAGTTCTTAGGGACTGGGTGCGTAATACCAGAAGCTATTGGCCTGCAATTGCAGAGCAGAGCTGAGGGCAGATGTGTGTTCTGTCGATAGCACCAAGCGGTAGTGCTACCGCTGGTGGTAGCTCTAGTGAGCAGATTGTGAAGCGAAGGGCCTGTTATGCCTAGCTTCGTTAGCCTTGTGTGGTGACAGCGGGAATAAGGGAAACCATACCCGCATCGGACATTGTTGATCCTAACGATATGAGCAGGGGCAAAGCCGAACCGAACCCATTCCACAGCTGGTCATTGAAGAGGGCGCCCCTCGGTGCACTGAAGGAATTTTGGGAAAGGAACCATAAGGTATGATGACCTTGATGGTAAAGTTCATAGCCATCTACGTTAAGCGGGGCTTAGGATGGTGGTGTAACTCGAGGAGTACACTGAAAGAGTGTCATGAGTGCACAAAACATGTGGCCGTGAGTGCGTACGTTGATGATGATTGTAGTGCTTAGAAGCACTTTTGAGATATATGCTGCTAATGTGTGCTTGCATAGAAGGATTCCCACCGCCCTAGTAATGGGGTGGGGTCGTTATAAATCTTGGTCAGCTAAAGCTGACCGGTTACTTGTTTGCCACATTTTGGTGGAATGTGTTTCTATAGCTCCCGTCGAGCCGAGCGGTACATAGCGGGTTGGAGCCCCAGTTGCTATGCTATGCTGGCCCTCGAAGGCCCAAGTGTGTGTTTACTTGTTATCATGTGTAGCCGGCCTGTGTTCCGATCTTTGTAAACCACATGTTGGTTTTAGCATTGTAAATAAAGAACTCTTGATGTATTTTCATTCATGTTGTAATAGAGTGGACATATGTAACCAGGTTTTGATTTAAATAAACAACTGCTTCTGTTGTATAACTTTGTGAATGCTGAGATTGTTTTGCTTAAAATTATTTAAACACTTACGTAGCTCCCTCTCCTGTTCGTTTAATATGGCATGGGGTCCCGGCCAGACCTACTGTTATATTCAATGTAACAAGGAGGGTGTTGCACATGTCACCCTCTTAATCATTCAATTTCTATTTTTTGATCTAGAATAGACTATCATAAATAACTTAGCTCATGATCATATATTGACTCATCTTAGCATGTCCATGCATTTCATAGTCTCATTTCATCAAGGGGCCCATGTATGTAACTCATGTCATATATGCGAACAAATCCCACCTACATTAACTCACAATCATCCATATGATTCGTCGTACCCAATAACCACCCTTATCATCAACGTTTCTCAAGAAAGACTTTAGATGTCAACAAAGTATGCTCCCCCTCACATAATGACTGTATTGACTTCATGTCAAAGAACCACATACACTAGTTCACATAATGACTATATGAACTACTTGTGATACGTTCATATAATAATCCATAAAGTAATCTCAAGGTGGGTCTGTTCAGTACAACTTGTTCTCTAAGAAGTATATTTGTGATGACTTGATATCCAATATCATGACCTACGAGATCCAGTCATCAATCAATCCAAAATATACTCTCGATGTATCATCATTGCCCCAATTTCTATGATGCTACCTTGACCAGGGATCATTTCAGAATGATTCTTTATATAAGCACATGATCTCATATTCAAGTCATGCACTTGAATTTCTATGGAAGCAAACATCCCAAGGACATTTATTATGTTTAATTAATGTATCTATATAGCAATAAATATACATAACAAAATAAAATGCCTTAAATGTCAGTGAAATAACATAGTACAAGTAATCACATGAACATATAACCGACAAAGCCAAAATCAACAAGCCTCCCACTAAATTTGATCATTCAGGTATCAAAAACCAATGATCGAGTATGACAATCATGCTTCCTATAAGGAAGATCCGTTGTCAGTAAATCTTCTATATTCTCATCGATTGGTACCCTGCATATGTTTACATATCCTCGATCAACAATCTCACGAATAAGATGGAACCGCTGAAGAATGTGCATGGAGTGCTGATGAGATCTAGGTTCCTTGACCTGTGCAATGACACCATTGTTTTCACAGTAAAGACCAGATCAACAACGCTAGGAACTACATCAAGCTCACCGATGAATTTGCTAATCCATACAGCCTCCTTCTCCGCATTAGCAACAACGATATACTCAACCTATATTATAGAATAGACAACTGTCTCTTACTTCAAACTCTTCCAACACACATCGCCTCCATTTAGGCAAAACATGAAACCTGACTGAGAATTTGAGTCATCCCTATCAGTTTGGAAGCTAGCATCTGTGTAACCCATTACAACGAGCTCTTCCTCACCACCATATACCAAGAATACATTCATAGTCCTTCTCAAGTACTTTATGATATTCTTAACTACCGTCTAGTGGCCTTCACCTAGATCAGAATTATATCTAATAGTTATGCTTAAAGCATATGGGACATCGGGACGAGTACATAATATTGCATACATGATTGATCTAATTACAGAAGCATATGGATTCAACTTCATACGATACTTATCTTCTAAATATTTAGGACATTGATATTAGAGAGACACGCATCATATGACATGGGTAAGAATCCTTTCTTAGACACAAGCATGTTGAACTGCTTCAACACATTTAATGTATATACTCTGGGTCAAACCTAACAACTTATTTGATTTATCTCTATAGATCTTAATACCCAGTATGTAAGTCACTTTGCCCAAGTATTTCATAGAAAAGCAGCCCATAGCATATTCTTAATATCTTGTAGGGTTGGAAAGTCATTCTCAATCAATAGTATGTTATCTACATACAATATCAGAAAAATAACAGTGCTCCCACTAATCCTTTTGTAAACACAAGGCTCATCTTCATTCTTGATGAAATTAAATTATTTGATTTTATCATCAAAATGAAGATTCTAACTTCAAGAAGATTGCTTCAATCCATAAATGCATCTTTGCAACTTGTATATTTTAATTGCTTCATTTGGAGATATAAAATCCTCTAGATGTGTCGTGTACACATCCTTGAGGAGGTTTCCATTAAGGAAAGCTATTTTAACATCCATTTATCAAATCTCATGATCATAGTACATAATAATAGCAAGGAGTATTCTGATGGACTTAATCATGGAAACAGGGTAAAGGTCTCATCATAGTCAACACCATGAATTTGCTTGAAACCTTTAGCCACTAATCTACTCTTTAAATGTCTATACATTTTCATCCATGTTGGTCTTGTTCTTGAAAACCTTCTTGCCCCCTATGGGTTGTACCCCTTTAGGTGGTTCCACCAAGGTCCAAACTTGGTTTTTATATATGTTTGTCAGACATATTCATAGCTTCTTGGTAGGTTGTAGGCTCATCATCATGATTCATAAGCAAAACATTACCAATTAGAGACATGAGAAATCCATATCTCTTAGGCTCAAAATATGGTCTACCAGATCTATGTAGGACATGTGTTTCTTGAGCATGATCTCTAGACACAATAACTTATAGTCCTTGCTTAGGTTCCAATTCTGGTTTATTCATTGTTTGTGGTTTTTTAATCTCTTCAAGTTCTATCTTCACAGTCTTTCTAGATATAAAATCCTTCTCTAGAAAGATTCAAGACCTCGCGACAAACACTTTGCCCTAATAGTGATAATTAAAATAGTTTAGGATACCCTGCAAGATAATATTTATCAGATTTGACCTCTAGTTTTTTAGGCATTTGACGTCGCACGTATGCCTCATAACCCCAAATCTTTATGAAAGACATACTAGGAAACTTCCAAACCCATATCTCATATGGTGTTTTTTGAACCATTTTGGAAAGAATACAATTTAGTGTTAAAGCATCCATTTCCAGAGCATATCCCCGAAAAGAAATAGACAGATCTGCACCATGTCCGATAAGGTACGATTTCTCCTCTCAAAAAAACCATTCTATTGTGGTGTTTTAGGTGGAGTGAGTTGTGATACAATACCACGCTCTCGTAGATGATCATAGAACTCTTGACTCAAATATTCATCACCTCAATAAGATCAGAGTGCTTTAATTATTTTTCCTAGTTGGTTTTGACCTTCATTCTTGAACTCCTTGAACTTTTCAAAGGATTCAGATTTGTACTTCATAAGATACACATATCCATATCTACTAAAATAATCTATAAATGTAATGAATTAATGAAACCCGCCTATAGCCATAAAACGCATTGGTCTGCATACATCACTATGTATTATACCCAAAAGATCATCTACCCTCTCAGTATGACCAGTTAAAGGGGATTTAGTTATATTGCCTATTAAACAAGACTCACATCTCTTAAATGATTCCTAATCAAATGAGCTCAATAATCTATCTTTATGGAGTTTGGATATGTGTTTCTCATTTATATGGACCAAACGACAATGCCAAAGGCACGTAGGATTTGAGTCAATTATTTTTAGTCTTTTAGTATTATTAACATTATAGAAGAGCTGGTTTAAGTTCAAAACATACAAACCATTAAATATTTGTACAATACCATAACAAACATCATTCATATAAATAAAAAAACTATTGTTCTTACTAGTAAATGAAAATCCCTTCATGCCTAAACATGAAATGTAAATAATATTTCTAGTTATGGAAGGAATGTAATAGCAGTTCTCTAACTCTATTACAAGCCAAGGTGACAAAGATAAATGGTATGTTCCTACAACAATGACAACAACTTTTGCGCCATTTCCAACTTGTAGGTCTACTCGCTTTTAGCCAACATTCTTCTCATTTTTTGTTCCTACACACTTATACAAATGTGAGAACCACATCCAATATCTAATACCAATGGTGAAGGAGATGAAATATTGATTTCTATAACAAATACCTGAAGGGCAAATCACACTTCCCTTCTTCTTTTGCAGATCCTCAATGTAAAGAGGACAATTCCTCCACCAATGCCCTACCTTCCCACAATGGTGGCAATTCCCTTCCCTGTCAAGTCCATTCCTTTTCAGTGATGAATACTTGAGATCAAGATAAGACATAGATCATATCTTAGTCTTCTTGAGTCCCTTGTCCTTACCTTAACCTTTATGCACCATCAATATGGGGATAGTAGGCTTGGCCTTCTTCATATTATTTTTGGCAGTTCTTAACATGCCTAGGAGCTCGGGCAGTGTTTTTCAATTTCATTCATGTTGTAAGTTAAGACAAACTGCTTATAACAATCTGGCAATGCTTGCATGATTAAGTCAGCGACCAACTCTTGGCCTTAGGGAACACCCAATCTTTAAAGGTTCTCAACGTACATAATCATCTTAAGCACATGAGTTCCCATTGGATCGTAATTTCCCATTTTGCACTGAAACAATGCCTTAGAAATATTGAACCTCTCTTGTCGAGCCTGCCCCTGCAACATTTTCTTGAGGTGCTCGATTATCTCATAACCTGACATTGTCTTATGTTGTTCTGAAGCTTAGAGGTCATTGTGGCAAGCATAAGACATTTGACATCTATGGAGTCATCTTGATAATTCATATATGCTTCTTTATCTACTCGAGAGGCAGCTCTGAGTGTCTCTTCCAGGGGATCTTCCTCACAGACATAAAGCTTACGCTCATGTTTGAGGACATTCCTCAGATTTCTATACTAGTCTAAGAAGCTCATCCCATCAAGCTTGTCCTTCTGAAGGATAGCTCACTGGGACAAGATGTAATGTGAATTACTAGCCATGAAAATTCTACAAAAAAATATGCAAAGTTAATTAGTACTATATTTCAAAATACATTTTTATTTAATAAGGGTTTTTATCAAATACTCTAATTATTTTATTTAACTTAATAACCCTTAATATCAATATAGAGAGTTTATGCGAGCAACTCTCTAGTGGACAAGATCCGTATTTTATCCCATCATAAGTCAGCTTTGGCTGATCACCCATAATGTAGTTATTTTAGTAGATAACTGTTGTCAATTGCATCATTATGCAACCCTTATATGTATGGTGAGTAACCTTTATTCACTTTCATCATATGGTGCATACCATCTATTTTCCTCTAGGTACTCAACCGTTTAGGTCACCCAGTTAAGTTAGACCTGATGTCGACAATGGGATAACACAATTATCCACTCGCACCCCGCCAAGATTGATTCATGCACCTTGCTTTGGCAAGCCCACACTTCATCGAACAGCGAAGGAAGAGTGCCATCCATCGGAAGGAATCCATATACTTAATATAAAATTTAAGAGATTTTTGATGACAAATGATTTACATTTAATCATGATTAACACTTAATCATTGCACATATTTGAACAAAATTATGAAAAATATTACACCATTCGCATTGTAGATACAATCCAAATATACACATATACCACAATAAAATACAATGCGCTTCTTATAGGGTTTCAAGAGAACGCGCCAATGGCAGGGTCTTATAGGCATAGCCCTTGCGGGGATTGGGCCAGCACCACGAAACCTTGACAGAAATCCACCATATTATTATAGAATAAAATCATAAAAATTTGATGTTCCAGGGAGCTACAACGAGTCCTGGAACACTTCCTAAACCTCAAATAAACTTTTTGAAAGATTGGTAAATGCAACATGGCTCTGATACCCCTATTGGGTTTCTCAGCCATTACATGCACAATGGAATATTTTCAAGAAACCCATTGCAATGACCATGCAAAAACCAATAAATCAATAATCGAGTTCATAAATGTGTCAAAATCACAGTTTTGTGAAGGATGAGTATCGTGGGAGAATCACAACATAGAATGAGATTAACGTCTCTATGTGTATCCACACGGATGCCAGAAACACCTCGCCATTCGTCCAAGGAACTCGTGCTGGAAGTTGATTGTCCTCCTTCGTCTCCACAAAATACTAGTTTCATTTCTCAGGAGAGGGTGCAACTGACAACGATAAAAGGAACAGTTTCGAGAAGGATGAAAGGGTGCAACTGAGGACGATGACAAAGGAACACACAATATATATTGCAGTTACTTAAACTTCCTATACTTATGTCGAAAAGGAGAAATTAGAGCAACATGTGTGTTAAATACAATTCGACGCATGAGTCAAAAAATGCCTTACTATTTGACATAGTGCCAATTTCTATAAATCAATGCATGTGTTGAATAGTCCCACTATTCAACATGACGTCGATTTCCATAAATTGATGTTGCGCCGAATACTATCTAAAAGCATAGTTTTTTGATAAGCGCACACCGATTCGATGTTTCATCAATTTCTACAAATCGAAGCATGTGTTGAATAGTCCTACTAATCGATGCAGTGGAAAACTTTCCACGATTTCAACGCCTCCATCGAATGTTGTCAGTTAAGGTTTGGTTCATTTCCAACATAATCATCTATCCAATTTCCGTACTTTCTTCACGTGCGACCCCATAGGTTTATATCTCGTTAGCCGCAAGACCAAAACCTTGATCACTTCTACATCACAGAAGATTCCAACATTCAATCAATGTATCATAAGTAAGCGCAAAAAATTTAAAAGGTGCACCAACTAATCTAATGTATAAATAGCCGTGTATACACAAACAAATGTTCTGTTGAAAAAAAAAGAAGTAAAATCCACTTTTACTACTACTTCCTTATGTAAGATCTAGCTTCACACTCCTCAGTTTATTATTTGCTAAATTCCAACACTATTATTAGAGCAGTGTTGATCAAGTCTAATCAAGCTTCATCACCAGAGCTGTGTCATGGCGTCATGTTCCTCAAGTTTGATCTCTTATACTCATTTTTCTCTCCCTGTTTTTAATGAAGAAAAGTATGATTTCTGGAGTATACAAATGAAAATATTCTTATATCTTATGGACAATGAGAGAGGGTAAAAAGGGTCCTTCTAAGCTAATTCAAGAGATATCATCTACATCTAGCACTCCTGCATCATTAGTTGAAGAAATTGAAATGAAAAATTCTAGAGCCTTAAGCTTGCTTCAACAAGGAGTTGCTGAAACTATTTTTTCCAAGAATTATGAGAGCAAGAACTACAAAATTAGCATGGGAAATATTGCAAGAATAATATAAAGGATCCATTAAAGTAATGGAATTAAAACTATAAGACCTATTGAGAGAATTTGAAAATCTTTCAATGAAAAAAGGTGAAACAGTCGATGATCTACTAGCTCGTGCATTAACAATCATCAATCAAATACACACTCTTTGTGACACAATTGAAGATAAAAAAATAGTACCAAAATTATTGGTAAGTTTACCTCCCAGTTACTTTCTAGCTACTACAATGATAGAGGAGTCAAAAGATATATCTACCTTATTCTTAACTGCTCTAATGAGACAAAGGATCCATATAACCGACTCGCTATAGTGGGATAAATGATTGAGTGTTGTCATTATATATCCTCAACTGCTCTAATGAATTCCTTAAGAGCTCATGAAGATCAGAATAGACGCTTTACTCACTCACCATCTGATCAAGTTTTATAAGCCAAAGTTCCAGTCTCAAAGGCAACTACAAATGAAAGTAATAAAAATCAAGCTTTGTCAAAATCACCAGCTAAGGGTAAAACTATATCAAGATGGAAAATGCCAAAAGGAAGTAAACATAGTAGCAATTTTAAGCCTTTTAAAGAGAAAACCAGTTCATTAGGTGAATTTTTTTGCATTATTTGCAAAAAAAGCAACCATGAATCAAAAGATTAGTTTTTTGGTTGGCAAACTTGTAAAATTTCAAACCATTCTGAGACAAACTGCTAGCATAAAATAAGACAAAAGGAAAATTTAATTAAGCAAGATTCAAAGCAAGACGAAATGTTTTCTCCTCTGTTTAAACCTCCAAAACTAGATATTTGGTACCTAGATAGTGGTTGTTCAAATCATATAACTAATTATAAAGTAATTTCAGCCAGCTTGATGAAACTTATAAATCTAAAGTAATATTTGGAGATGGGCAAGAAACAATAATTGAAGGACGTAGAACAATTAATGTTCAAATTAAACATGGTCAAATTAAAGAAATTCCTGATGATCGGTACGTCCCAACATTAATGTTGGAACACAGTTTTCCGCATCCATTTGGTTTGAGAATAATAAATCCTACTTGTATTTGATCAAGTTTGTCATAGCGTTTTTAGTATGTAGGATTGAACAAGGATGACACTAGGATGCTATATTTTGGTCTGGACTAGCTAAATGCGTTAACAGAAAAGGATGTGGTCTAACGTCATGCGTTAGAGCCAACGCCGGTACTGGCCCTCGATCCCACCAGCATGAAAATGCTATGGAGGGAGGCTGCCATGATTATAGGAGCATTTAGGAATGATTTGGTCTAACGCCTGACGTTATCCTTAATGCCAGCGTTAGGGTTGCCTAAAATAAGAACTTTCCAATCATGCAATATCTCCATTTTGGAATGAGGATAAGTGTAAGACCCCCAATGTTCAGGTGCAAAGAACTCGCGATGTGCTAAGCTAAGGAGCTAGAGCCGGGCACTAGTAGTAGTGCCGGCGGTAGCTCATATCATCGAATAGGTAGCATATCGACAAAGGGGCTTGTGTGTATTGTCGAAAACGTCAAGACACATCGTCGAGTGCTAGCGCCGATGGTAGCGCTAGCTTTCTCAATGACTGTGTCCCGATGATTGTATTCTGATGAATCGTGTTGAACAAGTGAATTCGTCGATGAAAGATAGCGCAGGTGGTAGTGCTAGCGCCAGCGGTAGCATCTCAATGAATTCCTAAAGCGGCTATGGATAGGTTCGGCCGTATCGCCTTTGAGCTAGCGCCATGTGCTAGTGCTAGTGCCGACGGTAGCATTTTTATATGTATAGCCATCCAAAATGTGTATGTGCCTTAGTTTCTCTCTGGACCACTCTACTACAGCAAGAGCAGACATTGGGAAGCAGAGGAAGGATCCGTTTGGCTAGCTAAGTCCGATGTAGAAGATCTGTTGCGTGCTTGTGCCGTCTTCAAATCCATGGAGAGTAATCCTGGTACGATGGCACCGAAACGAGCAGCAAGGGTAATGATTCTCCTCCTTAATCTCTGGACATGCTAGTCCTTTAATTTGTATAGTAGAGGGAAGATTTCCACTAATTAGTGGATAGGTTCTTCCGTCGGGTCGATGTGAGTTATCCTCATATAAATTGCATATAGAGTTCGGATCGCCGTACGGACATAGACATACTGTGTGAAGCCCATCTGGTAGGTTAGTCTGGATTGGTGATGTTGATATTGCCTTATTGCGCTCCAGAGAAGACTCTGAGTATGTATGTTTGTTTTCGGGTTCTGAGTGTTGTGATGTGCTGCAGGGAGTCCTGGAGGCTACCTCCAGGAAATATCTGAAAGATCTGGCAAAATGGCATCCTGTTGGCTAGCGCCAGCGCTAGTGCCAGTGAGCCATTTGTGATGGGTGTGAAGCCTAGGTCCTGGGGACTTGCTGCGTAAATTATCAAAAATGTCCTTTGTCACACTTATGTATTATTATAATTTTCATGTGGTTCATATTAATTGAAAAATTCTGAAAGATTGGATAGACAATGATTAGACCATTGTAAGCCTACGGTATTTTTTCCAGAATTTTTAAATGCATAATCTTGGCACTTAGTGTGTAATGTGACAAATTAACCTAAATATTTAAGTACTTAAATAATGGTCATAAATAGTATGAAAAATTAGGAAACTTTATCAATCATAATATTTCAACATTATAAACCACAGATAAAATATTTGGAGCACTTTGACTTCTGAAATTGGTATTTAATGTGTAAAGTGACGTATGTCTTAAATTTAAGGAATTTTTATTCATGGACAAATTTATTAGGAATATTATAAAATTTTGACCATTTCTTGATTTGGTCATGATGAACCGATGGTATGAATTTTAGGACATTTGACCAAGATATAGTGAAGTTCACATCATAGAGATCAAACTAGTTCAATTCTAGTGTTGTTCTGCAAATATTAAAAATTTGATGTAATGTTTAGACTAGCTAGAACACATAAGAATTGAATAAAATTTGGAACGCATAGGTAGGTCATCCATCATATTAGCCCTTATAAGTTGTAGCATAGTTGGAGGACTTTTGTCCTATAGTTGATTAGTAAACTAGAATCACGTCACATAGTGAGCAATTGAAACCATTTGGAGTATTTCCTTCTTAGGCATTTATGATGATATTTACGATGATATTATGATCATGGTGCATCTTTAAGATAAGTGTTGTACACATAGATAAATACATAAAGGTTTGCACCACGCACCGCATATAGGTCGTCAACTTTCCTAAAAGAATTTTAAGTCATCTTAAGGTAGTTTAAGAGCAACAATGAGAAGGGACTTGGAAATCGGTAGTCACCAATAAAAGTTAATATTCTGAGAAAGGAAAGATTGGGAGGTCACCCCAGAATACCTTCTAGTACCGCTGCGAACCCTTCACCAGGTAGACCTCGGGAAGTCCAAAATTCACCTTAAATCGCTATGATCAACTAAATAACAATCAAGTGTAACTTTAAATACGAGAACTGAGAAAAGTAAACCTCATCCCAGTGTATGGGACGGTATGGTCCAGGAGAGTTGGTCCTGCCAGCTGGAGGCTCGGGCGGTGAGATAAACCTTGCATGCGCATAAACTAGTGGCAGGTCTTCGGTACTGGTCTAGTTGTCACACCGATGGCAGTACGTTGACTTTGGCGTAGTGTGGTGAGTTAGAGGGCCAATAGGTTACTCTACTGTGGTATGGAGGACAATCCCTAATAACCCACACCTGACCATAAAAGACTGGGGGGTTGCCAGCAAGAGTACGCAAGAGCTCACGAAAGTGCATGTAGGACGTGTACAACAACGTACGTAAGGTCTAGGTCTGGTAGTGGGTATACCCACCTAGGAGTGGAGTGCCCGATCCACTATTTCCGTAGCCACGATGGAAGTACCTAAGAGGTTTTCGACCTTCGAATAGTAGGAACAAAAGGTCTGTGCACGTAGAGTCGTGTGGTTGAGTTGCAATGTATGAACATTGCATAATACATCATAACATACATACATATTATAGGCATATGCACTGGCAGACCCTTATCATATTTATTAATATGGGCTCTTTTATATGATAAGTTATAATTCTGAAAACCTTAACTTATAAGTTTTTATGGGCATTCATATAAGTTAAGGTACTCTTGATGATAACGTAGTAGTTTACTTATTACTTTGACTTGCTTCGCACTTACTTATTTACTGCTTACTTATTCTCTCTTACTGTTGTACATACTGCTCACTTGCTCATATATACTGTTAGTGTAATTCATGTCACCCTCTCTTGCTTTACCTCTTGTTGTCCTTCGCTTCATCCTCCCGTTTGGTACCTAGGAGTCGTGGGGGGGGGGGGGGGGGGGGGGGGGGGCGGGGGGCGAGGACAAAACGGATTAGTCTTTTTGACTAATGATCGGATGTGGCCGTAACACCAAGAGATTGAGGAGTGGGAGCAGTAGTACATCAGGCAGGACGTGACGGCTGACCCTGAGGAACAGATGGCGCGCATTACTACAACCACGCGTTGACAGGTTATTGAGAGTATTTGATTAGCTTCCGCATAGTGTAGTGTGGGAGAGTGTATTTCTATTTTCCTTTTGGATATATACCAGGCATAAGCCCTTGCACTCTTTTATTTTCATTCTCATTATGGATTATTTGCTTCATATTTATATATATGTGTCTGTGGTTGTGGACTTATCATTTTTGGTAAACATTTATTTCTTTGCAATTTGGCCTGTGATATGATCGAACTAGCTGGTAGGATCGGCGTTGAGCAGTAACAGCTAACCCATGAGTTAAAGTCACCGCAAGACGGCAATTTTGGGCATAAGATTCAGAAACTCTCCGATAAGGAGGAGAGAGATCTTAGAAGTGAAGTACCCAGTGGCACATTATTTTAGAGAACCACTATAAATAGCCTATGTCTGTGCTGTGATTGATGTGTGGTTGTTGCATTTACATTTACTATAGTGCAAAGTTTTACAATAACAGACATCACATATTCACCCCCCCTCTAGGTGAAGACACCCATGTACTTTCAAACATCACTGGTTTCTTCATCAATGAAGGTTTTTCTCGCAGTCGCAATGAAATACATTAAGAAGAATGAGGAGGACAAGAATCATTGTATGCATTTATGCGGATGATCTTATCATCTCTGGAGATCACCACAGGCTCGTTCAATAGTTCAGAGATAAGATGAAAGAATGATATGAGATGACCGATCTAGTCCACTTGAAGTTTTTTTTGGACTCCTGATCAAATAGATTATGGGTGAAATATTCATCTCTCAAGAGTTCTATGTTACCAACCTTCTAAGAAAATAAGGACTGGACCATTATAATCCTGCACTCACCCCCATGGGCACCCATGAGAAATTGACAGCAAAAAAGGAAGAAGAAGTTGGAGTAGATGAGGAAGAGTACATATGTCTAGCCATTTCTCTAATATACCGTACGCACACAAGACCTGATATCGAGAATTCTGTTAACATTGTTGCAAGGTTTGTGAGCAAGCCTGGATCATCTCACCTTGCAGTGACAAAATATTGGATCTTTAGGCACCCTTAGAGGGGGGGGGGGGGGGTGAATAAGAGTTTTTGAAAACTTTAGGATTTTAAGAAAAACTTTGATATTTTATATGAAGTAAATTTAATCAATAGTAAAGAGCAAGAAATCAATTTTATTTAATAAGAAAAGACAGGATTATCAATTATAAAATTGATTACAAAATTGGATTTCTATGACGCCAGAAATCAAAGGCGAATATAAAAGACTCTTTGGTTTTCTATACCAACTCTTCTCACTAAGAACCGGTTGGCTTTAGCCGATCTATCCCTAGATCTGGCATCAAGCCCCTTTAGCCCTGCTATCCCAAGAAAGGTCTCGAGCACCACCTAGATCTAACTCCTAGACCTAGTCACTAACAACTGCAGTGAATTCCCCCTAAGCTACAAACGGACCTAGTTGCCAGCAACCGCGGCGAATTTACTAAACAATCACAAAGGATAAAGGTACAACAAAATATAAAAGACAAATTAAAATCTCCCTAAGAAGAATTTTGGAGACGACGAAGACCCGCTGAATATCGTTGAAGTCGAAGCGTGCGTTCTTCACATTGGGTTAGCGTTGATTCGATCCTCCTTTGAATTCTACTCTTCAAATTGAATGGGAGATGTGGTCTATAAATTTTGCCCCTCAAGGATTTTTCAGAGTGCTGGAATAGGGCTCCTTGGCATGGTGGATTGAAGGGAACGAATGCAGCCTTTTATAGGACAGGAAGCTAACGCCAGCTTTAGGGACAACGCCAGGCGTTGACTCTGTATTGAAATAACTTGATGGCTTGAATCTCCAATCCAGGAAGGAGATTCTGCATCTTTGGAAACATTTCATTTTAGGTAACCTTAACGCTGGCATTGAGGCAAACGCCTGGCATTAAGTCAAATCATTCCCAAAATACACCTGCAATCACAGTAGCTTCCCTCCATGTCATTTTCATTTTGGTGGGATGAAAGTCAACGCTGGTGTTAAGTCCTAATGCCTGGCGTTAGACTTCTTCCATCTTTTCAGCTCGAGAGCACGTCCAGAACAACAATCTCAACCTACTGTCATATTTGTTCAACCCTGCATGCAAAAAACACAATGGCAAACTAGATCAAATACCAGTAGAATTTGTTATTCTCAAACCAAAGGGATGCGGAAAAACTGTGTTCCAACAATCTACACCTTTTGATAATAACAAAGCCAATTAAGATAAATCAAATTCAGATATAAAATATGTGTTTTAATCAAAAGATTTGACATTATGCTATAAAGAGATTTCAATCAAGAAATACATTTAGAGATATGTGCTCCCCCTATTTAAGTCTTGCCCCTTAGTGTATGCTCCCGTATAATAGATTTATGCTCCCTCTTAATCTAGTGAATCCTACTTAATCATTAAGATTTATGTATTTATTCTCCCCCTTTTGTTATTAGCAAAAGTGGGTGGAGTGAGATAAAACTAGGATAAAGAGGTGAAAGTTGGGACAACTAAGAGAAGATTAGGAGTTTTGTTGAAAATATAGTAAGTCATGATCGAGCTAAGAGAGAGTAGCACAGCGGAAAAAAATTTGATAAGCGCGAGTAACAACATCCCATGTACTATACCAAGTCATTCTACCACTTGTTAAAGGACAATGAAAAAGAGTTTGAGAGATACCACTTGTTGAAAAAAGTGAAAAAGAGTTTGAAATACACAAGTGAAGAAAGATTTTTTTAAAAAATAGGCATGATAAAATATGGTGAAAATACATGATCAAATCAAAAATGCGGAAAAGCAATGTAACCAATGTACAACCCCGGTGTTCGCCAAGAGGAGCGGAGATTCAAGGATCAATAGGCGACCAGAGTAGGAAGGCGGGCGAGCCAGGATATCGATGGTCACCCGCAGGAAGACAACCGAGCCAGGATCTCGGAGGTCGCCCGCAGGAGGGCAGGCGATCCAGGATCTCAGAGGCCGCCTGTAGGGAGGCGGGCGAGCCAGGATCTCGGAGGTTACCCACAGGAGGGAGGGCGAGCCAGGCTCTCGCAGACCGTGTGATGGAGGTCAGGCGAGAGGAACCCTTTGGGGGAGGCTCGCCCCGTGGAAGTCCAGTTGTGTTTTTACCTATGAGCGTATGGTGGTCTGCAATTAGCTTCTACAAACATCGGAGTTTGGCTATTGGCAGACCAATTTGGTATGCATATAGTAAAATCAGAGGGCAGAATTTGGCTATTAGCAGACCATAAGTAAAAAAAACTATATATAGACCTTGAAGGGACCTTTGGAGAGGATCCAATCTCAGTACTCCGAGCTTCCTTCTCCCTAGGTTATCTTGGCTCAGCTCTCAGGCTCTCCAAGGTGCCCAGTCTCAGCTTTGGCTTGGGAGGGGAAGCGCTTTAAGATCTTCCGAGTGTGTGGTGGGACCTCCTCGCTACGACCAAGGGTCTATGTCTAGTTCTGAGGCTCCGGTCTGTTCCTTCCGATGGATCAATAAGTGTTAGTTGCCCCCATCTTTGGTGGCCGAGCTCCACAAGAGACCAAGTTCAGGTTTCAACATTTATGGTACGGTGAGCGCAGAGTGCAGACAATACAAGAAAGTTCCAAGGAAGAGACATGGCAGGAGAGGAAGAGCGAGAAGCAGGCTTTGGCGGTTCGCCACCACCCGGCGGGCCAGCGATGGTAGAGATGCTGACAGACCTCAAGAGGGACCTGCTTGGGGACTTTCAGTGCACTCTCGCCATGGCTCTTAGGGGTCTCGCATCCCCTGCGCCCTAGGTGGCCCCTCCACCTGGAGTTGGCGAGACCGTCCCGGGGCAGAGGGCAGGAATGGAGGCGGCGTCCCAGGCACCAGAGCGATATCTCGCAGGGCGAGAGCCTTTTCCCAATCCAGTGAAAGCGAGTGGGGTCCTAGCGAGTGCCATCCCGGCGGGTGGGACCCCAGCCAGTGGAGTCCTGGTGAGTGGCCCTTCGGCGAGTGTGAGGGTGGTAGGAGCCGGGTTGCCCAGGGGGATCGCGAGGCGAGTGGAGCAGGTCAGGGGGTTGAAGGGGGGAAGCGCATTCTGTGAGTTGGTACTCGGCACCACTCCCTGAGTGGTTCAGGGAGCCGGCCATGATGTTGTATACCAGCGTGGATGACCCCATTCAGCACCTGCAGTGGTTCGAGGACATGGTCTCTATAAAACCTATGTCGGACGCCTTTAAGTGCCGACTATTCGCCACCACTTTGAAGGAAAAGGCAAGGGACTGGTTCCACCAGTTGCCCTCTGGGTCGATCTACGCTTTTGAGGATCTGCGTCGCGGCTTCCTGCTGCGCTTCTCAACCTCAAAGAATAGGAAGAAGGACCCCGAGGCGCTCTTTGACGTCAAGCAGAGGCCGGAGGAGTCGCTGGCCAGATATGTGGATCAGTTCCAAGAGGAGATCCTTCTCATCCAGGAGGTGCCCAGGTTCACCCTCCAGATTGCCTTTATAGTAGGTTTGTGGGAGGGTTTCTTCAAAATGGACCTTAAGAGGAGGGATACTTTGTCTTTTGAGGAGTTGATGGAGAGAGCGGTAGAGGAGATAGAGGGGGAGGCAACTAACCCCGAGAGGCAGCTAACCCCGAGTTCACAAAAAGGCTGGAAAAGCTGAGCGAACCAGAGGTTAGGAAGTCAGAGGCAAGGAGAAGAGAAGAAGCAAGGGCCCCATAGTTGGGGTGGAGGCCGCAAGGAGGAGGGGTGCAGAGCCCAGGAATGGGTTTCCACCAGGGAGGGGGCAACTTCCAAGGAGGACAAGGGAGACCCCATCAGCTAGGGTGGAGGCAGGGCCCGAGGCCACTTCCTACCCCATCTCAGTAGGCGATGGCGGTCGGGAGAGGAAGAGCAGGAAGAGGAAGAGGAGCAGGAGCCGGAGGAGCCGGGCTTAGGAGGTGGAATAGAGGGGCCGAGGCCGAGGGGAGGGGGTGGTGTTGCCCTACTGTGACTTCCACTAGGAGGAAGGTCACGCGACGGCCACCTGCCCAGTATTCTTGGAAATGAGGGGGGACAGAGCGCCAACATAGTGGGAGCAGCGGTCGATGAGGATTTAGGTGGTCCTGTCTCAGGAGGAGGAAGAGAGGTGCGAGGACATGGTTGACGTAGGGACCCGAGGAGGGATCGAGGTGATCCATGGGGGAGTGGGGATCGAGGCGACCTGGAAGGAGAGCCTCCATTCCATCTATCGTCAGAGAGTAGCTTCGACATCCGAAGCCCCATCCCTAGCAGAAAGGATCACATTTACTCAGAATGATATGCCGGGCCATGAGGACCCGTTCTGCGATGCGCTGGTCATCTAGACAGCCATCGAGAACTTCACCGTCTCTCAGATCCTCGTGGATAACGGGAGCTCGGTCAACGTCATCTTCAGAAAGGCATTCGACGAGATGAAGGTGGAGGCTAGAATGGTATTGGCCTCGGACGACCCATTATTTGGATTCTCGGGGGAGAGAAAGGAGTTGGAAGGAGGAGTGGGACTCCATGTGGTCTTGGGGGAGGGGGGGGCAGTCCCAGAACTGTCGCTTTGTTATAGTTGATGCCCCCAGCAGCTACAGTTCCATTTTCAGACAGCCTCTAATCAGTGCTTTGCACTGCATCCCCTCCACCTTTCATCAATGCCTTAAGTTCAATGCAGGTGGATTCCAGGTCCGGGTGAGGGGAGACCCTAAGGTGGCAAGGCAGTGCTATGTGACTTCCGTGAACACCATCTCCTAGATGGCGGAGGTGGAGGAATGGGATAGGGAGATGGGTGAGCCGGCGATGCCAGAAGAGGCAGGAGAATAAGGCGAAGCCCGGGAGGAAGGGAAAAAGGAGCTGATGGTGATCAGGGAGGAGGAGAAGGAAGAAGGAGGAGCAGAAGCGCTTGCTTACAGTGAGAGGAAGGAGAATGACTGGGTGGAGCAGTCAAGGCTGGAGGCCGTGGAGGAGGTGGTAGAGCTGGAGGTCGTCACCACGGCAGGGGCGATCGAGAAGGTAAAGATCAGTGGGGAGCTCAGCCCCGAGGACTAGAGGAAGATATTGTCTTGCCTCCAAGAGAACGTGGACATCTTCGCCTGGAGTGTCGTGGAGATGCCAGGGATCGATGCGTATGTGGCGTGTCATCGCCTCAACCTTGACCCCGGTACTCGTCCAATCTGCCAGAAGAAGAGGTCCATTCCGGACAAGCTGGAGGCACCCATCCGGGAGGAAGTGAGCAAGCTCCTCAAGGAGGGATTTGTATCTGAGATCTAGTATCCAGGCTGGGTCTCCAACGTGGTCATGGTAAAAAAGGGAGATGGGAGGTGGAGGATGTGTGTTGATTTCTCCTTATTGAATAAATTATGCCCTAAAGATTGTTACCCCATGCCTCGAATCGACACATTGGTTGATTCATCCATCGGTTTTTCTCTAATGAGTTTCTTAGATGCTTTTTCAGGTTACCACCAGATCAGCATGCACCCTCCCAACATCAAGGATGTCTCCTTTATCATAGGGGAAGGGTGTTATTGTTACAAAATGATGTCATTTGGTTTGAAGAATGCAGGGGCAACGTACCAGCGAATGATGGATAGGGTCTTCCGAGAGCAAAAGGGAAGGAACCTGGAAGTCTATGTGGATGACCTCATGGTCTGTTGGAACCTTAGTTTTGATTTGAGTTAGGATCCATCCTTATGATCATAACACATCTTGTATAACTTAGATCAAACTCCCTTAAGTCAGAAGACTAAGAAAATAACATAAGAAAATAATATAAATATGATGCGATCGAATCGGAGAAAATAATATAAGAAAATAATATAAGCTCTCTACGTTTGACGAACGACTATCGGTGTTCGATGAACGGCGCTCCGCGATCAATGAAAGATGTTCATTCTGCGCTCGACGAAATCCAGCAATCTCAGCGTTCGACAAACAGATTGTCTCAGCGGTCGACGAACAAACCCCATCTCAGCGGTCGACGAAATCCAGCTCGACGAAAAGTTGCGTTCGACAATCTCAAGTCTGCGTTCGACGAATCTTCAATAGAAGCTCAGAACGATGAATTAAATGTTCAGATCGACGAACTTGAAGCTGAGCTCAACGAAATATTATCAGCAATTATATTTCTCCTTTCTTTGTTCAACTAATACTCTTATATCTGATTAAGCAATACTTTGATTAAATTATATATTGATGTCTTTCTGTATCATTTATATATAGTTGTTGGCAGAAGCATTAAATGTTATAGCCATTGCAGAAAAGCTTAAAGAGAGCAGTTTATCTTCTCGAGGAGTCAAGATAATTAAAGAGACTTTATCTCTTTCCCTTTCCCAAAAGAGGAATTCAAAATAAGAGAGAAGCTCTCTAGATTATATAAAGACAGAGAAAAGAACAGAGAAGATATAGAGTCAAGAACTCAAGTAAAAAAAAGAACAACAACACACAGAACAGAGAACAACATATTATTCTATCTTGTTTTGTTTTGCTAACACTTCTCTGCAGATCTTCTTCATCCTGAGACACCTATCAAGATCATTTGCTCAGGATCTTAGCTGCAGAAGAAGAAGAAAGGAGTACTATATCCAAGAGAAGAAGCTTCACCACCTGAACATCAACTCTAATCAAATCATGGGGAGCTCTTCAACATCATCAAAGATCCAATCTCAACAACCCATCAGGATCATCAAGAGTCTTCTCAGAAAAGAGAAGAACACTTTAACCTTTTTGTTTTCTTTATTCCTTCCTGTACAAAGGGTTATAACTCCCTTCAAAAGTTAACTCTTGGTGATAGGGCACCTTAGCAAAAACCTGTGATTTGGTTTTTGAGTTACCTGATCAAAAGCTCATATGGTGGCAGTGCACCTGATCAAAAACCTGTAGTGGATTCCTACCAGTGGGTAGAAGAGTAGATGTACCCAAATTGATTGGGTAACTACTATATTCCTTGTGTCCTCTGGTTTGCCTGTCTTATGCTTTTATTTCTTGTTGCTGTGTTGTGATCTGTTTGTGTTTATCTTTTATGACTCACTTTTTACACATATTTATACATATCATAATTTTGAAATAAACCAAAAAAGAGCTTTAAAATTTAAGAACTAAACCTCCTTTCAATTGGTATCAGAGGGTAGTTGATTTTTATATAGGCTAACACCTGAATCACAAAGATCATTTAGTTCTTACAGTTTTTTTTAAAAAAAAAATTCTAATGGCACAAGAAGATTTTTTAATCACTTCTTCCACTAACTGTATTTATGATGCAGGACCATTTTCAAGTCTAAGTGAAGAAGAAGAAGAAGAGGAAGAAAAAAAGGCCATAAGATTCTGCATGTTGGCCATATATGGCTCAAACCACTACTTAGATGCAGAATCTGAATCTGAATCAGAAAAGGTAACTGAGGTAACTTCAACTCCTAATTTTACTTCAGGACAAATCAAATCAGATTCTAAAATTCCATGTATAGGTTTAATAAAATCTGAAAATAAAATCAGAAAAAAGTTAACAATAAACAATTAAACTTATGATAAACATAAAGAAAATTTAAAATATCAGAGGAACAAAATATTTCCTTGAAAAATAAATTTGAACAATCTTTTAAGGAAAAAGAAATATTTTATTTTCAACAAAATTAGAAAATGTTTTCAAATTTATATTTTAATGAGATAAAAAGGCTAATATATCCAATTTTAAGGCTTAACCAGTTTTTCACCATTAAACTCCATTCCTAATCAAACAGATTTAAGTTCTAAGATTCACTTAATTTTTCTATTTTAAAAGCAAAGTCAGATAACTTCATGTTCTTATAGACTTTTCTCCAAAGATCATGTTTGAGCATTCTACTCAAGTTGCATTGATTAGAAATAATCATAGCACTGAGTGTGAGTCTCATCAGATAAGGAGATTCTGCAAGAAGGAAGGTATCAGGCAATGTTCCTAAAAATTATTCCTTAGAATCCATTAACAGCTGTAGCAATTCAAGATTTTAATGGAATCAAAATCTAAGAAATCAGAATCCATCAAAAGCTGTAGAAGTTAAAAGAAATGGAATTAAAAGAAGAAGAATCAAAAGAAGAGAAATTAAAAGAAGATGAAATTTAGCATCCTAAAACCAAATAAGGGAAGATTATCAGACCAGTTTTGATCCCTGTTTATTTTAGGGGGGAGACTATAAATCTATATCCTAACCCAAATAGGAGGAGATTGTTAGAACACATAGTCTTAATTTGGCTTTGGATCCCAACTCAAATAGGGGGAGATTGTTGGAACCATAGTTTTGATTTGAGTTAGGATCCATCCTTATGATCATAATACATCTTGTATAACTTAGATCAAACTCCCTTAAGTCAGAAGACTAAGAAAATAAAATAAGAAAATAATATAAATATGATGCGAAAGAATCAGAGAAAATTATATAAGAAAATAATATAAGCTCTCTACGTTCTACGAACGACTATCGGCGTTCGACGAACGGCGCTCTGCGGTCGACGAAAGATGTTCATTCTGCGCTCGACAAAATCCAGCCATCTCAGCGGTCGACGAATAGATTGTCTCAGTGGTTGACGAACAAACCCCGTCTCAGCGGTCGACGAAATCCAGCTCGACGAAAAGTTGCATTCGACGATCTCAAGTCTGCGTTCGATGAATCTTCAACAGAAGCTCAAAACGACGAATTAAATGTTCAGATCGACGAACTTGAAGCTGAGCTCGACGAAATATTATCAGCAATTATATTTCTCCTTTATCTGTTCGACTAATACTCTTATATCTGATTAAGCAATACTTTGATTAAATTATATATTGCTGTCTTTCTGTATCATTTATATATAGCCGTTGGCAGAAGCATTAAATGTTATAGCTGTTGCAGAAAAGCTTAAAGAAAGCAGTTTATCTTCTCGAGGAGTCAAGATAATTAAAGAGACTTTATCTCTTTCCCTTTCCCAAAAGAGGAATTCAAAATAAGAGAGAAGCTCTTCAAATTATATAAAGACAGAGAAAAGATCAGAGAAGATATAGAGTGAAGAACTCAAGTAAAAAAAAGAACAACATCAAACAGAACAGAGAACAACATACTATTCTATCTTGTTTTGTTTTGCTAACTCTTCTCTGCAGATCTTCTTCATCCTGAGACACCTATCAAGATCATTTGCTCAGGATCTTAACTGCAGAAGAAGAAAGGAATACTACATCCAAGAGAAGAAGCTTCACCACCTGAACATCAACTCTAATCAAATTAGTGGGAGCTCTTCAACATCATCAAAGATCCAATCTCAACAACCCATCAGGATCATCAAGAGTCTTCTCAGAAAAGAGAAGAACACTTTAACCTTTTTGTTTTCTTTATTCCTTCCTGTACAAAGGGTTATAACTCCCTTCAAAAGTTAACTCTCGGTGACAGGGCACCTTAGCAAAAACCTGTGATTTGGTTTTTGAGTTACCTGATCAAAAGCTCATATGGTGGCAGGGCACCTGATCAAAAACCTGTAGTGGATTCCTTCCAGTGGGTAGAAGAGTAGATGTACCCAGGTTGATTGGAGAACTACTATATTTCTTGTGTCCTCTAGTTTGCCTGTCTTATGCATTTATTTCTTGTTGCTGTGTTGTGATCTGTTTGTGTTTATCTTTTATAACTCACTTTTTACACATATTTATACATATCATTATTTTGAAATAAACCTCAAAAGAGCTTTAAAATTTTAGACCTAACCTCCTTTCATGGTCAAAAGTAGGGACCTCGAGTCTCACCTCCTTGACCTTGAGGAGACCTTCAGGACTTTGAGAAAATTCAAGATGAGGCTCAACCCCCTGAAGCGTGTATTTGGGGTCAGCCGAGCGAAGTTCCTAGGTCACTTGCTTACCCAGGCTGGGGTAGAGCCTAAACCGGACAAGGTAAGGGTAATCATGGAGCTAGAGTCTCCGAAGAGTGCGAAAGAGGACAATCGTCTCACAGGGAAGTTGGTTGGACTAAGCATGTTTCTCTCCAGGGCGGGAGAGAAGTGCTCATCCTTCTTCAAGGTGCTGCGAGGAAACCAAAAGTTCGAGTGAACCCCTGAGTGTGAAAGGGCTTTTCAGGCACTGAAGGAACAGTTAACCCAAGCCCCGTTGTTGCAAGGGCCGAGACAAGGGGAGGATTTATCCCTGTACGTGGGGGTAGGATCTGAGGCGGTCAGCTCGGTGCTAGTCCGGGAAGAAGGAAAAAAGTAACTCCTGATCTACTACTTTAGTCGGGTATTCAAGAAGGCTGAGCTCAGATATCCCATCTTGGAGAAGCTAGCCTTCGCCCTGGTGGTGTCATCCAGGAAGCTCCAGCCCTACTTTCAGGCACACTCAATCAAGGTGGTGACCGATCACCCCCTTCGCAACATCATGGAGGGCTGGAGCACTCAAAAAGGCTGGTCAAGTGGTCAGTGGAGTTGAGCGAGTTTGATATCTTGTACGTGCCGAGGTTATCCATAAAAGCACAAGCGGTGGCGGACTTCTTGGAAGAGTCTGAGCTACCCTACTCGGTGGCCTAGAGGATGTTGGTCGATGGGGCGTCATGGAAGCACTCTTTTGGGGGAGGGGTGATTTTGGTAAGCCCCCAAGGGACAAGGATTGAGCAGGAAATCAACATCCATTTCCACCTCACCAATAATCTGGCCGAGTATGAAGCCGTGATAGCAGGCCTATGCCTAGCCAGGGTGTTGGGCGTGCACGATGTGGAGGTTTCGACGGACTCCGTGGTGGTGGCTTGCCAAGTCATGGGGAGTTTGAGGTGAAGGAGTCAGCTCTTCAGCGATACCTAGAAAAGGTCAAGGGGCCCATAGGGCAGTTCCACACCTTCTCAATTCATCATGTGACAAGAGAAGAGAGTGTCGCGGCAGACCTCCTGGCCAAGTTTGGTCCCAGGGCAGGGGGTACGCTGTCGGACCTCTTCCGACCGTCCATCAAGGAGGGGGAACTGATGGAGGTGGACCAGCGGGCATCATGGATGGACCCCTTCATCACCTTCTTGACGTCGGGGAAGTTCCCTAAGGGGGATGTGGACAAGCGGCGGTACAGGTATAAGCGGCATACTACTCTTTGCATGCAGGAGGACTATACCGAAAGATGCTCTCGGGGCTCCTAGCCCATTGCGTGTCGGAGGAGGAGGTCCTGAGGGCCCTAGAGGAGATCCACTCGGGGGAGTGTGGCAGCCATTCTGGGAGCCGAACCTTGGAAGGGGGAGTGTTAAGGCAAGACTACTTTTGGCCTACCCTCAGCAAAGACGCAGCGGAGTTCGCAAGGAAGTGCTCTAAGTGTTAGCTGTTCGCTCCTCTCCATCTCCTGCTAACCCAAAGACTCTGAACCATCACAACCCCGTGGCCCTTTGTAATATGGGGGTTGGACCTGGTGGGTCCTTTCCCCCAAGCGAGTGGTCAAAGAAAGTTCCTGCTAGTAATGATTGATTACTTCTCCAAGTGGCTGGAGGTGAAGGCGCTGGCCAAGGTAACATCCCAAGTGGTGAGAAACTTCATATGGGGTGAAATAATTTGCAGGAACGGGCTTCTACTAGCCATAGTCACGGACAACTTATATAGACAGCTTATATAGACCTCCACATCACGTCGGTCCTTCACCGGAGGAGCAACGGGCAGGTGAAGGTGGCGAACAAGGTCATTGTGAACTTACTGAAGAAGAAGGTCGAGAAACTGAGGGGTAGTTGGGTGGAACAGTTACCCTCGGTCCTCTGGGCCTTGAGGACCACACCAAAAACCTGCACAGAGGAGACTCCATTCAAGCTCTCCCGTAGATCTGAGGTCGTCCTCCCGGTCGAGTTCGATGTCAAGTCACCTAGGGTGATCGCCACGGTCGAAGGAGACGAAGAGTGGCCAGTGGATAATGAGGAAGGGAAAAGGTTGTCTTTGGATTTGGTAGAGGAGCTTCGGGATCTGGCAACCATTCGGCATGAGGAGGTCAAGCGACGGATGGCCCGATATTTCGATAAGCACATCCGGGTGAAACAGTTCGAGAAGGGAGATCTGGTCTTGAAAAAGGTCGATGCAGACGGAAGGGGAGCCGCTGTGGGGAAGCTCAATCCCAACTGGGAGGGGCCTTACATTGTAGACGAGTTGCTCAGGTCAGGAGGGTACCACCTCCAGGATGTGGAAGGGGTACCCCTCAGCCTGGCCCGAAGCGGGGATGGCTTAAAACATTTTTACCCTTAAGTTTTTTATGATAATCTATTACATGTTCTATCCATCATATGATGATTTCAACACTCTTTCTAACCATGGGTCCTCAAGCAAGTGTTGGTGCTAGAATGCGCCAAATCGATTTTGATGCAGCGCTCTCATTAGACGGTGGGTCAGGTTGATCTCTGGAGAGGCTGGCAAGGTAGCAAGTGTTGGTGTTGGAGTGTACAAGATCGATTCCGCTGTCGGGCTCTCATTAGAGGGTGGGCCATGTTGATCTCTGGAGAGGCTGGCAAGGTTGCAAGTGTTGGTGATGGAGTGCCCCAGATCAATTCTGTTATCGAGCTCTCAATAGATGATGGGTTAGGTTGAATTCTGGAGAGGCTGGCAAGGTAGAAAGTATTGGTGCTGGAGTTCCCCAGATCGATTCCGCTATCGGGCTCTCATTAGATGGTGGGTCAGGTTTGTTGGATCTGTAGGCGCCCTTAGAGGGGGTGAATAAGGGTTTTTTAATAACTTATATTATATTTCGAAAAGCTTTGAAATAATGCGAGATTAAGACAACAAGAAGTCAAGTAAAATAATTGAAATAAAGTAGAGACATGCTTTATTAATATCAAATAATGTTTTGCAAAAGTTGATTTTAATAACGCTAGAAATCGGTGTCGATGAATAGTAGACTCTTTTTTGTTTTCTATCTCGACTCGCATCCCCACGAACCTGTGGCCCTAACCTATCCTCCCCGGATTCGGCCTCAAGCCGCTCTAGCCAACCCTTCCCCAGATATGGCCTCGAGCACCGCCTAGACCTAGCCGAAATCTAGTCGCAAACATGAGGCGAGTTTCCGCCCTAATTCCTACCAAGACCTAGTCGCCAACACGAGGCGATTTCACTAATCGTTTACAAGAAATAAGAAATGAAAATAATTAAAACTCCCTCTTGATGAACTTCTGAAGTTGGAGACGAAGATCCGCTGTAGAATAAGCATTGTAGAAGCGGACTTTGTTTGGATCCGGCGTGAAGAGATTCTCCTTCAGAAGTTTGCAGAACTTCGGTAGGACATCAACTTTCGGCCAAGGTAGCCTCTGGAATTCTGGCACTCAATCTCTCTCTCTCTGATGTCTCCCTGAAACGAGAGAAGAGGGGTCCTTTTTATAGCCACAACGCTAGCGCCTATGCTAGTGGTACCGCCGGCGCTATCCCATTTTAGGACATATTCTGCGCGGTAGAATCTTCAATCCGAGGAAACATTTCTCTCTTGCCTATTGTGCTCTGCGCTATCTCCTGCGCTATCGGATACCGTCAGGCGCTATCTCCTTCTATAAGTACTCCCAGAATTTGCGCTTAAGCACTCTTTTCGTCGATCGAATTTTCGTCGACCGGAGTTCGTCGAGCGAGCTTCATCATTCGTCGAACGGAAATTCGTCGAACGCAAGATCGTCGAACACAAGATCTATTTCGTCGAGCGCAGCTAACAGTTCGTCGAGCGAACGCTATGATGAGCATTTCTTCGAGCGCAGCTAACAGTTCGTCGAGCGAATGTTAGCGCCAACGCTAGTACTAGCGCGTCGCGGTAGAGTAAGCAGTTCATCGAGTGCCAGTCTGCATCTCAGCGTTTCCTTAGCGCTAGCGCCAGGCGTTAGTTGATACCGCCGGCGCTAGAAGGAGTGTTGGATTTGAAGGCTCAAATTTTGGGGCAACTTTCTTATGTAATCCTGAGTCATATGGACTTTGTTTTCCTGCACACTTAAACACACAAGATCAAATACACATAGGATTTGTTATTCTCAAACCTAGGAGATGCGGAAGACCATGTTCCAACAAACTCCCCCTTTTGATAATAACAAATACATTAATGATAAATCAGAGCATTAATATATATAAGCATGATGAAACTTACTTGTGTGTGTGTGAGAGAGTGATGACTTAGGATAATTATCGATTTTAGCATTTAGAATTGCTCCCCCTAAATATATGCTCCCCCTAAGTGAATGCTCCCCTAATATGTAAGCTATCATCTTAATTAGGCATGTTATTTTTCTATTTTGATAGCAGATTATATTTATCATGTTAGTTCTCCCCCTTTTGTTATTATCAAAAGTGGGTAAGGAGACACCACTTAAAAGTTGATAAGAAGATAAAGGCATGATCGAGCTTGTAGAGAGAAGGAAATGATAAGGAGTTTTAGAATACTTTTCAATGAAATAGATCAGAGTTTGAGTATTACAATATTTTCATAAAGCAGAGTTTGTAGCATATAAAGAATACAAGATAAATGTAAAGTTGCGGAAGACTTAGAAAAATACAATTAAACATCTATTGTAAGACATGATGATTAAAAAAAGATATATGAGTTCAATTTCATAAAGAAGATGTTTTGTAAATTACTGTTCAAGTAAAATCTTTAAATTCAATAATAAAGTAACCAAGCATGAAATAATGTTACCAAAAAGAGAGTACTACAATGTGATGTTAATTCACAATTTCAAAACATACTAAACACTGTAGAAAGCATGCACGGTTATCTAGTGCATTTCATAAATAAAGAGTAGTATAGAATTTGCATTAGGATCCAATACTCATGAGAAGAAGTGTTATGGAAGATAATGATGTGCACATAAGTGTATTTTTGAGTAGAGTAAACAAATGTTTTAATCAAAAAATACAAGAAATATGTAAAGTAAGAGCACAATAAAACACAAATAATTTCACTTCCACATACTTCAATGCACAAACAAATATGTACAACTACCAAGGTGCTTTGCACACACAATGCTCATTAAAACTTATCAGGGTGCAAAGTAGTGCTTGGGGGATCACATATTTTATTTTTAATGTTGAGACTAGTGATCCGGTGTACTTAAGAGTAAGTGGTTTTTATTTTGAAAGAAAGATTTGATTTTCACAAGATACTTTACTATTCTTTCCAAGGTGCTCAACCTCACAACGCTTATTAAGACTTATCAGGAGGTTCAAGTAGTGCTTGGTGGAGTTACCATTGTCATATTATCTTATGATTTTTTTTTACAAAGTTCTCCGAATACACTTATTTTGCAAACCAATATAATTTATGAAAAACATAACCACTTTTCTTATCTTTTAAAAGTGCAAATAAAGGAGTGTAGGTAAGATACCTGTGCAATTTTAATTCATTGTACTAATACACAACATACACAAGCATTCTTAGATTAAACACATATGTAGACAATGCCAAAAAAGTCAGTGAATAAAGATCATTATCAAACATAAAATATTTACTCATACTTAGAGGCATGCTAAGCTTAGTTCAACACAACTTTTACAAGATAATTAATGCACATATTAAATAGATATAACAAAGCATGATGAAAACAATGTTCAAAGTAGTTTGAAAAAATAAATTAACATTATAGAAGTTCTAACTAATAGATTAAATCATGCTTGATTTTCACAGGAAAGTTCATACCATTTTTCTTATAGTTTTAATGTTTTATATTTTTGTATTTGATTTTTACAAAAAAATAGACTTTAAACAAATGACAAAAACAAAAAGGCAAAACATATTTTTTGTAATTTGGCTTTTGTATTTTTGTATTTGATTTTTGCATAAAAATAGACTTTAAACAAAAAGGAAAAACATATATTTTTTTTGTAATTTGGCTTTTGTATTTTTGTATTTGATTTTTCAAAAATGAAATATAATCAGAAGTGCAAGAATAAATAGTACATATAGATTAATATATTTTTAAGATTTTTTCAAAATTTTAAAAATATCGAAAAATGGAAAAGTACGCTAGCGCCGGCGTTAGCGCTAGCGCCGGAAACAGTACACGATTTTTTATGATTTTGAAAATTTTAATTGTTGATCTTGATTAAGTGTCCCAATAGTAGTTTCATGCTAAAATTTCAGATTTTTAAGAGATGTTTTAGATGGTTAAAAAATTACCAAATTACGTGTGCGAATGTGTTTTAACTCAAAAGATCTAAGACACCTAACTCAAGTCGTAATAAATGAAATCTTGCATCGGGAAGAGGTTTAGTAAATATGTCAGCGAGTTGAGAGTCCGTGCCAATGAAACTTACTTTTACATGCTCTTTCTTAATGTGGTCCCTAATGAAATGATGGCGAACATCACTGTGTTTGCATCTAGAATGGTGTACGGGATTATATGTGAGGTCTATTGCACTTTTGTTGTCACATTTAAGATCAATGTTTTTGAGATGAAATCCAAAATCCTCTAGTGTTTGGCTCATCCATAATGCTTGTGCACAACAACTACTAAGTGCGATATATTCAGCCTCCGTGGTGGAGAGTGCAACCGAAGATTGTTTCCTACTAGACCAAGCAACTAAAGAGGGTCCTAAAAAGTGACAAGTACCACTAGTGCTTTTTCGATCTAGTGAACACCCAGCGTAGTCCGAATCGGAATAGCCATGGAGTGTGAATGAATCATTGTGTGGGTACCATAATCCTAATTTAGATGACCCTAATAGATAACGAAAAATACATTTTACCGCTTTTAAATGAGATTCTTTTGGATTGGCTTGAAAGCGAGCACATAAACATACGACAAACATTATATCTGGTCTAGATGTACTTAAGTAAAGAAGAGATCCTATCATTACTCTATATAACGTTTGATCAATGGAAATTCTAGATTCATCTTTTCCTAGTTTTAAAGAAACACTCATAGGAGTAGAAGCTTGTTTAAGATTTTCAAATCCAAATCGTTTAAGCATATCGTGAACATATTTTGTTTGGAAAATAAAGATACCATCAGTTCGTTGTGAGATTTGAAAAACAAGAAAATATGATAGTTCTCCTACAAGACTCATTTCAAATTTATTTTTCATTACTAAGACTACTTCATTACACAACTCTTCATTAGTGGCTCCAAAAATGATATCATCAACATATATTTGTAAGATAATTAGATCGTTATTATTATGCTTAATGAAGAGTGTGTTGTCGGCACTTCCCTTAACATAACTGTGCTTTAACAAAAATGATGTAAGTCGATCATACCATGCACGGGGCGCTTATTTTAAACCATAAAGCGTTTTTTCTAATTTGTAAACATGATTAGGAAATTTTCCATTTATGAAACCGGGTGGTTGTTCTACATAAACTTCTTCATTTATAAACACGTTTAAAAAGGCACTTTTGACATCTATTTGAAATAATTTTATTCTTTTAAAACTCGCAAATGCCAAAAATATTCGTATAGATTCTAAGCGAGCAACGGGTGCAAAAGTTTCTTCAAAATCTACCCCCTCGATTTGAGAATAACCTTGAGCAACTAAGCGTGCTTTATTTCTTATAATCCTAGATTCACCATCTAATTTATTTTTAAAGATCTATTTTACGCCGATAATTGGATGATTAGATGGTCTATCTACTAGATTCCAAACTTTACTTCTTTCAAATTGACCTAACTCTTCATTCATAGCCAATAACCAAAATTCGTCATTTAAAGCGGTGGAAACATTTTTAGGTTCGATTTCGGAAACAAAGCAAATATTTGAAAACGTTTCATGAAGAGAGGATCGAGTTCTTACCCCAGTAGAAGGTTCCCCAATGACTAGCTCTTTTGGATGATTTTTTGAGAAGTTCAAAACGCTTGGAGGTACATATTCATCTTCCGTGGACTTCTCCTCCTCTTCTTTGGAAGGTTCCTCTTCGTCGTGCTCCAAAGATGGCAAAGGTTCATCATTTGTACCTGTAGGAAGCTTCTCTGCACATGGAATAAACTCATCAAATTTAACATTAATAGACTCTTCAACCTTACTCGATCTTTTGTTAAATATTCTATAGGCCTTGCTGGTTGAAGAATATCCAATAAATATTCCTTCATCACATTTCTCATCAAATTTTCCTAAAGAATCTTTTGTATTAAGAATAAAACATTTACATCCAAATACTTTAAAATATGATACGTTAGGTTTCTTTTGAAAATATAGTTCATACAGTGTGAGATTTAGTGATGGGCGAAGCATGACTCTATTCATTACATAGCATGATGTGCTTACGGCTTTGGCACAAAAAGACTTAGGTAATTTATATTCAGATAACATGGTGCGTGCTAGTTCTTGGATTGTCCTATTTTTCCATTCTACAACACCGTTTTGTTGAGGTGTGCGTGGAGCGGAGAACTCATGCTTAATACCTAACATTTCACAAAAAGATTTAAAATTTTCATTTTCAAATTCACCTCCGTGATCTGAGCGAATGCATTTTATTTTTAGATCTAGTTCATTTTGAATACGAGTACATAATTTTGAGAATTTGCAAAACGCATCAGATTTGGAAGAGAGAAATAAAGTCCAGCAATATCTTGAAAAATCATCTATTAGAACAAAAGTGTATATTTTACCACCAAGACTTGCGGTGTTAACGGTACCAAAGAGATCCATATGAATTAATTGCAATGGTTTTGAAGTAGAAATTTCTTTTTTGCTTTTAAAATATGATTTTGTAAATTTACCTTTTTGGCATGGAGAATATAGTGAAGATAATTTCCATTCAACTTAGGCAATCCTCTAATCAATTCACTTTTTGCTAGTTTTAAAACGAGCTTTGTACTAGCGTGACCTAAACGTCTATGTCATAGTTCTAGTTCATCATTTTTGGTTATAAAGCATTTCATAGATGATTTGGAAAGATCATGAAACGAAACTATGTAAACATTGTGAATTCTAGGTGCAGTTAGTAACACATCTTTTGTTTTAGGATTAACTATTTTGCAAAGATTAGTGGATGATTCAAATAATACATCAAATCCTTTATCACACAGTTGACTTATAGATATTAAGTTATGTTTGAATCCTTTTACATAAGGAACATTTGAGATAAGAAAGGATTTGTTACCCACTGTACCTACTCCCATGATCCTTCCTTTACCGTTATCACCAAATGTTACGATCCCTCCTTTCTTCTTTTCTAGGCTAAGGAATTTTGCTTTGTTGCCCGTCATGTGCTTGGAGCAGCCTTAGTCCAAGTACCACACATCCTCCGTTTCCTTAGCCTTCCTGCAAATCTAGAGAGAAGATGAGAGTAAAGATCCAGATACCCAAGAGGTACCACCCATAGAGTAAGTGGATTTCTTAGGTACCCAGATTTGTTTTAACGATCGTTGTTTTATATTCCTGTAAGAGCTAGACGTGCGTCCAAACTTAAGACAATTAGCACACGAAATAAAGGGGGTTGAGACCCTTTTCTAAGTTTCTACGTTGCTCTTGCTGAATGATGTTTGAACATTAAATAAAATAGAAGATTTTTTAACAGTTGAGCTACCGCTGACGTTAGTGGCTAGCGCTGGGCGATAGGGTTCACTTTTATATTCGACCCCAAGTTTTCCAGAACCATAACATTGGTTTCCCAAAATCATATCCATGGATTTTTGACCAATCCCAAAATTTTTTATGGCTATATTGAGCTCATGATTTTGTTTTTTAAGAAATGTATTTTCTTGTACAATCATAACACATTTATTTTCAAATCCCTTTTTGTTATTTTCAATTTGTAAAAGAGTGGTTTTTAGTTTTCTCTCTAAGTCCCCCTTTTCTTTTGCAATAGTTTGTTTTGTGAGAGGGCCTTAGAAAGAGAAACTTCAAGTTCTTTTGTCTTAAATAAAGAGTGCTCACACTCTTGACATGAAACCTTTCTCTTTTCAAGGGAAATCACTTTTTTTGTGAGCTTATGATTTTCTTTGATAATAGATTCATTTTCACGATTTAATATAATATTATCTTTTATACTTTGATCATAGGATTTGCAAGTTAGAACAAATTCATCATAGAGTTCTTCGAAAGTAGGAGGAGTTACCTCAGTGTCGCTAAGAACACTGGTGTCGTCATTGTTGCTTTTTGCCATTAAGCATAAGTTTGCTTCCTCGTCGCTACTTGACTCAGACTCGTTTGACTCTTCAGAGGAAGAATCATCCCAAGTTGCGGCTTTCAGTACTTTCTTTTTCTCTTTTGCTTTGTGTTGTTCTTTTTGCCCCTTTTGATACTTTGGGCACTGGCTCCGAATATGCCCAGTTTTTCTGCAGTGGTAGCACTCTGGTGGTGGTCTTTCTTCTTCATCTCCGCTTCCTTTTTTTTCCTTGAAGAAGAGGAAGATCCCTTTCGTCGAGTATCCTTTTGGAAGTATTTTTGGAATGTGTTCCTTCTTTCCGGATTCCTGATGAACTTCCTGAAGTTCTTCACCAGGAGACCTTCTTCATCTTCATCATCATCTTCGATGCTCTCCTTCTTTGATTTTAGTGCTAGCGCCTTTTTCTTTGGTTCTTTGTTGTATTCATCGTGTTGAATCTGGAGTTCTACCTCATGGGTTTTGAGAATCCCAATAAGGTTCTCGATCTGGAGCGTTCTTAAGTTGTGCGACTCTGAGATGGCTGTCACCTTTGGATTGAACCTTGGAGGTAAGGAGCGAAGAATTTTCCTCACCAAGTCCCCGTCTGAGTAGGTCTTTCCAAGTGCCTTTGAAGCGTTTACGATCTTGGTGAAGCGAGTGTACATCGAGTTGATGTCCTCTTTGGTATCCATCCTAAATTTTTCATATTCAGATTCCAGTTGGAATAGCTTTGCATCTTTCACCTGCGATGTACCTTCATGAGTAACTTCCAATTGATTCCAAATATCATAAGCAGTTATGCATGCAGAAATTCTATTAAACACAGTCCTATTTAAAGCGCAATACAAAGCGTTCATTGCTTTAGCATTGTTTTTACACCTTAGTTTATCGTTATCATCCCATTTATCTTTAGGTTTTAGTAATGTCGCCTCTCCCACTACAGTTGTAGGAGGAGAGTACCGAACTTCTACCATGTTCCATACTTCTACATCCATGGTCATAAGAAAACACATCATTCGATTTTTCCAGTAGTTAAAATCTGACCCAGTAAAGAGAGGTGGTCGACTAACCCCTTGACCCTCCGGAAAAGTGAGATCATGAGACGCCATTATTCCCGGTTGTTAAGCCGATTGGAATAAAACCCCTCTGATACCACTTGTTGGATCGGTGGCGCTCTTAGAGGGGGGTGAATAAGGGTTTTTTAAAAACTTATATTATATTTCGAAAAGCTTTGAAATAATGCGAGATTAAGACAATAAGAAGTCAAGTAAAACAATTGAAATAAAGTAGAGACATGCTTTATTAATATCAAATAAGGTTTTACAAAAGTTGATTTCAATAGCGCTAGAAATCGGTGGCGATGAATAGTGGACTCATTTTGTTTTCTATCCCGACTCGCATCCCCACGAACCGGTGTCCCAAGCCTATCCTCCCCGGAATCGGCCTCAAGCCGCTCTAGCCAACCCTTCCCTGGATATGTCCACGAGCACCCCCTATACCTAGCCTAGATCTAGTCGCCAACACGAGGCTAGTTTCCTCCCTAAGTCCTACCCAGACCTAGTCGCCAACACGAGGCGATTTCACTAACCGTTTACAAGAAATAAGAAATGAAGATAATTAAAACTCCCTCTTGATGAACTTCTGAAGTTGGAGACGAAGATCCGCTGTAGAATAACATTGTAGAAGCAGACTTTGTTTGGATCCGGCGTGATGAGGTTCTCCTTCAGAAGTTTGCAAAACTTCGGTACGACATCAACTTTCGGCCAAGATAACTTCTGGAATTCTAGCACTCAATCTCTCTCTCTGATGTCTCCCTAAAACGAGAGAAGAGGGGTCCTTTTTATAGCCACAGCGCTAGCGCCTGCGCTAGTGGAACCGTCGGCGCTATCCCATTTTAGGACATATTCTGCCCGGCAGAATCTTCAATCTGAGGAAACATTTCTCTCTTGCCTACTGTGCTCCGCGCTATCGTCTGCGCTATCGAATACCGCCAGGCGCTATCTCCTTCTATAAGTACTCCCGGAAATTGCGCTTAAGCTGTAACACCCTCCCTGTTACATAGCATATAATAGTAGGTCCGGCCGGGACCCCACGCCATATGAAACGAACAGAAGAGCGCATTACTAAAATTAGCGTCTAAACAGTTACAAATATAACTATCTCAGCATCAGAGTCGCATAACGGAAGCATATTTATTTTGATTTAAAACCAGTTCATAACAAGTCCACTTTACAACTAGGAATGAAATAAAACAAGAGTTATTTACATTGTTTGTTTACATCAAAAATGTGGCTTCCAGACATCGGCACGCAGGCCGGCCACACATGAACAAAAGTAAACAAAAGCTTTGGCCTTCAAGGGCCAGCACAGCACAGCAGCAGGGGCTTCAGCCCGCTATCTCCCGCTAGTCTCACCGGGACCTGTATAAGAAAATCCACCAATTGGTGGGAAAACAGGCAATCGGTCAGCTTTAGCTGACCAAGATTTATAACGACCCCGCCCCACATTCGGGGCGGCGGTGCTCCTTCCCTGCAAGTAAGAGTCAGTAGCATATATATATATATATATATATATATATATATATCCGCAAACAACACCAACGGAGGCAAACCAAGCCACCCGCTTCGTGCTCTCAAGGCACACTTTGGCATACTCCCTGAGTTACGCCCTCACGCTAAGTCTTATTTCAACTTAGACAAGCAAATTGAGCTAGTCCGTACACACGAAGTTCCGGCACTCATCCATAGCCCGGTGCACCGAGGGGCGACCTCTTCACCACCACTATGGGAGGGTTCGGATCAGCTAGGCCCGTTGCTCAAATACCGCAATTCCACTATGCACCATACGGGTAAGCGTCACCTAGTACCCATCTCTAAAAGCTGGGTTTTGCAAGTTCCACAACTTTTTTTGCTACGCATCCAGCCTCCAAGAATGTAGGTAGCACTGAAACACATTGTCTGTGTGCTGGGCGCTAACGTCGGCGCTAACGCTAGCGCCCGGCGCTAGCAACAGAACCTAGTTCTGCCCGGCACTAGTAACAGAACTCAACCCTGCTACCTCTGGGAATACACCTCCAGACATCAACACTGGTAGCTCACCTGGAGCTACCGCCGGCGCTAACGCTAGCGCCCGACGCTAGTGACAGAACTCAGTTCTGCTACCAAATTTCGGGTACAGCCTGGGAAACACCTCCAGGTCCTATTTTTGTACAAAACAGTACTCATGACCCGCATCACAACACGTACACGGAATTATTTCCGGCACTTTACACGCACTAAGCATCACCAATCCGGCTCGAACTATCCGGATGGGCTTCACACAGCATGCCTATCTCCGTAATACCGTTTCGGACTCTATATGCAATTTGTGGGGAAATCACTTCAACCCACCGGAATAGCCGATCTACTAATTAGTAGAAGTATTCCAAAATGCATGCAAATCAAAGGACGTACATGTCCAAGGATTAGGGAGGAGATCCGTTACCCTTGTAGGCCGTTTCGGTGCCATAGAAGTGAGAGGTGGATGGCTGGAATCCGCGGTGGCACACGTACGCACACGATTCTTCACTAATCTCCCTCCTGGCACGATGAAATCTCAACTCCAAAGGCTCTCCCTCCTTTCTCCCAGCTCTCTGCCCTCAGCACTTGAGAGAAAAATGGCTGAAAAGTCGGGATTGAGGTTATTTAAGATTTAGAGCTACCGCCGACGCTAGTGGCTAGCCCCTGGCGCTAGCCCTGAGTCGGTACCGCTAAGAGATGCTACCGCCGGCGCTATCGCTAGCGCCTGGCGTTAGCTCATCTGTTTCAGTCTGCTCCATTTCGCGGGAGTTCTCGGAACCATTTCTCGGGATTTCTCGGGACCATTTCTCGGAAGTTCTCGGAACGCTGCCGTCGGCGCTATCGCTAGCGCCTGGCGCTAGCTCCCTAATTTCAGCTCATGCTCATTTTTGGTATTTTGGGTGCACATGCCATTTGGGGTCTTACAATTCTTCCCCCCTTAAATGAATTTCGTCCCGAAATTCTAACAGTGCAAATAATCAAAACACAATTCAATGTGTACCTTAAAGGAACAGCTCGGGGAACTCCTCACGCATAGTTTGCTCGCGCTCCCATGTAAGTTCCTCATGACCGCAGTTGTTCCAGCGGACTTTGACCATCTTGATCAATTTATTTCGTAGCTGTTTGACCTCAGTGTCTTCGATGCTAATAGGTATGACCTTTGTCTTCAACCCATCATCAACCGGCACCTGAGTAGCCACAAGCACTTGGCTAGGCTCTGGTACATCTTTCCTCAATACTAATATGTGGAACGCATCGTGCAGACTACTCAACTCAGTCGAAAGAGCGAGTCGATAGGCAGCTTCGCCAACACGTTCCGGTATCTCAAACGGTGCAAGGTATCTTGGACTCAACTTTTTCAAGCGCCGAATCCGGGACACACCCTTGAAAGGTTTGATCTTGAGATAAACCCAATCGCCCACGGCGAACTCGACGTTTCTGTGCTTGGCATTGTAGTATTTTGCCTGCCTATCTTGCGTAATTAACAATTTCTCACGGATTGTTTGAATAGCCGCATTTGCCTCTTCGACTTCCTTTCGCTTAAACAGCTTCGTTTCACCTGTCTCCGCCCAAGATAAGGGAGTGCGGCAAGCTCTACCAAAAGAGGGCCTCAAAGGGTGTCATCTTTATACTTGCCTGATAGCTGTTATTGTAAGCGAATTCGATCATGAATAGATGATTTTCCCACTTTTTACCGAAGTCCAGGACGCACATTCGGAGCATATCCTCCAGAGTTCTGTTCGTACGTTCAGTCTGTCCATTCATCTAAGGGTGGAAGGCAGTGCTAAACTTCAGCTTTGTACCTAACAACTGGTGGATTAGCCTCCAATCCTTCGAAGTTAAGCGCCCATCTCGGTCACTGACGATGCTACGGGGCACACCGTGCAATCGTACGATGCTATCAACATAAAGTTTTGCTAACTTTTCAACTAAATCGTCCTTCCGGTTTGGAATAAAGTGGGCTACCTTTGTCAAGCGATCCACGATCACCCATACGGCATCATTCCCACTCTGTGATCTCGGCAAACCGTGCACGAAATCCATCGAAATGTCATCAAATTTCCATTCCGGTATAGGCAACGACTTCAAAAAACCTCCAAGTTTCTGATATTCCGCCTTCACCAGTGCGCAAGTTTTGCATTTTGCCACGTACAAGGCGATGTCTTTCTTTAATCCCGGCCACCAAAACAGCTTTTTCATGTCTTGGTACATTTTTGTGCTCCCTGGGTGAATTGAGTATTTGGTAAAATGGGCTTCGTACATCAATTCCTCCCGCAACTTACCTACATTTGGGACACACAACCGACCGTCTTTCCACATCAGACCGTCGTCTACCACAAACTCTGCAGCAGTCCCTTCCCCAGACTCTGCTAAATAGCGTTGCATGCTTGAATCAAGCTCCAGGGCCTGTCGTATTCTGTCTGCGAGGTCATACTGCACCTCCGTCCAGTTTAAGCACGCATTCGCACTAGAACTCCTCTCTACACAGGAGATCTCCAAGGCTTCCAAGTCCCTGATCAGACGTGGATCATACATCTGAAACCAGTTGGCCTGTGCATAAGCCATTCGGCTCAAAGCATCTGCGACTATATTTCCCTTCCCGGGAGTATAGTGTATATCAAAAGTGTAGTCCCCCAGGAACTCCATCCACCTTCGCTGTCGCATGTTGAGCTCCTTCTGATTTAGCAAATACTTAAGGCTCTTATGGTCTGTAAAGATGTCAACCTTCACACCATATAAATAGTGCCGCCACAGCTTTAGAGCGAAAATCACGGCCGCCAATTCCAAGTCGTGGACCGGATAATTCCGCTCATGCACTTTCAACTGACGAGATCCATAAGCTATTACTTGACCGTGCTGAAGAAGTACGCAGCCTAAGCCGCTCCCTGACGCATCACTGTAAATTTCATAACCCTCTGCACCAGATGGCAAACACAAAATTGGTGCTGTGGTCAGACGCCTCTTTAATTCCTCAAAAGCCCGTGCACACTCTGGTGACCAAACGAACTTCTGATCCTTCCTCGTCAAGGTGGTGAGAGGTAGAGCGATCCGCGAAAAGTTCTCCACGAACGTCGATAGTAGCCGGCAAGTCCAAGGAAACTCCTGACTTCCGCTACTGTTGCCAAAACGGGCCACTTCTGGATTGCATTGATCTTTGCTGGATCCATTGCAATACCCTCGCCACTAACAACGTGACCAAGGAGGCCACTGAGGCTAGCCAGAACTCGCACTTAGAGAACTTGGCATAAAGTTGACTACGTCGAAAGGTTTCCAAAACTTCGTGTAAATGTATCGCGTGCTCTTCTTCAGACTGAGAGTACACCAAGATATCGTCAATGAAGACAATGACAAACCGATCAAGGCACTCTCGAAAGGTCCTATTCATCATATCCATAAATACTGACGGTGCATTCATCAATCCAAACGGCATCACTGTAAACTCGTAATGTCCGTAGCGAGTACTGAATGCTGTCTTAGGGATATCACAATCCCGAATTCGTAACTGGTAATAGCCAGACTTGAGATCCAACTTTGAATATACCGTTGACCCAACTAGCTGATCGAATAAGTCATCGATTCGAGGAATCGGATATTTGTTCTTCTCTGTCAGCTTGTTCAATTCTCGGTAGTCAATGCATAGACGCAGGCTTCCGTCCTTCTTCTTCACAAAAAGGACCGGAGCACCCCAAGGGGAGGTACTTGGACGTATATAACCCTGCTCTAGCAACTCCTGTAATTGAACTTTCAATTCCGCCATCTCCTTTGGCGCAATTCGGTATGGAGAGCGTGAAACAGGTTTGGCACCTGGCACCAGCTCTATAGTGAAGTCAATCTCTCGCTGAGGTGGAGCCCCAGGAAGATCTTTCGGAAACACATCTGGATACTCTGAAATCACAGGAACATCACTCAGACTGGGTTGAGGCTTTGCATCCCCCACTAGCACAACACATAATTCTGCGCCTTGCCGAACCGCCTTGACCACTTGGACAGCAGACATCAGTGTCTTGCTCGATCCATGCAAACCAGAAAACGTAGTCGCATGTTCGGTATTCCACCCCAGTGTGACTTCCTTAGACGTGCAATCAATGTAGGCCTGCTGCGCTGACAGCGAGTCCATACCAAAGATTACATCAAACTCTGTGAGCGGGAGTATCAGTGTTTCCAAGTCAAAGTCTTGACTCCCTATTCGTACCTTTATCACACAACCTCGATCCGCGTGCATCGAACACCCATTGGGTAGCATCACATCTAATCGTTCCTGTCTAAACGCCGAAGGCACTCCAAGTTGTTGTATGAAGGCCTCCGATATAAAGGAATGTGAAGCACCCATGTCAAATAGTGCTCTTGCCGGATAGTTAAAGATCAGGACAAAGCCTAGGACATCAATGGTTACCAAGCAATGTATAAGGTATGAAGTATAAAAAGCAACAAAAGATATATACTATCGCATACCTGTCACCACATCGTTCTGTTTGATGGCCTCCTGTTGGCCAAGGTTGTAAACTCTAGTCTGGGCTAGAGCAGCGTGGGATGCGGTTGACTCTGCCGCCTTCCCTTTCTCTGCCGCATAGGCCGCAACTAGCTTCTTCCCACTACGACAGTCACGTGCTATATGTCCCGGCTTGCCGCAGTTGTAACAGATGATTGGGCCTCGCCCAGTCACTCCCGATGTTGAAGATTGAGCTGACCCAGACGGTCGCGCTCCTTTCTTCCATTTGCCTTGCCCCGACTTTGCCGAGCTCGATACTTTGAACTCTAGCTTGACTACTGCTAGCTCCTTCCTACTATGGGACCGCTTCATGTCTTTCTCTAAAGAACGAGCTGAGTTGACCAGGGTCATAAACCCTTGCGTCATTGGCCCCATTAGAAGAAACCGCAAATCCTCTCGCAAGCCTTCGTAAAATCGATTTGTCTTACGCGCTTCATTCGTAAATGTCACGCCTGCATAACGACCCAACCGTGTAAACTCATGCAGATAATCATCGATAGTACGATCACCCTGAGTCAGACGGTTGAACTGGTTTTCCATTTCTATCTGTTGGGCCTGAGGAATATATCGCTCCAAGAACAGTTTGGAAAACCCATCAAACGAGATATCGGTCGGCGGCCTTCCCGCTAGCTGATGTATCTCCAACTCATCCCACCACAGCTGCGCCTCCCCATCTAGTAGGAAGGTTGCCAAAGTCACTTTTTGTCCTTCCTCCGTGTCCGTGGCCTTCAAGGTTTTGCGCACCTTTGACAGCCAATCTTCTGCTTGTGTCGGGGTTCCTGCCCCCGTGAACGTCGGAGGGTGGAAACTCAAAAAGTATTGCAGCTGTTGATCTGGAGCTCTTCGTGCCCTCAACGGCACTGGCCTTTCCACCTCAGGTTCAGCTGCTGGAGCCTGCACTGGAGGTTCAGCTGTTGGAGCCTGCACTGGAGCCACTCCAGGGGTAGGAGGCTGTCCAAGGACATGCCCTCCTGGCTGCGCAGTGAACATTGCAAATACTGCCTCAGCAATCATCCTTACTGTTTCAGCTGAAGGAGCAGTCTGCACCGGAGTTGGTGCACTGCTTGCAGTCGAACGAGGGGGTCGAGAAGGCCCCGCTCCACTCCCAGTCGCCTATATATGTACCCAAAACATAATTAGCGACTACGAGATAGCATAACGCAATAAAGGAACACAGAAGTTCCATCTGAATGCTACACATATACATGTAAGTCATTCCCAAAGTGGACAAAACTGGTTATTTATATGAGTTAAAGGAGACGCACACACGTGCTCACCACCCCTTAAAAGAATTCGACCACGAATTCAGACGAAAAGGGATCGAGACCCGTAGCTGATACCAATTTGTAACACCCTTCCTGTTACATAGCATATAACAGTAGGTCCGGCCGGGACCCCACGCCATATGAAACGAGCAGAAGAGCGCGTTACTAAAATTAGCGTCTAAACAGTTACAAATATAACTATCTCAGCATCAGAGTCGCATAACAGAAGCATATTTATTTTGATTTAAAACCAGTTCATAACAAGTCCACTTTACAACTATGAATGAAATAAAACAAGAGTTATTTACATTGTTTGTTTACATCAAAAAGGTGGCTTCCAGACATCGGCACGCAAGCCGGCCACACATGAACAAAAGTAAACAAAAGCTTTGGCCTTAAAGGGCCAGCACAGCACAGCAGCAGGGGCTTCAGCCCGCTAGTCTCACCGGGACCTGTATAAGCAAATCCACCAATTGGTGGGAAAACAGGCAACTGGTCAGCTTTAGCAGACCAAGATTTATAATGACCCTGCCCCACATTCGGGGCGGCGGTGCTCCTTCCCTGCAAGTAAGAGTCAGCAGCATATATATATATATATATATATATATATATATATATATATATATATATCCGCAAACAACACCAACGGAGGCAAACCAAGCCACCCGCTTCGTGCTCTCAAGGCACACTTTGGCATACTCCCTGAGTTACGCCCTCACGCTAAGTCTTATTTCAACTTAGACAAGCAAATTGAGCTAGTCCGTACACACGAAGTTCCGGCACTCATCCATAGCCCGGTGCACCGAGGGGCGACCTCTTCACCACCACTATGGGAGGGTTCGGATCAGCTAAGCCCGTTGCTCAAATACCGCGATTCCACTATGCACGATACGGGTAAGCGTCACCTAGTACCCATCTCTAAAAGTTGGGTTTTGCAAGTTCCACAACTTTTTCTGCTACGCATCCAGCCTCCAAGAATGTAGGTAGCACTGAAACACACTGTCTGTGTGCTGGGCGCTAACGCTAGCGCCCGGCGCTAGCAACAGAACCTAGTTCTGCCCGGCACTGGTAACAGAACTCAACGCTGCTACCTCTGGGAATACACCTCCAGACATCAACACTGGTAGCTCACCTGGAGCTACCGCCGGCGCTAACGCTAGCGCCCGGCGCTAGTGACAGAACTCAGTTCTGCCACCAAATTTCGGGTACAGCCTGGGAAACACCTCCGGGTCCTATTTTTGTACAAAATAGTACTCATGACCCGCATCACAGCACGTACACAAAATTATTTCCGGCACTTTACACGCACTAAGCATCACCAATCCGGCTCGAAATGTCCGGATGGGCTTCACACAGCATGCCTATGTCCATAATACCGTTTCGGACTCTATATGCAATTTGTGGGGAAATCACTTCAACCCACCGGAATAGCCGATCTACTAATTAGTAGAAGTATTCCAAAATGCATGCAAATCAAAGGACGTACATGTCCAAGGAATAGGGAGGAGATTCGTTACCCTTGTAGGCCATTTCGGTGCCATAGAAGTGAGAGGTGGATGGCTAGAATCCGCGGTGGCACACGCACGCACACGATTCTTCACTAATCTCCCTCCTGGCACGATGAAATCTCAACTCCAAAGGCTCTCCCTCCTTTCTCCCAGCTCTCTGCCCTCAGCACTTGAGAGAAAAATGGCTGAAAAGTCGGGATTGAGGTTATTTAAGATTTAGAGCTACCGCCGGTGCTAGTGGCTAGCGCCTGGCGCTAGCCCTGAGTCGGTACCGCTAAGAGACGCTACCGCCGGCGCTATCGCTAGCGCCTGGCGTTAGCTCATCTGTTTCAGTCTGCTCCATTTCGCGGGAGTTCTCAGAACCATTTCTCGGGATTTCTCGGGACCATTTCTCGGGAGTTCTCGGAACGCTACCGCCGGCGCTATCGCTAGCGCCTGGCGCTAGCTCCCTAATTTCAGCTCATGCTCATTTTTGGTATTTTGGGTGCACATGCCATTTGGGGTCTTACATAAGCATTCTTTTCGTCGATCGAATTTTCGTCGATCGGAGTTCGTCGAGCGAGCTTCATCATTCGTCGAACGGAAATTCGTCGAACGCAAGATCGTCGAACGCAAGATCTATTTCGTCGAGCGCAGCTAACAGTTCATCGAGTGAACGCTATGATGAGCATTTCGTCGAGCGCAGCTAACAGTTCGTCGAGCGAATGCTAGCGCCAGCGCTAGTACTAGCGCGCCGCGGTAGAGTAAGCAGTTCGTCGAGCGCCAGTCTGCATCTCAACGGTTCCTTAGCGCTAGCGCCAGGCATTAGTTGATACCGATGGCGCTAGAAGGAGTGTTGGATTTGAAGGCTCAAATTTGGGGGCAACTTTCTTATGTAATCCTTGAGTCATATTGACTTTGTTTTCCTGCACACTTAAACACACAAAATGAAATTCGCATAGGATTTGTTATTCCCAAACCTAGGAGATGCGGAAGACCATGTTCCAAAAAGGTTGATCTCTGGAGAGTCTGGCGAGGTAGCAAGTGTTGGTGCTGGAGTGCCCCAGATCGATTCCGCTGTCGTGCTCTCATTAGATGGTGGGTCAGGTTAATCTCTAGAGAGGCTGACAAGGTAGCAAGTTTTGGTGCTGAAGTGCCCCAGATCAATTTCACTTCTGGGCTCTCATTAGACGGTGGGTCAGGTTGATCTCTGGAGAGGCTGGCAAGGTAGCAAGTGTTGGTGCTGGAGTGCCCTAGATCAATTCTGCTGTCGGGCTCTCATTAGATGGTGGGTCAGGTTGATCTCTAGAGAGGATGACAAGGTAGCAAGTGTTGGTGATGGAGTGCCCCAGATCGATTCCGCTGTCGGGCTCTCATTAGATGGTAGGTCAGGTTGATCTCTGGAGAGGCTGGCAAGGTAGCAAGTGTTGGTGTTGGAGTGCCCCAGATCGATTCCGCTATCGGGCTCTCATTAGATGGTGGGTCAGGTTGATCTCTGGAGAGGCAGGCAAGGTAACAAGTGTTGGTATTGGAATGCCCCAGATCGATTCAACTATCGGGCTCTCATTAGACGGTGGGTCAGGTTGATCTCTGAAGAGGCTGGCAAGGTAGCAAGTGTTGGTGTTGGAGTGCCCCAGATCGATTCCACTGCCGGGCTCTCATTAGACGGTGGGTCAGGTTGATCTCTGGAGAGGCTGGCAAGATAGCAAGTGTTTGTGCTGGTGTGCCCCAGACCGATTCCGCTACTGGGCTCTCATTACACGGTGGGTCAGGTTGATCTCTGGAGAGGCTGGAAAGGTAGCAAGTGTTGGTGCTAGAGTGCCCCAGATCGATTCTGCTGTCGGGCTCTCATTAGACGGTGGGTCAGGTTGATATCTGGAGAGGCTGGCAAGGTAGCAAGTGTTGGTGCTGGAGTGCCCCAGATCGATTCTGCTGTCGGGCTCTCATTAGACGGTTGGTCAGGTTGATCTCTGGAGAGGCTGGCAAGGAGATGGTTTGTACTGATGTGCTCGCAGGCAGAGGTCGCTTCTTCCCAGAAGTCGAGCCAATTAGGGCTCGGTATGCTTCGGCGGCTGCAGAAGCGAGCGAGCTGGAGGTGAGGGTGGAAGCCCTCGCGTGCTGGGGGTGGAGAGGAAGTTCCCGCTCTCCTCCGAAAGCGACAACGATGGGAATTAGTCGCCAAAATTAAAGAAAGTATAGATGGTTTGCGAGTGCGAGTCAAACCATCTCCTTGGGGCACCGAAAACAGCGAGTCCACCTTCTTCTGGAGTTATGCAACCTCGAAATTCTTCCCCTCCAAGTACTGGAAGAGCTTCCGTCGTCCCCCCCCCCCCCCCCCAAGCGAAGTAGGGGGCGAAAGGTTACCTCATCTCGCTGGAGGGGGAGAAAGGTATATTGCCGAAGGTTCCTTTGACAAGGACGAACTTCTTTTGCCAGTAATGACTCTTATTCACTGTCTCATAGATAGTGACATGCTGGCTCGCGAAATGGGTGGTTCCATCTTTATAGGCGCGGAAGGAGAAAATCTTGCGGAAGACGAGCAGGTTAAACTCTATCTTCTCCTCGCATAGATAAATGGCGAATGCGACCACCATGGTGATCGCGTTTGGGGTTAGCTGGCTCAGCAAGACGCCATAGTACTTGAGCACCTGGGAAATTCGCCATGGAAGGATTAGCGCACTCTTTGCGATGCGAGCAAGAAGTGCAAGGGTTGAGTATAGTACCTGGCGCACTTCCGGCCATAAGGGGAGTCGCAACCCATTCTCAAAGTGAGCGATGGGGATGCTGATCTCATTAGGGGATGGCTCGTTGATGGCAATGGTGTTCGCCGGGCGGCGAGCGACAAATCCTGAGGGAATGTACTTCTTCATCGTGGTGAGGAACTCCTTGTCATTGAGTGTAGCGCAGAAGAAAGCATGGTCACGATCGGCCCCAGCGCACCTAGCCTGCCCTTCGGAATCTCCATCAGTAACCATTGTTGAAATAGCAGCGAGCCGGAAGAATTGCGAGTGCGAGCCGAGAACTACGATAGAGTCTGGAAGAAAAGAAAAAGGTTGAAGACAGTTAATGCAGTGGTTGGAGACGAAAGACCGGAGGCTATTTATAGGAATGAAAAGAGTGGGAAGAATTTGAAGCGCTATGGGGTGCGGATAGCTGAACCGCGCGGTGACGTTTCAGCTTCTTGAACCTTTGTCCTCTCCGGGTGGACTCGCGTCCTAGCGGCATCCCCTGACTCTCCAAAGGCGAGCCACGCAAGGCGACGCGTAGTTTTGACTGGAAGTCGGCAGGGGAAGCTGCTGGGAAAGAAATCAAAACCGCGAAGGCGAGGCAACAGTTCGCGAGCCTAACGTGAAGCGAGACATGCATATGAAATATAAAACAAGCAATGCGCGGACACAGTTAACATGAATATAGGAATAATAAAAGGCGAAAGAAAAAGCCCGCGGGCTAGCAAGAATATCCATATTACAAATTCACAAATTGTTCAAGACCCTTAGGGGAGGTAATAGGTGTGAGCAAGATATAATAAATATCATTGTTCAATAATTGATCCACTTCCAGCGGCCGCGGCCTAGCACCCCAGAACGCGGTGATACTTTCGGGTAGTGGTACTCGTGAACCGATTGGACCTCGCACTGCATTAGGCGCATCTAATCTTCAATTCGCTCAAGGTGCGCCCCTGGCGAGGTGACCTCGCCGTGAGCTACCTGTCGCATATCGGCAAGATGTCACGTGTTCGCATCCTCCATCGCGGAGAACCTCTCTTCATAGGTAGTCCTGTCCATCGGTTCTGGTCGAACAGATCCCGCAACATGAGGCCACACATCTGAAACAACTCTGTGACCCATCTCTTCATTTGCCAGGATTGTTGGGGTCCCCCAGGAAGTCCGCGACCTAGTTCAGCGAAGGCGGAGGAAATATCTCCTCCTCACCGTGCTCTGACTCGGCAGGTGGGGTCGGGGGAACACCTGCGAGGAAGAAATCAGCAATTAAGGGTGGGAAGGAGGCATTCGATAGAAATTATTTAACCTGGAAAAATGAGGATGGTACGGGCTCGCTGATGAGAAGAGCTCAGGTGGCCCTTGAAGGCTTCAGTGAAGGCAGGGGTAATAGATTTCCTCAGGCTAGGGCAGTGCGTCGAGTCGTCTGCGACCCGGGGTTTGGCAAGTAGCGACCCGCCCGGACTCCGTTGGCCTATATCGTCAAACCACGTGGTAAGGATAGTCGATTTAGGTGGGGCTGGCGAGCCCACCAGAGTGTGGGTTCGCCTCTCCGGGGTCACGAGAGGGGTCACTGCACAAAAGGAACAGCACAGGTTCAGCAAGCGAAGAACAGCAAGAGATAGCGAGGCGAACAACCCACCAGGACGCGAGGATGAGACTCGCAGGTCGGTTGTCCCCACCTCCAGGGGGGAGACAGTCCTCCCAGGGGACGGGATGCGAGACCCCATTGTTGACTGCCCGATGATATTTTCTTCGGGGGGAGGGTTCTGCGAACAAAGAAGACCAAGTCAGTCAAGTAAATCTTGAATTATCATACCTTTAACAATAAAACCTGCGAGGCGAGCTCGTTGTGGGGGAATGGAGACAGGGTGAGGTCCAATCCTCCCTGGGCGGCCGTCAGACTATCTTAGCCTTCTTGACTTGAGGCGGATGCGGAGTGGGTTGTCGGGAAATCCAGGGGGCGAGCTCTACAGCTTTGGCCTTCTGGATCGCCTGCGAAGCTTTAAGGCGAGCAAAGGCCCCTTCTTTAGTGGACATCTTGACTGAGACGGTGATGAGTAGCAAAAGAGGGTAGAGGGAGGAAAGTTAATGCACCGACCCGAAAGAATGGTATTTATAGTATTGGGCATGGGGCCCACCAAAAGATTCTTGCCACATCATCAAGGGGCCGGCGAAAACCAAGGGTTGGATGTTTCTTCGTGAGCCTAAGGTAGCCTCGCGAAGATAGGGGATTGTGTACAACCCCGGTGTTCGCCAAGAGGAGCGGAGATTCAAGGATCAACAGGCGAGAAAAGTAGGAAGGCGGGAGAGACAGGATCTCGGTCGTCGCCCATAGGAAAGAGGGCGAGCCAGGATCTCGGAGGTCGCCCGCACGAGGGCGGGCTAGCTAGGATCTCAGAGGTCGCCCGCGGGAAGGCGGGCTAGGCAGGATCTCGGAGGTCGCCCGCAGGAGGGCGGGCGAGCTAGGCTCTCGCAGACCATGTGATGGAGGTCAGACGAGAGGAACCCTTTAGGGCGGCTCGCCCCGTGGAAGTTCGGTGGTGTTTTTACCTAGGAGCCCTTAGTGGTCTGCAATTAGCTTCTCCAAACAGTGGAGTTTGGTTGTTGGCAGACCAATTTGGGGTGCATATAGTAAAATCAGAAGGCGGAATTTGGCTATTAGCAGACCATAAGTAAAAAACTATATATAGACCTTGAAGGGCACCTTTGGAGAGGATCCAATATCAGTACCTTGAGCTTCCTTATCCCTAGGTTATCTTGGCTCGGCTCTCAGGATCTCCAAGGTGCTCAGTCTCAGCTTTGGCTTGGGAGGGGAAGCGCTCTAAGATCTTCCGGGTGTGTGGTGGGACCTCCTCGCTGCGACCAAGGGTCTGTGTCTAGTTCTGAGGCTCTGGTCTGTTCCTTCCGAGGGATCAGTAAGTGCTAGCTGCCCCCCATCTTTGGGGGCACGAGCTCCACAAGAGACCAAGTTTTGGTTTCAACAACCAAGATAAGCATTAAAAAAAAATTTTGTTTTGGTTTGACAATTCCAACAATATTTCTAGAATTTTCACATATAATGAGCATTTTCTTTGAAAATTGTATACAACTAAAGGCAAACATGATTTAACATATTCAAAAAGATAATAGCTACAATATAACTAATTTGTATTTCAAGTAAAGAAAACATTATAGAAATCATGCATTGCAATCTAGTGCTTTTACTTAAGTTCTTAGAGAATTATGTAAATATGCATTATGATCCAATTCTCATGAGTAGAAGCTTTATGGAATACAATGATGCGTGCAAATAATGTTTTGATAAGAGTATACACGTGAAATAAACACATCACATATGTAAGGGAATAGTAAAACAATATTAGGTTTGTAATCGTAGAATTTCTTTCACAAATCAATTCTAGAATAATATTTCAAAGCACAATGGGGAGTACAACTACCAAGGTGCTTTGCCCACACAATGCTCATTAAGACTTATCAGGGAGCGAAGTATTGCTTGGGGGATCACATCAGCATTTTTATAATTTTTTATTTTTAGTGATCCGGTGTACAAATAGAAGTGATAAAGAAAATGTGTTTGCATAAGACACTTTACAATTCTTTCAAGGTACTCAACCTCACAATGCTCATTAAGACTTATCAGGAGGGTGAGTAGTGCTTGGTGGAGTTATCTTTGTCATTTTAATTCATATTTTTAATTTTGGGACAAAGGATCCGAATTCACTTATTTTTTGCAAACACTAACTATATGTGCAAGAAATTTATTGTTTGATAGAAGGTGTAGGTAATTTAGATATACAACTTAATATGTTAATGCTATTACACTACACAATCATGCAAGAATAAGATTATGAGCACATGTAGATTACCAAAAATAGTGAGTGAATGAATCATTGTTTAGCATAAAACATTACTCATGCTTAGAGGCATGCTAGGCAATCATACAAATTTTCTATAGACTATTTCATTGCACATAATAAGATTAAGGTCAAGGCATGACAAGATAAAACAATATTTAGGAAGCTTGAAATGAAAATTAGACCTTGAAGAAAATCTTGAAGTGTATACCTAATCAATTTTGACAATTTATAATAAAAAAGACTAAGATGTTTGCACATGTGAAGTCTTATAGTAAAAAACATGTTTTTGTAAACTTTTAAAATAAAAGAAATGACAAAAACATATTTTTCAACATTTTGGATAATTTGAATTTTGTTTTTATTTTGGAATAAAACAAACTAAAACAAAAATCTAAATCTGAGAAAACAAATAGAGAAAATGCATGTGAAAAATACCAAAAACATTTTAGAAACAACAAAATGAGAATTGGGCCAAAGAAGCTAATGCCTGGCGTTGGCATCTAACACCCAAACAGACCAGGATTTTCTTAGGTTTTGGAAAAAAAGTTCTTTGACTTAGAGTTGATATATATAGGCTTTCTTAGTGTTCAAATTTCAGACATATTAGGGATGATTAGAAGGCTCATTAGACATGTTTTTGTTTGTTTAAAAATGGTTTTTATATTTTCATTGGGTTTTCAAATACTTATGTTTTACAAGATTATTAACGCTCAAAATGATAAAGTATGCAAAACATAAGAGAAGCATATTCAATCAAACCAAAAATGCATGAAGAGTGTAATCATAATGAGTGCATACAATATATACGATATAGATATGTCCTAGATTATAATACCCTCACTATATGCCTACACACTAGCCCCATACTAAGTGACAGATGGGCATGAAGAGCTGCACACATGGCGTAGGTTGGGGTGTTAATCCCATATATACACACTAGAGAACGATCAACCTAACACTCTTTCCCCCCAATGCCTCGCAAGGCCCCATTAGAACCCTCCCCAGTTAAGGACAAGACATGACTTAGAGGTTAGGTCTTCTAAATCATACAATCCTACGCCCTCGCTATTATGAGACACATAATATGGGTGAATGATCATTGACATACGAAACATTTAATCTTATGGAAACAATTTATAAACTATGGCTTTTATGAGAGATTGATTTCTACTTATAGTGAGTGATGATATTAGAATGAAAAGTTATGGTAACAAGGTGCAATGTTTTGTAAAGATTACAAGCATATGATTGATTAGCATGTATTCAACATGGAGCTTCAACCTAAATGTTCATAGACCTGGAATGACGTGATTTAATCTTGTAAGTTATTTTCAATAAATGTAAGGTTGATTCTAAGGTCTAGATAAGAATGAGATACATGCAAATTCAAGACATAGTTCATACGTAAAACAAGTTATGAAAACAATGGAATCAATTCCAATTGTGTTTTTATAAGAATTTGGATAAGAACATTAATTCTTATGATGAGTTGAAATTTTTTAACATGAGATAGATATATTATCTTTTACTTCATCATATGATAAATTATTCATATTTATTTTAATTATTTATAATAAAAAAGTAATTGTGAAGATGTTATTGGTCATTTGCAAAGAGTATTGCACTTTCTCTTTGTTTTTTATTTTATGTTAATATGACCAAAACATATATAAGTTTTTTCTTGAAGTAGAAGAGAATGTTAATTAACGTAATAATAATTTTACATAAATTAATATTTAGAGAAATCAGAATTTTCAGTATAATTGTGCTACCGCCAGCGTTCGAAACTAGCGTCAGGCGCTAGCAAACTGAGATTTTTTTTTTGAAAACACATATTTTTTGTGATTTTTCAATTCCGAATTTTCTTGATTATGGTTAAACATGATAGGGGCTATCAAATGACACAAGGATATTCAATAAATAAGCAAAAATTTGCGCATTTTATACTTTTAGCCTAAGACCCCTAACACTCCTTTTAAATCCATTTTGACAATTATTTCATTAGTCTTGATAACATCATATAACACATTTAGAATTTAACTTATAATGATGATAAGAGACTTTTATAGGTAATGGATTTAGAAGGATAAAAATAAAAAAAGATATATATATCACTTGAGAAATAATATGACTTTTTATTTAATTTTATTTAATTTGATTTATTAATGAATTTTGGCTTAATGTGTGAAAAGTCATATCACAAGTTATATAGAGTGACCTTAGCATGTTGGCTCAAGAAAGTTCAATAGAAAAAATAAGCAAACAAAAAGAAAGTTAAGCATATCATGAAGTAGAGTAATGGTATTCATTTATGAATTGTTACTACTTCATGCAATTATATGATACCTAATGAATAAGAGATTTATGTATCCAAAGAGGACCAAGTAGGACGGTTCTTCTAGGTACCCAAATACACCATGTCAGCATTTGGGGAGACAAGGATGAGTGGAACCTTTCAATTGACATTAATGTGTCATTCTTAAGTATGAGTCTCCATTCATACCTTGGGTTAATGTTTTTATAATTCAAATTTTCATGATGATTTTTTAAAACATTGTTTATAGGAAATTTGTTCGCTTTCAATTTTTTGTTGGGAGAGAATTGATGTTGTAAATGATATTGATGATACTGTTTTGGAATTTCATTTACAAGATTTTGATGTTTTTCATTTCCTTTGTTTTGCTTAGACAAATTATGAAAATTCATATTCAACTTGCTTTTGAATTTTGCTAGATATTGTGAATGTACGTTTTGATAATTTTTCCTTAAAATTTCCTTAAGCGAGTTGATTATAGTTTCCAATTCATTATTCTTAATTTTGAGATTATGTCTAGCTTTATTATAAGCAATTGTGCTATTTGTAAGAGTGGAAACAATAGAGTCAATTTGATTTTTATAATTAATTATTCTTAAATTCTTCAAACGTTTCATCCATCTCTTTTATTTCATTTTTTATAACTTTTACACATAACACAATTATTTTTTAAAGATGAATTTTCTAAGGACAATTTTTCATTACTTTCATTTCCAAAAGTAAGCTCCATGTTTTTTTCATTAAGCTCTATACAAGGTGAAGTAGTTTTAACTAAAGAGTTAGAATGAGAGTCATTAAGCACATCATTTTTTGTTTCTTAATTAGATATAGTTTTTAATTAGTTATTTTCTAAACATAATTTTGAAATAACATTTTTTAATTTTTTAATCTTTTGTTTAGCCATTCCAAGTATATGAAAAGAAGATATAGAGTTAGCAGCTAGTGGAGAGGAATTTGTTTTGCTTACATCACTATTTGTTTTGGAAGTTTGATTTGAACAAAGGGTTCCTTTAACTTCAACTTCTTCCTCTTTTATTGATGCCTTATCATCATCCCTTTCGCTTGTCGTGCACTTTATAGATTTTCATTTGATGAAGGGTTTTCTTAAATACACATGCATGTTTCCATATTCTCCCAATCTTGCGCTTGCTCCATACCTATATGAGGAAGACTACAAATCTCTTCAAGAAATGTCCAAATTTTATAAGCATTAGAAAAACAATAAACCAATTTGAAAATATCTTGTGATATTGCACAAAATAAACTATTCATAGACTTTGAATTTAAATGACATTCTTTTTTACTTAGTTTATCCGGTGGTTTGATTATTGTGATATTCCAAACTTCGATATCTAAGGACATAAGAAATTTTTCCATTAGAATTTTCCACCCTTTATAATTTTTTCCTTCAAATAAAGGTGGTGCTAATGATTTTTCATTCATATAAAATTTCTCCCCACTCGTAGAAGCGAGATCATGATCAAGAAGCGTCATTATTTCCGCTGGTGAAACCATTTTGGAATTACCTCGCTCTGATACCACTTGTTGGATCTTTAGGCGCCCTTAGACGGGGGGGGGGAATAAGGGTTTTTGAAAAGTTTTGGATTTTAAGAAAATCTTTTTATATTTTATATGAAGTAAATTTAATCAAAAGGAAAGAGCAAGAAATCAATTTTATTGAATAAGAAAAAACATGATTATCAATTATAAAATTGATTACAAAACTGGATTTCTATGACGCTAGAAATCAAAGACGAATATAAAAGACTCTTTGGTTTTCTATACCGACTCTTCTCACTAAGAACTGGTTGGCTTTAGCCGATCTTTCCCCAGATCCGACCTCAAGCCGCTCTATCCCTTCTATCCCTAGAAAGGCCTCGAGCACCACCTAGATCTAACTCCTAGACCTAGTCGCCAACAACCATGGCGAATTCCCCATAAACCGCAGACGTACCTAGTCGCCAGCAACCGCGGCGAATTTACTTAACAATTACAAAGGATAAAGGTACAACAAAATATAAAAAACAAATTAAAACCTCCCTATGAAGAATTTTGGAGACGACGAAGACCCATTGAATATCGTCGAAGTTGAAGCGTGTGTTCTTCGCGTTGCATTAGCGTTGATCCGATCCTCCTTTGAATTCTTCTCTTCAAATTGAATGAGAGATGCGATTTGGAAATTCCGGCCCTCAAGGATTTTTTAGAGTGCTAGAATAGGGCTCCTTGGCATGGTGGATTGAATGGAATGAATGCCACCTTTTTATCGGACAGGAAGCTAACGCCAGCGTTAGGTATAACACCAGGCATTGACTCTGTATAGAAATAACTTGATGGCTCAAATCTTTAGTCCAAGAATGAGATTCTGCATCTTTGGAAACATTTCATTTTAGGCAACCTTAACGCTGGCATTGAGGCTAACGTCTGGCGTTAAGTCAAATCATTCCCAAAATGCACATGCAATCACAACATCTTCCCTCCATGTCATTTTCATCTTGGTGGAAATGAAAGTCAATGCTGGCGTTAAGTCCTAACGCATGGCGTTAGACTTCTTCCATCTTTTCAGCTTGAGAGCAAGTCCTTACCAACAGCAATAACCTAGTGTCATATTTGTTCAAACCTGCATGATAAAAACACAATGACAAACTAGATCAAATATAAGTAGGATTTGTTATTCTCAAACCAAAGGGATGCGAAAAAATCGTGTTCCAACAAAAACAAATTTTACGGTACCTGCAAGGCACAAAACATCTCGGCTTGCTCTATTCTTGTGATAAATAGATTCTATCTAGGCAGGCAACATTGACGATGGGAAGAGTACTGTCGGCTACATCTTCATGTTGGGTACAAAACCCATCTCTTGGAGCTCAAGGAAACAATAATTTGTGGCCCTCTCCACAACTGAGGTGGAGTACATTGCACTCAACATTGCAGCATGTGAAGCCTTGTGGCTGCGAAGGATTTTGCAAGAAATCTGTGGAGATAAGGAAGAATGAAAATAAGTAAGGATATTATGTGACAATAGTTCTGCTATCGCACTATCGAAGAACCCAGTCTACCACGGACAGAGTAAACATATAGAGATCCGCTTTCATTTCATCTGAGAACTAATCGAGAACAAGGAGATGCAATCGAAGCTCTGTTCAACCTAAGATCAACTGGCAGATATTCTCATGAAACCCCTTCCAAAAGATCGCATCGTCGACCTTAGGAGGAAGATGGGAATGTTCATTGTCACCGATTTAGAGGGGTGTAAAAAATGAAATATGTGCCAAAACTCTTAAAACCAGACAACATTAAACCTCTATTTAATATCATTAAAACACCCTTTTATTATGTATCACCCAACCATCAGCTATTCTAATACTCTAGATGGTTTTGTACCATGTATTCATACATTGGCAATTGTATGAATTAAAAGGCAGAAGGAAGAACCTATTTTCTCCTTCCCGAAAAACTTGCTCATTGCAAACCCTTACTAAAAGTTAGGTCTTGTCCCTCTATATTGTCAAATTTTAATTCATTTCCTCATCCAAGTGGGGTTAGCGGGGTTGGACGTCACTGGACGGCAGGAGGAGAACCTGCAACGATTTGGAGGAGAGGGACGAGACCTAACTTTGAAACCTTACTCGTGATTTGGAGGAGGAAAAATGAATTAAAATTTGCGGCCTTGCGGGTGAAACACTGAGAACTAACTTGCAATTGGCCTATTTCTAAAGGCGAACACGCGACTGACGATTCATTCGATATTCGACCGTCTAACACGTAAAATGTTGTACCAAAATAATTAGGTATTATTATAATTAGACCTACATATTATTTTCGCTAAAATTGAACCCGGGTGTGCCTCCACTTACTTCCGCCCCCTGTGTGTGGGCATGATCTGAAGTGTGGCACACGAGATCACGTTTTGGTGAGTGGAGGTGGATGGGGCATATTGATCGGTGAGCAGGGTCCATTCTAGGGAGCGGCGCGTAGGGTGCGTTTGTTTAGCAGTGAGACTCTCATGCGGTGACCCATTCTGTTGAGCAACGCCGGAGGTGTGATATGTTAAGCGGCGCGCGGGGTGCGTTTGTATGCTGAGCAACAGGCTAGGCACCTTTTGGTGAGCAGCACACCCAGGCACATTATGTAGAGCAGTGTGTGGGGGCTTTTCTTTGTGGAGTGGCGCTTGGGAGCGCGATATGTTGAGTGTTGCACGAGGATGTTCTCCAAGGAGCGGCCCGCGGCGGTGCATTCTGGAAAGCGTGCATTATGGGGAGCCGCGCATGTGGGCATGGTAGTTTTGTGAGCTGCGCGGGAGGGCGAGCTCGAGAGGGCGACACTCGGGGGCATGCACGGGAGAGACGCACGGGCGAGGCGCACGTGGGTATGCGACCGCTAGTAGGCAATTGTTTGTGGCTTCCTCAATGTTCACATGCATAACCCGTAGAAACTCGTAAGAGTCCTACAATCATCTCCCATGTAGACATAGGATGGCACTCGTTGGATGATTTTTTTTCATGTTCACATGCACAATTATAATCATAATTAATTCACAGAAGAATAAAAATATAGAGTTTAAGTTCTCGGATCACGAACTTTGATGGAGAGGGGTGGCCGATAGTGGAAACCGCCTCACCCGAAAAATAAAAGCTCTCCTATTTTGACAAAAAATTCAGGGAGCTTTGTCTCATCACCACGAGTTCGTTGGGGGTGGTGGTTTCTAGATAGAAAATGCTGAACTCCGACAATTACATGTAAAGGATTCGTGTGGGTGGAATGACCGCCCAGCAATTCCTTCACGAAAACCTTCAATTGAATAAACTATCTTGAAGATTTTTCGAGTGCAATTCAATGTCGCTTAGGTCGAAGTTTCGGTTGAGTTTTGAAACGTTTGGGAGGAAGAAAAAGAGAGAAATGGAGAGATGCCCACAACCCCCTACCATTATTCCGGGCCCCACTCTATTAATAAATTGTCGATCCACTATGAATTTTTAAGGGTTCCAACATTCTTATTCTTATTCTTCTTATTCTTATTAAAATTATTTTATATTACTTAGATAAATAAATATAAATAATGTTGATCCTTTATAATACATCACCACAATCTCAACTCGTTTACCTATAACAAGTTATGTTGTTCATAACATCTTTAAATATATAATCACATATTTAAGCATTAAAAAAGTTTGTTGCAAAAATTAATATTTAGTTTAGATAATATTGAGCGAAAAATTCTAACAATGAAAATTTGGACTAAATTTTACTCCCTTAGTGAAAATTCTAGCTATCAATATTTGGAATCCAACAAAATTATTTTGACCAATAAAAATTTATTAGCAAGAAAAATTAAAAAGACAAAAATTTTAAATAGTTAACAATAAATTTAGCAAGTCCCATAATTTTCTCTTCTACAAAAGTTAAAATAATTTTTTTGTTAGAAAATTGGCAATAAAGTTTTTGCAACAACAAGATTTATTGCTGATTCTATAACAAAATATTTTGTTTCATATTTTATTGGCGAAGAAAAAATTGTATCCCTAGCTAAATTTATTAATAATTACTGAACAATTATATCATCATTCTACAATTCCTTGAAATTATAAATTTGTTTTATTCCATAATAATACTGAGAGTACATAGTTCCTTGAAGGGTACATAGTTCCAGCCATAATAATACTGAGAGTACATAGTTCCGGCCAGAGGAAAGCAGCTAGTAGAATGTGGATCCGCACTTTATTCTGTCATTTGCGGCACCTTGGGCCGCCTGCAAAAGAAAAAAACCTCAATCAACTAAATTAGAATTGGATGCAAGAATTGAGAGTTACCAATTCCAACTCTGTTAGAAAAGAATTGAGATTATCATAAAATAATTTCACAGAGATCATTATAATTTCAAATTCCTGCCTCTATGATCCGAAAGACTTAATTTCATGCAAACGAAGGGAAGGCAATAATCTTTAACTTTTTCCTCGAGCAAAACCAATAGTGAACTTACTAGGGACAGGTTGCGGATAAGCCGAGTGGAAAGCCAAGGTCCACGGCGCAGTTTATCGGAATACCCTTCAGAAGGTCATCCCTGGCACCGTTAATGTGATTGAATAATTCCTTAATACAATTACAAGAATAGCGGCGGTCATCGTCGCCGCTATTGTGATGGTTCACCTCTATCATAACTTGACAACAACCCGACGGTACCGCCACACCGCCCTTCTGCACGTAGGTGACACAACTTTGTCTTAGCTTGTGCTTTATGTGGATGCAGGAGAGGGAGGAGTTAACAGTAATGGCCATAAAGACCACCAACAGCACGATCACTGATAATGCTAATTGGGTGGTCTTGGTTGTCATTGCTCGAATGATCTTTGAGAGTTTAACCGAGGTTATATAGTGGAGGGTCTGGAGTCACATATGTGCCCAATGTTTTAAGATTGGAGAGTTTGACTGAGTCTTTCTAAATAATATCGATGATATTTTTTTTAATTGTTTTCCAGCATAAATTTAACTCGTCCAAAAAAGTGGATTGTTTTTTTAATTTCATTGTCCTCAACAATTTTTCGATTTTGTAACGCTATTTTTCCCTTTCTATTCACTGTATGTGTGCAAGTGTCACAATATGCAATAACAATAGCACTAGACCATGCTTGATGTCATCCTTGATATATGTATTTGGTAAAAAAAATCAATTCACATGGACCTCGAGTGATGATCTATAGTATTTTAGTACATGGTTCAAAGTCAGATCGGTACGACCAATTTAATTGGGGTTGAATAGTTTTGATATAATTAATATAAAATAAATTGCTTGCTAATTAGATAGCAATAAATTCATTGCTTGCTTAGAATCCGTTGAAAATTAGCAAGCAAAAATATTCTTGTTAAATTTATGTAGGCTCATATTAGCTACGAATAGATTTTGTTCTTAAATCACATGCTAATTTATATTAGCAAGAAATTTTATTATTTAGCAAGGGATTCTCATAGTTGTTATTTGATGATTTTCTTGTAATGGATGTATTCGGCAAAAAAATTAATTCACATGGACATCGAGTGATCGATGATCATATTGTATTTTAGTACATGGTTCAAACTCAAATCGGTTCGACCAATTTAATTGGGGTTGAACAACTGTGACATAATTAATATAAAAATATAAGTGTAATTATTTAAATTATTTATTAGTGACAATTATATTAAATAATTATTTAAATTATTTATTAGAATATTGTTTTAAGGTATAAGTGATACACACTATATGATAAAAGCATTTGAAAATATTACAGAAGAAATTAAAATTCTATCAAGTAAAATGTCGACTAGACAAGGTTCAGACAAAGGAAATTTATCGACGAGACAAGGTCGCGACATGGCCCTATATCAACTAGAAGCTCAAAAACAGTTAAATCAATATCAACTAGAAGCATAACAGTTAAGTCAATATTGACTAGAAGCTCAACAGCTAAGTCAATATCGACTAGAAGCTCAACAACTAGAATATCGACTTGAAGCATCGACTAGAAGTTCAATACCTAGAATATCGACTTGAAGCTCAAACAACTAAGTCAATATCAATGAGACAGTCTTCATGTCGACTAGATTGTGCAATATCGACGAGACAGTCTTGATATCAACGAGACGGGACACATATCGACGAGACAATGCATCATCGACTAGCAGAACTTATATCGACTAGAAGATGAGATTTCAAATATCTACATTGACGACACCGCTGATTCAACCAATCAGATTGGCCACATATGGCGAGTGGAATAAAGAATATTAATTCCAATATGGCCATTAATGAATTCAGTATATATACCTAAAGTGTGAATTGACAAAACTTAATTGGGCTGATAGAAATCATTCCAAACAAAAGACATTGTGCGGTTGGACAGAAAAGAAGAACCAGAAAAGATCCTTGAGCAGCATTATTCTTCACTCTTTTCTCAAGTGCTCAAGATTTCAGAAGGTCTATAGTGAATCACTTCCTCATCAAGCAAATGGTAGGCAGTCTCGAATCCTCAATTTCAGATCTAAGGTCTAATCAAGAAAAGAAGAACATTCTCTCTTTATATTAATCAAGAAGACCTATATAAGAAGAGAGAGATATTTCTGTGATTAAAGGCACCGTCAAGAAGAAGCTCAAAATTTATCTGAGATTACAAGGCTTCTAAAAGACTCAAGGACATCAAACTTTATTATATTGAGTCAAAGATAAAGCTGTAATAACTTATTCAAACTTTTTGTAGGATCTTTTTAAGATCTGAGTGTAAGGTCCTGTGTGACCTGAGGTACGGTTCTGGATTAAACTTGAGGTAGAGTTCTGGATTGAACCTGAGGTAGGGTTCTAGATTGAACCTGAGGTAGGGTTCTAGATTGAACCTGAGAAAGGATTCTTGTTGTAAAACTCCGCCTCCTGATAATTGGGCACGGCCGAGGGGAGTTTTATGCTCAGAACAGCCGCCTTGCGGTAGAGCCAACTCATGTGCTGGCAACCACCACAAGACGCCTATTCTGCTGGCAATTTCCAAATATCAAAGGTCAACCACAATATTAAAGGAATAAACTTAGGTCCACATCACATTAAATAGAAATAATAGTCCAGGGAATATTAATAAAGACTGATACAGACTGATACATGTCCAATATGAAATATAAGCTACAATAAGCGGAAAATCTCTAATATCTCACATCTGCTGTGGAAGGGGCCGGTACATGTCGCATTGTCACGTCAAGCTCTAACTCTCTGGCCCGGTGTTCCTCCTCCTCGAGGTGCTGCTGCTGCATCGACATAATCCCCTAAAATGATGTGGTCCACTGACCGTTAGTCAAAAAGACTATGCGGTTTTGGTATCCGCTCCCCTGACCACTCCTAGGCACCGGGCGAAATAATTGAAAAGGAAGGTACAATATATGCAGTAATAATAATACAAGCAGGTGACATATGGGATAATGTATTTTATGGTGTCATTCATAACAACATATCAAGTAGTTGTACATGTAGGATTAACAATTGTGTTGCAGTTCTCATTACATGATTATAGATCTACATCTACTTATTTAACCACAAAATTAACTATCATGTACAATCATATAGCAACAAATAATCAATAACTTAACTTATACATAGATTTATAAGTTAAGGGTCGTTCTAGCAGGAAAAGTAACTCATCATATAAAAGAGCTCATACAAATTTATATGATGAGGATCGATCTTGGTGAAGGTTATGATGTACATGTCATTCTATGTTATGATATGATGACTCCTGTCACAACCCACAATTTCTCAATATATAGATATAACGTCAGAGTAAGAGAAAACATGTGTCATGATGCCGCGCCGTGCAGGGGACAACTGCAGACGCTTAAGCAGTTCTATCTTTACACCATTCTTTATAAAAGACATAAACTTTAAGTTTAAAATATAATTAAGTTTGAAGGTTTCAAACACCATGTCCCTCGGTTTAGTGGATCATCTAGTCCATAACCAAGAAAGTATAAATATTCGCAGCGAAAAATACATATTTTACTTTAAGTCGTCCTACATGAACATGAGAACTCAACTAGCAATCTAATGATATGCACTTTCTAGATTTAGTATAGATATAAAAGGAACTTTTACACGTTTCAAAATAGAGTGTTACTCGCTTGAAAAGATGTAATGCATGAACAAATATGCAGCTTTATTTATATAAAAGTATCTACTATACAACTTAGCAAAAATCCTTCCCAGAGAACATTTGCACTAACAACAAATTATCAGTAGTAGCATAAATGACAAATACAGTCTAACACAAAAAGAAGATCATGCTGAGGGCGTCAACAAACTGATACGAACCCATAAAAATAAACAATGTCAGAAAGACATCAACATCTACCTCTAAGAAGAGGGAAAAGAAAAACAGCCCAAAGGCTGCAAGATCCTGACTTACTCTGATCAACCACTACTGGTCCAAACCTGAGGCATCCAAAAGAAAACAGAATGCCTCAGCACAAAGGCAATTCAACAAAAAAAAGTAAAGAGGGTGAACTTAGCAAGCTCAAGAGGGTTACCAACCCAACCAAAAAAATCGGCTGTATAACAACAACAGTCTAAGAAATAAAGTATAAGTATCCAAACAGGAAAAACTTTGCATGAAATGCTGTCAAAGTTAAATAATACCATCCATGTAGGAAAAAGAGTGATGGGTTGGCTCAAGAAGTGAATCATTAACCCAGCCAAAGGACGGTACTGTGGCGGTGGCTATCTTTCCAACGTAACTATCAGACCAAAACATCCAGGGAACAAAAGCACTGTGGCAGTGGTTACGCCCACACAACTAACAGTCTACACGTTCAAGGAAAAAAACAGGCACTGTGGTGGTGGCCACTTGTCCAACTCAACCAACAGTCCAAAAACAATCGACTGGGTGTAGTGATACACAAACATCTTGACCAGACCTGGCACCACAAAAAAATCCATAACATTTACAAGTACAACCTCATAACATATTCGTCGAAAGCACTCGACGAATCTTAAGAATTCTCGACGAAAACACTGCTTATTCGATGAATTACTATAATCATTCGACGAATTTGTTGAATACACTCGACGAATCTACTCTTTACTTCGATGCCATGGAGGAACATCTCGACGATAGGACCTCAACGGATTCGTCGAGAACACTCGATGAATTCACTTTGCACTCGACGGATTCATCGTATATACTCGACGGATTCATCGTATATACTCGACGGATTTCCTTAATACTCGACGGATTTTACGAATACACTCAAGGAATTTGGCTAAGTTACTCGACTTATTTATACGAAAGGACACGACGAATCTACTATTCACGCGATTTTTTACTTAGAGACCTAGCTTGTCCACTAGACGAACAACTAACACTCAACGAATTCATCGATATTACTCGACGAATTCTCACTTAACTGCACGAGTGGTCTCGACAATTTTCACGAGTACACTCGACGAATTCTACTTAACTACAATCAATGAATTCTGCCATAACCCGAAATTTCGGAGACAAAGAAAGGGAATCCATACAGAAAGATGTGTTTATAAAATGATAAGAAAGGAAGATATGTAAAATGAAATGAAAAGAAAGCATGACAAGGGAAAATAGTTCACCACTTGCCTCAAACCTCTTCGAAACCGGCCTCTCGAACCCTCCACGACTAAGATCAGCCAAAAGAATGCTCCTACGAAGAATTTTTGAAGGATTAGAAAGGAAAACAAGGCTTAAAGCCAAACACTCCAACACCAAAACCTCACGAAATAGAAAATACTCACCGCACACACGAAGATCTCGGCAAGGGATTTCCGAATCTATACTTAGATAAGGATTTCGTCCACTAGAACTCTCGCGGCGGCCGACGAAAGCTTCACGGAAGCTGCGACTTTCTCGATCTATCGGCTCTGGTTCAGCGGAAATGGGAAGAAGAAGAAGAAAAAGATTTAACCCTAAATGTCCAGGATTTGCCATTTTATACTAGGATTTAAAAGACTTTATTTAATATTAAATTATAATGATTTTTAGCCTTAAACATATGATTTGGACAAGACTAACTTAGATTTTCATAAAATTCGCCCCAAAGGCAAACATCGGTCCTCCGAAACCAATGGCGAAGTCGAAATTAGAGTTCGATGAGCCGATTACGAGTTATAATTTAATTTTCATAATTTTTAACAACCAAACTTGACAATTTTTGCTTAAATTAATAATTTTAAATTTCCTAACGCGGTAAACTTAGGCATGCACCGCTAACTACGCGCTAACGTAACGCCCTTACATCATTAATATGTTGAAATACTATTTGATTAAATTATCAAAAATTCAGGGGCGTTACAACTCCCATGCAGTTACCACACACACAAACTCTATGTCGACATATACTTTTTGTTCCTGCTTTTCGATGGTAGCTAACCACTCAGGCATCTCCCATCGTGGTCAAACGGAGACAGTGGAGCGGGCGTCTCCACTACTAGGTGGGTATAACACACTACCAGACCTTGGCCTTACGCATGCCTCAACGTGTGAGCTTTGCGAAGCCTCTGCGTACTCTTGCTGGAATGAACCAAATCGGACCTCCAAGGACTAGGGAACAGTCATTGGGAAAGCGTCTCCAGGACACCAGCTGAGCTGGCCCACTAGACCTCAACCCCTCTAGACAAGTCTACATGCTTATATATGTGTGACGACTGGATACGCATCGTAGACACACCACAAGTAATCCCACCATTAGGATCTATATGCACAAGCACAAGTAAACATCCCCACCTCATATCAAACACTGAGCTAACAACCCCCAGGGACTATCAACAAAGTCCTCTCCACCCTCATTCGCCAGGATATATAAGACGGTTGTATAAGTTCTGAGTGACAACACCCTATAATCTAGGGTTCAAGTCTTGCATGGGGAAGTACAAACCATAGAAATTTTAATCATGATCATAAGGATTACTTATGGCATTATGAGTGTATATTCTTTGCTTAATATATTCTTCGTACGTAGGCATAACGGTTTACGTTGAATCTTAGACTTCTCGAGGTCTACCCGGTGAAGGGCTTGCAATGGTATTAGGAGGTGCAATGAGATGACATCCCAAACATCCATTTCTAAAGATAATTTATAACATAGAATCTCAACATTTCCTAATAGTATATGCATAAGGTAAGGTGTTGCTGCGAGGTTGTATTGAAATAAAGGTTCTTAAGCAAGAATTACTAACCGCACCCTCATTTGAGGTTCCATAGGAAGTCAACCATATTGGTCTACCCCACTTGGCCCAAACATCTACCAAGGGTCTGAGATAAGTTAATTATACTTCCAGCAATGATTTGGTTAATTTTTGATGAGTATTAAGAGAGTTAATCCAACAGTCAAAATTTACTATTACCACACCACATGTGGATCACAAGTGTGACATCCATTTCTATATAACCAATCGACCTAAAAGTTCTACCATAGGTCTAAGGTAAGTCAAGTAAACTGTCAACAAGATTTGATTAACTTTTGATGAGTATTAAAAAGTTATTCCAACAATCAAAATTTACAATTAAGCAGGGGACAACTGCAGACGCTTAAGCAGTTCTATCTACACACCATTCTTTATAAAAGACAAACTTTAAGTTTAAAATATAACTAAGTTTGAAGGTTTCAAACACCATGTCCCTCGGTTTAGTGAATCATCTAGTCCATAACCAAGAAAGTATAAATATTCGCAGCGGAAAATACATATTTTACTTTAAGTCATCCTACATGAACATGAGAACTCAACTAGCAATCTAATGATATGCAATTTCTAGATTTAGTATAGATATAAAAGGAACTTTTACACGTTTCAAGATAGAGTGTTACTAGCTTGAAAAGATGTAATGCATGAACAAATATGCAGCTTTATTTATATAAAAGTATCTACTATACAACTTAGCAAAAATCATTCCCAGAGAGCATTTGCACTAACAACAAATTAACAGTAGTAGCATAAATGACAAATACAGTCTAACACAAAAAGAAGATCATGCTGAGGGCGTCAACAAACTGATACGAACCCATAAAAATAAATAATGTCAGAAAGACATCAACATCTACCTCTAAGAAGAGGGAAAAGAAAAACAGCCCAAAGGCTGAGAGATCCTGACTTACTCTGATCAACCGCTACTGGTCCAAACTTGAGGCATCCAAAGGAAAACAGAATGCCTCAGCACAAAGGCAATTCAACAAAAAAAAGTAAAGAGGGGGAACTTAGCAAGCTCAAGAGGGTTACCAACCCAACCAGAAAACTAAGCTGTATAACAACAACAGTCTAAGAAATGAAGTATAAGTATCCAAACAGGGAAAACTTTGCATGTAATGCAGTCAAAGTTAAATAATACCATCCATGTAGGAAAAAGAGTGAAGGGTTGGCTCAAGAAGTGAATCATTAACCCAGCCAAAGGACGGTAATAAGGCGGTGGCTATCTTTCCAACATAACTATCAGACCAAAACATCCAGGGAACCAAAGCACTGTGGCGGTGGTTACGCCCACACAACTAACAGTCTACACGTTCAAGGAAGAAAAACAGGCACTGTGGTGGTGGCCACTTGTCCAACTCAACCAACAGTCCAAAAACAATCGACTGGGTGTAGTGATACACAAGCATCTTGACCAGACCTGGCACCACAAAAAAATCCATAACATTTACAAGTACAACCTCATAACATATTCGTTGAAAGCACTCGACGAATCTTAAGAATTCTCGACAAAAACACTACTCATTCGATGAATTACTATAATCATTCGACGAATTCGTCGAATACACTCGACGAATCTACTCTTTACATCGATACCATGGAGGAACATCTCGACGATAGGACCTCAACGGATTTGTCGAGAACACTCGATGAATTCACTTTGCACTCGACGGATTCGTCGTATATACTCGATGGATTTCCTTAATACTCGACGAATTTTACGAATACACTCAAGGAATTTGGCTAAGTTACTCGACTTATTTATACGAAAGGACACGACGAATCTACTATTCACGCGATTTTTTTACTTAGAGACCTAGCTTGTCCACTAGATGAACAACTAACACTCAACGAATTCATCGATATTACTCGACGAATTCTCACTTAACTGCACGAGTGGTCTCGACAATTTTCACGAGTACACTCGACGAATTCTACTTAACTACAATCGACGAATTTTGCCATAACCCGAAATTTCAGAGACAAAGAAAGGGAATCCATACAGAAAGATGCTTTTATAAAATGATAAGAAGGAAGATATGTAAAATGAAATGAAAAGAAAGCATGACAAGGGAAAATAGTTCACCACTTGCCTCAAACCTCTTCGAAACCGGCCTCTCGAACCCTCCACGACCAAGATCAGCCAAAAGAAAGTTCCTACGAAGAATTTCTGAAGGATTAGAAAGGAAAATAAGGCTTAAAGCCAAACACTCCAACACCAAAACCCCATGAAATAGAAAATACTCACCGCACACACGAAGATCTCGGCAAGAGCTTTCCGAATCTATGCTTAGATAAGAATTTCGTCCACTAGAACTCTCGCGGCGGCCGACGAAAGCTTCACGGAAGCTGCGACTTTCTCGATCTATCGGCTCTGGTTCAGCGGAAATGGGAAAAAGAAGAAAAAGATTTAACCCTAAATGTCCAGGATTTGCCATTTTATACTAGGATTTAAAAGACTTTATTTAATATTAAATTATAATGATTTTTAGCCTTAAACATATGATTTGGACAAGACTAACTCAGATTTTCATAAAAATCGCCCCAAAGGCAAACACCGGTCCTCCGAAACCAATGGGGAAATCGAAATCAGAGTTCGATGAGCCGATTACGAGATATAATTTAATTTTCATAATTTTCAACAACCAAACTTGACAATTTTTGCTTAAATTAATTATTTTAAATTTCCTAACGCGGTAAACTCTTTACTTAGGCATGCACCGCTAACTACGCGCTAACGTAACGCCCTTACATCATTAATACGCTGAAATACTATTTGATTAAATTATCAAAAATTCAGAGGCGTTACAACTCCCATGCATTTACCCCCACACACAAACGCTATGTCGACATATACTTTTTGTTCCTGCTTTTCGATGGTAGCTAACCACTCAGGCATCTCCCATCGTGGTCAAACGGAGACAGTGGAGCGGGCGTCTCCATTACTAGGTGGGTATAACACACTACCAGACCTTGGCCTTACGCATGCCTCAATGTGTGAGCATTGTGGAGCCTCTGCGTACTCTTGTTGGAATGAACCAAATCGGACCTCCAAGGATTAGGGAACAGTTATTGGGAAAGCGTCTCCAGGACACCAGCTGAGCTGGCCCACTAGACCTCAATCCCTCTAGCCAAGTCTACATTCTTATATATGTGTGACGACTGGATACGCATCGTAGACACACCACAAGTAATCCCACCATTAGGATCTATATGCACAAGCACAAGTAAACATCCCCACCTCATATCAAACACTGAGTTAACAACCCCCAGGGACTATCAACAAAGTCCTCTCCACCCTCATTCGCCAGGATATATAAGACGGTTGTATAAGTTCCGAGTGACAACACCCTATAATCTAGGGTTCAAGTCCTGCATGGGGAAGTACAAACCATAGAAATTTTAATCATGATCCTATGGATTACTTATGGCATTATGAGATTCTTTGCTTAATATATTCTTCGTACGTAGGCATAACGGTTTACGTTGAATCTTAGACTTCCCGAGGTCTACCTGGTGAAGGGCTTGCACTGGTACTAGGAGGTGCAATGAGATGACATCCCAAACCTCCCTTTCTAAAGATAATTTATAACATAGAATCTCAACATTTCCTAATAGTATATGCATAAGGTAAGGTGTTGCTTCGAGGTTGTATTGAAATAAAGGTTCTTAAGCAAGAATTAGTAACCGCACCCTCATTTGAGGTTCCATAGGAAGTCAACCATATTGGTCTAGCCCACTTGGCCCAAACATCCACTACACCATATCATGCATATGGTAGCGCTCAAAACCCTCTACTGTATATGAAAAAACCGCTACTGTTGGGCTACGGTAGCGGTTGTGCGTGTGTTGTATCTGTCGCCGTGGTCGTAAGGTATTGTAGCGGTTACACAATGTATAGTGGCGTCCTTGAAACCGCTACTATAGTTACATCTATTATAGCATTTATGGTTTTCAATGGTAGCGGTTAATGAACGCTACCATTCTACAGCAATGACTACGATTCTTCATCGCCAGGCGTTTATTCTTGTATTGGGCAACATTTATTCTTCATCGCCAGACGTTTAATAAATTCAATTATTTTCTATTAAATTGAATAAAAATAAATATATTAAATTGAATAATATAATAATAGAGATAGTATAGCTATTTGTAATAGAATTCAAATAAATTTTTTTTATTAATAATAAAAAGAAGGTGGGAGATAGCCCAAACCCTTCATGAATACAATCAATATATCTATTCCTCCCCCATCACAACATACAAGCATCAACCATTTCTCTCTCTCTCTCCCCCCCCCCCCCTAGTGATGATGTCGTCGTAGATAGATATCATTTATCCGCACATCAAGTCGATATCCATGTGAGCATTGCGGGTCGGGCGCTCGCCCATTCCCCCATCATCGATGAAGTGGCCTTGGCTCGGGATACTGATCGACAACGCGAGCTGCTGCTCGTCACCCTCGGCTTGCTCGGCCTCCACCCCTTGTTGATTCGTCTTGGCCTTGCACTTTGATTTGCTTCTGCCATATATACATAAAGCTGCCCACGATCACCTGCACATGCAGTTCGCATAAGCCAAAAATATACCATGTGGATATATATAGCATATTAGCAAAGTCAAATAGAGACATGGATAATCACACAAAAATAAGCTACTAGAGTTTCATAATTGAGAAAGGAAATCTACCAAATAGAGACATGGATAATCACCTGCGCTCATCAATGATGTGCTTGGAGGAAAAATACTAGTGGCTATGTTATATACTCCCATTTCAGTTGCATCTATCACTCAAGAGTCATCAAATTATTTCCCCAGAATCACAAACAAACTAAGACATTGAAGATCTCGCAGGTCCGATCAAATTACATGTTATCTCCAAACAAAACTAAACTGGAAATCAAAATTGTAAAAATGGCACTGCGCGCCAAGAATATCCATGAATAAACAATTAAACATACCTGTGTCGAAGCGTACAGTTCAAGTGACAACAAATGCAGTTCACTGCAAGGGAGTTGCGGCAGTTAACTGCCAGCAGATATAAGTTTTAACAACCCTTTTAGGAAGGGGAACATCCATGAATATTGTAACATCCCCAATCCTTCTAGACCCATTGGAAATGTTAGGGCATAGGGGTGAGGTGAGTGGCCACAAGGGCCTTAGGCTAGGGTTGAAATTGCTAAGTGCACACCAAAGCTCAAAAACTAACCTAACCCTAAGCCCCTCAACTAGGTCAATTGACCCTCAATTGCCCAAGTTGACCTCACTTATGATGCCCTAACCACCAAGGGAGACCTATAGGATGAGAAGTGCACTTGGGTGGGACCCAATTGCACGAAATTGACCAAAGTCAACAATAGGTCAACATTAACCAAACTAAGTCAATTAGGGTTCAATTGACCTAACATGTTCAAATTGACCTTACCACCCCACTCTAAACACTTTAAGGAACTCATTGGAACCAAAAGCCCCATCACTTGGTCAACCAATTGACCAATTTGACCAAAGTCAACTTTAGCTTAATTTAGGTCAAAATCACACCTTAAGACTAAATTAGCCCAATTGGGGCCCCACCATGGACCAACCAATGTTGGGTGACGTTAAGGGACCCATGACCCCCAAGTGGGGTCAACCCCCTCACCTTGGTTGACCAAAGTCAACCATGGTCAACATAGCCCATTAAAGGGAATATCAAGCCTAAATTGAATGGAACCCCAACACCAATCAATTAACCATTAATCATGGACTTAGGACTTGCCCATATCATCCCTAGACTGAACCCTAGCATTGAGTTTGATTAGCCAAATGAGAGGGGGACAAAAAGGTGATTAAAAAAGGTAAAAGCATAAAGCAAAAGCCAAAAGCAAACACCCCTCCCTCTACACTCCATCTCCAATCAGTCTAGGGGCCTCCCCTGATTGCTGTGGGTCTGAGCTTGACCCAGGTGGAAGCAATGGACCAGCTGGTGTAGGAGGGTGGCAGCCATGAGAGAACCGAGGAGGTCCAAGTTCAAAACCAACCAAAGAGACCTCCTCACTTTATTCCAGCCACGCCACTAGCTTCAGGAGGTCGAGAGCAGACGGGAACAACCCTTGGAGTGGAGCTTTAGCCGAGGAAACGAGATCGGGAGGGGGATCACCGGAGCTAAGCTTTTCCATGGCAAACCGCAGTCGGAGCCGCCGCCACGCGCCAGTAGTGGTTCGTTTCTCCTCCCATCCCCCCATGCTAGCTTCTCATCACAAAACATTGAAGGATCGGGCTCAATTGAGCCCGAATCCACTCGTCGATTTCATGAAAATTGGCTCAAATCAAGCCACCCAGGCTCGCCGGAAAACGCCTCCTCCGGCCGCCATGTTGCCGAGAGTTGTAGCCCCGACCACCACGAAGGTGGTGGCGGTGGTGGTCGGTCGTGGTGGCCACCAGGTGGCCGGGAAACGGAGGTGAAAGTCGGCCCAGCGCTGTTGAATCCCAGTCGTTGGCTGAGGAAGAAGACGAAGGCGCCGCCGTCTGATGTGCGCCAAGATTCGTGCAGAATCATTTCTTATGTATTTAATTAATTCATTGTATATGAATTTCTGGCTATATTATTCAGTCAACTTCAACATTTAATTAAGGCCTCTTAATGGCCGATTTAGAAACAGTGCCCAACATGAAAGTTGTAGGCCTTGGTCTTAACTTTCATTAGGTCTTAAGTTTAGGTCATTTGGTGACCTACAGATCCCTAGGGAGCTGTTTTACTAGGACTGGTCCTACACTAGGTCAGTCCATTAGAAAAATTACCTAGGTCAAACCCTTCGAGCTTTGGAGCTGTGCTTTTAACCATGGGTTGGTATACCCTAGGGACACCCCCTGCCAAAGGGACAGCCCTTGGTGGACAATTTTACCTAGGGTTATTGTGGTAGTTAGGATTTTTAAATTAAGTTGATTTTTGGAGCATATGATGTCCAAATGACACCAAACTTTGGTGGCACACTCTTGTGTACATGAATAGTGCCTACCTAAAATTTCACTCCATTTGGAGTTGATTTGATATGGACAATGGGAAACCCCAATGAGGACCTTTAAGGGTCATATTAGGGTTTGGGTCATTTTGAGGAGTTGAGTGTGTTAGCCTCCTCCCATCATGATGGTTATGTAGGTATGGATATACAAATGCATGTGATACACCCTAATGGTCCATTTGGATCCATTAGGGTGGTGTGAACCATAACCCTAAGGGTAAACCCTTAAGGGTACAAAGTGAGACTTGTGAAGGGCATGAGAGCAAATGTTCTTGCCTTGGCTCAGAACTTTGGAGATATGTTTGCAGGAGCATAAAATGACTTACTTAATTTAATGAGAATTTTCAGAGGTATTTAAGTATTTTTCTTCCTAATAAATGGAATAGCCGCCCTTTCCTTAATAAAATGAAATGCATGGTCATAGGACCTTGTATGGTTTTGAAACTCTATCATTGGCTGATTAGGGATGAAAGTGGACTATAGTAATTTTGTTATGATTTATTGAAGTATTATTCCTTGTGTAGGAAATTTTAAGTACTTGCTAGCTTAAGGGAATTTAATTTTGAAAAATGCCAAATCATGGGGATAAATTGTGAAACTTGGTTATCTATCATTCAATGCTATTATAAATCCATAATAATTATTTGGAAGCTTGTCGAATTATATTTCATGTACCTCATGTAGAAATTGAATTTTACAACCCTTGGGCATTAAATATTTTTAAAATGTCAAATCATGGATATTTGTCATGATACTTGGTGATCTGTAATTTTAGGTTAATATGTATCCATGATAATTGTTTGGAATCTGGTAGGATTGTATTTCTTGTACCTCATGTAGAAATTGGTAATTGCTACCTTTGGATATTTAATCATTTTAAAATATCAAATCACATGGTAATGACACAATAATTTGGCAGAGGCCTCTAGGTCCCAATATGAACACTTGGTAATTTTTGTAGAATTTTCAGAAGTGAAATACTATTTTTCCTAATTAAAGTGGCATTTTGGTAATTATACAATTATGAAGATATAGTAGGCCAAATGACATCCTAGGGTCATGATACTCAGTGAACCACCATGATATGGAATATTGTCTTACTGATATTTCTCATGTATCATGAAGAATCATTTTGAGGGTAGTTCATGTGTAATGTGACTTAAGGCCTTAACTACTTAAAATCATATTAAATACCAATTTAATATGGAAAATTATGGAAATTGGATCATACCTTACTAAGGTCAGTGGGAGACTAGGATAATTATTAGAGACCTTGGTGATGAGTTTTTAGAAGGGTTCCCTGATGGGGTTGATGGATAGTTCAACTTAGTGGTCTGCGTTTAGTAAAAACAGAATTTTGAGTTTTAGACAATTCAGACCCCTAAGTAGTGTTTAGGAGATATTTACAATCAGTAAATGAGTTATAGTACACCATGATTCAAGGAGTGTCAATCCTAAGGTTAGTTGTGAGGTTGTGCTAGAATCAATGAAGGAGGAATGGAGGTACGTCCAACCCAATTGGGTCAGACGGGTATTGAGCTAAGTCATTCTAAGTATATGAAATAATGAGGGTGAGTCAAATGTTAATCACCAACTAAAGTAATTGTCTTGAGGAGGATGGTGGGGTTGAGCCCATTGATCCGTAGTACCGTTAGGGGCCCTTTACGGAGTACACCGCGGGAAGTCCAAGATTCACCCTAAATGCATCGCTAACTAAATTATAGGCAAGAGTAGGCTAATTGGATAAGCAATCTAGTATGGATCTCCTTTGAGGAGGAGATGGGTTGGTTCAACTTGTGAGTTAGTCCCTGGGCCGGAAGCTCGGGTGGACATGTTAAACACCTGTTACTTAATCAAATAGTGGCGAGTCTTCGGTACTAGGCTAGTCGTGTCATTGACGATAGTACGTTGACTCAGGTGAGGGTGAGGTTAGAGGGCCGGTAGGTTTGTGTACCGCGGTCCGGAAGACAATCCCTAATAACCCACCCCGACCTTAAAGTCTGGTGGATTCCAGCAAGAGTACGCAGGAGCTCCGCTGTTGTGTTCTTAGCATTGAGGCGTACATGAGGTCTAGGCTTGGTAGTGACTATACCCGCCTAGGATGTGGAGTGCCCGATCCACTACCACCGTGAGCCATGACGGTCGGTACCCGAAAGGTTGGCTTCCTTTCAAACAAAATGGGAACTATGAAAGTTTATGCGCATAGAGTCGTGTGGGTGAGTTACATTGCATAAACACATTAACACATCATAACCATAGCATAATATAGCATACACATTAGCATACCCCCATCATATAAATTAGTATGGGCTCTTTTATATGATGGGTTACCTGGACATCTTAACCTATATGTCGTATGGGCGTTCATATAAGTTAAGGTACGAATCTGTGATGGTAGTTTAGATTTACTTACCGCACTGCATTTTCTTTCTATTTACTGCTTACTTCATTGCTCTACTTTGCTGCCTTATACTTGCACTATACTGCTAGCTAGATTTTACTGCTTTACTTATACCTGCTAGAGTAGTGCCATGTCACCATCTTCTTGTTTACCCCTTTGTTTGTCCTACGCTTCTTCCTCCCGCTCGGTACCTAGGAGTCGTGGAGGGAGGCGAGGACAAAAACGACTTAGTCTTTATGACTAACGGTCGGTGTGACCGCAAGAGTCTGAGGAGACGGAGTTGTCCCGCGCGCAGCAGGACGAGATGGCAGGACCTGAGCAGTAGATGCGGCGCACTACCACGACGCCTCAGGTTGATGATTAGATAGTTAGACTTCCGCATTTTGAGAGCTTTTGTTGTAGACTTCCGCATGTTGTAGAGAGAGAGAGATAGTACATTATTTTGGATATGTATCGGGCATAAGCCCCTTTTTGCTTGTACTTCTCTTTTGGACTTTCTGTTTTCATTATATATATATGATGCTGTGATTGTGGACATACCTTCCTTTTTGTACTTTCCTTTCTGGCATATTTTACTTATGATCGTATAGCCGGCAGGGTTGGTGCTGAGCGATGTTAGCCAACCCGAGTGTTGGTGAAACCGCAAGGCAGCGATTCTGGGCGAAGATCCACCTCAACCGTGCGATACGGGAGAGGTTCGAGTTTTCAAGTACCCGAACGGGTTTTGGAAAAAGAGATCTTACAAATGGTATCACTGAGCGAACGATCATAAGAGAACAGTCCACTACATACTGGGTCACCCCGCTCGAGCTTAGTTTGCGGACAAACTAGGCAGCGGAAGCTATGGTGTGCCCATGTATGGAATCACATGAAACAGTCCAATAACCAATAAGTATGGCCAATTGTTTTTTTTTTTACTAAATCCCTATCTTTTGTAGGCCCCAGTGAGCACGGAGCCTCATGTCATCATTCCTCCCCCTCCGACTACCACTACTTTTCAGCAGTTAGAGTTGGGACAGACGTTAGGAGCCATCCTAGAGACCTTCAGGGCCCAGTCCGTCCCGGCACCACTGCCAAACCCGGGAGCGAACTGGCTGAGCACCTTCAGAGGTCTTTCCCCACTGACCTACCGAGGGACAGAGGATGCAGTGAAGATTGAGGAGTGGTTGGATGTAACACCCCCATCCGTTCGAAAGCATATAGCAGAAGGTCCGGCCGGGGCCCCACGCCATATAGTATAAAACAAATGGGAACGTCACTTAATGGAATAACAACGACACTATACCACGAAGCCTAACTCAGAGCATTCTATGCGGAAGTAAAAGAGAGAGAGACAGAATTATAAACCACAAGACCCGAACTCGGGTATGTCCACTTCTATTAACTTGGAATAAAATGTTTTACAACACAAAAGAGGCACGACGGCCTTACAGTTTACCAACATCGGCGCGCAGGCCGGCCATACATGAAAAACAGAAGGAACATCAAAGGCCTTCAAGGGCTGCAGCAGCGCAGGGGCTTCAGCCCGCCAAGTTCCCGCTCGGTCCAGCACCTGTACAACAAGCCCACCAAAAACGGTGGCAAAACAGGGTAACGGTCAGCTAAAGCTGACCAATTTATAACGACCCCACCCCTTCGAGGGGGTGGTAGTGCTAACCGTCCCTGCAAAACAGTCTCAACAGCATATACATATCTAACAGTGCGACTAGACGAGCCCACAACATTTCATACATATGCAACAACACAAATGTGGGAATGGACTCCACGTCTCGTGCACTCAGGCACTCTTTGGTGTACTACGCCTTCCACCACCATCCACTCTTGATGGTTTTGCCCTTCGAGGCTAAAGTCGGCGGCCTGAATACCAGGGCTCCCCCGTGCTTTAATTGTGAACTTACGCAGTCCGAAGACTCTTCCCCATCGCCTCCCGACATGTTATTCGAGCCTTATTAATCAGGTGTTGCAATGGTTCGGGTGCAGGTACGCCAAATGCCCGTTGTTCACACACTCGTTGTACGACACGAAATGCGGGTATGGCGTCCCCTCAGCCCAGGTATTCTCAATTAGCTGGCTCCACGGGCCACTAAGTCATCCACCAGGACACCCTTACGGGTCGGGCATGCCGACCACAGGTCCCCTCAACAGGTGGGCACAACAAACATCACCAGACCCATGTCTGGGAGTTGTCGCCTGGGCGACAGTCACTGTCGCCTAGCGACAGAGGACAATATTCCACTTTTAGTTTCCAGCTGTGGGTGCTTCCCGGGGCACACCCCCAGGCGTTGCTGCGCATGCAGCATCACTTCCACTGCCTCAGAACACCAAACAGTCACCAGAACTAATTTCGGGAGTTGTCGCCAGGGCGACAGTCACTGTCGCCTGGCGACAGTGAGCAGAACTCATTTTCTGCATCCAACTTCGGGTGCTTCCCGGGGCACACCCCCAGGCGTTGCTGCGCATGCAGTAGCACTCTCTAGTCCTACGAAGCAGGATAACAACACGGGGTTTTCAGCGAGCACGCACAATACCACAAGGCATCACCAATCCGGACGAACCGTCTCGGATGGGCTTCACACAGCGCGCCTACGTCCGTATTACGCACGGACTCTATATGTATGCAAGCTTTGACGGGGATAGCACAAATCGACCCGTCGGAGGCCACGACCTCAGCCTTTTGGGTAGGTGCCTCAACGATGCATGGGAAAGGACTAGAACATGTCCAAATGGGGTTAGAAGAGTTCGTAACCCTTAAATGCCGCTTTGAGCCCATGGCTCGACTTTTGGCACGAATGGAAAGGAGCGCCTTGCCCTCCTCTACGCGTAGCCACCAACGTGGAAGGGATTGGATGAGTGTAGCTCCTCCAAACCCAAGCTCCAAGCTAGGGTTCACTATTCCTCTTCTTCTCCAAGCTCTCCCTCTCTCTCTCTTTCTCTCTCCTCCTTAAACACTTAAGGAAATAATGAGAAAGAAGGGGGATTTCGGCCTTCTATGCTGCCACTGAGCCCCCCCCCCCCCCCCCAAGCCAAAACCAGCCCCCAAAGTCAAAGTGCAATCAATGCACTTGATTTCGGCCACAAAGTCCAACTTTGAGCTGTCGCCGGGCGACAGCCACTGTCGCCTGGGCGACAGCGTTAAGAACCGTCTTTGACCAGTCAGCCACACTGCTGCATGACCCCAGTCACCTTGTCGCCAGCGTTAGCCGCCACCCGACAACGCTATCGCCGGGCGACAGCCACTCTCGCCCGGGCGACAGCGCTAAGAACTCCAGAAATTTACCTGCCTGAATTGGGGTCTTACAACCCTCCCCTTCTTATATAAATTTCGTCCCGAAATTTGTAAAAACAGGCATATATACAAATATCCAAAAAGTCTTTACATACAGGGGAAAAGAAGAGATAAGCGTCACTGAAACAGCTCGGGGAACTCCTCCAACATGGTCTGCTCACGCTCCCATGAGAGCTCCTTGCGACCACAGTTGTCCCAACGGACCTTTACCATACGGATCGCCCTGTTCCGCAGCTGACGCACCTCAGCATCCTCGATGCTAACGGGCCTGACCGCCGTCGTAAGCCCGCTATCCACGGGCACCTGATCCGCCGCTACCACCTGCGTAGGCTCTTGCACTGCCTTCCGCAACACGGAGATGTGGAATACATCGTGTAGCCCGCTCAGTTCCGCCGATAGTGCAAGCCTATAAGCCGCCTCACCGACGCGCTCGATGATCTCAAACGGTCCAAGGTATCTCGGACTCAGCTTTTTCAAGCGTCGAATCCTGGATACACCCTTGAACGGCCTGATCTTCAAGTAAACCCAATTGCCAACGGCGAACTGGACGTCGCGGTGCTTCGCATTATAGTACTTCACCTGCCTATCCTGCGCAACCAAAAGCCTCTCCCGGATCAACCGTACCGTCGAAGTCGCCTCTTCGACGTCTTTCCTCTTGAAGAGCTTCGTCTCGCCCGTTTCCGCCCAAGCTAAGGGAGTGCGGCACTTCCTGCCATAGAGGGCCTCGAAAGGCGCCATCTGAATACTCGCCTGATAGCTGTTGTTGTACACGAACTCAACAAGAAAGAGGTGATCTTCCCACCCCTTGCCAAAATCCAGGACGCACATCCGGAGCATGTCTTCCATCGTCCTGTTGGTACGCTCAGTTTGGTCATCCATCTGAGGATGAAAGGCCGTGCTAAACTGCAGCTTCGTACCCAAAAGACGGTTGACTAGCCTCCAGTCGCTTGAAGTAAAGCGTCCATCACGATCACTGACGATGCTACGGGGCACACCGTGCAGTCGCACTATAGTATCAACATACAACTTCGCCAATTTCTCCACCGAGTCATCCCTCCGGTTGGGGATAAAGTGCGCCACCTTCGTCAGCCGGTCTACAACTACCCAGGTGGCATCATTCCCGCGCTGCGATCTCGGCAGCCCATGCACGAAATCCATGGAAATGTCATCAAACTTCCACTCCGGAACAGGCAATGACTGCAAAAAGCCACCGGACTTCTGACATTCCGCCTTCACTAGCGCACAAGTGTGGCACTTGGCCACGTAGTGAGCGATGTCCCTCTTCATACCTGGCCACCAGAAAAGGACCTTCATGTCCTTGTACATCTTCGTGCTCCCCGGATGAACTAAATACCTGGTATGATGCGCCTCGTACATCAACTCATCGCGCAGCTCACCCACCTTGGGGACGCACAAACGGTCGCCTCTCCACAGCAATCCGTCTCGAACCTGAAACTGGGCATCTGGCCAACCACCAGCATCCTCCGTGTAGCGCTTCAAACTCAGATCGAGTTCAAAAGCCTGGCGGACTCTCTCTGCGAGGTCGTACTGCACCTGAAACCAACTCAAACAGGCACCGGCACTGCACCTCTTCTCTACGCAGGAAATATCCAAGGCCTCCAGGTCACGTATCAGGTGCTCATCATGCATCTGAATCCAGTTGGCCTGCGCTGGAGCCCTGCGACTGAGTGCATCCGCAACAACATTCCCCTTCCCGGGAGTGTAGTGGATCTCGAAGGTGAAGTCCCCCAGGAACTCCATCCACCTCTGTTGCCGAATATTCAGCCATTTCTGCGTCAGAAGGTACTTCAGGCTCTTATGGTCCGTGAAGATGTTGATCTTCAAGCCATACACATAATGTCGCCATAGCTTCAGGGCAAATATCACGGCCGCCAACTCCAAATCGTGGACCGGATAGTTCCGCTCGTGCACCTTCAGCTGGCGAGAGCCATACGCTATAACCTTGCCATGCTGCTGCAGAACGCAGCCAAGGCCGCTTCCAGAAGCGTCGGTGTAGATCTCGTAGCCCTCCGTGCCGCAAGGCAAACATAAGATCGGAGCCGTCGTAAGCCGCCGCTTCAACTCCTCGAAAGCCTGCGCACACGCGGGCGTCCAAATGAACTCCTGCATCTTCCGTGTCAGCGTCGTAAGAGGCAGCGCGATCCGCGAGAAGTTCTCCACGGAGCGCCTGTAATAGCCGGCCAGCCCGAGAAAGCTACAGACCTCCGCTACAGTAGAAAGAACAGGCCACTCCCTAATGGCCGAAACCTTCACCGGATCTACCGCCACACCCGAACCACTAACCATATGGCCCAAGAACGCCACGGAAGGAAGCCAGAACTCGCACTTCGAGGACTCGGCATACAACTGGTTCCTCCTCAGAACCTCCAACACTACTCGCAGGTGATCACCGTGCTCCTCCTCGGACTGAGAGTAGACTAGTATGTCATCCAGGAAGACGACCACAAACCGCTCGAGGTACTCTCGGAAAGTCCGGTGCATCAAGTCCATAAACACCGAAGGCGCATTAGACAGCCCAAACGGCATCACGGTGAACTCATACTGCCCGTACCTCGTACTAAAGGCAGTCTTCGGGATATCGCACTCCCTGATCCGCACCTGATAATAGCCGGACTTCAAGTCCAGCTTCGAGTATACTGTCGAACCAATGAGCTGGTCGAACAAATCATCTATCCTCGGAAGTGGATACTTGTTCTTCTCCGTCAGCTTGTTCAGCTCCCAATAGTCGATGCAAAGCCGCAGGCTACCGTCCTTCTTTTTGACAAAAAGGACCGGTGCACTCCAAGGTGAGGAACTCGGACGCACGTAGCCCTGCTCAAGCAACTCCTGCAACTGCAGCTTCAACTCCGCCAACTCTTTCGGAGCCATATGATACGGCGAGCGGGCCACAGGCTTAGCGCCTGGCACCAACTCAATCGTGAAATCTATCTCCCGCTGCGGTGGAGCACCGGGGAGCTCGCTCGGGAACACATCGGGGAACTCTGGTACTACCGGAACATCCGCTAGGCTGGGCCTCGGCGTTGAAGCCTCCACAAGAGCAAAGAATAACTCTGCTCCCTGTGGCACTGCCTTGGACACCTGGAGAGCAGACATCAGCGTCTTGCTCGATCCACGCATGCCCGCAAAGACCGTCTCCCGATCGGCACCCTGCCCAAACCTCACCTCCTTGGTGGTGCAATCGATACACGCACGTTGTTCCGACAGCCAGTCCATACCGAAGATAACATCGAACTCAGCCAGGGGGAGTAACGATGCCTTCAGGTCATACTCCCGACTACCAACTAGAACCTTTTCGCAGCAACTCCTCTAAACACGCATCGAATATCCATTCGGCAGTAGGACCTCCAGTCCATCTGCAGAAGCAATCGACGGCGCACCAATACGTTGGACGAAGTCCGACGATAAGAAGGAGTGTGAAGTCCCAGTATCGAAAAGCGCTCTCGCAGGGACGCCTAAAACATTTACATAGCCTACGCCGCCAACGAGTTAGCATGAACATTAAAACAGGTGTATAAAACAGTAAAGACTGTATCTTAAATTATACCTGTCACGACGTCCTTGGCTTTGATAGCCTCCTGCTGATCGAGACTAAAAACTCTGGGCTGCGGGGGAGCCATACGGGAAGCAGTGGACTCAGCTGCCTTCCCCTTCTCAGAATAAGCTGGCCCCGCCTTCTTCTCTGGCCTTGGAAGCCCACTGCGGCAATCCCGCGAGAAATGGCCAGGCTAGCCACAAGTGAAACAAATAAGAGGGCCATGTCCAGATGACGCGCCCGAAGCAGAGGGAGCTGGCCCAGATACTCGAGCCTTCTTCCAGCGACTCAACCTCCGCAACTTTGCCGCACTCGGCGCTTTGCCCTCCTGCACTGCCTCGACCACAACCGCCTTGCCCTTTTCCCTGAGCATGTCCTGCTCAAGGGCTCGGGCTGAACCAACGAGGGTCGTGAAACCCTGCGTCAACGACCCTGTTAGAAGATGCCGCAACTCAGTACGCAAACCTCCATAAAACCTGTTCACCCTTTCTCCTCATCATCGAAAGAAGTTCCAGCATAGCGCCCGAGGCGGGTGAACTCATGCAAGTAGTCATCAACCAGTCTACCACCCTGTGTTAGGGCCAAGAACTGGTTCTCCATCGCGATCTGCTGCGACTGAGGCACATACCTTGCGAGGAAGATTCTCGAGAACTCTTCCATCGTCACATCAACCAGTCGCCTTCCCGCGAACTGGCGCCTCTCGACCTCATCCCACCACCGCCTAGCTTCCTTTTCTAGCAAGAAAGAAGCAAAGGTCACCTTCTGCGCTTCCTCCGACTGTGTCGCTGTCAGAATTCGCTTCACATGCGACAACCAGTCTTCGGCCTCAGCTGGGGATTCAACCCCGGTAAACGGAGGAGGTCGAAATCCCAGAAAATGCTTCAGCTGCTGCTCAGGAGCACGCCTCACTGGGACTTGCCCCACTCTTAGTGGCTCAGGGGCCACCTCTTGCACTGGCGGTTGGCCTTGCCTTTCAAGCTGGCCATTCAACGCAGCTAGAACGGCTTCAGTAACTAGCCGAACCAACTCAGCAGACGGAGCTGTAGGGGCCTCAGCAGACCCACTACTCTCATGCACATCACAGGGACGCGACGGTCCCGCTGCACTTCGAGTGCCCTACACAAGTGCAACACACAGTTAGGCGACAGCACAGTCGCAACTAACAACAAAAGGAACACTCAGGTTCCAAAATCATGCAATTATTGTTGGTTTGTTGTTGCATTTTATTCCTAAGTGGACATTTTTGGGTTTATTTTACGTCTCAACGGTAGCGCACACACGTGCTCACCACCCCTTAAAAGAATTCGTCCACGAATTCCTTAGAAGGATACGGAACCCTATTAGCTGATACCAATTTGTAACACCCCCATCCGTTTGAAAGCATATAGCAGAAGGTCCGGCCGGGGCCCCACGCCATATACTATAAAACAAATGGGAACGTCACTTAATGGAATAACAACGACACTATACCACGAAGCCTAACTCAGAGCATTTTATGCGGAAGTAAAAGAGAGAGAGACAGAATTATAAACCACAAGACCCGAACTCGGGTATGTCCACTTCTATTAACTTGGAATAAAATGTTTTACAACACAAAAGAGGCACGACGGCCTTACAGTTTACCAACATCGGCGCGCAGGCCGGCCATACATGAAAAACAGAAGGAACATCAAAGGCCTTCAAGGGCTGCAGCAGCGCAGGGGCTTCAGCCCGCCAAGTTCCCGCTCGGTCCAGCACCTGTACAACAAGCCCACCAAAAACGGTGGCAAAACAGGGTAACGGTCAGCTAAAGCTGACCAATTTATAACGACCCCACCCCTTCGAGGGGGTGGCAGTGCTAACCGTCCCTGCAAAATAGTCTCAACAGCATATACATATCTAAGAGTGCGACTAGACGAGCCCACAACATTTCATACATATGCAACAACACAAACGTGGGAATGGCCTCCACGTCTCGTGCACTCAGGCACTCTTTGGTGTACTACGCCTTCCACCACCATCCACTCTTGATGGTTTTGCCCTTCGAGGCTAAAGTCGGCGGCCCGAATACCAGGGCTCCCCCGTGCTTTAATTGTGAACTTACGCAGTCCGAAGACTCTTCCCCATCGCCTCCCGACATGCTATTCGAGCCTTACTAATTAGGTGCTGCAATGGTTCGGGTGCAGGTACGCCAAATGCCCGTTGTTCACACACTCGTTGTACGACACGAAATGCGGGTATGGCGTCCCCTCAGCCCAGGTATTCTCAATTAGCTGGCTCCACGGGCCGCTAAGTCATCCACCAGGACACCCTTACGGGTCGGGCATGCCGACCACAGGTCCCCTCAACAGGTGGGCACAACAAACATCACCAGACCCATGTCTGGGAGCTGTCGCATGGGCGACAGTCACTGTCGCCTAGCGACAGTGGACAACATTCCACTTTTAGTTTCCAGCTGTGGGTGCTTCCCGGGGCACACCCCCAGGCGTTGTTGCGCATGCAGTAGCACTTCCACTGCCTCAGAACACCAAACAGTCACCAGAACCAATTCCGGGAGCTGTCGCCGGGGCGACAGTCACTGTCGCCTGGCGACAGTGAGCATAACTCATTTTCTGCATCCAACTTCGGGTGCTTCCCGAGGCACACCCCCAGGCGTTGCTGCGCATGCAGTAGCACTCTCTAGTCCTACGAAGCAGGATAACAACACGGGGTTTTCCCCGAGCACGCACAATACCACAAGGCATCACCAATCCGGACGAACCGTCTCGGATGGGCTTCACACAGCGCGCCTACGTCCGTATTACGCACGGACTCTATATGTATGCAAGCTTTGATGGGGATAGCACAAATCGACCCGTCGGAGGCCACGACCTCTCCCTTTTGGGTAGGTGCCTCAACAATGCATGGGAAAGGACTAGAACATGTCCAAATGGGGTTAGAAGAGTTCGTTACCCTTAAACGCCGCTTTGAGCCCATGGCTCGACTTTTGGCACGGATGGAAAGGAGCGCCTTGCCCTCCTCTACGCGTAGCCACCAACGTTGAAGGGATTGGATGAGTGTAGCTCCTCCAAACCCAAGATCCAAGCTAGGGTTCACTATTCATTCTTCTTCTCCAAGCTCTCCCTCTCTCTCTCTCTCTTTCTCTCTCCTCCTTAAACACTTAAGGAAATAATGAGAAAGAAGGGGGATTTCGGCCTTCTATGCTGCCACTGAGCCCCCCCCCCCCCCCCCAAGCCAAAACCAACCCCCAAAGTCAAAGTGCAATCAATGCCCTTGATTTCGGCCACAAAGTCCAACTTTGAGCTGTCGCCGGGCGACAACCACTGTCGCCTGGGCGACAGCGTTAAGAACCGACTTTGACCAGTCAGCCACACTGCTGCATGACCCCAGTCACCTTGTGACCAGCGTTAGCCGCTACCCGACAACTCTATCGCCGGGCGACAGCCACTGTCGCCCGGGCGACAGCGCTAAAAACTCCAGAAATTTACCTGCCTGAATTGGGGTCTTACATTGGACACCATTCAGGAGATGCTGGCCGGCATCGGCTGCCCGATCGGCAAGGCAGTATTTTTGGCAGTGTCAGCTCTTGAGGCACATGCCAAGAGGTGGTGGAAGTCGCTATTGGAGACCACTTTCAGAGATAGGGAGTACTCAGATATCTCTTGGGACGACTTTAGTACCACATTCCTGGAGCACTTCATATCCAGCATGGACAGGGATGAGCTGGAGGAGAGGTTTCTACGCCTCACTCAGGGGACACGCTTGGTGATTGAGTACCAGAGAGAGTTTTCCCATTTAGCCAGGTTTGCGAGGTCCCATGCCCCAGATGATCGTGCCCTTGCGAAGAGATTCTACAAGGGACTTTGAGACCCGATGAGGCAGGCACTCTTGTTTGTTTCTGAGGGCAGCCTGACTCAGATCATCGAGACAGCGAAGAAGCTAGAGGCAGATCAGATCGGTGTGCAGGGCAGAGTGAAGAGGCCAGCTGAGGCCATGTATCGGGGGGAGAGCAGCAGAGGCTCACAGCGGGGCAGAGTCATGAGGCACCGAAGGGGTGGGGGACGTCCTCGTCCTCAGATTGCACCAGTACAGCAGCATCCCCAGCCCTTACTAGCCCCATAGCCTCTACGTACCTGGGGGACCCAGAGATTTGATGACCGGGGACGCGCTCCAGTGGCGTGCTTTGAGTGCAACCAGCCAGGTCACGTCAGGGCCCACTGCCCTCGACGATTCCCTCCACCTCCCCCTCCACCACCACCAGCACCTCCGGCAGCCCCTCCAGCACAGCGGGGCCGAGGCCGAGGACGGGGTAGAGGCAGGGGAAATCACGGCAGAGGTAGGCATCAGGAGCAGTCTTATGCCTTAGATCTTGCACAGCCGAGGAACCCGGAGGAGGTTATTGCAGGTAATTTAATGCTTTCAGTACTTTGATTTAATACTGCTTAAATTTACCTGCATTTTCAACCTTGTAGCTTAGAAAATTAAACAAACAACCCAATTTCCCAGGCATTATAGTGGTGTGTGGCAAGCCCGCCCACACCCTATTCGATACTGGTGCCTCACATAACTTTGTCTCCGAAGACTTTGTTAATGGCTTGGAGCAGATCCACTATTACACGGGACCCATCAGGAGGGTGCGCCTCCCCAATGGATCAGAGATCGAGACGGCGGCCAAGTGCACCTTGAAGGTGACCATCGACGACCTAACGCTCGATGCTCCAGCTTCGGTGCTGAAGCTCGCGGACTTTGACCTTACCTTGGGCATGACGTGGCTCGCGGGGAACCACGCCCAGATAGACTGCCAAGCAAAGAGAGTGGTGGTGCGGCACGATACCACCTCCGCGACGTTCGAAGGTATTGAGCCGATCTCCCGCTCTTCTTTATCTTCTGTCCAGGTAGTCAAGGCCCACGAGCAAGGCGATGAGGTTTATCTTGTGTGCTTCGAGATGGCGGAGGTGGAGGCCTCCTTATCAGACATTCCTATAGTATGGGACTTCTCCGACGTATTCCCAGAGAAGTTGCCCGGACTGTCGCCGCATCGAGAGATAGATTTTCTGATTCAGCTGGTGTCGGGAGCGAGGCCCGTGTCTCGGGCACCGTACCGCATGGCACCCAAGGAGCTGGCAGAGTTTAGGGTGCAGTTGAAAGAGCTGGTAGATGCGGGTTTCGTCAGGCCGAGCTCTTCACCTTGGGGAGCGCCGGTGTTATTTGTGAAGAAGAAGGATGGGACGCTCAGATTGTGTATAGATTATCAGGAGCTCAACAGACTGACGGTGCGAAACACCTATCCGTTACCAAGGATTGATGAGCTCTTCGATCAGTTGCAGGGAGCCCACTGGTTATCCAAGCTTGACTTGAGATCATGGTACTATCAGCTACGGATCCGAGAGGAGGACATACCGAAGACAACTTTCAGTTCCCGGTATGGATTTTATGAGTTCACGGTGATGCCCTTCGGGCTCACTAATGCCCCCTCAGCTTTCATGAGCATGATGAACAGGGTGTTCGAGGCCTTTCTTGACATCTTCATTATCGTGTTCATCGACGACATTCTAGTATATTCCAGGACGGAGGAGGAGCATGCTGGGCATCTGGCCCTAGTATTGAGGAAGCTGAGAGAACACCAGATGTATGCGAAGTTCTCCAAGTGTCAGTTTTGGCTAAGGGAGGTGGCTTTTCTGGGGCATATCATCAGTGGAGCAGGTCTGGCAGTGGATCCGGCCAAGGTGCGGGCCGTTCAGGAGTGGCCTCGACTGCAGTCAGCTTCAGATGTGCGGAGCTTTCTAGGATTGGCGGGCTATTACCGGATGTTTGTGGAGGGGTTCTCCAGGATTGCCCTTCCGCTCACTTCTTTGACCAAGAAGGATGCCCCATTCGTCTGGTCTCCGCAGTGTGAGGCGGCCTACTTGGACCTGAAGGGCCGACTCACCTCTTCCCCCATCCTTGCACTTCCATCTGGGAAGGAAGGATTTCAGGTTTATACAGGCGCATCATTTCAGGGGTTGGGAGCAGTGTTGATGTAGCATGGTCACGTGATCGCATACGCTTCCCGTCAGTTGAAGGTTCACGAGAGGAACTACCCAGTGCATGACCTCGAGCTCGGAGCGGTCATCTTTGCCTTGAAGACCTGGAGGAACTACCTTTATGGGGTTCATTGTGAGATCTTCTCAGACCACAAGAACCTCAAGTATATTGATACGCAGAAGGACTTGAACCTACGTCAGCGGAGGTGGTTAGAGTTCTTATGCGACTACACGTACACATTGCATTACCATCCAGGCAAGGCCATCATTGTAGCGGGTGCTTTGAGCAGGAGAGGAGGTGCACCAGGGGCAGAGAGCCGTGTGACGGCTATGGAATTGATTCAGTCTTTGGAGGGCATGCACATCACAGTTGTATCCAGGGCCGACCCCGAGACGTACATGGAGTATCTAGCGTCCTTGAATATTGTCTGCGATATTCAGGACCGCATTCGGGAGGCACAGTTGCAGGACCCTGCCTTGGAGCCAGTATTCAGATCGTTGGTGGACGGCATGGCAGGGGACTATACGTTGAGAGATGATCTTATTCACCATCGAGACCGAGTCTACATCCCAGCTGGAGGAGGTATTAGAGAGGTGGTGCTTAGGGAGGCTCATTGCTCCCAGTACTCAGTGCATCCAGGGATCACGAAGATGGCAGCAGACCTTCAGAAGGTTATGTTTTGGCCAGGGATGAAGATAGATATTATACAGTATGTGACGCACTGCGAGGGATGCCAGCGAGTGAAGGCGGAGTGCAGGAGCCCAGGAGGAATGTTGCAGCCCTTACCAGTACCTGAGTGGAAGTTTGAGGACATATCGATGGATTTTGTGCATGGTCTACCTCGCTCCCGCTCTGGGAATGACTCGATATGGGTGATAGTGGACATGCTGACGAAGGTAGCTCGGTTTATTCTGGTACAAAAGTAGGGGCCAGTCGGTGACCTAGTCAGGGTGTTTGTGGAGCAGGTGGTCAGATATCACGGGGTGCCCAAGACGATTGTTTCAGATAGAGACAGACGCTTCACTTCGAGGGAGTGGAAGGCGGTCCAGGCTTACTTGGGATCCCGGTTGACATTTAGCACGACGTTCCATCCACAGACTGACGGTCAGACTGAGCGCACCAACCGGACTATGGAGGACCTACTGCGTTTGTGCATCCTAGATACGGGCAAGCCCTGGGAGAGACTGTTGCCTTTGATAGAGTTTTCCTATAACAACAGTCACCAGGCTAGCATTGGGATGGCACCTTATGCCGCATTGTATGGGAGGAAGTGCCGCACACCACTTTCCTGGATCCAGAACGAGGACCCGAGGTCGTTGGGTTCAGATTACATTGAGGAGACGGATGCGCAGGTGAGACTGATCAGGGAGCAGATGCTGGAGGCCCAGAGCAGACAGGCGAAGTACTATGATGCGAGGCATCGCATGGTAGAGTTCCAGGTGGGGGAGCGTGTGTTCTTGAAGATTCGTCCTATGCACGGGGTTTCTCGAGTGCGATGGCACAAGAAGCTCAGTCCTCGGTACGTGGGGCCTTATTTGATCCTGGAGCGGATCGGTCCTTTGGCGTACAGACTGGAGCTACCGCCAGAGTTGGAGAACCTGCATGACGTATTCCCCGTCTCTTCGCTTCGGAGAGCCCTGCTTCGTCCTGAGCAGCATGTTACATCTACTTCAGGCCCGGTGGCGCCCGATCGGTCAGTCCTACTCGAGCCCATCCGGATCGACGATACGGAGGTCCGAGTCCTGCGGCGGAAGAGTGTACCGTTGGTGAAGGTGTTGTGGTCCAACCACGGGCGAGAGAAGCACACTTGGGAGCCCATGGACCTCATGCAACAACGCTACCCGAAACTCTTCACTTCAGGTACAACCTAAACCTCCTTGCAAATTTCTTTTACCTTATATTGCGCAGAACCCGTAGGCCCGATCTTAAATTTCGGGGATGAAATATTTTTTTTATTAGGATTTGTAACATCCCCAATCCTTCTAGACCCATTGGAAATGTTAGGGCATATGGGTGAGGTGAGTGGCCACAAGGGCCTTAGGCTAGGGTTGAAATTTCTAAGTGCACACTAAAGCTCAAAAACTAACCTAACCCTAAGCCCCTCAACTAGGTCAATTGACCCTCAATTGCCCAAGTTGACCTCACTTATGATGCCCTAACCACCAAGGGAGACCTATAGGATGAGAAGTGCACTTGGGTGGGACCCAATTGCATGAAATTGACCAAAGTCAACAATAGGTCAACATTAACCAAATTAAGTCAATTAGGGTTCAATTGACCCAACATGTTCAAATTGACCTTACCACACCACTCTAAACACTTTAAGGAACTCATTGGACCCAAAAACCCCATCACTTGGTCAACCAATTGACCAATTTGACCAAAGTCAACTTTAGCTTAATTTAGGTCAAAATCACACCTTAAGGCTAAATTAGCCCAATTGGGGCCCCACCATGGACCAACCAATGTTGGGTGAGTTTAAGGGACCCATGACCCCCAAGTGGGGTCAACCCCCTCACCTTGGTTGACCAAAGTCAACCATGGTCAACATAGCCAATTAAAGGGAATATCAAGCCTAAATTGAATGGAACCCCAACACCAATCAATTAACCATTAATCATGGACTTAGACCTTGCCCATATCAGCCCTAGACTGAACCCTAGCATTGAGTTTGATTAGCCAAATGAGAGGGGGACAAAAAGGTGATTAAAAAAGCTAAAAGCATAAAGCAAAAGCCAAAAGCAAACACCCCTCCCTCTACACTCCATCTCCAATCAATCTAGGGGCCTTCCCTGATTGCTGTGGGTCTGAGCTTGACCCAGGTGGAAGCAATGGACCAGCTGGTGCAGGAGGGTGGCAGCCATGAGAGAACTGAGGAGGTCCAAGTTCAAAACCAACCAAAGAGACCTCCTCACTTCATTCCAGCCACGCCACTAGCTTCAGGAGGTCGAGAGCAGACGGGAACAACCCTTGGAGTGGAGCTTTAGCCGAGGAAACGAGATCGGGAGCGGGATCGCCGGAGCTAAGCTTTTCCATGGCAAACCACCGCCGGAGCCGCCGCCACGCGCCAGTAGTGGTTCGTTTCTCCTCCCCTCCCCCCATGCTAGCTTCTCATCACAAAACATTGAAGGATCGGGCTCAATTGAGCCCGAATCCACTCATCGATTTCATGAAAATCGGCTCAAATCAAGCCACCCAGGCTCGCCAGAAAACGCCTCCTCCGGCCGCCATGTCGCCGAGAGTTGTAGCCCCGACCACCACGAAGGTGGTGGTGGTGGTGGCCGGCCGTGGGGGCCACCAGGTGGTCGGGAAACGGAGGTGAAAGTCGGCCCAGCGCGGTTGAATCCCAGCCGTTGCCTGAGGAAGAAGACGAAGGCGTCGCCGTCTGATGTGCGCCAAGATTCTTGCAGAATCATTTCTTATGTATTTAATTAATTCATTGTATATGAATTTCTAGCTATATTATTCAGTCAACTTCAACATTTAATTAAGGCCTCTTAATGGCCGATTTAGAAAAAGTGCCCAACATGAAAGTTGTAGGCCTTGGTCTTAACTTTCATTAGGCCTTGAGTTTAGGTCATTTGGTGACCTTCAGATCCCTAGGGAGCTGCTTTACTAAGACTGGTCCTACACTAGGTCAGTCCATTAGAAAAATTACCTAGGTCAAACCCTTCGAGCTTTGGAGCTGTGCTTTTAACCATGTGTTGGTATACCCTAGGGACACCCCTGCCAAAGGGACAGCCCTTGGTGGACAATTTTACTTAGGGTTTTTGTGGTAGTTAGGATTTTTAAATTAAGTTGATTTTGGAGCATATGATGTCCAAATGACACCAAACATTGGTGGCACACTCTTTTGTACATGAGTAGTGCCTACCTAAAATTTCACTCCATTTGGAGTTGATTTGATATGGAAAATGGGAAACCCCAATGAGGACCTTTAAGGGTCATATTAGGGTTTGGGTCATTTTGAGGAGTTGAGTGTGTTAGCCTCCTCCCATCATGATGGTTATCTAGGTATGGATATACAAATGCATGTGACACACCCTAATGGTCCATTTGGAGCCATTAGGGTGGTGTGACCCAAAACCCTAAGGGTAAACCCTTAAGGGTACAAAGTGAGACTTGTGAAGGGCATGGGAGCAAATGTTCTTGCCTTGGCTCAGAACTTTCGAGATATGTTTGTAGGAGCATAAAATGACTTAGTTAATTTAATGAGAATTTTTAGAGGTATTTAAGTATTTTTCTTCCTAATAAATGGAATAGTCACCCTTTCCTTAATAAAATAAAATGCATGGTCATAGGACCTTGTATGGTGTTGAAACTCTATCAGTGGCTGATTAGGGATGAAAGTGGACTATAGTAATTTTTTTATGATTTATTGAAGTATTATTCCTTGTGTAGGAAATTTTAAGTACTTGCTAGCTTAAGGAAATTTAATTTTGAAAAATGCCAAATCATGGGGATAAATTGTGAAACTTGGTTATCTGTCATTCAATGCTGTTATAAGTCCATGATAATTATTTTGAAGCTTGTAGAATTATATTTCATGTACCTCATGTAGAAATTGGATTTTACAACCCTTGGGCATTAAATCTTTTTAAAATGTCAAATCATGGGGATTTGTCATGATACTTGGTGATCTGTAATTTTAGGTTAATATGTACCCATGATAATTGTTTGGAAGCTGGTAGAATTGTATTTCTTGTACCTCATGTAGAAATTGGTAATTGCTACCTTTGGATGTTTAATCATTTTAAAATATCAAATCACACGGTAATGACACAATAATTTGGCAGCGGACTCTAGGTACCCATATGGACACTTGGTAATTTTTGTAGAATTTTCAGAAGTGAAATACTATTTTTCCTAATCAAATGGCATTTTGGTAATTATACAATTATGAAGATATAGTAGGCCAAATGACATCCTAAGGTCATGATACTCAGTGAACCACAATGATATGGAATATTGTCTTACTGATAATTCTCATGTAGCATGAAGAATCATTTTGAGGGTAGTTCATGTGTAATGTGACTTAAGGCCTTAACTACTTAAAATCATATTAAATACCAATTTAATATGCAAAATTATGGAAATTGGATCATACCTTACTAAGGTCAGTGGGATCCTAGGATAATTATTAGAGACCTTGGTGCTGAGTTTTTAGAAGGGTTCCCTTATGGGGTTGATGGATAGTTCAACTTAGTGGTCTGCGTTTAGTAAAAACAGAATTTTGAGTTTTAGACAATTCAGACCCCTAAGTAGTGTTTAGGAGTTATTTACAATCAGTAAATGAGTTATAGTACACAATGATTCAAGGAGGGTCAATCCTAGGGTTAGTTGTGAGGTTGTGCTTGAATCAATGAAGGAGGAATGGAGGTATGTCCAACCCAATTGGGTCAGACGGGTATTGAGCTAAGTCATTCTAAGTATATGAATTAATGAGGGTGAGCCAAATGTTAATCACCAACTAAAGTAATTGTCTTAAGGAGGATGGTGGGGTTGAGCCCATTGATCCGTAGTACCGTTAGGGGCCCCTTACAGAGTACACCGCGGGAAGTCCAAGATTCACCCTAAATGCATCGCTAACTAAATTGTAGGCAAGAGTAACCTAATTGGATCATCAATCTAGTATGGATCTCCTTTGAGGAGGAGATGGGTTGGTTCAACTTGTGAGTTAGTCCCAGGGCCGGAAGCTCGGGTGGACATGTTAAACACCTGTTACTTAATCAAATAGTGGCGAGTCTTCGGTACTAGGCTAGTCGTGTCACCGACGATAGTACGTTGACTCAGGTGAGGGTGAGGTTAGAGGGCCGGTAGGTTTGTGTACCGCGGTCCGGAAGACAATCCCTAATAACCCACCACAACCTTAAAGTCTGGTGGATTCCAGCAAGAGTACGCAGGAGCTCCGTTGTTGTGTTCTTAGCGTTGAGGCGTACATGAGGTCTAGGCTTGGTAGTGACTATACCCGCCTAGGATGTGGAGTGCCCGATCCACTACCACCGTGAGCCACGACGGTCGGTACCCGAAAGGTTGGCTTCCTTTCAAACAAAATGGGAACTATGAAGGTCTATGTGCATAGAGTCGTGTGGGTGAGTTACATTGCATAAACACATTAACACATCATAACCCTAAACCCTAATATAAATTAGTATGGGCTCTTTTATATGATGGGTTACCTGGACATCTTAACCTATATGTCGTATGGGCGTTCATATAAGTTAAGGTACGAATCTGTGATGGTAGTTTAGTTTTACTTACCGCACTGCATTTTCTTTCTATTTACTGCTTACTTCATTGCTCTACTTTACTGCCTTATACTTGCACTATACTGCTAGCTAGATTTTACTGCTTTACTTATACCTGCTAGAGTAGTGCCATGTCACCATCTTCTTGTTTACCCCTTTGTTTGTCCTCCGCTTCTTCCTCCCGCTCGGTACCTAGGAGTCGTGGAAGGAGGCGAGGACAAAACGACTTAGTCTTTATGACTAACGGTCGGTGTGACCGCAGGAGTCTGAGGAGACGAAGTTGTCCCGCGTGCAGCAGGATGAGATGGCAGGACCTGAGCAGCAGATGAAGCGCACTACCACGATGCCACAGGCTGATGATTAGATAGTTAGACTTCCGCATTTTGAGAGCTTTTGTTGTAGACTTCCGCATGTTGTAGAGAGAGAGAGAGAGATAGTACATTATTTTGGATATGTATCGGGCATAAGCCCCTTTTTGCTTGTACTTCTCTTTTGGACTTTCTGTTTTCATTATATATATATGATGCTGTGATTGTGGACATGCCTTCCTTTTTGTACTTTCCTTTATGGCATATTTTACTTATGATCGTATAGCCGACAGGGTTGGTGCTGAGCGGTGTTAGCCAACCCGAGTGTTGGTGACACCGCAAGGCAGCGATTCTGGGCGAAGATCCACCTCAACCGTGCGATACGAGAGAGGTTTGAGTTTTCAAGTACCCGAACGGGTTTTGGATAAAGAGATCTTACAAATATGAGATTAGTTAACTGCACACGGTCACCTGCTTTGCAAAATGAAGAATTGTGAAATTTTAACAGAGAAAACCTATACTTACAGCACAAAAGGTACTGTCCAACTTAGTACCTGGGGCTGAATCCATGGGGGCTGACCTCTCTCCAGAGCTCACATCAAGAACATGCAGGAAATGTAAATGAAATCTCGCTTTTGATCATCATTAGAACCTTTGTGAAAAGGAAACCTCCATGCAAGCTTTTTCCTACAACAGAGCCGTACCATAACAGTTGAGAAATGCTAAATTAGATTAAGAATGGAAAATAGATAAAAATAAAGAGGTCCAGGGAACAAATATTAAAAGTTTACTCAAAACGAACAAATATTAGTTAAAAGAGATTAGTTATTATCAAGCCGGTAGATATAGCACTGTAATGTGCAAGGCTTCAACAGAGATTAATAATTCCTTCTTTGGAACTGGAAGACTACATACAAATCCTCATGACTGACTCAAAAATCATTAATTCTGCCAATTACTCTCAATATAACACAACTGGAAGAGTCATTTTACATCAGATCCTTTCAGTTGCCTCAGCCTCCCAAAAACTGATCAATATATGGAGGAATCAAAAGGCAAAACTAAATCATTGAGATGAGGATAATGATGGTGACGTTGATAATACTAGTTATTGTAAGATAAATAGTAGTCAATTTATATTCTACTTCACACCAAAAAAACTGAAGTTTGTGGTGCAAACATAGCACAACCAAGAACAAGAACACTATCATCAGTTGGTTACTTTTTCGATCATCATAGCTCCAACATCTAGAGGACAAATACTTATGTAAGGACTTCTGCTATGTCTCCGATGAGATCTACCAAACAATTGTCTATTTAATTCCCTGACAATGACATGATCATTCATCAAAACAAAAAGAAGAAACCAAACATGTACACAGGAAGTAAAATACCAACATGTTAATCTTCTTCAATGCGTGAAGGTACAAAAAAAGTTGTAATATTGAAGAGCATGCATGTCATCCGAATCAAATACTTGAGCTAATTGAAGTCTCAGGGGTCCTAAACCCATCTATTTGATATATATATATATATTTAGTACCTGGGGCTGAATCCACAAAGGTACTGTCCAACTTAGTACCTGTTGAAACCGAGACTTGCGAACAAGACTTAGTCTCTGTGGAGTTCGGGGCCCTCAGCTAGCCGAGGGGCGACCAATCCTTACTCCTCCCAAGGGAGAGCTCTAGGTTGAAGGTGTTGGAACTAGGGACTGGACCAAGGGCTTAGTGGGGAGGTCCCGCCACATACCCGGAAGCCCCTTAGGAACTTCCCCTCCCAAGCCACTACTAAGCTTGGGCACCACTTGAGGCTCTCCTCACCCACTAGAGAGAGAAAGTGGGGGGAGAGAGAGAGAGGGAGAGCTGGCCTGGAATGAGCTCCTTCCAAATGGTGCCCCCTTGGTCCTATTTATAGGATTTCTGATTTGGGCTGCGAATAACCAAAAACTGCCTGCGAAGTTACCAAAATGCCCCCGGATTTGGCCTGCAGATAGCCAAATCCCGCTGTTCTGGAATGCTAAACGCAGACCGACCCCTCCCCCCAGAACTGGGCGAGAGGGGGTACCTCGCGGGTCTCGGCGAGCACCCTGCTGGTCTCGGCGAGCCCCCTAACTGGGGTACCTCGCGGGTCTCGGCGAGCACCCTGCTGGTCTCGGCGAGCCCCCTAACTGGGGTACCTCGCGGGTCTCGGTGAGCACCCTAACTGGTCTCGGCGAGCCCCCTAACTGGGGAACCTCGCGGGTCTCGGCGAGCACCCTGCTGGTCTCAGCGAGCCCCCTAACTGGGGTACCTCGTGGGTCTCGGCGAGCCCCCTAACTGGGGTACCTCGCGGGTCTCGGCGAGCACCCTGACTGGTCTCGGCGAGCCCCCTAACTGGGGTACCTCGCGGGTCTCGGCGAACACCCTGCTGGTCTCGGCGAGCCCCCTAACTGGGGTACCTCGCGGGTCTCGGCGAGCCCCCTAACTGGGATACCTCGCGGGTCTCGGCGAGCACCCTGCTGGTCTCGGCGAGCCCCCTAACTGGGGTACCTCGCGGGTCTCGGCGAGCACCCTGTTGGTCTCGGCGAGCCCCCTAACTGGGGTACCTCACGGGACTCGGCGAGCACCCTGCTGGTCTCGGCGAGCCCCCTAACTGGGGTACCTCGCGGGTCTCGGCGAGCACCCTGTTGGTCTCGGCGAGCCCCCTAACTGGGGTACCTCGCGGAGAAATGATACTCTGAAATGCCTCTTGGCTCAAGAACCTACTCGGCGAATACAGGGTTGTACACAATCCCCGCTCTTTTCGAGCGAGGTACACGCTCGGAAAGAAACGTCCAACCCTGCATATTCGACGAGTGTCGCTGGGAATCCGGCTAACAGTGTTATCACGGAAAAAACACATAGCCTCCCCGAGAGTTCCTCCAACCTTGCCGGCTAGCGAGAGCCCGGCCAACAGAGCCACCTTGGGGGAAAAACGCTTAGCCTCCCCGAGAGGTCTTCCAACTCTGCCGGCTAGTGAGGGCCCAGCTATTGAGACCACCTCGGGGAAAAATAATTAGCCTCCCCGAGAGGTCTTCCAACTATGCCAGCTAGTGAGAGCCCGGCTAGCGAGACCACCTCGGGGGAAAACACTTAGCCTCCCCGAGAGGTCTTCCAACTATGTCGGCTAGTGAGAGCCCGGCTAGCGAGACCACCTTGGGGAAAAAATACTTAGCCTCCCCGAGAGGTCTTCCGACTCTGCCGGCTAGTGAGAGCCCGGCTAGCGAGACCACCTCGGGGGAAAAACACTTAGCCTCCCCGAGAGGTCTTCCGACTCTGCCGGCCAGTGAGAGCCCGGCTAGCGAGACCACCTCGGGGGAAAAACACTTAGCCTCCCCGAGAGGTCTTCCGACTCTGCCGGCTAGTGATAGCCCGGCTAGCGAGACCACTTCGGGGGAAAATACATAGCCTCCCCGAGAGGTCTTCCAACCCTGCTGGCTAGTGAGAGCCCGGCTAGCGAGACCACTTCGGGGGAAAAACTCTTAGCCTCCCCGAGAGATCTTCCAACTCTGCCGGCTAGTGAGGGCCCGGCTAGCGAGACCACCTCGGGGGAAAACACTTAGCCTCCCCGAGTGGTCTTCCAACTATGCCGGCTAGTGAGAGCTCGGCTAGCGAGACCACCTTGGGGGAAAAATACTTAGCCTCCCCGAGAGGTCTTCCGACTCTGCCGGCTAGTGAGAGCCCGGCTAGCGAGACCACTTCGGGGGAAAAACTCTTAGCCTCCCCGAGAGGTCTTCCAACTCTGCCGGCTAGTGAGGGCCCGGCTAGCGAGACCACCTCGGGGGAAAACACTTAGCCTCCCCGAGTGGTCTTCCAACTATGCTGGCTAGTGAGAGCCCGGCTAGCGAGACCACCTTGGGGGAAAAATACTTAGCCTCCCCGAGAGGTCTTCCGACTCTGCCGGCTAGTGAGAGCCCGGCTAGCGAGACCACCTCGGGGGAAAACACGAGAATTTTCGGCCACTGGGCGGTTCCTGACCCTGCCAGCTAGGTGGGAACCTGGTCAGCAGGTCAGCATCGGGACTAAGTACTTGGGACTTTCCTGCCACCGAGCGATCCTCGGACCTGCCAGCTTGGTGGGAGCCTGGTCAGCGGGTCTGCTCGGAGCCAACTTTGGAAAACTTAGAACATGCCACCGAGTGAGCCTTCGGGCCTGCCAGCTAGATGTGAGCCTTGTCAGCGGGTCTGCTCGGAGCCAACCTTGGAAAACTTAGAACCTGCCACCGAGTGAGCCTTCGGACCTGCCAGCTAGATGAGAGCCTGGTCAGCGGGTCTGCTCGGGGCCTTAGCCAACATGAATCACACCTTGCCAGCCTCTCTAGAGATCAACCTGAACCCCCCGTCCAGATGAGAGCCCGGGAGCGGAATCGATCTGGGGCATTCCATCACCAACATATATCACACCTTGCCAGCCTCTCCAGAGATCAACCTGAACCCCCCGTCTAGATGAGAGCCCGGGAGCGGAATCGATCTGGGGCATTCCAGCACCAACATATATCACACCTTGCCAGCCTCTCCAGAGATCAACCTGAACCCCCCGTCTAGATGAGAGCCCGAGAGCGGAATCGATCTGGGGCATTCCAGCACCAACATATATCACACCTTGCCAGCCTCTCCAGAGATCAACCTGAACCCCCCGTCTAGATGAGAGCCCGGGAGCGGAATCGATCTGGGGCATTCCAGCACCAACATATATCACACCTTGCCAGCCTCTCCAGAGATCAACCTGAACCCCCCGTCTAGATGAGAGCCCGGGAGCGGAATCGATCTGGGGCATTCCAGCACCAACATATATCACACCTTGCCAGCCTCTCCAGAGATCAACCTGAACCCCCCGTCTAGATGAGAGCCCGGGAGCGGAATCGATCTGGGGCATTCCAGCACCAACATATATCACACCTTGCCAGCCTCTCCAGAGATCAACCTGAACCCCCCGTCTAGATGAGAGCCCAGGAGCGGAATCGATCTGGGGCATTCCAGCACCAACATATATCACACCTTGCCAGCCTCTCCAGAGATCAACCTGAACCCCCCGTCTAGATGAGAGCCCGGGAGCGGAATCGATCTGGGGCATTCCAGCACCAACATATATCACACCTTGCCAGACTCTCCAGAGATCAACCTGAACCCCCCGTCTAGATGAGAGCCCGGGAGCGGAATCGATCTGGGGCATTCCAGCACCAACATATATCACACCTTGCCAGCCTCTCCAGAGATCAACCTGAACCCCCCCCCCCCCCCCCCCCCCCCGTCTAGATGAGAGCCCGGGAGCGGAATCGATCTGGGGCATTCCAGCACCAACATATATCACACCTTGCCAGCCTCTCCAGAGATCAACCTGAACCCCCCGTCTAGATGAGAGCCCGGGAGCGGAATCGATCTGGGACATTCCAGCACCAACATATATCACACCTTGTTAGTCATAATAGTGCATGCGAGAAAAATAACCTAAGTAAGAAAACAAACCATCGCATTACGTGGAGTTACTGGTACAAGCGTTTTTGGTCGCCACCACTTAGCTCGGGATATCCTTTCTTTGCCTCCAACGTCCTAGGGTCCGTCCTCCTCGACCCCCTTCGGCCAGTGTCGTTGTTGTATCGGAGCCATTGCCTCTCTTATTTCCAAAAACTCGGGGCAGGTGGATGTCGCGTGACCTTCCTCCTGGTGGAAATCACAGTAGGATAACTCCACCCTACCCCATCCTCTTCCTCTTCTTTCAGCTTTCTTGGCTCTCCTCCTTCCCACGCCCTTCGCCATAGCCTGCGGAGGCGGTGGAGGGGGTGGCCTTGGTCCCTGCTTCCACTTCGGGCAGCTGGATCTTTTCCTTTTATGGTTCCCCCTTCCCCCCCCCCCCCCCTCGTGGAGTCGGCTTGTTGGCAGCCGCGCCCGCCGGGCTATTGGATGGCCGCCTACAGGGGTGGTCTCGGCCACCACCCTTCACTCGATTTCTTTTGGGGTGGGGCGAGTGGGGGCCGGATGCCTCCCCGCTCGCCCCCTTTCAGGACGGGGCTAGAAGGCCCAGGGCGAGCTGGGAGGGCGCCTCCCTCCTGAGCTCGCCCCCTTGGAACAGAGGCGGGGCGAGCTGGGAGGGCGGCCCCCTCCTGAGCTCGCCCCCTTGGAACAGGGGCGGGGCGAGCTGGGGGGGGGGGGGGGGGGGGGCGGCCCCCTCCTGAGCTCGCCCCCTTGGAACAGGGGCGGGGCGAGCTGGGAGGGCGGCCCCCTCCTGAGCTCGCCCCCTTGGAACAGGGGCGGGGCGAGCTGGGGGGGGCGGCCCCCTCCTGAGCTCGCCCCCTTGGAACAGGGGCGGGGCGAGCTGGGGGGGGGGGGGGGGGGGGGGGGGGCGGCCCCCTCCTGAGCTCGCCCCCTTGCAGGGGTGGGGCGAGCTGGGATGGCGCCTCCCTCCTGAGCTCGCCCCCCATGGGGATGGGCGAGTGGGGGTATGACACCTCCCCACTCCCCCCCCCCCCCACCGGTACTTCCTTCCTAGACTGCTGGTCGAGAGTTCCCTCGTCCACCTGCTGGGGCGGGATCTCCGGACCATCTCTTCTTCTGCCTCCGACTATCATGGCGAAGGCAACCTTAAAGGTCTGCAGGACCTCTCGCTTGAAGTTTTTGAACATCTCTAACGTCACCCCAGTAACCGGGGGCTGCGAGTGACCCGGGTCGGAGCTTCCTCCACCTCCGTCCATGGAGCTCATCTTGAGAGTTTCTTGAATCGGTCACACTCCACGCTCACCGCACCATGTGTTGAAACCGAGACTTGCGAACAAGACTTAGTCTCTGTGGAGTTCGGGGCCCTCAGCTAGCCGAGGGGCGACCAATCCTTACTCCTCCCAAGGGAGAGCTCTAGGTTGAAGGTGTTGGAACTAGGGACTGGACCAAGGGCTTAGTGGGGAGGTCCCGCCACATACCCGGAAGCCCCTTAGGAACTTCCCCTCCCAAGCCACTACTAAGCTTGGGCACCACTTGAGGCTCTCCTCACCCACTAGAGAGAGAAAGTGGGGGGAGAGAGAGAGAGGGAGAGCTGGCCTGGAATGAGCTCCTTCCAAATGGTGCCCCCTTGGTCCTATTTATAGGATTTCTGATTTGGGCTGCGAATAACCAAAAACTGCCTGCGAAGTTACCAAAATGCCCCCGGATTTGGCCTGCAGATAGCCAAATCCCGCTGTTCTGGAACGCTAAACGCAAACCGACCCCTCCCCCCAGAACTGGGCGAGAGGGGGTACCTCGCGGGTCTCTGCGAGCACCCTGCTGGTCTCGGCGAGCCCCCTAACTGGGGTACCTCGCGGGTCTCGGCGAGCACCCTGCTGGTCTCGGCGAGCCCCCTAACTGGGGTACCTCGCGGGTCTCGGGAGCACCCTAACTGGTCTCGGCGAGCCCCCTAACTGGGGTACCTCGCGGGTCTCGGCGAGCACCCTGCTGGTCTCGGCGAGCCCCCTAACTGGGGTACCTCGCGGGTCTCGGCGAGCCCCCTAACTGGGGTACCTCGCGGGTCTCGGCGAGCACCCTGACTGGTCTCGGCGAGCCCCCTAACTGGGGTACCTCGCGGGTCTCGGCGAGCACCCTGCTGGTCTCGGCGAGCCCCCTAACTGGGGTACCTCGTGGGTCTCGGCGAGCCCCCTAACTGGGATACCTCGCGGGTCTCGGCGAGCACCCTGCTGGTCTCGGCGAGCCCCCTAACTGGGGTACCTCGCGGGTCTCGGCGAGCACCCTGTTGGTCTCGGCGAGCCCCCTAACTGGGGTACCTCGCGGGTCTCGGCGAGCACCCTGCTGGTCTCGGCGAGCCCCCTAACTGGGGTACCTCGCGGGTCTCGGCGAGCACCCTGTTGGTCTCGGCGAGCACCCTGTTGGTCTCGGCGAGCCCCCTAACTGGGGTACCTCGCGGAGAAATGATACTCTGAAATGCCTCTTGGCTCAAGAACCTACTCGGCGAATACAGGGTTGTACAGTACCTGGGGCTGAATCCACACCAAGAACATGCAGGAAATGTAAATGAAGTCTCGCTTTTGAGGTAGAGTTCTTCTAATTAAGTTCTAATGAGCTGCTGCTGTCCCCTGTCATCCAGTCCTGCAGCGGGTTCTGCTGCTGTTGTCCCCTGTCATCCAGTCCTCAGCGGGCCAGTTTCAGCAAACTGAGTCTTGCATCCACCCAGCTATTTCCCCTGTAATCCAGTCCTGCAGGGGTCCTAACCCCATCTATTTGATATATATATTTAGTATTATTTACACAAATATCACACTCCAATCTTCTTTCATTCAAAGTTACCATAATATCCATAGACAAAAAATAACTTGATGATACTGATGTTTCCTGAAAGTAAAAGCTATTAAAACATATATATATATATATATATATATATATATATATATATATATATATATATATAAGATATTAAAACATCTTAATTATGAATCCTGCAAACAAGACATTACTCAAAATGAACATAAGATGAGCTGCTTGCATTCCTTGTTGTCCCATGTCCACTAACGACATCTCCTGGAGATTGGACCCCTGCAGCCAATCCAGCAGAATAGAGTCTGAATCAAGACCAGGAATGACACGTTGGAGGTTGATTAAGACTGTTGAAAGAATCTCCTACGTCAATTCATCCTTAACCCTTGCTGTGATAGACTTCACAAGCTCTACCGGAACTTTAACATGGATGCCATCAACCAATGTACTACTATTACTTGATGATGATGCCTTAAGATCAGATTTAGTGACACCCTTTCCTACTAGCCTAACACGACCCGTATGTTCCTTCGGCATCACAAGATTGAACGGATCACTTGTTCCCTGTTGCGTTTGCAATTGCTCCATTTCTGCCTGTATTACAACTTAGACATTTTAGTAATTACTAAAACAAAAACCAAAGACTAAAGCAAGATAGCTTGCATAATTACAATTTTTCTTTGGGTATATTCGAAGGATTTTTTGTACTCTCGGATAACAACTCTTTTGCGGGTCTCGGTAAACATCTGCACTGTCGTGGGAGGTTCTTTTTTTGGATCAGCCTTTTGCTGTAAATGGAAACAGAACCAAACATAAGAATGAGGTTGGAGAAGTTGAGATTAGGAACAATCACTAACATAAGAATGAGGTTGCTATATTCTTCAGTAGACACCAATTAATTAATCACACAATTAAATCATATACCAGCTCATTTCTTACGCATGCAAAACTTGTTCGGCTAGTTGTGTGAATATTGTTTTGCTTTTTACGGCATCGCTTATTTCTTCTAGCCAATTTCTGCACATTAATTATCAAAATGTATAAACTTAGCAAATTAAAAAAAGGAAAGGTAAAACATCTAATTATAATTACTTTTAATAACTTTGGAATTATATAAAATCAAAATAGCATACCTTATATCGCTTGGATCCTACCATCTCCAGAAATCCCTTGAATTGTTCTTCAGGAATGCCTTTTGGTCGATTGGAGAGTCTCTCCTTGTCATTGTCATATGGTTTATAAAACTTTTGTTTGATTATCGTCTTATTTCTTCGCCAGCTACAATTAATTGTTGCAAGAACCCATTTCTTTCCTTCATCCGGTATTATCCACTTTTTCTACAAAAAAAGCAATTTACTTGTGTAACTTATATATAAATTCAAATGAACAGAACAAAATAGAAGTAGCAGCAATTTACTTGTGCATAACTCCACATCTTTTCTTTAGTCTTCATCAACTTCCAATCTGTACAATCTATACGACAACGACTTGGAATTCGAGCCAATGTACCTAAGAAGCTTGAAAATTGGTTCACTGCTGCTTTATCAGGGCCTATTGGCTGGTTGTACTCATTTAACATAATGGCAACACGATGCTCAAACTTGCTACTGTGTATCTCTTTCATCATGGTTCGCCCCCTACACATTTTTGCTTCAACTGCAGCAAAAATCAAAGAATATCAAAAAATATGTTAAAATACATGTTGATTACAAAGGACAACACCAAAAGAGTAAGAAAACACTCCACACACACATACATACCTTTCTCTGACTCTGGATTTGTCTCTTTCCCTATCTCTATATCAGGCAAACTTTTTTCATGTCGATCCTCCTCATAATTATTAAGTTCTGCCTCCTCTGGAACTATATCTTCCCAATTATCCGGAAGTAAATTTACATCATCATCCACAACATGAAGATCTTGTTCACCATCAGCAATTTCACCATCAAGATGAGGTTCAGATATTTCTAACAAATCATCATTCACATTTTTTTCTCTTTCTCATTCGTAGATAATGGACCATGGAGCCCGGTTTACAATATTTCACCGGTTGTTTGGTCTGATTTTTTCCTTGCATTGTGCCTTAGAAGCTTTAAAATTAAAACACAATCAATATCAACCAATATTGCATATACAATATAACATTATCATTGTAATAAGCTAATAGCACAACACATTAACTAATTTGTAAGAAAATCTATAAAATAGGTTAATTTTATTAAGGCACTAAAAGCATACATGGAAGTTATAATATGAAAGTACAAGAACAAAATGCCTGCATGGAAGTTATAATATAAATACACATCCAAAATTATTCAGAATCATCTTGAATTTCCTGTCTATCAAGATCATCGACACTAAAAGGCATTTCAAGAGCCACATCACGTCTACACCAAATATCATCATCATCCGCAATAGTTGGACTCACATCAACCCCGACATTACGCGCATCTGCCCAGTATGATTCTTCACTGGCTACTAGAGATTGGTCAAGATCTAACAAATCTCTAGGAATGTTTTGTAGGACATAGTGACGTTCTTCTTCTAAAGGATCTTGAACATAAAAAAACTTGTTGGACTTGAGAAGCCAACACAAAAGGATCATCCATGTAGCAGAGCTTCATGAAGTTAACACATGTAAGCCCGAATTCATCTGTCAGAACATCAAACCAGACACATCTAAATAGCACAACACTAGATGTTCCCCAATAATCTATCTTAATTATGTCATCTATTGCCCCATAATATTCTACATTACCGACAATAGGGTTTTGGTCCCTTGAGCTAGCAAAACTTGGAGTTGTTGCTGTAAGAGTAAGCATTTCCCATCTCGTTCCCTGGTATTAAATTTATAACCAGAGATACAATAGCCTTTGTAACTCCTTGCCACTGGATTAGGAAATTTGGAAAGCCAGCTTATGTAATCAGGAACTTGCATTAGTTACTCTAGCCTGAAACCAATGCACAAATTCTTGACTATGCATATTTTCTTTAGCCCATTTACTCGATCCACGTCTACTATCAATCAAATTTTTATGCTCTCTGCATTTACATGAAATAAATTTAGGATGAATAATCTGATGATATTGAATCAAAGTAAAACATGTGTATTAATTGTAAAAAGAGTCAAAGTAATTATTATCTTACGTTATGTATTTCTCAACTATTTCGTCTCCACAATTGAAGATAGCATATCGATGGGCTAGTGTTAAAGTAAGATTATCTACCATAATATCCACACCCTTCAGCTTTTTCTTCCCTTTTCCTCTTTTCTTCTTTCCCCTAGCGGATAACCCTTTTGTACAAAGGGAAGAATGTAATGTGTTTCACCTGAGTTTTGACCCCCAAAATGTAAGACCCCCCTCCCCAAACTGAACCGGGTTCAGGGAGGGGGGATCTTACTGCCCAAGAATGACCACTTAGCGCTTTCCGGGTGGCAACGTCCCACCCTCTTAAGCACCGAGCGGTCTCCTTGTCAGGCACAAGAATCACAACATCACATCAGAACGCATAGCGGATGCAATCGAAAGACAGAAAATCAAGCATACATCTTATATATACATATTTAAACGGAGCCGAAGCCAAATGTTTACAAACACTGCCTCGGGGGCTATATCGACTATAATAAAAGACACTAGTCTAGTCCTATACTCTAGGACTCACGTCTCGGAAGATAGGGGGTGAGGCTGGGGTAATCGAACGGGCCATCCCCAAGGCTGGTATCTCATTTTGTGGTGCGAGGGCTCCGCGCTGTCCCATCTCCTGTGATTGGTTATAAGAAATAACCGTTAGTCACAGAGCTAAGTAGAAAATAAATCCCCTCCCCGGATCCATATCCAGGGGGCGGCTAAAGGACAGAAATAAATAGCCGAAGCAAGGAAGAGAGTTAGCAACAGGTATGCATATATATAAAAGGGGCTCCCGCCCTATTATCCATAATCGCGCTGAATAGTAAATACACAACACTCTCTCACGCATATACGCACCCAGGTATTCAAACCTGTACACACACAAAGACCCTGTGTCGACACAGTTTAGACCGCTTTATTTCAAGCAGGGGAGCTAACCCCGCGGACCTCACCAATGTGGCCGTCGGTGACAGTGGCCAGTCTTGCCACTTCTGAATGTAGTCGTACCGTATCACTCAGGCCCTCCTGTACAACTTGGTGTACTAATTGGATGTGAGCGACATCCGGCGAACCGATTTTTTGGCCGACCAGCGGAGGCAAAATTGCGGGTTCGGAGTGGAGATAACCCGCTGCGCACATCTCCCTGTCGCCATGAGTCGTCAACCCTCCCACACTGGTACGAACGGTCTGTAGGCGTGACCGACCCGCCACTTTCAAACAATCTTCAAAACTTAAAGCGAGCGCTTTAAAACTTGACGCGGCACTCTTACTCGACCGGTCACGCAACTTTTGACCGGGAGGCTCAACGGTATGAGGGCTCCTTATTTGGGGCTAACCTGGGAGGAGGGGCTCAACTCCGGGTTTTCCCCAACTAAGGCCTCACAGAAGGGAGGATAAGCACCGCTTGCCAGCGTAAGGCTGCAGTTAGTACTAAAATATGAATAAGTGCAGCAGCAAAAATAGGCCGAAAGCAGAGGCCATAATATTAGCAGAAAATTAGGGCGAAAGCAGAGGCCGTGATATTAACAGAAAATTAGGCCGAAAGCAGAGGCCATGGTATTAACAGAAAATTAGGCTGAAAGCAGAGGCCATGATATTAACAGAAAATTAGGCCGAAAGCAGAGGCCGTGATATTAAGCAGAAAATTAGGCCGAAAGCAAAGACCATATTATCAAGACCAGTGCGAGACTGGAGAACTGAAAGTACCGAAAGTAAAGGCAGGGGACCAGTACGAGACTGGATTTAAAGAAAAGTACATAAAGTAAATGAAGGGGACCAGTACGAGACTGGATTTAAATAGAAGTACAGAAAGCAGTAAATAAGTAAATTGTTAGTAGTCCAATCACTCCATAAGAGGAGGCTTCAACGTCGACTCCGTTCATAGGAGGAGGTTCTGCTTTGTCCCCATTCATAGGGGTTCTACTCCGTCTCGGGAGTTTATTTACATTTCATGATATTTTTAGTAATTCCCCCTTTGTCGTGGGTTCGTTCTTTTATAATTATTCCGGCATTATTGGAGTGCGGCGTCGCACCGCGATTTCGTCCCGAGTTTTGCGTCGATATTCTTAACTTAGTCTATTCCTTAGATCGATACGCGTAATCTTTATTATGCATTTAAAAATTATACGTCGAGAGGACGTCGATTTATTTCGATAGGTTTCGCTCCTTTTCGGGCATTTATTTTGCTTGCAAAACACTTTTGGAGGACCAAAATAAGAGGTCACACCTCCCAATTTTAATAGTAGTTGTAAAACACCCTTAATTCGAGCCTATGATTTTTGGTGATTTTTCCCAACTCTTTTGGCCTTTAAATTTCTCAAAATAAACCTTTGGTAGGGTTTTAAAAATAGCAAAAGACTTCCTAAAAATCCCAAAAAATTACAGGAGGTGCCCCTTAGGGTGGGGCACATTTTTCATTCAGGAAGATTTTTCTGAAAAGGCCCCATTTGTCCTTAGGAAAATCAAATAGGAAAGGGGGCCTTTGGGGTGCAGATAACAGGAAGGAGATTGGCTGCGGGTGCTGCACCGCGCGCCATCCCGCGGCTCCCACAGCGGATCTGTGGCGGATCCGCTGTGGGGGGCACACAAGTGGAGGCGGGAGGCGGGAAACAAGAAATCAGGAGCCGCCCGATCTCCTGGGGGAGATCGTGCGGCTCCCGATAATTGATTGGGAGGCGGCCGCTGCCGCCGCCGGGCAGCGGCCGGCTGGGGTCGGCGCCGCCCCCGGTCGGTGCGCCGGGGGCCGGCGACCACTCCGGTGGTGGTCCGGCGGCCTGGCGCCGCCGGCCACCGCCGGAAATATTGCAGGAAGGGGGCGGGGGCGGGGGCGTGGCCTGCATGCATTAAGCATGCTTGCCGCGCCGCCACCTTCGCGGGGAGAGCGCCGGTGCCGCCCCCGGTCGGTGCGCCGGGGGTCGGCGACCTCTCCCGTGGTGGCCCGGCGGCCTGGCGCCGCCGGACCCCACCGGAAAATGGAGCAGGAGGGGACGGGGAGGCGCGGCGCAGCCTGCATGGGCCATGCAGGCTCGCTGCGCCGCCGCCTCCTCGTGTAGGGCCCTCCCTGCCGCCCCTGGTCGGGGCGCCGGGGAGGGGGCAGACCTCTGGCGGGGGTCCGACGGCCTGGAGCCGCCGGCCGCCGCCGGGGGTGGTGGTTTTTTCCTTACAGGAAAACAGAGGAGGGGGAGGAGGCTTCGGGCGCCGCCGGGGCTGCGTCCTCCGGCGGCCCGGCCGCCTCCCCTTCGTCGGCGCCAAGGTACCCGAGTGGGGACCTGCTCCCCCTGCGCCACTACCGGCGCTGGGGGGGTTGTCTTCCACAGCCAGCCTCCTCCCCGAGGCTTGCAAGCCTCGGGGTGTTGCTGGCGGGACTCCGGCGACGAGGAGGGGGTCGGCTTGCCTCCGGGAGGTAAGAAGGAGGAGGGGGGAGGTTCTACCTGTGATGGAGGGGGAGCTCGGGAGGTAGAGGGGCGGCCGGCCATGGTGAGGAGGGAGGGTGGCGGCGGTTTGGTTGGGCAGGGCTCCGGCGAGGTGGCTGGCTGGGCTTGCTGGCAGGGGAGAGCCTGAGAGAGGGGGGGGGGGGGGGGTGGTGTGCTGGAAGGAGAGGCTTGGCCCTCCTTTTATAGGAAGGGGGAGACTCCCCCCCTCCTCCCCTCCTTTCTCCACGTGGAGTTAAGGGAGGGTGAGTGGGGGGGAGGGGGAGATATTTTCTCCCCCTCCCTCCCCTTCTCTCTCCTGCCCCCTTGCCCTAATAGGGGGCTGCCTATTCATGGGCAACCCCCTTCCCTTGGGGGAGGAGCTTCTCTCTCCTCCCCCCTTTCTTTCTCTTCTTTTTCCAATGTGTTTTAAGCTGGGGGGGGGGGGGGGGGTTGACCAAGGTCAACCTAGGACGGGGTCCTCCATGGTCCCGGGGTCCATTAAGATTTGTCGGGGCTGATGCCGGGTTCGTGCGCTTTATATTTCATGTGTTGCACTGAGGTGGTCTGCATAGTCCTAAAATGGCATACTCTCCATATGACCTCGAATCGAGGCGCAACGAATTCCGTTGCGCTTGTATTGTTCATACAAGGCTAACGGAACTGACAGGAGCCAATTCGGGGTTCGTACGGTCAATATTCATAACAATGAGGTAGTGGCGCGCTACGATACCCAAAATGGTCGTTTTCCCCAAACGACCTTGGATCGATGTGCAACGAATTCCGTTGTGCTCGTATTGTTCGTACGAGTCTAACGGAACTGTCAGAAGTCAATTCGGGGTTCGTACGGTCACTATTCATAATAATGAGGTAGTGGCGCGCTACGACACCCGAAATGGTCATTTTCTCCAAACGACCTCGGATCGAAGTGCATCGAATTCCGTTGCGCTCGCATTGTCCATACGAGTCTAACAAAACTGACAGAAGTCAATTCGGGGTTCGTATGGTCACTATTCATAATAATGAGGTAGTGGCGCGCTACGACACCCGAAACGGTCGTTTTCTCCAAACGACCTCGGATCAAAGTGCAATGAATTCCGTTGCGCTCGTATTGTTCATACGAGTCTAACGGAACTGACAGAAGTCAATTCGGGGTTCATTTGGTCATTGTACCCCAATGATTTAATTGCGGCGCGCAACACCTCTTAAAATGGTAGTTTTTTACCGCTCGGGCCTACTTTTATTGGGCTCACTAGGGTCTAGTGGCCCAATAAAAATCGGGATGTTACACAAAATACCTATTCAATCTTGTTTTCACCCCATCATTCATATACCTTGAACAAAATGTTAAACATTCATCAGCCAAGTATGCTTCTGCAATAGATCCTTCTGGACGACTCCTATTACGAACATATGATTTCAATCTACAAAGATATCTTTCCATCCAATACATCCATTGGAAATGTACTGGTCCACCCAGTCTAATTTGATGAATGAGATGAATAGGCAAGTGTACCATTATGTCAAAAAAACATGGAGGAAAAATCTTTTCAAGTTGACAGAGTATTTCAACAATTTCTCTCTGCAATTGATCAAGGTCGTGAACTTTGATAACTTTACTGCATATGGACCTGAAAAAAGCTCCTAGTCTCATTAAAGTAAGTGCAACCAGTTTCGGTAATACCTTCCTAACAGCAACTTGAAGCAAGTACTGCATTAAAATATGTGCATCATGACTCTTATATCCTCCAGAAAGCTTTTTGTCTTGCACAAAGCGGGACATATTGGATGAGCAAGCATATGGCAACTTAGCATCCTTTAAAACACTACAAAAGGTTCTCTTTTCAGCATCTGTCATAGAGAAAGTTGCTTCCTTGAAGATGGTTTTTTTACGTTTCTTACAAAAAAAGGTTGAAGTTCCTTTCTGATACTCATCTCTTTAAGGTCATAGCGAGCCTTTGCATGATCTTTTGTCTTTCCTGGAATGTCTAGCAAAGTTCCAAGCACATTCTCACATATATTCTTTTCAATGTGCATAACGTCAAGGCAATGACGACAAGGATTATGCTCCCAATAGGGCAACTGGAAAAATATTGATCTTTTCTTCCACGGGGTGTCTCTGACTGACTTCCTCTTCTATTTTTTTCCAAACACTGTTTTAAAATTCATCAACTCCATCACGTCTTATCCTGATAAGGGGATAGGAGTGGTCCTTACTTCCACTTTCCCATTGAATGATCTTGTATCGAATCTCCAAGGGTGGTCTTCCTCTAAGAACAACCTAGAGGACAGATAACAAAACTTCCTACTATGCTTTAGGTATTGAGAAGATGTTTCATAATTGCAGGAAGGGCATACAAATTTTCCTTTGGTGCTCCACCCTAATAACATGGCATATGCTGGGAAGTCGTTGATTGTCCACAATAAAGCTGCACGCATTTGAAATGTTTGATTCTTTGAAGCATCATATACTTCCAAACCGAACTCCCACAACTCCTTTAATTCCAGAACCAATTGTTGCAGATAAACATCAATATTATTTCCAGGAGATTGGGGTCCTTGAATTAGATGACACAATATCAGAAACTCTGGCTTTATGCTTAGCCATGGTGGTAAATTATAATTGATCAACACCACAGGCCATGTGTTGTAGACACTACTCATTTTTCGAAATGGATTGAATCCGTCACTAGAAAGGCCGAACCTTACATTCCTTGGGTCCATAGCAAAATCAAGATCTAAGGCATCAAGAGTCTTCCAAGCTTCACCATCAGCTGGATGCCTTAAATTTCCATCCTTTGGCAATTTATTAGCATGCCAAGTCATCAAATCAGCTGTTTTTGAGCACATGAACAGCCTTTGAAGCCTAGGCTTCAATGGGAAATGCCACAGAACTTTTGTTGGAATTTGACGAGCCTTCTTAGCTAATGAATCGGCTTCTTTTTCTTTATTATCTCCTTCAGATTTCCACCTAGAAGATCCACAAATATGACAAGATGAAGCATCACTGTGCTCCTTCCAGTACAACATACAATCATTTTGGCATGCATGTATTTTTTGATAATGAAGACCTAAATCCTTCACCGTCTTTTTTGCATCATTGAAAGAGCAGGAAGTTTTGCATTTGGGAATGCTTCTCTTAGCAGACTTAAAAGATTATCAAAAGCTTCATTGCTCATTCCATGGACACACTTGCTGATATACAAATGAATAGTAAAGGATAGCTTATAAAAGCTAATACACCCAGGATACAGCTGTTCTTGGCCTTCCTCCACCAACTTATAGAATTTTTTGGCGTCTTCATTTAACCCTGCCCTTGCTTCTTCCCTATCTTCTTGAGGCATAGGAGAATCTTGTTCAACATTTCTATACATGTCATGCAACATACCATCGATGTCATCATGGATGAACCCACCATCATCAATTCGATTGTCAATATTCATCTCATCACTTTCCCCATGGAAAACCCAGTCATCGTAACCATCGATAAAGCCATCAACAATCAAGTGATCTCTCACGATATCCTTGGTATGATAATAACAAAAAACACACTTGATGCATGGACAACATATTTCTTCCCCTTGAGTTTTTTGGACAAATGCTGTTTGAAGGAAATGATCAACCCCTTCAACATAATCATGATGCCATCTAGGAAGGGTCATCCAACTCTTATCTCTATCCATTAGCAAGATCACATATGTATTTCTAAAGAAGAAAAAAATGCATAGTGATAGTGATTAGAGAATGAAGATGGGCATAAAAAAATTCAGTAAAAAGTATAGAGAGGAGAAAACTATATTGATTACAAAAAGTATAGAAGCCTAAATTCAGTAAAAATTTCACAAGGCAATACCGAAGGTTCGCTAAGCCTCTTGAGATCTTACAAAGGCTATTTGCCAGTGTTCTATCAAGCAAAAAGGATCCACACGATCCGATCGATCTTACGTCCACGAGTTATACACGAGAGTTAGCCACCGTAATAAACTTTAGTTCAATCACAAAGAAGAAAACAATAAAAATTTGAATAATGGTTGCAAATGACACTATGATTAGAAATACTTTGGATGGAAACGATTAGCATGTTCTGCGATCACATGTTCTGCCATCACTTGCTAAGACATCACTTCAACCAATTAGAGAAGAAAAAAATGAATATGAACAATACAATTGATTTCCAGCAATATTTTTAACCAAAGCATAAAAAGAACAGAAAGGAAAATAAGCATATAACGTGACTAACAGAGAGGAAAATAAACATTTCCATTTCTTCTTTAGTTGGACAAAACTTGATAGGATTTTCAACTTGGTCAATCTACAACACTATGATATCCAAGCTAATACTGCAGCCTTCACGAGTCAACAAATATCTAGAGTACACTGAATAAAATTTTTAAAGCCAAACATGACGGTATGCATGACCGATTGAGACATGCAAAACTTTAGAACAAAGCAAGACATTAGGATAACTTCCTTCCTCAATCCAGAAGACTAGAAAGTTGTAAGAATAGAGTCAGCAACCAAAAACAGGGGGAAATATACATACCAGAGCAAGAATGCGGGAGAACTGGTCAGATTGGAGGTTGCAAGCAAGAGCAAGACCGCGGTGGGAGAGGAGGAGCCTGATCCTGGAGGCTGGAGGTCTGGATTCGTAGCAGATTCGCCGTTGTGTAGCTGTCGCCTGTCGAGAAAAAGTTTAGGGCACGATCGAGTACAGGGCGGTCTTTTGGGAGGAGAAAATCGCCACTCTTACCCTTCCCACTGAAGGCAACAACAGAGAGCTTGGCAGGCGAGATCTTGGGAAAGGAGAAGAGAAGGTTTCTCTAACGAGAAGACGGCGTCGATTTGCTCCGGTAAGGAGAAGAGAAGGGCGATCGTTATCGGCACCTGACCCTAAACCTTGAGATTGATGTGCGTTACTAAGGCTTCGACGATCTCTCTCTCTCTCTCTCGAGCGACGATGGTGGCCGCGAGAAAGAACAATCTAGGGCATAAGCGAGAGAAAGAGGGAGCGGCGTTTCGGGAGCGAGAGAAAGAGGGAAAGAGGGAGCGGGGTTTCGGGTAGTCGAAAGAAAGAGGGAGCGGTGTTTAGGGAAAGAACAGAAGAGCAGAAATTTAATAGTGGGAATGATATAATAATTAAATCTAACATAAATTGGTAGCGTTTATTTATTTACAGTTGCGCTTATAAATGCTACCATAAATGACTTTTGGTAGCGTTTACTAAACCGCTACAAATTAAGCGTTACCATATGCATGATATGGTGTAGTGATCTACCAAGGGTCTGAGATAAGTTAATTATACATCCAGCAATGATTTGGTTAATTTTTGATGAGTACTAAAAGAGTTAATCCAACAGTCAAAATTTACTATTACCATACCACATGTGGATCACAAGTGTGACATCCATTTCTATATAACCAATCGACCTAAAAGTTCTACCATAGGTCTAAGGTAAGTCAAGTATACTGTCAACAAGATTTGAATAACTTTTGATGAGTATTAAAAGAGTTATTCCAACAATCAAAATTTACAATTAGCACAACTCAAGGGGATCACAAGGGTGGGCATTAAATTCTATTTAACCAATTGACCTAAAATTTCTACCATAGGTCTAAGTTAAGTCAAGTATACTGCTAGAAAGATTTGGTTAATTTTTGATGAGTATTAAAAGAGATATTCCAATAATAAAAAATTCTTATTAGCACCCCACATGTGAATTATAAGTGCGTACTTCAAATTCCACTTAACCATTTGACCTAAAATTTCTACCATTAGTCTAAGATGAATTGAATATACTGCCAGCAAAGTTTGGTTAATTTTTGATGAGTATTAAGAGAGATATTCCAATAATCAAAAATTCTTATTAGCACCCCACATGTGAAATATAAGTGTGTACATCAAATTCCATTTAACTATTTGACCTAAAATTTCTACCATAGCTCAAAGATAAATTGAATATACTGCCAGCAAGATTTGGTTACTTTTTGATGAGTTTTAAGAGAGATATTCCAATTATCAAAAATTCATATTAGCACCCCACATGTGAATTATAAGTGTGTACATCAAATTCCATTTAACCGTTTGACCAAAAATTTCTACCATAGGTCTAAGACGAATTGAATATACTTCCAGAAAAGTTTGGTTATTTTTTGATGAGTTTTAAGAGAGATATTCCAATAATAAAAAATTACTATTGACACACCACAAGTGGATCACAAGGGTGTACCTTAAATTCTATTTAACTAATTAACCTAAAATTTCTACCATAGGTCTAAGATGAATTGAATATACTTCCAACAAAGTTTGGTTAATTTTTGATGAGTATTAAGAGAGATATTCCAATAATTAAAAATTCATATTAGCACCCCCACATGTGAATTATAAGTGTGTACATCAAATTCCATTTAACCATTTGACCTAACATTTCTACCATAAGTCTACGATGAATTGAATATACTTCCAGCAAGATTTGGTTTATTTTTGATAAGTTTTAAGAGAGATATTCCAATAATCAAAAATTACTATTGGCACAAGATAAGTGAATCACAATGGTGTACATTAAATTATATTTAACCAATTGACCTAAAATTTCTACCATAAGTCTAAGATGAATTGAATATACTGCCAGCATAGTTTGGTTAATTTTTGATGAGTATTAAGAGAGATATTCCAATAATAAAAATTACTATTGACACACTACATGTGGATTACAATTGTGTAAATCAAATTCCATTTGACCAATTGACCTAAAATCAAATTCCAATTGAACTATAGCTGTGGTTCTCCCATTTGCAGCTACAGTTGGGTGAACTGCAGTTGCCACTTGCATCTCATTTTGAACTGGAGCTGCAATTCAATAAGAACTGCAATTGCAGCTTAACATTAACTTACAAATTTGGCGGTGAGCTAGCCAAATGATTCTCCCTACAGACACGGAGCTCGTACAAATATGAGTATATGTATGTATTGGAGAACTATGCAAACGCTCCTCTGAGATGGTGGTCGGTGGTGGAGCGCTGGAAAGTTTGCTGGAGATGTGATGGTCTAGTGTGGACTGTGGAGAGAGCATCCTTTGTTTTTAGAAACAGGAAACTGGTTATAAAAGATGATGAGTTGGCATGTTTGACTTGGTCAATGACAAATGGTAAAAGCAAGAGATTTAAAATAATAATAAAAGAGAAAAAGGCTTTTATGGTTCAAAGGCGATGGCGAGGGAATTCGAATAGTGTCATGTGGATGTGTTTAACCTGTTGGAGATGCCAATAAATAGGCTCGCATGGCATTAACTTTGTAGAGACTGGCGGAATTGGAGCTGTGGCTGGGGCCGGTCCCAACTGGCCCAGAAAAAGCCGGGTGAGGCCAAGTCCCGAGCTAGCCCGCACGGGCCCAGGCCGGGCTGTGGGGGCCTAACAGGGCCCTCACATCAAGTATTTGCCCGGCCCGATACCCGGGTCGGATCGGGATGGGCAAAGCCCGATTTTTCGGCCCAGGCCAAGACCGGGTCGGGCAAAGCCCAACCCACCATTGGCAAGCCCAATGACTCTTAGAGTCGTTGTTCCAACGACTCCCTCAGAGCCGTTGGAACGTTGTTCCGGCCCTAAAGGAGCCGTTGTAAAGGCAGCCAATAGGCTACTATTATGGCAGTCATCTAGTTGTCATATGGCCTAGGGCCTAGGCTGTGCAGCCTAGGGCCTAGGGTGGGCCCTAAGCCATATTAATTTTTTTTAAAATATATATTTTTAAAAATAAAAAAATTTAAAGAAAACAAAAATAAAACAATTTTTTTTATAAAGCCCCCCTTTCAACCAGCCACCCCTCTCTCTTCCCTCTCTCTCCAATTCTCTCTCGCTCTCTAATTCTCTCTCTCCTTCTCTTTCTCTCTCTCTCTCATTCTCTCTAATCTCTCCCACACACACACTCTCAACATTGAATATGACATCATCATCTTCGATGGCGTCGTCATCATCAACGGTTGCACATGAAGAACGCGTGAGTTTGACGAGTGACGTTTGTTCTAGTAGCATAAAATTAGGACTATCGTATATTTGTAAAATTTGTCATTGGATCGATCCCGTTTTATGTGATCTAAATAAACTTATAATATGTTTTGAAAGTTTCGAAGTCCTGCACACAAGTCAAGTCATATATCAAATAATTATAAAATACCTCGTGAATTTAAAATTTAAGATAAAATTATGAGTATTTCTTTCGATAACGCCACTAATAATACCGTCGCAATTGAGTGGTTAAAACACGATTTAAAACCAATGTTAAGGGTTACGTTTTTTCATACTCGGTGAGTCTGTTATGTTTTAAATTTAGTTTGTACAAGATATTTTATCTTTTATGGAAGCCTATATTAATAAAATTTGTCTAATGTTATAATTTATTTATATTTCTAGGCAACGAAGACAAGATTTTAAAAAATTTGTAAACGACAAGGTCAAAAATATTTGAAACCTCAATTTAACATGTCAATTAGATGGAACTCAATATACAAAATATTAAAGAGAGCATTGCGACAAAAAATCACTTATGTAATACTAAACTATGCTAAATATTCATGATTTGAACTATAACGATTGGAATATAATAGACAATTATTTGGATTTATTGAAATATTTTTATTGGGTGACAATTTGTTTATCTGGCTTGTATTATCCGACTAGCTCTCTAGTAATTGAAAATTTTATAAATATCGCACACAAATTTAACTATTATAAGCAAAACGAAGAGTGACGTTCTTTAATTAAGAAAATAGTTTTGTAAATATTATAAAAAATGTCAGTAATATTTTCATGCGCCGCCACTTTGAATTCTCTATTCGGCGTAGGCAACGTAGGAAATCTAATTAAGGAAATAAATACAAATTAAACTTAAATATAACTTATTCGGAATTTGATAACGTTAGTATTTTAAATTTTAACTCATTTTTTAATAAATTTTATAATTATTACGATAAATTATACGGATCGCGACCCCGAGAAGATATATCGCAACCTAAAAGAAAAGATAGTTTTTGTTGCGGATCGCTCGGGTGCGAACCGAGCAAGCAAACAGTCAATGAGTGAATTAGTGAGTGACATAAGGACTTTTAACGTTGAAAACCCGAAAAGGGTGAAAAACCACACGACCGGAGCTGTGCTGGCCAACTTCCATTATCTTCTAGGGTTACAATTAGAGATTGAGAACTCAAGTGCGACAGACCGCTGCTCGTTACATTGGTAGAAAGAGAGAGAACTATGAGGGTGACAGGCCACCTCTCGGGAAGCTGAATGCTTATTCTTCTGTGAACAAAAGTGAGAATGTTGAGTCGTCTTTCGCAACCTTCGAAGGCTCGAAGAAGATCTTCGAAGATTCGAAGGAGATCTTCAAGAGCCAAAGAAGATCTTCAAGCGCCGAAGGAAAATTCTAAGAAAATCTTCAAAGGAGCTCTCTCGGGAGTAGAAGGCAATGTGTCCTGAAATGAAGGCTCTGAGCTCCTTTTATAGCTTTGGTCAGGGGTAGCTCGATAATTTTGCCATTGTAACCACTTGACGGGTGAATCATGTTTTCTGATTCGGAGCACACAGATTGCCATTTTTCATAAATGACTGCTTCACCCTTTGGGTACTTCGGGCAATTCGGGCAGTTCAGGCAGCTTCTTTGATGGCGATGAAGGCGACGAACGGGACCTGCAATTTAAGAAATTAGAAAATGTTAACTGCGCACGTGTCAGGAGCGTCAAAACGTTCTGAGCGCGTGAGGAAGTGTTCTGAGCGCGCCACGAACATGGGAGCGTTCTGAGCGCGCAATGAACGCGGGAGCATTCTGATCGCGCAATGAACGGGAGAGCGGTCTGAGCGCGCAACGAACACGAGAGCGTTCTGAGCGTGCGAGGAGGCATTCTGAGCGCGCAACGGACATAGGAGCGTTTTGAGCGCGCGACGAACGGGGAAATGAGAAGTTGCGCCCCCAAATGGGAATTGGGCTCCAGTCGCACCCAACGAGGGGGGGGGAGAGATTTCGATCGGATCCTCCGCACCCAACGAGAGTGGGGGGGGGGGGGGGGGGCTTAGCTGCACCCTGTCGCAGGGGGTGTAACATTCCTGATTTTCGTTAATTATTTACGTGGCCGCTGTGGCGTAATTTTTGGTGTAAGGGCGTTACGTCAACTCATCAGGTTTAGTTTTGAGCCTTAGCTTGGTTAAAGTATGTAAATCAGATCGAGCGTGCGAGATTTCACGTCATTTCAAGTTGTAGAGGAGATTTTGTGTCGTTATTGAGATCTTAGCTTCGGGAAGCTTTACCCCGAGTTTGGCTCGTTGGAATTAAATTCTGACTTCGTCGTTGGATTCATAGCGCTGAATTTCAGTTTAGGTGCAAATTTCGTAGATGTCCGCATTGATTTAGTCGCCTCCATAGTTTAAGTAAAAGGGGAGGTTGTTTTGTAATTCTCTGTCTGCGTTCGACGAACGGCAGGCAGCCTGCGTTCGACGAACGGCAGGCAGCCCGCGTTCGACGAACGGCAGGCAGCCCGCGTTCGACGAATGGCAGGCAGCCCGCGTTCGACGAACGGCAGGCAGCCCGCGTTCGACGAACGGCAGGCAGCCCCCGTTGGACGGCAGGCAGCCCGCGTTCGACGAACGGCAGGCAGCCCCCGTTGGACGGCAGGCAACCTGCGTTCGACGATCGGAAGGCAGCCTGCGTTCGACGATCGGAAAGCAGCCTGCGTCCCGCTCCTTTCCTGCCTCCAGTTCTGCTGCCACCAGAGATGAACTTCATATCACATTTCCAGCGACTAGGACCTCATACGTTTGACGGAAGAGCTGATTTCATGGCATTGGATGACTGGTTTGTTACCATTGAGGAGATGTTTTCGTACTCAGGAATCTCTGCAGACCAAAAAGTGATGGTCGCCGCTTACCAGCTGAAGGGACTAGCTAAGAGCTGGTGGATCAGGGAGAGGGAAAACCTCGTAGACGGATGTTCGTGGGAGTCGTTTAAGGCATTGGTGTTAAAGAAGTTCCTGCCGTCGGTTGAGCGAGACCGTTTAATGAATAATTTTCTGCACCTGAAGCAAAGACAACTCACAGTTGGTGAGTATGAGATTGAATTCAGTAAGTTGAGTAGATTTGCTCCAAAATTAGTGGCTTCTGAGGCAGTAAGAGTGAAGCGATTTCTCAGAGGACTTCGTAGCGACATTCAGCAATTGGCTAGTGCTTACAGATCTGAAAGTTATGCTGAAGTAGTAGAAGCAGCGCTGAAAGTCGAGGCTATCGACAACGCCAAGAATAGAGGTGCATTAATGAAAAAGGACAAGAGGAAAGTCGAAGAGGGGGAAACCCCCAAGGTATCAAGCCCGGCTCCAAAGAAAAGAAGTGGCGAAGTTTGTAGCTTCTGTGGTCGCCCGGGCCATCCGTTCGAGAAATGTTTCAAGAGGTTGGGAGCTAAGAAGCAGCAGCAAGTGTCAGCAATACAGAGCGCTCCCAGAGGAGATCTGACATGTACCTTCTGTAAGCGAAATGGGCATGATGTTGCCCATTGCTGGTCCAAGGATAATGAGTGTTTTTAGTGTGGACAGAAGGGACACGTTAAGACTAGATGCCCACATTTCCAACCGCCTCTGCAGCCAGTGCCACTTCGTGCTTTGCCGCTGCCGCAACCGCAGCATCAAGATAGAGGAAACGACAAGTTGAATGTGGTGACTAGGGGAGAAACTCAGAATTCCACCCAAGTTATTTCAGGTTAGACCTTAATTTAACTCTCAGCCTTTATCCTTAGTTTCAATTTCTGTTCGGCTAGTTATGTATCAAATTGTTATAGGAGAATTTAAGGTAAAGAATCGTTGGGCGCGTGTCCTTTTCGATTCTGGTGTTACCCACTCGTTCGTGGCTAGGGATTTTGTAGAGCGTCATCGTTTGATCCTTGATCAGATTGGCGATGTGTTTCACGTTAAGTTTCCTTCTGGCGACTCCGTGGTGTCGGACCAGGGTATCAAGAATTTTCTTATCCTCTTAGGTGACTTCTTAGCTTTTGTGGATTTAAAAGTGCTAGACCTGGAAGATTTCGATGTGATTATGGGCATGGACTGGTTGTCCAGATATGATGCGGTTATCCAATGCGAGGCTAAATGTTTGGACTACAAGATGGACAACGGTCAACCCATGAGTGTGTATGGTTTTCCATGCCAGGGTTCCTCAATTATTTATGTGGTATGTGCTCGGAAACTTTTAGATTCTGGTTGTTTTGCTTACTTTGTTTCTGTGTTAGAAACTATTTGCGGTTTGTCGTGTATCGAGGGTGTTCCGGTGGTATGTGATTTTCCTGATGTTTTTCCGGTTAGTCTTCCCGGTCTTCCGTTTGAGAGAGATGTGGAGTTTGTTATTGATCTGGAGTCTGGTACTCGTCCTATTGCTAAGGCACCGTACCGTATGGCCCCGCACGAGCTGGAAGAGTTGCGTACCTAGTTAGATGAATTGTTGCAGTGTGGATTCGTTAGGCCAAGTTCTTCGCCCTGGGGTGCTCCAGTGTTGTTCGTGAAAAAGAAGGATGGTTCTATGAGGTTGTGCATAGACCATTGGGAGTTGAATAAGGTAACCATAAAGAACAGATATACGTTGCCGCGAATCGATGATTTATTTGATCAGTTGCGTGGTAGTTCGGTGTTTTCAAAGATCGATCTTCGTTCAGGTTACCATCAGTTGAGGATCCGTGAGTCGGACATCCCTCGGACTGCCTTTCGTTCCTGATATGGTCATTTTGAATTTCTTGTGATGTCATTTGGTTTGACTAATATACCCTCTGCGTTTATGGATATGATGAATCGTGTGTTCAAGGACTTCCTAAATCATTTTGTAGTGGTTTTCATTGATGATGTGTTGGTATACTCAAGAAGTGCCGAGGATCATGCTACGCATTTGCGCTTAGTATTGTCTACCTTAAGAGAGCACAAGTTGTATGCGAAACTGAGTAAGTGCGAATTCTGGCTTTCGCAAGTGTCTTTCTTGGGTCATGTAGTGGGCAAGGACGGAATTTCTGTAGACCCGACAAAGATCTCTGCTGTCTTGGATTGGAAGTCGCCTACAACGCCTAAGGAGATAAGGAGTTTCTTAGGGTTGACAGGTTATTATAAGAAATTTGTGCAAGGATTTTCTGTGCTGTTAGCACCTCCGACTAAGCTTACCCAGAGGAATGCAACTTTTGTTTGGAGCGATTCCTGTGAAGGAGCTTTTCAAGAATTAAAGAGGCGTTTGTGTAGTGCTCCTGTTTTGGCTTTACCGACCGAGGGAGTTGAGTATGACGTTTATGTAGACGCATCTCACGTTGGTCTTGGTTATGTTTTGATGCAAGAAGGAAAGGTGATCGCGTATGGATCCAGACAACTGAAAGTTCATAAAAGAAATTACCCTACGCATGACTTAGAGTTTGCGGCTGTGATTTATGCTTTAAAGCTTTGGAGACACCTTCTTTATGGAGTGTCATGCAAGATTTATACGGATCACAAGAGTTTGAAGTATGTTTTTACCCAGAAAGAGCTGAATTTGCGCCAGCACAGGTGGTTGGAGTATGTGGCGGATTATGAAGCTGATATCCTCTATCATCCGGGTAAGGCTAATGTGGTGGCCGATGCCCTGAACAGAACATAACCAAGACCAACGTGAGTCCTTAGTGAAGGAGTTTTTGTTGATGGATATCTCAGTCGGTAGTAGTACCGCGCTTCGAGTTTAGAAGCTGAAGAGCCCTCTTGGATTACCCTTACCAGATTGCATCAGAAGGAAGATCCTGATTTGCAACATCTCCGGAATAGGACTGAAAAAGGTGAATTGCCGGATTTTTCAATCGGTGATAAAGATACTTTGAAGTATCGAGGTAGATATTGTATTCCCGCATTTCAGGTTATTCGAACAAAAATCGGTAGCGAAGCGCATGATTCTAGTGTTTCATATCATCCTGGCTCCACAAAAATGTATAAAGACCTGAAGCAGATTGTTTGGTGGTCAGGTATGAAGAGTGATATAGCAAAGTATGTTTCAGAATGTTTAACTTGTCAGCGCGTGAAGACAGATCATAAGAGGCCAAGAGATAAACTGAACCATTTGGATATTCCAAGTTGGAAGTGGGAGATTATTTCCATGGACTTCATTACCGGTTTGCCGAGATCTCCTAGAGGGCATGATTCTGTGTGGGTCATAGTTGACAGATTGACAAAGTATGCTCACTTTGTGCCGTTTAAGATTGGTTATTCCATGGAGAAAATAACAGAGCTTTACTTGGATGAGGTCATCAGATTGCACAGCGTGCCCAGTATTGTGTCAGATCGGGATTCCAGGTATATGTCTCGTTTCTGGCAGAGTTTGCAGGGAGCTTTGGGAACTGACCTTAGATACTCTACCACTTACCATCCTCAGACCAATGGTCAGATAGAAAGAGTAAATCGAATTCTGGAGCATATGATCCGGTGCTATATTTTGGATCATGGAGGAGCTTGGGATAAGCGTCTTGGATTGATGGAATTTTCCTACAATAACAGTTATCAGGAAAGCTTGCAAATGACCCCCTTTGAGGCTTTGTATGGGAGGCGTTGCTGGACTCCCTTGTTTTGGGTCGAGGTTGGTGAGAGCCCGTTGTTAGGCCCAGAAGCTTTGGAAGAGATGAGCGTTGCTGTGACTCATATCCGCGAGAAGCTTCGTATTGCTCAAGAGCGGTATGAGAAGTATGACAATCGGAGGAGGGTGGATCTAGAGTTTTCCGTTAGAGACTTAGTGTTCTTGAAAGTTTCTCCGATGCCGGGCGTTAAGAGATTTGGAAGGAACCACAAGTTGGACCCCGGTATGTGGGACCTTTCCAGGTTGTAGAGCGCGTCGGAGTGTCCGCTTATAGATTGGATTTTCCCACTTCCTTCCCTAATGTTCACGATGTGTTTCATGTGAGCCAGTTGAGGAAGTGTTTGCGTAGTGATCGGCTCGTTCTTGATTCGGTGCCCGTATTGCAGCCCAATCTTTCGTATGTTGAAGTTCCTGTCCGAATCTTGGAGACTCAAGAGCGTGTGTTGCGGAGGAAGACGATCCCGATGGTTAAGGTTCTTTGGAAGAATCAGGGTGTCGAAAGCGCAACATGGGAGCTGGAGTCTTCCATGAGAGAGACTCATCCTAGCCTCTTCTCTTAGATTTCGGGTAAATCTTCTGTCTGGTAACCTTCGGATTTGATTCAGTATCTTTCTTAATCTTTGGATTTCAAGTTTCGGGACGAAACTTCTTTTTAGGGGGAGTGACTGTAACGTCCCTGATTTTCGTTAATTATTTACGTGGCCGTTGTGGCGTAATTTTTGGCGTAAGGGCGTAACGTCAACTCGTTAGGTTTAGTTTTGAGCCTTAGCTTGGTTAAAGTATGTAAATCAGATCGAGCGTGCGAGATTTCGCATCGTTTCGAGTTGTAGAGGAGATTTTGTGTCGTTATTGAGATCTTAGCTTCGGGAAGCTTTACCCCGAGTTTGGCTCGTTGGAATTAAATTCTGACTTCGCCGTTGGATTCGTAGCGTTGAATTTCAGTTTAGGTGCGAATTTCGTAGATGTCCGCATTGATTTAATCGCAGTCGTAGTTTTAGTAGAAGGGGAGGTTGTTTTTGTAATTCTCTGTCTACGTTCGACGAACGGCAGGCAGCCTGCGTTCGACGAACGGCAGGCAACCTGCGTTCGACGAACGGAAGGCAGCCTGCGTTCGACGAACGGCAGGCAGCCTGCGTTTGATGATCGGAAGGCATCCTGCAATCGACGAACGCCAGGCAGCCTGCGTTCGACGAACGGTAGGCAGCCTGCGTTCGACGATCTGCTGGCTGAGTTCGTTCGACGAACTGCTGGTTGGGTTCGACAAATTCCTGGAAGCTTAGTATATACCTTAAGTTTAGGTTTTATTCTTCCATCTCCTTCCCCTGTCGGCCGACCTAGGGTTCTTTTGGGCGAGAAAGCGAGTGCGGCCGATCGTGGATTTCCAGCGATTTCTAGGGCTGTTGTAGTCTGAATCGCGTTTGGAGAGTTGATTCGGAAAGCTCTCGGCGAGATCTACGTGTTAGAGGTAAGCTTTTCCATATTCTTGGATTTTTGGGGTTTGAGGTAGTGACCTAACTCCTCCTTTTGATCCGAAAGGTTCCAGGTTTTGTGCTCGGGTAAGTTCTTGGTCAGATCTTTAGCTTTTGGAGCGGAGAAATTCATGGTTCGCCGGGTTTTGAGGCAAGTGGCTTTCTCCTTCTTCTTTTTTATTTCTTGCAGCACAGTATTTCCTTGTTTATGGGTTCTGGATGTGCTTTTTGCATGTATTTTGAGTGTTTGCTGGATAGTTAACAACTCCCCCCTTCTGTCTTGATTTTTCCCGAGATGTCTGGAGTTTTTCCTGGAGAATCTGTAGTTTCTTAGAATTTCCTCCTGCTGTTTGATTTTTCTCGAGAAATGTTGTATACTTCTCGAGAAATGTCATTGCTGCTTGTTTTAATCCCTCGAGAAATCCAGTGCCTAACCTTAAATTTCTCGAGAAGTGATGTCCTGGTTCCTTTTACTTCCCGAGAAATGTTTTTTTCCCTGACTTCCTTTATTTTCTCAAGTATTTCTTGTTCAGATCCTCTTCTGTTTTCGAGAAGCCCCTGCAGGTCTCCTAACTTTCCCGAGAATTTTGCCATGCAGTCTCCTAGTTTTCCTCGAGAGATCCTGTGCAGCCCTTAAAGTTCTCGAGAAATCCATTATGTCTACTCCTTTAATCTCTCGAGAAGTTTCTGTCCTGACCTTTAATCTCTTGAGAATTGCTCAGTCCTGTTTCCCTTGATTTCTCGAGAAGTGTTGTCCCGACCCTTTAATTTTCTCGAGAAATCCCTGTTCAGATGCTCTCCTGTTTCTCAAGAATTGCCCAAGTTTCAACCCATGCTGTTGTGGTATTCCATATCTTGATTCTCCCTTACTGATTTCTTTATGCCCATGTGTTTGTTTGAGAACCCTAAACCCTTATGAATCGTGGAGTAGTGTTTATTTCATGGTGACCCTATTCTTAGGGCGTTATGGTGCTGTTATCTCGGGTTACGTCCCGTGCCTTAACTGAATCTTAATTTAATTATTTTTTGGGTGGCAATGGATAAAGGACCACCACTTGGTTTTGGCTTTTTGGGTTGCAGTGGATAAAGTACCACCACCCAGTTTTGGCTTTTGGGTTGATAGAGGATAAAGGACCACCACCCGTTTAAATTGAGCTGATCAATCTCTTTATTAAAATTTACAAGATAATTGAACTATGCTTATTCCTCCTTAAGATATTGTTGCACTAGGTGCCTTGTTAGTTCTTTGTTTGGAGCTTCTCCTTTGGTAAATCTGGCTTGGGTTGGTACCCCTTATGCCTTATTTACTTTTCTGCTTATTTTTTCTGCCACTTGTAATTCCCTTGTTGAGGCGTTCTTTGTTTTATTGAATGCCTCAGGTTCAAAGTCGTAGCAGCTAGAGGTGTAGCCCGAAGTTTTCGGGAGTTTTAGTTGTTGTTTACCCCGCTGCTGCGAGGTAGTTGTTTTTAGTTTTCTTCTTGCGTTCAGACATACTAGTTGGAGCCAATGGGTTAGTGTCATGTTGTCGACGCCCATTGTGCCCTTTTTATACTTTATAGTTTACTCGTCAGTTAAATGCCACTAGTTTTAGATCTTGTGTATCTTGCTCTCTGGGAATGATTTTTGTCTAGGTGCATTATAGTTATAAAGTGACTTTCCTTTCATCCTCGTTGCATTCTTTCTAAGCTGAAATCTTTATCTTTAAAGTCGCCTAAAGGTAGTTTCTATACTTGTATTACGCCTAGATATGTGCATATCATTTACTTTATGTCCTGTCATCACATACATTTAGGACCTTAAGTAAACTAAATCAAGTACTTTCCGCTGCAATTACATATATTTTCTTGGTGGACTAGTTGATCCATGAACTGAGAGACACAGTTCTTACCCCAAACTCTAATAAATGATTTCAAATGATGATCTATCATGTAAACATGTTTTGATTAATTAAGTAATAGGTTTCCACCTGAGCGTCTGCAGTTGTCTCCTGCATGACGTGGCATCATGACGTGTATTTTCTCTTACTCTGATATCCCTAAATTCGGAGAAAATGCGGGTTGTGACAGGGGGGAGGGTGTGGCTTGGCCGCACGCCATATGGGGTGCGGTCAGGCCCCACCCCCGTGATGGGGGGTGCGGTTAGACCGCACACCGTCGAGATGGGGGCGCGGTCTTAGTTATGCCTAGCGCTGCCAGAGTGCGAACTATTTGTGGCGGATTTTCCACCTCTCACGATCATGGGTCGGACTTTGATGACTGGTATTTTAGTCATCGTTTTAGGCTAATATCTTATTAGATATTTAAATAAATTATCGTATTTTGTTCTTTGTTTTTATAATTTTTCGTAAAAATAATATTGTATGTTATAACTAATATATTTTCTATTTTTGTAAGGATTCGGCAGGCTTGGGGGGAATTTATGTGCGAAGTCCCGCTGTCGCGTCAAAAACTCGCAAGTTGTCGTACATCTCTACATATATATATATATATATGTTTATATATTTACGTTTATTTATATATATATATATATATGTTTATATATATATATATACGTTTATATATATATATATATATATATATATATATTCACTAAACAGCGCCGCCATCACCATGCAACTGCTCTCGCCTGCCACCACCGTCAAAGCTGCGCCGCCACCTCCATACAACCAGTCGACCCGAGCTCACTCAACCACCTGATCTGCATGGAACCGCCGGCCACTTCCGCTCCTCCATCTCCACACAGCAGCTGCCCAAGTTCCAACGCCACCATATATACAAGCCACTTCCGCCGGCCACCTCCAGCTCTCTCGTACAGCCTCTGCATGGAATCGCCGGCACCTCCATACAGCCACCAGCCCGAGCTCACTCAGCCACTTCCAGTCACATTGCTGGGTCGCCAGCTCCTCCATGCAACCGCTCAGCGCCTCCTCCGCCCAAGCAGATTCTCCACGTAAGCGATCCGCCCGAGCTCCTCTATTTGCGCCTCCTCCACGTCAGCGATCCACAAGAACTCCTCCATTGTAACGCCTCCATGGATGCAGCCTCCAATTATTGCCTTCAACCTACACCTCCCGCCCAAGCCATTTCATGTCAAGAGCCTATAAATATTTACCTCGGGAAGGAGCATGGGAAGCATTGGGAGAAGGAAAAAAAGCAGAGCTGTTTTAACTTGGTTTATTTCAGAATTTTTGGTTAATATTATTTACTTTTGGCGTTAAAGTTGTTCGTCTTTTAATCCTCTAATTTAATCGTGTACTTTTTCTATTCCAATAAATAATTTTCGTGTAACTCAGCACTTTTATTTCGAAACTCTTTTTCCGCTAGCACTACGTAAATTCTCAATTTTATTTCACTTAGAGATCTATTCATATTTCAAATTGGTGTACTTGTCACGTTGTTCTTCTCATAATGTCTCAGTTTTATAATAATATTTTTTCCATCTCCATGAGCGGCTAATTTCTATAGTGCTCGGTCGCGACGATCCGAGGATGAGATAAGTTTTGTTATGATTTTTAGATTTGTTTTTCTCTAATTGTTGAACGCGTACGATTACCTTTGATCTAAAAAATTATTATGAGGATATATCATTAATATATAGTCTTCGTATTGTTTTCGTTCTTTAGTTAGCCGAGAGGCTCGTAAGACGAATTGATCGCTCATTGGTAAAAGGAGCAGAACGCAACCCTCGAGAGAGGACGACGTAACTCTTCCGGATTGGAGTAAAATCCAATAGTGAGGTTCACAACCTAAGGCAAGTTTTAGGCGATGCGATTTGAGAACGAAAGTTCGGTCGATACACCTAAGCTTAGTTGAACCTAAACCTCGAAAGAGGAGTGTTCATACTTTGGGAACCTCCACGGTCAAAGCCTCTTCACCAAGAGAATTACAGTTTATTCTCATTTCTATTTTCTCTATATCCGAGGTGACTCAAAGATCGGGTACTAGTTTTAAACCATCGATTTAATTCCGTTAGCATTTCTTCTAGTTTTTACTATTCGCAACCACAACTCAATTTGTATTTGATAAGATAATAACGATTTTTAAAATAGAATTACTCAACCACCCCGAGTCTAATATGACGCGGTACACTTGCCGTTGTCGTTTGCAGTTATAGTTTTGCGCATCAAGTTTTAGGCGCCGTTGCCGGGGACTTTGGTTGATAATTTGAAAAAGAAATAGTTATTAATTTTATTGTTCTCTTTCTTCTCACCCCTTTCTTTTTTTAAAAAAAAAATCTTAAAAGGTGTAATCTAAATTCCTGGAAAGGACGCTTTGGGCTTGAATTCCCATCACAGCCTCTAGTACCTTGCGAGCCCTTCACCGGGTTGACCTTGGAAAGTCCAGGACTAATCTTAAATCACCTAATTAAAAAAATCTACATAAAAATTAAATATAATAAAAATATAATAAATACATTTATCTAAAATTTTATTTTATTTCTTTTCTTTCATACACATTTTTCTCTTTCCTTTTCTTTTGGTTTATGACCCGAGGGAACTCTTCAAATAATCTTGAATGGTGTTTTGATCCGGAAATCGAGCGCACCTTGCGGCGACGTCTTCGATTTAGTAATCTACCAATAATTCACGAAGAGTCAATCGAAGAAACTAACGAGGGAGTAATGGAAGATCCCGACCATAATGAGGCACCGCTACGGACCATGTCCTATTATGCGAGGCCAAATTGGGAGGGAACACAATCTAGTATTATTCGCCTGACGGTGGCGAATAATAATTTTGAAATTAAAACGAGCATCATTCAGATGGTACAACAAACCGTCGTTTTCGATGGATTACCAGATGAAGATCCTAATTTACATTTATTAATTTTTTTGAAAATTTGCGATACATTTAAGATAAATGGCGTCACCGATGACGTCATCCGTTTGCGTTTATTTCCTTTCTCTTTGCGGACTAAGGCCAAGCAATGGTTGAGATCTCTTCCTAGAGGTTCCATCACTACATGGGCCGAGATGACGGAGAAATTTTTAACTAAATATTTTCCTCCGGCAAAGTCCGCTAAATTACGTACGGACATTCTCTCGTTTACGCAAATGGACTCGGAGTCTCTCTACAACACATGGGAGTGCTTCAAGGAACTCTTGCGGAGATGTCCTCATCATGTCCTTCCTGTGTGGCAACAAGTTCAAACTTTCTACAATGGTTTGAATCTCCAAACGAGACAGATGATTGATGCGGCCGCGGGGGGGGGGGGGGGGGGGGGACCTTATAATAACAAAACCCCCGAGGATGCTCAAGAGATTTTCGAGGAAATGACCATGAATGCGTATCAGTTGAATGCGCCACGGTCGCGCCCTAACAAGCCGACCGGACTCTTTGAAGTCGAGGCCACCCCGAATTTAGCATTTCAAGTAGAAATGTTTACTAAGCAAGTGGCGGAGATGTCTGCTTCCTCCGCCACTAATTGGGCTAATAATAATAATTTTATTCGAGAGTAAGTAGATTGTATGGGGAACTCTTATCACCCTCCTTATAACCCGAATAATAATATTCCAAATAATAATAGTTATAATCCGGGTTTAAGAAATCACCCAAATTTTTCATGGAGTAACCCCAATAATGCTCAGCGTCCACCGCAAGTGAATCCTCCTGGATTCGCTCCGCCACCGCACAAGCCCTCTTCACTTGAAGAGGCCTTCACAAAATATGTTGCCTCTAATGAGTCCAACATCCGGAATCTATCCGGATCTATTAAAAGCTTAGAAAATCAGATTGGACAACTCGCCAAGATGTTCTCCGAACGCCAGCAAGGAGCTCTTCCGGGAAATACTGAGCCCAATCCACGGGAGAGCGTCAACGTTATAACCCTCCATAGCGAAAAGGAGGTAACTTCTACAAATTTGGTCGAGCCCGAGGTAAACGTTTCATCTTCTCCTCCGCAAGTTGATTCTACTTTAGCTCCGAGCATAATTAAAAAACTTTCTCTTCCTTATCCTTCGAGATTTAAAGATGAGTGCAACGAGGAGCAGTATAAAAAAATCATAAATATTTTAAAACAAATACAAAATAACGTTCCATTCTGCGAGGCACTCTATCAAAAGCCTAAATACACGAAATATCTCAAAGATTTGCTATCAAATAAAAATAAACTTGAAGATATTTCGCGCGTTTCTCTTAATGCAGAATGTTCGGCGATTGCGTTAAATAAATTGCCTCAAAAAGTAAATGATCCGGGACGGTTTTCCATCCCGTGTTTATTCGGCAATTTATTAATCTAGGACGCCTTGGCCGATTTAGGCGCTAGTATTAATTTGATGCCGTTTTCATTATTTGAAAAGCTTGGGTTGGGCACCCCCACTCCAACTAATGTGAGCATCCAACTAGCGGATGGGTCAATAAAGTTCCCAATGGGAGTCATAGAGGATGTTTTAGTTAAAATAGACAAGTTTATCTTCCCGGTAGATTTTATCATTCTAGACAGCGAGGAAGACACCGAAGTACCCTTTATACTCGGTCGGCCCTTCCTAGCCACCGCTCGGGCTTTAATCGACGTGAGTAACAGAAAACTTCTCCTTCGGGTTGGAGATGAATAAGTTACTTTTAGCATGGATCAAACTATTAGAAATACACTTCCTAACGACGAATCTTGTTTCACCTTAGAGTCAAATTTTGAAAAAGAATTGTCGTCTTTTGCTGAAATAACTTCTCATATTTTTGAAAATCCGGAATTTGAAACTACTTCTTATCTTAAGGAAATAACTCAGTCGCTCAATTCTGAACAAATAAAAGAGAATAATTTTAAAATTAAATCATCATATAAAGAGCCACCGAGTTTACAATCAAAACAACTCCTGGATCATGTAAACTATATTTTCGAAGGAGAAAAATCAAAATTGCCCATGCTTAACGATTCGGAAATATCCGAATTAATAAAAAAATTAAAAAATCATCGCCACGCAATTGCATGGCAAAATTCTGATATTAAGGGGAGTAACTCCTCGTTTTAATTAGTCAAGCTACGCGACGGTAAACAAAGCGCTTTTGGGAGGCACCCCAACGTTATCCTTTTTATTTTGTTATTTCTTTTCTTGTTTGTTGTCCACTTTACTTCTGCAGGTGTTTGTCCGGCAACCCCGTCTACCAACCAGGGAAGTCTCTTCACCATTTAGTCATTTGTTTTTATCTTCTTTATTGTCATTTTAGTTTTTTATCTTCATACTTAGTTTTAAATATTGGGGACAATGTTTAATTTTAAGTATGGGGGTGTAGCATAGCATTTTTTTGGAATTTTTATTTCTGAAAAAAATATATATTTTTTATTTAATAAAAATCAAATTTCTTGGAATGGACGCTTTTGGCTTGAATTCCCATCACAGCCTCTAGTACCTTGCGAGCCCTTCACCGGGTTGACCTTAGGAAGTCCAAGAACTAAAAAAAATATTAGGAAATATTCTTTTTGTTTAGTTTATCAAAATGTCCTAGCTTGCTAAATTGTAAGTTCTAAAGTAGACTTATTTTTCATATGGACTAAGAATTTTTTGTGCAAGAATAGTTTTTTTTGAAACTTTTGAGTAAAATTGTTGACTCATGTAGTGCTTCTAGTCAAATGCATGTGTTTGAGTAGTATTGGTGTAGAATTAAATTTTTGGCATAGATCTAAAATTATGATTTGTTAATTTGCGTAGAAATAATTTATTTTACTTCTAATACGAATCCGGTGATTATCTAAAAGTAGTTTTGGTGAGTGTGTAGAAGATTGTTAGAAAGCAATTACGCGAATCGACCAGAAGGGTGTCCTTTCTCGATGTCTAGAACTTGCCTTTAACTATCTTCAAAGCATTTGCACTTTAGAACAATTAACCTTATGGAAATGACTTGGCCTTTCTTTGGACAGTTTGAGCTCTTGCATCCAATCCTAAAATTACTACCGTTGTTAACACAAATTTGAGCCTTTTTACCTTTTTTTTATAAACCTTCATCATTTCGCCACCAAAAACCAAAAAAGCCAAACCCATGTACACTTAAATTTTGAGCTAAATTGTTGAAAAATTTTAGATGATACGGTGAAGAGACAATTTTTCAAAAAAATCATAGGTGTTAATTCAAAAGAAATATGTTTATATCAAAGAGCAAAAATCTCATAATGATATGAGGCCTAGGTATGCACATGCATACTTGGAATGATCCCAATTATGAAGAATAGTGGTATAAATAAAGGAGAAATGGAGTGTTTCCATTAGCAAAATGTGAGTATGGGGGTAAAGCCTCTTTATTTTGTGGTAGTCATTGTTCTCCTTTAGCTCAAAACTCATTGTTTTAGTGGAATGCACCTTCATGTTTATCATTGTTCACCTCTCCCTTAAACCCAAGCCTTAAATTACAACCTATTTAAGTCCTAAAGATCCATATAGTTGATTTAGTATGAAGTACAGTGGAGAAGGTGCAAACAGGCAAGCCTATGGCCATTGACATTGATGGATTTCTTTCGAGGCCACCCCGAGCGTCAACATCTAGTAATTTAAATCTCAGCGATCACGCTATTTTCTCCCTTTACATAACTTTGAGATTGACCGTCGACTCATTTTAAAAGTGATAATAAATAATTAAAATGCATTTTGAATTATTTCAGAAATTAGTATTTATGCCAAGAACGTCTTTCTACTAAAATATCTACGCATGCCGGCATAAAACTTCGCATTTTACTCTCTAGCTTTCAAGATTCTATCTAGCATTAGTTTTTCCTACCCTAATGAAGAAGGGTTTGCTCGAGACGAGCAACGAGTAAGTATGAAGGTGTTTGATGACTAGTATTTTAGTCATCGTTTTAGGCTAATATCTTATTAGATATTTAAATAAATTATCGTATTTTGTTCTTTGTTTTTATAATTTTTCGTAAAAATATTATTGTATGTTATAACTAATATATTTTCTATTTTTTGTAAGGATTCGGCAGGCCTGGGGGAATTTATGTGCGAAGTCCCGCTGTCGCGTCAAAAACTCGCAAGCTGTCGTACATCTCTACATATATATACATATATATATATGTGTGTGTGCGTGTTTATATATTTACGTTTATATATATATATATGTTTATATATATATACACGTTTATATATATATATATATATATATTCACTAAACAGCGCCGCCATCACCATGCAAGTGCTCTCGCCGGCCACCACCGTCAAAGATGCGCCGCCACCTCCATACAACCAGTCGACCCGAGCTCACTCAACCACCTGATCTGCATGGAACCGCCGGCCACTTCCGCTCCTCCATCTCCACACAGCACCTGCCCAAGTTCCAACGCCACCATATATACAGGCCACTTCCGCCGGCCACCTCCATCTCTCTCGTACCGCCTCTGCATGGAATCGTCGGCACCTCCATACAGCCACCAGCCCGAGCTCACTCAGCCACTTCCAGTCACATTGCTGGGTCGCCAGCTCCTCCATGCAACCGCTCAGCGCCTCCTCCGCCCAAGCAGATTCTCCACGTCAGTGATCTGCCCGAGCTCCTCTATTTGCGCCTCCTCCACGTCAGCGATCCACAAGAACTCCTCCATTGTAACGCCTCCATGGATGCAGCCTCCAATTATTGCCTTCAACCTGCACCTCCCGCCCAAGCCATTTCATGTCAAGAGCCTATAAATATTTACCTCGAGAAGGAGCATGGGAAGCATTGGGAGAAGGAAAAAAAGCAGAGCTGTTTTAACTTGGTTTATTTCAGAATTTGTGGTTAATATTATTTACTTTTGGCGTTAAAGTTGTTCGTCTTTTAATCCTCTAATTTAATCGTGTACTTTTTCTATTCCAATAAATAATTTTCGTGTAACTCAGCACTTTTATTTCGAAACTCTTTTTCCGCTAGCAGTACGTAAATTCTCAATTTTATTTCACTTAGAGATCTATTCATATTTCAAATTGGTGTACTTGTCACGTTGTTCTTCTCATAATGTCTCAGTTTTATAATAATATTTTTTCCATCTCCATGAGCGGCTAATTTCTATAGTGCTCGGTCGCGACGATCCGAGGATGAGATAAGTTTTGTTACGATTTTTAGATTTGTTTTTCTCTAATTGTTGAACGCGCACGATTTACCTTTGATCTAAAAAATTATTATGAGGCTATATCATTAATATATAGTCTTCATATTGTTTTCGTTCGTTTTCGTTCTTTAGTTAGCCGAGAGGCTCGTAAGACGAATTGATCGCTCATTGGTAAAAGGAGTAGAACGCAACCCTCGAGAGAGGACGACGTAACTCTTCCGGATTGGAGTAAAATCCAATAGTGAGGTTCACAACCTAAGGCAAGTTTTAGGCGATGCGATTTGAGAACGAAAGTTCGGTCGATACACCTAAGCTTAGTTGAACCTAAACCTCGAAAGAGGAGTGTTCATACTCTGGGAACCTCCACGATCAAAGCCTCTTCAACAAGAGAATTGCATTTTATTCTCATTTCAATTTTCTCTATATCCGAGGTGACTCAAAGATCGGGTACTAGTTTTAAACCATCGATTTAATTCCGTTAGCATTTCTTCTAGTTTTTTCTATTCGCAACCACAACTCAATTTGTATTTGATAAGATAATAACGATTTTCAAAGTAGAATTACTCAACCACCCTGAGTCTAATACGAACTTGGTTTTTATAAACCTATACTACTTTCGACGCGGTACACTTGTCGTTGTCGTTTGCAGTCATAGTTTTGCGCATCAGACTTTGACCCCACTACTCCACTTTTCTTTAGTGGAGCCTTCTCTAAACGCGCCCCATGGATCTTATAAATCCATGGATGAGCATCATCTCTACGGATTCGCATCATAAGCCCCCCAATCCTTCGGAGTCTGAATTACTACGTGGAGGAGTTCGAAGGTTTTGACGTTCTTCTTTTTGGTGGCTTGGATTGGAGTCGTTGTCGAGGGATATGTGCGAGGTTGTTTCACTTCATCTTCTGCAGTCTCTTCTTGATTCGTACAACCTTGTGTTGGCGCTTTTTGGCGTCTTGTGACTCTATTGCTCTAGTCATTGTCAAAGCATTAATCGGGGGCACAGGCCCCAGGATGGTCGGTGAAGAGCGTATGCGTTCAAACCGTGGACGACCGTAAGAGGGGCAGACCCTTACGACGTTGGGACCTTACTTCGGGGAGAAGATTGGCCTTCGATTAGCGGCAGTGCGAAGTCCCAGGGGTAAGGCCCAGAGTGGTTGGTGAAGAGCATATGTGTTCAAACATTGGATGACTGTAAGAGGGGCAGACCCTTACGACATCGGGACCTTACTGCGCGGAGAAGGACTAACCTTCGATCGGCGCCAGTGCGAAGTCCCGGGGGCAGGGCACCCAAGTTAATGATAAAAAGTGTTTGTGACGGTGTGGAAGATGTATGTTATTTTTACTTAAACATAGGTGTCGGTGTTAAAACCTATTTTTCATAGCAGAGAGTTGGTTTGCGTGAGTCCGAGCTCGCGACTTTGTACATAATATAAGATAAGTTTGCGGGAGTCTGAGCTCGCGGCTTTGTACATAATATAAGATAAGTTTGCGCGTGTCTGAGCTCGCGGCTCTGTACATAATATAAGATAAGTTTGCGCGAGTCTGAGCTCCCGGTTTTCTACATAATATAAGATAAGTTTGCGCGAGTCTGTGCTCACGGCTTTGTACATAATATAAGATAAGTTTGCGCGAGTCTGAGCTCGCGGCTTTATACATGATATAAGATAAGTTTGCGCGAGTCTGAGCTCGCGGCTTTGTATATCATATAAGATAAGTTTGCGCAAGTCTGAGCTCGCAACTTTGTACATAATATAAGATAAGTTTGCGCGAGTCTGAGCTCGCGGCTTTGTGCGTGATAGAATATTCAAATTACTGATAAAAGCGGCGTAGGTTCTGGCATTCCAGGTGCGTGGTAGAGTCTTCCCTTCCATCATTCTGAGCCAGTATATTCCGAGCTTTATGACGGTAGTGACAGCGTACGGACCGTCCTAAGTTGGCGAGAGTTTATCTCCTTGCGGTCCTTTACCGGCCGCCTCGATGCTGCGTAGGAGAAGATCCCCTATGTTGACTGGCCTGGGTTTCACCCTTTGATCGTAAAGTCGGGCCACACATATTTGGTAGTGAGCTATGCGTTGGGCAGCCGTATCCATGACTTCTGCAATTAAGTATAGGTTTTCTCAGAGCAGGTCGTTGTTCTTTTCGGGATCGAAGGTTTTTGCGCGACTGCTGGGGACGCCGATGTCTACGGGGAGTCCTTTCCGTTGTACGATATGCCAACAGAACATTTGGAAGCGCGTCCACCCACTACCCTCCTTCCTCCTGGAGGCGGGTTTTGAGTTTTTTGAGGATTGTGCGATTTGTTACTTCAATCTGGACATTTGTTTGCAGGTGAGCTACGGCCGTATGACGAAGGTTAATCTTCAAGTTTTCGTACATCTTGGTGAACGACTTTCCCATGAACTATGAGTTATTGTCGGCGACGATTATTGTCGTGATTCCAAACGGCAGACAATGTTCTTCCGCACAAACTGTTTGGCATTCTCCTCCGTGATTTTGGCGAGGGGTTCAGCTTCTACCCACTTTGTGAAGTAATCGATAGCCATGATGATAAACTTTCTCTGGCCGGAGACCATAGGGAGGGGACCGAGGAGATCGATCCCCCATTGAGCGAATGGTCAAGCGCCTTGGAGTGCCATAAGCACTACTAGGGGTTGAGGAGGGATGTTTGCATAGAGCTGGCAGCTTTTACATTTTTGAATGAATTCGGCGGCGCCCTTTTTCATTTTTTGGCCAATACAACCCCTGACGCAGGATCTTTCATACCAGAGCTCTTGTGCCTAGGTGCTCTCCACATATCCCGCCATGGATTTCCTTTAAGGCGTACTCTGCTTCCGCTGCCGGAAGGCACATTAGGTAGGGCCCAGAGAAGGCCCGCTTGTAAAGCTCCCCTTCGATGATAATGTATAGGGCGGCTTGCATTCGCAGTCATCGTACTTCTTAGCGGTCGTTGGGAAGGTATCTATGTTCAATGTAGGCTCGGAGGGGTGTCATCCAGGATGGTCCCTCTTCGCTAATTTCGGTGATCTCTCATGTCCCGCGAATGCTGGGAGTCATGATGTCTTCGATTCGGCGCCTCCGGGATTGATAGTTAGAAGGAGAGGTCGCAAGTTTGGAGAGTGCATCAGCTCTGGAATTCTGCTCCCTGGGAATGTGAATAATTTGGTGCGATGATACTTTTTGTAGGAGGGATTTTGCGAGTATGAGATATTGTGCCATTTGGTCATACTTTGCCTCGTAGTTTCCCTCAACTTACGAGACCAAGAGCTGCGAGTTGGTGTAGATTGTCAGGTTCTACGCCTTGCAGTCGACGATGAGTCGTAGTCCGAAGATTAGAGCCTCATACTCAGCAATGTTGTTGGTTGCTGGGAACTTCAACGTGAGGCCGTACTCTAAAGTGATGCCCCCCGGACTGATTAGGAGCAATCCTGCTCTGGCTCCTTCGGCCGTAGAAGCTCCGTCGACATAGAGAGTCCAATGAGCGGTGGAGATATCTTTAATAGGGGCGGTATCCGGAGGTAGAGTATTCTCTACGATGAAATCGGCAAGCACTTGGGATTTTATGTTCGGTCGCGGTAAGAATTGGATGTCTAACTCGCCCAGTTCGACTGCCACTTTACTAGTCTCCCGGATACTTCTGGCTTCTGGAGAATGGCATGTAATGGTAACTGAGTTAACACCTTTATCGTATGAGCCTGGAAGTAGGGTCGAAGCTTTCTTCCCGAAGAGACGAGGGCAAAGGCCATCTTATCGGTCATTGGGTATCCGGCTTCGGCGTCGGTGAGGACCTTGCTGAGGTAATAAACAGGTCGTTGGACTCCTCCTTCATCTTTTACTAGCACCGAGCTGACGATCGTGGGGGATATTGCTAGGTAAAGGAACAAGACTTCTCCAGGGATAGGTTTTGATAAGAACGGGGGCGAATCCAGGTACTGCTTGAGGTTTTTAAAGGACGTCTGACATTCATCTGTCCACTGGAACCCAGAGTGACATGCCCCTCAAAGGATTTTGAAGAAGGGGAGATATTTATCTCCCGTCCGTGCCAGGAATAACGAAAGAGCGGCAATCCTTCCATTTCTGCGCTGAACCTCCTTGATGGAACGAGGTGGTGACATGTCTCCCAGCGCCTTGTTCTTTTCTGGGTTTGCCTCGATCCCTTGATGGGTTATCATGAATCCTAGGAATTTTCCCGCCGTCATACCAAATGCACATTTGATGGGGTTGAGCCGCATTTGGAAATCGCGGAGGATCTGAAAGCTGTAACATCCCCAGAACAACTAGACCCCTAAGATGCATTTTGTCATGACAAGGTCATGACGTTGCTCTAAGAGGCCAAAATGGCCCTAAGAACCAAGGTGGATAGGTAAAAATCACCTTGGTGTGCAAATAGTCAAATTGAGCCCAGGGCTTATGGCTTGATATCTAAAGCTTCAAAATTACAAGTGGGCCACACTAACACTCCCTAAACCCCTTATGGAGTCCCTTGGGTCATTTAGGACCCATTGGGGTCAATCCAATTGATCAATTTGGCCAAGGTCAACTCTATGCCCAAATAAGTCAACCATCCCTATTAGGGTCAATTAGAGTTCAAATGATCAAATTAACCCCAACAATGTATTGCAAACCCTAGTTGGGGTACAATGGACTCAAAAGCCCCATCTAGTGGTCATTAATTGGTCAAATTTGACCAAAGTCAACTTTCCCCCAATTTTGATCAAACTCACACATATTGGCAAAATTAGCCCAATTGGGGCACCACCATGACCCAATCAACATTGGGCGGTGGCAAGGGATCCAAGACCAACATATGGGACCAATCAACCCATTACTTTGACCAAGTCAACCCCAAAGTCAACAATGGTCAAACCTAAGCCCAAAGAGGAGAAATGAAAGCCCAAGCCTATTCCAATGGGCTAAGGCCTTGAATCAAGGCCCACCCAGCAGCCTAAGGTGCTAATTACCATGTCCAACCTCAGATTTCAAATATAGATGCCATGCAAGGGGGTAATTAGGAGAAATCCCCAAATTTTGGAAAGAACCAACCATGAATTCATGGGATGAAGGCCACATGGCTTCAATTCACACTCCCCATGCCTTCTCCCAGCTGCCATCATGAATGCCAGCCATTTTCCTGTTAGATTGATGCCAAATGGAGCCAAGGAGGAGCTTCCAAGGCATGGCCGAAATCCCCTTAATGGAAACACCACTTAGAGCCAACCTCACCCCCAATACACCACTCCATCAGCTTCAGATGGTGCCAAGCAACTGAAATCAAGTCTTGGATCAAGACATTTGATGGAGAAATGAGGAATCGGCATGGGAGAGCTTGGAGCATGGTCGGCCATGGCGGTTCTGGGAAAAGTCCACCATCAAGCTCGATTGAGGCAAGTTTCCTTCCCCTCTCCACTTGTGCTAGCATCTAGATGAATTTAGGAGAGAAATCGGGCTCAATTGAGCCCGATCCCATATGAGAAAAATGGAGAATTTCGGATTTTGAGTGGTGTTGGGTTCGCCGGAAAACACCATCTCCGGCGGCCGGATCGCCGCCAAACGTTAGCCCCCACCTCAACGGAGGTGGTGGTGGCGGTGGCCGGCCGGGGAGGTGGTTAGATGGCCGGGAAATGGAGTTGGAGTTTGCTCCAGGTCGGGCAAATCACGCCCTTAGGCTGGAGGAAGAAGATGTAATCACAGCCGTTGATCTGATCAAGATCAGGCTATATGCAGGCCACTTAGAAATGACCTAAGAATATACAGACCTTGAATGCCAGATTTGAGGCCCTTAGAGGCCAGATATTGAAAAGTTGGCTGAGACAACTTTTGTAGCTCTTGATGTCTACTCTCTGTAGGATTTGAGATCAAGTGATTTGGAGCACTACAGCTCCTTGTAGAGCCATTTTCCTAGGACTGCTCTTTATGTCTATTGGCAAACCATAATAATTCTGCCTAGGATATTTAAGTAGTTTGCATGCAATTTTTGAAGGTCTTAGAGGCCCTATTTGCAAAAATGGGCAGAGACAACTTTTGCAGCCCTATGGGTATACTTTCATTTTCCACCTTAATCATCTGATTTGGTGCACTGTGGACACCAGGGCACCCATTTTCCTAGGACTGCTCTTTATGTCTATTGGCAAACCATAATAATTCTGCCTAGGATTTTTTAAGTAGTTTGCATGCAATTTTTTAAGGTCTTAGAGGCCCTATTTGCAAAACTGGTCAGAGACAACTTTTGTAGCCCTATCGGTCTACTTTCATTTGCCCCCTTAATCATCTGATTTGGTGCACTGTGGACATCAGGGCACCCTCTTTCCTAAGACTGCTCCTTGTGTAGGGCAGAAATTAAAAAGGCTATATCTTTCAATTAGCTTAACCAAATCCTTTGAATTTTCTACCATGCATGCATGGTATGAAGACACACCTAGGGTTTAAATGTGAGAATTTTTGGATGTATATCCACTGAGTTATTCCATTTATTAGGAAAGGTAAATATTTGGTATTTATGGAGTTGTATAACTCCAAACACCCCCAAATTTGGGTGGTAAGCTTTTTATATATATCTATATCACTGGTAGAAACTTGAGACCATTTGGCCTTGTGTATGTGGAGTTATGAGCCATGCAAGAGCTAGGCTAAGGACCTTAAATGTGTGCCCTTAGCAATTTTGGGGTGGAGTGAGCCCCAAGCCTTCGGGGTTAACCCAATGGCTTGAAATGTTGGACATGGGTCCTTGGCAGCAATATGCCTTCCCAAAAGTTATTTGGGGATTTTTGGGTACAAAAATCCCAAGATGTGGAATTTACTAAATTACCCCTAATTTAGGTTATAAAATGAAAAGGGGGTCATCTGAACTTGGAATGATGTGAAACTTAGTATTTAGTCTTTGATTTCATTATTGTGGCAGCAGGAATTTTCTGAGAATTTTTGGGAAATATTTCATGATACAAATAGATGAATTGACAAATATACCCTTTAAGAATTTTGTGCAAATATTGAGTTTTTATATGTCTGATAAATTTGAGATAAATCACAGTAGGTCATAATGCTAATATAAGCCTATGGTAATTTTCCCAGAATTTATTGAAGTCCTTACATAGCACTTGTAGTGTAAACCCTTATACGCACACCAAATGTAATAAATGATAATTAAGGGTAAATATTCCTTGGAATAATATGAGACTTAGGATCTGGTGTTTTTAGATCAATATGGTGCTATAATAATTTTCCCAGAATTTATTGAAGTCTTTACATAGCACTTGTAGTGTAAACCCTTATACGCACACCAAATGTAATAAATAATAATTAAGGGTAAATATTCCTTGGAATAATATGAGACTTAGGATCTTGTGTTTTTAGACCAATATGGTGCTATAATAATTTTTCCAGAATTTATTGAAGTCTTTACATAGCACTTGTAGTGTAAACCCTTATACGCACACCAAAGGTAGTAAATGATAATTATGGTCAAATATTTCTGCTAAAAATGTGAAATTCAGGATTTGGTGTTTTTAGACCAGTGTTATGTCATGGTAATTTTCCCAGAGTTTATTGAGATCATAATCTAATACTTGATATGTAAATCCCTATTTGCACCCCATTTATGTTAAGTAGAAATTATGGTTAATTATCCCTGTAAAAATGTGAAACTTGGGGTTTGAGGTATTTTTTAGACCAACATTATGTTACAGTGAATTTACCAGAATTTATGGAGATCGTTAGTTGGCACTCGATGTAGAAATCTCTATTTGCACACCTCCTATTTTAATAGAAACTATGATTTAAGATTCCCTAGAGAATTTATGAAATTAGGATTTGAGGTTGTTAGATCACCACTCATTGCAAACCTATGGTAATAATTGGAACTCGTATGGATATGATGTGATCAAGATCGCACCATAGGAGTCAAATCTAGATCAACCTTATTTCGGTCTGCGAATAGTGAAACTGATTTACATGAATTAGACCACCACTGACCTTCACACATAGAACTGTTAACTCTTTATTAATTATGATGGCTCAGATTATTTGGAAGAGCATCTCTAAGGGCAACTTGGGAAGTAAGGAGTGGGGTGCGTTTAGCAAGCTATAAGTGCAGGCACTTCGACGATAAGAAAAGGAAGTTAGACCTTGTCAAGGGTCACACACACAACTCATCGGTAATAAGTGATCATATGAAAGTAGAACCTCCCTTAGCCGGGTGAGCCATCATAATGTAAATACTCAAGGGCGTAGTCGAGAAGTATCTAAGGTCAACCCTGGATTCAGGATGACGAAGTATAGGAGTGTGGGTCCAAGTAAGGATGAGAATTTTAGGTGTGTGTATGTAGTTCCTAGGTGAAGAAGGAAACACGAGCTTAGAACGTGACGACAGAGAGTCAACACCGGGTCACAGTGGGTGGTGTCGGAGTTCAAGTGAACTCCCCCAATCCTACGTGCCAAGCCTAACTCATCTTAGGGATTTAATGTAATTGGAGAGGAAGATGGGGATCGAGTAGAAAGGGGTAGGTACCAACAAGATTAAGTGCCTTGGTAGGAGGAAGTTCGGGGTGTCAGCCCATCACACTTCCTAATACCGCTGCGAGCCCCTCACCGGGTAACCCTCCGGAGATCCAAGGCAAACCCCTAAAACTTCTAGGACCAACTAAATTATAGACAAGACTAGTTGAATAGGAGAACTCGACACGTTAACTTGCATCCCAAACCAGAAGGAAATATAGATGGATTGGGATAGTCCGGCGAGCGGTAGGCTCTGGTTATAAGGATGGACTGGGATAGTCCGGCGAGCGGTAGGCTCGGGTTATAAGGATGGACTGGGATAGTCCGGCGAGCGGTAAGCTCGGGTTATAAGGATGGACTGGGATAGTCCGGCGAGCGGTAGGCTCGGGTTATAAGGATGGACTGGGATAGTCCGGCGAGCGGTAGGCTCGGGTTATAAGGATGGACTGGGATAGTTCGGCGAGCGGTAGGCTCGGGTTATAAGGATGGACTGGGATAGTCCGGCGAGCGGTAGGCTCGGGTTATAAGGATGGACTGGGATAGTCCGGCGAGCGGTAGGCTCGGGTTATAAGGATGGACTGGGATAGTCTGGAGAGCGGTAGGCTCGGGTTATAAGGATGGACTGGGATAGTCCGGCGAGCGGTAGGCTCGGGTTATAAGGATGGACTGGGATAGTCCGGCGAGCGGTAGGCTCGGGTTATAAGGATGGACCGGGATAGTCCAGCGAGAGGTAGGCTCGGGTTATAAGGATGGATTGGGATAGTCCGGTGAGCGGTAGGCTCGGGTTATAAGGATGGACTGGGATAGTCCGGCGAGCGGTAGGCTCGGGTTATAAGGATGGACTGGGATAGTCCGGCGAGCGGTAGGCTCGGGTTATAAGGATGGACTGGGATAGTCCGGCGAGCGGTAGGCTCGGGTTATAAGGATGGACTTGTATAGTCTAGCTAGCGGTAAGCTCGTAATTTATATATAAGACTTGTATAGTCTAGCGAGCGGTAAGCTCATATTCTATATATAAGAATTGTATAGTCTAGTGAGCGGTAAGCTCATATTTTACTTATAAGACTAGTGTAGTCTAGTGAGCGGTAGGCTCGTAGTCTAAACATAAGACCGGTATAGTCTAGCGAGCGGTATGCTCGTAGTTTAAATCTAAGGCTGGTATAGCCTGGCGAGCGGTAGACTCTACTTTATAAATGTTGATGCAAATATGTGAGCTGGAGGCTCAGTAGTAAATAACTAATACATGTTACTTGTGTGTAAGTTGTGGTGGGTCTTCAGTTCTGTTTTAGTCGTCACACCGACATCAGTTCTTTGACTCGGCAGTGCTAGTGGTTTTTATTGGGGCCAGATTGTTTTACTGCGCGTCTGACGGGACGAATCCCCTAAACCCTGCCTGGCCAATTCAGTTTAGTACGCAGGAGCTCGTGAGTACCGGGTACCGGTATCACAGCGTACGTTTGGGCCTAGGTCTGGTAGTGTGACTTACCCACCTAGGTGAGGAGACGCCCGCTCCTCTGCCACCGTTTGACCACGACGGGAGGTGCCCGAGAGGTTAGCTACCTCCGAAAAGTGGGAACTAAAGGTCTGTACGTACAGAGTCGTGTGAGTGAGTTGCATGTGTATGAAATAATAATACAAACATTGCATCATCGCATTGCATATCATAGCATAGCATTTCTGCGTAAACAGAGACCTCATCGTATAAATTAGTGTGGGCTCTTTTATACGATGAGTTTACTTCTTGCCAGATCCCTTAGCTTATGTGCTTGTGTGTGTGCATATAAGTTAAGGTTACTTTCGTAGATGCTCTTATTTCTTATACCTGCTTCTTTATATTGCATTGTCTTTTACTCATTGTTGTTGCACTATACTCTGCTAGCATAGAATTGTTATTATTTAATATTCAGTAATTATAAACCCTGCTAGTCTCTCCGCTGTCACCTGCTTTTGATTTACCCATTGATGTCCTCCGCTTCCTCCTCCCGCACGGTGCCTAGGAGTCGCGAGTGGAGGCGGTGAGGAATATGCTGAGTCTTTTAGACTGACGGTCAGTGGACCACTTCATTTTAGGGATGATGTACCAGAGCAGCAGGGCCCCGCTTAGGAGACAGGATAGGAAGACGAGGTGAAGCAGAACAACCGTTACACATCGTCGCAACAACAGTTACAGATGTATGAAGACAGAGTTTGATTGCTTCCGCATAAAAGTAGAATGAGAGTCTTGATGCACTATATTTGAACATGTAATGGGCATATGCCCTCTTGTACTTTATTTCTCATCGTGGACATTGTAAACTCGTAATTTATATATTTAATGTGATTTGTGGACTTGTGCTTCTATTTGCTTCTATTACTATGAATTGTGGTTGGCCTGGATGATGTTGATTAGCCGGCAGGATCGGTGTGTTGTGGTGATGACCATTTGGCGCATTGGCCTCACCGCAAGACGGCGGTTCTGGGCGGTAAGACCCGTTTAAAAGCAAAAAAAGGGTCTTACAAAAGCACCCTTCCAGATCTTCTAAGTGGTCACGGTGGCAGATGCTCTTTACCAGCATGTCGCCCACATAGACATCCATTGTGCTTCTGATGAGGTCTTTGAATACTTTGTTCATTAGCCTCTGGTAGGTTGCCCTGACGTTCTTGAGGTCAAAGGGCATGACTTTGTAGCAGTAAACTCCTTTGTCTGTTCGGAATGCTGTGTGCTCCTCGTCTTCCGGGTTCATTCTAATTTGGTTGTAGCCTGAGTACGCGTCCATGAAGCTGAGGAGCTCATGTCCGGCTGTTGCATCGACCAGTTGATCGATTCTTGGAAGGTGGAAACTATCTTTTGGGCAAGCTTGATTCAGATTGCTCTAGTCGACGCACATCCGCCACTTCCCTAAGCCCTTCTTTACCATAAACACATTGGCTAGTCATGTGGGGGTATTTTGCTTCGCGGATGAACCACGCTTCCAGGAGTTTCTCCACCTCCTCTTCGATCGCCTTGAGCCTCTCTAGGGTGAAGTTCCGCTTTTTCTGGATCATCGCCCTGCAAGCACGTTTAATGTTTAAGGAATGGAATACGACCTGAGGATCTACCACAGGCATATCTTCTGGACTCCACGCGAGATATCCTCGTTGGCTCAGAGGAAGAGATCGTATTCCTCTCGCTCTTCCTTAGATAGGAAGGACCCGACCTGGACTATCTCGGTTGGATCCTGCTGGGAGATTGGTGTACAACCATGTATATGCCGAGTAGATTCTCGAGACAAGAAGTATTTTGGAACACCATTTCTCGGTATGATCCCGGAGAAGGCGGAGAGGGGAGGGGCGGCTCGCCCCCCTCTCTCCCAGCAGAAGGCGGAGAGGGGAGGGGCGACTCGCCCCCCCCCCCCCCCCCCCCCCCCCCCCCCTCTCGCCCAGCAGAGAGGGCGGAGAAGGGAGGGGCGGCTCGCCCCCCCTCTCGCCCAGCAGAGAGGGCGGAGAGGGGAGGGGCGGCTCGCCCCCCCCCCCTCGCCCAGCAGAGAGGGCGGAGAGGGGAGGGGCGGCTCGCCCCCCCCCCCCCTCTCGCCCAGCAGAAGGTGGAGAGGGGAGGGGCGGCTCGCCCCCCCTCTCGCCCAGCAGAGAGGTGGAGAGGGGAGGAGCGGCTCGCCCACCCTCATGCCCAGCAGAAGGCGGAGAAGGGAGGGGCGGCTCACCCCCCTCTCGCCCAGCGATAGGCGGAGAGGGGAGGGGCGGCTCACCGCCCTCTCGCCCAGCAGAGAGGCGGAGAGGGGAGGGGCGGCTCGCCCCCACTCTCGCCCAGCAGAGAGGAGGAGAGGGGAGGGGCGGCACGCCCCCCCCCCCCCCCCCCCCCCCCCTCTCTCCCAGTAGTAGGCGGAGAGGGGAGGGGCGGCTGGCCCCCCTCTCGCCCAGTGGAAGGGGGAGAAGGGAGGGGCGGCTCGCCCCCCCCCCCCCCCCCCCCCCCCACCTCTCGCCCAGCAGAGAGGGCGGAGAGGGGAGGGGCGGCTCGCGCCACCTCTCGCCCAGCGAAAGGCGGAGAGGGGAGGGGGGCGGTTCGCCCCCCCTCTCGCCCAGCAGAGAGGCGGAGAGGGGAGGGGCGGCTCGCACCCCCTCTCGCCCAGCGGAAGGCGGAGAGGGGTGGGGCGACTCACCCCCCCCCCCCCCCCCACCCTCTCGCCCAGCGAAAGGCGGAGAGGGGAGGGGCGGCTCGCCCCCCCCCCCCCCCCCCCTCTCGCCCAGCAGAGAAGCGGAGAGGGGAGGGGCAGCTCGCCCCCCTCTCGCCCAGCAGAAGGCGGAGAGGGGAGTGGCGGCTCGCCCCCCCCCCCCCCCCCCCCTCTCGCCCAGCAGAAGGCGGAGAGGGGAGGGGTGGCTCGCCCGCCCTCTCGCCCAGCAGAGAGGGCGGAGAGGGGGAGGGGCTTGCTCGCCCCCCCCCCCCCCCCCCCCCCCCCCCCCCCCTCTCGCCCAGCGAAAGGCAGAGAGGGGAGGGGCGGTTCGCCCCCCCTCTCGCCCAGCAGAGAGGCAGAGAGGGGAGGGTCGGCTCGCCCCCCCCCCCCCCCTCTCGCCCAGCGGAAGGCGGAGAGGGGAGGGGCGGCTCGCCCCCCCTCTCGCCCAGCAGAGAGGGCGGAGAGGGGAGGGGCGGCTCGCCCCCCCTCTTGCCCAGCGGAAGGCGAAGAGGGGAGGGGCGGACCGCCCCCCCCCCCCCCCCCCCCCCCCTCTCCCAGCAGAGACGGCGGAGAGGGGAGGGGCGGCTCGCCCCCCCTCTCGCCCAGCGGAAGGCGGAGAGGGGAGGGGCGGCTCGCCCCCCTCTCGCCCAGCAGAGAGGGGAGGGGCGGCTCGCCCCCCCCCCCCCCCCCCCCCCCCCCCCCCCCCCCCCTCTCGCCCAGTGGAAGGTGGAGAAGGGAGGAGGTCGGCCCCCTCTCGACCGGCCCCGGGAGGGTGTCCTGGTCTGCGTTTAGCGCTGCAGAACAACGGGATTTGGCTATTCGCATTCCGAATCCGGGGGCATTTTGGTAACTTCGCAGGCAGTTTTTGGTTATTCACAGCCCAAATCCAAAATCCTATAAATAGGACCAAGGGGGCACCATTTGTAGAAGATCAGCTAGGCTAGCTCTCTCCCTCTCTCTCTCCCTCCCCAAGTCTCTCTAGGGGGTGAGGAGAGCCTCCAGTGGTGCCCAAGCTTAGTAGTGGCTTGGGAGGGGAAGTTCCTAAGGGGTTTCCGGGTATGTGGCGTGACCTCCCCACTAAGCCCTTGGTCCAGTCCATAGTTCCTCAACCTTCAACCTAGAGCTCTCCCTTGGGGGAAGTAAGGGTTGGTCGCCCCTCAGCTTGCTGAGGGCCCCGAACTCCACAGAGACCGAGAAATCTGTTTCAACATTATGGTGCGGTGAGCGTGGAGTGTGACCGATTTAAGAAACCCTCAAGATGAGTTCCAGGGACGGAGGTGGAGGAAGCTCCGACCCAAGTCACTCGCAGCCCCCAGTGGCTGTGGTGACGTTGGAGATGTTCGAAGATTTCAAGCAAGAGGTCTTGCAGACCTTCCAGGTCGCATTCGCCACGATTGTCGAAGGCAAAAAGAAGAGATGGTTCGGAGGTCCCGCCCCAGCAGGTGGACGAGAGAACTCGCGGCTAGCAGTCCAGGGAAGAGATCCCGGTGGGGGGGGGGGGGGGGAAGTGGGGAGATGTCATACCCCCACTCGCCCATCCCCAAGGGGGCGAGCTCAGGAGGGGGGGCGCCCTCCCAGCTCGCCCCGCCCCAGCAAGGGGGCGAGCTCAGGAGGGGGGCGCCCTCCCAGCTCGCCCCGCCCCAGCAAGGTGGCGAGCTCAGGAGGGGGGCGCCCTCCCAGCTCGCCCCGCCCCAGCAAGGAAGCGAGCTCAGGAGGGGGGGCGCCCTCCCAGCTCGCCCCGCCCCTTCTAGCCAATCCCCAAAGAGGGCGAGCGGGGAGGCGACCGGCCCCCACTAGCCCCGCCCCAAAAGGAGTCGAGTGAATGTTGGTGGGCGAGACCACCCCGGGTGGCGGCTATCCAATAGCTCGACGAGCGCAGAGGTCAGCAAGTCGACTCCGCGAGAGCAAGGAAGGAGGGGCTTTCAAAAGAGAAGATCCAACCGCCCGAGGTGGAAGCAGGAGTCGAGGACACCCCCTCCACCGCCTCAGCCAACCGTGGCGATTGTCAGAGAAGAAGAATTAATCGCGCGGGAGGAAGAAGGGGCGTCTGAGTGGGCTTACCCTCCTATGACTTCCACGATGAGGAGGGGCACGCGACCTCCGTCTGCCCTGAGTTCTTGAAATGAGGGATGCGAGGGGTCCCAGACAGCAGCAACAGCTACCAGGAGAAGTCAAGGAAGACCGGACCTGGGAGTGGGAGACTCGGTTTGATTTCCACGCTTAGTTTTCTTTTCATTCCATAAGTTCATGTAATGCAATGTTTTGTTTCCGTGCCTAGTTATCTCACATATACTAGAATGATTAATGTGATGAAAGTTTTTCAAAGTGTTTTTTCCCTCCGATGTTGGCCCGCTGACCAGGCTCCCACCAAGCTGGCAGGGCCGGGAACCGCTCAGGCAGGAAGGAAAAATACTTCACCTCCAGTTGAGCTCGCCCGTCTAGCGAATGGCCTGGAGGGTGTCGACTCTTCTCCACCTCCAGTTGAGCTCGCTCGTCTAGCGAATGGCCTGGAGGGTGTCGACTCTTATCCACCTCTAGTTGAGCTCGGCTCCTAGAGTGTGTCGAACTTGTACTCCCCCGCCCCCCCCCCCCCCCCCCCCCCTCCCCCCCCCCCCCCCCCCCCCCCCCCGATGCTGGCCCGCTGACTAGGCTCCCACCAAGCTGGCAGGGCCGGGAACCGCTCGGGGCAGGAAGGAAAAATACTCCACCTCTAGTTGAGCCTGGCTCCTAGAGTGTGTCGACCTTATACTCCCCCCCCCCCGATGCTGGCCTGCTGACCAGGCTCCCACCAAGCTGGCAGGGCCGGGAACCGCTCGGGGCAGGAAGGAAAAATAATCCACCTCTAGTTGAGCCTGGCTCCTAGAGTGTGTCGACCTTGTACTCCCCCCCCCCCCATGCTGGCCCGCTGACCAGGCTCCCACCAAGCTGGCAGGGACGGGAACCGCTTGGGGCAAGAAGGAAACATGATCCACCTCTAGTTGAGCCTGGCTCCTAGAGTGTGTCGACATTGTACTCCCCCCCCCCCCCCCCCCCCCCCCCGATGCTGGCCCGCTGACCAGGCTCCCACCAAGCTGGCAGGGCCGGGAACCGCTCGGGGCAGGAAGGAAACATGATCCACCTCTAGTTTAGCCTGGCTCTTAGAGTGTGTCGACTTTGTACTCCCCCCCCGATGCTGGCCCGCTGACCAGGCTCCCACCAAGCTGGCAGGGTCGGGAACCGCTCGGGGCAGGAAGGAAACATGCTCCACCTCTAGTGGATCTCAGCTCCTAGATTGTGTTGATATAAGGCCCCGAGCAGATACTGCTGACCGGGCTTGTTGATGTCGGTAGGGCAGGAGACTCACTCGGTGAGGCAGGTTACTCATGTTGGTTAAGGCCCCGAGCAGATACCGCTGACCGGGCTTGTTGATGCCGGCAGGGAAGGAGACTCACTCGGTGAGGCAGGTGATTCATGTTGGTTAAGGCCCCGAGCAGATATCGCTGACCGGGCTTGTTGATGCTAGCAGGGCAGGAGACTCACTCGGTGAGGTAGGTGACTCATGTTGGTTAAGGCCCCGAGCAGATACCGCTGACCGGGCTTGTTGATGCCGGCAGGACACGAGACTCACTCGGTGAGGCAGGTGACTCATGTTGGTTAAGGCCCCGAGCAGATACCACTGACCGGGCTTATTGATGCCGGCAGGGTAGGAGACTCACTCGGTGAGGCAGGTGACTCATGTTGGTTAAGGCCCCGAGCAGATACCGCTGACCGGGCTTGTTGATTCCGGCAGGACAGGAGACTCACTCGGTGAGGCAGGTGACTCATGTTGGTTAAGGCCCCGAGCAGATACCGCTGACCGGGCTTGTTGATGCCGGTAGGGCAGGAGACTCACTCAGTGAGGCAGGTGACTCATGTTGGTTAACGCCCCGAGCAGATACCGCTGACCGGGCTTGTTGATGCCGGCAGGGCAGGTGACTCACTCGGTGAGGCAGGTGATTCATGTTGGTTAAGGCCCCGAGCAGATACCGCTGACCGGGCTCTCGCTAGCCGGCAGGTGCAGGTTGACCTCCCAGGGAGGCTATGTTATTTTCCGCTCGGATGGTTCCGCTGACCGTGCTCTCACTAGCCGGCAGGTGCAGGTTGACCTCCCAGGGAGTCTATGTTCTTTTCCCCTCGGATGGTCTCGCTAGCCGGGCTCTCACTAGCCGGCAGGTGCAGTTTGACCTCCCAGGGAGGCTATGTTCTTTTCCCCTCGGATGGTCTCGCTAGCCAGGCTCTCACTAGCCGGCAGGTGCAGGTTGACCTCCCAGGGAGGATATGTTATTTTCCCCTCGAATGGTTCCGCCAGCCGGGCTCTTGCTAGCCGGCAGGTGCAGGTTGACCTCCCAGGGAGGCTATGTTATTTTCCCCTCGGATGGTTCCGCGAGCCGGGCTCTCGCTAGCCGGCGGGGTTGGAAGACCACTCGGGGTGGCTGTATGTTTTTCTCCCGAAGTGGTCTCGCTAGCCGGGCTCTCGCTAGCCGACGTGTTTGGAAGACCACTCGGGGTGGCTGTATGTTTTTCTCCCGAGGTGGTCTCGCTAGCCGGGCTCTCGCTAGCCGGCGGGGTTGGAAGACCACTCGGGTGGCTGCATGTTTTTCTCCCGAGGTGGTCTCGCTAGCCGGGCTCTCGCTAGCCGGCGGAGTTGGAATACCACTCGGGGTGGCTGTATGTTTTTCTATCGAGGTGGTCTCGCTAGCCGGGCTCTCGCTAGCCGACGGGGTTGGAAGACCACTCAGGGTGGCTGTATGTTTATCTCCCGAGGTGGTCTCGCTAGGGGGGCTCTCGCTAGCCGGCGGGGTTGGAAGACCACTCGGGGTGGCTGTATGTTTCTCTCCCGAGGTGGTCTCGCTAGCCGGGCTCTCGCTAGCCGGCGGGGTTGGAGGACCACTCGGGGTGGATGTATGATTTTCTCCCGAGGTGGTCTCGCTAGCCGGGCTCTCGCTAGCCGGCGAGGTTGGAAGACCACCCGGGTGGCTGTATGTTTTTCTCCCGAGGTGGTCTCGCTAGCCGGGCTCTCGCTAGTCGGCGGGGTTGGAAGACCACTCGGGTGGCTGTATGTTTTTCTACCGAGGTGGTCTCGCTAGCCGGGCTCTCCCTAGCCGGCGGGGTTGGAAGACCACTCGGGTGGCTGTATGTTTTTCTACCGAGGTGGTCTCGCTAGCCGGGCTCTCGCTAGCCGGCGGGGTTGGAAGACCACTCGGGGTGGCTGTATGTTTTTCTCCCGAGGTGGTCTCGCTAGTCGGGCTCTCGCTAGCCGGCGGGGTTGGAAGACCACTCGGGGTGGCTGTATGTTTTTTCCGAGATAGCACCGTTAGCCGGATTCCCAGCGACACTCGTCGAATATGCAGGGTTGGACGTTTCTTTCTGAGCGTGTACCTCGCTCAAAAAGAGCGGGGATTGTGTACAACCCTGTATTCGCCGAGTAGATTTTCGAGACAAGAAGCATTTCGGAACAACTTTTCTCGGTATGATCCCAGAGAAGGCGGAGATGGGAGGGGCGGCTCGCCCCCCCTCTCGCCCAGCAGAGAGGCGGAGAGGGGAGGGGCGGCTCGCCCCCCTCTCGCCCAGCAGAAGGCGGAGAGGGGAGGGGCGGCTCGCCCCCCCTCTCGCCCAGCGGAAGGCGGAGAAGGGAGGGGCGGCTCGCCCCCCCTCTCGCCCAGCGGAAGGCGGAGAGGGGAGGTTCGGCTCTCCCCCCCCCCTCTCGCCCAGCGGAAGGCGGAGAGGGGAGGGGCGGCACGCCCCCCCTCTCGCCCAGCAGAGAGGGCGGAGAGGGAGGGGCGGCTCGCCCCCCCCCCCCCCCCCCCCCTCTCGCCCAGCGGAGAGCGGAGGGGCGGCTCGCCCCCCCTCTCGCCCAGCAGAAGGCGGAGAGGGGAGGGGCGGCTCCCCCCCCCCCCCCTCTCGCCCAGCAGAGAGGCGGAGAGGGGAGGGGCGGCTCGCCCCCCTCTCGCCCAGCAGAAGGCGGAGAGGGGAGGGGTGGCTCAAACCCCCCCCCCCTCTCCCAGCGAAAGGCGGAGAGGGGAAGGGCGGCTCGCCCCCCTCTCGCCCAGCAGAGAGGCGGAGAGGGGAGGGGGTGGCTAGCCCCCCCCCCCCCCCCCCTCTCGCCCAGCAGAGAGGCGGAGAGGGGAGGGGCGGCTCGACCACCCCCCCCCCCCCCCCCCTCTCGCCCAGCAGAAGGCGGAGAGGGGAGGGGCGGCTCGCCCCCCTCCCCCCCACCCTCTCGCCCAGCGGAAGGCGGAGAGGGGAGGGGCGGCTCGCCCCCCCCCCCCCCCCCCCCCCTCTCGCCCAGCAGAGAAGGCAGAGAGGGGAGGGGCGGCTCGCCCCCCCCCCCCCCCCCCCCCCCCCTCGCCCAGCGAAAGGCGGAGAAGGGAGGGGCGGTTCGCTCCCCCTCTCGCCCAGCAGAGAGGCGGAGAGGGGAGGGGCGGCTCGCCCCCCCCTCTCGCCCAGCGAAAGTCGGAGAGGGGAGGGGCGGCTTACCCCCCTCTCGCCCAGCGAAAGGCGCAGAGGGGAGGGGCGGCTCGCCACCCCTCTCGCCCAGCAGAGAGGCGGAGAGGGGAGGGGCGGCTCGCCCCTCCCCCCCCCCCCCCCCCCACCCCCCGCTCGCCCAGCAGAGAGGCGGAGAGGGGAGGGGCAGCTCGCCCCCCCCTCTCGCCCAGCAGAAGGCGGAGAGGGGAGGGGCAACTCTCCCCCCTCTCGCCCAGCGGAAGGCAGAGAGGGGAGGGGCGGCTCGCCCCCCCCCCCCCCCCCCCCCCCCCCTCTCGCCCAGCAAAAGGCGGAGAGGGGAGGGGCGGGTCGCGCCCCACCCCGCCCCCCCCCCCTCTCGCCCAACAGAGAGGCGAAGAGGGGAGGGGCGGCTCACCCCCCCTCTCGCCCAGCGGAAGGCGGAGAGGGGAGGGGCGTCTGGCCCCCCCACTCGCCCAGCAGAGAGGCGGAGAGGGGAGGGGCGGCTCGCCCCCCCCCCTCTCGCCCAGCGGAAGGCGGAGAGGGGAGGGGCGGCTCACCCCCCCCCCCCCCCCCCTCGCCCAGCAGAGACGGCAGAGAGGGGAGGGGCAGCTCGCCCCCCCCCCCCCCCCCCCCCCCCTCTCGCCCAGCGGAAGGCGGAGAGGGGAGGGGCGGCTCGCCCCCCCCCCCCCCCCCCCCCCCCCCCCCCCCTCTCGCCCAGTGGAAGGCGGAGAAGGGAGGAGGCCGGCCCCCTCTCGCCCGGCCCCAGGAGGGTGTCCTGGTCTGCGTTTAGCGCTGCAGAACAATGGGATTTGGCTATTCGCATTCCAAATCCGGGGGCATTTTGGTAACTTCGCAGGCAGTTTTTGGTTATTCACAGCCCAAATCCAAAATCCTATAAATAGGACCAAGGGGGCACCATTTTGAGAAGATCAGCTAGGCTAGCTCTCTCCCTCTCTCTCCCTCCCCAAGTCTCTCTAGGGGGTGAGGAGAGCCTCCAGTGGTGCCAAAGCTTAGTAGTGGCTTGGGAGGGGAAGTTCCTAAGGGGCTTCCGGGTATGTGGCAGGACCTCCCCACTAAGCCCTTGGTCCAGTCCATAGTTCCTCAACCTTCAACCTAGAGCTCTCCCTTGGGGGAAGTAAGGGTTGGTCGCCCCTCAGCTTGCTGAGGGCCCCGAACTCCACAGAGACCGAGAAATCGGTTTCAACAATTGGTACTTCAATGAGCCCTTCGACGAGGTATATACGTTGTAGGGTGGCCTCGTCCCGTAAGTCTAAGTTGTCAATATTGAGAGCGGTTGCTTCCATTGTTCGTGTCTGCTTTAAGAAACATGTTCGTGCTGCTTCTTGGTTTCCTCTTACAACCTATATCCCTGCGGCGGTCGGGAACTTCATAGCTAGGCGTGGAATAGATGGGATTGCTCCAAAGGTGAATTGGAACGGTCTTCCAAAGATAGCATTGTAGGCAGAGGTGGACTCCACCACCACGAAGTAGATGCTATGCGTTGAACTGGAACAGGTTAGTTGTCGAAGTTGTAGCAGGCCCGACCGCCTAGCTGAGCTGATCCTTCGTGAGTTTCATGCTTTGCAAAGTGGAAAGGAACATGACATCGTCTGAGCTTCCGTTGTCGACCAATATCCTTTTAACATTGAAGCAAGGGTCCCCAATCCCTGCGCTGATCACGAGTGGGTCCTGATGTGGTACTTGTAACCATTGCAGATCCTCTTCCCCGAAAGTGATTGTGATGTCCTACTTGAGATTCTTATCTTCGTGATCCCTTGGGGTTTGGCAATCGAGAGGATCTGTGCTACTAGGGTGGGAGGTCCGGCGATAGTCTCGATTTCTCCCACCATCGACCTTCCTCCTGCCGCGCCTCGAGGAGCGAGAGGATGCTCCCTCGTCTCCCTAGGCGGCTGGGGCTGATTGGGAACATGGCCCTGTAGAAATCTTCCCAGGATTCCCTGGCGGACGAGATGCTCGATTTCGTCTTTCAGTCTAGTACATTCTTCGATGGTATGCCCAGTTCCTTGGTGGAACACACAATATCTTGACTGGTCGTTCCTCGGATTTGGGGTTGGCACCCGAGGCCTCCGGTTTGTTTTGAGTGGCGTAGAGTATATTAGTTCTGGTGGTGTTTAATGGGGTGTAGACCCTGGGCGGCTGCGGACAAAAATCTCTTCGAGGGTCGCGACGACGTTCATCGTTGCGGCGCTCCTCGCCGCACCGATCTTCTCGTCCTCTAGGGGCTTGCTACGACCCCCTTTTCTTCTTTTGGCTGCCTTCGAACTGCTGACGGTGCGCTTCGATGGCCTCGTCGGCAGCTATCTGAGCTTCTACCCGGTGAACAAGGTCAGGATAACTTGGTACGGTTTCCCTCATAAGAGCTGAGTAAAAGCCACTTGGGCAGAGGCCTCCAAGGAAAACTCCCCGCAAGTGTTCGGGGTCGACCCCCGGGATTTGCCTAGCCTCCGTAGTGAAGCATCGGAAAAAATCCTTGAGAGTCTCTCCGTCATTTTGGCGGATTCCTGAGAGATGAGAGGTATCTCGGACAATCCTACGGTTGGCAATGAACTGGTCCACGAACTGTTGTGCCATTTCTGCAAAGTTGTTGATGGCTCCATCCCGCAGGGAATGGAACCAAGTGCGCGCTTCTACTTTCAAGGTTGCTGGGAACACTTGGCAGAGGGGCTGATCGGGGGCGTTGTAAATCCCCATGACGGTTGTGAAATGATTGACATGTTCCAATGGGTCGTCCGTCCCGTCAAATGTTTTGATGTTGGGAAGCTTGAAACCATTCGGTACTGGATGTGCCAAGACCTGAGGCAATAGTGGGGAGCCGTGGTGCGTGGGACTGCGGGCGAGAGCTATGCGCCGCCCCGCTTGACCATACTCTTCCGCTATCATATCACGTATCTCTTCTCGAGTGGTTCTTCCTATCACTTGTCCAGGGACAGCTCTTCCCTGGCGCTGGTGATGGTGATCAGCTTCTAGTCCTATGGCCAGCCGAGCAGGATGAGTGGAGCTTGCGACATCACTGATTTAGGAAAAAGATCTATATAGCCAGTGATCACCATCATGGTTCACCTCTCACGATTAGCTACTCTAAACGATCATGGTTCGGACCGGAGTGCAAACTGTTCGTGGCGGATTTTTCCCCTCTCACGATCATGGTTCGGACTTTGACCACACTAACTCCATTTTTCTTTAGTGGAGCCTTCTCTAAACGCGCTCCATGACTCTTATAAATTCATGGATGAACATCATCTCTACGGATGCACATCAGTTTTAAAATAAAATTTTAGAAATAGCATTTAGGAAAAAGACTCGCACATCATTTAGTAGTTTAAATGAACTAGGATTGTATACTAAAAAATAATTTCGCGATTTTATGAGTACAGACAAAATTGAAAATTTCAATTTTTTAAAATGGTGGAAAGATAAGTTTAATACTTATCTTATGATGATCTATATAGCCAGTGATTTACTAACAATCGAAGCTCGTACTGTAGCTTCAGAGTCCATTTTTTCTCTTAGTGGCAGGACTTTTTTGAATTATTATAATTATATTCCTCTTCTACCTTCTTTCCTCTGCTTGACCGGTAAAAGTAAGTCCTCCCAAACGGAGCCTAAAGCTTGGCCAGTGGGCGGACAACTAGCAGTAGCTAGTGGAGGAGTAGAGTTCGAGTGAAGTCTCCATAGAATAACTGAGTAGAGGCAAACAGGACAAGGTGAAGCTGCGGACAGCAAGATGGGCTGAAACGAAACATGAAAGAGGAGCTCTAGAGCTGGGCGGACTGCTTGTGCGGACAGCTAGGCCTTGGCAGAGAGAGAGAGAGAGAGAGAGAGAGAGAGAGGCAGTAAGCTAGAGAGAGAAGTGCTTGCCGACAGAATTTGTGCGAACAGGTTGAAGCCCGTTAGTTGCAGCAGATGGGAAAATACTAGACGCAGCTAGTAGAGAGAGATTGAGCAGCAGCTCATACGAAGGAAGAGAGGAGTTTTGTGAAGTGTGTGAGACAAGGAAAGCATCGAATAAGATTGAAGGAGACGCGCCCTTGCTCTGAAGAGCAATTGGAGTCCGACACGGAAGCGAGCAGCGTATGCGAGCTGAAGTTAATGCGAGAAGAACTAGCCAAAGCTAGTAAAGCACTTAGTTGGAATGTTCGTGAGAAGATCTCGCTGAGAAGAGCCATGTGTTAGTCAATCCTAGCCGCAGCTACAGGAAGTAACATTGTGGATATGGAGCAACTTGCTGAAGCTTGTCGTGTGTATCACGAAGTGGATGTGAAATGTTGTGTAAGCTAGTCGTATCTAGCACGTGTATGTAGTCAGTTTGAAATCCTAATCGCAACTAAGAAATCAAGTTTGTGTGAAAGTTTGTAATTTTTGTATTAAAAGAAAATTGTTGCTTGGTTTGCTTGCACTCTTGTTTGTGATGTGTTCAGGTTTGGGTCCGCTATACCATTCCAATAGTATGTATATATGTATAGATGTATGTATGCATATATTCAGTTGTAAAGAAGATAGAAGAGGAATATAATTATAATAATTCAAAAAAGGAGATGAATGGTGGAAGCTTATGCAAATATGAAGCGTCTGGTCCAGCAGCACCAAATAATGTACACATAAAATTAACTAAGAAAAAGCAAACACTCGCAAAGATGAAGCATGGTAAAAAGTTTTTTTTGTATTAACAGAAATATCTCGTGTGTTCATGGCTGGTTTAACTTGCCTTAACCTAAAAGCTATCACATTTCCCTTCTAATTTTGAGGCTAAATTTTGTTTTCTCTTTATTTAAGATTTCGTAGACTGTTCCACCTACAACTACTCTAGCTCCTCACTAATCCTTGGCTACTTCACTTTATCGACAAAATAAAGAAACTATGCCCATTAATTTGAATAAATTTTATACTATTTTCCATCTACTTAGGACAACTATTTCAGAATTTGTTATATATTTTCTTATTAAAAGCAGCTTACCCTAGTGCTGGATGATTCGTGTACTACATCTAAAGTCTCCGCAATCTCCATTTGTCGCATAACAGTGGCAGGCAAAATCTGAAGTGTTGGAAGATCCATTTCAACTCCTAACACTCATGAAGAAGGTTGTATTTGAAGACGATATATAAGTCCACAACAAAAAATAATGTAAAAAACAACGATGACAGCAAATTAACAACTGAGAGTTTTAGAGTTCCAAGGAACTGGACAAAAAAAATGTTAGGGTTTGGCTCAAAGTATTCTACCATCTCCCATCAAGTTTGGAATGGGATTTTATAGTACTTCCAGCATAGAACCGAGTCCTAGTGTGACACGAACCCGTTAGGCTATTCCGAGTCGGTCTTGACACGGCGGGACATATTAATACACATTAACAATCTCCTCTTATGTCCGTCGTGAACCCAGACTTCGGGTAAAGGGGTGGTTTGTATTGTATTCAATCAAACATGAGTCAATTACAACCGTGTCCAGCACCTGTTTTAATCAATTTGGACTATAACATAAAATCAGTATGCACGCATAAGTAAACAAAGAAACTCAGCTGCAACACAATAAGAGTCTCAGGAATGATCAAGACACAGACCCTATAGGCCTGGCGTCCAAAATCAAACAGAGATCTAAATGGTCCAAAACAAACAGTGCTATAATAAAGAAAGAGCTAAACAATGCTCTGAGCAGAAGTACAAGAAATAAATAAAATAACACTAAAAAAACTAGTCATCCAAAAGATCATCCTTCTCCGGATCCCAGTCAACCAGTGCTCCTCCTATCCCAGAAACTCCTGCAATTTCAACAGAGAATTTCATTTTAGAATGAATTCTATCCTTTGCAAATTTGCAGATATCTAGTTTTAGCATAAAACTTAGTATTGATTATTATTATTGGCTGAGAGGACACGTTCACAGAGTATTATAGTTTAACCTCAGCATCTGTTATCTGTTTCAAAATGAAACAATTATCAGACTTCTGGACACCGCAACTATATCTGTAATCCTATATGGAATGTCACGGTTACTGCCCTTCTAAAGTCAATTGGAACTCATCAAGTTTGGAATGGAACCAATCTTTAGAAGAAGAGACAAACCAAGTCAGATTGTGTTATCAAGTTTGGAATAACACTCTCCTCCAAGGCAAAAGCCGAATCCGATAAAGCTGTTAACATCAAGTTTGGAATGAACAGCTTACCAGATCCGAGCTCAGCAACCAAGAGCATCAACGGACCACAACATGCTTGCATTGACAAAGGAAATATGGAATAATCAAAAACGTCTGGACTAAGGCTGAACTGAATCGCCTGATACTGAACTAAGACTGAACTAAATCGCCTTTAGTCTCATTTCCCCCACTGTTTTGATTAACCGATCTTTGGGCATTCCTTTCGTCAGTGGATCACCCAAGTTATCCTTTGAACGCACATCGATCAAGGTGATAATTCCTTGTTCTTTCAGATAATTCAACAACGCATGTCTCAGTCGTACATGTCTCCTCTTAATATTATAGATGGTATTCTTAACGATTTGAACTGCTGCTTGATTATCACAATACAAGCTCAGCGAGTTGACTTGTAACTTAGACAAGGGAATGTCTAAAATCAAGTTTCTAATCCAGTCTGCATCTTCACTAGCTGAAACTAAGGCAAACAACTCGGCCTCCATGGACGACAAAGCTATACAGGTCTGTCTTTTGAATTTCCAAGTGATAGCAGCTCCTCACAAGGTGAATATGTATCCACTGGTGGACTTGCTGTTCCCGACTTCTGAACACCACAAGGCATCAGAATGTCCTTCCACTATAGGTGGGCAACCAGTGTAGCATAGAGCATAGTCTTTAGTACCTCTCAGGTATCTCAACAGCCTATCTATGGCAACCCAATGATCTTTGCCCGGACTGCTGGTAAAGCGACTCAGCGTGCTAACCGAGAAAGCAATGTCTGGCCTCGTACAAGTTGTAGCGTACATGAGACTACCAATTATTTTGGAATATTTGACTTGATCAATGCTGGCCTCTAGATTAGGACTTAACTTAACATTATGATCAAACGGTGTCTCAATCGGCCTACACTTATCATATCCCCAGGTAGAGAGAAGTTGCTCAATATAATGAGTCTGGCTAAGAGTAACTCGGCCCTTGTCAACTCTAACCTTCATACCTAACAGGGTATCAACAGGACCGAGGTCCTTCATGTCAAATACTTCTGCCAGAGTGGATTTAACATCCCTAACTGCAGCAAGATTAGACCCTAAAATCAACATATCATCCACATATAAGCATATGATAACTGTTTGATTTGACAAGGAGCGGTAATAAAGGCATTTGTCAGAGAGACTGGACTGGAATCCAATGCTCTTTACTACCTGATCAAACTTCATGTGCCACATCTTAGGTGCTTGTTTAAGACCATAGATTGACTTATCGAGTTTGCACACTTTGTCTTTTTGATCTTTATGTACATAACCTTCAGGTTGAGTCATGTAGATCTCTTCATTAAGCTCTCCATTTAAGAATGCAGTTTTGACATCCATCTGATGAATTATAAAGTTCTCAATAGAGGCTAATGCAAGAAGAATCCTGATAGTCGATAGATGACACACAGGTGAATAGACGTCAAAATAGTCAAATCCCCCTTGTTGCTTATAACCTTTAGCTACGAGACGCGCTTTATACCTGGCTATAGATCCATCGCTATGTAATTTCTTCTTTAAAACCCACATGCATCCTAGGACTTTAGCACCTTTTGGTAAGTCAACTAGATGTCAGGTATTGCTATGTAACAGCGAGTCCATCTCATCATCAATGGCTTCTGCCCACATCAACGAATCTCTAGACCTCATTACTTCCTGATAGGAGAATGGATCATCCTCTAAGTGATAGGTGATGAATTTCTCACCAAAATCCTTAGGGATTCTTTCTCTGGTAGATGCTCTAAATGGAATAGGTTCCACCTCTACAGGTTGGGGAGCAGTGCCAGAAGGGCCAGCTTCAGGTTCAACGATAGATTCAGTAATCATATCATTGGACCCAGAGACAGACAATCCATGATCTTTGACAAATTTCTCATCAAAAAATATGGCATCTCTAGACTCTTTCACAGTATTCGTGGATAGATCGAGAAATCTGTCTGCTGCACTATCTTCTGCACTACCTAGATAGACGCATGTCATCGTCTTAGGTCCCACCTTAGGCCTCTTAAGGTCTAGTATACGCACATAGGCAATACAACCCCAAGTCTTTAGAGTATCGTACCTGCATGGATGACCGTGCCACAACTCATACGGTGTAGAAGTGAGCTGAGAGTGAGGTACTCTATTTAGAATGTGATTTGCAGTACGGGTTGCTTCTCCCCAAAAGGAATTAGGCATGCCAGCTGTTAGGAGCATAGAGTTCAACATCTCTGTAAGGAGCAGTAGTTTCAAGAATTATTCCCTCAGAGGCACATAATTCCTTGAATCCAGTAGAGTGTATTCTCCTCCTCGATTACTTCTAAATCTCTTAATTTCCAGTTTTAACTGATTTTCAACACGAGACTTAAAGGTCTTGAACGCCTCAAACGCTTCGTCTTTCAATTTCAACAAATACACATGACATTATCTAGAAAAATCGTCTATGAAAGTAATTAGATACTTCCTTCCCCCTCTGGTGGCATGACTGCGGAAATCACAAAGGTCTGAATGTATCAATTCAAGAAGTTTTGTGCTCCTAGAAACTGCCTTGAAAGGCTTTCTAGTGATTTTGGTTTGAGCACACACCTCACACTTGTCAAATCGAATAGACAGATCTAAGGGGATGTTTTGACTCTTAGCTAGATCTAGCATCTTCCTATAGTTCACATGTCCAAGTATGTTATGTAACAACTTAGGATCTATGAGGTTTGAACTAACCTGGTTAATGCTATCATTATTTAAGCTAAGTTTATACATTCCGTTGATCAAGTACGCACACCCAAAATAATGTGAATTGACTGTAAGAGTCATTCTACCGTTTTGAGTTGTGAAGGTCATCCCAGCCTTGTCTAATAGACTTACTGAAATCAGATTTTTAGTTAAAGAAGGAACTACTTTAACATGATTTAAAATTAAATTTTTACCTGACGAGAGAACCAGCTCGGCTGTCCCAGTATGGGTCACCTGAGTCTCTCCTCCATTGCAGTTCTCCACTCTCTCCTTAACGGCCTTAACTTCAGTCAGTAATTCTCTGTCATTCGTTACATGACAGGTAGCACCGCTATCCAGCCACCACTCAGCAGATGAACTGCGGTGACTGCTTCCGATCATAGCCACGAAGGACTTGGGATCTGAAGCATCTACCAGCATGTTCGCCACATTTTGTGTGGCTTCCTCCTTAATCTTCTTTGGAGCCTTGCAATCAGCCGCCCAATGTTCCCACTTACCACAGTTGTGACACTTGCCCCTCTTCTTTTTGAAAGAGGGCTTTTTAGGGCCAATCTGTGTAGTGCCTTCAATCTTAGGTGCTGGTGGCTTCCTACGAGGCTTGCTGGGCCGAGACACAAAATTGACAGTCTGTGAGGACTGAACACCTTGTTCATGTCTCTTCCCGGCAATATTTTGATCCTCGATATGAATGAACCTTTTGAGTTCATCGAGTGCGATCTTTTCCTTCAGTCTGTGCATTTCAGTCTTGAAGGTCGACCACTCAGGAGGTAGCTTGCTTAAAATTAAACACACAAAAAGATTATCGGACATGTCGGACTTATCATCCGACAGCTTAAGACGTAAACTTTCGAGTTCAATAATTTGGGAGGTGATCGAGGAGTTCAAATTGAATTTGAAATTAAAGAGTCTCTCCCCAAGGAGAGTCCTCGACAACCCCTCCTCTTTCTGGAAGTTTGCATTCAAGCGATCCCAAATCTCTTTTGTAGTTTTATAACCGCTGTAGGTCAAGGCGAGTCTAGGGTTAAGTGAATTAAGGAGGTAGTCTCTACATAAATCTTCGTCTTTTCTCCACTGATAATCATCCACGTCCTCTTCGGTTGTGGCGAAATCACTCAAAACAGTGTAGAAAATCTCTCGTTCATTCATTCCAAGCTGGACGTGCAGTCTCCAAGCATGGAAGTCGGAGAGATCGAACGACTGGAGCTTGACGATGTCGTAGGATATAACCTTCGGCATCTCGCTAAAGCTATAGACCGAAAAACTGAAAAGAAATCACCTGAGCTGCGCAGAGACGAGTCGCGGTCTTCGGATCCAATCCAATATTGTTTGTTCCAAGCAACAATGAGTCAGTCAGGACTCCTCTGGAGATTTCCAGAAGGTTTTGCACAACCTGGAACAGCATAGCCTGGATCGGCAGCAGCTTTGCACGGGGCAAACAACAGTATCTTAGGCAAGAACTGTAGCGGATGATCTGCAGCGGCCGACTAGAGTCGATAGGCCAGAACGAGAGCAGATCACGCACAAGAAAACAGATTTGCAGCGGCCGACAAATTTCACGGGAACGAGAGCACCGGCTAGGATATGCGGGATCTGCAAGATCTTCAATCTCCGGTGCAGAGAAGCCTTCCGAGAGCTGAGAAGCCTTGCGATCTGCGATCTTTCACAGACGAAGATAACAGGAGACGTTGCAGAGAAGAAGAACTGCACAAAGGTGGCAGAGAAATCGCGATCTGCGACGGGGAGACGGGCAGGCAGGCAAACGACTCGATCTGAGACTTGTCCCCTTCCGGATCTCGATCTGGCGACGACAACAACAAACGATTTGTCCCCTTCCCGATGTGCGACAACAACGACAACAGGAGACGGCTTCGACGGTGAATCCTCCGTTCTTTGCGATCGGCGATGAGGAAAAGCCTTGCGATCCTTTGCAAAAAACAGGCACGAAGATGCACACAGGCGGCTTCGTGTAGATCGCAAAAGAACACACCAAAGCGCCGGCGGAATCGATAGATTTGAGCGGAAAAACCCTAAGCGGAAACTACTTTGAGAATGTTAGGGTTTGGCTCAAAGTATTCTACCATCTCCCATCAAGTTTGGAATGGGGTTTTATAGTACTTCCAGCATAGAACCGAGTCCTAGTGTGACACGAACCCGTTAGGCTATTCCGAGTCGGTCTTGACACGGCAGGACATATTAATACACATTAACAAAAAATGTGTCAAATATGACATTAAAATAGGGAATTGTTATAGGCAAACCATGTTTGGCTAATAGCAGCTCAAAAAAAACCCGGTTTATTTTTCTTAAAGCCCTTTTCCTAAACCTCTCCAATGTTGCGCGCAAACCACACTCCCGTAACTCTCCCCCATGGCGATTTTAGGGTTCGCCGCCTTCCAGTCCTCTGTCGAATCCCACCACCACTTCCTCCGCGGCGCCCAGCTCCTCGCCCGCGCCCAGCCCTCCTTCTCACTCCCTCGCACGCTCCGCCACCGCCGACGCCGACCACGCGCCATCGCCGCCGATCCCCGCGATGCCGCCCCTCTCATCCTCAAGGCCCTCGTCCTCTTCACCGATTGCGGGTTTGGGGTTGTCGGACGCCGTTTCCCTGCACGGGCTTGGCCACAACGGACATCAAGCGATCAGCCGCTGTCTTCGCTGAACAACATCCGATAACTTTCAAGATTTAGGGGGCACTTATGCTTTCAACCCCCATTTTTGTGAAATGATTCCTGTTCTCTCTTCAGAGTTCAGGCACATAATTTTTTCCAGTGAAATAATTGTGCAATGCTTAAATTTATGTTCTTCATTTATGTTTTTCGGCGAAATATGCATAGGCAATAATGCTTCCACAGTTTGTTTCCCCATGAAATATGTTTGCAGTTATTCCCTTGCTTAAACAAGGACAATTCGTTAATATTTTGGAGTTGTAATATTTTGGTGAAAAAAATTATCAAAAAAAAGACTTATTTTTGGTAGAATTAATTGATTTTTTTTTGTGAATGATTTGCTAATAACAAAAATGTTTGCTAATAACCATTGAAATAATAGAAGGTTTGCGAGTAATCAAGATTTGCTATTAGCCAAACTTGGTTTGCCTATAACAATGCCCTTAAAATAATGGATTAATGTTGGGTTTCTCAGGCATCACCTGCGCAGCGGAATATTTGCAAGAAACCAATTGCAATGACCTTGCAAAAACCAATAATTCAAGAATCGAGTTCATACCCTAGTGCTGGATGATTCATGTACTACATCTAAAGTCTCCGCAATCTCCATTTGTCACATAACAGTGGCATACAAAACATAAAGTGCATCGAAGATCCATTTCAACTCCTAACATTCATGAAGAAGGTTGTAGTTGAAGACAATAATTAAGTCGACAACAAAAAATAAAGTAAACACAATGAATACAAGCAACAAATTAACAGTTTAGAGTTTTAGAGTTCCAAGGAACTGGACAAAACAAATGTGTCAAATATGTTATTAAAATAATGGATTAATGTTGGGTTTCTCAGGCATCACCTGCGCAGCGGAATATTTGCAAGAAACCAATTGCAATGACCTTGCAAAAACCAATAATTCAAGAATCGAGTTCATACCCTAGTGCTGGATGTTTCCTGTACTACATCTAAAGTCTCCGCAATCTCCATTTGTCGCATAACAGTGGCATACAAAACATAAAGTGCATCGAAGATCCATTTCAACTCCTAACATTCATGAAGAAGGTTGTAGTTGAAGACAATAATTAAGTCGACAACAAAAAATAAAGTAAACACAATGAATACAAGCAACAAATTAACAGTTTAGAGTTAGTTTTAGAGTTCCAAGGAACTGGACAAAACAAATGTGTCAAATATGTTATTAAAATAATGGATTAATGTTGGGTTTCTCAGGCATCACCTGCGCAGCGGAATATTTGCAAGAAACCAATTGCAATGACCTTGCAAAAACCAATAATTCAAGAATCGAGTTCATACCCTAGTGCTGGATGATTCCCGTACTCAGGGGCGGATCCAGAGGGGGGCCCGAGGGACACGTGCACCCCCATTATTTTTCAAAATTGTCAGTGGATTTGGATTCCTCTTGTCGAGACAATGAATTTTGACTACTTATATGTCAAAAACGGTGGCCAGATGAGGAAGAAACGGTTCCGATAAGATGGAAGCGTTATCACATCACGTAACTAGTTTGTTTTGGGACAAATATTGGCTATTCGCGGACCAAAGTTGGCTATTTGCAGACCAAAGTGGCTATTCGCAGACCAAATTTGGCTATTCGCAGACCAAGTTCAGCTATGTGCACCCCCAAAATTAATTTTCAACATGTGACTCACGACCCTCCTACTCACCCTGCTAGCATTTGTGTTTTGAAATTTTTTGTGCACCCCCATTTATAATTTTCTGGATCCGCCACTGCCTGTACTACATCTAAAGTCTCCGCAATCTCCATTTGTCGCATAACAGTGGCATACAAAACATAAAGTGCATCGAAGATAAAAAATAATTAAGTCGACAACAAAAAATAAAGTAAACACAATGAAGACAAGCAACAAATTAACAGTTTAGAGTTTTAGAGTTCCCAGGAACTGGACAAAACAAATGTGTCAAATATGTTATTAAAATAATGGATTAATGTTGGGTTTCTCAGGCATCACCTGCGCAGCGGAATATTTGCAAGAAACCAATTGCAATGACCTTGCAAAAACCAATAATTCAAGAATCGAGTTCATACCCTAGTGCTGGATGTTTCCTGTACTACATCTAAAGTCTCCGCAATCTCCATTTGTCGCATAACAGTGGCATACAAAACATAAAGTGCATCGAAGATCCATTTCAACTCCTAACATTCATGAAGAAGGTTGTAGTTGAAGACAATAATTAAGTCGACAACAAAAAATAAAGTAAACACAATGAATACAAGCAACAAATTAACAGTTTAGAGTTAGTTTTAGAGTTCCAAGGAACTGGACAAAACAAATGTGTCAAATATGTTATTAACAAATGGATTAATGGTCATCCTCCTTCGTCTCCACGAAATACTAGTTTCGTTTCTCAGGAAGGATGCAACTGATGACAACAAAAGGAATCGTCTATAAAAACCCCTAAAATGCACTACCACGGTTTCATAAAATGTCTATTTGTGCATCGAAAAGGAGAAATAAGAGCAACATGTGCACATAATATTATTCGACGCAGCGTTGATTTCTACAAATCAACGCATGCGTTGAATAGTCCAACTATTCGACGTGACGTTGATTTTCATAAAATGTCATTATGTCGAATATGATAGCATAGTATTCTGATAAACACACACCATTTCGACATTGCGATGCATGCGTTGAATAGTCCTACTAATCGATATAGTGGAAACCTTTTCATGATTTCAACGCCTCTGTCGAATGTTGTCAGTTAAGGCTTGGTTCATAACCAACACGATCATCTATCTAATTTTTGTTTGTTCTTCACATGCGACCCAATAGGATTATATCACATTAGCAGCAAGCCACAAACTTTGACAACTTCTAGATCATAGAAGATTCCAACAATCTCCCACTTGAGCTAAAACGTATCAACCATAGTCTCAAAAACAATGAGCAGCATCTACTAATACATCATTGCTACCCAAGTGATACTAGAGTTGGTAACTCATCGAAACATAAAAGTGACAAATGTTCCTGTGTAGTATAGTCCCTTTGTCCTTTACTTCCAGAATGAACTCGAGACATGGAGCGTGTTGTAACACTCCGGTTTTCCCAGCTGAAGAAAGCAAAGCAATATGGTAGCAAGAAGATTGTCAAGCTAACGCCAGGCGTAATGACTTTACTTTGTCGACGTAATGACTTTACCTTGTCGACGTGAAGGTCCTGCTGTCGTGGAGAGGTCTCGACGATTGTCAAAATAATGCCAGGTGGTAGTCCTATCGTTGGCGGTAGCTGTGTCGACATGATTCTTGTGTCGTCGAGATGATCTTTGTATCGACGTGTTGAGTTTTATCGACATGACACTAACGCTACGCGTTAGAGCTAACACTAGCGGTAGCTGTATCGACGGGATGAGCCCCGCATAGTCGAGATGAATTAAGTGGTGAGAGGATAAGCTCCACCGTCTAAGCCACTACTGCGGGGAGGTAGAAGCCAGGATCAGACTTCTTAAATAAAATCATGGTCATCCATTGCCTTTGGTTTGGAGATCCTGTGGCTGAGGTTAGTCTCAAATTCAATAAGGAAGAAGGAGGAAGGTGAAGGCTATAGTGAAATCAGCCTTTGGACTTGTGAGAGCTCTGGAAGCCTTATGCCAAAGTTAGATCCGCGGAGAGGAAGGCGCATCAAATGCTTCCATCCGATTCAATTGCGATACGATGGTACCAAAACGATATTCAAGGGTAACGACTCTCCTCCTAAATATTTGGACATGCTAGTCCTTTAATTGGCATCATAGTTGGAAGATTTCCACCAAATAGTGGATAAGATTCTTCTGATGGGTCGATATGGAATATCCTCTATTGAAATTGCATCTAGAGTCTGGATCGCGGTACAGACATAGGCATGCTATGTGAAACCCACTAGGACAAGTTGGTCTGTATTGGTGATGATATATTATTTATTGCGTTCCGGAGAAGACTCCGTGTAAATATATTGTGTTTTCGGGTTCTGGGTAATGTGGTGTACTGTAGGGAGTTCTGGAGGCAAACTCCAGAAAATACCCGAAAAGGGGGCAGAATCGTTGCTCTGTATCCTACCGCCCAGCAGTAATGCTACCGCTGGCGGAAGCTTCTGGTCAAAACCAGTGAGAATTTTGTGGTGGCTGTGAAGCCTAGGTCCTTGGGATTGGGTGCGTAATGCCAGAAAGCTATAGGCCTGCAATTGCACAGCATAGCCGAGGGCACATGTATGTTCTGTCGATAGTGCCGGGCGGTAGTGCTACGACTAGCTGTAGATCCAGTGAGCAGATTGTGAAGCAGAAGTGCCTGATGTGCATAGCTTCATTGGCCTTGTGTGCCGACAATGGGAACAAGGGGAAGCCATACCCGCGTCAGGCAGAGTTGATCCCGACAATATGAGAACGGGCAAAGCTGAACCAAACCCGTCCCATAGCTGGTCAGTGAAGAGGTCGCCCCTTGGTGCACAGAAGGAATTTTGGGAAAGGAATCGTAAGGTATGATGACCTTAACTGTAAAGATCATAACCATCTCAGTTAAGCAGGGCTTATGATGGTGATGTAACTCGGGGAGTACACCAAAAGAGTGGCATGAGTGCACAAAACGGGTGACCATGAGTGCCTACATTGATGATGATTACATTGCTTGGACGCACTTTTGAGGTATATACTGCTAATGCATGCTTGCAGGGAAGGAGTACCACTGCCCTGGGAGTGGGGTGGGGTCATTATAAATCTTGGTCAGCTAAAGCTGATCGGTTACTTGTTTACCATATTTTGGTGGAATGTGTTTTTACTGGTCCTGGCGAGCCGAGCGGGACATATCGGGTTGGAGCCCCAGTTGCTGTGCTATGCTGGCCATCGAAGGCCCATGTGTGTGTTTACTTGTTATCATGTCTGGCCGACCTGCGTGCCGATGCTTGTAAACAACATTTGGTGTAAGCATTGTAATTAAAGAGCTCTTGATGTATTTTCATTCCTGTTGTAATAAAGTGAGCATTTGTAACCTAGTTTTGATTTAAATAAATACCTGCATCCATTGAATAACTCTATGAATGCTGAGATAGTTTTGCTTAAAACCGTTTAAACACTAACACGTAACTCCCTCTCCTGTTCGTTTAATATGGTGTGGGTTCCTGATCGGACCTACTAGTATATTCTATGTAACAAGCATGGTGTTACAAGTTAGTATCAACTACAGGTATCGATACCTTTCCGTACGAATTCGTGGTCGAATTCTTTTAAGGGGTGGTGAGCACGTGTTTGCGTCGCTGTTAAAACATTTAATTAACCAGTAAATATCCACTTTAGGAATGAAATACATGTGTATGTGTAGCAACGTGGTGGAACCTGAGTTTTCCTTTGTGTTTATTTGCTATAATTTAGTTGCTTAATTGTGTTTTGTTACACATGCATATGTGACTAAGAGCGGAGCGGGTAAGTCTCGACCCCAATGCTCTGTTGAGAGTAGTGCACCTGCTGATGTGCCAACTCCCCCTCCTTCTGCTGAGATGATTAGGTTGGTCGCCGAGGTAGTGTTTGAAATGTTCAGTGCACAACCAGGATGGCCTGTACAACCTCCTACCCTTGGGGTGGCCCCGATGCCAGTTGCTGTAGTTGAACCCGTTGCTGAAAGGCAAGTGTCGGTTATGGTAAGACGGGCTTCACACCAACAATTGAAGCCTTTTTTGAGTTTCAATCCTCCTACGTTTGTGGGAATAGGATCCCCAACACAAGCTGAAGACTGGCTCTCAAGGGTAAGGAGAACATTGACAACTACTAAAAGTATCTAGTTGCTACCTAAATAACTTAGAGGGGGGTGAATAGGTGAATTCTATGGCTTTAAGCAGAATTAAAAACGTATAAATAAAAGCACACAGAAAAAGAGCACGCAGCACAAACACAAGGATTTATAGTGGCTCCCCAGAATGGGTACGCCCACTTTCCCGCCTCGCCTATCTAGCACTTTGGACTAGACTCGGCTACTTCACCAAAACTCAGATTTAAACAAATCTTACAACTTGGAATCTCTCATTCCTACAAACTCGGAGCACAACGTCTCCTACACTCGATCCTTCTAACAAGTATCTACAAACTCGGAAGAAAACACTTCCTACAAAATATAAAGGGATTTTACAAAACAACTAGATTGTAAATAATCTTCTGAAATCTCAAAGAGATTTTTCTTTAGATCTGAAATGAAATCTTCTTCTTCCTTGTTGGAGATGAAAGCCTTGAACTTAAAAGAGAAAGAAGAAAGAAATTTTATCTTTTGAGCACTTGATCTGAAATCTTAGGAATCAACTGGATCTTGAGAAACCTTGGAGGAATATGAAATCAGAGATCTAGTCGACTCTTTTCTTTTTGAAGAATCGTGAGAGAAGGTTGTCTGCAGCAAGAATGATCCTTTGCGAAAACGAGAAAGCCGACATACAGAAAAGCAACTTGCGATTTTGTATTTTAGGTTCACGATTAGGGTTAATGGAAATAAACCTTAACTATTTATAGAGATCCTTCTCTAACGGCTAAAAATGAAATCTCAGGACAAACCTCCATGTGTACAATGCATGGCAGAAGCCCTAAAGGAAAGCCATCAGCTATTTGAAAAAGAAAATCTTCTGATTCCATTCGTCGAGTATACTCATGAAGTCTCTAGACCACTCGACGAATTGACTATAACTACTCGACAAATTCTTATTGATGTCTCGACAAAAAGTACTTGGCTGAAAACTGAACCTGGATGAACCTTTAACTTAGTCATCTTGAAATCTCTCGAGAGCACTCGACGAATTCGTCGAGTGTTCACGAGAAATCAACAGATCACTCGACGAATTCGTCGAGTGTTCACGAGAGAACAACTGATTACTCGACGAAAAAGAGTTAAGATATTTAACAGCATCCATTCGAGTAAACTCGACGAACTGAATGAGTCCTCATGAGATATCTCGACGAATTAATCGAGTCTTATCGAGAGAACTCGACGAAAAACATTTAGACAAATTTTTTTCCAATCCAAAAAACAGCAATAGCTCCTACTTGACTTTTTTGTAGTACTTGAATATGATGTACACAACAATAAAGAGATTTCACATGAGTCAACACCTTGTTCTACACAATGAAAAATTACATTGCATAGCACTGTGTTTTATGACTCATTGAAACCTAACATTAGTTCGTACTTAGCAATTAAGATCCTGCAATCACATAACTAAAATACAATATCAAATACAGCTCCAATTCATCTTAGTTCAAGGGGGACTTCTTCAAATCAAGGCTATTATAGCTACAATACCCAACAATCTCCCCCTATTTAAAAAAGTCAGAACCCTATGTACTAAGTTGAATTGCACAGATAATAATAATCACAGATAAAGACAATAACATAATGAAAGCGGGAAAAAAGATATATCAACAAAAAATTAATATTTATATAAATGTTTTATGGGAAATCACAAATCACAACACAACACTAAGGCATTTTAGCCTTCTGCTTTCTTCTCTTCTCCAACTGCCTGTCAAAATATGCATTTGGCTTTGGATAATATTTGGGAGGGGCTGGAGGTGCATCAGGATTTTTGTGACCATACTTTCTGAAATGAATCTTTCTCTTCAACTTTGCAGCTTTATGCTTGTTAATTTCTTTCTGACAGTAATGATTCTGTGCTGGTTGATTTGAAATGTCAATCAGATTGTAAGTGTCCAAAATTATTTCTTTGGAAATAAGACTCCACACTTCAACAAATTCTCTTTTATCTTCAGCCACTTCTCTGATTACTATACCTGCTCCTCTTCTCATAGAAGGATCTGATCTGCTTTCAGAAGGACCTTCCCCATATTTCCTCTTTTTCACAGGGGGCACTGAGGGTTCTGCATACTCTTCATGATCTGACCACTCCTGAGAGTATTGCTGAGGAGGGTCAAACTGATTGGCTTCTGGAGGTTGCTCTGGCTCAGCTACAAAAGGTTGCTCAGCTACTCTTCCTTTCAATTCTTCATGAAGTCATTGGACATTTTGATAATGGTAGACATTAGCTTCATGAAATCTGCTTTCCACTTCTCTGCTTAATTCATTCATTTTACTTAGGAATTTTCCTCCCCCTTTCTGACTTCTTCATTAAGGGTTTGGATAATTTCCTCTTTGAAAATTTTCATTTCTGTATGAAGATAATACATGTCTTCTTCTGTGGAGTGCATCAACATGTCTTGTCCTTTAAAAAGATCTTGAGCTGAATTATAGACACATTTGACTCCATCCATGGTGAGGTACACAGCTTTACCAACATCAGCAAAATTGTTATCCATATCTTATTTTATCTGATCAATACTATGCTTCATTGGAACTAGACAATTATTTACATCAGCTTCCACCTCTTTTACCTTGTCAAAGACTTGCTTCAGAGAGAATTCAAAATGCTCTGCCTGAGATATGAGCAATGCTTCAATGGTCTTTAACATCTTATTATTGGAGGTGGAAGGTACAAGAACATGTTGAGGAGAAGGGGTGCCAAAGCTCTCATCATTGAAAATAAGCTCATTTGAATCTACTTTCCTTGGTGAAGCCTGAATGTAAGATCCCTTTCCCGCTCCCGGGGCCAAGCGGACCTTATGCCCAGAACCGACGCGTTGCGGTGACTTCCAACACACGGGTTGGGCTACACCACGCAACGTCGGCCCTGCCGGCTACGATCATAGTGCGAGCAATAGTAAAAGTGAGTACAAGAGAGAGTACAAACTAAACAAAAGGAGTCCACAAATCACATTCCTAAAATATATCAAAAGCTAATCAAAGCGATACATATTTAAGTGCGAGCAAGAAAATAGAGAGTGCATAAATGAAAGGGCTTAAGCCCGGTACATCATGAAACAAATCTCTCACATCTCACATCCTCTCTACATGCGGAGGCTATCTCATCATCACACCTCACTAACACTCAAAATGTACTCCACCTGATGTCTCGTGGCCGCTACCCATTACATCGCTGGATGCTCAGGTCCTGCCCTCGTCTCCTGCGGTGCGTGCGACAGCTCCATCTCCTCGGAATCCTAGATTGTTTTTCGGCCCCAATGCAAACCGTCAGTCAAAAAATGACCGAGCTCGCTAGGTCCCCTCCTCCTCCTGCGACTCCTAGGTACCGCGCGGGAGGAAGAAGCGGGGGGACGAGCAAGGAACAAGCAGGTGACAGGGAAAGTAAACTAGTATATATGTACTCAAGTGAAAAGGGGCTAATCTAATCATGTATAAGCAGGAGTATAAGAAAGGTGTGCAGTAGTAAATAAACAGTAAGTAGAGCAAGTAAAGCAAAGCAGTAAGAACAATAGCTACAAGTAACCAATCTCGTACCCTAACTTATATGAATGCCCATACAAACTTATAAGTTAGGATTTCCAGGGATTATAACTCATCATATAAAAGAGCCCATACTAATTTATATGATGAGGATCTGCAAGTGCATATGCTATGCTTATGCTATGAATGATTATGCAATGAACTCAAACACACGACTCTGTGCACACAGACCTTTGTAGTTCCCTCTATTTGAGAGGAAGCAAACCTATCGGGTACCAACCGCTGTGACACACGGTGGTAGCGGACCGGACTATCCACTCCTAGGCGGGTATACACTCTACCAGGCCTAGACCGCACGTACGCCTCGACGCTAAACAACCGCGGAGCTCTGCGTACTCTTTGCTGGAGTCCACCAGACTGTGAGCCAAGTGAGAGGTGTCTTCGGGGAACTGTCGTCCCGACACGCAGCCAAGCTGGCCCCTTAGACCCCCACACACCCACTAAGTCAACGTACCGTGGTCGGAGTGACGACCTGCCCAGTACCAAAGACCTGCCACATTTCTGAGAATGTTACCGGGATAATCATCCCCTCGAGGTTCCCGCTCGTCTAACCGAGCACCACAATCCTGCCACTCCCGCAACTGGGAGGAGTTAGATAAATCCAATATTACCCTACTATGGCTACTCTTGCCTACTTTAAATGTTATTGCAATTTAGGGTTAATCTTGGACTTCCCGAGGGTTACCCTGTAAGGGGCTCGCTACGGTACTAGGAACTACAATGGGATGACACCCCAAAGTTCCCTTTCTCAAGACACTTAGTATTATTGGTCGTGTTTCCTTACTTATTTCTTTGGTTACTTCTTTGGTGATTTAAGGTAAGTCCTGGACTTCCCGCGGTCCACCCGGTGAAGGGTTCCCAGCGGTACTAGGGGACGCAAAGGGTTTAACCCCACCATCCTCCTAATGACATTTACTTTAGTTGGTGGTTAACAATCGGTTCACCCTTCCTCGTTTCCTATAGTTAAAATGACTTAGCTCATCTCCCGTCTCACCCAAATGGGTTGGACGTACCTCCATTCCTCCTACGTTGACTCTAGCACAACCGCACAACTAACCCTAGGATTGACCCTCCCTGAATCCTTGCGTGCTATAACTCAAATACTGATGGTATACTACTTCTAAACACTACTTAGTGGTCTGAATTGTCTAAAACTCAAAATTCTGTTTTTACTAAACGCAGACCACTAATTTGAACTAATCATCAACCCCATAAGTGAACCCTTCTAGAAACTCATCACCAAGGTCTCCAGTAATTATCCTAGGCTCCCACTGACCTTATTAAGGTATATTCCAATTTGCATAATTTTCCATATTAAATTGGTATTTAATATAATTTTAAGTAGTTAAGGCCTTAAGTCACATTACACATGAACTACCCTCAATATGATTCTACATGCTTCATGAGAATTATCAGTAAGATAATACTCCATATCATGGTGGTTCACTGAGTATCATGTCCCTAGGGTGTCATTTGGCCTACGGAATCTTCATAATTGTATAATTACCAAATTGCCACTATAATTAGGAAAAATAGTAATTCCCTTCTGAAAATTCTACAAAAATTACCATTTGTCCACATTGCGACCTAGAGTCCGCTGCCAAATTATTATGTCATTACCATGTGTTTTGATATTTTAAAATGATTAAACATCCAAAGGTGGCAATTATCAATTTTTTCTACATGAAGTACAAGAAATATAACTCAACATGCTTCCAAACAATTATCATGGGAATATATTAACCTAAAACTACAGATAACCAAGTATCATCTCATTTCCCCATTATTTGGTATTTAAAAAGGATTTAATACACAAGGGTTGAATAATCCAATTTCTACATGAAGTACAAGAAATATAATTCAACATGCTTCCAAACAATTATCATGGGCATATATTAACCTAATACTATAGATAACCAAGTATCATCTCATTGCCCCATGATTTGATATTTTTAAAGGATTTAATACACAAGGGTTGAATAATCCAATTTCTACATGAAGTACAAGAAATATAATTCAACATGCTTCCAAACAATTATCATGGACATATCTTAACCTAAGACTACAGATAACCAAGTATCATCTCATTGCCCCATGATTTGATATTTTTAAAGGATTTAATATACAAGGGTTGAATAATCCAATTTCTACATGAAGTACAAGAAATATAATTCAACATGCTTCTAAACAATTATCATGGGCTCATATTGACATAAAATGACAGATTCCAAGGTATCATAACATTGCCCTATGATTTGGTATTTTTAAAGGATTTAATACACAAGGGTTGAATAATCCAATTTCTACATGATGTACAAGAAATATAATTCAACATGCTTCCAAACAATTATCATGGTCTCATATTGACATAAAATGACAGATTCCAAGGTATCATAACATTGCCCTATGATTTGGTATTTTTAAAGGATTAATTACTCTTAAGCTAGCAAGCACTTAAAGCTTCTCTTTCAAAGAATAATGCTTCAACAAATCATAACAAAATTATCATAACCTCATTTCACCCTAATACATCCACTGATAGTGTTAACAAAGTCATACAAGGTCATAAGACCTTGCATTTTATTTTATTAAAGAAAAGGTGGCAATTTTAAATATTAGGGGAAAAAGTACCTATGTGCTTCTAACAAGTCTCATGATGATCCTCCTAGCCCTATAACACTATTCCCCACTTAGGGGTGAAGTTTGGTTGTCTAAATATGTGTTTAGGTCCTAGTTGCTTCATTAATCTCAACATTGCACCCTTTAGGTCTACCCTTAGGGTTTTAGGTCACACCACCCTAATGGCACAAAATGGACCATTATGGTGTGAGCCAAGCATTTGCATATCCATACCCACATATCCAACATGATGGGAGGAGGCTAACACACTAAACCCCTCAAAATGACCTAAACCCTAATTTGCCCCTTCAAGGCCCTCATTAGGGTTTCCAATTTTCCATACTATATCAACTCCAAATGGAGTGAAATTTTAGGTAGGCAGTACTCATGTACAAAATGGTATGCCACCGAAGTTTGGTGCCATTTGAACATCATATGCTCCAAAAATCAACATAATTTAAATATCCTAACTTCCACAAAAACCCTAGGTAAAAGTGTCCACCAAGGGCTGCCCCTTTGGCAGGGGGTGCCCCTAGGGTATACCAACCCATGGTTATAAGCACAGCTCCAAATCTTGAAGGGTTTGACCTAGGTAAATTTTCTAATGGCCTGACCTAGTGTAGGACCAGTCCTAGGAAAAAGGCTCCTCTGGGGTCTACTGACCTCCAAATTCCAAAATCTTAGTTCTTAATGAAACTAGACAGATAGGGCTACAATAGTGTGTATCACACCATTTTCATGATTTGGCCATTAAGGGCCTCAATTTGGCTCCTTAAGCTAAGTGAAATTCCTGGCCCAACATACACAAACCCTTAAGCCATCCTCACTCCAAAGAGGGTTCACCCACAAGGAGTGGTCCAATGGACCCAATATTTTTCACAGTGTGTGGACATAGCCTAAACTTCACCCCACCCTAAAATGGGGGCCCCACAAGGGGTTTTGGCCACCTAATTATCAGAAATTTACTATTCAATGTTTAGACAAAAACTATAGAAAAAAAGTACCCCACAAATCCTGATTTTTGGGATCAAGATAGGTCTAGTATAGTTACACTAGGGTTTAAAATCTCAGCCCTAAACTCCAAGCCAAATGGGAGTTATAACAATTTTAGTGCTAGGAATTTATTTGGACCAGCCTCAGAAGAATGGCTCTACAGGAGTCAAATCAATACCAAATGGTTTGATCTAAGTCCCAAATGAAAGTAGACTCAACCATCTACAAGAGTTGTCTCAGGCAACTTTTTGATTTAGGGCATCTAAGGGCCTTAATATTGAGTTATAAAAAGAGTGCAGATTCTGGCTAACAGCACACCAACTAAACCAAGTCATAAGGCGCTGACTGCGCACGAATCTTGAAGCAGATCGGGCAGCGCACAGTCATCGTCTTCCTCGAGCCAACGGCTCTGATCTGCCCAACCTAGAGCCGCCTAAAAAGGGAACTCCCGGCCACCCATCCATCTCCCTATCCAGCCACCGCCACCACCTCCGTTGAGGTGGTGCCGATCGATTGGCGGTGGATTGGTCGCCGACGGGGGCCGTTTCCAGCGGTTTTACCAAGAAGCCCAAATTTCTAATCGGAGGAGAAAATCGAATTGGGCTCGGCTCAATTGAGCTCGAACCCGACATCTAACGATCCTAGATGCTAGCACAGTCAGAGGGGGGAGAAGCGAACTTGGAAACGAGCTGGGCGGCGAGTGTTCCGGCGGTTTGCCATCTCCGTCTCCGTCTCCGGCGAGCTTGCTACAACACTCGATCATCCACCGAATTCTCTGAACCAAAGCTCTAAACTGACTGCAAAAACGCTTCTGAAGCTCGTGGAGGGGTTTAAATAGGCTGAGGAGGGCTGCCTTGGGAGATTTGAATCGGTGGCTCACGGGCTTGGCTTGGCCGACCATCACCTGTTGCAGCCCAGCTTTCCAGCTCCACCACATCAATCATCTCCCTTCAGGGAAGAGCCCAAGGCTGATTGGGAGAAGAGAGAGGGAGAGGGGAAGCTTTTGCTTTATCAACTTACTTTTTGTCCCCTCCTTTAGCCCAAACCCAATTTGGGTTAGCTTGGGTTAGTCCAATCTTCCTTAGCCACACTCCACCTGGTCCTTATGAGCCTATTTAATTTTACAAACTTTAGACTTAGGGTCTATTTAATGGAGATATTGATTTGGTCACTTAAATTGGGCTTAAGCCCATTTGGGTTGACTTTGACTTTGACTATTTGGGTTGACTGGTCCCCCATGTAGGTCATGGGTCCCATGTCATCTCCCAATAGGGCTTGGCCCATGGTGGGGCCTTATTTGGCCCAATTTGATCCAAAGGTGTGAAATTACTCAAAATGCCCCTTCCTTGGGACTTTGGCCAAATTGAGGTGAACTGACCCTTCCATGATGGGGCTTTTGGGTCCAAGGGGTCCCTAATCATGTTTAGAAAGTAGGGGGAGGATCAACTTGATCATTGGAAGGCTAATTGGTCCTCAATTGATTGATTTAGGTTTTGGGCCTTAAAGAGCCCTAATTAGGGCATTGGCCCAATTAAGGGCAATTGCGTACCCCATGATGGGGCTTTTGGGACCTTTAGGTCCAACATTATAATTAGGTTATAGATGTCAGATCAATTTGGTCATTGGGTGGCCAATTGGTTATAAGAGGGTGGATTTGACCATTCTGCCCCTTGTCACACCTTGGCCCAATTGAGGAGGATGGGTCACCTCATGATGGGGATTTTGGGTCTAATAGGTCTCTATTAGTGTTTGGTGTATAAGGGAGAAGTCAATTTTACCTCTTGGGGGTCAATTGCCCCTTAATTGATTGGTTTGGTCCATGTTCACCTAAGGTGATTTTGGGCTAATCCTATAGAATTGAGCCCCACTAAGGGGTGATGTTCACCCCATCACCCTTCCTTAAGGTTTAGGGGATTAAGGGTGGTCTCATTTTGGGGAAAATGGTGTCCAATTGACCCTCCTTAGTAGCTTGGGTCCTATCTGATTGGGACTTTAGGTGTGCACTTAGTAAAATTCTCATCCTAAGGGGTCCTCAAGGCCCCTCATCCCACCCTTTGAGCTCCCCATTCTCGCACTAGGGGTCTAGTAGGATTGGGGATGTTACACTGAACATACTTCTGAGTAGGATGTGCAGAGTGCACATCCTCTCTTACTTGCACAGAGGGCATAACCTCATCCTCCCTGAATTCAGCTTCTGGGACCACATCTTCTAGAACTATCTCCCCCTCAATATCTGCAACAAATTTCTTAACAACAAGAATTTCATCTTCAACAACAAAAACTCCACCAGATGTGGATTATTTTACTTTGACAACTTCTTTCTCACAAGATGATTTATCACATGGAACTACATCTTCACCAGCATCACTTTCCTGAATATCTTCATTCTCTTGAACCTAAACATTCACTTGAATATCATCATTCATTTGAAAATCATCAGCTGGAGGAGAATGAACATGGGGAAGAGGGTACTGAACCATAGAAGGTTCTTTTTGAACTTCTGGAGCAAGAACTTGAGGGTTCTCCCCTTGAACAATTGCATCAGTAGTCTTTGGAGCAACATTTATAGGCGAAGGCTGAAATCTTTTCTCATCCTCAAAAACTTCCTCATCATCATCAACATTTTTGGAACCATGCCTTTATTTTTTTTCTTTCCCATCTGCTAAGGATAGAGGAGTCTATCTGTTTGAGGTGATGAATTGGAGTCCCAGAAGACATATCAAATTGATTGCCATCAATTTGATTTAAGCACAAGGTGATGATCCTGCCAAAATTAGGAGTCATCAAATAGAACTAATCCCCAATTAATTCTCTTCCCGCAGACAATTCCAGTCAAAAGTTTGAACATGTCACTGGAGAGGTAGCCATAGGATCCTACTTTGCATAACAATACTTAGCCTATTATATCTGACAATAGCTTCCCCTCTCCATTCATATTCTTGCTTCTAATTCAACTTGAACCTCTTGGTAAGCCACAAAATAATAAAAGTTCTGTTAAAATCTGTATCTTCAAGGATGTCTTCCTCTTGAATTGTTGGGAGCCGCAAGAATTTTGTTAAGAGAGACTGCTTCAATCTAATTATTGAATTTCTGACTAAAGACTTGATGACTGACACCTCTCAACGAAGATGAGCATTCTTGATGAATTCTAGAACCTCCCTGTCCAGAACCCGACAAAGATGTTCCAAATGAAATGACAGATTGGCCTCTTCAAGTATCAAAACTATGTTTCGAAATTCATCTGAAGCACTAGCAAACCGTGTAGGAATGAGCTCTCCACCTACCTGCAGATTGCCGGAGCTTTTGCGAGCCATTGAGAATAGAGGATGAATCGGCGAGAGGGAGATGAATCGTTGGAAGGTTTCCATGAAATCTCGATGAATCTGCGTGTGTGACTCATGAAACCCTATAAAACATTTATATAGTAGTAATATTTTGAAGAGAGAGAGAGAGAGAGAGGAGCATACCTTATAGAAAGAAATGACTCTTTGGATGCAATAGAATTAAAAGTTAGAATGACAGACATTCGTCGAATGATCTGGACTATTCGTCGAAATCATCCGAGAGATTGATTCAATTTGTCGAAATAACTCGGGAAATATACTTATTCGTCGAAATGACTCGGCGAAATAAACTAGTTGTCGAAATGACTCGGCGAAAAAAACTTATTCGTCAAAATGACTCAGCGAAATAAACTTATTCGTCAAAATGACTGAGTAAGACTCGACGAATAGTCGAAATTACATGAGTAATCTCCTTAACGTCTTCAAATTTTGACCTTTGACAGATTTCCTTGGATTTTTCATGATTCCTTATTCAGCATACCAAGTTCCATTTTGAAGTAAATGAACATGGCCTCATCTGGTTGCTTCGTGAAAATATCTGCAACTTGCTTATCCGCTGGGACATAACTTAGGTTGATGTCATTGTTCTCCACATGCTCCCGGATGAAATGATAGAGTATCTCTATATGCTTTGTCTGGCTTTGAGAGACTGGATTATTAGCAATTGTTATGGCACTTGATGAGTCGCAAAACATAGGAATCTCCTTCAACTTCATGTTGTAATCTTCTAATTGATTCCCGATCCATAGAAGTTGTGCACAACAACTGCCTGCGGAGATATACTCTGATTCAGCAGTTGAGATTGCTACACAATTCTGCTTCTTACTACTCCAAGTAATAAGCCTCCTTCCAAGGAATTGGCAAGTCCCAGAAGTGTTTTTTCTATCATCCCTGCTACCTGCAATATCAACATCTGAAAAACCAATTAGCTCGAAGTCATTACTTATTGGGTACCATAAGCCAAGATTTGGTGTGCCTTGAAGTTATCTCAAAATCCTCTTTGCAGCGGCATAATGAGATTCCTTAGAGTTCACTTGAAATCTAGACATACACATGTTGAAAACATTATATCCGGGCTACTGGCAGTAATGTAGAGCAAGGATCCAATTATTCTTTTGTACTTAGTTTCATCAGAAGGTTTCCCTTTCTCATCCTTGTCCAGTGACATAATTGAACCCATTAGAGTCCTCATAGAGGTTGCATTCTCCATTCCAAATTTCTTAATCAACTCTTTAGTGAACTTCGTCTGAGAGGTGAAAATTTCATCTTCAGATTATTTCACTTGAAGTCCTAAGAAATACTTCAGCTCACCCATACTACTAATTTCAAATTTATCTTGCATCAAGTTAGAAAACTTTTTGCAAAAATAATGTCAGCGACATAGATTTGCACTGGCAAAATCATGCCTTTAACATCCCTAAGAAATAATGTCTTATCTATCTTTCCTCTTGTGAATTTGTTCTGAAGAAGAAAACTATAGAGAGTCTCATACCAAGCTCGGGGAGCTTGTTTCAGACCATATAAATCTTTGCGTAAGAAATAAACGTAATCAGGGAAAGATGAATCAACAAAACCTGGGGGATATTCGACATATACTTCTTCCTTTAAATTACCATTAAGGAAGGCTGAATTCACGTCCATTTGATAGACTTTGAATCCATTATGAGCAGCATATGCTAGGAACAACCTGATCACTTCGAGTATGGCCACTGGAGAATAAGTCTGATCGAAGTCGATCCCTTCTTCTTGCCTGTAACCTTGAGCTACAAGTCTGGCCTTGTTCTGGATGATTACACCATTTTCTTCCAACTTGTTTCTGAAGACCCATTTTGTTCCGATAACATTCTGATCTTTGGGCATTAGTACCAACTTCCAAACTTTGCACCTCTTGAATTAATTGAGCTCCTCTTGCATTACAAAGATCCATGAAGCATCCTCATTTGCCTCATCAAATTTCTTCGGCTCAATCTGAGAAAGAAAACTTAAGTGCAAAACTCTGTTAGTCGTACCTCTACTTTTTCTGACTCCAACACTAGCATCTCCAATGATCTGACCAACATTATCTCTTGAGTGTCTGATCACTAGATTCCTTGCTTCTTCTGTTCCACCAGAAGGTTCTTCTACTTCTGGTGCATCTTCTATCTCTTGAGGTTCTTCATCCTCAGGTAAGGTTGGAGTGTTCACTTTAATTGACCTTGGAGTATCTTCTTTAGCTGCTTCTTCCACGCTGAGCTCTTTTAGTTTAGCACCCGCATCTTTAACAAAAATACTAGAAGAGCTGCTGTGATGCATACTCATCTCAACAAATACAACATTAATAGTTTCTTCTACAACCAGGGTTTTCTTAATGAAAATCCTATATGCCTTACTATGGCTACTATAGCCTACGAAAATACCTTCAAAACATTTTTCACTAAACTTAGTTTTGTAATATTTTCCATTATTAAGTACGAAGCACTTACTGCCAAAGATTCTAAAATAAGACACAGTTTGTTTCTTGCCCTTTAAAAGTTCATAAGGCGTCTTACGATGATTCTTGTTGATTAGTGCTATGTTTTGTACATGGCAAGCAGTGTTGACAACTTCTGCCCATACGTATTTTGGTAAAGAAGAATCATTCAACATTGTTCTGTAAGACTCTATGAGTGTTCTATTCTTTCTCTCGACAACTCCATTTTGTTGTGGAGTGCGAGGAGAGGAAAACTCATGAAAGATACCTAAGCTTTTAAAAAACTCTATCATGGCCCCAGACTTGAATTCTGTTCCATGTTCACTTCTGATTTTTACCACAGAGCAGTTGAGTTTATTCTGGATCTGCCTAACAAAGTTGGTGAAATAATCAAATGTGTCTGACTTGTGTTTTAAAAAGAATACCTATGCAAAACGTGAGTAATCATCAACAATAACCAATTTGTAAGATCTACCTCCTAAACTCCAAACTGGCATGGGACCAAATACGTCCATATGGAGCAGATATAAACATCTGGTAGAATGTTTGCCAATATTGCTCTTAAAGGTAGCCCGAGTCTGCTTACCCATCTGGCATGCATGTCGAGGTCTCTCTTTAATGCACTTAACATCGAGTGCATCACACAATACGTTGTGAGAAAATAACATACTTATAGTTTTGAAATTTATATGTGCTTGTCTCTTATGCCATTGGTCAAATAGAGATGCACTATCTTTTGCTAAAATGCACACTGGTGCAGAAGAATCTAAACAAAGAAAATTTAAGCAGCAAATATTTCTACTCCGAGTGCCTGTTAAAATAGTTTCTGAGTCATCAAACGACTTTATCAAGCACTTGTCCTTGTAGAACTCTACCATATAGCCTATGTCATATAATTGATTTATGCTAATGAGATTATGTTGTAGTCCTTTAACATAAGCCACGTCTGTGAAAGAGACAATACCGTTAGTAATCATACCATATGCTTTTGTAATTCCTCGATCGGATCCACCAAAAATAACTTTTGGACCGTCTTTAACTGGGGCATAAATTTCTAGTAGGCTCCTTGTTCCGGCCATGTGTCGCGAACATCCACTGTCCAAATACCAGATAGGCATTTTATTGGTCTTTGGACATACCTGCATTCAAGAATCAATTACCCTTAGGAACCCAAACAGATTTGGGTCCTTGGATCCTTATTAGATGACCACCACTTGGAGTGTTAACATTGTGAGGGGTCATTCTTGCACTGTAAACTCGTAGAGTCATCTAATTCAAAGGATTGAACCATCAATCTATGTCAAAGTGACCAACCTTGCCACATCACCAATAATCGAATCTATTGTACCTTCTCTTATTCTCCTGCCTTACCTTTTGAACGGGAGGTCGAGCAGGAGCTACTGACTTGGAAGTAGAAGCCTTATGATTACAGCACACACATGGTTCCTTCTTCTCAAGCGGCTTTGTAGAAATAGGTTTAATCTTTGGTGCTTTCTTAGCATCTGATCTATGCACGAATGAACCATAATCCTTGAGGATTATCTCTTCATAAGGTGACTTGAGAGCATTCATTCCAAAGTTTTTGGTACGACTCCATCCTTGGTTACTTTTGTTAGAGTCAATGTGAGTCGGTCTAGTAAAGTGACCATAGGATGTTTCAAAGTCATACTTGTTTGTCGGAAAATGACCTTCTTGAAGGAAGGTTAACTTTGATCAGCCTTTCCCTTACCTTTAATGGCACATCTCTTAGCAGTCTTACTTTTTTCGGTCTCGTGACCAATACCACTAACCTTTGCAGGACATGAGAAGCCATCAGTAAAAGGAAGAATAGTCTTTGGCTTGGATAAGCTTTCTACAAGCTTCCTTTCAACCACCAACATCACTTCCAATTCATTAAGACTTCTCCTTTAGAATTACTAGTTTATCAAAGCTTTTTAGTTCGTCTTTCAAGATTTGGATTTCATCTCTATGAGGAGTTAATTTCTCAATATCCTCTCTCAGATCCAATTCCACTGCCTTGAGAGACTCAATCTCTTTGGCTTGAGATTTGACTACCTTGAGGCATTTGTCAAATCCCTTCAATAATGCTTTATACTGAGCTAGAAGAGTGAATCTTCCTCATAGGAGTAGCCTTCATCCACATTGGATCTAGTCTCAGACTCAGATAGAGGAGTGTGGGAGTTTACCTTCCCCTCATAAGGGGTGTGATAGTTTTCCTCATCCGTTTGAGTCATAAGCCCAAAGTAGGCTTCTTCATCTGAACTTGACTCGTCCGAGTCGCTGTCGCTAAGAGTCTTCGACTTCTTTGCTAAGTATCTCTTTTCTTCTTTCTTCTTATTTTTGTTGGATATCTTTTCTTCCTTCCTAGATCCTTCCTTCTTCTTGTATGGACATTCCACAATCATGTGCCCTGGCTTATTACAACAGTAGCAAATGACGTCAGAATAAACACGTTTGTTCGGTTAAGATTTATACATGTCATTGCTGTTGTAGCTTTTCTTGCGATGATCACCATCACGTCGTGATTTTCTGTGATCTGAGGAGGATGACTGATTTTTCCTCTATCTTCTCTTGTTAAGCAGTCTTTTGAATTGCTTGGAGAGTAATGAGAACTCTCCATCAGACATATCAGAGCATGAGGGGCAAGCTACTGATTCATCATCTTCATCTAATGATTGTGTACTTATCGGTGACATAACATTGCCTTTTCTAGAGCCTTTGGCCTTCAGGGCTACAGACTTCTCTCTACCTGAAGTCTTGCTTACCTCTTCCTCTGCTTTTCTGATGCTTAACTTGAGCTCATGGGAAATAAGCTTCCCAAACAGAATCTGTGGCTCCATTGTAGCCAACTTACAAAATTCTCGAATGGCAATTGCCTTGGTATCCCATTCTTTCATCAGGGATCTCAAGAACTTGTCATTGAGTTCGCCGACAGTGAATTCACGATCATAATTCCATAGACCGTTGACGATCTTGAAGAACTTTTCATAAGTGTCAGAAATACTGTCCCGTGGATCTTGCTTGAAAACTTCGTATTCCTAATTTGTAAAGATCTTCGATCATCCCTTACTTTTTCAGTACCTTCCATCAGAACAACGAAGGAATCCTACATCTCTTTAGCTGACTTGCAGTGAAATAGGTTCTTTAGCATTGAATTGTCCACCGCACTGGTAATAATATTTTTAGCCTTCTTGTCCATGGCGACAAGAGAAATTTCATCCTTTGTTAAATCTAACATCTTCTTGGGAACCTGCATATTTGGATTCACAGTAGATGCAGTCATAGGAATGTGAGGGCCTTCTTCAACTATCTGAAATATTCTAAGATCGGTGGATTCCATGTAGAATCTAACTCTTTCCTTCCACATTGAAAAGTTTTCTTTTGTGCAGACTGGCAACTTCATGGAGGAATCCTTGGTTCTATCCAATCCGGACATGCTATCTCTTTAGAACTAGATGAAGGTATTGTTCAAGGTGTTAACCTCTTAATGAACAACCTATCTATGAAACCGATTGAAAGTATATAGTTGTTACCTAAATCACATAGAGGGGGGGGGGGGTGAATAGGTGAATTCTTTGGCTTTAAGCGGAATTAAAAACTTATAAATAAAAGCACATAGAAAAAGAGCACGCAACACAAACACAAGGATTTATAGTGGTTTCCCAGATTGGGTACATCCACTTTCCTGCCTCACCTGTCTAGCACTTCGGGGTATACTCGACTACTTCACCAAAACTCAGATTTAAACAAATCTTACAACTCAGAGTCTCTCACTCCTACAAACTCGGAGCACAACGTCTCCTACACTCGATCATTCCAACTAGGATCTACAAACTCGGAAGAAAACACTTCCTACAAAATATAAAGGGATTTTACATAACAACTATTGTAGACAATCTTCTTAAACCTCAAAGAGATTTTCCTTCAGATCTGAAATGAAATCTTCTTCTTCCTTGCTTGAGATGAAAGCCTTGAACTTGAAAGAGGAAGAAGAATGAAATTTTATCTTTTGAGCACTTGATCTGAAATCTTAGGAATCAACTGGATCTTGAGAGAACTTGGAGGAATCCGAAATCAAAGATCTAGTCGACTCTTTTCTTTTAGAAGAATCGTGAGAGAATGTTGTTGGCTGCAAGAATGATCCTTTGTGAAAAAGGGAAAGCCGATAGACAGAATAACAACTTGCAATTTCTATTTTAGGTTAACGATTAGGGTTAATAGAAATAAACCTTAACTATTTATCGAGATCCTTCTCTAATGGCTAAAAATGAAATCTTAGGACAATCCTCCACGTGTACTGTACATGGCAGAAGCCCTAAAGGAAAGCTGACGGCTATTTGAAAAAAAATCTTTGATTCCATTCATCAAGTATACTCGTGAAGTCTCTAGACCACTCGACGAATTGACTATAACTACTCGATGAATTCTTCTTGATGTCTCGACGAAAAGTACTTGACTAAAAACTAAACCTGGACGAACCTTTAACTTAGTCGTCTCAAAATATCTTGAGTGCACTCGACGAATTCGTCAAGTGCTCACGAGAAATCAACAGATCACTCGACGAATTCGTTGAGTGTTCATGAGATAACAACTAATTACTTGACGAAAAAGAGTTAAGATATTTAACAGCATCCTTTCGAGTAAACTTGACGAATTGAACGAGTCCTCCCGAGATATATCGACGAATTAATCAAGTCTGAATATGAAGTACACCCCAATAGAGAGATTTCACGTGAGTCAACACGTTGTTCTACACAACGAGGAATTACATGACATTGCCTTGTGTTTTATGACTCATTGAACCTGTCATTGGTTTGTACTTAGCAATTAAGATCCTGTAATCACATTGTTAAAATACAATATCAAATACAACTCCAATTCATATTAGTTCAAGGGGGGCTTCTTCAAATCAAGGCTATTGTGGCTACAATACCCAATAACTACTGAGACGGAGGAAAGGTAGAAAGTCACTTTTGCCACCTTTCTTCTGGATAGAGAGGCGCGGCTTCGGTGGGAGGAATTGGAAGTATATCAGTTTGCGGGAAGGCAACTGACCGAGGTCTCGTTAAATGAGTTCTTGAGACTATTCTTGGCTCGGTATCTCGCTTCAATGCAACAGATTGCGACAGAGAACCAATTCTAGAGGTTGAATCAGGGCAATAGTCTGGTGGATGTCTATCTGTATGAGTTCAGAAGATTGGGGCGGTATGAAGTCGCTACGTTTGCAGACGAGGAGCAAAATACCAATCGATGTTCTAATGGTCTGCGTGATGATCTGAGGTTGCTTATATTAGGACCAATGACGCAAGGCTTTATGACCTTGGTCAATACTGCCCGTTCACTGGAGCAGGATATGAAACGAGTCCAAAGTAATAAGGACTTAACTGTGAAGAAGCCGAAGTTCAAAGTACCAAACACTACAAGATCTGGCCAAGGAAAGTGGAGCAAGTAGGCTAGACACTCTGGGCCAGCTCCATCCTCTGTGTCGGGTACGACTACTAGACGAGGTCTAGTCACCTGTTATAATTGTGGCAAAGTGGGCCACTTTGCTCGGGATTGTCGCAGCGGCAAAAAGGCAGTTGCGTCCTATATGGAGAAAGGGAAAGCGGCGGAGTTAGCCGCATCCCATCATACTCAAGCTCTGCCCCACATGTACAATCTTAGCCAACAGGAGGCCATCAAACAGAGCGATGTGGTGACAATTATACGATGAATTGTAACAGGTGACTAGAGGAAATGAAATGATAAGGAGTTTATAGGCATGATCAAGCTTATAGAGGAAATGAAACAAGGCATGATCGAGCTTATAGAGGAAATGAAATGATAAGGAGTTTTTAGCATAAAAAAGATTTTCAAAAATATCAGAGTTTTTAGCATAAAAATAATTTCACAGAAATAGATCAAAGTTTTTATAGAAAGTATGCATGTTAGAACAACTTTAAATAACCATTAACAAGCAAGTCTACCATTTGTTGAAGAAAGAGAAATTTTGAGATTCAAGTGATGGTAAGACTTGAAATAAGCATGAAAGCGCAAGGTAAAAGTTATTAGGTAATATTGTGGAAGACTTATAAAAATACAAGAAACATCTTTTTATAAGCATGATGATTCATAAGAGAAAGTATGAGTTAAATTTCAAAATAAGAAGATGTTTTTGTAAATCATTTTTCTTTTAAGATCGTTAAGTTTTACAATAAAGTAACCAAGCATGAAAAGATATCAAAAGAAGACTACTACAATGTTATTTTAATTCATAAATTCAAGACATACCAAACATTGTAGAGAGCATGCTAGGTTATCTAGTGCATTTATATATAAAATGTAGTATAGAATTATCATTAGGATCCAATACTCATGAGAAGAAGTGTTATGGAAGATAATGATGTGCATGTTGGGAATATTTCCCTCAATGTTCCCTTGATTTGAAGAGGTATCACTTCCAATACTAAGTACATATTGTATTTGATAAAGCTTTGTTTTTGTAAGTTAAACAGGCTTAGGTGACTCAAGAGAAAGGGTTAATCAAGACCTAAGGCTAGGAGAAATCTTCTCCTAAGTAGATAGAAGAAATTGTCTCAGCTGATAAAATTCGTCGAACGCAGAGTGACGTTCGTCGAACGCAGAGTGTCGTTCGTCGAACGCAGAGTGACGTTCGTCGAACGCAGAGTGTCGTTCGTCGAACGCAGAGTGCCGTTCGTCGAACACAGAACTCAGTTCGTCGACCGCTGAGTCGAGACCAGAGAAGGAGCCACTGAGAAGGCAAAGAGCGTGTTCGTCGAACGCAGAGAGCCGTTCGTTGATCGCAGAATACAGTTCGTCGACCGCTGAGACGAGATAGAAGAAACAACTGATAATTGGCGTGTTCGTCGAACGCAGAGTGCCATTCATCGAACGCAGAGACAAGGCAGATCGTTGAACGCAGAGATTGGCGTGTTCGTCGAACACAGAGTGCCGTTTGTCGAACGCAGAGACAAGGCAGATAGTCGAACACAGAGACAAGGCAGATCGTCGAACGCAGAGTTTGGCAAGTTCTTCGATCGCTGGATGCAGTGGGTTCGTCAAACGCAGAGTGTAGCGCGTTCGTCGAACGCAGACCTTCTCTACAGATAAGTTGGGCGGCGGGACCTGCGACTAGGGCAAGTTGCAGAAAAGCTACAGGGGACCACCAATGTCTCCCATACTTCTTGGGAGGTCAAATTAGAGTCGTTGAAGATAAAAGAAGTATAAAAGAAAGAGTTAGGTTATTTTCTTACCCCCGACGAGTTGCGTGCAAAATCTCGATTCGCCATTGACGGCTGCTGCTCTCGTCTTTCTTCCTGCTCACTAAAAGAGAAGAAGAAACAGAGAGAAGAAGATAGCTTCTCCACCAGAAGGGGCAAGGTGATCTTCCATCATTCTATTGAAGAGGAAGATCAAGTGGTAGCTATTTTCAACATATTCAACTACAGGAAAGCACAGACTGTGCAGGATCTACAAGAGAGAATTTCCGCTGTAGAAAAGTTCTATTATGTCTTTTTCTGTAAGGCTTTTTGCCTGAGTTTGTAGGGCTGGTTTGCCTGAGCTTGTAGGGCTGGTTTGCCTGAGTTTGTAGGAGCTGGTGATAGCTCTGAGTTGTAAGGCTTGTTGCCTGAGGTAGGACCAAGAGGTGGTCTGAGCTGTAGGAGGTGTTTTCCTCTGAGTTTGTAGGGCAGCAGTGCCTGAGGTAGGAGCTGGTGTTAGCTCTGAGTTGTAGGGACCTTTGTCCAGAGGTAGGATCATCTTTGATCTGAGAAGTTCTGAGGAACTTGTGTTGTAAGCTCTTGGAGCTGAGAATTGGAGGAGTTGGCCCTGTCTAACACACTGTTAGAAGGGTGAAGGGGGAAAGTGGACTACCCATAGACACCTTGTCTTGGGGAACCACTATAAACACTTGTGTGTTTTTCTGTGTTGCTTGATTCTCTGATTAGAACATTTTAACAGGCCATAATAATCAAGTAAAACTCAAAAGACCTATTCCCCCCTCTAGGTGAATTAGTTAGCATACCAATATTCTTTCAGTGCACATAAGTGTATTTTGAAGAGATTAAACAAATGATTTAATCCAAAAAAACAAGTCATATGTAGAGTAAAGTGCACAATAAAACACAAATAATTTTACTTCCACACACTTCAATGCACATAGAAAAAAAAAAGCAAAAACTACCAAGGTGCTCTGCACATACAATGCTCATTAAGACTTATCAGGGTGCAAAGTAGTGCTTGGAGGATCACACACTTTATTTTTCAATATTGATATTTTTGTGATTCGGTGTACTTAAGAATAAGTGGTGTAAAAAAACTAAAGGTTTGCATAAGGCACTTTACTATTCTTTCCAAGGTGCTCAATCTCACAATGCTCATTAAGATTTATCAAGAGGTTTAAGTAGTGCTTGGTGGAGTTATCTTTGTCAATTTATTTCATGATTTTTTGTTTTGTACAAAGTTCTCTGAATACACTTATTTTGCAAATCAATGTAATTTTGAAAGCACAACCACTTTTCTTAATTATTAAGAGTGGAAATAAAAGTGGTGTAAGTAAGATACTTGTGCAATTTTAATTCATTGTACAATTACAATACACAAGCAAACATTCTTAGATTAAACGCACATGTAGACTTTGCCAAAATAAGTGAGTGAAGAAAGATCATTATCAATCATAAAATATTTACTCATACTTAGAGGCATGCTAAGCTTGGTTCTACACAACACTTTTTCAATACAATTGATGCACATATGATTAGATATATCAAAGTATGATAAAAACAATGTTCAAAGTAGTTTGGAAAGATGGATTTCAACATTGTAGAAGGTCTAAATGATAGTTTAAACCATGCTTGATATTAACAAGAAATTCCATACAATTTTTTTTAATATTTTGGCATTTTATATTTGATTTTTTTAAAAATAAGAAAAATAGACAAAACAAATTTCATAAATTTTGAAAAAAAAAATTGCATAATTTTTGCATAAACTGAAAGCAAAGACATAATTTTTTGCATTTTGGAATTTTGAATTTCATTTTTCATAAAACAAAGAAATGCCAAAAACACAGAAATAAGTAGAAAAATTATAAGATCATATTTTTATAAATTTTTCAAAAATTTGAAGCACCGAGTTTTGAATCATGGAGCTAGCGTCGGCGGTAGGTCTTAGCGCCTGCGTTAGCTCACAGAGAGTGCTTATTTTAATCGTTTAGCCCAAATTTTCTTCGATTTCACTTCCGATTTTGATCAATTATGTTTGTGCAGAGTAAGACCTAGATAATGAAGTGAACAAACGAGAAGAAATCGCAAAATGTTGCGGAAGTTTAAATTTTAAACCATGAGCTTCCAAAAACTTAATTCTACCTTTTTAAACAACTTGAGTTTTGTACAATCATTTAAGCTTAGTATGATAGGATATGCAAACAAAGAAGACATGATTGAACAAAACAAGTATGCATGATTTTAGTGATTATATAAAAAAATATTCATGCATAAAATAAAAATAGGTATGCCCTAGATAAAAATACACAGACTATATGTCTACACTCTAGCCCCATACTAAGTGACGGATGGGCATGAGTAGTTGCACATATGTCGTAGGTTGGGGTGTTACTCCTATATGCATACACTAGAGAACTCTCAACCTAGCACTCTTTCCCCCCAGTGCCTCGCAAGGCCCCACTAGAAGCCTCACCGGTTAAGGACTAGACATAACTTAGAGGTTCGGTCTCTAATGCATACAATCTTACGCCCCCGCTATTGTGAGACATACAATATTGGCATATGATCATGGGTATATAAAGCGTTCTAAGTTTTGTGAATGATTTATAGACAATGAGTTTATTTGAATTTTTAGAATGATAATATAAAACCTCATAGTTATCATGAATTCTAAGTTCCAAATTTTCTATTTTTATATCTTGACAAACATATGATAACTAATAGTGCATGAGATTAGAATGATAACTAATAATATTCATTAGGATACAATGTTAGTATGATAATACATACGTTCAATATGACTTTTGTGTTTTTATTTTTAATCACAAATTATGAATATATATACTTTTCTGAAAGGCAAGATAATGATAGTTTTCTTTTTCGATTATGATAATATAGAGTACGCATGAGTCTATAATTTATTTGTTCTTTGCTAGACATTAGTTGGACTTCGTAATTTATAGTGGATCTTGGACTTCCTGAGGACTACCATGTGAATGGTTCGCATCGGTACTAGGAGATGTGATGGGGTGACATCCCAAATCTCCCTTTCTCAAGATATTTAAGTGTTATTGGTTGCTACCCATACTTAATATTTAAAATTTATAGACTCAAAATTTTCGAAAGAGAAAAGTTGAAGTTCATGATTTCATTAATCTAGATAATTATCTCATAACAAATTTAGCATTTGATTTATATGGATAATATAAGATATTTATAGGCAATGAATTTAAAAAATATAGAAAGGTCACCAAAATAAAATATGACTTTGAATTTTGATAAACTCGTTATGCTTTAAGAGATAAAATCATATTCTAGTAATATATATGATGACCATGACATGATAGCTTAAAAAATTAGAAAACAAAAAGAAAAACAAAAAGACATTAAAACATATCATGAAGTAGAAATATGTATATTTCATTTTAAAAAAATTCTACTTCATGCATTTGATGATAACTAATGAACAGGAGATTTAGGTATCCAAAGGGAACCAAGTGTGGTGGTCCCTTTGGGTACACAAATATAACATGTTGGCTTGTGGGAAGATGAGAACGAATGAATCCTTTTAAGTGGAGTTAATGTTTTATCTTTAATTTTGGGTCTCCACTAATACTTAGATTTAGTGTTATAATTATGCATCAAATTTCCTTATTCATTAAACTTAGGCTTAAAATAATAATGACTTTTGAAATTATTTTTCATAAGAAATTTTTGCACATTTGAATTTAATTTAGGAGATACATAATGAGGGTTAGAATTCATTGTGCCTGTGTGATTAAGCATTCTACAAGGTGCATGTTGAATATATTTTAAAATACTAGTAGAAGGTTTACACATGTTTGATGATAAACTAGAAATAAAAGATTTTTTTTATTACTTGAAAATTTTTGCACAAATAGTTTTAATGATTCTAGTTTATTAGATAAAATATTATTTTCTTTTACCAAATTTTCATTATGCTCTTTTGAAATTAAAAGATCTTTTTCAAAATCCTTGAATTTTTCTTTAATATCATTATAATCAAAACAAGGAGAAGATCAATTTTCTTGAGAAGAATTTAGATTAGAGTTTTGCAAATCAATAATTTTAGCATTTGATTTTAAATATTTATTTTCCATGCGTAATTTTGAATTTGCCACTTTTAACTCTCTAATTTTTCGTTTAGCTATTTTATGCATGTGAAATGAGGAAATTTAATCTTGTAATGAAAAGAGAGGAACTAATTTTCCTTATAGTGCAATCAGAAGAGGCAAAATTTGAACTTAAACTTCCTTTGTTATCTTCATCTTTTTGGCACACCTCTTCCAAAGATAAAATTTCTTCTTCTATTCCACTTGATATGCACTCCATTGATCCATCATGAGAGGAGCTTTCTTGACCATTCGAGTGAGCTTGTATGTTCTCCACTTCTTGCGTTTGTTCCATACCTGTGAGAGGAAGATCATACATTTCTTCAAGAAATTTCCATATGTTGTATGCACTAGAAAAACAATATATTAGTTTGAAAATATCTTGAGATAAAGCACAAAAATACTATTCAAAGCCTTTGCATTTAGGTGACGTTCTTTTTTATTTGATTCATCCGCTGGTCTTACTATTGATATATTCCATGCTTCGATATCTAAAGTTTTAATTAAATTTTTCATTTAAATTTTCCACCCTTTACAATTTCTTCCTTCAAATAAAGGTGGTGCAAGAGATTTTCCTTCTTCATAAAAATTTCCCCCACTAATAGAAGCGAGATCATGAGACGTCATTATGCCTGGTTGTTAAGCCGATTTGGAATAACGTCCCTCCACTACAACAAAATACACTTTTAGTAAGGACTAAATTGTAACGAAGAAAAAATTTGTTACTAATAGCTATATTTAGTAACGAAATTTTGCTATCGTTACAAAAGCTTAATTTTTTGTAACAAGAATTTTATGATTCGTTACAATAAATAATTGTTTGTTACAATAAGCACAGGTATTTGTAACAAGACTAGTTTTACGTTACAAATAGTAAAATGTTCTCACAATAAGTAGCAATTGTGACAACACCATGAAAGTATTTGTAACAATTAGAATTTTCTTACAATTAGTATTTTTTGGTAACCAAAGTTTTGTTACAATAAATATATTAAATTTTAAAATGAACGAAAATATGACATTATTTTTTTAGGCAATTGTTAGCCGCATCCCAGTTTTTGCTATCCGCAACCCTTTTATATAAATTATTACACGTTTTTTTGGAAATACACATTGTACAAGCATTTTTAAGAAAAGTGTTCAACACGAAAGTTGTAGATATCGTCGAGATCTACAACTTTTGTGTTGAACACTTTTGCTAAAAATGCACGCACAAGATATATTGCCGCCCGAATTAAAACATGGGCGTAACTATAACGAATTTTTGGAAATACGCATTGTGCATGCATTTTTAGGAAAAATGTTCAACACAAAAGTTGTAGATCTCGACAATATATACAACTATCGTGTTGAACACTTTTCCTAAAAATGATTGTACAAGGCGTATTTCCAAAAAAACGCATAATAAGTCTTATAAAAGGGTTGCAGATAGCCAAAACTGGGGTGCGGTTAACAATTGCCTTTTTTAATATAAACTTAAATTAAAAAACATATAAACTTAAAGTATAAAAACATATAAACTTAAAGTATAAAAACAGGTACATATATGTCATATCGATTGCTAGAAGACACGTGACTTAATGAAAATAGATATAAAGAGTCATCATATCGATAAGTAAAACACATGGTTTAATGATATATTAAGCTAGCATTAATTACTTTTTAAATAAGATTTACTTTTAAGTCAAGACACATATACATGTGGTACTATTGCGGCATGGGTATTTTCGCGCACGGGGTTTGCGGGCTGCAGGAGCGTCATCACACATGGGACAGTAGTACTATCGAGGCGGGGGTAATGTCGCGCGGGGCACGGGCGCTTCCTATATATGCACTTTTAGTTGAACGAGCGTCTGAGAGCGGGGTAGAGTTTGGGTGGAGGTAGCGACGTCGACGTTGTCGGGGTACTGTCACAGCGGAGAGCACACATCGAGCACGGGCGTAGCTCGTACAAAGATACTCGTGTGTGTGTATATATATATATAATTTAGTAAATATAAATATTATTTTGAAATTAAAATATATAACATTATTATAAAACTTTAATATAAAACTTTATTTTAAAATTTTAATATAAAACTTTATTATAAAATTTTAATATAAAACTTTATTATAAAATTATTATATACATTATGATATATAAAAATTAATTCAATATTAATGTTAATTTAATTAATTGTAATAGTAATTAATATTAAATTTCATTATATATATATATATATATTACCGTTTATATATATATATATATATATATATATATATTACCATTTATATATATATACACACACGAGTGAAACGACACGGGGCTCCGCCCCTACTGTCAAGCGCGACAGTATTCGGCCGGCGACGGCGGGCTTCGCCTGCCCTCGGCGTGATGTTGTCGGGCGGCCTTCGACCGCATCCAGGCGGGTTACGCCCGCCTCCGCACGGGCTTCGCCCGTGCTCGACGCGTCTGCGGGCTGCGCCCGCAACATATACATATGAGTATACGTACTCGAAATAACCGTAAAAAAATTTAAATCAATATTACAATATTTATTTTGCAAAAAAATATTCGTATATTGTTAAAAAAAAATTTCTCTCTCTCCCGCCGCCCTCTCACTTTCTATCTCTCTCTCTCCTCCATCTCTTTCTTTCTCTCTCGGCTCTCTCACTCTCTCCCCCTAGCTACCAGCCGTACTCACACCTCGCTCTCTTCTAAATTTTCTCCCTCTTTTGTCTTTCACCCGTTGTAGCTTTAGGAAGGACTAAAAACGTTCTTCACTAGGATGCTTTTTTTACCGGTGCGCGCGAGATGACTATTAAATATCGTAACATGAAAATATCTAATGTACCTTTTATTTTATTTTTATAAATAGAAATATATTATCAATTAAAAATAATTTATTTATTTATTATCACTACAAAAGAGGCGTCTACAACGACGTTTTTTTGTAGCATCGTTTAAGAAAATAGGACTAAAGATTTTAACTTTTATAGCTTTTTTGGGAGAAACGCACATTTTTCTTACGAGCGCGCGAGAGATGACCCCAGTGTGCTGTCGCAAAAAAAATAAATTTAAAAACATAAATTTAAAGTATGTAAACCCGTGTCATATCAATTGCTAGAAAATACGTATTTTATTGAAAATAAATATAATAAAAACCATAAATACATGTCATATCGATTGATAAATAAAACACGTTTTTTAATAAGAATTATTTTTTAAATAAGATTATTTATTTTTTAAATAAGAATTACCTCCGCACATTTTCGCTCGCTCTCGGGCACTCGATCAACTGACAGTGCACATGAAGCCCCTATTTCTCGCACGACAGTACCCCCGCTTCGACAGTGCCACAACGCGACGACACTCCTACAACTCGCAAACCCTCGCGCGCAACTGTCAAAGACTTGTGGTACTACATCGGCATGAGTATTTTGCATAAACACACATAGCACACACAGACATAGACACACAGACATAGACACACAGACACACAAACAGACACAAGCACACACAGTCATAGACACACAGACACAGGAACACGCATGCATGCATAAACACACATAACTAGAGATCGCACAGACACAGACACATACACTCACGCAGACACAGACACAGATACAGACAGACACATGCACATAAACACAGAAACAGACACACAGACATAGACACAAACACAGATACACACAAACACACATACATAGCTAGAGATCACACAAACACAGACACACGCTCACATAGAGACAGACAAAGGCACAGACAGACATAAACACACAGACACAGACACACAGACACAGACATAGACAAATACAGACACAGACAAACACAAACTAACAGACACTTACACAGACACACAAACACATACGTCATAGACAAACACAGACACAGACACAGACAAAAACACAGTAATAGACACTAACAGACAGTAACAGACACTTACAAACACAGACACACACACACACACACACTCACTTACAAACACAGACACACACACAGACATACACACAGACACATACATTATTTGGCAGGTGGACTCATTCGACGGGTGACATCAATAAATCGGCGATAGTAATATTCGACGGACGACATCAATCAATCAGCGGGTTTCACCCGCATCCAAGTGAGCTTTGCCTTCTTCGGTGGGCTTCGCTTACATCAAATTTAGAAAAAATAATGGTGAGATGAAGGCTTTGTTTAGCACGGCGATAACATGTCTATAATTAAAAATATATAAGTACGTTCGTGCGCTCCAGCCAAAAATTCGACTCATTTTCGCAAGCGAAAAGCTTTGACGTCGCAATTTAGGTCACAACTGATCAACTCCAGCGACGAGCCAACGAAGAATGCAATGACGTTCCAGGTGCATAACTCCAGCTTTAGTGACCCAAAAAAAATTGGTCTTTCATTTTAATTATATTTAATTATTTATACTTAAAAATATAATATTGCCTTTTTTTTTCTCCGCCAACATTTCTCCAGCCGATCCAATATTTCATTTCCCTCCATTTTTTTCCTTTTCGCTCCACTTATCCTTCGCCATTTTATGGCCTACGTACGCAGACAGTGCTTCCTCCCTTTATCTCGCACTCACGCCGCAATCCTCCTAGGGCAATTCTCTCACGCGGCGCTCCTCCCAGACGACGGCTCTAACGAAAGCACTTCTCCTCTCTTCTGCTCATCGTCAATCCGCAGAAAACCGCCTTCACAGAAAGCCGCGACATCTCCGAAGAAACCCTCTACGGTCGGAGGCCCGAAGCTCCTTCATCGTGTTTGCTCACTTGAAAACCTGGCTGTTGGAGCCAGGTTTACTGGTTCCGCTCTACTGGTTCTCAATAATTTCTACGTCTTCTTCCGTCTCCTCGATTCCGCTCTACTGGTTCTCAAATCGATCGACAACCCGTCCGAGATTTTATGGAATACCCTAATTGCAGTGTTTTCCAAGAATCAAATGCACAGAGAAGCCCTCTGGCTCAACGATAGGTGCCATCTCTTTCCCTTCGTTAAACCTGATGCATTCACTTATCCAAGTGCGCTGAAGTCCTGCAGCGGATTGACTAACGCAAGGAAAGATGAAGCTAATAATTAGGTAGTTCTGTGCCCGATTAAATTGCAGATTTATTATAATAATATGTTAGGGTTTTACCATTGATAAATTGAGAGTGAAGCCATCGATTTCATTTGATCAATAGAGCGTGTTAGCAAAGATGAAGCTACTTTGGTTGTTGCTCGGAAGGTTTGTCATCCTTTTGTACTGTGTTAGATGAATGGTTTGCACTTTTGGTGTTTGTTGAAATGCCTAAATGAATTTCTCCAAGAAAAAGTTCATTTGTGTTTGCATAAATCTATTTGCATGAATGAGTTTAGCATTAATTAGTTTGATTGATGTTAAAATTTGATGTTTAAGCTTCATTTCAATTTATATTATTTTAGCTCTGCTTGATGTTTAAGCAATGCTATTTTGTTCTTTCAAAATCTTCAACTTTTAAATTTTTTACAAAGCTATAGCCGTTTTTATCATATTTGTAAGGTCCGCCAATGGTTACCGTGTTAGTAAGATAATACTTGCTAGGAATTTAGATTTCAAACTTAATACTTGTTAGTAATCTAATATTTATACCAACTACACTCCGAGGATTTTCAGGATAAGAAAACCAACTTGAACCGTCTTGATCACACAATCAGGGTCGTCAATGGTGTAAGAGAAGGTGAGTTTTTTTTTATTAAATCAATTGCTTGTTGTCCTATCTTGTTCATCCTTTTATGGCTGTTTTGAGGTTTCTTTGCAGATTGCCAAGTGTTCTATGAAATCTATGAATAAGGTGTTTCATGTAAGCTTTTCAGATTATTCGTCTTAGGGCACTTAAATCTCCTCCAATGCCTTGAAAATGAATATAGCGTCAAGTGTTTTTCATTTGTTGGCTCCCATTCTTAAACTCAGAGCATCGAAAGTGTTTATAAAATTTGTAGATTCTTCAATCTTATGTGAACTATTGCATTTATTATTTACTTTTAGATAGAAATGTCATTTATTAAAGTGTTCAGTTTCTATCATGATAGGTTACTGTTAGAGTTTCTAAGTTAATTACAGTCAATATGGATGCTGAAATGGCATTGGATATTTACAAATGAGCATTATAGTTTAGATTGTCTTTCAACATTTAAGTTAGAGATATTTACTGATGACATAAGAAATATTACTTTATAGGCATTAGATAGAGATAATACTGATGACTTTTTTTCTTGATTGTAATTGTCGTTATGAAAATTCAACAATTGTTCGTCAACATAATGCTCTTTTTTTATATCGTGTATGTTTACTTAATATAAATATACCATCCAACATGAATATTTTTGTGTATAATCTGAAATGTGGGGTTCTAGTGCATTAAAAGTGAAAAAAAATATCATATATATTTTTTTTAAAATGTCGTAGATTTTGCGGTGTTTTTATAAAAAAACACCGCTAAATCTGCGGTATTTTTTTAAAACATCACTGCAGATATTCACGGCGTTTTTAAAAAACAAAACGCCGCGGAAACTTTAGCTGCGTTTTTGAAAAGCGCCGCGGAGGTTTTAGCTATGGCGGCGATCGCTTTCGCGGCGCTTTAACGGCATTTTGAAAAGCACCGTGAAGACTATTGTTGCCTGGAACTCGATGATAAATGGATACAGCTTGCAAGGGGATTCAAATTCATGTTTTCAGCTATTCTCCGCCATGAATGATGAAGGAATCGGGCCTACAGCAACTACTATCAGCAGCTTGCTCTATTTGTTTACAAATTCATGTTTCTCTGTAGAATAGAAATACTAAAAAGTGTATTTTATAGTGTTTTCCCATTGTTTAAATTTAGATCAAGATTCCGGCTTCATGTGAATACATATATATGTTTATCATGTTGAAAATGTTCCTATTCTTATCTAATCTCACCAAAAATGACAGTGTCTCAGCCATTTTTGTACAGAGATCGAAGTTGAAACTTGGAGGGTCTGATTTTAGGATCACCAGGCTTGGAATTGGGGCTTGGGTATTGGGAGATACCACTTACTGGAATGATTTCCAATGGGATGGTAATGCTCTTCTCTCATTGTCATAACTCTATTTGTTTTAGTATTTTGTTCAATGTTATTGGGAAGAGGTAATGATGGTTAACTGGAGTTATTGTGCGTTACATATTTACAAGTATTTGTGCACTGATGTCCATGTACCCAATTTTGAAAAATAACTTCTAATCTGGTATTTATTGCTTTACTGGATATTGTTGGTAGGGATGTTAAAAAAGGTCATTTTGTATGATAATGTTCCAACTAGATAATGAGCTCAAGTTACTTAAATTCTTTTGGTAACCACATAGGCACAGGTTATTTCCTTTCACATTTGGGAGCGATATATTTTATCTGGTTCTTCTTGCTATTACAACCTCTTAATCATGCCGAACATCAAGATGGTCTTTCTTCATCATGTTTTCCCAATAGTAGTCCGACTACATTTTTGTATGGTTTTGCTTTCTTGGAATTTTCTTCTCATTCGGATGCAATGATAGCATTTCAATGGCCAAAAAATGTTTATTTTGGTTGAGGCGGGACCGCAAAAGATGTCTTTTCCACTAATTCATTACATATTTACAAGTTTTAGTGTTTTGTTCCAGATTTTTTTTGTAGAGTATGATCTTCCAGATTATTTGAGAGTATTATCTTGGTCATCATCTTTCAGATTTTTTTTTGTTGAATTTTTCAATTCCCCTCTATTCTTTCATGTTGAATGTTATAAATTAATGACACAATATTTGAAAAAAAAACTACGCAAGAACAATTGACACCCAAGCATGTGAAATTGTAGATGTCTTTTCCCTGTGATATTTCTTTTTCTGCTTAAATATAGGTTATTAGACAGTTGGTGAATACTGAAATTATGTTGTTTTATGTTTATTTTCCTGTATTGTATTTGTTTATTATTTCATGCCAAATATTTCCTCTTGTTTATGAGTTTACTAAATGGTAATAATGTGTAGCCACTTCCTAGCATGATTAGAGAGATATGAGAATCCTTACTAGCAATTATGTGTTTATTATTTCTACTCCAGGTTTTTCTCCATATCTTCAACCATGTTTTATGCATTTCATGCCAGCTGCAATTATGTGGACAATTAATGATTTTCCAGCTCTCATGTTTTTTAAACATTAACAATTGATCTTTTTTTGTAGGGTATTGGAGCCTTGGTCGGAAAGTGACTGAAGATTCATTAGTCAGAAAGTGACGGAAGATTTGTTAGTCGAAAAGGGACGGAAGATTCATTAGTCGGAAAGTGTCGAAGTTGATGTCATTTAAAACATGTCGATCTTATTGTTGTTATGTAATAATGTGTTGTTATAGATGGGATGACACTAACTTGTACTCTATGTAATATTTTTTTGTAAATAAATACATGTTCAAATTTAATAATTGTAATATATGTGTTTCAGGATTTTATCTTGTCTTTAGCTAAGGCCTTAAGAAATTTGATGTCATAATTAATATTTATAATAAAATCACACGTATACATAAAAAATAGGAATTGATAATTTTGATATATAAATGAATTTGTTTTTAGTGAGGAAAATTTATAACAATTGTAATGAATAATTCTTTACTATCTTATAATTTATTGTAACGAAATAATGTTTGTTACAAGTTATTTATTTATAGTAAGGAAAAAGTCAAACATTTGTAACGAAATATTCTTTACTATAACTCATCTTATTGTGAGGAAGTAATGTTTGTCACAAATAAATTATTTGTAACGACAAACAAAAATTCGTTACAAGAACTTCTAGCGTCGAGCCTTAGGTAACGGTCGTCACGTAAAGTAAATTACGTTACAAAAACTTTGTGTAACGAAATTAGTTACCTTTTGTAACGTTTTTTGTCCTTACTAAAAGTGTAATTTGTTGTAGTGCTCTAATACCACTTGTTGGATTTGTAGGCGCCCTTAGAAGGGGGGTGAATAAGGGTTTTAAAACTTTTGTTATATTTCAAAATTCTTGAAGAGCTGAGAGATCAAAATAGTGAAAAACAACCAAAACAAGTGAAATAAAATAGAGACATGATTTTATTAACTTGAAATATAAGATTACAAAATTTAATTTCTTATGACGCTAGAAATCGAAGGCTAGTAAAAAGGGGTGATAGAAAAGAAGAGTCAACCGAGAGACGGACTTAACAACTGCACCTATCATAGGGTAAACCCTGGCCCAAGTCCTCCATCCCTTTTGAGCACCTATGGCCCCATATTTGTACTTTAGGGTTGGCTGCCCAAATGGTTGGGGGAATTTAATGCAGCATAAATGCACAGCCACATGAGGTACATGAAGAGTCAGGTGGAAAGAGGTGAGAGAAGAGACTTTGCGGTAACCGCGTGTGTTGTTGCCAAAGAGGAGAAGGACCCGCGCGTGCTCTGGCAAGTACCCATCGCGACTTCTCTGCATAGTGGCTGAGGAAGCTCTAGGGAGACCGCGTGAACTGAGCATTGTTGTATGGAACTTTGTTGGAGAGAACGTGCGGATTCCTGGAGAGCGCCCGTGAATGCTTTTGAGTGCCCATCTGACTTCTTTATGATCGACACCGATGGATGATGACCGCGGTCACAAGATTTGGGTTAACACTAAACACTTCAAAATATTCTGTAAATGAGAGGTGACATGCCACCCTCTGGAAAGCTGATATTTGTACTCAACAATAATAGTGGATTTCCTCAAAACTTGGCCTAACCTCGTGGTATTTGTACTCTGAAGAACTTCTGAAAATAGTACTTGCTCTGTGGACCTAACTAACTACAATGTCCATAAGAAACACTCATTCTACCAAAGAACAGCCCCCGAGGAACATGTCGATCATGCTCCTGCCAACTCACTTGATAACAATGTGTCGCTTCTCAAGGAAACCGATGTAGTGCTAGCTGCATCTGTTGATGAGCATGTGCGCATGATGAAAAGAGAGCCAAGCTAAGGTGCTCACCCTGCTCAGGAATTTTCTGATGAAGAGTTACATCTTCTCTCCAAATAATTCAAGAGATTGTTGTCAAAGAAGAGACACGACAAGTACATGCCCTCCTCTTCTAGTTCTAGAAAGTCTGGTCACATCTATGACTGAAAGAAGCACAAGTACAAAGAGGACAGGTATGAGCCTAAACTTAACAAACATGTTTCTTATAATATTGTTTGCTATGGATGTCAAAAAGCAGGTCACATAATTACTGACTACCCAGTAAAGAGAAAAGAAAAGAAGAATGTCAAGTCTGATGAGAGAAGATCTCATAAGGGAAAGAAGCATGTGATGAGCTTTATTGCCAAGAATACCAAGACACTAAGTGATAACAACAACAACAACTCTTCTAAGTTTGATGAAGAAGCCTACATTGGGCTTACTGCACTGTCTGAAGATGAGGGACATAATGATTATCCTCCTGCCAGGGTATGCATAAGGGCACCCTTATGCATGTAAGACAGTGAGTTTGAAGAAGAGGACTGATATGGCTTATGGCCATGACTGATGAAGAAAGTCAAGGTGAGTCTAACTCACCTGCTTAAGTATTAATCAAAACTCCCTTATCTGCTATTGATTTTGAATCAGAAGCAGAATCCTATTATGAAACATATTCTAAAAGATCTTCCTCACCTGAGTCTGATCATGAGGATGAAGCTGATCTAGTGGATCAGTTTGGTGTCTTGCTGGATGCTCAGAAAAGAAGCAAAAAGTGTGTCAAGGCATAAGCTGAGGAGATTGAATCCCTTAGGGTTACAAAATCTGAACTCCTTGAGGAAGCTGAGAAGCTAGCTCAAATGAGTGATGAACTTAGCAAGCTAAGAGGGATTTCCAAGATCCATGTTGATACACTAAATCAGAAGAACAAGATCATCAAAGATCTTAAGAAGATGCTCCTCATTGAGAGGAAGCTTGTGGCTAGGTTTTCCAAAGCACAAACACTGCTACCAATCATTGACAGGTTTTAGGCATCATATAGAAGTGGTGTAGAATACATTAAGGAGGCAGGCACGGGCATGGCTATGAAAGACCAGACTGTGTTTTATAAGGTCATATTGTCTACCAATACCCATGATCATGATCTCTCCTATGGATTTTTATCCAGTGAGTTCTCTACCAATGGAACAAAGCCACATAACTCAAAGAATAGAGCAGGCATTGGACAGAGTGTGCTCAAGGTACCTCATGAGGAAATACAGATGAAAAGTCATGGATCATTTGTGCTTGGCTCAACACCACCAATACTCAAAGGGAAGGAAAAGGCTATTCCTCAAAAGTCTGTCCCTAAGATGAAACATAAGACTATGCAGCCCATCTTCCATCATGCTCACATCCACAATATTCATCTAAGAAATGCTAAGAATGTAGAAGTCTACTCTTTTGATCATCATCATCATCACTCCATTCATAAAGTGACTCAGAAGATGAGGTACAATAGATATGAATGCTGATGTGTGGAAAAATCGGCCACTTTGCCATAGACTGTTGGTTCAATCCAAAAGTGTCTAGGGAAAAGAATTAAGGCTTGTCAGTAGTCTTGTTGTGAAGCATCATGTATTTATGACTAACAAGAACCAAAGACCTAAACCTGTTTGAGTTCCTAAGGTAAACAAATCTATTTTGCAGGAGAGTCCAAAGGCCAACCAAAAATACTATCTGGCATTTGGACAAAGAATGTTCCAGGAAAATGACAAGAATAAGGAGACAACAACAAGACTTCTCTGAACAATCCAATGCTTATATTGATGGGGGAGAGTCCATCATTGCTCTACCCCTCATGCAAATATTTAGGGGGAGCAAGTTGCATATTTACTATTGTAGAAGTCAGCTTGGAAGGAAATCAAAATGCACTAGAGATGGATTCAGTTGAGGGGGAGACTCATAATGAGCTCTCAGTCCAAACAACAGTTGTGAGGAAGATTTATGAAAAAGTCTGGAAGTATTAGCAGTTGTTGAGGGGGAGACTCATATGCCCTAGTTGATCAAGTGCAAAGAGGGAAGAATATTGCAAGACTCTTATCCTCCAACACATAAGAAGATGAAAAATCAGAAAGGGGGAGAAGTGAAAAGTCAGAAAGGGGGAGAAGGTAACAATGTAAGGTACTCTGGATCTCCTTATCTAAAGCACGTGATTCTTATTTTTAATATTTTTATTGTGTGTTTTTTATCATTGATTGAGGTACCGACTTCATTGGTTGAGGTTCTGACTTCTTCAAATTGGGAGAGATTATTTGGAACTTTGCCCTCAATGTTCCTGATTTGAAGAAATCCTCAAGTCAAGGATAAACACACTTTGTATTTGATGAATGTGTTTAGAATGCTAATTTCAGGTATTAGATAGTTTAAGCCTAGCATAGGGCTAGACTTAGTGTCATCAAACATAATTTTTGCCAATGTAATCCCTCATTGTGCAAAACACCATGTCGACCTAAGATCTCACTCATAGACATCAGGAAGTAAGGTCTAGAAAGTTGGATAGAGCAAAAGATCATAATTTAGGAAAATAATCAAATATCATCTTGAAGTGGTAGATATATCGTCTTGGTAACCTTAAGATTTATGACGATATTGTCTTGAAGCTTCACAACTAAAGTCACAAATATCATCTTGATAATACATAGTTCAAGACGATATTGCTTTGATAGGGATCAATTATTTAAATATCGTCTTGAAGAAGATCAACAAGACAGTTATCGTCTTGACAGAGCTGAAGTATATACACATCGTGTTAATGACTGAAAATCTTCATTGAGAAGTTCTGTCTCATGCTAAGTAAAGTTCATGGAGATAAAGGAATATCTTTTGGAAGTCCTTCATTGAAGATGAAATTTCTCTAAGTCAATTGTCGTCGAGACGAATTGAAATGTCATAGAGAAGTCTACAAAACAATTTGGAAGCATGTTGAGTTGAGAATGACTAAGTCCATGTCATTTAGATATGGCTCCCCTGTTACCAAGCCAAAAGCTCATATCTAAGTGTAAAATTTTATCGTCTTGACAAGCTAAAATGTCATCTTGATAAGCTTAACAATCGGTTTGAAGGCAGTGGTCGTGTTGAAATCAAATATCATCTTGAAAAGATGAAATGTCATCTTGATAAGCTTAAAAATTGGCTTGAAGACATTGGGCGTGTTGAATTATAATATCATCTTGAAGACCATAAGTATTGTCGAGATGAGGTTTTATCTGTTTGATGGCTATACATCTTTGTTAGAAGTAAACTCCAAGATAGGAGGAGTTAATATCGGCCTGAAGACTCAAATATCGCCGTGAAGAGATAAAATGTCATCATGAAGAGATAAAATGTCGTCAAGATAGCTTGCATATTGTCCAAACAACTTGCATATCGTCGAGATAGTTCAATTCACAGAAATTCAAATATCTGCCTCCTCCGATTGCGTCAATCAATCAGGCCTTTAAGGAAAAGTATATCTGATATAAAGTATGATTGATTCGACCGTTAGTGATCTTAGTCATTTAAATAGATATGATATGTAAAGGGAAAACCCTAATCCTAAGATTCTGAATCAAGTGAACATTCTTTCTGAAGAACAACCGCAAACTCCAAGTGCAACAAAAATATCAAGAAGGAGTCACTCAAAAGATTAATTCAAGTGATCCTAAGATTGCTCCAGATTATTCACTCTCAAATGTCTCAAGAGTAAGTCATTTTCTCTTATATCTAGGTTCAGATCAGATCAAGCTTTCAAAGAAGATTGTATCTAGATCTGTTGCTGATCCAGGAAGGCTGTTATCATCTAGCCAAGAAGACAATTATTCAAGTTCTATTCTTTGAGTCTAAGAAAAGTTGTAGCATACTTATTCTACTTATTCTATAGGATCTCTCTGAGATCTGAGTGTAAGGTCCTATGTGACCTGAGGTAGGGTTCTGTGTGAGCCTGTGGTAGGATTCAACTTCGAATCTGAGTTGTAAGAGCTGTATACTCTGAGTTGTAGGAGTTGTATACTCTAAGTTATAATATCCTATATTTGGGATCTGAGGTAGGTTCCTGTGTGACTTGAGGTAGGAATCAAGATTGAACCTGAGGTAGGGGTCCAGTTGTGAATCTGAGTGTAGGATCATGAGCTATGAGATATAAGGTATGGGACCAACTAGTATCCATGAGGTAGGAGTTTGACTTTGAGTTGTAAGATCGATGGATCTGAGGTATTTTGGTTGAAGTGGTCGAGGCTAGCACACTACTAAATAGGCATAGGGGGAAAGTCGACTACCCAACTCGGGGAACCACTATAACTTTCTGTGTTTGTGGTGCTTTCTGTGGTTATCCTCTTAATACTCGTATTGTTCCGTAATTAGTTTTATAAAGACAGACATCACCTATTCACCTACCTTTATGTGAAGATTAGACTATCCCATAACTTACAACCTTAGGTCAAAAATCTTAAATTCATAACTTTTTCATTGTTTGTTAAAACAATTTGTGGTAGTTGGTGCCCTATCTTAGAAAACATGAATCTAAAACAATTAGAATGAAAAATTATCAAAAATCATGTTTTCAAAGCAAAAGAACAAATCTCTATCTGCAAGCATCGCATGTTAGTATCTAACGTCGACGGTAGCATTAAAATTCATTTTTTTTATTTTCTCTTGCACAGAAGATCATTTTACTGATATGCCCTTAAACGACTTCTGTGTTTTCCCAGAAAACTATTTATTTTTAAATGTATTTTAAAAATCAAATATAAAATTACAAAACAAGTTCAAAAATGCAAAAATATATTTTTCTTTCTAATTCTCTGTTTTATAATTCTATACAAATTATAAAAACTACTTAGTATTCATTGCAAATGTCAAGGATGATTAATTATATCAATTAAAAATTAAATACAATGTTTAATTTAATTTTCAAGTTTCTTGTAACATTGTTTTGTTTATGTCATGCCTAGAATATTATCTTATTATGTGCAATGAAATTGAGTGTAGAAAACATGTCTATGAATGTTTAGCATGACTCTAAATATGAGTGATATTTTATATTTGATAATGATCTTATGACTCACTTATTTTGATAACCTACATGTGATTTTAATCTTAGTCTTCAATGATTGTGTAGTGTAATAACATAATAATTAAAATGCATATATAAATTACCTACACATCATTGAATTGTTTCTTGCAATTCTTTGTCTTTTCATGCACCTTTTAGTTGAGAAATGTGGTTTAAAATTAAAATTCAATGTTTGCAAAACAAGTGAATTCATTGTTATTTGTCACAAAAATAAAAATCAAATCAAATATATGACAAGGATACTCCATCAAGCATTACCAACACTCCTGATAATCCTTAATAAGCATTGTGAGGCTAAGCATATTGAAAAGAATTGTAAAATGTCTTCTGCAAACAATTCACTCACCACTTCTCTTAGCACAACGGATCACAAAATTAACTTAAATTAAAAAGAATAATTATGATCCCCCAAACACTACTTTACAAACTGATAAGTCCTAATTAGCATTGTCTGTGCGAAGCACCTTGGTAGTTGTACTTTTTATTTTTTTTGTGCATTGAAATTTTGTGGAAGTAACATTATTTATGTATTTTAATGTTGTGTTTATTTCATTATATATGGCACGTGTTTTGATTAATACACTGGTAGTCTTTATCAAGCACTATTGTACACTTCATTATCCCATACAAAACATCCACTCATGAGAATTGGAATGTAATGCTCTATACTATTCTATACAAAGTTTAGTAAATGCACTAGATAACAAAACATGATCGCTACAATGTTTAGTTTTACTTGAAAAGCAAATTAAAATACATTATAGTTGATATTTTACAACCCTACATTTGGCGAGTCGATCCTTAGGCCTCGGCGAGTGCATATAAGCTGGATCAAATGCAGCTCCCTACGAGATGCAACACTCGCCCGAGTGCTTGGACTAATAGGCGAGTCACTTAACACATAAGGGGGTCATCGATCATACGAAAGGAGGCAAGAACTATACACCGTGAAGAGAATGATTAGCCCATGGCAGTAAGGGCAGGCGAGTGCGAGTGCCTAGCTCGATAGGAGCATTCGACTTCCTGGCGAGTGCACCAATTGGGAGAACTCATCTCTAATTTCTAGGAGCGTTCGACTCCCTGGCAAGTGCATCAAAGGGGAGATCACTCGCCTCTATTTTTTGTGGTTTGCCTCTAGTAATTGGTAGTAGTAGGTTTTTACTACCCACATATCATTTTGGGTTGCGGTTAGGAAAAACAAAAATGCGGAGTCCGCTATATGCAGGCTGTTCATAGAATCCTATAAATAGACGCCCATATGCACTTTAGAAAAGGATCTAATTTCGAGTTCCTACAGAGAGCTTCTTCTTTTCTACTCTCTGGTTTTCTGAGGTGCCGAGCTCAGTCATAGTTTGGGAGGGGAAGATCCAAAGATCTTTCGGGTTAGTGGCGGGACCTCCTTGTCGCGGATCACGGGTCTGTTTACAGGATTTGGTGATCTTGTGAGTGCCTTCTATTCCGAGTGCCCAGTTTGTTAGTTCTTGCTCGATAGAAGTAAGAGTGAGCAACACCCTTTGTGGCGTACAAACTCCATGAATCGAGTTCTCAGTTCCAACATTTCTGGTGCGGTGAGCGTGGACAGCAGCTCGCTTAGAAAATATTAGGCGAGAATTATGACTGGAAGTGAAGACTTGGGGAATCGCCCCCTCCCAGTGATACATGAGAAATAACAATTTTGATGAGTTCAAGAAGTCAATCCTGGAGACCCTGCGCTTCACGCTCACCTCCGCGGGTGAGTGCTCGACTCCATCAATGCTTGTTCTCGCTTCACCTACTCTAGACGAGGCGGCACCAGCCAGACGACCCGACAAGGAAGTGCAGGTAGAAGATGATTGAGCACTTCACACGTGAGTGAAGTTTCCTAGCCCAACGAGTGCTCTGAACCTTGGCGAGGAGGCCGGGGAGTGCTGTTGACTCACCTGATAGGAAGGGGAGGCCCTTTCTGCGAGTTCATCCTATCTACCCCGTTTCCGGAAGGGTTCAGGGAGCCGACTATGTCCCACTACACAGGAAAAGATGACCCCCTCCAACACCTCCAATGGTTTGAGGACGCCATGTCCATCAGGCAGATGACTTATGTCTTCAAGTGCAGGCTCTTTTCCATCACTTTCAGTGGAAAGCGAGGGACTGGTTTCATCAACTACCGTCAGGATCCATCTATGGCTTCGAAGATTTGAGGCGAAGTTTTTTGCTGAGGTTCTCTACGTCGAAGAAGTGGAGGAAAGGGGCAGAAGCCCTTTTTGAGTTCAAGCAAGGAGTGGAGGAGTCGATGGGAACTTACGTAGATTAGTTCTAGGAAGAGGTCCTTATCGTCAATAAGGTACCCGAGCACACCTTACAGCTTGTGCTTACCATCGAGCTGCGGCAAGGGTTGTTTTGAATGGGATTTGTTGGATCTGTAGGCGCCCTTAGAGGGTGGGGTGTGTGAATAAGGGTTTTAAAGCTTTTCAGAATTAATTGAGTTTATTCAAATATATTGAGTGTATTTATGAAAATATTTCAATTAAGACACTGCAGTAAGCTTTGTAAGAATCCGGGTTGTACTAGGCACGAGAGATGTGAACTCTGTTATTATCGCCAGCAGTAGCGTTACCGCTCGACGTTAGTGACAGAGAATGTCTTTTTGTTTAGATTTCAATGATCAAAGATAGCAACACAATATTAGAGAAAAATAGATGGTATTATTTCTTTAGAAATGATTACAAAATCTTATCCCACTAACGTTTGGGATTGAGGCGAATGAACAAAAACCTTTTTGGTTTTCTATACCGACCCTTCTCCAAAGGACCGGTTGGCTCTAGCCTATCTCTCCCCAGTTGAGGCCTCGAGTCGCACCCTAGATCTAAACCTAGACCTAGTCGCCACACCCACACGGCGAATTCTCCCTAGTCATTGCAAGTCCCTAGTCGCCAACCATACATCGAATTTTTCCCTAAGCCCCTCAAGACCTAGTCGCCAATACTGGCGAATTTCTCTACGGATAAAAGATAGGAGTTACAAGATAAAACTAAAAGACAAACTCCCTTATAGGTTGAACTCGAAGATGACGTCGAAGGTGCGCCAAAGTAAATGTTAGAGTTGATGTGTACGACCTTCGCGTAGAATAACCGTGATCGATCCTTATTTGAGTTCCTTGCATTTATGAATGTAATGGAGTTTTCTTGGCTACAAAGATGCTATCATCAAAGTATAGGAGTTGTGGCTTTGATGCGTCTTCAAAATGAGCAATTCAAAACGGAGGCAGACCACTCATTAACTAGACTCGGATCCTAGCGCCAGCGGTAGTGCTACCACCGGGTGGTAGCCTCTTTAGGCAACAAGCTAGCACACGGATTGAGCACCATTGGCAATATTCTGGCTCAAATTTTTGCATCCCCTCCTACCGCGTCGCGGTAAGATTAGCACGCCACATTAGCGTTATATCTTTCCCAGTCATAGGATCTCCTTCCTTTTTTCTCCTCAATCATCATCATGATCGCGGGACTTCCATAAGTTACCGCTGAGTGTTAGCCTTAACACATCGCATAAGAGTTGCTATATTCAGTCCCGATGACATTCCTTTCACGATGAATATTCCTTTCTCAACGTTATTTCTAAATATGCAGAAGCTACTGCCAGCGGTAGCGTTAGGGCGCCGCACAAGCTTCAAAGTTTTGACTTGGTAGGGAATTCATCGACTTTCTTTTTTGTACTTATAGGGGCTTGAAAGCTGAAGTTCCTGCACACTATAACCACATGGCAAGTATGATCAAATACAATAGGATTTGTTATTCTCAAACCAAGAGATGTGAAAAGCATGTTCCAACAAACTCCCCCTTTTGATAATAACAAATTCTCTTAGAAAGAGAAGCATTCAAATATAAGACTTGTGTTTATAGTAAAGGATCTGCGTGATAATATGAATATGCTCCACCTATATAGATGCTTCCCCTATAAGAGTGCTCCCCCAACATCAAAGCATCCTATGTATTTTACTCCCCTTAAGTGTGAATTTCTTTCAAAGTTATTCTCCCACTTTTGGTATTATCAAAAGTGGGTAGAGAGAAGGGAAAGAGCATGACATGAATTTATGACTTAGTGATACTACATGGTGAGTGAGTAAATGATGGAGTTTGAATTAGTTATTCTCTCCCTTTTGTGGGAAGTGCGGAGTAAGAATGAAGTATCATTAGATAAGTAACCAATACCACTTATTGGATAAGAACATATTCATAATCGATCGTACAAGTAGTAAGGATAGTGGAAAGTATGATTCAAGATAAATAAACATCTTTATAGGAGTTTGAGCATATTAAAAGAGGAAGAGTTTTATTTTAGTAGAAAATAGATGTTTTAGCAATTGAAGGCCAAGAACACAATAACAAAAAATATAATAGCACTTGTCTAGAAAGTAAATAAGCAAGAGTGAGTATACAAGGCGTAGCGGAAGATAAGTTCAAATATAATAAGCATTATTAAAATAAACATCATTTTTGAAATTTTCAAGTGTTGAAAATGAATAAGAGTGTTGGTTTCTGAAAGACGATGTTTTGAATTTTAAATCCAAGATATGCTTGTGGTACACAAAAATAATTCAAGCATGATTTTAATTTTTCCAGACAAGATACAACACTACAATGTTCTAAAGTCGCAATTCAAGTATACTTATACATTGTAGAGATCATGCAAAGCTGTAACGCCCCTAATTTTTTCGTTAATTATTTTTACGTGCCCGCTGTGACGTAATTTTGGCTTAAGGGCGTTATGTCAGCTCGTCTGGTAGTGTTTCGAGCTTTAGCTTGGTTAAGGCTTGTGATTTAGGTCAAGCGTGCGAGATTCGTCGTTTCGAGTTAAAGTGAAGATTTTGAGTGGATATCAAGATTTTGGCTTCGGAAGGCTTTATCCGGAGTTTGGCTCGTCGGAATTGAATTCCGACTCCGCCGTTGGATTCGTAGCGCCGTGTTTTAGTTAATGTGCGAATTTCGTAGAAATCCGAGGTGTTTTGATCGCCCTCGCAGTTTTAAGTAGATTGGAGGATTAATTAATTATTTAAATAATAAATTAGGTTTATATATAAGCCTAAAATCCTTCCCTTCCCTATTCATCTCCTTCCTCGATCAAAATCAGCCGCCGGAGGTTAGGGCGAGAGCGGAGCTTCGTGGAGCCTTCAACCGGCGACTCCTAGGGCTGTAGTGGTCAGAATCGAGTTTGGTTTGAAGATTTGGAAAGCTCTCGGCGAGATCTTCGTTCTAGCGGTAAGGTTTTCTCGTTTCGTGGAGTTTTGAGAGATTCGGTAGTGACCTAACTCCTTCCTTTGATCCGAAAGGTTTCAGGTTTTGTGCTCGGGTGAGTTCTTGGCCGGATCCTTAGCTTTCGGAGCGGAGATCTTCGAGTTTGCAAGGTTTAAGGCAAGTGGTTTCTTCCTCTTTCTCTCTTGATTCTTTTGACGGTTGGTTTGCTCGTTTTGAGCTCTTGTCATGCTGTTTAGCAAGAGTTTGTGTGTTTGGTGTAGTAACTTATGATCTAGAACCTTCCCTTGATTTTTCTCCTCCTCAACCTTACCCTAATATCAAGTTTTTTCCCCTTGTTCTTGCGGTGGCTCGAGAGACAGATTTGGATGTCTCGAGACATAGCTGATGTCTCGAGACATAACTGTCTCTGTCTTTGGGGATGTCTCGAGACATAGCTGATGTCTCGAGACATACCTGTCTCTGTCTTTGGGGATGTCTCGAGACATAGCTGATGTCTCGAGACATACCTGTCTCTGCAGCTTTGGATGTCTCGAGACATAAGGGATGTCTCGAGACATAGCTGTCTCTGGCCCTTTCATGTCTCGAGAGATTTCTCTTCTCTCGAGAAATTGCACTTCTCTCGAGAAATTGCACTTCCCTCGTGAAATTGCACTTCTCTCGAGAAATTGCACTTCTCTCGAGAAATTGCCCTTCTCTCGAGAAACCCTTTTATCTCTCGAGAAGTTCCTTATAGTTTTCAAGACGTCCTAAATTCTGCTGTGTTTTTGTGTGGTTTCTGGTGGTGGGATTTCAAAAATTTGGACGGGGCTCTGCCCCGCACCCCGCAAGGGCTCTGCCCCTTGACCCCGCTCGCTGATCGGTCAGCGAGACCACCGCCAGGGGCGCTGCCCCTTGGACCCCGTTAGGGGCTCTGCCCCTAAGACCCCGCCAGGGGCGCGGCCCCTTGGAACCCCGCCAGGTGCGCATGTGATTTCGTTGCGATTTCCATGTTTTAAATCGTGTGTCCTCTCTAGTGCACCAGGATGATTGCCAGTGTCCCTTCGGTGCTCCTGATCTTTGAACCCTCTTGCTTGTATTCTTTTACTGGTTGTGGTCTGATAACATTCGAGTTTACCCTTAAATCGTTGTGATCGGTGTACCTTGCCTTGACCCTAATTCTTAGGGCCTTCCAGTGATTATCCTTTCGGGTAGCGTCCCGTGTTTAATTAAAAATTTAAGTAATAAGAACTACTGTCTTTAGCCTTACACCGTAGTGGTGTTTGGGGGACAGTGGGGGAAAATGTTATAGCCTTGCACGGTAGTCGTGTTTGGATGGTTGGGTCTAGTAGCACCCCCCACCTGGTTTTGGGCTTTGGGTAGCGGAGTTAGTTAACCGCTCCCGTTTAATTTGAGCTGCTCAGTCTCTTTATTCAATGAAACTAAATAAATGAATGTGTTTGTTCCTCTTTTGGTATTTAGTGCACTTAATGCTGGTTGGTTCATTGTTTAGAGCTTCTCTTCCGGTAAATTTGGCTTGGGTTGGTACCCCTTATGCCTTGTTTGTTTTTCTGCTAATCTTCTGCCACTTGTAATTCCTTGCTGAGGCGTTCTTTGTTTTATTGAATGCCTCAGGTTCAGAGCCGTAGCGGCTAGTGGTGTTGCCTGGAGTTCAGAGTTTGTAGCTGCCCACCCCGCTGTTGCGAGGTAGTTGTTTTTAGTTGCTTCTTGTGCTCAGACATACTAGTTGGTGCCAATGGGTTAGTGTCATGTTGTTGACGCCCATTGTGCCCCTTTTTATACCTTATAGTTTACTTGTCAGTTTATGCCACTACTTATAAATCTTGTGTATCTTACTCTCTGGGAATGATTTATGCTAGGTGCACTATAGTTATAAAATGGTTTTTCTTCATCCTCATTGCATTCTTTCTAACTAAAACCCTTAACTTTAAAGCCGTCTGAAGGTATTTTCTACTCTTACAGTACGCCTAGTTATGTGCATATCATTTACTTCATGCCCCGTCGTTTGCATACATGTAGGACTTTCAGTAAACTAAATCAAGTACTTTCCGCTGCAATTATATATACTTTCTCGGTGGACTAGTTGATCCACGAACTGAGAGACACAGTTCTTATCTCAAAACCCCTAATAAATGATTTCGATGATGACTTATCATATAATCATGTTTGTTTAGTTAATTAATAGGTTCCCGCCTGAGCGTCTACAGTTGTCTCCTGTATGACGTGGCATCATGACGTGTATTTTCTCGTACTCTGATATTCTTAAATTCGGAGAAAATGCGGGTTGTGACAAAAGCTATCTAGTACATCTACTAAAATTGTAGAAAAGACATGTAAATATGCATTAAAGTCCAATACTCATGAGTAGAAGGTTTATAAGAGATAATGATGTGTATAAGTAGTGTTTTTGATAAGAGTATACAAATGATTCAATCAAAACACATGACATGAATAATGGAATTAACACAACATTATTGAAATGCATTTTTAGAATTACTTCCACCCACAAAGCTATATTTTGTAAGACCCTCTTTTTTTGTTTTCTTTTCTGGGTCTTACCGCCTAGAACCACTACCTTGTGGTGACACCAACACATGTGAAGGCCGCCACTACAAGATGTCGATCCTGCCAGATGTACGCAAAATCAGGCCAACCATTCACCATAGAAATATGAAAATATAAAATAGATGCAAGTTCACAACAATCACATAAAAATAAGAAACATGTCCAAATGAGATACATAATAAATAAAGTACTGAAATAGAGTGCTTGAATCAAAAAGGGGCTTAAGCCCCAATACAATCACCACTCACTATATTTTTCCATTTCCATTTCCAATGTTAAGCAACCTATACACTGATTTGGGAAAGGATGGAAGATTGCAAACAGAAGGCGGTATCTCACCGGTGCTCTCCCTGTAGCTGCTAAAAGTACAACTTCGGGCCTGGCAACTGTATCATGTCCCTCCCTATGGTTGCGGGTCTGTTCCTCCTGGTGCTCCTGTTTGTTATGCCACAACCGTCGTTAGTCTATAAGACTAAGTGGTTTCTCATCCCCGCCACTCTCGACTCTTAGGCACCGTGCGGTAGGAGGAAGCGGAGGACAACAAGGGGTATTATAAACAAGCAGGTGACAATGACCTTATCTAACACAAGTATTGATAGAGAAGAGTCTACTATAACAGTTTTACTATGCAGTCCATATATAATAGTGCAATAGACAATAAAAGATCTAAAGTAGTAACAGTGAACAACGAGCAATCAATAACATTCACAGCAGTATAAGTAAGTAAAGCAGAGTATGTAAAAGTAGCAGCTACAAAGGTAACCCTATCTTATAAGAATGCCCATACAAACTTATAAGTTAGGAGATCTGATACTAAGGTAAACTCACCATATAAAAGAGTCATACTAGTTTATACAAAGAGGTCTTATTTATGATATGATGTTATGCTATACTGTGCAATGTAATGATGTAACTCACCCACTCGACACTGCACGTACATACCATTTAAGTTAGTTCCCTCTATTCAAGTGTGTCAACTCAAGTACCCTGTTGAGGAAAACAAGGGCAGTGGATCGGGCATGTCCACTTCTAGGCTCATTTCAAACACCTCCTAACCTAGACCTTTTGTACGCCACTGAAGAACACACTAGGGGTATCCACATACTACTTGATAAGCACCACCTATATATTGTATTTTCCAGAGCCTCCATCTTGTAGTACTATCCAGTCCTCCTTAGATAATATCGAGCCTACCGCTCGTAGGACAACCCATCCCGATATCATAATTTTCTTGAGCCTCCGGCTCGTAGGACTACTAGACCTTGTACCATTCCGTCCCAAATTTGGGATGAGGTTTACCTTATCAAATTCTCCTACATAAACTACTCTTGTCTATCATTTAGTTGTACTTAGAAGTTTAGGGTGAATCATGGACTTCTAGAGGGTTACCCGATGAAGGGCTTGCAGTGGTACTGTGGAATACAATAGGCTGAATCCCAAATCCCCCTTTCTAGGATATTTACTCTTATTATTGTCTACCCATTCTTTTATACCCACTTCCCCTCTAGTTACTCTAAAATCCTAAGGTTGATTACGAATAGACCGGACATATGATTGTCGATGTCCAATTAAACATCAAACCCTACCTTTCCTAGTGGCTAACTATTCTTGCGCGCCATTACTCAATCCCCATTTAATGGTTCAAAATTCATACATCAATCAAAACTTATACTTGTTGATTGGTCATTCCTCACATCTCCTATCATATCATTGTCAATTCCCGAATTGATAGTTTTACTAAACGCTCCCCAACACTTATTTCTAGTGTATGCCACTAATAGTTAATCCTTCAATCAATCCATGCCTATACAATAATTAGGGAGTTACTAGCTCTAGGTGTGTTGACCAGATGAGGTCTAAATCAAATATTTCAATTTTACTATTCATAGACCAAATTGCCCTTAAGTGAGATGACATGACTTCAAAGGGTGACTACATGATCTTCTAACTAATATGTGCCTAATCTAGTTCCAGAAGTTGTATGGATGTCAAAATTCAGATTTCCTATTTTTCATATAATAAAATCAAATATGGCCTATTTAAATAATTTCTTATAATTCCGGGAAGGACTAGATTTGAACATGATGTACTATTTGTCATAGGCCAATAAATCTAATAGAAACTCCAAAGTTAGTTATGGTCCAAAAAAATGAAGTTCAGCAGAATTTCACAATTTCCTCCCTAATATAATTTCAGAAATTCAATTAAATGCCCAAGGGTACTAAATTTAATTTGTGAAGGATCTAATGAAATTACTCATCATAATGTTGTAAATAAATTTCAAAATGTGCTCTAATCAACCAAAGATGGATTCCAGCAAGGTTTAGCATTTTTCTAATAACAATGATTCAACAATATAAATTAATCAATGCAAACACTATGAATTCACTTTGTGAAGGAAGTATGATGATTACCAAGTAATTAAATCTCATAAAATTTCCAAAAATCAATATTTATTTCACAATTCTAATTACTCCATTCCATAATTTTCCAGATTCATTAAATCAGCAATATCAATTAATCAGTTAAAACATCAATGTTCCACTTTGTGAAAGAAGTATCATAATTACTAAGTAATTAGATCTAATAAATTTTCCAGAGGTCAGTAATGACCCCACATGTCTAACTACCGAATTCCATAATTTTCCAAATTCATTAAATCAACAATATCAATTAATTAATAAAAACATCAAAGTTTCACTTTGTGAAGGAAGTATCATAAATATTCAACATTAAATTTTGATAAAGTTTCCAGAGATTGCAATTGGCCTCATAAGTCTAATTACCCAATTTCATGTAACTCTAAGTAAATTATTTACATAAAGACAGGATAAAGTATATTAGGATCATTTCAATAATTTATTTATAAGGGTCTATATTATTTCTAAAAATTCCACCAAAAATCCACAGAGTGTAATCTCACTCTTTAAAGGTAATCCCATAGTTATGTAACTTTTCAGAAATTTTTGACCCTAAATACTCATTTAGGCTCAATGTGATAAAATTACATAAACCTTAATTTCCTTGGGAAATCAACCCCAAGGTTCATGATTTTTCCTGAGATGTGATATCTCATAATTACAAGTGCATGTTTTGAATTTCATAAGAATTGACCAAGGGAATACCCATCAATTCTCAAATCACTATTGTGTATAGACCATTTTGATCTTTCCATGGTACCTAGGTCTTGCATGTGAATTTGTCCTCACATGCATTAGTCCAAATAACATCAAATTCTTACTAGTGACTGTTTATGGTCTAATTAACATGCCACCCAAGATTTGGGTCAATTTGAGTTGATTTAGCCATGTAATTCTAGTACTACATTGTAGTGATATATGCACACCAAATTCCCCTTCACATGCATGTGGAATACACCAACATGCATAGGTCCAAATGACCTTAAATTTTTACAATGGACTATACTTGGCCTAATATACCATCCAGAGAAAATTAGGGTGGATTTGGTTTAATATTACCCTAGATCTAGGCCACATATGGAAAATGAAATGTTGGACAAAACATTAGAAAAATAGTTTCCAAAAATCCCCATTTTTTGGCAGGTGGTGTCTTAGGGCATAACTCATGCATGCCCCAATTTTAACCTATTTGGAGTTATAGAAATCCCTAAATTAATTATTTTGTGCCTAGGACACTTTATGTTCACAGCCCACTAAAATTGGTGCCGACGAAGCTACACTGCTCCAAATTGAGTGAACTCATATTCTAAAATAGTAGAGACCTAGAGATTCATCTTTCAGGTTAGTCAGTTATTCTAATTTTGCCTCTATATATTTTCAATAATTATTCAAAGTTCAGTCAGAAATGTTTAAAATATTACTAAAGAACTATACATGGTCTGCATTTATCAGATCCAGTCTAATCCAACGGCTGGGGGATCATCTTCCCTGATCAGCCAATGACCCTGATTGCACCTTCCTGGTACAATATCTTGAGTCCGATTCGGGCAAATGCAGGAGGTTTCCAGCGAAATCCTCTCGCCACCACCATTAGTCGACATTTGGCCGTCGACTGGTGGTGGCCTTTTGGCCTAAGGTGGCTAGAGAGGGGCTCCGTCACCTTTCATTTTCTTGGGTAGGAGCACAAAAATGGAGGTGGCGAACCACCCACTTTTCAGCAATTTGAAAAGGAAGAGAGGGGGAAAGCTAGCACCAGTGGAGAAGAAGAGGAATCCGACCTGAATGCGGCTGGTGGTGTGGGTATTCCTCCTGGTGGTCATTTCACAATCTTCCGACGAGCTTGCTTGATCTCCTTTGTCTCAGCTCCTCTCCTTCAATAAACATGGGGATTTTCTTCCTCTCGATGATATGAAGCTAATGGAGTAGTCAATTGGCAGCATTGGAGGCTTAAGCACTGTCCACCTCCCTCTCCCGCCACTGCCAATGCTCCAGCTCATCTAGAATTTGCTCATCATCTCGAATTCACACTGAGGGGTAGATAATTGGGTCCAATGGTAGCTCACCCCATGGATTGCCATTAATGTTGTCTAGTCATCTCTTTCCGCATGCATTTTCCTGCCCTCTCCGGCTGCCATGTCAGCACTCTCAGCTGGGGGAATCAATGAGGAGGATGGTAGCATGCTTTGGAGAATGAAATTGGGTTGCCTAGTGGCACCCATCCCCATTTTCCTCACCATGGTCTTTCCATGGTGGTGGTCAACCACCCCCATGATGGGCTCTTTGATTTTCTCTTTAATCCCATGTTAATTGGACTTAAATAAATGGGCTTGGACCTAATTGAGTTGGGTTTTGGGTCCACTTGACCCAAGTTAGCCCAAATTGGGTATTTTAAGCCAATGTTGACCCTTGGTAAACCATGGTGAATTTTTGATAGTGACATTGGGTCCATGTGCATCAATTTGGGTGACTTTAAGCTTGGTGAACCCAATAGGGACCTATTTGACCTTTAGGTTAATTTGGGTTGAGTCAAATGGATGATTTGACCCAAACCCTAGTCTTGACTTGACTCCTTTAGGTTATTTATGACTCATTGGTTTCCTTAAGGGTTTGGGGGTGCCATGGTAGGGTCAATTATCACCTTGGGGTCTAATTTACCAATTTTTAGGCTAGGTGCCAAAAGTGGCTAAATGCACACCAATGTGCTTTTCACCTATTTACCTAGGTTCCATGGTTCTTTTGGCTAGTCTCCCCTTTTGTCATGACATAGTCATGACAAAAATTCAACTTAGGGGTCTAGTGGTTTGTGGGATGTTACATATTTGATTTCAATGCTCATAAAAATAGTACAACTCCCAAGGTGCTCTACACACACAATGCTCATTAAGACTTATTAGGGTGCAAAGTAGTGCTTGGGGGATCACATATATTTTATCTTTTCTTTTATTTATTTGTGATCCAGCGTACAGAAGAAGTAGTGTAAAAGAGTTTGCATAAGACAATTTACAATTCTCTCCAAGGTGCTCAACCTCACAATGTTCATTAAGACTTATCGGGAGGGTGAGTAGTGCTTCGTGGAGTTATCTTTGTCATGTATTCATTTGAATTTTGGTTTGAGATAAAGTTCTCTGAACTCACTTGTTTTTGCAAACATAAAGTTTTTTATTTAAAAACACACTTCTTCAAATATGAGTACTTTTTCAAATATGAGTGTATGAAAAGAAAAAAAAATTTATGAGGTGTAGGTAAACTAAGCACACATCTAATAATGTTAAATTGTTATACTACACAATCATGTAAGATTAAGATTAAAATAATATGTAGATTATCAAAGAGGTGAGTGAATACGTCATTATCAAATATAAAACATTACTCATACTTAGAGGCATGTTAAGCACTTCTACACATAATTTATATAATCAATTTCATGGCACATTACAAGATAATGTTCAAGGAATGACATACAAAAACAATGTTTTAAGATATTTGAAATAGAGAATGTACATTGCATTTCGATCTTGAAAAGATAACCCAAATCACCCTTGAAACATTCCAATGAATAGTATTCAGTTTTTATAAATTTTGTTTATATGAAAATATAAAATAATAAGCACACATAAGGAGACAATAAGAAAGGCATATTTTTGTTCTTTGAAATTATTTTGAAATTTTGTATTTGATTTTTTATATGTATAAGAAAAAACACTTGTTTTTGATTGATTTTGATTAATTTTACCATTTTTATTATTATTTAAAGAGTAACAGGAAATGAACAAAAATACATAACTTTTAAAATTATTTAGTAAACACAAGATTTTAGACTACCACCATCATTAACAACCTACCGTCGCGCGATAGTAACAGAAGTTGTATTTTTCAGAAAAAATGTGATTTTGAAATTTTTCGCATGATTATGATTATTTAGTGTAAGGGCTATGTAGTAGAGCAATGAAATCAGACATGTACACACACAAGATGCAGGTTTTGCAAGTTTGGTACAGTCATATGGATCCTTGTTTCTTACTCTGATTGGGTATATGTATGTGACACATGTTATATAGCAAATAGTCTGGAACGAGCATAGACACTATGACCATAAGGTTTACTATCAATGATGTGACGCTACCTAAAAAACTTATACTACCGCCATCGGTAGGACTTACTGCACCACGATAATTATCGTAAATATAAAAGCTCCCGGTTCATTCTAATTTCATTTTCCCTAGGGTTTCTTGGCTTTTGAGATATTCTTCCATCGGGCTATAGAGAGAGGTATTATCCCTTTTTTCATTTTCCTTCTTATTTTGTGATTTTGAGTTGAGATTTAGGTTAGATTGTAAGAGTTTTGGAGTGATTTCATGGATGAGTGTAATAATGGGTTTGTTTAATGAGTTTTTGAGCAAAACTTCTTACATCTTGGTGCCAATATTGGATTTCCTTAGAAAGTGTGTTAGGATATGTTAGATCCTTCAATTTTATGCAATTTTTACCATGTTTTGAAGTTTATTTGAGATGAATGGAGGAGGAAGACGAATAGGGTTTTTCTTCTGCTACCGCAAGTGGTAGTTTCGCTCCGCAGTAGTCCCTGATTTAAGTTTTTAATGTTTTTCTCCTCCATTGTTTGTTGTGTTTTCATATTATGGCTCCCTCCAGTTCACGTGCTCGTTGCACATATTTGAATAAGGATAGGAATGCTCATGAAGTATATCCGGGTGTAGAGGATGCTACTATTTGTGTGGGGATGTTCATTGGGATAAACATGACCCAACATTCTCACATATATTCTTTAATGGCTGATTCAGGGGTTTTATCAGTGAGTATAGATGATTGCTTCTCGTCTGTACTGGTTAGAGAATTTTATAATAGATTGGAGGATCCAGATCGGTCTGGATTCCACGGCGGTGTGCGATCATATATCCAAGTCCACGAGGTGGTGATTTAACACGAGGATTTATAGGAGGAATTTGGCCTAGTGGAATGTGATTTGAGATTGGATATATTGGAGAGATTTCGTAAACTATGAAATTGGACTCCAATAAATATTGTTTTGTATGGTCAGGATGATGCTACAGACTTGATCACCATGGTCACTAATCTGACGCTTGATGCATTTATTGTCCAGGAGATTCTCCTTAATACAATTATGTACAAGGCTGGTGACACACGAACGATTATGACCCAGCTTAGTATGGTTACTTACCATATATCAGAGAGAATCCCATTTGATGTGCCCGATCTTCTCTTATCAATGATGAGGTATACTTTTAAGTTGAAGGATCTGAGGTGGCAGAGGCACAATACATTCCATTGGTAGGGATTATTCAAAGAATTCTATTTAACAAGTATCCGAAAATCAATAGAGAATGTTACCCTCTTGATTGTTGGCATGCAGTGTTTTCCACTCTCTCCATTCATCATCCAGTACATGTTAGGCCTCCTTCACCACAGCGTCCGATCTGAAGAGGGGCTTCAGTTTGTGAGACGCAACATGATATGCGTGAGATGGCAGAGGAACAAGGAGTCGAGATGAGGAAGAAGATGAGCGATTTGTCGAAGATGATGCAGTTCATCATGAAGGGTCTCAAGCTTACTCCTTCACCGACCGAGGAGGCAGATTGGGACAATCCCGAGGAGGATCCGCCCTGACAATTAGTTCATCAAACTCGATGAGAAAGAGATAGAGGAGAAAGTAGCAGCAGGGGTAATGATGATTGCCTTTTTATTTTGCATGTAATAAAATAGGATTTTGGACAGGATTTTAATTTTCTATTGCTATCGCCAAGCGGTAGATACTATCGCTGGCGTTAGCAGTAGAAAACATTTTTGAATGTTGATATCTATTTTAGACTATTTGTTTTATGATTTTAGTACACTTCTATGATTATATATATGTGAGGCAGGTTCTTAGAAATATAAACAAGAAATTGTTCATTCTAAAGTTTATCCTAAGTCCTTTAATAGTTATTTAAATACAATTTTTTTTGAGTAAATAATCTTGCACATATCATAAACTAACCATTTTGAATGGTCAATTAGAAACTTGTGGAGTTTAGCTTTTAGTACAAAAAGATTACTTATAGGCATAAGTTTTTAAAGTGGAATGAAAGTGCATGAGTGTAGTCTTTAGAATAAATCAATATATGAGATTTTGACATAATAGAGATAAGGATAAGACAAAATAATGCAAAAGACATTTTTTCCTATTTTTTATTTTTAGTAATGTGAAGTAGATTTTGAATGATTTATTTTAGTTTATTTCTACTTCACACATTTTTATGTATTAGTGAATAAGATTTTTAGGTGTCCAAAGATGACCACGAGTAATGATTCCTTTGGGTACCCAAATAAATCGTGATGGCTTATGGGGAGAAGAGTATGAATGGGCCCATTCAAGTGGAGTTAATGTTTCATCTTTAATTTTGGGCCTCCATTCATACTTTGGTTTTATATTCTTATATTTCAAATTTACATAATGATTTTTTAAAACATTGTTTATAGGAAATTTGTTCATTTTCACTTTTATGTTGGGAGGAAACTGATGTTGTAAATGATAATGATGGTAGTGTTTTGGAATTTCATTTACAAGCTTTTGATATTTTTCATTTCCTTTGTTTGGTTTAGATAAATTATGAAAATTCATATTCAACTTGCTTTTGAATTTTGCTTGCTATTGTGTATGTATGTTTTGAGAATTTTTATTTAGAATTTCCTTAAGCAAGTTGACTTTAGTTTCTAATTCAATATTCTTAATTTTTAGATTATGCCTAACTTTATTGTAAGCGATTGTGTTATTCTTAAGAGTGGTAACAATAGAATCAATATGAGTTTTATAATTATTTCATAATTCTTCAAACGTTTCATCAATCTCTTTAATTTCAATTTTATAATTTTTACACATGGCACAATTAGTTTTCAAAGATGAATATTCTAAAGACAATTTATCATTATGTTCTTTTACAAAAATAAGTTCCTTTTCAAGTTCCTTGTACTTTTCTTTTAATTCATTAAATTCGATACAAGGTGTAATATTTTGAACTAAAGAGCCATGGGGAAAACTAGATACATCAAAATATGAATCTACATTAACTTTGGCTTTTAAACTATTATTTTCTAAACACAAATTACAATTAGCATTTTTTTTATTTCTTAATTTTACGTTTAGCAATTCGTACCAACTGTAATGCAAAGATAGAATTGCAAACAATAAGGGAATTTGATTTCCTTACAGTGCTTTTGGATGAGGTATGGTTTGAAAATAAGGTTCCTTTGATATTTTCTTCTTCCTCTTCCATAGATGAGTTGACATCTTCCCTTCCCCTTGATGAGCATTCCATGGATCCTTCAGGAGAGGATTTTTCTTGATTTTCCATGCAAGCTTGCCTACTCTCCAATTCTTGCGATTGTATCGTGCCTGTAGAGGGAAAATCATAAGGTTTTTCAAGAAAAATCCAAATCTCATAAGCAATAGGTAAAATATAAATAAGTTTGAAAATATTTTGATCTAGCGCACAAAATAGACTATTTATAGATTTCACATTTAAAACCATTTCATTTCTATTTAATACGCTTGATGGCTTTTCAATAGTAATATTCAAAACTTTTTCATCTACAGATTTAAGAAAATTTTCCATTAATATTTTTCACACTTTATAATTTTTGTCATAAATAAAGGTGGTGCTAAAGATTTTTCATTTAATAAAAAATCACCCCTTTATTGGATGCGAGATCACGAAGCACCATTATTCCTGGTTGTAAAACCGTTTTGGAATAACCTGCCTCTGATACCACTTGTTGGATTTGTAGGAGCCCTTAGAGTGGGGGGAGTGAATAAGGGTTTTAAAACTTTTCTGACTTAATTGAGTTTTCAAATATGTTGACTGTATTTATGAAAATATTTCAGTTAAGACACTGTAGTAAGCGTTTTAAGAAACTGGGTTATACTAGGCACAAAAGATGTGAAATCTATTGCTATCGCTCAGCGTTAGTGACAGAGAATGCCTTTTCGTTTAGATTTCAATGATCAAAGATAACAAGACAATATTAGAGAAAAACAGATAGTATTATTGCTTTAGAAATGATTACAAAATCTTATCCTAATGACGCTTGAGATTGAGGCGAATGAATAAAAACCTTTTTGGTTTTCCATACCGACCCTTCGCCCAAGGATCGGTAGGCTGGCTCTATCCTATCTCTCCCCAGCTGAGGCCCCGAGCCGCCCCTATATCTAACCCTAGACCTAGTTGCCACACCCACGCGATGAATTCTCCCTAGTCCTCGCAAGGCCTTAGTTGCCAACAACGTGGCGAATTTCTCCCTAAGCCCATCAAGACCTAGTCGCCAATACTAGCAAATTTCTCTACCGATAATAGATAGGAGTTACAAGATAAAACTAAAAGACAAACTCCCTTATAGGTTGAAATCGAAGATGATGTCGAAGGCGCGCCGAAGTAAACGTTGGAGTTGATGTGTACGGTCTTCAAGTAGAATAAGCATGATCGATCCTTCTTTGAGTTCATTGCGTTTACGAACGTTGATGGAGTTATCTTGGCTGCAAAGAGGCTCTCACAAAAGTATAGGAGTTGTGGCTTTGATGCATTATTAAAATCAGCAATTCAAAACAGAGGTGAACCACTCTTTAAATAGGCTCGGATCCTAGCGCCAGGGTAGTGCTACCGCCAGGCAGTAGCCTCTTTAGGCCATAAGCTGGCACACGTATTGAGTCATCTTTGGCAACATTTTGAATCCAAATTTGGCATCCCCTCCTATCGTCCCGCGATAAGGTTAGCACGCCGCGTTAGCGTTATATATTTCCGAGCTGTGACATCTCCTTCCTTTTTTGCTACTCAATTAGCATCATGATCGCAGGACTTCTATAAGTTACCGTTGGGCATTAGCCTTAACGCGCCGCGGTAAGAGTTGTTATATTCAGTGCCGATGACATTCCTTTCTCGACGAATATTTCCTTCTCGACAATGTTTCTAAATATGCAGGAGTTACCGTCAACGATAGCATTTGCGCGTCGCGCTAGCATCAGATTTTTGACCTGGTAGGGAATTTGTTGAATTTCTTTTTCGTACTTATAGGGGCTTGAAAGTTGAAGTTCCTTCACACTATAACCACATGGAAAGTTTGATCAAATACAATGGGATTTGTTATTCTCAAACAAGAGATGTGGAAAGCATGTTCCAACAGGGTTGGCACGGGACCCTCCTCTGTCTTTCAAGGAGTTGATGGAGCGAGCAGGGCGAGAGATTGAGTGTGAGGCGACGAACCAAGAGTTCTTGGAAAAGCTGACCAAGTGGACGGTAGGCGGAGAGAAGTCGAGAGAAGTCCAGCAGTCAGAGCCGAAGAAGAGGGAGGAGCCAAGGAGGTAAGGGTTCCAAGAACATCCGGGGAGGCAGGAGCCAGGATGGAGGTTTGAACAACCGGCCAACCGACCGGAATGGAGGCCAGTAGTAGGCCCCCCTCAGGGACAAGGAAGGGGCTATTTCCAAGGAGGTGGAAATTTCCATGGAGAGAAATGGCGTTTCAACCCTCCAGGATGGCGTCCGTGCCTGAGGCCGGCATAGCCTCAGCCTCAACATGTGATGGTGGCCGGCCAAAGAAGGAGAGGGAGAAGTAACTGCATTGGAGGTGGCAGGGGTGGAGCAAGGAGGTACAGGAGGGCGTTGCCCTTTTGTGACTTCCACCAGGTGGAAGGTCACGCGATGGCCACCTGCACCAAATTCTTGGAAGTCAGGGAAGGGAAAAGGACCCATACGGGGGGAGAGCAGTTGCTGCTAGGAGATGGAAGAGAAGGAAGAGGAGATGGAAGAGGAGATGGAGCAGGGGAGTAAGATCGATGCGAGGATCAGGTAGACTAAGGGGGGCACTGGCCATGATCGGGGTCATCCACGGAGGGGTAGGAATCGAGCCACCCGCAAGGGGAGCCTCAATGCCATCTACCATCGAAGCGTCGCTTCGACTTCCTGAACCCCACCCCTCGGGGAGAATATCGCATTCTCGTCGAAGGATATGATGGCACACGAAGATCCCTTCTGCGACGCGCTAGTGATCTAGACCGCGGTGGAAAATTTCATGGTCTCCTAAATCCTGGTAGATAATTGGAGTTTGGTGAATGTGGATTTCAAGAAGGACTTCGATGAAATGAAGGTGGAAGCAAGGATGGTGGTCACGTCGGACGGGACACTCTTTGTTTTTTCCGGAGAAAGGAAGGAAATGGAGGGAGGAGCCGAGCTCCTGGTCACCTTGGGAGGGACGTCCAAGAACTGTTGGTTCATCATCGTGGATGCCCCAAGTATATACAATGCGATCTTTGGGCGCCTCATTAGTGACTTCAAGTGTGTGCCCTCCTCCTACCATCAATGCTTGAAATACAGCATAGGAGGACTACAAGTCTGGGTCCATAGAGACCCCAAGGTGGCTCGCCAATGCTATGTCATAGTGGTCAATAATATCTCTTGGGAGGAGGAAGTAGAGGAGGTGTACAAGGTGATGGAGAGCATGGCAAGGCTAGAAGTGGCAGAGGAGGTGGAGATGAAAGAAGTCATCAGCAGCGGGGGGGAGGCAGGAGAAGGTACAGATAAGCGGGCAGCTGAGCAAGGAATCCCATGTGGAGGTCCACAGGTGCATCCAACAAAACGTGGACATCCTCGCCTGGAGCGCCGCAGAAATGCCAGGCATCGATACGGACATGGCATGCCACCGCCTCAACCTCGACAAAAACGTCTGCCCCATCCGCCAGAAGAAAAGAACTATATCGACAACCCTCGTCGGGCCAACTAGGGAGAAAGTTGGGAAGCTGCTTGAGGCAGGCTTCGTAGAGGAGGTCCATTATCCAGACTGGGTCTCCAACGTTGTAATGGTGTAGAAGAGAGGAGGGAAGTGGATGATGTGTATTGACTTTTCCCTTTTAAATAAAACATGTCCTAAATATTGTTACCCTTTGCCTCGAATCGACGCGCTAGAAGATTCAGCCACTGGTTTCCATGTGATGAGTGTTTTGGATGCTTTCCCATCAAATCTGAATGCACCCACCGGATGTTAAGGATGTCTCCTTCATCACGGATGATGGCTTCTACTGCTATAAAATGATGCCCTTTGGGTTAAGAAACACAAGGGCAACTTACCAATGGATGATGGACCGAGTCTTCAGGGAGCAGAAGGGGAGGAATCTGGAGGTGTATGTGGATGGCCTAATGGTAAAGAGTAAAGATATGGAGTCCCACCTCCGAGACTTAGCAGAGACTTTCGTAGTGCTCCGTAAGTACATGATGATGCTTAACCCTTCCAAATTTGTGTTCGATGTTAATAAGGGGATGTTCTTTGGTCATCTGCTCACCCCGGCAGGGGTCGAGCCTAACCCAGATAAGATCAAGTCCATCTTGGATCTTGAATCGCCAAAGAATGCCAAGGAGGTTCAAAGGCTGACAGGGAAGCTAGCAGGGTTGAGTAGGTTCCTCTCCCGGGCCGGAGAAAAGTGCTAACCTTTCTTCAAAGCTCTAGGGGAAATCAGAAGTTTGAATGGTCGCAGGAGTGCAAGGCGGCATTCCAAGCCCTAAAGAGGCAGTTAACGCAAGCTCTGCTACTGCAAGGGCCGAGAGAAGGAGAAGACTTATTCCTATATCTTGGGGTGGATACCGAGGCAGTAAGCTCAGTCCTAGTATGAAAAGAGGGAAAGAAGCAGCTTCCAATCTACTATGTCAGCCGGATCCTAAAGAAGCCGGAGCTTAGGTACCCTATTGTGGAGAAGCTGGTGTTTGCCCTAATCATTTTTGCCAGGAAGCTCCGGCCCTACTTCCAGGCACATATAGTTAAGTTAGTGACCAACCACCCCTTTCGCAACATCATGGAAGAGGGTGGAACATTCAGGTCGGCTGGCAAAGTGGGTAGTGAAGCTCAGTGAGTTCGATGTTTCCATTGCTCCGCGACTATCCATAAAGGCGCAGGTAGTAGCAGATTTTCTAGCAGATTTTGTAGTCGAAGCAATTGACTAAGAACTCCCCGAGGTGACGTCCTAGGAGTTATTCGCAGATGGGGCCTCGGGAAAGCACTCCCTGGGAGGGGTAATGGCCCCGGTAAGCCTGCAAGGTACAAGAATCGAACAAGCGCTTGATATTATTTTCCATGTTACCAACAACCAGGCCGAGTACGAGGCAGTAGTGGCCGGCCTTTGCCCGGCGTGTGAACTAGGGATCCGGGATGTTAAGGTGTTCACGGATTTGATGGTGGTGGCCTCCCAGGTCTGGGGAGAGTTCGAGACTAGAGAGCCAACCCTCCAAAGTTACTTGGTGAAAGTCAAAGATCACATCATCCAATTTTGCACTTTCTCAATCCAACATGTGTCGAGGGAGGAGAACACTCAAGCAGACTCACTAGCGAAGTACGGACCCTAGACAGGGGGATAATGATGGAGTTGTTCCGCCCTTCCATCGAGGAATGTGAGCTAATGGAGATCGACCAGAAGGACTCATGGATGGACCCATTTGTCACCTTTCAGTCCTCAAACAAATTTTGAAGGCAATTCAGGTACAAGTCAGCCTATTACTTGATGCAATGAGGGAGCTTGTACCAAAAAACCCTCACCGGCCTATTGGCGAGATGCGTAGCATAAGAAGAAGTCTCAAGGGTCCTAGAAGAAGTCCACTCAGGGGAGTGTGGCAGTCACTCCGGGATCCGAACATTGGAAAGGAGGGTGCTGAGGCAGGGGTACTTCTGGACACCATCCGGAAGGATACCTCGGAGTTTGCAAAAAATGCTGGAATTGTCAACTCTTCGTGCCACTTCAGCTTCAGTCGGCACAGAGGCTCAGGACCATCAAGACACTGTGGCCTTTCTCCATCTGGGGGATGAACCTGGTCGGCATGTTCCCTCAGGCCAACGGGCAAAGAAGATTTCTCCTAGTCATGATTGACTATTTCTCAAAGTGAATGGAGGTGAAGGCTCTAGCAAAAACAACCTCGCAGGTAATAAGGAATTTTATAGGGGGGGTGAAATAATTTGCAGGTATGGGCTCCCCCTCACCATTGAAATCGACAATGGGCCTCAGTTTACAATGAGGAACTCACCAGTTTCTGCAGTTAGTTGGGTATAGACCTCTGCTTCGCCTCGGTCCACCATCCCCGAAGTAATGAGCAGGTGGAGGCGGCAAACAATGTTATAGTCAACTTATTAAAGAAAAGGTGGAAAACTTGAAGGGGAACTGAGTGGAATAGCTCCCCTCAGTCCTATGGGCCTTAAGAATGATGCCCAACTCAGCAACAAAAGAGACTCCATTTAGGCTCTCTCATGGATCAAGTGCAGTGTTGTCGATGGAATTCAAGGTCAAGACCCCCCGAGTTATAGTTGTTGAGGAAGGGGATGAAAAGTGGAGGAAGGACAATGAGGAAGCACAATGACTCTCCCTGGACATGGTCGAGGAGCTCCGGGACATGGAGACAATTCAACAAGAGGAACTGAACCGTCGAATGGCCAGGTATTTCGATAAGAACATTAGAATAAAACAATTCACCCTGGGAGACCTAGTCCTAAAAAAGGTCGGCGCCGCAGGAAGATCAACAAATGTGAGGAAGCTCCACTCCAATTGGGAGGGACCTTATGTAATCCTGGATGCCCTGAAAACAGGGGGTACCGCTTTCAAACTGCTGAGGGGACTCCCCTTGGCAATACCTGGAGTGGCGATGACCTCAAACATTTTTATCCTTAATGAATTTTTGAGAATTCTTTCGAATAAGCTTCATATTTACACATAGGACCCTTAGAAAATGTGGCTTTTATTTTACCTCCCTGGAGAGGGGAGCAGTCACACAAACTCCCACAGGCTGGCGAACGAGGTGCCTCCGGATTGGAAACATGTTTTTTAAAAGGCCCCGAGAAGAGACCGTTGATCAGGCTCCTTGATGTCGGCAGGGCTGATGCACTCACTCGAGAGGCAGGAAATATGTTTTTGATAAGGCCCCGAGAAGAGACTGCTGACAGGGATCCTTGATGCCAGCAATACTGATGTACTCACTCGATAGGCAAGAAACGTGTTTTTGATAAGGCCCCGAGAAGAGACCGCCGACTTGGCCCCTTGATGCCGGCAGGGCTGATGCACTCACTCGAGAGGCAGGAAATGTGTTTTTGATAAGGGTCCGAGAAGATACCGTTGATCGGGCTCCTTAATGCCGACATGGCTGATGCACTCACTCGAGAGGTAGGAAACGTGTTTTTGATAAGGCCCTGATAAGAGACTGCTTACCGTACTCCTTGATGTCGGCATGGATGATTCACTCACTCGAGAGGAAGGAAAAGTGTTTTTGATAAGGCCCCGAGAAGATACCGCTGATGGGGCTCCTTGATGCCGATATAGATGATGCACTCACTCGAGAGGCTAGAAACATGTTTTTGATAAGGCCATGAGAAGAGACCGCTGACCGGGATCCTTGATGCCTGCAGGACTGACGCATGCACTCGACAGGCAGAAAAAATGTTTTTGATAACGACGCGAGTAGAGACCGCTAACCGGGCTCCTTGATGTCGGCGGGCTAATGCACTCACTTGAGAGGCAGGAAACGTGTTTTTGATAAGGCCCCGAGAAGAGACCGTTGACCGGGCTCCTTGATGCCGGCAGGGCTGATGCACTCACTTGAGAGGCAGGAAATGTGTTTTTGATAAGACCCCGAGAAGAGACTGCTGATCGGGCTGCTTGATGCCGACAGGGATGATGCACTCACTCGAGAGGCAGGAAATGTGTTTTTGATAAGGCCCCGAAAAGAGACTACTGACCAGGCTCCTTGATGCCGGAATGGCTGATGCACTCACTTGAGAGGCAGGAAATGTGCTTTTGATAAGGCCTTGAGAAGAGACTGATGACAGGGCTCCTTGTTCCCGGCAGGGCTGCTGAACTCATTCGAGAGGCAGAACACGTATTCATAAGGTACGGAGGCCAGCAGGGTCGAAGCACTCGACCGGAAGGCGAGGAAGCATTATGTCTTTTACTTATAATGTAAATTAATACTCAAGCACTACGTTTCCTTGCTGAGTGGGCAAGGTAAGCGAGTGCTCGCAACAGTCAGGCGTAACCCAAGTTCCCTATCGTTTCTCGACGAGCGGCAGAGACGATATGGCATCCTTTCTCTTACTTGTAATGTAAATTAAGACTCAAGCACTACGACACCTTGGTGAGTGGACAAGGTAAGCACGTGCTCGCAGCAGTCAGGCGTAACCTAAGTGTCCCAATCATTCCTCGACGAGTGGGCGGGGAGAGGAAGCGAGTTTTGTTTTACTTATTTTTTGAATCATGCTCTACACACCTTAGCTCCATGGCGAGCGACCGAGTTGAGCGAGCACTCGGCGAGACGCCGAGTTGAGCGAGCGCTCGGCGAGCAAAAGTGTAAGCTCGAATTTTACTTAGAATCTAAATATTTTTAAATACTCCTAACTTGACTCGGCAAGCGGTCAAAGCGAGGGCGTATCTCTATCGCATCCTAAGACCTAGCAAGGCGAGAGCACATACAGATAAAAAAGAAAGTAGGAGAATGTTCTCCAAAGCACCCTTTCATAAATCAATATAGAGAAAGATGGGGTAAAGAAAAAAGAGGGGTCCTTCAGGCATGAGGGGAGTCCATTGGCTTCAACAAAGTCTCCTCCTCCTCACTTGAAGATGAATCTGAGGAAGGAAGGAAGACATAAAGGACAATGGAGTCGGCAGTGACGGTGGCCCAAATCTCCGTGTGAGCATTCGCCTCGCGAAGGAAATCCACCAGAAACTATGTTGTTGCCATGACCATCTCCCGACGGAGCTTCTCCGTCATGCGAGGTGTAATGCGCTGGGTCTTCGCGGCAGCAGAGGATGTCTCACCTCTCCTGGCCTCCTAATATCGTCTGCCATGCAGGTTGAGTCGTGCATTCAAATGGGCATTATCCAGCTCCAGCTCGGTGATCCTACTGGTTAGTTGTTCAACGGTCTCGGACTCCTGAAGAAGAAAAGACACGAGGTCAGAAAAGCGAGTCGAAGATGTTGGCAGGAAAGAAAAAGTGGGGAGAAGATTTCTTCTACCATAAAAATCTACAGATACCTATACTACGTGAGCAGCTAGATCAACTAGCTCTACATAAAGAAGGATTTCTGGATCCTGTACAGCAGAATGCTGGAGAAAGTGAAGAAGAAAATCACCCAGATTTTACTGACAGTTCAAATCAGATTACAGCAAATCATCCTCCACAGGATATAACAGCTGAACAAATTCTCCAAGTGGAAATCATTGCTGATCCCACTATACCTGTTGATTATGTCAATATTAAAGATCACCCCAGATCTCAAATAATTGGAGACATATCAACTGGTGTGCAAACAAGGCATCAAGCAAATCAGAATATGATGCATACTTGTTTTCTCTCTCAGATTGAACCTCAATCCCTACAAGATACAGAACAAGATCCCAACTGGATCATTGCTATGCAAGAGGAGCTCAATCAGTTTGAGACAAGCAAAGTTTGGGAATTGGTTCCTAGACCAAAGAATTATCCAGTTATTGGAACTAAGTGGGTCTACAGGAATAAGCTAGATGCAGATGACAACATTGTGAGAAACAAAGCTAGACTAGTAGCTCAAGGATACTCACACGAAGAAGGAATAGACAATGATCAGAATTTTGCACCAGTTGCAAGGTTAGAAGCAATCAGGATCTTCCTTGCATTTGCAGCATACAAGCAGTTCAAGGTTTATCAAATGGATGTAAAGAGTGCATTCTTGAATGGAGAAATCAAAGAAGAAGTCTATGTGGAACAACCACCAGGTTTCATCTCTCCAACTCACTCTTCTTTTGTATTTAAGCTTAAGAAAGCTCTCTATAGCCTCAAACAAGCTCCTAGAGCATGGCATAAGACTTTAGCTAGTTTTCTTTTAGAGAATAAATTATGTAGAGGCATAGTAGATAAAACTTTATTTTTCAGGATACATAAAAATCAATCATTGCTAGTTCAAATATATGTAGATGATATTATCTTTGGCTCTACTGATTCAAACTTATGCAAAAGATTTTCTAATCTAATGCAATTTAAATTTGAAATGAGTAGTATGGGTGAATTATCATACTTCCTTGGTCTTCAAGTGAAGCAAACTCCAAATGGAATCTTCATATCCCAATCTAAGTATGCTAAGGAATTAGTGAAAAGATTTGGTATGTCTGATTCTTCCACCATGAAAACACCCACGCCCTCTAATGCTGTTGTTGATGCTGATGAATCAGGTAAACCTGTTGATCAGAAAGTATATAGAACAATTGTTGGCTCCTTACTTTATTTAACAGCTAGTAGGCCTGATATAATGTTTGCTACATGTATTTGTGCTAGATTCCAAGTTAACCCCAAAGAATCTCACCTAATTTTATTAAAAAGAATTTTGAGATATATAAAGGGTTGCCCTAATCTAGGACTTTGGTATCCAACAACATCTGAATTTGAATTACTGGATTCTCAGATTCAGATTATGCTGGATGCAGAGTAGACAGGAAAAGCACATCAGGAACTTGCCAGTTTCTTGGTGATAGGCTTGTGTCTTGGTTTTGTAAGAAACAAACAGCTGTGTCTACTTCAACAGCTGAAGCTGAATATATAGCTGCAGGCAGTTGCTGTTCACAGATATTGTGGATACAAAATCAGCTCCTAGACTATGGTGTCAACTTAAGTAATTCAATTATATTTTGTGACAATACTAGTGCAATATCTATAGCACAAAATCCAGTTCTCCATAGTAGGACTAAACACATAGAAATTAGGCACCACTTCCTTAGGGATAATATGGATAAAAATAAAATTTGCCTACAATTCATCTCTACTGATTTGCAAAGAGCTGACATTTTCACCAAGCCCTTGGATGAAAAGAAACATATCTTCTTTATAAATCAGTTGGGAATGATAGATGGAGATTCAATTTGATAAAAATTAAGATTTCGATTTACCCCTCATTCCTTATCATATCAAACTAAGTTTTTTTATTATATAAATGCCTACATAATTGTTTCTCTTTCTAGTTCCCTTTGCACTTGATCTCTATTTTATTGTGTAGGAACAACAGCAATATAAATCTTGCATCCTTCCCTACCTCCATCAAATGTCCCTTCTTCAAGGGGCCTAGCTTCAGGCCTTCCTGAAACTAGGCAGGGGGAGAAGTTTTTAGGAACAAGCTCCATTTGATGTAGTGTTTTGCTCAGGGGGAGTTGTTCTATAAACTAGGTAAGGAGAGAAAGCTGAAGAACCTCCAGTCTCAGGGGGAGACACTCTCAGGGGGAGTTGCTATATGAAGAAGCTTGATAAAGCTCACAGCAGTTTGCTGTTTGCAATTTCTATTTGCAATTTCTGTTTCATAATCAAGTTCAGATGCAGATACAGTTCAGAAGAAGAATTTTGATATAGCATATTCAGTATCAGTTATTGCTACAGCTTAGTTAATCATAATTCAGAAATCAGAGAAAGACAAAATCAGAATTCAGACAAACTCAACTAAAGACAATTTCAGAATAGCAGATACAGTTCAGTTCAGATCAGAATTCAAAACAATACAGTTCAGACAAAATCAGAATTCAAGATTTTGGAAAGCAGAATTCAGAAAAATCAAAGGTTCTAATTGTATTTCTATCAGTTTGGTTTTCATTAAAATGTTTCAAAACTCAGAGTACTATTTATTTTATATCTGATAAATATTTAAAATATATCAGATATATTCATGCTCTGTTGTTTTTGATGTATTAGTGTTTGTTTATTTTCAATTTTTGTCAAATAGTGTCCTAACCCAAATAGGGGGAGATTGTTGGAACAACCCTATTTATGATTTGGGCTAGGATCATTATATGTTGACTAAGGACATGTTGACCCCAATGTATAGTTTATGGGTCAAGAGTTTTGGCTGTTAGATCTAAAGAATTCATTCAGATTCTGCGTTCGACGAACTCCACACTGCGTTCGACGAACGACTATCTGCGTTCGAAGAACGGCAAACTCTCTGCGTTCGACGATCAACATGTTCTCTGCGTTCAACGAACGGCTATCTGCGTTCGACGAACGACACTCTGCGGTCGACGAAAGATGTTCATTCTGCGCTCGACCAACAGCTCAGATCTCAGCGGTCGAAGAATTTGTCTAAGTGCAGCGCTCGACTAATTTCATTCTGTGTTCGACAAACGGCTTGCTTCAAGCTCGTCTCAGCGGTCGACAATCCCGTCTCAGCGGTTCAGCGGTCGACGAACAGATCCCAGCTCAGCGCTAGACGCTTTTGCTCAAGCTCAGCGCTCGACGCCTCTTACTCAAGCTCAGCGGTCGACGATTTTATCCAGGCTCAGCGGTCGACGAATACTTCCGTTCGATGAACTCCAGTTTGCGTTCGACGAACACCTTCAGATCGACGAAAGTCTTCACAGATCTACAAAATTAATTATTCCAGCAAGATTCAATTGAGGTCGACGAAGTAAATTTCTTGTTCGACGAAAAGCTTGAGGTCGACGAATCTGCGTTCGATGAATTTTGTTCAGATCAAAGATTTCTTATTTAAGTTCAGAAATTTCAGAAGGATTACATTCATTTCATTCTATGAACTCAGATCGACGACACCAACGGTTCTTTTCATCAGATCAAGTAAGGAAAATATATTTCCTTTATTATTTAAGTTATAGTCGTTGACACTTTCTCGGAAAAGGACATTTCGTGGAAAAGGAAAGAGATTAAACGACGCAACAGATTTATGTTTTCAAAATATTCTCTCAGATATATTTATTCCTTAATATAAGGGATCTGCAATTAATGTATGTCAGAGATTTGAAAAAAAAAAGGAAAATAAGGAAAGAAGATATAGCAGATTAATATACAGCTTTCACGACAGATCATATACAGAACATTTTTGCTGTACAGAATATACAAAAATAGAACAAGAAAAGAAAGAAAGAAAAGGAGACAGGGAGAACAAGAAGAATAACAGCAAAGCAGATCTTCTTCTTCCTCCTCTAGCAGCAAGCATTCTCTGAGAACATCTTCAACACTATCTCTCAGATTTCCTGCTGCAAAGAATCAGATCAAGAAAGAAGAAAAGCTTCAGGAAGAGAAGAAAAAGAAGAACAAAAAGAACATCATCTTCTTCTTACTCAACAACAGTAACTTCATTCAACTGAGAACAACATCAATATTATTCTCTCAGTCATTAGCTGCAAGCACAGATCTTCAAAAGAGCAACAACAAACTGAAGCATTCTTGTCTCTCAGTTTAATCAGCTAACAAGAAGATTATTTCTTCAAGAAAAGGCTCCAGCAAAATCAACTGTCAAACATCTCATATCAGACAGAGGAGTTCTTTTCTACATCAACATTCACTAGAGTCTTCTCTAAGCATCTTGACAGAGAAGAACATCTAAACACCTCTCTATCCCATTTTGTACAGGGGTAAAACTCCCTTCAAAAGTTTACCTCATTGGTGGCAAGACACCTGATCAAAAAATCTAGTTGGTTTTGGGCACCTTATCAAATGCTCATTGGTGTGAGGGCACCTGATCAAAAAACCTAGTGGATTCCTACCAAGGGTGGTAGAAGAGTAGACGTACCCAAGTTTAGTGGGGAACTACTATAGCTCCTTGTGTCCTCTTTTGATTTCTTTTATGTGTTGTGTTGTGTGCTATTTTCATTACTCATTTTATTTCAGTTTTTATTTATCACTCACTCTATACACATATACTTATATCAGTATTTTCAATTCCGCTATAAAACTAAGGGAAAAGTTTTAAACTCTATTCACCCCCCTAGAGTTAATTTAAGATCTAACCTCCACTTTCAGACCCGCATCTTTATTTTCGTGATTGTTAGTTTAGACCAACCAACCAAAGCCCCCTTGTTTTACTTATTTTTCTCATTGTAATAATCGTTACACGACACGAATTACATCACCACAACCTGCATTCCTCAAGAGATCGACATTCGGGGAAGCTATTCTCATTATTACTTGACAATGACTGGTGCACTTGCCAAAATCGCATCAGCAGGAGACAGAGTATTTTTGAAAATACGTCCGGCACACGGGGTCACACGGGTGCGGCGACTGAAAAAGCTTAGTCCAAGATACATGGGGCCATATAGGATCCTGGAGCAGATCGGCCCCTTGTCCTATAGACTGGAGCTGCTGCAAGAGTTGGCCAGGTTACACGACGTCTTTCATGTCTCCTTGCTTACGAGGGCACTTCTTCGGCCAAAGCAACTGATTACTGCTACGACGGGCCCGATAGCATTGATGGCGCAAATCTCACACACCGCTATAGGCGGTAGCTCGACTGCGACACGAAACGGCAGTGTACCGATCGTTCAAGTAATATAAAACGAGGAGTAATCCCCGAGTATCGAATCTCAAAGGAACACAGTAAGGTGGAGTTTATTATCGAGGAAGGACTTGAGATTGAAGTCCTTAGGTCGATGTTCACGAAGGTGGGTGGATTGGTTTTGCAAAATAAAATAAAAGCTATCGACTACTCCTATGCAATGCCGCTATGCAATGCTTCGCTTGGCGGAATGGAAAACTACGTAGGCCTTGAACGCACTACTTCGTTGGGCGGATGGGCGAGTAGGCTAGCGGAATCGAACTATGCAGGCCTTGAGCGCGCTGCTTCGTTAGGCGGGATGGAGTACGGGTCGCGATGCCACGCTTCGGTAGGCGGATGGACGAGTAGGCTAACGGAGTGAGGGTCGCAAGCACCTCGTCGACAAGCACGCCACTAGCAATTGCTAGTGCGGCACCGAACACAATGGTGGAATGGAAATTAGATGCGGGCGCACCTCAATAAGCACATATGAACTAAATGATTTCAAATAAATGAAATAAACATTAAGCAATATTGTTCATAGCACACATCATCAATATATAGAGGAAACTAGTTTATACAATCAACAACATAAGGAAGGAAAAAGAGAGTAAAGGAGTCAACCACATCTGAAGCCTTGCCGAAGATTCACGGTTGGAATCGCTGGGTTGTCAATCCGCGTCCAAGCTCGGTCTTCAACTGCGTCCGAGGTAGAGGAGGGCTGTCACTTCCTCCCAATGGCTCGTCTTCTTCGTGTCACGATCCAATCTCCTCCGATACGTGATCTCCTTGCTCGATGTTGGCGATCTTTGGGCTAGAAACCTCTCCTTGGAGCTCAAGGATGATAGAGGAGGCCTAGGGGGGCGGAGAACCTGCGGAAGGGGCGAAAACGGTGGAGCTGGGCAGAAGGAATGCGTCGATCCTGACCTAATTTGCGAGCAGGTCAATTTACAGGCGCTGGAATAAACAGTGCGCACGGTCATTGGCGCACGACCAGTGGTCGTGCGCACTAGCATGCTGTGATCGTGCGCCTGCCTGGACGGAGCCTGCAAGGTAAGAAAATTATAAAAATACAATGTTCGCACTACCAGTGGCGCACGACCAGTGGTCGTGCGCGCTATCGTAAGTGGTCGTGCGATAAGGAAGACAGAACTCAGATTTCAGGGCGTTAAGTGCGCACGATCAGTGGCGCACGACCAGTGGTCGTGCGCAATCGAACCAGTGATCGTGCGCAGTGTTCCTGTACAGATTTGTACCGGGAACACCTACACGACTCCTGCTCCAGCATACAACACTAATCAAACCACTGAAAGTGACACTTAACCATGCATGAAAACTATAATGAAGATAAACAAGAAATAACACCAAAACGGGCCTAGAGGTGCACGTAGCATGGAACAACAAATATGAGCGAAAACATGCCTAAAGTGTAGTGCATAGACTAGAAAATCGGCCCAGATGAGTCCATAAATGTGTATATATTTGGGACTCATCACACCACCAGACTTACCTGTTTGCGCGTCCCGAGCAAACAAATCCCTCAAGCGGCTGAGAAAAATACACAGCTGGCATAGAAATTGTAAAGTGGGGTATCATGCGAAGTCGCATGCTCATGCGCGTAGAAATACAGTAGACAAAATTCCTAATTATGCATATTAGTTTATAATTTCCTAGGAGCGTATTTATATATTACATTTACTCAAAAATTGAATCACGGTGAATCATAAGGTCGCACATAGGAAGAAAGTAGACTGAACGCTGAGGCGAGCATTGCCAAAGGTCGGGGCTCGGGACAACTCCATTGAAATCCATCAATGTCGGTGACCATAAGCTTGCCCGTTCGCACTCTCTCCACGGCACTTGTATGACTTAAATGCGTGAATCAATAGGACTTTAGGTTTTAGATGAGGCTTGGGTTTAGGTGAGGATAAACAAAGATAAAAACGACGGCTCAAGCACTAAACCCAAATAAGCTTATGCAGAAAGTATTCTCGTTCACCACACAAACACACGGGTACATCACACCCCCAGACTTGGACTTAACAACATGGGTGTGTGCACCGCCTACTCCCAAACATATATTTGTACATAGACTTTTCATTAATGCTCTTTTTTTTTCTTTTCTTTTCACTTCTTTTCTCTCTCATTTTCTTCTTTTCTTTTCTTATCATTTTCAGCAACTGAACAATAAAACACCTCCACATCTTCACAAACATATCACCAAATCAACAACCCAACTCAAGAAAATAATAAACAGCTAAAGCTCAGATTTGGGTGTGCGACTAGGATTGGCATTTAGGCTTTGGTGAGACAACAGTGGGGCTGAATCAAAGAAAGGGTAGGCACAACTGGGCTAACGAGGATAAAGCGATAGGAGTGGGCACAAAGGCTCAACCGGGCCAAAATGATGGCCTATATCACATTCACGCAATTGACTAACCGTATACCCATGCTTCAAGAATCGCTTGGGGCAAGTTCTAGCCACCGAGAAAGATAATCCTTTCTCCCGACTCGGGCAATACGAGGCTAACGAGCATCTACACACATTCCTATGCTACCGTTTGATTCACACCGGATTCACCAATTGAGTAGAGTAAACAATATTTACGTTAATAGAAAAAAAAATATAAACTAAAAGCATAAAAAGAAATTGAATCTACACGATTTTCTAAACGAGACATGAGCACTCGACTAGGAGCACTACCGGAGTTAACATTTTACTCCTCCTCATAATCCTAAGCCAGCACAGTGATTTTCCAAATCACACGAAAAGAGATGAGTTCGGCTCAAGACGTGCCAACAGCTAAGTGCACGCTCGAGTGGGTGTAGTGGTGTGCAATGCAATTGTACATAACTAAATAATTGAAATTAAAATACTCCTAGTATGCAAATGCAATAGTGCACGTGCGTGGGCACACAGAACTACTCTCCCCCAGACTTAAACTAGATAATACACACAATATATATCTATGAAATTCAGAAAAGAGCTAGGGGAAGAGAGTACCCAATGCTCAGAAATGAGCATACCAGAAGAAGGATACCTGCAGGGGTCAGCTCCGCAAAAAAACAAATAGAAAACTGAAATAAAGTGCAATTAACTAAATAAAATTAGAAAAGAAATGAAAATGCAGGAAAAATTAAGATAACTACTGGGGTTATTGTCATCCCAGCACGACTTATTCAAAACTTTATAATATCTAGCTAATGGGAGTATGGAAGCAGAAGTGGACAGGTAACTGGCCCAATATCCGTGTCGGTAGCGGGTACCTATACGGAGAAAGAACAGTCACGCCTCTACCCGAATATAAATAAAACCTGCCCATCACAGGTAGAGGGAAAAGAAAGTAAGAAGAGGAGGAGGCATGGTCCTCACTCATCTCACCAAAACTATCCTTGCCCAGCAAGGTATCGTCCACAGGGAGGCAGCAGGAGGCGAAGGCAATGAGTGGAGCTTCCTCTACGGAGGGGGAATAAACCTCCTCACATGAGAGGATGCTCTCATCATTGACTTGAGCAAAAAGCTCCAAGTCCTCCTGAAGTACCTGTGAAGATTCAACCTGCACAGACTCAGATGAAGGAAGGGGATCAAGAAATAAAGAAGACGAAGAACATAAATAAACATCAATCGGGGGAGTGATCCCGGTCTCACTCCCATCAGGTTGGAGAAGTAAAATAATGTTGGCATTGTCATCAATGCCGCAAGGTTCAGCGGAATCGACAGTGGCCATGCCCAAGATTTGGACTTCCTCCACCGGTGTTGAGGAAAGCTCCTCTTCACCTAGAAGGTTGTCCTCCTCCATAGGAGCAGGCATAACACATAAATCGCCAGCCTCATCCCGCGACACATCCTCAACAATGTCGTCAGAGACGAAAGTAGTATGCACAACAGGGGGAGGAATAGTGCTTGGATAAATGTCAAGCACTGATTCCTCACAAAGAATCGAATCCACTAGGGGTGGTGGATGCACATGGAGAATAGGCTCAGCAATGTTGGTGCATAGATCAGCCGCACATCCGGTGACCGTATCCATGCCATTCCCTTCAAGATGTGAAGGTGACAAAGACACATAACTGGATGTTGAAGGTGTGCCGCCAGAGTTAGGAGTTGGGACAATCCGGATATCCGGCTCGTCATCCTCATCCAATTGGCGAAGATACTCGGCACAGTCCTTCAAGACATGATCAGTGCTTAGACAGAACTGGCACTGCCTTGCGGGCTTCTTTGGCACAGCGGGGGCTGAAGCCGAAAAGATGTAAGATGGTAAAGGCTCAGCAGAGTAGCCATAAGACTTACGCGCACCATATGGAGTATCAGACGAAGTCGGTGCTCCATATGTTGGGCTATAAGAATTATGCCTACTATTCTCCGTAGGGCATTCATCACTAGAGTGGGAAGTAGCTCCACACCAACGGCAATGGAAATTAAGATGTGCCCACATAGTGTGAAGGTAATACGATTCAAAAATAAAAATGCTATTGTGCAAAATACTACACCTAACAAAAATTACTAAAGCAACCTAATTAAAACAAGAAAATGGAATAAAAAGAAATAATACAAAGAAATGCAATTTACAAATGGAAGGGCTTCTCTCTCAGGTTCTCCCTCTCCAGAAAACTCACACGACTGTGTTCCCCGGCAACGGCGCCAAAAACTTGATGGCGCAAATCTCACACACCGCTATAGGCGGTAGCTCGACTGCGACACGAAACGGCAGTGTACCGATCGTTCAAGTAATATAAAACGAGGAGTAATCCCTGAGTATCGAATCTCAAAGGAACACAGTAAGGTGGAGTTTATTATCGAGGAAGGACTTGAGATTGAAGTCCTTAGGTCGATGTTCACGAAGGTGGGTGGATTGGTTTTGCAAAATAAAATAAAAGTTATCGACTACTCCTATGCAATGCTTCGCTTGGCGGAATGGAAAACTACGTAGGCCTTGAACGCACTACTTCGTTGGGTGGATGGGCGAGTAGGCTAGCGGAATCGAACTATGCAGGCCTTGAGCGCGCTGCTTCGTTAGGCGGGATGGAGTACGGGCCACGATGCCACGCTTCGGTAGGCGGATGGACGAGTAGGCTAACGGAGTGAGGGTCGCAAGCACCTCGTCGACAAGCACGCCACTAGCAATTGCTAGTGCGGCACCGAACACAATGGTGGAATGGAAATTAGATGCGGGCGCACCTCAATAAGCACATATGAACTAAATGATTCCAAATAAATGAAATAAACATTAAGCAATATTGTTCATAGCACACATCATCAATATATAGAGGAAACTAGTTTATACAATCAACAGCATAAGGAAGGAAAAAGAGAGTAAAGGAGTCGACCACATCCGAAGCCTTGCCGAAGATTCACGGTTGGAATCGCTGGGTTGTCAATCCGCGTCCAAGCTCGGCCTTCAACTGCGTCCGAGGTAGAGGAGGGCTGTCACTTCCTCCCAATGGCTCGTCTTCTTCGTGTCACGATCCAATCTCCTCCGAAACGCGATCTCCTTGCTCGATGTTGGCGATCTTTGGGCTAGAAACCTCTCCTTGGAGCTCAAGGATGATGGAGGAGGCCTAGGGGGGCGGAGAACCTGCGGAAGGGGCGAAAACGGCGGAGCTGGGCGGAAGGAATGCGTCGATCCCGACCTAATTCGCGAGCAGGTCAATTTATAGGCGCTGGAATAAACAGTGTGCACGGTCATTGGCGCACCACCAGTGGTCGTGCGCACTAGCATCCTGTGATCGTGCGTCTGCCTGGACGGAGCCTGCAAGGTAAGAAAATTATAAAAATACAATGTTCGCACTACCAGTGGCGCACGGCCATTGGTCGTGCGCGCTATCGTAAGTGGTCGTGCGATAAGGAAGACAGAACTCAGATTTCAGGGCATTAAGTGCGCATGATCAGTGGCGCACGACCAGTGGTCGTGCGCAATAGAACCAGTGATCGTGCGCAGTGTTCCTGTACAGATTTGTACTGGGAACACCTGCACGACTCCTGCTCCAGCATACAACACTAATCAAACCACTGAAAGTGACACTTAACCATGCATGAAAACTAATAATGAAGATAAACAAGAAATAACACCAAAACGGGCCTAGAGGTGCACGTAGCATGGAACAACAAATATGAGCGAAAACATGCCTAAAGTGTAGTGCATAGACTAGAAAATCGGCCCAGATGAGTCCATAAATGTGTATATATTTGGGACTCATCACACCACCAGACTTACCTATTTGCGCGTCCCGAGCAAACAAATCCCTCAAGCGGCTGAGAAAAATACACAGCTGGCATAGAAATTGTAAAGCGGGGTATCATGCGAAGTCGCATGCTCATGCGCGTAGAAATACAGTAGACAAAATTCCTAATTATGCATATTAGTTTATAATTTCCTAGGAGCGTATTTATATATTACATTTACTCAAAAATTGAATCACGGTGAATCATAAGGTCGCACATAGGAAGAAAGTAAACTGAACGCTGAGGCGAGCATTGCCAAAGGTCGGGGCTCGGGACAACTCCATTGAAATCCATCAATGTCGGTGACCATAAGCTTGCCCGTTCGCACTCTCTCCACGGCACTTGTATGACTCAAATGCGTGAATCAATAGGACTTTAGGTTTTAGATGAGGCTTGGGTTTAGGTGAGGATAAACAAAGATAAAAACGACGGCTCAAGCACTAAACCCAAATAAGCTTATGCAGAAAGTATTCTCGTTCACCACACAAACACACGGGTACATCACACCCCCAGACTTGGACTTAACAACATGGGTGTGTGCACCGCCTACTCCCAAACATATATTTTTACACAGACTTTTCATTAAAGCTCATATTTTTTTTCTTTTCTTTTCACTTCTTTTCTCTCTCATTTTCTTTGTTTCTTTTCTTATCATTTTCAGCAACTGAACAATAAAACACCTCCACATCTTCACAAACATATCACCAAATCAACAACCCAACTCAAGAAAATAATAAACAGCTAAAGCTCAGATTTGGGTGTGCGACTAGGATTGGCATTTAGGCCTGTGGAGATGAGCTTATCTAGGCCAGCTTCAGTGAAGAGAGCTATGATGCTCTTATAATTTTCGGCGGCGGCCTGGAAGGATTCGAGGTCAATGTCCAAACCAGAGTTTATCTTGGGAGCCATTTTAGGTCAGTGAGAGAGAGGAAGAGATGGCTGGACTGAGAGGTAAGAAGGATGAAAGATGCAAAGTGCGAGAGGATTTCTAACTGAAGAGTCTATTTAAGTCAGGTGAAACGTCGAAACGAGACACAATTTGAGGCTTATTCGGTATTACAGTAGATGTGATAGAAAAATAGTTTAATATTACCGCTCTTTTTCATGAAGTCGACGTTACGTCGAGTGGAATTCGACGTAAGCGTTGATACAGTCTGAGTTAAGATGTTGGGGTTTCCTATCGACGTATGCGTCGATTTAAGAAATCGACGTGACTTTTACTTTGTCTGAAGATTCCAGGTTTTTCTTGAGGGGTTCTTTCTTCCTAATCCTAAAGTTTTCTAAGTTACCCTAGGACTAATTTTATGAACAATTTGATTGATTATGCCAACACTGTTTGGCAGTGTGGCCAATTTTATTGCAGATATAACACCTAATTGTCTTTAGATTAAGAGAATTTGAGTTTTGAGAGGGATAGAAGTGTTGATTAGGATAAAAATTTTGATTAGGGTAAAAGCTTTGATTAGGATAGAAATTTTGATTAGGATAAAAGTTTTGATTAGGATAGAAATTATGATCAGGATGAATGGGTGTTGAATGGGGGTTAAGATGGAAAGTTTTTGGAGAATAGACATGTCCTGTAATTATGTTGCTCTGAGTTTTTATGCGTCGATATCTATTCGACGTATGTTGATAGTTGCGTCGATTTATATTCGGCGCTTTCTCCAGATTGTGTTGATCTAAAATCGTCGCATGTAAGAAATTGCGTCGATTGGAAGTCGACGTACTTTTATTCAAGCGTCGAGTTGAGGTCGAAGCATCTGAGAGATTGCGTCGAGTAGAATTCGACGCACTATCATTCATGCGTCGATATGAAGTCGACGCAATTGTGTTTACACAAATTTTATTTTTCCCTTTTTTTTATTTTATTTCTTTATGAGTTGTTTCTTTTGGCTTAGTTGCCTTCTTAGAAGTACTTTGAGAGTCTTCATCTGTATAGTATGATGTTTCATCAAAATGGTTTATCTCATTGAGAGAGTCTTTTTCCTTATTTTGTGAGTTTTCTTCTTGGTTTATTGATTTAGTGGGTTTAGTGAATTTTACAGGGCTCATCCAAGCAGGCTTGTTAGATGGAATTAGACTAGCTGAGGGATCAGCTCCTAGTCCAAGATTTTTATGTCTTCTTGTTTGTTTTTCTGTGATTTCTTTGAGTGTTTGGCTTCTCATTTTTATTGATTCTTCAAAAGCTTTTGCTTGGGATACCTTATTTTTAAGGAGCTGGTTTTCTATTTTAGCCTTCTCTATTTCTTTTTCTCTGATGTTAGCCCTTAATTCATAATTTTTAGAATAAGTGTCCTCTATATTTCTCTGGTTTTTAATGACATTAATTTGTTCTCTTAGATTTTTAATTTCTTGTTTAGCTTTTAGTTGATCTAAACATAATCCTTTAAAATCATTTTTGAAATCATCACACAAAAAATCTATGTTATCAAAAATGCTTACCCCATCCTTATCCTCAGATTCCTCTATGAGAATAAGGCTATTTTCTTTATCATCTTCAGAAGAGATGCTTCCTTCTGATTCTGTCTCACTCCATGATTTAGCACCATGTTCTTCCTTTGAGCTTTCAAAAGCCATTAAGCATGGGTCTTCTTGCTTAGACTCTTCATTGTCACTTTTGGATGAGGTGTTGTCCTCAGAATCTGTTTCACTCCATGCTTCTGCAATGAAACCTCTTTCTTTCTTCTTCCCCTTTTTCTTGAGATCTTTATTTTTCAGATCTTTCTCTTTCTCAGTATTTTCTGGACATTCTGGTGCAATGTGTCCAGTTTTCCTGCAGGAATAACAGATGATTTCCTTAGTAGGAGTTTTATCATACCTTGGTTTTGATTCTCTCCTTCTAGACCCATCTGTCGTGACCCATTTCTTGAATCTTCTGGCCAGGAGGCTGAATAATTCTTCTTCAGTGACAGGGTCTTTTCTTCTGTTGCTTTCAAAGCAATGTTTCTATCATTTGAGGAGGTTGGAGTGCTTCCTCTTCTTTCCTTCTCTTCTCTGGTTTTCAGCAGTTTCTCATAGGATTTGAGTTTTCCTAAGAGGGCATCTGTTGAGATTTCCTTTTGTCCTCTTGTATCTCTTATTGCCCATATTCTTGAGTCCCATGAACTTGGGAGACTCATTAACAGTTTGTCATTGATCTCTATGAGAGAGATCTCTCTATCCAGGCTCCTTAATTGATTGATGATCAGACTAAATCTGTCATACATCACAGATATGCTTTCTTCATGCTTCTTTTGAAAGTTCTCATATTGGGTGATCAATAGAGCCTTTCTATCTTTCCTTTTATCAGCACTTCCTTCTACCATCTTGGTGAGAGCCTCCCAGATTTCTTTGGCTGATTCACAGTCCACAACCTTTTGAAAGATTTCATCTGAGAGGGTTGAGACAAGAATGTTTACAGCTTTTGCATCACTTGTTCCTACCTTCTTTTCTTCAACTGTCCACTCAGCCCTTGGGACAAGTGTTTGAGTCACTTTACCACTTGAGTCCTTTCTATAGGGCTTAGGAGGACCTGTCAAAATAACATTGAACAAATCTTCATCAATAGAATTCATATAGATCCTAATTCTTGTTTTCCAAAGTGCAAACTTTTCAAGGTTGCAAATTGGTGGTCTGGTGGAAGCATAATCTTTGATTTGTGCCATGTAAAAAATAATTTTTAGAAATATATATAAGAGGTAAGATCTTTTTGATCAAGGAGTTAACCTTTTTAGATCAACCTCGCTTTGATACCAATTGAAAGTGCACAGTTAACCTCACTAGAATTCTCTAGAGGGGGGGTGAATAGAGATTTAAAAATACTTTGTGCAATTATATATATATGTAATAATCACAGATTTAAGCTTCCCACACACCAACAAGAATTAAGCAAGTAAAGAAAGAAAATAACAAGAAGAAAATCACAGCACAACACAAAGAAATATAGTGGTTCCCCAAACTTTGGGTAGTCCACTCTTCTACCCCCTTGGTAGGAATTCACTATCTTGCACTGAGTCTTTTGATAAGGAGACTCTTAGAACCAGCCTGAGTCTTTTGATAAGGAGACTCTTAGAACCAGTCTGAGTCTTTTGATAAGGAGGCTCTTAGAACCAGTACAACTGGATTTTTTGAAGAGAGATTCTAAAAACTCTTTACACAGTTTAAAAGTGAAATAAAGATAAGGAGAAGAAGTAGAAGAAGTAATTTAAACAAGAAGGAATCTTCTTCCTAGCAAGAAGATTAGAAGCACAAGAATAGTGAATGTAATCTCTCTTCTATAGTGAGAAGGAGATTGTAAGCTTTTTCTCTCTTTTGTGAGAGCTTTCAGAATTTGCAGCAGAATGGCCTCAGGAGGAGAAGATGAAGGCTTTTTCTTTGCTGCAGCACACTATCTCTTTTCTCAGCTTTCTCACTCTTCACTTGGGAGCTCTTCCTCTTTTTCAAATGTATATGGTGGATCACTGGTTGTTATTCTCTGTCGACTTCCTTCTTATTTATAGCACTGTTTGAAAAGATATTGCTAAAGAAGAATAATCAATTAGCAGACAGAGAATTAGAAAGAGATAAAAGTTTCCATACTAATTTTATCTGTAGAAGGAACGAGTTTATTCTGATTTCAAATAATATCCAAATAAACATTAATCAAATTAGCCAAGAATCAATTAGAAGGAAAGACAAATTCAGAACTGCTATAAAAGAATAAAATCATTCCATAAAATTCAGATCTTTAGAAAGAAGGAAAGAGATCTGACGTGAATTTGAATTTGACATAGAAATCGACGTGCGTCGATTACTATTAGACGTAAGCGTCGAGTTCATCCTGGCTGGACGTCGAGAGGAGAATAAGTAAGGTGCGTCAACTAAAGTGCATCGACTTTATTAAATGCGTCGACTAGAAGTCGGAGTTACGTCGACAAAGATTACGTCGAATTCTTCTTAGAGTTACTTCGACTCATTCTGAGAGAAACGTCGACTACATTTCGACGTTGCGTCGAATACTATTCGACGCATATTTACTTAGACTAATTTTTCATTCTTAGAAATTATATTCTTCTCAATTCTAGGGGTTAAGATAAATCATTTTCCCAACAGATACTCTGCTATCTTTCCATACCACGCCCTCGGCACTTGCTTCAACCCATACAGGGCCTTCTTCAACTTGCAGACATGCTCCGGAAAATCTTCAGATACGAAGCCTGGCGGCTGGACCATGATGATGTCCTTATCAATCTCGTCGTACAAGAACGCATTCTTTACGTCGAGCTGCCAAATCTGCCACCCCCAACAAGCCGCCAAGGCAATCACAACTCGAACTGAAGTCATTTTTGCCACCGGACTGAATGTCTCTTCATAGTCTTCACCATATTGCTGCGAGAACCCCCGAGCCACAAGGCGAGCCTTGTACCGCTCGATACTGTCGTCAGCCTTCTTCTTAAGCTTGTAGACCCATTTGCATGTCACAGGGGTGATACCCTTGGGCCTGGGCACCAGAGACCAAGTCTCATTCTTCTTAAGAGCACTCATCTCTTCCTGCATAGCTGAATCCCACTGTTCCACGCCTTTGGCCTTTTCAAAGCTCGACGGCTCCCTCTCATCCAAGGGACCAGCAAAGAAACACGAGACAAATCTCACCATGTTTCCACCTGTATAGCGATCAGGGGCAATGATGGTTCGCTTCGATCTCCATAATGCCTTCCCCTGACTCGCAGTATCTTCAGCTGCTTCTTTTCTAGCTCCCCTTCCAGACGTACTCGAAGCATCGCTCCCCCTGCTTCCTGATCCAGAAACCTCCGCCTCAGAGCTAGATATTGATGGACCACCTGGTGACACAGGCAGCACCACCTGAAGATTTTCCACAGCTTTCTCCGGCTCCTCCACCTTGCTTTCTGGTAGCTCAACACCAGAACTTCCCTTGTAAGACGTCACCTCGTCGAACACGACGTCGCGAGATACAACGAATCTCCGCGTCTCCGAGTCCATGCACTTTCAGCCCTTCTTTCGATCATCATAACCCACGAAGACTAGCTTCCTTTCCTTCGCATCTAGATTCGTCCGAAGCGCATCTGGAACGTGCACATAGCAGGTGGAACCAAACACCCGAAGGTGTTCCACGCTTGGCTTTTCCTTGAACATCAATTCATGCAGGGTCTTCATATTGATGGGACTTAGAGGCATCCTGTTGATGACGTAGGCAGCACAAGACATTCCCTCCGCCCAGAAGGACTTTGGGATACTCTTGGCATGCAGCCAACACTTGCAGGTCTCCGTCAGATGACGGATCTTCCGCTCTGCAACTCCGTTTTGTTGTGGAGTATGTGCACAAGTAAGCTCCCTCCGGATGCCTGTCTTCCTGCAAAAAGTAGAGAACTCACCAGAGGTGAACTCCCCTCTGTTGTCAGTCCTCAGCTTCTTAACCCGCAGACCAAGCCGACCCTCCACAAGCTCCTTGAACTCCATGAACTTGGCAAACGCCTCCGCCTTCTCCTTCAAGAAATATACCCAGACATATCTGGTGTAATCATCGATCAGCATCAGCATATATCTGCTGCCTCCGAGGCTTGGGGTAGCAGTTAGTCCCATCAAGTCACCGTGGATGCACTCCAACGACACACTACTCCTTGTCTGCGACTTGTCAAACGGTAGTCGATGAGACTTGCCGAACTGACATCCCGCGCAAACATGACCCTCTCCGTAGGAAGATAGACTAGGCGGGCCCTTGACCAGACCTTTCACCGCCATAACTTTCAGCTTATCCATTCCTACGTGCCCCAACCTCTCGTGCCATATCACGTCACTATCATCCGTCCTCATCTTGTCGACATAAGAACTTGTCGATTAAACGAACAAGTCTTTTGCTCTCCTCCCCACATGAACGACCTCCGCCTTCACTTCTTCAACATTCCGAAGAAACCTCACTTCTGTTGGGCCAAACAGAATGTGATACCCAGCGTCTACAGCGTTGGACACGGAGAAGAGGTTTTTCCTCATTCCAGGCACATGATAGACACTCTTCAACGTAAGAGGCCCCCTATCACTGCCCAAGGAAACAACCCCCACCTTCTCCACAGCATGCACGATATTATCAGCAGTAATAATGGCATCATTACCTGAGTAGGGCTGCGCAGAAGTAAGCTTTGACTCGTCCCCGGTGAGGTGATGACCACACCCCGAGTCCACGATCCAGTCCTCCTGATAGTTGATAGGAACCGCAGCTCCAATAGAAGCCGAGAAGGCTCCTCCCCATCCTCCATCAATCTGCCTGGCTTCAGCTTCCTCCTTTCCTGCAGCAGTATGCCCCGGCTGAAGATTCACCCGGCAATCCTTCCTAATGTGACCAACCTTTCCGCACCTAAAGCACTTGGGACCTTCTCCCTTCTTCTTCCCTTCAGCCTTAGGAGCATATCCCCTCTCCTGCTGTCTAGAAGTTGAAGTCCCATAGCCTCCTCCAGCGGTCTTCTTCTTATCCCACTTCTTCTTCTTTCCCGTGAAGAGAACTTTGCCATCTCCCCCAGACACTGACACCCCCCACCATCTGCCATGCCAGACTCTCCTGCGAAGCAAGCAGATTTTCCAGCTCCAGCAGAGACGGTTGATTTACCCAACCCTGCACCGACGTCACAAAGGCAACATATTCCTTCCGCAAGCCACGGATGATGTGCCTCTTCAGCTTTGTCTCAGAAATTGGCTCATCAGGATCCAGCGCTGAAATCTCGACGCACAAGTTCTTCATCTTCAAGAAGAACGTAGAGATATAAAGGTCGCCTTGAGCCGATCTGGCCAGCTCATTCTTCAGGAGTTGAAGTCTTGCCACATTCTTTTTGTTAAACAACCCATCCAGGGCTCTCCAGATCTCTGCAGCTGATGCACACCGCCAAGATGTGATCAAACAGGTCAGGTGATATTGCCCGCTTCAAGGCGAACTCTGCTTTGGCATTGATCCGCCTCCAGTTCCTCACCTCATGATGGTTATCTCCAACCAGAACAACTTCCTTCGTCCTCTCTCCTCCAACCACCTCCCAGAGGTCCTCACCCAGAAGATAACTTTGCATACACGACTTCCACTTCTTGAAGTTAGTCGATGTAAGCATTTCAATTCCAAGACCCCTCGCTTCCATGGCTCTACCACTGGTTCCTTCTTCACAAAGGCGATGACAACTTTAGTTATTCACTGCTCTATCCACTCCAACCTAGCTCTGATACCATGTGAAAATTTCCATAGATCTAGGAGTGAGCAGGAATAGAATAACTAAAAGTTCAAGCCAAGCAACCAGAAGCACATGAAGCAAACACAATCTTTATTGATAAGCAAAATTCTTCATTACAGGGCGAGGTATACATGGCGAGACATAATTTTGCCAGTACACAAAAAAACAGAAGAGAAAACAGCTGAAAAGGAAAACCAGCGGTCTGACTTCTCGAGACCGCCTAACCGCCTGACCTGACAGTCCGCCCGGCTAGAAAACCAGATCGCCCGAACTGCCTGCCTGCGATTTGAACAACACCAACTGAGAACCACGCGAACTCCCGAACTCCACTGATCCTCCCGAACTCCAGCAACCCGCAATGCAAACCGCGAGACCGCCCGAACACCTTCAGAAGAGGAGGTGACCGCTGCTACCCACACAATCCGCAGAAGCTGCACAAAACAAGTTCGATCAGCTAACCGACCGGTCACAAAAAGAGACCGCAAGAACAGGTCGTGAGCTCAGCTTACACTTGGTGCTATATATTTGCTGCTACAGTGACTCCTATTTATAGGCGTGAGACCTGATCCAGCCACCACCCTATGAGATCGGATCACCACCCCTTGACCGCGCGATCAGACCGGTCAACCCGCGCAATCAGCAAAAGATCCTCCTGCTTAGTGAGCTTGCCGACTTCAACATAAGCCGCACGATCATGACAACTCGCCCGGTCATGACGCTCACCACCTGTGTTCGCCACTCGACCTCCTCCAGAGACCGCGAACACACCAGACCGACTAGGGCAACAGCACGCCAAGTCGATCAACCACCTGTGACCGCATATGCCAGCTGATCACCGAAGGACCGGCCATGCGAACACAACCCGGAGACCGCACGACTAAGAAGACCTTAGTCCGCACGCACCACAAAGAAACCGGACAGCGACAAGACCGGGCTGCCCGCACCACTCAGTCACAAGCACCAGACCGCGCGGTTACTCCAGCTCGCCACGCGGTCACATGACCAGACCGCGCGGCCTCAACTCGGCACCCTTGGACAGAAGAATGGCGGTCACGCCAAGAAGCCCGCGGCTAGACCAAAGAAGTCAGACCGCCAGAGGAGACCGCAAGATCGAGCGGTTAGACCAGACCGCGCGGTCTCCCCCCCAGACTGCCAACTTCACAAACTTCCACTTCAACATTTTCAACAATAACGTGTAGAAGATTATGTTATGTCTTGAAGAAAAGAGCATGTAGACGACATCGGGTTGAAGAATATATATCGTTTAGATTGATCAAGACGATATCGGCTTAAAGGAATTTTATCGTCTTGACAGATGCAGAGCTGCATTTAATGCACAGATTGTCTTGGAAATTGTTATTCAGGGAATGTGCACACCGCCTCTCTTGCGCACCAATCAAGGAATAATTAATGATATATCCTCTGCAGAATATAGCCGTTTACATAGCATTTAAGAAAAATATTATATATTTCTAAATATTGCAAGTTCCAAAAAGGGGAGGGCATTTATGATAGATTATTCTATTGTTTCAGTCTATATTCTTTCATGACCTAATTAATTAAGGAATAAATTATTGAGTGCCTTTACGCATAAGTGTAGAGGAATATAAATAGATTTTATTTCGAAATTTATTCACACTTCTGATCATTCTCTCATTCTAACACTTACTATCAGAAAAGAAAAAAATGTTGAGCAAGAAATCTTCATTTTGCTGTGATGTGAAGACTACAAGAAAGAATCTTCTTTCTGTACAAGAAGTTAAATATGATATTTTTCAGAAGAAGATTCTAAAGAAAGCCTTGGTGATTCTACAGATTTCTGAAGCTATATCTGCAAGAAGAAGAAGATGATCATTATGTACAAACTTTATTCTTGAAGTCTTCTTTTCTTCAACAACAAAACCATCTTCTCATTTTGTAGGGTTCTGTGTGAGCCTGAGTTTGGTAGAATCTGGGTAAAGATCGGAGTACTTGGTAGGACTTGTAAAGTCTGAGTTATTTTTGTAGGGTTTGTGTAACCTGAGTGTAAGCTTTTTTGTGTGAGGGCTAAGGTAGGATCATTTGTGATCTGAGTTGTAAGATCTGCTGTATAGTGAAAGAGATCTGAGTTTTGGAGAAGTTGCCTAGTCTAGCACATTGCTAGATAGGTGGGAGGGACAGTGGGCTACCTTCTGACACATTGTCTTGAAGGGAACCACTATAAATCTTTGTGTATTTTATGGAATGCTTTTGTGTTGTACTAAATAATTTAAAAGACTAAATAATATTGAAAACACCTAATCACCCCCCCCCCCCCCCCCCCCTCTAGGTGTAATTTAGTCAAACCCAAATATTTCAATTGGTATCAGAGGGGTATTAAGTTCAAAGGCCTAACAGCTTAGAACAAGATCCCTAAAATATTTTGGGTTATTAGCAAACTATGGTTGGTGAACATCATAAGCAAATGAGTTCAATGAAGCTGCCAATCTGCACAAAAGAGAATTTTGCCATTTGGAAGCAAAGGATCAAGTTGTACATGAAAGCTTCTGATCCTAGAATCTATATGGCTGTAGAAGAGGGATCTTATGCTCCCATGACAATTCTTGTGGACCCAACAGCTATCCCTGTCCCTAAGACTTTGTCTCAGTTCACCAATGATGAAGTAGCCTTGGTCACCATGGACAAAAGGGCTAAGAACATAATTGTCAATGCAATTGAGGTTTCCACATTTCAGAACCTAATTCACTGCAAAACATCAAAAAAATGTGGGATTCTTTAGTTGTCTACATGGAAGGAACTGGCGAGGTTAGGGGTGACAGAAAATCCCTTCTGAATCAGGAGTATGAGTCCTTTAGGCAAGACAAGAAGGGTGAAAAAAATTTCAGGATTATTAATGGGCTCAGAACTTATGAAAGGGAGTTCACCAATTATGAACTCAATGATAAATTCTTGAGATCCCTGAACAAAGAATGGAACATGAAGCTTTGTGTCATCAGAGAAGTTAGCAATCTGGGAAACATGGAGCCTCAGCAGCTGTTTGGCAAACTTATATCTTATGAGCTGCAGTTGAATACCGGAAGGTCTGAACAGGAGACTTCCAAAGTCTCCAACAGAGAAAGGGCAGTGGCCTTTAAAGCTGAAACTTCAAGAAAGCACAAGGCTGTGGAATCTGCTTGCATCTCAGAAGATGAGATCATCAACAATTCCAGTTTTGATCTTTCTGATGGAGAACTCTCCCAATTTACAAAGCAGTTCCAAAAGCTGCTAAGAATAGTAGAAAAGGAAATAAAAGACAGGAAGCTTCTCCCTCTAGCTCAAGGTGAGAAGATAAATCTGGGAGCAAACACAAGTTAGAAAGGTATGATTCTAAACCTAACAAAAATAATTCTTCTAATATTATTTGTTACAACTGCAAGAAGCGTGGACACATCATAGCTGAGTGTCCATTCAAGAGAAAGGAAAAGAGTGAAGAAAGGAAGCACTCAAATAGCAGGAAGGTGAAGAAGAGATTTGTATCTAAGAAAGTGAGAACCCTCAGTTACAGTGACACTGCGTCATCATCATCAGAATCTGACAGCCACTTAGCAGCAATGGCCTTTTTAGAAGAAGAATGTTGTGATGAATCTCGTCACAACCAAGTAATTCCTAAAGCCTCTCCAACCATATCTGACACAGATTCAGATGCCAGCTCCTCTTCAATAGTAAGAGAAGATGACACTGAATATATTGAGAAATTTGGTGTCCTGCATGAAGCTCTTAAGAAAGCAAAAGCTCTTTGTAAGGCACAAGCAGCTTAGATCATCTCCTTGAGTGACAAGAGAGATGAACTGCTTGAGAAAGTAACTGAGCTAGCTCAAGATAAGACCAAGTTATCAATTCATACATTGAGCACTAGCATTTTAATAGAAGTTCTTAAGCATAAGAATATTATAATCAAAGAGCTGGAGGATAAGATCTTAGAGGAAAGAAAAATTGTGGCAAGTTATTCCAAGCTACAAACTGTTCTTCCCTTAAATTATGGCTTTTCACAAACAAGTAAGAAAGGTTTGGGCTATGGTCAAAGTGAAGACGGTGGGAAATCCTCTGAAGTAAAGACAGTCTTTAGAAAAGAGATCACATACCTACTAATTCTTATGATCATTATAACATCTATGGATGCAAAGAGAGCAAGAAGACAGAGGGTGGTCTTAAGCTCCTTTCTACTTGGGTAAGCAAAAGATAGACTTTCCTTGGGATGAGTGCTCTATCAGCACCCCAAAAGAATTTTCCTATGAAAGCCTTCAAAAATTCTCATGTTGGGGAAAATTCTTCAGCTTCTAAGAAAGGCGGGTTATCTGTCAAGCAACATTCTAACTCAGTCAGACCAAGCACAACAAGAAAATCTAAATATAATAGATTTGAATGTTGGTGTTATGGTAAGGTAGGGCATTTTTCCTTAGACTATTGGTTTAAACCAACTGTGCAGAATAATCCCCACATCAGAGTCAGAAAGCAGGCTGCTAGTTTTTCATTTAGTTCTTTTCCTAACAAGTACCTAGGACCCAAGAAAGCATGGGTTCCTGAGGAGGTGTAGCTGTCTTGCAGGTATGTACAAAATCCACCAAATCTCCTGTGTAGTATTTGGTCAGTGGGTGTTCCAGGCACATGACTGAAACTAGAAGCCTCTTGAAGGAGCTTACACCTGTAGAAGATGGACCCAAAGTCAAATTTGGAGGATCTGACAGAGGTGTAGTCAAAGGCTATGTTAAGATTACTAATAGTAATATCACTATCACGGGGGTAGTTTATGTTGAAGGGTTACAACATAACCTCATTAGCATAAGTAAACTATGTGACTTGGGATAACTGTTGCTTTCCGCAAGGATGAGTGTCTGATCAAGGATTCTAAGAATGCTGAATCAATTCTAACAGGCATTAGGAGTGGCAATATTTATTGCTTGAATTTTATTTGCATTAAAAAGAATGAACTTGTATGCCTTGTAGCAAGTGATGGAGTGTCTGCTTGTGTAAAGTGGTATAAGAGTAACCCACATTAATTACAAGTCTATTAAGAAATTAATGAAAGAAAATTTGGTAAGGGATGCTCCTAAGTTGGATTGCTTAGAAATGAGTCCATGTCATGCATGCCAAATGGGCAAGCAAACAAGAACTTCAATTAAAAGCATACAAGACAAACAATCTACTAGATGCTTATACCTTCTGCACATGGACCTATTTGGCCCTATGACAGTTCACAGCTTAGGAGAAATGACTTATACATTAGTTATTGTTGATGATCACTCTAAATTTACCTGAGTGTTCTTTTTAAAACATAAGTCTGATGCCCTAAGCACATTCTAGAATTTTGTTAGACAAATTCAGAATGAAATAATAGCTATGTGGTCAAGATCAGAAGTGATCATGGAACTGAATTTCAGTCTGGTTCAATGACCAAATTTTGTGAAGAAGAAGGTATCTTACAAGACTTTTCTTCTCCCAGAACTCCCCAGCAGAATGGGGTGGCTGAGAGGAAAATAGAACACTCATTGAAGCTAGTAGGACCATGCTAAGTGACTCCTCTCTCCCAGAATACCTTTGGGCCGAGGCATTCAATATTGCATGTCATGTGCAAAATAGAGCACTCATCAATAAGAACCATAATAAGACTCCTTGTGAGTTGATTAAAGGTAAAAAGCCAACACTAGCTTACTTCAAAATCTTTAGAAGTAAATGTTATGTGCTGAAGAATATCAAGCATTACATTATCAAATTCTCTGAAAAGAGTTATAAAGGTGATTTTGTAGGATATAGCAAGCATAACAAAGCCTACAGGGTATTCAATAAGAATGCTCTTATAATTGAAGAATCTGTTCATATTGTTGTGATGAGAGCAGCATGCTACATAACGCTCTATCTAGTTCATGCAGTGCAGGAATTGAGGCAGGATGGGACAATCTGAAAATCAGAGAAGAAGAGACTATTGAGAAAGAAGAACTCTCCACATGGAACTCCATTCCAGAAAAAGTAGAAGCTACAGAAAATATAGATTTTCAGAATAATAATCCTGAAGCTGCAGCTGAGAAAATTACTGAAATAGAAGAACCTCAAAGGGTGTTGCCCATAATAGCAAGACATCTCAGAAATCACCCAGTAGACCACATAATTGGTGAGCTTAATCATGGAGTTAGAACCAGAAGAAATGTTCAGAATGAAAGCTTGCACCTCAGGTTTATAACACAACTAGAACCTAAGATATTTGAGGAGGACAACAAAGACCAATTTTGGGTTATGGCCATGCAAGAAGAGCTCAACCAATTCAAAAGATGCAAAGTTTGGAAGCTTATCTCAAGGCCACAGGGGCATAATATCATTGGGACAAAGTGGGTTTACAGAAATAAGATGGATGAAGTTGGTGTGATCATAAAGAATAAAGTAAGACAAGTAGCCCAGGGATACAGGCAGGAGGAAGACATAAATTTTGATCAGACATTTGCCCATGTTGCTAGTCGGAAGTCATCAAACTATTTCTAGCTTATGTTGCATTCAAGGGCTTCAAAGTCTACCAAATGTATGTTAAATTGGCATTTCTAAATGGAGACTTGAAGGAGGAAGTCTATGTAGCTCAACCACCAGGTTTTATCTCTCATACCCATCCTGACTATGTCTATTTTCTAAATAAAGCCTTGTATGGCTTGAAGCAAGATCCAAGGGCTTGGTATGAGACACTGTCCACAAATATATGTTGATGACATTATATTTGGATCAACTGATGGGAGTCTTTGCAAAACGTTTGCTAAACTCATGCAAAGTAAATTTGAAATGAGCAGTATGCGAGAGCTTAAATATTTCTTAGGTCTCTAAGTAAAGCAATCTGAGGAAGGAATCTTCATTTCTCAGACCAAATTTACCTTGGATATCATAAAGAAATTTTTGGAATAGAGAACTCTACCCCTATGAGAACTCCTATGGGTTCAAATATGTCTATAGACAAGGATGAGAAGGGAAAACCATATAATGAGTCCATGTATAGAAGCATTATTGGCTCATTGTCCTACCTCACTGCTAGTAGGCCAGGCATCATGTTTGTTATATGTGTATGTGCAAGATATCAAGTGAACCCCAAAAAATCTCATTATTTAGCAGTCAAAAGAATTTTGAGATATCTGAAGGGTACTCCCAATCTTGGGCTCTGGTATCCTAAGTCAAATGACTTTGAGTTGTGTGGTTATTCTGATGTAGACTTTGCTGGATGCAAAGAGGACATAAAAAGCACTTCAAGAACTTGTCAGTTCTTAGGGAGAAGGCTTGTGTCCTGGAGTAGTAAAAAACAAAATAACATTGTTATCTCTACAACTGAATCAGAGTACATTTCTGCAGGTAGTTATTGTGCACAACTTCTTTGGATTCAACACCAATTAGAGGATTACAATTTGCAAATAAAGAGAACACCTCTCTTTTGTGACTCCTTAAGTGTCATTTCTATTGCTAAGAATCATGTGGCACATAATAGAACAAATTATATTGAAATTAGATATCATTTTATTAGGGAGCATGTAAAAAAGGAGGACATCTGTCTTGAGTATGTCAATATAGAAAGACAGATAGCTGATATTTTTACCAAGCCCCTTGATGAGTCAAAATTCAATCAATTCAAAATTGAATTGGGGATGCGAAGTTCATAAATTGGGCATGTTGAATTCTTTATGTCTTTTGTTAGAGGATTTGAAATATTTTAATAATGGGTTGGATCTCTCACAAGGTCCACCCTAAAGTAGTCTAACAACTTTAGTTTTGAAGACAGGAACAAAAGAAATCTTGGATAAGGCGTAAGTGGAAAATCGTCTAGAAAATACTGGATATTATAAACAATCATCTTGATGAGTCAAGACATGTTATATTCTCGACGATAATGCATTTATTATCAAGACGATATTTAATATACCATCTAGACGAGAAGATGATATGACGGGTCACGTGAGCGTCATAATTGCGCCGCAATTATGGGCTTTTCAAAATGATTCGTCAAGACTATTAGTTATGGATGTTGTCAAATCACCTAGAGGGGGGAATAAGTATTTTAAAATCTTTTTCTCTCTTATTGCTGAGTCTTTCTCTACGAGTATCCTAGTGTATGAATTTAGAAATTAATCAGCACAACACAGAAAGCACTCAAAGATTTTATAGTGGTTCCTCAAGACAGAGTGTCTTGAGTAGTTCATTGTCCCTCTGTGCCTATCTAACAGTGTGCTAGAGTTGGCAAACTCCGCCAAATCTCAGGCCCGCAAGCCCTACAATCTCAGTCCCTCAAGGCCTACAACTCAGCCCCTCAAGACTTGCAACTCAGCCCCTCATGGCTTACAACTCAGCCCCTCAAGGCTTACAGCTCAGGCCCTCAAGTCCTACAAAGCTTAGCCCTACAATCTCAGATCTGAAAACTGATCCTACAGCTCAGGCCCGCAAGCCCTAGAGGAAAATATTTGAGAAATAGTTCTCTAGCCCGATGAAGATTGGCTTCTTGGAAGAGTTCTTAACCGGATGAGGATTGACTTCTTGGATCTGAAGAGAATGCTTCGGATGATATCTTGAATAGCGGGGATTCTTCTTCGATCCTTTCTTCAATCTGGAACACTTCTTATTAGTCGATGTTTCTTGAGTGAAACTTGGAGAACGCTCGATGGGGATGTTTTGTTCTTTGATTCTTGTTCCTTCTTTTCGCAGCTTTACTGTTCTACTGATTCGGCGTGAATTTTTTGCGATTCTTGGTGTCTCAAATTAGGGCAGACACTTATGTCTTTTATAAGACCGAGGAGCCGGCTAACGGTCTCCTAGGATGTACTATAAGTGTCAGAGGCTTATTCCTTAAAAAATGCGTTGATTGGACCACCACGTGGCGACATTAAATGCAAACAACACGATTTGAAATGTCTTGATCTATCTCGACGATATTTGCAACCTCTCGACGATAGAACTTTCCGTTACGATGATCCATCTTGGACTTGGACAAATCTTCAAGTCTTCTCCAATCTTCTTTAGATAATGGTATCTCAACGACACAAGATATCACAGCTGTACTTGCACTTACAACGACATAAAGTAATCTTAAATGTGTCGTCGTAATCTTGTTGTCAACTTGTTGTCTTCTCGACGATGTCGTTGAGACCATTCTGTCCTATCGACGATGTCGTCGAAACCATACTGTCATATCGACATTGTCATCGAAACCATACTGTCATATCGACGATGTCGTCAAAATCATGTTGTCATTTCGACGATCTTGTCTTTGATCATTCTAACAATAAGCGGTTCTTCTTCCATAAGCTGTCTTCAAGAGTTCTCCCTTAGCCTTTTCGACGACAAGGCTTCTTTTATGACGATGTCGTCGAGAAAGACAAATGCTTTGACTTAGCTCTTCTTAGACTTTACCACGATGTCATTGTGTGATTCTGATTGACACGACGATACTGGACTTAGATCGACTCTTCTTATTCTTACGACGATATCATTGTGTGTACTTTGATGTCACAATGATATTGCCAGAATGTCCATACTATTTCGACGATAGTTGACATTATCCTTCTGCTTAACTCTGAGTAGGATCTCGACGATCTATACGTGTTTATTCGACGATATGTATAGTCCTTCTCGACGATATTAGACTTAGTGAGATTAGAGAAGTACTGGACATATGACTTAATCTCTGCAAGCATAAACTATGCATACCATCAAATACATAGTGTTTTTATCATTGACCTGAGCACTTCATCAAATTAAGAACATTACTGAGCACTGTTCCCAATAATCTCCCCCTATTTGAAGAAGTTCTAACTCAGCTCAATGATAAATGCTACATATAGAGAGAATCAAAATTCAGGCAAGTAAAATTGATTCAACTACTTCATACCTTCAGCAAGGGTTGCTTGTCTTGACTGGCAGTCCAGTTGGACCTACATTTATATGATTGATTCAACTACTTCGTACCTTCAGCAAGGCTTGCTTATCTTGACCGATAGTCCAAGTTGGAACTGCATTTATATGACTTCTTTATGATTGCCTGATTGCCTTCTCCCCCTTGATGTGAACCTACATTTATGATTGCCTTCTCCCCCTTTAGGACTTCGTCAATTAATGCATTATCCAGGGTTGCTTGCAATGAGATCATCCTTTCATGTATCCAGGTTGGAACTCCCCCTCAACTGGATCACTGTCCAGTATTGGACTTCTCCTTTCTTCAGCCACCTCTCTATTAGTAGGCACAACTTCTGGCTCTGGGATATCTTGAGGTAAAGACAACTGCCCCTCAATCTGATCAGGGTTCTGTTGTTTTGGATTTGTCATGCTGATTCACTCTGCTACAGAACTCAACTCCCATTTAGTTCCCCTCTTCCTTTCCTTTCAGAGTTGTCAGGTCACTCTTCTTCATGTGATGACTTAGAGCAAATATGTGTTTTCACTCTATTTCTAGACAAGTGTCTTATTTGAATATTACTTACTTCACATTGTGAAAGGACACATACCTGGGTTATTGGACCACTGTGAGATCCAATAATTATGTCAAGTATGATACCTTTGCTTGTGATAAGTTTCTTCTTATTCCATGATTTATACCTGGATTACTTATTGGTCATATTGACATTTGGTTGGCCACTTGGACAAACCTGCAAGACAGAGATTTAACATCCCTTAGGAAACCAAATGAATTTGGGTCTTAGGTTCTTGTTAGTACAATAATACATATCTCTACTTACTGCAGCTTTTGCAGTCACCCCACTGACTGGCTTCTCATACCTTTCTTTAGGCACTTTTGGGTTGAACCAACAATCTATAGCAAAGTGCCCAACCTTGCCACAGCACCAGCACCCAAACCTATTGTATCCCCTCTTTTGAGTCACCTTCTGAGTGGGTGATAGATGACTAGATGAGCATGCTACTTTGCAGCATTCATTTCCACTGATCATGTGATTATGCCTTGATTTTGGAATTGGTTGCACAGTCAATGATCTTTCTTTGGGAATAAGTTTTTGAGGCAAAGCCTTTCCCTTCTGTTTGGTTGGTGGTGCTTCTGGAGAGACAACCTTTTGAAAGACATTCCTAGCTTGGGAAGTCTCTCCAACTTCCTTATTATATCCCAGTCCTCCTCTCTTTTGAGTGGAGAAGCAGTCTATAATATGGAGAATTGTTTTGGGCCTAGAGAGACTAGTCGCAAGCTTTCTCTCTGCTCTAAGCTTGTTCTCTAGAGACTTGATTGTCCTCTCTTGAGCATCAGATTTCTTCTGAAGAAAAAAAGAGATCATTGGACTGAAGAAAAAAAGCCATTGGACAATCTAATCTCCTCCTTGATCATCTCATCAATTTGAGATCTGAAGGGCTTGAGGATTCTTATTTCCTCACCTTGAGATTTGACCAATTTCTTGCTCTTTACAAGAGCGGCCAAGAGACGGCCAAGCTGTTCTACCTATTTAATATGGTTCTTATTATTGCATGATGAGTAGTCTTCTGCAACATCTTCAGATGATGAGCAATCATCTGATGCAATCTTGATCTTTTCAAATGAAGCAGATATAGGAAATGTGTGAGTTGTGCAAACCCGAGCAGGATGTGAATCATTATGACTTTCTTCATTTGAAGAAGCAACTAACCCATAGAGCTCCTCATCCTCGGAGACACAGACTGAGAGAGTGAGTGGTGCCCTTATTCTTTCTCTAGCCACAGAGCCTTCTTCATCCTCGGATTCAGATAGGACAGTCAGCCCAACGTAGGCTTCATCTTCTAAGTCTGAACTGCTTGAGTCACTTAAGGTTTTTGTTGGATCTTACGGCACCCTTAGAGGGGGGTGAATAAGGGAATAAAATTCTTTTTATAATTTTTAAGATAATTACTAAATTGTTTTTGATTAATAGGAAATAAGATGACAATTTAGTAATAACAATTTTGCAATAATGAAATTTTACGCCAATTGAGTGAAATCAAATAAACACAAATATAATCATGATTGCATTATATAAAAATGGTGTTTACAAAATTTGATTTCAATATCGCTAGAAATCGGAGGCGTACAAAAGTGAATTTCTTTTCCTTTTCTATACCGACTTGTATCCCCACAAACCGGTTGGCTTTAGCCTATCCTTCCCCGGATAAAGCCTCAAGCCGTTATAGCCAATCCTTCCCCGGATATGGCCTCGAGCCCCCTAGATCTAATCACCTAGAACTAGTCGCCAACACAAGGCGAATTTCCCCCTAAGTCCTACCCAGACCTAGTCGCCAACACAAGGCGAATTCTCTAAACGGTTACAAAAAAAGTATGGAATGGAAATAATGAAAACAATAATAAAACTCCCTATATGAGATCTTCTGAAGTCGGAGATGAAGGATCGTTGTAGTATAAGCGAGGTCGAAGCAATCGTCCTTCGGATGTAGCGTGACGTAGTCATCCTCCAGAATTCTCCTTAAGCATTTTGTGGGAGATCCATCTTCGGCAGCATAACAGCACTAGAATTGTGGCACCAGCAACCTCTCTAGGATGGATTCGCCAAAACGAGAAGCAAAGCTCCAATATATAGAACTTCTCGATAGCGCCTGCGGTAGCTATTAGCACCTGCGGTATCGTTCGTGTGGAGCGGTTGCGAAACCGCCGGCTGCGTGGCGCTGTGCATGAACTTGAGATAGCGCCAGGCGGTAGCGCTAGCGCTGGCGGTAGCGAAAACTATCGGCGGCGTGGCATAAACAACTTTCGTCGATCGGAGCTTCAAGTTAGTCGAACAGAAATTTCGTTGAACGGAGACAAATTCGTCGAACGGCATTTCGTCGAACGACTAGCGCCTGGCGGTAGCGCTAACGCCGGCAGTAGCGCTGCTCCTTTCAAAAGTTTGATTCCATGCTGCCTTCTACCTGTGGAGTATTGCACTTATAGTTCCTGCACATTATAAACACACTACAAGCAATATCAAATACAATATGGATTTGTTATTCTCAAACAAAGGGATGTGACACACATGTCCAACAATCTCCCCCTTTTGATAATAACAAATCCTCTAAGCAAGAAATCAACAATAATGTTTATAGTATAGGATAAGCAAGATGATAGTGCAACTATAGTATATGATAAGCATGATAATGTGCATACTCCCCCTATCTTAATGCTCCCCTTACATAAATGCAATTTATGTTTTACTCCCCCTAAATGATAGATTACATGAATTATTCTCCCCTTAATCTTCTATATTTCTCCTATATAGTTTTCTTCAATTAATCTCCCCCTTTTGGTATTATCAAAAGAAGGTGGGCTGAGGGTAGTAAGGAGGCATTTTTTAAAAAGATAAAGCATGATCGAGCTTTTGTAATATAGACAATGATAAAGATTTTAAGCATAGTATATAAGAGATTTCAAATAAAAAAGATAAGAGTTGTAAGCAAGCGGAAGATTATAATAAACATCTTTTTGTAAGCATGAAAAGCATAAGTAAAAATATGAGTTTTAGTTCAAAATTGAAAAGATGTTTTAACCTTTTTGAAATCTCAAAGTTTTTCATAAAGATACCAAGCATGAAATGAACATATCAAAGAGAGATTATACTACAATGTTATTTAATTTTAATTTCAAGAAATACCAAAACATTGTAGAGATCATGCTAGGTTATCTAGTGCATTTCTTATATAAAGAGTAGTATAGATAAAGCATTAGAATCCAATACTCATGAGAAGAAGTGTTATGAAAGATAATGATGTGCACATAAGTGTATTTTGGGCAATGTTAACAATTGATTTAAATCAACAAAAATACAAGGCATGTGTAAAGTAAAGTGCACAATAAAATACAAGTATATCAACTTTCACACACTTTTAATGCACATAGTTTTTAACAAAGTGGTGTAGTAACAAAGGATTATATATGTAGACAAATATAACTCCACCAAGCACTACTTGAACCTCCTGATAAGTCTTCATAAGCATTGTGAGGTTGATTAAATCAGACACCCACGTTAGCGCCGGCGCTAGTGATAGCGCGGCAAATAGTACAAGATTTTTTAAGAATTTTAAATTTTTTATTTTGATTAAGTGTCCTTAGAGTAGTTTCATGCTGAAATTTCAGAATTTTTGGAGATCTCTAGGTGGATCAAATTTGCATGAAACTTTGGCTTTTTCAAATTCTTGTGTTTTACAAAACCATTTAATCATGAAATGATAAATTATGAAGACACAAGAGGACATTATTTATTAAACAACCCAAAATATGCATGATTTAAGTGATAAGTAAATAAAATGATCATGCAAAGAGTAATATAAGTATGTCCTAAGATTAAAGACTACCCCGACTAAATGTCTACACCCTAGCCCCGTACTAAGTGATGGATGGGCATGAGGAGCTGCACACATGTCGTAGGTTGGGGTGTTAATCCCATATGCACACACTAGAGAACGCTCAACCTAGCACTCTTTCCCCCCAGTGCCTCGCAAGGCCCCACTGGAACCCTCCCCGGTTAAGGACAAGACATAACTTAGAGGTTAGGTCTCTAATGCATACAACCCTACGCCCCCGCTATTGTGAGATATGAAGTCAAAGGTGAATAAACTTTGGACAACCTATGCTTTTTAAATCTATGGGTTGATATATAAACTATGGGTTTTGTTTAATGTGAAGAGTTATTTAAAGCCGCATAGTTTTTCTACTTTTATGAGATGACGATATGTGATAACTAGCACAATTACTAATATTCAATAAGTGATAAAGCTAGTATGATGAGTTTTGGGTTTAATGTCTTGTCATAAGATCAATATTTATATTGCATGTATTCCAAAATAGAATTTCAAATTATAGATCTAGATTAGAGTGGTGATTAAGTTTGATGTATCTTTATTATTCCTAAGTTGATTCTAGAATCTATATATATGTGATATACATGCAATCAATATCAAAGCATATCCATACACCAACTAATGTAAAGAAAGCAATATTCATATTTTTATCATAAGATTCATAATTCTTATTATTGATTTGAGATATTTCTTGATAGAACATGAATTATGATTTATGATTATAGAGAATTTTGCATAGAATATATGTTAGATCATCATGATGTATGTGATTTCTATTCTTTATAGACTTACGACAATATGATTTGGTGATTTTCTTTTAAATAAGCATATTTGATTTTTAAGTCTAGAAAATGATGATCATGTAATCATATTAAAGACAAAGATCACATATAGAGTGTTTTGAAATTTATAATAAAATTTGCATTCAATAATTGAATCTATTGATCTTTGGTTTTGCATGATGATATATGATTTATGATACAATATTCATATATATTCTAATGATTAATCCATAAACTATGTGTTTGTTGGAATTTTAGTATTCTATATAATTTCAAATCACATAGTTATCATAACGTTGTACATGTTGTACCTAGCATATAAATTTAAGCAAAAATAAGAGGTGATGCTAGGATGATGAGTTTGAATGTAATGTTATAACATAGTATTAATGGAGATAATGTTGCATGTAGTATAGAAGGCTTCATATTAATTTTTTTAGACCAAGAATGAAATGATAATTTTATTTGATTTCCTCTTGTTTATATTAAGTTAATTCTTCGGTCTAAAGATAATGAGATGCATGCAAACAATAGAGATACAAATTACACACACAAAATAAGATATGAAACTATAATACCAATAGCCATCATATATTTCATAATTCCTAAGGTTGATTTATGATAATTCTTGATAGATCATGAATTATGATATATGATAATAGTGAATTTTAGCATAAGATATTAATAGGTCATGGTGGTGTGTGTATATTTCATATTCATCCTTTTAAAGAGACAAACCAAATTGTTTTGGTTATCTGAAAGTAGAAGACAATGATACTTAACACAGTAAAATAATTTTTCAGAAAATAATAAATAGAGAAATCTGAATTTTTAGGAAAATATGCTACCGCCAGCGTTAGTGATAACGTCTGGCGTTAGCAACAGAGTTATATATTTGATTTAAAACACAGTTTTTGATATTATTTGATTCTGATTTTTCTCGATTTATGATTTTCAATATAGGGGCTATTATATGCGGCAATGAAAAATAGACAAATATGCAATTAGTTGCGTATTTAATATTTTAGCCTAAGACCCTTAAAAATCCATTTAAATCCAATTTTGAAAGTAATTGTATTAGTCTTGATAATATCATTTAGCAAATTTAGCATTCAATTTATAATGATAATATAAGACATTTATACGCAATGGATTTAAAAAGGATGAAACATAGGAAAAAGGAAAGATAGATCACAAAAAAAATTATGACTTTATGTTCAATTTAATTCAAGTTTGATTTGATAAATATTAGGCTTAAAAATGTAAAAGTCATATTTCATAATATATCTAAATGACATTAGCGTGTTGGCTCAAAATAAGAAAACAAACAAAAGAAAAAGCAATTAAGCATATCATGAAGTAGAGTAATGATATTTCATTTTTAATTTATTTCTACTTCATGCAATATGATGATTCCTAGTGAATGAGAGATTTAGGTATCCAAAGGGGACCAAGTGTGATGGTTCCTTTGGGTACCCAAATACATCATGTAGGCTTTTGGAGAGATAGTGATGAATGGGCCTTTACAAGTGGAGTTAGTGTTTCGTTTTTAATTTTGGGCCTCCATTCATACTTAGGTTGTTTATCTTTTAAATTCATATTATGATTATTTGACATCTTTTTGGGATGATAGTTGTTTGAAAAATAATTTATTTTGGATTTAAGTTTATTCAAATTATTTTTCAAAATACATTGATGTTGATAATCATAATGAATTTTATTATATTGATTCTTTAAAAGTTTATAAGAGTGATTCTCTTTCTTTAGAATTGAATGTTGAAAGAGTGAGTTACAATATGTTTTAAATGATTGGTCCTTATTTAGATGATTTTCATTTCCACTCTTTCTTATAGACCTACTCTTATAATATGAAGTTAAGCTTTTAGACTTTTGAAAATTTGATAAACTAGAAAAAAGAGATTTTTCATTATATGAAAATTTTTTAATAAACATTTTTAATGATTCTAGTTTATCCTTTAAATTATCATTTTCTTTTATCAATTTTTCATTATGCTCTTTCGAAATTAAAAGTCCGTTTTCTAAAACCTTGAGTTCTTCTTTAAAAGAATTATAATCAAAACAAGGTTTAACATTTTTAATTAAAGAGCATGATAGAGAATTTGAAACATCAATATAAGATTCTACTTTAGCGTTTGCTTTTAATGTTTTATTTTCTAAACGTAATTTGGAATTAGCATGTTTCAACTTTGAAATTTTACGTTTAGCAAATTTAAGCACACGAAATGTAGAAATAGAATTTGTTACAAAAAGAGAAGATTTGGATTTTCTTACCTTGCTATAGTTTCCGTCTTCTCTTTTGCTTGATGTTTTGCCAACAATTGAGTTCAATATTGTTTCTCTCTTAGATTGATCTTCCTCCAAGAATGAGTCCTCGTCGATTTCTTCTCTTGGATCCATAAGGAATTTCTCTTGTTCATCATCTGTGGAAGGAAGACTATAAGTATTCTCAAGAAATTTCCAAACTTCAAAAGCAGTAGGAAGCATATAAATAAGTTTGAAAATATTTTGATCTAGAGCACAATATAGACTATTCATAGATTTGGCATTTAAAAATATTTCATTTTTATTTAAAATACTTGGGGGCATTTTAATTGTAATATTCCATACTTTAATATCCAAAGATTTAAGAAATTTTTCCATAAGAAATTTCCACCCATTATAATTTTTGCCTTCAAATAAAGGTGGTGCTAAAGATTTTTCATTTATAAGAAAGTTTCCCCCACTAGTAGAAGCGAGGGAGGATTGCGCTCATGCGCGGGGGCGGCCGGAGTCCGCCCGTGCGGTTGGCGCGGCCGGGAAAGCGGGCGGCTGGCGCCCGTGCGCTCTCACATGCGCCCGTGCGTGCGGCCGGTGTCGGCCAAGGGGGCGGCCGCCCGGGGTCGCGTGGCTTGCGGAAATGGTGGGTGCCTTCGCACCTTTTCGTGCGGCCGTTACCGGTCGGGAGCGCAGCTTGCGTCTGCTGCATGCTTTTTTGGACTATTTATTATTATTTTTAACGTTCGTGCTTATGTACGTCTATTTTACTTTCAGGTTTCGAAACTGGGCGGCCAGTCGAGGCCGATGCTCATGCGCTCTTCTCTTGATGGTGTGCGGAACGACATATGGCGTAAGCGGTTCGGGTTGCCTTCAAATGTCGAGGTGAAGATTCCGCGGGTGGAGGAGCGCGCTCAAAATCCACCAACCGGTTTTATGGCTCTTTCTAAAAGCTGTCTGAAATCCGGGTTTCGCATTCCTCCATCCGAGGAGGTTGTTGAGATACTTCGGTTCTGTGGTGTCCCGGTTACCCAGTTTACGCCTGCCGGGATGGCGAACATCATGGGGATGGTGGTGTTTTTTCGGGAATACAGCGCGTGCGTTTTGCTCGAGATTTTTAAGGACTGGTGCGAGGTTTCTACCGACTCGGGTGGTCGTCTTGAAGTTCGAAGCAACAAGAGCTGGTTTCATTTTGGGGAGAAGACTGATTACCGCCATGGGAATACACTTTATGGGTACGTTCGGAATCGATGGGAGCTGTCGGAGCTATGGAGAGCGCTCCCTGGACGCTGCCGCCGGTAGACTGAACGGGAAGACGAGTTCCTTCCTATCCCTGGTTTTCCTGGTCGAGACGGGCTGTCGAAGGCCCTGTTCTGTATTTCTAGTTGCGTGGAGGAAAGTGGACTGCTCTCGGTGGGGCTTTCCTGGGATGCCGAGCGAGCGGCTGTTGTTCCCTTAGACCATGGGAAAAAGAGGAGGATTTTCATTAAGAACGGAACTTCTAGCTCGTGTTCTATTCCACCGGTGCCTAGCAGTCACGATCACGAGGCCGGACCGAGCAGCCGCAGGGGAGAGCCGATTTCGTCTGATCCAGAGATTGAGATTTTGGCGTCTCCTATTGCCGACCGGGTCCCATAGGGAGACTTGCCGCCGCCTACCCCCTTTCCGTCGACGAGGCGAGTTTCTTCTTTCCTTCAGGCGATGACTTCCGCGGTAAGTGAAGTTCTTTTTCTCTAGTTTTGGCCCTTCTTCCCAGTCGTCGCTTACGTTTGCTGATCGTTTATCTTTTGTTTGCATACGGATGTTCTGACTAGCGTCGCTCTCACATGGAATGACTATTATGTGGGCCTCAAGGATAGCTACTTCGCTCTTCAGGAGGAGCTACGCGTGGTGAGGAGTGACATGTCCGTTTTGCAGAAGAAGAGGGATCACGACTTGTCTTACATCAAGCAGTTGGAGGCCGACATCTCTTCTTCCCGATCTGAGGTCGAGAAGCTGCGGGCGAAGTTTGGTGGTGACAAGGCGCTTGCTCAGGATGCGCTTCGTCAGCTGTCCGAACCTCAGGGGGAGATGTTCCGCCTGGAGGGGGAGATGTTCCGCCTGAAGGGGGAGCTGGGCTTCCTGAGGAGCGAAGTGGATCGGTTGTCGTCGATCGAGCGCAGCCTTGAGGAGGCCAAGGCGGTTGGAGTGACCGAGTATAAAGATTCTCTTGCTTTTGTAGAGGAGCGGTTCCAGATGGTGGAGGAGATTCGTGTTGAGGTTATGACGAAGGAGATTGAGCCTTTGATAGCGGACGAGCGCGAAGTCGCCTTTCAGAGAGGCATTCAGAAGACTCTTCGTATGATGGGGAAGAAGTTTGGATGTGACACCGCTGGCCTTGGAGTTGGGGATCTTTCAAGGGATGATTACTCAGATGTAGCCGAGGACTGATGTTGGTTATCTTCCATTTTCCTGCTTTCCGTATTGTTGTTTGTTTGTGTGCAGCGCTGCGCTGGTGTGGTTGTATTCCCTTATTATATTTATTGTACTTATTTCCTCGCGTGGTCCTGTTGTTCTGGTTGTTGATACCTGCGTAGCTTGATGGTATTTCCAAAATTTTGGATGAGTTTGCGCGAGTCTGAGCTCGCGGCTTTTACATAATAGAAAATTAGTTTGCGCGAGTCTGAGCTCGCGACTTTTTCATGATAAAAAAATAGTTTGCGCGAGTCTGAGCTCGCAGCTTTTATAATATAGAAAATTAGTTTGCGCGAGTCTGAGCTTGCGGCTTTTACATAATAAAAAATTAGTTTGCGCGAGTCTCGCGACTTTTACATAATATAGGCTTGTCCGGTGAATAGCGGGTGGATTCAAACTAGGGGCGAACGTAAGGGGGGCAGGCCCCTACGACGCCGGGACTCGACGGCGGAGGAGAAGGGCGAACCTTCAATCGACGGCGGTGTAAAGTCCCCGGGACAGGGCCCTAAAGTGGCCGGTGAATAGCTGGTGTATTCAAACCGAGGGCGAACACAAGGGGGGGGGGGGGGGGCAGGCCCCTACGACGTCGGGACTCGACGGCGGAGGAGAAGGGCGAACCTTCAATCGACAGCAGTGCAAAGTCTCCGGGGCAGGGCCCCCAAAGTGGCCGGTGAATAACTGGTGTATTCAAACCGAGGGCGAACGCAAAGGGGGCAGGCCCCTACAACGTCGGGACTCAACGGCGGAGGAGAAGGGCGAACCTTCAATCGACGGCAGTGCAAAGTCCCCGGGGCAGGGCCCAAAGTGGCCGGTGAATAGCCGGTGTATTCAAACCGGGGGCGAACGTAAGGGGGCAGGCCCTTACGATGTCGGGACTCGACAGCGGAGGAGAAGGGCGAACCTTCAATCGACGGCGGTGCAAAGTGCCCGAGGCAGGGCCCCAAATGGGTTCCTGCAGTAGAATAGTTTATGACATGCAAAACATAATTAGAAAATGAACATTGATACATGCGCAAGTGTAATCTTGCGGCTTCTGAGCCAAATTTTTCTGATACAAGTTTGACGAGAGAGAAGGTAACATCAAGCTCCCTTTGCGCTGTGCTTGCTCGAGCTCTTTCGGTCGCTCAGCATGGTGGGCGGCGGTGACCTGACGACCAACCCTCGGTGGCATCCTTCTGTGCTTCTTCGCGGAAAGCCTCAAGGTGTCCTAACTGGACAAGGCGTTCAATTTCTTCTTTCAACCTGGCACAATGCTCCGTACGGTGTCCTCGACCTTTGTGGAAATTGCAAAAACTGGGATTGATCTCCCCTGTGCTGGGAGAGCATTCTGGGCCAGTTGATGATTTTGTTGTTGTAGATGACGGACAGTATATGCTCGCAGGGGGGAGGGGGGGCATTTAACGGGGTGTAGATCTGGGAGCTTTGATTTGCTAGCCCTCGGGAGCGGTCTGCTTAACTCTGAAGGGGCGGTACGACTTTCTCGAGTTAATGTTGTTGTCCCTTTCTCTTGCGACACGTATACCCAAGTTGCAGTTGGTTTGCCGGTGCCGGAAGATCAGCTTTTTCTGCCGATGTGGAGGCTGCGCGGCACTCTTGCACGCCTTGCTTCTCAGAATTTGGTTTTGGTGACGGGTCGTAGTTGATCCAAGGGAGCTCGGTTGCGGCCGTGTCGAAGCCACGAATTGCATCCCTGAGGATTCTCCCTTTGTTGGCCATGCATCCAGACATGGAAACGTCGTGGTCCAGGGCGTCGAGTAGGAGGCTCCCAAATATTGCGTCATAGGGGGAGTCTGCCTCTGCGATGACGAACTGGACGTCATACTGGACTGGTTCCGAGTGCATCCCTACTTGGGCGGGGAGGGTGACGACTCCTATGGTGGGTATCATAGTTCCGTCTGGGAGCTCTGCGTCGCTGGCCCTGAGCTTGAGGTTCCCGTTTAGGAGTTTGAGCCGCACCACGGCTGCCACGAACAAGATGTTGAACGAGATGTGATGGGTTATCAACGCCCTTCTTAGCTCGCAGGCTGGATTGCCTATGCTTGCGTCTAAGGCGAAGTCCGACCATCCACGGGGACGCTCTTGGTGAAAGCTGGTGCAGATCTTCTCGTGCTGCTTGCTCCGCTCCGCTTTCCTTAGGTGGGGCGACTCGTCCGTCTCGGGCTCTTCTTCTTGGATCCTTGGCGCGCACGCTTCGTGCCATTCAACGAATAGTTGGGACAGCTCGCTGAAGTTGTGAATCGCTCCGTTTGGCAGGGATTGATATCAGCGAAGGGCGTCTCCACGCAGTGTCTCGGTGAAGATTTTGCAGCTGATTTGGTCGGGAAGTCCGAACGTCCGCACCGTTATCAAGAAGTGATTAACGTGCCTGTATGGGTCCTCTGCTCCGTGGAACTCCTTGAAGTGCAGGAGCTTTAGGCATGACGGAACTGGGTATGCCAAAATTGACTTTGACAGGGGGGATCACCTTTGCTGGTGCGTGACATCGTTCGGATCATGCCCCGCTACGAGAGGGGCCAGCTTGCTAGTTGATCCAATCTGCTGGGGCTGGATGGATGCAGCGATGAGCGCTCTTTTCGCCGGGCCTTCAGGGATCGAGGAACTGCATGCGTCGGATAGTTCGGAGGAGGTGTCCACTCCTGCTGGTTCCGTGAACTCAGGCGAAGCGGGCGCTGCGTTCAGAAATCCTTTGCTCGGCATTTGGAAATTCGATTCCCACAGACTGCGTCAAACTGTTGCGGGTCGCTCGGGTGCTCTGGTAGACCGGTCGAATTGAACCACCTTATCTCGGAAGCGAACCGAGCGCGCAAACAGTCAATTAAAGATTAGTTGAGTACACAGAGATTTTTTAAAGTGGAAAACCCGGAAAGGGTAAAAAATCACGTGGTCGGAGCTGTGCCAACCAAACTCCACTATCTTCTCAGAGCCTACAATTAGGTACTTAGAAGTCGAGCGCGACAGGCCGCCGCTCGTTACAACAATAGAGAGAGAGAGAGAGAGAGAGAGTTCCGAGAGTGACAGGCCACCTCCCGGAATACTAAGTCTTTTTCCTTCTGAGAACTGTGTGGAACAAAAGTGAGAATGCTCCGGGGAACGAAAGTGAGAATGCTGAGTCGCCTTTCGGGATGGGGGAAATCTTCAAGTCTACGAAGGAGATCTTCAAGCGCAGATGGAGAATTCCGTGAAAATCTTCAAGGAGCTCTCCCGGGTGCAGAAGGCAAGGTCCTTTGAAATGAAGCCCTGGGGCTCCTTTTATAGCTTTGGCCGGGGGTAGCCCGGTAAATTCACCGTTGTAACCACCGTAACCACCTGGCGGACGAATCATATTTTCCGGTTCGGAGCACACGGATCGCCATTTTTCGTAAATGACCATCTTGCTCCTCGGGCAGTTCGGGCAGTTTTGCTGGAGGCGAAAAAGGCGACGGGTTGTTCCTGAAATTTGAGAAGCTAGAAAGCCAAAATGTGAGCATGTCAGAAAGACAAAATGTGAGCGCGCCGGGAAGACCAAAATGTGAGCGCGTCGAAAATGTGGAAGCGTTCTGAACGTGTTCAGAAGCATTCTGAGAGCGTGTGAGCGTGGAGGTGTTCTGAGCACGCGTGGGCGCGGAAGCGTTCTGAGCACGCGTGTGCGCGGAAGCGTTCTGAGCGCGCGTGAGCGCGGAGGTGGTCTGAGCGCGCTAAGGGCGTAAGGAACATGGGAGTGTCTCGGTTGGAGTCGAAGGGGGGCGAGACTTCGGCCGATCCCTCTGCGAGCCCCCCATAAAAAGAAAAGGGGGAGACGGCTCGACCGCACCCTGTTGAGGAGAGGGGTGCGGCTTGGCCGCACCCCACGGGGGGGGGGGGGGGGGGGGGGGGGGGCTTGGCCATTCTCTCCCACTAAAGTAGTGGGGGGAGTGATTTATGGGAGTAACCGCCATCCGGTTCTCTTATAAATGAGAGCCTATGCTATCAAACACGGATCAAGTACAAAAGGTGTTGATTATTATGCATAATTTTGATTATTATGCATAAATCTGAATCTTTATGTTTTCATATTCCCGTTAGCCCACTTCGAGATAGCAAATGAATTAGAAAAAACTGGGAAACCATGGCATGGTGGATTTGTCACCAAATGTATTAGAAAAAATGCATACAATTGGGCACAAATTGGAATTTATAGAGCACTAATTGGAATTATCAACACATATCTTCATTTCATTCCATTATAATCATGAAATTTATAGAGCGGGAAGGCGACATGCGGCAATTCAGATTTGCTCATTCATAAATAAAATATTGCTGGCAAGAAATTCAAAATTCTACCAACATAGTACCTTAGTTGCCTATTTAAAAATTCAAAATAACAACATAGTACTCTTAAGGAAAGAGATGTACACACATAAGGTGAGAATTTGAGAATAAATGTATGAACATATATGTGTTGAAGGGAGCCTAAACAACTTTAATTTTCAAAGTTTCTACGGAGTCACAGCCAATATAAACTTGAGAAAATTTGAGAAAATAAACTGGAAGTTACAGCCAGTATAAACTTGAGAAAATTTTGTTAACATAAGCAGACAACAACTAATCACGTAGGAGTAAAATCAGAAGTAAAAGGTACATTTTAATGAATCTAAATGGGAAAGAAAACATGTAATCACAGGAATGGTGTAAAATCCTATAAAAATGGAGTAAAAATTAGACTGATTAAATCAAAAACTACACTATAGCTAAGGCCACACCCCGGGGGGGTGCGGCTTGGCCGCACCCCAAGGGGGTGCGGTCCGGCCGCACCCCGCATGGGGTGCGGCATAGCCGCAACCCAAGGGTTGCGGCTCGACCGCACCCCATGGGGGTGCGGTTACGCACGTCCCCCGGCCCACCGACGGGAGGGGACGGCGTCGTCGTGCGCGTTGCGGTTGCGGATGGCGCGTTTTGCGCGCGTTTTCAAATTAGCGGATGGCAGCGGGAATGACGGTGCCGGCTTTGCTCTCCCATTCTCTCCCACTAAAGTAGTGGGGGGAGTGATTTATGGGAGTAACCGCCATCCGGTTCTCTTATAAATGAGAGCCTATGCTATGAATCCTCGTCAGCATTAGTATATTTTCCAATTAGTTTGATTTTTTAGCATTGTTTTAAAATTAAAATGATCTCTGCCCTTCCATCAGATGCATCATTTCGCAGACAAATGCGGCACTAAAAATAGGTTCTAATATTAATGTAACTTGACGTGTGGATAAGGGTTTCATGCGACGGTTTCATGCCTTCAGAAAAGAGGTCAATTGAGACTCGTGAATTTTATTCGTAAGTTTGATTGTCTGTGTACAGTTTTTTCTTGTGCGGCAACGTGATGCCTGGTAACGTAGATTTGAAAAGTGTTGATCGCTGAGCGCCAACAATGCACGGACAAGGCTTACAGACTACCAAGCTTGGTTGTTTTCAAGTTTCTTCGTGATGACAATTAGGTACGACCTGAGGAAAATTCGTATGTTCCATGTGCTCGGCTAATTGACTACCATTCCTTTAGCCTATAGGGAATAAGAACTGGTGGCTGTCCACCTCCATCCTCTCACTATTGCACAGGGCCAATTTGTAAATATTATTAAATTAAAATAAAAGGATAATTTACCGGGACCTTCCCTGTATGTTTGCAAAATTTCAGGTTGCAGCCTTCTATCTTTTGAAATTACAAAAACCTCCCCTATAAGTTTATATTTCATAACATACATGCACAAAAATAACCCCCTAGAGATTTCCTTCATGGGCATATTTTTGACTAGTTGTGCGTGCATGTTATAAAATATAAACTTAAATGAGAGATTTTTGTAATTTATGCTAACTCTTAGAAAAGGTTCGAGAAATTAATAGTAAAATAAAACAAAAATATCAATGCAAATGAAGAGTTGCAATGTGATATCATTTTAGAGGTCTGGGGCGCATGGGCGCAAACAAACCGAATACAAGTGAGCCAACTAATGGCCGTGCTCGTGCTAGATTCATTATGCTTTAACACAAACAATTGCACAAACTCGTCTTGTTTTCAAGTTTGTGCCGAATTAAATCCAATGTTACCAAACTAATTAGTATGAGTTGTTATTAAACATCCTGCATTCTTTTGTTGGTTGCAGTGGGCGACAGACCGTATACAATCTTAGAAATTATTGGGTTAGTCGTACTACCGCTGAGTTGCCCTAATATAATATTTTTCTTTCCTGGGAATTCTACTGTCGCTAACAAAAAACACCGTGGTATGTGCACTAGTAAACTATTTTTCTTTTTGCAACAAGCTGAACAATAGCGAATGGGCTATGTTTATGTCCGTCTTGAGACCCTAAATATCATGTTCTATTTGATTCATTAACTAACGAACAAGCTGAGCACAAGTTGCTTAACAGGCCAGAGATCCGTTCGCGGACGAGCGAAACGAAACCGCACCGGGAGGTGAAAAGCAAAGTCAGGACCAGATTTTATATGTAGATAAAAGATAAGGATAAGGAAAAGGAGGGAAAGTCTAAAGAAGAGAATCAGATGCTTCAACTCATGGGCCACTCACCTTGTTGAAAGCGCCATCATGATGAACAGTAGAGGAAGATTTTTTTTTGTCAAGTGATGGCAATGGAAAGTATCATCCCTGTAAGCCTCTTATTATGAAGATCATCACCTGGTTCACAAACTAAATAAAGAAACAAGGAATTTTCTACAGACAGCACTGTAATGTAATCCAGCAAAAAATCTACTCAACTGGTATAATAAGCTCGATTTGATGTGACGTGTTAGAAGTTATGCATACAACCTAAAATTAATTGATAGTAGGTAGAGTGGCTTGGGATCTATATTGATGCACAAGGCTACACAAGTTTCTCAATGTGGGACTGTACACGCCTCTTCAAGTGTACGGTATTTGGCCTCTAACATTTGGACTTTTTTTTTATTCGGTGATGTGAGAGTGGGCTGTTAGGCCTAATCTGCTCGAATACCATGTAAGAATCTATGCATTTAATCTAAAATCAGTTAGTTATAAGTAGAGGGAAGGATATATATTAAGTGCACAAGGCTACATGTATTTCTCGATGTGAGATTATATTCTCAATGCACTCCTTCATGTGTAAGGTCCTTGTCCTTTAACATGGTGGTCCCGGAGGCCTAATAAGCTTAGATACCATTCTAGAACCAATGCCTTTAGCTTTGAACTAGACTCAGTTTGGGGGAACTTATTTTCAACGGTCAAGCGGTCACGGCCGCATGAACCATACCTTAATTAAGGTCCGGTTCATACGGTCGTGACCGCTTGACCGGTGAAAATAAGTCCCCCAAAACGGAGCCCTAATTACTTGTAGATGGAGGAGCTCACGATATATATATATATATATATAAATATACTAGCATCTTCGAACGGGCTACGCCCGTTCTCGATGCGTCGCTGCGGGCTTCGCCCGTAACCAAGCGGGCTTCGCCCGCTTGGCATTCAAGCGGGCTGCGCCCGCATTCAGGCGGGCTGCGCCCGCATTCAGGCGAGCTGCGCCCGCACTTGTCGTGGGCATTGTCATTGGTCGTGGGAGGTGATATTGGTCGTGGGTGCGACATTTGTCGTGGGGGCGACATTCGTCATAGGGGCGACATTCGTCATAGGGGCAACATTCGTCGTGGGGGCGTCATTCGTCGTGCCTTCAAATTTTAACACACAGACCTTAGACTAAATATCAGTAATAAGTAACCAAATTTTTGATGTTACGTGCATTCAAAGAACCTATCAGATCTAGGTTAAAGAAAGCCCACAGAACTACAGAAGAAGAGTCGGATAGATAGATATGAAAGCAAAAAAGAAGAGCTGGATAGAAGACCCGTTGAAATAGAGGCCAAGGAGAGGGGAACCATATGATTATTCATTTCTTCCCATATTGCAGAATTAAGCCTCTATGTATAGGGTAGACTGCTGCTCAAAAAGTACCAGTTAAAATGATTACTGGAAGAACCATTAAAATTGACAATACAAAGGGAAGGCTCCAACCACCTAACTGAATTAAAATTATTTATCAAGCATTATATTTTAAGTGATCTCATGCATCTATTAGTTATCAAACACGGATCAAGTACAAAAGGTGTTGATTATTATGCATAATTTTGATTATTATGCATAAATCTGAATCTTTATGTTTTCATATTCCCGTTAGCCCACTTCGAGATAGCAAATGAATTAGAAAAAACTGGGAAACCATGGCATGGTGGATTTGTCACCAAATGTATTAGAAAAAATGCATACAATTGGGCACAAATTGGAATTTATAGAGCACTAATTGGAATTATCAACACATATCTTCATTTCATTCCATTATAATCATGAAATTTATAGAGCGGGAAGGCGACATGCGGCAATTCAGATTTGCTCATTCATAAATAAAATATTGCTGGCAAGAAATTCAAAATTCTACCAACATAGTACCTTAGTTGCCTATTTAAAAATTCAAAATAACAACATAGTACTCTTAAGGAAAGAGATGTACACACATAAGGTGAGAATTTGAGAATAAATGTATGAACATATATGTGTTGAAGGGAGCCTAAACAACTTTAATTTTCAAAGTTTCTACGGAGTCACAGCCAATATAAACTTGAGAAAATTTGAGAAAATAAACTGGAAGTTACAGCCAGTATAAACTTGAGAAAATTTTGTTAACATAAGCAGACAACAACTAATCACGTAGGAGTAAAATCAGAAGTAAAAGGTACATTTTAATGAATCTAAATGGGAAAGAAAACATGTAATCACAGGAATGGTGTAAAATCCTATAAAAATGGAGTAAAAATTAGACTGATTAAATCAAAAACTACACTATAGCTAAGGCATGTCCCTTGGGTATTTCATCGAACAGCTCGTGAGCATGTGGCAAAAAATATTACAGGAGCATAAGCTTGAAGATATTGAAAATAGGGAAAAAAAATCTTGAGCACAGATAGTAAAAAAATATTTCTCCGCCATAGAAAGTAGAAAAAAGAATATTTCTTCAGCATAGAATTGAAAGTAAAAACGGGGTACCAGTTATAAGTTGTCTTACCTAGTGTCTCTTTGGCCCGTCGCTAGACATTTTTCCATTTTTCCAATAAAAAAGGCTCACCTGCAGATCAACTTCAATGTGTAGATGGAGATATTCATAAAAAAGGCTCAGAAGAAATGGTGTTAATCGAAGATATTTTTAGAAAGGAGGATGAACCTATTTAGCTTGTGAGAAAACCAGGGACCAAACTGGAGCAATGGAAGATTTAGAGTTTAAAAATGGTTAGCTAAGAAAGTTAGTGCAGGAACCTAGCGTAGAACCTGGAGGAAGCAAGCTGTGATACTTTGCGAGAACTTTGGGCTGCGTCGGCAGGATGAGGGCTTCATCGGGCGAGGGCTTCATCGGGCGAGGGCTTCTGCGGCGTAATCTACTCCAATTTGAAAGTCACGGAAGCTCTGGCGTGGAGGAGGGGGAAAATAGGATCGAGAGCTAGAATGGGAGAGGAAGGCGTGCGTGTTGAGGAGGCATGGAGCGATGCCCTAGCAGAGCCTCGCTAAGCTGGAGAGATTGTGTTCCTCGAAGAGATCGTGGTCCGCAAGAATATGAGCTCTGCCGCTGATGGATTAGACAGTACGAAGGAAGCTTTTGCTTTCGGCGGAATAGATGGGTGAGGGCAGTTAAGGATCCATGGCGTTTTTATTTAGGATCATCCGTGGCTTTGGCCTAAATGGATTAGTGACCGTTGATTAAAAAATGATCGTGCGGCTATTATTGAATATGTGGTGTGCTTGCAGAATCCTTGGGCTTTTGCTTATGTGGAGGATCCGTGGCCTTTGATTAACGGACGATCATGCGGCTAATATTAAAAGTATGGTGTGCTCCCAATATGTATATTCATTTATATAATAAAGATATATATATAATATATATAAGTGCAAAATGTTACACAAGTTTCTTAATATGGGATTATATTCTCTAACACATTGCCCTGCCTATAAGGTTTTCGGCCTATAACATGTAGATACTTTTCAACTGGGTGATGAGAGTGAGCCGTTGGGTCTAGCCTGCTTTGATACAATGGTAGAACCTATGCGTTCAATCTAAAACCAATTAATTGTTCGTGGAGGGGCTTATACTCGATATTCAGTGCGCAAGGCTACATGAGTTCCTCGATGTGGGATTCTATTCTTAGCATTATGTTTGAAACCATTAACAACTTACTGCATCAAATAACAGTGAGAAACGCATATTTTGCCTAGATTCTAGTGCAGAAGTAGACAATCATAATGAAAAAATTGCTCTCTACAACACGGTTTGTGGTTTCCCTCATTGCCTTGAATATATAGGAGGAAGTGGCAAGATTTTCAAAAGCTAGAATATTACATAATGTTAGCGAGCAATAACAAAGACATAATCGAAGTTGGATGAGATACACTAAAGGTCCAATGAAAATGTTCAACCCAAAATATATTTCGCTTGTTGGATGTGAGACTAATAACTCATGATCTCACGTGCATTAAAAATCTCCGACTCAAACTGAAGCTTTTCAACATTAGCACGTATCATGCATCAAGTCCGCATCCAACCATGTGGTGCCATCATAGTAGTTCCTACCCATGAAGTTTGCTCAACCATGGTGGTAGGCAGTCAAGACCCATAAAAGCCACAACTCTCTACCATTTGTTATGGGGGGAAATAGTTAGACAAGATAAATCAGTGTTTGAACTCATATTCAGCCCAAAAGTGTAGCCATATGGTATTTCTACGCCAGCATATGTTTAGGCAATCCAATGTGAGACTAGACAATGATCTCACTTGCATCAACATATTAGTCTTTATTACATCTAGTCATGAGATTTAGTAGGTAAAATAAGATAGATTGTTAGAGAATACAGCAGCCAGGTAATACTCATTGCCCTAAATCATAAGAAACTGACAGACTGCTTACATATACATTAATCATTATTGGAAGACCATGAGGACTTTTAAATTTATTACCGGGGTCGTTTTCCGGGACCTTCCATCAATGTCTGCAAAAATTACAGATTCCACCCCTCTATTTTTTGAAATTACAAATACTTCTCATGTAAGTTTACATTTCATAACATACAGGCACAAAAATAACCCCCAAGGAAATCTCCAGGGGGTATTTTATGCATGCATGTTATGAAATCTAAACTTACAGAGAAGGTATTTATAATTTCAAAATATAGAGGGGTGCAACCTGTAATTATGCTAGCTCTCACGGGAGGTTTGAGTAATTAGTAGCTTATTACTATCAAAAAATATAAAGCTATAAAGTGGAAGGAAGTTTTTGAGAATATCGTCCCACAGGGAACCTGCGTCCCTCTACCTATGACCAAATAATTTTTCGGGTTGGATACATAGTGACGTAGGATAAAGTGAACGCCGCGGAGGGAACCCTAGCAAATGTATGCACATGTAGTGGTGTGGGGATTTCTATATGGATGCAATGACGTGCAATATTCCAACATTTGTTTGCAATGATTTTTGGTTTATGGTCATGCACGATTAAGATTAAGCCTTAGGTAACATAAACAAGTTCAAATTAAGAAGTAAAGTAGGAATGCTTTAATTAAGTACGCGGCGAATACACCCTTCAAGTAGTGTATGAATTTAGGAAAACTTGTACAAAGTGTAATCCCTAGAGAGTATAATTCCAACAAAATATTTAATATCAAGTATAAGAACATAAGCTAGGTGGTGCAGCGTCTGAGGAGGTTGCTGCTATCGTAGAGGTGCAGCGTTGTGAGGGCATAGAGAACATAAGCTAGGTGGGCAGTTGTATACTGGTAGAATGCACCAAGTAGCAGGCAGCTGGCAGCTGGCAGCAGCAGCAGCAGCACATACGACTATTCTAACCCCTCCTACGATAAGTGTAAACCCAAACGGGTTCTGATACGGGTCGGCCCACCCGTGAACTATGGTCCGCATCACATAGGTTCTAATATAATAGGCTAAGCTCAATGGCTAACTCCTACGTCACCCAAAAAAACAATTCTTATGTTAGAGGTCAAAAACCATAAACATTAGGGGACGTGTTGAGAATATAGTCTTGACATCGGAACGTGTTGAGAATATAGTCTTGACATCGGAATATAGATCCTGAGCATCTCCATCTACAACAATCGATTTTTGGTTGGATGCTCAAATTCTAAAAAGAAGTAAATGCTTCCATAACAGTAATCAGTTTTTTTTTTGAATTATTAATTATAGCAGCAATCAGTAGTCAAAAATTTAAAACTATCTAAGCGCCCCACCACCATCACATCTTCTGCAACAAAAAGCAGAAGGTAAGAATCATTAAACGAGGCAAAATGGAATTACTTGCTGATTGCCATATTCCACTCTTCCTTTCTGACGGACTCCATAGAATATGCATATGAAGCAGATATTTACTTTCTGAAAACCATTAACTTTGATGTGCCATGGTCAACAGAATCTTCAAATCCTGTCCCACTTAGTTTAAAGTTTAGAGCTAAAACTTCATGGAGGAGAATATATGCCAATCCCAATATCTTATTCTGTAAAGAATATATGAAAGGAATCAGAAAGCATCCAGAATAAACACACAAAGCAATCTATTAAAATCTATGTCTCGAACCTAGAATCAATCGGTCGTAGGCGTCATGACCTATATTAAGTATGCTCGAAAATGTCAAAATATTATGTGTTTTGCAAGGGTAATGGGGAGAAAGACATGTGAAAGAAAAAATATTTAATGATAAGTGGTGAGATTCATTTGATTAGTACTTTTATGCATGACTCCTATTTAGGATCTGATACATTTTTGTGGCACATAAATCTAGTTTTCATTTAATATATGATATGTGAGATATAATGATGAAAGAAATGACGACGACGTGAATGTCGCACATGTTTTCATATTAATTTATACTTATAATTAAAATTTTCACAAACGTATCATTGTATCCTTAGTTTTTTGAAAATCACATTTCTCGTATCTGCATCGTATCATGTATTCCATCCCCATGCCCACACAATATATTCTCAGCATACGTCCTCAAGTTTAGGGTGTTCGGCATCTAAAATGTGAATTTCTTTTTTCTAATTGGGTAATGGGAATGAGTCGTTGAACCTAGCCTCCCTCACATATATTAGAACTTATTCCTCTAACCTAAAACTAATAAGTTAAAGATAAAGGGACTCATGATCTATCTTATGTGCACAAAGCTACAAGAGTTTCTCGAATTAGGACTATATTCTCAACATATTCTTTCACGTGTTTTTGGCCTACAAATTTCTTTTTTAACTTTTTTTAGCGTGTCGGACCTAGGCATGTTTGACACCATATGCTTCCACCCTTCAATTGGTTTTACATGGACAGACTCATCTATAATAAGTGCACAAGGCTATGAAAACTTCCTAATGTGAAACGGGCACTCATGTACTGAACCCAAGAGTTTCAAATAGCTGCAAGCTATTAAAAAACTTCAGCAATTATATAAAAAAAATCAGATAACCAGAGATCATCAATTAATTTCCTAGCACAGCATAAGATTACTTCATTTTCTATAGGCATATATTTATTAAGGAGCATACTACTATGCATCTAACTTCTTTCATTAGTGAAATTTGTGGTTCAAAAAGCGGAGAATTGATAAAAGTTGCAAAGTAGGGTCCACAGTTTACTGAAGCAATAAGCACAATATCTTCCATGAATTGCTATGAAGATTAGACTGATGTACTTTATTCTTAGAGTTGTATTATCAATTTTATTTATAAGGAGAATCTGATAGTCTTTGTTGTCACCATGAGAAGGGACTGAAGAGGTCACGCCCCTCAAGGAAGCAAAGCTGGATATAAAATTCCTAGACCCTAGCTTTCCAGAGGAAGGCAGGCAATAAAAGAAGCAAAAAGAATTGCATCCTTCACATGGATAAGAAGACAGTAAGTAGGGCTAAAAGGGCAGAAATAGAGGTAAGAAATCAAAATTTAATTATAGGCACTATATGATCTAAGGAATTAGTACCATTACCTTGACGAGCCTTCCTCTATAGATGTATATTTCAGGTAATTCTGATAACTTTCACTCTAGATCAGCATACCCTCAAGGAAAGCCATTATTTCTGCAAAGAGTGAATGTTCTAGGAGATTCAGGACTAGTCCCCTCAAGTGATGCTAAGCCCAGGTTGAAGTGGACTCCAGAACTTCATGACCGTTTCGTTGAAGCGGTGAACCAACTTGGAGGAGAAGAGAGTAAGTGGAAGTAGAAATCAAGGATGCATTCAGCAGAATAAGCCAGCCTTACCTACTGAGGCTACGCTTGAGAGAGTGGGGGTATCTTGAAACTAAGTGGTGGGAAACAGTAGTAGTATTTTGCTAGCTGCGGTCGTAAATGCCGTGGTTCCAAAATGAACTTTTGAGCCGAATCATTCCGTTTGGCTTGCGCAATAGAGGCCTTGAATTCCCCATCCCCAAAAGGCTGTTTGGGGCCTGAAACACTGTCCGGGACGAGAAAAACATTGGCGTGTTCCCGCGGCTTCTTTTCCAACTATTGTTTCACACTGCCACCACTTTCCTACAAAAAGCCTAAATCTTCATCTGCATAAAAAGGAAAATTAGCTCACGCAGGCTTCTTGATCATGCAGAGGCTACTCCTAAAACTGTCCTGAAAATCATGGGCATTCCTGGTTTAACCTTGTACCACCTCAAAAGTCATCTTCAGGTAAGACAATATTCATAAGTTAGTAATTCGCCTGATTCCATAAGGGTGACTAGCCAGGTCTTTTGATTTTGCAGAAGTATAGGCTCAGTAAAAACTTACAATCTCAAGCTAATAGCGGGACAAAAAATATTGGTAAGAGGACACTCCTGAACCTTATCCTGAAGTAGAAAAGTTTTTTCATAAAACCAGTAAATCCAGGTTTTGCAGCTCCATGGGAGCGGAGGCTTGAAGTACATGGGTTGCGGCCAGGAAGCAATCCAGAACTGGGCTTTCAGACAAATGAGTCAGTTTCAATTCAAATATCCTATAAATACTTCTGATTTCGAACTTCTACACTCACACCATTTTTTTTTCAAAATTCAGAACCATGCAAACAAGCGAGTCACTGCTGATGCAGATCGAAGTGCAAAGGATGTTGAATGAACAACTTGAGGTATGGCTCCTCAAAGCATAAAAAAGTTGATAGAATATGTTCATGGTTGCCCGAAGCATTTAATTTCTATAGAAATTTGGGCCTTATTTGGAAGAACAGTGGGAGAGCAGGGGCGGTTGTGAACGCAGTTATGAAAAATACAAGTAATAATTGGGTACACATGATCACAAACGTTATTTTCCCAAAAAGTAATTGTTTAGGGCAAAAAGCTACCAGTCATGCAAGTGTGGTCAAGCTTTAGTGATCCTAAATGCCCAAAATTCAGTAAGTAGAATTCAGGCCATAAAAGCTGTAATGGAAGTTCCAAACACAAATAAATCGTCACCACTATGTTTAATATTGTTAAAGCCCAAGATTAAAAAGCTCAAAAGAGGGTCCATTGTATATTTCTCTTTCTTGTATTTAGTGCCACATCTCCAAGTGTAAATTCTTCCTCTACTCTATATAAAGAGGGGAGCTCTCATGTAATATTGAATAATTCTTGAATAATAATTATTTTAATCTCACATAGTATCATAGCGAGGACTGATTTTTTTTTGTTGCTCTCTCTCAAATTCTCCCCTCGCGTAAATTATCCCGGCTGTTGAATGGAGAAATCTTCAATAATAATAACCCAATAATTCATCTCATCTATATATGGAGAGGAATAATACAAGCAAGAGACATGCAAAATAATAAAATATGTGACAATAAACACATTGTAGCACTCCCCCTTAAATTGGTCGTGAGATGTTGATCATGCCCAACTTGTCAACTATCCCTCCAAATGTACTTCCGCTCAATCCTTTCGTGAGTATGTCAGCATGTTTTCTGTTGGAGGGAACAAAGAGTGTACACACAACATCCTTCTTATGTTCTCTTTGATGAAATGTCGGTCAACTTCAATGTGCTTGGTGCGATCATGCTGAACATGGTTGTGAGCGATGTTGATAGCAGTCTTGTTGTCACAATAAATTTTGATGGGTTCGATCATAAAGACCTAGGTCACTCATCAAGGAACGTAATCATAGGCCTTCACAGACTCCATGAGTCATGACCCTAAACTCGGCTTCTGCGCTTCATCTTGCCACAACTTGTTATTTTTTACTCCTCCAGGTAACAAGATTTCCGCCTACCAGAGAACAATATCCTAAAGTGAATCGTCGATCTTCAGTTGACCCAACCTAGTCTGCATCTGTGTAGACTACAATCTAGTATTGGGAGCAAATAAGATCATGGTTCCAGTGAGGACTTGAGATACCTAAATATTCTATGGGTAACAACCACATGGCGGGTCTTCGATGAGTGCATGAATTGACTGATATCAACCTTCTTACCAACCTCTGAATTTCAGAGATGTCTTAGTTGAAATGATGAATAATAATAATCATGATGAACAGAAACCCCTTTACTCATACATATACTTGAGTAAGGGATAATACAAAAGACGAAAGAAACCCTCACGAGAAATACTGGATAAACTTGAATTGAAGAAATAATAATAAGAAGAAACTACTTCAACTCTCCCCCTCAAGTCGGACGGAAGATATCAGTCATTTCGAGTTTATGGATGTCATCAGTAAACACATCGCATCCCAAGCTTTGGGTGAAGACATCGGTCAGTTGATCTTTAGAATGAACGAAAGGTGTGACCACATTTCCATTCTCTATGTGGTCTTTAATAAAATGTCGATCAACCTCAACATGCTTAGTCCTGTCATGTTGAACAGGGTTGTGAGCAATACTAATAGCTGTCTTGTTGTCAAGTATAAGGAGAGAGGGACATTCGATGGGAGTCCCAGATCTTGTAACACAGTACGCAGCCATAAACCTTCACAGAGACCTTGAGACATTGACCGATACTCAGCTTCAACGCTAGACCTGGCCACCACATTCTGCTTCTTGCTACGCCATATTACCAAATTTCCATTAATAAAGGTTCAGTACCCAGTTGTGAATTTTCTGGCGTCACGACTTCCAGCCCAATCAGCATCAGTGAAGACTTCAATCTTTAAGTGGTTGTTCTTGGAGAACATAAGTCCTCTCGACCAGAGGCCTTCTTTAAGTATCGTAGTACACGATAAGCAACATCCTGATGTCTAATCCTGGGAGCAAGCATATATCTACTCAAGATCCCTACATCATATGTAATGTCAGAACAAGTGTGAGATAGGTATAAGAGTCTCCCAACTAATCTCTGATAACTCGAAGCATCGGTGTGGTCACCATCACTGTCTTCATCAATCCTATGATTCTCCTCCATAGGAGTGTTAGCTGGGACATAACCGAGCATGCCAGTTTCTTTTAACAAATCCAAAACATACTTACGTTGAGAGATGAATATGCCATGATTTGATATGGCCACTTCAATTCCAAGGAAGTAACGTAATCTTCCTAAGTCCCTTACTTCGAACTCAGCAGACAAGAGCGCTTTGAGATTAGCGATTTCCTCTATGTCATCTCCGGTGATCACAATGTCATCAACATACATAATAAGTGCCATAGTTTTTTGTTCACATTTTTGGATAAACAAAGTGTGATCAGATTGTCCCTGTTTGTAGCCAAACTTGAGCATGGCTTTAAGGAACCTACCAAATCAAGCTCTGGGAGACTGCTTCAGGCCATACAACGACTTCCCTTAAGTGAAAGATAAGCCCTTCTTGTCCCTTCTTCACAAATCCAGGAGGAAATGTCATGTACACTTCTTCATCAAGCTCACCGTGCAGGAAGACATTTTTAACATCCAACTGGTGAAGATCCCAGCCCAAGAAAGCAGCACAAGATAGAAGGACACGAACGGAGTCCATCTTTGCTACATGAGAAAAGGTATTATGGTAGTCAGTCTAGGTGTATCCCCGAGCCACAAGACGAGCCTTGTAGCGCTCAATTTTACCATCCTGGTTTTGCTTAACAGAGAAAACTCACCTAGCACCAATGGCTTTCTTGTTAGGAGGAAGGGGAGAGACATCCCATGTGTGATTCTTGTCCAAGGCAGACATTTCCTCCTCTATCGCATGTACCCATACCGGAATACTCACAGCTTCCTTCCACGTCTTTGGAATAGAAATCAAGGACAAAGAAGTTATAAAGCCCTGATGAGCATGGGTAAGGTGATGATAAACAATATGGTTAGAAATAGGGTGTTGCGTACACATAGCATTACCTTTTAGCAAAGCAAAAGGGAGATGTAGGTCATCACCAGAATCTGAGTATGGGAGAACGTCAGTGACCAGTTCACCTATTTGACGACGGTGGTATATATGAGGAGGAGAGATAAGAGATGGACACATGGGAAACAGTGTAGGAGATGTAGGAGACATAGGGGTCGTAGGAGATATAGGGGATGTAGGAGATATAGGGGACGTAGGAGATATATGGGACGTAGGAGGCGCAGGAGACGTTGGAGGCATAGGAGGCGTAGGAGGAATCAGAGGGAGAGGAACAGTATAATCAGAATTAATGTCACCAATCTCCCCCTCACGAGTGTAGTGAGTCAAATCCAGGGAGTAGGATTCCTCCTCGCGGAATGTAACATCCATGGTACAAAAACACGGCGGATGGAGGATGATAACACTGATAGCCTTTCGTAGTGGCAGAATAGTCAATAAAAACACAACGGTGAGCCCGAAGGTCAAGTTTGTCACGATGAGGCTGATGTATGTGAACAAAACATACACACCCAAAAACATGGGGTGGAAGATGAGAAGTATGAACAACAGAAGTAGTGGAGAGACGGGTTAGAGGAGTAGCATAAGCTAGAACCAATGAAGGAAGACGATCGATAAGATGAGCAACACTTAGGATGACATTACCCCAATAGAATTTCGGAAGGTGCATGGCGGTGAGAAGGCACCGGGCAACATCAGAGAGATGTCGGTTTTTCCGTTCTACAATACCTTTTTGGGTAGAGGTGTAAACGGAAGTGGTTTGATGTAAAATACCATGGCTTGTGTGATAAGAACCAAATGCGCCACAATCATCATATCCCTTCCCCCCCCCCCCCCCCCATTATCACTACGGAGAACACAAATATTACCATTGAACTGAGTCTGTACCATCTTATGAAAGGCTTGAAAACACGAAAAAACTTCATTTTTTTCTTTAAAAGTTAGACCCAAGTAGTGCAGGAAAACAGTCGATAAATGTTACAAACCAACGAAAACCAGATAAAGATAAAATAAGGGAAGGCACCCAAACATCAGAATGTATAACAGCGAAAGGAGTGCTACTAGGAGCAGACAAATGCGACGATGAAAGTCTAACATGTTTAGACATCTCACAAACATCACAAGCTAAAGTTTTAATAAAGGGTAACAAAGCAGAAAACAATTTTGAAAGGTAAACAGGGGAGGGATGCCACAAACACAAATGCCAGCATCAAGCATCAGCAGCAGTAATAGCAGAGGAAGAAAGGGCATGAGACGATGTCTGAAAATCCAGGTAGTACAGGCCACCACGGTTCCTACCATGGCCAATGGTCTGCTTCGTACCAAGTTCCTAAATAACACATGAATCGGGGAAAAAGATTACAGAACAATTAAAAGATCGAGTGATATTGCTAATTGATAGTAAATTGCGAGGAGAAGATGGAACATGGAGGACAGAAGAAAGGGAAATTGAAGGAGAACAGGAAATGTGTCCTTGCCCGCAATGGGAGACAAAGTGTCATTCGCTGAGATAACCTTGTCCTTGCCTGACAAGTGGGTGTGGAAAACAAAACTAGAGGAGGATCCTGTCATATGATCGGTGGCTCCCGAGTTAATGATCCAATCAGATGAAGGTGTCGTGGCTACCGAAGGCAGCATCAGACTGTGAAGGGAGAAGACAGCCGAGAGCATACAATTCATGAGCAGTAAAATGTCTCGGAGGCTGAATAATAGGCTCTTCATAGACTTCCGTAGAGTAGGCAGCATCATGAGATCGAGAACCACCCTGTTGAGTCCCCCCTCGTCCGAATCCACGACCACGCCCAGGTGGAGTAAGGTGAGGATGGGGTTTGAAGAAGACATCCCGAGTGTGGCCCTTGTGGCCACAGTAATCACAAGTAGGAACAGTGTTGTTGGGGTTGGTACTACCCTGACCAATACTAGTAAAGGCAGAGCGATCAGGAGTTGCTATTGTGTTGAGGGATCGACAACGGTCTTCATCACCGAGAACCATACTGAATGCTTCCCGAAGAGACGGGAGAGGGGAGCGGTGAAGAATATTAGTCCGAACTCTATCTAATTCCATGTTCAGACCCATCAGGAAGACATGCCCACGAAAACGTTCTTCCTTTTTTGCAATAGAACTGCATTGACAGTACAAGCAGGGGTAAACTGGTCAAAGTAATCCAATTCCTGAGATAGAAGCTCGAACTCAGAAAAATAGGTGGACACAGTCATAGATCCCTGTCTCAACTCCAATATACGACGCGTAAGCTCGTAAATCTGGGTGGAATTACCTATTTGAGAGTAAGCTTCGCGAGCCCGAGTCGAAATCTCATGGGCAGAATCCATCAGCATATAGCTCTTGTAGACCATAGGAGACATATAATGAAGGAGCCACGAGACGACAAGGGAATTTTCAGAATCTCAATGCTTCCAAGTAGAATCATCCTTGGGGGGTTCCACCACGGTCACATCTATAATCCGAACATCTGATGACTACAAATCACATGTTGAGCAGCACGAGACCATTCAAGATAATTAGTTTCATCCAGAGGCACAATGATGATCTTCAATGAGCCAGTGTGCCCATGAGTCCGCTGAGGGTCACTCATCCGGAGCGTCACAACACTTGGCGAGGAAAGCGAATACTCGTCCATGGTGGCACAATGGAAAATACAGCCCTCCGTTCACGGGCAAGGGCTTTCCTTAATTTATTGATGCCGACCGTTCGATAGAGGAAATGATGACCTCTTGGGATGTAGCCTTCGGGACGTCGAACCACGTCGTCAGGACACCATGACCACGCTCGTCCTCAAGCTTGATAATTTGATAGCCACCTTTCCGTCGAAGTTTCCACCTTCGCCGTCGCCGCCTCTCCTCGCGCAGTCGACATCTTCGTCGGCAGCTGACGTGTCACCGCTCTCCGCGGCGATTGCCCCTCCATCATCACCTTCCGTAGTGATGCCGCCCCACCATGATCACCTTTGTCAGTCACTATGGCCGCCGTCCCACCGCCTCTACCGGCCCTTACTTCGTTGGCCCCCACTCCGTCGACCCCGACAAACCCGTTCCTGCTGCCGTCCGTCATTCCTCCGAAATCCTTGCCACTGCTGCTCACCGCAACTCCGCCGGATCCATTCCTGCCGCCGTCCCTGGCCCCTCCGGCCGTCTTACTACTGCTGCCCGCCACCACTCCGCCAGCCCCGCCGGACCCAGTCCGGCCACCGCCAACCTTTTCATCGGCGGCTTCTCGCGGATGCCCCATCCGCCGCGACCCGATAACGGGAGCTGTTCTGGTGCGAAATCAAGGAGCCAGATGCTCTGGTCTCCACGTGGAGTTCGAGCTTGAGAACAAGCTCGATTTCAAGGGCGAAGGAGATGTTATGGATCTATTATTGTAATGAGTTATTAATATAATGAGTCGAATCTGAGTCGAGTCGTAGTTAGGCTGTTAGGGTATTATATGTCTTTTAGTATTTTATGCATTTCGTTATAATTACATACATGCCATTTTGGGTCTTATATATTGACCCTTAGAGTCTTGTATGAAAGCCAAGCAATGAAAGAGTTCTAATTTCTTTGTCCCCCTTGTGAGATATTTGGTAGCTCTCTCCTCTAACGAGCAAGCCCCGCTTAGGCAGCCACGATTAAGGCTCCGTTGTATCTTCCACCACTATCATCTCCGCCTCCGGCTACCACTCCGAATAGGCCCATAACAACCTTCCTCTAGTGTTTCAATCTCCATTGCATCTCTTAGGAAGTTCCACTTCTTCAATGTGATCAACAATGAGAACAAGATCATCCAAGAGCAATGTACTCTAATAGAGAAATTCTTCATCATTCTGATGTGAAGGGAGTTTTAAAGGCGTCAATTTGAAAGGACTTTGTGATGTCATGCCATGGTAGCCCTGAAAAAGTTGGTGGCCTTTCAGAAGTTCAATAAGCTTTTGATAATTATGCCTTTACATTTACCAGTTCAGCAGCAATATATTGTACATCAACGTGAATGGGAATCAAATTTGTTTTTGAATGCGTCAAAATTGTCACCTGGGACATATAGAGGTTCTTTCCATAATGCAAGTGAAGGACTTGACGACTAGGCAGCGAATGAGTCAAAGGAGATGACTTGGAACAAAGGAAGAGGTGATCTGTTATGAACGAAGTTCTAAAAGAGAGGGAAAAGAGCGAGAAAAGCTAAAGACGGCTAGAGGAAATTAGGGTTAGGAGGAGGAAGAAGAGGAATACCTTGATAGTCAATAACATAAGAACCAAAAGAGGGGGTTCGGGTATATTAATACCGGACCCCGGACCGGCCAGCAAGGGGCCGGCCGGCCCAATGGGGCTGGCCGATTTCAGCAAGAGGGGGCTGAACCGCTTGGTTCAGCCCCGTTGTCGTCTTCGCCGTGCCTTTGCCTCCGCTTGTACTGACGCCCAAATAGACGGGCCTCGTCCGGGGGCGTAACATTCCCCTCCCCATCAAGAACCAGCTTGTCCCCAAGCTGGTAGTCGGGGTAGAGCTCCCGAAACTCCAGCAGGTCGACCCAAGTATTATGCTCGGAAGAAAGATCCTTCCACTTGACCAACAGCTCTGGACAGTACGTCGTGCCACGGCGCTTCCACTTGACCACCAAAACATCCTCAGGAATTGGGCGCAGCTCGCCCCCAGTAGCAGCTTCAGGCAACACCGAACTTGCCTGAACAGCATCGCCAATCTTCCGTTTCAGCAAGGAGACATGAAAGGTGGGGTGAATCCTCGACCCCTCTGGTAAAGATAAAGTGTAAGCGACGGGTCCGACCCGCCGAGTGATCCGGAAGGGACCATAGTAACGGGGTGCCAACTTCTGATTTGTCCGCTGGGCGACGGACAGCTGTCGATAGGGACGAAGTTTGAGAAAAACCTCATCCCCCACCTGAAACTCTCGCTCCGTCCGATGCCTATCCGCCTGAGCCTTCATCCGATCCTGAGCTGCCCGTAGATTCTCCCGCAAGGTGGCTAGCGTGCGGTCGCGATCACGGAGGGCGCGGTCAACAGCGGCCACCGCGGTGCTACCCGACTCGTAACTGCTCAGAGATGGTGGCGGTCGACCGTACACCACCTCAAATGGGGTTAACTTGCTCGCCGAGTGATAGGACGTGTTGAAGCAGTACTCAGCCCAATGTAGCCAACTCGTCCAGGTACGGGGCTCCTCCATAACGAAGCAGCGGAGATATGTCTCCACGCTCCGATTCACGACCTCCGTCTGGCCGTCCGTCTGTGGGTGGTGCGCTGTGCTGAAGCGCAAAGAAGTCCCCTGTAAGCGAAAAAGCTCCCGCCAGAAATTGCCAACAAAAGTAGGATCCCGATCCGAAATAATCGCCCGAGGGACGCCATGTAAGCGTACAATCTCCCGAACAAACAAAGTAGCCACGGACTCCCCAGTGTACGGGTGGCGCAGGGCGATGAAGTGACAGTACTTGGACAACTTGTCCACAACCACCAAAATAACCGACTTACCCTTCGAACGCGGTAGCCCGTCAATAAAATCCATGGAGACCGTATCCCAGACCTGGTGTGGAATTTCTAGGGGAGTAAGAAGCCCGGCAGGAGAAGTGGTCTCATACTTCTGCCGCTGACAAACATCACATTGGCGAACAAACGCCTGTATATCCTTCCGCATGCCCTTCCAAAACACATTAGCCCTGGCCCGCTGCAAAGTGCGGAGAACCCCAGCGTGGCCTCCCGTCGGTGTAGAATGGAACTCGTGCATCATTACCGTACGCCAAGTGGACTGAGAAGGTATGACCACCCGACCGTGGTAGTAGAGACGATCCTGCTGCAAATGATAGCCGGGGGTGGTCGCCCGGTCAGACCGCAAGTCCTCCAGAATAACGCGTAACTCAGGATCCCGCAGCACTTCCTCTTGAATCTCATCCAAAGACTCGAGCCGCGGTACTGATATGCTGGCCAACGCTCCCTCAGGCAACCTGGAAAGAGCATCCGCAACCAGATTGTCTTTCCCTTGCCGATAGACAATCTCGTAGTCGTACCCCAAGAGTTTGGTAACCCACTTCTGTTGAAGAGGGGAAGAGACCCGCTGATCCAAGAAATGCTTCAAGCTCTGATGGTCTGTCTTGATTTTAAAATGGCGGTCCAGCAGGTATGGCCTCCAGAGTGTCACCGCATGAATAATGGCCAGCATCTCCTTCTCATATGCCGAGAGGCCCAATGTCCTGGGAGCCAAGGCTTTGCTGTAGAAAGCAATCGGCCGCCCCTCCTGCATCAAGACGGCTCCCAGCCCAACTCCGGAGGCGTCCGTTTCCACGACGAACTCCTTGGTGAAATCCGGAAGTGCAAGGACCAAGGTAGTCGTCATCGCCAGCTTGAGTGCCTGAAAAGCCGCCTCTGCCTCATCGTGCCAAGAAAAGGCATCCTTTTGTAAGAGCTGTGTCAGTGGACGTGCGAGCTTCCCATAGTCACGCACGAAGCGCCTGTAGTAGCCTGTGAGGCCCAAGAAGCCCCGTAAGGCCCGAATGGTCTGGGGCTGCGGCCACGAGACCATACTAGCAATCTTCTTCGGGTCTGCCTTAACCCCTTCCGCGGAGACCAGATGGCCTAAATATTCAACTTCTTCCTGTCCAAAAGAGCACTTCGACCGTTTAGCAAATAACCGGTGTTTACGTAGGATGGAGAATACCTGGGCAACATGGTCCACGTGCTCCTCCCATGTCCGACTGTAAATCAAAATGTCATCGAAGAAAATTAACACGAAGCGACGAAGAAGCGCCCGGAAGATTTCATTCATATTGGCCTGAAAGGTGGATGGACCACCGGTCAATCCGTTGGCCATCACTAGGAACTCGTAGTGACCATCGTGGGTCCTGAAAGCCGTCTTGTGGACGTCGTCCTCCTTCATCAGAATCTGGTAGTATCCCGACCGCAGGTCCAATTTAGTATACCGGGTCGCACCCTGTAACTCATCCAACAGCTCCTCCATCAGTGGGATCGGAAACTTATCCTTCAGCGTAATACTGTTGAGGGCCCGGTAGTCAACACAGAACCTCCATGATCCATCCTTCTTCTTGACTAGGATAATAGGTGCCGAAAAGGAACTCGTGCTGGGTCGGATGATGCCAGCGTCGAGCATCTCCCGAACACTGCGCTCGATCTCTGCCTTCTGCATATGTGGATATCTGTAAGGTCGTACATTTGTCGGCTCTGCTCCAGTCTTGAGCACAATCTGATGATCGCGGAATCGTGATGGCGGAAGTGTATGCAGCTCCTGGAAGATGTCGGCATATTCTTCAACCAACGGCTGCAACTGGAGAGGTACCTCCCCTTGCCCGTGCTCGTCTGACCGCACCCCAAGAAGAACAGCCATTAGACTTCCTGTCTCTCCAAGCTGTTGTAGGCTGCGAAGACCAATTTCCTTCACGGGCGCTGATGTGATACCCTTCAAGCAAAACTGGTGCCCACCTTGCAGGAACTCCATCGTCATCTGATCCCAATCAAAAGTAACCCTCCGTAATTGTCGTAGCCACTGGACCCCCAGAACCATGTCTGACCCCCGAATGGGTAAGAGGTAGATATCTGTGCGGCCCACGTAGCCCTGCATCCGCAACTCCACTCCCCGCAGAACACCCTGGCACTGTAACTTACTGCCATCTGCTACCATGACCTGGAAGGCAGCCCCAGTATCCACTACGTGCCCCACCCGCTGAGCGACCTCCGGATGAATGAAATTGTGAGTGCTCCCGCTGTCCACCAGGATGGTCACCCGCTCCCGTCGGACCCTTCCCCCGAGCCGCATAGTGAGCGGTGGGGGGCTACACCCCTCCATGGCATGCACCGAAACACCAAGCTCCGTCAGGTCCAAGTCCCCTTCCAAATCCGGCTGCTCCTCCGAACTCAACTCGCCCTCCTCCTCCTGGTGTAGCATAAACACCTGGACCTTCTGACATTTGTGACCCGGCGTGAATTTCTCATCGCAGTTGAAACAAAGTCCCTTCTCCTTCCGTGCCTGTAACTCGCCCCACGAAAGTCGTGTCACCGTCGGTTTCCCGGCTCCCGCCGGCTCTCTCCGGGCTGGTGCCGGCGCGGCAGCAGTCCTTCCTGAGTTGCGGGTCCGTTGTCTGTTGAACCGCTCCTCGTGGATGCGGGCCAAACTAATGGCGTGGTTCAGACTTCGTGGCATGTAAGCATGAATCTCATCCCGCAAATGTTCCTTCAAGCCCGACACAAAACAGCTCTGAAGTGTCTTCTCCTCCCAGTGTACTTGGTTTGCCAGTTTCTCAAACTCAGTTCGGTATTCTGTTACCGTCCCCTTCTGTTGCAGCTTCTGCAGAGTGGCCTCTACATTCTCGTACTCCAAAGGCCCGAACCGAGCCGTAAACCCCTCCACAAAATCCGTCCATGGCACAAAATCTCTGTCTCGGAGGAACCACTGAGTCCACTGGAATGCGTCACCCTCCAGATGGAAGGACGCCAATTGTACCCACTGCGCTGCCGGAACATCCTGATAATTAAAGAATAATTCAGCCTTGTGAATCCATTCCAACGCGTCCCCTCCGTGAAAAGTTGGAAAATTCATACGCGTTAATTTCGGAGGGAGATACGCCCTTGGTGCGCCTTGTCCCCGCCATCCTTGATCATAACCCGCACCCGGGTGGACTTGATGTTGTCCGATCCACGGTGCTCCCGGTCCCATATGGCCACCGCCGTATCCACCCGGCCTAGGGTTCGGTAGGAGTCCCCCCGCACCTCCCGGAGGAAACCCCGTCGCCGCCGCCCGACCAAAAGCGGACATGTTGCCGCCGCCAACCTCGCCGAACCCTCCAGGTGGCCCACCGAAGTCGCCGTGGCCGATTCGTCCCTGTCCGACCCCGCCATAGCCGGATCGGCCCCACCCGAGATCGCCCAGGCCGCAGAAACCCCCGCCCGAGTCGCGCGCTGCTCCGACGTCGCCGCTGCCTGTTGCATCCCCGATCCCGCCCGCGCGGCTTCCGCCGGCCTCGCCCGAGCCTCCTGGCTGCTGTACCGGCCCGATCCAGGGACTACGCCCATGTCCCGTTCCTCCTTGGAGGCCCGGCGGAATTTCCGGGTGAGATCCCGAGTTATCGGACCCCGGATGCACCGATCCGCCGTTCTCATCGGCCGCCGGCCCTTTTCCTCTCAGATTTTGCACCAAGAGTGCTTTGATTTCATCCATGCGAGCGTCCATGCGTTCTTCCATTGATGTCTTCATGTGTTCCATCGAATCGGACAACCCCGCAAAATTTTCCTCTAGGGTTTCCAACCGCGAAATTTCCTCTTGCGTGCGAGTGGTAACCATGGCGGAGGAGATCCTCTGATACCAAATGTTATGAATGAAGTTCTAAAAGAGAGGGAAAAGAGCGAGAAAAGCTAAAGACGGCTAGAGGAAATTAGGGTTAGGAGGAGGAAGAAGAGGAATATCTTGATAGTCAATAACATAAGAACCAAAAGAGGGGGTCCGGGTATATTAATACCGGACCCCGGACCAGCCAGCAAGGGGTCGGCCGGCCCAATGGGGCTGAACCGAAATCGGTTCAGCCCCCTTTGGCCGATTTCAGCAAGAGGGGGCTGAACCGCTTGGTTCAGCCCCGTTGTCGCCTTCGTCGTGCCTTTGCCTCCGCTTGTACTGACGTCCAAATAGACGGGCCTCGTCCGGGGGCGTAACATGATCAGTTTAAGATGGACTGTGGTGCACTTCCACAACAACTAGAACTTCTTACATGAGTCTACGTATGTGGCACAAAAGGTTGCAGGAAGAAAATGATCAACACCACTGTCAACCGTCCACCTCCACCGTCGCCCCCCCCCCCCCCCCCCACACACACACACACCAATCGACCCGCCATTGACAAAATGGGATTCCTACACCCCGTTGAGATCATCCACCCGGCCCACCTCCACTGGGTTGAGATTCCGGTGTTCGACGACCGATTGGGGGGTGTTAATTTTGCGTCTGCGAGAAACATAGATTTGTTGTCAAAGAGCATGGCAGGTCGCCATGGAAACAAGAAAGAACGTCATTACTTGAAAAAACTTTGAGTTGGGTGCAGGAAATCTCAAAACATAAAGATAGACTTTGAAGGAAGAATTTACACCGAGTAGAGGCATCAGGTGATGTAAATTCATTTAAGGATACAATTATAAATGCAATTAGGTTTAATAATGGGATCATTGTAAGTTAGGGCATATAAAAGGAAATCTTAATTCTACTGTTTTAACTTATTGTCTTTGGTTTGTCTCTCTTCATTGTCTCCATCATCGCTATCTAGTTCCTCTTCCTCATCCCTCTTCCTCATCGGGGGGCACCAATTTTTGTTTGTCTCCACCGTCGCTATCCAAATCCTCTTCCTCACCGGAAGACAAGAATTATCCTTCATCAGAGCAGCAATTGCTAATTCATAGAAATGATACACTCAGTTGATTCCCCTTTTCAATTCAGACTACAAGCACCTCTCGGATGCGGGGGAAGGAAAAGGGCAATGGAGTGCATCGTCGAAGAGGAACTATGATCATCAAAGAAATTTGTGCAACGTCGTCAAATGAAGCTAAATGTGCAGGAGGTTCGAGGCTCATCATCAAAGAAGAAATAATTGCATAAGTTGAACAAAAATAGGAGTTAAAAGAGAAATTGATCACAACGGTTGCGATAATTGTAAAACGGTTATGACATCGGAGATAATCGCTTTATCACCAATACCAGGTAGTGGGCGCTAATCGAACGGATAACTAACGACAATTGCAAAGAACGATTGACACCTGAAAATGTCCAATCCATGTATCAGAGCACCTGAAGTGTGAGTCGATTGAACAACCAACTAGGACAGTTATAAAGCAATGACGGCCGTCGGAGTGTGTCGAGTCCACAACATTAGATTTCATGGAATTAGAAAACTCTCTTAAGCCTTATAGCAAAATTTACATATAATATCTAGATCCATTGATGATAATCACCCACAAGCAATGCATAAGACTTCTCTTATTTTTATTATCTATCATCCCATATCAATCTTTTTATGACCATTTATATCTATGCATCAGCGGCGGATTGGGAAGTAGCGGCGGCGGTACGGCTTGGTCGATCGGGGGCTCGAAGGCGCGCGGGTTGACTCGCAGAAGACGCGCACGGGGGGAGGGGGGGTGCAGCGCGGTAGGGGTTCTCCGGCGGCCGGCGGAAATGGCAGGTCGGACCAAATGATGCGAACCCGGCAGTGGAGGAGGAGGGGGATCGGCAGGAATGGGAAGAGGGAGGGGAGAGAGAGAGGGAAAGAGGGAGAGAGAGAGAGAATTAGGGTTAGGGAAAAGAGGAGGAAAAATTCATATTCATCCACGATGTCCAATATGAGTACAAGCGTTGCCCCTTATAGTAGTGGGGTGCGAATAGCGGCGCGAATAAACCGCCCCAAAATAAAAGCTGGAATAAACGTAAATGCTGAAAATAAAAGATATGATAGCGGCTAAGCCGCAATCTGCTCCATGGGCTCGGTGGGGCCATCCGTTATACGTGCCCAGAGCCTGTAGATTAGTCATGGAGGCTCGGCGTCGTGCAGCTCTGTAACACTCTATTTATCGAAGTCAAAGCCCTAAAGAATAACTCAAGGAAACTAAATTAAAACGTTCTCTAAATAAATAATTCCTAGAATAAAAATTAAAAAAAATACATATATTTCCTTGAACAAAAATATGTTAAGCAAAAAAATAATGAATCAATCAAATCACAGACGCCAAAAATATCTTATGATCAGGCAGCAGTCAAATAGTTCTATGAATTCAAAATTCAAACAGTTACAACCATTATAATTTCAGTAACATCTTAACACAGTTTTTTGGAAAGAGGACTTGTACGGCTGTATTAAAAAATTTACTGAAGTTGATGTGCTCATAAAAAAAACTATCTGCTATTACTTGTCCAATCTCCTGTTAAGGTACGACGACTAACACAACTTCCTTCTGGTTTCCTAAACAATTCCTTGATAGCAAGCTTAGTTGTGCCCTATCTTTTTAATAACTAATTCTTTAGTTAATATTGTCATAAATTTACATATCATTCACTTAGCTTCCTGTATTATTGATTGAAGACATAAATGCCAGCAACTATTGGTATATAACGTGATTCTTTTAAGAAAACGCTGATATGTATTTCCCTCTCAAGGCATAGAGTTAACTTTATCTTTGCTAAAATTAATTTCTTAAACAATAATTCCAGAAACATATTTCTAAACCTAATAACCCCTACCGTGTGGTGGGTCGTCCATGGAAGTTGTAAAGTGGTAATGCTGTCATTATCTTACTATTAGACTACACTATTATCAAAAAGAAAAAAATGCATTCCTGATTAACTACTTGTTTCATAGCACAATTAATGGAAATGGAATGTTCACTAAACATGAAATTTTCTTCTGTAGGTACAAAGGCAATTACAGCTCCGAATAGAAGCCCAGGGAAATTATCTACAGTCCGTACTAGAGAAGGCTGAAGAGGCTCTTGGAAGGCAGAACTTTATTTCCATGGAGATGGAGACTGCTAAAATGCAACTCTTTGAACAGGTCCCTAATGTGTCTACTACGTGCTTACCTGCAGAATTTCAAGGTTTTAGTGAAATACCCCATTTACCCAAGCTACACAGACAAATTACACATGTTAATGATGGTTCTGCAAGTAGCTGCTTGACATCAAGTGAAGACATCGGGAAGGGCCAAGACATGAATAATGCTAGTATGTCCTTGAGAACTTACTATGATGACCAGTTCGTACAAAAGCATCCTAGTTGTGATATAGAGATGTGTGAAAAGACTCCAACAGCAAGACCCGGAAATGTGAACAGGCAAGAGCTACTCCATTCATCACCACCAAATGAAGTGGATGGAGCAGTTTTGATAATTGAAAAGGATCCCACTTTATTTTCAATGAATACTTCAATTCAAGAACTGAAGAAAATAAAAGACAGCTTGAACGCTGCTGGGAAAAAGGAGACAGAAATAGAGTGCTCTTACCATGAAAATAGCAGCGTTTTGGCAATTCTGCAGAATAAAGGGAAGCAGTCACGAGAGTATGAATTTTCAAGGCTAGCAACACAAATAGACCTAAACATACAGGATAGTGATGAGGATTCCAGAGGGTTTAAGCAGTTTGATGTGAATTATTTCAGTTGAAATTAGAGAAATAAATAAAAAAGAAAATGCAGAGGCTGATCAGTTGGAGGACATTTGGTATAGTTATGTCCTCCCACTTTATGCTGCACTGAAGGCAAATCCATCACAGCATTGTGACTACGTTAGAGTTGGATAGAAAAAAAGGTGTCCATCTGAAGTGTACTAGGTGTATAGCTAATAAAAATATGACCATTGTAGTTGATGTTAGGATAGTAATTAAATAATTGAACATGAGATAGCTTCCAAATGGGAATAAATAACAACCATATTTTGTGAGATCATGAAAAATAAGCATTGATGCAAAATATAAAACAATACCGGATGGAAAACTGCAGGTCATTGAAAAAAGTAGCATCTATAATTCTTGAAGCATTGATGGAAATAGAAAAGACCCATGTGCTCCCACAAAGTATGGAGATTTTTTTTAGTACAAAAGTTCAAACTGGAAAAGCTCTATTTTCATGGAGTGGGCATCAGGACCAGGGTACTTCAAACTTAAAAGACATTAAAAGAGGCAGTAATAAAAGCCTTACCATTCATCTATACTGAAAGCAGTCCTCGTAGTGATTAACAGATTCATGAGATGGAGAAGACCATCTAGGGCACATTTCATGCTAAAATTGCATTAATTTATCGATAATTTTTTTGTAATCGATTTAACTTACTCTGTTAGGCGTTGTGAGAGTTTAGTGACTAGACATGTTAAACGAGGGAGGGGTAGACCAAAAAAGACTTGGAATGAAACTATAGGAAAGATATGATGTACTTAGGCATTAGTGAGGCTATGATTAAAGATAGGGCGCAATGACGACAAAGGATCCATATAGCCGACGCCACTGTGGTGGGGTAAAGGCTTAAGTGTTGTTGTTGTTGATTAACTTACTCTGATTTTTGTTACAACACATCAACCCACCCTACCCTAAAGCCTACATTGGTAAGAGCCTTATGCACTGAGTAAGCCCTTCCGCTTAAGTTGTTTTTTACTAGATTAAACACAACATAGATTTTTTTATTTGAATAGTTATGACTTGTAGACATCATCATTTATTCCCTTCTTTTAAGCATATATTAGGGGATGATAATGGGAATACTTCACATGAGAAGAGATTATATTTAATGCGAGGCTCACCTGGGAATCAATAAACCTCGCGAGCTGACGTCTAAATCGTGCATTAGGAATCAGTTCTCATCAACATGACGCGAACATACACCGTCTATTCTCTAAAAAAATGAGTAAATTTGCGACAAAAAGAAACGCCATGAGAATACTCAAAAAACGCCCGATCAAAAACAGAAAACAGGAGCAACAAGGCGACTTGCCGTGCTAACTAGTTTTATAAAGTCCCAAACATTACACATCACAAATATACAAATATTTATAAAACAATAAAACATATCACACTGCGGGCTGATTGTCGCGGAACTGCGAGGTCTGAATATGTCGGCCCTGCTACCCCAGCTCGCGAGCCATCCGGATCTCCTCGTTCTCCTTGGCCATATGCTCCTCACTCCGTCAAATATGCTCCTCACTCCGTCAAATATGCTCCTCACTCCGAGAAAGAGTGTCGATCGCACCCATACTCGCGCGAAGCCCGCGGATGTCATCCTGAAGCAAGTTATGCCTGTATTCCAGGTCGAACGCACGCCTATTCAGATCATGAATCGCATTGTATTTCAACTCGCATCCTCCAACCTCCGCTCAAACTCTTCCGTCCTTGTCATTCCACACTCCAGCGACGCGAGTTGACGATTTGGCTCGCACTCTATAAGTCGATCGACTTTAGTCTCAAAAGAAAGGTAGGTCGAGGTCAGGCGAGTTTGGAACTCGCTCAACGGGGTACCGATAGAATCAATAAAAGCAGCACCAGGAGAAGCGGCACGGCCTAAAAGAAGCTTTATTACTTAAACAATCAGCGGAAGCAAAGATTTATCGAAGACACGTACCTGGGCAAGAACCAAGAAGTTGTTGCCTCGGCTCACGGTAGGAGAATTTGGGCGAGAAGAGCCTCACTGAGGCGAACCGCGGCGATTCCACGACCTATCAGAAAGTTGACCATGGTCCTCGCGAGCTCTCAGGTCACCTCAAATTCGAGTCGTTAGGTTGGATCGCGGGGTCCTTCCCTCGAAAAGGCGATTTCCTGGAGGATCCGCCCACGAAAGTAGTGACTGCGGAGGATCACCCACCGGTCCTTGCGAAGAAAGAGGAGGCGATCGGAGCAGTCTAGGTCACAGCGACTGGAAGCTGACCAGTGGTGGGTATAAAGGACGCTGACGGCGGAGTACTCGCAGGGGGAGTCGGTATGTTGGTGGTTGTCGCTGGCAGGCAAGGGGGAGACTATTTGGATCTGGACGTGGTCGCGTCGGAGAGGCCCGACGTAGTCATAGAAGAAGGATGTGGGCGACGAGACCCCTCGCCGCCTGCAACAGATAGCGCCACGATTACAGAGATTGTTCGCCGCGAAGGATCGTCAATCCGCGGCTCGTCGGAATGCAGTCCGACGATCGGCTCGACGCAAGCAGCACCGACAGAAGGAACACACATTCCTCCCTGGCTTGGGGCTGTATAAAAGAAGATGAATTGTTAAAAGCGAACGTGTATCGCGGGATCGAAGAAGTCAGGTCATACCTTGCGAGTCGAGTTCCTCTCGAGCCCGAACAGGGAGGCCACTCAGAAGGGAGGGCACAAAGAGGCGATCAGAAGGGAGCTCGGCAGAAGATCCAAGGCCAGGGAGATCTGAGGCCTCTCGCACAGCATCAGGAATGCTTGGCTCGCTCCCATCGAAAGGCCTACCCTTCCTAGAACTTCCTTTTTCGAAGACTCGGAGGAGTCTTTCTCCACTTTTTCCTTTTCTCGGCACCGTCATAACGCCGACTAAATCCCGAAGGACGCTTCTTCATGATGCTAATTAGGCGAGCAGCCTTTGCGGCGACTTCTTTCGAGGTGATGGTCATCTCGCTAACTAACGGATAAGAGCACATTAAAAGGAGGACCCTCTCCCTTATTTATAAGCAACGGACAGCTCGCGGCTCGCTACCAAGCTAGACTAAATTTCCTTTCACAGCTCGCCGAAAAAGGGTTGAAGATTTCATTCCAAGGTATCTTCATCGAAACAAGGAGCCCAGCGGTGATCGAACGACTTCCTGGCGAGTGCCAATTTTGCTCGCCCATATGCGAGTTCGGCGACTCCCCGCCCATAGGCGAATTCCCTTGTTTATTCGCAAAAGGCGAGATCTATGTTTAGTCGCCCATAAATGATGTAGACTGAAATTAGGGTTTGAAAAATGCGATAATTTTATACGACCGATTTCAAGTTTGAAAATAAGCCGAGTGGACCAAATCAAATTTTGCGTGTGAAAACACTCTTGACGTTGACTTTCGCTAAGCCGTTAAATTTTATTCGAGGATGATTTTCCGCGCGTTTCACCGAGTTGGCCCAAAGTGAGATCCGTACAACCACAAGCAAAAACACAAGAAATAATTTATGAAATAACGGTAATTAAAATAAGTAGAACGTTCGGGGCAAGCTTATCATTGTTTTATTGGATTGCATAAAATTAACCTAATGTGAAGGAGCAAATAAGAAAGGATGGAGTTTACCCCAGCGAGCATACGCAAAACTACGGCGAGGTGAGGGCCACTTCCAACTCAGTTACACGGGGAGTGGAAGACTGTTGTCGGACCCTTCAGCGATTGTCGGACTGGAAGTCAGTGAGTCGTCGGCCACTCAAGCGGATGAGAACAGTCGCCGGAGATTAGGTTGCTGGAGAGGATTGTGTATGTCGACAGCAACAAGGCGAAGGGGCGGGAGCAGGGGACCTCTCGTCGGTGGTTCTCGAAGGGGAGGCAGCGGCGGAACTTCTGCGCGATAGGGACGGCTCACGCGACAAAGATGTCGTGGAGCGATCTGAGTGGCGCTTCGCCGGAGGTTGGCGACGATGTTGGAGCGGCGGCAGCGGCTTCGGGATGGCTTCTCCTTGCTGATATCGAACCAGGGTGTGCTTGGAGTTCACGGAGAAGGGATTTCGGCCTGGCAACTCAAAGAATCATAATTAGATTCTTTGAAATCCGCGCTCTCCTCTTTTTGTGGCAGGGGCTGGTTTTTAAAAGAGAATTAATTGGCATTATTTTCAATCCCTCCATAAATGTGTTGCCAATTATTTATATTCCAATTATTTCTTTCCAAAGTGGTTTCTGATCCTCTTTATTGGAGGGATTTTGTAAATTGAATTCCAAAGCAGTTACTTCCAAAAATAAGATATCTTTTGTTGCATTTAGATTTTTCTCCCAACTTAATTTATGCGTCCTTAAATAATTATAAGCTTGCCTCTTACGTCCTAATTACTAAAATTATCGAACCTTTTCTTCAGGGTCTCATCGGGTGGTCAAACCGATGAGCCGAAACTCAAAATACATCGATGCAAAATAAAATTAACAAAAAATAAAATAGTGAATAATAATATAATCTGTGCGTGATGATATCACACGCCCTCGGATGCGGCGATGGATGCATCAATTCCCCCAGGGTTGACAACTCGACCCCGGTGAGAATTTGCAAAAGCTGATATCATAGAGATCAGACAACGTTGTTGTTGCTAAATCGGGTGGTATGCGTGGGGACTCGACATGTGGCTCGATGCGCCTTTGAATTTGAAATGGACCCAACCTTCTTTGCAGTAGTTTTTTATATATCACCAGAGTAAGTCTCTGCTCCCTGCAATACGAAAACACGAAATCTCCCTTTGGAAAGTACAACTCACGGCGATAACGACCGACCATGAATTTATAATTTTCAAAGGTTGCTCGCAAATTATTAGCTTTAATCTTATGCAATTCTTTCAAATAGTTAATATGAGCTTGCGCATCGAATGAAATACGTTCATGGAATGGGAAGGGCGACGGTCAAATAGGTGATGATGTATAAAGAACCCATAGATAATCTCGAAAGGAAATTTATTAGGGGAGCGATCTTTAGAATTATTAAATGTGAATTATGCTTGTGAAAGTACAAGATCTCATTGCGTTGGATTTTCCCCAATTAAATGCCTAAGAAAGTTCCTCAAACTCCTATTAACGACTTTGGTCTGTCCAACGATAAGAGGATAATAAACGCTACTAAACTCGAGTTTGGATACCTTTCGTCCCCATAATGTGTTCAAAAAATAAGACATAAGATTTTCAGTATATTGTTGCAGCTCCTCAAATCCTCCTATACCCAAATGATAGTGCGGTGAAATCAATGTGTGATCTTTAAATATGAAGTCTACGTAGCGAGTTGTGCGAGATAAGTGGTCATCATACATAGTATGGGAAAAGGAGGAGATGCTAGATGGCACATCAACGTCCGATACATGTGGGATCGAACCTAGATCATGTGGAGTGAGTAGTGTATCTAGATTGTGGCTTCCCTCATGGGGTGGGGGTTCTAGCGGAAGAGATGTAAGTAGCAGTGCGGCGGAGTCAACGAAAAGTGAACTAGAAGACGTAGAGGTCCTCTCACGTGCCTTGGGAATAAGACAGTTCTTCTTGGGAAGAAGAACAATTTTGCGTCCCTTGTGCTCGAAGGAATGAGAGTTCCTCGTGCCATCGTGCATGACATGTCGATCGTACTGCCAAGATCGCCCTAATAGGATGTGACAGACATCCATGGCGGCGACATGCCATAACACACTATCTGAATACGTGTTCCCTATAGAAAACTCTACTAGGCAATAGTGGGTAACATGCATAGTCAAATGACTATTGACCCCAGATAAGTTGTAGGGTTGTTCTAACGGATGTGTCTTAAGCCCTAATGTGTTGATCATACGTTGAGAAACAAAATTTTCCATACTACCACTATCGATGATAATGGAACAAAATTGTCCCTGGATGCGTGCAGTAGTGCGGAAAATATTGTGTCTCCTACGGTCATCCTCAGTAGACTCGCTACGGGTGATCAGGCTATAACGTAAGACACATACTAAGTGTTCAGCGTGTTCGCCTTCTATTTCTATAACATCCTCTGACTCGTGCTCAGGCTCAGGGTGAGACTCATTTACGTAAACTTCATACTCTGGCTCATGTCCATCAGTAGAATCAATAATAGCGACGAAGTGGCGCCGCGGACACTCAGACGATTTGTGTCCCGGCTCCATGCACTTGAAGCATCGAAATACTCCAGTGTTGGGCTTAGCCCCAATAACCTCCTTTCCCTTGGAGGAAATAGTGGATGGGGTCGGAGTCTCAGACGTGATGGGAGGATGAGGGGAATCTGAAATCCTAGCAGAGGTGGTAGTGGTGACACTCGATGTGGATTTTTCAGTAGACCTAACTCTTGATGTCCGCTTCTGTGATGACTCTACTCTTCGTGCAGGACTTGAGATCTCTCCTAAATCCTTATAATCAAAAAGCTCTAGTTGGTCTCTAATAGAATAGCGTAGCCCGTTCAGATAACGGAATACGGTTATGCCATCATCCTCTCGGAGGTCGAGGCGAGACTGCAGAACTAGAAACTCATTGGTGTATTCATCCACCGTTAGTTTGTCTTGACGTAGGTTGTGGAACCTACGGTAGAGGGTTTGCAAATAATCCGCTGGGACGTACCGCTTTTGTAGTTGAATTTTAAACTCATCCCAAGTGGTAACCGGGGGTAATCCTAAGTTGAATCTAGACCGCTCCAACTAACCCCACCAAACCAAAACGGAGTCTGCGCACTCAACTTGCCTGGCTTGGGGCAATTGCTTCAAAGCTAGGAAACGATCTATCCTATCACACCATTCTAGACACCCTCGGGCTCTAGTCGACCCTCAAAATCGTCAACATCTAATTTGGCTCCTACATCCCATCAGGGTTGATTACGTGGCTCGTTACGTGGTTCGGGTGCGGGGTGTGTATGTTCTAGAGGTTTAGGGTTAGGGTCTACTTCTACCACTGGGGTAAGTGCTCGGTTTAGATGCATGGTGACTTCGATATTATTAACCAAGGTGCGCAATCCGATCACTACGTGCGTGACACTACCCATATTGGCGGTGAGATTTTCGACCGCTTTCATCAAATCGCTCATGCGTTGGGTCAAGTTCCCTACGCTATTTTCTAAATGATCGACTCGCTTTTCCCTTTAAAATAATTTGATTTTAAAATTTTAATTGATATATATATATGTATATATATATTTAAAAATATTTAAAATCACTTTAATTTTATTTTGTTTTAAGGAAAGGACATGAAGAAAATAAAGAGCTTGAAAAAAATATTTTGAATTTTTTATTTGCAATGATGGATTACCCGAGTGGGTAGAAAAAAAGTTTAATTTAATTTTCATTTTTATATTAAAGACGAAAACAAATTTTAGATTCAAATTTTAATTTTTTTTTTTAAGATAAATAATAAAAACGAAATTTTATAAACTTTTTTTATTTTTTAAAGAGAAAAAGAAACGGATCGATCGATTCACGGTAGGAGCGAATCGAAAACGCTCTAATACCAAACTGATGTAGACTGAAATTAGGGTTTGAAAAATGCGATAATTTTATACGACCGGTTTCAAGTTTGAAAATAGACCGAGTGGAACAAATCAAATTTTGCGTGTGAAAACATTCCTGACATTGACTTGCGCTAAGCCGTTAAATTTTATTCGAGGATGATTTTTCGCACGTTTCACCGAGTTGACCCAAAGTGAGATTTGTACAACCACAAGCAAAAACACAAGAAATAATTTATGAAATAACGGTAATTAAAATAAGTAGAACGTTTGGTGCAAGCTTATTATTATTTCATTGGATTGCATAAAATTAACCTAACGTGAAGGAGCAAATAAGAAAGGATGGAGTTTAACCCAGCGAGCATACGCAAAACTACGGCGAGGTGAGGGCTAATTTCAACTCAGTTACACAGGGAGTGGAAGACTGTTGTCGGACCCTTTAGCGATTGTCGGACTGGAAGTCGGTGAGCCCGTCGGCCACTCAAGAGAACGGGAATAGTCGCCGGAGATTAGGTTGCTGGAGAGGATTGTCGATGTCAACAGCAACCAGGCGAAGGGACGGGGGCAGGGGACATCCCATCGGTGGTTCTCGAAGGGGAGGCGGCGGCGGAACTTCTGCGCGATAGGGACGGCTCACGCGACAAAGATGTCGTGAAGCGATCCGAGTGGCGCTTTGCCGGAGGTTGGCGACGATGTTGGAGCGGCGACGGCTTCGGGATGGAGTCTCCTTGCTGATATCGAACCAGGGCGTGCTTGGAGTTCACGGAGAAGGGATTTTGGCCCGGCAACTCAGAGAATCATAATTAGATTCTCTGAAATCCGGGCTCTCCTCTTTTTTTGTGGCAGGGGCTGGTTTTTAAAAGAGAATTAATTGGCATTATTTCCAATCCCTCCATAAATGTGTTGCCAATTATTTCTATTCCAATTATTTCTTTCCAAAGTGGTTTCTGATCCTCTTTATTGGAGGGATTTTGCAATATGAATTCCAAAGCAGTTACTTCCAAAAATAAGATATCTTTTGTTGCATTTAGATTTTTCTCCCAACTTAATTTATGCGTCCTTAAATAATTATAAGCTTGCCACTTACGTCCTAATTACTAAAATTATTGGACCTTTTATTCAGGGTCTCATCGGGTGGTCAAACCGATGAGCCGGAGAACTCAAAATACATCGATGCATAAGAAAATTGAAAGAAAATAAAATAGCGAATAATAATAATATAATTTGTGCGTGATGATATCACGCGTCCTCGGATGCGGCAATGGATGCATCAATAAACGAGCCCCTCTAACGCTCGGCCTTATCACCACTTACCTAAGTGATCTCCTCTCACCCTTTGGATTTGTCTATAAATAGGACCTCAGAGGCACTAGGAATGGCACCTTGACCCCCCCCCCCCCCCCAAGTTCTCTACTCTTCAAGTTTGTGTCTTACTAGTGCCTAGCTCAACTCTTGGCTTTGGAGGGGAAGTTCTTTTCAACTTCCGGGTACGTGACGAAACCTCCTCATTGCAGCATTGGGTCGTGTTTGTAGACATCTCTCTCTTACTCTCGCATTTGACTTGTGGAGTTAGACTGCGGGATCATTAAGGCTATCCTTTCGGTCTGAACTTTTGTGAGACGATTTCCCGGTTCCAACAATTGGGACTTCAGAAAGTTGTTATATGAGTGCTACGGTACCTGAAAAAGTCTCCTGGACGTGGAATCTTATTCTCCTGGAACAAGTATTTGAAAGTTGAAGTATACACATATGTTGATTGGGCCAGGAGCCAAGATAATCGAAAATCTACCACCGAATATTTCTCCTTAGTTAGAGGGAATCTCATGATTTGGAGAAGTAAGAAATAAAATGTGGTATCAAGTCCAGTGCAGAAGTAGAATATAGAGCAATGTCACATGCGATAAGCGAGGGGCTATGACTTCAATTTATAATGTAGGTTTTGGGACGACAAGATGGAAAACTCACACGACTATATTGCAATAATATAGCGGCTATCAACATTGCTCAAAATCTCGTTCAACGTGACTGAACAAAACATGTTCAAATTGAAGACATATCATCAAAGACCATCTGGAGAAAGACAACATTTGCACTCCGTTCGTAAAATCTCAAGATAAGTTAGTAGATAGTTCTACCAAGAGCCTGACTTGTGGCACTTTCACTGATAATATCTCCAAAAGCTATGAATGATCCACATGTACTCCAATCTTGAGTTGGAGAGTAGAATTAAAGCCAATCACAAAGGCCCGGAATAAAATCCCATGTTTCCCTTAATTGTTATTAGTCTAACAACTCTAATATTGGTTTGAGTTCTCTTCCTTTTATGTATATACGGAGGTGTCATGTAATTTTTACATTTTAGATTGGAAATTATATTTTAATCTTTTTCTCAACTTAGACTTAATGGAATTTTTCAAGGGACGGAGCCTACAGCTCGGCCTTAGCTTGACAGAATTTTCTCATGTCAAGCCTGCAATTCGTCGTAGATTTGACAAAATTTTCCAGCATAACAAAGCTGAATGTTGACCCCTAATTTTGTGGAATTTTCAGTGCGAGGAAGCTCGTAGCTCGGACATCTTTTTCAGTGTACTGACTCGTGAAAACGTTACCCAGAACGAAGCATTTTGAATTTTAGTTGGTGCTCGGGCTGAATAAAAACTCTAGTTTCGCCATAGTGCATAATCCAAGATATCTTAAACAGATAGTTGAACGTATTTCAAGATATCTTAAATAGGTACCTGGTCAAGGCATTACCTATCAGACATCACACATTCTCTTGAAGCCTACTCAGATGTAGATTATGTCGACTCCATAGATGATCGGAGGCCCACCAGTGGCTATTGCACATACTTTGGTGGTAACCTCATCACCTAGAAGAGTAAGAAACAATTTGCAGTCGCTCATTCTAAAGCTGAGACTGAATATCGTTATATGGCTTTTAGCAGGATCCAAACTTACGTAGTTTAAAAATCTTCTGTGATTTTGTTGTAACATCGTACTAACCTACTACTCTCTTGTGACAACCAAGTTGTCATCCAAATAATAGAAATCTCATTTTTCATGAACGAACAAAACATATTAAAATTGATTCTCTTCATTAAGGACAAAAGTCAAACTCATAGAAATACAACATCAACATGTTCATATGATGCCTCAGATCGCAGACATTCTCACGAAACCTCTACCTCATCCACTATATCACAAATTTCTATCCAAGCTTGCCTCATATGACATGTATGCTCCAGCTTGTGAAGAAGTGTAGAAATATATTTAAGGGAGCTAGTGTTTTCTTGTAATTAATATGTAGTGTTGTATCTTCCCTTATAAGTGCCCTTGTAACTCATTCTTTTTGTCAATGAATATATGAAGCCTAATCTCTACAAACGTAAACAAGCTTGATCCAATTTATGCTTGTACCTTGCATCACATTCTCATCAACCGGTTGCGTCAGAGAATGAATGACTAAGTTTGCAATGACAGTACTATGCTTTGCACAATCAAAATTTTAAGGAGTGATGTTTATCCTCAAGAGAATAAATGATGAATGATATAGCCTTTGGTTCTATCTAAAATGCGTGATTAAAAATTGTTTGTTAAACCACCAGATAAACTTTCAAAACAAAATAACCAAAACCTTAAGCTCTCTTTCTTCCTTTTCTTTCAAACTTTTTAGAGGTTTGCTAACATGAAAGTGTAAATTTAAAAATATGTCCAAATCAAATATGTAATCATATATTGGTGTTTGGAGAAGCTGACTCTGGCATGACAGTACAGTTTTGGAACATATGCTTTATGTAACCTAGAGGGTAAGTTTGGAGTATTTAAAATTGCCTCCATTTTGAAATATTATGGTTTAAAGCACACAATCTCTCCAATAGTGAACAAAAAAAAGTATTAATTAAGCTCTCCTCATACCAGTACTTGTTGGAGTCTCTGCATTGTGCATGCACTTTCTGTATCCCATAGCCTCTATCAAGAACAACCAAATACCAAATAAAACAGTCTGCTCAATTTGGAGGATAATCACAAAACTTATGTCGAAAACTGAAAACTTCAAGAGTTAAAACGTGTATATTCTACTTTCTTGATGCAAGACTTGCACGGCTTAAAAGGGAGAGAGATCTTACTCCCCAAGTGAGAATATGTCAAAGCTGTTCTAGCACTATCAAAGGATGAACTGGAAAAATCCTTTCAACCATTTCAGTGTTAGGCCATGAAAATATCTCTGTCAGCAGGCACTAAATCATAGGAGTTAGCTTAAAGGGGTAGTGGAAGAAAAAAGTCTACATTTATCATTATCAAATATAATATGGAAAATATCCAAAGAAAACCATTTGACTATATAATAGAATTTTGTTTTTGTACATGTATACTAATATAAGGGCCCCCATATTCGGCTTAACATATGGTGTTCCTTGGAGGTTAAAGAGGACTACTTATTCAGTAATAGTGAATATGAAGCTATCTTCATTCTTAGGATTCTAAAATAACAGAAAAGATATGGTCGGACTACTTTTTAATGCGCCTGACTTTCTTTTGCCCCCAAACCTCCATTCTGCCTATTGGGCATCCGCAGGGTGAGCGAAAAATGAGAACTGTACGGCCGTTCAGGGGCGCCATCTTCTTTAATTCAGCTTCCAACTCTTTGTGATCCTGCCCCAGTTCCCATGGTCGAACACCAAATGCATCATTTCGCATGGGCTTCATAGACCTCGCACACCCTTCAGGTTCAAGCTGGATATCAAACTCTACTGCTTTTCGGAGTCCTCTACATTTCGGATTCCCGCACTTCCTGAGTTGCAGATTGATGATCTCCCAAAGCACAATACCCGTTACCATCATGAAAACAAACCCGGTGGCGTAGGCTACGTAGGTAGGGCAGACGGCCTCGCTCACAAGGTCCACGGCCACGGGGAACAGCTCGGAAGCTTCGTTGTAGATGAGCTTGAAACAGGGCACTGTTAAAACGCCGGCCGATCCGAGAACAAGAATTAGCATGAAGATGTCAAAGGCGGCTAGTGGGGACTGCTCGCAGAAAGGGTGCGAGAGAGGGTTCAATGATTTGACTCTTCTACTCCGGACATGATCTTGGTTAGAGCTCAGATTCTCCGGCGAAGCCTGTGGCAATGCAGTCTGCTGGTGATGCTCGAAAGCCCGGCAAAACTCGATCAGGTTTCGGCAATCGACCATCGCTCAAAGAAGACAGAATTCCCGTCCCGCAGCCGCTGAGCTCAAAAATCCAAACAGATGTATCAGGAACCAATGTGGAGTATAGCCCGATAAATCGATTTGAAGGAAAGAGACGTCGCTTGGAGATTCAATCCTAGAATCACAAATTATACAGGGAAAATCTGTGTAACTCAACTCGTGAGATGTATAGAACCGAACGGCAATTCGGATGCTAAGCCCTAGTCAAGGGATCATCGATCGATCGATCGCAGATCAGCGGAGGACGCGAATGGATCCGCAATTAGCCATGGGAAGACGAGGCGAGGCGGAGGACAAATTTCGAGAGAGAACCACACTCTCTTCCAACACATGTGTCAAGTGGCTAGATCTGTCTATCTATAAGAGAGAGGTGGCGGGTCGGCTGAGGACGCGAGGATCGCATACGGCTGACACGCGGCATAGTGTGGTATCACAGCAGCAGCCAGCAGGCGATCCCGATGTTTTTCTCCTGTTTTATTTTATTTTTAAATGCTGGTTTTATTTTCTCTAACGTGTGACTTGTAAAAAAAAAATCGGTCCTAACCGATCCGGTTGGGACCTGACTGGTTAGGACTGGTCCGGGACCGGTCCTGTCCGGGACCGGTCCCAGGGCCTCGGCCGGTCCCCTGTTTTTTTGCCGTTAGGCTCTTATAACCGATAAAAGACCGATTTTAACCGGTTTTTTACCGGTCCTGGTTCCGGGACCGGTCAAGGTCAAGAGCCGTTTGTAACGGCTCTCTAAATATTAAAGAGATCTTTAATATAAGAGCCGTTAGGCTCTTATATTAAAGAGTCAACGGCTCTTAATTAAAGAGCCTTAGGCTCTTTAATTAATTTTTTTTTTAATTAAATTTTTTTTATAAATACCCCCTCTCTTCCATTCTCTCTCTCTATTTCTCTCTCCACTGTTAGAAATCTTATTTATAAAATATTTATTTCATAAATGTTCTTTGGAGCCTTGTATGGTGTTTGGTGTTTGGCTATTCATATTTGATGAAAAGCTCCAAAACCAAATTGGAGGGAACCAAATAATTTGGAGTGAAAACTTTCATGAATGAAAGGATGAACTCATTAGTCCCACCTTGCTCATTTGTTTTCTAGCTAGAGGGTATATATATGTTTTCACTCATTCTTATTTGTTCAAAAGAACATAAGGAGAAACTATGAACCACACGCGCGCGCGCGCATGCACCGCACCGGACCGGACCGGATCCGGATTTGGGGAATAATTAAATTGTATTTTTTTGTACAAAATAGTTTCAGAGCTTTTACTCGGAGTTGCGTCGAATAGAAATCGGAGCTGCGTCGAATAGATTTCGATGTAGCGTTGACAAGCCCGCTGGAGTTGGAGTGGCGTCGAATGGAATTCGACGCACCCGACTTGCGTCGAATGGAATCGCGTCGAGTAGAACTCGAAGCAAGCTCCTTGCGTCGACTTGCGTCGGCATGTTCTCGACGCAACGTCGAATTGATTTCAACGCGTTCTGCCATTTTACGCGTTTTCTTAACCGCTCTTTTACGCGTGCTTCTCGCCATTATTTACGTTGGAAATATTCAACGTTTCTCTTCCCGATTATGTGTCTTCCAATTATAACCGTTAATATTTATTATGCTTTTAATATTGTCGTTTTCAAGATCCTATTTCTCCGGCGATTTACTGCCTTCGTTTTATATATATTCACGTTCTTCTCAGAAAGTGGCATACGCTCTTCTGCTCTCTCTGTTTTGTGACGATCTTCTACGTGATTCTTTTCTTTACATTTGCTTCATCAAGTGGGAGTTCGGGTGCTCTGTGCTTCTTCGGTGTCGCGCACATCAGAGCTTTCGGAATCTAGCTGGGTGTTGTACCTTGGAGGAGTGAGCATCGGTGAAAGCCCTGCCGGAGGGTGGTGCAACTTCTTTAGGGCAGTGATCGCACGCCTTACCCAGGCTCGATTCTAAACTATAGATTACTCTCTTATTTATTTCTCACCCCTTCTTGCAATCTTATTATTGCTGCTCTGAAAAGTTTTTATACAGAAAATTATATTATTTTGTATATTAAGATAGGAATATAGAATAATATTCCAACATCGACTTCTCTATTTCTCTCTCTCTCTCTCTTTCAAATTTATTAAATGACGTCTTCTTCATCCCAGTCGGCGTCCTCCTCCGCGTCTGCCGATATTGAGATAGTGGAGCACCGTCACAAAGCGGCAATATGAGAGACATTTGATAAAGTGCGGGTTGATGGCGAAATGAAGGCGAAGTGCAAACTTTGCGGGAAGCTAATGGCCGTCGGCAGCAACACAACGCTCGTCCGACATGAGAAATCTTGCATTTCAAAGCAAGCCCCGGAGTCTACCCAAGCCCAAATTTCGACGACCGGGCACATTTGGACGTACGACCAAGCTCGACAACGAGAGCGACAAATGGAGAATGTCATCAAAAAAGGACTCTCATTTAACCACTACGACGATGAAGAAATGACGTCTTACATTCACGACGTACTCCAGCCTAAATATCATCAGGTAAGTCGTTTTACAACTAGACGCGATGCTTTAGCGGCTTACTTACAATCTAAGGAATTTTTAAAAAATTATTTTGAAACATTCGACGGTCGCGTTAGCTTAACGAGCGATGTTTGGACTAGCGGTATAAATAACGGTCTTTCTTATATTTGCATAACTTGTCACTGGGTCGATCCAGATAGTTGGGAATTAAATAAACGTATAATTTGTTTTGAAGGATTTGAGTATTCGCACACCGGTAAAAATATTTATCAGGTTATTATTAAAACTATTAGAGAATTTAAAACAAAAGAAAAAATTATAAGTATTTCTTTCGATAACGCTTCAAATAATGGGATGACCGTCAAATATTTATTATCAGATTTGCAACCAATGTTTGACGGAATATTTTTTCATACGCGTTGTGTATGTCACTTTTTAAATTTAATTGTGCAAGATAGTTTACAATTTATGAACGAATACGTTAGTAAAATACGCATTATGTTAAGAGTTATTTATAATTCGAAACGAAGAAAACAAGATTTCAAAAAATTTGTTATTTGTCAAGGTAAAAAATTTTTAGGACCATCGTATGATATGCCTATACGATGGAACTCGACGTATAAAATGTTAAAGCGCGCTTTTTCACAAAAAACGTTACTAATAGAATTTTATAATAGTGTCGAAGCACATGATTTAGGCCCGTCGGACTGGGCCGTGCTCGAAGATTATGTAAATTTATTAGAAAGTTTTTATCGAGCAACAACTATTTTATCCGGAGTTTGCTATCCTACTAGCTCATTAGTTCTTGAAATTTTTTTTATTAATTTCTGAAACGTTTAAAAATTACAAAACGAACGAAATGTGGTGTCCGTTAATATTAATAATGGAGGAAAAGTTTTTAAAATATTTCAAAGATATGCCTCCTATATTTTCTTGCGCCGCGGCTTTGAACCCTTTAATGGGCGTAGACGGCGTTGAAAATTTTATAGAAGAAATTAATCGGAATTTAGATTTAGACGAATCCTCTAGTATTTTTGTTAATGTTAGTGTTTCAATATTTATTTCTGAATTTACTCGTCTTTATAATTATTATGATCAAATGTACGGATCACGGCCACGCGTATAATCCACCCAACCTAAAACAAAAGATACTTTAAAAAATAAACTTTTAGAATTAGCTTCTAGGAAAAAACAAAGAACATCAAGTACTTTAAACGAATTAGGTTTATATAGCAAAACACAATTTCAAGATTATATGACTGAAAACAAAATTAAAAATTTTGATATTTTAAATTGGTGGAAATCTAAAACTAATGTGTATCCTATTTTGGCCTTAATGCCCCGTGATTTACTAACAATCCAAGCTAATACGGTAGCTTCGGAGTCTGCATTTTCTTTGACTGGCAGGATTCTGAATGAGCGAAGAAGTCGTTTGACTGAAGAATCTTTGGAGATTTGCATTTGCTACAAGGATCATTTGGATGCTCTGATGAGGAGGCAACATGTTTTGTCCATTGAAGATAGCGAGTCTGAAGTGGAAGACGAGCTGAATAATTTAAATTTGGGCAGCGCCGCAGAATAAACAAGTTGTATTTTTCGTTAATTCAATGTAATTTCATTTTATTTTAAATGTAATTTTCATTTTATTTTATTGAACGTAATGTTATTTAATTTTTTTTAAATGTATTGTAAATAATTTTGTAATTTGTAATTTTGCTTAATTTTTAATAAAAATCAAATTTTATTTCATTTTGAGTTTTATTTAACTTTATTTTGTAATTTGTATGCACATTAGTTTTATATCCCAAAAAATTTAATTTACTTTATATAATTATAATTATATATTTTATTTTATTTTAATAAAAAGATCGGTCCGGGACCGGTTAGGACCGGTCCTCCGGTCCCAGCCGTGTTGAAATTGTTGAAGTGAAGTGGAAAAGAGTCCAGCCGGTCTGAAGGCTGGAGACCGCAGAGACCGCGCGGTCTGCGCTGGTGCTCTGTCGGTTTGGTTCTGGCGATCCCGTGTAATCGGCCAGCTTGCTTCTTTGGTTTGGTCGCTGGTTCTGGCGACCTGTAGCAGGTTGTTTCCGGTCTTGTTCTAGTCGGTCTGTTCTTGGTTGACCGCTGTGACCGGGCGGCCTGGTTGTGCTGTTCTGGCGACTTGATTCAAGTCAGCCAGTTGCTTCTCTGTGTTGGCGATCTCAGGAAGGGTGATCGCTGTGTCCGCACGGCTTGTGCGTGACTTGCTGCTGACTTCGGTCTTGGACTAAATTTTGTTCAAGTGCTGTGTTCGCGCGGTCTGGTTTTTGAGACCGTTCGCGAGCTGATGGGTGGTGACTGTATCCCGGTTTGTGCGGTGACGACATCCGTCCACCCGCCTATAAATAGGGGTGCATGGCCCGTCATTCTAAACGAGAACTGTAAGAACAAGAGCCCGGATAGATTCTTGCGGTCTCAAGTTTGAGTTCGCGCGGCTTGGTTGTGAGTTAACCGTTTGTTGTGTTCGCAGGTTTGCGGTCAGCAGGTTGCGGTCTCCTTCCTTGGTGATTTCCGGTGGCTCGAATAAACAGTTCGTCTGCGGTCTGTCAGCGAACTGGTTTTTTGTTCTTGTGCTGTTCACAGCTAGCTCAGCGATCAGGCGACCTTCAGCGGTTAGGCGATCAGAGTTCGGTCTGGCGACAGCTTCAGTTCTTTGTTCAGTTCAATAAGCTTCAGTTCGTGCGGTCTGGGATCGTGGGCTGGCAGTGCAGTTTGTCTGCTTCTGTTCGCGCGGTCTCAAGGTGTTTCTGCGGTCTGACTGTGCAAGCGGTCTGGAAGTACAGCAGAATAAACCGGGCGGTCTGAGCCTTTGTTGCAGTCCGAGCGGTCTCTTTCTGGCAGACCGGCGGTTTCTGTTTTTTGGTGTGTTTGTTCTTCTCGTCTCCGTGATTCTTATGAATCATGTCTCGCCATGTATACCTCGCATTGTAAAGCAGTTCTATTTCAATAAAGATTTCTTGTGGTGCTGTTTTGGCATTGTGGTTGTTTGGCTATAACTCTTGTTGATGCAACTCCTGCTTACTCCTAAACGGTCCAGTCAAAAATTTTAACATGGTATCAGAGGTAGGTTCCTGGAGTGGATAAGCAGTGATCAACTAGAGTTGCCATCGTCTTTGTGAAGAAGAGACCACATTGATTGCCATGGAAGGCAGTTTCGCAAGAGGTCTTGGTATTGAACTCCTCACATCGACTAACTTCAAAAAGTGGAAGTCATGTATGGAGAGTTATTTGATTGGCGAGGATCTTTGGGAGATAGTTGGCGGAGAAGACACACAGGAGGTGTTTCCAGCAGGTGATAATATGGCAGAGGTGAGGCTTTGGAGGAGGTTGAATGCTAAGGCAGAGTTCACTCTCAAGAGGGCTATCTCACCAGAGCTGTTTGATCATATTATCGGATGTAAATCTGCTGCGGAGATCTGGACATCCTTGGATGGATTGTTCAATAAGAAGAATGTAGCGAGGCTACAGTTTCTTGAAAATGAGTTGGCTAAAGCCTCTCAAGGTGATCTTTCTATTTCTACCTTCTTCCTCAAGATGAAGAATCTCACGGCAGAGATTTCTGCTTTGGACCCTGATGAGCCAATCTCTGAGGCAAAACTGAAGAGGCATATCATTCGCGGGTTGCGGAAGGAGTATCTTGCTTTTATAACTTCAGTTCAGGGTTGGGCAAATCAACCGTCATTGTTGGAGCTGGAGAACCTTCTTGCTTCGCAAGAAAGTTTAGCAAGACAGATGGCGGTGGTTTCTATCTCCGGGGAAGAAAGTGATGTGATGTTCTCTGGGAAGAGGAAGAAGAAATGGGAGAAGAAGAAGCCGGGTCATGATGGACCCTCCACTTCAGGTCAGCAAGATAGGGGCTATGCTCCTAAGTCTGATGGGAAGAAGAAAGGAGAGGGACCGAGGTGCTTTAGATGCAACAAGACTGGGCACTTCAAGAAAGATTGCCGGGTGAATCTTCAGCCAGGACATGCAGTGGAGAAGGAGATGCCAAAGTCTGGTGAAGTTGGATGGGGAGGAGCTTTTGTGTCTAACATAACGGCGATGCCCGTTAAGGCCTTGGCCTCCATCAACTATGAAGAGGACTGGATTGTTGATTCAGGGTGTGGACATCATCTCACCGGGGATGGATCAAAGTTCTCTTCTTTGGCGCCTTACTCTGGTAATAATGCTATCATTACGGCTGATAATTCTATTCATCCAGTAGAGCACGAAGGAGTCGTCTCTCTGAGCAGTGATAAGGGTCCACTCACGTTGAGGAGTGTTTATCACGTGCCTGGTATGAAGAAAAATCTCTTCTCTGTGACCAATGCGGTCGATGCCGGTTATCACGTTCTGTTTGGCCCAACAGAAGTGAAGTTTCTCAAAACTCAACCGGAGATAAAGGGAGAAGTTATTCATGTCGGCAAGCGGGTGAAGGACTTGTTCGTTTTATCGACAAGTACCTATGTTGATAAGATGAGGACAAACGATGGCGCGGCCATTTGGCATGAAAGGTTGGGGCATGTAGGCATGGACAAATTGAAGGCTATGGCTGTAAAGGGCCTTGTCAATGGCTTGCCTAGCTTGTCTTCCTATGGAGACGGTCATGTCTGCGAAGGATGTCAGTTTGGTAAGTCTCATCGACTTCCATTTGACAAATCGCAAACAAGGTGCAAAGTGCCGTTGGAATGCATCCACGGTGATTTGATGGGACCGACTGCCACCCCAAGCCTTGGAGGCAACAGATACATGTTGGTGTTGATTGACGACTACACCAGATATGTCTGGGTGTTTTTCTTGAAAGAGAAGTCAGAAGCCTTTGCTAAGTTTGTGGAGTTCAAGGAGCTGGTGGAAGGTCGTTTAGGCCTGCAAGTGAAGAAGTTGAGAACTGACAATGGTGGGGAGTTCACCTCTGGTGAGTTCTCAAGTTTTTGCAGGAAACACGGCGTTCGGAGAGAGCTCACATGTGCCCATACTCCACAGCAGAATGGCGTTGCCGAAAGGAAGATCCGTCATCTGACGGAAACCTGCAAATGCTGGCTTCATGCCAAGAGTATTCCAAAGTCATTCTGGGCAGAGGGAATGTCTTGTGTAGCTTATGTCATCAACAGATTGCCTCTAAGTCCTATCAACATGAAGACCCCTCACGAACTAATGTTCAAGGAGAAGCCGAGCGTTGCACACCTTCGGGTGTTTGGATCAACCTGCTATGTGCATATTCCTGATGCTCTTCGAACAAAGCTAGATGCGAAAGCAAGGAAGCTAGTCTTTGTTGGGTATGATGAGCGGAAGAAGGGATGGAGATGCATGGATCCTGAGACACGAAGGTCAATTGTTTCTCGGGATGTGGTGTTCGATGAAGTAACTTCCTACAAGGGGAGTTCAGGAGTTGAACTACCGGAGGGCAGGGTTGATGAAGGAGGAAAAGCTGCAGGAAGTCTTCAAGTGGAGTTGCCTGTTTCACCAGGAGCTCCAGGTGTGTCAACCTCTGAGATGGAGGCTTCAGGTTCTGGAAGCAGGGGGAGCGATGCTCCATGTTCATCTGGGAAAGGAGCTTGCACAGAAGAAGCGGCTGAGGAGGTGGTTAGTCAGGAGCAACCTCTTAGGAGGTCGAAGAGGACTATTCAACCACCAGATCGATACACAGGAGGAAACATGGTAAACTTTGTTTCATGTTTCTTTGCTGGTCCTTTGGATGAAAGGGAGCCGTCGAGCTTTGAGAAAGCCAGAGGTGTGAAGGAGTGGGACATTGCTATGCAAGAAGAGATGACAGCTCTCGAGAAGAATGAGACTTGGTCTCTTGTGCCCAAGCCCAAGGGCACTACTCCTGTCACTTGCAAGTGGGTCTTCAAGCTGAAGAAGAAAGCTGACGGTAGTATCGAGCGTTACAAGGCTCGCCTTGTAGCTCGTGGGTTCTCACAGCAGTACGAAGAAGATTATGATGAAACGTTTAGTCCAGTGGCAAAGATGACTTCGGTTCGATTTGTTATTGCCTTGGCGGCTTCGAGTGGTTGGGAGATTTGGCAACTCGACGTGAAGAATGCTTTCTTATACGGCGAGATTGACAAAGATATCTTCATGATTCAACCGCAAGGCTTCATCTCGAAGGAGTATCCGAACTATGTTTGTAAATTGAAAAAGGCCCTGTACGGGTTGAAGCAAGCGCCTCGGGCGTGGTACGGGAAGATTGCAGAATATCTCTTATTCTGCGGATTCGTTGCTTCAGACTCTGATTCTAGCTTGTTCATCAAGAAGGAGGGGGTGGTTCGGGTGATTGTGCTGCTGTATGTGGATGACATGATTGTCACCGGGAACTCGAAGGAAGCTGTTGCAAGACTCAGGGCTGAGCTTGCTATCAGATTCGAGATGAAGGATCTGGGGGAGCTCCACCATTTCCTTGGACTCGAGGTCCAGAGGAGGGAGAGCGGAGTGCTCATTTCTCAGGCTAGCTATGCGGAGCGGATTGTTCAGCGATTCGGCATGGAGGAAGGGAAGAGCAGCTCTATACCTTTGGAGCAACATCATAAGCTTCGAAAGGATGAGGGGAGAGTCTTATCTGATCCGTTGGTGTTCCGAGCTCTGGTTGGGAGCTTGATCTATTTGACGATCACAAGGCCGGATATTGCTTATGCAGTTGGCAAGGTGAGTCGGTACATGGCGGAACCACGGAAACCTCATCTTCTAGCGGCAAAAGGCATATTGAAGTATGTGAAGTCGACCTCTGATTTGGGTCTCCTATATAGGAGAGGGTCAAGCTTGGAGTTGCATGGTTTCATGGATGCTGATTATGGGGGAGACGTGGATGATCGGAGATCAACATCTGGTTATGTCTTTATGACGGGTCCCACAGCTATCTCTTGGTGCAGCAAAAAGCAAGACTCGGTGTCTGTATCTACCACGGAAGCGGAGTACAAGGCTTCGGCTTTGGCAGCTCAGGAAGCCGTTTGGCTCAGGAGGTTGGTAGAGGACGTTCATCAGAAGGTTCGAGGTCCCACTATACTACGCGGGGACAATGAGAGTGCTCTCAAACTGGTCAACAATCCAGTCTGTCACGCGAGGACCAAGCATATTGAGATTGAGCACCATTTCATTCGTGAAAAGGTGTTGGGAGGATCTCTTATGGTCGAGCATGTTCGGAGTGCGGACAATATCGCAGACATCTTCACAAAGCCGCTGGCGAAGGGACCGTTTACTCGGTTAAGGGAGTTGCTCGGGCTAGTTTCCACTTCCCACTTCAAGGGGGAGTGTTGAAATTGTTGAAGTGAAGTGGAAAAGAGTCCAGCCGGTCTGAAGGCTGGAGACCGCAGAGACCGCGCGGTCTGCGCTGGTGCTCTGTCGGTTTGGTTCTGGCGATCCCGTGTGATCGGCCAGCTTGCTTCTTTGGTTTGGTCGCTGGTTCTGGCGACCTGTAGCAGGTTGTTTCCGGTCTTGTTCTAGTCGGTCTGTTCTTGGTTGACCGCTGTGACCGGGCGGCCTGGTTGTGCTGTTCTGGCGACTTGGTTCAAGTCAGCCAGTTGCTTCTCTGTGTTGGCGATCTCAGGAAGGGTGATCGCTGTGTCCGCACGGCTTGTGCGTGACTTGCTGCTGACTTCGGTCTTGGACTAAATTTTGTCCAAGTGCTGTGTTCGCGCGGTCTGGTTTTTGAGACCGTTCGCGAGCTGATGGGTGGTGACTGTATCCCGGTTTGTGCGGTGACGACATCCGTCCACCCGCCTATAAATAGGGGTGCATGGCCCGTCATTCTAAACGAGAACTGTAAGAACAAGAGCCCGGATAGATTCTTGCGGTCTCAAGTTTGAGTTCGCGCGGCTTGGTTGTGAGTTAACCGTTTGTTGTGTTCGCAGGTTTGCGGTCAGCAGGTTGCGGTCTCCTTCCTTGGTGATTTCCGGTGGCTCGAATAAACAGTTCGTCTGCGGTCTGTCAGCGAACTGGTTTTTTGTTCTTGTGTTGTTCACAGCTAGCTCAGCGATCAGGCGACCTTCAGCGGTTAGGCGATCAGAGTTCGGTCTGGCGACAGCTTCAGTTCTTTGTTCAGTTCAATAAGCTTCAGTTCGTGCGGTCTGGGATCGTGGGCTGGCAGTGCAGTTTGTCTGCTTCTGTTCGCGCGGTCTCAAGGTGTTTCTGCGGTCTGACTGTGCAAGCGGTCTGGAAGTACAGCAGAATAAATCGGGCGGTCTGAGCCTTTGTTGCAGTCCGAGCGGTCTCTTTCTGGCAGACCGGCGGTTTCTGTTTTTTGGTGTGTTTGTTCTTCTCGTCTCCGTGATTCTTATGAATCATGTCTCGCCATGTATACCTCGCATTGTAAAGCAGTTCTATTTCAATAAAGATTTCTTGTGGTGCTGTTTTGGCATTGTGGTTGTTTGGCTATAACTCTTGTTGATGCAACTCCTGCTTACTCTTAAACGGTCCAGTCAAAAATTTTAACAAAAAGATCGGTCCGGGACCGGTTAGGACCGGTCCTCCGGTCCCAGCCGGTCCTCCTCCAGAGGAGAAAAACCGGTCCCGGGCCGGGACCGGTTTGACCGAGACCGGTCTGGGACCGGTCGGCCAAAAGACCGGTCTTGCAAAAGACCGGTCCCGAACCGGACTGCCAGTCCTTTTGTGCAGGACTGCGTGTGAGGGTAATTTAAAATCAATCCTAGAATTTAAAAAGTTTGAATTGGTCCTTAACATTTCAAAGTTGTTCTAAATAGGTCTCATTTAACTTGTCCGTCCACAAAAGTGACGGAAATTGTTGAGTCAGATGTTTAATTGCTTAGTAGGATCTTTAAAGAGCAGGATGTTTATTTATAATTTCCTCCTCCCGTTATGTTATTTATTTCTCCTAAACATAACCCTTCGCGGACTTCGACTTCCCCAAGCCTACGACTTCCATTGACGCGCCTCCTCCAACATTCACCCTCCATATTTGTCGGCATCCGCTTCCTCCGGCGACATCAAGCCAGTCGTGATAGGGATATCAAGTACATCACGCCTTGCATGGGTACATTACACTTTCTATTTTGGTTGATTTGTTTGGGTCATTAAATTGGGTGACCAAGATATTTCCCGCGGTGAGTGGTTTAAATATCTGGGATCGATAATTCAAAAAGATGGAGGTGTAGATAAAGATGTGGTACATAGAATCCAAGCAGGTTGGTTGAAGTGGAGGGGCGCATCTGGGATCTTATGTGATCGTAAAGTACCATTAAAACTTAAAGGCAAGTTTTACCGTATTGCAATTAGGCCAAAAATGCTCTACAGTTCTGAGTGTTGAGCAGTGAATGGTGCACATGAGCAAAAAATGGGAGTTGCGGAGATGAGAATGCTTAGGGGGATGTGTGGTCACACGAAACTGGATAAAATTAGGAATGAATGTATCGGGGATAAGACAGTAGTGGCACCAATTGTAGAGAAGATGTGAGAAGCTCATTTAAGATGGTTCAGATATGTACATAGGAGACCATTAGAGACATCTGTTAGGCATTGTGAGAGTTTAGTCACTACATGTTAAACGGGGGAGGGGTGGACCAAAAAAGACTTGGAATGAAACTATAAGGAAAGATATGATGTACTTATGTATTAATGAGGCTATGATTAAAGATAGGGCTCAATGGCGACAAAGGATCCATATAGCCGACCCCACTATGGTGGGATAAAGGCTTGAGTGTTGTTGTTGTCGTCGAAATGAAAACATATACTTTTTTTCTCCTTAGTTTTTGTTGATTTTTGGGTATTTTGAAAAACCTATAGTTGTGTAACATCCCTATTCCTTCTAGACCCCCTTGTGTTAGGGTTAAGACATTGGTAGTGACTAGGGGTCATGAGATGACCCTAGGCTAGGTTGAACCTAGGCAAATCGCATGAGTTTGACCAAAGTCAACTTAAGGTCAACATAGATCAATTCAACCATATTTGGCTCAATTAGGCTTCTCATGGTCAAATTAACTCTACCCTTGGCCTTATGATGTCATAGGGGACCCAATAGAGCCAAAAGCCTCATCTTGGGGCCACCAATTTGACCAAAGTCAAACCTAGGCCAAATTTGGTCAAACCCACTCCATTTGGATAAATTGGCCCAATTGGGGCACCACCATGACCCAACCAACTTTAGGTGGTGTTAAGGGACCCAAGACACACCCCTTGGACCAGTCAACCCATTAGTTGACCAAGTCAACACCTCAAGTCAACCTGGGTCAAACCTAACCGAAAGAAGGAAAATTGAGCCCAAGTTAAATTAAGTAGGCTAAGGCCTTACTTAAGGCCCATCCTACAGCCAATTATAATTATTAATTTAATTATTCTGAATTTTGGGATTAATTAAATTTAATTAGAAATTAAAAAGGGAATATTCCTATTTTTAATGGTGGAAAGAGAGAGGAGTTATGGAGGGAGGCCATGGGGCACACTCTTCATCTTCCCCAAGCCCACCATTCATATCCCCTGATGCTTGGGAGGAGATTCCCCATCAATTACATCCCATAACCATCAAAGAGGGGTCATTAATGGCATAGACGAATTCTTTTCCCCTCAAATCCCCCATATATAGCCCCCCATTCTCAAATCAAACTCCATCATTAGCTTCAAAAGGTGGATGGCAGTTGAAATCATATATTGGATCGAAGGTTTTGGTGGAGAATTGAGAGATCAGCAAGGGGCTCAAGGAAGGTGGTCGGCCACGGCAAATCCGAAAATCACTCAACCTCAAGCCCAAACAAGGTCTGTTTTCTCCTCCTCTCCCCTTATGCTAGCATTCTAGATCCATTAGGAGAGAAATCGGGCTCAATTGAGCCCGATCCAAGGTGAGCAAAATCTGAATTTTCATGGAAAAATGGAGTTGCGGGTTCGCCGGAAACGGCCTCTTCGGCGGCCGTGCCGCCGCCCGGCGTTAGCCACCACCTCAACGGAGGTGCTGGTGGCCGGCCAGGGAGGTGGCCGGATGGCCGAGAGAATGGGTTTGAAGGAGCTCCAAAACGGGCTGATCTCATCCATTGGCTGAAGGAAGAAGAAAGTGGGATGTCGTCAATTTCTGCATCAAGACGTGTGTTGCCAGATTTTATCATATGTATTTAATTCACATTTCTATCTTTTTTTATGCTGAACCTTAATTTATTTATAGAAAATACCTAGATCCCTCTCCTGAGAAAGTGGTCAATACCAAACTTGTAGCCCCCGAGGTCTAGTTTATTTTAAAATTGATTTCACACCAATTGGGCCAGTGGTCTGACCACGACACTCAAAATGGTGCAGCCTATACATAAGGTTGACCAGAGATTGATTTGAGTGCCCCCATCAATCCAACCTCCCAAATGATCTGAAATGTAAGACATAGCCTTCTTATACCACACCCTTAACATATCCAAAAATGTGAATTTTTGGAGGAACTTTTTCTAAGGTTTTTGCAAACATTTAATAATGCATGTAATAATTATTTATAGGGCCTAATGACCTTCAAATCCTTCCAAATTTTGGTGGGTGGTCCTTAGGGTCATGATATGACTCTGGTAAAAATTTCATCCCATTTGGGATTGAATTGGTTGGGTAATTAATTAACCCAAGATTGATCAAACTAGGGGTTATTAGGTCAAAATTGCACATGTTGGGTTTGAGTGGTCAACCCTCATCCAAAAATTATGAAACCTTGGCCACTGACTTAATATCACATAAAATACCTCCACCAATGATTTGGGGTGGATGTGCCCTAGGACCCTAGTTCAAACCTTAGGGTTGTATATTGAACCCATTGAAGGACATAAGGTCATATGTCATTGGATTGACTTGAAATTTAGTAGAGAGGTTCATAGGGTGGTATTAAGCCTTAGGTAATTTATTTGGATTTTTTAGAGACATTTAGTCTCTCTGAATTAGTTAAGAGTCATTTAGGGCACTCTCTTACTAGAAGGAATTACATGCTCATATATCCTAGGATGTTTATGAAACTTTGGAAGTGAGTTTATATTGATGATATAATTTTCTGATAATTTTACTAAGAATTTTGAAGTGTTATATATAGTACTTCATTCACAATGCCTAATATTTGCCTCAGTTGTAATAAATTTAATTATGAGTTTAATACTCACTAAAAATTTATGAAACTTGGGCAGAAGATGTTTTAGGGCAAACATATGATTTATTAATTTTAGCATAATTTTTGAAAGAGCTTATACATGATTCTCTTCACAAAGGGCCCTATGATCTATTTAATCAAATAAAGGATTTATATGGTCAAATGACTCTGGAAAATTATGTAGCTCAATCAGTGAACTTTTATGATTACTCTAGACATCTAGTAATTTTCTTATAATTTTTGAATGAGGATTTTTGGTACTTCCTTTGTAAATCTCTGATTTTGTTAAATTAGTCAATATTTTATTTGGAGGTCAAAAACTTTCTGGAAATTTATGAATTTCATACATGGCTGTTATTTTGATATCATACATCTGTAAAAATTTCATTAAGGCGATAGTTTATCAGGAAACCATACTTGGTGTTTAAAGTCATAGGTTCCCTGATTTTGGGAAAATTATAATAAATGCCAAATAAATTTAGGAAAATTATGAATAACTGGATTTAGTCTAAAAATGGCATAACACACCCCCAATAATAATCTTGGGTCATTTGGATGAGCATTTGGAGTCTTTCTCTCTTTATCCATCATATAATTTAAGTGGTCTGCGTATAGTGAAAAGGGCATAGTAAGGATAAATATGTAGATTTTACGTGGGGAGTAAGATGTCGGGGTGACTAGGAGGAAAGAGTGTGCTTGTGATTGTCGAAAGATCGTCATTCCCTTATAGTGAGGTAAAACACGCTTAGCGTTAGTTAGTGTAACATTAATAGTGGTCGGGTCAATGGTAGACACCAATAAGAATAAGTGTCTTGGAAAGGGCATTTTAGGCTATCATCCCATCATACCTCCTAGTACCGCTGTGAGCCCCTCACAGGGTAGACCTCGGGAAGTCCAAGATTAATCCTAAAACTTCTAAGTTCAACTAAACAATAGACAAGAATAGTTAAGTAGGAGAACTTGATAAGATAATCCTTATCCCAAACATGAGACGAATTGGTACAAGGTTGAGTTAGTCTAGCGAGCAGTAGGCTCGGTGTTATCTAAGGAGGATTGGATAGTCCGACGAGCTGGAGGCTCGGGAAATATAATTAAGAGGCGGTACTCACCCAATAGTACGCAGATACCCTGGTGTGTTCTTCAGGGGCGTACATAAGGTCTAGGTTGGGAGGTGTCATACTGCCCTAGGATTGGAAGACCCGATCCACTGCCCCCATTTGCCTCAATGGGGTGTACCTGAGCAGAGACTCAAAAAGGGGGATGGAGGTGGTGCTTACCAGATAGTACGCGGATACCCTATGTGTTCTTAGGGGCGTATAGAAGGTCTAGGATGGGACATAAGCCTATAAGTGGGCAAGCCTGATCCACTGCCCTGTTTGCCTCAACCGGGTACCTGAGGTGACACACTCGAACAGAGGGAACTAACAAATGGTTTGTACGTACAGAGTCGAGTGTGTGAGTTGCATCATTGCATTGCATAGCATAACATCATTTCATAAACAAGACTTCATCGTATAAATTAGTATTAGCTCTTTTATACGATGAGTTTACCTTAGTGCCAAATCCCTTAACTTATAATTTTGTGTGTGCATTCATATAATTTAAGGTTACTCTTGTAGCTATTTTACTTTTGTAGCTGCTTTTACTTTTGTAGCTATTTTTACTCTTGTAGCTGTTTTACTTTTGTAGCTGCTTTACTTTGTAGTTGTTTTACTTTTGTAGCTGCTTCTGTTGCTTGATATATATATATATAGAGAACTGCTAGTTAGTTCCATGTCACCTGCTTTTATTTTTACCCCTTGTCGTCCTCTGCTTCGTCCTTCTGCACGGTGCCTAGGAGTCGTGGGGGGGAGGTGAGGACAAAACTGGCTTAGTCTTTATGACTAACGGTCGGTTGTGACGGTAGGATTTCGAGGAGTTGGAGAAGTAGTACGAGCAGCAGGACGTGATGACAAGACCTGAGGAACAATCGCCACACAGCGTCACCGCCCGACGATGGGTTGATGAGAGTTCGTTAGCTTCCACATATATGTAAAGTGAGAGAATGTGTTTAGTTTTATTTTGGACATGTACTGGGCATAAACCCATTTACTCTCTTTCTTACTTTGCACTCATTGTGGATTATTGCTCATTTATATATATTGTTATTGAGCTGTGATCTGTGGACATGTGATACATATGTTCTTTTGTTGGCTTACTGTGATGTGATCGTTTTAGCTGGCAGGATCGGCGTCGTGCGGTGGCGTCTAACTTTGTAGTTGGAGTCACCGTAAGACGGCGGTTCTGGGCATAAGACCCGGTTGCAAAGCAAAATAAAAAATGGGGTCTTACAAGTTATTTGTGAGAAAGTTGTTTTAGTTGTATTAATTTTAAGCTAAGCGATCTCATTAATTCTCCTAATATTGTGCAGGTGGATAAAATAATATATTAGTAAAGGTGGATGAAATAATATATGAAATATTATTTAATATATATAAAATATTATTTAATATATGAAATATTATTTCCTATATGAATACATATGGGTGCAACTCGGATCGGTTCGGTTCGGTTCACCCAAAACCAAGAACCGACTCATGTATGTTCGGTTCCAAACTTTTGGAACCGGAACCGACCCACGATCCTAAAGTATAGAATCGGATCCGAACCGCTTGCTTCGGTTCGGTTCCGGTTCGGTTCTCGGTTCTACCTATGTCTCAAAATAATTAAAAAAATGACTCTTTCAACTCATGATTATTTGTAATACAACTACCAATGTCTCAAAATAATTGTATCATGATTCTCTATAATATTGAAGTCATACAACTACATGAGTACAATAACTATTCTCTTTAGCCATACGACTATTTTGTCAATTATTTTCTCGTATTAAGTGATACGACTATAATAGTTATTTCAAAATATTTTTTTTTAGCATTGATATTCGGTTCTTGGGTCGGTTCTGGGTACCCGAACCTTGGAACCAGGAACCGAACCAAATTGTCGGTTCTAGTATTATGAGAACTGGACCCAAACCGAGCCTATTTGGAACCGACCCAAATCATTCAGTTTGGTTCGGTTCCGGTCCGGTTCTCGGTCATATGAATACATGTGGATCAAATGTTATGTTCCTGTTAACATTCAACTAATTAATTAATCATAATATATTAATAGGCGATCTCATTAATATTTTTTATCCTCCTAATATGTCTCGTCATCATCCGAGTCAGCAAATAAATTTCTGATTCTGTTAAATAGAGCGATGGAAAGTGAAATTAGACTGATTTCAAATAAGTTGGAAAAGTTTGGGACTAATTTCAAATAAATCAAACTAGAGGGTCTGATTTTCAATGACCCCCAAACTTCAGGGACTGATTTAGCTATATAGCCTTTTATCTTTTGTCTTCGTTTTTGTTTTTTTATATTTAGATTTTAATTTAACTCTAGATTATTTTATGTACTTTTTTCAATTACATACACACACACACGATATATATATATATATATATAATACACTCGCGCTTTTTAAGGCCAAAAAAGCGTGAGCAATCGGGCTATTTCCCGAGCTCAGCCGACGAGTCCCAGCGCTTTCGAGCAGGGCAAACTTCCCGCATTCGCTCGTCACGAAATCTTGTATCTCTAGGTCAGAGCTCAGTCGACTTGTACTAGAGCATTCGAGCAGGGATTTTCCATTCCTTGGTGTTCCCGTTCACCACCAACAAACAGGTTTTCTCCTTTCTGAATACAAACATGTTTTCAACTTACCTGATTCTTTGAGAGATGGGGAGAGTGACGATCTCTTTATAGAGAGTACTTAAGGTTCTCTACGGTCGGATAACCAGCCGTATATACTTCAAATAGTTTACGACAGGTTATACGATCAGATAACCATCGTATATACAGTCGGATAACCATCGTATATGGGATCGGTTATGATTTATAATGTGAAATTGACATGTTACAAACAGATACTATTTATTTTAAGCATTCATATTTATTCATAGATATTTTACGACAGTTGAATAATTTTTATGTACATCTTCAGGTTATTCTCAATTGCATCTGATTCATCAAATTCTGAAAGTATGGATGTTGTTGAAGCTGAAACAAATACATATTCTAATGAGCCCAATGTTAGAGAGTCATATGTTAGTTTGGTGTTTGAAAGAGTTGATGAAGCATATTGGTTTTATAATAGTTATGCTCTTAATTTAGGATTTGGAATTAAGAAAGGTTCAACTTCTAAATCATTTACGTCATGAGACTTTATTGGCAGAAAGTTCAAATGTAATAAGTCTGGATTTAAAACTTTTAAAGAGGGAGAAGGGTCTTCAAGGAGAGCATATCGATTGACAAGAGTAAATTGCAAGGCCAAATTGGATATTCGTAAGAATAAGGACGATGAATGGGTTGTCACTGGATTTATAATGGAGCATAATCATGAGTTAGACACTTCAAGGAAAGATATGAGACATCGCTCACATAATGTACTTCACAATGATAAGGAAGTTAAGAAATTAATGGATCAACTTTATAGTGTTGGAATGGGTCCTGCTAAGATTGCAAGGATTTTAAATAAAACAAATATTAATAGCTCAATATCTGCAAAACGAGTTTCAATGCATTTGAGTGAACAACAGAAGAATAATTTTGGGAATGAAGGGGCGCCTCAGTGTTTGCATATTTAATGAAGCAGCAAGAGTTAGATCCAAATTTCTACTTTGACATAGAATTGGATTCTAATTTAGTCATTCGTTCTTTTTTTCTGGGCAGATTCAAGATCAAGAAATGATTTTTTAACATTTGGGGATGTTGTTGTGTTTGATGTTACTTATTAAACCAATAAATTTATGATACCATTTTCACCTTTTACAGATGTAAATCATCATAGAAAGACAATTTTATTTGGTTATGCTTTATTAGCAGATGAGACAGAAGAAGCCTTTTATTGGTTGTTCAATCAGTGGTTAAAATGTATGTTTGATAAAGCTCCTAAAGTTATAATTACCGATATGCTCCTCACTAGGATTTACAGAGCCCACGGATTGAGGCGCGGAGTTCTTCCTGTGAATGAGCTCCTCCTTGAGGCCCTCCCTCGGATTCATTGGAACCAGATTTTGACTCAGTGAAAGAGTTTCAAGGACGTGGTCGCTCGTCCACTCAGTAACGCCTCGTCCTCTTACTGGATGGAGCAATGTACAATGCAATTAAAAGAGTCTTCCTGTACACACGTCTTAGATTTTGCGTGTGGAGCACATATTGGAAAACACCTACTTGAGCATGTTTTTGAAATCCAAGATATTCATAGGGATTTCAAGAAAGATTATTATAAATGGTTTAATAGCAAGGATGTGAGCACAAGTGAACTGAGATGGAAACTATTTACTCAAAAGCACAATATTCAAAATAATAGTTGGTTGTCAAAGATGTGGGATCGAAGACACCATTGGGTTCCAACTTATTTAAAAGATCATTTTGTTGCGGGGAATGACGTCAAGTGGTTAGAGCAAAAGCATCAATGCTTTTTTTGATGGTTTTGTAAATTCTACAACACTATTATTAGAATTTATAACTCAATACAAAAAAGCATTGCATTCACGACATCAGACAGAAGAACAAGAAGATCAACACGTTGAATTCAATGGCTAATTTGTTGACAAGGTATGCACTTGAAAGATTTGTTGCACAATTTTATACCAAACATATGTTTAAGCTTTTTCAACAAAAATTCAAGCAGAGTTTAGAATGTTGGTATGAGGAAGTAAATATAATTGGTACCATTACAACATTTTGAGTTGGTCTTTCTTATGAGGATGTAAGCAATTTGCAATGTCATCTATGATGATTGCAATACAAAAATAATTTATGAATGTGCTAAATTTGAGACAGATGGATTTTTATGCAAGCACATTTTGCACATAATGATTGCTAATAAGCATTTACAAAGTATTCCTGACCTATATATATTAAAGAGATGGTCTAATTCTGCACATAATGATTGCCAAGGGATCACCTAAAATGTCAAAATGAGTTTTAACAACAAGCTTTATACTCCGCTTTGATAATTATGGGTAAAATGTGTTAAAATATTTAATATGTATACTCAAGCTTTTTTTCCCTAAAAAAACTTGAGCTTATATATTCAAAACCCCTATATATATACATACTCTGACACGGGGCTCCGCACCTACTGCCAAGTGCGACAGTACCCGGACGGCGATGACAGACTCGCTCGCCTCCGGTGCGATGCTGTCGGGCGGCCTTCGATCGCATCCAGAGGGCTTCGCCCGCCTCCGCACGGGCTTTGCTCGTGCTCGACATGTCTGCGGGCTGTGCCCGTAACATATACATATGAGTACTCGAAATGACTGTAAAAAAATACATCAATTTACAATATTTATTTTGCAAAAAAATATATGTATATGCTTAAAAAGATTTTCTCTCTCTCTCTCTCTCTCTGGGTTTAGCCATTGCGGGCTTGGGATTTCAGTGAGGGAGGGAGGAGGATTTGCCTTGAATTGCTATTTGCAGTCCAACATCAGGATTAGGTCTTAAGATCGAATGGACATAATTTGTTTGATGCCTTTTTAATGCATGGAATTAAAAAGTCACCAATATATCTTTATAGATAGTGTGTGTATATATATATACGAGTGCCCGACACGGGGCTCCGCCCCTACGGCCAAGTGCGGCAGTACCCGGCCGGCGACGGCGGGCTTCGCCCACCCCCGACACGATGTTGTCGGGCGGCCTTCGGCCACATCCAGGGGGCTTCGCCCGCCTCAGCATGGGCTTCGCTCGTGCTCGATGCATCTGCGGGCTGCGCCCGCAACATATACATATGAGTACTCGAAATGATCGTAAAAAATATACATCAATATTACAATATTTATTTTGTAAAAAAAATACGCATATACTTACAAAGATTATTTTCCCCCTCTTTTTCTCTCTCCACCGCACTCTCCCTCTCTCTCCTCTCTTTCTCTGTCCCACTCTCTCTCTCCCGGGAGGTTTATTTTTATTTTTTTTATATTAAAGATGTTTTGGATAAAACATGTGAAAGATCCAACGGTGGAAAATGAAAGCAGGTAAGAGCATGGAGAATACTATATTCACTTATATAATAAAGATATATATATATATATATATATATCATTCTAAAAAGAATTATAGATGACTTCAAAATTGATGGAATTAAATTGTCATTGAGAAAATCATATCCGTTTGTGATGACATCAAAAAATACAATCCGTCCACAATGGTTTGCGAATAACCACAGTTTTGACCTAGCTGTTATTCGCAGACCATGTTGGTGTGCGAATAGTCAATCAATTTTGCGCTGGCTGTTATTCACAGACTAATTTGTCTGCGAATAGTCAATCAGTTTTACGCTAGCTGCTAATCGCAGACTACGCTGGTCTGCGAATAGCGAAACAATTTACACTATCCGCTATTCGCAGTTGATCTGCAAATAGTCAATCAGTTTTGCGCGACCGCTATTCACAGACCACGTTCTGACTATTATTTGCAGATCACCTAATTTTATAAGGATTTTTGAAAACCAATGACGAGCAAAGTCTACGGCGGGCGGGCTCTCAGTTGGGAGCGGGTGTAGCCCACTGCCAGTGCGAGTGAAGTCCTCCGCTGTACTAACATAAGGCCGGAGGCCCGTGCCGTTCGACTATATATATATATTGACAGTGTGTGTGTGTGTTATTGGTCGCTTAGCGCTCTCATGGGCTGGGGAATTCGAACCGTCTTAGCTTGAGAGTAAGTCAAGCCTGCAAACAGTCAAAATAGAGAACTAACAACATGCAACAAGATTTTTACGTGGAAAAACCGAAAAGAGAAAAAACCACGGGGCCAAATCTATTTCTAGCGAAATCCACTATTATCCGTTGAGTACAAATATATATCAGCTTTTTAGAGGGTGACATAACACCTCTTGTTTACATAATATTTCTTAATTGTAATGGCCCGAAGTCCGCTACAATTTAAATCTTTCATTTCTTTTGAGCAGATTTTACACAAGTAAATAATGCAGCTAAGCGGATCACAGGAGTGGTGCCAGTAAAATACATAAAAGCACTTTTATTCATTTTGATAATATACATCATGTCCATGCTTACAGGGAAAACCAAAATACAAAAGTACACTGAAATCTACAATAAACAGAAATACACTCTAACCCGAATCCGAACTATGTCTTCCCTTTGCTTTCTTTCTGCCTCTGCAAGTATCCTCCTAGCGGGGCCTAGCATGCTGACGGTCTGATCCTATAAATAAAATAAACAACCAGTTAGTTTAGAGAACTAAGTGAGTTCCTTACCTCTTCGACCGCCCTTCATGCAAACACGAAGAGTTAGCTATAACATGCAGTTATATATCTGTAAAACTGTATGAACATGGCAGTAGACAGGTATAGCAAACCGGTACACAGAAATAAACCATTTCTGTTATTTCGTTTTTAATTTTATATATCATTATAGTTCATTTTCTTATTATGTATGTTTTTTATTTTCCGCATAAATTGTACTGGCTTAACAGGATTGACCATCCAGTAAGCCATGAATAAATAGGTCTGACAATTCCAGATAGTTACGGAGAAAAAGGCAAAGCTCAAAATTGTTTGAATTTCATGTTCAATTATCTTTCTTTTCATTCTTTCGAAATACTGAGGGTCATTCTCAATTCAAACATGTGGGTCCATCAATTCTTGTCCATTCTAGGGCGCTCAACAATGCAACAGGTTTCCACGCCTCCTAGATTGGATATTTCATATCAATTTCCGTAGGAGATCAATCCCTCCAACTGGGTGTAGGAGTCTGAAGCTTACTCCCATACTAGGCTGACCCTTAGTGTTTCGATGCGTCGACGCACTCTCTTTTTCTTATTCATTTCATATTCAATTCATAAATATAGGAAATAATTATATTAATTTCCCCTCAGAGATTCTATCGCTTGCTAATCCATATTTAGGTTTTTAGCGATTTCATAAATTTCGGTGATTTTGATATTTCGATTTTTTTTAAATCAAGGCAATTTATATTCTGAAAAATATTCAAATGCACGAAATCAAAGCCGTAAGGACTCACCGCAGCTTTCCATTTGCCTTTGTCCTTCGAAGGATTCTCATCGCGTCTATCACCGGACGCCATCCTTTGCAGTATCAAGTAAATCATTTTCTTTAAGGTTGTGTCTTTAAATAACTACGAGTAGATTCCCTAAGATGGCCACAACTATGACCTCTAGGAGTTGCATAGGAAATGATAAGCATAGTGACTCAAACGAAAGCAAAAACTCTTTAAATCAGCCATCATTCAAAATCCCAAGAGAGGTCGGACAAAACACAACCCACTTTAAGGGAAAAAACAACCACAATAAAGCTGTTAGTAACAGCTCCAAGGGCTGCTAAAACAGCAACTCAAATCAAGGTAAAATCCCTTCCAAAATAGCTGGATAACACAAGGAAAATCAGCCAGCAAAAAGGGCTGCCAACAAGTGAGTTTCCCACATCTAAATTACACAAATTGGAGCCTAAACAACACCAAACAGGAGCCCCAAACAACAACCCCAACATCATGGCATTTTATTAATAAAATGAGCCAACAACAAGTGCTTAAATCCCATAGCAACAAGGCAACAACCGACCAACAAGGGACAAGAAGAAAGCCTCCAATTCCCATGGAAAAACGAGGCCAATTAAGCAAAAGTAAAAGCCCCATATCTGAAACACTAGGTGGCCCAAACATATGTAAATAAATTTGATCAAGGGGTGGTGAGCGGGAGGGGAAGAAGGCTCACAACCCAGAACCGAGCTAGGAGCAAGACCAAGATCAACTAGATGCCACCACCCAGCCAAACAGCAGCCACACACAAGCCAAACCGCATCAACACAAGTAAGCAACAACGACACAAGAGGCAGAAGGCCACAACCCTAAACAACTCTCCCAACCCTGTCGACCAAGAAGGAAGGAGAAGTGCAGCAGAATCCCAGCCCGAGAAGCTCTAGGCAGCGAAAAAAAGGAAGTTATTGGGATAATGGTTCAGCGGCAGGAATAAAATAGCCTCCCAAATAAAAATTTCCACCACCTAAGCCTTAAACCAAGGCTTAACCTTAATTCGAATTAGGGAAATAAGAACCAACCTGCCTAATTCAGCCAACCCAAATATTTATAAGGACTTCAATGACACTCCAAATCAGCCAACCCTCAAGTTTCCATCAAAATACCAAGCCAAGCTCAATTTAACCATCAACAACTCAATCGTCCGCCGCAAAGCCAAGACGAAAACATAATTTCATCAAAATATAAAATAAATACGAAATGATCGCCGCAAAATCATCGGATAAACTCAAATAAAAAAAATTAAACGTGCGGCGTCGATTCGACACTAATTCTTTTTTCTTTTTCATCATAGGGGAATATTATTTCATATATTTTAAAATATAATACACCATTATACATATTCAGTTTCGATTCTTACAATTCTCCCCTTCTTAACAGAATTTTTATCCTCGAAAATTCAATCTTCTTGGTTCGAAAAGAACGCGGGAAATAAAGTCATCATTGTGTCTTCTCGTTCCCAGTAGCAGCATTGACATGGTGACCTTTCCACCATACTTTGACAAAATTCACATCGCGATTCCATAGATTCTTGCTCTGATGATCAATAATGTGATTAGGTTCAGTCGGGATAGAGATATCAGCTTCTATCTGCACATTACTGGCAGAGATCATCAAATCTAGATTAGGAATATATCGCCGGAGAGCAGAAACATGAAAAACATCATGCAATTTCCGCAATTCATCAGGTAGATCTAAACGATAGGCCACATCGCCAATACACTCAAGAATTGTTAAGCACACCAGATCGCCAACATGAAATTCGACTCGACGATGACGGATATTATAATAGTTTTGTTGTCGGTCTTGTGCAATTTTCATTCTCTATTGAATGATTCGAACCTTTTCTTCAATTTTATCCGTTCCCTTCTTATGAAACAACTTCTTCTCTCTATCTTCGGCCCAGCTCAAAGGAGTTCTGCATCACTTCCATACATCGCCTTAAACGGAGCCATCTGGATCGCCGATTGGTAGCTATTATTATACGCAAATTCTACCAATGCTAAATATTTTTCCCACGAACCTTTCAAATCTAGAACCACTGATGAATATTAATTTATATGTATTTTTAGTATATTTTTAATTAAAATTATAAATTTCTTATGTAAATTATTGAATAAATAGTTTGCTTTGAATTTTATTCTATAATTAGTTTGTTCTAAATTTTATTCTCTAAACGTCACTTTAATTAAATTATGGTTTGTTCCAAGGTTCAAGGTCTGACTGGGGTTGAACCATCTTGCAATAATAAATATTTATTATATATAACAATAATAATATATATGCATAATAATAAAAATAAAAATAAAATAAAAATAATAATGATAAATAATAATAATAATAATAAAATTTATAATAATAAAATAATAATAATAATAATAATAATAATTAATTAATTAATACGTTTAAGAATATTAAATATCTAATATATTTCAATCTAACCGCAGACCCAGCTTCCCCAACAAGCTAGATGCTTCCAGAAGTATCCAAAAAATTCTAACCGCAAACCCAGCTTCCCTAACAAGCCAAGATTTCTCTATAAATAGAAGCATAACCCCTCACTTATTTCTCCTCTTGGATTGCCCTTTTTGGGTGATCTTCCACCACCCTTTCCACTTTTTTTGTATTTTCTTTTTAATATTTTGTAATTTTCTTTTTTGTATTTTCTTTTTAAATGTTTTATAATTTTATTTCTTAGTGCAAGTGTCGTTTATTTCTTGTAATTCCCTTTTTATGATAATAAATAAATTAGTTTTAATTTCGTGTAATTTTTTTCTGTACTGCAATTTTAATTTCTAGCTTAGTTTCAATTCCTGCAATTTCATTTTTGTCCCGCAATTTCTATTTCTAGCTTAGTTTTAATTCCTGCAATTTCATTTCTGTCCTGCAATTTCAATTTCTAGCTTAGCTTTTATTTTATGCAATTTCATTTTGTGTAATTTCCTTTCTTGCATTTTTCCTTTTTTTTATTTTGTTTTATTTCCGTGATATTTTTATTTAGTTTTTAGTTTTTTCTTTTTTGCATCTTTATTTTCGTTTTCTTGTTTTTATTATATTTTAAGTTTCATTTTCTTGTTTTTATTTATTTAAAGTTTTATTTTCTTATTTATTTCAGTTTTAATTCACGCTTTTTCTAATAAAACAATAGCTCATTTCTCGAAGGAGTACTTGACAGACCCAAGTCTAAATAAGACCTTGATATTTTCTAAAAATATTATATACTATACGCGATAAAATATACTTGCCTTTACCGAAAGATTAGTTTGGATAAAACTTACAAAAGCTTTGCAAACACTCTTTCCCTTTTTTATAAAACGTAAAGTTTTCGGCGCCTTCGCCGGGGCGTAATTGTCGATATTTCGAAAGAAGAAAAGACTATTACTTCTATCTCTCGATAGGATAATGGATAGTTTCTCGAAGTTAGAGTACTCATGAGACCACTCGAAAACGCTCGCAGAATTCTATCCTTATCACGAAAGGCTTTTGCAACACTATAAATTCACCTATTAAGTTTTTGGCGCCGTTGCCGGTGACTTTTGTTGATATTTTGAAAAGAAAAAACACTATTGCTTTTATTCTTATCATTTTTCCTTAAAAAAAAATAAACTCCAAAAACACCAAAAATATTTCATTCCTTATTTTTATAAACTTTAATCCAAAAAATTAAATAAAATAAGCGATGAAAAACTTTATTAAGCCCACACCAAAAAATGTGTCTTTCTTTTGTTTTATTTAGTATAATTTTTGTATATATATAAATAAAGTTTGTTATATCTTTTTGTAAGTTAAAATAAAAAAAAACCCCAAAAAAAATTACAAAACTCATAAAAATGACAATTTAGTTTTTCATTCTTTCTTTTATTTTTCTTATTTTGTTTTGTATAGTTTTGTTTTGTATAGGTGGTTTTTTAATTTTTCTTATTTTGTTCTGTATATGCCAAAAAATAGTTTTTTGTTTAAACGAGTTTTGCATGTATTCATCTGATCACCCAATCTCCAAATCAGGGACGAGCCCTTCCCCATGCTATTTTCTTTTTTGTCTTTTATTTTTCCTCTTTTTCATGCTTATATATATATATATATATCTCATACTTAATTTCAACATTGGGGACAATGTTGACATTTAAGTATGGGTGTGTTTTCCCCCTCTTTTGAAAATTTTCTCTCTTATTTTTAGAAAAAAATAATAATAAAAAAAATTAGAAAAAAAAGATGTTATTTTCTTTTCGTAATATTTTAATCTTATGTTTGTTTTTTATTTTTCTTAAGTATTAATATGTATGTAAATATGCATATTTGAAAAGAAATCTTAGAAAAAATAAAAAAACTTATATATGTATTTTTTTCTTTGTTTCCTTTTGTACATTTGTTTTATCTTAAGTTTCTTTTCTTTTCATTTTTATTAAGTATTATATTTGGCAAATTTAAAAAAAATGATGAAAAAAACTTAGAAAAAAACAAAAAAATCATATTTGTATTTTTTGTTTTTTTTCTTTCTTCTTCTTTTCTTATTTTCTCTTTTTTTGTTAAGTTTTAATGTGTATATTTATACCAAAATCAAAGTCCAAAAATAAAATGATGAAAAAAACTTAGCAAAAAATCAAAAAAATAGAATAAAACCCTTACTTAGCTTTTTGTTATTTTCAAAGCTAGGTTGAGTTTATTTATAAGCATTTTCATTATTTTTGATTTACTACATCTTTTATTTTTATCATAGTTTGTAGATTTAAATGTTTGGAATTTTAGTCGTAACGAACGCATTATGATTTTAAATTAATTAGAGAACAAATTTTTAGCACTACTTCTAGTTTATCCTAAATAGCTTCATTTTGTATTATATTGGCAAACTACCCTTAGATTTCAATTATTTTTACTTCAAACTTGTGAAACTTTAGGAATATTCTAATGTAGTAAAATATGCTCTCAAAATTTTCTTAATTTATAAACTCTAGAAATTTTTTGCTTACCCCTTACCCCTTATCCCATTTACTTGGTATTTTTATTTTAAAAGATCTTTTGTCAATCGGAATAAGATTTCATTTCGTAAATATATGCACACAATTTTATTAAAAGATTATATGGCATGGGAATAAGATTTTCGTTCCCTAAACATATACATTTTGGGATATTTTTGAAGATTGAAAAAAATTATTACGGGAATACGATTTCATTCCCTAAGCATATTCAAATGAAAAAAATTGAGTGGGGTGAGAAGATAAAATTCATCACTTCTAATTAAAAATCTCTTCTCTTACCAAGTTTCCCCTACCTCTTAGCCAATAAAATTGAAACTAGATATGAATTAAAAATTTTGGGAGAGCATAATTAGTAGGTTTTATTCATTCCTAATTTTTTTTAAAGTTAAAGTTTTTATAATTCTATTCTAATCATGTTTTGTTTGTGATTGCAAATATTTGTTCGCTATTTAGCTAACTTTAGAAGTCTTGCGGCTACAATTTTTTCTCTCTTATTAAATCACTATCATAATATAAGACTTACCTTATTTAAATCTCCTAAATTTATTTCAAACATACTTTTGATTAATTAAAATTTTAGTAATTTAGAAATTTTATTAATATCTTATGAGTATCTCTTACTTTTGCTATGGAATAGCAAAAACTTAAGTATGAGGGTATTTGATGAATAATAATTTTTACGTATTTTTAGTATAGTTTTTAGAACATTTTTAATTAAATTGTAAATTTCTTATGTAAATTATTGAATAAATAGTTTGTTTTGTATTTTATTCTATAATTAGTTTGTTCTAAATTTTATTCTTTAAATGTTACTTTAATTAAATTATGGTTTGTTCCAAGGTTCATGGTCTGACCGGTTTGACCGATCTGAATGGGGTTGAACCATCTTGCTATAATAAATATTTATGTATATATAACAATAATAATAATATATATGCATAAAAATAATAGTAATAATAATAAAAATAAAAATAATAAAAATAATAATAATAATAATAATAAATTAATAATAATAAAATAATAATTAATAAATAGTTTAAGAATATTATATATTTAATATATTTCAGTCTAACCGTAGACCCAGCTTTTTCAACAGAGAGCTTCCAGAAGCTTCCAGATAAATTCTAACAGCAGACCCAGCTTCCCCAACAAGCCAAGATTTCTCTATAAATAAAGGCCTACCCCCTCACTTATTTCTCCTCTTGGATTGCCCTTTTTTGGTGATCTTCCACCATCCTTTCTACTTTTTTTAATATCTTGTATTTTTCTTTTTTGTTTGTTTCTTTTTAAATGTTTTGTAATTTTATTTCTTAGTGTAAATGCAATTTTATTTCTTGTAACTCCTTTATTATGGCAATAAATGAGTTTAGTTTTTATTTCGTGCAATTTTCAATTTTGTAATTTCAATTCCGTAACATAGTTTCAACTCTGCAATTTCCTTTTTGTCATGCAATTTTAATTCCAAATTTAGTTTCAATTCTGTCATGCAATTTTAATTCCTAGCTTAGCTTCAATTTCCGCAATTTCAATTCCCGCATTTTTCCTTTCTTTAGCTAAGTTTATTTATTGTCATAATATTGGTTTCTTTTTCGCTTTGGTTCGAATTTATTTGTCTTCATAATTTTCGTTATTTTCTTCCTTGACGCGGTAAAGATTAGAGCCGAATATTATGTTTTCGTTTCAAAGCGATTTCTGTTTTTGTTTATTTTCGTTTCAAAGCGATTTCTGTTTTCGTTTATTTCCGTTTTCGTTGATTTTTGTTTTCGTTAATTTTCTTTTTCGTTGATTTTTGTTTTCGTTGCTTTTCATTTTAGTTAATTTCCATTTTTATTAATTTTCTTTCCTAGCTTAGATTTCAATTTCTTGCGATTTCATTTTTTGTTTTGGTTTTAGTTTCATTTAGCTTATGCAATTTTCTTCAATAGTTTAGTTTTAATTTATCGCTAATGCATTTATTTCTCGTCTACCCATTTGGGTAGAACTCACTCACACATTTATTTCTCGTCTACTCATTTGAGTAGAACTCGCTCACGCATTTATTTCCCATCTACCCGTTTGGGTAGAACTCGCCCACGCATTTATTTTCCATCTACCCGTTTGGGCAGAACTCGCTTATGCATTTATTTCGTGTCTACCCGTTTGGGTAGAACTCGCTTACACATTTATTTCACGTCTATCCATTTAGATAGAACTCGCTCACGCATTTATTTCCCCTCTACATATTTGGGTATAGATTGCACTCATGTCTTTTAATGATGTAATCTCAATTCTCATTTTAATTCACGTTTTCTCTGATTGAACAATAGCCAGTTTCTTGAAGTAGAAGTTCTTGACACAAGGGCGGATTCAAGAGGGGGGGGGGGGGGGGGGGCAGCTGGGGCCGTGGCCCCCCAATGTTTTTCTTTTTAACTTTTGTATATTATTATTTTCTTATAAAAAAATATATTTTTTATATATTTTAAAGCATTCGACCCCCCCAGGCCCCAAGTCCCCAACTAAAGAAATTCAGATGGCGTGAAAGTGTGAAACCCTATTTCATTCTCTCGATCTCCTCCGCTCCTCCCGCTGTTCCGCAGGCCGCAGTCCCGTCGTCTTCGCCAAAGGCTTCATCTCTTCGCCAGTTCGCCGTTCGCCCAAAGCTTGGTGGCTGCAACGCCGTTCCTGCGCGGTTGCGCCCAAGGCTTCGCCGTTCGCTCAAGCCTTCGCCGTCGGCCGTTCGCCCAAGCCTTCGCCGTTCTCTGGTTCGCCCAACTGCCCAAGGTTTGGCCGTTCTCCCAACTCCCTGTTCAATAAGTTAACCCTATTTTTCCAATTCAAGCGATAATTACAATTTACAAATCTGGATGTAAAGATTCCTGATCCAAGCCTCCAAGGTTTCGCTGTTCTCCGGTTCAACATTATCGAACAGCAGACCCTGTTTTTCTAACAGGATGTCAATACTGTTTTTCCATAAGTTAACAACAGCCTGCACACCGCAGGAATCAGGAATCTTTAGTTCATTTTTTGATTCTTTAGTCCATTTTTATGATGCTTTAGTCCATTTTTTTCATGATGCTTTAATCAGGAATCGTGTCAAAAACTAGTTTTTATTCTTGAATCTTAAGAAAAATATATTTTTACACTATTAACGACAAGATTTTTCAATTTAGGTTATTATGAAGAAGACGAAAACTATTAACTCATTTTTCAATAAGAAGACGTCATCGGAAGCCTCCCCATCTTCTTTGCCTGCTGATTCATCTGTAGTTGAGAAACTTCCACTCCGTTTTGAGCGAGATCCCGGATTACGACCTCAAATTTGGGAATATCCCATTGATCAACAAGATGAAATGCGACGGGCATACATTAAAGCTTGATCTTATCAGCACAAACTTTTAGAATATCCGTCCTCGGTCTCAGGTGAACATAGTCGAAGATTTCAATATTCTTGGTTTGAGAAGTTTCCGTGGTTGGAGTATTCTCCTGTGAAAGATGCTGCTTATTGTTTGCCTTGCTATGTTTTTAATAAACAACCGAGTGGCCGTTTTGGATCTAGCACATTCACTATTGAAGGATTTCGAAATTGGAGGAAAGTAAATGGAAAAGATTGTTCGTTTTTGTCTCATGTAGGGAAAGATCATTGTTCTCCACACAATATTGCTATAAAAATGTGAAGATTTAATGATTCATTATCAACATATTGATAAAGTAATGCAACGACAAACATCTCAACAAATCGTTATGAATCGATTACAGGTTGGAACTTCAATTGACGCCTTGCGCTTTTGTGCATTTCAAGGAGTTGCATTTCGAGGCCATGATGAAACTTCGGAATCTATTAATCGTGGTAATTTCATTGAGATGATTAAATTGCTTAGAAATTATAACAAGGAAGTAGATGATGTTGTTTTAGAAAATGCTCCGGGAAATGCAATGTATATCTCGCCAACTATTCAGAAGGATCTTTTATCTATTATAACAAAAATGGTGCAAGATACAATTCACAAAGAAATTGACGATTCTAAATATTGCATTATAGTTGATGAATCAAGAGACGAGTCAAAAAGAGAGCAAATGGCCATCGTTATTCGATTCGTAGATGTTCGCGGCTTGGTGCAAGAAAGGTTTTTAGATCTTGTTCATGTTAAAGATACAAGTGCGTTAACTTTAAAACATGAAGTTTCTGTAGTTCTGTCTCAGCATAATTTGAGTATTCAAGATATGAGCGGTCAAGGATATGATGGTGCAAGTAACATGCGTGGTGAATGGAAAGGGTTAAAAGCTTTGTTCCTCAATGAATGTCCACATGCTTATTATGTTCATTGTTTTGCACATAAACTCCAGTTAGTTCTTGTTGCAACATTAAAGGAAGTGAAGACAGTGCATAATTTTTTCAATGAATTAATATATATTATTAACACTGTTGGTGCTTCCTCCAAGCGTAATGATCAATTACGGGCTGCACAAAAGGAATATTTTGATCACATGATTGCTCTTGGTGATATTGAGACTGGCACGGGAGCAAATCAAATTGGTTCACTGCAACGACATGGGGACACTAGATGGTCGTCTCATCTAAACTCTATTTGTAGTGTTATTAATATGTATAATGCCACTTGCTCTGTGTTACTTGATATCAGTGAAAATGAAGGGACGTCTGCTCAACGGGGAGATGCTGAGGCAGCCTTCAGAAAGATTGGTGTTTTTGAATTTGTATTTATCTTACATTTAATGAAAGAAGTTTTGGGAATTAGTGATATTCTATGCAAAGCACTGCAATATCAATCTCAGGACATATTAAATGCTATAAATTTGGTTTCAACGATGAAAACTATCATTCAAAAATTTTGGGCAGATAGATGGGAAAAGTTTTGGAAAGATGTGAAATTATTTTGTGAGAAAAATGAAGTTGCTATTCCAGACATGACTGCTCGATACAGTGATCGTCGATTTCGAAGTCCACTTGATATCATTACAGTGGAACATCATTTTCGGGTGGATATTTTCAATGCCACTATAGATTGTGGGTTACAGGAGCTGAACTCTAGATTTAATGAAAATTCTATGGAGCTACTTCGCCTTAGTATGGCTTTAGATCCAAGCGATAATTACAAATCTTTCAATATTGATGATATATGTGCCCTTGCTAAGAATTTCTACTCTCAGGATTTCAGTGAACATGAGTTTTTTGTGTTGAATACTCAGTTACAACATTATCAGTTTGATGTTCCTTCTCATAAGGATTTGAAGAATTTGCCTACAATTACCAAACTATGTGAGAAATTGATGGAGACAAAAAAGTCAAAGACATACTATCTTATTGACAGATTAATTCGACTCATTTTGACCCTTCCAGTTTCAACAGCAACTACATAACGATCATTTTCAGCTATGAAGATTGTTAAAACAAGACTTCGCAATAAGATGGAGGATGAATTTCTAGCAAATTGCATGATTTTGTATATTGAGCGAGAAATAACAGAGCAGTTTGACAAAGATTTGATCATAGATGAATTCTATGATGTGAAAAATCGTCGTGCACAATTGAAGTAACTTTTATATGATTGTTCCTCTCTTTTTGATTGTTATTATAGTTGTTGACTTCTAAAATGTTTAGCCTAAAAATTAAAATGAATGTTTATTTTCGCAATTTTTTTCATCTTGTCTTATGTTTCGGCCCCCCCTTATTGAACTTCCTGGATCCGCCACTGTCTCGACAGACCCGAGTCTAAATACAACCTTGATATTTTCTAAAAATATCCTATACTATACGCGATAAGGTATACTTGCCTTTATCGAAATATTAGTTTGGATAAAACTTACAAAATATTTGCAAAAACTTTTTCTCTTTTTTATAACAATAAAAGAATTCAGCGCAGTCGTCGGGGCGTAATCGTCGATATTTTGAAAGAAGAAAAGACCATTACTTCTATCTCCTGATAGGATAATGGTTAGTTTCTCGAAGTAGGAGAATTCGCGAGACCCCTCGAAAATGCTCACCGAATTCTATTCTCCCTCCGGAAAGGGTTTTGCAATTCAAATTTAAATCCATCAACCACCATCCTCAATAAATCTTCGAGCATCTGAATAGTGCGTTCTGATTGAACATCAGTCTGAGGTTGAAAGGTGGTACTATACAATAACCTAGTTCCCAGCCTTTTATGCACTCGTCTCCATGTATCAGATGTAAATCTTCCATCTCGATCAGATACTATAGTTTGCGAAATCCCATGCAGTTCAACGATCACATTTATATATAATTCCACTAATTTTTCTGTAGGTCCTCCTTGCTTCATCGCAATAAAATGAGCGCACTTGGTCAAGCGGTCAATAATTACCCAGATGCCATCATTACCTGGCTTACTTCGCGGTAATCCAAATACAAAATCCATTGCGACATCATGCCATTTCCATTCAGGAATAGGAAGTGACCGAAGATAACCAGCAGGCTTCATTGTTCAGCTTTCACTACCTGACAGGTATGAGATCGAGCAATATAATTGGTCACATCCTGGTTCATTTTGGCCCACCAAAACTCTTATTTCAGATCATGATACATTTTCGTTCGGCCAGGATGAATCGAATACGGTGTGTTATGAGCTTCATATAAAATATCTTTTCTTAACTTATCTGCGCCAGGCACGCAGATTCGATCATTCAAAAACAACAAATTATTCTTCTGGGTAAAAGCATTTGCTTCTCCCTTTTTCACCTTTTCTAACACCCATAAAAAATGAATCTTGGGGTATTGCCTCCTGGATTCAATGTTTAAGCGAATACTGGATCTGCATCTAAAATAGCTGCGCTCACTTTTCCCTATTCGACAAAATAAAGAAAATTCCCATTTCTTGCAACTTTCGCAAGAGCTTTTTTTTAAACTGCGACATTATCGATAACGCGGCTACACTTTTTTGACTCAAAGCATCTGCAATAACATTTGCTTTGCCAGGATGATACTGAATATTCAAATCATAATCTTTAATGAATTCCAGCCACCTTCTCTGTCGCAGATTAATTTCTTTCTGATCGAAAATAGATTTCAAACTCTTATGATCGGTAAAGATCTCACAACGCATACCATGCAAATAGTGTGGCCAAATTTTTAGCGCAAACACTAACGCCGCTAGCTCCAGATCATGCATTGGGTAATTCTTTTCAGCATCCTTTTAATTGCCTAGATGCAAAGGCAATTACTTGTCCACGTTGCATTAACACGCAACCTAATCCCTTATAGGACGCATCACTATAAATTTGAAACCCATCTGACCCTTCATGCATCACCAAAACTGGGGCAGTCGTTAATCATTCTTTCAGTACCTGAAATGCTTACTAACACTCGTCTTCCCATTTGAAAAACATGTTCTTCCGGGTTAACTGCGTCAAAGGTAGCGCTATTTTGGAGAAATCCTTCATGAATTTTCTATAGTACCCAGCTAAACCCAAGAAACTGCGCACTTCGGTTACCGACTTCGGTTGTGTCCACTTTACAATTGCTTCAATTTTTGCTGGATCAACTGATATGCCTTCTTCATTAATCACGTGGCCCAGAAAAGCCACTTCTTTTAACTAGAAGTCACACTTCGAAAATTTGGCAAACAAACGCTGCTCTTTTAATGTCTGCAAGGTTAGACGCAAGTGCTAAGAATGTTCTTATTCTGACTTAGAATAAATTAGGATATCATCGATGAAAACGATCACAAAATGATCGAGGAAAACATTAAAGACTCGATTCATTAAGTCCATAAAAGCTGCAGGAGCATTCGTTAGACCAAAAGGCATTACAACACATTCAAAATGCCCGTACCTGGTACTAAATGCAGCCTTCAAAATACCTTCTTCTTTAATTCGCAACTGGTGATATCCTGATCGAAGATCAATTTTAGAGAACACCCGCGCACCCACAAGCTAATCAAATAGGTCATCAATACGAGGCAAAGGGTATTTATTCTTAATTGTCAGCTTGTTCAATTAGCGATAATCAATGCACAAATGGAGAGATCTGTCTTTCTTCTTAACAAATAACACTGGAGCTTCCCAAGGTGAAGTGCTCGGACGGATAAAATTTTTATCTAAAAGTTCTTGCAACTGTACCTTTAATTCTGCCAATTCTTTAGGCGCCATCCGATAAGGTGCCTTGGCTACTAGAGCAGCTCATTCAATAAACTTAATTTCAAACTCAACTTCTCGAGTTGGAGGCACACCAGGCAAATCTTCAGGAAATACATCCAAGTATTCCCGCACTACAGGCACAACTGTAATTTCTTTCTTTCCATCTTTGGATTCCAAAATCATCACTAGAATGGCATCGCAGCCTTTCCTCAATTCCTTCCATGCCTTCATGGCAGATATCATAATTTTTGAAACTTCTCCCTATCCCGTAAACACAAACAAACTCCCGTAAGGGCATTTAAACACGATCTCTTTCGATTTGCAGTTGATTACTGCTTCTCGATTCGAAAGTCAATCCATACCGAGAATACCATCGTATTCAACCAACGATAATACTGTGAAATCCGCTTCAATTCTTTTCTCATTAAAAGATGACGGTACTACGACTCACATTTGAGTAGTCAACACCGTATTATTTGTCATAAGCACGTTCAAAGGTTTTGCAACTTGGTATTGGCGTGTACGAATAGAATCAAGGATATATGATGGAATAAAGGAATTCATGGCAAAGCTAAGAGATGTGGAGCGCATTCTGTGGAATGAGGCGCAGTGTGCCTTCGAGAGCAACCTTGAAAGTGGAGCAGGCACGCGTGAAGTAAGTGCTGAGCGAAGCGTGGATGCGCTCACTAGAGCAGACTTCTTGGAATCAGAGCGGACGCGTGGGGAGTGCATGCTGAAACAAACTTAGTGTTGGAGAAGACACGCGCGAAGCACGTGCTGAAGCAGACTTGGTGTTGGAGCAGACACGCAGAAGCACATGTTAATATTGTATCTTACGGCGCCCTTAGAGGGGGGGGGGGGGGGTGAATAAGGGTTTTATGGAATTTTAAATGTTAATTAAATTTATCAAAGTTTGTGACCAAAGTTTAGGAATATTTTATAAGAAAATATATTTTGATATCTCAGAAAAGATTGTATTGAAGATTCCTTTTTAAACAAGAGAAACATAACTTTTTGTTAACTGTTGCTAACGCCTGGCGTTAATTATTAACGTTGGGCGTTAGCTTTCCAGAAAATATTCCTTAGCACAAAAAGATTGCCACAGTGATTTTACTTATGAAATCTTAAATGAAATACAATTCCAGAAAATCAGAGATAATGAAAACGATTATTGTATTTCAAAGATAATTACACAAATGTTAATTTTAATATTTTAATGAAAATATAAATTAAAACATTCTTGAAGAGGAAATAAAATCAATTGAATAGAACATTAAAAGACATAATTTTATTTCATAATAAATTGAAAACACAAATGTTTGATTTCTATAACGCTAGAAATCAAGGCGAGAATATATAAAAATACTTTTTTGTTGTTTCACGGGTCCATCTCCCAAGAACCAGTTGGCTATAGCCTATCTAACCCCAGATAAGGCCTCTAACCACCCCTAGATCTAACATCGACCTAGTCGCCACGCACAAGGCGGCGAATTACCCCCTAAGCCGCACAAGGACCTAGTCACCAACACAAGGCGAATTACCCACAGATTCCTTCCCGGAATCCGACGTTCTCCCCGAACGATTTCTCCACACCAAAATACAAAGAAAATAAAATAAAAGATTACAAGATAAAGTAAAGAGAAACTCCCCAAGAAATTCTGAAGGTGAAAACGAAGGCGATGTAGATGTTGGCATTCTTGAAAATGATCATCCTTCGTATGAGATCTGCGTTGTAGACCTTCTCCTTCAAAATCCTCTTTAGATCTTCATGATAGCCCAAGGGAGATCTCTCAAATGTTGTACACGAGCCTCTCTTAAAATTATTAGAATTCTGGAATCATCTCACATAGAATAAGAGGAGTTGTACTTTAAATAGCCACAGGAGCTAACGTGTGGCGTTAAGAGTTAACGTCGGCGTTAGTGATCGTGTGCTGTCGTGGCTGAAATCACGCAACCGTCAAGATCGTGGCAGTTTGTGGACTCAACGCGGGCGTTAAGAGTCAACGTTGGCATTGTCTCTTGCTTCCCGACGGATTCCTTCTCGACGACATTTCATCTCGACGGATTCCTTCTCGACAGATGTTAACGCGGGGCGTTAACTACTAACGCGGGGCGTTAACTCTCTTTCCAGAGAATCATCTCCAATCAACATACTACTCATATGGATGTGTAGCTATAGTTCTTGTATAACCTGCACACACACAAAATATAAGATCAAATACAACCCGGTATTTGTTATTCTCAAACCAAGAGATGTGGAACATATGCTCCAACAATCTCCCCCTTTTGATAATAACAAATACCTGCATGAGAAATTAGTGAGATTAAGACCATTTGTATTTATAGATAAGTGAGGTAATAATATATGCATGAATAACAGGTTAAAAGCATGATAGATTTGAAAAACGATAATGCATACTCTTTCTATATGAAGTCCTCCCCCTACATAAGTGTTCACTTATAATTTACTCCCCCTAAATATCCATTTAACTAGATTTCTCAATTTCTTCTCCCCCTTTGTTATTAGCAAAAGTGGGTAGGGATGAGTGCATATCTACTAAGATTGATTAGGAACCACTTATTGAAGGATTGTCATGATCGAGCATATGATAGTGTATGCTACTCCTATATGATTACTCCCCCTACAAAGATACCCCTTTTTTGAATTTAATATTATTATAATGCACTCCCCCTAAATATTAGATTTATGCAATTTAATCTCCCCTTTTGGTAGTATCAAAAGAAGGTTTAGGTGAGAGTGTGCAATAAGGAGTAATATGTTCTATGTCGAGAAGAAAAATAGGATGCAATCAAAAGCTTGTTAAATACTACTTGTTGAGAAAAATATAAGCATGATAGAACATATAGTAGTAAGCAACATAGCTGGCATGATAAAGTAAGCATTCTATTTTAACATACCACTTGTTGAAAAGAAAACCACGATGCTAAAAATAATAGACATGAATGAGCATTAGTGGTAAAATTAGCAGAAGAATATAATAAGCACTCTTAAACATAAACATCTTTTTATAAGGTAAAATCATACAAAGGATAATGAGTTTTAAATTTGAAAAAGTTGATGTTTGAGTTATAGATTCAAGAGATGCTATTTCATTAAGATAAAATTGCAAGCATGATTTGATAATATCAAGAAAAGATATAAAGACTACAATGTAATCAAATTTGCATTTCAAGTAAACATAAACATTGTAGCGATCATGCTTTGTTATCTAGTGCATTTACTTAAGTTTGTAGAGAATTGAGTAGATGAGCATTAGGATCCAATTCTCATGAGTAGAAGTTTTATGAAAGATAATGATGTGTACAAATTAGAGTTTTGATAAAGTATACAAGTGAATCAATCAAAAACACATGACATATATAACGAAATAACACAACATTAAAATACACAAATACTATTACTTCCACAATATTTCAATGCACATGAATAAAGAGTACAACTACCAAGGTGCTCTGCTCACACAATGCTTATTAAGACTTATCAGGGTGCAAAGTAGTGCTTGTGGATCACTTTTATACGTTTTAGCATTATTTTCAAATTTTATTTGTGATCCGGTGTACTAAGAGAAGTGATGTATACATGTTTGCTACAAGACACTTTACAATTCTTAGCCAAGGTGCTCAACCTCACAATGCTCATTAAGACTTATCAGGAGGGTGAGTAGTGCTTGGTGGAGTTTTCCTTGTCATTTATTGTTTGCTTTTTAGTGTAGTGACTAAGGACTCCGAATTCACTTATTTTGCAAACATAACATTTTAAACCACATTTCTCTAAAGAATTAGTGCATGAAAGACAAAGAATTGTAATAACCAATTCAATGTTGTGTAGGTAATCTATTTAAGCATTTTAATTACTTATGTTATTACACTATATAATCATGCAAGAATAAGATTGTAAACACATGTAAGTTATCAAAAATAAGTGAGTGAACGAATCATTATCAAACATAATACATTACTCATACTTAGAGGCATGCTAAGCATTTCTACACATGTTTATCTACAATCAATTTCATTGCACATAACAAGATAATTTTCAAGGCATGACAAATACAAAACAATGTTTTTTAAGAAACTTAAAAGTTAAATTAAACACTGTATTTAATCTTTAATTGATATAATTAATCATCCTTGACAATGACAATGAATAACAATCAGTTTTTATAAATTTTTGAATTTTTATATATGCACAAAACAATAAACACACATAAAAAACATATTTTTGTTCTTTGAAATTGTTTTGTAATTTTGTATTTGCTTTTGTTATATATATTCTCTGGAAAACATAGAAGTCCTTAATAGCCCTTTCAGTTAATGATATTATATGCCAGAGAGATACACCCAAAATAATGCATGAGAAAATACATATATTTTTTAAAAGAAATAAAATTTTGTTTTAAAGGAAATAAAAAGATAGAAAACTTTTTACAAATAGAGAAATAAAACACACACAAAACATTAAAATAATACCAGAAAGTATTCAAAACAAAAAATTTTTTGGAGCAAAGGAGCTAACGCCAGGCGTTAGCTTCTTAACGTCGAGACATAACTGCAAATTTTGATGTTTTGAAAAATATTTTTCACAATTCATTTGTATTATAAAGAGACCTTCCTTCAGTTGAAATTTCAGAGTATATTGATTAGATTTGAAGGCTCTTTTAGCATGTTTTTGGTGATTTTTCAAATACTTGTGTTTTGTAAAATCATTAAATCTCAAAATAATAAAATATGCAAACACAAGATGCAATGTTAGAACAAAAACAAATATGCATGATTTTAGTATAAAGAGTGAGATAATATTCATGCAATGTATATAATATGAGTATACCCAAGAATAATATACCATAACTATATGTCTACACACTATAGCCCTGTACTAAGAGACGGATGGACATGAGGAGCTGCACACATGACGTAGGTTGGGGTGTTAATGTCATATGCATACAAAAACGACATTCAACCTAGCACTGTTTCCCCCCAGTGCCTCGCAAGGCCCTACTGGAACCCTCCCCTGTTAAGGACAAGACATGACTTAGAGGTTTGGTCTCTAATGCACACAATCCTACGCCCTCGCTATTGTGAGACACAAGTCATGGGTGAATGATTATGGATATACTAAACGTTTTAGTCTAAGGATTGATTCATAAAACATGAGTTTGTTTTAGTTTTAGAACATATAGTGGATTTTGAAACCACATTGTACTCATGAATTTTAAAGTTCAAATTTCTCTACCTTTAGCATATCAATATATTGATAATCCTAGCATAGACACTAAATTGAGCATATACCAAGAGGTGCAGCTAGGATAATGAATTTGGATGTTATGCAAAATATGCTAAATATATATAATTGGTTTGCATATAATCAATTATAGAGTTTTGAAAATTTATAGACCTAGAATGAAGAGGCAATTCTATTTGATTTCATCTTATTAATGTCAAGTTAATTGGAATGTCTAAATATGATGAGATTCATGCACATCACACACACTAAATAAGATATGAAACTATAATACCAATCGCCATCATATATTTCATAAATCCTAAGATTGATAGAAATAGTTAATTTACGATAATTCTTGATAGATCATGAATTATGATATATGATAATAGTGAATTTTAGCATAGGATATTAATAGATCAAGGTGGAGTGTGTGAAATCATATTCATCCTTTTTTTAAATTTTTAATTATGATTTTTCATTATAGGGGCTATTATATGCAACAAAGAAAATAGACAAATATGCAATAAGTTGTGCATTTAATATTTTAGTCTAAGACCCTTAAAAGTCCATTTAAATCCAATTTTGAAAGTAATTTAATTAGTCTTTATAATATCATTTAGCAAATTTAGCATTCAATTCATAATGATAATATAAGACATTTATAGGCAATGGATTTAACAAGGATAAAACATAGAAAAAGAAAAGATAGATCACTTAAAAAATTATGACTTTATGTTCAATTTAATTCAATTTGATTTGTTAAACATTAGGCTTAAAATGAAAGTCACATCTCATGATATATAAAGTGATCATAGTGTGTTGGCTCAAAAATAAAAAAATAAACAAAAGAAAAAAACAATTAAGCATATCATGAAGTAGAATAATGATATTTTATTTTTAATTTATTTCTACTTCATGCAATATAATGATTCCTAGTGAATGAGAGATTTAGGTATCCAAAGGGGACCAAGTGTAATGGTTCCTTTGGGTACCCAAATACATCGTGTTGGCTTTTGAGGAGACAAGAATGAATGAGTCATTTCAAGTAAAGTTGATGTGTCATTTATCTTTATTGGTCTCCCTTCATACCTTGGTTGTTTGTCTTTCAAATTTATATTATGATTATACGACATCTTTTTGGGGTGATAGTTGGTTGAAAAACAATTCGTTTGAGAATTATGTTTATTGACATTATTTTTCAAAATAGATTGATGTTGATAATCATAAAGAGTTGTAGAATAATCATTCTTAGAGAGTTTATAAAAGTGATAGTCTTTCTTAAGAATTGAATGTTGAAAGAGTGAGTGATTATGGGCATTTGATAAAACATTTTTATTTACTTGTTGATTTTCAATTTCACTCTTTCTTATAGACCTATTTTTATAATATGAAGTTAAATTTCTGGACTTTTGATGATTTGATAAAGTAGAAATAATAGATTTTTTAATACTTGAAAACTTTTGAATAATCATTTTTAATGATTCTAGTTTATCCATTAAAGCATCATTTTCTTTAATCAATTTTTCATTATGCTCTTTTGAAGTTAAAAGATCTTTTTCCAAAACCTCGAGTTCTTCTTTAAAAGTATTAAATCAAAACAAAATTTAGCATTTTTAATTAAAGAGCATGAAAGAGAATTTGAAACATCAATATAAGATTCTACTATAGCGTTTGCTTTTAAAGTTTTATTTTCTAAACGTAATTTGGAATTAGCATTTTTCAATTTCTTAATTCTACGTTTAGCAATTTCAAGCATACGAAATGTAGAAATAGAATTTGTTACAAAAAGAGAAGATTTTGATTTTCTTACATTGCTATGAGATGATGCAAGATTTGAACCAGAGGTTCCTTTGACATCTTCTTCGTATTCCTGTTCCATAGTTGAATTTCCGCCTTCTCTTTTGCTTGATGTGTTGCCATCATTTGAGTCTAATATTGTGACGTTGCATTCTTCTCTTGTAGATAGATATTCCTCCAAGCATGAGTCCTCGTTTGTTTCTTCACTTGGATCCATACAGAATTGCTCTTGTTCATCATCTGTGGATGGAAGACTATAAGAATTCTCAAGAAATTTCCAAACTTCAAATGCAGTAGGAAGTGTATAAATAAGTTTGAAAATATTTTGATCAAGTGCACAATATAGACTATTCATAGATTTGGCATTTAAAACATTTCATTTTTATTAAGAATAATTGTGAGCATTTTAATTGTAATATTCCAAACTTCAATATCCAAAGTTTTAAGAAGTTTTTCCATAAGTGTTTTCCACCCATAAATAAAGGTGGTGATAATGATTTTTCATTTTTATAAAACATATCCCCTCTAGAAGATGCGAGATCATGATGCGCCATTATTCCCGGTTGTGAAGCCGTATTGGAATAGCCTCCCTCTGATACCATGCGTTGGATCTTACGGCCCTTAGGGGGGGGGGGGGTGAATAAGGGTTTTATGGAATTTTTAATGTTAATTAAATTTATCAAAGTTTGTGACCAAAGTTTAGGAATATTTTATAAGAAAATATATTTTGATATCTCAGAAAAGATTGTATTGAAGATTCCTTTTTAAACAAGAGAAACACAACTTTTTATTAACTGTTGTTAACGCCTATCATTAATTGTTAACGCTGGGCGTTAGCTTTCCAGAAATATTCCTTAGCACAAAAAGATTGCCACAGTGATTTTACATATGAAATCTTAAATGAAATACAATTCCAGAAAATCAGAGATAATGAAAACGATTATTGTATTTCAAAGATAATTACACAAATGTTAATTTTAATACTTTAATTTAAATATAAATTAAAACATTCTTAAAGAGGAAGTAAAATTAATTGAATAGAACATTAAACGACATGATTTTATTTCATAATAAATTGAATACACAAATGTTTGATTTCCATAACCTTTTTCTCTCAGTCTCTTCTTGCTTGTTCAGTGAGCATGAGGAGAAGAAGAAGTTCTGGGCCGTCAATGGAACAGTTGTTAACTTGTTTAGCACTTGACCACCTTCAAAAGTGCCATAACTTCTTCTTTTATACTCTGCACATCTCCAACGGCACTCAAGGGAGAGCTCTAACACCTTTGGAACAGATGGTTGGCTCTAATATCCCTTTACAGCTGTTTGCGCCAAATGCACGTCGCGCCACCTATTTTCTTCACTATTTGAATCTGTCTCAGCGGTGGGGCTGAGACAGCTTTCAGTCTCAGCGGTTGAGCAGCTGTCTTCCCAGTGGATCCGCCGAGAAAGTTTCTCTTCTTAGCAGATTCTGTCTATCTGTAGCTCAGCAGAGATATGGTGCTTCTCATTGGAACCTGCTCGTCTCAGCGGTTCAGCTGAGACAGGGAAGCTTTCTCAGCTGATTAATTAGCACACCTTTGAACCTATTCCATTGTATGAAATATCATCTCCCTGTACAAACCTTAAGACAAAATAGATTTTATCAAATACAATATGTACTTTGTATTGTGTGTGATGCCTCTTCAAATCATAGGAACATTGAGGGCAATATTCCCAACAATCTCCCCCTATTTGAAGAAGGTAGGACATTCTCAATGCTAAGGTACCTAGCCAACAAAGACTTATCATGCAAATGAACTATATGACATTCATGATATCATAACATCCAGAATATAACATTGCTTAGGCATTCCAACAAAAATCATGACAAATTATGCAAAGTGAATATGATACCAGCATTATATGTTATTAAAAAACTTGGCATCACAGACCATATGAAGCAAAAAGTACTGAAAAGAGAATCTTAAGCATTGACTAATTTATCTCATAACATACACATTTAATTTCAACAGAATTTTCATTGTCATTTCAGTTTAAGAGTAAATGTATAGATCTAGTTCCACTTTTATTAACATAAGCATATTATGTTTTCCTTTTCTTGGAACTTTCAGCTTTGTTGGCATCATCAACTTCCTTCCCTTTGGTAGCAACAGTCTTTAGCTCAACCACTTTCTTCTTGTTTCCATGTCTTTTGAAATAGAAGAAGGGTTTTGGAATATATTTTGAAGGTATTCTTTTTGGATTGTCCTTCAGCACAAGGTTTTCTTTGAAGATCAAGTCCCTCAAAGAATTTCTTTCCAGATGTTTTATCCATTCTACAGCTGGGTAAATCCTGTCAATATCTTTGCATATTTGCCCATGGTTTACCCAAGCATTCAGAATAATGCTTTTGGAGTCATCAATCCAATACTCAAAATCAGGATCATTGTCCTGCTCCTTTCTTTACATAGCCATATATTCTTCAGCTAGCATCACATGTTCTCTTTTTCTCTTCTTTGCTAGGTGAGCATTCTGAGCTAGTTTGGCTTGCCCCTCAAACTCAAAATCTTCTTTGCTGAAGATGTCCAGCAGAGGAAGATTGAGGGCTATCCTTGTACCCTGTAACACATGTAGAGCTAACTCTGAGCTGGTCTTAGCATTGGCCATCTCCCCCTTTCTGGCTTCTTCAACTATTTTTCCTTCTAAGGATTGGGAGGCAGCAGCTACAGAGCTTGAGAGAGTTTGGAAAGCATTTTCCAAGTCCCCCTTTAGGTCATCCTTCATCTTCTCTGACCACCAAGCATAGTGGTGGCTGTTTTCCAGACAAAGTCTTCAATGTGATTGGAGGCTTGTTCTATGACTTCATCTGTCTTGCTTACATAATTCTTGACATATCTCATGTCATCCTCTGCCATTTGGAGGTGTTTGTCCATTGATCTCAGTATAGTGTTCTGAGCAATCACTGTGGGTTCTGCTAGATTAAACCATTTGGTCATTTGTTTGTTTAGGATTGCCGTGTCTTCCTTGATTTCCTGTACTTCAGCCATAATCTCTTTCTTCAAAGACTGTAATCCATTATCAATATAGGTCTTTATTGAGAGCATATGACCTTCAATTATGGTATTAATAGAGCTGAGGAGATTGTCATTAGTTGTTGTAGTTGTTGGATTCAACTCCTTTTCTACTTGAGCATGACTTTGCTCCCCCTCAACCTGAGCAGGGACTTGCTCCCCCTCAATGTGAGTTCTATTATCTTTATTAGCTGATAACTGCTCTTGTTCCTTTTCAATACACTTGCCTTGCTCCCCGTCACTTGGAGCATTAGTATTGTTCTTATTTGGTGATGTGTTGAGCTGCTCCCCCTCTGAGTCAGGATCAACATTTGCCACATCATCTTCCCAGTAACCTGCTGGTTCAGGAGGGATTTGATTAAACCTTTTGTTTAGATTAAGGATAATTGAATCAATCTCACCTTGAAGATCAATAGGGTCATTGTCTGCATTATCCTCTTGAAGCACTATCTCAGCATCATCATGCCTCTCTGGTTCAGGATTAATGCCTGCATGACTTTCAGTGTTATGATTATTTCCTTGGTTATCATGTGGTGGACTGCTTGCTGGAACTTGATTATCCAGATCTTGTATATCTTCTTCTGGCTCTTGTTCCGAGTCATAGTATATCATTCTTCTTCTCCTCATCTCCTTCACCAGAACTCCCTTTTTCTTTTCCTTCAGTGGAGAAGGTTGGCTCATTGGAAGAACCCTAGTAAATCTGTCTAGAGTTTTTATGTCCATTCTTTTTAGAAAATGGAGGTTGAATCCTTTGGATTTTCTAAAGTAGTCTGAGTATGTGTTTAGAAGATAGATAGATAGGATTCTTCCTAAGTTGGGGGCTTGCAGACATTCTATAATTCTCTGAAATAGTACCTTTGCCCAGGAAGTCTTCTTCTGTAGGATAACTCTTAACATTAATTCAAACATGTGTTTGGAGATTGTGTCATGAGAGTCTGGTTTGCACAGTATGGCCTTCGCAACTATGTCAGAGAGCAATTTGCCTCTTTGGTTGAAGAACTTCCTCTTAAGAGAGCCAAGTTTGGCATCAAGTAGGCACACCACTGTAAGGCATTGACTTTGTCTTCCTCAGAGATAGCATCCTCTTCTTCTTTACTGCAGGAGGGCAGTTGAAGAGCCTTTTCAATTTTCTTATGGGATATCTTTATCCTCCTACTTCCTATCTTTCCCTTAATGGTTGACTTTGAGGAGGACAGCTTAGCACTAGAGAATAATTCCAGAACTTCTGTTTTGAGAATTGTTGAGGGCTCAAACTGAGTTCATCTAAAACTACATCATAAGGCTGAGTTCGTCGAACTCAAACTGAGTTCGTCGAACACAAACAGAGTTCATCTAAAACTACATCATAAGGCTGAGTTCGTCGAACTCAAAGCTGAGTTCGTCGAACTCAAACTGGAGTTCGTCGAACACAGAGCTGAGTTCATCTGAACTAAATCATAAAGCTGAGTTCGTTGAACACAAAGCTGAGTTCGTCGAACTCAAAGTGGAGTTCGTCGAACACAAAGTTGAGTTCATCTGAACTTCATCATACAGCTGAGTTCGTCGAACTCAAAGTGGAGTTCGTCGAACTCAAAGTGGAGTTCGTCGAACACAAAGCTGAGTTCATCTAAACATCATCATACAGCTGAGTTCGTTGAACACAAAACTGAGTTCGTCGAACTCAAAACTGAGTTCGTCGAACCCAGGAAAGAGTTCATCGAACTGAGACTTTTCCTAGCTGTCCAAGTGCAACCTGAAGCTCAGCTAAAACAGATTGTTCTGGTTAAGCTGATCATACTACTTTAAAATCATTAGAGATAGGATTACTTGAATGCCTAATCATTTCTCTTATAGGGTTGACGTGTCAACATTTTCAAGTTATATCAAATCAGAATTGGAAGAATCAAGTGTTTTACACTATTCTAAATTTAACATTCCTAGTTCAATCTTGAAGGCATTAAACTTGGCCTCATCCAATGGCTTAGTGAAGATATCAGCCACTTGACTGTTAGTGGGGACAAATTCAAGGCAGATATCTTGAGATTCTACATGTTCTCTTATAAAATGATATCTTATTTCTATATGCTTAGTCCTGTTGTGAGAGACGGGATTCTTAGCAATAGAGATAGCACTGGATGAGTTACAATAAAGAGGAGAGTTACTTACCTTGAGGTTGTAGTCCTCTAGCTGGTGTTGAATCCACAATAGCTGGGCACAACAGCTCCCTGCAGCAATGTATTCAGACTCAGCAGTGGAAATAGCCACACTTGTCTGCTTTTTCCTTCTCCATGATATAAACCTTCTTCCTAGGAATTGACAAGTGCCACTTGTGCTTTTCCTGTCTTCTTTGCAGCCTGCAAAATCTGCATCTCTTCCTTCAAGTCACCATTGAAGAAGGCTGACTTGACATCCATTTGATACACTTTGAATCCCTTGTGGGCAGCGTAGGCAAAGAATAGCCTAATTGCTTCCAACCTTGCAACAGGGGCAAAGGTTTGATCAAAGTCTATCGCTTCTTCCTGTCTATACCCCTTGGCTACCAGCCTTGCCTTGTTCTTTATGATTGCGCCATTTTTATCTAACTTGTTCCTATCATGTGCATTGAGCACCCATTCTCCAAGTACCAAATTTGGGTGAGGCTGGTACTTGAACTATCCTGCAAGAAAGAGTTTAGTAATCCTTAGGAGCCCAAACAACTTTGGGTCCTAGGTACTTGTTAGCATGATGAAATGATCTTACACTAGCTGCACCCTTTGCAGGAAGGCTCATCTTTGCACTTGGCACATTAGGATTGTGCCAATAGTCTATGGCAAAGTGTCCCACTTTACCACCGCACCAACATTCATGAATGTTGCATCTCCTCTTCTGAACATTTCTTGAGGGGTGTGAAACACAGTCCATATGTTTAGGAGGAGAGACAACAGCTTTTCTTTTGTTTCTTTCAGCAAGGATTTGGCTGAAAGTCAATCTGTGGACAGTCTTAGTGGTCTTTGCATTAATGGAATCATCTTGCTTTGGCTTTTGGTCAATGCAAGTTTTTATGGCATTAGACACTGAGCAATTAGACATGTCCACTGATTTGACAGTAGTCATGATCTTGGCTGAATCAACTTTAGAAGGGTTTGCTTTCTTATTCTTGAATGAATGGGCTAAATGTACCAAATACAAATGGTCCAGGTTGGGCCATTTGAATTTCCTCATGGGGAGCCTTCATAGTACTCAATCCCATTCCCTTTCTTCCACCATGGGAAGGAGAGTTTTCCTTCCTATAGGTACTTCCATTCTTCCAGTGACCATACATAATTTTATGGTCATACCTGTTGGAAGGGAGTAGTACCTTTTGAAAGGTGGTTTGAGGCTTAGCCTTACCCCTACTCTTTTCTCCACTCCTTTCTCCTGCTTCCATTTTATTGAATCCTAGTCCTCTTCTATTGGATTGAGAAGAGAAGGAGTCAATAATAGGGAGCACAGATTTTTGGCTTGGAGAATTGAGCCACTAGGCTTCTTTCTTTCACAAGCTTCTCCTCAAGATCCTTGATGACCTTGTTCTTCAGGGATATGGTGCTCAGATGGGTGATAGTTATCCCCTTCCGATGGCTAATTTCCCTATACATCTGATTCATCATGGTAGAAGATTCAGTGCATTCTTGTTTTTCTATCTTAAGGGAATCTATCTCTTGGGCTTGCCTCTTGGCTAGCTTTTTGCTCCTTTTCAGAGCTTCCAAGAGAGCATCATACTTGTCAATCAATTGATTGACATCCACCTCAGCATCTGAATCACTTCCATCAATTGATGAAGGTCCTCCAGATTCTGGGCCAGTCTCATAATCAGAAGAGGATATGAAATGAATTAATACCTGTTCATTTTCAGATATGTTCTGACTGTCCTCCTTATCAGTGATGGCCATGAGGCCTAGCTGAATATTGTCCTTTTCATCCTCCTCTATATCACTATCTGAGTGTGATAGAGGGGCCCTGACTCCAACCTTGGCATCAGGATAATCTTCATCTTCTTCTGCTGCAAACAGCCCTATGTAGGCTTCTTCTTCATTATCTGAATCTGAAGTTGAGGATTCAGATTCACTCCAGCGTTTTCTTTTCTTTGCTAGGAAGGATTTTTCACCCTTCCTATCCTTTTGGTGATGATGCTTCTTATCACCTTTCTCCTTTCTTTTGGCTGGATAATCAGCTATGACATGTCCAGGTTTGCTACAGTAATAGCAAATAATGTTATTTGAAACATGTTTACTAGATTTGGAATCATACCTGTCACCCTTTGGGTGTTGTCTTTTAGGTTTCCTATGGTCTTTCTTGGAGTGTGATGAGGAGGAGGGCTTGTTCTTCCATTGCTTCCTCCTCATCATCTTCTTGAACTGCCTTGAGAAGGCAGCAAACTCTTCATCAGAGGAAGAGCTATCTGAGGTGCTGATTTCAGATTTTTCAGATTCAGCACTTCTCCTTGGAGGAGACACCATCCCGCCCTTACTTTTCTTGGAGCTGTCAGCTTTGAGAGATACAGATTTCTCCCTTGTCTGAGCCATTGTTGAGGTGTCCTCTTCCTTTCTTGCAGACAACTGCATCTCATAAGAGAGCAGCTTTCCAAACAGAGTGTGAGGAAGAGTTTCACTCAGCTTTGTCACTTCCCTGATGACACAGATTTTAGTATCCCAACCTCTAGTTAGAGATCTTAGGAATTTAACATTTAACTCATAATGAGTGAAGGTCCTTTCATAGGTCCTCAACTCATTTACTATTCTGAAGAATCTTCCATAGCAGTCAGCTATGCACTCCTGGTTTTGTTGCCTAAAAGCTTCATACTCCTGATTGAGGAGGGATTTCCTATCATTCCTCACTTCTTCAGTCCCTTCCATGTAAACAATCAATGTATCCCGCATTTACTTTGCAGTCTCACAATGCACCAAGTTTTGGAATGTTGAATCATCAATAACATTGACTATAATATTTTGAGCCCTTTTATCCATTGTAGCCAATGTTATCTCATCCCTTGTCATTTCAGTGTAAGACTTGCCAACCTGCCTAGTAGGATCAATGGTGGAGGGCTTTGTGATAAGGAAGGGGCCTTCCTGAACAGTGATATAGATCCTAGGGTCTGAAGCTTTCATGTACAGCCTAACCCTTTGTTTCCAAATGCCAAAGGTTTCCTTTTTGCATATAGGGAGCTTCATGGAACCCATTTCCTTCTGAACTCCATTAGAAGCCATTGGATTCAGAAATAACAATACCTATGTAGGATCTAGTTAGATAATTAAGCCTTTTATGACCAACCTAGCTCTGATACCACTTGATAGAGTATAGGTATATGATCTAATTCACCTAGAGGGGGGGGGGGGGGGGGGGGAATAGGTATTTTGATTTTTTTACTTAGATGATATAGATAGTTAAAAGTATTCTAAGCTAGTAATGAAGCAAACCCAGAAAACACATAAGTGTTTGTAGTGGTTCCCCAAGACAGTGTGTCTATGGGTAGTCCACTTTCCCCCTTCACCTTTCTAACAGAGTGTTAGACAAGACCAACTTCACCAATCTCAGCTCTAAGAGCCTACAACACAGATCTTACAGGATCTCTCAGGTTTTCCCAAACCCTACCTCAGGCACAGCAGCCCTACCTCAGAGGAATCCTCCTCATACAACTCAAACCACCTCCTGGTCCTACAACCTCAGGCCTAACTGCCCTACAAACTCAGGACAAATAGCTCTACAATCTCAGGCCTAACAACCCTACAATCTCAGGCCTAACAACCTTACAAACTCAGGCCAAATAGCCCTACAGTAAAAGAGTGTTTATGCTTACAACAACAGACAAAATAGATTTTATCAAATACAATATGTACTCAGTATTGTGAGTGATGCCTCTTCAAATCATAGGAACATTGATGGCAATATTCCCAACAAAGGCGATGTAGATGTTGGCGTTCTTGAAAATGATCGTCCTTCGTATAGGATATGCGTTGTAGACCTTCTCCTTCAAAATCCTCTTTAGATCTTCATGATAGCCCAAGGGAGATCTCTCAAATGTTGTACACGAGCCTCTCTTAAAATTATTAGAATTCTGGAATCATCTCACATAGAATGAGAGGAGTTGTACTTTAAATAGCCACGGGAGATAACGCGTGGCGTTAAGAGTTAACGCCGGCGTTAGTGATCGTGTGCTATCGTGGCTGAAATCGCGCAACCGTCAAGATCATGGCAGTTTGTGGACTCAACGCGGGCGTTAAGAGTCAACGCTGGCGTTGTCTCTGGCTTTTCGACGGATTCCTTCTCGACGACATTTCATCTCGACGGATTCCTTCTCGACGGATGTTATCGCGGGGCGTTAACTACTAACGCGGGGCGTTAACTCTCTTTCCAGAGAATCATCTCTAATCAGCATACTACTCATAGGGATGTGTAGCTATAGTTCCTGTACAACCTGCACACACACAAAATACAAGATCAAATACAACACGGTATTTGTTATTCTCAAACCAAGAGATGTGGAACATAGGCTCCAACAGTTAAGTGGACTTGAAGAAGGAGTGGTTATGCGGGGAGCGCGTGCTGAGTGCAATGATGACTATTGATGGGGAGGGTGAGAGCTGAGGAGTAAGTCTTTGCTGGAAAACCTTAGAGATCTACCTCATCTCAGTTCTTCTGTCCCCTTCAAATGAGCTGGTAATTGTGCACTTCTGGGTGTTGAATGGGAGAATAGGAATGCATGATTTTGGTCTCCTGGATCACCAATTTCTGGAATATAACGACATTGCCCCCGGGCAGTTCGGGCATCTTGTGCAAGGTCGCCGACGATGGCAGTGATGAGCATGGAGGCGAGTGCGGCGGCAGAGGCCCGATAATGAGCATGCATAGGCATGCTATATAAGACCCCCTTCAGAAATTAAGCACGACAAGAGGATCTTATCGCACACCACCGCTAATCCACGACAAAGAAGGGAATAACATAAGAGTAGAGGTATGAACGTCTCAACCTTCTCCCGTCATTCTCTCCTAATGCTATGAACCGACGATGATGTTAAACGAATAACCATCACTTCACAATCAAAGAACGTTATAAGCAGTAGCAGAAGTTGTATTAATGAAACACTAACAACCACGTGGTAGATCACAAAAACCTATGAGTAATACAAGAAGAAAGAAAGCAACCACAACAACAATACAATGACCCCACAGTCCAAGTAAAATGGTCTATAGAAATTCTGGGGGCTCACAAGTAAACATGTCAAACCGGATAAACAATAATATATAAAATACTGTAAATGTATAAACTTGCTGAGCTAACTATATGACTGATGATGTTGCTAATGATAGCAACCATCCTCTGTAAGCCTTCTATCTCCACGTCAAGTCCACGTCATATCTACGTCTTGTCCATTACATGTTCATGTCCACGACATGTCCACAACATAGATCCTGGAACTCCTAGGGGAGTCAACGAAGTGTGAGGGTTAGCAAATACTATCCATATTTGCTAAGTCGGTTCTCGCCTCTCCCTATGAGCCACATAAGTACTCAAGGGAGGAGGTAAGTTGTCTTGCAGTAAGTGTCAGCACAATGTAATATATGTTGGAACATGCGTTCCACATCTCTTGGTTTAAGGATAATAAATATCGTTATGTATTTGATCTAGTCTTGTGTGTGTCTATAGTGCGCAGGTCGTACAGGTACAAGCATGCAGTGAACGAGTTAAAAGACGAGCGATGAAATTCAATGTCTGTGAGCTACCGTCGACGTTAGGAATACCATCGGGCGTTAGCTCCTTCATATCGACGAGACATCATCTTCATATCGATGAGACGTCAACTTCGGGAACATCATTACTACCACCGGCGTTAGCGATACCGTCGGGCGTTAGCTCCTTCATATTGACAAGACGTCAACTTCGGGAACAACATGACTGTCTTCGCGCATTACCGCTAACGCGCCGCGCTACCTCGAAGTGAACGTCAACAATCTGTGTGCCCTATGTGGGAACCTGGTGGCAGCCATATAAGGAAAAAGCCACTACCGCCCGTGGTTGAATCTACCGCACAACGGTAAGGCTTGTGTACAAGGAAAGTGCAGCCACCTTCCTTACTTGCAGATGGATAGCTATGCATGTGCCAAATCAATCAAACATACCACGCCGCGCTAGCACCAACACTTCGTGCTAATTGATAATCACAAGGTAAGAGCAGTTGCCATATTTAATTAGAGATCGAACAGCTGAAGGAAACACGTATGCATAGACTACCACCGCGCGACAACACTACTGCCAGTGGTAGCTTACTTAAACGCCATATAAAAGCGCTTTTCCTCCTCTTTGGACACAGAAGAGAATATGGTTTCTACGCCGCTTCTGGAGCAAGGAGCCACTGTCCAAGGAGAAATGAAGAGAGAATGTGCACCCTCTTGAGCAAGGAAGAAGATCTCGATAGAGCGTGAACGAGACGAGAATTTGAAGACGATCAAGCGCCTAAGGAATGAGAATTATAAGCATCTCGCCGCCTCCGGAGACAATATTTGAGGGAGCATCCATTTTCTTTCTTAGATCTACTTTTCATTTCTTTGTTTTGTCTTCTGTTTTATTGTTTCATGTGACGTGAATAAATTGTCCGGGGAGGACGTCAGATTCCTGGGAGAAGTTCGTGAGAAATCATTCAGGGAGGACGTCAGATTTTGGATTTTGTGAGAAAATTGTCTGCTAGGGCATCTAGATCAGGGCGGTCTAGGGAGAGCTCGAAAACCTTTCGGGGGAGAAGGGAGAGAGCCAACCGGTCATCGGTTCATCGCTTTTGATCTTCGACGTCATGGAGATCACACTTTTATAATAAATTAGTTTATGAAATAAAATCATGTTTTTACTTGTCTTATTATCTTGATTTTATTTCCAAGTTATAAAATATTTTAAATAATATTTTCTCAAAGCCTTAACACAAAATATACTATAAGGTTCTTTTTGTGTGGAATAAACTCTTAGAATTCATTCTCTATGAGCTAGTGCTAGACGATAGCACTTACCGTCGGCAGTGGTGAAAAAGATTGAATTCTGACTTTTTCTAAAAGGAATCTTCGGTATATTCTTTTCTAAAATATTAAAATAAAGTTTTCTATAGAATATTCTGAAACTTCTTTAATTATCAATAATATTTTTATATATAAATAAATTCTTAAAAACCCTTATTCTGTAAGACCTTTTTTTTTGCACATTCCTGGGTCATACTGCCAAGAACCGCCTTCTTGCGGTGACACCGTTTCTCCAAATGGTCGCCGCCACAATACGCCGATCCTGCCGGCTAATCATCATCATCCAGGCCAACCACAAATCACAGAGTTAAAACATTTACAGAAGTACATGTCCACAACAAATCACCATATAATTTAAGAGCTTGTACAAAATGAGATAAACTAAGACATGAAAAATATAAATCATAGTGCGGTAAATAAAGAAGAGCTTAAGCCCGATACAACACATTTTTCTTTGCCTCTCTCTTGCCAAAAATAAAACACTGCAAATGTTGAAACCAAGACTTGAAGCCAAGACTTAGTCTCTATGGAGTTCGGGGTCCCCAAAAAAGGGGGTGACCTCACACCTACTTCTCTCAAGGGATAACGCTAGGCCGGAGACTTAGGAAACTAGGAACAAGACCAAGGGCTCAGCGAGGAGGTCCCACCACATACTTGGAAGATCTTAGAGCGCTTCCCCTCCCAAGCCAATGTCGGGCTTGGGCACCTTTGGAGGCTCTCCTCACCCACTAAAGAGACTTGGGGAGAGAGAGGCCAAAAGAGAAGTCCCTCCAAATGGTGCCCCATTGGTCCTATTTATATATTTCTAAACTTGGTCTGCCAATCACCATAATCTGGCCTACGAGATTACGGAAATACACCTGGATTTGGCCTGCCAACAACCAAATCCCGTTGTTTCGAGGCGCTAAACGCAGACCGCCTCTTCCTGGGGCCGGGCGAGAGGGGGCAGGGTGCCCCGCCCTTGCTCTCGCCCCTTACTGGAGCTGGGGCGAGAGGGGGCTTGCCGCCCTCTCCTCTCGCCCCCTTTGCTGGGACGGGGGGAGAGGGGGCTGTCCGCCCGCCTCCCTCGCCCCCCTTGCTGGGACGGGGGCGAGAGGAGCTGGCCGCCCGCCTCCTTCGCCCCCTTGGGCGGGGGCGAGAGGGGGCTGGCCGTCCGCCTCCCTCGCCCCTTGCTTGGGCGGGGGCGAGAGGGGGCTGGCCGCCCGCCTCCCTCCCCCCTTGCTTGGACGAGGGCGAGAGGGGGCTGGCCGCCCGCCTCCCTCGCCCCCCTTGATGGGGATGGGGCGAGAGGGGGCAGACCACCCTCTCCTCTCGCCCCCTTACTGGGGATGGGGCGAGAGGGGGCAGGCCGCCCTCTCCTCTCGCCCCCTTATTGGGGATGGGGCGAGAGGGGGCAGGCCGCCCTCTCCTCTCGCCCACTTACTGGGGATGGGGCCCCCTTACTGGGGATGGGGCGAGAGGGGGCAGGCCACCCTCTCCTCTCGCCCCCTTCTTTGCCTGGGACAGAGCTAAAAAATAATATTTGGCCCAAAGACCTCCTGTATCCCGGGGGCCCACTCGGCGAATACAGGGTTGTACACAATCCCTGCTCTTTTCGAGCGGGACTCGGGCTCAGAATGAAAAGTCCAACCATGCATATTCGGAGAGTCCCTTCCTGAGGAAAAACACTTAGCCTCCCCGAGAGGCCTTCCGACCTCGTCGGCTAGCGAGAGCCCAGCTAGCGGAGCCACCTCGGGGGGAAAAACACTTAACCTCCCCGAGAGGCCTTCCGACCTCGCCGGCTAGCGAGAGCCTGGCTAACGGAGCCACCTCGGGGGAAAACACTTTGCCTCCCGAGAGGCCTTCCGACCTCGCCGGCTAGCGAGAGCCCGGCTAGCGGAGGCACCTCGGGGGAAAAACACTTAGCCTCCCCGAGAGGCCTTCCGACCTCGCCGACTATCGAGAGCCCGGCTAGCGGAGCCACCTCGGGGGAAAACACTTAGCCTCCCCGAGCGGCCTTCCGACCGTGCCGGCTAGTGAGAGCCCGGCTAGCGGAGCCACCTCAGGGGAAAAAAACACTTAACCTCCCTGAGAGGCCTTCCGACCTCGCCGACTAGCGAGAGCCCGGGTAGCGGAGCCACCTCGGGGGAAAAACACTTAGCCTCCCTGAGAGGCCTTCCGACCTCGCCGACTAGCGAGCGCCGGCTAGCGGATCCACCTCGGGGGAAAAATACTTAACCTCCCCGAGAGGCCTTTCGACCCTGCTGCCTAGTGAGAGCATGGCTAGCGGAGCCACCTCAAGGGAAAAACACTTAGCCTCCCCGATAGACCTTCCGATCTCGCCGGCTAGCGAAAGCTCGGCTAGCGGAGCCACCTCGGGGGAAAAACACTAAATCTCCCCGAGAGGCCTTCCGACCCTGCCGGCTTGTGAGAGCCCGGCTAGTGGATCCACCTCGGGGGAAAAACATTTAGCCTCCCCGAGAGGCCTTCCGACCTCGCCGGCTAGCGAGAGCTCGGCTAGCGGAGCCACCTCGGGTGGAAAACACTTAGCCTCCCCGAGAGGCCTTCCGACCTCGCCGACTAGCGAGAGCCCGGCTAGCAGAGCCACATCGGGGGAAAAACACTTAGCCTCCCCGAGAGGCCTTCCGACCCTGCCGACTAGCGAGAGCCCGACTAGCGGAGCCACCTCGGGGGAAAAACACTTAACCTCCCCGAGAGGCCTTTCGACCTCGCCGGCTAGCGAGAGCCCAACTAGCGGAGCCATCTCGGGGGAAAAACACTTAGCCTCCCCAAGAGGCCTTCCGACCTCGCCGGCTAGCAGAGCCACCTCGGGGGAAAAACACTTAGCCTCCCCGAGAGGCCTTCCGACCTCGCCGGCTAGTGAGAGCCCGACTAGCTGATGGAGACGACGACCCTCAACATGAAGATGATAGTACCAGAGTGCTTACGGATGCTACCGGCGCGCTTGCAGACGACGGCGCCTCTCCAACCAAAGACTTACGTCGCCATCACCGCGACGATATTTATGACGGACGCCATCGCCGCTACAACCTCCGTCCGCGACACAAGAACATTAATTAATAGTTATAATAATTTAATTATAATTATTAATTAATATTGTCATGCTTTTAAAAAGAAAATTTTATTTAATAATTATCCTTATAATTATTAATTAAAATTGTCATGCTTTATTTTAATTATTGGGACTTGTCATGTTTTGTTTTATTATTTTACTTTGGACTGCGTTTAGCCACTATGGCTGTAAAGCCTATAAAAGGCTATATGTTGGAGGATTTGGATTATTGAATGCAATAGAAAAAGACAAAACCCTTAAGGGCCCGTTCGTTTGGACGGAATTGGAATTCGATATTGGAATTGAATATTGATAAATACTGTGGAATTAAATATTGGTGACTAATTCCAATTCCAACGTTCGCCTAATAAACAATATTGATGAATATTGTGGAATTAATCAATATTTTTGTTCGTTTGTTAAATAAAATTCAATTTAAGAATTGAAAAATATTACGAAGAATCTAATATTTATCACATATATCATAAACAAATGTTTGTCATGGCGAAGATTTTTTCGCCCGGGGGCGATTTTTTCGCACGAGAACGATTTTTTCCGCACAGGCGCAATTTTTTCGCACAACCGCGATTTTTTCGCCCAGCCGCGCATTTTTTGCCCGAGCTCATTTTTTCGCCCGGGCGCGATTTTGTGTCCCGGGCACGATTTTTTGTCCCTGGCACAATTTTTTGGCCCTGGCACAATTTTTTGGCCCGGGTGCAATTTTTTTCCCTGGGTACGATTTTTCCAACCACCCGACTGAAAAAAGCTCGCATAAGCGATAAAAGCGCGTCCCAGCAAAAAAACCGCTCCCCAGTGAAAAAATCGCGCCCGAAAATAGCCCCCGAGCAAAAAAATCTCGTAGGGCGAAAAAATCGCCCGGGCAAAAAAATCGCTCCCGGCCAAAAAAATCTTGCCCGGGCGAAAAACTTGCGCCCGGTAAAAAAAATTGCGCGCGGGCAAAAAAATCGCTCCAAGACGAAAAATCGCGTTTGAGCGAAAAAATCGCGTCGGGGCGAAAAACTCTCCCCTGGGAGAAAAATTCGCGCCCGGGCGAAAAATTCGCGTCCGGGCGAAAAAACACCCTCGGGGGAAAAAATCTCGCCCGGATGAAAAAATCGAGCCGGGGCGAAAAACGCGCGCCCGGGCGAAAAAAGCGCGCCCGGGAGAAAAACGCGCGCCCGGGCGAAAAACTTGCGCCCGGGTGACAAAACATGCGCCCGGGCGAAAAACGTGCGCCAGGGCGAAAAACACGTGTCAGGGCGAAAAACGCGCGCTAGGGCGAACAAGCGCGCTAGGGCGGAGAATTTCCGCCCGGGCAAAATTTGGGCGTTCGGGCGAAAAATGCGCGCTAGGGCGAAAAATTGTGCGCCCGGGCGAAAAACGCGCGCCAGGGAGAAAAACGCGCGCAGGGTGGAAAATTTCCGCCAGGGCAAAATTTGGGCTTCCGGGCGAAAAACTCGCGTCTTTGCGAAAAACTCGCGTCTGTTCGAAAAACTCGCGCCCGGGCGAAAAATTGTGAGCCCGGGCAAAATTTGGGCGTCCGGGCGAAAAACGCGCGTTCGGGCGAAAAACTCGCGTCCGTGCGAAAAACTAGCGCCCGGGCGAAAAATTGTGCGCCATGGCGCATAAACGCGCGCCCGGGCAAAAAACGCGATAAATCGAGCGTGCCAGACTCGCCCAATTCCGATATGTCTAGCTAGATTTTGTGCTTAGGCTAAAATCAATTCCATGATATTCAACTCAAATTTCAATTATTAAAGCTACCTAACAAGCGAACAACGTAATTGGAATTCGACGTCGAATTTCAATTCCAAGTCTTCAATTCCGTCCAAACGAACGGGGCCTAATTGTTTCCCTCCCCTCTCTCTAGCCGTACCCCTCCTCTCTCTCTCCCTCTCTATTCGGCCACAACGCAGCCACCTCCCTCCTCTCTCTCTCCCTCTCTATTCGGCCACTACACAACCACCTCCCTCCTCTCTCTTCCTCTCTCTAAACGACTACAACACCACCACCTTTCCTCTCTCCTCTCTATAAGTCCATATCTCCTCCACTTGGCCGCCCCCCCCCCCCCCCCCCCCCCTTCAAGCCTTCCCTTAGTGACGGAATATCCTCCACGGCGCGTGGTGGATTCGTGTGGATCTTGGATAAACGTGAAGCGAAGACGGCGAGCGGATTCCTCTCCAAACAACGCGCTTCTGGTGGATCTGTAGAAGAGCGATCGGGCGAGTGCATGCTTGAGGCTAATCTTATCTCAAGCGGGGTAACGAACAATCCACTCGTGTGATTTCTTTTTTCTAGATTTTTCTTGTGGTGGAATCTGTGGCTTGATCTTCGAATCACCGAAATATCGTGGTTTTCTTTCATCTTGAAATTTGCATTCATCCTTTTTTTTCGAAGGGGCTTGGCGAGCCCCGACTTTTATTGGGAGAGATCTACCTATTTCCGAATCGCAATTTTCGGTGGGTCTCTTTTGGTACACCGCACAACTTGATCGGATCGGGTGGGTCCATTTCGCTAGATCGAACATTGGCTTATTGCCCTTGGGAGATCAAAAGAGTATTAGCGACCCTTCGTGTGGCAATTGTTTCTCTTTGCCTAGTCCGGTGCACTTGCACTGTGTGGCTTGCATTTGCATCATTTTTCTTGAGTCGCGCGCCCCTCGTAAATCTGTCCATCACGAGCGTGTCGGAGTGTGAAGGTTCACATCAATTTGGTATCAGAGCTAGGTTCGTGTCAATTTCTTAATTGATGCATTCCTTAGGTTTTCTTAGAACGCCGACACTCACAATCTTCACACGATTTTGCGCTCAAAATTTAAAAATAAAATTTCGTCGGTCTGTGAATAGCGGCCAAATATTTTTATTTTTCTTCGTAAATCATAAAAATAAAATTCTGGAAATTCCCCATATTTATCTCAGTAAGAAATCAAAAAAAGTATTTTACTTACCCAAGTTATTAAGCGGGAATAAAATTATCTTTCATAAAATTTTGTCTTGTTTAAAATTTCTGATCTGCGTTTAGCGTCCTAAATCTGTTATTTTTCAGCAAAAATCAATTTTTTTTAATATTCTACATATTATTTCCTGTTAGAAAATAAAAAAAAACATTTTATCCTAGTTACTAAGCTTAAAGAAAAAAAGTCATCAATAAAAAAAATTTTTCTGGTCAGAAACGTTTAGGTCAACGTTGCATGCGTACGAGACTTGGCACGGAGTATCCTACGTCCTCGTCTCAAATGACGGACGATCGGGACTCGGGTCACGGTCCAACGGCTGTTGATGAACTCCACCAGGAGTTCAATGATCAGTTGACGGACATCCGAGAGATGCTACACGAGATTCGGCTAGCCCAAAGGGCACCTCAGGATCATGCTGCCCACCAACACGTAGGGGACAACGTTAACGTTAATCGTATTCCTAATCCTGACCCCCCAAACCCTGCAGCCTAACAACGTGCTGAAGGAAACATTAATCCTAATGGTAACCCCGAACAGGCCCCACGAGCACCGCACGGATTTGATATCTTATGATGGGTTTGGTGATCCTCAAGTTTTCTTGGATTGGGTTACAGAGATAAAAAGCTACTTTCAATGGAAAAAATTGACTGACGAGGATAAGGTGCGCGTGGCGCATATGAAGTTGTTGGGTCGAGCCAAGTCATACTGGCTGAATGAGGAGCGACATTTAGGTGCGAGGGATGGTTTGCCTCCCATTGGTTGGATGGGCATGAAAGCCTTGTTGACTGACCAGTATGTCCCGACGTATCATCGAACACAAATGTTTGTTGAGTTAGCCTCCCTTCGTCAAGGGAACCGCTCGGTCGCGGAGTACATGGGGATCCTGAAAGACATGATGGTTAGATGCGACGTTAAGGAGATGCCCGAAGTTACCCTATCCCGGTTCCGCAAGGGACTTTGTACCGAAATTCAGGGTAAACTCCTTCGCTATGGTCACACTGATTTGAACACAACGTATAACACCGCGTTAGACATTGAGAAGCACCTGACCCACAAGTCTAAGTCGCGTTCGTTTTAGAAGAGTAAGTCCATCTTAGGACCTCCTCCATTAGCCATGAAAGATAAAGGGAAGTTTTGATCCACTGATTCGAACTCCGTTGTAATTACAGCTAGGAATATGCGTAACCCGACCGGCGATCGTGTGCCCATAGGTCGGATTAGCAAATCGAACGCTTCTTGTTTTAGCTGTGGTGTTCAAGGGCACTACGCGAGTGAATGCCCCACTAAGGCCAAGCCCTTAGCTCTGTTGGACACTGCTGATGATTCCGCCGAGCTCGAGTATGAAGCCGGTGATGACTCTGAATCGGAGGGAGTGCCGAGTGATCTAGATGATGACACCAACATGATGGTGATGCGTTGTATTTTCTCCACCCTGTGTGCGTCTGATGAATGGAACCGACGAACATCTTTTCTTTAAATTTTAAAAGCGGAGAAAAGTGGTGTAAACTGATTATTGATAGTGGTAGCTGTATGAACGTTATTTCTGAGAATGCGGTTACCCAGACGGCGTTAGTGACTGAACCGCATCCCCACCCCTATAAGGTCGCGTGGGTTAATAAGACATCCCTTCCGGTAGGAAAACGTTGCTTAGTACCCCTGGCCATCAAAGCTTATTCGGAGAAGGTTTGGTTTGACGTCATCCCCATGGATGCGTGTCATGTTTTATTAGGTCGCCCATGGCTCTATGACCATGATGTCACTCACTTCGAGCGAGTCAACACTTATGAGTTCAAGTTTAATGGCAAGACTATTATCTTCAAACCCTCTCCGCCTAAGGACCCGTCGGTCACCTCTAAAGACACAATTGTGCCTGTAGAGAAGAAAACGTTAAGCTTGATAGGTAAGAAAGAGTTCGCGCGCCAGACATTTTTGGATGGTGTCCTCTATCCGTTAGTTTGCTTACAAGCAAAAGAGGACGTTCCTTCTTTTGAAAATTTGCTGCCAGCGCTGCGTAGCCTGTTAGAGGAGTTTAAGGATATCTATCCGGAAGAGTTACCGTCTGCATTGCCTCCCTTGCTGGACATCCAACATGCGATAGATTTCATTCCAAGTTCCTCGTTACCCAATCTGCCTCACTATCGGTTAAATCCTCCCGCACACTTAGAGTTGCAAACTCAAATATCCGATTTGCTACAAAAAGGATTTATCCGCCATAGTAAGAGCCCGTGTGCCGTCCCGACTCTGTTAGCTCCTAAGAAGGATGGATCTTGGAGGATGTGCGTGGATAGTAGGGCCATCAATAAAATAACAATTAAATATAGGTTTCCCATCCCTCGATTGGATGATTTGTTGGACATGCTAGCCGGAGCCACGATATTTTCTAAATTAGATCTTAGGAGTGGCTACCACCAAATTCGAATTAGAGAGGGTGATGAGTGGAAGACAACATTTAAATCTAAAGAAGGGCTTTAAGAGTGGTTAGTAATGCCGTTTGGGTTGTCCAATGCCCCTAGTACATTTTCGAGGATGATGACGCATGTCTTCCAACCCTACATGGGAAAATTTATTGTGGTGTACTTTGATGATATCCTCATTTTTAGCACGTCTACACATGACCATGAGTCTCATTTGAGGACTATCTTGGAGACGTTACGTGCGGAAAGGTTGTTTGTCAATCATAAAAAATGTACTTTCTATGTCGCATCCGTAGAATTCCTAGGCTATATTGTAAGTTCGGAGGGCATACTAGTGGATCCCAAGAAAGTCCAAGCCAACAAGGATTGGCCGGTACCCACCACCATTCGGGACGTTAGAAGCTTCCACGGACTAGCTACATTTTACCGCCGATTCATTCGTGACTTTAGTAGCATCATGGATCCAATCACCAAGTGCATGAAAAAAGATGAGTTCAGTTGGACAAAGTCGGCTATACACGCGTTCCAAATGATTAAAGCTAAGATGTCGGAAGCCCCCCTGTTGCGACTACCGGACTTTGGTAAAGTTTTTGAATTGTCATGTGACTCTTCAGGGATTGGAATAGGTGGAGTGTTGAGTCAGGAGGGTCATCCTGTTGGCTACTTTAGTGAGAAACTTGCGGGCCCGAAGTTGAATTATTCTAATTATGATCGCGAGTTTTATGCCGTCATTCGTTGCCTCCAGCATTGGCGGCACTACCTTCTCCCTAAGGAGTTTGTCATCCACTCCGATCATGAAGCGTTAAGGTTTGTTAACTCCCAAAGCAAGGTCAGCCCTCAGCATGCCAAATGGGTCTCTTATCTTCAGGAGTACACCTTCATAATAAAACATCTCAAGGGAAACCTTAACCGGGTGGCGGACGCCCTTAGTCGGGTCTCATTGTTATTATCCACGTTAGAGGTGAAGGTCATCAGATTTAAGCGCATTAAGGACGAGTATGTCAACTGTCCGGACTTCAAGGATATCTACTTGTCAGCTAACGGTGACACACCCACTATTATTTCTGCGTATTATATCCGAGATGGTTATTTATTTAGACACACCAAGCATTGTATCCCTCGTTCATCCCTTCGCCATTTGATCGTTTGGGAATTACATAGTGGCGGATTAGGTGGTCACTTTGGGCGTGACAAGACCATCACCCTAGTTGAGGATAAATTTTATTGGCCGGGCCTAAAGTCTACGGTGCATAAAATCGTGGGGAGTTGTCGTACGTGTCAATTATCTAAAGGAAATAAAATGAACGCGGGCTTTATACCCCTCTTCTGATCCCTTCCGTACCATGGGAAGACATTAGTATGGACTTTATTTTTGGTCTCCCATCACTTTTTGGCGCCATGACTCCATTTTGGTGGTCGTCGATCGGTTCTCAAAAATGGCGTATTTTATTGCAAGTAATAAGACCGATGACGCATCACACATAGCTAAATTATTTTTTAAGAAAGTCGTTGGCCATAGGGGCGTTCCGAAAACTATAGTCACTGATCGGGACGTGAAGTTCACTACTTTTTTTTGGAAGACCCTGTGGCGGATCATGGGCACCAAGCTCTTGTTTTCCTCAACCTACCATCCACAGACGAATGGGCAAACAGAAGTGGTAAATAGAAGTTTGGGTAGTTTACTCCGTTGCCTGGTAGGTGACCACAAGGGTACGTGGGATCTCCTTCTTCCCCATGCCCAATTAGTGTACAATAATTCTAAAAATCGGTCCACAGGGTTGTCTCCAAATGAGATCGGGCATGGGTATAAGGCACCGGTGCCACTTGACTTGATCTCGTTACCTCCATCTTATAAGTCAAGTCAATTCGCACAGGACTTCGCCTCACATGTTCATACATTACATAAGCATATTAAGGACACGTTAGCTACTCAATACGCTTCGTATCAATCTCATGCTAACGTGCATAAGAGAGCATCCCCCCTAAAGGTGGGCGATTTGGTTATGGTGCGCCTCATCCCTAAACGGTTGCCTTCGGGAACCATAAAAAAGTTGGCCAATCGGCGAGTGGGTCCCTTTCAGATTTTAAAAAATTAGGAGAAAATGCATTTCTTTTGGAGTTACCCACTGATTGTGGAATCTCCCTATTTTCAATGTTTCGGATTTAACGCCTTATATTTCTACACCACTTGAATTATCTACCTGCCTGTTTGCTTCCACGTCATTGTCTACTGGGTTGGGGGGTGAGCTTGCGCCTGGTTCGCTCTCTTATTCGGCCCCCACTAGAGGCACGTTGAATGTTGATGATGGAATTTGCTCCTCTTATTTGCCTAATGCTTTTCCAAGCTTTCCCTGAACCACCTTTGTGCCTGACAGGATTCTCCGAGATGAAGTGCTCTACTCTCCAAGTGGTGCCAGTCGCTGCTACTAGATTCGATGGCGTGATCGCCCGGCCTCCGATGACTCGTGGCTTCCAGAATCGGAGGTGGCTCTTTTGGATGATGCTCTTCTCCACCACTACCGCCAACGCAACTCATCAGTGATGAGTACTTTTGAGTGGGGGAGGATTAATGGAGACGACGGCCCTCAACAGGAAGATGATAGTACCGGAGCGCTTACAGATGCTTACCAGCGCGCTTGCAGACGACGACGCCTCTCCAACCAAAGACTTACGTCGTCATCACCGCGGCGATATTTATGACGGACACCATCGCCGCTACAACCTCCGTCCGCGACACAAGAACATTAATTAATAGTTATAATAATTTAATTATAATTATTAATTAATATTGTCATGCTTTTAAAAAGAAAATTTTAATTAATAATTATCCTTATAATTATTAATTAAAATTGTCATGCTTTATTTTAATTATTGGGACTTGTCATGTTTTGATTTATTATTTTACTTTGGACTGTGTTTAGCCACTATGGTTGTAAAGCCTATAAAAGGCTATATGTTGGAGGATTTGGATTATTGAATGAAATAGAAAAAGACAAAACCCTAAATTGTTTCCCTCCCCTCTCTCTAGCCGTACCCCTCCTCTCCCTCTCCCTCTCTATTCGGCCACAACACAACCACCTCCCTCCTCTCTCTCTCCCTTTCTATTCGGCCACTACACAGCCACCTCCCTCCTCTCTCTTCCTCTCTATAAACGACAACAACAACACCACCTTTCCTCTCTATAAGTCCATATCTCCTCCACTTGGCCGGCCCCCCTTCAAGCCTTCCCTTTGTGACGGAATTTCCTCCACGACGTGTGGTGGATTCGTGTGGATCTTGGATAAACGTGAAGCGAAGACGGCGAGCGGATTCCTCTCCAAACAATGCGCTTCTGGTGGATCCGTAGAAGAGCGACCAGGCGAGTGCATGCTTGAGGCTAATCTTATCTCAAGCGGGGTAACGAATAATCCACTCGTGTATTTTCTTTTCTCTAGATTTTTCTTGTGGTGGAATCTGTGGCGTGATCATTGAATCACTGAAATATCGTGGTTTTCTTTCATCTTGAAATTTGCATTCATCTTTTTTTTTAATTTTCGAAGGGGCTTGGCGAGCCCCGACTTTTGTTGGGAGAGATCTACCCATTTCCGAATCGCAATTTTCAGTGGGTCTCTTTTGGTACAACGCACAGCTTGATCGGATCGGGTGGGTTCATTTTGCTAGATCGAACATTGGCTTATCGCCCTTGGGAGATCAAAAGAGGATTAGCGACCCTTCGTGTGGCAATTGTTTCTCTTTGCCTAGTCCGGTGCACTTGCACTGTGTGGCTTGCATTTGCATCATTTTTCTTGAGTCGCGCATCCCTTGTAAATCTGTCCATCACGAGCGTGTCAGAGAGCGAATGTTCACATCACTAGCGGAGCCACCTCGGGGGAAAACACTTAACCTCCCCGAGAGGCCTTCCGACCTCGCCGGTTAGCGAGAGCCCGGCTAGCAGAGCCACCTCGGGGGAAAAACAATTATCCTCCCCAAGAGGCCTTCCGACCTCGCCGGCTAGTGAGAGCCCGGCTAGCGGAGCCACCTCGGGGGAAAAACACTTAGAGAACTTCCGACCACCGAAGGGTTCCCGACCCTGCCAGCTTGATGGGAGCCTGGTCAGCGGGCCAACATCGGGGCTAAGTATTTTGAGAACTTCCGGCCACCGAGCGGTTCCCGGCCCTGCCAGCTTGATGGGAGCCTGGTCAACGGGCCAGCATCAGGGCATTCCAGCTTGAAGAACTTGCCACCTTGCCAGCCTCTCTAGAGATCAACTTGACCCATCGTCTATGAGAGCCCGACAGCGGAATCAATCTGGGGCACTCCAGCACAAAGAACTTGCTACCTTGCCAGCCTCTCCATAGATCAACCTGACCCACGGTCTATGAGAGCCCGACTGTGGAATCGATCTGGGGCACTCCAGCACAAAGAACCTGCTACCTTGCCAGCCTCTCCAGAGATCAACCTGACCCACCGTCTATGAGAGCCTGGCAGCGGAATCGATATGGGGCACTCAAGCACAAAGAACTTGCTACCTCGCCAGCCTCTCCAGAGATCAACCTGACCCACCGTCTATGAGAGCCCGACAGCGGAATCGACATGGGGCACTCCAGCACAAAGAACTTGCTACCTTGCCAGCCTCTCCAGAGATCAACCTGACCCACCGTCTATGAGAGCCCGACAGCGGAATCGATCTGGGGAACTCCAGCACAAAGAACTTGCTACCTTGTCATCCTCTCCAGAGATCAACCTGACCCACCGTCTATGAGAGTCCGACAGCGGAATCGATCTGGGGCACTCCAGCATAAAGAACTTGCTACCTTGCCAGCCTCTCCAGAGATCAACCTGATAAATCGTCTATGAGAGCCCGACAGCAAAATCGATCTGGGGCACTCCAGCATAAAGAACTTGCTATCACATTAGTCATAATATTGTATGTAAGAAAAAAACGAAGTATGGAAACGAACCATCACACTACATCGACCTGATGGAGACCATGTCCTCAAATCACTGCAAGTGCATGACTAGGTGCTCCTTGCCGGAGTAGTTAGACATCTCCGGCCCCCTGAACCCCTCTGGAACTGGGGCTGAGAGGATCAACTCACAAAAGGAGCTTCCCTCCCCGCCTCGGCAAGTGGTTCACTCTCGCGGAGTCGGCCCGCCGACCTCTGCGCTTGTCAGACTACCGATCAACTGCCGCCCGGAGAGGTCTCACCAAATCGCCTCTGCTCGACCCTTTTTAGGGCGGGGCGAGTGTGGGCCGGATGCTTCCCGCTCGCCCTCCTATGGGTCTGGGCGAGTTGGGGGAAAACCACCTTCCCACTCGCCCCCTCTTGGAGACCGGGTGAGTAGGGGTCGGATGCCTCCCCACTCCCCCCTTGGAGCTGGGCGAGTGGGGGAAAGCCTCCTCCCCACTCACCCCCTTGGAGCTGGGCGAGTGGGGGAAAGCCTCCTCCCCACTCACCCCCTTGGAGCTGGGCGAGTGGAGGATAGCCTCCTCCCCACTCACCCCCTTGGAGCTGGGCGAGTGGGGGAAAGCCTCCTCCACACTCCCCCCTTGGAGACCTGGTGAGTGGGGGCCGGATGCCTCCCCACTCCCCCCTTGGAGCTGGGCGAGTGGGGGAAAGCCTCCTACCCACTCACCCCTTGGAGCTGGGCGAGTGGGGGAAAGCCTCTTCCCCACTCACCCACTTGGAGCTGGGCGAGTGGGAGAAAGCTTCCTCCCCACTCACCCCCTTGGAGCTGGGCGAGTGGTGGAAAGACTCCTCCCCACTCACCCCCTTGGAGCTGGGCGAGTGGGGGAAAGATTCCTCCCCACTCACCCCCTAGGAGCTGGGCGAGTGGGGGAAAGCCTCTTCCCCACTCACCCCCTTGGAGCTGGGCGAGTGGGGGAAAGCCTCCTCCCCACGTGCCCCTCTTGGAGCTGGGCAAGTGGGGGAAAGCCTCCTCCCCACTCCCCCCTTAGAGACCGGGTGAGTGGGGGACGGATGCCTGCCCACTCCACCCTTGGAGCTGGGCGAGTGGGGGAAAGCCTCCTCCCCACTCCCCCCTTGGAGCTGGGCCAGTGGGGGAAAGCCTCCTCCCCACTCACCCCCTTGGAGCTGGGAGAGTGGGGGAAAGCCCCCTCCCCACTCACCCCCTTGGAGCTGGGCGAGTGGGGGAAAGCCTCCTCGCCACTCCCCCCTCTGGGAGCTGGGCGAGTGGGGGAAAGCCTCCTCCCCACTCACCCCCTTGGAGCTGGGCGAGTGGGGGAAAGCCTCCTCCCCACTCCCCCACTTGGAGCTGGGTGAGTGGGGGAAAGCCTCCTCCCCACTCCCCCTTGGGGTTGGGAGAGTGGGGGAAAGCCTCCTCCCCACTCCCCTCCTCTTTGGGGCTGGGCGAGTGGGGGAAAGCCTCCTCCCCACTCGCCCCCTCTTCCCAGACTGCTGGCCGGGAGTGCTCTTGCCCATCTGCTGGGGTGGGACCTCCGGACCGCCTCCTCCACCACCAGCCCTAGAGCTCAGCTTGAGATTTTCCGTGTTGGTCACTCTCCATGCTCACCACACCATAATGTTGAAACCAAGACTTGAAGCCAAGACATAGCCTATGTGGAGTTCGGGGTCCCCAAAAGAGGGGGTGACCTCACACCTACTTCTCTCAAGGGAGAACGTTAGGCCGAAGAATTAGGAAACTAGGAACAAGACCAAGGGCTCAGCGAGGAGGTCCCACCACGTACCCAGAAGATCTTAGAGCGCTTCCCCTCCCAAGCCAATGCCGGGCTTGGGCACCTTTGGAGGCTCTCCTCACCCACTAAAGAGACTTGGGGAGAGAGAGGACAAAAGAGAAGTCCCTCCAAATGGTGCTCCCTTGGTCCTATTTATAGATTTCTAAACTTGGTCTGCCAATAACCTGAATCCGGAATACGAGATTACGGAAATACCCCCGGATTTGGCCTGCCAATAGCCAAATCCCGTTGTTCCGAGGCGCTAAACGCATACTGCCTCTTCCTGGGGCTGGGCGAGAGGGGGCAGGGTGCCCCCTTGCTCTCGACCCTTACTGGAGCTGGGGCGAGAGGGGGATGACCGCCCTCTCCTCTCGCCCCCTTTGCTGGGACGGGGGCGAGAGGGGGCTGGCCGCCCGCCTCCCTTGCCCCCCTTGCTGGGATGGGATGGAGAGGGGGCTGGCCGCCCGCCTCCCTCGCCCCCCTTGCTTAGGCGGGGGGGGGGGGGGGGGGGGGGGGGGGGCGAGAGGGGGCTGGCCGCCCATCTCCCTCGCCCCCTTACTTGGGCGGGGGCGAGAGGGGGCTGGCCGCCCGCCTCCCTCTCCCCCTTACTAGGGATGGGGCGAGAGGGGCAGGCTGCCCTCTCCTCTCGCCCCCTTACTGGGGATGGGGCGAGAGGGGGCTGGCCGCCCTCTCCTCTCGCCCCTTACTGGGGATGGGCGAGAGGGGGCTGGCCGCCCTCTCCTCTCGCCCCCTTACCGGGGATGGGGCGAGAGGGGGCAGGCCGCCATCTCCTCTCGCCCCCTTCTTTGCCTGGGACAGAGCTAAAAAATAACATTTGGCCCAAAGACCTCCTGGGTCCCGGGGGCCCACTCGGCGAATACAGGGTTGTACATCAGACACTGACACAGACTAACCCCCTCATGAATGTATAACTCCTCGCTCTGCCCAGGGTAGATGTGAAGAGTAGGTGTCCTAAGATGGTCGCTCACCGATGCTCTCCCCATAGCTGTAGAGAGACCAAGTCCAGGTCTAGCCACCGTGTCCGGTACCTCCCTCCTGTTTAGGGTCCGCTCTTCTTGGTTCTCCTGTAATGATGTGGTCCACCGACCGTCAGTCTATATGACTCAGCATGTTCCTCACCGCCTCCACCCACGACTCCTAGGCACTGCGCGGGAGGAGGAAGCGGAGGACAACAAGGGGTAATGGAAATAAGCAGATGACATGGACCTAACTATCAAGTATATATGTATACATCAAGCACCTTTTATCTAAACATGTTCAAGAGTAATATAGAGGTACAACACTGTGAAATGAGTATACTAATCAGTTCATATGGTTCCAAATACAGTATAAGGAATCATCAAGTATGGTAGTATGTCTAGGGTATATAAAAGTACAACGTCATATAGAGAGCAACTATAGTAACACATCTAGAGTATAAAAAGGCAATAACATCATATAAGAGAAGCTATAAGAATAACCTTAACTTATATCAATACACACAAGCACATAAGCTAAGGGGTCTGAGACTAAGGTAAACTCATCGTATAAAAGTGTCCATACTAATTTATACGATGAGGTCTCTGTTTTATGCAAGGATGCTATGTTATGCTATGCCGTGCAATGCAATGATGCAACTCACCCACCCGACTCTGTACGTACATACCTTTTGTTAGTTCCCTCTGTTCGAGTGTGTTAACTCAGGTACCCGGTTGAGGCAAACAAGGCAGTGGATCGGGCTTGTCCACTTCTAGGCTTATATCACACATCTCCCAGCCTAGACCTTACGTATGCCCCTAAGAACACACAGGGTATCCTTGTACTATCTGGTAAGCACCACCTCTATCCCGCTTTTCGAGTCTCCTCCTAGGTACTCCCCGTTGAGGAAAACAGGGGCAGTGGATTGGGTCCTCTACTCCTAGGCCAGTATGACACCTCCCAGCCTAGACCTTACGTACGCCCCTAAGAACACACAGGGTATCCGCATACTATTTGATACAACAATGCCTCTGAGTGAACCACCGAGCATACCGCTCGTAGGACTAACCCGTCCTTCTAAAATACCTAGCCTACCGCTCGCAGGACTTAACCCGTCCTTCTACTATACCGAGCCTACCGCTCGTAGGACTTAACCCGTCCTTCTACTATACCGAGCCTACCGCTCGCAGGACTTAACCCGACCTTCTACTATACTGAGCCTACCGCTCACATGACTTAACCCGTCTTTCTACTAGACTGAGCCTACCGTTCACAAGACTTAACCCATCCTTCTACTATACCGAGCCTACCGCTCACATGGCTTAACCCATCCTTCTACTTTACTGAGCCTACCGCTCACAGGACTTAACCCGTCCTTACTTGGTCAATACTAATCCGTCCCAAATTTGGGATGGGGATTGTTCTATCCAGTTCTCCTATTTAAACTACACTTGTCTACCTTTTAGTTATGCCTAGAAGTTTAGGGTGAATCCCAGACTTCCCGAGGGTTACCCGATGAAGGGCTCACAATAGTACTAGGGGATGCAATGGTGGTCGAAGCCCAAATCCCCCTTTCTAGGATATTTACTCTTATTAGTGGCTACCCCTTTTCACCAACCCATTACCTCTCTAGTTGCTCTAAAATCCAATGGTGGATTGCATTAGGCCGGACAAACGAGCGTCGATGTTCAATTGAACATCGAGCCCTATCTTTCTTGGTGACCGCTCATTTAGCGTGTCGTCACTCAATACCTACTTAAGGACCCAATATATACAACACTTATCCTTGCCAACTGTTCAATCCTCTTATCATGTCGTTGTAAACCCTAAATTGATGGCTTTACTAAATGCACCCCAATCCCCTTTCTTCCAGTAAAGGTCACTAATAGTTAATCCTTTAAGCAATCTATGACTCATAATGACCAAGGGGTTAATAAATTCATGGATGATGGTCTGGAGTGGTCTAATTCACATAAATCAGTTTTTACTATTCGTAGACCGGTAAGCCTTAATGTGAAGCACATGCCCTACATGTTGTTCTATATGAATAATAACTAAGTAAGGGTCATTTTAATTCCAGAGATTTTTATTGATGTCAAAGGTCTATGTGCAAATTTCTATGATATTTCAGCAATATTAGATTATTAATTAATTTCTCAAGTCATGAGTCCAAATTCTACTTTGTGAAGGAAGTATGATGTTTACTCAGTAAATAATTCTAATAAAATTTCCATGTCTTCATACTGATATACAAAGATCTTTTACAAAATTTCATAATATTTCGACATTAATAATTCAGGGACTTAATTTCCCAAGTTATAGGTTCAAATTCTACTTTGTGAAGGAAGTAAGTCATATACTCAATAATTAATTCTAATAAAATTCTCAGAGCTTCCTACTGATATGAAAAGTCTATATACAAAATTCTATAACCATCTAGCAATTATATTCCATGGTGTGAATTTCTCAAATTATAAACTCAAATTGTACTTTGTGAAGGAAGTATGTCATATACTCAATTGTTAATTCTAATAAAATTCTCAAAGTTTTCTACTGATATGAAAAGTCTATATACAAAATTCTACAACCATCCAGCAATTAAATTTATGGTGTGAATTTCTCAAATTATAAACTCAAATTGTACTTTGTGAAGGAATTAAGTCATATACTCAATAATTAATTCTAATAAAATTCTCATAGATTCCCACTGATATGAAAAGTTTATATACAAAATTCTATAACCATCCAACAATTATATTTCTTTGTGTGAATTTCTCAAACTATAAACTCAAATTGTACTATGTGAAGGAAGTATGTCATATACTCAATGGTTAACTCTAACAAAATTATCAAAGCTTCCGACTGATATGAAAAGTCTATATACAAAATTCTACAACAATCCAACAAGTATATTTCATGGTGTGAATTTCTCAAATTATAAACTCAAATTGTACTTTGTGAAGGAAGTATGTCATATTCTAAATGGTTAATTCTAATAAAATTCTCAAAGCTCCTACTGATATGAAAAGTCTATATACAAAATTTCACAACATTTTAGTAAGTTTTGACCTTATAATTACTCACTTGGGGTCTATGTGACCAAATCATGTGAAGTTAACTTTCCCAGGAAAATTAACCCAAAGTTGATGATTTTCACTATAAAGTATAGTCCTATGATCCTAAGTGAAGGTTTTAAATTTCATGAAAATTGACCAAGGGAAAACCCTTAAATTCTCATGTAAAGCTAATATTACATGGTTATGCTATACGCACACCAAATTTTCCTTGCACTTGCATGTGAAATAAGCTAACATGCATAGGTCTAAAAGACCTAAAATTTTAACCAGTGCCTATCATATGCATGTCCAACGTCCCAAAGGAGATTTGGAGTGATTTGAGTCCAAATCACCCACATTATACACCTTATGTGATCTATTAATTTTCTATTAAAACTTTAGTAAAATGTGCCCCCAAAATTATGATTTTTGGGTACGTAGAGGTCTAGGGTGCACACACACATGGTTAAATTTTCAGCCTCAGAACCTTTACTATATAAAAGTTATTCACATTTTAAGGTCTGTCCTTCACTAGGACCAACCTTACGAAATCTACCCTACATAGAGTTGTAGGGCTCAAAATGGTGTGATCTAACTTCCTACTGATAGTAGACACAAAGGCCTACAAAAGTTGTCTCTGCCTACTTTCATTTTAAGGCCTCAAAGGGCCTCAAAGTTTGTGTAAAAGGTGTTTATTTCACTAGGGCAAGAACAACATTTAGTGTGACCTAAATGAAGGTTTTCTACGGCTCATCAAAACATGGATCTACTCACATACAAGAGTCTAATTGAGCCAAAAATTTCATCAGTGACTAATACACTCATAACCAACCTCCCAAGTGAGATTTGGAGTGGTGTGAGTCAAAATAACCTATAATATGCACCGTACATGCTTTATTTAGTTTCTACAAAACCTTAGAAAAATGTGCACCAAAGATTCCAATTTTTTTGGTTAGGTGATGCATTATATCATCATAAAGGTGTGGATACAATTTCAGAGACTAAAACCAAGTCAAAGAGCTAGGGTCACATAACACCCATTTGGGCTATATGCACACTACACCTTAATCAAGTCAAGACATGCAAGTGGGTTAGCCCAACATGCATTGGTCCAAATGGCCTTAAATTTCTACCATAGACTATATTTGTCCCGATCTACCATCCAGAGAAAATTTGAGTGGATTTGGACCATTATAACCCTAGATCTAGGTTATACAAGAAAAATGAAATGGTTTCAAAAACTTTAGGCAAAGTGTACCCAAAAATCCCAATTTTTTGACCGTTAATAAACTAGGGCATGAATCATGCATGCTCAAATTTTCAGCTCATTTGGATATACCAAATGATGTAGGCACCCAAAATGGTGTCTAGGGCCCAAAGTGAACACCCTACACCAAAATGGGTGTACAAGGAGCTACAATGCTCTAAATGACCCCAAACAAATTTCTAAATTTAGTTAAGGTCATAAAATACACCTTTTATTCAGGGGGTATTTTCTGGTTAATTGCCTAAGTAATGTGAAAAGTCATCTGAAAGTGACTATCGCATATAGGGCAGAATTTTTTAATAGCAATCATAAGAACACATTTATTGAATATATAGATGGACTTTCCCAAACATGAACTGATCAAAATGAAGTGAAATTTTTACCAGAGGCCTAAGTTAACATATTAAAGCTCCCACCAAAATTTGGGGTAATTTCAGGGACCTTAGACCATGTAAATATCATCAACTTGGGAAATTAAATGTTTTCAAAAACTTTAGGCAAAGTGTACCCAAAAATCCCAATTTTTGGACAGTGAATAAACTACGACATCTCATGCATGCTCCAATTTTCAGCTCATTTGGACAAGCCTTCAACTGCTTTAAATACAGAATAAGCGCTTTAAGACGCGCAACAACTTACTCAACCGGTCATACGACCTCTGACCGGGAGGCTCAGCGGTATGAGGGCTCCTTACTTGGGGCTAACCTGGGAGGAGGGGCTCAACTCCGGGTTTTCCCTAACTAAGGCCTCACAGAAGGGAGGATAAACACCGCTTGCTAGTGTAGAACCGAAGTTAGCGCTGAAATAGAAAGTGCAATATAAGCAGTAAAATAGGACGGAAGCAGGGGGCCATAATATCAGGACCAGTGCGAGACTGGAGAAATGAAAGTACGGAAAGCAGTAAATAATGACCAGTGCGAGACTGGAGGAATGAAAGTACTGAAAGCAGTAAATACGGACCAGTGCGAGACTGGAGGAATGAAAGTACTGAAAGCAGTAAATCAGGACCAGTGCGAGATTGGAGAAATGAAAGTACAGAAAGCAGTAAATAAATAAAGGGTTAGTAGTCCAATCACTTCATAACAGGAGGCTTCAACGTCGACTCTGTTCTTAGGAGGAGGTTCTGCTTTCTCCCCGTTCATAGGGGTTCTACTCCGTTTTGGGAGTTATTTACGTTTCATGAGATTTAGTATTTTCCCCTTGCCGTGGATTCATTTTTTTATTATCTCGGCATTACTGGATTGCGGCGATGCACCGCGATTTCGCCCCAAGTTTTTGCGTCGATATTCTTAACTAATCGATTCCTTAGATCGATGCGCGTAATCTTTATTATGCGTTTCAAAAATTATGCGTCGAGAGGACGCCGATTTATTCCGATGAATTTCGTCCCCTTTCGGGCGTTAATTTTGCTTGTAAAAGCTTTTAAAGAACCAAATGAAAAGCTTACCACTTTAAATTTTGATAGTATATACAAAATGCCCTAAATTAGATCCTATAATTTTTGGTGATTTTTCCCAACTCATTTGGCCTTTAATTTTCTGAAAATAAACCTTTGGTAGGGTTCTAAAAATAGCAAATGACTTCCTAAAAATCCCAAAAAATTACAGGAGGTGCCTCTTAGGGTGGGGCACATTTTCATTCAGGAAGTTTTTTCTGAAAAGGCCCCATTCGCCCTTAGGAAAATAAAGTAGGGGAGAGGCTTTTGGTGTACCAATAGCAAAAGCAAGGAAGGCTGGGGGCGCCGCACCTGGCGCCCTCCTTGGGTCCCCACAGCGGATCCGCTGTGGGGGGCACATAAACTGAGGCGGGGGGGGGGGGGGGGGGGGGAAACATAATACAAGAGCCGCCCGATCTCCTGGGGGACATCGTGTGGCTCTCGTTTGTTAAACGGGAGGCGGCCGCTGCCGCCGCCGGGCAGCCGCCGGCAGGGGCCGGCGCCGCCCCCGGTCGGTGCGCCGGGGGCCGGCGACTCCTCTGGTGGTGGTCCGGCGGCCTGCCGCCGCCGGCTACCACCGGGAATTAGCACAGAGAGGGGCGGGAGGCGGTGGCGCGGCCTGCATGCGCCATGCAGGCTCGCTGCGCCGCCGCCTCCGCTGGGAGGGCTCTCCCTGCCGCCCCTGGCTGGGGCGCCGGGGAGAGGGTAGTCATCAGGAGGGGTTCCGGCGGCCTGGCGCCGCCGGCCGCCGCCGGGGGTGGGGCTTTACCCCATACAGGAAACATGGGGCAGAGGGGGGGCCTGGGCCACGGGTGCCGCCGGGGCTGCGTCCTCCGGCGGGCCGGCCGCCTCCCTTCGCCGGCGCCGTGGTCCCCGAGTGGGGACCTGCTCCCCCGGCGCCACCACCGGCGCTGGGGGTGGGGGGGGGGGCTGGCTTCCATGGCCAGCGCCTCTACCCGAGCTTTGCCTAGCTCGGGGTAGCGCTGGTGGCGCTCCGGCGACGGGGAGGGGGTCGGCCTGGCTCAGGGGAGTAGGAAGGAGGAGGGGAGGGCGTCTACCTGTGGGGGTGGTGGAGCTCGGGAGGTGGAGGGTCGGCTGGCCATGGGAGGAGGAGTGGCGGCGGCTTGGTTTGGCTGGGCAGGGCTCCGGCAAGGGGGCTGGCTGGGCTAGTCGGCAGGGGAGAAGGAGGAGGAGGAGGCTGAGAAGAGGGGGGGGGGGGGGGGGGGGGGGGGGGGTTGGCACTCATGGAGGGGCTGAGCCCCTCCTTATATAGGGGAGGGGGAGGCCTCCCCTCTCCTTCCTTTTAGCCCACGTGGGCTAAAAGGAAGGGATGGGTGGGGGGAGATATTTTCTCCCCCCCTCCTTCTCTCTCCTGCCCCCTTGCCCCAATATGGGGGCTGCCTATCAATGGGCAGCCCCTCCTTTGGGGGGAGGGGCTTCTCTCTCTCCCCCCCTTCTTTTCTTTTCTCATCAGATTTCAAGCTTGGGGGGGGGGGGGGGGGGGGTTGACCGAGGTCAACTTAGGGCGGAGTCCTTCATGGTCCCGGGGTCCATCAAGATTTGTCGGGGCCGATGCCGAGCTTGTGTGCTTCACTTTTCGTGCGTTGCACTGAGGTGGTCTGCATAGTCCTAAAATGGCATACTCTCCATACGACCTCGGATCGAGGCGCAACGAATTTCATTGCGCTTGTATCGTTCATACGAGTCTAATGGAACCGGCAGAAGTCAATTCGGAGTATGTTTGGCCACTATCCCACTATAGTGGGGTATCAGTGCACAACGATACTCAAAAATGGTCGTTTTCTCTAAACGACCTCAGATCAAGGTGCAACGAATTCCGTTGCACTCGTATATGTCACATGAGTCTAACGGGACTGATGAAAGTCAGATCGGAGTATGTTTGGCCACTATCCCACTATAGTGTGGTAGCGGTGCGCAACGATACTCAAAATGACCGTTTTCTCTAAACGACCTCGGATTGAGGTGCAACGAATTCTGTTGCACTCGTATTGGTTATACGAGTCTAACGGGACTGACGGAAGTCAATTCGGAGTATGTTTGGCCACTACCCCACTATAGTGTGGTAGCGGCGCACAACGATACTTAAAATGATCATTTTCTCTAAACGACCTCAGATTGAGGTGCAATGAATTCTGTTGCATTCGTATTGGTCATACGAGTCTAACGGGACTGACGGAAGTCAATTCAGAGTATGTTTGGCCACTATCCCACTATAGTGTGGTAGCGGCGCACAACGATACTCAAAATGGTCGTTTTCTCTAAACGACCTCGGATTGAGGTGCAACGAATTTTGTTGCACTCATATTGGTCATACGAGTCTAGCGGATCTGACAGAAGTCCATTTGGGATTCGTAGCACATAACCCCTCATCGGGTTATGTCTATCGTTCGAGCCTACTTTTTTGGGTTCACCAGGGCCTAGCGACCCAATAAAAGTCGGGATGTTACAATCTAATAAAAATAAAGGGATTTTCGTCCCCGAAAATTGCTTAAAGTAGGGGTTAGAGAGGCATACCTGGGGAAACAGTGCCGAGTATCTTTCTCGGACGAGAGCTTCTGGTTCCCAGGTGAATGATCGGGGCTGCTTCTACGTCGATCTTCTGTGCCTCTCGTATTCTGTCCCTGATGTCGCACTGTATCTCCATCCAGTAAAGCTGGGCCTGGTATTCCATCGGGTTTCATCGGGCGATGAGAATAATATCCAATTCTGCAAAGGATTTGACTAATTCCTCTGGTATCATCTCTAGCCAACTCCCGGTCCTCGGAGTTTGCCGACTTAGGGCATCTGCAACCTTATTGGCTTTGCCGGGGTGGTACTGAAGGGCAAAGTTGTAATCATATAGAAACTCCAACCATCGGCGCTGACGGAGATTTAGCTCTTTATGGGTGAAGACGTATTTGAGGCTTTTATGATCGGAGAAGATCTCGCATCGTACTCCGTAGAGGTAGTGCCTCCAAACTTTTAATGCGAAAACTACCACACCCAGTTCTAGATCATGGGTGGCATAGTTTAGTTCGTGAGGCTTTAGCTGACGTGAGGCGTAGGCGATTACCTTGCCGTGTTGCATTAGCACGGCTCCCAATCCCTTTAGTGAGGCATCGGCGTAGATCTGGAAGCCCTCAGTACCTGAGGGGAGTGTCAGAATCGTGGCCGATATCAGTCGGTTCTTTAGCTCTATGAATGCTGCTTCGCATTCGGTAAACCACTGGAACGTCACGTCCTTTTTGGTGAGGGAGGTAAGTGGTAACGCAATCTTAGAGAATCCTTCTACGAACTTACGGTAGTAGCCGGCGAGGCCAAGGAAACTCCTGATGTCTGCTGCTGACTTAAGTGGCGGCCAGTCTCGTACTGCTTGTACCTTGGCTTGGTCCACCGCTACCCCGTTCTTATTAACTGTGTGTCCAAGGAAGCCGACTTCTTCCATCCAGAACTCACATTTGCTAAACTTCGCAAAGAGCGAGTGCTCCCTTAGCTTGAGCAGAACCATTTGGAGATGCCTGAAATGATCAGTTTTGTTCTTCGAGTAGATGAGTATATCGTCTATAAAGACTATCACGAAGTGATCTAGGAAGGGTTTAAACACCGTATTCATTAAAGCCATGAAGGCGGACGGGGCATTGGTCTATCCAAACTGCATTACCATGAATTCGTAAAGTCCATAGCGGGAGCTGAAAGCGGTCTTGGGAATGTCTTCTTCTCGTACTCTGAGCTGATAATAGCCGGATCTTAAATCCATCTTGGAAAAGACGGACGCGCCTTGTAATTGATCGAACAATTCACCTATTCGGGGCAGGGGATAGGTATTCCGGACAGTGAGTTTATTCAGTTCCCTGTAGTCAATACAGAGACGCAGGGATCCATCTTTCTTTTTAACGAATAGCACTGGGGCTCCCCAGGGCGAGGTACTTGGGCGGACGAAACCTGCGTCAACTAGCTCTTGTAGTTGGATCTTGAGCTCGGCTAGTTCCCTTGGGGCCATTCGGTATAGAGCTCGGGATACGGGTCGGGCTCCATGAGTAAGTTCAATTTGGAAGTCCACTTCCCGTTGCGGTGGCAACCCAGGAAGGGATTCTGGAAAGATGTCTGGGAAGTCCCTAATTACGGGCACTCTAGCGAGTACTTGCGTCTTGTCCTCCATCTCGAAGTAGATTAGGTACACCTCGTCCTTTCATTAGACTGCTTTGACTGTTTGCGTGGACGTTAAGATAATGCGGGTGACAGAGGGTATACCTGCTAGTGTGATAAATTGCCCATTCGGGTTCTGGAGGTGGATTTCTCGAGTCGAACAATTGATTTGGGCGCTGTGCTCGGCCAACCAATCCATTCCTAAAATGATGTCGAATCCGGTTATCGCCAAAACGGTTGCGTTGACTTCGAATTCTATGCCTCCTAGCATTGCTTGGAAGGAACACTTTTCTGTGGACGTCATATCTGATCCATCCGGAAGTCGTATTCGTATTGACATCCCGGATGATCGTACATTGTTTCCCTTGTCAGCGATGAAGTTCTGTACGACGAAGGAATGCGTGGCACCGGTATCGAACAACGTTTTAGCGGGATGACCTTCTACCAAAAGTAAACCTGATAATATGTATATACTATGATCATAAACTTTTTACAGATATACAGGAGTAGAGACTATACAAAAGGTCACAACATATATATATGACTATAACATGCTCCTAGATATCGTAACTACTGAAAGTAGATACCTATCACTACATCTGGTGCAGGACCGTGATGGAGATCTAATGCGTATGCCTCGAGCGGTGCTGCTCTGCCCTGCCTAGCTGGCTCCCTCCTGCCTGCGGGACGTCCTCTGCGTCCACCTCGTCCTCTCTCCACAGCTCTCTGTACTGCTCCTAAACCGGGTCTCCCTGTAGCCTGAGGGCAAAAAGCTCGTATGTGCCCGGGCTGCTGACATAGGTAGCAGTTCCCTGCAAAGGAGACATCTCGTCGTGCGGCTGGGACGGCCTGAGGTGCTGGGGCTGGGGGTGCTGGTCGGGGCTGGGCTGCCTGCCCATATGGCTGGTGGCGCTGACGCTGTCTCCTACCCCGGTCCTGTCTGCGAGGACCTACTCCTCTCTCTCGGCCCTGAGCCCAGGGAACCTCCGCATGTCCCCTACGCTGCTGGGCCACCATCCTCTGATCTAACTCTAAATCTGCGGCGTGCGAGGCAATCGTGTGGAAGGATGCCTAAGAAATCATGATCAGAGCCTGACAGAGATCGTCTCGTAGTCCTCGGTAAAATTTAGTCGCTCTATCCCTGTCCGTAACTGCTAATGTCCCGGCGAAGCGGGCCAAATGAATGAACTCTCGTTGGTACTCGGGTACCGTCCTCTCCCCTTGCCGGATCTATAAGAAACGCTCCTGAAGTGCGATCCTGTCTGCGTCCGAGATGAATTGCTCAAGGAAGGCCTCTGAGAATTCCGCCCAGAGGATTGTGCTGAGTGGTCGCCCTCTAAACGTGGAGCGGCTGGCTGCTCTCCACCAATCTCGGGCATAGCCCTCTAGCATGGTCACCACCAAGGACACTGCGGCTATGGCGGGGCACATCATCCCGACTAAGAGCTCCTCTACCCACTCCACCCACTCTTCGGACTGAATGGCTGACTCGGTACCTCGGAAGGTGGGGGGCCTTATCCCTCGGAATGTCGTCAGAAGATCGGTGGGTACGGTGGCCTATTGGGGTGGCCGTAGGGTGGCCGTCTGGAAAGCGGCTAACAAATCTATCAGGGTCCATCCTAGCTCTGTATCCCCAAATGGAACTGCGGCTGGAGTGGCCGGGGCTGGTGGTGGAGTGGTAGGGTGGTACTGATCCCTAGAGGAGGACCTTCCGTTACTCGACTCCGGTGTCTGGAGAAGTAACAAACGAACATCAGTACATGCAAAAATAAGGGAATTTTGCAGGACTGAAACGAAAAGAAAGCGGAAAGTGTGCGGGTTTACTACCGTGCACTCTCGAATCCTTAACCTTAAACCTAAAGGGTCCACCAGGCTTCCGCTGCCTGGTTCGTCCCGAACCAAGAAACAGAACCGGGGAAGGGAGGATCGAAAGACTGCCCCATATTGTCGGATCGTGGTAGCTCTGATCCATTTGTAGGACCACCCCTCCCCAAACTGAACCGGGTTCAGGGAGGGGGGATCTTACTGCCGAAGGATGGCCACTAGTGCTTCCCGGATAGCAACGACCCACCCTCTCAAGCACTGAGTGGTCCCCTTGTCAAGCACGAGAATCACAACATCACATAAGAACGCACATCGGAAGCAATCGAAAAAGGACAAAACCAAGCTACTGCTTATATTTACATATTTAAATAGGGTCGAAGCCTAATGTTTACAACCACTGCCTCGGGGGCTACATAGACTATAACAAAGACCTTAGGCTAGTCCTATACTCTAGGACTGACGTCTCGGAAGATAGGGGGAGAAGCTGGAGTGTCCGATCGAGCCATCTCTAAGGCTGGTAACTCATCCTGCGGCGCGGGGGCTTCGCGCTGTCCCATCTCCTGTGATTGGTTATAAGAATTAATCGTTAGTCACTGAGCTAAGTAGAAAACACCTCCCCTCCCCGGATCCATATCCAGGGGGCGGGCTAAAGGACAAATAAATAGCCGAAGCAAAGAAGAGGGTTAGCAACAGTTAATCATATATATATACACATATATATTTATCTATAAATAGGGCCTCCCGCCCTACTATCCATAATCGCGCAATATAGTAAATATACAACACTATCTCGCGCATACTCGCACTCAGGTATTCAAACCTGTACACACACAAAAGAACCTGTGTCGACACAGTTTAGACCACTTTATTTCAAGCAGGGGAGCTAACCCCGCGGGCCTCACCGATGTGGCTGTCGGTGACAGTGGCCAGTCTTGCCACTTCTGAGTGTAGTCGTACCGTATCACCCAGGCCCTTCTGTACAACTTGGTGTACTAACTGGATGTGAGCGACATCCGGCGAACCAATTTTTAGGCCGACCAGCGAATGCAAAACTGCAGGTTCGGAGTGGTGATAACCTGTTGTGCACATTTCCCTGTCGCCATGAGTCGTCAACCCACCCACACCGGTACGAACGATCTGCGTGCGTGACCGACCCGCCACTTCCAAACAACCTTCAACTGCTTTAAATACAGAATAAGCGCTTTAAGACGCGCGACAACTTACTCAACCGGTCATACGACCTCTGACCGGGAGGCTCAGCTGTATGAGGGCTCCTTACTTGGGGCTAACCTGGGAGGAGGGGCTCAACTCTGGGTTTTCCCCAACTAAGGCCTCACAGAAGGGAGGATAAGCGCCGCTTGCTAGCGTAGGACCGAAGTTAGCGCTGAATTAGAAAGTGCAATATAAGCAGTAAAATAGGTCGGAAGCAGGGGGCCATAATATCAGGACCAGTGCGAGACTGGAGAAATATAAGTACTGAAAGCAGTAAATAAGGACCAGTGCGAGACTGGAGGAATGAAAGTACTGAAAGCAGTAAATACGGACCAGTGCGAGACTGGAGGAATGAAAGTACTGAAAGCAGTAAATCAGGACCAGTGCGAGACTGGAGAAATAAAAGTACAGAAAGCAGTCAATAAATAAAGGGTTAGTAGTCCAATCACTCCATAACAAGAGGCTTCAACGTCGACTCCGTTCTTAGGAGGAGGTTCTGATTTCTCCCCGTTCATAGGGGTTCTACTCCGTTTCGGGAGTTATTTACGTTTCATGAGATTTAGTATTTTCCCCTTGCTGTGGATTCGTTTTTTTATTATCTCGGCATTACTGGATTGCGGCGCCGCACCGCGATTTCGCCCCAAGTTTTTGCGTCGATATTCTTAACTAATCGATTCCTTAGATCGATGCGCGTAATCTTTATTATGCGTTTCAAAAATTATGCGTCAAGAAGACGCCGATTTATTCCGATGAATTTCGTCCCCTTTCGGGCATTTATTTTGCTTGTAAAAGCTTTTAAAGAACCAAATGAAAAGCTTACCACTTTAAATTTTGATAGTATATACAAAATGCCCTAAATTAGAGCCTATAATTTTTGGTGATTTTTCCCAACTCATTTGCCTTTAATTTTCTCAAAATAAACCTTTGGTAGGGTTTTAAAAATAGCAAATGACTTCCTAAAAATCCCAACAAATTACAGGAGGTGCCCCTTAGGGTGGGGCACATTTTTCATTCAGGAAGTTTTTTCTGAAAAGGCCCCATTCGCCCTTAGGAAAATAAAGTAGGGGAGAGGCTTTTGGTGTGCCAATAGCAACAACAAGGAAGGCTGGGGGCGCCGCACCTGGCGCCCTCCTTGGGTCCCCACAACGGATCCATAGCGGATCCGCTGTGGGGGGCACATAAACTGAGGCGGGGGGATGGAAAACATAAAACAGGAGCCGCCCGATCTCCTGGGGGAGATCGTGCGGCTCCCGTTTGTTAAACGGGAGGCGGCCGCTGCCGCCGCCGGGCAGCGGCCGGCGCCGCCCCCGGTCGGTGCGACGGGGGCCGGCGACTCCTCCGGTGGTGGTCCGGCATCCTGGCACCGCCGACTACCACCGAGAATTAGCACATAGAGGGGCGGGAGGCGGTGTCGCGGCCTGCATGCGCCATGCAGGCTCGCTGCGCCGCCGCCTCCGCTGGGAGGGCTCTCTTTGCCGCCCCTGGTTGGGGCGCCGGGGAGAGGGTAGTCATCCGGCGGGGTTCCGGCGGCCTGGCGCCGCCGGCCGCCGCCGGGGGTGGGACTTTACCCCATACAGGAAACAGGGGGCATAGGGGGGGCCTGGGCCACGGGTGCCGCCGGGGCTGCGTCCTCCGGCGGCCCGACCGCCTCCCTTCGCCGGCGCCGTGGTACCCGAGTGTGGACCTGCTCCCCCGGCGCCACCACCGGCGCTGGGGGCGGGGGGGGGGGGGGGGGGGGCTTCCATGGCCAGCGCCTCTACCCGAGCTTTGCCCAGCTCGGGGTGGCGCTCCAGCGACGGGGAGGGGGTCGGCTTGGCTCAGGGGAGTAGGAAGGAGGAGGGGAGGGCGTCTACCTGTGGGGGTGGTGGAGCTCGAGAGGTGGAGGGTCGGCTGGCCTTGGGAGGAGGAGTGGCGGCGGCTTGGTTTGGCTGGGCAGGGCTCCGGCAAGGGGGCTGGCTGGGCTAGCCGGCAGGGGAGAAGGAGGAGGAGGAGGCTGAGGGGGGGGGGGGGGGGGGGGGGGGTTGGCACTCAAGGAGGGGCTGAGCCCCTCCTTATATAGGGGAGGGGGAGGCCTCCCCTCTCCTTCCTTTTAGCCCACGTGGGCTAAAAGGAAGGGATGGGTGGGGGAGATATTTTCTCCATCCCCCTTGCCCCAATAGGGGGCTGCCTATACATGGGCAGCCCCCTCCCTTGGGGGAGGGGCTTCTCTCTCCCCCCTTTCTTTTCTTTTCTCAACGGATTTCAAGCTTGTTGGGGAGGGGGCTGGGTGGGGGGGGGGGGGGGGGGGGGGTTGACCGAGGTCAACTTAGGGCGGAGTCCTTCATGGTCCCGGGGTCCATCAAGATTTGTCGGGGCCGATGCCGAGCTTGTGTGCTTCACTTTTCGTGCATTGCACTGAGGTGGTCTGCATAGTCCTAAAATGGCATACTCTCCATACGACCTCGGATCGAGGCGCAACGAATTCCGTTGCACTTGTATCGTTCATACGAGTCTAATGGAACTGACAGAAGTCAATTCGGAGTATGTTTGGCCACTATCCCACTATAGTGGGGTAGTGGTGCTCAACGATACTCAAAATGGTCATTTTCTTTAAACGACCTCAGATCGAGGTGCAACAAATTCCGTTGCACTCGTATAGGTCACACGAGTCTAACGGGACTGACGGAAGTCAGATCGGAGTATGTTTGGCCACTATCCCACTATAGTGTGGTGGCGGTGCGCAACGATACTCAAAATGGTAGTTTTCTCTAAACGACCTCGGATTGAGGTGCAACGAATTATGTTGCACTCGTATTGGTCATACGAGTCTAACGGGACTGACGGAAGTCAATTCGGAGTATGTTTGGCCACTATCCCACTATAGTGTGGTAGCGGCGCACAACGATACTTAAAATGGTCGTTTTCTCTAAACGACCTCGGATTGAGGTGCAACAAATTCTGTTGCACTCGTATTGGTCATACGAGTCTAACGAGACTGACGGAAGTCAATTCGGAGTATGTTTGGCCACTATCCCACTATAGTGTGGTAGCGGCGCACAACGATACTCAAAATGGTCGTTTTCTCTAAACCACCTCGGATTGAGGTGCAACGAATTCTGTTGCACTCGTATTTGTCATACGAGTCTAGCGGATCTGACAGAAGTCCATTCGGGATTCGTAGCACATATCCCCTCATCGGGTTATGTCTATCGTTCGGGCCTACTTTTATTGGGCTCACTAGGGCCTAGTGACCCAATAAAAGTCGGGATGTTACACACATTGTCCCCTGCCAGCCAAGGGCCTAGATCTGCTCCCCCGGGGCTGACTTTGTCCCTTGATCCCGGCGAACACCGGCCTTCACCGGCAAAATGCCCAAGCCACCACCACCAGCCAACATTTGGTCGTCGACTGGTGGTGTCTGATTGGCCTGCGGTGGCTGGAGCTTTCGTCTCGTAAAATTTATTTTCTTGGCTAGGAACATAGAAAACAAAAATGGTGAAAGCACCATTTCACAGCTCATTTTAAAAATTGAAGATGTAGATAACTAGCATAGGTGGAGTGGGGGAGGGTCTTGCCTGTGTTTGAGCTGCATTGGTGGTGGTTGCCGGGTTTGCCATTGCCGACCTCAACATCCTTGGTTCCATGGCTATTCTGGGCTGCTGAGCTTGATTTCTCTTCTTGGAAGGGGGGCTCGACTGCTCTGGATGTCCTGAGGGTGGTTGAATGGAGAAATGAGGGGGAGGGGTGTATATGGCTTCAAGTCATGGTGATGCTCTCGGCCAGCTCTTGCTGCCCCCTTTGGCCAATCAAATGCTCCCTCCCTCTTCCCCAAACTGAGGGCAATAAATCCCCCAGCTCAGGGGAGAGCTTGGGGGAAGGGAAGTGGGGTGCCATTTGGCACCCATTCCTCATTCTCCTCCACCTTGTCTCCTTTTGTCCTCTTCCTCATTTTAATTCAAATTCCTTGTAATTAAACCCTCTAATTCGAAAATTCAGAGGGCTTAGGGTTTAAGTATCATGACGCCTGGCTATTTGGGTCATGGGATTGGGCTAAGTCCAATTAATTTGAGTTTGGGCTAACTTGACCCAAATAGGCCAAATTGGGGATTTTGGGTTTGGGCTTACCCAAGCTCACACCAACCAATGTGATTGACCCACATTGTTTTCTTAGACCATATGGACCTATTCCAAGAGGAATTAAGTCATGGCGGGGTCATTTGGGGCTTAATTGCACCTAATTGCTTACATGGGCAATTTTGGCATTTTGGTGATTTTGCCCTAATCCTATAAAATTGAATGTGCGCCTTGGTTCATTTAGGTCTAATATACTCCCCTTAGGGTTTAGGAAGGGTTGTGCTAGGTCAATTTAGCCAATTGAGAGCCAATTGAACCATAAAGGGCATAAATTGTAATTTGTGGCAATTTGGTAATTTTGCCTCATTTGTCAAAATTGGCTTGCCCCAAGGGTCCAATGTGGACCCATTAGACTCCCTAAGTAATCTTGGGGTGTTAAGGGTGATCAAGTTGATCACATTGAGTCAATTGAAGTTCAATTGAGGGAATTAGTTCATTTAGGCCAATTTGAGGCTTTTTGGTAATTTGCCCAAATTTCCCAAAATTGACATGGCCCAAGGGTCCAATGTGGACCCATTAGACTACCTAAGCAATTTTGGTGTGTTAGGGGTGATTAATTTGATCACATTGAGTTAATTGAAGGTCAATTGAGGGAATTAGTTCATTTAGGCCAATTTGGGGTATTTTGATAACTGCCCCAAATTTCCCAAAATTGGTCCACCCCAATGGGTCAATGTTGCCATACTAGTATTTCTTAATGGTCATAGAGGGGTTGGATTGAACAATTTGATCACATTGGGCCAATTGAAGGTCAATTTGAGGGGATTAGTACATTTTGGTCAATTTGGGGCTTTTTGGGTAATTGACCTAATTTCCCAAAATTGACCAATCCCATTGGGTTCATTTTGTCTCATTAGTCTACCCTAATATTTAGACATGGTGTGGTGTGGTCAATTTCACCCAATTCAGGCTAATTGACCTATCCTAGGGTGAAGTATGTCAAGTTGGACCTTTTTGTGTAACTTGGCTTAGTTAGGTTAAGGGCTCCTATAATGATCAAGGGGCACCCCTTTTGGGTTAAGGAACCATATATGTCATTTAACATGCCTTAATTTAGCCTAGGGGTTTTCCCCATGGTTATAAGTGATGCGTAGGGTGCTTCACCCCTTCTTGGTTTACCCTTGAAGTTTCCTTAACTTGGGGTGACCCATAGTGGCTAAGTGCACACCATGGTGTTCTCCTCTCAATCAACTTGTCACCAAGGTATCCTTGGTCTCTTATCCTATTTTTGTCATGACCTTCTCATGACAACAATTTCCCAGAGGTCCAGTATCTTGGGGGATGTTACAAATCCCAATACAAAAGAAAACAATTTCGTCCTCGAAATTATGATCGGGTGTACGAGGTTTTAGACCAAGTTGATTAATCATGAAAAAACTTTAAGCAATTAAGCGTTACCTGGTTCGAAAAGTTTTGGATATTGTTGCTGCAACAAATCCAGTGGTTCCCATGTACGCTCTTCTTATCCGTGGTTAGACCAAAGGACCTTCTCCAGAGGAACTTTCTTTCGTCATATGACTCAGACAACTGTGTCATCAATCCGTATTGGGTCCAAATGGACTGTTCGCTCGGATGCTATCGGGCCCGTCGTAGCAGTAATCAGTTTCTTTGGCCGAAGAAGTGCCCTCGTAAGCAAGGAGACATGAAAGACGTCGTGTAACCTGGCCAACTCTTGCGGCAGCTCCAGTCTATAGGACAAGGGGCCGATCTGCTCCAGGATCCTATATGGCCCCATGTATCTTGGACTAAGCTTTTTGATGAGTCCCAAATATATACACATTTATGGACTCATCTGGGCCGATTTTCTAGTCTATGCACTACACTTTAGGCATGTTTTCGCTCATATTTGTTGTTCCATGCTACGTGCACCTCTAGGCCTGTTTTGGTGTTATTTCTTGTTTATCTTCATTATTAGTTTTCATGCATGGTTAAGTGTCACTTTCAGTGGTTTGATTAGTGTTGTATGCTGGAGCAGGAGTCGTGCAGGTGTTCCCGGTACAAATCTGTACAGGAACACTGCGCACGATCACTGGTTCTATTGCGCACGACCACTGGTCGTGCGCCACTGATCGTGCGCACTTAACGCCCTGAAATCTGAGTTCTGTCTTCCTTATCGCACGACCACTTACGATAGCGCGCACGACCACTGGTCGTGCGCCACTGGTAGTGCGAACATTGTATTTTTATAATTTTCTTACCTTGCAGGCTCCGTCCAGGCAGGCGCACGATCACAGGATGCTAGTGCGCACGACCGCTGGTGGTGCGCCAATGACCGTGCGCACTGTTTATTCCAGCGCCTATAAATTGACCTGCTCGCGAATTAGGTCGGGATCGACGCATTCCTTCCGCCCAGCTCCGCCGTTTTCTCCCCTTCCGCAGGTTCTCCGCCCCCCTAGGACTCCTCCATCATCCTTGAGCTCCAAGGAGAGGTTTCTAGCCCAAAGATCGCCAACATCGAGCAAGGAGATCGCGTATCGGAAGAGATTGAATCGTGACGCGAAGAAGACGAGCCATTGGGAGGAAGTGACAACCCTCCTCTACCTCGGACGCAGTTGAAGACCGAGCTTGGACGCGGATTGACAACCCAGCGATTCCAACCGTGAATCTTCGGCAAGGCTTCGGATGTGGTCGACTCCTTTACTCTCTTTTTCCTTCCTTATGTTGTTGATTGTATAAACTAGTTTCCTCTATATATTGATGATGTGTGCTATGAACAATATTGCTTAATGTTTATTTCATTTATTTGGAATCATTTAGTTCATATGTGCTTATTGAGATGCGCCCACATCTAATTTCCATTCCACCATTGTGTTCGGTGCCGCACTAGCAATTGCTAGTGGCGTGCTTGTCGACGAGGTGCTTGCGACCCTCACTCCGTTAGCCTACTCGTCCATCCGCCTACCGAAGCATGGCATCGCGGCCCGTACTCCATCCCGCCTAACGAAGCAGCGCGCTCAAGGCCTGCATAGTTCGATTCCGCTAGCCTACTCGCCCATCCGCCCAACGAAGTAGTGCGTTCAAGGCCTACGTAGTTTTCCATTCCGCCAAGCGAAGCATTGCATAGCCGCATTGCATAGGAGTAGTTGATAGCTTTTATTTTATAACCAATCCACCCACCTTCGTGAACATCGACCTAAGGACTTCAATCTCAAGTCCTTCCTCGATAATAAACTACACCTTACTGCGTTCCTTTGAGATTCGATACTCGGGGATTACTCCTCGTTTTATATTACTTGAACGATCGGTACACTGCCGTTTCGTGTCGCAGTCGAGCTACCGCCTATAGCGGTGTGTGAGATTTGCGTCATCAAGTTTTTGGCGCCGTTGCCGGGGAACACAGTCGTGTGAGTTTTCTGGAGAGGGAGAACCTGAGAGAGAAGCCCTTCCATTTGTAAATTGCATTTCTTTGTATTATTTCTTTTTATTCCATTTTCCTGTTTTAATTAGGTTGCTTTAGTAATTTTTGTTAGGTGTAGTATTTTGCACAATTGCATTTTTATTTTTGAATCGTATTACCTTCACACTATGTGGGCACATCTTAATTTCCGTTGCCGTTGGTGTGGAGCTACCTCCCACTCTAGTGATGAATGCCCTACGGAGAATAGTAGGCATAATTCTTATAGCCCAGCATATGGAGCACCGACTTCGTCTGATACTCCATATGGTGCGCGTAAGTCTTATGGCTACTCTGCTGAGCCTTTACCGTCTTACTTCTTTTCGGCTTCATCCCCCGCTGTGCCAAAGAAGCCCGCAAGGCAGTGCCAGTTCTGTCGAAGCACTGATCATGTCTTGAAGGACTGTGCCTAGTATCTTCGCCAATTGGATGAGGATGACGAGCCGGATATCCGGATCGTCCCAACTCCTAACTCTGGCGGCACACCTTCAACATCCAGTTATGTGTCTTTGTCACCTTCACATCTTGAAGGGAATGACATGGATACGGTCACCGGATGTGCGGCTGATCTATGCACCAACATTGCTGAGCCTATTCTCCATGTGCATCCACCACCCCTAGTGGATTCGATTCTTTGTGAGGAATCAGTGCTTGACATTTATCCAAGCACTATTCCTCCCACTGTTGTGCATACTACTTTCGTCTCTGACGACATTGTTGAGGATGTGTCGCGGGATGAGGCTGGCGATTTATGTGTTATGCCTGCTCCTATGGAGGAGGACAACCTTCTAGGTGAAGAGGAGCTTTCCTCAACACCGGTGGAGGAAGTCCAAATCTTGGGCATGACCACTATCGATTCCGCTGAACCTTGCGGCATTGATGACAATGCCAACATTATTTTACTTCTCCAACCTGATGGGAGTGAGACCGGGATCACTCCCCCGATTGATGTTTATTTATGTTCTTCGTCTTCTTTATTTCTTGATCCCCTTCCTTCATTTGAGTCTGTGCAGGTTGAATCTTCACAGGTACTTCAGGAGGACTTGGAGCTTTTTGCTCAAGTCAATGATGAGAGCATCCTCTCATGTGAGGAGGTTTATTCCCCCTCCGTAGAGGAAGCTCCACTCATTGCCTTCGCCTCCTGCTGCCTCCCTGTGGACGATACCTTGCTGGGCAAGGATAGTTTTGGTGAGATGAGTGAGGACCAGGCCTCCTCCTCTTCTTACTTTCTTTTCCCTCTACCTGTGATGGGCAGGTTTTATTTATATTCGGGTAGAGGCGTGACTGTTCTTTCTCCGTATAGGTACTCGCTACCGACACGGATATTGGGCCAGTTACCTGTCCACTTCTCCTTCCATACTCCCATTAGCTAGATATTATAAAGTTTTGAATAAGTCGTGCTGGGATGACAATAACCCCAGTAGTTATCTTAATTTTTCCTGCATTTTCATTTCTTTTCTAATTTTATTTAGTTAATTGCACTTTATTTCAGTTTTCTATTTTCTTTTGTTTTTGCGGAGCTGACCCCTGCAGGTATCCTTCTTCTGGATGGCGGATGTTGTAGCTTCATTTTAGCTTACACGCCAATCTTCTGGTATGCTCATTTCTGAGCATTGGGTACTCTCTTCCCCTAGCTCTTTTCTGAATTTCATATATATATATTGTGTGTATTATCTAGTTGAAGTCTGGGGGAGAGTAGTTCTGTGTGCCCACGCACGTGCACTATTGCATTTCATACTAGGAGTATTTTAATTTCAATTATTTAGTTATGTACAATTGCATTGCACACCACTACACCCACTCGAGCGTGCACTTAGCTGTTGGCACGTCTTGAGCCGAACTCATCTCTTTTCGTGTGATTTGGAAAATCACTGTGCTGGCTTAGGATTATGAGGCGGAGTAAAATGTTGACTCCGGTAGTGCTCCTAGTCGAGTGCTCATGTCTCGTTTAGAAAATCGTGTAGATTCAATTTCTTTTTATGCTTTTAGTTTATATTTTTTTTTCTATTAGCGTAAATATTATTTACTCTACTCAATTGGTGAATCCGGTGTGAATCAAACGGTAGCATAGGAATGTGTGTAGATGCTCGTTAGCCTCGTATTGCCCGAGTCGGGAGAAAGGATTATCTTTCTCGGTGGCTAGAACTTGCCCCAAGCGATTCTTGAAGCATGGGTATACGGTTAGTCAATTGCGTGAATGTGATATAGGCCATCATTTTGGCCCGGTTGAGCCTTTGTGCCCACTCCTATCGCTTTATCCTTGTTAGCCCAGTTGTGCCTACCCTTTCTTTGATTCAGCCCCACTGTTGTCTCACCAAAGCCTAAATGCCAATCCTATTCGCACACCCAAATCTGAGCTTTAGCTGTTTATTATTTTCTTGAATTGGGTTGTTGATTTGGTGATATGTTTGTGAAGATGTGGAGGTGTTTTATTGTTCAGTTGCTGAAAATGATAAGAAAAGAAAAGAAGAAAATGAGAGAAAGAAAAGAAGTGAAAAGAAAAGAAAAAAAAAAGATATGAGCTTTAATGAAAAGTCTGTGTAAGAATATATGTTTGAGAGTAGGCGGTGCACACACCCATGTTGTTAAGTCCAAGTCTGGGGGTGTGATGTACCCGTGTGTTTGTGTGGTGAACGAGAATACTTTCTGCATAAGCTTATTTGGGTTTAGTGCTTGAGCCGTCGTTTTTATCTTTGTTTATCCTCACCTAAACCCAAGCCTCATCTAAAACCTAAAGTCCTATTGATTCATGCATTTGTGTCATACAAGTGCCGTGGAGAGAGTGCGAACGGGCAAGCTTATGGTCACCGACATTGATGGATTTCAATGGAGTTGTCCCGAGCCCCGACCTTTGGCAATGCTCGCCTCAGCGTTCAGTTTACTTTCTTCCTATGTGCGACCTTATGATTCACCGTGATTCAATTTTTGAGTAAATGTAATATATAAATACGCTCCTAGGAAATTATAAACTAATATGCATAATTAGGAATTTTGTCTACTGTATTTCTACGCGCATGAGCATGCGACTTCGCATGATACCCCGCTTTACAATTTCTATGCCAGCTGTGTATTTTTCTCAGCCGCTTGAGGGATTTGTTTGCTCGGGACGCGCAAACAGGTAAGTCTGGGGGTGTGATGAGTCCCAATTATATACACATTTATGGACTCATCTGGGCCGATTTTCTAGTCTATGCACTACACTTTAGGCATGTTTTCGCTCATATTTGTTGTTCCATGCTACTTGCACCTCTAGGCCCGTTTTGGTGTTATTTCTTGTTTATCTTCATTATTAGTTTTCATGCATGGTTAAGTGTCACTTTCAGTGGTTTGATTAGTGTTGTATGCTGGAGCAGGAGTCGTGCAGGTGTTCCCGGTACAAATCTGTACAGGAACACTGCGCACGATCACTGGTTCTATTGCGCACGACCACTGGTCGTGCGCCACTGATCGTGCGCACTTAACGCCCTGAAATCTGAGTTCTGTCTTCCTTATCGCACGACCACTTACGATAGCGCGCACGACCACTGGTCGTGCGCCACTGGTAGTGCGAACATTGTATTTTTATAATTTTCTTACCTTGCAGGCTCCGTCCAGGCAGGCGCACGATCACAGGATGCTAGTGCGCCCGACCACTGGTTGTGCGCCAATGACCGTGCGCACTGTTTATTCCAGCGCCTATAAATTGACCTGCTCGCGAATTAGGTCGGGATCGACGCATTCCTTCCGCCCAGCTCCGCCGTTTTCGCCCCTTCCGCAGGTTCTCCGCCCCCTAGGCCTCCTCCATCATCCTTGAGCTCCAAGGAGAGGTTTCTAGCCCAAAGATCGCCAACATCGAGCAAGGAGATCGCGTATCGGAGGAGATTGGATCGTGACACGAAGAAGACGAGCCATTGGGAGGAAGTGACAGCCCTCCTCTACCTCGGACGCAGTTGAAGACCGAGCTTGGACGCGTATTGACAACCCAACGATTCCAACCGTGAATCTTCGGCAAGGCTTCGGATGTGGTCGACTCCTTTACTCTCTTTTTCCTTCCTTATGCTGTTGATTGTATAAACTAGTTTCCTCTATATATTGATGATGTGTGCTATGAACAATATTGCTTAATGTTTATTTCATTTATTTGGAATCATTTAGTTCATATGTGCTTATTGAGGTGCGCCCGCATCTAATTTCCATTCCACCATTGTGTTCGGTGCCGCACTAGCAATTGTTAGTGGCGTGCTTGTCGACGAGGTGCTTGCGACCCTCACTCCGTTAGCCTACTCGTCCATCCGCCTACCGAAGTGTGGCATCGCGGCCCGTACTCCATCCCGCCTAACGAAGCAGCGCGCTCAAGGCCTACATAGTTCGATTCCGCTAGCCTACTCGCCCATCCGCCCAACGAAGTAGTGCGTTCAAGGCCTACGTAGTTTTCCATTCCGCCAAGCGAAGCATTGCATAGCGGCATTGCATAGGAGTAGTCGATAGCTTTTATTTTATTTTGCAAAACCAATCCACCCACCTTCGTGAACATCGACCTAAGGACTTCAATCTCAAGTCCTTCCTCGATAATAAACTCCACCTTACTGTGTTCCTTTGAGATTCGATACTCGGGGATTACTCCTCGTTTTATATTACTTGAACGATCGGTACACTGCCGTTTCGTGTCGCAGTCGAGCTACCGCCTATAGCGGTGTGTGAGATTTGCGCCATCAAGTTTTTGGCGCCGTTGCCGGGGAACACAGTCGTGTGAGTTTTCTAGAGAGGGAGAACCTGAGAGAGAAGCCCTTTCATTTGTAAATTGCATTTCTTTGTATTATTTCTTTTTATTCCATTTTCCTGTTTTAATTAGGTTGCTTTAGTAATTTTTGTTAGGTGTAGTATTTTGCACAATAGCATTTTTATTTTTGAATCGTATTACCTTCACACTATGTGGGCACATCTTAATTTCCGTTGCCGTTGGTGTGGAGCTACCTCCCACTCTAGTGATGAATGCCCTACGGAGAATAGTAGGCATAATTCTTATAGCCCAGCATATGGAGCACTGACTTCGTCTGATACTCCATATGGTGCGCGTAAGTCTTATGGCTACTTTGCTGAGCCTTTACCGTCTTACTTCTTTTCGGCTTCAGCTCCCGCTGTGCCAAAGAAGCCCGCAAGGCAGTGCCAGTTCTGTCGAAGCACTGATCATGTCTTGAAGGACTGTGCCGAGTATCTTCGCCAATTGGATGAGGATGACGAGCCGGATATCCGGATCGTCCCAACTCCTAACTCTGGCGGCACACCTTCAACATCCAGTTATGTGTCTTTGTCACCTTCACATCTTGAAGGGAATGGCATGGATACGGTCACCGGATGTGCGGCTGATCTATGCACCAACATTGCTGAGCCTATTCTCCATGTGCATCCACCACCCCTAGTGGATTCAATTCTTTGTGAGGAATCAGTGCCTGACATTTATCCAAGCACTATTCCTCCCCCTGTTGTGCATACTACTTTCGTCTCTGACGACATTGTTGAGGATGTGTCGCGGGATGAGGCTGGCGATTTATGTGTTATGCCTGCTCCTATGGAGGAGGACAACCTTCTAGGTGAAGAGGAGCTTTCCTCAACACCGGTGGAGGAAGTCCAAATCTTGGGCATGGCCACTGTCGATTCCGCTGAACCTTGCGGCATTGATGACAATGCCAACATTATTTTACTTCTCCAACCTGATGAGAGTGAGACCGGGATCACGCCCCCGATTGATGTTTATTTATGTTTTTCGTCTTCATTATTTCTTGATCCCCTTCCTTCATCTGAGTCTGTGCAGGTTGAATCTTCACAGGTACTTCAGGAGGACTTGGAGCTTTTTGCTCAAGTCAATGATGAGAGCATCCTCTCATGTGAGGAGGTTTATTCCCCCTCCGTAGAGGAAGCTCCACTCATTGCCTTCGCCTCCTGCTGCCTCCCTGTGGACGATACCTTGCTGGGCAAGGATAGTTTTGGTGAGATGAGTGAGGAACAGGCCTCCTCCTCTTCTTACTTTCTTTTCCCTCTACCTGTGATGGGCAGGTTTTATTTATATTCGGGTAGAGGCGTGACTGTTCTTTCTCCGTATAGGTACCCGCTACCGACACGGATATTGGGCCAGTTACCTGTCCACTTCTCCTTCCATATACTCCCATTAGCTAGATATTATAAAGTTTTGAATAAGTCGTGCTGGGATGACAATAACCCCAGTAGTTATCTTAATTTTTCCTGCATTTTCATTTCTTTTCTAATTTTATTTAGTTAATTGCACTTTATTTCAGTTTTCTATTTTCTTTTGTTTTTGCGGAGCTGACCCCTGCAGGTATCCTTCTTCTGGATGGCGGATGTTGTAGCTTCATTTTAGCTTACACGCCAATCTTCTGGTATGCTCATTTCTGAGCATTGGGTACTCTCTTCCCCTAGCTCTTTTCTGAATTTCATATATATATATTGTGTGTATTATCTAGTTGAAGTCTGGGGGAGAGTAGTTCTGTGTGCCCACGCACGTGCACTATTGCATTTCATACTAGGAGTATTTTAATTTCAATTATTTAGTTATGTACAATTGCATTGCACACCACTACACCCACTCGAGCGTGCACTTAGCTGTTGGCACGTCTTGAGCCGAACTCATCTCTTTTCGTGTGATTTGGAAAATCACTGTGCTGGCTTAGGATTATGAGGCGGAGTAAAATGTTGACTCCGGTAGTGCTCCTAGTCGAGTGCTCATGTCTCGTTTAGAAAATCGTGTAGATTCAATTTCTTTTTATGCTTTTAGTTTATATTTTTTTTTCTATTAGCGTAAATATTGTTTACTCTACTCAATTGGTGAATCCGGTGTGAATCAAACGGTAGCATAGGAATGTGTGTAGATGCTCGTTAGCCTCGTATTGCCCGAGTCGGGAGAAAGGATTATCTTTCTCGGTGGCTAGAACTTGCCCCAAGCGATTCTTGAAGCATGGGTATACGGTTAGTCAATTGCGTGAATGTGATATAGGCCATCATTTTGGCCCGGTTGAGCCTTTGTGCCCACTCCTATCGCTTTATCCTCGTTAGCCCAGTTGTGCCTACCCTTTCTTTGATTCAGCCCCACTGTTGTCTCCCTGGAGACAGAACTCACAGAGCTAATGGCTCATGTTCAGATATCTGAACAAGGAGAAATCACTGGAACAATATATGAGACACCTGTCCCAATCTCTGCTGAACACATTAGGAACACCTTTGGTCTTTCATCAGGTACATTCCAATATTAGCCTTGTTCAAATCAAATTGAGAAAGCAAGTTATTTTCTAAAAAGAGTAAATAAATAAATCTCCTTTACCATTCCCTTATCAGGTGATGAACCTGTGGAACTCACCCCTGATGAAATCAAGAATTTATTAATCACAATGAAGTTCTCCAAAGATAGACCAATCCACCTAAAGAAAATAGACTTCTCTGATGAATACAGACTATTGGCAGACATAGTAGGAAAGATACTACTATGTAAGATCTCTGCCCATGATGCAGTGCCCAGACAGCAACTGAATCTCATGGGGGCCCTTGTGCTGAAGAAGAAAGTAGACTGTGCAGCTGCTTACTCAAAATGATAGGCTACAAATATTCTCACAAAGAGAATGCCTATATGAGGATTATGAGTCAAGTCCTCTTCCACTCCTTCCCTGACCTATGCAGGTCAAAAGGAATTCCCATCCCTCCTGGCAAAAGGATGTCCATTGCTCTTTTCTCAAAATGGACCAGGCAAATCCCCAAGCCTGGTGCCATTCCTGAAAGGACTCCATCTCCTCCCAACTCTCCTGCTCATCCATCTTCACCTCCTACTCTTCCTCATACAGACATCTCTTCTGTATCACCATCAACCACACCTTCACAAATACCAACTCAATCACCTGCTCAACCCTCTTCTATTCCTCCACCTCCTCCTCATCAAAATGATACAGTCTGCTCTCCACCTTCAACACATACACCTCCACCATTATCTCCTCCTCCTCCATTGTCTCCTCCTCCTCCAACACAACATGAACCATCTCCATCCACTGAAAACCTCATCACCCAGTGTATCCAGTCAGCAGCCCAAAAATTTCAGGACATGCTGGATGGACACTGCTCTCAAATTCACTCCTCCATCATGCACATGCAAACCCAAATAGATGGGGTCAATGCCTCTGTGCAATGTCTGAAATCCTCTATCTCTTCATCTAGGGTGACCAAGTCTTTCTTAACCTCCTTGGCTAAGATGGTCAAGAAGGGGGAGAAGTTAGATGAAGAGCAGCTCTCCAACCACAAAACTCCCTCTCACAAAACCCCTCATTCTTCAAAATATGACAAGAACATTGGGAGTGAAGTAGTACCAGAGCTACATACTGAACAACAGATATCAGATGTACTGATTATAGCAAGAGAAGCTGCACAACAAGTGGATTTATCGCAAGGGGAGGCAAGTAGAGCAGAGAATGAAGCTGAAGAGGAAGCTGAAGCTCAGGTGGAGCAAGATGTTGTTATACCTGCAACTGGAGATGAGAAAGAAACTGAAGAAGAAGTAGAAGGCTCAAAGAAAGTTCCATCCCAGGGGGAGCAACCTGCTGTGACTCAGGGGGAGCTGAGTGAACTACCTGCTACTGAGAAGGAGCAACCCATCTCTCCAAAAACAGTAGTATTCACGAGGAAAAGAAAAACTCCTCCTACCCCTCCTGAATGATGTGTTGAACAATATTGATACAATCTATATTTCTTTCTTCCTAGGCTTAAATACTTATTATGAAGTCTGTTTATATGATTTCTCTCTTACTTAACATATTTCTTCTTTATATAAAGCTGATACAATTTCTCTCTAAATAGGGTTAAGACAAATATGGGGAGATTGTTGGGGAAATGATTTATCTTAACCCCTAGAATTGAGAAGAATATAATTTCTAAGAATGAAAAATTAGTCTAAGTAAATATGTGTCGAATAGTATTCGACGCAAAGTCGAAATGTAGTCGACGTTTCTCTCAGAATGAGTCGAAGTAACTCTAAGAAGAATTCGACGTAATCTTTGTCGACGTAACTCCGACTTCTAGTCGACGCATTTAATAAATTCGACGCACTTTAGTCGACGCACCTTCCTTATTCTCCTCTCGACGTCCAGCCAGGATGAACTCGACGCTTACGTCTAATAGTAATCGACGCACGCCGATTTCTATGTCAAATTCAAATTCACGCCAGATCTCTTTCCTTCTTTCTAAAGATCTGAATTTTATGGAATGATTTTATTCTTTTATAGCCGTTCTGAATCTGTCTTTCCTTCTAATTGATTCTTGGCTAATTTGATTAATGTTTATTTGGATATTATTTGAAATCAGAATAAACTCTTTCCTTCTACAGATAAAATTAGTATGGAGTCTTTTATTTCTTTCTGCTAATTGATTATTCTTCTTTAGCAATATCTTTTCAAACAGTGCTATAAATAAGAAGGAAGTCGACAGAGAATAACAACCAGTGATCCACCATATACATTTGAAAAAGAGGAAGAGCTCCCAAGTGAAGAGTGAGAAAGCTGAGAAAAGAGATAGTGTGTTGCAGCAAAGAAAAAGCCTTCATCTTCTCCTCCTGAGGCCATTTTGCTGCAAATTCTGAAAGCTCCCACAAAAGAGAGAAAAAGCTTACAATCTCCTTCTCACTATAGAAGAGAGATTACATTCACTATTCTTGTGCTTCTAATCTTCTTGCTAGGAAGAAGATTCCTTCTTGTTTAAATTACTTCTTCTACTTCTTCTCCTTATCTTTATTTCACTTTTAAACTGTGTAAAGAGTTTTTAGAATCTCTCTTCAAAAAACTCGGTTGTACTGGTTCTAAGAGTCTCCTTATCAAAAGACTCAGACTGGTTCTAAGAGTCTCCTTATCAAAAGACTCAGGCTGGTTCTAAGAGTCTCCTTATCAAAAGACTCAGTGCAAGAGAGTGAATTCCTACCAAGGGGGTAGAAGAGTGGACTACCCAAAGTTTGGGGAACCACTATATTTCTTTGTGTTGTGCTGTGATTTTCTTCTTGTTATTTTCCTTCTTTACTTGCTTAATTCTTGTTGGTGTGTGAGAAGCTTAAATCTGTGATTATTACACACATATATATATAATTGCACAAAGTATTTTTAAATCTCTATTCACCCCCCTCTAGAGAATTCTAGTGAGGTTAAATGTGCACTTTCAGTATCTCTTATTCTGCGGGTTTGGTGCTTCAGACTCAGACTCAAGCTTGTTCGTCAAGAAGAGCGGGGAGCTTCAAGTCATCGTGCTGCTTTACGTCGATGATATGATCGTGACGGGGAATTCGAAGGAGCAGGTAGCGCAGCTTCGGGCAGAGCTATCTATCAGATTTGAGATGAAGGATCTGAGTGAGCTTCTCCATTTCCTTGGACTCGAGGTGCAGAGGAAGGAGAGTGGAGTGCTGGTGTCCCAGGCTGGATATGCAGAGCGAATCATGGAGCGGTTCGGCATGAAGGAAGGGAAGTGTATTTCCACAGCTCTGGAGAAGGCCATGAAACTTCGCAAGGATGAGGGGAGGATTCTGGAAGATCCGTTGGTGTTCCGGGCTCTGGTTGGGAGCTTGATCTATCAAACGATTACCAGGCCGGATATTGCGCATGCAGTTGACAGGGTGAGTCGGTATATGGCGGAACCACGGTCGCCTCATCTTCTAGCGGCCAAGAATATATTGAAGTATGTCCAGGCGACTTCGGATATGGGTCTCCTTTACAGGAGGGATGCGGGCTTCGAGGTGCATTGGTACATGGATGCCGATTACGGGGGAGATTCGGATGATCGGAAGTCGACGTCTGGATACATCTTCATGGCGGGCCCCACGGCTATATCATGGTGCAGTAAGAAGCAGGATTTTGTGCCTGTCTCAACCACGGAAGCGGAATACACGGCTTCGGCCTTGGCATCTCAAGAAGCCATCTGGCTTAGGAGGTTGGTTGGAGACATCCATAAGGAGGTTCGGGGTCCGACTTTGCTCCGCGGCGACAACAAGAGTGCTCTCAAACTGGTTACTAATCCAGTTGTCACGCGAGGACCAAGCATATCGAGATCGAGCATCATTTCATTCGTGAGAAGGTGCTGGAGGGGTCTCTTTCGGTCGAGCATGTTCGGAGTCAAGACAACATTGCTGACATCTTCACAAAGGCGCTGGCGAAGGGGTTGCTTACTCGGCTAAGGAGTTTACTGGGGCTGTTTTCAATTTCCCACTTCAGAGGGGGGGGGGGGGGGGGGGTGTTGAAAATGTTGAAGTGGAAGTTTGTGAAGTTGGCGGTCTGGGGGGGAGACCGCGCGGTCTGGTCTAACCGCTCGGTCTTGCGGTCTCCTTTGGCGGTCTGACTTCTTTGGTCTAGCCGCGGGCTTCTTGGCGTGACCGCCGTTCTTCTATCCAAGGGTGCCGAGGTGAGGCCGCGCGGTCTGGTCATGTGACCGCATGGCGAGCTGGAGTAACCGCGCAGTCTGGTGCTTGTGACCGCGTGGTGCGGGCAGCCCGGTCTAGTGGCTATCCGGTTTCTTTGTGGTGCGCGCGGACTAAGGACTTCTTAGTCGCGCGGTCTTCGGGTTGTGTTCGCATGGCTGGTCCTTCGGCGATCAGCTGGCATATGCGGTCACATGTGGTTGATCGACTTGGCGGGCTGTTGCCCTAGTCGGTCTGGTGTGTTCGCGGTCTCTGGAGGAGGTCGGGTGGCGAACACAGGTGGTGAGCGTCATGACCGGGCGAGTTGTCGTGATCGTGCGGCTTATATATGTTGAAGTCGGCGAGCTCACTAAGCAGGAGGATCTTTTGCTGATTGCGCGGGTTGACCGGTCTGGTCGCGTGGTCAAAGGGTGGTGATCCTATCTCATAGGGTGGTGACTGGATCAGGTCTCACGCCTATAAATAGGAGTCACTGTAGCAGCAAATATATAGCACCAAGTGTAAGCTGAACTCGCGACCTGTTCTTGCGGTCTCTTTTTGTGACCGGTCGGTTAGCTGATCGAACTTGTTTTGTGCAGCTTCTGCGGATTGTGTGGGTAGCAGCGGTCACCTCCTCTTCTGAAGGTGTTCGGGCGGTCTCGCGGCTTGCAGTGCGGGTTGCTGGAGTTCGGGAGGATCAGTGGAGTCCGAGAGTTCGCGTGGTTCTCAGTTGGTGTTGTTCAAATCGCAGGCAGGCAGTTCAGGCGATCTGGTTTTCTAGCCGGGCGGACTGTCAGGTCGGGCGGTTAGGCGGTCTCGAGAAGTCAGACCGCTGGTTTTCCTTTTCAGTTGTTTTCACTTCTGTTTTTTGTATACTGGCAAAATCATGTCTCGCCATGTATACCTCGCCCTGTAATGAAGAATTTTGCTTATCAATAAAGATTGCGTTTGCTTCATGTGCTTCTGGTTGCTTGGCTTGAACTTTTAGTTATTCTATTCCTGCTCACTCCTAGATCTACGGAAATTTTCACAGATATGACTTCTTCTAGACGATATCATCTACATGTTTCTTTCTACACGACTTATATTTAATCTTCATGACAAAATTTCTATTTCAAGACGTTATCATCTAGATCTTGTCTGCACGATCTTTACTTAATCATTTCAATGATAAAGCTTCTTCAAGATGATATACTTCTGTCTGGACGATATAATGGCTCAGCATCAAGACGATATTTGACTTAGTGATTTTTTTCACTTCTTGTATAGTTTTGATACTGAAAATATAGTCTTGATACTAAACATATAATCTTGATACTAAAATTATAGTCTTGACATACCTGTCACATCATGAACTAAAACACACATCAAAAATAACTTTGCTTATCTTTACTTAACTTTACTAAACATATAATCTTGTTCCTTCTTCAAATCTAGGAACATTGAGGGCACGATACCCAACACCTGGGTTCAATTTTTTCATCTCCAGGAACGTCACAATTTGGTTGAACATGTCAAACCCTTCATCTCCAACATTATCTCCCAGTTATGAGTTATAAGGGTTCATCAATTTTACATTGTGTTTTTTGTTTATTTTTTGCATAGTTAGTATAGATTTTGTCCAATTTATTTCTAGACTCAAATGCGTAGTGGAGAGGTAAAGTTATTGACTTATGGAGACATTTTCAATAACCACATGTAGATATTGGACAATATTTTGTGACAAATATGAGTTTTTCTAGTACGGAAAATGATTGCATGAGCAAGACATGTTGGTAGAGGATTGAGATTTGTTGTTGTCATTCTAAGGGCCGACAAACTTGAAAAAAAAAAGCTAAACCTATGGGTACTCTTGGATGCGATTGATATGGAGTTGTGCGAGCTAGTCAAAATGCTAAAAATTTTGTGAAGCAAAACCTACGAAAATTTAGCTCAAAGAGATGTGATTGTAAATTTTCACTTAGCTAGAGAACGTAGAGAAGAACAAAATGAATGGAAACTTACAGTTGTGTGCAGGATTCATAATCATGTGATGATCCATTTAGAAGCGCATCCTTATGCCAGAAGATGAGGCAGTTGCGAGCAGAAAATAGTTAGTAAGCTCACTAGATTGTTATATTACTCCTGCCCCAATGGATAAATGGATGTCCATGTCAGATATGGGTCTAGTACTGACATCATGTTACAACGTCTAATTTGTTCATTACTCAAGTGAACAATCATTCACCTTTCTTCCGTTGCATTCAACGCCATCGACATTTAGAAGGGTCATCAATATTAGTTTTGTTAATGACAACCACTTTGTTTGTTGAAAATCCATGAAGATTGTCCACTAGCACAAGTATTTTTGGCATGGTCGAGGTACTGTAAAGAGATAACTGAAGAATGGGACATTCTTTACATAACACATATTTAGAATATGTGGAAGGTATGCATATTTGTTTGTTCAAGTGTGATTGATTGTCTGTATATATGTTTTTATTTATAATCCTATTTTTTTTGTAGGTTTGTCACCACCACATTCAGGTATATTATAAGGGGCATCACAAAAAGGAATCATATAAATATTTTGTAAGATCTTCGCAACATAACAAATTGAATTTATGACATAAATTCAATTTTAGAATACTAAAATTAAACATTTTTTAAAATTTTGTGCATGCTAGCTAGTGATCATTTTGGGGAAGATGTATTCGGGTTGAATGATATGTGTTCATCATTGCTACAAGGGAGTTGACTCATGACAATCCGAAAAGTCCTTTTGGTTTTGTTTGAATGATAAAATTTTGATTTTGTTTGAATGATATATTTGTATATTTTGGCATATTAAATTTTATCAATTAGTAGGAGGAAAAAAGATTAAAAAAATGAATTTTTAAATTTTTAAATAAGGGCTGCAAATATCTATTTGGGGGTTGCAAATATCTAAGGGATACAAATATCGATTAAGTGCATGCAAATATAGCGCCATTTTTTAATTTCTAATTTCTATTCTTTTTAGGAACGGTCAAACAGGTTTAGCTTAATGTGATTTTGAGATCAATTGATAAAGGCTCTCTTTGGGATGGTTCTTTTGCTCCGGTGTGTTTGGACAAAAACGTCACCGTCATAGAATGTATGTTTGACATCACAACAGTTTTGAGCGCCATCAAAAAAGAAAATTAATTTTGAACATAAAAGTGAGTGAAGTTCTTTTGGGGAGGTCGGGCGTTCACGAACGACAGTTCATAATCATCATGTTCACGTTAGCTCCGAACAGAGCCAAAGTCTCCCAATATTTTGACTATCCTTTAACTTAATTTTTCACATTTTCTTGAACTTTTAAGTTCATTAATTAATTTCTATAAAATTTTGTATGTGCACAACTATGCCTTGCGTCTTTTCCTGGTCTTCAATTTGAAGATGCTTCAAATGGACTAAAAATGTGCACCACTTGAGATCAGTGCGAAAGGTTGCTTCCTTCTATTCGACTGTTGCTTCATTTGATTACTTTGTTTGTTCAAGGAGATCGAAATCTAGTTAAAATGATATATTTTCTTTGACCAAATATGTAAGTCTTGAGACCTACAAAATTTTATTTGTACACAGTTTTGATATTCTTAATCTAAAAATCAAAATTTCTTCTCATACATTGTCTAGAGTTTCGAAACCTTTTGGCTATGGCTTGCTTGATACAATACCCTCAAAATCTTCTCAAAATATATGTGATGGAGAGCAGCCCGCCCGACACGTTCGGGTCTTCTCATGACGACATCGAGCACAATGACGATCGGGACCGCTCAAGATGAGCGGATCGCCTAGTTCTTTCGATTTTTTATTTCGAATTATATTTTTTTTTATTTTTGAGTCGCAATGATCGGTCAATCATAGTCGTTTGTTGTCCCTCCTAATGTCTATATATTGAGGGTGAGTCCTCTTATTTTGAGTATTGAAAGATTGAGTATTGAAGTCATTTCTTTAATCAATTCGGTGTCAAAGCCGCCCACGAGTGTGAAGCTTGAAAATCCTCCCTTCCTCCTTGTCATGAACCACCCTCCTCCCCATCCATTGTCGTCCATCACCCTCCCTCCACCCACAAGACAACCCCTCCCCTCGATTTCTCTCCCCAAACCACTGCCAGCCACCCCAATTTCATTACCTTCTACTCCACAACAGCCGACCAAGCTTCACACCCCCACATATCCAGCAGCAGCCCCACTGCCGCCCCTCTAGGCCCCCACCACCACATAGTTGGCCCACCCCCAAGCCCACCTTCCCCTCTTCCCTCATCAAGCCTCCCCAAAAAGCCCATTTCCCCTTCATATTCATCTCCGGCGATCACCGGAGAACGTCTTCGGCCACTTCCGGTGATTCACCACCATTTTTCCTTAGTTTCCCATCATTTTCATTTTCCAGCTATCGCCGAAAAACTTCTCCAGCCACAACCATCACCGACAATCACCTCCGACCATCCTCTGACTAGCCACCTCCACCACCACCCATAACCACCCACTACCCCACTCTCCTAAATTTAGGATTCACTGCCTAAAATTAAGCCACCCATCTCTCCCACTATACCCATAAACAGCCGGCCCAGTCCATCCCCAAATCCCCCACATCCTGGCGTGGAACCTCCCCTCATTCTCCAAAACTGAACCACCCCACTTCCTAAAATCATTCGTGGATCCACCTCTTCTCCCCACTTCTCTTCCAGCTGTCCAGGTATCTAAACAACTATGAGTCAGTCCCTGCTGCTTGAACAACCATTCTTCACTTTAGAGGGAACTAAATGCAGCCCTTGGAGGCTATCCCGACCACTACACAGGTCTCTGAAAACATCCCAGCCCTCCCACAACAATATTGTGCGAGTTCAAGTTGTGGGGAGTGATAAAGATTTATTTAGTTATTCTTTAGAAGCTGATTTTCTTTCCCTATTTGCTTTGAATAAAGATAATATTAGGGTGTACCTAATGGAAGATCAAAGGTTGTCCTAATGTGTTCTGCAGATATTGAGACAGGTGTCTCATGGATTATTCCTTGGATTTCTCCTTGTTCAGATATCTGAACATGAGTCATCAGCTCTGTGAGCTCTGTTTCCAGGAGCTTGCATCTTGTGGAGATGAGCTTATCTAGTCCAGCTTCAGTGAACAGAGCAATGATGCTCTTGTAGTTTTCTGCGGCGGCTTGGAAAGATGCAAGGTCAATGTCGAAACCAGAGTTGGTCTTGGGAGCCATTTTAGGTCAGTGAGAGAGAGAGGAAGAAATCGGCTGGACTGAGGAGCAGGAAGGATGAAGGATGCAGATTAGAGAAAATTTCTAACTGAAGAGTCTTTTTAAGTCAGGTGAAACTTCGAAATGCGACACTATTCGAGGCTTATTCGGTACTTCAGTGGATGTGACCGAAAATATTTTAGTATTGTCGCTCGTTTTCATACAGTCGACGTTACGTCGAGTGGAATTCGACGTAAGCGTCGATACAGCCCGCGTTAAGATGCTAGGGTTTCGTTTCGACATATGCGTCGATTGTAGTCGACGCATGCGTCGATTTCACTTATTGAGTTGAGTCATCGACGGTGCGTCGATTAGAAGTCGACGTGACTTTTAATTTTCCTGAAAAATTCTAGGTGTTTATTTTTTTTTATCTCTTCCTAATCCTAAAGGTTTCTAAGTTAGTCTTGGACTAATTTTCACAGATAGTTTGATTGATTGTGCCAACATTGTTTGGCAAGGTGGCCAGTTTTGTTACATATGTAGCACTTGATTATCTTAGTATTGTGAGAATTTGAGTTTAGAGAGGGATAGAAGTGTTGATTAGGACAGAAAGTTTGATTTAGATGGGAATTTTGGTTAGGATAGAAGGTTTGGTTAGGATAGAGGTGTTGATTAGGATAGAAATCATGATTAGGATGAATGGGTCCTGAATAGGGGTTAAGATGGAAGGTTTTTGGAGGATAGGCATTTAAGTTCCTCTGAGTTTTTATGCGTCGATATCTATTCGACGTATGTTGATAGTTGCGTTGATTTATATTCGGCGCTTTCTCCAGATTGCGTTGATCTGGTATCGATGCATGAACAAAGTTGCGTCGATTTGATGTCGACGTACTTTTATTCAAGCGTCGAGTTGAGGTCGAGGCATTTGAGAGATTGCGTCGAGTAGAATTCGACGCACTATCATTCATATGTCGATATGAAGTCGACGCAACTGTATCTTCATAAATTTTCTTTTTCCCTTTTTCTGATTTTGCTCTTTTATGTATTGTTTCTTTTGGCTTAGTTGCTTTTTCAGATGAAGTTTGAGAGTCATCAGCTGAATAATATGATGTTTCATCAAATTGTTTTATTTCCTTGAGGGAGTCTTCTTCCTTATTTAGTGAGTCTTTTTTTTTGGTTTGATTTGATAGGTTTGGTGAATTTTACAGAGATCATCCAAGCAGGTTTGTTGGATGGAATTTGGCTGGTTGAGGGATCAGCCCCTAGACCAAGATTTTTATGTCTCCTTTTTTGTTGTTCAGTGATTTCCTTGAGAGTTTGGCTTCTCATTTTTATTGATTCTTCAAAAGCTTTTGCCTGGGATACCTTATCCTTAAGGAGCTGGTTTTCTATTCTAGCCCTTTCTACCTCCTTTTCTATGATGTTAGCCCTTAATTCATAATTTTTAGAGGATTTAACTTCTCTATTTCTCTGGTTTTTAGCCATATTAATTTGTTCTTATCCTTAATTTCTTGCTTAGCTTTTAGTTGGTCTAGACACATTCCCATAAAATCATTTCTGAAATTATCACTTTGAAAATCTATTTCATCAAAAATGCTTACCTCATCCTTATCCTCAGATTCCTCTATGAGAATAAGGCTATTTTCTCTTTCATCTTCAGAAGATATGCTTTCTTCTGATCTTGTCTCACTCCATGAGTTGGTACCATCATCTTTCTTTGAGCTTCAAGTGCCATTAAGCACAGGTCTTCTTGCTTAGGCTCTTCATTGTCACTCTTAGAAGAGGAGTTGTCCTCGGAGTCTGTTTCACTCCAGGCTTCTGCAATAAAGTCTCTTTCTTTCTTCTTCCCCTTTTTCTTGAGATCTTTCTTTTTCAGATCTTTCTTTGTCTCAGCATTTTCTGGACATTCTGGGGCAATATGTCCAGGTTTCCTGCAAGAATAACAAATAATTTCTTTAGTAGGAGTTTTGTCATACCTTGGTTTTGACTCTCTCCTTCTTGATCCATCTGTTCTGACCCATTTCTTGAATTTTCTGGCCAGGAAACTGAATAGTTCTTCTTCAGTGACAGAGCTTCCTTCTTCTGTTGCTTTTAATGCAATGCTCCTGTATTTTGAAGAAGTTGGGGTGTTTTCTCTTCTCTTCTTCTCTTCTCTGGTTTTCAGTAGTTGCTCATAGGATCTGAGTTTTCCTAAGAGAGTATCTGATGAAATTTCCCTTTGTCCTCTTGTGTCTCTTATTGCCCATATCCTTGAGTCCCATGAACTTGGGAGACTCATCAGCAATTTGTCATTGATCTCTGTGAGAGAGATTTCTCTATCCAAGTCCCTTAGTTGATTGATGATCAGACTGAATCTGTCATACATCTCAGAGATGCTTTCTTCATTCTTCTTTTGGAAGTTCTCATATTGAGAGATCAACAGAGCCTTCCTATCTTTCCTTTCATCAGCACTTCCTTCTACCATCTTTATGAGAGCCTCCCAAATTTCTTTGGCTGATTCACAATCAACAACCCTTTGAAAGATTTCATCAGAGAGGGTTGAGACCAGAATATTTACAGCTTTTGCATCACATGTTCCTGCCTTCTTCTCTTCAACTGTCCACTCAGCCTTTGGGACAAGTGTTTGAGTCACTTCACCACTTGAGTCTTTTCTATAAGGCTTGGGAGGACCTGTCAAGATAACATTAAATAATTCTTCATCAATAGAATTCATATAAATCCTAATTCTTGTTTTCCAAACTGCAAACTTTTCAAGATTGCACATTGGTGGTCTGGTGGAAGCATAATCTTTGATTTGTGCCATGTGAAAAATAAATTTTAGAAATATATATATAAAGATAAGAGGTAGGATCTTTTTGATCAAGGAGTTAACCTTTTTAGATCAACCTGCCTTTGATACCAATTGAAAGTGCACAGTTATCCTCACTAGAATTCTCTAGAGGGGGGGGGGGGGGGGTGAATAGAGATTTAAAATATTTTGTGCAATTATATATATATATATATATATATGTGTGTAGTGATCACAGATTAAGGCTTCCCACACACCAACAAGAATTAAGCAAGTAAAGAAAGTAAATGCAAGAAAAGAAATCACAGCACAACACAAGGAAATATAGTGGTTCCCCCAAAATTTGGGTAGTCCACTCTTCTACCCCCTTTGGTAGGAATTCACTATCTTGCACTGAGTCTTTTGATAAGGAGACTCTTAGAACCACCCTGAGTCTTTTGATAAGGAGACTCTTAGAACCAACTGAGTCTTTTGAAAAGGAGACTCTTAGAACCAGTACATCTGAATTTTTTGAAGAGAGATTCTAAAAACTCTTTTACAATATGTGAAAGTGAAATAAGAAAAAGAAGAAGTATTTAAGACAAGAAAGAATCTTCTTCCTAGCAAGAAGATTGGAAGCACAAGAAGTAGTGAATGAAATCTCTCTTCTATAGTGAGAAGGAGATTGTAGGCCTTTTCTCTCTTTTGTGAGAGCTATCAGAGTTTGCAGCAGAATGGCTTCAGAAGCAGGAGAAGATGGAAGCTTGATGGTTGCTGCAGAACTATTTCTCAATTCTCTTTCTTTTTACTTGGGAGCTCTTCCTCTTTTTCAAATGTAAAAATGGTGGATCACTTCTCTGTATTCTCTGCCGATCTCCTTGTTATTTTATAGCTCTGTCCATTCAAATAATACTATAGGAGGATAATTGATTAGCAGACAGAGAAATAGAAAGATAGAAATATTTCCATAATAATTATATCAATAGAAGGAAAGAATTCATTCTGATTTCAAATAATGTCCATAATGTTTTAATCAAATTAGCCAAGAATCTATTAGAGGAAAAGAATGATTCAGAACGGCTATAAAGAATAAATTGATTCCATATAAATCAGATCTATAAAAGAAGGAAAGAGATCTGGCGATTTTTGAATTAAACATAAAAATCGACGTGCGTCGATTAATATTCAACGTAAGCTTCGAATTCGTCCTGGCTGGACGTCGAGAGAAGAATAAGGAAGGTGCGTCGACTAAGGTGCGTCGACTTCTCAAGATGCGTCGACTAGAAGTCAGAGCTACGTCGACATAAGATACGTCGAATTCTTCTTAAAGTTACTTCCGACTCATTCTGAAAGGAACGTCGACACCACTTCGACGTTGCGTCGAATACTATTCGACGCATATTTACTTAACCTTGATTTTTCTTTCTTAGAATTCATATTCAACTCATTTTCAGGGGTTAAGAGAAATCATTTTCCCAACAACTTTCTTGGACCAGCCACGCTCCACGCTCACCGCACCAAAATGTTGAAACCGATTTCTCGGCCTCTTGTGGAGCTCGGGGCCCTCACAGAAATGAGGGGCAGCTAGCCCTTACTGATCCCTCAGAGAAGGTAGACTGAAGACTAGAAAAATGAATAAGACCTTAGTTACAGCGATGAGGTCTCTCCACTAACCCGGAAGATCGTTGAGCGCTTCCCCTCCCAAGCCAAAGCTGAGACTCGGGCACCTTGGAGAGCTCTAGTGATGCTAACCAAAGAAAGGTTGAGGAGAGAGAAGTTGAAGTGAAGTCCTCTCCAAAGGTGCCCTTGAGGTCCTATTTATAGGTTTTCTGGTCTGGCCTGCAAATAGCAGGATCCCGTCTTTTGATTTTACTATCTGCACCCCAAACGGGTCTGCTAACAGCCAAACTCTGCTGTTTGGAGAGGCTAAAGGCAGACCACCGAGGATAAAAGGGTAATTTGGCCCTACCAACCTATGGGCATGGAACTACGAGAACATTACTGCTGAAGATCTCGCGGGCCTTCTCGCGAGTCCTGCGCGCGATGCCTCTCCTAGGCGATCGCCCTGTGAGGACCTCGCTGGCCTATTCTGGCGGTATCTGTCGAGGTCCGGTCTCGCGAGCCTTCCTGCGAGACCGCCTCCTAGCTTCGTCGAGCTCAACACACCTTTCGTCAAACACAGGGCACTTCGCCGATCACAGACGAGCTCGATGAAATACAGAACGCAAGTTATTCGCTGACCGCTGAGACGGGCGGTTCGTCGACCGCTGCTTCCCTGCTGTGATTTGTCGAGCGCTGCTATAGAATATACATTGTTCGTCAGGCGCCGTCCGACGAATGCTAAGCTCCGTTCGACATTTGTCGAGCGCAGAATTGAGCTCGCTGGACGCAGAGGCTATAAACTCGCGAGCCTTCCTGCGAGATCGCCTACTAACTTTGCCGCACACTGAACACGTTTCGCCGAACACCTCTTTACTGAACAAAGGGTCTCTTCTGCCAGCGGCCTGTGAGGTATTGGCTTGCCCGCCCTCACTTGGCCCCGTCCCTTGAAGATATATGTCGAGGTCTGGATCTCGTGACTCCTCTTGCGAGAACGTCTCTTTGGCTTTAATGAGCATAGAACACTTCGTCGACTTCTGATGATTTCACCGAACAGGGGTGAGCTTGACGACCACAAGTGGGCTCGATGAACTCGAGAGAGTTCGTCGAACGCAGTACTCCTTTCATCGAACTCAGGAAACTTCTTTAAATTGCCTGCGAGTGTTTATCTCGCCGACCCTTCTCGCTCGCCTCTCAGCGAGCCCTTCGAGAGAGATTTCTCCGAGGTCTCTCTCGAGAGGTCTTTGGCCCTAAGGCCTCCATCTCTTATTACTTTATCTTGTTGCCTTCTTAAACCGTGCCTCCTCGCATGGCGAATATCGGGGTTGTACAATCTCATCCTTGCCCGAGTAACATCGAATAAGATTGACTTCAAAATCACCACGTTCACGACGCAACACCTTCTAAATTAGATCCAAAGGAAACCCAAGTCAGTAACTAATTCGCCCAATAAACAAATAGGTAAGCCCCAATAAACAAAATGATAAGCCCCAATAAACAAAAGATAAGCCACTATCTATTTTGGGCTAGGTATCTTTGATATCGTCATGTTATATTCGTCCCAAGCATGCAAACAATCCTTAGGGCACACAACCTTAGACTTGGGATTCTATCTTGAGACTTGTTGATATACTCCATACTTTAGACTCTTCAAGGTACCTTCTACGACAACCTTATCGGGGTCAACATGTGACCCAATCTCAAACGGGTCTCTTCCGAACTTGAATTCTTATCCGACTCTTGGTGTTTGTCATGGTGTTTGTCTCAATGTAAACATATCACCGGTACGAGGGTTAGATCTACGAGTCCCATACCATTCTACTTATGTGTCAATCTCTCTTTCTCTAGCCTCTTTGGGGTATCCTCGGACCTTAATCGAATTTATACCTACAGTCTATTTCAGAACTAGGGCATGGTATAAATTGTCATGGTAAGTCATGTGTCCTAGTAGAGTTTAAATCTAACTCGTTGACTAAAGGCCTATCTAAAGAGATCTTTGTAGCCAGAGGTATTCCTTGCTGGGGGCAGGGTTCGCCACAGTCTACAAAAGAGAACTTGTCAAAAGATTCAGTTAAAAGTGGACTTTTCATGTGATTTCCCCATATGGGCACACCATTGCTTCTACTGCTTAGTTTGTCCTCAAACTAAACTCGCGCGGGGTGACCCATGGTTTGTGGACTTCTTTTCTTCGGATCGAGGTTTGCTCTGATACCAGTTTGTAAGACCCCATTTTTTTGCTACAAACCTGGGTCTTATGCCCAGAACCGCCGCTTTGCTGTGGCACCAACACACGGGAAGGTCGCCACTACAAATCGCTAATCCTGCCAGCCATATCGATCACAGAAGATGAAAAGTATAAACGAACAATGGAAGTTTAAGTCCACAAATCACATGCTATATTTATAAATGTCCACATCATTTAACTGAAATAAAAAGGGGTTACATTAATAAAGGGCTCATGTCCTGTACATCATTTCCTCACTACAAGATCACTCGTGGAAGCTAACTACTAATCACTCACTGATCCTGAAACTTGTGCTCCTGTACTAGACTGGACCTCCTCCGTATGCACCGACCTCTGGTGCTGCTGCGTCTCCTCGATCCCTAAAATGATATGGTCTACCGATCATTAGTCACAAAGACTAAGCCTTATATTCCCCACACCACCCCTAATGGCTCCTAGGCACCGTGTGGGAGGATGAAGCGGAGGACAGTAAGGGGTATAAAACAAAGCAGATGACGGCAGAATTTGTCTACATGAAATGTTTACAACTACACATGTGTATATAGATAATTGAAGCAATAATATAAAGCATGGTAAAAAGCAAGTAAAGAACAGTAAGTAAAGCAGGTACATAATAGAAAAGTAACCATTGGTTTATAAGAATGCCCATACAAACCTATAGACCAAGGGGTCGTTTAGCAGGGTCTATCGTATAAAAAGTCTCATAACCAATTTATACGATAGGGGTAGGGGTTGAAATGCAATGCTTATGCCATGACACGTTTAACATCACCTTTATGCACATGCAAACATATTTACCATCTATCTCTGATCCATAAGCTCCCTGGGCTAACCCGCCCATCAAAATAACCTTCCGATCCACCGGCTCGCCGGACCAACCCGTCCGCATCAACAAGCATTACTGAGTCACAAGCTCACCAGACTAATTATTCATCCACTACAACCACCAAGCCTACCGCTCGTAAAACCAAACCAACTAACCTATCGTAACCAAGGGGTGTGGGTGTATGCGTTATTACGTTAATCTTGTACATCAACTTATTCCTATAATTTATGGTTAATCTTGGACTTCCCGAGGATTACCCTGTAAGGGGCTCGGAGCGGTACTAGGAGCTATGATGGGCCGAACCCCAAAGCTTCCTTTCACAAGACACTTAATATGGTTGGGAACTACCCATAAGCATACCCTCCTTGTTATTACACTTGGATAACCCTAAGTATTTTATAGTTGGTGGCCCCATGATGGGGTTTTTTAATCCATTGGGTCCCTAATATCCTTATAAGGGTAGGGGCAAGGTCAATTTGGCATGGTGGAGGTCAATTGACCTTAATTACCAATTTAAGGTTAGGGTTGACTTTGGTCAATTTGGCCTATTTGGTTGACCCCAATGGGTCCTAGATGCTCTAAGGGACCCTCCAAAGGGTTAGGTGTGCCATGGTGGGGTCAAAGTGCCAAAGTGAGGCCCTAAAGTCAAACCCTATGCTTGTTAGCTAGAAATTGCTATTTGCAGACCACTGTGATTTCCTTCTTCTTGGCTAAGGCCAAGTGGTCTCTTCAAGCTTCCTAGGGTTTTGTCATGACCTAGTCATGACAAAACCACTCTAGGGGTCTAGTTGTTTGGGGGATGTTACACTAGCACTACCGCTTGCACTATCTTTCATCGACGAATTCACTTGTTCAACACGATTCATCAGGATACAATCGTCGGGAAACAGTCATTGAGAAAGCTACCGCTAGCGCTAGCGCTACCTCCGGCGCTAGCACTCAACGATGTGTCTTCACGTTTTTGACAATACACACAAGCCCCTTCGTCGATATGCTACCTATTCGACGATATGAGCTACCGCCGACGCTAGCCTTAGCATCCGGCTCTAGCTCCTTAGCTTAGCACATTGCGAGTTCTTTGCACCGAACATTGGGGGTCTTACACGTATCCTCATTCCAAAATGGAGATATTGCATGATTGGAAAGTTCTTATTTTAGGCAACCCTAACGCTGGCATTAAGGCTAACGTCAGGCGTTAGACCAAATCATTCCCAAATGCTCCTGTAATCATGGCAGCCTCCCTCCATTGCATTTTCATGCTGGTAGGATCTAGGGTCAATACCGACGTTGGCTCTAACGCATGGTGTTAGACCACATCCTTTTCCTTTAGCACATTTAGCTAGTCCAGACCAAAATATAGCATCCTAGTGTCATCCTTGTTCAATCCTACATACTAAAAACGCAATGACAAACTTGATCAAATACAAGCAGGATTTATTATTCTCAATTCAAATGGATGTGGAAAACCGTGTTCCAACATTAATGTTGGGACATACTGATCATCAGGGATTTCTTTAATTTGACCATGTTTAATTTGAACATTAATTGTTCCACGTCCTTCAATTATTGTTGCTTGCCCATCTCCAAATATTACTTTAGATTTATAAGTTTCATCAAGCTGGCTGAAATTACTTTATAATTAGTTATATGATTTGAACAACCACTATCTAGGTACCAAATATCTAGTTTTGGAGGTTCAAACAGAGGAGAAAACATTTCTTCTTGCTTTGAATCTTGCTTACTAAAATTTGCCTTTTGTCTTGTTTTATGCTCGCAGTTTGTCTCAGAATGGTTTGAAATTGTACAAGTTTGTCAACCAAAAAACTAATCCTTTGATTCATGGTTGCTTTTTTTGCAAATAATGCAAAAAATTTCACCTAATGAACTGGTTTTCTCTTTAAAAGGCTTAAAATTGCTACTATGTTTACTTCCTTTTGGCATTTTCCATCTTTATGTAGTTTTACCCTTAGCTGGTGATTTTGACAAAGCTTGATTTTTATTACTTTCATTTGTAGTTGCCTTTGAGACTGGAACTTTGGCTTGTAAAACTTGATCAAATGGTGAGTGAGTAAAGCATTTAATCTGATCTTCGTGAGCTTTTAAGGAATTCATTAGAGCAGTTGAGGTTACACAATGACAACACTCAATCCTTTATCCCACTATAGCGGGTCGGTTATATGGATCCTTTGTCTTATTAGAGCAGTTAAGAATAAGGTAGATATATCTTTTGACTCCACTATTATTGTAGTAGCTAGAAAGTAACTGGGAGGTAAACTTATCAATAATTTTGGTACTATTTTTTATCTTCAATTAGGTCACAAAGAGTGCGTATTTGATTGATGATTGTTAATGCACAAGCAAGTAGATCATCGACTGTTTCACCTTCTTTCATTGAAAGATTTTCAAATTCTCTCAATAGGTCTCATAGTTTTAATTCCATTACTTTTGTGGATCCTTTATATTATTCTTGCAATATTTCCCATGCTAATTTTGTAGTTTTTGCTCTCATAATTCTGGGAAAAATAGTTTCAGCAACTCCTTGTTGAAGCAAGCTTAAGGCTCTAGAATTTTTCATTTCAATTTCTTCAAGTAATGATGCAGGAGTGCCAGATGTAGATGATTTCTCTTGAATTAGCTTAGAAGGACCCTTTTTACCCTCTCTCATTGTCCATAGGAAATAAGAATAGTTTTCATTTGTATACACCAGAAATCATACTTTTCTTCATTAAAAACAGGGAGAGAAAAATGAGTATGAGAGATCAAACTTGAGGAAGATGAAGCCATGAAACAGCTCTGATGATGAAGCTTGATTAGACTGGATCAACACTGCTCTAATATTAGTGATGGAATTTAGCAAATAATAAACTGAGGAGAGTGAAGCTAGATCTTACATAAGGAACTAGTAGTAAAAGTGGATTTTACTTCTTTTTTTCCAACAGAACATTTGTTTGGGTACACAAGGCTATTTATACATTAGATTAGTTGGTGCACCTTTTAAATTTATGTTGCGCTTACTTATGATACATTGATTGAATGTTGGAATATTCTATGATGTAGAAGTGATCAAGGTTTTGGTCTTGCGGCTAACGAGATATAAGCCCATGGGGTCGCACGTGAAGAAAGTACGGAAATTGGATAGATGATCATGTTGGAAATGAAGCAAACCTTAACTGACAACATTCGATGGAGGCGTTGAAATCGTGGAAAGGTTTCCACTGCATCGATTAGTAGGACTATTCAACACATGCTTCGATTTGTAGAAATTGATGAAACATCGAACCGGTGTGCGCTTATCAGAAAACTATGCTTTTAGATAGTACTCTGCGCAACATCAATTTATGGAAATCGACGTCATGTTGAATAGTGGGACTATTCAACACATGCATTGATTTATAGAAATCGGCGCAATGTCGAATAATAAGGCATTTTTCGACTCATGCGTCGAATTGTATTTGACACACATGCTGCTCTAATTTCTCCTTTTCGACGTAAGTATAGGAATTTTAAGTAACTATAATATATATTGTGTGTTCCTTTGTCTTAGTCCTCAGTTGCACCCTCTCATCCTTCTTGAAACTGTTCCTTCTGTTGTCGTCAGTTGCACCCTCTCCTGAGAAATGAAACTAGTATTTTGTGGAGACGAAGGAGGACAATCATCTTCCAGCACGAGTTCGTTGGACGAACGGCGAGGTGTTTCTGGCATCCGTGTGGATACACATAGAGATGTTAATCTCATTCTATGTTGTGGTTCTCCCACGATACTCATCCTTCACGAAACTGTGATTTTGACACATTTATGAACTCGATTATTGATTTATTGGTTTTTGCATGGTCATTGCAATGTGTTTCTTGAAAATATTCCATTGTGCATGTGATGCCTGAGAAACCCAACAGGGGTATCAGAGCCATGTTGCATTTACCAATCTTTCAAAAAGTTTATTTGAGGTTTTGGAAGTGTTCCAGGACTCATTGTTGCTCCCTGGAACATCAAATGTTGATGATTTTATTCTATAATAATATGGTGGATTTCTGTCAAGGTTTCGTGGTGCTGCCCCGATCCCCGCAAGGGCTATGCCTCTAAGACCCTGCCATGGGCGCGTTCTCTTGAAACCCTATAAGAAGAGCATTGTATTTCATTGTGGTATATGTGTATATTTGGATTGTATCTACAATGCGAATGGTGTAATATTTTTCATAATTTTGTTCAAATATGTGCAATGATTAAGTGTTAATCATGATTAAATGTTAATCATTTGTCATCAAAAGTCCCTTAAATTATATATTAAGTATATGGATTCCTTCCGATGGATTACACTCTTCCTTCGCTATTCGATGAAGTGTGGGCTTGCCAAAGCAAGGTGCATGAATCAATCTTGGCGGGGTGCGAGTGGATAATTGTGATATCCCATTGTCGACATCAGGTCTAACTTAACTGGGTGACCTAAACGGTTGAGTGCCTAGAGGCATATAGATGGTATGCACCATATGATGAAAGTGAAAAATGGTTATTCACCATACATATAAGAGTTGCATAATGATGCAATTGGCAAAAGTTACCTACTAAAATAACTACATTATGGGTGATCAGCTAAAGCTGACTTATGATGGGATGAAATACGAATCTTGTCTACTAGAGAGTTGCTTGCATAAACTCTCTATATTTATATTAAGGGTTATTAAGTTAAACAAAATAGTTAGAGTATTTAATAAAAACCCTTATTAAATAAAAATGTATTTTGAAATATAGTACTAATTAACTTTGCATAGTTTTTTTGTAGAATTTTCATGGCTAGTAATTCACATTACATCTTATCCCTGTGAGTTATCCTTCAGAAGGACAAGCTTGATGGGATGAGCTTCTTAGACTAGTATAAAAATCTGAGGATTGTCCTCAAACAAGAGCGTAAGCTTTATGTCTGTGAGGAAGATCCCCTAGAAGAGCCACTCAGAGCTGCCTCTCGAGTAGATAAAGAAGCATATACGAATTATCAAGATGACTCCTTAGATGTCAAATGCCTTATGCTTGCCACAATGACCTCTAAGATTCAGAAGCAACAAAGACAGTGTCAGGTTATGAGATAATCGAGCACCTCAAGAAAATGTTACAGGGGCAGGTTCGGCAAGAGAGGTTCGATATTTATAAGGCATTGTTTCAGTGCAAAATGGGAAATTATGATCCAATGGGAACTCATGAGCTTAAGATGATTATGTACGTTGAGAACCTTTAACGATTGGGTGTTCCCTAAGGCCAAGAGTTGGTCGCTGACTTAATCATGCAAGCATTGCCAGATTGTTATGAGCAGTTTGTCTTAACTTACAACATGAATGAAATTGAAAAACACTGCCCGAGCTCCTAGGCATGTTACGAACTGCCAAAAATAATATGAAGAAGGCCAAGCCTACTATCCCCATATTGATGGTGCATAAAGGTAAGGGTAAGGACAAGGGACTCAAGAAGACTAAGATATGATCTATGTCTTATCTTGATCTCAAGTATTCAGCACTGAAAAAGAATGGACTTGACAAGGAAGGGAATTGCCACCATTGTGGGAAGGTAGGGCATTGGAGGAGGAATTGTCCTCTTTACATTGAGGATCTGCAAAAGAAGAAGTGAAGTGTGATTTCCCCTTCAGGTATTTGTTATAGAAATCAATATTTCATCTCTTTCACCATTGGTATTAGATATTGGATGTGGTTCTCACATTTGTATAAGTGTGTAGGAAATAAAAATGAGAAGAAAGTTGGCTAAAGGCGAGGTAGACCTACAAGTTGGAAATGGTGCAAGAGTTGTTGTCATTGTTGTAGGAACATACCATTTATCTTTGTCACCTTGGCTTGTAATAGAGTTAGAGAACTGCTATTACGTTCCTGCCATAACTAAAAATATTATTTTCATTTCATGTTTAGGCATGAAGGGATTTTCATTTACTAGTAAGAACAATAGTTTTTTTTATTTATATCAATGATGTTTGTTATGGTGTTGTACAAATGTTTAATGGTTTGTATGTTTTGAATTTAAACCAGCTCATCTATAATGTTAATAATACTAAAAGACTAAAAATAATTGACTCAAATCCTATGTACCTTTGGCATTGTCATTTGGTCCATATAAATGAGAAACACATATCCAAAATCCATAAAGATAGACTATTGGGCTCATTTGATTAGGAATCATTTGAGAGATGTGAGTCTTGTTTAATAGGCAATATAACTAAATCCCCTTTAACTGGTCATACTGAGAGGGCAGATGATCTTTTGGGTATAATACATAGTGATGTATGCAGACCTATGAGTTGTATGGCTATAGGCGGGTTTCATTAATTCATTACATTTATAGATTATTTCAGTAGATATGGATATGTGTATCTTATGAAGTACAAATCTGAATCCTTTGAAAAGTTCAAGGAGTTCAAGAATGAAGGTCAAAACCAACTAGGAAAAATAATTAAAGCACTTTGATCTTTTCGAGGTGATGAATATTTGAGTCAAGAGTTCTATAATCATCTAAGAGAGCGTGGTATTGTATCACAGCTCACTCCACCTAAAATGCCACAACATAATGGTGTTTCTGAGAGGAGAAATCGTACCTTATTGGACATGGTGCAGATCTGTCTATTTCTTTTCAGGGATATGCTCTGGAGATGGATGCTTTAACACTAAATTGTATTCTTTCCAAAATGGTCAAAAAACACCATATGAGATATGGATTGGGAAGTGTCCTAGTATGTCTTTCATAAAGAATTGGGGTTATGAGGCATACGTGTGACGTCAAATGCCTAAAAAACTAGAGGTCAAATCTGATAAATATTATCTTGCAGGGTATCCTAAACTATTTCAATTATCACTATTAGGGCAAAGTGTTTGTCGCGAGGTCTTGAATCTTTCTAGAGAAGGATTTAATATATAGAAAGACTGTGAAGATAGAACTTGAAGAGGTTCAAAAACCTCAAACAATGAATAAACCAGAATTAGAACCTAAGCAAGGACTATAAGTTATTGTGTCTAGAGATCATGCTCAAGAAACACATGTCCTACGTAGATCTGGTAGACCATATCTTGAGCCTAAGAGATATGGATTTCTCATGTCTCTAATTGGTAATGTGTTGCTTATGGATCATGATGATGAGCCTGCAACGTACCAAGAAGCTATGAATGTATCTGACATACATATATATAAACCAAGTTTGGACCTTGGTGGAACCACCTGAAGGGGTACGACCCATATGGGGCAAGTGGGTTTTCAAGAAGAAGAGCAACATGGATGAAAATATATAGACATTTAAAGAGCAGATTAGTGGCTAAAGGTTTCAAGCAAATTCATGTTATTGACTATGATGAGACCTTTACCCTGTTTCCATGATTAAGTCCATCAGAATAATCCTTACTATTATTGTGTACTATGATTTCGAGATTTGATAAATGGTTGTTAAAATAGCTTTCCTTAATGGAAACCTCCTCAAGGATGTGTACACGACACATCTAGAGGATTTTATATCTCCAAATGAAGCAATTAAAATATACAAGTTGTAGAGATCCATTTATGGATTGAAGAAATCTTCTTGAAGTTAGAATCTTCATTTTAATAATAAAATCAAATAATTTGATTTCATCAAGAATGAAGATGAGCCTTGTGTTTACAAAAGGATTAGTGGGAGCACTGTTATTTTTCTGATATTGTATGTAGATAACATACTATTGATTGGGAATCACATTCCAACCCTACAAGATATTAAGAATTTGCTATGGGCTGCTTTTCTTTGAAATACTTGGGCAAAGTGACTTACATACTGGGTATTAAGATCTATAGAGATAAATCAAATAAGTTGCTAGGTTTGACCCAGAGTATATACATTAAATGTGTTGAAGCGGTTCAATATGCTTGCGTCTAAGAAAGGATTCTTACACATGTCATATGATGTGTGTCTCTCTAATACTAGTGTCCTAAATTTGTAGAAGAAAAGGATCGTATGAAGTTGAATCCATATACTTCTGTAATTGGATCAATCATGTATGCAATATTATGTACTCGTCCCGATGTCCCATATGCTTTAAGCATAACTATTAGATATCATTCTGATCCAGGTGAAGGCCACTGGACGGTAGTTAAGAATATCTTAAAGTACTTGAGAAGGACTAAGAATGTATTCTTGGTATATGGTGGTGAGGAAGAGCTCGTTGTAATGGGTTACACAGATGCTAGCTTCCAAACTGATAGGGACAACTCAAATTCTCAGTCAGGTTTGATGTTTTGCCTAAATGGAGGCGATGTGTGCTGGAAGAGTTTGAAGTAAGAGACAGTTGTCTATTCTACAATATAGGTTGAGTATATCGTTGTTGCTAATACAGAGAAGGAGGTTGTATGGATTAGCAAATTCATCAGTGAGCATGATGTAGTTCCTAGCGTTGTTGATCTGGTCTTTACTCTGAAAACAATGGTGTCATTGCACAGGTCAAGGAACCTAGATCTCATCAGCACTCCATGCACATTCTTCAGCGGTTCCATCTTATTCGTGAGATTGTTGATCGAGGAGATGTAAACATATGCAGGGTACCAACCGATGAGAATATAGAAGATCTACTGACAACGGCTCTTCCTTAGAGGAAGCATGATTGTCATACTCGATCATTGTTTTTTGATACCTGAATGATCAACGTTAGTAGGAGGCTTGTTGATTTTGGCTTTGTCGGTTATATGTTCATGTGATTACTTGTACTATGTTATTTCACTGACATTTAAGGCATTTTATTTTGTTATGTATATTTATTGCTATATAGATACATTAATTAAAATAATAAATGTCCTTGGGATGTTTGCTTCCATAGAAATTCAGGTGCATGACTTGAATATGAGATCATGTGCTTATATAAAGCATCATTCTTAAATGATCCCTGGTCAAGGTAACATCGTAGAAATTGGGGCAATGATGATACATTGAAACTACATTGTGGATTGACTGATGACTGAATCTCGTAGGTCTTGATATTGGATATCAAGTCATCACAAATATACTTCTTAGAGAACAAGTTGTACTGAACAGACCCACCATGAGATTACTTTATGGATTATTATATAAACGTATCATAAGTAGTTCATATAGTGACAATGGTGTATGTGGTTCTTTGACATGAAGCCAATACAGTCATTATGTGAGGGGGGCATACTTTGATGACATCTAAAGTCTTCCTTGAGAAAGGTTGATGAGAAGGATGGTTATTGGGTACGACGAATCATATGGATGATTGTGAGTTAATGTAGGTGGGATTTGTTCGCATATATGACATGAGTTACATACATGGGCCCCTTGATGAAATGAGACTATGAAATGCATGGACATGCTAAGATGAGTCAATATATGATCATGAGATAAGTTATTTATGATAGTCTATTCTAGATCAAGAAATAGAAATTGAATGATTAAGAGGGTGACATGTGTAACACCCTCCTTGTTACATTGAACATAACAGTAGGTCTAGCCGGGACCCCACGCCATATTAAACGAATAGGTGAGGGAGCTACGTAAGTTTTAAATAGTTTTAAGCAAAACAATCTTAGCATTCACAAAGTTATACAACGGAAGTAGTTGTTTATTTAAATCAAAACCAGGTTACATATGTCCACTCTATTACAACATGAATGAAAATACATCAAGAGTTCTTTATTTACAATGCTTAAACCAAATGTGGTTTACAAAGATCGGCACACAGGCCGGCCACACATGATAACATGTAAACACACACTTGGTCCTTAGAGGGCCAGCATTGCATAGCAACTGGGGCCCCAACCCACTATGTCCCGCTCGGCTCGACAGGACCTATAGAAACACATTCCACCAAAATGTGGCAAACAAGTAACCGGTCAGCTTTAGCTGACCAAGATTTATAACGACCCCACCCCATTACTAGGGTGGTAGGAATCCTTCTCTACAAGCACACATTAGCAGCATATATCTCAAAAGTGCATCTAAGCACTACAATCATCATCAACATAGGCACTCACAGCCACATGTTTTGTGCACTCATGACACTCTTTCAGTATACTCCCTGAGTTACACCACCATCCTAAGCCCCGCTTAACGTAGATGGCTATGAGCTTTACCATCAAGGTCATCAAATCTTATGGTTCCTTTCCCAAAATTCCTTCAGTGCATCGAGTGGCGCCGTCTTCAATGACTAGCTGTGGAATGGGTTCGGTTCGGCTTTACCCATGCTCATAGCGTTAGGATCAACTTTGTCCGACGCGGGTATTGTTTCCCTTGTTCCCGCTGTCACCACACAAGGCTAACGAAGCTAGGCATATCAGACCCTTCGCTTCACAATCTGCTCACTAGAGCTACCACCAGTGGTAGCACTACCGCTTGGTGCTATCGACAGAACACACATCTGCCCTCAGCTCTGCTCTGCAATTGCATGCCAATAGCTTCTAGTATTACGCACCCAGTCCCCAAGAACTAGGCTTCACACCTACCACAAAAGTCTCACTGGTTTCGACCAAAAGCTATCGCCAGGGGTAGTACTACTATTGGGCTGTAGGAGACAGAGCAAAGATTCTTGCCCCTTTATGGGTATTTTTTGGAGTTTGCCTCCAGAACTCTTTGTAGTGCACCACAGTACCCAAAATCCGAAAACACGGCATATTTATACGGAGTCTTCTCTGGAACGTAATAAATAATATAAGCATCACCAATCGAGACCAACTTGACCAGGTGGGTTTCACACGACATGTTTATGACCGTACAACGATCTGAACTCTATATGAAATTTCCATAGGGGATATTCCATATCGACCCATCGGAAGAATCCTATCCACTATTTAGTGGAAATCTTCATACTATGATGCCAATTAAAGGACTAGCATGTCCAAATATTCAGGAGGAGAGTCGTTACCCTTGAAGCTCGTGTCGGTGTCATTGTATTGCAGTTGAACCAGATGGAAGCACTCAAAACACCTTCCTCTCCGTGGATCTAACATTGGCACAAGGCTTCAAGAGCTCTCACAAGTCTAAAGACTGATTTCACTTCAGCCTTCACCTTCGTCCTTCTTCCTTTCTCCTTCTTCCTTTAATTAGATTTTTTCTTGAAGAGAGAGAGAGAGAGAGAGAGAGAGAGAGAGAGAGAGTGAGAGAGAGAGTGACTGAGAAAGATAATGAGTTATCTTCAAAAGCCTCTCTGACCTTATTGAATTTGAGACTATCCTCAGCCACAGGATCTCCAAACCAAAGGCAATGGATAACCATGATTTAATTTAAGAAGTCTGATCCCAATTGCTACCACCCGGCGGTAGCACTACCGCCCCACGGTAGTGGCTTAGACGGTGGTGCTTATCCGCTCACCACTTAATTCATCTCGACAATATGAGCCTCATCCCGTCGATACATCTACCGTCAGCGTTAGCTCTAACGCGTGGTGTTAGAGTCACGTTGATAAAACTTATCACGTCGATACCGAGATCATCTCGACAACACATGAATCACATAGACACGGCTACCGCCAGCAGTAGGACTACCATTTAGCATTACCTTGACAAACGTCAAGACCTCTCGACGACAACAGGACCTTCACGTCGACAAGGTAAAGTCATTACGCCTGGCGTTAGTTTGACAATCTTGCTGCTACCAAATTGCTTTTCTTTCTTCAGTTGGAAAAACTGAAGTGTTACAAACCACCTCACCTTACAGAAATTTTGTCCCGAAATTCCAGAATTAAGAAAGCATGAAAGGATACAAAAATATAACTTGTACCTTAACGGAGCAGCTCGGCCAACTCCTCTAGCATGGTTTGCTCTCGCTCCCATGTAAGCTCCTCACAACCGCAATAATTCCAACGGACCTTGACCATTTGGATCAACTTATTCCGCAATTGCTTGACATCAGTGTCCTTGATGTGAATAGGCTTGACTTTCATCTTTAGCTCATCATCGACCGGCACTTGATTAGCCACAAGTACTTGAGTAGGCTCTTGTACAGCCTTCCTCGACACGGAGATGTGAAACGCATCATGCAAACCACTCAACTTTGTTGAAAGAGCGAGCGGATGGGCAGCTTCACCAACACGCTCCACTATCCCAAATGGTCCAAGGTACCTCAGACTTAGCTTTTTAAAGCATCGAATCCTTGATACGCCCTTGAAAGGTTTAATTTTGAGATAAACCCAGTCGTCCACGACAAACTTGACGTTTCTTCGATTGGTGTTGTAGTACTTCACTTGCATATCCTACACAATCAACAACTGCTCCTGGATTGTTCGAATAGTCAAAGTAGTATCTTCGACTTCCTTTCGCTTAAACAACTTAGTTTCGCCCGTCTCCACCCAAGCTAAAGGAGTATGCCACTTTCTACCATAATGGGCCTCAAAGGGCGCCATTTTAAAAATAGATTGGTAGCTGTTATTGTAAGTGAACTCAATCATAAAGAGATGATATTCCCACCTCTTAACGAAATACAAGGCGCACATTTGGAGCATGTCCTCCATTGTCCAATTCGTCTGTTCAGTCTGCCCATCTGTTTGAGTATGAAAGGTAGTGCTAAACTTCAGCTTGGTGCCCAATAGTTGGTTGATTAGCCTCCAATCTTTCAATGTGAAGTGCCCATCTTGATCACTTATGATGTTACGGGGCACACCATGCAATCATACAATATTATCAACATATAGCTTTGTCAATTTCTCCACTGAATCGTCCCTCCGGTTTGGAATAAAATGTGATACCTCTGTTAAACGGTTCATAGTCACCCAAATGGCATCGTTCCCGTGATGCGATCTCGTCAAACCATGCACGAAATCCATAGAAATATCATCAAACTTACACTCCGGAATAGATAATGACTTCAGGAACCCACCAGGTTTCTGACATTCTGCCATCACAAGTGCGCAAGTCTTGCATTTTGCCATGTAAAGGGCTATGTCCTTCTTCAAACCTGACCACCAAAACAGCTTTTTCATGTCCCGGTACATCTTTGTTCTCCCTGTGTGGATTGAGTACTTGGTGAAGTGTGCTTCGTACAACAACTCCTTTCTCAGTTTGCCAACATTCGGGATGCACAACTGACTATCTTTCCACAAATTACTATCATCAAACACAAACTCGGCAGTAGACCCATCCACAATCTCCTCCACATAGCGCTTCATACTAGAATCAAGCTCCAGTGCCTATCTTATTCTGTCTGCGAGGTCATATTGCACCTCCATCCAGTTCAAGCATGCATTCGTGCTAGAGGTCTATCAACACAGGAGATATCCAAGGCCTCAAAGTCACTGATTAGACGCACATAATGCATTTTAATCCAGGTGGATTGAGTTGAAGCCCTCCAACTCAAAGAATCTGCGACCACATTTCCCTTCCCTGGAGTGTAATGTATCGTGAAGGTATAGTCCCCAAGGAACTCCATCTTCCTCCTTTGTCGCATATTTAAGTCCTTCTGGTCTAATAGATACTTCAAGCTCTTATTGTTCGTAAAGATATTAATCTTCACGCCATATAAGTAATGCTACCACAATTTCAGAGTGAATATCGTGGCCGCTAACTCTAGGTCGTGGAGCGGATAGTTCCTTACATGCACTTTTAGCTGGCGAGAACCTTAAGCAATAACCAGACCATTATGAAGAAGAACACAACCTATGTCGCTCCCTGATGCGTCGTTGTATATCGCGTAGCCTTCCGTACCACATGGCGAACACAATTTTGGCCCCATGGTCATACAACCCTTTAACTCTTCAAAAGCTCGTGCGCAAGCCGATGACTAAATGAACATCTGATCCTTCCTTGTCAAAGTTGTGAGAGGAAGTGCTATCCACGAAAAGTTCTCTATGAAATGCTTATAGTATCCGGCAAGTCCAAGGAAACTCCTGACTTCCGCCACCGTAGTTAACATAGGTCACTCTCGTATCACAACTATCTTGGTCGGATCCACTGCAATACCTTTCCCGCTAATAATATGACCATGGAATGCCATAGAGGCTACCCAAAACTCACACTTAGAATTTGGCGTACAACTGATTCTTTCTCCGGGTATCCAGAACAATGCACAAATGAATCACATATTCTTCTTCAGACTGAGAGTACACTAGTATATCATCAATAAAGACGATCACAAATCGGTCAAGACACTCTCGGAATGTGTTGTTCATCAGATCCATGAACATCGATGGCACATTCATCAGGCCAAACGGCATTACTATGAACTCGTAGTGCCCGTAACGGGTACTAAACACCGTCTTGGTAATGTCGAATTCCTAAATTCTCAAATGGTAATACCCGGACTTCAAATCCAGTTTCGAATAGACAGTTGACCCAACCAGCTGATCCAACAGGTCATCGATTCTCAAAATCGGATACTTTTTCTTTACCGTCAGCTTGTTCAGTTCACAATAGTCAATACACACACGCAAGCTTCCATCCTTCTTCTTCACAAAGAGGACCAGTGCACCCCAAGGGGATGAACTTGGGCGTATATAGCCTTGCTCCAGTAACTCCTACAACTGAACTTTTAGTTCTGCAATCTCTTTTGGCGCTATACGTTATAGAGGCATGACACAGGCTTGGCACCTGGCACCAGCTCTATCGCGAAGTCGATCTCTCGCTGAGGTGGCGCTCCAGGGAGATCTTTTGGAAACACAACCGAAAACTATGATACAGTGGACACATCACTCAAACTGGCTTAGGCCTGGCAGCCTCCACTAGCACGAAGCACAACTCCGCACCATTTCGAACTGCCTTGATTACTTGGATAGCATATATCAACATCTTACTTGATCCATGCATACCAGCAAAAGTTGTCGCACGTTTAGTACTCTGCCCCAGTGTGACTTCTTTCGAAGTGTAATCAGTGCATTCTTTCTACTCCTACATCCAATCCATGCCAAATATCACTTCAAACTCTGAAATAGGTAGCATCGATGCTTCTAAATCAAACTTGTGACTTCCTATCCATACCTTAACACAACAAACTCTATTCGCACGCATCGAGCCCCCATTAGGTAGCTACACATCCAATTTCTCATTCGATATGAATGAAGGCACTCCAATTCATCATATGAAGTCCTCAGATAGAAAGGAATGAGAGGCTCTAGTATCAAACAGTGCTCTCGCTACAAGCAACTTAAACAAGCAATGCACAAGGTGTAAGACCCCATTTTTTTTTGCAAAAACCACCGGGTCTTAGGCCCAGAACCGCCGTTTTGCGGTGACACCCTCGCTCGGGAAGGTCGCCACTACAAAACGTCGATCCTGCCGGCCAACTCGATCACAAAGAAAAGTAGAGTTTAAGAGACTAAACAGGTCAAGTCCACATCACATTTAAATAAACCATCATAGAGATGTCCACAAACATAACTAAATCAAAAGAGATAACAAGGGCTCCTGCCCGATACATAAAAGCCTCACTACATAAGTTCACTCGTGGAAGCAAATTAACTATAACTAACACTCACAGATCCTGTCATCGGTGCTCCTGTGCTAGACTGCCCTGCCTCCACCTGAATCGGCCTCTGGTGTTGCCCCGTCGCCGCGGTCTCCTAAAATGATAAGGTCCACCGACCGTTAGTCAAAAAGACTAAGCCAATCCCCCACCCCTCTCCCAGTGACTCCTAGGCACCGAGCGGGAGGACGAAGCAGAGGTAAACAAAGGGGGTAAGCAAATGCAGGTGACAGGGAAACTAGTTATGGAAAGATCCACCACTACACAAGTGTGTATATATAACAAATGAAGCTGTAAATAAGAGCATGGTAAAAGTACATAAAGAGCAGTAAGCAGTATGTATAATGGCAAGTAAGGTATAATAAAAGTAACCATTGATTTATAGGAATGCCCATACAAACCTATAGACTGAGGGGTCGTTTAGCAGGGCCTACCGTATAAGAAGTCCCATAACCGACTTATACGTTAGGGGTAGGTTGAAATGCAATGTTTTATGCTATGACATGCAAGGTATGCTGTTATGTTATGTTCATACAAGTGCAACTCACTCACTACGACTCTATGCGCATAGACCTTTAGTTCCCCCTTTTTGGAGCGTGCAAGACTCCCAGGATACTCCCGTAGTGGCAAACGGAAGCGGTGGGTTGGACCTCGCCCACCTCTAGGTTGGTATATGCACTACCTAACCTAGACCTATCGTACGCCTCAACGCAAACCCGCGGAGCGCCCGCGTACTCTTACTGACTGGACCGCCAGACTTTTATGGCTAAGTGTAAATACCACACTTGCCGAGCCCAAGTATCAACGTCGGTGCAACGATCGCCAACACAAAGGACCCACCACCTTATGCACATGCAACATGTTTTCCAACAATCTCCGAGCCACAAGCTCCCCGGGCTAACCCGCCCGTCACCAACAAACAACTCAGAATCACAAGTTCACCGGACTAAACCGACTAGACTCCATACCACGGGGTGTGGGTGAGTGTGCTATTAGCTAACCTTGTACAATGACTTACTCATATACATTAAGGTTAGTCTTGGACTTCCCGAGGGTTACCCTGTAAGGGGCTCACTACGGTGATAAGAGTTATACTGGGAAGACTCCCCAAGACTCCTTTCCCAAGACACCTGATGTTACTAGTTACTACCCACAAGAGCCCGCATAGAACTTCACCTGGATTAGTCCTAAGGGCTTTAAGACACTAAAGGGAAAAGACGATCTTTCGTCAATCCCCATGACGACCTTACCCTCGACCCACCAAGCACACTTTCCTCACATATACTTCCTTGGGAGGACTCACTACTAACTATACAGCCCATGAACACCACCTGCACCCCATCTCCACCTAGTATGCCACTAAATTCCTATGTTTCACAGTTTTACTAAACGCAGTCCAAACCGACTACATGAAGCTTACAACTAGAGGTACTCCAAATATTCATCCAACTGACCCATGCTATTTATTGGAGGTCTAGCATGATATTTTAAGGCAAATTCCAGAGAATCATATTTTTCTCAATACTATTAATATTTAAAAACAATTTTTCCAAATGCAACTTCCTAAGGTTTGAACTACAAATGTACTTTTCTGACTTCCAATGCCTACCACAATTTTTTAAATAAATCAAGGGTACCAAGTAATCAGTAAATATGAAATTGTAGGAAATTCTAGCAAGATTTACTATTTTTAAAAATTCTAAAACCCATTTATTTCCAATCATTTCCAAAGGGGGTACCCTCATATGAACTCCAAACCTTATGCAAATTTATACAGAGGTGATTCATACTAAAATATTCAGCCCTACAAAATTTGACCATATTCCATAGAGGTTACATTTGTAATTTCCACAAAGGATATATTTGCAATTAATTCCAAATTGAACTAGAGGTACCAAAACTATTAATCCATAAATTATGAGAAAACTACTGTGGGTTCATAATGGTATGAAATGTCATACAGAAAAGTTCCATGCAACTACAGAAAACTAACACCCTAAAATTGTTCATCCAAAAAATTGTCAACAATATGAATAATTACAATTTGGACCTCCAAAAGTTTTCCAATGGTTCTAATAGAATCTCTAGGGATTACTAACATCAAAACTAAGTTGGTGACAGAAGATGGTTAATCACTAAGTACTAATTCTTCCTAAATCCCAAAAACCTAAATATTTACAAATCTACCCAAGGATTTATTCCCTAGGGTTTGCAACTCCAAACCCCAGCAATTTCTCACAGTAGTACTCTCTGATCACCATGACCACTTCCCCAAAATTTCAAGTCAAACCATTAAGTTTTAACCCCTCTTCCTTCATTGGCCTCTAACTGCACCCCTTTAGGGTTTAACCTAGGGTTATGGTCAATACTTCCCCAAATCCACCCAAACTTCTTGTGAGGGTATTATAACACTCAAGGAACTCAGAGGAGCCCATTACACACCTCTCCAAGGACAAACACTCCTAAGTCCTTCACAAGCCCTAAAGAGCACCCTAAGGTTAACCACTAGGGTTTAAGGGCACACCAAGCCCAACTCTCCCAAGATGGGCTCCTTGGGGTGTCCCATACACCTCAAGTCAGTGACCAAAGCCACTCCCTCAATCAGTGGGAGGAAACCCCTCCACCCTCCAAAATTTGCCTAAGTCCACTTTTACCCCAAATCAACCCTTAAGCAAACAAATGTCCAAGGAGAATTCCCTACCTTGTCCAAGTCCAATCTACCCAACACTTTGGCCAGAGGATTGTGAATGGTCACCCAAGGTCCTACCAATATTTGGTGAGGATTGGGGTTCTTTAGAATGCCTAAATGGGGTGCAAATAACAATTAGCCCCTTTGCAAATTACTAGGGTAAAACACCTCCAATGGTCACCAAATTTGAACCAAGCGTTGGCATGGGTGAGGGTGATGTGCTCCCCAAATTTGAAGCCAATTGGCTTTGTGGAAGAGTGGGGGCACTCACCCAAATTTTTTCCCTAACCTAGGGAGCCTAGGATTGACTTTGAGAATTGCCCTATCAAATCAACTCCAAAAAATATGAGATTTTAACCAGTGACCCTACATGCTCTCTAGGACCACACATCCAAGTTTGGAAGAGTTTTGAGGTGTTTAAGACACCTAATTGAATCAAACATGGATTATTAAATTTTTCCAAACACTATAGAGAAATATTCTCCAAAAATTCCGATTTTTGGATATGTGTTAGATGTATATAAGAATAGCCTACACTCCAAATTTCAAGTCATTTGGAGTTCTGGATTGTTGTGGGCATCCAAAACAATCTCTGGTCAGCCCTATGGACAGACCTCACCAAAATGAGTGCTGTGCCCTAACCAGGGCTCCAAATCGAGTGAACTCAATTTTGGATTAAACTAAACATCAGGGGCTCCAACTTTGATGTTGGACAAATTTTCCCTAGAAGCCTCTAACTATTTTTAATATTTAATGCAAAGTACTGCCAAAAAATGTGACAAATACACTTCATTAAATTAAAACATTTAAAAGGGTCTGCGAATAACAGATGGCGGCAGATCGGACGGCTCACAACCATCGTCCCCGATCAGCCAACGACCTGCGATGGCCCGTGCTGGGTGACTTTGCGGGGCGATTTCCCGGCCACCCTCACATCTCCCCGGCCGGCAAGTGCCACCACCACCTCCGTTGAGGTGGTGGCCGGCGATAGGAGGTCGTTTGCCGGCCGGTGGTGGTCGGAGTATGGGTTTCAGGGAGGAGGAAAATGCTCGAAAACGAGCACCTTTGGGTGCACGATTTGAGCCCGTTTGAACTCGAATCAAGCCCCAGCTGGATTAGGATCTAAGCATCGAGAGAGAGAAGGAGGATCGGACCTGAATTGGGGCTTGCCGCCTTGTTGTCCTCGTGTATACCATGGGAGCTCGGGGAGGTTGAGGTGCCATGCCGATTCGAGCCTAGAGAGCACAATTTCCTCTGGGTTCTTGGGGGTTTCTCTCCTCTCCGAATTCTGAAGGTGATAGGGGGTTCAATTGAGGGTGGTGGTGGCTTTAACCCCCAATGCCATTAATGGCCTCTTCGAATTCCTCTCATAACCGATCCTAATACATCCCCCCTGCCTTAATTACTCCTAGAAACTGCTGGAAACTCCTCACAATCGGCAGAGAAAATGAATGGGTGTGTTGGTGGGGGAGGCCAAGGGGTGTAGCTCCTTAATGGCCATGAATGGCTTCTTTCTCTCACCTCAAAATTGGGAAAAACCCTCATTTTCTCTCTCCTACTCACCATGGCCGAATTTCTACTCCCCTCTGTGTTTAATGCTAGTCTACTAGGCTGGTTGACCACCCAATTGAGTTAGCCCAAAGGGATTGGGCTAGGTTTAAGAAATTTGACCTAAATTGGGCAAGTTTGACTTTTGGTCAAATTGACCAATTGGGTGACCCTGGGATGGGGCTTTTGGGTCCATTGGGTTCCAAATTAGGTTTAGAAACTACTGGTGGGGTCAATTTGGTCATATGAGCCTTAGTTGACCCAATTTAAGTTGATTTGACCAAAACAGGCTAAATTGACTTTGGTCAAATTGAGCCCTAGGGTTGACCCAGTCATGGGGCTTTTTGGTCCACTGGGTCCCCTATGACATGATAACACTATGGGCAAGATCAATTTAATATGGTGATGGTCAATTAGGGCACTTTGTGAAGAATTGCCATTTGACCTAAAAAGGGCATTTTGGTCAATTTGCACCACTGGGGGTCCCATGGTGGGGCTTTTAGGTTTAATAGGTCTCTTATGGTATTCTAGGCCTAGATGTGTGATCAATTTGACATGGTGAAGGTTGATTGGCTCTAAATAGGCTACTTTGACCAATTTGGGGTTTAGGTTGACTTTGGTCAATTTGGCCCCTTTGGTTGACCCCAATGAGCCCTTGGTGCCCTAAGGGGACCCCTAAAGGGTTAGGGATACTATGGTGGGGTCAAATGGTCAAGTTGAGGCCCTAAAGTCCAACCCTAAGCTTGGTAATTGGAAATTGCTATTTGCAGTCCAAGGTGGTTTTCTCTTCCTTACCTAAGCTCACAAGGTCTTGGGTTCTTCCTATGGTTTTGTCATGACCTAGTCATGACAAAACTAACTTAGGGGTCTAGAAGTTTGGGGGATGTTACACAAGGTAGTAATTATAATTGTCACCACATCGCTCTGTTTGATGTCCTGTTGGCTAAGATTGTTGCCCCCCCCCCCCCCCCCCCCCCCCCCCCCCCCCCCCCCCCCCCCCGCCCCCACAAGTTTGAAACCATGTCATATAACTCAACGATAACATAAGAAGGTTGCCCCCCAAGTTTGAAACCAAAATTCCAGCATGCCCACTAGCGCCGGCGGTAGCCACTAGTGCAGGCGCTAGCCCTAGCGCCGACGCTAGCCACTAGCGCAGGCGCTAGCCCTGATTAAGCAATTTTGGGAGGCGGTTATAGAAGGTGCTAGCGCCAGTGGTAGCGGCTAGCGCAGGCGGTAACACGACACACAAGAGGAATTTCGGCAAGGTTTCCTTAGAATGAAAGATGCGAACGCGGAGAATATTTCCTAATTCAAGATAGCGTCGACGGTAGCACTATCGCATGCGCTAGCTCCAAGGCTATAAAAAGGACCCCTTGGCTCCGTCATCTTGCACGTCATTGTTAAGAAAATGTCTGGTTTGCCGAAGTTTCTCACAACGCACATAGCATCTTGATATCGCTGGGACATGTCCCTGGGGCTTCCAATGAAAGTATATGGCAATATTGTTCAATGACCAACATTTGTTGTGGTGGAAGAGATGATTGTTAAAGCAGTAATTATGTTTAAAGTCATATAGGTTTTGCATTGAAGTTTAGTTATGTTGAAAAGGATATGTATTCGTACTTGCGTTATTCTCACCAGCGTCTAAGCAATCTTGTAGCCCTTGGTAGAGATCGTCTCGAATGCTATTCTGGTTCGATCTGATCCACTTTAATTTTTGGGTTTCTATTTTGACGTAGTATCTACTACGTACTGTTGAAAGTGTAGATGCCTCGACTGAATGAAGGTAAACTCTCATCTATTGTTACTCCCATTGAAGTGAATGAGAAAATATGATTGTAAGCTTGGATATTTTGTCTGAAAGTGCGGCTTTCATGGGATTGGTCGGTGAAAAAGTTGAAGAGTTCGGGTGGTACTGGTATGTCTGGAAGTGAAATTTTTCCCGCGCAACAGCATAATGTCGTCGTTTCTTTGTGGAATAGTATTGCATGGCAGTGAGAGCAAATTGTGTGAGACAAAAGTGCAGCAACATGAACATTGTGTGTTGGATAACAATTTCTGGCTACGTTGTGATGAGGACGTAGATTTCGCATCATTGTCGACGTTGATGTAGGAATTTGATGCAGCTGGCCTGTTGGTTGTGCAGTCACATTTAATTGTAGACGTAGTGACGTCATACCAGCATCGTTGGTAGATTGGACTTGAGGCGCAGAAGGCATTGTTGGTGCTCTCATTGAGTTAGCCATGTTGAATCCTGAATAATTGACATATGTAGGAAATGTTGATATACAAAGTTGAAGTAAGAATTCAGGTAAATTTGTAGATGTAATGACATCATACCTGCATCATTGGAAGATTCGACTTGAGCAGAAGACGGCATTGTTGGTGTGTCAAATGAATCGATCATGTTTAGAACCGTGCTCATTGGCTGTTGCGCCGGCGATGCATTATGTATTCTTCGTAGTTGTATGGTGTCTTCGCGATGCTCGTGTTGTTGTGATGAACGATGTTGTAGTGTATGATGTCGCGTTGATCTAGCCCGATTGTATGTGTGTGTCTCCGTGATATTACGTCTTGGTCTCCGTATGCGAGTTCTATCCGGAAGTTGTTGGTTGACTGTGTATTGATAGTTGGTAAATTTTTTGTAGAAGTTTTATCGCGTTATTAACAAAATGGAGTGTCCTGTTTAATACCTTGGGTTTCCAATGTGTGATATGTGTTATGTTGGGTTATTGAAGAAGATGCAATTGGATAAAGTTGGGCGGCTCCTTGAGTGCGGCGGCGCTGGCGCCTATTTGCGTTGTGAGCCTCACGTTCCTCTGCAGTCATTTGTTCTCTCCGTCGTCGAACTTGGTTTCGAATCTGTTGTCGTTGGTGCCGAACTGCATGTTTGTGTTGATTTAGTCTGTACATTAAATAAGATTAAAGGATTGCTAAGGATGGGGGATGTGTTACCTCGGGTAGATTGTTGATCAATGGTGGGGTCTTCTTGCTGAGTTTGAGTTTGAATATCAGACAATGTTTGAGAGCGTAGTGTGGCATGAGTGTTTGCGTTGTGGAGTGGTGGCAACGTGGTATGACTTGCTGCTCTTCGAAACGCTCGAAGTTCGCGCCTCCGTGCATTCTGTGCATCACGTTGTTCTTGCGTTGGTGGTTGTCGTGGTTGTCGTGATCGTCTAGCACACGGTCGTTCCATTATTTTGTGTTGTAGTCGAACCTTCAAAGAGGTCTGAAGGAGTTATGAAAGCTTAATTTCAAAGAGGAGTGTCGTTGTGTTGGTAGAGCACATACTGAGTTTAAATTCCCGGCCTTTGAAAATTTGGCGTAGAAACAGTTGAGTAATGTGTATGTTAATTAATAATTAGATCATATTTTTGCAGTTCATACTTTTGCATGACATAAATACGTCAAAGTAAATGCATAGAGTAGGAAACCTCAATGTAAATACCTCAAAGTAAATGCAGTTCATATTTTTGCATGACAGAAATAAATAGAAAGAGCAATAAAGAAATGAAGAATTAGTTGTACATTTGATTTATTATGAATGAAACACTAATAATTAACATATGGACGTGTCCAATGGGAGGTGAATCCACACCCGTGTGTCCAATGGAGGGAGAGGAAACCGAAGCTGACGAAGGGAAAATCCTTGTCCTGCGATCAGGAGGTCGAGTGTGGGTAGACGTCGTCGAAGGAGGGGGTCGAGAGATGGAATGAGCGGAGCGGTAGGGTTTTTGCGTTTATATCCAGCTCTCAAACCCCCCGTGTGCTGCGCTCCACATGTCACTCAATTTGACGTGCGCACGGGGGGTTTGCGACAGAAAACATGTCAAGATTAACATTTTTAAAGGAGAGTGGTAAGTAAACAACAAAATAAATGGAGTTCTAATGAAACTGCAGAAATTGAAGAAAGAACAAAATTTATTTAGGGTCGTTGGCAGTCCAATTTCCCAGTGAGCAATAAAGTTGATCTGAGTCATCTTTATTTAATAATTAATATTTTTGTTTATAATGTAAATCATGTCTAAAAACTCAAACCTTCTATCTTTGAGATGTGCTTCCTGACCTATTGATGCACATTCGTTGCAATAAAGATAAACCCTCAACACCAGTACTTGTAAACAAAATCATAGGAGTAAATTATGAACACTTTGACACATTCAATCGATTATCGCAGTCAGGTTGGGCTCAGCAATTGGACCTTTTGTTAGAAATTAGTTAAGGCAGATAAGATAAGCTGCAACAGTAAATGAGAGGATTTCGGGAGAAAGGGGGTGGACATGCAGGAAAATGGCGTGAGCAGTTAGAGTATATGAGTTTTAGAGAGGAGTTAGTGAGAAGGGCGCCGACCTGCAGGAAGATGGTGAAAGCTCGTTGGACCTATAGGAAGAGGGCGAAAGTTCGCTGGGCAGCGTGTGCTTCAGTTGCCGAGGGAGGCGCGAACCTACAAGAAGATAGCGGAAGCTCGCCGGTTGGCGTCTGCTTCAGTGGCCTAGGAAGGCGGTGTTTGTGTCGTGAGGGAAGAGACCTTGTGTCGTGAGGGAGGAGGATGGATTTCGTGACTTTAGCGGGAGTTGTATGATACCGGTGTTTTAAGATTGGGTTTTGTGTAGGTTTAGCAGGCGGTTTGCGAAGGTGTAGGTTTACCAGGCGTTTTGTGGAGTAAGCAGTTAGACGCTCTTGCGTTTTGGAGCTCACCGGAGAAGGAGCCCTTCTATGGCCTATCGGGCGGATGAATAGAGAGGTGCTGGGCTGCGCATGACTGCAGGTTTGAAGGAAATGAGTGTCGAGTGTTTTGGGGGTAGGGTTTGCGGTAGAGGTAGCGGTTTTTTTCGTTTTTATATGAAGTCACTTTCGATCCGATGGTTGGTAGAAAATCTAAAATGATCAAACGGCGTAGATTTGCTGGCGGACCGGGTTACACCATAACTCTATATCTTTATATAGTACTAATAGTAGTATAGAATATATATATGAGATTGGAAGATATAAGCTCAAGTTTTTTTAAGGCTAAAAAAGCTTGAGCTTATAATTTTTGTTTTACAAACTTTTTTAGGTAAAATTGTCCATATAATAGATTGGTAATCAAATTCGAACAATAAATACCGCAAGAAAAAAACAATAAACTAAATACCAACATTTCATTCCTAGTTTTAAGTAAAAAAAATGAAACTTTGACTTGCTGATTCAAGAAATTTGCACAGCTAGAATTCCGCTCAGCTTAGTAGACATTGTGTCGTGAACGAGCTTTAGTTCTTCAACCAAATATAATAATAAATAATGCTAGAACCCACATATGCATACCTACATAATAATGAGCTCAGCTACCTATCTTAGCATAAATATTAATAATAGTCATAGAATTCTCATTTTTCTCCTTGATATTACACAATGCACATCAACAATATTCCATTCCCGGTTTCAAGCACACCAACAATATTCCAATGTCCGCTTTTATCATTCGAGCACCTACAAATATTAAATATAGTCATCAATATAGTTTAAGTAAGAAAAAATAAAAAAAAAGTATAGAAATTACTTGATCTTTTTGGGAACATGTTGAGTAGTGCCATTTCCCGCCACATGTACCACAAGTCCTTTTTTTAATTTGTGCTTGAGAGGTCTCTATACCCGATTCAATTCTTGATGCAATTTTTGGTCTTCCTTTAGTTTTCACAACAGTAGGATCTCGAATAGAAATACCATATGAACCTGGAAAAATTGGAGTGGATCCAACTTGGCTCGCAATACTTGAAGGTTCTGAGTTAATGACTGAATCCTTTATATTCTCCAACAATCCATTTAATGTTGTCATAACAAGTTCATATGCTTCTTTGGATGCACTTGCATGATTAAAAATAGTTGTTTGGGTATTTGTTAGCTTCCATTTCATCATGGGTGTCACAATATTACTATTGTGAACCAATTTGTCATGGTTCGATTGACTTCTAGCAAAAATAGACCATCTCTTCAATAGATATAGGTCAGGAATACTTTGTAAATGCTTCTTAGCAATCATTATGTGCAGAATGTGTTTGCATAAAAATTCATCTGTCTCAAATTTAGTACATTCACAAATTATTTTTGTATTGCAATCATCATACATGACATTGCACCAATTGCTTACATCCTCACAAGAAAGGCCAACTCTAAATGTTGTAATGGTAGCAATTATATTTACTTCCTCATACCAACATTCTAAACTCTGCTAAAATTCTTGTTGAAAAAACTTACAAGTTTTTGGTATAAAATTGTGCTGCAAAATATCAAGTGCATAGCTTGTCAACACATTAGCAATAGAATTCATGGTATTGAATTTTGGATCGTGTGACGCCCTTAGAGGGGGGGGGGGGGGGGTGAATAAGGGTGCGTTTCAAAATATAATTTTTACTTAATAATTTTTAGACAATTTTACTTTAATAAAAAGTTACTTATAAATAATTTTAAACCAAAGCAATTTTTGTATTAAACCAAACACAAATTTCTAAAACAAAGATTTAAGCAAACAAATTTGCAATTAGTGAAAAGAACATAATTTTATTTATCATGAAACTTGCATATCATAAAAATGATCTTAACAATGCTTAAGATCAAAGCACAATTTTGATAATAAAAAATACAATAATTTTTGGTTTACCAATCCTTCTCCCAAGGATCGGAAGACTATCACTTGTCTCTCTCAAGACCAAGCCCAAGCCTATCCTCTAGATCTTCCCAAGATCTAAACGTAGCACACAAGGCCACGATTTCCCACCAAGCCACGCAAGGACTTGGACGCTCCGCACAAGGAAGCGATTTTCCCCTAAGCCGCGCAAGGACTTAGACGCCGCACGCAAGATGACGATTTCTCTACCAATACAAAATGAAATGTGTGTAAATGAAAATACAATATGAAAAGGACAACTCCCTAGAATTTCAGATCTCTGAAAGGATGGTTGAAGCCTCGAGATGATCGTTGATGTAGAAGCGCGCCCGATCTCGTCTTCAATCTTCAATCCTTCTTTGCACAAATGGGAGTTGAAGAGGTTCTGGAGCTCTCTGGTTCGTATGCACTCAGGAAGGGACTTGGAATTCTCAATGCATGGAATGCACGAACACAAGGAGTCAATTTATAGAAAATCGTTGTCGCCTGGGCGACAGCGACTGTCGGAATTTTCCGACAGCGTTAAACTGCCGCTGGAGTGGTGTCGTGCGGGCAGTTGCTGTAACCGTCGAGCTGTCGCCTGGGCGACATCGATGTCGGATTTCTGACAGCGCAAAACTGCCGATCGTGGGTGGTGTTGTGGGCAGTTGTTGTAACCTCCGAGCTGTCGCCTGGGCGACATCGCTGTCGGAATTCCGACAGCTCAAAACTGCCTTTCGTCGATCTGGCGTGGAGGGAATTAGTTGTAACTTCTCTGCTGTCGCCTGGGCGACAGCGGCTGTCGGAATTTTCCGACAGTGAAATTTCCCACATTCATATTTAGCTCCAGCAGAAATGTGAACATCTCATACCTATTATCTGCACACCATTAATAAAAAATAGAATCAAATACAAACGGGACTTTGTTATTATCAAACCGGAGGAGTGCGAAACGCATGCTCCAACAATCTCCCCCTTTTGATAATAACAAATCCGTATAAAAAAGAAATCATGTCTATTTAGATTGTTGATTTTAACATTTGGTGTGTGCACAAAATTAACATGATATATTTCTCTTAAAATAAATAATCTTCCGTTAGATGAAAGCTCCCCCTAAATGAATGCTCCCCCTAAATATATGCTCCCCCTAAATATATGCTCCCCCTAAATATATGATGTATTGTGTAGGTGGAATATTTAGGTGTAATAGATTTTTGATTTTTCTTTTTATACTTGTTAATTCTCCCCCTTTTGGTATTAGCAAAAGTTAATATTAGATAAAAGAGTAGTTCTTAAGGGAAAGTATATAGGATATAGAAATGAAGAGTAAGCGGAAGCACTTTGTTGGAAATGATTGAAGTCCATGAAATAATAGGAATATGTCATAGTATGAATAAACTCATGAAGTGACGGTATAGCCATATGAAGTAATGAAAGAAAATAACTTAAACATGAGTAAGGTCATTTGAAAGTATCATAGAAAGACACAATAGTGTATAGAATTATGGAATATTTTCGGTCCAATTCTCATGAGATGAATGTTTATATAACATAATGATGTGTACATGTGATACTTAGATCAAACATATGAAGTTATTTAATTTACATGATCATTGAAATGTAGAACATAATATAAGCATATAAAGTTAACTTTGACTTTGAAGATATAGCACAAGATGAAATAGAAAACCATTTTTCTTTTGCACAAGACACTTTACAATTCTTTCCAAGGTGCTTAACCTCACAATGCTCATTAAGACTTATCAGGAGGGTAAGTAGTGCTTGGTGGAGTATCCTTATCTTTATTTTAAACTTTTTTTTATCACAAATGTTGTGATACCGTAATTTTGAGATTTTGATATATATTTTTTTTGTAATTGACCAAGGATCTCCGAATTCACTTGAATCGCAAAAGATGGTGTAAATTATTGTTGTGCTAACAAATCAAGGTTGAAAGTTGTATTTATGAAGTGCTATTTTATTATGTTAAAGCAAATATGATCCATGTATATATTAAATAAAAAGACATATGTATGGACCAAAAGAAGTGAACGTGATAGTTCATTATGATAGATAACCAATTTCTCATACTTAGAGGCATGCGAAAACAATTTCCAATGGTCTAAACAACTAAGTAGGAGTGTCAATACGATGATAGCTTGGAAATGAAAGCATATAATCATGTAAGAGTCGTTTTTTTTTAAATAGAAAGCACATGGTTTGTCATCAAGTCATGAGATGAAGCAGTAATAATGACATATAACTATTGTAAATCATCAAAGGGACCCAAAATTGAATTTTTAACAAAAATGAAGCTGTCGGAAATTTCCGACAGTCACTGTCGCCTGGGCGACAGCCAAAATTATAAATAGGGCTTTAGACCGAGTCAAACCCTATTGTGCTTCATTTTTCTGGACTGTAGAACGAGAGAAGGCTGTCGGAAGTCGGCGACAACTCTATATCTAAGGTATGGATTTTGGATTTTTATGTTTTTGACTCAAATTTGTTAGGGATTTTTTATTTTGAAAGTAGAGAAGAAGGAAAATGTTGTTTTCATCTTGATTTTTGATGATTTGGTGTAGGTTTTTGAAGTTTTTTTTTTAAATGTAGATCTAGCTTAAAGCAAGTGGGTCTTGTTGGATCTTTGTTAAAAATGTTTTGATTTTGGGATTCTTGTGGTTGGAGGTTTGCTTTTGTTCATAGTTTAATTTTAAAAATGGAAGATTTTCCTTTTGAAAGAAGGTTGAAGATGATGAATAGTAAATATATGGAGAAGATTTTGATTTGAAAAACAAAAAAAAAAAATTTAAACTTGTTGTTGAAATAACCTTTATTTGACTAGATCTGGAAGGGTATGTAAAAAATTTCGAGAGAAGTTCACTGGAGAGCTGTCGGAAATTTCCGACAGTCACTGTCGCCTGGGCGACAGTGTTCCAGTGCACAGCACATGTTTAATCCTATTTTTTGATGTGATTTGCAGAATGTCTTCCAGTTCTAAAGCTCGAAGGAGTACTTCGGAAGATGCACATAGTTCATATCAAGTTTTTCCTGGGGTGGAGAAAGCTATTGTTGGAGTTGCGAAGTATGTGGAATTTGATTCGCCAAAGCACGATCATATCTATGATCGGCTTGCGAATGCAGGTATACTCTCAATAATCATCCCAGATCCGTTCTCTTCCTTTTTGATTCGTGAGTTCTATAATCATTTGGAAGATCCAAATTGCACTGAGTTGGATGGAGGAGTTAGATCAAGAATCCAGGGTCAACATGTGGAACTAACACATGTTGATCTAAAAGAGGAATTCGGACTAGTGATTAGTGAAAATGCACCGGATATAGTGGAGAGTTATAGAAAAGATAGAGATTGGACCCTTGTAAACATGAGTTTACATGGGAATCAAAAGAAGACTCTAATCACTGAAGTTACGTCACTCACTCCGGATGCTTTCTTAGTTCAAGATATCTTGAGGAATTCAGTCATGTTGAAGAGTGGAGATACAAGAAGTATTACGGCGCAGTTGACCCTTATTACTTACTACATTATGGAGGATGAGCTTTTTGATGTGGAGGACTTCATACTCTCCCAGATTCGGTATGCGTATAGATTAAAGCATCCAAGATGGGTGAAGGTTCATACGCTGCCAATGGGGGCGATAATTCAGCGTATACTCTATAAGAAATACGGATGGATAGCGCAAGGTTATTATTTGGATGATTGTTATCCGGAGATTTATTATACGGGTTCGATGAAAGTGAAGAAGACGCCGAAAAAGGCCCATCCGGGAATAGAGATTCGAGAGCCGTCATTGCCTAGGGCAGGATCACTACGAGAGTCCATTGATGATTTACGTGATTCATTAGAGGATCACAAGAAAGAAGTGAAAAAGGACCGTAGTCGAATGCAGAAGTTTATGAAGTTTCTCGTCAAAGGTCTGAAGTTAAAGCCAACTCCGGAGGAAGAGGCCGAATGGCAAGTTCCGGACGAAGAACCGCCACGCCAATCGATGAGGCGGACTCGCCGTGGTAAAGCCGTGATACGAGGACCTCCAGAAGATTGTCCAGAGAGCAGCGGGGCTGGATTTGAAGATTCTGATTAGTTTCATCAGGCTGTTGCTGCTGGTTGATGTCGGACATTTCCGACATCCACTGTCGCCTGGGCGACAGTGAATTTCTTCAGATTTCTATTTCTTGTTTAATGAACTTGATCCTTATGATTTTTCTACTGTTTTATTGGAACAATATTGATGTAATATTGATGATTTTTGAATTTTTGTTAAGTCTTTTAAAATTCTATGGTTTGATTTTAAAATTTAGGCTTTTTCTTTTTAAATTGTTTAGGTTTGGTGATAATAATTTTTTTAAAAAATTTTATAGGCTTTAAATAGTGATATATTCATTGTGAAATGTCTAGAATTCCCAATTCTAGCCTTAGCATAGAAAAACGGGAATCCGGTAACGGCTTAGTGAATATATCTGCTAGTTGATTTCCCGTGTCTATAAAGTTGATTTTTATATTACCCTTCTTAATATGATCCCTTATAAAATGATGTCGGACGTCTATATGCTTAGATCTAGAATGTAATACGGGATTGTTAATTAAGTCTATAGCACTTTTATTGTCACACTTTAATTCTACACTACTTTGTTGTATGCCAAAATCTTCTAACGTTTGTGACATCCAAAGAGCTTGGGCACAACAACTACCTAGTGCAATATATTCGGCCTCGGTAGTAGAGAGGGCAACAGAATTCTGTTTCCTACTCGACCATGAAATAAGTGAAGGGCCGATAAAGTGACAAGTGCCACTAGTGCTTTTCATATCTAAAGAACATCTCGCATAATCAGAATCCGAAAAACCATGCAAAATAAAGGAATCATTATGAGGATACCATAAACCTAATTTTGATGTTCCTATGAGACATCCAAAAAAATGTTTCACTGCTTTTAAATGTGACTCTTTAGGATTAGCTTGAAATCTAGCACATAAACAAACGGCAAACATAATATCAGGTCTAGATGCGGTTAAATACAATAAAGATCCTATCATACTTCTATAAAGGGTTTGTTCAATTGAAACATCACTTTCATCTTTTCCTAATTTTAGTGAAGTACTCATAGGAGTGTTTGCATGCTTAAGATTTTCAAATCCAAATCTTTTTAACATATCATGAATATATTTGGTTTGACATATAAAAATTCCATCATATTTTTGTGTAATTTGAAAACCTAGAAAATATGAAAGTTCTCCAACCATACTCATTTCAAATTCATTTTTCATAATTTGAACTACTTCATTACACAACTCTTCATTAGTGGCTCCAAAAATAATATCATCAACATAAATTTGTAAAATAACTAAATCATGATCAATTTGCTTAATGAAGAGTGTAGAATCAGCACTTCCTATTTTATAATCGTGCTTTAACAAATATTGAGTTAATCGATCATACCAAGCACGAGGCGCTTGTTTTAATCCATAAAGCGTTTTATCTATTTTATAAACATAATTTGGATATTTCTCATTTATAAAGTCAGGGGGTTGTTCTACATAAACCTCTTCTTTTATATACCCGTTTAAAAATGCGGTTTTGACATCCATTTGATATAATTTAAATCCTTTAAAACAAGCAAATGCAAGAAATATTTTAACCGCTTCTAATCTTGCTACGGGTGCAAAAGTTTCATCAAAATCTACCCCTTCAATTTGTGCATAACCTTTTGCAACTAATCTGGCTTTATTTCTAACAATTCTAGATTCATTATCCATTTTATTTTTAAAAATCCACTTAACACCAACTACAGGACGATTTTTGGGTCGTTCTACAAGATTCCAAACCTTATTACGTTCAAATTGATTAAGTTCTTCATTCATAGCTAAAAACCAAAATTCATCATTTAAAGCGGTGGAAACATCTTTTGGTTCTATTTCAGAAACAAAACAAAGGTTTGAAAATAAAACATGTAGCGATGAACGAGTACTAACCCATTTTTGCGGATCTCCAATGATAAGCTCCTTTGGATGATCCTTTGAGAATCTCAATTCACTTGGAGGCACATATCCTTCTCTTTCTTCTTCTTCTCTATCTTCTTCTCCTCTTTCTCCTTCTCTTTCTTCTTCTTTTTCTTCTTCATTTTCTCCAAGTTCTTCTTCATCATTCTCCACCGTGGGAAGGAGTTCATCTTCTTTTCCTGTAATTTCTTTTCTACACATGAAGCAAGCTCATCAAACCTAACATGAATAGATTCTTCAACTATTTTTGTTCTTTTATTAAAAATTCTATAAGCTTTACTATTTGAAGAATAGCCAATTAAAATACCTTCATCACATTTTTCATCAAATTTTCCTAAGGAATCTTTAGAATTCAAAATAAAACATTTACAACCAAAAACTTTGAAATAAGAAACATTTGGTTGTTTATTAAAAATTAATTCATAAGGAGTTAATTTTAAAATAGGGCGAAGCATTACTCTATTAATTACATAACATGCCGTACTAACCGCTTCAGCCCAAAAAAAATTTGGTAATTTAAATTCAGATAACATCGTACGGGCTAACTCTTGAAGAGTTCTATTTTTCCTCTCCACTACACCATTTTGCTGTGGTGTGCGTGGAGCGGAAAATTCATGTTTAATTCCTAACTCCGTACAAAAAGAAATAAACTTTTCATTTTCAAATTCTCCTCCATGATCCGATCGTATGCGTTTAATTTTTAACTCAAATTCATTTTGAATACGCAAACATAATTTTGAAAATTCTAAAAATGCATCGGATTTGGAGGTTAGAAATAAAGTCCAACAAAAACGAGAATAATCATCAATCAATACAAATGTGTATTTTCTACCTCCTAAGCTAGAAATTGCAATTGGCCCAAATAAATCCATATGTATTAATTGAAGTGGCCTAGTGGTAGAAATAATGTTTTTACTTTTGAAAGATGATTTTGAAAATTTTCCTTTTTGGCAAGGCACACATAGTGAAGAAGATAAATTTCCATTTAACAAAGGTAAACCTTTAATTAATTTATCTTTTGAAAGTTTTGTAATTAACTTGGCACTAGTATGTCCAAGTCGCCTATGCCATAAATCTAATTCATCATTTTTTGATAACAAACATTTCAAAGTAGAATTTGAAAAATCTAGAAATTTAATCATATATATATTATGACATCTAGGTGCGGTAAAAATAATTTCATTTGTTTTGGAATTAATAATTTTGCACAAATTTGTAGAAGATTCAAATAAAACATTTAAACCCTTATCACATAATTGACTACTAGAAATCAAATTATGCTTTAATCCTTCTACAAATAAAACATTTGAAATTGAAAAATTTTCGTTACCCACAACTCCGATGCCGATGATTTTTCCTTTTCCATTGTCTCCGAATGTCACAACTCCTCCTTTCTTCATCTCCAGGCTAAGGAACTTCTCTTTATTGCCCGTCATGTGCTTTGAACAACCCGAGTCCAAGTACCACACGTCTTCTTTGTCCTTAGCCTGCCAACACACCTAGAAAGAAGAGGTGAGTAAAGATCTGGTTACCCAAGTGGTTCCACCCATAGTATAGGTAGAAGCCTTAGGCACCCAGATTTGTTTAATTTTACTTTTTCCTTCCTTCCAGCAAGAGTCCGTAGTGTGGCCAAATCTATTGCATTTGGCACATGTAATGTATTTAGAGGAGTATAACTTTTCTGGACTTTTACTGGATGAGGATGCAGTATTTAACAATTCATTAATTTTAGAATTTTTAAAAGTGAATTTTCTGGACTTTTCACTGTCGCCGGCGACAGTGGTTGTTGCCGGGCGACAACTTCCAGATGTGTATCCGAGCCCAAACCTTCCAGATCCATGACGTTGGTATCCTAAGATCATATCCAGTGATCTTCGGCCCATTCCAAATTTTTTCATGGCTAGTGTTAAGTCATGAATCTGGTGTCTCATTTTTGTATTCTCGGATACTAGATTTACGCATCTCCGTTCAAAAGATTTCTTTCCCTCATGGACTATGGAAATTGAAGATTTCAGATCTCTCTCTAAAATCTCATTCTTTTTAGTAAGAACTTTTATTGTAGAATGAGATTTGGAAAGAGATTCTTCAAGTTCTTTAATTCTTCCCAAAGAGTGATCACACTCTTGGCAAGAAATATCTCTTTTTCCAATAGTCTTAATTTCATTTAACAATTTTTTGTTTTCTTTAAGTAAAATTTCATTTTCAGATTTAAGAAGATCATTATCTTTTAAACTTTTTTCAAAAAATTTGCAAGTCTTTAAAAATTCAGAAAATAATTCATCATAGGTTGGAGGAGTTACCTCAGTGTCGCTTTGGACACTGCATTCGTCATCAGATATGACGCTCTTTCCCATTAAGCACATGTTGGCCTCCTCTTCTTTACTTGAGTCGGAACTGCTTGCATCCTCAGAAGTAGTATTTTGGACACTTGCTTCAGATGTGTCCTAACTTCTTGCAGTGATAGCACTCCGGTGGCGGTCTCTCTTCCTCCTCATCGCCTTCCTTTCCTTTTTTCTTCCTAAAACTCTCCTTCTTAAAATACTTCTTAAACGTATTCCTCCTCTCCGAATTTTTCATAAATTTTCTAAATTTTTTAACAAATAAACTTTCCTCATCTTCTTCATCCTCCTCAGAATCACTAGTTTCTTCCTTCTTAGATCTTAGAGCCAATCCCTTCTTCATTGGCTCCATATACTCTTGTTGTTGAATTTTCAATTCAACTTCATGAGTTTTCAAGTTCCCAATGAGGCTCTCCAATTGTAAGGTCTTAAGATCATGTGACTCGAAAATTGCAGTCACTTTAGGATTGAACTTCGGGGGAAGTGATCTTAAGATTTTCCTTACTAAATCTCCATTTGAGAACACCTTTCCTAGCACCTTTGAGTCGTTCACGATTTTTGTGAATCGTGTGTACATCGTATCAATCTCTTCATCTACCTCCATTTTGAACCTTTCAAATTCAGACTCCAGTTGAAATAGCTTTGAATCTTTTACCTGCGAAGTACCTTCATGAGTGATTTCTAACAAATTTCAAATTTCAAATGCAGAATTACAAGCACAAACTCTATTAAATTCAGTGCGATCTAGTGCGCAAAATAAAGCATTCATGGCTTTTGCATTGTTCTTACATCTTAATTTATCATTGTCATCCCACTTGTCTTTGGGCTTATCCATAGTTACATCTCCTACAACAACTGTTGGAGAAGTGTAACTAGATTCTACCATATTCCAGACTTCTATATCTAGCGCAATTAGAAAACAACGCATACGTGTTTTCCAATAATTATAGTCTGTGCCCGTGAATAAAGGCGGTCTACTTATGCCTTGCCCCTCAACGAACGCATGATCGTTGTGCGCCATTACTCCCGGTGGTAAAATCGTTTTGGAGTAACCTGCCTCTGATACCACTTGTTGGATCGTGTGACGCCCTTAGAGGGGGGGGTGAATAAGGGTGCGTTTCAAAATATAATTTTTACTTAATAATTTTTAGACAATTTTACTTTAATAAAAAGTTACTTATAAATAATTTTAAACCAAAACAATTTTTGTATTAAACCAAACACAAATTTCTAAAACAAAGATTTAAGCAAACAAATTTGCAATTAGTGAAAAGAACATAATTTTATTTATCATGAAACTTGCATATAATAAAAATGATCTTAACAATGCTTAAGATCAAAGCACAAATTTGATAATAAAAAATACACTAATTTTTGGTTTACCAATCCTTCTCCCAAGGATCGGAAGGCTATCACTTGTCTCTCTCAAGACCAAGCCCAAGCCTATCCTCTAGATCTTCCCAAGATCTAGACGTAGCACACAAGGCCACGATTTCCCACCAAGCCACGCAAGGACTTGGACGCTCCGCACAAGGAAGCGATTTTCCCCTAAGCCGCGCAAGGACTTAGACGCCGCACGCAAGACGACGATTTCTCTACCAATACAAAATGAAATGTGTGTAAATGAAAATACAATATGAAAAGGACAACTCCCTAGAATTTCAGATCTCTGAAAGGATGGTTGAAGCCTCGAGATGATCGTTGATGTAGAAGTGCGCCCGATCTCGTCTTCAATCTTCAATCCTTCTTTGCACAAATGGGAGTTGAAGAGGTTCTGGAGCTCTCTGGTTCGTATGCACTCAGGAAGGGACTTGGAATTCTCAATGCATGGAATGCACGAACATAAGGAGTCAATTTATAGAAAATCGCTGTCGCTTGGGCGACAGCGACTGTCGGAATTTTCCGACAGCGTTAAACTGCCGCTGGAGTGGCGTCGTGCGGGCAGTTGCTGTAACCGTCGAGCTGTCGCCTGGGCGACATCGATGTCGGATTTCCGACAGCGCAAAACTGCCGATCGTGGGTGGTGTTGTAGGCAGTTGTTGTAACCTCCGAGCTGTCGCCTGGGCGACATCGCTGTCGGAATTCCGACAGCTCAAAACTGCCTTTCGTCGATCTGGCGTGGAGGGAAGTAGTTGTAACTTCTCTGCTGTCGCCTGGGCGACAGCGGCTGTCGGAATTTTCCGACAGTGAAATTTCCCACATTCATATTTAGCTCCAACAGAAATGTGAACATCTCATACCTGTTATCTGCACACCATTAATAAAAAATAGAATCAAATACAAACGAGACTTTGTTATTATCAAACCAGAGGAGTGTGAAACGCATGCTCCAACATTGAAATCTTCTTGTTCTTCTGCCTGATGGCGTGAATGCAATGCCTTCTCGTATTGAGTTATAAATTCCAATAATTGGGTTTTAGAATTTACAAAACCATCAAAAAATGCATTGATGCTTTCGCTACGACCGCTTGACGTCATTCCAGCAACAAAATGATTTTTTAAAAAAACTGGAACCCAATGTTGTCTTCGATGCCACATCTTTGACAACCATCTAATACCTTGAATGTTGTACTTTTGAGTAAACACTTTCATCTCAGTTCACTTGTGCTCACATCCTTGCTATTAAACCATTCATAATAATCAATCTTGTAATCCCCATGAATATCTCGGATTTCGAAAACATGCTCTACAAGGTGTTTTCCTATATGACATGAGCAAAATCTAAGCCGCGTGTTCGGAAAGACTCTTTTAATTGCATTGTACAAAAAAATGAACGAAGGACTAAATTAGAATCTAACTCTATGTCAAAGTAGAAATTTGGATCTAATTGTTGTTGTTTCTTTAAATATGCAAACACTGAGGCACCATCATTCCCTATATTATTCTTTCGGTGTTCAGTCAAATGCGTTGAAACTTGTTTTGCAGATATTGAGCTATTACTATTTGTTTCATTTAAAATCCTTGCGATCTTAGCAGGACCCATTCCAGCACTATATAGTTGATCCATTAACTGTTTAACTTCCTTATCTTTGTGAAGTACATTATGTGAGATATGTCTTTTAGCTTTGCTTGGAGTGTCTAATTCATGATTGTGCTCCTTTATAAATCCAGTGAACCCATCTATCGTCCTTATTCTTACGAATATCTAATTTAGCCTTACAATTAACTCTAGTCAATCGATGTGCCCTCCTTAAAGATCCTTCTCCATCTATAGCATGTTTTAATCCGAACTTATAACATTCAAATCTTCGGCCAATAACATCTCCTGAAGTAAATGACTTAGCAGTTGAACCTTTCTTAATTCCAAATCCTAAATTAAGAGCATAACTATTATAAAACCAATATGCTTCATCAACAGATTCAAACACCAAACTAATATATGGTTCTTTAACACTGGCCTCATTGGAATCTGTATTTGTTTCAGCTTGAAGAACATTCATACTTTCAGAATTTGATGAATCAGATGTCATTGAGAAAAACCTGAATCAAATACTAAAATCAATTGCTAGTATGAATAACTAAAGATTGAAACATCTAAAGCACTAACAATCATTGATTGTAACTGAAACCAAGCATAACTGAAATATGCATGTCACGTACACTTCAAACATTAATTTGTAAAATTTGCTAACCTTTGAATCAACAATTTCAACTCAAACACAAATAAGCTATCAAAAATTTCAACCGGGGATGCTTTAATGAAGAAAAAATTTGCATAAATAATTCACAAACTATCATGCACAAACTATTTGCATAAAAATTTCAGAAACAATTTCAACTGGGGATTAGCCTTAATATTTATGCATAAATTTGCATAAATATTTCTTAATGGGAGCAAAGTGTATGGCAAAATTGGCTTTTTAAACTGAAATAGTTATCTTGGTGGATGTTTTACTTGCATCAGCTCCTAACTATACCATTGATAAGCCCATTATTTGCATTTTTTGGGAATTTTATGTTTGTTGTTTGAAGTAATTATATAAGTCTCTCATTATCAATGATTAAATATTCTCCCAGACCACATATGTAGTTAAAACAATGTGTTACTGTCGGGAGAGAATGAAGAACCTGGGGCTCATCCTCTTCTTACAACCTACTACTATTAGGCGAGAAAAAACAGTTAAATTCCAAAATAGTTGTTCCCATTAAGACTATAATGGGTTAAATAGTAGTTCCTGCACAAACTATCAACAATTTCAACTCAAACACAAAGAATTGAGGTTTGATATTTGCATAAATATTTCAGATACTTTAATGAAGAAAAAACATTGCATATTTCATCCATTCCTGCAGCTAATGTCCAAGTCCAGAAAACCCTAAACAAAGAAAAATCATTACCGCCCTCGAGAATCTCTGGGGCTAGATCTAGGTTGGGGCGGAAGACTCGCCGGCTCGAATCTCTGTGGAAGACTCGCCGGGGCTCGATCTAGGATGGGGCGGAAGTCTCGACGGGGCTCAAATGCGGGGAAAACTCGCCGGGACCCAGATCAAGGTTGGGGAAGACACGCCCGGGCACGATCGAGGTTGGGGAAGACTCGCCGGGGCTCGCTCTTTTTACCGGCAGAAGAATCGCCGGGGATCGAGGTCGAATCACAGAAGAATCGCCGGAGATGCTTTCGCTGGGGCTCGCTCGTATTTGGGGCAGAAAAAGCGGCAGCATATAATACGCTCGAGCTTTTTTAGCGTTTAAAAAGCTCGAGCGTATAATATGTATATATATATCGTGTGTGTGTGTGTGTGTGTGTGCACACGTGCGTGTGCACGTGTGCGCGTGATTAGTAGATTAAGAGAGAGAGGGGAGAGGGCGGTGCGAGAGGAGAGAGGGAGGGGAGAGAGATGGGTGGTGAGAGAGAGGGATCTGTATTAAATATGAGAGGGGGAGAGAGGGGGTTATAATATTTATATATATTTACTGAAAATTTATATATATACGAGCAGCGAGGCAGGGGTGCGAGCAGTGAGGCATTCGTGGCGTTCACGGACGAAGCCCGTGCAATCGAGAGTAGTGAAGATGGGCGCAACACGGGCTTTATGCGGGTGAAGGTCGCATTGATGCGGCCGAAGGCCACCCGAGAGCATCGAGCACGTGCCCATTCCTCTAAATAGTAAGCGGTCAAAACAAAAGCAACAGGCACATTTTAAGGTAGTTAACAAGAACATGAATTTCACAAAAATCCTGCATAATATGTTGGAGCTCAATACTATTACCGGGACTACAACAAATGATGCAATCATCCAAACTCAGTTATTTTGAAATACAATCAAGGAGGAATTATAATTTATACCAGTTTATATTTTTCTGTGGTGAAGCAATTATGCCAGGAAAAGGAAAAAAATACTCTAACAAAGGATATGGAAGAGTCGGTCTGGGCCAATGCACGTTTTACGCGATACAAGGGCCTCTAATCTGTACAAAAAGTCCTCCGGGGGCGAAATAAACACTGGCCTCGAATTTGTCAAACAGGGCAAAAATAATAAGCAGCCTCAAAAGATTGTATCGGTGGTGAGCTTTCTTCTAGAGGGCAACTTCTCTATGATTTGCTTCCGCAAATCCATAAAACTCGAGCCCTTGTGCGCGAACAATCTTCTCAAATTGATGACTGAAAGTTCATTGTAGCTCGCCACAGCTAGATCAGCTTGCTCCAGTTCGTACCTGTTGCACAAAGAAGATCAAAATATCCGCACAGTAATCTTCAATGATAATGCGGGATCTGTAATGTCATGGTGTGTGCCTACATTCTCAATACAACCTCTCACGTGTACACTCTTCAAGGCGAAATAAACGAATAAATTATTAAAAGATCCCAAGCAGGTTATCTAATCTAAATAAGGACACTATCGTACATCATCAGGTATACATCAGCCAAGCTCGCAAACATAAACATAATAATGAAATAACGGAATATCTAAAAATCACAACCTCCGTCTATATCAGTACATCCAAATGAGAAATTGCTGTCTCGTCATGAAAAAGCCTCGATATAATGTTGTATACGTCTAGAAGACTTCACTCATTACTAGATTCAAGAAAAAATAGTCACTAACAGCCCTCCCCAATGTATCAAGTAATGTTTGTGAACTCCTAATATATATGATAGAGGTTTAAAATAACATCTGCTACCTCTCATCTGTTCTTTCACCAGCATCTTGTAGAGCATTACAACAACAACACTCAAGCCTTTATCCCACTATAGTGGGGTCGGCTATATGGATCCCTTGTCGCCATTGTGCCCTATCTTTAGTCATAATCTCACTAATGCTTAAGTACATCGTATCTTTCCTTATAGTCTCATTCCAAGTCTTTATTGGTCTACCCCTCCCCCGTTTAACATGTCTAGTGACTAAAGTCTCACAACGCCTAACAGGTGCCTCTAATGGTCTCCATTGTACGTGTCCAAACCATCTTAGTCGAGGTTCTCGCATCTTCTCTGCAATTGGTGTCACTCCTGTCTTATCCCTGGTACATTCATTCCTAATTTTATCCAGTCTCGTGTGTCCACACATCCACCTAAGCATTCTCATCTCCGCAACTCCCATTTTTTGCTCATGTACACAATGCACTGCCCAACACACAGAAACATAGAGCATTGTTGGTCTAATTGTAGTACGGAAAAACTTGTCTTCTGAGTTTTAATGGTACTTTACGATCACATAAGATCCCTGACGCGCCTCTCCACTTCAAACAACCAGCATGGATTCTATGTATCACATCTGTATCAACACCTCCATCTTTTTGAACAATCGATCCAAGATATTTAAAGCACTCACTGTGGGAAATATCTTGATCACCCAACTTAATAACAAAGTCAGCCGTCCTTCTTGCACTGCTAAATTTAAGCTTCATATACTCCGTCTTTACCCTGCTCAACCTGAAACCCTTCTTTTCTAAATTTAAGCATCTTGTATAGCATTGAATATAGAAATTCTTCGAGTATTTTCATTTGGAAAAATAAACTTGTGGAAGCACTAAGGCTCCGTTTGGCACGGCATTTTTGCTCCGGTGAGTTTGAACAAAAATGTCATCGTCATAGAATATATGTTTAACATGGCAACGGTTATGAGCGCCGCGTGAATAGAGCTCCTTAGGTGAGGTCGGGTGTTCACGAACGACGCATCATAATCACCACGTTCAGGACCGCCAACGCTGTGTCAAACGAACCCTAAGGCTCTGTTTGGCACAATGGTGGCGGTCGTGAACACAGTGGTTATGAACCGTCGTTCGTGACCGCCTGACCTCACCTAAGGAACTCCATTCATTTTTATGTTCAAAACTAATTTTTTTCCTTGGTGGCGGTAACCATTGTCATGCCAAAAATAAATTCTATAATGGTGGAGTTTTTGCCTAAACTCACCAGAGCAAAAACACAGCCAAAGAGAGCTTATATCCATTTGATTGGTCTTTTCTTCCCCTAGACATCTAATTAGAATACCAAGCTCTTGTTTACTGCCTCAACATGCTCAACTGTTGTAAGATGATATGCACCACTAAATTGAAGTGTAGATCATAATTTCATCTAGAATATTATTCAAACATGACTCGAGAACCCAATGTCACTATCTGAGAGTTTTTTTTAATGCATAGGAGAAATCTGAACATTATCCAGGATAAAGATGTCTATCAATATATGATGCAACGTACAAGAAAGTGACAAGCTATGGAATGCAACAATATGCAATAATAATCAAAAGATACAAAAACAATTGGTATAAATAACTTGGGTTCATGAATATATATGTTTGTTTAGATTCACATGAAAATTCCAATGAGACTCATGTGCATGAACAAGCGCATGATCAGATTCATCGGTGAGTTTAAGGTCAATTTCAAGGATATGTCGAAATGTAAGATCATTTTGCAATGATAATTTTCATCTAGGTTTGACTTCTAGTAAATGATCATGGTCTTTAATATCATAATAACCATTAACATAGATAAGATTGTGATAAATATTATGAACTTAAAATTTCTTTTAGATTATCATTTAACAAAGAATCAAGAACTTATATATAAGAATGATAACATAGAATGATTTGTGAACTTATTAACTTGTTAATCATTCGAATGAGACTTGTGGATAAACTCTTCGTCGACGTTTCTCATATTTTGATTAATTATAGGTATTTTACCCATTTTTTGTGTGGTGATGATGATTATGGTAATTGACTCTATCTCAAGTTGGATGCCTAAAAATGTTGTTTGTCGTTCATTGAAGACTTCTTGCAACATAGCATAATGTGATTGAGTTGCGTTCACATTGTGAGCACTTGACTAGTCATGGGATGATAGGAATTAACTAGGATGCAAAATGAGGCTAAAGATTGTTTAAAATGTACAATTGATGAGATGATTTGGATTTATAATATGAATTTTCTTAAAGTGGACAACAATTTGATGCAAACCTAGATGCACTCGTGTGTGCTATGATAGCAAAATTAATACACTTCAAAAGGCTATGATACCAAATAAATGCAACCTAACTCTGAAACCAAATTGATGCACTCCTAGTTGTCTAATCTAACTTTCATGCCAATTGATGTGAACCTAGTTGCAATGAGATGCTCTCATACCACTAGATGCAATGTTACACGTCCTTGTCATGTAGGAAAACTATGAGGGAGGGCAGCCCGGTGCAAGTTGCTTGGTGGGGTGCTAATGTTGCTTGGTGTGATTGATGGAAGAGTTTCTGCAGGTGGCAGAGGAACAATGGAGCCAGTGGAGAGCCTAAGGAGGGGAGAAAGTGATGTGGCTTAGAGTGAAGTTCTGGAAAAACCATAGACAGGGGGATGAACTGTGGTGTGTCAGAGTGCAGCAGAGGGCCGAATTGACGTTGTCATCAGGGGCTAACGAGGGTGTCGAGTTGGGTCGAAACCGGGCGGGTTTGGGGAAGGTAAACAAGGATGCTGCATTGTAGAGGGGTGGTTGTGTTGGGGCGATGGGAAAAGGGATATCGGGATTAGGGAAGGAAGTTGGTGTTGAAGGAGGTGCATTGTGTTGGGGGGTTGGCGTTGAGATGGGAGATGGTATGGGTATGCCAACAGTGGGGACCACCATACATGGTAGGGGCTATGTCAACTGTGGCGCGGACCATAGGAGTTGGATGAATGGGCCTCGGTGAAGGAGGGGGTGTCATGGATGCTGCTACATAGAAGGCCAGGGCTGGTGTCAAAGGAGATGATGGACAAGCCAGAGGTGAATCTTGCTTGTCAATGCGAGCATGTCAACAAGAGCAGAGTTCATGTAGCCAAAACTAGTAATAGTAGCATGCATAGAAGAGATAACTGTATATATCTTGACAAAGAGAGTGGGAGTAGTTAGATTGTAACACCCCAGTTTCCCAATGCTATAATGCAAGATTTATGTAACAGAAAGCTAACGCCCAGCAGTAAGTACTACCGATGGCGGTAGCGACTACAAGCTCCAGTTTATCAGCCTGAAACTCACTCTGTTGCTAACGCCACGCGGTAGCTATACCGTTGGCGGTAGCTTAGTGCGTCGAGAAGATGTGCGTCGAGAAGATATCGTCGAGACGCTAACACGACGCGGTAGAGATACCGCCGGCGGTAGGTCTTCAAGACGATATGAGGCGCAGTATCGTTGAGAGAACGAGACGATACGTTGAAGGTTAAGCTCAAAAGCTAGCGCGGCGCGGTAGCGCTACCGCCTACCGCTGGGTGGTAGCTGACGGACCAGATTCGTGAATTAACGATCGTGACGGTCAAATCTTTAAGGCTTTTGATCCAACGGCCGGGATAAGTTCCAGAAACGATTAGGGCTTGACCAGAGGAAGTTTATCCTCAATTTCTTAAGTCTTCTCTCTCCAAGCTTGAGAAAGAGGAAAGTCAAGGAGAAAGAAAAAGACTCTTTCCGCCATTGACGGAGCTCTGAAGCTCCGAATCGTGAGTTGTTTCCACATCCATGGAGAGCAGCCCGGTGTGGTTCATTCCATCCGACTGAAATCTCGGATCCATGGCGCCAAAGAGACCGACAAGGGTAACGATCCTTCCTCCCGATCATAAGATGTGTTTTGGTCCTTTCATCCCTTATCTATACTTGCATAGGATTGTCTCTTTCACTAATTAGTGAAGTGTAGGACTCCATTTAGTTCTTCGGAACTCCGGGTCGATTGTGTCCGTCCCCGACATTTATTGCATGTAGATATCCGGTAGTCGTACGGATGTAGGCATTTTGTGTGAAGCCTACCCGTCGCCGTTAGCCCAGATCGGTGATGCTTGATTATGACGTGCATTTAGGTAGAGCCTAGAATGTGTGTCGGAGAATGGCTCCGCGAGATATGTTATTATGAATACGGTACTTGGGTTCTAGGTGTCTTTTGGAGATCCTAACGGAAGCTCCATGCTTGAGTTGTGGTTGAATGCAAACCTTCACCACGAGTTTTGAAGTAGAGTGTCTTGGACCTCCTTCGTTGATTATGTCTGCGAAGCCTATGTCCTCTTAGAAGGATTAGGTGTGTAGCTTACCTTTTCAGTAGCACTTGTATGTGTTAAACCCTTACGGGACGAGGCGAAGCCGTACCCGCGTCTTGCAGTTGGATCACGACGACTAGAGCACGAGCAAAGCTGAACCGAACCCGTTTCCATGCAGATCGGTGAGATGTCCCAACCTCTTCTACGTCGTGCGATCATGGGGGAGGTCGTGGAAGGTGTTCACTTAGACCGGCCAAAAGTTCTTTTCCCACCTAAGTTGTACAACTTAGAGTGGTGTTGGTACTCGTGAAGGAGTACTTTGGAGGCATGCCTTGTGTGCATGAAATGTGTGGTCGTGAGTACCCACATTTGTGTTATGATGATGTGATGATATGTTAGCCTCATGTGATTGCTTAGGCGGTTGTAAAGATCCTCGCGGTGAATTCAACTAACATCATGTGCATACCTAAGTTCCTCTTTCTTTGATGCTCAACCTAGAAGATTGATTGTGCTTGAAACCTCACCTTGTGTAGAGTAGATGCACTTTCTTTATGATATTACATGTTGCATGTACGGCTTGCTTGCAGGTTAGCGGTGCCCCGCCCTGAGCCGGCTAGAATGGTTGGGGGGTGGGATCGTTACGCGGTTTGTGGTCAGCTCATAGCTGACCCTCGTTTACCTTTTATTTGTGGATGGTGCATGTGCTGGTGAGCCGAGCAGGAAGTAGCGGGCTGAAGCCCATTGCTGAGTTGGCCCTTGAAGGTCAGTCTACTTTTATTGTTTTCCTTGTATTGTCGGTCTACGTGCTGATGCATGTTTTAAGTTAAATACATTGTTGAATGTAAGGCCTTAAAGCCATAACATAAAATAAATGTGACATTCCTGAGTAGATGGACATCTTATTTAGCTATTTTAGTGAAAGATCTGCTTGTGCTTATTTATACTCCTGTGTAGTTCTTTGTTTTGTTTATCATCTTATTAACGTCTAGCTAGTGTGGTCAATAGGGCGTGGGGTCCCGGCCGAATCTATTGTTATATTGTTTGTACTGGCAGGGTGTTACAATTTGGTATCGGACTTTAGGAGTCGATCTGTAGTTTAGCAAATTTGAGGCCGAATTCCTTTTTAAGGGGTGGTGTACACGTATTGTGCGTTCACCTAAAATGATAAAATGTAATAAGAATGTCACTTAGGAATGAAAAACTTGCTTGTTTGCGGAACCTGAGTGTTCCATGATAGTTTGTTTGTAATGTTTTCTGTCACTAAATTGTGTTACACGATTATAGGTGACTAGGAGTGGTGCGGGGCAGTCTCAACCGCGTAACACTGTCGAAAGTAGTGCGTCCGCTAAGGTGACAGAGACCACTCCTTCTGCTGAGATGATTGGATTAGTAGTCGAAGCGGTCTTCGCGATGATCAAAACTCAGCCAGGACGGCTTGCACAGTCTACTACTCCTACTCCGGAAGTGGCACCAATGCATGTTGCTGTAGTGGAACCTGCAATGGAGCCTAGGGTGGAATATAGAGTTGAGCATCTAGCTATGGGATGAGCTCGTGACCAACAACTAAAGCACTTTCTGAGCTTCCATCCTCCAACCTTCTCGGGGACCGAATCCCCAACAGAGACAAAGGATTGGCTGTCAAGAATAAAGAGAACACTAAAGGCGATAGCAACTGATGAAGCTATGATGGTCACCTTAGCCACTTTCCTTCTGGACGGAGAGGCGGTGCTTTGGTGGGAAGAGCTAGAAGTGTATAGGTTTGGTGGTAGAGAGATCACTGATATCTCGATGACAGAATTCTCAGAACTGTTCCTTTAGAGGTTTATCCCCTCTGCCAACGCATTGCGTTACAAAACCAGTTTCTGCGGTTAACTCAGGGTGATCGCTCTGTAGACGACCACTTGCACAAGTTCACCAGACTGGAACGCTATGCAGGATCTTTAGTAGAAGATGAGGAGGCAAAGATAAATAAGTTCTACGAAGGACTTCGTGATGAGTTGAGGCATCTTCTAGCAGACCCAATGACTTTTGGCTTTCAGGTTCTAGTACAAACTATCAGATCTCTGGAAATGGATATACAGAGGGTGCAGCGCGCGAAAGGACTCAATGCAAAGAAGCCAGAGATTCACGCGTCGACCTCTCAGTCAACATGAGTTCAGAAAGAACAAGAGGAAGTCTAGGTTCGCGAAACCAGCTCCCTCTAATGTATCGGGAGCAACTGTTGCACGGGGTCCCATAACGTGTTTCACTTGCGGAAAGGTGAGACACAAAGCCCGAGTGTGTCGAAGTGGTCCCCCGAAGGTAGAAAACCGAGCAGTGGACTATGCTCGTGCGGGGGTTCAAGTTATGTGGAGAAAGGCAAAGTTGCGGAGTCTTCTGCTTCCCAGCATCCTCTGACCCAACCGAGAGTCTACTCACTTGGCCAACAGGAAGCCATCCGACAGAACGATGTCGACACAGGTATGAATTGTTATTTGGCTTTTACAGTTTGACAAGATTTATACTTCGTGTGCGACTATACGTTTGTTGGTGTATGCAATTAGGCTTTGTACTAATTTTCAACTATCCGGCGAGAGCTCTTTTTGATACTGGAGCATCGCACTCCTTCCTGTCTAAGGACTTCGTGGTGCGAATCGGAGTAGTGTTGCCCAATGGGTCTCAAATGAGCGCGGATAGGTTGAGCTGTGTAAAGGTGCGGATTGGGAATCAAGATTTCGACTTGGAAGCGTCATTATTACCACTTGTTGAATTTGATGTTATCTTTGCATGGACTGGCTCTCGAAGCAGCGAGCTTGCATAGATTGCAATCTGAAGGAGATTACTCTGGGAAAGAACACCGGTGATGAGACCACATTTACTAGCATGCGAGCAGTGAGCAAGACATTGATGTCTGCTCTCCAAGTGGTTAAGGTGGTGAGGAAAGGTGCGGAGTTGTTCTTCACTTTGTTGGAGGCTTCGGAACCTAAACGCAGTTTAAGTGATGTCCTGGTAGTAGTGGAGTATGTTGATGTGTTTCCAAACGAACTCCCTGGGGCTCCCCATCAGTGAGAGATTGATTTCTGTATTGAGTTGGTGTCAGGTGTCAAGCATGTGTCACGCTCATCGTACCGTGAAGCGCCAAGAATTGGGAGAGTAAAAAAGTTCAGTTGCAAGAACTGCTAAAGCAAGGTTACGTACGTGCAAGTTCATCCCCTTGGAGTGTAACAGTCCTCTTTGTGAAAAAGGATGGGAGTTTGCCACTATGATCGACAATCGAGAACTGAATAAGCTGACAGAGAAGAACCGTTATCCGATTCCGAGGATCGATGACTTGTTCGACCAACTGGTTGGGTCGACGGTGTATTCTAAACTAGACTTGATATTCCAAAGACGGCGTTCAGTACCCGCTCCGGGCACAACGAGTTCATAGTCATGTCGTTCAGTCTCTCCAATGCACCGTCGGTATTTATGGACTTGATGAATAGAACGTTCCGAAAGTATTTGGACGAATTTGTGATCGTATTCATCGAAGACATATTGATATACTCTCAGTCCGAAGAGGAATATGCAGAGCATCTGCACGCAGTTTTGAGCACTTTGAGGAGGAGTCAGTTATATGCCAAGTTCTCCAAATGCGAGTTTTGGCTATCATCAGTGGCATTCCTTGGTCATGTTGTTAGTGGTGAGAAAATTGCAGTCGATCCGTCGAAGATAGTGGCAATCCGAGAGTGGCATGTGCTGAAATACGTAGCAGAAGTCCGAAGTTTCTTAGGACTAGCCGGCTACTATAGGCGCCTTGTGGAGAACTTCTCGAGGATTGCACTTCCTCTCACTAAGCTGACTAGGAAGGATCAGAAGTTCGCTTGGTCGCCCGAGTGCGCACGAGCTTTTGAGGATCTAAAAAGTCGTTTGACCACGGCACCCATCTTATACTCGTCAAGTGGTACGACAGGCTACAAGATATATAGCGAAGCCTCAGGGAGCGGCTTGGGTTGCGTCCTGGTACAATTCGGAAATGTGATTGCATACGGATCCCGTTAGTTGAAAGTACATGAGGAACTATCCGGTCCATCACTTGGAGTTAGCGGTCGTGGTCTTCGCTCTTAAGCTGTGGCGGCATTACCTATATGGCGTAAAGATTGACATCTTTACGGACCACAATAGCCTAAAGTACCTGTTAAATCAGAAGGAGTTGAAAATGAGGCAAAGGAAGTGGATGGAGTTCCTTGGGGACTACACCTTTGATATTCGTTACACTCCCGGAAAGGGAAACGTTGTTGCAGACGCGCTGAGTCGGCGGGCTCCCGTGCAAGCAAATTGGATTTGGATGCTGATGAGCGTCTGATTCGTGATCTGGAATCCTTGGGGATCTCTTCAGCATGCTTGAACTGGACGAAGGTTCAATATGACCTTGCCGACCGAGTTCGACAAGCTTTGGAGCTAGATGAAAGCATGAAGCGTTATAAAGCGGACATTGTGGATGGGTCTAACGCTGAATTCTCCTTCGAAGATGGTCAGCTATGGAAGAATGCTAGATTGTGCGTCCCAAAAGTTGTCAAATTACGGGAAGAATTGATGTATGAGGCTCACTTTACCAAGCACTCGATCCACCCTGGGATTACAAAGATGTACATGGACATGAAGAAACTCTTTTGGTGGTCGGGTATGAAGAAGGGCATTGCTCTCGACGTGGCCAAGTGTCGTACTTGTGCGTTGGTGAAGGCTGGATGTCAAAGACCTGGTGGGTTTCGAAAGTCTTTGCCGATTCCGGAATGGAAGTTCAACGATATTTTGATGGATTTCGTGCACGGATTGCCGAAATCGCAGCATGGAAACGACGTCATTTGGGTGATCGTAGATCGTTTGACGAAAGTATCGCACTTCATTCCGAACCGGAAGGATTATTCCGCGGAAAAGCTAGCCAAGCTATACGTTGATAATATCGTGTGATTGCACTGAGTTCCTCGTAGCTTCGTAAGTGATCGAGATGGCGTTTCACATCAAATGACTGGAAGCTGATTCACCAACTAGTGGGTACCAAGCTAAAGCTTAGCACGGCCTTCTGCCCGCAAATGGATGGGCAGACAGAGGGGACCAATAAGACAATGGAAGACATGCTCCGGATGTGCGCCTTAGATTTCGGAAAGAGATGGGAGGACCACCTCTATATGATCAAATTTGTCTACAACAACAGCTACCAGGAAAGTATTAAAATGGTACCCTTCGGCGCCCTTTATTGTAGAAAATGTCGTACACCTTTGGCTTGGGCGGAAATGGGCGACACGAAGTTGTTGAAGCGGAAAAACGTGGATGAAGTGAATACATCCATCCGGGCAATACGAGAATGGTTGCTAATTGCCCAGGATAGACAAGCGAAGTACTACAATGCAAATCACCGAAACGTTGAGTTCGCTGTTGGCGACTGGATTTACTAGAAGATCAAACCGTTCAAAAGAGTATCGAGGATCCGACGCTTGAAAAAGCTAATTCCAAGATACTTAGGACCGTTCGAGATCTTGGAGCGCATTGGTGAAGCTGCCTACCGGCTTGCTCTGTCTACAGAGCCAAGTGGTTTGCACGATGTATTTCACATTTCAGTGTTGAGAAAGACTGTGAAAGAGCCTACACATATTGTTGCGGTCGACGAAGTGCCGGTAGACGGTGGGCTAGCGACGAAAGTCAAGCACATTCGCATCGAAGACACCGAAGTGAGACTGATGCGGAACAAATCCATTCGAATGGTAAAGGTCCGTTGAAATAATTGCGGGAGAAAGGAACTCTCTTGGGAAAGAGAGCAAACAATGCTTACGGAGTACCCCGAGCTATTTCTCTCAGGTATAAATTTTTGTAATTTATTGTTTTCGAAATTACGGAACGAAATTCTTTTAAGGGAGGCGGAGTTGTAACACCTCAGTTTCCCAATGCTTGAAGGCAAGATTTCTGTAGCAGAAAGTTAACGCCTAGCGGTAAGTACTACCGCTGGCGGTAGCAACTACAAGCTCCAGTTTATCAGTCTGAAACTCACTCTGTTGCTAACGCCACGCGGTAGCTATACCACTGGCGGTAGCTTAGTGCGTCGAGAAGATGTGCGTCGAGAAGAGATCGTCGAGAAGATATCGTCGAGACGCTAACGCAGCGCTGTAGCGATACCGCAAGCGGTAGGTCTTCAAGACGATATGAGGTGCAGTATCGTTAGAGAGAACGAGACGATACGCTGAAGGTTAAGATCAAAAGTTAGCGTGGCGCGGTAGCGCTACCGCCGGGCAGTAGCGGACGGACCAGATTCGTGAATTAACAGTAGTGACGGTCAAATATTTAAAGCTTTTGATCAAACGGCTGGGATAAGTTCCAGAAACGATTAGGGCTTGACCAAAGGAAGTTTATCCTCATTTTCTTAAGCCTTTTTTCTCTCCAAGCTTGAGAAAGAGGAAAGCCAAAGAGGAAGAAGAAGACTCTTTCCGCCATTGACGGAGCTCCGAAGCTCCGAATCGCGAGCCGTTTCCAGATCCACGGAGAGCAGCCCGGTGCGGTTCTTTCCATCCGACTGAAATCTCGGATCCATGGCGCTAAAGAGACCGGCAAGGGTAACGATCCTTCCTCTCGATCTTAGGACGTGTTTTGGTCCTTTTATCCATTTTCTATGCTTCCATAGGGTTCTCTTTCACTAATTAGTGAAGTGTAAGACTCCATTTAATTCTTCGAAACTCCGGGTCGATTGTGTACGTCCCCGACATTTATTGCATGTAGAAATCCGGTAGTCGTACGGATGTAGGCATTTTGTGTGAAGCCTACGCGTGACCCAAGTTAGCCCGGATCGGTGATGCTTAATTGTGATGTACATTTAGGTTAAGCCTAGAATGCGTGTCGGAGAATGACTCTGCGAGATATGTCATTATGAATACGGGACTTGGGTTCTAGGTGTCTTTTGAAGATCCTAACTGAAGCCCCATGCTTGAGTTGTGGTTAAATGCAAACTTTCACCGCGAGTTTTGAAGTATAGTGTCTTGGACCTCCTTCATTGGTTATATTTGCGAAGCCTATGTCCTCTTGGAAGGATTAGGTGCATAGCTTATCTTTTGAGTAGCACTTGTATATGTTAAACCCTTACGAGATGAGGCAAAGTCGTACCCGCGTCGTTCAGTTGGATCACGACGACTAGAGCACGGGCAAAGTTGAACTGAACTCGTCTCCATGCAGATCGGGGAGAGATCCCAACCTCTTGTACGTCGTGCGATCATGGGGGAGGTCGTGGAAGGTGTTCACCTAGACCGGCCAAAAGCTCTTTTCCCACATAAGTTGTACAACTTAGGGTGGTGTTGGTACTCATGAAGGAGTACTTTGGAGGCATGCCTTGTGTGCATGAAATGTGTGATCGTGAGTACCCACATGTGTTATGATGACGTGATGATATGTTAGCATCATGCAGTTACTTAGGCGGTTGTGGGGATCCTCCAGGTGAACCCAACTAACATTATGTGCATACCTAGGTTCCCCTTTCTTTGATGCTCAACCTAGAAGATTGATTGTGCTTGAAACCTCACCCTGTGTAGAGTAAATGCACTTTCTTAATGATATTACATGTTGCATGTACGGCTTGCTTACAGGTTATTGGTGCCCCGCCCCTGAGTCGGCTAGAATTGTCGGGGGATGGGATCGTTACACGGTTTGTGGTAAGCTCATAGCTGACCCTCGTTTACCTCTTATTTGTGGATGGTGCAGGTGTTGGTGAGCCGAGCGGGAAGTAGCGGGCTGAAGCTCAATGCTGAGTTGGCCCTTGAAGGTCAACCTACTTTTATTGCTTTCCTTGTATTGTCGACCTGCGTGCCGATGCATGTTTTAAGTTAAATACATTGTTGAATGTAAGACCTTAATGCCATAACTTTAATGTGGCATTACTGAGTAGGTAGACATCTTATTTAGCTATTTTAGTGAAAGCTTCCGTTTGTGCTTATTTATACTCTCGTGTAGTTCTTTGTTATGTTTATCATTATATTAACGTCTATCTAGTGTGGTCAATATGGCGTGGGGTCCCGGCCGGACCTATTGATATATTGTTAGTACTGGCAGGATGTTACATGGATCCCGACAAACGAATAAGACAACAAGTGGTGAGGGCCAGGTCTGATCAAGTGATATAAACAAGAGGAAAGATGCACTAAAGAAACAAGATATTAATGATTACGGTATGCCCACATCAAAATGATACCATTGAGGGTTGGATCCCTTGCGCAGCATTAGGCTGAGTCTGAAAGACTAAAACATGAGATAACCCTAACCAATACACAGACCTTCCCTTATATATAAGGACTATACACATTACATGATAAACTTATTAGTATATTAATGATTAAAAAATAAATTAAAGTGAAGCGGCTCCGTGGTGTGCGTATATGTAACACAATAGCTCGGTCATTAGAAATTATGGTTTTCAGAATCCTCAAATCAATTCCCTCGACCGCCAGTAAGTTTTCACTTTTCATCCTAGTGATTGTGCCTATTGATATCCCTCGGCGAGTAAGCTTGGCTATAGCTTCAATTGCTGGTAGTCATCTTTTGCTGAGACGCACAACTGTTGGATAAGTTGTCCATGAAGTTCCATCACTTTCTTCGAGACAAAGATATCTGCAATGCAACTTGAAGGAGAAGAGGAAAGAGAAATAACAAATGATTTTCCCAGCAAAGGCCAAGACAAAAGACTTCTCAGCGAAGCATGGAGAAACATTCAAAAAATATACTGAAACACGGATCACAGAAATAAAAAATTCTGAAAACTGGCATTGCAATTATATGTTTGTCGATGTATCATCACTAACTAAACATACTATAGACTCACAGAGACACTTTGATGAGCCTATCGAGTACAAAAACAAAAATAGAGTGCTGGAAGGAAAGAATATACTTACGCTGGGTGAGCACCAATCATAGCAACTGCCATCATCGTACAATTGTGTGCAGCGGTAATGCCTCTTGGATCGTCTTCAAATACCACACATTTTGAAGGTTTCCGGTCCAACTGCTAATAAATGAAGTGTTCAACATGATATGATCTATGCATATATATTTAAGCAATTAGAAATTGGAATTTAAATTATTATTTACTCTCAATTATAATTGGTGTACTAGATTGATTTTTATATATTAATTCTCTTAATACATATACATATATATAATCAATAAGTTATTAAATAAGGTGGCACAGTAAGCTGAAATTTATACTCTTTTTTTTATCAAAAGATAGAATACACTTAGAAATAACATCTCAAATGTTCGATTTGTGAATGAGTTAGAAAGTAGGGTAAATAAAAAGACAATATATGAAACGGAAATTGGGGAGTTAGCTAACTCTCTTATTAGCTATTATACTTGTATTTTCATTTTCTACACTACACAAGGTGTCCATGGTTTCACGGGACAGAGATGCCCCGTGCTCCAACCCCAATAGCATTAAGATTCTGCCCCAAGACGGCCTTCCCCACTCTTACACACACACAAAGGAATGAACAAATTAATGGAAAGAGAGCACTTAAGAATTTCCTTTAAACTCTACACCCTTGGCCTCCGTTTTGGACAATTGTGGAGTTTGAGCAGTGATAGTGTATTGTAGCAAATGCATTGGTGGGGGTTTACTTGTGTTTTGAACTTTCACCGCTTTTTTGGCTCAAACTTCATTTTCTGGGATCTCAACATTCATGGCAGCTAAAGCTCGACCACATTTGCATGATTGTGGCAGTGTTTTTGACTAAATGTCATTTTAGAGAAATATCATTGTGATCGTAACATACTCAAACACTACCTGTATTTTTCAAAATTGTGTTCACAATCGCCACCAATACCCCGCCGCTCTCCAAACATGGCCTTAAACTCAAGAGTTCGGTCTTTAGTTACAAATGAGAGACACTTGCTCTTTTACAGGCCCTAAAGAATTTTTTCTCTAAAGAATGGAATGATATGGACTTCAGTACACACATCCCTAGACCCTTCTACACAGTACACACTTCTCAAGTTTACATATTTGACCCACTACAACATTCATGAACAACCTACACTACTCACTAGAGTAATCTTAGATAGTTTCGCCATACATAAGACATTTTCACAATATACTAACAAACTCTAGAAATATCCACAACTTAGGGAAAAACCTTGCTTTTATAAGCTTCCACACAACTCCAACATCTTTAACCCCTAACAGAAGCTCAATCCAAGTCGTCACCGACCTTGAAAGGCCCGGATCGAAAGAGATAGGTCTTGAATTCTTACTCCTTCCTCTAATTACCCGGAGATTTTTTCTATGATGCAGATAGTAAGGAGCCTTACCACACCATCCAAGGCAAAAGCTTACTAGAGCGAGGAGGCTGGCGGAGGAGAGAGAGGGAAAGAAAAAGAGAGAAAGAAAGAGGGGAAAGAGATTAAGGCAAATACTTGAGTTACTTTCTTCCCACCCTTCAAGTAGCAATATATTTGATCAAAAGCCAAAACAAATTCCACCATATTATGGAGATCATGCCACACGACCTGTAGGGTCTACTCGCGCCGACCACAGATCCAGTGACTATCGAGACCGCTTATGATGATTGGATGGCAAATCGTAGTATTTTATGTTTATGTATTTTATTTATGTACATTTTATTTGTGTATTTTGGAGGTTACAATGAACGAAGAATCATAACCGTTCATTGTTCATCCCTGAGCTATAAATAGGAGTAGAAGGTCTCACGTAAAGACTATTGAAAATTTGAGCGAAAGTTCTCATTTTGATCACCTGGTGCCGATGTAGGAATTCAACTGCGAAGCTTGGACGTTAACCCTACCCTCCCCTCTCCATTTAGTCGGACATCCTCCCTCTCCACCTTCACTAACCGGCAACCCCTCCACTAACCAACAACTCCTTCACCCCCCTTACCACCACTAGCCGGCCACCCCTCCTTCCCCTTAACCCCAGTAGCCGACCACCCCTCCTTCCCTGCCTTACATCCACTAGCCAGCCACCCCTCCATCCCAAGGTCCCTATTCCATTTCCATCTCAATTCCGCTTCATTTCGGATGCAGCCTGAGCCTCATTGTTATTTTATTTCTTGCATTTTTGTGTAGTGCATGTCTTCAAGCATGTTTGTCATGTTTTTGTGTCTGTGTGTTTTGTGTCGCGCATAACGCTCGCACACGTTTGCACGGCTTATTGGCGTTACCGCCCAATAAAACCATGAATGCAAAGGCACGCTAAACTAAGTAATAAGATAATTAAGGCAAGCTAATAAATTTATATATATATACTATATTAAAAAGATACATCGTTTTAGGTCATATGGCTGAAAAAATAAGGCATTAAGAAGAATGTAGTCGTCTGAGCTGATAAAAAATCTAGGGCTTCTCCCGATTATCTATCTTTATGTTGAAATCACGATCCCTAGTTACGGACACGGACGAGGCAGAAGAAGGCGAAGGGAGTCGGTCAGTATGGCGAGTGTATCGACATCGCGAGCATCGTGCCAGTAACGTGTCGGCTTAGCCGAACGTATTGGGTTACGTCTTGTATCTCTTTTATATAAGCCGATAGTTATTGTATTTTGAGTATCTTGATTTTGGAACGAAAACTCTTGGGACTTCTCTCTTCTATCTCTCCTAATTTGTCATATCCCTCTCTTTTCCCTCTTCTATCAATTTGGTCCGACCTAGCCTCCTTCAGGTCGTGGTTTCCGTCGCTTGAAGCATACCAGCCCCCGTTCTCAGCTCTCTACCCCGACCGATCCCCGTCGTGCGACTCTCAACTCTCGATCCCGGCCTCTCCCCGTCGTCCGTGCTCGCCGACTTACGGTTTTCCCTGCCCAATCGCACGATCGCCGTCTCCGTCCAATCCCCCCCCCCATCCAGCCAGCGCGGTGCCGCTCTCCCGCACCGCATCGGCTCCGTCGACCCCAGCTGCGTCCAGATCGGTCGATAGCCTTCTCCGGCTTTTCGGCTCCGTTCGAGACCAGCTGTGTCCTGATCTGTTGGTCGACTTCTACGGCATTTTCGTACACCCTCCAACACTCCTCATCTGCTCCTTGTCAAGTGCATGACCCCTCGGCTACGCTCGATGACTCATTCCGACGCACTGACGTCTGCTCCTTCCACGGATCCGACCATCCTCCGTCGTCTGGACGGTCACGACGACGCCTTTACGTCTCTATAGGCCATCATGATACGCATGGATGCGAAACTCGATACCATCATGGCCGCCCTCCCCGGCGCGTCCACGACTTCCAACACGGACTCTTCGTCTCTCTTCGGAGCCCCCCGGATCCGCACAAGGACCCAGCCCCTCCGGTCGCGGTTTTCTTCCCGGGACCTCGCTTCTTCGATGTTCCCTCCTTCAACGGCACGGCTCCCATGGGATGGACGACGTCGAGCAACTAGGGGCCTTTGCTCGGCTCTCACTATTGGCCACTCCCCTTTTCATGCGGACCCTTATGCTTTCTCTCTGGGCGGAGTGGACATTATTCCTGGGGCAGTGTGGCTTCGCACCCTTGGTGATCTCAGCGTGAATTGGAACCGCATGACCATGCGCTTCCTCCGAATGGGAATGTCTTGCTTGTTAGAAGGTGATTCTGCTTTACTTCGCCAATCAGTCTCCCTAGGGCCCCTTCAGAAATCCATCGATATGGATTGGGTGGCTTCCTTATGGCACGTGGTGGAGCAGGAGCACCACCACCACCCCCCCCCCCCCCCCCCCCCCGTTCCCCGACTTCCCCAGCACTGCAGGTTATTTTGGACCATTTTCTGGACGTCTTCACTGACCCGACACACCGTCCCCCGTCCAGGCCGACAGATCACCGCATCTACTTGCAAGGTGGTGTTTCCTCCATATTAGTTCGACCGTACCGGTACGGCCATGCACAGAAGGATGAGTCGAGACACCGGTCAGTGTTAAGCTAGCCGCGGGCATCATTCGCCCCAGTGCTAGTCCTTTTTCGCTCCCCGTCCTCCTAGTCCGCAAGAAGGATGGTAGTTGGCGCTTCTGCGTGGAATACCGGGAACTCAATAAGGTCAGGATTCCGGACAAATATCCTATTCCGGTGATTCAGGAGTTACTGGACGAGTTACGAGGGGACGTTTATTTCTCGAAATTGGGCCTTCATGCGGGTTACCATCAGATTCTGGTCAGGGAGGAGGATGTCCCTAAGACAGCTTACCACATGCACGACGGCCACTTTTCTGGCCACCATGAATGATCTATTCTGACCGGCCCTGCGAAGGTATATCTTGGTTTTCTTCGATGACATTCTAGTTTACAGTTCATCTTGGCAGGACCATCATGATTATATCCAGGCGACTCTCGCTACTCTCCGGGAGCACTCCTTTCAGGTGAACCCCAAGAAGTGTGTTTTCGGTCAGACCGAAATTAGCTACTTGGGGCAGACCATTTTCGCACACGGAGTGGCTATGGACCCGGACAAGGTTCGGGCCATCCTTTAGTGGGACAAACCTCAATCACTCTGCGATGTTCCTGGGTTCATAGGTCTCATGGGGTACAATCGTCAGTTCATCAGAGATTATGGCAAGATTGTCAAACCACTCTCCAGCATGTTGAAGAAGTCAGAGACCGACAGCTTACAGTGGACGTAGCAGTGTCCATGGCCTTCCAGACCCTGCAGCTGGCTCTGAGCAACGCCCCCTGTTAGCTATGACCGACTTCTCGCAACTGTTCGTGGTTGAGTGTGACGCGTCTGGCTCAGGTGTCTGTGTGGTATTGATGCAAGCGGGATAGCCCATCACCTACTTCAGCAATATGTTCGCAGCTACCGTGCGCCCCCGTTCCACCTACGAGTCTAAGTTGATAGCCTTGGTTCTTGCGGTCCAGCACTCAGGCCCCTACTTGTTGGGCCGCCATTTAACAGTCTGTACTGATCACCATAGCCTGCGCTACCTCCTCCATCAGAAGATTGTGACTCCAACTCAGCAAGTGTGGGTAGCCAAACTTTTGTGCTACGACTTTTCGATCGAGTTTCAAGTCGATTCTTCCAACTGGGTGGTCGAAGCTCTCTCTCGACAGCCGCTGACTGCAAGTTTCACTGTCATTTCCAGAACAGTTTGGGAGGATGCTTCGCTTCTTCAGCGCGAGGTGGCGGTTGACCCCATCCTACAGCCGATTGTTGAGGCCTTACGGGCGGGTGTCACTGCCCTCCTTATCACCTTATCGAGTGTCTCTACTACAGTAAACGTTTGGTACTCTCCGCCTCATCCCAGTTGATTCCTCGCCTGCTCGCTGAGTTCCACGCAACCCCAGAAACAGGTCACACCGGCGCCTTCAGGACGTACTTTCGCCTTGCAGCTTTGCTCTACTGGCCAGGGATGTTTGGACAGGTCAAGGCGTTCGTCGTCGCTTGTCTGCCGTGCCAACACGCCAAGTACGAGGGCACGTTCCCTGGGGGCCTCCTTCAGCCACTCCCTATTCTGACACAGATCTGGGAGGCCATATCCATGTACTTCATCTTCAGACTTCCCCGCTCCAAGATATGGGACTGCATCTTAGTGGTTGTGGATCGCTTATCAAAATATGCTCATTTCATTCCCATCTGCCATCCATTCACAGCCTCAGGGGTGGCCGCAGCTTTCGTTGACAGGGTGGTCCGTCTACATGGGTTTCCTCGCTCCATCGTGAGCGACAGCGACCTCTTTTTCTTGAGATCGTTCTAGCAGGCGTTGTTCAAGATGCAGGGCACACATCTTCGAATGAGTACAACATACCACCCACAGACAGACAGACAGTCTGAGGTCATGAATCGTTGTTTGGAGACCTATCTGAGGTGCTTTGTGCGTGACCACCTGCGCGCATGGGCGGAGTGGCTTTCGTGGGCCAAGTACTCTTTCAACACGTCTTTCCATTCCATCTCCGGCACTACACCGTTCGAGGCAGTCTACGGTAGACCTCCGCCCTCCATCACGCGTATTATTCTCGGCGAATGCGTTGTGGTCGTCGTGCCGGTGATGCAACCGTCGCCGCATCCGAGGACGCGTAATATCATCAAGCGCTAGTTATATTATATTATTTGGTATTTTATTTATTTTGTCAATTTTTCCATGCACCAATGTATTTTGTATTCCGGCCCATCGGTTTGACCATCCGGTGAGTCCCTGAATAAATGGTCCGATAATTTTAGTAGGTAGGACGGAAAAGGCAAGCCTAAATTATTTAAGGATGCATACATTTAAATAGGGCAAAATACACAACATATTTCTATAAAACCATATTCAGAATTCAATTGGAAGTAATTATATTTGGCACATTTGAACAGCCAACCAAGAATTCAATTGGAAACAATTATTTGGCAACTTTTATATTCAAAGGAAGTGAATAATTGGAAGGATTATACAACCAAGCCCATCATAAATATGGCTACGGTGAAGGAGAAAAGTAGAACTGGGTAAACAGAGGAAAGAAAAGTTGTGTTCCCTCTGTAATACCGGCACAACTCCCAACGCTCCATCATCTCCTTTGTTCTTCTCTCTGTCGAGACCCGCCAGCCACGAGCTCATGTTCCCGCGGCGCTCAGACCACAGAGACAGACGGAAGCCTCCCGACGAGTACCAGCGCCGACACTCCCGTCCAACTCCAGCCGACTGGTCGTCGCCGACTTCGACTCTCCACTCCGGTGACCCCCTTGGGGCCGCTACAATCGGTTGGCATCAACCACCGACGTATTCTTCCGTCAATCTGCGAACCGGTCACTGTTCAACATCTGCACGAACGGATACTTTGGAACGGGCCACTGTTCCTCTGCATATACTTATTGTATCCTTGCTCCCTTATCATTAGCTTATTTTTATGCATTCTAACTAAATAATTATAGGCATGCCATGAACGTTCGATATATTTTTATTGTCGTTATTTCATAAATTATTATTATAATTTTGCTTGCATATGTACCAATCTCGCAAAGACTCAATTCGGAAAACGCTCGAGAGATCTTACCCTAACAAAATTTAACGATTTTATTAAAGGTCATTACAACGAGTGTGATTTCGTGCACAAAATTCGTTTTGGCCCGCTCGGCCTACTTCCAAAATTAAAATCGGTTGCATACAAATATCATATTTAAAAACCTTAATTTTGGTTAACATCAGTCGGCCTCCTCCGCGACCGAGATTCCATGCTCCTTCAACTTCGTCATCACCTGCAACGCGCCCAAGACAGGATGGTGTCCTCAGCCAACAGCCATCGCCGAAACATCAAGTTCAAAGAGGGTGACGCGGTGTTTGTCAAGCTTCGACTGCACGGCCAGGTTACATTGACCCTGCGGGCCCACTCCAAGTTGGCGGCCAAGTTTTACGACCCTTTTGAGATTCTCGTACAGGTTAGCACTTAGGCGTACCGCCTCCGCCTCCCTCCGGGTTGCAGCATTCACCGAATGTTTCATGTCTCACAGCTCAAGCGAGTGATAGGAGATCACCCTATCGAGGCCGTGTTTCCCCCACCTGCACCCAGTGCCACAACATCGGTGTTCCTGCCCCAGTACATCTCGGACACGCGCACGATCCTCCGCGCGGAACGGCCAAACGAGCAGGTCTTAGTGATTTGGCAGGATTGCCCACCATCGGAGGCTACATAGGTGGATCGATCGAACTTGTGCCACCAGTTTCTATACTATTGCCTTGAGGACAAAGCAAATTTCTCAGCGGGTGGTACTGTTATGGACACTGATGAGGTGGAAGAAGGGGGCGGGCGTCCACCAGTGTGGCGAGTGTATCGACGTCGCGAGCATCGTGTCAGTAACGTGTCGGCTTAGCCGAACGTATTGGGTTACGTCATGTATCTCTTGTATGTACTTGAGCACGACAACTATATAAGCCGATAGCTATTGTATTTTGATTATCTTGATTTTGAAATGAAAACTTTTGGGACTTCTCTCTTCTATCTCTCCTAATTTATCATCTCCCTCTCCCTCTCTTTTCCCTCTTCTATCATAAGCTCAATCGAAGTTCTCGTCACCGGCCTTGAGAGGGTCGGATCGAAAGAGCTAATCTTGAATTCTTACTCCATCCTCTAATTATCCGGAGATTTTTTCTATGATGCAGATAGTAAGGAGCCTTACTATGCCATCCAAACAAAAAGCTTACTAGAGCGAGGAGGCTGGCGGAGGAGGGATAGAGAGAGAGAGGGGGGCAAGAGATTAAGGCAAATAAAGAGATTAAGGCAAATACTTTTGAGTAACTTTCCCATCCCTCAGGTAGCACTATATTTGATCAAAAGCCAAAAAAAATTCCACCATAGGATTGAGATCATGCCACATGGCCCGTAAGGCTTACTCGCACTGACCACATATCCAGTGACTATCGAGACCGCTTATGATGATTGGATCGCAAATCGTAGTATTTTATGTTTAGGTATTTTATTTATGTACATTTTATTTGTGTATTTTGGAGGTTACAATGAACGAAGAATCATAACTGTTCATTGTTCATCCCTGAGCTATAAATAGGAGTATAAGATCTCATGTAAGGACTATTGAAAGTTTGGGCGAAAGTTCTCATTTTGATTACCCAGCGTCGATGTCGGAATTCAACTGCGAAGCTTGAAAGTTACCCCTCCACTCTCCATTTAGTCAGACACCCTCCCTCTCCACCTCCACTAACAGGCCACCCCTCCACTAACCCACCACTCTTTCACCCCCCCTTACCACCACTAGCCGGCCACCTCTCCTTCCCCTAAACTCCAGTAGCCGACCACCCCTCCTTCTCCGCCTTACATCCACTAGCCGGCCACCCCTCCATCCCAAGGTCCATATACCATTTCCACCTCAATTCGCTTCATTTCTGATGCAACCTGAACCGCATCTTTATTCTTTCTTGCAGTTTTTGTGTAGTGTGTGTCTTCACGCATGTTTGTCATGTTTTTGTGCCTATGTGTTCTGTATCGCGCATAACGCTTGCACATGTTTGCACGGCTTATTGGCATAACCGTCCAATAAAATCATGAATGCAATGGCACGATAAATTAAGTAATAAGATAATTAATGCAAGCTAATGCATTTATATATATCTATATCTATGTTATATTAAAAAGATATATCGTTTTAGGTCATACGGTTGAAAAAATAAGGCATTCAGTAGATCGTAGCAATCCGATCTGATAAAAAATCTAGGGCTTCTCCTGATTCTCTATCTTTATGTTGACATCCCGATCACTAGCTTCACCACTCGCACGGTTCCCACCTTTTTCCCGTTGCGCTTCTTGACCGAAGACCTCCAGCGCTCCCACTGCTCGAACATCCCTTCCTCACGCCATCAGCGCTCCCCACCTCCTCTCGCGAAATTAAGGCACCGCCTAACTGAGTGCGATCGGCTTTCTGAGGGCGACCGGCAACCATCCTCCTTGCCGACATTCCAATATTTCGCAGGGAGCCTCCTCTAACCCTCCCTAAATCCCGATTGAAACTCCCAAAGGTACGCCCTAATATTTTCTCACTCGCCACTGGTAATGTCTACTCCACTTTCTCCACTATCATCCGCGGTCATGCTAACCGGCGACTTCGCCACAAACAGGGAACCTTCTTCTAGGCTGGATTCTCGACCATTTCCAACAAATGAACTCCGGCATCTCCACTTCTTCTCGCTCAAGCTACTTTGTAAGATACATCTTCCCATCTCTTCCTCTTCGTTAATTCTCAAATTTCAGTAACAAATATATGTTATGACATTTTTTAGGTATTATTATAAGTTTCGTTATATATGACTTCACCAAAATTCATGTCAAAGATCTTGCAGATATTATGGATTTTGTACTGTGTCAAAGTTTCGTTATTTATGATGTTATGGAGATTTTTTTTTAATGGCAAAAAAAATTTAGAATGTTTGTATGAACCTTTAAATTAATTGGATGAAGAAAGACTCTGACAGATCTCATCTATAAACTTAAAGCTGTGTGGTTAAAATGGAGATGATACCTTGAGAGTATTGTGTGATAAGAGGAAATCTTGAGACTTAATGCCAACTTTATAAAAGATTTATGTTGCAGATGTTATATAAAGACTAAGGTTAGAATTCAAATAAGTATAGCATGTTGGAGAACATCTATCATTACTCCTTGTCATCCAATTTATTTTATTCCGAGCCCATATGACAAATCAGAATTAAATTTGCTATACAAATTCTATTTAAGAAGCTGGGTACAATGAATGAGCTTAAGGTTCCTCCGATTTTATTTCGTCCATCCCAACCTCTATTTGATGAAGCTGGTACACTGGTGAATTTCATCGGAGACGCCCCCAACAAGCAGAAAATAAAGCCAAGGTTCATTTTGAACTAAGCCAAACATATATTTGTTACCGAAATTTGAACTTATTATAACATAAAATTCCATTCAATTCTTTTCCAAACGATTTCTTTAGATCTATTATAACAAGAAATATGTGCTATTATTGTTGTGGGTCTCATGCCTTTTCAATCTTGCAATACCATACGTGTTATTATTCTATATGGTGATTTTGTAACTCCTTGCTCTTAATGCTGGCTTGGTGCTAGATTCAAAGGATACTCCATGCTCACTTTGCCCATTAACATAGTTGACTCACCGATTCGTGCTTCCCTCCATAAAGTTGCAATACAACAACAACACTCAAGCCTCTATCCCACCATAGTGGGGTCGTTGGTCTACCCCTCCCCCGTTTAACATGTCTAGTGACTAAACTCTCACAACGCATAACAGGTGCCTCTAATGATCTCCTATGTCCATAAAGTTGCAATGCATTTCAAAAAAAATTGTTACGATTGCGGCACCTATGTGAATGACATTGGATAGTTATGTATCTCTTATGGATTGTCGGAGGAAAGATCATCTAATTTTTGGTTACATATTTTTTCGAGTGTTTTTTGTAATAGCCTTTCTTTGACTACCACACTAGAACTAACATAACTATTTTTTCTTATTTCTTTAACTCACATTTTTAGTGTTACTGTACTATCACTGTTAGGTTTCATTTGTTCTCCTTTCATATTTCTCTGATTTTAATTGATGTAGTTTACGTCTTATGGTTTTCTTTAATCTGTCTTTGCTTAGCCATCTTAATCCACTGTTAATTCTACTCTATTTTTTTGGTAGGCCCAGTGGCTTTTGAAGTTTAAGAGGACTTTGGATTCAAAACTTCACTTGAAAATTGAAATCTTAGAGTAAGCTCATCCTTACCATTCCAACTTGAAGATATCTCATTTTTTGGTAATACTCTTCCTAAATCAATTATTGTACCCATGATTCATGTATTCTAGGTATGCTTTGAGGTATTAGTCAAGTAGTGACTAAGCAAAGCACGGTAGATTTTGTCACGAATGCTTATAGGGTTACTCCGTAGTATTGGCCGTTAGAGGGTCAAACGGAGCAAATAGATCTTCATTTATATGTCATACATGTATTTAATTCATCTCTACTTCCTTTTTTATTCCTATAATCTTGTGTGCTTTGAGGTATTAGTCAAGTAGTGGCTAAGCAAACCACGATAGACTTTGTGATGAATGTTAATACGGTTGCTCTGTAGTATTGGCTAGTAGTGGGTCAGGCAGATCAAATAGATTTTTATTTATATCTTTTACAGGTACTTACATGATCTCTACTCCACTCTAGCTTGAATTTATGTACTTTACATTGAATTTATGGAAAAATTCATGCAATGTCGTCACCGAAAAATAGATTTCGTATTATAAGTACTTAGTCACGAAAGTACTATCACTTTGGTATGTTGTGTGCTCACAATGATAACAGATGCCAACTACACATGAGACACTATGACAGTATGTTACTCTCAACCGCAGAATTTGCCAAAATAAGCATGTACCAGAGTCTTCCATTCGCATCATTTTTGGAAGACAATAAGGGCCCGTTCGTTTGGACGGAATTGGAATTCGATATTGGAATTGAATATTGATAAATACTGTGGAATTAAATATTGGTGACTAATTCCAATTCCAACGTTCGCCTAATAAACAATATTGATGAATATTGTGGAATTAATCAATATTTTTGTTCGTTTGTTAAATAAAATTCAATTTAAGAATTGAAAAATATTACGAAGAATCTAATATTTATCACATATATCATAAACATTTGTATGTCATGGCGAAGATTTTTTCGCCCGGAGGCGATTTTTTCGCACGAGAACGATTTTTTCCGCACGGGCGCAATTTTTTCGCACAACCGCGATTTTTTCACCCAGCCGCGCATTTTTTGCCCGAGCTCATTTTTTCGCCCGGGCACGATTTTTTGTCCCTGGCACAATTTTTTGGTCCGGGCGCAATTTTTTTCCCTGGGTACGATTTTTCCAACCGCCCGGCTGAAAAAAGCTCGCATAAGCGATAAAAGCGCGTCCCAGCAAAAAACCGCTCCCCGGTGAAAAAATCGCGCCCGAAAATAGCCCCGGAGCAAAAAAATCTCGTAAGGCGAAAAAAAATCGCCCGGGCAAAAAAATCGCTCCCAGCCAAAAAAATCTTGCCCGGGCGAAAAACTTACGCCCGGTAAAAAAAATTGCGCGCGGGCAAAAAAATCGCTTCCAGACGAAAAATCGCGTCGGGGCGAAAAACTCTCCCCTGGGAGAAAAATTCGCGCCCGGGCGAAAAATTCGCGTCCGGGCGAAAAAACACCCTCGGGGGAAAAAATCTCGCCAGGGTGAAAAAATCGAGCCGGGGCGAAAAACGCGCGCCCGGGTTAAAAACGCGCGCCCGAGCGAAAAACGCGCACCCGGGCGAAAAACTTGCGCCCGGTTGACAAAACATGCGACCGGGCGAAAACGTGCGCCGGGGCGAAAAACACGTGTCAGGGCGAAAAACGCGCGCTAGGGCGAAAAAAGCGCGCTAGGGCGGAGAATTTCCGCCCGGGCAAAATTTGGGCGTTCGGGCGAAAAATGCGCGCTAGGGCAAAAAATTGTGCGCCCGGGCGCATAAACGCGAGCCCGGGCGAAAAACGCGCGCCAGGGCGAAAAACGCGCGCAGGGTGGAAAATTTCCGCCTGGGCAAAATTTGGGCTTCCGGGCGAAAAACTCGCGTCTTTGCGAAAAACTCGCGCCCGGGCGAAAAATTGTGAGCCCGGGCAAAATTTGGGCGTCCGGACGAAAAACGCGCGTTCGGGCGAAAAACTCGCGTCCGTGCGAAAAACTCGCGCCCTGGTGAAAAATTGTGCGCCCGGGCCCATAAACGCGCGCCCGGGCAAAAAACGTGCGCCAGGGCAAAAAACGTGCGCCAGTGCGGAAAATTTCCGCAAGGGGAAAATTGGGCGTCCGGGCGAAAAAACGCGCGTTCGGGCGAAAAACTCACGTCCGTGCGAAAACCTTGCGCCCGGGCGAAAAATTGTGCGCCCGGGCGCATAAACGCGCGCCCGGGCAAAAAACGCGATAAATCGAGCGTGCCAGACTCGCCCAATTCCGATATGTCTAGCTAGATTTTGTGCTTAGGCTAAAATCAATTCCATGATATTCAACTCAAATTTCAATTATTAAAGCTACCTAACAAGCGAACAGCGTAATTGGAATTCGACGTCGAATTTCAATTCCAAGTCTTCAATTCCGTCCAAACGAACGGGGCCTAAAGGACATTTGGGAAGGTTTTTAAAGATTTATATATACAAAAGTACTTCTGACAGAAGTGAAGAATGTCAACGAGAGAAAAATCAACTACAAAAATTCAAAATTCAAAATTACAAAAATATTTTTTTTTGTTATTTGTGTTTTATTCATATTATGAAAAATCTACTACAACAATTCAAAATTCAAAAATTACAAAAATATGTTTTTGTGATTTTCTGTTTTTATTTTATTTTAAAATGATAAAAAAAAACTGTATGAACTTTATTGCCAATATCAAGCATGTATGAATTCTATTATTTAGAATTATTTACAATGTTAAAACATATTCTTTCAAATTACTATGAACATTGTTTTGCTTATCATGCTTTAATATATCTATTTAAAGTGCATCAATTGTATTGAAAAATGTGTAGAACCAAGCTTAGCATGCCTCTAAGTATGAGTAAATATTTTATGATTAATAATGATACTTTTCACTCACTTATTTTGGTAATCAACATGTGTGTCTAAATCTAAAAATGTTTGCTTGAGTATTGTATTTGTGCAATGAATTAAAACTTGCATAAGTTTATTGTCTACACTACATTTGAATTGCACTTATGAAATTTAGAAAAGTGGTTAAGTTAAAAATTAGGTTTGCAAAATAAGTGTATTCGGAGAATGTTGTCTCACAAATGTGAACAAAAAATTATATATGTAGACAAATATAACTCCATCAAGCACTACTTGAACCTCCTGATAAGTCTTCATAAGCATTGTGAGGTTGAGTACCTTGGAAAGAATAGTAAAGTGTTTTGTGCAAACCTTAATTATTACACCACTTTGTTAAAAAAATTATGTGCATTAAAAGTGTGTGAAAGTAATTTACTTGTGTTTTATTGTGCACTTTACTATACATATGTCTTGTATTTTGATGATTTAAATTCATTGTTAACATTGCTCAAAATACACTTATGTACACATCATTATCTTTCATAACACTTCTTCTCATGAGTATTGGATTCTAATGTTTTTTCTATACTACTATTTATATAAAAATGCACTAGATAAACCTAGCATGATCTCCACAATGTTTTGGTATTTCTTGAACTTAGAATTAAGTAACATTGTAGTATAATCTCTCTTTGATATGTTCATTTCATGTTTGGTATTTTTATGAAAAACTTTGAGATTTCAAAAAGGTTAAAACATCTTTTAATTTTAAATTAAAACTCATATTTCTACTTATGCTTTTCATGCTTACAAAAAAATGTTTATTATAATCTTCCGCTTGCTTACAACTCTTATCTTTATATTTGAAATCTCTTATATATGTTATGCTTAAACTCTTTATCATTATTTATATTTCGAAAAGCTCGATCATGATATATAAATGTCTCCTTACTACCCTCACCCCACCTTCTTTTGATAATACCAAAAGGGGAAGATTAATTGAAGAAATCTATATATGAGAAATATAGATAAATAAGGGGAGACTAATTCATGAAATCTATCATTTAGGGGGAGTAACACATAAATTGCATTTATGTAGGGGGAGCATTAAGTTAGGGGGAGTATGCACATTATCATGCATATCATTTACTATAGTTGCACTTTTATCTTGCTTATCTTATCTATAAACACTATTGTTGATTTCTTGCTTAAAGGATTTGTTATTATCAAAAGGGGGAGATTGTTGGACATGTGTGTCACATCCCATTGTTTGAGAATAACAAATCTCATATTGTATTTGATATTGCTTGTAGTGTGTTTATAGTGTGCAGGAACTACAGGTGCAATACTCCACAGGTATAAAGCAGTTTGGAACAATCTTTTGAAAGGAGCAGCGCTACCGCCAGCGCTATCGCTAACGCCAGCGCTATCGCTAACGCCAGCGCTATCGCTAACGCCAGGCGCTAGCTCAGTTGGTTTCGTCTCAGCGGTTTCCTTAGCGCTACCGCCAGCGTTACCGCTACCGCCTGGCGCTATCTCGAGTTCGTACAAAGCACCACGCCTTCGACGATTCCGCAACCGCTCAACACGACCGCTACCGCCAGCGCTATCTCCCGCTACCGCCAGCGCTATCGCTACCGCAGGCGCTATCTCAAGTTCGTGCAGAGAGCCACGCAGTCGACGGTTTTTGTAACCGCTCCACACGAACGCTACCGCAGGCGCTATCAGCTACCGCAGACGCTAGCTCCAAGATCTATAAAACGATGTGTTCTCTCTTGTTTTGGGTTAGAACTTCCAGAGACATTACTTGTGCCCAAACTCTCGTGCTGCTACTCTGTCGAAACATCATCTCCCACTCAAAGCCAAAGAAGTAATTCTGGAGAAGGAAGTCATCACGCTGCATCCGAAGAACGATCGCTTCGACCTCGCTTGTGCTTCAGCGATCCTTCATCCTCATCTCCAGAAATCTCAAGAGGGAGTTTGCTTGTTATTTACTTCACTTCTTTATTTGTATCTTGTAGTGAAATCGCCTTGTTTTTGGCTACTAGGTCCTTGCGCGGCTTAAGCGGAATTCGCCGCGAGAGTTGGCGACTAGGTCTAGGGGATTAGATCTAGGGGGTGCTCGAGGTCATATCCGAGTTTGGGTTGGCTAGAGCGGCTTGAGGCTTCATCCGGGGAAGGATAGGCTAAAGCCAACCGGTTTGTGGGGATACAAGTCGGTATAGAAAAGGAAAAGAAATTCACTTTTGTACGCCTCCGATTTCTAGCGATATTAAAATCAAATTTTGTAAACACCATGTTTATATAATGCAATCATGATTATATTTGTGTTAATTTGATTTCTCTCAATTGGCGTAAAATTTCATTATTGCAAAATTGTTATTACTAAATTGTCATCTTATTTCCTATTAATCAAAACAACTTAGTAATTATCATAAAAATTATAAAAAGAATTTTATTCCCTTATTCACCGCCCTCTAAGAGCGCCGTAAGATCCAACATACAATTCGTTTTTCCCATTGTCATTATTGTGCTACACTTGTGGAAAGTTTTGTGAAGTGTGTTCCGCATTTTACTTCACCTCCGGACCTCAAGTTTTTTAACACCGCAAGGGCAGGAGAGGAGATTTCAAGTCCCAGCCAATAGACAAGTGTGGAGGCCGGCAGGAGGGCCACACCATGCAGGTCAGTGGAGGAGGTTTTCCCCCGAGCGGCAAGCTCGTTTTAATTCACCCGAGAGGAGGTCGGGACCGTGGAGACAGGACCAATTCCCTCTGATGGAGGCGAAGTTGATAGGTCAGGGTCGAGGTCACGGTGGAAGAGCTCGACAACTAAGGATAGCGGAGGAGAGAAGGGTGATACCCTATTGTGACTTCCATCAGGTGGAAGATCACGCCACCGCAACTTGTCCAGATTTCCTGTATTTGAGGAGAGGAGCAAAAGGAAGAGCACGAGGAGGGCAGCAAGAGAGAGAGCAATGAGCGGGAGAGGAGGGGAGAAACGAAGAGGTTGGGGACCGAGCCCCGAGAGGATGCAAAGATAGAATAGACCAAGGGGGTCGTGGTGGGATCGGAGTGATCCATTGTGGGGTTAGCCTAAAGGCAACCAAGAAGAGGAGTCTCCACCAAGGTTGTCAGGATCGAGATCCCATGTAGGATCGTTTTCTGGATGGATCGGATCGGATCGTGGGATTGGATCGAGGATCGTAAGATTCTACAAAAATCATAAATTATGACGTAAAATATGTAAACAAATTTTTTATCATCCAAGTACACACAATTAACACATAAAAACTATAAAACTAATAAACATTTAAGTACTTATATCAAAAATAAACTAATGAACAACTAAACCCAAAAATAACATAAAGTTCACAACTTCACATCTTAAAGGGAATGACACTTGTATAGAAAAAGCGAGCAATCTGTTGACATGCTTTCTCACGCGCGTCCTTTTTGAAAATCTGATTAATTGTCGATTGACTTGATTTTCTAACAAATATATCCATTGACTCCAACCCTTTTGATTTTTTGGTTTGTCCCACGCCAACTTCAACCCCATCCTCCACTTCCTCAAAATTTCTTTTTTTCTTTAAAGCTTCCTCTCCATGTACTTGAAGAATATTCAAAAATCTGTTAAAAATTTAGAATATGAAGGTATTTGGAGAGTGCAATCTGAAAAATTTCACTCAAAATTCAACTTAGGGTGCAAATAGAAAACACAAACTATTAAAATCTGTTAAAGAAAACACAAACTATTAAAATCTGTTAAAGAAAACACAAACTATTAAAATCTGTTAAAGAACTATGAAGACTGGTTTCTAGTATAACGAAATATAAACATAGATGCAGAGACATAATAAGAAAGATCTGCCATAGATAATGGAAGGGAAATCTCTTATCTTCCATGACAAAGACATGCAAATTTTCAAAGAGAACAAGTAAAATCATTGATGGTATATTCTTATTCAAAGAGAACAAGTAAACATAGATGTTATGGAGGCATGCTTACTAGTTGTTGCTGGCCGGAGCTGTGGAGGCGAGAGGACAACAAGCTATGGAGACTAGTCTCTGCCCTCTGGAGTCTGGAGCCGTCCAACTTGATCGGCGAGCACGACTGGAGAACGACTGACCGGCGAGCACGACTGGAGCACGATTGTCGTCGACAGTTGCCGTCGAACTGTGGTTCCCGTCGCCTGGAGCCGTCGAGTGTGGTAGCCCGTAGTCATCGAGGAGTTGTCGTCGAGGTGTCGCGGGAGACGGGATTAGGGCAGAGCGGAGGAGTCGGGACTGAGTAATAAACTGCGCCCGTTTTTATTATATAGCCGCAGAATCGGGATCGGCAAGAATCGTTGTAGGATCGCGATTCTGCGATCGTACGACTTAGGATCGTGATCCTACGCACAATCCCAATAAAAACGATCTGGTGAGCGATCCAGATCGGTTTTAACATCCCGGATCGTAGGATCGTACGATCCTACGATCCGGCTCGCGATCCTGACAAGCGCGGTGTATCGTCGGAGCGTGGCTTCCACTTCGCAAACCCCACCACCAATCGGAGAGAGAACTTTCTCGGCAGAGGATATGCTGGGAAATGAGAATACTTTCCACGACACGGTGGTGATCCAGGCGGCGGTGGAGAACTTCACAGTGTCCAGAATCCTCGTAGATAATAGAGCTCCGTCAACGTCGTCTTTAAGAAGGCGTTCGGCGTTGTGGCAGTGGAGGAGAAGAGGGTCACTGCCACCGACGGTCCCCTCTTTGGCTTCTCCGTTGAGAGGAAGGAAGTTGAGGGAGGAGTGGAACTCCTCATGATGTTGGGGGGAACTTAGAAGAATTATCGTTTCGCCGTCGTTGACGCGCCCAGCAGTCACAACACTATCTTCGGGAGGCCCCTCGTCAGCGCCTTCCAGTGCGTGCCCTCGTCTTACCACCAATGTTTGAAGTACAATATTGGAGACCTGCAGTCCAGATCCAGAGTTATCCCAAGGTGGCGAGGCAGTGCTACCTCAACGTTGTCAACACGATCAGCTCGAAGAAGGAGGCCGAGGTGGTCGACTTGGCGATGGAAGAAATGGCAAGGCTGGAGGCCGCAGAGGAAGTAGAGGAAAAGGAGATTCAGACTGAGGGGGGGAGGCCCAAAAAAGTGAGAATCAGCGGGGGGCTGATGGAAGAAGACAAAGAAAAGATCTTGTCCTGCATCCAAGGGAACGCGGACATCTTCGCGTGGAGCGTAGCGGACATGTCGGGCATCAACGTTGACGTCGCATGCCACCATCTCAACCTCGATCAAGAAGTCTGACCCATCCGCCAGAAGAAGAGGGCAACAGCCACTACCATGGCTGAGCCCATCCGCGCGGAGGTGAAGAAGTTGTTGGATGCGGGGTTTGTGTCGGAGATCCAGTACCCAGGCTGGGTCTCCAATGTTGTAATGGTAAAAAATGAGGACGGGAAATGACGCATGTGTATCGACTTTTCCCTTCTTAATAAAATTTGCCACAAAGATTGTTACCCCTTGCCTCGAATCAACGCGCTAGTATTCGGCCATCGGATTCCATGTCATGAGTTTTTTAGATGTTTTTACTGGTTATCACCAAATCCGGATGCACCCGCCCGACGTGAAAAACGTTTCCTTTATCATCAACGACGGATGTTATTGTTACAAGATGATGTCTTTCGAACTTAGAACGCGGGAGCGACATACCAGAGAACGATGGACAGGGTGTTCAGAGAGCAGAAGGGGCGGAACCTTGAGGTGTACGTCGACGATCTCATGGTGAAGAGCAAGAGCATGGGGGAGCATCTTCAAGACCTGGAGGAGACTTTTGCCACCCCCTGGAAGTTCAAGATGCAGCTCAATCCGGCGATGTGTCTTTCGCGCGGGGAAAGGAAAGTTCCATGGTCATCTCTTGACCTCGGTGGGAGTAGAGCCAAACCCGGACAAAGTCAAGGCGATCATAGAAATGGAAGCTCCGAGAAATGTGAAGGAAGTTCAAAGATTGACGGGTCAGCTTGCGAGGTTGAGTAGGTTTCTCTCAAGGGCAAGAGAGAAATGCTCTCCCTTCTTTAGGACGTTGCGCAACAACAAAATGTTCGAGTGGACGGCGGAGTGTGAAGAGGCTTTTCAAAGCTTGAAGCTTCAGCTGACAAGAGCACCTCTATTGCAAGGGCCTCGAGAAGGCGAGGACTTATTCTTTACATGGGCGTTGGGGCGAAGGCAGTTAGCTCGGTTCTCGGGCGCGAGGAGGGGAAAAGCAGCTTCCCATCTACTATGTAAGCAGAGTCCTTAGAAAGATCGAGCTACGCTACCAAATTCTAGAAAAGCTGATTTTCGCCCTCATCATCTCAGCTCGAAAGTTTCGGCCTTACTTTCAGGCTCATTCAATCAAGGTAGTGATGGATCACCCACTCCGCAATATCATGGAGGTGGTCGAGCATTCGGAAAGGCTAGCCAAGTGGTCTGTGGAGCTCAGCATATCTTTCATCCCTCGATTAGCAATGAAGGCCCAGGCGGTGGCTGACTTATTGGCAGACTATACGATGGAGACAAGCGATTCAGGGCCTCAGGGGTGGGAGTCTTGGGAGATGTTCGTGGATGGAGCGTCGGGAAGATACTCGGTGACAGCATGAGTCACCCTGACGAGTCCTCAGGGGGTAAAAATTGAGCAAGCCATTAACATATGTTTCCCGGTCACCAACAACCCTGAGGCAGTCTTGGGAGATGTTCGTGGATGGAGCGTCGGGAAGATACTCGGTGACAGCATGAGTCACCCTGACGAGTCCTCAGGGGGTAAAAATTGAACAAGCCATTAACATATGTTTCCCGGTCACCAACAACCAGGCGGAATATGAGGTCGTGATCGCAGGGAATCGCCTAACCCGCGAGTTGGGGATACAGGACATCAAGGCTCATACGGACTCCATGGTGGTAGCCTCACAGATTCGAGGGAGTTCGAGGTGCAATAGCTGATTTTGCAGCGCTACTTGACAAAAGTCAAGGGGCTAATGGGCAACTTCCGATCATGTGCCAAAGGAGGAAAGTTCACAGGCGGACCAGCTAGCTAAGTATGGACGTTCGGCAGGAGGAACGGTGACCGAGTTGTTCCGACCGTCCATCGAGGAAGGGGAGTTGATGGAGATCGACCAACAGCCGTCGTGGATGGATCCGTTTCTCGAGTTCCTGGCCACAGTACAGTTTCCTCCCAAGGTTGAGGACAAGAGGTGGTTCAGGTACAAGTAGGCGTACTATCTGCTTCACGAAGGAAGTCTGAATTGGAAAACATTGTCCAGACCTTTGGCGAGGTGTGTCGCAGAGGCGGAAGTATCTCAGGTGTTGGAAGAAATCCATTTAGGGGAATGCGGAAGCCATTCGGGAGGAAGGACCATAGAGAAGAGCTATTGCGGCAAGGCTACTTCTGGCATACCATCAGGAAGGACAAGGAGCAATTCACTAAAAGATGTCACAAGTGTCAGCGCCACGCCCCTCTTCAACTACTGCCCGCTCAACGGCTAAAGTCGATTACGGCTTTGTGGCCCTTCGCAATTTGGGGGATGGATCTCGTCGGGTCGTACCCTCAGGCGAGTGGCAAAGGAAGTTTCTCCTGATAATGATCGACTACTTCTTCAAGTGGGTCGAGATGAAGGCGTTAGCAAAGACCACCTCCCAGGTGGTAAGAAATCTTATTTTGGGAGAGATTATCTGCAGACACGGGTGACCGCTCGCAATCGTCACGAATAACAGGCCGCAGTTCGCTAGCTTAGAACTCACGAATTTCTGCAGCCAGCTAGGGATCGACCTCCGTTTCGCGTCAGTTCATCACCCTCGAAGCAATGGGCAGGTCGAGGCATCCAACAAGATCATCGTCAACTTGTTCAGGAAAAAGGTGAAGAACTTGAAGGGAAACTAGGTAGAGCAACTCCCCTCGGTCCTTTGGGCCTTGAGGACAACCCCAGCTCGGTCACGGGAGAGACTCCATTCAAGCTGTCTCATGGCTCGAAGGCGTTGATCCCGGTGGAGTTCGAGGTCAGAAGTCCGAGAGTAGTGGCAGCGAAAGATGGCGACGAAGAATGGAGATTGGAAAATGAGGAGGCACAGCGACTCTCGCTAGACTTTATAGAGGAGCTCTACGACCTTGTCGTGATCCGTAAGGAGGAGGTCAAACGCAGGATGGCCAAGTATTATGACAAGCATATCCGCATCAAGCAATTCGAAAAGGGGAATCTAGTCCTCAAAAAGGTGGACGCCACGGAAAGATCTGCAGTCGTAGGTAAGCTTCACCCAAGTTGGGAGGGTCCTTTAATGATCTTGGAGGCATTGAAGAACGGAGGATACCGTCTACAAAACTCCAACAGGGAGTCCCTCGGCAACACTTGGAGCAGAGACGACTTGAAGCGTTTCTACCTATAGGTCCTGTTTCGTCTCATGCTACACTTTTATGCTCTTTTGAGATATTTACTTGTACTTTTTATATTATTTGTTATTTCTACGATTCTGAGTATGTGAGTGGGCGCGAGAGAGCCGAACCCCCGAAAGAGTGAAGTTCAAGTCCTTGAGCTGTGTTGTTGTCGTAGTACGGATCCCTGCACGAGCTCCTCTCCTGCATACCGGCTACTTGCCCCCTAGAGTGAAGTTCAAGTATGATCCCTAAAAAGGATGGTAGTTGGCGTATGTGTGTAGACAGCAGATCTAGCAACAAAATTACTATCATATATTAGTTTCCCATTCCCCGACTCAATGACCTCCTAGATACTATGTCAGGTGTCCAGATCTTTTCTAGTTAGACCGTCAGAGCAAGTACTACCAGATTAAGGTCAGAGAAGACGATGAATGGAAAACCACATTTAAAACAAAAGATGACATGTACGAGTGGTTAATCATGCTCTTTGGATTGTCTGATGCCACCAGTACATTTATACACATGATGACCCGAATTTTACGCCTGTATATGGGCAAGTTCCTTGTAGTCTATTTCGATGGCATCTTAATCTACAATTAGACTCATGAAGAGCACCTCACACACTTGTAGCTGCTCTTCGACATCCTCCGTAAGGAGCACTTTTACATCCACTTAAAAAATGCACTTCCAATCAGAGTCAGTACACTTCCTAGGAATCACCATATCCGCATCTGGCGTGTCCATAGATCCTGAGAAGGTCAAAATCCATTGAAGAGTGGTCAACCCCCACAAATATACATGAAACTCGTAGCTTTCATGGTTTGACCACATTTTATAGAAGTTTTGTCAAAGGTTTTAGTGTCATCAAGGCTCCCTACACGAGTTGTCACCACTCAGGTATTTGAGGACATTAAAGATAAATTGACCTCAACCCCAGTTATCTGATTACCCGAATTTAGTCGAGCATTCGAGGTATTTTGTGACGCTTCCGCCATAGGTATAGGATGAGTCCTCATCCACAAAGGTCATCCAGTCCCTTACTTCAATGCGAAATTGAATGACGCCTGATAGAGGTAACTACGACTGGGAGTTTTATGCAATTATTCAGTCTTTACGATATTGGAGACACTACCTCCTCCCTTGCCAATTCGTGCTTTATTCGGACCACCAAGCACTACGCTACTTCGACTCCCAAAAAAAGTTGGGTCATTGCCATGCTAAGTGGATAAGTATTTACAAGATTTCCACTATGTTCTTAAACATCGAGCTAATGTTGAGAACAAGCTTGTTGATGCACTTAGTCGCAGGATGAGCCTACTCCACACCCTTATGACTCAAACCACGGGATTCAAACACTTGATCACGGAGTATTTTACATGCCACAACTTTGTGACTATATACTCTGCACTATGTCAGACTCTTTTTCCGCAGGGCCCCCTACAGTATCGTCACCGCAGTAGAGTTTCACCACGGGATGGATTGGTGGAAATGTAGCTCCGTCATCGCGAGCTTCGTCATGCTTTTCGAAATGATGAGCGGGAAAGCCAGGCACTTTAGGAAAGATAAGACCATTGCACTGATAAGAGACCGTTTCTATTGGCGTACCTAAATAGAGGTGTAGATGGAGTCGTCCGCATTGCCACATCTGTCAGACGGCTAAAGGGTCGCGACAGAACACGGGTCTTTACACGCCACTTTCGATCCCACACCAGCCAAGGGAGGACATCAGTATGGACTTTGTGCTCGGACTACCTCACACCCTGCCAAGCAAGATTCCATTTGTTGTCGACTGATTTTCTAAAATAGCTCATTTCATCACCTGCAGCAAAACTGCAGATGCGTCACACATCGCTTCATTATTCGTTCAGGACATCTTTCAACTTCACGAATTACCCAAGACCATTATATCCAATCATGATGTCTGATTCATGAGCTGTTTCTAGAAAACACTATGGAAGAAGACATACACTGCACTATAGTTCTTGTCCGCTTACCACCTACAGATGGATGGGCAAACGGAAATACTAAACATGAGCTTAGGGAAACGATGCCTCGTAGGTGACCATACCTCCTCTTGGGATTCAGTGTTACCCATAACAAAATTCACATTTAATAGATCGATAATTAGGACAACCGGGTTGAGCTTATTCCAGGTAGCCTTAGGATATGAGCCTAGGAAACATGTAGACCGTATCCCTCTACCCATAGAGCACCGCCCCAGCGAGTTTACCGAGTCCTTTGCTAGACAGTTACATAGCATGCATGAGTCAATCCGACGTAGGATTACTTGCAATAATGATATTTATAAAACTTATGTTGATAGCAACAAGAAAGTGCAAAACTTCAAAGGGGAACATGTAATGGTCTGTATACGTGTTGAGGGGTTCTCCGAAGGAATTGCTCAAAAAATAAATGACAAGTGAGTGGGTCCTTACACGGCTATCAAAAAAATTGGGGCAATGCTTACGAACCAGATATTCCTAAGCGTATGGTATTTTCACATGTATTCAACGTTGAAAATTTGACCTCATTCTTCGAGCCATGATTTACCACCCATAACCTCAGCTCCACAACCCCAACCTTCCCCTACGACATCACCACAACCCCAGCTTTCTCCTACTACCTCACTACAACCCTAACCATCGGCAATGATTGATCGTCCAGCTCCAGTTCAGGCTTCTTCCGCAGCAGTACCACATTCTCCAACATCATCAACCATAGACACCGGACCTTTAGACGTCATCACTGAGATCGTGGACGACTAGTTCGTACCAACACCAGACAGAGTCAGATACTTGATTCATTATCAGGGCCGCACATTCATCGACGACACATGGATCACCGCATCAAACTCGAGACTCGGCGCAGCCCTACAACGACAGTATGATCATCTCCATTCATCAGAGATGAATACCTTTGAGGCGGGTGAAGTTGACGGGGATCATGCCATACGACCCGTGAGGCTCTACTCGCGCTGACTACAAATCCAATGACGATCCAGACTGCTCATGACGAGCAGATCGACGATCATAGTATAATTTTTACAAAATTTTATTATTGAGAGTTAGTTGTCGGATTATTGTTAGCGGATTTAGAAATCATCCATTAGTCTCTGTAAGAACCTACCATGCGTCACCATACATAATAAGTCGGTTTATATTGGAGGCCTAATAAATTCTATCGGGCTCCCAATAAGCTTTAAGAACTGGGTAACAAAATCTCGTTGATCTATCCAAGCTGAGAGTTCTTTACCGGGCTCCTCATAGAAACATAAAGCTCATCTCACAAATTAGAGGCACTTATATGGGGTTTGGACCTCCCTATATAGTCAAAAGTGTTTTCCTAATTCTTCTTCTTGAAGGTCTTCCTCCACAACACAATCATAACATCACGTCCTTCCTCGAAAATTTTCTTGTCTTCGAGCTAAAATGAGAAATATAAACATTGCAATCCATTAAGTGATTCTCATGTACCATCATGAATTGATAAAATGGATTCTTCTTCTTCTCGAAGAACTTCCACCATAACACCACGCCCTTCCTCAAAAATAAGCCGCAAGCTAAAATATGAAACATAAACACTTGAATTCTTCAAGTGGTTCATGTGTAGCATCGTGAATTGATAAGGCGTCTCATTGTATTAAAACGTCCTTGACGCGTCTGTTCAAATGACGCATAAAATGTGTAGGGTTGTGAACCATGGGCCCTTCGATCATCTGGGATGTCCAAAATTGACATGGGGTGGCTCGATGGAAAAGGGCTTCAACAATCACATATGAAAAATGTAATGGATTTTGATCTCCGGTGGGAGTCCCAAGATATATTTCACTAGGCCAATCTTTTTTGCCACTCAAAAGGGTACACAATTTTTGGGTGATAATATGTGGGTGACAAGCTTCAACACAGAGAGTTGTCAATGGGATCATAATTTCAACCACATCCAGTTGCCCATTTTGAACTAAATGTCGCATGGATCATAATTTCAACCACATCCAGTTGCCCATTTTGAACTAAATGTCGCGATGATGTCCATCAAAAAAATCCTTGATTCAGTTTTGAGTCATGCAATCGTGAACATTTGTTAAATTTTGGTTGAGCTTGAAGGGCTTTGCCAACTCACCCTATTTTTGGTGACTCAGGAATGTGAGAAAGGTGTGGTGGATCATGACACGAAAGAGTGATTTGCAGGGCGGTAAGATATGAAGTGTTGTAACAATATTTTGCCCATGGAATCCATGCTACCCAAGCCTTATTTTGTCACTTGTGAAAGATCGCAAATGCATCTCAATTGTTCTGTTGACAACCTCATTTTAACCATCGGACCGGGAATGTATCTGAGGAAAACGAGGTGAGTTCCATTGAGGCGAAAGAATTTTTGTCAGAAGCGACTGGTAAAAACCTTGTCTTGATCTGACACATGGAAACAAATTTGCTCAAGAAATACGTATGCGGCACTGATTATTGTAGTGACATCGGAATGACGTGGCACGTGGGCACTTTAGAGAAACGTTCCACAACCACCATGAGAATAGTTCTCTTTGGAGTTGGTTAACCAATTAATTGAATCCATAGAGATGTTGATCCATACTTGCGTTGGAACTAGAAAAGGTTGAAGTAAGCCAGCATGGTGAAGATATTCCCCTTTGTTTGGTTGACAAGTAGAGCAGTTTGGGATGTAGGTCTGAAACTTCCGTCTGAGTCCCTTTCAGAAGAAGTTGGCACGAACACATTCAAGAATTTTATGGACTCCATCGTGTGTTTATGTATTGTTGCTAGTATGGTTAGTGCTATAGGGGAAGTTGGGAGGAGACTGTCACGAATTGACTATAAAATAATGAAATAAACTCAATTAAAGAAGAATGATTGATACAAAATAACACATGCTCATTGTCCCAACTCTTGATATAAGGAACCCTCTAAAAGTCTCTCTGAAAAGTGCCAGAGGGGAAGTTGGGAGAAGACAGTTACACAGCGGCTATCAAAGAAAGGAATAGATTCAATTAAAGAAGAATAAATGATACAAAATTACAAGGCATGTTTGTTATCCTGACTCTTGATCATAGGATCCCTCTAAGAGCCTCTCTCCAAAGAGACCCAAACAAGACTAATATCCAAGATAAGATTACTCTCAAACTAGGGGCTCCTTATACAGATGGAGACTAGCTACAAGACAACTTACACTAAAAGACCATATAATTAATTACGAATATGATTTTATCTGTAGAAGGTAATCGTGTCTTTGAGAGCACTCTCGTGAAGCGAGGTTGATCATCTGTGCTTGTCACTTGTCCATCGATGCGTATATGTATCAATACACTCATTCTAAAAATTAAACTTGTCCCCAAAATCGAGCGAGGGGGAGCAAACTTGAAGGCCTCTATTGCAGTGGGAGCACATCGGGTGGTCAATGCTTCGGCCGGAATCGTGACAAAATGCAGAACAATAGATAAAACATGTAAGGATCTTTAATAATTATGGCGGCCCAAAAAATAGTAGAGTAACATTAGACAGTGTCGTTGACCTGGTTGTGGCAGGGGATAAGGAGGAGAAACGATGTCGCAACGAGTGGACAGGCACATTGGAACTACTACCTGGATGGGCGAGGATGTCGTGGTGGAGCATCTTGTGGAAGGCATGGGAAGGACACAACAGAAAGCAATCATGCTAGGAAGCATCGACGCATGGCGGGATATGTGGGAAGGTTGGTGAAGGTGGCGTCGGAGGTGAAGACGGATGTTGAAACCAGAGAACTGGTCTCGACGTTCGAAAGGGAGATGCAGCTAACCCTTACTTGACCCGAGCTAGAACACTTGACCAGTCACTAAGAACCGAAGAACCTTGCCCTTGAAGAACACCTAAGTCCGCAAACGGACCTCTTAAGCTATAGCGTGGAGGTCCCGCCACACACCCGGAAGCTCACAAGGAACTTCCCCTCCCAAGCCAATGCTGAGCCTGGGCACCTTGGAGGGCACTAAAGATCACCTCACCGTCCACCTTCACTGACAAGGGGGGGAGGGGGTAGTGCTTGCTCACAATACTCACGCGAGGGAGGGGGTACCAACATCCCTTCACAAGGTGCCCACGGGGGTCTATTTATAGACTTCCCAAAATTGGGCTGCGGATAGCCAAAATTCTGCTATCCGCAACTCAACCACGAACCTGGATGATCGAAACGAGAGGGGGGCGAGTGGAGGATGAGACGTCCACTCCCCCCCCCCCCTGTCAGGGGTCGGATGGGTGGACCAAGGTCCACCACATGAACTGGGCGAGTGGACCTTATGGTCCACTCAACCTACTGGGCGAGTGGACCATTGGGCCACTCGCCCAGCTGCCCGGGCGAGTGGACCTATGGTCCACCCGCCCCGGGCGAGTGGACCACAGGTCCACTCGCCTGCAGGCTTGGGGGCGAGTGGACCTCGGGTTCACTCGCTCCCCGCCTTGGGCGAGTGGACCCAAGGTCCACTCGCCCTCCCCACTCGGGCGAGTGGACCGGTGGTCCACTCGCCCGGGGCCTTGGGCGAGTGGACCGAAGGTCCGCTCGCCCAAGAAAGCTTGCCCCCTCCCCGGGCCTTCTCTTTTTGATCTTTGACGACCTTCGATGATTCGGTTTGTTGCGTCATGGTCACCCTTTCTACCACGACCTCATCCGCGTCTGGTCACACCGACTCGAAAAATATGAGGGTCGTACAACGGAATTAGGAAGCGGGGAGAGGGTCGGTCGTGGGTGGCGGAATTGCGGGCATTAGTGACTGGATGTCGGAGCTGTCATTCGTTGTAAGAGGGGATTTCGACAGCAAGTCATGGGCGTGCGAGAGCACTAGTGAGGGCGTAAGAACTTAGAGCAATGGAGGCGGTCCACGGATAAGTGTTTTAGCTCGTGAGATTTGTCGTGGGTATTAATGGAATCAAGGGAGGGAGAGAGGAGTTTGCTCGACTATGAGAGCAAATGGAAGAACGAAACCAGGTTTGGTGAGAGTCAGCAACTAAGCCATCAACTTCTTATCGTTTCCGATCAAAGGTGGTTGTGTCGGAACCGAGATTGGAACAAGTAGGGGAGCTCATGGCTGGTCCTAACGTCACTTTGTCTGCGCATAACATCGCAGCGTAGGATCAGAGGATATCTACGTAGATTTGGTGGATTTATGCGTGAGTGGTGGCCATCTTGTGTGGGGATTCCTGTAGGGAAAGAGAGAGAGAGAGAGGGAGAGAGAGATACATCATGAGAGGAAATGGGTGTTGTGAGATGGTTGGATCCCTACAACCGAAAGAGCGGCAAGTGGACAGCGATAGATCGACCAATTGTCACGGAGCAGCTATCGAAGAATGAAATAGACATAATTAAAGACGAATGATGGATACAAACTAACTAAACATGCTTGTTATCCCAACTCTTGAGGGTAGGATCCCTCTAAGAGCATCCCTCTCTGAAGAGGGTCAAACAATACTAATATCCAAGATAATATGACTCTCAAACTAGGGGCTCTTTAAAAGATGACGATTCACTACAAGACATCATGCACTAAAAGTCGAAAATACAATTTTATCCTTAGAAGGTAATCACGTCTTTGAGGGCATTCTTGTGAAATGAGACCAATCGTAAGTGCATGTTTGTCCTTTATTATAAATCAGGTCCTCAATGCAACGCCACCATGATGAAGTCTCGAATTGTTGAACAAGTATTTGTAGGGTGGATAGAATAGAACACCCATCATTCTCTTCCAAAATGGCCTCAAACAAGGCAACAAGATATCTAGAGATACCCCCGGTTCTTCATCTCATCACGATAAGGCATCTGTTGCTTTGTTTGATGAGTTTGTCATGTATTCCATTATAAAATGGAATATTTACTGACCCAACGTTGTCGGGGCTAGAGTAGTTTTTGTTCCAACAAGAGCTTCAAGCTAAAATGGTCTGTCTATATTAAATTTTGTCTTCCCCGTAGATAGGGTTACGAGTGTTTGACTAACCAGATTAACTATTGTTAATAGGCAAATAATGTTTGGTGATGCTCCGCGATCTTCTAGTTGAAAAAATGGTTGGAAAGCCCTCTTGGCATAAAACTGCTCCAATCTTTATTGCAAGACGTGCCACCTTCCACTTGAAAATCTAGAAAGAAATATGGAATACTTAGATTCCGAGAGGGTGATCTTTAGTTATGTAAAGACCTTGATACTTGCCTACGTTCACTGAAAGGAGCACCACTTGAGAAGGTTACTCAAGGGAACGATGATGGCGCCACTTTCTCTGATATCCAGGCAGGCCCAAAAAATCGTGCATGGCCCTCAGGGTGCATGGTTCTGGCCAATGCACCACGACACTAATTTTACTAGGAACGGGCACCATGTCACTGATTTTACTAGGAACGAGCACCACGACACTGATTTTAATAGGAACGGGGGCACTATCCCTATGAACTATGTGGCCAGGGTATGTGATTCTGTTTGCTCTGAAGGTGCACTTTTCCCTTATCCGGAAGAGATGATGTTCCCATCAATTGCAAAATAGTGTAAACATGATGAAAATGCTTCGCTTATGTTATGTTGTAAATGAGTTTATCATCAAAAAAAACATAATAAAATTTCAAAGATGGGACTAGATAGCTTGTTCATTAGAATTTGGAATGTGAATGGAGCATTAGTCAAGCCGAAGGGCAGACAAGAAAATTGAAATAGTCAATGTGTATGTTAAGATCGTCTTCTCAATGTCTCTTGGGTCCATTCTGAACTGATGATAGCTCGATCAGAAATTCAACTTAGTAAAGAAGTGTACTTCATGAAGCTCATCCAATAGTACATTCACCACTCGAATAAGAAATATATCATTGACTGTCATTGCATTCAATTCTCTGTAATCAACAAAAAAATGTCATGACTCATCCTTCTTTACCAACAATGCAGTAGAGAAGATAGAAGATGGAATGCGTCGAAAAATGTCTTGCAGCAATTTGTGCTAGCATTACTGGGTGTATCTCATTCTTCTGAAGGAAATGATAGTGTCAGAATGCTACTAGTGGTGTACTCTACATAAAGCAAATGTGATGGTCCAGTTATTGAGGTAGGGGTAAATCCTTGAATTCACGAAAAACATCGAACAAACCAATTAAAAAATAATCTATGAGACCTTTAAGGGGTGCTCAATCTTGAAGTGAATGTACTCTTAGAATAGCACCATAAAATTATCCCTGACATTTTAGTGTTTTTCAGCTAACTAAAAAATTAAATAGTGAGAGAGGTGAAATCTTATGTGAATGGCTTCGTGAGCTAAGCCACTTGACCACCAAAACAATGTCAAAGCAAAGGTTGTCAGGATCGAAATCCTAGGTGACATCGTTTCGATGTTGGATCGGATTGGATCGTAGGATCGGATCGAGGATCACAAGATCCTACAATATTCATGAATTAAGACTAAAAATATAAAATTGAACTTTGTATCATCCAATTGCGTGCTCAATAGTCCTGTCCAAAAAGCCCGGCGGGCCCGGGCCTAGACCGGGCCTACCGGGCCCGGGCTTTTTTCCAACCGGGCCTAGCCTTAACCGGGCCGGGCCGGGCTCGGGCTTTCCCTCCAAATGGGGGGCTACCAAGGCCCCCAGGGCCGGGCCAGGCCGGGGCCGGCCTTATGGCCAAACCGGGCTTTTCAAGATCCCGGTAAACCGGGCTTTGCCCGGCCCAGCCCGGGCACCGGGCCGAGCACCGGGACGGGCATTTTCCTAATATGGGGGCCCAGTTAGGCCCCCTAAGCCCGGCCCGGGCCCGGGCCTCGGCGGGCTTTTTCCGGGCCGGGCCCGGTTTTTTTGAACAAGTCTAGTGCTCAACTAATAAAAAAATCATTAATTGAACAGTATGTGAATAATTATATCAAAAAATATTTGAAAAACTAAATCAGTTGGATTGCTTGATTGCGTATGCTGGAAGCAGGAAGCCCGGATTGCTCGTATGCTGGATTTCTAGCCGCTAGATTGTCCGTACCTTAGAAAAGAAAAGAAAACGTCGGCTTGGAAACAAGAAGCCACTGGATTGCTAACCCCTGGATTGCTCATACACCGAAATGGAAGATAAGACGCCGTCACCACCTGAAATGGAACTAGGTAAGGAAGGCATTGTCTGGGTTGGAAGCTATCGAAGCCGCACCCTTGGCCTCCATTTGCAGTCGACACTTGAGATAGGGTAAAGCAATAAGATATGATTTTGTGATGGGGTATGGGGGTCGGGATTAGGATTGGGATATGGTTAAGCGATGGGGTATGGGTGTTGGACCGGTTGAATGGGGTCGAGATAGGGTTAGACATGTTTCTAGTTCCCTTTGGTTGGACCGGTAGAATCGGGTCGGGATCACGATCCTAGCAATCCTACGATCTGGATCGTGATCCCAGCTGTAGAGGTGCCGATTTAGATCCTGGGTAAGATCCGGATCGATTTACAAAATCTGAATCGTAGGATCATAAGATCCTACGATCCGGATCACGATCCTGATAACCATGGTCAAAGCCCTCCAGTGGGTTAAAATACAAATCCATAGAAAAATAAACATTTAGTACTTGTAGTTGTAATCCACAGATGTCTAGACTGTAAACTTCTCCCTCATTGGCCATCATGATCTGCATATCCATCTTGGTGTGAAAAGGTAAGTCTAGTTGTTTGGCCTCTCTGACATTAATAAAAATGTGTATTGTCTAAGAGAATGAGGCCCAGCACAGGTTGATCATAGATAAAAGCATGGAGTTTCATGGTGTGGGAGTTCCAAACTCCAGTCTGGCATGGAGTGAGATCTCATTATCAATTTGTTCTTTGTCGTTCATCTTTCCAAACTCATCTAATTCCAACTAGAAGAGATTCTTCTAACAATACCCAGGGCATAAGGATCATCGCAACTGAAAAATAATCCAATTACATGATAGTCTGATATATCCTCGTGAAATAGTTGTTTAATGAAGGAGGATATGGTTGTTCTATCTTGAGGTCCTCCAATGGTGGTTTGTAGTGAGCCCTTATTGGTACATAGCTTTGGTATTCAGTCCGAGTCTTCGTGAGTCGACAATGTAATCCATTGGTGCTTGGCATGCAATCACAAAGTCAATTCTAAGTCGATCTTGGAGTCCTGTCTTGAAGATGGGAATTCGAACGGACAATAATGGATCGAGCATTTGTAATTTTTCAAGGTACAATTGTGCTTCATCGATATCAGTTCGCCTAGGGAATAGCTTCGCATAAGAGAGTTGAAGCGCATGTTGTAAAATTGTTCGAAGTCCTAACATGTCATTTGAAGGTGTTCCCTTCCAGTTCGACATGCCAAAGTAGTATTGATCACATTAAATGATAATTGGTGATGAAGATCCATTAATACCAAGAAGTCCCCTGATTGATAAAGATTGTTCACACCACGTGATTCACTCCAAGGGATTGTCTATCCCTTCAGCAAGTGGAATTCAAATTTTGCATTACACTTGTTAGTACCTTCTTGGCGAGTCGCTATATAATTTGTTCGGCTCGTAGGAAATTGTCCACTACACCGGATTTTGTTTGCAGGACCATGGGAAATCCCGGTGTGTCATCTTGTCACAGTTATTGTTACAGAAAGATTCTCATTTGGCCATGATTGTTTCTCGTCTGGTTGGTACCACACGGTTGCAATCCGGTTGCAATGTGGGTGCCCACTGGAGGTTTGAATGGTGTTGAGATGTGATATGGGTGTTGCAATGCGGCTGATATTGGTGTGAACAGTGTTGTAGGCAAATTGATTTGTGGCAGCGGTGAGGCCTGTTGGTTCTCACTACCACTAGATCGGCGATGATCTTGTGCAACATTTTGAGAAGATCTGCGGTGTTGTTAATCGTGTCCTTCATGGCGGCGAATGGCTCTGATACCAAGTTATTATGCTCACTAGTTCATGATCTTGTTACCCACTTTTGGAGAGTTGAGTAGACGGAGATAGGTCTAGATTTTTCCTCCTTTACTTCATTGAGGATTTTCCATTCTCACTGGCACTATGATGGGGAGCAGCCCGACCGACCCGTTCGGGTCTACTCACGACGACCTCGGGCACAGTGACAATCGGGACCGTTCATCTTAAGTGGATCGCCGATCGCAGCATTAGTTATTCTTTTCGGGTTTTTTTATTCGAGTTTTATTTTTATTTATTTTGAAGTCGAAACAATCGGCCATTCATAGTCGTCCATTGTTCCCTTGGTCAATTCAGTGTCGAAGCCGACCCCGAGTGCGAAGCCTGGGATTACCCACTCCTCCCCTTGGTCGGCCATAGCAGCTCCTCCTCCATTCCCCTTGGCTGACCACCCTCTCCCCCCATTCCAGCCCCTCCAACTAGCAGTCGGCCACCCTCCCTCCTCCATTCCCCTTTGCCGACCACCCCCCCACCACCACCACCACCACCACCCTTCTTGTTGTGGAACAACTTCCCTAACACCCTCCCACTATAACTCCAAAACAACCCCTTAAAATTCATCTTCGGCGATCACCGGAAGACTTTTTCGGCCTCCCACTACCACCTCCACCATTTCCATCAAGTTTCCACCATTTTTAGTTTTCCGACGATCGCTGGAAAATATCTCCGGCGACCACCACTACCTCCGGCCACCAACAGCCATCACCAGCCGGCAAGCACCTCCACCACTCCATAACTACCTCCTAACTCCCTCCACTACCACACTATCCCACCTCCTAAATTTTAGACCTCATTCCTAAAATTACTCCCACCCCCATTTACCACTACCCATAACTTCCTCTCCACTCCCTGCATAACAGCCGGACCCCTCCCCATTATTCCACTCCCCAACCTCATGTGGAACCACTCACCATCTCCCCTCAAAACCGCCCCCATCCCCCACCCCCCCACCCACCCCTAACTCCTAACCTCTCACCTCCATTCCCATCCCAGCCAGCCTCCACCTACAGCCGCATATCTGGACAGCCACCAATTCCCCCCTAAGTTGCTTTCCAGGCCAACCTCCCATCTCCCTTCCCTCCCAGCCAGCCTCCACCTACAGCAGCATATCTGGACAGCTACCTGCAGCCACCGATTCCCCCCAAAGTTGCTGTCCAGTCCAACCATCCATCTCCCTTCCCCTCCCAGCCGGCCACCACATACAGCAGCACCTCTGGACAGCCACATGCAGCCTCCAATCTCCTCACTTGCTGTCCCGAACCTGTACCTGAATTCCAGCACCCTCCCCTGCACCCTGGAAGCCTCCACCCATCTTCCAGCTCACTGTCAAGCCCCTCCCTGCACCCGGAATCTGAATTCCAGTCCATTCCAGCCGCTGAAAGCCCTGCAACGTTATTTGGAACCCGGAGTCCAGACCCGGGTGGCTCTCCCGGCTATTCCGCAGCCTTCCGAAGATATCTCCGGCCCACCCTCTCCCTTATTGTGCAAGTTCAAGGTGTATTCGTTATTTATTTTAGCGTTGTGTCTTGTGTTTGATCTCTACTTGAAGAGATATTGGTTTGTAAATCTTGTTTCCGTTACTTACGTCTTTGTATTTTCCCATAAACTTAGTTTTTGATTTACGAGCACTCTTACATTTATACAACTACACATGTCTCTTTGTTCGTAAGCTTTAACTACTATGGCGTATTTTATTTTGATTTATAAAACAAATTATTATTGTAAATTAAAATCGCCGGATTCATGTTGTTGCATGTAGTGATCACCTACATTATCTCAGTCATATAGGACCGTCTTGCGTCACACTAGGTCGGCGATGATCTTGTGCATCAATTTGAGAAGATCTGTGGCGTTGTTAGTATTGCTGTCCATGCCAACGGATGGCTCTTATACCAAGTTATTAGGATCTCTAGTTCAAGATCTTGTTACTCACTTTTGGAGAGTCGGATCAACGGAGATAGGTCAAGATTTCTACTCTAGTTCCTCGAAGATTTCGTATAATGTGAATAGTAAGGAACATTGATGCAACATCCAAAGTGGGAGCTAAAAATAGATACTGAGAGCTCACCGGAGCTAGTAGGAGCTCAACGGAGCTAGTGGGAGCTCAATAGAGGAGGGGAGAATCGAACCCTACCTATGAAGAGAACTAGAGAGAGAGGCCAAGAGATTAGAGCAAATACTTCTTTGTTATTTTTGTCCTGCCCTCAGATTAATGCCTGATCAAAAATAAAATAGGTCCCACCACACTAACTGTTACATCAAAATACATAATACTCATTACAAATTCTATCAAGCTCCTAATATAATCTGAGGGCTACGTAACAAAATATTTTTAACCAATTAAGGACCTGATGGGTCCCTATTGGGCTCTCGATAGGGGAAAATAGCTAACCTCAAAAATTAGAGAGACCTATGGCCCGATATGTCCATTTGCTTCCTGATGGGGTTAGAGGTGATGTCATATTTCTTCTTCTTCTTGAAGGTCTTCCCCCAAAACACATAAGCACCCCTAGAACATCCTTCGTTATTATATAACTTCATCGTATGCTATCTCCAGGATCTTCCTTCATCACCAGAACGCACTCCACTTCTCTAGAGATTTAATGTGCAAAACTGTAATCATCATCACAAAGGACTCACTCCACTTCTCTGGAGTTTAATGTGCAAAACCGTCACGGACGTGCCATGAACTTGTAGTCCGTGATATTCTCCTCCAACCAATATGTGAAGCCCTCTTCTCAGTGATGTAGTTTCAAGCGTCAACCTTATTCAATGCTTCCTTGGACTAAAGATTATGTGAAATGTGTCACGGATCTGTCATGAGCTCGCATTCCGTGACAATTACATGTTAGAGCACTCGCATTCTCAAGGTCTGTATGGAGCAAAGAAATAGTATGTATACTAAAACATCATCCATGAAGCTAGGAGCATAAGCACAAGACACTGAATGTAACCATAAAATGAGTATCTGAAAACTCACACTGAAGACATTAGTAGGAGACATAGGTTGCCAACAAAGTTATTTTGGAGCAGTATAGAGATGAGTACCAGCAATGGCTAGGGGGTATTGCCAATGGAAGAAAAAACTAAGGATGTATATGCATGATCCCCTGGGAGAATGGAAAATACTTGAATAATTATGTAAGGTTCAAAAAAGTGTCAGTGACATCATTTTGTACGATAGGAGGCCTGGTAGAGTGATAGCAGACATCATTTGCATGTTTGGAAGCAACATCACAAACGGAATGTAACGACCCCTTCCCGGTAATGGAACACGGCCGAGGGGGTCGTTATGCCCAGAGCAGTTGTCATATGGTAGTGTTAGCTAAAGCGCTAGCCTCCACTGTATGACACTTTCTCTGTAAGGCGAATTATCATTACATCACAGCAATATCAATTTATAATAGAAGATAATAGACAAAGATGAAGTCTGAATCACATTTTTCATAAATATCAAAGGTTTGGATTACAGCGGAAGACTAGGGCTAAGACTTGCCCATACAACTAATACTAAAGCATGCCCTTAAAACAAAGTAAGGGGCATGAAAGAGAAGCAAGAACTCTCATCTCTTGATACTTCCTCTACCTCGGGGGTCTGGTACAGGGTCCATGGCTGTGGGCATCTCCATCTGCATCTCATGGATCTCTAGTTGGGGCTAGTACTGCGGGAACTGTTGGGGCTGGGGCTCCTAGAGGGGGTTGTCATAAACCGTTAGTCAATTTGACTAAGTAGATTCCTTTCCTTTCTACAGGTACATCCTAAAGCATTGGGTAGAGGGAGGGCAATGTGCACAAGCTGTAGTGTGGAAAAACCAAGTGACGAGAGAGAGAGAGTTAATGCTATGAAGCAGGTAGTAAAGGGAAACATAAATGACTCGGCTTATAAGAATTCCATACATCCTTATAGCTTAAGGGGCTTTTTCTGACATAAGTAATAAATCTAGCAGGTGATTTGATAAAATATATAGTACGAATATGTAACAGTTATGGTACAGAAATAACTTAACTTATATGAATATTCATACAAACTTATAAGTTAAGGTTCTTAAAATTCTCTTATCTTACAAGAATATCCATACAAACTTGTAGCATAAGGGTTTGAAATTATCTTATCTTACAAGAATGCTCATACAAACTTGTATTATAAGGGTTTAAAAATGCAAGGTATGCTAAAGCAAGATGATATGATGAACTATTAGCTTTACATGTCTAAGTCCTACTCAGTCCACTTGTTAAGTTGGTAGCTAACCACATGGGCCTTATCACTGTGGCGGGTGATAACAGCGGATCGGACATCTCCGTTTCTAGGTAGGTGACACACAACCATCCTAGGCCTTAATGTATAGTACGGGTTCATACTTGCACTACTATCTGAGGTCTTCCTAACAGCAGAGAGCGGATACAAACTCTAGGGATTTACCCATCGGGATTATATCCACTTAAATGTATAAATCATAAAGTAATCAATAAGTCCAAACATCTTCAAATTTGAACTCAAGGTCAACCATAATATTATAAGTGTACCATAAAAATTTGGGAATATGTTTAAGATCAAAAAATTTCACTAAGACACTAGTGTGACAAATTGAATAATCAAACTATACACTTAAATGTATAAATCATAGAATGATCAATTTAAGTCCAAACATCTTCAAAATTGAACCCAAGGGCAACCATGATATTATAAGTATACCATAAAAATTTAAAAATTTGTTTAAGTCAAAACATTTCACTAAGACACTAGTGTGACAAATTGAATAATCAAACTATACACTTTAAATGTATAAATCATAGAATGATCAATTTAAGTCCAAACATCTTCAAAATTGAACCCAAGGTCAACCATGATATTATAAGTGTACCATAAGAATTTGGGAATTTATTGAAGGGTTTAAGGTTCATTTATTTCAATTATATGAAAGTGTGACACATTGATGTATTTTATTTTAAACTATAGTAAAATATGTCCCAAAAATTACAAGCCTTTGCATATAGTTTAATAACCTCATAAGGAGCTTATATACCAATTTTCAAGTTCACATTATGTCAAATGGCTAAAAAACATGCACAAAACTTAAAAAACATGCCCAAAAATGTGTCACCCCATTTTGGAAAGGTCTTTCCAATGGCTACAACATTCATGTTGAGCCCAAGGATTGGATCTGGATGGATCATGCCCAAAAATGGGAAACAAACACAATATACAAAAACAACATTGTTTAGAAGACAGCAAAGTAAAAATGGAACATAGAGAGCTACACTCAACCCCTGGTGTTGTGCCACATCATTTTGGAAATTTATTTTCAAGGGCTACAACATTCATGTTGAGCCCATGAGTTGATTCTGAATGGATCGGGCCTAGAAATAGGAAACAAACACAATATACAAAAACAACATTGTTTAGGAGATAGCAAAGTGAAAATGAAATAAAGAGAGCTACACTCAACCACTGGTGTTGTGCCACATCATTTTGGAAAGGTACTTCGAAGGGCTACAACATTCATGTTGAGCCCCAGGGTTGAATTTGAATGGATCATGCCCAAAAATGGAAAACAAACACAATATACAAAAACAGCATTGTTTAGGAGACAGCAAAGTAAAAATGGAATATAGAGAGCTACACTCAACCCCTGGTGTTGTGCCACATCATTTTGGAAAGGTATTTCCAAGGGCTAAAACATTCATGTTGAGCCCAAGGGTTGGATTCAGATGGATCATGCCCAAAAATAACATAAGGGGAAGGGGAAGATATCTCACCTTTAGAGGCCAATTCCCTCTAGCTTTTGTTTGGATTGCCAAGGACGTGGAGGAGCTGATTGGACATGGCTTCTTAGGATTCCTGAGGCTCTTCCATAAGTTTCTCTAATTGTAATTATTTCTCTAATTGTAATTATTTCTTGGGAGATGAGTGAGTAATCTAAGGGGCAAGGGGGCTTTTATAGCTTGAGGAGGAATAGGAGATGTCACCTTCCTCCCACCTTCCTAGGTAGCTTCTTGGTTCCACTAGCTTACTCTTACCCTGTTACTTCAGAGCAAAGTAAACACCATCCTAAGATGGTATGAAGCAATGTGTCTCCATGGTTCATCTAGATGTCTTGTCATTTTGGGTAAATTTCTCCCTTAAGTGAGTTTTGCCATTTTGAGAAAATTTTCTTTTAAGGGAATGTTTAGATCTTTGACTTGGTTTAATTAGGCTAATCATGGTCATCTTATTTTGATCATGGGTTAAGGATTTTGTAGAGAATATAAATGTGTTTAGGATTTAATTTGGGGGCTTTGGGGTTAGTGTGGGGTTGAGGTATTTTCAAAAGTGGGTTTATGCCTTAATTAAACCATGGTTTGACCATGCTTAATTTGGGTCGACTTTTAGTTGACCAAGGTCAACCTTTTGGGGGTTTGTCTAGCCTTGGTCATAGGTCAAGTTGGTGGCTAGCTCAATTGGCAAAGAAGGGGTTTAATTGGGTTGATTAAGTCATTTTTGCTAAATGCACATCATGCACTTTTTAAGAGTTCTACCTTGTCTTCAAGGTGGTGTAGTGCATCAATTGGGGTGTCAATTGGTGGGTAGGTTACCTTGGGTCATGATGAAGGAGATGGTGAACTAAATTGGCCAAGGGTGGTGTAATTGAGGTGATTTAGTCAAATTTGGCTAAGTAAACACCTTAACCTCCTAAGGGTTCCACCTTGTTCTAAAGGTGAGGTAGTGCATTAATTGGGGTGCCATTTGGTGTTTTGACCTACTTAGGTCATGAGGGAGGGTATGGTGGGTTCAATTGGTTAGGGGTGGGGTTCATGGGACTTGAATTGGTTAACTTGTCTAAGTGCACCATTTTTCCCTTTAAGGGCTCCACCTTGTCTCCACGGTGAGATGGTGCACCAATTGGGGTGTCAATACTTCTAGGGTCCCTATTTAAAGTTGGGATGTTACAAATCAAATAAACAAAAGAATAATTCGTCCCCGAAATTGAAGTTAAGCTCATGGGTATTCGAAAGTATATAAAAGGACTTAAGGCATAAGGTAGTGCAAGGAGGTTTTAAGTCGTACTTGAAAGGAGTAACTCTGGATGTTTAAGTTGCATTAAGTCCCGAGGCTCTTAACTGAATTCCTCTTGTCCATGATTAGACCATTGGACTTTCGCCAAAGGAACCTTCCTTTTTTGTAGCGTACGAGTATCTGAGTCTACTACTTGTATTGACACGAGATGAACCGATCTATCCGAAGCTATTGTTCCCGATGGGGAAGAATAGCGTTTACCGATCTGGGTGAAGTAGAGCTTGTCGAAGTGAAGAGACATGAAATTCGTCGTGTAAGTTAGCAATATCTGGGGTTGCTCTAATTGTAAGCCAAATATCTGATTCACTCTAAAGACTGTATACGGCCCTATATATCGAGGAATGAGTTTTCGATAACTCTGAGTACGAGAAAAACTGCATACCGTTTTAATCTTCAAGAATACCGGGTCTCCAACTCAGAATTCGACCATCCGGTGTTTGTGATCATAATACTTGTCATGGTGAGGTATACTCTATTCTAACTCTACTAAAAGTTGACACAAGATATCGACTTCCTTGAAGAAACTCACAATTACTGAACCGTGCAAACATGTTGTGTGCGCTTAGCTTCTCTACGACTATGTTTTTAACAATTTTCATATGATCATCTTTGAACTTAAACTAGATTATCATTTAATAAGGTGATTACAAAGATGTTTAGGTATGGTTTGAAGACTCAGTTCATCAGTGATATGATTGCAAAGGGGCATTGGTATGACAAAACCAGCATTATTGTGAATTTTATACAGTGTTTTGGAAGGTATCTTCATTAGTTGTAAGAGTTTGCCCAAGTTTTGAATGATGGAAAGGGATAACTCGGGGGAAAAAGGAGGCAAACTAGTGTTTGGTTCAACATCCATCGGGATCTATAGGTAAAAAGAATGTGTTGCATAATGGTGATTGGGAAAAAGAGAGTTTATTTATGTATTATGAATGTCATTCCGCACTTGGGCTCACCAACTTCCGCTGCGCCAGTTCGTCCTCGAACTGGCAAAGGAAGTCGAGTTCGTTAGTGGGGAAAGTTGGACTTCAATATAGAAGGATCGTGTTTTATTCTGATACCATTTGTAACGACCACTCCCCGGTAATTGAACACGGCTGAGGAGATCGTTATGCCCAGAGCAGTTTCAATACGGTAGTGTTAGCTAAAACGCTAACCTCCATTGTATGACACTTGCTCTGTAAGGCGGTTTATCATTACATCACAGTAATAGCAATCTACAATAGAAGATAATAGATAAAGATGAAGTCAAAATCACATTTTTCATAAATATCAAAGGTTTGGATTACAGCGGAAGACTAGGGCTAAGACTTGCCCTAACAACTAATACTAAAGCATGCCCTTAAAACAAAGTAAGGGCATGGAAGAGAAGCAAGAACACTCATCTCTTAGTACTTCCTCTACCTCGGGGGTCTGGGACAGGGTTCATGGTTGCGGGCATCTCCATCTGCATCTCATGGATCTCCAGTTCGGGTTGGTACTGCGGGAACTGCTGCGGTTGGGGCTCCTAGAGGGGGTTGTCACAAATCGTTAGTCAATTTGACTAAGTGGATTCCTTTTCTTTTCCCCAGGTGCATCCTAAAGCATTGGATAGAGGGAGGGTAGTGTGCACAAGCGGTAGTGTGGATAAACCAAGTGACGAGAGAGAGAGAGAGAGAGAGTTTATGCTATGAAGCAGGTAGTGAAGGGAAAGATAAATGACTCAGCTTATAAAAATGCACATACATCCTTATTACTTGAGGGTCTTGTTCTGACATAAGTAATAAATCTAGCATGTGATTTGATAAAATATACAGTACGAATATGTAACAGTTATGGTACATAAATAACTTAACTTATATGAATGCTCATACAAACTTATAAATTAAGGTTCTTAAAATTCTCTTATTTTACAAGAATGTCCATACAAACTTGTAGTATAAGGGTTTTGAAATTATGTTATCTTACAAGAATGTTCATACAAACTTGTAGTATAAGGGTTTAAAGATGCAAGGTATGCTAAAGTAAGATGATATGATGAAGTATTAGTTTTACATGGTTAAGTCCTACCAGTCCACTTATTAAGTTGTTATGTAACCACACGGGTCTTATCACCGTGGTGGATGTTAACAGTGGATCGGACATCTCCGCTTCTAGGTAGGTGACACACAACCATCTTATGCCTTAATGTACAGTACGGGTTCATACTTACACTACTATCCGAGGTCTCGCTAACAGCAGAGAGCGGATACAAACTCTGGGGATTTACCCACCGGAATTATATCCACAAGACAAATTGCCCCAGAAGAAAACAGGATCTAACACTCGAGTCCCTCCGACAGTGTGTTCTGTTTGATAGAGTGGTTAGACCCGCCACAGTTTTACAAAACTAAGAATTTCTTCAATGTCGTTCTCCACACCAAACTAAGCACCAGTCTCTACGACGCTTCGATCTAATATAGACTCGAGGGATCGTATGAAAGTAACACGGGAAAGACACTATATAACTTATTAGCCATATGTTGTGATCACTATTGTAGATGTCGGCCGACATGTCCGACATGTCGGCCGACATGTCCGATATGTCGGCCGACATGAAGGTTTTGAGAGTAAACCGCAACAAAATCGATATTTTGACGAGAAATTGCGTTTTGTAAAATATCGTGAGATATCGGCGATAGATCGCGCGAGTTATCGGCAACCGATATATCGTGGGCTATTTAAAATAAAAAAAACGCGAGATGTTACTGTTCTGGTAGCGTTAAAAGCAATTTGCGGGGAATGTATTCCCGACGCCTCATTTCAGTCTTCACTTCTATTTCTCCCTCCCGGTGCCCTGGCTGCGACGACGACTCTCTCCTCTTCTCTTTCGACGGTTCTTCCTCCTCCCTAGCGTCGAAGCCCTAGCTTCTTCTCTTACGACACACGCACACCGCACCGTGAGCATTCTCTGCCCTAGCTTCTTCTCCTACGACACAGCATCGTGAGCATTCTCTGCCCTAGCTTGCGCTTCTATATGGATTTTTGTGTAGCTTTTTTTTTGTTTCTTCTGACATTATTTTGATTTTTTCTGGCATTTTAGGGTTTGTTTGGCATTCTTCTCCTACGATCTGGTAGTGTCTTGCACTCTTGCGTCTTGCCCCTCTCTGATCTGGCTATTTTAGTGTCTATGATAGTCTGATATCACTAGCTGGCATTATTTTATCCTGGGCTGGCATTATTTCAGTCGCAACCCCAGCTTTTTTCTTGCATTTTTGCTGACATTTTGGATTGCTGCCTGGGATTAATCTATTGCCTTTACATTTCAGTTGTTTTATTGCCTTATATCATTTTTTCTGACATTTTGGATTGCTGCCTGGGATTATTTTTGCTGACATTTTGGGCTGGAGTTTTCTAGTTATTGTTGCTGCAACAAATGATGTAACCGTGATTCAAGAATATCATATATAAATTAAACAATATTTTGCAACATATGATGTATGCGATACGCCGGTGCTTCTTTGTGCGAGATATATGCATGATTGGTGATTGGTGAAATATGATTTTGCAACATATATATGAATGGTGATTGGTGAAATATGATTAATTGATTAATTAATAATTAATCATAAGTGAATGATGAATAGATGATTTTGAGTGGATTGATGAATTATGAACCGGTGAGGACATGACACGATGGTGCTTAGTTTTTTTGTGCTTATAAATCCGTGTCACTGATGTTGCAAAAATTGTATAATTTTTTGGGTTTTACGAACCAAATATTACTGATGTTGCAATTATTTTATTTGATCCTTTTGTTTGTTGTAGAATCATAGAATGAACTCCTCTCAGTCTTCTAGTCAATCCACCAATGCTTCAGTTTCTACCGGTAGAGATGCATTTTGGGCATTTGGGGAGAAAGTGGTTGCAACTGATACAAATAGAATTCGTTGCAATTACTGCAAGCAAGTCATAAATGGGGGCATAACAAGGTTCAAACATCATCTGGCGGGGATTAAGGGCAATGTAAAGTCATGCCCTCATGTTCCAACCGATGTCAGAGCAAAAGCCGAAGCAACCCTTGCAGCAGCACAAACTACTAAGTTGATGAAAAGTAGTAGGTTACAAAGTAGCTTGGATGAAGTCGTTGTTGGAGAGGATGCAGATCCCTATTGTTCACAAAGGAATTTGTTTGCATGTACTGGGAGTAAGGGTCCAATGGACCAATTTATTGAACCAGGAAAAAGTTCGCAAAGCACGATTGAGAGCATGTTTAAGAAGAAAGCAAGAGACGACGCAGCTCTATATATTGCTAGGTGGGCATACGAGATGGGCATTCCTTTCAATGCTCTATATAGCATATCCTTTCAACAAATGTTGCATGTTGTAGGTCAATGTGGCCCTGGGATGAAAGGACCAACTCCGTATGAAATGCGGGAGAAGTTCTTACAGATGGAAGTTCAACGGACCAAGGAAATGCTTAGCAGCTTTACTCAAACATGTAGGTTGCATGGGTGTAGTATTTTGACAGACGCGTGGACAGATCGTAAGGGCAGAAGTGTCATGAATATTGTTGTGCACACAGTTGCTGGAGTAGCCTTTTGGTTATCGAAGAATGTATCATCATCGACACATGATGGTAAGTTCATATATGAGTTTGTAGATGAGGCAATCAGTAGCCCGGATGGTCCAGGAGAAGCAAATATAGTACAGGTTGTGACGGATAATGCGTCCAACAATATGGCCGCATCACGATTGCTAGCTGTAAAGAGACCAAAGATATTTTGGACTTCTTGTTCCGCTCACACCATAAATCTTCTTCTCCAAGATATATCAAAGCTGAAGCAAATTAAGAGTGCAATCTCTATGGGCCGACACCTTACTGTTTTTATATATGCCCACACCATTGCTCTAGCTTTGTTCAGAGAGACGACGAAAGACATGAAGTCCCAGGATCTCGTTAGGGCTGGTGTGACAAGATTTGCTACCGCTTTTTTATCTTTGCAGAGCCTCCTGGATAAGAGAAGACAATTGAGGGAGATGTTCACATCCGCTGAATGGGAGACAACAAAGTTGTCAAGTACCGCACATGGAAAGCAAGTAATGTTTTCATCTAATATTTTTAACATTATTTTTTGCAATTACACAACAATATTTTAATATCTTTGCTTGTATGTAGGCCGCAACAATTGCATTGAGTGCCACATTTTGGCGTAATGTTGAGCTAGCACTCCTTATATTTACCCCATTGGTGAAAGTTTTAAGAAGAGCAGATGGAGATATACCGTCAATGGGGTGGTTGTATGGAGATATGAAGAAGGCCAAGGAGGAAGTTGCTCTAGCACTCGAAAATAAAGAAAACAAGTATCTTCCTATATGGAAGTTGATTGATAGCAGAGTAGATAACAAGATGAACAGCCCTTTACACTTAGCTGGATATTTTTTAAATCCTTTCTTCTATTACCCACATAAGGAGGAGGTGGAGGCCGATACTAGGTTCATGCATGGATTTCTTGATTGCCTGACAAGAATGTATGCAAATGACCCTGATATTCAAGATCAGATCACTAGTGAGCTTGATACATATCAGTTCGGGCAAGGACTATTTGGAAAAGATATTGCGAAGAGGCAATTGCTTGTCCCTTCTTTTAATCCAGGTAAGTAGTTAACTAGTTCAATTTCTAAGCTGCCAAAAGAATTGTGTATATTACTAAAAAAAATTATTTTTTATTAGTACACTGGTGGAAATTACATGGAGTTGAGACTCCGAGGTTGAGGGGGATGTCCATGAGGATTTTGAGCTTGACCACTAGTTCATCCGGATGCGAACGAAATTGGAGCACGTTCGAAATGGTAGTAGACTTGAGAGTGCATGCATCCAATTTATTTATGTATTAAAGAGATACTAATTAGTTTACATGTTTCAATTTGTAGATCCATTCGAAAAAGAGAAATAGACTTGAGAGCAAGCGATTAAATGATCTTGTCTTCGTGAAGTTTAATGCTATGCTCAAGTCTAAGCATGCTGATATCGCTCGAGATCCAATATCTGCAAAAGGTTTGGATGAAGGAAAGGTTGCAGAGTGGCTTGTATGTTCAAGTGAAGGTGATAATGATAATGAAGAGGAAGTCTTTCCTGGCGAAGGACTGACTTGGCAACAACTTGGAAACATTGTGGACACTGATTTGGGACCAAGAAGGAGCACCAGACCTTCTAAGCAACAATCACAAAACGAAAGTTTAAAGCGAAAGCGCATTGTAACACAGACATTGGAGAAAGATGATGAAGATGCGGGGCTATCGGATGAGGATATGCAAGTTCCACTGTTAGACACAGTTTTTGAAGATTATGAAACAGGAGGGGAGTTGTGAAATGCAAGTTTTTGCTAGAGAATAAAATTATAAATCTAAATATATGGGTGATACAATTATAATTTTTATTTTTATATGAGCCCACAGACATTATAATAGGGCTCAAGTATTATTAACTTTCTGTTAAAACTTTTAAGCTTACGATAATTTTTTATTTCACATAGACAATATATATATATATATATATATATTAGTCTATTAGATATATAGTATGATGTTGTTTACTTAGGTATCAAAAGTTGACAAAGTAATGTTTGGAAGCTTTCAAAGGTTGAAAAGGTAAACAAAAATGTCAATTTTCTTATTTCTTTCATTAGCATCTTGTTAACAATTTAACTTTGATTTGTTTTTTTATATTTTTAGGATAAGGAGAAGCAGTGAAAATGAAGGTACCTATTAGAAGACTTCATGTCATGGAACTAATAAAGGCAAGTTACTTTCTTCAATATTTAACATTTATTAATAGGCAAAATTGTGTTTATTGTCTTTAATACTTTATTAGTTCATTATAATTTTATTATTACATGTTCACTGTATAGTTCATAAACATACATTATGTGTATATAATATTAAATTTAAAAAAAATGTTCATATAGTATTAAATTTATTTAAATATTAAAATCCGACATTATAAAATATCCCCGATATATCCCCCGCAATCCGACATACGATATTTCAAACCCAAACCGATATGAACCCGACATCCGACATCCACAAGCTTGGTTGTGATATCAAATTTAAGTAGCCCATTGGTCAGGTAAGAGTAAGGTTGGTGGTCGCACTATGTACCGTTACACACCACCTTCCTTGCAGTGGATACTAACTCACCCCTAACCTCTTTCCTAGACACCAATCGGATGACTTAAAATGTGGGTCTCGCTGACATATGCTAAGATTAAAGCTAGTCTTTCCCCAAAATTAAAGTTATGGAAAAAAATGAGCTATCAATGATGAACAGTTTATTCCGATATACAAATAATAGCCGAGATACTCTTCTCAAACCTTAAATCAAAATTTAAGCATGATAAAATGTAAGAGCAACAATGAACTTTGAGCATTTATAATAAATGTCTAAGGTCAAGACACTTCATTAATATATGAGTGCGATAAGTAATTAATCAAGCTATACTCTTAACACGTATAATTTCATAAGATGGTCAATTTAAGCCCAAACATTTTCAACATTTAAATCAAGGTTAATCATGACATTATAAGTGTACCATAAAAATTTAGGAATATATTTAAGATCAAAACATTTCACTAAGACACTAGTGTGTGACAAATTGAATAATCAAACTATACACTTTAAATGTATAAATCATAGAATGATCCATTTAAATCCAAACATCTTCAAAATTGAACTCAATGTCAACCATGATATTATAAGTGTACCATAAAAATTTGGGAATATGTTTAAGATCAAAACATTTCACTAAGACACTAGTGTGACAAATTAAATAATCAAACTATACACTCAAATGTATAAATCAAAAAATGATCAATTTAAGTCCAAACATCTTCAAAATTGAACACAAGGTCAACCATGATATTATAAGTGTACCATAAAAATTTGGGAATATGTTTAAGATCAAAATATTTCACTGAAACACACAATAGTATGACAAATTGAATAATTAAACTATGCACTTAAATGTATAAATCATAAAATGATCAATTTAAGTCCAAACATCTTCAAAATTGAACCCAAGATCAACCATGATATTATAAGTGTACTATAAAATTTGGGAATATGTTTAAGATCAAAAAATTTCACTAAGACACTAGTGTGACAAATTGAATAATCAAACTATACACTTAAATGTATAAATCATAGAATGATCAAATTAAGTCCAAACATCTTCAAAATTGAACCCAAGGACAATCATGATATTATAAGTGTACCATAAAAATTTTGGAATATGTTTTAAGATCAAAACATTTCACTAAGACCAGTGGCGGACGCAAATATTCTTCTTAGTGTGCGCGATGTACAAAAATTTCTAAAAAAATAAAATGGAAATATAACAAAACTATGTCTACTTTATATTAATACTATACAATTGTTGATAATTTTTAACACTCATAATTTTTTTAATTAACCGTCATGATACTTTAAATAATTATTGATTCGCATCGCTTAGTTATTTAATTTTCACTATTTTTATAAATTAATAAAAATAATGAACTTTTAAGGCATATATAATTGGGTGGTAATTAAGATAATAAAATTTAAGAATAAATTTATTTATTATTCACCATAATATTTTATATATTTATTGTTTAACGATAGTCAATTATTCAATTTTCTCAGTTTTTATAAATTCACAAAATTTCAGCTTCTAAGGTATATATAAGTGTAAGTAAGTAAGATAATAAAATTTGAAAATATTAGTAAATTGAATTAAATCTAAGAAATGGAGAATAAATGTGTTATACATAAGAAATAAAATGGTAAATAAATATGTCGTGCTTAAGAAATAAAATAATAAATGAATATGGATGAATAGGAAATTAAAAGATAAAGAAAAGTGTCATACATAGGAATTGAACTCGTGACCACATAAAAAGATACCAAATACTCTACCAACTTACCTAACAGACATGTTAGCTATTATTCATCAGTATATATATTTGTTGTCAAACCAATACAAAAATATGCTTTCTACTATTGTAAATATTTTTTTATAAACCAGTGTGGGCGGCCGCCCAGATTGGGCCCAATGTGGGTCTGCACATGACTAAGACACTAGTGTGACAAATTGAATAATCAAACTATACACTTTAAATGTATAAATCATAGAATGATCACTTTAAGTCCAAACATCTTCAAAATTGAACCCAAGGTCAACCATGATATTATAAGTGTACCATACAAATTTGGGAATTTATTGAAGGGTTTAAGGTTCATTTATTTCAATTATATGAAAGTGTGACACATTGATGTATTTTATTTTAAACTACAGTAAAATGTACCAAAAATTATAAGCATTTGCATATAGCTTAATAACCTCATAAGGAGCTTATATACCAATTTTCAAGTTCAAATTGTGTCATATGGCTATAAAAAATACACAAAACTTAAAAGCCCCAATGGTTTATGTCGCATGATCTTTAAAAATTAATTCAGAGAGTTATACATCTCTTCAGAAAATGTGTCGCCATTTTGGAAAGGTCTTTCCAAGGGCTACAACATTCATGTTGAGCCCAAGGATTGGATCTGGATGGATCATGCCCAAAAATAGGAAACATACACAATATACAAAAACAACATTATTTAAAAGACGGTAAAGTAAAAAATGGAATATAGAGAACTACACTCAACCCCTGGTGTTGTGCCACATTATTTTGGAAAGGTATTTCCAAGAGCTACAATATTCATGTTGAGCCCAAGGGTTGAATCTGAATGGATCATGCCCAGAAATGGGAAACAAACATAATATACAAAAACAACATTGTTTAGGAGACAGCAAAGTAAAAAATGGAATATAGAGAGCTACACTCAACCCATGGTGTTGTGCCACATCATTTTGGAAAGGTATTTTCAAGGGCTACAACATTCATGTTGAGCCCAAGGGTTGAATCTGAATGGATCATGCCTAGAAATGAGAAACAAACATAATATACAAAAACAGCATTGTTTAGGAGACAGCAAAGTAAAAATGGAATATAGAGAGCTACACTCAACCCCTAGTGTTTTCCACATCAGTTTGGAAAGGTATTTTCAAGGGCTACAACATTCATGTTGAGCCCAAGGGTTGGATCCAGTGGATCATGCCCAAAAATAACATAAGGGGAAGGGGAAGATATCTAACCTTTAGAGGCCAATTCCCTCTAGCTTTGGTTTGGATTGTCAAGGAGGTGGAGGAGCTGATTTTGGATTTCTGAGGCTCTTCCATCAGTTTCTCTGATTGTAATTATTTCTTGAGAGATGGGTGAGTAATCTAGGGGGCTTTTATAGCTTGAGGAGGAATTGGAGATGTCACCTTCCTCCCACCTTCCTAGGTAGCTTCCTTGGTGCTACTAGCTTACTCTTACCACATTACTTCAGAGCAAAGTAAACACCATCCTAAGATGGTATGAAGTCATGTGTATACATGGTTCATCTTGATGTCTTGCTATTTTAGGTAAATTTCTCCCTTAAGTGAGTTTTGCCATTTTGGGTAAATTTCTCCCGTAAGTGAGTTTTGTCATTTTGGGTAAATTTTCTCTTAAGGGAATGTTTAGATCTTTGACTTGGTTTAATTAGGCTAATCATGGTCCATCTTATTTTGATCCTCGGTTAAGGATTTAAATGTGTTTAGGATTTAATTTGGGGAATTTTGGGTTAATGTGGGGTTAAGGTATTTCAAAAGTGGGTTTAGGCCTCAATTAAATCATGGTTTGACCAGGCTTAATTTGGGTTGACTTTTAGTTGACCAAAGTCAACCATTTTGGGGTTTCTCTAGCCTTGGTCATAGGTCAAGGTGTGGGTAGCTCAATTGGCAAAGAAGGGGTTTAATTGGGTTGATTAAGTCATTTTTGCTAAATGCACATCATGCAATTTTTAAGAGTTCTACCTTGTCTTCAAGGTGTAGTGCATCAATTGGGGTGCCAAATGGTGGGTAGGTTATCTTGGGTCATGATGAAGGAGATAGTTAACTAAATTGGCCAAGGGTGGTGTTAATTGAGGTGATTTAGTCAAATTTGGCTAAGTGCACGCCTTTACCTCCTAAAAGTTCCACCTTGTTCTAAAGGTGAGGTAGTGCACCAATTGGGGTGCCATTTGGTGCTTTGACTTACTTAGGTCATGAGGGAGGGTATGGTGGGTTCAATTGGTTAAGGGTGGGGTTCATGGGACTTGAATTGGTTAACTTGGCTAAGTGGACTTTTTGCCCCTTTAAGGGCTCCACCTTGTCTCCAAGGTGAGGTGGTGCACCAATTGGGGTGTGAATACTTCTAGGGTCCATATTCAAAGTTGGGATGGTACACAGAAGTTGTTCTACTAATGTGCATTTTTTTAAAATAATTCACAAAGAACCCGCATGAAAGGACTTTAGTTCAAAAGAATGACATTCCATGGATCATCAGCATATATTGTCATAACTTCCCACTACTCTTGGGTAAACTCGATGATTTCAAAGAGAGTCGATTCGAGAAAAGAAAAACAGACCATCGGGATATCCACTGCTCACCGTGTCAACTGTTACGGATAATCAAAAGAAGAAAATAGCAATCATAGAATTACTCGCATAATAATATAAATAGTTACCCATAAAGTTAGGGCTACGTCCATGGACGGCAACAGATGTTTTTACATGATAGAAAATTAGTGTTATATAGAAACAAAGAGAAATGTGGCTATCAATTTCGCATATCCAAACCCTACAACTACAGAGTTTACACAATATTCCGCAATACAAATAAATTCCAAAAATATCATATGTAAATTTTCAGAAGGAAACCTGAAAAACAAATACACAGCAATGTCCAGGGTAGGGAGACCCCAATCAAGTATTCGTAGGTGGGCATAACTGACAAGCAGAATAAGATTAAATACATTTCAACATCAGCATTTCTCTAGGAAGAATTTTTCTTTAAAATAACTAAGCTAAAAATACACGAAAACATTTACTCACAACCATACCAGCACAAAAGCTGTTACGCCCTCGCTACGCTTCATGGGGCGTCATTATGTTCAGAGGTGCAAGGGAGCGTCGATCAACGGGGCTGAACCAACCGGTTCAGCCCCCAACCAGTGAACCGGCCGGCCGGGGCTGAACCAAACGGGTTCAGCCCCAACTGGAGGGGCCGGCCGGCCCCTCTATGGCTCGGGTATAATTACCCTGGCTGCTCTCATGGGAAGACATGCAATTAATCTCAAGGTATTCTTCTCCCTTCCTCTTCAAACCCTAAATCTCTCTAGTATTCTCCTCTAGATCTCTCTTCTCCTTCCTCCTTCCTATCATTTGGTATCAGAGGCTTCGTCCTCCGACGATGGTGACCACGCGGACACAAGAAGATTTTTCCCGTTTGGAAACCTTGGAGGAAAACTACGGCGGTTTGGCGGATTCGGTAGCCGCGATCGAGGTAGGAATGTGTGCGTCCTCGCAGCGGCTGGAGGAGCGTCTAGACGCTCGTATGGAGGAACTAAAGGCGTTGTTGAAGGGGAAAAGTGCGGCCGACGAGGGATCCAATGGCGGACGACCCGATCGGTCGGCCGATCTATCGGGAACGCCCAATCCGGGTCGTGTGGGCACGGGAACGGCGGCGACGGCTGGCGTTGCTGGCGTGGGGTCTTCCCGGCCTTGCGGAACCTCCGGCGACGACGTAGGGGCAGCTGGGGCTGGGACGGCGGCAGCGGGAGGCTTTCCTCCTGGATCGGCGGTGCAGGTCGAATACGGGCAGGCTTGGCGTCCAGATGGCGGTTCCGGCGGATTGGGGCCGGCAGCCGTGGCAGCGGGCTGATGGAGGGCCGGGAGCAGCTGTGAGGGCTCCAGGAGGCACGGGTGGTCTTCTTCCTAACCCGCGAGGCGGCGTTTTCCCGTCGGATACGGAGGTCATATTCCGTGGATCGGGCAGCACGTTCCTCATCAGGTTCAGCCACCTCTAGGCTACCCAGGAGCGTATGATGGTCATATGGGGCCGGGACGCCAGGCATGGAACGGGCAAGGGCAAGCGGGGCCTCGAGCGTACATGCCACCCAAGCTGACACGAATGAACTCCCCCAAGTTCAAAGGGGGAGATGCACTGGAATGGGTTCAGAAGGTGGAGCTGTTCTTCAGTTACCAGGAGGTCCCGGAGGCGCAATGGGTGCAATTAGCATCATTCCATCTGGAGGACGACACATTTCAGTGGACTCAGCGGTTCCTAAGAGGTAGAGATTATGTGCCATGGACTGATTTCGTGAAGGGGTTCACCGCCCGATTTGGGCCCCCGGAGTACGAAGATTTTGAGGCGCTGCTGCAGAAACTGCGACATAAGGGGACCGTGACTGAGTATCGGACAGAGTTCGAGAGGTTGGCAAAACGGGTACACTGGGAGGAGAAGACACTGCTGAGTTGTTTTGTGTCGGGGTTGAAGGAGCACTTGCAGGATGAGGTGCATGCTTATATGCCAAGGAGTTTGAACCCACCATCAGTTTAGCTCGCATTCAGGAGGAGCGGTTCAACAGGCAGAGAACTCGTACCACGAGTAGGACACCTGCGGCCACAGCGGCAGCACCACGGCGGGATCCGCCAACTGGTAGCAAACCAACAGTGACACGGCTTTCTTGGAGTGAGCTGGCCGCCCGAAAGGAAAAGGGGTTATGTTTTAACTGCAATGAGAAGTTCGTGTCGGGCCACAAGTGCCAAAAGATACAAGTTTTTATGTTGCATGAGGACGTGCTAGACGAGTCGGCTCCGGATGAGGAGTTGGAGGTGGACTTGGATTTGACCGAGTTCGGTGTTTCCATACACGCTCTCGAGGGGTGTGCTCCCACTCCGCTTACTATGCGTCTTGTGGGACGGATTGCCCGCGAGAAGGTGACTGTTTTGGTGGACAATGGGAGCACCCACAATTTCATTCATCCAGAGGTGGCACAACGAGTGGGGCATAGGATCGATAAGGGGGCTGCCTTCCATGTTATGGTGGCGGATGGCAGCAAGCTGCAATGTGAGGGGGTGCTGAAGGGTATGGAGCTATGGATGCAGGGCTATAGCGGGTGCACCGAAGTCTACCTGTTACCCATTCGGGGCTCGGATATGGTATTGGGAGTGCAATGGCTACGTCAGTTACGGAGGGTAACGTTCGACTGGGAGCACATGACTATAGAGTTCCTCCACGGGGGAAGCAGTTTTGTTTGAAGGGTATCATCTCTTCGCCAGTGAAGGAGATTTCTCTTCGGAGAATGCAGCGGTTGGGCGAGGAAGGAAAGATGATGGCCGTCCTTAGGGAAGTCCAAACGGCCGATACCGCAAATTCTGAGGTACCAATTCAGTTACAGTCTCTTCTGATGGAATATTCTGATGTTTTCCAGGAACCACGCACATCACCACCACCTCGATTCAGAGATCATCATATTCAGCTTAAGGCGGGCGCCGAGGCCCCCAATATTCGACCATATCGCTACCCTCATATTCAGAAGGCAGAGATTGAGTGTAGCGTCCGCGAGATGTTGGAGGCGGACATCATTCGGCCGAGTGCAAGTTCATTTTCAGCTCCCATCATTTTGGTAAAGAAGAAAGATGGTTCATGGAGATTTTGCGTGGATTACCGGGCTCTCAACAGCGCCACGGTAAAGAACAACTTTCTGATTCCTTTGGTTGAAGAATTACTAGACGAGCTACATGGTGCACGACGGTTCACCAAGCTCGATCTACGTTCAGGCTATTACCAGATTCAGATGGCACAGGAGGACATCCATAAGACTGCCTTCCGGACACATGATGGCCATTACGAGTTCTTAGTCATGGCCAATGGGTTGACTGGCGGTCCCTCCACCTTTCAGGCGAACATGAATGAGACCTTCCGCGAGCTCCTGCGGAAATTTGTGCGGATCTTCTTTGATGATATTCTTATCTGCAGCGCCAATTGGGAGGACCATGTGGGCCATGTTGAGCGGGTTATGGCCATACTTCGTCGTCACCGGCTTTATGCCAACCGTTCCAAATGCTCCTTCGGTCAGGAGGAGGTGGAGTACTTGGGACACTTGGTTTCCGGCCAAGGCGTCAGGGCCGATCCAAGGAAGATTCAGAGTATGCAGTCATGGCCGCGGCCCATCACAGTCCGTGTCTTGCGGGGATTTCTGGGGCTTACAGGGTACTACAGGCGATTCGTACGTGATTATAGGAAGATAACTCGCCCCTTGACTCAGCTGCTGCAGAAGGATTCCTTTTCTTGGGATGAGGGAGCGGAGGCAGCATTTCAGGTTCTTAAGCGGGCAATGACCACCACTCCAGTTCTTGCATTACCGGATTTCACAAAGGAGTTTGTGTTGGAGACGGATGCCCCTGGTGTTGGCATAGGGGCAGTTCTGATGCAGGAGGGGCGGCCGTTGGCTTTCTACAGCAAGGCTCTAGCCCCCCGTACCTTGGGACTCTCCACTTATGAGAAGGAGATGTTGGCTATCATTCATGTTGTGGCTATGTGGCGGCCATATTTGTTGGGTCGGCATTTTAAAATCCGCACTGACCACCAAAGCTTGAAACATTTCCTGGACCAAAGGGTCTCTTCTCCTCTACAGCAGAAGTGGGTTACTAAGCTTCTCGGCTATGATTACGAGATTGTGTATCGAAGGGGTAAGGATAACGTGGTAGCGGACGCTCTTTCTCGCCTACCGGAGGGTAATCTCACTCACATTTATGTACCATTGGTGGATTCATTAGATGATATTCAGGAGGAGGTCATGCGTACAACTATTTTACGTTCCTTGGTGGAGGCTTTGCAGCGGGGGGAGACGGTGGCCCCGGGTTATCATCTTCAGAATGACCGGCTGTACTATCAGGGCAGGGTGGTCGTGCCCTCCGACTCAGCATGGAAAACGGTTATGATGCACGAGTTCCACTCTTCACCGACGGGTGGCCATGCGGGGGTGCTTCGGACCCTTCAGAGGGCGCGAGCAAATGTCTTTTGGGCTGGCATGCGGCGGGACATACAGCTGTTCGTACGACAGTGTGAGATCTGCCAGCGTCAGAAGTGCGAGACTTCATCCCCGGCCGGGCCTATTGGTTCCTCTGGAGATTCCAAAGCATATTTGGGACACGGTTTCCATGGACTTCATTGACGGGCTGCCTAAATCCAAGTGGAAATCGGTGATTTTGGTGGTGGTGGTGGATAAACTATCCAAGTACGGGCATTTCCTTGCTCTCAGTCATCCGTACACGGGCGAGTCGGTTGCCGCACTATTTGTTAGAGAGATTGTCCGATTACATAGCCTTCCGCGTGCCATTATTTCTGACCGGGACCCTACTTTTGTGAGCAGTTTATGGCGGGAACTTTTCCAGTTACAGGGTACGCGTTTACAGTTCAGCACAGCACATCACCCTCAGTCGGATGGTCAGACGGAGGTTCTCAATAAGGGTGTCGAGACATATTTACGTTGTTTTGTTATGGATGAGCCTCGGACTTGGCCGGAGTGGTTACATTGGGCCGAATATTGCTACAATACTTCATACCACTCTGTCAGCCGGATGACGCCGTTTGAGATTGTTTACGGGCGTTGTAACAACCCACCCCGACCACCACACCAGAGGTTTATAGCCTCAACCCAGCCCTGGTGGGCCGGCTAACGCGGTTGGACAAGGACTGCAGTCCGGTGCACCCCACCCATGGCTGAGCCTGTTTCTCAGCTACAGTGGGATGTTGATGACGGGTCTCGATCCCCCGCCACCCTTGATAAGGCACCTTCAACAGTCCTCATCACCAACTGAGTTGCAGCTCAGTTGGTGATGAGGACTGTTGAAGGTGCCTTATCAAGGGTGGCGGGGGATCGAGACCCGTCATCAACATCCCACTGTAGCTGAGAAACAGGCTCAGCCATGGGTGGGGTGCACCGGACTGCAGTCCTTGTCCAACCGCGTTAGCCGGCCCACCAGGGCTGGGTTGAGGCTATAAACCCCTGGTGTGGTGGTCGGGGCGGGTTGTTACAGGCGCCCTCCACCGACCTTGGGTAGCTATGAGCTAGGCAGCACCGCCCTAACGGCGGTTGATCGAGCTCTTCGTGATCGGGATAGCATGTTAGCTACCCTCCGGGAGAACCTCCGCCTAGCCCAGGACCGTATGAAATTGCAGGCGGACAAACACTGCAAGGAACGGGAGCTCGATGTGGGCGATGAAGTTTTCCTCAAGCTCCAGCCTTACAGGCAGTTATCTGTTGCTCGTCGGAGCAATCAGAAGCTTTCTCCTCGATATTATGGCCCCTTTCATATACTCAGCAGGGTGGGGCCAGTGGCTTACAAGTTAGCTTTGTCGGAGGGATCCCGCATTCACCCAACCTTTCATGTCTCCTTACTCAAGCGGAAGGTGGGTGTCAATGTCCAACCGAGTACCCTTCTGCCTGAGGTTACTGTTGCGGGCGAGCTTCTCCCCCTACCAGAGGATGTGTTAATGCTTAAATGGAAGAACCGGGGCACAGAGTATCGGCCGGAGCTCTTGGTCAAATGGAGGAATTTGTCGACGGCGCACAATTCTTGGGTGGATTTACTGGACTTCAAGGAGCTCTATCCCGACTTCCACCTTGAGGACAAGCTGGTCCTTGATGGGGAGGGGAATGTTACGCCTCCGCTACGCTTCACGGGGCGTCATTATGTTCGGAGGTGCAAGGGAGCGTCGACCAACGGGGCTAAACCAACCGGTTCAGCCCCCAACCGGTTCAGCCCCCAACCAGTGAACCGGACGGCCGGGGCTGAACCAAACGGGTTCAGCCACAACTGGAGGGGCCGGACCCTCTATGGCTCGGGTATAATTACCCGGGCTGCTCCCGTGGGAAGGCATGCAATTAATCTCAAGGTATTCTTCTCCCTTCCTCTTCAAACCCTAAATCTCTCTAGTATTCTCCTCTAGATCTCTCTTCTCCTTCCTCCTTCCTATCAAATGCATGTCCAATATAAAATGAACTACTTGGTACAAAGGCTTAAGGACATTTTCTTAAAAATTACCATAAATATGAGCAGTGAAGTTGAAAAAAGATGCAAAATGATTAGAAACGATAGTGCAAACGAAGAAAAGGTAATCAGGTATTCACTTCAAAAAGTATTATATTTATACCTTTACTGCAGCTGCCAGAAATCCATGAGCCATTGATTCCATTCCATCCTCTTCTGACACAACTGCCTGAATTAACATAAAAATATATAAATTATTTATAGGACAATTTTCAAGATTTCAAATTATCATTCAAATACATCCCCTCACAATGCAGAAAATAATGGCTTAGCTGGTATAAACCCTGATTGCCGGAAACAGGAAATGAACAATATATTAAACCTGAAAATACTTGCTGATTCTCATTTGTTCCAGGGCTTCGAGCATAATTTTACGATCAAGACATGATACAATAGCGCAAGGCGTACCAGCTGTATAAAGGGCCTCCAACCATTCCCTTAATCCTTCAACTGGAGTGTCAAGCTGTAATGATCACAACCACATTGTTTTTAGTAAAATATTACACATCAGAAAGTCCTTCATCGACAATAGTATAAAATATCTGACTTTGAGAAGATTCTGAAAGTACAGCTGTGAAAGCCTTGACTTCAACTTCTCCAAAATATTCTCTTCTTTTTCCCAGCACAACACCTAAATGTCAGGGAATAAAACTCACAACATCACAATTGGAAACAGATTAAAAAGAGAAAGCATAACAACAACAATAACAAACAACAACAACACTCAAGCCATTATCCCACCATAGTGGGGTCGGCTATATGGATCCTTTGTTGCCATTGCGCCCTATCTTTAATCACAATCTCACTAATGCATAAGTACATCATGAGAGTTGAAAGCATAAAGAAATAAAATATTCATGAGAGATTGACAGGAAAACTCATCAAACAATGGAATGAGTTGACAGGTATAAGTTCAACAAGGATAATTCTACCTGAGCTGACGATAATAAGCATTTAATGACCGACAGGGCTAAAGTTATTCAATGTTTGCAAAAGTAACTTAGAGGCTAGAGTTACGTTTATACAACAACCAAAGATTGCCTACAAATTTCTAACTCGATATTTTTTTTACTTAGGCTTCATTTGGGAGAGCGGTTGCGGTTGTAAAAGGAGTTGTTGTAAATGCAGGTTTGTAAATGGAGTTGTTGGAAACTGGTTGCTGGAAATGGAGATCTGTTTGGGTAGTCTGTGTTTGCAGAGCTATTCAGAACGGAGAACCGTTTGGCAAAACAGGTGGCGTTTTATAAATATTTTTATTATAAAATATTTTTTATTATATGATGTTTTTAATTATTTTTTCTAATATATATATATATATATTAAATTGTTGAAAATAATTATTCTAATTTATATTTTTTTTCTAATTCACTTTTCTAATGTATATATATATATATATTAATATTACTGTTTAAACTATATACTTTAGTATAGAAATTATATATGTGAGCCCCTCCACCATGCCTCGGCCCTGCCTCCCCCTGCCTTTGTCGTGCATCCGCGCCGGGACAAGGCTGGAAGTCGCCGCCGGGGCATGGCGGGAGTCCGAGGGGAAAAACGAAAGTCGCCGCCAAGGGGCCGACAAGCGGAATCGAGCTCGCCGGGGTTGGAGAGTGTGTGTGTAATGACAGGGCACGAGGCTTCTTCTCCATGTCCGCCGGGAATCGTAGGGGATGGAAACAGGGCACTGGGCTTCTTCTCCATGTCTGTCAGGGCTCGCCGGGGCTGGAAACAGTGCACGGGACTTCTTCTCCATGTCTGTCGGGGCTCATCGGGGCTGGAAACAAGGCACGGGGCTTCTTCTCCATGTCCGTCTTTGATATCTGCTCTTCTTCTCTCTCCTTCGCTGAAAACGCCGATGACTGGAGGTCGAGGTAGAGGGTTGCTAACGGCGGAACTCATAGGAGGATGGAAACGCGTGAGTTAGGAACAGGAGGCGAAAAAAATAATGAAAAAAACGGGAGCGTTTCGTTTACAAGAAACGTGCCGGACTGGAATCACTCAACCAAATGAAGCCTTAGAATTACATAGTAATAGAATTGAAAGAGAATTCAAAGCATTTTGGATTTCGTTGATTGAGCTCATGTTACGGACGCAGAAGAGGTAGAGGGACGTCCACCAGTGTGGCGGGTATACCAGCGTCGTGAAAGGCACGCTAGCAACACGTTGGCGGAAGAAGGTCATTAAGGCGTGCAGATATCTTGGGAAACGGAATGTATCTTTCTTTTATTGCAGTTGCGCTGAGGGTGTTACATAAACCCTCCATGCTATGTAAGCTTATGCTTGATTGTATCTTGAATTGGGAACCACATGGGTTATCTATTTTCCTCCCCTCTTCCTTCTTCTCTTTAATCCCGGACCCCGGGAGCCCACTAGGGCATTCGATCTCTCCACCTCGATTACGTAACATTTGGTCTGACATGCCGCTCTTCCAGTCACAGTTTCCGTTCGTCTTCGGTTTCCGTCGCCCGAAGACGAACCCTTCTTCTGTAGACCTGCCCACGCAGCTCTTTCCACATAACCCCTTGCGTCATCGCTCCGTCTCGCACGATCATGAGTCAATCTCCATAGCAATGTTTCAGTCTCCGCACCGCGCCGGCCCTGCTTCCGCAGCATGCCCCTACGGCTTTGTTGCATGGCGCCCTCCAACCCCTCAGCGCCTCAGCCTCCCTATGGATCCGGTAATTTCCCGCCACCTCAATGCTCTTGCGAAGTCCATCGCTTCGCCACAAGCCCTCAGGTTGTGGATGGATGCTAAGTTTGACACCGTCCTCACTAGTCGAGCGTCTTCCTCTTCGACCTCCAGCGCGAATTCCCATCGCTATCTGAACCTTCCCCGGGATCCAATTCCTCTGTCGGCGGGCTTCCCTCAAGCACATCGTTCGTTCGACGTTCCAAACTTTCCCCGCGCAGCGAACCATGTTGAACCTTCAGCACGACTCAATTATCTTAGGGATGATTACTACGATCATCATTTTGAGAGAGATCTCGAGTGTAGGTTTCGTGGAATTGCTCTTGCGTTTGACGGTTCATCGAGTCCGGAGTCTTAGTTATTGGCTAGTGGACATTGAATATTATCTCAATTATTTTGAATTATTATGTGAGCGTCGTATCAAATTTGCGAAACTTAGGTTTCTAGATCAGGCGAGAGCATATTGGTCTAGCATTGAGAGGACATGTAGGCGTATTCACTGCATCGCTAGTTGGTTAGAGATGAGACGGAGGTTGTGTCAGAGATATTTGTCAGTATCGTATCGAAGTTACCTGCTCGAGCAATTATTTACCGTTTGGCAAATATCCAAGTCCATCACTAATTATAGGGATCGTTTTGATGAGTTAGTAGTGAGGAGCGACATCCAACAGGAGTTAGTTATGATCACCTCCCGATTTGGGTATGGACTTTGATCCGAGATATGTACTGAGTATACTTATCACTACTCGGAGTCCCTAGAGCAAACATAACTGCTCTCCCTTCATTATGAGCAGTTCTTGAGATTAATTAGAAATAGTCGAGTGGACTCGCACCCTAGCCATCCCACCATGAGTTCTCCTCAGTCTGGGGCCACCACCCTGCCAACTCGTTCCCCTTGGACACGAATGACATTACTGATGGTGTAGAATTATCCCACCCCAATGATATACTGATAGTTTATTAAGATGTAGTCTTGATCACCTAGAGGGGGGTGAATAGGTCTCTTTTGTTTTAAGCTTATCCCTAGCTGTTTTCAGAGTTTATGTTAATTATAAATCAAGCGCACAGAAAACACACAAGCATTTATAGAGATTCCTCAAGACAGGGTGTCTTGAGTAGTCCTCTTTCCCCTTCACCTTTCTAACAATGAGTTAGACAAGGTCAACTCCTCCAAACTCAGCTCCAAGAGCTTACAACTCAGATCCCTCAGGATCTCTCAGGTTTTCTTCAAACCCTACCTCAGGCTCAACAGCCCTACCTCAGGCACAGCAGCCCTACCAACTCAGACATATCCAGAAGTTCTACCTTAGATCTCCACTGAGATCCTACACTCAAGCTGAGCTCTCAGCTCTACACTCAGGCCCAACAGCCCTACTCCCTCAGGCAATATTCCCTACAGGCTCAGAACAAATATGTTCCTACAGAGGTTATAAGTGATGCTTATAACAGAAGATAAAACAGACAACTCTTTCAAGCCTTTGGTCTTCTGTTGCTGATTTACTGTTGTTGCAGTCTTGAAACAGGGAAGAGTACAATAGCTTCAATCCTGCTCCTTCCTGATCCTTCTCTTCAGTAGATGACTAAGGATCATCTTGCTCTTCTAGATTCACTCAGGAAGAACAAACTTTCTCTCCTTGCAGCTTCAGGAAGCAGGAAGAGAAAATCTTTTGGACAGTCGTCAATGGAACAGTAGCTGTAAGTTCTTGTTCCAAAAGCTTCTTCTTCTTGTCTACCAAGCCCTAAGTTGTTCTTTTATACTCCTTCAGTCTTCAATGGCTATCAGATGGCCTCTGACACAATATGGAGGTGATTGGAACACCTTATCTTGTTTTACTGCAACTTGCACCAAAAGCAAAACCCACCAGCACATTTGAATTTGTCTCAGCGGTTGGTCTGAGACAGCTCCCAGTCTCAGCAGCTAATTTTATCTTCGTCTCAGCGGATCCGCTGAGACTGACAGTTGTCTCAGCGGTTTTCCTCTAACTGCAGCTTAGCAGACCCAGACTCCTCAGCGGCCCCTGGCCTTGTCTCAGCGGTTCAGCTGAGACTGAGAACTCGTCTCAGCGGTTTTAGCAGTAAACCACTGAACTTATTCCACATCTTGGAATAACCTAACCATGCATAGTCATGAGGTAAAATAGAGTTTATCAAATACATATTGTACTTAGCATTGAGTGTGATGCTTCTTCAAATCAAGGGAACATTGAAGGTAATATTTCCAACAATCTCCCCCTGTTTGAAGAAGACAGAACACTCTCAATGCTAAGGTACATATCAATAGAAACAAATCATGCAATGAATTATGTAGCATTTATGAATTCATATCATATAACAGTTGACATAATTTAGGCATTACACATCATGTCAAAACAGATTGCATTTGTGATAATCATAATAATACTGTAAAAAGAATAGCATTGTTAATTCATTATGTTCAGATATCACAGAATCTTTATAGCAAAGATACTTACTATTACTAGGCATAGACTAAGATTAGTCATAAAACAATAGATTTAGCCAAACTTTCATTTTCATTCTAGTCAAAATGTTGAGACATTGTTTTACATTACATTTTGATTTTCAAGATAAAAACTAAATGCATAAATTCAAGTTCTTCTCCTCTTGGATGATGTTGAGCATTCAGCAATGTCTGCAACAGCTTCTTTCCCTTTGGCTGAGGCCTCTTTGTCTTCAGTAGCATCAGCCATCTTTGTTGCTTCTATTTCAGCTATCTTCTTCCTGTTTTCTTGCCTTCTGAAGTACAGATATGGCTTTGGAATGTACTTTGAGGGCATCCTTTTTGGATTATCCTTCTTTACCAGATTTTCTTTAAATATTTTATCCCTTTTTGTGTTTCTTTCTAAATTTTTTATCCATTCTTCAGAGGGATAGATTTTATCAATGTCTTTGCAGGCTTGCCCATGGCTTATCCATGCATTTAGAATTATGCTCTTGGAGTCTTCACTCCAGTATTCAAAATCTGGATCTTTGGTCTGTTCATCCCTCTGCTTAGCCATAAACTCTTCAGCTAGCATTGTGTGTTCTCTCTCTCTTTTCTTTTCCAGTCTTGCATTCTGAGCAATTTCTTCTTGTTTAGAGAAATCCCAGCCTTCTGCTCTGTGACTGTCTAGGAGGGGAAGGTTTAAGGCTAGCATTGTTCCTTGCAGAACCTTGAGGGCTAGCTCAGAGTTGGTGATAACATTGTTATCCTCCTCATTTCTGGCTTCTTCAAATATTTTCTGATTTATGACCTGTTGAGCAGCAGTTATTGAGCCAGAAACAGTTTGGAAAACATTTTCAATGTCAGCCTTCAGCTCATCCTTGTTCCTGTCAGCCTCACCATTCAGTTGCATAGCAGTGAAGTACACATATTCTTCTATATGATTTATTGTATCCTTTAGTACCCCATCTGCTTTACTTACATAATCCTTGACATATCTCATGTCAGACTCAGCCATTTTAAGATCATTGTTAATGGATTTGAATATATCTGATTGAGAGTTTAAAGTCTTTTCTGTCATGACAAACCACTTGGTCATTTGCTTATTTAGATAGACAGTTTCTTCTTTGATGGGTTTCAGTTCAGCCATTACTTCAGATTTCACAGTGGAGACAGATTGATTTATATATTCTTTCACTGTAGAGGCTGACCTGTCTACATAATCCTTCATAGATGTTAGATGAGTATCTAACATTATTTGAATGGCACTGAGAATGCTCTCATTGGACTGTGATAAGATGGAGGTTGAAGCTTGTTGTTCAATGACTAAAGGTCTTTATCCTGAATAGCAATTGTTGGAAGCTCCCCCCTCAGCAGGACGATCCTCTACTTCAGCAAATTTTGCTATATGATCAATGTGGTCAGGGTGGACTCCATCATCATCAGCAGCAGCAGGATCATCCTCATCATCATCAGCTGATTTGTCTTGATCTAATGACTCCAAGAAATGTAGTACATCGTCTTTACCAACTGAAGGAGCATCAGGTTGTCTGTGACCTGGTGAATCCCAGAGAGCTGGTTCATTATCAGGATTAAGCTGAATTCTACTCTCAAGATTTAAGATGATTGTGTCAATCTTACTTTGCATATCCTCAGGAGAAGGCATTTTGTCATCATCAATCCTGTTAGAGAATGCTTTACTTTCATTGTTGTCATTAGCAACATCCATTGCAGATGGTTCTTGTTGTTGCTCCCCCTCAGATAGGGCATCCATCTGGCCTTGAGGATCTGAAGTTTATATTATTGAGGAGACATTAGAGATTAACTAATAGACTGGTTAAGATTATATGACATTATTAGTAATGTGAGGTTGAAGGATTAAATACCATAGGTATTATTTCTCTCCATGTCAATTTGATGGACAGTATCAGCAGGCACTGAACATCCATAGTGTTAGGACCATCATGTATATCTATAAAGTGATTTGCTTGATTGACAACAATGTTACCTTTATCTGAGGCAGCATCCTCATGTGTGTCAGTCATAGCTTCCTTTTCTGGACAGTTGTGAGATCCAAGATCAGCACCAGCATCCTTATTCTTATCAGAGTGGTTTGACTCTGAACTTGAAAGAATCATTCTTGTCTTTTAAGTTGCCGTTGATTTCTTTTTCTCCTTCTCTTTTGCCTCGGAGGGCTGGCTCATGGGGAGCACCCTTGTGAACCTATCTAGAGTCTTAATGTCCATCCTCTTCAGGTAATGGAGATTAAATCCTTTTGAGCTCTCAAACTTCTCTGAATAAGTTTGGATCAAATAAAGGGATAGAATTCTACCCAGATTTGGTGTCTGCAGACATTCCTTAATTCTTTGAGATATGACCTCTCCCCAGGAAGTTTTCTTTTTCAGGATGATTCTAGTCATAAGGTCAAACATGTATTGGGAAATTGTGTCATGAGACTCAGGCTTACAAAGAATTGTTTTGCCCACAATGTCTGACAGAAGTTTGCCTGTTTGATTGAAGAATTTCCTTTTTAGTGATCCTTTGTTGGCATTACTGTATCTAGACCACTTTAGAGCCTTTTTCTTATCCTTTTCAGAGATGTCTTCTACCTCATCCTGACTGCATGAGAGAATTTGTAAGGCTTTCTCTATTTTTGTTGAGGTTAATTTCACTCTTTCTCCTCCTATCTTGGATTTTAGTTTTGACTTAGAAGGAGACAGCTTGACATTACTGAACCATTCCAGAACATCAGTTCTGAGAATGACAGTTGGTTCAGATAGAAGATACTCCAGACCTTGGGCTTCCAGGAGTTGAATCACTCTCTTTATCTCTTCTGGAGCATGGGCAAATCCATTCCTGACAATTTCATAGCCCTCCAGAAGATCCTTTGAACTCTTTGGCGTCATTGTTTCTGTAGAAGGATACGCTGAGACGGAAGGGAATTTGATTCGTCTCGTCGGCTAGGGAGGAAGGGTTTTGTAGCACTCTTTAATTAACAATGGTCTATTTATATAGCCTTGATTTAGGTTTTGATTACCCATAATGATTAAAGTATAGTGAACTTATTATTTTAATGGAATTTAGATCATTTGAGGTTGTATTTGGACATTCTGTAATTGAACCAGCCCATCTCAGCGGAACCGCTGAGACGGCGACCTAAACCGCTGGGACAGAGTACTATCAACCGCTGGGACAATTTAGCTGTCTCAGCGGTTCAACTTGGATTTTTCCCAGCTGTCTCAGCGGCTCAGCTAAAGCAATCACTTCTGTTTTAGCTGACCTTACTGTCTAATCATTAATCCATTTGAGATTTGATTGTTTGATGTCCTAACCATGTCACTATGAGTATTGATGTGACAACATTTTAAGTCATAACATAACATTCATAATATCATAGATGGCTGTTAGAAGGAAAAATTAACTACTATTCAATATTTAACATACCTAGTCCAATTTTGAAAGCATTAAATTTAGCCTCATTCAATGGCTTTGTAAAGATATCAGCAACTTGATTGTCAGTGGGAACAAATTCAAGGCAGATATCTTTACATTCAACATGTTCTCTAATAAAGTGATATCTTATCTTTATGTGTTTAGTCCTGCTATGAGAGACAGGATTCTTAGCAATGGAGATAGCACTGGATGAGTCACAATATAAGGGAGATTGACTTACCTTGAGGTTGTAATCCTCTAACTGATATTGTATCCACAAAAGTTGTGCACAACAACTACCTGCAGCAATATATTCAGACTCAGCAGTGGATATTGTCACACTGGTCTGCTTCTTGCTGCTCCAAGATATCAACCTCCTTCCTAGGAACTGACAAGTTCCACTTGTGTTTTTCCTGTCTTCTTTGCATCCTGCAAAATCTGCATCTGAAAATCTAGTCAGTTCAAAATCATTGTTCTTAGGGCACCAAAGGCCAAGATGTAGACTGTCTTTAAGGTATCTCAAAATCCTCTTTGCAGCTGAGTAGTGAGATTCCTTAGGGCATGTCTGGTACCTAGCACAAACATATGTAGCATATATAATGTCTGGTCTACTAGCAGTTAGATACAATAGGGATCCAATAATGCACCTGTATATGGATTCATCAAAGATCTTGCCCTTCTCATCCTTGTCCAGGGAAATGTTGAACCCCATGGAAGTTTTCATGCTGGAAGCTGATTTCATCCCAAACTTCTTGATAAGCTCCCTAGTGTACTTAGTCTGAGAGATGAATATCCCCTCATCAGACTGTTTCACTTGGAGGCCTAAGAAGTACTTGAGTTCTCTCATACTGCTCATCTCAAACTCCCCCTGCATAAGGTTGGCAAACCTTTTGCAAAGGTTGTCATCAATAGACCCAAATATTATGTCATCAACATATACTTAGACTAGAAGACACTTGTCATTTGTTTCTCTAAGAAACAATGTGCTATCTATCTTTCCCCTCAAGAACTAGTTCTTGATGAGAAAGCTAGACAATGTCTCATACCAAGCCATAGGGGCTTGCTTTAGACCATATAGAGCTTTCCTAAGTAAATAAAAATGAGAAGAGAGGGTTGGATGTACATCAAGGTCCTTGATGACCTTGTTCTTTTGGGATATGGTGCTCAATTGAACAACTGTTATCCCCTTGAGATGGCTAATCTCTCTACACATTTGAGCCACCAGGGTAGATGACTCAGTGCACACTTTCTCAGCTAACTTAAGGGAAGCAATTTCTTGGGATTGCCTCTTGGCCAACTTCTTGCTCTTTTTCAGAGCATCCAAGAGAGCATCATACCTGTCAATCAATTGATTGACATCTTCCTTAGATTCTGAATCACTTCCACCATTAGATGAAGGCGCTTCTGATTCTGGGCTTGTTTCATATTCAGAAGAAGAAATGCAATGAATAAGTATTTGTTCACTGTCAGAGTTGTTCTGACTTTCTTCCTCATCAGTTATGGCCATCAACCCTAGCTGATCTTTGTCATCTTCATCCTCCTCAATGTCACTGTCTGAATGTGACAGAGGGGCCCTGATTCCAATCTTGGCAGCAGGAAAATCATCATCCTCTTCTGCTGCAAACAGCCCAATGTAGGCTTCCTCTTCTTCATCTGAATCTGAAGTTGAGGATTCAAATTCGCTCCAGTTTTTCCCTTTCTTTGCTAGGAAGGATTTTTCTCCTCTCCTTTCCTTTTGGTGATAATGTTTCTTATCACCTTTGTCCTTCCTCTTGACTGGACAGTCAGCAATGACATGTTCAGGCTTGCTGCAACAATAACATATGATATTATTTGAAGCATGTTTAACATGTTTAGACTCATACCTGTCACCCTTGGTGTGCTGTCTTTCAGATCTGTTGTGGTCCTTGGAATGTGAGGAGGTCAGGAGGAGGAGGGTTTGTTCTTCCAATGCTTCTTCCTCGTCATCTTCTTGAACTGCTTTGAGAAGACAGCAAACTCCTCATCAGATGAAGAGCTGTTTGAGGTGATGTTCTCAGACTTCTCAGATTCAGCGATCCTTCTTGGAGGAGACAGCAATTTGGCTTTGCTCTTCTTGAAGCTGTCGGATTTGAGAGCAACAGTTCTCTCCCTTGCATGAGCCCTGGTGGAAGTATCCTCCTCCTTCCTTGCAGACAGTTGCATCTCATAAGAGAGCAGCATCCCAAACAATGTGTGGGTAGGAGTTTCACCCAGCTTGGCCACTTCCCAGATGGCACATATCTTTGTTTCTCAGTCTCTAGTTAGAGATCTTAGGAACTTGTCATTTAGTGCATAGTCACTGAATACCCTTTCATAGGTTCTTAGTTCATTAACTATCCTGAAGAATCTTTCATAACAGATAGATATGATTTCCTGGCTCAGCTGCCTGAAAGCTTCATATTCTTGATTGAGGAGAGATTTCCTATCACACCTCACTTCAGTTGTCCCTTCCATATACACTACTAGTGTATCCCACATCTCCTTAGTTGTTGTACAGTGAACCAAGTTCTGAAAGGTGGAGTCATCAATTGCATTTACAATGATATTCTGGGCTCTTTTATCCATTGTGAATAATGCAAGTTCATCCTTGGTCAAGTCATTAAAAGCCTTGGCCACTCTCCTAGTTAGATCTATGGTGGAGGCTGTTTGAAAAGTGAAAGAACCCTGCTTCACAGTGATGTAGATCCTAGGGTCTGAAGCTTCCATGAACAGCCTTACCCTTTGCTTCCATATGCCAAAGTTTTCTTTGTTGCATATGGGCAACTTCATAGATCTCATCTCCTTCTGCAATCCAGTGGAGCAAATTGGATTCAGATATGACTACTCATTTGTAGGATCTGGTCAGACAATTATGTCCTTTTTGACCAACCTCCCTCTGATACCACTTGATAGTTTATTAAGATGTGGTCTTGATCACCTAGAGGGGGGGTGAATAGGTCTCTTTTGTTTTAAGCTTATCCCTAGTTGTTTTCAGAGTTTATATTAGTTATAAATCAAGCACACAGAAAACACACAAACATTTATAGAGGTTCCTCAAGACAGAGTGTCTTGAGTAGTCCTCTTTCCCCCTTCACCTTTCTAACAATGAGTTAGACAAGGCAAACTCCTCCAAACTCAGCTCCAAGAGCTTACAACTCAGATCCCTCGGGATCTCTCAGATTTTCTCCAAACCCTACCTCAAGCTCAACAGCCCTACCTCAGGCACAGCAGCCCTACCAACACAGACCTATCAAGAAGTCATACCTCAGATCTCCACTGAGATCCTACACTCAAGCTGAGCTCTCAGCTCTACACTCAAACCCAACAGCCCTACTCCCTCAGGCAATATGCCCTACAGGCTCAGAACAAATATGTTCCTACAAAGGTTATAAATGATGCTTACAACAGAAGATAAAATAGATAACTCTTTCAATCATTTGGTCTTCTGTTGCTGATTTACTGTTGTTGCAGTCTTGAAACAGGGAAGAGTACAGTAGCTTCAATCCTACTCCTTCCTGATCCTTCTCTTCAGTAGATGAATAAGGATCAACTTGCTCTTCTTGATTCACTCAGGAAGAACAAACTTTCTCTCCTTGCAGCTTCAGGAAGCAGGAAGAGAAAATCTTTTGGACAGCCGTCAATGGAACAGTAGGTGTAAGTTCTTTTTCCAAAAGCTTCTTCTTCTTGTCTACCAAGCCATAAGTTGTTCTTTTATACTCCTTCAGTCTTCAACGGCTATCAGATGGCCTCTGACACAGTATGGAGGTGATTGGAACACCTTATCTTGCTTTACTGCAACTTGCGCCAAAAGCAAAACCCGCCAGCACATTTGAATGTCCAGCGGTTGGTCTGAGACAGCTCCCAGTCTCAGTGGCTAATTTTGTCTTCGTCTCATCGGATCTGCTGAGACTAACAGTTGTCTCAGCGGTTTTCCTTTATTTGCAGCTTAGCAGACTTAGACTCCTTCTCAGCGGCTCCTGGCCTTGTCCCAGCGGTTCAGCTGAGACTGAGAACTCGTCTCAGCGGTTTTAGTAGTAAACCACTGAACTTATTCCACATCTTGGAATAACCTAACCCTGCATAGTCATGAGGTAAAATAGGGTTTATCAAATACAAATTGTACTTAGCATTGAGTGTGATGCTTCTTCAAATCAAGGGAACATTGAGGGTAATATTCTCAACATATACTTTGTCACATTAGTGCTCCTTCCTTTGAGTCTGACTCATACCCCATGGCCCTAAAAGAGAGTGAGTGATCTGGTGATTCTATACTTATATGTCCTATTATAGTAATAGACCCCTCCCTTTCCCCGGACCCCTACGTTGACTCAGTCACGACCTTCACCATAGACTCACCTTTGAGTCCACGTTCATTTGAGTGTACCCAAGTTGTGGTGGCAAGTCATGTCCGAAGTGAGGGTCAAGGGTCTAGCATTAACTATGTTGTGGGTATCCCACTTGTTTCCATGGACACTACTATTATTGACGATTTTCTTTTAGAAGACCATCTTGTCATTGTTGATACCCTCGGGGAGCCTTTCGTTGAGTCCTATGTTGTTAAAAGTGCACTTAAGGCTCAAAGCTCACCAGCTCAAAGGTTTGCGCCTTTTTTGCGTCTTTCAAGCATAAAAGGCGGCCCTATGCGAGATTTATTATAATTGTTTTTCAAAATAAAGAAAGAAATAATGTTATAACTCAATAAATTTTGCACGATTTAATGTTTGTGAAACATAATCGAGCGTTGAGATTTAAATATGAAGCAAGTGACCACATTGATTTAAATATGATGAAATGACCACATATGATGCAGAGATATAAATGATAGTAATGAATGATTAATGAGTAGAATAGATGAAATCTGATCAAGAAGATAAACTAATGTTTGATGTTAATTATTTTAAATGGATATGGTTGTCTTTCCCTCATCTGACGCGCGCATGCACCTTGAGCCTAGGCTCCAAGACCTCTTTGCACCATGGTGGGCCTTGAGCCTTTAATAACTAAGGTTGAGTCCCCTAGACACCCATTTAACGAGCCTCCCTTTCTGGGAGCATTTGGCATCATCCAAGACGAATATTTTTATCTACCACCTGGTGAACCACCTGATGATTCGCATCCCTTACGAGGCATTTGACATACCATGACTCTGCAGCTCAGTGTCGATGTCTCAATCAGTCATTACCCGTTCATCGTACACTCGATGAGTATTTCTACACCCCGCTCAAAGAACCTCCGGATAAATAACTCATTTTTAGGAACTTCATCATTATATAGAGTTTGCGCTTAGTCAGTTTATTAGGTCGAGCATTGTGCGTTTGCATATGACGCATGTTTGTCTGGCATACTCCGACGTAAAGTTATATTAAATAATAAACATTTTAAAACTTGTGTGGGGAATCACATGAGGGAACAAAAATTCAATGAGCGTGATTGGTGATGATTTACACATTATTTAAGAGGTTCTCATTGGGGACAGCTGTGAATATGAGTGTAGGCGATAAGTCCATACACTATCACGAGAGAGTCTGAATCAAATTTCTTCAAGTTTGAATTACTAGGAATATGAGTGTTCATCTTGTACTCAATGTACAGAATTTGACTCTAAAGTTGAGTCACTTAGTTTTGGACTTTCTGCCTTTACTTTTAGCTTCAGTTTCCACCACCAGTACAGTTCTACCCATCGCCATTATATCCCTACCCTTCACCTCTGCAACAGCTTGTTTTAGGCGTGAGGCCCTCAGCTACATCAGTGACACAATTACCTTCCATGGAGACGCATCCAACTTGGAGGGGCAGAGAGACTTGTCTGGTTTGCATTTAGGTTGTAGTCTCCATTCACCAGAGATGAATGTTTTTGATTCGAGGCGATTGATGGAAATCGTTTGCGTGACGTTGGAGGAGTCAACTGGGTCAACAATTTTTGGATCGTCAGATGGATGACCGGAAACCGTCATCGCGTTCATCGTGAATTTTCATAATTATGTATTTTTTATTTTCTTTGGACTTGTATTTTGGGATTTATAGTAAGTCATACGATCGTGTGTTTAAGGTCGTCGGATGGCTAAACTTAAATCGCCCTTTATATATCACAGGACTAGGGCACAGGGATGGGGCATCGAAAAGTTAGGTTTCCACAAATAGACCTGCTTGATCGTCTGCTTTCGGTGTGACGCCAAGAGCCTCCTGCGGTGCGACGTCACAGGTTTCCACATACGGGGGTGCTGACTCCCATGTTCACCCCCTGCCTCCAGCACCGCCGTCGACCTTCCCTCAGCCCTCTTTCCTCCCACCCTCACCGGAGTCAAGTCCCAGCCGCCTCCTCAGCCTCCGCTGCCATCCCCTGCCTCCAGCGTCGACAACATCCTTCCCTCGGCCCTCTTCCATCACCTCAATCAGGTCCCAGGCGTCTTCACTGCAATTGACCGAGCCTTCAGCCACCTTTCCATACCCCAGTCGAGCCCTCATCCATCTTCCTACCTCCGTTTGATCCTCCATCCACCTTTCCCACCCCTGTTGACCCCTCCAGCCGCCTTCCTACCCTTGTCTGAGTCCCCCAACCACCTTTCTATATCTCTAGTTGAACCCTACCAGCGCTAGACAGTGCCTGCCTACCTCCGACAACCCTTCCATTCCATCTAAAATAGCCATCGACACCCTTCACCCTCCAAATAACCATCCACTACTCTGACAGCCACCATCCAGCAATTGTTATCTTCTCTGATTGCCTCCATTACTCATACAATCACCAGATCTCTAATCCTACACCAACAGCTCCTTGGTGAGACCTGCATTTAGCTCATATCTTTTAAATTTGTATGGATATACTTCTATTGCTAGTATTATTAGTTTGACTCTTTTATTTTTCGAAGTGTGTGTTCTCATTGCCTTACACTAATTCTTAGTGCTTTCAATTAGTTGCAATTGTTACTTGTTACCTAATTAGAACTTCTCTGATTATTTGTGATGAAATGAGCGAGGTTTAATTTTTTTTTCGTTTAATTAACTATGCGTTGAAAATAATTGCATAATTGAAAAGTTGCATCGCATTAGGGATTAGGTTGTCAGCTTTTCATTAATAGATCGTGTGTTGTCTGCTAGCTCGCATTTGCATTATCATATTAGGGTTTGTCGTGGACCTTTGCATTTGTTTGTGATTGCCCATGCTGCATATAGTTAGGGTATCGCATGTCCGTCACTTATAGACTCTTCATGTGTCACAATCAAAATATACTCAAGGCTCACTAGTCCCTAGTATTTGATCCATAAAGCAATAACGGAGGTAAAATGTTGAGTATCACTTAGAAAATTGGTCGACAAAATTTGAGAGTAATGAGATCAATTCACTTTTCAAAAGTTGATAACATGTTGAGGCAACATTGGGCTTGACTTCACTTGAGTCTTTCACTTGAACGAGTGTTCTTTGACATGAAATGTGATATCAGTTTCTTCAAAATTGTTGAAGCATCCAAATGGAATCCGGTAAGAGCGTCAAGCTTCTAAGAGTTTAGATTAAGATATTACTCCGTTTTAAAAGAGGAACAAATACAACAGAAAAATATCATATCAAATAACATATTTGGCCCGTTTGTCTTGATACAAGAGTTCTGGAAGTGAGCTTTATTCAATTGAATTTTCATTTAAATTTGCTGCATGAACCTACTTCGTTACTCTCAGTTCTAGTTTCTTCGGAGTGTAATATGTTTCATTTTACTCCATTGCTTGTAACAGACACTTCTCACCTTTATGAAGGTCAGCTCAAAAAATAAAAACTCACTTTCAAGAAACAAACAGTTAATTCCAGAACAAACTTCTAATCACTTATACATTTGTCAAGTACTGTTTAGAAGATGAAAGATATCAAATTAGTAGGAAAACCGGAGTCTAGGATATGAAATTTTAGAGAGGGTGATATTACTAATTATCATCCATCATATTTGATAATAAAGAAAAATCTAGGTGTAAAAGGTTCAAGTACCTTGCATATTTAAATCAAAAGAATGAGATAGATGAGGATAAAGTTTCTATCGTTAAGAAGAGGTGTTTAAAATAGAGAAGTACCTCAGGAGTACCATGTGATAAAAAGAAATCATGCTAAAGTTGATAGAAATGCAATTAAACCAACAATGTTTGTATGGACCAGTGGACCTGAGTATTGCGGAATAAATCTCAATGATATCTAAGTTGAGTTATGAAAATTATAAGATGATTGTGTGACCAAACTAGAAAATATAACTTAAAAATTACTATAATAAAGACACACTGAGAATAACATGTATCTAACATGACATAATAAAAAATAAACTAAGGTGGTTTAGTGTATAAGTGTACAAAGAAGGTTTAGTTAATGCGTCAATTAGACGATTAGATATAGTTAGCATTTGAGGATTAGGTAGGAGAAAGGATAGACTCAAGGTAATATGGATAAAAGTTTTTTAAGAAGATTTGAGTATTTGATGATGACTCAACAAAATAGAATATTCATTTAGGTATTACATATGTGCTTTAATCCATCGAAGGTTAAGAGATGAAACATTTTATATATAATGTGCATATTATGAAATATCTAAGAAGACGGCAAAGAAATCATAATTTTGTGTAGGGATCCTAAGACAACCCTAGGGGTGGTGGAAGGGAAATCTTTGTACTTGATAAAAGCTTTCTGCAAAATATTTCGTAAAATTGAAGGTGAATTATAATAATATTGGGTTAGACGCTTGTCTAGATTATAGGGCATAAATGGTGCCTTTGGGTAGACCATTCAGTATTTGGCAGGGAAAAAGGCATGTCTAGCGACTTGGATATAGCGCAAGAGATCATTAATTTGTAGTTGACATAATGACCTATAAAATGGTTATGCAATTTTAAACCAAAATATATAATATTGCAACTACCTTTTGAAAATAGAATCTAAAATAGGGTTCTCATAAGTTGTGAAAACAAAAAAAGTGTTGCAAAGAAGTTAAAATCCAACAAAGGTTATGACTACAAAAATTATATTCTCAAATGTACACGAGATATACATATTAGTATGATATAATAAGAAATGCAAACAATTTGGTCCAAAAGATTAAATGTCCAACCTTTTGCAAGACATAATCAGCAGCAGTGTTAACAATAACTCTATGTACATGGCCAGCAGTTGGGATCTCTTTTCCTGCTCAAAAATTGGCATCTGTAAGAAAGCTTGAAAGAATAATTGTCAAAAATCATTATTACATAGAAAATAATTTAGTTACGCACTTCACACTAGCTCAAGGCCAGAGTGGCAACATTCACCCTACAATCACATTGTTGCCTCCCTCTTCCCTGGGATCGCAACAGGCACGTCCACAAACCTTCATGTCCATCTTCTCACTCCTCGCCAAGCCACCCAACTGTCACACTCCCCTCTCCATTCTGTTCTTCATGCAGATCCAAGATTCCAACAAAAGTTGCCCTTCCCTTGAATCACGCTAACTGTAGCCCCGCCCTCTGTACTAAAGTGTTTCTCACTTATTTCTTGCACATAGAAATGTTGTCGAACCTCGATACACCTTTTACTCCTTAGTAGACGCTATAGAGAACAAACAGCACAACTTCCTTTGCAGCTATATGTTATGAATCCTCATATAAGCCGGTTCGCAAGACAGACATATCAGAGACAGCAAAAGGATGCGGCATTAAGCGGGGCTGAACCATCCGGTTCAGCCCTCCCTAATTAAAACAAGAAAGCGGTTGGGGGCTGAACCGGGCGGGTTCAGCCCCTATGGGGGGCGGTCGGCCCCTCCTCAACCCGAGGGGTATAAATACCCCTAGAAACCCGGGGTGGACAAGCAAGTATTCTCAGGTATTCCCTCCCCTCTTTCTCAAAACCCTAGCTTTCTTTTTTCTCTCCCAAATCCTATCTCGTTCTTATCATTTCGTATCAGAGGTTTCCGTTTCTTCACCATGGTGACTCGCTCCCAGGACGAATCCAATCGACTAGCAACCATAGAAGAGAACTGCACCGGGCTGTTCGACACAATGGTGGCCATCGAAGAAAAATTGAAGGCATCGGAGAAGCGATTGGAAGATCGATTGGATGCGCGCATGGAGGAGATAATTTGTTGACTCAAAACATCAAGGGCACGGCCAACGCAGTCGAAGAAAGCAGCGGTACCCCTCTTCCGATCCCGTCTCCAGCGACAGGTCACGGAAACCCGATCGGGCCCTGCGCGGGAAACGAAGGCCACGATCGGCATTCCAGCATCAATAGGGGGCTCGGGATCGACGTAGGAAGGGTGGGAGGCTCACGACAGCAGTCGCAGGGCTGACGCAACCCAGATGGCCAGCGGGGACGCGTGGGGTCTGGATCTCCCGCCTTACGGCAGGGACGCACGCGCCGACTGGGCACAGGAAGGACGCCCGGAGGGCCGACAGGTCAGGGAAATGGGGTACACCCAGCGGGAGGGACTCCTTCCCATCCATGGGATGTCGGGGCAGCCCGGCAGCAGTCGGGGAGGAGGCGTACGGGAGTTTAGACCCCCAATGGCAGCCGGAAATCCTTACGGAGAGGATTGGGGATACCCTAACGTGGTCGAGGGACGACGACAACCGCCGACACTCAGGCAAGAGTATGGAGGGCCCCGGCAACAACAACCGAGAGCCTACATGTCACCTAAGGTGACACGCATGAACTACGCCAAATTCAAAGGGGGAGACGCATTGGAATTGGTCCAAAAGGCAGAACTATTCTACAATTATCAAGAGGTACCAGAAGACCAGTGTGTGAAGTTAGCGTCTTTTCACCTTGAGGAAGACGCATTCCAGTGGACCCAGTGGTTCCTCCGAGGACGGGAACACGCGTCATGGCACGAATTCGTTGACGGATATACGGCCCGCTTTGGTCCATTGGAGTACGAAGACTTCGAGGCTCTTCTTCAGAAACTGAGGCGGAAAGGGATGGTGATGGAATATCGAGCAGAGTTCGAAAGATTAGCCAACAGGGTGCAGTGGGAAGAGAAGACAATAATGAGTTGATCATTTCGGGATTGAAGGAGCACATAAAGGATGAGGTACATGCCTACATGTCGCGCAATTTGACCCATGCTATCAGCCTGGCCCGGATTCAAGAGGAGTGATTCAACCAACAAAAGTCCAGATGGCGGAATACGAAGAACACTACAAACCCTCCAGACACCAAGGATCAAGGAGCTACTGGGAGGGCGACTGTGAAGAAATTGACATGGTCAGAGCTACAGGAAAGAAAGGAGAAGGGAATGTGCTTCAACTGTGATGAGAAATTCACCCCAGGACACAAATGTCAGATGATCCAGGTGTACATGTTGCGGGAGGTAGATGAGATGTCGGATGAAGAAGAAGGGGAACAGGAGCACATCTCGGACATACCCGAGTTCGGGGTATCCACCCAGACCATGGAGGGAGGGTCTACAACGCTAACGATGCGGATTGCATGGCGGATCTGCCAACAAATGGTGACTATTTTAGTTGACAGCGGGAGTACTCATAACTTCATCAACCCTGTCGTGGCACAGAAGCTGGGGCAAGAGATCACCAAGGATGCCTCTTTCCAGGTCAAGGTGGCAGACGGAAATAAGCTGCAGTGCGAAGGAGTGCTGAAGGGAGTGGGGTTCAGTGTGCAAGGATACACCTGCCGGATGGATGTCTACTTGTTGCCCATCCGGGGATAGGATATGGTTCTGGAAGTCCAATGATTGCGACAGCTGGATAAAGTAACCCTAGATTTGGATAGTTTGACCATGGAGTTAGCGCGGGATGGGAGGGAGTACTGTCTGCATGGGATTAGAACATCACTGGTGAAGGAGATCTCTCTTCGCTGCTTAGAGAGACTGTGGGAACAAGAGAATGGCACGGATGTGATTATGAAGATCGGGCCTCGGGCTACGCCCACACAAGAAGCCCCAGAACAGATGAAGTCGTTACTTCTCCAGTATTCGGATGTCTTCTGGGAGCCCCGATCGTTACCGCCTCGGCGCGAGATCACCAGATCAACATGAAGGAAAGGACTGAGCCGACCAACATTCGACCCTACCGTTACCCGTACACCAGTTCGTTTTCCTCACCCATCATCCTGGTGAAGAAAAAGGACGGGTCATGGAGATTTTGTGTCGACTACCGCGCTCTTAACAGCTCTACTATCAAAGACAAGTTCCTTATTCCCATGATTGAGGAACTGTTGGACGAACTACACTGAGCACACCTGTTCACCAAGCTGAATTTGCGGTCGGGATACCACAAAAAAAAGAATGAAGGATGAGGATATCTTCAAAATAGCTTTCCGGACACATGATGATCACTACGAGTTTGTCGTGATACCGTTCGGACTCTCCAACGTACCTTAGACATTTCAGGAAGTGATGAACGAGATCTTTCGGCCCCTCCTCTGTAGGTCTGTATTAATTTTTTTGATGACATTCTAATCTACAGTGCCAGCTGGGAAGAGCATCTCCAACATGTGGAACAAGTGCTCGTGATACTACGACAACACCAGCTCTATGTCAAGCGCTCCAAATGCTCATTTGGACAAGAAGAGGTGGAATGTCTGGGTCATATTGTCTCGGCACAAGGAGTAGAGGCCGACCCCCGGAAGGTGGAGAGCATGCAGACGTGGCCTAAGCCGTGCACGGTCCGGGCACTTCGGGGTTGCCTCGGGCTGACGGGCTACTACCGGCGATTCGTGAAATATTATGGGAAGATAGCTCGGTCGTTGACCAAGCTGCTACACAAGGATGTCTTCTGCTGGCAAGAGGAGGCAGAGGCTGCTTTCCAAGCTCTCAAGACGGCCATGACGACGACACCAGTGTTGGCTCTTCCCGACTTCACCAAGGAATTCATAATGGAGACTGATGCATCAGGCGTCGGGATCGGGGTCCTGCTCATGCAAGAAGGTCTGCCTACGTTTTTCAGCAAGGCATTGGCCCTACGGATGTTGGGCTTATCGACGTACGAGAAGGAAATGCTGGCCATCATACATGTCATGGCCTTGCGGCGGCCCTACCTCATGGGCAGACACATTAAGGTTCGGACCAATCACCAGAGTTTGAAATATTTTTTGGAGCAACGGGTGGCTTCTCCTCTACAACAAAAATGGGTGACGAGATTGCTTGGCTATGACTACGAGATGGTCTATAAGTAGGGGAAAGAGAACGTCGTGACTGGCGCACTCTCCCGCATACCAGAGGGAGAACTCCAACACATCTCGGGGCCCCTGATCGGCTCCTCGAATGATATAAAGAAGGAGGTCCTACAAGACCCTGAGTTGCGCCCTATCGTGGAGGCACTACGGCAGGGACACAAGGCCCCTCCCGAGTTTCGACTGCAAAATGGGCACTTATACTTTCACGACAGGGTGGTGATACCATCGTCGTCGCCATGAAAGAACACTATGCTACAAGAGTTCCACTCCTCACCAGTGGGGGGCATGCAGGAGTTCTACGTACCTTACAGAGGATGATCCGAGCCAATGTTTTCTGGAAAGGCCAACGAAGGGATGTCCAGAGGTTTGTGCAGTAGTGCGACATATGTCAACGTCAGAAATATGAAACCACCTCACCAGCGGGCCTTCCGACTCCTCTGGAGATATCGCAGAAGATTTGGGACACAGTGTCTTTGGACTTCATCGACGGGCTACCGAAGTCCCAAGGGAAGACAGTCATCTTGGTAGTGGTGGATAAGTTATCCAAGTACGGGCACTTTATGGCTCTGAGCCATCCTTACACAGGTGAATCAGTAGCAGACTTGTTCGTGCGGGAGATAGTCATACTTCACGGGATCCCACGGTCCATCATCTCTGATCGGGATCCAGTCTTTGTGGGCAACTTCTAAAAGGAACTATTTAAGCAACAGGGTACGCGCCTATGTATGAGCACTGCAAACCATCCACAAACAGACGGTCAGACCGAGGTACTCAATCGGGGAGTTGAGACATGCATACGGTGTTTCGTTATGGATGAGCTCCGCACATGGACACGATGGCTACACTGGGCAGAGTACTGTTATAATACCTCCTACCACGCGGCTAGTAAGTTTACTCCTTTTGAAATTGTGTATGGGCGCTCCCAGTGTTGTAGATGTCTGCTGACATGTCCGACATGTCGGCCGACATAAAGATTTTGGGGATAAAACGCCACGACATCGATATTTTAAGCAAAAATGTCGTTTTTGAAAACATCGCCCGATATATCGGTTTAACCCGATATATCGGCCGATATTTAGCGATCGTTATATCGTCGAGAGTATTAAAAATATTTTTCATTTTTTGAAGAGATCAAACAACGGTTAAGGTGTCGTCGTGTGACCTTGAGGTCACGCGTTCGAGTCCTGGAAGCAGTCTCTTGCAAAAATGCAGGGTAAGGTTTGCCTACATTTCAACATTGTGGTGGGACCCTTCCCTGAATCCTCTCTGCGCGGGGATTCTTTATGCGCCAGGTTGCCCCTTTTGAAGTGACCAAACAGAAATATTTTGTTTTGTGCTTCATTTCGCGCATTTCTCTAAGTCTAGCATCGACGACTTTCTCATCTCGCTCTCATTTGGTGATCTTTATCTCGTTTATTGCAGTGACGTCTCTTTCTTGTGTAATTTATAAACATACACTGTGTATAGATGTTTATTGTGTAATTTATAAACATACATTATGTATACATATTATAAAGACTGTGTATATATATGAAAAAAATTATTTAAATATAAAAATCCGACATTGTAAAATATCTCTGATATATCCCCCGCAATTCGACATTCGACATTTCAAACTCAAACCGACATGAACCCGGCATCCGACATCTGGAACCTTGGGCGCTCCGCCCCGAGTTTGGACACATATGAGTCAGGGGGGCGGCGTTACCGGCTGTTGATCGTGAATTGCGCGACCGCGACCGTACCCTCGCCATATTACGAGAAAACCTCCTTAATGCCCAAAACAGGATGAAAATACAAGCAGATAAACACCGGTCCGAACGTCAATTTGCAATCGGTGATGAAGTCTTCTTAAAACTCCAGCCCTACAGACAAACCTCAGTGTCCCGAAGGACAAATCAGAAGCTGACACCCGCTATTATGGTCCCTTCAAAATCATACAGCGGGTGGGACCAGTTGCTTACACCTTGGACCTTCCCGCGGGCTCGCATATTCATCCCACATTTCATGTCTTCTTGCTAAATAAGAAAATCGGGGAAACAACTCATGTGTGCTCTACCCTCCCAGAAGTAACCAACGGGGGGAATTACGACCACTCCCTGAGGAGGTGTTGCTCACCAAGTAGAAGAAACGTGGTACGGAATACCGTCAGGAGATTCTTGTCAAATGGAAGAATTTATCTACAGTACACAACACTTGGGTCGACCTGCTCGAGTTCCAGGAACTATATCCAGAATTCCACCTTGGGGATAAGCTGGTTCTTGAAGGGGAAGAAAATGTTATTAATCCTCATATCGATCAGTTCGCGGGACAGACATATCAGAGACGACGAAAGGATGCGGCATCAAACGGGGTTGAACCATCCGGTTCAGCCCTCCCTAATTAAAACAAGAAGGCGGTTGGGGGCTGAACCGGACAGGTTCAGCCCCTATGGGGGGCCGGCCGGCCCCTCCTCAACCCGAGGGGTATAAACACCCCTAGGGTTTCCTGGCGGTGGACAAGCAAGTATTCTCAGGTATTCCCTCCCCTCTCTCTCAAAACCCTAGCTTTCTCTTTTCTCTCTCAAATCCTTTCTCGTTCTTATCAATATATTCCTCAATTTTCTATAGTCTAGCAATAACTTTGATATATATGGGGAGTTTCTCCTCGTCTAGCATCACCTAAAGCCAATTCTTATCTCATGTTTATACTGTTATCAAGCAATTAGTTGCAAAATTGTTTTGTTATTTGAGTTGGGGTAAAATAATTTCAATTGTTATTATAAATAGTTTAACTCATACTAAACTTTGATGTTAATCCCCAGGAAACATGAATTAACATTTATCTAAAAATTGGCTAGTTTAGGTTTTGATTTTAAATTATGTTTGTTAGTTAATTAAGCTTTTTGTTATTTGATTATAGAGCGTGCATTATTTGTTGATTTAAAGTTTTTGTTAGAGTTTTGGTTATCTCATGAACAGTAATTTTTTATTTGATCTGCTAAAAAATTTCATTTAGGGTAAATTGTTTAACTGCAAATATATATATATATGTCAGCACAAATAAATGGATCCAAATTTAGATGAGAATGGTTATAAGTTATTGCGAATTAGAAAAGGTAGTATGAATGGGTTATTGATACACAATGGAAGAAGAATAAACATTAATTATTTAAACTATAATTTTTTAACGGACAGAAATTCAATGTGAGATAAGATGGTCGGTTACATTAAGAATATTATTGTAATTGTTGTATAATAATCTAGAAATAGATTATTTATTGATATAAGAATAGCCAATGGAATGAGATGTACAAAAAATCTGAAAATAAAAGAAATGACTTTAAAAGCTGGCAAAAATTGAATACCACTGTCTTATATTTTGATCATAAAAAAGCTAAAAGCCTTCTTAAGAGTGTAGTGACCAAACCTAAAACTACATCTTTTGATGTTTTATGCAATGAGATATGCATAATACTAAGGAAAATGACAAGACATACAAAGACTTTGATCAAGTTAGAAGCATTAAAAATGAAATAACAAAATTTTACTTAAAGATCAAGACAATGAGGAGAGAACGAAATAGTACTTTAGCAAATATGAAATGAAATATTTAAAAGAGCATAAGAATAATATAATAAGGCATAAAATTTGATTGATCTACAAAGTGAAGTGGAATAATTTTGAAGAAGATGCATGAAGATAAGACCTTAAATCTCAATGAGTTACATATTTAGATTTAGGAGTTATGAGAGTATTGCAATGGTTTGGTCAACAACGCTTTTCAATGGAATTTTGAAGACAGAAAAAATGTCATATAACTGAAGAACAATTTTTGTGTCAATATTTAAGAAAGCGAGAGATGTACAAGATAATGTTAATCATAGAATAATTAAATTTAAGAATCAGATATAAAGCTATGGAAATGTTATGGAGCCTATGCTCCAAAAAATTACATTAATTTCAGGTTGTTGGAAAAGCCCATGTAAAGGGCCCGTATTTGGGCCCATTTTGGTTTCTCTTCTTTAGTCTCACATCTTGTATAGGATTTCTTCTCTTTCTCCCTCCTATATATATGTCTCTCTCTTTGGATTTATTCATCAAGTAATACATACAAGCTAAGGCTTTTATCTACATGGTATCAGAGACAAGTTCTCTCTCCTGTACCTGACCGCAAGTTTCTTTTTCAGACCGCAGCCCGTCTCCTATACCTGACCGCAAGTCTTCCCACTGTTCCGTGCGGTTTCTTTTTTTCAGACCGCAGCCCACCCTCCTGCGAGGCCTCCTTTCCAGCGTCTGCTCCTCAGTGCTTTTATAAGTTCTCAGCCTGTCCAGTGGGCCCCTCCACCTGCGGCCTCTCCCTCTGCCGAATTCGCAGACCGCCCGAACTCTCAGACCGCCCGCATTTTTCTTTATCTACCAAGCTCTCTTCTACCTGCATCCCTCTGCCTAGTCGCAGCTCTAGCCGCGCCCGCTGCTGATCTCTCAGACCGCTGCGACCTCCCTCTGCCAAGTCGCGCCCTCTGCCGGACTCCCAGACCGCCGCGACCTCCCTCTGCCAAGTCGCAGACCGCCGCGCCCTCCCTCTGCCCAGACGCAGACCGTCGTGCCCTCCCTTTGCCAAGTCGCAGACCGCCCGCGCTATCCCTCTGCCTAATCGCAGCTCTAGCCGCGCTCTCTACCGGACTCGCAGACCGCCGCGCCCTCTGCCGATCTCTCAGACCGCTGCGGCTTCCCTCTCTATCCGCTGTTGTCTACTCGTTGTCTCTCGCTGCGAGCTCTCCCTCCAAGTCGTGCGGTCTCCCTCCAGCAAGTTCTCCAGCGGCCTGGTCTCTCTTCAGCGGCCTGTGCCTTCGCCGCTCCCTGCTCGCCAGTTTCCCTCCCAGTGGACTGATCCTTCTACACGCAGGCCGAGGTTGACTGCTCCTGCTGCCGTCTTGGTCCGTTGCAGCCCGCTCTTCCTGTTCTTTGTTCAATGGGATCATCTGTGGACTCCACCACGGTGCATGCCCCTACTCAGCCAGACCACCTGGGTCCGCCTCCGGAACTTCGTGATGAGTTGCGGATAACCACAATCTCCCTCTCAGGGAAAATAAACTTCGTGCAATGGGTACACTCGGTCCGGCGAGTTCTCCAGTCTAAGGGACTACTAGGTCATCTCACTCAAGCACCTCCATCCCCTCCTACGGAGGACTGGCTCAGGAATCACGGTCGAGTTCAGAGTTGGCTTCTCAACTCTATGGATGGAGAGTCATACCAAATGGCGATGTACCACGAGACTGCTAAAGTTATGTGGGATGAGCTTCATTCTCTATACTCGGGCAAGGACAGCCTTCGACATCTCTACGACATCATCACAGATCTCCAGGCGTTAGATACGGTCGGGGCTGCTAACATGATCTCCTTTGTTGCTCGCACCAAGACTCTGGCTGAAGCATGGATCCAGCATCAACCCTCCACCAATTATCATGCTGCTCAACGTGCTCAGAAAGAAGCTGTCATCATAGCTATGATATTGGCTCGTGTTCCTCCACACCTGCAAAGCATCCGCAATCAGGTTCTGGCTTCGGCCATTACTCCTTCCCTCTCCGATGTGTGTTCCGTGCTCCTCAAAACCTCAGCACCTCTAGCAACTCTGGCTCTTTCCTCACCGGCACTTCTTCAGACGACTCCTGCTCCCTTACTTTCTTTGCCTCCACCGGCTCGTGGTGGACGTTCGGCCTCTCGGGGAAGGGGACGTGGTGGTCGTTCTCGACCAAAATGTTCATTCTGTGGGCGAGATGGCCACTTTGAGACGACCTGCTATCGGAAGCCTGGTAATCCTCCTCGTCCAATTGTTGTTGTTGCTGATGACAGCCCCTCGGCCTCCCGTGTCAATCTTGATGCTCTCCGCCTCCAGCTCCAGCAGCTTCGAGGGATGATGTCCCCACCTGCCTCTGTCGCCTCCGTCTCCGATCCAGGTATAACCTGTCTTTCATCGAATCCACGTTGGATAGTGGACTCTGGTGCTACTCATCATATCACCGCGCTACGGCCACCAAAGTATTTAAATGCTCCTCATCCGAAGTGTATCACCGTGGCCAATGGGGAGACTGTTCCGGTCTCCGGCTCGGCAGACCTCTCTCTTAGCCCCTCCATCTCTCTCCGCTCGGCTCTTCATGTTCCGGGATCCCCGTTCAACTTGCTTTCTGTTAGCCGTCTTACTACTGACCTGGAATGCTCCCTTAACATTTACATCCTCTTCTTTTCTGATACAGGATCGGCGGACGCGGACTACCATTGGTAAGGGGCAACTGCGTAACGGGCTCTACCTTCTCGACGACTCTCCAACCATCCTCTCATTTGTCTCCTCGGCTGAGTGGCATCAGCTTCTTGGACATGCTCCCCTCTCAGTTCTCCAGAAGGCACTTCCTGATGTATCTTTTCCAGCTTTTAAGTGTGATTCTTGTATTTTGGGCAAACAGTCGCGTTCTTCCTTTCTCGCTCATTGTACTCGGAGCTCTGCTCCTTTTGATCTCTTACATTCTGATGTATGCGGACCTTATAAAATTACTAGTATTTCTAGATTTCGATATTTTCTCACGTTTATTGATGACTATTATCGGGTCACTTGGTTATACTTACTTCACGATCGCTCTGAGCTCCCCCGTGTTTTTCGGGCATTTGTCCTTGAAACCAGCACACAATTCTCCACCACCATCAAAACTCTACGTACAGATAATGCTCGTGACAACACAACCAACGAGTTTGCAAATTTATGTTCTGAGTTCGGGATTATTCATCAGACTTCATGTCCCTACACCCCACAGCAAAATGGTGTTACTGAACGGAAGAACCGGCACTTGCTTGATGTCGCCCGCTCTCTCATGCTTCACATGAACGTTCCCAAAGTATATTGGAACTTTGCGGTCTCCACGGCCTGCTTTCTTATTAACCGTCTTCCACCCTCCGTCCTCAACAATGTCACTCCTTTCAGCCTCCTCTTTCCTTCCACTCCGGCCTTTCCCCTCACACCTCGAATCTTCGGATGTACGTGCTACGTTCATATCCTGGGACAGTCTACGGGCAAGCTGGATCCCAGGGCGGCCAAGCAAATTTTCGTTGGCTATTCACGTATACAAAAGGGCTATGTTTGCTATTCCCCTACCACCCGCAAGGTCTCTGTGTCGCCTGATGTCACCTTCCGGGAGGATCAGCCATTCTTCTCTGCTCCAGTACCCACATTTCCACCAGTACCTCTCCCACATCCTATCCTACGACCTATCATTCCCGTTCACACACCGGTTCTTCCTTCACCAACTCCTGCTCCTGCCTCATACAAGCCACCTCTTATCTGTGTCTATTCTCGCCGCACTCCTACTCCCGTTGCCCCTACGCAGTCGGCCTCGACCTCGGGTACTCAGCGTCTGGCTGATCCAGTAACAGAATCAACCGCTCATCCTATGGCGAACTATGTTTCCCTACATCGGCTCTCTCCCCAACTTCAGACACTTGCTACCTCTTTGTCCACAATTGTTATTCCTAATTCTGTGCAGGAAGCTCTGCAACATCCTGGCTGGCGCGCCGCCATGGAGGAAGAAATGGATGCTCTTTGGGCTAACAGGACATGGACTCTGGTACCCCGTCCTCAAGGACAGAAACCAGTTGGGTGTAAATGGGTTTTTGTTATCAAGCATGCTCCTGATGGAAAAATTGACCGGCTGAAAGCTCGCTTAGTTGCTCGTGGATACACTTAACAGGGTATCGACTATGAAGAGACCTTCTCTCCGGTGGCTAAACTCAACACTGTTCGTGTGCTTATCTCCGTCGTTGTACATCGTCGGTGGCCCTTATTTCAGCTGGATATTAAGAATGCATTTCTTAACGGCGATCTCCATGAAACTGTTTACACGGAGCAACCTCCGGGGTTTGAGACCACGGAGGAGTCTCTGGTATGTCGTCTATTGCAGTCTCTTTATGGTCTCAAACAATCACCTCGAAACTGGTTCGACAAATTCAGCAAGGCTCTTCGGGAGATTTGCTTTACTCGGAGCTCGGCAGATTTTTTCCTTGTTCACTCGCCAAAAGGCAACAGGAACAGTTATTCTTTTGGTTTATGTGGATGACATCATAATTACTGGAGACGACGCAAAAGGAATACAGGCGGTCAAACAACATCTTAGCTCTGTCTTTCAGACAAAAGATCTGGGTCACCTTCACTACTTCCTGGGTCTGGAAGTCGCCAGAAGACCAGATGGTCTTGTCCTCTCTCAGCGAAAGTACTGTCTCGATCTCCTTCATGATGTGGGATACTCAGGCTGCAAACCAACTAACACTCCAATGGATGTTAATCACAAAATATGTGCTCAGGCCTCCGACTCAGATCTGCAACTTCAAAACCCAGAATACTATCGTCGTCTTGTTGAAAAATTAATCTACCTAACGGTAACAAGACCTGATATATCCTTCGCCGTGGGTATGGTCAGCAGATACATGCACTCCCCTCGAAAATCTCACATTCAGGCCGTCGAAAGGATTCTTAGATATCTCAAAACAGCTCCTGGTCAGGGACTGGTTTATAAAACATCATCTTCAACTCCAAAATTGGTGGCATACTCTGATGCTGATTATGCTGGGTCCCTGGACGATCGACGGTCAACCAGTGGTTTTTGCGCATACTTTGGAGGACACCTGATTACCTGGCGGAGTAAGAAACAAGCTGTTGTTGCGCGATCCTCAGCTGAAGCAGAATACCGGGCAATGGCATCTATGGTCTCTGAACTCACATGGCTTGAAAGCCTCCTGACTGACCCTGGTGTAAAACTTCCTTCACCAGCTCTCCTCTTGTGCGATTGTCAAGCTGCTATACACATTGCCAAGAACCGGATCTTCCACGAAAGAACAAAGCACATTGAAGTAGATTGTCATTTCGTCCGGGAGAAAGTTCAAATGAAAAAGCTATAGTTAAAGCATGTTCCGGGTACCGAACAAGTAGCGGATGTCCTCACAAAGGCCCTATCCAGTACTCTCTTCTATCAATGCCTGTCCAAGCTTGGTTCCTACGACTTGTATGCTCCAGCTTGCGGAGGATTGTTGGAAAAGCCCATGTAAAGGGCCCGTATTTGGGCCCATTTTGGCTTCTCTTCTTTAGCCTCACATCTTGTATAGGATTTCTTCTCTCTTTCTCCCTCCTATATATATGTCTCTCTCTTTGTATTTATTCATCAAGTAATACATACAAGCTAAGGCTTTTATCTACACAGGTAATAAATTTGGTAACATTTTAGAGAGATACAAGTAATTTTTGTATAAGACAATGAAAAAGAGTTAATAAATGAAATGGGAAGGATGAAAGTATTTTGGAATAATATAATGGACTAATTGAGATTGATTAGTGAAGTAAAATTAGTTTTAATAAAGATGAATAAGGTAAATATTTAACATGGTAGTGGACTGATTTAATAGAATTTTTAAAAATAAGAGGATGTCAAATGTTGGAAAAAAGCATAATGGTGTCAATATTTAGAAACAATGAATATTCAATGTCTTTGTCATGATAACGGATAAAACTTATTAGTAAGAGAATGGAGATACTGAAAGGGTGCAAGTGCTTAAAACATTATGTCTGGTTTAATGAAGAAAGCTCTAAAATTGAAGTGTTTTTTAAGACATTCGATGGAAAAGTATAGAGAGCATATAAAAGATCTCCGAATGAATTTATTGGTCTTGAAAGGCATATAATGGGGCACATACGAGATCAAACTTGGCACATTTAAGAAGATATGTGTCAAAGGTATATTGAAATTATCAAATATGTATGACGAAGCACTTATTAGTGGAAGTAATTGTGAAGAAACCAACAAAATTCCAAAAACAATAGGATTACAGTAACGATCAGCATTCAGTCCTTATCCATTTTGTGATAATAATTACAGAAAGATATTGAAAGCAAGGTGCTTATGTTTTTCTCAAATGGCATAATCTGCGAGACAACTACCGAGTTAAATGAAAAATTAGAATAATAAAGATATTGTTTAGAAGATGGAGGACTTCGAAGTAGTAAATGTAATGACATCAAAATTCCCTTTGAATAGATTGATGAGACAAGGAAAGTAACTTAATACAACTTTTCATTGATTTAATTTGATAAGAACGTTTTTTATGGCTTGTGAATGGATATAGAGAAAGCACGGGTAAGAAGGGAGATAGGTGAAAAAATAACAGTGCACTCAGCAAGATGGAAGACAAAAATATTAACAAAGCAACATTGACAAATATCTCTTGTCCCTAGTTTAATGAGAAAAATCTAGGAAATTAACATAGTGAAGTCAAGAGAGCAGGTATCAAAGAATAATTTCAAGTAAATCAATTTGGTAAATTAATGCCTCGGCGCACCGGTTAAGGTGTTGCCGTGTGACCTTGAGGTCACGGGTTCGAGTCCTGGAAGCAGCCTCTTGCAAAAATGCAGGGTAAGGTTTGCCTACATTTCACCCTTGTGGTGGGACCCTTCCCCGGACCCTCGCTGCGCGGGGATGCTTTGTGCACCGGGCTGTCCTTTTAATGTGCACAACACTAGTTTAGCAACTCATGATATAATTCAGAAATATATGTAATAAATGAATTTAATAAAAAAATATGCAAATTTGATATATTATCTAGTAATCACCATTCCTTAATATTTATTACAATTCAAATAAATAATCTTATTTACATATATACAGAGGACAAAATATGATGAGATGCACACATGTCAAGAATGGCTAACCCTCTTCAGAAGCAAGTTGTCTCCAAGCATCCAACTTCAAGTGGCGGGTGTTAGCCTGCAATGTGCAAGAATAGCTTTAGCAGGGACAAGCATAATCATCAAAAGGCAGACAATTTAAGGGACATGCATAATCATCAAAAGGAAGACAATTAAACTAACTCATTAAATACAATTTACATGATCATTTAGCAAACACTTGATGGGGATCACGGATCGTGAGCAGGTTGACCATTATCGAAACCCGCATGGGTCTACATAAGCAATAAGCGTTGATAAATTCATCGTATGGACAATCCGAACCAGTAGTCGCGTTCAGAGCGGTGACGATATATTCGTATGCATTATTATTGTATCTTTGCATTTTTATTTGTGCATATTCTATGTATTAATGTATCGAATAATCATAGTCATCCATAGTACGATCCTTGCCTCTAAGTAGGAGACTATGGGTTGATTTTAAGAGAATCACAGATTTTGGATAGAAATTCGAGCTCTCGCACTCTTCCCCATTTCAACCATAGGAAAGGAGAGTCACACCACCAGTCCATGACCCAAGACATCCTCTTCGCCCTCAAGCTCACAGTCACACCGTCCGATGCAGTGGCCCGGCTAGCGGCGACTCTCACTGTGGAACCGTCGGAGCAGGCACAACAACCAACGGTGTAGGACATGTAACTGCGCCCCCTCGTTGTCCAGCAACTGCTTCCCCCGGCCCACAGTGCACGCAACGACGTGCCCACTCCAACTCCTCCCTCGTCACTCACCTGCGCCCCTTCCTTGCAACCACCTCCGCTACTGGCTTGAGCCCCTGTGGACAGAATCCCCGGCCTCCACCATGGTTCCTTCCACGACCCCGCAACATGGAGGAAGCGGCGCACTCCTTCGATGGTGGCCCTTCGTTCCTCGTTAACGAAGACCCTGCGCAAATGCCTCTCCATCTTCCTTTTTCCAGCAGCCCCACGTCGGGCGTCCTCCACACTCTTCCCTCATTTCAGGCGGAGTCCTGTTTTTCCTCCTTCCTACATCCTCTTCCTTTCCCACGAGGCCACGACTTAAAGCTACCAGGCATAGTACTCATGGCCTTAAAGTTGTCGGCATGTAGCTCTACCCCTTTCCCCTATAGCCTTTTTCCTTCATGTGTCGTTACATCCGCGTGCACCCACGTCGTTACAGCCACGCCCCAAACCCTCGCTTTCACCTCCCACGTGCGGCCCCATCCCCTCATGCATCACTTGTCTTTTTCCCTTCTTGAGCCCGTTAGATTTCAAGTCCTAACGTGTCCTATACACTTTCCACCGTATACTCTTACCTTTAAATGTTCACATTGAAACTCACCCACTCCCTCCCCATGCACAACGCAAATTTAATTTTATGTAGCCATTCACTCCAAAAGTCATTAATCCACCCAAGATACCACCAACCTTCATACATGACCTACCTTTTTGTCTTTTTTTTTCTCCGCAGGCCGCCAAACATCGTTATCATAATCATGTTTAAAAAATGGTGATTTAGTCCTGGAACATCAATTGTTGATGAATTTTCTACGAGAAAATCGTGGTGATTTTGTTCTCCACCACCGCAAGGGGCGCTGCCCCTTGGACCCCATTAAGGGCTCTACCCCTAAGACGGTGCTAGGGGCGCAACCCCTTGGAACCCTGCCATGAGCGTCTTAAATTTTGATGTAGATTGTATGTATATTTGGGATGTACCTACAATGTGAATGTTGTAAATTTTTATTATCTAGTTTAAATGATTTAAATAAACGTTCGATTAAACGTTAATCACTAAGTGCATGATTAAATGCGAATCATCTATTTTGTTTAAAAATGTTTAAACTTGTGCACGATTAAAAAGTTAATCATATTTTCAGAAAAATCCCTTACAAGAATATTAAGTGTTCGGATGCCTTCCAGTGGATGACACTCTTCCTACCTTGATCGGTGAAATATAGGCTTGTTAAAGCAAGGTGCATCAATCTATCTTGGTCGGGTGCGATCGGATAATTGTGATATTCAGCTGTCGACATTGGGTCTAACTTAACTAGGTGACCTCAAAGGTTGAGTGTCTAGAGGCATAGGGTTGACATGCACCATAAGATGGATGCGAATAATAGTTATCATCACCATACACGAGTTGTATGATGATGCAATTGACAAAAGTTGTCTACCTAAATAACTACGATGTGGGTGACCAGCCAAAGATGACTCATTATTGGGGTGAAATACGAATCTTGTCTCACTAGAGAGTCGCTCGCTTAAACTCTCTGAATTAATATTGAGGGTAATTAATTTGAAGAAAAAATATTGCGAGTATTTTAATAAAAGACCTTATTAAAATAAAATATATCTTGAAATATAATACTAATATAAATTTGCATACTTTTGTAGAATATTCATGGCAAGTAATACACATCACAACATGTCCATGCAATCGGTCCTTGAGAAGGACAAACTTAATGGGACGAACTTCCTGTACTGGTACAGAATTTAAAGATTGTCCTCAAACATGAGCCTAAGCTCTATGTCTTATAAGAAGATCCCCCTGAAGAGTCATTCGGATTTGTCTTTCGTGCAGATAAAGATGTTTACAATAAGTATCAGGACGACTCATTGGACGTCGAGTGTCTCATGTTCGCAACCATGAACTCTGAGCTTCACAAGCAACATGAGACCATGTGTGAATATGAGATAGTCGAGCACCTCAAGAAAATAATTCAGGTGCAAGCTCGACAGGAGAGGTACGACGTGTCGAGGGCATTGTTTCAATGTAAGATGGGTGCTCGTGAATCAATGGGGGCTCACGTACTCAAAATGATTGGGTATATTAAGAACCTACAAAAATTGGATTTCTATTGGGCCAAGAGTTGTCCACTGACTTGATCCTGCAATCGTTGTCGGAAAGTTTTGAGCAATTTGTCTTGAATTACAATATGAATGAAATTGGCAAATCACTACCCGAGCTCCTAGGCAAGTTGAGAACAGCCAAAATCAGCATTAAGAAAGTCAAGTCTACTAGCCTCATACTGATGGTGCATAAAGGTAAGTGCAAGGCCAAGGGATCTAAGAAGACTAAGATTGGATCTAAGTCTTACTTTAATCTCATGTCTTCCACACTGAAAAGGAATGGACTGGCTAAGGAAGGAAACTGTCATCATTGCAGGGAGGCAGGGCACTAGAGGACGAATAGTCCTCTTTACATTAAAGACATAAGAAAGAAGAAAGAAAGCGAGACTTCCACTTCATGTATCTTTGTTATAGAAGTCAATTTTTCTACTTTTTCATCTTGGGTTTGGATACCGGATGTGGTTCTCACATTTGTGTAAATGTGCAGGAACTGATAAGTAGAAGAATGTGGCTAATGGCGAGGTAGACCTAAGAGTTGAAAATAGAGTAAGAGTTGTTGTCGTTGTTGTAGGGACTTATCATTTATCTTTGCCTACTGACTCATTTAATTATGAATCAAATGAGAGATGTGAATTTTGTTTGTTAGGAAAAATTACTAAAGCCCATTTCACTGGTCATACTAAGAGGGTAAATGATCTTTTGGGTGTAATACATAGCAATGTATGTGGACCCATGAGTTCTATGGCTAGAGGTGGATTTCACTACTTTATTCCATTTTTTTTGATGATTTCAGCAGATATGGATATATGTATCTTATGAGATACAAATCTAAATCCTTTAAAAAGTTCAAGGAATTCAAAAATTAAGTACAAAACAACTAGAAAAAACAATTAAAATACTCTGATCTAATCGAGGTGGCGAATACTTGAATAAGGAGTTTCAAGATTTTCTTAGAAGTGTGGTATTATATAAGAACTCACTTCACCTAGGACAGCAGAACATGATGGTGTTACTAAGAGGAGAAATCAAACTTTGTTGGACATGGTGTGATCTATAATGAGTCATGCAGATCTATCTGTTTTTTTTTTTGGATAAACTTTAGAGACAGTTGTTTTTACACTAAATCATGTTCCTACTAAAACGATTCAAAAGATATCATATGAGATATGGACTGAGAAGTGTCCTAGTATATCTTTCATAAAGATTTGGGGTTGTGAGGCATACGTACGATTTCAAATGTCTGATAAACTTGATGTCAAATCTGATTAATCTTATTTTGTGGGGGTATCCTAAGAAAACTAAACGGTACTATTTTTATAATCACTGCGAGGGTAAAGTGATTGACGCAATGACTAATGTTTTTCTAGAAAATGAGTTCATATCTAGAAAACTACTAACATAGAACTTGAAGAAGTTCAAGAACTACAAATGATAAATGAACATGAGATGGAACCTGAGCAAGGACCACAAATTATTGTAGCTAGAGAGCCTGCTCAAGAAACACAAGTCTCACGTAGATTTAGAAGACCACGATTTGAGCATGAGAGAGATGGATTTCTCATAACTCAAATTGGTAATGTGTTGTTAATGGATCTACACTCTTATTACTTGTGTAAGTTCTAATTGAAAGTCAACTTTACTTCGTATTAGTTACTTGTTGAGAGACATACAATTTGTGATCTTAATTTGTCAAAATTTGCGCAGTTTTGTCCGGCTTGAAATATTCATTTGCCAAATATTTAATCAAAGTGCTAACGCCTAACCTCTACTGTGAATGTTGGTGGATTCAACTATTAATTTTAGAATTTATTGTAATTAAATGTTAGACAATCGCATGTGCTTCACATCATTCTTACATCCCTACGACACTCCATGAATACCCACTCATTAGAGTTCCTTATGGCACATTTACACTCTCTACATATGTCCTGTGTCAACACCTTCACTCAAAAGTAAGCTAAATTAGGTTTGAGTTCTTTTTCATTTTACTAAATTTTTAGGGTTTCTCCGCTATTTTTGTTGGAGAATTTTATATATTTTTAATGGACATACAAAAAAAAAATTGGATGTTAATATCACATGGATTCATCCAAATCAAAGTTAAAGCACTTCAAACATTCCTCGGCCATGATCCAACCAAACCTTGTACGTGCTACTAATTGGGTTCAATGTTCTTGGACCGTGATCATGTTAATTCAAGAAAGCAATGATGGAGGATTGGTTCAATGTTCTTGGACCGTGATCATGTTAATTCAAGAAAGCAATGATGGAGGTTACCGTAATGTGTATTCAGCACTTGTAAGCATGCATAAGAAGTATTTGATACCTATTCTGCTCTACAAGTTTAACAAGTAGAGGAGGTAAAACTATTGGCAAGTCTTTCATACAATTTCCTAACTACTTTTGCCACGATATCAACAACTAAGATTTTTCCTGTGGGATTTTCATGAACTCTACCATCACTATTCCTTTACTTAGAAACATTGACATATATATAGTATTATGGAAGCAAAAATACCACAACATTGTCCCATGAGAAGACAAGTCCAAAAGCTTCATCCGGCTTCATAGCATGGCGCACCCTCTGGAGAAAACATTCTTGGAGTTTCTCATTTAAATAATCCTAGAAACACTATACCATGTTAATAAAGAATAAGAAAGAGTGCTGAATAAATTTATAATTGAATATGAAGTAGATCCATTACCACATCAACTATAAGGGGGCCATCCATCCTAAAAGTCTCAAAGCCTTCACCATATTCAGCTCCAATTGCCTGATAACAGAGTGCATATCACTAAGCTGTAGTCAATCAGTTTCTACCGAAAACAAAACAATAAATAAAACACTTACACTACTAAAAAAACATCTCAAAATGTTGCCAAATACAGGATAAGAAATTAATAACATTTGTGTTGAGAGTAATAATAGCTCGAAAGACTTCAGAGATGCACATGCAGACACATATTCACACATAAAATAACACGAGAAATCAAAATTCAGGAAAAATAATAAAAAGGAACATTGATACCAATAGTAATCATAGATCAAAAAAATCATGAACATTCAACATTGAGTTTAATAAATGCATAACTTCAAACAAAGAGAATAACTCCAAGCTCTCAATGTCCAGCAAATGTTGAAAAAAATGGCTTTCACCATTACCACCTTCGAGATCATCATCACTAGCCTTACTATAACTATCTCGAGATGACTTCATACAGTTAACGGACGCAACTCATTTTACAAAACTTCGGGCTGCATATAAACGTTAATGTAGCCATTTTTCTTCCAACTCCATTCATATTATTGGGTCTACCTACTAAGCCGCTTCAGCTTATTTTCTACAAAACTACTTCTAGTAGGCGCTACTCCTAACACTTCTCCAGCGTAATCTTATTCAGAACCAGTGTGTCATTCTCCTCTTGATAGCACTATATGTTATGTTTTAATCAAATGATCGTTTTACTTCATACATCCAATTAAATCTTGAATTTGCCCGAAATATAAAAGACAAGAAACTTCAAACATTCATTTTTTAGCTTATCATTCATCAAAGCTTGCTATCTAATTTTTAATCAATAAATAATTTCTTGCTCAGCTAAGCATGCAGGAAGGAAATTAACCTAACAATAGCAAGCATTAAGGAACCAAAAATCCAAAAGGCTGAATATATTATAATGCCAACATTTTTGCTTTAAGCAAGATAAGAACACTTTCAAGATAATATATTGTTCTAAGTAGTCACCAAGCCCCTTCTAATCTCTTGAAAAAACTTTAAATCAACCAAAAAATTAACTTGAAAGGTTTATCAAATCAAATTTACAGTATTAAAGGGCGAAATGAATGTCCGAGACGAATTTTACCTCCTCCGTGAAAGCTTTCCCTGTCTTAAATGGAAAATCATTTCCCGAATCAATCTCGTCTGAACCAGATGCTCTGCATAAAACTAGACTCTTCCGTGTCGGAAGCGCCTTCAATCTCTGAACAAAGAGCCCACGAGGTGTCAAGAAACGAAGCACAGGAACAGGGGAGCGTTACAAAAACTAATTGAAAGAGAAAAGGGGGTAAACTACGGGAATTTGAAATTTGGGCGAGCGGCGAGAGGCCGTGAGGCGGTGAGAAGATCCATGGAGGATGGGAGCTGAAGTCCGGTAGAGGCAGTCCATCGACGTGAACGGATGCGGCCGAGAGCTGGATGGGTTTTCCGGAACGCTGATGAATGGACACAGAAGTCGAAAAAACAGAGAGCAAAATTAATAAATCAGTGATAAATTTGGAAGGGGGTAATTCGGTATTATATGGCCCAACAATATCTACATCTTGTCACTATATCCAGGTCATAGGTGGCACAGAGCAATTGTGCCGAGAAAGAAAAAAAACAGTATCTTGATGTGTAGATGTAGTAATTAATAATTATGCATGTATCTTTAAGTGTATATTTGGGTAAATAATGGGTTCAGGGGCATAACGGGTCTAGTACGGATACAGGGATATTCGTTACCCGTTTTATTTTAGGGTTTGCCTATATAAACCCGGCCAGGGGCAACGGTTAGGGGATTCCACCTTTATCCGCAATCGGATGCTTCGAGCACAACACTTTTGAATCAAGCCCCTTGAGGTTGCTCCCCTCTCCCGTACGCACGCCGCCCAAGGAGAACCGCCGAAACTGCCGCCTCCTTCGCCGGTTCCTTCTCCCTCCCGTGGGTCCTCACCGCTGCCGTAAAGGGCTCGTTGGACGGTGTCGATGTTCTCTCCCGCAGCCGCCCGTGCGACGCCGCCGCCGCCGCCTTCCTCGCCCGCACGCGAGGATCTTGACGTCGTCGATGCCGTGAAGGGGACCGTCTGGACCTTGCCGCTTCCCTCTCTCGCAGACGCAGGTCTCCCCTCCCGCGCTCGCCCGCCGTCGTCGTTGCTCCCTTGCGCAACTGCCTGGATGAAGACGCAGCAATCGTCGCTCGATGCCGGTGCACTCGCTCGTCGTCGTCGCTGCTCCCTTGCGCAGCCGCCTGGATGAAGCCGTAACCGCCACGAGTCATAACCGCCGCCGCACGCTCGTAACCGCCGCTACGATCTACGATTCGCGATCAACCGCGTCGCCGCCACTGTCGACACCTCCCAGTCCAGATCCCTCCCAGTCGCCGTCGTCAGTCTCCCGCCGCCGCCACCGTCGTCTTCTAGGGTCATCGCGTGCAACCCTAAGCGCTGCCGCCAGCGCTATCAGTTAGCGTCTAGCGCTAGCGGCTGAACCCGCTACCGCCGGCGCTAGCGACAGAGTCCTTATTCCTCTGTTTGGTGACCTGATCTTGTCTTTCGGGCGCACAATGATGAAGGGGAACAATATCTCGTCCCCCGTTCTGATGATCAAGTTGGAGAAGTTCACGGCGACTGAGTTCAACGACTAAAAGTTGAATACTCAGTTCGGTATGAAGTACTTGAATGTGTTTTACACAGTTCAGACTGATCATGTTTGGGTCGTCGGGACTGATGACGAAGCTCAGTGGGTTGCTGATGAAGACTTCTGCCGCAACTACCTGCTGAACTGCCTGTCCTCCAGTCTGGCAAAGACGTACATGAAGATGAAGTCAGCTAAGGAGATTTGGGGCGCACTGGAAGAGCACTTCAAGCAAGAGGAGGATCTGTCAAAGGCACACTTGATGGACAAGTTCCACTCCTTCACTTTCGATGAGGAAAAAGACATTCTCCCTCAGGTATCGGAATTTGAAAACTTAGTCGATTCTTTACATAGTGAGAATATATCTTTGCCAGATAGTTTTGTTGCTGGCACAATTGTGTTCAAGTTGCCTTCCATGTGGTATAATTTCAAAACTGAAATGTACCGCAAGAAGATGCAAGTGGGTCTAAACGAACTCAAGCGTTTTATTCGTATTGAGGATGAAAATAGGATTTGACACGCTTTAGAAGTTGTTAGCAAGCAGAAAGTTGTTGTTGACATGATTTCCAACTATAAACGTGTGTCGAACCCTAGGAAATCCAAACCCAACCCTAGTAGCTCCCAGGTTGCAGGCCCTAGTAAACACATCAAAAAGTTTAAGGGCAAGTATTTTAACTGCAACAATTGAGGACACAGTGCATCTGATTGCATGCTTTCTCGTAAGGAAAAGGGTAAAGCACCACAAGAAGGCAATCATGCTAATATGGTTAGCCTCACTGAGCCATCCAACTTTGTCACCATGGTTGGAAACGAGAAGGCCAGTACATAGTGGTACCTTGACTCAGGGGCAATGTGCCACGTTTGCAACAACTCTACTTTGTTGACAGGACTCACGGATGCGAGAGAATCGGTGATCGTTGCAAACAGTGAGACAGCTGATGTTCTGAAGGTGGGGAATGTGACGCTACTGCTCTCCTCAGGTAAAATCTTAACTCGTAAAAATGTTAAATTTTTTCCTTTACTAGCTGCTAACTTAGTGTCTATTAGCTTACTTTGTGATGTTGGCATGTATTTTAATTTTTGTAGCGGTAGAGTAACACTGTCAGTTAACTCACACTATTTTGGATGTGCCTATGTTCAAAATAGGATGTACAGACTAAGTCTAGCAAACGAAATAGTTCAACAAGTTTATACAAACTTAATTAGCCCTAAGACTCTACATGAGAGACCAAGACGCGTAAACTATAGGAAAATGATCCAAATTGCTAGAACTCACCAGATCGCTCTAGACACTACAAAAAACCAAATAAATATGAAGTGTGTGCTCAGACTAAGATCACTAGGAAACCTTTTAGTATGGTTAGCACAATACCCTTAGAACTAATACATTCTGGCATCTGTGACTTCAAAAGTTTTGTCACTAGAGGAGGCAGAAAGTATTTGATCACCTTTATAGATGACTGTTCTAGGATTTGTCACATCTATCTCCTTAAATCTAAAGACGAAGTGTTTGAAAAATTCTGTATTTTCAAAACCATGGTAGAAAACCAAATAGACATGAAAATCAAGATGTTTAGAAGTGATAGAGGAGGAGAATATATGTCTAGTGAGTTCAAGTGTTTTCTTGCCCAACATGGAATCATAGTAGAAACCACTGCTCCTTACTCACCCTAGTTTAATGGTATAGTTGAGCGTAAAAATCGAACGTCAACAGGGATGTTAAACTCTATGCTCTTGATTGCAGGCATGCCTTCTGCTTATTGGGGAGAAGCAGTCTTACCTGCAAATCACATTTTAAATAAAGTTCATCATGTTATGTTAGAGGTTACACCCTACGAGCTTTGGTTTAAGAGACCCTCGTCTTTTACTAGACTTAAGACCTGGGGCTGTATAGCCTATGTCAGGGTTCTTGACCCTAGATGGTCTAAGATTGAACCTAGGACCAATACTTGTGTCTACCTAGGTTGTGCTGAAGATAATGCTGCAGATAGATTCTTAGATATTTCTAATAATATCATTATAGAATCTAGGGACGCGGAGTTCTTTGAAGATAAGTTCCTCAAGGATAGGAACCTGTCACTCCCAGGTTTGCAAGTAACTATTACTAAAGAAGATCCTGGATCAGTACCGAGCACTTCCTATTTCGTTCCTGTAGACAACTCTGGCCTAGAGTCTAGGAGAACTTCTGTTAGAGAGAGAACTCTCATAACCTTCGGTAGTGACTTTGTCATTTTCCACGTAGAAGCTGATCCATCCACCTATAAGGAAGCGATGAGATCCAGAGATTCTCTACTCTGGAAAGAAGCTATTGATGAAGAGATGAATTCTCTACTTCAGAATAACACCTGGACGTTGGTTGATAAGCCAAAAAGGGCTAAAATTGTAGGGTGTAAGTGGATTCTGAAGAAGAGACTGAATCTTGATGGTAGCGTAGCTAAGTATAAAGCACGTCTGGTGGCTAAAGGTTTCACACAAGTAAGCAGAGTAGATTACTTTGATGTCTACTCACCCGTGTGTCACTTAGCAACCATTAGGGTCCTCCTTGCTATTGCATCTATTGAGAACTTTATTGTTCATCAAATGGATGTTAAGACTGCGTTCTTGAACAGATATCTGACCGAAGAGATCTACATGAATCAACCTGAAGGTTTCATTGTAGAAGGTCACAAAACGAAGGTTTGTAAATTACTTAAATCTTTATACGGACTAAAACAAGCACCTAAACTATGACATGAGAAATTTGACTATAGTGTAAAGAACATGAGATCCATATCGAGTCTCTCGAATAAATGTCTTTACATACGTGATAGATCAGATAAAGTCGCCATAATTTGTTTGTATGTAGATGATATGCTCATTCTAGGGTCTGATCAATCCGAAGTTGATGACGTTAAGTTGGATCTAATAAAAGAATTTAGCATTAAAGACCTAGGTGTAGCTAACACTATACTAGGCATGCAAGTGAGCTTTGGGAAGAATGTTATCTCCCTAAGTCAAAGCCACTACATAAAGTCCATGTTGGACACGTGGGGATACAGTGACAGTAGAGCATTTGAGACTCCATACGATTACACTGACCGTCTAAAGCCCAATAAAGGAGCTATGGTTAGACAGTTAGATTACTCTAAAGTGGTTGGTAGTCTCATGTATGCTATGGTTTGCACTAGACCTGACATAGCTTTTACGGTCGGCATGTTGTGCAGATTCACTAGTAATCCTGGCCAAGAATATTGGAACGCCTTAGATAGGCTAATGAGGTACCTAAAGCACACCCAAAAGTATGCTTTAAGTTACACTGGTCATCCTTCAGTTCTTGAAGGATATTCTGACGCATCATGGTGCTCAAATTAAACAACAGCAAGTCCACTAGTGGGTTTGTATTCATACTAGGAGGAGCAGCTGTAGCCTGGAAGTCCAAGAGGCAATCATGTATTGCTCTCTCTTCTATGGAATCCGAACTCTACGCTCTAGCATCAGCAGGAGAAGAAGTAGAGTGAGTAAGAGATTTGGTGATGGATATTCCACTGACGAGCCTGAAAATGAGTTCTATTGCAGTTTACTATGACAATCAGGCCACTAAAACGATTGCTACGAATATTTTGTTCAATGGCAAAAGAAGACACCTAAGGCTGAAACAATCTTGGTTGTCCTCACTCACAAGTCAAGGGATTATGACCCTGATTGATGTGAGATCGAAAGGCAATGTTCCTGCTAGACCAGATAGAGATGCTGACAGTGTTACTCCACTATTGCTACAAGTACTAAGCTCATTCAGGTAGAGCTAGTTTACTTTAAACGTTACTGCATATGTTTTATGAATTCATAGAGTTCTAACTCATGAAATTCCTTGCAAGCTATGATGGAGTTGAAGGAAAGAAAGTAGTCTTTGATATGAATGCTGATGATCTACTAGATGAGTAGAATTGTTATATGTTTTATCCATTACTACTATGTTTTTCAGACTTTTATCCTTAGTACTGCACTTATGTTTGAATGTTTGTTTTCTGTATGAACAAAACTCCCGTTATATTTTAAAGTATGTTTTCTTTCTGAGGAAATGTGTTAAGTCTGAAATTTAGTAGTTACTACTTTCTTGCACTCTGGAATGTATACATTATTTATCTCAAATATAGGAGGAGACTGTAAGTGTATATTTGGGTAAATAACGGGTTCAGAGGCATAACAGGTCTAGTACGGATACATGGATATCTGTTACCCGTTCTATTTTAGGGTTTGCCTATATAAATCCGGCTAGGGGCAATAGTTAGGGGATTCCACCTCGATCCGCAATCGGATGCTTCGAGCACAACACTCTCCACAGTATCTTGTATGCGGTGATATAATATTGATGGGGTACCCCTAAAAATTTTCGAGTCAAATTAGACCAAAGCACTCTCGCAAGTCAACTCGATCGAGCATGACACGTGCACGAACCGTACTCGCTCGAAGGGTCACAAAACCGACAAGAGGGGTCACGGACAAGGCGGACACACGACTTCGCGCATAAAAGCAGCAAGGTTGTGCGCCAAATATGGCCTCCACGTGTGTGCACACACGGGGTCACGTGTGCGGCCTCCCTGCGTGCGCATGCACGAGGACGTGTGTGCGGCCTCCCCACGTGAGCGCGCGGCCTTCACGGGCACGTGCGGCTTCTCCCGGCGTGGGCGCATTGTCAGCGCCCTGCAGCCTCCATCCACCACTGACGGCGGGCTAGTCTCCGAACGACTAGTGCACGACTAAATGACGCTCTCTCACAATATCCCGCTCTCCAAACGTATTTGGGTAGAAATCTAACCACCTAACCCGATGTCAAGCAATCACAAACCTAACGTCAGTACTAAGAGGATCCGACTAAAACAGCGATCGAAAAGTAGTCCGAAGAACTCTCAAAAGGGTTGGTCTCCGGATTGCCGTAATCCACCAAATCGGAAAGGGATATCGCATCTCCTTGCAGATTTGAGTTAGATCTTGTCAATCCTTCAAGGTCTCAAGAGATCGAAAATTATTATGATTGATTCAAGCGAAATGCAGCAAAATAAAACCATTCAATGATTCCAAAGTCACACTCAAACTTGCCACCAAAAGAACGGAGGAGAACACACCAAGTGAAGGAGATTCGTTACCCAACCGAGAAGATAGCTAGGCGAATCTCACGCCAAGGATCCACCGGAGTCGCACTGGAGAAGTTACACCGCTTGCCTTCAACGGAGTCTCACCGAAGAAAATCTCTCGCCGAGGGGAAGAATGGCTGCACCTGGGCTTGGCCGAACTTCACGAGGAGGAGGCGGGGGGGGGGGGGGGGGGGGGCGTCCTACTGTGTCGCACGGCAGGAAGGTGTAAGAGGACGACGACGAGTCTCACGCCGAGCGGAAGGATTGTCGCTGCGTCGCGCGGCACACCGAGCGGGGAGGAGCGAACCCTAAAGGGCGCAGGAGAAGAATTCTCACTGGAGTTTTTTTGTTTTCAAAATTATCAATGCTGAATTAAAAGAGGAGGCCCACCTATATATGGTGGAGCCTCATTACATCATAACCATGCATGAAAGAAATTAAATCCTAGCCATTAGTTATGCTAAGCGCAGTCCACATTAACATACATGCTGAATTTAAAACTTTAGAACTAAAAATAACGGTAACGGAGAATAAGAAACTAATATTTAATATGTTTTATAATCATATTAAATATTAGTTAAGTGCGAGGCTGCAAGTCATAGCGGCGGCGAGCGTTGCGAGCACGATCCCCATTGTTGTTGCGCCTCAAGTCTTTTACGGCGGTGACGACTTCCTCGGTAACATCTTCAATAGGTGGAGGCGCCATCACATCAGCACGAGCAGTAGGAGTAGCACCACGAACATGATGCGTAGGAGGCGGGCCTGCATCAATCCTCCCCCAGTCGAAAGCACTCATCACCGGTGAGTGGTCGTGTAAATAGCGTCGGAGAAGGTCCGCATCCCACTGGTGCAGGTCGTGCTCAGGAACCCAAGAATCATCCGAAGAAGAACGTCCCTTCCAACGAACCAAGAAGCGACGTGTAGGCCCATCTGGTGTGTCAATCGTATCATCATCCAAAATCCTGTCAGGAGATGGCAAAGCATGGAAAGATCTAGCAAAAGTGTCAGCATCAGTTGAAGACAAAGCAGTATAATCTCTCACCCATGTGTCATCAGGTGAATCCTTGGCACACTCATTCCCAACCCCACATAATGTAGAAGAAGGCTCACTCAAGGAAGAAAATGTAGAAGTTGGTGGAAGTGGCATAGTATAGAGTGTTAAATCGAAAACATTAAAATAGGAGAAATTCTCCAATTCGCAGGTAAACTTAAAACAACCGCATTACTTCCAATATTCTTAATTACCTTGAAGGGGCCAGCTCTCCGAGGTGCCAACTTTTTCACGGTTCCCGAAGGTAACCGCTCCGGGAGTAATCGGACCAAAGCCTGATCGCCAACATTAAAGTTGGACGGCCTTCGGTGGGCGTTAGCTTGTGCTCGGTAGACATCATATTGAGTAGTTAATTTCTCTTTAATACTTTTGTGGAGATCATGAACATGGTGAGCGAAATCCTGTGCAAATTGACTTGATTTATATGAAGGCGGTAATGATATCAAGTCAAGAGGCACACGAGCCTTATAGCCATGGACTATCTCGTTCGGTGACAAACCCGTCGACCTATTTTTGGAGTTATTATAGGCTAGTTGTGCATGAGGTAGGACCAAGTCCCAAGTCCCCTTATGGTCACCCACAAGGCACCGTAATAAACCACCCAGACTTCTATTTACCACCTCAGTCTGGCCATCCGTTTGGGGGTGGTAGGCAGAGGAAAATACAAGGCGGGTGCCCAACAAAGTCCATAGCGTTTTCCCAAAATAACTAGTAAATTTAACATCTCTATCCGACACTATGGATTTTGGAACACCGCGATGACCGACGACTTCTTTAAAAAACAATTTGGCGATATGCGAAGCGTCATTGGTTTTGCTACATGGGACAAAATAGGCCATTTTGGAAAATCTATCTACCACGACCATGACGGAATCATGTCGCGCAACGTAGGTGGAAGGCCTAACACAAAATCCATACTAAGATCTTCCTACAGGACGGAAGGGATAGGTAAAGGCGTGTAGAGTCCAACATTAGTCTTATTGCCCTTGGCCAATTGGCAAGTGCGGCAGCTACTCACGATCTTTCCTACAAGGGTTTTCAATTTAGGCCAATAGAATTTTTCTTCTACTAACGCAATCGTCTTATCCCTCCCAAAGTGACCCGCTAATCCACCGCTATGAAACTCGCAAACTATAAAGTGTCGAAGTGATGAGGACGGGATGCATAAACGGGAGTGCCTAAACAGGTAGCCATCCCTAAGGAAGTAGGCTGAAATGGTGGTGGGGGATTCCTGTTGTGCCTCAAGGTAAATGCCCTTAAAGTCGGGACAAGTAACATATTCGTCTTTTATGCTCTCAAACCCAACGACCTTAACTTGCATAGTGGATAATAAAAGAGCCACACGACTAAGCGCATCCGCGACCCTATTATCCAGTCCTGCGCAAAAAGACTGCCGGTCCGGTCCTTAAAAGACCGGTCTTTTGGCCAACCAGTCCCGGACCGGTCCCGTGCAAACCAGTCCCGGTCCGGGACCGGTTTTTCTCCTCTGGAGGAGGACCGGCTGGGACCGGTCCAAACCGGTCCCGGACCGGTCTTTTTATTAAAAAAAATAAAAAATATAATTATAATTATATAAATTTAATTTTTTTGGGATATAAAACTAATGTGCATACAAATTACAAAATAAAGTTAAATAAAACTCAAAATGAAATAAAAACTGATTTTTATTAAAAATTAAGCAAAATTACAAATTACAAAATTATTTACAAATTACAATACATTTAAAAAAAATTAAATAACATTACATCCAATAAAATAAAATGAAAATTACATTTAAAATAAAATGAAATTACATTGAATTAACGAAAAATACAAATTGTTTATTCTGCGGCGCTGTCCAAATTTAAATTATTCAGCTCGTCTTCAACTTCAGACTCACTATCTTCAATTTAAATTATTCTGCGGTGCTGTCGGACGAGCGTTGTGTTGCTGCCGACGGACATTAGCTTCCCGCAAAGTTTGCACTTCGCCTTCATTTCGCCATCAACCCGCACTTTATCAAATGTATTGCCGCTTTGTGACGGTGCTCCACAATCTCAATATCGGCAGACGCGGAGGAGGACGCCGGCTGGGATGAAGAAGACGCCATTTAATAAATTTGAAAGAGAGAGAGAAAGAGAAATAGAGAGAGAGAGAGAGAGAGAAGTGGAGAGAGAAATAGAGAGAGAGAATGGGGGAGGGGTCAGGGGAGGTATTTATAAAAATAAAATTAATTAAAAAAAATTAATTAAAAAAGAGCCTTAAAGAGCCAATCGGCTCTTTAATAAAAGAGCCGAACGGCTCTTTATTAAAGAGGCGTTAAGGCTCTTTATTAAAGAGCCGTTAACGGCTCTTTAATGCTCCTTGGCAAAAACCGGTCCTGGGAAACCGGTCCTGTCCCAGGACCGGTAAAAGACCGGTTAAAATCGGTCTTTTACCGGTCCCGGTCCGGGACCGGTTTTTGCCAAAATATAAGGGACCGGCCGAGCCCCTAGGACCGGTCCGGGACCGGACCGGTCCCGGACAGGACCGGTCCCTGACCAGTCCTAACCAGTCCGGTCCCGACCGGACCGGTTAGGACCGGTTTTTTTTGTACACGACTACTATTATCAGCCCCTTTTAGGTGCTTCAGCGTGAACATGTACTCTTGCAAAAATGAGACCCATTTGGCGTGTCTGGGGCTGATTTTTGCCTGAGAATTGATAAAACGCAACGCTTCATGATCGGATAAGAGGATAAATTCCTTGGAGAGTAGGTAATGCCGCCAATGTGCAAGGCTACGTACTACCGCATAGAATTTTCGGTCATAGTTGGAATAGTTTAGCTTAGACCCGAAAAGTTTTTCGCTAAAATATCATATGGGGTGACCGTCTTGGCTTAGCACTCCTCCAATCCCATCTTCGGAGGCGTCGCAAGATAATTCTAAAACCTTACAAAAATCAGGCAACCGAAGTATAGGGGCTTCAGTCATTAGTGTTTTGATTTGTTCGAATGCACGCGCGGCGGATTTAGTCCATGTGAACTCGCCCTTCTTCAAACACTCTGTAATAGGCGCCATCACACTACTAAAGTTGCGGATAAACCAACGATAAAACGTGGCTAAGCCATGAAAAGAACGGACGTCACGAATGGTCTTTAGCTCGGGCCAATCCCTAATAGCTTGGACCTTACTCTGGTCAACCTTAATGCCCTCTTCGGCAACGATGTATCCCAAAAACTCCACCTCTCGCGCATAGAAAATACACTTTTTAAAATTTAAGTAGAGGTGCTCCGATCGTAGCGTAGAAAAAACTAGACGTAGATGGGCAAGGTGATCGTGAGTGGAGGTGCTATAGACTAGAATGTCATCGAAGTAGACCACCACAAACTTCCCCAGGTAGGGCTGGAAAGTATGGGTCATCATACGAGAGAAAGTGCTCGGGGCATTAGAGAGCCCAAATGGCATCACTAGCCATTCATACAAACCTTCTTTTGACTTAAAGGCGGTTTTCCATTCGTCGCCCTCTCGTATGCGGATTCGGTGGTATCCGCTACATAGATCTAACTTAGAGAAGATGGATGAACCCGCCAACATGTCAAGTAGATCATTTAACCGCAGAATTGGAAATCGATATTTGACGGTGATTTTGTTGATAGCGCGGCTATCAACACACATCCGCCAAGACCCATCTTTCTTGGGAGCTAAGAGGGCCGGAACTGCGCACGGACTCAAGCTATGGCGTATGAACCCCTTGGATAACAAATCTGAAATTTGTCGTTGTAATTCTAGATGCGCGGAGGGGTTTAAGCGATAATGAGGGAGATTCGGTAAAGAGGAGCCCGGGATAAAATTTATCGCGTGTTGGATATCACGCATAGGAGGTAACTCCGATGGCAATTCCTCCGGGTAAACATCTGTATATTCGTCCAAAAGGTCCCTCAACTCCGTAGGCAAACCATCCATCAAAGGTACATCTTCTCTCACGGCTAAACAAACTAGCGCATACATCATGCAGTCCGCAAATGAATCACACTCAAACTCTCACCGCCCAATCAGACTTAGACTCTTCTTTTCTACAGGCAATGTGGTGTCCCCGGATGAACTACCCGTGTCCTTAGGGAGGGTGGGACTCAAGACCACCTTCTTACCATTGAATAAAAACTCATAAGTGTTGGATCGTCCACAAAGAGTAACGTCGTGGTTGAATAACCAGGGACGACCAAGAAGGACATGGCAAGCGTCCATGGGTATCACGTCACACCAAACCTGATCCAAATATGATTTGATGTGGAGGGGAACTAAACAACGCTTACTAACTGGAAGTGAGGCCTTATTCACCCAAGAAACCTTGTATGGTTGTGGGTGGGGCTCCGCATTTAGGGACACGCAGGTAACCGCGCCCTCAGAGATAACGTTCATACAACTCCCGCTGTCAATGATCAGCTTACATAATTTATCCCCGCTCTTAAAAATCAAAGAGAATAAATTCGTCTTATTCCAATCATCCAAAGAGCGAGGGGTGGCAAGGATGCACCGCATAACCATGAGGTGAGAGTCGTCTTCTAAATCACTTGGTACGCCTTCTAAATCTGACTCATCCGTGGTCTCATAGATATAATCAGGCCCATGATGTATGCTCAACTAGTGCTAAAGCCCGAGTTTTGGTCGGGCACTCAATAGCGTAGTGGCCGGTTACTCCACACTGATAACACGTGGCCCTTTCTTTACTAATTTTTCCCATGGGAATGCGCTCCCCGGATGGGTTTCTAGCGTCCCTGGCGGTGATGACAATGTTGGACGAGTCCTTGGTCTAGAATTTACCCTTATCCTTATATGTGGAGGTGGAGGTAGTGGCCGCGACCTTGCTCTTATAGGAGCTTTGCTTGGCCTTGGACTTGGAGGCGAGGTGTTTCTCGATATCAAGGGCGGCGTTGAATGTAGTGTTTTGGTCCGTGTGACCGTAACGCAAAAGTTTCCTTTGGATATCGTAATTAAGACCCTTATGGAACCTGCGTGACCTCGGGCATCTCCTGGACCTCACAATGGACCATCTTGTCCTTCAGATCACCCATGTAATCGGCGACAGACCGCTCGCCTTGGCGAAGGGAGGCTAGATCATCAAACATCTGGGTGCGATGATAAGCGGGGACATATTGGTCTTTCAAGAGGTTTTTCATGACAACCCAACCAATCAGAGGGACACTGTCTACGACTCCTAAACGACGCTCTTCATTTAGCCAAAATACTTTGGCCCTACCCGTAAGCTTCATCCGAGCGACTTGGACCTTTTGTTGGTCCGTCAAGTGATGCCACTCGTAGTAGCACTCCATTTCTAACACCCAATTCAGGAAGACTTGGGGTTCTCCTAAACCATCATAGGTGGGGGCGTTAATTTTTATGGCACGGGTGAGATCGACTTCTCGTTCCTGGCGACGAGGTGGTGGTCGGTCACGCTGAGGTAGCTCCTCGTGTATGTCTTCCTCGTGGAGTGGTGCCCTATGACCCCTAGGTGGAGTGGGCGCGCGGTACGACAGACGATTACCCCTAGGTGGTGAAGGGGTTCGATGGGCCAACAACTGGGTCAACATGTCCCACAGCTCTCCCAATTGTTGATTCATGTCATCCCGAAGGACATCAACATCAGTGGGGTTTGGAGGTGTTTGCCGCTCGTCGGTCATACTTGATGAGGACGACGTGTGATATGGGTGACCAGATCTAGTGGGCATGCGACAGTACTAGAAATATTTTAAATCTTATAGAAAAATAAATTTTTTTTCTTTGGTGCACACGTGAGACCTAGAGTGAAACGAGCGGACCGTGGCCAAGTTAAGAAATTGGCCAACCTGGCTCTGATACCAAAATTGGTGGCGGGCTAGTCTCCGAAAGACTAGTGCACGACTAAATGACGCTCTCTCACAATATTCCGCTCTCCAAATGTATTTGGGTAAAAATCTAACCACCTAACCCGATGCCAAGCAATCACAAACCTAACGTCAGTACCAAGAGGATCCGACTAAAACAACGATCGAAAAGTAGTCGAAAAGAACTCCCAAAAGGGTTGGTCTCCAGATTGCCGTAATCCACCAAATCGGAAAGGGATATCGCATCACCTTGCAGATTTGAGTTAGATCTTGCTAATCCTTCAAGGTCTCAAGAGATCGGAAATTATTACGATTGATTCAAGCGAAACCAAAGTCACACTTAAACTTGCCACCAAAAGAACGGAGGAGAACACACCAAGTGGACGAGATTCGTTACCCAACCGAGAAGATAGCTAGGTGAGTCTCACGCCAAGGATCCGCCGGAGTCGCACCGGAGGAGATACACCGCTTGCCTTCAACGGAGTCGCACCGAAGAAGATCTCTCGCCGAGGGGAAGAATGGCTGCACCTGGGCTTGGCCTAACTTCACGAGGAGGAGGGCGGGGGGGGGGGGGGGGGGGGGCGTCCTACTGTGTCGCACGACAGGAAGGAGGAAGAGGACGACGGCGAGTCTCACGCCAAGCGGAAGGACGGTGGCTGCGTCGCGCGGCACACCGAGCGGGGAGGAGCGAACCCTAAAGGGCGCAGGAGAAGAATTCTCACGAGAGTTTTTTTGTTCTCAAAATTATCAATGCTGAATTAAAAGAGGAGACCCACCTATATATAGTGGAGCCTCATTACATCATAACCATGCATGAAAGAAATTAAATCATAGCCATTAGTTATGCTAAGCGCAGTCCACATTAACATACATGCTGAATTTAAAACTTTAGAACTAAAAATAACGGTAACGGAGAATAAGAAACTAATATTTAATATGTTTTATAATCATATTAAATATTAGTTAAGTGCGAGGCCGCAAGTCGTAGCGGCGGCGAGCGTTGCGAGCACGATCCCCATTGTTGTTGCGCCTCAAGTATTTTACGGCGGTGACGACTTCCTCGGTAACATCTTCAATAGGTGGAGGTGCCATCACATCAGCACGAGCAGTAGGAGTAGCACCACGAACATGACGCGTAGGAGGCGGGCCTGCATCAACCACCGTCGTCGGGCAACCTACCCAAACCGCCCAGGGGCATGTTCGTTATTCTCGAAAAAATGATGATCCAGATGACCAGAACCGAGCAACGTCATTCGTCAACTCCAGATCCAACCATGCGCAACCAGCACGTCCCTTCCGAAAAGTTATAAAAAGGCTTTCATGTCTTCATTTGAAAGAGAGCAATCCAAGAGACAAGAGAGAGCATGAGGTTTTCCGGCGAGGACTTGGCACTCTACTCGCTCATTCGCTCTGAATCCGCTCCACTCGCTCTCAAATCTGCTAAAGCTCAAGGCTCCAGTAGACGCTCTCGCAAGCATCGAAAAAGGAACTGACAGAATCTTTCGAGGACGCTCTGGGGCTTAGTCTTTGTTCCTTCTTTCTTTATCTTCAAGACTTGTAAACGGAGAGGTGGTTTGTCACCCTTCGAGGATCTCAAACTCTTGTAACCGCAAAGGAACTAGTGGAATTTGGCCGGCACAGATCCCGCCTCATGGTTTTTCACCCTTTCTGGGGTTTCCATGTTAAAATGTCTCGTTGTCATCGTTGTAGGTTCACTTTTGACTGTTTGCGCACTCGGCTCACTCTCAAGCTAAGAAGGTCAGATTCTCTAGACCGGGAGAAAATCGAGTGACTCACAACAATTTTGCGTCGTCTGTGAGAAGGTGTTCTAAACTCTCTAACACATCTCCGAGGATAGTGCGAGCACCCCCAACTGTCAACAATGACAAAAAGATATGCACACGTCGCGGGTTTGACGATGCGCGAGGAAACCTAAAACCAAGCATCCAACGACTCGACGGCCAGCGACATGTTGCGCCTTGAGGAAGTAATGATCGTGCTAACGTACTCAGTGGAGGAACGAATGCGCCAGTTTGAGGAGCGACAAGCTCAGACACTCGCCTTACTAAAGGAATTATGAGCTTCTCAAGCCCCCAATCCAGTTCTTGCAACTGCTGATCGAACATCATTCTCTTCAAGCCGCAACCCGCTCATAGGAGTTGTCTGCGCTGAATGCTTTGTCCGGTGCCAGCTAGCTGGAGGGGATCGGGACAACAAAGATGTCAGCTGCAAAGAGGCACATCTCCAGTAGGAGACGGGAAATCAAAAAAGAAAGAAGGAGCAGGATCTTAGCCCAACATCCAAGAAGGGAGGTGGACACCGCATACAATTCACGTCTCTCAACAATTCCCAGCATAAGTTCTACAAGCCATCTGCGATCATCTTGCACTCCAGAAACCCAGGGCGCTCCCTCCAGGAAGGGGAGATCAGACTAAATTTTGTCACTACCATAGAAGTCATGGACACAACATAAAGGGATGCAGTCACCTGAAAGAAGAGATCGAGTGTTTCATGCACCTCGACCTCTTCGAAAGGTTTCAAATGAAACGGGGGTCAGCACGGTCTGCCCCGACCAAGCCCGTTGGAGGGCTGAGACACGTGGAGGCTTCCCCCTGAATCACGACTAACAAGGGTCAAAAGAACCCCTCCGGTAACGCAAGGATTTTCACAAGATTCCTAGCACATCAGCGCAATCATTGGAGATCCTCCTGTAGAGGTGGATGTGATATAGATTGATGACGATGTGACTTCTAACGTTCTCTTTCTGCCAACCCTGCTTCAACTCGGAATCTCTAGAAGGATCGTCCAGCTGGGGGCAAGTAGTGCCCATGTCATGGGCCACCCAATGATCCCCATCTTGGGAAGCATCGTCCCACCGGTGACTCTAGGAAACCCTCGACACGAGCTACTCATGACATCCAGTTCATCATCGTGTAGGCAAGCTCAACGTGCAACACCATCCTCATGGGACCGCTTCTAAGGGCACTCCAGGACAACGCCCTCACGTAAGGCATTACTGTGGAGGTCTACCCTCGACACGCAACCCCCAAAGATGTCGCATGTGTAAGACCCCCCTCCCAAATCGGCGGTTCGACCGGGGGATCTTATCGCACACCACCCTTTTTGCATGACGCCGAAGTGATCACGAAGGGTGAAGGTACTAGCTTCTCAAAACCCCTTCCTTGAACACTCCGTTGTCGTGCATATGGGTGATGTTAAGCGAATTTCACGACACATCAACAGAGTAGGGAAGCAGTATTCTAGCGGAAGACATCATCAAAGAGTGCACTTTATAGCACTTAGCGGAAGACGTAGTATTATAGCGAAATATTAACTATCACAGAAACCTCAAACTCAAGACATGTATGAATAATTTCCGTATCTCCGCCGCATTAAATCCTATCCATCAAGGATTCATTGCCACTATATAGATACTGTGAGGTAGGGAACTATAAAAGGGGATGCAGCTTAACAACTTGTACCTGACATAGCCTGCTCCGTGGCTTTATCCACACATGGGTGATGTCTCTCATCCGTACCTGTCACCTGTGCTAAAGACAAGTTATTAGAATCACAAACAGAATGCAACCCCTACTAACATCAGATATAATATAACATTTATAAGGGAGGAGATATCTGGACTCTTATTGGGCCGATGTAGTCTTCCCATGACCACCGCCTACGTACTCCGTATCATCCTGCATACGGTCTCAGACCCACGTAGTTCAATTAGTTTCGCACGGGTTGCCCTCCCAGACCGTCCGTCGTGCGGGTTGCCTTAGAGTAAAACTCATCGGCCATTCGACCTTCTCCCAAGGCACATTTTCTGAAAGCACATTTAATTCCCATCGGAATATTCCTCGAAGGCACAATATATTCCCGCATGGATATTTCTCAAAAACACACTATATTCCCGTAGGAATATTTCTCGATGGCACAATATATTCCCGTAGTAATATTTCTCGAAGACACAATATATTTTCGTAGGAATATTTCTCGAAAGCACAATATATTCCCATAGGAATATTTCTCGAAGGCACAATATACCCGTAGGAATATTTCTCGAAGGCACAATATATTCCCGTAGGAATATTTCTCGAAGGCACGATATATTCCCGTCGGAATATTCCTCGAAGGCACGATATATTCCCGTAGGAATATTTCTCGAAGGCACGATATATTCCCGTAGGAATATTTCTCGAAGACACGATATATTCCGGTAGGAATAATTCTCGAAGACACAATATGTATTCCCGTAGGAATGATTCTCGAAGGCACAATATGTATTTCCATAGGAATGAATCTCGAAGGCCCACTATATTCCCGTAGGAACATTTCTCGAAGGCACACCATATTCCCGCAGGAATAATTCCCGAAGGCACAATATATTCCGGTAGGGATAATTCTCAAAGGCTCAATACATTCCCTTAGGAATAGTTCTCGAAGACACAATATATTTCCGTAGGAATGATTCTCGAAGACACAATATATTCCCGTAGAAATGATTTTCGAAGGCACAAGATATTCCTGTCAAACATAAATTACAGTCAATACAGAAATAAAACCTTGAAACATTGATTTGTCCGCGCTATTATACAAGCGGCGGCCAGTTCGACAGTATTTAGGGTTGACTCTGAAAGAATGCCCAATCTTCGCGTCAACTCTAAATTATAGGCAATACATAAGGAAAAGCCAAAACATCGATCTGTCCGCTCTGCTCTACAAGCGGCGACCAGCTCAACACTATTTAGGGTTGACTCTGAAGGAATGTCTCATCTTCACGTCAAATCTAAATTATAGGCAATACAAAAACAAAAGCCAAAACATCAATCTACCCACTCTGCTCCAAGAGCGGTGGCCAGTTCGACACTATTTAGGGTTGACCCTGAAGGAATGTCTCATCTTCACGTCAACTCTAAATTTAGGCAATACTGAAATAAAGTAGGGTAATTGAAATACTGAAATAAAGTGCAGTAATCAAAATGCTGAAATAAAGCCAAACATCGATCTGTTCGCTCTGATCTACAAGCGGCAACCAGTTCGACACTATTTAGGGTTGACCCTGAAGGAATGTTCCATCTTCACGTCAACTCTAAATTTAGGCAATACTGAAATAAAGTAGGGTAACTGAAATACTGAAATAAAGTACAGTAATCAAAATGTTGAAATAAAGTCAAACATCGATCTATCCGCTCTGCCCTACAAGCGGCGGCTAGTTCGACACTATTTAGGGTTGACCCTGAACGAATATCTCATCTTCAAGTCAACTCTAAATTTAGGCAATACTGAAATATAGTAGGGTAATGGAAATACTGAAATAAAGTACAATAATCAAAATGCTGAAATTATGCCAAACATCGATCTATCCGTTCTGCTCTACAAGCGGCGACCAGTTCAACACTATTTAGGGTTGACCCTGAAGGAAAGTCATATCTTCACGTCAACTCTAAATTTATGCAATACTGAAATAAAGTAGGGTAACTGAAATACTGAAATAAAGTACAGTAATTCAACTGGACCATTACGAGACTGGAGTGGTACCGAAAAGAAACTGAATGGAGGTACTAAAACTGAAAGGAGCAGGATCAGTACGAAACTGGAGTAAAGAAAGTGCAATAGAATAAAATTGTTAGTAGTCCTTCACTCCATATATAGGAGGTTTCAGTTCCATCTCCGTTCATATGAGGAAAGTTCTGTTCTTTCTCCGTTCATAGGAGTCTCTTCCAAATTCTGCCTCTTTATTTACAGTCCGATCATGGGCTTTAATTGCGCCTTTTCAACATGGCTTAAACAGGTTAGAGGAACATTATTATGAGTCCATTAAATTCTCCGAAAAGAGGCGACTTCCAATGTTCAAGTATTTTCTTAAGTGCAACTCGACGATTTGTTTGCCCGGATTAAGCTCTTAATTTTATATTTAAAAATAAGCCCACCTATCAAAATCACCAAGTCCACTGTTATTTGGAGGTTTTTCTCAGATTTTTATGACAGAGTTAAAAGCCTCTGATATTATTAAACCATCAATTTCTACCTCATTTAAATTCTTAAAAATATCAAAAGTTGATAGTAAAATCTGAATATTTTTGCTAGGCTCACCCATATTATAATAGACATCACATAAAAATTTGAGTCATGTGGGTCATGAAAATCTCCCCCTGTAATTTTTATAAGTAAAGGACTAAGCTTGATTAATTCATTAAATTATCATAATGAGTTCTAAAATTTTTCAAATAATTACCCCAGGTGTACATGGGCTCTGGAAACATCCCATATTTATATCATAATTTTCTGATTTAATCTAATCTCTCTGATAATTTGAAAACCCAAAATATCACAGTATTTTAATTATTAAAAATAATAAACCATGACATAAAAATCTGAAATTTTTAATGGGGATACTCCTCAATGCTATGCACAACTTTTATGCTCACCACTTTTCTATTAGGGCTTCCTATAAGGCCAAGAAAAATCAAATGGATAATAAGTATAAATTATACAATTTTATAAATTTTATCAAAACAACCGTTCCTGTACGCACCACCGCCGCCCTTGCCGCCGCCCTTGCAAGCCTTTTCTGCCGCCGGTCGGCCACCGGCCGGCCATGGCTCCGCCCCCGGCCAACTCCCACGGGGCGGGCGCTCCCTCTGGCGGTGGTCCGACGACCTTCCGCCGCCGGCTACCACCGGGTTAATTTTTATAAGAAATTAGACGGAGGAGAGGGAGGACCGGCGGCGGCGCTCCGGCCGCCGGAGTTCGCTTGTGAGACGTCCGAACGTTAGGGAGGGAGGAGAGGAGATGATCCCACATTGTTTCGAGGTCTCCGGGGGCTCTCGGCGAAATTCGCCATTAATGGTGGTGGAGGGTGGTGGAGCTCGGGTGGGAGGATTCCGGTGAGGTGGAGCTCCGAAAGGGGGGTGTCTTGGGCTCGACTAAGCTGGGTCAGAGGGGTGCCTCTCTCTAGAGGGAAGGGGGTCCTTTTATAGGGGTTGCCAGAGCCTCTCTTCTCCTCGATGTGGGATTAATCCCCCGTGGAGGAGGGGGGATGAGTTCCTCCTAGCTGTCCAGGACAGGTGGCAACCCCTACATGGTGGGATGGTACACATGGGTTAGGCCTAGGGGTTAGGCTAGCTTGGATGGGCCAATGAGGACTCACCTCTTGGATGTGTGTTTTCTCCTTTTGGTTTGAGTGGAGGGGAAGAGTTGGGGGGGGGGGGGGGTTGGTTGGCCATGATCCCATCCATCAGTTGCTCATGGTGTGGGGGAACTTGGATGAGTGGGTTGGAGTGGAGGTAGTGAAATTTTATAAAAGAACACCTTTTATAAGAAGGGTTTGACCCAAGTCAACCTTAAATGGATCCCCCATGTGGGTGAAAGTCGTTATGGGTCCCAGTCGTCGAGTGCCGAGCCATCGTTGATGTGACGGAGTTGAAATTCAACATTCACGTATCTCGAGATTTCGTATAATTTTACGAGCGTTTAATTTATTTACTTGACTACACAACGTCGGAATTATGCGAAACAGATTTTGTTGCACTCGTATCGTCCATATGAGTCCAACGCAACTGACGGAATTTAATTCGGAGCACGCTAGCTCAACATTTGAAAATGACGTTGTTGCGAGTTGCGATGCTCGAAATTACTCAAAATAATTATTTTCTCGAAATGACCTCGGATTGCAACGAAATGATCTCTGTTGCACTCGTATTGACCACACAAGTCTAACAGAACTAACATAAGTCAATTTGGAGTGCGTATGGTCATTGTACCACAATGACTTTATTGTGACGCACTACGATACTCAAAATGATCGTTTTTTCCAAACGAACTCGGATCGGAATGAAATGAATTTCGTTGCACTCGTATTGACCATACAGTCTAACGGAACTGATGGAAGTCAATTTGGAGTGCGTATGGTTACTGTACCCCAATAACTTTATTGTGATGCACTACGATACTCAAAATGGTCGTTTTCTCCAAACGACCTCGAATTGGGACGAAATGAATTCCGTTGCACTCGTATTGACCATACGAGTCTAACAGAACTAACGGAAGTCAATTTGGAGTGCGTATGATTACTGTACCCCAATGACTTTATTATGACTGTTTACCCAGAAGTTCGCTGCCTAGACATCATCTTCTTTAAACCAGGAGGTTTGAGACATTAACCGATCAGACCGACAAACGAATCAAGCTGCGCGGTCTCCAAGAGTCGGTCCGCTCTCAGCCGCTGAAGATTGCCCGGGCTTAAGTCCTAGAGAGGCAAGTTGCGATCTCGGTTAGCTGACCGCTCGGGTTGCCAATTAGATCAAGCCAAAGTTTCTCAACCCAAGCCCAGTACAAACCGGAAGTCAAGCCGCCAGACCGCGCGGCTTCCCCTTTATATATTCTTCTGTATCTTGTCACCCCTGCCCGATTCTCCTGTACCCGGGCAGGCAGTTATTTTAGTATTTGCCCGTTCGGGTAGGTCCCCGAGCCTATAAATAGGGTCGGGTGGTGTTCCCAAGACAGACACACTCGAATCTAGGAGCTCGCTTGTTTGAGCTGCGACCTCGAATTATCTGTCTTGCGACCTGCCTGCCCGACCAACTTCGTCTGTAACCCGCTGTAACCGCTTCACTTTAATCAAAGGAAAGCCCGTTACAAGAGTGGCATTCGCCGTGACGGGCAAATTCTGGCCTCGACCGCTGCCAGCGGTCTAATCAATCTAAATCATTAAGTCGGATAGTAACCGATAGCTTGCAACCCTTCATTCTCCTTGCTTTTCAAGCAGTGATCGTGGGGGTGCATTTTCGTCCTCAACAGACACACGCGACCTTCAGATCGCAAGCTGTCAGGGAACACTCTGATAATATATCAGACCGCCAGTTCATCCACGGAGATCGCTCTGATCGTAGTGAAGACGCTATATGGGAAGCACTGGAACAGTCCAGGCAGGAGGCCGAGCGGTCTCGTAAACAAACCGATCAGCATTTAGACGCCATCGGTCAAGCTCTAGCCCTTCTCACTGATCGGCTAACCGCCCAACAAACCGCAGTCAGTCCGGTTGCAACTCCAGCTCCACCGCCGCCTCCCTATACCATATCTCAAGCCGCCAACCCGCAACCTCCCCGGGACAATTTCAACTCCCGCCAGGTCTTTTATCGAGAGGCCGCCCAAGATTTCCCTACCCGGGTTCTCGAGTTCCAAGGTACGACTTCAAATGCAGCCTGCCTCCCTTATCCGGCAGCCTGTCCGCCGGAAGCCGCAACCCGTTTCGCCTATCCGACAGCCTGTCCGCCGGAAGCCGCAGCCCGTTTCGCCTATTTGGCGGCCTGCCCTCAAGCAATCGCAACTACAACAGTCTATTACCCGTTTCCTCCCCTCTATGAGGATGCCGAAGAAACCTCTCCATTCAAGAATGAAATTCGGGGAGAGCTGGCCCCAAATAATTTCAGAGAACCACGTCTGCCGGCATATAATGGGGAGTCTGATCCGGCAGTACAATTGCAAGCCTTCGAGTCAGTTGTTGCTCTGAAGACTCTTACAGACGCAACCAAATGTAAACTTCTTGTCACGTCTTTTGACGGGCAAACAAGAGAATGGCTTTATGGATTGCACCCCCAATCCATCGGATGCTTTGCCGAACTCAGGAGAGAGTTTTTACTAAGGTTTTCAACTTCCAAGAAAAGAAAAGATGCCCCAGTGGCTCTCTTCGAGATCAAGCAGCGTGAAGACGAAATATGAGGTAATTTGTTGACCGATTTCAAAAGGAAATCATGGGAATACAGAATGTAGACTGATGAGTCCTGATCATATACATTTTTTTGGACTCATCTGGGCCGTTTATTTAGTCATTTCACCGCACTTTAGCCCTGTTATAGTTCATATTTGATATTTCATGACTAGGTGCACTTCTAGGCCCATTTTGGTGTGTTTTCATGTTTATCTTCATTAGTTGTTTTCATGCACTGTTAGGTGCCACTTTCAGTAGCTGGATTCGTGGTTGTACGCTAGAACAGGAGTCGTGCAGGTGCTTCCGGTGCAATTCTGCACAGGAACACTGCGCACGATCACTGGTTCTATTGCGCATGACCACTGGTCGTGCGCCACTGATCGTGTGCACTTAACCCTTTTTCATGAGTTCTGTTTGGTGCAGTGCGCACGACCATCTACGATAGTGCGCACGACCATCTACGATAGTGCGCACGACCACCGGTCGTGCGCCACTGTTCGTGCGCACTTATCATCAATTTCATGAGTTCTGTTTCAGCCAGTGCGCACGACCACCTACGATAGTGCGCACGACCACCGGTCGTGCGCCACTGGTCGTGCGATCATGTTATTTCATAATTTCTGTCTTTGCAGGTTCCGTCCAGGCAGTGCGCACGATCACAGGATTCTAGTGCGCACGACCACTGGTCGTGCGCCAATGACCGTGCGCACTGTTTATTCCAGCGCCTATAAATTGTCCTGCTCGTGATTTTAGGTCGAACGCCACATTTCTTCCACCGTTTTCCGCCCGGTTCCGCCCAGATTCGCCCCTCCACCGTCGCCCACCATATGGAGGTGCTCCGGGCTTGCTCTTCACGCCAATCTTGAGCCGGAGTTTCCTCTCGGCCTCCTCCTTCATCCAAGAGCTCCAAAGGAAGACCTAGCCGCCATTACCATCAAGCAAGAGGAAGTTTGCAACCTCTACCGGATCGTGACACGAAGAAGACGGGTCCATTGGAGAGTCGTGACAGCTCTCTCTACCCCGGACGTAGTTGCGGACCGAGCTTGGACGCGGATTGACAACCCGGCGATTCCAACCGTGAATCTACAACGAGACTTCGGATTCGGTCGATTTCTTGCCTTATTCTTCTCTTATTGATGTGTATATGTTTTAGATCTCATTATTATGATGAAGTGGCACTTAAACTAGTTGTATTTCTATTTATTTCATGTCTATGTGAAATATTTGTTGTTTGAGTTGCTTGAGGTGCGCCCCATTCCATCCTCCATCCCGCCGTCACGTTCGTGTGCCGCACTAGCAATTGCTAGTGGCGTGCTTGTCGAAGAGGTGCTTGCGACCCTCATCCGTATGCCTACTCTTCCATCCGCCTAGCGAAGCGTGGCATAGCGGCCCGTGTAATCCTTTCCGACTCCGCCGGTGCGAACCATTCCATCCGCTAGCCTTCTCGTCCATCCGCCTAGCGAAGCGTGGCATAGCGGCCCGTGTATTCCATCCCGCCTAACGAAGCAGCGCGCTCAAGGCCTGCATAGTTCGATCCGTTTGCCTACTCGTCCATCCGCCCTTACGAAGTAGCGCGTTCAAGGCCTACGTAGTCTTCCATCCCGCCGAGCGAAGCTTTGCATAGCGGCATTGCATAGGAGTAGTTATAGTATTTTATTTTATTATTCGCAAACCAAACCAACCATCCATTGTAACACCGACCAAGGACTTCGATCTCAAGTCCTTCCTCGAAACCTAACTCCACCTTACTGTGTTCCTTTGAGATCGATACTTGGGGATTCATTCCCATTTTATATTACTTGAACGATCGGTACACTGCCGTTTCGTGCCGCAGTCGAGCTACCGCCTATAGCGGTGTGCGAGATTTGCGCCATCAAGTTTTTGGCGCCGTTGCCGGGGAACACAGTCGTGTGAGTTTTCTTGAGAGGGAAAGCCGAGAGATAGTAGTTCTTCCAGTGTGTATAGCCGCTTTATTATTTTTGTTTGCCTTTTAATTATCTTTTGTTGTTTTTATTTTTCTCCCCTATTTTAAAGTTTTAGGCAAGTTTTATTCAAGGAGTTTTTCTAGTTGTGTAGATTTCCTTGCAAAGAATTTCAGTTTCTTTTTATCTGCTTTGAATTTTGAAAATGTCGTCATGGGATATTTCACCTAGCTTTAATGATAAGATGGTTTATTATATAGACCAAATGAATGAGTTGAATGCTAGGCAGTGTAGGAACATTGTTTGCTTGTTGTGTCGAGGAGAGGGTCATGAATTGAAGGACTGTCCTAGTCTTTTCAAGCCTGACCGCCACCCCTCCACTCAGGACAACATTGTCCCTATTGCTCATTCCTTACCCATGGAGGCAATTGTGCCCTCTACCCCTGATCTTGTCTTGTGCACGGACTCCTCACTCCCTGTTTATGGCTTCACTCCCAGTGATGATGATCACTCATCTGTTAGCCAACAAGGAGAGGAATGGGAGCTCCTAGATGCACCTGAGTATGATGAGGAAAGTATTCTTTCCATCGGGGAGGCTTTATCAGATCTTTTTGCGGAGGAACTGAATATTTTTGTCCCTCCAGTTTCTTTGCAAGATTTTTCTACACATATTCTTTATGATCCTATCGAAGTAAAGGAGCTGGGTGATGCTTCTGACTCAGAGGGTGCTCCAAAGTGGGATGAGGATGTCATTTTCCCTGAGGGGGAGAATGAATACTTTGAACACGATGATGCACCTCGGTGGGATGAGGAGGATACTCTCTCTGATGAGGAGGTTTGCACTTCTTCATGGGACGAGGAGGTCCAAATCACCACTGAGGCTCCTGAGTTCTCAAGTCCCCAC